>CM060904.1:1038957134-1048957134 GCA_030737815.1 Allium fistulosum | reverse complement strand
AAGGACTTGATTAAAAAGAAGAAGTTACAGCAGTATGTGAGAAATCCATAAGATGGATGACATAATGCTAAACCCTAAATACAAAACATTCAGAGGGATTAGCCTGGGTTAAGTGGAGAGGGACTGAGGCGATTATAGAGTACAATCATGATAAATACCATATCTAGAGGACCTCATCCAGTGGAGAAGACCTGAAATGAGATGGAGAGATATAGATGTTCATTAAACATATGCCGCAAGAGAGTTTTTTCCCATTGAAGACGAAGTCCAACAAAACAACCGAGTAATGAAATCATCTTCCAAAACAGAGATGCTAATGGGATGCAAGTGTCGATGCTTGATCCCATGGTGATTATGGTCATTGTTGGGACGACAACTATGCGTTGAGTTTTGATTGACCGTGGAAGCACGATTAACATCTTACCAAGAAAACCTTTGATCAAATGAAAATCGATCCGAATGATATAAAGCCAAGTAAGTCCTATATCCAAGGATTTGTCGGCATGGCTAAAGAGCCTGTAGGATGCATTAACTTGTTTATGGAATTGGGTTAGGGAGATCACAAGATAGTACGAGTACATACTTTCATAGTGATTAATGAATTTCCATCTTATTTCACTTTTCTAACCCGACTGGCCCTTGCTAGTTTCAGAATAGCTTTGGCACCATGATATTTGATGACGAATCTTCCAAGTGAGAATGGAGCTAGAGCTAATCAAGGTGACTAGAGTACTGGTTGGGAATGCTATGTCGTAGAGCTTAGAGTGGCGTAGCGAGATGGGAAGGGAAAGAAAGCAGAGAAGGTTCTCTGCATCAAGATCGTTGATGCATAGAAATTACTGTCCAAGCCCTATCTTGGGTCCCATAGTAAGTTCTACAGGCCAATGGACCCTCGAAAAGAGCCAGAGGATGTGAGGGTAGCATCTGCAGAGCTGACAATAAACTTCCCGATCAGTGCTAATAGTCCTACCCATGTTCTCAAGGTCAGATCTCAACTCGACATGAGGTTCAAAAACGAGTTGCTAGGATTTTTTTCCGGGCAAATCTAGATACGTTTACTTGAATGCATTCTGATATATGTGGAATTTCTCTAGAGGTAGCATGTTATGCATTGAATGGGGATCCAAGATGCCCTCCAATGAAGCAGAAGAGACTTGCCTCTTAATTGACAAAGACACTGGAACTGTTGAACGATATTGAACATTACACAATCACGCACATTCCTATAGAAGAGAATATGAAAGCTGATTCACTAGCCAAACTAGCTAGCTTTGGGGATGCGCAGCTTATAGGACTCGTTCTAGTAGAAGTTTTATCGGCTTCGAGCATTGATTAAACGGATGTTGATTAGATCTTGGAAGCTGAGGGAAAAAGGAGTCATGGAAGACTCTAATTAAAGACTATTTATTGAAGGTAACTCTCCCAAATGGAAAGAATGAACGACGAAAACTCTTGTGTAAGGCACCACGATTTGTTATGCAAGAAGGAGTGTTATATATGAGAGGATTCTCGACCCCCCTACTACAGTGTGCCACCAATAATGAAGCTAGGAAGATCCTTTCGAATGTGCATGAAGGAAGTTGTAGTGATCACACTAGGGGTAGATATTGGTGAAGAAGATACTTCGCTATGGATACTTTTGGCCAACAACCAGCCGAGATGCAGTTGATTGCACTAATGATATGATTAGATACCATAGGTTTGCAAAAGATACCGAGTGCCTCATTTGTAGAGTTTATGAAATGATTAGCCTGTGGCCATTCATAGTTTGGGGTACTGATATAATTGGTGTGCTATCGACGTCGAAGGGCAGATCACTACGAAGAAAGTGATATAATTGGTGGACTACTTCATTGAGTGTATGAAGTGGAACTGCTGTTCATGATCACTACGAAGAAAGTGATCAACTTTGTGGTAAACAATATCATATGCCAATTTGGAGTTTCGTAGAAAATCATCATCGATAATGGAACTTAATTCGAGATTGCTGAGTTAAATACTTATGTAATCAGTACTGAATTGAGAAGAGATATTTTCGATGGTAGCACACCCACAAGCAAATGGACAGGTAGAGGAGTAAACAAGATTCTTAAATTCATCCTAAAGAAAAGATTGATGAATGCCAAGGAAAACTGGGTTGATGGGTTACCACTAGCATTATGGGTTTATAGGAAAACCCATAGCAATTGGCTATACTCCATTTGCTTTGTCCTATGGGGCCGAGGCAATGTTTCCGTATGATGGAAGTCCTTTCTTACCTAAGAAAGCATTATGGTCCCAAGATAAATGAGAAACTCTTGCTTGTCTACCTAAACCGTGTCAATGAAAAACGAGAAGAGGCTGAACTAAGGGTAGCTGCTCACCAGAAGAGAGTAGCAAGATGTTTTAACTCCAAAGTCAGTCGTATCATTGAGGTAGGTGACCTCATTTTGAAACGGGTCTTTCCTAGTGTCGGGGCACTTGGTTCGAATTGAGAAGGTCCCTATGCGATTGGAAGAAGTTTGGAGATGTAACTTCAAGTTATTGATTGGTGATGGAATCTCAATTCTTCAAGCATAGAATAGCAAGCATCTACGATGCTATTTCACTTAGATCTATTTATCTTCTACAAATAAACTACTCTGATTGGCTGGGGGCAATATAATAAGGCAAGACTTGCCATTTCCTTTGCTAATAAATAAAGTTGGTTTCTAGAGTCAATGAAACCGTGTTCTTTAAAGTTTGACTTTGAGTCATGTGATCAGCGGTAGAATAAGGCATTTTGTGTTTAGAAAAATAGATGTCCAAGTACCCGGAGATAGATATCAATGAACTCCTTTGACCCACGGTTGAGATGAAGGAGTGTAATCATGCCAGGGTCATTCAAACAATCGCCCTTGCACATCTAATCTTTGACCAATGCCTGGAGGTAGGCCTGTCAAGGGTTGATTCCTGGAGATAGCATCGAAGACATTGGATCCCGAAGATAAGAGCTCACGTAGACTTACATCTTATTATAGGATTGACCTTACTTGCGGTCAAGTGAGAAACACTTTGTCGAAGATAAGTGATGATAGCTTATGAATCATCCCGACCGACATCCAGAGACAGATGAGATTAAGGATGGATACCCAGAGATAGACATCTAAAAAGCTAATTCATGGAGATAGAAATCGATGTATAATTGGAAATTTTGCAAACACGACAATGCTTAGGCCCGACGAGGCATGCTCGGCCGAAGATAAGTGAAGATGGTCGGTGGATGTTTCTAATAAAAACCCGAAGATAGGCAAGATCGAAGATGGATTCCCAGGGATGGGCATCCAAGGCATCGACTTGATTCCCAAAGATAGGATTGGGCTTCTAACTGAGCTTTTTGCGAGTACAATCACATTTATAGCCCAATGTGATACGTTCGGCTAATGGTAATCGAGGTTAAGTAACAAAATAACTGTAATTATCACCCAGAAATAGGTGAAATTAAGTGCTGATATCTAGAGATAAACATCTAAAATCCCATTTGCTTAGGACAAGAAACGATGCATAGTTAAATACGACCTTGATTACGGTCGAATGGAACCCGGTCAAAAACAAACTAGGTTAGCCATGGAATTGACCAAGGTGATGTAGCTCTACTTACTGTTGAGCGAGATGCGCTCAGTTGTAGATAGGTTGAGTTATCCAGAGAAATGTAGTTTTGCTTAGCTAAGAAAGAAATATATTAACAATAACAAACAAAGCTGTAATAAAATAATACAGAGCAATCGCATAAATTTCTTTATATGTATAGAGTTACAGTAAATAATGGCATTGCACAGACACAAGCACATATTGTATATGTGATTGAATTATAGAAGATTATATTACATACGCGGGCAATTATATAGGCAAATGAAATATAAAATACATAAATGTAAGTATAAAATATAAAACAGTCTTTTATTTACATAGCATTTTATACAGGTAGAGGGTCCACCATACAATGATAGCCTACTTATAGGTTAAAGCAAAAACAAGAAAGGCAAAAGGGAAAAAAAATCCAACATGATCACCTACTGCCTCTCCCGCATTTGCTGCTCTTGATTGCAAGTTTAGCGTGATATTTCCTTATACTCTTCACCTTTTTCTCCTCCTTTTTATGGGGCTCTCCTCGAAAGAAGAGACTTCTTCAATCGTCCCATATAACGGTTCTTCAGATTTTTTCAAGGCAGGGTCAGAGGTCTTAGATCCACCAACATCACGACCTTTACTAGTCATGATTTTCAATGAAGGGACTTTGGGGGTAGGTGAGGGTTTTCCATAGCTGGCCGGAGGCTTCTGAGTCCTGGCTCTTATTTAATCTTGATCATGTTAAAGTCGCGATTCAACATCTTTGTACTGTGATCAAATCATTGGGATTCTTTGCGCTAATGATGGTCACCTCCTCTTCTTGATATTGATCAACATCCTCCAACCCTTCCAACGACCCTATCTTTTCCGAGTCTGTGCTGGGGCTAGAGCTAGGGAGAGGAATTAGAGCGATTGACATTGTTATGACAGAGGTAGACATCACTTAGGTCTAGAGCTTGAGTAGATGGTGGCGAAGGAGGTAGTGACGGATGACCTAAAACTCGACAGATTGAATAGTATAAGCTAGTGATGTCCATAGGCGAGAACTGAAGTTTCTCGAAAACCAAAGGGACGAGTGATATACCTATCTCACCCTCCTCAATGGAAGATTGAGTCAGTTTGACAATCGAAGGAAAGAGGATTTCAATACTTGATATAGCAGGGATAGAGTTTCAATGAGGAAAGCTTTAGGAGTGACCACCATAGAGGTAATGGTGTATGTTGTAGGCTCTTTTTAAGTGGGAGTGGATGTTTCCGTCTGATTTGATGCGCTGGGACAAGCAGGAGCCTTAATAGTAGCCTTCTCTACAGCTGCATCTTATGCCTCCAAGATAGCTTCCTTTTCCAGGGCTATAAGATCCTCCTTGTGCAGAAAGATAAACTTCAGCTCGTCTACGGTGATGCCTTGGCTAGCTTTATAGGCCATTCAAAAAATCTCTACCTAAGGATCGACCATCGTGACTGGGTAACTCCCTCCAAGATATTTCAGATTTTTTTTCTGTTCGATTACAGTTGCAAATAACTCAAGGAGTATAGCTTCCTTTTCGTCATAATTTTGTGTGGCCATCGCTTTGAGCTTCGAAATTTCTTCTCTAACACCAAAGAGCTTAATTTGGACTTGAACATTGGATTTTGATTCGACCCTCAAGTCAGCTTTAAGCTTATCTACTTTAGCCTGAAGTATTGCAAATTGATCATCCTTGGTTTTGAGCTACTCTTCATACTTGGCATTTAAAGTGTAGGCATTCTTCAGCTGGTCATTCATGACCACGGTTGCTTGCATGTGGACCTTAGATTGCTCGGCTATTCTTGGCTTAGGGTCTTTGGCTGACTTCTTTTATTCTTCCATCTTCTTTGTGATGTCAGCCTATTTTTGTTATAGCCTCTCACTATCTTATCATGGTTAGCCCTCTTTGATTTGAAAGATTGAATAATTAGACGATTGACACGGTTGACGTCAAAGAAACCCTCAGCAAACCTTTGCATTCAAAGAGACGATTCACGATCTCCTTGACTTTGACGATGTCCTAATTATCTTCTATTTGGGTGACATCCCCAACATTGCAGTCGTATATTACCCCCTCCAGGAAATAGTCAGGCAGAGCTGCCTGCATCTTATTAGTAATCGCTATGGATTGGCCTACAAGGGTGGAGTAGTAGCAACATGGCTAGGAGTTTCTTTCGATTTATAGGAGACAGAGGCAGCAATGGTAGAAGGTTGAGTTTGTGGAGGTTGCTGCTAAAAATATTAAGAGTGAGAGTGTGGCTGTTTTGGAGGGGTTAGAATTGCGCTCGGAGTGATCGCAAGGGCCATTCTGCTTGTCTGAGTGTCGTTGTTTCCTTTCAACGTTGTGGCTCTCTTTCTCTTCACGGAAACACTACCTGTCCTCCTTGACAAGGCATTCCTTCTCCTTCCTTCTCCTTCTTTCAAAGTTAGTCTCTTGATGGGTGTTGGAGCATCGATAGTAAACCTACAGAATTGAGGAATACCATTGAACCACACCTGAAATGGGGACTGCCAAAACAATCTCTGTTCATTGTACGCAAACAGAAGGGATATGTCAAAATAAAGATACCAAGTTAATGAACGAGTGCTTGTGCGCATGATAGACGTTCGAAGTGCTAGTGTTTCCTAAAATAATCTATGGACCATGCTCGAGGGTTTCAGAGATGGAGTTTCATCATCCTCGGTAAGAATATTCCCAACGGAGAAGTTGAATTCAGGGGGACTGGTGTTAAGGATATCTCTAAAGCTTATTCCTCTAGAGCCAAAAGTCGAAATGTTTCCAAGACCGCCTAATAAATGAAGATATTCTTGGAGGAGCCTGCAAGAGGAGTAGCTTCTTCAACTAGTTGAAGGCTTGGACTAAGCCCAAGCTATAAAGACTTGACTATTAATCACTCTTGTCAAAGACGTACTATAACACTGTTTCTTTCGGGAGATGTCTCTCCATACTACTCATCCTCGCCGAGATCATATTCTTTATCGTCGTCATCTTCATCTCCTCCTTCTTCCTCTCCTCCTTCTTCTCTTCCTTCATATCTTTCCTCAATAATGTTGTTGCACAAAAAATGGCATAAACACCCAATGAAGTAGTAAATATGAAAGCTATCAAGAAAAACATAAGAAATAATACAGAAGAATACATAATTTTTATAGTGGTTTGGCGAATACTACGACCTACGTCCACTTAAACTTCATTATTCGATTTCTATGACTTTTACAATCTGTGATTTTATGGATCGGTATTATCATATTGGTATTCTTGGATTGGTGGAGATCCAACAGGGCTTTGCAACAAAGTCCAAAATTTTAGAAAAGAAGAAGAGAATAAGGTCCATTTTCAACTACATCTCCCCTCCTATTTATAGACAAAAACCTCCAAGATAATCTCCAAGAATTTCTTCACATATCTGCCACATCATGCATGTTATTCCATAAAAATCTCGGGATCAACCGATCCAAGAAATTTCAGATCGGTACCGATCCACGAGCTTTAGACTAGTACCGATCTGACTTTGGGTCCCGCTTCATGCAAACCATGTATTGCTTTAGGATGCACATCAGGCCACTTTGAGGTTGAATTTCCCTTGTGCTTTTCAACTTGCTTTGAGCTAATCCTTAGTTCACTTCAAGTCACGCTTCAGGCCAACTCGATACCGACCTGAGGACCCCAATCCAAAAATGCGACTTTCCAATTTTTCAACTATTTTTTTATATTTCCATTTTCTTGCCTTTTATGATGTTTCCCAGGTCTTGGGTCATTTCCTCTTCGTTTTCTCATCTAGTTCGATCGTTTAAGTTTGTTCGAAGACTGTGGAAAATTCGATCATAACAAATGTTCTCTTCTTCTCTTCTTTCCTCCTCACCTACATTTGCATCGCCATCTTGATCCTCCACAGATCTTCGTTGTCAGAATCATGAGTTGGGACAGAGGGACCGACGAAGACTTGAAATTTCTAGATAAGGAGTTTGTTTGGAACAGTGCTTCTGCCATTGTATAGAAGGTGATATTGGAAAAAGCGGTGTTCGTTAGAAGATAAGAAGTCATGCGCTGTTCACACTCGACCCCTTTAAGAACTCTAGGAGCGTGTTCACCATTAACTTCCTATTCATGGAGATCTATGAAGGATGTAGAAAGGAAGTTAGATGTTTAAATAGAGGAAAGCCAAGTATGGAGGAGACATTAGATAAGAAGACTTACGCTCAGTCAATCGAAAGCGGTTGAACCATAAGAGCGGTGAATGAAGAAATACTCGCTCTTGAAGTAACTACGCCTGCTGTGATGCGCCTTCCTTATAGATACCAATGTCTTTATTTACATTAATATCTATATTTACATGTTAATTCCTCAGATATTGATTTTGATGACAACAACCATATAAATATAGATACTAATGTTTTACCAAGTCGTATAGTATATATTGCATAATATTGCACAAGTACATAATGATTAAATATGAAGACTGATCAGTATAAAGACTAAAGTTCAAGATTTAAAGATGATCAAGGCTTGTGAGTTTAAAGACAAAGATTTGAAGAGCTCAAGACTTTAGTATGAGTCATTAGAATAAATTGCTATTGTCCTTGATAGCAGATTCTGATCTACATATGTCGACATAGTAACCATTGGTTTGTTTTTTAAATTTTGAAAAGAAGTAACTTTTAGACGCACCTCTTCACAAACAGATACATCTATTCATTCACTATATAAAGGGAGTGTAAACGAATTTTCTAACTAATTTTCTTACTTTCTTCTTACTCCTTTCTCTCTTGAATTATTTCTTATAAACTACTTACCACATTCTTAAAAACTACATAGAATCAATCCATACTCTACTAGATTGATTCTCTACAAATTATATATTGTTTTGGAAGCATTCCCTCTACAAACCCAAAGATCAAACTGCTATCAAAAGGGCTATAGGATACCTTGTATCCCAAGTACAACTGTTTGTATTTGAAAATCACCAACTCTACTATTATTCGTTTGGCTATGCTTGTTGCCCATTCAAATCAAGCGGAAGAGCTTAGTAGTCCATCTAAATCTAGTGGGTGATCTTATTTCTCGGTAAATCAAGAGAGTTTGCCCCGCACTCCTGAAATAGAAGGGTGTATCTTGTAGCCTTGAAATCGAGATTATATTATGGTTTGCATACTACCTAGTTAAAGTAGGCGATTGAAAAGAAATCTGTAGGACTGGATGTGCGATTGGTTAATCCGAACCAATATAAAATTTCTGGTGCCATCTCTCTCTCTTTACCTTTTGCTATTGCTCTTATATTTATCTGTGGTTGCATTTGTGACTGCTTGATTAGTATAGATCTGTGTTGATAATCTATGTTTAATTTAAATCTTGAAACTAAGTTAAAAAGATTCATAAAAGTTATAAAACATTATTCATCCCCCTTTCAGTGTTAAAGTGACCTTAAGATCCGTTACACCATAACACATATTTGGTATCAGACCATTAGATTTTCCAATTTTCAAAATTTGGTTTTTGGAAAGTATAAATAGCCAGTAAAACTGGTAGTTCACTTTTTAACAGGTTTATAGAAAAACATAGTTACGATATCTGTATGTTACTATCAAATAGATTAGAAACTACCTATTCTGAAAAGTCACTTAATGTTTTAGAAAGGTATAATGTGAAACTGCAAAAACAAGTATGCTATATAAATGATGGTGAATAGACGCTTGATATTCATAAATCACAAATCAAGAAGGATAAATTGAACTAGACAGTGGATGCTCGAAGGACAAAACATCCCGAAGGACAAAACATCCCAAGGACAACATCCCGAAGGACAAATGACCCGAAGGTCCCGTACTTGCAATAACTCATGAATGTGTCACAAACTCTCAAATAGGAACCCGAAAGGTGTTAACTATGCGTCCCATACCACACGTTCTCACTTATCGGTTTACTAACTGCTAGCCAATGCCACACTAGAAACCAAAATCATTTAAATCACAATAATCGCCTCATATCATCGGCATATATAACCCGAAAGTCAATGAATGTGTAGCTTTGAACGAACAAGTCCGAAATTAACCGAAAAATTAAACGCATATGTCCCATACCACATGTTTTACTAAATCATTTAATTCTCTTTCTCACACGATCGAAGAGTGCAAAAATGTATGTTTTATATAGAAAATACTTTGCTTTGAGAAAACTAGTTTTTAAAACAATTTTTGAAAACCGTTTGTAAACATTCCTTTGAAATTCTCTTTATTATAGAGAATATATAATTTTAATAGCTTTAAAATAATTATAAATATTGTAAAATATTTATTTCTAAAGCTATTTTTATTATATAAAAAATCTTTCGAAAACGGTTTAGAAAACACGTACACATAAACAACAAAAATTCAATGAAATTATTCATAAAATCGTCATACGAAAATCACCTAAAAACTCACCAATCCAAAATATGGATAAGTGGTAATATTGGCTCTTCCATCTTGGATCAAGCCAATAAAAAACAAGATTGAAATTTGCTTCAGAAATCCATGTAAAACAATTCAGAAATTTTCAGCTGGAGAAAAACATGCTCCGATTCAAAGTTCCAAGCAAATTTTCAACTAGTTATAGAGGTCTAAAAGCCTTGGAATTTTACAGGCATAGAGTTCAACAACTCTACTTTGAATAAAAAAGAATAGATACAATCGGACAAGAAACGAGAGAGATATAATGTCACAAAGTTGGACTCGCAGCCAGATTTTACCGTAAACAGCTGGAGCAAAACATGCTCCTATTTAAAGTTCCAGGCAAGTTTTTAACTACTTACAGAGGTCTAAAAGCCTTGAAATTAAGACACATGACTGAAAATTCGGAGATCTTAAACGGCATAGTTTACAAAGATGGAGGATCAGTTAGTTTCAGAGACAACTCAAAAGGATACGTGATTGGCATCGACAATGTTGGTAATTCTAAAACTCCTATTATTTCTAATGTTTTGCTAGTTAGAAATTTGAAACATAATATGGTTTTTATTATTCAATTGTGTGATAAGGGTTTTAAATTAAGTTTGAAAACGATATTTGCCATATCAAGGATAGTGGGTCTAAAATTATCTTTGAAGTTGTTAGGAAACATAATATTTACATCTTAAGTGTGAAAGTGTCTAATAACAATCTTTGTCTTTTGGCTGAATCCAGTGATGCTTGGATTTGGCACAAAAGATTTGGTCATTTAAATTTTAAACACTCATCTAAAGCTGCTAGATATGAACTTGTTAGGGGATTTCCTAAAACGAGTTTGAATGTTAACAACTTATGTGATGCTTGCCAATTAGGAAAACTTCATAAAAATTCTTTTAAATCAAAAGATATGATTTCAACTTCTCGACCCTTAGAACTTTTTCACTTAGATCTTTTTGGACCATCACAAATACAATTAATAAATCATAATAGATATGTTTTCATAATAGTAGATAACTTTTCAAGACATACTTGGACAGTATTTTTAAAATATAAAAGTAAAGCATTAAAATGTTCAAAATTTTTGTTAAGTAAATTCAAAATCAAAAGTTAATTAAACTTAAAACGATCAGGAGTGATCATAGAGGAGATTTCAAAAGTGAAAACTCTGAAAAATTTTGTAATAAGAAAGGAATTACTTATAACTTTTCTTTCCAAAGAAATTCTCAACAAAATGGAGTAGTAGAATGTAAAAATAGAACCATACAAAATTTGCTAGGACTATGCTAAATGATAGTAATTTACCTAAAAGTTTCTAGGCTGAAGCAGTTGCTACAACATGCAATATTTTAAATAGAATTTTAATAAGACCATTTACCAAGAAAACTCCGTATGAATTATTTTCTGATAAAAAGCCTAAAGTATCTTATTTTAGAGTTTTTGGTAGTAAATGTTTCATACTAAATACAAAAAATAATTTAGACAAATTTTGTACTAATTCAGACAAAGGAATTTTTATTGGTTATTCTAAAAGAACTAAAGCTTATAGAGTTTTTAACACCAGAATTAACACGATTGAAGAAACATTACATGTTCCATTTGATGAAAACTTTAAAGTAAATAATACCAGTATTAATGAATAAGAAAATATTAATCCAAATGAAAATAATGAAATTAAAAATAATGAAATCACTAATAATGAAAATAATGATAACTCTGAAAATTTATATCCAAATAAAAGAGAAAATTATTTAAAAGGTCATCTTATAGAGAATATTATAGGAAATATAGAATTGGTCATAAAACAAGAAATCAATTAAATAAAATGAGTAATATAGTATTTATCTCAACTGATGAACCTAAAAATCTGAAGGAAGCATCATTAGAAGATTCATGGATTCTTGCTATGCTAGAAGAATTGAATTAGTTTACCAGAAATTTTGTTGGGGAATTAGTCCCAAGACTTGAAAATAATACTATAATAGGAATAAGTGGTTCTATAGAAATAAAATGAATGAACAAAGAGAAGTGATTAGAAATAAAGCACGGTTCGTTGCTTAAGGTTATAGTCAAGAGGAAAGTATAGATTTTGATGAAACCTTTACCATTGTAGCTAAATTAAAGGCCATTAGAATTTTACTTGCTTTTATAAATCGTAATAATTTTATATTATTTCATATAGATGTCCAAAGTGCCTTTTTAAATGGTTTTATTAAAGAAGATGTTTATATTGAATAACCTCCAATTTTCGAAGATGAAAAACTTGCAAATCATGTTTATAATTAAAGAAAGTTTTATATGGTTTAAAACAAGCTTCTAAAGCCTGATATGAAAGATTTAAATATTATTTAATACAATCTAACTTTGAAATAGGAAAATTAGGTGGTACACTATTTATTAAATGAAATAATGACGATATTCAACTTATACGAATATATATATATATATGATATTATTTTTGGGTTAACTAATAAACAATTAAATAAAGAATTTTCTAATACAATGACTAAAGAATTTGAACTGAATCATATGGGAGAACTGCCTTTCCTTTTAGGATTATAGATAAGACAATTAAATAATGGTATATTTATAAATAGAGAAAAGTATGCTAAGGAACGAGTGAAGAAATTTGGTATGTCTAATACTAGTAGTAAGCCAACTCCCATGACAACTAATGAAAAGCTAAATAAGGAAGAAAATTCAAAAGATGTAGATCAAAAACTATATAGAGATATGATATAATCTTTGCTTTATATAACTGCTAGTAGACCTGATATAATGCGTAGTGTATGTCTCTGTGCAATATATCAATCTCAACTTAAAGAAAGTCATCTAATAGCCATAAAACATATTTTATTATATGTAAACAACACATCAGACTATGGAATTGTCTACCCAAATGAAGACTCCTTTAACTTAATATCATACAGTGACGTTGACTATGCTAGATGCAAATCAGACCAAAAATGTACAAGTGGAAATTGTCACTTTTTAGGACACTCTCTTGTTTTATACTTTAGCAAAAAGTAAAATTCTACATCTCTATCCACAACAGAGGCAGAATATATCTCAGCTGCATTAGGTTGTTCGCGAGTTGTCTATATGCAACAAACTCTAAAAGATTTCAGTCTTAATTTAAAACAATCACCAATATATTATGATAATAATAGTGCAGTAAATTTATCTGAAAATCCAACATCATGCCAGAATAAAACATAGATATAAGACGTAATTTCCCGAGAGATAACGTTAACAAAGAAATTATCACACTAGAATTTACAAGTATAGAAAGTCCAATAGCTGATATTTTAACTAAGCATTGGCATAAAATACTTTCATAAAATTAAGAAGAGAACTTGGAATATGTTCATTTACAAAAATCCAGAAATGATAATGTTTATTTTACAAAATTAAAAAGAAAAAAAATAAAACTGTTATGTATTTGTTGAAATACCAGGAAGCATATGTCGGCGTACCTGCCAATTTTTAGAAAAATGTCTTTTCCCTTCTTAATTAAAAATTTGAAAACCTTCTATTTAACCATCATATTTTGATTTCAAACCCATTATATCATCTTCTTCCATAAAAAAACTCTAAATTAAATAAACAAAAATGGATCTCAAATTCCAAGTGCCCTAGAGAAAATAGTAGCCCTTCCCGCGACTTCACTTTCTCCAAACTCGGTAAAATCGAAGAAGATTTAAAGCATGTCCTCACCATTCTTACTAAAATAGAAGTGTTTAAAATTCTATTCAAGAATAAACAAGAAAACCAAGGAAGAAAGCTTAGGAATTTACGGAAACACTTATTGGATAAATAAGCAAATCCAATAATCATCGAAGAAGGAGACTATAAAAATCTTGTGATTCATAATCTTATGAATCAACATGATGAAGAAGAGGATAATGATGATATCGAGGATGAAGATGGAGTGCATTAGGTTGGAAAAGTCTTCTACACTATTCATGGCAACTTCGTAGAACAAAAGGGAAACTCTTGTGTTCACTATCCAAATTGCCCCATTCACAAATGCAACGACCCGCAAATTTGTCACTTTGAAAAATTATATTTATATTCGAAATATTCAAATATAAAATTTTATAACACAATTTATAATGTTTTGAGCCACAAATAACGAAGGTAAACTTGTTTTAAAGGCATACTAACAAATATAGATATTTGGGGGTTTTCATCAGAAAAACGACAAAATCAGTTTTTAGGAAAATTGAGATTTTCTCAATTTTAAAGCGAACGGAACTGGAGACATATGCTTATTTTTCCATTTAAGAAAGAATACGAAATAAAAAATATTTATTATATTTTTGAAAATAAAATATATTTATGACATTATATGGGATATCATTACTTTTATTTATTTTCTAGAATTTTAAATTAAGTTTAAATAATCAGATAATTGTTTTAAAATGATAATAATTCATTTTAGTAAGTTATATAGTGATGATAAATCATTTATAATAGTTTTATAAACATATATACTTGTTTTAAAAATATAAGAAAATTCATAACGTTTTGTCGATACGACAACACTTTTTGTAAACACTTGTTTAATATTGATTTATATAGTTTTATAATTCAAATATGATCATTTTAATTTATTACTAATGATAAGAAAATAATTTTCGATTTTTTTTATATTTATATGTAATTTAATTAATAAGTGAAATGTGACCGGGAATCGACTTTCTAATTTTCAACGGTTTAACAAACAGAAGTTGTTCAAAGTAATCGCAACGTTGTTTATATGTCTTGTGCACATATATGACATGTACATATATACAATAACATATACATATACACATATAACACATATACATATTACAAAATATCTAAGATATTTATACAAAGTCAAAATCAAACTACACATCGAAACCTCACATCCTGACACACTTACACACCATCATCTCAAGCACATGGAGAGAAGGATACTGGGCGAGTGGCTGTGCATGTGTAGGGGAGTGGGCAAAGGGTGGGAAGGTATTTTTGCCTTTAGATATTTCTACACATTTTTTCCTATAAATACATGCCTCCTCCTCTCATAATATTCACACCTTCTTCCCTTTTCTTTCTTAAGTTCTTGATCTTCTCCTTCCTCTTCATTAATGGCTTCCATGCCTTCATAAAATATTCCATAGTCGTAGTGAAGCTCTGTTGAGAAATGCACTTCTATATCGTAAAATTTATCACCATAATTTGAAATCAAAGCGAGCAATCATCTCCTCCTATACTCACGGCCACCGTCCATCACCACTCAAGGTTGAGCATCCACCCTCTCTAGCATAGGCCCTACACTTCCAAGGGTCGTAGGGTTGATTTCATAAGCTTCGGTGTGGTAATAGCGAAGCTATGGTCAAATTTTAGTAAATCTACAAACCAATGAAGGTGAGAATTACTCAGCTATTTTGTGTTATATATAATGATATGATATGTTTGCTATGGTTGTTTTCTATGTTTAATCATCATGTTTTGAATGTGATGATATGTTTGTTTTATTATTGAAATATTCACGTTAAATACACGTTGAATTTGCATAAAGGAAATTACTTTACTATATGAATTATAAAAGTGCTACGGTATGGTTAAACCTCTTTAAACATGAATAAAATAGTTTAAAATGGTTTATAAATGTTTTATAAACATTAAAACTCATTTCGGTAAAGTTTGTAAAAGATTTGAAAATGGAGTTAAAATAAGCGCGTCGCGTAAAGGCAGTTCGTGATTTCGCGCCTCGAAAGTTAAATCAATGTGTAAAATGGAATATAGCTCGGTATTATTCGAAAGAAATTTTTTCGAAACTCTTATAACTATTATTTTCAAATGAAGAAGAAAAATTAAGATTTCACTGAATAGAATTTGAGTTATGTCCGCATTAAGTTTTTAAAAACATCATGGTTTTAGGAAACAAAGTGGTAAATGCTTTAAACTAGATATTTTAAATCTTTAAAACTATGAAATAAGTTTTATAAATATGTTAAAATGTTTTAAAAGGGATTTGAGTTATAAAAATGGCCATATATGAAATGGAATCAGTGTTTTGAACAAAGAAGCTATAAAAACACTATTCGCGATAGTTTTTATAGCGGTTTCGGTAACTTTTGCAAATTATGGTTTTAACTTAATTATTCTTTCGCAATCTTTTTCGTAATCTTTTCAAATGAATAATTAAGTATTTTAAAGATGATTTGGAAGTTTATAATTATTTTGAAGGAGTTTTAAATAAATGGTTAAAGGAAAATTGAACTAAATGAAAATCATCTCTAAAAGATCATATAAAAGAGTTCAGAGTTGATCAAATAACTTGACCGCCTTATGGGTGACAAAAAGATAGTCTCCAGACCCGAGCTTGGACAACCAATGTTTGCGTTCCGCTCTAGCTATCTGGCCCGGCCCAATGGAGGGGATAGTAAATTTGATTTACTCAGACCACGTTTTTCTAAAAACAGATTTTGAAATTTCCAATAGTTAAACAAGATTTTAGAATAATAAGATTTTGGTGATATATGAAATGTATCGATTAAACTCTATATTAAATTCCGAGGAGGGAACTCATATTATCCGTGTGAATTTCAAAGGTGATTCCACCGTTATTCATGAATAGTACAGGTTGAATACAGAAATTAGTATTGAAGTATAATTAGTATAATTTCTATGGATCCTTTTTACTCAATACAAACTGGTTTGCGTTTATAATAAATGATGTCTTAAAAAACATTGTTTTTGACCCATTTAAAAGTTATGATTTGAAAATAAGAAATCTTTGTTAAGATTTAAATAAATGATTTGGAAATATTTTCCTAAGTAAAATGTGAAATGGTTCGGAATTATTCCAAGATTTAAAAAGGCTTTAATTAACCAAGAGAATTTTGTAAATGAGGTTTAATTATCCCGTATATACTAAAAAAGATTATGATTTAAAGATATATATCTCTAAGGAGATATTTTACTTGGATAAAAGATATTGATTAATTAAATAATAATCACCTACATACTTGACATCTTTTATCGATAGTTGGTTCGAAGAAACCTAGATCAGATTTGGGCGATTTCTATCCGAAAACCACTTCGTACCAATATACATTCGAAAATTAAAACATGTTGAAGACAATTATTTTAAAGAAGGAGATCTTTATAATGAAGGGCTGCTTATAGCTAACCTCACGGAAAATTCCCATATCATCTATATATGGTGGCAATAGTATCTTTATTCTGAAATCTTCAATGCAAAGACTACTCGCTACTAATCCTAAGGGTGATTCCCAAACAGGATGTAGTAGGAGAAGTGCCTTCGGTTTGTCCTATACCTGGACAATTTGTATGGACGAGTGTTTGACATTGCATTTATAAAACCATGTACATTGATTTTTGCAAATTTTCGTCCGTTTGGTGGTGTAGGAGGTAACCCCTCTTATACTTAACACCCTTCTCTGAGACGAACGAGCTTGGAGATTGTACTTTTGTGGAAATTAATAGTGTGTTATTGGAAATGGCAATGTGGCATTAAAAGTGAAATCTGTTATGAGAAAGGTAAACGTTACCTTAGGCCACACACCTGAAAATGGCTTAAGCAGGGTATGTCGTAAGGCTATATGGTTCGCAACCATTAGGGTATGGTCATCACCTTTCTAGTTTACTCTCTATATGGCAAGTGTGTTGTGTATGCTATAAGGCGTATCAGATAGGTTGGTAACTACCGGGGTGATGTCATATTCGGTACTATCCAGGATCACTATGTTGACCAAAAAGTTGTAGGCCGGTCTTGCAGATGCTGAGGATTGTCTGGGTATCCTCGGTACATTCCTCTAGAAATGTATTGTACATAAGGTAGTCCTTACCTACCATTGTTGGACTCCATTCTCCAATAAGTGCCTTCGGACTTAGTTTTATACCTATTATGCTGGAATTTAACTAATATAACAATTTCTGCTATGACTAATATGTATTTTTAATCTAGACACTATTATAATATCAATGGATTTTACGTAGAAATGTTTTGGTTATCATAAGGTAAATACCCGTCTGTGTTTATGTGCAGCATGGTCTTATGAGATACCCTTTATTTTCAAAAATATCTGTGTTTTGACTTTTCTCACATCATTCTCATGACTGATCCGGAGTTTATTTTCCTTTCCCTTAAACTCTGGATGCCCTATTTTCCTGGGCAACCAAGTAGTTCAGGAATAACTTGGAACAATTTGGAGGAGCTTGGAGCCGGAGCTGGATTTTCCTCTGTGGATGGTTATCCATTTCCATTTTCGCTGAATTTGTTTACTGTTTGTATTCGGTATTAGTAGGGCGAATATTTATAACTATCCAGGCTGAGATTAGGATAGACTCTGATGTATGTATTTAAAAATTTCTGCTGTAAAGATTATATATTGAAATAATATATTTTATTCCATTCGTGTAAGATTCTGTTCTTTCTTTATTTTTATTTTTACCCTTGATCAATCTGTTTTCCGCCACTTGGATATTTGGCATGTGAATACTGTGGATGTATTAGTGTCAATTTATAAGGATTGAAATGGCGTGTCATTATAGTTGGCATCAGAGCTTAGGTTGAGCAAACACCTGAGCCTCATACGGGTAAAGTCTCATCAGAGATAGGGTTAATAATGGCCTAGGATGAGTAACTCATTAGAGATAGGGTAAGTGACACCTAAGTATGAGTTTAAGTGTATTTTATATAAGCATGTATTTGTTAATGTATTATTAAAATGATTTTTATTTTGAAAAATTGGTAAATGAAATAATTTTATTTAGGATTATATTTTAAATATAAAGGAATATATTTCAACCGATATGATTATTTGTGTAGTGTTTGGTTGTTAAGGGAATGATAATATTCAGTTATTATCATTTATTGATTGGTTATTTGATTTAAAATTTTAAATACGAACACCTTGTGAATTTTGTTTCACAGTTTAACTATGCGTTGTTCGATAAATAATAATAGTTTAAGGTTAAAGAAACTTATATAAGATAAATGATTTTATGAATGTTTTATAAAAATAAGCGATTTTATAAATTGGATTTATAAAACTTGTTTTATAAAATGATTTTTTGAGAATTTAAATCTCGTTATTTTTGAAAAAAAAATATGATTAACTTGTTCGAATGGTTCGAAAGTAATTAAAAATAGGCAGGAAATGTGTCTGGATGGTAAAAACTTCTCTTAAGTATTCCCCTTCTTGTTAAGGGAATATAAGATACTATGGGTACTACCCAGTTCCTTGGTATCATTTTTGAGTTACTTGATCTATAAAAACATTTAAAGTTAAAAAGATAATTTGAATCATTAATTGATGGATTAATTAGTGATTGTTAATTTTTATCAAGGTACTTACATTTAATATTGGAAGTAATAACATCCAATTATTCTTGGTTGATTTAACGAACACCTTGTGACTTAAGTTTCACAATTTGACTATAAGGTATTTGATAATAATGTTGGGTTCAAGATAATGAATTTATATAAGATAATAAATTAGCATGTTGTATAAAAATGTGTTTTACAAAAATTAAATGATTCTTTAAAAGATAGATTTATAAGATATGTTTTATAAAAATAGATTTTGAGAATTTAAATCTTGGTATTTTGGAAAAGCTTAGAAAAATTTAAAATGATTTGGTAGAAATTATAATTTTAGGAGTAGAGTTTATAAAATGAAAAGTTCATATTTATAAAAGAGTTTATATAAAGTTAAAATATCTTTTAAGAGAAATGATTTGAAAGTGATATTTAAAATGAGATTTAAGCTATATTTTTAAAATTTATTTAAAAGGGGATAAAGTAGAAGAAGACATGGATTTCGACATCATTGTCGTAAATAAATATTTTCGGGAAAGTAAGGAAGACATAGACTATAACACTATTGGTATAGTAAGTGATTTTGGAAAGGAGATATTTTATAAAGTATACGGGATTTACACATATCCTATATTTTTTGTTAAAATTCGAGGTGAGTAACTTATATCTACTTTTAAGTTAAGAAAGTTGTCCATTCAAGATCTGAGAGGTAGTGATACCCTAACTTTATCGCCTTCTTTGTCAACTAATAAATAGTTTAAGCTCAACATCGAAAATTAATACTAAGTACAATTAATTAGATCCCTATACTTGTGTTTATGGGTTGTCGTAACGATGTTTTAAGCAACATTTGTTTTGACCCAATAAGTGTGTTTTGGAAAATATGAAGCTTTCCTCAAAGATTTTTACGGATTTAAGTATATAGAGGTATTTTCTAAGTGTTGAAATTGAAATGGTTTCTTTGGAAAGAAAATAAAAAAATTTGGTGAATAAATTTTTTAAAGTAATTATATATAAAGGAGTATCTTTATAAAAATGTTTGAATAAGAATTTTATGAAATGTTTTAGTAAAAAATTTAGGAAATTAATAAATACGTATGAGATACGTAGATCATTTCGTCGTACAATTCTATTTAATATTCGAGTGTGGAACTTTGATGTGTTTACACCGGTCCGAAAAAGGATTTATCGCTCGATTCTCGACGATGAACATTGATGAGGATTGTGGCTGGATAATTGATGTCTTCAATCATAGTTGAGAGCTATGTAAGAAAAGTAAGGGTTTCTGATCAAGAAGCTTGATCAAAGTCCACACTAAAAGATCGAGGGATTAATACTAATTTGAAACTAAAGTTGTGTATTCGAATTTAAGATCGAATCATATAGTGCATACGGATAATCCCTGAGAATAACATGAGTTTATATTTGAAATTTAAAATAATTTTTTCTCGGATTTTTGGCTAGGTGTAATTTCGAGTACGAAATTCTTTTAAGGAGGGAAGTCTGTAACGACCAGTAAATTTAATACTCTGATAAATTATATTTGTTTTCAAAATATTCAAATATAAGATTTTTTAACACAAATTATAATGTTTTAAACCATAAATAATGATGGTAAACTTGTTTTAAAGGTATACAAACAAATATTGATATTTGGGGGTTTTCATCAGAAAACAATGAAAATAAGTTTTCGAAAAAATTGAGATTTTCTCAATATTAAAGCGAACGGAACCGGACACATACACTTATTTATCAGTTTAAGCAAGAACATGAAATAAAAATTATTTATTTTATTTGTGAAAATAAAATACATTTATGACACCATCAAGGACATCATCACTTTTATATATTTTTTGGAATTTTAAATTAGGTTTAAATAGTCAATAATTGTTTTAAAATGATAATAATTCATTTTAATAAGTTATATAGTGATGATAAATAATTTATAATGTTTTATAAACTTATATACTTGTTTTAAAAATAAAAAAAATTCATAACATTTTGTCGATACGACGACACTTTTTGTAAACACTTGTTTAATATTGATTTATATGGTTTTATAATTCAAATGTGATCATTTTAATTTAATACTAATGATAAGAAATTAGTTTTCAAATTTTGTTTACATTTATATGTAATTTAATTAATAAGCAAAAATGCGACCAGGAATCAGCTTTTTGATTTTCAATGGTTTAACAAACGGAAGTTGTTCAAAGTAATCGCAACATTGTATATATGTCTTGTGCACACATATGACATGCACTTATATACACTAACGTATACATATACACATATAACATATATACATATACTTATATATATACACCTCACAAAATATCAGAGATGTTTATACAAAGCCAAAAGCAAACGACACATTAAAACCTTACATCCTTACACACTTACACACCATCATCTCAAGCACATGGAGAAAAGGATAAGGGGCAAGTGGTCGTGCATGTAGAGGGGAGTGAGTAAGGGGTAGGAAGGTAATTTTGCATTTAGATATTTTTACACATTTTTTTATTATAAATACATGCCTCCTACTCTCATAATTTTCACAGCTTCCTTCCTTTTCTTTCTTAAGTTCTTCATCTTCTTCTTCCTCTTCATTAATGGCTTCCATGCATTCATAAAATATTCCAGAGTCGTAGCAAAGCTCTGCCGAGAAATGCACTTCCATATCACAAAATTTATCACCATAATCTGAAATCAAAGTGAGCAATCATCTCCTCTTCTCCTCCTATATCACAACCATCCTCCATCACCATTCAAGGCCAAGCATCCACCCTCTTTATCTTAGGTCGTACACTTCCAAGTGTCATAGGCTTGATTTTATAAGCATCGGTCTGGTGATAGCGAAGTTATAGTCAAATTTTAGTAAATCTAGAAACCAATGAAGGTGAGAATTATTCTGTTAGCTTATGTTATATATAATGATATGATTGTTTTCTATGTTTGATCATCATGTTTTGGATGTGATAATATGTTTGTTGGGTTGTGGAAATAATTCACGTTAAATACACGTCAAATTTACATAAAGGAAATCACTTTCCTATATGAATTATATAAGTGTCATGGTATGGTTAAAAATATTTAAACATGAATAAAATGGTTTAAAATGGTTTATAAATATTTTATAAACATTAAAACTCATTTTGGTAAAGTTTGGAAAAGATTTGAAAATGGAGTCAAAATAAGCATGTCGCGTAACGGTGGTTCGCGATTTCGCGCCGTAAAAGTTAAATCAATGTGTAAAATGGAATATAGCTCGGTTTATTCGAAAGAAGAATTTTCCGAACTTTTATAACTATAGTTTTCAAATAAAAAGAAAAATCAAGATCTCATTGAATATTTTCTGAGTTATGTCCAAATCAATTTTTTAAAAACATTGTGGTTTGGCACTTTTGGGAACCAAAGTGGTAAATGCTTTAAAATTTATATTTTTTAAATCTTTAAAAATATGAAATAAGTTTTATAAATATGTTAAAATGTTTTAAAAGGGATTTTAGTTATAAAAATGGACATATATGAAATGGAATTAGTGTTTTGAACAAAGAAGCTTTAAAAACACTATTCGCAGCAGTTTTTGTAGCGCTTCGGTAACTTTTGAAAGTTATGGTTTTAACTCAATTATTCTTTCCCGGTATTTTTAGTAATGTTTTCAAATGAATAACTAAGTATTTTGAAGATGATTTGTAAGTTTTATAATTATTTTAAAGGATTTTTAAATAAATGGTTAAAGTAAAATTGTTTTAAACAATATTTGAAATTATGTTAAGTAAATGAAAATCATTTTTAAACGATCATATAAAAGAGTTTAGATTTGATCAAATAACTTGACCGCCTTATGAGTGATGGAGGGATGGTCTCTACACCCAGCTTGGAAAACCAATGTCTGGGTTCTGTTCTAGTTATCCATACTGGCCCAACAGAGGGGATAGTAAATTTGATTTACTCGGACCACATTTTTCTAAAAAAGAGATTTGGAAATTTCCAAAAGTTACACAAGATTTTAGAATAATAAGATTTTGGTGATATATGAAATGTAATGGTTAAACTATGTATTAAATTCCAAGGAGGGAACTCTTACTATCCTTGTGAATTTAAAAGGTCATTTTACCCTTATTCGCGAATAGAGCGGGTTGAATTATTAGAATGGAAGTATAATTAGTATAATTTCTATGGATCCTTTTTACTCAATGCAAACTGGTTTGGGTTTATAGTAAACGATGTCTTGAATAACATTGTTTTTGACCCATTTAAAAGTTATGGTTTGAAAATAGAAATCTTTGTTAAGATTTAAATAAATGATTTGGAAATATTTTCCTAAGTAAAAGGTGAAATGATTTGGAATTATTCCAAGATTTAAAAAGGGTTTAACTAACCAGAGAATTTTATAAATGTGGTTTAATTATCCCGTATATACTGAAAAAGATTATGATTTAAAGATATATATATCTCAAAGGAGATATTTTACTTGGATAAAAGATATTGATTAATTAAATAATAATCACCTACATACTTGACATCTTTTATCGATAGTTGGTTCGGAGAAACCAGGATCAGATTTCGGTGATTCTTATTTAGAAACCACTTCGAACCAATATACGTTCGAAAGTAAATACAGGTTAAAGATAATGATTTTAAAGACGAAGATCTTCATAATGAAGGGTTGCTTGCCATTAACCTCAAGGGTAATTCCCATATCATCTATATATGATGGCAGTAGTATTTTCATTTTGAAATCTTCAATGCAAGGACTACTCGCTACTAATCCTAAGGGTGATTCCCAAACAGGATGTAGTTGGAGAAGTACCTTCGGTTTGTCTTGTGCCTGGACAACTTGTATGAAAAAGTATCTGACATTGCATTTCTAAAACCATGTAAATTGATTTTTACAAATGTACATCCGTTTGGTGGTGTAGGAGGTACTCCCTCTTATACTTAACACCCTTCTCTGAGATGTACGAGCTTAGAGGTTTTACTTTTGTGGAAATCTATAGTGTGTTATTGGAAATGGTAATGCGGCATTCAAAGTGGAATCTGTTATGAGAAAGGTAAACGTTACCTCAGGCCTCACACCCGAAAATGGCTTAAATTGGGTATGTCGTAAGGCTAAATGGTTCGCAACCCTTAGGATATGGTCATTACCTTTCAAGATTTCTCTTTATATGTCAAGTATGTTGTGTGTGCTATATGACGTATCGAATAGGTTGGTAACAACTGGGGTGATGTTATATTCGGTACTATCTAGGATCACTGTTGACCAAAAGGGGTAGGCCAGTCTTGCTAGATACTAAGGATTGTTTGTGTATCCTAGGTACATTCCCTAGAAATGAACTGTACGGAAGGTAGTTCCTTACCTACCCTTGTTGGAATCCATTCTCCAATAAGTGCCTTCGAACTTAATTGTATACCTATTATGCTAGAATTTAATTAATGTAACAATTTCGGCTGTGATTAGTATGTATTTGAAATCTAGACTCTATTACAATATCATTGGATTTTACATAGCAATGTTTTGGTTATCATAAGATAAAAATCCGTACGTTTTTATGTGTGGCATGGTCTATGAGATACCCTTTATTTAAAATATATCCATGTTTTGAGTTTTCTCACACCAGTCTCATGACTGACCTGGAGTTTATTTTCCTTTTCCTTAGACTTTGGGTGCCCTATTTTTCCAGGCAGCCAAGTTGTTTAGGTCTAGCATGGAACATTTTGAAGGAGCTTGGAGCAGGAGCTAGAGTTTTCTCTATAGATGATTATCCACTTCCATTTTCATTGCATTTGTTTGATGTTTGTATTCAGCATTAGTAGGGCCAAAGATTTATAACTATCCAGGCTGAGATTTGGATAGACTCTGATGTGTGTATTTAAAAATTTCCGCTGTAAAGATTATATATTAAAATAATATATGTTATTCTATTCGTATAAGATTCTGTTCTTTCTTTATTTTTCTTTTTACCCTTGATCAATCTGTCTTTTCGACACTTGGATATTCGGCACGTGAATACCGTGGATGTATTAGTGTCAATTTCTGAGGGTCAAAAAGGCAGGTCATCACGGTTGGTATCAAAGCTTAGGTTGAGCGAACACCTAATCCTGATAGGGGTAAATTCTCATTAGAGAGAGGGTTAGTAATGCCATAGGATGAGTAACTAATTAGAGATAGGGTAAGTGACACCCTAGAATGAGTTTAAGTGTATTTTATATGAGCACGTATTTGTTAATGTTTTATTAAAATGATTATTATTTTGAAAAATTGGTTAATGAAATAATTTTACCTAGGATTATATTTTGAATATAAAGGGATATATCTCAAAAGATATAGTTATTTATGTAGTGTTTGGTTGTTAAGGGAATGATAATATTCAGTTATTATCATTTATTGATTGGTTATTTGATTTAAAATTTTAAATACGAACACCTCGTGAAGTTTGTTTCACTGTTTAACTATGTGTTGTTCGATAAATAATATTGTTTTAAGGTTAAAGAAAATTATTTAAGATAAATGATTTTATGAATGTTTTATAAAAATAAGTGTTTTATAAATTGGATTTATAAAACTTTTTTTATAAAATGATTTTTTGAGAATTTAAGTCTCGGTATTTTTGAAAAAAATCATCTTATGATCAACTAGTTCGAGTGGCTCAAAAGTAACTAAAAATAGGCAGGAAATGTGTTTGGATAGTAAACACTTCTTTTAAGTATTCACCTTCTTGTTAAGGGAATATATGATACTATTAGTACTACCCAGTTCTTTGGTATCATTTTTGAGTTACTCGATCTATAAAAAAAATTTAAAGTTAAAAAGATAATGTGAATCATTAATTGATAGATTAATTAGTGATTGTTAATTTTTATCATGGAATTTACATTTAATATGGGAAATGATAACATCCAATTATTATCCTTGGTTCATTAACGAACACTTTGTGAATTTAGTTTCACGATTTGACTATAAGTAGGTGTTTGATAAGAATGTTGGGTTATGGATAGTGAATTTATATAAGATAATAACTTAGCATATTGTATAAAAGTGTGTTTTACAAAAATAAAATGATTCTTTAAAAGATGGATTTAGAAGATATGTTATATAAAAAAAGATTTTGAGAATTTAAATCCTTGTATTTTGGAAAAGCTTTGAAAAAATTAAAATGATTTGGTAGAAGGTATAGTTTTAGGAGTAGAGTTTATAAAATGAAAAGTTCATACTTATAAAAGAGTTTTTATAAAGTTAAAATATCTTTTAAGGGAAATGATCTGAAAGTGCTATTTGAAATGAGATTTAAACTATATTTTTAAAAGTGATTTAAAAGGGGCTTAAGTGGAAGAAGACATGGAATTCGACATCTTTATCGTAAATAAATGTTTTTGGAAAAGTGAGGAAGACATGGACTATAACACTATTGTTATAGCAAGTGATTTTGGAAATGAGATATTTTATAAAGTATACGGGATTTATACATATCCTATATTTTATGTTAAAATTCAAGGTGAGTAAATTGTGTCTATTTTTAAGTTAAGAAAGTCGTCCATTTAAGATCTGAGGGGTAATGATACCACAACTTAATCGCCTTCGTTGTTAACAAATAAATAGTTTAAGTTTGACATCAAAAATTAATACTAGGTATAAATAATCAAATCCCTATACTAATGTTTTTGGGTTGTCGTAACGATGTTTTAAGCAACATTTGTTTTGACCCAATAAGTGTGTTTTGGAAAATATGAAGCTTTCCTCAAAGATTTTTACGGATTTAAGTATATAGAGGTATTTTCTAAATGTTGAAACTGAAATGGCTTCTTTGGAAAGAAGATAAAAAAATTGGTGAATAAATTTTTTAAAGTAATTATATATAAAGAAGCATCTTTATAAATATGTTGGAATAAAAAATTTATGAAATGTTTTCATACAACTTTTGGGAAATTAATAAATACGTATGAGATATGTAGATCATTTCATCGCACGATTTTGATCTAAGATTCTAGTGCGGAACTTTTAGGTGCTTACACCAGTCTGATAAAGGATTTATCACTCGATTCTTGACGATGAACATTGATGAGGATTTGTGGTTAGATATTTGCGTTTTCTATCATAGTTGAGAGCTATGTATGGGAAGCAAGGTTTTTTGATCAAGAAGCTTGATCAGAGTCTGCATTAAAGGATCGAGGGATCAATACTAGTTTGGAAATAAAGTTGTGCATTCAAATTTAAGATCGAATTAGATAGTACATATAGATAATCCATGAGCAAAACACGGGTTTATATTTGAAATTTAAAATAATGTTTTTACCGAGTTTTTGGTTAGGTGTAATTTCGGGCACGAAATTATTTTAAGGAGGGAAGTCTATAACGATCTGCAAATTTATCATTTTGATAAATTATATTTATATTCGAAATATTCAACTACAATATTTTATAACACAAATTATAATATTTTGAACCATAAATAATGATGGTAAACTTGTTTAAAGGTGTATTAATAAATATGGATATTTGGGGGTTTTCATGAGAAAAATGACGGAAATTAGTTTATGGAAAAATTGAGATTTTCTCAATGTTAAAGCGAACGGAACTGGGTGCATACATTGATTTATCCATTTAAGAAAGATTATGAAATATAAAAAATTATTTTTTTTGAAAATAAATATCTTTATGACATCATCATGGATATCATCACTTTTATATTTTTTTGGAATTTTAAATTAAGTTTAAATAGTCAAATAATTGTTTTAAAATGATAATAATTCATTTTAATAAGTTATATAATAATGATAGATCATTTGAAATAGTTTTATAAGCATATATACTTGTTTTAAAAATATAATAAAATTTATAATGTCTTGTCGATACAATAGCACTTTTTGTCAACTTGTTTATTATTGATTTATATGGTTTTATAATTCAAATGTGAGCTTTTAAATTTATTACTAATGATAAGAAATTAGTTTTCAAATTTTGTTTACATTCATATGTAATTTAATTAATAAGTGAAAATGTGACCGAGGATCGGCTTTCCGAGTTTCAACGGTTTAACGAATGGAAGTTGTTCAAAGTGATCGCAACATTGCTTATATGTCTTATGCACATATATGACATGCACATATATACACTAACATATGCATATGCACATATAAAATATATACATACTATGATATATATACTTATTACAAAATATCTAAGATATTTATACAAAGTCAAAAGCAAACTACACATCAGAACATTACATCTTTACACACTTACACACCATCATCTCAAGCACATGGAAAGAAGGAAAAGAGGGAGTGGCTGTGCGTATGGAGGGGAGTGAGAAAGGGGTAGGAAGGTAATTTTGCATTTAGATGCCTTCATAAAATATTGCATAGTCGTAGCGAAGCTCCGTTGAGAAATACAGTTCTATATCGTAAAATTTATCACCATAATTTGATATCAAAGTGAGAAATCATCTCCTCTTCTCCTCCTATACTCACAGCCATCCACCATCACCACTCAAGGCCAAGAATCCACCCTCTCTAGCATAGGCCGTACCCTATCAAGGGTCGTAGGGTTGATTTCATTAGCTTTGGTGTGGTGATAGTGAAGTTATAGTCAAATTTTAGTAAATCTATAAACCAATGAAGGTGAGAATTACTCCGCTTGTCTATATTATATATGATGATATGATATTTTTGCTATGATTGTTTTCTATATTTGATCATCGTGTTTTGGATGTGATAATATGTTTGTTTGGTTGTGGAAATAATTCACGTTGAATACACGTCGAATTTACCCAAAGGAAATCACTTTCCTATATGAATTATAAAAGTGTTTCATTATGGTTAAACCTCTTTAAATATAAATAAAATGGTTGAAAATGGTTTATAAATGTTTTATAAACATTAAAACTCCTTTCCAAAAAGTTTGAAAAAGATTTGAAAATGGAGTCAAAATAAGCGCATCGTGTAACGACAATTCGCGATTTCGCACCGAAAAAGTTAAATCAATGTGTAAAATGGAATATACCTTGGCATTATTTTGAAGAATTTCTGAATTCATATAACTATATTTCTTAAATGAAGAATAAAAATAAAGATTTCATTGAATAGAATTTGAGTTATGTCCAAATCAAATCATTAAAAACATCGCGGTTTGGAAGTTTTGGGAATCAAAGTGGAAAATGCTTTAAAATTGATATTTTTAAATCTTTAAAAATATGAAATAAATTTTATCATTATGTTAAAATGTTTTAAAATGGATTCGAGTTATAAAAATGGACATATATGAAATGAAATTACGGTTTTGAACAAAGAAGCTTCAAAAACACTATTCGTAGCAGTTTTTACAACGGTTTCGGTAACTTTTGCAAATTATGGTTTAACTTAATTATTCTTTCCCAATATTTTTAGTAATCTTTTAAAATGAATAATTAAGTATTTTGAAGATGATTTGGAAGTTTTATAATTATTTTAAAGGAGCTTTAAATAATGGTTAAAGGAAAATTGTTGTAAACAATATTTGGAATTGTATTAAGTAAATGAAAATCATCTCTAAAAAATCCTTTAAAAGATTTTAGAGTTGAGCAAATAACTTGACCGCCTTATGGGTGACAGAGAGATAATCTCTAGACTCGAGCTTGGACAATGAGTGTCTGGGTTCCTGTAACGACCCGGTATTTTGGACCATTCAAATCGACAATAAATCCACACATGTCTGACTTGAATAATTCAAAATATCAGATTGTTAATTTAAATTTTGCAAAACTCAGCGTATGCAGTAAATAAATCAATCACAGAATCACAGACACAGAGTAATACAATAATACGCAGCGGAATAGATAAAATAGTAGTTCATGAAGCTACTATATAGACATCAGAGTTAGAAATAGAATACAACAGAATATCTCAATTGCAGTGAAGTCCCCAGTACAACAGATGACTTCTCTGAACAAATCAACTAGAAGAGCTGAAAGCTGAGGCGATAGTTGGATCTCCAAGGTAAGCTCCAAACTCCAAAGGTGAGTCTCAAATGCTGTATCACTCGGTCTGACCCGAGCGTAAAGCAAAACACAAAACACTCGAGTCAGGATTAACATTCTTATATCAATAAATCCAACTCAAGTGAAATATCAACTGAAATACAAGTAACTTAAAGGATGTTTGGGATAACCATCCTCTAAGGATCTGTAGAACTATCTACAAGGTGGGAATATACACTATGACACCGTGGCCATTTTAAATTTATTTACTTCAAAACCCAAATATCATTTCATTTCAAATATATCTATTTTTCAAAATAGTATATATATATATTAAATGATTTAAAAAGAAAAGTATTTAATTTCCTCAAGTCTAGCAAATCGATTCAAATCAACTTCAAATTCCAAATTCAAATTTATTCAAAGTTCAATTCATCAATTTAATTCATTTCTAAACAGATCATTTAAATTTTCAATATATTTCAAAGCTTTAATATTCAACATTTTCAAAGTTAAATTTAACAGTTTCATATAGCTCTTGATTTAACTTTATTATTATTTAATCAGGGAATATTCACTTAATAAATTCAATATCATTTAACTAGCCTTAAATTTCATTTTCTACTAAATATTTCCTTAAATTTATTTAAACAAGAAATATTCATTAAATTATTTAAATCAAACTCAAGTTATAAATCATATCTTAAATCCCAATTCCAATAAGTTTTAAATTGGTTTAATTAAATAAAATTCTTTACTAAATTCAAATTTATCTTTCCAACCTTAGCTTTTTCAAATTTTTACCAAATTCTATTTTGAAATATAAATTTTATACTTAACATATTATATGTATTAAATCCATCTTAATTAAATTAAATATCATTATTAAATCTATATATATCATTACCATTTAAAAAAAAAAATTATATCAACATTGGTTAAAACCAAATATTTCTTTCCAAAACCATAGAATTCAATTTCAAAATATTTATATATATATATATATGGACCAACGGTGTTTGTATATATATTTATCATATGGTTAAGTGATACGGATATTTATCATTTCAATCCGAAATTTAAATATATACGGGTAGATATCATTTCGACCCGTAAATCCCAATTTCAATACAAATGAAAATCGCTTGGGTTTATCATTTCAACCCATAACGATTTTCTCCAATTCTAAAGTCCGTTCGGGTATGTATCATTTCAACCCATAGTGAATTCTATACTAACAGGGGACTTGCAGAGTGATAACAGATAATATAAAATATAACAACAGGCATATATCATCAATATAAATAACAGATACTGGTGTCAGATGTCATAGGTGAACATATACAGATAATAGTAATAACAGGCATATAAATACTAGATACTGGTGTCAGATGTCACAGGTGAACATATACAGATAATAGCATATATAACAATTTAAATAACTACAACATCATATTTCAATTGTCGTTTCAATTGAAATCAAATTTAATAAATACAAGAATGTTAATCGTGAGTGATTGCTCACCTTTCGAGGCTAGAGAGATGAATGAGAATAAGATAAGTTACGAATCCCAGCATGAATTCCCAAACAAAGCAAGATTGGCACGAATTTGTCGAGCAAAGCTGATAGATAGAAATCGATGAGAACGAATATATTCCAATACTAAATTTAAATACCTATATAGTAAACTCAGACCCAAATGTACTTATATACGACTAATATAAAAATTCTGTACTAAGCTACAATATTGACTAAGGAACAATGGAGTAAAAATATATATGAACCATTTGTTTTTTTTTCAGAATAATAATTTATATAACTTATATAGACTCATATATATATATATATGTATATGTATAAGATCAAACATTTATATAAGCTGGATATACACTGACATAACCTGGACCACATACATGCAACAATATAAATGCAGACATATATAAATATACCCAACTCAAACTCAAAGATATATATAACTAATACGTATACTAATATATACTTAAACAGCTTCCGTACTTTACAATTTATAAAACTTATGGAGCCAACAGACACGTGAAAATATACATGTATATAGACTGACACTATATGACTTCCTTTAAAATAAAATAGTATGTAACATATATTTCATTTAAAATGTATGTACTATAACATTATGCGAACAGTAATTTATCCCAATAACTTTATTCTAAAATTTATAATCAAAATCAACATGATAAAATAGATGTAAGCAAATATATATAAAATAGGATTGGCGAAGTTATGACAACAGAAAGATACGGACCAAGGGAGCTATGCTCAGGCCGAGGAGGTGCCAGGCGGAATTGTCGGCGGGCTGCGCACTGGTTGGGCGAAGGGGAAGGAAAGCACGTATGCCGAAGGCGGAGATAGGTGGCTTCGGCTGAGGTGGAGCAAGTTGGAGGTGGAATGAAATGATGGGCGGCTGTCAGTGGCGGAGACTTGACGAGGGGGCGGAGGCAAGGGTGGTCGAGTTTGGTGATGGCGGTCGAAGCGGAGAATGGTAGGCGAAGGCCGAAGTGATGGCTGCTGTTTTTCTTCGGATGGAGGCTGGTCTCGATGGGTTTGGTTTGAGGTGGGAAGTCGGAGGAGCAGTGGTGTGGGTCGGCACACGTGGGAGGAGCATGGCTGTGGCCTGGTGGTGGGTTGTCACGGGCGGAGGACGTGAGGAAGTGGGGGAGGTAGGAGAGAGGAACGGTTGCTCGGGCTTTGGTAAGGGGATGTGAGTAGCCGAGGTGGTTCAGCAAGGCGAAGGAGATCGGATGATGAGGAGGTACGGGAGGCTGTTTGATGGAGTTGCGTGAGGCTGGAACGGCGGTGGAGGGGAGAGAGAATGAGGCGAGGTCAGGTGGTGGAGGGATGCCGTGGGCGGTAGCTAGTTAGGCGAAGGGATGGGAGTTTGGAAGAGGAAAGGAAAGTTGGTTGCTGTATTGTGTTATTTGTGAAAATGGAAGAAGAGCAGCAAAGGCAAATATAAATGAAGAAATGAACAGGCACACAAATGAACCGTTCAAAAGAATACAACTTATACCAATTCAAACGTTTAGATTTTCAAAAAAAAATAGTATGGAATGGAAATGGTCACCCTGGAATTTAGCTGGAAGATTAAAGCAATTGATGGTTGCTTGGATACCACGGTTACAGTTTAAAAAGGGCAAAGAGAAATAAAAAGTCACGGATTCGGTACCGATACAATATATAGTTTGATTGTTTTCGCCGTGTACCGGACCTCAAACACAGAAATGAATATACCGTTAAGATCAACACGATGAGACGATCAAAACGGTACACAGATATCAATGGTACGATCGTCCGATCAAAAGTCAATAATCGGTACCGAAAAATGCTGCTACTTTACCAGAAATAAGATAAACGGAGCAGTAGAAGTCCAAATTTGGAAAAACGAATTTCGCAGTCTGATTCAGAATGATCTGAATAAATTTTCTCCTGTTGACATATTTTGGTTTCGAAAAACTTTTAAATTCACTTTTATTAACCGGTTTGATTTGAAATGAAATTTCACAGGAAAACAAACTTCAATATTATCAAATGAAAATTTTCCAGTTGCTATATTAAAATAGACGTATTCTAAATAATAAATTTTTATTTTCAAATTTTATTATTTAAAATTTTACAAAATTTCAATTAACTACGATATTAAAACCAATCAAAATTTATGGGTCGTTACACTCTCCCCCACTCAAAACTTTTCGTCCCCGAAAAGGAAGGAGGTAGGAGAATAGAAACAACCAGACAGAAAAGATAGATTAAAAGACAAGGATAAACAATCAATTTAACTATATAAATTTTACTTGAAATATTCATTTGAAAACTTCATTTACAATTCAATTATCTTTAATACTTTAATATCTTCCAAAACCCATTTGTAAAATTTCTTGTTTCCCTTTTAAATACCATTTATGTTTAAATAACACCTTTATAAAGGTATGAAAACTATTTGAAAACAATTATACATTATTACTTATTTTTACAAAGAAGCTATTAAATCCATAATTCATAAATTTATTAATTTATCTCAAGATACTTTTCAACATTATTAATAAATCAATAATCATTTCTTTAAATATGCTGTATTTAATTAATAACTTCTAAAATATTTAACACTAAAATTTTCTATTTATAACACTATTTTTTTTATATATTAAACCATATAGTATATAAATAAACCATACTTAAAAAGGATATAGTCAACAAGGAGAAGAAGGAGGATTTGGAAAAGCAGAATATAGGTGATAAATAAAGCTAAGCAGATAAGGTAGATTCAAAAGAATAGAATCGGGCACGAATGATTAATTCAAACCATTAGAATTTTAATTTCAAATATTAATACAAATTTCTTTGTTGGAAATACTTTTATAATAAATTATTTTTATAACGAAACAAATTTTATTTCGAAAATACTTTTATAACTCGATGTTTCAACAAGTTTATCCTTGTTCCTGTAGACTCTGGTAGTGCGTTGATCAGGCGCAAAACTAGAATTCTCCAGGTACTTAGTAGACTTGTTTCAACACCCAGTGAAAATACTGGAAAACTTTTAAAAACAGATATGGAAAGTACAATCCAATCAAAACAACAAACAAAACCTTTGTCTAACCATGGTTCGCAGATACACAATGGTTACGCCTGGTTCCCCCAGGAAACAATCCATATCCGTAAGCTTTCTCAGCCCTGCGAGTTACGCCATGATGACTAGTAGAATGCAGGATACACAATGGTTACGCCTGGATCCCCCAGGAAACAATCCGTACCCCCAGACAAGACTCAGCCAAGCATTTGCGCTACTATTCGCGACCTACATAGATTGCAGGATACACAATGGTTACGCCTGGATCCCCCAGGAAACAATCCGTACCCCTAGGCAAGACTCAGCCAGGCAGTTGCGCTATGCAGTCACAAGAAAAAAATAAGACCATGGGTAACGCCATGGAATTCGAAGGACACTCGAGTATCATATCCGGAAAACCAAAATCAGAGAGAATAATATCGATAGAATGAATCCAAGATGTGGCCACAAATCGGATATCAAGCAGAAGGCACTTTCCATATCTTTACTTCGAAAATATGTATCATATAGTACCTTTTCAAATCACTTTCAAATATCGTACTTATATAAAATCCATTATATATAAGATTAAATTTTCAAATCAAATACTTTCCAAAATCAATAGTATATCAAATCATACTTATATAGACTTCAATTATATAAGATTTCACTTTCAAATTGAGTACCTTTTCAAATCTATAGTTTTCGAATCAATTTCATACTCATACAAATCAATTTTATATAAGTTCGACAACTCCCAAATCAAGTATTTAGTAACACAAGGTTCTCAAATTTCAATTTGTTTCAATATCAGTTCAATTTCAACATCATTACAATTTCACCAAATTATTTCTTTTCAAATTAAATATCTTTAGTTCCAAAGTTTCCAAAATAATAAATTTAGGAAATAAATCCAAATTTCCAAATCAATATAATTTAAGTCAACCAATTCATTTCTAAAATCAATGGTCTTAAAATCATCTTATACTTACATAAAGTCATCTTATATAAGAATCAAAATTTTCTAAAATAAATTTCGCTGTATGAAGAGCCATATGGGATTGAATATCTTTGCTTTTATGGGTTATATATCTTTGTAATTTAAATTGGAAATTTGCTTTTAATAAGCAAAGATATTCTAACATGACAGCTTTCAATTTCAGCGTCAAAATATATCAATGATATTAGAATATAAGATGTACATACGTCATCATTTCGCAGAATCACATTTGATCGCTCGATCGATCACACAAGTTCGCTTTCGAACTAGTATTGTACATTCGACTTCCCTAATGCGGATTTCGATATGGTTTCTCGACTAGAAGCCATCAGTCTCCTTGCATAGCCATATACTATGATAGAGAATTCTAGAATTTAGCCCAAAATCCATATCAAATATTCGCCATCAAGAATCGAATGAAAAATCCTAACACGAAATGGTGTAATCCACCTCGAACTTGTGTACTCAAACTGGGATCAAATTAATTATGCGAATAAAATAGCATACGTACAGCTTATATATTTATTCGAACTTGTTAAACATATAGTTTCATAAAGATGTTACTAAGTTAAAACATTTAAACTAAATTTTATTCAAAATATTTTGAGGACCAAATTCTTTCCAAAACATTTCAAATCTAAATTTCATATATAAAAAAAAATCAAAATAGCCTTATTCATTTACTTAACAAAACAGTTTCAACTTATTTAAATCATATTACTTCATACTTAAACATTCGAAACAAATTTATGTACTTTATCAAATAATTCATACTTTTCAAAATTTCTTAGCTTTGAAAAGTTAACCTGGATTTGGAAGTGCTCGAACCTTCAAAATAGTTGAAGAAATCATTTTCAAATTCAAGAGTTGGAAATCAGCAACAAATCAGTAAATCAATTTTAATAGATGGGGTTATATCAAATCTGAAACTCAAGGACTGAACACCGGCTTACTTCAAATCATTTCAAATATATATACATATATACTTTGAATATCAAATCTTACTTCGGAATTTGAAATCAAAATTGGTTTCGCAAAATCACTTGCATAGCAAAGCTATTGAAGTGGCCTATCCCCCACTTTGAAACTCGAAAATCAATGTCGATGATGCGTGCACTCATCACCGAAATTATTTCCCAGCGACATAAGTGAGTTCTGGACTTCTATTTTCTCAAACTTCTTTTGAAATTTCTTTGAAATCATTCGAAACTTATTAAAATCATTTGAACATTTCTTATTCGGAAAATACTTTTAAATCACATTATTATTATATATTTCAAAATCTTAAAACCAATTTCAAAACACCGGGGTTCAATTCTCGAATTTCAAATTTTAAAATCCTTCAGTTATAAATCATTTTTATATAACTCAATTTCTTATATAATTTTTCAAAGTTACAAATCCTTTCGAAACCTCAAATTCTTATTTTAAAGGGTTTATAATCTTTATCGAAAACATTTCACTATTATATATAGAATATAATAATTTTGATATATAAAACAATTTCTAAAATATAAACAAGCCTCATTTTTCAAAGGATGGTTCAAGAATGGATTTCAAAACAAAGATAGAAATTCAACTTAGAGGGACTCTAATCAAATAGGATTCTGATTCGAAGATAAGCTCGAACGAAGATGAGATAATTAAATTTCAAAATAGAAGATGAATATATTTATATAAATCGCGGGCGACCTTAACCGGGTCAACCGTGACTTTAGGAACAAGATCGATGCAGAATTCCAAGAAAAATCAACATTCGATCGCAAGAGCTAGCGGCATCTAAACCAAAGATATAGAAATCTCCGGTGAATCAATGCCAATTGTAAAGGAGTTCCACCCCTTTACAAATCATCCAAAGATTGGCGGGATCGCCTATTCTTATAGAGATCATTCGAAGTGGAGTTATGGGATACTCCAGAATCAAAAGAATACAAATAGGGAGAGACAAGAATGAATTTCGGAACCGAGGGACATTCCAAAATTCAAAAGAAATCGAGTCAAAAAGGGAGAGATTCAACTCGAGCGAAAGTGATTCTGTAAATAAATTTACCACATATGCTAAGGTTTGCCTAGAGCCAAAGCTCTGATACCAACTGTAACGACCCGGTATTTTGGACCATTCAAATCGACAATAAATCCACACATGTCTGACTTGAATAATTCAAAATATCAGATTGTTAATTTAAATTTTGCAAAACTCAGCGTATGCAGTAAATAAATCAATCACAGAATCACAGACACAGAGTAATACAATAATACGCAGCGGAATAGATAAAATAGTAGTTCATGAAGCTACTATATAGACATCAGAGTTAGAAATAGAATACAACAGAATATCTCAATTGCAGTGAAGTCCCCAGTACAACAGATGACTTCTCTGAACAAATCAACTAGAAGAGCTGAAAGCTGAGGCGATAGTTGGATCTCCAAGGTAAGCTCCAAACTCCAAAGGTGAGTCTCAAATGCTGTATCACTCGGTCTGACCCGAGCGTAAAGCAAAACACAAAACACTCGAGTCAGGATTAACATTCTTATATCAATAAATCCAACTCAAGTGAAATATCAACTGAAATACAAGTAACTTAAAGGATGTTTGGGATAACCATCCTCTAAGGATCTGTAGAACTATCTACAAGGTGGGAATATACACTATGACACCGTGGCCATTTTAAATTTATTTACTTCAAAACCCAAATATCATTTCATTTCAAATATATCTATTTTCCAAAATAGTATATATATATATTAAATGATTTAAAAAGAAAAGTATTTAATTTCCTCAAGTCTAGCAAATCGATTCAAATCAACTTCAAATTCCAAATTCAAATTTATTCAAAGTTCAATTCATCAATTTAATTCATTTCTAAACAGATCATTTAAATTTTCAATATATTTCAAAGCTTTAATATTCAACATTTTCAAAGTTAAATTTAACAGTTTCATATAGCTCTTGATTTAACTTTATTATTATTTAATCAGGGAATATTCACTTAATAAATTCAATATCATTTAACTAGCCTTAAATTTCATTTTCTACTAAATATTTCCTTAAATTTATTTAAACAAGAAATATTCATTAAATTATTTAAATCAAACTCAAGTTATAAATCATATCTTAAATCCCAATTCCAATAAGTTTTAAATTGGTTTAATTAAATAAAATTCTTTACTAAATTCAAATTTATCTTTCCAACCTTAGCTTTTTCAAATTTTTACCAAATTCTATTTTGAAATATAAATTTTATACTTAACATATTATATGTATTAAATCCATCTTAATTAAATTAAATATCATTATTAAATCTATATATATCATTACCATTTAAAAAAAAAAAATTTATATCAACATTGGTTAAAACCAAATATTTCTTTCCAAAACCATAGAATTCAATTTCAAAATATTTATATATATATATGGACCAACGGTGTTTGTATATATATTTATCATATGGTTAAGTGATACGGATATTTATCATTTCAATCCGAAATTTAAATATATACGGGTAGATATCATTTCGACCCGTAAATCCCAATTTCAATACAAATGAAAATCGCTTGGGTTTATCATTTCAACCCATAACGATTTTCTCCAATTCTAAAGTCCGTTCGGGTATGTATCATTTCAACCCATAGTGAATTCTATACTAACAGGGGACTTGCAGAGTGATAACAGATAATATAAAATATAACAACAGGCATATATCATCAATATAAATAACAGATACTAGTGTCAGATGTCATAGGTGAACATATACAGATAATAGTAATAACAGGCATATAAATACTAGATACTGGTGTCAGATGTCACAGGTGAACATATACAGATAATAGCATATATAACAATTTAAATAACTACAACATCATATTTCAATTGTCGTTTCAATTGAAATCAAATTTAATAAATACAAGAATGTTAATCGTGAGTGATTGCTCACCTTTCGAGGCTAGAGAGATGAATGAGAATAAGATAAGTTACGAATCCCAGCATGAATTCCCAAACAAAGCAAGATTGGCACGAATTTGTCGAGCAAAGCTGATAGATAGAAATCGATGAGAACGAATATATTCCAATACTAAATTTAAATACCTATATAGTAAACTCAGACCCAAATGTACTTATATACGACTAATATAAAAATTTTGTACTAAGCTACAATATTGACTAAGGAACAATGGAGTAAAAATATATATGAACCATTTGTTTTTTTTTCAGAATAATAATTTATATAACTTATATAGACTCATATATATATATATATGTATATGTATAAGATCAAACATTTATATAAGCTGGATATACACTGACATAACCTGGACCACATACATGCAACAATATAAATGCAGACATATATAAATATACCCAACTCAAACTCAAAGATATATATAACTAATACGTATACTAATATATACTTAAACAGCTTCCGTACTTTACAATTTATAAAACTTATGGAGCCAACAGACACGTGAAAATATACATGTATATAGACTGACACTATATGACTTCCTTTAAAATAAAATAGTATGTAACATATATTTCATTTAAAATGTATGTACTATAACATTATGCGAACAGTAATTTATCCCAATAACTTTATTCTAAAATTTATAATCAAACTCAACATGATAAAATAGATGTAAGCAAATATATATAAAATAGGATTGGCGAAGTTATGACAACAGAAAGATACAGACCAAGGGAGCTATGCTCAGGCCGAGGAGGTGCCAGGCGGGGTTGTCGGCGGGCTGCGCACTGGTTGGGCGAAGGGGAAGGAAAGCATGTATGCCGAAGGTGGAGATAGGTGGCTTCGGCTGAGGTGGAGCAAGTTGGAGGTGGAACGAAATGATGGGCGGCTGTCAGTGGCGGAGACTTGACGAGGGGGCGGAGGCAAGGGTGGTCGAGTTTGGTGATGGCGGTCGAAGCGGAGAATGGTAGGCGAAGGCCGAAGTGATGGCTGCTGTTTTTCTTCGGATGGAGGCTGGTCTCGATGGGTTTGGTTTGAGGTGGGAAGTCGGAGGAGCAGTGGTGTGGGTCGGCACACGTGGGAGGAGCATGGCTGTGGCCTGGTGGTGGGTTGTCACGGGCGGAGGACGTGAGGAAGTGGGGGAGGTAGGAGAGAGGAACGGTTGCTCGGGCTTTGGTAAGGGGATGTGAGTAGCCGAGGTGGTTCAGCAAGGCGAAGGAGATCGGATGATGAGGAGGTACGGGAGGCTGTTTGATGGAGTTGCGTGAGGCTGGAACGGCGGTGGAGGGGAGAGAGAATGAGGCGAGGTCAGGTGGTGGAGGGATGCCGTGGGCGGTAGCTAGTTAGGCGAAGGGATGGGAGTTTGGAAGAGGAAAGGAAAGTTGGTTGCTGTATTGTGTTATTTGTGAAAATGGAAGAAGAGCAGCAAAGGCAAATATAAATGAAGAAATGAACAGGCACACAAATGAACCGTTCAAAAGAATACAACTTATACCAATTCAAACGTTTAGATTTTCAAAAAAAAATAGTATGGAATGGAAATGGTCACCCTGGAATTTAGCTGGAAGATTAAAGCAATTGATGGTTGCTTGGATACCACGGTTACAGTTTAAAAAGGGCAAAGAGAAATAAAAAGTCACGGATTCGGTACCGATACAATATATAGTTTGATTGTTTTCGCCGTGTACCGGACCTCAAACACAGAAATGAATATACCGTTAAGATCAACACGATGAGACGATCAAAACGGTACACAGATATCAATGGTACGATCGTCCGATCAAAAGTCAATAATCGGTACCGAAAAATGCTGCTACTTTACCAGAAATAAGATAAACGGAGCAGTAGAAGTCCAAATTTGGAAAAACGAATTTCGCAGTCTGATTCAGAATGATCTGAATAAATTTTCTCTTGTTGACATATTTTGGTTTCGGAAAACTTTTAAATTCACTTTTATTAACCGGTTTGATTTGAAATGAAATTTCACAGGAAAACAAACTTCAATATTATCAAATGAAAATTTTCCAGTTGCTATATTAAAATAGACGTATTCTAAATAATAAATTTTTATTTTCAAATTTTATTATTTAAAATTTTACAAAATTTCAATTAACTACGATATTAAAACCAATCAAAATTTATGGGTCGTTACAGTTCCGCTTTAACTATCCGGATTAGCACAATGGAGGGGATAGTACATTTGATTTACTCATACCACATTTTTCTAAGATAAAAAGAGATTTGGAAATTTCCAAAAGTTAAACAAGATTTTAAAATAATAAGATTTTGATGATATATGAAATGTATTGGTTAAGCTGTGTTTTAAATTCCAAGGAGGGAACTCTCCTATCTGTGTAAATTTACAAGGTGATTTCACCATTATTCGCGAATAGCATAGGTTGAATACGGAAATTAGTATTGATGTATAATTAGTATAATTTCTATGAATCCTTTTTACTCAATACAAATTGGTATGGATTTATAGGAAATATGTCTTAAATAACATTGTTTTTGACCCATTTAAAATTTATGATTTGAGCATAAGAAATCTTTGTTACGATTTAAATAGATGATTTGGAAATATTTCCCTAAGCAAAAGGTGAAATGGTTCGGAATTATTCCAAAATTTAAAAAGGGTTTCATTAACCAAGAGAGTTTTGTAAATGAGATTTAATTATCTCGTATACACCGAAAGAGATTTTGATTTAAAGATATATATCTCTAAGGAGATATTTTACTTGGATAAAAGATATTAATTAATTAAATAATAATCACCTACATACTTGACATCTTTTATCGATAGTTGGCTCGTAGAAACCAAGATCGGATTTGGGTGATTCCTATCTGAAAACCACTTCGAACCAATATACGTTCAAAAGTAAAAACATGTTGAAGAAGTGATTTTGAAGAAGAAGATCTTTATAACAAAGGGCTGCTCGCAACTAACCTAAGTCGTAATTCCTATATCATCTACATATGGTGGCAGTAGTATCTTCATTCTGAAATCTTCAATGCAAGGACTACTCCATACTAATCCTAATGGTAACTCCAAACATGATTTAGTAGGAGAAGTGCCTTCGGTTTGTTCTGTGCCTGGACAACTTGTATGGACAAGTGTCTGACATTGTATTTTTAAAACCACGTACATTGAATTTTACGTCTGTTTGATGCTGTAGAGGTAACCCCTTTTATACTTAACACCCTTCTCTAAGACGTACGAGATCAGAGGTTGATTATGGAAATCAATAGTGTGTTATTGGAAATGAAAATGTGGCATTCAAAGTGGAATCTGTTATGAGAAAGGTAAACGTTAGCTCAGGCCTCACACCTGAAAATGGCTTAAACATGTATGCTGTAAGGCTATGTGGTTTGCAACCCTTAGGGTATGGTCATCACCTTTCTAGATTACTCTCTATATGTTGAGTATATTGTGTATGTTATAAGATGTCTCAGATGGGTTGGTTACAACCGGAATGATGTCATATTCGGTAATATTCAGGATCATTGTGTTCACCAAAAAGGGGTAGGCCAGTCTTACCAGATCTTAGGATTGTCTATGTATCCTCGGTACATTCTTTTGGAAATGTACTGTACGGAAGGTTGTCCCTTACCTATCATTTTTGGAATCCATTCTCTAATAAGTGCCTTCGGACTTAGTTATATACCTATTATGCTGGAAATTAATTGATGTAACAATTTCGGCTATGATTAATATGTGTTTGTAACCTAGACACTATTACAATTTGATGTAGCTCAGACCGAAGATGAAGGCATAAGTCGTAGGCGACTTATGGAAGGAGCTATGAGTCATCTACGAGTTAAGAAAACAGGCATGTGTCGTGACCGACTCAACTGGGGTGAAGGCATAAGTCGTAACCGACTTAAGGAGGCGGTGATGAGTCGTCTCCGACTCAACTGGAAAAACAAAGGGGAAGTTGCTTCGAGGTTGCGACTTAACGAAGCGGATTTAAGTCGGCACCGACTTAAGGAAGGTGATGAGTCGGCACCGAGTTACAAGGCACAAGTGTTAAGTCGACCCCGACTTAAGAAAAGAGATAGGTCGGCACCGAGTTACGACTTATTTAAGTCGGTCGAAATTTTAAGTCGCGAAAGCCCTGATGCCGTTGATTCCTCTGCCGAGTTAACCTCCACCATTGGTTCTTTTGAGATGCCGCATGTTTTAAGTTGCTGAAGCTGTTGCCGTTGATCTTTATGCCGAGTTAATCTGGACCGCTATTTTTAAGTCGTTAATAGTTGAGTCGTGTAGAGTTGTAAGTCGGCAACGACTTAAGGAGTTGTCTGTTGTATTTTCTGTTGTAAGTCGGTATGTTGTAACTACTTGGGCTTAAGTCGTGTACGACTTATGTTGAGTCGAAAAATTTGATAAGTCGGAACCGACTTAGTACTTGTAATATTTTTAAGCTTTCTGAACTGTGTTGTAAATAAGGCGACTTATGTTAAGTCGGCAAGGTTGATAAGTCGGTTGCCGACTTATGACTTGTACTTTTCTGTTTTGGTGTGTTGTAGCCTATAAATAGGCAAGTGAAGTCATTTGTAAAGGTTGTTGAATATTGAATAAAATTCTCTTTTGATTGCTTTGTGCTTTCATTCAAATTGGTAGTTGAGTGTAATCTCCTATCTCCTCTTTCGGATAATCGAGTGCGCTCGATTCAACGATTGTAGAAGCCGATTCGCGGAATCAAGTGCGCTTGATCAACGCTTGAAGAATTGAAGATCTTTGAACCCGGTATCGTGCGCGATCAACGAGTTCGAGATAGCTAGAGTTCGGTATCTTCGGATCAACGAATTCAGGCAATTCAGCATTCATCAATCCATCGACTGCTATTTTCACCGATCTACATTTGTTTTGAATTATCCGCTGCGTCAGTTTTTGGTATCAGAGCTTGTTCTAACCAATCATAGTTAGATCGAGACTTGGAGCCTATTCATTTGAAGATTTGAGCTTGTGTTCATCACGGCCGAGAATTTGAAGAAGTGGGTCGTGTATACTTTTGAAGTTTGGATTTGTGATTTGACAAGTCGTGTTCATCGTGTTCATCGAGATTTGCAACAAAGTGGAAGTTTTCGATCCGTTTCATTTTGAATCAAAGTCCGAATTGTGTTTGAATTTGAAGTGTTGAAGAATTGTGAAGTTTTCAAGTATGCCGCCAAGGAGAGCTAATCGTCACCAAAACGTAGAAGCTTTATATCGAAGAGAAGAGGCTGATGAGATGGAGCAAAGAATCAATGAGAATTTTAGTGAGAAGCTTAATGAAGGAATTGGCCGGTTAGAGAGGCTTATGACGGAGATGAATCAAAATCGGAGAAGGGTTTCACCCGAATCTAACCATGGGGGTAGTAGAGTCTCGCCACATTCCAATCGAGACAGAAGTGTTGAAAATGATCAAGGACGTGGGAGAAACGTGAATGATCGAGAACGGAGGAACGTAGATAGAAGGGATGATGGTGGAAGGCGTAATGGTAGTAGAGATGTTGGTGGTCAGAATCGACATCGTTATGCATCTGATTTTGAAGAGGAGTATGATGGTGGTAGTATTCAAGGAAGAGGTCAAGGAAGAAACTATTCTGAGTATGATCACAAGTGGGAATCGGGGATGAAGACAGAAATTCCTGAATTCAAGGGTGGTATGCAAGCAGAGGAGTTTCTAGATTGGGTGGCTAATGTTGAGGAGATTTTTGACTTCAAAGAAGTACCAGAACATCGTAGAGTGAAGTTGGTTGCTACGAGGCTGAGGGGTAGAGCTTTGGCATGGTGGCAGCAAACCAAGCTTACACGTGAACGTATGGGGAAGTCAAAGATTGAATCTTGGGAAAAGATGAAGAAATTGATGAAAGCGACATTCTTACCTTATAATTATCAATCGCTTATGTATCAGAGATTGCAGAACTTGAGACAAGGAACGAAGTCTGTGAATGACTATGCTGATGAATTTTATCAACTCATTGCAAGGAATGATATTATGGAAACAGAAGAGCAGCTGACATCTAGGTTCATTGGAGGATTGAGAATGCAGATTCAGGATATGGTCAATATGTTCGATCCAAGATCTGTAGCGGAAGCACATCAGAAAGCGTTGGCTTGGGAAAAACAAGGGAGACGAGGAGGTGGTGTGTTTACTAATTCTAACAATCAAGCGAAGGGTGTTGGAGGAAATTCTAATGTTTCTAAACCTATCAGTAGACCAGTGGTGAAGGAGGCTGAGAAGACAAGGGTTAACAATGGTTTCAAATGTTACAATTGTCAGGAAATGGGTCATAAAAGCAGTGAGTGTCCAAAACCAAAGAAGAGAACCATGATTGCAGAAGTTGACGATGAGGATGTTGATGAAGATTGTTCTAATCCAGCTGAGGAGGATGAGCAGGATATTGCGTCAGGAGACGAAGGTTGTAACCTAATGCTGAGGAGATCGTGTTTAACACCGAAGCAGGAGGAAGCTAGTTGGTTGAGGAGTAATATCTTTCAGTCAACATGTACTATTCTGGGGAAGGTGTGTAAGTTTGTGATCGACGCAGGAAGCTGTGATAATATTATTTCAACCGAAGCTGTGACGAAGTTGAAATTGAAGACAGAGAAACATCCGAGTCCGTACAAGTTAGCATGGTTGAGAAAAGGAGGAGAAGTGAAAGTGGATAGACGAGTTCGTGTACCATTCTCTATTGGGAAGAAATACAAAGATGAAATATGGTGTGATGTAGTAGAGATGGATGTATGCCACTTATTATTGGGAAGACCATGGCAATATGATCGAGCAGTACTACATGACGGTCGGACCAATAGCTACAGTTTTATGTTTAAAGGCACGAAGATTATTTTAGTTCCGAAGAAGAGATCACAAGAAGAAAGTAAGTCAGAAGAAATCGAAGAGCTGAAAACTTTATTATCTTTGAAAGAGTTTGTTAAGGAGGTTGAGGAAGAACCAGAAGTATTCTTGTTGATTGGACGAGAAAGCAGTGAAGAAGTTGAAATTCCTGAAGAAGTTAAACCAGTTTTGAAAGAATTTGACGATGTATTTCCAGAGGAGTTACCAACGGAGTTGCCACCGTTGAGAGATATACAACATCAGATAGATCTTGTTCCAGGTGCTGTATTGCCACACAGACCACATTATCGAATGAGTCCGAAGGAACATGAAGAATTGCGGAGGCAGGTAGAGGAATTGCTTGAGCAGGGGCGTGTGCAGGAGAGTCTGAGTCCTTGTGCTGTACCAGCTTTATTGGTACCCAAGAAGGATGGGACATGGAGGATGTGCACTGACAGTCGAGCATTGAATAAGATCACTGTGAGATATAGATTTCCAATGCCGAGGTTGGATGACTTGTTGGATCAAATAAGCGGAGCTACTGTCTTTTCTAAGATTGACTTGAAGAGCGGTTATCATCAGATTCGCATTAGACCAGGGGATGAATGGAAGACAGCATTCAAGACGAGGGAAGGATTGTATGAATGGCTGGTAATGCCGTTTGGTCTATCAAATGCACCAAGTACTTTCATGAGGGTGATGAATCAGATTTTTCGACCGTTCATTGGGAAATTCGTGGTGGTATATTTCGATGATATTCTTATTTACAGTGGGAGTCCAGAGGAACATTTGAATCATCTTAGAGAAGTGCTGATGGTATTGCGACAAGAACAATTCTATGCTGCAACGAAGAAATGCGTGTTCATGACGCATAGTGTTTTATTTCTGGGGTATGTTGTTTCAGAGAAAGGAATACAGGTTGACCAAAGTAAAGTTGAGGCGATCAGAAACTGGCCGCAGCCCAAGACGATAACGGAAGTTCGTAGTTTTCATGGGTTGGCTTCTTTTTATCGAAGATTTATTCCACACTTTAGTAGTGTGATGGCACCTGTTACAGATTGCATGAAAGGTAAACAGTTTGCATGGACAAAGGAAGCAGGGAGTGCTTTTGGGAAGATCAAGGAATTGCTGACGACTGCACCAATTCTAGTGTTACTTGATTTTCAGTTGGTATTTGAACTACATACTGATGCATCCAAGGTTGGGATTGGAGGGGTGTTGAGTCAGAAGGGGCGTCCTATTGCATATTTCAGTGAGAAGTTGTCCGGAGCGAAGATGCGATACAGTACATATGATGTGGAGTTTTATGCTGTTGTACAATCTATTAAACACTGGAGACACTATCTATTTCAGAAGGAGTTTGTTCTTTACACTGATCATGAAGCGTTGAAGCATTTACAAGGGCAAGACAAGATTTCAGCGAGACATGCATCATGGATTGCATATCTGCAACAGTTTACTTTCGTTGTGAAACACAAGTCAGGGGTGACGAATCGGGTGGCTGATGCTTTAAGTAGAAGGAGTCATTTGTTGACAACAATGAAAATTGAGGTGACTGGTTTTGAATTATTGCCGGAGCAGATTGCAGAAGATTCTTATTTTAAGAAATTTGTTGAAAGGGACAACGAAGGGAAGACTGCTGAGTTTATGTTGATTAATGGTTTTCTTTTCAAGGGAAATAGATTGTGCATACCGGAGGGTAGTTTGAGAATGAAGATTATCAAGGAGTTACATGAAGAAGGGCATGTTGGAAGAGACCGTACCTTACAGTTAATTTCACAATCCTACTTTTGGCCATCGATGAGGAAAGAAGTGGAGAGGTTTGTGGAGCGTTGTCATATTTGTCAGGTTTCGAAAGGAACTGCGACTAATGCTGGTTTATATATGCCATTACCTGTACCAAGTAAACCATGGGTTGATGTGAGTATGGACTTCGTGTTGGGATTACCAAGGACACAGCGTGGTAACGATTCCATTTATGTGGTAGTTGACAGATTTTCGAAGATGGCACATTTTATTGCTTGCAAGAAGACGGCAGATGCTGTTCATGTTGCTCAGTTGTTTTTCAAGGAGATCTATCGACTTCATGGATTGCCAGAATCTATTGTGTCGGATAGAGATACTCGATTTCTGAGTCACTTTTGGTTGAGCTTGTGGAAAATGGTGGGAACGAAGCTGAAATTTAGTAGTGCTTATCACCCGCAAACGGACGGACAGACTGAGGTGGTTAACAGATCATTGGGAAACTTGTTGAGATGTCTTGTGCAAGATAATCTGAAGAGTTGGGACGTGAAGTTATGCCAGGCAGAGTTTGCCCATAATCATGCAGTGAATCGAAGTACTGGGTTCAGTCCGTTCCAGATTGTTTATTCAAGTTTACCGAAGGGACCGTTAGACTTAACGATGATACCACACTCGAAGGGGACAATTAAGAAAGCTGCTGATTTTGTTGAAGGGCTGACGGAGTGTCATAAAATCGTTCAAGAACGATTAGAGAAAGCAAATGAGAAATATAAACGAGCTGCAGATTTGAAACGACGAAATGTTGAGTTTAATGAAGGAGATTTGGTTTATGCAATATTGACGAAAGATCGTTTTCCGGTGGGAACGTATAATAAATTGAAAGCACGAAAGATTGGCCCAGTTGAAATTTTAAAGAAAATCAATGAAAATGCTTATAAACTGAAGCTGCCAGATGATGTGTACACGTCTGACGTATTCAATGTTAAGCATCTCGTACCATATCATGGGGATGAGTTTGTTGGGGATGAAGAGCGTGCAAATTCGAGGTCGAATTTCTCTCAACATGGGGAGGATGATGTAGCTCAGACCGGAGATGAAGGCATAAGTCGTAGGCGACTTATGGAAGGAGCTATGAGTCATCTACGAGTTAAGAAAACAGGCATGTGTCGTGACCGACTCAACTGGGGTGAAGGCATAAGTCGTAACCGACTTAAGGAGGCGGTGATGAGTCGTCTCCGACTCAACTGGAAAAACAAAGGGGAAGTTGCTTCGAGGTTGCGACTTAACGAAGCGGATTTAAGTCGGCACCGACTTAAGGAAGGTGATGAGTCGGCACCGAGTTACAAGGCACAAGTGTTAAGTCGACCCCGACTTAAGAAAAGAGATAGGTCGGCACCGAGTTACGACTTATTTAAGTCGGTCGAAATTTTAAGTCGCGAAAGCCCTGATGCCGTTGATTCCTCTGCCGAGTTAACCTCCACCATTGGTTCTTTTGAGATGCCGCATGTTTTAAGTTGCTGAAGCTGTTGCCGTTGATCTTTATGCCGAGTTAATCTGGACCGCTATTTTTAAGTCGTTAATAGTTGAGTCGTGTAGAGTTGTAAGTCGGCAACGACTTAAGGAGTTGTCTGTTGTATTTTCTGTTGTAAGTCGGTATGTTGTAACTACTTGGGCTTAAGTCGTGTACGACTTATGTTGAGTCGAAGGATTTGATAAGTCGGAACCGACTTAGTACTTGTAATATTTTTAAGCTTTCTGAACTGTGTTGTAAATAAGGCGACTTATGTTAAGTCGGCAAGGTTGATAAGTCGGTTGCCGACTTATGACTTGTACTTTTCTGTTTTGGTGTGTTGTAGCCTATAAATAGGCAAGTGAAGTCATTTGTAAAGGTTGTTGAATATTGAATAAAATTCTCTTTTGATTGCTTTGTGCTTTCATTCAAATTGGTAGTTGAGTGTAATCTCCTATCTCCTCTTTCGGATAATCGAGTGCGCTCGATTCAACGATTGTAGAAGCCGATTCGCGGAATCAAGTGCGCTTGATCAACGCTTGAAGAATTGAAGATCTTTGAACCCGGTATCGTGCGCGATCAACGAGTTCGAGATAGCTAGAGTTCGGTATCTTCGGATCAACGAATTCGGGCAATTCAGCATTCATCAATCCATCGACTGCTATTTTCACCGATCTACATTTGTTTTGAATTATCCGCTGCGTCACAATTTCATTGGATTTTTGTAGCAAAATTTTGGTTATCATAAGGTAAATACTCGTCCGTGTTTATGTGCAGCGTGGTCTTATGAGATACCCTTTATTCTCAAAAATATTTGTATTTGAGTTTTCTCACACCAGTCCCATGACTGACTCGGAGTTTGTTTTTATTTCCCTTAAACTTTGGATGCACAATTTTTCTAAGTAGCCAAGTAATTCAGGTCTAGCTTGGAACATTTTGGAGGAGCTTGGAGTAGATGGTAGAGTTGCCTTTGTATTTGGTTATCCATTTCAGTTTTTGCTGCATTTGTTTATTGTTTGTACTCAACATTAGTAGGGACAGAGATTTATAACTGTCCAGGCTGAGATTTGGATAGACTTTGATGTATGTATTTAAAAATTTCCACTGCAAAGATTATATATTTAAATAATATATACTATTTCATTCGTGTAAGATTATATTCTTTCTTTATTTTTCTTTTTACCCTTGATCAATCTGTCTTTCTAGTACTTGGATATTCGGTACGTGAATACCAAAACAAATCTTCGATAATTAAACCCAGAACTGTAATTTGGATTCTAGGCATGTATATATGTTATTTTGGTTTGTATGTTAATGGGAGCTTATTAGATAAATGAAATGTAATATTTAACTTATCTAATAACATAAGAACATCTGTTATGTTTAATTTATTCTAATCTACTTAAATCAAATTTGCAGCAAAATGACCAATCTAAGACCTTTTTCAGAAACGATATACTCACCGGACCAAACTATACTGACTGGCTGAGAGGAACTAAGATAGCACTCACATATGAATGTTTATGGTCATCAAAAACTGAACCTTTAAGAGAAAAACCTATTGAGGGTGTTGACCCGAAGACAGTTAAGTCTAATAACACTTGGGTAGCTGATTGTGAAATTGGTTAATTATTCATGTTATTTGATGTAGACAAGCCATTGAAACGGCAATACGAATACATGTTTGTCTATAAAATATCCAAAAGCCTTAAAGCTATGTTTGGGGAGCAATCTCATTCCACAACGTACGAGATTACTAAGAAGCTATTCAATACAAAGATGACTAAGGGCAAACGTGTTGAGGATTTCGTATTTAGAATAAAAGGCTATACCAATAGACTTTCAAAGCTAGATGTGAAAATAAGCAATGAACTGCAAGTGTATTTGATTCTAGTCTAGCTAACTCCACAGTTTGGGCCCTTCATACTCAGTATGTTGATGTCTGTTGAGGGATCGTTTAAGGATCGCAACACGGTGCTAGTTGTAAACAGTAAGGCCATGTCTTCGAAAGGTTCGAAGAAATGAAAAGGGGGCTCTAGGAAAAGTAAGAAGGATACTCCTATTGACAAAGGTGAATGTCATAATTGTCACAAGAAGGAGCATTGGAAGCGCAAATGTCTAGACTATTTGAAGATGGTCAAAGAAAAAAGGGAAGTGTTTCTTCCGCTCCTAGAGGTATGTTTATGATTCAAAACTGTTTTGCAATCATTAAATTATCTTGGGTTTTGGATACTGGATCTGGAACTCCTATCTATAATCCGCTACGGGGACATAGGAATAGGTGCCAGTGGCAAAGGGTGAAATGAGGCTTTAAGTTCTTAATGGATTTCTAGTAGATGCAACTGCAGTTGGAAACTATCACTTAACTTTGCCAAATGGATATGATTTATTTTAAATAATTGTTACTTTGTTAAAAAATTTATTAAGGAAGAAATTCTATGTCAAGATTGTTTGAGGCTGGATATATTTTTCATCGTGGTAACCATGTTATGAAAATTTTGTTTGATGGAAATAATATTTACAATGGTGTTTTAGATAATGACATTTATGTACTTAATTTTAATCATATCTATAATGTGAATCTTTTACTGACATTAATAATAGTTGCTTATGGCACTATAGGCTAGGTTTGATAATGCCAAAAGACTACACAAACCGAAAACTAAAGGTTGTTTACCATCATTCGATTATAAATCATTTGACACTTATGAGTCATGTCTCAAAGGAAAAATGAAAAGCACCCCTTCAATGGGAGCAATGAAAGAATTAATGAACTCTTGGGTCTTGTACATACTGATGTATGTGGCCTAATGTCTGTAGTGACAAAGGATAATTCAACTTACTTTGTCACTTTTGCTGATGATTTCTTGAGACTACAATTTGTATATCTTATGAAGAATAATATGGTGTCTGTGAGAAATTTAAAGAGTATAAGAACGAGGAAGAAAATCAGACGAATCAAAAATTAAAATACTTCGATCCGAATCGAGGAATTGAGTATGTCAGACAAGATCTCTTCTAGTACTTAAAAGATAATGGGATTATCTCTCAGGTACTTCACTCTATACTCCATAATACAATGGTGTTTTGGAAAGAAGGAATTAAACCCTATTAGATATATTTCCATGAGGAGTAAGGCTGAATTGCCTCTTTCCTATTAGGGATATGCATTGAAACTGCGGTGCATATATCGAATTTGATATCTACTAAATCCATGGCTAAGACGCTATATAAGATGTGGCATGAAAAGAAACCCTACCTTAATTATTTGAAGGTATGGTGTTGTCTAACCTACGTTAAGAACGTTGGCCCCAATAAACTTGAGGCAAGATCAACTCTATGTAAATATATATGATATCCCAAGAATTCTAGAGGATATATTTTCTATAACACTGAGGAACAAAGGGTTATTGTTTCTCCAAATGCTACCATTTTACAAAAGGAATTTCTACCAAAAGAAGTTAACAGCAAGTTATGGACTTGGATGAGATCCAAGAAGTAAACATGAAGGCTAAATAGGGAGAAGAATTATGTTCACCATTATGTGAAAAGACGCAACTTATTAAGTCTACTATGAAATTTCACACACTAGAGAGATAATTTGGTTTTCTCGTGGATGGCAAGAAAGATGACCATGTCTTAGAAGATAACACTCCTATCTCATTCCAACAACGGTATAGACTAAGGACTCTGCACTTTGGTTTAAAGCTATGAAATCCAAAATGGATTCCATATACGACAATAAAACTTAGTCCTTAGTTGACATACCCAAAGGGATAAAACCCATATGCTGCAGATGCATTTTTAAAAAAAAGCTAAATATAGATGGAGAGGTAGAGACCTATAAGGCAAGGCTAGTTGCAAAAGGGTTTCGTCAAATTCAAAGTGTTAATTATAGCGAAATGTTTTTGCTCGTAGCCATTTCTAAGTCCATATGGATAATACTTGTTATCCTCGTGTTCTATTTGGCTATGAAATATGGTAGATGAATGTGAAAATGGCATTTTTAATGGTGGTTTAAAAGAGACTATATACCTGTCATAGCTCGAGGGTTTCGAGGTCGGTGGGAGCAAGGGACGGACATGCAAATTGTTAAGATCGTTTTATGGCCTTAAGCTAGGTTCAAGGAGTTGGAATAAATGCTTTGATAAAGTAATCAAACAGTTTGGTTTTTTATCAAACTATAGAGAAAGCATATATATACCAGAAAGAACAAAGAAGTCCTATAGTGTTCTTAGTATTATATGTCAACGATTTGCTCCTGATTGGCAATGACATTGCGGTGTTGCAATCAGTGAAAGCATAGTTACCAAGAACTTCTCCATTAAGGATTTGGGATAAGCAACCTATATACTTTGTATAAGGATCGATATAGATAGATCTAGGAGGTTGCTGGGATTGTCCCAATCCCTACACATAGATACCATACTGAAAAGTTTCAGTACATAGAATTCTAAGCATGGAATTGCTCCAACACAATCTGGATCATTCTTTCTTAAAGGGATGCTTCCCATATAGATGAGGAGAATGAGCATATGAAGAGGATACCATATGCATCTGCAGTCAGTTCCATCATGTACATTATGCTATGTACTAGACCTAATATAGCTTATATGTCAAGATGCGTAAGCCAATATTAGTATAATCCCGAAGAGAAGCATTTCACAGTAGTAAAATATACTCTTAAGTATTTGAGAAATACTAAAGAATTATTCCTTATATATGGGAATGAAGACCTCTTTATGAAGGGAAATATAGATTCAAGCTCTCAAAGTGATATCAATGACAGTAAATTAGCATCTAGTTATGTATTTACATTGAATGTTTGAGCGGACGGTTTGAAAAAGTTCCAAACAAGAGACGGTAGGTTATTTAACGATGAAGGCTAAGTCCATCGCACTTAATGAAGCAATTAAAGAAGCGGCTTAGATGCGCAAGTTTATAGCTGAACTAAGGGTGTTTCCAAATGTTGAGAAACCCATAACATTGTTATGCGATAATAATGCAGTGTTGCAAATCATAATGGAGTCTAATCTCATAATAAATCAAGACACATTCTTTGAAAGTTCCACCTTATGAGAGAGCTCATCACTAATAAAGAAGTTGTGACTGAAAGAGTAGACACGCAGGACAACATAGCTGATCCGTTCACAAAGAAACTATATCGACATGTTTTAAGAAAACTAATCAAAAGAATGGGACTAAGATTTCGTAACTGGCCCCAAGTGCAAATGAGAGATTGGTAGATTTAAGGTATAGCCTAAGGATAATTCTATAATTTATTGTAAGCTATGAACTTTGTAATATAATCTTGTTCAAAATAAAAGGTGTTTTTTTGTTACATATTTGCTATATTGTAATATATTAATTAAATTATTAATATATAATATATTTAATAAAAAATCCTAAAATAATATGATATGTGATATTAATTACAAAATGTTGTGATCGTAAGAAATTTATCACAATATAAAATAACATAATACTTTAAGCATCACTGGTCAAGATTTTTCGAGAAAGGATATCGATACATTCATTGAGACCAGAGTACGTAATGCTCCCCAAATGTTGGTCAATGTATTACTATGGTCGATGAGGGTATCAAGGGGTTATGTAGTGATAATTATTGGATAAATATGGAATGATTAGCTTGGGAGTTTCCTGTTGGTTAATGATAACTAAGGTCAAATAGGAAATTTAAAAGTGACGATGTTACTCGGTTCTCTAGACTTGTGGATACTCCACTTTGGTTACAGTTAAATCATGGCATGACATCCATCAAACGACTATAGTTGGGTCTTAGTTGAAGCATTGAGAGTGAAACACTATTCAATAGAGAATTCTTCTCCTCGATTATATAAGGTTAGTATTACGGTCAACTGTAGTTAACTTAAAGTCAAAGTCTTTGGCTAGAGTAGTAGCTTAATAATAAATATTATTATGGGACCAAAGACTTTGTTTAAGGACTAACCGAGTTAAATGTGGACAATAACATAATTTTCACCAACAAACTCCATAAGTCTTATAGTGGTGTAGTGTTGACGAAGAGAATTTGTGTAAATAATTGTTATTGATAGGCACCGCTTGAAATTTTAAAATAGGATTTTACTAAAAAAGATGTATAAGCGATAACTTTGGTCAAACTGTCACACCACTAACAAAGCTGACGCGTGAATGTTAATACTTGAATTGTTTAATGTTAATCATTGATTGAATTTACACCTACGTGTCGCACAATCACGTTAGTAGATTCTCTAAAATACCACACAGTTTAATTAATTTATAATTGTTTTAAATTAATTCAAAATTTTGAAATGTTAATTAATTAATTATTTATTTTATGTATTAGGTGCCATTAGTATTTTTTGGATGTTATTGGTAATTAAATGGGTAAGTATGTAAAAGTTATATATATTTACGAATTGATATTCTATATTAATATGCAATTAAATTTGATTTAAATATGTTTAATTGCTTAATATTTTTGGATAAATTTTAAAGGCCTATTTGGCATTATCTATGGTTGGCTATAAAAGAGACAAGGGATAGGTCAAAAGTTCAATTGTTAGATTTTGAATTGATAAGGAGAGACCAAGTAAATCATGGAGAAAAGACCTCCTTCACTCACTTTATAAAAGCCACACTACCCCTCATTATTTGAGATACTTTTTGCTATCTCTTTTCTTTTATCTAACCGCAAATTTCATCACCATCACTCTAGGCTGAAAAATACTTCAGTCTAAGCAACATCAAAATAAATTTTAAAGATGTTTCTCCAAACATTGTAAAGGTAGGAGCTAGGATTGAGAACAAATCTAGGACCGTCTACCAATCAAGGTTCAAATCTATGGCTACATCTGTAAGGTAATCTCATACTGTTTGCAATTCTATATTATCATGATAATGTAGATCTAGATTATTATTGAACGAATTTATATACAGATCTATTATCCATTATACACATACACACTCATAATTTTATACACACATACACACACACACACATACACAAAGTTTCACTATTTATATTCAATCTTTATTTTAATTAAAAAAGGAAGTTTATATGTATGTATGTACAAATAATTTTTATAATTTTATTAACCATTACAATTAATTTTAATTTATTTATATTTGATTTAAATGCATAAATTATTTTATAAATATGTATGGATATATTTATAAATCATTTTAAATTAAATTTTACATAATATCACTTTCGACAACAACAAAAATTATTCCTTTTGAAACATGTTTTAGTTTTATTTACAAATATAAATTTATATTGATTTAAAATAATATATGTATATATAAACATCTATTAATACATATATACATTTATAAATTAATATTTTTTATTTTATAAAATTATGTTTTGGTTTACTACATAAGGACTACAAAACTTATTTTGGCAAAAAAGAAATTTCATTATATATATATATAAGAGTGTGTGTGTGTGTGTGTTTGTATATCATATTTAATTTAATAAGTGATTTAGTGTAATATTATATATATATATATATATATATCTGTATGTGTGTGTGTACTTAAAAAAATCGTAAGTTATATCTTCTTCAAAAAATTATAATAATTTTATTTTAAATTTTAGTATATTAGTTTAAATTTATAGATTTAGATCTGTTTTAAATTCATTTTACTAAGTAAATAATTAGATATTTTGGAAACAGTTTTTAAATTTCAAAGTAATTGCTTGATCTTTTAAAAAAAAATATTTATATTTAATTTTTAAATAATTTTTTTGGACAGTAAATGTGTATATAAAGGACCATAGTGTCTATAGCGGTGTAAATCACAGCATCTATACACGTACACATTAACTATATACACAATTTATTTTGTTACACATGCACATTATGCACATGAATACATTTGGATATACACAAATTAAATTTAAGTTTGAATCCAAAATAAATCCATTATTTTTGAATCGGTGAATTAAATAAAATGAGATTTTATCTATAAAATTTTAGATCCAGTCTAAAATATATTTAGACTTCATATGCCAAATTAAATCTAAATTAGGGAAAATTTTATAAACTCTACCCTATATACCTGCTTGCGACTGGACTAGAGCCAACGGGTCCATATTAGAGCTCATTTTCTAGTGCTACACTTAACCTAACAAGATCCCTAATTTAATCAATCGTATTGAATACAATATCTCGCTATGTTTTATTTGTTCATTCGAATGAAACATTTTCATCGAGATTTCATATAACACAAACACGACTGTTCACCATACAAACTTTTGTATTTGATGGAATATAGAGCCAATATCTATATTCTTGTATTTCTTTGGAGTTCAAAATTCATAAAAGGCAGCATATAGTCTTGGGCAAATAAACACTTCAGTAATCAAGGTACGAGCATATTTAGTGGTTGAATAATTTTGCTCTTGCATGGATCTTGAATTTACAACATGCCTAAAGGATTAATTGGTATGTATATTTTATATTCATATGTCAATCCTTAATTTAGTTCACTTGTATATTTCAATTGATAAACAATACTATCAATTAGATTAGTTGCATAAATTTATTACGGCTGATGATTTGATTCGTCTAATACATATTCTTACAATATTAGAAAGATTAACGTGTTCATTTCATTTTTCTACTAAGGCTCCCACTAAATTTTATATTCCTCGAAACCCTTAAAGTATAGAAACTTTTCTATTTCTCTAGTGAGTGTCAGGACTCGCTTGCATTGGGATTATAACCTTGAGTTTGCTAACCAAATTGTAGACCTACGAGTGATGGATAACTCTTTATCAGCCATATCATACACAACTCCTAACCATGGTCTTTGCCCTAATCTTGATCTTGACCTTGAGTTTTCTCAACAAATCGAGAGAGATTATTTCTTTTACCTATCATTTTGTGATGCCCAAGTATAATACATGTATCTTGAGTTTTATCAACAAATACATGCATGTCTCTTACCTCGTCGAGGAAATATATTAATAGTACTATACATAATAGCTCTTGCTTGAAATTGTTCAAAAACTAGTGTGTATTCAAGTAACCTATTAATATATAAATGGTAGAAGGCAAATCTATATATTAAGGATTTATAATCTTTAATATACGTATACATTGAGTGATATCGATTAAAGGAATAATGTGTTTCTTATGAGACACCCTTGTGATTCAAGTGTCAAACACATCTAAAACCATGATGCGTGTACTTTACGTATGTGTTTATTTGCAACATCCCAGAAATTTGATCGTTTTGATTTTGAATATTTAATTAATTTTAAATATTTAAATAATTGGTTTTTAAAGTTTAATAGCTTAATTCAAATATAGAGATTATTTAGATATTTGAATTGTGAATTGAATATTAATTTAATAGATTAAATAGCCATATTTAACTTCTTTTAATTAATAAATATAACAATGAATTCATTTTGTATATTTATTTACAGTAATAAATAGACCGAATAAATAATAAAAAATCAACTATTAACAAAACAACTTGATTTTTATTGTAGTATTTTTAATTTAATGTATTAGATTTTTCTAAAAATTTTAATTGGGAAAATATTTAAATTTGTCATTTGATGATTTTCGGCAAATGATGGTATTTTTGTGATTTTACAGAATAAGTTAACTAGTGTATTTTATTGTTATTTTGGGATCATGTTGAATTTTTGTACACGATCGCATTTTTGTCGCGGTTTGTACGCGAACAAAATTCCGTATGGCAAAGTGTTGGAAAAGTTTGTATAAACCTACATCAAACACAGATTTTTCAACAAACCACTAACTTTTCTTATTTCACTTTCTCTTCTTTCAAATCCAACATCGATAAAAGAAATACGCAAAACTTCAAAAATTAAAGTCTTAAGCTACAATCCACTAAAAATTGTAAAGTTCGAATCTTTGGACTCGTACGGAGTTTGGCTTTGAATCTATGGTGGTTTGATGGGTTGCGATGGAATTTCAGATATGCCTATACATTGAACATGACCAAGGGTTTGGCTTAGGCTTTAATTTAGGTGATGGTTGGTGAAATAGATTTTGGACATAGATTTGTGGTGGAAAATAGCACCTGGCTACCAAGTTTTGCGTGGTACAATGATCATTCGAAACTTGCTACATTCTAGGGTTGCGTTCGACGATGCCTAGGTCGTGATTCTCCTAGAGCATGTGGGCTCGACATCATGGGGTCCGGGTTGGAGAGAGAAAAGAGTGGGAATCATTGGCGAATACGGATTTGAATTTCATCAAACGTAGTGAGAGAAAGGAGGAGAGAGGGAAGTTGACTTGTTGGGTTATCCGTGTATCAGTTTTGAAGGGAACGTGACTATTGTCTTTAGGTGTAACGACCTAGAATTTTGGTTATTTGAAACTGGAATATTTAATCGATTTTTGAATATTTAAAAGTTAATTTATTGATTTAATAACTTGAATTTCAATTACAATGTTTTATTGGGTAATTCAATTATGGAATTTAATAATTGAAATTTGGTTAAATAGTGGAATCTTGAGTTTTAAGCTAGATAAAAATAATTTCAAAGGCTTATTAAATTTCTATTAATAACAATGAAGGTAAATAAAATTTTAAATTGGATTTAAAAGCGGTTTACTCGATTTTCAAAATAACTCATTTAAATTAACATATAAAAATAGCCTTCCAGGGCACAGTCTTGGAATTCGACGAAACTAGTTCCATTGGATCCGTAGTAGTGTATTATTATCGGATTTCAAATTTCGTAGCATTTAGAGTATCGTTTGGTCGTACGGGATAAAAACGCGTTGAAATTAATATCGAAAATTTAATTTAATAATTGGATTCAAAGGCTATCTTCTCCATACGATCGAATTAGGGCTCGAAACTTGTTCCACTGCGTTCGGAATAGCGGTAGAACATTAGGAATGCCAGGTGGAATGCCTCGATCGGGGTTCGAAATAAATATCAAGATATTTTGGGAATTTTAAATATATTTATTTTTATCATCGTTCACATCAGCCCACTTTTAAACTGAACCAGCCCACCCTACGTTGAAAAAAAAGCTACTCTACTCCTGTGCTACCTCCCTTCGTGCTTCTCCTTTTTAAACGCAGGAAGAAAAAAAATTATGAAAACTTTAAAAATCAAAATATCGAAATTCACTAAATAAAAAATACGAAACTTGCTTCAAAATTCTCCTTTTGTTGAGTACTTCGATCTGATATAATGTTGTGGGGTGCGACACAGGATGGAGGAAGTCGATAGTTTGGGGTTGTGCTTGGTGAGGCTAGGGTTAGTAAATTCGAGACTTTGGTGGAGTTTTGGATCAAGGCGGCGTGGGATTCGAATTCGTGGTGGAGGAGCGCATCTTCTAGTGGAATTTAGTGGCATGCGGTGGTACAAGGTCGAACACGACCTGATGGTGCTTGTCGTGTTTCGATTAAGAGGCTCAGGCGAGGCGTGAAGGAGATGGGCGAGTCGAGTTCGATGAGGAGAGTTTGTCGGCAAGGTTTATTCGTGTTTTCGACGAGTCATTTGTGGTGTCAACGATGAACGTGCACGGCCTGGAGTTATTTCATGCTTGCATAGTGGAGATAGAATTGAGGAAGAAGGGAAGAACAGTAGTGGGCCAGGCTTAATACATTAAGGTTATTTTAGTTTTAAGTTTGTAATTTAGTGAATTAAAGAATTTATATAAATCGTTATTCTTAAAAATATTGTGTCTTCTTCATATGATGTCAGAATTGAACGAAACAAGCTGCATTGCATTCGTATTAACGAGATGTACGCAATGAAATTGGATTGGAGCGATTTAGGGCTTCTAAAATTTTGAGCTAAATTCGAATGCCGTTTGAATTTAACCGGAACCAGAACGCGAAAGCGACAACAGAAAATAAAGGTGAGTAAATCTCACTCATCTTGGAAAATTAGTTTATTTAAATAGTTAAAAATTTATTTATTGGTTGATTGGATGAAATGATAAATTATTATCAATTGGATGTTATATTATATATATTAGTATATATATTAGTAGTTGGATATATTTCCCGCCGATTGGAGCGGATGAGACTTTATGCGCCCCGTATAATAGCGGATGACACTATAATACCGCGATATTCCACCATTCTATGCAAAGAAAAAAATAATTTAGGCTCAAAAGAATCGAAGGAAGATTGAACTGGACTTTGAGGTGATTTTTATAAAAACTCTTTTATACTTGAAAACTATTTCTAAGAGTTTCTTTTTGAAAAATACTTTTAAAACAAGTTATTTTGAAAAATACTTTACTTTTTAAAACAAATTTTTAGGAATCTTATAACCTTAGGCTCTGATACCAAATGTAACACCCCACACCCCATAGTATACCCAAAAAGGGCACACTATAAGATGTGGTGCATTGTAGGTATGGCTAAAAACTTACAGAGACTAAGATTCACAAGACAAAATAAATAAAACAGCGGAAACATTTAAATAGTAATCTCATTATTCAAAATCAAATTTCAGAAAATAGAGTCATAAAACCAAATACATAAGATGCCTCAAAATACCAAATACATGTCTTATGAAAAGGAAAATACCATCTCAATCACATTATCAGAGTACTAAATAAAACCATCCCTCTCATCAGTACCAGTACATCCAAACTCAAATAAAAAGAAAACTGGAAAAGAAGAAGAAGAATACATGAAGAATCTCCAAGAATATCACTCAAAGAAAGCTGAAATCTACAGTCCCTACCTCTGCTGGCCTATGGGGGGAAAAAGGGAAAATAGAGGAGTGGGTCAGACTAAAAGTATGGTGAATGAAAATAATTACTAGTATTCTTAACCAAGATAAAGGTAATAGACTTTGCAATAGTTCTAGTAAAAAATGAAATAAAGGAAAACATAAAACTGGAATAAAATACGGTTTAACTTGCTTGCTTGCTTTGCTTAGATTGTTTGCACTTTTCTTAGATAACTGCTTTGATTAGGTTGAAACCCTAATCCTACTTTAATTAGGTTGATGTCCTAATTCTACCCTTTGATCGGCCTTCTATCTCTACTGTGCCTACTACGGACTAGACCCATTAGCCCGTACGCAAAATATGCGGACTAGACCCAGTTGGTCCCTATGCAAAAGATATGGACTAGACCATGTTGGTCCCTACGCAATAGACACCTACTACTGCGGACTAAACCCTACTGGTCCATACGCAGTAGATACATACTTAGCACTTGGAACTCAATAGCGAATTATCAGCCGGCACTGAGGCCGCACGCTCGACCACCATTAGGCTCGCGCTATCTATTGCTCCCTCCTGTTGACCTCTTATTTACCACTACTCCAGCATAAGCGTGCCCTTGCCTCACCTGTGCTATTGTAAGACCACCTGTGTCTGACTAAAAGGGAATGTTGTTGGTACGGGTCCTATCTAACAAACAAAATCTAGTTGCGCCCCTAGCCTAAATCCCCTAATTTGATCTTATATTTATTGAACTCTTATTTACCACTACTCCAGCATAAGCGTGCCCTAACCTCACCAAATCTATTGTGAGACCTAACTGAAAAAGGGAATGATGTTGGTACGGGTCCTACTTTTATCTTTGCTTATTAACTTAGTATAAGTCTGTTTAAATAAGCCTCTACCGTTATCCTTGCTATCTTTGCTTATTCACTTATTCTAAGTCTTAAAAATAAGCATTTTCTGTTCTATCTCTAATTATAACTTGTGTGTTATAACTTTGCTTCTTAACTTAACCCAAGGTCTAAGTTTAAAAAATAAGCTACTTCTTCTATTCTCTCTTTTTTAGATATAATTATATGTTATAACAAAGCTTGCAAATATCTTAAATTTGCCTGTTTCAGTCCAAGTCCAATTTATTGCAGTCCTTCTTATTTTACATCTCATTTTTTGTAATATCAGTGTTCTTATAATTTAGTCCACATTCACGATTTATTCTATTCTATTTATTCCATTCGCGTAAAAAGGAAATTAAAAAGAACAACATTTACAAAAGAAATCCCAATCGTAGAATAGATGTAAAGAAAACGTAAATAACAGTAAATAACTATAAATAATGTAAATAACTGTAAATAATTGGAAAAAACTATAATTAACAGTAAATAATTGCAAATAACTGAAATAGAATAGCTAAAAGAAAATAGACTGGAACACAAGTCTAAAATTTACTTAAAATAAACTGTAAATAAACTTGCGTAAAGGTTATCCCAAAATTGTAGAAAAACTACAACTATTGGAAACCCTATTATTTTAAATTACTTAAGATCTAAAATAATTACTTAAACACTCACATGTGGTCCTTAGCTCTTTCCATTGGCCTTCCCAGATCCACTTGAAAGGTATAAAATATTTTAATTAAAATGATCTTCTCCTCGAAAAAATATTCCTTTAAGGGTCTAGCCTTAGGCAATGAACCCAGATGGAGAAAATCCAAATGAGAAAAATAGCTAGGCCTAGGGTCTTATTTATAGTGGCACTTGTGGATCTCAGACCGTTGGATTTGGAGATTAAACCTGGTGCAACCACGTCATAGGCCCGATAGGAACTTTCGGATGGAAGCATGGACGCACGAGATGGAGTTAAATTTGCAAAATGACGTGTTCGTATCGTTCTGGGCAAAAGAGTGCATTTTCTTGTAGGCAGGTCGACCTTGGTGTCGACCCATCACTTGCTAGGGTCGACCTTCCCTATATATATTTTTTCTTTCTTTCTTTTTCTCGTTTCTTGTTTATTCTGTAACTTCTTCGTCTTAGCTCGGATTTTGATGTTCTATATATGGAAATTGACCAGAAAATTACCACGGACACAATGGTGCAACTCCCATGGCTCAATTCTGATAATTTCACAAAGTTATTTTATCATTTAATTAATTTGTAAACTAATTACTTTAGCTTAAATTTCGGGTTGTTGCATTCTCCCTTCCTTAAGGGATTTCGTCCCTGAAATCTCTAAGGATAGAAGAAAAAAATACATGTTTTCATCCAAGTTCTACAACCAACTACTCAACCATCATCCATTGTATCCATTGTCCTTAAGTTTTTCTAATGCGATTTATGATACTTATGCAATTATTGTAGTGTCAATGTCCCTCACTAATGCAAAAGATTCGACGGTCTACTGATTCAGTCGACCTCCTTTTATGCAATCATGTCCACGCCATGTATGCAAATGAATGCAATTTCCCTAATAATAACTGATAGTTCTATATGTGCGCTACAATCATCATCCAAATGCAACAATCATGTGATAATCATCCATTTATAACAACCATGGAAAATAAAATAAAAATGCAAATGCGCACACAACCATGTGCATATGCTCTAATGTCCTATTTAGGCCGATCCCTAAGAGATAATAGTGCCTAGTGTAAGTATATGCATCATTAGCATCCACTAGCAACCACTTGCAACCACTAGTATCCATCATACATAATATGTTCTAATAACATGTTTACATCATATCCTACCATCCATAGTTAAATCCTAAGTTCTACCCTCTCAAAGGAGAATAAAGGAAAGAACCTATTCAAAGCTAAAGATGGAAATAGGAAATTCTAAAACTTACTATCGAATAGATGCGGATAAGAGGTATGAATCTTCTCTTCAGCTTCCCATGTAGCGTCTGCAACATCATCTCCCCACTGCACCTTCACTAATGGGACTTCTTTATTCCTAAGCCTCTTGCTGTCTTTTCCAATGATCTTTGTAGTAATACGATGAACCGATGCTTCCCTCTCTACTTCCACTTCCTCCAACTAACTAGGCTCCACGATCTCTGCTGAGTCATGTAAGCACTTTCTCAAGTGCGAAACATGAAAACGTTGTGTACTCCTGCGAGCCTCTCTGGTAGCTTCACTCGATACGCCATCTTCGCTACTCTCTCTACAATGGGGGAACAGTCCTACAAATCTGGGGGCTAACTTCCCACTCGATCCAAACCTCACTACCTTCCTTAGTGGGGATACTTTAATGAAAACTAAGTCTCCAACCACAAACTCAATATCTCTCCTCCACTTGTCTGCATAAGATTTATGTCAATCTTGGGATTTCCTCATCCTCCTTCTAATCAAATCCACCTTCTCTAAGGTCTCCCTAACCATGTCAGGACCAAGTTGCAACCTCTCCGTAGACTCCACTCAGCATGAAGGTGACTTGCAAGGTCTCCCACAAAGAGCTTCAAATGGTGCCATCCCAATGCTAGCTTGAAAGCTGTTATTATACGCGAACTCCACCAAAGGAAGATGCTCCTCCCAAGTTCCTCCAAAATCTAGAATGCACATCCTCAACAAATCTTAAAGCGCTCTATTAACTCTCTCCGTTTGGCCATCCGTCTGAGGGTGATAGGCCGTACTCAATCTAAGCTGCGTCCCTAAAGCTTCTTGCAAGCTTCTCCAAAACTCGTTAGTAAAAATAGGGTCTCTATTGCTCACTATGCTAGAGGGAACTCCATGAAGTCGGACTATCTCACGAACATACAAGGATGCCAAATAAGATGTTGTCCTCTTACTCTTGACCGTAATGAAGTGGACGCACTTGGTCAACCGATCTATAATCACCCAAATGCTAGTATTCCCCTTCCTAGACCGGGGTAAACCATCTATAAAGTCCATCGAAATGCTCTTCCGCTTCCATTCGGGCACATCCAATGGCTGAAGTAATCCACCGAGCTTCTGCTGCTCCGCCTTAACCCTTTGGCAAATAAGACACTTAGCCACAAACTCTACCACGTCTTTCTTCATGCCACTCCAATAAAACATCCTCTTCATGTCACTATACATCTTATCACCACCCGGATGAATAGTCATACGAGAATGGTATGCTTCCTCTAGAACTGCTCTCAACAAATCACTAGCACATGTGACACAAAGTCTTCATCTCTCCTTAGCCACCCTTTACTATCCATGGAATAGCGTTGGAGATGTCTAGAGACCTCTCCTCTACTAATCCTATCCATAATATCCATAAGCTTCGAATCCTCTCGCTGCCTCGAGCCAATCTGATCTATAAGGGTAGGCCTCACTTCAAGTGCTGCTAACAATCCCGAGGTAATGTCTATAGAGGGCTTAAAATCAAAAGTGGAAATAAACTCTAGGTTCCTCCACTCCACGAACATCGGACTAAGGGTTGCTTTCTTCCTACTCAACACATCCGCAACCATGTTTCCCTTACAAGGGGTACAAGCTATCTCAAAGTCGTAAGATGCCAAAAACTCCATCCATCGCTGCTGCCTCAAGTTCAAATCCTTCTATGAGAATAGGTATTTCAATGACTTATGGTCAGTGAAAAGCTCGAACCTCTCTCCTAGCAAGTAATGCCTTTAAGACTTGAGTGAAAAAACTATAGCAGCTAACTCCAAATCATGGGTAGGGTAGTCCTTCTCATGAGTCCTCAACTGTCTACTTCCATAACATACTACCCTCTCTTCTTGCATCAACACCGCTCCTAGACCCGTCCCACATGCATTAGTGTATACTGTAAAAGGCTTAGCTCCATCGGGTAAAACTAACACTGGTGCACTAGTAAGGGCTCTTTTTAGCATCGTGAAGGAATCCTCACAATCCACGTTCCACACGAATGCTTTATTCTTTTTAGTGAAGCGAGTAAGTGGTGCTGAAATCTTGGCAAAATCCCTGATGAACTTCCTATAATAGCCAGCCAATCCTAGGAAGCTTCTAACTTCTGTAACGTTCTTGGGGACCTTCCAATCCTGCACTGCAATTACCTTAGCGGGGTCAACAGCCAAACCCTCTCTTGAGACTACGTGCCCCAAGAAACGTACCTCCTCTCACCAAAAGTGACACTTCGAGAACTTTGCCCTCAACTGATGAACACGAAGTGTACGAAGAACCTCCTCTAAATGAATAGCATGCTCCTCCATACTCTTGGAAAACACCAAATTGTCGCCCACAAACACTACTACGAACTTATTTAGGACTTCTCTAAAAACATGGCTCATCAAATCTACAAAATAAGCTGGAGCACTGGTTAGCCCAAAAGGCATAACCAACCACTCAAAGAATCTGTCGGGTGTCCTAAATGCCGTCTTATCAATGATATCGTCAGCGGCTCTAAGCTGATGAATTCCAGTGGCTAAATCAAGCTGAGAAAATACTAAAGAGCCAACCAACTGGTCGAAAAGGTCATCTATCCTAGGAAGTGGATAACATTTCTTCTTCGTGAGCTTATTCAACTCTCTATAGTCTACGCAAAGTCGAAGGGAACCATCCGCCTTAGTAGCGAAGACGACTGCCACTCCCCACTCAGATATGCTCCTCCTAATGAAGCCTTTCTCCAATAGCTCACGAATCTACTTGCTTAACTCCTTCCTCTTCAAAGGTGCCATGTTTCTTACGGGCAATGCTACTGGCTTAGCATTGTCAGTCAAATAGATCCTGAAGTCGATCTCTCTCTTAGGGGCTGTGTAGTTAATGCCCCGCTATTACCCCGCTATATCTTATAGCGGATTTCTACCGCTACGATATTTCCATATAGCCCCAAAATATAGCCTTTCCGCTTTAAGCCCCGCTATTTCCGATATATCCCGTTATTCCCGCTATATTCAGCTATTTCCGCTATATCTTCTTTAATAAAATGAATTGAAAAATTGCATTTATACATTATAAAAATTAATAAACTAATTTATTTGATTTAATTTTTAATATATTTTCAGAAATGAAAATACTCTAATATTCTACTAAATTCAATTATGTTATATAACAGTTTTACGTTTATTTAAAGTATATTCGCACATGTTTTTATTTAAAATTATTTATGTATTGATTATAATTCAATTGAATGATAATTTTTCATTTAATTACCATTTATATATTTGTAAAAACATTAAGTACGAGTTTAATATGCTATTTTAGAGCCATCCGCTATATCCCGCTATATCCTCGCTGTATCCCCGCTATGACTTTTTGCACCTCCACCGCTTTGAATCTGCCGAGCGCTTTAACTGCACAGTTAGGGGGTAGTCCCCTAACCTCCTCAAAGATGTTCGGAAATCTCTGACGACCGAAACTGAATCTAACTCTGCGGATGATGAATCGAGGGAATAAAGGAAACTCAACATGACTGACCCCTATGGGTCAAAAGAAACCTCGAGAGTCCTACCACTGCATGTCTCTAGACTAACGACTCTCCTCTTAGAGTCTAATATTGCTCCATATGTGGATAGCCAATCCATCTCCAAAATCATCGCATACCCTGAAAATCCCAATACATAGGCGTCGCAATCAAACTCTACGCCTAGGATAAAAATTTTCAAACCCCTACAAATCATAGACAAGTGTGCCGATGCTCCTATGGGGTTTGAAACAACAATGGAGTCTACTACTAAAGAGATGTCTAAGTGCAAACAATCTGCCAAAGAACTAGAGATGAAAGAGTGTGATGCTCCAGAATCGAAAAGAGTCCGAATGGGAAAATCAGAAATAGAACTCAAACCTTCCACGGTGACTTTCCTACCTCTCTCAGGTCTGCTACTGGAAGGTGCTCCATCCAAAGCCTGAATCTGTGCTGCCGGTGCACCCGCTTCGTACCTTGTCTTCTGAAGGCAAACTCTACTAATGTGATCGGGCTGTCCATAATTATAACACTTTTCCTTCATCTTCTCTCTCTTGCAGTCTTTCGCAAAATGACCAAGCAATCCGCAGTTATTGCACTTTACTCATTTCTTTATCTACTTCTGAGGGCCTTCCCCTTTCTTCTTATCTTTATTGTTCTTCCACCATTTCTTCTTAGAACATTCCGACTTAAGGACTTCCTTAGACTCCCCCTCCTTAGCTGCATCAAACATAAGCGTCATCTCCACCAGTGACTCATAAGTAGCTCCCGTCGATACGTGAGTCAACAACAACCCTTGAAAGGGTTGATTCAATCCCTTTGCGAACTTCAAGGCCTTCTTGTGCGGTGTATTCACTAACTCCATTCCAAACCACGACAACTCATTAAATTGGTTGATATACTCCTTAATAGAAAGACTGCCTTACTTCAAGCTAATAAATCGTTCTAACTGCACACTCTCTTCTACTTGTGACAAAAACTTCCTCTCAAACCTCTCTCGGAATCCAAACCATCCAACATCTCTTCCTTCCAACACAACATCCTCCCACCAATAAGAAGCCTCTCCTTTCAGCTCTCAAGATGCAAGATGAACTCTCTGCTGATCCTCCAGTCTTAATAGCCCGAGTATCCTCTCTGTGTTTCTTAACCAAGCTCGCGCCTCCACAAAATTCTCCGTGCGGGAAAATGTCTTGCCTTCTAAATTGGCAAAGTCCTTGCATAGCTTAGAGAAATCGGCTGCTGCAGGTGGGTTGATGGGATTCCCACCCGCTGGTGCCTGATTGGGTGCTTGCCCTTGCACCTCTGGAGTCGTAGCTTGAAGGTATCTACGAAACTAGGCTAGGACTTGGACACCCACTGAAAGACTTGGGGCATTCGCCATTCTATGCAAAGAAAAAGAGAATTTAGGCTCGAAAGAATCGAAGGAAGACTGAACTGGACTTTGAGGGGATTTTTATAAAAACTCTTTTATACTTGAAAACTATTTCTAAGAGTTTCTTTCTAAAAAATACTTTTAAAACAAGTTATTTTGAAAAATACTTTACTTTTTAAAATAAATTTTTAGGAATCCTGCAACCTTAGACTCTGATAACAAATGTAACACCCCACACCCCTTAGTATACCCAAAAAGGGCACACTAAAAGATGTTGTGCATTGTAGGTATAGATAAAAACTTATAAAGACTAAGATTCATAAGAAAAAATAAATAAAACAGCGGAAACATTTAAACAGTGATCTCATTATTCAAAATCAAACTTCATAAAATAGAGTCATAAAATCAAATACATAAGATGCCTCAAAATACCAAATACATGTCTTATGAAAAGGAAAATACCATCTCAGTCACATTATCAGAGTACATAAATAAAACCATCCCTCTCATCAGTACCAGTGCATCCAAACTCAAATAAAAAGAAAACTGGAAAAGAAGAAGAAGAATACATGAAGAATCTCCAAGAATATCTCTCCAAGAAAGCTGAAATCTATTATCCCTGCCTCTGCTGGCCTATGGGGGGAAAATGGGAAAATAGAGGAGTGAGTCAGACTAAAAGTCTAGTGAATGAAAGTAATTCACTACAACAAAATATGATATTAATAACGCTATTTAATAACGCGTTATTCCGAAGCGTTATTATTGATCCTTAATTATCTAGTTAGCAGTTGATTTTTGTTCTCCCTCCAGGTGTAACGCGCGCATCTTCCTTCCCCTTCGAGTGTAACGCTGCCCCAAAACATCTCCCTCCAACTTTCTAAATTATTTTCCCTCTCCCTCCGAAACCATTCCGCCTCCCTCCAAAACGCGCGCATCTCCCTCCTTCAAATTACGTTAGCGATTCGAAAACTCCAAAACGCACGCAGCTCCCTCCTCCAAATTACGTTAGCGATCCGAAGAAATCAGAAACCCTCTCAAGTTTTGTCGAAGAAAGCAAACTTCGATTTCGTTATCTTCGAAAATGCGAAATCGATCGTCTTCCCGAAGCGTGTCGTGATTCGTGCAGGGCGGCTATCGTATCGTCTACGTTCTGTCAAGCCACCGATTCCGATACCGTTTGGAGCCGCTTCCTTCCGTCCGACTATCACCAGCTTTTGTCTAGGGCCATTGATTCCGTGAGCTTCTCATCTTGCAAAGAGCTGTACTACAAGCTCTGTGATTCAGTGCTTATTGACGGTGGTAAGAAGGTAATTTAATTGAACTTTCAAGGCCCGAGGTTTGGGTTTTGATTTTCCTAATTTCGAGATTCAGTGCGGGTGGGAAGAGGTTAAGACCTGCTTTGGTTTTCCTAATTTCGAGAGCAACCTCTCAAATGGCTGGCTTATCGTAAGTTGTTTGGTTATGTCATATAGTTTTAGTCTACAAGATTGTAATCGGATATGGAATGTCACTATATTTTGTTTGGAATTCAGGGGATTGACTACACAACATCAGAGATTAGTAGAGATAATTGAGATGATTCATACAGCGAGTTTAATACACGATGATGTACTAGACGATAGTGGAATGCGAAGAGGTAGATTATTTGTATAAGCTATCATTATCAGTTTCTTCAATTGTGTGTGTATGATGTTGGTTGAATCTATGAGGCATGGGCTCTAAATCAAGCATGTGTTATTCGAAAATGGATTCTTAAATTAATGGTTTCTCCCGCTACCTTTATTTACATGCCATAATGCCTATGGGTATTAATTATTTAATGATTCTGAGATCTGTAGCGGTGTAGCATGATAATCTACTGCTTGATTATTTGACAACTTCTTGTATTTCAACAAACCATAAAATGATCATGCTAGAGATATCATAATCACATGGTCTAGTTTTATGACATGTAAGTCACAGTAGCTTTGCATGGGACTTATTTTGATGCCTGGCTAATAGTATTTACTTCCTTCGACCATTTACCCCATCACATAATAGGTTTAGATTATCTCATTTCAATCCGCTTTTCTAAAATGTCAGTAGTCAACTGGCCATGTTCCTACAATTTTTTTATTGGAATAAATTTACAAATTAACTCGTTCAACCAGCATATCTTATAGCTTGGTTCAAGTCCTTTTTATTAAAAAAAACAAGCAGGATGTATAACATTTTACCATCACAATACATTGGAAAGGAATTAAATTTAGAAAACTTCTAATTTTGATGGAGTGTAGATTTAGGATCTGTTATTGACGTATATCCTTTCTTTTTTAAGCGAGTCATATTTGCACTAGTTACCTTTCCATGTTGTCCAAGTATTAAATTTTCTCGATACATTGTTAGTTCACACTGAGAGAAATATTTGTTGATGAGAAGTAATCAGCATTAAATGTTTGTAAAAAAAAAATACTTCTTAATAGTTTATACACCCTTTTAGTATTGTAGATAACAAAATGGTTGTATTTTGATTTTCTATGGTTTTACTTAATTGTTGACATATAAAATTTTCAGACTAACTATACGAATGCAATTGATCCAATGTTTATATTCCAAAACACGAATTCAAAAATCAGACTTGATAAGATGTTCAGCCACTTGCCGAAGTTCATAGAAGCTTGGCCCATTCCCTCCTTCAAAATGGTCACTGATCAATTCCATTTGGAAATGGCAACTTGGCTGTGTAACTTATATTATATATAGCAAATGTTTACCCCAATATCTCACCATCTATTACAAATAATTAGCTCATTCAAAGACTTTACCTCACTACCAAGCTACACTTGGTTTATTGCATCATCACCTGTTAGTATTCATCTTCCTCATGACATCTCTGAAGATGATATAGATGCTTTTCTATCCCCAAACAGGACATTCCTTTCTTTGCTGCTTCAAGTTGTTTCCGACCATAGGTAAATATTTTGGGAAACATGCGTAGGTGCACTTGCATTTTTAAACCTGCCTCGTATTTTTGTGATAGTAGCCTTTATGACCGCTTATCTTCATCAAAGATATCAACAATTGATGTATTGAAGTAAACTGTAAAAATTGTTATTTCTTCTATTGATTTGTACAGAGACATAATACAGGTATTTATACAAAGAATGGGCCGAAGCCTGCAATCCAAAAAAGAAAAAATAAAACATATAAACCGTTGATTAGAATAAACGGTTGAGATGCTAGTACATGAGATATATAGGATCGCTAACTGTGCTTGTTTGCTTTAATTCTCCCCGTCAAAAAAAACGAGGGTTTCATTCTTCAGCTAGGGTTTCCTTTTCCCCTTTCTTCTTCTTCGATACATCGAACTCTGAAATCTTCTTTGAATCTCTCAAAATTCTTTCTTGATAAAGCTTTAGTCAGCATGTCAGCTCTCTGATGACTTGCTGGAACATGATTGATCTCTAATTTGCCGCTGATAACATGTTCTCGTACAAAGTATAGATCCAATTCTATATGCTTTGTACGAGAATGAAGCACTGGGTTGGCAGACATGGCGATAGTACTCAGATTATCACACCAAATAATTGGTTTACTTCGAGTAGGCAGACTGATTTCTTTGAGCAAGGTCTGGATCCAGATTAGCTCTGCAGTGGTGCTTGCAACACTTCGATATTCTGCCTCCGTGCTAGACCGAGAAACAGTGGGTTGTTTCTTTGAGCTCCATGAGATAGGGTTGTCTCCCAGATAGATGATAAAACCACTTGTGGATCTTCGATCATCATGATCGGAGGCCCAATCTGCATCTGAGTAACTTCTTAACTCAAAGTTTTTGTTAGTACTAAAATATAACCCATGATTAATAGTTCCTTTAAGATACCTTAAAATTCGTTTTACTGCCTTCCAATGATCATCATGAGGTTCATGCATAAATTGTGAGACTTTGTTAACACTATATGTTATATCAGGTCTAGTAGCAGTAGCATACTGTAATGCTCCAACTATACTTCTATATAATGTAGGATCATAAAATATGTCTCCACTATGCTTAGACAATCCTAAGTTACTAATCATAGGAGTAGGCAAAGATTTTGCTAAATCCATTTTTGCTTTAGCTAAAATTTCAGAGATATATTTTCTTTGAGAAAGAATTATATTTGTATCAGATTTTCTGATGACTTCTATTCCAAGAAAATAATTTAGCTGCCCCAAGTCTTTGATTGAAAAAGTTGAATTTAAATACTTGGTGACATTTGTTATTTCTAAACTGCTACTACCAGTTAAAATAAAATCATCTACATATACTAAAATGTATGTTTTGTGACCTCCTTCATTTTTAAAATATAAAGAGTTATCAGATTTTGCATTATGATAACCTATAGCAGTAAGAGCTTGTTTTAATTTATCATACCATACCCTTGGTGCCTGCTTTAATCCATATAGAGCTTTGTGTAACTTGCATACAAGTTTACTGTCATGCTTACCATACCCCTGTGGTTGATGCATATATACTTCTTCTTGAAGTTCTCCATTAAGAAATGCATTGTTGACATCAAGCTGCTTCAATTCCCATTTATAATGTAAGGCAGCAGTTAAAATAATTCTGATTGTTGTGGGTTTGATAACTGGAGAGAAGGTTTCATTGAAATCGAATCCATATTGTTGAGCATATCCTTTAGCAACAAGCCTTGCTTTATACTTGAGAATAGATCCATCAGATCTTCTTTTGATTTTGTAGACCCATTTATTTCCAACAATATTTTTATTGTGAGGTTTTTCTACAAGGCTCCAAGTTTTATTTTTGGTTAAAGCTGAGAATTCCTCATCCATAGCAGCTTTCCAATGGATATGTCTGCTTGCTTCTTCATAAGTTGTAGGTTCTCTTTCTTCAATACTGATGTTATAAACTTTTGGTTTGAAGATTCCACTTTTGGCTCTTGTAATCATATGATGTCCAGTTTTTTGTTGCATATTTTCTTCACTGCTGGCTTTTGAACTATCATTATCACTAATTCTCTGATTTTCTTGATTAGGTGAAGAATTGCTGACATCATTTTCATTCTGACCTGGCTCAACAGAGAGCATTGTGTCTTGGGGTGAAGCATCACTCTGATCTGGCTCTCTATTGAGCACTGTGTGTTGGAGTGGTGATACAGCTTGCTGATGTGAATTGGTTACTTTGGCTTGATTGAAAGTATGAACTGGAATAGCTGGAATAGATACCCTTGCATCATAGACTTTTTGTGTAGGTTTTACTTCAGCTTCCTTAAAAGGAAAGATGAGCTCATTGAAAGCTACATGTCTTGAGATGATCACTTTTCCTTTACTGGTAAGACACTTATAACCCTTTTGATTTTGAGCATATCCAATAAAAGTACATGGCTCAGATCTAAAACTTAGTTTATGAGTATTATAAGATCTTAAGTTTGGAAAACATAAACATCCAAAAATTTTGAGAGAATTATAATCTGGCTTGATATTGAATAAATTTTCTAATGGACTTGTATTGTGTAAAACTTTTGTTGGTAACCTGTTAATAAGAAAAACACTAGAAATAAAAGCATCAGGCCAAAATTTTAAAGGAAGAGAGGCTTGAGCTAATAAAGTTAACCCTGTTTCAACAATATGCCTGTGCTTTCTTTCAACAAGCCCATTCTGTTCAGAAGTATAAGGACATGTCATTCGATGTAGAATACCTTTCATATTAAAATATTCTTTCAGAGGTTTATATTCTGTCCCTCCATCTGTCTGAAGGACTTTTAACTTTGCACCTGTTTGTCTTTCTGCTTGAGTTATAAACTGTATTACAGCATTAGCTGTATCTGCCTTTGATTTTAAGAAATATATCCATGTATATCTTGAGTATGAATCAACAAAAGAAACATAATATTTATAACCGTAATCAGAAGTTATTGGGGCTGGTCCCCATAAGTCAGTAGCTACCATTTCTAATGGTTTACTATATTTAGTTTGAGAATTTGGAAATGGTAGCTTATGACTTTTTCCTAACTGACATGCAGAACAAACATAACTATGAGATATATCATCAAACTTAATATTGCTATTTCTCAAAATATTCCTTACAATGTTAATACTTGGATGTCCTAGCTTACAATGCCACAAATCTAGTTTATTCATAACTGTTGTACACCCAGTTTTAGAGAAATTGCACCAGTATCTACTTTCACAGTTTCTATTGTTCTTGCCAGGATTGAACAGATATAGTCCATTTTGCACATTACCCTGTAATAAAATTTCATTATTTAGAATGTCTCTAATTGTGTAATGGTGAGGAAAAAACTCAAAATAGACTTGATTATCATTAGCAAATTGTGATACACTAAGTAAGTTTTTCTTAATTTCTGGTACCCTAAGAAGATTATTTAAATATAGCTTCCTTTTACTGTTAAGCATAGCAGTACCAGTATGAGTAATTTTTGAAGAAATACCATTACCCATAAATAAAGAATGTGTACCTTTATATTCTTTATTGCCAATGTTCAAGTTGTTCAGATTGTTGGTAATATGATTTGTGGCTCCAGAATCAAGAAACCAATCTTCAGTCTGAATATCATCAACTTTGGTATTAGAATCTCCATTATTTTTGGAGTCTTGATTTTTTTCTGTTCCTTCTTGAGCAATGTTAGCACTTGGATAGTTTGGTTTCTGATTGTTATTTCCTTGTTGACTTAGAGAAAAATTTTGATCAAACCTAAAATAACACCTTCCAGCTGTATGGCCAAATTTCTCACAAATCTGACACTTAATTCTATTTGAATTATTACCAAACCTGCCTCTCCCTCTTCCTCTGTTTGACATCTGAGTATTTCTTTGAACATTTTGATCAGTTTTATTGTTTTGAGGCCTTTCTTGATTTTTATTTCTGTTTGTGGAAGCATAATTGACCATATACTCACTGTTTCTTGATTTCTTGGCTTCAATTCTTCCTTCATGAGCAATGAGTGTTGACTGAATATGCTGAATTGATGGAGTGGTAGGTTGGGAGGAAAGCATTGTAACAACTGACTCGTAATCATCATCAAGACCACTTAAAATGGTGAGAACTTGATCTGCTTCAGAGATATTGTGACCAGCAACTTCAAGTAAGTCACATAGAGTTTTGATTTTTGTTAAATACTCTCTCATAGACATAGAATCCTTGCTAATGTTGTTAAGTTGACGTTTGTAATGCATAATTCTTGCTGATGACTGAGTGTTGAAGGTTTTCTCCACTGTTTCCCAAATTTCTTGGGCTGTTTTACACCCTATCAACTGTGGTAATAAGGAATGGCTGATTGATGAAAATAGCCAAGCACATAGAAGACTATCTTGTCTTTTGTAGTGAGTAAATTCTTGATTTATTATGAGTTTTCCTTCACTGTCAGAAATCAATTTTGCTGGAATTGCAAGAGTTCCACTGATGTATTCTTCTAATCCATACCCAGTTAGGGCAGCCATGATTTGACATTTCCATAGTAGATAATTTGCCTCATCGAGTTGTATAGAGATAATCTGATTTTTTGGATTAATGATGTTTCTTGATTCTTTTGCAGTGTTGTGATCACTATTTGACGCAGCAGAAACATTGTTTTTGGGTGAGGATGAAGAAACAGTATCTTCATCTCCTGCCATGCTGGAAACAGATGCTGGCGAGGCAGATTTTTAAATTTGCAGCCAGAAATTGTATCAAGAAATTGATTCTTGAAAAATAATTTTCAGAAGTAAGGCTTGGGAAGATTTTGCGAGAGGTATAGAGAAAGGAAACAAATCAAATGATGATTTGCTCAATGAAAGAACTTAGAGCAACCAAAGATAGATGATCTATCTTTAAGGATGGCTCAATGATGATCTTTAGAGCAAGATCTGATGATTCAGTCGTTAGACTTGTTTTAAGGCTCTGATACCATATCAACAATTGATGTATTGAAGTAAACTGTAAAAATTGTTATTTCTTCTATTGATTTGTACAGAGACATAATACAGGTATTTATACAAAAAATGGGCCGAAGCCTGCAATCCAAAAAAGAAAAAATAAAACATATAAACCGTTGATTAGAATAAACGGTTGAGATGCTAGTACATGAGATATATAGGATCGCTAACTGTGCTTGTTTGCTTTAATTAAAGATCCTTAAGGATTCAAATGTGTTTGTTCATGGTCATCAAATTCGTCCATATATAGTGAGTGACTCATCATATCCTCTCCTATCATTTCTTCTCACGCCATTTTGCAGTGGTGGGGCAATAAACAGTGAATTTGATTCACGGGCCAAAGATGAGTTTTATGCAGTAGTAGTTAAAAGCAGAGCTGCATTTATGGAAGTAGCATTTGCTTTGCTTAACATTTGTGGAAGTAGTTTTATGCGATAGTAATTAAAAGCAGAGCTTAACATTTGGTGGGAGATATTAAGAAACTTGAATGTTTGATTGAATCATAAGAGCACAGACTATCGTGGCATGTGTAGTGTTGCATGACATGTGCCAGATTGCTGGGGAGCCGGAAGATGATGGGAAGGATATTTGAAGATACTCACTTGAGACATTATAGTTAGCAAAGCTAGTTGAAAATGATAACTCGTTGAGTTATGTTCAAGAAATTTTGAGACAAGTCTTGGCTGGTGATTTATATGAGAAGCAATCTAGTTCACCAGGATGAAGAGCTTTGAAATGGGTCTTCGACTACTGACATGTAATATTTCATTTCTCTGCATGGTCTCGGGACTCTTTTCTGTGTTGCCAGGTAATAACTTTCACCAACCGTACTTCTGTTGGATTAATCCCCTGCTTTAACCTTCTATTGTTCATAAAATAAAACTACTACCATTAGACGATATATTGCAAGTTCTTCCAATTCAAAGCTTATGTTATTTTTGCATTGTCATAGTTCATGATCAGTATGATGTGCATGTACTGTAAACTTCTTGTATCAATTACGTATATATAGTCGTATTGTAATGCCTTATGTTCATCCAAATCAAAGCTAATAGTATTTCTGCAGTTTCATCAAAAAAATGAACGAACATACATAGTTGAGTCAATCTTTGAGACAACATAAACATGAAGCAATGTAACCTACCATCATGAGAAATTAGATGGAAAGAGAAAACTATATATTGAATATAAGTAAATATGACTCCTAAATGCCTAAATGGATTCAAGCTTCTTACGTGTACATTTATGTATGCAAAATATTGTAAACATTAGAATGTACAGAAACGTTGTTAGTCTATAAACATTAGAATGAATGGAACAACATGACATGAGAATGATGATAAAAGGTATGCTCCAGTTCAACATAAGGAGAGAAACAACAAGCACTAGATGTAAGTCTAAGCCATAAGCTGCATATGTTTTTTTAGACACACAAAAAATTTGCACATCCACCAACAAATCAAATAGTTTTCCCAAAATACAAACACACCACTAAAATTGAGGGTTCTACTAAGATTGATGCTTCTCCATATATCACATCCAACTTGGAAAAAAGGAAAAGGAATGCAATAATCAGAAAACAAGGATGTGCAGTAATATAGATAAAAAAATAAAACAAACTGATAAAACAATACTAAATATTAGAAACTTAATCTGAACAGTTTCAAAGTTCACAAAGGCATTCAAAATTCTTAACGTTTACTGCTACACTAGTGTGTTTCAGAAGTCGATGAATCGTGTATGAAATTTATGATGAAAATTGCAGCTTGATTGCGAAATTCATTTTCAATATTGGAAATGATACATAAAATCTGACCAGCAGAAGTGAGGTTCCCACAAGCTAGGGCAGATGGCTGGATGGAACTTGAGTTGGGAGAGTTTTATAATGAAGATGGTCATGCTGGAGATGTAAGCATGTCTTTTAAGCATGTTAAGAGCATGCACTGGAAGCAAGGTCTCATAGTAGAAGGCATACAAGTTAGGCCCAGGTGATATTTATTCTCTCCATTTATCTATTTGGCTTCTATATATGCATATGACTGTATGAAATGATGAATTATATATGATGTGGTTGTTTTTCGGAAAACTATCTAAAATTACAATTTTACTTATTTTAGTCCTTTCTATCTTGGTCGACATAGTTTTATCCGCATATCCGCACATCCGCACATCCGGCTTCTTGCATATGATGTGTACATTTGTTTTATTTTATATTTATTATGGTTATTTATGGGATCTTGATGTGTGGAGTTTCTACTTTGTATATCAGGTACTAATTTCCAAGTTGGCATGAAATGTGCTTGTTGTAGATTAATTGTTGTTATGTTAAGTCCAGCTATTCAGGTTAATATAGGCTGTTAGGAAAATTTATGTTTATGTTATATCTATTAGTGAAATCATCAATACAAAATTTTGAATTATAATGAGAATTTTAACCCCTTTGAAACTAAATTTTATACACTTGCATACACACTTGAACACTTGCATACAGCCACTTGAACAGTTGCACACTTCAACCATTATACACTTGAATACTTGCATACTTGAACACGCTAACAGTTTGCATTACCAGACTTACAAAATGACATGTTTTTTTATTTTGACAGAAGTGGGACAGAAGTAGACACAGTGGGACAGAAGTAAACAAACCTCAAGTAAATTTTTTTTAGAGAAGGCTGTTAAGGAGGCAAGGGAGTCTCACGGAAGGTATTTTTTTTATTGGTTCTCTTCTTTTCTTAATATTGGCGGTTTGCATACCTGAGTAGGTATATATCTTTGGGTCCTTATTTGTGTTTTTCAACTGTAATAGAGAACTTGAGAAAATTGCATTGGACAAGCTTGTTGAACGCGCATACGAGAAATATATGGTAAGTTTATGTTCTTACGATTTAGTTATTGTACTATGCCTGCCAATGCAGTAATATGTACTTTGTACAATTTTTTTGCTCCTACTTGCAAGAATTTTATATTCATTTTTAAAGTGCATCATTGTTTATATTCTACCGATCCATCATATAGGTTTCTAATATCTCACACACATAGTCAATTTAGTAGTTTGCAACTTCGGTCAGCCAAATTATCAAGGTTTGCTTTAATCAGGATACCGTGTATTTCATGTTGCAAAGAAGCACCTATATTGACAATAAATATTATGCACCGAGGGAGCACGTTTATGTACATCATACAATTTTCAATAGCTTGCTGGGTACAAATTTTAGTTGCCTAGTTTTTTTAGCTTTTATATAAAAATTGTGACCTCAACGATGTTTGAATAGCTTTCTAGTGCAAAATGATAAACGTACTGCAAATTTCTTTCGTTGTTATTAAAGTAATCCCTTCATAATATTGTTTGAAAGGATGCATGTAGATAAATTTACGCCTTTATAATATAATATGGATTTTTGTTGCGTATAGCACTCATATTCGTAAGCATTTTAAAGTGTTAGATATATAACCTTGAGAGAATTACCACGTTTACTATATTATTTTTATTGAATACATATATTTCTTACGGATGCACCTTATTTCTTTCACATGCATATTTTTTATATTGGAATTTGGTTAGGCTTGTTGGGGACCCAAACCTTCTGGAAGCAAGAACTCAAGCAGAGCTAACAAGCAAGCTACACTTGGTTTTATAACAAGAACATTGGAACGATGGAAAAAGTACAAGGAAACAGGAACTAGCGCTTTAGTGAGCCTCCGTTTAGAGAGATGTTCTATTCAGTATCTTCTCGTAAAGATATATCTAGAAATGCAGGTACTGCATTTGTTATGTGATTTTATTGCATATGCGTCTGCGACAAGTGTCCGTAACATCCATATAATCTATAATTTGTTTGCTTGACTATCGATTGCACTTACTGTTTTATTTCATTTACATTTTTTGTGAAATCCATTTTGCATCATTCTTTTTGCAGATCGCAGCTCCGAGTCTATTATGACTAATGGGAGGGAAGATCAATGGTCAAACAAATTGAAGCAAAAAGAGTTACTACTTGATGAAGTAGTAGGAAGTGCAACTGATATTTTAAGAGTTCCTTCATCACTTGGCAACACTGTAAAAGGAAAAAGGAGTGAAAGAGACAGAGAGGGCAAGGGAAAAAACACGAAAACTGGTAGAACATCTTCATCAAATACGAAAGGTGAAAGGAAAAACAAGTCGAAGCCCAAGCAAAAGATGACATCTGTCAAAGGTCTTGGTAGATGAGGGTCGCAGTTTGATTTTGTGGTTTGGTTGTGATTTCAAATTGATTTGGATGAGGCAATTAGAAGGATGCAGGTAGGAGGAGTTGGTAGCGGATTTGGGTTTGGTATTGGAACCTGGAGTTGATTGCGGTTGTGATTGTCATGGCGATATGTTGTAGTTGGTGATTGACTACGTTAGTTCCAAATGGTTTTGAAGATGGAGTCAGGTCGCGGCTGGTGACTTGAAGTTGTTGCAGTGGTTTCAAGTTTCAGGAAGGAAGCGGGTTTGTGGTAGTTGAATGAGGAGGAGCATGGAAGTGGTTGATGTCGGGGATAAGTTGGTTCAGTTGAATGAGTTGTGGCAGTTGAATGAGTTGTAGTCACTGGTGGCTGTTGGAGCGGTTGCTGCAGCAGATGGTTGGAGAAATGTATGGCAAAATGTTGGCGGTTGCTTTTGACTTTGCTTGGCTTCAATGGTTCATTGGAATGCTCAACTTCTTTGTTCAATGTACAACAAAGTGCTTTTACTTAGGCTTCAGCTCATTTCCAAGTCTGATAGCTGGAGAATAATCAAGAAAGTTAGCACCATATACGAGCATGTGGTAAATCTTCATCCAATCTAATGCCTGATGTTCCATTTTGCTTCACATCGGCATCTTATCAGCTAAATCAACCATACATGGATGTCATAACAAAAGAAATGATTTAATACCTGCTGGAGGAAGACAGAAGCATGCTCAATGTACTCACAGGTTTGCCTTGCCGTTAATGTTATCTATTCTCTGACTTGCATGTTGCATCAAACATGTAAATATGAACATTACATTTCTATACGTTTTGGCTATTCAACTGTTGCCGATAAAACATGTTTGTACTCTGTAATGTTTGTACACTTATTAAATTGACATTATTTTCTGTTTCTCTGTGTTAACTTGGCTGCAGGCTTATGTTTTATTCAATGGTTATGCACTTGCTTTAATGTTTGTACACTATAATGAAAAATATATCACATTTCTTTCTGAGCATGCTATTGTGTTATATTTGTTGATTATAATCTTTATTCGTTTATGAAGATTTAGTTTGAATGCTAATATTAAAATGTAATATATAGGCATAGCTCTTGAAAAGTGTATCTACGATTTTTATAGCGGCATATATGAGCTGTAAAAGAATTTATCAATATTATAACATGTTGATTTAATAGCGTGAAATGGCCGCTATTGAATAAATATTTTATAGCGGCAAAATGGTGTTTTAAAGATTTCCAGTTCCGTTGAGATTTAGCTGTATTATAGCGGCTATAATAAGCTATTGAATTAACGTACCATAGCGGCGAATTTGCGTTATAAAACTAAGCTCAACCATAGCGGCATATTTTGTGTTATAAATATTCAATAGTTTTTTATAACATGTCGATATACAGCGCTTATCAAACCGCTATGGTTGTGATTAATAGCGGCTATATGCCGCTATAAAAGACACTTTTTGTTGTAGTGATTACAAGTATTCTTATGCAAGATAAAGGTAATAGACTTTGCAATAGTTCTAGTAAAAAAGGAAATAAAGGAAAAGATAAAGCTGGAATAAAATACTATTTAACTTGCTTGCTTTGCTTAGATAGTTCGATTAGATTGTTTGCACTTTTCTTAGATAACTGCTTTGATTAGGCTGAAACCATAATCCTACTTTAATTAGGTTGAAGTCCTAATTCTACCCTTTGATCGGCCTTCTATCTCTACTGTGCCTACTGCGGACTAGGCCCATTGGCCCCTATGCAAAAGATGCGGACTAGACGTTGTTGGTCCCTACGCAAAAGATATGGACTAGACCCTATTGGTCCCTACGCAATAGACACCTACTACTGCGGACTAGACCTTGTTGGTCCATACGCAATAGATACCTACTTAGCGCTTGGAACTCAATAGCAAATTATCAGCCGGCACTGAGGCCGCACGCTCGACCACCATTAGGCTCGCGCTATCTGTTGCTCCCTCCTGTTGACCTCTTATTTACCACTGCCCCAACATAAGCGTGCCCTTACCTCACTTGTGCTATCGTGAGACCACATGTGTCTGACTAAAAGGTAATGCTGTTGGTATGGGTCCTATCTAACAGACAAAATCTAGTTTCTCCCCTTGCTCAAATTCCCTGATTTGAGCTTCTATTTATTAAACTCTTATTTACCACTGCTCCAGCATAAGTGTGCCCTAACCTCACCTAATCTATTGTGAGACCTAACTAAAAAAGGGAATGCTGTTGGTACGGGTCCTACTTTTATCTTTGCTTATTAACTTAGTATAATTCTGTTTAGATAAGCCTCTACTGTTATCCTTGCTATCTTTGCTTATTCACTTATTCTAAGTCTGAAAAATAAGCCTTTTTTGTTCTGTCTCTAATTATAACCTGTGTGTTATAACTTTGCTTATTAACTTAACCCAAGGTCTAAGTTTAAAAAATAAGCTACTTCTTCTATTCTCTCTCTTTTAGTTATAATTATATGTTATAACTAAGCTTGCAAATATCTTAAATTTTCCTATTTCAATCTAAGTCCAATTTATTACAGTCCTTCTTATTTTACATCCCATTTTCTGTAAAATCGGTGTTCTTATAATTTAGTTCATATTTGTGATTTATTCTATTCTATTTATTCCATTCGTGTAAAAAGGAAATTAAAAAGAAAAAAATTTACAGAAGAAATCCCAATCGTAGAATAGATGTAAAGAAAACGTAAATAACTGTAAATAACGTAAATAACTATAAATAATTGGAAAAAACTATAATTAACAGTAAATAATTGCAAATAACTGAAATAGAATAGCTAAAAGAAAATAGACTTGAAAACAAGTCTAAAATTTACTTAAAATAAACTGTAAATAAACTTGCATAAAGGTTATCCCAAAATTGTAGAAAAACTACAACTATTGAAAACCCTATTATTTTAAATTACTTAAGAATCTAAAATAATTACTTAAACACTCACCTGTGGTCCTTAGCTCTTACCTTTGGTCTTCTCAGATCCACTTGAAGGGTATAAAATATTTTAATTAAAAAGATCTTCTCCTCGGCAAAATATTCCTTTTAGGGTGCAGCCTTAGGCAATGATCCCAGATGGAGAAAATCTAAATGAGAAAAATAGCTAGGCCTAGGGTCTTATTTATAGTGGCACTTGTAGATCTCAGACCGTTGGATTTGGAGATTATATCTGGTGCAACCACGTCATAGGCTCGATAGGAACCGTCGGATGGAAGCACAGACGCACGAGATGGAGTTAAATTTGCAAAATGACGTGTTCGAATCGTTCTGGGCAAAAGAATGCATTTTCACGTAGGCGGGTCGACCTTGGTGTCGACCCATCACTTGCTAGGGTCGACCTAGCTACGGTGAGGGCCGACCTTAGGGTCGACCTTCCCTATATATATATATATATATATATATTCTTTCTTTTTCTCATTTCTTGTTTATTCTGTAACTTCTTCGTCTTAGCTCGGATTTTGATGTTCTATATACGAAAATTGACCAAAAAATTACCACGAACACAATGGTGCAACTCACTTAGCTCAATTCTGATAATTTCACATAGTTATTTTATCATTTAATTAATTCGTTAATTAATTACTATAGCTTAAATTTCGTGTTCTTACAACTCTCGAGTTTTGTAAATGGGATTTTATTGAACGGATGTGATTTTATAAGAGAAAATCTTATAATGGAATTCGGTAAATTAAGAAATTGGAGAAAAAGGGAAATTTCCAAATTGTTAGCTATAGAAACTTCAGAAATGAATCTGAATTCATTAAAGAGTTATAAATTGTTAGTTGGATTATAAATGAGTATAATCGAGAATTTTTGGATATTAAAAAAGGAGGTTAATAAAATTCCAGAGATCTGTGAGATAAGATGGAATATTCCTAAGTATTGGAATTAATGGTTTAGGAAATATTCTAACTACGAAATGATTTATATAGAAATATTTTTTCTATGTAATGAATTATAAGTTGGGTTTGGAATATCTCTAAGTGTTGGTATGAGTTGAAATATCCTGTTATGGATTTAAGCATTTGAAATCATTTTCAAATATTGAAATATTGAAAGAGATTTGAATATAAATATATATATATATATATCTTTGTAAAGATATTTAGAAATAAATGTTTTGGAAAATTTATAATATGGGCCTAGTGATTGCTTATGTGTGTAATTTGATAGTTAAATAACCAACTATCAAATCTGGCAAATTTCTTTGATCATTTCGAAGAGAACGGAATCGGATTTAATTATCCGAAAACCACTTCGATCCGATTTGAGCGTTGCAAATTATGATATCGTGAAGATAATGAAGATGGTGATTTTGGAGATTCGGTTTGTTCAGACCCAGAACAACTTGTATGGATGAATGCTATCAGCACATTGTCATTAGAGGGCAATGAGCATTCTAAGTGTAAATTTCTTGAAAGGTAATCATAGCCTCAAGCCTCACCAACCAGGAAATGACTAAAACGGAGCATGCAGTAGTGCTAAGTGGGTCGCTCCCATTAGGGTATGTCATCATCTTTCTAGATACCCTATATCTACATATTTATGGGTTGGTTGTGCATGAGATCTCAAAAAGGTCGAAAGACCGGGATGATGACATATTTGGTACTAGTAGTCAAGTGCTAGGCCAGTTCTGTGTGGCAAGGTACAAGATGTTCTTATCAGACCTGGGTGCATTGATCTAGAGATGCACTCATCGGAGGTAGTTCCTTACTTGGTCATAGTATGAAATCCATTCTCCAATAAGCGCCATACGGTTTTGATTGTGCCCAACTATGTTGAAATGTGAGATGCAAGCATTTCAGCTATTTTATACTTTATTTTCTATAGACACTATTATAATATCAGATGATTTTGATATAAAAGTGTTTTGGCTATCGTAAGGTAAAAACCTATCGTGTTTATGTGTGACGTGGTCTTACGAGATACCTTTTGATTTCAAAGATTTTCTTATAACTTTAAATCCAGTTAAGTGTGTTTTCTCACGCTGGTTTTCCAGATCGACTCGGGTGTTATTTTATTATAATGCTTGGGTCAGACCGAGTATTACAGATTCAGGTTAGGATGCTGTGGAGCTCAGGAGACGAGCTGGATGACAGAGACGTATTCCATGTACTTGATTATATTCCGTTGTGTGTAGGCTGTATATCCAGCACTTTTGAGGACAAGTTCTTATAACTGTCCAAAATTGATTTGTTGATTGTTGTACTCTGATGATGGCATGTATAGTAACAGTTATAGTTCTTTTGTATAAAGATATGTTATTATCTATTATATAATGTTCTGCTGCGATTGTGAGATTCTGTGTTATTATTTCTGTTTTTTTATCTCTTCCTTTTCTTTTCCCCTAACAATCGGGTTTTTCGACATTCGATTTCTCGACATGAAATACTGTGGACGTATTAGTGTCGATTTTCAAGGGTCGAAAATCCCGGTCGTTACAGTTAGTATTAGAGCTGAAGGTTAAGCGAGAACCTTGGCTTTGATGGGGTAACTCATTAGAGATAGGGTCAGTAGCACCCTAGAATGAGTTTGAGTGTGTGTGTGTGTCTATATATATATATATATATATATATATATATATATATATATATATATATATATATATATATATATATATATATATATATGAGTGCGTATTTGTTAGTGATATAAAAATTGTTTTATATCGTGTTGGTTGATCTATTCAGTGGCTTATGGGTTTTGGTCAATACAAGTAATTAACATTATTGATAGGGATCTCTAAACACATGAGTAGAGCAATTCGACATGGTATTGTTTTGAAATTGGGTAAATGAAATAATTTTACCCTGATTATATTTTTATATAAATGAATAATTTTTCAAAAATTATTACGGTATATATGGTGTGCTTGGTTGTTAGAGAATGATAATATTTGATTATTATCATTTGTTGATTGTTGTTTGTGATCTAATAAAGTGGTCGATATTTTAATGTAAGAAAGACTAACAACAAAAAAATGATTTTATATAACCAAATGGAATTATAATTATAAAGGTGATTTATAAATTAAAAGTAAATTTTAGGAGTATATTTCAAATATGATTTATAAAAAGGATTTAAAAGCTAGGAATTTGGAAATTTAAAATTCCGTTGGTTTTAAAAATGTTTTTCAAAGCTTTGGAAAATAATAACAGCATTATTTGGGAAATGTTTTTGAATGGAAATAATGGAGATATTTTTAAAAGGATTTAAAGGGAATAGAAAGCACTAAACTCGCTTCGGTCACTGAAAAATAATTTCGGTGATGATTGGTGCATCATCGATGTTCATTTTCGAGTTTCCAAAGGAGGATTTGCTACCATTAGAGTTTTATTTGGTAAACTAGTTTTGCTTTTGAAAATTCAAATGAATGAATTGATATACCAGGGGTTGCGTGTATATATATACATATATACATATATATATATGATTTCAAATTGATTTGAAATAATTTGAGAACAAGGTGTTTAAACTCTAGAATTTTCATTTAAATGTTTTATTGAAAAAAAAATGAGAAAATAAGTTTGATAACTTAAGAAATTTGAAAAGTAGCAAGTTAAAGCAATGGTTAAAATTGTTGAATATGAACGCATGAAAAGTAAATTTTGGAATTGAATTATGGAATGGAATTTAACTTGAATTAAGTTAAATAAAGTGAAATTGAAAATTTAGCCTAAGTTGGACTAAGTAAAATAATTTTTGGAAGTGGAATTGATTAAGATTGAAATCAATTAATAAAATTAGCTAATTAAGTGAATTAGTGAATTGTGGTATGGTTGGAATGTGGATGGATAAGATTGAATGTTGAAGTTTGAAAATGAAATTGAATTTGATAAAAAAAGGATATAGACTTAAGTTATATAAAATGTTCTAAAATGAATTTAAGTAAACAAAATTCCATGTAATGATGTTTAAGTGACAATAGTATTGTGGAATATACTATGAAGTGAATGTGAGTAACTAAGAGAATGTGAATTAAGCAATGTGAATAGTGATTGTAAATAAGTGAATATAATTAATGTGAATAAAAGAATTTGGGATAGCTAAGAAATCAATTGGAATAAATACGTAAGTTGTACGTATATTACTTTATTCATATAACGGTTTGATCCAGATTCGAGCACAGAATTTCGAGATAATTTATATCGATCCGAGTTAGGATTTTTCACTCGATTCTCGACGGTGAACACTGGATATGGATTTTTGATTGATTTTGAAGTTCTCTATCATAATATATGGCTATGCAAGGAGAGTGGTGGTTTCTGATCAAGAAACTAGATCTGAATCTGCACTAGAGAGTCGTGTGAAGGATACTTGTTCGGAAGTGAAATTGTGTGGTCTAGTGAGCGATCAGATTGATAATGCGTACGAATGATATATGTACATCGTATGGTTTTAGTGAAGCAAATGTTGGAAATTGAAGTTGTAGAATTATATGATTTTGAATTATACGATTAGATATCATTGGTAAATAAGATGCAGGTATTTAAAAGCCAGGGCTAATTTGATGCCTTTGGTTTCATAAGTAAAAATTTGATTGCTCGACGAAAGGTACATGTTTAAATAGTTTGAATTTGATGGTTTTATGATCCAGTCAATTGGCTTTTGTTTTCTTTTGTTGATTTGAGCCCGTAGTGGCAATTTGTAGTTCTTCTGATCTAGCCGTGCAAAGGAGACGCTGGCGAAATTTTTCAAAAATTTAAAGAGTTAGAAATTTTGAAGAAAATTTTAAATAACTAAAATTGTTTTTGAATTATAATTTGATATGATTTAGTGGATAATATTAGTTGGAGTCTATGGATGAATTTGGAAACTTAGTAAAAGTAACAATAAGGTTTTAACAAATCTATTTTGGAAAGTTAAAGGCTTAAATGGATTTGGGAAGTTATTTCAACTAATTTTTTTAGAAAAGAATTGGGTTCGGGCATTTTCCCTACATTGGAAATTTCGGGGATGAAATTCTTTTAAAGGGGAAGGAATGTAACGACCCAAAATTTTGATTATTTGAAATTGGAATATTTAATCGATTTTTGAATATTTAAAATTTAATTTATAGATTTAATAACTTGAATTTCAATTAAACGATTTATTGGGTAATTCAATTATGGAATTTAATAATTGAAATTTGGTTAAATAGCGGAACCTTGAGTTTTATGCTAGATAAAAATAATTTCAAAGGCTTGTTAAATTTCTATTAATAAGAATAAAGGTAAATAAAATTTTAAATTGGATTTAAAAGCGATTTACTCGATTTTTAAAATAACTCGTTTAAATTAACATATAAAAATAGCCTTCCGGGGCACAGTCTCGGAATTCGACGAATCCATTGGATCCGTAGTAGTGTATTATTATCGGATTTCAAATTTCGTAGCGTTTAGAGTTACCGTTTGGTCGTATGGGATAGAAACGCATTGAATCTAATATCAAAAATTTAATTTAATGATTAGATTCAAAAGGCTATCTTTTCCATACGATTGAATTGGGGCTCGAAACTTGTTCCATTGCATTCGGAATAGCGGTATAACGTTAGGAACGCCAAGTGGCACACCTCGATCTGGGTTCGAAATAAATATTTAGATATTTTGGGAATTTTAAATATATTTATTTTTATCATCGTTCACATCAGCCCAGTTTTAAACTGAACCAGCCCACCCTACGTTGAAAAAAAAGCTACTCTACTCCTGTGCTACCTCCCTTTGTGCTTCTCCTTTTTAAACGCATGAAGAAAAAAATTTATGAAAACTTTAAAAATCAAAATATCGAAATTCACTTAATAAAAAAATACGAAACTTGCTTCAAAATCCTCCTTTTGTTGAGTACTTTGATCTGATATAATGTTGTGGGGTGCGACAGAGGATGGAGGAAGTCGACAGTTTGGGGTTGTGCTCGACGAGGCTAAGGTTAGTAAATTCGTGACTTTGGTGGAGTTTTGGATCAAGGCGGCGTGGGATTCGAATTCGTGGTGGAGGAGCGCATCTTCCGGTGGAATTTGGTGGCGTGCGATGGTATGAGGTCGAACGCGACCTGATGGTGGTTGTCGCATTTCGAATGAGAGGCTCGGGCGAGGTGTGAAGGAGATGGGCTAGTCGAGTTCGATGAGGAGAGTTTGTCGGCGAGGTTTATTCGTGTTTTCGGCGAGTCGTTCCCGGTGTCATCGATGAACGTGCACGGCCTGGAGTTGTTTCGTGTGTGCACAATGGAGATAGAATCGAGGCAGAAGGAAAGAACAGTAGCAAGCCGGGCTTAATACATTAAGGTTATTTTAGTTTTAAGTTTGTAATTTAGTTAATTAATTAATTTATATAAATTGTTATTCTTAAAATTATTGCATCTTCTTCGTACGATGTCAGAATTGAACGAAACAAGATACATTGCATTCGTATTAATGAGATGTACGCAATGAAATTGGATTGGAGCGATTTAGGGCTTCTGAAATTTTTAGCTAAATTCGAACGCCGTTTGAATTTAATCAGAACTAGAACACGAAAGCGACAACAGAAAATAAAGGTGAGTAAATCTCACTCATCTTGGATAATTAGTTTATTTTAAATAGTTAAAAATTTATTTATTGGTTGATTGGATGAAATGATAAATTATTATCAGTTGGATGTTATATTATATATATTAGTATATATATCAGTAGTTGGATATATTTCCCGCCAATTGGAGAGGATGAGACCCTATGCGCCCCGCATAATAGCGGATGACCCTATATTACCGTGATATTCCGCCTCGAAGTGGGATTGGTATTTTATGTTATATAACACCTGTGGTTGCAGGGAAACAAGTTGGAGGGATCCAACTGGATTCCTCAAAAATGTTGATTTTAATTTCATATATAGTGATATATGATGTGTTTGAATAATCTGTGATAGATTATGATATGATTCGATCTATTGGATGTTATAGAAGCACTGGCCTAGATTTTGGTATTTTAAAATACCATAAGTATTATTTTGAATTTGAAAAAAAATTAAAAGGGGATTTTGGAAGTGAAATATTTATATTGAGTTTTGGAATTATTTAAAGAGGTATTGTTTTGGATAAAATAAATGATTTGATTTTAAATTGGTATTTAACTATTTCGTGAAATAATTTTAAAAGAGATTTTAAAATAATGTATATAAAAGATTTTAAAAAAATAAATTTAAGTGATATTTGTTTAAATGTAAAGGGGTTTTAAAAATCGAGATTTAAATAGATTGGGAGAATAAAAGAAATTTGGAAATGAATATAAAATTTTTTATACTGGATTTTAAATAAGATTTTTAAATTATGAAATAGAAGAAGAAATCGAGATTTGATTGGTTTTGGAATATAGTGGGTTATTTAAGAAATTGATTTATAAATGGGATTAAAAATAGAAATCGATCTATAAATGGAGTTTGTTAATATAAATCTGTTGTTATCGGAGAAAAATCGAAAATGAGTTTATAAATTTATATGTTTATAAATAAGGGAAAATGATTATCAGTTGATAAATTGGGAATATAAATTTACAGTGTGAATTTATATCGAGATATGGAAATCGGTTTTTTGGGAAAAATAGTGGAATCTATTTTTGGAATAATTTTGAAATTGAAATGTAATCGATGTGATATGAATCGAGAGGGATTTATAAATTGAAATTGGTAATATTGGATTTTAAAAATAAATTTTTGTCTAGAAATTAGAATTGTTTAAAAATGGGATTTTTATTTATCAAAATATTTAGTTAAAGCTGTTTTAGTATTGAAATATTTCGAAAAGTGAATTATTCAAATATTTAATGTTTATTGAAATGAATTCCCATTTTTATAATAAGCTTTGTAAATTGATTAGTTTTATTTAAAATGAATTGGAAATGAGTTATCGATATTTATTTAAAGTGTTTGGATATTTTAAATAATTACTTAAACATGTGTTGAAAATGAATTATCATTCTTTAAAAATTATTATTATTATATATACATATATAGTTTTAAAGGTAAGTGATTGCAATTTATTTATAAATACTCTCGAGTTTTGTAAATGGGATTTTATTAAATGGATGTGATTTTATAAGAGAAAATCTTATAATGGAATTCGGTAAATTAAGAAACCGAAGAAAAAGGGAAATTTCCAAATTATTAGATACGAAAACTTCAGAAATGAATCTGAATTCATTAAAGGAGTTATAAATTGTTAGTTGGATTATAAATAAGTATAATCGAGAATTTTTGGAAATTAAAAAGGGGGTTAATAAAATTCCAAAGATTTGTGAGATAAGACAGAATATTCCTAAGTATTGAATTAAATGGTTTTGGAAATATTCTAACTACGAAATGATTTATATAGAAATATTTTTTCTAAGTAATGAATTATAAGTTGGGTTTGGAATATCTTTAAGTGTTGGTATGGGTTGAAATATCCTGTTATGGATTTAAGTATTTGAAATCATTTTCAAATATTGAAATATTGAAAGAGATTTGAATATATATATATATATATATATATATCTTTGTAAAGATATTTAGAAATAAATGTTTTGGAAAATTTATAATATGGGCCTAGTGATTGCTTATGTGTGTAATTTGATAGTTAAATAACCAACTATCAAATCTGGCAAATTTCTTTGATCATTTCGAAGAGACCGGAATCGGATTTAATTATCCGAAAACCACTTCAATCCGATTTGAGCGTTGCAAATTGTGATATCATGAAGATAATGAAGATGGTGATTTTGGAGATTTGGTTTGTTCAGACCCAGAACAACTTGTATGGATGAATGCTATCAGCACATTGTCATCGGAGGTAGTTCCTTACTTGGTCATAATATGAAATCCATTCTCCAATAAGCGCCATACGGTTTTGATTGTGCCCAACTATGTTGAAATGTGAGATGCAAGCATTTCAGCTATTTTATACTTTATTTTCTATAGACACTATTATAATATCAGATGATTTTGATATAAAAGTGTTTTGGCTATCGTAAGGTAAAAACCTGTTGTGTTTATGTGTGACGTGGTCTTACGAGATACCTTTTGATTTCAAAGATTTTCTTATAACTTTAAATCCAGTTAAGTGTGTTTTCTCACGCTGGTTTTCCAGACTGACTCGGGTGTTGTTTTATTATAATGATTGGGTCAGACCGAGTATTACAGATTCAGGTTAGGATGCTATGGAGCTCAGGAGACGAGCTGGATGATAGAGACATATTCCATGTACTTGATTATATTCCGTTGTGTGTGTAGGCTGTATATCCAGCACTTTTGAGGACAAGTTATTATAACTGTCCAAAATTGATTTGTTGATTGTTGTACTCTGATGATGACATGTATAGTAACAGTTATAGTTCTTTTGTATAAAGATATGTTATTATCTATTATATAATGTTCTGCTGCGATTGTGAGATTTTGTGTTATTATTTATGTTTTCTTTTATCTCTTCCTTTTTTTTCCCCTAACAATCGGGTTTTTCGATATTCGATTTCTCGACATGTAATACTGTGGACGTATTAGTGTCGATTTTCGAGGGTCGAAAATCTCGGTCGTTACATTAGGGAATAAAGATTAGTGTGTGATTAGGGTAATTAATCTTTAATTAAGTCATTAATTATCTTAATTAAATTCGGAATCTTATAAAAATCATATCTTGCTCTTATGAGATCGGATTTGGACATAGTCAGTTGCATTGGACTTATAAGAACATTAGCTACGTATTGAAACTAGTTTTGTCGAGGTTGAAGCAAGTTGAATTTTGAGCCAAAATCGAGCGTTGTTCGATTTTCGACAAAACCATAACCCGAAAGCGTCGTTTGGAATTTCTATGAGTTTACTCACCTAGAATAAATTATATGATATCTGTGTAGCTATAGATTATTGTTGGATGCTTGGATGATAGTTTATATTGTTTTTTACTTGTTTGTTTGGATTTTAAATTCTCACACGAAAGGCGGAAGGTATAAATAACCGTTGTATCACATGGGACAAGAATAAAAAGGAAAGTCGGAGTGTACATAGTGAATAGGTCGCTATGAAACACTTCGAAATCCACATTCATATGTGTGATTTACATGAGACTTTTGTGGAGAGACCTTAAGGGGTTTCTCGCCAATATTTATGTACTTATATTATTTTATTGTTTATATTAATGTTTGGTTGAGATAATTGTGACCTCTTGTTTGACTATTTAAGTGTCGTTATAGCGATTATCGTTGTACCGTCGGTTATGAAATACCATCCCCTTAAACCCTTGTTGTGTATTGAACTTAAGCTTGTATTTTTACGAAATAAATGTTTGTTCGTGTTTTTGCACTTTGAAAATTGTTTAAACTATATTTTCAAGTATTTTAAGAATTTTGAAATAAAGGATAGGCGATGATTAATTTTTTTAAAAAGGAGTTATAAATCGAATTAATTATCTTCAGAATAATTATCACTGTTTTAAATTTATAATGAGATTATAAAATTTGATTAATTATCTTTCGAGATAATTAATGTCGTTTTAAATTTATAATAGATTATAAATTGGATTTAATTATCTTTGGAGACAATTAATGTGTTTAAATTTTGTAAAGGTTATTTACCTTAAATATTTTGTAAATTTATTTCAAATGGGTTTTGTAAAGATTGCATAAGTATTTGAAAATAATTGGAGATTTAAATATATTCTTAATTATTATTTAACTATAATAAAGTTGATTAATAAATTTATTAATGATGTTTAAAATTAATTAACTGATTTAATAAAAGTGCTTTAAAGATTAATTAACTGACTTAATAAAAAGTGTTTTAAAGTTAATTAACCGATTTGATAAAAGTGATTAAAGTTAATTAACTGATTTGATAAAGGTGCTTAAAGTTAATTAATTGATTTATTTAAGGAGTTACAAATTTGATTAGTTGTCTCTTGGGATAATTGATGTGGTTATAAATTTATAAAAGATTTATATTAATACATGTTAGGATGATTACCATTGTTTTAAATCTATAAAAGCATTTTAATTGATTTATTATCTTTCGGGATAATAAATGTAGTTTGAAATTTATAAATGATAGTTATAAATGAGAAAATCTTTTAAAAGGAATTGTTTAAAAATAAAGCTAAGTGCAAATTGTCTTGGGTTTATAGTAAACAATGTTTTAATAACAATTGTTTTTTACCCTTCTTTTTAATACACTTAGAAATATAATTAGCTCTTTGAAATAAATACTTTTTAAAGAGTATTTTTAAAGTGTTTTACAAATATTTGTGACGTGAAAACCAAACACGGTTTGGGTTTTAAAATTTTAAAATTTTGATTCGGTTATTGAAAAGATATGAAATTTAATTTCCGTAAATGACATCGCTTATATAGAAAGGATTTTGTCATCCTCTTAACACTAGAAGTCAAGGCATGGCTATCTCGAAGGTTAAAATTGTTGTCAAGGCAATGCCTAGAGGTAACACTACCTTAACTTGCCCGGCTTCATTTTCAACCGAGGGATAGTACAAGTTTGAGATCGACGAGTAGTGGTAAGGGTAGGAGATTTAATTTCCATATACGATCATTTTAATTATTCCCAATAGTTGATTTATTAACTATCAATTCAACTTTCTCCTTCGTGTATCGTCAATTTAAGACGATTTGTTGCTCATTTGAGCATTGGTATCCTTTGTCGGAAATAACTAAAATCAAAGAGCGAGTGGAAGCCAAGTTATGTGAGGTTGCTCCCATTTGGGTATCTTCACATCTACTCTAGATTGGGTTTGGTTGTATGGGCACAGAGATGTAAAATACTCAGATTCTCAGTAAAGATTGGTGGGGTCTGGCTTGGACATATCCGAGAGCCATCGTATTTCTCAAGTATATTTCTAGAGGTATACTTTCGGTGAAGGAGTAGCACCCTCCTAGTCATTGTTGAACAACTTCATTTTCCTTGTTATTGATTCAAATCTTTGAATTGTTTTCTTAATTGCATCAAGAATTGACTAGAGCTCTTCTCGATGTTTAATTATTTGTGTTCATTCTTTAAGTTTAGATTTTGATCTTGTTTATTCACATTCTTTCAAGTTTGGGTTTTGTTTAAATCTATTACCATTCATTCATGTGTGTAAGTTGATCTGGTGAGGTACAACACGTTCTATGTTTAGCGACGTGGTCTCAAAGAATTATTATATGCTCATCATATTACTTGAGTTTACTCACGCTGGTATTTCCAGACTGATCTGGGTGTTATTTTATTATAATACTCAGGTTAAACCGAGCATTTTTCCAGGTTGTCGTTGGCGTGATATGGAGCTCATGGAGTAGAGTTGGATGTTCACATGTCGTAATATTTTTATTTTCGCTGTATTATTATCCATTTGCATTTGTACAGACAGGAAGTTATAACTGTCCAGGCTAATGAGGTTTGTTTTTAACTCTGATTTACCTGGTATATTAGAGTGACAGTTTACTTTCTTTGTTATATTATATGTTGTTGTTTCGCTGTAAGATTCTGTTCCCTTTGTTTGTTCCTTTTCTTTTTGTTTTTACCCCAACAATCTACCTTTCCATCACTTGGATGTTCGGCATTTGAATGCCATGGATGTATTGAGTACCGACTTTCAAGGGTCGAAAAGGTGGGTCGATACATTTGGTATCAGAGCTGAATGTTAAGCGAGAACCTTGGCTTCAGTAGGTATGACTCGTTAGAGATATGGTAAGTGACATCCTAGAATGAGTTTAAGAGTATTATATTTATGAGAGCATATTTGTTATTGCTATAAAACATATTATGTTAATTGGTCTACTGAATTGTTTATGAATTATGGTCGAGACATGGGATGGCACAGTGTCGATAGGGATTTCTAAACACTCGAGCAACGCAAACAAACACGATATTGATTTTTGAAAATTGGTAAATGAAATATTTTACCTCGGATTATATATTTTTTATATATAAAGGAATAATTTTCAAATGTATATAGTTGGTTGAAAATGATAGTATTTATTTATTGTCATTGTTGTTTGATTAGACATGCTCGGTTAGTTTAAGGGCATTGGCATTTGCTTATTGATTGTTGAGTATTTGCACTCAACTTAGTTATGGGCATTTATTGTTTGATAATTATGAATATATTAAAACGAATCCTTTGTGAATTAAGTTTCATAATTTGACTATAAGATGTTCGGTGAAAATGCTAAGTTAATAGTCATCTTTTAATAAAAGTTGTTTAATATAATCTAAATTGCCAAATAAGACATTTAGAGGAAAAATATTTGAGAAAATTTTGTTATAATAAAGAAATGTTATTATAATAAAAGAAATTGTTTAAAAGGGTACATTTTAAACAAGTTTGGTATATATAAAATGATTTATATAATTTATAAATGGTGTCTTATAAGTAAAAAAAGAGTTTTTGAGAATTTAAATCCCGGTATTGTTTGAAATAGTTTCAAAAGGATTTGAGTAAGTAACGGTAATATTATTTGGAAGTATTTATGGGAATAAATATTTCAAAGCGAAGTTTTATAAGTATAATTTAAAAATAGAGTTTATAAATAAAAAGGGATTTAAGTAAAGAATTTGAGAACTTATATCCTGGTGTTTTCAAAAGTTGCCTTCAAAGTTTTGGAGGAGATAATAATAGTATTATTTGAAAGTATTTGTGTATACAAATGTTTTAAAAGGATTTAAAAGAGATAAGAAAGCACCAAACTTATTTTTGTTGCTGGAAAAAAATTCTAGCGATGACTACAGCATCGTCGGCATTCATTTTCGAGTTTTTAAGTAAGGAAATGCTACCATACTAATTTGCTATAGGATTGTTTTGGTAAAATGAAATTTTATTTTAAACTCCAAAAGTATGATTTGATAAACAAAAGGGAGATATGTATATTATTATTATTTCAAAAATGATTCAAATAAAAAACTGTGTATTTAGTTCTTAAGTTTCCTTAAAGGAAATTAATTTAAAATAAAAGGGTGTTTTGATAAATGAAAAGTTGTTAACTTTTGAATAGAAAAAGGAATAATTTAACTCAAGTTTAAATGGGTTAAATTGGATAGAAGGTTTTAATAAGCGTTGTTTTATTAAAACCGTAGCTTTTATTTAAACATCCAAGTCATATAAACTATTTGATGTTATAGAGCCAACTAGTAAACATCTTTCCTTGGAGAACTCTAAGGTGAAGGGGTCGAAGGGTTGACTTGGTTTTAAAGACCTATATTTTGATTAGGACTTCATCTAAATTTTGAAAAGTAAAATAAATTGACATTTTGTATATACTCTTAGAATGTACAACAGCATTATATAGGTAAATAAAAGTGGAGTAAGTTTTTAATTTAATGATTTATTAGGATGAATCTTTCTAAAATGATAAATTAAGTGAAATTTTATGAAGTAAGTCATAAATGATTTTAGAATTGAATGAAATACTATAAAAAAATGAAAGTGATTTAGAAAAATTGGTGCAATTAAGAAACCAAATGGATTAAGTACGTAAGTTATATGTAGATCATTTTATTCGCAGGGTTCTTGATCCATGATTCGTATACAAAACTTCGGGTGATTCACACCAGTTTGAAAAAGAATTTCTCACTTGGTTCTTGTCAGCAAACACTAAATCTTTGATATGATACTAATTTTATCATAGTATATGGCTATATAAGAAGAACGGAGGTTTCTAATCAAGGAACCTGATCGAAGTCCGCACTAGGGAGGTCAAGCGAGTGATAATAGTTCGAAAGTAAAGTTTATGTATCCGAGCAAGTAGTCAGATCAGATATTGCATATAGATGATATATTTATTTCATACTGAGCTTAAGTATATTTGTATAATTTGTTGTGTGATTTAAGAAAGTTATAAACCTAAGCAAAATTCTAAATTTTATTTGTTAGTCATTTAACATTTTAAATATTGCTAAGTGTCTAATTATTCATTTATGGAATTTGATTTGATTGATGGTGTAATTTTATAGACTAAAGTTTATTAAGTTGTTGTTTGTTAAGACTTTTATCCCGGTGCTTTTGAAAAAAAAAAAGTGATTTCGAAGGAATTTGTGAAAATAATAATATTATTATTTTTTAAGTGTTGGTGAAGTATTATTATTTCAGACTATTTGAAAGGCGTTTTTGTAATGTGATTTTTCAAATATTTTGGTTATGACTAAAGTTGGATGATTGGTGGTTTTCCGATTTCGAAGACTCGCCAGGTATATTTGTTTACTCTAGTTGCTTTTTTAGGAGGAACCGGAATGCCACTGGATACTCTGTGTTGTTTTGATTTAGAGTTACACCATGCTTCGATGGGAGGAGCCCCCTCCTTGTCATAGTTTATTTTGGTTTTGATTATTTCTCTTTGGAGGATTTGAAAATATATTTTGAATATGAAAACCAAGGCATGTATTTTTAAATTTATCTTTTGAAAAGAATTGGATGTTTAGTATTTTATTATAGAGCACTATCTGTATTATTGTTGCATATGGTTGTTATATTGTTTATACTGCTATTGCTTATGATAGAAATATCTTGTGTATTGCTTTTTTCAACATAATTCTCTTTAGAATATGTAAGTACAAGATAGGTACAGGGTGCAACAGATTGCTACTTGATTTCTTGCGCATCTGCATTCGTATCAAGGTAGTAAGTTGCTTGCAAAATAAAAATCAACCGCAAAGGAGGTACGAAGTAGATTGAGATATTGGTATTTTGATTGACGATTTTGTACCCCAGATATGGGAGACCACTTGACTTTTGTTTTCTTTGGTTGTTTCGATCCAGTTGTGACGAGTTGTAGTTTTTTCTGATCTAATCGCGCAAAGGAGGTGCTGCCGAAATTTTCTGTAACACGAAGGACTTTAAAGGTTCGATAACTCATTTTAATTAGTAGGTTTAAACTTAAGGGTTTGAAGACAATTTCTTCCTCGGGAATTTCGAGGACGAAATTCTATCAATGGGCGAAGAATGTAAATTCCCAGAAATTTGATCATATTGATTTTGAATATTTAAAATAATTGGTTTTTAAAGTTTAATAGCTTGAATTCAAACATAGAAATTATTTAAATATTTGAATTGTGAATTGAATATTAATTAAATCGGTTAAATAGCCTTATTTAACTTCTTTTAATTAATAAATAATAATGTTGAATTAATTTTGTAAATTTATTTGCAATAATAAATGCTTCGAATAAATAATAAGAAAATCAATTGTTGATAAAACTTCTTGATTTTATTGTAGTATTTTTAATTTAACTTATTAGATTTTTCCATAATTTTTAATTGGGAAAATATTTAAATTTGTCATTTGATGATTTTACGACAAACGATGGTATTTTTATGACTTTACAGAATAAATTAACCATTGTATTTTGTTGTTGTTATGGGATCATGTCGAATTTTTATACGCGATCACATTTTTTTGTCATTTGCGGTCTATACGCGAATGAAATTATTAGCGACGAAGTGTTGGAATTTTTTTTATAAACCTAAGACAAACACATAGATTGTTCAACACACCACTGACTTTCTTATTTCTCTTTCTCCTCTTTAAAATTCAATGTCAGTAAAAGAAAATAAATACCCAAAACTTCAAAAATTAAAATCTCAAGCTACAATCCACTAAAAGTTATATAGTTGGGGTCTTTGGACTCGTACGGAGTTTGGCTTCGAATCTATGGTGGATTTGTGGGTTGCGATGGTGATTTTGGAGATGGCCGTGCATTGAACGTGACCTAGGGTTTGGCCTAGGCTTTGATTTAGGAGGTGATTGGAGAAATAGAGTTTGGATATGGATTTGTGGTGGAAATAGCACCTCGCTGCCATGTTTTGGGTGGTACGGTGAGCATTTGAAACTTGCGACATTTTAGGGATGCGTTTGGCGATGCCCGGGTCACGGTTCTCTTGGAGCATGCGTCGACATCATGGGATCTATGACGGAGAGAACGTGGAGTGGGAATCGTTGCCAAAGATGGATTTGAATTTCGTCGAACGTAGTGAGAGAAAGGAGGAGAGAGGGAGGTCGACTTGGTGTATTATCTGTGTATCAGTTTTGGAGGGATTGTGACTTTTGTATTTGAGGAACAAAGATTAGTATGTGATTAGGGTAATTAATCTTTAATTAAGCCATTAGTTATCTTAATTAAATTTGGAATCTTATAAAATCATATCTTGCTCTTATGAGATCGGATATGGACGCAGTTAGTTGCAATGGACTCGTAAGAATAGCTACACGTCGAAACTGGTTTCATCGAGTATGGAGCAAGTTGAATTTTGGACTAAAATCGGACGTTGTTCGATTTTAGACCAAACCAAAATGTGAAAGCGTCAACTGGAATTTCGTTGAGTTTACTCACCTATAAATAAATTATATGATATTTATGTTGCTATATATTATTACTGAATGCTTGGATGACAGTTTGTATTATTGTTTTCTTGTGTGTTTGGATTTTAAATTCCTGCATGAAAGGCGGACGACATAAATAACCATTGTACCATAGGGGACAAAAACAAAAAGGAAAGTCGAAGTGCATGTAGCGAATAGGTTACTACGAAATACTTCGAAATACACATTCATATGTGTGATTTACAGGAGACTTTTGTAGACAGACCCTAAGAGGTTTCTTGCCAATATTCACTTACTTATATTCTTATGTTGTTTATATTGATGTTTGGTTGAAATAATTATGACATCCAATTTGATTGTTTAGGTGTCCTTACAGCGATTATTGCATTACCATCACTTATGAAATATTACCCCTTAAACCGTTGTTGTGTGTTGAGCTTGAGCTTGTATTTTTACGAAATAAATGTTTGGTTGTGTTTTTGCACTTTGAAAATTGTTTAAACTATATTTTCAAGTATTTTGACAATTTTGAAAATAAAGGATAAGTATTGATTAAAAATTTGTAAAAGGAACTATAAATCTAACCGGTTATCTTTGAAATAATTATCACTGTTTTAAATTTATAAAGAGATTATAAATTTTGATTAATTATCTTTTGAGATAATTAATGTCGTTTTAAATTTATAAAAGATTATAAATTGGATTTAGTTATCTTTTGGGATAATTAATGTGTTTAAATTTATAAACGTTATTTACCTTAAATATTTTGTAAATTATTTTCAAATGGGTTCTGTAAGGATTGTATAAGTATTTGAAAATAATTACAGGTTTAAATATATTCTTAATTATTATTTAAAGGTTAATTAATAAATTTATTAATGATGTTTAAAGTTAATTAACTGAATTAATAAAAGTGCTTTAAAGGTTAATTAACTTACTTAATAAAAGTGTTTTAAAAAATTAACTGATTTAATAAAAGTATTTAAAGTTAATTAACCGATTTGATAAAGGTGTTTAAAGTTAATTAATTGATTTATTAAGGAGTTACAAATTTGATTAATTGTCTCTTGGGATAATTGATGTTGTTTTAAATTTATAAAAGAATTATATCAATATATTTTAGGATGATTAATATTGTTTAAATTTATAAAAGCATTTTAATTGATTTATTATCTTTCGGGATAATAAATGTTGTCTGAAATTTATAAATGATAGTTTATAAATGAGAAATCTTTTAAAAGGAATTGTTTGAAAAAAAGCTAAGTGTAAATTGTCTTGGGTTTATAGTAAACAATATTTTAATGACAATCGTTTTTTACCCTTCTTTTAATACACTAAGAAATATAATTAGCTCTTTGACAACAATTTTTTTAAAAGAGTACTTTTAAAGTGTTTTACAAATACTTGTGATGTGAAAACCAAGCACCAATTCAGGTTTCAGAAGTTTAAAACTTTGATTCGGTTACGGAAAAGATAAAAAATTTAATTCCCGTAAACGATATCGCTTATACGGAAAAGATTTTGTCGTACTCTTAGAACTAAACGTCGAGGCATAGAAACTGGTTTCTATATCAAAGGTTAAAATTGTTGTCAAGGCAATGCATAGAGGTAACACTACCTTAACTTGCCGGCTTCATTTTCAATCGAGGGATAGTACAAGTTTGAGATCGACGAGCACAGGAGATTTAATTTCCATATACGATCATTTTGATTATTCCTGATAGTTGATTTATTGATTATTGATTCAGCTTTCTTCTTTGTGTATCGTCAATTTAAGACGATTTGTTGCTCAATTGAGCATTTATATCCTCTGTCGAAAATGACTAAAACCAAAGAGCGAGTGGAAGCCAAGTTACGTGGGGTTACTCCTATTAGGGTATCTTCACATCTCCTCTAGATTGGATTCGGCTGTATGCGCGCGGAGATGTTATATACTTGGATTCTCGGTAAAAGTTGGCGGGGTTTTGCTTAGACGTGTCCGAGAGCCATCGTAGTTTTCAAGTATATTTCTAGAGGTATACTTTCGGTGAGGGGCTCTCATTGTTGGAAAACTTCCTTTTCCTTGTTATTAATTCAAACCTTTGAATTGTTTTCTTAATTGCATCGAGAAGTGACTGGAGCTCTTCTCGATGTTTAATTCTTTGTGTTCATTCTTTAAGTTTGGATTTTTATCCTGGTTATGCATATTCTTTCAAGTTTGGGTTCGATTTAAATCTACTACTATTCATTCAAGTGTGGAAGTTGTTCTGGTGTTGTAAAACCCGTTTCATGTTTAGCGCCATTGTCTCACGGAATTATTATATGCTCATCATATTACTTAAGTTTTTTCACGATGGTATTTCCAGACTGATCCGGGTATTATTTTATTATAATGCTCAGGTCAGACTGAGTATTTTTCCACGTTGTCGTTGGTATGACATGGAGCTCATGGAGTAGAACTGGATGTTCACCTGCCGTAATATTTTTGTTTTCCACTGTATTATTATATATACCCATCATCATTTGTAAGGAAGGAAGTTATAACTATCTAGGCTAATGAGGTTTGTTTTTAACATAGATTTACCTTGTATATTAGAGTGACAGTTTACTATCTTTGTTATATTATATGTTATCGTTCCGCTGTGAGATTTTGTTCCCCCTGTTTGTTCGTTTTCTTTTCTTTTTACCCTAACAATCTGCCTTTCTGGCACTTGGATGCTCAACATTTGAATACCATGGATGTACTAAGTGCCGACTTCCGAGGGTCAAAAAGCTAGTCATTACATTATTCCAAAAATCTGATTTGAGTTTACTTCAGTTCTATTTACATTATTTTATATGTATATAGTTAGATAAGTTTAATTCAACTATAACTATTATAATTTAATTAACTTAAATAATGTATATATGTATTTTATAAATTAGATCACATTTAATTAATTTTAATTCTTATTAATTAAATAATGCTTAATTAATTTTATTAATTAAATCGCATTTAATTAATTAATTAGTTAATTTTATTAATTAAATCTCATTTAATTAATTAATTAATTTAAAATAAATGCAACTTATATTATTCATCTTAAACTATTTAAGGTGAATAATTAACTATAACATTATAGTTTGCTAATATGTACATATCAATATGTGTATAAATTTGAATTAATTAAATTTTAATTATTTTTTAATAAATTAATTTATTTAATTAAACAATTTAATCAAATATTTAAACTAATTCAAAATTTTAATATAATTTATTTAAAAAAAATTTAAGATAAATATATAAATATAATAATTATAGCTACATAAATACATTCATGCACATAATTAATTAACCTTTTAATCAATTATTTTATTTTATTCAATTAATCGAATTAATTAAATATATGTATATATTAAAAATCCAAAATTAGTTATTTTATTTTCAATACATTAAATTATTTTGTAACCTGTATAAAATTTTATTTTATATGACAAATTTAACATTTAAATTTAAAATATATTTTAAAATATTCAAATCTTAATTTGAAAATTAGCTTAAGTCCCAAATAACTTTTGGTCTTATATCTAGGACAGACTTTTGGACTTACTCCACTTATTGCACCAGGTTGGTAGCTGGGGAGGAGAGAATACTTGATTATTCAATTCCATGCCTATACACAACTTTTCTAAATACCCATCGGATAGGAAGGTTTAATATGTTGGCCCTAAATTTTGACTAATTAGACCACATAGACATTTAGGCTTTGAAACTATTGTTGGAACTGCCCTGGTCTAAAACGAGTCAAACAGATGAATTTCAAAAAATACCCTTAATTGCATCATAATGGGCCTAAGAAGTCTAATATATACAACTCTATCCGATCTAATTATTTTAAATAAAATCAGGATTTATTTATTTTATTGATTTAATTAATCAATGTATGTTAATTAATTCAAATTTAAATATATTGGGTATATCAATATATACTCATGTGTAAATATAGTATATGATGTGCAACATAGCAAAGTACACATAGTTAATGGAGACATATGTAGATGTTGGGATTTACATCTGTTACGTATACATTCGACGTTTATATATGTATTGGCTGTCTTAAAATATTATTTAAAATGTATTATATATATACACATATGAATCTAAAAATATTTAAGCATATTAAATAAAATAAAATAAAATATTAAATGTCTAATCTAATTTTGACTAAGTCAACAAGATTTAAGTTTTTAATTTTATATTTAATATACCTAATTAGGACTTAGCAAAACATTTTAAAATTCAAATCTAGATCCTTAAAATATCAAATTAAATATATTTTATAAATTTCAATATCTAATAATATGATTATTATCCTAAAATAATTGTTATTATAATATATTATCTTATGCAAAACTATTTATAATGTACAGATAAATTAATATATGTATTTGATTGTAAAATAAATATTCATACAGACACGCATATATATACATAATTTCTTCTCGGCTAAAATTTTCTTTTTTATTAAAAATATCGAAAACTATTTTATAATAAATAAATACAATTACATATATATATGTATATATATAATAGTTAAATATATATATATAATTTTAATTATTGAATAAAATTAACGCACACACATATATATAATATTAAAATATCATTCAGTAAAATTACAATATTTATTTATAATAGGCCGAATATAAATTTGATAATATATTTTTTATATATAATTTTAAATATGTATAATTAATGAATTTTGATCTTAAAATTAGCAAACAACTATTAGAAATAGTGTAAAATTAATTATAATATTTATAAAATTATAAAATATTTATATTATAATATAAATGGTCGAAATATTTACATGGTTATAAACTTGGATTAATAAATAATTTCAAGCAATGTAATTATTTAATGTAATCTAAGGCATGTACAATATTTGCGAGATAATAATACATATATAAAATAGGTCTAGATGATCGGATAACATATAAAATATAAAATAAAGTTATAACTTTGAAGACGAAGCCTTTGACTGCACCTTGATTAGAGAATACTCTTAGATCCAAAAGAATCGATCACTGACTTTGCTACAATCAAGTACGCCGCTTTTTTTTAGTTATTTGATATTGTTTAATGGTAGATATTTTTGGTTATGGGGTGAAAGTGGGAGAAGTTCATGGCGAAGAGATAGAGGGAGCAAGAGACGATAGAAAATAAGGGTTGGATTGGTTTATATAAAGAGTGAAAAAGGGAGACAAATTCTTCACCTTTTACTCCTTCTTCTTTTACCAAGTTAGCAAATCGAGAATTGAAATTCAAACCTCGTCTCTCCCTTCTCTAAGATTAGCCACAAATTGGTTCCATATGGGCTAATAAAATATCAAACCCATTTAATAATTAATTTCATTTAAATCACATTAAAATGTTTAACAATATCGTATATTGATGCGCACATATATAACTTTTATATATGCACCCAAATAATTATTAATAGCACTTAAAAAAATTTATAATAGTACACAAGACATCAAATATATAAATAATTAATATTTTATAAATATTGATTAATTTATAACACTTTATAAAATGGTTAAATCTTGTGGTTTTTTGAAGAATTCGGTAATATTGTTGTTCGACTCGCATGTGTAAATTCAATCGGTGATTAATATCGAACAATTCAATTATTAATGTTCACATGTCACCTTAGCTAGCGGTACGATAGTTTGGCCATAATTATCGCTTATAGATCATCATAGAAAAAAAATCCAATTTTACATTTTAAGCGTTATCCTTCAATAACAATTATTTACGCTTCTCTTTGTCAAAACTATATCATTTTAGGATGTATGAAATTTGGTTATGATCAAAATTTCAATATTATCCATATTCAACTTAGTTCGTTCATAACAAAGTCCTTGATTCTGTAATAACATTTATTATTAACTATACTACCCTGGCTATAGATTTTGGCTTTGAGTTGAGTACAGTTGACCGTGATATTAATCTCATACAACCGAGGAGACGAATTCTCTATCGAATAGTGTTTTACTTCCCATGCTTCTACTCAGACCAAACTATAGTCGTTCAATGGTCGTCATGCCATGATTTAACTATAATCAAAGTAGAGTATCAACATAGAAGTTCCATATTATTCTTAAGTCGAGAGAACCATGTAACATTATAACACTGAGATTTCCTGTTTGACTTAATTGCTATTAACCAAGAAAAATGAGTCATTTCATAGTTATCCAATAACTATGAGTATGTAACACCTTGGTGCCCCCAGTAGCCATGAGTAAAACACTGCCCAACATTTGGAGAGCTCCCTTACTCCATACCGACTTTTGCTAAGGCTTCTGTGTAGAGTAAATACCTTCCTTTCTGCATTGTTGTCAAAGAAAGCTCCTCAATCATTGGGAGGCTCACCCTATGGATCTTAAAGTATGTTATTATTTCCTATTGTTCTTATAGAAAGCTCCTCAATCGCCAGCTGGCTCAATAGATGTCCCCTAGGCTTAGTTAGAAACCTAGACCTATTGAACTCTTCCTATGGTTCCTAGAGCCTGTCATTCTAGCTACTAAGATTATGTTTTGCAGTATGATGCAAAGCCAGTATGAGCCTCGCTGCCGAAGGGGATATGCTTTAAAGGATTAGGGGATGAAAGGGTCACACAAAGGGAAGGGGAACTCAAGCCGACCGGTTCCCCCATCCTAGTATACTAGGAATAGGGTCGACCAGATGACCGAAGGGAGCGCCTAGAGTCAACGACGACGGAGTTTAGGCTTATGAGACATAGTCGAGCAACTCAAGCCTTATATGATCCACTCAATGGCTAGTTTTATTTAAGAAACACTATAGATTTTTGGGTTTGACGTGTGATAGGATAGGAACAGTGAAAAATGAATAAGAATTTATTTTTCGTTCATACTTGAGTTTGAGCATGAAGTTAATTCTCAAAAATGTCGTTTTCATTTGCTTTTGGAGGAAATGAATAAAGTTGGTCGGGACATTGTTTCCCTTGGGAAACCAAGGTTTAGTGATGTGGGAATTCACCTTGGGGTTCTCTTGGCAAAACAGACCATGAAGCGATTTCCAGTTTGTTATTCCGCCAAATCAGCATTTTTCCCTAAGCACGTACTCTGGTCTCAGCAATTGTAAACATCTTGACCATGAATATTTAAAATAATATGTTGTTCTAGATTGTGATAGCTTTCTCACAATTACAACTTTTTGTAATTATTATCACAAAACATATTATTTAAGGATTTTCTTATTAATATACTTTAAATTAACTACATACTCAATTATATCATTATGTAACAAAGTATATAATAGAAATCAAATACCTTTATTACAAACAATATTGGTTATAGAGTTAGATATATGTAACAAATTGCATAATTAACCCTAAGACATACCCCTAACTCTGTTAAGTAGGTTGCCGAAGACTTATAGAGAATATGTAGCTGTTATGGTGATCCACAGTCGAGAGATTACCCAATTGTTCTAATATAATAAAAAAACATTGCAAGATCTGAACTGATGCAATCTTTGGTAGCAAGTGATGGAAATTATCATGGTAAAGGAAAAAGCAGGTACGATGCGACTGTATCTTTAGGGCGTGTGAGGTATAGTGCTCAAAAGTTAGAGATGTTAATCCAGAAGTTACTTAGGTATTGTTTGTTTAAAACGTTGAATGTTGATTGTTGAACACTGAATACTGAATGTTGATTGTTAAATGTTTAAACTGTTATTTGTTTATATTTTGATTATTTATTAGTTTTTTTGGAATAATTTATTACTATGACAATATTACCCTTTGTGTAAATAATTTTTTTAATGTAATTACTATGAAAATCCCTCAATCATTTTATAAAAAGAATTCCACGCAAACATACATTTATTGTCGGTACGTGTGAAATATATGTATAAAACATAACTGGAATGAGTTCTAAACAAAATATTATATAATATTGTATATACATGAAAGCGATCTTTCAAAGTGTTTCAAAAATCGTATACAACATTCATGGAATAATAATTGAGATGATTTTGAAAGACAAATTTATTTACTTGCCAAGGGTAAATGTGTAGAAATGTGTAGAAATGTTTGTTTTACCCATAATGATATTACACACTTAAATCAAATCATTGGTTCGAAAGGGTAAAAACGAAAAAGGTTAAATCATCATTCAAAGATTTGAAAAAGCAATAAATAATTGCTTGTTGATATTCGTTGAATGGAGAAGAATATTCAGAACATAGATTGTGATCAAACAATCTAAAAACCATTGATCACTTAATTCATTTAGCATTCAATGATATTATAACATAAACATGTTGCTCAAATATCCCATGACTTTTATATGTTGATTAGAATTCGCATTAGTAGTAGGAACTGGAAAAGGAAATGAAGAAGGGCCATCAATAAATAATGCTTTGTTTTTGGGTTGGGTGGTGATGTAAGAGAAAGCAATCTCATTACATATGAATATCCCACATGAAGAAATTAGAGAGTTCAACATGTTCTTTTGTCTCATTGAGCGCCACCATGATTTCTTGAAGAAATTTTCTTCAGCGCGCTCAAAACTATGAATTTCCCTTTTGAATCCATCTGCAATCTTTGTGTCATTCAATTCATGAAACGGTGGAACATTGAACTAAACTAATCATTGAATGGGGGCGTGTTCCATCTACCAGCTTGCCCTTGAGCAACCAGTCAATCATCTCTCCTACTTACGAACATGCTTTGTTTAAACCTTTTAAAATGCCTTGAGTTTTGATTCGAATAATTCTTTTGTTTAAGCTTGTTCCATGCTCGTCAAGGCTGAAACTCTTTGTATCTCGTGCAGTTATCTCATCTACGCTTCAAGACTTTGTGTCCGTAGTTTATGCTTTAACATATAGAACATAAGTTCCAACACTTAAAATCATATTTTTTTCATACTTCTATTGACGTGCAAAAAAAATGCTTCCGTTGGACTACTGTATGGAAAAATATAGGAACTTTTGAAAGATTTAGTATATTGAAATGGTTTGACTAGGTAACATATATAAATTTCTAAAGAAAAATACATTTAATGTAGACGTAAATGTATCAAATCCAACATATTTTTTTACTTCTTTCACTACCCTACACTTTTCAACGCTACTTTGGAAACATTGATGTAGCATTTATGTCGGACATATCAAAATAAACCTAAACTAAAAATCACACTTTTTGAAGAGCATTTTCCAAAGAACAGGACCTATGTATAACTAGCAATACAGAACCTAGGATCATTTTCATTAGGGGTGGATGCAGGTCGGTCTGGAACCCAAACCACTTTGCACATCAAACGGTTAATCAAAAATACAAACTATTATAATAATCTTTTAAACGATTCGATTTCAGTTCAATTTAATATAATACGGTCCGGTTCTGATTCGATTCAATTTGAACCCATATTAAATATGAAATAAGAGAATTACTTCCATCAATAATTAATTCACGAAGGCAACTATGTGAAGCTTTCATGTTTAAAGGTTAAAACGTACAATGTCATGCTGAATAAAAGATTAGTTCTTAATTGTATAAGTATTCCAATTTGACGTTTGGTTATAAGTGAGATATTTTTTAGTAGATTAACCAAACATCAACGTTAGTCAATGCATAATCATCAAGTAAAATGACTAAAATAAGATTATAATTAGTATTTATTCATAAAAAAGGAGATTAAAATGTTATACTACAACATAACTGTTAGAAACACCATTCTATGTTTCAATGACAACAGCTATACAATCATATATATATACATCTTATCAAGCTTACAGGTATATACTACAAGAGAACATCATGCTCGAAGACGTTGGGACTCGAAGACAAACAAAGATCTATAAACCATGTTATGATTAGTAAGGTTATTCTAGTGTATAAAGAGTCTTAGATAAAACGTTGTAAGGTCTCATTGAGTATATATGCACACACGGTCACACATGATTTCATATAAAAATTGAAAAACTGCATTTACCATTCACAAACGTCTGAGGAAAAACCACATATGTCTGTGAAAATACTCGGGAAATTATTTCCCGAGGCCGTAGACGTCTGAGGTTTTCTCACAGACGTCTATCATTTGAAAAACTGCAAAACTCTAAATAGACACCTCTGTTGAACGAATAGAAATCAACTCTTCATCGAAAGGCTACAGCCATTAAAATGAATAGACCTTATCTAACAGTAACAACTCTTCATCTGCATCTCTTTAAATCGATAAATACTACCATGATTGAGATTTAGAGATTACAAAAAATTGAATTAATTGAATATATTCTCTCTTGATTTCTTATTACTCTTGTGCATACAATTACGCTATCATGACCAAAATATAATTTTGGTTAGACCGCTTCCTACAACTCAAAGCATTCATATTCACATACTCAAAGGAAATCATTGGAAGATTTTTACTATGAGTCAAAATCCCTGTTATTTGGAACATAAGATTGTTAGAGATATACTTTTGTATTAGTCTATTCCTCTAGACGAAGCGAAGGTTAGTTGGTTAAGGAAACACCGAAGGGGGGCTTCAGGACTGGACGTACGACGAGAGGTCCGAACTAGTATAAAATATCAGGTGTGATCATTTTTATTATTTATCTTATTTATATTTAATTGTTGTTCTTTGCTTAATATAGTTAGTAATATACAGTCTCACGCATATACATATAAGCTACATTATTTGTAAAGATCATATAGACTTTCATTTGGTATCAAAGCAAGGTTATTTCGATCTACAGCAACACGTAATTGAAAAATCATTAAAATGGCAAGAACATTTCAAAGATCAATCAACTGCTCGCCCTCCACTATTTACTATTTCTAATTATGCTTATTAGTCAACACATATGCGAATTTTTATGGAAGCCAATGGCTTAGAAATATGGCTAGCAACTCAAAACAAATATGAAGCACCTGACACCGATATTAGCACATGGAATGATGCACAAAAAACAGAGGCATCTAACAACGCCAAAACTATAAATGTATTGTTTTGCTCACTTGAGAAAAATGAGCTTTCACGAGTCATGCTCTACAAGACTGCATATGATATATAGCGCACTTTACAAGTCACACATGAAGGCATGAACAAAGTCAAGCAAACTAAAATTTCGATTTTACAAAACCAATTTTTATCTTTCAAAATGAAAACAAGTGAATAAATTATTGAAATGTATGCAAGATTTCAAACCCTTCAACACGATGTCATGGCACTTGGAGTTAAATTCACAGGTTTTGATTTAGTCACGCGAATTTTAAAATCTTTGACAAATGGATGGAAAAGTAAAGTTTTAGCCATCGAAGAAGCTAATGGTCTTTTCAACTTAAATTCAAAGAACTGATAGGAAATTTGATGTCGTATGAAGCTAATTTGTAGGCTAGAAAGGATCAAAATCATGAAAAGAAAAACATAGCATTCCAAGCATGTAACGAAGATTCAGACTTAGACGAAGATGAGATTTCCTTTATTGCCGGGAACTACAACAAAATTCAAGAAGTTCAAGAAGATGACTAAATTTCAAAATGGTGGCAAACCAAACTCCTCAAATCAAACATCGATTAAATGCTATGCGTGTGAAAATTTTGTCCCCGTGAAGAAGGATTGTCCACTGATCAATAATGATAAAAAGAAAAGAAAATTTGAAAAACTAAAGAAAAAGAAAAGAGATTTTCAAGTAACATGGGATGATTCGGATTCGTCTTCTTCATCGGATAGTGATAGTGAAAGCGACTTGGAGCAAGCAAATGTGTGTTTTGTGGCTAACACTGATGAGATACATCCTGAACTTACTTATGATGAAATAATGGAGAAAGCATTGAATTAGATGATAAATATAGAGAATCAAGAAAACTAAATAAGGAATATGTAGGAAATTAACTGGATCAGAATTAGAAATCAGATTATTCAAAGATGAAAATTTATCTTAAAGAAGAATTAGAAATTTTTCAAAAAAAATATGCAACGTTATTATCTCAAAATGACAAATTATTAAATGATTTAGAAAATTATAAGTTAAAGAAGTTAATCTAGAAAAAGAAAAACTAGAATTACAAGCAAATTTAGATTCTAGAAATATTGAAATTTGTGATCTTAAAAGTAAGTTAGATAAAATAACAAATAATGTGACAAAATTCAACAAAGGAAAGCAAAATTTAGAAAATTTTATTATGATATCTAGACCATCTAGAAATCGAAATGGATTAGGTTTTAAAAACAAACAAATGTTAAAGAAATATAGCACATTATACACAAAATTCAAAAAGCCAAAGTCAGAAACTATGTTTAAGAATTCATATACAAATATGGTCAAAATATGGATTCCAAAAACAAATAATAAACTAATTAGATAAAAATATAATGATGAATATTTACAGAAAGTTGCATATAACAATAATTACATTTCTAAAGGAACCAAATTCTTGTGGATATGGCTACCTTCCTCCACTAACATGCAGGACCCTATCAAAGAATGTGGGTACCAATTAAATTTTTCTTATTTTGCAAGTACCAAAAATTAAAAAATAAAGAGAAATAGATACTCGATAGCGGTTGCTCTAAGCACATGACTGGAAATGCTAATATGTTATCAAATATAACATATATCGATGGTGGCACTGTAACATTTGGAGATAACTCAAAAGGATTTGTCATCGGCATTGGAGAAGTCATCATATCGGTATTTCCAACTCTCCTGTAATTACTAACGTTTTATTGGTAGAGAATTTGAAACATAACTTATTAAATATAAGTCAATTATGTGATAAAGGATTTAAAATTGATTTCGAGAAAATTAAATGCAATATTTTTTATCAAAATAAAATTTTAATTTTTGAAGGATTTAGAAATCGAAATATGTTTTAAACATGAATGTCAAAAAACAATAAAAATTTATGTTTAGCCACGAATCATGATGATCCATGTTTATGGCATAAACGTTTTTGTCATATAATTTTAAGAATATCAACAAACTAGCTAAAAATTGAATTAGTTAGAGCTTATCAAAAATCAAACAAGGTTAAAAACCTGTGTGACACTTGTCAATTTGGTAAATTAAAGAAAAAATTCCTTTAAATCTAGAAAAGAAATTTCCACAAAGCAAACTCTTGAATTATTCCATCTTGGTTTATTCGGACCAACGCAAGTACATTCAATAAATCAAAACAACTACATTTTTGTAATTATTGATGATTTTTCAAGATATATTTGGACATTATTTTTAAAACATAAAAGTGACACTTTTGAAATGTTCAAAAAATTTGCTAAACGAATAATTTTTTTTAATGAATTTAAAAATTAAAAGTATACGAAGTGATCACGAAGGTGAATTCGAAAATAAACTATTTATAAATTTTTGTAACAAAAAGGGAATTAGTCATAATTTTTCATTTCATAAAACACCACAATAAAATGGTGTTGTAGAAAGGAAAAATCGAACTTTACAAGAATGTGCACGAACTCTACTAACTAGTAGTAACCTACCAAGGCTAAAGCCATTGCTACTGCTTATTATGTATTAAATCATGTAACACTTAGACTAATGACTAAAAACACATGCTATGAAATATATTTTTAACAAGAAACCAAAAGTATCATATTTTTGCTTATTTGGATCAAAATGCTTCATTTTAAAAATTAAAGATTATATAGGAAAATTTGATTTTAAAGTTGATGAAGGAATTTTTGTTGGTTATTCGGATCGAAGTAAAGCATATAGAATCTTTAATAAATGAACAAATATTATAGAAGGAATTCTTCATGTCTCATTTGATGAAAATTTAAAGATAATAAAAATGACGACGATGAAGAAATTATAAATAAAACTAGTATACCTATAAATGAAAATAATACTAATAATGTCAATAACAATAACGAAAATATGATAACGTCATCACCTGGAATATTAATAAACCATCATATTAATAATATTAATGGAGATTTAAATACAAGAATATCAACCAGAAAACAGTTAAATCAAATGAGTCATTTTGAATTTATATCAAATTTTGAACAGAAAAATTATAAAGAAACATCAAAAGATGATTTTTGGATTATTGCAATGCAAGAAGAACTTAATCAATTTGAAAGAAATGATGTTTGGGAACTTGTACTAAGACCAAACGATCAATCTATAATTGGAATGAACTCGGTTTTTAAAATAAAGCGGATGAAAATTGAAATATTGTACGAAATAAAGCAAGGTTGGTAGCTCAAGGATATAATCAAGAAGAAGGAATTGATTATGACGAAACATTTTCTCCAATAGCATGTCTCGAAGCAATACGACCATTACTGGCTTTTGCATGTCATCATAATTTTAAACTTTTTCAAATGGACGTAAAAAGTACGTTCTTAAACAGATTTATAAAAGAAAAAATGTATGTTGAACAACCTCCTTTATTAGTTCACGAGAAATATCTCGATCGTGTATTTAAACTTAGAAGGGCCTTATATGGATTAAATAAGCATCTCGTGCTTGGTATGAAAGATTAAAAACTCATTTACAAAATTTTGGTTTTCAAATTGGTAAAAATGACTCCACTTTATTCATAAACAAGAAAATAATAATATTTTAGTCGTACAAATATATGTTGATGACATTATATTTGGATCTATTGACGAAAATTGTGTACTGAGTTTGCTAACATAATGAAAGATGAACTTGAAATGTCACATATGGGAGAGTTAAACTATTTTTTAGGTTTGCAAATAAGACAAATAGAAAATGAAATTTTTATAAATCAAGAAAAATACTGTCAAGTTTTAATAAAACGTCTTGGAATGGAAAATATTTCAAGTAAACCGACCCCAATGAGTACTACTCTACATTTAGATAAAGATGAAAATGGAAAAGATTTCAATGGAAAATTATACCGAAGTATGATAGGATCTTTGTTATACTTAACGACTAGTAGACCTGATATTATGATGAGTGTATGTTTATGTGCTCAGTTTCAAGCATGGCTAAAAAACCACATCATCGAGCGGTAAAATGAATCTTAAGATATTTAACAAACACTAAAGATTACAAGCTTTTCAACCTAAAAGAAAGCTCATTCGAACACGTGTCATATAGTGATGCTGATTTCGGGGGTTGTAAAATGTATAGAAAAAGCACAAGCGACACATGTCATTTTATTGGTCAGTCTTTAGTTTCATGGTTTAGTAAAAAAGAAAAACTGTGTTTCGCTCTCGACATGTGAAGCCGAGTACATCTCGGCGGCTTTAGCATGTGCACAAGTAATCTATATGCAACAAACTTTTCTAGATTTCGGTAAAATCATAACAAATTCTCCTATGTATTGTGATAATACTAGTGTCATAAATTTATCAAAAAATTCTATTAACCATTCTCGAACAAAACATATTGATATTCATCACCATTTTCTAAGAGAAAATGTGGAAAAAAGAATTATATCACTAGAATTTGTACATACAGAAAATCAAATAGCTAATGTTTTTACCAAACCACTAAGTGAGCTAACTTTTATTAAATTATGACAAGATCTAAGAATATTCCTTACAATGAATTGGTAAACTAAATCTGTAAGAGTAGATTTGTATACATAAAAAATTTAACTCGTATAAACTACAAAGAATAAGGTTTATACACTTAATCACATAATAATTTTAACCACATTAAAATGAACTACCTTCTGTTCATTTTATATTGTTAAACTTACTATTCTAACGAACATCTAAGTATAGTAAGACTCACTCTTATAAATAAATCAGTTTTTTCTCCTAAATACAAATAATTTTTTTAGACCATTTTTCTTAAAAATGTCTTCCAATCACGACTCCACATATTCAACTGTCGACTATAAATCACCCTCATCAAACAGCATCTATGTTTTACCAACTAAATCCACATCTCCATCAAATCTCTCAACCTCTCTTAACATTATTGCATCACCTACGTATCACATTGGCTTTTCTCCTAAGAAAAAGAAGGCCAAACGGTCAATTGATCTACAATCAACATCTCTCACCGACAAAGTTGATGAAATATATCACTATCAACAAGAAATGATAGGAGTTCAACATGAAATGTGTTACAAGCAACGACGTCAAGGATCTCATCTAAATTTTCTCAAGAAATGTATTCTAGCAATTTGTGGTCATTCACCAACAAAAAATTTTATACATCAAAAATCTCCTCAATTACAAGAAACTCCTGTAAAAGCATATAACAATACTCCAAGAAATCTATGCAAGCTAGGACCATCAAACCAAGATTGGATTATCACACCAGTTTATCCGAGTTGGTGTCCACTAAAGCCGTTAATTGACGACACAAAGGTTGAACCGAATTCATGGGATATACAACAAATTAAAAATTCTGACCTCTCTTGCAAAAACTAAATTTATGCTAAGCATTTTGTCAAAATAAGTTTCTTTGGTAATTTTTAATATATATTGTTTTATTCTCTTAATATTTCAATAAATAAAGATTGATATTTAAATTTTAGGCAAAATTTCAGAAGAAAACAGACCGCGACCTCTGTGACAATATCACAGACGTTTGTCAAATGTTTCGGGAAAATATTTTTCTGAAACCTCAGACGTCTGTGATATCCCATAAACGTCTGTCACGGGTTTCAAGAAACTTATTCCTGAAACCACATACGTCTGTGGAAACTCATAGACATCTGTCATATGTTTTTGTTTATTTTTTACTGAAACCACAGACGTCTGTGCCACCCCTACAGACGTCTGTCGCTGCTCCGACCTTACTATCGGTAGCCATTTATATATGATTTTACCCCAATTTTAACTTTTACCTTCAATCTACTTCCCCAATTCTGAAATCCTAGCCTACGTCAACTTCAAATTCAGCAATTAATGGCTCCAAAGAAGCTAAACGTTTTCAAAAAGCAAAAGCAAGGACAATCTTCCTCCTCTTCTCAATCCTTTGTTACCCAATCTCACATAAATCAATGGCTCTGAAACAAGGGTACTTTTGGCACAGGTCCTTATTAAGGTTTAAAATACACGAAAAGTCCTTCACTAAATTTCAGTGTAAATTAGATCCCTGTTTTTTATTCACGATTATTGCAGAGCATGATGCAACTTTTCATAAAAGTTGCTGACATTTCCGCAACTTTTCTGTACATTATGAACATAGTGTATGAAAGTTGCTGAAATATCAGCACTTATTTATAAAAGTTGCAGACATTTCAGCAACATTTATGTACACTGTGAACACAGTGTATGAAAGTTGTTGAAATATCAGCACTTATTTATAAAAGTTGCTGACATTTCAGTAATAATTTTTCTTTTTTTCTAGAAAATAGGGACCGGATTTACAATGAAACTTTGACAAGGAAAGTTGCTGAAATATCAGCACTTATTTGTAAAAGTTGCTGACATTTCAGCAATAATTTTCTTTGTTTCTAGAAAATAGGGACCGGATTTACAATGAAACTTTGATAGGGACCCGCTTTACAATATGAAAGTATGATAGGGATGCCTCCCTAATTTCCACCTGAAACAATCCTACTGCTATCAATCGATTTCAGGTGCTTTCCAAGAAGAAATTCCATGTCGGTCCCTTCTACCGCCTTGGGAATGTAATGAAATACGATATTCAACGTTTAACAATGGATGTCGGCTGCCGCGACCTCATTAGTTATGATGAAAACAAGGTAATTATAGATCCTCTCGCTTTCTATCTTTTCTATTCCATCTTATGCAGTGCGGAAATACGGAATCTTGAAAATGAAGATGGATGGTTATGGTCAAGTGTTTATGTTAAAGAAGTAAAAATTAATGTATATACAGTTGGACATATACTGGGATGTTCTCATGAGGGAATCGATTTAGCAGAAATACCGGACCATAGTCTTTTACTCCGAGATGAAGTTACCCATCAAATTTGGGAAGATAGGATGCCCCAATGGAAATTCATTTACCTACAACCACGTGCTAGGCTGCTTAATATAATGATAATCAACACAATCATTCCACGTTTAGGTAGCTACGAACAAGTTTATCCAAATGACCATCGAGCTTTATATGCTATATTTGGTCGTCTCCCGGTAAATTGGGCAAAATTTGTTCACAACCAAATTAAGGGTTTGGACTCAGCATCGTCGAACCATTGTATATGCTCTGTACCTTATGCGTATCTTGCAAAACCTTGACATTCCTTCGTACTTATCACGATACGAGAAAATTCCAACAAAAGATAGCGGTCCAAAATATTTATCCTTGATACAACTTCCCAAAAACCCACCTCCTATCATCCCCTTCAATCGATGGACTATCCAACACCAGCAACAAGTGCATCATGATCTTGAACCCACTCCTGCTCCTCAACATACTTATTTGCCTCGTTCTTCGCAAGAACCTGTCTCCTCCAGTCATGCTACTGAATTTTATTTGGATTCGGAAATTCAAGAAGCTCGCATTGAACCGATGCAAAACGAATCACTTTGTGATTTAGCGCTTAAAAATCAAAAACTAATCACGGTCAACCAGCGAGCTTTGAACAAAAAGATGACTGGTTAGGACCGTTCTTTTTTGACGAGGATGGCAAAAATGGAAAAGACTTTAGAAAAGGTTGGTTTCACTTTAGGAAAAGTTATGAGAAAAGTCCATAGCAGATTGTCTTCTCGCTCATCATCTTCGCCATCACCTACACCGCCTCCTCGAGCACAAACACCAATTTATCAGTCTCATACTTCTCCTGAAGGAACTTCTCACAACAGAGGAAAGACTATTATGCAAGAGCAACTTGGGGAGGAGGAAGAAGATAGTGATGATTTGTACTTGTCCGGCCCTCGGCAATTTCAGCATCAACCGTACATGTTTTTCCAAGGACTTTCAATTCAAGAAGATGAGGAGTATAACGATCAAACCAACTAGCCAGGAACATACGACCAAGATCCTTCGTTATATTGGGAGTACTATGAAAATTATGATAGGCTTTCTTACTATTCCGATCAATACAACTAACATCTCTTTTTTTTCAGTTATTTGTAACTATTTTATTTAGCATTTATGTTTATGCTCATCTATTTTAACCGCACCTTATTATTTAACTTTTAACTCCTGCTACATTACTTTAGTCTCTGTTTCTGCTCGGCCTTACTTGTCCGTATTTACTTTTAATTGTTCATACTCATATCTATAACATACTAGTATCTTACACATACTATGAGAATGCGTACATATTGTCTTTTCTTCTAATATTATGATAATGACAAAGGGGAAGAAATTTATGCATATACATAGAGGGAGACAAAATTTACTTTATGCGAACATTCTCTATTTTTTTTATAAATGACTATAATATTTCTTCTATTTTGATTGTATAGTTGTCATCATCAAAAGGAGGGAGAATGTTAGAACCTCCATTCTATGTTTTATGACAACAACTATGCAATCATATATATTACACATCTTATCAAGCTTACAGGTATATACTACAAGAAAACATCACGCTCGAAGATATTGGGACTCGAAGACAAACAAAGATCCATCAACCATGCTATGATTAGTAAGGTTATTCTAGTGTATAAAGAGTCTTAGATAAAACGTTTTAAGGTCTCCTTGAGTACATATGCACATACGATCACATATGATTTCATATACACTAAACATAAATTGGAAAACTGCATTTACCATTCACAGACGTCTGAGGAAAAACCACAAACATCTGTGACAATACTCGAGAAATTATTTCCTGAGGCCACAAACGTCTGAGGTTTTCCTACAGACGCCTATCATTTGAAAAACTGCAAAACTCTGAATAGACCTTATCTAAGAGTAACAACTCTTCATCTGCATCTATTTAAACCTATAAATACTACCATGATTGAGATTTAAAGGTTAACAAAAAATTGAATTAATTGAATCTATTCTCTCTTGATTCCTGATTACTCTTGTGCATACAATTGCTTACATACTCTCAATCTATCATAACCAAAATATAATTTTGGTTAAACCACTTCCTACAACTCAAAGCATTCACATTCACATGCTCAAAGAAGATAATAATAAGATTTGTATTATCAGTTACCGAAGGAAAGCTTCAGGACTGGACGTAGGACGAAAGTCTGAACCAGTATAAACATCTGGTGTGATCATTTTTATTATTTATCTTATTTCTATTTAATTATTGTTCTCTGTTTAATATAGTTAGTAATATACATTCTCACACGTATACATATCAGTTGCATTATCTATAAAGATCGTATAGACTTTCAACTTCTTCATTTATGACAACGATTATTATTAATATAACAATAACATACAATAAAATATACATCGTTGAAATCTAAAATAAGATAAAAGATACTTTTATTATTATCAGTGCAAATTTTTAATTTGGTCCGATCTAATATGGTCGATTTAATCATCCAAACTGCAACCGAACCGTATCGATGCAGGTCAGTCCAATTTAAAACATTTGCTTTAGCTAGAAGATTCAATACGGATTTTCGGACCGTTTTTACGGTCCAATGCAAACGGTTTTCATACAGCGGTGTGGTTTATAACCACCCTTCATTTTCAATACTTTAGAGAGCGAACAATAAATTTATGTTCGTCCATGGCATCATATGTAAGATAACTATTGGTCTAAATTTGCCCGAGTTAAACAAAATTCCTCATGAAGATAAGGCTTGAGGGTTAAATTTGGACAATCCAAAATGCATAAAGATAACAGCCATACACGCTATGAACCGGAAGCCAAAACAGCAATGAGAATTCACCAAAATATCAGGATCTGAATCAAGTAAATGAGCACAAAATAATTAATGCATACCAATCAACAACCAGTAATAGTCATTTACAGCAAAAATACAAGTACAAAACCAGGATGCAATTTTAAGTTGCAAAGTACATTACTAGAAACATAAATAACAGTCCGAGAACTAAACAGCAAAAATGTTCCCAAATAAAATTGAGCAAGGTACAAACTACAGAATTCTCCTTTCCTGATTTTTCTCTGCAAACAAGAGGAAGAGTAATAACCACTGTCAATCAACAGCTGAAATGAGCAAAAATCGATGCAAGATGTAGTAAATCTGAACTATAAAATCTTGTAGCTATTCAATCAAACATAAAACCAGTACAATAAAACATATTTGGAATCAGAGACGTCGACAAGGATAATTAGGGTAGAATAGCTGCGAAAATTATGTTCAATCAAATACTGCAATTCAAACTTCCACTTAGATTCACCATTCTAATTGTGAGACAACAATGTCATAATCTAAATGAGTTGCACTAAGATTTTCTAACCAAAAAAAGCTTGAATAAAATCAAATTCTGGTACACGGCAACCATTGAGCATATATGCATATAATCTGTAATAATCCAGAATTGCATTTAATTATAGCAGAACTCATTAAACCACATAAGCAAAAGCTAAGCGCACGTATGTGAAATAAAAATGAAGTGTTTTACACTTATGGTTGTCAAGCTACTAGTTATGCAGGGTAGTAAAACAGTAGAAATATATATGGTTTTGCTGCATACCTTAATTAACGCCTATCAGTCTTCCCACTTTTGCGCTTTCCTGAATACAAGTGTTTCGGCTTCAAGTTAGGAATAACTCTATCCCCTTCTCCCTTCTTAGCATCTTTATTTCTCGCCTTCTGTGCATTTCTGCCGATCTTAATGGCCTTAAGCTTCTGAGCTGAATCCCTAAAACCTTCCCCAGGCACAACTACATCCAAAGGTCTTGTACCTGATATACCCCTAGCCATTGTAAGGGACCTAGATGCAGACCTCGACCTAACCCTCATTTTCTTGTTAGAAGACCCATCACCATCAACGTCCATAGCATCATCAGCAACTGATCTATCCCTTTTAACGCCTTTCCTCGATAGAGAGCGTTCTCTAATACGGTTAATAGCAGCAGATGGGTCCAACCCAAGTGAAGACAGTTGCCTTCCCATGCGCTCGGTTGTGAATTGCCCATCTTTGTCATGCTTTCTGGGCACTATAGGCCTGTTTGATGCAGTAGTTTTCTTGAGTACGTGCTGCCGGATAAGCAAACTCTTCTTCTTCCTAATTTCAGCTAATGCTTCTTTCTCTTCCACAGTCAGTTCCATGGCTTCCATGTCGATATCAGCTTCTTGTTGTGCCTCTTCTTCCAGTCTCATTCCCTCCTCACGTTCCAACTCTTTCAATCTTTCCAGAATATCATAATCGATGAAGTCATACACGTTGTGCCCGTCTAATATCTCAGGTATGTTATCCTCCTTCCATTCATCGTTAGCCAATATGTAATGCTTTTTAAGACTAGCAGAGTATACACCAGCCCCACCATTTTCTTCCTCCAAATCTTTCTCAAGATTCTTTTTCTCCTTCTCTGCAGCAGCCTCCTTCGCACGTGCTTCGAGCACTGCTTGAGGAATGCAAGGTGGCCGTTCTTTGTTGTCTCTAGGCTTGGGCTGAGCAACATGAAATCGGTTCAGGCAGGTTGTCATTCTTTTTGAATTCATTTTTATCATCACTCTCTGATCTAACAACCTTTCACAAGCGGCATTCTTAACAGCAATAACTCCATCGTCAGTCAACGTACTCATAGTAAACAAAACATCATTAGCATTTGCCTCACTGCCTTGAGCTACTAGAGTCTTTGATGCCTCAGACTTCATTTCATTGACAAGCTTCATGTCATCTTCGTTAAGAGCATCAAGTTGTTGTAGATCGATCTTATTACAAACGATAACCAATGGCTTGTTCATGAAAAGAGATTTGATGCTGTGGAAAAGAGCCGCTTGTTGGGCTACAGTGTACCCACAGGAACCCGATATATCGAGGAAAAATAAAACAGCAGCTCTCAAATGTGCTAGAGCTGTAATACTGCACATCTCAATGATATTTCGATCCTCAAATGGACGGTCAAGAATACCCGGAGTATCAATTACTTGATAGCGTAAATACTTGTAGTCGGTGTGGCCCACGAAAAGAGATTTTGTTGTAAAAGCATAAGGCTGTACATCAACTTCAGCCCTAGTGATTTTATTCATAAAAGAGCTTTTACCCACATTAGGGTATCCACAGATTAGTACAGTTCTCTCATTTGGATCTATAGATGGAAGTCTAGCCATATGTTGTCGTATTTGCTCTAAATAAGCAAGACTAGGACCTACACGCTTTATCACAGTTGACATTCTACCAAGAGCAGCAATCTTCAAGCACTTGCATCTATAGAGTGAATCGCCGTATTTAAGCAGTTTCACATAGTCCTTGGAAATTTTCATTATGATATTTCTAGCTGTGTTGATTTGACCAAGTGCAAGCTTGTAGTGATCCTTGTTGTAGAGAACATGAAGAAGATCACCGTAAAAAGGATGGACATCATCTAATCGAGGAAACTCATTAACAATTGCGGAAAGTTTATCATGAAAGTTCTCTTGAGTATAACGCACTTTTCTCATGTAAAATTGGCGAATTCGGTTAATGGCATATCCTTTGTGGACAACGGTTGGCGTTTGCCGCTGTGTTCGAGATAGGACAATATCAATAAAGTCCTTGCTTGAAGGTACAACAGTGATCTTCTTGAAATTGTATTGCACCATCTTTCAAAATAGTGCACCTGCAATAGGGAAGGAAGTTTAAAAAAAAAGAGTGGTACCCAAAAGGATGGAATAAATGCTATTATATAACTAGAAAAAACAATATAGTTAAAATTCAAGTAATTAAGCACAAATTCATGGATGAACATGTAAATTGTTGAAAAGTAGAAATATATTCAAATGAAATCAACCATGAACACAAACTTTCAAACTACCTTTCCCACCATATCAATAAAAGTGAGAATTTGCACCATCTTAATGCTGGACTTTCATTGTTAAGTCCATTATCATCAGATTTGGATTATAGTATTGACTCCAAAATTTATTTCCAACCTAATTATCAAGCAAAAACCAAAAAAGATAGAAGAGTGCATGCAAGGAAATATTTACTACAAGGTTACACCTGCAACATCTTCTCTTATATAGATACAAATATATGTTGCATACAAATATATGTTGCAAATTTAATGCAAAATATAAGTCCAAAGATTTAAGCGATTATTATGAGCAATCGCATTAAGCAAACAAAGACGCAAAACATATACATAGCACACATCTAGTGATAAGAAAATGAAAAACAGCCAAAACTTACTGTGAGCTTAACTTTAACATCAAAACTTTTCAGTTTTTCACACAAATCTAAACAGATTTTAGGGCCTGTGTGTAATCTATATTACATTAAATCACTATGTATAGTAACAAAAAGGCACCATGTGATAAACTAATCTGAACACTTAATTATTAATAGTCAATTGACTTAAAGGAAACATACCGGAGAGAGAAAGAGGCAAGTTGAATAGTGGCATTCAAGGATTTGATCTAGTTTTTTAGATACACAATTTACATAAACGTTCCTAATGCTGCAAAATTAGGTGATGCATATTAAAAAATGATGGGGAGTTTTAGAGTAGTAATTTTGAGGACTTTTTACAGTAGTGATATTGATCTACTACGAGCATAACGGGTTTGATTGATTTTTACACGAGGTTATATAAATTTTGAAACAACGTTTGGAATTTTATTTCAAAGGGTTCACCAAACAGTACTAAAAAAATACACATGTGTATGTACTAATAGCATATAAACAAATAGTTAAGCTTTTTCTAAATACAAAATAAATTTATTTATTTTAAAAAAAGGATAAAACATAAAAAATAGGATAAAACATATCCACATCCAAAAATCATGCATATAGTTTTTATCAAAATAATAGTTCATATTTTATGTATTTTGGTAATAATTACTGATAGTTATTTATTGTTTAATCAAAAGATAGTTTATATCATATGTATATGTATACATGTATAAATGCATACTTACTATTCAAACCATTTATCATCATATTTTTACTTTTAGTACTTTTATAATCAGCAGGACTGGAATAATTTTACATCAAAACAAAACGTTTGATTCATATCATTAGATTCATTAGTTGTCAACGAATAGGATAATATCTTTTTTTGTCTCCTATCCACAGATACAAACATTTGATGTCAGATTGATTTCGAATACTAATGTGATATGGTATCATCCCCATCCAAAAGTATTCCTCGATAAGCATATTAAAAACATGCACCATGATAAACTATACATTGCAGAAAAGATCAAATCTGAATAAAGCAAATCTCCAATCAACAAAATAATAAAATAACAATATGTAATGTTTACTGATACGAAATTAACCTTCAATATTTTTAAAAGCGAAATTCAAATACCGTCTCCATAAAGTAATTTTTTTCCAAAACAGTAAATAAGTAATCAAAATTATAGTACTAAGTTAGAAACACCTCAAAATAATTGTTTAGAAGTTGGAATAACTTCCCAAAAAGGGCCAAAAGAACAGATTTGGCAGGTTGAAAGATAAAGAGAAGAAAAATCACTGAAAGCTGATTGCTGAATTTTGAAGGAAATCGCTTAAAGCTTGTTATAATCAAAGGATCTACAGACAGCTGATTGCTTTTTTGAAACAAACACACTAAAGATTCCAATGGTTTATGATAAAATATATTCTACTAATTACTGGCTAACAGTTCCAAATACTAATCTAAAGAGCACTATAAAATCTTGTCTTCCATGATTCCAAATCAAATCATTATTACTGCTTACCATTGTTGTCAAAAATCCTAAAATCCTACGATTTAAATCCCGATTCGGATCGAATCTTTTCCTTAACGATTCGATTTAATTTCGATTCAAACTTAGTCAAAACTGCAAATAAAAAAACATTCTATTTATATACTAGCATACTTAATATGTTTATTTGGATTCAAAATTCAAAATACAATGTTTTCAAAATAAAAATAAAAATATAATAAGAGAGGAAATTGAGTTTTATGTTTAATTGTAGAAGTTCAAACATCAAAATCAATTTCAAATTGTGTGCAAACCTTCAGATATGAATCTTTTGAATCTACGATTTACGATTTGAATCTCGTTTCGATTTAAAGTTTGAACTTTACAATTTACGATTTAAATCCCGTTTTGAAAACATTGCTGCTTACATTCAATTGAAAGATTTCACAAAAAACTTTAATTTCTACAACAATCAAGAATTACCAAAGTGGCGGAACTGATGGAGGCAGATCGTCAGAGTAGGCGGCAGTGAAATAGGAGGTTAAACAAATGATTTGCGGAAGGCTGAGAAGAAACCAGGCAGCGCTCAGATGAGAACATTAGAGTTTTAGGATTTAGAAATTTATAGTTATTTATAAAACAAACCCAACCCGATCCGAATGGTTTCAGGCATTGGGCTTTTCTCAGTGTATAAAAGTGGGTCCGTCCCTTGTTTTCAAAATTTAATACAAGAAACCTTCTTCTCAGAAGTAGGTTTTAAATCATTCTGAAACAATTTTTAATATTCTTTTTTTTCGTTTTTAAATCAAATCTGCAGTTAATGTAATATGATCAAAATTAAACTTCTATTCTGAGATTCTTTTGCATAAATATTTTCAGTTCAAGAAACTTGAAATATTTGCAGATTGAATAAAATTAAAAATAAAGATATCTTCCGAAATCTGTTTTCATAAAGTAACATCTGTAATTTGAAACATAAAGAGAGTGTTTTGCTAACCTCTCTTAGCTAAATTTGTATTTAACCTTAAACTGTATGAGTCCTCGTTTATTAAAATGATTTCTGCACAAATAATAGTATAGTAGAGTACAGCTAAAATAATTTGTACATCAATGTTCTGTACTTTGGTCACTGAAAAATTTTAAACACCAAACATGGTCCAAATATTTTTGGAAGAACATTTGTATATTTTAAATCTAGTAATCCAAACTTTTGTAAATAGTGGAAATTAGCCACAAGGGCCTCTTGCTATGCAATTAGTTTCTAGGACACACAACTGAAATAATTACTTTTAAGGACAAAATGCAAAATAATTAGTTTCTAAGGTCTAAAAACCTATGAAATTATGTCCTTGAAAGTAACTGGACTGCTGACTTTGTCCTTAAAAGTAATTATTCTGCTGACTTTGGCCTTGAAATTAATTTCTGTGGATGTGTGTCCTAGAAACTAATTGGACTGCAAAGTTTGTCATTCTAGTGAAATGCCCCTTTGTAATATTTAGCGTAAATACTGAGAAAACATATGCATTTGGTTTATGACATCATTCAACATCAAGTAATACAAAAAAATATGTATTTAGAAAGGAGTTAGAAAATCAAACGTTATCATTCCATACGACAGTCGTTTCACCTCGAATACGAGATGTGACCAAGTATCAATATTGTACCTTGTTGATCATCATGTTGACTTTCGTCTAAAACAAAGTAGTTAAGGCGCTAAGGTGCAAGCCTTGAGCCTTCGACTTTTTTGAGCCATGGGCCTTTTTGCGTACCTTTTATACAAATTTGATTTACTATTTTACTAACTACAAATTAAATTTTAAACCATATTTTATAATTCATTCAACTATTTAAATATTTTATTACCTAAATTTTAAATTTTAAAACATATTTTATAATTCATTTAACTATTTAAATTTATTATTAAACTATTTTGTAAACTAAAATTTGAATTTTGCAAAAAGACGCCTCAAACTGCAAAAAAATGCATTCAAACTGCAAAACGACGCACAACATGCGCCTGAGCTTTTTTTGAGTCTAGGTGCGCGCCATGATAACGCTGGTCTAAAACATGTTCTTATTCATGAGACAAACAATCGTTTCTTATCTGAATATGTTACTGCATCTCTCAAGTAATCCCTTGAGGACTAATCACGGCTTCTCCTTATCCTACATATATATATACACACACACATACATATTTATTTATTTATTTTTATTTTTATTTATCTAATAAGAAAATTTATGCGTTCCATCAAAATTGAATGGAAATGATATGTCGGTCCTATCATTTGGGTTTGCCCTAGACGAAGTGCAACTATGTTGCCTTCGGTTAAAGAAAGTAGTAATTATACTTGAATTAATATAGGTAGTGGTAAATAAAATGCACCTAACTAGATTCTTGATTCTATTAAAATGTAAAACTATAAGTATAGACCACCGATTCATTAAACCATTGTGAACTTTTTATATATGTTGATTTTTGTATCGAAGAGGTTGCCCTAAGCAATTGGCTTGCTTGCCTTACCCTGGGACCACCCCTAAGGGTATGTAAAACATTGTATTTTTATCATAGTTCACAAACGTGGACACCTGGAACATGTAACTGAAACCTTTATGGCCACCTAGTAAACCCCGTATGCTAATTTCGATTAACATATAATAGCCATTTGATCTACCTGTTGTGTAACATAATGCACATTGAATTTCAGTAGTCTTTCACCAACCGGAAGAAGGTGAGTTGAAAATGATGGGTGAATGTTTTCTAATTGAATTAGTAATAAGAATACACAAACAAACAATCTTACAGTAATTATATGATATGAAAATAACCTTTGTAAACCAAAAGATTATCTCTTCTGACGTAACAACTTGGTAGTGGTCAGCAATATTAACGGAAACTTGATCAATCCATCATTTATACATATTTACATTCACATTATATTTATTAGTCAAGGAATTTTAAATTTTCTTTTATCCTTGGACAGTTCTAATCGAACCAAATATACTAGAATAACTGGGGGGAAAGTGACAAAAACTGTTGTGTTATCAAGGATCATTCCCGATATGTGGGCACACATGTACTTATTGCAGAAACTTTGGTAAAAGTTTTTCCTTCTTCAAGCCAGTATTCCTATTGGCGTAGCCAAGATTTTTGGCTGGCGAGGACATGATTAGAAAATGCTCAAGGTTCGAAGGCAGCAGTCTTGAATTTATTTTCCCTATTTTTGCATAAATTTCAGCAATGAATTACTAATACTAAAAACAAATTTTAACAAGTTCGAGTACATTTGCTGTTTTAAACTTTGATTTATTTATTTTTTTGTAAAAAAAAACTTGCCAAAGTTCCGAAAAGAAATCGACAAGTTGCCCCCGAGTGGACTATGACCCTTTTAAATCCAACAGGCCCCTTGTGGATTTGTTTTATGCCAACCTAGATAGCGGGGCTATTGGAATTCGAACCTGTGGTATGATACACCTTGCCTGTGAAACACATGCTGCCCTACAGGTGTTGCTCCCAACCAACTGAACTACTAGGCCGGGTCAACTTTGACTTATTTTATACAAATTAAACTTCAAATGGTCAAATAATTTTAATTTTAAACAGTAGATTCAATCAGTGATTGCAAAAATCGCGAGATCGTACGTACCAACGCGCGATTTGGAAGGAATCGCAGACTTCCTGATCCAGAAGTTAAATTGGATCGCAACCCGTGTAAAATGTGCGATTCTATTTCAGAACGAAAATATTGGAGTCCAATACTGAATCGCGATTTTAATTTAAACATCGAACTGAAACAAAATCAAAAGACATATGGTGCGGCATTGCGATCTCGATTCAGCAAAAAAGAAAAAAGAAAAGAGAGGAAAAAAAAAAAGAAAAAAGAGGAATAGGAAGAAGAAGCAGCAGCAAACCTTATTTTTTTTAGAAACCCTAAGCTTCAGGGAGGAAGCTGACTGACAGAGTAGTTGAAAAGTTATGGTCCCTGATTCTGTTTTTGACGCTGGTACAAGAGTATAAGTAAAGCGGCTAAAACAGTGATTGTCTCTCGATTAGGCTAAAAAAAAAAAAATTGGATAAAAATTGCAACCATTGCTGCAGCTTTTGAAGAAAAAGATAAAATATTCTATAAAATTCGATAATGGAAAAAAACTGCAATTATCTACTAAAATTATACTTAAATAGCAATTATTATTATTTATTAATAAAAAAATTTTGATTTTTCGATTTTTGAAAAACTTTTTAAAAAGTCCAAGTTAACTTGCACTTTTCAACTAGTTTGCGTTTTGTTATTTTAAAAAATAGAGATCTAATTTACATATTCAATACTACATGACTTTTCTTGTAAGAACATCAAAAATAGGGACTTGAAATGCAAAGTCCCTTAATATAAAGTATTAAGATTGAGTTGGTATTATATCGGGTTCGGCATCGCGATCTCGGTTTTCATCTTTGTCAAATCGCTTTGAGAAAACAGAGATATATTCTCGGATTTGGTTGTATTTCTGGAAGAACTCGTAAAGAAAATCGATTGACTGGACGTAGACTGAAGATTTTACCAGACCACTGTAAAAATCTTATGTCTCTTCTTCGTTCTCTTTTAATTTCTTCATTTTAGTATTTGTTTGATTCGTTTTCTAGTGATATTAGGGCCTTGTACCAATCTTTTGGGCAACATTTTTATTGCTTCCGCTAAGATTAACTTAGATCTTATATTTGAGAAGGTGAAGAGGCATGATATAAGAGTTATTTCTGGACCAAGTCAACTAGAGCATGGGGCAGACAGGAGGTGCCCACTAGTTCAAATCCACATTTTATCTATGTGACTAGAGAGGAAATTGAAAGGATGATGACAAGTTTACAAGAGAGATTGATATCTCGATAAGAAACGATGATGAATGGATTCTTCCAAATGATGGAATAATAAAGTTCAGCTGGAGTTGTTGAAAATCAGAACCGAATGCTAGAAGGCAGAACATATAGACAAGGAAATGAAGTGAAACAATCTAGAATCATCCCCTAGCACGCCAATAAGTCGGTACCGAGAGGTCCAAACCAGTCGATCGTGACATGTTTGGACATGGGGGTATGGTCGAGTATGGAAAGGCACGTCAAATGGATGATGTCGAGCCTTGAAATCTAAATCAAAATGCAAACTTGCAACTGCAAGGATTAGAACCGGAAGTTCTCCATAAGAATCGGAGCATGAAGAAGATTTGAATCAAAGGCATGCGTAGAGATTTCAACTGAATCCAAACGATCACTTAACTGAGATGGTAAGACATGTACTTCGAGGTGAAGCTATGGATCGAAGTTTGGAGGACGCGAATGGAAACCATTTCACTCCCAAACACCCGATACGCAAGGAATCCACATGATTTCAAGTTACCTACTTTGGAGCCATACGATAGAAGGACGTATCCAACTTTTCACTTAATGACATCCAACGTATGAGAGTGTTAGCAGCTTCGGAGGAGATAATGGGACGATGCTCCTATCGCACTTGACTGATTTGGCTGCCATGTGGTTTCGCCAACTAGACAATTGGTCCATCATTAGTATGTGTACCGATTTAGTGGAAAAGTTTATGAGCCAATTCAGAGTTCATATAGTTTGACCAAGGAATGTGTTCACGCTTTCAAGTATAAAGCGCAGAGAGAATGAGCTTTGCAGAATTATTTGATTAGATTAAATGCATCGTCGTTGCATTTCAGAAACCATGCTCGTCGATAGTACTTGTTAGTGAATATTTTCGGCTTTACCGCACTCAACTAGATCGTGGAGCAATCTAGTCATTAATTGCTTCCATGAATTGGAATCAGCAAATTTAATCTGTGTTAAATCTGCCTTTGAGAAGTGACTATATTACTGAACACTTACATAGCCTAGTAGATGCCTTCCAACTGTTTGTTGAAATATAAAGATGGTTTTATAAATGAATGGCAATCCAAAATTAGATGACAAAGCAATAAAAGTAAAGGACAAGGAATTTTTATATGGTTCGGATTATTGTTAATCCTACATCCATAGGATAATCTACTATTTATTTTCTATTTTTTGGTACAGATGATTACAATCGTCCGGAAGCATACAATATTCAAATATTAGATTTTCTTTTCTGAGAAGAAAAGGATACCCTTTTTCGTCCTCTAAGTTTCCTTTATAGTATGAAAAGTGCATTGCTAGTTGTCGCGGTCGCCTTTGATCTTTTTTCTTTAATCTCCACCTTCAGATTTGCCACTTGTCATTCATCTGCAACGCCTACTCATTGTACCTGGATTGGTGATGGTTTTTTGGCGGGAAACCATGACATTGGTGGGAACTTGGAAATTTAAAGTGAGATGTCTGAAAAATTGGGCGGGAAGCCCAAGCCTGTATGGGTTGGTCTCCTTTCTCTCGGAATGGCAAATGTTTTAAAATGAATGGTAGGGGACTACCCTGATGCTTCGAATATGTTGTTGATGCATATGAATTGGTGCAGTGGTGAATAGTGCCTTTGCGTTCAGGTTGTACTGCTAACACATTTGTCGTCTTTGCTTGACTTGACATCATGTTGGGTCGGAATGGAGTAGCATTTCTCATTCTAATTTGAGAGTTGACTTGGCATATGCCTGGAATGTGCTTGAGGCTATTTGTGATTTGAGTTGGGTGCAGCTTGAGTTGCCCTCTTTGCAAATATGCTTGGATTGCCGATAAGAGAGAGCTTCACATTTGTCATTTACCTGCAAGCATGATTCTACGCTGAAGCATATCCAGAGCAGCCATGTATATAGCCCTTTGGAGTGCTTTTGACCCCGTACGGCGCTACCTAGGTTGCCCCCGATGTATGCTGGCGCAGACCTACTCCTGTAAGTATTGACAAAATATGAGCCTTGGAGATGTGGTGAGCTCAGTATATCATGTATTGCTTCCTACGCCTCAGTGGAGTATTTCACTTTTTTCTTTTGATTTTTTATATAGCCACTGTGACCTGCCCATGTTTCTTGGTACGTGCAGTATTTGTCTCTTGCCACGGTTCGATCGGTTGTAGGGCTTGGGTCGGGTTAGGTGCTGTGACTTCCAGCTAGTTCCCTGTTCAGTACGAATTTAATTAATTCACATCTTTTCCTCTAGTCTTCTTGACATGAGGGTAGCTTTTATGACTTCAAGGACTGCCCATTTCCCTTCGTCGTAGTTCATCGTAAGAACAGGTACAACACTTGTCCCCAAGTCTGCGATGACCGTAGGTTGGGTTAACTTGTTGTCTTAAAACTCGGTCTATATATATAGTCAGTTCTTTCTAGTCTATCTTTTCGGTGCTAGAAAAATGTCTTTTTGGCCGCACTTGCATTTAATGCTCTTGCACACATGTCATTCCCTTATCGGACCATCTTCAAACAGCTGTTCAATCTGGCTTTTCATTTCTCTATGTGGATTTTTGTAAATCTTTGCACTCATTATTCTAGCAGCAAAATCTACGTTTCACACAAATATTTGATCACTTCAGTTGTGCGGCCATTACTCAAATTGAGATACGTATATTCTTTCTTCGTTTTTCTTACATTTCCTTTTATCCTTTTGTTTGAAAAGAACCGATATTAGGTTAATTACCAAATTTGGGAGTGTCTTCGGTAGATTGTCAATAAGAGAAATTGTTTCGACTCTTATTCGATCCTTTTTAGAAGTAATCTTTAGAATTTTGATATAGATTCCTATTCACTTTCCTCTACGCTTCTTCCTTCTGAGGTCACTCGACTGGAAGAGGCTATTGGCGTCCTTTGGCAATTTGGATTTTCTGGCTATGCGATTAGGGTTCTCGAATCTCATGAACACATTAGTACACTGTTGGAGGGATATATCTCCATTACTCCCAAACATTTCCAATGTGGTTTGTATCTTTCTATGCATCCGACTATCAGTTAATGGCTTGATTCCCTAGATGTTGCTTTGGTTCAACTTTCCCCTCATTCGTATATTCTTACCTTGGCCACGTTGGTCGGGGGATGCTTCATCAAAGTTGGAAAGAATAGAGTAGACCTTAGAAGAGGGTGAAAAGCTATACGGCATTTTTTACAGAGAGGAAATTGAGCGATATAAGAAGAAGGTGAAGGAAATGTCTGTAGAAATCACTAGATTGCTCAGTGAGAAAGAAGTCATTGAATATAGGAGGGTGATTTCTCGGCCCCTCTCAGATACTGTCCCTGCTTTTCCTATAGGTTTTGGGCCATTTCGCCCTCATAATGATGGATGGAAAACTATTGCCCATGGACTATTTGGTGAATTTTCTAGTCAAACCATAAAGATAAGGCTCAATTGATCGAGATCCTGAGTGACACGAGGAGTAGGGTAGTGTTAGAGGTATGCAAGCTTGAGGACTCATTGTAGGTTTCTCGAGGTAGGATTGCTTCTTACTCGAATAAGCTTAAGCAAGAGAAAGTCAAAAGTAAGAGGGAAGAGGTGTTACTACAATGATCCTGAGATGTCCCGGACTTTTTCTACCCCACATTAGTCCAAAATTTTCTAAATGACAAGCATGACTTTCAAGTGACAGTTGACCAACCTATGGATCAGTGGACAAAAGCACGTTATGACCCTCGCAGGACATTTCTTGCTAGCACTGCGCCACCTCTTCCTAATGTCCCTTATATATTATCTTAGTATTCCACTTTTAAGACTTCAGAATTAGGAAAACATTTTTTATAGCGCTTGACATGATTTAGAAGTTTGCTTGTTGACTTTTACTTCTTTACAAAAATTTCTAATTTTTAGCAGTCTCATTGTGCTTATTTATTTTATTATTTAACTTTGATATGTGTGGATTTATTTAATTTTCCGGCTGGCTTTCTCGATCAGGGTTTAGAAATGGCCATTCTCCAAAAGAGGTTAGATTCTGCTCTACTCTGAGTAGCAGAATTGGAAGACTTATTAAAGAATGCCAAGAGTATAAACGAGGACATGTATAAGGATGAAATTAAAAAGTCAAGGAGAAGGATTGTGGAGATGGATAAATGGCACTACGCATTGGCATGGAAGAGGATCCTCCGATGGCTTCTGCTGCACATGCCTCCCTCGAGTCATATGCCATTCCAAGGCTCCTTATAGGTTGACCCGGATGTGGTCCTCAATGGAAGCATGATGTGAAGACTCATTATGAAGTCAACATTAAAGAGTTGGAGAATTATTATAAGGGAGAATTGGAGACACCGGGTACTCGAGTTTCACCCTTTTGTTCTACCGAGGATGGGCTCTTTGGTCCCCTTTATAGGAATACTAACAAAACGAGGGAGCATCTCTTAGATGAGACTGAGAAAACTAGAAAAGCGGCTATAAGGTGGGTAAATGCCTTAGAAAACAAGATATTCAATTTGGAGTGTGAGGTCGAGATAGATTCCATCGTAGTTTCTCAAGGTGGGATGGACAGGGTGCCTCTATTGGAAGAGCTTCATAAAGGGAAGGTAAAGACAACAATAGTGAAATTGACCGGCAACATGTAATTGACGCTTTTAAACATTTCTGGCATGGACTCAATTTGTCCTTCTTATATAATCGGGCCAATTATGAGTACAGATCTCTGGATTATGGAAACATCTGGGCTGGTGCTACTTATAATCCCCACATTTCTTACCGTGTTTCTACTCACGGTAGTGCTACCCATAATTGATCGTTAGTCGTGATTACTGAACTGGAAAACAAATTTATTACTTTTCATTTAGCAAATGGTTTGTCTTAGCTTACAGCGTCGCATTCCCACTGGTCACATCGACATGGAGCGGTTGTACCCAGTTCGTCTTCTGGTTTTGAACCAGATTTGCAACTTGGTTTTCATCAAGGGGTGTTATTTTGTAAAATGACCCAGATTGTAACCTTTTATACATTACGTGCAGATATGTAAAATAGACAATGATATTTTTGGTAAGTATGTAATGATCATAACTTAGTATTGATAACCCAGTCTTTTAATATATACATGGCAAGCTTTGAGTAGCATTTGGATTTGTACCCAATTAATAGCTTTTGGTACATTCTGTATATTATGCTTTCTTGCCATGCTTAGGATAAGCTCCTAGAGTAGCATACGCCCCCTAGTCAAGACTAATAGGTCATAGTCTTGACTTGACCGCTTGTTTGGATGTAGCATCTTGTGCTGACCTGGCTGCAAGATTGGTATGACCTGTCCCCTTTCTTTGTGGGCGTAATGTCCTTGGCTGTATACTTGGTGTGACCTCCCCCTTGTTTTGGGGCATAATATCCTTAGCCGCATGCCTGGTACAACCTACACTCTTGTTTGAGAGTGTAATGCCATATGTACGCTGAGCTGAATTCTTCTCTCACCGTTCTAATTTCTGAGATTGTCGTTGTCATTCTAGGTGGTCCATAGATCAAAGGCGGTGAGCTATGAAGAGTAATCTGTTCGTGCACTTGGCATAGTCTCCCCCGCTATTTGGGGAGAACTAAAGGAGGATTTGACTAAGAAGTTAGGTCGTGTATACAACCTTTTTCGCATGCGCATAGTTTTTTTGTACTAGTTATGGCTGTTTAATATCCATACGTTCAGTGTGGTATGTTGAATTAGCTAATGCAGAGGTTTTTTATACTGGTTCAGGACGTCCAATATTCCTATGACCAGTTTGACTATGATATGATCGCTACCACAGAAATATTTATAATGTGGTAGGGCAGTCTAATATCCCATCCAGTGCAGTTTTTTGGCTGAAGAGCCAGATTTGCGTTGATGCAAGTCCAAGTGTGAAGGGCCAGTTTCACCGTTCCCAGTGTTGAGAGTGCCATTTTTATCTACTGACCTCGCATCGGTGAATATTGGCAGTGAACTGTGAAGGTGTATTTAAAATTTTCAAATAGAAATAATATAGAGATTTTTATACTGCTTCGGGATGTCTAGTATCCCTATGACCAGTTTAGTACATCGATACATATACAAACACATTTTCTTTTAAATATGAGCCGCTCTGGATGAAATTTGATGTCCCTGGTGCGGTCCTCAACTTTGGTCTGCTATTTGGTTTTGATACCTCGTTGGTTTGGGATTCTTCAAACCGAGGTGCGCCTTGCCCACTTTTGCCTGCTGCATTATTTGGAAGGGGATTGGTGATGAAGGCATAGCAACCAAATTTATTGATTTCTAAGCATGGTGCACAACGAGGTGGGATGGCCATGGAGAAAGAGGCGATAATTAAGGAAGATGAAAAGTTTAAACGCGCTTAGGGCTTGCCATACCCAAAGTTATCCCTTCCTCGTGCTAGTGTTATCTTAAGGACATGTAGAGTAGTTTGGATTGATGGACGACTTGTTTACTTTCTTCCTTTTAATTAGCAGGAACCTTCATGTTCAGAAATACTTTAGGCATTTCTTTATTGGAAAAAGCAGCACCACTGTCCTTGAGAGTGAATTGAGTCAGTCTATCAAGTAGCAGTTGATCCAAGTGCTGCTGGCAGTCCAATTTCACCATTCTTATTTTCAAGAGTACCATGACTGTTTATTTGTTGCATTAAACATGCAACAGATAGGCAAGGACGGTGGATTACGGGCAGCGACGGTTAGTTGTTCGAAATGCATCACCTTGAATCGCCATCTCCTGTAAATCTCTGTTTTGCTAGTTCCCTAATTTGCTGAGGGATCGAAATGAGAATTGGAAAGGGTCTACAAGAGCTTAGGTAGATTTGCCGAAGATCAAAAAAGTGAATGGAGGTATGGAAGACTAGAGGTACGGAGGTTCAAGTCCTCCTTCTAGTACCAAAAATGTTAATGAAGTTTTTTGGCTTCACTACACTCAATTAGATCGTGGAGCAACTAGTCTTAATTGCTTCCATGAATAGGAATCAACAAATTTAATCTTTGTTAAATCTGCCTTTGAGTAGTGGCTATGTTGCTGAACGCTTACATAACCGAGTACACGCACTCCAACTTTTGTTGAAATATCAAAATGGTTTTATGGATGAATGGCGATCCAAAATCAAATAACAGAACAATAAATGTAAAGGACATAGAAATTTTTACGTAGTTCAGATTGTTAATCCTACGTCCACGGGATAATCCACTATTTATTTTCTATTTTTTAGTACAGATGGTTGAAGTTGTCTAGAAGTATACAATATTCAAATATCATATTTTCCTCTTTGGGAAGAAGATGAAGCTGAAGAAAAAGATCCCCTTCTTTGTCCTCTAGTGTTTCCTTTTATAGTATGAAAAGTGCATTGTTGGTTGTTGCGATCGCCTTAGACCTTTTTTCTTCAATCATCGCCTTCAGATTTTGTCACTTGTCATCATCTGCAATGCCTGTTTGTTGTGCCTGGATTGATGATGGGGTTTTGGCAAGAAACCATGACATTAGCAGGATCTTGGAAATTCAAAGCGGGATGTCTAAAAAATTAGGGGGGAAGACCAAGACTATATGGGTTGGTCTCCTCTCTCTTGAAATGGAAAATATCTTAAGAGGAATGGTAGGGGACCATTCTAATGCTTTGAATATGTTGTTGATTCATATGAAGAGGTGCAGTGGTGAATATTGCCTAGCGTTCAGGTTGTACTGCTAACACCTTTGCCGTCTTTCTTGACTTGACATCATGTCAGGTCAGAATGGAGTAGCATTTCCCATTATACTCCAAGAGTTGACTTGGTATATGCTTGAAATGTGCTTGAGGCTATTTGTGATTTGAGTTAAGTGTGGCTTGAGTTGCCCTCTTTGCAAATATGCTTAGATTGCTGATGAGAGAGAGCTTCACATTTGTCGTTTACCTGTAAGTATGGTTCTACGTTGAGCCGTATCCCGAGTGGCCTTATATACAACCCCTATGAAGTGCTTTCGGCCCCATGCAGTGTTTCTTAGGTTGCCTTCGGTATGTGCTGGTGCAAACCTATTCCTGTAGGTATTGACAAAGTGTGAGCCTTAGAGGTACGGTCGGCTCAGTATATCATGTATTGCTTTCTACGCCTTAGTGTAATATTTCACCTTTTGCCTTTGATTTTTGATATAGCCACGATGACCTGCCCCTGTTTCCTGATGCATGTAGTATTTATCTCTTGCCGCGGTTCCCTTGGTTACAGGGCTTGGGTCGGGTTAGGTGTTGTGACTTCAAGCTGGTTCCCTATTCAGTACGAATTTAATTGTTTCACTTCCTTTATCTTTTCCTCTAGTCTTCTTGACATGAGGGTAGCTTTTATGACTTCAAGTACTGCCATTTCCCTTCTCTGTAGTTCGTGGTAAGAATGGGTATAACAGTAATGATGGCGACGGTTTCTAGAGTCGCTAATAAGACTAATTTTAAGAAAGCATTGGAAAGAGATCTGTCAGTGGATCTCGCAGACTTTTACTATCAAGCTGAGAGGTATTTATGCCACATGGACACAAAAGCCGATAGCAGTAAAGTTAACGCTGTGGAGGATGAAGGACCATCCAAGGCAAGATTTATAAAATATAAAGGAAAAAAGAAAACCGACGATGGCTTTGGATGATCGAAGTGACAAGAGTGGGAATCGAAGTTTTCCTCTTACACTAAGTTAACCGAGACCCCAAAAAGGGTTTATCTTGATACTATGAATAGATTATCTAACTCTATAATTATGTAATTTATTATAAATTATCTAACTCTGTAATAAATCTCACTCAAAATAAAAGGTGTTTGATTTCTTTTATATGATTTGTTATATTGTGATATAAAGTAATTACTTAAAAATATATAAATAAAAAGGTCCTTAAATAAATTATTATGTGATTGTAATTGCAAGTAGTTGCAATCATGAGTAATAAATCACAACACAAAATAACATTTTGTTTTAAATATCTCTGGTCAAGTGTTTCGAGAAAAAACAAAGATACATCCACTAAGACTGGAGTTCATATCGCTCTCCAAATGTTGGGCAGTGTATTAATCATGACTACTGGGGCACAAAGGGTTACGAACTTATAGTTATTGGATAACTATAGAATGTTAACATTTGATTTATTCAGTTATTAATTGATGACTAAATTCACGCTTGTGAGTCGCATGATTGAATCCGTTCAGGATTCGAAACACCACTCGATTTAATTAGTTTATAATATTTATAAATTATTTAATATTTAACGAATATTAATTATTATTGTATTTTATGTTTGGGGTGTATTTAGTAAATGTAGCAGTCTTTAGAAATATTCCAGGTGCTAATAGTAATATATATATATATATATAAGTTATAGACGTACATATCAATATACGATATCGATGCACATTTAATTTAGATTTAAATTGAATGATTGCAATTGGGTATTGTAGTTTATTAGTCCATTAAGGCACCATAAGGGGTCGACCATAAGGGGATAAAGAAGAGGTCTTAGGAGTTGGACTTAGCAAGAGAGAATAGTGTAAGATATTTTCCACTTTTTTTTATATAAGCAACTCAAACGTAAATTGTTTTAGTTCCTGCTTTGTCACATCATTGGCCCCCATTTACATCTCTCCTCCCTCTTTATAGTCGATCTCTATTCAGCCTTAAAACATCAAATAACTTAACTCAGGTGGTGATACGCCGAAACCAATAACTTTGGGTAGGGATCTAAGAGGTCTATGAGACTTTCATTATTGACTGCATCTCAATCGGGTAAATTCTAACTTACATATGTATTATTATTGTATGCTACTTAGAATCATTTTCATATACACTAATTACCATGCTTTATAATTCAATAAATTAATATAATAGTGAGTTAAATGCATTTATTCATTTTAACATAATAATATAAATAAAATATATATGTATATATTTTTGTTTCGACCATATAATCGTTTTAAGTATGTAAAATAATTTTCTGGATTTAAAATATATATTTTAACTAATTTTAAATTGTTAATTTTTAATGAAAATCATTTAAATTATAATATACATTTATATCAAATTAGAATTAAAATAATATATATATGGCAATTAAAATCAAATTGCTCATTGTAATTAAAAAACTATTAGGCCAAAGGATATTTATAGATATTTTATAATACAATTAAAAGGGTACTTTTAAACTATATGTTAGTGTGTGTGTGTGTGTGTGTATTTATTCATTAAATTATTTTGGCATTTTATAAAAAAAATTACCGTAAGTACACACACATAATTTTTATAATATTTATTATACTCAATTTAAAAGCAAATATATATATATATATATATATATTTAAATCAATTCAATTTTTTTTTTTCAGTGGCATTATATTTAAATCAATATATTTATTTTATAATAATAATTCATAGTCAAATATAAGATATTTTACAACTTTGAATTAATATCTTGGACCTAAATTTGAATTTGAATTTTTTTTTACCAAAGTCAGAATTAGATAATTTATTTTAAATTCAAATTTGATATATATAAATATATATATATAAATATATATATATATATGCATACACATATATGATAAATATAAATATCATATCATATCTACACATGTATATATTTGACAGTGCTTTTGTTTGATATTGTAGACATCACATATACATGTCATCTCACATATGTATAAATATGTATATATAGACACACACACACACGTATATATAACGATACATTCATAATTATAAGCATATTATATTTAATTATTATTTTGAGAGAAATGAGTGATCCTCTGTTAAAGAGGAGGGCATTCATGTATTTTATTCTACACTAGAAAATATAGCTATCAACATGTCTGACAGGTAGCATTACCCACCCCGTACAATATAAATATAATAGTAAAACAATATTTATAGTAAAACAACCCCCAACTCTAAAAACTAAGGTCTATAAAATATAACAGAAAAACATCTAGACTGCTGCGCCTTAACTCCATCCTCCTAAAAGTGTGCTATGGATCGTGTAATATGGATATATGATAATACAGAATATAGTGATGATAGCTATACAGTAAATAGTACGAAATATAAGAGCAGTATAATAAAAATGACACCAGAGATTTTTATACTGGTTCAGAGCACCGTCCTACGTCCAGTCCCAGACTCCTTTTGAAATTTCACTAAAACAACAACCCTCACTTAACCCGGAGGAACAGGTCTGTACAACCATTGAGCAGCAGAATAGGGACCTGAGCAGCGGAACAAGATTTCGCCTCAGCAGCCGAAGAGGACTTCACACGCCTGAGCAGCAGAACAAGACTTTAACAAATACAAAAGATTGTTTGACTTTTTGTGTTTTGATAACACGTATAAGTCTGTTTATAGTACACCCTTCTTATGATCTTCTCCTCGAGTACAAAAATGTGTATTTGAAGTTTATGAAGATTAGAAAGGAATAGTATTGCTTAAGAATGCTGAATATTTGAGAGTATAGTCGCAAGAATATTCAAGAGAGTTAGATAAGAGAGATAAGCAGATTAAGTACCTTGGAATGAAGTTAGGATATGTATTTATAGTTGTTAAATAGCAGCGACCATTGGCGAAGAGTTCCGGTTGAAGCATCGCGTCCAAATCTCTTCGTAGAGATTCGTAACTCTTCACGAATGATCGTGTCTTTTAAGAAAATATAGCCATTATAGAAATTCAGTCAACTGAGCCTCTGGGTCAGTTGACTAAATATTCAAATGATATTTATTATATATTATACATATACTTATGCACCTGTGCTTGCTGCACAAATACTAGCAGGTCAATCGACTGACCTGGTATTATCTGTGCAATTTGCACAGTTTACACAGGTATATATATAATATATATATATATATATATTATATATGATTCTAACTTTAAAAACTTTGATAATATATATATATATATATATTATGCTTATATATGTGTAAATCATTAAAAAATAAAAAGACTATATATATAAGCTAATATATACGTAAACGAGGAGAGATCTTAACAATATTGACCTAAGACTCAAAACAAAATAATATAAAAGTTGATGCACCGATTTTAATGTCTTGTCTCCATGTAGTATATATTCTCTTTTTGTCGTAACAATCGTCGAATCTGTATGTTGTAGTGATAGCTTCGTGTCATGAATCAAAACCAAGTCTCAACATTCTCCCCCTTTTTGATTGATGACAACCTGTAAGTAGATATAGATTTCGACTGTATATAATATAATATGAATACTTACTCCCCCCGAATCTTTGATATATATTCTGCATTCTTAATGTTAGTGATAATTTTCTTCCCCTTTGTCGACAAAAAGGAATAAAGAACATGAATAATCGTATGATGCATGTTTAGATATTCAAATCATAGCAATAAAAGAAACAAGCATTCATACATTGCAACGTCACAAATAAGAATTTTAAGGTAACAAAATAATACGAAACATTGGCTATTTAGTACAAGCCATGTTTTAGTGTTATGAAATGAAATACTAATGTTTGTAGATCTTAAAAGGCAAATACTAAGATAAGCAACAACTTACTCTATTATACGCTTACCCCTATCACCATGAGAACTTTGACCACCTATATCACCACCATCGCCTCCATTTCCACCATTGTCGCTACTACTTGCTTGATCATCGGAAGAGGAGGACCAAGTGAAGACGGGTTGTTTGCCCGGATCACCTAGTGTAGTCGTGGAAGAGCCGGATGAACACGAGATCGCTTGCCATAGCTTTGTAAAAAATCCTCACTTTATCAAGCTTTTTGTCAACCCTAGTGATATGTGTGTTAAGAATTTGTTAGTTACGGCATATCATGGAAATAGACTCATGTGGAGGAAGACCTGGATTTGGAATCATAATTTCGTCTTGTTGACGAATAGTTGATCTTTGGCGAGTCGAACGGTGGGATGATGCTTCGCCTTGTTGTTGAGGTGGTTGATCTTGAGATATTTGGCGTTGAGTCCATTCTTCAAAGGAAATAATGGGAGGAGGTCGAGCAACCGGTAATTTCATCAATGCTAGAGTATGGGAGTTTAAGTAGCCGACGGTAGAGACCGGTGAGTCGGGTTCTGGAATCTCACATTCTTTTAGTAAGCGCATAATGTACTCACCGTAATATATGACATTCATGCGGCCATTGTTGAAACTTAAAAACTCATCAAGAATTAACCAGAGCCAATTAACTTTGATATTTCCGAAGATGGCATATAAAGCTTTGAAATTATGTTCATAAACAAGTTCGTAACTTCCGGTTCTCGGAGTTACGTTTTCATTAACGTGCGGTGCATAATCCTAGTTTTAGGCTTTAAGGACATAGATTTGAGTTGAGGCATATCATCCTCTAAAAAAAATGACTTATACGATTACGAACGACCATATCACAATCAACATAACTTAATTCAATTCCATCATTTTCAGATTTTAGGATGTGAGCCATTCGATCTAAAGAGAAAAATATCGGTTTTCCACAAACCAAACTCCATATGCAATCAACTTGGTTTTGTATATTTTGGTGACCCAAATTAAGATTGGCATAGAATAGTTTAACCATAACTTGGTTTATCTTGTGCTTGTTTTCATCAATATTAATTAAATGCTCCAAATTGCTACGAGAACCAATTCTTGTATATGATAAGGTGAGAAATCGACAAATTTCATAAACGAACCTTCAAAAATACGAGAATCTTGCATTCTCCTCCAACGTCTAACCGCGGTATCATCGAAAAGCCATTGTCGGATTTGGTCGTCGGAAGCAGGTTGAGAGGATGAAGTTGCTTGACCTTTTCTTTTTGGAGCTATTGAATTTGAGTTTGGAGTTTAAAGATTTGATTTTTTAAGTTTTAGGGTTTAAGGAAAATTGAAAAATCTGAAGTAAAAGTGAAGAGTAAAGGTGAATTTGGAGGATAAAAGGTGAGGTTGGGTTGGTAGAGCAGTTAATTTGGCTCAGATCTATGAACCAGTCGACTGAATTAGGTGTTCATCGACTGAAGCTGAATTTCGATATTTTTGGAACTTCTGGTTTAGTCAACCGAAGGCCTGATTCAGTTGACTGAATCTGGGTGATAATTTTTGAACTTCTGGTTCAGTCGACTGACCCACTGGTTTAGTCGACTGGTATGTGCCAGTTTCCCCAATAAATCCGTTTTTGGTATATTTGTTTATATTATATATACATACTAATGAAAATATAATTTATTTATATGATTGTTAGTACCAGTATATATGTTGTAAATATGAAGGAAGAAAAGATGATTCTTTTATAATAAAAAGTTGTACATGGTTTATTTATTCGAATAGTGAAATACAATGACAGTTTATCTTATTTTGAAGGGCTAGGAGTTTTATAGCCCTGTAGCTCTTTGCGTCGAACGTTGGATGCTTTATTTCAATCCCATGAGTTCGGTGAGACCGGTGGTCGCGGCAGGGACGAAGTAGTAGGACGCCGAATGGGCGTAAGCACTTGTTCTACAATTGGATGGGACGAAGCGCCATAGAATTTCATGGCAATATGTTCTATAATGCCTAGACGTCTTGAATTGATTTTTTGCTCGTAATACATTTCACGCTGAAGCTTCAACGACTCCTGCTGATAGTGATGTATATCACTTATCTTTTGTTTAGTCGTTGGAGAGTCGTCAAACACAATTTTCTTTCCTTTCTTTCTCTCTGGAGTGTATCCGGTATGATCGTGAGGAGTAGAAAGTTGTGTAGAGTGATGAACAGGTGTTTTTGTTGAGGATTCGAAGGAGGTTATGATTTCTACGGAGAGAGATGAATGTGAGGAGTTTGACATAGTGGTAGAACTTTGTATTTTTCAGTTTAGTTGTTTATACGAATAGTAGTGAATAAGAATGCCTATTTATAGGCTATAATGGAGAATAAAAAGGATTAATTGAGTGGATTGAATTGTTTTTAGTTAAAACAAATTTGTTAGTTAAGGATGATCATTGCTATTGTTTTGGTGGATTTCTGTTATTTTACTTTTTGTAATATGTTTGTATATACAGTAAACATATGTATATAAAAGAAGGTGTTATAAACAAATTAGAATTTTTTTTTAAGTTTTAGTCTAAAATTTCGTATTTTATCATTTTAGAACTATTTATACATCTTTAATTGACATTATACCGAGTTCTTGACGTAGTTTTATAAATGTGTTTTCTAACAGCGGTTTTGTAAAAATATCAGCTAATTGATTTTCAGATGGAACGTAATCTAAATTTATCACATCTTTTTCTATATCGTCGCGTAGAAAATGATGTCGAATATCTATGTGTTTAGTTCTAGAGTGATTTACTGGATTTTTAGATAGATTAATCACACTGGAATTATCACAGTAAATCATTGATTTTGATATATTAACTCCGAAATCTTTAAGAGTCTGTTGCATATAGATTACTTGTGCACAAGCTAATGCTGCAGATATATACTCTGCTTCACAAGTTGATAGTGAGACACAATTTTGTTTCTTGCTAAACCACGATATTAATGATTTGCCAATGAAATGACTCGTACCGCTCGTACTTTTTATGTCCGTTCGTGATCCTCCGAAATCAGCATCGCTGTAGGATACTAACTCGAAAGAACAATCTTTTGGATAGAAAAGTCTGAAATCTTTAGTATTACTAAGATAACGTAGTATTCGTTTTACGGCTCGTAAGTGAGATTCTTTTGGGTCAGCTTGAAATCTTGCACATAAACATACACTCATCATTATATTTGGATGACTAGCTGTTAGGTATAGTAATGATCCAATCATACTACGATACAATTTTTGGTTTACACTCTTGTCGTTTTCATCTCTATCGAAATGTGCTGTTGTGCTCATAGGTGTCGGTTTTGCAGAAGTGTTTTCCATTCCGAATCGCTTGATCAGATTATTACAGTATTTTTCTTAATTTATAAATATTCCATTTGAAATTGTTTTATTTGAAGACCTAGAAAATATGATAATTCTCCCATATGAGACATCTCGAATCCTTTAGTCATTATTTCAGAAAACTCTTTACATAATTTATTATTAGTTGAACCAAAAATAATGTCGTCTACATATATTTGAACTATTAAAATATCGTTTTTAGAATGTTTTATAAATAGAGTCTGATCTACTTTTCCTGTTTCGAATCCTGATTCAATTAAATAGCTTTTAAGGCGTTCATACCAAGCACGTGGTGCTTGTTTTAAACCATATAAAGCTTTCTTAAGTTTATAGACATGATCTGGATATTTTTCATGAACAAATAAAGGTGGTTGTTCAACAAAAACATTTTCTTTAATATAACCATTTAAAAATGCACTTTTAACATCCATTTGATAGAGTTTAAAATTATTAAAACACGCGTAAGCCAGTAAGATTCGTATTGCTTCTAGTCTAGCGACTGGAGCAAACGTTTCTTTGTAGTCTATTCCTTCTTCTTAGTTATACCCTTGTGCTACTAATCTGGCTTTGTTTTTAGTTATATTTCCTAATTCGTCTGCTTTTTTTTTATAAACCCATTTAGTTCCTATAACAGTCTGATCAGTTGGTCTGGGTACTAGTTCCCAAACTTCATTTCGTTCAAACTGAATTAGTTCTTCTTGCATAGCAATAATCCAATTTTTGTCGGATGATGCTTCCTTAGTATTCTTAGGTTCTATAGTAGAAAGAAAAGCTACATGATCCATTAAATTTAGTTGATTTCTAGTTCGAACATTTGAATTTATTTCTCCAATTATATTTTCTGTAGGATGATTTCGTAAGATTCTTGGAGGAGATCTTATTGTATTGGTGATATTTCTATTTTCTGAATTATGAATAATGTTTTCATCTTCTCTAGAATTATGATTAATGTTTTCATCTTCTCTTAAATTATTGGTTTCTATATTCGTGTCATTATTAAGTAAATCATCGTCATCATTAAAACTTGAAATATGTTTAAAGTTTTCGTCAAAAGATATGTGGAGTGTTTCTTCAATAGTATTAGTTCGTTTATTGAAAATTCGATAAGCTTTGCTTCGATCCGAATATCCAAGAAATATTCCTTCATCACATTTTGAATCGAATTTGCCAAGCTGATCTTTGGTATTTAATACAAAACATTTTGATCTAAATACTTTAAAATAAGATATGTTTGGTTTTCTACCGTTAAAAAGTTCTTAAGGTGTATTCTTAGTGAGGGGTCTAATAGAAACACGATTCAATACATAACAGGCAGTTGTAATGGCTTCTGCCCAGAAATGTTTTGGTAACATGCTTTCATTTAGTAAGGTTCTAGCACATTCTTATAGAGTCCGATTCTTTCGTTCTACAACTCCATTTTGTTGTGGAGTTCTAGGAAACGAAAAGTTATGAAATATTCCTTTCTTTTTACAATAGTTATCAAATAGTTCGTTTTCAAATTCACCTCCGTGATCACTTCTAATATTTTTAATTTTAGTACCTTTTAAATTTTGAATTCGTTTAACAAATGTTTTGAAATTCTCAAAAGTATCACTTTTATTTTTCATAAAGATAGTCCACGTATATCTAGAAAAATCATCAACTATTACAAACACGTATTTATTGTGATTTATGGATTGAACTTGGGTTGGTCCAAATAAATCTATATAAAGTAATTCAAGTGGTTGTAATGTCGAAATGACTTTCTTAGATTTAAACGAAGATTTAGTTAATTTACCTAATTGACATGCGTCACATATATTATTAACTTTAAAACTCATTTTTGGTAATCCTTTTACGAGATTATTTTTAGGAATTTTATTTATAGTTTTGAAATTAATATGACAGAATCGTTTGTGCCATAGCCAGGGATCATTTTCTTTGGCTATTAAACACATGTCTGAGTTATGATTAACTTTCATATTTAAAACGTAAATATTTTATCTCTATCTCCTTCGAAAATAAGATTCTGATTTTGATCGAAGATATTACATTTATTTTCAAAGAAAGATATTTTAAATCCTTTATCGCATAATTGACTTATACTTAATAGATTATGTTTTAGATTCTTAACTAATAAAATGTTTGTAATAAGAGGTAAATTAGATGTACCGTAATTGCTCACATCGCCTTTGCCGATGATATATCCCTTGGAATTATCTCCAAAAGTGACAGAACCTCCATCTGAGTATGTAATGTTTGTCAGCATATTTTTGTCTCCTGTCATGTGTTTTGAGCAACCACTGTCGAGTATCCATTTTCCTCTTTTCTTGAGTGGGACCTGCAAAATAATATGAGATGACGTTGGTACCCACCTTTTAATAGGGTCCTAAGAGTTAGATCTTAGGAAACCAAACCCAAGTGGGTTCAGTATCCCTTTTATAAATATAATTCTTATTATTATGAACGTTTTCTATGAATGATCTAATATACTTATTCCTTATTAACTTGTTATTTGTTTTAGGAACCCATATATTGATAGTTTTAGAAACTAATCTTTTTGAAGATTTAGACTTAACATTATTTAAATTACTGGATTGTGAATTCTTGACTTTCTTATAACCTAGTCCATTTTTATTGTTAGCAGGTTGTGAATTTTCAATAATTCTAGATAAATTTTCTCTGCCTTTATTAAAATTCAAGACATTTTTAATGATTCCTTCTAGTTTGTTCTTTAGACTCGAATTTTCTAGTTCTACCATTTTGATATTAGTTTTCAAATCATGATTTTCAGAAACAAGAACATCATTCTTTTCTTTTTGAGTCTCAATTTCTTGACTTAATAATATTAGTTGAGAATTAAAATTTGAAAGCGATTCTTGAGTTTTCTCAAGTTCTTCTTCCAATATTTTCTTCTCGTCTTTAAGCATATCTCTTTCGAATTCTGCCTTGTTCTGATTTTCAATAGCCTCTTTATATTTTCTTTTGATACTTTTTAAAGTATCTAACAATTCTGAGTTTATCTCCATCATATCATCAAAAGTTAAATCACTAACCTCATTATCTTTGGCCATAAAGCATACGTTGGCTTGTTCATTATTGCTGTCACTCTCGCTTTCTGAGGAGGAGGAGGAGTCTGAATCATCCCATGTAACTGAGAAAGATTTCCTTCTGAATTTGTCCTTCCTTTTATTGTGATATTCTTTCTTTTGATCCGGACAATCCTTCTGTATATGCCCCTTTTTGTGACAGTTAAAGCACTCCAGAACTGATGAAGATGGTGGTTTATTGCCGTTTGAGCTTCTCTTGCCATTATTTCTGTTTCCTTTTCTATACTTCAAGAATTTCTTAAAGTTTTTGGCAATAAAGGCTAGGTCGTCTTTGTCTGAATCTGATTCTTCTTGTTCTGCATGGAATGCTATATTCTTTCTATCTTGAGCTTGAACTCGTTTAGCCTGCCAATTCACTTCATAGGACATTAGATTTCCTATTAACTCTTCCGGAGTTATTTTGGAAATATCGTTCGCTTCTTCAATAGCGAGAACTTTTCTTTCCCATTCTTCCGTTAAAGAGTTAAGGATTTTGGAAACGATATCAAAATCTGAATATTTTTCTCCTAGTCCTACTAATGAATGATAGATATCCTGAAATCTTGAATACATATCGTTTATAGATTCATTGTCTTTCATTCTAAAGTTTTGAAACTGACTTTTGAGCATGGATATCTTGCTTTATTTGACCTTGTTAGTTCCTTCGTGTGTAACTTTGAGCGTATGCCATATTTCATATGCAATGTTGCACATGCTAACACGGTTAAACTCATTTTTGTCTAAGGCACAAAACAACATATTCATGGCTTTTGCATTTGCTGTGGCATCTAGTTTCTGTGTATTTGTCCAAGTAGAATACTCCTCAGTAGGAATAGTGTATTCTTTCTGAGTAATATTCCATGAATCAAAACCATTTGCTTGCATATATATTCTCATTCGTGTGGCCCAATAGTTATAGTTCATGTCATTGAATAGTGGTGGACGTGCAGTGGATTGTCCTTCTATGAAGCTAGTGTTAACGCTAGTGCTAACGCTAGTTTCCATATTATTTGAATATCAGATAACCGTGTTACGGTTATATGAAGAACCTGCTCTGATACCAAATGAAAGTGTGCTATGGATCGTTTAATATGGATATACGATAATACAGAATATAGTGATGATAGCTATATAGTAAATAGTGCGGAATATAAGAGCAGTATAATAAAAATAACACCAGAGATTTTTATACTGGTTTGGAGCACCGTCCTACGTCCAGTCCCAGACTCCTTCTGGAAGTTCACTAAAACAGCAACCCTCACTTAACCCGGAGGAACAGGTCTATACAACCCTTGAGCAGCAGAACAGGGACCTAAGTAGCGGAACAGGATTTCGCCTCAGCAGCCGAAGAGGACTTCACACGCCTGAGCAGCAGAACAGGACTTTAACAAATACAAAAGATTGTTTGACTTTTTGTGTTCTGATAACACAAATAAGTTTGTTTATAGTACACCCTTCCTATGATCTTCTCCTCGAGTATAAATATGCATATTTGAAGTTTATGAAGATTAGAAAGGAATAGTATTGCTTAAGAATGCTAAATATTTGAGAGTATAGTCGCAAGAATATTCAAGAGAGTTAGATAAGAGAGATAAGCAGATTAAGTACCTTGGAATGAAGTTAGGATATGTATTTATAGTTGTTAAATAGCAGCGACCATTGGCAAAGAGTTCCGGTTGAAGCATCACGTCCAAATCTCTTCGTAGAGATTCGTAACTCTTCACGAATGATCATGTCTTTTCAGAAAATATAGCCATTATAGAAATTCAGTCAACTGAGCCTCTGGGTCAGTCGACTAAATATTCAAACGATATTTATTATATATTTTATATATACTTGTGCACCTGTGCATGCTGCACAAATACTAGCAGGTCAGTCGACTGACCTGGTATTATCTGTGCAACTTGCACAGTTTACATAGGTATATAATATATATATATATATATATGATTCTAACTTTAAAAACTTTGATAATATATATATATTATATGCTTATATATGTGTAAATCGTTTAAAAATAAAAAGATTATATATATATAAGCCAATATATACGTAAACGAGGAGAGATCTTAACAATATTGACCTAAGACTCAAAACAAAATAATATAAAAGTTGATGCACCGATTTTAATGTCTTGTCTCCATGTAGTATATATTCTCTTTTTGTCATAACAATCGTCGAATTTGTATGTTGTAGTGATAGCTTCGTGTCATGAATCAAAACCAAGTCTCAACACCTCCATCCTCCATGTGTCAGCATTACCCTGTAGCCACCATCCTCCATACTTGAATCAACATACTCTACCTTAACTCATTCTAGGACATCAATCAATGCTTCCATTATGATTGAAATATCACCACTTTATCACTACTATATCTCTATTGTCCTCAACTAAAACACCATCAATTCATCACTACAACAATTTCACCTTATTTACTATTGAAGCAATGATACCACAATAAAACCTATAGAAACCCAAATAACATTCGCTATGCATGGTCTCAACCTCACACAACAACTTCATATTTACATTTGCCTTGCGATCGCCACTTGAATTGCAATGCATCTTCTTCCCAAATATATACCACTACAACAATGATTACTGCATACTGAAGCATTGTTACTACATTTGTATCAAACTGTACCCACATTTCTATATCAACCCTTTACTACTTCTTACTTCAACTTTACAAAACACACATACTGAATCCAGCTTAACTCACACACTGCTAATTCATACTTGATTCTCACTTTTCTACTTTCCACAGCAGATACCATTTCCAGCAAATGCCTTAAGCTTCCGAAGTCTGGGGCTTCTACTAATTGTATTACAATTACAAATCTTTCTTTTTCTATGAGCAGTGTTACAAACACGAATATAGCCTCTTAAAGATGCACGACAACAATATAAAATGAACTTTATAGGTTCAATGTAAAAATAAATTTCACTACCATTTTCTTTTAAGAAACTGATTTCAAATCTCTGATCATACATCACTTCTTCTTTACTTAAATTTTCTATTGTATCTAATTCCACAATATCATTAAGTATCGAACTTGAGACCGATACGTGCTGTACATGATCATCATTATGCACATAACCCCTGCTATTAACACATCACCTTACCTCCTTCATGTCATTGACCATATTTTCCATAACAACCTCTGGCTCACCTCTTATTTCTTTTTCCTGATGCCTTACTTCCACTGAATTTATCACACCATCAACTAATTCTTTGTTACACTGCATTGTACTAGTTGCATGTATTTTATTTACTTTTCTATGCACATTCTTTATATCACTTCGTACTTTATATATTTCCAAACTTCCATTATCAATGTTAACAACATCAACTATATTATCTTCATGCACTGTATCACCATGCACACTGACAATATCAACATGGTAAACAGCCAAACCCACAGAATCTTCCACTACATCAACAGCCTTTTCTTTTTCTATGACTGTGCAATCCATCACTTGATACCTCTTTGAATTCAAAACCTTATTATCCAAACTGTTTAGACTATCCAATCTGATTACAGTGGTAATCACAAAACTTGAATCAGCATTATCAAAATCTTGATCAATCTCCTGTAATTGATTGTCACCGCCTAAAACTAATTTATCTTCATTATTACACAGTACAACTCCATCTGCCTCATCAAGAATGACAACATCCCCACAACCATTCTCATCTACCTTTTGTATCATTTCATAGATATAGGCGGGACTGTGCATGTATGAAATATCTGAATATACATTAATTTGAGAAACTTTGCACACATCAACAGATTTTCCATCAAATCAATTACAATAATCAACAGTCCCATAATCCGCCCTATCAACCATTTCCTCCACCAAGCAACTATGCACAATGGAAGTATCACAAAGTACATCTCCAACAGCCTCATCAGGTATGACAACATCCCCACAACCCTTCTCAACCGCCCTATTATCATTTTAACAATAGTCCTCAACCCCACAATCAACCACCATTTCCTGAAACAAATCAGAATTATCGCCTATAACACCCAAGTCCCTTAAACAATAAAAAAAATTGAAGTAGCAATCTCAAACTTCCCCTTTTTGAAAGATATTACTACAAATTTTCTGTTTTTTCCGAACAAAACCTTCATTGGTTTCTTGCACCTGATTTAATGCCCCGCATCTAACATTGCGATACCAGTTTCCTAAGGATGAGAAATCAATCCGCAATTCTCAAACGCTGGATCTGATAATATTGGATCAGGAAAATAATTCTCCTTTAACACCATGATGTTGGCTTCGACAAGAACAATCGAAGCATCAAAATCAAATGTATTACTACTCGAAGCAGCACCACTCAAATCAGGGATGAGAATATTATCCTTGGCAAGACCATCACTATCTGAAACCACTTCAGGATCCCCAAATTTATCTTTAAAATTTCGACCTATGTTCACAACATTAATCACATCGAAATGTTTAACATATATTCCAAGAGTTCAATACCTTCGTCCCTTTGCAACCACAAATGATCAAGCTAGATTCTCTTTAATTTCATACACTTTAGCACAAAGAAAAACCCATGATCAGTAATCAAAATACTCTTCTTTGCGCCATCATCTGAACCAAAATTCCTCAAACATCTATCTTTTCTATGCCCGAACAATCCACAACTAAAACATCGAATAGGATCCTGACAAACTCTAGCTAGATGATAGTAACCCCCACTCCGAAAATAGATTCACTTCTCTTTTTTGTTATCTATCTAGTTCTTAAAAGAATTTTTATTAGGTAAGGATCTGAGGAAAAAATCCCTTCGATTCTTTCACTACCTACGATCGATAACGAGTTTTGCTAGAATTTGGAACCGAAAAATTTAAGAAAGGATTAGAAACGAATTGGAGGACAGGATTAGAAGAATTTGAGAAAGAAGAAGGAAAGCGTGGAAACGAGAAAGATGACATTTTTTCTTCAGGATGCGCTAAAAAATTGAAATTGGTTTAATTATTACATGTTAAATAAATAAAATGAAACGATAAATAAAATGTGACTTTGGTAGGAAACAACCAGATTGGATCCAATGTTAAATATTAGATTTCATTTAGCCATTAAGATCCGATTATGGAATTTTTTGAAATTTACTCATTTCAATTGTTGCCGAATGGGCCAGATCCAGCACTTTCATGTTTTCGATAACTACCAAATCATGTCTTCTAATTGTTTAACCCTTCGTATGGTTAATAGCTACTCCCTTTAGGTTTGGATGATTAATGACTAGGAAGTTTTGTATAACATCAGCATTTATGAAGTATTTATATATTTAGTGCACATATTAGTGTAACATACTTAATTATAGATGTATAACATTACATTAAGTATTCTAGTTAAGTTTTTATATGGCTAAGCGATTTGGTGTTATATGTACGTAATTATGGACCATATATCCAATTTCTAATGACAACCAAATATGTTTAAGTTCTTCTTTCATAATGCAAAAATGAGTGTAGAATTTTCATTAATAAGTACATTTTATTTTTACAAATGTTATTTCATTAATTAAAAAAGAGTGTAGAATTTCACAAATAAGTACACTTTATTTTTAAAGTTACAATTTGATTCCCACTCAGATTTATGATTCACGATTCAAATCCCGTTTTGATTCAAATTTCAAACTTTACGGTATAAGATTTGAATCTCATATTGAAATCATTAGATTCAATTACAAGTTCAAACCAAATTTTATACAAATCAATTTTAAAATCGATACAACCAACTAATATCATCAAAATTACATAGACAAACTCTTTAAAACAATGCTCCAAGAAAGATATACATCCATCCATGTTTATATATCCAACTATAATTTTTTCATCCAAAGTTCGGGTAAAAAGAAGCATCGATTTCCTCTTGTTTGTCAAAACAATCATCAATTTCATCAATACCACCAGATAATATCATCAATTTCAGTTAAATCCCAAACTTCGAAAATCAAAATACCGAAGTTCCATTAGATTACAACTTTGGAAAATTTTGAATTACCTACCTGGAGTTTAGCGGAGAGATGGAGGCTTTAATCTTTTCGCCGCGTGACAAAAACAGTTCGTTAGAGGCGGTATTCCTACACGATGGAGAGAGATGGAGGCCGAGCTAGGGTTTTGTAGTAATATTCATGCAAATATATATATAGTTCTTGGATCCCCACATGACCTCTTCAGGGTTTAAGGTGGCCGCCCTTGAGTATTCTCATACAACGAGAACAGGAAAAGGGGCGTAGCCTAATATTGAAAATATATTGTATTTATATTTTTAATGTTAAAAATTAGGATGATGTTATGCAATGTTATTGTTTTTTAATTAGTGTGTTGCTATGAGCATCGAGTTTTCTTCTTCCTAATACCGTAGAAGAAAAATAAACGAAATAAAAAATTTGTACTTTATAATACCAAAGTCATTTCACATGGCAATCAACCACATCAAAAAGTCGTTTTGCACGGTGAACAACCGCCAACCAGCACCATTTTCCACACCCATTAATCACCAAACTACTGTTGTTCGTTGGTTGATCGTCGTGAAAAATGGTGTTGGTCGGCGGTTGTTTACCGTGAAAAAAGAGAGTCGAAAATGATGTCTTTGGTAGCCTCTTAAAAAGTTTGGTAATAAAAAGAGTATAGTGTAAAATTTATAGCAATTTTTAGCAATTGTATTAAGAAGAAAAAAATGAGGTGCCTTTCGCAACACACTTATATTATTATTGTTTATGTATAATGCTATTGTTAAAATTAGAACGTTGTTAATGTTAATATTGAATTGTACACTAAAATTGTTTATGTATGATTTATGTTATTTAGCTTATATCTTTATATTTGAGAAAAATTAATCTTATCCATTTTGTTAATATTAATATAGCATACATGTCGAAAATGATACATTTTAATGATTTATTAAATAAATTAACAATTATTATTCAGTTGAATTTGTTTAAATAGATTAAATTTTAAATTATGTAGTTAGTTTAAATATACGGACTCTAAGGTAAATACATAGAAAGAATTATAATTGATTTACAAATTAACTTTATTATTATTTTTATGCAAAAATATGAGATCCATATATCTTTATACTTGAATGGAAAAAATAACTATATCATTTTTGTTAATATGAATATGTCTGTGTCTGCGTTTGTGTGTGTGTGTGTGTATGTGTATGAATGTATGTATGTATATTTGTGTGTGTATTAAAAATGAGCACATATTTTTAGAATTTGCTCGAAGAATAGATAAACTATTTAGTGAGATTATGTAAATAGTTTAAATTTGAGATGTCGTAAGTAGTTTAAATATATAGATTCAAATAAAAGTGTTAGGTAAGAATAAAGGTAGGTTTGTAAATAACCGTGGAAATGTTGAAATGTTGGCATTTGAAGCTAATAACAAAATTTTGCAATACAATGTATGATAAATTTATCGAGATAAATAAATAATAAATTAAATTTGTTAATATTATTTATGCATATGTATGTTATGTGATTTGTATTTTTTTTATTTGTGTGAAAAGGATGATTTTACCACTTTTGTTGATGTGAACATTGTACATATTAAACCCATTGTAATTAGGGTTTATTAGATGAATTAATAATTTTTGTTAACTAAAAGTACCCGAATAATTTAAATTCAAGATTACATCACTAATTTAAATATATTGACTTATGTATAATATAAGCTAATATTGAGGAGAATATAGTAAATAATTATAGAAATTTCAATGTAGATTCCACACGTTAAATATGAATTTTACAATGTATTACATAGTAAATATAGTTACAAATGGATTATACATTAAATTTGCATGTGCTATTTATGCATATAATTTATGTTACATGATTGATGTATTTATATATTGTTACTATTTTTTGTCAATATGAATATGATATAAATATTGAAATTTTCGTTATTTATTTATTTATTTGGCGAATCCATGAATAACTATTTATTGAACTTACTTACATAGTTTAAGATTACGTAATTAATTCTAATATATGGACTCAAATGTAAACATTAAAAGATAACTGAGTGGATTTTGTAAATGATTATATAAGTTTTTAATATAGGTATTTGAATTAAAATCATAATCTTGTAAAGCACTTCATGATGAAATTATTGAGATAATTGAATTTTAGATTGCATTTTTTGTTATTGTTTATATATATTTTGTGTTATATGACTTATGTAACTTTACTTTAATGATGAAGAAATTCTTAACCATTTTTGCTACTATATTGAATATTATGTATTTAATTTTTTTATATTTTCATAATTTAGTTGATGAATTAACAAATACCAATTAATTAGATTTATCTTTTTTTTAATGTATAATTTTATGAGAAACGTGAGGTGGGTTTTGTAAATAATTGCACTAATTTTAAATATAGGTATTTAAAGGCAAAAGTAGAATATCAAAATGCAAAATATAATGAATTTATTAAGATAAATAAATAACAATTTGTTATTATTATTTTATGTGATTTATGCATCTTTATAGCTGAATGAAAAAATTTAATTTTACGGTTTTGGTTTGTACAATAGTGGTATACATATTGAAATTGTTGATCTTTAGTATTTATAAGAAATATTAATATATATTAGTTAGCTGCGTTTATTTAAATAGTTTAATTTTTGGGTTATGTAATTATCCTAAATATATGGCCTTGAATATGAAATATTAGAAGGTAATTGATGAAAATAGTTGTACAAACTTTAAAATATGTGTACCAAAATATAAAATGATGGAAGAGAATTAGTAAAATAAGTATAAAAGGATAAACTAAGAGACTTTTGAAAACAAAATATTAAGAAAGAGAAATAAGGAGAAGAGAAACCCCCTAAAATTGATACTAGATCTAGAAATGCTTCTACACACTATTATTTAATAAATTGTTAGTTGCACTCTAAATCTGGATATGATGACCAAAAATTAAAATTTAGCATACCCCTATTGAACAATTTTTTTACACTTCATTTGGTACATCTTCATCGAATTTCAAATTTAAATTCAGCATACCCTCGCTGAATTTAAACCCTAAATTTAGTAGGCACACCATTGAAATTTCCCTTATATCCAAATTTGATATCATAATAGCAATTTCCTTATAAAATTAGTGTCTACAGTGTAAAATACCTGCTGTATTTACGATACACGTTACACAAGTCACTTATACCGTCATGTTGATGTGAATATGAATTATCGCATTTTAACCATAATTTCTTAAGCAATGTATATAGCACCTCAAATAACTATATATTATACACTAAACTCTCTTCGCCCGCACAACAATCCAATCCCCCTAACCCCCTTAATAAGCACAACATGCACAAACCTACATCCTCCCCTTGGACATTGTCACGTCGCTATCATATTCACATGTCAAGCTTCCATCTCCTATACCCATGTCAATCCCTCCTCCCCACCATTACGAACTTCATAGGCTGCTTTAACTACGACATCTTTGCATCGTACGTCCTTACATTTTGTATTAAAGGCTAAAAATTAGAACATTTTTATAAAGAGTTCCTTATACCGTGTCGCACATCACAAACGAAAGCACTCTCATCTTGCTATGGAAAAGAAACCAATAATAGTTAGACTATGCATATCTAATTAGTGATGGATTTATACACATAAGACCATGCACTATAGCCTGAGTCAAAACTTTGAGACTATTATGTTTTATTGATTTACCTCATTAAGTTAATGAGGTCAAGGGTGTTGAATCAAGGTACTTCAAAAGAATAAGAGTTTTTTCATATTTATTCCAAGTAATAAACTACTTTGATTATAGTATTCATTAGGTTAATGAAGTATCGAGATAGCTAAGGTGTTTAATATTGACATTCAAATTTTTGTTCAGGTTATATTATTGTATACAAATTAGAATATCGCCTCAATCTATTATATCAAAACTAAGACCAAAGTCGAGCATGGTTGTACGCAGTATATTATCGTTAAATCCCTAAGTGAGAGATACATTTCTTCGTATAGTGCGAGAAGCCAAAAAATTTAATAACATAAGTGATACTTAAATTAAGCAAAGCACTCATTTTGGTATCTCAAGGAATCGAACCCAAGACCTCCAAAACCAAAATCTCGATATCTTACCACCTAAGCTACTAGTCCTTGACATGTGAGAAACTAATTTAAATTACAAGACCATTCCATCATAAATTTTTACACCATATTCAATCAAACAAGGCAAATATAAATCAAACGAGAATCAATTTACGGAAAACTATATCACCTCTTGACGTCCTTCCTTTTTTCATCTGTAACTTCTTCCCACCATTATACAACCATGCATTCAAAATCACATGTATCCAATTTCTTTTCACTTCAAATAGGGGATTTCACTTTAAGTATAACTTATTAGCAGTGAATAAGTTTCTAGGACTTAAGTTTATCAAGGACCATTAGCTCAACTGGTCATTGGTATAACGCTCTAGACTCAGGTTATAGAGATTATGGGTTCAAAAACTTAGAGACGTTAAAATGAGTGTTCTACTTTAACAAAGTATCATTCTTACTATCAAAATAGTTTCCATGACAAATATTATGAAATTACAATACTGCACCTCATATTTTACATAAAATCTAGAACCCATCCCTAAATCCTTTGTTATACATTTCTTAAAAACCTTTTCGCTTATCCATCTCTCGTATCGACATCGAAATCGTTTCCCAAATCCAGCTCAAACACAAAAACTGCTAAAATGTGATATTTAAAAATCATCAGATATTAACTTGTTTTCAGCAACTCAATGATCAAGATAAGTAAACCCTAATTTTTTTATATTAAGAATTTTACTCTTTGTTATAATAAGAATTTACCTATGTTTCCCTTTCAATTTAATTCATAAAAATGGTTACATAACTAAAACCCTACATGTTGCATACTGTTTTAACTTAGACATTAGGTATTGATATTTTATTTTAACTTAACTTGTGTATGATTGACTAAAGCCCTAACCATTTTATAAATGAAACCCTTCGTAAGCTATGTTAGTTGTGTTATTAGCACCCTAAATTTTGAATAACTATTTATTATTATTAATAGGTACGTGTCTGTGGATTTTATGTAAAAAAGAATTGCAATGATAAATTTATTATTTATAATATTAAAAAAATTATGTTTATGTTTAATTAATTAATACAGTGATAAAAATTAATCAACAAATTTATCTTTTACATTTCAGTTTTTATCAATTACTTTTTGTATTTTGTATATGAAGATATTGGAAATAAAATTTAAATATTTTAAACATAAATACATTTAATAATGTTATTTAAAAGATTAAGTAATTATTCCATTTTTTGCATTTAATTTTATTGGTATCATCATTTCAAATATAAGCATTTTAAGTATAAAATTGTAAAGCTATAAAAAATAACCTCTTTATAATGAAAAAAATAATAAACCATATTTAATTTATATTTTTTCATTGTAAATATTTATCTTTTTTATTTTAGTTTCTTATATTTTATTACATACCAAATTGTCAATATGTTTAGCTTAGTTGGTTAGTGATTCAGACTACGAGATAAAAGGTTACGAGTTCGATTCTCAAAATTGATACTTATTAGCAGTAATGAACCATGTTAAAATAAGATTACATACCAAATTAAGATCGAGAACATACGAGTAAAATAATTTTTACAAAATAATGAAACTGTGAACTTTTTTTATAGTCTTTTATCATTTTAGTATACTATCATCATATTAAATATAAGTTATTACATATAAAATTGTAAATCTGCAAACAAGAATAAATATATTGACATCTTCATAATGATAAAATAATTTACCAATTATATTTGTCATTTTAAACATTTTTCTTTAAAAATTTCACTTCAATATTATCAACTTAATTTTCATTTTACTTAATTTTTATATTTTTATACTTATATTTTTTTTCATAAAAACATTCACTACAAGAGAAACAGGGATTTTCGATGGCTTGTAGCCATCGGCGGCCGTCGCGAGCAGTCGGAAATGCCATCGGAATACGGACTACGGATTTTGTCCATTTCCGACGGCTTCGATGAAGAATTTATGACGGCTACTGACATCTCTTCCGATGGCTTTTCCGTTGGCGCCAACATCTACGTGGCATGAAAATTTATCAGTAAACCGTTGCACGATATATAAAGTATTTTGCGAAGTCACTATATTTTATATAAGTAGTTTACATCTAAAGTTATAAAGCTACAAAAAATTCTTTTAACAAATTCAAAATGATAAATTAATTTATTATTTATATTTTATCATTATAAATATTTTTTAATTAATTTTCAATTTTTATGTCTTACGATTTTAAATATGAAATATTATTTTATCTTGATAACAGGCCTATTTTAAGGAAAACTCTGAATCTAGGATGAAAGAAAAATCAATAGCTTTTCCGTTTTTGTGACAAGCTCTGACATCTCAAAATGATTTTGTGATTTTATATATAATCATAAGGGAATCCATAGAAATATACACAATGACCATAATTCAACCTTTAGATTAGTACATGATAAATGCTAATTTTCACAAGGTCCTTATAAAGGTTTAATTTGGAACGATTGCATTTATTTACTATAAGAACCGTGCGCTGCAATTTTATTGAAAACATTAACTCAAAAGCAATGGAGAAAATATGCATTGGTTCTTCAATGGTAGTATTTTGTATTGTATTAGTTATAAATTTACTGTGTATTTCCATTGGTTGAACCTAGTTGGTGGTTTCTGTAACGACCCGTGTTTTTCTGTCACTAATTGTGACTATTTAAATGGTTTTAAATATTGAATTTGAATTTAGATTGTTTTTGAATATGAAGAATTGAGTTTATTGATAGATTCAGAATTTAGATATAACAATTTATTGGGTAATTTAATTATTGAATTTTGAAATCGAATAATGGGTAAATTATTATATCTTGAGTTTTAAGCCGATAAAAATAATTTAAAGGCTTGTAAAATTTATATTTATAATAATGAAGGTAATAAAAGTTTTAAATTTTAATTTAACAAGTGATCTGTTCAATTTAAAAATAGCTTGTTTAAATTGTTATTTAAAAAATAGCTTTTCGAGACACGGTGTCGGAATTTTGACGAAACCAGTTCCATTAGATCTGTAATATTGTATTATCATTGGATTCCAAATTTCATAGCTTATGGAGTTATCGTTTAGCCGTACGAGGTATAAACGTGTTGAAATTTATATTGAAATTTTAATATAATAATGAGGGTCAAAAAGTTATCTTCTCCATAAGATCGAATTAGGACTCGAAACCTTTTCCATTACGTTCGAAATAGGGGCAATACATTATAAACGCCTAGCGGCATGCTTCGATAGGGATTTAAAAATTTTAGTTACTCAAAACGAGATAAATTCAATATTTAAATAGAAAAAAATAGAATAAAATATATATAATGGTTTAATCAGATGAACAATTGAGTCCCATTCAATCGCACGTCCCTTATCCTTCTACAACACGTGAACTTTTCTTTCTTCTTTTTAAAAGACCGGCCTCGTCTCCCTCGTTCAAAAACCGAACGAAAATTTGAAAAAAAGGAATGAAACAAAATAAATTGCGATACAACTCCTCCTCTCCAGTTATTCATTCACAAAACGAATCAAAATCGAAATCGACATTTAAAAAAAAAAGAGTGCGGCACGCGATTGAATCGCACGTGGATTGCTGCCTTGCGGCGTGGCGAAGAGGGGTTATCGCGTAGTCATGAGTCGTCTCGATCGAAGCTAGGGCATGGGAAGGGAAGGGCGCGAGCCTGAAGCGGGAGCTTTTTCGAGCGTACGCGGTAGAGCGAGGCGATGCTTGTCGATGGGGGAGACGGGAAGGCAAGAGGCGAGGGATATCGCTATCGAGCATGGGGGAGGGGCTCGTTTCAAGCATGATGGTGTCGCGAGGCCTGAAGGAGGGGGTGCGCGCTCGCATGGAGGTAGGGCAGTGGTCGCGAGTGAGGCCGGATCTTGCCTGAGCTTGTTGTACGCGAAAGGCAGTGAGGTAATTAACCTTTTTTTAAATTAGTTTAATAAATTAAATATATTAGCGAGTTAACTATTGATAAATTAAATTTTATAAAATCCGTAAAAATGCTTATACGAGGTACAAAGGTCGCAAAACTATAATCTGGAATTAATTAAAGATTTTTAGAGGCAGACATTAATCAAAATTCGAACGGATCGCAAATAAAAATCAAGGTGAGAATTTTCTCACTCATTTGGATTTCCGTTTTTTAAATTTAAATGTTTAAATTTAAATTATTGGATGTGGATTGGATTGATATATTTATAATTATCTATTGGATGACTAATTATATATAGTATATATATATTGGAGTGATTGATATTCCCGCATATATATATATTGCGGATGAGACCCTATGCGCCCCGCATAATAGCGGATGACCCTATATACCGTGATATCCCCCTCGAAGTGGGATTGGTATTTTTATTGTTGTCTAACATCTGCGGATGCAGGAAAAACAGGTTGGAGGGATCCAACTGGATTCCTCAAATATGTTATATTTTTCTTATATATATAAATTGCTGGATTATTGCGTGTTGTAAAATTTTAAATGTTAAATAGCATGGAAATTAATTTTGGATATAGTAAATACCATAAATATTATTTTGAAATTTTTAAGTACTAAAAAGGAGATTTTTAATATAAAATATGTATATCGAAAATCAGATTATTTAAAAGAGGTTGGGTTGAATAAGAAATGGTGAATTTTTTAGCGTAATAAATAATGCGGAAAAATATTTAATGGACAATTTTAAAATAAATTATATAAAGGAATTTTTAAATACTGGGTTTAAAAATGATATTCGGGAAAAAGGGTTGAAATCGATATTGAAAATGATGGGCAAAAATAAAAGGATTTTTAAAGAAATTGAAATTATAAAATGGAATTTTATAAATGAGATTATTTTTAGTGGAACTCAAAAGGAGTTATAAAAATTTATAAACGGAGTTATAAAAAAAAGGGAAGTGATATTGGGTGATAAATTTGGAATATAAATTTTACAGAAAGAAATTATATTGGGATATGGAAATAGGGTGAGAAATATAGTAGATACTATTTTTAATGAAGATGGTCAAGGAGACCGAAATGGAAGAAATGTGATGAAAATCGAGAGGGGTTATAGACTAGAAATTTGGTTATTCAGACTTGAAAATAAGTTTTAAATAAGTTAAGTTTTAAATTTTAAAAAGGAGACTTTTATTTATTAAACTATGAAATTTTAAAGTTAGTTAGTACTGAATACTTCAGAAATGAATTTTTAAATACTTGATATTTATTTTAAATAGAATACTAATTTTTAAATCTGCTCTGGAAAGTGATTTTATAAAAGGTGTTTCAATATTTTAAATAATTATCTGAATATGTCTTAAAAATAAATTATTATTATTTTCTTTAAAGTACTTATTTCTATTACATATATATAGAGTTTTGAAATGTTTTAAGTTTGTTTATAAACCTTCTCGGAAGCCAAAAAATGGGTTATTCAGTGGATATGATTTATAAGAAAATTCTTAGATGGAATTGGGAAGAAAAGTAAGAAAATTTCCAAAGAAGTTAAATAAAAGTGAACTTAGAAGAATGAAAATAGAATTCATAAAGAAGTACAAAGGGAATTAAATTTATAAGCAAGTATAATTGGTTTTGAAAATATTAAGGGAATTAATTAGGAAATTTCGTAATTTATAGAATTCGTGTGAAACGAGCTGGGAAATTTGCAAATAAAGTGTAAATGATTTTTTGAGAAAAGAAAAAGGAAATAAAAGGAATATTTTCTAAGTTTTAATATCAAAATGAAGTGAAGGAAATATTCTAAGTATTGGGAAAGGTTGGAAATGTCCCGTGAAGATAAAAAGGGTTTGAAAACTGTTTTCAAATGTTGAGGAATTGAAAATAATATCTTACAAAGATATTTTGAGATAAATTTTGGAAAATTTATAATAAGGCTTGATGATTGTTTATGGATGTGTATTGATAGTTAAATAACCGACTATCAATTTTGGCCAATTTCGTTAATCGTTTCGAAGAGACCGGGATCAGATTTGCTTGCTGCATGATAGGGGGTTCTCGCTTCTTGTTAGGTAGCGGACGGATGACTCTTACCTCTACATGTCACTGAGTGGTTGGTTGTAGTCGAGAGGCTGGCCATAAAAGCAAATTCGAGGTACCAGTGTAAGCTACGGCGGAAAGTGGCCACTGTCGATGGTTGAAAAGCCTAGACCGTTACAGTTGGTATCAGAGCTGAAGGTTACGCGAGGACCTTGGCTCTGGTGGGGATTACTCATTAGAGATAGAGTCAGTAGTACTCTAGAATGAGTTTGAGTGTACTAATAGATATGAGCGCGTATTTTTTAGTGAATATAAATTATTTTATATTGTGTTGACTTATCAGTTGGGTGTTTGTAAATTCTGGTCGGTACGGTCTGGACAACTATATCGATAGGGATTTTTAAACTCTTAAACTAGGCAAACCGACATAGTATTATTGTTTTAAAAAGTGGGTAAATGAAATAATTTTACCCAAAACCATATTTTGATATAAAAGAAATAATTTTCTGAAATTATTATATATATTTGGAGTGTTTGGATGATAATATTGTAATCAAATAGGATTATAAAATTGAAAATAGTTTATACAACCAAATGGAAATTGGTATAAGAGTAAATTATACAAATGGATTATAATTAAAATTGGATTTAAACTGGGATCTGGAAATTTAAATCCCGGGAAGTTTGGAAAAAAATGTTTTTCGAAGTGGTGTTGAAAAATGATAAGAGTATTATTTTTGGAAATATTTTTGAAAGAAAATGGGTTTAAATGGATTTTTGGAAGAGATATAGCACTGAACTCACTTCAGCCGCTGGAAAATAATCCTGGTGATCACTGCGCAGCATCATCAATATTCATTTTCAAGTTTTTAAGTGATGAATTGCTACCATAATTGATTTGTTTAGATTTGTCAGGCAAACCAGTGTTGTTTTGAAAATTCCAAAGTGGATTTGTTTGGGATAAAAACCAGGTTTGGTTTAAAATGTGAAAGTGTAATTTCATCAATATTTGAGATTTCAAAATGATTTGGAAAAAATGTTGGGTGTTTGAATTCTGTAATCCTTATTTAAATAATTTAGAGATCATCGGAAAATAAGTTATAAACTTATAAATTGAAAATGATTCTAAATAATGAAAGTACAAAAATTGGATTTTGGAATTATTTTTTTTTGCAAAGCAAGCGGGGTTGAATGGTCCCCTACCATTATTATTAATAACCAAAAATAAAATTACATTGGATTACAACAAGCTGACCATCACATAGGAAGCATAAGCGAACCTATATGTTACTAGTAATAGAAAGGACCAATACATGTTTAGAGGTAGCTAGCCCTTTAAACACCCTATTGTTCCTCTCCAACCAAACACAGTACAAGACTTTCTTCAAAATTCTTAACAGAACTCTACTTCTCTCATTCTTCCACCTAGTTGCTTTAAAGATGTTGTACCATTCCATACAAGAGCTTCTCTTAGGCCTGTGGAACCCATAGTGTTGCAATATCGTGCTCCAGATATGTAAAGTGTAGTCACATTAAAATATAAGTGCCCAACCGTTTCCACCTCAGTACTACAAAACAGACATTTATCACATTGAATAACCCCATATCCTTTGAGTTTACCTAGAGATAGGATACCATTCTTCAAAACCTTCCACATGAATAAGTTTTCCTTAGGGATAGACCTAGAATCCCAGACACGAGAATACCAAGGAAAAGTTGGAAGTTGCATGGAAGGATCAAGAGCCTTAGAAACAGTTTTAACAGAATGCATCCTGTCATTCCAAGTCATATGAACAGAACTGATATTGTAGGTCCTATTATGAATAGCAGACCACTCAGCTCTAACCACTGCAGAGCTATAGTTCGGGAGAAAGACAGTATCATCAGCCCAGAACCTAGAAAGAGTAGCATTACAATCAATGCCAGTGGATCTTCTCGTGTCATAATCTATTATGTTAGCTAAGGAGACACCTTTTGCCGACCATGGATCAAACCAAAAAGATATCTTGTTAATATCTTTCATTCTCTGTTGCACCATAGGGAGGAAAAATTGCCTACCTCTCAAGATATTCCTCCAAGACCAGCTACAGTCAGTTGGAGGAGCAATAAACCAAAAATTGTTATGACGAATGAGGTATTGCTTACACCAGAAAGCTCATAGATTTCTATCATTCCTTAATAACTTGTCAATTCTTGCAGATAGCATTGAAAAATTCCAATTCTTAATATTTATAATTCCAAGACCACCTTTTTCCTGAGGGCAGCAAATTTTATTAAAAGCAATAGGAATCATTTTCTTAGAGAAAGGATTACCATGCCATAGAAAATGATTCAGTGCCGAGTTGATCATGCTTATGAGTTTGGCAGGGAGAATGAAAATTCTGGCATAATAAACACACATAGATATTGCTATGGACTTGATAATTAAAAGCCTACCAGCCATCGAAAAACGAGATACTTTCCAGCTAGCAAGTTTTCCAGTAATCTTTTCAAATAGTTGTAAGCAGTGGAATGTTCTAATTCTAGAATCACAAAGAGGCATCCCAAGATAGTATTCATTATCACTGAATGGAGCAAGGCCAGACAGAGAGTAAATCATCTGTTTATCATCATCAGGGATACCAGCAATTAGTAATTTAGATTTACCTCTGTTAATGACCAGACCAGTTAAGGCTTTGAAGGAATGCAGCACATTTAGAACCCCAGTTACGGATTTAGAATTAGGCTTAGTGAATAAGAGTAAGTCATCAGCAAAAAGAAGAGAGGATATACTGTTCTTTCTGCATAGAGGATGATAATCAAGTAACTTCTTGCGCATAGCATCAGACATAATAGTATTGAGCAACTCCATAACACAGATGAAAAGGTAAGGAGAAACTGGGTCACCTTGTCTAATACCCTGAGTGGCACCAAAGTAGCCAAAATTATTACCATTAAGACTAAGGGAATAGTTGACAGTAGAAATGCATGTATATATCCAACACAAGAAGGGGATGGGGAAGTTCATCTGATGTAAAATATAGATGATTGATTTCCACTGATTGGAATTAAATTTTAACTTGAGTAAAGTTAAAATGGATAAAATTAAAGTTTAAGCAAAGCAAATGGAATAAAAAAATGAAGTGATGGCAACAATAAAAAGGAATTAGTGAATTAATAAAGTGGATTGTATAAATTGGATTTGACTTATGCAAGTTAAATAAATTAAATTGGTTAAAGAAAATGGTATGGATTTGAATTTAACTTAAGCTAAGTTAAATAAAATTTAGTTGAATTTGAATTAAAATAGAAATTGAATTGAGTTATAGAAGATATTGAATGGAATTAAATTCTTACTTAGATAAGTTAAAAGAAATGGTATGAAGTTTAAATTTAACTTAAGTTAAGTTAAATAAATTGGAATGGCTTATAAAAAAAATTAAGATGAATTGGATAAAAATATACTTAGGCTATAAATAGATGTATGGTCTCAAGTTAAAAATAAAATGTGAATATATTAGAGTATGGAATTGGTGGAGATATGAAAAATGAGTTGTGTGACTTATAAATTGAAAAGTGAAATAGAAAACCCGAAATAAAAACCCAAACTTGAATTATAAAATAAATTTAAACTCAAGTAGATTGGTTGAAGTGATTTTGAAATAAAAAATTAGATATTGAATTATAAAGTGGAAATGAATTAATTAGATAATTAATTAGTTAATTTGATATAAAATGGACATTAACTGGGTTGAATAAATCTGGATGGTGCGTTAAAAATGGAATTTGAAAATGAAACTTGAATTACAAATAAAATTCAACTTAGATGGTGAGCAAATTAAATAAAAATTGAAAACGTGTCGAGTAAAATGGAAATAATTTGAAATGGTGACAACTCAAGTTATAAATAAATTAAATTGAAATGTAAATAAATTAATATGACTTGAGATATTAAAGAAATGGATTTGAGTATGGAATTAAAATTTAAGTGGATTAAATGAATGAACTAATTAATTAATTAGTGATTGAATAGAAATCAATTCAAATAGCTGGATTTGAATATAAAGAGAGTAGATCTAAATGAAATGCAACTAAATTGATGAAGAATCAATTGGAAATAGATTAAAATTAAATATAAATTAAGTTGGAATCAATTTAAATAGTTATAAACTATAATGGTTATTCTATTAAATGAATAGCGCCGAATTTGCATAGAAAATGGTAGTTCGGCGTAGATGGAAGTATATGAAATTCTATGAATCAATAGAAGTGAATAAAATTGATTTTTAATCAATTTGGAATGGATATGGTTTGTTTGATACAAAAATGAAATTGAATGCAAGAAAAGTGAGTTGTAAACCATTTAAATTGAATGAAATGGTACGTAGATTGATTGGAAGTAATTAAATTGTTGTTGGAACTTCATGATTGCCTATAAATGTATGATTAACATGAATTGCTTGTGAAAATTATGTGTTTAATAAGTAAAATGTATTGAATTTTCATGTTTTGGGTACTTACATGTTTGAATTGAGTAAGTACAGGTACCTGGAGGCCGTTTGGCTAGACTTTGATCGCGCTGATTGCAAAATAAATAAGCCGCTTGCTTCAAAATGCTAAAATAAGGTACGTTTTCGGATTAAATACTGCAAAAATATATAAATATTGATATATATTTTGTTTTCCGACCATGTAGGTCGATGTATATATTTTATCTCTCTTGTCAAATTGCAAAAGGCTCTCCGTACAAGGGAGACTCAACCAAAAAATTTCGAAAATTAGGGTGTTAGAAAAATTTTGGAAAATTTGGTTAACGACGAATTAATTTCAAATTGGAATTGAAATAAAAGGTTTTGGATTTAGGATTGAAAACTAATTGATTTGGGCGAAACTAAAAGATTAGAAAAGTGAATATCGCATTTTCACTAAGTGGGGTTTTGGATAAGTAATGGGTTGGAGCAATTTTCCTACCTTAGCAATTTCGGGGACGAAATTCTTTTAAGGGGGAAGGAATGTAACGACCCGGGTTTTTGTGTCGTTAATTGTGACTATTTAAATGGTTTTAAATATTTAATTTGAATTTAGATTGATTTTGAATATGAAGAATTGAGTTTATTCATAGATTCATAATTTAGATATAACGATTTATTGGGTAATTTAATTATTGAATTTTAAAATCGAGTTGGGTAAATTATTGTATCTTGAGTTTTAAGCCGATAAAATAATTTAAAGGCTTGTAAAATTTATATTTATAATAATGAAGGTAATAAAAGTTTTAAAATTTAATTTAACAAGTGTTTTGTTCAATTTTAAAAATAGTTTGTTTAAATTGACATTTAAAAATAGCTTTTCGAGACACGGTGTCGGAATTTGACAAAACCAGTTCCATTGGATCTGTAATATTGTATTATTATCGGATTCCAACTTTCATAGTTTATGGAGTTACCGTTTAGCCGTACGAGATATAAACACGTTGAAATTTATATCAAAATTTTTAATATAATAATGAGATTCAAAAAGCTATCTTCTACATACGATCGAATTAGGACTCGAAACCTTTTCCATTGCGTTCGAAATAGGGGCATGACATTATAAACACCTAGCGGCACGCCTCGATAGGGATTGTAAAATTTTAGTTACTCAAAACGAGATAAATTCAATATTTTAATAGAAAAAAAATAGAATAAAATATATATAATGGTTTAATCAGATGAACAGTTGAGTCCCCTTCAATCGCACGTCCCTTTTCCTTCTACAATACGCGAACTTTTCTTTCTTCTTTTTAAAAGACCGGCCTCGTCTCCCACGTTCAAAATCGAATGAAAATTTGAAAAAAAAGGAATGGAACGAAATAACTGCGATACAACTCCTACTCTCCAGTTATTCATTCACAAATCGAATTGAAATCGAAATCGACATTTAAAAAAAAAGTGTGGCACGCGATTGAATCACGCGTGGATTGCTGCCTTGCGGCATGTGTAGTCCTTGAGATGATGGTTTTGATGACAACAACCTTAGAATAAGATTATAAAATATAAATACTAACATTATAGTTTAGATATATATGTATATGCAGGATTTAACCATGCAGGTACCAAGAATGAAGACTGTACAGTATAGAGATTCAAGATATCAAGATTGAAGACTCATGAGTATCAAGATTATCAAGAGTTCAAGATTTCAAGATAAGTATTGAGTCTAGAATTATGTTAAAACTTCATAATAGCACTGAAATCTTCACTCCATTTTTCTTTTGGAATGGAACCCATTTCTACCTTTTTAGTGGCTTACAAACCCACGACAAGTAGCTTACAAACCTACGACAAGTGGCTTACAAACCCATGAACATCCTGGTTTTGTACAAGTTCTCGAGTCCTGATATGATGAGATATTCTGCAGGAAGAAGCTTGCAAAACTACTTCAAAATGATTTTCATAACTACTTCAGAATGATTTTCAAAATTGCTTTTCAAAATGTTTTAGCCTTAAAAATTATATTTTCAAATGATTTTCAAAAGGATGTTTTAGCCTTAAAATATTCTTTGTTTTTGTTTTTAATAAACTCTTGTTTTAAACTTCGTTTGTTTTAAACTATCTTTATACTTAGATTTAAATATAAAATTATAGTAAAATTATATATATATTATTCTCTATATTTATCTATGTATTTTATTTATAGTCAAGTATATTTATAAAATTTAAAATAGTTTTAATATAAGACAAAGGTTATTTTCAAAGAAAAACAAAACATCAAAATTTCCTTTGGGATGTCGACATGCCCTAGTACCCCCATGTCGACATAGTGTCAGTTAGGACCAAAAATTTGAATTTCAAAAGAAGTGTCTAATCGCCATAACCTTTCACGAATGGACATGACTGTTGTTCTTCTATAAATAGGGGTTAGTTTCAATGAATTTTATATCAGATTTTCTAGTTTTTCACTTCTCTTCTTCTTCCACATTTTCTTATTCAAAATCGTAACATTACTCTACCGTAATCAACATTGAATCTAACTAGATAATCTCTGGGTTGATTCTTTACCACTATCTCAACAAGATCCAAGTGCTATTCAGAGTTATAGGCTTCTTTGTAATCTATCTAGCGAGAAAAGGTGTGATTGTAGCCTTGGAAATCAATCAAGCGAGAAAAGGTGTGATTGTAGCCTTGGAAATCAATTGGGTGAACTTATTGCCCCGGAAATCAAGTATCTCTACCCAGAGGATTGTGATTCTGGAGGGTGTACCTCGTAGCCTTGAAACCGAGGGTTGTAATTGTTGAATTGCTTTTGAAAGGAAATCCGTACTTAGTTGTGCGGGACTGGATGTAGGGTAACTCCGAACCAGTATAAAATCCAGTGTGTTCTTTCCTTTACTGCATTTACTTTATTTCTGCATCTGTGTTTGTTTCTGTGATTATATCTGTGTCTGAATATTACATACATTTGTGTTCAAATTAACATAAACTCAAAAAGATTTAGTAATTTCTTATAAACACTATTCACCCTCCCTCTAGTGTTATTTCTAGCCTTAAGATCCATATTCCGCATTCCTCACATTTGGTATCAGAGCAAGGTTTTCAAAAGTTTCATAATCTGATTTTTGAAAAAGTTTTTTTAATGGATATGTTTAAGAAATTTGTTAATGCATGTTTAGAAATATTCAGATCATCATTGTCTCTCGAGTCTGCATATAATCAATATTCAAATACAAGTTGTCTACTAAGATTGATTGATGTGCAGGAATCATGCTTTATGGGAATTGAGGAATCAATCCAGAACAAACAAACTATGTAGATCAAAAAGAACAAATGGATACTCGATAGTGGATGTTCTAGACACATGACTGGGAATCCAGATATGCTGAATGATATAATATACAAAGACGGAGGACTGGTTAACTTTGGTGACAATTCAAAAGGTTATGTGATCGGCATCGGCAAAGTCGGTAACTCTGAAACTCCTATTATTACTAATGTTTTGCTAGTTAAGAATCTGAAACACAATATGCTAAGTATAAGTCAACTATGCGATAAAGGATATAAAATTAAATTTGAAAAAGATAAGTGTCACATTGAAGAAAATAATTCAACCATAATATTTGAGGGAATTAGGAAAAAGAATATTTATATTCTTAGTATGAAAATTTCAAATGATAACTTGTGTCTTTTGGCAAATGCAAGTGACCCTTGGATTTGGCATAAGAGATTTGGGCATTTGAATTTCAAACTCTTATCTAAACTGTCAAAACATGATCTAGTAAGAGGCCTCCCTAAAATGAATTTTAAAGTAGATAGTCTATGTGATGCATGTCAACTAGGAAAACTTAGAAAAAGTTCCTTTAAATTAAAAGATATGATTTCAACTTCAAAACCTCTTGAATTACTTCATCTTGATTTATTTGGTCCATCCCAAATTCAGTCAATAATTCACAGTAAATATGTTTTTGTAATTTTTTTTTGAGAAAAATGTGTGATCCTCTACGAATAGAGGAGAGCACACATGCTAATATATATATCACAAATATAAAGTGCTGCCAACATCCCTGGCAGGTAACAAAAAACCAAATACATATATATCAAATCTCAGGTACTCCTAAGATGAGTTCCGGCAAGGCCACCACCCATCACACCCTGATATCGAGCTCCGGCATGGCCACCGCCCGATATTAAGGTGTTAGAAGTACCTAAAAAACTAGAAGAAAAAAAACCAAAAAACTACTGGATAACGTCCCAGACTGATAAGGAAGCTCCAATCATCTGAATCAGTAGAGGTGAATAAGCATCTGCTCTAAGGTGGATCTGCTGAAAAGAGAAACCGCTCTGAAGCCTCTGATTAAGAGAAAGGGGTACTAGACTGAAGAATATATCCTCCTCTCTACCATCTGGTGTCCAGCAATCTGAAGATATAAAAACCTGCAAAATGAACCTGATATCCTATCTCCCATACCTGTAACTGAAAAAAGAATAAAGAAAAAATTAGAATGATACATATATATGTATATTTATATAATAAATATACATATATATGTAATAATAAGGAAGGAAATAAAATCCTAAATAAGACTAAGTGAACAATAACAGTATAAATTAAAAACTTAAAAACCAATACCAAACAGAGACTAGTACAAAAATTGAGACGGATCAATCTTATGAACCTTTAATCATAAGTAAGTTATCATTAGAAGTGAAATCATCATCCAAACTAGAGAAAATATTAATAATACTATTATTAATGTTAAAAAATTATTGTTGTGTTTAAAAAAATTAATATTATGATTAACCTTGTTAAGATACCTTTTGAAAAGGATATTTTTAGCTAATTTATATTTGGGGTTAGAGATCCAATTAAAACAAAATGAAGAAATTGTACAAATCAATTTGTTAAAATGACAATTATTATTATTGAAAATTCTTTGATTTCTTTCAAACCAAATAAACCAACTAATAATAATAAATAAAGTGTCTAGTAAAAATCTAATATTCTTTTTGAACTTGAATCTGTAATTATTCCAGTAAAATTCACAATCCGAAATTTTTGTTGTTATATTAAAGTTAAAAATTTTAAGAGTATTAATTAAAATGTAATTAGAATCCATACAATTATAGTATATATGATTAATGTCCTCAAGATACAGATTACAAAAATAACATTTATTATCATTTTGAATATTTTTTCTTTCTAAAAATTCGATTGTATTAAGTTTTCCATGAAGAATTAACCACATGTGAATTATGGATTTGGGAGGAGCATTAGATTTCCACATATATTTAAAAGAGTTATTTATTGTACCCGAAAAATTAATGAATCTGTAGAAAGAATTAGAAGTATATTTCTTACTTTTATCCCATTCCCAACTAATAAAATCATTATCATTATCAATATTATATAGATTTAATCCGGAATAAAGCAAAGAAAGTTGTCTAAAAGTTGAATCGACTAAAATTATGTTAAAACTGAAATTCCAAGGAGGATCATTTTCTGGAGAATAAACTTCATTGATTAAAGCATACTTAAAGTTACAAATTTCATATAGATCCTTAAATTCTATCTTAAGAGGCAAGATCTAAATCCAACGGTCATGCCAAAACGAAGTACGATTACCAGAGTGAACAATTGTATTTATTCCTAAATTAAATATCTCATTACATTTTAAAATGTTTTTCCAAAAGTTAGATATATTTTGAGTGGCTGGAGAAGCAATTTGATATAAATTGCTATTTCCATTATAGTAATATTTAGAAATGATCTCTTTCCAAATAGCGTTATCATTTATATCTTTAAACTTCCAAAGCCATTTACCTAACAGTGACAAATTCATATTACGCAAATTAATGACACCTAATCCACCTTCCTTCTTGGCCTTACAGACGGTTTCCCAATTTACTAGACATTTAATATTATTATTAGAGTTTTCTCCACTCCATAAGAAATCTCTTCTAATCTTATCAATTTTATCATTAACCCAATCCGGGAACAAATGCAAGGACATCCAATAGATCAGAATAGTTGATAAAACCGAATTTATTAAAACTAGTCTACCTGCTCTAGATAGAAACCTTCCATTCCAGTTAGACATCTTATTTTTAATTTTATCAATGATAATAGTCCAGTCGTCATGTTTGAGTTTGGTGGGTCTAATCACAAAACCAAGGTAATCAAAAGGAAAGTTCATATTTTTACTATTAAGAGTATTAGCAACTAAGTTTCCAACATTATCAAAATCATTTAAAACTAACACGGAACTTTTGTCAAAATTTATTCTTAAACCAGATAAAAGTTCAAAACTGTAAAGGATAAACTTAAGGGTAATGATGTGTCTTGGAAGATGGGAAGAAAAAAGTAAGGTATCATCAGCAAATTGAAGAACTGATAAACCATTACGCGAAATTTCATTGCCTACACGTCGAAGAGATCCATTATCCACTGTTCTTTTAATAATTTTAGCAAAAACATCAGCAGCTAAGTTAAATAATAAGGGCGATAAGGGATCCCCTTGCCTTAAACCTCTCTTAGATTGAATTCTATTACCTAATATACCATTAACCATAATACTAGAGTTTCCAGTTCTAAGCAAGTTCAAAATCCAATAGGTCCATCTATGACTAAAACCTCTAGCATGAAAAATATTTATAAGAAAATCCCAATCTACTGAATCAAAAGCTTTAGCAAAATCAAGTTTTAAAATCGCACAAGTTATGTTATTCTTACAACAGTAATTAATATATTCTTGAACAACTGCCACACCATCAGTGATATTTCTCCCTTTAATAAAAGCCGATTGTGAACAATCGATTAATTCATTCATTCTTTTACTAAGTCTATTAGCTAGAACTTTAGAAATGATTTTAACTGAACAGTTAATCAAAGAAATAGGTCTAAAATCTTTTAAGTTTTTAGCTCCTACTTTTTTGTGTAACAAAATAACATTTGCGAAGTTAAATCTCCCTAATTGCAAATTACCATTGTAAAAATCATTAAACATATTAACTAAGTCAAATTTTAAAACGTCCCAAAAAGTAATATAAAACAAAACAGGAAACCCGTCAGGTCCCGGGGATTTATCACTTGGTATGTCATTAATTGCTTTTCTAATTTCTTCTTCAGTAAAAGGATTATCTAACTCTTATAAATCAATAATAGAATCAGGTGGATACAAATCTATCCATCTAACATTGATTCTATGTTTGATTTTAGAACCAAAAATATCCTTATAATAGTCTGTAAAAGCCTTGTTAAGATCTCTTTGATCCACTAACTCTATATTATTCACAAATATAGAGTTAATTGTATTACTACATTTTCTACCATTAGCTATATTATGAAAAAATTTGGTATTATTATCACCTTCGTTGATCCATTGAATTCTTGATCGTTGTTTCCACATAACCTCCTCCTTTTCTAAAATAGAATTTAATTCATCTTTTAAATTGGCGAGAACATTACGTTCGCCTAAATTTAGAGGTCTAGATTCTTCTATCTTATTAATTTTAAGCATTTCAATAAGAATATTATCTTTTTTAATTTTTAAATTACCAAAAACATTTTTGTTCCAGTTTTTAAGAAAAATCCTAAGCTCTCTAAGTTTAGAAACAAAAGCTTTTGCAGAATTTTCCTTATTTCTGATATTATGGAAACTCAAAGAAACCCATTTACCATTAACTAGATTTACAAAGTTGGATTCCAAAAGCCACATTTTTTAAAATTTAAAGTTGTTAATAATACGTCTATGGTGTTCACAAGTAAGTATAATTGGACAATGATCGGAGTATGTATAAGGTAAACCAGTGACTCTACAGATTGGGAATTTATCTTCGATATCATCGCTGACAAAAAATCTATCGAGAAGAGCCATGGATGGAGACTCTCTAGCGTTATTCCAAGTATACTCTCTATTAGAAAGAGGAATTTCAATCAAATTAGAATTAATAATAAATTGATCGAACTCCTCCATTGCAGAGTAATCCCCTTCCCTAGGAAATCGCTCTCCAATGAAACGCGTAACATTAAAATCACCCCCCAAAATCCAAGAACCCTGGGTAAAAGATCTAAAATATTTTTACATGGACAATATTTTTAAAACATAAAAGTGATACTTTTGAATATTTTAAGAATTTTTCTAAAAGGGTTCAAAATCAATTTTCTCAAAAAATTATAACCATCCGTAGTGATCACGGTGGTGAATTTGAAAATGAAAAGTTTGAAGAATTCTGCAATAAAAAGGGAATAATTCACAATTTTTCATTTTCAAGAACTCCACAACAAAACGGAGTAGTAGAACATAAAAATAGGACGATTCAAGAGTGTGCGAGAACTATGCTTTCTGATAGTAATTTACCAAAGTACTTTTGGGCAGAAGCAGTTGCTACCGCCTGTTATATTTTAAATAGAATTTTAATTAGACCTTTAACTGATAAGACATCTTATGAACTTATTTACTCAAAGAAACCTAAGGTATCTTATTTTAGAATTTTTGGAAGTAAATGTTTTATTTTAAATAAAAAAGATAACTTAGATAAATTTGATCCTAAATCCGACAAAGGTATCTTTATCGGATACTCTAATAGAAGTAAAGCATACAGAGTATTTAATTTAAGAACTAATACCATCGAAGAAACAATGCATGTTTCATTTGATGAAAATTTCAAAAAATTTGAAGAAATAAATGATGAAGAGGATTTAATCACTCAAAACCAAGAGTCAACTGAAACTAATAATGAATTAAATCATCCTAATAAAAGGATTAAACTTTTAAAAGATCATCCTATAGAAAATATACTTGGAGATATGCAATCTGTTGTTAAAACTATAAACCAACTAAGTCAAATGAGTAATGTAGCTTTTATATCAACTATTGAACCCAAAAATCCAGAAGAAGCATCAACTGATGATTCATGGATTTTAGCTATGCAAGAAGAATTAAATCAATTTACTAGAAATGATGTTTGGGAACTTATTCCTAGACCTGAAAATAAAACAATAATTGGAACTAAATGAGTTAATAAAAATAAAATGAATGAACAAGGAGAGGTTGTTAGAAATAAAGCCCGGTTAGTTGCTCAAGGTTATTGTCAAGAAGAAGGAATAGATTTTGATGAAACCTTTGCCCCCGTAGCAAGATTAGAAGCCATTAGGATTCTACTTGCTTTCGCAAATCATAATAATTTCAAATTATTTCAAATGGATGTTAAAAGTGCATTTTTAAATGGTTTTGTAAAAGAAGAAGTATTTGTTAAACAACCACCACTTTTTGAAAATGATAAATTTCCAAATCATGTTTACAAACTAAAGAAAGCTCTATATGGTCTAAAGCAAGCTCCTAGAGCCTGGTATGATAGAATAAGATCTTACTTGTTACAATCAAATTTTGAAATAGGTAAAGTAGATAATACTCTTTTTATTAAAAGAAATAAAAATGATATTCAACTAGTACAAGTCTATGTAGATGATATCATTTTGGAACAACTAATTTTGAAATGAATAAAGAATTTTCTGAAATAATGACAAAAGAGTTTGAGATGAGTCATATGGGTGAATTAAACTTCTTTTTAGGATTACAAATAAAACAATTAGATAATGGTATCTTTATTAGTCAAGAAAAATATGCTAAAGACCTAGTTAGTAAATTTGGTTTGACTACTGCGAGTGGAAAACCCACTCCCATGGCAACCAATGAGTACCTTAGTAAAGAAGATCTCTCGAAAGATGTAGATCAAAAATTATATAGAGAAATGATTGGATCACTACTCTATATCACTGCGAGTAGACCTGATATCATGCATAGTGTCTGTCTCTGTGCAAGGTATCAATCCCAACCTAAAGAAACCCACTTAAAAGCTGTAAAACGTATTATAAGATATGTTAAACACACCTTTGATTATGGCTTATTTTATCCTAAAAATGATTCGTTTGACTTAATATCTTACAGTGATGCTGATTATGCTGGTTGTAAATTAGACCGAAAAAGTACAAGTGGAACTTGTCACTTTTTAGGGCATTCTCTGATTTCCTGGTTTAGTAAAAAGCAAAATACAGTTTCTCTATCAACAACTGAAGCAGAGTATATTTCTACTGCTTTGGCTTGTTCTCAAGTAATAATATATGCAACAAACTTTAAAAGATTTTGGTTTAAATATCTAAAAATCACCTATTTATTGTGATAAAACTAGTGCAATAAATTTATCCAAAAATACTACTCAACATGCTCGAACTAAACATATTGATATTAGACACCATTTTCTCAGAGATAATATAAGTAGAGAAGTAATTGCTCTCGACTATATCAATTCTGAAAATCAAATTGCTGATATCTTAACAAAACCCTTAAATGAATCTACATTTACTAAATTAAGAAGAGAATTAGGTATTTGTTCATTAACTGAAATATAAAATATAAATAACAAGTATAATTAAAAATTAATTCAAAATAAATTAAATAGGTAAAAATTCAAGAACCATGTCGACATCCCCCCTAGACCCATGTCGACATATAACGTTTTTTTAATTTTTAAATTTTTCCCACCAAAATTCAAATAAGTGGTTATAAATTTCTCCTATTTCGAAATTTTTTTCATTCTCTCTGTTCTCTTTCTGTCTTATCTTCTGAAATCAATTTATTAATGGCCTCCTTTTCCAAATCAAACATAAAATCAAAGTTTTCGTTCCCATCTCCTACTTCTGGTCCGTTTCAACAAACAACGCTCGCTCGTGTGACGAAAATGGAGGATTCTCTGAAGGATACCCTTCAGTTAATGATTGAAATCCAAGTGATGCAACTTTGAATGGCCAAAGAACAAGAGAGGAAAGGCAAAATCCTTAGGAATTTGCAAAAATTTCTTATGGATAATCATGCTAACCCAATCTGGATTGACGAGGATTCTTCAGGAGATCATGAACACGAGGAAAGTGAAGAAGAAGAAGAAGAACCAATGGAAGAAGAGCATGCAGAAGACAACGACAAAGTCATTTGCGTTGGCAAAGTATGTTTTGACAAGGATGAAAACTTGGTTGAACAACGTGGAAATTTCTGTTTCCATTATCCAAATTGTTCGATCCATAGATCTCCAATTGTCAAAGATACTATGTAGTTTCTTCACTTTCGTTTTTCATCGTTTTGTGTGTACTTGTTACGTTTTACGAAAATGTAAATTTAAACATATATATATATATAATAAATATTGTGTGTTCTTATATATGATTTCTATATATGTTATATATAAGTATTATATAGGTATTTGGTTAGGAATATTAGTAGTTTAAGACTAAGTTTTTGGTTTACAAGTAAGTATTGATGATAACACTATCATCATATAGGATACTAGACTAAGAGTTATATAGTTTAGAGTTAGTTTGTTTTTGTTGATGACAAAGGGGGAGAAATATAAAATAGGGTAGTTAGGCATAGATTAAGGGGGATTTATTAGATTTAGGGGGAGTTATTAGGATAGAAGTAATATTTTATAAACAAAGGTTGTCATCATAAAAAAGGGGGAGATTGTTAGTCCTTGAGATGATGGTTTTGATGACAACAACCTTAGAATAAGATTATAAAATATAAATACTAACATTATAGTTTAGATATATATGTATATGCAGGATTTAACCATGCAGGCACCAAGAATGAAGACTGTACAGTATAGAGATTCAAGATATCAAGATTGAAGACTCATGAGTATCAAGAATATCAAGATTATCAAGAGTTCAAGATTTCAAGATAAGTATTGAGTCTAGAATTATGTTAAAACTTCATAATAGCACTGAAATCTTCACTCCATTTTTCTTTTGGGATGGAACCCATTTCTACCTTTTTAGTGGCTTACAAACCCACGACAAGTAGCTTACAAACCTACGACAAGTGGCTTACAAACCCACGAACATCCTGGTTTTGTACAAGTTCTCGAGTCCTGATATGATGAGATATTCTGCAGGAAGAAGCTGGCAAAACTACTTCAAAATGATTTTTAAAACTACTTCAGAATGATTTTCAAAATTGCTTTTCAAAATGTTTTAGCCTTAAAAATTATCTTTTCAAATGATTTTCAAAAAGATGTTTTAGCCTCAAAATATTCTTTGTTTTTGTTTTTAATAAACTCTTGTTTAAAACTTCGTTTGTTTTAAACTTCGTTTGTTTTAAACTAACTTTATACTTAGATTTAAATATAAAATTATAGTAAAATTATATATATATTATTCTCTATATTTATCTATGTATTTTATCTATAGTCAAGTATATTTATAAAGTTTAAAATAGTTTTAATATAAGATAAAAGTTATTTTCAAAGAAAAACAAAACATCAAAATTTCCTTTGGGATGTCGACATGCCCTAGTACCCCATGTCGACATAGTGTCAGTTAGGACCAAAAATTTGAATTTCAAAAGAAGTGTCTAATCGCCATAACCTTTCACGAATGGACATGACTGTTGTTCTTCTATAAATAGGGATTAGTTTCAACGAATTTTATATCAGATTTTCTGGTTTTTCACTTCTCTTCTTCTTCCACATTTTCTTATTCAAAATCCTATCATTACTCTGTCGAAATCAACATTGAATCTAACTAGATAATCTCTGGTTTGATTCTTTATCACTATCTCAACAAGATCCAAGTGCTATTCAGAGTTATAGGCTTCTTTGTAATCTATCTAGCGAGAAAAGGTGCGATTGTAGCCTTGGAAATCAATCAAGCGAGAAAAGATGTGATTGTAGCCTTGGAAATCAATTGGGTGAACTTGTTGCCCCGGAAATCAAGTATCTCTACCCAGAGGATTGTGAATCTGGAGGGTGTACCTCGTAACCTTGAAACCGAGGGTTGTAATTATTGAATTTCTTTTGAAAGGAAATCCGTACTTAGTTGTGCGGGACTGGATGTAGTGTAACTCCGAACTAGTATTAAATCCGATGTGTTCTTTCCTTTACTGCATTTACTTTATTTCTGCATCTGTGTTTGTTTCTGTGATTATATCTGTGTCTGAATATTACATACATTTGTGTTCAAATTAACATAAACTCAAAAAGATATAGTAATTTCTTATAAACACTATTCACCCCCCTCTAGTGTTATTTCTAGCCTTAAGATCCATATTCCACATTCCTTACAACGTGGCGAAGAGGGGTTATCGCGTAGTCGTGAGTCGTATCGATCGAAGCTAGGGCATGCAAAGGGTAGGTCGCGAGCCTGGAGCGGGAGCGTTTTCGAGCGTACGCGGTAGAGCGAGGCGATGCTTGTTGAAGGGGGAGATGGAAAGGTGAGAGGCGAGGGATATCGTGATCGAGCATGGGGGAGGGGCTCGTTTCGAGTACGATGGTGTCGCGAGGCCTGAAGGAAGGGGCGCACGCTCATGTGGAGGTAGGGCAGTGGTCGCGAGTGAGGCCAGATCTGGCCTGAGCTTGCTGTACGCGAAAGGCAGTGAGGTAATTAACCTTTTTTAAAATTAGTTTGATAAATTAAATAAATTAGCATGCTAACCATTGATAAATTAAATCTTATAAAATCCGTAAAAATGCTTATACAAGGTACAAAGATCGCAAAACTATAATCTGGAATTAATTGAAGATTTTTAGAGGTGGATATTAATCAAAATTGGAATGGATCGCAAATAAACATCAAGGTTTGAATTTTCTCACTCATTTGGATTTCCTCTTTTTAAATTTAAATGTTTAAATTTAAATTATTGGATGTGGATTGGATTGATAAATTTATAATTATCTGTTGGATGACTAATTATATATATATATATATATTGGAGTGATTGATATTCCCGCATATATATATAGCGGATGAGACCCTATGCACCCCACATAATAGTGGATGACCCTATATACCGCGATATCCCCCTCGAAGTGGGATTGGTATTTTTATTGTTGTCTAACATCCGTGGATGCAGGGAAAACAGGTTGGAGGGATCCAACTGGATTCCTCAAATATGTTATATTTTTCTTATATATATAAATTGCTGGATTATTGCGTGTAGTAAAATTTTAAATGTTAAATAGCATGGAAATTAATTTTTGATATAGTAAATACCATAAATATTATTTTGAAATTTTTAAGTAATAAAAAGGAGATTTTTAATATAAAATATGTATATTAAAAATACGATTATTTAAAAGAGGTTGGGTTGAATAAGAAATGGTGAATTTTTATCGTAATAAATAATGCGGAAAAATATTTAATGAACAATTTTAAAATAAATTATATAAAGGAATTTTTAAAGACTGGGTTTAAAAATGATATTCGGGAAAAAAGGTTGAAATCGATATTGAAAATAGATGGGAAAAAATAAAAGGATTTTTAAAGAAATTGAAATTATAAAATGGAATTTTATAAATGAGATTATTTTTAGTGGAACTCAAAAAGAGTTATAAAAATTTATAAACGGGGTTATAAAAAAAAAGGGAAGTGATATTGGGTGATAAATTTGGAATATAAATTTTACGGAAAGAAACTATATTGGGATATGGAAATAGGGTGAGAAAAATAGTAGATACTATTTTTAATGAAGATGGTCAAGGAGACCGGAATGAAAGAAATGTGATGAAAATCGAGAGGGGTTATAGACTGGAAATTTGGGTATTCAAACTTAAAAATAAGTTTTAAATAAGTTATGTTTTAAATTTTAAAAAGGAGACTTTTATTTATTAAACTATGAAATTTTAAAGTTAGTTAGTATTGAATACTTCAGAAATGAATTTTGAAATACTTGATATTTATTTTGAACAGAATACTAATTTTTAAATCTGCTATGGAAAGTGATTTTATAAAAGGTGTTTCAATATTTTAAATAATTATCTGAATATGTCTTAAAAATAAATTATTATTATTTTCTTTAAAATACTTATTTCCATTACATATATATATAATTTTGAAATGTTTTAAGTTTATTTATAAACCTTCTCAGAAGCCGAAAAATGGGTTATTCAGTGGATATGATTTATAAGAAAATTCTTAGATGGAATTGGGAAGAAAGGTAAGAAAATTTCCAAAGATGTTAAATAAAAGTGAACTTCGAAGAATGAAAATAGAATTCATAAAGAAGTACCAAGGGAATTGAGTTTATAAGCAAGTATAATTGGTTTTGAAAATATTAAGGGAATTAATTAGGAAATTTCGGAATTTATAGAATTCGTGTGAAACGAGTTGGGAAATTTGCAAATAAAGTGTAAATGATTTTTGAGAAAAGAAAAAGGAAATAAAAGGAATATTTTCCAAGTTTTAATATCAAAATGAAGTGAAGGAAATATTCTAAGTATTGGGAAAGGTTGGAAATGTCCCGTGAAGATAAAAAGGGTTTGAAAACTGTTTTCAAATGTTGACGAACTTAAAATAATATCTTATAAAGTTATTTTGAGATAAATTTTGGAAAATTTATAATAAGGCCTAATGATTGTTTATGGATGTGTATTGATAGTTAAATAACCGACTATCAAGTTTGGTCAATTTCGTTAATCGTTTTGAAGAGACCGGGATCAGATTTAATTATTCGAAAACCACTTCGATCCGGATTGAACGTTACGAATGAATACATTGAAGATGATGAAGATGGTGATTCGGTTTGGTCAGACCCAGGGCAACTTGTATGGATGATGCTATCAGAACATCGTCACTGGAGTATGATGAGCATTCTAAGAAAAAATGTGTTCTTGAAAGGTAACGCTTAGCCTCGAGCCTCATCAACCGGGAATGACTAAAACATGGGAGATGCAGCAAGGCTAAGTGGGTCGCACTCAAGTAGGGTAAGGTTACCCCTATCTAGAGTCCTTTTTTATTCGGCTGTGTGGTGCGGTTGCTGATCCCAATCGTGGGGTAACCTTATTCGGACTATCCAGGTTAGGGGTAGTCCGGTCTTGTGTTGGCAGGGATTGATAGGTTCGATCTCGGTACATTGTTCTAGAGGTGTATTGTGGTGGGCGGTACCCCAGTGGCCCAGTCATTCGATGGAATCCATTCCCCAATAAGCACCGTACAGTTTTGATTGTGTCCAACTATGCTGGAACGTGAGATGCAAGCATTTCAGCTATATTCTATTTACTTTCTATAGACACTATTATAATATCAGATGATTTGATATAAACTGTTTTGGTTATCGTAAGGTAAAAACCCATTGTGTTTATTTGTGACGTGGTCTTACGAGATACATTTATTTCCAAAGGATTTTGAAAAAGGTTAATAATTCAAATTGAGTGTGTTTTCCCATGCTGGTTTTCTAAATTGACTCGGGTGTTATTTTATTATAATGCTCGGGTCAGACCAAGTATTACAAATTCAGGTAAAATGCTATGGAGCTCAGGAGACGAGCTGGAGGAGTTCCGACGTTCACGTACTTGGTTATTTCCGCTGTATGAGTTATGTGTATCGGGACGAGTTATTAAACTGTTCAAATTGATGTATTGAATCGTTGTACTCTGATAATGGTATGTATATTAACAGTACAGTTCTTGTATTTAAATTCTATTGTTATATATTATATTTTGTTCCGCTACGTTTGTGAGATTTTATGCTGTTCAGTTTCTTTTCTACTACCTTTTTCTTCTTCACCCCTAATGAGCTAATATTTCCGGCACCCGACTACTCGGCATTCGATACAGTGGACGTATTGATGTTGATTTTCGGGGGTCGAAAATCCCCGTTCGTTACAGTTTCACTACAAGTAAACTTATTATCAGTAACATTGATTACTAGCATTTGAAAGCTAAATGCGACTATTAGTCATTTGAAAAAAATATATAAGAAGTAAAGCAATGCTACTAAAGTGTTCCCGCCGTTGATTCATTGATTTTTTATGAAATTTTTGTTTTGCCGCTCATGCGTCTTCCTAATACTTCAATCATTTCTACTAACCTTTTCCTCCTAACTTTTCCTTCAAAAAGAAAATTTTAAAACAAAATCGGATCTAAGATTAATATCACTAATAACGTCCTTTAAAAATTAGATTTTCTAATTTTGAATGGGGTAAGATACCTAATCTTCATCTCTTCCGCCAGTAGTGATAAAAATAATCTCACCAAAAGTCAGTCCTCTTAAAAATCCAGATCGACTTTGAATCTGTGCCAAATCTAAAATCTCCTCTGTAACTCAAAGTCGATCTTCTTCGTTATTAACCTATCTCCTCGTAACACAACGCCTCCTCTATCAATTTTCTTCGTCACTACTGTCAATATGGGTAACCCTAATTTAAGTTTTCAAATTTTGACTTATTTAATGGATTTGCCTCATTAATTTATATTGCTTAAACAACTGAATATATTGTTAATTTAACCGGAATAAAGTTCTTATTTTTTTAAGATTAATTTAATAGATTTTCCTAGTTATTTTGTAGTCCATCATAAAAAGCGTATGTGCTTTTAAGTTAAGAACCTAAATGTATTTGAATAAACTAATGCTTCAAAGGGAACTCACATGAAAGAGGTTAAATGGAGTGATTTCAATGCCAGTGATTCAAAAGATTTTTGAGAATATTTATTATGTTGGCTCTTTTGAGTCTTATCTAGCACCTTCAATTGAAATTTCCAATGAATTTATTGATAGATTTATCTTAAATATATTTTCTATAAACAACCAATATAATTATCGTAATAGTGGTGAATATATTGCTGATCAAAATGATCCTCAATGTTGAGAAAATCTTTTTTCAAGCTGAAAATTTGATTCTAGCAATTGGCAATGGTATCTAGTTGATAATAGTATTTATATCAAATTATTAAAATTTGATATATAAATACTATAATATTAAGAAATATTTTTTTACCTTTTTGTAAATTAATAACTTTAAGATAGTTAAGTCGCTTGCTTATTTGACTTTCGGAGCAGCGCGGTCCTTTTGATTTTAAAAATTAGTTTACCGCATACATACATTATCAAATTATATAATTTATTTATACATTAGATACACACACATATATACACATACACACACACAGATACTCACACACACACATACATACATACATAATTACACACACACACATACATACACACACACATACATGTATATATGACTGTGCTTCAATTTCATTATAATGGTTGAATTAATTTTGTACATAATTGTTTTTCAAATGCATTGTTTCCATCGAGTTACTTTTAGGCTTTTCACTATGATTATTTTTGTCCTTTTCCAAAATTAATTACCAGTAGTGCTATAACATCTCATATTTTGGAGTGACATAATAAGAGGAAAATTAATTAAATAGGTGATTAATTAAATTAGTCTGTGATTAATTAAACTAGTCTATGAAGTGGAAAAAAGAAATACAAGTAAATTAATAGAGAAAGAATTTAAAATGAAGAGTTAGGGGAATTAATAAGAATATGCTAGAATGAAATTTTATCCCAAAGCCAAAATTACTAACCCCCTAACCCCTCCACTTTCATTCATTCTCTCATTATTCCACAAAACAAAAGAAAACAAAGTAAGAGAGAACGGAAATTAAAGGCTAGAAGACCAAGCTTTCAACTTTAAGCAACAAGAAAAATTAAACAGTGTTTCGTAAGCAAAGGTGAGTAAATTCTTTTTCTAAAACCTATCCCTACCTATTTCGATTCAAATTCGATTGGGTATAAATGTTTCTAGTATTGTTAAACATGTTTGAACGAGTAAACATTATTGGGTTGTGTTTAGAAATTTGAACGAAGTAAATTTGTTCATGTTCTAGGAAAAAACGTGATTGAATTATATTTAAATGACAAAAAATTTAATATCATGATTATAATGATGAAATAAAGATGGGTTTTTAATTTCATAATTTTTGGAGTTAAATTGGAATTTTTTATGAATTTTCCAAGTTGAGAAAATGGTTAATATCGGATAAATTAATTATTAAAAATAATAAAATTAATTATTTTGATCTAGAATTTTATGACTAGTAAAATAGGATAAAATTTATATTTGGTGAATTTTGGGATTTTTCCCATTAGTTTTCGATTTAAATGATGTAATTGGCTAAGGAAAGAGGAAATTAATCAACGATAGTTAATTAGAAAATGGAAGATATAATTTGTAACAACTTGTACCTTAATGGACCCGAATTTCAACTAAATCGAAACACAAGTCCATTAGGACATGGATCGTTGGTTTTGGTAACCTATAATAAACATAAGTATATCATAGAGCGAACTCACGGTGGAATAGTAAAATATAATAGAACATATATACCAACTAAGGCCGCTACCTTGAAATCAATATTATTCCTTTATTATGCGATTGCCTTGCCAGCACCAAGCATCAATGGGAAGACTTCACCAACTCCCATCCCTATTTTGCACCAATAGTCTATCCCTCTAAATCTATCATGTGGGTTATAATGAGGAGGCGAGGTAAGAACAACGTTCTGCTAAATCTATCACGTGGATTGTAATGAGGAGGCGGTGCAAGAACAATGTTCTGGTGATTGGAAAATTACATACTTTATCCATAACACTAGTTTATGCCAATTAATTTCTATTTAAGTGTTATGTCCATTACTCACGGCTATTCCATTTAATTTCATCTACACGTATGATATGTCCAACCTTCTTCGAGGTATAACTGTATATATTCCTATATATATATATGCATTATACTGCCCAAAAGAAAACCTTGGCCATTTAATACTTCTTGAATAAGGATGAAGTAGACCCAATGACCATTTCATACCTCAACCGTGAAGCAGACCTTCTGTAACATAATCTCTAATCAATTAGGCATTAACTACAAAGACCGATGACTCCTAGATATGGCTCTATAGTCTAATTTACCGTAATTCTATTGCATCTCAAAGACTCATCTAAGGGTTAACTAGCCCACTACCGACAAACAAACAACTAATTAAATTTTGAGGTCATTTCATATCCCATACAGATTATACACTGGTAGGACGCAAAATCCGTCAGGGCATAACCCAAGTCTTTGCTAATGACACTCAGGACTTGGTGCTCAATGCCTATATGCCAGCCATACTACTAACTACTGGTCCAACAGCAACACTGACATAGCCCGCCGACCTCCCATAGCCAAAATCCCGTTTAGACTAACCTAATGTAGGTAAAGGAAAAACACACATCCTAGTTACTTAATACCTCTTGTGAGGAATGAAGCAGACCCTATTCTTCTATAATGTCCCGTCGTAGGTTATTTACGATTTCTTATATAGGAGGTAGGCTGACCCAACGAACATTTAATATCGTACACAATGATGTAAACCACTTGACATCCCTAAAGATACCGAACCATTTAATACTTCAAATCGGAGGCGAACCCATGGTATATTTTACCACACCTATTCACAAACTTATATCCCTTCCCCATGGGTCATATGGTTGGAGACGTCCCACATCAGTAGTACTTATACACAATTGTTAGTTGCTTCTAGATAAAGGGCAGACTTCTATTGTGTAACCCTACCGACCTCGCATCCCAACCCATTCTAAACCAAACTAATTATCCTAGGCCTAAATATTAGGCTAGGCCCACTAATGCACACTAATTCTAAATGTATTATTGAGGTTATATAATTTCCTATTGTGAAAATTATACCGCCTCCTAGTATTTAATTCATCGCTGTGAAATTATTCTTATCTTATACGCTTACTACGTATATTCTCTATTTCCCTCTTATGTCCCATAAATGTCAATTGTTTATAATAAAGGGTCATTATTATTAAGTTAGACAATCACAAATGACATTTATTTATTTGTTCTAATTCAACCTATTATCTCTATTTCATTTCCCCATAAACGCCATATTAAATTCTTTAATCAGTCCCATTAAACGTATTTATGTCCCCATTTAATTCTTATAACACCTTAGTAAATGCATATTTATTACCCTACCGATTTGCTTATTCATAAATTTTGGAGTTACTATCCCTTTTCCATCTCAACCTCCTAGTCATATGATTTACCACGCTAGAATAACTAGTCGTCCTAATTATAACTAATACAAATATTATCGTATATTGTGCTATATATATTTACATTCTTAATCGGTGGGCGTGATTATACGTGTGTGTATACACTCACACACCCATAACTCATTAATTCCTATGCTTAGGAATTTCAGAATATACACTTATGTGTACATTCTATAAAGAACATTTATTTCCATATTTTAACCAATTAGAGCTATCCTTTCCAAAAAGGGTTACCGTTATAACTTTTCCTAAATTACCCAACCGTGGGACTTTTGCTCTATTTGAAATTACAAGGAATTATCTCCCTTCTTTTATTGAATTAGACAATGCAAAATATGGAGGAGAGCATCCGTACTTTGCATATCTCTTTCATTTTCGGTGTATTCCTTATTATTTCAAATAATTCACTTTTTATACATAATCGTTGAATTAGCTTATTTATGGAAATTATATGAAAATAAATACAACTAAATTGTACCCACAACGCTCCCAACATATTAAAACATAGAAATTCTCATTCCAAGTTAAATTCGGGGAATCAAAATCTATACTAACAATTTACAATCGAATTATCGTAAATCTAGAATAAATCATTCAATCTTATCAATATTCGACTTTAACAAATTTACGGACTGATTTTCAAAATTTCAGATTAGAGCATAAAAACCATTCCTATTCTAATTACCTAACTTACAGAATATGTAGGCAAAATTTCAAGTGAATATGTTCTTCCAAGCCAACAAGTCCACGGATCTTGCATAGGCATGATAATTAAATAAAACTCAAGGATATAAATTTCAATATTATATATAAATCATATAATTTTCCACTCACCTTTCTAACTTTCCAAATCTCCTAAATTCGAATTCTTCCCTTTGGTTGACTCATTTTCCTTTCCAATCACAAAATATATATAATAAGGTATATGCATACTATTAGAATTACAAATTTGAGAGGGGATTTGAATTAAGTGGAATATCGATTTATAACTATAAATTTTACCTTTTCTAGGAATCGATTCGCTATTTCTCTTCTTCTCTTTTATTTTCTGCCCTTCTCCGATTATATATGTACATATACTGCGATTTTATAATAAATAGAAATAGTGGAGAAGGAAAAATGACAGAGCGCCACTGCTTTGACAAAACAAATATGAGAAGAAAAGTGAGGGGATAGGCCTGTATTTGTAGGCACTTAAATAAATCGTATCCATTAGTTTAAAATAATTACATACAAATCGTTCGACCAAGGTTCAACCTTACCTGCCACACTTCAACCAATGAACCGCTCCATTATCGGTGGTTGACCGGCCCAAGTAGGGGTCGATAGATGGGATCCATGTGGTTAATGCAATTTATTTCTTTTTATTTATTTTTGAGCTGAAAACTTTAAATGCTAATAACTTCATCATTTGAACTCCGATTACAAAACTCCATATATGAAAGTTGCTCGGAAAATTGTCACGAACACAATGGTGCATGTATCATGGTCAAATCTCGATGTTCGCTCAAATTCCATTTTCCAGCTTTAATAAATATTTATTAATTACCATTTAATATATGGGGTGTTACATTCTCCCACCTCTTAAAAGAATTTCATCCTCGAAATTCCTCAAGGGTTGAATCATGTAATATGATGCACGACCATTCTAATTATTTAATCAATTAGTGTATAACTAATTCTGCAGCCAACCGTATACAAGTGTGTAGTGTATCATACATATACGATATGCATGCTGAATAATTCTAAATTGGCGCCTTCTATATGAATGCATTCTTTTAAAAATATTTTCAAAATATGATGCAAATAACCTATATACACTGGCAGTTCTATATGTATGCAAGTTTTCAAACAAAAAATTTTGTTTTCACACTACAATTTTCACACTCGTACGAGTATGAGCATGGTTCAACCAATTTTGCATCTAATCCCTACATCCAATAACTAACACACAATTTCTAACATCTAAAATTTTGAAAATCTAGTGTTCATAAATCTACCCTCTTATGTCGAAAAAGGAATTTAGATAGAAAATTTTATATTTCCATCCTTCTTATGGGTACCTATTCCATTGTACCTTGGAACCTTCTCTTTTGTCCCCTAAAACTTTTTCAACTTTTCCAAGTACAATTTGCATAAGGATGTTTATTTTTGAATATTAAAATGGAATTATTCTTAATGCAACTTTTATTCATTATTAACACGGTATGGAAATAGAAATTTCGAAGTTAAAACACATTTTCCCCTTGTTATTCCCTATGTTTTGCATATTGTTTCCTTTATTGAATAGTAAAATTCATATTCAATAACACATCGACCCTCTTACGCTAAACATGTGGCATTTACAAATCAAACATCTTTTCATTTTCCTAAAAAACATTTTCCCCTTCCAATCAAACTTTCAAAATACTTTGAAATTTTAATTTTCAAAAGCATTCAAACAATTTTTCAAAAGCATTTAAATACAACTTTACAAAAGCATTTGTACACAACTTTCCAAAAGCGTTTGAACATAATATTTCAAAATATTTGTCTCTCCATCCTTAAAACAAATCAAGCTACATCTTAACGTAATAAGGATCCGGTCAGCGAGTTAATGCATATGATTGACCTTTACATTATGCAGTTAATCTTAGATTTTGAAAAACTTTCCTTTTACTACAAAACAACAAATAACACGCAAGCACATTTATAAATTTTAGCTTTTAAGGCATATGAATAGTGATCCATGATTTTGCAACAACCCTTCCCTGTCCTCTACTTGCTAAAATTTATTCTTTCCAAAATTCTAAGTTTTTGGGATTAAATCATTCTTTATTTCCAGTTACAATTTAATTTCCTAATTCATTTTATAAACTTGCAGCCTTAATTACATTTGTCGCTAGTTAAGCGTCCATATGAGGTTTCCTTATTTACACTGTTTCCCAGTATATATAGCGGTCAAGGATCATTTGCAAAATCAACACAATTATAAAATATGAACATATTTCATATTATATCGTATGCTTTTTCATTCCTCGAAAGAGAGACAACTGGAATTACAAACCAAATAACCTAAAAGAAATAATTACTCGAAGCTACCCTCCAACATCAAATGGTGTTAATGATGTTGTAGCCCTACCACTACTTACTCAATTAAGGTAGACATTTCTAGTATATTATTGTACCATGACCCACACGTTTTAACTCACCTTCTTGGCCTCTAATAAATACGGTACATCCATTAATTTAGATATTACACCCAATTATGATTAAATTGTGCACTTCCATTATGCAGTGCGTAAGAAATATAAACTATGCACATTTAGAATAACTTATCGAAAAATTGGATTAGTGGATAAATTTCCTACCACCATCTTGCCTTCTTTAACCTTGAGTTAACCAACATCTTTTATGTGTGCTTATCATCTTATTACTCTCTTCTTCAATCATAATACATCTTATTTCAATCAAAATCTCTTGATAGTATCCTCGGACTTTGGCATTTACCTTCTTTATTTTTGATTTTTCATGCGAGTATATCCTAGGACTCGCAAAAGTATAATCTGATAACATTCTCCATTCCTTTGAGGGTTCTTCTTATGGCTTTCACATATATCTAATCAAACATTCTTAGGTCCATGCCAACATTTCTTATATTCAACAGGGAATCCTTGTTGCTATTCTACAAGCATTCGTAGTTATTTTATTCATAGCCTTTGACTTTTACCCCATCTTACCTAGGCAGTCATCCTTATCCACTCCATATCAAAAATTTGTTTGGTTTTCACCACTTTTTTTTTAAAATTAAAACTTCACAATCATGAAGTAATTAATCCAAAACTTTTATCTTAAAAAAAACTTAGAAACCTTTCTAAAAAAATCGCTTGGTTTTCAAAAGGAGCCATGAAAAATAAAAATTCTCTATTCTAACCAACTTTTCCTTTTTAAAGACTTTCTACAACAGAGATTTGCTTCTTTAATAGTAGGATTTTAAACTCAAAATGTTTATTTACATTCAAAAACTCAATTGTTATACCATTTTTTTTTCAAAAACATCATGTATAACTTCAAAAACTCAACAGAGATTTCCTACTACTCATGCTATTTCCGCTTTCAACTTTAGCGGCGATTCTAATAGCCTATGAGGAGGACCACTAAAAGATACGCAATCATTGCACATGTTTATGTAAAACATAAATTTTTCTTATTATATTTCTATGTTTTCTCCTATATTATCTCTAACTAGATTACTAACCCTACCTTTATATACATTTCTAAAACTATTTCTATTCAAATTTCCTAATATTTCAACTATTAAAATTTCTCCTGCCTAGATTGCCAATAAGTGGCTTCTCCTTACATAGCTCTATTCCTCTTTTATTGTTTTCCCCAATGACTCATTGTAGTGCATTCGCTTATTGTTTTAGTCATTGAGCTTTTCTTTCTTAACATGAAAAGAGATATGCATAAATCTATTTCAGTTGTTTTTCTTCGTATTTTTCTTATACGAGAATATTCTTCCTATCTTTTTTATTGGGTATTCTTACCCTTCTATTCTCTTTATCCCATTTTAATTAAGTACCATTACCATTTATTTGCCCCTTAGAAAGATTTTTAAAATGAAAATTCTAAATTTACAAAAGTAGAAAAAATCATCGAGGCAAGCATACGCTCTCTTTTCCATTCATTTTATCAACAAAAAAGTCCTTTATAAAAACCTTTTAAATGAAAATTTTTTGACCTAACCAATTGTAAACCTCAATAAGAATCTCAAATGCTACTTAAAATTTTCTTGCTTTTTCAAAACAACAACTTTCCAATAAATCCTTTGAAATATCCATTCAAAATATCCCAAGGAATTTTCAAAAATCTTTTTATCAAATTCTTTCACATGGGTTTGGACTCAGAAATGAACTTTAATTGTCCTTTCTTTTGAATTTTTCTTCTTTCACTTTACTCTTAACTTCTTCTTATCAAGAGTATATAGTAAAAATTTGACTATCCTCTTACGGTGATTAATTAACACCTTCTACGGGAACTTGCTAGATCCTTTTTCACATCTTACTACTGGATGCTTGCAACATATAGGTTCTTACTTCTCATATATTTGGATCAAATGTATGTCTTCAATCAGCAATCCATCGAAATCCACAAGCATAAGGCAGTCCAGGCCTGGCAAAGGAGTCAAGTACCGTCCAACTTCAGGGATCCTTCTACATGTCACGTTCATGCTCTTCTTGGACAACGCCTTGACGTATGGCCTATACTCCGTAGGGTAATCGGGGTGGGTGTATAAATTTAACTCTGTTTATTATTCTAACTCATAGTTGACTCATCCAGCTTTTTAGAATGTGGTCATAAATACTTCTAGTCAAAATTCATAAAATTTGGCATGTAATACACACACACACACAGATACATACATACATATATATATAATAGGTGAATATAAAATTACATTCTCGTAGCATATCCTAATTTCTGTGATCGACTAACCTAAGCGCTAATACCAAATGCACTAACCCGCACCTTAATGGGCCCGAATTTCGGCTAAACCAAAACCTAAGTCTATTAGGATACGGATCGTTGGCTATGGTAATCTGTAATAGACATAAGTACATGGAGAACGAACTCACAATAGAATAGTGAAATATGGTATAATATATATACCAACTAAGGTCACTACCTTGGAATTAATATTATTCCTTTAGTATTTGATTCCCTTGCCAGAGCCGAGCAAGAATGAGAAGACATCACCATATATCATTCCCATCTTGCACCAATAACTTATCCTTCTAAATCTATCATGTGGGTTGCAATGAGAAGGGGGTCAGAGCAACGTTCTGATGATTGGAAAATTACATACTTTATCTATAATACTAATTTACGTCGATTGATTTATATATAAGTATTATGTCCATTATTCACGCCTATTCCGTTTAATTCTATCTATATGTACAATATGTCCAACCTTTTCCAAGGTATAACTATATATATATGCCTATAAAATAAAATAGGGAGGAGACAAACCCAATTTCCATTTATTACCTCATCTCGAAGTGGGCCCTCCATAACATAATCGCTAGTCAATCGGCCCTTAACTACAAAGACCGAAGACTCCTAGATACAACTCTATAAACTAATTATCATATTACTAACACATCTCAAAAACTCACCTAAGGGTTAATTAGCCCACCTCCAATAAACAAACAACTAATTAAACATGTAGATCTTTGGGTATCCCATATGAAATCCACACTAGTAGAAAGCAAAATCCACCAGGGCATAATCCAAATCTTTGCCAACGAATGCTCGAAACCTTTGGTGGTCAAAGTCTATATGACATTCCTACTACTAAGTACTAGTCCAATAATAATGCTGACACAACCTGTCGACCTCCCACAGCAGAAATCTCTTTTTGACTAACCTAATGTAAGTCAACGGAAAAATACCCATTCTAGTTACTTAATATCTCTTGTTAGAAATACCTCATTTCCCTATTAGGTCCCATCATAGGTTCTTTAAGACTTCCTATATAGGGAAGAGGCAAATCCAACGGCCGTTTAGTACCTTTCACCCGAAGTAAACCCCTTGACATCTCTAAAGGTATTGAGTCATTTAATACATCAAATCCGAGGCGAACCCTTAGTATATTTTTTCAACTCCTATATGCAAACGTATATCCCTTTCCCATGGGTCATATGATTGGAGATGTCCTACACCAGGAGTACATATGCACAACTGCTGGTAGCCCCTAGATGAACGGCGAATTTCTGTTGTGCAACCCTATTGACCTCGCACCCCAACCCATTCTAAACCAAATCAATTATTTTAGGCCAAAATATTAGGCTAGGCCCACTAATTCATGCTCTTTCTAAATGTATTATTGAGGTTATATAAATTCCTACTATGAAAATTTTATTGCCTCATAGTATTTAATTCATGTATTCGCCGCGAACCAATTCCTATCTTATATGCCTACTACGTATATTCTCTATTTTCCTCTTATGTCCCATAAATATCAATTATCTGCAATGAAAGGTCATTATTAGTCAAATTGGACAATCACTAATGACATTTATTTATTCGTTCTAATTTAACCTATTATGCATATTTCATTTACCCATAGCTCTCATATTAAATTCTTTAATCGGTCCCATTAAACATATTTATGTCCACATTTATTTCTTGTAACTTCCTATTAACTACACTTTATGCCTTACTGATTTGCTTATTGATAAATTTTTGAGTTACTATCCCTTTTCCATTTCAACCTCCTAGTTCTATGATTTACTACGCTACTAGTAACTAGTCGTCCTAATTATAACTAATACGGATATCGTCGTATATTGTGTTATATATACTTATATTCTTAATCAGTAGGCATGGTAATACATACATACATGCATACATATATATACATACATGCATACATACACACACGCATATACATACATACATACATACATATATATACATACATATATATATATACACATACATACATATATATATATATACATACATATATATATATATACATACATACATACATACATACATATATATACATACATATATATATATACATACATATATATATATACATACATATATACATATACATACATATATATATATACATACATATATATACATACATACATATATACATATACATACATATATATATATATACATATATATATTTATATATATATTCCTATTCCTAACTCATTTATTCCTACGCTTAGAAATTTTAGAATATACACTTATATGTACATTCTATAAAGAACGTGTATTTCCATATTTTCACCTATTAGAGCTATACTTCCCAAAAACGATTATCATTATAACTTTTCATAAATTACCAAAAAGCGGCACTTTTGCTCCATTTGAAATTACAAAGTATTATTTCTCTTCTTTTATTGAAATAGATAATGCTAACTACGAAGGAGAACATCTCCACATCTCTTTTCTTTTTTATATATTCCTTATTATCTCAAACGACACACTTTTTATACATAGTTGTGGTTATGTAAATTACACAGAAATAGATACAACTAAATTGTATCCGCAATGCTCTCAATAAATTAAAATATAGAAATTCACATTTGAAGTCAAATTCGGGCAATCAAAATTTATACCAACAATTTACTACTCAATTATCATTATATTGAAATAAATCTTGCAATCTTATCAACATTCTACTTTAATAAATTTAAGGATTGATTTCCAAATTTCCAGATTAGGGCGTACATACAATTCATATTCCAATTACCTAACGTATAGAATACGTTGGTGAGATTTCAAGTCAACACGTTCTTTTAAGCCTACAAATCCACAGGTCTTGCATAGGCGTAGTAATTAAATAAAACTCAACGATATATATTTCAATGTTATATATAAATCATATAATTTCTCGCTCATCTTTCTAGATTTTTAAATCTTCTAAGTCTGAATTCATCCCTTTAATCGACTCGTTTTCCTTTCCAATCCAAAAATTTGTATAACAAGATATATAAATACCAATTATAATTACAGATCTAAGAGGAGATTTGAATTAAACTGAATATAAATTTATTATTATAAAATTTATCTTTTCGCAGGATTGATTCGCTCCTTCTCTTCTCTTTTATTTTTTGCCCTTCTCCGATTATACATATACATATAATATAATATTTTATATTTAATAGAATTAGTGGAGAAGGGAAAATGGCAGAGCTACGCTGCTTTGATCAGAAAATATAAGAAGAAAAGTAAGGGTGTAGGCCGGTATTTATAAGTGTTTCAATCAATCATATCCGTTAGATTAAAATAGTTAAATTCGGGTCGTTTGGCTAAGATTCAACCCTAGCCGCTATAGTTGGTCGACAAGCCCAAGGAGTGGGTCGACTGGTGGGGTCCACACGATTAATGAAATTTATTTCTTTTGATTCCTTTTTAATCATTTTCGATCCGAAAACTTCAAAAGCTAATAACTTCTTTGTTTGAACTCCGTTTGCAAAACTCCATATATGAAAGTTTCTTAAAAAATTTCCATGAACACAATGGTGTAAGTTTCATAGTCAAATTCTGACGTTTGCTAAAATTCCATTTTAAACCTTAATAATTATTCACTAATTACTATTTATTCTACAAGGTGTTACATAATTAGACCATTTTTGAAAAGTAAGCTGTAAAGATGAATATTAACTAATGAGAATTCGACACCAAATGAGATTTGATGTAAAATTAATACTCAATAAGGCAACGAATTAGTTTTCAATATAATTACGAATCGACCATTTAAATCAAGAAAGCCTATGTAACATTACCCACTATAACACTTATGGAAATAACCCACGATGGCTATAAATGAGTTAATACACAATAACATTGAAGCTATCTATCCATGATGGCTTGGAAGAGTTATCAAATGAGTGCTTTATTGGTCTTAACTCACAAAAGCTATGAAGGAGACTTGGCACATGATATCTAGGGAAGGAATAGCTCACGATGGCTTCAGTTAGGATAGCATGCAACGACTTTGATGGAAATAACCCACGACGACTTTGATGGAAATAACCCACGATGACTTCAATGGTCACCCTATGGATAACTAGAGTAAATATTTTACTCATAACAGGTTTTATGTGTGATCCGTGTTTTTATTATTTTCCATAAACTTAGGGGTACTCATTAGAGTAGACTGAGTTTATGGATCAGACAGGTAGCTTTTAAAGGACGAATAATGATTTCAAAGATGAAGCAGGAGACTTGTTTATGATAGTATTTTAAAATTCCGCTATGTAAAACCAGGTGTAACCGGTTATGTGCTGTGTTGGCATTTTCATATGTCAGACACAACACTACTCTATCTATGTTTTATTTATACATACTCTATGTGGGAAACGATTTGAGCTAAAAATGATGTAACGAATTATGTAATTCAAACTGATGAAATGAAAAAGTTATTTAATTGCTCTGTTTAGTTATGTTGTGCAAAATAATACTAAGCTTACTTTGTCATTGGAAAATAATTTCGATGATGACGACATAGCATCATCTACATCTATTTTCGGATCTCGGAGTGGGGATGTTACAAGTGCAATCATATTTAAATGTAGGATAGAAAGTTATAACATACTTGAATCATGACAGTACTTTTCTTGATTGATCCCTGAAACATGTAGTGCACTTGAACTTTATATATACAAATTATCTTCGCTCATCTTTCTAACTCCATTATTTAGTAGTTTTAGAGGGCATGGTTGGCTCACCCATCATTAAAAAAATTACATGAACCATAAGCTTACTGTTATTAGTCATGGCTATGCTCTCAACATGTCACATCTTCATTTGAGGAACATGATGTTGTAGTCGATGTTTATGGAGATGATAGGATCAGAAGTGTCAATGAAGTGCTCGATGATGAGGGGCTTCACATTGCAGTAACTAAACATGAAGAGCAGGAGGTTATACCATCTGTAAATAGAAATTATGATTGTTGCACATATTTTAAAAATAATCCAAAATAATTTGTTTGTTACTAAAAATTCATTAATGTTTTTAACTTTGCTCTTCTTTGATCGTGTATATATGGATGACAACACTGTTATGTGTTTAACAGTCTTACACAAAGAATAACTTCATAAGAGATTATTACCGTAAGCAAACAAATTAGAACAAACCGCTGTCCTTTCTCTTTGGTTTTCATATTACTACATACAGCAGGTGAAAAAAGATTTTTTTTTAGTTTAATCAGTTGATGCGTAGAGTTCTAGTAAATATCTTACGTTTCACTTCTTTATTTTACAAAAATGAAAGATCATTATACCAGTTATATTGCTTTGCGCTATTGAAATAGAAATAAATGAATGATGAGGCGGCTGCATATATGCTGTTAAAAGGAGGATATTAAAGATACAGTTAAATGGGCTTGGGTCTCAAATCATCCCATATCTTGCATCTCTTATAAATAGAATACTGAAACACGTTGTATGAATATACAAAATACATTTCTGTCTGTATCATTCTTTTATTAATACAATCGTCTTTTCTGTTTCATATTTTCTGTTTCTTCTCTATTCAATAATCAAAACATTAACTTGGTATTAGAGCCATCAAAGACATTGCTTAAAAGCAATTGAGAAGAAAATTGAAAACCATCAGAAATCAAGATCATCATTTGATTTTCAAAACTCATCAATTTGAGGTAATCATCATCTGAGTATTTTAATTGTGCTTGAAAGATCATCAAGAAGACAAGTGTCGTGCCAAAGAATTCATTCATTCGGGCTGCAATAAGTCTCTCAATATCAAAACAAGCAAAACTGTTGTAGAACTTTCAGAAAATCAAACCCAGAAAGCAAGAAAAGAACATTAAGTCATAAAGAAAGTTAGTGCCTCACCAAGAAGTCATCATATCAGTGTCATCATCTGAATTCTTGGCTGCAACAAACCTGGTTTTCTTGCTTCAGAGTTCTATCTTTTTCTACAATCTCATATGTCCTGAAGAATCTCTTCATCATGGCTAGTGAAGCCTCTGCAACATCTGAAAATGAAGGAAATAATCAGCAACTGAGTGCAACAGAAAGTCTAATCAAGACAATCAATCTTCATAGTCAACTTATTACTATCCACTTAGATGAGGACATTTATCTTCTTTGAAAACTTCAGATTGGTACAGCAATCAAATGTTATGGACTGGAGGGATTCATTCTTGGAACCCTTTCTTCACCACTAGAGTTCATCACTGATCAAGAAGATAAGCAGATTATAAATCCAGATTACACAAAACACCAAAGACAAGATAGTTTAATAAGTTCTTGGCTGTTATCTTCCATCAGTACTAATCTGTTGCCGCAATTAGTAGGATGCAAAACATCAAATGAGATCTGGACAACTATAGAGTAGATATTTAGTTCACAATCTGCTGCTAAAATCATGCATTACAAAAGACAATTACAGAACATCAGAAAGGATAATTTACCAATGAGAGAGTATCTTTCAAAGGTCAAAACAATGTGTGATTTGTTGGAGGCTGCAGGACACAAGGTGTTAGAGATAGAGAAAATATTAACTATCTTAAGTGGTCTTAATGAGGAGTATGAAACTATAGTGGCTGTAATATCATCTAAAAAAACCTTACCATTTATGAAGTATGTTAATTCAACTTTATTAGCACATGAAGGAAGAATTGACCAAAGAAAGCCATAAGAATTAGATCTATCTATCAACTATGCAGTCAATTTTAGAAATGAAAACCAAAACAACAACAATAAGGGTACTCAATCCTATCAGAGAGGGGGTCAATCCAGTAGGTCAAGAGGTAGAGGCAGATGGAATAGTAGCACAAGACCAAGATGTCGGATATGTGAAAAACTTGGGCATACAGCAATGAGATGCTATTTCAAATAAAACACAATTTTCACATCAAATCAGAACATTAATTCACTGAAAGGCGGTAATCCTAGTGCAAACATAGCACAGGTTCAACAAGATACTGTCAGCCAAACAGAAAACTCAAGAATGTATCATCTGAATGAAACCACCAGACCTGAACATATTAATGATGAAAGTTGGTACCCAGATTCTGGAGCAACCAACCGTATCACAAGCAATCTGGATAATCTAAACTTGGGCAATAAAGAATACAAAGGTAATAAATCTATACACCTGGGAAATGGTGAGTCCATAAAGATCTCACATACTGGTATTGCTTGTATCAAAGGTAAAAGAAGACTTTACCTCAATAATTAATTAAGAATGCCTCAAATAAAAAAGAATCTCATGAGTGTATCATAATTTGCAAGTGATAACAATGTTTATTTTGAGTTTTATCCTACATACTGTTTAGTGGGGGACATTCTAACTAGAGAAATTCTTTTACAGGGTGAAGCGGTCAAGGGACTATATGGATTTAACTCCATTGATTCAAGAAATTCTCAAAAATAGAATGAATGTAGTAATTTCTCTGAAATAGTTCAAGCAGACAATAGCTTGAGTAAATTTGATGTGTGGCATTACAAATTAGATCATCCTAATGCAAATATTGTAAAGAAAGTGCTAGCAGAGAATAAAATTCTAGTTGGAAATATTACTTTACCATATATCTGTACATATTGCCAAATGGGCAAAAGTCATAAACTGTCTTTCTCTGATTCACTTACTAAATATGAAAAACCCTTGGAATTAGTAGCCACTGATCTTTGGAGGCCAACACCTATTAATTCTAATTATGGTTTTAAGTATTATATTTCATTTATAGATGCTTATTCTAGATATACTTGGATATATTTTCTAAGAGCAAAGCCTGAAACTTATAATGATGTAATAAACTTTATTACTCAAGTAGAAAAACAAATCAATCATCAAGTTAAAGTTATTCAAACTGATGGAGGTGGAGAATTTAAATCACTTGAAAATTATTTTAGCAAAAAGGTCATAGTTCACAGGATTACTTGTCCCTACACCTTTGAGCAAAATGGGTTAATAGAAAGAAAGCATAGACATATTATGGAATCGGGATTAACCCTTCCTGCTCAGGCATCTTTGCCATTAAAATTCTGGTCAGATTCCTTTAGCACTACTGTGTATTTAATCAACAGAATGCCAACTAAAGTACCGAAGGACAAAAGTCCAACAGAAATGTTATTCAGTACAAAACCAGAGTATCAAAATTTAATGGCCTTTGGATGTCTATGCCTTCCTTATATAAGACCATATAACACTCATAAACTAAATTTTAGGTCTACACCATGTACATTTTTAGGATATACTACAAATCAAAAGGGGTATAAGTGTCTTGATAGTAATGGGAAAATATATGTTAGTAGACATGTTGTATTTAATGAATGTGTTTTTCCCTTATTCTAACATGAATATGAAAAATACCAAGAAAATTTATAATCCCAGAGTTTCAATACCACCAATACCTTTATACTCAAGTGATTGGAGTCAAGAAGGAGTTGAAATAAATCTAGAGAACTATGCTCCACAACACACATTGTTCACTGAACCAGGTCAGGCAGAGCCTTCCGAACCCATTGATCAATCTCCTGGTACTGCATCAAGCCAAACACAAAACATTGATTAGCAAGTTTCAAGCACTTAACAACATGAATCAAATGATGATACAGATAAAGGTACTAAATCATCTCATAGTGAACCACAGGTTAGAGTTGGACATCATATGATCACCAGGGCAAAGGGTGGAATATTTAAGCCTAAAGCATTCACTGTTACTACCATGTCAGAAGAACTAGTTACATTCAATCAGGCTAAAGGATAAAAACTGGAAAACTGCAATGGATGGTGAATACAGTGCACTTATAAAAACAAGACATGGAGACTTGTTCTATCATCAGAAAATAAAAATATAGTGGGTTATAGATAGATATATAAACTGAAGAATAATCCAGATGGATCTATCTCTAAATACAAAACCTAACTAGTTGCTAAAAGTTACACTCAGCAACGTGGATTCGATTTTAATGAAACTTTTTCTCCAGTGGTAAAGCCAACAACAATAAGGATTATTCTTATAATATCATTATACAAAAACTGGAGAATAAAACAACTTGATGTCAATAATGCTTTTCTAAATGGTGAATTGCAAGAAGAGGTTTATATGAAACAACCCAAAGGATACGAGTAAGATAGAAAAGATGTTTGCAGGTTAAATAAGGTCATATATGGCCTAAAACAGGCACTCAGAGTATGGTCTGATAAGTTGAAGATCACACTATCTAACTTAGATTTTCAAAGTTGAAGATCACACTATCTAACTTAGATTTTCAACCTACCAGATCAGACAATTCCTTATTTGTGAAAACAAGTAAGGATACTATTGTTTATATTCTAATTTATGTTGATGATTTATGTAACACCCCATAGTTTCATGACATTATTTAGGATATTTAATTGGTTAAATTAAATAAAATAATATGGGGATAAATAGGTTGAGATTTGTTTTAGCTAAGGGTAGTCGTGCCATAATAGGGTGTTAACTAATTTAAAATAACTAAAACAAAGGTGTTAGGAAATGACAAGGGCAATATGGGAAATATGTGGAGCTTATACCCTAAACCCTTAGGAGAAAGAAACTCACGTTCATTCCATTTTACACAAATTAAAAACACTAAGGTTGGCCACCGTTTTCACTCTTAAGAAGAAGACTAAAGTTAGGATTCAAGAAGAGGAGGATAATCTACTAAATCAACATCAAATCTCACATCTATAATATCAAAGATAAGGTAAATAATTACTACATCCCATTATCTTTTGGTTTTCAGTTTTAAGACTAAAATCTAAAATGTTTTTTGCAAGTTTATGTCATGTTTTTATGATTAAAGTTGGATATATTTACTGGTTGGTGAAATATGCATGTTCATACTTGTTTTATGATATGTTTGATATGAAAACCCTTTTTAATGACATCCAAATGCCTTAAAATTTAATTATAGGTCAAAAATGATATTTTAGAGATGGGTTTCAATTTTCATAATTTTCTAAATTAGGGTGGATTTTATATTAATTTTCTAGTGAAGAAAATTGTTTATTGGGTTATAACTTATTTTCGACTAATATAATAATTATTTGGGGATGAAATTTTTATATGTTAGGCAACATATTAAAATAGAATTTTTGGGGGTTTTCTAGATTTTTCCTAAGCGTTTTGATGGATGTATAAAATTATTTAAGGTATGGGACTTAAATAATGTTTTATATATTTAGTTAAGGAGAAGGGGCATTTTCTAAAATAAAATTATTATTTAAATTTGAAATTTGCAGTAGCATTTTTCTAAAAATTAAATATTTACCAATGAGAATTTGTTAAAAAGGGCAGGTTAATTAAAAAGTTAACTTCTTTAAGTTAAGAACAAGAAAATCACGCTTTGGCATGTTTCAGCCGTTTTAGGCATTATACCTTCCGACCCAGACCTTTCGTCCAAGTTGAAAGGATTGAACCTTTCGGCAAGGACAAACCAATGCATATGGTATCAAGTACTTGGTGCGTAATGAATTGGGTAGAGTTGAAGGGTTCTTGCTTGAAAGGTTGGTGGCCAAAGAGGTTGGGGTATGTTTGTTTTATAAAACAAAAGCTTTCGTCTGCTTTACTTTCGAAATCGAGTTTTCGACTTGGTTGCTTTCGATCGGGTCAAAATGTTTAAAAGAAAGGTTTTAAACCTTTTGACATAATCGAAAGGTTACTGCTGCAACTTTTTTTTGAAACCTTCCGGCGTAGTCGAAAGGTTACTACCGCCTTATACAAATGTTTTGTTTTGAACCTTCCGATGAGGTCGAAGGGTTTACCTTGATTGATTTCGAATGGTCTATTTGTTTTAAAACCAGCCGCTTCTCTCAACGCTTTCGAAAGGAAGCTTTCGGCTTAGGTGACTTATCCTTGTTTTATAAATTGAAGTATAACCCAAAGCTTTCAAAGGAGTTGTTTTAAAAGACGCTTTAAATCTTTCGAAGTAGAACTTTCGACATAGCCGAAAGGTTGTTTCCAATGAAATTGAAAGATTTTAAAAGAAGGATTTCCACCTGTTTAAATTTGAACCCAGAAAGTTTTCGAAAGGTTTTAGAGGGTTAATGTCTTCGAAAAGTTTTGTTTACCGAATGTTTCTAAAAGGGGGTCGAAGGCAAAGCTTTCAAAGGGGTCGAAGGCTAAGCTATCATGGAGTCGAAAGATTACCTCTCGAAGGGGTCGAAAGGTTTTTATTTCTGAATGATTTTGGAAGGTTTTAAATGGAAGGGTTTCCAAAGGTTTTCCAAGGCAATGTTTCAAGTGTTTTAAATAGGATGTCTAAGGTTTTATTGCTTTCGAAAGGTTTGAAGTTCAATGGGTTTGAAAGGTTTGAGGTTCAATAGTTTCGAAGGGTTGAGTTTCAATGGTTTCGAACGGTTTGGGTTTTGAGGGTACCAATGGAAATAATAAATGAATATGACCTTACTTAGGGATACTAATGGAAATAGGTTAATCATGGGGTTAACATGATATAAATAGAATCATGGGGCTAACATGATGCAGATAGATTCATGGTGCTAGCATAAATCAAATGGAAAATTCAAATAGAATCATGGGGCTAACATGATACAAATAGATTCATGGGGCTAACATGAGTCAAATGGCAAATAAAATCATGGGGCTAACATGAGACCATTAAAGTTCATGGGGCTAACATGAAATAGTTAGATTCATGGGGCTAGCATGAATCAAGTGGCAAAACAATGGGTTCATAGTCATCCTACGAAAACTGTGTGATGTGGGATGGATAGTCTACATCAAATTAAGCAGAATGAATGTGGAATAGGTAGTCCCTCTTTGATATAATTAAACTTTAATTGGGGATGGGGAAATCCTAATTGTTTTCAAGTATGCATATCACCATAATGTTTTATAAATATATGTTGTAACCATTGTAGATGCAGGAGCCCAGAATATGGTTTTACGAAAGGTTTTGTAAAAGACATGTTTTAAAACGATGTTAGTGAGGGGAAACTCGTTCCGCTAAGCGATGTGGTCTTACTTAACATGTTTAACCGAGATGTATAGTATTATTCATACCAGGCTTTATGTCTGACTCGAAGTTTATGTTTTCCCCTTAAACTCTCAGGTGCTCAAAAAATAATTTGAGTAGGCTGAGGGATTAAGGTCTTTTTTAGGTTTTAGTTGGATGACAAATAAGCTACCGGAGGCATGCAGGAGGCAAACAGATAGCTATTTAGGAGTTATAGTTCTTGTTGTATTTTGTTGGATTTTCCGCTGTGTTGTTTTATATTAGGTCTATTATGACCATATGACTTTGATCAACCAAGGGGGTATCTTTATATACCGCTCTTTGCGTAATTTGTAATAATTATATTTGATCTGTGCCTGGGAACGATTTGGGATTATGTGTAGTGAATGTGAAACAATTGGTTTTGAAATGTAATGAAGTAAAAATTTGTTTTGAAATCTGTGTTTTGTTTCATATTCAAATGCTTTTGAAATTATTGATACCATTAACGTAGCCGTATTTTGTCACCGGAAGCTAATACCATGGATAATTGCAGCATCTGTAGCGCTTAGTTTTGGGCCACTAGATAGGGGATGTTACAACTTAGTATCAGAGCATGGTTTATAAAATACTTTAACTAAAAATGATTTCTGAAAACATGATCCCTAGAAATTAGAGTTAAGATCGGGGTATGAGATAACGCTTTAGTAACGTACTTGTATTTGTTATATATATAAGTATATGTTATATCTCTAGGCTCCTTTCTTAGTTAGGCTATTTATCTGCATCTCACGAGATTTGAATATAGATATGGAAGGAAGAAGAGGAAGAGTTAATGTTGGAGGAGAGAGCACCACTACTAATGGAAATTCCCGACCCAATGCTAGAAGAGGTCCAGGTCAGGCTCAAGCTGAAAATGTGGGTGTAGGGGTTCCTAAAGTGGATATGGGAGCCTTGTAACAGTTGTTGGCAAACCTTTTACAAGCAGGAGCTGCTGGAAATGTTGGTGGGGTAAATCCTGTAGTTCCAGTTGGATATAACTATGCTAAACTGAGTAGAGACTATATCAGTCTGGGAGGAAAGCCGTTTGCTGGGAAGATGCCGTTGAAGTAGAGAATTGTTTGTTGAACTATGAAAGGATCTTTACAGATCCAGGCTTGAATGATAGGGAGAAGAGAAGGCTAGCCTCAAGACAGTTGTAAGGGTTAGCGCTTCATTGGTGGAATAGTGTAACGGCCGGAGTGCTAAAGGAAGAGTTGACTTGGGCTGAATTCAGGAGGAGGTTTGAGCAGAGGTTCTTGTCTGAGGTGACCAAGTCGGCGTTAAAGTTTATGGATCTTGTCCATGGATAGATATTTGTGGTCGAGTATGCTGCAAGGTTTGATGAGCTATCCCGATATGGTTATGCTTTGGTTGACACGGATGTCAGAAGGAATGAGAGATTCATTAGAGAATTGAGGCCAGAGCTAGGCAGAATGACTATGGCCCATATCCGAGATCATTCTAATATGGTAGTGGAGATGGCTATTCGCCATAAGGAAATGCTTGTTGTTTCAGCTAGGGAGAAGCCCGTTGAATTCAATGGTCCTTAGGGGAAGAAGAGGAAGTTCTTCAAGAAGAAGGGTGCTCAGAAAGAAGGAGCCGCCAAGAAAAGGAAAGCATATATAGTAGTTTGCTACAAGTATGATAAGAAGGGTCATTACGCTAATGAGTGATGTTCGGGAGATGGAAAGTTGGTTGTGGGGAAGTAGAATGTGCAATGCTATAATTGCAACCAGATGGGGCATTACAAGAATAAATGTCCTGAAGCCGCCAAGGCAGGGAAGGGAAAGGTCTTTGCTTTGGAGCCATCGTCCTCTAAACCAACTGCTGTTGAGAAAGAAAATTCTGTAATGGAAGGTACGCTTTTGATCCATGGCATACCAGTTAGAGTATTGTTTTTGACACCGGAGCATCTCATTCTTTTATTTCTCGATGTCTGGTAGATAAGCTTAACCAAGAACCCTCATATTTAGTTACTTCCTTAAGGGTTGCAAATCCGATAGGAGGTTATGCAATGCTTGGGATAAGGTGTGACCATTTAGAGTTTGGTTTGCTAGGCCATACTTTTGAGTGTTGTTTACATGTGTTCGACTTTGGGGGATTTGGGATTATCCTTGGGATGGATTGGTTAAGTAAATATAATGCTAGGATGTTTTGCCATGATAGGAGAATATCACTTAATCACCCGAATTGTAGTGATCGGATAGTCTATACCGTAGAAAACCCTAGTTGTGAAATGAATGCTTTATTGGGTACTATGGAGTTGGATAATGAGTTGCATCGAGTCTTTGTAGTTAGAGAATTCGCAGAGGTGTTTGAGTGCGTAACTAGGTTGCCACCGAAACGAGCTATTTAGTTTCGGATTGATTTAGTGCATGGAGCAGAACTAGTGAGTAGACCGCCGAGTAGAATGACCCTCACCGAGATGAAAGAGTTGAAGGTGCAATTGGTGGATTTGGAAGGCAAGAATTTTATCCGACCAAGTAGTTCACCATGGAGAGCTACCTCCGTATTTGTTAAGAAACCGGACGGATCGTTAAGGCTGTGTATCGATTATCGTAAGTTGAATGAGAAAACGATAAAGAATCGATATCCATTGCCGAGAATTAATGATTTGTTCGATCGGTTAAGTGGAGCTAAGGTATTTTCTCAACTAGATTTGGCGACGGAATTTCATCAGCTTAGAGTGGCAGAGGATAACATTCCTTTGACGGCGTTTAGGACAAGATATGGATCGTATGAATGGTTAGTTATGCCGTTCGGACTGACTAATGCGCCGGCATTCTTTGTGGATCCGATGAATTGGATTTTTCGAGAGCACTTGGATAAATTTGTTTAGGTCTTCATAGATGACATTTTGGTATACTCTAAGGGTGAGAAGGAGCATGAAGTTCATCTTAGAGTTGTGGTAGAAACATTAAGGGAGCATCAGTTGAAGGCTAAGTTTTCGAAGTGTCATTTTTGGAAGAAAGAAGTAAAGTTCCTTGGTCATGTCATCTCAGAGAAAGGGTTGTCTGTAGATCCAACTAAGATTGAGGTGGTGAATAATTGGAAGAGACCCGAGACGGTGAACGAGATTAAGAGCTTTCTTGGATTGGCTGGATATTATCGAAGATTTATAAAGGATTTTTCGCGAATAGCTACACCGATGACTAAGCTTACACGAAAAGATGTGAAGTTTGTATGGACTAATAAGTGTGAGGAAGCATTCCAGACTTGAAACACTTATTGACTCATGCGCCGGTGTTAGTGGTTTCGGAGGGGAATCAAGATTTGGTTGTTTATACTGATGCATGTGGAACCGGATTGGGAGCTGTGTTGATGCAAAGAGGTAAGGTAATTGCTTATGCATCTAGACAGCTCAGACCACATGAAGTTAAGTATCCAACGCATGATTGAGAGTTAGCCGCCGTTATATTTGCTTTGAAGGTGTGGAGGCATTATCTTTTAGCAGAGCGATTTGAGCTTTATACTGATCGTAAGTTGTTGAAATACTTGTTCTCTCAAAAGAAGCTGAAAATGAGATAGCAGAGGTGGTTGGAGTTTATTGCTGCTTATGATTTTGAAATTGAGTACACACCCGGAAAAGGAAACAAGGTGGCGGATGCACTCATCCGGAAACATTAGAATGCAGTATTGGCTATGATTACCGAGTGGAAAGATTTGGAAGCATTGTCAGCTTGTAGTGTGCAGTTTAGATCCGGGGAAGGTTCTAGTACCGGAAGTGCTATATTGTCTTGTTTAGAAGTTAGGCCGGTAATGATTGAGAAGATAGCTTCTAAGCAAGAGGAGGATCCAATTTTGGCTGAATGGATCAAAAGGTTGAAGGAAGGAACGGAGAGCGATGACATAAAGGATTTCAGTCTTGACCAAAAAGGGTGGTTGAGGAAGAGAGGAAGGTTGTGTGTTCCGAATGTAGAAAACGTCAGGAGGGAGGTTTTGGATGAATGTCATCGTTCGAAGTTCACTATCCATCCAGGAGGAACGAAGATGTATCAGGATATAAAGAGAAGTTTCTTTTGGGAAGGTATGAATCGGGACATTGGTTTGTGTGTTAAGCAGTGTTTGAATTGCCAACAGGCAAAGGCTGAACACTAGAAATCGAGCGAATTGCTTCAACTGTTGGGAGTTCCGTTGTGGAAGTGGGATTCTATCGCTATGGATTTTATTGATAGGTTGCCAAGATCTAATAGAGGGAATGAAAGTATATGGGTCATAGTTGATAGACTCACTAAGAGTGCCCATTTCATTCTGGTAAAGTCAACTAGGACGACACCTAGTTTGGCGAAGTTATTTATGAAGAATGTAGTTAGACTGCACGGGATTCCTAGTAGTATTGTCAGTGATAGAGATTCTTTGTTTACTAGTGAGTTCTGGAAAAGTCTACAGGAGGCTTTAGGAACCAAGCTCAACATGAGTACCGCTTACCATCCACAGACTAATGGGCAAACGGAAAGAGTTAACAAAATCTTGGAGGATTTGTTAAGAGCTTGTTATTGGATTTCGGGGGATCATGGGAGGACCATCTTCATCTAGTCGAGTTCTCATATAACAATAGCTATCAGACTAGTATTGGGATAGCACCGTTTGAAGCTTTGTATGGAAGACCATGCAAGTCTCCCTTATGTTGGTTAGAGACCGGGGATAGGTTGGTTCTTGGTACGGATCTGGTGAAGGAAGTTGCATAGAAGATTGAGTTAATCCGAGCTAGGATGAAGGAAGCTCAATCTAGGCAGAAAAGTTATGCTGAGAGAAGAAGGAAAGATTTGAGATTTTCTGTCGGAGACTGTTTATTAAGGTTTCATCAATGAAGGGTGTGATTAGATTCGGGAAGTCGGAAAAGTTAGCATCCAGATTCATTGGTCCTTTTTGTATTGTAGAGAGGATCGGGAAACTTGCTTATAGAGTAGAGTCACCGAGTAGTTTGGCTGGAGTCCATAATGTTTTTCATGTTTCTCATCTTAGGAAATGTGTTAGAGACCCGGAGACTACTATAGCACCTACAGTGTTAGAAGATTTAGTAGTAGAACTGGATTTAACCATAATTAGAAAGCCAATTCAGATTGTGGCAAGAGATGAGAAGAAGTTGAGAAACAAGACAGTCAAGTTAGTAAAGGTTCAGTAGAGTGACGATGCTAGAGACTGTACTTGGGAGACGGAGAGCAGGATTATGGATACTTATCCTGACTTGTTTGATGGTATGTTTTACCTTTGATTGTTTTGTCGAGTACCTTATCGTAATTTCGAGGACGAAATTCTTTGAGGTGGGGAGTCTGTAACACCACATAGTTTAATGACATTACTTAGGATATTTAATTTATTAAATTAAATAAAATAATGTGGGGATTAATAGGTTGAGATTTGTTTTAGCTAAGGGCAGCCGTGCCATAATAGGGTGTTAACTAATTTAAAATAACCTAAAACAAAGGTGTTAGAAAATGACAAGGGAAATATGGGAAATAAGTGGAGCTTATACCCTAAACCCTTAGAAGAAAGAAACTCACGTTCATTTCATTTTACACAAAATAAAAACACTAAGGCCGACCAGCATTTTCACTCTTAAGAAGAAGACTAAAGTTAGGATTCAAGAGGAGGAGGATAATATACTAAATCAACATTAAATTTCACACCTATAATCTCAAAGCTAAGGTGAATAATTACTACATCCCATTATTTTTTGGTTTTCGGTTTTAAGACTAAAATCTAAAATGTTTTTGCAAGTTTATGTCATGTTTTGATGATTAAAGTTAGATATATTTATTGGTTGGTGAAATATGCATGTTCATACTTGTTTTATGATATGTTTGATATGAAAACCATTTTTAATGACATCCAAATGCCTTGAAAATTTAATTATAGATCAGAAATTATATTTAAGAGATGGGTTTCAATTTTCATAATTTTCTGAATTATGGTGGATTTTATATTAATTTTCTAGTGAAAAAAATTGTTTATTGGGTTAAATCTTATTTTCGGCTAATATAATAATTATTTGGGGATGAAATTTTTATATGTTAGTCAACTTATTAAAATAGATTTTCTGGGATTTTTCTAGATTTTTCCTAAGCGTTTTGATGGATGTATAAAATTATTTAAGGTATGAGACTTAAATGTTTTATATATTTAGTTAAGGAGAAAGGGCATTTTGTAAAATAAAATTATTATTTAAATTTGAAATTTGCTGCAGCATTTTTCTAAAAAGTAAATGTTTACCAATGAGAATTTGTTAAAAAGGGCAGGTTAGTTAAAAAGTTACCTTCTTTAAGTTAAGAACAAGAAAATCACGCTTTTGGCATGTTTCAGCCGTTTTAGGCATAATACCTTCCAACCCAGACCTTTCATCCAAGTCGAAAGGATTGAACCTTTCGACATGGTCAAACCAATGCATATGATATCAAGTACTTGGTGCGTAATGAATTGGGTAGAGTTGAAGGTTTCTTGGTCGAAAGGTTGGTGGCCAAAGAGGTTGGGGAATGGTTGTTTTATAAAACAAAAACTTTCGCCCGATTTACTTTCGAAATCGAGTTTTCGACTTGGTTGTTTTTGATCAGGTCAAAATGTTTAAAAGAAAGGTTTTAAACCTTTCGACACAGTCAAAAGGTTACTACTGCAACTTTTTTTTGAAACCTTCCGGCGTAGTCGAAAGTTTACTACCGCCTTATACAAATGTTTTGTTTTGAACCTTCCGATGAGGTCGAAGGGTTTACCTTGATTGATTTCGGATGTCTATTTGTTTTACAACCGACCGCTTCTCCCAATGCTTTCGAAAGGAAGCTTTCGGCTTAGGTGACTTATCCTTGTTTTATAAATTGAAGTATATCCCAAAGCTTTCGAAGGAGTTGTTTTAAAAGACGCTTTAAAGCTTTCGAAGCAGAACTTTCGACTTAGCCGAAAGGTTGTTTCCAATGAAGTTGAAAGGTTTTAAAAGAAGGATTTCCACCCGTTTAAATTTGAACCCATAAAGTTTTCAAACGGTTTTAGAGGGTTAATATCTTCAAAAGGTTTTGTTTACCGAATGTTTCTAAAAGAGGGTCAAAGGCAAAGCTTTCGAAGAGGTCGAAGGCTAAGCTTTTGATGGAGTCGAAAGGTTACCTCTCGAAGGGGTCGAAAGGTTTTTATTTTTGAATGATTTTGGAAGGTTTTAAACGGAAGGGTTTCCAAAGGTATTCCAAGGCAATGTTTCAAGTGTTTTAAATAGGATGTCTAAGGTTTTATTGCTTTCGAAAGGTTTGAAGTTCAATGGGTTCGAAAGGTTTGAGGTTCAATGGTTTCGAAGGGTTGAGTTTCAATGGTTTCGAAAGGTTTTGAATTCTAAGGATTTTGAGGGTACCAATGGAAATAATAAATGAATATGACCTTAGTTAGGGATACTAATGGAAATAGGTTAATCATGGGGTTAACATGATATAAATAGAATCATGGGGCTAACATGATGCAGATATATTCATGGTGCTAGCATAAATCAAATGGCAAATTCAAATAAAATCATGGTGCTAACATGATACAAATAGATTCATGGGGCTAGCATGAGTCAAATGGCAAATAAAATCATGGGGCTAACATGATATGAATAAACTCATGGGGCTAACATGAGACCATTAAAGTTCATGAGGTTAACATGAAATAGTTATATTCGTGGGGCTAGCATGAATCAAGTGGCAAAATGATGGGTTCATAGTCATCCTAGGAAAACTATGTGATGTGAGATGGATAGTCTACATCACCTTAAGCAGAATGAATGTGGAATAGGTAGTCCCTCTTTGATATAATTAAAATTTAATTGGGGATGTGGAAATCCTAATTGTTTTCAAGTATGCGTATCACCATAATGTTTTATAAATATATGTTTTAACCATTGTGGATGCAGGAGCCCAGAATATGGGTTTAGGAAATGTTTTGTAAAAGATATGTTTTAATAGGATGTTAGTGAGGGGAAATCCGTTCCGCTAAGCGGCGTGGTCTCACTTAACATGTTTAACCGGGATGTGTAGTATTATTCATACCAGGATTTATGTCTGACTCGAAGTTTATGTTTTCCCCTCAAACTCTCGGGTGCTCAAAAATTAATTTGAGTAGGCTGAGGGATTAAGGTCTTTTTCAGGTTTTAGTAAGACGATGAATAAGCTACCGGAGGCAAACATATAACTATTTAGGAGTTACAGTTCTTGTTGTGTTTTGTTGGATTTTCTGCTGTGTTGTTTTATATTAGGTCTATTATGACCATATGACTTTGATCAACCAAGGGGGTATCTTTATATACCGCTCTTGGCGTAATTTGTAATAATTATATTTGATCTGTGCCTGGGAACGATTTGGGATTATGTGTTGTGAATGTGAAACAATTGGTTTTGAAATGTAATGAAGTAAAAATTTGTTTTGAAATCTGTGTTTTGTTTCATATTCAAATGCTTTTGATATTATTGATACCATTAACGTAGCCGTATTTTGTCGCCGGAAGCTAATACCATGGATGGCTGCAGCATCTGTAGCGCTTAGTTTTGGGCCTCTAGATAGGGGATATTACAATTTAATTGTTACAGGTGATAATGATGTAGAGTCAGGAACATCATTCAATACTTGGACAAACAATTTTTAATTAAAGATCTTGGTGATCTAAATCATTTCCTAGGAATTGAAGTGAAAAGATCAAATTCAGAATTTTCTAAGTCAAAGGAAATATATTACAGATCTTCTGGTCAAAGAAAAAATGAATGAAGCTAACCATCTGCCTACACCCATGATTACCAATCAGCATTTCTCAAAAAATAGGGGAGAATCTATATTAAATGATAGACAATATAAAAGTATAGTTGGTGCGTTACAATATGTAACCATAACAAGACCAAATATTTCCTTTAGTGTTAATAAAGTTTTCCAATTTATGCAGAATCCCCTTGAGGAGCATTGGAAAACAGTCAAGAAATTCTGAGATATCCTAAAGGGACAACAAATCATGGATTAACAATAAATGCATGCAACAACCTCAATATAACAGGATATGCAGACGCAGACTGCGCTAGTGATCCAAATGGTAGAAGATCAACAACTGGTTTTTGTATATATATGGGAGACAACTTAATATCATGGTGTTCAAAGAAACAAGCTACTGTCTCAAGATCTAGCACAGAGGCTGAATACAGAAGTGTAGCCAGTGCAACTGCAGAGATTATGTGGATACAATCACTAATTGGTGAACTAAAAGTTAACTCTAACATCAAAACAATCATATGGTACGATAATCTAAGTGTTGTCACTACAACAAAACAGGCTTTTTACAACGGGCAATGCCCGTTGTAATATGTGTTCCACAACGGGTAGCGGACCGTTGTAATAGGCGATGTAATAGGTCACCCATATTTTACAACGGGCAGTTAACGTTGTAAAGGCCGTTGTAGTAAATTTTTTTACAACGGTCGCCGACCGTTGTAATAGACTGTAATACAAGCTTCTTTGTCCGTTGCAAAATACTATCATACAAGATGGATAGCATGTTTTACAACATTCCCTGACCGTTGTAAAAAACATTTTGACAATGGTTTTCGACCGTTGTAAAAAACATTTTGACAACGGTTATTGACCGTTGTAATAGAGTATAATACAACGCGTTTTGACCGTTGTAGAAAAAATGCAAATTAAAAAAAAATTACAACAACGTATAGGTAGCACATCCATACAAATAATGAATAATTTAACAGTTATAAATATTAAGCACAAAGATCCAAAATCACATGCGAAAAGACTAAAAGATAGTCATAAAATTTCAACACTCCAAAAAGTCAAAAAGTTTACCTCCCAAATTCATAAAGCATTAATACATAACAGTCGGCTATAAATATCAAGTTCTAAGTACAATCATACTAGACTAAGGATATAATGTCTTTGTGTCACGCGACGGTTGATCCAACGGCCTCTTTAATAGTGGACATCTCTGAATTTGGCCTAAATAAAAAAGCTTCTGGTTCCACCGCTACATCCACCCATACTTTCCAAGCTTCTGCTCCAAGCTTTACAAAATGTACCGACGCATCAGGATCAGTGCTTGTTATTGTCCCCTCTGCAACTACGTTCTTCTCCCAACTCAATAGCCTGCACTTTTTTTGGCAAAATTTGAGCAAGCATATACAAGTAAAAAGGGAAAGGTAACTTGATGAATTGTGTGATGAATAACATAAGAACAGTGCCGTGTGTATATTGTGCTAAACAGAGATGCTCCCTACACTGACAAGTCCAAGTAACAGTCCATTCTTCCCTTAATTAACCTCAGTCCCCATTCATTTACATACCCAAGTAATCACAAGCACGTCCATATATACAAACACACTCAAATACATATACAAGACTTCATGGAGAATTAAAGAGATTAGCATAGGTATATGAGCGAATGAATTGATAGGTTGTACAATATTTTGTCGGGTTAATTTGCTAATCCTCAAATTAGAAATAGATAGGTTGTACAATATCACTTACATACATTAAGAAACAAAATTCACTCTCAACGCCTAATTCCTATGAAATGTAATCATTAGATCAATTAGAACCACAATTAATCAAAAACCGCTGAATATACCAAAAATCAAAATCCACATAATCTGCGAAGTTTTGCAAATTAACTTTCAATCAACACATTTGTTTATGTTGACGAAATTGCTCATGTCCTGCTATGCTCCAAAGCAAAATAATACTTCATTTTGATACTAATCCAATCTAACAGATTAAATTAAACAAAATAGCAGCAGATGTGCTTAGCTTTGGATTCTACAAAAGATCGACTAAAGACTAAAATGAGGATAGTACAATAACTACAGACATTAGACCCAATAATAACAGCATATCATAGTTATCAAGATAAATTGATCTGCAGAAAACATGATTTATTAGATCATCAGTAGAGTTTTTTACTTGGACAAAAATAAGTAGGAATTTGACAAAAATACTTGTATTATACTTATTGAAAAGTCATATTTAGCATAGGCAATTTAATATATCCAAGCTCAACTAAACTTTATGACATTTTACTTAAACGGCCACTATTGTTACTATAATTTTGGTATTACACTCACCCAAACTGCAGTTACAGCAGTTACTAAAATAGCTTGATGAATAAAACTCCTCCATTCCAATTTGTTAAATAATTCCTATTGACTTGAATTTACAAAGGTGCTATTACAAGTACTAAAACTGAGAAGGTGAAAAGAAGCAAATTTACATAAGTGAAAATAAAAATAATCTGAACATATGAAATAGAATAATCCAAAAAGAAGTAGGAGAAAATAAGTATCAAATTAGCAAAATGCTGGTGTACGAGCAGTATTTAGACCATGAAATAGATAGATAAACAGATGATAATAAATCTTGATAAACACATAAAAAAAAGATAGATACTGACTGCTAAATCTTACTGAATAGGAAAAAGGCTCTCCGTAAAAATTGCATCGGAATGAAGAGAGTTGAACAAATGACCAAATTTAGAAGGAATCCCATTTACTTGTATATGCTTGCTCAAATGTGCGACATACGATCGTGTTCAATGGGATAACTTTATTTGGAAAAAAATTCACGTACCCAAAATGTCTATTTACATGTACAAATGCATTAGCATTAACAATTATTTGCTAACCAAAATCATATTAAAGCAAAGGGGTCTAAATATTAAAACAATAGTTTTAACTTGCATTTGGGTTATTTGGAAATAAGCAAAAGAATTACCGAAAACTCAGCAAAATCAGAACTTGTCTTATGCAACCAGATCGCAAGTATAGTCGGAATAAGAATCAGTAAATCTAAGCATAATAGCTACACAAACAAGCAATAAGAGAAAAAATTTAAATACTGGGAATGGTGCAACTTACCAACCACCCAGATCCAGTGGTTTGAGTCACAGGCAGGACAAATACGATCACAAAATTCATCATGCATGGACATCTTCCAGGTTATCTTTTATCCCTGTTGTGATTATCAATTTGTTTCATTTGTTGGTGGTCATGGCACAAGCTTCGTGGCATCTCAAAGCAGGTAACTGCCAATACAACCATAAGAAGAAAAATTAGGATGATCTTCATTTGACTCTTCTCTGTACCTGCATAATTAATAATTTGATCATAATATCATACTACTGAATACGGTGAATGATAATATCCATGGAACCTGCGTAAATACTAAAGCCTTGGCTAGTTACCTCGTTACTACAATATAATTGTGATGGAGGGAGGCAGCAAATTATTTGATGAGCAAGAACAAGGACAGAGTACTGCTATATATAATGATGAATTTGAACACGATATTTAGTCATAGATTCCCTACCATTAAGAGATAAACGAGTGGAATATAAGTTAAGATTCAAGGGCAATTGCATCACCAGGCATACAAAAATGCACACAAATACAATGTAAATGCTATATAGAAGGAGGATTTTCCCATAAGCACATTTGACGCTTGACAAGTAAATTATGTTAAGCTTACTGATGCGTTCAAACAACAACATACCTACTTTAAAATAAGGCCAACAAAAAGTTGATTAAAAACCCGACAAGGCTTTCAAATTTCAAGTGTTTGACACTTCAACTAAATATATTCAGTCTCTTCTCACTCGCCAGAACTATGAATTATCAACTTTCATTTCAGAACCAATATTGCAACATTTCAACAATCTCCAAGCACATACCACCACAGTTAGCACTACCTTGATACAAGAATGTAAATTTGGTACTAATTGCTTGCGTACAAGTAGCTTCATGGTTAAATATGATAAACTTTTATGTCACCGTGTACAGATCATAAAGATATTTTCCAAGGACATCAACTATTTTCCTCATCAGTTAACAAAAACGTGTAGTTTAAAAGCATACAAGTAAATTGCAGGTTCAAACAGCAAATTGGTAACCATCACATCAATAAACTGAGATTTGTTTGCAAAAAAAGTGTTGTTGGAAAGACATAGAATTATAGGGCTTTCTTTGTTACTGAGCAGATAATTTCATTTTATTTTTTTGGACTGTCATATTGTAGTAAAATTGCGTGTATCAAAACAACTTTTATCATGGTACCAAGAAGAGATATTTATTTGTATCTATGCCGAAAAAGAACTAATTGAAATTTTGAAGCATGCAATATAAACAAAATGGATAACTTCTTCATGTTGAGGGAGCATATGATGTATTACCTAATTTGTAATGTTTAGTAAGATTCACTTAATTGTAGGCGCACATGAAGCCAAAAATGTGAAAAGAGATAAGCAGCTAGCATGCGTAATGGAAGCTCATATTTCTTTCAGATGTCTCATGTCTGAATATATGGCGGAAAACAAATAAAAAAGCCAACTTACGTACTTGACACTTTAGCAATTTTCTGAGTTTTCAACTATTGCAAGGATCGACAACCCCTATAGCAAAACCCAATCACTGCTTCTAATTCGCAGCCTCGACCACTGCACAAACTCGCCCCGCATCCTTCACCCACACCAGAGCCACCGCAATCCATCGCGACCTCCACCTGAACTTTATCGACAGAACTGCCTCGCTTGCTAATTGAACCACCCTTGCTCCCCTTTACTTTGCAAAAATCGCTGAACTATAAACCGTGATAGGTCGATTAATTTTGGTATTGAAATTTTTTGGGACAAGCAATTGGATTTTGTTTGCTTCAAGGCTTCGTTAATTTTGAACAGAGGTGGAGAAAAAAAAAATTCATCGCGATGTGCTCAAATCGCAGGTCGATTCTTTTTTTCTTCATTTGTTTAGTTTTTTTATACATCGATTCAGATCTGAGATGGAAGAAAAAAAAGAGGGTAGGGTTCGATATGAATGATTTTGGGGGCGACGTGGACGAGATAAAAGGGGTTTGATTTTACAACGGGCAGCAAATAACTGTTGTAAAACTGGCATCTATTACAATGGGCATGAAATGACCGTTGTAATAGCATTCTATTACAACGGACAGTCATTGCCTGTTGTAAAAAGAACGTTGTATAGGGCATCTTTTACAACGGGTCAGAATGGACCGTTGTAACAGCCTTCTATTACAACGGGCAGCCAATGCCCGTTGTAAAAAGTGCGTTGTAATAGAGTATTTTTGTTGTAGTGTGTGTCACTTACGTCTAATCTTATACTTTATTCCAGAACAAAGCACATAGAGGTAGATCTATATTTTGTACATGAACAAGTGTTAAAGGGAAAATTACAGATAAATCATGTACCTTCAGCTTACCAGCGTACATATATTTCAACTAAAGCTTTGTCAGCTAAGAATTTTACCAGATTGAAGTCTGACTTGAAGATCAAAGAAAGCGATAATTGTTCGAACTCTGACTGATGTGCACATAGATTTGAGGTTGCTTCTGCTGTCAATCTAGCCAAAGCCATCTCATTTCTGCGCAAATCTCAAAGTATTGAACTTAGATCTCAGATTGATTGAAGCTGAAACAGTGAAACTGCAACAAAATTCCTCTCTTATAGAAGAAGATGAAGTTCTGAAGCTATCAACAACAAATTGACTAAAGATATCGAAGAAATCAGAAATAGTTTTGAAGGAATTTTTTTTCACTCAAACCCTAACCCTCAATCAGTTTGCGGGTGGGGGAAGGTATTGAGATAGAAATGAATGAATGATGAGGCAGCTGCGTAAATGCTGTTAAAAGGAGAATATTAAAGATGCGATTAAATGGGCTTGGGCATCAAACCAGCCCATATCTTGCATCTCTTATAAATAGAATAGTGAAACACGTTGTATGAATGTACAAAATACATTTCAGTCCGTATCATCTTTTGTTGATAGAATCATCTTTTCTGTTTCATATTTTCTGTTTCTTCTCTATTCAATAATCAAAACATTAACTTACACGAATTTAATGCATTTGTGCACAAATCTGAATAAGAAAATATGTTCCCACCGGTACATTCATGTCAATGTGCTTTGTACATATAGTTCTTCCCCTTTTATGTTTTTTTTCTTCTGTTCTTTATGTTTACTTATGGCTCATGGGAGTTGTATGAAAATATGAGCTTGAAATTGCTCGATGTGCACACAGTAGATCATATTTCTAAGCGAATTTTTATATGTTGCGGGAAGGTGGTAAAGGTTCTAGTTGAATCTGTATATACTGAAAAGGAGAAGAGAATCTCCTGTGTCGATTCCCAGTTAACGTTATTATTGTAAGATGCTCTCGGTCGTAACTCAAAGACTACAAGGGAAATATCTTCTAAATGCACTAATACATGCCTTGACTAAACATGCATATTGCTGGAACACTTAGCACACTTTTATTTAGCCAAAAAGCAAAATCATTCAAACAAAGCAGTGATAAATTAAATTGTAGAAGACCATGTCAATAGTTTGAGTGATCAAATAGGACAGTTAAAGGTAACTTTGGTAAACATGAGCCCTTATTTTCCTTTGTTTTAAGTAATTAGTTTAAACTTAAATTTGTTATTTCATAGGAAGAACTTATACAAACCATGTCATCAGGTGCATTCAAGGGAAATATCTTTCTGGGCATCAGCCCTTTAGAGTAAAAAAAAAGATTGGTATGTTTTATAAGAATATTTTATCATCAATACACGCTCGGGTATTTTATTATGAAGGTGGATCCTATAAACATTTAATTCTGGATTGACAAATGACTTGAACATCAAGGAGAAGAATACAAGTAGCCTTTTGGAATTAGCACCTATTCGTTTCCATATGATCATTTTTGAATCACTAGTATGTGCTGACTTTGCATGTAGTAATTTGCCGAGGTTTATTCTAGAAGATAATGAATTTCCTTGGGAGACTGAGAAGGTAATTTCATCTGCATTTCTGCAAATAGGTGCTGCTTTTGCAGAGGCATGCTCTTTAGACTCTTCACTTGACTCAGGCACAACTGCACTGGCTACACGTATTGTTAGGAGGTGTGACTTTCTTTGCCATTTTTTATTTGGTCTAATGAGAAGCATTAATTGGTATATTTAAATGGTGCTTAGTATTATTCTTTAGTTGTTGGAGCATATGATCTGAACTTCCACGGTTACTTCCACCTTGCTCAATGGTATGTTAATATGTACAGTGTCTTATGGCATATGTATAAAATTTATAGTTGTATCGTATTTGTGCGATTTAGGTGACAAATGCTGCATAAGAGAAACCCCGGTAGTTGATCCACATCCCATTCATGCTTATGCGTCCTCCTTTTTAGCTTTTTGCTGATTTTATTGAGGAAGACGAACAAGTGGCAGCACAATTTAATCCTCTAATGTGAAGAGTTTTCTAAAAGAAAAACAATTAAAAACCAATCTTATTAACAGTTTTTGAAATCCGATCTTATTGACATGTACATTTTACCATTCAAAAACTAAGTGTATGTTGCATTATATCAATCTTAAAAGTTTTTCAACATTAAAAAAAATACTTGTATCTCACTAGCTGCATATGCAAAATTGTGGGTATAAATCTGATGGCACTATCCTCATATAATCAAGAGTTAGTTTTCATTGTTAATTGTCAAACTTGTTTACATGTAATTAAGCTTTTTTGGAGAAAAAACAAGTTGTAGCAAAGAATTGTCTGTGACTAACTCTAATCGTCAAATGTATTATAATAATTTGTCGATGCTGGTTGTGCAATCTTGTCTATGAGTGGTTATGAACCTTGCGTGAACTATTCTATTGAATTGTTATGGATTATGTGTGAATTTTGTCATTTTGTCCAAAAACTATTGTATAGTATGGTTATGAATATCATAATTAACTATGTGATGCAGCACTCACCAGAATCGAACGATTTTTAAATCGCGAAACCTCTCCGCGACCTAACATCTCTCCGCGACCTAACTCCAGCGACCTAAACCATCCCCGCGACCTAACTTCTCCACGACCTAACTCCAGCGACATATCTCCATACTCCAGCAACCTAACTCCTCCGCGTTCATACTCCAGCGAACTAACCCATCCCCGCGACCTAACTTCTCCACGACCTAACCCAATCACCGACCTATCTCGCTGCGACCTAAAACCATCGCCGCGACCTAATTTCCACGACCTAACTTCTTTCCCATCGCCGCGACCTAACCTCCACGACCTAACCCCTTTCCCATCGCCGCGACCTAACCTCCACAACCTAACCCTAAGTCGCGAATGAACAAGAAGAATAAGGTCGCGAACGACCTTCAAAAACGACCTACTCCAGCCTATTGCCGCTCTCTTCTAGGTCGCTCCCGTGCTCTATTTTAAATCGCGAGCTGTTTCTTTAGGTCGTGAACTAGCTTGTTTAAGTCGTTGTTTACTTAGGTCGTTAAGATGTTGTTAAGTCGTTTGTATTTCGTTCCTTTATGTGGCTTGTGTTGTTTTGTGTTGTAACTTTCTTAAGTCATTGGTGTTGTGTTGTAAACCCTATAAATAGGGATGTAATGTCAATGTAAGTGGTTGTTGAATTTGAATAAAATTTCTTTTGTGTGCTCTTGTGCCACCATTAAAATTGGTAGTTGAGTGTTATCTCCACCTTCGGCATTCGAGTGCGCTCGAATCAACTATTGTTGAAGCCAATTCACGGAATCAAATGCGCTTGATCAACGTCGAAGAATTGTAGATCTTCTCTCATGGCATCGTGCGCGATCAACGTGTCGAAGATAGCTAAAGTCCGGTATCTTCGTGATCAACGGATTTGGGCGTTTGGTATCATTAATTCATCGATTCATATTGCTTCATCTAATCGTTTCATCGATTAGTTTGACGCGAAATCTTCATTTCGTTGTCATCCGTTATTTCCGCTGCGTCATTTGGTATCAGAGCTAGATCGCAAGGAGTTTGCGTAGATTTTTGGAGTTTGTGCGAGATTTACATCATTTGGAGAATTGAGTTCTCGAGATTTTGAAGAGATTTGTTCGTTTGGTGATTTTTTTTGAAGATTTCAACAAGTGGGTAGTTTTGATTTGAAGATTTTTGGATCGAAGGAAGTTTTTGTTGGAATTTGTTGAAGAGTGATCATGCCTCCGAGAAGAGCTAACCGTTATCGCAACATTGATGCTTTGTATGGGAGAGAAGAGGCCGATGAGATGGAGCAAAGAATTAACGAAAACTTTAATGAGAAGCTTAATGAAGGGATTGGTCGATTAGAGAGGATGATGTAAGAGATGAATCAAAATCAGAGGAGAGTTTCACCTGAATCTAACCATGGGAGAAGTAGAGTTTCACCACATTCAAATCGAGAGAGAAGTGTTGATAGTGATCATAGAAGCGTGGATCGAGATTATGATAGAAATGTTGATGATCGAAATCGTGATAGAAATGTGAATGATCGTGATCGGAGGAATGTAGATCGAAGGGATGTTGATGGAAGGAATGGTGGTAGTAGAAATATTGGTGGTCAGGATCGACGTCGATATGCATCAGATTTTGAAGAGGAGTTTGATGGTGGTAGTGTTCATGGACGAGGACGAGGTCAAGGAAGAAATCATTCAGAGTATGATCACAAATGGGAATCCGGGATGAAAACTGAAATACCAGAATTCAAGGGAGGTATGCAGGCCGAGGAATTTCTTGATTGGCTAGCTTATGTTGAGGAAATTTTTGACTTCAAGGAGGTTTCGGAAGATCGTAAAGTGAAGCTGGTTGCTACTAGGTTGAGGGGGAGAGCTATGGCGTGGTGGCAGCAAACCAAACTTACTAGAGAGCGGATGGGAAAATCAAAGATTGTTGCTTGGGAAAAGATGAAGAAATTGATGAAGGCTACTTTCTTACCCTACAATTACCAATCACTGATGTATCAGAGATTACAGAACCTGAGACAAGGGACGAAGACTGTTACTGATTATGCAGATGAGTTCTACCAGTTGATTGCTCGAAATGACATTATGGAGACAGAAGAACAATTGACCGCTAGGTTTGTTGGGGGACTTAGAACACAGATCCAGGATATGGTGAACATGTTCGACCCTAGATCTGTAGCAGAAGCACATCAAAAGGCATTGGCTTGGGAGAAACAAGGTAGACGTGGGGGAGGTGTGTTTTCAAGTTCTACGGGGCAGAACAAAGGAGTGGGTAGTAGTTCTAATGTTCCTAAAGCATCAAGTAAGCCATTTGTTCATGAAGTGGCTAAACCGAAAGTCAACACCAATTTCAAATGCTATAACTGCCAGGAAGTGGGTCACAAGAGCAACGAATGTCCGAAACCGAAGAAGAGAACTATGATTGTTGAAGTGGAAGATGAGGATGTAGAAGAAGATCTCAATTCACACCGTGATGAGGAGGAAGAAGAGGTGTCGGGAGACGAGGGATGTAATCTGATGCTACAGAGATCTTGTTTAACCCCGAAGCAGGAAGAGGAGTCGAGTTGGTTGAGGAGTAACATTTTTCAGTCTACGTGCACTATTTTGGGGAAGGTCTGTAAATTTGTCATTGACGCTGGGAGTTGTGATAATATCATTTCAGCGGAAGCTGTGAAGAAGTTGAAGTTGAAAACGGAGAAACATCCTAGTCCTTATAAACTTGCTTGGCTGAGGAAAGGAGGAGAAGTGAAGGTAGAGACGCGAGCTCATGTACCATTTTCTATTGGGAAGAAATATAAAGATGAAATTTGGTGTGACGTGGTTGACATGGATGTTTGCCATTTACTGTTGGAAAGGCCGTGGCAGTACGATCGGGAGGTACAACATAATGGTCGAACAAATAGCTACAGTTTCTTGTTCGAGGGCACGAAAATCACTTTAGTTCCGAAGAAGCGATAGCAGAATGAGAACAAGCTAGAGGAGATTGAGGAATTGAAGACTTTGTTGTCCCTGAAGGAATTCGTGGAAGAGGTAGATGAGAGCCCTGAAGTTTTTATGTTAATTGGGCATGAAATTAGTGAAGTTACTGAAGTTCCAGAGGAAGTGAAGGCAGTTTTTGATGAAGTCAAAGATGTATTTCCAGAGGAGTTGTCGAAAGAGTTACCACCGCTTAGAGACATACAGCATCAGATTGACTTGGTGCCAGGTGCTGCATTGCCTCATAGACCGCACTATCGGATGAGTCCAAAAGAACACGAGGAGTTGAGAAGACAGGTGGAGGAATTACTGGAACAAGGGCGTGTTCAGGAGAGTTTGAGTCCTTGTGCAGTGCCAGCTTTGTTGGTACCGAAGAAGGATGGAATGTGGAGAATGTGCACAGATAGTAGAGCATTGAATAAGATTACGGTGAGATATCGATTTCCTATGTCGAGACTGGATGATCTGTTGGATTAGTTGAGCGGTGCTGCTGTGTTTTCAAAGATTGACTTGAAAAGTGGATACCATCAGATTCGTATTAGACCGGGTGATGAGTGGAAGACTGCTTTTAAAACTCGGGAGGGTCTGTACGAATGGTTGGTGATGTCGTTTGGCTTGTCAAATGCTCCGAGTACATTCATGAGAGTCATGAATCAAATTTTTCAACCATTTATCAGGAAGTTCGTAGTGGTATATTTTGATGACATCTTGATCTACAGTGGAAGCACTGAAGAACACCTACAGCATTTGCGGGAAGTGTTGTCAGTTTTACGATGTGAGGAATTTTATGCTGCAACGAAGAAGTGTACCTTCATGACTGCAAGTATTCTATTCTTGGGCTATATTGTGTCGAAGGATGGTATTCAAGTTGATCAAAGTAAAGTTGAAGCTATTCGAAATTGGCCACAGCCTAAAACAATAACAGAAGTGAGGAGTTTTCATGGTTTAGCATCATTCTACCGAAGATTCATTCCACACTTCAGTAGCGTGATGGCACCAGTTACGGAATGTATGAAAGGGAAGAAGTTTGTTTGGACTGAAGAGGCTGATTCTGCTTTTCAGAGAATCAAGACACTCTTGACCACAACGCCCATTCTTAGATACCCAGAATTTTAGTTACTCTTTGAGCTAAATACTGATGCGTCCAAGGTTGGAATTGGGGGAACGTTGAGTCAAAGGGGTCATCCTATTGCCTACTTTAGTGAGAAAATGATGGGAGCTAAAACGAGATACAATACTTATGACTTGGAATTCTATGCTATAGTTCAAGCCATAAAACATTGGAGACACTATCTATTTCATAAAGAATTTGTGCTATACACTGACCATGAAGCTTTGAAACATTTGTAGGGGCAAGATAAAATATCAGCAAGGCATGCTTCGTGGGTTGCTTATTTACAGCAGTTTACTTTCGTTGTGAAGCACAAATCAGGAGCTACTAACCGAGTTGCCGATGCATTGAGCCATAGAAATCATTTGCTGACAACTATGCGTGTGGAAGTAGTGGGATTTGATTTGTTGCCAGAGTTGCTTATTTCGGATTCTTATTTTGCGAAAGTGCTGGATCAAAGGCAGAGAGGGAGTTCTGATGATTTTGTGATGAAAGATGGATTCTTGTTCAAAGGAAACCGATTGTGTATTCCGGATTGTAGCTTGAGGTTGAAGATTGTCAAAGAATTGCATGAAGAGGGTCACGTGGGCAGAGATCGTACATTGCAGTTGATTTCGCAATCATATTTTTGGCCTTCTATGAGAAAAAAAGTTGAAAGATTTGTGGAGAGATGTCATATTTGTCAAGTTTCCAAAGGGACGGCGACGAATGCGGGATTGTATATGCCATTACCCGTGCCTACTAAACCATGGTTTGATATCAGCATGGATTTTGTTTTGGGTTCGCCTAGAACTCAACGGGGAAATGATTCAATATATGTTGTGGTAGACCGTTTCTCAAAGATGGCACATTTCATTGCTTGCAAGAAAACGACGGATGCCGTTCATGTGGCACAGTTATTCTTTAAAGAAATCTATCGTTTACATGGGTTACCTGAATCTATTGTTTCTGACCGAGATACTCAATTTCTGAGTCACTTCTGGTTGAGTCTATGGAAGATGATTGGGACGAAGCTGAATTTTAGTAGTGCATATCATCCTCAAACAGATGGGCAAACGGAAGTGGTGAATAGATTGTTGGGAAACTTGTTGCGATGTCTTGTGCAGGATAATTTGAAAAGTTAGGATATGAAGTTATGTCAGGCAGAGTTTGCTCATAACCATGCTGTTAACCGAAGCACTGGATACAGTCCATTTCAGATTGTATATTCAAGCTTGCCAAAGGGGCCGTTGGATTTAACGGTAGTACCACAACCGAAAGGAGTGATTAAACGGGCGTCAGATTTCGTTGATGAGTTGAAAGATTGTCATAGAATCATTCAGGAACGTTTGGAGAAAACAAATGAGAAGTATAAATGAGCTGCAGATAAAAAGAGAAGAAGTGTGGAGTTCAACGAGGGTGATTGGGTGTATGCTGTGTTAACAAAGGATCGTTTTCCAGTGGGTGCTTATAACAAGTTGAAAGCCCGAAAGATTGGTCCAGTAGAAATTATAAAACGGATCAATGAAAATGCTTATAAGTTGAAGCTGCCAGAGGATGTTTACACTTCTGATGTGTTTAATGTTAAACATCTTATACCTTATTATGAAGATGAACAACCCAATGGGGAAGAACTTTTAAATTCGAGGATGAATTCTTTCCAACAAGGGGAGGATGATGCAGCACTCACCAGAATCGAACGATTCTTAAATCGCGAAACCTCTCCGCGACCTAACACCTCTCCGCGACCTAACTCCAGCGACCTAAACCATCCCCGCGACCTAACTTCTCCACGACCTAACTCCAGCGACCTATCTCCATACTCCAGCGACCTAACTCCTCCGCGTCCATACTCCAGCGAACTAACCCATCCCCGCGACCTAACTTCTCCACGACCTAACCCAATCACCGACCTATCTCGCTGCGACCTAAAACCATCGCCGCGACCTAACTTCTTTCCCATCGCCGCACCTAACCTCCACGACCTAACCCCTTTCCCATCGTCGCGACCTAACCTCTACAACCTAACCCTAAGTCGCGAATGAACAAGAAGAATAAGGTCGCGAACGACCTTCAAAAACGACCTACTCCAGCCTATTGCCGCTCTCTTCTAGGTCGCTGCCGTGCTCTATTTTAAACCGCGAGCTGTTTCTTTAGGTCGTGAACTAGCTTGTTTAAGTCGTTGTTTACTTAGGTCGTTAAGATGTTGTTAAGTCGTTTGTATTTCGTTCCTTTATGTGGCTTGTGTTTTTTTGTGTTGTAACTTTCTTAAGTCATTGGTGTTGTGTTGTAAACCCTATAAATAGGGATGTAATGTCAATGTAAGTGGTTGTTGAATTTGAATAAAATTTCTTTTGTGTGCTCTTGTGCCACCATTAAAATTGGTAGTTGAGTGTTATCTCCTATCTCCACCTTCGGCATTCGAGTGCGCTCGAATCAACGATTGTTGAAGCCAATTCACGGAATCAAGTGCGCTGGATCAACGTCGAAGAATTGTAGATCTCTCTCTCACGGCATCGTGCGTGATCAACGTGTCGAAGATAGCTAAAAGTCTGGTATCTTCGTGATCAACGGATTTGGGCATTTGGTATCATTAATTCATCGATTCATATTGCTTCATCTAATCGTTTCATCGATTAGTTTGACACGAAATCTTCATTTCATTGTCATCCGTTATTTCCGCTGCGTCACTATGTTAATGTTGCGTTTTTCACTTGTTTAAATATGATGATTAAGTGAGTATTGGTTGCATGTTGCAAATTGTTGTTTATTGCTATGTAATATATGTTGCGATCAGATGTAGAAGCTAACAAAAACAATAGTGTAGCATAAAGAAACAGTATAAAAAATTATGGCTACAATTAAAAAACGCTACAAAAATATAGGTAGCTTAATAAAAATACTACTAGAAATTGATATATTTTGCAGTGTTTGTTAATTGTTACAAAAATTCATGAAGCAAATTGTTGCAAATAAAAATGATCCGATAAATTTTTGGTAGCTAAAAATAAACGTTGCAAATTCATATATTTTTTAGCATAAGAAAAGATGCACTACATGTGATATATCATTAAATTTCCAATTGGTGATCATCAAGCAAGGTTAGCTCGTCCTTTTCGGCCAATGTGAAGGCTTAAAGGCCCCCATGTTTAGAACTCTTATAGATTAATATAGCATTATTTGCATTTGGATATGAAAAAAAACTACACCAAAAAAAATGGATTCTTAGTGTCCAACGACACAAAAATGCTACTATAACTTATAACTGGGTTTTAGAAAACGTTGTAATACAACATACTACTTAAAGTATATAACTTTTTATAGCTTTGCAATAAACGCTACCCAAACTTTAATGTATGGCATTCCCACAAAGATTAACTATTACAAGCTTGCAAGAATGAATTCTTTGTAAAAGCTATAAACCCATAAAAAAATTATTAGGATTTTGAACGATCGATTAAAATAGGTTCATACTAGTATTCGAAATAAAGTTAACGAACAAATCAGCTTAGAGACAATGGTAATTGAGAAATTGATATAATCCATACAATATTGTGACATTTGTTAAAACATGATTAAGGATATCATATGGCATATAAGGAAACCATGCCCTTATGATGTGTCATTTGCATTTGTTAAGTGCTTGTTTTATGTTGTTTGCACGAAAAGTGGATAAAAACCTCCTATCAAATCTATACTAGTAAAGGAAATAGAAAGAAAGCGTTGAAAAGGTAAAGTACATACAGATTTATAGTGATTCGGCCAGAATGGGCTTACGTCCACTGTCAGTTTTAATTTCCTTTCTAATATTTTAGATATTACAAGTGTTTGAATGTAAAATACAATAGTTTGTTAACGAATATGGGATTTATTAGACTCTGTTTAGTTTTCCTTTTTGACAGGATTTGTTGCTCCTAAAAAGTTATCCACATGGCAGCTAAAATCTTGGATATTTATAGGAGTGTAGAAACGTCATCCCGACAAATCATGTAGTTTGCCTATATGATTTGCTCAGTTTGGTTATTTCCATATATAGCAGATAAGATCCAGAATTTACTTATATGATAAGATTTCATTCCATAAATACTATGTTTGGTTCGATTGAAAAGGGACTGTTCGGTAGTAATTGGTTTGGTAGATGGACATGATCGCTTTCTTGACTGGGTTACATAATGTATCATCTTGGATCGACCTAGCCTATCCTCCCTTGTTCGGCTTTGGTCCTACGCTGGACAGTATATCTTGTTCGACTTTGGACCTATATTGAACAAGATATCTTGTCTGATATTTACACCACTGGGCAAGAATTCATGTCCGGTAGCGTTTTTCATCGAATAAGAATTCTTGTCTGGTGCATTGCCTACTGAACAAGAATTATGTTCGGCGGTATGACTACAGACCAAGAATTTCTGCCCATTATACCTCCATTACTAGACAACAAGTTAGAAGACTGCCAAACATTGTGTATGTTTATTATTACCACAAGCAAACAAACTGGTTAGCCACTGGACCGATCATGGATTTATTATGCATGCCTTATTCCTCTTGTTCATTCAATCAATTTTTTGACGCCTTCCCCTGCCTTAATCTTGGGTCCATCCCATTGTGTTTAGACCTCGTGGGTGCAAATGCCTATAACACTTGCCCCCAAAGCTTGGTTCATAGAATACAGAGCGAGCTTTGTTTGACATATTCTTGCATTCATATTAGTTTGGCATATTTGGTTCAATGCAAAAGGCGGGTTTGGTATTCTCTTCGTTCGACATCCTTGATTGGGTGTTAACTTGCTAGACAACGTCTTGTATTTGGTCATGTTTGTCTGATGCTGAACATACCTGCTTGCTTATATAATGGTCGTTCCTCCTTCCAATTGAACACCTTTATTCATTTTCCAACCTGCCCCACCTCCTGTGCTCGTTCGTCTCTCGAAGTTATTGTTGGCCGCGATTTTCCCTCAAGCATTCTCAGGCTGCCATCCACTTGTAATCTGCTTCAGCGATTCTTTTTTGGTAATTTAATCAATTCTCCAGAGTTCCCTTAATCCATTTTCATTGATTCATATTTTTTCGGTATAATATTGGGGGTTTAGAAATTCTTGTTTGGTCTTGCTAAGTTCTGGGGGTTGTGATATAGTTCTAATATGATGAGTTTGGGCCACAAGCAATAACTCTAAAAAATTTGATTTGAAGAGAATTAAGGCTTTTAATTGGAGCTTGGCTAGGCTATTTGCTCAGCAACCAAACATGGGTTAGTGACCAAACAAGGTTAGATATCCATAGGATGTGATTCCTTCTTAGTCCGTGTACACGAAATCTCCTTCGACATTTCACTTTGCATTATCCGACCATGGAGAAATTTGTTAGGTGGTTATCCGATTATTGAACCGAAATTTTGTGTTTACTTTTGTTAAGAGTTTTAAGCCACCCGCGTCTTATAGTTTACTATATTTCCTATTGCACATGCACACACATACAACACACAAACTCTACAATAGTATGTAAGATAGATTGTTGTATCAGATAGGTATGTCGACCCGTTGCAAGACTTTCTCTTCTAGTGCTTCTGGTCACCAGGATCCACTCTAACCGTGAGATATGGACCGTGAGATAGGTTATTGCATCAGATAGGTTGTAATATCAGACAGGCACGTGAGATATGGACCATCTAAGCTACTAGTGGATACTATTGTATCTGTACCTTCTACTCTAACCATCAAACAGTTGGATACTATTATGGCTGCTCACGGCCTTCCTAAGGACGATATGCTTTTTCCTACATCTGAGCAATGGTTTCAATCCCTACCAAAAGGATTTATGGCCTATTTGAGGTATCATTGCATGGCCGGGCCCAGCCGTCTCTTCCTTAGTAGATCATGGGCTTCCCTATGTATCTAAAAATTGCTCCTTTCCAACTGCACCCTAATGACTACACCATCCTGAACAGCATATACACTATTTTCATAAGGGAGTTTTAGATTCCCCCTACCCACTGGCATATTATTTTCTTGTACATAGTTAAAACCAAAGCATAAGGCTCTACTTTTCCCTATCTCGAAGTAGGGAGTAAGTTCAAACCAATAGAGGATCTATACTCGAAGTGGTCATGTTCAAGGGAGAGTATTTTTTCAGTCGATATGATTCTCCATGCTTTCACCAGTGGCACTCGGGATGTAAGTTATCTGGCTTGTCTTTACAATCCATTCCTTTTCCTAAGCGCCTTTACATTAATCGCTAACCTTCTCCATTTTTCCGACTGCTTCTTCAAGTTTGGTGAGAGATGTGTTGGGAGACGACTTGGAGGACATGTTGAGAAAGCTACAAATAGTCCCTATGGAGTTCCAAGAGGTTCCCCATTTGGTAACAGTTGAGAATTTGAGACAACTTGGGCTTTTATTTGTCGAGCGCTCAATCAAAAAAGGCAAGGTTGACTCCATGCGTAAGCCTATCAAGAAAAGGAAAGGAAAAACCTCAATGGTTGGTGAGATAAGCAAAGTACCATCTTCTTAACTTTCCGTCTCTTGTGCGAACTTGACTTCAGTTCCATCTGGAGATTGATTCAACCATTCATGTAGATGTAACAGGGTTGGAACTAGATCCCTTCAAGATTGAATCCCACAAGGGCGATCGACTTATAGCTATAAGGGAATGGGACGATGATTGGGTCTGGACTAAGCTGGTAGAGGGGACAAGCCCTCACTCTCATGATAGCAACGCCATTGTCTCAAATCGTGGCGAGGCTCATTCCTCCAAGCTTGTTGGCTTTGAGACCTTGTCTAACTTGGATGTTAAGGATGCCCTAAATTGTACTTCCGGGGTTGAGGAGCAGGAAGAGTTCATTCTCAATGATATCACAGTTTCCAACTACTTACAGGATCCAAAACTAGGGATAATCTATGGGGATTCTACCTCGATAGCGGAAATCTAGCTGCAGTTGGAAATCCATGAGGAACCTAAGGGTTCGTCCAAATGCTACACACTTCCTTGCATACATGCATACATCTCTTTTCCACACTATAGTGATGCGCTTCCTGGTTTATTTCTTGGCATTACTTGGTTCTAATCCTTTGTTTATTATGCTTTTTAATAGGGCACACGAGTTCTAAGAGAGAGAAGCGATAGTCTAAGTTTAAGCCGCTCAAACTAGATGCTCTCCCCTTTGATATCAAGAAAGCTACTCATCTTTTAGTCCCAGTAAAAATGTAGTGCAGCCTGCCATGGAGATTAAAACTGGAGAAACCGTATCCTATCGTCCAGTTGGAGATATAGGTGGTCAGGACCCCCACAATGGTTCGTGTAAAAGATCTTGCTCTCCTTGCAGTAAATTAAGATCTCGGACCCTCATTCGTGCCTCCACTCCCTTAGAGCTTCACCTTTCCTTCTCTCAGACTCAAAATCCTCCAAACAACAAGAAAGGACGAACAAGAGAGGAGAGATCGTTCCAATCCCTATGGGCATAATGGGAAGAATAAGGAAGGAGTGGTCATTATCACTAACCCCAGTGACCCGAATTACGATGAGTTCCATCAGCCCTACCAGCCAAAAGACCCCTCCCCTGCTTGCTCGTTGATACTCCCCTTAGCGTGATGATCTTCTTAGGGACAGGCCGAGTGGTGTAAAGTCCTTATCAGACTTCCACTTTAAGGTACACAAGGCTGGTGAGGAAATTGATAAAAAGAATGTTGAATAAAACTTGAAGATTTTTGAAATGAGAAAGCAGATACACCTAAAGGATAATGACCACTGGGCTGTGCTGGACGCATTAGAGAGGTCTTAAGCAGAGGAGATATAAAAGTTGAAGAAGGAATGCTCTCAAAATATTAGACCTACCAAGTAAGATTACAATGCCAGGTTGGGCGATTGTTTAAAGATTATAAGGATATTAAAGCTAAATTCATAAGGAGATTGGATGAGCGGCTTTAAAAATGGAACATGGTCTTGCTGATTTGAAAAAGAAGGTGGTGGAGTGGATAGCTGAAAGGGTTTCTCTTTCGGATAAGCTTGAGGCTATAACCGCTAAGAAGGCTAATGAATCCAATAAAGATGAAAAGTTGCAGATGAACTGTGACGAGAAGAATAGTCAGCATGATCGGGTGAAGGAGCTCCTAGATGAAATTTACTTTAGGATGCTCAATGAAAAAAGGTTGGCTTGGATGGATGACTAACAAGAATTTATGATTTCCATCCATAAACGATTAATCAAGCAAGCCAGGGCTGTCATCGAGTAAGGAGGACCATCCTCCAGCCTTGAGGCTATTTATGCTTGCTTTACGACAGAGGAGACGGAGGTCGCCCGCTTAGGTTATATTAAACTGGCCAAGGCTGAGAAGGCCTAAAAAGAGGAAGAGGATAGAAAGAAGAATGATGATTCGACTTCAGGTGCGACGACATAGGATTAAACTTCAAAATAGGTCATTTATGCCACAATGCATGATGTCCCTCTAACCATTTTCCACATTTTTTCATATGCATCACTTCAAAGCCAGCCTCGAGAAATTCCCCCACCTTTAGATGATGCTCAGTAACATGGTGATGTTCCAGTTTCTCCTAAAGGAGGTAGGATTATTATTCATAGTCCATAGGCCACTGCTCAGTATATCCGAGCCCATATGAGCAAGACCATACTTGGTTACCCTCCTCATTTCCATATAGTGATACATTTATGATGGATCTACCCAAAGCTATATCTTCCTCGAGAGCTCCATTGCCAGGACCATGGCCCCAAGCCCATTAGACTACCCAATCGATGAGAGTCAAGATGAGATGATTACTGCCCTTAGGGATGATGCTGACGTTGAGATTTTGGGTGTCACTGAATCCACTAAGGTTTTTGATAAGGAGGAAGATCTCAGGAAAATTATCAAGGCAAAATTTCTTGAAGAGGTTGCTAAGTAAAGTTAGAAGCAATGGAGGATTTAAAACTGATGAAGAAAAAGCAAGTGGAACTTGATGAGGCAGCTGCCGCCAAATGGCAATAGCCGCATCTCCAAAACTAAATCTAAGTGATGACAGTAGTTGTATACCTATTTTTGTGTTTTGAATAGTATCTTCTATGCCTTTTGCTTATAATAAACATTTTTATCCGTGTTCATCAAGTTTTGATATTTTTGTGAGGGTGAGTATGTATCACTTTTCGACATTTGTTGGGTTGTACCGTAAATGGTTGAATGTCCGATGGTATGATTTGGATGTTTATTATTCTTGTGTAACTTGTTTATTGTCACACAAATATTCCATGCATACTTTAAACAAGTTTGATACCAGTGTCATCTGTTGGTAGTCCTCATTTGCAATTCCTTTATTGATTACTTGCACTGAACCACCCGACCAATTATCGCGTTTTACCATGGGCGAGCTTCGCTGTTTGCAGATGACAGGACCCGAGGTCGATCATTGAGGGTGAACCAACAAGGCAGCGGTTATGTCCTGACCGTCGATAATTTGAGTTCTTTATAGCCAACCACAAGTTTGGAGCCGATCATTAATGGTGGACACTCGGTTAAGGTTACTCTAGTCCTCTATTGTCGGCAAGAAGTTTGGGGCCGATCATTAATAGTGGGCACCCAGGTAGGGTTACTATGGTCTGCTATTAATGAAAAGAAGTTTGGGGACGATCTTCAATGGTGGACACTCTATTAGGGTTACTTTGGTCTATCATTGCCGGCCAAAGGTTTAAGATTGATTTTCAATGGTGGACATCTGATTAGGGTTACTCTGGTTCGTTATTGCCAGCCAAAGGTTTGAGGCCGATCATCAATGATGGACACCCAGTTAGGGTTACTCTGGTCCACTATTACCAACCAAAGGTTTGGGGCTAATCATTAGTGGGGACACCCAGTTAGGGTTACTCTGTTCCGCCATTGTCGGTCAAAGATTTGGAGCTGATCATCAATAGTGGACACCTGCTTAGGGTTAATTTGGCCCGCCATCATCGGCCAAAGGTTTGGGGTTGTCAGTGGTGGACCCTTGTTAGGGTTACTTCGGTCTATCGTTGCTGTCCAAAAATTTGAGGGGGTGATAAGGTATTTACGTAGAGATGCCACTTGCCCCTGACCGGAGAGTGCAGGTCATCGGGCATCTATAGCGCTTCCTTAATACCAATGTTAGTTTGAGTGTTTAGGATGTTCAATTTATACCCATTACCTGTCATAACAAGATTTCAAGGAAGACTCATTTTATTAATATGCATCTCATAACTGTTTCAATTACATTGTTGCAATAAAACTGGAAAAGTAATAGAAATTAAGTGAAATAGCGATAAATGTTCTGGATGTTCCAAACCTTTCAGAAGACAGCCCTATTATCGTGCTAAGGATGAAGGCTTTGTTGCCTAAGTTCTTGTGGATAACATACGGTCCTTTCTAGATTGGGTCGACTGCTCTCGGTCTAGGGAATATCCACTTAGCACCAGATCCCCTTCCTTGAGCGGGCGGTGCTTGACCTTCGAATTTTATTGCCTGGCTATCCTTCCTTGTGTGTTTCCACCTTAAGAGCGGCTTCTTCTTGCCTTTCATCAATCAAATCCAATGACATGTTCAACAACTCTTCATTCTCATTAGGGTCATATGAATCCTTCTGTGTGATGGTTCCTCTATTTCCACCGGTAGCATCGTCTATGATCCTTAAGCTAATTGGAAAGGAGTATGTCCTATTGCCATCTTGAAAGAAGTTCGATAAGCTGACAGTGCCAATGGAAGCTCGTCCACCATGCTCCTTTGTCCTTTTCCAGTCACTTCTTTATGAGAGTCTTCGGAACTTTGTTGACTGCTTCCACTTGTTTGTTAGCCTGTGGGTATTGCATTGCAGAGAAACTCTTCTTTATTCGATGCTGCTGGCAGAAGATAGTAAAATCCTTGTTATCGTACTATAACCCATTGTCCCAGATGATTTAAAGGGGAACTCTGTACCTACCTATCACATTCCTGACCAAAATGTTTATAACTTTGGCCGACAACACCTTAGTAAGTAGTTCTGCTTCGAACCACTTAGTAAATTATTCAACTGCAACTGTAGCACACTTAGCTCCACCCCTAACCATAGAGAGCTTGTCGATCAAGTTTATTCCCTAGATCGCAAATGGCTAGGGACTAACCATGTGAGTCAATTCAGCCAGAGGTAACCTTGGGAGCTTATCACACCTTTTTACGTACTCCATCGCATCATGATTTAATGTCGGCCAAAAATACCCATAACGCAACACCTTCTTTGCTAGGGTCTGCCCTCCAGTATAATCTCTACAACACTCTTGATGTATGTTTTCCATTACCTCCTCAGCTTCTCTCTCGGCTACGCATACCGGTAATGGGTTAAAAAATCCTCTCTGATATAGCACATTGTCCTAAATGATAAAGCGAGATGCCTTCTTCAAGACTATCTTGGCTTAAGTCCTATTGCCCGGTAATACCCCCTCACTAAAATATCTTATCAATGGTATCATCCAAGTCTCCTTATCATCGATGGTTTTGACGCCAAAAGTGGCAAAACACCCAAATGCAACATGTTGTAGGATTAGATCTAATAGAAGTTCCAAGAAAGTATAGAAAAGTAGAGAGATGCAAGATTTTTATAGTGGTCGGTAATCTCTAGCCTACTTCTACTTTGAATTTTTTATTGATTATGGATTTTAGAGAGAATTAGAGTCTAAAGCGGAGGAAAAAGATCTGATCCCTATTTGGATGCCATAGGACTGGTATTCATAGAGAACTGCTCTGTATATCTAGAAGCCCACATAGTACGAAGTCCAGATGCAAGCCTAGAGGTGTACAAGAGAGCACGTGGCCTAATCTCCAACAAAGACCTCTTGGTGCCAAGAGGTTCTCCTTGGTGCCAAGAGGTTTGTGTTGGTGCAAACCCTTCCTTCTCTTTTGCTTTGCTCTCCCATCTCCGATTCGATGTATTTCAAACTCTTTTCCATAGAGGTGAGTCGTTCCCAATGATTCCTTTGATAAGGCTTGTATTATCCCGATTTCTTTTCTTTCTTCTCATCGATCTAGAGAATTACTTATCCATTCTCTAAGAGAAGCACTTAGTCATAATCACTCGATGTTGTACTTGAGGTATACAGAGTTGGGTAGGTTCAAATTTGAGAAAAGACTTCTCGGTACCAAGAGGTTCCTCTCGATACCGGGAGTTTTCTTTTGCTCCAATTGACTTGTAAATTCTCAAGTTTCATCTTCTAGTCCTTTTAAGTGCTTTTCCAAGTTCGTAAGTCATCTCGTCTTCACTTTGGCCCTCTATTTTCAGTTGAGTTCTGCTTGGTTAAAAACCTAGTGAACACTTGCCCTCCAGTGTATACTTTTGTTGAAAACAAAGCGTGCTCTGGATTAAGACAAGTTCTAACTCGCTATCTGGTGATTACTATTGATCATTCAGGTATTGCATTGAAGCATTACTTTCACCTGGTAGATATTTCTTTAACTTCTTTGCATAGACAAAATTCCATTCTTTATGCTAAGGACAAGATCTATGCTCCAGAGGTTGTTCCACACTCAGTCGAGCATCCTCTTTCTTTTGCCAAGCTTTCTACCTAATTTTTTGGAGAAAATACCTCTCGGTACCGAGCGAAAATTCATGGTACCGACTGCTTTCAAGCTCCCGATTGCTTGTATAAGCAAGTACATAGAAATATTTACTCCACTTTTTTACTTTTTCCTTTGCCTTATGTTGTGCTGAAAGCTTCTATTGAAGATTCCTTCAACTTCTTCATGATAATCCCACAATGCCTTCAATTGCTTGCCGCCACTAACCCTATCGCCAATGGCGATGGATAGCCACTGCCGATCATCTTCCACCAGACCCAGGATAAAAACCACAGTAGTCTTCCTTACAAAATATATGCCTAGCCCAAGCTTTCGGCCCCGATAGTTCTTGAGCATTTATCGTTGATTGTTTTCATTTGTTGATTCCATCTCCTTGCTTGATTCAAACCATTTAAGGTAGGTGGGTCTTTTTAGCACGGCGATGATGATGGTGATGATGAGGCCGATTTCTTTTTTAGGGAGATATGGCCGAAGTTAGGGTTTGGACTCGATTTAGGGTAAACTTGAATTTATTCTAGGTCGAGTACACTCCATTCTAGGGATAAGTTAGGCTTTCTATCTTCGACTAACTCCTATCAAGGTAAAGGCTAATCATGCACCGTTGTTTGAATTCAAGTAGGACGGTTCAATTCAAGAACAGTCATTTTGGATGATTCCATCACTATATATTCCTATTGCTGCACTTCCAATGTCCTGTAAAGAAAAGCTTCCACGTCGCTCAGGACAATGGTTCCGTTGTGCAGAGTGACGAATTTTCTAGCTGGAGCGAGTTATTTATGCAGGATGGTTCATTCATTATGCATGAGACACATGACTTTCACTATGTGGATTAACACTTTCACTTGCCTCGGTCAACAATTGAAATCTAACTGGTCAACACATATCAACATCCTTTAGATTCCGATCGGTAGTCACATGAGTGCGTTAATTAAAATAAAACATACTGACCGTGTTGAACGCTAAGTGTTATTGTTTAGAATATCTCGTTGATCACCATGCTTCAATTTCGATGAGGGTATGTCTACTCCTCCTAAAGCTGGGTCCTTCATAGCTCAGGCTCCGCCTTCTATTCCTCTTAGGTCCGGACGTTCGATCTTGGCCGAGTTGCGTATTGAGTTTACCAGTGGGCCCACTACAAAATCAAACTCCCCTCTGAATGAATATATCGATCTAAGGTTCTTGAATGGTCTGCCTGACCAAATTCTGACTATCCTTTTTATGAAAATGCTTCAAAATATATGCCGCCGACATGGAATTCCTGAGGATGACGTATGGCTTCCTACTTGGGGTGAACTAGCACATCTCCCTCTATAGTTCACGGCTTGCAACAGATATATGTGTCTTGGTGGTGCTATGTTGCCCTTCAATCCATTCCTTTGTATGGTTCTTCAAGAGCTTGGGTTGGCTCCGACTTAGGTCCATCCGAGTTTTTATGCTCTCCTGAACTTTTTATATGTGCTCTTCATGAACCACTTCAATCGGGATCTTACTTTTCAAGAGCTTACCTACTTCCTACCTTTCAAGCAAAGGCAGGAGTCTCCTTATTATATGATCATCGAGGCTTGGTGTAGGTGCAAAGTCATCGAGTCTCTTCACAACAAGTGCTCATATTTCAAAAACAAGTATTTCTTCATACGATGCTCGTATGGCTTCAATGGGTATTGGATGTCTAGAATTTACTTCCTTTCCTTCTACTTATGCTTGAGTTTACTCTATCCAAGTGCTTATCTTACTGTTTGTTTATCCATAGGCATTCCTGCTTGAGACACTCATGACGAGCATGCCAACACTTTGGATGGATTAAGGGAGGTTAGCTTTCAGCTTCGCACCACTACTTATCTCATAACTAATGAGAATCTCCAACGATGCGGTTTGTTGCTCCTGGACAGATAAGTTATTGCTAAATCGCCTCTATCCAGTGGCTCTAGAGCGCCTATCCGATCTTCTATCCCCACTCGCAGCTCTGGCGAGAATCTTAGAGGGGAATTTGAAGGTACATTGGGTATGGCGCATACCCAAGGGCCCACTAGAATGGAAGCTGAAAAGTCGACTATCGGTGATGGCCTGAGAGAAGAGGATGAAGGAATTTGAATGTCACCGATCCCCAAAGAAAGTGATGGAGCCGGAAGGAGGGAGCGAAAAGCACCCATGGCTGAAGAGAAAGAAGATGGTGTCAGTGATAGCGATGATGACTATCACGTTGGTGCTGAAGAGGATGATCATTCGGTGAGACATCTTTTGAAGTTCTTGAACTTCTAGCTTTGCCCCACCCGGAAGGAATCGTCATTGAAACTCTTGAGACGCCCGAAGGACAGACGCTGCCTTGTGGTAGTTCCTTCCATTGAGCTTTACATTCCCATCTTTATGGATTGATCTGAGGAGCATGGTATCAAATAGGGGGAGCTCAGAAAATCTATGAAGCAAATTCTAGGTTCAAGTATATCTCTCGTCTCTCTGGTCTTCAAGAAACTTCAGTTCTTGTGTGAATCCATCAATGAACTTTACTATTCTTTTTTCCAACTTGTAAGTCAACTACATCTTCCTCCTCCTCTGCTAGTTAGTTTGGGATCCACGGCTATCTTTTTCACATCGACTTCTGTCTCTACTAGACTTGTCGCTCCGGTCCTGCCTTCTAATTTTGGACCTGGTTATGATTCTTAGAAGACCGGGGATTTAGAAGGGCTGGAGGACATTTCTCAGTCTTAGGAAGAAGACATCATGATTATTAGTGTTACGGATCTGATAGATCATGTCACTATGGCGGAGAGGTTAAAAGCTGACTATGATAAAATGCAGGCGAAGACTAATTTTGGAGCCTTGAAGCCCGCATTATCAACTCCTACAAGCTCCATATCCAAGCTTCCTCCGATAAAGATTAGGCCATCCAAGACCAAGCCTTCCGAAGCCCCTATCGAGAAATTTGAAGATCCTACCACCGAAACTAAGGGTGAAACTCCCAAAGGTAGGATAATCAAGAAGAAGCCGAAGCATAGGACGCGTCCTGGTAGTGCTTACAACAAGGGTGGAAAGAAAGGGGAGGGCTAGTAGAAGGTACTTAGAGCTTGCTTGTATGGTGGTTTATTTCATTGTACAGTCTGTACTTTTTCTTTTCTTTTTGCGATAAATAGGCCGTGTTTGTGCGGAAGCGGCCCCCGCTTTGTTTTATACATAAAGGATAAAGTAATGAAAAGATTCATTTTTGTCTTATAATTGCAGTTCCATTTACTTTTCCGCACATTTATGTATTGTTCCTGTTTACATATAACTGCCTATGTATATAATATAAATTCCTGTACTGCAATTATATATGTTTGTTTCTATGCAATGTGCTTATTTACTACAACTCTATGCATACAAATAATATTATGCAATTTCTTAGGTTATGTTCTGATGTCAGCCTTGTTTATAACTGCTAAATTGCTCCATTTAGCAAAATAGAACCATTACTTAACCAGCTCTATGGTTATTCTTGGTCGAGTTCCTTTTGACCAGTTGGTGATGGCGAATAACCCCGGTTCCGGGCTGCTCCTAACTGCCATGGTGTAGTAGTTGAGATATTCGTTTTCTTTTTCATTTGACTTAGCTGTGTATGTATCCCTATTCATGGGATTAACCAGTATGAAAGCCAAACTCTGGGCATCAACGAGATAGAAATATCATGGGGAAAATTAATTGATTTCTCCCAGTCTAAATGTGCTTTTCCTATCCTGATCCTGGATCGGGAAAGCCTGATAATGCTTTCTTTCGAGCCTCCATGACCAATCTCTCTTATCCTCGACCAAGCATGTTCCGCCCAGTTGCCAATGCTAGAGTTGAAGCCTAATTAGACACTAGTTTTAATCTCTAAAAACTAATGCATGATTTATCCAATTTCGAGTTTCCTACCTTGAAGTTGTCTATTTCTAGGCGATAGTCAAATTTTTGACGATCATAGTCGAAGACTCGACCGTCTTCTAGTTTTTATCTTTGAAAATTAGGATATTGATTCAAAGAGTTTCTTCTTGACATTGCCTATCTTCGGGTAACGTCAAACCCTGCAAGTTGGGATCGACTTACCTGCTCGGTCCCTTGGATATTTTTTGGAAAGATGGGTCAAAGTGCTCGACCGACCTTGAAAATTTCTACACGCCAACGTTGCTTATCTCCAGGAAATGACAAATTCCTATGACTCAGGCTAAATTATCAGATTGATCCCAAAAGGTTGGGTCAAATTAACCAATCAACCCAAATTAGTTGTCTTTCCTGGTGTCGCCAATTTTTTGGCATTGCCAGATTCTTGAGAGCTGAAGTTCTCCTTTATGATGTTACTAATCTCTGAGCAACATCAAATTCCTAGAGGATTTGGGTCCACCTTCTTGACGTTGCCAATCTTCGGGAAATGCCAGCTTCCTGAAGGTTGGTGTTTTCCTTTCTGGCGTCACCTATGTTTGGGCAATGCCAGACTCCTAAAGGATAAAGTTTTACCTTCCTGATGCTGCCAATCTCTGGGCAGCCCCGTATTTCTGAAGGATAGAATTTTACCATCCTGACGCTGCCAATCTCCAAGCACTGCCAGATTCCTGAAGGTTACAAGTTTTCAAACCCTCTCGTCGTAGCCAAACTCTAGGCAAAAGCAAATTCTTGAAGATTCGAATGAATGGGGAAACCCTCTTATTATTGCCTATCTCCGGGCAATGATGAATTCCTGAAGGTTGAAGTTTTCCTTCTTGGCATCGCCTATCTCCGAGCAACGCTAGATTCTTGAACGATGGGTTTTTACCTTTATGACACCACCAGTCTCTAGGCAACCCCAGATTCCTAAAGGCTACGAGCTTTCAAACCTCTTTATCATTGCCTACCTTCAGGCAATGACGAATTTCTGAAGATTTGACTGAACAGGGAAATCTTATGGTCATCATTAATCTTCGACAAACGATGAATTCCTGACAGTTGAATTGGGAAAACTTCTCATCGTCGCCTATCTTCGGGCAATGACGAATTTCAGAAGGTTAAAGTGAATTGAGGCCAAATTATCCAATCGACCCTTGGGAACATACTCCTCATCCGTTATCCAAGGCCAGAGGGGTATGTTGCCGACCGTTTTGCTAGTCATGCACTACGGGGGTTTGCTTACGAAAACACGATTCCATTTGTTCAAAATGCTAACTTTTATCGCGGGTGAGAGAAATGGCAAATTTTTCCTTATTACATTGGCGCCATATCCCGGGGTTGCTTATTTGCTAAAACAAATAGAGAAAAACTAAGTGTAGTAGTGTCATAGCAGATCGCTGTTCCATGCATGTGGGATAGAGATTCCTTCAACAGTTGCCAGCTTGAATGTTCAGTCTCAAAGCCTTTGGTCGGTCGCATAGGGTCCTTCCCAATTTGCACCAAGCGCCCATGTACCCGAGAGAACTCATTTCAAAATGAGGTCTCCTACCTCAAAGGTGCAGTTGCGAACCTTGGCACTGAAGTAACATGATACCCTTTTCTGGTGGGTAGCTACTCTTAATTATGCTTCTTCCCTTTTCTCATCAACCAAATTGAGGGACTCAAGCAAGGGCTCCTCATTCACCTTTGGGTTGAAAAGCCATGAGAAGGGAATTTTGATTCTACCAGGATTATCGCCTTCAATCCGTAGGCCAAAACGAAAGGCGAGTGTCCAGTTGTAGACTTATGTGTCGTCTTATAAGCCCATTGTGCTAGTGGAAGCTCAATAACCCAATTGCCTTTAGCTCCACTCAGTCGCTTTTTAAGGTGGATTTGATGATCTTGTTTACTGCTTCTACTTGCCCATTTTCCTACGGATGTGCCACCATGGATAATCTCTTCTCGATTTCGTATCGTTTACAAAAATCCTTGAATTCAGTGCTCATGAGTTGAGTTCTATTATTCGTGATGATTTTCTGGATCACTCCGAACCTGCAAATAATGTTCTTAGTCACGAAGTTAATTACCTTTTTCAAGCGGTTTCGCTTAAGCCCATTTCGTGGATAGCATATTTGGCTCCTCCCTTCGCTATCTGTAGCACATCGATGATGTCTATTCTTCAAATTACAAATGGTTATGGACTGACCATTTGCGTAAGTTTCGTCGATGGGGTAGTTGGAATCTTTGCAAACCTCTAGCACTAGTCATACCATTTGCTGCAGTCAATAGCATCATGGTTTATTGTCGGCCAGAATTATCTGTAGAGAAATATCATTTTTGTTAGAGTCCACCCCCATGTAATTGCCACAGCTGCCCTTATGGATATCCATAAAGATCTTCCTTGCCTCATCCTTGGCTACACACCGAAACAGAGGAGTTGAGAATCCTCTCATGTACAACACTCCCTCATGCATCACGAGTCGTGATGCTTTCCGGAGGAGCTTTTCCATTCATTTCTATCCCTTAGGAGAGTTCCATTGATAAGATAGTCTTTAATTAGGTCATTCATTACTCCTCCTCCTTTATAGTCTCAAAAATCTAGTTGACGTCCATCTTATTGATACTAAAATTTATTAGAACTTCTACAGGAACCAACCACGTTAATTGTGCTTCCCTGGAGCTAGCTAACTTAACTAGTGAATCAATCTTTCCATTCTCCTTTTTAGGGATGTGCATTGTTGTATAGTGTTTTATGTCCTCTAGCAGTTCCAGCACCTTCGACAAGTAAGGGGCTAGTTTCGCTCCCTTGGCCTGATACTCCTTCCTGATTTGGCAAACCACCAGCTGGAAATCACTAAATATGTGCAGCGTCTTTATCCCAAGTTCCTTCGCTATCCTCAATCCTGGTATTAACGCCTCATACTCGGCTTTGTTATTAGTCGCAGGAAATTCCAGCAATGCATAGTAGATTGACTGTCCTTCAGGCATTTCAAAATACTACTCCTGCTCTTGAGTTGTATTCATTCGAAACACCATGGACGAATAGCTTCCAAAGAAGGACCGCGCCCACATCATCCTCTTCTTCTTCTTTATCATGCACGGTAAACTTGGCGATGAAGCCTAGATATTCCTATTAGTTTATTGCTCTCCTCAGATGATAAGTGATATCATACTGGCTCAGCTTGATATTCCATTTTAGCAACCTTCATGAGGTTTTGGATCGGTGTAGAACTTGCTTCAGAGGTTGATCCATCAATATTTGATTGGATGACCTTAAAAATACGGTCGTACCTTCCTTGATGCGATTAACAAGCAATATATGAGTTTCTCCAGCTTTCAGTAATTCTTTTCAGCTCCTATTAATCACATGTTGATGAAGTAAACTAGTTTTTGAATCCTCGCCACCTCATGTAGCATGCCACACTTAGTGCATGAGCTGACACTGTGTAAACAAATAAATCCTCCTCGTCCAGCGGTTTGGATAAGACCGATGGCATTTCCTTGGGCCTCAACAACTCTTTGAAGGCGCTCTGGTAATCTTGATTCCATTAGAAGTTTTTCTTCTCCTACTTGTGGGCATTGAAGAAGGGTATGCACTTATCGATAGCCTTCAAGAAGAACGAACTCAAAGCAGCAATCTTACCATTCAAGCTCTACAGTTGTTTCTTCGTAGCCGGGGTAGTTACATTCATCATGGCGTTAATCTGCTCTGAATTAGCCTCGATGCCTCCTACATTGACAATAAATCCAAGAAAATTTCCTAATGCTACTCTAAAAGAACATTTTAAAGGATTTAGCTTCATTCCGTATTTCCATAAAACTTCAAACATCTCTGAAAGATCAACTAGATAGTTTTGAGATACTCATGACTTCACAAGCATGTCATCTACATATACTTCCATTATCCGTCCGGTTTGATTCTTGAACATAGAATTTACCAATCTCTGGTATATGGCTCCGGCGTTCTTCAAACCGAACGACATAAATCGATAGCAGTATAGTCCCAAGTCTATGATAATGCTAGTGTTCTCCTGATCCAGTATAGGCATCAGAATTTGATTATAGGCCGAATAAGCATCTAGAAATGAAAGCAATTCATGTTCTGCAGTCCCGTCCACTAGTTGGTCAATCCTGGGCAAAGGAAAGTTGTCCTTCAGGCATGCCTTTTTCAAATCTTAGTAGTCAACACAAGTTCGCAATTTCCCATTTGATTCCTTGACCAACATGGGATTGGATACCCAATTGGGGTACAAAGCATCATAGATAAAGTCATTCACCATCATCTTATCCACTTCTTCTTTCAACAAAACGATCACTCCGGACCCAAACTGTGCCTTTTCTGCTTTACTGGTGTGAACTTTGAGTCAATATTCAGTGCACGACACGCTATCTCCGGCGATATCCTGCACATATCTGAATGTATCCAAGCGAATACATCCAACTTTCCTTAGAGGAAATTCACCAATTCCTTTCTTAAGTTAGCGTTGAGTTGAGATCCAATCTTCAGACACCGAGTAGGATAATTTATGTCGATTGGAACATTCACCCTCAGCTCTGCCGGTGTTGGTTGCCTTTCCCCATACTGCTTCCTGTAAAAATAGCCTTGTTAAACCGGCTATGTTTCCCGAGCTAGGATCCAAGCTTTTATTGCGATGCTTGCGAGTCCTAAATGTGGAGAGTTCTCTCTATATTCTTGCCTTTCTCACGCCCCTTCGCTTCTCTCAGTTCCATGACATAACATTTACTTCTAGTGCTCTAGTCACCTTTCACTACTCCAACCCTGTTTTCCATATGGAATTTCATTACTAAACACCAAGGTACCAAAGCTATTCGAAAATCAACCAAAGCTGGTCAGCCTAGGAAGGCGTTGTACACCATTGCTCATCCACAATAATGAACTTCTGAATCTACACTATCCTGCGATCTTCTTCGCCTAGTTCCACGGGCAAGTTAATCAACCCGATCAGTTGTTTTACTTTGCCTGTAAACCCTTGAATCTTGGTTTTGTAAGTTGTAACTTGATTCATGTTGATTTTCATTTGATTGAATGTTTCCCTGAATAGTATGTTCATCGAACTCTCTGTATCTACCAAGACTTGATGTACATTTTTCATTCAACTTGGTTCGGATTCTCCACTTGGTTCAGACTAATTCCCTTAGGCAGGCGGTGCTGGGAGTCATGAGACTTGACCACCTTCCTACGGCTCTTCGACATACCATTAGACCTTATTTTTTCTTATCAGTTCTTCAATGAGATCCCTCAGATGCGGACACTAGTTTGTGTTGTGTCCATGAGTTTTATGGAAATGACAGAACTTTCTATAGTGTCTTTCCTACTCGGTTGCTTCCCTTCTTGGTCTTACTTATACCGTTCTATTCCTTGAGTGGCTAGGTATATGTTTTCTAACATGTAGTTCAGAGGAGTGTAATATTCTATTCCTTGAGTTTCTTGTTGTCGTTATGGCAACCGCCAGGGCCTTGATTTCATTTCTTTTGGTTACAGAGTTTCCAATCTTAGGTGCCACATTACCAGTGCTATCTCCAGATTATTTCACCGTCACATTGCTCGGGATAACCTCCTTTAACTGTCCATCATCAGCATTGCATGAAGCTAGACTTGCTTCCTCTAAGTACAACAATTGATTAACCTTTCGATGAAACTCTTCCACGGTCATAGTTGCTTCATCTTTAGCCGTCTTTCAAAATCTGTGTTTAGGTGAATGCCCCAGACCAATTCCATGAGTACCAGATCCTTTGGATTTCTTACTTCAATGACATCACATCCTTGGGTCTTGCAACATGTAGTTGGAACTGCTCCACAAATTTCCTAGCCAACTGATTTAAAGTCGATATGGATCTCGGTGCGAGCCATGTGAACCACATCGACATAACTCCTTCCAAGAAGATGGGAAAGCATCTGCACTGAACAACGTCCGTTGCCCTAGCACCATCCATGTGCCATTCATACTTGAGTAAGTATTTCCTAGGATCAGTAGTCCCATTGTATAATGGCATAATCAGCATTGTAAACTTCCTGGGATACTCTTCTCTCAGAATATTCTCCATGAATGGATTTCTGCTTGGTGCAGAGCACCAATCCTCGCCTTCTACCTTTGCTTTCCTCTACCAATCGCTTAACCATATCGGTTATGTATTCCTCACTGGCACGGTATTCCCTAGGACGACTATCAGGGGCAACACCGAGTGTTTGGCTCTGCAAATGGTCTCGGTTTGCTCGATGACGTCTAGGTTCTTCAATCTTTGGGAGAACCACTACTATGGTTTTCTGTTGACGCCCGGTTGGTTCTGTTGCAGCTATTTGATCTCTAGCTCCATTAACTTCAATGTCCAACTCATAATCATCACCATCAAGCTGTAGGTCCTCCTCAAAATAAGATAATTCCAAAGTTTCGGCTTCCTGTCCCCCCAAACCAATGGAATTCTTCTTGGTACCGAGTTGAATTCTCTTAGTATCGGGTGGTTTTTTTTAGGGGAGCGCTTTAACTTCCATTGGTAGCACATTCTGCTACTCCAGCATCCAGTTCTTTCTGTTTTCCCTTCTCATTTCGTCTGTTCTGACCAAAAACGGATGAGTTTTCTTCTTCAAGTCTGGTAGGAGATGCTTCTCTCTCCTTCTTGTCCTTTGTGGTTGTTGGGTAAGCAGAGCTTTCATCTTGTCCATCAAAGTGGACTATCCATCATATTTTGTTTCTAATCCTACATCATCTTATCAAGCTCACCACTTATAATAACTTCCTGTTGAGTTGATTATCCTGATACCATCTGTTGGTTACTAACTTCAACTTAGTGAGCATTCTCTTCATCTCCATCAACCACTATTCTATATGACCTTCCTCTTCTAGGAACCATTGATTTATAATAGCAAGTTTCCAAATTCTTCAAAGCAAACCTTCTGGATCTAAGAACTGGACCTCTTCAAATCCAAAATAACAAGCTAGATCTAACCCTGAGCTGAATTTCTCAGTGTAAACACCAAAATGATGACGCCAAAAGCACCACAACATTGAAATGTAACATGTTGTAAGATTAGATCTAGTGGAAATAGCAAAAAAGCATAGAAAAGTACAAGGACATAAGATTTTTGTAGTTGTTCGACAACTCTAGCCTATGTCCACTTCGTATTTTTATATATTATGAATTTGAGAGAGAATTAGAGTTTAAAGCGGAGGAAAATGATATGGTCCCCATTTGGTTTTCATAGAGCTTGTATGTATAGAGAAACTCCCTGCAGATCTAGGAGCCCGCATAGTATGAAGTTCAGATGCAAACCCAAAGATGTACAAGAGAGCACATGGCCCAATCTCCAAAAAAGACCTCTCGGTACCAAAAAGTTCCTCCCGGTGCTGAGAGGTTTGTATTGGTGCAAATTTTTCCTCTTCTTTTGCTTTGCTCTCCCATCTCCAGTTCGATGTATTTCAAACTCTTTTCTATAGAGGTTGAGTTCTTCCCGATGATTCCATTGGTAACACTTGTATTATCCTGCTTTCTTTGCTTTTTTCTCATTAATCCTGAGAATTACTTATCCATCCTCCAAGAGAAACACTTGGTCACAATCACTCGAGGTTATACTTAAGGTACATGGGGTTGAGTAGATTCAAATTGGAGAAAAGACCTTTTGGTGCCGAGAGGTTCCTTTCGGTACCAGGAGCTTTCTTTTGCCCCGACTGACTTGTAACATCTCAAGTTCCATCCTCTAGTCCTTCTAATTGATTATCCAAGTTCGTGAGTTGTTTCATCTTCACTTTGGCTCACCACTTCTAGTTGAGATCTACTTGGTTAAAAACCCTATTAATAGATGGTTGCAGTCATGTTCACCTCCTCGAAGCTAGGGCTAAGCAAGGTCGCAACATGTATCGATCCTAGCAATGGCCCATCTCCTAAACTAACCAACTTCGCCAGCTCATCTGCATCATGGTTCTCCTCCCGTCGAATGTGTTTCATCATGTAATGCTTCATATCATTAAGTAAATGGGCTTTGCACATCAGGTCCCTATTTTTGATGTCGTTATAAGAAAAGTCCCTGTAGCAATGAATATGCAAATTAGGTTCTCGGTTTTCTAAATCAAATGGTGCAAAATACCTTACAGTTTTCTGATAGAAAATGCAAGTTACTTGCACTTTGTAAAAAGTTTTTCAAAAATTAAAAAAATCAAATTTCTTTATTCATAAATAATAATTATTATTATTTAACAATTTTAATAAATAATTACAGTTTTTAACAATTATCGAATTTTATATTCTTTTCCAAAAATTGCAACTTCCCTTGCATTTTCTTTCAGAAAGTTGCAACTTACCTTGCATTTTCTATTTTTCGAAAATAGTGACTTAATTTACATATTCATTTCGGTAGGGATTTTTTTTATAACAACATCAAAAACATGGACCAGTAGCTTTTTTCTTGTTAAGAAAAACCTTAACCTTATCAAACATTCTCCCGTAGCCTAGAATTCATCGAGTACTTGGTTTATGACCAACTGCGAGTCACTGTGCACGCATAGCGACCTAATTTCCAGTTATCTTGCTATCTCCACTCCTGTTATTAATACCTCGTACTTGGCCTCATTGTTGTTGCCTTGAACCCCAACCGTGCCACATAGCTCAACTTTCTTCCTCCAGCCATTAAAAGTACTACTTCTGCACTAGAGTTGTGCTCGTTCAAAGCTCCACCCTCATACATCTGCCATTTAAGAGGTTCTTCCTCCCGGGATCTCACTTCGGTATTCCTAATAGTAAATTTGGCAATAAATCTGCCAATGCTTGTCCTTTGATCAATGTCCAAGGATGATAAGTAATTCTGTACTAGCTCAACTCAGCACTCCACTTGGTAAGTCTTCCTGAGGTATCATGTGAATGAAGGACATGTCTCAAGGGCTAATCTATCAGCACCCAAATGGGATATGATTGGACATAGTGTCTCAATGTGATTAGTAGGCAATATGCCAACTTCTCCAACTTAGGATATCTAGGCTCCAGTCCGATGAGGTGCTTACATAATATATTGGACGTTGCATCCAATCTTCTTCTTGACCAATGCCGCATGCAGTGCATGGGATGATAATGTTAAGTATAGATCTGGGTCTTCTCCTTCAATCGGTGTAGAAAGAACCGGAGGCTTCTGTAAGTGCTCCAGTAAGTTAAGGAATGCAGCCAGGCAGTCATACATTAATGTAAAATTTCCTTTCTCCTTCTTGAGTGCTTCAAAGAATAGAACACACTTATCAATAGCTATGGAAATGAACCTACTCAATACAATCACCTTGCCGTTCAAGCTATGAATCTCCTTTCGAGCTTCAAGGGTCTTGATATCTTTCAAAGCTTGGACTTATTCTGGGTTGGCTTCAATTCCCCTAGCATGTACAATAAATCCCAAGAACTTCCTAGAAGAACCCCAAAAGAACACTTCAATGGGTTCAGCTTCATCCAAATCTTTTGTAGGATTCGAAACATCTCATACAGCTGTGAAATGTGACCTTTAGCCTTTTTCGACATCACTTGCATGTCATCAATGTATACCTCCATAGTCTTTCCAATCCTGCTAATGAAATCTTGTTGACTAAGCGTTGATATGTCGCCTCTGCATTCTTGAGTCAAAATGGCATAATTTTGTAACAATAGATCTTAAGTTGGTAATAAAGCTAGTGTGATCCTGATCGAGGACATACACAACAATCTAATTATACCCAGAGTATGCATCCATAAAAGATAGATGTTCTTACCCAATAGTTCCATCTACTAGCTGGTTGATACTTGGGGTAGGAAACAATCCTCAAGGAAAGCTTTATTGAAGTTGGAGAAGTCAATACACGTTTGCCATTTTGCATTCAGCTTTCTGATCAAAACTAGGTTTGCAATCAATTCGGGATACCGAGACTCCATGATGAACCCATTTGCACATAAAGTCTCTACCCCTTTATTAAGGGCGGGCGATCGCTCGGGACCCTTACTTCTCTTCTTCTATTTTACCTTAGGCTATCATGGATCAACATTCAAGGTGTGGCATGGTATCGAGGGGGTATTCCACACACATCCACATGGGACGAAGCAAAGGCATCTTAATTATCTCGTAGAAATCCTATCAACTGTATTTTCAGATCTCGCCTCAGCTTCGCTCTGATTTTCATTAGATTTTTTGAGTCACTAATGTTCTGTTTTTTTATGAATTTTAATTTTGCAACCACTAAAGGACAAGGCAAAGTTTCCAGGGAGTGGGCGAAAATTGGTACACATGCATATAAACATGAACCTCCATTGCAAATACCTATTGTCTAATAAAATGCCTAGTGCTTTTGAATGATAAGAGTAAATTTCTACTAAGGAAAATACAAATACATGTACCCATTGCATTTACCTAGCTAGAGCAATTCCCCAAGTAGCCAAGGCATATATGGTATCACCAATGTAATGCACGATTGCAAAGAAAAAAGAGGATGAAACTTACATCACAGCACGATTGCAATGCAGTTGATACAGCCCTGGTATCACCAATGCATTCAAAAGAGCAATCTGCCCCACCATTTGTCATCTCCTTCACAATCTGCACATCAACCAAATTATTTAAATTACTTGCACGATACTATTGGACAATAAATATAGTGAAACTTCATTGTCAAAATGTCCCTAAATTTATGTTGGTATCTTGCATGATTAATCTAAGAAAACATTGAAGAAGAATGATATTTTACATAATTTATGAGTCTAGCAATATAATATATTTATTATGTTCAGTATGAGAATGCACAAGTGTATAATTATACTATTTTTAACCACCAATAAGGTATAATCAAATCTACATTCAGACCTTTTAAACTTGGAACCAAACATGGAAAATGCTTGCTACTTTGGACCCTGGATGGGTATAAATTAGAATGTTATGGCGATGTTTAATTTCCAGAATAATTTTCTTTTGCTGCAACATCCCACCCCGAGGTTTTCAAAATGGGATTTATATTGTAAATAGTAAAGTTCAAAATTTAAACCAAAATGGGATTCAAATCGTAAATCGTAGATTTAAAGGATTCATATTTTAAGGTTTGTTGACAACTTTAAATTTGATTTTCATGTTTGAACTTATACAACTAAACTTAAAACTCAATCTTCTCTCTTATTCCATTTTCATTCTATTTTGAAAACATTATCTTGTTCGGAGCAGTGGTTCGTTCATATGCATTGTTCAGTCCCTTTCAAGTGAATATGCTAATAGCGTTCGGGCATATCGTTTTAATAAAACTATGTAGTAATTGCTAAGGAACAAATCGCAGTTTTGTCTTTGTACGTGTATAGGGATGCGGAGGATCTGTAACTATGATGTGATTTTGTATTATTGTTGAGTATAATATTGCCCTTCAATTATTCGGAAAAAGCTATCATCTGCCAACCATGATGCAAATCTAAATTCACCATTTAGCATATTACATTATAGACAATTCGTTTCCTTTTTTAACAGAAAAAGTAAAATAAAAGTGGTCATTTGTTAAAAAATAACATTCATTTCCAATCCAAAACTCTAGAACAACAGTTGACGATATTAACATGTACACTAAGAGTGCATTCACGTAACATCTTTACCACCTAATTTATTTCTCTTTTAGAGAGCCTTTTGCACTTAGCATATTTTCTTACACACTCTGTAACATCTTTACTTACTAGACGAATAATAATCATGCCTTAAATCCTTCTTGACCAAGATATTTTTCTAGCATGGCATCCGCAAAAATATTTTGAACCTTACCTAAAATTGCATGTTCTTTCTTTCTTAACAACTTGTTAATATTTTAGGTAAACATGGTTAATTGCATGTTATTTGTTATGAAACATGGTTAATATTTATAAACATGGTTTGTTTACTGTTATTATTACTGGTATGACTGTCATTATCATCGTTGTTGTTATTAGCATTATATTATTATAACTTAATCAGTTTTAATAAACTAAGTTAATTTATTAATTTTATTATTATATAAAAACAAATTTAGTTATTTTTTTATAAAACTTAGTTAATTTAGTTAATATTTTATGATTTATTATAAGTTTTAATATTATTACTGTTATTATTTTAAACATGGTTAATTTTTATAAAACTAAGTTAATTTATTGCTATTGATTGTTGTTAGTATTATTATTATAAACATTAATTTTTATAAAAATTAGTTGAATTATTATTATTATTATCATCAACTTATTTAATTTTTATAAGCTTATTTAATTTTTATATAACTTAACAAACGAAGTTAATTTTTTTAATTTTATTTAATTTAGTATTGTTTCTATTGTTGTTATACAAATTTAGTTAATTTTTATAACACTTAGTTAACTTGGTTAATTTTTTATAATTTTTTATAAATAATTGAGTTTCATATACATTAGTTATATTATAATTATTATTATTATTATTATAAACTTACTTAATTTTTATAAACTTACTTAACTTTTAAAAACTTAATTAATGAAGTTAATTTTTATAATATCAGTTAATTTATTTTGATTTTGACTATTATTATATATATTCAGTTAATTTTTATAATCTCACGTTTTTATTACATTGAAATATCTAACACTAATTGCAAAATATTTTGATCATCATTATATGAAAATAAAAACAATAGAAAAAAAAGGAAAACCCTAAGGTAATGTCTGGTTTGAGTTTTCAATTTTCATTTTCGCTTTCAATTTTCCATTTTGAGTCTTTTTGGAATTTCCAGAATGCACCTAATAGGAATTTCCAAAATATCTTGGAGGAAATCAACTACAAAGCGGGTCCATGATAGTACTCCTTTAGTTGTATGTGTAATTGGTGGTTAACTAAGAATTGTTGGAGGATGAATTTTTTTGCAAATTCCTTTCAATTTTTATTTGGTTTTTATGAGAACTAATTTCTATATCTTCCTCATCCGACCGGCTAATGGGAGCCATTCTACTGCTATAATCTCCTATTTGTATGAGATTAACATTTAACTTTCTAATCTTAATCAATAGCAAAATGGGTATTGTAAAGGAGTATGAGGTTAACATTTAACTTCCTAAATTTTGTATGGGCCTAAGCATATGCAAACACGTTCTCCTAGTGATAATTATTCAATATTTGCTGAATATAATTTTTACAGTTTTACTTTGAAAGTAAATTTTACGAGTACCTTTTTGATTTGGGCATCTTTCTCCTTTAATGCATCTGAGGTAGATGCTAAAGAACTCAACCCGGTATATTTCATTTCGTTCTCAAGTCTAGCAACCTCTTTCTGTAAATGTTTGACCAATGCCTTGTCCGACATGATCACATTAACTTGTGCACTTGTTGTCACTTCTTTAGCAGAAATGGAAAACTGTATTGTATTTCTAGATTGCTCTATGTGACATCGTGCTGGGCTTATTGTGCATATGATGGCAGTTCATGCATTTTCTCCCAGTGTTGACTGCAATATGCATGTCAGTTTTGAGTCTCTATAAGGCATATGCCCAGTTCTTCCTTTGCTGCATCACAAAAACAAAAAATTACAAATAACATTGGTACGTTCTATTTGAAACATGAGTTTTGGCTAATAATTGCTTAATCTGCAAATAAGTTCATAATAAACCTTAGCTTGCGAATAATAATTCCTAGAGTAAGCAGACTTCGATTAATATGGCCGCCTCCTTCAGCCTTGAACCAGCTGTTAATGCTTGAGATGCACGTTCACTCCCAGCCAAATCAACAAAATTCCATAGTTTATAATTATGTTTAGTTTTTTTCATGTTTATACATCAATGATAATGAATCGTAAGTCTGAAATTTACTTATTATATAATTTAACATGTTATACCATAGTAGCCACAAGAGTGCTGAAAGTATTCTTACCCACGAACTCTCTTGCAGAACTTTCTATTGTCTGTAGAATTTATAAACAAGAAGATAAAGATATATATGAAGTAACTTCATTAACTAATAATTTAGACGATAACTAATTTCAGTTTAACATCGAGGAATCAAAGTGCACCACAAGGAGCAACTCTCTATATTGATATTTACTTTAAGGCTTCAATTAAGTATTCTTAACGGATGTTTAGTGTAAATAGTCTGTATAAGAGTATTTTTCCTCATTCGCTCGTCTCTATTCAAATCTGAATGGGTTATTCAGTGTACATAAGTCTTCTAAATCAACCACTCCAATTAGTATAATTAAAAATAAAAGAAAATTTGTATACAAATAGCATATTAATTGAAGCATGCTGCTATCAAGACTTTGTAAGATAATGATTGTGTTATAGTCAACACTTACTTATATTAGTGCACTCCACATCACTGATCTAATTGGCTTTAATATGCATGCATCTCTAGTTTGATCCTAGCCAAATTTGAATACTTAATAACCATCCCAAGATATGTACCTCAGCCCCCGCATGCCACAAACTACAACTCAACAATCACTTATAACGAATATGGTAATGTCAAGTTTCAAGTTTGAAACAGAAGGATATAATATATTAAAGCGTGACGGTCGAATGGTACTCATATTTTCTGGACATTGTCAAATTGCAAAGGAATCATTTAAACTAATTAAAGTGATCAAAATATACAGAGAGTTGTAATCTTAATGCCCACAACAGAGAGTAGATGAACATTCAGAGTCAAATGTGCATTATCTTTTTGATATATATAGTAGGAAAAATGCATATCGGTGAAATAAATGTAAGTTAATCAATTGTTGGAAGAAATTCAGTCTTAACTAATCCACATTAAGCATTCCTCCTAACTATCCTGAAGTATTGGACTGCACTTCGGGAGGAAAGAATAATTTTCTCCTCTTCAACCAATGTAATTTGTTACTAGAAACAGGTTCATATATATTTTAGGTCACCACTGCAATTCAGTCTGTACAAAGCACTCATCAAAACAACCATTGTAAACACAGAGATATCTCAGTTCCAATCTCATAACAACTTTGATCATCAAAACAATATAAGCTTGTCACCACTATCGATTAACATATCGTTAACATCAAATACAGCTAGCGTCTACTCCCTACAACAACACACACTAGTTTGAACCATTCCAGAAATCAAACTCCACTCAACAACACACTTTCAATCAATAGTAACAGTAGTGGGTACTACTCCATCAACATCCTTAAACATCCATTATATTCTAACACCACTATCGATTTGAACTAAAACAGACCAAACTTATTACCCAACCTAGATCTAAGAGGCCCCCCTTTTTGGACAAAGAATCCACCAAATTATTTTAAACACAACCATGCAACTCCCCAACAAACCATACCAATCAACATTTTTTAATTTAATGCAACAAAACAACTACCCACTTCGGCAATTATTTTTAACCATTCCCAATCATAATTGAAAGAAGATGAAGCATTGGCATGTACCACTGAAGCTTCCATCCAGTAAAATAATAAATTTTATGTTACTAGACTTGACTGATAAAGATAATCCACAATTCCAACATATACTTCTACTGATACCCCTCTATTTAATAGTTAAGCAACACCTTCCAACCAAAATTTGAGGGTTTTAAAAAATTTACGATTCATTCTTGATATCAAACAATTATTCTAGTTTAGCTAACATACCATGACCTCTAAATATCTTACTGTTACATGCTACAGGTCATATTTTATTAGTTTACAGAAGGGTAAACTAAGCACTCCCTCTCTATATCCTATATCCTGACATTTGTTCATAATGTGTTATGTGCATTAAATAACACTCGACAATCAAATGAACATATTATGACATTTATATATATATTATATCCTATATCTAGAAACATGTTGCAAAGCACATATTGGTTGGTGGAAACCGTAAACAGATTGTGACAAATATGACAACCAAAGGTAGATTTGAAATTTAAAAACTTACTAAAAATTTCATTCCGTTACAACATGCGTAGCATGCCAAATTATAAAAAAGAATAGAGGGCAACTTTCATATACTGTAATTCAGATGTTTGTCTTCATAGCTCTTCAATTGGCTCTTCATATGCAATCAGGATACAAAGGGGTGTCGGCATCTTCCAAATTCTTAAATAAATCATCTTCCAAATTCTTAAACAAAGAGTACAAAAGCTAAACCTTATACTAAATTTGTACCCACTCTGTTAGCAAAAGACAAATTTGTCGGCAAATATTACCAAACAAAAAAGTATCATATAAAAAAATGAAATACATAACGAGTGCTTCATAGAAATAGTATGGCTAGAGTATTATCATAAGATGAATGCAAACAAAATAGAAAAAAAATTAAAATATACAATACAATTTGCTAGAAATGTAACAAAATTTGTATGTATGTCTATCAATGGATACTTTCGAACGCGGATAGTGTTATATTTGCATCCGCATTCGAGATCATTTTCAAATATCGAATATCCACATCCGTGGCTACGTACAAATATCGAATATCTATTCTATCCGCTAACTGACCATTTAGCTGTATAATTTTAGAAAAAAATATTAAACTTCTTTTAGTTTCAGCGGAATACATAAAAATAATATGTTTAACAAATTATTTTTTGAATTATTATTGTAACGACTCGTAATTTTCGATAATTTAAATTTGTTGATTTAATAAAGTTTTGTAAAATTAAAGTTCGAAGAAATAAAATTTGTGAATTAATAATAAAAATATAACTGAAATAAAGTGGAATAGTATTAACCTAAGGTAACTGACAACTGCTTTAGATGTAATTACAATTAATTAAAAGGATTAAAAAGTTAAAATTGATGTGGGTGGTAAATGAATTATAGTAATGCATGTATTAATGGATAATTGGATTAAAAAGAGCAATTGATAATTCAATTGTTGATTAATTAATGAAATAAGGTGTAATTAATTGTAATTGATAATAGTAGTGGAGTAGTAGTAGTTATAACAGCTGTCTGTAAATAATAAACTTACAAATGTTATTAAATGTAGTAACGGTGATAATTGTTGTTTGTTACCAATGTATTTAATCAATTGCAATTAAATGTAAATTAATTGTTACATAAAGTGAGTTAAGACAATACCTGCAAATTGCGAGTGTAATAAAATGAATGGAAATATTGATTTTATTAATAAGGTAATAATTGATTTAATAAAGGAATGAAACCAAGATAAATAAATTAATTGGGATTTTAAATTACAATTAATGCGAAAAATCGACAAAATTTCAATATAATAGAAATATAGTAGTTAATACAAATAAAGGATGGAAATTGAAGAATATTAATGTAATGAAATATAAAACAAATGTTAACCATTTTATTAGATTTATAATTGATTGAAGATAAAGGTTGAAATCAAATTTAATCGATTTATGGGGATTAAAATTTAATTAATTGGATTTAATTACAGTGGAAATTGAACATTGTAATTAGTGTAATAACCAACACTGAATTGTTATATAAACTTGTATTAAGTCATTGTGAAGGTCTAAGTGATTAAAAGTGATGAAATCTGCTAACTATCAAATTTGAATGAAAAAGTGATTTAATTATTTAATTATTAATTTCTTTAATTAATGTGAAAATAACCATTTTGGCCACTGACTCAGATTTTGACGAAACCAGTTTCATCGGATCCGTAACGGTGAATTATTGTAGGATTTCAAGTTTCGTAGCGATCGGACTTGTCGTTCGATCATACGGACTCGAAACGCCTAGGAATCAATTTAATTGAAATCAATTTGAAATAAGCTGATTTTAAGCTAACTTCTTCATACGATGTAATTTGGACTTGAAACCTGTTCCATTGAGTTCAAAACTATTGAAAACATCTATTTTGATATATGGGATGACTCATTTTCGTTTTGAGAACGAAATGGGCTTTTCGGGTCGTTTATCGTTTAACTTTCAAATCAATCTAGTCTTCATTTTATTTCTGATCTGCCTATATATATATCCCATTATAAACCCTAACTATTTCTTATTCCATTTGTCTGTACGTACAATTCTATCTGCTTCTCTCTTTCCAATGGCAGACAAACCAATTCCCAATCCCAAATTCAATTGCAAATCAAATTCAAATCAAAAATTTAAACTCCTCAAAATATATCGAATTATATATCGATTTGAAGCTCTCGTCGAGCGCAATCTTCTGCAATAGTTCATTTCTCAATTCGATACACCGTTTGTTCAGAAATTAAGGATGAACCGCAGCCGTTCATATTGGATTTTGGACGATCCAACGGTGGATCTACATCTGATCGACGATCGGGTGGTGCTGTTGCGAAGGTGGGATCGAGCAGGTCGTTCTCGGCCGTAGGTCACGAATTCTCCAGAAACTGAGGGAAGAGGCAGCGGAGGCGTGAAGCATTTGGAGTCGCCGGAGTCGACGTCGAGTTCGCCGTAGGGGCGGCTGGTGGAGGGCGTCGTTGGGGGTGAAGTTCGATCTGAACATTGATGGCCGAGGCGACGGCGGTTGTGACTTGAACATGGCGGCTGAGCGATGGAGGGTTTTCGAACGCGAAGATGTCGCGTGTGCGGGATGGTGTGCTGACGTGGGTAACGTGCTCTTTTTTTATTTAATTTTTGAATCCTAAACTTCTAATCGATATAACTTTTGCATACGAGGTCTGTTTTATACACGGATTGATTCGTTGGGATCATATCAAAATTTCAGACTTTTTGATGCTGGTTTGGTCGAATTCTGAGACCGTTTGAATTTGGGCCCTATTTTGTATTTTAATTCGATTTAAAATTGAAGGTGAGTGTTTTGACCCACTCACAATTACTAAACTATCTTATGTTAGTAAAATTAAATTAATGATGTGATTAGAAATTTATTGATTGCTGTTTGGTATGTTAAATTGTCATTCTGGTTAAATTTAACTTTTATTGCATTTAATTATCGTTTAATTTAATATTGAATTTTAATTGTCAATTTAATACCTGTATTGATTATCAGTTATCTATTGATGCTCATTGATTGATTTAGATGATGATTGTGATGTATGTTTGATTTGTTAATACTAGATGACTGGATGTTGTATTTTATATTGTTATAATATTGCAAGTTCCCTATGGGATGAAATGATACATACCCAAATGATCTATATATTAGGGAAAAATCGCTATGGGTTGAAATGATAGACTCAAGCGATTTTATGGATTTTTATGTAATTCGGGATTGAGGTTTGAAATGATATATAACCGTAAAATTTTAAATTGCAGATTGAAATGATAAATATCTGTATCGCTTGACCCTAGGGTAGAAAATTATATATGGATACCGGATTGGTTAAATTAAATGATTTTAGAATCTTTGAAATTTTGAATTCAATTAACTGGCATTTTGAAATAGAAATTGCTTTACATAAACTGAACTATTTCGATAATCCAAATGTAATGGCTGAAATTGGAATTGATTTAATAATTTATTCAAAGGATTTAAATTGGAATTTCAAAGTTGAAGTGGTATAAATAAGTGGATTTATCGGAATTGAGTGATTGAAATTGTTTGGTTATAACTTTGAAATCTATTTTAAACTAATTTAAACCATTTTAAATTTAATTAACTATTTTAATCAATTTAAACTATTTTAATTTATATTAATCTATTATAACCTATATAATACAATTTAATCTATTTCACCTATTTTAAACTAATTAAATTTATTAAATCTATTTTAAATTTATTTAATCTATTTAAAATCTACTTAATATAATTTAAATCTATTTAATCTATATTTAATCTATTTAAATCATGTTAAGACTAATTAAATCAAACTTAAATCTATTTAAACTATTTTCACTATTTGAACTATTTTAAATCTATTTAAACTATTTTAAACTATATAAACTATTTATAATTACCTAAACTATTTTTAAAAATTTCAGACTATATAAAGTTAAAGTATTTATATTTAAATCCTTGATGATGATACAACCTAAGTTGTAATTTGGAATTTATACCTTTTTGAAAAATGACGTATTTGAGTGAATAAGATGATTTTGAAATGAAGAATTAATTAACAGAACTTATCAATAATTTCAAACTGAATGTGAATTTCAAAGGTGAATATGATTTGAAAGTGAATATGGTTTGAAGTGAGTATGATTTCGAAAGAGATATGATTTGAAATTGAATATGATATTTAGATATAAATTGTGAATTGACTTTTGAAATGTAAAAGAACCATTCGGTGTGTAATAAGCATTTGGTTGTTAAAGAGACCGGGATCAGATATTGTCATACTTTCTGCCAATGCCGAAAACCACTTTAACAACTGTGTACTTGGTGGAGATTCTAGAAATGAAGTAGGATGGTTTGGCGAACGATTTCTGTATGAGGTATGACATGACCCTGACTCCCGTGAGTCAGCTTAGATGTGACTAAAACAGGAGCCATGCCGGGCCAAGTGAGGTCATTTCTCCTGTCGGGCACACTTCTTCGATGCTATATTCTGATTTTGTGATTGATTTGGTGGCCACCCTTGATTTTGATTTAGGAGTGTGTTCGAGGTGGGCGGTAGTAGCTGCTATGCGTTACCACCAGTCCGGATCCGCAATTAGTACATCTACCCTGGCATTGCCTCGAGTACCGGGTTCACATGCCCTAGAGCGCCTTCTACGAGTTTGTTTTTTACCATTCCTATGGAGTGCCCTCTGATAGCCTCCAGTTTACGGAGGAGTTACAGTACTATATAGGTTATGGAAATATATAAAAATGGGTTAAGGGGGATATGGGTAACGCCTTAACGCTATTTTAATACTTTTACTTTACTGTAAACATATTATAATAGCGTATTGTACTACATAGTAGATAGTTTAACGGATCCTTAGGAGATGGAAATCCCGAACATCTCTTAAGTTACTGCACCCACGTAGACACTGGATAAGAGATGTCAAACCTTATAAACATCTCTGACGCCGTTACACTCATATTTACCGTGATTTTACATAAGACCTTTTAGTTCTGACTCGAGTGTTTTGTCCTTTTCAATTCGCTCAGGTCAGCCTGAGCATTTCAGGGTTGAAGACCTTATTTCTGGAGGACGAAGACGAAGATTTGTACTATTATTATTTGTGATATGTATTCCACTGCATCATGTTGTTCCGCTGCATTTATTTATTTCTTTATTCATGTTTTATGTAACTTTGATTTTCGGTTGTAAAATAATAATCAAATGTATTTATAAACTAGCTTCATGAACTGTTATTTGATTATTATATTTTGTCATTCCGCTGCGAGATTCTGTATTTGTTTTCTTTCTTTCTTTGCATTTTCTTGTTTACCCCATAACAATCTGCCCTTTTGAATGGTTTGAGTCTGGCATGTGTGTATGTTTAAAATGTCCAAAAAGGCAGGTCGTTACAATTGGTATCAGAGCTTTGGTTTAGCGATAACCATAGCTTTGTGGGGTCTGACTCATATAGAATAGGGTAGCAATACCCTAGAATGAGTCGTTGAGTGTATATATACGAGAGAGCGTATTTGTTAGTGTTATAAAAGGTTTTTGTATTGTGTTAATTTGTTTCGTTTTGTATTTATAATTTCTGGTTGGTGCATAGGACGCTATGACATCGATAGGGATTTCTAAACAATAAATAGGACAAACCGACACAATATTGTTTTGAAATATAGGTAAATGAAATAATTTTGCCTATTATATATTTTGTATATAAAATGATATATTTTATAAATGATATAGTTGGTTGTAATATATTTGTTTGTTAGGTACATAAATTTTATTAATATTGGTTTGAGATAAGACTTACAAATAAAATAAATATAAATTGGAATTTTTAGAACACAAATTCTGGGATTTTTGAAAAAAAATTCTTCTGAAAGATTTTGGAATATAATATTAATATTATTTAGAAGTAGTCTCTGATATAAATATTTCAATATGACTTGAAAGAAATGTTTAAAAGAAATTTTGGAAGGAAATAAGTTCTGTACGCCCCTCTCTGTCGTTGGAAAATAATTTCGGTGATGAGTGCACGCATCATCGACGTTCATTTTCGAGTTTCGAAGTGGAGAGACCGTTGTAGTAATTTTACTACACAATTGTTTTGATAAATTAATCTTAATTTTGAATTTCAAATATGATTTGATATATATAAAGGATATGATTACATATATATTGCTTTAAAATAATCAAAATGAAACCCGGTTGGTTAGTTCTTAAGTTTCTGTAAATTAGAAATCGAAATTATGGTAATGAATGGAATCTTGACTATATTAATAATTGGAAACTTCTAAAATGAAAATAAGAAATTTGATGTTAAATGATTAATGAAATAAATAAGAAATGGAAAATTTTGAAAACTATAAATAAAATGGAAATGAAAATAAGGAAATGTAACTATTGAACATTTTGATCTAAAATAAAATATGAAAACTTGTGTAACCTTTTATTGCATTCTAAAAGACATATATATATATATAACTTACCAAAATATTAAAAGTTGTAATGTTAAATAGAAAATGTGATAGAATATTATACAGGTAAACTTCGAAAAATGAAAATGTTCAATAGACTTAGTTTCATAAATAAGAATTCTAATGCTATAAATTGTTATTAACTGAAGTCTATAGTTTGAAATGCTACTAATTAAATAAAATAAAGTGAATAATGTAAGAAAAAAAAGATTATAAACTTAGGTTAACATTGTAAGCTATTTATAATCGGATTTAATAGTAAGGGTGAATACTGCAAGTAAATAATCATAAACTTGAATTAATATTGAAGCCATTTATAATTAAAATAAGTAATATATAAATTGAATAGTTATAACTTCAAAAACCATTGAAAATGATTTAGAAATGGAGTTAATATTCAATAATACTATATACTGAAGAATGAATGTGAAAAAGAAATAATCTATAAATGGTAAATTGAATTGTAAAGAAACTTACTTAATAATGTATAATCCAATAATTGAAATAAAAATAACTTATTTAAGCAATGAATGTAAGGTAATAAATGAAAGAAAATGGCATTGTATGAATAAAGGAGAAATGAACTTTTGAAAGTAATAATTGAATGTAAATTAATGAAAATAAACATTATACGAATGAGAAAATAAAAGTAAATGATGGAAAAAAAATCCAACTAAATTGTAAATGTGAAGTAAACCGAAATAAAATGTATAAAATACTTCAATAATGACTTTGTTTATGATCTAAATAATCGAAATGTATATAACTTATGTAAGTAAAGAATGTGAATAAATGAAATAAGTCTTACATGAATGAATGAAAAATTTGTAAGCAACAAAGGAGAATTAAGGAAAAATTATTGTATGAAAAAAAAGAAAAAAAAAGAAAAAAAGAAGATATGAACAATAAATGATGTGAAAAAGAAATTAAATTTTAACAGTGTTGGATTCATTGTTAGTTTGACTTATGGATTGGTTGGGAAAGGATACTTCTATTTTGTATAAAGATGTATAAATAATAAATAAAGTTTTATCTACGACTGTTGAGTGTATGGTTTACTTCATGGTTATTTATCATTTTATATGATTGGAAGCTCTGAACCCGAACAAACCATTGGTTGGCTGTTATGGATGTATGTTTGATTTCTTTGATTGCATGTGATGATATGATGGTTGTATTGTTTGTTTGAAAGTGACTATTGTTGTTATGTGGTGATGTTTTGTTTGTTATTTATTGAAACAACTTAAGTATTTCACTTTATATAATTTGCTATAACTTCTTTTAGGCTATATAAGTGAAATACAGGTTTCCACTATATAGTATAGGCAGAAAATACTTATAATTTTGGACCAATCTAATGGCAATTATAGATAGCTCATATCCACCAAATTATCAAAACGAACATGTGAATATTAAAAATGGGTTTTATGGCTTACATAGTGAATGTGACTACAAAAATATCTACCTTGCCTCCTGTATCTTTCCATATTTCAGGTCCTGCAATTTGATTTTCACATGTTATTTGATAAGTGCATACATCATATAAATATATCATGTCGATGGAAAGAAATTCTGTAAACAATTACCAGTGGTGGTGTAGTGTGCTCCAGGGTTTGCTGAGTTAGAAAACTGATTGAGAACATAAAAATTTGGATCACTTGCACTCAGCTCTGCTACCTTGTTAAGCACTCCCTTGAACCCAAGTTTAGTATCTGGATCAACAAAAAGCGTAAAATTCATAAATTTTGTTTTATATCTGAAATTTCATGTATAAAAGTTTTCTTTTTGAAACAATTTGGCTACAGACCAATTATTGCAATATCGACGCCCAAATATTTGAGCAACATCCTTCTTTCGATCGAATAGTGAGAGGGCATAACTCCAATGAACTTGTAACCTTTTTTCAAACCAATGTAAGCCAAAGCAATTCCAAGATTTCCACTAGTTGGTTCTAATAAAGTGGTAACACCCGGTTTAATTAGACCCTTCTCTTCAACCTCTTATATCATTCTACAAAAATAAACGTGTACCTTCTCAGACTTAAAAAAATGAAAAAATTGAATTTGTGTTACTTAAGACTAAGAATTTTCTAAGGTAAATAACCTAACCATCTTAACTAAACTATGAGTCATAGGTAGGTGCATACGTAAAACCTGTATTTTTATAAGAATTCATGTAGCCCAACGTAAATGTATTGCATAGCAAGCTTTTAATAACTTTATGATTATTTATAGGAGTACAATGATACAAAAATCATATTGAATTGTGTTCAAACCTGAGAGCACTGCGGTCTTTAACAGAATTAGAAGGCTGGTAGGACTCCAGCTTTGCAATGATTTGAGCATCAACGTTGGCAGCTTTTATTATGCTTTTGATTTCTATCAGTGGTGTCCATCCAACAAGCTGATTATGCAATAAACAGCTGATTACATATATATATATATATATATCCACTATTCCAAATTTTTAAAGCATAAATAATTTAATTGAATGAAATGATAAAATATGGTTATGTTTTATTAAACTATAAAAGAATAAATTATAAATTTAATTTTTGTTCTTTATATAGAATCAAATTTTTATGAAATCGAATAAACTATAAAAGATAAAAATATAAAAGAAGTAACGATAAAATCAAATGTTTGCAAGTCTTAAATTATGCCAAAACTTTGTTGATTTATTTACCATATTTAAGTCAAGTTATAAAGCAAAGATACGGACAGCCAAAATTTACAATGGAGGATAAGTAGTCGAAAATTTTGTTAAATACCTCATTAATCATTACATTTGGGTTAACAAATTATCTTGGATCATTCACTATTTGATTGGCATTAAAGGTTTGTTAAGTCTATCATCAAAAATAATTTAAGTAACACTTATATTAACATAGTTTAAAAAATATTCAAGGAACACACTTAATGTTAACTGAAGAATTAAAAAGCATGACTGCTTTGAGTATAGAGTCTTCTACTATTACAAGAATGACTTTGCTATGTCATATCCTACTCATGAAAAACAGTTAATAGACAAATGAAATAAAGTAAATGAATTATTTTCTAGTAAAACATTATCTTGAAATAGTAAATAAAACAGTTAATAAACATAACCAAACGAAAAAATCTTACCCTAATGATAAATTTTTTCTAAAATCATAACCAAACAATAAAATCAAAATAAAACAGTTAATAAACATACCTATAAATTTCTAACCTAGAAATCTGAGCAGATGATTTAGGGTTCTTGACGCGTCGACTTCGAAACTGCTGAAGTGTAATAAGCAACGATCGGATATGGCCAGTTGGATCGGAGATGGCGAGCGATGAGCGATTAGGAGGAAAACGTAACTAGAAATCCAAGCAGATGATTTAGGGTTTAGGACACGTATACTTCAGAACGGCTGAAGCTCGATGAGTGGAGCGAGCTGGATCAGTGATTGCGAGGGATAAGCGATTAGGAGGGAGACGGACGGTATAAGTGTTATCTCGGTTTTGGGAAGAAGACGAACATAATAAGCGTTTTGAGAAGGAGACGAAAATTTTGGGAGGGATGTTTTCTTTTAGGCCAAAGCGTTATGTGTTAAGTATGTACAAAAGAGAAGAAATAAAGTGAAAAAAAGTAAATAGCCAAGCGTAAACAATAACGCTATAGAATAATGCTTTATCGAATGGCGTTATTAATAACATACTTTCTTGTAGTGATTAAAGGTCACTAGAATTTTACTTGCTTTTATAAATCATAATAATTTTAAATTATTTTAAATAGTTATCCAAAGTGCCTTTTTAAATGGTTTTATTAAAGAAGATGTTTATATTGACAATCCCTATCTTTCAAAGATGAAAATATTGTAAATCATGTTTATAATTAAAGAAAGCTTTATATGGTTTAAAACAAACTTCTAGAGCCTGATATGAAAGACTTAAATATTATTTAATATAATCTAGCTTTGAAATAGAAAAATTAGATAGTACACTATTTATTAAAAGAAATAATAGCGATATTCAACTTATACAAATATATATATATATATATGATATTATTATTGGGTCAACAAATAAACAATTAAATAAAGAATTTTCTAATACAATGACTAAAGAATTTGAACTGAGTCATATGGGAGAACTGCTTTTCCTTTTAGGATTACAGATAAGACTCTTAAATAATGGTATATTTATAAATTAAGAAAAGTATGCTAAAGAACTAGTGAAGAAATTTGGTATGTCTAATAATAGTAGTAAGCCAACTCCCATGACAACTAATGAAAAACTAAATAAGGAAGAAAATTTATAGGATGTAGATAAAAAACTATATAGAGATATGATAGAATCTTCGCTTTATATAACTGCTAGTAGACCTAATATAATGCATAGTGTATGTCCCTATGCAAGATATCAATCTCAACCTAAAAAAACTCATCTAAAAGTCATAAAACATATTTTAATATATGTAAACAACACACTAGACTATGGAATTATCTACCCAAAAGAAGACTCCTTTAACTTAATATCATACAGTGGCGTTGACTATGCTAGATGCAAATCGGATCAAAAACGTACAAGTGGAACTTGTCACCTTTTAGGACACTTTTTTTTCTCCTTTAGCAAAAAGCAAAATTCTGCATCTCTATTCACAATAGAAGCAGAATATATCTCAGCTGCATTAGGCAGTTCGCAAGTTATCTATATGCAACAAACTCTAAAAGATTTCGGTCTTAATTTAAAACAATCACCAATATATTGTGATAGTAATAGTGCAGTAAATTTATCTAAAAATCCAACATCATGTCAGAATAAAACATAAATATAAGAAGTCATTTCCCGAGAGATAACATTAACAAAGAAATTATCACACTAGAATTTATAAATATAGAAAGTCCAATAGCTGATATTTTAACTAAACATTGGAACAAAATACTTTCATAAAATTAAGAAGAGAACTTGGAATATGTTCATTTTCAAAAATCTAGAATTGATAATGTCTATTTTATAAAATTAAAAAGAAAAAAAATAAAACTTTTCTGTATATGTCAACATACCCAAGAAGCATATGTTGGCGTACCTGGCAGTTTTTAGAAAAATGTCTTTTCCCTCCTCAATTAAAATTCGAAAACCTTCTATTTAACCATCATATTTTGATTTCAAATCCATTCTCTTCCTTCAAAAAACTCTAAATTAAATAAACAAAAATGGATCCCTCCAATTCCAAGTGCCCTAGAGAAAATAATAGCCCTTTCCGCAACTTCACTTTCTCCAAACTTGGTAAAATCGAAGAAGATTTAAAGCTTGTCCTCACCATGCTTATTGAAATAGAAGTGTTGCAAATTCTATTCAAGAATAAAAAAGAAAAGCAAGGAAGAAAGCTTAGGAATTTACATAAACACTTAGTGGATAAATAAGCAAATCCAATAATCATCGAAGAAGGAGACTCTAAAAATCTTGTGATTCATAATCCTATGAACCAACATGATGAAGAAGAGGATAATGATGATACGAGGATGAAGACAGAGTGCACCGCGTTGGAAAAGTCTTCTATGATATTCATGGAAACTTGGTAGAACAAAAGGGAAACTCTTGTGTTCACTATCCAAATTGCCCAATCACAAATGCAAAGACTCGGAAATTTTTCACTTTGAAAATTTATATTTATACTCGAAATATTCAAATATAAGATTTTTTACACAAATTATAGTGTTTTGAGCCATAAATAATGATGGTAAACTTGTTTTAAAGGTATACTAACAAATATAAATATTTGGGGGTTTTCATCAGAAAAACGACGAAATCAGTTTTCAGGAAAATTGAGATTTTCTCAATATTAAAGTGAACGTAACTAGAAACATACACTTATTTTTCCATTTAAGCAAGAATATGAAATAAAAATTATTTATTTTATTTTTGAAAATAAAATATATTTATGACATCATCATGGATATCATATATATTTTCTAGAATTTTAAATTAAGTTTAAATAATGAAATAATTATTTTAAAATGATAATAATTCATTTTGATAATATAGTGATGATAAATCATTTATAATAGTTTTATAAACATATATACATATTTTAAAAATATAAGAAAATTTATAACGTTTTGTCGATACGACAACACTTTTTGTAAACACTTGTTTAATATTGATTTATATGGTTTTATAATTCAAATATGTTCGTTTTAGTTTATTACTAATGATAAGAAATTAGTTTTCAATTTATTTTACATTTATATGTAATTAATAAGTGAAAATGTGATCGTGAATCGGCTTTCCAATTTTCAACGGTTTAACTAACAAAAGTTGTTCAAAGTAATCGCAACGTTGTTTATATGTCTTGTGCACATATATGACATACACATATATACACTAACATATACATATACACATATAACATATATACATATCACAAAATTATTGAGATATTATACAAAGTCAAAAGCAAACTACACATCAAAACATCACATTCTTACACATTTACACACCATCACCTCAAGCACATGGATAGAAGGATAATGTAACGACCGGGATTTTTCGACCCTTAAAAAATCGACACTAATACGTCCCCTGTATTACATGCCGAGAAATTGAATGCCGGAATACCCGATTGTTAGGGAAAAAGAAAGAAGGAAGAAGATAGGAAGAAAACTAAACAACACAGAATCTCACAGCCGAACGAAAAATCTATAATATACATCAAATCTTTACACAAACAAACTGTAATATGTGTATATACAAAACATCAATCAGAGTATACTAAATTATTTCAGCCTGGACAGTTATAACAACCTGTTCTTACAATTGCTGATAGATACAACAATGAATACAGCGGAAAAATAACCATTTACGTGAATACGTCTCTGGGCCTCCAACTCGTCTCCTGAAGCTCCAAAGCATCCAAACTAATCTGTAATATGCTCAGCCTGACCCGAGCATTATAATAGAATAACACCCGAGTTGGTCAAACCAGTGTGAGAAAACATACCCAACTGGATTTTAAAGTTGTATAAAACCTTTGAAACAAAAAGTAACTCGTAAGACCACGCTGCACATAAACATGGATGGGTTTTTACCTTACAATAAGCAAAACATTTTTTACAGAGAATCCATTGATATTATAATAATCTCTAAGGGTGAAAATAATAATAATTAAGTAGCTGTGATGCTCATGAGTGTACATCACAACAATACTAGGTATATATCAAAAACTGATAAGGCTCGTTCGCTAATTGTGTAGGATTCCATGGAGGTGCCCTTAGTACTTCGAGAACGGTCCTCCTGCACAAGGATCAGAGATATCCTTCCAAAGCAGCATATATCCCTAGTGATGTATCATAGGAAAAACATAGCTGGTCTCGCTAAGACCGAATGCATCGCCCCATGCATGCATAACAACTGTAAGTAATATCTAGGAGGAGCCAACTGCATCCTATGGGTTTGCCAACCCTAGTGGCCATGCCTCCTATCTCTAGTTTTATCCATTACCGCTGATGAGGCTACGTCCGCCGCTCCAGCTCACACACCGCCACCAAAGAGATTACAGAATCCTACATGGGTTCCCATACCCCAACTGGTCTTGGAACCACGCATGGATTCCAACATTTCAATATATGACACGAAACTCCTCCATAGAACCGTATATGCTTTCAAAGTGGTTACGGGTTTTGAGTCATCTCTTACGAGTACACTCTTCCATTTCCATGGTGCTCCAACATCCAATCGTCGATTTTTCGGAATTCTCAATACCGGTTCTTTAGGAAATAATCAGACAATACACAAGAGCGGGGATCACCCCCAACCGTTTAAGTGGACAGATCTCCTCATCTTTTGTCCTAGAAGAACAAAACGAGTTTATACGTACAGTATAACACCATCGACGGTAACTGTACCATATAATTCCTGTGTTTTCCCTAGATATTTCCCGAGTTAAAATCCTTCGGTGTTAAGTAGGGAATATTTGCGTACCACCAAAATTAAGAAGGATTACATATTTCGGCCAAGATTTTTATAGTCGGTTATTTAACTATCAATAAACACATATTCAAACAAAGATTTATTCCATAGGTGAAAACAACATCTGTTAAGCACATAAGCAACCACCGTCCTCCTTTTAATAAATCTTTCATTCATTTTAAAAGCACTTTGTAAATTACTTATACAAAATACCTATACAAGGGTATATCTGCCCATCCATATATTTTCAATACTTAGAAAATATCCACATACTCATCTCAACGGTATAAGTATATTCACAAAATTGAGAAAGATTTTCTTTTTATTCTTTTCTCATATCATTTATAAATTCCTTTATAATTCACCAAAACCATTTATAAACCATTTTATAAATCTCTGAAAATCCATTTATAATCCCTTTATAAAAATTCAATCACTTATAAGCTCTTTGTACATTTCAAAAATCATTTGTAAACCCTTTATAAATCCATAAAACCATACATAAAATTCCTTTTATAAATCTATATACCGATTTCTTAAATTCGTTTATAAATATCTAACCATTTATAAACTCTTTAACCTTGTAAATAATCTTCCTTACGTCTCCAAACCATTTTATAAGCTCCTTTATAAAATCCAAATCTTTCAACTCTATTCATGGGTCTCGGAAACATTTAAAAACAATTAAAAATCTTTTACTTCCAAACACCATTATATAATAGTAATTTTTAACAATAAACATTATAAATAAATGAAATTTATTAATTTTAAACATCTTAAAAATAATAATAAATAATTTTATAATATTGTTTAAGAAACAATAATAATTAATCTTTACCATTTTTATAAATAATAATACTTTATTTTCAAAAACCTTATTAATAAATACTTATTTTTAATTTCAAACCATAATCATTCATAAATAATTCCTTTTTCAAGATATTAACATTTTGATAAATACTTTAAAATAATATTACTATAATCAAATAACCTTTAAACAATTCTAATGTAATTAAATAACCGTAAAATAATATTACTATAATTAATTAACTTTAAAAACAATATTAATATAAATAAATACTTTAAAACAATATTAATATAAATAAATACTTTAAAACAAAATATCAATATAAGTAGGTAATCTTTTAAAATGGTATATTGATGTAAATAGATAATCTTTAAAACAAAATGTATCCAAAACCCAATTTCAGATTCAAAAATCATTTCCTATCTCAAAACCAATTCCAACTCAAATGAATATTTATAGTATCCCAAAATACCAATTTAAGGCCAATAGCCACCAAATGCTTAACTAATATCGATATTGATTGTTCTATCACTATTGGTTTTATTTTTCAAACATATAACAATGTTATAACCATAATGTCCACAATCAGGTCCATTTTTCAATAATCCATATAAAGAAATATTATGGAAACAATTCAACAATAGCAAGAAATCCCGTTGGATCCCTCCAACCTGTTTCCCTGCATCACAAACGTTATATAATCATAAAATATAAATCAACTGCTTTAAGGTGGGATTTGTATACAAAGGGTCATCTGCTTTTACACGGAAATGTAATAGGATCTCATCCGCTCTAGGGGCGGAAATATATCCAAACCAACTAATAAATGTAGTAACTCATCCAAACAACCATTCAACAATTTTTATTAACTATATATCATAGTAGTTAACCAAAAAGGTAAATTTAATTCACCGAAATTTTCTATTGTCGCGAGGCGTTCCGGTTTGGAACTAAAACTGAACGACGTCCAATTTTAGCCCAAATTTTCACTTGCTCCAAATCCAACCAAACCAATTCCATTGCGAAGATCTCGTGAGTCCAATGGAAAAACGACGTTCGAATCCGACCTCGTATGAACGAGATACGAATTTTATAAGTTATTGAGAAAATTTAAATTAAAAATTACATAACTTGATAATAATTACAATTATACCCCTCAAATCACCTTCTTCCCCAATCTCAAATCTCACCTATACCTGCATAAAACAGTGCACCAAAACCATGCACTCCACCCCCCAAGCGCCTCGAACCCTTGACCAAACTAAGATCCGATCGCGCTAACTTCCTTCTCTCATCGATCTCTACCTACCTACCACCCAACTGACGACCCCGGAGCCACACAAGAAATCCTGACCTGCACCCAAAAAAATGCGTCCAGTCAATAGTCGTGATCCCTTATGGCTCGCCGAACCATTTGTAACGACCCGCAAATTTATCACTTTGATATATTGAATTTATTTTTAAATAAAAGGTTGATAATACAAACAATATTGTTTTAAGTGATAATAAGTAATAGTAATCTTATTTTGAACAAATATTTACAAAAATATTTTCCTCGGGATTTATATCAATCAGTGGCATCGTATTTAAATATTGATTTATTTAATTTAAATTGAGTTTTAATGATCAAATAATTATTATAATTATTCAAATAATGATTTTAAAAAGGTTATAATTCATTTTGAATAGTTATAAAGTGATAATAAATCATTTATAATAGTTTTATAAAGAGATATATTTGATTTGAAAATATAAGGAAAAATCGATATCGCTTTATCGGTATAATAGCTATTTTTGTAAATAATTGTTAATATAAATTTATATGGTTTTATAAATGAAACATGATCATTTAAAATGATAAGAAATTTATTTTGAAATTTTGTTTACAAATATATATATATATATACACGTTAAAGTATAAGTGAAAATGTGACCGGGAATCGGTTCTCTAATCGACAACGGTTTATCAAACGAAAGTTGTTCAGATTCAATGCAACATTGTTTATATGTCATGTACACATATGTAACATACAAGTGCATCCACTAACATGCACATGAACATATGCATACATACATATATAGTTATACATTTAAAAATACATACATAGTACAAAAATCTAAGATATTTAAGAAAAGCTTCCTCCTTAAGCTTAAACAAGTCAACATATGCATACATGAGTGGATGGAAGTGATGTGCATATGGGGAGGGGTTATTGTCGTGTATAATGAAGGGGAAGATGTGTTGGAGAAGCTTGGAAAAAGTGGTGTTTACATATCTTCCTTTACACACTTCTTTTTTCCTATAAATAACATACCCTCTTCTTTCTTTTTCCATTCATCTTCTTCTTCATATTTCTCAAGCTTTTGCTCCCTCTTTAATGGCTTTCAAACTAAAAGAAATAGTGTCAAAAATTATTTCAAAAAGAAACTAAAACCAAAAACTATAGTTATATATAGTAAAACACCTCAAAAACGATCCAAAAGCTCTTCATTTCCCTTTGTTCTTCACAAATCCTACTTCATTCCACCCTAGGCCGAGCCTAAACCAAGCCACACCCTAGGCCGTGCCCTCCTTAGATTCCACAATGCTTGGTCGAGGCATTTAGGAGCTAAAATCCGAAGGATAGTGAGCTTCGGAACTCGAATAGTTGAGCTATAGCGATTTTTTTTGTGAATCATTGGAAATCAAAAGTGAGAACTCCTAAAATTATTATACTATATGTTAGATGATAATATGATGTTGCAAATGGATGTTTAATGTGTTTTGATCATCAAGTTTGGTTGTTTTCATATGAATGTTGAATATATATGCAAGTCTCGATTATACACGTCGATAAGCACAAAAGGAAATCACTTTCCTTAGATTAATGAAACGGTGTATATGGAAGTGTTAAACCTTTTTAAAATGGTTTAAAATGTGTTTGAAATGTTTTATAAACATTTAAAAGTGTTTCAGTGAAATTTGAAAAGAAATAGAAAATTTGGTCGAAAATAAGCGCATCGCGTATCGGTAGTTCGCGATTTCACGCTATAAAAATTCAAACTAGTGTAAAAAGTGGAATATAGCTCAGAATTCTTCGACATAAGAATTTTCCAAACTATTATATCCATATTTTTCCAACGAAGGAAGAAAATCGAGATTTCGATGAGTAGATTTTGACATATGAGTAATACAAGTTTTGGAAAAATTCTGATTTTGCAATTCGGAATCCAAAACTGGATTTCTTTGAAAATGATGTTTTAAATTGTTAAAAATGTGAAATAAATCTTATAAATGTTTTTAAATGGTTTAAAAGATATTTGAGAAATAAAAGTGAAGTTTCAAAGAATAAAAAGTTGTTCTGATCAATATAGCTTAAAAAGCACTTTTCGCAGCACTTTTGAAAACTAGTTTTAAACTTAACAATCCTTTCACAAATCCTTTGTAAATGTTTTTAAATGATTTATAAAGTGTTTTAAAGACGATTTAAAAGAATTTTTTGAAATGATTAAAGATTTAGAGTCGATCAAATAACTTAACCGCCTTATGGGTGTCAGAGAGATAGTGTCTAGGCTTGAGTTTAGAAAACCAGTTTCCGGCTCTCCCTGGCTATCCGGACTAGCCCGACAGAGGGAATAGTGAATTTTATTTACTCGGATCAATATCTTCCTAAATCATAAAGATGAACCGATTTCGAGTTTACTAAAAAGAGTTTAAAAGTTATTAAAGGTTGTTATAAGAGAGGTTTAATATTGCCATATATACCGGAGTGAATGTTTTATAAATGTATATCTCCGAAAGAGATTTTGTTAAAAAGAACTAAATCAATTAAAGAATGATTTCCTATTCATAAGAATATCTTTTTATCGATGATTGTTTCGAAGGAACCGGGCTCGGGTTTGGATAATTCCTGTCCGAAGACCACTTCGAACCAATTTACGTATTCGAAGTGAAGACACGGAGATATCGGTGGAAGATGGAATGTTGGGCTATTTGTCACCGATATCTCCAGGATTAGTAGCGAGAAGATGGAATATCGGTGGAAGATGGAATTTCCCCAGGATTAGTAGCGAGAAGTCCTTGGCTTACGTATTCGAAGTGAAGACATGAAGTACAAGCTTGGATTAAATCATGTGAAAGGATCTTTAAGGCGTTGGATATCAGTAATGAGAAAAGAAGGTTCTTGGCTTCGTGGCAGTTACAGGAAGAGGCTTTGGTTTGTTGGGAGTCCATTACCCTAAGTGAATCGGAGGATACTTTCTCTTAGGAAAGGTTTAAGGAGATTTTGGAGGAGCAGTACATGCCAGCATCTAGGAAATCTTGTCTTTACCGAAGCTTTATGGATCTTAAGCAAGGCAAAATGACTATTGAGGAGTATGCGAATAAGTTTATTTCGGGGTCGGATTTAGATAATTCCTGTCCGAAGACCACTTCGAACCAATTTACATATTCGAAGTGAAGACATGGAGATATCGGTGGAAAATGGAATGAGGGCTATTTATCACTGACCCTCGAGGAAAATTTCCCATATCATATTTTGTGGCAATAGTTCTTCATTTAAGATCTTCGTTACAAGGACTTCTTGCTACTAATCCTAGGGTAAATTCCCGACAGGATGTGGTAGGAGAGTGCCTTCGGTTTCATTCTGTAACGACCCAGAATTTTGAACAATTTAAATTAAAAATATTTAATTAATTTTAAATATTTGAATGATTGTTTGACTTGAATTTCAAATTATCAGAATAAATTGGCGATTAAATTATAAAATTTAATCTATTGAAAGTCGAATAAAAATTTGAATCTTCAATTTTAAGATGAAAAAAAATATTTCAAAGGATTGTAAAATTCATATTGATAATACTGAAGATAATAGAAGCTTCAGAATTGAGTTTGAAAATGATTTGTTCAGTTTGAAATTTTATCGTTTGAATCGATATTTAAAAATAGCGTTCTGGGGCACAGTCTCGGAATTCGACGAAACCAGTTCCATTGGGTCTGTAATATTGAATTATTATCGGATTTCAAATTTTGTAATTTTCGGAGTTGTTATATGAGAAGACGGTAGGTAAACGCGTTGAAATTAAATCGAATTCGATTTAAATTTAAAACTTGAAATTGTCAACGTCAACTACTTTCTTCTCCTTGAATCACGCCCAAAAATCACGGGGAAGAGATCGTGCAAAGTAGGGCAAGCACGTTCTTCTGCAAAATCACGTAATTCTGTCTCCCTCCATCTCTTTTTAAATCATCACGCAAGCAGAAACAAAGTGTGCTCGTTTTCGTTCAAAATAAAAATGGTGGCCGCACTTCTTTCTTTTCGTTTCAGAATAAAATTTTAAATGACGAACGAATACTTCTCTTTCCAACTCTAAATCGAACGAAAAGGAATCATCGGCCCGAAGACTATCTTCGTTCGAAAAAAATCAATTTGAAATTGTCGTCGTTCCAGTTTCTCGAGTAAGGGGGTTTCGAATCGCGTGGGGTCATGGAGTTGCGAGGGGACTCGAGGCCGCGGTGATGATTTGTGGATCGCGTTCGTAGGGAGCGGCGTCGACAGCGAGTTCGCGACTATTCGATTAGGGCACGCATGAGGGAGATCGAGCAGGAGCGTCGAGGGCGGTTAAGGTTGGTTTGGGTTCGATGTCGTCAGTGGCGGGGTTGCAGTTTCGAGCAGCTCGTAGTATGGGTTCTGGAATAACGAACATGAGTTCGTTCTCAATGGGTCGCGAATCGAGGGAGGCAGATGTCGCGATGTCTTTAGTTGTCGGAGCTAGTTTCTGGTCAGCGAGGTATACCATTTGTTTAAATTTTCTTAATAAAATCTATACGCATACCGATTGAAAAAAATATAGAAATGAGATTTTTATTCAACTGTAGGATACAGGACAGTATGTTTAATTTGATAGATATGTATAATAAATTCAGATGTATACCTATTTAGATTGCTGTTAAATTTTAGGATATTAACAATTGTTGATCAAGATATATACAGCAGTGAAAGAAAAATATATATATACGGTTTAAAATATATAGGATTTGTGAGGTGTTGTAAGAAAAATAATAAATGATATTTTGGAGATTAATTTGGTCAGTAAAATAATTTATTTATGAGAAAGAATAGTTTAAAATTTTAAAATTTATAGTTGAATTAAAATTTTAAATGGCAATTGATAATTCGATTTATTTCGAATATTAATAAAATTGTATAAATTATTTATACAAGGTCAAAATTTGGAGAAAACAAACTGGAACAAAAATGGATGGCAAATTAAAAGCGAAGGTGAGATTTTCTCACTCGAAGGAAAATTTAATATTGCAGTTATTGATTGATTGATTTCTATTTGGATATGATACTATATATATAGTAGTATATAGCAATATATATATTGGCATATGTATATATTGCAGTTGTGATTTCCTGCACTATATAGTGGATGAGACCCTATTGCGCCGCATAATAGCGGATTGATATTTTTATAAATCCCATATACCGCGATATTCCACCTCGAAGTGGAATTGGTATTGTGCTAACGTCTGTGGATGTAGGGAAACAGGTTGGAGGGATCCAACTGGATTCCTCACCATGATTTATTTGATTACAGATATTGTGATATTTGTTGATTATCATATTGATATATGATATTGGATGTCGTGATTGACAAATTTGTGTGTTGCATCATCGGATCCATTTTTGAAATTTAAAAATGACGATGTTGATTTTAAAAGAGATTTTTAAAGTGATTTTTTTGAAAGTATACGTTTTATTTAAATTTTTGAATTGATTTATTTTAAATAAATAAACGTTAAAATTTTAAAGTTATAAAAATTATGATTTTTGTGAAATATAACCGAAAAGTGATTTTTGAAATAAATAGTTGATTGATTTATAAAATGGTTTAAATTGAGATTTTTGAATTTTTGTAAACGGTTTATATAAAAGATTTATAAAATTAAAATTTTTGGAATTATAAAACGAGTTTTTTTATAAGTGTTAAAAATGAAATATTAATGGAATTCGTAAGTGAATGAAATTTATAGATTTATAAATTGTGAAGTTATAAAATGAATGAAATTGTAGAATAAAAGATTTATAAGAAATCAACTTATAAATTGGATTTTTGCCTTTAAATGGAATATTGATCGAACTTGTTAATAAAGGAGATTTATAAATCAAAGTTGTTATGAAATATAAAGGTGAATTTATAAACGTTGTTTTATAAATCCGAAAATCAATCAAATTTGATGAATTTAATATAGAAGGTTATTAAGGGAATTTTATTCACGATTTTGGATAGTGGATAATTCTTTAAATAAAATGTGTAGAAAATATTGAAATTTGGTTAGTGAAGTATATTCACGATTTTGGACAGTGAATATATTATTAAGTAAAATGGATATGTTTTGGAAATGTGACATTAAAAATGAAGTTAATTGTTTTAACGATGTTTTAAAATATATTAAATATCAAAAACATAGATTTCAACGTTCATTGTTGAAATAGACGTTTTCGAGAAATAAGGAAATAGTGGACTATAACACTGTTGTTATAGTAAATGATTTCCGAAAGGAAATGTTTTATATAGTATTGGGATTTACATATCTATCTTATTTCTGAATCCCTATACTAGTGATTTTGAGTCGTCGTAACGATGTTTTACGTAACATTCCTTTTGACTCAAATAGATGTTGTTATAGTAAATGATTTCCTTAAAGAATGAAATATATACTTAATTTTGATTTAAGTATATCGAATATTTTCAAATGTTGAAAATAAATAAGATTTGTGAATTACTTATTATTAAATAAGTATGGAAATGCTTTTCCAATATGAAATGAAACGTTTTTGAAAATTTATCTTTGTAAAGATAAATTGAAAGTGAATATTTGATATCGATTGAAAATCATATATCAGTAGATATTTTGAAAATATAAATGCACTATGGAATTTATAAAAGAAAAGGGAATCGGTTTGAAAAAAAATAAACGTTGATTTATTTTTGAAGTGTGGAAATTATATATCTAGTAAAGATATTTTAGAAAATAAATAATTTGGAAAATTATTTAGAATCTGATGATGTTGTGCATCTTTATTGATAGTTAAATAACCGACTATCAATAATTACCTTGAATGGGTATTTGTTGTGAATTGGATGAATTTGAATGCCACACTTATTTTTGAATAAGCGCTCACTATTCGGGTTAGCCGGGAAAGGACCTTGGGATCGTATAACCCATTCCGAATATGTGATACGTCGTTATGGATTGCATTTGATGACCGATGTTGAAGACCAGATATTTTTGAAAATGGAAGGATTACCGTCGAGTTACTCTACATCGGATGATCTCCGATATAGAGGTTTTATCACCCTTAGTGACGGGAAGTCCGGACGTGATTAGAAAACTATCCGGATTTGCAAGGGCTTCGTGAGAAGTGCCTTCGGTTCTGCTCGATCCCGGAACAGACTTGTATGGATTGTATGTCTGACATTACAAATTGAGATATAAAGCTGATTTCTTTCAAATACATTTCTGTTGGTGGCGGAGAATTTATTCTCTTAGCTTAACACCCTTCTCTGAGACGTACGAGCTCAGAGGTTATGTAGTTGAAGGTTATTAGCAATATACTCCCAATTTGGTAACGTGGCATGCTGAGTGTTGCTGTGAAATGATCGTTGTTTGATCACTTGCGATATGATCATTTTGTTTGATCATTTATCTTTGTGATCATTACTTTGATCATTTGTTTGACCCGAAGCATGGCTTTGTACCAAAGCGTAGCTATGTGGACGAGACTTCGTCGGACCTCACACCTTGGAAATGGTCAAAACAGGAAGGATGCGGCAAGGTTCTAGGGAGTAGCCCCTCTTAGTGTATGTCATTCCTTCTGGATAGAGGTGGTATCATGGTATGGAGCCCAGATACTTAACCTATGTTGTTGCTGCATTATTATTCTTATGTGGTTGTTGGAAATTGAGGATCCTCGGGACGATCGGTTATGATCGGGGGATGGCATACGCGTGTCTATAGTTACCTATTTTTGCAGAGGTAACCCGGCCTTGTGTTGGCAGAGATCTAACCGTAATATTAGGTTATTTCTTGGGATGTCTTTCCAGAGGCGTTTCCATGTGGCAATGGGAAGTTCCTTGGCCTGACCATTTGTTGGAAATCCAAAGAAACATTATGAGACTTGTACGGTTTTAGTTGTATTACCTGCTATGGAATGTGGCGGTAACCTGCTATTGAACATAGTAGCTATAGTAGGCATAAGTGCGGAATGCCTATCCTGGCTAAGATTTATATTATACTTTCGAAAGAATTTTTCTACACTATGCACTAATAATAATATCAAAAATGATTTGATTTTGCGTATCAAGCATCTTTGACTATCATAAGGAGAAATCTCCTCCGATTTTGCGTTTGCATTGTGTGTGTGGCGGGAGGCCTTATGGTAGTTTCATTTTCCAAAAGCATTTCGAATAAATCTTATTTTCTTTGTGAAAAATAACTGTTTTACGATCTCACACCAGTCACCATGACTGACTCGGAGTTTATTGTTTCCCTTATAAACTCTGGGTGCCCATTATTTTCCACACGGGCAGCCTAGAGTTAAGTTATCAGGATATTCTGGATATTCTAGAGCTTTGGAAGCAAGCTAGATGGAGAAACGTACATCCGTACTTGTTTATTTATTCCGCTGTGTATTCTGTATGAGGACAAGTTTATATAACTGTCCATTGTTGTATTGAGTTGTATATTGACTCTGATTGATGTATGTATAAACTGATATAGTTCTTTGTTTTAAAAGACTAGTGATTATCTATTATATATTGTTCTGCTACGATATGGGAGATCTGATATTGTTTTTGTTCTGTGTTTTCTGTTGTTGTTCTTCTTTTCTTTTTCTTCTATCTTTTCTTCTACCTATTCTTTTAAACCCTAAGAATTCGGTTTTCCGGCATTCGTTTGCTCGGCAGTTGATACAGTGGACGTATCGATGTCGATTTTCGAAAGTCGAAGAATCAGGTCCTTACAATTCAATCCCAAAACGAACTTGTATGGATGACTGTCTGACATTACATTATTGAGATTTACATCGTTGACTTTATAAATAATATTAATTATTTTGACGTAAAATGTTTTGGTTATTATAAGGTAAAATCTCGTTCCGTGTTTATGTGCGGCGTGGTCTTATGAGATACCCTTTTGTTTTCAAAACACGTATTTTGAGTTCTCACACCAGTCCCATGACTGACTCGGAGTTTATTTCGTTTTCCCTTTAAACTTTGGGTGCCCTATTTTCCTAGGCAGCCAAGTAGTTAGGATTTTGATTAGAGTATTTTGGGAGGCGCATGCTGGAGGAGATTTTTAGAGCATGAAGTCGGGACACCCGATGGGGATATCTATCTATTTTTGATTTTCCGATGTATCTAAGTTAGTAATACCAGCAAGTGTAGGAATATGCAGTTATAACTATTCCTGGCTGGCTTTGTGCATACAAAACTCTGGTGTACCCTAAGGATGGAAGTTGTATGCACTATTTACTTATTTTAAGTAATGTGAGAATTTGTATTTCTATCTTTTACTTTACTTTACCCCCGAAAATCTGCCTCCCCGGCACTTCGATTTATGGCACATGAATACCGTGGATGTATTAGTATCGATTTTCGAGAGTCGAGGAGATGGGTCTTCACACCACCCCAAACTTCGGCTACGACATCTCCTTCCAACCAAAAACCTAAATCCGAGCTACGATTCGCCTAAAACCGCTTAAAATCCAACTAGATCAAGCCCTGGGCCGGCCTCCTCTAATCCAAGCCACCTGAAACATGATCGCACGCACAAAGAAGGGTATAGGGTTGAAGATAATTGTTGTGCAAGTTCAACAGATCGGGAATTAGGATTTTTAATGAAGTATGGAATTTTTGTTTGAATTTTGAAAATAGAAAATTCTCATTTTCAACTTACAAGCAAGATTTTTATAAGGAAGAGGGGTATGGGTTGCACACAAATGGGGAAAGGTGAGAACATGTGGGTATGGCCTTGAAATGATGAGGTATGGACACACATATGGCTGAATATAAATATATCTATATTATTTTAATTTTAGATTATTCCACAAAACATACCCGAAAATTCCAAACTCCAAAAGACATACCGCCTGATGTTCTATATGTTATACCCCTATTCTGAACGCAATGGAACTTGTTTCGAGACCTAATTCGATCGTATGCAAAAGATAGGTTTTTTGGACCTAGTTATTATATTAAATTTTCGATATTAAGTTCTACGCGTTTCGATCTCGCACGACCGAAGATTCATCTGGTCATCATGAAATTTGATGGTGTAATATAATTCACTATTACGGATCTAATGAAACTTGTTTCATCGAAATCCGGGATAGTGCCCCGGAAGGCTATTGTTATATGTTAATTAAAACGAGTTATTATTAAAAATTAGTTAAATCACGTTTAAATCCAACTTAAAATTTTTATTATCTTTATTCTTATTAATAGAATTTAAATAAGCTTTGAAATTATTTTTATTTAACTTAAAACGCAAGATTCCATTATTTAACCAATTTCAATTATTAAATTCAATAATTAAATTATCCAATAAATTGCTATATTGGAAATTTGAGTTATTTAACTTATAAAATTAACTTTTAAATATTTCAAATCAATTAAATATTTCAAATCAAATGACTGAAATTCTAGGTCGTTACAGATACGGGGCGAGTGGTTGTACATGTGGAGGGGAGTGGGTAAGGGGTGGGAAGGTAATTTTGCATTTAGATATTTTTACACATTTTTTCCTATAAATACATTCCTCCTCCTCTCATAATATTCACACCTTCCTCCCTTTTCTTTCTTAAGTTCTCAATCTTCATCTTCCTCTTCATTAATGGCTTCCATGCCTTCATAATATATTCCATAGTCGTAGCGAAGCTCTGTTGAGAAATGCACTTTCATATCGCAAAATTTATCACCATAATTTGAAATCAAATTGAGCAATCATCTCCTCTTCTCCTCCTATACTCACAGCCACTATCCATCACCACTTAAGGTCGAGCATCCACCCTCTCTAGCATAGGCCGTACACTTCCAAGGGTCGTAGGGTTGATTTCATAAGCTTCGGTGCGGTTGTAGCGAAGCTATGGTCAAATTTTAGTAAATCCAGAAACCAATGAAAGTGAGAATTACTCCGCTAGTTTATGTTATATATAAGGATATGATATGTTTGCTATGATTGTTTTCTATGTTTAATCATCATGTTTTGGATGTGATAATATGTATGTTGATTGTGGAAATAATTCACGTTAAACACACATCGAATTTACATAAAGGAAATCACTTTCCTGTATGAATTATAAAAGTGTTACGGTATAGTTAAACCTCTTTAAACATGAACAAAATAGTTTAAGATGGTTTATAAATGTTTTATAAACATTAAAACTCATTTCGGTAAAGTTTGGAAAAGATTTGAAAATCGAGTTAAAATAAGCGCGCCACATAAAGGCAGTTCGCGATTTCGCACCGTAAAAGTTAAGTTAATGTGTAAAATGGAATATAGCTTGGTATTATTCGAAAAAAGAATTTTCCAAACTCTTATAACTATAGTTTTTAAATGAAGAAGAAAAATCAAGATTTCATTGAATAGAATTCGAGTTATGTCCGCATGAAGTTTTTAAAAACATCGTGGTTTGGCAGTTTTGGGAACCAAAGTGGTAAATGCTTTAAAATTGATATTTTAAATCTTAAAAATATGAAATATGTTTTATAAATATGTTAAAATATTTTAAAAGGGATTTGATTTATAAAAATGGACATATATGAAATGGAATTAGTGTTTTGAACAAAGAAGCTTTAAAAACACTATTCGTGGCAGTTTTTACAACGGTTTCAGTAACTTTTGCAAATTATGGTTTTAACTTAATTATTCTTTATCAATCATTTTAGTAATCTTAAAATGAATAATTAAGTATTTTAAAGATGATTTTGAAGTTTTATAATTGTTTTAAAGGAGGTTTAAATAAATGGTCAAAGGAAAATTGTTTTGAATAATATTTGAAATTGTGTTAAGTAAATGAAAATTATCTCTAAAAGATCATATAAAAGATTTTAGAGTTGATCAAATAACTTGACCGCCTTATGGATGACAAAAAGATAGTCTCTATATCCGAGCTTGAGCAACCAGTGTCTGCATTCCGCTCTAGCTATATAGACTGGCCCGATGGAGGGGATAGTAAATTTGATTTACTCGGACCACATTTTTCTAAAAAGAGATTTGGAAATTTCCAAAAGTTAAACAAGGTTTTAGAATAATACGATTTTGGTGATATATGAGATTTATCGGTTAAACTATGTGTTAAATTCGGAGGAGGTAACTCATACTATCCGTGTGAATTTCAAAGGTGATTCCACCATTATTCGCGAATAGTACAGGTTGAATATAGAAATTAGTATTGAAGTATAATTAGTATAATTTCTATTAATCATTTTTACTCAATACAAATTGGCTGGGGTTTATAGTAAATGATGTCTTTAAAAACATTGTTTTTGACCCATTTAAAAGTTCTGATTTGAAAATAAGAAATCTTTGTTAAGATTTAAATAAATGATTTGGAAATATTTTCCTAAGTAAAAGGTGAAATGGTTTGGAATGATTCCAAGATTTAAAACGGGTTTAATTAACCAAAAGAATTTTGTAAATGAGGTTTAATTATCCCGTATATACTGAAAAAGATTATGATTAAAGATATATATCTCTAAGGAAATATTTTACTTGGATAAAAGATATTGATTAGTTAAATAATAATCACCTACATACTTGAGATCTTTTATCAATAGTTGGTTTGGAGATACCTGGATCGGATTTGGGCGATTCTTATACGAAAATCACTTCGTATACGTTCCAAAGTAAAAACATGTTGAAGATAATGATTTTGAAGACGGAGATCTTCATAATAAAGGGTTGTTTGCCACTAACCTCAGGGGAAATTCGCATATCATCTATATATGGTGGCAATAGTATCTTCGTTCTGAAATCTTCAATGCAAAGACTACTTACTACTAATCCTAAGGGTGATTCCTAAATAGGATGTAGTAGGAGAAGTGCCTTCAGTTTGTCCTATGCCTGGACAACTTGTATGGACGAGTGTCTGACATTGCATTTCTAAAACTATGTACATTGATTTTTACAAATGTTCATTTGTTTGGTGGTGTAGGAGGTAACCCCTCTTATACTTAACACCCTTCTCTAAGATGTACGAGCTTAGAGGTTGTACATTTGTGGAAATCAATAGTGTGTTGTTGGAAATGACAATGTGGCATTCATAGTGGAATCTGTTACGAGAAAGGTAAACGTTACCTCAGGCCTCACACCTGGAAATGGCTTAAACATGGTATGCCGTAAGCTATATGGTTCGCAACCATTAGGGTATGGTCATCACCTTTCTAGTTCACTCTCTATATGTCAAGTATGTTGTGTATGATATAGATGTATCAGATAGGTTGGTAACAACCGGGGTGATGTCATATTCGGTACTATCTAGGATCACTGTGTTGACCAAAAAGTGTAGCCGGATGCTAAGGATTGTCTGGGTATCCTCGGTACATTCCTCTAGAAATGTACTGTATGGAAGGTAGTTCCTTACCTACCATTGTTGGAATCCATTCTCCAATAAGTGCCTTCAGACTTAGTTGTATGCCTATTACGATGGAATCTAATAAATGTAACAATTTCGGCTATGACTAATATGTAATTGTAATCTAGACATCATTATAATATCACTAGATTTTACGTAGTAATGTTTTGGTTATCATAAGGCAAAAACCCGTCTGTGATTATGTGTGGCATGGTCTTATGGGATACCCTTTATTTCCAAAAATATCCGTGTTTTGACTTTCTCACACCATTCTCATGACTGACCTGGAGTTTATTTTCCTTTCCCTTAAACTCTGGGTGCCCTATTTTTCAAGGCAGCCAAGTAGTTTAGGTATAGCTTGGAACATTTTGGAGGAGGAGTTTGGAGCCGGAGCTGGATTTTCCTCTGTGGATGGTTATCCATTTCCATTTTCACTGAATTTGTTTACTATTTGTATTCAGCATTAGTAGGGATCAGGATTTATAACTATCCAGGCTGAGATTAGGATAGGCTCTGATGTATGTATTTAAAAAATTTCGCTATAAAGATTATATATTTAAATAATATATATTATTCCATTCGTGTAAGATTCTATTCTTTCTTTATTTTTCTTTTTACCCTTGATCGATCTGTCTTTCCGGCACTTGGATATTTGGCATGTAAATACTATGAATGTATTAGTGTCGGTTCCCGAGGATCGAAAAGGCGGGTCATCTCAGTTGGCATCAGAGCTTAGGTTGAGCAAACACTTGAGCCTCATAAGGGTAAAGTCTCATCAGAGATAGGATTGGTAATGGCCTAGGATGAGTAACTCATTAGAAATAGAGTAAGTGACACCCTGGAATGAGTTTGGGTGTATTATATATGAGCGCGTATTTGTTAATGTTTTATTAAAATGATTTTGTTTTGAAAAATTGGTAAATGAAATAATTTTACCCAGGATTATATTTTGAATATAAAGGAATATATTTCAAATGATATAGTTATTTATGTAGTGTTTGGTTGTTAAGGGAATGATAATATTCAGTTATTATCATTTATTAATTGGTTATTTGATTTAAAATTTTAAATACGAACACCTCGTGAATTTTGTTTCACAGATTAACTATGTGTTGTTTGATAAATACTATTGGTTTAAGGTTGAAGAAATTTATTTAAGATAAATGATTTTATGAATGTTTTATAAAATTAAGTGATTTTATAAATTGGATTAATAAAACGTGTTTTATAAAATGATTTTTTGGGAATTTAAATATCGATATTTTTGAAAAAAAAATCTTAGGCTTAACTAGTTTGTGTGGTTCGAAAGTAACTAAAAATAGGAAGGAATTGTGTCTGGATGGTAAACACTTCTCTTAAGTATTCCCCTTCTTGCTAATGGAATATATTATACTATTGGTAGTACACATTTCCTTGGTATCATTTTTTATTTACTCGATCTATAAAAAAATTTAAAGTTAAAAAGATAATGTGAATCATTAATTGGTAGATTAATTAGTGATTGTTAATTTTTATCAAGGTATTTACATTTAATATTGGAAGTAATAACATCCAGTTATTATTATTTGTTGATTTAACGAACACCTTGTGAATTAAGTTTCACGATTAGACTGTAAGGTGTTTGATAATAATGTTGGGTTAAGGATAATGAATTTAGATAAGATAATAAATGAGCATGTTGTATAAAAGCGTGTTTTACGAAAATAAAATGATTCTTTGAAAGATGGATTTAGAAGATATGTTTTATAAAAAGAGATTTTGAGAATTTAAATCCTGGTATTTTGGAAAAGCTTTGAAAAATTTAAAATGATTTGGTAGAAGTTATAATTTTTGGAGTAGAGTTTATAAAATGGAAAGTTCATATTTATAAAAGAGTTTTTATATAGTTAAAATATCTTTTAAGATAAATGATTTAAAAGTGATATTTAAAATGAGATTTGAACCATATTTTTAAAAGTGATTTAAAAGTGGATGAAGTAGAAGAAAACATGGATTTCGACATCACTGTAGTAAATGAATGTTTTCGAGAAAGTAAGGTAGACATAGACTATAACACTGTTGTTATAGTAAGTGATTTTCGAAAGGAGATATTTTATAAAGTATACGAGATTTATACATATCCAATATTTTATGTTAAAAATTCGAGGAGAGTAACTTATATATACTTTTAAGTTAAGAAAGTCGTCCATTCAAGATCTGATACGTAATGATACCCCAACTTTATCGCCTTCCTTGTAAACAAATAAACAGTTTAAGTTTGACATCGTAAATTAATACTAAATATAATTAATCAGATCCCTATATTAGTGTTTTTGGGTTGTCGTAACGATGTTTTACGCAACATTTGTTTTGATCCAATAAAGTGTGTTTTGGAAAATATGAAGCTTTCCTTAAAGATTTTTACGGATTTAAGTACATAGAGGTATTTTCTAATTGTTGAAATTGAAATGGTTTCTTTGGAAAGAAGATAGAAATTTTCATGAATAAACTTTTTAAAGTAATTATATATAAAGGAGCATCTTCATAAAAATGTTTAAATAAAAATTTTATGAAATGTTTTTATAAAAATTTTAGGAAGTTAATAAATATGTATGAGATACGTAGATCATTTCGTCGTACGATTCTAATTTAAGATTCGAGTGCGGAATGTTAAGGTGTTTACACCGATCCGGAAAAGGATTTATCACTCGATTTTTGACGACGAACATTGATGAGGATTTGTGGTTGGATACTTATGGTTTCAATCATAGTTGAGAGCTATGTTTGGAAAGCAAGGTTTTTTGATCAAGAAGCTTGATCAGAGTCCGCACTAAAAGATCGAGGGATCAATACTAATTCGGAAATAAAGTTGTGTATTCAAATTTAAGATCGAATCAGATAGTGCATATAGATAATTCGTGAGAATAACATGGGTTTGTATTTGAAATTTAAAATAATGTTTTTCCAGGTTTTTGGCTAGGTGTAATTTCGAGGGCGAAATTCTTTCAAGGAGGGAAGTCTGTAACGACCTGTAAATTTAACACTTTGATAAATTATATTTATTTTCAAAATTTAAAATATAAGATTTTATAACACAAATAATAATTTTTTAAACCATAATGATGGTAAACTTGTTTTAAAGGTATAGTAACAAATATGGGATATTTTGGGGTTTTCATTAGGAAAACGACGAAAATCAGTTTTCGAAAAAATTGAGACTTTCTCCATATTAAAGAGAACATAACTTGATATATACACTTATTTATCCATTTAAGCAAGAATATGAAATAAAAATTATTTATTTTATTTTTGAAAATAAAATAAATTTATGACATCATCAGGGATATCATAACTTTTATATATTTTCAGGAATTATAAATTAAGTTTAAATAACCAATAATTGTTTTAAAATGATAATAATTCATTTTAATAAGTTATACAGTAATGATAAATCATTTATAATGGTTTTATAAACATATATACTTGTTTTAAAAATATAAGAAAATTCATAACGTTATGTAAATACGACGGTACTTTTTGTAAACACTTGTTTAATATAGATTTATATGGTTTTATAATTCAAATGAGATCATTTTAATTTATTACAAATGATAAGAAATTAGTTTTCAAACTTTGTCTACATTTATATATAACTTAATTAATAGGGAAAATGTGACCAAGAATCGGCTTTTCGATTTTCAACGGTTTAACAAACAGAAGTTGTTCAAAGTAATCGCAACGTTGTATATATGTCTTGCGCGCATATGTGACATGCACATAAATACACTAACATATACATATACACATATAACATATATACATATACTTATATATATATCACAAAATATCTGAGATATTTATACAAAGTCAAAAGAAAACGACACAATAAACCTCACATCCTTACACACTTACACACCATCATCTCAAGCACATGGAGAGAAGGATAAGGGGCGAGTGGTCGTGCATGTGGAGGGGAGTGGGAAAGGGATAGGAAGGTAATTTTGCATTTAGATATTTTTACACATTTTTTTTCTAAATACATGCCTCCTACTCTCATAATTTTCACAACTTCCTTCATTTTCTTTCTTAAGTACTTCATTTTCTTCTTCCTCTTCATTAATGGCTTCCATGCCTTCATAAAATATTCCAGAGTCGTATCGAAGCTCTGCCGAGAAATGCACTTCTATATCACAAAATTTGTCACCATAATCTGAAATCAAAGTGAGCAATCATCTCCTCTTCTCCCCCTATACTTACAGCCATCCTCCATCATCACTCAAGGCCAAGCATCCTCCATCATTCGGTCCGGTGATAGCGAAGCTATAGTTAAATTTTAGTAAATCTAGAAACCAATGAAGGTGATAATTATTCCGCTAGCTTATGTTATATATATGATGATATGATATGTTTGCTATGATTGTTTTCTATGTTTGATCATCATGTTTTGGATGTGATAATATGTTTGTTTGGTTGTGGAAATAATTCACGTTAAATACACGTCGCATTTACATAAAGGAATCACTTTCCTATATGAATTTTAAAGGTGTTAGGTATGGTTAAACCTCTTTAAAAATGAATAAAATTGTTTAAAATGGGTTATAATGTTTTATAAACATTAAAACTCATTTCGGTAAAGTTTGGAAAAGATTTGAAAATGGTGTCAAAATAAGCACGTCGCGTAACGGTACTTCGCTATTTTGCGCCGTAAAAGTTAAATCAATGTGTAAAATGGAATATAGCTCGGTTTATTCGAAAGAATAATTTTCCGAACTCTTATAACTACAGTTTTTAGATGAAGAAAAAAAATAAAGATTTCATTGAATAGTTTTTGAGTTACGTCCAAATCAAGTTTTTAAAAACATCGTGGTTTGGCAGTTTTGGAACCAAAGTGGTAAATTCTTTAAAATTGATATTTTTTAATCTTTAAAAATATTAAATAAGTTTTATAAATATGTTAAAATGCTTTAAAAGGGACTTTAGTCATAAAAATTGACATATATGAAATGGAATTAGTGTTTTGAACAAAGAAGCTTTGAAAACACTATTCGCAGCAGTTTTTGTAGCAGTTTCAGTAACTTTTGCAAGTTATGGTTTTAACTTGATTATTTTTCCCCAATCTTTTTAGTAATCTTTTCAAATGAATAATTAAGTATTTTGAAGATGATTTGGAAGTTTTATAATTATTTTAAAGGAGTTTTAAATAAATGGTCAAAGGAAAAAAATTTAAACAATATTTGAAATTGTGTTAAGTAAATGAAAATCATTTCTAAAAGATCACATAAAAAAGTTTAGAGTTGATCAAATAACTTGATCGCCTTATGAGTGATGGAGAGATAGTCTCTAGACCTAAGCTTGGACAATCAATGTTTGGGTTCCGCTCTAGTTATCTAGACTGGCCCAACAGAGGGGATAGTAAATTTGATTTACTTGGACCACATTTTCCTGAAAAAGAGATTTGGAAATTTCCAAAAGTTAAACAAGATTTTAGAATAATAAGATTTTGATGATATATGAAATGTAATGGTTAAACTCTATATTAAATTCCAAGGAGGAAACTCGTACTATCCTTATGAATTTAAAAGGTGATTTCATAGTTATACGCGAATAGTACAGGTTGAATACAAAAATTAATATGGAAGTATAATTACTATAATTTCTATGGATCCTTTTTACTCAATACAAATTGGTTTGGGTTTATAGTAAACGATGTCTTGAATAAATTATTTTTGACTCATTTAAAAGTTATGATTTGAAAATAGAAATCTTTGTGGTTTAGTTATCCCGTATATACTAAAAAAGATTATGATTTAAAGATATATATCTCTAATGAGATATTTTAATTAAATAAAAGATGTTGATTAATTAAATAATAATCACCTACATACTTGACATCTTTTATCGATAGTTGGTTCAGAGAAAACGGGATCGGATTTGGGTGATTCTAATTCGAAAACCACTCCGAACCAATATACATTCAAAAGTAAAAACATGTTGAAGATAATGATTTTGAAGATGGAGATCTTCTAATGAAGGGCTACTTGCCACTAACCTCAGGGGTAATTCCCATATCATCAATATATTATGGCAGTAGTATTTTCATTCTGAAATCTTCAATGCAAGGACTACTCACTAATAATCCTAGTGGTGATTCCCAAATAGGATGTAGTAGGAGAAGTGCTTTCGGTTTGTTCTGTGCCTGGACAACTTATGGACAAGTGTCTGATATTGCATTTCTAAAACCATGTACTTTGATTTTACAAATGTACATCTGTTTGGTGGTGTAGAAGGTAACCCCTCTTATACTTAACACCCTTCTTTGAGACGTACGAGCTCAGATGTTTTACTTTTTTGGAAATCTATAGTGTGTTATTGGATATGACAATGTGGCATTCAAAGTGGAATCTGTTATGGGAAAGGTAAACGTTACCTCAGGCCTCACACCCGAAAATGGCTTAAACAGGGTATGTCGTAAGGCTAAATGGTTCACAACCATTACGGTATGGTCATCACCTTTCTACATTACTCTCTATATGTCAAGTATGTTGTGTATGCTATGTTACGTTTCGAATAGGTTGTTACCAATCGGGGTGATGTCATATTCGGTAATATCCAGGATTACTGTGTTGACCAAAAAGGGGTAGGCCGGTCATGCCAGATGCTGAGGATTGTCTGTGTATCCTCGGTACATTCCCCTAGAAATGAACTATAAGGAAGGTAGTCCCTTACCTACCATTATTGGAATCCATTCTCCAATAAGTGCCTTCAGACTTAGTTGTATACCTATTATGCTGGAAGTTAATTAATGTAACAATTTCGGCTATGATTAATATGTATTTTTAATCTAGACACTGTTACAATATCACTTGATTTTACGTAGCAATGTTTTGGTTATCATAAGGTAAAAATCCATCCGTACTTATGTGCGGCATGGTCTTATGAGATACCATTTATTTTCAAAAATATCCATGTTTTGAGTTTTCTCACACCAGCTCATGACTGACCTGGAGTTTATTTTCCTTTCCCCTAAACTTTGGATGCCCTATTTTTCTGAGCAGCCAAGTAGTTCAGGTCTAGCATGGAATATTTTGAAGGAGCTTGGAGCTGGAGCTGGAGTTTTCTCTATAGATGGTTATCCATTTCCATTTTCACTGCATTTGTTTGCTATTTGCATTCAGCATTAGTCGGGATAAAGATATATAACAATCCAGGTTGGGATTTGGATAGACTCTGATGTATGTATTTAAAAATTTCCGTTGTAAAGATTGTATATTGAAATAATATATGTTATTCCATTCATGTAAGATTCTATTCTTTCTTTATTTTTCTTTTTATCCTTGATCAATCAGTCTTTCCGGCACTTGGATATTCGGTACGTGAATATCATTGATGTATTAGTGTCGATTTTTGAGGGTCAAAAATGTGGGTCATCACAGTTGGTATCGGAGCTTAGGTTGAGCTAACACCTGAGCCTGATAAGGGTAAAGTCTCATCAGAGATAGGTTTAGTAATGCCCTAGGATGAGTACCTCATTAGAGATAGGGTAAGTGACACCCTAGAATGAGTTTAAGCATATTATATATGAGCGCGTATGTATTAATGTTATATAAAAAATAATTTTTATTTTGAAAATTTGTTAAATGAAATAATTTTATCTAGGATTATATTTTGAATATAAAGGAATATATTTCAAATAATATAGTTATTTATGTAGTGTTTAGTTGTTCAGGGAACGATAATATCTAGTTATTATCATTTATTGATTGGTTGTTTGATTTAAAAGTTTAAATACGAACACTTCATGAATTTATTTTCACAATTTGACTATGTGTTGTTCGATAAATAATATTGGTTTAAGATTAAAAAAAATTATTGAAGATAAATGATTTTATGAATGTTTTATAAAAATAAGTGTTTTTATAAATTGGGTTTATAAAACATGTTTTATAAAGAGATTCTTTGAGAATTTACTCTCGGTATTTTTGAAAAAAAAATCTTATGATCAACTAGTTCAATTGGCTCAAAATAATTAAAAATGTGCCGGAGATGTGTCTGGATGGTAAACACTTCTCTTAAGTATTCCCCTTCTTGTCAAGGGAATATATGATACTATTAGTAGTACCCAGTTCCTTGGTATCATTTTTGATTTACTCGATCTATAAAAAATAATTTAAAGTTCAAAAGATAATGTGAATCATTAATTGATAGATTAATTAGTGATTGTTAATTTTTATCAAGGTATTTACATTTAATACTGAAAGTAATAACATTCAGTTATTATCATTTGTTGATTTAACAAACACCTTGTGAATTAAGTTTCATGATTTGACTATAAAGCGTTTGATAATAATGTTAGGTTAAGGATAATGAATTTATATAAGATAATAAATGAGCATGTTGTATAAAAGTGTGTTTTACAAAAATAAAATGATTCTTTAAAAGATGGATTTAGAAGATATGTTTTATAAAAAGATATTTTTGAGATTTAAATCCTAATACTTTGGAAAAGCTTTGCAGAATTTAAAATGGTTTGGTAGAATTTATAATTTCAGGAGTAGAGTTTATAAAATGGAAAGGTCATGTTTATAAAAGAGTTTTTATAAAGTTAAAATATCTTTTAAGGGAAATGATTGAAAGTGATATTTAAAATGATATTTAAATTATATTTTTAAAAGTTATTTAAAAGGGGCTTAAGTGTAAGAAGACATGGATTTCAACATCATTGTCGTAAATAAATGTTTTCGAAAAACTGAGGAAGACATAGACTATAACACTGTTATTATAGTTAGTGATTTTTCAAAGGAGATATTTTATATAGTATACGGGATTTATACATATCCTATATTTTATGTTAAATTCGAAGTAACTTATGTCTATTTTTAAGTTAAGAAAGTCGTCCATTCAAGATCTGAGAGGTAATGATACCCTAAATTGATCGCCTTCGTTGTTAACTAATAAATAGTTTAAGTTCGACATCGAAAATTAATACTAAGTATAATTAATCAGATCCTATATTAGTGTTTTTGGGTTGTCGTAGCGATGTTTTACGCAACATTTGTTTTGATCCAATAAGCCTGTTTTGGAAAATACGAAGCTTTCCTCAAAGATTTTTATGGATTTAAGTATATAGAGGTATTTTCTAAATGTTAAAATTGAAATGGTTTCTTTAGAAAGAAGATCAAAAATTTTGGTGAAAATTTTTTTTGAAGTAATTATATATAAAGAAGCATCTTTATAAATATGTTTGAATAAAAATTTTATGAAATGTTTTCATAAAACTTTTGGGCAATAAATAAATACGTATGAGATACATATATCATTTCTTCGCAGGATTTTGATCTAAGATTCGAGTGCAGACCTTGGAGTTGCTTACACCGGTTCGAAAAAGGATTTATCACTCGATTCTTGACAAAGAACATTGATGAGGATTTATGATTGGATACTTGCGTTTTCTATCATAGTTGAGATCTATGTAAGGGAAGTAAGGTTTTTTTCTGATCAAAGCTTGATTAGGTCCGCATTAAAGGATTGAGAGATCAATACTAGTTTGGAAATAAAGTTGTGTATTAGAATTTTAGATCGAATCAGATAGTGCATACAAATAATCCGTGAGCAAAACACGGGTTTATATTTGAAATTTAAAATAATGTTTTTACCGGATTTTTGGGTAGGTGTAATTTCGCGGACGAAATTCTTTTAAGGAGAGAAATCTGTAACGACCTGCAAATTTATCACTTTGATAAATTATATTTACATTTGAAATATTCAAATACAATATTTTATAACACAAATTATAATGTTTCGAACCATAAGTAATAATGGTAAACTTGTTTTAGAGGTATATTAACAAATATGGATATTTAGGGGTTTTCATGAGAAAAATGATGAAAATCAGTTTTCAGAAAAATTGAGATTTTCTCAATATTAAAGCGAATGGAACTGGACACATACGCTTATTTATCCATTTAAGCAATAATATGAAATAAAAATTATTTATTTTATTTTTGAAAATAAAATATATTTATAACATCATCATGGATATTATCACTTTTATATATTTTTTGGAATTTTAAATTAAGTTTAAATATCAAATAATTGTTTTAAAATGATAATAATTCATTTTAATAAGTTATATAATGATGATAAATCATTTATAATAGTTTTATAAACATATCTACTTGTTTTAAAAATATAATAAAATTTATAACGTTTTGTCGATACGATAGAACTTTTTGTAAACACTTGTTTAATATTAATTTATATGGTTTTATAATTCAGATGTGATCTTTTTAATTTATTACTAATGATAAGAAATTAGTTTTAAAATTTTGTTTACATTTATATGTAATTTAATTAATAAGTGAAAATGTGATCGGGAATCGGTTTTTCGATTTTCAACGGTCTAATGAACGGAAGTTGTTCGAAGTGATCGCAACGTTGTTTATATGTCTTGTGCACATATATGACATACACATAATACACTAACATATACATATACACATATAATATATATACATGCTATGATATATATACATATTACAAAATATCTAAGATATCTATACAAAGTCAAAAGCAAACTACAGATCAGAACATTACATCCTTCCACACTTATGCACTATTATCTCAAGCACATGGAGAGAAGGACAAGGGGGAGTGGCTGTGCGTATGGAGGAAGTGAGCAAGGGGTAGGAAGGTAACTTTGCATTTAGATATTTTTACACAGTTTTTCCCTATAAATACTTGCCTCCTCCTCTCATAAATTTCACACCTTCCTCCCCTTTCTTTCTTAGGTTCTTCATCTTCTTCTTCCTCTTCATTAATGGCTTCTATGCATTCATAAAATATTGCATAGTCATAGCAAAGCTCTGCTAAGAAATACACTTCCATATCACAAAATTTATCACCATAATTTGATATCAAAGTGAGCAATCATCTCCTCTTCTCCTCCTATACTCCTAGCCACCTACCATCACCACTCAATGCCAAGCATCCACCCTCTCTATCATATGTCGTACACTATCAAGGGTTGTAGGGTAGATTTCATTAGCTTCAGTGTGGTGATAGTGAAGCTATAGTCAAATTTTAGTAAATCTATAAACCAATGAAGATAAGTATTACTCCGCTAATTTATATTATATATGATGATATGATATTTTTGCTATGATTGTTTTCAATGTTTGATCATCATGTTTTGGATGTGATAACATGTTTTTTTGGTTGTGGAAATAATTCACGTTGAATACACGTCGAATTTACCCAAAAGAAATCACTTTCCTATATGAATTATAAAAGTGTTATGGTATTGTTAAACCTCTTTAAACATGAATAAAATGGTTTGAATGTTTTATAAACATTAAAAATCATTTCGGAAAAGTTTGAAAAAGAATTGAAAATGGAGTCAAAATAAGCACGTCGCGTGACGGCAGTTCACGATTTCGCACCGTAAAAGTTAAATCAATGTGTAAAATGGAATATACCTCGGCATAATTTTAAAGAATTTTCCGAACTCTTATAATTATAGTTTTTAAATGAAGAAGAAAAATCAAGATTTCATTGAATAAAATTTGAGTTATGTCCAAATCAAGTTTTTAAAAAACATCGCGGTTTGGCAGTTTTGGGAACCAAAGTGGAAAATGCTTTAAAATTGATATTTTTAAATCTTTAAAACTATGAAATAAATTTTATCAGTATGTTAAGATGTTTTAAAAGGGATTTGTGTTATAAAATGGACATATATGAAATGGAATTAGTGTTATGAACAAAAAAACTTTAGAAACACTATTCGCGGCAGTTTTTATAGCGGTTTCGGTAATTTTTGCAAATTATGGTTTTAACTTAATTATCATTTCCTAATCTTTTTAGTAATATTTTAAAATGAATAATTAAGTATTTTTATGATGATTTGGAAGTTTTATAATTATTTTAAAGGAGCTTTAAATAAACGGTTAAAGGAAAATTGTTTTAAACAATATTTGGAATTGTATTAAGTAAAAGAAAATCATCTCTAAAAAATAATAAAAGATTTAGAGTTGATTAAATAACAAGGCCGCCTTATGGGTGACAGAGAGATAATATCTAGACTCAAGCTTGGACAACTAGTGTCTGGGTTTCACTCTAGCTATCCGGACTGGTCCAATGGAGGGGATAATAAATTTGATTTACTCAAACCACATTTTTCTAAGATAAAAAGAGATTTGGAAATTTCCAGAAGTTAAACAAGATTCTAGAATAATACGATTTTGATGATGTATGAAATGTATTGGTTAAACTCTATATACCAAGGAGGAAACTAATAATATCCATGAATTTACAAGGTGATTTCACCGTTATTCACGAATAGCACAGGTTGAATACGAAAACTAGTATTGAAGTATAATTAGTATAATTTCTATGGATCCTTCTACTCAATACAAATTGGTTTGGATTTATAGTAAAGATGTTTTAAATAACATTGTTTTTGACCCATTTAAAATTTATGATTTGAACATAAGAAATCTTTGTTACGATTTAAATAAATGATTTGGAAATATTTTCCTATGTAAAAGGTGAAATGGTTCGAATTATTCCAAGATTTAAAAAGGGTTTAATTAACCAAGAGAAATTTGTAAATGATGTTTAATTATCCCATATATACTGAAAAAGATTATAATTAAAGATATATATCTTTAGGAGATCTTTTACTTGGATAAAAGAAATTGATTAATTAAATAATAATCACCTACATACTTGACATCTTTTATTGATAGTTGGTTCGAAGAAACCGGGATCGAATTTAGGTGATTTCTACCTGAAAAGCTCTTTGAACCAATATACGTTCAAAAGCAAAAACATGTTGAAGGCAATGATTTTGAATATGGAGATCTTTTTAATAAATGGCCGGTTGCAACTAATCCCAGGCGTAGTTCCCATATCATCTATATATGGTGGCAGTAGTATCTTCATTCTGAAATCTTCAATGCAAGGACTACTCGCTACTAATCCTAATGGTGAATCCCAAACAGGATGCAGTAGGAGAAGTGCCTTCAGTTTGTCCCGTGCATGGACAACTTGTATGGACAAGGTCTGGCATTGCATTTTTAAAACCACATATATTGATTTTTATAAACGTGCATCCGTTTGATGGTGTAGGAGGTAACCCCTCTTATACTTAACACCCTTCTCTAAGACGTACGAGATTAGAGGTTGATTGCGAAAATCAATGGTGTGTTATTGGAAATGACAATGTGGCATTCAAAGTGGAATCTTTTATGAGAAAGGTAAACGTTACCTCAGGCCTCACACCCGAAAATGGCTTAAACATGTATGACGTAAGGCTATGTGGTTCGCAACCATTAGGATATGGTCATCACCTTTCTAAATTACTCTCTATCGAGTATATTGTGTATGCTATGAGACGTTTCGAATAGGTTGGTAACAACCGAGATGATGTCAAATTCAGTACTATCCAGGATGACTGTGTTGACCAAAAAGGGGTAGGCCGGTCTTGCCAAATGCTGAGAATTATCTATGTATCCTTGGTAAATTCCTCTAGAAATGTACTATACGGAAGGTAGTCCCTTACCTATCATTATTGAAATCCATTCTACAATAAGTGCCTTCGGACTTAATTGTATATCTATTATGCTGGAATTTAATTGATGTAACAATTTCCGCTATGATTAATATGAATTTGTAATATAGACACTATTACAATATCATTGGATTTTATGTAGCAATGTTTTGGTTATCATAAGGTAAATACCCATCTGTGTTTATGTGCAGCGTGGTCTTATGAGATAACCTTTATTCCCCAAAATATCTGTATTTTGAGTTTTCTCACATTAGTCTCACGACTGACTAAGAGTTTATTTTCCTTTCCTTTAAACTTTGGGTGCCCTATTTTTCTGGGTAGCCAAGCAATTCAGGTCTAGCTTGGAACATTTTGGAGGAGCTTGGAGCAGGAGGTGGAGTTTCTTTTGTATATGGTTATCCATTTCCGTTTTTGCTGCATTTGTTTACTGTTTGTACTTAGCATTAGTAGGGACAAAGATTTATAACTGTCCAGACTGAGATTAGGATAGACTTTGATGTGTGTATTTAAAAATTTCCGCTATAATGGTTATATATTGAAATAATACATGTTATTCCATTCGTGTAAGATTATGTTCTTTCTTTATTTTTCTTTTTAACCTTGATCAATCTATCTTTTTGGTACTTGGATATTCGGCACATGAATACCATGGGTGTATTAATGTCGATATCTAAGGGTCAAAAAGGAGGGTCGTCACAACAAATCTTCGATAATTGAACCAGAACAGTAATTTGGATTCTAGGCATGTAAATATGTTAGTTTGGTTTGTATGGTTCAGCTGTGTCTTCTTTTTAGGTTTGATTGTTTGTTTAGGTTTGATTAAATATGATTACATCTTTTGATTTGTAATTAAAACATATGTATGTTGTGTTTGACTTGGATTGATAATATAGTTTGGTTTTGAATGATATGTCTTGAATATATATAGTTATTAATATTGATTTTGACTCCGTAGTTCATAAATATATCACATTTAGGGAGAGTTTTGTTTTTCATCCATATTTGTCGATGGCAAATGGAGAGCAATATATAAAATATAACACATGCATATGTTAATGGGGTTATTTAACTCGGGGGGAGGTATATTATATTTTATCTATAAAAATATTTACATGGTTGTCATCATCAAAAATGGAGAGATTGTTAATACCTCATATATTGATTTTGATGACAACAACTATATAAATAGAGATACTAATGTTTTTACAAGTTGTATAGTACATATTGTAGAATATTAAACAGGTACAAAATGATTAAACCTGAAGACTAATCAGTATAAATACTAAAGTTCATGATTCAGAGATGATCAAAACTCATGAGTTTAAAGACAAAGATTTGAAGAGCTCAAGACTACAGTATGAGTCATTAGAATAAATTATTAAAGTCCCTGAGGGCAGATTCTGATCTTTTCACAAATTTCTATCCTTTGATATTTTATTAAAGTAAATTATTTAAAATTCAAAATATATTTTTACAAATATTCTATAAAAAAAATTATATATTCAAAGTATATAAAAACTATGTTTAAATTATTTTACAAATATAAGTTTAAAAAGAAAATCATTTTTTCACAATTTACAAGGACATGTCGACAAATCCTTCCTAAATATGTTGACATAGGGACCATTTGTTTGTGTTTTGAATTTTGAAAAGAAGTATCTTTTGGACGCACCTATTCATGAATGGATACATCTGTTCATTCACTATATAAAGGGGAGTGCAAACGAATTTTCTAACTAATTTTCTTACTTTCTTCTTACCCTTTCTCTTTTGAAATATTTCTTGAGAACTACTTACTACATTCTTTAAAACTATATAGAATTAATCCATGTTGTACTAGATTAATTCTCTACAAACTCAATGATCAAACCGCTATCAGAAGAGCTATATGATATCATGTATCTAAGTACAACTGTTTGTATTTGAAAATCAACAACTCTATAGTTATTTGTTTGGGTGTGTTTGTTGCCCATTCAAATCAAGTGGGTGTGCTTAGTAGCTTGTCTAAATTTAATGGGTGATCTTGTTGCTCAATAAATTAAGAGATTTTGCCCCAGACTCGTGAGACAAGAGGGTATATCTCATGGCTTGAAATCAAGACTATATTTTGGTTTACTTGCTACCTGGTTAAAGTAGGGAATTGAAAATAAATCTGTACAGTATTGTACGGGACTAGATGTAGGATTGGTTAATTCGAACCAGCATAAAATTCTTGGTGTCATCTCTCTTACTTTACCATTTGTTATTGTTGTTATAGTATAAATTCTTGGTGTCGTCTCTCTTACTTTACCTTTTGTTATTGTTGTTATATTTATCTGTGATTGCGTCTGTGACTGCTTGATTAGTATAGATTTGTGTTGATAATCTGTAATTTAATTTGAATCTTGAAACTAAGTTAAAAAGATTCATAAAAGTTATAAATCACAATTCATTTCTTCTAGTGTTAAAGTATCTTTAAGATCCGTTACATCGTAACCCACAAAAATCTGTGTCGAGTTAGTATTGGAGACCGAATAACAGGTGGTAGCTATTAGTCCTTGGGATGAAGGTTTTGATGACAACAACCTTAGGACTTGTTATAAAATATAAATACTAACGTTATGGTTTAGATATATACGTATATGCAGAATACAAACATGCAGATACCAAGAATGAAGACTGTACAGTATAGAGATACAAAACTGATGAATTTAAAGACCAAAGATATCAAGATTGAAGACTCATGGGTATCAAGAAATCAAGTTATCAAGAGTTCAAGATTTTAATAGTACAAGATATTTTAGTTAGGAATTTTGTTAAAACTCCTAGAAAAGCACTTACATCTTAAAATCTATTTTATTTGTGGAATGGAATCCACTTTGAGCCCGTTAAAGGGATGGAATCCTAAGTAGGATGGAACCTACGAAAAATCTAGTGGAACATTGTTTTGTATCCACTAACTTTTATTCAAATGTTTTACAAAATTATATCTTGTTTTCAAAATGATTTCAAAATCTTCCTTTTTAAATCAAAAACATCTATCCTGGTTTTAAAATACTTTTAGCCTCAAAATAATCTTTATTTTCAATATCAAATTATCCTTGGTTTTAAACTATCTTTTAATTATAATATATTTAACTTTTAATATTTATACTTAGATTTAAATATAAAATTATAGTCTAATTTTATATATGCCAAAATATTATTCTCTATACTTATTTATGTATTTTAACTATAGTTAAGTATATTTATAAAGTTTAAAATAGTTTTAATACAAGATAGAAGTTATTTTCAAAGAAAAACAAATTACCAAAAATAACTTAGGCTTGTCGACAACCCCAAGGACCCCTTGCCGACAAGGTGATAGTTTATTTCAAAAGTTTGAATTTCAAAGGAAGTGTCTATTCGTCATATCCTTTCACGAATGAACATAGCTGTTGTTCTACTATAAATATGGGCTGTTTTAAACGAATTTACAATCATATTTTCTCTGATTTCACTCCTCTTCTTCTTCCACATTTCTTTATATACATTTTTACCATTACTCTGCCGAAATCACATTAAATCTAACTAGATCATCTCTGGTTTGATTCTCTGTCACTATCTCAACAAGATCCCTGTAACGACCCGTAAATTTCAACTGTTTTAAATAACGTAATTAGTTGAAATTTTGCGAAATTTTAAAACGATAAATTTTGAAATATAAATTTAATATTTGAAATGCGTCTAGTTAAACATAGCAACTGGTAAATTTTCGTTCGAAAATATGAAAGTTTATTTCGCGCGTAAATTCAATTCAATTTAATCAGTTAAAAAGCGATGAAAATAAAATGTTTTCGGAACCTAAATATTTTTACATAGAAAAATTATAAACCATTTTCTGAGCAAGATGACAGTTTGTCGTTTTTCCAAATTTGGACATCTTTGGCTCCGTCGATCTTATTTTTCAGTGTTTTTCTTGCATTTTCCGTTTTGATCGCCTCATCGTGCTGATCTCTACGGTATATTCAATGGTCAATTTCGAAGTCCGAGAGACGGCAAAATATACGGAACGATTAGCCGTATCGGTTCCACTTTTGGGTCTTTTGATTTTTCCATGCCATTTCATTTTCCACCGTCTAAACAAACGGCCATAGCTATTAATTATTTTCAGCTTTTAACTTTAAATATCCCCTGGTTTCAAAATATTTATAAACTTTGGTTTTCTCACTGTTCCTTTCATCTTCTTTGGTCAGTTCTAAGAAATTTAATATAAAGTATATAATCAAGGCTTTTCATATCCTCTGAGTTAATCAACAACCTTTTAAATTTCTCAGAACTTAAATTTTGACGTTGGTGAACCACTACTTCATTTGTCTATGGTTCGTTCATTTTTCCATCTGGCACTTGAAAGACATTTTATTTTAAACTGTAAGTTTATCAGCCTGTTCTCTTCCTCTTCAAAAATTTTCCTCTGCCTCAACCAGATCTTCAATTGCCACGCACTTCTCTTTCTCCAGATCAAAGAAAAAAATCAAAGCTCCTCCACCTCCACAACATCGCCTTCCCCTCCGACTTCCGTCTTGTCGAATGTTGCAGCCACCACCACATGTCATCCACCACTCATGCAAACACCACGACAGACTCTGACCATCGCCATAACCACCTCGGCCTCTTTGTCAGTTCACTCGCACACACTCAAAAGCCACAGCAACTCCACTTCCATTTGTTTGCCAACCTCCGCCACTTCCTCTCGCTCACACCTCATCACCAATCACATCCTCCGCCATTTCCAGTCCACCCATCAACGTCGTCCTCCCTTCTCAACCGCGCCCGCTTCTTCACTGCCCACGTCACCACCATCTCAGCGCAACATCCCAGGCAGCCCGACCTCAGAGAACACCACCCTGATCGCTAGATCCACACCACGAACCACCCAGTTCATCTCCTCGGGAAAAAGATATGCACTTGGATCTTTATTTATACTGTTCGAATACATATATCTTTGCAATCTTAAGGAAGGATTGTTAGTTCCTATGCTCACAGTATTTAAAATTTTTGTTTAAAGTATTTATACATATATTTTAAATTTTCATTTATTGTTTAAGTAGTGTTTTAAAATGTAACATTTTGGATATTGTGATTTCGAAGTATACATAGATTTTAAGATATAAGTTTATATAAGTCGTTCATAATCTGTGATATATATAAGTTTACGTCAGTTATATAATATATTAGTTTATATACGATGTTTATAATATAAGTTTAGAACTGTTACAAGTTTATATAAGTTATATGTAACCAATTTGTTGTTTATATATACATAAGTTCCTAGATGATCTGTTGAGTTGTTTATAAAGTATAATAAAGTAAGTTTACTTGATTTTATAACAGATTTGGATCTTAAAGATGTAACAGGCGTATATATATTATCAATGAAAGTTATATAAGTATGTTGCTATGTACTATCTGCTATATACGTACGTTTGGAAATATATATTATGAAAATTTTCGGGTGTACTGTATGTTATAAATAAATATATATATATAGCTTATAAATATAAAATATATATCAATACGATGTTTGTTTTGATAAGTGTTAAATTGATTTTTTTTATTTTTACATTTTTATATACCTTATATTATAATATGTTAGTTTATATATGTTTTAAAATATTGACTTTTAAGAAAATAATAATAGTAACAATAATAGTATATATCTTCCGTTTATATCAAGCTGATTCAAATTTTTCTCATCAATCCCAGCCTTGCTTTGATCGACGAACTCGTGCCAATCTTGTCTAGCTTTGCTTTGGAAGTCGTGCTTGCTTTTCGTAACTCGATTGCTTTGTCTATCATCTCTAACCTCGAAAGGTGAGCACTCACTCACGATTAACGTTCTTTTATTTATTAAATTTGATTTCAATTGAAACGACAATTAAAATATACTGCTGTTAGTTAATTACACTGTTATATATGTTATTTCCTGTATCAGTTCACCTGTGACATTTGACACCATTATCTGTTAATTATTTCTGTGATGATAATACAGTTTGGCTGATAATTGATTGATTGTTGATGTTTATATTGGACGTTAAATCGTTAGTGTTAAATGAAATAGTATGCAAAATTGAAATGGATATAGGATAGTTAAAAAATTTAAAACTGATTTATATGTTAAAATTGATTAGTGAATATGACCCATTTTAATTGTTAAATTAATTGACATATAGAATAGTGATAATTACACTTTGAACCATCGATGTATATTGGATTAATTGTTGTAGTGTAAAAATTGAAATTGAACGACAAGTGAGAAACCGTAATGTAATAATCTTTAATCTACATGAAATGATAGTGTAGATTCTAGAAATAATTATATTAATTCGCACAAATAACAATGTGAATTAATACGGTTATCTCGAGATTATTTGAATTGATTATTGGATTGATATTGATTGTTGTTATTGCTTGTTTATTTACTTTTGACACCATCCCAGTTATCACACTGCAAGTTCCCTTTGCTATTTTTTGATTTGAATTGAATTGGAATCGGGTTGAAATGATAAATACCCAAATTGAACTTTGACCTAGGATAGGAAATTTAATAAAACCCGATTGGTCAATAATTTGATTTAAAAATAAAATGAAGATTTTATTTGAATAAATAATATGGTTTTGAACGAAGTTGGAAATTAAATTTTTATGAAAATTAAATGTGAATATTTAAAAATCTGAAAACAAAATATTAACAATGTAATTAATGGAAGAATGTTGTTTAATTTGAGAAATAATTGAATTAAGTTTGAAATGATTTAATAATCAAGTTTGAAATTATTAAACTTTGAAATTATTTAATAATTAAGTTTTGAATTATTTAATAATTAAATAAGATTGAATTATATAATGATAAAATTGAATTGAATTCTTTAATAAGTGAAATTGAATTTTTGAATAAGTGAATGTTACTTCGTAAATAATTGAAATTGAGTTTCTTTATTAATTAAGTTTTGGAAAATTATTTAAAGTAAGTAAATAAATAATTGAAATTGAATTTTTTTAACAAGAAATGAAAATGTGATATTTTGGAATTAGTGTAAGACTTGTAATTGAAAGAATTGATCTGACGAATTTAATTTAATTCAAAATTTTAAGTTTTGTTTTAATGAAGTTGAACTTAAGAAATTGATTTAATGAATTGGAAATTTAATAGAAATTGTTTTGAATGATAAAGTAACTTAACGAATATTGAATGAGATCGATAAATGAGTTTAAATTGATTTGAATGTTAAATAAAATTTATTTAAATGATTTCGGAATGAAACTTATATACGAACTTGAATCAATATTTGAATTGTTTTAAATAAAGATTGAAATTGAATTATAAGATTTTGAAATGATAATTTGAAAGCTTTGAAACGTAAATTGGGGAAATTGTTTTAGAAAGACAAATGAAATGTTGGTTTACAAATTCTAATTGAAATTGTAAGTGATTTGGTTTTGAAATATAAATAAACGACCAATCGGTGTAATAATTTCGAAAGTTATTAAAGAAACCGGAATCGGTTATGGACATACTCTTTGTCTAAACCGAAAACCACTTTAATAACTATACGCGGAGTGATGATCCAGAATGAAGTGGTTGGAATGATGTTCGTGATGACTGAAGAAAGAGAACGATAATGGATAGCCTTGACACTTGTGTCAAATTGGAAATGACTAAAACAGGAGCCGTGCCGGGCCAATGGAGGATTAGCTACCTCAAGTGGACACACTTCTTCGAACTACTCATTACTTGTTGTCGATTGGTGCACCCTTGATTTTGGGAGTGTTGTTTCACGGTGTTGCGGGCGCTGCGGCGTTGCGTTCTCACCAGTCCGAAACAGGCGAACGGTAGTGTCACTACCTTGGGTATTGCCTCATGTGCCTTGTCATACTTGTATTCCCTATTCGCGACCACTACGAATTTGTTTTGTACCTTTAGTATATGGATTGCCCTCTGGTGACTTCCGGTTTTGGGGAAACTACGGTCTTGTATATGCTTTTGGGAATAAAAATGTGTTAAGGGTGGAATGGGCCATGACTTAACACTATTTTGATATCTCTATATTACTGATGGACATTATCTACTTATCGTACACTACTACCTAGTAGATAGTTTAACGGATCCTTAAAGGATGGTTATTCCAACATCCTTTGAGTTACTTGTATTTCAATTGCTATTTCACTTGAGTTGGATTTATAAATATAAGAATGTTAATCCTGACTCGAGTGTTTTGTGTTTTGCTTTACGCTCGGGTCAGACTGAGTGTACCAGTATTCGAGACTCACCTTTGGAGTTGGAGCTTTGCTTGAAGATCCAGCCATCTATTCTGCTTTCAGTATTCGATGATTCCAGTGATGTATTCTGATTTGTATATGATGTATCGTGTTACTCTTCCGTTGTATCTGGTTTAACTCTGATGTATCGTATTTCTCTTCTGTTGTAAACTCTGATGTATCTTATACATTTATATAGTAACTTCATGAACTACTATCTCTTTTATTTCCGCTGCATTTATTACTCTGTGTCTGTGATCTGTGATTATTTATTTACTGTATATGTTCAGTTTTGCCAAATTTAAATTAACAACACGGTATTTTGAGCAATTCAATTCCGGCATGAGTGTCTACCTATACACTTATAATGGATGCGAATGGTTCAAAATATCGGGTCGTTACAGTTGGTATCAGAGCTTTGGTAGCTCTAGGCAAAACTTAGCATATAGGGTAAATGTATTTACAGAATCACTCTCATTCGAGTTTCAATCTCTTCCATTGACTCAAATTCCTTTGAATTTTGGAACGTTCCCCTCGGTTCCGAAATTCATTCGGGTCCTTCACTATTCGTCTTCTTTCGATTCTGGAGCACCCCATAACTCCATTTTGAATGATATCTATAATAGATCGGCGGTCTCGCCAATCTTCGAATGATTCGTAAAGGAGCAAAACTCCTTTATAATAGGCATCGATTTACCGGAGATTTCTGTATCCTCGGTTTACGATGCTATATATTCTCTGCTATACCTGAATTCCATCTCTTGAGATCGAGTGTTGATTTACCTCGGAATTCTACAACAATCTTATTCTTGAAGTCACGGTCGACCCGGTTAAGGTTGCCCGCGTTTTATATAAACTTATCAATCTTCCTACTTTGCTATTAATCATCATATCTTGTTTCGAACTTATTTTCGAATCAAAATTCTCTTTGATTTAAGTCAACAAAAATTTGAATCCCTATCCTTATTTTGAAAATTTATTCCTGTATCGTCGAGCAAAGAAATGTATTTGTAAACTAATATATAAATGTTTTAATATATGTTGTGTTGTTTGAGTTGTTAATGTTGATTTGGATTTTCGATCGATTCGTCTGATCAACGTTATCGATAGGATTTCCAAAACACTTTAACAGAGCAAACTGACACAATATCGTTTTCAAATTTAGTAAATAAAATAAAAGTTTTGTATGATTATATTATATATAAATATAAGTTTTCTGAAATTAAATTGTTAATGAATTTGTTGTCTGAAATAATAATATTTGATTTTCATTTATTGTTTTATAAACCATTGACTATTGCATAATATAAATAAATGAATTTATAAACCTGGTTATAAATTGATTGGAATTTGAAATGAATTTAATTCAGAAATTTGAGAATTTATTAGTTTCCGGTGATTTCGAACTTTGGTTTTAAAAAAATTTTAAAGTATATATTATTGGAAGTATTTCCGAATAGAAATCGTTTTCAAAGAATTTTTAAAAAGTTGAAATCAGTGCTCTTCTCTTTGTCGCTGGAAAATAATTTCGGTGATGGCGGCCGCATCATCGACATTCATTTATGAGTTTCGAAGTGAAGATACTATTCTGTAGCTTTGCTATGGTTTTGTTTTGAAAAATATTTTGATTTGAATTTCTTCAGTATATTTTGATTTACATATATATAGGTATCTTATTTTAAAATTTAATTTGATTTGATATAAATATATTATATATATCTCTAAATTGTTTAAAGTTAATCGGAAATCTAATTCTTAAATTTTGTTAAAGGATGATTTCAATTATAAATAAGACCAAAATTTGGAATAAATATTTAAACTTGAATAATTGAATTGGGAAAATTTTATTTGTATATTGTTCAACTACATTCTAATACAACTTACCTAAATCATTCAGAAGTTGAATATGTAATTGGATAATATATAAGATAAATTGAATTTATAAATAAAATTTGAGTGTTATAATAAATGTTATACACTAAATTTTAATTATAAAGATATTAATAGAGTTAGATAGGATAACAAGTAAAACTCAGTTAATAATGAAATAAATTTGTTTTGAAAGAATTAATAAATTGAAATTTGATCAACATATGAAAATACCTTGAATTTAAAAGAAATTAATAGATGTAAATTAATTTAAATCGAAACTTTTATGGTTTAAATTAATTTATATGGATTAAATATATGTGATTAGAGATATTAAGTAGAATAAATTTAACAGTAATTTGGAATAAAGAAGAATTTAAATGGTTGAAGAAAATATGATTATAATAAAAAGACTATTCAAATTTATGGTTTTAGAAATTGTAAATTTAAGATAATTGGATAATAAAATTTAGAAATAGTTGAGATTGATTTTAGTGAAATCAAATGGATTAAATCAATTATTGAATATCAATTAATTTAAATTTGAATTTATATGGTTTAAATTAATTATTATTTGTATTTCAAATCTGATTTTTCTTTCTAGTTGTTCTATTCTCCTACCTCGTTCCTTTTCGAGGACGAAAAGTTTTGAGTGGGGAAGAGTGTAACGACCCGTAAATTTCAACTATTTTAAATAACGTAATTGGTTGAAATTTTGCGAAATTTTAAAACGATAAATTTTGAAATATAAATTTAATATTTGAAATGCGTCTAGTTAAACATAGCAACTGGTAAATTTTCGTTCGAAAATATGAAAGTTTATTTCGCGCGTAAATTCACTTAAATTTAATCAGTTAAAAAGCGATGAAAATAAAATGTTTTCGGAACCTAAATATTTTTACATAGAAAAATTATAAACCATCTTCTGAGCAAGATGACAGTCGTTTTACCAAATTCGGACATCTTTGGCTCCGTCGATCTTATTTTTCAGTGTTTTTCTTGCATTTTCCGCTATTAGAAAATTCGAATTTTTATTATTAAATTATACCACTGATATCTGTATACCGTTTTGATCGCCTCATCGTGCTGATCTCTACGGTATATTCAATGGTCAATTTCGAAGTCCGAGAGACGGCAAAATATACGGGACGATTAGCCGTATCGGTTCCACTTTTGGGTCTTTTGATTTTTCCATGCCAATTCATTTTCCACCGTTTAACCAAACGGCCATAGCTATTTATTATTTTCAGCTTTTAACTTTAAATATCCCCTGGTTTCAAAATATTTATAAACTTTGGTTTTCTCACTGTTCCTTTCATCTTCTTTGGTCAGTTCTAAGAAATTTAATATAAAGTATATAATCAAGGCTTTTCATATCCTCTGAGTTAATCAACAACCTTTTAAATTTCTCAGAACTTAAATTTTGACGTTGGTGAACCACTACTTCATTTGTCTATGGTTCGTTCATTTTTCCATCTGGCACTTGAAAGACATTTTATTTTAAACTGTTCGTTTATCAGCCTGTTCTCTTCCTCTTCAAAAATTTTCCTCTGCCTCAACCAGATCTTCAATTGCCAGGCACTTATCTTTCTCCAGATCAAAGAAAAAAATCAAAGCTCCTCCACCTCCACAACATCGCCTTCCCCTCCGACTTCCGTCTTGTCGAATGTTGCAGCCACCACCACATGTCATCCACCACTCATGCAAACACCACGACAGACTCTGACCATCGCCATAACCACCTCGGCCTCTTTGTCAGTTCACTCGCACACACTCAAAAGCCACAGCAACTCCACTTCCATTCGTTTGCCAACCTCCGCCACTTCCTCTCGCTCACACCTCATCACCAATCACATCCTCCGCCATTTCCAGTCCACCCATCAACGTCGTCCTCCCTTCTCAACCGCGCCCGCTTCTTCACTGCCCACGTCACCACCATCTCAGCGCAACATCCCAGGCAGCCCGACCTCGGAGAACACCACCCTGATCGCTAGATCCACACCACGAACCACCCAGTTCATCTCCTCGGGAAAAAGATATGCACTTGGATCTTTATTTATACTGTTCGAATACATATATCTGTGCAATCTTAAGGAAGGATTGTTAGTTCCTATGCTCACAGTATTTAAAATTTTTGTTTAAAGTATTTATACATATATTTTAAATTTTCATTTATTGTTTAAGTAGTGTTTTAAAATGTAACATTTTGGATATTGTGATTTCGAAGTATACATAGATTTTAAGATATAAGTTTATATAAGTCGTTCATAATCTGTGATATATATAAGTTTACGTCAGTTATATAATATATTAGTTTATATACGATGTTTATAATATAAGTTTAGAATTGTTACAAGTTTATATAAGTTATATGTAACCAATTTGTTGTTTATATATACATAAGTTCCTAGATGATCTGTTGAGTTGTTTATAAAGTATAATAAAGTAAGTTTACTTGATTTTATAACAGATTTGGATCTTAAAGATGTAACATGTGTATATATATTATCAATGAAAGTTATATAAGTATGTTGCTATGTACTATCTGCTATATACGTACGTCTGGAAATATATATTATGAAAATTTTCGGGTGTACTGTATGTTATAAATATATATATATATATAGCTTATAAATATAAAATATATATCAATACGATGTTTGTTTTGATAAGTGTTAAATTGATTTTTTTTATTTTTACATTTTTATATACCTTATATTATAATATGTTAGTTTATATATGTTTTAAAATATTGACTTTTAAGAAAATAATAATAGTAACAATAATAGTATATATCTTCCGTTTATATCAAGCTGATTCAAATTGTTCTCATCAATCCCAGCCTTGCTTTGATCGACGAACTCGTGCCAATCTTGTCTAGCTTTGCTTTGGAAGTCGTGCTTGCTTTTCGTAACTCGATTGCTTTATCTATCATCTCTAACCTCGAAAGGTGAGCACTCACTCACGATTAACGTTCTTTTATTTATTAAATTTGATTTCAATTGAAACGACGATTGAAATATACTGCTGTTAGTTAATTACACTGTTATATATGCTATTGCCTGTATCAGTTCACCTGTGACATTTGACACCATTATCTGTTAATTATTTCTGTGATGATAATACAGTTTGGCTGATAATTGATTGATTGTTGATGTTTATATTGGACGTTAAATCGTTAGTGTTAAATGAAATAGTATGCAAAATTGAAATGGATATAGGATAGTTAAAAATTTTAAAACTGATTTATATGTTAAAATTGATTAGTGAATATGACCCATTTTAATTGTTAAATTAATTGACATATAGAATAGTGATAATTACACTTTGAACCATCGATGTATATTGGATTAATTGTTGTAGTGTAAAAATTGAAATTGAACGACAAGTGAGAAACCGTAATGTAATAATCTTTAATCTACATGAAATGATAGTGTAGATTCTAGAAATAATTATATTAATTCGCACAAATAACAATGTGAATTAATACGGTTATTTCGGTATTATTTGAATTGATTATTGGATTGATATTGATTGTTGTTATTGCTTGTTTATTTACTTTTGACACCATCCCATTTATCACACTGCAAGTTCCCTTTGCTATGTTTTGATTTGAATTGAATTGGAATCGGGTTGAAATGATAAATACCCAAATTGAACTTTGACCTAGGATAGGAAATTTAATAAAACCCGATTGGTCAATAATTTGATTTAAAAATAAAATGAAGATTTTATTTGAATAAATAATATGGTTTTGAAACAAAGTTGGAAATTAAATTTTTATGAAATTAAATGTGAATATTTAAAAATCTAAAAACAAAATATTAACAATGTAATTAATGGAAGAATGTTGTTTAATTTGAGAAATAATTGAATTAAGTTTGAAATGATTTAATAATCAAGTTTGAAATTATTAAACTTTGAAATTATTTAATAATTAAGTTTTGAATTATTTAATAATTAAATAAGATCGAATTATTTAATGATAAAATTGAATTGAATTCTTTAATAAGTGAAATTGAATTTTTGAATAAGTGAATGTTACTTCGTAAATAATTGAAATTGAGTTTCTTTATTAATTAAGTTTTGGAAAATTATTTAAAGTAAGTAAATAAATAATTGAAATTGAATTTTTTTAACAAGAAATGATAATGTGATATTTTGGAATTAGTGTAAGACTTGTAATTGAAAGAATTGATTTGACGAATTTAATTTAATTCAAAATTTTAAGTTTTGTTTTAATGAAGTTGAACTTAAGAAATTGATTTAATGAATTGGAAATTTAATAGAAATTGTTTTGAATGATAAAGTAACTTAACGAATATTGAATGAGATCGATAAATGAGTTTAAATTGATTTGAATGTTAAATAAAATTTATTTAAATGATTTCGGAATGAAACTTATATACGAACTTGAATCAATATTTGAATTGTTTTAAATAAAGATTGAAATTGAATTATAAGATTTTGAAATGATAATTTGAAAGCTTTGAAACGTAAATTGGGGAAATTGTTTTAGAAAGACAAATGAAATGTTGGTTTACAAATTCTAATTGAAATTGTAAGTGATTTGGTTTTGAAATATAAATAAACGACCAATCGGTGTAATAATTTCGAAAGTTATTAAAGAAACTGGAATCGGTTATGGACATACTCTCTGTCTAAACCGAAAACCACTTTAATAACTATACGCGGAGTGATGATCCAGAATGAAGTGGTTGGAATGATGTTCGTGATCACTGAAGAAAGAGAACGATAATGGATAGCCTTGACACTTGTGTCAAATTGGAAATGACTAAAACAGGAGCCGTGCCGGGCCAATGGAGGATTAGCTACCTCAAGTGGACACACTTCTTCGAACTACTCATTACTTGTTGTCGATTGGTGCACCCTTGATTTTGGGAGTGTTGTTTCACGGTGTTGCGGGCGCTGCGGCGTTGCGTTCTCACCAGTCCGGATCAGGCGAACGGTAGTGTCACTACCTTGGGTATTGCCTCATGTGCCTTGTCATACTTGTATTCCCTATTCGCGACCACTACGAATTTGTTTTGTACCTTTAGTATATGGATTGCCCTCTGGTGACTTCCGGTTTTGGGGAAACTACGGTCTTGTATATGCTTTTGGGAATAAAAATGTGTTAAGGGTGGAATGGGCCATGACTTAACACTATTTTGATATCTCTATATTACCGATGGACGTTATCTACTTATCGTACACTACTACCTAGTAGATAGTTTAACGGATCCTTAAAGGATGGTTATTCCAACATCCTTTGAGTTACTTGTATTTCAATTGCTATTTCACTTGAGTTGGATTTATAAATATAAGAATGTTAATCCTGACTTGAGTGTTTTGTGTTTTGCTTTACGCTCGGGTCAGACTGAGTGTACCAGTATTCGAGACTCACCTTTGGAGTTGGAGCTTTGCTTGAAGATCCAGCCATCTATTCTGCTTTCAGTATTCGATGATTCCAGTGATGTATTTTGATTTGTATATGATGTATCGTGTTACTCTTCCGTTGTATCTGGTTTAACTCTGATGTATCGTATTTCTCTTCTGTTGTAAACTCTAATGTATCTTATACATTTATATAGTAGCTTCATGAACTACTATCTCTTTTATTTCCGCTGCATTTATTACTCTGTGTCTGTGATCTGTGATTATTTATTTACTGTATATGTTCAGTTTTGCCAAATTTAAATTAACAACGCGGTATTTTGAGCAATTCAATTCCGGCATGAGTGTCTACCTATACACTTATAATGGATGCGAATGGTTCAAAATATCGGGTCGTTACAATCCCAGTGCTATTCAAAGTTATAGACTTCTTTGTAATCAATTGAGCGAGAAAAGGTGTGATTGTAGCCTGGAAAATCAATCGAGTGAACTTGTTGCCCGTAAAATCAAGTATCTCTACCTAGAGGATTGTGAATCTGGAGCGGTGTACCTCGTGGCCTTGAAATCGAGGGTGTAATTGTAAGAATTGATTTTGAAAGGAAATCCGTACTTGTGTTGCGGGACTGGATGTAGGGTAACTCCGAACCAGTATAAAATCCGGTGTGTTCTTACCTTTATTGCTTTTACTTTATATCTGCATCTGTGTATGATTCTGTGATCATATCTGTGTCTGAATATTGCATACATTTGTGTTCAAATTAATATAAACTCAAAAAGAATTAGTAATTCCTTAAAACAGTATTCATCCCCCCTCTAATGTTAATTCTAGCCTTAAGATCCGTAATCCGTATTTCTCACATTTGGTATCAGAGCATTGGTTTTCAAAATTTTCATAATCTGATTTTTTCAAAATTTTAAAATGGCAATTTTTTTATAAAATTATTAACACTATTTTCATATGAATATGTCACAGAATCATCATGATATTGTTGTTTAAAACTATATTTAGTTATTTTGAAAATTCACTTGATTCTTTAAAAAGTTATGTTGTTTTGTAGGTGAAGAGTTATATCTAATGACTGTTGGTTAAAAGATATCAGATAATCATTCATCGATCAAGAAGAACAAATGGATATATAATGGCAATCGATAATGAAATGGGTACCAGATCAACACAAAACTTTTGATTCTCATCTACAACTTGATTTGATATTGTACTTCTCTCCATCTGCTTCGCAATGCCACTGGTTTCGTGTGAATCCGTCAAGAAATGACCAAGTTATGGTCAAATATAGTTTTGGTGGACAAAGAGAAAAAGAAAGCAAAACTGTCAATGGTATTCTTCAAATTGCATCCATAGATTTGAGTATTTTGTCCCAATTCCTTTTCTAGATTGCAGTTCTTGTTCTCGCGGTCGTTTTTATGGGTGGATCATCAAATTCCGATCAAAATTGAGTGAGATATGACAGTTTAAAGTTGGCTATCCAAAACTGAAAACTGTGTACGGGATTTCTTGCATTTCTCTTACTGTTCGGCCTGTTGCACCACAATACCGTCCAAATTCATCGCCAAACTATTACTAGATGGTAGCCCTTGCCTTCCTCTCCGATTTGCCGTAGGTTTCATACAATTTCGTTAAGAAACGAAGGAGATATGCCTTCTAGAAGTTTCATAGTAAATAGAAAAACGGGAGGAAGAAGAAGAAGAAGAGAAAGTTTTATGAAAAGTGGTGATTGTTGGTTCTATTTATAGTGGTTGAAGTGTCCATTCATTCAAAATTCAAATTAAAAGTTTTGGCGCCAAGTTGGTTAATCTACTAAATCATCTGTATCTTTCTCATACGGTCTTCAAATTCAGCAAATGAATATACTACGATGATAAAAAAAAACAAGCCCGTCGCAATAGAATAGATCTCATCGTCAAATTCTGAAAGATATAAATGTGTGGTTCACGACAATGGAAGAACAACAAAGTTAGAAAGATAGAGGAGTGCAAAAAGTGGTACGCTTTTGTGACGACCCAGAATTTTTGAGCATTTGAAATTGAAATATTTAATTGATTTTAAATACTAGAAAGGTAGTTTAACTTGAATTTCAAATATTATTATTTATTTAGCAATTAAGTTATTGGATTTAATAAACTGAAATTGGGTAAATTATTGAATCTGCAGTTTTAAGCCTGTTAAAAAAATATTTTAAAGGCTTGTAAAATTTATATTGATAGTACTGAAGATAGTAAAAGTGTTAAACTTGAATTTGGAAGTGTTTTGTTAAGTTTTGAAATTTTATTGTTTAAATTGACATTTAAAAATAGCCTTTCGGGGCATAGTCTCGGAATTCAACGAAACCAGTTCCAGTGGATCCGTAATAGTGTATTATTATCGGATTTCAATTTTCGTAGTGATTGGAGTTGTTGTGTGGGCATACGATATATAAACGCGCTGAAATCTATATCGAAATCTAATATTAAATAACTGGTCCAAAAAGCTATCTTCTCCATATGATCGAATTAAGACTCGAAACATTTTCCATTGTGTTCGGAATAGGAGTTTAACATTATAAACGCCTAGCGGCATGCCTCTATAGGGGTTCGAGATTTTGAGATGTGTAATATTGGAAATAAATAATATTTATATATATAATTAAATCCAATCCTATCCAAATTGTCTTCTCAGCCACACTATGATCTGCACACCCTTACTTTTCGTGTAAGCCATGCCTCCTTTCTTTCACTTTAGTTAAATCACGAAAGAAATATATTTCATTGTTCCCTTTTCCTTCTTCTATACGAGCAGATACAAAAGATAATTTATTTAACCTCTTCAAATTCAATCGTTCACAAATCAAATGGCCGAGCGAATCAAATCGCGCATTCTCCTCACCGAAAGCTTTTCCCTCTGTTCGAAATCAAGGGGAGCACGATCGATTTGGGGCGACAGCCGCTAATGGGTTCGCGATGAAGTCGCGAATGAAGAGGAGCTGCATAGTCGTTGTGGAAGAGGGAAGAGCTTTGCAGGGGAACACATTCGATCGGCAAGTGTGTCGCAATGAGCGGGTTAGGATTTGTTGCGATTGGGATTTCTGGTGGGTCGGTCTCGATGGTGGTGGCAGTGAGGAGGACGGGCGAAGACGAGGAGTAGGGCTTGGTGATGAAGGCCATGATGTAGTGGTGATTAGCTCGTCGAAGGCAGAATTCTCATTCAAAGCTTTAGAGCGGAGTTGTGATTTCGCTTTCCTGTTCGATATTAAGGTTAAATTATTTTAAAACATTTTTAATCTATTGTTATTCGAGTTTAAACCCTTAATTTTATCTGTTGATCTTTATTTCATTAATCAGAAAAAATTTACAGAGAGGGGTTACTTATTGAAAAAAAAAATTACAGTAAAAAATAAAACCCTTTTTGTTTTTATAATTAATATATATATATATGTATCCAGGTTAGAAGAGGTTTTATTTTCATTAAAATTTATATGTATATAAGTTTACTGTAAAGGGAAAAAGTATAATACAACTATAAATATATCTATATAAATACACACATATTTTATTTTATATAGGAACACAGAAAATTATTATATACATAGATATAGTTTGGCAAAAAAATAGGAATTTTGAAGTGTTTGAAAGTTTATTCAAAATTAGATTTTTAAAATCTATACAGACTATTTTTATAAATATATATGTAATTTCAAAATGAAAAATAAATATACCTCTACACATTTTATTTTAAAATAATGTATTATGGTGTTTATTTTGTCTAATTAACTTATTTAATTTATTTTAGTTACTAAAGGATTTTTAAAAGGGAAAGTTATTAGTTAAATTAAAGGGAAATTAATAGTTTAATTAAATTATTAGTCAATTAAATTATTAAATGGTAATTGATTATTAAATTAATTAAAATGTTAATAAAGCTTGTAATGTTTATTTAAGGTCTGAAATTGTGAAGAATCGTGAAGAAACAAGCTGGTTTGGTTTGGATCGCGTAATATCAAAGATGAGTTAATCTCACTCATCTGGATTAGTATTTAAATTTAAGTGGTTAAATTTAAATATTTGGTTGAATGATTGAATTGATTGGATGTGGTATATTATATAGTAGTATATAGTATATATTGGAGTAATTGATTTCCCGCAATATATAGCGGATGAGACCCTATGCGTCGCATAATAGTGGATGATATTTTATAAACCCATATACCGCGATATTCCACCTCGAAGTGGAATTGGTATTGTGCTAACATCTGTGGTTGTAGGGAAACAGGTTGGAGGGATCCAACTGGATTCCTTAAAATTATTTAGATTGTTTAATATTATGTGTTATGAATATTTGATTTTCTGTGATGGATTATATGGACAATTGAGACTGAATGCTATGGTTTGCTTGAATATATTTCGATACTCGGAGCTATCAAAATATATAGAATTGGATTTTTGAAAAGAAAATAAAAGAGTAAATTTTCAAGTAAAATAATTATAGAGAATTTGAATAAATTTAAGAATGAATTGGAAAAGAATATAAGTGATTTTAAAATCCTAATAAATAAATTCCGAGTATGGGAAAAGAGGATTTTGAGTAAACAGAGAAATAATGGAAATTTAAACTTAAGTGATATTATTTAAAGTAATAAAGAATTTACTTTAAAATTCAAGGTTTTAAATTTATTTAAAAAGGATAAAGAAGGAATTTGGAAAAAAAATACGAAATTGGTATTTTCAGATAAAAAGGGTTTTAAATCATAATAAAGAAATAAAATCGGAAGTTAATGGGTTTTGAAATAAATTGAGTAAGTAAAGGGATTTATTTCAAATTGGAGAAATTTGGAAATCAATTTGAAATTGATTTAAGTGTATAAAAGTGGGATTTTAAAAGAGAAGTGAGACTTTGGAATTTATGAACTGGGTTTATAAAAGTGAAGTGGTATATCAATGGATATTTAGAAGAATAAATTCACGGTGGGAATTTATTAAAGGAATGGGTAAATTTGTTAAAAATAAATATTTGGGAAATTTATTCCGTGAAAGGAAGGTGGTCCGAAAACTGTTTTCAAAAGGGTTGAAAATAGAGATATATCTTGCAAAACTATTTTTGGGGATAATAATTAATTTGGAAGAAATTATTTATTGTTTGATGGTTGTTGTGAATGTTAATTGATAGTTAAATAACCGACTATCAATATTTGCCAATGCGCTGATCGTTTCGAAGAGACCGGGATCGGGATTTATTTCTCGAAAACCACTTCGATCCGGTTTATACGTTTCCGCGTGGAAAACGAGTTTGAAGTCAAAGATGGAGCAGTGAAGTGCAAGAGCTAATCGCTACTAATCCTGAGGGTGATTCCAAAATGGATTTAGTAGGATTAGTGCCTTCGGTTCCGTTCGAACCCGGAACGGACTTGTATGGATGAATGCTTTCGGAACATCGTCAGGTGGACGGTGGGCATTCTAAGTGAAATGTTCTAAAAAGGTAACGCTTAGCCTCGAGCCTCATCAACCGGGAATGACTGAAAATCAAGGGTTATGCAGCAAGGCTAAGTGGGTCGCGCCCATCAGGGTGAGGTCATCCCTGTCTAGATATTCCTTTTTATTTCGGCTGTGTGGGCGGTTGCTGATCCCAACCGTGGGGTGATCTTACTCGGACTATCCAGTAAGGGGTAGTCCGGTCTTGTGTTGCAGGGGATTTAGGGTGGATTCTTGGTACGATGATCTAGACCAGGTACTGTGACAGGTGGTACCCTAGTGCCTAGTCATTAGTTGGAAATCCATTCTCCCTACGCGCCTTTACGGTTTTGATTGTGCCCAACTATTGCTGAAACGTGAGATGCAAGCATTTCAGCTAGATTCTATCTTACTTTCTATAGACACTATTATAATATTAGACGGATTTGATAAGAAAGTGTTTTGGCTATCGTAAGGTAAAAACCCGACATGTTTATTTGTGGCGCGGTCTTACGAGATGCTTTTGATTTCAAAGGGTTTGGAAAACTTTAATAATCCAATTGAGTGTGTTTTCTCACGCTGGTTTTCCAGACTGACTCGGGTGTTATTTTATTATAATGCTCGGGTCAGACCGAGTATTACAGATACAGGATAGGATGCTGTGGAGCTCAGGAGACGAGCTGGATGGCGAGACGTATCACCCGTATTTGTTGTATTCCGCTGTGTATCATAAGTGGTATAGTCATCTTGTGAGGACAAGTTATTATAACTGTCCTGAATTGTGATGTTGATTGTATTGTACTCTGATGTTGTATTCTGATGATGTATGTATAAACAGATATAGTTTCTTTCTGTAAAGATCAGTTATTATCTATTATATTTTATTTCGCTGCGATGTGAGATTCTGTTGTGTTGTTTTCTTTTCTTCTACCTCCTTCTTCTTCTAATCCTGATGGTTCGATTTTTTTCGGGTATGAAAAATCGGGTCGTTTCAGCTTTACTATTATTTCATCTTTATTATTGCATTTAAGAATATATATTTATGCATTTAGTTAGGTATAGAAATTTATCTCTTTTATAAGTTCTAATATTTTGGTCCATATATCGACACACCATGGTATACATATAGATATACCGGTCTAAATTTTTTTTTAAAGTCTTTTAAAATGTGTTTCCTTTCAAATAAAATCTTACTACTAATTTATTACAACTATACTAAGTAGAAAAGCATACCTTCATTCGTGATTTCAACTTTTTCTTATGTTGCTTTTACTTCTCGTACTCTATTTCTTTTAAGATACTAATTTTGTGTCTTTAAGAAATTAATAGAATGAATTTAGAATGTTAGAATAAGGCTCTATTTATAGATTTCTTTATTTAATAAGATTGTGCCACATCACATGACACTTGTCATATAAATATATAGTGACATACATGCAAAATGACAAGTGTCATTACACTTGTTCTTTAATAAAAGCATTTTTACATGCATAATGCCAAGTGTACACATGTTTTTTATTTTATTTTTCATTATGTTTTTTATTTACTTTAATTATATTAACTACCATAAAAAATTGGGTAAAAAAATCAATTATTTACATGTCGAAATCTAGTCGTAAAATTAGTGCAAAATCATGTTAAAAACAGGCCCATAACTTTAGATAACATTACTGAAATGCTGTCTTTGCTTCTGTTAACGTTTTTTAAGCATTGCAAATTCGTTTTTATAGCATTACTGTGCTATGAAACGCTGTAGTGTTTTAGAAACTTTTCACGGCATTGGTTAAATGCTGTAGTTTCTATTTTATAATGTTTTGAATATATTTTACTGCAAAAACTTTTTATAGCATTCTGTAAATGCTGTCTTTCTATTTGAAACTTTAAACTATGTAAAAATGATATTTAAATTAAGTAATTTTCTCTATTCTTTTTAGAGTTGTGTTCTAACTTATATTCGGATATTTTAAAATTGATTTCATGTTTAAATATTTTTTAATAATTAACTAAATTTTTTAATGTAAGAGGCCTTAATATAACACATGTTTATTTTAGTTTTTCAATCTTTGTTATTTTATTTAATATTTAATTATGATATTTTTTTAATTTAAAAGGTGTTTAAACATGTTTCTAAATATTTTTCAATAATAATTTAATATATAGGTTTTAATTAGTAAGTTAAGTATTTTATAAACATGGAAGTTTGGATTCCTAAAAAACAATTAAGTTAAAAAAAATATTTTAAAGAAATTAAATAAGGAGGGTGTTAATTTTTAAAAACCATATTGATCGTATATATAGTTTAAATCCATATTTCTTATAAATTTGATTTTGATATTGAGTTTGATTACTACCTTTCATGAATATGTTATAGTTTTAATATCATTTATTACCTTTAAGCTCTTGTCTTTACTACTCTTTCAGTCCCATTCATCAGTTTCCTAACCTAAGTCTAGTAATTGGTGTGTATTACCTTTGTTTGGTTGAAGTGATTTATAATAAATAGTTTGATATATGTATACATACATACATACATACACACACACACACACATGCTTGTCAATTAGATATTACTTATCACTCATGTTTATCTTATAATATGAATATCTCTTACCATAGTATATATATCATCATATCATTCTGCATATTATTATTTTTACTTTGTTATCATTTTATTTCATATTACATATCATTATGCATCCTATTTCATATCACATTTCATTGCTTATTACATCATAAATTACAAATGCATGAAATATCATAATCATTTGCATCATAAGTTGCACTTCATTCTGCATATCATCTCATGCTACATTGCATATGTCATACATTTCATACTGCATTACAAACTACATATTACGTACATGTACACATAACGAGTGTATTTTATTTAGGGGGAGTTTGTATTATTGTCTTATAATATAGGGTTATTAGTTTTTGATTTGTTTGGTATGTTTTGATTGACTTGTTTGATTGGATTGGCTTGATTGACTTGTTTGACTTGATTGATTTGTTTGACTTGTTCGACATGATTGGATTTGATGTGTGTGTTGATTGGATTGTCTGAAATATACTTATACATATTTATGTATTGAATAATTATAATATAATTATGTTAATGTCTTTCACATTCCATTTACTATACTTTGTTCTAGTATTAGTTTAAGTGGGAGTTTTATAGTTTTATGGTTTTAGGATGGTTTTGTTGATGACAAAGGGGGAGAATTATAAAATAGAGTAGTTAGGCTTAGGTTAAGGGGGAGTTATTAGTTTTAGGGGGAGTTATAGTGAAGGTGAAGTATATTTTATAAACATAGGTTGTCATCATCAAAAAGGGGGAGATTGTTAGTCCTTGAGATGATGATTTTGATGATAACAACCTTAGGACTTGTTATAAAATATAAATACTAACGTTATGGTTTAGATATCTATATATATGTATATGCAGAATATAAACATGTAGGTACCAAGAATGAAGACTGTACAGTATAGAGGTACAAGACTGATGAATTTAAAGGCCAAAGATACAAAGATTGAAGACTCATGAGTATCAAGAAATCAAGTTATCAAGGGTTCAAGATTTTAATAGTATAAGATATTTTAGTTAGGAATTTTATTAAAACTCCTAGAAAAGCACTGACATCTTAAAATCCATTTTATTCGTGGAATGGAATCCACTTCGAGCCCGTTAAAGGGATGGAACCACTACTACAAAACAGGCCATTTTCATCGCCTCATTTGAATCGGTTGAAGTAAAAACTGATGCAAATAGAACTATTTGCATCAGTTCTTTCTTAATAACCGATGCAATTGGTACGTGGAAAGCAATAGGTAATAAAAAATCAAATTTGCATCAGTTATCACCAACAACCGATGCAAATACATCGATGCAAATAGTTTTAGTCGCATCGGTTTTAAAGTCAACCGATGCAACTACGTCCAAAATAATAATTTTCGCATCGGTTCCCTAGCAGAGGCGATGCAATATTATTTAGGTTATTCGTTGCTCACGTGTTACATCCTGCTTTTCCAATTTTTTTCGCCGCTCCCATTCTTTTCCCCAAATAATTCACCTGCTTCAAAAAAAAACCCTAAAATGGTTTCTCGAGTTGCTATAGATTCCACAGTTCATATTCGAGATTCCATAGTTAAGCGATCAATTTCTATAGATTCCACAGTTCGTATTCGAGAGCGATTCCACGATGGTAGTCGCTTTGGGCGATTTGGGTTTACGAGGTGGTTCGCGGCAACTTGGCAAGGAAGACTTGGGTGTTGGGTTCGAGATGTTGGCGATTGCAGTTTGGAGGAAGTATAGGTTGAGGAAGCTGGACTGCGTGCATGCCTTTTTTACCATGCTTATATTTCAGTCGTTGGCGTTTAGTGGTTCAGACGTGCAGAGGTGTTTGTTTATGAGCGCCGAGAATAATTTGAAAGAGTTGCTCGAGAATTTGCCACTGGGCGCCGCGGTTTTGTCCAATTTGGTGTTTATGACGTTTCCGACTGAGAAGAAGGGCATTGGTTACTCTGATTCTACTCATTCTTTGTAACCCTCAGTAGTTAATTGATGCTGATTTTTCTTTCTGATCTTCATTTTCATTGACTTGGATTGTGTTATAGTGTGCCTCTATTTCAAGACAAAGTCCATCTCGTTTTACTGCGAATTATTCTATTTACGATTGCCCAATTTAATTTAATGTTATTATTACTTTCTCAACTAGTGTGCACCTGTATCATACATGGAACGGTATGTTTTAGAAAGACAATTGTATAAATATTTTTAAAAATTGAATTTATCATCCAATATATGCTTAATTTACTGGTACAAACTTATGACGGAGGAAAGTCTGACTTTTCGACTACATAATTTTAGAAAAAATATTTATGTAGGCAATAGGTTTTCAATTTTATTCCCAAGCATTCCAAGGTTAAATGTTGGTGCTCACATGTTGCCAATAACCATAATCGACTTTTTTCCAAGAATCAATTATGAACTAACTATGAGAATAAGTTGGTAAAATAATACCAATTTTCTTACTAGTTACAAAAAAATTATTATTAATGTTTTCGAACTTCAAAATCGAAGCAGCATGATTTCATTTCCTTTTACCAATAATTAAGAGTGTTAAAATTTTGGTTCAACTAATTATTAGTTGCCAGTCTCTTTAATTTCCTATTTGCAACCCAAACTTATATGGGTTAAAAGGTACACAGAACATAAGGATAGCTATATGAAACATATGATACAGTGATACGTGACAATGGTAAGGTGCTTAAAAGTGATAGAAAATGAATATATTCAGAATTGGGACACTTTTCTTTTCTGGCTACTGTTGTTTACCTGTGACAATGGTAGTTGCTCCTCTGTCTGTATCAATCATCACAATACTATCAGCCTTAATTAATATGACACACTTAGTACAAAGAAGAAAATCAAACCATCAATTTAATAGGTAAGATTTCCAATGTACAAACAAATTGCTCAGCTACCGTTAATGAGTAGGGGTGTAAATTTACAATTCTCTGTTAAGTATATTTACGATTGGCACATTGATACTTTTTTAGCATGGCATTTCTTGTGTATGTATAATTTTATATATATTTTGTTTTAGTTGGTATATTTCTCTTCAATTCTGGTTCCCTCTATTTATTTTTTAAGCGATTGTTCTCAACATCATAACTAAAGTTTGATTTACAAAGTAGCCTTATGTATCATCTGATTTTCACCAAGATGTCCCCGTTTTAATTGTTATATTTCTCTTCCATTCTGGTTCCCTCCGTTTATTTTTTAAACAATTGTTCCCAACATCATAACAAAAGTTGATTAACAAAGTAGTCTTTTTGTATCATTTGATTTTTAACCAGATGTCCCCGTTTGATTTTTTATTTGACTACTGAATGTTTTTTTTGAAAGGCAAGAGCAAAAAGCTCATTTTATTGACTTAAGTATCATTACAAACACATTTACATAGCCACAGACTTACAACTAGTTACAACATAATTTTGACTGTTATCAATAGCAATAATACAAACAAATACATAACCTGACAATAGCATCGCAAAATAAACTGAAACAAAACAAGTGTCACTACAAAACTATAGCAGATAATCCTCAAATGGACTTGAACTGATCAGACTATCCAGTAGTTCTCCTGGTAGCATCAATCTTAAAATATCTGAGTATATTGCCATGAATCAGGTTATATAACTGAGAAGAATTCTTAGCTCCTATTCCAAATATTCTGTTGTTCCTTTCTTGCCAAACAACATAAATCAGCCTCTTAAGTAACTTTAGCAAAAGCCTAGTCATTTGAGACTTCCATCTAGTTGCTTTAAAAACATTAAACCATTCAATAGAACTCACAGGTGAAGGCTTATAAAAACCACCATTAGATAATAGCCTATACCATATTTGAAATACAAATGGACATTCAAAAAATAAATGAGTATTGCTTTCAGTTTCAGATTTACAAAAAACACATAAGTCCTCTGAAATAATACCCATTCTACAAAGTTTATCCTTGGTATTTAAAGCATTAGCCATGAATTTCCATAGTAACAGATTTTCTTTTGCACTACAGCCTGTCTTCCAAATTCTAGAGTGCTAGGGAAACTGTGAACCATTCTGACAGAGGTAATTATAAACAAGCCTAATAGAATGATTATTATTCTTCTCTGACCATATTAGAGCATTGTCAGAATTTATAATAGGATTATTTGCAATGAGATTCCATAAATTCCTTAATTGAAAGGAGCTAGAATATGGTAAAACTATACAGCCATCATGTATAAACTCATCAACTTTAGCCTCTTCTAAAATTCCAGAATTTCTTCTCAGATTATAATCAACTAATGTACTTAAAATCAAACCCTGTTTAGCCCATGGAGAATGCCAGAAAGACAATCCTTTAATCAGTACATAATTGCATTGTATGAAGGGTATAAATGATTCTCTAATCTTAAGAATACACCTCCAAATCCAACTACAATTTTGTGGTATTGGCATAGTCCAGAAATTTCTCTTACCAATAAGATTTTGATTAACCCATTGAGACCATAAGTTCTTATCAGTTGCAAAAATCTTATTGAAGTACACTGAAATAGCAGCTTTATTCCATTGAAAAATATTAGTAATTCCAAGACCTCCATGCTTTTTAGCATCAAACAGTTTATAGAAAGATATAGGAATAAGCTTTCTAGAGAAAGGATCACCATGCCATAGAAATTTATTAAGTGCACTAGAAATCATATTAATCAGCTTAATTGGAAGAATGTAATGTCTAGTCCAATAAGTTGTCATAGCCACAGCAATTGATTGAATAATTGTTAGCCTACCAGCTTGTGACAGTTTATCAATCGACCATATCTGAAGCTTTTCAATAATCCTTTCAAAGAGTGGCATACAGTTTTGTTTGGTAATTCTAGAGCTAATCATTGGCAGACCTAAATAGAAAGAATTTTTAGATAATTCTTGAAGACCCGAGTATTTGATGATATCATCCTTCTGCAAAGTATTCAATCCACCAACCAAAATATTCGATTTAGAAAGATTTATCTGGAGGCCAGTGATGGAATAGAAGAGTTGTAAAGAAGAAATAATGCACTGAATATTATTATAAGTAGGTTTTGTAAAAATGATCAAATCATCAGCAAAGAGAAGATGAGTGATTAGTGGTTGTTTACATTTGGGATGCAGCTGAAGGGCTTTTTTAGCAACAAGATCCAACAGAATAGAATTTAGAAGCTTCATAACAATTATGAACAAGTATGCTGAGATAGGATCACCTTGCCTAACACCTTGTACACCTTTAAAATATCCATACAATCCACCCTCCCTCGAAATAGAATACGTAGGTGATGATATACATGTATAAATCCAAGCTAAAAATGGTTTTGGAAAATTCATTCTAGACATAATAGCTAAAATAGAATTCCAATCAACAGAGTCAAATGCCTTCTTAATATCCAGCTTTAACATGCATCTTGGTGAAATGTTTTTCCTCTCATAACCAAACAATAATTCTTGAGTCAATAGAATGTTATCACTAATTGATCTGCCATTAATATATGCAGCTTGATTATTAGAGATGATAGATGGCAAGACTAATTGAACTCTATTAGCTAAAATCTTTGAGATGATCTTATAGATAATGTTACAGCACGAGATTGGCCTAAAATCAGCAACAGATGTTGGATTAACAATCTTGGGAATTAAAGTAATGGCAGTAGCAGATAGCCCAACAGGAAGCTTGTTATGAAGAAAAAAGTATTGTAGAGCTTTAACAATATCAGTACCAATTACATTCCAACTCTGTTGTATGAAATGTGCATTATAACCATCTGGGCCTCCACAACTATTACTATCCAAGCCAAAAACTGCAGTTCTGATTTCATCAGCAGATATTTCACATATCAAAGAATTTGACTGAGATTTGGACAAAGTAGGGAGTGTAATATCAAAAAGAGTTTTAAAATCAGGAGTGAAAGATTTGGATGGAGCTAAGATAGATGTAAAATATTGAACAAAAGCCTTATTGATACCATCAAAAGAGTTCACCAAATTACCATTCATATCCTTAATCTGAAAAATGCATTCTCGATTTCTCTTAACTTTAAGAAAGTTATGAAAATACTTAGTATTCCTATCTGCCTCTTTCTCCATTTTCAAATGAATTTTCTGTTTGAGTGAAGACACTTCCCTTTCAATAACTTGTTCAAGATCATTCCTTAATTGCAATTCAACATGTTGTAAAAAAGAATCAAAAGGCCTAGCACTCAAAACTTCCTGTATCCTAATAAGCTCATTCCTAATCTGAAAAGAAGGTTTAGATTCCTTACCAAACTTAGCTGCAGACCAAACCTTTAGGTGAAATTTAAGTGCTTTCATCTTGAGGATAATATTTGTTAGAGGGTCCTTGCCAAATTGCATATTCCAAGCCTGTTTCAGAATAACATGAAAATCCACCTGCTTAGTCCAAAAATTAAAGAATTTAAAAGAGTGTTTCCCTCCACAAAAATCATCAACTCCCCAATGAAAAATTAATGGACAGTGATCAGAAAGAGAAGGCTGTAGTATTTGATAAAATGATTTCGGCCAGGATTGAAGAAAAGAAAGATTTATGAAAATATGATCAAGTTTACAAAGAGTTGCATTTCCACTCCTATTACAGTTAGACCAAGTAAAATCTGTTCCAAAGTATTTAACAGAAATTAGGTTAGATTGATTTATAGCACTGTTAAAAGGAGTAATATCCTTAAGAGATAAAGGACAACCACCATATTTTTGATTACATGCAAACATACAATTAAAATCACCACCTATAAGCCAAGGAATAGAAGGAGAATTTAAAGATGGAAGCTGATCCAAAAAGACCTGTCTCAAGGATAAAGAATTATGAGCATAAACTGAGGTTAGATGGAAATTCAAATTTGAGGGTAAATGAATACAATTATAGTGAATGTATTGATCAGAGGCACTAATTCTGGAAAGCTTGAAAAATTGAGGGTTCCATAAAGTTAGCAGTCTACCATAGTTAAACTCAACAAAGTTATGATCATATAACCAAGAGGGGGATATCAAGCGAGTAGCCTTGAGAGTAGTTTGAACATCAAGCTTAGTTTCAGAAATACACATCAAATGTATATTCTTATCCTTTATAAGGTTCTTAATCTCAATCTGTTTAGAGGGTAAATTAGCCCCCCTTATATTCCAAAATGCAATATTATTCATTTAATAGGAAGTGGTGGTAACAAAGGTGAAGGATTTTTCCTTGTATGTCTTGTGTGAGAGTTATTTTTTGATGAGGATAAAGGAAGAACCTCTTGGGGTTTAAACTCTTTTCCTTTATTCAGGTCACTAGTTTTAAGAGTATTGATAATACCAGTATCACTTGAAATAGCAGAAGGAGGAAGTACAATATGATTAGGAGGAGATAAATGCAGATAAGGTGAGGATGAACTGGAACCAAGAATGGATGGAGACCGAGTACTAAATTGTGAACTACATGAGGATGAAACAGATGTAGAGTTATTAGAGAAACCAAAGGGTACAACATTGGCAGCAGACTCAAAAGAAGAATTGGAGATATTTTCACCTGAAGGAGGTGTAACCGATGGATTAGCATCACTACAAATACTATCCCTAGATTTATCAAGAGAAAGATTTGATAAAACTGAAAATGAGTTAGAAGTGACAGTTGGGCAAGAACTATTTGGGTTATGTGCTTCGGTTTCTTTTCCTTTTTCATTTTCCATGCTTCCAATAGGATCATCATTTGATTGAATCTTTTCTATAACCACAGATTGCTTCCTTTTCCATACTCCTTTATTCCTCCTATTTACATTTTTCCAGCCCTGTTTAATTGAATTTGTATTATCAATATCATGATTACCCTGATTTTTATCTACATTCTCCACCAAAACATTCACCTTATTCACATCAATATCTTCATCCTTATTAACATACTCACAACTAACAGTATCATGACCAAAGATTTTACAATGTGTACAGATTTTGGGTCTCCAATCATATGACAGTTGAACATCAGGACAGTTATTTCCCAATTGAGGAATAGGAATAGAATCTGGTAATTCAAAATCAGGTGAGATCTCCACTAACGCCTTTGCATACTTAAATCTCTACAGCTTTTCAGTACTATTATCAAAACAGATTAGCCTACCAACATGACAAGCCAACCAATTAATCCATGTCAAAGTCCAAAGTATAATAGGAATCCTATGAAAATGAATCCACATAGGCACTTTCTTGATTTGAGCTTGAGAAATACCAAAAGATGGATCCCATTTAGTAATTATGAACATTCTTCCCCTTATAAAAATAGGATCCGAGTTAAGAACATAATCCTTATCTTCTTGATTAGAAAAATTGAAATAGAAATTAAACCCATCAGATTTGTAATCAACTTCACCTTTAAGCTTCCAATATCTTTTCAAAAAATTAACAACAGTCAAGAAAGAAAGCGTACCATCCAAAAAGAAACCAACCAAATGATTTTCCCAGTACTTCAATCCTTCCTCCCTAACAAGATCCGGTAAAACATTCGGAGATTTATCCCGAGATATATCAAAATAAATAGGCTTATAAGAACCAGCATTACGAGGTAAAGATTTGAATAAAGAGGACCAATTTGAATTAACAGAAGGAGAATCCTTCTTGATAGAAGATACCAAAGATTCAGACTGACAAGATGTAGAAGAAAGATGAAGAGCTGATGTAGGGATTGAAGAAGATGAAGGAAGATGGAGAGCTGATGAAGAGGAAGAAGTAGATGAAGAGGAGGAAAGAATAGGAGGAAAAGAGGCAGAGTCAAGAGAGAAAGAAGACGAGGATGAAAGAGACGCCATTAAAATTTCAAAAGTAAGCTAAAAATCATCGTGGAGGGAAAAAAACTTGTTTGTCTCTGAATGTTTTATTTGTTTTTACATAATGTTATACTTGTTGTAGCTAGCCATAATTTCTTTAATGCTAGTAAAAATATTTAGTAGATTGTTTATCCAATCAACATTGAATACTTTTTCACAGTTTAATGTTTGTGTAGAAGACATGAAATCAAATATCATTTGTATTTTATGTTATAAAAAAAATCTTTGAAATAAAGTGAAATCCTAATCAATGTTTGACCTATGATATATATCTGTAAACCAAAATTTGTTTTATGCAAAGCTAAATTATAAGCATGTGAAGTAAATACAAATATTTCAAAATTCAACTTTTGTTGCTGTCATACCTGATCAACTTATGCTTGCTCCACCTTTGCCACACATCAACGTTACATTCTATTGGAATCTAATATCAGATCATATTTTGTAATGAAATGTGTCATCTCATTCATATATTTTTTGTGACAAAGCATCGAAACATCATCTACAAACATGGAAGAATTAATTCGTCAAGAAGGGGCCACTCGGCTTATTATCTGCAATGGAACATTCCTTTTGCTTGATGTTCCCTGCCATAGTCATTTGGTTGTTGCCCATGTATGTAACAAAAGACTCCCTCACTGTGACTGAGAAGGCCGCAAAAGCATTAGGATTCATTTTGTAAGTATTCATAATAATCCATTATGTTATATACGTAGCACAGTCTCATTTTATTTTTGTTTTGGTATAACTAACAATGCAGTATTTCAGGTGGGAAATGAAACTGAGATCAGTGGCTTATCGACTTGGTTTTGTTGGAAACTTTGTTGCACATTTCACATTCAACTTGGTTTTGTAACAGACAGGTTCTGGAGTTCTCTCGTTAGCTTGGTCAATAGCACAGCTTGGTTGGATAGTGGGATCTTTAACCTTGGTCATTTTCTCCGTTATCACTTTTCACGCATCGAGTTTATTGGCAGATTCCTATAGAACTCCTGATCCGGTACATGGAAAAAGAAACTATACTTATATTACTACAGTGAAAGTTAATCTAAGCACAACTCAAGTTTGGTTCTGTGGTATCTGTCAGTATGTTAATTTGGTCGGAACTGCTATTGGTTACACTATTACTGCTTCCATTAGTGCTGCGTGAGTTTTTTCTTTTCACTCTGCTTATTTTGTTATTGGTTATATGTATTTTATCATAATAATATCAACAAATAAATGTGTCTTATATGGTAAAATCTTTCATAACTTGCAGATTTGCAGTTAGAGCTATGCGTATATACATTAGAAGTTGGTATAATGTTTAGTATAGCATTGCTAAGTTTGTCTTACCAATTATGAGCAAATGTCATTAAAATACTCAATGTTTGATTATGTTATTATGCATGTAAAAACAAAATGTGAACACCTAGAGCCTTGTAGGATTGAAACTCTATATTTGACATTGTTTTAAACTTATATAAGCATAGAGATACAACATAATTCAACGTATACAAGTTGGACCAAGGTTTCTTTCTCTACTGTTTTAATAGAAAAGAGTTTCATCTATGATATCTAACCATTGGTTTACAAATTCGATGGTTTGTTCACCTTTAGCTAACTTTCCAGTTTTGCTAAATTTTGCTATGGTTTGATTTTAATGTTATATACTATGTGATTTTAATATAGCAGCTGTGATTTAATTTTAGTTCTGTTTAAGGATTTTATTGATTGTTCTTAGTATGTAGTGTGTTAACTCTTTGAGTTACTAAAAGACTTATTACATCAAAACACTTCATCAAATATTTTAATTTTGTGCAGGTAACGCACAATGCAGAACATGAGAGTACAGGGTATAAAGAAAAGCAAGATCGTCCATTACTTAAACGGAAAAACCTATTATAGTTTGTTTCTTAGACTGAGTCGGCGTCATCATGAGGTAAATTGTTAAATTTTCTTAATCTAGTAACATGAGTGCATAATTTTTTCTACAATAATCTCATACACAATTAGCTTAATATAACTATGGATGGATAAACATTTGTCTATGTTTTTTAAAATCTCTTATTATCCACTGATGCACCATAAGTGATTAATAAGAATGGTAATGTATTCTTATATGTTAGTGATGCGGTAGATTTAGGCAGCGGATGGAGGTGTATATGCTATGGAAATGAGGAGATTTTATCAGGAAATTCACACTGCTGAAGTGTGGCAAAGCAAGAAAAAGGTGGAAGAATTCCATCTTTTCTTCATATGAATATTGCTAAGATGACCTTAGTTATTTCCAGATTCAGTGAGAATAATGAGAGACTGAAAAATACATCCGTTCATTGAATTTAACCTCTTACATATTAACCCCTAAGTATGTAATATCATGTTTGAGTGTGTTAACTTGGAATCACTGTGGATGTTTACGCATAGCTGGGTGTGTTCTGGTCAAACTCCATCACTTATCTTACTACTCTTTTTGTGCACCAAACTTTATATAATCTATATTAAAACAACTATTGTCATTTTTCTGTTCAATGTTATTTTCGTTGGTGGATTCTTACTGAAATATCCACCAGTTTACCTTTGTTCATGTATGTTATAGGGAAAAACTGAACTCTATGAATCTCCTTCTATACATGGTTCCTATAGCTGTAGTTTTCTTGCTTCCTGCAACCCTTTTCATGGAGGAAAATGTGGTTGGCATCACAGTTCAACTTGCTAGAGAAGATATCAAAATTTTATGGTATCTCTTATTTAATTCCATTATGGCCTATTTTGTGAACCTCACAAACTTTTTGGTAACCAAGCACACAAGCGCTTTAACACTTCAGGTAACTTTTTCAGCCGACTATTCCATATTATGATCTGATTAAGCTTCTGATATTCACATTATTGAGAGGAAAAGGATTTCTTTTTTCTTCTTCTGCTTTTCCAACTGTATTATGATACATCATCTTAGAGATACTGTTGGTCTCAAACATATAACTAGTGTAATATGTTGAAGGTCATTGTTTTGTACATTTTATTTATGTGAAAATTACATAGAAAATGTATATCATTATGTTTACAACCATATTGAATAATCAATCTGACTAATCTATTTGTTTTGTTTAAAGCGTGTAGTAATTGATAATACTGTCTGTTTCATGAAAGGTTCTTGGAAATGCTAAAGGCGCAGTTGCAGTGGTTATTTCAATTTTGATATTCAAAAATCCAGTTTCAGTTCAAGGAATGCTGGGCTATGCACTTACGGTGACCGGAGTTGTTCTTTACAGTGAAGCAAAGAAGCGAAACAAGTGAACAATCTTCTCTGTTTATGTTCTTAAGAGGTGATCTTCTGTGTTATTATATTATATGTATTATACAGCCTATTCTTTTTTGTGTAGAGATTTATGAGATTGTAGAGTAGAGAAACATGCAATAAAAAGCCCGCTTTTGTTTCATAGCAATTGTTAACGTTCAATGAAATTATCCTTTTAGAGCATTTTGGTTGTGTTTTCTTCTAATTATGTCTTTTGTACAGATTGAAATTTGGACCTTTGACAAAAAAATATTGCTGATAATCTTTGATGTAACGTTATATTCTATGATAAAATCTGATGACTATATTGGCCTTGTTTTGTATTTGTCATATGAGAAATAGAGGTTTCTTGTTATTGAGAAATGATTGAAAAAACTAGTCATAAAATGATAAAAGTCATATGAAATATAGTAGCTCACACCATATACTTCTATTTTTTTTCTTCTCCTTTTTCTTGTTGTCATATGAAATAGTTATTGATTCTCGATTAGGCATGTTGTAGTCGAAGAATTGAGTAGACTTGGTGCTTACGTATACAATTGTTCACGCAAAGAAAATGAGATAAACGATTACTTGAAGAAATGGAGAGATATGGGTTTGAAGGTAAATAGATATTCCATTTGTGATCTGTCAATCCGAGAGCAGAGAGAGGAGTTGATGAAGAAGGTGGGATCAACTTTTGACGGGAATCTTAATATTCTGGTGAGTTTGATTTCCATAACTTAAAATGTGCATTTATTCTTCTGTATTAGTGTACTATAGTGATGTCATTGATTGATTTTTTACATCCTGTACAGTGATTTTGGATATGTTTTTTAGTATCTGTTACATATATAATGTTTTAATGGTTGAAGTTGGTTGTATAGTTTGATAGAGGATATGCGTTATCAAATGAATTTAGGGTTTGATACGTTTCTTGCATCTGCAAAGGCAATGCATCCATGAATGCAGGTCGGCAACATCTGCGGAAATAAAAAATTTGTTTGCAACTCAAATTTAATTTGGTTTTTGCATTCAAAAAATATGTTCAGGAAACTACTTATTTTGAGCATTGTTGCAGTTGGTGCTGATTTGAGCTTGTAGGGTCACTGGTTGTGAATATGCAGGGTTTGGTGATTGCTTTGGGTTTGTGGTTGATGGCAGAGATGTTATGAGTGGTTGAATGGATGGTCAGTGTTGGGTTTCTTACTGGGCGGTGGAGTTGTATGTGCTCTGGGCAATGACAGTTTTTATTTCGGTGGGGATGTTGAGTTGTAGTGTGGTCTTGTTTATGGTGCAATCAGAAGTTTGGTTCAGGAAGGAGCAAGACTGTGGTATGGATGTTGGAGAGTTTGTATAGTGAAGTTTGATCTGTGTAGTGAAGGATGGTTAGAGGTTGGTGGGTAGACTTCAGGTTGGTGGCAGGACTTTAGGTTGTTTGAAGTAGTGTGCAACTGGTGAAGGTGGTTGTTGGAAGGCAGCAGAAGGTGGTTGGACTGTGACTGAGTAAGTTGTAATGTTGATGGTAGAGAGGACAGTGCACAGTGTAGTGTAGTATTTTTTTTATAGAAATCGAGAATGTACAGTGATGAAAGTGCCAAAGAATTGAAATGTAATTGAAAATCTATAACAAAATTGAAGATGAATGCAATGTTCTCTTTTTTGTGTATGTTTTTTCTTTTATATATATATATATATATATATATATATATATATAAAGATTGTCAATAGTATATATATATTCTATTTGAGTACTGTAATAATGGTTTTTGAGGGATTAGTTTGCATCGGTTGTTATAAAAAACCAATGCAATAGAGGGATTAGTTTGCATCGGTTTTCAACAACAACCGATGCAACAAGTTCCTTTGTTGCATCGGTTTTCATTACAACCGATGCAACATGGGGGCGGTGTTCAAGCAACCGACCATGATATTTTGCATAGTTGTTGGTAACAACCGATGCAAAAAGGACCTTTTTGCATCGGTTTCAGAACTGATGCAAAAGTGTTTAGCCTGTTGCATCGGTTGCATATGCATCGGTTGTTGAACTGATGCAAAAGGGGGGTAAACAACCGATGCAAATGGCCTGTTTTGTAGTAGTGAACCCTAAGTAGGATGGAACCTACGAAAAATCAAGTGGAACATTGTTTTGTATCCACTAACATTTATTCAAATGTTTTACAAAATTATATCTTGTTTTCAAAATGATTTCAAAATCTTCCTTTTTAAATCAAAAACATCTATCCTGGTTTCAAAATACTTTTAGCCTCAAAATAATCTTTATTTTCAATATCAAATTATCCTTGGTTTTAAACTATCTTTCAATTATAATATATTTAACTTTTAATATTTATACCTAGATTTAAATATAAAATTATAGTAAAATTTTATATATACCAAAATATTATTCTCTATACTTATTTATGTATTTTAACTATAGTTAAGTATATTTATAAAGTTTAAAATAGTTTTAATACAAGATAGAAGTTATTTTCAAAGAAAAACAAATTACCAAAAATAACTTAGGCTTGTCGACAACCCCAAGGACCCCTTGTCGACAAGGTGACAGTTTATTTCAAAAGTTTGAATTTCAAAGGAAGTGTCTATTCGTCATATCCTTTCATGAATGGACATGGCTATTGTTCTACTATAAATAGGGGTTGTTTTAAATGAATTTACAATCATATTTTCTCTGATTTCACTCCTCTTCTTCTTTCACATTTCTTTATATATATTTTTACCATTACTCTGCCGAAATCACCATTGAATCTAACTAGATCATCTCTGGTTTGATTCTCTATCACTATCTCAACAAGATCCCAGTGCTATTCAGAGTTTTAGACTTCTTTGTAATCAATCGAGCGAGAAAATGTGTGATTGTAGCCTGGAAAATCAATCGGGTGAACTTGTTGCCCGTAAAATCAAGTATCTCTACCCAAAGGATTGTAAATCTGGAGCGGTGTACCTCGTGGCCTTGAAATCGAGGGTGTAATTGTAAGAATTGATTTTGAAAGGAAATCCGTACTTGTGTTGCGGGACTGGATGTAAGGTAACTCCGAACCAGTATAAAATCCGGTGTGTTCTTTCCTTTATTGCTTTTACTTTATATCTGCATCTGTGTTTGATTCTGTGATCATATCTGTGTCTGAATATTGCATAAATTTGTGTTCAAATTAATATAAACTCAAAAAGAATTAGTAATTCCTTAAAACACTGTTCACCCCCCTCTAGTGTTAATTCTAGCCTTAAGATCCGTAATCCGCATTTCTCACAGTAGCAAGGTCGAGATGAATGATGGTGATGGAAAAACTAGGCTGCAGCTGTAATGAAGTTCGAAAAGCAAAGACAGTTGAAGGCTAAGTCACAAAGGAGGCAAAGGGAAGTGCTAAGCAAATGATTTGGATAGTGAAAATATTTTAAGTATTGGAGTATTTATATTAACCTTCGAAAATCATGTCAGTATCGTCATGATTTGGTCGATACCGACATGTTTCGATCTTCAAAGAAAAATAGAAGAAATGAAAAGAAGAGAAGGAGCTTACCTAATGGAGACACAACGTAGCTCCAAATAGTTAAGAACTCCAACCTTGTTGTTGAAAACTGAATGGTGCGCCACTATTTAAAGTGATGAACGGATGCTCTTGCAATAGATACACACTTCAAAGATGATGATTGGCCTACTGGTGACTCTTGAACAATCGAAACTATATCGCTTGCCTTGATCTAAAGCATGCTTTGTTTTATGAAAGCATACTTTGAGGGTCAAGCGTCATCCAGCATTTGAACCGGGCAACTTTTAAGCGAATTTGGATGTTGTGACGAAAAATATAATGGATCAAGAACTTGAACGCATGCTGGAAACGATAAGATGAGGCGACACAAAAAGTTTGAACTTAGTTGGAGCAAGCTCTACATGATCGGTATTGTTATACGTCTAGTATACCAAAACAGAGAATAGTCAATTATAAACTCGTCTCACAAGTTTATCAAACAGATTTCTACTACTCTAGAAGTCTGTATTAGTTATTTTAAGTAATAGTTATGTCATAATTAAATTACAACAACAAATTAACAACTATAGTAATAATCACTATAGTGCTAAATCAATCGTTATACTATTTAATGAAATAGTATACCGCAGAAAGAAAAAGAAATATATATAAATATAAATCTAACCGGTTGAAGAAGGAAATTCCGTCTGAGGCTTGTCGTAACAATTTCCTTAAGACTTTATTTAAAGTCTCCCAAGATACAACAGACGTAATCTGCACAAGATTGTAATGAGTATGTCAACTCTGTGATATATTATTTAGAGCAGCAGAGAAGGAAGAAGCAGAAGAAATTAGACTGGAATGGAATGAGAATGTGATCGGTATTCTCTTCCATTTATAATTTCGTCCGAACCCCTTCGAACAGTCGCGTCTGCCTCAAAGGTTGCATCCGTTGCCTTTCATTGCTGCTGTTCATTAACGGGCCGCACTCGTTCGCTCCTGCTGCTGCCATAAGCCGCACCCGTTCGCGTTTAACGGGTCGCACCCGCTTCCGGCTGCGTCTGTTCGCCAAAAACCCGCGCCCGCTTCAGAAGTCGCACCCCCTCAGTCAATCCGCGTCCGTTTGAACAGATTCGCACCTGTTCGTATAGCCTGCAACTGTCAGAAAGCCCGGCCTAGTTTTGCAGTAAAAATAGGATCATATTAGACCCGTACCCAAGCCCGTCCCGGTCGGACGGACAGCGGCGGCCGCGTGTGGGGTGGTGATGCATGATCTCCCTCCTCACAACGAAGCAAACATTAGACCCGTACCCGGCCCGCTTCCGGCTGCGTCTGTTCGCCAAAAACCCGCGCCCGCTTCCGGCTGCGTCTGTTCGCCAAAAACCCGCGCCCGCTTCAGAAGTCGCACCCCCTCAGTCAATCCGCGTCTGTTTGAACAGATTCGCACCTGTTCGTATAGCCTGCAATTGTCAGAAAGTCCGGCTCAGTTTTGCAGTAAAAATATGATCATATTAGACCCGTACCCGAGCCCGGCCCGATCGGACGGACGGCGGCGGCCGCGTGTGTGGTGGTGATGCATGATCTCCCTCCTCACAACGAAGCAAACATTTGGGTGCCCCAAGGCCCCAACCCCTTCATTGCAAAACTATTAATATACTAGAATAGCTTTGCAATTTTGGCGATGTGGGACTTATGTAATTTCATTCAATTTAGGAATTCCAATAGGCATCGACCACAATTGTGGTTGATACGGAGTTGATTTTGAGAGGGGGATCCACGTGTAGATCTAACAAATTGAAGATATGTGGAAGAGTAAGAGAAATGTGCTCCACCACAAAACAAATTATGGTCGGTGCCGACATGATTTTGTTGTATAGATCTGACTCGTTCTTTCTCTTTACTTCCACAGATCTAAGCTCCTACCCGGTCTTCCGTGATCAAACAAGTATTGCGGACTATTTCGACTATAAATACGTGAGTTAGAGCAATGTGAAAAAGATTTGGACACTTTTGTGGCTCATCTTCTTCATTCTCTCGTCACTACTTCAACCTTTGCCACGAAATGTTGTTAAACACGAAATTACCTAGTTTTGTTTTGTAAAATCACTTTGTACTTGTTATAAATAAGTAATAAAATTAAGTAGACGCAGACACCGGATTTGGCTGCACCATTGTAAAAACTTGTGTATTCTTGCTGATTTTGTTTGCTTGTGTTTAATCTAGTTTCATTTTCCATCCATTGGGGGTGTTCCTAACAATTTTTGACCAAATTATTTTTAACGTAGATTCTTCCTTTTTTGACAGTAATAATCGGTTCAAATATTAATCTGAAGAGATATACCGCACTGTCACATGCAGCATACCCACAGAGTCATCGTTATCTCATTATAATTCCAACATGATTATGTAGTTGTTTTTACCTAAGCTCGAAAAGCAAAAGCACCAAAAATATTGAGCAAGAAAGAGCCTACACATTAAAATTCAAAATCTGTTACCATCCTAAAAGAATTAGTAGAACATATAAACGATACCGTAAAAAAAAATAAAAAAAAATAAATAAATAAAATAAAATACAAGAAAATGAAGCCTTAGTTGCTTAACAAGAAATAAGGTACAACTGCAGGTTTCAAAATACTTGTTGTTGCTTCTAAGAAGGCCGGCAAAATAGCTGCTACTGAAGCGATTGATTTAGAAGAGGGATATAATTTATCAAAGAATTCTACAGAAATCAAAGCTAGAGAACTACAAGAAGATTTTGGCTTTGAACTCGGGCAGAACGATAAATTTCTGGATAACATTCTTTCTGTATCATTATATTGTAAATAATTTTTCTTTCTATGTTTTATACAGAGAAAGCTTAGTTTTGTTTCATGGTCAATCAAGCATTTGTTCTCTGACTTTAGAACGAGATTTAAACTTCACCCCATTTTCCTTGCTTTCCCTTTCTTCTTGTAACTTTAAACATTTTATTTTATTTTTCGATTGCATAATTTCAGTTTTTTTTTTCTTCTTTGCAACAATTTATTTGGTCAAAATAAAACGCGTCCTTTATTCATATCTTGTATGGTCTGTATTACATATACTACATAAAACAATGGAACAGAAATACACATTTTACTTGCACAAAAAACACACCTCTGTATTACATATACTAAGTTGAAACAATCAATAAAACTAGTTTATGAAATATATACAAGAAATAAGAAACAACATCCTTGAATTATTTAGTCTATTTCCAACAAATAGCCATCTCCTGTAAACTTAGCACGTTCCTCCTTTATCGCTTCTTCTTCTTTGCCATATTCTCAATCGCTTCATTCAATACCTTCCATTTTAATTTTTGTCTATTTTCCTAATGGTTTGGATTGCCTTATAGTTCTCCATGTTAATAGCACTATTGTAGGGTTCAGAGCTTAGTTGCAACGTGCATTAACAAAGGCATTGAATAAAAGAGACAGTAATTAATTGATGTGTATAAATAGAATTTAAATATGAACAAATGTTCTTTTGAGCCAAACATCTTAGAGAGCATTGTTGGAGACTTGCCTTTTTAACTCATGCATATCCTTTACACTGATATAGCATATGATCAAAGGCAATGATATAACAATCCCAATCACGTTTCTTCGCTTGTGATTGCTTGTTTAGATCTTGGTTTTCTCGGCTTTTTCAATGCTACCCTGCAGTTCTCTCTCGCTCGGCCTTCCTGCTATTCTGTTTTGCCAAGCCTACATCCAGCTGCTCGACAGTTCTGCCTTGTGAGCATGCTTGCTCACTTTTGTAATAATGCTAACCATGTGATACGAACATGGTGCAATCGCTGGCCAACACAAGGGCCAAGAGAACCACACTAACTCCTAAGAAGCTTCAAAATTAAATATGCAGGCATAAAGAAGGAACCTGCTACTTTTTATTTGCACAGAAATGCTGTGCCCACTCCCCCAAAAGGGCGAGTATTCATTGCAGTTGCTATGTTGATCGACTGTTCCAATTGGAGTGGAGTGGAACTCACCGCAAATGAAAAATGAATAAAAAAAGTTGGATTCACAGTGTTCAGCCATGAACTACCAGCTATAATCAACAGTCGCCTTCTACGCATCCCTCTTATTTGCATATCAAATAAACACATTCCACAAAAGTAAACCATGAAGAGCGTAATCTGAAGAGTGGATTAGTTATACAAGTTTGTCCTTATTGAACTTTGTTTTTTGTTTAATGAATATCTATATATAACCACTTTTGGAAATGAATACGTAGACTATGAAATTTGCTTGAATCTCTCTTCTGCTCTCGTTTTCTTCTTCTTCTTCGTAAAATAGCTTTTATCCTACTGTATGTTTGCTGTCCAGATTTTAATATGAATTAGTTAGCATCATTTTAGTGCTTTCACCTCCTCAAATAGAGTGTCAATGAGACGGGTCTAGGAGTCAAACCCGCTAGATCCGTCCTTGTTTTTTCCGTATAGGCCCGTCCCATTGAGTCATCGAGACGGACAGACCCATGATCCATTTTTGAGTGCTCTGGGTCTACAGTTGGATTAGAGTTCAATTGACCCATCCCAACGCACCTCCACTACTAAGATCTCATAAAATTGTTTTATTACTGTAATAATGATTTGTTGATCTTTTTAGAAATAAGTGACTATGACATAGATTATAGAATGTTCCATTCAATAAACTATAAAAGCTTATAGTATTAGGTTGCGTTACAGATAATTATACAATCATATATATATATATATATATATATATATATATATATATAAACTATTATTGTACATCTCATTTTTTATCTTCTTTTATCATTGTAAACACATTGTTATTTGTATTTAATATAAATTTAGTAAAAATCCCTCTTACAAATACCAGTATATTTGACACTTCCATTGGACGTACGCAAATAAACCAGTAGCAAGCTTATGTATTCTGAAAAAATGATCATATAATATATGCTACTTGGGATGAATAAGTATGTGAGTTAACTTCTTTTATTGTAAAATAGTATGAGCAAATATGCACAAAACTTGTGATTATATTTTCTATCATCAATTTGGTTTCTTTGTGAATATTGGATGTAAAATTACATAAAGTGATTATGATATGAGCTCTAAAACTCATTCTCCAACTTACTTTGACAGAACCTAAATATATTATAATATTCAACTTCAACATTATAACAAAAATAAATTTGGGTTCATTGATAAGCTTTCACAAAGCAGTAGTGGTATCACGACTATACCATCTTAAGTTCTGAGTTGAACACATTATGTACTTCATAGTTTATAAAAGGCGGTGGAGTAAAAGTCAAAATTGTCATTTGAAGCAATTTGTATGTTATACTTTTTTATAGGGCATGCTTCGCTTGTCCAAGAATTTACGTTGAGCGGATGAAGAAAAATATATCATTTGTTCATATGCTATTTTCTCCGCTCCATTATACGGGCTTGTGACCGGCATATAAGTAAAAGATTATAGATGGCGGAATTAAAAACTTTTCTAAAGGGTTATTTTTATGTATTATGACAATTGAAAATTAAAGTTATTGTGACTTATATTTGACTTAAACATAAGTTTAAAATTTAAGTATCATTTAGTCATACTAACGTGTGCAAAGAAAACTAAATGTAAATTTATGTATACTGAAATAATAATCATATGCACAAATAATACTTCAAACACACACATATCTATGTATTGTGTGTATATGTGTGTATGTGTGCGTGTGTATAGCTAAACTTTTGTTATTGTGAAATAATATGAACAAATACACCCAAAACTCATTGCTATATTTTTAGTCATCAATTTCGTTTTTGTGTAAATGTATTGAATAAGAATAATATATTGTGTAGATTATACTCATAAGCTTTGAAATAAGAGCATGAACAAAAGTTTATTGACTTATTTTAAATTTTATAGATATTTGTAGAATTACATAAAAATATTATGATATTAGTTCTCAAACTAATCCTTTAGTTTACTTGGGGAGAACATAAATATATTTGAATATTCATCATCACGGTCATAACAAAATAATATATATCATAGAAGGTGTAAGAGGGAATAGTGAACCGTGTGATAAATAGAATTCTTTAAGAATACCATGCATATAAAATTAATAAATGCATGCAAGCACTTAATATTCAATAATATATAATTTCTTTTCAAGGCATGCAACATGCAGATAGGCATTGCATGCTAGCTAAGATAGGTATAATTAATTAGTTAATCTAATTTGTAAATTGGTACATATATGGTAGACAGTTATATAATTAGTTAGTATTTGAGTGAAAACGCATGGAAATAGATGCATGTAGATACATAGGAAGAAGAAAGATAAAAAAAAGAGATTATGTGTTGACGAATGATATATACAGTATATAGTATAAAACATCAATCGATTCTATTCTTGAATCTAGCTTGTTATTCTTAAACTTAGTAGAATTATGCTAAGCTACGTTTCTATATATGAAGCAGGTGGGTTGAAGACCGCATTCAGGTTGCGTTGAGTTTCCTAGATCTCTTTCAGGATGGAAAGGCGGCAACTTAAAGAAGGAAGGAGAGCATATAACTTGGTCATTTGATCTCTAGGCCACTATTGGAAAAAAATTCCTCATTTCTAGCTTTACAAAAAAAAAAGTGGAATGATATTACATTATTTGTCTTTAATTCATTAATTTTATGATTAGTTGAGAAGAAAAGTTCATGTTTAATAAATTCTTAAATGAGACTTATGATAATTGGGCTTGCATGATGTCCATATTTTCATCTAAACGGAAGTAAACGTGCCCTGACAGAAAATAGCTCAATATTTTTGTCTAATTACGTGTAATCAAAAACTATGTTTTAGATTCTATTCCATTTCTGGCTATCCTTGGTGGGGTCAAAATTTTAGACTAATATTTAGTTTTGTATGCAAGGTTACGAATAGACATGACTCATATGTTGTTATTTCACCTATAGATCAGACTGGAAGACATTGCATAGATATCGAGGAACGCAGGTTCATTAACTTCACTTGAATCCATGAAAACATTTTTTTCATTTTACAATTCATTGCAAAACACCGGTATCAACATTTCAAATATCTATTGGTGCGCATAACAATTTAAACAGAAAATATATTTTTTGCATTAGAAAAATATTTTTTAAAATGGCGAATTATATGTTTTATTACAAAGCTTAACTATGAAAAATTCATAATGAAATGCAGAAAAAGAAAATTACAAATCTAATTTAATCGCAAAATAATAACTGCCTAAGAAATGGCTATAGATAAATAAAAATCTATGAAAAAATAAAGATAATTTAATCGCAGGGACAGAGATTTATATCCGTCCAGGCTGAGATTTGGATAGACTCTGATGTATGTATTTAAAAATTTACGTTGTAAAGATTATATATTGAAATAATATATGTTATTCCATTCTTATAAGATTATGTTCTTTCTTTATTTTTCTTTTTACCCTTGATCAAACTGTCTTTTCGGCACTTGGATATTCGGTACGTGAATACTACGGATATATTAGTGTCGATTTCTGAGGGTCGAAAAGGCGGGTCGTCACAGTTGGTATCAGAGCTTAGATTGAACGAACACCTAAGCCTGATAATGGTAAAGTCTCATCAGAGATAGGGTTAGTAATGCCCTAGGATGAGTACCTCATTAGAGATAGGGTAAGTGACACCCTAGAATGAGTTTGAGCGTATGTTTTATAAGCACGTATTTGTTAATGTTATATAAAAAATGATTTTTATTTTGAAAAATTGTTAAATGAAATAATTTTATCTAGGATTATATTTTGAATATAAAAGAATATATTTCAAATGATATAGTTATTTATGTAGTGTTTAGTTGTTAAGGGAACGATAATATTTAGTTATTATCGTTTATTGATTGGTTGTTTGATTTAAAAGTTTAAATACGAACATTTCGTGAATTTAGTTTCACAATTTGACTGTGTGTTGTTCAATAAATAATGTTGGTTTAAGGTTAAAGAAATTTATTTAAGATAATGATTTTATGATTTTTTTTATAAAAATAAGTGATTTTATAAATTAGATTTATAAAAGGGGATTTTCACTTCAAGGGCTTATTTGTGTGGGTAATAAGTTTTAAGGACACTACTTTTGAAAAATTAGTTTTAAGGACATTTTACAGGAAAAAGATAAAAGAATTTATCATTTTCAGTTATACGGAAATAATGCTAAAAAGATTTATCATTTTCCTGTATAACTTAAAAAGATAAATGAATTTATCATTATCCTGTAAATTGTCCTTAAAACTAATTATTCAAAAGTGATGTCCTTAAAACTAATTACCTTGGAAATAAAAGCCCTTCAACCTAATTTCCACTTTATAAAACATGTTTTGTAAAGAGATTCTTTGAGAATTTAAATCTTGGTGTTTTTGAAAAAAAATCTTATGATCAACTAGTTCAAGTGGCTCAAAAGTAATTAATAATGGATATGAGATGTGTCTGGATGGTAAACACTTCTCTTAAGTATTCCCCTTCTTGTTAAGGGAATATATGATACTATTGGTAGTACCCAGTTCGTTGGTATCATTTTTGATTTACTCGATCTATAAAAAAAATTAAAGTTAAAAAGATAATGTGAATCATTAATTGATAGATTAATTAGTGATTGTTAATTTTTACCAAAGTATTTACATTTAATATTGGAAGTAATAACATTCGGTTACTATCATTTGTTGATTTAATAAACATCTTGTGAATTAAGTTTCTCGATTTGACTATAAAGCGTTTGATAATAATGTTGTGTTAAGGATAATGAATTTATATAAGATAATAAATGAGCATGTTGTATAAAAGTGTGTTTTGCAAAAATAAAATGATTCTTTTAAAGTTGGATTTAGAAGATATGTTTTATAAAAAGATATTTTGGAAAAGCTTTGAAAAACTTAAAATGATTTGGTAGAATTTATAATTTTAGGAGTAGAGTTTATAAAATGGAAAGGTCTTATTTATAAAAGAGTTTTTATAAAGTTAAAATATCTTTTAAGAGAAATGATTTGAAAGTGATATTTAAAATGATATTTAAAATATATTTTTAAAAGTAATTTAAAAGGGGCTTAAGTGTAAGAAGACATGGATTTCGACATCATTGTCGTAAACAAATGTTTTCGGAAAAGTGAGGAAGATATAGACTATAACATTGTTGTTATGGTAAGTGATTTTGCAAAGGAGATACTTTATAAAGTATACGAGATTTATGCATATCCTACATTTTATGTTAAAATTCGAGGTAACTTATGTCTATTTTTAAGTTAAGAAAGTCATCCATTCAAGACCTAAGAGGTAATGATACCCCAACTTGATCGCCTTCGTTGTTAACTAATAAATAATTTAAGTTCGACATCGAAAATTAATACTAAGTATAATTAATTAGATCCCTATATTAGTATTTTTGGGTTGTCATAACGATGTTTTATGCAACATTTGTTTTGACCCAATAAGTGTGTTTTGGAAAATATGAATCTTTCCTCAAAGATTTTTATGAATTTAAGTATATAGAGGTATTTCTTAAGTGGAAAATAGGCATAAGGACAAACTTTGGAAAAAAATTAGTCTGAAGGACAACAAGTTTCGTTTTTAGGCTGAAGGACAAACTTTGAAAAAAATTAGGTTGAAGGACAATGCTAAATATAGTTAGCATTTTGTATAGTGTAAAACTGAATACAATGCTAGTTATAATAGCATTTTCTATACTATAAAAACTGAATATAATGCTAGTTATAACTAGCATTGTCCTTCAGACTAATTTTCTTTCAAAGTTTGTCCTTCAGCCCAAAATAGAAACTTGGTGTCCTTCAACCTAAATTTTTTCCAAAGTTTGTCCTTGTGTCTAATTCCCTCATTTCTTAAATGTTGAAATTGAAATGATTTCTTTGCAAAGAAGATAAAAAATTTTGGTGAATAAATTTTTGGAAGTAATTATACATAAAGAAGCATCTTTATAAATATGTTTGAATAAATTTTTTGAAATGTTTTCATAAAACTTTTGGAAAATTAATAAATACGTATGAGATACATAGATCATTTCTTCGAACGATTCTGATCTAAGATTCGAGTGCGGAACTTTGAGGTACTTACACCCGTTCGAAAAAGGATTTTTCACTTGATTCTTGATGAAGAACATTGATGAGGATTTGTGGTTGGACACTTGTGTTTTTTCTATCATAGTTGAGAGCTATGTAAGGGAAGCAAGGTTTTTTTTCTGATCAAGAGGCTTGATCAAAGTCCGCATTAAAGGATCGAGAGATCAATACTAGTTTGGAAATAAAGTTGTGTATTCGAATTTCAGATCGAATCAGATGTGCATACATATAATCCATAAATAAAACATGGGTTTATATTTGAAATTAAAATAATGTTTTTACCGAGTTTTTGGGTAGGTGTAATTTCGGGGACGGAATTATTTTAAGGAGGGAAGTTTGCAACGACTTGCAAATTTATCACTTTGATAAATTATATTTATATTTAAAATATTCAAATACAATATTATAACACAAAATATATGTTTTGAACCAAAAGTAATAATGGTAAACTTGTTTTAGAGGTATATTAACAAATATGGATATTTGGGGGTTTTCATGAGAAAAATGGCGAAAATCAGTTTTTGGAAAAATTGAGATTTTCTCAATATTAAAGCGAACGGAACTGGACACATGCGCTTATTTATCCATTTAAGCAAGAATATGAAATAAAAATTATTTATTTTATTTTTGAAAATAAAGTATATTTATGACTTCATCATGGATATCATCACTTTTATATATTTTTTGGCGTTTTAAATTAAGTTCAAATAGTCAAATAATTGTTTTGAAATGATAATAATTCATTTTAATAAGTTATATAATTACGATAAATCATTTATACTAGTTTTATAAACATATATACTTGTTTTAAAAATATAATAAAATTTATAACGTTTTGTCGATACAATAGCACTTTTTGTAAATACTTATTTAATATTGATCTGTATGGTTTTATAATTCAGGTGTGATCCTTTTAATTTATTACTAATGATAAGAAATTAGTTTTCAAATTTTGTTCACATTTATATGTAATTTAATTAATAAGTGAAAATGTGACCGAGAATCGGCTTTCCGATTTTCAAAGGTTTAACGAACGAAAGTTGTTCGAAGTGATCATAACGCTGTTTATATGTCTTGTGCACATATATGATATACACATATATACACTAACATATACATATACACATATAACGTACATATATACTATGATATATATATACACATATTACAAAATATCTAAGATATCTAGACAAAGTTAGAAGCAAACTACACATCAAAACATTACATCCTTCCACACTTACACACCATCATCTCAAGCAAATGGAGAGTAGGACAAGGGGGAGTGGCAGTGTGTATGGAGGGAGTTAGCAAGGGGTAGGAAGGTAATTTTTCGTTCAGATATTTTTACATATTTTTTTTCCCTATAAATACATGCCTCCTCCTCTCATAAATTTCACACCTTCCTCCCCTTCCTTTCTTTGGTTCTTCATCTTCTTCTTCCTCTTCATTAATGGCTTTTATACCATCATAAAATATTGCATAGTCATAGCAAAGGTCTGCTGAGAAATGCACTTCCATATCACAAAATTTATCACCATAATTTGATATCAAAGTGAGTAATCATCTCCTCTTCTCCTCCTATACTCACAAGCACCCACCATCACAACTCAAGGCCAAGCATCCACCCTCTCTAGCGTAGGTCGTATACTATCAAGGGTTGTAGGGTTGATTTCATTAGCTTCAGTGCAGTGATAGTGAAGCTACAGTCAAATTTTAGTAAATCTAGAAACCAATGAAGGTGAGAATTACTTCGCTATTTTATATTATATATGATGATATGATATTTTTGCTATGATTGTTTTATATATTTGATCATCTACTTTTGGATGTGATAATATGTTTATTTGGTTGTGGAAATAATTCACGTTGAATACACGTCGAATTTACCCGAAGGAAATCACTTTCCTATATGAATTATAAAAATGTTACGGTATGGTTTAAAATGGTTTATAAATGTTCTATAAACATTAAAACTAATTTTGGAAAAGTTTGAAAAAGATTTGATAATGGAGTCAAAGCAAGCGCGTCGCGTAACGGTAGTTCGCGATTTCGCGCCGTAAAAGTTAAATCAACGTGTAAAATGGAATATACCTCGGAATTATTTTGAAGAATTTTACGAACTCTTATAATTATAGTTTTTAAATGTAGAAGAAAAATCAAGATTTCATTGAATATAATTTGAGTTATGTCCAAATCAAGATTTTAAAAATATCGTTGTTTGGCAGTTTTGGGAACCAAAGTGGAAAATGCTTTAAAATTGATATTTTTAAATCATTAAAAATATAAAAAAAAAATTCAATATGTTAAAATATTTTAAAAGGGATTTGTGTTATAACAATGGACATATATGAAATGGAATTAGTGTTTTGAACAAAGAAGCTTTAAAAGCACTATTTGCAGCAGTTTTTACAGCGGTTTCGGTAACTTTTGCAATTTATGGTTTTAACTTAATTACTATTTCCCAATCTTTTTAGTAATCTTTTCAAATGAATAATTAAGTATTTTGAAGATGATTTGGAAGTTTTATAATTATTTTAAAGGAGCTTTAAATAAACGGTTAAAAGAAAATTATTTTAAACAATATTTGGAATTGTATTAAGTAAATGAAAATCATCTCTAAAAAATCATATAAAAGAGTTTAGAGTTGATCAAATAACTTAAAAACCTTATGGATGATAGAGAGATAGTCTCCAGGCTCGAGCTTGGACAACTAATGTCTAAGTTCCGCTCTAGCTATCTGAACTGGCCCAATGGAGGGGATAGTAAATTTGATTTACTTGGACCACGTTTTTCAAAGATAAAAGGAGATTTGGAAATTTCCAAAAGTTAAACAAGATTCTAGAATAATAAGATTTCGATGATATATGAAATGTATTGGTTAAACTCTGTATTGAATTCCGATGAGGGAACTCATAATATCCATGTGAATTTACAAGGTTATTTCCCCGTTATTCCCGAATAGCACAGGTTGAATACAGAAATTAGTATTAAAGTATAATTAGTATAATTTCTATGGATCCTTTTTACTCAATACAAATTGGTTTGGATTTATAGTAAAGATGCATTAAATAACATTGTTTTTGACCCATTTAAAATTTATGATTTGAACATAAGAAATCTTTGTTACGATTTAAATAAACGATTAGGAAATATTTTCCTAAGTAAAAGGTGAAAAGGTTCGGAATAATTCCAAGATTTAAAAAGGATTTAATTAACCAAGAGAATTTTGTAAATGAGGTTTAATTAAATTCTGTATATACTGAAAAAGATTATGATTTAAAGATATATATCTTTTAAGAGATGTTTTACTTGGATAAAAGATATTGATTAATTAATTAATAATCACCAATATACTTGACATCTTTTATCGATAGTTGGTTCGGAGAAACCGGGATCGGATTTGGGTGATTACTATCAGAAAACCACTTCAAACCAATATACATTCAAAAGCAAAACCATGTTGAAGGCAATGATTTTGAAGACGGAAATCTTTATAATAAAGGGCTGCTTACAACTAACCTCAAGCGTAATTCCCATATCATATATATATGGTGGCAGTAGTATCTTCATTCTGAAATCTTCAATGCAAGGACTACTCGCTACTAATCCTAATGGTGGCTCCCAAATAGGATGTAGTAGGAGAAGTGTCTTCGGTTTTTTCTGTACCTGGACAACTTGTATGGACAAAGTCTGACATTGCATTTTTAAAACCACGTACATTGAATTTTATAAACGTACATCTGTTTGATGGTGTAGGAGATAACCCCTTTTATACTTAACACCCTTCTCTAAGCCATACGAGATTAGAGGTTGATTGTGGAAATCAATAGTGTGTTATTGGAAATGACAATGTGGCATTCAAAGCGGAATCTGTTATGAGAAAGGTAAACGTTACCACAGGCCTCACACCCGGAAAACGCTTAAACATATATGTCGTAAGGCTATCTGGTTGGCAACCATTAGGGAATGATCATCACCTTTCTAGATTGCTCTCTATATGTCGAGTATATAGTGTATGCTATGAGATGTCTTGGATAGGTTGGTAACAACCGGGATGATGTCATATTCGGTACTATCCAGGATCACTGTGTTGACCAAAAAGGGGTAGGCCGGTCTTGCCAAATGCTGAGGATTGCCTATGTATCCTTGGTAAATTCCTCTAGAAATGTACTGTACGGAAGGTAGTCCCTTACCTGTCATTGTTGGAATCCATTCTCCAATAAGTGCCTTCGGATTTAGTTGTACACCTATTATGCTGGAATTTAATTGATCTAACAATTTCCGCTATGATTAATATGTATTTGTAATCTAGACACTATTACAATATCATTGGATTTTATGTAGCAATGTTTTGGTTTTCATAAGGTAAATACCTGTCCGTGTTTATGTGCAACATGGTCTTATGAGATACCCTTTTATTCTCAAAAATATCTGTATTTTGAGTTTTCTCGCACCAGTCCCATGACTGACTTGGAATTTATTTTCCTTTTCCTTAAACTCTGGGTGCCCCATTTTTCTGGGTAGCCAAGTAATTCAGGTCTAGCTTGGAACATTTTGGAGGAGCTTGGAGCAGGAGGTGGAGTTTCTTCTATATATGGTTATCCATTTCCATTTTAGCTACATTTGTTTACTGTTTGTACTCAGCATTAGTAGGGACAGAGATTTATAACTGTCCAGGCTGAGATTAGGATAGACTTTGATGTGTGTATTTAAAAATTTCCGCTATAATGATTATATATTGAAATAATACATGTTATTCCATTCGTGTAAGATTCTGTTCTTTCTTTATTTTTATTTTTAACCTTGATCAATCTGTCTTTCTGGTACTTTGATATTTGACACGTGAATACCATGGATGTATTATTGTGTATATCTAAGGGTCAAAAAGGAGGGTCGTCATAACAAATTTTGAAAATTAAACCAGAACAGTATTTTGGATTCTAGGCATGTAAATATGTTAGTTTGGTTTGTATGGTTCAGCTGTGTCTTCTTTTTCGATTTGATTGTTTGTTTAGGTTTGGTTAAATATGATTATATCGTTTGATTTGTAGTTAAAACATATGTATGTTGTGTTTGACTTGGATTGATAATATAGTTTGGTTTTGAATGATATGTCTTTAATATATATAGTTATTAATATTGATTTTGACTCCGTAGTTCATAAATATATCACATTTAGGAAGAGTTTTGTTTTTCATCCATTTTTGTCGATGGCAAAGGGGGAGCAATATATAAAATATAACACATACATATGCTAATAGGGTTATTTAACTCGGGGAGAGTTATATTATATTATATATATAAATATTTACATGGTTGTCGTCATCAAAAATGGAGAGATTGTTTATACCTTATATATTGATTTTGATGACAACAATAGTATAAATAGAGATACTAATGTTTTTACAAGTTGTATAGTACATATTACAGAATATTAAACAGGTACAAAATGATTAAACTTGAAGACTATTCAGTATAAAGACTAAAGTTCATGATTCAGAGATGATCAAAACTCCTGAGTTTAAAGATAAAGATTTGAAGAGCTCAAGGCTTAGTATGAGTCATTAGAATAAATTATTAAAGTCTCTGAGAGAAAATTCTGATCTTTTCACATATTTCTAATCTTTGATATTTTATTAAAGTAAATTATATAAATTCAAAATATATTTTACAAATATTTTATAAAAGTTTTTATATGTTCAAAGTATATAAAAACTATGTGTAAATTATTTTACAAATATAAGTTTAAAAAGAAAATCATTTTTTCACAATTTACAAGGGTATATCGACATAGCCCTCCTAGATATGTTGACATAGCGACCGTTGGTTTGTGTTTTGAATTTTGAAAAGAAGTATCTTTTGGACGCACCTCTTCATGAATGGATACATCTGTTCATTCACTATATAAAGGGGAGTCCGAACGAATTTTCTATCTAATTTTCTTACTTTCTTCTTACTCCTTTCTCTTTCGAAATATTTCTTGAGAACTACTTACTACATTCTTTAAAACTACATAGAATTAATCCATGCTTTACTAGATTAATTCTCCACAAACTCAAAGATCAAACCGCTATTAGAAGAGCTATATGATATCATGTATCTAAGTACAACTGTTTGTATTTGAAACAACAACTCTACACTTATTTGTTTGGGTGTGTTTGTTGCCCATTCAAATTAATTGGGTGTGCTTAGTAGCTCGTCTAAATCTAGTGGGTGATCTTATTGCCCTGTAAATCAAGAAAGTTTGCCCCAGACTCGTGAGACAAGATGGTGTATCTCATGGCCTTGAAATCAAGACTATATTCTGGTTTACTTGCTACCTGGTTAAAGTAGGCAATTGAAAATAAATCTGTACAGTATTGTACGGGACTGGATGTAGGATTGGTTAATTCGAACCAGCATAAAATTCTTGATGTCATCTCTCTTACTTTACCTTTTGTTATTGTCGTTATAGTATAAAATTCTTGGTGTCATCTCTCTTACTTTACCTTTTGTTATTGTTGTTATATTTATCTGTGATTATGTCTGTAACTGCTTGATTAGTATAGATTTGTGTTGATAATCTATAATTTAATTTGAATCTTGAAACTAAGTTAAAAAGATTCATAAAAGTTATAAATCACTATTCATTTCCTCTAGTGTTAAAGTAGCTTTAAGATCCGTTACATCGTAACCCACAAAATTCTGTGTCGAGTTAGTATTGGAGACTGAATAACAGGTGGTAGCAAGGTCGAGATGAATGACGGTGATGGAAAAACTAGGCTGCAGCTGCAATGAAGTTCGAAAAGCAACAATAGTTGGAGGCTAAGTCACAAAGGAGGCAAAGGGAAGTGCTAAGCAAATGATTTGGATAGTGAAAATATTTTAATTATTGGAGTATTTATATTATATATCAGTACTGTCATGATTTGGTCGATACCGACATGTTTCGATCTTCAAAGAAAAATAGAAGACATGAAAAGAAGAGAAGGAGCTTACCTAATTGGAGCAAAAAGTTTGAACTTAATTGGAGCAAGCTCTACATGGTCGGTATCAACCACAATTGTGGTTGATACGAAGTTGATTTTGAGAGGGGGATCCACCTCAAGGTCTAGCAAATTGAAGATAAGTGGAGGTGTAAGAGAAATGCGCTCCACCACAAAACAAATTATGGTCGGTACCGACATGATTTTGTTGTACGGATCTGACTCGTTCTTTCTCTTTACTTCCACAGATCTAAGCTCCTACCCGGTCTTCCGTGATCAAGCAAATATTGTTAGAAAATGAATGGGGTAGTGGTTGGGGAAGAAAGTATTGTATTTGGTGTTGTAGAAGTGAAACAAAGTCCCACTTCATGGGATATTTGTACCAAAATCACTATATATATATCAACTTAATATACTATGTCAAAACAAAAGAGAATGAGGACAAAAGAGAAGAGGATGTGGCAATGTAGGCTTTGGGCCTTCATATCAATATTAAAACGTCAAAGATTAGGCCTTGGGCCTTGGGGCTCTTGGGGTCTCGTGATTAAATGGGCTACCAGCCTGCGCTGAACGGCTATTTTTGAAAGGCCGTGGCTGTTCGATTGAACAGTGACCAGACGCGTGCGCACAAGGGTCACTGCTGTTGGTTAAACGGGTCGCAAGTCATGACCGCTCCGAATAGGCACCTCCTCCAGCCTATATATATGCAGCCCCAAAAACGAGATCACACACTGAATAATTCTCGTCCTCTCTGTCTCTTCTTCCCAGCAATTCTGTTCTGGTTTATATACTCTCTTCAGTTCGTCGGCGCTCCGTCTGCAAACAACACGCTGCGGGGCAGGTCCGTTTCATCCTGCGAAACAAATTGCTAACATACGCCGGCAATATTGTTTCAAGGAAATAGTCTTCTACTGGACTCGGACGCTTCAACCGGTAATTATATACCGTACCATTTTTGCTACAGATTTAGCCACGCCTTCTGTTGCTACAATTTCTCAATTTAATTGAAAATTTTGTGACATATATTTCCGTGACTATTTCTGTATAATTTAGTAACATTGTTAAGTTACTGTTGGTTTCGTAACACTTTCCATGATTACGAATAACGATCTTGAAACAATATTGTATTGTTGCAGACAACGATGTCTCAAAATAGCAACAATAACGCTGCGCCAACACAGACGGTGACAACTACTCAGCCTACGGCTCTGGTTCCAACTATGGCAATGTCTCATGGAGAAAGGCCAGAAAAATTCAATGGGACAGATTTCAAGCGTTGTCAACAGAAGATGTTGTTCTATCTGACGACATTAGGGCTCGCCAAATATTTGACCGAAGATGCTCCTGAAGTTGGCGAACTCGAACCCGATGCAATCAAAGTAGAGGCTGCAACTGTCTGGAAAAATTCAGATTTTATATGTAAAAACTATATTCTGAATGGTTTGGATAATAGCCTCTACAATGTTTATTGTACTGTTGCAACATCCAAGGAACTCTGGACAATCTTGGACAGAAAGTACAAAACTGAAGATGCAGGCATGAAGAAATTCATCGCTGGCAAATTTCTCGACTTCAAAATGGTATATTCAAAGACTGTGATCAACCAGACTCAAGAATTACAAGTAATCATTCATCAACTACATGATGAAGGGATGAAACTGAGCGAATCTTTTCAAGTCGCCGCAACCATTGAGAAACTTCCTCCATCTTGGAAGGACTTCAAAAACTATCTTAAGCATAAGCGTAAGGAAATGACAATGGAAGAACTCATAGTTCGTTTGCGGATTGAGGAAGATAATAGGAATTCCGAGAAAAAGATTTCTCCGAATATGGCTGCCAAAGCAAATGTTGTTGAGTCAGATAACCCTAACAAGAGAAAACGTGAAAATGCGCCTAAGAAGTCGAAGAAGAAATTTCAGGGTTCTTGTCATAACTGTGGAAAGAAGGGGCACAAAGCAGCCGAATGTCGCGCTCCCAAGAAGAAGAAATCAGAAGCAAATATGGCCGAAGTTGCAGATGGCATTTCTGATATGGATTTATGTGCAGTAATATCAGAATGCAACCTTGTTGGTAACTCAAAGGAATGGTTCGTAGACACAGGAGCCACTCGACACATATGTGCTAATAAGTGGATGTTTACGACCTATAAAACTACAACTGATGATGAACAACTTTTCATGGGCAATTCATCTGCATCAAAGGTAGAAGGCAAAGGAAAAGTTGTGCTGAAACTAACTTCTGGAAAGGAACTTACCTTAAGTGACGTTCTCCATGTTCCAGACATTCGAAAGAACCTAATTTCACGGTCCTTGCTTAGCAAGCATGGTTTTAAATTAACCTTTGTGGCTGATAAGTTTGTATTATCAAAGAATGGAGTGTATGTAGGAAGAGGATATGTGTGTGATGGTTTATTCAAAGCAAATGTAACTACTATTGTACCAAACAATGATATGAATAAAAGTGAATCTTCTGCTTATATTGTTGACTCCTCTAATATATGGCATTCTAGATTAGGGCATGTGAATTTTGATACACTGCGAAAAATGATTAATCTAGAATTTATACCAAAATGTGATATAGACTCCAATTATAAATGTCAAATTTGTGCAGAAGCAAAATTGACAAGAACCTCGTTTCATCATGTTGAACGAGAAACTGAACCTCTAGACCTTATACACACTGATGTATGTGACTTGAAAATGTGTCAAACTAGAGGTGGAAAAAGGTATTTCATTACATTCATTGATGATTGTACTAGATACTGTTATGTGTATCTCCTTAGAAGCAAGGATGAAGCATTCGACATGTTTAAACAGTATAAAGCCGAAGTTGAGAATCAACTCAATAGGAAAATTAAAGCTTTAAGAAGTGATAGAGGAGGAGAATATGAATTTCCTTTTGAGGAATTCTGCGCTGAGCATGGTATTATACACCAAACTACAGCACCATATTCACCTCAATCCAACGGTATAGCCGAACGGAAAAATAGAACTCTTAAAGAAATGATGAATGCTTTACTAATCAGTTCTAGCTTACCAGATAATTTTTGGGGAGAAGCTATTCTTTCGGCAAATCATATTTTAAATAAAATACCACGAAAGAAAACATCTAAGTCTCCTCATGAACTTTGGAAAAATAGACCGTCATCCTACAAATACTTAAAAGTGTGGGGGTGTCTGGCCAAAGTAGAGATACCTAAACCAAAGAAGGTCAAAATTGGACCAAAAACAATCGATTGTGTATTCATTGGATATGCACAAAACAGTGCTGCTTATCGATTTCTAGTACACAAATCTGAAATTGATGATATTCATGAAGATACCATCATCGAGTCGAGAAATACGAGATTTTTCGAACATATATTCCCTTTAAAACAGGGTACTGACAATTGTGTTCAGAAGAGAGCAAAGGAAGATGAAATTACTGATTCTCTTGAGAATACTGAACAAAATAACCTTCGGCAAGATAATGCTGATCAACAAGTGGAGGAACCAAGAAGGAGCAAGAGGTCAAGGACCTCAAGAACTTTTGGACCAGATTTCTACACATTCATGTTAGAAGATGATCCATTAACCTACAAACAAGCTATGTCCTCCAGCGATGCCCCTTACTGGAAAGAGGCCATTAACAGTGAGATAGAATCCATCATGGCTGACCACACATGGGAGTTAGTTGATTTACCTCAAGGATGCAAAACCTTAGGTAATAAATGGATATTCAAAAAGAAATTGAAACCTAATGGTTCAATAGACAAGTACAAAGCTCGTCTTGTAGTCCAAGGATTTAGACAAAAGGAAGATCTGGACTATTTTGATACATATTCACCAGTAACAAGGATAACATCGATAAGGATGCTTATTGAAATTGCATCCATACTTGATTTAGAAATACATCAAATGGATGTTAAAACTGCATTTTTGAATGGTGAACTAGAGGAAGAAATATATATGAAGCAACCCGAAGGGTTTATGAGCTTTGGAAATGAGAATAAAGTGTGCAAATTAGTAAAATCGCTTTATGGCCTTAAACAAGCTTCAAAACAATGGCATAAGAAGTTTGATAAAACTATGTTATCAAACGGATTCACAATAAATGAATCAAATAAATGTGTCTATATAAAACAAGCACATATTGGGTATATCATTGTTTGTCTTTATGTTGATGACTTGTTGATCCTAGGTAATAACAAGGCCATAATAACATCTACAAAGAATATGTTATCCTCTAGATTCGATATGAAAGACCTAGGACTGGCTGATGTGATATTGGGTGTCAAAATTTTGAGAACACCACAAGGATATGCATTATCTCAATCACATTACATCGCCAAGATACTTGAAAAATTCAAGCAATATAATATTACTATTGCAAAAACACCAGTAGATATGACCCATAATTGGGTAAAGAACACTGGTGACGGTATCTATCAGCTTGAATACTCTCGTATACTAGGAAGTATCATGTATGTTATGAACTGCACTAGGCCAGATATCGCATACGCTGTAAGTAAGCTGAGTAGATTTACCAGCAATCCTGGTAAACGTCATTGGAAAGCGATAATCAGAGTTCTAGGATACCTAAAGTATACACAGAACTATGGTCTACACTATACAAACTATCCTTCAACAGTGGAAGGATATAGTGATGCCAATTGGATAACTGGATCACATGATACAAAGTCTACAAGCGGATATGTGTTCACATTAGGAAATGGAGCAATATCATGGAAATCATCCAAACAGACTTGTATAGCTAGATCTACGATGGAATCAGAGTTTATTGCACTAGATAAGACTGCAGAAGAAGTAGACTGGCTTCGAAGTTTCTTGGAAGATATTCCAAATTGGAGCAAACCTATGCCTCCAATATGTATACATTTTGATAGTCAATCAGCTATTGGAAGAGCTAATAGTACATTATACAATGGTAAATCTAGTCATATTCGTCGTAGACATAAGACAATAAGACAACTTCTCTCTAATGGAGTTATCACTATAGACTACATAAGGTCTAAAGATAACGTAGCGGATCCACTAACAAAAGGCTTGCCAAGAGAGAAAGTTCAAACCTTATCGATGGGAATGGGGTTAAGGCCCATAGAATAAAAGTTTTTTCTAAAATGGACACCCCACCTAGCTGACTGGAGATCCCAAGATCTAGGTTCAAAGGGACAACTAAGTTTAAGAGAAACTTGAAAGCACTGTTACACTCAAATCATTCCTATGATAAGTCAGTGCATTATTTGTTGGAAAATAGGATAAGTATTGATACTTTTAATGATGTCTGTACTTGAGGAATTGTGAATACCCTTTACAGAATCATCTACGTAAGTGCGAAGGCGCCGCTTCAAAGAGAATTATAAGGCCAAATTCTCTAAGCACTTATGAGACCAGGCAGGTGTTTAAGGCAAAAATGAACACAAACAGAGAACGAAGGATTATAAGAAACATTTATCGTGTGATATCTATTTTAGGATTACACAAAAGGCTTACAGTTCAAGGACATTCTAAGTCTACTGATTTGCTGTAATTCATATAGATAATCACTAGGAAAGTTCAAGGCCCATGTGCTACTTTAAACCGATGCGATAAATGTCTCGTAAAACTATGAACAACTACTCATTCATGTGGGGAATTGTTAGAAAATGAATGGGGTAGTGGTTGGGGAAGAAAGTATTGTATTTGGTGTTGTAGAAGTGAAACAAAGTCCCACTTCATGGGATATTTGTACCAAAATCACTTTATATATATCAACTTAATATACTATGTCAAAACAAAAGAGAATGAGGACAAAAGAGAAGAGGATGTGGCAATGTAGGCTTTGGGCTTTCATATCAATATTAAAACGTCAAAGATTGGGCCTTGGGCCTTAGGGCTCTTGGGGTCTTGTGATTAAATGGGCTATCGGCCTGCGTTGAACGGCTATTTTTGAAAGGCCGTGGCTGTTCGATTGAACAGTGACCAGACGCGTGCGCACAAGGGTCACTGTTGTTGGTTAAACGGGTCGCAACCTTTCCAGCAGTCATGACCGCTCCGAATAGGCACATCCTCCAGTCTATATATATGCAGCCCCAAAAACGAGATCACACACTGAATAATTCTCGTCCTCTCTGTCTCTTCTTCCCAACAATTCTGTTCTGGTTTATATACTCTCTTCAGTTCGTCGGCACTCCGTCTGCAAACAACACGCTGCGGGGCAGGTCCGTTTCATCCTGCGAAACAAATTGCTAACATACGGCGGCAATATTGTTTCAAGGAAACAGTCTTCTACTGGACTCGGACGCTTCAACCAGTAATTATATACCGTACCATTTTTGCTACAGATTTAGCCACGCCTTCTGTTGTTACAATTTCTCAATTTAATTGAAAATTTTGTGACATATATTTCCGTGACTATTTCTGCATAATTTAGTAACATTGTTAAGTTACTGAATAACAAATATTGCGGATGATTTCGACTATAAACATAGGAGTTAGAGCGATGTGAAAAGGACTTGGACACTTTTGAGGCTCATCTTCTTCACTCTCTCGTCGCTACTCCAACCTTTGCCACGAAATGATGTCAAACATGAAATTACCTTGTTTTGTTTTGTTTTGTAAAATCGCTTTGTACTTGTTATAAATAAGTAATAAAATTAAGTAGACGCATACACCGGATTTGGCTGCACCATTGTAAAAACTTGTGTATTCTTGGTGATTTTGTTTGCTTGTGTTTAATCTAGTTTCATTTTCCATCCATTGGGGGCGTTCCTAACAATTTTTGACCAAATTGTTTTTAACGTAGATTCTTCCTTTTTTGACAGTAATAATCGGTTCAAATATTAATCTGAAGAGATATACCGCACTGTCACATGCAGCATACCCACAGAGTCATCGTTATCTCATTATAATTCCAACATGATTATGTAGTTGTTTTTACCTAAGCTCGAAAAGCAAAAGCACAAAAAATATTGAGCAAGAAAGAGCCTACACATTAAAATTCAAAATCTGTTACCATCCTAAAAGAATTAGTAGAACATATAAACGATACCGTAAAAAAAAATAAAAAAAAATAAATAAATAAAATAAAATACAAGAAAATGAAGCCTTAGTTGCTTAACAAGAAATAAGGTACAACTGCAGGTTTCAAAATACTTGTTGTTGCTTCTAAGAAGGCCGGCAAAATAGCTGCTACTGAAGCGATTGATTTAGAAGAGGGATATAATTTATCAAAGAATTCTACAGAAATCAAAGCTAGAGAACTACAAGAAGATTTTGGCTTTGAACTCGGGCAGAACGATAAATTTCTGGATAACATTCTTTCTGTATCATTATATTGTAAATAATTTTTCTTTCTATGTTTTATACAGAGAAAGCTTAGTTTTGTTTCATGGTCAATCAAGCATTTGTTCTCTGACTTTAGAACGAGATTTAAACTTCACCCCATTTTCCTTGCTTTCCCTTTCTTCTTGTAACTTTAAACATTTTATTTTATTTTTCGATTGCATAATTTCAGTTTTTTTTTTCTTCTTTGCAACAATTTATTTGGTCAAAATAAAACGCGTCCTTTATTCATATCTTGTATGGTCTGTATTACATATACTACATAAAACAATGGAACAGAAATACACATTTTACTTGCACAAAAAACACACGTACGTCTGTATTACATATGCTACATTGAAACAATCAATAAAACTAGTTTATGAAATATATACAGCAAATAAGAAAGAACATCCTTGAATTATTTAGTCTATTTCCAACAAATAGCCATCGCCTATAAACTGATCACGTTCCTCCTCCATCGCTTCTTCTTCTTCACCATATTCTCAATCACTTCATTCAATACCTTGCATTTTAATTTTTGTCTATTTTCCAAATGGTTTGGATTGCCTTATAGTTCTCCGTGTTAATAGCACTATTGTAGAGTTCAGAGCTTAGTTGCAATGTGCGTTAACAAAAGCATTGAACAAAAGACACAGTAATTAATTGATGTGTATAAATATAATTTAAGTAAATATCATGATTATACCATGATTCTAGATCAACCATCTTCTCCAGCGTCGAAGATTATCTATTATCGACTACCGGTTGTCGACTATCAACTATCCAAGGATTATCCACTAATATCTTCTCCAACTTCGACTGTCAACTGCACACAGACTTCGATTTCCTAATTCAAAGAAGATAAAAAATTAAGATCCGGGTAATTTTTCGTTAGTACTAATTTATTTTCATTTATTCCTTTGGATTTTGAGAAGTATCTAGGCTCTTTACTGATTTATGTGTATTTTTGATTCCTAATCTGTTGATATTGAATTTAATTACTTCCTGTTGGATGGCTTCTGTTGCTTTACTTTCTTATGTAATTTAGTTTGTAGACAAAACGAAGTGAAAAGAAAAAAATCACTCCAACTCAGCTGAACAAAAAATAACAATTAAAGCAAATAGATATAGGATTGGGTACGAAAATTAATGTTAAAACAGGACACAGTATTGATGACTTAATAACGCAATCCAAATAACTAACTCTAACAAAAACGGTGTATGTCCTTTGTATGGGATGTAGTCAATAATCGTATATCATGTATATCCATTTCCTAATATGTGAAGAGAGCAGAGACTTTAAGATATATAAATTGTTATTTGACTGTTTTTTTTCCACCAAGCCTTTTGGTCCTTGACAAAGCCCCATCCTCTTGATTGGAATTTTTTTTTACAGAGCCTAAAATAATAATGTTATTTATTAGAATTATAACTGTAAGCATTTTACATCAATCCTCAAAATGAACACCATTCTTGAATTCATAACTTCAATTATGTAACCCAAAAAATATGTTAGTGACTTGGCTTTGTCATTATGACTTACGAGATAGTTCTCTAAAATACGTGGTTTGAAAACTCAGTTTCGAAACATTACTTCATTGTCCAAAAACCAGAACCAGCGAGAAAGCTAAAATTTCAAGGATCAAATTTAAATCATTAATTTAAGTTATATTTGACTTTCTTGATGGAACATTGCTGCCTAGGTCCGAGTTGCAATTTATCAAATCTGGATATTTCCCTGCTAACATATAAGCTCAACAAGTTGTAATATAGTACTTATTGTTGCCGTATGACCTGGCCATTAGAGCCAATTCATGAATCACCATTAATCCTGCTTCTTCTAGAATCTTAACAGGTTTTTTTAAATGCTTAGAATTTGCCTCTGTGAAGAATGTGTTTTTGTTTATGTAACTTAGTTTGTGTTATTTTTTGTTAAGTTGTTCTGGACTTTTTTTTAAAAAAGAATTATTAAAACTGCATGTGTTATGATATCCGATACATTTTGAACTGTTTGCTAAAGTACAATAATTAAATATGTTACCATGGAGAATTAGAATATTGTTGTGACGCCCCACCTCTATACTCACGCTAGCCAAGAACACTACGGAGTAATGCCGTCGACTAGCGCGAAGAATAAGACTGTTGAGGAGCGATCATCCGTGTAATTGCTTTGTGCGAGTACCGATATGTCAGATAGTATAACATGCATTTCATTTCAAGAGGAAATTCGACATATCAAATACAAACTCAAAGCTACCACACAGTAGCTATGAGGCCTTCGGAAACAAATATAGAAATAAGCATAACATAAATCAGTCACAGATGTTCATATCTCAAAGGCGGAAACAGATATGAATATAACACATAAAAGTGTACATCAGAGTAGTGGTCAAATAAGATCCACAATATCACAAAAGAATAGATACAAGTGCTAGACAAAAGAATATGTCTACATCATGGAGTCTCTATCTCTAATGTATAACAACAAAAACTACCAATCTAATGTAGTTAGGCAAAAGTCAGAAAATGATCCCAAATAAGGAGTCAAGCAGAAGCACCTGTAACATCTCGGTCTGACCCGAGTATTATTTAATAAGAAAATAATAAACAGATCAGTCTTACTATAATTATCATTTATAAAATGAGATAAGAGTAGAGATATAACTAAAACGTATGATAACAATAATGTCAAACTGTGAGAAGTATGCTTTAAACAACAACAAAATCATACAATATCTCAAGAATCTCAAAGCACCAAAAAGAATGTCATATTCTTTATTTTATTAACCAAACTAAAATTATTGACAAACATATCATTGTCAATCACATAAATAGGTGAAACACAAATTCTAGAGATCATCAATTAGAAATCCAGAAATCACAAAGGGGGAGGCCTATCACAAACGGGAGCATGAAAACTCACCAACACGTGTATCATAAACGGAACGCTATTCCATGGTCGCTAACCATAAATTTTGAGCCGAAGCTCCACAAACGGCCCGAAGACCACGGGTCGCTACCCCGCCAAATTGAACCGAAATTTCACAAACGGGGATTGTAATCCCCAAACAAACAAGTAGACATCGCACATCGCTAGTCTAAATCACAAAATGATCATCATCGATCAATAAAAGTGTCGATTACACTAATCTAGTAAATATATGAGTTTAGCTTCATGTCCTATAACCACTAGCTTAACTTAAATATTTACGAACAAATTGTAGATTCCCACTCGAAGATTGTCACAAGAGTTTCAATCGAACAAGTCCAAAAATTAACCGACGAAGTAAACGCAAGCAATTCATACCACTTGTTTTGCTAAGCCGTTTAATTAGATTTTCTCATATGAATGAGGTAAAGGTTTGTATATACTAATAGATTAGAAAACGGTTTTATAAACGAGCTTTGTATTAAAAATAGAGTTGAAATCATCTTTGTAAAAGAGTTTGAATATTTACTACTAGTATAGAAACCTTTGTATTTCAAAGTGACAAAGCATAGAAATGATTGTAGAAACAATCAATCACCAAAATTCACATACGAAGACGTGAATCAAATCCAAAGAAATCGATACTGAATCCATCAAAATGGATATTCTCAAAATCTCGAAAAAGAAGTCATCAAAGTCAATAATAAATGATAACAATAAATCGGATAATCACGAATCGATAAAAATTGGAACCTCAAGCAAAATAGGCAAAAACAAGCAGGTCAGTCGACTGACTGCAGGGTCCAGTCGACTGATCTAGAAACCCGAAAGTTTTAGTTCCTACAGTCAGTCGACTGACTGCAGAGGCCAGTCGACTGACTGTAGAAAACAGAGACTTCCAGTTTCTACAGACAGTCCTAGAAACTCTCGGTTTCTACAGCCAGTCGACTGACTGCAGAGGCCAGTCGACTGACTGGCACTGGGACTGTTTTTCAGCCTATCCAAATGAAGAGCAGACTCTCCCAATTTAAGATCGGACGAGCAATGGGCTTTAGGGGTTTTTGCCAATCGACAACCCAACCCTATAGGCTCTTCGATACACCACCAAAAGCATGATCATACATCAAAGCTAAGATTTTTAAAGTTTTGACTTCAAAACACCAAAAATTGAAATGTTCACCAAATCAATTCAAATCAAAAGTAAATGAACATGAATAGATGTTAGGAATTCATACCTAACAACAATGATAGAAATAGACAAAGATGTGAGTTCAAAAACTCACCTTTAAACCTAAAAACGATGAAGGAGAAGCTTTAAAGCAAAGGAAGATCAACTACTCTTCAACTTCAACTCTAGAAGCTTGAATCTAAGCTCAAAAGAAGAACATTTCCTAAGTTAGGTTTAGAAAATTTCTGAAATTAAAGAGAGAATGAGTTGGAGAAGATGAAGAGGAGGCTTACCTAAGCTTCTCTTTGATTTTGGAGCTAACACTTGGATTTGTAAAAGAAACTAGGGCTTGGGAATTTCTAATTTCCCATTCCTCTCCCCATTTTTACTTAAGCTTGAATGTATTAGGAAATGAGGATGAATGAAGAGGGGAGGGGCTGAGTTAGGGTATTAAGATGGGTTAGTGGGCTGAAACCCAAACCCAAATCCAAAGTGAAAAAGTCATAATTTTTACTCAACCCTAAACATATCGATGTTTATACTCAAAAAAGTTGTAAACGTCATTTTGGACTTAATGGATGTGGTCTCGAGTTCCAATTCGACTGTTTACAAAAAGTAGCTTTTGGGACTTCAATCCGATTAACGATTCTATATTTAAATAAAACATTTAAATATACAAATCGTAAATATGCGGGTTGTTATAGACTCCCCTCCTTAAAGAAATTGCGTTCTCGCAATCTTTAAAAAATAAATAAGAAGTAACAACAATAAAAGCATATCGACACAAAATGAAGAAATTTGAAATAAAAAGTTCACCTTAAGGAGCACGAGAGAGCAAGTCCGGATGTGTTCGCTCGATGAATTCTCTGAATTCCCAAGAGCAATCCTTAGGATTTGAGGACCATTGAACTTTCACAAGAGGAACATCTTTATTTCGAAGGCGCTTAACTTCCGAAGCAATGATACGAATAGGATGTTGCTCATAAGTCAAATTAGGAAAAACTTCAATTTCTTCAATAACACCTGGCTCAAGAATAGAATTGGAATCTCGAAGGCATTTTCGTAGTTGAGAGACGTGGAATACGTCATGAATAGCAGAAAATTGAGCCGGTAATAAAAGGCGATAAGCCACGGAACCAATGCGTTTGGTGATGGGAAATGGGCCAATATATCGAGGTGCTAATTTTCCCGATCGACTGAAACGCACAACACCCTCCATAGGTGAAACACGAATAAACACAAAATCTCCCACAGAAAATTCTAATTTCCTTCTTCGATTATCGGCATAGGATTTTTGTCTACTTTGAGCTTCTTTCATCCTATGACGAATAAGGTCAATCTTTTCTGTGGCATCACGGATAAAATCTGAACCTAAAACCAGCTTCTCACCGGCTTCAAGCCAACACGAAGGGGATCGGCATGGCCTTCCGTAAAGTGCCTCGAAAGGTGCCATACCAATACTTGATTGGAAGCTATTGTTATAGGAAAACTCAATAAGAGAAATATGATCTTCCCAACTTCCACCAAAATAAAAAACACATGCACGAAGAAGATCTTCATGAGTTTGATTCACACGCTCGGATTGTCCATCGGACTAAGGATGATAAGCGGTGCTAAAATTAAGCTTCGTTCCCAAAGCTTTTTGAAGACCTTTCCAGAATCCACTAGTAAACAATGCATCACGATCGCTAACAATAGAAGTAGGAACTCCATGCAATTTAACAATTTCCTTGATAAAAAGTTTAGCCAAAATATGTACGGTCTGATTGGACTGAACGGGAATAAAATGGGCGGACATAGTAAGTCTATCAACTATCACCCATAAGCTATCATGACCCGAACGGGAACGGGGAAGACCGTCAATAAAGTCCATGGAAATTGATCCCACTTCCATATTGGAATTTCCAAAGGTTGCAATAACCCACCGGGCCTTTGATGCTCGGCCTTTACAAGTTAGCAAGTCATGCAACGCTTAACAAAGTTAGCAATATCGGATTTCATTCCGTCCTAATAATAAAGTTGCTTCATATCCGCGTACATTTTACTACTACCGGGATGAATGGTAAATTTAGAACGATGAGAATCTTCTAAAATGTCTTAACGAAGATCAATAATATTTGGCACCATAAGTCTACCAAATTTTCGAATACCGCCACGAGCATCAATATCAAAGTCTTTCAAACCTTCAATATCAATTTTATCCCTACAACTTTGGCTAAGAAGAACCAATTCGGGAACATGCTTTTGAGCTTTAAGAATGCGGTCTAAAAGAGAAGGATGAGCCTCAAAGCTACATAAAACAAGAGATGAACATGAATTGGATTCACGATCTCGAATCTCACAAGTAGATAAAGTCTCGAGATCACTCCATTCGGATATCATCATGGAAACAACCGCTTATTGCTTACGACTAAGGGCATCAGCAACACGATTTCCCTTTTCGGGAGTATAAAGGATATTAAGATCATAAGATGCAAGGAACTCGAGCCAACGTTGTTGACGCAAATTAAGTTCCTTTTGAGAAAGTAAATACTTCAAAGATTTATGATCGGTGTAGAGAACAAATTTCTCTCCCAAAAGATAATGACGCCAAATTCTAAGGGCGAATACAATAGCTGCGAGCTCTAAATCATGAGTGGCATATCTAGTCTCGGCAGGCTTTAATTGCCTAGAAGCATAAGCAATAACATGTTCCCTTTGCATGAGAACCGCACCCAAACCAACACGACTAGCATCGGTGTAAACAGTAAAGTCTTGGTTCCCATCGGGAATCACAAGAATAGGAGCATCAGAAAGAAGTTCTTTTAATTTCTGAAAAGAAGCTTCACATTTGTTCGACCAAATGTATTTAACTCCCTTCTTTGTCAAACTAGTAAGAGGCACGAAAATTTTAGAAAAGTATTTTATGAACCGATGGTAATAGCCCGCCAATCCGAGAAAGCTACGAATTTCCGTCACTCTCCGGTCTCTTCCAATTTTGAATCGCTTCAATCTTTGAAGGATCCACGGATATTCCAGATTCAGAAATAATATGCCCCAAAAGTTTCACACGAGATTGCCAAAAGTGGCATTTAGAAAATTTTGCTTTCAATTAGTTGCTCCTAAGAGTTTCCAACACAATCCGAAGATGATTTTCATGCTCTTCCTCGGTTTTAGAATAAAGAAGAATATCATCTATAAAGATGAGAACAAATCGATCGAGGAAGTCTTTGAAAACTCGATTCATAAGGTCAACGAAATAAGCTGGAGCATTCGTTAAACCAAATGTCATAACAAGCCATTCATAAGATCCATAACGAGTACGAAACGATGTCAAAGGAATGCTATCCTCTTCAATACGGAGCTGATGAAAACCGGTTGCTAAGTCTAACTGTGAAAAGACTTTAGCACCACTAAGCTGATCGAATAAATCATCAATCCGAGGCAAGGGATATTTATTCTTGATGGTGAGATCGTTAAGCTTGCGGTAGTCAACGCAAAGCCTAAGTGTACCATCAGATTTCTTCACAAAAATAGCTGAAGCTCCCCATGGAGAGGAACTAGATTGAATAAATTGCTTCGCTTCCAATTCGAATAATTTTTTGTGCATCTCCTCATTTTCTTTATTGGACATACGATAAGGAGGACGAGTAATATGTAGAGCTCCGGGGATTAGATTAATTCTGAACTCAATTGCTCGCTTAGATGGTAATCCTAGAACGGGTTCAAATATGTCGGGAAATTCACAAACAATGTGAATGAGAGAAATAACATCTTCCCCATCATCATTATCGTCGTCATGAGGATTTAGAGAATATAAGGATGCTTTCGAATTGGAATCTGAATCTTTCAGAACAAGAGGAATATGCTTAACAGATTGAGGATGCCGAAGATATATAGTCCATTCAGGACATAGAATTTGGGCTTCATAACGGTTAAGCCAATCCATTTCCAAAATCATTCTGAAACCAAGGTAACGCATAACATGCAAATCGGCTCGGAAAGCATAATCACATAAAATAATTTCGACATCTTTACAAAGTAAACTAAGTGTTGCGGATCCACCAACCGGATTCGCAATTCTCAATGAAGTCATTAAGCCAATAACATTCAAAGACAAAGCATCAACAAGTTCTTTTGATATAAAAGAGTGAGATGCACCCGTATCAAAATGAACTCGAATAGGAAGATCACGAAATATAATAATGTCATCAAGGATAAAATGAGAAATACCTTGACCACGAGAAGTGTTAGTAGGGGCTTGTACAACATTTAGCTTGCCCTCATTCTTGCTTTGAAGTTTGGGATACAAAGATATAGTATGACCCGAACTCTTGCAATAGCGGCAAGAAAGAGACTTCAGACACTTGTTTGCATAATGGTCCTTAGAGCCACAATTGTAACATTCTCCATGACGAGAGTTAAGAGTATTTGCTACCGAAGTTGTTTACTTTCCCTTTTTGTTGGGATTAGGCTTGAATTTGAAAGGTCTCTTCTTGTTGATGTTTTGTTTGACCTCAACATCACTTTCTTTATCGGCCTCTTCGAGTTAAAGAGCGATATCAACTAGCTGATCGAAAGAGACTTCTAATTTCAAAAGTAATGGCTTTTTGAGGTTCTTGTTCAACCCATAAACAAATCACTGATTTTTCTTCAATGGGGTATTAATATACTTGACCCCATATTTAGAGAGAGATTCGAAAGAAGCGACGTAATCCGTCACAGAAGATTCACCTTGAACAAGGTCAATGAAGCGTTGAGCTAGAGATACTTTTTCAGCTTTTGGCACAAATTTCAACTCGAACCTTTCCCGGAATTGCTCCCAAGTAAGGTTCGCTTCAATAATTTCAGAGATCAAAAGCTCGTACCAATCTAATGCTCTTTTTTGGAGCATTCTAGAAGCCACTTGGACTCGATGAAAATCAATAAGATTCATGCGAGAAAAGATGCGGTCGCATGTTCTGAGCTAAGCTTGGACTTCTATAACGCTCTCGGAACCTTTGAATGGCTTTCCTCCCAAGTTGGTGTAATCACTGCACAAGCATGCAAACCCAGATTTAGGATGAGTGGCTCTGGAATGGGTCCGATAGCTTGAGCATTTCTCACAAGATCTAGAAGTTCCTGAGCAGACATAAATACTCCATCCTGAGAAGTAGCACTGGATTGACCGGCGTTGGGACGGCCTGGTCTAACCATTTTTCTTCTTTAAGAAAGAAAGAAAAGAAGAAAAAGGTTATTCACAAAATGAATATCAAACAAACTTTATTGATAAAACAAGGCATCATAAAAAGAAATAGGATAGAACGGTACGAAGACTCGAAATAAATCCTATGGCACGACTCTTAAGAGAGACTTAAGACAATGATCCTTGCTAGATTATTCTACATTGTTCCGAAGTTTGGCTCTGATACCAAGCTCTGACGCCCCACCTCTATACTCACGCTAGCCGAGGACACTACGGAGTAATGTCGTCGACTAGCGTGAAGAATAAGGCTGTTGAGGAGCGACCATCCGTGTAATTGCTTTGTACGAGTATCGATATGTCAGATAGTATAACATGCATTTCATTTCAAGAGGAAATTCGACATATCAAATACAAACTCAAAGCTACCACACAGTAGCTATGAGGCCTTCGGAAACAAATATAGAAATAAGCATAACGTAAATCAGTCACAGATGTTCATATCTCAAAGGCGGAAACAGATATGAATATAACACATAAAAGTGTAAATCAGAGTAGTGGTCAAACAAGATCCACAATATCACAAAAGAATAGATACAAGTGCTAGACAAAAGAATATGTATACATCATGGAGTCTCTATCTCTAATGTATAACAACAAAAACTACCAATCTAATGTAGTTAGGCAAAAGTCAGAAGATGATCCCAAATAAGGAGTCAAGCAGAAGCACCTGCAACATCTCGGTCTGACCCGAGTATTATTTAATAAGAAAATAATAAAAGGACCAGTCTTACTATAATTATCATTTATAAAATGAGATAAGAGTAGAGATATAACTAAAACGTATGATAACAATAATGTCAAACTGTGATAAGTATGCTTTAAGCAACAACAAAATCATACAATATCTCAAGAATCTCAAAGCACCAAAAAGAATGTCATATTCTTTATTTTATTCACCAAACCACAATTATTGATAAACATATCATTGCCAATCACATAAAGAGGTGAAACACAAATTCTAGAAATCATCAATTAGAAATCCAGAAATCACAAAGGGGGAGGCCTATCACAAGCGGGAGCATGAAAACTCACCAACACGTGTATCACAAACGGAACGCTATTCCATGGTCGCTAACCATAAATTTTGAGCCGAAGCTCCACAAACGGCCCGAAGACCATGGGTCGCTACCCCGCCAAATTGAACCGAAGTTCCACAAACGGGGATTGTAATCCCCAAACAAACAAGTAGACATCGCACATCGCTAGTCTAAATCACAAAATGATCATCATCGATCAATAAAAGTGTCGATTACACTAAGCTAGTAAATATATGAGTTTAGCTTCATGTCCTATAACCACTAGCTTAACTTAAATATTTACGAACAAATTGTAGATTCCCACTCGAAAATTGTCACAAGAGTTTCAATCGAACAAGTCCAAAAATTAACCGACGAAGTAAACGCAAGTGTTTCATACCACTTGTTTTGCTAAGCCGTTTAATTAGATTTTCTCATACGAATGAGGTAAAGGTTTGTATATACTAATAGATTAGAAAACGGTTTTATAAACGAGCTTTGTATTAAAAATAGAGTTGAAATCATCTTTGTAAAAGAGTTTGAATATTTACTACTAGTATAGAAACCTTTGTATTTTAAAGTGACAGCATAGAAATGATTGTGGAAACAATCAATCACCAAAATCCACATACGAAGACGTGAATCAAATCCAAAGAAATTGATACCGAATTCATCAAAATGGATATTCTCAAAAATCCTGAAAAAGAAGTCATCAAAGTCAATAATAAATGATAACAATAAATCGGATAATCACGAATCGATAAAAATTGGAACCTCAAGCAAAATAGGCAAAAACAAGCAGGTCAGTCGACTGACTGCAGGGTCCAGTCAACTGATCCAGAAACCTGAAAGTTTCAGTTCCTACAGTTAGTCGACTGACTGCAGAGGCCAGTCGACTGACTGCAGAAAACAGAGACTTCCAGTTTCTATAGACAGTCCCAGAAACTCTCGGTTTCTATAGCCAGTCGACTGACTGCAGAGGCCAGTCGCCTGACTGGCACTGGGACTGTTTTTCAGCCTATCCAAATGAAGAGCAAACTTTCCCAATTTGCGATCGGACGAGCAATGGGCTTTAGGGGTTTTTGCCAATCGACAACCCAGCCCTATAGGCTCTTCGATACACCACCAAAAGCATGATCATACATCAAAGCTAAGATTTTTAAAGTTTTGACTTCAAAACACCAAAAATTGAAATGTTCACCAAATCAATTCAAATCAAAAGCAAATGAACATGAATAGATGTTAGGAATTCATACCTAACAACAATGATAGAAATAGACAAAGATGTGAGTTCAAAAACTCACCTTTAAACCTAAAAACGATGAAGGAGAAGCTTTAAAGCAAAGGAAGATCAACTACTCTTCAACTTCAACTCTAGAAGCTTGAATCTAAGCTCAAAAGAAGAACATTTCCTAAGTTAGGTTTAGGAAATTTCTGAAATTAAAGAGAGAATGAGTTGGAGAAGATGAAGAGGAGGCTTACCTAAGCTTCTCTTTGATTTTGGAGCTAACACTTGGATTTGTAAAAGAAACTAGGGCTTAGGAATTTCTAATTTCCCATTCCTCTCCCCATTTTTACTTAAGCTTGAATGTATTAGGAAATGAGGATGAATGAAGAGGGGAGGGGCTGAGTTAGGGTATTAAGATGGGTTATGGGCTGAAACCCAAACCCAAACCCAAAGTGAAAAAGTCATAATTTTTACTCAACTCCAAACATATCGATGTTTATACTCAAAAAAGTTGTAAACGCTATTTTGGACTCAATAGAGGTGGTCTCGAGTCCAATTCGACTGTTTACAAAAAGTAGCTTTTCGGACTTCAATCCGATTAATGATTCTATATTTAAATAAAACATTTAAATATACAAATCGTAAATACGCGGGTTGTTACAATTGTTATTTCCAATTTTTTAACAAAAGCGGGATTTATTTGATGCAATATCAAAACTCTTTATCACTGCAATTATCCATTACTTTATAGGATATCCCAGTGGAGACCTTTAGGAAATTTGGGAATATCCTTATTTCAGGGAAGGTAACTCTAGATGAAAGTCTAACAAACTGGATGTGCATGACATCATGACTTAGTCATATATTTTATTTGGACTATGGCATTTATTTTCAGGAACTAGAATTTAATAATACAAAATTTTAAACTCACATCACACCATATACAAAATCTAAAACCGTCGAAGCTATAAAGTGGGTTTTTTCCCTTTCGTTTTGGCATATACAACCAATGTTACATAATATAGAGTTGAGTATAGTAAAATTTTATTAAAATATGTTTTTCCCTCTCAAGTTTTTTGTAGCAGACTATATATTTAGTCAATTGTAGGATTATGAATTGTGTGTTTGCCTTATACCGATTCATTTAATGCTTGATAATTGTCGTAACAAACATGTGAATATCCCTTTTTAAAAATAAAATATAAATATAACTCACCTTTTTATATCCATTTTTTTGGTTTGACTTATACTGTGATTGCTTCATCAAGTACATTTATATTTCTTCGAAATGTGTTACATAGTGTACTGTTCATTATCAAAAATTTCAGTAAGATTTATAACTAAAGTTCCTCAACTACATGATTTTAAGCCATCGACTTTCAAAATAAATCGGATTTATGTTAATGAAGCAAGCATTATGCTGCAGGCACACTCCACGACTAACTTACTGTCACCTACTTCACATTCTATAGAGAAAGAATACATGTATTTGAGAATTGAGTTAGTTCTAATGAGTATGGATCATATGAACATGTATATAAAAAGGATATGAACTTTGCATTCTTCTTCTATACTGTAGACAACATTTTATGGAAAACACATCTAAAATTGATTTTATGCGACATCATTTTGTTGTTAGGGTTAGGGGCATTAGGGAATAGGGGTGGACCTGGTGGGAAAGGAGGCGGATAAACGGAGGATGTGGTAGGGAGAGTGAGGTGTGTAGGAGGGAGGATGTGAGAGTATGGGCTAGTATTGGAAAGGTAGATGATATTAAGTGAAGAGACGAAGGGGGAGTTAGCATGGTTTGATGGAAGTTCATGAAGAATAATAATAGGAGTAGATGGGTTAGATGAGAAGTCATGAGGATTGCCAACATTAGAGAGATTTTCACTTGAAAAAGAAATATGCTTTGTGCATGTATTGGTAACAGGTAGAGAGAGTGATAAGTGGGGTCAGGTATAATGTGTGTACAGGAATCAGTGATGGTATGAGTATCAGGAGGGTTGATGAGTATGGTTGAGGCAAGTGGGATAGGAGAGTGCAAAAATGCAGTGAAAGGTTGCATAGACTCAGCTGCAGATTGAAGGCAAAGTGAGCTTCGTGCAAAGTGGTAGTATCACGACGTGTAACATCAAGTAAAAATTCCTTTGTAGTTTTCTCAGAGGTTGTTTCAGACATCTCAGATAATAATGCAAATTTGTTAGAAAGTTTCAATTGGCAATTCATTGTTGAAAGTTTTGTCATAGTTGTGCGAGGAAGATTTCAAATTTTCATGGACTTACATGTTTGACTGCATTACATTATCTACTCCTTGATGAGACAAAGCTTCTTTGTATGTTAGGAGGGAACATGATTTGCTGAGAATGACATTGGATATTTCACTGCTGGCAACAGAAATTCTTGTCAACCATCAACCTGGAAGAGCTTTTCATTAGTGTTGTTGGATGCTTGGAGCTGTCAAATATTTAAATGGCATGTTATATTCTATTTCTGAAAACTTTATTTTTGTATGTGTTGGGCTACATTGTTTCTCAATAATGTAGTATTTTAGAAGTTTGCTATGCCTGTAGGATTATATTTCTGATTTGTTGTTATCTTTTTATGTTGTTTTGAAATTTACATTTGATTTAAAAATGTTGGACGTTTTAATCTGGTATAATTAATATATTGATTTACTCTAAGTTATGGCAACATTCATCGGAACTGTTTCCAAGTTTGTTATGCCAATTCTTCTCATTGTTTTGTTCAAAATTAATCATGTTTAAACCATCCATATCTAATTGCAATTAGTTGAGTCACATATATGAAGTGCATCTAATTGCAAGTTAATTGAGTCATAGATATGAAGTGTTGGACAAATAAATCGTTTAAATTTTGTCTTTGAATGATAGTTCACGTTCTTTGATAAAATTGGATGGATGGACATTCTTAAATCTGTGACAATGTTTCATGAAGTGTTAGAAATACAATTTAAATGCTTAAGTTCAAACTCCATTATTAACTAAGTCAATAATTTTCATTTAACATAGTTTTCTTTTTTATAAACATATCAAAAATGTACCAAAAAGTTTATTTTAAAAAAACTGTCTTCTATGTAAACCATATTATAATTCGTAGCTTGAAATTAAAGATAGTATTGAGGATGCTCTTGGCAAACATAAAATCATTTTATGTGAAAATAAATATGAAATAAGCCATTATTAAATTATGATGAGACTACTATAGAAGGCTCATCAATGCCTCATAATGCCTACACATCCATACCATTAAAATAACAATTTATGGGCACTATGACATGAATGGAGAAAGCATATACTATATTTGTAAGCAAAACATTATCCATGCTTTAAAACGTGCTACACAAGTGCATTGTTGAATTAATGCATGCATACGTAATCAGATGCAGGTCCATCTGGGCGTGCATATATACTCGTTTGTAATAATGATAACCATGTGATACGAACATGGTGCAATCGCTAGCCAACACAAGGGCTAAGAGAACCATAATAATTCCTAAGATGCTTCAAGATTAAATACGCAGGCATAAAGAAGGAACCTACTACTATTTATTTGCACAAAAATGCTATGCTCACTCGCTCAAAAGCGAGTATTCACTGCAGTTGCTATGTTGATCGACTGTTCCAATTGGAGTGGTGTGGAACTCACCCGCAAATGAAAAATGAATAAAAAAAGTTGGATTCACGGTGTTCAGCCATGAGCTACTAACTATAATGAACAGTCGCCTTCTAAGCATCCCTTTTATTTGCAAATCAAATAAAAAAATTCCATGAAAGTAAACCATGAAGAGTAATTTGAAGACTGGATTAGTTATACAAGTTTGTCGTTGCTGAACTTTGTCTTTTGTTTAATGAATAACTATATATAACCACTTTTCGAAATGAATAGACCGTGAACTTCGCTTGAATTTTTCTTCTACTCTCTCTTTCATTTTCTTCTGCATAGAATAGCTCTTATTCTTCTGTATGTTTGCTGTCCAGATTTTAATATGCATTAGTTAAGATCATTTTGGTGCTTTCACCATCTCTGTTTTGCCCCGCATAGATCTGCTGCATTGGGCCATCAGAGCGAGTAGATTCATGACCCGTTCTAGAGAGCTCTGGATCTAGGATCGAGGCAGGGCTCAGTTGACCCCCCCCCCCTCAACCTACCCGTACTACTGAGATCTCATGAAATTGCTTTATTCTTGTAACAATGATTTGTTAATCATTTTAGATATATGTGATTATGACATACATATTATAATGTTTCATTCAATAAACTACAAAAGTTTTCATTCAATAAACTATAAAAGTTTTATAGTATTAATGTTACGGTCGAATTTACCGCAGCCTTTGAGCAAATTTAAACGATCGAATCAGATGAGAAAACGACGAAGAAATGACCCAAGGACTTTGGGAATATCATAAAAAGGCAAAGAAAAAAGAAATATAAAAAAAGCTAAAAAAGTTGAAAGTTCAAATTTTCGGAAGAACCGACTCGGAGCAAACCCACAAAATCATCAGGTCAGACTAGAGGAGGGATAACCTTGGAAGAACTCCAAGCGCGACCCGAAGCAATCCAAGCAAAAACCCCAAGTGCGACTCAAAGTTGGTTCGGTACAGATTCAAGTGGTTGGATTGGTACCGATCCATGAAGATTCGGATCGGATACACAGAAGTCTCGGGCTTGACTCACAAAAGTCTCGGGTCTGATTCCAAGCATGCAAAGGAAAACTCAAAGCACAAAATCTCAAAAAATCTGTGGGTCAAGCCCCAAGCAAATGCTCAAATTTCACAGTTCGGACTCCAAGTCAGTTCAAGTTAACAGAGATAGAGGCAAGCACAAAATCCAAGGTTCAAAAATCCAAGTAGTGTTGGATCAGTACCGATTTAACCACTTGGATCGGTACCGATCCACAATACTTCACCCAAATATGTCTCGACTCCTCCTACATGTAGGTGATGACGAAGCCCATTTCAAGTTCCATTTCGTTAATCCCGTATGATTCTCTATTGATCCCCACAAACATTTGAAGTCAGCATCTCCATTCATCCATAAATTCATCATCTGGACTCAGAAACAAGCTAGTAATGGTGCAAAAAAGTTTGGAATCGCGAAGCTAACCATAAATCGAGGCAAGATAAAGCATTTAAAAAAGTCCATATGATCGTTTAATGGATCGGTACCGATCCATGAATTTTGATGAGATGTCCACCACTTTTTCTGGAGAACTAGTCTTTGGCGTGGAGAACGAGGTGGAGATCATGGGGCGAGTATTCTGGCCATCTACAGCTATAAATAAAAGGGCAGAGCACATTTTAAAGGATCTTTTCACTTCTCTACAACTTTTCTATAATTCTCTTGTACTCCCACAGATTTATACCGATCCGTAAGATCAAAACTGTAAACAACACTATAAACCATCAACAAAGCTGTAAAATCCCTAAATGGACGTAGGTCAAGATTAGTCGAACCATTATAAAATGTTGTGTGTTCTTTTCTTGCCCTTTTTCATTTACTTTTCTTCACTTTTTATTCTCTACCGTACTCTTTTGGATGTTTGTGTCATTTTTGGTTCAAACAAGTAGGTTGCATTATAGATAATTATACAATAATACACACACACACGGATTTGAACTATTATTGTACGCCTCATTTTTATTATCTTTTTTATCATTGTAAACACGTTGTTATTCGTAGTTAATGTACATTTAGTAAAAATCGCTCATAAAAATATAAGTAAATAAATATATTTACATTAGTACACAACTTTGAATCAATACATAGAGCCTCACCAGGTCTTGGGATGGGGTGGGTCTACCTTGCCCCCATACGGGTTCCGAGTTTGGAGAAAAAGTTTAGACCTATACTAGATCTACGGGGCGGGTCTGGAGTGAGTTTAAAAAACCCAAGGTGAAGTCTGGGGCACAAAAAAACCCGCCCCATTGTCATTCCTATCCTCAAACAGCATGGTAGAAACCTCCCATCACGTAATATGGCCATAGATAATACACTCCACCAACACCAAACCACCATTGATGCCATAGTCGCCTCTCTTACCAACAAAGAAACCAACCTTGCTTCCCAACAACCCAACATTTTTAAAATCAAATCCACCCTTTAACACCTTAACCAACATATGACCGACCTCGATTCTCTTCCACTCCTACTACTCCTCAACCTGCCACATTCGCATGTCATCCACTACTCCAAACAACTCCTATCCACAACAATCAATCACATAGCCTGATACAAATTCGCTCCCCTAAATGTGAACTTATCCACTTTGGGAGCTCCAACCTACTAAATTGGATATTCTAAGCCGAATGATTCTTCATTCATCATGCAACAATGGATGAGCAATGAGTACGCCTTTCAAGCTTCTACATGTCGGGACAAACACTAATTTGGTTTTAATGGATGCATAAGAATCATCAACCCACTTCATGGAATGCTTTCATCAAAGTTATCGAGAAAAAGTTTGACCCTTCCTCTTTTCTTACTTCTCAAGCCACCTTGTTTAAATTATGCCAAGCTTCATCCTGTCGAGGAATATCAATGTACATTCGAAATCATCTCCAATCACATCCCTACTACTCGGCGCCCTTCTCCATTGCTTTATTTTCGGCCTTAAAATCCCTATTTCCAATGCAATTGACTTAGCTAATTAATTAAAAGAAAACTAGCAGACTCACGCTCTCCATTCTATAAACCACTACCACCTTGTATAGCACCCTCATAATCATTAACACTAAATGCACTCCAAACCCACTCAATAACGCACCAAATTACCTAATAAATAAACTCACTGCTATCAAAATGCAACAAAGGAGAGCACAAGGACTTTGTCTTAATTGTGATGACAAATACCACTCCGGACACCGTTGCCAACACCAAAATGTCCTCTTACTCCTTCTTACTGACCACCCTGACATCACAGACACTATAGCAGCCTGAGTAGAGGATGACCCACAATCCACTGCGATAAAGTACCACCAGAATCAGATCTGACCATAGCCGACATTGAACTCCATGCTCTAGTCGGCGCCTCCAAGCCCTAAGCCATGCAATTTCCAACCTCTATCAAATAACATCAAATAATAGCCCTAATCGGCATTGGAAACACCCATAACTACCTCCATCCCTGCTTCGCAATGTCAAACTGGCGCAACATAATTGCATTTTTATGTGGATCTACACCTTTGGAGTTTACATGCTCCGATTTGGTTTTGGGAATATAAAAAACTTTAACCTAATTACAAAATACCACAAAACTCTTACTATGAGCTTTATCTATAACCAAAGCCCATAACCCTTTCATGTCCTTCTCCAAAATCTAGCCCAATAGAAATTACACTCCACCAATTAAAAAGGCTCAACTCCACATCCTCTATAGCCTATTACTTCCACTTACAAATCGGCCCTCTACCAAATCTCAAACACCACCCCTACAACCAGACTCCCACCAATCTAAAAAATTCTCGCCCAATATACTTACCTTTTTTACAAACCAGCCAACCTTCCACCACATCGCCAATTAGACCACTACATCAACATCCTCCCAAATCACCCTTCCATTAACGCCAAAACATATCTCTATCCTCATTACCAAAAATCAAAAAACAAATACAAGAAATGCTTTACATCAAAATCATTCACTCATCCACAAGCCTTATGTTGACTATCATGCACTAAAAGCCATAACGATATAATATCATTCCAATACCCACCGTAGACGAGCTTCTAGATGAGTTACATGGTGCTACCCATTTCACTAAACTCGATTTGCAGAGTAGCTACTTCCATTCGAGTCCACTCACATGATATTCCCAAAAACTGCTTTTCAAACCTAGGAAGATCATTATGAATTTATCTTAACGCCCTTCAGCCTAACCAAGTCCTTATCCACTTTCTAACCTACCATGAACTAAATATTCCAACTATTTCTCCATAAATTCATTTGTCTTTTTTGATGACATCCCTATCTATATCTTCTTCCTCACTTTCTGCATCAATCACCTAAAATCCACCCTTGAAATCCTACATCTACATAAATATTTCATTAACCTCAACAAGTGCAAGCGTGCATCTTTATAGCAAAGAAGCAGCAATATTAAGTTCATATCTAAGTTCTCGGACTTCTATAGGTGTAGATTGAAGAGGAACACTGGAGTTTGAGTAGAGATATTTCGAGCGAAGAGGATGGATAGAGGGTTAAGAGAATCCATTTAATTTTCTTCGCAACTCAATTTGGGAAAGTTAGTAAGTGGAGAGATGGTGAATATAAAAGTTGGGTGAAGCGGTGGAAGAGTGTATTCATCAAATATCGGTTGGTGGGGCGGGCGGTTGCAAGCCACGTGCTTTCTTTTTGTAAAGCACATCTTGTTTATAATTTTTTCTATGTTTTTGTTTTTTTCTTGCTAATGTTTGAAGATTTTCATTTTTTAGTTGCTTTTTTCATTAGTATGAGTGAGTTTTGTGAAAGAGTTGGTTTGTCACTTATTTTGATCTTGTAGCAGTTGAAATGTATTCTATTATATGAATAATAAAGTATCAAGTTTCATACATATATATATATATACATATATATATATACAGACATACATATATATTAACCATTACCTTTTCTTTACGTGTTAAATTATAAAATGCGTAATTAATCATTAAGAGTGCTCTTTTGTTCAATGAAAAGGGTGTTTCGAAAGGGATATTCAAAAAAAGGTATGTGTTTTTGTGTTACAAAAAAGATATTATAAAAGGGGAATGTTTGTTATTTTTTGTTTATGTTTTTTTTTTTTAATATTTATAGAATAATTTATAGTAATTGATAATTATTCATAATCTAATACAACAAACACCGGATTAATAATAATACATTACCATCAAAAAACACATACCCATGATACAGAGGTTCTAATACAACAAATACCGAATTAAAAAATTGATACGTTGCTATCAGAAAACACATAACCCTGAGACAGAGGTTCTAGAGGTCAAGGACCACTAGCTCAAGCAGTTAATGGTGTGGCGCTTTTGACAAAAGCTCTAGAAGTCATGGATTCGAGCTTTTGAGATAGCAAAATGAGTGCTCTGCTTGAATAAAGTAAAAAAATCAAAAGAAAATGATACATTTCAATTTAAAAAAATACAAACAGTGCAATTTTAAATAAATACATAAAAAGAACTGATGAGGGATACTACTAGCGCACAATTTTCCACTAGGAAATTCAGTAACTCTCTAATGTCATTGCACATGACATATTACAAACAAGCATGTAATTTGTCTCCCGTTGGCAAAAATATATGAAATTTCTCGACTCGTATGAATGTCATTAGGTTCCCTCGACGCCATACACATACACCAATCAAAGGTCTATTGGAACTCGGTATCGTGTACTAATGAGTAGACATCGGTCTGGATCATTTGGGCCTGGATGATGAAGTACCCTCAATGAGTCGTCTCTATGGTACGGTGCAGGGGCTAGTATTACATAGTTTCATCTCCAACCTATTGAGAATGTCGATGTACAATTGAGTGTTGAAATTGGCAAGAAGAGATGGGGGGATGTCGTATTTGTATTCTGGCATCCCAAAACAATCACCGCACATCGTGTTCATCTCTTGGAACTTTGATGGAGATTACGGTCTGAATTTTTTAAAATGTTTGGTAGTGGTATTCCACCACTCTTCGTCTCCATCCACGATGCTTTTTTATACCTTACATACTACACCTTTAATTTGTAGTAGTTTGTCCCATGGAGACCAAGGACGCTTGAGACTGTTCCTCTTGTTCTTTATTTGTAATATGTTCAAATTAACGTCTTATTAGGCGTTAAAAGTGAGTGCGATATAGTCGTTCCAAGGGCCAACATTCCCAACCTGACCACCAAACATCTCCACATACATATCAATGAAAGCTTTCGTCTATTCTCCAGTCCAGTCGGCAATTGCTCTAAAGCTGGCAGAATTGCAGGAAGCAATAGACATGCTGTAAAGTAAAGTAAAAATTCAAAAATATACATTCTAAAGAAAAGTGAAATAAAAACGAATAAATGAAAAAAAATCTCAACCGGTATTTTAAAATGCTTGGACTAACTTGGTTGTGCATGGAATTGATGGGGGGATGGTGGTGGGAAGGAAGAGGAGGAGAGGTTTTATAGGGAGGGGAGATGACAATTGACAAATGAACCGTGGACGTCAGACGTGTTAGATGCTTTTGACGCTAAGATCCTAACGATAATTTTTCATAAACAATTTTTTTTAAAATGTTAGTATCAGCACAGGATAAGTAGGACAAATAATCATCAAGGCCAATTTTCCATGGTCACATGGATCCTTTGAAATCGACTCGTTCATTCTTTACTTTTTTTATCAAACCGACCATCAAGGAGGTTTACCTACTGTCACCGGAAAAAATCAAATAGTCTGAAGCCCAAATAATACTCCTCGTTCTCTCTTCTCTACAGTTCGCGTTCCATTCTCGTATAAGTGTTCCGTCACAAGTATTCTTTCTCAAATCAAATTATTTCATTTGCCACATTTTCTCTACATTGCATTTATATTTCTGTTGATTGTTCGTTTAATTTTCCAAAATTAATTTTTTTCTTCCTGATTAGCCGTTTATTTCCTGAATTATTATTTAGGTCAACGTCCCTAAATCACCAAATTAAATCATACTTACATACCTAATCTCAACCATCGTTCGCCTCTTGACCTCCGATTATCGCATCTTGATCGTCGTCCACTACACCTTCCCGATCCTTCATCGCATCTTCTCATGCATTTGCCAGCCTCCGTCGATCCTCTAGGTATTAGATTATCTTCTCCTCTTCTCCATCGTGATTTTATATCCTTTATATGATGAAATTTTAATTTACTTTTTGATTTTTTAATTGATTTATTTTGAACGCCTAATTTCAACTATGCTAATTTCACAAGAAATGTGATGATTGGGAAGTGACAATTAGTTTGTGAAGAGAGTTAACGTAACGAAGACAGGTGTCATATATTTTTTATTAGCTTAATTTCATTACACTTCAATGATCTGTTCCAAAACTAATGCTTTTAGATTTAGAAAATCATTTACAATTGATGCTAATAGCACAACTAAAACCCAAAAAAGAAAAGAAACGGGAAACAACTCAAAGATGTGAATAAATGGGTTGCGCCCATTTTTATCAACATGGGACTCCAAATCCAACTCTCTTTCAGTTGAAGTATTCTATAACGACCCGCCTTTTCGACTCCCGAATGTCGACACTAATACATCCACGGTATTCATGTGTCGAATACCCAAGTGTCGTAAAGAAGAATTGTTAGGGTAAAAATAAAATGAAAAGGAAATAGAACTAGAAAGAAGGGAACACAATATCAGAATCTTACTAGTGGAACGGTAATATATAATATCAAAAGAACAATACAAAGGGTTACTCTGATATAGAAATTTCATTGTTTTTTAAATGGTACTCGAATACAACGTATCACTGGGATAACATATCACATGTCAATAAACGTTCGAATCACGCTACGCAAGTTTCGAACTTGTGACCTCTCGCACCAAAGTCGAATCACTTAACCACCGGAACAATGGTGCTTGTCAATTATAAATGCCCGTTCTCACAAATGCTGATATGTACAATATACTAATGTAGCGGAAATAAGAATACTAAGGTAGGCGAAACGTCTAGCTCATCTCCTCGAGCTCCAATGAACATCAATGAAAACCTGTCTTTCTCAAACTAATCGAAAAAGCATGCGAGGAATTTAGGGAAAACAAAAACCAAGCGTCAAACATAAGTCTAGTATGAGAAACTCAAGAAATATGTAATCAACATATAGCAGTACTTTTAAGATGGCAAAAAATGCCATAACGATTATCCCCTTAAAAGAACAACCATCTAATAAGTACATAAAGTGGTATAATAGATAATGTCTAGGGTGTGGAATAAAAATATATAATATAGTCGGAATGGTTACATTCATTACATTCGACAGCATATTAGAGGGTACAATCAAAAACGAAAAGGAATGTTCGCATAATGGATTTTCCGTAGAGATCCCATCGGTCAAGCCTAAATACAATCTCCTGCACAAGATTCAGAAAGTACCTTCCAATCACCGTATATCTCTAAATAAAATGTATTATTAAGGTAATCACAACTGATCCATCGTCAGAACACTTTCATGAACCACGTGGAACCTAGTATCAACAACTCCCGCGCTCAACATATCGATAGCATACTCTAGAAATAGAGTTGATATACCCTCACAAGTGAGCTAAACCTAAAATAGTAAGGCTTGTTCCATTTTTAGCCATTTCCAATGTCGAGGTTACATTCGGCATCTTTCACACCCATCTTCATCACTCGAATAGAACATGAATTCCCAATTGTATTCCCACATCTCGAACGGATCTTAAAACCACACATGGATTCCAGCATTTCGAACGGATCCACTTCTAAGAGATAAAACATGTATCTCAGTCTTGAAGTGGTTTTCGATAAGTAAAACACTTGTCAATCCCGGTCTCTTCAATCTTGAAGCTATCCCTCGGTAAAGATTGAAGCTATCCTTACTCGAACATCGGCCTTAACTCCCACTAATTGACAAGCCTACTACGTTGGATTTTAGTGCTAAGTATACAACTAAATGTTTTCATAAACGAGTAAACATACAAAGCACGATCAAATCATAATATGCACAATTACGTCACATAAGCAACTTCTAATCCCTTTATTGTTTAATTAATCTTTTATTAATTAAAATCTCTTTATTAGTAAAACTTCTCTTAACTAATAAAACTTCATTTATGAATTTTTACTATTCCTTTGTACTCTTTTCATTACTTCAAAAATATTCATATACTTATCTCAAATGGTATAAGCATATTCACAAATCATTAACAAGATTTCTTACTTTAAACCTTTGGCATTTCTATCTTTTCCCAAAAGGTTCCTTACTTATAATTTCCTTCAAAATATCCATTTTAAGGATCTATGTAATTTCATATATCCATTAAAAAATGTTTAAGACTAATGTTATTTAAACATTGTCACTACAAACCCAAAACCATTTCACTTATACTTATCTTTAAAACATTCTTTTAAAGATCTATTCACATTTATAAGTATAATAAAAAGATTAAATATGAATGTTATTATCACATTGTCACAAAAAGCCCAAAACCATTTCAAACTTATATTATCTTTAAAAACATTCTTTTTAAAGATCTAAGATCATATTTGGTTAAGTTCGATAGTCGACTAAGCAACCATTCAGTTAAAAATGATCGCTTATAGAAATTACGATTCATATTCTTAACTCGTTTCCGAGATTGCAACTTAACTATTTCTCTTCCAAGAGTGAATCCAGTTAAGTTAGAGCACTGGTTGCATCAAAGCCTTTCTTAGACAGTTCATTCTTGCATCTTATAAATAGATAAATCTACCTCATCGGCTTTTAGTGTTAAGTATAGTATTAAAATTTTCATAAACGAGTAACAAACAACATGATTAACACGTTTCCAACATTGTCGACTTAACTATTCCTCATCCAAGTGGGAAACCAGTGGGTTAGAGCTGTATTGCTCATATCCCTACTCGACATCAATCTTAACTCTCACAAATAGATAAGTCTACATAGTCGGCTTTTAGCATTAAGCAAAGTTAATTACTTTGCAAACAAATAAGTAAACAACGAGATTATCACATTTTCGAAATTCCAACTTAACTATTCCTCGACCAAGAGGAAAACTAATAGGTTAGAGCTTTATTGCTTGTATCCCTACTCGACATCAAACTTAACTCTCATAAATATAGAAGTCTACCTCGTCAATTTTAAGTGTTAAGCCTAGTCAATTACCTTTTCCAAAACTTATATATACTTTAAAAATACTTCTAAATAGTCTTTAAATATCTACGTAAAATATTACTTGAAAATAACTAATTTATAATTTGATGAAAAACATTTTTTATATTATAAAGCCCCTTTACTTTGAAAATACATATATAATTATTAAAAATATATTTAAACTTCAAACCAACTTTAGAATACTTGTAAATTGGTTAGAAAACAAATCTAAAAATATTAGTGAAAAATACAAAATTTAAATATCATTTTTAAACACTTAACACCATAAGCGACTTACCACATCATTTATGAATGTTGTTAAAAGCCTTTGTTAAATACAACATTGAAAAGCATGCCCTTTGTGACTAGTTTTAACCACTTTAACAAATGATTTAAGACTTGAAATTTTAATAGTAAGTACTACCCTTAGGGTTCTTAAAAACCATGAAAAGAAACCCTTAAGATTATATTCCAATTTATTTACTAAATTTCCCGAAAACAAGCTATATTTACAAAGTGTGTTTATAACCACATTTTTGTTCTAACTTTCATAACTTTGGTTCACAATTTATATAACTTTCCAAACCATTCTTTACTCTACAATACATCAAAGTATGTGTATAGAACTACCAAATCACATTATCCCAAGTTACGATCATAAATATCCAATTTACAAAAATTAAAATTATGGGATATTGAAGTGTACTTATAGTAACTATTATTGCTTCAAACACTTTCAAACATACTTCAATTCAACACACGATCCAAACAACCATTTAAACATCAATTCATGCTATACCACATGTTTAAGATGGTAATAGAAGTGAAGTTATACAATATAAAGTTGTCACTTACTTTCAAAAGCAAGAGGGGTCCAAAATTTATAACTTTAATTAGTTAATGTCACTTTAACTTTATATTTCAAGCACAACATATATACACACACAATATATACAAAAAATAGTGAGATAACTCTTTTAGATCGAAGCCAAACACATGCACCAGCACAACCAAACCCAACAACACTTCCTACCATCACCTTTCAACCACCTTCTTCCCTTCTTTCTTTGTTTCACTTGCTTTTCCAAGGCTATTTCTATCCTTATTGCTCATGGGTATTCCAAATATGGGAAGCATGGCTTTTCTTCTTCCAAATATAACATGGTGGAAGGTGTTCTAATATTGCCTAAGGCTTGTGGCAAAGTTCAAGTGGATTTGGAGTTGTTTTGTAAAAAATTTATTTAGAACATTTTGAGAAGAAGAAGACATTAAAGAAGCTTGGTTTTGCCTTTGTGAATTTGTGATTATTTAACAAGGGTATGCCCCTCCTTATATAGACTCAAAATGGTGTTGCCTAAGCTTGTTCTCACCCCCACCCCTGGCATACCATGTAAGACTTACCTCTGGACATGCCCATCACTTCTTGTTTACATCACTTCACTTTTAACAGAATACTCTTATACACTTAACATGTTAGTATATCTTATCCATTTGGAAGTTTTTAGAACATTCCATTTGCTTTATGGATTATAGTATTAATTAGTTCCTAGTATGTTCATTTGACCATTAGACAAGTGCACATGAGTTTGAACAACGTCTATTGAATAAAAAGCTGTTTATCGATAAACCGATTTTCGGTCACATTATCGATTTTTTTTCAAAGTATTTATTTTTGTAAACAATTTTCAAAAACAAGTTTACCACCATTACTTATTGATTTAAAAGGGGTTAATGAGGTTATTGAATCAATTTAATCACATTTAATCAAAGATTCATATATTTAAATATTTCAGATATTTAAATATGAAGTGTTTGAAATTTGGTGTCATTGCATTCTCCTTCACTTAGAATATTTCATCCTTGAAATTCCAGCATGTGCAACAAAAAAGAAACAAACACATAGCAACATTCAATAGCATTCAATCACTAGCAAACATAGCTATCGGATTGTCTAGGTTCTAAAATCCTCTCATCGTACAAGGATGATAAACAATTTACTAAGCGCACCTTACGCTCAACTGGCTTAGGTTATTATTCAGTCGACGATTCATAATACCTCATAACAAATCAAAGAGCCATCACCTAAAACCCTCCATAAGCCAATAGAATATAGTATGCAAATATACTAAAGCCTATATGATGCACATGGACCATCCATATGCAATATCAAATATGATCACTTGCTCGATCACATAATTTCACTTCCGAACTAGTATATATCGCATGACCTCTCTAGTGCGGAATCTGATCCGGTTCCTTGATTAGAAACCTTTTTCTTCTTTCATAGCTATATACTATGATAGAAAACTTTGGGATCTTATCAGGAATCCATATCAAGTGTTTGCTGTTAAGAATCCAGTGAAAAATACTTGTTCGGACCGATATAAATCACCTTGAAATCATGTACTCGAATGGATCAATAATAGTTATGTGAGTAAAACAATCTACGTACAACTTATCATATTAGTTTATTAACTACACCAATATCTTTTATCACGTTCTTTTATTCAAATAATAAGTCATTTCAGTACTAAAATATTTATGAAGCATTTCATAAAACATACTTCAAGTCTATAAACCTTTTATAACTTAAGTCCATATTTGTATAATACTCCACTACATCATAAGAGTATATACAAAAACATCAAATTTCAAATTAGTTTAAATTCTACGATCTTCAAAGTCCGTTTGTTATATAAACTCATCTTTATATTTTCACAAAACACTTAGTTTCAAGTTCTATAACGATTCAGAAGTTTCCAACTGTCCAAAATCGTCGAAAAATCCCATTTCATTTTAACAAATGGAAGCAACCAAACAAAATATCATAAAAAGATGCACATACCATACAATCCTAATGCATAGGCTCCATGTGTCCATAAAATAACTTAACATTTTTCAATATTTTATTAAATGCATTTTACCCAAAAAGGGAAAATGTGAAAAGTTCCAACATTTATTTCGGGCTATGCTACTACCACTTGGCCATCCTACATAGTATACATATAAAAGTTTCCTACACAAAAAGTTCATATCAAATTTTTTCCAAAGAAAAACTTTTAGAACTAAACACCGGGTTTTATTTTAAATCGCTTTGAAATAATAATCCATACATATATCTTCTGTATAACAAATCGTACTTTCAAAGTCAAATCAATATCTGTTTTACTCAAACAATCTTATAGCATCCACCACTTAGAAACCCGAAAATGAATGCCGATGATGTTGAAGTCATCACCAGAATTATTTTCAAACGATAGGAGTAAGGTCAGTACATCCAATTCATGTCTTTTGGATTTAACCAAAATCATTTCAAAATGGTATCAAATACTTCATAAATATTACTAAGTACCATGATCTCAATTTCATAAACTAATTTTCCAAATACTTACTTTCAAATAATAAAACTGTTATCTTTTCAAAATCTTGAAAAATATTTTCAAAGACACCGGGATTTAAGTTCTCAAAATATCAATTAAATCCTTCTTGTTTATAAATCATATTTTATAAACCATACTTATATAAATTACTTTATTATATAAAATTCTTTTACAAATCTTTATTTTACAAAATATCATATCTTTCCTCGGATTAAATAAACATTTTTTGTAAATTCTACTTTTAACCCAACATTGCAACTGAAGGCCTTATAGTCAAACTATGAAACTAAATTCACAAGGTGTTCATTTCAATATATCTACAAATTCCATCTACCAAACCCTTGTATTTAAAGGAAAACTGCTCATAAAATTGTCGAGCACAAATCAAAAATCAACAAATGAAGGTCAATGCCCATAAACTCGCCGAGCATGACTAAATAAATTAATAAGAGGTAACGAATGAATATCATTAATCCCTACATTAATTAGACTATGCTTTGACAATTCATACTCTATAAGTTACCTTATATATGATCTTTAATTTTTGTAGTTATAATTACTTATAAGTTGTACGTTTATAACAAATACAAATACGCTCTCATATGTATAATACACTCAACTCATTCTAGGGTGTCACTTAACTTATCTCTAATGAGCCAGACCCAACCAAAGCCAACGGTCTTGCTTAACCATCAGCTCTGATACCAACTGTAACGACCCGCCTTTTCGACCCTCAAATGTCGACACTAATACATCTATGGTATTCACATGCTGAACACCCAAGTGCCAAAGAGGTGAATTGTTAGGGTAAAAATAAAAGAAAAAATAAATATAACAAAAAAGAAGATAACACAACATCAGAATCTCACTAGCGGAACAGTTTCATATCAAAAGAACAGTACAAAGGGTTTCCTCAATTTAGAAATTTCGGAGTCACCAAACCTAAGTACTATAATCAGCTTGGATAATTATAGCCGCCTATCCTCACAAACGATGTTATGTACAATCTACTAATGCGGTAGAAATAATAATATTATGGTAGTTGAAACATCCAGCTCGTCTCCTTTAGCTTCAATATACATCAATAAAAACTGCCTTTCCCAGACGACTTGAAAGAGCTCGCGAGGAATTTAGGGAAAACAAAAACCAAGCATCATATATAAGTCTGAGAACTCAAGAAATATATGATCAACATAAAGTGGTACTTTTGAGACTGCATGGAATGCCATAACCATTATCCCCTCAAAATAACCACCATCCACTAAGTACATAAGATGATATAACAGATAATGTCTCGGTTGTAGAATATAAATATATAACATAGCTGGAATTTTTACATTCATTGCATTCGACAGCTTATTAGAGGGTACAATCAAAACCAATAAGGAATGTTCGCATAATGGATTTTCCCCATTCGGTCAAGCCGAAATCCAAACTCCCACACAAGGGTTAGAAGTACCTTCCGAGTGCCATATATCTCTTGATGAAATATGACATTAAGGTAAACACAACTAGCCTATCGCCTGAACACTTTCGTGAACCACGTGGAACCAAGTATCAATAACTCTCGTGCACGACATATCAATAAGCATACTCTAGATATGGAGTTGATCTATCCTCATGAGTCAGAAAAACCCTAGATCGTGAGGCCTACTTTGTTTTTAGCCATTTCCGATGTCGAGGTTACGTTCGGCATCTTTCACACGAGTCTTCATCACTCGAACAAAACATGAATCCCCAATTAGATTTCCACATCTCTAATAGATCTTGAAACCGCACATGGATTCCAACATCTTGAATAGATCCACTTCCAAAAGGTAGAACATGTATCTCAGTCTCAAAGTGGTTTTCAATAAGTAAAACACTTACCGATCATGGTCTCTTCAAGACTGAACTGATGAATTTGGTCATTCAATAATAATAAGGACGATCGTATATGGAAACCAAATCTTGTATACTTATCACGTTTTTGATATTTTCATCTCACACTATCCCTGATCAAGAGTAAAGCTCATATGTTAGTGCTTTATTACTCATATCCCTACTCGAACATCAGTCTTAACCCCCATAGATAGACAAGCCTACTTCATTGGCTTTTAGTGCTAAGTATGTGACTAAATGTTTTCCATAAACGAGTAAACATACAAAGCACGATCAAGTCATACAAAGCATGATTTAGTGATAAAGCGTTTCTAGTCCCCTTTTTGTTTAATTAATATTTTATTAATTAAAACCTCTTTTATTAGTAAAACTTCTTTTACCTAATAAAACTTCATTTCTGATTTTATACTATTCATCTGTACTGTTTTCAACACTTAAAAAAGTATTCATATATTTATCTCAAATGGTATAAGTATATTCACAAATCATTAACAACTTTAAACCTTTGTTTTTTTAATCCTTTTTCAAAAGATTTCTTACTTATAATTTCCTTCAAAATATCCATTTTGAGGATCTAAATACTTTCATAAATCCATTCAAAAAGGTTTAAGACTAATGTTATTTAAACATTGTCACTACAAACCCAAAACCATTTCACTTATGCTTATCTTTTCAACATTCTTTTAAAGATCTATTTACATTCATAAGCACAATAAAAAAGGGTTAAAGACGAATGTTATTAACACATTGTCACAACAAACTCAAAATCGCTCCATACTTATATTATCTTTCAAAACATTCTTTTTAAAGATCTAAGATAATACTTGGTTAAGTTCGATGGTCGACTGAGCGACTATCCAGTTAAAAATGATCGCATATAGAAATCACGATTTGTATACGTAACTCGTTTTCAAGATTCTAACTTAACTATTCCTCATCTAAGAGTGAAGCCAGATAAGTTAGAGCACTGGTTGCATCAAAGTCTTGCCTAGACACTTCATTCTTGAATCTCACAAATAGATAAATCTACCTCGTCAGCTTTTAGTGTTAAGTATAGTATTAATGACTTTCATAAAAGAGTAACAAACAACATGATTAACTTGTTTTCGACATTCCTGACTTAACCAATCCTCGAACAAGAGGGTAACCGTAGGTTAGAGCTCTATTGCTCATATCCCTACTCGACATCAATTTTAACTCTCACAAATATATAAGCCTACTTCGTCGGCTTTTAGCGTTAAACAAATTTAATTACTTTTCACACAAATTAATAAACAATGAGATTAACATGTTTTCGACATTCCAACTTCATCGTTCCTCGGTTAAGAGGAAAACTGGTAGGTTAGAACTTATTGCTCGTATCCCTACACGACATCAATTTTAACTCTCACAAATAGAGAAGTCTACTTTATTGGCTTTTAGTGTTAAGCCTAGTTAGTTACCATTTTCAAAACTTATATATACTTTAAAAATACTTGTAAATAGGTTTTAAATACCTATGTAAAATATTACTTGAAAATAACTAATTTATAATGATGAAAAATGTATTTTATTTTACAAAACCTCTTTACTTTGAAAATAAAAATATAATTATTAAAAATATATTTAAACTTCAAATCAACTTTAAATACTTGTAAATATGTCAAAAAACATCTCTAAAATGATTAGACAAAAATACCAAATTTAAATATCGTTATCAAACACTTAAAACCATAAATGACTTAAGACAACATTTATAAATGCTGCTAAAAGCCTTTGTTAGAACATTGAAAAGCACGATCTTTATGACTTTTAACCACTTTAACAAATGATTTAGACTTGAAATTTTTATAATAAGTACTACATTTAGGGTATTCAAAGACCATGAAAAGAAATCCTTAAGAATATTTTCCAATTTATTTATAAAATTTCCAAAAAAACAGACTAGATTTACAAAGTGTATTTATAACCACATTTTTTTTCTAACTTTCGCAACTTTGGTTCATAGTTTTTATAACTTACCAAATCATTTTTTTACTGTACAATACACCAAAATATGTGTGGAGAACAACCAATCAAATTATCCTAAGTTAAGATCATAAATATCCAATTTACACAAATTAAAGTTATGAGATATCGAACTACACTTATAGCGACTATTCTTGCTTCAAATACTTTCATACATACTTCAATTCAACACACAATCCAAAAAACCATTTAAAAATCAAGTCACTTACACGTTGCATGTTTAAGAGAGTAATAGAAGTGAAGTTATACAATTTAAACTTGTCATTTGCTTTCAAAAGCAAGAGGGGTCCCAAGTTTATAGCTTTAATTAGTTAATGTCACTTTAACTTTATATTTTAAGCACAACATATATATATATACAATATATACAAACAAGGTAGTGATATAACTCACTTAGATCCAAGCTAAACACATGCTCAATCACAATCAAACACAAGAACACTTCCTACCATCACCTTGCAACCACCTTCCTTCCTTCTTTCTTTGCTTCACCTGCTTTTCAAAGGCTATTTCTAGCCATATTTCTCACGGCCATTCCAAATAGAGGGAGCATGGCTTTGCTTCTTCCAAATATAACATGGTGTGAGGTGTTTTAATATTGCATATCGCTTGTGGCAAAGTTCGAGTGGATTTGGAGTTATTTTGCGAAAAAATTCCGTAGAATATTTTTTTAAAAAAGACATTAAAGAAGCTTGGTTTTGCCTTTGTGAATAATTGTTTGACAAGGGTATGCCCCTCTTATATAGGCTCAAAATGGTGTTGCCTAAGCTTTTTCTTACCTCCCAACCATGCCATGGAAGCCTTACCTCCACACATGTCCATCACTTCTCATTTACATCACTTTAGTTTTAACAAAATACTCTTATACCCTTAACATGTTAATATCTCTTATCCATTTGGAAGTTTTCAAAACATTTTATTTTCTTTATAAATCAAAGTTTTAACTAGTTCCTAATTGTTTATTTGACCATTAGACAAGTGCACAAGAGTTCGAACAAGTTATATTGGATAAAAAGCTGTTTATCGATTTTCGGTCGTATTATCGACTTTTATTCAAAGTATTTATTTTTGTATAAAAATTTAAAAAAAAAGTTTATCATCATTAGTTATGATTTAAAAGGGGATTAAGAAGGTTATTAAATCAATTTAATCTCATTTAATCCAAAATTCAAATATTTAAATAATTCAGATATTTAAATACGAGGTGTCTGAAATTCTGTGTCGTTACATATTCACTGTAAAAAGTCCGCTTTTTGGAACATGGTTATAGATGGGTTGGACACCAAATTGTGTATTCAAGATTGTCTACATTAGCCTAGCCTTAAAATATAAGGTGCATATTTTGTAGTTTATTTGTTAATTTTTTAATGTAAATATAGGTAACTTGATGACATAAAATTGTAAATATAATGTAATTTTTCAGACAATATCGTCTATATCAGGAGTTCAAGATGTCGTAAATTAAATCATACTGATCGTAAATTTTTGCGCATCACTCCATCCAACTCCTTGCCAACCTTCTATCGAGTACTGCTCCCACAACATCTCTTTTCTTAAATTTTTTTGATTGAAATACCAAAACGAGATCTATAGGTGATTTAAATTTTTTTCCGATTGGAATACCAAATTGCTTAAATAAGGAATTTATTGCAAGCATGCTCTTTTCTTGTGATTGAAATACCGAACTGTTAACTCTAAATTAACAAATTATTGTTTTTGATAAAGCATGTGTTTTTGGTGTTGGAAAGCCTAATCTAAATCTATTTTTAATCAGCAATAAGCTCTTGTGTTTTTTTATTAATAAAGTCCAGTTTCTATTAGCTACTATGTGTTCATAATCATAGCTTTTACAGCATTAGTAATGTTAGTTTTTAGTTTTTGATTAACTGCTACGGTGGACACTGCTAATCAAAATATTTTGTACACTCACTTGCATTTTATTAACATGGTACCAAAAGATAAGGTTGAAATATGTTGGACGCTTAATTTCCCATATGACTGTAAGAGTTTATTATTGTTGATTGTAGGTCAATTATCCTTTCTGTCTACTACTACATTACACTGTAGTATAGTTGTTGGCTTTATTTTAGGTTTTTCTACAATTCTATAATAATAATGATTAGAATTTAGTCTGTTTTTTATGTGTTTTATTTTAGTGGTAATGTTCTTGAATAAAATGCACGAAATGGATATAACAAAATTTGTATCAACTCAAATAAGAAGGTACGTAGATCCAAAGTGGACATTAAACACCCATTCACACATACTTTATGCTTAATGCAAATAAATTATTTGAGTATCGTGAATGGGGATAATTTAAGCATTTGGCTTAAATAAAAGAATAAGAAACTTTAAGTTCTCAAAATCAAAAGATTTGAAACTAAAAAAAGAAATACTAATGCCCTTTTTGTATTATGATATTATCACTACTATGATACTTTAAAATGGGGACGAAGTCTAGAGTCGGCCGGAGTCGGCTCTGTCTCCATTATGGAGTCGGCTGGGACGGCGTAAAATTCTATTGAGTTTTGCGTCGGCTGGGGACGACTCAAGTCGGCTGGGGACGACTCAAGTCGGCTAGCGTCGGCTATTTAATTATTTTCCCAACCTAATTCTTATATACACCTATTTCGTTTGAAAAAATAAAAAACACTACTAAAATGACCAAAAAATAAAATTAACATGTATGATTATTAATACCCAATGACGGGTCGTGATAGGTTAAATTGGTATTTTCGATGATATATGTTCGTGTAATTCGAAAAGTTATCGTTGTTGAAAATCTAAGTCGCACGACCAATCGATGCAACTTTTAGTCGATCCGTTATACAAATTCGATAAAGGTGGTTATATGTAACATTTTAAAGAATTAAAATAATTTTTTAAAGCGTTGGGTAATCAATTATGAATTTTTAAATGTATTTGGTATAATAAAATTATATAAAATAAAATATGCGGCGTAAAAATAAATTCTTTGGATCTTATGTCGATCTAAGGTATTTGGACATGTTTCCAGAATATGGTTTAAAAATACACGAATCTGGGGTGTCGATCTTGAACTTCAAATTTATGGCCGTTCGTGGACTTTCGGACAAAAAACCCTTCGTTCGAAGGCCGAACGACCTTCAAACGAGACCAAATTTGAACCAGTGATGCTTTGTAGTGTTTTAATCGAATCCGTACGGTTGGATTCGCAAAAAAATCATCGAAAATAAAATCATCCAAGAAATATGTCATTTTTTGTGCTATAAATTTCAAAAATTTATATCATCACACCATAATTTGTGCTATAAATTTCAGAAATTTATATCATCGCTTTCAGTTTTCACCCTTCCAATTTTTTTGCATATTAATTGTATTATAGTATTTGATCAGATTAAGATATCAGCTCCACCTTTTTATATTCTAAGTTGTCTAATTTTTAACATGGTCTTTTGAGGATTCACTTTTAGATAACAACATTTTACCTCCCTGTAGTCTCTCTCAGTCATTCCTCGATGTGTCTATTACTTAATATCAGGTTGTGGTAATTATTAATTTAGTCCGACCTTTCCGAAAACGTGAGATGAACTCCAGACTTATGCCTGTCAAAGGAGCTATATGCTCTTTCATTTTATTTAAGTCCAAAAAATTAGAGCGTGGTTGGTTTACTATTTTTAGTTTTGTATTTTCGTCCATACAAATATATGCACGGTGCATGTATTAAAAACGATCAATTTAAAAAACGAAGTTTACATAGTAAATAGTAAATATAAAACAATTTTTTTTCCGTGTTTTGAAAATAACGGAAGCATGATCATTTACATAGTAAATAGTTAGCTATAATATAAGTGTTATAGCTAACTCCAAGAAAATGACATATTTCTTGGATGATTTCATTTTCAATGATTTTTTTGCGAATCCAACCGTACGGATTCGATTAAAACACTACAAAGCATCGCTGGTTCAAAGTTGGTCTCGTTTGAAGGTCGTTCGGCCTTCGAACGAAGGGTTTTTGTCCGAAAGTCCACGAACGGCCATAAATTTGAAGTTCAAGATCGACACCCCAGATTCGTGTATTTTTAAACCATATTCTGGAAACATGTCCAAATACCTTAGATCGACATAAGATCCAAAGAATTTATTTTTACGCCGCATATTTTATTTTATATAATTTTATTATACCAAATACATTTAAAAATTCATAATTGATTACCCAACGCTTTAAAAAATTATTTTAATTCTTTAAAATGTTACATATAACCACCTTTATCGAATTTGTATAACGGATCAACTAAAAGTTGCATCGATTGGTCGTGCGAGTTAGATTTTCAACAACGAATATTTTCGAATTAGACGAACATATATCATCGAAAATACCAATTTAACCTATCATGACTCGTCATTGGGTCAATAATAATAATAATAAATGTCAATTTTTTTTATATTGTAGCGGTGTTTTTTATTTTTTTAAACGAAATAGGTGTAAAAAAATAATATTTAAAAAAAAAATACTGACCGATCCTAACCGACTCAAGCCGTCACTAATCGGGCCGATGCGGCCGACACTAGCCGACTCCATATCGAGTATACAGGTTTCAGCCGAGACCTTCTTCTTCATTTTTTTTGCTGAATTAAAAAAACGATTTTTTTTCTTCCCCATCACTGATTCCGACCCTCTCCAACCGTCACCCTCCGTCGTCGTCGCCGTAGAAGCCTAAAACTCACCATAATCTCCTCTTTTTCTTGAATTTGGTAATTTTCTAAACCCTAATTTTGAATTAAATTGTTTAATTAGATTTAAATGTACATTATTGTGATGATAATTGGGTGCAGGTATTGCTAATTTAGTGTATTAGGTTATTTTTAGTATGAAATCGTTGAATTTAAAAGTGTGAATGGGAAATAATTGGGTGTAGGTATTTAGAATTTGAAAGTGTGAATTGGGAATTAGGAATTTGAAAGTGTGAATTTGAAAGTGTGAAAGTGTGAATTTGGAATAATTGGATGCATGTCGTTAATCGACTAAATATAAGAAATGTATTTAATTAGAAGTTTGGTATGCGGGTTGAGATTTTACTTACAGTACCGCGTATCGAGAGATTTATTCCCGATCGATCCTTTATATTTTATATTTGGATTGAGTGAGGATGACTTGGTCGTCGAGTGTATTATTTTAGTTTATCTCTAATTTATAAATAAACTTCTTACTTATTTTAAACTTCTTACTTAAAATAATACAGCAATAAACATCTTAATAATATGCAATAAACAACTTAATATAAATGATTTAAAGAAAATAATTTATAAATAAACTTCTTACTTATTTTAGTCTATCTATAATTAATATAAATAATTTAAACGAAAATAAGACAGCAACAAAGTCTTTAGTCCCAAAAGGCTTTGGTAGATTACAAAATACGATTATAATCACATAAAACTTCAGATGCAACTATATGCGTATAGGAATAGAAAAGAAATGCTGTCGAAATTTCTATAATATATATATATATATATATGTTTTTAAATTAGGAAAAATGTTCAACTATCTTCTCGACCGTACCTGGATGTATGAAAGTCGAACAGAAACGAAAGGTTTAACGAAAAAACATTTTAAGGATGGTGTACATGAATTTGTTAAATTCGCTAAAGCTAATAATGAAGAAGGTGGCACACAAATTTGTTGTCCGTGTCGTAAATGTCGACATTTGCATTATCGGGAACCGGATTTAGTTATTGTACATTTGTGTAAATCTGGTTTTGTGCCAAACTATTATTTCTAGGATCATCATGGAGAAAAAATTGGTGCATCTAATTCTATAGTGCCTAAGGCTGAGGTGAATAACAATAATGTTACGACGAATCCAATAGTAGATATGGTGGAAGATGCAGCACGGTCAATGTTTCCTACTGTTCAAATTGATTCGTATCGTTTGTTGTATTATTCTTTTATTATTCTGCTGTGAGCTATATGTATATGATTATTAATCAGACATGTTTTCTAATTATGAAATGATATATGTTTTTTTCATTATATGAAATGATATATATATATATATGCATGTTTCTAGCAGATATTATGTCACATAGCAGGCGGTCCCAAGGTTCACGAGGCCCTACTCTTGGCGATGGTAGTAGTGGTACAGCCGATAATCGCCAGAGAGCATACTTAGTGTCGAAGACCGATGGAGGGTAAGTATTTAATTTACTGCAACTTCATTATATTATTTAGTGCATGCTACTAGTATATTTATGATTTATTAACTGACAATATCAAAATGTATTCAGGGGTTTCGATTTACAACCGTCTGAGCCCATTCTAGCTGTGTCTCGCAACAGCTACCGTAGTAGGATGACAGACTTGTGGGAGCACTGGGATAGGATCCCACTTTATATTAGAGATGCCGTATGGGCTGACCTCCAAGTAAGTATAAAATTCTAATTAATTTGAGATTGGCATATTTGATCTTTGAAAATTAATATACAATTTGTATAATTCATTTAAATTTCAACGTGCAGGCGTCCTTTATTGTGGATCCCGAAAATCTCGGGATGTTCAGGACGCACTGGGAGAGGAAGATGAGAAAAAACTATAGAGGTACGCTCTCCAAGATGAAAGAGGTCGGTAAAAAGCCAAACTGGATGAGTGAAAATTTGTATGCGCGGTTTGTGCAATATTGGGAAAGCGAAGACGCGAAGGTAAATTTTCTACTTTCATATGTATGTAATTATAATTCGTTTAAATGTTTATATAATAGTTAAATTATACAGGCGGTAGCATCTAGAAACTCCGCAAACAGGCTTAAGAATCCTACAACACACCATGGTGGATCCAAGTCTTTTCAGCAATATAGAGAAGAAATGGTAAATATAAAAATTGTTATTTGTAATTTACTTATAACATTGTTTAGTTATATATATGTATATATGTGTATATATACATTCTTTAATCATATCTAATTTCAGACGAGGGAGAGAGGTGGTGTTGCACCGTCTCATTTGGACGTCTTCACCCGAACACACGCCGTCGAGCATACAGATGAAGATGGCGCGGTAACATATGAATGGTCAGACGCCAAATCAGCGAATATCCGGCTATAAAGACTATAAATTTTTTCTCTTATTTAACAATACATTAAATTGAATATTCATCTTCTCAAAATTATATTTCTAAACACAGGAGAGATGCGATCAGGAGATTGTTCGCGTGCTTGCAGAGTCTGGCAGGGAGCAGTTGACCGTTGAGGAGACGGACAGGATATTCGCTCGTATTACCGACCCGCTGACCAGAAATAGACAGCATGGATATGACAATCAAGCGGTAATATTTATTGAATTTAATTAATTCATTAACCAGTTTATAATTTTTATTGAATATTACGTATAAACTATAACTATGAATTTATTAATATACATGCCGCGATGCAAGTCGCTTACAATAAACAACAAGCTGAAGAAACAATAGCAGCCCTGCAAGCACAAGTCACCGAGTTGAACGATTGGAGGAAGACTGGATTGAAGCAGCAACTAGACGAGGCGATTGCTGCTTACTTGGCAGAGCACGGGAATATGCCGCCATCACAGGGATCTGGCGCTGATGATGATTGGGACGAGTGGTAGTAAGTTTTTAGATATGTTTTCTGATTAACTTTGAATGTCTTGTATATTTGATGAACTTTTGGTTGAATTTTGTAAATATTTTGGATATTTGTGATGATGGACGTTTGGAGAAGTATATTGATGTTTTATGGTTCTTAGTTGGGCATATATGTGATGTATATTGTTGTTTGGTGAAATATATTTGAGGAATATATATGATTGTGTGGATGGAAGGTAGAAATGGCTGCTAGAAATGCAGAAAAATATATCCAGATTAGCGTCGGCTGGAGTCGGCTGGAGTCGGTCTATTGGTCGTATATTATATTTACACGTGGATTGAGTTTAGCGTCGGCCGGAGTCGGTTAGCCGACTCAAGCCGACGCTAAACTAGGGGACGTTCCCGTCCCCATTCCCGTCACCATATCACTTGGCGACGAGCTATATAGCATCGGCATATAGCGTCTACTCGAGTCGGCCGGAGTCGGCTAGAGTCGGCTATATGCCGACGCTAAACAGCCTTCTCCTTGTAGTGTATGAAAGGATAAATGAGAATCTGTCATCTTCTTATTCAAATGAAATATAATATTAGTCATCTTCTTATTAAAACAAAATATAATATTTCAATTGGGGCACATTTATACAGTTGATGAAAATATCATGTTATATGCTATAGCTTTTGATTCTTACAGATATCTCCCTACAGGTATCATCTTATAGGTATCATGGCCATGGGAGCTCTTGGAAGAGTGGGATTTTAAGTCACTTGACAAGCATTCATCAAGAATTATATGATACTATCTTGGTGTTAATACCAAAGTTATAATGGAGTTTTATAAAATATCTTGTTATATTCTATGTTGATTTTCATTTTATAAATTTATTGAGAAAAATCTAATACGATGTTGCACTTCATTATTGAAGACTGTATAATCGATTAAAATAACTTCTAAAACAGTTCTACGTCTAACTTTAATATGTTTCCATTTGGTACATCTCTTCATATCTATGATTTTTATGCTGAGCTCATTTGCATCCATATTGTTGTAGGAAGGAATGAATGTATATCAAGGTGAAGCTATACAGTATGGATTTAGTCTATATCATATCATGCGGATCATGCACTCATATATGCACAAATTTGTTGTTTTTATGTACTCTTTCATTTAAAAAAGTAAAAGAGGTACATTATTATTGAATTTTAGAGGGGAAGAGAGAATATGATGAATAATTAGTTTTATTGCTAATTTTTTCTGATTCTACATGCTCTTTGTACACGATTATATATAGCTTAATTCTACTAGTAGTTGCTTATTTCCTCAATTATAATTCTATTAGCCGTTGTTTATTTTTCAAATCATAATTATACTAGCCATTGCTTGCTTCCCAGATTATAATTCTACTAGTCATTGCTTGCTTCCCAGATTATAATTCTACTAGTCATTGCTTATTTCCTAAATTATAATTGTCTAATTACATCATAATAACAACTAAGTACCAAGTATAGCCGACGGTTGTATAATGGATGCTAGCCTTTTATTTGTTTCTTGTTTCAGTCTATGATGAAATATTCTGAGACTATCATTTCTATTTCTCAACACTCCCCCTCAAGTGGGGTTCGAATAAATTCATGGAACACAACTTGTCGAGTATGTTCAGATGACTGGCCTTGTCGAGTGCTTTTGTGAAAATATCTGTCATTTACTCTTTGCTTTATGTTCAGATGACTGGCCTTGTCGAGTATGTTCAGATGACTGGCCTATGATGAAATATCCAAATGCAATATGCTCTGCAGCTTGAATATCACAGTACATTTGCATTGTTTTTGTGTGTTCTATCTTCATGCCACTAAGTAATTGCTTAATCCAGATAAGCTCACTTGCTGTGGATGCCATGGCTCGATATTCTGCTTCTGCACTTGATCTAGCCACAACATTCTGCTTCCTACTTTTCCAAGTGACCAAGTTACCATCTACCAACGTATAAAACCCTATGGTTGATTTTCTAACTTAGCTTCCAGCCCAAACTGCATCAGAAAAACCAACCACATTATTAGAATTGTTTTTCTTCATCCAAATTCCTTGACCAGGAATGCCTTTAAGGTATCTCAATATCCTATCAATTGCACTCAAGTGGCTGGTATGTGGAGCATGCATAAATTGACTTATGACACTAAATGCAAAGGTAATGTTAGGTCTGGTTACTATAAGGTAAATTAATTTTCCTACCATCCTCGGATATTGTCCTATGTCAGATATGTCTCGCCATCTTCAACTCTAAGTTTTATATTCGTCCCCATAGGAGTATTAGCCAGATTAACTCCTATTTTACCAGTCTCTTTTAACTGATCAAGAACATATTTTCTTTGGAATAGAAATAATCCTTTACTAGAGTGAGCTATTTCTATTTCAAGAAAATATGAAAGTTTTCCAAGGTCTTTGTTGTCAAAATTCTTTTTTAAATATTGTTTAACCCATTTAATTTCCTCATTATTATTTCTAGTGATAATAATGTTGTCGGCATAAACCAGAATAATAGCAGTGGTATTTTGTGAATATTTGATTAACATAGAGGAAAGCGATACTTTTAAAAAAAAATCTTTAAATGAGAAAAGCTTAGTTTCGTATACCATGCTCTTGGAGATTGCTTTAGACCATAGATCATCTTTTTTAATTTACACATCAGTCATGAGTTTGTCTCACTTTTATAGCCCGGAGGAAGAGTCATATAGACTTCCTCTTCTAAATTTTCTTAAAGGAATGCATGTTTTACATACATTTGGAAGAAATCTCATCCCAAGTTGGTGGGTACTGATAGCAAAATTCTAACCATATTTGAAAAGCGGATAAATATCTGATATTCGAAAAAACGGATGTGGATGCGAATACGAAGACACCCGCATTCAAAAATTATCCGTTCGGTTTTTTTTCAAGCTTATAGTCTAAATTATGTGTATTTTAATACAATGAAAGATATTTGTTTATTGTTTTATTAAGCTAGAAGTTTATATTATATGCACTAAATACATATTAACTACTCAAAACTATTTATTATCATCATATTTGTTTATTTTTAACACTTTAACAATCAATGAGATTGAAAAAGGTCTATATTAAACTAAAATTTTGTATTTATGTTTCATCATTTATTGATGTATTGCAGATAGGACAATCATTCGATATCTGTCCACATCTACGATTGTGGATATCCGAAATTGATTTCGAATATGGGTATGGATACGAGATCCAAAAGTATTCATTGACCGGTTTAATGATAGAGGTTTACGTGGTCCTATGGGATCACAATATAAAATAGGATTGATGATTCGCACCGGATAAGCAGGGATCGCTAGTTAACGAATATGTCAATCAGCACCGTCCATTTCAGTAAGATTCGGTGGTCAGATATTTCCACTAAAAACGATGTATCGGTACTGCTCCATATAAGTCGAGGGGCCCATGAAATGATAGCTTCTGAACGCCTAGATTCTGCACCGAAAACGTTCTGCATGGTTGCTGCGAATTGGAACACGCAAAACAGCAAGTAAAATGCATGAAACTGGCATCGGTACTCGCTTCCTCTTCCCAGTATATTTTAGCCAAATTGCGATTATCAGCATTATTCGTGCTGCTAATTTAAAATTACGATAATCAGCATTATTCGTGCTGCTAATTTATTATGTTCTTTATCATCTAATAAGGTTTGCGATGTTTCATGCTGCATCCTTTGAATACTATAATTGATTACTCTACTCTTTTTTACATGACCATTCACTTTGTTTCCGTTTGAATAAAATTACTGTGCTATCATATCCAATTATGCTCAAAGCTTCTTTAACAGCTCGACGTATTTTAGTTCAATCAACGGTAGTTTAGCGAACGACAGTTTATTAAAAATTGATTTTTGGATTCTTTTGAACAACAGAAACAGAAGCAAGAGTGAGTTTCCAAACAATTTTTGACACTTTTAACTTTTACGTCTGATGCGTATGTATAACGAGAGACCTACTAAATAAACCGTTTGAACCAACCGTTTTGATCCATATACCAACCATTTGATCCATGTGCCAACTACTCCTCCAATCATAGTCCATCCTTGTATGCTACTCCATCCTCTAATTTTTGTTCAAATTCATCATCCGTTTGTCCATCTACGACTTTTAAGGATGCCACGGAACGTGTGAGGAAATTTGAAAATTTTCATTTTGTTGACGTCGTTTCACATTTCAAGATTCAAGGGAATAATAAAAAATTTGAAAGATGGCAAAATCCGTAATTAGCTTGGTTGGAAATAGAACATTCGTAACATACAATTATATGAAGGAACTTGTAAAGCAAGTATGAGAAAAATGATTCCAATCATAGGTTTATTGCTACAGCATCATCAAGTATTTATACATAGTGAATATGTAAAAGTAACGAAGAAAACAGCCTGTGCACATCACATGTACAGCTGTGAAACTAACATAACAATATAACAGAATATTGGAAAATAGTATTTTCTCTAACACTCTTCCTCAATTCAAGCTCTCTCTCTTCACCATTTTATTCTTCTTCTCTTCAACCATCACCTCTGATACATTCAATTCTTGTCTCAGCTTAACAAATCTATTAGCAGATAAAGACTTCGTCAATACATCTGCCCTTTGAAATAATGAAGGGACATGATTGATACAAATGCTACCTTTGGCTACTTGTTCTCTCACAAAATATAGATCCAATTCTATATGTTTGGTTCTCGAGTGGAGCACTGGATTTGCAGCTAGTTGAACGGCACTTGAATTATCACACCACACCGTTGAAGGTCCCAAAGTATCATCTATCACTTCTGACAACAGGGATTTCATCCACATTATTTCAGACACCACTGCAGCCACGCTTCTATACTCCGCTTCAGTAGATGATCTAGACACCGTAGTTTGTTTCTTCGAGCACCAAGATACCAGATTCTTACCAAGATATACACAGTAACCACTTACCGATTTTCTATCATCCCTGTCAGCAGCCCAATCTGCGTCAGCAAATGCACTGATTTTAAGTGAATTACTGGCATATAGTTTTAATCCATAGTCCAAAGTCCCTGCCAAATACCTAAGTATTCGTTTGACAGATTTCCAGTGCTCACTCAAAGGATTGGACATGAATTGATAAACCTTATTCACGCTGAATGATATTTCTGGCCTAGTAATTGTGAGATACTGCAATGCCCCAACTATGCTTCTATAAATATGAGGGTTATCAATTGGATCACCAGAGTTCTTTGTCAGTTGCAAATTTGTAGGCATTGGTGTGGTATAGGCTTTGGCTTTATCCATTCCAGCTCTCTTCAATATGGTTTGAGTGTAGTTTGCTTGACTGAGATGTAAACCACCATCATTAGTTCGTGTTACTTGTATTCCTAGAAAGAAGTTCAAATCACCCAATTCCTTCAGCTTGAATTGATCATTGAGATAGTTAATTAATTGATCAATCTGCTCAATGTTATCACCAGTTACTATAAAGTCGTCAACATAGACTAGAAAATACATAGTACACACATTATCTTTTCTGATAAACAAAGAATTATCTGATTTTGTTGGATTGAAGCTGAGTTTCATCAAAGTGCTCTTAAGTTTCTCAAACCAATCTCTAGGCGCCTGTTTCAAACCATATATTGCTTTATTTAATTTACAAACCATGTGTTGCTTGCTGTTGTCTTCAAATCCTCTAGGCTGCTCCATATAAACCTCCTCTTCAAGCTCTCCATTTAAAAAAGCATTGTGAACATCCAATTACCTGACTGTCCACTTATGATGTAAGGCAATTGTTAGCATAATTCTTATTGTTGCAGGCTTTATGACTGGTGAAAAAGTCTCTTTGAAGTCAAATCCTGGTTGTTGAGTAAATCCTTTCCCAACAAGTCTTGCCTTGTACTTAGCTATTGTCCCATCAGCATTATATTTCAATCTGTACGTCCACCTACTTCCTACAATAGTTTTATTCCTCGGTAATGTCACCAGATCCCATGTTTTATTGTTTACTAGAGCTTGATACTCTTCTTCCATTGCCTTCCTCCATTTGACATTTCTCACTGCTTCTTCATAACTTGATGGTTCAAGTGTTGAGTAGCTTATTGTATATGCCTTCGGTTTGAAAATGCCACTTTTTCCTCTAGTAATCATATGATGCCCTTTAGATTGCTCAGTTGATTTGGTAATGATGGTATCTCCTTATTGATTGTTGCTGGTGGAATCAGTCATTGTATTTTCTGGTGACTGAATCTGGCTGCTACTCTCTTCTTCAGTTTGACTCTGAGTATAATAATTCTCATTATCATTAGAATTTGACTCTGGCATGTTGAGCATTGAATCTTCCTTTGATATCAATTCTGGTTCAGCTTGATTATCTTCATCAATTGTAGATATAGGTACACCTAGCATTGATCTCTGAGCATTTGTAACTTTCTTAGTGTGTTTCATTTGACCATCAGCGAATGGAAAAGTACTTCATTAAACATGACATGTCTAGACATAATAACTTTGCCATCTTTTGTCAAGCATTTATATCCTTTCTGTCTTGATCCATAACCCAAAAATGTACATGGAGTAGATCTGAAGTTAAGTTTATGTGTATTGTAAGGTCTTAGCATTGGAAAACATAAACACCCAAATACTTTCAATCTCTTGTAGTCAGGTTTAACACCATACAAAGCTTCATGAGGACTGATATACTTAAGGACTTTAGTTGGCAGGTAATTAATTAAATACACTGCAGTTGAGAATGATTCAGGCCAGAATTTAAGTGGCAAAGATCCTTGTGCAAGTAGAGTTAACCCCATGTCTACTATATGCCTATGCTTCCTTTCAACAATACCATTTTGTTGAGATGTATGAGGACAAGTGTATCTATGTATAATTCCTTTTTGATTGAAGAATTCTTTCAATGGTTTAAATTCAGCTCCACCATCTGTTTGAAACACCTTCAACTTCTTGTCAAACTGCCTTTCAACTTGTGTGATAAATTGTTTTACTACTTATGTGGCTTCTGATTTTAACTTCATAAAATAAATCCATGTGTGCCTTGAGTGTGCATCCACAAATGCAATGTAATACTTGAATCCATAGTCAGAATTTAAAGGTGCGGGGCCCCATAGATCACATTCAACAAGTTCAAGTGGATTAGTATAAATTGTATCAGACAATGTAAATGAAAGCTTGTGACTCTTCCCAACCTGACACTGACTGCACAAATGAGACTTAACATGATTCAAATGCAAGAGATTCTCTTTATTCAATACAATTTTCATCACACTTACATTCGGGTGTCCCAGTTTTCTATGCCATATATCATATTCATCATTTACATTATTATTAACAGTACTATAGTAAACTGCATTATCCCATTCTTTATCATCAGTTGATTTGAGGTTGAATTTGTAAAGACCTTCATGCAATTCCCCCTGCAACAGTACATCTCCATTTGCATTATCCTTTATCAAACATACTTTTGGATGAAATTCAAAAAATACTTTATTATCTCTTGCAAACTTTGAAACACTAATTAAGTTCTTTCTGATTTGGGGAACTCTAAGTAAATTTCTTAGCAATAGTGACTTATTCCTACAGTTTGATGTGAATTTGGCATTGCCAATGTGTGTGATAGCAATAGGTGTACCATTTCCCATATGAATAGATCGTTTACCTTTATAGGCAGCTCCTCCAAGATTCAGATTGTGAAGATTGCGTGTCACATGGTGTGTTGCTCCTGAATCAGGAAACCAAGCTTCATCCTGTATGTCCAAATCACATGCTAGTGTATTTTGACTCTCACTTTGATTTTCTGAGTTCCTGGAATTAGATCTTGTGTCAGTCTGGATCTGACTAAGATTAACATTGTAAGGTGCATTTCTTGATGAGCCTTGATTTGGTGAAACTTGTTGATTTCCACTATAACTTGATTCAAATCTGAAGTAGCACCTTACTGCTGTATGTCCAATTCTACCACATATTTGGCATTTGGGCCGATTATTGAAGGATCTTCCTCTTCCTCTTCCACGACCTTGTGTCCTTCCTCTTTCATACATGGCATAACTCCTGGCTGGTGATGACTCTTGATAACTCTTAGCTGATGATTCAGAGTTCGAATTGACTTGTGTATTCTTAGTCTTCATACTTGCAGCATAATTGATGGAAAAATCAGTAGTTGAAGAGTGATTCTTCTGTTCTAGTCTTCCTTCATGAGCTAGAAGGCAAGAACTAGCATATTGTACTGATGGAGTGGATTCCTGTGATGTTATGACTGCAACAATGGCTTCAAATTCATCTCCCAAGCCATTGAGAATGTGAATAACATGCTCAGTCTCACTTACTTTATGCCCTGATGATTCAAGTAGATCGCATATGTTCTTAATCTTACCAAGATATTCCCTGATGCTTGAGTTTTCCTTCTTCACATTCTGCAATTGTCTTTTGTAACTCATAATTCTGGCTGCCGCTTGAGAGTTGAAGTTGTTGTGAATAGCATTCCAAACTTCGAGTGATGTTTTACATCCTACTACGGATGAGAGCAAATTGGGGCTGATTGATGATAATATCCATGAACACAGCAAGCTATCCTGTCTGTTGTGTATTAGAAAATCAGTGTTTAGAGTTGATTGATCATTGTTACCTGGAACAAATTGAGGTGGAGAGACAGTGGTTTGATCTATGAATTTCTGCAATCCATATCCTTTAATCGCCATTTCGATCTGAAACTTCCATAGAAGGAAATTATTGTCATCTAGAGTTATAGTAATTAATTGTGTTTGAGGATTGATTATTGATTTCAGTGCTTTCTCCAGAGTCTTCGTTGTCTGATTGATTGTGACATTAGTTGAATCTGACCTTGATTGTGCTTCATCATCTCCCGCCATAGTTTGTATTCAGAGTTAGATCTGATTAATAGATGATTGAATTTGAGGAGTTATTGAGTAGATTAAAGATCGAACGAAAGATTGATGATTGGAATATTATTCAGATCTCAGATCTGAATTTTGGATGCCATTGGGCGAAACGTGCTCTGATACCATGAAGGAACTTGTAAAGCAAGTATGAGAAAAATGATTCCAATCATAGGTTTATTGCTACAGCATCATCAAGTATTTATACATAGTGAATATGTAAAAGTAACGAAGAAAACAGCCTGTGCACATCACATGTACAGCTGTGAAACTAACATAACAATATAACAGAATATTGGAAAATAGTATTTTCTCTAACATTATATACCAACAGTTTATGATGTAACATCCACTTGCCTACCAACCACATGAGTTCTAGTTGTATTTCTAATTTTATTTGAATTTTTATTTCAATTTTTAATGATTAATGAAAATTGTTTTATTTGATTATATATTATTTAACTATATAGTTAGAAAATTGTTAAAACAAAAATAATATAACAAAAATAATTATTTATAATAAAACAATTAAATTCCCACCTCGTACGTAAGAATGCATATTCCTTTCGTAAACCGTGCAATTCATGTCTCTTTCAAGTATCTTTTTTCACGTCGTAACCAAACGTATTGGAGGTCGTTTTAGACGTAAATAGAGAAATATAAAAGCTGAACTTTGACCTATCTCTCTTGCGTAAAATTTACAAAGTCTGCGAATGTAACTTTTATGTTCGTGGCACCTTCATTTGGATCAGCAAATATATAATACTAGGCAATTAGGATTTGCTTTATCTCTTTCTAAGGTAACTGAAAAGCAATACATTCGTAGTATTGCTTAGCCAAGAAAGCATGGAACATTTGAAAAGGGTGTTTTGATTATAATATCAAGATATGTGTTTAGTTTGAAATGGGGTATTTGCAACAAGATTTTTTAAAAATAGTTTTCTATTATAAAATATGATTAATTCATTATTTAACCATAGTGATGGAGGAAATTGCTTGAAATGCTACTAAGGTGGGAATTAATGTGTCGATGGAAATGAAGTCGTCAACAAAAACCGATTACTCATTTCGATGTCGTTCGAACCCATGATTTTTAAGATTTCAGCCTACAACGCTATACCATTTATCACTTGGGAGATGGTGACCCTTAGCAGATGACTTGTAATTATATGTTTTTTGTCAAGATCCATAGAACTAAGTTGTTACACGTAAACCCTACAAAATTATGTATCGTTCCACCAATATCTCTAGTAAATTACATATATAATGTAGTTAGTGTGAATTATATCGACTTCGCCGATGAAATCAACTTACACCAACCACACTACCGGTGATTATTAATTATGTCCTTTTCTTCTAGTATTTTTTAGCATTTAGAACATTGTATAGCTGAATATTATTCAATAAAAATGTACTTTAGATGTAAATATATTTATTATTATTAGATTATTATTATTATTATTGAAAAGATCTATTTGAATGCAAATGGATTATAAAATGGATTTCAAGAATTGGATTATTTTTTTATTTCAACTTCAAATTTGAACGCAACATGATTCAACGGTATGATTGTGGGTCATCAATTGTGTTTTAATTTGCATCCAAATTATAGCCCGACTATTGTTATAGTGGAAATTAGGAACACGTCCCTACTTTTCAAAATTTATGTAAGTTTTCCCCCTTCGAATTCATGATTATATATACATTTGGTCCCTATAATTTATACCGTACCACCCAGGCAATTATATGCTAGATTTAATTTGGTCCTTATAATTATATGTCTCACCCAATTAATTTGCAATATTAAAAACGTAATATGTTTTAGTATATTTATCGGATTTCAATTTCGTTTTCACCATTAAATCACAAATTTTATTATTTTTCTATTAAGATCCATATATGACATGTTTCAACAATTTTTTTTAATTTTCAGGGGCAAGTATTTGCCATGTAGCCTGACAAATATGCAAACATTTGTCATGTTGTCTAACAACCGCTGAAAATATTTTTTTTATATTACCGGGCATATATGCAAATATTTGTCATGTTGCTTGACAAATATGCAAATATTTGATATGTCGTATGATAAATATTTGTCAGGTTGTCTGGCAATTGCAAATATTTGTCACGTTGTTTGACAAATATTTGTCATGTTGTCCGACAATATTTGCCAGGTTGCTTGGCAACAGCTGAAAATATAAAAAAATAATTTTGTTGCTCGGCAAATATGCAAATATTTGCCATGTTGCCTGACAATATTTGCCTGACAAATATTTTGCCATGTTGCTTGGCAAATATTTGCCAGGTTGTCTGACAACCGCAAATATTTGTCATGTTGCCTGACAAATATGCAAATATTTTTCAAGTTGTCTAGCAACCGCTGAAAATAAAAAAAATTATTTTGTTACTTTGCAAATATGCAAATATTTTGCCATGTTGCATGACAAATATTTTGCCATTTTGCCCGACAAATATTTGCCAAGTTGCTTGGCAACCGCTAAAAAAAAAATTATTGATATATTTGTCATGTTGCCTGGCAAATATTTACCGCTGAAAATAAATAAATTTTTTGTCGAAACATATTATATATGAATCTTAATAGAAAAGTAATAAAATTTGTGATTTAATAGTGAATACAAAACTGAAACCAGATAAATCTACTGAAATGTATTACGTTTTTAATATTGAAACTTAAATTATTCATGATAGGGAATTTTTGGTTGAGCGGTTCGGTATAACTTACAGGAACTAAATTTATAATGCTCAATGCGTCTAATTTTTTTTGCAAAGAGAGATGTGAGTCAAAATTCTTCATTGTTATATACCATGTTAGGGATGGCAATGAGGCGGGTCTAGGGTCCAAACCCGGTTGACCCGCCCCTGTTTTGGCCCGCCCAGACCCGCCCCATTGGGTCATCGGGGCGGATAGACCCGTGACCCGTTCTTGATAGCTCCGGGTCTAGGGTCGGGTCGGGGCTTGGCTGACCCGCCCCAACCCGACCGGACTTCTAAGATCTCATGAAATCGCTTTAGTATTATAACGATGATTTATTATATATATATATATATATATATATATATATATATATCTGTGTATGTTTTATTATGACATGGATATTATAATGTTACAATCAATAAGCTATAAAAAGTTTATAGTATCAAGCTGCATCATTGATATTTATAAAATAACATATGCATATTTTTTTGAATTATTTTGTACACCACATTTTTATTATCTTCCTTTATAATTGTAAACACATTGTTATTTGTATTTAAAGTATCATTTAGTGACAACAAATATAAATACATGTACATTAGCACATAATTTTGAATCAATACAAAAACCTTCACCGGGTCTCGGGGCGGGGCGGGTCTACCCTGACCCATACGGGTCTCGGGTTGGGGCAAAATTCTGGACCCGCACCGGGTCTACGGGGCGGGTCTGGGGCGGGGTCTAAAAACCCCGGGGCGGGCCTGGGGCACAAGAAACCCGCCCCAACCCACCCCATTGCCATTCCTATACCATGTAGTTATAATTAGGGGTGTTATGGCTGCGGTAACCGTCTTTATTACCAACAACCGTAACCGTTCTTAACAGTTATAAATTCTTATAACCGTTACCGCAACCGTTTGTGATGGTTAACCATTATATTTTCAATTTTGAAGTATTTTGTACATGTATTTTCAATCATATGTTTTATTGATGATAAATTCATATAGCTCTAACTGATTTTTGCAAATTTACTTATTTGTTTATAAAATGACCAATATGCATGCACATGTTATTAGTTCATGAAAACACATATTATTAAAGTACAAGTTATTCATTTAACTTAAATTACTAATTTTTATACTTTAATGTTAAATATTATACAAGACAGTTATGTATGGTTAATCGCGATTATCGAATTCTTCAACCATTACTGTTACCGTTATAGATTATAACCGCATAAACGGTTGATACGGTTGAGCGGTTGATGGTTCAACCGTAACAGTCCTAGTTAAAATTTCACGTTTGAAAGAGTAAAGAAAACATCTAAAATTATATACACACATGTACACACTATATTATTTTATTTTTTATTTTTTTCAGAGTTGCCCAACATTTCGATTTGAAAAGAATTTTCCTCCACAGCACGTTTATAAATTACTCCTATAATAGACGTAGAGTGTACCATCATCGAAATAAACCAACCAATCCTTTTCAGCATATCTCACGGAATTCGATCCACTCTTTTCCCTCTCATCTCTTTCCCCTTTTCTTCCCTGCCTCTCATTCGTCGAATCTTACTTTTAAAACCCTAACCTATTTCCCCAAATCGCCCTATATAACATATTCAACTTCAAAATGCAATCTCAAATTCCCCAATCTACTAAAACCCTACCAATGACTTCTTCTCCGACCCTCTCTCACCCTCCATTAAATTGCTCTTCCAACTCTACCCTCTCTTCCCATCCCTTCACTCAAGATGACCTTAAGCGCATCGCCGCACATCGCGCCGTCGATTTCGTCGAATCCAACATGATCCTTGGTCTCGGCACCGGCTCCACCGCCATCCATGCTCTCAAACGCATAGCCTCCCTTTTGAAATCCGGCCAACTTTCGAACATCAAGGGAATCGCTACTTCTAAGAAGACAGAAAAGCAAGCTATAGCCTTAGGCATACCTCTAACCGATTTAGATTCGAATCCCACCATCGATCTGTCAATCGACGGTGCAGACGAGGTTGACCCTTACATGAATCTTGTGAAAGGGAGGGGAGGGTCGTTGTTGCGTGAGAAAATGATAGAGGGTGCGAGTAAGAGGTTTATTGTTATAATTGATGAGAGCAAGAAAGTTGATGTTCTTGGTGGGAGTAAGCTGGCTGTTCCTGTAGAGATTATTCCATTTGGATGGAAATATACACTGACTAAGCTTAGGAAATTGTTTGATGGAGTTGATGGATTCAACGCGAGGTTGAGAATGGATAACGATGATATTTTTGTCACGGACAATTTGAATTATATAGTTGAGATGTTTTTTGAGAAGGGGATTGAGGGTAATTTAAACGAGATCAGTGATGAGATTTTGAAGATTGTCGGTGTTGTGGAGCATGGAATGTTTCTTGGAATGGCGACTGAAGTTATTATTGCGGGTAAAGATGGAGTTTTTGTTGAGGGTAAGAAGAAGAAGAAGGAGAGATATGTGAATGGAACGAGGTAAAATTTTGTATTTTTATGTTTCCGTGTTATGGTAATTTGGTTATTATATCAAGTATCAGCCTGTTAAGAAAGGATGCAAGAGATTTTGTATCACATGGTTTTATTGATGATTTTGGTTGCTATAACTTATGCTGCTTTGTATACTAATCTTCATGTATTTCGTTACATGGATTTGGGCTAAATACAAGTAACATGTTTGGTGGATGACTATATATTGCGTTTGTTTGTTAGTGCAAAAGTTCATAAGAACTTAGTGATTTAGTTTTCATGAACCTTTATTATCTCCGAACTTTGACTTCCTGAGTCATTTGTTTTCCTACAGTTAACGTGTTGAATATGATTTCTGTTACAATTGTTGAATGTTATAGATATGATTATTTCTATGTTAACTCAAATATATTGGTTTTGCTCTGATCTTTGATGCTTCATATATAGGTAAGTAATAGATTATTTTTTATAATTTACCCAAGAAAATATGCCTTCAAATGTGTCAATAATATTATGATAATACGTTATACTGATTTGTTAAAATCGTTTCTTTTACTTCCCTAACTTTAAACATGTTTCTTCTACCTTAGTTCCAGTTCCATTTTCTGCCAAAGAAGTATGCTTTGCTTATTAATTAGACCATGCAACTACCTGGTGTATGTGTCTTACACAGACTACAGTTTGAGGAAATTTTTTGTACATTACGTTAACAGCAGTTGTTTCTAGTGGACAATCCTTATAATATTATGTTTTTTTGGTGTAGTCCTAATACAATCAAATCAAAATAGATTTTCTTAACGTCAGTGTCTATAAAAATTGGTATTAGAGCACTACAACTGCGGTGCGTTCAACCAAAATCTGGTGCTTTCAGTTTCTAAATTGGAACTACACGTCTAGTCTTAGACGTCCGGTTATTTGACTACAAAACACATGTGCCCATTAAATTGGAGCCTAACTGAGAGAGCTTTATTTAATGAGCACCTATTTTAATCATAACAATTTAAAACTACATCAATGGTGGTCCATTAAATAGGTGTCCGACGCTAAACATTCATTTAATGGACGTCTAGCAGCATCAACGTCCATTAAACGTCCGTTTGCCTGTTAGGCATGTTTCCCAATATTCAAAGCTAAAGCGGTTGATGCCCTGGTATTTCTGATCATTATTATCCGTTACAAGTGTTACAGAATTGCTTTAAAGGAGTCTCTGTTGAAGTCATCAATTTAACGTGAACCAAAGCTTGGCATCATGGATTTATAAATACATGTGCAGAACAACTTTCATGATCCTAGTTTCCAACCCTTAACTATGAGCATACAGTGCCTACAGCAATCGATATTAAAACGTTTATTCATGCACCTACGTACAGTGTGCTACCTATGCTCAAAGCCCCTTTTATTAAACATACAGAATGCGTTCGTCTACAATTTTGATTCTAGCTTAGAGATCGTGACGTTCGTGGACAAAATTTTAGTTAAAAGTTGGTTAGATCTTGGATAGAAAATAACATGTAATATACGATGTTTATTTTTTATTTGCAATAATTTTTAATTAATTATTATCAATTAATTAATGTGTAGTAGTCGATAGGAAGTGTTATTAATTATTTATAGAAAATTCAACATATTCGAAAAATAGTAATTATGTCCGATACGAACACTGCTTTTCTAAGGGTTGGAATGCAGATAATAAATCGATTGACGTATTCAAAGATAAATCGGACGTAATTACTGTTAGTCGTTATTCTGCTAGCGGAAGCGGTGTCTGTGAGCCATAATGTTGTTTATTACATAATTGTGGATGATTTTGTTCCAATATTCCTCATTTTGAACTGAACATTAGCGGGTCAGTTACCCACCAATTCCACCTTGCGACCAATAAGACTAAGAGCATCCCATTAGTGAAGTAGCAGTGCAGAAAAAGTGTCGTTGGGGTAAATTGATACTCCGCCCGTGGTGTAGCATGGGCTCATTTGCCCAATCAAATGAAGTTCGGTTAAGTGTATAATTGACTCTCTATTTCATACGTGGGTATAAAATTGAAGGTAAATTACTTCCGTGAAACTTATCTCTAGAACGAAACCAGAGCAAACTTTAACCCAGGAACACCAAAGCTTCAAAATTAATATCAAGATCAAATTATTCATCAAAAAAAATCTCAGAAATCCAATTTTTTTGTTAGTGTTTGATTTGAAAATGAATTTCAAGTTTTGAGTTTTCAATATATACGTAAAGATGAAGCATGAGAGAAAGATGAGCAGGAAAATCATAGTCATTGCAACAAAAAGAGAAAAAGAAGCAAGAAGATAGTCGTTAATATCTTCCAATACGTGAATAAGAAAAAGTCATTTTCGATTTTATATGTTAAAACCATTTTTCAAAGTGATCGTTTTACATCTTGTTCTCGTTTTTTCAACAATTGAAAACACAAAACTTGTTTTCAAACCAAACGCTATTTTAAATTCCATCCCGCTTCAACTTTTCCGTTTCTACGCAAAAGTTGCAATGGGAGAGACGACGCTTCAACTTTTCTGTTTCCATTCAAAAGTTACAATGGGAGAGACGATAGATTTGGAGAGGTGGTGTGGCTGGGGAGGTGGTGCGATTTGGATGGTGAGGTTTAGGGCTAGTACAGGTGGTTCATGTTGGTTAGGATTCGTGGAAGTTGATTCGATGATGATGGAGATGGAGGAGATGTTGGTCAGAGGTGTTCCAATGGTGAAGATGTCGGTGAGAGGTGCTCCAATGGTGAAATGGGAGGAGCTGATGCTAGTTCGGTTGAAGTTGGTGTTGGCGGACCAAGTAGAAATTAGCAAGTCTGTAATGCTAATGCTACTATGTACTAGCATCCCATGTCCTTTTTTGTTTTGTTTTAAATAGAGTGGTTATCAAATGAGCGTCTGTAATGCAAGTTTTTCCAGCAGCTTTCTGTAAAAATGGTGGTTTTATTGATGACGCTTACTAACTTAGCATTTATAGGCCCAAGGTCCGAAAAACTGAGAAAATACAACAAAAGAATTACAATGGGCTTAACTCAATAATGCCTTGTCACAATTACCGATTTCATATCATATCTCAGCCCAGTTTAGAAATGGAAACCTAGTTTTCATGTCGATGCAACTTTAAAGTGACTCTTCTTCTCACATATCGCAACTCATGTTGTTTCCGGACATTTCCTTCACTTGCGTAGCTCCATGTTAGCAATTCTAAGCTCCATGAGGAGGGTCGGATGGTTTAGGTGGAGGTCAATGAGGTGGTGGAAGCGATGTGGAGTTTGACAAAGTTGAATGTGGTAATGTCGTTCACTTATATTTTTGCATTTATTTGTATTAAATGACTGTATTTATTAACTAATAATGCCGCATTCTACTACTGGAATTTTATAATAACATAAATATTCATTTAGTTTTTTTGATTCTCTCCATTAATGTTATCCATCTCAACTATCTGCAATAACAACTTCCCAAGATGGTAGATACAGCTGGAAATAAAACAAGCGTTATATGCATATGTACTTTACTTGCTTACACACACACATACAAGCACAGTCTCTCAATGCATCTTTATCCTATAAGAATCGAGTAATCTAAGCTCGCATACCAAATGTAACAATTCACCATTCATGACCTTTTAATTATACATCCCAATTGACGGTTAAATCTCAAAGGACATAAACAATTGGCCAACCTCAGAATTATAGGTTGAAATAGATATTAACAAATGTGACTTGCTAATACCTTGTTTAATAAATGAAAAATGAAGAGGTAACGAATAACAATGCAATTAATATAAAGAGAATCAAGATTTAGAGTGGTTCAATCAAGATGATCTCGTCTTGTAGTTGATTTTATTGCTTTGTTTTGATTACAAGAGACTATATTTTGTCCAAGAAATGAAAATTCAATTCTTGAACAAATGCGTGTAAAGCTATATATATATATATATATATATATATATATATATATATATATATATATATATAAGCTCGAACAGCTCAGAATAGCGCATTGGGCATGGAAGTCCTCATTGTTGTTTATACAGCCGCGTGGTCTAGATGCAGGCTAACTAGTATGCCAGCTGGAGTGAGTGGCTTGGACGATGGCTAGCTATTGGGTTGTACAAGAATGTGTGTTGTTGTTAGAAAGGCACCATGGGGACAAAGCATTGTTGTTGAACAATGACGCCATTACTTAGGTGAATAGTGAAGGACAAGGGGTGATTGTTGCACAGTAATTCTTTTGTCAAATGAACAACGCCATTTTGTGTTGATCTTTTCAGTGAACCGTGTAAATTCATTGCTTCTTTATGCAAAACCGTGCAGTTTTGCCCGAGGATTGCCGAGTCAAGTCAAAACAAGGGGGTCGGGGTGGGCTGGTCTTCAAGGGAGATGTGTGTGGTGAGGACCAAGGGGTTCGGGAAGGTGCGCGTAGAGGGAACTTTATGTTGCGAACATGTATCTCGATGATGAGGTGAGCCAAAAGATTTGCGGGGGTCGAGCCAAATCTCTTATTAGTGATGTAACTACTCGGGCCGCTGTCTGCTCTTATTAAGTGTCAGGGTGCTTGAGCCCTTTGAGGGCTGTTATATGAGGCATTTGTATGGATGATGGGCATGACTGAATGTTGTCGAGGCCATGTTTAGCAGAGCGAGAGCGCTAAAAGCTTGGCGGAACGACCTGTTATCTTTTGCGAGAAAATCGAGCGACAGATAGCTACATAAGGTGAAGTATACCATAAAGCTTCATCGGATCTCCATCATTATCTACTAACCTCAAGCACTCTCTAAACCCTTGTCAAGCTATTATAGATAGTCGATAGATACAAAAGAGATATATAGAGGGTTGGACGTATACCTAGCGAGTGAGGAAATATTTCTAAGTATACGATACCAACATACTAATAAAACATTGATATAGGCTAATACTACATTTATCATTTCAAAGTTATTTGTCTTTGTCGATTTATTTTGTAGATAGATACAAAAGAGATACATAGAGTGTAAGAATCCGAAATTTTATCATTGGATTTTGAATAGTTAATTAATTATAAATATTGAAATAATTGTTTTTTATAAAAGGTTTAAAAACTTGAATTCAAATATATGGATTATTTAAATATTTGAATTATGAATTCAATATTAATTAAATGGATTTAATGGTCTTATTTAACTACTTTTAATTAATATATAATAACGGTGAATTTATTTTGTAAATTTGTTTACATAAATAGTTTGGATAATAAATAAGAAAATAAATAACGATTCGATTTTTAGTGACATATTTTTCATTTACTTTATTTGAATTTTTCATAATTTTTAATTTGGAAAATATTTTAATTTTCGTTTGATGATTTTTCAGCAAACGACGATATTTTTATGATTTTACAGAATTAGTTAACCAGTGTATATTATTATTGTTTTGAGGCCGCGTCACTATTTTGAGCGCGATCGTATTTTTGTTTTGTCGTTCGCGGCTTGTACGCGAACAAATTGTTGTGTAGCGTGATACCGAAAATTTCTAAATAAGCACAATTCAACTCTCCCATCAATTCATTCTTCTGACTTTAAATTTCATCATCTCTCTCTCATTTTTAATAAAACAGTAAAGGAAAAGAGTTATCTCCCTCTTAAAAAATTTAAACTAACAAATCCACTCAACTAAAAATTATAAATATTAGATCTTTGGAATCTTGGGGTGAGAGTTACATTTTGGTATGAGTATGGTGGCGTTCGACGTGGCATGGTGGAGTGCCACAGTTAGGCGTAGGCTTGGGTTGAACTAGGGTTTGAGCTTCCATGTGATCGAGGAGGATTTAGCTCGGTTGGAAGGTAGATTGGGATTCTTGGTGGAAATGGTATCTCCGGGTTGATTTTGGCGAGGTACGGTCCACAATGGAGGAGTGTGACACTATCAGGTCGTGTGGCTAGGGCTTGAGTCGCAATTTAGAGAAGAGAGCCGCATTGGGAGAGGAGGTGATGGATGCGAAGCTTGCGTGATGTAGAGTACGATGGCGAAGGTGGATGTTGTTTTCGTTGTATGTGGAGAGAGAGAGAGAAGCGGAGGAGGGCATGGCATGGTGGTGGGCATTAGTTTGTTTAGGCGGGAGAGAGATGTTGTAGGAGATGGATTAGTGTTTAAATATGGTAATTAGATTTTATGATTTTATTATCTAAAATCAAAAACATATAAAATGTTTAACTCTCTCAGACGAGGTCCAATCGAGATGCGGTCTTTTACGTTGCGCTCGTAATGGCAACAGATACGCGATGGAGCTGGTTTTGTTGAATATGGAGCAAGTGAAATTTTGAGCTAAAATCGAACGTCATTCGATTTTAGTTCACAAACTGAAACGCCTAAGCATCCGTTGGAATTTTGATGAGTTAAACTCACCTTTCTTGGCTAATCAGTACGGTATATAGTAGACAAAATTGACTGTTTGTGTTTGAATGAATTATTGGTTGTTTTGGTTAAATATCCGTTTTTTTGAAAAGCAAATCAGATTTATAATTGAAATACAGAGAATTTTGTAGAGAAATCCAGATTTCTTGTCGTTGTTGATTTTAATTCCAGTTATATACCCGTTGATTTTATTTTCAATCATATACCTGTTATATAGATTGTTAAATGATAAAATGTGATTGTTTGGTCATATTCGATATGACACTAACATATGGTAACAGTTGAACCTTTTAGTAATAAAGGAAGAAATACTATTAATTGTTGTTTGGGCCTGAAAATGGTTTTTGATTAGAGAATGACTTTTAAATATGATTCTGGTAATTTCCTGATATTTTATTTAATATAGTTTTTGGACATCTCTATTTCACTTCAACCTTTTTATTTGTCTTTTCTAAACATATAGAAATGTCTTAAAAGTATTTTGTGAAGTATTTATTTTTATAGAAAAGTTATTATAATAAAGAATGTTAATTTTTAAAGGAAAAATAAAAAGGGTTTATCCTTTATTTTAAAATTGATTCTGTTTTTAAAGGAAGATAGAAATTTTTTGAAATAAATATTCGTGAAACGTTTATATAAAATGTTGTAAAAAAGGATAGATTTATAAATATTGTTTTATAAGTAAAAGATAGTTTTATAAATGTGAAAATTAGCCACACGTCCTTAAAACGGAACTTAAATTCAAAGCGGGTCCCTGTCATAAAATATATATTTTCTACATCCCTGTTTCTGTTTTCCGCCATTTTTTTTCCCAAATTACCCTTGCGTTTCGCTGTGGAGCTGAATCTTTTTCTTATTTTTCGATTTAATGGTAAACTGCAATTAAATTAAAGATGAATCAAATTTTTTTTATGAAATATGATATTCTTATTATTTGCAGTTATGAATAATCACAACAAATTTCTGCAAATATATGCGCAATAGTTGAAGAAATTTCTGCAACTATATGCAATAGTTGCAGACATTTCTGCAACTATAAGCAATAGTTGTAGAAATGTCTGCAACTATAAGCAATAGTTGCAGTAATTTCTGCAACTATACGCAATAGTTGCAGACATTTCTGCAACTATTAGCAATAGTTGCATTTCTGCAACTATATGCAATAGTTGCAGATATTTCTACAACTATACGCAATAGTTGCAGATATTTCTGCAACTATACGCAATAGTTGCAGACATTTCTGCAACTATTTGCAATAGTTGCAGATATTTCTGCAACTATACGCAATAGTTGCAGACATTTCTGCAACTATTTGCAATAGTTGCATTTCTGCAATTATATGCAATAGTTGCAGAAATGTTTGCAACTATGTGCAATAGTTGCAGATATTTCTACAACTATTTGCAATAGTTGCATTTCTGCAACTATATGCAATAGTTGCAGAAATGTCTGCAACTATATGCAATAGTTGCAGATATTTCTGCAACTATACCGTATAGTTGCATAAATTTCTGCAACTATACCCAATAGTTGCTGACATTTATGCAACTATACCATATAGCTGTAGAAATATCTGCAATTATTTGTAAATTTTGTAAATTTCAAAAAAAATAAAAAAGGTTTAAAAGTTGCTGAATTGTCTGCAAATATTTGAAATAATTGCACATTTACTACAAATATGAATTTTTGATATCAACAATGGATCTCATTTCAAAGATCATAAAATTTGTGATTTTTTGGTGAAAACGATTTGTTGATCCGGTTTTTGTACATAAAGTTATACGCGTTTGAAATGTTAAAAACGTAAAGGGTATTTGTGTATTTTTGTCTACGCGAATTTGAAAATAGGGGGCGGAAATGTAAGTTTTGTATGTGAAGGATGTTTTGTTTATTTTGAAACTTATTAGGGATGTGAGCCAAACTTACCCTTTATAAATAGTGTTTTATAAAAAAAGAATGGTTTTATGAATGATATTATATGAAAAGGAAATTAATATCATTTTGATAAAATTGGAATAATTAATTCCATTTTCGAATTTTTGGTGATATAGGAAAAGATCGTTTTATGGAAGTATTTGGTCTTACTTTGGAAATGAAGATCTGTGTTAAGTATATAAGATATATAAAAGCGAGTTTTGGATCTATAATAAATTTTTATAAGGGATTTTTATAAAGGAGTTTTATAATTATATTATAAGTTTTATGGGAAGTATATGAGTCTTATAAATGTATAGTTAGAGATTATTAAAGGATTTTATAAATTATATTGGGGAATTTATAAAAGGATTTTTATAAATAGATTGAGTTTTATAAATGGAGTTGGAGTTTTATAAAAAAGTTTTATAGATAATATTTTATAAAAGGAGTTTGTAAATATAAAAGAGTTTTGTAAATATAAGGAGTTTTATAAAGGCATTTATAAAAAGGATTTATAAAAAGAATGAGACTCGATTTCCATAAAAGATTAAATTTCAACTTATGGTGTAATGGGAAATGTTCTTTTCATACTTAACATCAAATTCCGAGGTATGGAAACTTGTCTCTACCTTGAGAATTAAAAATGTGAGTGGAGGCAAGAATAGTTTTCTAACTTGTCCGATTTCATTGTTAATCGAGAGACAGTACTATTTGAAATCAGGAAGTGGTGGTAAGTATATATGGTTTAATTTCCATACGACTTATTTTATTTACACCAAAAGTGTTTTGGGTTATTGTTGTCAATATGACATTTGGTTTAACCTAATTAAGTGTGATTTTGGAAATGAAATCTTTCATAAAATTGTGAATATACTTATACCGTTGAGACAAGTATATGTGTACATTTCTAAGCATTGAAATGTAGTGTTTTGTGAATATACTTATCCTGTTATTATAAGTATATGGGAAAGTTTTCTAAGTTTGAAAGTGAAATGTTTTTATGAGTGTACGTATATAGTTGAGATAAGTATATCAATATTTTTCAAGTGTTGAAAGAGTTGGGGGCGGGGGAGGAGGGAGGAGGTTTGTGAATATAACTTTGTAAAAGTATTTTTATACAAGTATTTGCAAAGTGGTTTTAATTAATGAAAAGATTAATTAAGAGGCTTAGTGTGTTACGACCCAGAATTTTAGTGATTTGAAATTGGAATATTTAATTAATTTTAAATATTGAAAAGTTATTTTTTTAAATTAAATAACTTGAATTTCAAAAATAGTGATTTATTGGATAATTTAATTGTTGAATTTAATAATTGAAAATCGTTTAAATAATTTAAATCTTGGATCTTATTTGGATAAAAATGATTTAAAGGCTTTTTATTAATAAGAATAAAGATAATAAAACTTTTAAAATTGATTCAAAAGTGATTTACTCGATTTTGAAAATAACTCGTTTTAATTAACATATAAAAATAGCCTTCCGGGGCACGGTCTCGGATTTCGACGAAACCAGCGTCATTGGATCCGTAATAATGAATTATAATATGCCATCAAATTTTGTAGTGATCAGACGTATCGTTTGGTCATACAGAATAGAAATGCGTTGAAATTAATATTGAATATTTAATATTTAATATTATAATTGGGTTCAAAAAGCTATCTTCTTCATACGATCGAATAGATCTCAAAACTTGTTCCATTGCGTTCGGAATAGGGGTATAACATTAGGAACGCCAGACGGTACGTCTCGATGGGAGTTAGTAATTACATAGCTAGATATTTTGAATATTAAATAATATATTTTCGTTGATTTAACCTACAGCCGCTATTTCGTCATTTCAGCCACACCTACGTTCTCATCAGCCACCCTACCTATGATCTACCCACCATTTTCTTTTTTAACGCATTTCCCCTCTTCAAATTTTTTAACGCAGAGAAAAAATAAAATAAAATAAAGAGGAAGAAGAACGAAACGTTCTTCTCCTTCTTCCTCATAGGTCTCATCTAACGGCCGATATTCGCTGGCGCCACTAAAGGAAGCAATAGGCCAAAGCTCCAACTAATGGAATGACTATGATAGCAAAAGGAAGCTAATCAATGATGGTGATGGACTAAGAGGGTCTTAGGCGGCGGCTACGGCGATATAAACTCGTGATGGTTTTGGGCAAAATTCTCGCGGATGGCTACACGGAGGGAGGTCGCACCAGTGGAGGAAGATTCACTTGGGTAGGGGCGATGCGCGAAGGGCTTGCGGCGGCTGATGATGGGACCAGGCAGCGCGTAGGAGGAGTTCGACCTGGGCAGTAAAAGTTGAACGCAAGGGGAGTTTGAAAATTTTCGCGATGGGGTGTTGGAATCTACGGCCGTGATTTAGGAAGAAGAAAATGTAATTAAAAGTGGATTATTAGTATTGAGTATATTAAACTTATTTAATTAAAATCATTTGACTAAAAAATTGCATAACTCTCTCATACGAGGTTCAATCGAGGCATGGATTGTTGCTTTGCACTCGTAACAACGAAAGCTTTGCAATGTAACTAGTTTGGACGAAATTGGAGACAATTGAATTTTGGGCTAAAATCAGACGTCGTCCGGTTCTACTTCCAAATCGGAACGCTTCGGCAACGGCAGAGATTTTAGTGAGTAAATCTCACTCATCTTGGATAATTGGTTTTATTTTAAATAGTTAAAATTATTTATTGGTTGATTGGATGAATTGATAAATTATTATCAGTATGATGTTATATTATATATATTAGTATATATATATATAGTTGGATATATTTCCCGCCGATTGGAGCGGATGAGACACTATGCGTCCTGCATAATAGCGGATGACCCTTTTTATTTCGATATCCCGCCTCGAAGTGGTGATTATATTTTTGTGATTATATAACATCTGTGGTTGTAGGGAAATAGGTTGGAGGGATCCAACTGGATTCCTCAAAAATGTTGATTTTAATTTCATATATAGTTATATATGATGTGTATGAATAATCTGATATAGATTATGTTGTGATTTGAATTATTAGAGGCTATAGTAGAACTGGCTTTAATTTTGGTATTATAAATACCATAGATAATATTTTTGAATTTTAAAAAAGGAAATTAAAAGGCAATTTTGGAATTGATATTTTTATATTGAATTTTGGAATTATTAAAAAGGAAATTGATTAGGATGAAATAAATAAATTGATTTTGGATATTTATTTAGCTATTTCTTACAATGGTTTCAATAGAGAATTTAAAATTTAGGATTTAAAACAATGGATTTTTAAAAATGAGATTCTTAAAATATGAAATGGAAGTCGAAATCGAAATTTGAATAGTTTTGGATTATTTAAGAAATAGATTTATAAATGGAATTTTAATTAGAAATCGATTTATAAATGGAATTTAGTAATATGAACCTGTTATAAAAATGGAAATGAGTTTATGAAATTTATAAACGATGTTTATAAATAAAGTGGAATGATTATCATTTGATAAATTGAAAATGTAAATTCACAGTGTGAATTTAAAATGAGATATGGAAATTGGCTTAGAAAGAAATAGTAAATTCTATTTTGGAATTTGGGAATAGTTATGGAATTGGAAATGTGAATCGATTTGTGATAAATTGAGAGAGATTTATAAGTATAAAATGAGTATGTTGAATTTTAAATGGTTTTTCATAAGAAATTAAGGTTGTTATAGAAAAGGATTTTTATTTATTAAACATGTAGTTTTAAAAACTATTATTTAGATTAACATATTTCAAGAAGCTTGTTATTTAAATATTTAAATTGGTCGAAATGAATTCTAAGTTTTATAAACAAGTTTTGTAAATCGATTAGAAATTTTATAAATGAATTGAAATTAGTTATTGACGTTTATTTTAAAAGTGCTTTGATATTTTAAATAATTATTTAACTATGTTTTAAAATTTATTATTTTAAATATATATAGTTTAAAAGTAAATGATTGCAATTTATTTATAAATGCTCTCAAGATTTGTGAACCGGGTTTTATTTAATGGATGTGATTTTATAAGAGGTTAAATCTTATAATGGATTTCGGAAACTTAAGAAAATTTGACAAAAAGCAATTTCCAAATTGTTTAGTTACTGGAACTTCAAAAATGAATCTCAATTCATTAAAGGAGATATAAATTGTTAGTTGGATCATTACTAAGTATAATCGACAATTTTTGGAAATTATAAAGGGAATTAATAAAAATTCCTGAGATTTATGAGTTAAGTACGGAATATTTTCTAAGTATGGATATAAGGAATGATCTTGGGAAATAAACTTATAATATTTTCCTAAGTATTGGAATTAAAGGTTTTGGAGACATTTTAGCAATGAAATGATTTATATATAAAGAATATCTAAGTAATGAATTATAAGCTGGATTTAGAAATAATTCTAAGTGTTGATATGGGTTGGAATATCCTGTTATGGAATTAAGTATTTGAAATCGTTTTCAAATATTGAAATACTTGAAGAGATTTGAATATATATATTTGTAAAGATATTTTGAAATAAATTTTTGAAAGAGTTATAATTTGGGCCTAGTGATTGCTTATGTGTTGGCAGGGATCGATAGGTTCGATCTCGGTACATTTTCTAGACGTATACCGTGATAGGTGGTACCCCAGTGCCTAGTCATTGTATGGAATCCATTCTCCAATAAGCGTCGTACGGTTTTGATTGTACCCAACTATGTTGAAATGTGAGATGTAAACATTTCAGCTATTTTAATAAGTATTTGTACTTAGACACTATTATAATATTATAGGATTTTTATATAAAAGTGGTTTGGTTATCGTAAGGTAAAAACCCGCCGTGTTTATGTGTGACGTGGTCTTACGAGATACCTTTAATTTTCAAAGTTTTTCTTATAACTTTAGATCCAGTTGGGTGTGTTTTCTCACGCTGGTTTTCCAGACTGACTCGGGTGTTATTTTATTATAATGCTCAGGTCAGACCGAGTACGTTACAGATTAGTTTGGATGCTTGGAGCTTCAAGAGACGAGTTGGAGGCCCAAAGACGTATTCATGTAGATGGTTATATTTTCTGCTGTATTCATTGGTGTGTTATCAGCAAATTGTGAGGACAGACTGTTATAACTGTCCAGGTTGAAATAGATTAGTATGCTCTGATTGATATTTGTATATATACATATTACAGTTTTGCTTTTGTGTAAAGACTTGTGATATATTATAGATTATTCGTTCCGTTGTGAGATTCTATGTTGTTTAGTTTTTCTTCTTATCTTCTTTCTTCTTCTTCACCCCTAACAATCCGCCTTTTTGTTCAATTTGAGTTGACATGTGCGGTTTATTGTCAGCTTAGACTGTACAGAAAAGTGGGTCGTTACATAGTGGGTACTTATGTGCTTATCCAGTGTTATTTTCCTTATGGAATTAAATCTCTGGTTGAATTGTTTGTTTATTTGATAGTTAAATAACCGACTATCAAATGTTGACTAGTTTTTAAAACTATCGTTGTCGGTTCGGAGAGACCAAAATCAGATATATTATCCGAAAACCACTTCGAACCGGCATAAGTGTTCGAATTGAAGACATCCTTATGATGGTGAAATCGAAGACGAAGATCTTTGAAGTGCAAAGGTTACTTGCTACTAATCCCGAGGGTGATTCCAAAATGAATGTAGTAGAAGTAGTGTCTTCGGTTTGTTCATATCCTGAACAACTAGTATGGATGAATGTTGGCATTGCATTGTTGTCTGGAGGGTAGTTTTTGCATTCCAAATTGGATTTGCTAAAAAGGTAAAACGTAGCCTCAAGCCTCACAACCAAAAATGACAAAACATGATAGTGCCGTAGGGCTATGTGGGTCGCACCTGTTAGGGTATTGTCATCACCTTTCTAGATTTTTATTTATGGATTCGGTAGTGCATGAGAGCTCTCCGGAAAAGGTTGGGAGGCAACCGGGGTTATGAAATATTCGATAACTATTTAGTAAGTGTTAGTTTGGTTCTGATTCACACGGGTCGATAGGTTCGACCCCGTTACATTTTATCTAGGAATGTACTATACAAAAGGTAGTTCCTTACCTTGTCATGTTGGAAATCCAATCTCCAATAAGTGCCTTCGGACTTAATTGTATAATTATTATGATGGAATTCACACTACAACAAAACAGTCTTTTTACAACGGGCAATGCCCGTTGTAATATGATTTTCGCAACGGGCATGTGCCCATTGTAATAGGCCTCGTTGTAATAGATCCACCACATTTTACAACGGGCAAAGCAAATTGCAGTATACCTTTTTATAACGGGTTATGACCGTTGTAATAGACTATAATACAACGGCCATAACCCGTTGCAATAGACTAACCATACTAGTTGCATAGCCTGTTTCACAACATGCATTGACTGTTGTAAAAAGCTCATATAACAACTCACATTGCCCGTTGCAAAATTAATGCAAATTTTAAAAAAAATTAGTACAACATCCATGCAATACATCCATACTAATACTAAATATTGTCGTAAAATAATAAAATCACATACGAAAAGACTAAAAGGTAGAGTCATAGAATTCTAACACTCCAAAAAGTTAGATAAGTTTACATGCCAAATGCATAAATTAAGCATTAACACCCTTTTTAACTTCTTTTTTTAACTATTTTGCATAATACACACCACACAGGTACTATTATCGGTTAAGAAACTACTCATATAAATTGACACATTCGAGAATCAAATAAAAGTATGCAAGAAACAAATAACATGAAACCCACATGAACCGATGCATAAGATTCAACACAATAACCAAAATTCCTGTAAAAGGAACATTCTACAAGCTTTTAGCTATTCGAATTGCAGCTCATTTGGCTGGAAGGCGGAAGCTTCTCTTTGCCTTTTGGATTTTCAAGACCTCTTTCACAATTTTTTGCTCTACTTCAAAAGGCACGGATGATCCTGAGAAGTGCAATTAAACATGACCCATCACTATGTAACCTCAATGGTAATGGTTGTATTAATCAGTACATATTTTTAAATCACAACATCAAAAATGCAAGTATGAACTACGACAAAATGGATACAGTAACTGACCTTTTTATGACAGCACTACCAGATAAAAAACCACCACAGGCCCGATAACTATCGTTCTGTTCCTTGCTAATCTAGACCTTGTACTCTGCAGGTCTAAAATTTGGAAGCTGAAAAGTTAAAACAAGAAATTAAAAGAAAAAATTGTAAAAGTCTTCTACCTAATTGTATTACTCTTTTACATGCACCTCAGAAGCAAAAAGAGTAAAATGAAATTGAACATTTTTTCACAGTAATAGTAGCAACTTCCTTCAGAATCAGTGGTGCCTAATCACGTCCATTGCTTCATAATCAGTGGTGCCTAAGAACTAACGTAATCTAACATCACATATAAGCAATCAAAAAGTAGCAACTCTTCTTTCTCATATTTTACAGTACATTTACCGTATCTTATCTGATGCATAAAAGATTTGCAAAACTCTACCACTGATAGCATGGTTGACATTTTATCAATGTCAGGGGAAGACGTGGTTGGTACTTGATCAACCCCAAGACAAGACGTGGGCTATATTTTTTCAATGTCAACTCTTGGTGTGTGTTATAATTTTCTAACGTCTATGCTAAGCGTGAATTATATTTTATCAACGTTATTCCCACTCATGTTGATTTTCTCCGATGTTTGAATGAGATTTTAGCTCATACCACACTAAGTTTGCATGTTTTCCAATCATCCATGTTGGAAACAAATATATATCTAATTAGCAAGGGGTAAAATTGGAATAAAAGTTCTAATATTGAAAAAAGGGCGGGTCTAGAAAAGATTAACGGGTGTTAATAGATGAACCCTTTACAAAAAATCCTTTCATGCCAAAAAGATCCACTAGTAAATTTCTTCATGTAAAGTTGTAAACATTCCATACCAACACATATAGTATATCTAGTATTTTTTTATCAGTCACAAAAGCCAGAATAGGAACACAATAAGCTAGCTACTGAACAATAATGTTATAAACTAGTCAGCTACTGAGCAAAAGACAGAACTGAAATAAAAGAACAAAAGGAGGTACAAAGGCAATATAACGATAACAGAGTCAATTTCATGCTTGTTAGTGATGTGAAACTATGATTGATATTTTATAACCATCTCAATTATGGTTACACGATTATAGAATAAAAATGCATTTAATAGATAATTATCCTACATACTCTGTTATTCAAATGTTGCATTCCATAATCATAGCACCTCTTTGATAAACAAGTGCATGCCACAATGTGGTTAACAATATTATACTGTGTATATGTTCATGTTTTACTCAAACTAAAAGATAAACGTCTATCGTAATGAAACCGTTAATACAAGGGTGTTGCATGATCAGTGCATATATTCAATGTATGTATGATTTAATTGTAATATTATGCACAAAGACTGAATGTATGGACCAAAGATTTTATAAATGATGTCATATTTACTTGGGTAGTGGAAACTGCATTATGGAATTTTTTTTTCCTTAAAAAAAAGTAGAAGTAATATAGCAAACCTGCTAGTAAGAAAATCGATAACAGCGAGAGTTTGATCTATTGTTTCATCTGTTTTGCCCCAGCCTTGATAGTCGTCTCTTGTTCCACTGTGTTCCCATCCATTTTGAGAGCCTGGAGCGTAATGGAGATCTACTATTATACCAATACCATATCTCCTGGAAAATACATATAAAGTTATAAACCATTATACGATGAAATTCAAAATATAACATTTTATATTGGCTGGTTAACACTGTTTTTACTTACTTGGCCCAAAGAAAAGCATTGTCTAGAGCATTAAGTGATCCATCGACAAAAGGAAATGGTGGATTTGGATCGCTTGCGATCCACCACCCGACTGGAATTCGCACACTGTTTAACCCGTTTTCTGATATGAACTTGAAATCTTCCCCTACTACGAATGTATTCCAGTGTTCATGTACATCCTTCACAGTTATTTACTAAAGTAGTTCAAAAGGAATACACATTTTTTTTAAAGAAAAAAAAGAGAAAAGAAAAGCATACTCTCATGACTGAAGCAGCATTTTCTTCATAGCCATTTGTAACTTGAAATTCTCCTTGCAATCCACCAACGTTGTTAATCGTAAGTACAGATGGGTCATTATCACTCCAATCGCTGCTTTCTGCATAATTTGTCACAACTGATATATCTGTTCTAACCTAAAACAAAAAATAATCAATACAAAGCCATAACATAAGTAAAGAAGTAACAAGAAATTCTATGAACTGCAAAAGATAAAAGTTGATTAGTACTTGCAAGAAGAGACCATTTGCAAACACGATTTGTGTCATTTGCATTTCTCACTATCTCAAACGTATTGGAAGGATTCGAAGAGCTTGAGACTGCTACCAAAGAAGCTTCAAAGGAACAATTTTCCTTCAGCAGTCTGTACTTGTAAATATTGACAGAAATACATCCATCAATTTCATTGTAGATATTAAGGAAATAGGAACTCAAAATCATTGTTAAGGGAAAGGAAAAACATATACGCATATTGCTCGTTAAAGCGCATTTTCATAACAATAAACACGATATCAAAAGCAAAAGGTATTGTTAAATTTTATATATGAGTCACCTCCAAAACAGTATGTTCAAGGTGATTAATAGTTCATATACATGCTGATATAAAATGGAGAACAATGCTGGCAGACAATGGATTCTCAAACATCCAAAAATCACCCAATTCAGCTGCATCAGAGAAACTGCACCATAGAATTTCACACAGGCAATTAGAACCTTAGAGGTGTGCTATCATAATTCATAAGCAAATACTTTAGATTCGCCGAATGCACAATAACAGTTTTGATATAAAGCTAGAAGAGTGAAGATCTTGTGACATTCTGAAGTTATTGTACAATAACGTCAGATTTTAAGATCAACTTATATAACTGATTCAGAAAATTAGTTTACTAAAATGTTTGTCCAAACAAATTGTGTTAATGCATGCGCGCTTAATACGCAGCTTGATACCTTTCTATTTAAAGGATGAAACTGAAATACAGACATATTTCATTAAAAATAACTATTGATGTGTAAGCTCAAAAAAAGCTCAAAAGAAAAAAGGGAAAAAAAGAAAGGAAACGAAAGGGTGAATTGTTGAAGATTAGACTTACCTGCATCATGATGTTGAACTTGGGCTGGAGACGGTAATATTCATTCCTTACTTCGCTAAGTGCTCTCACACAACTGTGAAATTGACAATATAAATCGAATATCAACATACGATCCAGCGATCCATATCTTTATGCTTATACTTTAATTAGCATACAATATTGGTTTAACATTTACAGCCCATCGCGTAAGTTTTGTAACTTTCGCTTTCTGTAAACTAAAAAAAAAGAAAAAAAAATCAAATAATAAACTTGGAAATAAGAAAAGAGTAGCATCATATTTACCCTTGTCTATCTTGGCGATTACACATCCCACGGAGGTAAAGGCATGCCATGTGAATGCTATTAGCTCCAATGCTGGTTTGCAAAACCCAATGGAAATCGTCTGTAAAAATGATTAAACACCCAGAAAATACATTTGGAAGGAAGTAATAGCTTCAACAGACACAACTATTCTTATTTTGCTGCTAAACCAATAATTTGGTTACAAATTATTTTTTTAACAAAAGGATTTGGTTTTGAAGAGGCAAGCCTAACAATTACCTAGGCAGCCTAGCACACAGCACATAATAATGTTTTAGGCAGTAGCACTTTTATGATACTCACAGCTCTTACGTGTTTTACTATTATGATTTTGACTTTAATCAAACAAATAAATATGCAGCTTTAAAATGCTTAGGCCAAAATGTGACGTAGAACTTGTGCAATAACAATTGAAATTAGTTCTTTGCTGGCAGAACCTCCTTGTACTACCTCAAACATTAGTAAGAATTGGTCATTGATATCTATACAATTTCATAGAGGACGATGATTTTTTGAACAAGATGCAAATATTACAAGCTGTAGCGAATGACTTAATGGGACAGTATTGATGTAAACCTTAATTTAAGTGGAAATTAGGGAGGCATCCCTATCATACTTTCATATTGTAAAGTGGGTACCTGTCAAAGTTTCATTGTAAAGCAGGTCCCTGTTTTCTGGAAACGAAGAAAAATTATTGCTGAAATGTCAGCAACTTTTATAAATAAGTGTTGATATTTCAGCAACTATCTGTATCAAAGTTTTATTGTAAAAACAAAGAAAAATTATTGCTGAAATGTCAGCAACTTTTATAAATAAGTGCTGATATTTCAACAACTTTCATAAACTGTGTTCACTGTACATAAATGTTGCTGAAATATCAGCAACTTTTATAAATAAGTGTTGATATTTCAGCAACTTTCATACACTATGTTCACAGTGTATAAAAATGTTGCGGAAATGTCAGCAACTTTTATGAAATGTTACATCATGCTCTGCAATAATCGTGAATAAAAAACAGGGACCTAATTTACACTGAAATTTAGTGAAGGACTTTTCGTGAATTTTGAAACTTAATAAGGACCTGTGCCAAAAGTACCCTTAATTTAATGTATTGCTCTATCAACAAATATTCCTATAGTTAGTGAAAATTCCATAACCGTAACAAGATGCATGGCAACTTTCATTTTTTTAGAAGTCAGAACATACAGAAGCACACAAAATGACCATATTTTACAACCTTTCAAAACAAAGAAGGTCCTTCCTACATAAATATGGTCCTTTATGTTGAAATTATTTCGGCACCCCCTCGCATCTTCCGTTATGCGCGCACTTCATTTAGTGTAGAAGAGGCAAGACCACTGAACGAAGCTTATTTGGTGTCAGTGTCATGATTGGATATCCCTACATCCCCTAGAGCACATATATTTTCATGGCAACATTTATTTGTAACAAAAGGAATCCCTTGTTGTTACATGCTACCAATCTCATATATATGCTGATCTCATTTAGAATATCTTACGATGTGAGACTAATCATAATCCAATCTACGCACCCACTTTAATACAATGCGAGCCACATCTAACACTTTATATATGAACACACTCATTGGACAGGGCCAGTCCAACAGATCCATTTCTCACTATCCATTTGCAAACACGATTTGTGTCATTTGCATAGTGACTGATAAGAGTTCAGATACCCAGTCCAAAACTTCATGCCCTCGGCCATCTACCCCAACAAATAAAGAACTTAGTCAAACAAATTACCATGAAAACAGAGGGCAAAAATGTGGTTAAGCTTATGCATGGAAGGATCCAACTCTAATATCATAAACCACTTTATTATCAGAACACCATTGATGATGTGAAGAATAATCTCCGTAACTCTAATAAAAACCAGCCTTTCTGCAATGGTGGTTTGACATCATGTTGATACTGCTCAAGACCCACCCCCAATTCCTGGAAAGAACTTATTTTGAAAGGAAATTTTTTTTATTGAAAAAATCAACCGTATATTCTTTCTTATATGCATATGCTCATTTTCATACAAATACCAAAAAAAACTTTGCTATTGTGTTACAAAAAATAAATAATAAATATACACATACAGTTAAAATTGAAAACCAAAAAGAAACAACATGGATTACTGACTAGCGGATCCAGGAACAGAAACTCGCTTTCTAACAGTGGAAAAATATGGAGGTGTTTTCGTCTACTGCCTCCCTCTGCAAATCGCACTATCCCTCTGCAAATCATCACCGTGAACCACCAATACCAAAACCAGAAACTCCATCGCAAACCAAGCGGCGGCAACACCCAAATCGACCATCAATGCGATTCCACCATCTCTCCAAATCAGCAACCGAAACCACCGCAGCCTTCAAAACCACCCCATTACCCCCATCGCGACCAATTCACACAACCCAAAATTGCAATTCCAACCTCAGTAATCAATCTCGAAATTAGATTTTGAGAATATATGAAAAGGAGATTGTGGAAATCGACTTCTTCTGTATATATGAAAAGGAGATTGTGGAAATCGATTTTGAGAATATATGAAAAGGCCATGAAAAGAAGATCGCGGCCAAAATTTTTACAGAGCAATAGAGAACGAAATAAAAGGAAAAAGGGACGGCCTTGCTTTTTTAATTGAAAATTAGGGTTTTGATTGGCACCTATTACAACGGTTGCTTTTAGCCCATTGTAAAATTGGCACCTATTACAACGGGTCTTAATGGACTGTTGTAATAGCCTTCTATTACAATGGACGACCGATGCCCGTTGTAAAAAGGGTGTTGTATATGACATCTTTTACAACGGGCCTGAATGGACCATTGTAATAGCCTTCTATTACAACGGGCAACCAATGCCCATTGTAAAAAGGGCGTTGTAATAGGGTATTTTTGTTGTAGTGTCAATTAATGTAACAACTTCGGCTATGATTCCATATTTATTTTAAACCCTAGACATTATTATAATATCATAAGATTTTCTATAAAAGGTTTGGTTATCGTAAGGCAAAAACTCGTCCGTGTTTAGTGCGGCGTGGTCTTACGAGATACCTTTATTGTGAAAGGTTTTATAACATTAAAATCTATTTGATGTGTGTTTCTCACATTGGTTAACCAGACTGATTCGGGAGTTATTCTCGTATAATGCTCGGTCAGACTGAGCATATTTTGCTAGTTATGGATGTTTTTGAGCTTTAGGAGACGAGCTGGATGCCTTTAAGACATATTCCCGTATATTTTATTTTCCGCTGCATTTTTTGGTTATATTTATCATTAGTTGTGAGGGCAAGCTGTTATAACTTTTCAGGCTGATGATAGATTAGTGTACTTTGATTGATGTATGTATAGTACAGTTTTCCTTTTATAAAGATCTGTTGTATATTATATATTAGTCGTCATGATATGAGATTCTATTCTGTTTTTACTTTCTTTTTCCTCCAACAATCTGTCTTTCCTGTACTTGGAAGCTCGACACATGAATACCGTGGATGTATTAATGCCGACTTTTGCGGGTCGAAATGGTGGGTCGTTGCACGTGGTATCAAAGCTTAGGTTGAGCGAACACCTAGGCTTTGGTGGGATAGATTCATTATATATATGGTTAGTAACATTCTGGAATGAGTTTGAGTGTGTGTGTGTGCACGTGCGTATTTATTAGTGCTATAAAAATGTTTTATATCATGTTGATTTTTCAGTTGAGTGGCTTAGAAATTTTGGTCGATACAGAAGGAATAACTGTACCGATAGGGTTTCTAAACACTTAAATAAGGCAAACCGACATAGTACTATTTTGAATTGGGTAAATGAAATAATTTTACCTAGATTATATTTAATATATATAAAAGAATGATTTTTAGAAAATTGATATGGAAATTTGTGATATGTTTGTTTGTTAGGAAATGATAATATTTAATTATTATCATTTATTGTTTGATTAGCCATGCTCATCCAGTTCAAGAGCATCGACTATTGGTTGTTGATTGATTATTTGTGCTCAGATAGTTTATGAGCATCTGTTGTTTTGGTTGAATTAAATACAAACACCTTGTGAATTCAGTTTCACAGTTTGACTATAAGGCGTTCAGTGATAATGTTGGGTTAATTTTTTTTAATAAAACTTGTTTATTATAATTCAAACAAAGATATACATTTGTGAAATATCTTTATATAAAAAGTGAAATCATGTAAGTATGGTTTATTTATATGGGTTATAAATGAAAAAGGATTCAAATTGAGAATTTGAGAACTGAAATCCCAATGTTTTTGAGAATTATTTTTCAAAGTTTGGAGTAAATAGTTTAGTATTTTTATGAAATATTAATTGATAGAAATATTTTAAAAGATTTTAAAAAGAGATGGAAAGCACCGAACTCACTACTTCTATCGCTGGAAAATAATTCTGGTGATGTCTAAACATCATCGGCGTTTATTTTTGAGTCTCTAATTGAGAAGTTGCTACCATAGTAATTAGTTATCGAGTTGGTTTGGTAAAGGAAATTTTGTTTTAAATTCCAGAAGTATGATTTGATATACAAATGAAGATATGTATATTATTATTTGAAAAAAGATTTGAAATAAAATCGGGAGTTTAATTCCGAAGTTTTCAATTAAGTATTATATGAACTCATGTATCATATTCATTAGAATAGTTTTGATTGTGCATATCATTATAATGTATTGTTTTGGTAATTTTCATTTATTATAATAAAATGGAATTTTAGGCAATTTTGGATAGTCGAAAACTCTGAGTTAATTGAGAAATAGAAGCTAGGTGATTTTGAGGAAATATAAGAAAATAAGTTTTGTAACTTATAAATATTGAGAAGATTGTAAGTTGAAACAAAATTTTAATTTGTTAAATATCCTAGTTAAGTAAAACCAATATGAAATTGTGTAACTACTCTTAGAATGTAGAATAATATTATACGAATATGAACTTAAGTTTTTAAAGTGTTGATAAACTTAAGTGTGTTTTATAAGATGTTTATAAACTTAAATAATGGTTTTATGAAATGGTCCATAAATGATTTTAGTATTTAAATGAAATACTATTGGTGTAAATAAATGTGAATTAAAAATAATTGATATAAATAAGAATCCATTGAATAAATACGTAAGTTATACGTAGATTACTTTATTCACATAACCGATCTACATTCAGATTTGAGTACACGATTTCGGGATGATTTACAGCGGTCCGAGATATGATTTTTCACTCGATTCTTCACGGCAAACACTTGATACAGATCTTGATTTGATTCGAAAGTTTTTTATCATAGTTTGTGGCTATGTAAGAAGAACGAGGTTTCTAATCAAGGAACCGGATCAGAGTCTGCATTAGGGAAGCCAAGTGAGCGATACTAGTATGGAAGTGAAATTTTTATGATCGAGCAAGCGATCAGATTTGATATTGCATACGGATGGTATATGTACATCATACGGGCTTTAATAAATTGTATGCTATTTACATTAGAAAATGCAAGTTGTTTGGTTGGATATCATTGGTAAGGGAGATACAGGAACATGGAAGCAAATGCTAGTTAGATGTTTTGATTTCATGAGTAAAAATGGTTTACTCGACTAATAGGTTCATGTTTACGTTATTGCTGTTGATGATTTTATGCTCCGGATATGGAAGACCACTTTTGGGCTTTTGTTTTCTTTTATTGGTTTGGGCTCGTTGGGGCAAGTAGTAGTTTTTCCAATCGAGCCGCGCAAATGAGGTGCTGCAGAAATTTTTCGTAACTTTAAGAGACTAATTTAATAACCCATTTCAACTAATTTATTGAGAAATCTTTAGGGTTTAGAGGCATTTTTCTAACTTTGGCAATTTCAGGGCTGAAATTCTTTTAAAGGGGAAAAATGTAATAACCTGGAGTTTTATCGTTTGATTTTGAATATTTAATTAATTTTAAATATTGAAATAATTATTTTTTTAAAAGGTTTAAAAACTTGAATTCAAATATAGGGATTATTTAAATATTTAAATTGTGAATTTAATATTAATTAAATGGATATAATGGTCTTATTTAACTCCTTTTAATTCATAAATAATAACGGCGAATTCATCTTGTAAATTTATTTACAATCATAAATAGTTCAGATAAATAATAAGAAAATAATTATAATGACTTTATTTTTAATGACGTGGTTTTAATTTAATTTATTTGATTTTTCCATAATTTTTAATTTGAAAAATATTTAAATTTTCGTTTGATGACTTTTGGCAAATGACGATATTTTTGTGATTTTAAAGAATCGGTTAACCAGTGTATATTATTGAGGTCGTATCACTATTTTGAGCGCGACCGTATTTTTGTTTTTTCATTCGTGGCCTGTACGCCGCCAACAAATTGCTGTGTAGCGAGACTCCGAAAATTTCTAAATAAACACACATTCAACTCTCCCCTCGGTTCATTCTTTTGACTTGAACTTTCATCATCTCTCTCTCATTTTTAATAAAACAGTAAAGGAAAAGGTTTATCTTCCTCTTCAGAAATTTAAATTAACAAATCTGATCAACTAAAATTTATAAATATTAGATCTTTGGAATCCCTAGGGTGAGAGCTACATTTTGGTATAAGTATGGTGGCATTTGACGTGGTGTGGTGGAGTGCGACAGTTAGGTATAGGCTTGGGTTGAACTTGAGTTTGAGCTTCCACGTGATCGAGGAGGGGGGGTTTAGCTCGATTGTAGGGTAGATTGGGATTTATGGTGGAAAATGGCATCTCTAGGTCAATTTTGACGAGGTGCGGTCCACGATGAAGGAGCACGACACTGTTAGGTTGCATGGCTAAAGCTTGAAACATGATTTAGGGAAGTGAGCCGCGTTGGGAGAGAAGGTGATGGATGCGAAGCATGCGTGTTGTAGAATTCGATAGCGAAGGCGGATTTTGTATTCGTCATGCGTGGAGAGAGAGTGAGGCGAAGGTGGGCATGGCATGGTGGTGGGCATCAGTTTGTTTAGGCAGGAGAGAGATGTTGTGGGAGATGGATTAGTGTTTAAATAGGGTAGTTAGTTTAATTATGTAATTGGTGTTTATGATTTTAGTATTTAAAATCAAAAACTTATAAAACGTATAACTCTCATACGAGGTCCAATTGAGACACGGTCTATTGAGTTGCATTCGTAATGGCAACAGCTACGTGATGGAACTGGTTTCGTTGAATTTGGAGCAAGTGAAATTTTGGACTAAAATCGAATGTCTTAAAAACTGGAACGCCTAAGCGTCTGTTGGAGTTTCGATGAGTTAAACTCACCTTTTTGGATAATCAGTATGATATATAGTAGATAAAATTTATTGTTTGTGTTTGGATGAATTATTTATTGGTTTTGGTTAATTATCCGCTTTTGAAAGGCGAATGAGATTTAAAATTGAAATACAGGGAATCTTGTAGAGAAATCCGAATTTCTCGTTGTTGTTGATTTTAATTCTAGTTATATGCCTGTTGATTTTATGTTTAGTTATATACCCGTTATATTGATTGTTAAACGTTAAAATATGATTGTTTGGCTATATTCGATATGACAATGATATATGGTAAAAGTTGAACCTTTTAGTAATAAAGGTAAAAATAGCATTGGTTGGGGACTATAGTAGCAGCTGGCCTAGTTAAAGTATTTTGAAATACTATTAATTATTGTTTGAACTTGGGAATGGTTTTTGATTAAAGAATGACTTTTAAAAATGATTTTGGTAATTTCCGTGACATTTTATTTAAAATAGTTTTTGGACTACTCTATTTCACTTCAACCTTTTTATTTGTCTTTTCTAAACATGTGTGAATGTTTTATAATTATTTCAAGAAGTAATTGTTTTTATAGAAAAGTTATTATAATAATGAATGTGAATTTTTAAAGGAGAAATAAAAGTGTTAGTCCCTGAGAAGTTGGTTTTGATGACAACAACCTTAGAATAAGATTATAAAATATAAATACTAACTTTATTGTTTAGATATATATGTATATTCAGGATATATATATACAGGTACCAAAGAATGAAGACTGTACAATATAGAGATTCAAGAACTGATGAACTCAAGATCGAAGATATCAAGATTCAAGACTCATGAGTATCAAGATTATCAAGAGTTCAAGATTTCAAGATAAGTAATTTAGTTAGGAATTTTGTTAAAACTCCTAGAAAAGCACTGACATCTTAAAATCCATTTTATTCGTGGAATGGAATCCACTTTGAGCCCGTTAAAGGGATGGAACCCTAAGTAGGACGGAACCTACGAAAAATCTAGTGGAACATTGTTTTGTATCCACTAACTTTTATTCAAATGTTTTACAAAATTATATCTTGTTTTTAAAATGATTTCAAAATCTTCCTTTTTAAATCAAAAACATCTATCCTATTTTTAAAATACTTTTAGCCTCAAAATAATCTTTATTTTCAATATCAAATTATCCTTGGTTTTAAACTATCTTTTAAATATAATATATTTAACTTTTAATATTTATACTTAGATTTAAATATAAAATTATAGTAAAATTTTATATATACCAAAATATTATTCTCTATACTTATTTATGTATTTTAACTATAGTTAAGTATATTTATAAAGTTTAAAATAGTTTTAATACAAGATAGAAGTTATTTTCAAAGAAAAACAAATTACCAAAAATAACTTAGGCTTGTCGACAACCCCAAGGACCCCTTGTCTACAAGGTGGCAGTTTATTTCAAAAGTTTGAATTTCAAAGGAAGTGTCTATTCGTCATATCCTTTCATGAATGTGCATGGCTGTTGTTCATCAATAAATAGGGGCTGTTTTAAACGAATTTACATTCATATTTTCTCTGATTTCACTCCTCTTCTTCTTCCACATTTCTTTATATACATTTTTACCATTACTATGCCGAAATCACCATTGAATCTAACTAGATCATCTCTGGTTTGATTCTCTATCACTATCTCAACAAGATCCCAGTGCTATTCAGAGTTATAGACTTCTTTGTATTCAGTCGAGCGAGAAAAGGTGTGATTGTAGCCTGGAAAATCAATCGGGTGAACTTGTTGCCCGTAAAAAAAGTATCTCTACCCAGAGGATTGTGAATTTGGAGCGGTGTACCTCGTGGCCTTGAAATCGAGGATGTAATTGTAAGAATTGATTTTGAAAGGAAATCCGTACTTGTGTTGCGGGACTGGATGTGGGGTAACTCCGAACCAGTATAAAATCTGGTGTGTTCTTTCCTTTATTTCTTTTACTTTATATCTGCATCTGTGTTTGATTCTGTGATCATATCTGTGTCTGAATATTGCATGCATTTGTGTTCAAATTAATATAAACTCAAAAAGAATTAGTAATTCCTTAAAACACTATTCACCCCCCCTCTAGTGTTAATTCTAGCCTTAAGATCCGTAATTCGCATTTCTCACATTTGGTATCATAGCAAGGTTTTCAAAGTTTCATAATATGAATTTTGAAAAAGCTTTTAAAATGGCTATGTTTGAAAAACTTGTTAATACCAGTTTAGAAATATTCAGATCATCACTGTCTCATGAGTCTGCATATAATCGATATTCAAATTCAAGTTGTCTACCAAAATTGTATGATGTGCAGGAAACATGTTTTATGGGTGTTGAGTAATCAATCCACAATGGACAAATTGTGCAGATCAAAAAGAATAAATGGATACTCGATAGTGGATGCTCTAGACACATGACTGGTAATCCGGATATGCTGAATGATATAATATACAAAGACGAAGGACTGGTTAACTTTGGAGACAACTCAAAAGGATATGTGATTGGCATCGGCAATGTCGGTAACTTTGAAACTCCTATTATTACTAATGTTTTGCTAGTTAAGAATCTGAAACATAATCTGCTAAGTATTAGTCAACTTTGCGATAAAGGATATAAAATTAAATTTGAAAAAGATAAGTGTCACATTGAAGATAATAATTCAACCATAATATTTGAGGGAATAAGGAAAAAGAATATTTATATTCTTAGTATGAAAGTTTCAAATGATAACCTGTGTCTTTTGGCAAATACAAGTGACCCTTGGATTTGGCATAAGAGATTTGGGCATTTGAATTTCAAACTCTTATCTAGACTGTCAAAACATGATCTAGTAAGAGGTCTCCCTAAAATGAATTTTAAAGTAGATATGATGCATGTCAATTAGGAAAACTTAGAAAAAGTTCCTTTAAATTAAAAGATATGATTTCAACTTCAAAACCTTTTGAATTACTTCATCTTGATTTATTTGGTCCATCTCAAATTCAGTCAATAAATCACAGTAAATATGTTTTTGTAATTGTAGATGATTATTCTAGATTTACATGGACAATATTTTTGAAACATAAAAGTGATACTTTTGAAAGTTTTAAGAACTTTACAAAAAGGATTCAAAATCAACTTTCTGTAAAAATTATAACCATCCGTAGTGATCACGGTGGTGAATTTGAAAATGAAAAGTTTGAGGAATTCTGCAATAAAAAGGGAATAACTCACAATTTTTCATTTCCAAGAACTCCACAACAAAACGGAGTAGTAGAACGTAAAAATAGGACGATTCAAGAGTGTGCGAGAATTATGCTTTTAGATAGTAAATTACCAAATCATTTTTGGGCAGAAGCAGTTGCTACCGCCTGTTATATTTTAAATAGAATTTTAATTAGACCTTTAACTGATAAGACATCTTATGAACTTCTTCACAGAAAGAAACCTAAGGTATCTTATTTTAGAATTTTTGGAAGTAAATGTTTTATTTTAAATACAAAAGATAAATTAGATAAATTTGATCCTAAATCCAACAAAGGTATCTTTATCAGATATTCTAATAGAAGTAAAGCGTACAGAGTGTTTAATTTAAGAACTAACACCATCGAAGAAACAATGCATGTTTCATTCGATGAAAATCTCAAAAATTTTGAAGATACAAATGATGAAGAGGATTTAATTACTCAAAATCAGGAGTCAACTGAAACTAATAATGAAATTAATCATCCTAATAAAAAGATTAAACTTTTAAAAGATCATCCTATAGAAAATATACTAGGAGATATGCAATCTGTTGTTAGAACTAGAAATCAACTAAGTAAAATGAGCAATGTAGCCTTTATATCAACTATTGAACCCAAAAATCCAAAAGAAGTATCAACTGATGATTCATGGATTTTGACTATGCAAGAAGAACTAAATCAATTCACTAGAAATGATGTTTGGGAACTTGTTCCTAGACCTGAAAATAAAACTATAATTGGAACTAAATGGGTTTATAAAAATAAAATGAATGAACAAGGTGAGGTCGTTAGAAATAAAGCTCGGTTAGTCGCTCAAGGTTATTGTCAAGAAGAAGGAATAGATTGTGATGAAACCTTTGTTCCCGTAGCAAGATTAGAAGCCATTAGGATTCTACTTGCTTTCGCAAATTATAATTATTTCAAATTATTTCAAATGGGTGTTAAAAGTGCCTTTTTAAATGGATTTGTAAAAGATGAAGTATATGTTGAACAACCACCACTTTTTAAAGATGAAAAATTACCAAATCATGTTTACAAACTTAAGAAAGCTCTATATGGTCTAAAACAAGCTCCTAGAGCCTGGTATGATAGACTAAGATCTTACTTATTACAATCAAACTTTGAAATTGGTAAAGTAGATAATACTCTTTTTACTAAAAGAAATAAAAATGATTTTCAACTAGTACAAGTTTACGTAGATGATATCATTTTCGGATCAACTAATTTTGAAATGAATAAAGAAAAATAATGACAAAAGAGTTTGAGACGAGTCATATGGGTGAATTAAACTTCTTTCTAGGATTGCAAATAAAAAAATTAGATAATGGTATCTTTAAAAGTCAAGAAAAATATGCTAAAGACTTAGTTAGTAAATTTGGTTTGACTACTGCAAGTGGAAAACCCATGGCAACCAATGAGTACCTAAGTAAAGAAGATCTCTCGAAATATGTAGATCAAAAATTATATAGAGGAATGATTGGATCACTACTCTATATCACTGCTATTAGACCTGATATCATGCATAGTGTTTGTCTCTGTGCAAGATATCAATCCCAACCTAAAGAGACCCACTTAAAAGCTGTAAAACGTATCATAAGATATGTAAAACACACCTTTGATTACGGCTTATTTTATCCTAAAAATGATTCTTTTGAATTAAAATCTTACTGTGATGCTGACTATGCTAGTTGTAAATCAGACCGAAAAAGTACAAGTGGAACTTGTCACTTTTTGGGGCATTCTCTGGTTTCCCGGTTTAGTAAAAAGCAAAACACAGTTTCTTTATCAACAACCGAAGCAGAGTATATTTCTGCTACTTTGGCTTGTTCTCAAGTAATATATATGCAAGAAACTTTAAAAGATTTTGGTTTAAATATCTCAAAATCACCAATTTATTGTGATAATACTAGTGCAATAAATTTATCTAAAAATCCTACTCATCATGCTCGAACTATACATATTGATATCAGACATCATTTTCTCAGAGATAATATAAGTAAGGAAGTAATTACTCTCGATTATATCAATTTCGAGAATCAAATTGCTGATATCTTAACAAAACCCTTAAATGAATCTATATTTACTAAATTAAGAAGAGAATTAGGTATTTGTTCAATAATTGAAATATAGAATATAAATATATAACAAGTATAATTAAAATTAAATTAAAATAAATCAAATAGCAAAAATATAAGTACCTTGTCAACAACCCTCCTTTACCCCTATCGACGTATAACGAATTTTTTTCTTTTGAAATTTTCCCACCAAAATTCAAATGGGTGGTTATATATTCTTCTTATTTCAAAATTTTGTTCATTCTTTCTGTTCTTTCTCTGTTCTAACTTCTATAAACAATAATACAATGGCCTCCTCCTCCAAACCAAACAAACATTCAACCTTTTCGTTCCCTTCTCCTTCTACCGGACCATTTCAACGAACTACGCTTGCACGAGTAATGAAAATGGAGGTTTCCTTGAAGGATGCACTGCAACTTATGACTGAAATTCAAGTGGTGCAAATCAGAATGGCTAAAGAACAAGAACGGCAAGGCAAAATCCTTAGAAACTTGCAAAAGTTTCTAATGGACAATCACGCCAATCCCATCTTGATCGATGAAGAATCCTCAAGTGTTCAAGTGCAAGAGGACAGCGAGGAAGAAGAAGAAGAAGCTCCCATGGAAGAAGAGCACGCTGAAGATGACGACAAAGTTGTTTGCGTTGGCGAAGTGTGCTTTGACAAGGATGGAAATCTAGTCGAACAACGTGGAAATTTCTGTTTCCACCACCCAAATTGCTCGGTTCATAGATCTCCCATTGTCAAGGATACACATTAGTATCTTTTCTCTCTTTCTTATCGTTATTTGTATATGATCTTACTTATGTTTTCTACGCAAATGTAAATATAACATTATATAATTAATAAATGATTTATGTTCTTATATTTGAATTCTCACATTATCATTATTATAAATATTATCATATATGGATTCTTAGTTAGGAGAGTTTGTTATTAAGGGCTAAGTTTTAGTTTCAGAATTAAGTGTTGATTATTTGTGGTAACACTATCATTATAATCACATGTAATATAGTATTAGATTAAGGGGGAGTTGTATAGATTTACTTTGTTTTTGTTGATGACAAAGGGGGAGAAGTATTAAATAGGATGTTAAGCATAGATTAAGGGGGAGTTATTAGTTTTAGGGGGAGTTATTAGGATAGAAGTAATATTTTACAAACAAAGGTTGTCATCATCGAAAAGGGGGAGATTGTTAGTCCCTGAGAAGTTGGTTTTGATGATAACAAACTTAGAATAAGATTATAAAATATAAATACTAACATTATTGTTTAGATATATATGTATATGCAGGATATATATATACAGGTACCAAAGAATGAAGACTGTACAGTATAGAGATTCAAGAACTGATGAACTCAAGATCGAAGATATCAAGATTCAAGACTCATGAGTATCAAGATTATCAAGAGTTCAAGATTTCAAGATAAGTAATTTAGTTAGGAATTTTGTTAAAACTCCTAGAAAAGCACTGACATCTTAAAATCCATTTTATTCGTGGAATGGAATCCACTTCGAGCCCGTTAAAGGGATGGAACCCTAAGTAGGACGGAACCTACGAAAAATCTAGTGGAACATTGTTTTGTATCCACTAACTTTTATTCAAATGTTTTACAAAATTATATCTTGTTTTTAAAATGATTTCAAAATCTTCCTTTTTAAATCAAAAACATCTATCCTATTTTTAAAATACTTTTAGCCTCAAAATAATCTTTATTTCAATATCAAATTATCCTTGGTTTTAAACTATCTTTTAAATATAATATATTTAACTTTTAATATTTATACTTAGATTTAAATATAAAATTATAGTAAAATTTTATATATACCAAAATATTATTCTCTATACTTATTTATGTATTTTAACTATAGTTAAGTATATTTATAAAGTTTAAAATAGTTTTAATACAAGATAGAAGTTATTTTCAAAGAAAAACAAATTACCAAAAATAACTTAGGTTTGTCGACAACCCCAAGGACCCCTTGTCGACAAGGTGACAGTTTATTTCAAAAGTTTGAATTTCAAAGGAAGTGTTTATTCGTCATATCCTTTCACGAATGGACATGGCTGTTGTTCTACTATAAATAGAGGCTGTTTTAAACGAATTTACATTAATATTTTCTCTGATTTCACTCCTCTTCTTCTTCCACATTTCTTTATATACATTTTTACCATTACTCTACCGAAATCACTATTGAATCTAACTAGATCATCTTTGGTTTGATTCTCTATCACTATCTCAACAAGATCCCAGTGCTATTTAGAGTTATAGACTTCTTTGTATTCAGTCGAGCGAGAAAAGGTGTGATTGTAGCCTGGAAAATCAATCGGGTGAACTTGTTGCCCGTAAAAAAAGTATCTCTACCCAGAGGATTATGAATCTGGAGCGGTGTACCTCGTGGCCTTGAAATCGAGGATGTAATTGTAAGAATTGATTTTGAAAGGAAATCCGTACTTGTGTTGCGGGACTGGATGTAGGGTAACTCAGAACCAGTATAAAATCGGGTGTGTTCTTTCCTTTATTGCTTTTACTTTATATCTGCATCTGTGTTTGATTCTGTGATCATATCTGTGTCTGAATATTGCATGCATTTGTGTTCAAATTAATATAAACTCAAAAAGAATTAGTAATTCCTTAAAACACTATTCACCCCCTTATAGTGTTAATTCTAGCCTTAAGATCCATAATCCGCATTTCTCACAAAAAAGGGATTTATTCGTTATTTTAAAAGTGATTCTATTTTTAAAGGAAGATAGAAATATTTTGAAATAAATATTTGTGAAACATTTATATAAAATTTTATAAAAAAGGATAGATTTATAATATTGTTTTATAAGTAAAAGATAGTTTTATAAATAGTGTTCTATAAATAAAAGAATGGTTTTATAAAAGATATTCTATAAAAAGGAAATTAATATCATTTTGATAAAACTGGAATAATTAATTCCATTTGAGAATTTTTGTTGATATAGGAAAAGATCGTTTTAGGGAAGTATTTGGTTATACTTCGGAAACAAAGATTTGTGTTATGTATATAAGATTTATAACAGTGAGTTTTGGATCTATAAAAGATTTTTGTAAGGGATTTTTATAAAGAGTTTTATAAATTATATTATGAGATTTATGTGAAGTATATGAGTCTTATAAATAAATAGTTGGAGATTTATTAAAGGAGTTTATAAATTATATTGGCGAATTTATCAAAGGAGTTTTATAAATAGAAATGATTTTTATAAAAGGAGTCTTATAAATGGAGTTGGAGTTTTATTAAAGGAGTTTTATAGATAATATTTTATAAAAGGAGTTTTGAAATATAAAAGAGTTTTGTAAATATAAGGTGTTTTATAAAGGCATTTTATAAAAGGGATTTATAAAAAGAATGAGACCCGATTTCCATAAATGATCAAGTTTCAACTTATGGTGGTATGGAAAATGTTCTTTTCATCTTAACACCAAATTCCAAGGTATGAAAACTCGTCTTTATCTTGAGAATTAAAAATGTGAATCGAGGCAAGGATAGTTTTCTAACTTGTCTGATTTCATTGTTTATCGAGAGGCAGTACTGTTTGAAATTGGGAAGTGGTGGTAAGTATACATGGTTTAATTTCCATACGACCTATTTTGCTTACACCAAAAGTGTTTTGGGTTATTGTTGTCAACATTTTCAAATAACATTTTTTAACCCAATTAAATGTGATTTTGGAAATGAAATCTTTCATAAAATTGTGAATATACTTATATCGTTGGGATAAGTATATATGTACATTTTCTAAGCATTAAAATGTAGTGTTTTGTGGATATACTTATACTATTATTTTAAATACATATATATGGAAGGGTTTCTAAGTTTGAAAGTGAAATGTTTTTATGAGCATACTTACAGTTGAGATAAGTATATCAATATTTTTCACGTGTTGAAAGATGTTAGGAGGTTTTTGAATATAACTTTTTAAAATATTTTTATACATGTATTAGCAAAGCGGTTTTAATTAATGAAAAGATTAATTAAGAGGCTTAGCGCGTGCTTTTGTGCTTAACTAGTGTTATTTTCCTTATGGAATTCTATCTCTGGTTAAATTGTTTGTTTATTTGATAGTTAAATAACGGACTATCAAATGTTGACCAGTTTTTAAAACTATCATTGTTGGTTCGGAGAGACCATAATTTGATATATTATCTGAAACCCACTCTGAACCAGCATAAGCGTTCAAATTGAAGAAATCCTTATGATGATGAAATCGAAGACGAAGCTCTTTGAAGTGCAAGGGTTGTTTACTACTGATCATGAGGGTGATTCCAAAATGAATGTAGTAGAAGTAGTGCGTTCATTTTGTTCATATCCTAAACAACTTGTATGGATGAATGTCGACATTGCATTGTTGCCTGGAGGGCAGTGTTAGCATTCCAAGTGGGATTTGCTAGAAAGGAAAAACATAGCCTCAAGTCTCACAACCGGAAATGACAAAAATAGGGTAGTGCCGTAGGGATATGTGTGTCGCACCCATTAGGGTATTGTCATCACCTTTCTAGATTTTTATTTATGGATTTGATTGTGCATGAGAGCTCTAGGAAAAAGGTTGCAAAGCAACCAGGGTGATGGAGTATTTTATCGATCGCAGTTTCAAATATGTTCGTAACCATAAGTTTTGAATTGATTTTTAAATACATATTCCTAGAAGTTTCTAGTCAAGATATATCGAGAAAATGATATCGATATGCCAGTTGTGACTAGTGTACGTAACGCCCTTCCATACGATGGACGGTAAATTACTCATGATCGTTGGAAACACTAGGGGTTACGTACTTTTGGCTCTTTGGAACAATCACAAAACGAATCAACAAGAGTATTTAATAGGTTAATATAACCAAGTCAAAATAGAAAATCTCATGTAACGATGTGTCGTAGTCTTCAGACTTGAGGATATTGTGAACCATAATTAATTAGGTTGTACTTTGATTATGGTAAATCACATGATATAGAGATTGTGTTAAGACCATAGCTAGATATACGTTGAACTACTTGAACTGTAACGCTATTCAAAAGAGTGTTCGCCTCTTTCATTGTAGAAGGCTAGTATTACCGTAATTGGTAGTCAACTTAAAGTTAAAATCTTCATGAATCGTCTAATTGCTAAATGTTATCGGATTAAACCAGAGACTTTAAAGTAGCATATGCAATTAACTATGGATATTATTAGATTTTTTTATCATTTACAAAACTCTATGTATCTAATTGATACAGTGATGGCGAAAAGAAAAGAAGTAAAACATATTTTTATAAATGTGTTGTTTAATAGAGATTACAAATTGGATTTCGCCTAAGTTATCAATAAGCAACTAAACTCGTGCCTAAAATTTACTTCAACATAGTATGTACGAAATTTAATATTTAAATTGTATAAAAATTATTAAGGATCGAGTTCACACAAGGTGCCGACACAACATGATTGTTAGTAATTTTTTAAGTTTAACTTGTTCAAATTAATCTATAAATGTTATAAATTAATAATAAAATTAGTAGAAATGTTGTATTGAATTTTTACGGCATTTTGATCATTTATTTGAAACCTTAAAATTAATTAAAATGATGTATAGTTGTTATATGTTGATTTAATTAAAATGTGGACTTAAACAATTAATTAAGTAATTAATTTACGTGATAATTTAATTAGGCCCGAAGTTTGGAAGCCCAAACAAGAGAGTAGGCCAACTAAATCAATGAGGCAAGGAGGGCAGAAGATTTGGCCTCTATATATTGAGAAAGATATGTTAGATATTTTGGTATTTGGTTGGATATAAATAGCTTCACTTTCTATTTCTCCATACAACAAAAATTGAAACCATAACATACATACTTACAAATTGGTGAAGCCTAGAAGGCAGACTTGTGACCTATAGTTAAGGAAGAAAGAGGACTAGGAGTTAAGAGCTGTGTAGTTAAAGCTCTGCAAAATCTCCGCTATAACGCATAGCGCTCTCCAACCATCGCGTTATTTCAATTTGCGCTATTAAACAGTATATCCGCTTTAAGCCCCCTATTTTCTGCTACACCCGCTAAATTAAGGCTTTTTAGCACCCGCTTTAGCAACATTAATATACAAAGACTTATTTGACTAGTTTTCTTTTAAACCAAATAAACAATGTTAGAGTAAAGATCTATTTTTAAGAAATAAGTGCTCAGTATAAATTAGAACCTATTGTATTCACTAAATCTAGTTTGCATAAATCATGATATTCTTCGATTTTGTTATGTAATATTAAAAAATATTTCTTTTTCCTACACTAATAATGTGAGAATGAAAATAAATTAACTTTAAATATTTGGTTTTATATCTAACGAGGCATTTTAAACCTCCACTATTTTCCGCTATATCCCCGCTTTATCCCTGCTATAACTTTTTACACCTCCACCGCTATAGATCCGCTAAGTGCTTTAACTGCACAGGTTCAGGAAGAAGATTGCTAACAACCAAGGTGTTAACAACTAGTAGTAAGCCACTGTTAGAGCCAAAATTGGTCACTAACACCCAGGTCCAGATGAAAGCACCAAATCACAGGTAGAATGTATGTAGAGAATATAAACGTGAAGAATAATAAAAATTAAAATGAAAGCAGTAAAGAACAACAAGTTTATAGTGGTTCGGCTAACTCCGGCCTACGTCCACTCCAGAAGTTTTCTTTTTATTGCTGTAATAATCGATTACAGTTACAAAAATGGTAGAGTAGCCTTAGCCTTAGAAAGTAGAAAGTCAGAGAGCAGAAGAGAAGATCCTTTTTCTGAACCTCCACATGCTGTATTTATAGGCAAATCTAGGAGGTTGCTGGGCTTCCCGAATAGTCTGGGCCCACTAAGACCTTGGCCAAGCTCACACCCTTCACCTCGACCAACCCCAAGTCCTCCATCGGCCGACTCGAAGTAACCATGGTAATGACCTGAAGTGAAATGCTCCGCGACTCGAAGTAACATGACCTAAAGCCTAGGCCAAACTCCAATTGAAGTAACACTCACCCAAGTGCCGAACGACCTGTACCTTCCTGATGCCGAACGACCTATACCTCCCTGATGCCGAACGACCACCTCGACGCCGAACGACCCTTTCCTCCTTGATGCCAAACGACCAGCAATGCCGAACGACCTATACCTCCCTGATGCCGAACGACCGGCTATGTCGAACGACCCTTTCCTCCTTGATGCCGAACAGCCTGTTCCTCCTTGATTCCGAACGACCAGCAATGCCGAACGACCCTTTCCTCCTTGATGCCGAATGGCTTATTCCTCCTTGATTCCGAACGACCAGCAATGCCGAACGACCCTTTCCACCTCGATGCCGAACGACCTGTACCTTCCTGATGCCGAACGATCTATACCTCCCTGATGCCGAACGACCACCTCGATGCCGAACGACCCTTTCCTCCTTGATGCCGAACGACCAGCAATGCCGAACGACCTATACCTCCCGACCAGCTATGCCGAACGACCTTTCCTCCTTGATGCCGAACGACCTGTTCCTCCTTGATACCGAACGACCAACAATGCCGAACGACCCTTTCCTCCTTGATGCCGAACAGCCTGTTCCTCCTTGATGCCTGAACGACCTTCCAAGCGTGCGGCTTCGTTTACCCATCGACCATGCTTGATCGTCCATCCATCCAGTTGACTAAATCCATCGTGAATCGGCCTCGATGAATGAGTAGTCAATTTAGTTAAGTCTGCCTATCTACGGCCTTGCCAAAAGGCGGGTTAACACTTTGCCCCCCAAAACTTGCCTTGCTATTGGAAGGTGTGTTTTGAATAGTTTATATCCCGATATCTGAAGTCCACGATACATTCGTGATCAAACGATTCCATCTGAATCTGATAGTTTATTCCACAACCGTTCCAAGTCATTATCCAATTCCGAATTCGCCCCTTGGAAGTCAACAATTGAATCCTACGATCTATCCAGACCATTGACGGCCTCTCCGGACCCTTGCCAAGCTTGATCCAAACTTAACGATTGAATAGGCAGATCGTGTCGTGCTTCGACGAAGCAACCTATCCCATGCGTTCCGGTTCAGCGTCCCTGAACAATAAGCGGTGCCCTGATCCTCTTGGACCGATGTCAGCCTCTCCGGGCTCTTACTAGATCCCATCCTGTCACTCTTCATTGAAGGGGAAACAACGTTGAGTGAGCTGATCCTGTCGCTCTCCGGCGAAGCAGCGTCACTCCCTGCACTCCGGTTCAGTGTCCCTGAACATTAAGCGATGTCATGATCCTCCTGCACCAATGTCAGCCTCTCCAGGCTCTTACTGGATCCCATCCTGTCACTCTCCGGTGAAGGGGAAACAGCATTGAGTGAGCCGATCCTGTCGCTTTCCGGTGAAGCAGCGTCACTCTCTGCACTCCGGTTCAGTGTCCCTGAACATTAAGCGATGTCATGATCCTCCTGGACCGATGTCAGCCTCTCCAGGCTCTTACTGGATCCCATCCTATCACTCTCCGGTGAAGGGGAAACGGCGTTGAGTGAGCCGATCCTATCGCTCTTCGGCGAAGCAGCGTCACTCCCTGCACTCCGGACCCCGTCTCTCCGGGTAGGGTCATAAAGCGATCAATTTCAAATCAATTTTCAATATTCATCCTTTAACCCTTTGGTCAAGGTTTCATTTTATGAAATTCAAGTTCATTTATTAATTTAAAATCCCAAATGCTCAATCACAAACAAAGGATAAACCTAGATACTGCCTCTCCGGGCAGAGCAGTCTGTTACCATCTCAGAGCATGCCTGGGGATCTCTCTGGTTCCCATACATGTGTAAGTGGAATAGCCGTTTTATTTTAAAATCAAATCTAAAGAGTTTATGTAATCGACCAAAGTTCAAGTCCTGAACTTGGCCCTTGCCATCATGATCAATTGATGACGAGTCGTGATCCCGATCCCGGATTGGTCCTGTTAGGTGAGGCGGTAGTTGCTCAGGTCCTACGGCCACCGTCTGATCTCTGGCGTATTGTGGCAATCTACCACTTCTGACATGCTCTTCCACCTCATCCTTCAAATGGCGACATTCATCGGTAGTATGCCCTTCCAGCTCATGGAATAGGCAGTACTTTCCACTTCTACGTTCCTGTTCTGTGAGATCTCTCCTGGGTGGTTTTCGATAGGGGATCTGCCCCCCCGAGTCTCCGTGTAAATCCGTTCCAGGTTTGCCGTCAAATCCGTGTATTTTCTGAACCTGGGTTCTCAGAATTTCTTCCGTTTATCAGGACCGTCGTATCTGTCGTCCTGCTTTCGCTTACCTTTGTCTGCTCCAGGTAGTTCTTAGGAGGTTCCTTCGCCTTGTACAGCGTTTGTTTCTCGCCTTTCGGCGTGTGAATCCTCTAGCCGAATGAACCTTTCAGCTTCATGATAGAATTCTCCAAGGTCTTATGGTGGATCTCTTGCCAGAGAATCCTTAAACTCTGTGCCTTCCGCAACCCCTGCTACCACCGCCATCAAAATCATCAATGGATCTAGGTGATCTACTGAAGCCACCGTTGCATTGAATCGCAATAGAAAATCTCTTATGGACTCTCCGGTCCTCTGCTTCATTGAAGCTAAGGTCATCACACTCTTGGGTCGCGTCACGTGGACCCTAAACAGTCTCATGAAGCATTCCACTAGCTCACCCCATGTTCTGATTGATCCCTTCTCTAGCTGCCTGAACCAAAGCGCAGCCAAGTCTGTCAGATATAGAGGGAAGCATCGTGCCATCACTTCCTCGGATGCCCCCAGCACTTCCATATGCCTGATATATCTGCTAATATGCATGGTTGGGTCTGATTTCCCATCATAAGAATCCAGCGAGGGTAACTTGAACTTTGGAGGATTCCTTGCATTTCTGATATTCGGAGTGAACGGATTCCGACTAACTTCCTCTAAGCCTCCGCATGACAATCCTCCTCTCATAATCCGTCACACTAGTCCAGCCATTCTTTCATCTCCATCCAGGGGTTATCCCCTGTTTGCATCTCTACTTTGCCCCCCATGTCCTAGGGGGTACTCCGGGTAATACTCTTCATGTTGGCCATTTACGTTCACGTTGGTCCCTACTTTCTGAGCTTCATTCACTGTTCTCCCGGTATCCAATCCTGGAGGTCTGCCCCCAGGCCTTAGCTGATTTCCTCCAACCTCTCCAGTCCGGTTTTGGTTTTGACCTCCAGATACTTCTGCAGCCCCGGTTCCTTGTTCTGCAATGCCAGCAGCCACGGTTGGTCCATTCCCTTGACTTTGTGCCCCAATATGTCCAACCTATCGAATCAGGTTCTGTATCATGTCTTCCTACCATTTCAGCATCGTCTCCATCTTGTCCCTGGTGATATAGATGGACGCTTGACCTGCTCCAGCTCCAGAGGAGGCCTCTTGACTTCCCTCTTGATTGCTTCTTTCTGTCACTTGCTTCCTTGTTGATGGCCTAGCCATTGCTTCCTAGAATCAAAGTTCCTAGCTCCAAAATTCCTGAGTTCTACGTTCTCAGTGAAAGCACCAAAATGTTAGAGCCAAAATTGGTCACTAACACCCAGGTCCAGATGAAAGCACCAAATCACAGATAGAATGTATGTAGAGAATATAAACGTGAAGAATAATAAAAATTAAAATGAAAGCAGTAAAGAACAACAAGTTTTATAGTGGTTCGGCTAACTCCGGCCTACGTCCACTCCATAAGTTTCTTTTTATTGTTGTAATAATCGATTACAGTTACAAAAATGGTAGAGTGGCCTTAGCCTTAGAAAGTAGAAAGTCAGAGAGCGGAAGAGAAGATCCTTTTTCTGAACCTCCACATGCTGTATTTATAGGCAAATCCAGGAGGTTGCTTGGCTTCCTGAATAGTCTGGGCGCACTAAGACCTTGGCCGAGCTCACACCCTTCACCTCGACCAACCCCAGTCCTCCATCGACCGACCCGAAGTAACCATGGTAATGACCTGAAGTGAAATGCTCCGCGACTCGAAGTAACATGACCTAAAGCCTAGGCCAAACTCCAATTGAAGGAACACTCACCCAAGTGCTGAACGACCTGTACCTTCCTGATGCCGAACGACCTATACCTCCCTGATGCCGAACGACCACCTCGATGTCGAACGACCCTTTCCTCCTTGATGTCGAACGACCAGCAATGCCGAACGACCTATACCTCCCTGATGCCGAACAACCAGCTATGCCGAACGACCCTTTCCTCCTTGATGCCGAATGGCATGTTCCTCCTTGATGCCGACCGACCAGCAATGTCGAACGACCCTTTCCTCCTTGATGCCGAACGACCTGTTCCTCCTTGATGCCGAACAACCAGCAATGCCGAACGACCCATTCCACCTCGATGCCGAACGACCTGTACCTTCTTGATGTCGAACGACCTATACCTCCCTGATGCCGAATGACCACCTCGATGCCGAACGACCCTTTCCTCCTTGATTTCGAACGACCAGCAATGTCGAACGACCTATACCTCCCTGATGCCAAACGACCAGCTATGCCGAATGACCCTTTCCTCCTTGATGCCGAATGGCATGTTCCTCCTTGATGTCGAACGACCTTCCAAGCATGCAGCTTCGTTTATCCATCGACCATGCTTGATCGTCCATCCATCCAGTTGACTAAATCCATCGTGAACCAACCTCGACGAATGAGTCGTCAATTTAGTTAAGTCCGCCTATCTACGGCCTTGCCAAAAGGTGGGTTAACAGCCACTTTAATGGCTTCCATGAATTTACAAAGTTTAAAATCCAAGTTTTAATTCACTTTAAAACTCTTCAATCATTGTTTAAGGCCTCCTTCTTCCATTTCAACACTTCTTCTTCACAAAACAAGCCTCCATCTCTCTTTAAAATTTCATGGACGAACCATTATGGACCCATTGCCAACACATTTACTTTCTTAAGGCCATAAAAACTTCATTATTCCAACATAGAAGCAAAGATCTAGAGTATTTCAAAACCCAGAGGGAATTAGAGTGAAGTTAGTAAGGGTGGTTAGCATTTAGGTGAGATAAAGCTCACTCCTTTAAATAAAATTTTAACTTTATTTTCTTTGATGTTGATTAGTTGTTAAATTAGTTGTTGGTTTGGGTGAATATGATATTGGTTTGAATATACATATGTATGCTTGTATGAATAGTTGAATAAAACTGGAAAGTGAAGTAGAAAGTTAGAGATGTTTGAAAGTTAGGAACTTTACTTGTTAAATGTTATGTATGACATGTGATAGATGTTTATGCTATGCTATGTGTAGTGTTTTTAAAAAAGTTAGAGATGTTTTAAAAAAGTTTTAACTTTACCCCTAGTTTTCCAAACTTTATTCTAAGTTTATAAAAGTAATTTAGAAATAAAAAGGTAGAGTTTTTGAAAGCTATTTAGAGTATAAAACAAGTTTGAAATTACGGGTTATATATCGATAGTCTATATAAATGCAATCGTGTAAAACGAACTCTTTTTGAATTTAAAATATTTTTAATTAAGTATCTTTTTGAAAAGTATTTTCAAAAATTGATATAAGTTTTTAAAAGTAATTATTATTGATTAATTAATTAATTAATTAAGGAATTATCACCTAATCATTTGTTAATAAAGGTAGTTAGTACTTAATTATTAATTAAGTAAGTTAATTATAATTAGTAAAATAATTAAAGATTGTTTACTAATTGATAATTTATTTAACGATTAATTTGTGTTTAATTATTAGTCAATGATTAATTAGTTGTTTATTAAATAACAGGCTTAATTAATTACAAATTAATTTAAGATTTAATTAAAAATTAATTAAGATTTAATTATTTTCAATAAAGGTTTAATTATTATTTAAGTTTCAATTAAGTATTATTTAATTATTAATTGAAATTAATTAATAGATAATGATTTATTTTAAGATTAAGTATTCTAAATAAAACTTAGTTATTATTTAATCATTTAATTAATAGTTAATTATTATTTAATTATTAATTAAAGGTTTAATTATTATTAGATAAAGAGTTTAAATGTTATTTAATTATTAAATAAAAGTATTAAAGTTTAAACCTACTTTATTTCTAAAAGATCGGTTTTGACTTGAAAACAAACTCTCTTTTAAAGAATATTTTATCCAAGGGATTTTTTTGTCGATTACCCTTAAGTAACCCCGATTGAATATGAAACCCATCGACATCTGTTTAGCAGAATAAAACACCATTCTGCTAATTAAATTGTAATTGACATCTGTTAAATAGAATAAAACACCATTCTGCTAATTAAATTATATTTGACATCTGTTTAGCAGAATAAATCCTAGTTCTGCTATTATATTGTTTTGAACATTGAGTTGTATACTAGCAAATTTATATTCGATAAGAGATATTTTCTTTATTTGCATAGTTGTTATTTTATTTTGTGTATATCCCTATACTTAGTTTATGGAATGTTTGAATGGAAACATATCCCCTTTGAAGTATTTTGTTAAATCTTGTGCATAGGCTTTACAAAGATAAATAATTATTTAAATAAAGATGGTTTAAAATAAATAAATTATTTCAATAATAATGTTTTAAAAGCAATTAATTATTTTATTAATAATGATTTAAAATCAATTAATTCTTTTAATAATGATGATTTAAAACTGGCCAATCATTTTAATAATGATGTTTTAAAGATAACTAATTATTTAAATAATAATGAGATTAAGATTAATTGACTATTTTAATAATGAGGTTTTAAAGGTTAATTAATTATTTTAATAACAAAAGTTTAAAGTTAATTAATCATTTAACAAGGACGATTAAAGTTAATTAATCTTTTTAAATAGTGTTGTTTTGAAGCAATGAATGTGATTAAAGCTAATTTATTATTTTAAATAAAGCTGTATGAAATAATTAACCATTGTTTTAAAATTAATTGATCAATTTAAATAAGAATATTGAATTAATAAATTTAGGTTTTAAATAAATCATTTTGATAAAGTTGTTTATGGTTAAGATTTTAATATGAAACCCTAACACAAGTTTGTTTTTAAAAGTAAAGGTCGATTCAGTTATGGAAAAGTAGTTCCATAAATGATATTGCTTATAGGGAAAAGATTTAGTCATATTTTTAACATTATACGTCGAGGCATAGACTCATTTCTATCTCAAAGATTAAAAATGTCGTCAAGGCAATGCCTAGAGATAACACTACCTCAACTTGCCCACTTCATTTTCAACTAAGGAATGACACTTGTTTGGATTCGATGAGCAGTAGTAAGAATATGAAATTTAATTTCCATATATGATCATTTTTAATAATCCTTGATAGTTGATTTATTAACTATTGGATTCAGCTTTTTTCATGGTGTATAGTCACCTTAAAAATGATTTGTTGCTCTTTTGAACTTTGTTATCCTTTGTCGGAAATGATTAAACCCAAAGAGCGAGTGGACGCCAAACTATGTGCGGTTGGTCCCATTAGGGTATTTTCACATCCACTCTAGATTGTGATCGGTTTAGCACATTGAAATGTGAAATACTCGGATTCTCGGTAACCATTGGCAGGGTCAGGCTTGGACTTGTCCGAGAGCCAACGGAGTTCTCAAGTGTATTTCTAGAGGTATACTTTCGGTATGGGGGATGCACCCTCTTAGTCATTTGTTGAAAAATTTTCCTACTCTATCCTTTGATTTCAAGTTTTTAATTAACTTCTCTCTTAATTACATCGGGAAGGGTTGAGAGCACTTCGCGATATTTAATTATTCACATCTTTGGTTGAGATTGGATATTGTTATTATGAAAGGAAACCTATTCCCCAGTTGGCGGCATGGTCCCACATATATTATGGGAAAATTCCTTTTCTTATTATTAATTCAAATCATTGAATTGTTTTCTTAATTACACCGAGAAGTGACTAAGGTTCTTCTTGATGTTCAATTACTTGTGCTCATTCTTTAAGTTTGGATTTTTATCTTTTCTATGGTCATTTATTCTTGTTTGGATTATAGTTCTGATTTGTCTCCCATTTCTTCATATATGAATGTTAATCTTGTGAGGTAAAAACCCATTCCGCGTTAGCGGCATGGTCTCATAGAATTATTATATGTTCACCCCATTACTTGAGTTTTCTCACGTTGGTATTACCAGACTGATCCGGGTGTTATTTTATGTTATCGCTCGGGTCAGACCGAGCATATTTTCCAAATTAACTTCAGATGCTTTGGAGTTCATGAGACTAGCTGGATGCCCAAGACATATCTACGTATTTCTTTATTTTTCCATTGTATTGATTATTGAATTTATCAGCAGTTGTAAGGACGGGCTATTATAACTGTTCATGGTGATAATAGGATAGTGCACTCTGATGATTGTTTATAATAAAGTTCTTTTTTGTAAAGACTTAAGGTATCTCCGCTAAGAAAGGTAGTAAGATTTGGAAACTTGCCTCCAGATTCATAGGACCGTTCCCCATTGTGGAAAAGGTAGGAAAGATGGCGTATCGGATAAAGCTACTGGAGAGGCTCACGGGATTTGTTTCTCATTTTTCGTGAACACTTCACAATCATCATCTTTAAATTCTCAAATATAAGCAAATATTTTCTAACCTTTCAAAACTTGTTAATTAACATTCAAAACATACATACAATCTAATCCATACAGATTTGAAAGCTTTTAGAGAAAGAATTGCTTGTCTTTTATTTAATTACACTTTATTTATAGCTTTGCTTCTTCTTATGAATGAAACTCATTCTTTTCCTTTAAATTTTCTTCTTCTCTTCCTTTAGAAATATGGTCGGTCTCTCTTCGGTTAGTGTCTTTGTTTTTTTTTTGAGTGAATGACGGAATGAATGAAAGGTGTAAGGATTAGGGGTTAGTAATTTGGGCTTTGGCTGAAAACCTCATTCTAGTCTATTCTTATTAATTTCCCTAAATCATCATGTTAGATTTATTTCTTTTTAAATAACTTGCCTTTGTTTTTATCTTCATAAATTAATTTGATTAATTAACTATCTAATTAATTTTTTTCCATATAATGGTACTTCAAAATAATGGTACTTCAAAATATCTAAGTAATTTGGGCTTTGTTACACCAGCATTGAAGTTGAACTTAGTTTATTTGGTTTTGTGGAAAAAGGTATATTGTTAGAAAATGGCAAATAACATAGTAAATTTATTCTATTTGATGATTGACCAATGCTATATTGGAGAAATTGTAATCAAAGTCAATTTGCATTGCGTTTTCTTATATTTATAACTTGGGTTTGATTCACTTCCACTAGAATTTATTGCTGAACTGATAGAGTAAAGATTTGTTGTGCTAAATACCATATTCACATTTTGGATAGCTTTTAACTGAATGTGGATTAATTAATTTACATCTTCCATTTATGTAATTGAGTATTCCCATAGGCTAAGAGTGGGTGCATGTATGGATTATCCTGATTCTGTGCAAGGCGGTACTGGGCCAATATTGAAAAATAGTTAAATTAATTTATTATGTCTTCCAGTCACTTGACAATTTTTTCCTCCTAATGTTACGTAATGGCACTGGGATGGTTAGTCTTATAATTGGTATTGATTTGTGTATTGTTTTCGTTAGTTCTCTAAGTAAAATTATCGTTGAGTAACTAAATACCACTCCTCGGGACATAGGGTGATTTGATTTTAGTGGTTCTTTGAATTCTAGAAGTTTGAAGACAACCTTTACTGAGCGACAAGGTATATTTAGTAGATGTCATTCAAATTATCAAACCGATCGTCATATCTTAAGAGAACTTAAATCAAACTCTCTGAAGCTATTTTTTTTGCACACAAAATCTAACACTACTTTAAAACATTTGCATGTCCCTCAAATTTCTCGTTTTCTTCTCCTCCATTCTCTTTTATTTGTCTACCCGAAATTACTCCATTTTTTTATCTTTCCAAAAATGCTATCCCGCATTCTTTTATCCTAATATCTCAATCGCAGAAATCTAACATCTAAAATATCTCATAAGCTACGGTTTTAACCAATTCATTGCTCCATCGCATAGACTAGGGTTTAAAAAATTCAATACTCCATCACACATAGGTACATTAAACTAATCGTCTCCAATGCTCCTGCCAACACCACCACCTTGCACCTTATTTGCCTCCATAGTTCCTACAGTATGGCTAAGATAAAGCAATGCGGATGTGAATTAATAAAAAATAACGATAGTTAAGATGAGGGAGGACAAAATTTATCTGGAAGTGAAGATTTGAAGAATCGTCGAAATTAATTCAGCTCTTACCTGCAGCCGATCTGAAATGGGTAATGCTTTCTCTAATGAATGTGTACAATTTATGTATTGTGTTAAACTGGTTAAAATATGAGTTATGTTTTACATATCAATGAACGTATTCTTTGAATGGTAAGTGAATTGTGTTTTTCTTCGATTTCATTTGGAATCCATATACTATATAAAGAAAACTGGATTTAGCTCATGTACTGTGACCAATGAAATAACGCTCAAATGAAATAAGCATGGAGGATTTGCTTATAGAATACTTGTCAAAGTAAGAAATGAAGAGTGATGTCGGTTGGAACGTTATTCTTGTATATTATGTAATGAATCTGATTATAGGATATAGGGTAAAGCAGGTATACTAGGCCCAGATAGCCCATTTAAGCATTTACTCTGTATTTATATATAAGAGCATTGTAACCGAAGTATTATTAACTCTGTATCATAGAATTCAACGTATCAAAAGCAATAGAAATCATTTTTCTTCATTCAAAAATAGAAATATTTCAGGTTCCATTAATTCTTTCTTGGTATCGGAGCCAACATATCAAAAGCTTAATAGCATTCATCATTTCCAACTTCAAAAAGACTGATATCCATCAGAAAGATCTCATCATCTGGATCATTTTTACCCATCAGTTTGAAATTCATCATTTGGGTAAGGAATCTGTTGCAAGAAAATGTTTGCCATGCCAAGTTAAACATTGGCTGCAACAATATATCTGAAACAAATTCAGGACTGGAGGAAAACCAGAAAATTATTCAGAAAAGATCAAGAAATTCAACAACCCAGAAAAAGAAGTAGGTGCCATACCAAAAGCATATCAGAGAAATCTCATCATATAAGCTTGGTTGCAACTTACCTTAGTCCTGTAGGGAAGAATTTCTTGTTGTTATCATAAATTCTGAATTTACCGGTCGTTTCTTGATTCAAGAAGTATCATCATGGCAAAGGGCAGCTCTGCAACATCCAATAATGCACCAGATTCATCTCAACAAACTATGGCAATGACAGACAGTCTTATCAAGACTATGATCAGCCCCTAAACTCATCTCATTACTACACAACTAGAAGAAGATAATTATCTTCTTTGGAAAGTTCAAGTTGAAACCACATCCAGAGGATATGGCCTTGAAGGATACATCCTTGGCACTATTGTCACTCTACCCAAGTTTGTTATTGATCAAGAAAACAAAACTGTGAGCAATAAAGAATATGTAAAATACCAAAGACGAGACAACTTAATAAGTTCTTGGTTGCTGTCATCAATGAGTGTGAAGTTACTACCACAAGTGATAGGATGTAAAACTGCAAATGAAATCTGGACAACAGTAGAGAGGATATTCAATACACAATCAGCAGCCAAAATCATGCACTATAAAAGGCAATTACATAGTATAAGAAAAGACAATTAATCTATTAGGGAATATCTTGCAAAGAGTATGACTACATGTGATCTACTTGAGGCAGCAGGCCACAAAATGTCAAATATAGAGTAAGTCTTAACAACCTTGAGTGGTTTAAGTGATCCATATGAGGCTGTTATAGCAGTCATATCATCAAAAGAAACCCTACCATCACTATGTTCATTCCGTTCTCCTAGCACATAAAGGAAGACTTGATTACAAGAAACCTCTTGACATTGACATGTCAATTAATTTTGCAGCAAATAATAAAAGTAGAAATCAAAACTATGGCAACATAGATTGGCAATACCATAGAGGAAGTCAGTCAGTCAGGGGAAGAGGTAGAGGGAGATGGAGTAATGGCAATAAACCAAAGTGTTAGATATGTGAAAAAGTGGGTCACACTGCCCCAAAGTGTTATTTCAGGTTTAATGCAAATTATGTACCAGGACAAGGATCAAACAATCAAAGAAATGGTAACTACAGTGCAAACATGGCACAAGTGCAACAAGAATCAAACAAACAATCCAATGGAAACAAGAATCAGAACCTGGATGAAATCACAAAGACTAAACACATTCAAGATAAGGCATGGTACCCAGATTCAGGAGCAACCAATCATTTAACAAGCAATTTAGATAATCTGAATCTGGACAGCAGAGAGTACAGAGGTAAACAGTCCATTTTCATGGGAAATGGTAAGTCAATTGAGATCACACACTGGTAATGCCTACATCAGAGGTGAAAGACAATTATATCTTAATAATTTATTAGGAGTACCAAGAATAAAGAAAAACCTTATGAGTGCCTCTCAGTTTACCCATGATAACAATGTTTACTTTGAATTTTATCCAAAGTATTGCTTGGTTAAAGATATACTAACTAAACAAATATTTTTGTAGGGTAAGGCAGTGAATGGACTTTACAAGTTTACTTTGATTAATTGCAAAAATCCCATAAAGAAAGCAAAGAGTTGTAACAATACTGAATTGCAGTCAACTGAAAGTGACAAAAATATCTTTGATCTTTAGCAATGCAAGTTAGGTCATCCCAATGCAAGTGTTGTAAAACAAGTTCATGTAGAGAATAAAATTTCTTTAGATAATATTATTCTACCATATGTCTGTACTTATTGCCAAATGGGCAAAAGTCATAAACTAGCTTTTGCAGACTCTTTAACAGAATACAAAGTATCCTTAGAATTAATTTCAACAGATCTCTGGGTTCCAGCACCCGTTAGTTCAGATTATGGTTACAAGTATTATATATCATTTGTTGATACATACACTAGATACACTTGGATATTTTTTTTGAAAACAAAGGCAGAAACCTACAATGCGTTATATATTTTATAACACAAGTTGAAAAGAAAAAAAATCACAAAGTTAAAATTATCCAAAGTGATGGTGGTGCTGAATACAAACCACTTAGTAAATATTTCTTAGACAATGGTATAGTTCATAGAACAACATGTCCTTATACATCTGAGCAAAATGGTCTAGGTAAAATAAAACATAGACACATTGTTGAAAGTGGCCTAACATTGCTTGCACAAGCATCATTACCTTTAAAATTTTAGCCAGATTCTTTCAGTACAGCAGTATATTTAATCAATAGATTACCAACTAAAGTACTAAAAGAAATAAGTCCATTAGAAAAGTTCTTAGGGGTAAAATCAGATTATCAAAGTTTAAGAACTTTTGGGTGTTTATGTTTTCCCTACTTAAGACCATATAATAATCATAAATTAGATTTTAGATCACAACCATGTACCTTTCTAGGTTATGTAATTAAGTAGAAAGGATATAAGTACTTAGATGGTAATGGGAAAATATTTATAAGTCGACATGTTGTTTTTAATGAGAAAGTATTTCTATTTGGATGTACATGTGTTAAGACAATACAGAAAGTATATAATATAAGAGTGCCCATACCTACTGTGCCTGTGCATTCATGTATATGGAATCAAGCTGAAACTGAGAAGGAAACAGGAGCCTCTGGACTACAACACACAGTGTCATCTGAACCAGGTCATGATACAGAAGAGCAACCTGATACACATGCTCAGTCACCTGCAGGATCAAGTAATCAATATCAAAGTATTCATGAAGGTCAATCACTGGACAACACTGATCAGGACATCAATTCAGCATCATTAGACACTAAATTACAAACCAGAACAGGTCATTATATGTTAACCAGATCAAAAAGTGGAATATTTAAACCAAATATTTATACTACAACTTCAAGTATTACTGAGTCTGAAACATTTGAGCAAGCATTTAAAGATGAAAACTAAAAAGCTGCAATGAATGAAGAGTATCAGGCACTTATGAAAAATAAGACATGAAGTCTAGTTCATCCACCATCCAACAAGAATGTAATAGGATGCAAATGGACTTACAAACTGAAAAGAAATCCAGATGGAAAAGTATCAAGATATAAAGCAAGACTTGTTGCTAAAGGATACATTTAACAATATGGGTTTGACTTTAGTGAGACTTTTTCACCAGTGGTGAAACCAACAATTATTAGAATAGTTCTCATAATTGCACTTCACAAAAACTGGAACATAAGATAGTTAGATGTGAATAATGCTTTTTCTGAATGGCATTTTACAGGAAAAATTTATATTGAGCAGCCACAGGGATACAAGCAAGATACTCATCATATGTGCAAATTAAATAAAGCCATATATGATTGAAACATGCACCAAGAGTATGCTTTGATAGATTGAAAGCCACTCTGGTTAATTTACGCTATCAATCCACCAAATCAGATAACTCTTTATTTGTTAAAATTAATAGAAATCTTATCATTTATATTCTAATATATGTTGATGATTTAATTATAACAGGTGATGATGAAAATGAGATCAACAACATCATTCAGTATCTCCATAAACAATTTTCAGTCAAAGACCTTGGCAGTTTAAACTACTTTCTGGGCATAGAAGTAAAGAGAAAATCTGATTCAAAAATAATATTAAGTCAAAAGAAATATATCAAAGAGCTACTGGTAAGGTCAAAAATGGATGGAGCCAAACCACAACCAACACCTATGATCAGTCATCAGCAACTCTCAAAATACAGGGGAGAACCAATATCAATATTAAACAGTATAAAAGTATTGTAGGAGCTCTACAATACTCTACTATAACTAGACCAGACATATCATTCAGTGTTAACAAAGTTTCACAATTTATGCAGAAACCTCATGATGAACACTGGAAAGCAGTTAAGAGAATTCTAAGATATCTCAATGACACTGCAAACTATGGTCTTACACTAAAGAAATGCAACCGCTTAAATATCACAGCATATGCAGATGAAGACTGGGCAACAGATGTTGATGACAGAAAATCAATGACCGGCCACTACATATATATTGGAGACAACCCAGTATCATGGTCCTCAAAGAAATAGACAACCATCTCCAGATCCAGCATGGAGGCCGTATACAGGAGTGTAGCAAGTGCAGCAGCAGAGGTAACATGGATACCGTCATTGCTAACATAATTGCAAATCAAAACAGAGATCAAACCAATGCTATGGTGTGACAATCAAAGTACAGTATATATGACAACAAATCCAGTGTTGTATTCAAGAACAAAATATATGGAGATTGATTTATACTTTGTTCGAGAACTGATACAAAGAGGGAAATTGCAAGTAAATCATTTACCTTCCTCTTACCAACGTGCATACATCCTTACCAATGCATTATCGGCAAGGAACTTCTTAAGATTCAGAACATATCTAAAGGTGGAGCTAAACGAAGAGAGGCAGATCTAATGCTCTCTTCAGATCTGAAGTCATATTTTACTCAGATCTTTCATATAGGAAGCGTTGAACTAATTGATCTAACCCTAGCAAAATCTGCAAAGTATATTGGTCGCTCAACCCCTCTTGCTACAAAATCTGCAAAGTAATATCAGTTAATTCTTGTATTCAAGCAAGTTGAAGCAATTAAAGTAAAGATTGAAGAAGAGAAGTGTGAATTAGAAGCGGCACAGCCGAAGCCCTAAATTTGATCGAAGGAAAAACTCTAACCCTAGCATTGGTTTGAGGGAGAGTAAGAAATGAAGAGTGATGTCGGCTGGAACATTATTCTCGTATATTATGTAATGAATCTGATTATAGGATATAGGGTAAAGCGGGTATACTAGGCCCAGATAGCCCATTTAAGCTTTTACTCTGTATTTATATATAAGAGCATTGTAACCCAAGTATTATCAACTCTATATCATAGAATTCAACATATCAAAAGCAATAGAAATCATTTTTCTTCATTCAAAAACTGAAATATTCCAGATTTCATTAATTCTTTATGTCAATATGAAAGTAAATCATTTAACTGCCTTGTTGCTAAACTAGGCTCAGATTTTTGTGGTTTAGATTCAGACGTGTATACTATAGTAGATTTTGGTTGATCATAAACATTTTTTAGCAGATAAATTGTTTTTCTTGCATTAAATTTGGTCTAATGTGTTTATGAAGTTGAACATTTATTTGAACGAGGAGTGAAATTAAGTGTTCTCCGATGCAATATGTATATGCTAACATAGACTTGTTTAAGATTTCTATTAAGATTATTAAAATTTTCCCTGAAAACTTATGTTGTTTTGAGGCTTATGCCTAAACAACACCGTGTACAGTTTCGCCTTTTAAAATTTTGATACAAAAATGAGACCAAATATTTGTAACTCATAAGAAAGTCTGTTAGTTATCTGAATGTGGCTCTGTTATAGTCTTTTATGGAGTATGACCTCTTATCGTTTTCTCTAACTTACGTTCATATTAATATACTAATATTACAGCTTTGTCATAGGCCCATAGCATTACATGAAGTATACGTGACCTCAGATTTTCTTATAAACATTGGTAATTATGTTACCTTGAAAGTTTCAATGTTCTGATGCATCATGTGGAAGTTAGCTGTAAGAATTTTTTTTATTGGATTTTCATTCATGTGGCAGTTGGCACTGTGATCATATTACTGGAATGAAAATCATTATTTTGGATATTAATTGCTTCTCAATATAGATTATTGAACAAAAGTGCCGGTAAGGACTTGGAAACATAAATGTACAACATCAATGATCTACCTTTCATACAAACTCCATCTACCATTTCAACTCTTTTGGAAACATACTTACTCCCCTTCCCTCAAATTCAAGAAGTTTTCTTATTGATATTTCTTTGCATGTTAAACATTTTGTATTGTGTTATTGTTCTCTTTTCGATATGTGAACTACAAACAGTAATTTTCCTTTATGCAACTTTTTATTGTTAAATTTTGGTGATACAAAATCACAAATAGAAGGAAACAAATATGCAAAAAGAAAAGTAATCACATGTGTTCATTATGGAAATGCATAAATTATTGGACTGCATTTGAATGAGATGGCAAGGAAATATATGCATGCACACATTATGGAATAATATATATGCAAAATGATATGCATATTATTTTTTTCTTCGTAATCGCATTGCTTTGGGATTATTTTCTTCCACCTTTGGAATGAGTGAATTACTTGCTATGTTTGCGTGATTTGTTACCATTGTAATTTGCCTCCATTATCTTCTTACCATATCTTGGTAATTTGATCGATGACTCACATGAATTTATATTGGTTATAAATTGAGGGTTGACTTAATTGTAAATCTATCCTGACATTTAACCAGCGATCTCTAGATGGAGTGTCTCTTCTTGTTATCCCTAATTTAGGGCTTTGGTATGTAAACTCTTATCTTGTAATCTCTTGTAACTCTCTCATGTGGAATAAAATTTCTCTCCATTGGACTGGACGTACACTACCTTGATGATAGTGGAACCAGTATAAATATTGTGCGTCTCTTTTCTTCTTTATAGTTATTTGCTATTTATTTGGAGTAATAGAATAATTGCTGCTAGATTAAGTGATGTTCAAATTGGCAAATCTAGATCCTGTTTATTGTTTTTCCGCATTTGTGCAATTTTGGCACAACAGATTAGTATCAGAGCAAGGCGATTTGTTTAAATTTGTGCATCAATGGCTTCGAAAAAGAGTGGTAGATCCGGTGGTAATTATGCTATTACTCATTTGGACGGAAAAAGAGATTTTGTGCAATATTGAAGATAAAGACGGAGGAGATTATGTTGACAGAGAAGAGCGTTCCAGTCTTGGAAATTTGGTGATACGGAGTTTACTGTGTTGAAGGGACATCTGGATTTGGGAATCTGTATCTGCTTCATGGTTCAATGTTGATGTGAGGGTCTTATGTTGATTTCCATGGGAAATTTGTTGTTTGGCAGATAAGGTATGTGGGAGGAGAGAGATTTGTCTTGCATACAGAGATTTGGATTAGTCTTGTTATGTCCATTGGCTTTTTTTTTTTGGCTCTGTATTTTGATTGGTGATTGAGAGAATTTTTTGGCCTTGGTGGCTTTGAAATTATTTTGGTATCTACCTTCTTTTGATTTTGGATATTTGCAACATTTTGTTAGCAGGCAGGGACATTGTCTGAGCTCGTTAGCAAGGTGTGATGGGAGGTGGCCTTGCCAGAACCCATTGGGTAAGTATTCATTTTTGGTATCTATCTCGTTAAGAGATTTTGGTTGAAGGTGGAGTTCATTTTTAAGAGTTTTATATTGAAAAGAGAATTTGACTCGAGGTGGAGTGTTGGAGATATGTGATTTTGCATCAAGGTGGAGTGTTAAATTTTGGTGATACAAAATCACAAATAGAAGGAAACATATATTCAAAAAGGAAAGTAATCACATGTGTTCATTATGGAAATGCATAAATTATTGGACTGCATTTGAACGAGATGGCAAGGAAATATATGCATGCGCACGTTATGGAATAATATATATGCAAAATGATATGCATATTATTTCTTTCTTCATAATCGCATTGCTTTGGGATTATTTTCTTTTGTCTTTGGAATGAGTGAATTACTTGCTATGTTTGCGTGATTTGTTACCATTGTAATTTGTCTCCATTATCTTCTTACCATATTTTAGTAATTTGATTGATGACTCACATGAATTTACATTGGTTATAAATTGAGGGTAGACTTAATTGTAAATCTATCTTGGCATTCAGCCAGCGATCTCCAGATAGAGTGTCTCTTCTTGTTATCCCTAATTTAGGGCTTTGGTATGTAAACTCTTATCTTGTAATCTCTTGTAACCTCTCTCATGTGGAATAAAATCTCTCTCCTTTGGACTGGACATACACTACCTTGATGATAGTGGAACCAGTACAAATATTGTGCGTCTCTTTTCTTCTTTATAGTTATTTGCTATTTATTTGAAGTAATAGAATAATTGCTGCTAGATTAAATGATGTTCAAATTGGCAAATCTAGATCTTATTTATTGTTTTTTCGCATTTGTGCAATTTTTGCATAATATTTATTACATTGCATTTTTCGTATATTTCCTTTATGCAACTTTTTGTTACATTGCATTTTTCATATATTTTTTAATGTATAATTTGATGAGGAACAGTGGAATAGCATATAACTCAACTTGGACTTAGTGAAGTAAGAATTTTCTTGGTTTTTCACAAATGCACAAGGCTCTGTTTTGATTATGTGAATAAGTATGATTTTGTTTAGGTGGTTGCTTTTCTCTTGCCCCCATAACCCGGATGCTCTCTTGATGCATATAAATATCAAAGCTTAACCTATGGAAACCACTTCTTTGATAGTGTAATAACGGATGAAAATAATTCCAAATTTTAGGACTTGTTTGCAAAAAGTTTAGCAAAACGATAATACGTTGAAAGCATGGACAAATAATACCTGAGTCTTTCATTTCTTACTAGTTTGGTGAGCAAAGTTTAACAATCAAGTGCATGAGAAATGGCTCAGCACTTTAGTTCCTTTCCATGTTTCAGTTTTTTTTGGTTAAAAGTATCTTTTTCTTTGTAACAGTTAATGTTTATTTTCTTTTTACTATATATTCTTTTGCAAGGTTGGCTAGCTTGATACTTTCATACATTCAACAGCAAATGCGTGGAAACTAAAATTGAAGCAAATGAAGAAGATAGAATATATTTGATATATGTTAGCGCCAAAATTGGTCACTAACCCCCAAATCCAGATGAAAGCACCAAATACCAGTCACAGCTCAGAGATAGAATGTATGTAGAGAGTAATAATGTGAAGAATAGTTAAAACTGAAATGAAAGCAGTAAAGAACAACAGATTTTATAGTGGTTCGGCTAAATCCGGCCTACATCCACTCCAGAAGTTTGCTTTTTATTGCTGTAATAATCGATTACAGTTACAAAATGGCAGAGTTTCCTTAGCCTTAGAAAAGAGAAAGTAAGAGAGCAGAAAGAAGATCCCCTTTTACTGTGCCCCTGCCTCTCTATTTATAGACAAAGATGGGTTGGACTTCCCTGGTGGGCCTGGTAGCCGAGTACCTCAGCCCAAATGGAGTGGTCTCCATATGCCGAACCATAGATGCCGAACGCTGAATGCCGAACAAGGTGTGAATGCCGAACGATCTCCTCATGCCGAACGTTGGGAGGTGCGAGGTACTGAGGTATTGAGGTGCGGAGGTGCGAGATATGGAGGTGCGAGGTGCAATGTCGAGCGAGGTGAGGTATGCCGAACGACCCATCCAATGCCGAATGCTCCTTGATGCCGAACGATCCATCCAATGCCGAACGTCTCCAGATGCCGAACGTTGGTTGATGCCGAGCGCTCCATCCAATGCCGAACGTCTCCAGGTGCCGAACGTTGGTTAATGCCGAGCGCTCCATCCAATGCCGAACGACGAACTCTCTATGCCGAACGCTCGTCCAGTGCCGAACAAGATTTATGCCGAACACTCCATCCAATGCCGAACGTCGATCTCTCTATATCGAACGCTCGTCCAGTGTCGAACATTCTTCTATGCCGAACGATCCTTCTAATGCCGAGCACTCGCTCAGTGCCGAACGATCCCTCTAAATGCCGAGCACTCGTTCAATGCCGAACGATCCCTCTAAATGTCGAGCGTTCCTGGATGCCGAACGCTCTGTGCATGCCGAGTACTCTTGAATGCTATTCGAACGTGAATAGTGAATGCCAGACGAACATGTAGTTGGTTAAGTTAAACCCGTCTGTCTGCGGCCTTGCCAAAAGGCGGGTTAACACTTGCCCCCCAAAACATGCTTTGCTTTGAAAGGTGTGTTTTGAATAGCTTCAAGTCCAGTATCCAAAGTCCATGTTTCATCCATATCCAATAACCAATAGGGGACTTTAGGACCTCTTCGGGTCGATATCCAAATCCATAACCTCTCCGGGCTCTTGCCAAGCGCAATCCACACTTGATGACCGTGGTCCAGTGTCCCTGGACGTTGAGATAACCTCTCCGGGTTCTTGCCAAGCGCAATCCACACTTGACGACCGTGGCCCAGTGTCCCTGGGCGTTGAGCTAACCTCTCCGGGTTCTTGCCAAGCGTAATCCACACTTGACGACCGTGGCCCAGTGTCCCTGGGCGTTGAGCTAACCTCTCCGGGTTCTTGCCAAGCGCAATCCACACTTGACGACCGTGGTCCAGTGTCCCTGGACGCAAGTAATGCCGTGGCTTAAGTCCTAAGCCGAATCCTGGTCGCTCCGGACCCTTGCCGAGCATAGTCCATACTCGACGACCTTTAAGCCAAAATCCAGAGAAAATCCAATCAAAATCCAATCTGAAAAACAAACATTCAAACCAGAATTCAAACCAGAAAAACGAGAAAAACAGGGAGTTCAAACCAAACTCCAAAATCAAACCAGGAAAAGCAAATGTCCAAGTCAAAGGAAAAAAACAGATTTCACAAACCCGGGCGTTTCGGTAAGCCATCATCTCAGAGCATGCCTGAGGGTTATCTCCGACCCCGTACATGAGTAAGTGATTTAACCGTTTGCCCGGAGTTTGTTACTTATTCCAAACCATCAAGATTAGTTGATGACCAATCGGTCACCATTCCTGGGCCTCGCGCCCTCGTCGTTCAAGGTAGGCGGAGGCTGTTCATGTTCCACCGCCGCATTCCGAGTTCCGACATACTGTCGCAACTGACCATTCCTTATATGCTCCTCGATTATATCCTTTAGATGTCGGCAGCTGTTAGTATCATGCCCGTCCAGGTCATGAAAGAGACAGTGCCTTCCTGATGCCCTTTCACGTTCTGTGGGTTCCCTTCTTGATGGCCTTCGATAGGGAAGACGATCTCGAGTATCTAAGAAAATCCGCTCCAACGTTGCGTTCAATCCTGTGTAAGTGGAGAACTTTGGTTCTCCCCAGCGCTTCCTTTTCCCTTTATCCTTGTCCCCACCTGAGCTTTCGCCGAGTAATCTTCCATCCTTAGTCATGTTTACTTCCTGTGACCTCATGTCCAAACATGCATCCTCTTGTCGAAGAAATCTTTCTGCTTCATGAAAGAATTCCCCAATATCCAACGGTGGGTCCCGTACCAACGATACTTTGAACTCCGAATTATCTCTGACTCCTGATACCGCAGCCATCAGAACCATTGATGGATCTGGCCGATCCACCGAAGCAACCGCTGCATTAAATCGAGTTAAGAATGTCCTGAGCGATTCATCTGCCCCCTGTTTGACTGATGTTAGTGTCATCACGTTCTTTGGCCTTTTTATGTGAACTCGAAATTGACTTAAGAACTTGTCCACCAGTTCTGTCCATGTTCCAATGGATCCATCCTCCAGCTGTCTGAACCACATAGCAGCAATTTCAGTCAAGTACAGGGGGAAACATCGGGCCATAACCTCCTCCGTTGCCCCCAGCACTTCCATATGCCTAGTGTACCTCATCAAGTGGTCGGTGGGATCCGTCTTCCCGTTGTATACTTCCAGAGTGGGTAGTTTGAAATCGGACGGATTCCTAGCTGTCCTGATGTTCCGGGTAAACGGACTTTTGTTAACTCCCTCTGAATCCCTATTTGTCAGACCTCCGCGAATAGTCCGCCTGATAATGTCAGCCAATCTAGTGTTTCCAACTAATCCAGACTGCCCCCCAAGTCCTCGAGGAAATTCTGGCACATATTCTTCATCACGTACACCCGGTGGCGTGCCCCCGAGTCTAGGTCCATCTAGATTGTTAACTGTTTGTTGATTGGGATCTGCCCCCTGCTGATTCACTCCATCTGTCCGTTGGTTGAGTTCCTCTGGTCCAGCTCCATGATCTCGAGCACCTGTAGTTCCTGGTTGTCCAAATTGCCTAAGAAGAGCCTGCATCATCTCCTCTTGTCGTTTCATCATCTGCTCTTGCATAGAATTCATCATCACTTGCATCTCGTCCCGAGTTATGTAGATGGATGCATGACCCTCTCCAGCTCCAGAAGATGCCGCTTGACTTCCTTCCTGATTGCTCCTTTCCACTGCTTGCCTCTTCGTTGGTGGTCTTGCCATTGCTTTCTAAGATCCAAGTTCCTAACTCCAAAATTCCTGGGTTCAGTTCTCAGTGGAAGCACCAAAGTGTTAGCGCCAAAATTGGTCACTAACCCCCAAATCCAGATGAAAGCACCAAATACCAGTCACAGCTCAGAGATAGAATGTATGTAGAGAGTAATAATGTGAAGAATAGTTAAAACTGAAATGAAAGCAGTAAAGAACAACAGATTTTATAGTGGTTCGGCTAAATCCGGCCTACATCCACTCCAGAAGTTTGCTTTTTATTGCTGTAATAATCGATTACAGTTACAAAATGGCAGAGTTTCCTTAGCCTTAGAAAAGAGAAAGTAAGAGAGCAGAAAGAAGATCCCCTTTTACTGTGCCCCTGCCTCTCTATTTATAGACAAAGATGGGTTGGACTTCCCTGGTGGGCCTGGTAGCCGAGTACCTCAGCCCAAATGGAGTGGTCTCCATATGCCGAACCATAGATGCCGAACGCTGAATGCCGAACAAGGTGTGAATGCCGAACGATCTCCTCATGCCGAACGTTGGGAGGTGCGAGGTACTGAGGTATTGAGGTGCGGAGGTGCGAGATATGGAGGTGCGAGGTGCAATGTCGAGCGAGGTGAGGTATGCCGAACGACCCATCCAATGCCGAATGCTCCTTGATGCCGAACGATCCATCCAATGCCGAACGTCTCCAGATGCCGAACGTTGGTTGATGCCGAGCGCTCCATCCAATGCCGAACGTCTCCAGGTGCCGAACGTTGGTTAATGCCGAGCGCTCCATCCAATGCCGAACGACGAACTCTCTATGCCGAACGCTCGTCCAGTGCCGAACAAGATTTATGCCGAACACTCCATCCAATGCCGAACGTCGATCTCTCTATATCGAACGCTCGTCCAGTGTCGAACATTCTTCTATGCCGAACGATCCTTCTAATGCCGAGCACTCGCTCAGTGCCGAACGATCCCTCTAAATGCCGAGCACTCGTTCAATGCCGAACGATCCCTCTAAATGTCGAGCGTTCCTGGATGCCGAACGCTCTGTGCATGCCGAGTACTCTTGAATGCTATTCGAACGTGAATAGTGAATGCCAGACGAACATGTAGTTGGTTAAGTTAAACCCGTCTGTCTGCGGCCTTGCCAAAAGGCGGGTTAACAATATACATATGGAAATATGAATATAAATTATATAATGATAGGGTTTTTTAATGCTCTGTAAATGCATGCTTTGTATCCTTTATCATTAAGATTTGGAACAGGAATGGTCAGATTTTCTTATACTTGATGAAATCCTATTTGAATATTCTATAAATGCATCTTTGGTATCTTTAACATAAATATTTTGAATAAGCATAGTTGTTTTTGCTTATATATAATATTAGCTTTTGTTTCCATTCTGTCCGTGCACGTGTTGTGTCCTTTTATCATAACTAGAGCATCTCCAGCCATTTTTTGGTTGAAGATTACCATCTATGGGGTTACAACTTGTTCAATAAACGTATGGATATTTGACGATTGTTCAACAAGCGTCCAAACAGGTTACATATACGGAACCGTTTTCACTGAATTTATAACCGATTACATTCTGCACTCTATTGAACAGCCGTTTGGGGTTATATATCATAAAATGTAATATCGGATGCTCTGTTGGAGATGCTCTTATAACATGTCTAGAATCAAATTTTGCTTTTGTCGGTTGATAGATTTTTTTGTTCTAATTCAAGTTATGCATTAATTTTATTGGATGATAAGGCTTATCAATATAGTCTGATAAATCAGTCTTCGACTTTTCTCGCTAAATCATCCTTAAATATTTTATTTTAATTATTTACTTAATTCATTCCACAGATATGGGTTAACCAAGTGAGCAATTGGAGTTGCTCACTTTACTTTGATATAGGCCTGTCAAATGGGTTGGGTTGGGTCAAAATGGGTTGGGTCGAGTTCGACCCAACCCATTTATGACCCATTCTTTTTACCCACTTACGACCCAACTCATTTATGACCCAACCCATTTAATAAGCGGGTTACCCATTTAAAATTTTAAGTTTGATTTGACTAATAAAAAACAAATAAATATAAAATTATTCTAATTCTAATTTTTATGTTTTGAATTCCGATAAAAATTTAAAATTTTAATTCTAATTTTTATCAAAATTCAAATATGGGGATGTGGTAGCATGTTATTCTCTAAGTACAACTGTCAGTCCCCTTGAAGAACTACAGTGTGCGTTCACAAGATAAAGTATTCGAGTGTTTCATACTGTCCGTAATTTAGGTGAGTGTTAATCGGTCGAAGTCTCGCCTGATTTCGAGTCAGTATGAAGAAGTTATTGCAGTCTGAACAAAAAGAATAGCGGCTTTTGCACTAGGCGGAGTTCATATATGAGGATGCAGTAGCATGTTATTTTCTAAGTACAACTGTCAGTTCCCTTGGAGAACTACAGTATGTGTTCACACGATGATGTATCCGAGTGTTCCATACTGTTCGTAATTTAGATGGGAGTTAATCGGTCGAAGTCTCGCTTGATTTTGAGTCAGTATGAAGAAGTTATTGCAGTGTGAACAAAAAAAATAGCGGCTTCTACACTAGGTGAAGTTCAAATATGGGGATGTGGTAGCCTGTTATTTTCTAAGTACAACCGTCAATCCCCTTGAAGAACTACAGTGTGTGTTCACAAAATGAAGTATCCGAGTGTTACATACTGTCCGTAATTTAGGTAGGAGTTCATCGGTCGAAGTCTCGCCTGATTTCAAGTCAGTATGAATAAGTTACTGCAATTTGAACAAAAAAATAGCGACTTCTGCACTAGGCAGAGTTCAAATATGAGGATGTGGTAGCTTGTTATTTTCCAAGTACAACTATTAGTCATCTTGGAGAACTACAATGTGCATTCACAAGATAATGCATCCGAGTGTTACATACTGTCTGTAATTTAGGTGGGAGTTAATTGGTCGAAGTCTCGCCTGAATCCAAGTTAGTATGAAGAAGTTATTGCAGTCTGAATAAAAAAATAGCGGCTTCTGCACTAGGCGAAGTTCATATATGGGGATGTAGTAGTCCGTTATTTTCTAAGTAGAATTGTCAGTCTTCTTAGAGAACTACAGCGTGTGTTCACACGATGAAGTATCCAAGTGTTATATACTGTCCGTAATTTAGGTGGGAGTTAATCGGTCGAAGTCTCGCCTGATTCGGAGTTAGTATGAAGAAGTTATTGCAGTCTAAACAAAAAAAATAGCGGTTTCTGCACTAGGCGGAGTTCAAATATGGGGATGTGGTAGCTTACTATTTTCTAAGTACAACTGTCAGTCCTCTTGGAGAACTACAGTGTGCGTTCATAAGATCAAGTATCCAAGTGTTTCATACTGTCCGTAATTTTGGTAGGAGTTCATCGGTCGATGTCTCGGCTATTTTCGAGTTAGTATGAAGAAGTTATTGCAGTTTGAACAAAAAAATAGCGGCTTCTGCACTAGATGCACTTCATATATGAGTATGCGGTAGCCTGTTATTTTTTAAGTACAACCGTCTGTCTTCATAAAAAACTACATTGTATGTTCAAAATTCTTATTTTTCAAATTTATATTAAAATTTAATGTTTTTAACAAATGGGTAAATAGGTTACCCATTTATAGTCCTTTTAAAAATGGATCAACCCAACCCATAACTCATTTAATAAAATTCATAAATGGGTTGACCCAACTCGTTTAAAAGTAGGGTTAATGGGTTGGGTCATATTTTGACAGGTCTACTTTGATATTTACGTGATAATAAATTCAATGTATTTACTGTTCATCTGAATGAAATTTTTGACAATATTTTTAATATCACAAATTTTCGGAAAGAAAATATATATTTTTTTCAAAAAAATCAACTATTATTAGAAACTTAAGTTATGTTTAAAATAAGACAATGATTTTTCAAATTTGTTCAAGGATATATATTTCTAAAAAGGTTTGGAACATTCTAAGACAACTTCAAAATAAATAAATAGAAGAGAACTACGACGGTTTGGAATTTTAAAATTAAACTCTAGTTAGATCACCAAAATTCATAAATATCTATAAAAAATTGGAAAACGTAAAAATGGTAAATTCATTTTTTCCTTGAAGATCTGCTTTTTAAGAAAATCTCATTTTTTGGAAAATTCAATATTTTCAAAACAATTACATATATTTTAATGGTATTCTCTACAAATAATGATTATTAAGAAATCTAATTCGAAATATGAACTTCGCCTAGATGATCTATAAACCTTTGACCTTTATTTGATTTAATAATTTTTTATTTTGAAATCTAATTCTTTCCCAATTTATATTTTGAATAAAAAACCACCATCCTACAAATACTTAAAAGTGTGGAGATGTCTTGCGAAAGTAGAGGTACCTAAACTAAATAAAGTCAAATTGGACCAAACACAATTGTTTGTGTATTCATTGGATATGCATAAAACAGTGCCGCTAATCAATTTTTGGTACACAAATCCAAAATTAATGATATTCACGTAATTATCATCGTTGAGTCAAAAAATGCTAGATTTTTCGAATACGTATACTCTTTAAAACAAAGTACTGAAAATTATACTCAAAAGAAACCAAAGAAAACTGAAACCTCCAATTCTCTTGAGTATACTGAACATAAATCTTTTGCCCATCGTGAAAAGTGGGGGATGAACTGCTGCCGCGTCACAACACGTCGGATGCGTCCGACGCGTTGTGAACGGGAGCGTGGTTTTCGAATCCGGCGAATGGTACCTTAAGGTCAATTAAATTCAAAATTTCACAAGGAAATCTAAAGGAAAACAAACTAACTGTCCTATAAAACATTTGCATGCAAATTAATACATTAGCCGAAAAATAGTGAATACCTACTAAATTGCACTGCTTAGTGTAGGAAGGTGTTTGTTTGCAAATAAGTAACCTTATATTATATATGCTTGAATTTGGTTGAACTAAATTTGACTAGTAACATAGCACTTAACATAATTAATTATATTTAGAATACGAAGTTAGAAGAAAGGCTTACAAGTATCATCTTTCATATCTACAGATCCATCAGCTGAGTTTGTCAACATAGGAGTTATTACTTGTGTGCATTGCTACACCTACTATGGTTTAAAATTTTAACATTGCACTTATTTTCTCAAGAATCTTTGCCAAATATTAAACAAGCGGATGTAGCATGGGGCATCAGTAATATTTGTAGGAGTAATATCATTGTCTTAGGTGTCATGTATAGTGTCTAAATGATGTCTTACTTCTGTTTATCATCAGTGGTAATGTCTTATTATTGAGCTTTGTCTTGTGGAGTACAAAACATTGTGCACACATCTGCTGTTTTTACTACCGAATGCAACTTGGACGGAGTTAAAGGGTGGACTAAGACTAGTGAAGTGTATGCTGATTACAAAGTTCATCAGTTTATCAAGCATTCAAAAGATGGTTGATTTTCGTAGGAAGTCAGGTACTAGAAAGCTAACTGCAGTGCATAAGAAAGTACTTCAAATATTGGAAGCGCCACAAGATGTGAACTGCATTTTGTTTGTTTGAGGATGATTCAAGTTTAAATCATTGGATGCAGCTATATAAATGCATTCTTAAGTTGATTGTGACTAATTAAAGAATATAATATCACATAAATAGGTTTTTATGTAGCAACACAGGTTGCAAAAATTTGGCATTTAAAGTTGCAAGAGTCTGGAACCAATTTATGATTTTCTTGTATTGGTTTTTATGTTATAAAATGTTTGTTGATAGCATACATGATAACAGTGAAGTCTGCGTCTGGCTATACGTATGACAGTTGTTTGCTTCCTCATCTTTCTTTGGGTATCTAATATATATGTTGACTCAACTAGTGCGAAGAATTTTGGATGGGACAGAAATTCTTCTAAGAAGATAAGAGTGACAAAATGTTGTACTCGTGTGCAATGAATTTGTATTTTTCTTTTTTCCATTTATAGTTTAGTTGGTTTTCGCTGAGTTTATTAAATGAAAAGTGTAAAGATTTGAGAATAGATGAATTGAATGATATTTTGTTTTGTTGAAAAAGTGATGATACAATACATCAGATATGTACAATATGTACATTTATTTATATGTACAGGAAGATATCTTCTGTAAACAAATAGTACAGGCTGTTGGGCCTTGAAGCCCGCCTGAGCAATGATATACGGTATAACTTATTATATTATATGCAGCTTAACAAATAAGACTTCACTTTCATCTTTATCTACCCCCCAAACCGATATTAGGGTTCGATGCGAATTCCTTAAATTGTCGAATCCTCCCAGATCTACACCTATACTTCAAAATTGATGAAATCATTCGTATAAGAGCTTCAAAAAGACAAATATACGCATGATTTGGTCTTCAAATCATCTAGATCTTCAAGTTTTAGTTTCTTGTGAAGTTCTGAGTTTCAGACCTAAGATCTTTTCAGATCTGAGTTTGGTTTCTTTGCAAAGCCTAATTTCCAGCTCAAAGACGATGTAGGTCTGGTCTTTTAACATCAACTGGAGCATGATTTCACTTTAAGCTCGTCTCTAAACCTTACGAAGTTCCTTGCTGATAAGGCTTTGGTAAGAACGTCAGCTCTTTGGTAGGTAGCAGGTATATGATTAACTTGTAATTTTCCACTGAGTATTTATTCTCGCACAAAATATAGATCTATTTCGATGTGTTTTGTCCTTGAGTGTAGAACTGGATTTGCAGACATAGATACGGTACTTTAATTATCACACCATAATGTCGGTTTGAGTTCTGATTTGACTTTTAACTCACTTAACAGAGATTGAATCCATAATATTTCTGTTGTTGCACTTGTTACACTTCTGTATTCAGCTTCAGTGCTGGATCTGGAAATTGCTGACTGCTTTTTTGAACACCATGATATAAGATTTTCTCCAACATAAATGCAATATTCAGAAATTGATTTCCTGTCATCTAGGTTTGTTGCCCAATATGCATCAGTATAACCAACCACATTGAGATTATTGCATTTTTTTAAAGATAGTACATAGCTTGCAGTACCTTTTAGATATCTTAGAATCCTCTTTACTGCTCTCAAGTGCTCATTCAGTGGTTCCTGGATAAATTGAGACACTTTGTTAACACTAAATGATATGTCAGGTCTAGTTATAGTTGCATATTGTAAAGCTCCAACGATACTTCTGTATTATTTAACATTAAATATTGGTTCTCCCTGTTCTTGGAGAGCCGATGGTTGCTTATTATAGGTGTTGGTTGTGGATTTGCATCATCCATCTTTGATTTGTGCAGCAATTCAGTAATGTATTTTTTTCTGGCTTAGAATCATTTCTGAATTTGACTTCCTTATTATTTCTATGCCCAGAAAGTTGCTTAAGTTTCCCAGATCCTTGACTATGAACTTCTTATCCAAATATTGAATAAGATTGTTAATTTCTGCATCATTGTCACCTGTAATAATTAGATCATAACCATATATTGAATGTAGATCATAGATTCTTTGCTATCTTTGATGAATAGTGATTGTCTGATTTGGTAGACTGATAACCTAATCTAATTAAAGTGATTTTCAGTCTATCAAACCGGATCCTTGGTGCTTGTTTAAGGCCATATATTGCCTTATTTAGTATGCACACATAATTTATATTTTGATTGTATCCCTTTCGCTGCTCCATATAAATCTCCTCATGTAAAATGCCATTCAGGATAGCATTATTGACATCAAGTTGTCTAATATTCCAGTTATTGTGTAATGCAATAGTAAGAATAATTCTAATAGTTGTTGGTTCGACTACTGGAGAGAATGTCTCATTGAAGTCGAACCCATATTGTTGAGTGTAGCCTTTAGCAACAAATCTCGCTTTATATCTAGCCACAGTTCCATCTGAATTCCTTTTTAGTTTTTAAGTCCACTTGCATCATACTATATTTTTATTGTCCGGTGGATAGACTAGATCCCATGTTTTATTCCTTATGAGAGCATTATACTCTTCATCCATGTTTTCTGCCTCTTCAGTTATTGTGATTGCAATATATAGCTTTGCCATGAATATACCACTCTTTTCCCTTATGATCATAGGGTGATCTGATCTCACTTTTGGTACTTCTATGTTTGATTGATCGGTATTATTTCTTGATGTGTCTTGCTGAGTACTTGAACTTTCTTCACTAACTTGTTGATCTTGATTAATAGGATGTGTGGGAGACTGACTGAGATAGCTGGGTGTTTCATCTGGTTCATGACCTGATTGATTAGAAATTGTGAGTTGTAAATCAAGAACTCATGTAGTCCTTTCAGTCTCTTCTTGTTTCCAATCATCAAAATAAACAGGTAGACCAGGTATTGATGCCTTTGGGTTAAGTACCTTCTTTGTTGTCTTCATATCTATACTGCTAAAGGGAAATATATGCTCATTAAATACAACATGTCTACTTATGAAAAAATTTCCTTTATCATCCAGACATTTATATCCCTTCTGATTTACTCATATCCCATAGAAGTACATGGTTTTGATCTAAAGTTCAATTTGTTTGTGTTATATGGTCTTCAGTAGGGAAAACATAGACATCTAAAATTCTTTAGACTTTGATAGTTAGGTTTTATACCATATAGCTTTTCTATGGGACTTATTTCTTTTAGAACCTTTGTTGGTAGTCTATTAATTAAGTAAACTGCTGTATTAAATGAGTCAGGCCAGAATTTTAAGGGTAAAGATGCCTGAGCTAAGAGAGTAAGTCATGTCTCAACAATATGTCTATGTTTCATCTCAATCAAGCCATTTTGTTCAGATGTATAGGGACATGTAGTTCTATGAATTATTCCATTTTTATTAAAATAGTTACTGAGTGTTTTATACTCAGTACCACCATCAGATTGAATAAAAAAATCATAGATCGAACTGCCGAATTGAAAAAATTGGGTATTTCATCAAACTCCTTTTTTGTAGTAACTCGACACCCAGTTTGCTTTCAGCTAAAGATATAAAATGAACTACAACATTGTATTTTTAGATTTAGCTTTTAAGAAATAGATCCAAGTATGCCTAGAATATACATCAATAAATGATATATAGTATCTATAACCATAATCTGAACATATTGGGGTAGGACCCCATAGGTCTCAGCAACTAACTCTAATGGATTTGAATACACAGTAAGAGAATTGTTAAATGCTAGCTTGTGACATTTACCCATCTGACAGTAAGTGCAAACATATGGTAATGGAATATTATCAAAAGCAATTTTATTATCAATAAGTACTTGTTTAACAACATTCACATTTGGATATTCAAGCTTGAAGTGTCATAGATCTAAAATACTTTTACAGTTTTCTGTTTGAGTGACCTCAGACAGATTACAAATTTGTTGTTCTTTTCCATGATTGGTGCAGTTAACTAGTTTGAATCTGTATAACCCTCTGTTTGCATCACCCTACAAGAGAATTTCTTTAGCTAGTATGTCTCTAACTAAACAGTATTTAGGAAAGAATTCAAAATAGACATTATTGTCTTTGGAAAATTGAGAAACACTGATAAGGCTTTTCTTTATTTTTAGCACTCTTAATAAATTGTTCAAGAATAATTGTCTTACACCTCTGATGTGGGCTTTTCCAGAATGAGTGATATTAATAGACTCACCATTTCCCATGCAAATTGACTATTTACCTTTATACTCTTTATTCCCGAGATTCAAGTTGTCAAGATTACTTGTTATATGGTTTGTTGCTCCAGAGTTAGGGTACCAGGCTTCATCTTGAATGTGTTCAGGCCTTGTAATCTGATTTCTGTTGTTTTCTATTTGATTACTTATATCTGGTTGCACTTGTGCCATATTTGCACTGTAGTTACCTTTCCTTTGATTACTTGAATTCTGTCTTGGAACATAATTCAAGTTAAGTCTAAAGTAGCACTTTGGGGGCAGTATGACCAACCTTTTCACATATTTGACATTTTGGTCTATTGTTTTTATTCCATCTTTCTCTGCCCCTTCCTCTGACTGTCTGCTTGCTTCTTTGATTTTGTTGACCAGGCTTATTATTGTATTGAGTTTTACCCCTGTAGTTTGCTGCATAGTTAATGGACATATTTGAATCAATGGGTTTCTTGAAATCTATTCTCCCTTCATGTGCAAGAAGTATTAAATGCACATCTTCTATAGGTGGTGTAGTTCTTTAAGATGATACGACTGCTACAACTACTTCATATTCATCATTTAGACCACTTAATATGATTAAAAATCGTTCTGAATATGAGATTTTGTGCCCAGCTGCCTCAAGTAAATCACAAGTTGCTTTGATTTTTGCTAAATATTCTCCCATGGATAGATTGTCCTTCTTGATACTATGTAATTGTTTTTTATAATGCATGATCTTGGCAGAAGATTGAGAATTGAATATTCTCTCAACTGTTGTCCAAATTCCTTTAGCAGTTTTACTTCCAACCACTTCAGGTAGCAACTTCATACTTATGGAAGATAATAGCCATGAGCATATTAAGGCATCTTGCCTTTGATACTTTATGAAATATTCATTACTAACAGTTTTGTTTTCTTGATCAGTTATGAACATGGGTAGAACTGGAATAGTACTAAGGAGAAATCCTTCTAGGCCATAGCTTCTAACTGCTGTTTCTACTTGGACTTTCCAAAGGAGATAGTTATCTTCTTCTAGCTAGGCAGTGATTAATTGACTCTGAGAGCTAAAAATTGTTTAGATGAAATTTTATGTGGCAATCTGATGAGAATTGGATGAATTTGTTTAGGTGGCAGAGCTTCCATCTGCCATAATGATAATTCTTGATAACTGCCTTGAGAATTCAGAATCAGGTATGTTGGAGCCAAATCTGAATGATGAAGCTATTCTGATAGATTTTTGGCATGGCACTACCTTTCTTGCTGTTCTGATGTGTTTTCTTGATTTTTAAATTGGAATTTTATGAATTTTCATGTTTCTTGTGAGAATTTGCTTGCCTTTTTTTTGAAAGAAAATTTTGAGCAGCCAGAAATTCAAGTGATTTCCTTGGCACGACACTGATTCTAAAAATAAAATTCTCATATAACCCAAGTGATGAAAACTTCTCTGATGGGTTAATTTAATATCAGATGATGAATTTGATTCTGATGATATGTCTTTTTCTTGACACTGATTTGCTAAAGATGCTATTATGCTTGATAATGCTCTGATACCATGTAAAGATTTAAGAATAGATGAATTGAATGATATTTTGTTGTATTGAAAAAGTGATGATACAATACATCAGATATGTACAATATGTACATTTATTTATATGTACAGGGTGATATCTTATGTAAACTAAAAATACAAGCTGTTGGGCCTTGAAGCCCACTTGAGCAATGATATACGGTATCAACTTTTATGTTATACGCAGCTTAACAAATGGGACTTCACTTTCATCTTTATTTAAAAGTTTATTAAACTATCAGGGATGTGTACTGGAAGACTCATGGAAAAGAGAAGAAGATGTATGAAAATACTATAAGCCCAAGATAATATGATGATGAATGAAGAAAGTTTGCAGCGGTTGTATTATTATTGTAATTTTTGGTATAATGAACTTCGGGTTTAGTATATAAAAGCCCATTTAGTCAACTAGCACAGCAACTCAGTAATATGTATATAAGTACTCTGTAATGTACCAAAATAGTAAGTAATAATACAATTCAATTTATTCTTCAGTAATAATCATCAAATTCTAACATGGTATCAAAGAAAATTAAAGCTTAATAGCATTCAATCAAAATTTGCTGATACATAATTGAATCGGATCTATCATCAGATTAAAAATCATCATCTGATAATCAGTTTTCCATCAGAGTTAATCCTCATCATTTGGGTTTTTTTTCAGGAACTTGTCAAAGATCAGTGTCTTGCCTAGAAATTCATCAATCTCTGGCTGCAACTCAATTTTAGCAAATTCAGAGACAAGAAAAGATTCAGAAGGAAAAAAAATCAAAACAGAAATCAAGAATTTCATCAAAGTCCACAAGAAAAGTAAGTGTTGTGCCAAGAACTTATCAAAGTGATCTCATCACTTAAGTTTGGTTGCATCAAACCTGTTCCCTATCTTTTGAAGTACTTCTTGAATATGCTTATCTTCAAAATCTTTCAAGTCATTCAATTTTTTAAAGTTCTATCATCATGGCTGAAGATAACATCAATTCAGCAACATCAGAAAACTCTGCTAATACTCAAAAACTATCCACAACCACTGAAAATCAAGACAGTGATCAGCCCTCAGAGCCAATTGATAACTGTTCATCTTGAAGAAGATAACTATCTGTTGCTCCAAATAGAAACTAGACTTCAAAGTTATGGCCTTGAAGGATTTATTCTTGGTACCATCTCTGTTCCTCCCAAATTTACAACTAATCAAGAAAACAAGATGATAAGTAATGAGGAATACACAAAGTATCATATGAGGAATACACAAAGTATCATATACAAGATAGACTTATAAGTTCATGGTTGTTATCATCTATTAGCACCAATTTGTTATCACAAGTTCTTGGATGCAAAAATCAAATGAGATTTGGGCCACTATTGAGAGAATATTCAATACTCAATCTGCAGCCAAAGTTATGCACTATAAAAGATTGTTGCAGAATATAAGAAAGGATAATTTACCTATGAAATAATACTTGTTAAAGATCAAGATAAAATGTTATATGTTAGAAGCTGCAGGCCATAAAGTTTCAAACACAGAGCAAGTTCTAACCATTTTAAATGGTCTCAATGAAGAATATGAGTCTATTGTAATAGTAATTTCATCAAAAAGAACTATACCATCCATAGAATATGTTCATTTAACCCTTCTTGCTCATGAAGGAAGGATAGATCATAAGAAACCAACTGATGCAGACATGTCAATCAACTATGCAGTCAATTATAAAGGCAAAGGAAAAAGCAACAGTAAAGCATACCAATCTTATCAAAGAGGTGGTTACTCCAACAGATCATGAGGTAGAGAGAGATGGAATAACAAAAACAGGCCAAAATGTCAAATATGTGAGAAACTTGGTCATACTGTAGTTAAATGCTATTTCAGATTTAATTCAAATTATATAGTAGGTCAGAATCAGAACAATCAAGGAAAAACAAATCCAAGTGTCAATGTAGCCCAAGTTAATTCAAGTAATCAGTTTGATGTTTCAAGAGGTTATCAACAAAATTCAATCATAAAGTCAGATGATATGTCAGATGAAAGTTGGTATCCCGATTCAGGGGCTACCAATCATACAAGTAACTTAGACAATCTGAATCTTGGACAAAAGGAGTATAGAGGTAAACAGTCCATACACATAGGCAATGGTGAGAGTATTAAAATTACACACACTGGACTTGCTTGCATCAAAGGTGAAAGACAGCTATATCTCAATAATTTATTGAGAGTACCACAAATAAAGAAAAATTTCATGAGTGTGTCACAATTTCCAAGTGACAACAATGTTTATTTTGAATTTTATCCTAATTACTACTTAGTCAAAGATATACTCACCAAAAATTCTTTTGCAGTGTAATGTTTACAGAGGGCTGTACAAGTTTAATCTTGTTAACTCAAGAAAGTCAAAGGGAAATGAAAAATGTTGTAATCTTTCTGTAATTACAGAAAGAAAAAATAGTGTGTTTGATTCTTGGCATAGCAAGTTAGGGCATCCAAATGCCAATGTTGTAAAGCAGGTTTTAATGGATAATAAAATTCCTTTTGAAAATATTACTTTACTATATGTGTGCACATATTGTCAAATGAGTAAAAGTCATAAACTCTCATTTACAGAGTCATAAACAAAATATGAAAAACCACTTGAATATGTTGCTACTGACTTGTGGGGTCCAGCACTAGTCAATTCAAATTATGGTTTTAATTACCATATATCCTTTGTTGATGCACATACTAGATACACATGGATATATTTACTTAAAACAAAATAAAAAACTTGTAAAGCAGTTATACATTTTGGGGCACAAGCTGAAAGGCAAACTGATCATAAATTAAAAGTTTTGCAAATAGATGATCGTATAGAGTTTAAGTCACTTAATGATTTCTTTCAAAGAAAAGGAATTATTCACAGAGTCACATGCCCATATATATCTAAGAAAAATGGTCTAGTTGAAAGGAAGCATAGACACATTATAGAATGTGGTCTAGCACTGTTAGCTCAAGGGTCATGACCTATGAAATTCTGGCCAGATGCATTTAGCACTGCAGTTTATTTGATAAATAGATTACCAACAAGGGTTCTGGAAAATAAGTGCCCATTGGAGTCCTTATTTAGTGTGAGACAAGATTATCATAGATTAAGAACATTTGGATGTTTGTGTTTCCCATATCTAAGACCTTATAATACACAGAAATAAAATATCATATCAATTGCTTGTACATTCTTAGGCTATGCAAGCAATCAGAAAGGATACAAATGCTTAAATAGTAATGGTAAAATACTTGTCAGCAGACATGTTGTCTTTAATGAAAATGTATTTCCATTTTCTAGCACAGGTGTGGTGACAACACAAAAAGTGTACAATCCAAAAGCATCAATACCAGATATACCTTTATATCAAACCGAGGAGAGCAAGGAATGGATTGAAGAAGGTTCAAATCACTCTGATCCACAACTCACGGTGCTCAATGAACCAGGTCATGAACAAGCAGAGCAATCTGATCAATTCAATCACACTCCTATAAATGTTCAATCACAAAATACAAGTTAAGGAGGAGAACATGAGCGTTCAAGTATACATCAAGACAACACAAGTGATCAAATACATGTCAGACAACCAGTTCAAACTGGACATCCAATGACTACCAGATCAAAGAGTGGCATATTTAAACCAAAAATATATACTGCAGTCATTACATCTGAAGAGCCAAACAATTTTGATCAAGCAGTAAGTAGCAAGAATTGGAAAAAGACCATGGATGAAGATTTTGGTGCACTTATGAGGAACAAAACATGGAATTTAGTTCATCCACCTGAAAACAAAAATATAGTGGGATGCAAGTGGACTTTCAGATTAAAGAAAAATCATGATGGAACCATTGCAAGATATAAAGCTAGACTTGTGGCTAAGGGTTATATTCAACAACATGGATTTGACTTTGATCAAACATTCTCTCCAGTTGTTAAACCAACTACAATCAGAGTTATTCTTACTATAGCATTACACAAAAATTAGAAAATCAGACAGCTGGATGTAAACAATGCTTTCCTAAATGGGAATTTAAAGGAAGAAGTCGACATAAAGCAACCACAAGGCTACAAACAGGACATAAAACTAGTGTGCTAACTAAATAAAGCCATTTATGGGCTTAAACAGGCTCCTAGAGTCTGGTTTGATAAACTGAAATTCACATTAACAAATTTGGAATTTCAGCCTACCAAATCAGACAACTCACTATTTACAAGAATTAATAATGTTTCAATTATGTACATACTAATATATGTTGATGACTTGATTATCACAGGTAATAATGAGTCAGAGATCAACAATCTTATTCAGCTTTTAGACAAACAATTTTCAATTAAAGATCTTAGATCACTAAGTTATTTTTTGGGAATTGAAGTTATAAGAGTGTCAGAATCAAAAATATTTCTATGTCAAAGAAAGTACATCATGGAAATTTTAATCAAAGCAAAAATGGATGCAACAGATTCATTGCCAACGCCAATGGTGACAAGTCATCATCTATCAAAACATAGAGGAGAACCTATACATAATAGTAAATAGTACAGAAGTATTGTTGGTGCATTACAATATGCAACCATTACAAGACGAAAAATATCATGTAGTGTTAAAAAAGTGTGTCAATTTATGCAGGATCCAAAAGATGAACATTGGAAAGCTATAAAAAGGATACTCAGATACTTAAAGGGAACTGTTAATCATGGCTAGAAGTTTAAAGCATGCAAACATCTAAACATAATAGGGTATGCAGATGCAGACTGGGCAACAAATCCCGATGATAGAAGATCCACCACAGGATACTGTATATATATTGGAAATAATCCAGTCTCTTGGAGTTCTAAACAGCAACAAACTGTATCAAGATCAAGCATCGAAGCAGAATATAGAAGCATAGCATGCACAATAGCAGAAATTATATGGATACATGTAACACCCCTAATTTTAATTAGATAAATTAAATAGAATAATGTAAAGAGTAAAGTGACAAGGGGATTGAGATTTGAAAATTTATTAGAGGTCGAGCTTAACTAAATATAAACATAAATGAATGGTTTATGTGAATAGTTTCTTTGTTAACTAATAAGAGAATAAAGCAAAGGGAATTATGGGGAATAGCTGTCCATCATAACCCTTAACCCCTAAACCCTTATTCCTATTTTCATTTCATTAGTTCAAAAACTCTAACACATACACTAAGGAGCAAGCCGGCCATTACCTAGGGGAAAAGAAGAGGAAATTCAATTAAAAGCTAAGGAATCAAGCAAGGAGAATTAAACAAGATCAAATCTCAAGTCCTTATCCAAATCAAGGTGAATAATGATCAAAAGCATCTCACTTTTGTTTTTAAAAGAGCATTTGATTTCGGGTTTAAGTTTAAATCCATTATGATGATTTTTGATGACGATATGCTTGGATTACATGATTTATATTCAAATAAGTTTGTATGATAATTGTTTTATTCGATTTTTAAGACTAAAATCATTATATTGGATTTCGAATGCCATGAGGATTTAATATGTTATGTAAAATATTATTTTGGAAATGAGTTTAATTTTTCGTAATTATCCAAGGTATGGATAATTTATTATGAATTTTCAAAGGAGAATATGAATAATTGGGTTTAGAAATTAATTTCGGTAATTATATAAAGGAATTTGGGTCCGAAATTTATATGTGTTAGATAACATATTAAAAGCGAATATTGATGATTTTTCCGTATTTTTCCTAAGTAATTTACTACGTAAATTAATTTATTTAAGATAGAGGATTTAAAAGTCTCAATTGTTTTGTTAAAAAGGCAATGAAAACAGTTTTGCATAAGTTCATTGTTTCGCCATTTCTAGTAGCTACCTTTCGACCCTATACTTCCACCCCAATTAAGTCAAAACCAATACACAAGGTATCAATGCGTTGGTACGTAGTGGATTGGAGAATGGCGGTGGGTATGGGGTCAAAACCATGCTTTCGAAGGGGTCGAGGCCTTTGTTTCGCTTTCAAAAAAAAACGCCGCTTGTTTTGCTTTTAAAAGAATGCTATCGAAAGGGTTGGATTACTTTAATATAGCTTTCGAAGGGGTTGCCGCCTCTTTATTTTAAAAGGGTAGCTTTCGAATGAGTTGCCATGTTTATGTTTTAAAATAGAGCTTTCGAAAGGGTAGTTTGAAGCCAGTCGAAAGCATGATGTTATCTTTATGCCTTCCAAATGGATTGAAGTCATCAACGAGTTCGAAAGGTAGCTTTTGTTTTATAAATGTAATAAGCCACTTCCCAATGTTTTCAAAAGGCCTTCGGTAGCCATTTATACTAAAGGTTCCGAAGGAAATGGTTTCGAAAGATGTTTCGAAGCTATCCTTCCAATTGTCAACTTAAAAGACTAATGCTTTCGAAAGGATGGTTCCAAAGCCATCGGCTTTTCCCAAATTCTTTTATTTGAAGATTATTGGTTTCGAAAGGGGTACTTTCGCTTCGATCACTTTGACCCAAAAGTTTTGTTTAAGATCAAACCTAATAGTTTCGAAATGGGTACTTTCAAATGGTTTCGAAGCTATGCTTCTATAAGTTAGCAAGTGATACTTTAATACCCTCGAAAGGTATGTTTTGTTGGTTTCGAAAGAGATTTTTTAAAGTGTTTCGAAAGGCATACGCTTAGTGTTTTGGAAAGATGATTTGAATGCTTTCGAAAGATGTTTTCCAATGGTTTCGAAAGTGAAGGTCTAAGGATTCGAAAGCTTTAGTTTCAAAACAAAGAACCCAATCTCATTTTTAAAGCAAAAACCCACGGCGCTATAAAGGAGCTTTAAAATGCTTTTAAATTATATTTTTTTGAAGAAGCTTGCCTTGAAAAAAAGAAATAATGGGTTAAAGGGATTAACCAAATTTCAAAGGAAAACGATTTCAAGGGTATTAAACCAAAGAAGTTGTTATTATTTTATATATGCTTCTTCTATAAATATATATTCACCAAGTAATTGACCCATAAATGTATTTTGGGGAGTAGGGCAGAATATCCAGCTAGGTTGACCCAGTAGTGAATATAAATTAAGTAACTCCTGAATGAATAAAGTTGCATCCAGGAGGTCAGGTAGACCAGAATATAGGATGCCCAAAGACTAATCAAAAAGTTGTCAGTTTAGACAGGTTCATAGTAAACCCCTGAAAACTATGTTTAAAGGAAGTTATTGGCAGGGACCAACAGGTTTGTAGTGAACCCATGAAAACTATATTCAGATCAAGTTATTGACAGAAGTCAATAGGTTCTTAGTCATCCTATGAAAACTATGATATAGAAGAAGTTATTGGAGATACCAATAGGTTCGTGGAGAACCCATGAAATAATGAAGTTATTGGCAGAGGCTAATAGGTTCTTAGTGATCCCATGAAAACTATGAGACTAGACAGATAGTCCATAAACTTTAAATAGGTTATTAGTCTGTCTATGAAAACTAATAGGTTAATAGTGACCATAAAAACTATAACTATGACGGATAGTCAAATATATGGGGATGGGAAAATCCAGGATATTTTGCTTATTTGCATATCATCGTGGTGTTTTAGATTGCTATGTTTTTAACCATTGTGGATGCAGGAGCACTGTATATGGTTATTATAAATTTTTGATAAGATATTACTGAGGGGAAAACACGTTCCACTAAGTGACGTGGTCTCTCTAGATATCTAAATGGTTCGAGATGGTAGTTTATCATTCATACCAGGCTTTATGTCTGACTCGAAGTTTATGTTTTCCCCTTAAACTCTCGGGTGCTCAAAATGTAATTTGAGTAGACTGAGGGTAAGGGTTTTTCAGGTTCTCCTTAGATGAATAAGCTTCCGGGGACGAGCAGGATGCTTGCTAGCTAATAGGAGTTCTTTTTTTTTTGATTCCATTATGTTTTTTGTAAAGGCAAACTTGATTGATTGCCTATATATGTACTCTGATCATCCAAGCTGACATCTTCATATGTCGCTCTTTGACATATGTTGTAATAATTATATTTTCTCTGAACGTGGTTCTCAAATTTGGGATTATGTAATGAATCTAAAATGCTTTGAAATGTAAAAAGAATTTTGTTTAAATAGTTTTAAAAAATTGCATATCCATGTGTTTCTGTTGTATCAATGTATCTAACATTACTGCATTTGGTCGTTGAGAATTAATAACTATGGATGACTGTAGCATCTATACCCGTTAGTTTTGGGCCTCCGAGTGGGGGATGTTGAAAGTTGGTATCAGAGCATGGGTTTATGAAAACTTAAGAAAGATTAAACCTAAAAGATTTTCAAAATATAATCCAATGAATAAGAAAATAAGATCGGGGTTTGGGTTAATGATATAGTAACATACTTTTATTTGATATATACATATATAAGTATGTATTCGCCTCTCTCTTAGACCGTTCTTCTATATCTTACTAAGGCTCGTATGCAAATATACGAGAAAGGAAGATATGGAGGCAGGAAACAGAAGAGGAAATCTCGATAGAGGAAACACCACAACAAACGGAAACGTTCACCTTACCAGGAGGAACCCGGGTCGACAGGCAAATGATAATCAGAATGCAGATGCCAATGTATGTGTTGGAAACCCACCAGTAGATATGGGGATGATGCATTAGTTCTTCGTCAATCTAATGCAAGTTGGAGCTGCTGCTGGAGTAGCTGGAAATATTGGAGGAGCTAATCCTACGGCTCCAATTGGAAACAACTATGCTAAGTTGAGCCGAGATTATTCTAGTCTTGGAGGGAAGCCATTTCTGGGAATGGAGGATGCTATAAAAGTTGAGAATTGGTTTTTTGCATTGTGAGAGAATCTTCACTGACTTGGGGTTGAACGATGAACAGAAAAGGAGACTTGTTTCTAGACAGTTGCAGGGAACAGCGCTTCATTAGTGGAACAGTGTTACTACCGGAGTCCCCGAGGAAGAGTTGACTTGGGTGGAATTTCGAAGGAGATTCGAGTAAAGGTTTTTATCTGAAGTTTCCAAGTCAGCATTGTTGAGGAAGTTCATGGACTTAGTGCAAGGCGAGATGTCGGTGATTGAGTATGCCACGAAGTTTGATGAGTTATCCAGATATGGACATGCTACCATTGACACCGTCATCAATAGTAATGAGAAGTTTATTCGAGGATTGAGACCCGAGATTGCTAGGGAGACCCTGCCACATTTTCGTGATCCTTGTAATGTTATTGTGAAAATGGCAATCCGACATAAGGAGATGCTAGCTACTTATGGGAAGGTGAAACAGGTTGAAACCCAGAGTTCTCTTAGCAAGAAGAGGAAGTTCTTTAAGAAGAAAGGAACCCAGAAAGGGAAGCTGTAACGACCCATAAATTTCAACTGTTTTAATAACGTAATTAGTTGAAATTTCGTGAAATTTTAAACGATAAAATTTTGAAATATAAATTTGATATTTGAAATGCATCTAGTTAAACATAGCAACTGGTAAATTTTCGTCCGAATATATAAAAGTTTATTTCGCGCGTAAATTCACTTCAATTCAATCAGTTAAAAAAGTAATGAAAATAAAATGTTTTCGAAACCTAAATATTTTTATATAGAAAAATTCTAAACCATCTTCTGAGCAAGATGTCAGTTGGTCGTTTTTCCAAATTCGGACATCTTTGGCTCCGTCGATCTTAATTTTCTACGTTTTTCTTGCACTTTCCGTCAGTAGAAAAATTCAAATTTTTATAATTCGATCGTACCACTAATATCCATATACCGTTTTGATCCTCTCGTCGCGTTGATCTTTATGGTATATTTGTTGTGTATTTCGGAGCCCAGATGACGGCGAAATCTACGGAATGATTCCCACATCGGTTTTGAAATTTTGTCTTTAAAATTTGCCATGTCCATTCGTTTACTCAGCTGTTCAAAATTTACATCCAACTGTCATTTTATATTTTCTAGAGGCTTTAAATTTTTCTATCACTATACCCTATATTTCGTTTTGATTGGTTCGATTCATTTCCCAATCAACTTGCTTCTTTTCCGATACAATATATATTTTCAAATGCGTTTTGATTCCTTTTGCTCTCTCTATCTTCTTTATTTTGGTTCTGAGAAAACCAGGCTGTTGCCTCTGGAAACCAACCAACGGCCCTCCCTTTTTCCCAATCTCTCAACAAAAAATTTGCTCACCTTTCTTCTACACGAAATCCGCACCATCCCCGTACCACCGCCACCAACCTCCACCCCAGAGAATCCAAGCCCATCCGCGTTTCCCTCTGGCCAACAACCCCTCTACCGAACTAGCTCCATCCGGCAACCTCCGGCCTAGCTTCCATCCCTCTCTTCACCGACCACCGCCGAGTTGCTCTGACTCCGCCATTTCTCCAACTTCCAGTCCACCTCTGTAGCCTCGGCCTTCCTTCCTCTGTCTGCACCTTCGAGGCCACCTGAAACTCGCCTCCGTCATCGCCACGTTTCCCCTTCGGTTGAAGCTCATCCACTATCGTCCTCTCCTTGCTTTGCCGTGTTCCTCTGGTATGCGTGGAAGTTTATGTGAGTTGATATATACGACATATATATATATTGATAGTTGGTTTTCAATTTACATAAGAATATTTTTATAAGTTGTAGACAGCCTGTTGATATATAAAGTAAGTAATCTTAATATATTTGTTTTGCTAGTGAAACTGTTGGTTTATAAATCTATACAAACTATGTTTTGTTTGCATACCTTATACTCATAGTTGTTTCGATCTATATATATACCTATATAATATGATAATATATATGTTAGTTTACAGACTTTATAATGATGTAAGTGTTTTATATTAAGCTATATACCTAGCTGAGGTTCAAATATATATATGTGTATAATACTTTTATAATACATACATTGTTTTAAATATGTATGTAAGTTCATCTACTGGTTGGTTTAATATAGTCTGCATATATCTATGTCTGCACATAGGTTGGGTTATACGTACATTTTATTCATTTGTTTATAAGGTGTATAATATTATAGTTAAGCAGTATTTTGGAACAGGTTATAGTACTATATGGGTTTAAAATATATAAAGTATGTTGGTTTATTTATGAGTTCTTTTAATCTTTTTATCTAATATTCGCATGTCTCAATAGATGCCTGCACTGTAAAATGATTAACTCCATTCGAATATTCATTGATGTTTCTGAATTTTGAATACTCTATTGTTGCAGTTCAGTCCAAATATGCCAAATTAATACCATAATTGCAATATCTTGTAGTTTTTAAACAATCGTTTCCTATTAGAGAAGCATAAAATCTGATCAATAACATCCTCTATATCATTTCTGCCAGCATTTGGAATTTGCAGTTTGTTATTTATCATTTGCAGTAATGTGCTGGAATATTTACATTGAAAAAATAGATGATTGCATGATGCAACCTCTTGATTGCACAAATTGCATGTTAAAATGCTACAGTATAAGGTTTATATGATGTAAGGTTGTTTATATATATTGTTATTAAAAATATTGTTTTAATGAGTCTAGTTTCGTATACTTATAAAGGTTTATTTTTAGACGTTTAAAATTGATAATTTTATATATAGAGAGAATTTATTTTTTTTATGAATATTTTATGTATTGGGGTTTAATATTGATTTGAAAATGAAAAAAATATATATACTTAGTTCAATGTATATCAACTGACTCTAATGGTTCATCGATCCCTGTTATCAGCTTGCTCGTCGAATCGTGTCCATCTAACTTTGCTTTGGAAGTCGTGCTTGCATTCTGTAACCCATTTCATTTTCTATTCTCTCTAGCCTCGAAAGGTGAGCACTCACTCACGATTAACGTTCTTTTATTTATTAAATTTGATTTCAATTGAAACGACAATTGAAATATGATGCTGTTAGATATTTACACTGCTATTACCTGTATCAGTTCACCTGTGACATTTGACACCATTTTCTGTTAATTATTTATGCGATGATAATACAGTTTGGCTGATAAATTATTTATTGTTGATGTTTATATTGGACGTTAAATTTTTAATGTGAAAATGATAAAAAATATGCAATTGAACTTGATATAGGATAGTTAAATGTTAAATTTGATTTATTGACATTGTATAATATGACCCCTTTAACTGTTGAATTTATTGACACGTAGGATTTGTTTAATTACATTTTGAACCACTGAATGTATGTTGTTAAATTGATGATGTATGAAATTGTAATAGATGACAAGTGAGAACCGTAATGTAATAATCTTTAATCTACATGAAATGATAGTGTAGATTCTAGAAATAATTATATTAATTCGCACAAATAACAATGCGAATTAATACGGTTATTTCGGGATTATTTGAATTGATTATTGGATTGTTATTGATTGTTGTTATTGCTTGTTTATTTACTTTGACACCATCCCAGTTATCACACTGCAAGTTCCCTTTGTTATGCTTTGATTTTGAATTGAATTGGAATCGGGTTGAAATAATAAATACCCAAATTGAACTTTGACCTAGGATAGGAAATTAAATAAAACCCGATTGGTCAATAATTTGATTTAAAAATAAAACGAAGATTTTATTTGAATAAATAATACGGTTTTGAAATGAAGTTGAAATTAAATTTTACTGAAAGGAAAATTTTAATATTTAATAATCTGAAACAAAATATTAACAATGTAATTGATGAAAGAATGTTGTTTAATTTGAGAAATGATTGAATTAAGTTTGAAATGATTTAATAATTAAGTTTGAAATTAAAATTAAGTTTGAAATTATTAAACGTTGAAATTATTGAATAATTAAGTTTTGAATTATTTAATACTTAAATAAGATTAAATTATTTAATGATTAAATTGAATTGAAATTCTTTAATAAGAAAATTGAACTTTTGAATAAGAAATTTTACTTCGGAAATAATTGAAATGGAGTTTTCTTTATTAAGTAAGTTTTTGGAAAATTATTTAAGTAAGTAAATAAGTGAAATTGAATTTCTTTAACAAGAAATAAAATGCAATTTATTGAAATTAATGTAAGACTTGAAATTTAAAGAATTTGGTTTGATGGATTTAATTTAATTAAATTTGTAAGTTTTGATATAATGAAGTTGAATTTAAATAATGGATTTAATGAATTGGAAATTTAATAGAATTTGTTTTGATTTGCGAATTTGCTAAACAAATATTGAATGAAATAGATAAATGAATTTAAATTGATTTGAATGTTAAATAAAATTTGTTTAAATGATTTCGGAATGAAACTTATATACGAACTTGAATCAATATTTGAATGGTTTTAAATAGATATGGAAATTGAATTATAAGATTTTGAAATGGTAATTTGGAAGTTTTGAAACGTAAATTATGGAAATTGATTTGGAAAGACAAATGAAATGTTGATTTATGAATTCTAATTGAATTGAAATTGATTTGGTTTTGAAATATATTAAATGACCAATCGGTGTAATAATTACGAAAGTTATTAAAGAGACCGGGATCGGTAATGGATATACTCTCTATCTGAACCGAAACCACTTTAATAACTATACGCGGAGTGATGATCCAGAATGAAGTGGTTGGAATGATGTACGTGATGACTGAAGAAAGAGAACGATAATGGATAGCCTTGACACTTGTGTCAAATTGGAAATGACTAAAACAGGAGCTGTGCCGGGCCAATGGAGGATTAGCTACCTCAAGTGGACACACTTCTTCGAACGACTTATTACTTGTTGTCGATTGGTGCACCCTTGATTTTGGGAGTGTTGTTTCACGGTGTTGCGGGCGCTGCGGCGTTGCGTTCTCACCAGTCCGGATCAGGCGAACGGTAGTATCACTACCTTGGGTATTGCCTCATGTGCCTTGTCATACTTGTATTCTATTTATGCGCGACCACTACGATTTTGATTTGTACCTTTAGTATATGGATTGCCCTCTGGTGACTTCCGGTTTTGGGGAAACTACGGTCTTGTATATGCTTTTGGGAATAAAAATGTGTTAAGGGTGGAATGGGCCATGACTTAACGCTATTTTGATATCTTTATATTACTGATAGACATTATTTACTTATCGTACACTACTACATAGTAGATAGTTTCACGGATCCTTAAAGGATGGTTATTCCAAACATCCTTTGAGTTACTTGTATTTCAATTGCTATTTCACTTGAGTTGGATTTATTAATATAAGAATGTTAATCCTGACTCGAGTGTTTTGTATTTTGCTTTACGCTCGGGTCAGACTGAGTGTACCAGTATTTGAGACTCACCTTTGAAGTTGGAGCTTTGCTTGAAGATCCAGCCATCTATTCTGCCTCCAGTATTCGATGATTCCAGTGATGTATTCTGATTTGTATCTGATATATCGTATTACTCTTCTGTTGTAAACTCTGATGTATTTTATATATTCATATAGTAGCTTCATGAACTACTATCTCTTTTATTTCCGCTGCACTTATTACTCTGTGTCTGTGATCTGTGATATTTATTTACTGTATATGTTCAGTTTTGCCAATTTAAATTAACAACGCGGTATTTTGAGCAATTCAATTCCGGCATGAGTGTCTACCTATACACTTATAATGGATGCGAATGGTCCAAAATGGCGGGTCGTTACAGTTGGTATCAGAGCTTTGGTAGCTCTAGGCAAAACTTAACATATAGAGTAAATATATTTACAGAATCACTCTCATTCGTGTTTCAATCTCTTCCTTTGACTCAATTTCTTTGGATTTTAGAACGATCCCTACGGTTTCAAATTTCATTCATATCCCTCACTATTCGTCTTCTTTCAAATTCTGGAGCATCACATAACTCCACTTCGAATGACCCTTATAGTGAATCGGTGGTCTCGCCAATCTTCGAATGATTCATAAAGGAGAAACTCCTTTACAATAGGCATTAATTTACCGGAGATTTCTGTATCCTCGGTTTACGATGCTATCTATCTCCTGCTATACCTGAATTCTATTTCTTGAGATCGAATGTCAATTTACCTCAGAATTCTACACCGATCTTATTTTTGAAGTCACGGTCCACCCGGTTAAGGTTGCCCGCAATTTATATAAACTTATCCATCGCCTTACTTTGTTATTTAATCATCGTATCTTTGTTTCGAACTTATCTTCAAATCAAAATTCTCTTTGGTTTGAGTCCATCAAATTTAAATCTCTATCCTTGCTTTGAATCCATTCTTGTATCGTCGAGCGAGGAAGTGTATTTGTAAATTTATATTAAAAATGTTTATATATTATTGTTTGAGTTGCTGATGTTGATTTGGGTTTTCGATCGATTCGTCTGATCAACGCTATCGATAGGATTTCCAAAACACTTGAGCAAAGCAAACTGACACAATATTGTTTTCAAATTTGTTTGATTATATTGTAAAAATATAAGTAAATTTTCTGGAATTTAATAAGTTAATTAAATTGGTTGTTTGAAATGATAATATTTGATTATCATTTATTGTTCGAAATGAATTTATAAATATGGTTTATAAATTGATTTGGAGTTTGAAATGAATTTAATTCAGAAATTTGAGAATTTAAATTCCTAAAATTTCAAGCTTTGGTTTTTAAAATTTTAAAATGTATATTATTGAACGTATTTTAAAATAGAAACCGTTTTCAAAGAATTTAAATATTGAAATCAGTACTCTTCTCTTTGTCGCTGGAAAATAATTTCGGTGATGGCGGCCGCATCATCGACTTCCATTTTCGAGTTTCGAAGTGGAGAAACCATTCTGTAGCTTTGCTACGGTTTTGTTTTAGAAAAATATTTTAATTAGAATTTCTTAAATATGACTTGATTTATATATATATATATATATATATATATGGGTATATTATTTTAAATTTAATTTGATTTAATATATATAGTATATGCATAATTATTTCTAAAGGGTTTGAAATTAAACGGAAATTTGATTCTTAAAAATCCTGTTAAAGGATGTTTTCAATTATAAATAAAGCTAAATTTTGAATAAGTATTTAAACTTGAAATAATTAAATTTGAAAATTTTATTTGTATAGTACTAAATTGCATTTCAATACAACTTACCTAAATCATTCAGAAGCTGAATATGTAATTGGATAATATATAATATAAATTGAATTTATAAATAAAATTTGAGTGGTTATAATAAATGTTATACACTTAAATTTTAATTATAAAATGTTAATTGAAATAAATAGAATAAAGTTAATTGAATAATAGATGAGACAAATAAATTTGTTTTGAAAGAATTAATAAATTGAAATTTGATCAACTTATGAAATACCTTGAATTTAAAAGCAATTAGTGAATATAAGTTAATTTAAATCGAAACTTTTATGGTTTAAATTAATTTATATGCGTCAAATATATGGGATAAGATATATTAAGTACAATAAATTTAACAATAATTTGGAATAAAGAAGAATTTAAATTGCTGAAAAAAAATATGATTATACTAAAGACTATTCAAATTTATGGTTTTAGAAATTGTAAATTGAAGATAATTGGATAATAACAAATGAATTTAGAAATAGTTGAGATTGATTTTAGTGCAATCAAATGGATTAAATCAATTAGTGAATATCAATTAATTTAAATTTGAATTTATATGGTTTAAATTAATTGTTATTTTGTATTTCAAATCTGTTTTTCTTTCTGGTTGTTTCTATTCTCCTACCTCGTTCCTTTTCGGGGACGAAAAGTTTTGAGTGGGGGAGAGTGTAACGACCCGTAAATTTCAACTGTTTTAATAACGTAATTAGTTGAAATTTTGTGAAATTTTAAACGATAAAATTTTGAAATATAAATTTGATATTTGAAATGCGTCTAGTTAAACATAGCAACTGGTAAATTTTCGTCCGAAAATATAAAAGTTTATTTCGCGCGTAAATTCACTTCAATTCAATCAGTTAAAAAAGTAATGAAAATAAAATATTTTTGAAACCTAAATATTTTTATATAGAAAAGTTCTAAACCATCTTCTGAGCAAGATGTCGGTTGGTCGTTTTTCCAAATTCGGACATCTTTGGCTCCGTCGATCTTAATTTTCTACGTTTTTCTTGCACTTTCCGTTAGTAGAAAAATTCAAATTTTTATAATTCGATCGTACCACTAATATCCATATACCATTTTGATCGTCTCGTCGCGCTGATCTTTATGGTATATTTGTTGTGTATTTCGGAGCCCGGATGACTGCGAAATCTATGGAATGATTCCCACATCGGTTTTGAAATTTTGTCTTTAAAATTTGCCATGTCCATTCGTTTACTCAGCTGTTCAAAATTTACATCCAACTGTCATTTTATATTTTCTAGAGGCTTTAAATTTTTCTATCACTATACCCTATATTTCGTTTTGATTGGTTCGATTCATTTCCCAATCAACTTGCTTCTTTTCCGATACAATATATATTTTCAAATGCGTTTTGATTCCTTTTGCTCTCTCTATCTTCTTTATTTTGGTTCTGAGAAAACCAGGCTGTTGCCTCTGGAAACCAACCTACGGCCCTCCCTTTTTCCCAATCTCTCAACAAAAAATTTGCTCACCTTTCTTCTACACGAAATCCGCACCATCCCCGTACCACCGCCACCAACCTCCGCCCCAGAGAATCCAAGCCCATCCGCGTTTCCCTCTGGCCAACAACCCCTCTACCGAACTAGCTCCATCCGGCAACCTCCGGCCTAGCTTCCATCCCTCTCTTCACCGACCACCGCCGAGTTGCTCTGACTCCGCCATTTCTCCAACTTCCAGTCCACCTCTGTAGCCTCGGCCTTCCTTCCTCTGTCTGCACCTTCGAGGCCACCTGAAACTCGCCTCCGTCATCGCCACGTTTCCCCTTCGATTGAAGCTCATCCACTATCGTCCTCTCCTTGCTTTGCCGTGTTCCTCTGGTATGCGTGGAAGTTTATGTTAGTTGATATATACCATATATATATTGATATTTGGTTTTCAATTTACATAAGAATATTTTTATAAGTTGTAGACAGCCTGTTGATATATAAAGTAAGTAATCTTAATATATTTGTTTTGCTAGTGAAACTGTTGGTTTATAAATCTATACAAACTATGTTTTGTTTGCATACCTTATACTCATAGTTGTTTCGATCTATATATATACCTATATAATATGATAATATATATGTTAGTTTACAGACTTTATAATGATGTAAGTGTTTTATATTAAGCTATATACCTAGCTGAGGTTCAAATATATATATGTGTATAATACTTTTATAATACATACATTGTTTTAAATATGTATGTAAGTTCATCTACTGGTTGGTTTAATATAGTCTGCATATATCTATGTCTGCACATAGGTTGGGTTATACGTACATTTTATTCATTTGTTTATAAGGTGTATAATATTATAGTTAAGCAGTATTTTGGAACAGGTTATAGTACTATATGGGTTTAAAATATATAAAGTATGTTGGTTTATTTATGAGTTCTTTTAATCTTTTATCTAATATTCGCATGTCTCAATAGATGCCTGCACTGTAAAATGATTAACTCCATTCGAATATTCATTGATGTTTCTGAATTTTGAATACTCTATTGTTGCAGTTCAGTCCAAATATGCCAAATTAATAACATAATTGCAATATCTTGTAGTTTTTAAACAATCGTTTCCTATTAGAGAAGCATAAAATCTGATCAATAACATCCTCTATATCATTTCTGCCAGCATTTGGAATTTGCAGTTTGTTATTTATCATTTGCAGTAATGTTGTGGAATATTTACATTGAAAAAATAGATGATTGCATGATGCAACCTCTTGATTGCACAAATTGCATGTTAAAATGCTACAGTATAAGGTTTATATGATGTAAGGTTGTTTATATATATTGTTATTAAAAATATTGTTTTAATGAGTCTAGTTTCGTATACTTATAAAGGTTTATTTTTAGACGTTTAAAATTGATAATTTTATATATAGAGAGAATTTATTTTTTATGAATATTTTATGTATTGGGGTTTAATATTGATTTGAAAATGAAAAAAATATATATACTTAGTTCAATGTATATCAACTGACTCTAATGGTTCATCGATCCCTGTTATCAGCTTGCTCGTCGAATCGTGTCCATCTAACTTTGCTTTGGAAGTCGTGCTTGCATTCTGTAACCCATTTCATTTTCTATTCTCTCTAGCCTCGAAAGGTGAGCACTCACTCACGATTAACGTTCTTTTATTTATTAAATTTGATTTCAATTGAAACGACAATTGAAATATGCTGCTGTTAGATATTTACACTGCTATTACCTGTATCAGTTCACCTGTGACATTTGACACCATTTTCTGTTAATTATTTATGCAATGATAATACAGTTTGGCTGATAAATTATTTATTGTTGATGTTTATATTGGACGTTAAATTGTTAATGTGAAAATGATAAATAATATGCAATTGAACTTGATATAGGATAGTTAAATGTTAAATTTGATTTATTGACATTGTATAATATGACCCCTTTAACTGTTGAATTTATTGACACGTAGGATTTGTTTAATTACATTTTGAACCACTGAATGTATGTTGTTAAATTGATGATGTATGAAATTGTAATAGATGACAAGTGAGAACCGTAATGTAATAATCTTTAATCTACATGAAATGATAGTGTAGATTCTAGAAATAATTATATTAATTCGCACAAATAACAATGCGAATTAATACGGTTATTTCGGGATTATTTGAATTGATTATAGGATTGTTATTGATTGTTGTTATTACTTGTTTATTTACTTTGACACCATCCCAGTTATCACACTGCAAGTTCCCTTTGTTATGCTTTGATTTTGAATTGAATTGGAATCGGGTTGAAATAATAAATACCCAAATTGAACTTTGACCTAGGATAGGAAATTAAATAAAACCCGATTGGTCAATAATTTGATTTAAAAATAAAACGAAGATTTTATTTGAATAAATAATACGGTTTTGAAATGAAGTTGAAATTAAATTTTACCGAAAGGAAAATGTTAATATTTAATAATCTAAAACAAAATATTAACAATGTAATTGATGAAAGAATGTTGTTTAATTTGAGAAATGATTGAATTAAGTTTGAAATGATTTAATAATTAAGTTTGAAATTATTAAACGTTGAAATTATTGAATAATTAAGTTTTGAATTATTTAATACTTAAATAAGATTAAATTATTTAATGATTAAATTGAATTGAAATTCTTTAATAAGAAAATTGAACTTTTGAATAAGAAATTTTACTTCGGAAATAATTGAAATGGAGTTTTCTTTATTAAGTAAGTTTTGGAAAATTATTTAAGTAAGTAAATAAGTGAAATTGAATTTCTTTAACAAGAAATAAAATGCAATTTATTGAAATTAATGTAAGACTTGAAATTTAAAGAATTTGGTTTGATGGATTTAATTTAATTAAATTTGTAAGTTTTGATATAATGAAGTTGAATTTAAATAATGGATTTAATGAATTGGAAATTTAATAGAATTTGTTTTGATTTGCGAATTTGCTAAACAAATATTGAATGAAATAGATAAATGAATTTAAATTGATTTGAATGTTAAATAAAATTTGTTTAAATGATTTCGGAATAAAACTTATATACGAACTTGAATCAATATTTGAATGGTTTTAAATAGATATGGAAATTGAATTATAAGATTTTGAAATGGTAATTTGGAAGTTTTGAAACGTAAATTATGGAAATTGATTTGGAAAGACAAATGAAATGTTGATTTATGAATTCTAATTGAATTGAAATTGATTTGGTTTTGAAATATATTAAATGACCAATCGGTGTAATAATTACGAAAGTTATTAAAGAGACCGGGATCGGTAATGGATATACTCTCTATCTGAACCGAAACCACTTTAATAACTATACGCGGAGTGATGATCCAGAATGAAGTGGTTGGAATGATGTACGTGATGACTGAAGAAAGAGAACGATAATGGATAGCCTTGACACTTGTGTCAAATTGGAAATGACTAAAACAGGAGCTGTGCCGGGCCAATGGAGGATTAGCTACCTCAAGTGGACACACTTCTTCGAACTACTTATTACTTGTTGTCGATTGGTGCACCCTTGATTTTGGGAGTGTTGTTTCACGGTGTTGTGGGCGCTGCGGCGTTGCGTTCTCACCAATCCGGATCAGGCGAACGGTAGTATCACTACCTTGGGTATTGCCTCATGTGCCTTGTCATACTTGTATTCCATTTATGCGCGACCACTACGATTTTGATTTGTACCTTTAGTATATGGATTGCCCTCTGGTGACTTCCGGTTTTGGGGAAACTACGGTCTTGTATATGCTTTTGGGAATAAAAATGTGTTAAGGGTGGAATGGGCCATGACTTAACGCTATTTTGATATCTTTATATTACTGATAGACATTATTTACTTATCGTACACTACTACATAGTAGATAGTTTCACGGATCCTTAAAGGATGGTTATTCCAAACATCCTTTGAGTTACTTGTATTTCAATTGCTATTTCACTTGAGTTGGATTTATTAATATAAGAATGTTAATCCTGACTCGAGTGTTTTGTATTTTGCTTTACGCTCGGGTTAGACTGAGTGTACCAGTATTTGAGACTCACCTTTGAAGTTGGAGCTTTGCTTGAAGATCCAGCCATCTATTCTGCCTCCAGTATTCGATGATTCCAGTGATGTATTCTGATTTGTATCTGATGTATCGTATTACTCTTCTGTTGTAAACTCTGATGTATTTTATATATTCATATAGTAGCTTCATGAACTACTATCTCTTTTATTTCCGCTGCACTTATTACTCTGTGTCTGTGATCTGTGATATTTATTTACTGTATATGTTCAGTTTTGCCAATTTAAATTAACAACGCGGTATTTTGAGCAATTCAATTCCGGCATGAGTGTCTATCTATACACTTATAATGGATGCGAATGGTCCAAAATGGCGGGTCGTTACAGAAGCTGCCAACAAGGCAAAGGCTAATCTGGTTTGCTTTAAGTATGATAATAAGGGTCATTATGCTCATGAATGTCGAATTGGCATGGGGAAGAAGGCCGCAGACAAGAAGAGTGTGAAATGCTTTAACTGCGTCTAGGTTGGGCATTATAAGAATTAGTGTCCAGAACCAGTCAGGGCGATCAAGGGAAAAGTCTTTACTGTTGGACCATCATCTGCTAGGCCAACTACTACTGAGAAGGGAAAAACTGTGATGGAAGGTACGCTTTTGATTCGAAGTATACCAGTTAAGTTACTATTTGATACCGGTGCATCGCATTCATTTATATCTCAATGTTTGGTTGATAGGTTATGTTTATAACCCACATACCTTGTTACTTCCTTAAGGGTTGCAAATCTGATAGGAGGGTATGCAACTCTAGGAATGAGATGTGACTGGTTAGAACTTGATTTGTTAGGTCGTAAGTTTGCATGCAGCTTGCATGTTTTTGATTTCGTCGATTTCGGAATCATTTTAGGTGTGGATTGGTTGGGTAGATATGAGGCTAGGATATTTTACCAAGATAGGGAAATATCGTTGAGACACCCTGATAGTCATAATCGAATTATATTCTCAATGGAGGATTCTTACCGGAGTGCTTGTGCTCTGTTGAGTGGTATGGGAGTAGAAGAAGTGTTAAGACAGGTTCGAGTAGCAAGAGAATTTGCAGATGTTTTTGAGCCGGTTATAGGATTACCACCAAAACGAGCCATTGAGTTTCGGATAGATTGTATGCCAGGAGCTGAACCTGTAAGTGGACCACCTAGCAGGATGACACCGACCGAGACGAAGGAATCGAAGGTGCGGCTAGTGGATCTAGAAGGGAGAAATTTTATTAGACCAAGCAGTTCGCCTTGGGGTGCGGCTGCGGTGTTCATGAAGAAACCAAATGGGTCGTTAAGGAAGTATATCGACTATCGTAAGTTGAACAAGAAGACGATCAAGAATAAGTATCATTTGCCGAGAATTGATGATCTATTTGATCAGTTGTGCAGAGCCAGAATATTTTCCCAATTAGATTTGGCGACAGGTTTCCATCAGTTAAGAGTGACAGATGACAGTATCTCATTGACCACGTTTCGAACTAGGTATGGGTCTCGAGTGGTTAGTAATGCCATTTGGGTTGACGAATGCACTAGCTTTCTTCGTAGATTTGGTGAATCGAGTTTTTCGAGAGTACTTGGATAGGTTCATATTGGTATTTATAGATGACATTTTAGTACACTCTAAGGATGAAAGAGAGCATGAAGATTATCTTAGAGTAGTGCTTGAGACGTTAAGGCAGCATCAAATGAAAGCGAAGTTTTCCAAGTGTCATTTCTGGAAGAAAGAGGTTAAGTTTCTTGGTCATGTAGATTCAGAAAAGGGTTTGTCAGTCCATCCAAATAAGATCAAAGCTATTGATAACTGGAGGAGACCAGAGACGGTGACTGAGATTAGAAGTTTCCTTGGACTTGTTGGCTATTATCAGAGATTCATTAAGGATTTCACATGGATAGCGGCTCCTTGGACTAAGTTAACCAGGAAGGATGTGAAGTTTATTTGGTCTTACAAATGTGAGGAAGCATTCCTTAAGTTAAAGCATTTGTTGACCAATGCGTCTGTGTTAGTGGTTCCAGACAGAAACCAAGGGTTGGTGGTGTATACCGATGCATGTGGAACTGGACTAGAAGCAGTAATGATGCAGAAGGGTAAAGACATTGCCTACGCTTCACGACAGCTTAGATCGCATGAGGTGAGATATCCTACTCATGATTTGGAATTGGGTGCGGTGATCTTCGCATTAAAGATATGAAGACATTATCTCTTAGGTGAGAGATTTGAGCTATATACAAATCATAATCCTTAAGATATTTATTATCTCAGAAGGAGTTGAATATGAGACGGCAGATGTGGCTGGAGTTTTTAGCAGCATATGATTTTGGTATAAAGTATACACATGGGAAAGGAAATAAAGTAGCGGATGCTCTTAGTAGAAAACATCAGAATGTGGTGTTGGCTATGATGGCAGAATGGAAAGATTTAGAAGCTTTGACCACTTGTAGCGTGCAGTTAAAATCGACTGCTAGTTCTAGTCTGAGTACCGCCACGTTGTCCTGTTTTGAAGTTCGACCAGTGTCAATCGAAAGGATTGCATCTAAGCAAAAAGAAGATCCATTATTAGCCGCGAAGATTAAAAGGTTTGAGGTTGGGTCTGAGATCGATGACCTAAAGGGTTTTAATCTTGACCAGAAGGGATGGTTGGGAAAGAAGGGACGGTTGTGTGTTCCAAATGTCGAGGACTTGAGAAGAGAAGTTCTTAGGGAATGTCATCGATCAAAATTTATGATTCATCCTGGAGGAACCAAGATGTATCAAGATATGAAGAGGATCTTCTACTGGGAAGGTATGAAGAAGAATGTTGGCTTATGGGTTAGGCAGTGTGCGAACTGTCAACAAGTAAAGGCCAAACATCAGAAGCCGAGTGGATTGCTTCAACCTTTAGAGATTCCAGTTTGGAAATGAGATTCGATATCCATGGATTTTATAGACGGGTTGCCAAGGTCGAATAGGGAAAATGAAAGCATATGGGTCATAATGGACAGGTTGACCAAGAGTGCCCATTTCATTCTAGTTAAGTCAACCAGGACGACACCTGTTTTAGCTAAGTTCTTCATGAAGAACATAGTTAGACTACACGGAATTCCTAGTAATATAGTTAGTGACAGAGATGCCTTATTTACTAGTGAATTTTGGAGAGTCTACGAGATGCATTAGGTACCAAGCTCAAGATGAGTACTGGGTATCACCCTCAGACGGATGGGTAGACAGAGAGAGTTAATAAGGTACTCAAGGATTTGTTAAAAGCTTGTGTGTTGTACTCTGGTGGATCTTGGGAAGATCACCTACACTTAATTGAGTTATCATACACTAATAGTTATCAAACTAGTATAGGAATGACACCTTTTTAAGCTTTGTATGGAAGGCCATTCAAATCACCAGCATGTTGGTTGGAAACTGGAGACAGATTAGTCTTGGGTCCAAATCTGGTTAGAGAGGCGACAAAGAAGATTGAGTTGATCCGAGAAAGGATGAAGGAAGCTCAGTCTAGGTAGAAGAGTTACACAGATAAGAGGCGTAAAGATCTAGAATTTTCAGTTGGAGATAGAGTTTTCATTAAGGTATCACTGATGAAGGGTGTGGTACGATTCAGAAAGTCAGGGAAACTGGCACCAAGATATGTTGGTCAGTTCCCAATTATAGAGAGGATCGGGAAGCTTGCATACAGAGTAGAGTTGCCAAGCAGTATGGCAGGTGTCCATAATGGTTTCATATATCCCATCTTCGCAAGTATGTGCATGATCCAGAGACAACTATTCATCCGACAGAGTTGGAGGATTTGATAGTAGAACCGAATTTGACTTTTGTTAGACAACCAGTTTGGGTTGTGGCGAGATATGAGAAGAGGTTAAGAAACAAAGCAGTCAAGTTGGTGAAAGTTCAGTGGAGCGACAACGAGAAAGACTGTACTTGGGAGACAGAAGACAAGATTAAAGATACTTATCTTGATCTGCTATGAGAGTATGTTCTATATTATCTTAATATAGACTGTTGCTAGTCAGGTAGGCTAGTATGGTAGTTAGGAGATGTTACAGATGATTGTTATGTTTAGTATTTGGTCCTTACTGAATTTCAAGGTCGAAATTCTTTAAGGAGGGAAGCCTGTAGCACCCCTAATTTTTAATAGCATTATTCAGGAGATTTAATTAGATAAATTAAATAGAATAATGTAAAGAGTAAAGTGATAAGGGAATTGATATTTGAAAATTTATTAGAGGCCGAGCTTAACTAAATATAAACTTAAAAGAATGAGTTTATGTAAATAGTTTCTATGTTAACTAATAAGAGAATAAGGCAAAGGGCATTATGGGGAATAGCCGTCCACCATAACCCTTAACCCCTAAACCCTTATTCCTATTTTCATTTCATAAGTTCAAAAACTCTAACACATAAACTAAGGAGCAAGCCAGCCATTACCTAGGGGAAAAGAAGAGGAAATTCAATATAAAGCTAAGGAAGCAAGCAAGGAGAATTAAACAAGATCAAATCTTAAGTCCTTATTCAAATCAAGGTGAATAATAATAAAAACCATCTCATTTTCGTTTTTAAAAGAGCATTTGATTTCGGGTTTAAGTTTAAATCCATTATGATGATTTATGATGATGATATGCTTGGATTACATGATATGTTATATTCAAACAAGCTTGTTTGATAATTGTTTTATTCGATTTTTAAGGCTAAAATTGTTTATATTGGGTTTTGAATGCCATGAGGATTTAATATGTTATGTAAAACATTATTTTGGAGATGGGTTTAATTTTTCGTAATTATCCAAGCTATGGATAATTTATTGTGAATTTTCAAAGGAGAATATGAATAATTGGATATAAAAATTAATTTCGGTAATTATATAAAGGAATTTGGGTCCGAAATTTATATATGTTAGATAACATAATAAAAGCGAATATTGATGATTTTTCCGTATTTTTCCTAAGTAATTTACTAGGTAAATTAATTTATTTAAGATAGAGGATTTAAAAGTCTCAATTGTTTTGTTAAATGGAATGGCTTCTTTGTTAATTATCTTTAATTAATTTCTGAATAACTTTGGTAGTTTTTTAGAAAAGATTTTGGTAAAGCTTATGGCAACCAACCATATTTTTATAAATAGGCAAGTTTGTTGAAAAGTATTACTTAAAAAGGCAATGAAAACAATTTTGCATAAGTTCAACGTTTCGCCACTTCCAGTAGCTATCTTTCAACCCTATACTTCCGCCCCAATTAAGTCAAAACTAATACACAAGGTATTAATGTATTGATACATAGTGGATTGGAGAATGACGGTAGGTATGAAGTCGAAACCATGCTTTCAAAGGGGTCGAGGCCTTTGTTTCGCTTTCAAAAGAAATGCTGCTTACCTTGCTTTTAAAAGAATGCTTTCGAAAGGGTTGGATCACTTTAATATAGCTTTCGAAGGGGTTGCCGCCTCCTTATTTTAAAATGGTAGCTTTCAAATAAGTTGCCATGTTTATGTTTTAAAATAGAGCTTTCGAAAGTAGTTTGAATCCAGTCGAAACCATGTTGCTGTCTTTATGCCTTTCAAATGGATTGAAGTCATCAACGAGTTCGAAAGGTAGCTTTTGTTTTATAAATGTAATATGTCACATTCCAATATTTTCGAAAGGGCTCCGGTAGCCATTTATACTAAAGATTCCGAAGGCAATGGCTTCGAAAGATGTTTCGAAGCCATCCTTCCAATTGTTTACTTAAAAGACTAATGCTTTCGAAAGGATGGTTCCGAAGCCATCTGCTTTTCCCAAATTCTTTTATTTGAAGATTATTGGTTTCGAAAGGGGTACTTTCGCTTTCATTCACTTTGACCCAAAAGTTTTGTTTGAGATCAAACCCAATGGTTTCGAAGCTATGCTTCTATAAGTTAACAAGTGATACTTTAATACTCTCAAAAAAATATGTTTTGTTGGTTTCAAAAGAGATGCTTTAAAGTGTTTCGAAAGGCATATGCTTAGTGTTTTGAAAAGAAGATTTGAATGCTTTCGAAGTTGTTTTCCAATGGTTTCGAAAGTGAAGGTCTAAGGATTCGAAAGTTTTAGTTTTCAAAACAAAGAACCCAATCTCATTTTTAAAGGAAAAATCCATGTAACTATAAAGGAGCCTTAAAATGCTTTTGAATTGGACTTTTTGAAGAAGCTTGCCTTGAAAAAAAGAAATAACGGGTTAAAGGGATTAACTAAGTTTCAAAGGAAAATGATTTCAAGGGTATTAAACTAAAGAAGTTGGTATTATTTTATATATGCTTCTTTTATAAATATATATTCACTAAGTAATGGACCCATAACTATATTTTGGGGAGTAAGGCAGAATAACCAGCTAGGTTGACCCAGTAGTGAATATAAATTAAGTAACTCCCGAATGAATAGAGTTGCATCCAGGAGGTCAGGTAGACCAGAATATAAGATCCCAAAGACTAATCAAGAAGTTGTCAGTTTAGACACGTTCATAGTGAACTCATGAAAACTATGTTTAAAGGAAGTTATTGGCAGGGTCCAACAGGTTTGTAGTGAACTCATGAAAACTATATCCGGATTAAGTTATTGACAGAAGTCAATAGGTTCTTAGTCAACCCATGAAAACTATGATATGAAAGAAGTTATTAGAGATACCAATAGGTTCAGGGAGAACCCATGAAATAATGAAGTTATTGGCATGGGCTAATATGTTCTTAGTGATCCCATGAAAACTATGAGACCGGACAGATGGTCCATAAACTTTAAACAGGTTATTAGTCAGCTCATGAAGACTAATAGGTTAATAGTGACCCTAGATACTATAACTATGACAGATAGTCAAATATATAGGGATGGGAAAATCTAGGATATTTTGCTTGTTTGCATATCATCATGATGTTTTAAATTGCTATGTTTTAAACCATTGTGGATGCAGGAGCACAGTATATGGTTATTATAAATTTTTGATAAGATACTAGTGAGTGGAAAACACATTCCTCTAAGTGGCGTGGTTTCACTAGATATCTAAATAGTTTGAGATGGTAGGTTATTATTCATACTAGGCTATATGTCTGACTTGAAATTTATGTTTTCCCCTTAAACTCTCGTGCGCTCAAAAATTAATTTGAGTAGACTGAAGGTAAGGGTTTTCCAGGTTCTCCTTAGACGAATAAGCTTCCGGAGACGTGCAGGAGGCTTGCTAGCTAATAGGAGTTCTTTTCTTTTTGATTCCGCTATGTTTGTTGTAAAGGCAAAGTTGATTTATTGCATATATATATATATACACACACACTATGATCATCCAAGGGGACATCTTCATATGTCGCTCTTGGCGTATGTTGTAATAATTATTTTTTCTCTGAACGTGGTTCTCGAATTTGAGATTATGTAATGAATCTGAATTGCTTTGAAATGGAATGAGTAATTTGTTTAAATAGTTTAAAAAAAATTCATATCCATGTGTTTCTGTTGTATCAATGTATCTAACATTACCACATTTGGTCGCCGATAATTAATAACTATGGATGACTGCAGCATCCGTAGCCGTTAGTTTTGGGCCTCCAAGTAGGGGATGTTACAATACAGTCATTGCTAAGTAAACTGAATTCAAACACAAATACAAAACTAGTACTATGGAGTGATGATTTAAGTGCAATTTCACTATCAGCCAACCCAGTATTGCATTCTAGAACCAAACACATGGAAATAGATTTATACTTCGTTCGTAAGCAAGTGATAAAAGGAAAACTGCAAGTAAATCACGTACCTTCAACTTACCAAATTGTAGATGTTCTCACAAAATCATTATCGACTAAGAATTTTATCAGATTAAAGACTGAGCTTGAGGTTGGAGAAAGATCAGAAACTCTTAAGCCAAATCAGACTCAGATCTTAACCAACTGCGACAAATCCATACATGAAGAGACACATCTACAATCCAAGTTAGAGTTTCACTAGATCAACATCAGATCTTCCTCAACTCACACAATTCATCTTCAATCATATGTATAAATAAAGATCTAAGAAGAACTGAGCTAATTTATACCAAATTAGTCGACTTCCCAAAAACCGTCAACTGTTAGATCTAGGATTAGCTTAAATCTCTGCAATCTCTCCATATAGATATAAGAAAACATGGCGTATTAAAGATGAGGAACTAATTTTTGCTCAGATTCAATTTATTACGAAGATAGAGAGAGATCGCACGAGATAAAAATGGAGCCCCCATTAGGGAAAAAACCCTAAACATTTTTGAGGGAGCATGATAATGAATGAAGAAAGTTTGCAGCGGTTGTATTATTATTGTAATTTCTGGTATAATGGACTTCGAGTTTAGTATATAAAAGCCCATTTAGTCAACTAGCATAACAACTCAGTAATACGTATATAAGTACTCTGTAATGTACCAAAACAGTAAGTAACAATACAATTCAATTTCTTCTTCAGTTATAATCATCAAACTCCAGCACAATAGATCATAAATCTCTGTATGGTAGCGTAAACTATACATTTCCTTTACATAATCAATCATAATAATCACACAGCATGAGTTTCTAAACATAGCAATCATCATAACATAGAAGGTCTTTTTTTTCTAAATGGTACTTTATATACAAAAAATCACTGTGACAACATATCACATGTCAATCGTCTTAATTTTCTCCTTAAATTGTGATGTGTTTTAGTTCAAAGGTTCCAAAGTATTGTAGTTGAAGGCCCAGTGAATCTAATGTTATTTGATGTTACGATAATTATAAAATGCCAACGGTTCTGGTGGTTTCCAATCCGGAACAGTATGACCAAAGCCCTATTAATCATCCAAGGAAAAAAAACTGGGTGAATACTAAAGAAAACATAAAACTAATATTTAAGAAAACAAACATTATACGTAAGAATTTAGAACCAACTGAATTATCAACTATACCAGAATTGTGCTTACTACTATTTACTTTTGAGATAAAAAAATCAAATGGTAAATGATAGCGTTCTTCAATAAGTACATGCTAGGTTGTAAATGTTCAATGTATAATTCCCATGCACCATATAATAATGCATACTCCTGCATTTTTTTTTCAGTCTAGCATAATATACAAGAGCCAAAGCTCACCTATATGGTAAGAAAAGTTAACCCATGGACATAGTCTTTAATGCATGTTCAATTTAATATGACTTTTTTAATGATATGTCTTTAGGTTTATGATTTTCATTGTTCATTACTTTTTTAAAGGTGTTCAACATTGGATATTTATTAATGTTAAAACAGAACTAAAAGTATAAATTACTAAATTTTTATCTAATAGTCCCTGTCAATTGGACAAAATGAGTAATACAGAGGAATACTAATATAAATTGATTAAAATAAAAACCTTTCAAAGAATTGATTTTTTAGATTGATAACAACAAGTTTGAAAGTTTTCCAGTCCATGCACACAACACAAATGTAGCACTAAATACACAAATAGAAACTCCAATTGCAATTGTAGCCATCCTTTGATGAGATATTTGCATCAATTCTTCAACTCAATAGCTCCAGACTTCTACCAAGCTAAATGCTAGTATGAATACTATCACTCTTTACTGTACAGCCTTTATCTCTGGTATAAGTACCAAGTATGTTGCCATCGAAGTTGTATTTTTTATTATTTTTGCAAGTATAATTTCATGGTATATGTACTTGCACATAAAATATGCATACTGGTGTCACGATACGCGCTTCGCACGTAAATTATTCTTCTTATAAATTGTATATGTTTAAATCAGTCAAAAAAATGATTTTTTATTTTCAACTGATATTAAGATTTGTATATTTGTAAAGAGCATTTTGAATATATAAAGTAAGTTTAATTTTAGATTTTATTTTTGGAAGCGTTTTGAATTTGTAAAGCATGTTTAATTGTTAATTCCTACTTTAGAGGCGTTTGAATTTGTAAAAGAAGTTTAATATTAGATTCTATTATTAAGTGATTAAGATTTGATAATATATAAATGAGTGTTTTTGATAGTTCACGTTGATACCAAAAAAGTGTGACACCAAAGGTATTACAACTATTATTAAAGATGTGTGTTGTACTTACCAAGTACGAAGGTGCCCAGAACTATAGGCTCGGCCTTGTATGCGCATAATGGTGCAATCTGGTTCCCTCCAATCTGCAGTGCACACTGGCTACTGGTGTGCTAACTATTCTATCGAATCCATCGATAAGTGTAGCACCTACCATTGTTTAATAACATAAGTTATAACACCATGGATTAATTTTTATATTCCAGATAAAATAAACTCCAAAAACAAACAAAAGGATCGGATGCACGTATTTTTTAAAATCTAAATACAAATACATAGGTTTCAGGAAAAAAAAGATAAAGTATTTATCTTTTGTCTATGAGTTAAAAGTTATATTTTGTTCAAAGCTAGATTTATTTATTTTTTGTCCAAAATCCAACTCTAGACAAAAAAAATCATATAGTTAGATTAAATTATACATTTATAAAGAAAATATAATTTTGAAAATAAAGATAAATACATTTAACTTTTTATTTCAAAGCTAAACTATTTTTACCTTTGTCCAAAATTTAATTTATTTATTTCTTTTTTTGCCTAAGTCAGTCGGTTTATAGTGGACCGTCCACTTTTTATTACCAAGGTAATAAAAAACAGTCGCAGAATAAGAGTAAGGCAAAAGGACCTTAAGCACTATAATAAACAGCTACAAGATTAATTAATTTTTTGAAACAGTACTTTATATACAATAAATCACCGTGACAACCTATCACATGTCAATAAATGTTCGAATCACGCTACGCAAGTTTCGAACTTATGACCTCTCGCACCAAAGCCAAATCACTTAACCACTGAGACAATGGTGCTTGCAAATTTATTTATTTCTTGTTCTAAGCTTAATGTAATAACCTTTTTGCAAAATGCAGAGAAATTAATATTTACCCATATCTTAATTAAAAGGCGAATGCAAGAAACTTACCTTATAATAAAGTTAAATTTAGTGCACTTATATATATTAATAGAATTTACTTCTTGGAAATGTATCTGTAACTTATTGAAAAGTTAACTAATCTCAATCGAATATTCAATGCAATTATCATTCTCATATAAAAAAAATCTTTGGTATGAAAGATAACGATATTTAGGTTTTAACTAAAATATAAAACTATTTATTTCTTGATAAAAAGATGAAACCATCGGCACTTTACTAAAGGTGGAACCCAGTGCACGAGGCTCTCGCACGATAGCGTGCTCTAGAGAGGTCGATAATATACGCGGTCTTTCCATTGCATTGCAAAGAGGTTGTTTCCGGACTCGAACCTGTACGCCCAGATTACCATGCGGGTGACATAACCATTGCACCAAGGTTCCACTTTAGCACTTTACTAAAAAGATAAAAACATTCACTTTTGTTGTCAAAAGATAAAAATGTTTCCATGGATTTACTATTGTCGTTGAAATGTGAACTATTCACCTTTTTAGGTTTTCGTTCAAAGATATAAATTTAGTTGAATTTTTGTTAAAAAAAATAGTCATTTAGCATTTAGCTAAAATGATAAAAGTACCCTTAATCATATTTGGTTTCTCAATTTATCTTTACTCATTTTAAATAAAAATTCATATATGTTCTTGCAACATTGCATCGTTGCTTTTCTTTTATATGTTTAATTTTAATTTAATCTTATACCATTCAAAATACAAAATTATCACATGTAAGGTTAACACTATATATATATATATATATATATATATTAAATTATAACATTTGAAACATAAATATTTTTTTATCTTTTATCATTTTACCGTTATCTTTTATCTTTTTAGCTTTTACAATTTATATTTTATCGCATATAAGGTTAGTGATAAATTATAAATTTTATCTTTTATCGTTTTATCTTTATAATTTATCATTTTTACTTTTTGTTTTATCTTTTACTCTTTTTGTTCATTTACCTTTTGTAAATTATCATTTGGTTTAAACATAAAAATAAGAAAACAGTAATATCAAAGTAATTTATCTTTGGTCTCTAATCCTTAATCTCGAACCTTACATTCTAATACAACTTTTGATATAATCTTTTTTTCCTTCTTCTGAAATAGTTAAATCAGAAGTTCATTAATTTTGAAGATAGATACCAAATTAAAAAAATTAAGGTAAGTAGAACCGATGACATAAAAAAAAATTAACCTTTATCTTTTATCTTTTTTATTTTATTATTCCAAATATAAAAATATCATATATAGGTATAACTATGTAATTTTTTTTTTATCCTTTTATCTTCTATTATTTTACCTTTTAGTTTATCATTTGCTTTTTTATCTTATATCTTCTATAATTTTCTCTTCTAAAGTAATATAACTTTTAACATCAAAGACTAGGGTTTCATATGCGAAATCATGCAAATATTTGAGAAATCATTATGAGTAGATTTGATACTGAACTTGTAATTTGTAATTGTTTGCATAGGCATTAGCTATGATAAGGTATGAGAACTTAATAGACAAGAGTAAGCTTGGTGCGTAGTTTGAGTTGTTCATTAGGATTAGGCCGAACAAAGAGAACAAGACTTTGAGCATCTTTGACGGTGGAGTTCGCATGACTAAAGCTGGTATGTTTTTATTTTTATTTTCAACTCAAATAAAACATGTTTTATGAGTAATGTTTAAGGTTTTAGGATATTTACTTAATAGGAAAGTTTGTTGAATTAAGGATTAGTTTTAGATAGATTGTTTAATACATGTGTTTCACTTGTAAATTTTGCATGAGTAGCGTATGATTATTAGCGTTGATCTTGAGGAATATGATGTTTGATATTCGCTTTATATATTATCCAAAAGGTAATTTGTTAAGTATAAATGTATCATAGTTTTAACATATTGTATAAAATTATCAGTATTAATTTATGACTAGAGAATGAATTTGTATTACCTGGGCCATTTAATACTTAAAAAATTTAAAGTTATGTAAAGGTTGAATTGTATTTTGTAATTGTCAATTCGCATTCTATTGTCATACAACTTAATATATCTTAGTTTTTGGGTTAGAGCCAATTTTGAGTAGGCTTTCAATATTAGAGAAGAAGATTCAGACAGTTTGGCTTACTTTGTGATTAACCTATACTATTTTGAATCATATTATATTATGTGTTCTTCTGATCTGAATGGTTTCCTTTATGACCATCAACCATTGTGAACAGCCTGGGCACAATTGCAAGATTTGGAACTAAGGAGTTCATGGATTATTTTGTGGATAACCATAATTATGTACAAAAAGGTAGAAGTTATTATTTTCTTATTTATCATTCTATATAAAAGATAAATAAATTTATCATTTCACACTATTATGATATGGATTATTTTATTATGAGTTAAGTTCTGTACAAACGATATAAGTTTTATTCTTATTCAATTAATTCTGATATTTAATTAATAAAATAAGTAGTCATTTTGTAATATAGTATTTAGCATTTATATCTTTTGCAATTATAAATCCATAAATGATAGTGTTGATCACTTCTATCATTTAACGTTACCTACAAAAAGATAAATTGCTATTGCTTTGTATAAAAAAGGTAAAAGAATTATCATTTTATGTAAAACTAATTATAAATTGATAAAATTATTTATCTTTCTTTTGAAATTAGTTAGGTTTATGAATATGGAAGTTATAATTTTAATCTTTATTATTCTTTATAGAAAGAAAATTGAATTTATCATGTCAAAAATTAAGATTTGGGTTATTTTCTATAATAATTTATTTCAATGTAAAATATCTACAAACAATTTTTTTAAAAAAAGATTTCTCCGTTTCTGTCTCGTATTTAGTTAATAAAATGATTAACCATTTCGTAAAGTAGAAACAATAAAAAGCTGAAATGAGTATATTTTTTATATGGATAAGTCAATATTATAAAATGATGAAAAGATAACATTTGTTATGCTTTTGAACATTTTTTTATGATTCTTTTAAGCAAAAAGATAACAAATTAAATTGGAACAAATGATAGATAAATTTATTTTCTTAAAAAACATCCTGCTCTTTGCCAAAACTATTGTCATGCATTTATCTTTATTTTTGTGTGTATGTTAGATCTTTTTGTCAGCATTTAGCTTTTATATTGAAAAACCTATAAGCTAAGTTATGGATAAAAGACAAATAAATTAAGCTAGAACAAAAGATAAATACTTTCAGTTTTTAAACAAATGCACATAAATTATCTTTTTATAAAATAATGTTTTTGCATTTAACTTTACATTAAAATATGAGCATTTGATCATTTTTCTACATTTGGCTTTCAACAAGAGAAAAAGATATTTAAAAAACTTTTTATATGCATTGATAAATAATAAACTTAAAATTACTTGATATACGGTGATATTGTTATGTTTTTATATTTAAAACGAAAAAAAAACATAAAATGCAAAAAGATAAATAACTTGATAATTGGTTAATTCAAAATATAAAAAGATAAAACATAAAAGATAAATTACTTGGTAAATTGTTATGCCTTTGATAACTATATTTTTATTTATAATTTTATTTATCTTAAGAATATTAAATATAAATTTATAAAATAAAAAAACGATGAATTGATTTATCTTTTAGAAAAAAGATTAAATTCTAACAACTATTTAGATTAATTGACAACTTTTTGTCTAATTTTATATGAGAAATGCTAAGCAAACACACTTTAAACTCATTCACACTCAAATCAACCTCAACGGAGACAAACCATTTCATATTAATCGACGTAGCTCAAACTAAATTTTGTTTCATTAATGAAAAAAGGGATCGAATCTTACCAACTCATACCACCAGTATCTCGAGACTAAAGTAGTTTTCTCCATGATGTCATCAACATGAGAGACACAATCCAACCAATGGTCAAAGCGGCAAAGCATTTACGTCCATCTTTAGCACAAGGCATTTCAAACATCAAAGCGGTCAAGCTTTAATCCATTAGCAACCACTGCCCAAGCTTCTTCATCTGACTCGAGCTTCCTGTCCAAGCAATCGTTGAACTCTAGCATCGGATAGGATCTATATTGCAGCAATGTGTCCTGACATTGATGCTACAGATTGCAGCGGCAGTCCTTAAACCCTAGTTTTTTTATTAGAATGAAAAGTAACGCTGGTTTTGTGGAATAGAGGGATAATGATGTAATCTTAGCTTTGGCAAATTCTATTTAAAATCATGTTTGCGCTGAGTTGCCCTCCATATTTCACAAAAAATTTAAGGATGAAAATACCCTTTTAATTATTTTGTCTAAACTTATGTTTTTTATATATATATTTTAATTTTTTTTACACCATGCAGTGCAACTACGTTATGCCTTCAGGACACCACGCAAGGCAACTACGTAATGCCTTTACGAAAAACTAATAGGCTGAGCTGAATAGGCCTTTAGATGAAAATTACCCGGGTATGAAACATATTAATATAATCCCAACTTAAGCCAATTCTATTTGCACCTACACCTTTTTCCTACTGATCCCCATATTTTCTATCAGAAGTCCGTATATTTTTCTCGACATTCTACCCTTCTTCCTTTACGCAGTAAAAAAACCCTTCTGAAACAAAGCCATTCTTCTCATAGCCTTAGCCTGCCTCTCCCTATTCCTCATCAGCCCCACCTCGGCCCATCTCCTTGCCAACAAATTCGACCCAAAACTCATCACCAGATCTGGCCTGACATCGTGGAAGATTCTAAAAGGGGGAAGGAGGAGAACGTGGCATGGATCTCGTACCTTTATATATGAGCTACCTATCTTGTTGCATGGAGTGCAGACGACGGAGATAGGGAAGGCAGATAGGTGGCAGGGCGGGACAAGCAGACTTAACGGCAGAGAGAAGGGAGGTGTCGACGTCAATAAAAACCGCCAACACCCAAACAAAATGAAAGCACCACAAATCTATTCATAATTTCCAAACAGAGAATTAAATGTGCAGATCACAGATTCAAGAGCAAAAAAGTAAATGAACACATGAATTTTATAGTAGTTCGGCAAACTATGACCTACGTCCACTATAATAATCATTTAATTATACTGTAGGATTACAAACACAGTTTGTTTTAACCTTAGAAAATTAATGGAGGAAGGAAAGAGAAAAAATCAAGAAGAGCCCAAAAGAAGATCCCTTGTAATGAGCCAATTATCCTGTATTTATAGGAGAAGACGTGCAAATATCCAGCTGAAAATCCGCGTGCAGAAGATCGAAGCCAAGACGGACCAATCCAGAAAAAATGGAGCTCATCTGGGGCCATATGACCGATCGGCGCCGATCGGTGGTGGAGGCCACGTGGCGCCACACGATCGGTTGTGGTGGTTCCCTTCCACTCCCTCTTCATGCTTCATAGTTGTTTGCTTGATTCCCCTGGTATTTGTTGAGTTATTGAGCGATCAATGTTGAGTTGAACTACTAATCCAAGTGATCCATAACCATAGTGATCCGATCTAATCCCCTGCCTAGGGGAAGTTCCCATCCATACTTAGCCAATTTCGGGATGCCTTTTCCTGAATCCACTTGACTATCATCCATAATCTTGTTTATAACTGATCTTCGAACCTGATAATCATCTCTTCGGGCTTCCTACCTCGATGACCATGAAATCCATTTAGCCAGATCCATGGTATCACAGCCTTGCCAAAAGGCGGGATACAATTTGCCCTCCAAAACATGCCTTGCGATAGAACGGTGTGTTTTGAATTGCCATAGGTCTGAAATCCATAACCCATCGATAGCCAAATCTTCGAATCCAGAATCCAATCCTTTGCCAAGCCAAATTGTCGTTGTCCACGACTGTTCCAAGTCGATAGCCAATTCTGAAACTATTCCAAATCCGAATCTGAATCTATATCTATCCAAAACCAGTAACCGAATCCATAATCTCATCGGATCATTTGTAATTCCAAGGTATCGCCGGACCAATAGCCTGGTTCATAGTCTCTCTGGACCGTTCATAGCCTCTCCAAACTCTTGTTGGACCCTATCCAGTCACTCTCCGACGAAAGGGGGAACAGTGATAAGTAAGTATGAATCATGGTCTCTTCGGGCCCTTGCTAGACCACACTTGCTCTCCAACTAGAAGGGCACAACGATAAGTAAGCCAATCATGTCGCTTTTCGGTGAAGCGGCATTACTTCCTACACTCTAGTTCAGTGTCCTAAACATTAAGCGATGTCATGGCCGATCATGGTCTCTCTGGACTCTTGCTAGCCCCACTCACTCTCCACCGACAAGGGCCCAACGACAAGTAGGCCAATCCTATCACTCTCCGATGAAGCGGCCTACTTCTTGCTTCTTCGGTTCCATCTCTCCGTTCGAAACATAACGCGATCTGTATGGTATTATTCTCTGACCTCGATCCCCCAATCGAGAACTTAATCCATGTACAAATCTATCTTGTTGCTCTTCAACGAAGGGACTCGCACCTTGGAGTTATTACTCCGTCTCACTGGTCGGGACAAACGCGACCAGTTTCATTTACTACTTTTAAATGCAGATTTGAGCATTCCAAAATTCATTCATCAAATTATTAAATTTAAGTTCTTACAACAAAAATCTAGAAACCAAAAACAAGAAAAACCAAACACTGCCTCTCCGAGCATGACGGTTTGTCGTCATCTTAAAGCATGCCTAAGGACTGACCTCGATCCCGTACATGTGTAAGTGACTTAATCATTTTATTATGGAGTTTATTATTTATTTAGTTCATGTCATCCCGATCATAAGATGACGATTTGTGACCTCGATCCAAGGCCATTTCCATTTGATGTAGACGGTGGCTGCTCATATTTCACGACCATAGTCTGAGTCCTTATATATTGTTGCAGCTGATTATTCCTCACATGTTCCTCAACCATATCCTTCAAGTGCCTGTAGTCGTTTGTATTATGCCCGTCCAGCTCATCGAATAGGTAGTATTTTCCTAATGCCCGCTTACGTTTGGTGGGATCTCTCCTTGTCGGCCTTCGGTACGGAAGGTGCCCTCGCGTATCCAAATAAATCCTCTCTAAAGTCTCATTCAAATTGGTATAAAAAGAGAATTTTGGTTCTCTCCTTTGCTGCTTTGATCCGTTGAAGTCATCATTCGCTTTCCTTTGTCCTTGCTCGAACGTCCCAAGACGGTCCTCCGTCCCTTACCGCGTTAACCTCTTCTCTACCGGCCTTAGCATCCTCCTGCCGCAGGCACCTTTCGGCCTCATGATAAAATTCCTCGAGATCCATTGGTGGATCCCGTTCCAGTGCAACCTTGAAGTCCGTGTCGTCAGCTATTCCTAATACCACCGCCATTAAGACCATCGATGGATCCGGCCGATCCACCGAAGCAACCGTCGCATTAACTGTGTTAAGAAATTCCTCAGGGACTCTTCGGTCCTTTAATTCAGTGTTGTCAACGTCATTTCACTCTTGGGTCTCGTGATGTGGACCCGAAATTGCCTCATGAATTTTTCAACCAATTCTTTCCAAGTACTAATAGAACTGTTCTCTAATTTCCTAAACCACATTGCAGTTATATCCACCAAGTACAAGGGAAAACATCGCTCCATCACTTCCTCCGATACCCCAACACCTCTATATGCCTCATGTACCTCATCAGATGAACAGTAGGGTCCGATTTTTCGTCATAGGCTTTCAGTGGCGGTAACTTAAACACTAGTGGATTCCTAGCACGCTTGACGTTAGGAGTGAATGGACTCATATTCACATCTTCCAAATCTCTATTCACCAACCATCTTCTCATAGCTCGTCTGATCATTTCTGCAAACCTGTCACTGCCATCCAAAGGTTGCCTCCAATCATCATTTCTAGCCTTCCCCTCGTCTCTTTGAGGGAATCCCGAAACATACTCCTCTAGACGTGCATCCGCATTCTGATCCGCACCAAACCGCACAGCATCAACCACTGGCCTACCATGAACCGATCCCGCCTGAACCGGGGGCATGCCCCCTTGCCATGGGTGATCGACGCCGATTCCTATAGGGGGATCGGTGCTGATCCCTCCTTGTTGACTGGGGACTGCTCCCGGTCGCTCCGTTCCATTCTCCCGCTTGTTAGCTCCGACTCCATGCTCATGGTTCTGATTTCCTATAACTCCTTCTACTCCAACTCCTTGATCTAGATTGCCATTAGCTCCTGCTCCAGCCTATTCAATTTGCATGAGGAAATTCTACATCATCTCCTCTTATCTCTTCATCATCTGCTCCTGCATAGCCTCCATCATCGTTTGCATCTTGTTTCTAGTGATGTAGACAGAGAGTTGATTAGCTCTAGCTCTTGAGGATGCCTCTTGAATCCCTCCATGGTGAATCCTATCTGCCAATGGTCTCCTTGTTGATTTCCTAGTCATTTCTTCCTAAATCCAAGTACCCAAGCTCCCAAATCCAAGATCCTAACTTCCAAATCCGTGGGTGCAACCCTTCTCAGTGAAAGCACCAAAATGCTGACGTCAAAAATGACCGCCAACACCCAAACAAAATGAAAGCACCACAAATCCAGTCACAATTTTCAAACAGAAAATTAAATGCGCAGATCACAAATTCAATGGCAAAAAAGTAAATGAACACACGAATTTTATAGTGATTTGGCAAACTTTGGACTACGTCCACTTCAATAATCTTTTAATTATACTGTAGGATTACAAATACAGTTTGTTTTAGCCCAAAAGAAGAGCCAATGATCCTCTGCAATGAGCCAATGATCATGTATTTATAGGAGAAGATGTACAAATATCCAACTGAAAATCCGCATGCAAAAGACCGAAGCCAAGACGGACCGATTTAAGAAAAATGGGGCCCATCAGAGACCATATGACCGGTCGACGCCGATCGGTGGTAGGGGCCACGTAGCGCCACACGGTCGGTTGTGGTGGTCCCCCTCTACTCCCTCTTCGTGCTTCCATGGTTGTTTGCTTGATTCCCTTGGTATACGTTGAGTTATTGAACGATCACCGTTGAGTTGAACTGCCAATCCGAGTGATCCATAGCCATAGCGATCCGATCTGATCTCCTGCCTAGGGGAAGTTCCAATCCATATTTAGCCAATTTCAGAATGCCGTTTGTCTGAATCCGCTTGACTATCATCCATAGCTTTGCTTATAACTGATCTCCGAACTTGAGAACCATCTCTCCGAGCTTCCTACCTCGATGACCACGAAATCCATTTAGCCAAATCTATGATATCACGGCTTTTCCAAAAGGCGGGATAATATGAGGAGATGACGGCGAGAGTGGAGTCGAAGTCTGGTCTAAGATGGTGGATTGAACAGGTCTCATGGTTTGAAAATTGGTGATGCGGAATGGGATTTAAGGTAAAATGTCAGAGAAGTGTAGTTTTATCGTTTGTCGAGTGTGAAAGGAGCAAAAAAAATTAAGTGTGAAATTAGAAGTTTGCTTGGGGTGTCAAATGAGAAAGGCGGGTTGCAAATAGAATTCACCTCAAACTTAGAGCACAACCAACAATGGCTTATTCAGTTGCAAAACTAGCCATAGAGGAACCAAGTGTGGCTTGTTCAGTTTGCCGTGGCTGGTTTGAACCAGTTTCGTGGTTAGTTGAGTGAACAGGAACCGCTTTTTATAACGGCGAAGTTTTCGCCATTATAAGTTTATAACGGCGAAGTATTTGTCGTTATAAATTTATAAATGAGAGAGGTGATGGAATGAAAACGGCGGCTGTGTGGGGGTTAGAGTTTCACCATTATAAATATATAACGGTGAAGACTTCGCTGTTATATATTTGTAACGGCGAAAGCTTTGCCGTTATAAATGGAACAATTTTTTTTTAAATCAGTCTGTAGCTGATTCTACCTCTTATCTCGGCGCATGGCTCATTCGCTCAGTTGGAAAACATGGTAGAGAGCGAAGTGAATAGATTGGATTGTTGGCAATGGTAAGAAAACTCACATTGACCAAAATTAAATCCCTAGAATTGAAATCAGATTGGGAATTTTCGAACTATAGTCTCCATTTTCTTAATTTGGATCATCTACATGTGGTATGGTTGATTTAGCCTCACATATTGATTTAATAATCTTGTATTTGAATCGGTTTTGTGTTATAATAATAATATCTCTGCAGTTAAGCAATAAACTTGTTGGATGCACGGACGTAAATCAAATGGATGGAATTGCATTAAAGTATGTTGCTTCTTTCATTTCATCATTCACCGTGTGTTGGAGATTGGTTGAATAGTTGTTTCAGTTACTGTTATAGCTCTTTGTTGTTTGTTGATAATCAATTGGGGAATTTACTAATTAAGATCGTTAAATTTTCATAACGCTTCTTCATCCGGATTTTCTTCTACATCCTTTCTTAATTTGGATCTGTTGGCTTATCTTCGGTCAGTTCAGAATTAAAATTTGTTGTGATGTGAGGGTTTGCTGTTTGGCCATGATTTCTTCTTACTTTCTTTTCAACTCTCTAAAAAGTTCAACCCCAGATTATATATGTATTTTAGGTGTATGTTTATATACTGCAGAATGTCTTTGTTTAATTCACAAAAAACACAAGTTTCAACTTTTGTTAGGTAAACCTTTATAAGCATACGAGTTCACTTAACCGTGCTATAAATCACATTATGCAAATAACCTCACAACCAACAACGATTAAACATAGAAAATTAAAAGAAAATCAACTGCACGTGCATGCATTCAGTTAGTCTTCCTAAAGTGATATATCTGAGCATTTTCAACTCCAGTCTTGATATAGTTGCTGTTTCTTCGGGACTTAAAGTAACTCCCAAAAGTGAACCCATTATACTTTGGTGGATTTTCATCGCTCACCAACTCATCTAAAGGCTTCATTACTTCATAATGTGCAGGATATAGAAAGAAAGGAATCGATAATCTTTCCTTTGTAGAGCTCACTGCTGCTCTGTGCTCAGAGCTCTGGTACCTGTCATTTGTCCAAACCTGCATCATACATGTCCTAAGAATGAGGTACAAATGCTGTAATATAAGACAGTGAGTGCCAAATTTATAGCATATACTATATTTATAACCTGAATGATATCTCCACAGTTGATAATGAAGGAGTCAGGAACAGACTTGATGCGAACCCACTGGCCATCGGATTTTCTCTTAACATCAAGACCACCAACTCCATCGACTTCTGTGAGCACAGTTAAGGCTCCTTGATCCATGTGTCGACCCACGCCTAGTACCAGGTTAGGTTTTGGACATGGAGGATAGTAATTGAGTCGGATTCTTGTACCCGAGTCTTCATTTGTGAAGAAATGGTTCAAATGTGTTGCTGGTAAGTTTAAACTCATTGCTATCAGCTCTAGCAGTTTCATTGCAAACTCGTTTATCACATTTGCGTATTCCATGCACACTTCTCTGCAAACAAAAAATATGTATGAAAACATATATTTCCAGGAAAAATATATGCTTTAGCCATATGAGCTAAAATGATGAGTTTCTAAGGAATATTAATCACCTCATATTGTTGGGAAATGCCGGCCACATGTTGAAGGCTTCTTCGGTCCTCGTCTCTCCCTCATCACTAGTTGCTGGTATGACCATGGAGCCCCTTAACGCATAATCAAAATTCTCTTTCCAGTCCCTCACATTTTTTGTGTTTTCTCCAGCAAAATAACCAAGAAAATTCACTTCGTCCCTTCTGATTTTCAACTTCTCTTCTGCAGGAGAGTGAAAAAATTCTTTTGTTACTGTGACCATTCTATCAACAAGGTCTTTAGGCACACCATGGTTGGTGACTGTGAAGAATCCCCACACTTCACATGCTTCTCCAATTTCTTTTACCAGATCATGCATTGTTTTGGAGTTGCTACTATTAGGATTGAGTAATGGGGAGAGATCAATTATCGGTATTTCTCTATATTCCTCTATGTTTGGATTCGGTAGTTGGTTTTTGAATTGAATGAATGATTGATCAAATTCTAAAACCATATTATTATTTTTTGTAGATAGTTCTACTAATTAATAGCGATTGATTACTAGTAGATGTAATGTAGTATGATTCATGTGTGGCGGAACCTACTCTTTTATACATGGAGAGTTGCATTATTCAGATGCGGAACTTGTGGACAAGCTATGAAGATCGGTACAATGACACTTTCTTGGACGGCGTTTTGGTGAATGAATCTAATTGTAATGGACAAACTAATGTGATTTGTTTTCTTTATTTGGGAGATAGCAACATCCTTAATTTGTAGAATATAAGTCCCTACGTAGTATTAAAACTACTGGGAATTTGTCTTCATATGTTATTTTTGCCTTCTGCCTTGGAGGTTACCTATGAAGAAAAAATGCAGTTTTTAATATCCTATCGGCAGACCACGTAATGTTGATTTTGTGGTTCGGCAGATAGAGTTGTGATGTAGAAGATGCAGAAAAAATAGTTAACTGGTAAAATAGTTCGCATGTTTAGGCTGAAAACCATGAAAATTCAATGATTTATCGCAAAAGCAAAGTTTCATTGCATTTTAAGACCCCTATTTTTCAAGTTGTATAGCACATACACACGATGAGTGTTATAATCTGAGAAGTTGGATGAAGTGAAGAGAAGAGGAGTGCTTGAATGTGAAGAAGCTTTCCAGATTATACCGCTTTAAGAGCTCGTTTGGCCACTTATTTCAAATCTTCTTAAAAGGAGTTTTGCATAGTAATCTATAAGTAGTTTTGAGTGAATATTAATAAGTTAAAAGTGTTTGAATATATATGTTAAAATTATGGTTAAACTTAGCTGTAAAATTAAAAAATAAAATCATAAGCAAGTATTTGTTGTTTATGACTTATCAACTTATTTGCTCATTTTAAGTTAAAATTTTAAGTTGTTGTCAAACACTTCAAATTGTAAAGGTAATTTATTAACTATTTTTGCTACTTATAACTCATTGTCAAACATCCATCCCCTGAGTCTGAAACTTATCTACGTAATGACATTTCATGTTGATAATACTACGTAGAAAATCGAGGCAGTGAAAAATATTATGTCGACCATGCTGATAATGTTAACAATATGGATTAAGTCAAGCAAATAGTAGCATTGTTATGTACCTCGACCTAATGGTTGTCTTAGGAGCGGATTTACACAATAATATGGGTTTTAATGATATTTCAGTTGAGCCAGTCGCTATATATTCAAATCTAGCGACTCTCGATGTTAGCAAAAAGTCGACATGTAAGTCACACACATGTAAAATTAAACGTGATATGCTATCTTCTAAACAAGATTAAACAGACCAACTTTCAAAATAAAGTTTCAAGGCTAAGGATGTGATTGTTATGTAAATAATGTGTGGATACCGTAGTGAATTTCAATTTGTTGAAGGGTTAAACTGAAATATCACACTTTTGTACAATTATGAGGTTATAGTCCAACTTACATAAATTCTCGTTATTCTTCTAATATCTTCAATAGAAATAATTAAGATTTAGAGTTTGTATAATTTGGAAGAACAAACCAATTCTTTTATCTATTTATTAATAATAGAATCAGGCGTGACTTCCGCAATTATAATTATTATTGTTATTTTATACATGTATGTATGTATGTATATAATCATTATTTCTTAAATAGAAACTTGTGACTGATATCAAGAGCCACAAAATGGTGCTAAATAGAAGGGGCTATTGATCCTAGCTCTGTGTGGGGGGAAAGTATAAAGGTTTGATTTTGAATTGGGAAAAATATAAAATATTCTATATACTTTAATGTCTTAAGCACTCGATTCATATATAGTGAATATATATTTGAAAATATAATCAACGTTTGATTTGAAAATAAGTTTTATGTTTTCAAAATATAAATGACCAATAATGTGGGAGAAGATGGGTTGAAAATCCTATTTATTCCATGAAAGGGTAGAAGACAAAGGGTAATGATAGTTTTTGATATTTCACACAAAGGGAAAACTAAAAAAACATTTTTAATTCTACATGTTAAACTATTTTTCAAATCGATTATTTTACGTCCATTCTCATCTTCGGTGCATTCTAAAATATGTTTGAAAACACAGAACTCGTTTTGAGATCTGTAGAATTTTTCTTTCCTACTAATCTTATTTGGTGTGTGAATCTGATCCGTAGATGTTTATTAGTTCATGCTAATGATTAAAATTTTGTATGCATTTAAGATTTCTTTTCCTTTTAGAAAAATAAAGAAATAATAAAATTATGAAGGTTGCGATCTCTCTTTCATTTAAAAAATAAAATAAAAGGTAAAAGTTTGGCCATCCTGTGTATAGATTTTAACTTTGATAACAAGTTTTGACGGTGGTATTAAAATTATTAAGTTAATCAAACCGACCTTTAAGAAGGTTTGTTTAATGTCACTCACCCAAAATCAAATTCTCTCAAGCCTAAATAATACTTTACTCGTTTTTCTTCGTTTCTGCTGTTGTTATTCCCGGTATCCTTCTCATTCTACTTCTTTCTATTGAGATATATTTAGAATATATGATTAAGATATTATGATATATTTAGAATATATGATTCGATGTTATGAGTGGTATGTGATAAGGGAAATATCTTCGGAAGATGTCATGTTGTTTCCGCAATATATGATTAGATGTAATGAGTGGTATGTGATAAGGGAAATATCTTCGGAAGATTTCCTGCTGTTTCAGATAGAGTCTTGGGTATGTATTATAAATAGGGATGCTGGTGATTAATAAAGATTCAAGTTGAGTTTTGCCAATTCTTCATGGTATCAAAGCGAGGTTAACGATTTTTTTTTCTTCAAGAATAATTTGCCATCCGCCTCCTCCACCGTCTAAAATTGAACTCAATTCCCCTTATTATCTCGGCCCACAAGATAGACTAGGAGACTTCATTACACCCACTCGACTCAAGACTGATAATTATGACGACTGGGCGGCTGATATTCAGACGGCATTAGAAGCCCGACGCAAGTTTGAATTTCTTGATGGCAGTATCCTTGCACCAGCGCCTCCCTGTACAAAGTCCGATTGGACCGCAATTAATGCTATGCTTATTTCTTGGATTTCGAATACTATCGACCCCGAGGTTAGGTCCTCTTTGTCGAAATTCAGGGAAGCTAAACCCTTTTGGGATCATCTCAAGCAACGTTTTTCCCAAACAAACGGACCTAGGGTTCAACAATTACGATCTTCAATTGCGCGATGTGAGCATACAAAGACGATGCCTGTTTCGGTTTGCTATGGTAAATTGCACGCTTTGTGGCAAGAATTGGATCACCATGAACCTTTAATCTCTTGTTCTTGTTGTTCCTCGTGCTCGGCTGGCAGATTACATGAGGAACGACGAGCACAGGCCAAATTACACGATTTTTTGATGGGCCTTTGTTCTGAATTTTATGGTACTTTGCGCGCACATATCCTCTCTCAAGATCCTCTCCCTAATCTTGATAGAGCTTATCAATTAGTGTCACAAGAAGAATGTGTTCGTCAATCGAAGCAGGAAGTCGAGCAAAAGCCCTTTGAAGCAGTCGGTTTCGCTGTACATACAGGGGCTGGTCGGGGCCGAGGAACCTCTAATAGACCAACGTGTTCTCAGTGCAAGAAGCAGGGCCATGAGGCCTCAAGTTGCTGGGCGAAATTCGTTTGCAGCCACTGCAAGAAAACATGCCATGAGGTTAGCCGGTGTTACGAGCTTTATGGATACCCCGATGGTTGGTTCAATGGCAGACGAGGCAGCTCCACTGGGCAAGGTAGGGGGCAAGTACGCGCTAATGCAACTGCTGGCAGCAGCTACTCTATCGCATCCAATTCGTCGACGGTGTCAGCCTTGGGTCAATTGTTCACGAATGAGCAGTGGAAAGCTATTTCGGGCGTGATTGGTAATAGTAAAATTTCCAAAAATCGATTGAATGGTAATTTTGATAATACTTCATGGATTATCGATATCGGAGCAACCCATCATGTTACAGGGCAACGTTCATGGTTATTTGACACACAAAATCTTGTGTGTTCTGTTGGTTTGTCCAATGGTGAAAAAATAATGGCTACTTTGGTGGGATCCGTATGTGTGACGGACAAAATTACTGTCACCGGAGTACTTTATGTTCCAAACTTAAGTTGCAATTTAATTTCTGTTTCTCAACTTAATGATGATTTACGAACTGTTGTCCAATTTGATTCTCATACTTGTGCTATACAGGACCAAACGAAGGAGCTGATTGGAACGGGAGTTAGGAGAGATGGACTGTACTACTTTAGCAAACCGGAATTTGTGTCAACGGTTGAAGCAACATCAAATTTGGAGTTGTGGCATCGTCGGCTCGGGCATCCTTTCGAAAAAGTAGTTAAGTTAATTCCTCACGTCAAAAATAATAAAGATAGTTTAGATAAAGGGTGTGAAGTATGTATGCGTGCTAAACATCCTAGAGACAAGTTTTCTTTAAATGACAATAAAGCTTCTAGAATTTTTGAGAAAATACATTGTGATTTTTGGGGTCCGTATCGACACGTTTCGTCGTGTGGGGCCCGTTATTTTTTGACAATAGTTGATGACTTTTCGAGAGCAGTTTGGATTTATTTGTTGGTTGAAAAATTAGAGGTGTTTCAAATGTTTATGTCCTTTGTTGCTATGGTCGATAGGTAATTTTCTCAAACAATTAAGGTCGTTCAAAGTGATAATGGAACTGAGTTTAATTGTTTGATTGATTATTTTAATGCAATTGGAATTTTGTTTCAAACTTCGTGTGTGGGTACTCCACAACAAAATGGGAGAGTTGAAAGGAAACATAAACATATTTTGAATGTGGGTAGGGCATTACGCTTTCAAGCAAACTTACATATTTATTTTTGGGGTGAATGTGTTCTTGCTGCCGCTCATTTAATTAATCGTACACCCTCTTCCATGTTACAAAATAAAACACCTTTTGAGATACTTTTTGGTAAACCACCCTCTTTTGGTGCTATTCGAACCTTTGGGTGCTTGTGCTTTGCTCATAATCAAAAGACTAAGGGAGATAAATTTGCAAGTCGGAGTCGAAAGTGTATTTTTTTGGGTTACCCGTTCGGTAAGAAGGGGTGGAAATTATTTGATCTTGATACAAAGGAATTTTTCGTGTCTAGAGATGTGAAATTTGTAGAGGAGGTATTCCCGTTTGGGTGTTCGGAAGATGTCAATATAATATCTAGTGAGAATAATAATCATGATATTCATCAAGATTTTGCTGAAATAATTTATGAAGATGAGGATGTTGATCTTTTGATTAATGATAATGGGTCTGCTGGGTCTGCGCATGGTTCTGCTTTGGATCAGTCTACTAGTCCACAGAAAATGGGTCGTGGTCTTCGGGAAAAGTTCTCAAATGTTCTGTATCGAGATTTTGTGACACATACGGTTTTTGCTAATGGTCTATTTTCTGATTCTCCTCCTTTCAATCACTCCTCAGGTACTTCTTGCCCTCTAGCACATTACATAAATTGTGACAATTTTTTTGTAAATTATCGTTCTCCTCCTTCCAATCACTCCTCAGCCATAATTAAGGGTAAGGACCCTAAATCATTTAAAGAAGCCATGAAATCCGATGAGTGGCGTCGTTCCATGAAGGATGAGATACGGGGTCTAGAAGACAACGGCAAGGCTCAATTTGATTTTCTTCTCTCCAGGTTAGGCATTTTTGAATCTCATGCTCCAACTTGAGGGGAGGTATTGAGATATATTTAGAATATATGATTAAGATATTATGATATATTTAGAATATATGATTAGATGTTATGAGTGGTATGTGATAAGGGAAATATCTTCGGAAGATTTTTTGTTGTTTCCGCAATATATGATTAGATGTTATGAGTGGTATGTGATAAGGGAAATATCTTTGGGAAAATTTCCTACTATTTCAGATAGAGTCTTGGGTATGTATTATAAATAGGGATGCTGGTGATTAATAAAGATTCAAGCTGAGTTTTGCCAATTCTTCACTTTCTCGTGATTCCTTTCAATTTCCATGTAACCCTAATTTTCATTAAATCTCCTGATTTCAAATTCCCAACACCACCCAACCACCCGCTTCCCTAGCATTCGACGCCACGATTGGACTCACCACTACCAATTTCAATTTGGTAATTTGTATGACTTGCTACTACCGATTTTGGGGGCTTTAACAATTCTTTAGTTAAATGCATCCGGTAATTAATTAAGCAGCCACGCTTTTTTTGCTCTTTCTCTTCACCAGATGCCGGTACTTCATCTCTAGTCAAACCTAAATTTTGTTTTTCTAATTTGCAATAGATTAATGTAGTAAATATTTTGTTAATCTCTGTTTATGACATACAACATATTTATTATACTGATTTTCTATGTTTGTTTAATATATTGACTTACAATATCATTATCTGTTAATATTAAGTTGTATTCTGTTAAATACCAATCATAGTTCTAAAATCCCCAAACTAAACGTAGCAATGGAAATTGGATTCGTAGTGGCCACAATATCTAGCGATGTATGAAACTGATTTCGAGGTCTTTCGGTTAATTAATAAGGTGGTGGAGCTGGCATTCGGGTGTTTGCAGTCGGACGGGGAGATGAGGTCGGGTTGCGATAGTAGCTTAGTTTACAATGGGGAGTCTACGACATTGGGGTGAGGTGACTGTTGGGTTTGGTTTGGGCGGTTGGAGGTAGGCAAACGAACATATAATTATCAATTAGTAATTCATTTTTTTAGAATTGTTCATGGAAAGAGAAATTATATTGTTGATACTAAAATTTCTATACTCACAATTAAATTGTTTACTGGAAATTGAAATTATAATGATGTGTTAATTTTTGGGATTGAAACCAAGATTTGTAGGTGACTTAAATTTGTTGATTGAAGTATCAAATCGTTTAAGTAAGGAATTTATTGGTTTTGATCAAGCACACTCTTTTCTAATGATTAAAATACCAAATTCTTAATCCTAAATTAACAAATTATTGATTTTGATAAAGTATGTGCTTTTTGTGCTAGATGGCTAACATAAATCTATTTTTAATCAGCCATAAGCTCTTGTATTTTTTATTAACATAGCCAGTTTTTGTTAGCTACTATGCATTCATAACCATAGTTTTTATAGTAGTGGTAATTTTAGTTTTCAGTTTTTCATTAACTGCTATGTTGGACACTATTAATCAACATATGTTGAACACTTGATTGCATTTTATTAACATGGTACCAAAAGATAAGACCGGGTTACAACCTTTGTATGGCTATTTAAACCTACTATATATTTAACAGATGCACTTGTTGAGAAATATTTTCCAATTAACTTCTGATTTCATTTTTTTCATCCCCATATTTTCCTTTATTTGGAGAATAATTTTCCCGGATTAACTTGTTTCTATGGCTATTGAATAACATTCATACTAAGTAAAATGAGACTGGTTAAGGCTAAGATGCAAACTTAATCATGTGATGTTATACATAATTATAAAATGGCAAGTTCTATTCATATACCAAAAATCACCTAACGTACATCATTATTTTGCTAAGAAAACTCTGATTTTGTTACCCTTTTTATTAATTGCATTTTTAGTCTCTTTATTATAATCCATCTAATTAAAACATTAAAATCAATTATGTTTGATCAAATTTATACAATTTTAATGAAGTTAATGAAACCTAAAATATCAATTAAGACAACTTTCATAGCTACCTGCTCTAATTCAAAAGTGTTTAAATGTTTTCTTTTAAAATTAAAGTTGACTTTGATTAAATTAAGAATTTGCATTAAAAAATTGAAAAAGTTACAGTATTGGTGCCAAAAATTAAAGTTTATTTTGTTGAATTTTAACTAATTTTTTTGCTAGGAATTCCTAGTTTGTGTAAAAGAGTTTTAAGGTTTAAGGAGGGAAAATGGGAACGATGAGAAAAAAGTAATTTTATAAAAGCGATGGTGTACGTAAAGTAAATTTTGGTGTAGTTTATTATATTTTCGGTGTATGTTAAAAGATTACAGGTGTATGAGTATAATTAACCTTATAAAATTTTATAATTAACTTTGGATTTTGATAGCTATGTTATTTTTTTAATTATAAAGGGTACAAATTTGAATATTGAGTCTAGAATGTGTCATTATTTATCTGAGTACAAATATTGAGCCTAAAAGGAGATGAAATTTTTATGGCTGCTAATTAGAATGCCTTTTCTGCAATCTATTTTGTATGCATAAGAAATAAGATTCTTAAGAAATGTATGAATCTATTATTACACAGTATCAGTCCCACACCCATAAAATATTTTCTGATCTTTTATTAGGATTACACAACTGTTAGCCACATATGCATGGTAAAAACAAGCTATAATTATCCCGATCCATGTCAGGTGGATCGTAGTAACTAATGAGATTGATCTATTGTATAATTAGAATGATGTTTTCATTTTATGACTGTCAATGCAAATTCTTATCTCAATATCAATACAGAGGCTGATTAATGGGATTTTTCATAGTTTCCATTCACTATGTTTACTTGTTAATTTTTCACTAGGTTATACGAATGAATAAGATAGTATAAGTATCCAGTTAGGCATTTTCTACCAGTGGAAAGCTACTTCTAAATTCTTTTGTGCTACATGGATTATTGTGACTAAATTTGGAATTAGAACTTTATAATATAGAATACTTTGAGATGAATATATGTGGAAAGGACTATTTTTTATATTTGAATGTGTCTTCGCATCTGCTTTGTGAATACAGAGTAAATTGTTTCATATATGTGTCATTTGTCCATCTTTTGTATCACATTCTTTCTTAAATAAGTTGAATGCAAAACCTAACTTTTTGGAAAAAAATTACATGCTATTTTTACTTCTACAAAAAAAAATTGAATGGAAATGCTTTTATCAAGCAGTATTTGTGTAAATCTCATCATGTATCACTACTTAGTTTTCTTCACCACTCACCACTTTAAAGCCATCACTTCCTTCCCTCTCTCAAGCCAACTACTCCAACAGTCACTGCACCATCACGTCCTTTCCTCTCCCAAGCCAGCTCATTAAATCATCACCTTTTTTGTTGGTAAAGAATGCGTTAAGTTGATTTATGATAACACTTGAGTGAATATCATAAATTGACGATGGTCGAGTTGTCAGCAACTTTATTGCCCAGGTCTATCTTCCTATCCATTTTACACACCATAATTTTCTCCATTCTATTTGTTTTATTATTATACATTAATTCTTCTTTTGTGCCTTCTTTTTCCTACACATGAAGATGCATTTTACATTAATTTAGAAAGAGGGAGAAACTATTTGTCCTCAAATTACACCTGGATTTGCTCCTGGATCCACATGCATTGACATGTGAAGTCTGTATGTTATGAGAGCCAACATGTCAGCATGTGGAGCCAGTAGATAATCCTGGTTTTAAATCTTGTATGTGTCGCATCACCCTGGCATTGTTTGTGTTCTGTTTCAGTTATATGTTCAAAGTTTATGATGGAATTAGTTGTGTGTTATGTCTCAGCGGTTAGGGCTTTGACTTTGGTGCGAGAGGTCACAAGTTCGAAACTTGCATAGCGTGATTTGAACATATATTGACATGTAGTATGTTGTATGTTATCTAAGACTTATAGTACTAATATGTATTACCATCTAAGTATCTAAAATATTTTTTGTTCGTAGGTGTGGCGCAATGGAAAAGGGGTGCCTAGCCCAGGTTCAAGCCCTAACTTGCACACACTTCTCGCAAAAACCCTAGGGGTTATAGGTATCATGAGTTGAAGTGGACAGACATAACTTAATCTTTCCTTGGAGTTAGTTGGTCCGCTGTCCCTTACGGAGGTCCTCCGTATCAGGGAGTTAAATTACGTGTTTGTTTAAGAATTTGAAATGAAATATAAATAACCTTATTTTTTTTGTTATGCATGTTTTTCTAGACTCGACTATTTATTGTTGGAGGTTCTAAAAAGCGCTAGCAAGAAATGCTTGATGGAAATGGAAAATAATTCAATTTTTTTTAAAACCGTATCAGAGAATCGCACTCTTTTAATAAACCAAAATAGCAAGTTTAAGATATTATTACAATACTGCACTAATGTTTGTGAAATGACTATCACTAGATTCTATCAAGTGCATATGATGTCATAAAAGTGTAATGTGTATTAGCTTGTGGTACTCATTAATACCTAGGGTGGTAGAGTAGGCAACACTACAAGAAAATGTTGTTTTAATAGCAAGTAGGGATTGCATACAAAATTGACTTGCTATGGTTTGGTACTTACCCTCTTTTAAGGTCAATGGATGACGTGTTTCACCACAATTAATTAGGAGCGGAACTTAATTTCGTGGTTTATTTCCTTCTTCTTATTCTTGGCCGCCTAAATTTCTCTTTTCACTTCTCTCCAAAAGAAACCCCGCTTTAAACCTAAATCCCTCCTTCAACCTTAAATTTCACGGTCTATGCATTTCTCTTCTGCTTCCTCTATCGAAAGCAGAAGATCCTTACAGTTTCTTCAATTGGAATGTCACTTATGGTGACATTTGGCCTCTTGGTGTTAAACAACAGGTTTGTATTTCTGTTGAAATTTCATGATTTGCAATTTTTTGTTTGTTTTTTATTTCCTATCATTAACATAATTTGCTTTCAGGGTATTTTGATAAATGGACAATTTCCAAGGCCACGGATTGAAGTTGTGACTAATGATAATGTCGTCATTGATGTTATTAATAGTTTGCCTGAACCATTTCTCCTCTCTTGGTAATTTTTTAATATACGCTTTAATTTTTATTTTTATTAGATTTCACATATGACCTCGTATGTAGATTAGTGTTTTTATTAAATTAAATGCAAAAGTCTAAGATTTCCTTGATAGTAAATGTTGTGTGTGTTTTGTATTTGTATATAAATTAGAAGTTTTCAAAGTTTTAATGGATATTTCAAATTTTTATAATTTGACACTTAACACAGTTTATGCTATGGTCATAAATTGACATTTAACATATTAAATCATCGAGTAATATGCAGTCCATAAATATGCATTGAGTGTTGATGAATTAAGCGAAAGTAAACCGAAATAAGTGCCGTGATGTTTTTATTTTTAATAAAAGCAGATGATGCTAATCTGTTAATTACTTTATAGCTGATTGACATCAAAACTGATTTGTATTTTGATGTATATTCATGATTTTTTTAGGATTTGAAGGGGATACTAGATAATGGGCAGGATCTACCATTCCCAAATGCACTTCTCGTTAATGGCAGGGAAAACAGTTCTACATTTACGGTTGAACACGGTATATTTCTTCAGCCATTATTTACTAGACCATATATTTCTTTTGTTTATTTTTTTCAACTAATACTGTACTGAATTATTCTGTGGAAATTATTTACACCTATTCAGCCAAATGATACTTTCGTTTATAGTTGATTACGAAATCATGAAACATCCTTCATATGAGAATCTCAAGTCATGATTCATAATTTTTAACAAAATTTATGAATGATTTTCTTGATTGTTCTTCTATGAATAGGTCGGTGAAATTTTGTTGGATGTCTAAAAAGAATGTGTGTAAAGTTTCTTAAAAAGAAACTATAAACAATTTATTTTCTTTTCTTTTATTTTAACTTATTCTTCTTCTTTTTTTTCTTTTTTTCCCCGTTGGATAACATAACACATATGTTTAATGAACTTTTGTTAACATATTTGATGTGCGTTAACTGTTAACCATTAAGATTTTATGCTTATTCAATAAATAGAAATCCATGGACACATTTAATTTAATCAACATTCAATAATCAAACTTTATTTAAATCAAACAAAACATTAACCTAATTTTTTTTCCATTTACAATGCAGGAATGGGCTGTTACGGAGAAGAAACTCATGGCAAGATGGAGTTTGGGGCACAAATCGCCCGATAGCATCAGGGCAAAACTTTACATACATGATTCAAGCAAAGGACCAAATTGGAAGCTACTTTTATTTTCCATCGCTTGCATTCCACAAAGCTGCCGGTGGTTTTGGTGGTATCCGTATTCTTAGTAAGCCGAGGATTCCAGTGCCTTTCGATCCTCCTGCAAATGATTACATGTTGCTTGTTGGAGATTGGTTCAAGGCTAACCACATTGTATGCATCAACTTCCAAATAGATATGCTACATATGTACTACAAATCAAAACAGTGACTCACCTTTATGTATGAGCTTAGATTAAAACATTGGTTTATATGCATTTTGGCTTGTTGAATTTCACCGATTAATCTTGACTTCTATGTTAGTTTTTCTTAAAAAAGTACAAATTTATAAGCGAACTTCTGTTTTTATTTTTAACAAAAGCAAATGATGCTAAAAACATTTTATTTTCTTTATAACATTTTTAACAAAAGCATATTAAAATATCATATACACAACACACACAAAATTTTGTTGGATGTCTAAAAAGAATGTGTGGATGTAAAGTTTCTTAAAAAGAAACTATAAACATTTTATTTTCTTTTATTTTTAGCTTCTTCTTCTTTTTTTTTCTTTTTTTTCCTCTGTTGGATAACATAACACATATGTTTAATGAACATTTGTTAACATATTTGATGTGTGTTAACTGTTAACCATTAAGGTTTTAAGCTTATTTCAATAGATAGAAATCCATGGACACATTTAAATTAATCAACATTCAATAATCAGAATTTATTTAAATCAAACAAAACCTTAACATAATTTTTTTTCCATTTACAATGCATGAATGGACTGTTACAGAGAAGAAACTCATGGCAAGATGGAGTTGGGGGCACAAATTACCCGATACCACCGGGGCAAAACTTTACATACATGATTCAAGCAAAGGACCAAATTGGAAGCTACTTTTATTTTCCATCGCTTGCATTTCACAAAGTTGCCGGTGGTTTTGGTGGTATCTGTATTCTTAGTAGGCCAAGGATTCCAGTGCCTTTCGATCCTCCTGCAAATGATTACACGTTGTTTATTGGAGATTGGTTCAAGGCTAACCACATTGTATGCATCAACTTCCTATTAGATATACAAATCAGAACAGTGACTCACCTTTATGTATGAGCTTGGATTAAAATATTGGTTTATATGCACTTTGGCTTGTCCAATTTCACTGATTAATCTTGACTTCTATATTAGTTTTTCTCAAAAAAGTACAAATTTATAAACGAACTTCTATTTTTATTTTTAACAAAAGCATATGATGCTAATCTGTTAATTACTTTATATCTGATCGACATCAAAACTGATTTGTATTTTGATGTATATTCTTGATATATTTTTTAGGATTTGAAGGGGATACTAAATAATGGGTAAGATCTACCATTCCCATATGAACTTCTCATTAATGGCAGGGAAAAAAGTTCTACATTTACAGTTGAACAAGGTATATTTCTTTAGCCATTATTTACTAGACCATATGTTTCGTTTTTTTATTTTTTTCAACTAATATTGTACTGAATTATTCTGCGAAAATTGTTTATACCTATTCAACCAAATGATACTTATGTTTATAGTTAATTATGAAATCATGAAACATCCTTCATATGAGAATCTCAAGTCATGATTCATAATTTTTAACAAAATTTATGAATGCTTTTCTTGATTGTTCTTGTATGAATAGGTCGGTGAAATAAGAATCGATCCTCACTCCTCTAGTAAAACATAAGAGCACACTACAAGAAAATGTTGTTTTAATAGAAAGTAGGGATTGCATACAAAATTGACTTGCTATGGTTTGGTACTTACCCCTTTTTTAGGTTAATAGATGACGTGTTTCACCACAATTAATTAGGAGCGAAAATTAATTCCGCGGTCTATTTCCTTCTTCTTATTCTTGGCCGCTGTTATCCGGGTTTTTAACCCAGCAGGATCTAACAGGAGACAGGACAGTCTGGTGTTATTGGAATGGTTTGGAACTTAACCAGAAAGGCTAAGGAAAGGAGTTAACAAGAGCCAAGCTATATTACTAGTGCAACGACTGGGATCAAATAAACCGAGAGATCAGCATTCTTTTAGTCCAATCAGCAGCTGAGTGCAAACAGCTAGTAAATTGTCATCAACACGGAACAACGACGGCAAAAGACTATGGAAACATCTCCAATTCTAAACTCCAGAAAAATTCTAAGTGCTTGGATCATCAGCGACCCATGCCTCTCCTCGAATCTTCAACCCATGCCTCTCCTCGAATCTTCAAGTGAACTAACTAAGGATGCAATGAAAAGAGGCCAAGGCATTGGCTCGCAAACGAGCCAAGTCTATGGGTCGCTAGTGACCCATAGACCATGGGCCGCCAGCGATTCATGGTTTTGCCTCGGTTTGCGAGCCAAACCCACCTGGGTCGTTCCCTACCTACCTGCGAGCAGTTGATGAAGTGACCCGGCCCAGAAGCTCTCCGATCCATATAAATACCATCCTACCTGCAACATAAACGGGATCTTCTCCGGACTGGTTGTTGAAGCTCTGCTGGAATTATTCTTCACTCTCTACCTCCCTCACAACAATCTCCAAAGGAATTCACTTTGATTCTCCAGTGGATTCCAACTCTGGGGATTCAATCTAGCTAAAGATAATCAAAGCCTTGTAATCAAACATCTCTTGTAACAACAATTAGTCTGTAATAAAACTATAAAGTGGATGCAGGCTTCATTAACAGCAGAACCACTATAAAAATTCTCTATCTACTTTCTTTTATTTTTCTTTTTCTATATCTGTGATCTGTGATATTGCTTTGTCAGAACAGGGCTGGTGCTTTCAAACTCTAACCAGGGTGTTGATCCATTTTTTGGGTTAACATTTTCGTGCTTTCACTGAGAACCCAACTGAGGTTCTAGATCTAGCTATCTACTTTGGATCCCATAGGTCAAGAAGTTAGATCCCCAATCTCTACTTAAAAAACTCGCTGTTTTAGAATCAATGGCTCCTGGAAGAAGAAGAACTGCCTCTGGGAGATCCATAGGGGCGGTAATAGCTGGAGAAGATGTTAGTCTCCAACAGACTGAAGTAAATGGTGCTAACTTAGGAAACCAAGCACCAGCATCCTCCAGTCAGCATGACGTTGTCACCAGGGACGAGCTGAATAAGATGGCTGAGGAGATCAACCAAAGAATGGAAAATTGTCAAAAGGCTCTAATGAATAAGATGGCTGAGTCGGACCCCTTTTACCGACGAAATCTTGAATGGAAGATACCCAGACAAATTCACTATGCCAGCTATCCCCTCCTACGATGGAATGAAGGACCCAAAACCCCATTTGTATAAGTATAGCTGATATATGGACGGAGCCAATGCTCTAGAGGCCGTTCGCTGCCGATGTTTCCCTATTTTTCTAGAAGGAGTCGTGTCTATGTTGTTCACCAGACTTCCCCAAGATCTATTTCTACCTTTGACCAACTTGCAACGAAATTCCTTGACCAGTTCAGGCTCTATACCGTGCAACCAAAGGACATCATGTCCCTATCCGAATTGGTCCAAGGGCGCAACGAGTCATTGAAATCATTCATGAACAGGTTTAACACCACGGTGACGGAAGTAAGCAACCCCAATGAGGATATGGTTTTTATAGTGTTAGTCCGCGCTATTCACCCAGAAACGGAGTTCGGGAAATGGATTAAGATGAAGCAACCTACCAACATGAAAGACTTCAATCGTAAAGCAAGCCAGTACTTGAGATTGGAGGAAGCAGTCTTCCGGTATACAATAGATGAACACCGGACAAAATGACATGGTGGCAAATCAAAACACGCGTGATCCTGGAAGTACTCAAGGAGTAGCGGGGAAGAGTGGGAATCAGAAGAGAAGAAACCAGAACTCCGATAAAAGAAATAACGGTGGCAGCAACAAAAGATTTGGATAGTTTAGACAGGAAGACTATACCCCTCTAAATGATACTCCGGAGAATATTTATCTCGCAACACAAGAGATTGAAGAATATAAGAAACCTATTAGAAAAGAGGCAACGGAATAGCAAAAGCGCTTAGGGAAATTTTGCCGCTTCCACGAGACACACGGCTACGATACAAACGAATGTCGCCACCTTTAGGACCTCATCGAAGGGTTGATTCGAGACAACAAGCTTCAACAATACGTGAAAAAGCCACAAAAACCCAATCAACCTACGACCCCTTAACCTCCTAGAGAACAAAGAAATCAAGCTGGAACTAGTGAAGAAGGGTCAAAACAAATCGACCTGAGGCCAAATCCGGCGTAAAGAAGTAGGGGGGAGATGGAGCGATCTGTGAGTTGGTTAAAGCACGCCCCAAAGGAATCATGTTTAGCAATAGATGTGAGACTCTGGTCAAGCTGCAAAGGGTTTGGAATGACGACATAGTGTTCCGCAATCGGGACACCGAAGGGATTGAAGCTCCAACTCTTGATCCAATGGTGGTGACAGTAGGAATTGAGCCTGTCACAGTCCGAAGAGTGCTGGTTGATAGTGGAAATTCAGTTAACATACTTTCAAATGTACTTTTGGTCAAATGAAGATTGACATGAAAAGCGTATCCGCGTGCCAAACAAAGGTTCAGGGGTTTACCGATGAAACCAGTGGGAACAATTGACCTAACTGTGGAGTGTGGAGAGGGTGAGCGAAGGGTCACCCTCATTCAGACTTTTGTGATCGTGGATGAAATGTCAGCATACAATGCATTCTTGGGATGGCCCGCATTAGCCGACTTTAGAATAGCATTAACCCAATGGTGCCTTACAATGAATTTCCCTACCGAGCACAGAGTTGGAATTGTGAAAGGAGACCAAAGCGTTGCTCGGGAATGCTACATCGCAGATTGCGTGAGTCAAGAAGAAAGAAAAAGAAAAGGATGTGGGGAAAACCCTCCACATCTGTGAACCCTCCGAATAGCAACTCCAGAGCTTCCCTTGGCTTAGGGACCATAGCTGATTCAACAAGGCTTCAGACCCTAGGAAGAAGAGCTCAGGGGAGGATCGGGCAGCACCGGCGGAACTGACGGTGACTGTCTCAATCTATATGGATGACCCAACGCGGGTCCTGAATATTGGGTCGCACCTTGGAAACAAGACGCGGTTGGAACTAGCCAAATTTCTCCATGCCAATTTGGACGTATTTGCTTGGACACACTCCGGTATGTGTGGAGTATCACCCGAAATTGCCTGCTATGCACTCAATATTGACCTCAAATTTACACCAGTGAAGCAAAAAAGGCGCAGCTTGGGCTCTGAAAGGTCCAAGGCACTGAGAGAGGAAGTAGATAAACTGATGGCTAATGGCTTCATCTGAGATGCGATGAGAAATGTGGATTACGAATCTTAAGGCTGGAATAACACTAGAGGGGGGGTGAATAGTGTTTTATGTATTTTTAAATTTTTTTTGAATATTGTTCAATTTAAACACTAACAAATGCAATTCACAAACACATATATAATCACAGAATCAGACGTAGATGCAAATACTAAATAAAAGCAGTAAAGGAAAGAACACACCAGGATTTTATACTGGTTTAGAGTTACCCTACATCCAGTCCCGTACAATCGTACGGATTTCATTTCAAAAATAATATCCAAGATTACACCCTCGGTTTCAGGGCTACGAGGTACACCCTCCTGTATTCGAGTTCAGGGCAACTCTCTTGATTTAACCAGGCTACAAGATCACATAATTGATTTTCGGGGCTACAGTCACACCCAATTGATTTCCGGGGCCATATCGATTTGTGAAAGGATACGATGAATAGACACTTCTTTTGAAAATTGAAATTCGAAAATAACGGACACCATGTCGACATGGGGGGTTCATGTATGTCGACGTGCTCAAGGCAAAATTGATGTTTTGATTTTCTTATTAAAAGTTGGTTTCTATAATTTGTCAAAACAATTTCTAAACTTTGTAAATATATTTGAATATAGTTTAAACATATAAAAGAGTTTTAGAAAATAATAATTAATATATATAATCTTAATCTATAAAGTGATTTAAAATCTAAGTATATAAATATTTTAAAGCTAAATATTTAAAACAATAGATGATTTAAAATCAAGGACAATTTTGAAATAAAAATATTAAAAATGATAAAAATAGTTTTGAGGCTAAAATATTTCAAACAAGGGAGATGTCTTTTTGAAAAGAAAGTTTTGAAAACATTTTAAAAAACAAGAGATATATTTTTGAAAAACATTTTTATAAAATTAGTGGATATCAAAATAGGACCACTATATGTTCCACTAGATATTGTCGTAGGTTCCATCCCACTAGGGTTCCATCCCTTTAACAGGCTCGAAGTGGATTCCATTCCACGAATAAATTTCGAATAAAGATGTAAGTGCTTTCAAGAAGTTTTGACATAATTCTAGACTGACTACATTATCTTGTACTGTTTGAAATCTTGAACTCTTGATAACTTGATTTCTTGATACTCATGAGTCTTCAATCTTGATATCTTCGATCTTTAAATTCATCAGTCTTGTATCTCTATACTATACAGTCTTCATTCTTGGTACCTGCATGTTTATATTCTGCATATACATATATATCTAAACCATAACGTTAGTATTTATATTTTATAACAAGTTCTAAGGTTGTTGTCATCAAAACCATCATCTCAAGGACTAACCGATGCAACTTACCCTAAATGGGTATCAAATCCAGTCCTAGTCAAGAAGTCTAATTGTAACGATTGCGAATTTTGCCCGCTCGAAAATCGACATCCATACTTTACATCGTACTCGAATGCCGTATATTCGACCGTTCAAATCCGAGTCGTCGGAGCTTATAACACAGTTAAGTAAATAACACAGCGGAAGAAATGAATAATACATTGATATACAACACTGATACAATATCTGATACAACAGAATGATAAAATGAATATCAATATACATCAGAGATATGATACAACAAATAGCAGCAGAAAGAAAATAGATAACACCAGCAGCTGATAATCTTCATCTCCAAAGCACCAATCCAGAAATAGCTCGAACTCCCAATAACGATGCACAAAGATAAGCAAGTGCAGTCTATATCCAAAGACTGAACTAGCTCCCGAAAATCTATTAATCCTGACTATCTGAAAAACCCAACTCTAGACTGCCCGTGTAGAAAATTTTGAGCACCCAGAGTTTAGGAAAGAAACAATAAACTCTGGATCAGTCATGGGACTGGTGTGAGCAACAAAAACAGTTTATCTTTAAAAACAAATAGCAAGAGAATTTTAAAGTCAATTCGTAATGCTTTTAGAAAATGAAACTACCATAAGACCTCCCGCCACACACACAATGCAAACGCAGACTTGGAGGAGATTTCTTCTTATGTTAGTCAAAGATGCTTACTACGCAGAATCATTTGATTATTATTATTACTAGTGCATAGTGTGGAAAAAAATTTCGAAAGTAGAATATAAATCTTAGCCAGCATAGACATTCCGAACTATGCCTACTATAGCTACCATCTAAACAGTGGTGACCACCATAAGTAAATGGCAGGTTCTACAACTAATACCGTACACAGTTCGTATTGGAAGATGGATTTCCAACAAATGGTCAGGCCAAGGAACTTCCCATTGCCACATAGCTACGCCTCTGGAAAGACGACCCGAGAACCTAACCTGATCTCTGCCAACACAAGGTCGGGTTACCCCTAACTGGGTAACTACTGACACGAGTATGCCATCCCCCGGTTGTAACCAACGTTTATCCGGGATCCCGTCAACCAACAACCACAAAGAAATAAATTTGCAGCAACCACATAGGTTAAGTACCTGGGCTCCATACCACGATACCACCTCTATCCAGAAGGAATGTACATACCCTAAGGGGCGCTACCCCCAATAACCTTGCTGCATCTTTCCTGTTTTGACCATTCCGGGGTGTGAGGTTCGACGAAGTCTCGTCCACAAAGCTACGCTTTCCACAATGCCATGCTTTGGGTCAACAGATGATCAAAGTAATGATCACAAAGATAAATGATCAAACAAATGATCATATCACAAATGATCAAACAATGATCATCACACAGCAACACTCAGCATGTCACATTACCAAATTGGGAGTATATCGCTGATAACCTTCAACTACATAACCTCTGAGCTCGTACGTCTCAGAGAAGGGTGTTAAGCTAAGAGAATAAATTCTCCGCCACCAACAGAAATGTATTTGAAAGAAATCTGCTTTATATCTCAAAGTGTAATGTCAGACATGTAACCATACAAGTCTATTCCGGGTTCGAACAGAACCGAAGGCACTTCTTATGAAGCCCTTGCAAATCCGGATAATTTTCTAATCACGTCCGGACTTCCCGTCACTAAGGGTGATAAAACCTCTATATCGGAGATCAGTCGATGTAGAGTAACTCGACGGTAATCCTTTCGTTTTCAAAAATATCCGGTCTTCAACACCGGTCATAAAATGCTATCCATATATGTCGTATCATTATTCGGAATGGGTTATATGACACAAATGTCTTTTCTCGGCTAACCCGAATAACGAGCGCAATTAAAAATCATATGGGTACTGGGGTCTTAGTTAAATCACAGCTTAAAACCCAAAACTTTTCATTCGAATGGTTAAAACAAATTACCATTTCCAATCTTTTAAACAAAAAGATTCAATTCACAAAGTTAACCCCATTCACAAAGATCCATTCATAGATTTCAAACAATTTCTATTTCAATTGAATTAACTCGTTAAATCTTTAAGTCAAGATTTAACTTATAGCTTTCAAAACACATTTCCAAAGATTCATTCATAGCCTTTCAAAACAATTTTATTTCAAGTTGGATTAACTCATTCGGTCTTTGAATCAAAGGCTCATTTCATAGTTTTCAAAACATTTCAATTCCATTTCAAACTTGAAACCTTTCAACACAATTTGGAAATCCTTTCTTAAAATGAAAGCTATTATTATTTGAAAACAAGTAGTTTTCGTTTTGGAAAAATCCAGTTATATTTACACAAGTTAAAACCCTTGAATTAAATTCAAATTCCCAAATCAAAACCTTTAAAATGGTTTAACCCATATATAACTTGTACAACATCTTTAATCCCTAGTTTCAAATCATAGGATTCAATTTCAAACTTGAATTCAAATTTAAATCCAATTATTTAAATTTCAAAACTTAATCAAGTTATTCGAAAATAAGTTTTATCTTTGAAATTCCATTTCAAAAGCTTTTCACTTTAAACCCAAATTTCCAATTTCAAAATCTATTGAAATTAAATTTTCAATTTCAAAAACATTGGATTTAAATTATCTATGATTTAACCGATTTCCACGTGAAATCCATATTTGTGTGTGTAAAAGTGTAGTCCAGGGGTTTCACACACAATAGTGCAACATCATCAATCATCACAGATCAGCATACAGAAATATAGTTGATAAACGATATAACTATAACGCTCATCTTTATTTACAGATCACAGATATATATATCGCAGATAATCAATTACATTCATCTCAGATAAATAAATTACAGATCACAACACAAATCAGGGTATATCAGGGAATATCAACAATTCGACCATTCAGTCAAGTCCAAACATTCACAAGTAAAATTTTATTAATCCTTTGATTAATTACCCTAAGTAATGAATTTTTTTATTACTTTCCTTAAGTAATTTACTTTCAATTACTTTCATTTAGTAATTACCCCTATTTAATTAAGTAATTACTTATCCTTAATTAATTAATCTTAATTAATTACTTACCCTCTAATTAATCTCTTTAATTAATTAACCCTATTAATTAATTATGCTTTAATTAATCACCTTGATCATAAATTAATTATTTTTAATTAAGTAATTATCTTTAAGTAATTAATTTCCTTTAATTAATAAACCCCTTTAATTGATTACATTAAGTAATTAATCTTTCAATTACTTTATTAATTAAATCATTAATCATCAAAACCTTAATCATCTTTAAGGTAATCATTATCTTAATTAATCACTTAATTAAATCATTTTATTTTGAAAACAATTCCATATTAATTCAATTAATTAACCTAATATAAAAATTTCAAAACAAAAACAAATTAAATTTTCGAACCATATGACTTTAAAAATTTATTAAAAACTTGTTAACTAACTTGCGTTTTCTTTTAAACTTGTTATTTTGCTTTATTTTAAACTGGATATCATAACAAGAGAAACCCGAGCTTAACCCATCATTTCCCCGAGCCAAGCCCCGTGTATTCCTCACATTATCTCGACTTCGAGAAAAACTCCAGTCGACTCGAGCCCGTCACGAGCAAAACTGCTTCTTCCCCAAACATCACAAATCCAGACATAAGTGCATACGCGTGCACATGCACAACCCATAACGACGACGTTAATTGCCTCCGGTGACGTCGACACTCCGACCCTCATGCCAGCATCCACTCTCCATCGTACAAACGCATCAACAATCCTTAATTCAAAATTGAGAAGTGCAGGAGAACCAGGAAACCCAACCATCGCCAGAGAAAACTGTCGCATCCACGTTCTCGACCATCTTACCCTCTGAAACTACTGCCGCACCTCCACAACCCTTCCACGAAGCCATCACCAGAACGCGGTAAGACTCGATCAACCAGAGATTACGCATTTGCCTTTGTTAACAGTCTGACCAAAATTAGGTTTAGCAATACAAATCGACTCGCCGACGATGCCTCGATGGTCGAGAGTGTTCCCTACTATTTTTCCTAACATCGCCGATCACTCACCTAGCCTCAACCCAGACCCCAGCCTCGCTAGTGCCTCCGACCACCTGAACTTGCCTAAAACCCATTCCCAGTTCATTTCGAAAGTGCTTTGGGAATACAACACTAAAAATTATCATATTGGCTTTAAAAATCCTATTTTTAAGTAAGTATTCAAGTTATATAATTGAATTTGTAAATTGTTATATTCGAATTTAATCAACATTTGGATTTTCTCTGTAAAAACCAATTTTTTCACATACTATATATTCTTATTCTTCTTGTAACTATTTTTAAATAATGACTGATACTTAACCAAGCATATTTGCTTTTGAAACCAAGGCCTAACAGATATCAAGTAAGTAGATATTGGGTTTTGATCAAACTAAATGCTCTGTAACTAAAGAACAGGAGAGTTTTTCACATAAACAGGTCTGTACACTTCCAACTCTAAATTTTTACTCAGAGGTTCCATATATATATATATATAAACAACTTAGTCACAGATATAACTATATACAAGCAACAACTTTATACTTTAAACATTTAAGAAAATGAGTTACTCACCTGGAAATATTTAAAAACAGAGATTGCTTTTGTTTTTTTTTGAAATCTGCAGTTGACTCTCCCTTAAGTAAATTTCCTTTCAACTTGAATATGTGGTGATGTTTTCTTTTCTTTTTAATTTCAGTTTTCTGCTATATCTTTTTCTTTGAACGAATTAAAGGCTTGAAGACGTATACATATATATATGAAAGGTTTGTATACAGGTTCAAGTATTGAACACCATGTTGTATAATTACTTTATACATGTTTTGTACAACAAAAGACCTTCTTTCAAGGGCTGATGTGATTCTTGTTTTATGGCTGAGTAAATAGCATTAAATGAAGGCATGTTCACCATGCTTCTTTGCTCCTTTGTATACTTACAGCAATATGTTGTTTAGTTGGATTTTGTGGAGGCTTGCATTTATTGTTTTGTCTCATTTCTTTTAAACTTTGTTCTTGCCTTGCATACTTGTATTCTTTGTATTGACTTCGACTGATGATATCCTTGCTTGCCCTTTTGTTTTATTTGTATGTTTTACTTTATATTTTGCAATTTATCTTATACTTATATTTCTAACTTAAGTATTAAATCTATAACATATATTTTATTTTATACAGCTATATTCAATATTGATAAGTAGTTTTTATTTTAAACATTTTCTTATAAATTTTGAAAAATTCAAACAAATCTACAATTTAACCCAAAAATTAAATTTAATTACAAAATTAAATTCGTCTTTAAATCGGGATCGTTACACTAATGGAAAGTGGCGAACTTGTATTGATTTCTCGGACCTAAACAAAGCTTGTCTGAAGGATAGCTTCCCGCTCCCTAGAATTTACCAGCTTATGGATGGAATGGCGGGATATGAACTGCTGTCGTTTATGGATGCGTACTCGGGTTACAACCCGATCCTGATGCATGAGCCTAACCAAGAGAACACCAGCTTCATCACCAATTTGGGATTGTACTGCTATAGGGTAATGCCATTCGGCTTGAAAAATGCAAGGGCAACATACCAAAGACTAGTGAATACTATGTTCAAACGCCAGATTGGAAAGACTATGGAAGTTTACATGGACGACATGTTGGTCAAATCTTGTGTAGCTGCTAACCATCTCGACAACCTCGCTGAAATGTTTGAGATACTCCGAAAATACGTAATGAAGCTCAACCCGCTCAAATGTCACTTCGGAGTAGCCTTTGGGAAATTCTTGGGATTTATAGTAAGTGCCCGGGGCATCGAAGCGAATCCAGAGCAAATAACATCATTATGAGACGTCCAAGCCCCTAAAAATAAGAAGGAACTTCAAAGCTTGAACGGAAAAGTCGCAGCACTGAGCCGATTCATCTCAAAAGCTACAGACAAGTGCATACCATTCTTCGATGCACTGAAGAAGGGAAAGAAAAACTTTGAATGGAGTGAAGCTTGTTAGATAGCTTTCGAGGAATTGCTACGACACATGGAAGCTCCCCCTATCTTATCAAAGCCGGTGGATGGAGAAGACCTATTCGTTTATTTAGCAGTTTCCCCTGACGCACTAAGAGCCGCTCTCGTGCGAGAAGAAGCGGGAATCCAGCGACCCGTGTACTACATTAGCAAACGATTCGCTGGAGCTGAGAAGAATTACCCAAAACCGGAGAAGCTAGTGTATTGCCTTTTGATCGCATCCCGTAAATTACGACCATACTTCCAGGCTCATCCAATTAAAGTATTGATTGACCAACCCCTGCAGCAAGTTTTATACCGGCTAGAAACTTCCGGATGACAACTCAAGTGGAATATAGAGCTAAGTCAATATGACATCGCATATCACTCCAGGAAAGCCATCAATGGGCAGGCATTGGCCGATTTCATCACCGAATTTACTATAAGGAATGATGAGGAAGAAGTTCGGTTAGAAGTAAGTACGCAATGGAAGCTCTTCGTTGACAGCGCATCCAACAACTTATGTTCGGGAGAAAGGATAGTGCTTGAAACACCCGAAGGGTGAGCCATTAGCTACGCTTTGCGCTTGGAATTCCTAGGAAAAAATAATGAAGCAGAGTATGAAGCACTAATCGCTGGACTGAAAGTTGTGAAGGAACTCAAGATAAAATCAATTCACATATAATTGACTCCCAACTAGTCGTCCGTCAAGTGAAAGGGGAGTACCAAGCGCGTGGAGAAAATCTTGCCCCGTACCTGTCCAAAGTACAATAACTGATAAGCAACATCGAGCACTACACTATAACTCACATCCCACGGGAGCAAAACACAAAGGCAGATTATTTAGCTAAGCTGGCAAGTTCCGGAGAAGCTCAGTCATGGGGCTGGTCCCGGTTTAAACTTAACCGACCCAAGCATAGACGAAATGGACATAGACTGGATTCTCAAAACCACCGTCGAACCAGATACATCGATGACGCCGCTAAAGGACTATCTACTTGCAGGAACCCTTCCAACTGACCAAAATCAACAGAAGAAGCTCCTCCGAAAGGCGCCACGGTTCATGATACAGGATGAGATACTCTATTGAAGGGGATTCTCGACCCCTCTTCTTAGGTGCGTGATCGATGATGAAGCACGAAGAATCCTAAAGGAGGTACATGAAGGCGAATATGGAGACCATACTGGGGGGTAGACCCTTGCGAAGAAAGTCCTTCTGTATGGGTATTTCTGGCCAACGATAAACCATGACGCTGCAGATCATGTCAGGAGATGCGATCGCTGCCAAATGTTCAGAAAAATTAAGAGAACTCTCTTAAAGGAGCTAACACAGATGGTCAGTCCATGGCCGTTCGCAATATGGGGGATCGACTTGATTGGCATCTTGCCAATAGCAAAAAGAGGGGCCAAATATGCTATAGTTGCCGTAGATTATTTCACAAATTGGGCCGAAGCGGAACCGCTGGCCACTATAACTACAAAGAAAGTTATTAACTTTGTTACTAAAAACATCATTTGTAGGTTTGGTGTGCCGCAAAAAATCATCACTAACAATGGAACTCAATTCGAAAGTGTCGAGTTTAAAGACTTTTGCAAGCGCTTCCGAATTGAAAAGAGCTTTTCCGCGGTGGCTCATCCACAAGCAAACGGGCAGGTGGAAGCAATAACAAGATCATCAAGTCGACTATCAAAAAGCGACTAACAAAAGAAAAAGGAAACTGGGTTGATGAACTTCCACTCGCATTATAGGCTTACAAAACTACCCACAGAGCGACAACTGGCCACACTCTGTTCGCCTTAGCATATGGTTCAGAAGCGATGATTCCTATTGAATTAGAAGTCCCCTCGCACCGAAGGCAGAATTTCAATCAAAGACAAAACGAGCAGCTCCTACTCAAATTGCTAGACATGGTCGATAAAAAAAGAGAAGAAGCAGAGTTGAGAACCGCCGCCCACCAAAAAAGGGTCGCACGGTACTTCAACTCCAATGTTCACAGTCAAACCTTCAAAGTTGGAGATCTTGTGCTTAAGTGAGTTTACCCCGTTCCAGGGGCCTTCGGCCCAAACTGGGAAGGATCATATGTTGTTAATCAAAAGCTTAGGGATGGGACTGCCAAGTTGACAACCGTCGACGGAGTCACAATCCCCAGAGCCTGGAATAGCGAATCGCTCCGCCGTTATTTCATTTAAGAACTACTTTATGTATTCTCTATTTTTCAGCAAATAAGCCATCCCGGAAATGCCGGGGGCATTGTAAATAGGCAAAGTATCTTCCATGCTTTCCTTAATAAAACTTGATTCGCTCTTTCAAACCGACAAAACTGTGTCCATAATTAATACCCGTCGAGTTGCCCTGGCAACACCGGAAGGGCAAAAAACTAACTCCTCACGTTGCCCGGAGATAGGCAACGCTGAGGAGCATCCAAATTTACACTCCTTGCGTTGCCCGGAGATAGGCAACGCTAATGAGCACCAAAAACTGTGCATCTCGTAAGCCGTATATCTGCCCGGAGATAGGCCACGTTGAGGAGCATCCAAATTTACGCTCCTCGTGTTGCCCGGAGGTAGGCAACGCCAAGAAGCACCAAAAGCCGCGCATCTCATAAGCCACGCATCAAAAACTAACTCCTCGCATTGCCTGGAGATAGGAAATGCCGAGGAGCATCCAAATTTACGCTCATCATGTTGCCCGGAGATAGGTAGCGCCAAGGAGCACCAAAAGCATCTCATCTCGTAAGCCGTGCATCTGAACTTACACTCTTTGCGTCACCCGGAGATAAACAACGTCAAGGAGCACCGAATGTCGCGCACTACATAAGCTGCGTGCTAAATCCAAAATAATGGCCCCTCACATGACCCGAAGATGGGCAACACCGAGGAGCATGAGAAACCACACGCATATAGTCGGGAGTAATGAGCGCAACCCGAACAAAATTGGTGCTAGCAGGAAGGCACTCAGTGACTGACAACACTTACCCATGCGTAAATTGCATACTTACCAGAATATCGCCTGAAACTGGGATTACATGCTAAAGTTGCAAAACTTCCGAAGAAAGGGGGATCAAGTTGTAACTTAGCCAAATTTCAAGTTTGATAAAAGAGTTATCTAAACCTTAAGTTTACAGTCATTTGAAAATTGTTTGAAGTAAACAACCCTGTGAACTGGGGGCATACACGGGTACCCGAACAAAAGCACATGAAAACAATAAGATCACAAAATCTGTCACTCCAAACAAAACTTTTTTAAACAAAGAAGTTAACAAAGAAACTCTTAAGTTCTGTTAATTTCTAAAGCTCTATTAATTTACAAAGTGCTGTTAATTTCTAAGTTCTGTTAATCTCTAAGTTCTGTTACTTCGAACGAAGGGCTTTGGCTATAATCACAAAACTAGAAAAGTATGAGATAAAACAAGCACAAGTACACAGAATACATATGAACAGACAGATAAGAGTACAGTCAAAATATCAATATATTGCTTATAATTTTCTGTACACAGGGTCAAAATGTAGGGGCCGTACCCACACAACACCGGCCAACAAAAAGAAAATACATACTCCACAGTAAAGATGCAAAGTGCAGACTCTGCACTTGAACAGGATGACTCAAAAAGAAAAAAACAAGTCAATCTTCATGCAAGCTGTTGACTAAAAACGAGTCAGCCTTCATGCAAGCGGCTCCCGCTTTTTTCCACCGCTCCCTTTTCCGCCCTTGAACAGTAGCTTCTGCTTCTTCTCAGGAATGGTGTCACTGCCGGTGATGTCAACGAACAGCTCGGGGGCAATGTCCTCATCCTCCTCCAAAGACTTCTCAGAAGTCTCTCCTTTCGTCTTTCGCTTTCGTGATTTGCGGGAGCTTTTAGAGGCTTTGATCGCTTTGACTTTTTCCTACTTTATAGTAGCCAGTTCGTGTTGAGTCTTCTACGGTTGCTCCATCTGAGTCTCCTGCTCCTTGGCCTCAGCTGCTATTATGTCTCCTTCCAACGACACAGAAGGGTCGTCCAAGCCATGAGTGCAGCTATCTTTTCATCTTCTGGCCCCGCTTGCGAACCAGACGCGGATGTGGGAACCAGAACAGGAAAAGAAACAACCACAAAAGATGTGGCAATGGCAGCAGGTATGGGCGCTGAAGTAGCTGGCACGTCAACAGGAAAGGTAGATGGACCTATAAGATCAAAAATGAAAGCATTAAATTCTTCCTGCTCTTGTGGCGTAAGTTGGAAGCTCCCAAATTCGAGAGAAGCAAGGACATTACCTGCACCGGAGGAACAATCGAGAATAGCAACCTCGAATTCACCTCCTTCGCCTTCTTTTGATGGCTCCACCACCTGAGGGAGAATTTCAAGTCCTGAACTCGTTGGCTGATCGTGGGGCTGCTCCGATAATTTTCTCGTGCCGGAAATAGAAGGCTTGGTAAGCACAATGACGGAAATTTTCAAGGCGGCATCGGTGGCCTCCTTCTCTCTTTCAACATGGAGAATTTCCTGGCCCTCAAGTAACACCTTCTTAGATTCGTCATTAAGATAGGCGTCCTGCAACTCTTGATCGGAATAAACGCCATCGCTGTCGGCAAAACGAGATAAGATTTCCTCCCAACTAAGGTGAGAGTGTGCTGAAACTTGGGGCCAAGATAGCTGAGACTTCCTTGATGCAACAGAGAGTTACCATAGAAGTTCATAATAGTCGCATCCAGCTTCTCCATTTTCCTGTCGAAGGCATTTTGGAGGTCCAAGTAATCCGCTTTCACGGCAGCCTTCTTAACTTCAGCGGCAGTCTTATCGGCACTAAGCTGCACGACCTAAGCTTGTAGCTTGGCGATGGTCTCGGCTTGGTCAGAAATAGTTTTATTGTGCCCCTCACAATCAGATCATGGTCGACGATAGTTTTCCTCTGAGCCTCGATGATGGCGTTACAAGCGGCCACTTCTTCTTTCAGCTTAGCCTCCTCCGCATGAGTCTTCTTAATCTTGTCCCTTCAGACGATCTCAACTTTTGCATGTGCATCCTTCCACTCCTTCATCAAATCGGCGTTCCTCCTACTTTCATGAAGGGCCGCTCCTTCTCTTCCTCCAGCTATTTAATCTTAGCGTCGCGGTTGGCCAACGCCCTCTCCAAATCGTCCTTCTCTGATTCGAAGGAGAGGATCTCCTGATAATTATTTCTGTTCGTATCCATCAGCTATTTACAAAGCTTCTCCCATCCTTCGGCCTTTTCTAGGTCGCTATGAATAGCTTGGAGATGCGGCATGTAGGAACCCTTGCGAACGGGGTGTGGATCCAGGTCACACTTAACCCCCTTCAAGAACTAACCAGGAAGCGCTGCCTCAAGATTAGGGGAGGCCCGAAGAAAGGACGTAGGCATGTCTCCGGTAGGGGCGAGAAGCACCAGGGGCGGCAGTAATGATAGAAGATGATGAAATATGAGTTGGAGGTAGAATCAGGGCAGAAGTGATTGGAATTTCTTAGCCCACGGAAGAATGTTTTGAAGCAAGCTCTGAAGAATGAGGGCAATGTTCAAACTTTGACTTTTTCGACGGTTCATCCCTTTCCTCAAGAGATCTACTCTTCTCATACCCGCCTTTATATGATCGAACTTGGTCTCTTTCTTCTGAGCGGCGGGTTTCGGCTTTGAGCTCTTTTCTCCTCCTATATTCCTCCTCCGTTTCTCGGGATTGATAACGGCTGGAGGTGCGCTTGGAGTACCGCCGTGAGTTAGTAAACTCTTCAAAGTTGTCATAGAAATCTCGTGCTCTCATCATATCTAGCATAAAACATACATAAAAGGTTTCAGAAACATAAGATAAACACTATGAATATGGAGAACTGAATGAAAATGAGTGTAATCCTAGCGTGATGTTTATTGTGTTTCTAAGGTGAACCTAAAACGTCATCACGAACCAGGACGGACGGCCATCGTAGGTGAAATCGAACTAACTTCGGCTGTTGTGGGCAGAACCGGGCTAACTTCTGGCGCGATATCACCTGAGTAGGGAGGCACCGTAACAAATTTAAAATCATCTTTCATGAGCTCATCAAAGTCAACATAGACATCGCTGAAATCCCCGAGCTCCGTTCCGACGTCTTTACTTAGAGAGTCTTGATGCCTTCCAGATTCTGGAGCTTTGCCTTTATCACTTATATCAGGGAGAGGCGAGCTCGGAAGAATGGGGCTCATATCCGGAGTTTCATCACAAGACTCTTAGGCCCCACCATCGGATTCAAACAAGAAGTAATCACTGGCAGTGGACTTATCACTACTACTTTCAAACTCTCCTTCTTCCTTCTCTGAATCCAATACAGCCTTGCCTTCTCTTTGTTTGAACTCCTATTCTGCTTCCTCCGGAATTGGAGGCATTCTACCTGGGCCGCTTAATCCAGTCGCAACAGCCTCTTCCCCCTCGCAGGCTTCGTCGGTGGATCCTCTGGATGGGCTTTCTCTCTCTTGAGAGGCGCCTTCTTCGGAATCGTAGAAGGAGGAAATAGGTCTCGTATGAACTCTGGATCGAGCAGGAGATGGAATTTCAACTTGAACGACAGATCTACCCAGAGCCAGTAGTCCATACCAATGCATGTTTTCATCAGTCAGTAATACTTTAACGCTTCTCTCCTCGACATCGATAGCCTTTAAAGTCTGACAAACTTCATTGAGTGTCGCGTCTCTGTTCGACCTTGGAATAAATGAAAGAGACATATGGTTGGTTAGGAACTCCATTGTAATGCATCAAAAGCTCGATGGATAAATAGAAGCTTACCCCCTGTCATCCACCAACGATTGAACCTTCCGGGGCATCTAACAAAGAAATATTGTGTCTTGAATTGCGATAAGTTGCTTTGCAAGCGCTGGACGATTTTCCAGTTTCTCTGGGCTTTGATTATGATCAAGGAGGGACAATCATCTCTCCTCTTAAATGCCAGAAAGTACCGTAACTCATCAAAACTTGGAGCACGGTTAAACGCCCACATGAAAAGAATATGCAGCCAAGTCAGGATGGCGTAGCCATTTGTATGTAGCTGAAATGAGGCAATACCCAAGTTCGAAAGAGTCTCACGCAGAAAGTCATTGAAGGGAGGCACGGCTCCGTTCAAACACATGTATCGGTGGCAAGCGGTGTACCCCAAGGGAGGCATATGAGCGGATTCATCCTTCTCTAGCAGACAAACATCCTCTTCGAGGATTCCGTGTTGCGCACAGATGTTATGAAGGACCTTGGCGGAAACAACCAATGAAGCTCTCTCAGGCGGATTAAGCAAAACTCTAAAGTTGGGACGTGTACGATCCACGATTGGCCCAACCGGGACTAACTAGCCATACCGAGCTTGCGAAGTGGATGATGAATCGGCTTGAGAGTGCCGGGCTTCCTCCGATTGACATACGACGCGTGGATGGCTGCTTCATTCAAAATAACAGAACTTGCGTCCGAAAATGGTCTGGTAAATCTATCCTAAACTAATAGTTTCCCCTGCCACACTGGAATTCCAAAGAAACATTAACTTGTAATCGCCACGTCGGATTTCAAGTGTAGACTAGGGAAAGTGCAGTGTGCTATCTATATGGGATAAACTCGGTGCTCGATACACTGCAAATGCCCTATCCTGTGCAGATAGTTTGCTCGCAGTGGAAGAAGAAAAGAACTTCCCATGTCACTTCGTTTTATGCTTTTGTTTCTACTTCCTGTACACTTACTCGTTATCGATCCATGATCGATAACGGATGCGCTGTCCAAAGCGACGCGGAAAACTCTTCTCACTACAGGAACGCCGAGCGTGTAACAAACAAGTAGGATAAGTCCAAAATCTACAGAAGAATCGTGATCGACTGGTGATGTGACGTATAGTAACAGCTGCGAAACTGGACACAAGTCAATTCTGGTCTAATAGACGAAGATAGCAAAACGTGTCAAGCACTGAGCCAAAACCCGAATGTCGTTCCGGTAAACAACTCTTCGATTTACTATCATCCTCCATTAGACCGTAATCAACTTGAACTTCTCGCAATCAACATTGCAAATGGAAGCTCGTCACCAAATCATTACACAAACATGATAATTAGCAAACCAATTAAGCAAACCCACCTTTGATTGAATTCTAAGACAGGGGAAAGATCGAGGGCTGAATTTAACGAACTATGAATGGATAGTGGCAAGTTAGATGGATCGATGGCGACTCAAGATGGTGGCGAGCTGGAATCACGATGGAAGGATAAAGTATCACCAGGGGTTGATGGATCGAGGCGCAGAAAGGCCGTTGAATTGCTTGAAGTTGAGTCGCTCGAGGAATGGGTCGCGTGGAGAAGTTTTCTGGCTCGAGTCGAATGAAGCTATTAGGTTGGTTCGAGGGTATAAATATGCAAAAAGAAGGAAGCATAAAAATTACCTAAGGCATTGGGTCGCCAGCGATCCATCATGGGTCGCTAGCGACCTAAATATCCAAAGGAAATTTTCAACAGTGTGGATCGCTAGTGACCCATAGTGTTGGGGGCACTTTTTCTCGAGCTCATCCTATGACATTTACCTATCATTCCAAAGTATGCCGGGAAGCTACGGGAAGAAATTTGATCCGTTGTGGCAAGCAATAGCAGTCAAAACCAAAGCAAGATGACCAACAGCATAAACTGCTATGTATTCATAAAACTTTAATGTAATCATTTGGAAATCGCGGAAGGATATTAAGAGTGATAACTACCAGAGCACGCCTTGTTTACAATGAAGACATACTTCGGGGGGAAAATATTATCTGGGTTTTTAACCCAGCAGGACCTAACAGGAGACAGAACAGTCTGGTGTTATTGGAATGGTTTGGAACTTAACCAGAAAGGCTAAGGCAAGGAGTTAACGAGAGCCAAGCTATATTACTACGGCAACGACTGGGATCAGCTAAACTGAGAGATCGACATTCTTTTAGTCCAATCAGCAGCTAAGCGCAAACAGCTAGTAAATTGTCATCAACACGGAACAACGACGACAAAAGACTATGGAAACATCTCCAATTCCAAACTCCAGAAAAATCCTAAGTGCTTGGATCATCAACGACCCATGCCTCTTCTCGAACCTTCAAATGAACTAACTAAGGATGCAATAAAAAGAGGCCAAGGTATTGGCTCACAAACGAGCCAAGTCCATGGGTCGCTAGCAACCTATAGACCATGGGTCGCCAGCGACCCATGGTTTTTCCTCGGTTCATGAGCCAAATCCCCTTGGGTCGTTCCCTACCTACCTACGAACAGTTGATGAAGTGGCCCAGCCTAGAAGCTCTCTGATCCATATAAGTACTATCCTACCTGCAACATAAACAAGATCTTCTCCGGAATGGTTGCTGAAGCTCTGCTAGAATTATTCTTCACTCTCTACCTCTCTCACAGCAATCTCTAAAGGAATTCACTGTGATTCTCCAGTGGATTCCAACTCTTGGGATTCAATCTAGCTAAAGATAATCAAAGCCTTGTAATCAAACTTCTCTTATAACAACTATCAGTCTTTAATAAAACTATAAAGTGGACGTAAGCTTCATTAACAGCTGAATCACTATAAAAATTCTCTGTCTACTTTCTTTTACTGTTCTTTTTCTATATATGTGATATGTGATATTGCTCTGTAAGAATAGGGCTGGTGCTTTCAAACTCTAACTGGGGTGTTGATCCATTTTTTGGGTTAACAGCCGCCTAAATTTCGCTTTTCACTTCACTCCAAAAGAAACCCCGCTTTAAACCTAAATCCCCTCTTCAACCCTAAATCCCCACTTCAACCTATAAATCCCTCTCAAATCTAATCTGCAACCCACGAATCCCTCTAAAATCCAATAGGCAACCCATGAATCCCTCTCAAATTTGGCAGTCAATTGCTGCAACTCTCCAGGTAGCTGAAGCCGAAATCCTTAAAGAAGCCGAAGCATGATTCTTGCAGGCAGCTTAAACACTATTCGGTGATCGATTACTTAACCAAGCTCAATTCCTCAATGAAGCTGAATCGTGATTTCACATTCAGGAACTTGACTGTTGGTATTTTATTTGTTTCTACGTTTTATTTCCTTGTTGAATCATCCTATGAATAGACTTCACAGTTATTCAATGAGGGATAAACTAAAATTGGTAAACTTTCTTGGGTCAACAATTTTACTTTACATGTCGATAGGAATTAAGAACTTACTAATTTATGTTGAATTTAAGCCAACGGTCAATTAGGTTTCATGATATTGATTTGAAACAAACTGAGGGTATCAGTTGAATTTCAGATTAGTAAATGCTTTATGTAGTGAGATAAACATAACTTAATTTCTTTTGTCACGTTTTCATGTGTAAGGTAGCAAACCGCATAAGTACCCTACGCACTTGGTTAAATAGCAAACTTTTGGTTTCTATGATCCAATTATTGTTTGGATCCCCAGGCATACATACATACATACATACATACATACATATATATATATATGTGTGTGTGTGTGTGTGTGTAAGCTTTTTTCCCTTTTTGAATGCTAACACATAATTCAATTCACATGAGTGGGATGATGATTATATCATGACCTTAACAAAATAATTGTTTGTTTACTTTTGAGCCTTGGTTGTTTTTTCAATTTGTTTTTCTTTTCTCAATTACTCTGCCCAACTTTCTAAATAAGTGGCTATTCAATTGTTTATGTCCAAGCTCCTCACCTAACTGATATTGGCAAATAGGACCTTCCTACTATGAATTCAATTTTTTGTAATATGAATTTCCCAATTGAAGCTATCAGTTTGGTTTTTGTACGAATTTTAAATGCGAAAATATGAATTTAATTTTATAATTTATACTTTTTCATAGAAACATTCATAAGCTTGATGTATGAATGAGCTTGATATACGTCTCATAATCTTTCAGGTCGCAATCAGTCTTGACAATCTATACAATATTTTTTTATCGTTGAATATGACATATTGATCATGATAGCATATATTGATACAATCATAAGATAAAATTGCAGTAAAACTGAGAAATTGCAATCTCAAATCTCGCCAATATTTCATATTTTTCTTGTTTGTAGAATTGCAGTTTGTCCGCTCCATTTTTTGTTTGCTGAATTGTAGTTTCTCCGCTTCATTTTGCTATTTGTTGAATGTCGGTGCTGCTGATTAATTATCTGCCAAATGTTTGACCAACATTATTTTTATTATTGAAAATAAGACTTATGGAAAGAAAATTTTAAACCAACAATTTTATGTTTTCCTAAAATTAAAATATTTGATTTAGTAATGTTATCCGCCAAAACAAATTTATATTGTTTAACGCCAAATTAAAGCGGATGGAGAAAAATGAAAGGTGGGTGAAGAAGGAAGTTGTGTTAAAAATAATAAAAGTGTTTTATTATAGAAAAACATGATTGTAAAAAACAACCGAGACTTTGTTTTAGTGCAGATTTTCTTGATTGATTTTCGGTTACGTTTTATACCATTGAATTAGGATTTTGCGAAAAGAAAATTGTTACTCGGTTTTGGTTTAATAACTGATAAAGAGAGCTTGCTATTTTTTCTTTTAAGAAAAAGAATATTTATTACAACAACTATAGTGGAAAATGTTAGGTAGGTATCAGCTTATAAATTGAATGTATGGACTATTTTCCAATTTTTGAAACATGCTTGGTTTTGCTTGTTTTGAAAATTTAATTTTCAGTTCATAAACCCATTTGGTTTCAAATTTGATTTTAGTTTTATTAACTTTTTAATTTTAATTTTAAGTTTAATGATTTTTTCAAACGATTTTTTAAAATAAAGTTGATTAATGTTGACAAAAAGAAACAAAATAAAAATAAATTCATCCTTTGTGTTGTGTATGGTTTTGATTTCAATTCTCTTATCTATTTCATATTCTAATGTATGTGAATCATATCTACAACTTTTTATTTTATTTACTTTTCCTACAGGGAGCATATCCTATGTATGCATTAGCTATTCTTTACATTTTGTACAATAATCAGCATGACCGTAAGGGGTTATTGTTTTACTTGATTCTTGACGAAGTGAAAGAAAAGATTAAATTTTCTTGATAGAAAATAATTTTGAATTCATATTAGGATATATGTATTCCATTTTGGGTACAAATTAGTACATGGTTGATAGATATAGTTTTTTATGTCCCATGAAAAACTTATTTACTATATATATATATATAAGGAAATTTGACCGTTTTGTAAGGAAATTAATGCGAAACGTTTCCTTCTTCATTATGCGGTACATTAATGGACCGTTTCCTTCCTCAAACGTTTCCTTCCTCATTATGTTGTCAATAGAATCTAAAGGGTTTTCCTATTAATATGCTAATAAATAAAACGGTTATAATCTAGAGCGTTAATTTCTCTCATCTTGATCTTGATGGACGATCAAGATTAAGTCTACAAATCTGAAAATTTGGTCCTCTCTCTGCCTATAAATATTAACCTTTGCCCATCACAAAGGATATAAGAAAACACATAAAGAAAATATAGGAAAAGAGAGAGAAACTATTCTCCTTTATCCATTGATACAGCCTTCGACAACAACCATTGCTGATTCGTATACAAGATGTCTGGAGGTATGTTTTATTAATTCATTACATATGTGATAATCATGTAATTCTAGATCTTAGGGTTTATATTATTCGCAAGATATAGATTACATGTGGTATCAGAGCCTATTTTAGAATTCATGATTATCCATCAATATATAAAACGAAACTACCATAGATCTATGATATGATGTTTGTAATTTTACTATGACAATGATAATGATTATTAATATTAATATGATTCAAGTTTAATATTCATATTATTTAAGTTCCTACAGTAATCATGATTATCAATATTGTTCTATTTACTGTATTCTTAGATCTGGATCTGAAAAGTTCATATTTCCGCAAAAGTTAATTTTCTACTTTAATATTTGACCTACTGTATAATATGGAACAACTTATTGTATGCGAATACTTTTCAGAAAGTATACATATTGAAAACAATTGTTTTCTAGTTTGACATTAAATTCATGACCTGGAACTTGCAAGATAATTGTCTATATATGATTTGCAAAATAATTATTTATATGTTAAATTCATATATGGAATTTACTTGGAGTTACTAGACATTTATTATCCTTGCTGTGGATTACTTGAAAGAATAACAAAAGTTTATGCAAAAAAAAAAACATTAATGTTTATCTCTTTTCTCTCTTGTTTTAGTTTTCGCTTCCGCACTTAATTTCCTTGTTTCCTCTGGTCTGATGCATGCAGTCCCGTCCACAGGCGGCTGCTGCTTGCACAATAACGCATGAAACATTAATGTTTATTATTATTTCATTAGTATGGTTCTACTGCCTACCCACAGGAGGCGCTAAACCTAACCTCTTATTATGACATGTTGTGTTTTATTCTAATAAAGAAGCCTACATTTCTTTTATATCTGCAGTTGCAATGCCCTCAAACCTTAATTCGTACGCTACGTCTATCGTCAAACTCAATGGAACCAACTACTCAGAATGGAAAGAGCAAGTTGAGTTTTCTTTAGGCGTACTTGAACTGGACATGGCTCTCCTTAAGGAAAAGCCAGCCCCACTTACTGACACAAGTACGCCTGAGGAAAACAAACTCCATGATGATTGTGAACGATCTAATAGGCTCAGCATGATGTTTATGCGAATGGTGATTGATACCAACATCAAAACCTCTCTATCGAAAACTGAAAGCGCAAAAAAATATTTGCAATCCATTGAAAATCGATTCAAGACTGCAGACAAATCCCTTGCTGGGAAACTTATGGCAGATCTTGTAACCATGAAGTTTGATGGTTCTCGCTCAATGAGCGCTCATGTCATTGAAATGATTAACCTTGCTGCCAAACTTAAGAACTTGGGATTGGTTATGGATGATGCTTTTCTCATCCAATTCATTCTCACTAGCTTACCTACTCAGTATGAACCATTCAAAATTCATTACAACACTATTATGGAAAAGTGGAGTCTAAATGAATTGACTAACAAACTGGTTCAAGAGGAGTCTAGGCGAGGCTCGCAAGGCATTAAAGTTGCTTATTTCACTCAAGGGGTTGGAAAACAAGCTGGCAAAAAGAATAACTCACAACATAAAAGAGCACCACCCAAATCTGATGACGCCACTCAACCATCCAAGAAGAAAACGAAGGATGACGTCTGCAAATTCTGCAAGAAACCTGGACACTTCCAGGCAGATTGCATTAAGCGCAAAGCATGGTTCGAAAAGAAAGGTAACACAATGGGTTTCGTAAGTCATTTCGAATCAAATCTTACTAATGTACCTTCTTCTACTTGGTGGATTGATACTGCTGCTAACGTTCATGTTTCGAATTCTATGCAGGGATTCATTACGATCCAAACCACAAACCCAAGTGAGAATTTCATTTTCATGGGGAATAAAGATAAAGCTCCAGTTGAAGCTATTGGAACTTTTCGTCTTATTTTAGATAGCGGTTATCAGTTAGATTTATGTCAAACTTTTTATGTTCCGTCTATTTCCCGTAATTTGATTTCTGTAAGTGTACTTGATAAATTTGGATATTCTTTTGAAGTTGGAAATGGAAATTTTAGTTTATTTAAAAATTCTAGTCTTATTGGTTCTGGAATATTAATTGATGGACTTTATAAACTTCATCTTAAACAAAATGCTGAAATCCAACTCACCCTGCATGGAAAAGAAACTAAAAGAAAGTCATCCAAGAATGACTCTTACTTCTTATGGCATAAAAAACTGGGTCATATATCCAGTGAAAGAATCAAGAGGTTAGTGAAAGATGGTGTCCTACCGGACCTACACTTCGCTAACGTTACAGCATGTGTTGATTGTATTAAAGGAAAAACAACAAAAAACACAAAGAAAGGAGCCACAAGAAGTACACAACTTCTTGAAATAATACATACAAATATTTGTGGACCTTCTGATGTTCCAACTTTTGGAGGAGAGAAATACTTCATCACTTTCATCGATGATTTTTCACGTTATTGCTATCTTTATCTGTTGCATGAAAAATCTCAGTCAGTGGATGCTGTACAAGTGTTCATTACTGAAGTCGAAAGGCAATTAGAAAGAAAAGTGAAAATCATTAGGTCAAACAGGGGTGGTGAATTCTATGGAAGGTATGATGAAACGGGACAACATCCTGGACCTTTTGCTAGACTTCTTCAAAAACTTGGAATTGTTGCACAATACACAACGCCTGGATCTCCATGGCAGAATGGTGTAGTTGAAAGGCGAAATCGTACTTACATGGAAATGGTTAGATCCATGATGAGTCATGCAAATTTACCTATATCATTATGGATGGATGCATTATGAACAGCTGTCTACATCTTAAATAGAGTTCCAAGTAAGACCGTTCCAAAGACTCCTTTTGAACTTTGGAAAGGATAGAAACCTAGTTTAAGACATCTCCAAATTTGGGGTTGCCCAGCTGAAGCTAGACTGTACAATCCAAATGAAAAGAAATTTGATTTTAAGACAGTCATTGGTTACTTTATAGGTTACCCAGAAAAATCTAAAGGATATAGATTTTATTGTCCTAACCATAGTACAAGAATTTTTGAAACCGACAATGCCAAATTCTATGAGAATGGTGAAATCAGTGGGAGTACAAAACAACAAGAAGTGGTCATTCATGAAATAAGGGTACCCATTATCTTACCCTCTATTTTGAAAGATATTGGGAATCATCCCATTGTTGAACCTGTTCACAATGAGGAAAACCCAATAAATGATCAACAAATCCATAATGAAATTATCACTAATCATAATGTTGTTGAAGTACCACAGGAACTAGCATTAAAAAGATCTCAAAGACAAAGAAGATTAGCTATTCCTGATGATTATATGCTTCATCTAATAGAATCTGAAGGAACTACGAACCCAATTTCTTATTCACAAGCCATTAAGGATGTTAATTCTATTAAATGGATTGATGCCATGAAAGATGAACTGAAATCTATGGATAATAATCAATTTTGGGAAATCGTTCAATTGCCGCAAGGACATAAAGCAGTCGGTTGTAAGTGGGTCTTCAAGACCAAACGTGACTGCAATGGTAAAATTGAACGATATAAAGCTAGACTTGTTTTCAAAGGTTTTAATCAGAAAGAAGGCATTGACTATAATGAAACTTTTGCTCCTGTTTCCAGGAAAGATTCTCTTAGAATTATCATGGCATTAGTAGCTCATTATGATCTCGAGTTACATCAAATGGATGTGAAAACAGCCTTTCTAAACGGAGACTTGGAAGAAGAAGTCTACATGCGTTAACCTGAAGGCTTCATAATTGAAGGACAGGAAGACATGGTCTGCAAACTTAAGAAATCAATATATGGACTGAAACAAGATTCTAGACAATGGTATCTAAAGTTTCATGAAATCATTACCGCTTTCGATTTCACAGAAAACATAGTTGACCCTTGTATATACCTCAAGTTCAGTGGGAGAAAGTTTATAATTTTGATTCTGTATGTTGATGACATATTATTAGCTAGCAGCGACCTTGGTTTATTACGTGAAACTAAGGATTATCTCTCAACTAACTTTGAAATAAAAGATATGGGTGAGGCTTCCTATGTGATAGGAATAGAAATATTCCATGATAGATCACAAAGAATTCTAGGATTGTCTCAAAAAGCATATATTGATAAAATTCTTGAGAGATTTGGCATGACGAATTGTTCCTCTAGTCCTGTCCCACTGTAGAAAGGAGACAAACTTGTTCTTGAGCAGTGCCCAAAGACTCCTATGGAACGAGAAGAAATGACCAAATATCCTTATGCATCTCCTGTAGGGAGCTTGATGTATTCACAGGTCTGTACAAGACCTGATATCAGTCATGCAGTTGGTATGCTGGGTAGATTTCAAAGTAACCCAGGAATCGCTCATTGGAAAGCTGCAAAGAAGGTACTGAGATACCTAAAGGGAACAAGGAATTACATGCTCACCTATAGAAAATGAAGTTACCTACAAGTAACTGGTTATTCTGATTCAGACCTTGCTGGATGTCCTGACACTAGGATCTACACTCTTGGCTATGTGTACCTCTTATGTGGAGGTGCAATATCATGGAGAAGCCAGAAATCTGAGATGCTTTTCGGATCCACCATGATGGATGAATACGTTGCATGTTATGAGGCTTCAATTCAGGGAACATGGCTGCGTAATTTTGTCTCACAATTTGGCACTTTAAGTTTTATCTCTAAGCCACTAACTGTCTACTGCGACAATGAAACTGCAACCTTTTTCTCCAAGCATGATAGGATAACCAAAGGTTCCAAACACATGGACCTTAAATACCTATTACTGAAGCAAGATGTTAAACTAAAGAAAATTATTGTTGAATCGATAAGTACAGACTTACAAGTGGTAGACATATTCACGAAAGGACTACCTCTAAAGACCTTTCAGAGACATACTGATAGCATGGGTCTTGCAGATAGTTCCTAATTATCTTCTTATTATGCCATTTATTTTGTACTTATCTAGACATAACAATTATTGAGCTCTTAATAATTTAGACATCTTTTATTTCTATTTTATAATGTGTACACATTTACATTTAGATAAATGATAACAGAAACAGTCTTTTGCTTCAAGACATTATGTGACCATTAAGTTATGCTCATTTATGGTCTAGTTATGAAAGTTGTCAATGTCATAGTGCATGGAAGTAAGCATGTTGCAAAATAACGTGTACACGTCATGACTTCCATTGACCACTAGATTAGCCAAGACACTTATGATAACTGACTAAAGAAAAGTTTAGCATATCATGCGCACCTTATGACCTTAATACGAAAACATTAATGGATTTTACTATTGACCAAGTGGGAGACTGTAAGGAAATTTGACCGTTTTGTAAGGAAATTAATGCGAAATGTTTCCTTCTTCATTATGTGGTACATTAATGGACCGTTTCCTTCCTCATTATGTGGTCAATAGAATCTAAAGGGTTTTCCTATTAATATGCTAATAAATAAAACGATTATAATCTAGAGCGTTAATTTCCCTCATCTTGATCTTGATGGACGATCAAGATTAAGTCTACAAATCTGGAAATTTGGTCCTCTCTCTGCCTATAAATATTAACCTTTGCCCATCACAAAGGATATAAGAAAACACATAAAGAAAATATAGGAAAAGAGAGAGAAACTATTCTCCTTTATCTATTGATACAGCCTTCGACAACAACCATTGCTGATTCGTATACAAGATGTCTGGAGTATGTTTTATTAATTCATTACATATGTGATAATCATGTAATTCTAGATCTTAGGGTTTATAATATTCATAAGATATAGATTACAATACACACACACACACACATACACACACAACAAGATGTCTAAATGCTAAGCTATATTAACAGTACTGCTAGTTGGAGCCTTTCATTGCATAGGTTACTTTGTCTTGAACTGTTGTCGAATGTCAATTAGTTCAGAATTAACGAAAGACTAGTCTAGTTGCAAACTGAAATGCAACTCAATTAGTTGCAACTCAATTTATAGTGCATCCATGTAAATAAGCAATGCAACTGCTGGACCAATTGACGATGAAATTGATGGATCTAGTTTGACAATTGAACAATTTGGCAATACAACTGAGTTGCAAATTGCAACTCAGTTTGCAAACTGAAATTCAAATACAATGATTTGTTGCTCAGAGCAACAAAATGCAACCGATCTAGTTCCTTCTGTTTCCATGTTTGTATCCATGTTTCCATGTGTCATGCTCCAACTCCTTCTATGCAAACATGATCGAACAGTTAAGGCATGATTGTATCTATGTTTCCACGTGCAAAAACTCAAATAGAATGATTGTATCCATGTTTCCATGTGCAAAAATATAGATAGACGATCTGTTGTGCTTTCAACTATAATTGAAAACATTTTTAAGTTGTAGTTGTTGTGCTTTCAACTAGACCTAAAAACCCTATTAAACATTATTGCTAACATTGTCACTAATGTTGTTTTTGTTATTTGTTTGACAGAGAAAAGAAACCTGGGATGAAGCAAATGTACCTCAAGTGGTATATTTGGGATATCTTGGTACTGCAATAGCTTGGCCTGCTGCGAACGTTATAATGGAATTTGTAGTAAGTATAATTCAAACTTTGTTTAGATATGACAATTTTTTGATTTGGTTGAATATTGTTTATTTGTTATTGGCTTTTGGAACATGCTTGTATGATATGATTACCATGATTGGGCTTAAGATCATAAAGCTAGCATTATGTTGGTTATAGGCTTATAGCTACTAGGCAACAATGTTTAAGAACGAAGTACACTGACTGTTCGAATCCACATTTTATGGTTGTGGTGCTGTATGACCTCTATTTACATTTTATATGATCATAGGAAGAATTTGAATAAATAGCAACAGCGGCCTTCATGTGTTATTATTTTGGTAGCTCAACAAATTTTATTCCGCTTAGACCAAATCAAGTTAAGTATTAAATAACAATTATTTGCAACATTCAATAACAAATCATTTTACCTGGTATATAAAACGTCGAATAAAATTAAATTTGTTCTCCATTATCCAACTGGTAAGTCCGCCACTAACGAAAAAAAGTCTTACAATGCCTAGTCACTAGAATGTGAAATTACCTAATATTCTGTTTGAGCATAAAAATTTCCTATCAATATTTGATTGGAAACAACAGATTCATACCGATCTTAGTAGACTCGTCCTTTTCCATAATGTTAAAGCCATTTGTTAATCTTTTCTATGGAAAGTAACTATCTAAAATGAAAATAAATAGAGAAAAGTACTTGATATAAAAAGGAAGTACATTTGTGTTGTCAACATGAACATCAGTATAACTTGCAACATAACAGGCTATACTAAATTAATTCCTTACAATGAGAGAAATAGTAGTAGATCGTACATTTACCATGTTAAATTCTATCTTTAACTTAATATTGTGATCATGTTTAACCTCAGGCTCTAGTTGACAGACCCCATAACTTTGTGATAGTAATATCAGAAAACCTTGTATTTTGCCTACATACATTCAATATATTTACACGAAGAATGTACACTAGTAATGACTTATCATCGCTATTCCGATTCAGACTCTCCCTTTATGATTTAAATTTCAATTCAGACTCTCCCTTTATGATCCGATTTACATTCTGATTCAAACTTGATCAAAACTGCAATTAAAAAAACATTAAACTTTTACCAGTGCATTTAAATACTTTGTTTAGATTCACGGTTCCAATTATAATGTTCTCAAAGCAAAATAAAATTGTAATTATGTAATAAGAGAGAAAATTAAGTTTTAAGTTTAGTTGTATTTATAAAATTTTAGGTACATCAGATTCAACATACGATATTCATAAAATATAAGATTTGATAAGGGTTGAAAAAATATTTTTATGATATCAATTTTAATACCATTTTCAATAATGATTTTACACATATAAAAATAGGTATGTGGGTCTTTTTGTTTATGCATGTTCTGTATTTATGCATTCGTTGGGGGCATGTGGCTTGAATTCAATTTAAATAGCTTGAAAAAGTTGCATATGATAACATTTTAGTATGTATCTAGAAAAGTTTTAACTTGAAATTTTAACTAGCACATTTTAAATATTTTAATTTGTAAAGGTGACCCATAGCTCAAAATTCTATAACGAATAATGTGTACATTATTGTAGGCAGGTCAGATGGGTTATGGACAAAGCGTTCTAGTTATGGCAGCAGCTGGTGGTACTGGACAATTTGCAGTTCAGGTTAGCAATGCTTCACAAAAGCTTTAATATATTTCTCATATGACAAATTTCGGTTGTTATTCTTCGTCCTCTCTTGAAAATGTATAAAATTTATGGTTGAATAAGATAAACACTTTATATTGCCAATACCAACCGTTTGATAGTTTGATTCCAGTTTCTACATTTTCTTAGCATTCACGTTCGTCTATCTGAATGATCGTTTATGGTGAAATGGTAATCTAAAGTTTTTAGTTTTTGTCTTCTTAGGTGGGCGAAATTGAACTAGATAGAGAACTGTAACATGCTCAAGAAAATGTTTACTATTCTGTTTTCTTTTACGCACCATGGTGCCCATTCTCGAGGAAAACTCAACCTATTTTTGATGCTCTCGGCTCCATGTTTCCACAAGTAAATCACTTAGCTATAGAAGAATCTTCATCCATGCCTAGGTATATATTATATGAGTTTACCATTCATCTCTTTGTTGAATATTTACCATTATTTTCTTATTTGGGTGACATCAATACTTATCATAATTGTTTCAGTGTTTTCTCAAGGTATGGAATTCACAGTTTTCCATCCATACTAATAGCCAGTAGAACAACAAGAATCCATTATCATGGACCAAATGACCTGGGTTCTCTTGTGAAATTCTACAAAGAAATAACATGTACAATTTTCATACCTTTACACACACATATACATACACACACACATGGATATACACACACTCTCTCTCTCTCTCTTTATAAAGAGAATTCTCTTTTCCAGCATTATGAATTCATTAGTCATGACCAATGTGAAATAGAATAACATTTTAGTCAGGTTGAAATCTGTTACTCAACAGACTGAAAGCCATACTATATCTGTATCTATGTGAGATACATACATGATTATATACAATTCAGTTAAATTCTATGTTGACCCTGTTGTAATATAAACACGTGTATAACAAATTTATAATTACGCTTTTTGTGCCTATATGTTATGTGATTGCACTTTTGCTCTTTCACTTATATGCACCTATATATGTTGTTATGCTTGAAGAAAGTAAATCTACCAAGTTATTAATATACAGGAAGTAATATTCAATGTTGAACCTACTGTTCCATCTAGTGTTGAGAGAGTTTGGTTCTGCTTTTGCTAATCAACAGAATGTTGCATGTTTAGTCGTAGAATGGGAATGAGCTAAGGTAAAGAAAACTCTTGACTGATATTTTTAAAAGCTGTAAATTTCTACCTTATCACATGTCCTATCATATTTATTACATGGATAAATATGATTGTGATTAGAGTTTTTGAATGTTCAATGGTTCATTTCTAACAAAAGTGTTGATTTCCCTAGCTTTTGACTTTTTTGTGTGTTAAAGACATTAAAACCTTGATTTTTTTTTCTTTGGTAGTTTTGGTATTTTTTGTGTGCTTATAATGAAAATTGACAAAAATCAGCTTAAATTGTATAGAATCTAAAATGATGATTGAATATTTTGCTGAGCGTAAATCGGCACAAAAATCTTATAGTATAATTACATAGATGGCAACATGCCTATTATGATTATATAATAGGGGTTTGTGATAGATATTTTGTTTATTAGTATCCATTTTTGTTTGATGTTTAATAAATTTAGTAAAAGATCAAAATCAACTTGTTCTAACTGGAAAGTCAAAATATATCTAAACACTTTTAGCTATTTACTAATGCTTGGTCAAAATTACTTAAAAGTGGTGCAAAACTTGTATTGGGGAGATTTAGGTAGCGTTTGGCTTTAAAATTTGTTTTGTGTTTTTCATTTTTAAGATGTACGTCAAATGGCATAGAAGAGAAGGAAAGTTGGAGAAATCATACTCATAAAGTTTGTTTGAGTTGCCTGTCTACTTTGAGTTAGCCTTTGTGGATGTTTCTTAGTTATTTTGAGTGATTAATTCATAAAGTTTCTGTTTGAAACCATGTTGTTTAGTACTTATACATTTCTACATTTATGACTAACATACACACGTATGTGCTTCTTTTTGACAGTTGTTGTATGATGCTTTTGAGGTTGCTACATGATGTCGCACTCTTTCTCCTTCAAATCGGTTATGCTTGCATTAATGTGTTGTCTATGGACATTCGTATGTCTTTGTTTTTAGTATGTATCGTTTTGGTTAGCTACAGTTGTGTATATTGTTACTTTTGGTCACAAATATTTATATGCTTAATACTCCGTGTATGAAATATTATGGATATATATATTTTGTGGTTTGGCTTATGACTCCATTTGATTACATACATTACAATGTGATAAGTGTGATTTTTTGAATTGTTATAATATAGTAGTTGAAATAAGTTTAGTAGAATTGAAAATTGTAAGCTTGAATGTATATGGCAATAAAAAATGCAATGGAATTTTTTTTACAGTGTTTTAACTATGCTACGAAAAGAAAAATTATTACAGCTTTCATATACTATAGCATTATGCTAATGTTATACAAAATATTCTGCAAGGATTAAACAGTTTTCATAGTAAAAAACAATGCTATAATGGATAGTAATGAATTTTCTATAGCGTTTCAATGCGTAATAAAAGACTGACATAATATTTCCACAGCGTTTTTAGACGCTATAATAATATGGCATGTCAACATATTATAGCAATTACATGATGTTTATAGCATGTCAACATATTATAGCAATTAAATGATGTCATAATTGTTAGTATCATAAAACACAACTCTGTGTAGAAGTTTTATTGCAAGCTTCAAAACGCTATAGAAATGTAGTTGTACCGATACGTCTAGTCTAAGATGGCAACAAAAACGCTATTAAAAGTCCGTTTTCCACTGCAATTTTGAAACTCTATTGTATCTATCAGACTTATTACAACTAGTTGATCTATGGCGTTTATAAAAACGCTAGAAGGCTTTAACAGTGGTTTTTAAACGCTATAAAAAGGTTTGTTTGTTGTAGTGCAAATTGCATGTATTAGACTGGCATGAAGTTTATACTGAAATAGTAGATGATGGCGATGAGTATTAACAAGCTCTAGCTTTATTCAATGTTACCTTGATTATGGTATTATTGACCATTGCATTCTCAACTAACAAAGTATGACATTACAATATATCATTTACTATACACCTTAGATAATTTGATATACTAATTGTAAGATTCATAATATAAATGATTATTCAAGCACTGAGAAAGAACCGCTAGTGGGATATGGTGATGGAAAGCAAACTAGGAGTTTCCAATATGTATTAAATCTGGTTTGTTTTTCCCACTCCATAATTGTTTTCTATTGAAACAGTTGTAAATTACAAAAGAAATAAATAACTATATGTGAATACGGGTAGAGGGATTAATGAGATTAATGGAAGGGGAGCATGTAGGACTATTCAATTTAGGCAACTCGGGAGAATTCACAATGTTAGAGCTTGTTCAAGTAGTTTAAGATATAACTGACCTAATGCATGAATTGAGTTCAGGCAGAACATAGAGGACGGCCCCATAAAAGAAAACCACCAAACATCACAAAAGCAGAAGAGAAGCTTGGTTCGGAATTTAAAGTCTCTCTTACGATAGGTCTTTTATTGATGGTTTTTGATTTTCGCAAAATAATATTTGGCGATCACTTTACTGGTGGGGATACAGCCACTGCCGCATGGATGCTTGTTAATTTTAGATATTGTTCAGAAATAGTGAATAAGAGTGGTGAGGGAGAGGTTGTTTTAGTGACGTTCTTACTGTTTGGAGTGTTCTTCTTTTTGCATATCTATTGAAATTTATCCTTATTTAACTTTGTAATAAGGTCTGCCATTCTTCAAAACTTTTACACTGTTATATTTTGATTATTTTTTGGATTTGAAACTATGCATGAAAAACATTGTACATTATTTTTATTTGTTTTTGATAAAAAATAATAAGGTACAACGTTATTTTTTAAATTGAACGTTGTACCTTCATTTGTGCTCCTTTTTGGTAGAGTCTAATGGTTTGGTTTTGACAAAGTATTATGACAGAGTACTATACGCTGTAGTTGGAAATTACCCTAATCACGTGATCCAAGTATAAATTATATCTTAAACCAATTTTCTAATACCTAGTCTAAGCATGATAACAACTTTTCTTTTCATTTTTTTATTTTTTTCCATGAGCTTTCAAATTCTCATACTTTAAATTTTCGAGTTTAAAATTCAAAATTTTGTTTTAAATTTGTTTATTTTCAAATTCAAAATTTTAAATCCCAAAACAAAATTTAAAATTTCTATTCAAAGAAAAATCATTTTTTAATTTGAAATTCATACTTTTGAAATTATAATTTCAAATTCAAAAATTTGAAAGTATGTATTTTTAGAAATTCAAGTTTAAAATTTTGAAAAATTCAAGTTTCAAATTCTTAGATTCACATTTTCAACTTTAGAACTCAGATTTCATATTCTAAAATTTAAAATTTCAAAATTTCAAATTTTATAAAGATTTATTCCTTTTTAGAAGAAGGTTTGCCAATTGAGATTTATTACTTTTAATAAGTACAAATTTTGAAAATTAAATTAGATTTGCAAATATTAATTTTCAAACTCAACATTTGTCATTCAAAGGTTTCGAATTCAAATCTTTTATAATTTTCAAATTTAAGTTTCAAGTTTGAAATTTGATTCTCAAATTCTAAAATTTCAAATTCAGATCTTCAATTTTATATATCCTGATTAAACTTCAATTTTAAATTTAACTTTCAAATTTGAAGTTCATATTTCCATATTTTTAATTTTCAAATTTATATCTCAGTTAGATTTTTTTATTAAACATATTATCGCTTGATTTTAACTAATATTAATAAAAAAAATTGCAACAAATATTTCTTTTTAATATCATATGATCGAACGGTCGGTTTCTCTACCGGTTGTACTAGTACTGTCACATACGAGCTACATGAAAATGACACGACATTAAATTATGTCCCAAAAAAGGTAAATTGTTGTTTAGAGTATGTTCAACAGTTTTTCTCTAAAAGACACAATTACATGGCCATCACCTAATTTCGCTTGTCCAACATGATTCTTTTAGAAATCATTTCTTGTATTTGTAGTGTATGATGTTTGCACCGAAGCAAATCAGAAGTGAAACGTTTCAAAATTCATAAAAACGCCATTCCTTTTATAAAAAACTTCATATAGGCCCTCATTAGCTAAGTTACTATATCTAGTGTTAATAATGAATTTAAATTGGATTTTCACCGTCTTTTTGAAATTCCAAAAGTATATAAGATAATATTCGATTTTCAATTACTTGGCAGCTAAATCTCACTATCGATTTGCCATCTATCGCCAATTAAACTACTTGAAATAAAGTAGTCTGTGACCATCAAAGAATTTTCACTTATAATGCACACATAATAAAAACAGCATTATTGTAATAAAATTATTTTTTCCATCATTAAATATCTCTTATATAAAAGGTTAATACCTTTATTTATTGGACGCACACAAATACGTACATTTATAGTTGTATTAGAAAATTAAGCAATTCCATGTTGCAATAGGTGATTAAATTATTGTCTTCATCTTTTCATGTAACCACCTGCCAGTTGACAATATGTTTCATTTTCCTTGTCTAAAAATCATCATCGGGTGAAATAAGTTGTGGCTATTAATAAAAACTAGTATTTATGCACATGCAATTTACTTGTACATAGAAAAAGAACCATCTCATTTTTTTAACTAACTTTTAGTATAAAAAATGGTGAAATTGATAGTAATGTAATTTTACTGTTTTTAAGGTTCGAACTCTAAACCTCTAGAAATTCAATTTAGAGCGCTCATTTAGCATGAATATTTATGTAATCTCAAAAGCAGATGCACGTGTACATAGAAAAAGAACTATTTCATTTTTTTGTCTTTAAAAGAAAAGCTTTTAGTAAAAGAAACATTGAAACTAAAAGTAACATAACTTTGGTGTCTTTATGATTCGAACCCAAAATCTCTAGAATTCCAGTCTAGAGCACTCATATAACATAAGCATTTTTGTAACTTCAAAAGATTCAAATGGAGGTTTCTCATTTTAACATCTTCATAATCATCATTCGTTCAGGTTGTGTTTAAAAAACATAAAACCGTATATATATATATATATATATAGACACACACATATTACCAGCACGACATGCACGTCTGTTGGACATATCTAAAGAAAAACATGAGTTAACTTCTATTTATTAATAATTAGTATAAATAATTGCACACAAAAACTATAATTAAAATAATTCTGGGTGCTTTGGTTTAGAAATTAAAATAATATAATGAAAATACAATCAATGAGATTTCCACCGTGTCTTTTTTAAATTTAGAAAATACCCTAAATAGTATCCTTTCACGACCACACATTAATGAAATCTCACCATTATTTTGTGGCCTTCACCATCACGCCCTTCCAGACCATCCATCAACAAATTTCACTATCAATTTGCATCTGATACAACCAATAAACTGCTTGAAATAAAGGTGTTGCGACCACTAAAGCTTTTGCACTTATAGCACACTTCCCCTATTAAATTTTATTAAATAAAGTGTAAATGCATTTAGCAATTAGATACACAAATGTGTTATTTATACGATAGTTAGCCTAAAAATTGAACATGGAATGGGGAGAGAGATGGAGTATTAAGCCATTAATGTTGCAAAAGCAAAGCAAGATGTGAATAAGAAATAGTTACCAAAATGTTCTTTGTGCTATTTGTTTTATTATATTATCAAAGTAAATAAATAAATAAAGCAAATTTCTTTGTTAGTGATATTTTAAAAATACAGTTCTTAAACATACAGGTTGACATATATGGTAACATGCATCTAGTTAAATAATTTCGAGTTAATTGACATAATTGCAAGGGTAAGAGTTAAATTAATTTATCACTTTGGTGGCCAATTGTACATTCACTATACACACACATGTATACATATATACATACAAACATATATGTATGTATGTTTGTATTTGTATGTATGTATATACGTACACATACATACATTGATTCATTATATTGTTTATATTATTTTAAATTGTAATCGTGAATCTCAAGGATGAAAATAGATAACGTTGTTATAAGAATGAACTATGGTTAGCTGCTCACCGCTATTGTTATAAATTAGGCTGTTAAAAGTTACTTTCAGATCTCTGGTTTATTAACTAAAATAAACAAGACTTCTTTTTCACACTTTGATTAGGATTATCTAAAGTACTTTTGAAAAAGTCAATTGTCTCTTGTATATACATTCACATATCTACACACACATGCACACACACATACATACATACACACAGGGAGAGAGGGAGATATATATATATATATATATGTATGTATGTATGTATGTATGTATGTACACACAGGGAGAGAGGGAGATATATATATATATATATATGTGTGTGTGTGTGTGTGTGTATGTATGTGTACATATATATAATTGAGCCGATTGAGTCAACATGTCACCAAAGTGACCTCTCTTCTTTCGATTCTTGATGATGGTTGTTTGATATTTGTGTGTATGTATTTATGCAGATGTTGGTTGGTCCAAATAAGACTAATATTTGACTGAATTACATTCATATATGTGATGATAAAAACGTATGAACAATTAATCGGTACAAAGGAAGGTTGTTATTTGAATTGATTGTCAATGTTTGATCGTTACAATAAGATTACCACTTACAGTTAATATCATTGTCCAAAGACTTAATATTAATATTGTGTTAGGTATCTTGAAAGGTGACTTATCAATTACTTGAATTTATTATTGTTGGTTCTTTAATATGAGCATATTATATATATTTTTGTTACATTTTCGACTAATTTGACTATAATATATGCTAATTTTAATAATTCTCTCATTTTATTTAGGACCATCTTTTTAGACTAGTAAAAGAATATATTATTTGTTATTGGTTGCATGGATCTAAACCTTGCATTTATGATGAACACACCCTCCCTTTATAGTTGAATGTTCTTATGATGTTGCAAAGAACATTAAGAGATATAATTGTTCAAATCGTAAGAGTCTAAGGATCATAAAGTGCAACATTTTGAGGCTTTCAAGGGTGTGGGATCCACTGGGATAACCAATTCTAAGGAGCTTTTTGCTGAGGTTAAAAAGCATTTTACCAAAATCGATACTAGGAAACATGAACGCTTTTCCATATTGGTTTTAGTAGGTTGGTCATAGTGGAGACAATGAGTGGCATACAGTCAACCTTTATAAAGAGCACATGGTATGACAAAGTAAAGGAATGAGGTATGGTTGCTCGATTGTCTCGCAAGAGTAGAATGAGCCGGCAAAAACATAGCACCTTACCGATGCCAAAATGATGTCAGCAAGGCGTCGGTAGAGGACTTATCGATGCCACACCGTTATCATATTGGGCGATGGTAAATTTATGGTTGGAAATTTTTTTCGATGCATGTAGACCTCTTGCGTAAGGTATTTGTTGACACATTATCATTGCCTTTTTTGATGTCTTATCGATGCTAAGTTTCCATGCCATTGCAACGCTCGGTTGACTACAATTGAAATTGTGTAACTTGGATTTTCCGACGTCTTGTCGATGCCTAGTTAAATTATCAAATTAATATTTTTCGATGCCTTATCGACGTCTTACCGACTAGGCCTGTCAATGGATGCCCGAAAAATCCAAAATCCGTCTGAATCCGTATCCAAAAAATGGATATTATCTGATATCCGAAAAGCGGATGCGGATATCCGATATTTGAGAGAAAATCGGATGCGGATATGGGCGTATCCGTATCCGAAAAACATCCGTCCGATCCAAAATTATTTATAATAAAAATTGTTATTATTATTGATTTGTTATTTAAAGATAACCCTAAGTTATAGTTAAAATATATTTAGAAATGAAAGGCGAACGGCCCAAGCCCAACAAAGAAAGTAGAAACCCTAAGCTGCAACAAAGAAAACCCATCCTCATTTCATTTTCATTCATCCTCAATTCTTTTCGTTTTTCAGTTTTTCTTATTTGATTCATCCGCAACAAAAAAATTTCAAACCCTAAATTGCAAAAGCCTTAAATCGACGAAACAACCCATCCTCCGACGTCGCTCCGCCTCGCGCTCGGCTCTGGCCTTGGTTTAACTCCTAACGGCTCAGTGCTCACCTCTGGTATTTCTTATTTCCTCTTCGTTTTTTTAATATATAAATGTTGTACTGTTTAGGCATAAATTTAAATGGTTTTAAGTTTTGAATACTAATTATTGTAGGCATAAAGTTAATTTTTTTATAAGCATAAAACTTTTTTTTTGAAATGCAGAATTGCAGATAGTTTATATAAATAAAAATTGTAATTTTAATTTTTTAACCCTATTTATAAATTTAATTTTAATTTTAATTTTATAACCCTATTTTAATTTTAAATGAAAACTAATTGTTTTATAACCCTATGTATAATAAGTATTTTAATTTTTCTGAAATGCAGATAGTTTTTATAAATGAAAATTGTAATTTGTTAGAATATATTAACAATATAATAAGAATTTTAGTTAATAAATATGCTTTTTTGTATATCGCAGAAATTTGAAAATGAAAAACACTTCATCAAGTTGTTGCAGCAAGTCTGTTGCATGTACCTCAAATGCTTGTGTTAATAATAATGTAACTGTACAAGAAACTCAAACCACATATTTAAGTGTGGTACAAGCTCCAAAATCTTTCAGTAAAGTTAATTCTTTCTTATAAGCATGAAACTATTTTTTGAAATGCAGAATTGCAGATAGTTTTTATAAATGAAAATTGTAATTTTAATTTTATAACCCTATGTATAATTTTAATTTTATAACCCTATTTTAATTTTAATTTTATAACCCAATTTTAATTTTAAATGAAAAATGATTGTTTTATAACCCTATGTACAATAAGTATTTTAATTTTTTTGAAATGCTAATAGTTTTTATAAATGAAAATTGTAATTTGTTAGAACATATTAACAATATAATAAGAATTTTAGTTAATAAATATGGTTTTTGTATATCGCAAATATTTAAAAATGGAAAACACTTCATCAAGTCGTAGTAGCAAGTCTGTTGCATGTACCTCAAATGCTTGTGTTAATGATAATGTAATTGTACAAGAAACTCAAACCACGGATTCGATTGTGCCATAAGCTCAAAATATTTCAATAAATGAAGAAAACTCCGCATATTTAAATGTTAAACTCATGAAATCCGAAGTATGGAAAGATTTTGATAGTTTAGTATTGGAGGGTAGTAATAGTGTTAAGGCCACTTGTAAATATTATTTAAGAATATTCAATGGAGCTACATCACTAGGAACAACACATTTGAAGAATCATGCAAAAGTTTATCCCAAAAATACTAATAATAAGAGACTATCTGGCAACAACATTTGACTACTAGAAAGTCTCCTAGTAAACCACTCAAATTAGCGATTTGGAAATTTGATCAGAATAGGACTTGAATGTGTTTTGCTCGTATGGTTGCCAAACATGATTATTCGTTCAATATGACGGAACATGTTTACTTTCAAGAATTTGTAAATTGTATTAATCCAACCGCTAAGCTCTATTCTAGAAATACAGTTCGTTGTGATGTTTTGAAACTTTATGCTAATATGAGAGTTGAATTACAACAAAATTTTGATAGTTTGTCCGCTCGTGTTAGTCTTACTACAGATTTATGGACATATGAACATCAAATATAGGTTATTGTTGCATCACTTGTCATTACATCTATGATGATTGGAAATTGCAAAAAATAATAATTACTTATCAAGAAATGCCTCCTGCACACACCAAACTTGCACTTAGTGCTGCTATTAAAACAAAATTATTGCATTGGAATTTAGATAAGAAGTTATTTTCAATTACTGTTGATAATGCATCTAATAATGATGTTATGATAAGAGATCTCAAGGATTGGTTAAATGGTAAAGGCGTCTTGGTTTTAAATGGTGATTTGTTTCATATGCATTGTTGCACACATGTATTGAATTTAATTGTGCAAGATGAGTTAAAAGTCGTGCATGATCTCATTATAAAGATAAGAGAAAGTGTTGATTTTACAATGTGATCGCAATCTGGAAAACAAAGTTGGAAAAACGCATTGGCACAAACTAGATTAATTGGAAAAGGAGTTCATATGATGTTCCAACACGATGGAACTCAACATACCTTATGCTCGAAAGTGCGCTTGAATTACGTCCCGCATTTGAACGATTAGTTGAGTTAACTTCTCATTATAGATGTTTGCCTTCAAGGCAAGAGTGGGAGATAGGAAAAGAAATATGTGAATGCTTGAAAACTTTTATGAAGTTACACTTAAATTTTCAGCAGTTAAATATCCAACGGCTAATCTATATTTTAAAAGTGTGTGTAATGTTTATGAAAGTATTACAAGTTGGGAGTTAAGCGAGCATGAATATATTAGTTCTATGGCACAAATGATGAGAGTTAAATTCGACAAGTATTGGAGAACTTGCAATTTGATGAGTATTGGCATGGTTTTTGATCCTCGTTATAGAATGACATACATTGAATTTTTCTATGATGTGATTTATAGACAAGAAGCACAAGTTCATGTAATAAATATTTATGAATCGTTAAAAGTTCTTTTCTATTCATACGAAAGAGAAGGTGCATCATATACGAATGTATCTAATTCTTCTTGTTCATTGGATGATAATTCTAATAGTGGACCTAAGAAAAGAACAAAAATGGATTTTAAATGGAGGAATTATAGAGAACAAAAAATCGGAAGTTTACATGTTTCTAAGACGGAGCTCGATAAATATTTAGAAGATGAATTATTGCCCATTGAAGATGATGAAAACTTTGATATTTTAATGTGGTGGAAAACAAATGGTCTTACGTTTCCTATTCTTGCAAGAGTTGCTCGTGATATTTTAGCATTCTCGTTTCTACTGTAGCATCCAAATCCTCATTTAGTAGTGGAGGTAGATTGATTACCAAAACTAGATCCTCGTTATCTTCGGATATAGTAGAATCCTTAAGTTGTATTAAGGATTGGTTACCATCGGATATTGGTTAGTGTTTTCTTTTTTAATACTTAAATTAGTTTGAAAAGAATACTATTTATTAAAAAATTCATTTAACAGGCAAGGATATGGAGATCGTAGATGAAGTATCAGTTTTGCTATAGAGATGGTCGCATAAGGTAAAACTTTTTTAAAATAAAAACATCATAACCGCTCACTGCTATTCATAGCAGCTACAAGTCTGCTATTTACAGCTGCTATTTACAGCTGCTATTTACAGCAGCTGCAAACAGCAGCTCGCTGTTGCTGTTTACAGCAATGAGCTGCTGCTATACATGCTAATATACAATAGTGTTTTTATATAGTTGTCTTGATTATCGAAATTAATCTGTTTAATCTAATGATTCGATTATGTTTTTCTTGGTAGGAAATGTTATAAAGCTATGGTGGATGGAAGAAAGAACAAAAATTATCTATTGTTATAGTATGTTTTTGTTTATTTGAATTGTTGTAATATCGTATGAACTTGTCTGATATTATGTGTGTTGCTATTTTATCATTTGAAAAACTGATTAGTGTTGTAGTTTGTGTGTATTGTCATTTGAGAAAGCGATTGTCTTAGCTATGATGTTTTAGTTCAAAAATATTAACATAAAAAATCTTATTCAATTTCGGATGCGGATATTCCGGATAAAATATCCACTTTTTATTTTTGGATGCGGATATTTTCGGATATTCGAAAAATATCCGCGGATGCGGATGCGGGTACGGATGTTAATTCTTCGATATCCAAGACAGCGGATGTAGATTCGGATGCGGATTTAAATTGTTGGATGTGGATGCAAATATAGTCATATCCCCATCTATTTGCATCCATTGACAGCCCTATTACCGATGCCACAGCTGAAATAAATTTGCAGCACTTTTGCAGCACTTTTGCTGCATTTCTAACCTCAATCACACTTTCAAATATATACAATATATATTCATCTCACTATCATCAACCAAATATCATCTCAATACCATCATAATACAATACATATTACCAAACATAATAATATCATAAACATTATCCAACATCACCCAAACAATATCATCACCATACAAACAAAATATCTAACCAATACCATCAAAGTACAAACCAAATATCCAAGCAGTATCATTACAATATATTCAAAACAATCATCCAAACAATAACAACACAAATACTCCTTACTTCCTCGAACCATGCCCATCATCACCAGAAATGTCCTCGTTTGGAAAGCTTCGCAAAAATACATCTGTAACCAATCCGAGCATCTTCACTGTCTTACCAACGCATGACTTCAACTGTCGGTTTTCTTCTTCCACGGCATTACTAACTACAGTAGCTCTATCTAATGGCGATCTCTACATTTTAACCAAAGTAGTTTGTTAAAACGAGCAATATTTTATATCAACTATTGTATTTATTAAAACAATAATTTGCGTTAATCATATATTTGTTTAATTAATTGAGTGATTTAACTTATTTGTTTAATTTATTGTGTGATTTAAAAAATATCTCTTGTTTAATTGATGAAAACAAAATTTATAATCTAACTCAATTATTTATACATTTGTTTAAATAATTGAGTGATTTAACTTATATACTTGTTTGATTTATTGTGTGATTTAAAAAAATCTATAATTTAACTGGAATAAACTCTTGCATAATTTATTGAAACACAAATTATATGTGTGTATACAATTTATTGAGTGATTTAACTTATACAAGCATACTCTTATTTAATTTATTAAAACAAAATTTATAATTTAACTCAATTATATATACATTTTTTAATTAATTAAGTGATTTAACTTATATATTTGTTCAATTTATTGTGTCATTTAAAAAAATCTATATTAATTGTTTAATTTATTGAAACAAAATTTATAATTTACACTAATTATATTTTGTTTAGTTTATTGAGCGACTTAATTTATATATTTTAACTCAAGCTCAATTTATTTTTAAAATGATCATTTTTGGGATAAATACAGCATACATGTGGTTCTTGGAATTAAAAATAACTCAAACTTAGTTATATTAAGCATTTATATAAAATACATATATGTACATGTGGTTCTTGGGATTTAAAACCAATGTATACATACATGTAGTATAATATACATATATATGTATATAGTTTTGTACACATATATATTTATTATTATATTATGTATATAACGAATGTTTAAGCAATTATGTACCCTTTGAATTTTGCCATAGTTGGGCTTACGATCCTCCCTTTTTGCAGCAGCTCTAGTGAATGCGTAGAATACATCTTCATCCACTTTTCTTGTTATCCACACACCTTGACTCTAAAGCTCTTCAATCCTAGCTTAGTATTTCACCTATTTTGCATTTTACGTATTCATTAGAAATTTATACATGTATATATACATGAATATTATGTAAATACATGTATACACACTGCAAACTCAGTTGAATCATCATATACCCATCTATTGGTGGTGGGCCCATCTGATGACTCAATCCTGTGAGTCCTGCAAAAGAGTTGCCAAGATGAAGGCTCAATGTGCAGCTTTTCGTACTGAAATTTGAATTAAGTACACAATCGTATAAATCTATTTTAATTTGTTTAATATTTTAAATAAATTAACAAATAAATACATACTAGATCGTTATGATGATCTGCGTATGATTGAGAGCCACCAGTATGCAATCTAGGGTTTATGTTCCTACTTTGGGAATTCTATTTCGATATTTTCTTGAATTCTTCTGTCTCCCAATACCACAAGAACCGCTTGTATATCTCCTGGGCAAGGGTTGGATGCTTTTTTCCACTCCTACGCATACCATACGTCCACTTATGGTATTTTTTGGACACTGCAGCCGACTAAGCCCTATGCACTAGCTCTTTGTGAATACTCTCTTTTCAAGAGAATTTCCTCTACAAATGCAAATTGAATATATTATGCACAAAATGATTTACATATTTATATAGTGTATTATGTAATAAAATCATTTTACTATAAATTCTTCAAACATGACATTCTTCACCTCACCAGAAATGTCACTAAATGTTGCCAAAATTCCATGATTCGTACAGGCAAACCACCACGGATGGCATCAGATGCAACGCCACGATTGAAATTATATTTGTACACACATATGGAAGTATGATTATTTAATTATTAAATTATTGTATACATGTGTGTATGTGTGTGTGAGTGTATATGTGCATGTATGTGTGTGTGTGTATCCGATGTGTGTGTTAGTGTATATGTATGTATGTGTACATGTACATGTATGTGTATGTGAGTGTATGTAAATTACTCATGCCGATCCTCGCTCCCTAGGGAAGGCATCAAGTCGAGACATGGCTGTGAAGAGTCTGTCTTAGACACACGAGAGAATGGACTAGTACAATCCATAGGAGCATCAGGAACATCAGTAGTCTAAATGAATGGTGACATCATATGTGCATCGTCCCTGTCATGTTGTGATGAGTTGAAGCTACCATGACCTAATGATGAGCCACCATGACCTGTTGATGAGCCACCACGGCTGTGTCGGCGTTGACTAGACTTATATGTTATAATAATACATATATAGATGTATGCAATATAATAAAGAATAATAAATCCATCTTCATATTATGGATTTGGCAACACAACTAGAGAAAATAATCTTTCAATAAATTATACATAAGCTACAGATTGTCAGCATCATTTACAATATCATCATCATACTCATGTTCATTTACTTTGACATCATCATCATCCTCAATATTTCATCTAATTCAACTCCGTCAAATACTTCATTGTTAAGTGGTCATATATCATTAACATCTTGAGTTATTTAGAGTATTTGTTGTCCTTTGGATCATTTTGGTACGGCTGATAATTTGTTATGATCATATCCCCCATGAATGACCATTTAGCTTTTGTTTTAATGATAACCCACCAGTCGTCCTTATAGAAGGATAAGGCGTATAATAAACTTGTGTTGATCATTTCCTTTATATCGTCTTTTATGATTTACCTCAATAATGGATAACCTTTATGTATACGATGTACTCATTAGGAGTAGTATCAAACCAATTGCATTTGAATAAAAATGTTTTAAGCTCCGGTATTGCAGAATAAGTGAGTTCAGTTATTCCTATAACACTCAATAATAATCTTATAAATCATCACCATGTTCATCGCCTTTAACACATACCCAGCTATTGTAAGTTAATTTACTAGTTCCAAACTCCTTTATGTGAAATTTAAATCCATTTACGTATAGGATTGGGCATTTTTTATATTTCTACATTGGACCAAATGCAAGAGTTTTATAATAAATATTACTGATTTCATTATCGACAACCTATTGCATTGAAGTAATACACATCAATATATGTAATAGTTAAACTATTTCATAATAAGTTCATTTGATAATTATATATATATGTGCTTACATATTTCTGAAACCAAGCCTCAAATCCTGTTCAAATTGACTGTTAAACAATAGATATTGTTAAGATATACACGATTATGCTATATAACACGGTATCGACAATAAATAAACAGATAAGGTGTCACCTAATAAGATCCGATAACTCTTCACAATTTAGAAGCACCATTGTCCTATCTATGACAAATGCTTTAAGTGTTTAAAAACTTTCATCCTTCCATTTACCCAAAGGATGTCCATTGTTTTAAAAATTGGAAAGAGAAATGTCAAATAACTCATCCATATCATCATCATTACGAGAACCAGTGTTAGAATTTAGCTTAACATGGTCTTCAAAATAATGACTAAAAATGTGGATTCTTCTTCAACAATGTATGCTTGACATATTGAACCTTCAATGCGTGCTTTTTGTTTCATCTTTTTTTAAGATGGCCCAGGGACCTTCATATATAAAAAGTTATCAATTATACATTTACTATTTTGATTTTGAAAAGGAATATAAAATTCCTAATTGTATTTGATATACCTCTCAAAAGGATACCTCTGTTCATATTCCACCGATCCTCGCATTAAAGCTTTAGTTAGTAGATGTGCAGGTAGATGTTCCATATATTTGAATACTCTTGGAGGAAATATTTTCTCTAATTTAATTAATAATTTGGGTATATCTAGTTCTAGTTTTTTCACATTACTTTTATTAAGTGTGGTTGAACACAACTCTTTGTAGAATAAACTAAGTTCAGTAACAGACATCCACACCTTCAACAACAAAAGCTCCTTGAATACTATTGGGATAAGAGTCTATAAAAAATATGAGAATCGTGACTCTTCAATCCCGACAGTTGAAGATCCTTCATATCAACACATCTTCTCATGGTTAGAAGCAATTCCAACCTCAAATTTTGAATCCACTCTAATAGTTTTTGTCGACGCTTATTTTCCAACTTGTAACAAGCAAAACATATGAAGTTTTGTCGTTTGCTATCAATTTTAAGCTCAGGATGATTACAGTATAATGCGATATCCTTTCTTGACTTCAAATCATATATTTTTTTCTTTTCACGTTCATTATTGTGCTAAAGAAGTTCTCAAACGCATTTTTCTCATTATGCATTATGTCTATATTATGTCAAAGTTTATGATTTTTCCAATATGGTAACTCCCAAAATATACTTTGTTTACACTAATTGTGATACTCTCCTTTACTAGGAATTTTGGGCACTTAACCTATCTCGTGTATTGTGGGATAATTTTGCACAAGCTCGTACACTTCTTCGCTACTCAAAATAGATGGTGGATGTAAAGTAATAGTTGTGTTTCTTCTGATTTTTTTTATCAAATCTAAAACGATCGTTTATCTGTAAAACGATGATGTCGATCCTACAAACATCGTTTGCCCACCATGTGTAAGTCTAAATGATTCTGTCCAATCCAAGCAAACAGGATAAGCGAAATTGCCACTAGAACTCCATCCAAAAAGCATCCCATATGCATTAAAATCACTTATCGTCCACAACAAAGAAGAAAAAATTCTAAAGTTCTTTATATTTGAGACATCGTAAGTAATAATACCCTCAGGCCACAGCATTTTCAACTCCTCAACCAAAGGCTGCAAGTACACGCCTATCCCCTTTTTTTAGATTTTTATGTCCATAACAATAACAGTTAGAAACATATATGGATTCTTCACACGCATCTGAGGAGGGAGATAATAAGGTGTTAGAATATTGACCATGTTGAGTAAGGCTTACAAAACGAAGCAAATGGGGCAAAACCATCCATACATAAACCAAGTCGAACATTATGTAATTCTTTAGCAAAATCAAGATATGTCCTTTCGAAATGTTTCCAAGCTTCACCATCTGAAAGATGACATAAAACACCTTCGTTTTGTTTTCGTTCACTATGCCATCACATGTGTTTCATCGTAGCAGCAGATGCATATAACCTTTGCAGTCTCGGTGTAATAGAAAAATAATGCATTTTGGTGAAAGGTACGCCTTTACCAGTGGTTTTCATCGACTTATATCTAATTGTTTGTAGAATTCACACAATACCAAATCTTCATCTTCCTTCCAATAAATCATGCATCCACCTAGACACATGTCAATTTTTTCATAAGGCAATCCAAAGGCAGACACCTCACTTTTCAGGGAGTACCGGTTCTCCACCAATACTATGTCAAGTAGAAGTATTTATTTACACAAGTTAAGAATTGCGTTCATTAGGTTTTCTGATGCATTGTATTCGAATTTTATAGTGATTAACCTAGATGTCATTGCCCACTGTGTCATTTTACAACCTTTATAGAGTGGAACAAGGTAGTTAAGCTTGTGAAGGTGCAGTGGAGTGATGACCCTCGCGATTCTACTTGGGAGACTGAGGATCATATTAGAGAAACTTACCCTGATGTAATGTCAAGTTATTTATTTGTTGTTTGAATGCATTATGTATGTTCTTCAAGGGCATAGTTGTTTTGCATTGTTATATGAATTTCTTGGCAATATATATACCTTTTGGATTGTTTTTTTGTATTAATTTCGGGGACAAAATTCTCTTAAGGGGGGAGAGTGTAACAGCCCGTAATTAACCTCTTTAAAATATGGATATTTAATATATTTTTAAATAATTAATTGATGGATTTATAACTAAAATAAAACTCTTTGAAATAATAAATAATGATGGTGGAATATTTTTTCAAAATAGTTTACAAAAATATTTAGTTCGAAGAAAAATAGAAAATGTGGCCGAAAATCATTTGAGTTTTCGACTTTACATCTTATAAAAGTTGTCTGAAATGTTGTGAGCATTTTAGTAGACATAAAAACAAACATTTATAAAACAAATTAGGATTTAGAAATGATAACGCGTATTTATTTATAACTTAAGAATATAAAAAATTGTGATGTGATAATTTCCTAAGTTTAAAATTAAAACAAAATGCAAATGTCACATCAAATAAAACATGTTTAGACATGATTTGATATTTTGGAAACTTGAATTTTAATGCATGTTTGTAAGGGGGAGACAATCTTGATGAGGTGGAACAAATGAAAGGAGGTTATGTACTTTAAGGGTAAATTAGTAATTTAATTTATCCCTTTGTATATAAGCAAAATTTCTAATACTTTTTCTCATTTTTCTCATTTCTATCTTCACTTTCAAACCTTCATGCAAGTTTTCTTTAAGTTTTCATGGCTTCCAAAAATTTTCTCAAGTTCAAAAATGTTAACTTTTCCTTTTAAATCTTGTATAAAACTTGTTTAAACTCTTCCATCTTCTTTTCCACACTTTATTCTCAAAAACAAGCCCACCATCACCAAAATTTCTTTATGGCCAAGCCTAGACTTCTTAGAGCCAACCCATCTTGATGCTATTGGCTTAAAGACTTCATTTTTCCAAAGTTTTTGCAAAGATCTAAAGGTTTCTGAAGTTCTAGAACAAGTTCGGTTGAAGTTAGTAAGCTATTGTGAGTAAAAATCTCATCTTTCAACATCTTAACTTTTTAAACTTAAATATTATTCATATATTTGTTGTTAGTGGCTTGTTGTGTTTGTATTACCATGTGATGCATGTTGGATTGGGTTATACCTTGAAAAGCTGTCACCTTGTTAGTTTAGCAACCAAGTTAGTAAGTAAGTTTTGAATGTTAGTAGTAAAAGTTAGTTATATTGTTAATGGTTGTTCTCTATATGATGTAGAATAGTTTAGCACTTTGTATTATTATTTTTCTTTTGTTATATGATGTATGGATGAAAGTAAAATGACATGAATTAGTTGTCGAAGTGTCCATATAGCGACTATCGCTATATCGGCACTTTCGACAAACACACCCTTATTGAAATCTTTCGATTTATTTCTCGAGTTTGGGTTTGGGTTTATAAGTTAATAAAGTTGTTAAATAAGGATGATTTTAAATTTAATTAATTATTTTAATAAAGATTTTTAAATATAATTAATTATTAAGGTTAATTAATTAACTTCTTAATGATGAGTTTAAAATTAATTAATTAACTTATTAATGATGTGTTTAAATTTAATTAATTTCTTTGTTAATGATGCTTAAAATTAATTAAACATTTTGTTTAATGATGATTAAGGTTAATTAATTATTTAATAATGATGGATTAAATTTGATTAATCATTGTAATTAATGATGATTAAAATAAATTAACTCCTTTCAATTAATGATTTTTTTTACAATTTGATTAATTAATTTATTCAATTAATTATTTCTTTAATTATTTTTTAAATTAATTAATTAAATTAATGATATTTATTCATTATTAACTAACTTAATTAATGATGTCAAAATATAATTAATTAATGTAATTATTGAGATTAAATTTAATAAATTAATTTAATTAATTCTGTTAATTTAAAGGTGATTAACCTTTTTAATTAAAGGGTATTTTGAAGTCCGTTATCTAAATTGATTAACAAAGTTTAAAGATAATAAATTATTCTCATTTATGATAGTTAAAGCGAAGTATCTAATTAGATAAGGATGTTGAAAGTTATTAAATCCTTTTATAATGATGTTTTTAAGTTAGTAAACTCTTTTAACAAAGTGTTTTGAAGCTAATACTTGTAATGTGAAGCCAAGCACGAATTCGGGTTTTTAAAAGAAAAGTTTGAACTATTTATGGAAATGAACTAATTTCCGTAAAGCGATTCACTTGTATGGAAACGATTTATTTGTATAATTAGCACTAAACATCGAAGAAGTAGATTTGTCGCTATTTTGAAAGTTAAGAATAATTGTGAGACATGACTTTGAGGTAACACTGCCTTGACTTGTCCGGTATTATTGTTAACCAAGAAATAGTACAAGTTTGAATTCGATGAGTGATGATAAGTATACAAGACTTAATTTCCATATACGATCGTTTTATATCCTCGATAGTTGGTTTCTCAACTATCGGTTACTTCAGCTTCTTTATTATCGTCATTCTAAGATGATGTGTTGCTCCGTCGAGCATTGATATCCTTTGTCGGAAATGACTAAATCCAAAGCGCGAGAGGAAGCCAAGTTATGTGGGGTTGCTCCCATTAGGGTACTTTTCACATCTCATCTAGATTGGATTCGGTAGCGCTATTAGATGTGAAATATTAGGATACTTGGTAAGGTTTGGCGGGGTCCGGCTTGGTATTGTCCGAGAAGTGTCACGGAGTATATGAGCTTCTCAGAAGTATATTACTAGAGGTATACTTCAAGGGTGCTGCACCTTCCTAGTCATTTATTGGAGATTTTCCTTTCCTTATTTGATTCAAACCTTTGAATCTGTTTCCTTAATTTAATCGTGAAGAGTCAACCACTCTTCGTGATGTTTAATTATTTATCCATTCTTCACGTTTGGATGTCGATTCATGTGAGGGCAAACCCGTTTCGTGTTCAGCGGTGTGATCTCATATGTTTGCGTTTAATTACATACCTTCGTTTAAAGTTTTACTCATACCAGACAAATCGTCTGACCCGAGTTGTTTGTTTCCATGAACTCTCGCATACTCATTTTATTTGAGTAGGCCGAGATTAGCAGGTTTTTATTGGGCTCTTTGAAGACGGCGTCCTAGCATGAGGCTTTTCATCTTCTTATTCTGTTGTACTATGTAGTTTGTGTAAGTGTATTTTGTTTCAGCATTTGTAAAGGCGGGATGGTATAACTACCTAGGCTGATTTGTAGTACTTTTGTGTAACTCTGATAACTCCCTGTTAAGGAGTAACCTGATGTACTATTTCTATTATGTTTATTTAGCAGTTTTGTTGTGAGGTTTTCTATTCTGTTCTTTTTTATCACCCCATGACGATTCATCTTTCCGATGCTTGGGCAACGGCACACGAGCGCCAAGGATGTGTTAAGTGTCGTTCCTATGGGTCAGAAAGGTGGGTTGTTATATATAATGATTGACAAAACCCAGTCACGAAGGTATTTTGGAAGCTTGAATTGTATATCTTCTTATTATAAGAATTTAGCAACCGATGATACTATTTTATATGATAGACTAAAAAAGAAGCATAGTCCATGGACTGAACAACATACACAAGCTATTAAGACAACAAAGGAAAAGGTAAAACAACTTCCTTGTCTTATGCTTACAAACCCAAATTAAGACAAAATCAGAACTTTAGCTTCAAATATAGGATTTGGAGGTATTTTAAAACAAATATTATAACAACCCCAAATTTTTGAAAATTTGAAAACTGAAAATTCTGACATAAATTTTACAATTTTATAACAGGCTAAAAATAGAATATTCATAAAAAGTGGAATTTGAAGATGAAACTTACACCATTGCGCCCCATCGTTCTAGTACATTTTCATTTTCGGTTCATCTCAATCTGAGTCCATATGAAAAATTATTAAGGAAATACTATTCAAAAATATTTCACTGAATTTATTAAATGATTTTATAATAAAAAGCATTGTGATTGAACTTGAACGCCAAAAAGCCTAAATTCGAGCTTCTAGTGCCTATATAAACACCCCATCTCCTTACCCATTCACACAAATTTGAAATCCTAATATTCCCAACCACCATCTCCATTCTTCCACCATATTTTCAAATTAAAAACATATTTAAACAATAATATCAATATAACTATAATTTCAAATATTCATATTGTTCATTGAATTTATGGATCTATTTGATTAGAACTTAGTATTGGAATTAAATTTGAATCACAAGTATTCATATTGAAAGATTTGAGTGTTGGGTACTTAATATTATTGAGTTTGAATATTATTGAGGTTTGAATAAAATGGATTTATTTGGTATTAACAAAGTTTAAATGCATAATTAGTTGAATTGTATACATATACAAGTTGCATAAGTTAGATTATAAACAAATTTATGTATATATCAATTTGACTTGTGCAAGGTTATACATATTATTCAGAAATCAAATTTCTATCAAGTTTTGTATGAATTATTTTACTTGATATGAATATATGTTAAAAATCGTATAGTTATAATTGCGTTCACACATAGGCTTAGATTTGGATTGTAATATAAAACTATGTACTACAATCAATACATATGATTTACAATAATTTACTTTAGGTATACGTGTATTGAAAATTAATTTGTATACATGTATATACCATTGTTGATTTATAAAATGTTAACTTAACTTCATACAACCATACGTTTGAAAGACAAAGCTGTTCATAATCAATGTGTATTAACTAGATCGTTCGAATTATGTAACTTTTATTTCACTTTTATGGTTTCGCATGGAACTAAGCTTTTTGTAAACCAATTACATACAAGTTACACTTCATTTGTAATTTTATGTATAAAGTATTCGTATGCAATTTGTATAAATTTAATACAAGTAACTACTAAATCTGAAAAGTTACATCAAATATGACATTTAACGGCATTTAAATGCTCATTAAACAGGAATAAAGTATATTCAAATTTCAAACAAAATAATGAATTACAATTAACCAGTTTAATCAATTAATTGAGTATTTGATTCCATAAACGCACAAGGTTGTTTCGATAGTATGAGGAAAAGTAGGTCATTGACCCCAGTGACTGAACTATTACCTAAACAACCTAAGATGCAAACATGGAATAATAAAGTCAAATAATTAAATAAATAATAATTTAAATAAGGTAATGAATCTCATACTTACTATAAAATAATTATAATTAATACAAATCCATTACATTTAAGTAATTGTTATCAATACCGTTGACGATAATTTTCATCAACCTCGCGGTTATGATAACGCGTTATGAAGAGTAAAGTTACTTGCTAATCACTTGGCTTAATGATGGAAAAATGAAAGGAAAAGAGTAATCAAAGGTAAATGAAACCAAATGTGAAGTGCTTCGGTCAAGCTATCTACATCCACTATGAAGTTCTCCTATTATAAGCTCTTTTATAATTGCAAGGATTACAAGATAGTAATAAGAAAATGTGAAGCGTCTAAGATTAAAGAAGCTGCTAAACTCTGGGAACTGCTGATCTTAGGGAGCTACTAATCTTAGAGAGCTACTAATCTCAGGGAGCTTGAGTGACGGATAATGGGTTCCAATCCTCTGGATCTCCTTCGTCAAGGACCCAACCAACTGGGGTCCCCTCTAACAAGGACCCAACAAACCATGGATTCCCTCCACCAGGGTCCTAGCTAAACTGGTGTCCCCTCCATCGAGGCCCCAACCAACCTAGGGTCCCCTCCACCTGGCGCCCAACTAACCCATTGGAAGTGGTCATGCATGGGGTTCTTATAGCAGTTTAACTGATGCTTGGACGGCTAAGATCATATGGTAAAATAGGCATGAAGCGCGTCTGGCCATTGATCTGGTTGAATGGACTTAGTGAGAATAGCTGACGAGAGAAAGGAATGCATGGCTGAAATGAAGGCCAACAGAACAATACTAGGAGCATGCTCTACTTGCATTAAATGCGCATGTACTTGCAATATGCTTGTAGGAAATGGAACATGCTTCTTGTCAGAAGTAGGTATGCTTGACTGTACCTCTTGTCTCTTTGCTCTGGCATGCCTAGGCGGCAGGACGGGCAAGGCTAGTCTGCCGAGACCATAAGGACGATGGGGACTTGGTGAAGGCCAAGGTTCCGAGTCGGGTGAGACGAGATGGAGTGCAGGTCGCAGGTGGAAGCTGGATCGATGATGGACCACCCTCGAGAAGTCTAGGGCTGGAAACTAGAACCGAGAACCGTAAACCTGAACCAACCCGAGAAGAGCCGAATCCAAACCAAACCAGATGGCCTTGGGTCAGTCCTGGGTAATGAAAAATACCATAAAGACCCAATCAAACCTGACCCAAACCAACCCGACCCAAAAGTGCTAATCAAAAAAATTGTAATAAATGCATTTTTAGTGTAATTACCTAACCAGACCTGAATTGACCCGACCCAACCCAACCTGAACCAAAGCTCTGGTCGGGTCGGGTCTAGATTTTAAAATGTATAGTTTAGACCCAACAAAACCCAACCTGCCTAGATTCAGGATGCGTCTGGTTAGGCCTGGGTTCGTCGGGTCTAGTCCGAGTCCAACTGGTCGGGTCTAATTGCCACCCCTATTTCAAACTATGCCGATCGGGAGATAGCCGAGGGAGAGATGATTGAGAAAGTGGGCTTATCAAGTTACAAGCAGGCCAAAGAGAGGGAGTCGGTTGGCTAAAGGGAGATGGGTCGAGTCGGGCTTGCACCTTTCTTTGATGGGCTAACTAGTTGTTAGGGTTGTTGTGCCGGGTAGCTTCTCCAACAGAAGGGTTGACGTGCAACTAAGCAGAAGAGCCGATGCGGGCTAGACTGGATTTGGGCTATCAAGACATGTAGGAAAACCCAGTCGATCTACTCTCTGCCATGGTTGGCTTGTGAGCTGACTTGGACTCATTCAGCATGGATTAGATCGGATCAGGCCGAGGTACCTTAATTAGTTTACCTTCTTACTTATGGAAAAATTAAACAACTTTTTTGTAACAACCCACACCTTAATGGGCCCGAATTTTGATTAAATCGAAACCTAAGTCCATTAAGGCACGGATAATTAATTGTGTTAACATGTAATATGCACAAAGATATAAGAGAGCGATCAATATAAACTCACAACGAAATAGAAAAATGTAATAGAATATAAATACTGACTGAGGCTACTACCTTGAAATCAATAGTATTACTTATCTAGTTGCCTTGTTAGCGCCGAGCATGAATGAGTAGAATTCACCGTCTACCATCCCGTCTTGCACTAGTAGCCTACCCCTCTAAATTTATCATGTGAGTTGTAATGAGGAGAGAGTCAGAACAACGTTCTGGTGACTGGAAAATTTACATACTTTATCTATAATACTAATTTATTCCGATTGATTCATATTTAAGTGTTATGTCTATTATTTACGGCCGATCCGTTCAATCCTATGTGCACGTACGATATACCTAACCTCCTCCAAGATATAACCATGTATATGCCTATATACGTATATACCAAAACGTTGTACTACCTAAAAACCTCGACAACTTAATACTTCTTGAATAGGGAGGAGACAGACCCAATGGCCATTTAATCCTCAACTCCAAAACGGGCCCTCCGTAACATAATCGCTAGTCAATTGGTTCTAGCTATAGAGACCGATGACCTCTAGTTACGGCTTTATAATATAATTGTTGTAGTACTAACGCATTTCAAAGATTCTTCTAAGGGTTAACTAGCCCACATACAACAAACAAACAACTAATTAATTAAACTTTGGGGTCTGTGCGTATCCCATACGGATTCTACACTAGTATGAAGTGAAATTTGTTAGGGCATAACCCGAGTCTTTGCAACCGATCGCTCGGGATCATTGGTGGTCATAGCCTATATGCCAGCCTTACTACTAAATACCGGTTCAACAACAATACTGACATAGCTTGCTAACCTCCTATAGCTAAAATCCTGTTTAGACTAACCTAACGTAAGTCAAGGAAAATGCTCGGCCCAGTTACTTAATACCTCTTATCGAAAATGAAGCAGACCCCATTTCCCTAAAAAGTACGGGATCATTTAATACTTAAAACCCAAGGCGAAACCTTGGTATATATCCCCCTGCCTATACGCAGCCGCATATCCCTTTCCCACGAGTCCTATGGTTGGAGATGTCCTACAGCAGTAGTAAGTACATACAATTGCTGGTAGCCTCTAGGTGAAGGACAGACTTCTGTTGTATGACTCTACTGACATCGCATCCCAACCCAAAAAACCAAACCAATCATCCTAAGTCTAAATGTTGGGCTAGGCCCACTAATTCATGCTCGTTCTAAACGTATAATTATTCCTCATTAACTAATTCACACTCATCCTAAACCAGTCATCCATTAACCAGTCCCATTAAACAAATTTATGTCCACATTTAACTCCTGTAACTCTATATTAACTGCACATTTGTTATCATATTAATTTTGGAATTACTATCTCTTTTTCATCTACACCTCCTAATCCTATAGTTTTCTATGTTATTTATACTAGATATCCTAATTATAATTAATGCGAATATCGATGTATGCTACACTATATAAATATATTTTTATTCTTAATCTGTAAGCGCAGTTATATGTATGTGTGTGTGTGTTCCTATTTCTGACTATTAATTCCTAAACCAGAATATCCCTTTCCATGTTTTAACTTATCAGAGCTATCCTTCCAAAAAGGATTCCCATTATCCATAAATTAACCAAAGTAATACCTTTGCTTCGCTTGAAATTACAAATAATCTCTTTTCTTTTATTGAAATAGATAGTGCAAACTACGGGGAAGAATATCCATACTTTATACATCTCTTTTATTTTTTGCATGTTCCTTATTATTTCAAATGACGTACTTTTTCTACGTTTATGGAATTAGATAACTTATGAAAATTATAAGGAAATAGATACAACTGAATTGTACCCTGCTTCCAATAAATTAAAATATAGAATTCACATTCCAAGTCAAATTAGGGCAACCTAAACTAATACTAACATTTTACAACCCAACTATAAATATGGAATAAACATTACAACTTTATCAACATTCAAATTTAACAAATTTAGAGACTGATTTTCAAATTTCAAAATTATAGTGAAAATACCGTTCCTATTCCAATTACCTATCTTACAGGATATGTAGGCGATATTTCATTTTAAGCCTACAACTCATCGGATCTTATATAGGCATAATAACTAAATAAAATTCAACGATATAAATTTCAATATTATAAATAAACCTTATAATTTACCACTAATCTTTCAAGCTTTGCTAATCTTCCAAATCCAAATTTATCCCTTTGATTTGACTCCGTTAACCCACCTTTTGGTAAGGCAGTACACATGTGGATTTAACCTAACAGACTTCATGATCATCAAGGCGGAAAACCCAGAGAGGTGGTTACCAGGATTAGAGATCGATTATGGACAAGGTTGTAGACGATAGTCATATGGATTCATGCAAACAGCATTCTGGAATTGGCTAAGTATGAATTTCACACTTTATTTGAAAAAACGATCGGGTACGATCGTTTTTCATAATGGATCGGCTATGATCCATCTGCATTATGAATCGGCTATGATCCATCTCCATTATGTACCGGCTATGATCCATCTTCAAAATGGATTGGCTATGATCCATCCCCAATATGGGTCGGATATGGAACATCTTCCTTATGGATCAGCGTAAATCAATATGGATACAAATCGCTTGGATTGGCAGTACAAATCAACGATGATCGATCAATAACTCAAAATCCAGAAGTCAACTATACACGAAACTTTGGGAATTGCAAGATATTACATGGTGTGACCCACCATATCGATCGCACGTGAAAAGAAGCAAGAAAAATGATCGGCACCGATCGTTATTTTGATGGAAGTTGGGCACGCGATCAATAGGGTAACCTCTTCTGGATCTGGAGACTCCGCAGCCGAAATTTCAGGAAGATATTTTGTTGTCTTCCCTTATAAGCTTCATGGTTCATTTAAAGGATCTTTTCTCGGCTGGCTTTTCTTCTTCACTATCTTCTCTTCCTCCATTACTTTTCTAAGGCAAAAAATAACATTACTTGTAATCTTACAGTATAAATAAAATATTATTGGAGTGGAGGTAGGCCAGTGTTTGCCGAACCACTATAAAACTTGTGTGTTCATTTACTTTTTTGCAATTTATTCTATGATATATGTTCTTACCTCTATTTGGATATTATTATTGGATATTGGTGCTTTCACATTCAATCGGGTATTGGTGGCCATTTTTGACGCCAACAGTTTGGTGCTTTCACTGAGAAAGCTAGCCCCCGTGGATTTAGAATTTGGATTCTGTTTGTACCAAAAATGGGCACAACACTCTTCGGGAGTTATTTGAAGAGATAAAATGAAGAACGTAAATGTAAAACAGAGATTATCTAACAAAAACTCCAATAAACAGAATTGTAAATACGCAGACAAGCAATTTAGAGTGGTTCGGCGTATCGCCTACGTCCACTATGAAGTTTTGATGATTTTATTGATTCTCTTTCAATGATTACAAGTGATTACAGCGAATTATAGCTTGGAATTCAGATTCAACAGTAAGAATAAGATGCAAATCTCGATCCGGCAGAGTCTGGGTGCTTCAGAATCCAGATCCCCTTTTCTGAATGACCAGGGGTCCTATTTATAGGTGTAGGAGGCTGATATTTCGCCTAAATTGAGGGGAGACCGGTTCTAGCACGTGAGGGGGCCCACATGCCCGCTCTTTGGAAATCCGGGCCCACTTTGGGATCGATTCGACCCTTGCTTCGAATCGATCAAGATTTGCTCCGATTGAGCTGAAATTTGGTGTGAACATTCTTCATCATGTGCTTAAGCTTCTGTGAAAATTTCATGGCATTTGGACTTGTAGAACTTGAGTTATGATCGATTCAAGATTGCATTTCTGATGGCAGTGCTCTGTTCGAATCGATATGGTTCGAATCGATTGCTTCGAATCGATCCAAGCATGGGCTTCTGTGATGACGTGGAGCGCCTCCTTCGTATCGATCCGATTTCTTTGCCGAGTTGACTGGGTCGAATCCTTATTCTTAGCCAAGTTTATTTGGTGGACTCGAGATGCTGGATTCGAAGGTTTACTTCCTTTGAATCGATGGAAACTGTGCTTGTTCAAATCGATGATGTTGGTGCTATGGAATGGAGTCGGAGCTCCTCTACCCGCCTGGATTCGAAGGATCCTTTCCTCGCTGGATTCGAACTGGAGCTTGGTGCTAATGGATTCGAACCAAGGCCTCGAGGATGGATTCGAAGCAATGGGTGGTTGATGGATTCGGAGCATGGCCTTCTTATGATCGATTCGAGCCTGTGCTATTCTCGAGGGATTCGAACCCAAGGCTGGGCTTATGGATTCGAAGTAAGTTGACTTCTCATGGATTCGAGGCAATACATGTCTGATGGATTCGAATATAGGCTTCGCCTATGGATTCGAACTAGGGATGGTCTACTCCACCTTTTGTCGACGATATCTTGAGCGTACGAACTCGGATTGACTTGAAACTTGGATCGTTGGTTCCCACGGCTTTGCTTGACGTGCCTTATCAATTGTAGCCCGATCCGGACTCGAACAAATTTCATGGATATCCATAGCGATCCTTGCATGTAGCTGGTCTTCGAGACGATCTGTCACCGGTTTCTAGTTAAGTCTTTGGTGTCACGGCCTTGCCAAAAGGCGGGATAACATTTGCCCCCCAAAGTACGTCTTGTGTAAACATGACGTGCTTTGATAAGCTGCAGTCTCTCATTGGGCCGTTATGATATGCTTTACCGAAAGTTGTATTCTGTACCGCTGTAATTGACCACTGAATGACCGTGATTGGTTGTCTGTCTGTCTTTGATTGACGTTGCATGACAGCAAGTCGCTGCCAGTTCGGTTTGTTATCGAATTCCACATCGATCCTCTCCTGAATCGACTTGAGATTCGAGTTAAAACATCGCTTTGATGATTGTCTATGATTATGTAGTGCATTGTTGTAATTGAGTGTCGAGTGCTAGCGATTTGTTGTTCACTGTTGTAATTGCCATGAGGTAAGCATTCAATTCCAGTAAATTTTAAAAATTGAATGTTAGTCTGTCATACATGTACGCATGTTAACCTGGCTTCCGTTAACGTTTGCACGTTCACGAGTCATTGTCAAGTTCTTTAGTTTTTGTTTGGATTGAGTTTCGTATCGATCCTCTCCCGGATCGAAATGAAATTCAAGTTGTAACAACGTTCGATGGTTGTTTTTGAATGCTCCTTCGTAACGATCCTCTCCTGAATCGATGTGAAGGGTTGGAATGTATGCTTCGTATCGGTGGATACGTAATATTGGATCTCGGATCGATGGATACAAAAGTAATGCTTTGTATCGATAGAGTCAAACAATCCAGACATAATCATGCAGTGATGCTTCACGGAGGATATGCCATTCCTTATTCGTTTATTCAATAAGAATCCCCGATTGTGGATAATCTTCGATAGGAGTCACCCATGACTTTTCTTCTAGATCCATCTCTAAGATCTAGTTGATCTTCATATGTCAATGTTTGGAATAATAAGCATTTCAACTGGGATAAAGTCTTTTTGCCGCGCATCCCCGAAACTGGCTAGCTTGGCCAGTGACTTAGTCTTTTCATTTTGTCCTCTGAGGAGGTGTGTAATGGTGTAATTGTCGAAGTCGACTAGTAGCTTTTGGACCCAGCTAGGATGAGGAGCAAGATGTTGCCCCCTAGTTCAATAATCTTCCCTGACTCGGTATACTACTAACCAATAATCACATAATATATGCAAAGTTTCCACTCCTAGTTTTCTTGTAAGTTTGAGTACCAAGGCTTCATACTTAGCTTCGTTATTTGTTGCAGGGAAGTCGAGTTTGAGGGCGTGGCAGATCGATCGTTCCTCAGTAGTCATTAACGCAATTCCGACGTTAAAAAAGCCGATTATTGGAAGTTCCATCTGTGTACGTCCTCCATCGGTTGGACGGTTCGCCACTGTTCTTCGGATAGTCGTCTGATGTGGTGGATTCAGATATGAAGTATGCTAATGTTTGATCATGGAGAGCTCTCCGAGGGAGATATGTGAAATCAAATTGGCTTAGCTCGATATCCCATTCGAGTATCCTTTCAGACATCTAATGTTCCCATTGGATCTAGCGTTCTCAAGTTTGAATCCAAAGAATGCAGTATAGCACTACAGGTCCGGATCTGTGATAAAATAGTTGTATTCCTGGTCTAGGACATGTTTCAGTATCTGATTGCATCTAGAGTTTGCATCCATGGATGAGAGTAATTGATGTCTGATGGTTAAGTCAATTAGTTGATTGATCATTGGATGTGGAAGCTATGCTTTGCCATGCCTCGTGCAAATTTGGGTAGTCGGTGTATGTTCGCCACTCTCCTTTTGTTTCTCTCATAAGCAAAGGATTGAATACTCATTTTGGGTAGAGGACATCGCGGATAAACCTATTGGTTTTGAGTAGATTCGCCTCCTCCTTAAGTGTAGCAGATCTTTCTGGATCCATGTTGCTTTGTTTTTATTCACCGAGACATGCATCGGGTTGGCACTTAGTGCAGGGTTCTTAATGGTGGGTGAGAGTCCATATATACACATGAGATTGAGTCCAAGCGAACATATCAAATTCACCTGAAGCAATGCAGTCGACTCTTGCACCATCATTGCGCAGAGTTGTGATCTGACCCACAATACACGTGAAGGGTTGTAGGTTCCTCATGTGTTTATTTTCAATGGTAAATGATCAGGCTTATAAGGATGTTAAATCAAAGGGTTAGTAGAATTTAGCCTCGTACTGCATGCTGCTACATAGCCGGCTCCAGCTTTGAGATTGAATTTACTTGTGTTTCTGAATGATCAGTCGCCCATGAGTTTGGGTATTGATTTGATGATTCTATCTCTAGGCATCCTTTCGGTCGCAACCTAGAGTTGTTACGAATATCAAGCATGGGTCATAGGTTGAAATTGTCATAGTTAACTCTCGGATAATTACTCTTTTGCCCCCAGTGACGGGTTGGCGGATGCATTACGCGGACGGTCTAGTCTCGTCCTAGCGGTGTTTATACTGTAGTTCAAGCTTTTAGAATTAGAGTTCATTGATGAATGGTTGAATCATATTAACCTTATCTTCTTGCTCGTGCCCCCAAGTCTGGGGAGTATCTCGATAAGTGGCAAGGTAGACAATGTCCGCTTCAATTTTGTATAATATTTCATTGAACCATAGGATCAAATTAACGGACGGAGGGCCGAGTCGTGCCTATCATGCATTATGTTCTAGTTCTTTCCTCTAGGCGGAATACATCGTTACTTTGCCGACATTCGGACATAAGCTAGATTCTGGATGGTCAACGACATTCGCTCTACTGCTTATGTCGCCATACTTTGGGCAAAAACTGAAGAGTGAATCGTCTAGTCAGATCCAATGCAGGATTGGTGCTTCCCTTGTCGAATCTAGGGTAAGAATCAGTGTGCAGATGTTTAGGTTGCACTTGTTTCGAATCGTTCTTTTAGCCGGATCATGGTAAGAGTCAATGAACGAATGGTCGCGTTGCATTCATTTGGAGTTGGCTGATCAACCATGTCCATTTCGATTTACGTTCTCCCATTAGATCTAGGGATAAAGTCAGCTCAAATGCAGTCATGTCATGCTCATTTGGTCTCATGCTCTTCCTGACGGATCGAAGGAACGCGACGAAGGACGAATGGTCAAGTCACACTCATTCGTGGTTTATTATTTTATCCGTGCTATGCTGGTCGAAGATATTCGATGCATGCTCGGGTCACATCGATTTGTAGTTGAAGAGGATTGATATTGACCGTCGATTCGACGGCATGATGCAGAATGCTCGGACCTCATTTCCTGTCAATCCGATGGTATGATATGAAAGGCGCAGATCGACATTGCCCGTCGATCCGGCGGTATGATATGATTGGTTGCTTGTAACTTTGGGCGTCATTATGTTTGGTTGGCATTAAGGCCTCCTTGCAGTCGTTGCCTTAAGTTTTAATGGACGCTAAGCCGGAGAGGCAGCGAGTCACCTTTCTCTTCTTTCAGTAATTTGTACTTCTGCCCCCAGTCTTGGGGATAAGCCGTAATAGGCGTTATGCAATATTGTTCACTGCTTAATTTTAACGTCCACACTCTGGGGACTTGTATCTTTATGACAGCTGTTGATCACTCATTTTCATGTGTTGAGTCTGCGCCTATGCTCGGGGAATGAGTGATGTAACTTGGTTGAGATGCAGTCGAAGTTGTTAGGTGGACGGGTCCACCCTCCTCGAGGTCGTACTTGATGGAGATGCAGTCGAAGTTGTTAGGTGGACGGGTCCACCCTCCTCGAAGCTGCATTGAATGGAGATACGGTCGAAGTCGTTAGGTGGATGGATCCACCCTCCTCGAAGCCGTAGTTGGTTGTAGTTTATACTCCGACTCGAGCTCTCGGAGTCCGGAGTTAGTTTAATGTTTATACTCCAGTTCGCGCTCTCGAAAGCTGGAGTTTGTTGATGTTTATACTCTGGTTCGCGCTCTCGGGATCCGGAGTTAGATAATGTTTATACTCCAGTTCGCGCTCTCGGAAGCTGGAGTTTGTTGATGTTTATACTCCGGTTCGCGCTCTCGGAATCCGGAGTTAGTTAATGTTTATACTCCAGTTCGCGCTCTCGGAATCCGGAGTTAGATAATGTTAATACTCCAGTTCGCGCTCTCGGAAGTTGGAGTTTGTTGATGTTTATACTCCGGTTCGCGCTCTCGGAATCCGGAGTTAGTTAATGTTTATACTCCAGTTCGCACTCTCGGAAGTTGGAGTTTGTTGATGTTTATACTCCGGTTCGCGCTCTCGGAATCCGGAGTTAGTTAATGTTTATACTCCAGTTCACGCTCTCGGAAGCTGGAGTTTGTTGATTTTTATACCCAGCTCGCGCTCTCGGAGTACTCTGGGGTTTTGTGAATGTTTATACTCCGTCTCGCGCTCTGGGAGTACGGAGTTAAATGAATGTTTATACTCCGCCTCGCACTCTGGGAGTACGGAGTTAAGGAATGTTTATACTCCGCCTCGCACTCTGGCAGTACGGAGTTAAGTAAAAAGTTTGTACCCAGCTCGCGCTCTCGGAGTACTCTGGGATTTTAGGAAAATGTTTATACTCCGCCTCGCACTCTGGGAGTACGGAGTTAAGTAAAAAGTTTGTACCCAGCTCGCGCTCTCGGAGTACTCTAGGGTTTTTGGAAAATGTTTATACTCCGCCTCGCACTCTGGGAGTACGAAGTTAAGTAAAAAGTTTGTACCCAGCTCGCGCTCTCGGAGTACTCTGGGGTTTTTGGAAAATGTTTATACTCCGCCTCGCACTCTGGGAGTACGGAGTTAAGTAAAAAGTTTGTACCCAGCTCGCGCTCTCGGAGTACTCTGGGGTTTTAGGAAAATGTTTATACTCCGCCTCGCACTCTGGGAGTACGGAGTTAAGTAAAAAGTTGTCGTGTATCATCCCGTTTCTGGCCTGATGTGAGGGCTTGTCCCTGAGCTAGGTGTTTCGCTTAGCGAGTAATCGGTGGGATCCTGATTAACTTCCACTTATAGGCCCCTCAACAAAGGATGAGGTTTAGAGTATGGACAGTTAGATCGCGTCCATGTTCATTTGGATTCCGCTTTTGCCAGGCCTAAGGAGTAAGATTAGTGTTCTGGCAAGCTTTGTGCTCGAGCATAGGAAAGGATGGTTGAACTACATCCACTTTGAGTTGTATATTTTCCCTTAAGTCGGGTGCAAGAAATGGAGAGTAGACAGTCGAGTCACATCCAATTTATACTTTGCATTCTTTCGATCGAGCTAAGGAAGAGAGTTGAAATGACGGCTCATGATGGTTAGTGAGTAGACAATCAGTCGTTGATGACTTTAAATTGAGGGTTGGACCTTTAAACATGTGTTCCCTCAAATAATCCCAAATGTCTAATGTAGGATTGGATGCATGGATGGTGACATCACGTCCACCCTTGATGTGATTCCGATTTCATCGGGCATTAGAAGAAGCATAAGTATTTTGGCAAGCTTTAAGTACGAGATGGAGAAGGCATTGTTGGGACATATAACTCCAAGTCTTTCTTACATCTCCTAATTAAATTGCGTAAGCAGATGAGTGGATGGTCGGTTGCATCCACTTTGTACTAAAGTCCTGACCTTGTCGGTCTCTTCCGCTTTGATGCCTTGCCCCCAGTCAGGGGCATATAGTAGCCGATGAGTGGTCGAATCATGCTCATCACGATGATACCTCAATGATTTGATCATGGTCCGCGGAGGTTGTTTTGCACCCAATCTTAAGTACTCGGTTACCTGCATCATTTGCAAGTAGTTTAATTCAAGTAGGTCATATTTCGCAACGTAAATGAAATTGAATTAGAAATAATTCAAAAGAGATCAGATCAAATCTCATTGATAAGTGAGGCAGCGTCGTATGCTCGCTATTGCACATCATTCCATCCCTTCTCAGTTGGAAGTCTAACGCAAATGGTTCAATTTGATCAAAGTCCTTGATCGATAGGGGTCGGATGTTCCCGGTCCTTTGTTTTATGGGGCTTGCATATATGGTCGGAGCTATCCTTCCCGAAGAAGCCTTATGGCGTTGGCGTTCACGGTAGCCATTTAGAGAAGAGGAGTTTTCCGATCTAGAATATGGAGCAGGTCCCCTCCTTATCCTGCTATGTTGATCCTCCATCTGATTCATCAACTCAAAATTTGCCTAGACATGTTGGTGTAGTTGTCGGCGGCGGTCTACCAGTTCTCTTGTCAAAGTCTGGAAATAAGCGCCGGTGATGAATTCATTTATGGGTATCGGCAGCAACTGGCTGCGGGCTTTGGATAAATTCGTTGGCTGCCAGCTTCTTCATTCACTTCAACAATATAAGAAGTAGATCTGGTATGTCTAACCACGATTGACAATGTTCTTTGAGGAATGGGGGAAGACAGCTACATTTGATAGCAGTCATCACTCTTGGTGTAAGCCATGCGCAATTCTCACTTCATGAGGTAGTGTCGGGGGTTGTATTTCCATAACACACCGACATAGTTAACATGTTGAATTTTCACTGGAAGTTCTGCATGTAGGATGGTTTCAACGAATAGGTCTCGACTAGGAAAGATTCCCTAATCGGCATTATGATCAGGCTCATTTTATTGCCCAGGGGTCTTGTAACACTGGTCAATGACGTATGCATGATTGCGTTCGAGTTGTTTGCAATGCCGATAGGACGGTGAGTTGGTTAAAATGGGCTAACAGATTGGTGTTTATCCCAAACTTTCATCCAGATAGGGGACCTATATATGGTATTAAGGAAGTCTTCTTGAGGTTGTATGCCATGCTTTTAGTCATGTGGACGTAGAATGATTAAGATGCGGGCATTTGAAGATGGTTCAGCGGTGACCAGCTATGCTTTGAGCCGGTAGAGTAGACAGTGTAGGGGAGTCGTCATATTAGCCGTCGTACCATAGTTGTCAACTCAGGAGTTTGAAAGCTGGTCAATTGGAGGAAGTTGCATTCCACCTTAAAAGCATGATATATTAATCAACCCCAGTTCTTGGCATACTAACTAGGTTCTCCAGCCTTTGGGAGTACGGTTGAGTAGTATTTCTTTACCCATTCCTTGATTGCAACTCAACATTTGTTGTTGTGATCTTCTATGTCTTGTTCAGTCATGGAACAATTAGAAGCATGGATGGAATGTTCCTTCATTAAATTGGTGATTTAATCGACAATGCGGGTGCCCTGCGCTGCGGCTAGGGTTCGGGGGGTTTCCCCCAAATTTTTTTTAGGCTCTTTTTAGGAAATCTGGGTCGTACCCGATTTTTTTTTTTTTTTAAATTTCGCATCGATACGAATTGGGTGTAAATGGATGGATACGAATCAGTGCACCCTGGTGGATACGAAGCAGTGCACCCTGATGGATACGAAGCAGTGCACCCTGATGGATACGAAGTAGTGCACCCTGGTGGATACGAAGCAGTGCACTCTGATGGATACGAAGCAGTGCACCCTGATGGATACGAAGCAGCGCACCCCAATGGATATGAAGCAGTGCACCCTGATGGATACGAAACAGAGCATCCATCTCATGGATACGAAGATTATGGATACGAAAAACAGCATATTTTCATGGATACGAAAAATTGCTTTTTTTCTGGATTCGAAAATATGGGTACGGAATTCATGATGAATGCAGTTCCTCTTAGATCTGGAGCAATCTGAATAGAATAGAAGAAACCACTGAATGGAAGATCTGGATCTCCTCCTTAGATTTTTGCAATCCAACGAGTAGGAGAAAAAACTTGATTTTTTCTCAGTGAAAGCACCAAAGTGTTTGTACCAAAAATGGGCACAACACTCTTCGGGAGTTATTTAAAGAGATAAAATGAAGAACGTAAATGTAAAACAGAGATTATCTAACAAAAACTCCAATAAACAGAATTGTAAATACGCAAACAAGCAATTTAGAGTGGTTCGGCGTATCGCCTACGTCCACTATGAAGTTTTGATGATTTTATTGATTCTCTTTCAATGATTACAAGTGATTACGGCGAATTATAGCTTGGAATTCAGATTCAACAGTAAGAATAAGATGCAAATCTCGATCCGGCAGAGTCTGGGTGCTTCAGAATCCAGATCCCCTTTTCTGAATGACCAGGGGTCCTATTTATAGGTGTAGGAGGCTGATATTTCGCCTAAATTGAGGGGAGACCGGTTCTGGCACGTGAGGGGGCCTACATGCCCGCTCTTTGGAAATCCGGGCCCACTTTGGGATCGATTCGACCCTTGCTTCGAATCGATCAAGATTTGCTCCGATTGAGCTGAAATTTGGTGTGAACATTCTTCATCATGTGCTTAAGCTTCTGTGAAAATTTCATGGCATTTGGACTTGTAGAACTTGAGTTATGATCGATTCAAGATTGCATTTCTGATGGCAGTGCTCTGTTCGAATCGATATGGTTCGAATCGATTGCTTCGAATCGATCTAAGCATGGGCTTCTGTGATGACGTGGAGCGCCTCCTTCGTATCGATCCGATTTCTTTGCCGAGTTGACTGGGTCGAATCCTTGTTCTTAGCCAAGTTTATTTGATGGACTCGAGATGCTGGATTCGAAGGTTTACTTCCTTTGAATCGATGGAAACTGTGCTTGTTCGAATCGATGATGTTGGTGCTATGGAATGGAGTCGGAGCTCCTCTACCCGCCTGGATTTGAAGGATCCTTTCCTCGCTGGATTCGAACTGGAGCTTGGTGCTAATGGATTCGAACCAAGGCCTCGAGGATGGATTCGAAGCAATGGGTGGTTGATGGATTCGGAGCATGGCCTTCTTCTGATCGATTCGAGCTTGTGCTATTCTCGAGGGATTCGAACCCAAGGCTGGGCTTATGGATTCGAAGTAAGTTGACTTCTCATGGATTCGAGGCAATACATGTCTGATGGATTCGAATATAGGCTTCGCCTATGGATTCGAACTAGGGATGGTCTACTCCACATTTTGTCAACGATATCTTGAGCGTACGAACTCGGATTGACTTGAAACTTGGATCGTTGGTTCCCACGGCTTTGCTTGACGTGCCTTATCAATTGTAGCCCGATCCGGACTCGAACAAATTTCATGGATATCCATAGCGATCCTTGCGTGTAGCTGGTCTTCGAGACGATCTGTCACCGGTTTCTAGTTAAGTCTTTGGTGTCACGGCCTTGCCAAAAGGCGGGATAACAGATTCAGAGTTTGGAAAAGTTCTAGAGCTTAGATTTGGAGCAATGTTGAGATAATCAACAAGGAGAGTGCTACTGGAAAGGAGCCACTGTGGAGGGATTCAGGCTGCTTTCTCAGGAGCTAGAGCTAATCAAGCATCAATCTATATCACCATGGATGAAATGGGAACAATGATGGATGCTATGCAAAGGATGCTGAAAAGACAGGAGGAGATGATGCAAAATTTACTCCGACAGATTGGACAAGTTGGAGTGCAGAACCAAGAAATAGAGTAGAAGGAGCTAATGACAACTTAGATTAAGGAGTTGAAGCTGCAGGAATCGCTAGAAATCAGAACTGGGAACATGGAGACAGAGCTATTGGACAAAGGAATAGGACAGAGTAGCCAGGACTGTACCCAGCCATATAAGAGGGATCAGCCCTAATCCCTCCAGAGGGATCGGCCTTGATCCCCAAAGGCTTAGGGGCATGCCCCCGGGTCTGGTCGATATTGATGCTGGAGGATCTACGGTCGATCCCATGGAGCTTGGTGCGAATTGAAATTTGGATGCTCATCCGGAGGAGTACGTTCCGGAATTCCCTCGTGGACTTTGAGGGAGGGGGGGCAGTTTGGAAATGATGATAAGAGACTACCGCTGGATGAAAATGATAGGTTTAAAGAGATGATAAGGCAAGCTATGCGTGGAGGATTGGTGAATAGGGATCTGGCGGATGTAAATAGAAGTCCATTCACTCCTAATGTCAGGAATGCTAGGAATCCACCAGAGTTTAGACTACCAATCCTAGAAGTATATGATGAAAATTCGGACACAACTATGCATATGATGAGATATATACCACACATGGAAGTACTGGGGGCATCAAAGGAAGTCATGGCATGATGCTTTCCCCTGTATTTAACAGATATAGTTGCACTGTGGTTTAGGCAGTTGGAGAGTGGTTCTATTGGCACATGAATGGAATTGGTTGAAAGATTTATGAGGAAATTCAGGGTTCTCATTTCAAGACCCAAAAATGTGATGAATCTGGCAACACAAAAATAGAAGACCGAAGAGTCTCTAAGGAGTTTTCTAACATGATTTAATGCCACCGTGGTATCGGTGGATCGGCCAGATCCATCCATGGTTTTGATGGCAGCTGTATCAGGAATTGCCGATGCATAGATTTCAAGGATACTGGCGCGGGATCCACCTATGGATTTTGGAGAGTTTTATCACGAAGCAGAAAGGTTCCTACGGCAGGGAGATGCATGAGCCAACAAACTGGAGGTGAATGTTGTGCAAAGTAGAGGATCATCAGGAGAAGCAAACATGAATGATAAAGGCAAACGGAAACTGGATGATGGATATGATGGGACGAAAAGGCGATGGAAGAGTCGAAGTTCTCCTCCTACTCGGATTTTATGGACAGCGTAGAACGGTTTATCTGGACACTAGGGGGCAACTCCCTTATAGAAAACTGACAAAAGGGATCCCACAGAGCGGGAACGTATGTCTGGAAAGTACTGCCTATTCTACGAATTGAACGGGCACAACATGGATGAATGCAGGCATTTAAAGAATATGATTGAGGAGCATGTCAGAAATGGCATACTGCCCCAACACGTGAGGAAATAGACAACGGAGATGGAATAGGAGCAGCCACCATCTGCATTGAATGGAAATGGGAATGGCCCTAGATCGGGGTCAAGGATCGTCATCAACTGATCGTGTCGGTAAGGGCCAAGTTCAGGACTTGGACTCCGGCCATAACAATTATAATAATAAACTCTATAATAAGGTGGCTAAGTCACTTACACATGTACAGGATCGAAGACGGACCCTAGGCATGCTCTGAGATGATGATGAACCGTCGTGCTCGGAGAGGCACCCTTTGGCTTTTTTAGTTTTTTTATTTCTGGATGTATGAACTCTTAATCATTAGGTTATTTATGATCCGCGTTACTACGATGAATAAAACATGACATATTTTTTTCCCGACTAGAGTGACAGGGCGGTAACCGCAAGGTGTGAGTCCCTTCACTGAAGAGCGACAGAATGGACTCGTACGTGAATAAGTCCTCGACCGGAGAGTCGAGATCATATAATAAAGCTCAACATGACATCAGGTATGGATTATGCCTACAAGGAGTAGGTCGCTTCATCGAAAAGCAACAGGATCGGCCTACTCAAGTCGTCGAGTATGGATTATGCTCGGCAAGGGTCCGAAAAGACCATTATCGGCCTAGGACTTAGGCCAAGACATCACTTAATGTTCAGGGACACTGAACTAGAGTATAGGAAATAACACTGCTTCGCCGGAGAGCGACAGCATCGGCTTACTCGGACGTCGAGTATGGATTGTGCTCGGCAAAGACCCGGAGAGGTCACAAATTTGGATATGGACCCAGAGTGGTCTCGGATTTGGCTAACAACAGGTTGAGGTCAACGATTTGGAAAAAACGATCTGAAGAGATCGCACATTCAAAATTGGATATCGACTAAGAATGGTCATTAATTTCACTAATGATCCAGAGAGATCATGGATTTGGATTGGCAACGGATTGGATAGTATAACTATCAATGGATTATGGACTTCGAATTTTGGATTTATGGCAATTCAGAACACACATTCCTATCGCAGGACATGTTTTAGGGGCAAAGGATTAGCCCGCCTTTTAGCAAGGCAGTACATAGGCGGATTTACCCCAACAGACTTCATAATCATCAAGGCAGAAAACCCGGAGAGATGGTTACTAGGGTTAGAGATCAATTATGGACAAGGCTGTGGATGATAGTCGTACGGATTCATACGAATAGCATTCTGGAATTGGCTAAGTATGAAACTGAAAAAATGATCGGGTACGATCGTTTTTCACAACGGATGGGCTATGATACATCTCCATTATGAATCGGCTATGACCTATCTCCATTATGTATCGGCTATGATCCATCCCTAAAATGGATCGGCTATGATTCATCCTTAATATGGGTCGGATATGGAACATCTTCGTTATGGATCAGCGTAAATCGATATGGATATGAATCGCTTGGATTAATAGTACAAATCAACGATGATCAATCAATAACTCAGACGTCTGAGCTGTACATCTGGAATTTTTATTTCGATGGCCCAGACGTCTGAGTGTTTTCCCAAACGTCTGAGCTGAAGGTCAGGGCAAAAATCAGCCTAGGCCATTAATGGCCAAATCGGTTCGGAAGCGATCGGATGAGCGATGGTGGCTAGGAATTTATGCCAAGCGACAACCCAGCCCTATAGGCTTTTCAATACACTCCAAACAACATGTCCAAACATCCATAGTAGGATTTTCATAGATTTTGACTTCAAAATACCAAAAATTGGAAAATTCACCAAACCAATTCAAATCAAAAGCAAATGAACATGAAATAGACGTTAGGAATTTATACCTAACAACTATCAAAGGTATAGACATAGATGTGAGTTCAAGAACTCACCTTTAAACCCAAATATAGAAATGAGAAGCTCTAAAACAAGCTAAGATTGATTTCTCTTCAACAACAACTCTATAATCTTCAATCTATTATCAAATAAAATGAATTTCCTAAGTTAGGTTATAGGAATTTCTGAAAATTAAAGAGAGATTGAGATGGGGAAGATGAAGAGATGCTTACCTAAGCTTCTCTTTGATTTTAGAACTTGAATTTGAATTTCCTAAGAATCTAGGGCTTAGGAATTTTAATTTCCCCTCTTTTCCCCCATTTTTCTCTTTATCTTGAGTGTTAGGAATTGAGGAGTAGAATGAATGAAGAGTAGGGGAGTTAGGGTATTTGGTAGAGGAGCTAGGTTAGTGGCTAGAACAAAAGCCAAAGCCCAAACAAAATACCAAAATCCTAATCAACTCCAAACATATCGATGTTTATACTCAAAAAAGTTGTAAACATCGTTTTGAACTCCATGGAAGTGGTCTCGAGTCCGAATTCGACTATTTACAAAAAGTAACATTTCGGACTTTAAATTCAACAAACGATGCTATATTTAAATAAAACGTTTAAATATATAATCGTAAAATATGCGGGTTGTTATAGACTCCCCTCCTTAAAGAAATTGCGTCCTCGCAATACTTAAGAAGAAAACATAGAGTAACAACCACTTTAAGGCATAACAATACAAAAGAAAATTTTGAAGTGAGAAGTTCACCTTAAGGAGCACGAGAGAGTAAGTCTGGATGTGTTCGCTCGATGAATTCTCTGGATTTCCAAGAACAATCCTTAGGATTTGCGGACCATTGAACTTTCACAAGCGGACCATCTTTATTACGAAGGCGTTTAACCTCCGTAGCAATGACATGAATAGGATGTTTCTCATAAGTCAAACTAGGTGAAACTTCAATTTCTACAATAACACCGGGCTCAAGAATAAAATCGGAATCTCTAAGGCATTTCCGTAGTTGAGAAACGTGGAATACGTCATGAATAGCAGCAAATTTAGCCGGTAATAAAAGGCGATAAGCCACGGAACCAATGCGTTCGATGATGGGAAATGGGCTAATATATTGAGGTGCTAACTTTCCCAATCGACTGAAACGCACAACACCCTTCATAGGTGAAACACGAATGAATACCAAATCTCCCACAGAAAATTCCAAATTTCTTCTTCGGTTATTGACATAGGATTTTTGTCTACTTTGAGCTTCTCTCATCCTATGACGAATAAGGGTAATCTTTTCTATGGCATCACGAATAAAATATGGACCTAAAACCAGCTTCTTACTGGCTTCAAGCCAACACGAAAGAGATCGGCATGGCCTTTCGTAGAGTGCCTCGAAAGGTGCCATACCAATACTAGATTGGAAGCTATTATTGTAGGAAAACTCAACAAGAGAAATATGATCTTCCCAACTTCCACCAAAATTAAGAACACATGCACGAAGGAGATCTTTAAGAGTTTGATTCACACGCTCCATTTTTCCATCGGACTGAGGATGATAAGCGGTGCTAAAATTAAGCTTTGTTCCCAAAGCTTTTTGAAGACCCTTCCAAAATCCACTAGTAAATAATGGATCACGATCGCTAACAATAGAAGTAGGAACTCCATGCAATTTAACAATTTCTTTAACATAGAGTTTGGCCAAAAGAGGTACGGTCCGATTGGACCAAACGAGAATAAAATGGGCGGATTTTGTAAGTCTATCTACAATCACCCATAAACTGCCATGACCCGAACGAGAACGGAAAGACCGTCAATAAAGTCCATGGAAATTTGATCCTACTTCCAAACGGGAATGTCTAAAGGTTGTAATAACCCAACGGGCCTTTGATGCTTGGCCTTAACAAGTTGGCAAGTCATACAACGCTTAATGAAGTTTGCAATATCAGATTTCATTCAATCCCAATAATAAAGTCGCTTCATGTCCGCGTACATTTTACTACTACCGGGATGAATGGCAAATTTAGAACGATGAGAATCTTCTAAAATGTCTTTACGAAGATCACTAATTTTTTGCACGATAAGTCTACCAAATTTTCGAATGCCTCCACGGGCATCGATTTCAAAGTCTTTCAAACCATCAATATTATTTTTATCCCTACAACTTTGGCTAAGAAGGGCCAATTCAGGATCATGCTTTTGAGCTTCAAGAATGCAGTCTAAAAGAGAAGGATGAGCCTCAAGGCTACATAAAACAAGAGATGAACATGAATTGGATTCACAATCTTGAATCTCACAAGTGGACAAAGTCTCGAGATCATTCCATTCAGATATCATCATGGAAACAACCGCTTGTTGTTTACGACTAAGGGCATCGACAACATGATTTCCCTTTCCGGGAGTATAGAGAATATCAAGATCATAAGATGCAAGGAATTCGAGCCAACGTTGTTGACGCAAATTAAGTTCCTTTTGAGAAAATAAATACTTCAAGGATTTATGATCGTTGTAGAGAACAAATTTCTCTCCCAAAAGATAATGACGCCAAATTCTAAGGGCAAAAACAATGGCCACGAGCTCTAAATTATGAGTGGCATATCTAGTCTCGGTAGGCTTTAATTTCCTAGAAGCATAAGCGATAACACATTCCCTTTGCATGAGAACAGCTCCCAAACCAACACGACTAGCATCGGTATAAACAACAAAGTCTTGGTTCCCCTCGGGAATCACAAGAATAGGAGCATCGGAAAGGAGTTCTTTTAATTTCTGAAAAGCAGCTTCACATTTGTCTGACCAAATGTACTTAACTCCCTTCTTTGTCAAATTAGTAAGAGGCACGGAAATTTTAGAAAAGTCTTTTATGAAACGACGGTAATAGCCCGCCAATCCAAGAAAGCTACATATTTCCATCACACTCTCCGGTTTTTTCCAATTTTGAATCGCTTCAATCTTTGAAGGATCCACGGAAATTCCGGATTCAGAAATAATATGTCCTAAAAATTTCACGCGGGATTTCCAAAAGTGGCACTTAGGAAATTTTGCTTTCAATTGATTGCTCCTAAGGGTTTCCAACACAATTCGAAGATTTTTTTCATGCCCTTCCTCGGTTTTAGAATAAACAAGAATATCATCTATAAAGATGAGAACAAATCGATCGAGGAAGTCCTTGAAAATTCGGTTCATAAGGTCAACGAAATAAGCTGGAGCATTCGTTAAACCAAAAGGCATAACAAGCCATTCATAAGATCCATAACAAGTACGGAACGATGTCAAAGGAATACTATCCTCTGCAATATGAAGTTGATGAAAACCGGTTGCTAAGTCTAACTGTGAAAAGACTCTAGCACCACTAAGTTGATCGAATAGATCATCAATCCGTGGTAAATGATATTTATTCTTGATGGTGAGATCATTAAGCTTGCGGTAGTCAACGCAAAGCCTAAGTGTACCATCGGATTTCTTCACAAAGATAGCTGAAGCTCCCCAAGAAGAGAAACTAGAACGAATAAACTGTTTTGCTTCCAATTCGGATAATTGTTTACGCGTCTCCTCGTTTTCCTTATTGGACATGCGATAAGGAGGACGAGTGATAGGTAGAGCTCCAGGGATTAGATTAATTCTGAACTCAATTGCTCGCTTAGTTGGTAATCCTAAAACGGGCTCAAAGATGTCGGGAAGTTCATAAACAACGTGAATGAGGGAAATGATATCTTCCTCATCATCATTATCATCATCATGTGGATTTAGAGAATACAAGTATGCTACCGAATTGGAATCTGAATCTTTAAGAACAATAGAAATTTGCTTAACAGATTGGGGATGTCGAAGATAGATAGTCCTCTCGGGACATAGGATGTGGGCTTCATAACGGTTAAGCCAATTCATTCCCAAAATCATTCTGAAACCTAAGTAACGCATAACATGCAAATCGACACGGAAAGCATAATCACATAGAAAAATTTCAACATCCTTACAAAATAAACTGAGTGTTGCGGATCCACCAACTGGATTTGCAATTCTCAGTGAATTCATCAAGCCAATAACATTTAAAGACAAAGCATCAACAAGTTCCTTTGATATAAAAGAGTGAGATGCACCCATATTAAAAAGAACTCGAATAGGATGATCACGAAACATAATAATACCATCAAGGACGAAATGAGAAATACCTTGACCAAGGGAAGTGTTACTAGGAGCTTGCATAGCATTCAGCTTTCCCTCTTTCTTGCTTTGAAGTTTGGGACACGAAGATATAAGATGACCCAAACTTTTGCAATAGCAACAATAAAGGGATTTCAGACACCTATTTGCATAATGGTCCTTAGAACCACAATTGTAGCATTCTCCACGATTAGGGGTAGGAGTCTTTGCTACCGAAGTTGCTTGCTTCCCTTTCTTGTTAGGATTAGGTTTGAACTTAATAGGCCTCTTCTTGTTGTTGTTGAAGTTTTGTTTGGCACCCAAAACTTCAACATCACTTTCTTTATCGGCCTCTTCAAGTCGAAGAGCGATATCTACAAGCTGATCGAAAGAAACTTCTAGTTTCAGAAGTAAAGGCTTTTTGAGGTTCTTATTCAACCCATAGATAAACCTCTGATTTTTCTTCAATGGGGTATTAATATACTCGACCCCATATTTAGAGAGGGATTCAAAAGATGCGACATAGTCGGTCACATAAGATTCACCTTGAACAAGGTCAATAAAGCGTCGAGCTAAAGTTACTTTTTCTGCTTCAGGCACAAACTTTAACTCAAACATTTCCCAGAATTGCTCCCAAGTAAGATCCGCTTCAACGATTTCCGAAATCAAAAGCTCATACCAATCTAATGCTCTCTCTCCCGGAGCATGCTAGAAGCCACTTGGATTCGATGTAAATCCACAAGATTCATGTGAGAAAAGATGCGATCGCATGTTTTAAGCCAAGCTTGGACTTCAATAACGCTTTCGGAACCCTTGAATGGCCTTCCACCCAAATTGGTATAATCACTGCACAAGCGTACAAACCCGAATTTAGGATGAGTAGGCTCAGAAATGGGTCCGGAAGTTTGGGCATTCTTTACAAGATCCAAAAGCTGTTGGGCAGACATGAATACGCCATCCTGAGGAGTAGCACTAGATTGACTGGCGCTGGGACGGCCGGTCAAACCATTTCTCTTCTTTAAGAAAGAAAGAAAGAAGAGGAAAAAGGTTATTCTCAGAATGAATATCAAACAAACTTGATTGATAAAACAAGGCATCATAAAAGAAAATAGGATAGAACGGGTCCTAAGACTCGAATTAAATCCTAAGGCACGATTCCTAAGACAGACTTAGGACAATGATCCTTGCTAGATTATTCTACATTGTTCCGAAGTTTGGCTCTGATACCAAGCTGTGACGCCCCACCTCTATACTCACACTAACCAAGGACACTACTGGGTAATGCCGTCAATTAGTACGAAGAATAAGGCTGTTGAGGAGCGACCATCTGTGTAATTGCTTTCTGCAAGTACCGATATGTCAGATGGTATGTCATGCAATTCATTTCAAGAGGAAATCTGACATATCAAATACAAACTCAAAGCTACTACACAGTGGCTATGTGGTCCTCGGAAATAAGTATAGAATAAGCATAACATATATCTATCGTAGATATTCATATCACAAAGGTAGAAACAGATATGAATATAACACATAGAAGTGTACATCAAAGTAGTGGTCGTACAAGATCCACTACATCACAAAAGAATAGGTACAAGTGATAGACAAAAGAATATGTATACATCAAGGAGTCTCTATCTCGAATGTATAAAAACCAAATTACTAAAATAAAGTAGTTAGCCAAAAGTCAGGAGCTAGTCCCTACTAAGAAGTCAAGTGGAAGCACTTGAAACACCTCGGTCTGACCCGAGTATTATTTAAGAGGAAAAATAACGAACGGATCAGTCTAGCTATAAATATAAGATAAGATGAGATAGGATAAGAGATATGACAAATATATATGATAACCACAAAAATCATAATATCTCAAATTTTCTCATACACCAAAAAGAATGTCATATTCTTTATTTTATTCACCAAGTCACAAATATTGATAAAGCTTATCTAAGCAAATCACAAATATTGGTGAAACACAAATTCAAGAAATCATTAATTAGAAATCTAGAAATCACAAAAAGAGGAGGAGGCCTATCATAAACAGGAGCATGAAAACTCACCAACACGTGTATCACAAATGGGACGCTATCCCATGAGTCGCTAACCCATAGAGCCGGTGCAACGACGTAGTACAACGGTACGCCCGAGGAACCTGAAACTCAAATAAGCCGGAACAACGACGTAGTACAACGGTACGCCCGATGAACTGAACTCCATAAAAGCCATGGGTTGCTAGCCCATAAAATGAGATGAAACTCCACAAAACGGGGTACCGTCCCCCACGCGGACAAAAAGACATCGCGTATCGCTCGTCTAAACCATAAAATGATCATCATAGATCAATAAAAGTGTAAAATACACCAAGCTAGTAAATAGATGAGTTTAGCTTCATGTCCCATAACCACTGGCTTAACTTAAATATTTACAAACAAATTGTAGATTTACACTCGAAAATTGTCACAAGATTTCAATCGAACAAGTCCAAGAATTAATAGACGAAGTAAACGCAAGCGTTTCATACCACTTGTTTTGCTAAGTCGTTTAATTAGATTTCTCATACGAATGAGGTAAAGGTTTGTATATACTAATAGATTTGAAAACAGTTTTAAAAGCGAGCTTTTTATTTAAAAGTAGTGTTGAAATCGTTTTTGTGAAAGAGTTTGAGTATTTACTACTAGTATTGAAACCTTTGTATTTTAAAGTGATAAATCATAGAAACGATTGTAAAAACAATCTATCACCAAAAATTCACATTCGACGGCGTGAATTAAAACCATGAAAATCGATATCAAATCCATCAAATGGATATTCCCAAAAATCCAGAGGAGAAGTCATCAAAGTCGATAATAAATGACAACGACCAATCGGATCAACAAAAAATCGATAAAATTTGGAAATCCACTCAAAACATGCAAATTGGCTGAATTCAACAACGCCGAATGTCTGGTGGTTTTCCCAGACGTCTGAGCTGAGAATCTGGAAATTTTCTTCCAGATCGCCCGGACGTCTGGGAATAACCTCAAACGTCTGAGCTGTACATCTGGAATTTTTATTCCGATGACCCAGACGTCTAAGTGTTTTCCCACACGTCTGAGCTGAAGCTCAGGGCAAAAATCAGCCTAGGCCATTAATGGCCAAATCGGTTCGGAAGCGATCAGATGAGCGATAGTGGCTAGGGATTTATGCCAAGTGACAACCCAGCCCTATAGGCTCTTTAATACACTCCAAACAACATGTCCAAACATCCATAGTAGGATTTTCATAGATTTTGACTTCAAAATACCAAAAATTGGAAAATTCACCAAACCAAATCAAATCAAAAGCAAATGAACATGAAATAGACGTTAGGAATTCATACCTAACAACTATCAAAGGTATAGACATAGATGTGAGTTCAAGAACTCACCTTTAAACCCAAATATAGAAATGCGAAGCTCTAAAACAAGCTAAGATTGATTTCTCTTCAACAACAACTCTGGAATCTTCAATCTATTATCAAATAAAATGAATTTCCTAAGTTAGGTTAGAGGAATTTCTGGAAATTGAAGAGAGATTGAGATGGAGAAGATGAAGAGGATGCTTACCTAAGCTTCTCTTTGATTTTAGAACTTGAATTTGAATTTCCTAAGAATCTAGGGCTTAGGAATTTTAATTTCCCCTCTTTTCCCCCATTTTTCTCTTTAGCTTGAGTGTTAGGAATGAGGAGTAGAATGAATGAAGAGTAGAGGAGTTAAGGTATTTGGTAGAGGAGTTGGGTTAGTGGCTAGAACACAAGCCAAAGCCCAAACAAAATACCAAAATCCTGATCAACTCCAAACGTATCGATGTTTATACTCAAAAAAGTTGTAAACGTTGTTTTGAACTCAATGGAAGTGGTCTCGAGTCCGAATTCGACTGTCTACAAAAAGTAACATTTCGGACTTTAAATTCAGCAAACGATGCTATATTTAAATAAAATGTTTAAATATATAATCGTAAAATATGCGGGTTGTTGCACCTATTATGGTGACTAATGCACACCTTCTATGGGAACTTGCTCAATCCTTTATCACATCTTGTTTTTGGATGTTTGCGACATATAGGTTCTTACTTTCCATTTATCAAGATGAAATGTATGTCTTTAATCTGCAATCCATCGGAATCCACAGTCATAAGGCAGCCTAGGCCCAACAAAGGAGTCAAGTACCTTCCGGCTTCCGAGGTCCTTCTATATATCATGCTCATGCCCTTCTTAGTTAACGCCTTGCGGTATAGCCTACAGTCCGTGGGGTATCATGGTATGTGTATATATTTAACTCCATTCATTATTCCAACTCATAGTTGCCTTATCGGTATTTTCAGAATATGGTCACATCTACTTCTATAGTCGGAATTCATAGAGTTTGGCGTATAATATATATATATATATATATAATTATAGGTAAAAATACAAATACGTTGTCTCAGCGTATTTTAATTTCTATGATCGACTAACCTAAGCTCTGATACCAAATGTAACAACACACACCTAAAAGGGTCCGAATCTTAATTAAATCAAAACGTAAGTCCATTAGGGCATAGATTGTTAGTTTTGGTAACCTGTGATAAACATAAGTATATTAGAGAGTGATCAACATAGTATTTAAATATCGACTAAGGCTACTACCTTGAAATCAATAGTATTCTTTGGATATCTAGTTACTTTGTTAGCGCCATGCTTGAATGAGAAGACTTCACCATCTACCATTCTCGTCTTGCACTAGTAGCATGTCCCTCTTAATCTATCATGTGAGTTATAACGAGAAGGGGGTGATAACAACGTTTTGGTGACTGGAAAAATTACGTACTTTATCTATAATACTAATTTATGCCAATTGATTCCTATTTGAGTGTTATGTTTATTATTTATGGCTAATCCGTTCAATCCTATATGTGTGTACTGATAGAGTTAGTGGTATGCCCTAGAGGCAATTATGTAATTTGTTACATATATCTAACTCGTTGACCAATCTTGTTCGAAATAAAGGTATTATCTTTCTATTATATACTTGGTATAATATGGTTGTATTAATTAATCAATTTAATTAAAAGTATATTTAATAGAAAATCCATAAATGGTATGTTTTGTGATAGTAGTTACAAAGTGTTGTAACAGTGGGTAATTTATCACAATGAAACAAATATATAATTTTAAATGTTCCTAGTCAAGATGCATCGAGACTGGATATCGATGTACCCATTGAGACTAAAGTACGTAAAGCTCTCCAAATGTTGGGCAGTGTATTACTCATGACTACTGGGGACACCAAAGGGTTACGTACTAATAGTTATTGGATAACTATAGAATGACTCGCTGATAGTTTCATTTTGGTTAATATAACTAAGGTTAAGCAGAGAATATCAATGTGACTAATTTACATGGTTCTTTCGACTTGAAAATACTGTTGATCTTTAATGTGGAAGCATCGCTTTGATTATAGTTAAATCATGGCACGGCGTCCATTGAATGACTATAGTTGGGTCGAGTGGAAGCATTGGAAGTGAAACACTATTTAAGAGAGGATCCGTCCTCTTAGTTATATGAGGTTAGTATCACGGTTAACTGAAGTCAACTCAAAGCCAAAGTCTCTGGCCAGAGCATTTCGGTTAATAATTATTATTATTGAACCAAGGACTTTATGTCTGGACTATAAAGTTAAATGTGGATGATATTGGAATTTTGACCATTACCAAATTCCATAAATCCAAAGTGATATAGTTTTGATGAAGAGAATTGGTATAAATAATTGTCACTATTAGATACTACTTACAAGAAGTAAAATTGGATTTTACCAAAAGATGTGTAAGCGATAAATTCGACCAAAATGTCACACCATCTGCAAACTGACGTGTAAACGTTAATATTCGAATAGTTCGATAATATCACTGATTGAATTTACATCTTTGAGTCGCACAACCGTAATGATGTATCTTTGAAAAACTACATGATTTAATTAATTTATAAATTGTTGTAAATTGGTTAAATTAATTGATAATTGAGAAATATTAATTATTATTTATTTGATGTTTGGAAGTTTTTTGTAATTATTTTAATGCATTTATAAAAGTTATATTTGTGCGTATTGATATACGATATCGATGTAATTTAAAGATAATTGTATGAATTGATTTATAGAAATTTTATGTCTTTTGATGACATAATTTATGGAAATTTTATGTTATTTGATGACATGATTTTTGGAAATTTTATGTCATTTGATGACATATGTGTAAAGAAAGGATTGGAGAGAAAGAAACAATCAAGGGAATTAATCAGGGAAGTTTTAATTAAAGAATGGGAAAGTTTCATTCTTTCAAATAAAACATATTCTCTAATTCATCCCGTACATACAATTTATTCTTTCTCGTTCATTCTTTTTCTTTCTCTCCTCCTAACTTTTCATGGCAGAAAATAAAATAAAAAAGATCAAATTTTCAAAAAAAATCAACTCCAAATAAGACATCAAAAAGACTGAAACAAAAGCAGTTCATATATCTCTTGCAAGGATATGATGGGGATTTTGAAAATCTGAGGAGATATCATCATTCAAGTTGTGACTTCTAGGCAACATCCTAAGGGGAATTCATTTTCAAGGTGTGTTTCAAGGCTTTGGGTAATAAGGTATGTTTTTCTCTTATAAATAATGATACTTAATGTAATGTTTGATGAAAGAGAAATTTGACTATCATAATTTGTATGTACATATATTTGCCTCATTTAATTTGTTTATGTAGTTTGAATATTTTATTAAATGAATTGATTAGGTTTTTTATTTTAATAAATCAAAACTAATTTTTTATATGTTTAAATATAATATTCTTTTTTTGGAACTATGTTCTAAACATTCAATTTGAAGTTTAAATTTTAGATCTAAAATTTTGTATTTTCAATTTGTCATTTGGGTTCTTATTTTGTTAAAATAAAATTAAAATTTGTATATGTTTAAACACAATGTTTTATTGAAGATTCGTTTTTTAAATCATACAAAACAAAGTGTAATTTTAGATTTGAAAGTTTACATGTATTTATTTTGTGTTTTTATTATATTAGAAATTAAAAAAAATAGGGAAGATGTTTTAACAATAAATCTAAATTTTAACTTGCTTGCTATAAATCACTAATTTGTATTAATTAAAGAGATTTGATTGAATCTTAGACACACACAATTAATGTTTGGACAATAAGTCTACTTTTAAATTGATTGCTACAAATATCTAATTTGTATTAATTAGAAAGACTTAATTTAATCTTATATATACACAATTTATTTTATATGTATGTTTGTATATATAAAATTTATTACATGTATTTCATATTGTCAAAGTATGATTAGATTTCTTTCCAAAAGGAGGAAACGATTTAAATGTGGCAATAATATACACATACATTTATTTTTGACTATTTATACCCTTTATTTATTTTCCTTTTTTCTTTTATGTGATTGGCTATCCATTTATTTTTGTTTATATGTCTATACCTTGTCACCAATTGATAGCACCTATCATATGTTGCACTTTCAAAATTTACATTATAATATATTTGTTTATACTTACATTCATGCCATATATATGTTGCTAATTAATGACGTTCATATAATCAATCAATTTAATTAAAGAGAGAAATGAAAGGTTTCTCTCTTCGTATAAATAATGCACGCCCTCATTAATTGAATAAGTTAAGAGAAGGAAATGAAAATTTTCCTTCTCTATATAAATTTATGCTCTGTCATTAAAATAAGTTAAGAGAAATGAAATGAAAAGTTTCCTTCTCTAAATAAATTTAATATTAACCTTCACACACAAATATTTATGTAAGAGTATATGTAATATTCCCTAATTTATATTCACATTAAATTACAGTGAACTTTTATTTATGAAATAAAATATTAATTTTATTTAAAAGAAATTTAGAAAAGTTCTAAGTATATTTAGACTTCATAAGCCCATTGAAGATCCAAAATGGTAAAATTCATCCATTTCTTCCGCTGCGGGCTGACCCAGTTCCAACAATGGTATCAGAGTCCAACAGCCTATGCGGTCTAAATTAGTCATGTTAAGGCTAACTAATTAAGCTTGCGTACTTAGTACGGTGTCTAGAAAGGTGATGTTTAGGATTGGAATTGGGTAATCAAGTACCCTGTCCTACCTAGTTACTTGCTTGGCCTAAAAGGTGAAGTGAGCCCAAAGGTTGCCCCTAATAGAAAAGACCCAATTTAAATTGGGCCTTGGGCTAATTTTCAAAATAGTTTTGAAAATTAAGACTAGATTTTAAATTTAAAAGTTAAATTTAAAATAAAAACATGTTTATTATAAAAGGTTATAATATAACATAAATTTTCCAAATGTTTGAAAAGGTAATGAAAATTTCAAAATGTTTGAAACTGTTTAAATATTAATTTTGAAATTTAAATTTTATTAATAATATTAATAAAATAAATAAATTAAACGAGTTAATTAATTAATACTTATATGCATGTATTATATATGTCGATATATGTTATGTTATTTTAAAGTGTTTAAGATAACATATATATACATGTATGTAAGATAAATTTTGAAATTGATATAATTTAATTAAAATCGTTTAATTAAATAAATTAATTAAAGGTTAATTAATTAAATAAAAAATATGCATATATAAGATATATGTGTTATACTATAAAAGTTATAGTATACACTATAAAGGTTATAGTAGATATGTCCAATATAAAAGTTGTATTGGAATACTAATTTAAAACTAATTAAATAGTTAATTAATTAAAAATAATTAAATAAGATTTAATTAATAAAATATTACACATAAGACTATTATGAGTAATATGAAATATAAAAGTTATATAATAGTAAAACTTATATGATATGAATGTATAAACTATAGGTGGAACATTAAAGAAACCCAAATAGACTTAAGGAATAAATACATACATAAATGTACGTATACCTTGATTTCTGATGTGTCTGATGCTTGAATCACGAGGGTATTTCATAAGAAATACATTATTTCATAAGTCGATATCACTCAATATAATATATTTAAGATTTTGAATCTTCAATATAATTTTGTCCTCTACCATATATATAAATATTAATAAATTAATTTCATACTCCTTAGTTGTTGAGCAAACTCAAGCTAGGGATGTTGTGTGTAGTATTATTATATTGAATATATGAGGTAAGATAATATATGTAATTGTTGAGCAAACTCAAGGTACATAAACTATACTTAGGCTGTCGCGATATGGTAGGTACGAGTGAATAATCTCTTACAATTTGTTGAGTAAACTCAACGTCGAAATGAGATTAGGATAAGGAAACATAGATTAGGAGTTGTATGTGATACAACCGATAAGGAGTTAATCATCGCTTGTGGGGCTATGATTTTTTGAGCAAACTCAAGATCAGAATACCAAGACAGACGAGTCTTAACACCCATTAGTAAAGTCAAAAGAGTTTGATATTTCATCTTAGATTTTGGAGAAACATAAAAGACTAGTGGAAGCCTTATTATAAAAATGAAGTGGTAACATTTAACCTTTCTAATATTGTAAGAACATATACTAAATAATGTTATAATTATCTACAATGATAAATTTGTGCATTTAATATGATTGATAAAACGTTTATCAATTAATATATACAAATGAACTGAATTGGAAATTGATAAATAGAAATATAACATATACTTACCAATAAAAGCTTATTTCATGTTAACGTTTCAACACCCATGCAAGTGCCTACAGCTACTAAATACAATTCATAGTTTGATCACTTATGTGTTTATTTGGTCGAGACCATGTATTGCATTCTGTGAGTTTTGAACTCTAAAATCGATACAAGACTATGGATATTTGATCCATATGCAATCGCATATAAATGTTATATGGTCAACGGTCGAAATTTGTAATGTACAATGTTTCGATGAAATTTGTTCATCTAAAAAATCAAATAAACCTTAGTGTTTGAGACCGAGTATTCAATTTGATTGATTAAAAAAGGACCATATCATGTTAAATGTAACATTAGACCAAAACTACAATATAAATCTAAGAACTTGATTACTAAAATGTCAGTTTTATTAGTTTATGCAAAGCACAACATATATGATGTCTTTAAAAGTTAAGGTTAATCGAATGCACTTTTGTACAGAGTTCATTATGATATTATAGTGATGGTTTTTCTTTTAAATGGTTTGACCATTTAGAAAGATTAACAAATGTACAAGAGTAGATGTGATTTAAGGTATAGGTGGGATGAAGAAAGTGAATAATCACTTTTGCTTCATAAAGAAACATCAAAGATAAGAATTGTAATGATAATAAAAGATACTTAACATTAGAATAAGAAATATGATTTCTATTCCAGAATGTATTTTTGTATAGAAAATTATTTTCTATGAGATTTATTTCTCTGTGTTCAAGATATTTGATCAAAGAACTCTCTACTGTAAACTTGTTGTAGTATATGAAATAAATAATCTATATTAAGTGAATGATGGACCTTCAAATCAAGTACGTTATTATAGTAGTGGCGGAAATAGTGGGAGCATGCCATATAACACATATTGCTTGCATCAAATTACGAAAATTGTGTTCATAAAACATAGCGAACATTATTTATGAAATAATGACTATTTTTTGGTACCGACTTAAAAATAGACATAGTTATCTTTCATTGTGAATATTATGAATATTCGTTATGAAGTAAAAGTATAATGTGGTATTTGTTTTCACAGCAAAAGTGATGCATTAAAAAAATAGAAGTATTTAAAATTATTTACAATTATTTTGGAATTATATACTAAGTCATAGTTTTGAGAAATAATTTTATTATATGATTATGAATCATATGACACTGGTTTATTATATCTCAAACAATTGAAGAGTTATGCACCCAATTAGTGGGAGCATCATAAGAGTTAATGAACTCTTCGGATTGATACATATATATATGTGTGCAATCGTAAGTCTATTAATACCAAAACGGTCATATTCACCAATAAGTTATCACTAACATGGACATGTGTATTTGATACACATGTAGTATGTCTATGGTAAACTCATAGAGTATAAAATAGAAGTAAATAAAATAACATGCAATATAAATGATTCGATTTGATCGAATGAGTGAGTATATTTGAAAAGGTTCTGAACGTACCTAAAATGAATAAAGATTCAATCTTAAAAGTCACACCTTCATGTGATACATAATGATGCATCACCAAGGGGTAATCGAACTTTGTTGGATAATCTACGATTAATTGTGAGTGAAGTTGAGTTTGTTTCTTTCTACAAGGTCATGAACTTAAGAGTAGTACACAAGATTAACATTATTTCATCTAAATAACAGTTTACAAAATCACACAAGATGAGGGTTATGAGAAACCCCAATATATCATAGGCCACAGAGATGGCAGGTTGTGCGAGTCGAAAGATTGCACGTAATAGTTGTTCGTAATGGATCTTGTATGAATCTCCCTAAAGAGTTTCTGGAAGACTATCATTGGATGACATATTTATGTTTTAAACATAACTTTTATAAACTAAAACCAAATCAGTCTTATAAATAAAGAAATTAAAAAAACATTTATTAATACCTATTATGTTGCACCGAAAAACAATTATAGTTTCAAGAAATACCAACTTCATTGTGAAGAAATTTCTTTGAGGAATTACTGATAGTAAAATAGAATTGGATATGATCCATAGATAGAACTAATTAGATGAAATGAAATGAAATTAACTAACCTAAACGAACATAATGCATTAGAGTGTCTAATAAGTATTCTCGCACAATGAAGAGAAACTATGAGTTTCTTATCAATGTCGAAAATATATAATCTTTAGTTGTTTAATCAAACCATTAAGAGTGTTGACTCTATGATATGATGTGAAAATCTAAAAGTATTTGAAGTATGCTATCAAAATATGATTTTGGTGGTCATAATCGAAGGGATGTGATCCATCGGCCGCGATTGTGTCTTTATGAGCAAGACTAATGTAGTTGGAATTAAATAAGAAATGTTGATAAGAATAATATCGTAAATTTCAATTGTTTAAATTAGCGTAATAGTTTCAGTATTCAACGTGCTCGAGTTAATTCGGATTTACTCACAAAATTACCACTTAGTATGACTTTATGTTTGGTATATATGTATTGAAATAGAAAATTCTAAATAATGATTTAGAGTAAATTGTTTACACATAATAACCAAAAATGTCTCAAAGTCAGTGGGAGTGATATTGAGTTTGCGAGTCTTTGGATATGATCCAAGAAACGATAGAAAGTATCATTTTATAAGCATCAAAATTGAAAAAAATATTTTGATAGATTTATCAAATAGTTTGATTATCAATCAAAATGTAGAGGAAACATGTGTTCATAAGAAAGAAAGTTAAAAGGTACATTGATATTTCTAAACTATAACAACATGTTGATTTTAACGATGTACTTGTGTTAAAATCAACCTTAGTTGTTTTAATACTCAACTTTGGATTGTAAATGATGTCTTTTATAGTGAGTATAAAAGATATTGGGAATGTCCAAAATCGATATGCAAAGACACCTTATTAAATTGTTTAATATAGAATATGTGAGATTAGTTCCTTATGCATTGGCAATAAGAATTATCATACATGTTATATTATCTACGATAACGTGATTTGTTTATGTATTTGATACATGAAACAAATATCAAATCCAAATTGATATCACTAAATGGTTGTTTGAAGTGTTCTCGTGTATTTATGAAATACTAGCGAATTATTTACAAAAACTCCTTATGAAGGAGTGTTCAGACTCAAACTTCATAAGTGTATTGAGTATGGTGCGTCAGTAATAAATTCAAGTTAAGAATCTTTAAGTTGGAAATGTTCCAAATGAAAGACTGTGGTTGATTCAATGAAAAAGGATAAGTACATCACCTTGGATAGTGCCGCAATATAAACAATGTATATGAAAATATAATCGCACGAATTTATAACCGAGTCGATTTTAAGAGTTGAGAATCTCATAACATTGTTATATGATAACAATGTCGTGATATAGTTTGTCATAGAACTTATAGCTCACTAGAAGTTGAGAGACATACTCTGAATTGTTCCACATGATAAAGCAGTTTATCACCGTCAGAGAGGGTTGAATGACAGAGTAGATAATTAAAGCATAATAGCATGCCCGTCCACAAAGGGACTGACCTAATTGGTTTTGAGAAAACTGATTAAAGAAGTTGGAATAAGATTCCATAATTGACCCCAAGTGTAAGTGGAAGATTGATAGAGTTAGAGGTATGCCCTAGAGGTAATTTTGTAATTTTTTACATATATCTAACTCATTGACCAATCTTGTTCGAAATAAAGGTCTTTTCTTTCTATTATATGCTTGATATAATGTGGTTATATTAATTAATCAATTTAATTAAAAGTGTATTTAATAGAAAATCCATAAATGGTATGTTTTGTGATAGTAGTTACAAAGTGTTGTAACCGTGAGTAATCTATCACAATGAAACAAATATACCATTTTAAATGTTCCCAATCAAGATGCATCAAGACTGGATATCGATGTATCCGTTGAGACTAGAGTACGTAACACTCTCCAAATGTTGGGCAGTGTATTACTCATAACTGCTAGGAGCGCTAAGGAGCTATGTACTGATAGTTATTGGATAACTATGGAATGGCTTACTCGATAGTTTTCTGTTGGTTAATATAACTAAGGTCAAGAAGAGAATACCGATGTGACTAATTTACACAGTTCTCTTGACTTGAGAATACTTTTAATCTTCAATGTGGAAGCTCCGCATTAATTATACTTAAATTGTGGCACGACGTCCATCGAACGACTATAATTGGTCGATTGGAAGCATTGGAAGTGAAACATTATTCAAGGGAGGATTTTTCTCTTCAGTTATATGAGGTTAGTATCACGGTCAACTGAAGTCAACTCAAAGTCAAAGTCTCTGGCTAGAGCATTTTGGTTAATAATAATTGTTATTATTGAACCAAGGATTTGTGTTTGGACTATAAAGTTGAATGTGGATGGTATTAGAATTTTAACCATTACCAAATTCCATAAATCCAAAGTGATATAGTTTTGACGAAGAGAATTGGTGTAAATAATTGTCACTATTAGGTACCGCTTATAATAAGTAAAATTGGATTTTACCAAAAGATGTATAAGCGATAAATTCGGCTGAAACGTCACACCACATGCTAAGTGACGTGTGAACGTTAATATTCGAATAGTTCGATATTAATCGCTGACTGAATTTGTACATTTGAGTCGCATAACCGTAATGATGAATTGAAAAACCACATGATTTAATTAATTTATAAAATGTTGTAAATTGATTAAATTAATTGATATTTGTGAAATATTAATTATTATTTATTTGATATTTGGAAGTTTTTTGTAATTATTTTAATGCATTTATAAAAGTTATATTTGTGTGCATTGATATACGATACGTAGATAATTGATGAAATGATTTATGAAAATTTTATGTCATTTGATGACATAATTTGTTGAAATTTTATGTCATTTGATGACATACATGTAAAGAAAGGATTGGAGAGAGAGAAACAATCAAGAGAATTAATTAGGGAAGTTTTAATTAAAGAATGGGAAAAGTTTCATTCTATCAAATAAAACATATTCTCTAATTCATTATATATACAATTCATTCTTTCTCATTCATTTTTTTCTTTCTCTCCTCTTAACTTTTCATGGTAGAAAACAAAAAAAAATCAAAATTTCAAAATCTTTCAACTCCAAATAAAACATCAAAAAGAATAAAACAAAAGTGGTTTATCCATCTCTTACAAGGATAGGATTGTGATCTTGAAGATCTGAGGAGATATCATCATTCAAGATGTGAGTTCTAGACAACATCCTAAAGGGAATTTATTTTCAAGGTGTGTTTCAAAGCTTTGGGTAATAAGGTATGTTCTTCTCTTATAGATAATGATATTTGATGTAATGTTTGATGAAAGAGAAATTTGACTATCATAATTTGTATGTACATATCATTACCTCATTTAGTTTGAAAATTGTTTATGTAGTTTGAATTGTTTGTTGAATGAACTGATTGGGGTTTTCATTTTAAAAAATCAAAACTAAAATTTGTATATATTCAGATACAATGTTCTTTTTTTGGAACTATGTTCTAAACATTCAATTCAAATTTTAAATTTTAGATCTAAAATTTTGTATGTTCAATTTGTCATTTGGGTTCTTATTTGTTAAATTAAATTAGAATTTGTATATTTTAAATACAATGTTTTATTGAAGATTCATGTTTTAAATCATACAAAACAAAGTGTAATTTAGATTTGAAAGTTTACATGTATGTATTTTGTGTTTGTATTATATTAGAAATTTAAAAAAAAGGAAGATGTTTTGACAATAAATCTAAATTTTAAATTGGTTGCTATAAATCACTAATTTGTATTAGTTAAGGAGATTTGATTGAATCTTATACGCATACAATTATTGTTTTGATAATAAATCACTTTTAAATTGATTTATATAAATCTCTAATTTGTATTAATTAGAAAGACTTGATTTTCATCTTATATACACACAATTAATTTTATATGTATGTTTGTATATATAAAATTTATTACATGTATTTCATATTGTCAAAGTATGATCATATTTCTTTTCAAAAGGAGGAATCAATTTAAATGAGGCAATAATATATACATACACTTATTTTTGATTTTTTATATCCTTATATTATGATGCCTATTAATTGTCATTTTATGCTGCATTAATTAAGTTCACGAAATGGAAAATTGACTCAATCATCCTTGTTATCCTTTATTTATTTTCCATTTTTCCTTTATGTGATTGGCTATCCATTTATTTTTGTTTATATTTCTACCCCTTGTCATCAATTGATAGCACCTATCATATGTTGCACTTACAAAATTTACACTATAATATATTTGTTTACACTTACATTCATGCCATATACATGTTGCTAATTAATGACATTCATATAATCAATAAGTTTAATCAAAGAGAGACAAAATGAAAGGTTTCTCTCTCCATATAAATAATGTGCTCCATCATTAATTGAATAAGTTAAGAGAAGAAAATGAAAAGTTTCATTCTCTAAATGAATTTATGGCCCATCATTAATTGAATGAGTTAAGAGAAAGGAAATGAAAATTTTCATTCTCTAAATAAATTTAATATGTAACCTTCACACATAAATATTTATATAAGAGTATATGTGATACACTCAAATTTATATTCACATTAAATTACAGTGAAACTTTATTTATGCAATTAAATAAAATATTGATTTTATTTAAAAGAAACTTAGAAAAGTTCTAAGTATATTTTGACTTCATGGGCCCATTAAAGATCTAAAATGGTAATTTTTTTGAAATTCACTTATTTCTTCTGCTGCGGGCTGGCCCAGTTCCAACACATACGATATGTATAACCTCCTCCGAGGTATAACTATATATATGTGTGCGCCTATATACATATATATCTAAACACTGTACTATCCAAAAACCCCGGCCACTTAATACTACTTGAATATGGAGCAGGTAGAACCAATGTCCATTTAATACCTCAACCCCGAAGTGGGCCCTCCATAACGTAATCGTTAGTCAATATATACTAACTACAAAGATCAATGAGCCTTAGATACAGCTTTATAATATAATTGCCATATTACTAACGCATCTCAAAGACTCATCCAAGGGTTAACTAGCCCGCCTCGGATAAACAAACAACTAACTAATTAAACTTTGAGGTCTGTGCGTATTTCGTACGGATTCTATACTAGTAGGAAGCAAAATCCATCAGGGCATAACCCGAGTATTTGCTACTGACTGCTTAGGCCCATTGGTGGTCATAGTCTATATGTCAGTTGTTTGAACCAGAATGGGCACAAACACCCAATAGATTGAGTAAAGAATAAAAAGTGAAAGTAAATGAAAAATGAGTAAGAAATAGAACATACAAGTATAGTGGTTCGACGTACTCTGGTGACTGGTCTATGTCCACTTCAAGTTTCCTTTTAGTATACCATGTTTTCCAATTAAAGTTCTTACGGATCGGTATAAATCCTTTTCGGATCGGTATAAATCCATGAGTGATTACCAGAAATTAGAATAAGAGAGCAAGAGCTGAAAAAAGGTTCCTTAGAAATGAAACCTATCTTCTAGGAGGCTTAAAATCTCGCCTAGAAGATCTCCACATCGTTTTCAATGCAAAAGACTAGTTCCTCTAAAAATTCGGTTGCCACGTCATTAAACATTACGGATCGGTACCGATCCATGGTCTTAAATCAGTACCGATCCTTAAGTTTGACTTATGGATCACTTTGATTTTTTTTCCTAGGTGCGACTCGTGCTTAGCTTCGTGATTTCAATCTTGTTTGTATCTTTAATAGCTTGTTTCTGCGTCCAAATGATGGATTTATGGAAGAATGGAGTTGTTGATTCAAGTGCTCATGGAGATCGGTAGAGAATTGCATGGGATCGATGAAATGGAACTTGGGTAAGGCTCTTAGCACCATTAATTATGAGTAATAGGATCAAGGACAAAAATTGGCCAAGTTTCATGGATCCATACCGATCCATGGTATTGGATTGGTACCGATCCAACACTTTATTGGAATCGGGCTTGTCGATTCTTAGGGTGAACTTGTATTTGCTTTGCGATCTCAATTACACTTGAATTTTGGGCTTCGCAATCATCTCTCCAGGCTTCTTGCCTTGATAAATTTGAAGTTTATCTTGTCAACCTCGTCCGTATACTGCCAGGTCAAAATGCGGGATAACACTTACTGCTTAAAGCACGCTTTGCAAATGGAACGCGTGCTTTGCTCAAGAACAAATGTTGAAGTCAACGGAATATTAGTAATAGAATCTTCTGGTTATCGATCGATCAAGCTGTTATGAATTATCTGGTTTCCTTGGATTCTCTTGTCAATCACGGGTCTTTCCAAACCTGTTACATCCTAAGACTCTAGACTCTGCCTAAGTGTAGTCTACATATCATTATCATCCTGATTTAATTCAGGGTAATTACTTCACAAATTAAAATTACCTCGTATTCATCCAGGATTTGTCAGTTCTGTTCTAATTACAAGGTGTTCAAATCCTTTAATCAAATCTGTATCTATTCTAAGGTTTGATCTTTTCAGATCATTTTATATTTAGTTTAACACACGATATCTCTGAATCATTCAATGTTTAGTTTAATGTGCGATCTCTCTAGATCGTTCAATGTTTACGTTAAGGGGACGATCTCTCTGAATCGTTAATCAAATTTGTGGCCATTCCGGGCCGATAAATAAATCCGCGATCTCTCCGGATAATTATTTGAGGTCATGGCCGTTAGAGGTCGGTAAGTAAATCCATGGTTTCTCCAGGCCATTAATCAAATCAATGGCCATTCAGGACCAGTAATCAAATCTGTGGTCTCTTCGGACCGCTATCAAATCTATGGATGTTCGGGCCAAATAATCAAATCTATGGTCTCTTCGAATCGTTAATCAAATCCATGGCCGCTCGGGGCCGATAATCAAATCCATGGTCTCTTTGGACCCTTGTTGAGGCTGATCCGCTTGCTTTCCGATGAGGGGACTCAACGACAAGCAATCCCATTCATTTATTCTCCGGTGAGGGGACTTACTTATTGCAATCTGGTCACATCTCTCCGAATGGAACTTAAAAGTGATCAGTATCATACAAGTCCATCTGCTCACTCTCCAGCGAGGGGGCTTGCACCTTGCACTATAGTTTCGTCTCTCCGGACGGGACTTAAAGTGAAAAATATCAGTCATCATGTTCAAATGGGTTTCAATAATCAAGGATTTATCTAATGGAATCAAATTCAAATACTAAGAAACATAAAGTCAAACATAATGATAGCTGCCTCTCCAGGCGTTATAGCCTAGCATCCAGCTCAGAGTGTGCCTTGGGACCGATCGAGATCCCATACACGAGTAAGTGGCTAGACTGTATTATTGTATTATTAATTGAAAGGGAGATAGAGTGCGAGAATCTAACCTGATTCCCTACCATCCCAATCAAGAGATGACCATCCTTGAACTCGATCTAAGGCTGTTTCCATTTTCTGTAGTTGATAGCTGCTCATGTTCCACCACCACAGTTCGGTTTCTCACATATTGCTGTAATTGGTTATTTATGACCTATTCTTCGATCAGATCGTGCAAGTGTTTGCAATCATTTGTGTTATGCCCATCCAGTTCACGGAATAGGCAGTATTTTTCAGACATCCCCTCACAGTTTGTGGGTTCTCATCTTGCCGGTTTTCGATAGAGGATCTGTCCCCTAATATTCAGGTAAATCCACTTCGAGGTCTCGTTCAAATCTGTATAAGAAGAGATTTTGGTTCCCTTCTTTACCATTTTGATCCTCCAAAGCCATCATCCATCTTTTGTTTTCCTTTTCCTTTCCCTTTGCTGGGTCCTTATCCAGGCGGTCCTCCGCCATCCACGGCATTGATTTCTTCCTGATCAGCCTTAGCTTCCTCCTGACGCAAGTATCTCTTGGCCTCATGATAAAATTCTACGAGATCCATTAGAGGATCTTGTTCCAAAGCAACTTTGAAATCCGTCTTAGCAGCTATTCCTGACACTACCGCCATCAAAACCATTGAAGGGTCTGGCTTATCGACCACGAGCCGCCGCATTGAATCCTGTCAAAAAACTCTTAAAGGTCTCTCTGACCCTCTACTTCATACTTGCTAATATCATTACATTTTTAGGTCATGAAATATGGACCAGGAATTGTTTCACAAATATGTTTACTAACTCGGCCCATGTGCTAATGGAATCATTCTCCAGTTGTCTAAACCATAACGCCACCAAATCTGTCAGATATAAAGGGAAACACCATCCCATAACTTCTTCAGACGCACCCAACACTTCCATGTGCCGGATGTACCTCATCAAATAAAATGTTGGATCAGTCTTCCCATCATACATTTCCAACATAGGTAACTTGAAATCAAGTGGATTCCAAACGTATCGAATGTTTGGAGTGAATAGACTCCTATTCACATCCTCCAAGCTCTGGTCAGGCAGTCCACCCCTCATAGCTCGTCTCACCATCTCACCAAGTTTGTCGTTGTCATCTAAATGAACTCCCAAGTTTGCATTCTCAGTCTGCCCCCCGATTATGTAAGGGAATTCTAGCACGTAAACCTTCAATCGTGCTTCTGCATTCTGATTCACATTCAAACACTCCGCATCGTTTCTAAGACACACGTCATCTCTTCCCAGGACAACATGACCCGTGCCCCCGAGACCTTGTGGATTGGTACCAATCCATGCTTATGGATCATTACCGATCCGTATGATTGGTTCGGGGTTTTCTCTGGTTTGTTCGACTCCACTTCTAGGCACGTTTGCTTCTACTTTAGGTTTTTGGTTTTGATTTGCAGCGACTCTGGCTTTTCCTGTTTGTCCAATTCTCCTGAAGAAATTCTTCATCACTTCTTCCCGGCAAACAATCATCCTTTCCTGTGGTCCATTCATCATAGTCTCCCTCCATCCCTGGTTATATAAATGGATGGGGGGTTAGCTCCTAAGGACACCTCATGGCAGCCCCCTGGTTAGTTTCCTCCAGTAACGGCCTTCCTAGTTGATTGTTTTATCATTTTGAATCTTTCCAAGTGTCAAATAAATGAATTCAAGTGGTTCTCGGTGGAAGGACTAAAATTTTTGAACCAAAAATGGCACAAACAGTCAATAGATTGAGTAGAGAATAAAAAGTGAAGAAAGTAAATGAAATATGAGTAAGAAATAGAACACATAAAATTTATAGTGGTTCGTCATACACTGGCCTACATCCACTTCAATTTTCCTTTTATTATACTATGTTTTCCAAGTACAGTTCTTATGGATCGGTATAAATCTGTTTTGGACCAGGGTAAATCCGTGAGTGATTACCAAAAATTGGAATGAGAGAATAAGAGATGAAAAAAGATCCTTAGAAATGAGCCCTACCCTCCTATTTATAAAGGTAAGAGGACTAAAATCTCGCCCAGAAGACCACATCATTTTCCATGCAAAAGACGAGTTCCCTTGAGAATTTGGTTGTCATGTCATCAAACGTTACAGATCGGTTCCAATCCATGGTCTTGGATCGACATTGATCCATAAGTTTTACTTATGGATCGCTTTGAATTCTTTGCCTAGGTGCGACTCGTGGTTAGCTTCGTGATTCCAATCTTGTTTGTATCTTTAATAGCTTGTTTCTGAGTCCAAATAATGGATCTGTGGAAGAATGGAGTTGTTGATTCAAGTGCGCGTGGATCGATAGAGAATTGCATAGGTCGATGAAATGAAACATTGGGTAGGCTCATGGCACCATTGATTGTTAGTAATTGGATCGAGGACAAAAAATTTCCAAGTTTCATGGATCGGTACCAATCCATGGTGATAGATCAGTACCGATCCAACACTTTGTTGGAATCGGGCTCGCCGATTCTTAGGGTGAACTTGCATTTGCTTTGCGATCTCGATTGCACTTGAATTTTGGGTTTCACAATTATCTCTTCAGGCTTCTTGTCTTGATAACGTTGAAATTTATCTTATCAAGCCCGTTCGTATACTGCCTGGTCAATAGACGGGATAACACCAAACCTACTACTATATACTAGTTCGACAACAATACTAACGCGGCCCGCCGACCTCCCATAATTGAAATCTTGTTTAGATTAACCTAATGTAAGTCAAGGAAAATGCTCATTCCGGTTACTTAATACCTCTTATCATAAATGAATCAGACATTATTTCCCTAAAAAGTACTGGGCCATTTAATACTTAAAATCCAAGGCAAAACCTTGGTATATTTCCCCCTACCTATACGCAACTGCATATCCCTTTCCCATGGGTCCTATGGTTGGAGATGTCCCACAACAGTAGTAAGCAAACACAATTATTGGTAGCCTCTGGCCGAAGGGCAGACTTCTGTTGTGTAAATTACTGACCTCGCGTCCCAACCCACTAAACCGAACCAATCATCCTAAGCCTAAATGTTGGGCTAGGCCCATTAATTCACGCTCATTCTAAACGTATAATTAAGGCTATATAATTCCCACTATGAAAATTATATTATCTTCTAACATTTAATTTCTATCTTACATTCTTATTTACTATATTCCACAAATGACAATTATTCGTAATAAATGGTCATTATTATTCTATTTGGACAATCTCTAATAAAATTTATTCATTCTAATTCAACATATTATGTCTATTTCATTTCCATATAAATACCATATTAAATTCTTTAACCGGTCCCATTAAACACATTTATGTCCCTATTTTATTTCTGTAACTCCCTATTAACTGCATATTTATTGCCCTATTAATTTTGAAGCCACTTTCTCTTTTCCATCTGCACCTTCTAACCCTGTAATTTTCTACGCTATTTATAACTAGATGTCCTAATTATAACTAAGGTGAATATCGATGTATGTTGTAACGAACACGATCTTTCGACGCTCGAAAATCGACATTAATACGTCCACTATATCAACTGCCGAGCAATCGAATGCCGGAAAACCGAATCGTTATGGTTAAAAAGAAGAGGTAGAAGAAGACAGAAAGAAAGAAAGAAGAAACAACATAAACAATATCAGAATCTCACATATCGCAGCGGAACAACATATAATAGATAAATGAATAATCTTTAAATCAAAGAACTATATCATTTTATACATTACATCATCATCAGAGTTTACAACAACAATACAACACTGGACAGTTATATAAACTTATCCTCATACATAATACACAACGGAATAAATAATATCATATACAAATGTTATGTCTCGCCATCCAGCTCGCCACTGAGCTCCACAGCATCTCCTGAATCCAGAATGACCTGATAACCTAACTCTAGGCTGCCCGTGTGGAAAATTATGGGCACCCAGAGTTTAGGAAGGGAACAATAAACTCCAGGTCAGTCATGGTGACTGGTGTGAGAACTTAAAACAGTTATTAACACAAAAGAATACAATAAAGGAAGTAAAAGACATTCGCAATGCTTTTGGAAAATGAAACTACCATAAGACCTCCCGCCACACACACAATGCAAACGCAGAATTGGAGGAGATTTCTTCTTATGATAGTCAAACATGCTTACTATGCAAAATCATTGGATTATTATTATTATTAGTGCATAGTGAGGAAAACATTTCAAAAGTATAATATTAATCTTAGCCAGAATAGACATTTCGAACTATGCCTACTATAGCTACCATCTAAACAGTGGTGACCACCATAAGTAAATGGCAGGTTCTACAACTAATACCGTACAAGGTTCGTATTGGAAAATGGATTTCCAACAAATGGTCAGGCTAAGGAACTTCCTACTGCCACATGGGTACACCTCTGGATGGACGTCCCGAGAACTAACTAGCTCTCTACCAACACAAGGCCGGGTTACCTCTTACACTAGGTAACTACTACACGAATATGCCACCCCCCGGTCCTTTGGGACCTTTATCCGAGGCGCCTCAACAAAACAACAATCACACAGTAAATGAGATTGGAGTATCCACATAGGTTAAATACCAGGGCTCCATACCTGATACCACCCTTTTCCAGAAGGAAATGACATACCATAAAGGGAGCGACCCTCATAACCTTGCCGCATCATTCCTGTTTTGACCATTTCCGGGTTGTGAGGTACGAAGAGGTCTCGTCCACAAAGCTACGCTTTTTCACAAAGCCACACTTTGATCAACAAATGATCAATAATAATCATCACACAGCAACACTCAGCATGCCACATTACCAAATTGGGAGTATATCACTGATAAATTTCAACTACATAACCTCTGAGCTCGTACGTCTCAGAGAAGGGTGTTAAGCTAAGAGAATAAATTCTCTGCCACTAAACAGAAATATATTTGAAAGAAATTAGCTTTATATCTCAAAAATGTAATGTCAGACATGTAACCATACAAGTCTGTTTCGGGTTAGAATAGAACCGAAGGCACTTCCAAAGAAGCCCTTGCAATCCGTGTATTCACAATCCCGATCGAACTTCCCATCACAAAGAAAATCTCTATACCGTAGCTAACGGTGCAGAGACAATCGATAGGTCATCCTATCGTTTTCACAAATACCCGGTCTTCATCGCCGGTCTTCAAATGCTATCCATATCATCGTATCACTAATTCAGAATGGGTTATATGACACAAAGGTCTTTTCCCAGCTAACCCGAATAGTGAGCACAATATTTAAAACATATGGATATAAGGATTTCAATTAAGTCACAACTTATTACCCAAATCCTTTCCTTTAAATGGTTTAAACAAATTACCATTTTTAAATATTTAAACAAAAAAGATTTACTTCACAAAGTTTACCCAGTTTCACAAAGATTCATTCACAGATTTCCAAACCAATTTCCATTTCAATTGGATTAACCCATTAAATCTTTAAATTAAGATTTAATTTATAGTTTTCAAAACTATTCACAATTCAAGTCTTTTATAATATAAAAGATACACCATTTGAAATACTCTTTTATTTCAAAATAAAGTTTAATTATCGTCACAAAGGTTAATTCATAGTTTTTCCAAACTATTTACAATTCCATTTCAACTTGAAATGTTTTCGATACAAATTGGAAATCTTTTTCACTTTCTAAAAGCTATTATTATTTGAAAACAAATAGTTTTCGTTTTGGGAAAAACTGGTTACAATTACACAGGTTAAAACCATCCAAGTATAAAACTTGAATTTAAATTTAAATTTCCAATACCATATTTTTAAATGGTTAAAAACCCATATAAACACCTTTTATAACTTGCAAAATCTTTTAGGCCATAATTCCCAAATCATTGAATTCAATTCCAAAATATTAAATTCCAAATTTAAATCAAATGATTCAATTTCAATTTTATTAAGTTATTTAAAATAACTCTTATTTTTGAGACTCATTTCCAAAAGCTTCCAATTCCAATTCCAAAACTATTTTGGATTCAAAAATTCAATCTTTAGAATTGTCAAAGATCTGTGACTTAACTGATTTCCACGTGAAATCCACATTTGTGTGTGTATTGTGTAGTCCAAGGGTTTAACACAATAGTGCAACAACATTCAACCATCACAGATCAAATATAACAATATATTTGATAAGCGGTATAAACTATAACGCTTATCTTTCATTCACAGATCACAAATATTCATATCATAAATAAATAGATCACAAATCACAACACAGAACAGGATATATCACAAAGCATCACATATCAGAGATGTCAAACAATTCAACATCCAATATAATCCAAACATCCAATATAATCCAAACATCCATAAGTAGGATTAATTTAATTTTCATAAATCACATTTTCAAATTTATTTCAAGACACCAAATAAATTTCCAAACATTTCCAAAAATCAATTACCAAATGGATTTCTAAATTTATTTCCTTTTTAAAATAAATTCCTTTTTAAGAAGATAAATTCCTTTATTTTCCAAACTATTCACAAATCCAAATTTTAAATAAATTCTCGACTTATGAATAATATTTTCGAAATCCATTTATTAAGCCCTTTTTCCCAAATTTGAAATTTAATTCAATATAGTTCAAAAATAAGACTTTTATCTTTTAACTCCTTTTAAATTTATCCAATTATCAAAAATAAATTTTCACAATAAATTTTCAGCTTGAATTTCGAAAATCCTTTTTTTATTTATTTTCGGTATCCAACGATACCAAAAATATATCCGGCTAAATTATAGCCTTCAACGATTTCAAACACAATATAATCACACACAGATTATAAATAAATCAACACACAATGTTGAAATAAATTCAGTTATTTGAGGAATCCAGTTGGATCCCTCCAACTTGTTTCCCTGCATCCACAGATGTTAGCACAATACCAATTCCACTTCAAAGTGGAATATTATGGTATATGAGATTTATAAAATACTATCCGCTATTATGCGGCGCAATAGGGTCTCATCCGTTATATAATGTGGGAAATCAACTCCAAATACATATATAATACCAATTCCACTTCACGGTGGAATATTCGCGGTATATGTTTTTAATAAATAACCTCTGCTTAATATACGGCGTATAGGGTCTATTTCAACACAATAAATAGCAACCATCATCCAATTCACACAGTCAACAATTTTAAATCTAACTATTTAAAATTTAAATCGAACACAATTCGATTGAGTGAGAAGTTCTCATCTTGCTTTCAATAACGGTTGCGGTATTTTATTGCAAATAAAATTAAACGCACGTTTAATTTTACTCAAAATTTTCACTGACTCCAATTGACTCCAAACCAGCTCCATTGTGAAGAGCTCGTCAATACGGTTCCAACGCAATTTGTTTCGTGCGAAACGGACCTCGTATGACAAAGATACATCATTTAGAAGTTTGAACGAATTAAAAGATAATTAATTTACATTTTCTATTTTAATTTTAAACCCTAACTCAATCTGGCCGTTCGTTTCACTAGATCGCATCAGGGCCGCACACGTTCTTTCTTCCACCCCTCCGTGCCTACCAGGTTTGAACGAACGAAGATAACCACCCATCGCCGCCGTGTTTTTCGCGAATTATACTTCACCATCTTCGATCGATACGACGATCAACCAACGTCGTTCGAATCCTCGTGCTCGCCTCCACCATTGGCCGAAGACCAGACACACTCGATCGTCCCTACACGTGGGAAAATGCGCATGAACCGCAGCCAAACACGAGCAATTTTCTTCCTCCACGTCGCGTCGATCACGATCATCACCATATAGATTTGAAGCTCTCATCGCCCTCTATAATTTGTTAGTTGAACATTTCGCGTAATTGTTTACGGATTGGAAGCAATTGAGGGAATAAGTTGGTGATTTTCTGGCCATAGAAATTATTAGGGCCGGCTGGAAGAAGAAGCTAGGGTTTTGAGTGCAAATGTGAATGTTGAGGTCCTTTTATAGAAATTTCTCAAAACACTATTCATCGAAAATTTTCCGAACTCCAAACGAAGCGTGCCGACTGGCGTTTCTAAGGTTTTACCCGCGTTCCGAACACAATGGAACGTGTTTCGGAAGCTAATTCGGTCATATGTGCGAGTTACGAAAATAAACGATCAAATTAAAATTAAATCGATTTAAAACGATTTCTATGCGTTTTGGCTTGCCCCGGACAAACCGTAAATCCGATTGACACGAAATTTGAAATCTTACAATAATTTAACATTACGGATCCAATGAAACTAGTTTCGTCGAAATCCGAGACTGTTTGAAAAATGACTATTTTCACTGGTCAATTAAATATTAAAATATTCAATTTCTACAATTTAACTTTAAAATCAATTTTAAAAGTTTACAAACATCATTCTAACTCCAATATGATTTAATATAACTTTATAAATCATTTTTATACACATTAAACTCAATTATCAATTATTTACGAAATTTCAAATATTAAATTATCAATTTAATTATCCAATTAAATCAATATATTCGAAATAAAATTTATTCAGCTTACAAATTCCACTTGTTAATATTTAAAATAAATTAAATATCTGAGTTTCAAATGACAGAAATTCTGGGTCGTTACATATGTTATGCTATATAAAACTAGTTTTATTTTTAGTCGGTAAGCGCGATTATATGTATGTGCGTTTCTATTTCGAACTATTAATTCATAAACCAGAACATTCCTTTCTATATTTTAATTTATTAAAGCTATCCTTCCAAAAAGGATTATCCTTATAAATTTCCATATATTAACCAAAAGTGAGACATTTGCTTTGTTTGAAATTACAAATAATTATATCTTTTCTTTTATTGAAATAGACAGTGCAAACTAAGGGGAAAACATATGTACTTTACACATCTCTTTAATTTTTGGTATACTCCTTATTATTTCAGACAATGCACTTTTTATAAATTTGTGGAATCTAATAATTTATGGAAATTACGCGGAAATAGATACAACTAAATTGTATCCCGCTCCCAATAAATTAAAACACAGAAATTCACATTCTAAGTCAAATTAGAGTAATCTAAACTAATAATAACATTTTATAACCCAACTATAAATCTGGAATAAACTTTACAACTTTAGCAACATTCAACCAACAAATTCAAGGACCGATTTCCAAATTTCCAAATTTCCAAATTTCCAAATTATGGTGAAAATACCATTCCTATTCCAATTACCTATCTTACATAATAAGTAGGCGATATTTTTGTACGTTCATTTTAAGCCTACAACTCATCAGATCCTATATAAGCATAATACTTAAATAAAATTCAATGATATAAATTTTAATGTTATAAATAAATCATATAATTTCCTACTCACCTTTTAATCTTTTCGATTCTCCTAAATTTGAATTCATCCCTTTGATTTGACTCCTCTTCCATTCTAACCCATAAGAATATGCATAACAAGATACGTACTACTAGAATTACAGATCTGAAAAGAGATTTAGGGTTTAGGGAAATATAGATTTATAATTATGAAATTTACCTTTATCAACAATGTTGATTCGCTCCTTCTTTTTTTCTCTTTTATTTTCTGCCCTTCTCCAATTATATATTCATGTAATGTAATATTTTATAATTAATAGAAATAGCGGAGAAGGGAAAATAGCAGGGTTTCGCTACTTCTATCAGAAAATACGAGAAGAGGAGTGAGGGCTAGGCCTGGTTTTATAGGCGTCCGAATCAATCGTATCTGTTAGATTTAAGTAATTAAATCCGGATTGTTCGGCCAAGGTTCAACCCTAGCCGTTACCTTCAGGACCGATCGATCGCCCCACTATAAGCGGTCGACCGATAGCGATCGACTCGCTTAAGTAAAGGGGTCGGTTGGTGGGGTCTCGTATTTATTATTATTTATTACCTATTTTTCCTATTTAATTATTTTCATTTCGAAAACTTCAAATGCTAACTTCTTTGTTTGAACTCTGATCACAAAACTTCAAATATGAAAGTTGCTTCGAAAATCATCACAAATGCAATGGTGCAAGTTTTGTAACCAAATTCTAATGTTTGCTTAAATTTTATTTTTGAGCCTTAATAATTATTTATTAATTGCCATAATTTTATGGGGTGTTGCAATTTTGACTCCTAAATCTGTGCCCGTGAGCGAGCGTGGGCTTGTAAAATCATGAAAACTCCATCGATTGATGGTTCTGTCATGCAATTAATGCACCGCCCACGTGGCATCACACCATTGGTTGTGGTGGTTGTGCTTCTTGGATATGGCAAGGATGTGTTCTTTCACCTAAATGCATGATGTGACACCGCACTTGTCACTCTTAAATGGTTAAGATCCTTTCTGCCTTTTTTATCATAGCGGTTGTGATTGAAAGTAGAGGTGTATAAATGCCCCTCTTCTTTCCCATTGAGCCCATGGCAATATTGACTTGCAGTTTCTTTAACAAACTCGAACTTTGTATGATTTTCTATTGAAAAAAATAAATTACTTTGCCTTCCTCCTCCTCTCACATTGCTCTTGAGCGCTTGGATTTTTATCAAATTTGGTTGGAAATAAAAGGAGGAAGTAGCTCTTTGGGGCCGAACCATGTTTATTGATTGTAATTCAAACCACTTGCTTGGATGTATGCTTCTTGAGATAGATTTTCCCTTTGGCTTGGACCTGTTCTTGCATCTTCGGGCTATTTCTCCGATGGTGATTGCTCATCGGTCTCGGACTAACAATCTAGGTGAAGCTAGGGGGCTTCCTTGCTTTGATTCTTTGACATTCCCGACATTGGGTTAGTTTGGACGTTTCAATGCCTTACTGGAAAGAGCAGTAACCATCGCCTCTGCTACTTCTACCATGGCCAAAGCCTTGGTTTGCTCCTTGGCGGGGTTGTTTGCATTCTTTTCATGGCCTCTCACGAGATCGATGCAGAAAGCTTTGATGGTGACATCACCCTCAGTTTTCTTCGATAAATTCTTGATCACTCAAATTGTTAGGGAGTGCCATCGATGTAGCTGAGCGTGGTTTGAGCGGTGATAAGAGCCCAAGACGGCTTGCCTATAAAGCGTGTTATTGACGTGCTTCTTCCTCCCTTTTTATTTTTTTTCTTTTCAACCAATTAGCGATTGAAAGTCTTTGTAAGCCTAGCGGGGCGGGCATTATGCCCTCACATTCTTTTAAACTTTATAAGAATAGATCTTTTGTTGAAAACTTGTTGTTTATAGACTAGTTGTCTTTGATTATTTAGCAGGGTAGTGTACCTTGGATAGCTAGCAAAGTCCGTTGCACTGGGTTGACCAATCTATTTTGACTGATAAGCTAGGCCGGCTAATAGGATAGGAAGCGGTCATTGATCGATCAACCCAATCGTTCACCATATCCCAAGGTTGGAAAATGACAACTAAGCTTCACTATACTACTTGGTTGATAGGTGGTCCTGACTCAAACCAGAGCACTAAGCGGCTCGAGGTATTCCTAGGTGATATGCGGTTAGGAGGAGTTCCTGCATTATTTTAAGAAGAAGTTTCTTGTTTAAGACATGTTAAATAGTAATATTGTCATGCGATGGTCTGAACCTGAGCATTGGTAAGAGCCAAGTGCTGGCCAGGTACCTGGTGGCGTGTGCCATCAGCGTAGAGTGAGAGCGCATGTTGGTCCAAGGGTTCTCCTGGGTGACAAATGGTCATGTATAGAGTGGCGGATGGGCTCGGCTCGAATTGGAGCACACGGGGGCTCCAGGGTTCTCCTGGGTGACATATCGCTTATCGTTAGGTGACTGCATGTCCTGACTAGAACTAGGGTGCATGGCTGGTTCGAACACTCATGCATAAGGGTGTAGTATAATGGTGAGAAAAGCGATGGGCGTTGTTGCTCACAAAACAAGCGATAGGCTTGAAGGTTCTCTAAGGTGACACGCTGCAATAAGGAGCTATAGGCGGGCCCGACCCGTGGGTAACACGATGCAATAAGGAGCTATAGGCGGGCCCGACTCGAACCTAAACATTGAGGGGCTTGAAGGTTCTCTAGGGCAACACGCTGTAATAAGGAGCTACAGGCAGGCCCTTCTCGAACCTAAGCGCTAAGGAGGTTGAAGGTTCTCTAAGGTGATATATTGTAATAAGGAGCTACAAACGGGCCTGACTCGAACCTAAGCGCTGAGGGGATTAATGGTTCTTCAAGGTGACACGCTGCAATAAGGAGTCGGCCTGGCTTATTTCTATGCGAGCACACTATGGATGCCGAACTTCGATGTCACTCGAGGTAACAGCGCTGGTCCGGACAATAGTGTCCCATACTATATGGAGGATGCGCAACATCATAGGTGAGGGGTATGAACCATTACGACCACATACCCGATCGTCGATGCGCCTAACATGAAGAGGAGAGATGTCTCACCCAAACTCATAGGACAATGGGCAATCTCCAAGAAAGGAATTGAATAAATGGAGATTCAATCTTCTTGGATAGCCAGGAGTCCCTAATAAAAAAATAGATTCTCGGTAACCCACTCTCACGGATAGTCGGTCGGACAGGAAGGGAGTGGTAGCTTGTGCAGTCCTACGTGGAAAAGGTCAGCAGTCCCTGTTGGACCTAGGCCAGGCCGCAGTGGAAGAAATGAGTGGGTTTCATTTTTTTTTACCATATTGGTCATTATTGGGCTTATGAAGTCTAATTTATTTACAACGTTTCTAAATTACTTTTAAATAAAATCATTATTTAATTAAATTTATAATATAATTTTATATTATGTAATTATTATTATATATATATACATGTACCATATACACATATATGCGTGTGTTCATGTGTTACATAGCATCCTATGCAAGGTTTAACATGCTCGTGTATAAGTGTTGGGATTTACACCGCGACGGACATGTTAGCTCATTTGGTATACACATATATCATCCAAATGTATGCTTATATGCTTTAACTTATGTATACAAAATATTACAAATATATGTATGTATGTATGTATGTATGTATATATATTAGTTTGAACAATTATATATATACCTATGTGTGTGGAATTTACAAAATATACATATATATATATAATTATGTATATGTTAAACATTTAAAATATATTATAAAATTTAATTATTTATTTTCTTGTAAAACCAAAAACAAAATTAAATTATTATCATTATTTACAATATTTATATATTTATAAATAGTTTTGATAATAAATAAACATATATGTATACATATATATAAATGAAATATATATATATAATACATACACATACACACTTGCCGAATAATACTTATGGAAAAATTAATTTTTTGAATTTTTTTCGTTTAGTTTTAATTGTTGACCGGAAATAAATAATAATATTATATATATAATATGTCTTTGAAAATTATACTTTTGTTTTTAAATATTTTATAAAAATATCTAATTGGCATTTTAGCATTTGAATATTTCAATATATATTTTTTAATTTAAAATAATTTTTAAATTTTAAATTTGATTTGAATACGATGGTAGGTGACGTGACGTAGGAGCTCACATTCAAGTGGGACCTGGTTGTGTGACTAGAGTGGTTGTGTGATCTAGAGGCGGGTCAATGAAGGAGGAGAGGTGACTAGAAGGCGTGCTGGCGGGTGCAAAGTGAATGGGGTGTGGCTGTTGGAGAGGCTGCTGGTCGATGTGGGGATGGAAGTGCAAATGGAGTGACACAAATGTGGTGATTGTGTGAGATGGAGAGTATGGTGTTGCAGTAGTAATTGTTAGCTCATAGTGGAAGGGTTGGCATTCAGATGGTGGATAAAATGGTTGGAGGCGATGGAGTGGTACTGTGTTGGCGACTTGGGTGTGTGCCTGAGCATTGTGGGGAGTTGTGATGTGCTATTGGCGGCAACAATGGACGGCGGTATAATTTCTGACTTTGTTAAATGAGCATTGACTTAGTGAGTTATCTCACTCAAGTTTATGTCTATTTTCTATTATTTTGATGCGTATTATTCCCTATATATTTGTTTGATTTGCTTGGTTGGATGGATTGTTGATCTATTGGATGGATTGTTTGATTTGCTTCCGTAAAGTGGAGATCTTTCCTGCGAACTTGGATCGCTACCAGGACTTGAATCGGAGTAGTTCATTCTTCTGGCTTTGTTTTGTTGCTCGAACATGAAGTCGTTCAGATTCTTCCATTTCGGTAAACTGGACAAAAGATCAAAGCACTCTTGAAATTTGAACGGTTGGCCATACTGCAGCTGATAGGCCTTACACGATTCTTCAATCTGTAAGACAGATCCAAAAGTGTATGGATTTAAAAAAGGGGCATTTCACCAAAAGGACAAACTTTGTAGTCCAATTAGTTTCTAGGACACACATTCAAAGAAATTACTTTCAAGGCCAAAGTCAGCAGAATAATTACTTTCAAGAACAAAGTCAGCAATCCAATTACTTTCAAGGACATAATTTCATAGGTTTTTAGACCCTAAAAACTAATTATTTTACGTTTTGTCCTTGAAAGTAATTAGTTCAGTTATGTGTCCTAGAAACTAATTCCACTTGCTAAAGAGGCCCTTGTGGCTAATTTCCACTTTAAAAAACTACTCATACGCATTACGTTATCAAAGAAATTTAAAACAATACTGTACTTACAATGTCGTAGGGAGCGGCACCACTTTGCTGTCTATTCTGCAATCTGGTAAGTATTGCCAAATAGTTTTGGCATGCGGCATTCATAACCCGATAACCTCCTCTTAGCGATCCTCATGTTCTCTTCTTCGGTTCCAAGTAGTTGTAAAACTCTGCAACTCTTTCCCAAAATTTCTGGCCTTTCATATTATTTTCAGAAATGTTGTCTTGCGAAATGCGTGTCTATGATTTAGCAAGTGAAACATACCGCTCGGTAGTAAACTTACATTGCTTTTTTCTACCGTCAGCTGCCGTTCCTTCCACTTCGACATTTTCGTCCTCAATGTCTTCTATGACATGTTCTGTTTCCATTGCAGCTCAATCTCTGCGTCGTATGTCGAAAATGCCACTTAAGGATTTCCACTTCTTCTTCTTCTTGTTATATTTCGGGCTAGGTGGAAAAACAAACCCTGCAGCTATTTCTTCTTGGAATTATTCGATATTTGCTGCATCCTCTTCTTGGTTTTCTTCCTCCTCCTCCGAACTATCAACAGTTTCTTCGTGGGTTGGAGCATTGCGTGCATAAAAAAATTGCCTTTGTAGGTTCTGCATTGCTTCACGATCACGACTATCTTACTGTTGCACATTAAGATGTTGAGGTTGCATTTGATCGTTCTGCATCATCAGAGACATGTACGACAAATGATCATCGTATGCGCCATATGGAGGACGTTGTTGGTAATATTGTTGCGGAGCAGTAGAATGCATGGGAGGAAAGTTAGGAGGAGCGAGCGATTGGTAAGGTTGGCTGTAGGAAAAGTTCGAATACGGCGAATATCCGCACTCATGTGAATGACGAAGCGTTTGCTGCTGGTATGCTGGACGTTGGTTGGAAAATCCAGAGGAATGCAGATTGGACGTGGGTTTCTTGCCGATAACTTTCTTGCCAGTTCGTTTGGAAGATGAAGACATTTTCAGAAGTAGAGAATGAAGAAGTAGAGAATATGTTTGTGTGTAAGGAGGAGATGGTGGAATGAAGGAAGATATAGGGTGGGTTTTGACCATGGGAAGGAGCCATTGCACTAGCCGTTGGGGAGCAAGGGGTGGGGTTTTATAACGACAAAGTCTTTGTCGTTATAGGGTTATAACGGCAAAGACTTTGCCGTTATAACCTCTGTTCACTCAACCAGCCACAAGAACAGCTCCAACCAACCACGAACTAGCCGCAGCGAAGCGAACAAGCCACACCTGGTTGCTTCGTGGCTTGTTTAGCAACTGAACAAGCAATTGTTGGTTGTGCCCTTAAGGAATAGCCACCTCAAGGCACAAAAAGGTGAGAAACTGAAAGCGCCATGCATTGCTGATTTCAAAATACAAGAAAAATATATGAAAAGGTGGGAAAAATCTACTTGGACGTTCAAAAGAGAATGGCAATCGCTGGTGATGCTGGTAGGAAGAACTTCGAAAACAGTCAGGCGACGGAAGTAAACATCGGGAAATTGCGTAAAGTAAATTTGACGGTCATCAGATCAAATGAAAGGCATGGTTTGGAAAAGCTATTAAATATAACAGTAATGCAGAAAATTTTCTTGCTCTCTCCTCAGATCTAGGGATTTCCATTTCTTTCATTAATTCTCTATAGATATTTTATTTTCAAATCCCTATAATTTTTCATTATTATAATTATTACAAAACTTTGTTGATTCTCTCCATTAAAATTTTACATTTAAATATATAATTTCAATAATTAGTTACAAAATTCTCCTAGGTATTATCATATTATTTTACAATCAAGTCCATATATTTATATTAGAGAACATTTGGCATACATCCTTAATAGGTTTGAAAATACACAAAACATCCCTTCGTTTTAATTATAAATTTCCCATTCTTATTTTTAAACGCGACAAAAAGATTTCCCTAAATACCCTTACGTCTTATCCAAACAAAACCCAAAACCCTTTAAATTCTTTTCATCGATTAACATCTTAAAAAAAGAAAACCCTAACCGTCTGAATTATAAATCAGAATTAGTTGCTACTTCAAAAATCGATGTCTGAATCGAGTCCAAAACTGAAGAAAGTTGAGATTCAGAAGATGAAAACGACACAAATCAGAAAATTGAAGATTATCTGTTAAGAAATTTCTATATGCAATTATTATGAATAGTTGCCTACATCTTTGCAATTACTATTAACAATTGCATTTTTAAATGCATTTCACTTATGAAGTTATGAATTACATCATTTTTAAATGCATGTCTGATATGCATCTTAAAATTGCAGTTGTTATATGCAAATTTTAACTGCGTATGAAATATGCAGTTAAAACATACAATTAAATGATGCAAATTTTAAGTGCATTTCACTTACGCAGTTAAAAAGTCATAAGATTTTTATTATACTTGCAGACATATATGCAATTATTATGAATAGTTGCATACATGTTTGCAATTATTTATGAACAACTGCATTTCACTTATGCAGTTATAAATTGCACCATTTTTAATTGCATATCTATTATGCAGTGAAAAATAGCACATATTAAATGCAATTTTTAACTGCATATAACTTATGCAGTTAAAATATACACTCGAATCATGCAAATTTTGAAGTGCATTTCACTTATGTAGTTAAAAATTCATAAGATTCTTATTATACTTGCATACATATCTAATATAAAGTTATGAATTGTATTATTTTTAACTGCATATATCGTATGCAGTTAAAAATTGCAGTTGTTAAATATATGCAATTATTATGAATAGTTACATACATGTTTGCAATTATTTATGAACAACTACATTTTTAGCTGCATTTCACTTATGCGGTTATAAATTGCACCATTTTTAACTGCATATCTGTTATCCAGTGAAAAATAGCACATGTTAAATGTAATTTTTAACTACATATAACATACGCAGTTAAAACATACACTTGAATCATACAAATTTTGAAGTGCATTTCACTTATGCAGTTAAAAATTCATAATATTCTTATTATACTTGCGTACATATCTAATATAAAGTCATGATTGTATTATTTTTAACTGCATCTATCGTATGCAGTTAAAAATTGCAGTTGTTAAATGTGTTTTTTAACTGCATACTTGATATGCAGTTAATAAATACAGCTGTTAAATGCAAATTTTAACTGTATTTTACATATGCAGTTAAAAACTAAAAAGATCCTTAAAAAATCTTGGTACTAAACTGTTGCATTTTAAGACTACATATGTATTACATAGTTAAAAATTAATGAAAAATGTAGTAAAAATTTATACTAAAATACAGTTTTTAATTATAACAGTATTAGTTTCAAATAATTGCATATTTGTATGCACATACTTAAGTTTTTTAAGCTTTGTATGTAATTATTTAAAAACAATAATACAAAATCGATTGAAAATTAAATCAAGCGTTTACCTGCAAGATGATGAAGCCATAATGAATTGCAAAAAAAATCGAACAGTAGATCGAATTAAATGTGATTTCTCTACGAAGATTTCAAATCTTGATCGCCAATACAACCACACGAGAACAGTCGACATGAAATAAACAAGAGTAATTAGGGAAACAAAATATTGTTAAAAAATATAAGGACCAGATTTACTAGTTTAAAACGGAAGGAGTTTTGGGCTATTAAATTTGATTTCAGAAACGTGGGCCTAATTTTCACTTTATATTAATTAAGTGATCTAAAACTTGAATTTTTAAAATAAATTCAATTAACAAGTATTTATTATTTGGTCTAAGAAGTCATAAAAAAAGACAATCGAACGCATTGTATACCACACTTATAATGACAAAAATTGTAAAACTAATATTCCATTCATGTCCATATAACTTAAAATTCCACATTAATATACAAAATTATATCTTTAGTTCTCTTACATTATTCTACAATCAAATTTACACGGTTTATTTATTTTTATAATTAGTACTTTATTACAATGGAAAATATACGTAAATTTTCTTTCTAAAGTTGGTGTTTCATTATAAACAAACATAAAAAAAATTCTTTCTAAAATAGATATATTATTACACATACACAATTTTTCATTTTAAATTTGATACAATAAGTGAATTCTTTATCACTAACAATTTTTTTATTAAGAATAACGCTAAATTAATGATAACCGAGAATACTAAGTTTGGAATTTTGAAAATAATAACTAATTTCAGTTAATATGTTTTATGAAAATGTTGAATTTTAATTATGTATATTTGTAATTTACGTTAAAATGGATAAACATATACAATATTTTGATTAGAATTTTTTTTCTTATAACCTTTTTGAGGCAGATAATGATTATTATTTGAAATTTTTTGTTATAAATTAAAATTATCGAGGTAGAAATAATGTTTTAAAAACCAAATTATCAATTTTTACATAATTGAAATACGAATATGATTTGTAACGTTTCTTTTAATCGACATTTCTTTTAGTTGTTAAATAAATATTTTATTTATCTTTTTGATAATGTAATATATTTATTTCCAAAGCTTCAAAACATAAATTATAACGATTCATTAGTATTACACTTTCATTTTATGGTATTCTTTCATTCTTTCATGCAACATTTTTGAAATATAATCTATATATCTTTTATGTTTTAAACAAACGTACTAAAAACTAAATGTGAAAACTCAAAATCTATGCATATAAATATTTATCCGTCGAAATTTATAAAAATATTTATTCTAAAGTTAACTAAGAAAGCTAATTTTCATTTATTTTTCTAACAAATACGAAATGCTAAAAAATAATAAATCTATATTTAACTCATTATAATCAATAATTTATATTTTTACACAAATACGAAAAAACATAAATCACATAACAAAAATTACATACTTAAAAATAATAAGTTTAGTACATAGATTATTTATCTTAAGAAATTTACCATATATTGCATAACGAATTCAATTTTTTAAATACACTGATAAAACCACTTTTACAAAATATATCGTGTGCAACGCACGGGTTACACAGTAGTAAGACGAGAAGAGAAGAATGAATTGGGGTGCTTCTTTCTCATGGTAAATTAAAAAAAATGACCTTTGAGTTTTGAAATACACATGTCGAAACGAAATTCAATTTCAGTGGCTAAGGAGTCAAACTCAGTATCGACAGTATAGTATAGATTTCGAAAATTTTGAGAAAATAGAAGCTGAGGGACAACGATTCAACTTAAAGAAATATATAAAAGCGCTATGGCACGCGCTTCACGCGTGAATTATTTTCTATAATTTATATTTGTTTAACACATTCGAAAGAAAATAATTTGTACAAATATTTAATCATGTTTTTGCATTAAAACCATGTGTAGTTGGTTTGAATTTTTATTTCTAAATTGCGACATTTAAATTTTTATTATTTTGAATTTTTACTTATATCACTAAATAATAAAGAAATTTTTTCTAAAGGAAGTTTATTTGTTAGATCCTAATTTCAAGCGATATTAATATTTGATAATATTTGTAGTGCATTTTGAATCTGTAAAGAAAGTTTAATTGTTAGATTCTTTTTTCAAGTCTAATTTGTAAAGTAATTATTTTTCTACAAATTGTATATGTTTAACACATTCGAAAGAAAGCGATTTGCACAAATATTTAGTCATATTTTTACATTGAAATCATATGTGGTTAGTTTGAAATTTTATTCTTAAGTTGTAACATCTAATTTTTTGTTAATTGAAATTTTTATTTATATTATTAAATAATTTGTAAAGTAATTATTTTTCTACAAATTGTACATGTTTAACACATTCGAAAGGAAGTGATTTGCACAAATATTTAATTATATTTTTACATTGAAATCATATGTAGTTAGTTTGAAATTTTATTTCTAAGTTGTAACATCCAATTTTTTTGTTAGTTTGAACTTTTATTTATGTCACTAAATAATAAAGAACGAATTTTTAAAAAAGTTTATTTGTTAGATGTTATTTTTTTAGTAATGTTAAGATTTAATAATATTTGTAGTGCATTTTGTATTTGCAAAAAAATTTAATTGTTAAATTTTATTTTCAATTGATATTAAGATTTGATAATATATTTTTGATACTTCAAAGACAAAGATGTCAGACACAAAATAGATAGATATGATACGAGTTGCACCGCTTTAAATTAACACACATATTTTCTGGCCCTAACATATCTTTAGCGGCCCCTATTTAGCTACGGCCCATTAATATCTCACAGCCCAACTGCATTCTTCTTCCCAACCCTAAATTCAGTGGATACTCTAAATTCATTTTTAGGGTTTTTTTTTTTCATATCCAGCAGTGAGATCCATTAACTAAGAAAAGAAACCCAAATCCGATTGATTTTCCGTTAACTGCAAGGAATCAAGAAGCGAGGTATGCGTTTTAATGTCAGTTTTGCTTTTTAGGCAATCTCTTTCTAATTTGGTTCATTTGTCTTTCCAGAACCGGAAATCCAATGTTGTCTGATGTTTGTTTTGTTGGACAATAATAATTGGATTTTGAACGCTTTTTGATGGCATGATCGTCTGTATTGCAGGATTAACATAACAGCAAATTGTTGTATATTTGAAGTAATTTTCGTGAGTGTTTTTGGCTGATATAATGGCAACTGGTCCTGGCCTTGAGTCACTCGTTGACCGTACGTGCTATATTATACTGTTTATTAGCGCAGTATTTTATAATTGGCAATTTCAGTAATTTTTCCTTTCTGTTTCTTGGCAATGCAGAAACAATATCAGTAATAACAAATGATGGAAGGAATATTGTCGTAAGTATTTTTTGTATTTCTATCATCGTATTGCTAAAGTGTTGTCATAAATAACTGGTAACACCTGAAATTTGCACTTCTTGCTTAAGTTAATTAATAAGTTATCACCATCTTTGCTCAATATTTTACTTTCAGGGAATATTAAAAGGCTTTGACCAAGCTACAAATATCATTCTTGATGAGTCACATGAAAGGGTGTATTCAACCAAGGTTAGTTCATGTTTTCTCTAGATTAATTTCATGATTTATTTGGTAAAATGTGTTTTACAAGTTTATTTATGAATGTTTACTTCTACATTCACCTTTTTGTACAGTTACAATTTCTAAATTCTAGCAAATTTTGTGTCCTGACCTTAGTATTTCGTCGATATGTAATTAGTGATTGTGAGTGCCAATTCATGTTTGTCCCCAACCAAAGCTTCCATCCATTCCATACTTAGATTGGCAATCCATAATTGTTTGTTGTGGTAGTCGCAGTTTCATCATGTACCGTGCTTTGTGTCGTGCAAATTTTAATTAAGTTGCCATAATTCCAAAACTGTTGCGGAATACTTAGGCGCGGAAGGAATCGAAAAGGATCCAGCTCATCGATTAATTATCAACAGTCAATTCAATGAACAATAATTAGCAAACAAAGAAAAATAAGAGAGTAGAGAATACATATTTAACGTGGTTCAGTCAAATTATCTACATCCACGGACCCTTCAACTAGTATTTATTTTACCGAAGAAAGAGAGTACAAAATTATATGTAGCAAAGTTGAGAGACTAACATACAATTACAAATTGAACAACTAATTTCTCCAAAAAATTGTTTGCGCTCAAAACCTCTAATTTGATTTGACTACAGAAATTATGGTTTACCGAAGAAGAGAATAATAGTGGATGCTCTCACATGCACTATGAAGATGAACGGCTTCATTTAAATAGAATTTAGAATTATAGGCCCATATGAACCGGCATAGATATGGGTTTTGCTCTCACACAAAATTACAGGTTGTAAAGATGATCCGCCATAGATATCGTTTCTGTCCACAAAATTATAGGTAGCAAAGATGAACCACCATGGATATCGTTTTTGTCCAAATTGCTCTTCTAGACCAGCGCCCTTTCTTAAAGTTACAGCTTTCTCCAATAATATCTGACACAAGCTCTCCGCTACTCCATAATAATGTGACTCAACAGAAATAGAAAAATCTTCAACTACATGCTCGGACCCACAATAGTTAGTGAATTCTTATGATACAAATTCACTACTATTTCCAACTTTGAGAACTTTCAAACGTTTCTCTGACTGCTTCTCTACCAAGGTCTTCCACTTACAAATTTGAGCAGATATTTTGTCTTTGGTCTTTAAGAAATAGACCCATACTTTACACGAGAAACCATCTGTTAGAAACTGGAGTGTCTACAACACAATGTTGGATCTTAAGGCTATTCAGACACTAGAAGTGGTGAAATGTGTATTAACTACTTACTTATGAATATAAAACTGTATTTACTCAAATTGCAAACATGAAGAAGTAATTAGAAAATAAGTAATAAAGTAAAATGCAGTAATGTAAATAACACCCGGATTTTTATACTGGTTCGGATTAACCAATCCTACATCCAGTCCTGCACTCTATCGTGCAGAATTCCACTATAATCGCTTGCTTTCCACGGGTGACAAGAACACATTTACAATCTTGGTTTCACGGACTACAAGACACACCCTCTTGATTTTACAGGCTACAAGAACACCTTCTCCTTATCACCAACAACAAACTATGGCAAGTAGTCGTATCTTTAATACAGATTCTTGCAGATTCGGTACAATGATCTTATAGACCTCCAATGACAATATATCTTTGAATTCTTTGAGGAATAAGATGAAATCAGAGAGAGAATGATGTGAATTCAAGTACAACTCTCTGATATTGTTTGGTATGCAAATCGGTGAAGAATTAGAGTGAAATAGTATCGATTTGCAAGGAGATTTGAAGAGTATGCAATGGATTTCTTTTGCAAATGTTTGGAGGAGGAGTAAGAGAAAATGAGAATTCTTGATGTTAAAATTCGTTTTCAGAGGCCTTTATATAGTGGTTGAAGAGACGTGTCTTTTGGTGAAGAGGTGGAGGGAAATGTCTCTTCATTTAAAATTTGAAATTCTGAAAAACGGCTAGTACGTCGACATCCCCCTACCCCCATGTCGACATGGGTGTGTTGCAAAATGAACAGCAACACTAATAAGTGTTGCAAATTTTCAGCATTTTAAATTACCTTATATTTGTGGATTTTTGTGATTCGGTTGAGGTCAATGGTTGATGATTTTCAAGTATAATTGCCATGAGATCTTTAACAAGATATTCTAAGGTTCAACCAATTTCCTATCACTTCAAACACCTTTATCCTTCAGCATTCTTCTCTAATTGAGTTTTGTTCTTCAATTGCTCTGATTAACCTTCTATAACTCATTTGCTTCCACTGTATTCTTGTTTATCTCTGTAAACGTCTCCATAATATATCCGATTTGACTGCATAACTCGAAGATACGTTAGTAGTAATATTTATGTGGTTGTCATCAAAATCAATACCTAGGGTATTTAACAATCTCTCCCTTTTTTATGATGACAACCATATAAATATTTGAGAGATAAAATATAATATTTTTATATTTGACCCCTCCTAACTCTATGCACTCTCCCTATCATTTTGCCTAGTATATTTATACCTTTTCCCCCCTTTGTCATCAACACAAAAGGGTAAAAAGAGTCGCTTAAATCACTGCTAGACAATATGTAGAGTTTGTATATAGAGATAAATGCATATAAATAAAGCACATGAGGGGAAACCAAATCAATTCAAAACATGAAATAAACTTATCAAATATTAAGACGAGTTTTAGAGTTACCGACTTTGCCGATGCCAATAACAAATCATTTTCATATTTATCCAAAGTTCAATAGATTTCTTGTCATATGCTTTGAGCATTCGCTATCTGGTATATATTGTTTGGTATCTGAAATATTATAAAATATGCACACTGGTACCCTTTTTATTTTGGGGTCGATGGGGTTAAGTTTTGGGATGCTAAACCCATGAAGAGTTTGAATGTCCTTTCAAAATATAATCATTAGATGAATGAACCTTATTAATAAAATTATCAATATATTTTTCTTTTTCAATATCATCCATCCTTTTTGGAATCCATAAATTAATGAACCTATTTGGAGGTTTTAACTTTAATTTCCTAGGTTTTGGTTTGAACTTAGTAGCCTTAACAAACTTAGTGCTTTGAGTACTATTTTTCTTTGATTTAGCCTTACGGTGTATCCAAGTCCATGTTAATTCCTAGTGTGTTTAGATGTAGATAATAATTTTTCGAGATTATCCTTCCCTTTGTTAAATTTATCAATATCATTTTTCATTTTGTCAAAATCCTTATTATGGTTAAGAATAACATTGTCCAGAGATGTTATTTTGTCATTCAGATTAGTGATCTGTGACTTCATTGAAAGATTTTCTGATTTTAAGGATTCATTTTCACTTTTTAGTTTTTCAAAACTTCCGAGTGTCAAATCCTTTTCATCATTATACCATTAAGTCTTTCAATTTCATCCTTTAGACATTGTTTTCTTCAGTTAACCTTTCATTAAATATATTTAATCTATCTATCTCTGCCAAACTATTGTTGTACTCTTTCCTAAGTATTTTATACCCCTGATACATATCATTCAAAACATTAGTAATTTCTTTATTAAAATTCCATACCTGGTCATCCTTTGCCATGAAGCACATGTTGGCATTTTCTGTTTCTGAATCACTGTCACTTGATGATGTATCTGAATCATCTCATTTTGCATTGAATGCCTGTTTCCTCTCCTTATTGAAAGTGTTTGAAAAGTACTTTGATTTCTTTGGGTTAGGACAGTCTTTTTTCAAATGACCGGGTTTATCACATTCGAAACACTTAACAACATTTCCATTATTGTTGTTAGTTTTTCGAAGTTTGTTTGTTATCCAATACTTCAAGGATTTCTTGAACTTCTTGGTTATAAACTCGATATCATCATCAACGACATCATCATTTGGTTCATCGTTGTCGATCATAACATTGAGTGCTAGTGATTTCTTCTATTTTCTAATCTGCAACTTTACTTCATAGGACATTAGGTTACCAATTAAATCTTCTATTTTCATAGTACTAATATCATTGGATTCTTTGATTGCCAGAGTCTTCTGATCCCATTCACTAGGAAGTGAATTCAAGATCTTTCTGACTTGGTCTTCTTGAGTAATTTTCTTTCCTAATGATATTAAGACATGTACTATATCTTGAAATTTAGAATACATATCAAAAATAGACTCATTTGGTTTCATTTGAAAGAGTTGAAACTGGTTAGTTAGCATAGATATATTCGTTTGTTTTACTTTATTGGTGCCTTCATGTGTGACTTGCAGTGTTCTCTAAATTTCATATGCAGAATTACAAATAGACACTCGATTAAATTCATTTCTACTTAAGGAGCAAAATAAAATGTTTATGGCCTTAAAGTTATTAAGTGCTTGTGTCTTTTGGTCTAGTGTCCATTTTGAATATTCAGTTTGAGGCTCTATGTACTTTATTTGGGTAATGTTCCAAATATCCAAACCATTAGACTGCAAATAACATTTCATCCTATAAGCCCAATATGCATAACTACTGCCATCAAATAGAGGGGGTCTAGTGGTAGATTGTCCTTCTACAAAAGTGTTAAAAAATGTGTTACTAGTGTCATTAGCCATTTATACTTTTCAAAAATCAAGTTATGAATTTTTGAAAACCAATACTCTGATACCAAATGTTAGAAACTGAAGTGCCTACAACACAATGTTGAACCTTAAGGCTATTCAGACACTAGAAGTGGTGAAATGTGTATTAACTACTTACTTATGAATATAAAACTGTGTTTACTCAAATTGCAAACAGAAAGAAGTAATCAGAGAATAAGTAATAAAGTAAAATGCAGTAATGTAAATAACACCTAGATTTTTATACTGGTTCGGATTAACCAATCCTACATCCAGTCTTGCACTCTACCGTGTAGAATTCCACTATAATCGCTTGCTTTCCACGGGTGGCAAGAACACCTTTACAATCTTGGTTTCACGGGCTACAAGGCACACCCTCTTGATTTTACAGGCTACAAGAACACCTTCTCCTTATCACCAACAACAAACTATGGCAAGTGGTCGTAGAATTGGAGTGAAATAATATCGATTTGCAAGGAGATTTGAAGAGTATGCAATGGATTTCTTTTGCAAATGTTTGGAGAAGGAGTAAGAGAAAATGAGAATTCTTGATGTTAAAATTCGTTTTCAGAGGTCTTTATATAGTGGTTGAAGAGACGTGTCTTTTGGTGAAGAGGTGGAGGGAAATGTCTCTTCATTTAAAATTTGAAATTCTAAAAAACGGCTAGTACGTCGACATCCCCCTACCCCCATGTCGACATGGGTGTGTTGCAAAATGAACAGCAACACTAATAAGTGTTGCAAATTTTCAGCATTTCAAATTACCTTATATTTGTGGATTTTTGTGATTCGGTTGAGGTCAATGGTTGATGATCTTCAAGTATAATTGCCATGAGATCTTTAACAAGATATTCTAAGGTTCAACCAATTCCCCATCACTTCAAACACCTTTATCCTTCAGCATTCTTCTCTAATTGGGTTTTGTTCTTCAATTGTTCTGATTAACCTTCATCTATCATTCATTTGCTTCCACTGTATTCTTGTTTATTTCTGTAAATGTCTTCATAATATATCTGATTTGACTGCATAACTCGAAGATATGTTAGTAGTAATATTTATATGGTTTTTGCCATCAAAATCAATACCTAGGGTATTAACACCATCCACAAATAAGACGAAGTATCTGGCTCCTCCTAAATTTGCATCTGGGGTGGGTCCCCACACAGAATGAACAAACTGTAGCTCTAGGTCTTCCAACTTGAAATGTGACATGCTTCTTTCCAAAAGAAAAATATCCACAAGAGCTTAGCTTCGATTGGGAATCACCATCAATCAACTCCCGCTTCTTTAGTACTTCAAGACTCCGCATCGACATGACCTAAACGAAGATGTCATAACTGAGTAGAATATAGAATATTAGAATCAATAAAAACTAGCGACTCTTTTAAGACTGTCTCTACATGAAGCACATAAATATCATCGACTCGCATCCCCTTCATCACTACTAAGGAACCTTTGCCACTCTCAATTTCTCTTCATCTACTATTATCTTCTTATCAAGTCTACTCAAAGCTCCAACTAACAACAAACTTCTTTGTTGCATCGGAACATGTCTAATATTCGTGATAGTTCTAACAACACCATTGAACATTCTAAACCTCACACTTCCGACGTCCACAACATGATAAGATGTGCCAATCCCCATATGAATTGCTCCGCCATCAATCTTTCGATAATTGACAAAACAACTCCTATCTGACGTCATATGACAAAGGGCTTCAGAATCAATCACCTAACTTGTACTCTTTAAAGGCGAAATACTGGCTGAAAATAATGGTGTATCACTATCACTACTATCTGCATTCGATCTAACTGCTGTCGAAACTGAAACTTTCTCCTTTTTCTCTCTTCTTTCTAAAAGCTGGGCATTCCCGTATAAAATGCATCTTCTTCTTGCAGTAATAACAAACACCCCTTCTAGGCCATGAAGTGGGACCTATGCATATCTCTTCTACCTCCAAAATGCTTCTGGCTCTTATCTCTTCTAAACGAATCAAGTTGTTGTTGATGAACACCGTCATTAGTCTTCACCTTTCATGTTTCAAAAACTCCTTTTAAGCAAATTTGATGACATCATACTTTTTCATACCAAAACTAGAAGAATGTTATTGATAACTAATCTAGAACAAGACAACTAGCTCTGATATCAATCGGTTAAGTAAAATTTCAATTAATTTGCATTAGTGTCAAACTATTGTGGAATAGTTATGCTTATGTGCGGAAGAAGCAAAATGGATCTAGCTTGTCGATTAATTATCAACCGTCAACTCAATGAACGACAATCATCTAATAAAGGAAAATAGAAGAGTAGATGACACAAAAATTTAACGTCGTTCGGTAAAATTGCCTACATCCATAGACCCAACAACTATTTTTTATTTTACTGAAAAAAAGAGTCCAAGAGAGTAAAAAATTATAAATAACAAAGTGGAGAGACCAACTTATAATTACAAATTGAATAATCAATTTCTCCAAAGGCTTATTTGTGCCCAAAATCATAATTTGATTTGACTACAGAAATTAAGGTTTACTGAAAAGAGGATAATAATGGATACACTCTCACACGCTATGAAGACGAAGATGACCGTCTCCATTTAAATAGACTTCAGAATGAAGGAATTATTTGGAGATTAAGCAAATTAATTGTCCAATTGTCTTGAAACCTTTTCAAATATCCATTATTTGATTTCTATGCAAATAAATAATAGTGATCTCGGTTTTCATAATTTTCTTGAATTAATCTCCATCAACAATCCTTTCTTTCTTCATATTGTACAATCAATTAATTCATAAATGGACTTCTTTCCTTGTTTATATGTCCACTGATTAAATAATTGATTGACTAAATAATTAGTATCTTTTCAACATAAATTATTCTAATACGACTTTCCTTTTATTCTTTCCATATATAACCTAAATTATTAATAAGATCAATTAGCTAAATTCTTTTCTTGTTTGACAAATGTTTGAATAACCCAAAATTACCACTTTGTGGATGCGTGCATGCATCAATTTATAGTGATTTGGTAGTTCAAACGTTTGGCTTTTACCTACACCAGTGCCCATTCTCTTCGTTTGACTTTTCATGATGGTCATTGTTCATGAAGTATACACAATTGTTCTATCCTCCACTTTCATCGGTTATATATCAATTTAGTGGTGGTTATGTAAGAATTATTTTACAAATGTATCCTACTTTAGTTATGAAACTAAACTGATGCACTTTTGCATCAGAGACAGATAAAGAGATTCATACTTAAACTAGATTCTGTATTTTGATTATGAGGCGTCAAGTGTTTATGTATAACCTGAAAAAGATTTTTCGGAAAATGGACCTTCGATGTGATTTGGCGCAAACTCTTGTATGTATCTATATGTATATGTATTTAAGTGTGAACGTTAATTTTGTCAAAATATTTGACGGTATATGGTATGTGAGGTCTGTGTTGACCAGTGAGATGGTAAAAATATGTAATGATTGGTTTATTGCTTTGATTGTAATAATTAGTGTAATTGCATATAATCAATGAGCATTTTGAATATTCCAGAAATTTAAATTTACAATTCTTTTGAGTAGTATGAGTGATGAATTTTCGCAGGCAGGACTTAGCCCATAACTATATAATTTAATACAAAGACATGGATGTGATGAAATAAAGAAATTAAATCAAATAACAAGGAAAGAAGGTACGATAATCCTGAGGCTACAGCCTGGTGTATGCTGTGTTGACAACCATAACAAACCCCAAATATTTTCTGCCATTCTGAAAAATCCTACAAACGTGTTTGACAAAATTACCCTATTTTAAACTTACATGTTGAATGGTTAAGAACTAATTTAGAACATGTTAATCTTATGTAAATAGCTTTTACTTCCTGCTAACAAAGTTAGACTCTTTGTTACTATTGATAGTATAAACAATCAAATTCAAAGGATCTTTGGATGCTATGTTTAATTATGCGAGGTCTCTTACCGTTTCCATCTTCATAGTAGCTGGGAAATGTTGCCAACAAATCCCAATTTTTTTTGCAAACCTTGGCTATCTGATTAGATGTTGGACCTCTTTTTTCTCCCGTTGTTACTTAAGTTATTCCGTATAAGATATTTTGCCACGTTCGACGCACATGCATGTAAGGTCTTTATTAAATTATTAAATTTGGAAGTCCTATGTAGTTTGATAAAAATAAGCTGAAAAATAGGAAGAAAAAATTAATTTTTTTGTTGGAATAGGATTTGAACTTGTGACCTTATTTAAGTTTTAAAATTTCCATTTGAAGATGGATGCTAATTTTTATTCACACTGAGATTCAAATTAACGACCTCTTGTTTGCATGGAATGACATTTTTGAAATTTACCCGTTGGACCAAAAAATTGTGTTTTTATTTCAAATATTAATAAAAACGAGCGTTACGGCTTCGCGCGTGATGAAGGCACCTGAGTTGTTTTTCTACAAATTGTATTTGTTTAATACATTTAAAGAAATGATTTTCACAAATATTTAGCCGTATTTTTGTATTGAATCATATGTAGTTAATTTGATTTTTATTTCTAAGTTGCAATATCTAATTTTTGGAACTTCATGGCCGGACCAAAAAAATTACGTTTCTATTCCAACTATTAATAAAGATTAAACTTGAAAGTTCTACGTAGTTTAATAAAAATAAACTTAAAAATATAAAGAAAAAATGTAATTTTTTGCTGTAGTATGGTTTGAACTTGTAACCTTGTTTGTGTTCTAAAATTTCTATTTAAAGATAGATGTTAATTTTTGTTCACGGTGGAATTCGAATTCATGACTTTTGTTTGCATGGAATGACATTTTTGAAATTTCACGGTCGGACCAAACAATTGTGTTTTTATTTCAAGTATTAATAAAGATGATTGATAAAGATTTATAGATTGGTTGATTTATCTAGAAACATCTTGCATTACCTATTCTAATGCAGCCACATATATTTGACTCGATCTTTGAAGTCTAATTATAATTACATTTGAACAATTATATTCTATGAATATTGGAATCAACATCTAGATTTGAATACGTCTAAATTAATTTTATCTCCTAATTTATTAGGGAGATCATAAGAAATAACAAATTAATATTTAAAATGTTATATATAGGGTATTTTGGAAAGTTCATGGTCGAACCAAAAGATTGTATTTTTATTCCAACTATTAATAAAGGTTTGTAGATTGGTTGATTTATATAGAAAGATCTTGCATTACCTATTCTAATGCAGCTATATATATATTTGACTTACTCTCTGAAGTCTAATTATACTTACGTTTGAACAATTTGAACAATTCTATTCTATGAACAATTGGAATCAACATCAAGGTTTGAATAGGTCTAAAGTAACCGTAGGGAGATTTTATCTCCTAATTTATTGGGGGATCATATGAAATAACAATTTAATATTTAAAAAGTTATATATAGGGGTATTTTGGAAAGTTCACGATCGGAGCAAAAGATTGTGCTTCTAATCTAACTATTAATAAATAAGATAAACGAATCTCCCTCTCTCCCTCCCTCTCCCCCTCTTCACACACGATCGTGCGTGTGTATATGTAAATGTACTAGTTGTTTAATATAGTTCTAAGTTCAACGAAATACTCTTTTTTTTAAGGGGTTTCAACCAACCACAATCACTTCAATGTTGTATGCACAACACATAAGATAAATATGACTATCGTTTATTCATATTAATAAGAAGTCACGTTTGTTTGCAAGTGAATGACGATTTTTTTGTGTAAAAGTTTTTTTTTTAATATTTTGTCTGCAGAAGTTAAGGCAAACAATGTCTGCAAACAACTTTAAAATTAGATAAGGTAGTGTAAATTATAAGTGATGAAATACTCCAAATCAAGAGATTGCACTGATAATTCTTTATCCTAATACATTTCTGACCCAAAAATTTTCCAGTGCTAGGGAAAATTAGTTAATATTTGAAGTAAAATAAACTTCCAACCCAGATATCCTGACTGTTGGATTCTCGTTGTACAGGAAGGCGTGCAACAACTTGTTCTTGGATTATACATTATAAGAGGCGATAACATGTATGAATCTTTTAGAAACTTTAAGCATTAAAGCTTGTATGAATCGATTATATTGCTATATCATTTCTTTTTTATTTCCTATTTGATCTAGTTGTGTGGTCGGAGAGTTGGATGAGGAGCTGGATGCAAATTTGGACTTATCCAGACTGAGGGCACATCCTCTTAAGCCTGTCATTCACTAATCATCATATTATTTCTAGGTATGTTTGCTCCTGTGAACCAAATTGAAATGTATCATGGGTACAATTATAGATATAATTGTAAGAACATTTAATCTATAATTGTAAGAACATTTAACATGCTGGTTTTGTGATTGTCAATTTGACCGTAGTTGAAATGCCTTGATTTAAGTTTCATAATCGATTAATCTGTAAATATTATTGGTGTTAGATGCAACCATACCTTCCATACTTCATTCCCATTTGAATAAGGGGGATTTTTAATCACATAAAATGGTTAAGCTAATAAGATATATCCCTTTTCATTAACATGGCTATATATAGCTCAAGCTTAATATTGGCCATGTTGGGAAGATGCAATTGAATCCTTCCCTTCTGTGAATGATAATTGCAAGTGTGTTTTTCAATCACCTGAAACCTGTCTAAGATAAGCATAAGTTGCTAGTATACGTTATTTAGGGGTATCTTGTGCTTGCGTTATGTTGCAAAAATTATGTACTGGTTATACATACATCTTTAAAAACATTAACAAATTCCACATCTCAAATCATTGAAGCCATTTCACCAGTTTTAGGCTGAAAGTTCTACATTTTTATGGCACCAATTTATAGCCTATCTGTTTTGCCCAAACTTTTGGATCTAGTCAGAAGTTTTTGTTGGTGGAAAGTTCAAAGAATGGACTCTTTAGCAAAGTTAGCCAATTAGAATTGCTAGTTATCAAAGATGCGTGGGCTCTCTCATCTGTTCTTTTTGTTTGAGTGGAGTAAGTTACAATGTAGTCCCTTCGTATTTATAGAGTTATGCTTGTGTGTGTATGTGGCTCGAAAACAAGTTTTGTTTCATCAAAAGAATATGCATGTCAAATGGCGTGGGAGAGACGTTAGAGTTGAAAATCATAGGTAGTGTGGTTTGAAAATGAGTTTTGTGTGTTTTTTTTGTTTTTTTCAATATGCAAGTCTTGGGAGAGAAGAATGGGTTGGAAAATCCTACTCATTTCAACAAAGAGAAGAAGATGTTTTTTGATATTTTCTAAAGAGTGGAAAATAGTAAAAAGTCGTTTCCGCTCTCCCTACCTTCTTCTCCTCTCTCATGCATTTTTTCATTTTAAAATACATGTTGAAAAGAAAGAACATAAAAATAGTTTTCAAACCAAACACCATCTTAGTCATTCCTACAAAGAGGAGAAGGTGAACAGAGACAGAAGGCGGAAAACAAGAAAAAAGTCATTTTTAATTTTATACGGTAAAACCATTTTCCATCAATCGTTCTCTACCATCTTCTCATCTTCTGTACATTTTAATCTTCTCATCTTCTCATCTTCTGTACATTTTAAAGCACATGTTGAAAAAACAAAACACTAAATGCATTTTCGAACCATACGCCACCTTAATATCTCCGCCGAGATAAGTTTCAAAGGGGATGTGTACAACTCATTTTTAGCATTCTTTCTTGCTTACTCAGAGGCATCGAAGTTGTATTTGATAGTAAAAAGTTAAAATAAATCACGATCCCAACATCCGGAGATCAAAACTTACAAAAACACGTTATCTGTTTTAAGAATGAATTGATTTGATAATCACGTGTTATTTCCCACCAGCGCCCAATATTTACGAAATAATTAAAAATGAATCTAGTTTATTTGTGGAAAAAACAGGAAAATAAGCGTGCAATGACAAACTTAGGAATTTTTTAAGCTGAAAGACGGCAAGTTTTTTTTGGCTGAAGGACAATGCTAGTTACATCTAACATTTTGTATAGTGTAAAACTGAATATAATACTAATTATAACTAGCATTTTGTATAGTGTAAAAATTGAATATAATGCTAATTATAACTAGCAGTTGTCCTTCAGTCTAAAAATAAAATTTGACATCTTTTTAAGATGCCAAAAGTAACATGTGATCTCCTAACATCCTGTTTTTGGTGTCTTGGAGTGTTCCAAACTCTAAGCGATTAGATTATGCATGTTCTTGACATGTTATTCCTTGTATACTTGTGTGTATTTTGTGCATCTACTTTTACGCAAGTGTTAGATTACTTGATGTAAAATTTAAGCGACTTGCTTGAAAAATACAAGCCAATGACCACAGGTCAGAGGTAAGATATCTAGTTTGAGTTATCGCCAGAGCTATTCGGTTATAACCTCTAGACATGTATAATAACCTCCTTTTTTCCATAAAAGGAACACCAGTTTGAGTTCTGTTTTCTTTTCTCAGCTAAGCTATCATCCTTTCGATATTAGTTTACAACAACAAAAGCATTATTCAACAAATAATTCCAATTATCACTGGAATAATGAAAAAAAGCTTGTGCTACAGCGCACAAATATATAAATAAGCACAAGTATGTTCTTTTTCAGGCTGAAACCAATTGTACACTCATAAGGTGTGCTTATTTTTGCAGGATTTGGCACTTAAAGCTGTATTTGCAGTTGGTTTAGCATGTCGTTGAGGATAGTTAGGTGAAAATCAAGCCAGTAGTGCAAATCTTGGCAGTGCTTTAAAACCATTCTCTGTTGTAATTGTGATGGTGTTGCCGTTTTCTTTTAGCAGGGATATAATATCCATGATTTATATACTCTTTTGAACTTCTTATCGCTTTGTGAAGCAAAGAACTTTTTGAAATATTCGGTAATCCCTGATTTGTTACTTGTACCTTTTTCAATTAGTAGGCTCTGTTTGTTTGGTAGTACGGAAGTACTGAATGGCTTGATTTTGTAGTGATCACGAGACCACTAGTTTTGGCAAGAGCTCCCATTTGATGCCTTTGTTCACCTTTGTTCACTAACACTAAGTTTGCGGTATGTATTGCAAATGTACGCAGTATTTCACCTCTTCGCTAAAAATAATTACGTATGTTTTGTGAAATGAATGGATTTTTGTGTATTAAGTTTGAAAATAAAAAAGGATCCTAATCTCCACTACAATTATTTAGTTAATTAGTTTTACTTTTTGATGTGTTTCTTTACAAAAATAATGTATTACCAAATATTTCTTTCACACTTAAAACTACCTATTTGTTTATGCAGGTATTCACGATCTCGTTATCATTCAATTATCGTGGCAATATATATGATAATAATAACAATAAAGCTAATTCTATTCATATACCGACAATTGCTTAACGTACATCAAAAATATAATAAACTACTCTATATCAAATGTTATTTTGCATATACCACGTCTTTTATAAAATTACCCTTTTTTATCTTTCATATTTTCCTCTTTCAAACTTAAAACCAATTTACACAAAATCAGAAATTCCTAACGCTAAATAAAGTTAAAATTCAATAAAATGATTTTTAATTTTTGCATCAATATTGTAAATTTATTAAATTTTAAAAAAAATTCTTAGTTTCAACAAAATCGACTCTAATTCAAATAAAGGGTTAAATATATTAAATTATAGCAACTAGTTGTCTTTATTGATATTTAGGTTTCATGATAAAATAATTCATTGACTTTTTCATCAAAATATATTGATCGAACCAAATCTCATTAATTCTAAGGTTAATTTGATGGATTATATGAAAAAGATTAAAATTCGGATTAAGAAAAAAGGGTATTTAAGTAATAGATTTTGGTAGAAAAATAACAGTGTATGTTAAGTAATTTTTGGTGTACAAATAGAATCTGTCTAACAGTAATAATATATAACACATAAAACACGTATTATGTATTTGTGGTGTAGATTTCATAGGGTGTTCCTAAAATAAATTAATAAGTTGAATGATGTTCGATTACCCATATAAAGGAGGTAATACTAAAAAATATTTACGCTCTAAATGGGAGATGATATAAATGAATATGTTGTCAAGAACTCCTAGCTCAAGTGGTTAGAGAAATGACGTTTTAGACAAAGGTTCTAGAGGTTATGTGTTAAAATCCCTAAGACATCATAATAAGTGCTCTGCTTAAATAAAGAATCACTCTCGTTATCAAACAAAATAAAAGAAAAAATCAATATGTTAAGCGAATTAAGGTACAACGTAACCCACTTATGAATAAACATAATTCATTTGGTTTGGGTTGTTTATTCGATTGTTAATGGATATCCGAAAGTTTTTGAAATCCATCCACTTTCGTATTAGAAAAGTAGAAACATATCGGAAATATGGAAAATAGGTACGAACACGGTTATTGAGGTATTCGCATCTAGAAATTATGCATTTCATTTTTATCGAGATAATGACTAAGATTATGCATATTTTAGTACATGAAATGATTGATATTTACCGCTTTATCAATGTGATAATTCATATTATGCATGTATGAATAAATACTTGTTGTCCAAAACTAGAAATCACCATCGTATTTTTTTATTCTTGTATTTCTATTAGTGTTGTTGCTGAAAAGTATTTATGTTGGATCAAGATTTTCCATTCGGGTTTTTTAGTTTATTAATTACGAGCGAAGTGGATAAATATCTGTTATCCGTTTGTATCCATGGATGTGTATATCAAATACTTGAAAATGATTTCGGATGTGCATACGGATATGACATCATCTACATCCAAAAGTATCGTTGACTAACTTAATTGTTTATTAAAAAAGAAACATTTCTTTACTCTCTTTACCTTTTAAGGCTTCTCATAAAATAATGGAAATGGTAAAAATGTATAGTTTTGGCAAAGACAATCAAAGAGCAACATTTTATCATTTTCAAGATTAAAATAATTTTTTTCTAAGACATTCCAGCGGTAATATTCCATTTAAATTCCTAAAAATTATTTAAATTCATCTGTAATATGTTTATGGGTATTTCGGGATATTTTATGACATGGGTTTTTGGCGGTTGACCATTTTAATGTTTTAAAAGGTTTTTAAAGTAAAAAATAACTATTATAAAGTTGTGAAATTAAATCGTTTAGCGATTCTATAGTTATGAGGGAGTAAGGCTATAGTGGGATAGAGCAAGATAGCGGAAAATATCAGAGGTGCAAAAAGCTATATTGGAAGTAAAATCTAATCTGCAAAATGGATTTTTTTTCGGCTCATCATGGGTGAGGAAAAAAGAAATATTGTTTATTCATATACAAAATCGAAGAATGACTTTATCCACACAGTTCAAACTTAGGCATTAGAAAGAATGTTTTATATTATATTGGTTATTTAGGTTTTAGCATGCAGCCAGCTTTGTTGATTTTTTTTCTAAAAAGAGAACCAATTAAATCAATTTTTAATATTAAAACAAATAAAGCAGGTGCTAAAACAAAAGGCGCTATGCGTGCTTAGTAGCGACTAATGGGGTGGGCCCATCAATGCATACTTTCGGATTCAGATAGTGTCATATCCGTATCCGTATCTGAAATCATCTTCGGATATCCGCATCCGTGGATATGGACGAATATCAGATAATTATCCTATCCACTAACGACTAATAAATCGAGAAATATAAATGAATTTTTTTAGTTTAACATAAACTTTTGTCAATCGATTAAAGTGTTAAAAATAAACAAATATGATGATAATAAATAGTTTTGAATAGTTAATATGCATTTAGTGCATATAATATGAACTTCTAACTTAATAAAATAATAAATAAATATCTTTTATTATACTAAATACACATAATTTAAACTATAATCTTGAAAAAAAACTGGACGGATAATTTTCGGATGCGGATGTCTTCGTATCGGCATCTGCATCCGCTTTTCTGGATATCAGATATTTATCTGCTTTTCGGATACATATGCGAACAGATTTTGGATTTTTCAGGTATCCATCCTATTTGTGGGTATTCAAGTGCATCCACTAATTAATAGTCCAAACCGTGAACCGTCACAGTCGAAGAGCGTCGAGTGCTTTAACATGCATTTAACGAGATTCTAATGGAGCTTTGACTACATAGTCACACATGTGAACCCTTTAACCTTATGTTATAATGGTTGAAAAATGTTGAAAATAAAATTTTAAGTTCATAATATGGTTTGTGGTTACTAGAGCTTAATATAGATTCCTTGTATTTTGTAGTTTATTTTGACTAAAAACAGTAGAAAAATAAGGTTTTTTTGGCATAGAATGGATCGATAATTAAGTTCGGCTAAGGAAATGAGTTAATAAAGGTAACATTTGAAATTTGTAGCACATTCCTGAAATGAAGGCCCTAAGCAATTGATTATTAGGCAAGCGATAATGATGAGGTCAAAAATAATAAGAAGCTATAGTAGCTTTAAGTTATTTACGGAAATACATGGAGTTGATCGAAAAAATGGGTAAAGGTCCATCTTCGTTGATTCATATCTCTCACACGGTTGATTCGATGAGTATGAATTTGGTACCTTTAGAACTATGCAATTAAAGCCCCGTACAATCCCCGCTATAGTGCATAGCGTTCTTCGACTACTATGCATTTTCAATTTAGCGCTAGCGAACAGTAGATCCGTTTTAATCTTCACTATTTTCCACTACGCTCGCTAAATAAAGGCCTTTTAGTACCCTCTTTAGTAATATTAATATAAAAAAGATCGATTTGACTAGTTTTCTTTTAAACTATATACAAAATCAGGATAAAGACTGAATTTTAGGTCCTAAGGGCTCGATATAAGTTAGAAATTTGTTATAGTTACCGAGTTTGGACTACATCTTTACTACTAATAATGAGAATTCTTTGAACATGATTCAACCGTGCCTTTTTGAAGTACCAAAAATGCCCTTTTCTTCACAATTTTGTTCGGGTCTTCTTCCTCATCCTGTCCACTTCTATTCGCATACGTTTTATTCCACTTTCTTGCTAACCCTAAATGCCAGGGCGATTCAACGCTCATCCTGCTCAGGAATTATCGACGCCTCTTATTACTAAATCAATCGACGCTGTTGCTATCACCAATCACTTCACTAATCCCTAATCCCTAATCCGAATAATGCTTAGGGATATTGTTGTCATCAATCGACAGCCATTGTCATCAGCGGATGTTGTTGCAGCCGACTTATCCCACATCGCTTTTCGCTTTTAGGTATGGTAGACTTAACCCTAATTTCATTGATACTTATATTTATGAATTTAAGCTCAAATACCAATCGGTGTTCACTTCTATAACTTGATGCACGTAATATGTTTATTATGTGCCTTACTCTAGAATTATGTGGTTACTGCGTATATGTTATGCAGATTTGGAAAGCTGACATGTTGTATTTACGAATACAATGACATCAGTCTAATTTACACAAATTTGACTGTTTAACGACCTCAAATCATGTTTGGTCGGCAACTGTGGTATCCGAAAATTTGATTTTTTTTTCAAAGATTATAACCATTAAACTCCTAGAGCAACTTCAGTCTTCAATGACAGTGAAAGTTAATTTACAATTTAGCAACTGATTTTCAATTATCATTTTAGGGGTCATTTTCTCTTTCTAACAATTTAGCAGCTTGGTTTACGATAGAAAGAGTGGAAGCTTCTGCAACTTATTGATTTGAATTTATCATTACCTCTCTTATGATTTATTCAAAATGAATTTTGTACCATATTCATTATGAGTTTCTTAATAATCTATTGAAAATTGATAATAAGAGCATCTAAGATGTACTACATATTAAGTTTATGCACCGGAGGCCAAGGCTATAGGAATGGTATTAATATTTTGAATGCCTCGCTGGAACAAAGTCCCAGTTTTTCATTGTTTTGGTCCCTTCTATTGTGGGCTAATGCTTATAGTGTTCACAAATGTAGGATGGAAGCTAATTTGTCAACAATATAAAATTGTTCTTTTGTACATTTGTCGTCTTTTTTCCTCCTTAAAAGTGTTTTTTTCATTGAAGCTGTATTGCTCTTTGTTGATTTTATTCATTATTTGTAAACCGGCAAAATAACGATGTACAGTGCTTCTGATAGGGATATATGTGTGGTAAACTTTATTGTAGAAATTTGGATAAGCAGTTTGCTCCTTTGACTGATTTTGGCGATCGCATTACTTCTGTAAAAAAAATATTGTATTCAGATGAACTTTTATGATTGTGTTACGTTTCCTCTTTCAAAATATTGATATGATAGTTATCATATATAACATGGATACGTATAGAACTTGCTCATACGAGTAACATAGTTATCCTACATAACATTGGTATAGTCATCATATAAATTGATATTGCAGCTTAATGGAAAGTGCTTTGTTGTTGTAGTGAAGCCAAAAAAATTACAAGCAAGTTCCCAAAAGATATTGTTCTTGAGACAAATGGAGTATTGCTTACAATAAATTTAGTACTAATCACATCAGCATAACCAGTGAAAGCAGAGGAACGGATTGAAGATACATTACCAGAAAGGAGAAGGAGGAATTACTAAAGAGGAAGCCAAGTATCTCTTCTTTTACATATTTTTGGTATGTATTCAGTTTTCTATGATTTTGCATTGTTTGATTGCATTTAGAGGGCGTTTATAGCCTAGATTCTCTTCTTTAACTAAATTTTCTTCTCAAACTGGCTTTATATTTATGTTGAACAGATTATATTTTATCCTAAATATTTTTGCTGAGTTTTTTTTTTAAAATAGTTTCAATTGTTAAGTGGACCAACTAAGATCAACATTATAGTTTTTTATGAGTTATGTTAAGTAAGACATGAAAAAAAGGTTCATCTATATAACTGCAAGTACATATACATATATGACTACAAATCCCTATATTATATATAATTTACTTTTAAATATAATATAATAATTAAATTATTGTTTTAATATCATGTGTGAGTGTATACACATGAATTTCTTTTCCAATCCAAATTAAGTTTCATCATTGATTATTTTATTTTCTTCAGGTTCCTTTTTTATTTACTATTCATATGTATAAATATAAGAGAAAAAATAGCTTGCTTCGAACTAAAAAAAGAAATGAATCAAAAATTGATTTTACATATAATATTTTCTTCCAAATTGTCAAATAAAATTCAAATAAAAAAGATCATATTTTAGTCAAATTCTTTTACTGTAATGGCAACGATTTACTATAATGAGAAGAGGTAAGAATTGAAGGAAGAAATAACTCTTTTGATTACAGTAATGACGACGACTTTATCATGGTATTGTGATAGCATTTTTTATTTACGCTAATTTTCCTTTATCATTTTCTGATTAACCTGCAATTGCATGCTAACCCATAAAGCATCGATGGTGATTACATGTAATCATACGCTTTAATATGTCGGTTACTAAAGGGTAAATAAATTTTCAGTAATTGACGTGCACAATAATAATAATAAATTAGGGGATAAAACATCATACTCATATTGATGCAAATGACAACAAATCCCAAGTTTATGGGTAACTTCAATGATATCCAATCTTAATTAAAGCTTCTAAGGCATTACTAATTACTATCATGCATTTAAATTTAAATTTTAAAAATTATGAAACAATTTTATAGAAAATTGTAGAATCTTGGACAAAATGCCCCATTTTATAGAAATGTCCACAATAAATTGCGCATGGCAGTTAAATGCACAGTTACCCAGAATGAAACGAGTTCAATAACAAAAATATCGATAGTAATATACATTGAAAAAGTTCAACAAGAAAAGCAATACAATTTAACTGCTTTTTAACCACTCAACAATATTTGTTCTCACATTTAAAATCAGAAAAATAACAATTTTTTTAGGTGGTTACTATTCTAAAGTAGTTTTTAGGCGAAGCAAATAAGTAACCAAATTGTTCATGTGCAAAGCAGTTCACATATCCCAAAATGAGCAGACACAGGTCCATATGGACGTGCATATATACTCGTAAATCATAATATTCTTTGGTTTTGTTATATAAGATTAAACAATATTTCTTTTTACTGCACAAATGCTATAAAAATGAGAATAAATTAACTTTAAATATTTGATTTTATATTTAATGAAGCATTTTGCATTTTTGCTATTTTCCTCTATATCCCCTCGTTATCCCCACCATAACTTTTTGCACCTCCACCGCTATAGAACCGCTAAGCCCTTTAACTGCACAGCTTTAGAAAGACAAGTAAACGATTGGTAGATTCTTGCAATCATGGATGTGAGTTGAGACGTACGACCATAACAAAAAAGAAAAAATCATGTTTAAAATTTAGTACATAGTTTTTTTGTAAAATATGTTGTTGGGTACACATTTTAGATGGCAACATCTCCTACATGATTGACCCAATAAATGTCTGATGGTTAGCGTAGAAAGTACAAGATTTGAGTTTTCTGATGGCGGTGGTTTTGTCTCACTCAAAGTTCAAAGCTGAGAGATATAGTGTTAGCCAAAAAATTGGTCTAACATCCTCAAATAATTTAAAAAGCTAGACTAAAATGAAAGAATACAATAAGAAAAGAAAGTACACGTAAGAATTTTTATAGCGGTTCAGCAAATTTTATGACATCCGTCTACCTGATAGCATTTTATTAATAGATCCCGCTGTTACAACCAAATTAAATGCAATTCAGAAAGTACAATTGATTGATTTTGATTTTGGCGGAGTTACCTTTCAAAATCGACCAAAAGATCCTTTTATAGGTGTTGAAGTTTGCTATTTGTAGACGAATCCATGCAACATAATAGCCAAATCTAGTTTTGAATTGCCCAACAGTCGGATTCGAGAAGTCAGGAGGAAGAACATGTCAAATCAACACAAAATCCAAGTTTTGATGGATTGATATCGATCAATTCATGGATCGTGTTGATCCATGCTTTGACCAATTCTTCATCTCATTCTTTAAATTTTTATTAAGTCTTCAAGCTTTGGGTATTTAGGGTCATATTGTAATTTTGATGGATCGTCACCAATCCATTCACCATCTTCAAAACTTATCTTTTTCCTCAAATAGCATATAAATCCATAGTAGAAGCAAAAAGTAGCATTTTCCAACATTTGATGAATTGGTACCCATCCATGGAGTTAACCAAAAACTCCATGGAATTCCTCTAGCCATTTATACTTGGTCTTCTCTAAGCTCTTGATCCATTCCTTTACTATTTCATAGTCCAATTCCATCGCAATATCGCTTGATTCAAGTACCGGATAATATATAGCCTTCGAAAAATAAATAAAAATCATAATTTGGGAAATAAGTTATCGAGGTGTACTATCCCATGGTTAATAAATTCCAAATGGTTTATACAATAGAGATGAGATGTAACACCCTGGAAATTTTTAATAAAAAATAAAAAATTATTAAAGTATAATTGGTAATTTTACCAAGTCAAAATATAAGTTTATATCAGTGAATGAACTAAATGAAGAAACTTGCATCAATGCGTAGAACATAATTTTCTATCAAGTTTCACTATACGAACGTTAAAATAGGACATACGGATTGAGAATTATGAATAAAAGAATAATTTGATTTAAAATGAGTTGGTTAGGTCTAATAGCTCAATAGTACCAAACAAGATACTAATATCATTCCGAATTCAGAAGAAATGTGCGTTCTTTTTTTATCTCCTCATCTTATAAAACAAGAGAAACCTTAACTTAATTCCTAGGTACAAAATCTCCATTAGCTTTAGTAAAAAAAATTGGGTCCATAGAGATTAGAAAGAAGAGAGCAACAAGATGATATTAAAATCAAACCGTTCTCTGGAGTTTGGAGATTAAGGAAAATCTGGACATCGAAGAAGAAGAGGAATTCTATTGAATTTGAAGATAACTTGGTTAATTTGTGAGTGGGAATCTATTTAATTTTCTATATGATATCATATAATGCTTTTATTTTGTATTTATAGCCTATATTAGGTAAATGACCATAGTTGGTATGAATTAATCGCAAATATATATTGAGTTAGAACATTGACATTTATGTTTGGGTTTAGAAAATATAATTTTACCACTAATGTTAAGGTAAGACATCCACTGAAGAATGAAAAATAAGATGCTTAAAGTAATATATGTATACATATAAGAGAACCATTTGAAATGTTAATCATATAAATAAGATGCATAGTGTTTGATTAATAATACAAACCTGCATTTAAAAGGGTTTAAACAATTTGATGCAAATAAGTGAATTGTAACTAATGAGAATGAAGTAATAATAAATAAAACTATACCAATAACCAAATTGTCGGATATGAGATTTTATAAGAAACAACTAGAACGTTAATGGGATAAACTGGACAAAATGACAATAACAACGTTGTATCATCATATCGTAATGTATTTAGAAGTATAAAATGTAGTTAAAACAAGAATGAATAAGTTTTTTTTTTGAAAATGGTACTTAGATACAACATGTCACTGGGACAACAAACCATAAATCATGTGTCAATAAATGTTCGAATCACGCTACGCAAATTTCGAACTTGTGACCTCTCGCACCAAAGTCGAATCATTTAACCACTGGGACAATGGTGTTTGTCAGAAGATGTTTTGATATAAGTTTTGATATGCAAAACCCATGCATAACACAAGGAAATGCAAAATCCATGCATAACACGACGCCTAAACTAAAAGTTTTGATATATGAAATTAAATAATATAAAACAGAACATAACATGTTCAAAAAATGCCTATTTCAGATATTTGAAATTAGGATTCAAACGTTTGAAATAATGGTTTAGATCTCTGAACGTGACAGTCAGATGTTTGAAAACTGAAGGAAAATACCATCAGGTAATCAGATGCATGGATGGTAAAACCAAATGCCTGAATTAACTCTACACTTTTGAATATTATAAATAAAAATTTATAAGTCTGTAGAAAGCAAAAGTTAAACCTATACCCATAGGGCCAAGTTAAATAATTAAGGATGCTTTAATTTGATTAAATAGAAATGCTGAAACGTTGAATTGGGTATATGTGTATATATAGTGTAGAATACCGGTTGATGATTACTTTGAATGTGTATAGGTTCAAGTAACTCAATAATTAAGTGGTGGGAATATGCTAATATTGTAAAGTATATTACCAGGAACATGATATGTTAATAATCATAAAGCATATAAATAGTAAAATAAAGCTTCGAGGATGTGTTAAATAGCTGTAAAGCGTATCAATAGGAACATGGTACATTAAATAGTTGTAAAGCATACCGGTCAAATGAAAGTAAAGCTGGGGGGATATGCTTATATTCTAAGGCATATTAGATAGAAAAGGTTATGTTACATAGTTGGAAAGCTATGGGGATACGTTAATATTGTAAAGCATATAAGCATAAACATGGCAAGTTAAATAAATGTAAAGCATGTCGAATGGAAGATAAGACTGCAAGGGTATGTTAATATTAAAAAGCATATCAATAGGAAGATAATATTGGTGTAGGATATATTAAATAATCATATAACATATCTATTCTAATGTTAAATGATGATTCTAGTCATGTTATACAGTCGTAAAAAAATAATACGTAAAAATGCTATGATTGACAAACTAATAAAACAATGATGAATAACCCTTAGATGATAATTATAGAAGTAGTCTATAAAAATGTTTTATTAGCATGATGGTATCATATACTTAGAGATTTGTCCTCACTCACCGAGCCTATGTCCAACCCTCTCTATATCTCCCTTTTTGTACCTCATAATAGGTATACATTGTCTAGGAAGCTCATGAGGTGAGCAGATGACTATGGATACTCCGTGGAGTCATATATTTCTATTGGTTATCTTGTTATCTACTCTTCTAGTAATGTATAACTATGTTGAACTGCGTACCATGATGTGTTATCTCTTGACGTAATAACATTTAAAGTTTATTTTGAGTTAGTTTATATAGTTCTTTTATGTTATATTATAATTTATTTCTTTCCACTGTGAGTTCTGAAAGTATATTTGAATGTAGATAGCTCTGTGTACCGTTATATCATATTTTACTCTGACGATCCACTGTTTACTATTCTTGGGGTATTAGCATCGATTGGGACATAAAATCAAAGGGTAGTACATTGTGAGTTGTTACATTTGGTATTAGGACTTAGGTATCCGATTCCTATAGGTTATGAATGTACTCCGAGGGCGTACTTGTATTATATATATGTGTGTGTGTGTGTGCATGTATGTGCGTATGTGTATATATATATATATATAAGTTAGAAAGTAAAGTACATATGCACACCCACTTTTTTTCTACTTATATCTACTATCTTGGGAAGTTACTAATGAATCCCGTTTACAGATAGTTGAGATGTTATGGAACTGAGTAGGTCTACAGTAGTTGAAATATGTAGATTTCAATTTTTCCCTATTTTGGATCATATTAGGCCTATGATGTTTGAATGGTTGTATTAGATCTAATCTAATTAATTTATATTAAATCCTATTTTATTTATTTTTTTTGATTTAATTAATTAACGAGTTTAATTAAAAAGATATTTTACATTTTATGAGTATATCATTATATACTCATATATGTTTACCATGCATGTGCAATATAACATAGGGTGTACATAGTAAATGTAGACGTATGTAGATATTGGGATTTGCATCTATATCATATACATTGGCCATTTATATGTGTAACAGTTGTCACAAAGCATATTTTAGTTTTATATGTAAATATTTTTATATATTTAAAAAATAATGTATGTATTAACTAAAATAAATAATTTGAAATACTTAAATAGATTTTGACTGTGCCAATAAAATTTTTGATTCAAATTTAATATCCAAAATATCTAATTTTTACAAAGCAAACTAGTTATGTTGCCAAAAATAAAAATTATTATTATTATTATTATTAAAAATTAAAAATATAAACTATTTAGATACATAAAAGAATTAATACGTACATTTTGTAATAAAAACCATTATTTAAATTATTATATATAAAATAATATTTTCGGCTAGAATTTTAAAAAAATTCAAAGCCGACGTTATTAATATTTTTAAAATAGTGTTTATATAATTATTAGTTTAAATATAATTGTATTATATTTAAATAAAGATCTGAAAATCTATTTTTCATTTTATATTTATGTATAAATAATTTTAAACATTTTAAATATATACACTATATATATTTCAAAAGTTTTAAAATAAATTATAAATATTATACGTGGTTCTAAAGATTTTTGGATTTTATACAAAGATCCAATTAGCAATTTCAATCGGTATCAAGATGATCCGGTGAGATATAAAATCAGATAATTATGGGTGACGACAATTGCATATATAAAATTGTTATATAATGGACATATAACATGAATGGTAAACATATATGAAATGTAAGAATATACCTCGAAAAGTTTTATTAGATTCACACACCAGTTTGTCTTCTCGATTTGTTAGATCCGCACCTACTGCTGCTAAAAAGAAGCATGCAAACACCGGTCTTGTATGTAGTTGATTGATTGGGAGTGAATGGAGTTGAATAATGGAGGTAGGGTTGCTAGATATTTTTAGCCACAACTTGGAAGGGAAGAGGCAAAGCGTGAAAGAAAAATTGGAGGCCAAGGTCTTAATATATAGTGAGGCCTAGAGAGGAATATCTACATGTTTCTCCCCTACCAATTCAAACGCAAAGACCCTAGCTTTCTCCCCTTATCTAAACGGCTTTGATTGTGTCCAAGATGGACCAAAATCCCACTCAACCCATTTAGTTATTTATTTAATTTAAATCTCATTTTAAATCCTTATCGATATCGTATATCGATACACACGTATATTACTTTTATATGCACACTCAATAAATTATTAAATCACTCCAAACAATACTAGAGGCTCTTCAATTTTACTAAACACATCCTATACAATAAATATACTAATAATTAATTTTTCACAAGTATTAATTAATTTATAACTATTATAAATCAGTTAAACCAAGTGGTGTTTTGGAGATTGAATAAATCAGGTTGTGCGACCCAGATATGAATATAGCCAGCGATTAATATTTGAACAATTCAAATGCTAATGTTCACACATCGCTTTAGCTAGTTGTGTGGTGGTTGGACTTAACTGATCGCTTACAAATCTCATCAGTAAAATCCAATTTTACTTTAAGGGGTACCTTTAAGTAATGATTATTTACACTAATTTTTTTCGTCGACAATATATCATTTTAGGATTTATGGACTTTGGTTCTAGCCAAAATTCCAATATCATCCATATTCAACTTGGTTAGTCCATAAAAAAAAATCTTTGGTTCAATATCATCAATTCGGATTTCCTGTGACCTAGTTGTTGTTAACTTATAGGAAACATTTTGACAAGTCATTCCATAGTTAACCAATAACTATCAATATGTAACCCCTTGGTTCCCCCCAACAACCATGAGCAATACACTATTCAATATTTGAAGAACGTTACATACTCTTGCCTTAATGGATATATCGATTTCCTTTCTTGAAACATCTTGACTATGAATATTTGAAATAACATGTTATTTAATTTTAAAAAAAGAACCTAGTGCACGAGGCTTCCGCACGATAGCAGGCTCTGGGAAGGTCGATAATGTACGCAGCCTTTCCCTCGCATTGCGAAGAGGCTGTTTTCGGATTTGAACCTGGGCGCCCAGATCACCATGCGGGTGACCTAACCGTTGCGCCAAGGCTCCACCTCAAATAACATGTTATTTAATTACTGTGATAAATTTTTCATGATTTCAACTCTTTGTAATTATTATCACCTAACATATAATTTAATGATTTTTCTGTTAAATATACTTAGATTAATAAATCCAATATAATAAGTAATATAAAGAAATAAACACTTTTTATTTCGAATGAGATTTTATTACAGAGTAAAAAAAATTTCAATAAATTACATAATTGCTCCTAGGGCATACCACTAACTCTCTTAAGTTCCTACTTGCACTTGGGATCAATTATGGGATCTTAATCCTATCCTTTCGATCAGTTTGTTCAGTATTGATCGACCCCTTTATGAATGAATTTTCTATGTTGTGACAAATGCCCTACACCATTGGCACCCAAATGTATAACCTGTATAATGCGCTGTAACGGTGCCCGGCCAATGCAAGACGATCATCAAGGGTTGTAGTAAGGTAAAGTAAAACAACATAGAACATGTCATGTATCTTACAGTGCATCGAATAAAGTATAATAATAAATACCAAAAATATAAAACAGGCGAGACAGTGGTAACTGAATGAACCATAGAAATTAGAGTACACATATCTATACAACTATACAATAGAAGTGATAGAGTTTATACAACTGATAATAAACTCATATAAGTAACTGTCTCTAAATAGATAATTGCAATAGTAAGCTCCATAGTGCTGCACAACTAAATAATAAGTAATAACAGCTAAATATTATAATACGTAAGAACATAGCCTCCTTCTCCACATTCACAAGACTTGATATCCCTAGTCTAATTATTTAAGAGTACCTGGAATAATAGGAAGCAAAGCAGAAAATCTCGATTCAAACAACAATGTGGTGTGAGCGGTAAAAATTCTCAGATATTATAAAGTTAATATACTAGGACAAATGGTATACCTGACCCGTCCCTACATCCACAGAGTTAGAACATAGGTGTACTATACATCAAAGTACTAATGGGTGTCTAGATATCTACATCAATGATATCTATGTCGTGTGACATCTCTAGGGTGATAAGCAACCAAAGCAAACATAACATCCATCCTCACATACACTCACTCGGTGTGTTCGATATATGATACTCGTATGACCCCCCATATAGTCAAGGACAACTCAATGTCACGTTTTCTCGGTACTCGAATCCATGCCAATCAGCATTCCAGGAACTAGATTGCATCCCCGTAAACAACCCAAGGTAAAACATATCGAAACATCGTGTGGTCTGGGCCCTCCCCTATGCCCAAGTAAGTGTCCTCACATAACCCTTCTTTATGAGTACACTTTGAAACCTCAGAATATCAACGATCCCTTTGCATACGTCATCAGTAGTAAAGCACATCCTGGACTAATCTTACAACTCCCATCTGAAGTCGTCATGGTTGGGACGAACCTTGACAATCATAGCTAGTCGTAGAATATCATCGTTTGTCCCGTAACCTTCCTCTAATGGTTCCTCAATCCCACTCGTAGTCCTATACTCTACATCTTGAAGTACAGCTATCCCATCATTGAAGCTGTTACTCCCCATCACGATTCATCATCATAATGCCGCATTGTCGAATTCGAAGATTCATCATCGAGTTGTATAACTCAATGCCTATCTGTGCCTTAATGAAATTTTGCTAAGCACTTAAGTTGGCTCGAAGTAAAGGCAGCACGAACTTGAAGCAATCACTACTCTGGCTCGGAGAAACTATGCACATGGCTCGAAGCAAGCTTGTCAACTTCCTCTCATCGAACCATGAATTCCACAGAACTAGCCACCACCGAACTGACCTTGCCGAGTTAACTTTATTGACTGTGCACCATCGACCCTTGGAAATCGAACTGGCCTCACCAATCCAACACTTAACAACCTTGCCTTCCCGAAGTATAGCTCCAAGAAAATACGTAAGCAACTTGAAGTAGAGCCCGAGCCATCCCCTTCACAACTCGGTGTCGATCCCCCTCCATCGATCCCACACTTCACCACTTTAATTTCCCAAGCGAACTCCCGATAAGCCTTTACAACCTGAAGCAAATCCCTCAAGGACTTGAAGCAAGCTCCATTCAACTCGAAGTAAAGTATACCGATCCCACTTTCGAATCCATCACCGATCCAAATTTATTTTCCCATAACTCGCACAAACGAACTCCAAATGACTTAAAACTTAAAGCGTAGCTTTGTGTGGCCTTACTTTTTTCCCCACATAATTCACACCAAGTTCGACCATTGTTACCTCCATGGATCGGTAACAAGTTATAACATGATTCCTATTTTTAGGGCACCACTCGATCGGTGTTTTCAACCAAACAAACATCAAACATTCAAGCAATTAACCAAAATACTATATTCAAACAAACAAACATTCACATACATCAAATTAGAGCCTAAATCTACGGGTAGAAAAAAGGGAAGAATCATAAGCACAAGGGAGATCCATAAGAACACAAATTCACTAAATTTTGTAAAATAATTTGAGATTAACATATATGATTAGTTAAGGTTTAGAACACGTTTTAAGGTTTAAAAGTCATTTTAAAACATCATATTAAGGTGTATAATGACTAATTAGCAAGCGAGAGGTTCTAACCACTCACTTAGAATCCAAAGCAATCCAAAAGAGCTCAAATCCCAAGACGAACAGCAAATTTAAGATGTCTCCAATGACAAATCCCCCAATCCAAGTGCTAATTTCGCTACTCTCCTTCTAACGACAAGATTTGGCAAATTAAAGTAAGGTTTAGAGTGGTTATTTGGCTAGAGAATGTTAATGGTGGATTCCCTGACTATTTTGGAAAGTGTTAAATGACAAGGAGAAGTCCAATCAGCCCCTTTTGGGTGCTAATCCCGAAATGGGCTATGGGCTTAGCCACTAATCTCCTTAATTATACACTAAGCTATCCAAAATCAAGTAAAACTTCAAACGACCATATTTTCCAAACGGTAAGTCCGTTTTCCTATTATGATCACTTTACATAAAGAGAAATCATCATCTCAGTCTAGTGGAAGTGGTTTCTGACTCTAATTTGGCTCCTATCAAAAGTTATAGGCCATACTTGATTTTTATAGTCAAAATCATCTGATAAAAATACTAAGGATGGAAAATATCTCTATTAGTCATTTCCCAAATTTATAGAATCGTACGACTCTATATGAAAATAATATTTATATTATACGATCCTTCGATACGTGAAATATGGGTCCTTATATTCTCCCCCTTTACGAATTTCGCCTCCGAAATCCCAAACAAAATCAACAAGGTTATCTCGCATGCCTAACAATCATTTACAAACATAGGTAACCATCACATATCATAGATGCATACACAATAACAAATATAAAAAGGTAATATCCAAGCTTATCCTAGCATGTAGAAAACACAAAGGTATACTTCATGATACCATGAGTGAAAGTAAAAGCAATAAATAGAAAGTCTTACTAAGTAAAGAGCTCTGGGTAAGCTGTCCTCACCCTCTCCTTGGTCTCTTAGGTGCAATCGCCTTCGTTTTCACTCTATTGAACCTTCACCAAATCTACCGTCTTTCTCCTAAGCTATTTAATATCACATCCAAAGATATGAATAGGCTTATAAGGTCTTGAAGCTTCCGATTCAATCTCGATATCATATAATTGATCCGGTGCGATAGCCATGCCTGAGTCGTGCACAAACTTCCGCAAGTGAGAAACGTGAAACACGTTGTGCACTCCCGCCATTATTTGAGGTAAGTGACACTATAAGCAAGGTTCACAATCCTCTTTAGTATCGGAAAAGGACCTATGAGTCTCAATACCAACTTCTCTTTTCTACAGAACCAAATTACATTTTTTTTGTGGAGTGATCTTGACAAATACCATATCGCCGGCAGAGAACTCTAGGTATCTATGTCTCTTCCCAGCGTAGCTCTTCTGCCTATCTTGAGAAGCTTTCATCCCGAATGGTCTCGATTTTCTATAAAGCTTCTCTAATCATATCTGCCCCAAGAATCAGTTTTTTGTCCACTTTCCATCAACACGATGGAGAGTTGCATGGTCGACCGTATAATGCTTTGAATGGTGCCATACTAACATTGGACTAATGACTATTGTTGAATGTGAATCAACGAGATGTAAGTGAGTATCCTACGAGGCTAAAAAGTCAAGTATACAAGCTCATAAGAGATCCTCTAAGATACGATTCACTCTCTTAGTTTGGCCTTCAGTTTGAGGGTGATAAGCCATACTCAGGTGCAGCTCTATCCCTAAAGCATCCTGTAAGCTTTTCCAAAACCCACTAGTGAACAACGGTTCTCTGTCACTCACAATGTTCTTCGGCATACCATGGAATCACACTATCCGCTTTACATGCAAGTTAGCCAGTTTGGTTATCGTTCTACTTGACATGACGTGTATAAATTTGGCGCTTTTGATTAATCGATCGACTATGACCCAACTGTTGTCATACCCTCCTCTAGTCCTCGGTAGTCCATCGATACTTGTTCCCACTTCCACTAGGGAACTCTAGCAGTTACATCAAACCATTGGGTTTATTTTGCTTTGCCTTTACAAACCAACAATTCATGCATTTTGAGATGAATGTCTCAACGTCTTTCTTCATCCCTTCCTAATAATAGGTCTGCTTCATATCATGGTAACCACTGGGATGCATAGTCAATATCGAATGATGACACTCTCATAACACCTCATCACTCAACCCATCAACATGGAAACAAACAATCTCTCATATTTACAGAGCCAACCATCTTGGTCGAGACCGTATTGTCTCATCTCTTTAAACTCTACTCCAGCTTCAATCTTAGCAATAATCTCAGCTAGTCTGGTGTCACACCACTGATAAGTACTAATCTACTCATTCAAAATAGGTCTGATAGTTAAGCTCGCAAATATTTCTGGATCTAGCTCACATCTCGGTCGAAAATCATAATAAGCAATATACTCTAACTTCATCCACTCTAAGAACATAGCTCCCAAGTTGGCATGTCTCTTACTCAATGCATCAACAATTGCATTCCCTTTCCCAGGTGTATATGTAATATCGAAGTCATAAAAGGTTAGGAACTCTAACCATCGCTGCCGGCGAAGATTAAGATCCTTTTGCAAAAAGAGGTACTTCAATGATTTATCATCGGTGAATAGCTCAAACCTCTCTCCTAAACGATAGTGCCTCCAAATCTTCAGTGCAAACAAGATTGCTACGAACTCCAAATAGTGGGTCGAGTATTTCTTCTTATGTGGCTTCAGTTGCCAACTAGCATATGCAGTAACTGTAACGGACTGTATTTTACATATCAGAGAATTGCAAAATATTATTTTTAAATCATATGAGATTGTATGACTCTATAACTTTGGGAAATGCCTACTAGTGACATTTCCTATCTTTAAAATTTTTCTAGATGATTTTACTCCTGAAAACTTGTAAGGGCTATAATTTTTGATAGAAGCGAAATTAGCATCCAAGACCACTTCCATTGGAAAAATATGAAGGTTTCCTTTTCTGTAGAGTGGTCATATTAGCGATTAGACATTTTGACTAGGAGATATGGCTATTTGAAGATTGACAGTTTTTGGAGCAGCTAAGTGGGTAACTAATGAATTTGAAGGCAAGCCTACTAGCCTATTTCAGGTTTGGACACTATATTTGGCTAAACCCTCATCTCTAAATCACTTTTACCTCTTCTCCAATAGATCTAAGTCTTCATTAACCCATTCTCTATCCAAAGCCTTCTCTTTTCTCCTACAAATCAAGTCTAAATCATATATTATGAGTAGATTAGTAAGTGAATTCATTAGAGATCTTCAAATCTACACTTTCGGGGATGGAAAATCAGTTCTTTGCCATTGATTCTCGGATTTACCTCGGTTTGCATGCAAATCTCGATTTTTTGGTTGTTTGGTGAGTGATTTATCATCTTTCACCTTACTATATATGTATTTATTGGCTTCGACATGTTTTAAACCCATTTTTAAAGTCAAAATTAAGTTTTAATACTATTTTAAAGTGAAATCTAAAGTAAAAACTAATTTAAAATGTTTTAAAGCATTCTAATCACGTTAATTTGATGTGTGGTTGCCTTGATGTGTGTTAGGCTAGGTTAGAGACACATTATAGGATGATTTGCAATGAATTGAAGTGTGTTTGCATGTTTGAATATTGTTTGGTGCATATATGGTGTTTGTTTGTATGCTTGTATGGTTAAAAATGCTCATCAGAGCGACTTAGAGTTAGGAACTGTGAAACCGGGCTTCAACGGATTGACTCGTTGTTAGGAGTTGCATCGCTGCATACAGAATGCATAAGGGCCAAAGAATGGGGAGTAGCGGTGAAATCGAAGCGAAACTTAGACTCAGAGATGCTATAAAAACTTAGTTTGGCTAGGCATGCTTCGGGTTAGAGGGGTGCTACTTTGGTTCTGTTATGGCTGGTGGAATTGGTTCGGTGGTGGAAAGGTTTCGATGGTTGAACATGGAAATCAGTTTGGTGGTGGGGCCGGTACAGGGGCTGAATACGGAAATCGTTAAGTGGTGGAGCTTGTTCGGTGGCCAAACATGGAAATCTGTTCGGGGGTGGAATTAGTCTGGGTCTGAACGGTGGAAGTGGTTTAGTGGGTAGCACGGTTTGGTTCTAGACATCGAAACTGGTTTGGTCTTGAATTCTTTGGCTCGACTCTAGTCATCAAAACCGGTTCAAGCTTTGGGGTTTGGTTTGGCTTTTGGGGTCTTTCTTGGTTCGATCAGAGGTTGGACCGAACAAAGGAGGAGCATGGGAGTTTGGTTATCGGTTTCGAGCATTGAACGGACTTACTTCGGGGTAAAGTTTGGGTGTCTTTGATGTGGTGATGGGGAGCAAGGATGGATAACCCTGGGACAACTCGGAATGATCTTAGACTTCATGCAACGACTAATGAGGCTATGGTGCAGTGCTTCGACGTCGACGATGATGGCTTCGGGACTTTAGTACGATGGTTCTACGGCTTATGATGGATGTCTAAAGGCATTCTGAAGATGATGACTTAACGATAGAAGTCGTGACGGTGATCCATAAGGGCGAGTTCAACGATGGGGGCTTGCAAGTGGGATTTGCGACTATGTCCTACTATAAAGATAGCCGTGATGGAATAATAATTGAGTTCCATTATGGAGATGCATGCAAATGGATCGTTGATAACTCAAAGGCTTCTAGTATGCTCGTGAAGAATTGGTATGTGGGGATGCCCACTGGATTTGATGTTGCGTCCGGTCATGCGATAATAGATTACCCCGGGCTTTGCGATCGTGGGCCTGGTTCCTAGCCTTTCAAAGTGGCATGGATTTGAGCACCAACGAAGCCGGGATTTCGAATGGGTCCCTGGTTTGTGATTGCACCACACAAGTTATCATATATCCGATGCACACGAGTGATGGTGAGGATTATTCGATAAATGCTATGTTTTCTATGGTTGTTTATCTCACTAGGGTGTCACACGATGTAGGTGTTTTCGACCGTATACCTAGACACTAGACATTATACTTAGACGGTATTACACTTATATGGCTATGATAGTAGATTAGTATGCATTGACTATTATGTGCTAACTCTTTGGATGCAGGGACAGGTCAGGTATGTTTCTTCATAACCTATGCCCCTATTTACTATATATGATTTTTGTACTATTTTTAAGATGATGTATCGCTCACATCGGAATATTGTCTGATCCAAAGTTTTATACTTTGCTTCTTATTATCTCAGGTACTCTTAAATGAGCATATTACGGATAGCAGGTTTGGATAGCACTTGGAACTATACGAAGTACGAGAAGGAGGCTACGCTTTCATATAACTATATTTTGGAGCTTACTATCGCTTATATTCCGCCGTACAATACTGTGGAGCTATGTTAATACTTGTATTTTAAGGGGCGGTATTAGAGCTTTTTTTGGGAGATTTGGAGGTATAAACTCTTTATTTCGATTTTTGTATAGTCTGTAAACCTGATGCACTCTGATGTTCTTATTTATGGTTTATTTGATTATGTCACTGTCTCATCTATTTTACATCTATGTGTTATATTATATTTTGTTTGTACGCTGTGAGATGTTCTACAGGTTCTGTTCTTGGAGTTTTTATTACTTTACACCCTTGGCTAACATCCTGCATCGGCCGGGTACCTCCATAGCGTATTATACAGGTATATTGGGTACCAAAGGTGTAGGGCGGTCGTCACAATAACCTTGCCCTTCCACATCAATACCGCATCCAATCTAGTACCATAAGCATTAGTGTATACTATCATCTCTTCATTCTAGGTCGGAATATTCAATATTGGTGCACTCGTCAACTTTTCTTTTAGACTCACAAATGCATGTTCGCATCTTGCATCCTAAGTAAAAGTTTGGTTCTTTTTCGTCAACTGAGTCAATGGTGCGGCTACCTTAGAGAAATCCTAAATGTACCATCTATAATATCCAATTAACCTAAGAAATTTCTTACATCCGTAACACTGTTGGGTCTAGTCCAACCTTGGACTGCTGCAACTTTTGCATGATCCACAACAATGCCCTACTCAGAAACAACGTGACCCAAGAATCACACTTCCCTCCTCTAGAAGTGACACTTAGAAAACTTTGCTTTTAGTCATTACTCTCTCAATACCTTGAGTATGATCCTCAGGTGTGTTTTGTGTTCCTCCTCTATTCGAGAGTAGGGAGTATCATCAAAGAACATAAGAATGAATTAATTTAGCTAGCCCTTGGAATCACGGTTCATGAGATCAAAAAAGTATGTTGACGCATTGTTCAGCCCGAATGACATAACTAACCACTCATAAGATTATGATGGCTTACAAAAAAAGTAATCGGCGCACTCTCTTTTGCTACTCTCATCTGGTGAAATCCTATCATGTAACAACCCACACCTCAATGAGCCCGAATTTCGACTGAATCGAAATCCCAGTCCATTAGGGTATGGATTGTTAGTTTTGTTACTTGTAATAAACATAAGTATAATACAGAATGAACTTACAACGGAATAGAAAAATATAATATAACAAATATGCTGACTAATGCTACTATCTTGGAATCAATACTATTCCTTTAGTATTTGATTTCTTGCCAGCACCATGCATTAATGAGAAGACTTCTTCATCTAATGTTCCCATCTTGCACTAGTAGATTTTCCCTCTAAATCTATCTTGTCGGTTGTAATGAGGAGGGTGTCATAACAACGTTCCGGTAACTGGTAGTTATATACTTTTTGCATAACACTAATTTATGCCAATTGATTTCTATATAAGCATTATGTCCATTATTCATGGCTATCCCATGTAATTCCATCAAGGTGTATGATATATCAAACCTTCTTCGAAGTATAACTATATATATGCATACATACATATATATCTAAATGTTGTACGTGACGGGGAAGACCCAACGACCATTTACACCTTAACCCCGAAGCGGGAGCTTCTATAATGAATTCGTTAGTCAATTGGATCTAACTACAGAGATCGATGACCCATAGATACAGCTTTATAATTTAATTTCCGTATTACTAACGCATCTCAAAGACTTATCTAAGGGTTAACTAGCCCACCTCTGACAAATAAATAACTAACTAATTAAGTTTGATGTCTATGCGTATCCCATACAGATTCTAAACTAGTAAGAAACGAAATCCATCAGGGCATAACCTAAGTCTTTGCTAATGCCCGCGTGAGACTGCTGTGGTCATAGCCTATATGCCAGCCCTACTACTAAACGCCGATCCAACAACAATACAGACATAGCCCGCCGAACTCCCACGACCGAAATCCCATTTAAACTAAACAAATGTAAGTCAAGGAAAAATATCCATCCTAGTTATTTAATACCACTTGTTAGAAATGAAGTAGACCCCATTTCCCAATTAGGTACCGTCGTAGGTTATTTAAGTCTCCTTATACAGAGAGGAGGCAGATCTAAAGGCCATTTAATACCTTCCACCCCGAAGTAAACCCCTTGACATCCCTAAAGGTACTAAGTTATTTAGTACTTCAAATTTGAGATGAAACCTTGATATATTTTCCCCTACCTATACGGAAACATATATCTCTTCCCCATGGATCCTATGGTTGGAGATGTCCTACATAAGTAGTAAGTATACACAACTACTGGTAGCCTCTAAGTGAAGGGCATACTACTTCTGTGTAACTCTACTGACCTCGCATCCCAATCCATACTAAACCAAACCAATCATCCTAACCCTAAATATTGGGCTAGGTCCACTAATTCACGCTCATTCTAAACCTATTATTGAGGCAATATGATTTTATACTATGAAAATTATACTGCCTCGTAGTATTTGGTTCCTATCTTATATGCTTATTATGTATATTTTCTATTTTCCTCTTACGTCTCATAAATGTCTATTGTCCGTAATAAAGGGTCATTATTATTCAAGTTGGACAATCACTAATGACATTTATTCGTTCTAATTCAACCTATCATGCTTATTTCACTTTCACATAAATGCTATATTAAATTCTTTAATCGGTCACATTCAATGCATTTATGTCCCCATTTAATTCCTGTAACTTCTTATTAACTGTAGATTTATTGCCCTACTAATTTTGGAATTACTATCTCCTTTTCATATATACCTCTTAGTCCTATAATTTACTTCGCTATTAATAGCTAGACATCCTAATTATAACTAATACGAGTATAAATGTATATTAAGCTATATATATTTATTTATATTTTTAATTGGTAGGCGTGGTTATATGCACGCGTGCGTGCACACACACACATGTGTGTGTGTATTTCTAATTAATTCCTATTTGTACTTTTTGTAAAGAACATTTATTTTCACATTTTAATATGTTAGAGCTATCCTTCCCAATATGGATTACCATTATAACTTTTCATAAATATCCCAAAATGGAGACTTTTGCTCCATTTGAAATTACAAAGAACTGTCTCTTTTCTTTTATTGAAATAGATAGTGCAAACTATAGAGAAGAACATTTGTAACTTACACATCTCTTTCATTTTTGGTATATTTCTTATTATTTCAAACGACGCACTTTTTACGTAGTTACGGAATTAGGTAATTTATGGAAATTACATGGAAATGGATACAACTAAATTGTACCACAACACTCCCAACAAGTTAAAACTTATAAATTTATATTCCAAGTCAATTTGGGTAATCTAAACTAATACTAACAATTTACAACTCAATTATCAGAAATCTAAAATAAACCTTACAATTTTATCAGCGTTCTACTTTAACAAATTTAGGGATTGATTTTCAAATTTCCAGATTGGGGTGTAAATACAATTTTTATTCCAATTACCTGACTTGCAGAATATGCAGACGATATTTCAATTGAATACATTCTTTCTAAGCCCACAACTATCTTGCATAGGCATAATAATTAAATAAAACTCAACGGTATAAATTTCAATATTATAAATAAATCATATAATTTCCTACTTAGCTTTCAAGCTTTTCAAATCAGCCAAATCCAAAATTGATCCCTTTAATTGACTCATATTCCATTCTAATCCAAAACAATACGTATAACAATACATACATACATATACATACATACATATATATATATATATGTATGTATACACACACATACATACATACTATTAGAGTTACAGATCCGAGAAGAGATTTGAAGTTTAGAGGAATATATATTTATAACTATGAAATTTACCTTTTACCGCAGTATCAATTCGCTTCTTCTCTTCTTCTCTTTTATTTTCTGCCCTCCTCCGATTTATATACGTATAATTTAACATTTTATAACTAATAGAAATACCGAAGAAGGGGAAATGGTAGAGCTCCACTGTTTTGATCAGAAAATATGAGAAGAGAAGTGAGGGGCTAGGCCTGTATTTATAGGCATTAGAATCAATCGTATTTGTTAGATATAAAATAATAAAATCTAGACCGTTCGGCCAAGGTTTAACCCTAGCCGCAATGTTCCAACCGATTGACCCCTCCCTCTATAGGCGGTCGACTGCTAGCGGTCGACCGACCCAATGAGGGAGTCGACTAGTGGAGTTCACTAGATTAATATTATTTATTTCATTCTATTCCTTTTTAGTTATTTTCATTTCGAAAAATTCAAACTCTAATAACTTCTTCCTTTGAACTATGATCGCAAAACTTCAAATATGAAAGCTGCTCATAAAATCATCATGAACCCAATGGTGTAAATTTCGTAGCCAAATTCTGACGTTTGCTTAAATTCCAATTTTGAGCTTTAGTAATTATTTATTATTTACCGTTAATTTTATAAGGTTTATATTATTTCTCCTTAAAAGAATTTCGTCTCCAAAATTTCTCAAGGGTTGAATCATATAACTTTGCGCGCAACCATTTTGGACTATCCAACCAATTAGTGTGCATTCAATTTTGCAGCCAAATGTGTATAAGTGCATGGTGTATCACAAAATATATGATATGCATGCTGAAAAATTCTAAATCGACGCCTCCTATATGAATGCATTCCTTTAAAAACATTTTGAAAACGTGATGCAAACAACCTATATATACTAGTAGTCCTATATGTACGCAAGTTCTCAAAAATCAAAAATCTGTTTTCATAGAATAATTTCCACACTCCTATGAGTAGGAGTATGGTTCAACCATTTTTGCATTCAATCCCTACCATCCAGTACTTAACACACAATTTCTAACAACCAAAATTTTGAAAACTTAATTTTCCTAAATCTATACTCTTATGTTGAAAAAGGAATTTAGATGGAAAATTTCACATTTCCACCCTTCTTTTAGATACATATTCCATTGTACTTTGGAACCTTCGCTTTTGCCCTTAAATCTTTTCTAACCTTTCCAAGTATAATTTGCGTAAGGAGGTTTATTTTTGGATGTAAAAACGGAATCATTCTAAATGCAAATTTTGTTTATAGTCAACAAGATATGGAATTAGAAATTCGAAAGCTAAAACGGATTTTTTCCTTGTTATTCCATATGTTTTGTATATTGTCACCCCTGTCGGATGGTAGAATTCATAATTACTAACACGTCAACCTTTCATATGCTAAGCATGTGACATTTGAAAATCAGAAATCCTCTTATTTCCCATAAAAAAACATTTTCTCTTTCCAATCAAACTTGGAATATAGTTTGAAAAATTAAATTTCAAAAGCATTCAAGCACAATTTTTTAAAATCATTTAAACACAACTTTTCAAAATCATTTGAACACGACTTTTCAAAAGCATTTGAGCAAAACTTTTCAAAACATTTGCCTCTTCATCCTTAAAACAAACCAGCCCACATCTTAACATAATCATGAATTAGTCTATGAATTAATGTATATGATCGACCCTAACATTGTGCGGTTAAGCTTAGATTTGGGGAACCTTTCCTTTTACTCCAAAACAAAAAACAACACACAAGCCTATTTATAAATTTTAGCTTCAAAGGCATAAAGATAATGACCCGTGATTTCGCAGCAACCCTTCCCTGTCCTTCGCTTGCTAAATTTATTTTTCCTAAAATTCCAATTTTTTTGAGATTTAAGCATTCTTAATTCCTAGTTGCTAACTTAATTTCCTAATTCATTTTATAAGCTTCCATCTTTAATTACATTCATCGCTGATTAAATATCCTTATGATATTTTCTTATTCGAACTGTTTCTCAATATATATGGCGTTCAAAGCTCATCCAGAAAATTAACACGGTAATAAAATAGGAATATATCTCATATCATATCGTACACTTTTACAAAACCAAAGGGAGACAACTAGCGATTACAACTAAAATAAGCTAAAAGAAACAATTGCTAGAAGCTGCCCTTCATTATCAACTAGTCTAGATGATGTTGTGGCCCTATCGCCTCTTACTCAATTTAGATGGACATTGTTAGCATACCATTCTTCTATAACCCATATATCCTAACTCACCTGCTTGGCTTTCAATAAATAAAGTCTATCCATTACTTCAATCATTACATCCGATTTGGGATAAATTGTGCATTCCTACACTGTAGTGGGTAAGAAATATAAACTATACACATTTAGAATAGCTCATCAAAAAATTGGCTTGGTGGAATAACTTTCCTACCACCTATCTTGTCTTCTTTAACCTTGAGTCAACCAACATCCTTTTGTGTATTTCCATCTTATTACTCTCTTCTCCAATCGTACTACCATCTTCTCTCAATCAAAATCTCTTGATAGTATCCTCAAACTTTGGTATTAACTTTCTTTATCCTTGATCTTTCATGCGAGTATACACTAAGACTCACAAAATTGTACTTTGATACCATTCCCTATTCCTTTGCGGGTTGTTCTTATGGCTTTCACACATCTCTAATAAAATATTATTAGGTTCGTACCAATATTCCTTATATTTAACAAGATTCCTTATTGCTACCCTACGAGCATCCATAATTATTTTATTCATAGCCTAAACATTTACCCCATCTTACGTAGGTAGTTATCCCTATCTACTCCATATTAAAAATTGGTTTGGTTTTCTCTATTCTTTATAAAAATAAAACTACCCAGTCATGAAGTACTTAATCCTAAACATTTATCTTGAAAACATAAATTTAGAAACCTTTTTGTTAAACTAAAAATTGCTTTGTTTCCAAAAGGACCATGAAATTTTTTCCATTCTAACCAACTTTGCCCTTTTCAAAGACTTTATATAATAGAGATTTACTTCTTCAAAAGTAGGAATTTTAACTCAAAACATTTATTTGCATTCAAAAAGCCCAATTGTCACCAAACCATTTTTTTTCCAGAAACATCTTTAAACAATGAAAACTGGGGTAGATAAGGATAACTTTAATCCTACTATTTTCCTACTACTCATTCTATTTCCGCTTTTAACCTTAGTAGAGATTCTAATAGCACATAAAGGGAACTTTTAAAAGATATATGTAATTACTGCACATATTTATGAAAACTGTCCACTTTTTTATCATATTCTTGTAGTTTTTCTCTTATTTTTTTCTAATTAGATTACTAACCCTATAAATTCCTATCGCTATTTTTATTTAAATTTCCTAATATTTCTACCATTCAAAAATTTCCTACCTAAGTTGCCTTCAAGTGGCTTCTCCTTACATATATCTTTTCCTCTTTTATTTTTCTCCATTGGCTCATTGTAGTGTGTTCGCCTACTACTGTAGTCATTGGGCTTTTTCTCTTTAACTTGGAAATATATATGTATGAATCTATTTCAACTGTTTTTCTTCGTATTTTCCTTGTATGGAAATATTCCCCTCTTACCCTTTTATTCTCTTTACCTCATTTCAGTTAAGTATCATTTCCATTTATCCAACCCTTAGAATGAATTTTAAAAAGAAACTTCTAAATTTATAAAAATATGAAAAATCATCGAGCCAAACATACGCTCTCTTTTCCATTCATTTCAAAAACCAAAAACCTCTTTACCAAAAACTTTAAATCCAAATTTTTTGACTTAACTAATTTTAAACTTCGCTAGGAATCTCTAAATAGCCCCTTGATTTAAAATTTTCCAAAGTTTCTTGATTATTTTCGAAACCAAAAACTTTTCAATGTTAGGGTCCTTTTATTAAAATATATCCTTTGAAAAACCTATTCAAAACGTTTCAAAAAAAATTAAAATATTTTTGTTAAATACTTTCATATGGGGTCAGACTAAGAAAATGGACACTTATTCGTCCTTTCTTTTGGACTTTCCTTCTTTACTACTCCTTAACTCATCTTTATCAATAATATGGCTATCATCTTATGATGATTAGTGCACACCTTCTTTCGGGAACTTGCTCCATCCTTTTTCACATCTTACTTCTGGTTGCTTGCAACATATAGGTTCTTACTTTCCATCTGTCTCGCTGAAATGTATGTCTTAAATTAGCAATCCATCGAAATCCACAATTATAAGGCAGTCTAGGTCCAACAAAGGAGTCAAGTACCATCTTGCTTTCGGGGTCCTTTTATATGTCATGCTCATGCTCTTCTTGGTCAATGCCTTTTGATATGGCCTACACTCCATGGGGTAATCAAGGTAGGTGTATAAATTTAACTTTATTTATTGTTTCAACTCATAGTTACCTCATCCATCATTTTAGAATATGGTCGCAACTATCTCTATAGTTAGAATTCATATAGTTTGGTATATAAAATATATAATTATAGATAAAAATACAAATATGTTCACTCAATATATCCTAATTCCTATGGTCGACTAACCTCGCTCTGATATGAAATATAATATCCTGCATCTTAATGGGCCCGAATTTTGACTGAATTGAAATCCAAGTCCAGTAGTATACGAATTATTGGTTTTGGTACCTGTAATAAACATAAGCATATCATAGAACGAATTCATAGTGGAATAGAAAATATAATAGAAAATATATGATGACTAAGGCTACTACCTTGGAATCAATGTTATTCCATTAGCATCTGATTGCCTTGCGAGCACTGAGCATGAATGAAAAAATTCTTCATCTAACGTTCCCCTCTTGCACCAGTAGCATGTTCCTCTAAATCTATCTTGTGGGATGTAATAAGGAGCGGGTCAGAATAATGTTATGGTGACTGATAAATTACATACTTTATCCATAACACTAATTTATGCCTATTGATTTCTATTTAAGTGTTATATCCATTATTCACAGCTATTCCTTGTAATTCCATCTACAAGTATGATATGTATAACATTCTCCAAGGTATAACTATATATATGCCTATATACATATATATATATATCTAAACATTGTACTGCCCAAAAGAAAACCCTGTCCACTTATACTTCTTAAATAGGGAGTAGGCAGACCCAACATCAATTAATACCACAACCTCGAAGTAGGTCCTATGTAACGTAGTCAATCGGCTCTAACTACAGAGTCCGATAACCCATAGATACAACTTTATAATTTAATTGTTGTATCACTAACACATCTCAAAGATTTATCTAAGGGTTAACTAGCCTATCTCCATTGAGCAAATAACTAACTAATTAAACTTTGAGGTATGTGCGTATCCTATACAAATTCTACACTAGTAGGAAGTGAAATCCATCAAGGGATAACCCAAGTCTTTGCTAAGGACCGCTCGGGACTAGTGGACATAGCATATATGACTGCCATATTACTAAATACCGGTCCAACAACAATACTGACATAGCCTACCAACCTCAATAGTCAAAATCCCATTTAGACTAACATCATGTAAGTCAAGGAAAAATATCCATCCTAGTTATTGATACCTCTTGTTGGAAATGAAGCGGACCCCATTTCCCCATTAGGTACCGTTGTAGGTTATTTAAGACTCCTTATATAGGGAGGAGGTAGACCCAACATCCATTTAATACCTTTCACCCCAAAGTAAACCCCTTGACATCACTAAAGGCACTGAGTCATTTAATACTTCAAATCTGAGGTGAACCCTTGGTATATTTCCCCCTACCTATATGAAAACATATATCCCTTCCACATGGGTCCTATGGTTGGAGATGTCCCACATCAGTAGTAAGTATACACAACTTCTGGCAGACTCTAGGTGAATGGCAGACTTTTTTGTGTAACTCTATTGACCTCACATCCCAACCCATACTAAACCAAACCAATCATTCTAGGTTTAAATATTGGACTAGGCCCACTAATTCATGCTCATCCTAAATGTACTATTGAGGCTATAGGATTTTCTACTATGAAAATTATATTACCTCCTAGTATTTAATTCTTTTCTTATACGCTTATTACATATATTCTATATTTCTCTCTTAAGTCTCATAAATGTCCATTGTCCGTAGTAAAGGGCCATTATTATTCAAATTGGATAATCATTAATGACATTTATTCATTCATTCTAATTTAACCTATTATGCCTATTTCACCTTCCCATAAATGATATATTAAATTCTTTAATTGGTCCTATTAAACTCATTTATGTCTGCATTTAATTCCTGTAACTCCCTATTAAATGTAGATTTATTGTCCTACTAATTTTGGAGTTACTATCTCTTTTCCATCTACACCTCCAAGTCCTATAATTTACTACGCTATTAATAACTAGATGTCCTAATTATAAATGACACGTTCGTATAATATGCTATATATATTTATTTATATTTTTAATTGGTAGGTGCGGTTATACGTGTGTGTGTACCTATTCCTATTCCTAATTAATTCCTGCGCTTAGGAATTTCAGAATATACTCCTATATATACATTCTATAAATAACACTTATTTCCACATATTAATATATTAGAGCTATCCTTTCCAAAAAGGATTACTAGTATAACATTCCATATTACCCAAAAGTGAGATTTTTGCTCCATCTGAAATTACAAGGAATTATCTTTTTTCTTTATTGAAATAAACAGTGCAAACTACATAGAAGAATATCCATACATTACACATCTCTTCCATTTTTGATATATTTCTTATTATTTCAAACAACACACTTTTTATACGTGGTTTTGGAATTGGATAATTTACGGAAATTACAAGAAAATAGATACAATTAAATCATACCACAACGCTTCTGATAAATTAAAACATAGAAATTAACATACCAAGTCAAATTAGGGCAATCTAAGCTAATATTAACAATTTACAACCCAATTATCATAAATCTACAATAAATCTTACAATTTTGTCGGCATTATTCTTTAACAAATTTAGGGATTGATTTCCAAATTTCCCGATTAGGGTGTAAATACCATTTCTATTCCAATTACCTAACTTATAGAATATGTAGGCGAGATTTCAGTTGAATATGTTCTTTTCAAACCTTTAACTCCAATGATCTTGCATAGGCATTAAATAAAACTCAACAATGTAAATTTCAATATTATAAATAAATCATAAATTTTTCCACTCACCTTTCTGGTTATCCAATTCTCCCAAATCCAAATTCATCCCTTTAATTGACTATTTTTTCATTCTAATCCAAAAAGAATATATACAATAAGATATATACATACTATTAGAATTATAGACCTAAGAGGTGATTTGGGGTTAAGGGGAATACAGATTTATAATTACAAAGTTTACTTTTTTCTGTAGTATCAATGTGCTCCTTCTCTTCTTATCTTTTACTTTTTTCCCTTCCCCTATTTATATACATATAATATTTTATAATTAACAGAAATAATGGAGAAGGGAAAATGACAGAGCTCCGCTGCTTTGATCAGTAAATATGAGAAGAGAAGCGAGGAGCTAGGCCTGTATTTATAGGCATGTGAATCAACCGTATTAATTAGATTAAAATAATAAAATCTGTGCTGTTCGACTAAGGTTCTATTCTAGCCACTATGCTCAAACCGGTCGACCGCTCCCCTATGGGCGGTCGATTGCTAGCAGGCGACCGACCCAAGAAGAGGATCAGTTGGTGGGGTCCACGTGATTATTATTTTTGTTCGCTTTTAATAATTTTTTTCAAAAACTCCATATGCTAATAGCTTCTTCGTTTGAACTCCGATTGCAAAACTCCAAATATGAAATTATGGGAAAATGGGTTGTCTATAACACAATACCGAATGGATCTTAGGCTGCCTATACATTAAAGGGCATGAAGTGTGTATTTCAACTATTTAAAACTTACTTATGAATTTAAAACTTTATCTACTAAAATTGAAAATGAAAACATATACTCATAGAATAAGTAAGCAGTAAAGCAAGACGCAGTAAAATAAATAACACCAGGATTTTTTATACTAGTTCGGATATCCAATCCTACATCCAGTTCTGCACTACACCGTGTAGAATTTTGCAATCACCACTTGCTTTCCATGGGTGGTAAGAAAACCTTTACAATCTTGATTTAATGGGCTACAGATGCACCTTCTTGATTAGCTAGGCTACAAGATCACCCTATTGATTTCACAAGCTATAAGAACACCTTTTTCTCTTTATAATCAATAGTACAGTATGACAAGTAGTTGTCTCTTCAATACAGATTCTTGCAGATTTGGTACAATGATCCTGCAGGCCTCCAATAGCAATATAATTTTGAACTCTTTGAGGAAAAGAATGAAATCAGAGAGAATGATATGAATTCAAGTACAAATTCTCTAATCTTCTATGGTTTGCAAATCCTTGAAGAATTAAAGTAAAAGAGTATGTATTTGCAAAGAGAGTGGAAGAATATGTAATGGATCTTTATCACAAAGGTATCAAAATGAAACTGTAAGAGAAAATGAGAATGTTGTATTTTAAATTTCATTTTCTAGAACCATTATATAGTGGTTAAAGAGACATCTATTGGTGAAGGGATGGAGTGAAAATCCCTTCTTTTGAATTTTAAAATACAGAAAAATCATCGATATATCAACATACTTGGGGGAGAGATGTCGACAAATAGTGTTCCTCATATGATATGTCGACATACTTGGGAGAGATATGTTGACATACATTGTTCTAGATTTTCAGATTTCAAAGTTCTTCATATTTGTGGATTTTTGCGATTCAGTTGAGGTCAATGGCTAATGATCTTTAAGTATAATTGTCATGGGGTCTTTAGCAAAGATTTTAAGAAATAGCTCCATCGTTACATCATTTGCACTACATCCTTCTTCAATCAGTTTTGTTCTTCCATTTGCTCTGATTGATCTTTACATATATAATTCATTTACTTACTGAGTTATTGTTTATCTATGTAAAATGTCTCAATGATATATCTGAAAATACTGCACAACTTGGATATATGCTAGTAGTAATATTTATATAGTTGTTCATCAAAATCAATACTTGGGGTATTAACAATCTCCCCCTTTTGATGATGACAACCGTATAAATATTTAAGAGATAAAGTATAATATTTTTATATTTGACTGCCCCTAACTCTATGCACTCCCCCTATCATTTTTCCTAGTATATTTATACATTTTCTCTCCCTTTGTCATTAATAAAAATGGGTGAAAAAGAATCGCTTAAGCGCAACTAGACAATATGTATAGAGTTTGTGTGTATGTATATATGTGTGTGTGTGTAAATAGAACTCAAGAGGGGAATCAAAAATCAATATAAAGCATGAAATAAATTTATCAGGTAAAATATTTAAAATAAGTGGAGTTTTAGAATTATTGACATTGCAAATGCCGATAACATATCCTTTTGAATTATATTCAAAGTTCACAATTCCATCATCTTCGTATATAATGTCGCTCGGTATCTATGGATTTCTTGTCATATGCTTTGAACATCAGCTTTTCGGTTCCATTTCTCTTTCTTTATATTTGTTGGATTGTATGGTACTTAAAAAACATAAAACATGTGCCTAGTACCCTATTTTATTTTGGGTCCATAGGGTTAAGTTTTGGGAAGCCAAACCCATGAAGAGTTTAAATACCCTTTCAAAATATAATCATTAGATAAATGAACATTATTATTAAATTTATCAGTATAATAATGTTTTTCATCGTTATCTAACCATTTAGGAACCCATAAACTAAAAATATTATTTGAGGGTTTTGACTTTAATTTCTAAGTTTTGGTTCGAACTTGATACTCTTAACAAATTTAGTACTTTGAGCACTATTTTTCTTTGATTTGGCAATAGGGGTGTATCCAAGTCCATGTTTATTGTTAGTGGGTTTAGATGCAGGTAATAAATTTTCTATATTATCCTTTCCTTTGTTAAATTTATCAATATCAGTTTTTATTTTATCAATATCCTAATTACAGTTAAGAATAACATTGTTCAGAGATGTTATTTTGTCATTTAGATCGGTGATACTGGCTTCATTGAAAGATTTTTCGATCTTAAGAATTCATTCACTTTTCAATTTTTCAAAACTTTCAATTTTTAAATCCTTTTCATCATTATATCCATTAAATCTTTCAATTTTATCTTCTAGACATTGTTTTTCTTCGATTAACATTTCATTAAACATTTTTAGTCTATCTATCTCTGCTAAACTAACTTTGTACTCTTTTCTAAGCATTTTCTATCCCTTATATATATATCATTTAAAACATTATAATTTCTTTGTTAGGGTCATCATTTTTCATGAAGCACATTTTGGCATTTTGAGTTGCTGAATCGTTATCACTTAATGAGGTATCTGAATCATCCCATGTTGCATTGAAAGCCTATTTCCTCTTCTTATTGAAAGTGTTTGAAGAATACTTTGAATTCTTCAGGTTTGGATAGTCTCTTTTTAAATGATCGATTTTATCATCTGGTTCATGATTGTCGTTTGTAGCATTGAGTGCCAGTGATTTCTTCTCATTTGCTTGATTCTTTTTTCCAATCTACAACCGTACTTCATAGGACATTAAATTACCAATTAAATCTTCTATTTTTATAGTACTAACATCATCGGCTTCTTCAATTGCTAGAGTCTTCTGATCACATTCACTGGAAAGTGAATTTAAGATCTTTCCGACTTGGTCCTCTTCAGTAATATTATTTTCTAATGATGTTCATGCATGTAATATATCCTGAAATCTAGAATACATGTAGAAATGTGTTCATTTGTTTCATTCTAAACAGTTGAAATTGATTAATTAACATGGATATCTTTGTCTGTTTAAATCTGATAGTGCCTTCATGTGTGACTTGTAGTATTCTCCAAATTTAAAATGCACTTTTACTAATAAACACTCCGTTAAACTCATTTTCATCCAAGGCATAAAATAAAATATTCATAGCCTTTGATGTTGAGTGCTTGTTTCTTTTGGTTGTTGGTTTATTGTGCATAATTCATTAAGTGTACTCTGTTTGAGTAATGTTCCGAATATCTAAACCATTAGACTGCAAATACATTTTCATCCTATAAGCCTAGTAAGCATAATTACTACCATTAAATAGTAAGGTCTAGTAGATTATCCTTCTACATAAGCGTTAATAAAGTGATACTAGTGTTATTAACCATTTATACTTTTCAAAAATCAGCTTATGAATTTTTGAAAACCAGTCTCTGATACCAAATGTGGGAAAATGGGTTGTCTATAGCATAATGCAGAATGGATCTTAAGGCTATTTATACACTAGAAAAGGTGAAATGTGTATTTCAACTATTTAAAACTTATGAATTTAGAACTTTATCGACTCAAATTGCGAACAAATACAAATAATCATAAAATAAGTAGTAAAATAAGATGTAGTAAAGTAAATAACACCAGTAATTTTTATAATGGTTCAGATATCAATCCTACATCTAGTTATGCACTACACCGTACAAAATTTCACTATCACCATTTGCTTTCCGCGGGTGTCAAGAACACCTTTATAATCTTGATTTCACAGGCTAGAAGATGTATCCTCCTGATTTACCAGGCTACAAGATCACCTCTTGATTTCATAGGCTAAAAGAACACCTTCTTCTCTTTACAATCTACGGTATAGTATGGCAAATAGTTGTATCTTCAATATAGATTCTTGCAGGTTTAATACAATGATCCTATAGACCTCTAATAGTAATATATCTTTCAACTCTTTGAGGAGTAAGATGAAATTAGAGAGAGAATGATATGAATTCAAGTATAAATTCTCTGGTCTTGTGTGATTTGCAAATCCTTGAAGAATTCAAGTTAAAGAGTATGGATTTACTAAAAGAGTGGAAGAATATATAATGGCTCTTTCTCACAAAGGTATGAAAAAGAAAAAGTAAGAGAAAATGAGAATGTTATATTTTAAATAACGTTTTCTAGAGCCATTATGTAGTGGTTGAAGAGACATGTCTATTGGTGAAGAGATGGAGGAAAAATCCCTTCATTCGAATTTTAAAAAATAGAAAAAATATTCGACATGTTAACACTATTGGGAGAGATATGTCGACATATAGTGTTCCATAAATGATATGTCAACATACTTAGGGAAGATATGTCAACATACAATGTTCTGGATTTTCAGATTTCAAAGTTCTTCATATTTGTGGATTTTTGTAATTTGATTAAAGTCGATGGTTGATGATCTTCAAGTATAATTGTCATGGGGTCTTTAACAAAGTTCTAAGAAATATCCCTGTCGTTACAACATTTGCGTTTCATTCCTCTTCAGTCAGTTTTGTTCTTCCATTTGCTCTAAGTAATCTTCATATATATAATTCATTTGCTTCCACTTAGTTCTTGTTTATCTCTGTAAATGTCTCTATGATATATATGAAAGTACTGCACAAATTGGAGATATGTTAGTATTAATATTTATATGGTTGTTTCATCAAAATCAATACCTAGGATGTTAATAGAAAGTTGCTTAGAAAATCATCACAAACACAACGGTGCAAGTTTCGTGGCCAAATTCCAATGTTTGCTCAAATTCCATTTATGAGCCTTTGCGGTTATTTATTAATTACAGTTAGTTTTACGGGGAGTTGCACGTTGCAAGGTCTAACTAAGAATATACTCTATCATCATGAAGCTAATCGAACAAGTCATTAATATGTGGGAGTACTTCCTTATTACTTTATTCAACTCAAGGTAGACACATAGTTTAAGAGAACCATCCACCTTTGTGGCGAATACTATGAGTCCTCCCCACTGGAAAATACTTCTGTGAATGAACCTACTTGGTAATAGTCATTCACTTGCACCTCGAGCTCTCGCTACTCTCTAGGTGCCATCCTCCTTAAGGGCATTACTATCGGTTTGACATCTTTCACTAAATCAATACGGAACTCAATCTCTCTGTGTGATGGAAGTTCGATCACCTCCTCAAATACATCAGGATACTCCCTAGCCATAGGCACCGATGACAACACATCATATGGGATATCGAGTGAATATATAAAGTTAACCATCACCTCATCATCTAGAAGGCAGCCTAATACTGCCGTCCATCCATCATCTACCCCTATTGTCAACAATAAATTCTCACAATCCACCATCACTCCATATCTATGAAGTTAGTCCATATCCAAAATAATACCAAACCATGCAAAATCCAAAACAAAGCAACCACAATCAAAAGAACATCCATGACTCGATAAGCCAAACCACGACAAAGCATACACATGCTAATGGAGCCTCCAACAGGGTTTGTTACAATCAAAGGTCGGTCAATAATTTCGGGTTCCAATCCTAACTTATCTACCAAGTCATTAGATATGAAGGAAAGTGAAGTCTAGGTATCAAACAAAACATATATGGGAACATCGTAAACAAAAAGCATACCTTGAATAATGATGCTCTTCCCCTTCTCTTTTGTCGATGAGCACTCGACAAAGTCGGGACAACGTTGATGGCATATGCTTTCACCACCTGTTTCTACTTAGCAGCTTTGGACAATCCTTCTTGGTATGTCCAAGCTTATCGTAGTTGTAGCACTTTCTCCCTCAACTTTGCAGTCTCTACTAAAGTGACCCTTCTCTCCATAGTCGTAACAAGCTAGTACCTTCTTGACCTTCTTTTTCTGGCCAACTTTGTTCTAAAACCGTTTCCTCTTGTTGTTGTTATTCCATTTCTTCTTGCCTTCCCTACCTGATTAAGGCATTGGCTCTTCTTTAGGAACAATATTCTTCAATTTAAGATATAGATTCTCATGCCTCAAGGCCTTCTTGACTATCATCTCAAACTCTCGTAAATGTGGCCCATGAGTCGCCGCCCCAAGTAGTTGTCTAAGCCGATGATAAACTTCTCATTCTTCTTTAATGTAGTGTCGAAGAAGGACCTTCCATATTTTCATAGAGCGTTGAACTCAGCAAAATACTCGAAGACACTCATATCCCCTTTCTTCGTATCCATGAACTTATGGAACAAAACCGCCTTTCGAGTTGCCGAATAAATTTCTCTTCGAATCTGGCTTTGAAGCGATCCTATGTAAGCCGACCCTCAGGAGTAGCGGTGCTAATTGCATTCCACTAGTTCATGGCTTGACTTTGAAGCTGTCAAAAATCCAATTATCTTTTTATAGCATCGTTTAGCTCTACGTCATTGAAGATTCTTTCGCAGCTGTCAAGCCAACCCTGTACTTCCATTGCTGACTCCGTTGCATGGAACAGTTTTCCACTAAGACTAGAAAAGTCCGTGTTCAACTTAGCGAAATTGGTTATGGGTGCCTACACCGGAGCACCACCCTCTACAGCAACATTTGGAGTGGCTACTTGAGCATTCTATAGTAGGTTCTGCATCATGGTGTTGAACATTATTTGCAGGTTGGGATTAGCAGCTCTCGAGCTAGCTCCTTCTTCGATTCTGGAGATGGAGTTCCTAACAACATTACTTGTATGACTACTCATCCTTCAGTCAGTAATAAGGACGATCAATATCTCTATAAGGAACTTTGCTCAAGTAGTACTCATGTGTGCAGTGCGACTTTATACTTTATATATCTACTATATAGTTTTGAGAACCAAACTATATAACAAGTATGCTATCTCTTTCTCGTGTCTCTCTCTCTGTGTATGTATTCTCGATCCATTCTAGGGTGATAACTCCTATCCTATCTCTATTAGATCATGGTATCAACTCAGAATTAAGCAAGTTAACCTAAGTCAGATCACCTAACCGAAGCTATGATACCAAATGTGACGACCGTCTTACACCACCAGCACCCAAATGTATAACCTGTATAGTGCATGGTAATGGTGCCCGGCCAATGCACGACGATTATCAAGGGTTGTACTAAGGTAAAGTAAAACATCACAAAACCTATCGTATATCTCACATCACATCGAATAAAATATAATAATAAAAATCATAGATATAAAACATGCAAGACAGTAATAACCGAGCGTACCATAGAATTCAATGTACATAGATTCATACAGATATACAACAAAAGTGATAAAGTTTATATAACTGATATAAACTCAAACAAGTAATCATATCTAAATAGGTAATAGCACTAGTAAGCTCCTTAGTGCTTCGCAGTGAAATAATAAACAATAACAGTTAAATATAATAACACACGAGAACATAACCTTTTGCTCTCCACCTATCTAGCTCTATGTGCTCACCAGACCTGATATCCCTAATCTACTCATTTAAGAGTACCTGGAATAATAGGAAGAAAAGCATAAAATCCCGAGTCAGACAATAGTGTGGTATGAGCGGTAGAAATTCTCAGATGCTATAAAGTCAATATACTAGGACAAATGGTATAGAAAATCATACACGACCCGTCCCTGCATCCATAGAGTTTGCATATAACACATCATATATGCTACTCTATATCATAACCATCATGGGTGTATTAGACATCAAAGGACTAATGGGTGTCTAAATATCTACATCAATGATGCCTACATTGTGTAACATCCTAGGGTGATAAGCAACCAAATCAAACATAGAATCCATCAACTATCTTCACATTCACTCACTCTGTGCGTTTGATATATAATACTCGTATGACTTCCGCGTATAGTCAAGGTCTACTCAACGTCCTAGTTTCTCGATACTCAAATCTATGCTACTTAGTAGGCCAAGAACTACTACTGCATCCCCATAAACATCCCAAGGTAAAACGGATTGAAACATCGTGTGATCCGAGGCCCTCTGTATGCCTAAATGAATGTCCTCACATACCCCTACTTTACAAGTACACTTCGAAACCTCTGAACATCAATGACCCCTTTGCACATGTTGTTTGTAGCAGAACACGTCCTGGAATTGATTTTACAACTCCTATTTGAAGTCGCCGCAGTTGGAACGATTCTCGATAATCATTATTAGTAGTAGAATATCATTGTTTGTCCTGTAACCTTCCTCCAACAGTTCCTTCAATCTGACTCGTAGTTCTATACTCCACATCTTGAAGTATAGCTATCCAATCGTTGAAGCCATCATTCCCCATCATGAGCCATCATCACCAAGTTATGTCATCAAAGTCGAAGATTCATCACTGAGTTGTACAACTCAGTGAAATTTTGCTAACCACTAAAGCGTGTTCGTAGTAAAGGCAGCATGAACTTGAAGCTATCACTACTTTGGCTCGGAACAGCCATGCACATGACTTGAAGCAAGCTTTTCCACTTCCTCTCACCGAACTATGAAGTCCATCGAACTAAGCCACTGTCAAAGTGACCTTGTTGAGTTGTCTTCACCGACTTATGAACCACCAATCCTTGGCCACCAAACTAGCCTCACTGATCCCACACATATCAAACCTTGCCTTCCCAAAGTGTAGCTTCAGGCAAACACACAAGCAACTTGAAGTAGAGCCCGGGCCATCGCCTTCACAACTTGATGCCGATCTCACTCCACCGATCCCATGCTTCACCACTTCAATTTCCCAAGCGAACTCCCATCTAGCCTTACACAACCTGAATCAAACCTCTTAAGGACTCAAAGCAAGCTTCCGTGCAACTTGAAGCAAAGTATACCTATCTCACTTTCGAATACAATCGCCGATCTAACTTCATTTGCCCATTACTCGGGCAAATGAACTCCTAACGACCTGAAACTTGAAGTATAGCATTCAGAGGCCTTCCTTGTTTCCCTATACAGTTAGCACCAAGTTTGGCCACTGTCACCTCCATGGGCCGACGATGAGTTGTAAAAGGATTCTTATTTCTAAGTCAATCGTTCGATCAGCATTTTCAACTAAACAAACATCAAACATTCAAGAAATTAACATATATACTATATTCAGATAAATAAACATCCATATACATCATATTAGAGCCTAAATCTAAGGGTGGAAAATAGAGAAGAACCATAAGAACAAGGGAGATCCAAAAGAACACAAATTCATTAAATTTTGTAAAATCATTTAATATTAACATATATGATTAGTTAAGGTTTAAAACACATTTTAGGGTTCAAAAATCATTTTAAACATCATATTAAGGTGTATAATGACTAATTAACAAGTGAGAGGTTCTAACCATCCACATAGAATCCAAAGCAATCCAAAAGAACTCAAATCCTAATATGAACAAGTTTTAACAAATTAAAGTAAGGTTTAGAGTGGTTTTTAGGCTAGAGAATGTTAATAGTGGCTTCTCTAACTATTTTGGAAAGTGTGAAATGACAAGGAGAAGTCCTATCAGCCCTTTTGGGTGCTAATCTAGAAATAGGCCTTGGAATATAGCCATTAATCTCATTAGTTACCCACCAAGCTTTCCAAAATTAAGTGAAACTTCAAATAGCTATATCTCCTAAACAGTAAGTCCATTTTTCTATTATGACCACTATGCGGAAAGAGAAACCATCATCCCGATCTAGTGAAAGTGGTTTTAGACCCTAGTTCGGTTACTATCAAAAGTTATAGGCCACACTAGATTTTCAGGGTCAAAATTGTCCAATAAAAATATAAGGATAGAAAATATCTCTAGCAGTCATTTCCCAAAGTTATAAATCGTACGACCTTATGTGGAAACGGTACTGATATTTTGCAATCTTTTGATATGTAAAATATGGGTCGTTTTGTATGTTGTATTTAGTGTTAACTCTTTCAATCATAACTGCTTTATTTCTAACAAACTCTCTTATTGGATGGAATGTTTAAAGAATGTGGCTTAACTTCATGTGAGCTCTTGGTTTTTTTGCAATCTACATTGCAACATTATTACCATATAACAACGTTATGGATTTCTCAACTTTTGAAAACACTTCTAGCTTAGCCATAAACATATGCATCATTCTTTAGCTGCTTCATTGAGGATGATGTATTTAGCCTCCATCATTGAATCATCTACTGTCTCTTTCTTGGAACTATTTGAGCTGACCACTATGCTATCCAATGTAAATACACAATTAGACATTGATTAACTGTCATCGATGTCACTTTGTAAGTTGGAATCCTTATACCCCTTCATAAGGAGGTCTTCATTTCCCATATATATGGAATATGTTTTTATTATTTCTTAAATACTTAAGAATACATTTCAATGCTATCCAATTTTTTTCCCTGGGATTAGATTGATATCAGCTTATGCTTCTTAATGCGTAAGCCACATCTGGTCTAGTACATAACATATCATACATGGTAGAACTGATCATGGATTCATAAGTATCTTTGTCATGTGCTCCTTTTCCTCATCGGTAAGAGGAGCGTGCTTCTTAGAAAGGATGATTCTAGATTGCACTGGAATATTTCCATGCTTGGAATTCTCTATGCCGAACCTTTTCAGTATGGTATCTTGTACAGTGATTGGGATAACCGTGGTAACCTTTCGGGTCTACCTCTATAGATCTTATACCAAGTATGCAGGTTTCTTCTCCTAAATTCTTTATGGAGAAGTTCCTGGACAACCATGCTTTCACCGATTGCAATAATGCAATGTCATTGCCAATCAGGAGAAAATCATTAACAACAAGACTAAAAACACTATAACACTTCCCTTTTCTTTCTAACATATGCACGCTTCCTCTGTACTCTTATAAAAACAAAATTATTTGATTACTTTATCAAAGCACTTATTCCAACTCCCTGAAGCCTTTTCAAGTCCATAAATTAATCTTAACAATTTTTATGCCTTTCTCTCGCTCCCACTTACCTCAAAACTCTCGAGCTGTGACATGTAAACAGTCTCTTTTATATCACCATTTAGAAACGTTATTTTCACATCCATCTTTCATATTTTACAATCATACAATGCGATAATAACAAGCATTATCTATATGGACATAGGCATGGCCATAGGCTAAATGTCTCGTCATAATCAATGCCTTAAATTTGATGAAACCCTTTTTCATTTAGCCTTGTCTTATAAGTCCACTCTCCATCTGCATTTAGATTTTCTTGAAAACCAATTTACATCCAATGGGTTTTGTCGCTTTGGGCATGTCATCCAAAGTCCAAACTTTGTTGTCATACATGGAATCCATCTCGAATTTCATAGCTTCAAACCAAAATGCAGAGTCTTTACTCTGAAGTGCTTTTTGGAATGAGAGACGAGTGTCGTCTTCTTAGACATGGTCCTCTTCCTTGCCATCTATGAGAAAACAGTAGTATTTCTATAGTGTATGAGATTCCTTTTTTGACCTTCTAATAGGTTGCATGTTTTTGTATACTGGTGAATTTGATTCTTCTACTGATTCAGCCTTTGTGCTAATTTCTCGGATCTCATTTATAACTTTGTTTTTAATTTATTTTGATAGAAATTTCTTTTCTAAAAGGAAAATATGTTTAGAACAATAATTTTTTATTCCTCGGCGTTATAGAAAAATATATCCAATGGAATTTTTAGGATATCCTATAAATTACACAAAGCTGATCTTGCCTCAAGTTTATTGGGGCCAATGTTCTTAATGTAGGTTGGATAACCTCACACCTTTAAATACTTAAGTTAGAGTTTCTTCCCATGCCACATCACATATGGCATCTTAGGCATAGATTTAATAGACATCAAATTCAACAAATGCGCTATGGTTTCGATCGCATATGCCTAATAGTAAAGAGGTAACTCAGCCTTACTCTTCATGGAACGAACCATATCCAATAGGGTTCGATTCCTTCTTTTTAAAACAACATTGTGTTGCAGAGTATATGGTGGAGTAATCTGAGAGATAACCCTATTATCATTGAAGTACCGTTGGAGCTCTTGTCCAACATACTCTCTTCCTTGATTATATTGAAGTATTTTTATTTTATGGTTCATCTGTGTAACGACCCGTAAATTTTAGTGGTTTTATTTATTTAATTAATTGATTTTTTTTGAAATTTTATATAATAATATTTTAAAATAAAATTTTAACATTCGGAATACGTCTATTTAAACATAGAAAATGGTAAATTTTCATCGGATAATATGGAAGTTTATTTTATTGTGTAATTTTATTTAAATTTTAATTAGTTAATATTTGATGACCATAAAATATTTTAACAAAGCTGAATATTTTTATACAATAAATTTGTAAATCATCTTCTGAGTGAGTCATCATATTTCGTTTCTTCAAATTTGGACTGCTATTGCTCCGTTTATCTTATTTTCAACAAATTGGCAGCATTTTCGGTACCAATTATCGACTTTTGATCGGATGATCGTACCATTGATATCTGCATATCATTTTGATCGTCTCGTCGTGCTGATCTCCGCAGTATATTCATTTGTATTTGTTGGGGTCTGGTACGATACGCAATCAGTAAAACGATTACCGTATCGGTAACCGTTTTCGAACTTTTTGAGCCCCGCGATCTTTCATTTAACCAACGTGTAAAACTGAATGGCCACTACGTTTTATATTCGAATTAATCTCGACTGTTGCTTTTCCTTGACTTTTGATTTTCCCTGGCTCTTGATTTTCTTTGGTTCGTTCATTTATTTTGATTACCAGAAGTAATATAAAATATGAGATGAAATATAACAGTCTGCTTTCATCCTTCATCTTCCTCCATTCATTTTTTTTTATTTTCTCGTGCTCAAACACCTCACCATCTTCCTCTCTGTTTCGCCTACCTCTTTCCCCACCGACGCCTCCTCCCTCTCTTGACTCCGCCGAGACCCATCACCGCGGCCTCCATCATCTCCTACCCTCACACGAGCACAGCCTTCCGGAGCATATAGCAACCCGACCACCCCTATTCACACGGCAGACCCAAACCCTGAGACATCCTCCTCCACTCGACTGCCTGGCTGAGTCGTTCCTCCCTAGCACGCGCATCTCTCCTCTCTTGCTTTTCTATGTAAGTATATATATAGTTTTAAGAAAGAAAAAAAACAATAATAATTGTGTTTTACATGTACTATGTCAGCCTATATATATGTTGTTAAGAAAGTTATATAATATATTTCAAACCTTTCAGTTCTGTAAGTTTATACATTTTATAATAAATCGTTTATATAGTTTTGTTATTTACAGTTTGTTATAAGTTTAGTATATAAATATTTATTTAACAAGTTTCGTTTTATATTTTAGTTATAATATAACTGTTTACAGTCCAGTTTCTATATATTATGTCATATGTATTGTTTATTTAAATATTGTTTTTAAATCGTTATATATATATGCGTGAGTTTTGTATTTTTCACATTGGGTTTATACAGTAAGTTATAGATCAGAATATATATTGTGTATATTAGCTTGTTTATATTTTTCTGTAAGAGTTTATATATAAAGTCTGACTATTATATAAGTTTATATATATGTTATTATATGTATTTTTAATCTACTTTCGGCAGTGGGTATATAGCTATATTAGTTATATATGCCATTGGATTTAGTTTATATGTTAACAGTTTATATATATATATATTGTTATCTAAAATCTTAACTGTATGCAGTATATTTCGGTTAATAGATTGAACTAGATTTTGCAGATGTATATATGTTGATTTTAATATATGTTTATACAGATTAAATTTTCATTTGTTTAAAGTGTAGATATGATAATAAAGTATGTTATTTTGATTTATAAGAGTTATTGATTTTAAAATATATATTAGGAATATTTTCTAAATATATGGGTTTAAATTTAATAATGATTTTTGTATATACCTATAAACATTTTGATGTTAACATATATATATTTTGAATTTAATATTTGGTTTGTATAAAATATGAGTAAATATCCGACTTAAATTATATATATATATATATATATATATATGTTCTCATCGATTCTATTTATCAGCTCTATCAGTCGAATTCGTGCCAATCTTGCCTTGCTTTGGAAATTGTCATTTGGATTTGGCCAAATTTCGCGATTCAAATCGTAGCATGTTGTGTTGTCTATCTTCTCTCTAGCCTCGAAAGGTGAACAATCACTCACGATTAACGTTCTTATATTTATTAAATTTGATTTCAATTGAAACGACAATTGAAATATGCTGCTGTTAGTTATTTACATTGCTATATATATGCTATTATCTGTATCTGTTCACCTGTGACATCTGACACTATTATTTGTTATTTATATTGATGATATATGCCTGTTATATTCATATCTGTTATCACTTTGCAAGTTCCCTGTTAGTATAGAATTCCCTATGGGTTGAAATGATACATACCCAAACGATCTATAGAATAAGAGAAAATCGTTATGGGTTGAAATGATAAACCCAAGCGATTTTCATTGAATTGAATTTGGGATTGCGGGTTGAAATGATATATACCCGTAGATATTTAAATTGTGGATTGGAATGATAAATATCCGTATCACTTGATCATAGGATATAAAATTATATACAAACACTGTTGGTCTATCTATAAATATTTTGAAAATGATTTCTATGATTTTGGAAAGAAATATATAGTTTAATAAACATTGATTTTAAGATATATATATATATATATAAATTTATTTTATAAAGTTTAAATTCTTGATTTTTTTAAAATTATATGTTTTGGAAATTTTAAAAATTATAAGTTAGTTTTGAAATTATAAATTTTAAGAATTTACTTATAATTTTACTATTTTAAAATATGCATAAATTAGTTTTATTTTAAAATAAGTTTGATAATAAGATTTAATTTAATAAAGTTTGATTAAATTTATATATAATATGTTTAAGTATTTATTTGAAATTATATTTTCAAATATAGAGTTTATAATAATTTTTAATAAATTAAGGTTGGGAAGATAGATTTGAAATTGATTTGAAATGGTATTTAATTAAGAATTTTATTTAATTAAATCGATTTGAAACTTATTGAATTTGAGATTTTTAAAGGATATGATTTTATAACTTGATTTTGGTTTAAGGTGATTAAATGAATATTTCAAGTTTAAATAATTGAAGGAAATATTTAGTGATTTGAAATTTGGGGATTTATTTAAATGATATTGGATTTATTAAGTGGATATTTCAAAACAAAATAATAATGATGTTAAATTAAGATATATATGAAATTATCAAATTTAGTTTTGAAATTGTGGAATATTTAAAGCTTTGAAATATATTGAAATTGAAATGGTTTATTTTGTGGTTTAAATTCTATATTTGAAATGATTTATTGAGAAACAGAATTGAATTGGAATTGATGAATTGAGATTCAATTGAATTTGAATTTTTGAATTCGAGTTGATTTGAATCGATTTGTGAAATATGAGAAAACTATTTTATTACATAAAGTATTTTAAAATTATATTTAAAACTATTTTATATTTTACTTTATAAACTATTTTAATATAAACTATTTCAATATGCTAATTATTTTTAATATAAACTATTTTAATATAAACTATTTCAATATGCTAATTATTTTAATATAAACTATTTTAACTAATAACTATTTTTATATATAAACTATGTCATTTTGTAAACTATTTTATTATATATACTATTATTAATACCTAAATGGTTTAAAGGAAATGTTATGATTTCAAAGTGTTATGATTTCCAAAGTGCTATGATTTCAAAATGTTGTGATTTCCAAAGTGTTATAATTTTAAGTGTTTTGGTTTCGAAAGTGTTATAACTTTGAAAGTACTATGATTTTGGAAGTGAATATATTTGAAATGGAAATGATATCGTATTGATTTAGTTTTTGAAATGGAAATGATATTTTGGTTTTGAAGTATAAACTATTTTGAAATGACCGCGGTGTTATAATAACGTTTGGTTGTTAAAGAGACCGGGATCGGATATGGGCATACTCTCTGTCGATACCGAAAACCACTTTAACAACCGTGTACGCGGTGGAGATTCCAGAATGAAGTAGGATGGTGGCGACGATCCTAAAGGTATATTTACGTGGACCTAACTCCCGTGAGTTAGCATAAGGTGGCTAAAACAGGAGCAATCGACGGGCCAAGGAGGTAGCTCCTCTAATCGGACACACTTCATCGTTAGCCATTCTATTACTTTGTGATTGATTTGGTGCGCACCTTTGATTCAGGAGTGTGGATCGAGTTGGGCGGTAGTTGCGGCTATGCGTTACCGACAGTCCGGAAGTGTAATTGGTATATCTACCCTGGCATTGCCTAGTTGTGCCGTGTCACCTACCCTAGCGCGCCTTCTATGAGTTTGTTGTCATACCTATGGGGTATCCTCTGGCGGCCCCCGTTTACGGGGAGTTACGGTACTGTATAGACTATTGGCATTATAAAATGTGTTAAGGGGGATATGGGTAATGCCTTAACGCTATTTTAATAGTTTACTTTACTATAGAAATTATAATAATGGCGTATATTACTACATAGTAGATAGTTTAACGGATCCTTAGAGGATGGTTATCCCAAACATCCTTTAAGTTACTTGTATTTCAGTTGATATTTCACTTGAGTTGGATTTATTGATATAAGAATGTTAATCCTGACTCGAGTGTTTTGTGTTTTGCTTTACGCTCGGGTCAGACCGAGTGCCACAGCATTAGAGATTCACCTTCGGAGTTAGGGCTTCGCTTGGAGATCCAACTATCTATTCAGCTTGCAGTTATTCAGTTGACTCCTGTGATATATTCTGATCTTGTATTTGACTATTGTATTGAGACTTCTATGTATTTGAGACTTCTGTTGTATCTTGTTTAACTCTGATATATATACATATAGTAGCTTCATGAACTACTATTCTTTTGTTTCCGCTGCTTATTATTGTAATACTCTGTGTTTGTGATTTTGTGATTTATTTATTTACTGTATATGCTGAGTTTTGCCAAATATAAATTAACAATCTGATATTTTGAGCAATTCAAGTCCGACATGTGCGGATGCGAGTGGTTGAAAATATCGGGATGTTACAATCTGATTTTCAAACTTGTTCTTATACTCTTTAAATTTTTCACAGACATTGAATTTATTCTTCATAAGATATACATATCCTAGTCTCGAGAAATCACTAGTAAAAGTTATAAAGTAAGTTGAATTATCCTTTATCACTATAGACATTGAGCTATATACATCAATATGTATGAGACCCAAGAGTCCATCAACTCTTTCATTCCTCCCACTGAAGGGGTGCTTGGTCATTTTACCTTCGAGACATGACTCGCATACGCCAAAGGATCCATAATCAAATGATAGTAGAAAACCTTTTGTTTTCAGTTTGTGCGATCTTTTATCATTGATATGACTTAGTCTACTATTCCACAAATAACTATTATTAATGTCAATATAAGATTTACTAAAAGCACAAATATGATTAAAATTAAGTACATAAATGCTATTATCTAATACATCATTCCATTTTTTGTTTAGGAAAACGAGTGATCCTCCCAACAAGGTTACCGTTTTACTTCACACTTAAATAAGGAGCTACCAACAAGCCTGACAGGTCGTAAAAACCCGATGTACAAAAAAAGAAAAACCCTCTGAAACCTAAAGGCTAGAGTCAAAAATAGTAAATTAAAACCAAAAGCCTAGAGAACCAGACAAATTGTTTTATATCATCCATTGAAATACAGAAACAAGGGTAGTCCATGTACATGTATGTGTGAAGTAAATATAAATAGTATACAGTAGGAGAAGCAGAGAAAACATAATGAATCAATAGTAACACACCAACCTTGAACTTTGAAGTGGGCCATCAATGTGTATTCAATTATAACAATGCACTCAATACTATCACCATAGCCATTTAAACTGAATAGCTCGAGGAAAACATAAGAACAACATATATATATATATATGTGTGTGTGTGTGTGTGTGTGTGTGTGCGCGTGTGCGTGCGTAATCAAATGACTATGCACACACACACACACACAGATATATATATATATATATATATATATGTCAGCAAATTAAAGCGAGAATGAATAATAGAGCATAATTAGTTTTCCATCAGTGGAAGTATTTAGTATGTCATTACATAAGGCCATATTGTTTCCTAAAAATGATTTTTATCTTTAAGACATCAATGCAAATTTTCATTTTTTTGAGAAATTATTTGAAATAGACATTTTGGCCAATTTGTAGTTGGGATTAGTAATCCAATTAAAACTAATGAGCACGATAGTGTAGGTCAAATTATTAGGAGGAGAATTGACATTTTTAAATATTCTTTGATTCCTTACAAACTAAAGATACCAATAGGTAGTATTGAAAATAGCATCAAGTAAAATTCTATAATCTTTAGCATATTGAAATCTAAAGTTGTTCAAGTAATAGTCACAATCAATATCACTATTGGTAAATATTATAGGCAAATATATTAAGAACGTTTAGAAGAATAGAACTAGTCATTGGGCACTTAAAATATAGGTGTGTTATGCTTTTTAAGTCTAAGTTATGGAAGACACATTTTTTATCCATATGAAGATTCATTTTCTTTAGAAATTCTATTTGTTTAATTTCTTATATAAGATTAACCACATGTGAAATTTTGTATTAGGAGGAGCATTAACTTTTCAGATAAATTTAAAAATATTAGACCTAGTCCCAGAGAAGTTTAAAAACTTATAGACCGACTTTGAGAAATATATACTACTATTCTCCCAACATCAAGTTTTAATGTCACTTGCATTATCTATGTTATAGTTTTCTAGTTTAGTGCAAAGAGATAGAAATTGGATTAAAGTAATACCTTTGAGAGAATGGATGAAAGTAAAGTTCTACGAAAAGTCATTAAAGTTCTAAAAACATATGAGATTAAAGCATTTTTTGAAGTTACAAATATATAAAAGATCTTTATAGTATACTCTAAGAGGTAAAATAGAAGTCAACCTATCATGCCAAAGGATGCATTATTTCTTGAACTAATGATATTATTAATTCCTAAGCTAAATATGGTAAAAAAAATAAAAATTGATTTCCAAAATTAAGACATGTTTTTTGAGTTAGAAACGACATGGTGAAGGCTATAAGTTCTGCCATAGAATTGATTCAAAATCATTTCTTTTCGAATTAGGTTATCACTATTATTGCTAAATTTCCAAGTCATTTTCCTAGTAAGGATATATTAGGGTTATGTAGATTTATTATTAGTGGGCTCTGGTCATTTTTGTATTTACTGACCGTCGCCTAATTAACAAGGCAGTTTATATTACTACAAGAACTATCCTCATTCTAAAGGAAATTTCTTCTTATTTTGTCAATTTTCTCAATGGATAAAAAGACATCCAATAAATTGGTAGAGATGATACAACAAAGTTAATGAGGATCATTTTACCTGCAATATGAATAAGTCCATCATTCCAATTAGATAATTTCTATTAAACTTATCTATATTTTTTGCCAATCTTCCTTTTTAAGTCTTGTTGCTATAATCAAGAAACCTAAATTATATATTGGGAATTTCATAATATTGCAGCTCAATGTATTAGCCACAAGATCTTTCACAATGTTGACATCATTAAGAACAAAAACAGTGACCATACCAAAATTAATCTTAAATCCTGAAAGCATTTCAAAACTATACAAAATGAATTTAAGAGCCATGATGTGTTGAGTAAGATGCGAGGTAAAAAGCATAGTGTCATCTGCATATTAAAGCACCGATTGACCATCACTTGTAATATCGGTACCGAACAACCCGCCTCGAAATAGGTCTAAATCCCGATCCAGAAAAGGCTTATCGAAACTTAGACCCATTCCATAGTTGGCTGTTAGTTGGTAAAAATAAAAATACAGAGCCATTTATCTATTCATTCAGAACTTACAGCGGAAAGAAAAAAATATAATAGCCTAAACATTACGCATTTTATTTCAAATTCCAAATGTCACAAGACCATAACATAATGTCAACAACAACCATTACATAATCATGTTAAAAAAAATACATTTTTAACTTTAAATGGGTACACCAAAATATAGCATAAGTATATAAATAGACTGCTTCCACAAGTTTCTCTCATCACCATCTCCATCTTGATTATCGTCTCCTTCTGTAATCTATGTTGTAATGAGGAGGGAGTTAGAACAATAATGTCCGGTAAATTGAAAATCTCGAGCCTTTATATATCAGTACTTGGAAAGTATAATTTAAATAAGGATATGTCTTTCACATTTAAACTATAGTCAAACCATTTAATACTTCATATAAGGAAAAGGGGCGAGTCCTCAAACAACCAGTTAATACCTTCAATCCCCAAAGCAGATTCTTTCATATTCAATAACCCATAACCATCGTTATTAATCTCTACCAATACAGGAGACAGAACCCAAGCCACTTAATACCTTTTAATGGAAACTAGGCAGACTTTGACCATTTAAGACCTCAACTGAGGTAGACCCCCATCATATAATACCTATCCCCAAGGCGGACTCCTCACAGGTACCTATCTAGCTAACATTGCATGGAAATCTCTTCGGACAATTAATACTTCTATAGAAGCGAACCTTTTTGAGATATTTTTAGTCATGCCTAAACCCAATCCCAACCATTAATACTTCATATAAGGAAAAGAGGCGAGCCCTTAAACAACCACTTAATACCTCTAATCCCTGAAGCAGATCCTTCGTATTATGACTCGTACCTCACGGAGACGTCTTATATTAACCCAACTATTCTTAAGAACAGGTAGCCAGATTAGCGAGGCAGATTTATCCTACAAAATTTGGACAAACCTCGCGTCATCTGTGTTCCTTATTATAGGCGATGTCTCACATCAGCTCTAAAGTCGCACTACTGGTAGCTAAATTAGTTGGGGAGACTTCTGTGTGCTTTTGACTGACCTTGCATCCCTATAACTTTGTCATATTTCATAATACTCTCTAAGTGTATCATCACACATCTCACCGTATTCATTATTTAGGCATTAGAAATCATTCTTATTTCTCCTAATTAATTACTTTCCTAAGGGGGATTTAAATGAAAATTATGAACTAAATTAACTATGCAATTAATACGTCACAATTGTACGTTTTTATGCTAGTTTATATATATATATATATATATATATATAAACATGCATTTATTAATTTTATGCGTGCATGGATTACGCCCTAAAATAACGTTCAAATGTCAAATCTTCCAAAGTTATACAAGTCTCATTTCCATAATATCATTTTTACCATAAATCCAATATTCCAAAATCAAACCAATAGACTTGTACTTAGAATCCGACTGCAACTTATTCTATATTAAAACAATGGAATAAAATAATAATAATGGAAACTTACAATTTAATTGATTTTATGCTCTATTCAACTCCTTTTTACACGAAATTAGACAAGGGAATTTCTTTTTAAAAATAGGTAATGCAAACTACGAATAAAAATTCGTACCTTACATAGCATTTCTTAATCAAATCCCCCTAACTAAATCTAAATAAAAGAATAAGAAGTGGAATAGAAGGTAAACATATAAACTGCAAAATCCACACAAACTTGATTATTTTAATACAAAACAATTAAGATACCAACCTAAGAATTGACATTTCTCTTTAGGGGAATTTTAGGAATTTTTAGTGTGATGTTTTCGTAATCCAAAACACACTAAGCCATACATTAAATCCAAACTATACTATTCAATTACTAAAATAGAATAACTAATATTTCCACTCATAGAGGTCTTTTTCCTTCTCTTGAATTTGACACACCTTCAATGAATTCTTTCAGATCTTTTCTTTTTGATATATATAGCAAGGGATTTGTATATACGTTAGGTTCATAAAAGTAGAGGTTTGGAGGAGAATAGGTTGAGAAAATAAATAATAAACAAAGATAGATATATAAGATTTCTTACCTGAAACCCTAATAGAGTTTTCTTGATCTATGAAGAGACAAACTAACAGACCTTCGCTAATGTTCCTAAAATATTTTGTGCATAAAAGTGAGAGGGTTAGGCTCTTATTTATAGTAGTTGGAACATACCAGAATTTTCAGATGAAGGTCGGTTAAAAATAATAAAATCTGGTATGTTAAAATAACCAAAACCTAGCCACCACTTACAAGCAGAGGTCGACTGCCACCTCCCACCAGTCAACCGCTAGCGATCGACCGGTCGTGGTCAAGGGGTCAACCGCTCCCCTATTTTGGGAATGTATAACTTTTTGCCTTTATTAATTTATTTTCTTCCTTAATTTTTATTTAGTGTTAACTTTAATCTTAACATTTGCTTAACCTCCAAGTATAACTACTATTAAATTTTGAATTTCAAATTTGGGAATTAATTATTTATTTGAATTTGAATTCTATTTAAATTAATTTGAATCCGAGACTTCAAACGTCCATAACTTCCTCGATTGAGCTCCATTTTCAACATATTATATGTGGAAATTGATCAGGAAATTGCCATCAACGCAATGGCATAACTTACATGGCCAAATTTTGACTTTTACAAAATTTTCATTTTTACCTCTATCTTATTTAAATTAATCTATTGAATCTATTTATTTATGGTTGATTTTATGAGGTGTTACATTCTCCCCCTTAAAAGGATTTCATCTTCGAAATCTTCCTAAGAGGTGAATAGTGTAATGTGCAATAAACGTCCTTGTTATACAACCAAGTTATCTACACAACCATCTACTCAACCAACAGTCTAATGTGATTATGTATTGCAGACATACTATAAGTGAACTCAATTCTAGCATGAGTGTGCAATGGTGGCATATAAGTATGTATGCAGATATCCTAAACATGCGTAAATATTTCTATATGAGTGCAAAGTGATAGTGAAAAGTGTAGCAACCATCCCCTATCATCCAATCTTAGAACCATGATCCAAAAAAACCTAATTTTGGAGAGAAAATTTTACCGGTGAAAAGCTCAGGATGAGAGATCCTCATATTCTCATCAGTTCTTATGTGCTTTCCGTCGGGTGGTCTCCCCATTGTACTCGAACTGGCCTAATTTCTTTATTACGAAGCTTTCTAGTTTCGTGCTCCATAATATGTGCAATGGCACAAGATGCTATTGGCTCCATCTTAATATCCAACAACTTATTAGGCTCTACCACAACCGTTGTGTCATGAAGGCATTTCCTTAAATGTGAAATATGAAAAACGTTGTGGACTCCTGCCAATCTATATGATAGCTCCACATGATAAGTAAGTCTTCATATCCTTTTCAATTCGGAAAGGCCCAAAAAATCTTGGTGCCAATTTCCTAGACTTACCAAATCTTGCAACTTTTCTAAGAGGGGTGACTTTGATAAATACAGAGGCTCCAACCTTAAACTCTAACTCTTTTCTTCTCTTGTATGTGTAGGATTTCGAGTGGTCTTGCGTTGTCTTCATACGTTGCCTGATTAACTCTACCTTTTTTGAAGTATCACGAACCAAATCTAATCCGAGAAGAATTTCGTGGAAGGTTTCACACCAAAAATTTGGCGATTTACATGGCCTCCAATAAAGCACTTTAAAGGGCACCATACCCATTGTTGCTTGGTAACTATTATTATATGTGATCTCAACTAATGGTAGATGCTCTTAACGGTGTCCTTCGAAGTCCATGATGCAAGCCCTCGACAAGTCTTTCGAGATTCTATTCACCCTTTCAGTTTGACCATCGGTCTGTAGGTGGTAAGTAGTGTTGAGATTCAATGAAGTTCCCAACATTGCCTGCAAACTCCTCCAAAACTTGCTAGTGAATAAGGGGTCGAACCACCTCCTTAAAATAAATCTGTGCTAGAGACTCCGTGGTCCTATTGTTCCTAACAGGAATAAAATGGGAACTTTTAGTGAGTCTATCTACTACAACCCAAATAGCTTCATTGCTCCTCTAACTCCTAGGCAATCCCTGTACAAAGTCTATCAAAATGTGCTCCTATTTCTAAGTCTGAATCTCCAATGGTAACAACAATCCTCTAGGTTTTCTTGCTCAGCCTTTATTCTTTGACATATCAAACACCTAGCAACAAACTCAGCAACTCACTTCATCATTCCCGGCTAAAAGAAAACTCTCTTCATATCCCTATACATCATATCTCCTCTGTAGTGAATGATCATCTTTGAGTGGTGACACTCTACAAGCACTTCCTCCGACACATTGTCAATCATTGGGACACAGAGGCATCCATCCCTTCTTAAACATCTCTTCTCGTCAACTACATATCTAATGATGTGGGGAAAAAGTTCTCATCTTCTTAACTTATCCAGAATCTTCACTATTTTCTTATCCTTCTTTTGCTCAAGCCCAATGCGGTCCATCAAAGACAGCCTAACCTTCATTATTGCCAAAAAGCCTAAGGTTGGAAGTTGAAATCTGAGAGGAACTCAAACCGCCTCCATTCATATATAGCACCTAAGGTACCGTGTCTCCGACTGAGGGCATTGGCGACAAAGTTCCCTTTTTTGGGGGTATATTGTATACCAAAGTCGAATGATGCTATATACTCCATTCACCTCTGCTGCCTAAGGTTTAAATCTTTTTAGGAAAATAGGTATTTGAGCGATTTATGGTCAGTGAACAACTCAAACTTTTCTCCCAAAAGATAGTGCCTCCATATCTTTAAGGTAAAGGCAATAGCTGCCAGTTCCAAGTCGTGAACTAGGTATCTCTTCTCATGGTCCTTTAGTTGCCTACTAGCATAAGCTACTATGCTTCCTTATTGCATGAGGACTGCTCTCAATCCTATGCCGCATGCATCCGTGAAAACTATAAAAGGCTTTATCCCATCAGGAATGGTAAGCACATGTGCACTTGTTAATATTTCCTTAAGCCTCTCGAATGCTTCAATGCATCTATCATCCTAAGTAAAAACTAGATTCTTCTTAGTCAAGCAGTTAAAGGGATTGCTATTTTTGCAAAGTTCATTATGAACTTCCTATAATAGCCTACTAACCTGAGAAAACTCTTAACTTTCGTTGCACTCCCTGGAACTTTCCACTCTGGAATAGCTTCCATTTTGCGGGGTCCACCGCCAATCCATGCTCAGAAATGATGCGTCCAAGAAACCTTACATCCTTCCAAAAGTAACATTTAGCAAATTTGGCTCTAAGTTGGTGCCTCCTCAAGGTCCCTAATGTCCCCCTTAAGTGATTATCATGTTCTCCTTCATCTTAGAGAATACAAAAATATAATCAACAGACACTACGACAAACTTATTAAGTTGTCTCCTAAATACTCTATTTGTCAAATCTACAAAGTATGTAAGGGCATTCGTCAAACTGAAGGCATTACTTCCCACTCATAGAGTCCATCAGGTGTGCAACATACGGTCTTTGACTTGATGTTCTCTGTGATCCTTAACTGATGAAATCTAGTTGCCAAGTCCAATTGGGAGAAGACTTTGGCTCCTACAAGTTGATCGAATAAGTCATTTAACGTAGGTAAGGGATTTCCATTTTTCCTTATCAACTCATTAAGTTCCCTATAGTCGATGCATAGCTTCAATGAGTCGTCTGCCTTAGTGGAAATAACAATAGGAGCTCCCCATTTCGAAGTACTTTGTCGGATAAATCCTTTCTTCAACAGCTTCGAAATTTGTGTCCAACTCACATCTTTCTTTGGGAGCCATGTATCTTAATGGAAAAGCGACTAGTCTAGCATCCTTCTCTAAATCAATTCTAAGCTTGATCGCCCTTTGGGGTGGGAGACCTGAGACTTCCTCAGAGACATCGGGAAATTATCGAACTACATATACAGATGAATGCTCACTACGAGATAGGCTCAGCGAATATAAATAACTTTACTCGACTGAGTCTTAAGGTGTACAGTGGACCTCTAAGTTTTGTCCTCTATAACTCTTTAATCGTACAAGCCTCCTATCTTAAAGTGACTAAGGATCGTGCAATATGGAATATTAAATAAACTATCTACTTATGCAAAATGTAAATGTAAAAGTAAAGTAATAAGGTAAATGACACCAGAGATTTTTATACTGGTTCGAACTTCCCATTCTACGTCTGGTCCCAAACTCTATCTGGAATTTAACTATCAACCCTCACTTAATCCGGAGGAACAGGTATTACACTGCCTGAGCAACCGAACAAGACTTTAACCGCCTAAGCAATAGAATAGGACTTCAACCGCCTAAGCAACCGAACAGGACTTTAATTATACAGAAAATTATCTGACCGAATGTGCTCTTTTAATAACATGGATAAGTCTTTAGAGAACACCCTTTCTATAATCTTCTCCTTTGTGGTATATCGTATAATTCGTGAAGATAGGAAGTTTATTAGATCACCAATGAAATATTCTTGAATGAACAAGTGATCAGAATGAAGTTTTTAAGTATTGAATGCTTGAGTTCAAATAGCAAGATAGATTAGAAATAAGAATAATAATTGATTATTAAACAATGGATTTCATGGTTATTTATAGAGATTAAGAGTTGTATTCGTTCATGAAAGATAGTCATGAAAAGATATGGAAGAACCTCATGAATCAAGAGTTGTTTCTGTTCATTAAAATGAAGTGTCACTTGAAAATCTAGCTGTTATGAAGATTCAGCCGTTTGAATGGAGTAACTCAACCGGCTAAATTGATTAAAAATAAAACCCGCAAGTAAATAGTGCAAAAAGCATCAAATTCAGCCGGCTGAATTATCATATTCATTCGTCTGAATATTCAATCACATTTGTACACATGCACAGTAGCCAACCGGTTGACTCATGCCATTCAGCCGACTGAGTTAGTGCTTTCTGGGTTTTCTACTTGTTTTGATGACCTTTATATTATGCGTGTGTGCATATACCACTTCAGAAAGATTTTAACATATATTTACTACTAAAAATCAGACCTTAAACTTAATACTTTGCTGAAGCTTCAATCCGGAATCTGGTCTTCAAATTGTTAGAATATTTCTCGAGTAAAAAACAATATCTTCTCCTGCAAGTTTAGTAAGATCAAAACGATACATTTACTTATAGTTGTCACAATCAAAACACCAAAATTTGAGGTTCTAACATTCTCCCCCTTTTTTATGATGACAATTATGTAAGTTACATAAATAAAAATAGATTTATACTCCCTGTCTTAATACTCCCCCTATCGTTATGACGTACCTTTTCTCACCCTTTGTCATCGACTAAAACGAAAACTTAATAGATAGGAGAAATATTAAAAATATACGCAATGTTGATATGATTAAAAAGGACAAATTAGATAACTATGAAGAGATTTTTTTTTAAAACTGAAAAAGGACAACTTTGAAATACTGTTCATGTGTAAAATTGTTGAAAAATAACAATCTTTGAAACATGTTTAAAAAGTAGAAATTTACAACTTAATATAGTTCGATATAATATTCATGTGTATAGAATAATATGGTTCAAAAGTAGTAATAATTTAATATAGTCCCAAAACATGTTCAGAAATAGTAATAATATGGTTTAAAACCCATACTTAGTTTGTTAAAGATTATTTGAAGCAAAAACAACAAATATGAAAATGAAAACATACTTGCTGTTATTAATGTAGAAATTACTTTCTTAGCTTTAAAAGAAGATTTTGTTAATTTCCCTAATTGACATGCATCACAAATGTTATTAACTTTAAAATGCATTTTGGGTAAACCTTTGACTAAACTATTCTTAGATAGTTTGCTTATAGCTTTGAAGTTTATATGGAAAAACCTTTTGTGCCATAACAAAGGATCTTTGTCTCTGGCCATTAAGCACATATTTGTATTATAATTTACTTTCATATTTAAAACATATATGTTTCTTTTACGATATCCTTCAAAGATCAAGTTTTGATTTTTATCGTAAATATTACATTTATCTTTTTCAAAAGTTATTTTGAAGTTTTTATCACATAATTGGCTAATTCTCAAAAGATTATGTTTTTAATTTTTAACAAGTAAAACATTAATAATAAGAGGTAAATTTGACGTACCATCATTGCTCACATCGCCTTTGCCGATGATATAACCATTGGACTTATCTCCATATGTGACAGATCCTCCATCTGAGTAGATAAAGTTAGTCAGCATGTCTTTGTTTCCTGTCATGTATTTTGAGCAACCACTATCAAGTATCCACTTTCCTCTTTTCTTAGTTGGCACCTACAAAAAATATAGAGATGACGTTGGTACCCGCTTTTTGTTAGGGTTCTAAGAGTTAGGTCTTAGGAAACAAACCCAAGAGGATTTAGAATTCCCTTTAAAAGTAAAAATTTCAGTTTTATGAACAGTATCTATAAAAGTCTTAATATACTTATTTCTAATTAAACAATTGTTTGTCTCTGGAACCCAAATCTTAATAGATTTTGAATGATTAAATTCTTTTAAAACAGGTTTTACAAAAGTATTATCTTTCTTTTTAAAATTTGTATATAAAGAACTATTATTTTTAGGTATTTTTGTCGTCTTATTATATCCTAATCCCCTTTTATTTGAAGTAGCTTGTGAATTTTCAATAATTCTAGAAAGATTTTCCCTTCCTTTATTAAAATTATAAATATTGTTGGTAATGTTCTCTAATTTTATTTTAAGACTAGAGATGTCTAATTCTAATATTTTAACAGTAGATTTTAGTTCGTGATTTTCAGATGAAAGAATTTTATTCTTTTCTTTTCGAGTTTCTATTTCCCTACTTAGCATCGTAAGTTGAGAGGTTGTATTGGAACAAGATTCTTAAGCGATTACAAGTTCTTCTTTTAAAATTTTCTTATCATCTTTTAACATATCTACTTCAATTTCAGTTCTATTTAATTTTCCAAGTGTATCTTTATATTTTCTTTTGATATTCCTTAGTGTATCTAGTAGTTTTGAGTTTATATCCAGTAAATCATCAAAGGTAAGATCACTTACTTCGTCATTTGTAGCCATAAAGCATACGTAGGCTTGTTCTGTGTCACTATCACTATCACTGTCTGATGAAGAAGATGATTCTGAATCATCCCATGTAACATAAAATGCTTGCTTCTTCTTATATTTGTCCCTTTTATTCTTGTACCTGTCTTTCTTTCGATCAGGACAGTTCTTCTTAATGTGACCCTTTTTGTGACATTCATAGCATTTGTGATTTGAAGCCGATCGTTTGTTGATGTTCTTGTTATTTCCAAATTTATTGTTCTTTCTAAATTTCAAAAACTTTTTGAAATTTTTAGCTATAAACGCCATGTCATCTTCATCCGAATCTGATTCTTCCTTTTCTGCCTAGAACACTATTGTCTTTTTGTCTTATGCCTAAGCTCTTTTTTCCTGTAAATTTACTTCATATGACAATAGATTTTCTATCAACTCTTCTGGTTTTATGGTTGAAATGTCATTAGCTTCTTCAATTGCCAAGACTTTCCGTTCCCATTCATCCATTAAAGAGTTGAGGATTTTTGAAACGATATCAAAATCTGTGTATTTTTCTCCTAATGCCAAAAGTGAATGATATATATCTTGAAACCTAGAATACATTTCATTTATAGTTTTATCTTGCTTCATTCTAAAATTCTGGAACTGGTTCTTAAGCATAGAAATCTTGCTTTGTTTAACTTTGTTAGTACCTTCATATGTAACTTTAAGAGTTCGCCAAATTTCATAAGCTGTTGTACACATGCTAACTGTATTAAATTCATTTTTGTCTAATGAACAAAACAACATATTTATGGCTTTAGCATTAGCAGTAGCATCTAATTTTTGTGCGTTAGGCCATTGTGCATATGGTGTAGTAGGTATAGTGTATTCATTCTGAGTGATATTCCAAGTATCACATCCATTTGCTTGCGTATAAATTCTCATTCTAGTTGACCAATAATTATAGTTTAATCCACTAAACAATGGTGGTTGTACAGTGGAACGACCTTCAATAAAACTTGTGCTAGTGTTATTTTCCATATTATTTGAATATCAAATAACTCTGTTATGGTTATATAATGACCTTGCTCTAATACCAAATGAAAGTGACTAAGTATCGTGCACTATGGAATATTAATAAACTATTTACTTATGCAAAATGTAAATGTAAAAGTAAAGTAATAAAGTAAATGACACCATAGATTTTTATACTGGTTCAAACTTCCCGTTCTACTTCTAGTCCCAGAATCCTTCTCCTTTGTGGTATACCACTAATACAGAAAATTATCCGACTGAATGTGCTCTTTTAATAGCACATATAAGTCTTTAAAGTACACCATTCCTATGATCTTCTCCTTTGTGGTATATCATGTAATTTGTGAAGATAGGAAGTGTATTAGATCACCAATGAAGTATTCTTGAATGAACAAGCGATCAAAATGAAGTTTTTAAGTATTGAATGCTTGAGTTCAAACAGAAAGATAGATTAGAAATAAGAATAAGAATTGATTATTAAAACAATGGAATTCGTGGCTATTTATAGGGATTAAGAGTTGTATTCGTTCATGAAAGATAGCCATGAAAAGATATGGAAACAACTCTTGAATCAAGAGTTGTTTCTGTTCATTAAAATGAAGTGTCTCTTTAAAAACTAACCATTATGAAGATCCGGCCGTCTGAATGGAGTAACTCAGCCGGCTGAATTGATTAAAGATAAAAACTGCAAGTAAATAGTGCAAAAAGCATCAAATTCAGCCGGTTGAATTATCATATTCAGCCGTCTGAATATTCAATCACATTTGTGCATATGCATAGCAGCCAGCAAGCTGACTAATGCCATTCAGCCGGCTGGGTTAGTGTTTTCTGAGTTTTCTACTTGTTTTGATGAACTTTATATTATGTGTGTGCATATACCACTTAGGAGAGATTTTAACATATAATTACTACTAAAACTCTGCCCTTAAACTTAATACTTTGCTGAAGCTTCAACCTGAAATCTGGTCTTCAAATTGTTAGAATATTTCTCGAGTAAAAAACAATATCTTCTCCTGCAAGTTTAGTTAGATCTAAACTATACATTTACTTATAGTTGTCACAATCAAAACACAAAAATTCGAGTTTCTAACACTATCGCAATCTAAAATTTCCCGGTAATATGATAACCAATCCATTCCCAAGATAAGTCTATACACCTCAGAAATTAGAACGTACGCATTACATATGTCCATAAATAAGTCTTTGCAAATTAAAGGGAGATATGTCGACCCTCCAATAGGATTAGTGACTATTGGGCTGGTGAAAAACTAGTTTTGAAGATTTAAAGAGTTAACTACATTCCTAGCTATAAAGGAATGCAATACTCAATCAAATAGGGTACAATTGTAGCCCCAAAAATAAGAGTTATACCTTCCAATGTTGACTTCCTTTGGTCTCTAGAGGGTGGTCTACTCGAAATTGGGGTAGCCTTAATGGCGTAAGCTTGTCCACTCGGCCCTTCCTTCGCCAGCTTCGGACATTGGTTCTATAGGTGCCCTTCCTCGTGGCAGTATTAACACTTTCCTTTAAAAGCTTCCTTCATCTGAGTCACCCTACCATCTTTGGCTACGGGATCCTTCTTTTGGCATCTCTTGCAAACCTTACCTTCTTTCCTGAACTTTCATTTTGACTTCCTATTCACCCAAAAGTCCCCCTTCTTGGTTTGATTTTGAGTAAGTCTCGCCTTCTCCTTCTCCACCTCTTTTTCTTCCTCACTAGCCATCTATAGCAAAGCCATCTCAACTAACGTCTCATATGTGGCGCCAGCAGGTACTTGGGTTAACAATAATTCTCTAAGCAGAGAGTTTAGGCCATCCACAAACTTCATGGCCTTTTTCATAGGTGTATTGATCTAGCTCATTTCGAAATTAGCCAACTCTATAAACTTACCAATGTAATCCTTCAAAGTGGAGTCTCCCTATCTAAGCGGTAAAAATTTCTCCAGTTGTAAACTCACATCTGCCCTTGACATAAACTTTGACTCGAATATATCCTTGAATTCATCTAGGTGAAAATTCTACCATCATTCTCCTTAGCCACAATATTCCATCCATCTAGGGCTTCTCCTAGGCCCGTCAAATGGGTCGGGTCGGGTCATAATGGGTCGGGTCAAAATTGACCCGACCCGTTTTTTGACCCGACCCATTTAATATATTTATTAAAAGGGTCAATTGACCCGACCCTATTCATATATGAATCAACCCATTTAACCCATCTAAAATTTGAAACTGCATATAAAAATGTTATGAAACTGCATACATAAAACATCCTAAATATAATAAAAACTGCATACATAAAACTGCACACGTAATAAAAACTGCATACATAGAACTGCACACATACATAAAACTGCACACATAAAACACATTTGGAACATAAAAATGTTCTATATTGCAACACATAATAAAAACTGCATACATGAAAAAATATTCTAAATTACAACACATAATAAAAACTACATTTACAGAAACAACTCTAAATATCATGAAAACAGCAAGAATATTGAAAAAACTGCACTAAATAAGTTTTAAAACTAACATCAGTTAAAGCTAATAACACACCAAATTACATATTCTTCTCAAATATAAATCCTAAAGCAACTAAAGATAACCTTCTCAATTTCCCAATGCACATTTGAATCTTTTTCCAACACCTGCAGAACACATGAAAAGAACATCAACAGCAGTTTTCCATTTGGAAAAATATATTCTTGTATTATAAATGTTGCAGCAAGTATTATGGACTACGTAATTCCTGCATGTAAGAAATTATGATAAACATTTGATATCAAAAACAAAAACGTATTTTAGTTGTAACGACCCAGAATTTTGGACCATTCGCATCCATTATAAGTGTATGGTAGACACTCATGCCGGAGTTGAATTGCTCAAAATACCGCGTTGTTAATTTAAATTTGGCAAAACTGAACATATACAGTAAATAAATAATTACAGATCACAGACACAGAGTAATAAGTGCAGCGGAAATAAAAGAAATAGTAGTTCATGAAGCTACTATATAAATGTATAAGATACATTAGAGTTTACAACAGTAATACGATACATCAGATACAAATCAGAATACATCACTGGAATCATCGAATACTGAAAGCAGAATAGATGGCTGGATTCTTCAAGCAAAGCTCCAACTCCAAAGGTGAGTCTCGAATAATGGTACACTCAGTCTGACCCGAGCGTAAAGGAAAAACACAAAACACTCGAGTCAGGATTAACATTTTTTTATCAATAAATCCAACTCAAGTGAAATAGCAATTGAAATACAAGTAACTTAAAGGATGTTTGGAATAACCATCCTTTAAGGATCCGTTAAACTATCTACTAGGTAGTAATGTACGCTAAGTAGATAATGTCTATCAGTAATATAAAAAGATATCAAAATAGCATTAAGTCATGGCCCATTCCACCCTTAACACATTTTTATTCCCAAAAGCATATACAAGACCGTAGTTTCCCCAAAACCGGAAGTCACCAGAGGGCAATCCATATACTAAAGGTACATAACAAATTCGTAGTGGTCGCATACAAATGGAATACAAGTATGACAAGGCACATAAGGCAATACCCAAGGTAGTGATACTACCGTTTGCCTGATCCGGACTGGTGAGAACGCAACGCCGCAGCGCCCACAACACCGTGAAACAACACTCCCAAAATCAAGGGTGCACCAATCGACAACAAGTAATGAGTAGTTCGAAGAAGTGTGTCCACTTGAGGTAGCTAATCCTCCATTGGCCCGGCACGGCTCCTGTTTTAGTCATTTCCAATTTGACACAAGTGTCAAGGCTATCCATTATCGTTCTCTTTCTTCAGCCATCACGTACATCATTCCAACCACTTCATTCTGGATCATCACTCTGCGTATAGTTATTAAAGTGGTTTCGGTTTAGACAGAGAGTATGTCCATACCCGATTCCGGTCTCTTTAATAACTTCCGTAATTATTACACCGATTGGTCATTTAATATATTTCAAAACCAAATCAATTACAATTCCAATTAGAATTTGCAAACCAACATTTCATTTATCTTTCTAAATCAATTTCCCTAATTTCCATTTCAAAACTTCCAATTTACCGTTTCCAAATCTTATAATTCAATTTAAATTTTCATTTACAACAAATCAAATATTGATTCAAGTTCGTATATAATTTTCATTTCGAAAACATTTAAATTTATTTAATTAACATTCAAATCAATTTAACTTCATTGATCAATTTCATTCAATATTCGTTAAGTCAATTTATATTCAAACAATTTCTATTAAATTTCCAATTCACTAAAATCCATTTTTTAAATTCAACTTCATTATATCAAAACTTAAAAATTGAATTAAATTCATCAAATCAAATTCTTTAAATTTCAAGTCTTACATTAATTTCAATAAATCACATTTTATTTCTTGTTAAAGAAATTCAATTTCACTTATTTACTTACTTAAACAATTTTCCAAAACTTAATTAATAAAGAAACTCAATTTCAATTATTTACGAAGTAAAATTCACTTATTCAAAAATTCAATTTCACTTATTAAAGAATTCAATTCAATTTAATCATTAAATAATTCAACCTTATTTAATTATTAGATAATTCAAAACTTAATTATTAAATAATTTCAAAGTTTAATAATTTCAAACTTAATTATAATTCCAAACTTAATTATTAAATCATTTCAAAGTTTAATAATTTCAAACTTAATTCAATCATTTCTCAAATTAAACAACATTCTTCCATCAATTACATTTTTAATATTTTGTTTTAGATTATTAAATATTAACATTTTCCTTTCGTTAAAATTTAAATTTCAACTTCATTTCAAAACCATATTATTTATTCAAATAAAATCTTCATTTTATTTTTAAATCAAATTATTTGACCAATTGGGTTTTATTTAATTCTCTATCCAAGGTCAAAGTTCAATTTGGGTATTTATCATTTCAACCCGATTCCAATTCAATTCAAAAATCAAAGCATAACAAAGGGAACTTGCAGTGTGATAACTAGGATGGTGTCAAAGTAAATAAACACGCAATAACAATAATCAATAACAATCCAATAATCAATTCAAATAATCCCAAAATAACCGTATTAATTCGCATTGTTATTTGTACGAATTAATATAATTATCTCTAGAATCTACACTATCATTTCATGTAGATTAAAGATTATTACATTACGGTTTTCACTTGTCATCTATTACAATTTCATCCATCATCAATTTAACAACATACATTCAGTGGTTCAAGATGTAATTAAACAAATCCTACGTGTCAATAAATTTTGACAGTTAAATGGGTCATATTATACAAATGTCATTTAATCAAATTTAACATTTAACTATTCTATATCAATTTCAATTGCATACTATTTATCATTTTAACATTAACAATTTAACATCCAATATAAACATCAACAATCAATCAATTATCAGCCAAACTGTATTATCATCGCATAAATAATTAACAGATAATGGTGTCAGATGTCACAGGTGAACTGAAACAGGTAATAGCATATAAAACAGTGTAATTAACTAACAACAGCATATTTCAATTGTCGTTTCAATTGAAATCAAATCTAATAAATAAAAGAACGTTAATCGTGAGTGAGTGCTCACCTTTTGAGGATAGAGAGAACAGAGATGACGTGGATACGAACACAGATACGGACACTGAAATTTGAGTTACGAATCCAAGCACTAATTTCCAAATCAAAGCTAGATGGATACGAACTCGACGGACAGCTGATAGATCAGAATTGACGAGAACAAGTCAGAACTGGATCGATGAAGATAATGGATATAAGCGAACTCGTATATATAGCTATATATAACTATTTGTATATAAAAATCCTATTTTAGATTTCAAACACATATTAAATTTATATATATATATATATCAAAATCATTGTTTTTTTTAAACCCATAAAATGAAATTAACATATCTATGTATAGTACACGCGTATAGACTTAATAAAATGCAAAATATTTGCAACCAAGTTGTTGCAACTTACATATAAAATATGTGATTATCTCATAATATAAAGCTCGGAAAAATAAAATTTTAATACAACAGATTACATATATTTACACATTACTTATAAATAAACTAATATGTGAATAACTCGCAACATATAAAGACAATATATATATATACACACACACACCTTATGATATAACAATACACAGTACACGCTATATATATAAACACCGCACATGCTATATCAAGCTATATACCATCATTCAATAATACACGTACTTACTGCCTTTAAAAGTTTGCATGAATTGACACATCAACATATATATCCCTTTGAATATCAATCACTTAAAGTTAAACTTTCAACAAATAGAATGTATAAGTTATATATATGATTTGCATATTATCCACAACACTTAAATAGATATATTTAAAATACTATAATATTTCAAACTAGACCCTATATTTATTCTTAGATAAAACGTAAAACCATGAGCAAAATATAAACCAAGATCCAAAACCCATATATATTTGAAATAGACTTACAGGAATAAAACATATATGACACCAAAATTTATATATATAGACTTATAAAACTCATATGCATAAACAACAGTTGTTATAAATTTTTATATAAATATATATCAGAACTTATACTACAATATATTGAAAGCACCTATACGTGTGTCTATATCCAACATATGCTTTCAAAACTAGTATAACAGTACAAGCTAAGATATATGCAAACCGAAAGGCAAAAGAGGAGCTGCACACTTACCCATAACCGAAATCTTTCATTACTCTATGTAAATAGGCAATCGGTTTGGGTGGAAGGAGAAAAACAGGTGGAGGGGCAAGGTTGCGGATCTAAGGGGGTTGGTGGCAACGGCCTAAAGGCTTGGTCGAGGGGTTTGAAGTGGCATCGGGTTGGTGTGGGCAGATGCGAATGGTTTCCGGAGGCGGAGGAGGCTTGTGGTGCTGGCCAGTGTCAGAGCAGAGACTGGGCGATAGAGGGAAGTTTTCGTGCCGTGGTGAACGGTAGTGGATGAGCGTGGAGTTGCGGGTTTCGGGTTTGGGATGGTGGTCGTTTGGTTTGCAGGGGATTTCAAGTTGTCATGCGGTGGCGGACTTGGTGGACGAGGCTAAGGCGGTGGGTTTTGTGGTGGAGGAACTTGCGGAGGTGGTTGCTGCCAAAATGAAGAGAAGGGAAGGTGGCGTGCTTGGGGTCGGTTGGCTAGCAACTTCGAGTTTCGATGGGAAGACAAATATGGCGCACGCAGGGATAAAGCTAGTTTGCTTGGGGAAATAATATGAGATGACTTGGCACGAGCAGGTCCCTCTCGCTTGAAAATGAAAGCAACCATGAAATATATATGTAGTTATATAATTTCACAAAGAAAACAGAAATGAAAATCTGGAGAGAGAGCCGAGCAGGTTCTCGAAGCAAGAAGAGTTGATGTATAGTTTTATATTTATTTTTCAAAATGAAGAAGAGGAAGAAAAATAGAAAGACGCACGCGAATAAATATCAAAATCAAAGGAATAGAAAGGACATCGGTTGAGTACAGAATTTATTAGAAGCAACCGCCTATAGGAATACTACTGGGGATAATAGAAAGACACAAAGGAAATCAAAAAGTCCAACGTGAATACCAAGAAATAATTAATTGCTGACAGTTGGGAATTGAATAGACCAAAGAACGAGAAAAAAAAAGACTTAGAAATGAAAGGACTAAAACAGGTACCGATACGAATAACAGCTTCGTGGTTTTCGCCACATATCGGCCACTGAAACACACCGATGAATATACTGCAGGGATCAGCACGACGAGATGATCAAAATGGTATACAGATGTTAGTGGTATGATTGGATTATAAAATTTCGAATTTTCTACTATCGAAAAATGTAAGAAAACGCAGAAAAATAAAATCGACGGAGCCAAAGAAATCCGAATTTGGAAAAACAAAAAAATAGCGTTTGCTCAGAAGATGGTTTAGAATTTTTCTATGTAAAAATATTTAGGTTCTGAAAACATTTTATTTTCATCGCTTTTTAACAGATTAAATTTGAAGTAAATTTACGCGCGAAATAAACTCTCATATTTTCGGACGAAAATTTACCAGTTGCTATGTTTAACTAGACGCATTCCAAATATCAAATTTATATTTCAAAATTTTATCGTTTAAAGTTTCAAAAAAAATTTCAATTAATAACGTTATTAAAAACCGGTTAAATTTACGGGTTGTTACATTAGTATTAAATGTTTGCCAACAGTTCAAAATTAAACTGCCTCTAACAATAGCGGATTGATTATTAAAAATGACGAACATACATAAAAAAAATGGTACCTAGTATGAGCTCAATTTTCTATTTGTTGAAGAGATTTGCCCTTAGTCTCTGTGTTGACAATACAATAATTTGAATGATCATAACCAGAATACAAATACCATAGATGAAGATTTCCTATATCCAATGCCAGATACTTGATATTATTGTAATTGTACACATAACGCGAAGAGTAGTAATTTTTTTATGTGCAGCATTGTACAAATATGTGGAAAGTCATGTAAGTCACATGGAGAGATCAAACGAACTGGTATTGTATTATGCCATTTTTTTTACTTTCATTTTTCGTTCATTTTCTTATATAATAATTAATAATAGAAACAGAGCAAAATTACCTAGTTTACAGATTATCGGTTTATCATATATTATGTGCAGGTTTATGTTATGAAAGAAAAGCTAGAAGCAAAAGAATACGAGCTGCAAAAACTGAAAGAGGAATTGAAGGAAAAAGTAATGCGTATCAAAAATGAAGCAATTGAGGATTCAGAAAAGGTTTACAATGGAAAAGTTGCTCATAAGACAAAGGCAATTGAAGAGGAGACGAATTGTGTAAACGATAAGAAAAATGAAATGGATGCTGTTGAAATTGATATTAAAACCTGAAACATTTGAACTGTAAAAAATTCTTAAAACTTTTAACAAAAAAAATTGAAATATACTTATGGACAAAGAGAAGTTGATAACGTACCGTCTATACTGTACTAAATGAACGTTTCACCACTACAAAAGAAACCACATACAGATGCACTTTAAAACTTGAAAAATGAAAACGATACTAAAAGAATATTTACACTGGACAAAGCTGGGATACTTTCGAAACGTGCAAATGAAAATGATACAATAAGCAAAAGGGAAACAAACTAAAGAGTAAATGAGTATCCAAACTAAATGAATATATGATGGAAAATAGTAGATGATACTTCAACATCATGTCTACAAACCCACGAGACCTGGGCCCTCACTGTTTTTGTGTTCATGTTTAAACTAATACCACTCACTAGCCCAGATAAATTTCTAATTAACTTTAGCTGAATTCAGAATACAAGTTGTTCATATAATAAGTAAATAAACGCAAATTTTCAGATTTGATCATTGAAAATTTAGCATTCCAAGAAAGCATAACTAATTGGTGAAGATTTATAGGACCATATTCTCTGATGTAACCACAAATATACAGTAAGGCAACATGTAGTTTTATCAATACAGTATTACAGTGCAATAATGAAATACATGCCAAAAGGAAAACGATAGATGAAGGATATAAAACTAATGTCCCCAGTAACCAACTAAAACTGCATTCAGCAACTGCTATGAAATACATGCCAAAAATTTAGATATGAGTTGCTTGCAAACTATATACCAAACAGTAACTGAAATCATTGTAGGTCGGTACATGACTGCCATTTAACATGAATAGTTAGTCGTGTGTAATGCATGTTTCAGTGTATTTTTAAGAAGGTGCAATTATGATCAAAACTGCTCATATTATTATAACCCAAACCAATAATCTGACATATAGACTTCAACCATGCCTTCAAGTCAATGAACACAATTAATTGTTTATTAATGGTATTATCATCCCCTGCCTTATCAACAACTTCACAATTCTTTTTAACAGCCTAAATTAACACGTTGTTATCAAAACAATATATAGCAGTATCCCTATGTATCTCTCTCTCGATGTCCCAGCTTTCTAAATTGCTATTTTCTTAAATTATAGATAACTATCTTAATATATTGTATATTAAGATAGCACTTGGCTAAGGAAAGCAGTACATCAAAACGTTTGGTAGTGATCTACGAATGTGAAGAAAAAGATACAATAGATCTGCTGCATCTGCTCATCACATTAAAATAAGATGCAACCAACAATGAACCATTAGAAAATTGATTGCATGTTCTGGTTTAAAATATAAGCAAGTTCACTCTGTTTCAATCATTAAGTAGCAAAACAATGATGACGATCTGCTCTATTGGTTCAGAATATCAAGTTAGAATCCAAGACTTAGTTTTCCATTTGGCAAACATTTTTCAATTTCTACAAAGCTTAATCGCTAAAGCTATCATTATTTCCTTTCAGTAAACTAAATTAAAACCATCAAAACAACACACTAATATAATTATATAACAAACATCAAACAATAGAATAAACAATAACAAAACAAGGAAGAACAGCCCTAACCTAGTACATGACTCAGAAGTCGCGATAGCAAGAGAGAGAAGCCGCGATGTTCATACCTTTGATTGATTGGAGCTTTTGAAAGCTAAATCGTGCGAGATTTGAAGAATCGACAGAGAGAAGTCGCGATAGGAAAACTGAATCGAGTGTGTGAGACCGATTAGGAATTTAGGGAGAGAGAGTCGCCCATCTTCATTTTTTTGGAAACGAGAAATGAAAATGAAATTAGGGTTTTGGAGTTTGGACCGGTAAGAGGGTCAAACGCGTTGTGTAATGTTTTTAGTGAGCTAAGTGGGTATTGACCCAATTCAAAAAATGATCGTATCAGCCTTGACCCAACCCTATTAAAATTGGGTTAAAAGGGTTGGGTTAAAGGGTCGGGTTGAATTTTGACAGCCCTACTAAGATATTATTATATGCTGAAAGAAAGGTTTGTTTAGTGTGCGTGCGTATATTAAAAAATAGTATATATATACGTGTATATATATATGTGTGTGTGTGTGTGTGCGTGTGTCTACATATATATAGTATGGATTTTTGGAAGTATTTTCATAAATAAAAAATACACTACTCATACGTATACTTTTCCCCGTTGATCGGGTAACCTAGGCTCTGATACCAAATGTAACAATCTGCCCCGAAACGGGCCTAAATCCCAACTCAGAAAAGGCCCATTGAAACTTAGACCCATTCCAAAGCTGGCTGTTGGTTGGTAAAAAGAACAATACAGAGCTATTTATCTATTCATTCAGAACTCATAGTGGAATGATAAAAGATAATGGCATAAACAGTACTCATTTATTTCAAATTCCAAATATCACAAAACCATAACATAATATCAACAACAACCGTTACATAATCATGTTAAAAAAATACATTTATAACTTCAAATGGGTACGTCAGAAAATATCATAAATGGATAAATAGGTTATTTCCACAAGCTCCTCTTATTGCCGTCTCCATCTTAATTATCATCTCCTTCCCTAATCTATACTGTAATGAGAAGGGAGTTAGAACAATAATGTTTGGTGAATAGAAAATCTCGAGCCTTCCTATATCAGTATATGGACAATATAATTTAAATAAGGCTACATCTTTCGCATTTAAGCTATATTCAAAACCATTTAATACTTAATACAAGGGAAGGAGGCAGACCCTCAAATAACCACTTAATTCCTTCAATCCCCGAAGCAGTTTCTTTCATAACCAATAACACATAACCATCGTTATTAATGTCTACCAATGCGAGAAATAGAACCCAAGCCATTTAATACCTATTAATGGACAATAGGCAGACTTTGACCATTTAAGCCTCAATTGAGGTTGGACCCCATCATTTAATACCTATCCCCAAGGTGAACTCCTCACAGGTACCTATCTAGCTGACATTGCACGAAAATCTCTTCAAATATTTAATACTTCTATTGAAGCGAACCTTTCAGAAATATCCTTAACCATGCCTAAACCCAATCCTGACCATTTAATACTTTATATAAGGGAAAGAGGTGAGGTCTCAGACAACCACTTAATACCTCTAATCATCCAAGCAGGTCCTTCGTATTATGACCTGTACCTCATAAAGGCGTCTCACATTAGCCTGACTTTTCATAAGAAATGGTAGCCAGATTAGCTTGGTAGATTTATCCTATAGAATTGGGACTAACCTCGTGTCATCTATAGTTACTTATTATAGGCGAAGTCTCGCATCAGCCCCAAAGTCACACTGCTGGTAGCCAGATTAGCTGGCAGATTTCTGTGTGCTTTTAACTGACCTTGAATCCCTATAACTTAGTCATACTTCATAATAACACTGCAAGAAACACAGTAATTTGCGGTGAGCATTCCGACGGCCGTCGATGACTCCATCATTCGGTTTCTGATGGCCCTTCATTTTATTTATTTAAACATATTTCTTTATTATAATATATTAGTTATATAAGTTTGAAATTTGATTATATATAATAATTCAAATTCTAAGAATTTGTAAAGATATTTTTATTCAATTATTCAAATTTATAAAAGTGTTTGATTAATTAAATTTATGTTGTCGATAAACTTTTTTGTTGTATTATTATATTCGATAATTAACTTTATTGAAAATCAAACATAAAAAATCATTTTTTGCAACTTTTAGTCTATCAATTATAAAAATCTGATGGAATTTATGATACATAATAGTTTTATGAATTTATTTTGTAAACATTATGTAACTATAATTTAAATTTTTTTAATTAATTTGATAACGCATTTATACAGCAGGTTCGGTCGAGAACAGATTCATTATCTTTCTCCCCCCAAATATCTTAAAAACTCTAGTTTTCTCCCCAATCATCGTCGGTGGCTGCTCCTACGCATCCCCAATCATCAACAACTTCATCAATCTCAAGTCTCCAAGAGCCTAGGCGATTAGTTCATCTCAATTCAAGTTTTTTTACTAAACCTAATTAAGTTTAATTTGCTAGATTAAGGTTAATTTCAGATTGTATTTATTTATAATACCCCATTGATTGTTTATAATACTCCATTGAATGCTAATTACAGTTATTAGTGTTAAATCCAAAAATTAAAGTATAATTTAGTGTATGTGTTTATGCGCTAATTAGTGTATATGCGCTAATTAGTGTATATGCGCTTAATTTAGTTTAGGGCTAACTTGGGTTAATTAGCATATATGTGCATAATTTAGTATATGTGTTTCCTAAAATGTTGAAAATAATAATTTATTTACATAGTCATTTATTAGTTTATACCTGTAATTATATATAAAACCAATTTGCTAGTATGTGGCGTGCAGTAAATTAGAATATAATGTAGTTTATTTTTTCAAATATAATATTATATTCATAATTCGTTAAATTTGAAAACATAAAAGATTTTACCAAAAAAAATTAAAAAATAGTAATATATTATATAATTAATAAAACATAAAATATAAAAAAATTATTGTACAAATGCTAACATGTTATATAATTAATAAAAAATTAAAATGTATAATGGTAATATATAAACAAATTGGTGCATAATGTGCTTTATTTATTTAAATCCCTCATAGAGTTTTTTGGCCCCGTCTAACAAGTATTTTCTATGATCGTTATATAGATATTCGTTTTTGCCGCAAAATGGACATTAATATTCATCTGATACAATATTTGTCGGATTTGTCCCTGCTCTACACAAGTTACAAACATAATAAAGTAATTATATTTTATAAATTATTTCATCTTAAACGGTTCACAAAATTTTGACATCACTTCCTCTTTGTTCCTTGTGTACACGCATTTGTGTACGATATAGGAAATAAAGGTGAAGTGCTTTTGAAATTTTGTTGAATCATTTAAAATGAAATAATTTATGAAATGTAATTATTATTGTGTTTACAATGGGAAGTAGGATGACCGACCATCAAAGCAGAAAATAATAAACTAAAATTTTAAATTATATAATATTTGTTAAAATGGAAAAAATATAAGATTTAATTAAAAAATCAAAAAAGTATAATATGTTATATTATTAATAAAACATTAAAATGTATAAATGAATTGAATTTCTATCTTATTTTTTTACATAGGAAAAATGGACAATTATTTTGTTGATCGGAGCTAGATGTATCAACAATGAAAGGGATTGAGAGGCTCAATAAAGGAATATTTTTATAATGTTGTACAAGTATTTTTTGAATTCGCTTTAAGTAATAATGGAAATGACAAAGAAATTCATTGTCCATATAGTAGGTGCAAACGCTTGATGCATTTGATACCGGATATGGTTAAATTTCATTTGTGCAAATATGGTTTTGTGCCGGATTATTATGTATGGGATCGTCATGGAAAACTTGTAACATCTAATCCTATATAGTTAGAGGAGGAAGTGGGTAATGACATTGTTATGGCGAATCTCATAGAAGATATGGTTAAAGATGCAACATGATCAATGTTCCCGACAGTTGAAGTTGATAACGACGATGTAAATGTCGAGGAAGAACCAGATATTGGAGCAAAAAAAATCTACAATTTATTGGATGCTGCTAAGAAACCCCTTTGGGATGGCTGTAAAAGAGGCATCCAATTATCAGTAACTGCAGAATACATTGCGATGAAATCAAAATACAACTTCACAAAAGCTGGATTTATAGCTATTGTACAAACTGCAAAATAGCATAGCCACCCGATAATTTAATGTAGAAAATCATTATGAAGTGAAAAAACTTATATCAGCTTTTGGTTTGCCATATCAAAAAATAGATACATGTTTAGATGGTTGCATGTTGTTTTGGAAAGAGGACATTGATCTTAGGAAGTGTAAAATATGTAATGAGGAAAGGTACAAACTAGAAAAAAATAAGAGAAAAGAAGTTCCATACAAGTGTATGCATTACTTACCCATCACTCCTAGACTTCAAAGGTTATACGCAGCTTCTGTAGCCGTGCCTCATATAAGATGGCACAGTGTGAGAATACAGGAAGGAGGTACATTAACACAACCAGCTGATAGAGAAGCATGGAAGCATTTTGATAAGACATATCTCGCTTTTGCGGTGGAGAGAAATCATGTTAGACTTGGTTTATGTATGGATGGATTTTCACAATTTTTTCAATTTGGTTCTAAATATTCATCTTGGCATATAGTCATTACATCTTATAATTTACCTCCATGGATGTGTATGAAAACTCCATATATGTTTCTCACTATTATCGACCCTGGTCCTGATGATCCGACACAAGGAATTGATGTTTATTTACAAATGTTGATTGAAGAGTTGAGAGCACTGTGGCATAAAGGAGTTGAAACATACGACATTTCAAAAAAAATGAATTTTCATATGTTTGCTTCTTTGTTATGGACTATTAGTGATTTTCCTGCGTATGTAATGCTTTCAGGTTGGAGTACAGTTGGTCGTCCTGCTTGTCCTTATTGCGTGGAAGAAACATGAGCATTTTCTTTACCGCATGGGAAGAAAATTTCATGGTTTGATTATCACGGTGTTTTCTCCATATTAATCATCCTTTTAGAAAAGATAGAAAAAACTTTATAGTAAATAGAGTAGAGACTATGCAACCACCAACAATTTGGTCAAGTGAAGGAATATATGAACTTGTAAAGGATTATCCAAAGATATATGAAATTGGAGTACAATTTGAAATCCAGGTAAATCGACGGTTCATTATTGGTGCAAACAAAGTATATTTTAGGAGTTGCCTTATTGAAAAGATCTCCTACTTCGTCATAATATTGACACGATGCACAATAAAAAAACATGTTTGATAATATTTTTAATACAATTTTGAATGTTAAGGGGAAGACCAAGGATAATTTGAAATCAATACGTGATATACAAAAATTATGTAAGCATCTTGAGCTTCATATGAAGCTAAATGACACTAAAAACCCAAAGCATGCTATGAGTTAGACAATAATTAAGTTAAAGTTGTGTTAAAATGGGCGGAAGGATGAAGATTTCCTGATGGGATTTCTTATGATCTTCGTAGATGTGTTAACATTAAAAAAGGTAAACTATGGGGGATAAAAAGCCATTGTCACATAATGATGGAAAATTTATCGCCCGTCATTTTCAAAGAACTATTGCATGTAAAAGTTTAGACGGTTATAATGGAACTTAGTTTGTTTTACAAAGAGCTTTATTCGACTACGTTAAAAGTCGAACGTCTACGTAAACTCGAAGTAGAAATCTCTATTCTACTCTATATGCTAGATAAAATATTTTCTCCAGGTTTCTTTAATGTAATGGAGCATTTACATGTTCATCTTCCATCTGAAGCACGTTTCGAGGTCCTGTGCAATATGGATGGATGTATCCATTTAAGAGGTATTAATATTGAGTATGTTAATATTAGTTTAATTCCATATATAAGTAAATTTTAATTTGCAATAATTTTTTAGTATGTACTTAAACCATCTAAAGAAAAAAGTTAGACAAAAAGCATGAGTTGAAGGTTCGATTTTCAAATCATATATCGAAGAAGAAGCTTCGTTCTTTCTCTCATTATTTTAGTGACAATGTGAATTTATCATTTGAAAGTATTCCATGTAATGATGAAGGCGTTGGCAAGATTCTTCTCAAGCAATATTAGCTTTTTTTAGACAACATGGTCGACCTATTGGAAAATGTGTGGAACTATAGTTAGACGATAGAGATTACCATATAACACACACATATTCTTCTTAATTATGTTGAAGTTGCACCATTTGTTAGGTATTATTAAATAATAATTCTTGATATATTTATTTCAGTAATACACACGTGGACTATAATGCAATATATTATCCATATATGCAGCATTTACGAATCACAACATCCATGCGGCGATCTCAGTAAAGAATTCGTTGTTTGGTTTTCGAACTACGTTTAAGATCCGAGATGTGTGGTCAATGAAGGATTGAAACATCTTGCGTTAGGACCAAAAATAAATGTCAAGACGTATCCAATTATCTTCATCAATGGATATAAATTCAATGCCAAAGAATATGGTGCTGGAAAATTAACTAACAATACCGGTGTATTCGTTAAAGGTAGCGGCGATCCAAATAATCATATAAATGCAATTGATTCAGCACGACCTGCGGAGGAAGTTTTAATTGACATATTTCACACGACCTGCGGAGGAAGTTTTTAATGTTTAGATCCAATTGATTCAGTAATGTTCCAGGTTCTGGAATCAACATGCACAAAATTATAATCTTATTGAAATAAAGCATACCTCACATTATCATAAGTACAGTCCTTTTGTACTAGCCAAATAAGCACTACAAGTTTATAATGCTCCTCATCTTTCTCTAAAAAGAGATAAAGCAGATTGGTTGGCAATTTTTAAAACAAAGGCAAGATTTACGTTTGATGGAAAGAATATTCTAGATGAACAAGCTTATTAGGCAGACCTTGAGGAAAATAGCGAAACAATAATACTCGACAATCATACTGATTTTAGGCCTCTAAACAATGAATCAAATGTTTTAGTAGAAGCATTTGAGACTACAGAGGAAAACAATATAGAGTATGAGATTGAGTCTGAATCGGAAAATGATGTGGACCGATTAATAATGTACATTTTGATAGAAGGTAATTTATGTGATTATTAATGTTATATTTTTCTCATAAAAATGATATATTTTCTCATAATTAAATGATACGTTCTACTGTAATAAAATGATATGCCTATGACAGGTATTATGTCATTTCGACATCGGAGTTCTTCCCATTCATCAGGTTCCCCCTCTTCTACTCAGAGAGGGACCGCCATGGGAGGTGATGGCAGTGGCCCATCACAGTAGGCACAACGTCCCATAGTGACGTTATTCCCCAAAGTGAATGGGTAAGTATTAAAATTATTTTAGCATCATAAATATTTTGTGTATGGTATATTAGCCATGATTTATTAAAGGTCTGTATCTATTTAATCCCCTCCAATATCGGGTTCAGGATGGCTACGCATTTTATGAGTAACACGAAGACTTTCGTGCCTTTTGGCACAGAGAGAATGTAGGATAGGGGTTTGTTTTAGTCTATATAGTCAGACTTTGGAACATTTTTCCAATTATCTTTTATACTTTCATTCCATTTTGGCTTTTTGCTGGGGTGATTGTAACCCAACTTTCCTTCTTGTATATCTTGTTGGGATTCTTTCTTGGCATGGTATATCTCATCCATACGGAAGAATTTCTGTGCTCGGAAATGGAAGTATTGCATATCCTTACATCAATTAATATAAAGCTCTTTCAAAAGAGAAGTTTGCTCAATTAGTCCCGATCGCTCTACCATCATCCTTTCCCTATCAGTTGCATTTTCTACTTTTAGTGCTTCTGTGCTAAATCTCTTAAGTACTCACCAAACAATTCCCTTGGTCTATGTTTGATATTAGCTAACATGTTGGAGTCTATAGTTGAGTCTTTGTATATGTAAAACTATGCTATGAATTCATAAGAAAATTGTTCCCAAGAAAAAATGATCTTCTCTTGATAATTCTTATACTACTTACCAGCTGCTCCATAGAAAGTCACATGGAAAAGCTTACAACGAGCTGCCCTAGAAGCATTATATAAATCCATTCAGTTTTCAGAAGCTTGAAGATGATCATCTAGATTAGTGGTTCCATCGTACTTGAGTGGAGGAATTTCGACGTGAGGTGAAATTACAATAGCCATTATTTATTCTGACAGAGGAGTTCTTCGAAAGCTACTGTTTTCCCTTAGGCTCAAGATTCCTTTCTCCCAAGCACATCCTTTGCTATTTGGTTGGGAACGTCCCTTTGGTCGATTTCGTCGTTGTGATAATCTCTATTATCTCCTTGGATTGAATTCTTTGATTGCTCAAGGGACCTTTTAGCTTGACCCTCTTGGTTTTCATTTTGTTCTTGATCTTGGATTTTTCTTGGAGATTGTGCTTTACCTCCTTCTTTCATAAGCTTCATTATCCTTAAAGATTCTTGAGATGCAGGTGCTTGAAGAAGTTCTCACATGATTATCACTTATTGTATTAAATCCTGAATTCTGGTCTCATTGCTTGCAAGTTTTGTTAAAGTTGAAGGTTGTCGAACTTCCACATTCTCTAAATTGAAGCTTCAGATAATATTTTCTTCCAAAGTTGTTTATGATGCATCTTCTTCATTTGGGTTGTCATTACCATTTCTAGGTCTTACCATTTTCTTCCTGGAACAAGAGAACCTTATACAATTAGTTCAATGAGAAAAATATAAGGGATCGGAGGTTCAAGCCCTCCTTCTAGCGTCAAAGTGTTAACGAATAAATTCGTCAATACCCATAAATATGTAAAAAATAGATTAATTAAGGGTTAGCCTCTTTGAAGCTTGCTGAGGTTGTTCTCTTTGAGGTTAATCAAAATCATAGGTTTATGCATGCATGGTTCCAAATCTATAGTAATTTTGTGTGTCGAAGTCATTTTCACTTCGAAGGTAATGAATAGTACAAATCAATATGTTATAGGCAATGTATCGACTAAATTAATATGTTCGAAGAGATATAAGTCAATATGTTCGACAACATCCAAGTCTTTATTCAAGTTCAACTCGATATGCAAATCACGAGTTCGATTATGTCAATAGGCTATGTAATTGTTTGATTTCCAATCCCTTATATGTACAAATTCCAAGTATTACAATTGACAAAATCCTCAAACAGATTTAGGATTTACAAACTTGAAAACATATCAGAAATAAGGAGAGAAAAATCTACCACAAAACCGCACCCTTAAGTTCGTATTTATAGAGGTGGAATGGCAAGGTCTTGGACGCGGCAGGGTCTTCGACACGGTCAAACTACGGTGGAGTTGATAAGGATTTAACGACTTCGATGTGTTAAAGTGCCAGTTCTCCACTTTGCTTCTTTGGTAGGAGGATGAAGCACCATCTTTGGAGGCATGGATAGCTTTCCCAAGTATAATTTTGGCATCTTTTAAGTGATATGAAGATCGAAGTGCTATATTGAACAACCGCGAAGAGCGATGTCGCTTTGCATCCTTTTGCGGTTATTGGTGTTAAGATCTTCATGGATATTGATAGTGTCCAACATCAATACCGCTTCGCATAGACATGTGATGTCTTTCCGATGCTAATGAGACACGTTAATAAAGTATCACTATATCCCAAATCAACATCAATACCGCTTCGCATAGACATGTACATGTTATTTAATGTAGACGAGCCTCTCCAACACTGCTATGTCCTCATTTTCTTGTCGTTGGCTATTGATGGCGAAGTGATGTTGCTTCGACTTGATGTTTGCTTCGACGTTGTTGACCTACAACATCATTTATTTGACGTCGGGAAGGAGTAGTATCATTTTATGGAAATCGACGGTGCCCTTCTTATTGATGATGCACGATGCTAATAAATCATGGAGCGCGCATATCGCCAAGGAGATATAATGTTGAAGTGATGAAGCGACGAGGAGATCATTATTGATGAAGAGACCATTAATGTCAAAGAGGTCTGGTGAAGTGATGGATTGCGAAGAGCTTAGTAGTACCAATTCCTCTGTGAATGCATTACTCATGGCATCATTTTCGATGTTGAATTTTATGGATAATAGTATTTATATGTATATACGAAAAAATGGTTTTAAAATTTTTGAAAAAGCATAAAATAATATATGTAAATATTATAAATTTAAAATCATAATTTATATGTATATATAAATAATATTTAATAATTATACATAAAATAAAATAAATATGAATTTATTTATTTTTGGCCATACAAACTTTTAACAAACCAATTTTTTTTAATTAAATTTAATCCATATGGATTAAAATGTTTTATTAATTTAAAATTTCAATACGAAAATAAAAATTAAACTTTTTTGCTACAAATTTTATTGTATAACATACATGTATATAAGTATATATTAATAAATTGCAATTTAGTACTTTTAAATTAATTAATATGGCATTTCAGTTTTAAATAATATAGATATATATAAATTGTTTTTATATACATGCATAGAATTCATATACAAATTTTTTAAATTAATTCACATACACACACATAATGTATGTTAGTAGTGGTTTAAAAATTCAAATTTTAATTTTGAAATGTTTTAAATTAATTTTGATTTTGTTATCAATATGGTAGAAAGCAAATAACATACATGTATATAATTTTTTATGTTAAAACATATTCATATGTAAATTGACAATAAACAAATATATATTCATGATATAATTCTAACCTATTCATTTACAATAACATAAATGTGTATGTGTATATAAATTGATAAAGATAAGATGTTACCTAAACTGTAGTTTCAAAGAAACAACTCGAATGTTGAATTGAAAGAACTCCTTGAATATATTTCAATCCTCTCTAGAAGTGCTAGTAATTAAAGAGATCTACACACTATTTATTTTATTTTATTTAAACTTGAATTTGGGTTGAAAATATGATGGAGGAGGTGGACATGAACTTGCTGCCAAGGGAGGAGTATAGAGTTTAGAGAATGTAAAGTCTAAAATGGAAATAGCAGTTGGTTTATATAAGAAAAGAAAGAGAGAAGAAAAACGAGATCTCGATATAATCTTTACCCTTCTTTCTCCACCAATTCAAACTGACATATCAAAATATCACACCCCACCTGACCTCTCATACATGGTTGGCCACTCCTAATAGGCTTATAGGCCCATTTGCATTTTCAAACTCGATCTGTGATTTCAGATTTAAATCCAATTCAAATGTACATCGATATTTTATATCGATGCTCACATATATAACCTTTATATATGCACTAATTTCGATACTAATGCAAATAAATTTTTTATAATTAATATTACATAAATATTAATTAATTTATAATAATTATAATCTAATTAAACCATGTGGTATTCAAAGTATTCAACATTGTAGTTGGACTCATATGTGTAAATTCGAACAACGATTAATATCAATTATTTTGAATATTAACGTTCACATGTCAAGCTTGTGCTGTGACAGTTTGGCTGAATTTATTACTTACAAAATTTTGGTAAAATACAATCTTCTATTTTAAGCAACCTTGATATTGATAATTATTTACACCAATTCTCTTCGTTAAATCTATATAACATTAGGACTTATGGAATTTGGTAGTAGTCAGAATTCTAATATCGTCCACATTCAATAAGCATAATCCAAGTGCAAAGTCCTTAGTTCAATAATAAAATTTATTACTAACCGAACTGCTCTTGCTAAAGACTTTGACTTTGAGTTGACTACAGTTGATCGTGATACTAACCTCATATAACCGAGGAGATGAATTCTCTGTTGAATAGTGTTTTACTTCTAATGCTTTGGCTCAGACCCAACTATAGTTGTTCAACGGATGTCATGCTACGATTTAACTATAATCAAAGTAGAGTGGCCACAATGAAGTTCAATAGTATTCTCAAGTCAAGAGAACTATGTAATTATGACGACCTGAAAATCCTCACAGTTCAGAGCATACAATAACCACACATGTCCAGCCCAAACCGAACGGAAACACGGATAATCATGAGAAAGAAAGAAGAGATAAGAAGAGAAGAGAAGAAAGAGAGAAAGAAAAGAGAAGAAGAAGAAACAGAAAGAAAGAAGAAGAGAAGGAGAAGACAAAACAAAAGAAAATAAAAAAATTACAGAATCTCACAATCGCAGTGGAAAAACGTATAATATAATATCAATGATCTTTACAAAACAGAAACTGTAATATAATATACATACATCCATCAGAGTACAGCAATGAATCACTAATCATCAGCCTGGACAGTTATATAACTTATCCTTACAATTGCTAATAATTTAACAACAATGCAGCGGAAAAATAAACATATACGTGAATACGACCAGAAGACCTCCAGCTCGTCTGCTAAAGCTCCAAAGCATGCAAATCTACATCTGTAAAAATACTCGGTCTGACCCGAGCATTGAAATGGAAGAACGCCCGGATCAGTCTGGTAAACCAGCATGAGAAAATACATCTCAATTGAATTTTAAAGTTATAAAACTTTTTATTATCAAAACAATGGTTTCTCGTAAGACCACACCCACACATAAACATAGACGGATTTTTACCTTACGATAACCAAAACATTTCATATCTAATCCTGTTATATTATACTAGTGTCTAGTATACAAATAATATGAATCATAGCCGAAATTGTTACATTATTAAATTCCAGCATACCACCTTGTAATACAAGGCTTTCTAAAAAAAGGGGCAGGCATGTAGTGTATAACAGATTCCCATGCAAATGACCAGGTGAAGGGACTACCTTTCGGCAACACATCTTTAGAGGAATGTACCAAGGCCCAACCGATGATCCTCTACCAACATAAGACTAGCCTACCTTTAGAGGAATAAGTATATCTAGAAGGGGATGATCATATCCTAATGGTTGCGAACCACATAGCCTTGTCGCATCTACCATGTTTTGATCATTTCCGGGTGTGAGGCCAAAGGTCACGATTACCTTACACATAGCACACCATCTTTCTTTGAATGCCACATTGCCATTCCATCAATCACTATTGACTTTCACAAACGTACAACCTCCAAGCTCTTACGTCTTACAGAAGGGTGTTAAGCTAAGAGAAGTTGCCTTCTCCGCCACCAAACAGATGTACGTTTACAAGAGTCAACGATGTAATCTCAAGAATTAATATCAAACATCCATCCATACAAGTTGTCTCAGACCAGGACAAACCGAAGGCACTCTCCTACCACATCCTATCGAGAATTACCCCTAGGATTAGTAGCGATCAATCCTTGCATTGGATATTTCATAATGAAGAGACCACTACTACTATATGTATATTGGGAGTTTATCCCCAAACGATCAACAAGTAGTCCTTCACTATGAAAATCTCAAATATCAATCTTCCAAACCTGCACATTCAAACGCATATACGTTGGTCCGATCTGGTTCTCGAATAAATCCGACCCCGGTCTCTCCAAACCAACAACAATAAAGAGGCCAAATATTTGATAGTCGGTTATTTAACTATCAAAGCAACAAACAATATCTAGCACCATAAGCAATCACTAAGCCTTAATTAATCTTTTATTAATTAAATCAATCTCCAAATATTTACTCCAAATTATCTTTAAAAAGATACATCCTCAAAAAAACCATTTCAAATCTTTCTATATTGGAAAACATTTCCATATACTTATATCAACGATATAAGCATATTCACAAGTCATTCCATTCTCAACACTTAGAAAAATATTTTCATATACTTATATCAACGGTATAAGCATATTAATAATACTACCATTTAGAGGCACGCCAAATAGATTTCTATAACCGTACAGTTCTAGAGTTTGTACGTCTCCGGACGGGTGTTCAGTATAGGAAGCAATGCTCCTACACACCAAGCCTTTAGTACGATCATAAGAACTGATTCGTGTATTTCACTATGAAAGGTCAAAACATAATTTATTATGTCAAAATGAATGTTGCGTAAAACATCGTTACGACAACCCAAAGACAATAATATAGGGATTTGATTAATTAATATATATATATATATATATATATAAAACCTTGTATGCTATATAAACATTCCCTTTTGGAAATCATTTACTATAACAACAGTGTTATAGTCCATGCCTTCCTCATTTCCCGAAAACGTCTATTACAACAATGAATGTTGAAATCTGTGTTTCCATTACTTATCACATTTTAAAACATTTTCAAAACCATTTATTCCATTTAAAACCATCATTTCCAAAACCTTTACCTCCGAAAGATAATTTACTTTTAAAACATTTAACTTCATCAAAATATTACTTTCAAAATCCTTAAATAAAAATCCATATTTAAGTCTCAACATAAATCATTTCCATATTTACAAAAATAATATTATAAATTTCCTTTTGATTTTATAATATTTCTATTTATTAAAATTCCTTTACTTACAAAATTCTATTTATAAATCCGTTCTATTATAAAACCAATTTTACTAAACAAAATCCATTTCTTTTAAAAATTAAATTTATTTATAAAATCCATCTATAAAAAGTTTATAAATCTCAACTATAAATCTATTTCTTTACTTATAAAATATTACTTCTATAAACCTTTTTTATAAACTTATTCAAAAATGCCAAACCAAAGTATCTCTCAAAACTATATTTTTATAACATCAAAAGTCATAACTTTTATTTCTTTAAAAATAAATTCCTCTCTTTTAGTAATTTAAAAATTATTAAAGCATATATACTTTCAAAATCACTTCGAAATCCTTTTCAAACCAAAATCATCATTTTAATATTTCAAAATATCAAAAATAAGGCCCAGTGCTACCATAGCACCAAATAAGTCAAATCCTACCAAAAACATCAACATGACATCCAAAACATCATATATCAGCATATATATGAAAATAAATCAACAGTGGTGAGGAGTCCCGTTGGATCCCTCCAACCTGTCCCCTGCATCATAAATAGCATATAATCATAATAATAAAATCAACCGCTTCGAGGCAGGATTCGTATACAAAGGGTCATTCGCTCTTACATGGGAACGTAATAGGGTCTCATCCGCTCCAAGAGGCGTGAATATATCAGAACCAATTAATATATATAGTATATCATCCAAACAAGCACCAAACATCATATATAAATTTATTCCCATTTATATAAAAATATAAGCATGCCAGAGAGGTGAGTTTACTAACAAAAATGCCAGAAGTCGCAAAAGCGCTCCGGTTTGAATTAAAATCGAAGGTCGTTCAATTTAACTCAAAATTCCTACTAGCTCCGAATTCATCCAATCCAACTCCATAGCGTAGTGCTCGCTGATATGAACGCAACACAACTTGTTGCGCTCGAAACGGACCTTGTATAAACAAGTTATGAGTTATTAAACATTTGATAATTAAAACTATATTTAAATTAATTTAAATCAAACTTTTACCCCTTCACGTTCTTCCCTCCCAGGCTTTCAAGCTACAGCCTGTGCTTCCTCTTTTTTTTATCGCGTTCGAAGAAATCACACCTGCCACCACTCGAACCGCCGTACGCCGCCTTCGCCCTCCGCCTGCTCGTCGAGCCATCCCAGCCTCCATGTGCCAGAACGCGTCGCCCGCGAATCTCGCCTGAGAAATCCATGACCTAATGACGAACGTCCTCGAGTTTGGCTGCCTCGTTTGACGATCCGTCGATCCAACCGTACAATAGCTTCGTATCGACGTGCTCTACGTTTTCCTAGTTGAAGCCGAAGGCTAATCGCCTTTAGACGTTCCGATCGTTGATGGCCATCGGATTGAAATGTTTTAATGACAGCTAAAGTTTCCCTTTACGGTTAGGTTTACTAATGAGAAGAGTTGAGGGCTATTTATAAAAACTATCGCTTGGCACTATTCAATAGTGAAAATTCCGAACTCTAGATGAAGCGTGTCACCTGGCGTTCTATATGTTATACCCATATTCCGAACATAATGGAATATGTATCGAGAGCCAATTCAATCATATACAGAAGATAGCTTTTGAAAATCAAATTATTTTAAATTAAATTATTTTAATTAATTTCCTACGCATTTCGAACTCGCATGATTAAACGTTACGTGCAATCGCCCCGAAATTCGACAGCATACTATAATTCACTATTATGGATCCAATGAAACTGGTTTCGTCGAAATCAAAGACAATGCCAAAAATGACTATTTTTATACGTTAATTAAAATGAGTAATTTCCAATTTTAGTTTATTCACTTTTAAATCAAATTTAAATGTCTATTATCTTCCTTCTAATTCAAATAGAATTTAAATCAACTTTAGAAATCATTTTCATTCACATTAAATTCAAGATTCAATTATTTAAACAATTTCAAATATTAAATTTAATAATTTAGTTATCAAATATATCATTTTATTTGAAATATAAGTTATTTAACTTATAAAATTAACTTTTCAATATTTAAAATCAATTAAATATTCTAAATTCGGATGCCTGAAATTCTGGGTTGTTAAAGTAATATTGCCACTTTGATAGTTTTTGTTGACCTAGTTATATTAACCAACAAAAAACTATCAACTGAGTTATCCATAATCATCCAATAATTATCAGTACATAAACCTTTGGTGGCCCCAACAGCCATGAGTAATAATATGCCCAACATTTGGAGAGCATTACGTACCATGGTCTCAACGGATGTTTCGATATCCATTCTCGATACATTTGACTAGGAATATTAGTTTTCGATAACATAAGTGATACTTTATTTAAGCAAAGTACTCCTTTTGATGTCTCAGGGGCTTGAACCCATGACCTTTAGAACCTCTATCCAAAGCACCACACCAGAACCACTTGAGCTAGAGGTCCTCAATTTGACTAGGAATATCTAAAACGATATGTTTATTTTATTGTGATATTTGCTTATGATTACAACACATTGTAACTACTACCACAAAACATACCATTTATGGATTTTCTATTAAATATACTTAAATGAAACAATTATTTAGTATAACACATTATAACAAGTATATAACAAAAAGAAAAACACCTTTTATTTTGAATGGGATTTTATTACAAAGTTAATAATTTATAATAAATTACAGAATTTCCCCTAGGGCATACACCTAAACTCTATCAATCTTCCACTTTCACTTCGAGCCAATTATGGAATCTCAATTTCATCCCTTCGATCAGTTTGATAAGAACTAACCGAGCTAGTCCCTTCATGAAAGGATCGTTTTCCTTTGTATCTACTCTTTGAATCACGAACTCTTTCTTCTCAACAAATTCTCTAATTAGGTTGCACTTTCAAAGAATATGTCTCGATTTCTTATATGCTCTAGGCTTCATTGCGATCTACATCGCCACATTGTTGTCACAAAAAAATATCGTTGGATTTTCCATGTCGAGAATCACTCCTAGCTCACTAATAAATTTGCAATCAAGAACGCTTCCTTAACTACTTCATTGAGGGTGATTTACTCGGCCTCCATCATGGAATTAGCTACCATTTCCTATTTGGAACTTTTCCAACTAACCGGCCCACCATTTATATTAAAGACATAACATGACACCGAGTTACTATCGTTAATATCACTCTAAAAGCTAGAGTTTGTATACCCCTTCATAAGGAGATCTCTGTTCCCATAAATGAGAAATAAGTCCTTAATATTTCTAAAATACTGTATATACATTCTACGGCAGTCCAATATTTTTCTTCTGGACTAGGCTGGTATCGGCTTACGCATCCTAATGCGTATGCCACATATGGCCTAGTACATAGCATGACATACATTATGGAACCGATTATCAATGCATACAATATCATCATCATGCACTCCTTTTCCTCATCATTTTGAGGAGCGTCCATCTAAGAAAGGACGATTCTAGATTGCACTTGGAATTCTGTATACTGAACCTTTTCTGGATGGTATCTATGTATGCGGATTGGGAAAATACCAACATTTTCTTAGATCTATCTCTATAGATCTTTATACCTAGTATATAGGCTGCTTCTCAAATATCCTTCAGGGAGAAATTCTTGGAACGTCGAGCTTTCACTGATTACAACAACGAAACACGTTGCCAATCAGTAGTAGATCATCGACATATAAAATTAAGAACATGATAGCACTTCTCTGTTCCTTTTCATATACATACGCTTCCTCTGTGTTCTGATAGAAACCAAACTATCCAAGTACCTTATGAAAACACTTATTCCAACTCCTTGAAGCTTGTTTAAGTCCATAAATGAATTTTAACAACTTGCAAGCTTGACCCTTACTCCCACTGACCTCGAAACCCTCGCGCTACAACATATAAACGGTCTTTTCTAAATCAGTATTCAGAAATGCCATCTTTGTGTCCATTTGCCATATTTTGTAGTCAGAGAATGCAGTAATAGCTAGCATTATCGGCATAGACTTAAGCATTGCTACAGACAAAAAAAATTTATCAAAAAAAGTTTTTTCATAATCAACACCTTGAATTTGACGAAATTCTTTCGCTGCTAGCCTTGCTTTGTATGTCTCCACTTGTCCATCTGCATTTAGTTTTTTCTTAAAAATCCATTTGCAGCTGATGGGTTTTATCCCTTCGGGTATGTTAGCCAAAATCCATATTTTGTTTTCGTATATGGAATCCATTTCAGATTTTATAGCTCTAAGTCATAGTGTAGAGTTGTTACTCTACGGTTCTTATTGGAATGAGAGAGGAGTTTCCTGATTGAAGATGCAGTCCTCCTTCTTGTCATTCATGAGAAAATCATAGTATATCTCCAGTGGATGAGATTCCCAATTAGAAATTCTAATAGGTTGCATGTTTTCATATCGCATGAATTTGGTCCTTCTACTAGTTCCGCTTCTGTGTTAATTTCTTCGATCCTATCCAAGTCTAAAACTTTGCTGTTAATTTCATTTAATAGAAATTCCTTTTGAATGATAGCATGCCGAGAAACAATAACCTTTATTACTTGATATTGTAGAAAAAATATCCATTTAATTCTTGGGATATCCTATAAATTCGCACAACGTCGATCTGGCCTCGATTTTACTAGGACTAACGTTCTTAACGTAGGCTGGACAACTCCACACCTTCACATATTTGAGTTAGGGTTTCTTTGTGCACCAAATATCCTTTGGGGTCTTAGGAATAGATTTAGTATGGATCAAATTCCACACATGCACTATGGTTTCTAGCATATATGCCCAAAAGGATAGAGGTAACTCAACTTTACTCATCATGGAATGAACCATATCTAATAGTGTTCAATTCCTTCACTCTGAAACACCGTTATATTATAGAGTATGGAATAACTTGAGAGATAATCCCATTATCTTTTAAGTATTGTTGGAGCTCATGTCCAACACGCTCACCTCCTTAATTAGGTCGAAGTATTTTAATCTTATGGTTCGTCTGATTTGCAACCTTATTTTTATATTCAATAAATTTCTTACAAACATCGGATTTGTTCTTCATAAAATATACATATCCTAGTCTCGAGAAACTGTCCATAACAATTACAAAATAAGAAGAATTATATTTGGTAACTATAGGAATTGGGCCATATACATCAGTATGTATGAGACCCAAGAGTTCATTAACTCTTTCATTGCTCTCGCTAAAGGGGTGCTTGATCACTTTTCCTTTAAGACATGATTCACATATATAAAATGATTTAGAATCAAATGATTGTAGAAAACCTTTAGTTTTCAATTTATGTAGTCATTTCTCATTCGTATGACATATTCTATAGTGTCAAAGATAGTTATTATTTATCTCAACATTAGAAGAGTTATTCACAACACAGACAGTATTAGTAATCACATAAATGCCATTAATTCAACATAATGTTCATAACATCATCAACACGGTAAAAAGTATATCTAGTCTCAGACAATCTAGACATGGAAATTATACCACAAATAGTTTTTAACATAATACTAATTATTTAAAATTAAAACCAATCCATTTGGCAAAGATAAATGATAATATCCAACTACCGCTGCATCTGTTAGAGATCCATCAATAATCTGAGGTCTCATTTCTCCTTTTGCCACATGACATCTATTCCTACATCCCTATAATGAATTACAGATGCGAGTTCAAGTTCTAGTATCTAAAACCTAAGATAATTTATTAATTGAAAAATAATTTTAAATCATAAATATACTTGTAGGAGCAGCAAAAATATTATGTTTCTTCTATTTGATAATCCTCAAGTACTTCGAATATTTCTATTTCCAATGACCCTTCTTGTGACAGTGATGGCACTTACCCTTGTATGCTGGAGCAATCTTCTTATTCTTCTTATTAACCTATTTTCACTTCTTTAAACCATTCGAAGATGATGCCTTCCCTTTAACTGCGAGCACCGCGCCCCGATCCTTAGATGAAGACTCGGCTGACCTCAACATATTGAGCAGCTCCACGAGACTTACATTCAACTAGTTCATATTATAGTTTAATCAGAATGGCTCAAACAGTGGAGTAAGATACCTTAGGATCAGATCCACTTGCAGCTCAATGCCTATCGTAATGTTCAATCAAGAAAGTCTATCAATATAGCCTTTCATCATTAAGATGTAATCATCCACTTTCATGCCCATCTTCATCTTCATATTAAACAGTTTCTTCATAAGTTTGTACCTTACGGAAAGAGACTATACCCTAAACAAAGATTTGAGACTATTGAAGATTCGATGGGCATTTATGTTTTTGTGTTGTCTCTACAATGATTTTTCTAACATGGACAGCATGTAAACTTAAGCGATCTCTAGTCCAAGACCCATTTGTTATAGGCTAAAATTAGTTCAAGGTCTGTAAATCGGTGGGTTTTTCGCTTAGAGTTCCAGTTATCGACGACCATAGACATTCGTACGTTAGTTATATCTTAATTGCCCTTAACCAGTGTATGTAGTTAGGTCCGGTGAGTTTGTCATTTTTCAACAAACAACTTTAGTGTAGACATTTTCTGCAAATTTAATTTAATATATTTGGACATTAATCCATAGTAGATGTTCTTAGAATACTAGTAGGGTTAAACATTACATTTCATTTTACTAATAAGCTCCCACTAGAATTTTATGTTTCTCAAAACCCCAAGACAAAACATAGAAATATTTCAACTTCTCTAGTGGGTGTTAGGACTAGTTTGTCATGGGATTTTGACCGCGAGTTTTCTCAATAAATCATAGACCCACAAACGATGGATAACACTTTATCGGTTGTAGCGTATACAACTCATAACTCGTTATCTTTGTCCTAATCTAATTTTGAGCTTGGGTTTTCTTAAAAAATCTAAAGAGCTTATTCACTCGTACCTACCATTTAGCGATAATCCAATCCTACCTTGAGTTTTCTCAACAAATACATATAGCTATCTTACCTTATCTATTCTATATATTAATAATACTACACATAACATCCTTAGCTTGAGTATGCTCAACAACCAAAGAGCATGCAAGCAATTATTAATATATAAATGGTAGATGGCAACATTATATTAAAGATTCTGTAATCTTTAACAAATTAATTAAGTTATATCGACTTATGGAATAATGTATTTCTTTTGAAATACCCTCGTGATTCAAGTGTCAAGCACATCTGAAATTATGATGCACGTACTATATGTATATATTTATTCCTTAAATCTAATTAGTGTTTCTTATTATTCCACCTTTTATTATACATTCGTATTATATAATTTTAATTATTGTATAATATTTTATAATTTAATTAACTTATATAATAATCTTATGTATAATCTTATTAATTAAATCTTATTTAATCAATTAACATTTTAATTAACTTTATTTTATTCAATTAAACATTTTACGTTGAATATGTATACCATAACATTTATAGTTATAAATATATATACCTTAATATATATATATATATATGTATTATATTATTTAGCATTTTATTTATTTAATCAATTTTATTTAGAGGAAATTAGTTTAAAGGAAAAAGTTTAATAAAATTTAATTTTAACGGACGTTAAAATTAAACTTTGGTCTGAAGGACAAGCGCCAAAAATTGTATTTCGTTCGTACTTCTGTAGTTTCATTTCTTCTGCAAACAATACTTCTGTAGTTTCATTTCTTCTGCAAACAAAATTTCTTCTGCAAACAAAATTTCTTCTTCATCAAACAATGGCAACCCAAACCGAAATCAATTTTCTTCCTCAAACTGATTTAAAAGCGCAATCGACTTCAGAATCTAAGTCGATCGACGTAAATCAAAATATTTCAATAAATCCTGAACAAATAAACGATGAACCTACGATTTCAAAAAGTAGGGTTTCCAATGCTATGCGTACAGCAGTAAAGAGAAGGCGAAAAACTACTTCATCAACGGCTGTTGATTCGGATGAGATTGACGAAGATACAAAGAGGACGAAAAAACCTAGGGCATGTAAAACTATGAATGAAGACGAAAGGAAGAAACAACAGCTTACTGATGAAAACGTCAACAGAAAAAGAAAAACAAAGGTAAAACAACTGATTATTTGATTTGTTATTGAATGATAGATCAATGTATCATTTGATTTGTTGCATGTATAATATTGATGGTAAAAAATAATTAGATGGATACTTTTTTAATGATAGTTCAGTATATCATTTGATTTGCATGTGTAATATTGAAATATGAAATGATGGATGAACATAGCATTCAGTCTTTGACAGATGATAGACAATGATAAGATGAATATTTATAGAATGATAGAAATATATAGCATTGAAAAAAATGTTGGAGAAACATATCATGATAGAATGATAGTTGAATATATCATTTTATTTACAGTATTTGCTAGTATAGTATGATAAATGATAGTTCAATATATCATTTGATTTACTGTTTTTGAATGTTATAGAATGATAGTTCAATATATCATTTGATTTACTGTTTTTGAATGTTATAGAATGATAGTTCAATATATCATTTGATTTACTGTTTTGATGGTAATAGAATGATAGTTCAATATATCATATGATTTACTGTTTTAGATGGTTATAGAATGATAGTTCAATATATCATTTGATTTACTGTTTTTGAATGTTATAGAATGATAGTTCAATATATCATTTGATTTACTGTTTTAGATGGTTATAGAATGATAGTTCAATATATCATATGATTTACTGTTTTAGATGGTTATAGAATGATAGTTCAATATATCATATGATTTACTGTTTTAGATGGTTATAGAATGATAGTTCAATATATCATTTGATTTACTGTTTTTGAATGTTATAGAATGATAGTTCAATATATCATTTGATTTACTGTTTTTGATGGTTATAGAATGATAGTTCAATATATCATTTGATTTGTATGCATCATATTAAAATATAATATGATAGATGAACATATGATAGACAAACATAGCATTCAATATTTCGACTTTAGAAGCATACAGTGAAAAAAAGAAATGATAGACAAATATAGCATTTGAAAAAAGAATGATAGATGTATATATCACTAGTAAATTATGCTTTCATAGTTGAAAAAATTGATAGATAAAAATAAGAAAGCATTGAAAAAATGAGACATAAAAATAATATTATAGTTTGTTAAATACCGAATTATTCATTCACAGTTTTTTGTACAGGGATCAAAAGGTAAAACATTGGAGAAAGCAAAAAAACTGAAGGAAAAAAACCAAAGAAAGTATCTCAGAAACAAATTCAGTATAGATGTAGCTTACTGCCAATGATAAAAAAATTCAAGAAAATTAAGGAAAAAGGAGGTTATCTTATAGACCAATTAAATTATTTAAAACAAACACCGTTCGAAAAATTCATGCTAGTGTTTTTTAAAGAAATTTTATCCATACCTGCTTTTACAAAATCATCTACAACCTTAGATGATATAATAGAAACATTTTCTATCAATGATGAAGCTTTTAAAGTAGGGAATAATTTTTTAAAAATCAAACCTGAAGATATTGCAATTATCTTTAGCTTACCTTTGTCTGGAGTAAATATTTTTCCAGTACCGAAAATGAGTTTACAAATACTCCCAGACAATTGCAAAGATTTTGTACTGAGAAACTTTGGAACAATAGAGCACATAACAAAGGATCTTACAATTTCTAAGATAAATAATGTGCTAGAAACACAACAATTTCAACATGAAAATGATTTTCCAAAATTGCTTATAATTCTTGCAATGATAACCTTCTTCTTTCCTGATAACCAAAGATACTTACCATGGGGATATATTCCCTATATCCTAGACCAAAACAAAATGAATTCAGTATCTTGGCCAGTTTCAATTCATCATTCACTGATTAGAGCTTTGACAACTTTCAAAACAAAGCCAAGAAACATGCCAGGTTGTTCCATGCTCCCTATTGTAAGTACAGCAATCTAACTTTATGTTCATGCATGTATCTGTATAAATTAAATTATACACATTATATGTTTTAACAAGTAATATTTTATTTGTAGTTTTTCCTATGTGAGCATGTGAATTTGATACCTCCATTAGCAACATACTGTTCAAACTTACCTAGATTTGGGAGGTGGAATGTTGCAAGCTTGAAAAAGGTGATCTCAAGAGAAGCATTGATGAACATGGACAGTAGAAAGGCATTATTTATCACACTACTATAACAAATATATAATGATAGATAAATATATCATAACATAGTGTATATCAACAGTTGTCATTTTGTTATTATATCATAACACTAGTATAACTAAAGAATGATAGTCAGATATAGCATCACATGAAAAATGACAACTATATATAAAATTAGTTCATCCTTGTATGTTACCTGATTCATTACTATTTATGTTATTACATAGATTTTTGTTGAAATAAGAAATCTGACTAAAGATGAAAAAGCACTTCTTCAACAATAAAGCCAACAAAAATTTGTCCAACTGGATAATAATGAGAATATTGGGATGCACAAAATAGAAAATGTGGAAGAGACATCAAAAGACCAAGTTTAGACAATGCAGCAGTACATCATACAGTTGGAAAATAAATTGAAGAAAAGTGAAAAAGAATTAGAAAAGGAAAAACATAAAAGAATACAAGCAGAAGGCACTGTCATACAATTGAAAAAGGAAATCAAGATTTTAAGATCAAAAGAAAAAGTAGAAATAGAACCACCATCATTTGATCTCAAAATAACTCAGGAAATTGAAAAGATGCGGAAAGAGAAAGAACAACAGGATCAAAACAAACCTTCAGAGGCAACAGAAAAATCACCAGCAGTGCATGAAAAAACGCAGAAGAAACCAAGCTCTTTAGTTTTGAGGGTTAAAAAGCGCCAACGAAGAAGGAAAATTGATTCTGATTGCCAATATGAAATTGTGTGCAGAAAAACAAAGAAAAATGTTGACAATGAAAACCAAAAGCAACAATTTGAAACCAAGGAAGGTCAGAAAGAAAATACAAATGAACAGAAACAAGAGGAACAAAATGAAGAATCAGATTATGAACATGAATCTGAAACTGAAACAGATGAACAAGTCAGAACAACTGATAATGAAGAAATTATTGATGTTGATGGATACTCGCAATCAAGTAAAACCTACAAGAGTAAGGATATCACAAAAAGCAGTATTCTATAATTATTGAATGAAGAACAGCAAAACAAAATTCTTACTTTCTTCAACTTTAACAAAAATGAGATGTAAGAATTCTAATATTTTTTATTTCATTATATTTGTTACTAAATAAAATTGAAGGAAAATATAGTTATCAATTATTAATTTTCAATTACAGCACTGTAGCATATGAAAAAGATGAAGGACACAAAGGAGGAATCACAATAGTTAAATCTATGCAGGAAGCTGTTCTGTTCGAGGGGGTTACAGATGGACAGGTATGCATCAAATTAAAATTATGATAACTGTCTAGGATGGGAGAATGAGTAATAAAATTAGCATTCATAGTTTTTTAAGTGCATATAAGTGTATAGAATGAGAGAATGATAGTTAAAACTAGCATTCAAATTTCAAACTGCATATAAATGTATTGAATGAAAGAATGGGAGTTAAAAATAACATTGATATTTGTAAACCACATATAAATATATAGAATGTCCAAGATGACTGATTAAATGATCATTTGCATTTTTCAACGCATACAATGTAGTAAACATATAAATGAAAATGAATACTAGCATTAATATTCCTGATCCAAAATAAATTAATTATCCCATGAAACTTACAACCTTTGTTGTTTGGTTTAACAGATTATTGATTGGTTTTATTACAATCAAGAAATGTATGAACACTGTTACTACTTCACCACAATGATGATGGTATGTATAATCTTTTTAATATAAATGTTAAAAATTAATATAAAGTATTATAATACATATAAATGTGCAGAATGCTTTAACACATGACCAGCAAACTGTGATCAAAGACATAGTTATACCAACAGTAGATGTCATTGTCAAAGATGAATTTATAGAGAAAATTTTCTTCCCTCTACATTACGCAAACCATTGGAGCTTGTTGATGCTAAATTATGAAACAATGCAGTGGAGTCATTATGATTCAACAAAACCAAAAAATAGATCAACAAGGACTTCAAACCCCAGCTACAACCAAGCCTTCGTTCTTGTAAGAAAAGTATATTTTTGAAATCACTCTAACATTAATATACAACACTAATTTTACTTCTTGCAGAAAGACAAAATTGAATTGATATTCAAGACAAAATGGGCAGAATTAGGAATACTGAACAAAGAATTTCACAAACCTAAAATGCTGCAGCCAAAAAGCCCACCATAGGATTCAGATTCGTAAGTAAATAATTTCATTTCTTCTCTTGTTTAAACTATCATTTCTATTTTTAAATTGCAGAAGAATGCATGAAATATGCAAAATGATAATTAAAACTAGCATTGCTAATTAACAGTTCATTGATCTGCACTTATTGAACAAAAAGATAATGTATAAGCATGCACATTCCACACACAGCAATGTTGTCTCTATGAATGCATTGATTAATATTGTGATCGAAATATAAAGCTATGTTTTAGAATTTTGGAGTAAAAATAGCAATATTATTTTAGAATTAGGTTTTACTGTAATATGAACTAACATTTGTATATTTGAAACAGACTTGATTGTGCGTTCTTTGTCATGGTAAACATGAAAAAACTGGACAAGGATGAGGTACCAGAAAAATATCCAAAGGAAATGCTTAGAAACCTAAGAGCTGTAGTGGTGTATAGCATACTCAATGATCCACAATACAGTTGGTCACTGGAGAAACTCTTCAAAGATTCTACATAAAAAAAGCTGTTGCATTGTAACTTCGAAAAACTTTAGATATATTTGAACTCTTCGAGAAACTCTGCAAAGAGTCTGATATGGAGTCTAAGATGGAATCTGAGATGGAGTCTGAGATGAAGTTTTATATGTTTTCCAGTAATTGAATTTTGTTCTCAGTGTATAAACTGTGTAGATGAATTTGAACTTCTTGATTTGAATTTGATTTGATAATAGTTGTCTAATTTCAATGCATGAACTACAATGTATAAACTATCAATATACTCAAGTGTCATTTTTATTTGTTTTATAATGCTTTTATTGTATTTCTGATGTACCAAATGATGTTTTATACTGAAATGCTAGATAGAACTAGCATTATGCGAAAATACATTTCTCAATGATTGAACAGTGATCAATAATGTGTGAATTTATCCATATCGAATTTTTATATCATTTCCAATGTTTCAACTCCATTTCAAATATGTTGGCTATTGTTTACACTGTAATGCTACTTATAACTAGCATTAAACTGAAATGATAAACAGATATAGGCAATTATGGATATGGTAAGTGCTGGGGTAGAAACATGGAGATAGTGGTTTTATTGTAATGAAGATATCTCATTTACAAATAACAGAAGATATCTCATTTACAAACTGAAATGATAAACAGATATGGCAATTATGGATATGTTATTTTCTAAAACAGAGAGATGCAGTTTGCATAATGAAGATATCTCATTTACAAATTACTATTAATTATTTTTTCCAACTGCTGTTTTTAACAATAACAGAAGATATTCAGATGCAGTGTAGAAGAAATATGGGAACAGATGTTCCACAATTTCATATAAACAATACATCATCATACTGAAAAATCATTACAAAACCACTAAAATAATCTAACCAAGTAATCATATAAACAGTATATCATCATCATCAAATCCTTCATTCTTGCTCAAAAGCTTACTCAGTTGTATACAATGAAAGATGATTGATTTCAATGATAGAACACTGAATACTAATTATAATTAAATGCTAGTTACAACTAACATTCAATTGAAATGATAAGTACATATAACATTGAATACAAATATCAATACCAAAATGTAGAGGAATAGCAGATATCACAAATTTTAAAAAAAAATAACCAAAAACTTAAAAAACTTCTCAATTGCAGTAACAAAACACATAGATTTTATTAAATTTTTGAAGAACCAAGACAATTCCTTTTGTTGTGGCCAACTTTATTACACTAACTGCATCTGTTTCTTTTACTTTGAGAATATCCAAATCCACCACGCCTCTTTGTAGATGGTCTTCCAGCACCACGAATTTCTTTAGGAGGCCTAATCAAAACATTATTTTCAGCAACAATTGGCTTATCAAAATCTGGAATTGGATTGATAGCATTAGCATATGAAGATCTGAAAGCAGTAACAGTGAAATAGTCCTCCACAAAATCATAAACTGATAATCTACACTTGTTAATGCACTTAATTGCATGAGCACATGGAAAACTAGTAACTCTCCATTGATTACAAGAGCATAAACGATTTTTAAGATCAACAACCTGTGACTTAGGAGATTTAACTTCAAACACAAATTCCGAAGACTTAAAAACTTCCCAACCAAAGCCATCTTCTACTAACTTTGACAAACGTTCCTCCATAACAGGACAAAGATATGTTGTCCATAGACAACATTCCTCTCTTCGTCTCGCCATTTGCTCCATAACTTTCACACGAATACCATCCAAACAAGAAGTTATAGGCATAACTCTATTTTCCAAAATCCAGGAGTTGAAACTTTCTGCAACATTAGAAGAATACTCACCATAACGCTTTCCTTGAAAAATCAAATCTGCCCAATGGTCAAACGGTTTATCTCTTAAAAAATTTTCTGCAGATATACCACCAATATCTTTAAATTTGGAAAGATATCGCTCAAAATCATACACATTAGAAGCTCTAGCACAAAGTTTAAACAACTCCACAATAGATGAATCACCTTTACCCGCCTTGACAACAGTACCAATATTTTGTTCCATGTGAAGTAAACAATAGCTATGATATGAAGAAGGAAATATTTTGGGAACACCTAAAACAAGACCCCATTGACGATCAGACATAAAAACTAAAGGCCGATCTTCATTAAGCATTCCTTTCAGATGGGATAAAAACCAAGACCAATTAGATTCATTTTCGTGCGAAACAATACCCATAGCAAGAGGAAAGAAACCTACAAAATAAATAATTAAGGACAGCTCAGTAATGAGAAACATGGATTATATTAAACATCAAAACCATTTTTAAAGGTTAATAATTTCTGTTATACACAGTTAAAGTAAATTCAAAATGATATATGAATATAGCATACGTTATTTAAAAGTCTTTTAGGTACTGCTGCATAAAATTTTATTTCATGTTTTTGTAAACATTTCTACCATAAACATTTGTACTATAACTAGGTCAATCATTTAATAAAATAAAGCCAACAATTCTTGTGTAAACATGGCTGCATTATAATTATGAACAACTTTGAACAATGATAGTTTAATATATCATCACTAGAAAAACAAATGAGTAAATAAAAAAAACTAAAATGAAACTCATACCTTGATTACCATTTTTAGCAGTAGCAACTAACAAAACACCCGGTCTTCCCTTCAAAGCAGCTGCGTCTAAAAATATTAATGGCCGACAATGTTTAAATCCAAGTAGACAAGCACCAAAACCAATACAAACTCTCTCAAACTGATCAGTTGAACCATTAACTTCCAGGGCCACATAACTACCAGGATTATACTTTTGCAACGCTTCTAAATACCAATGTAAATCATTATATGACATAGCATCATCGCCATATATTTCTTTCAAAGCCAATTGTTTTCCGCTATAAGCATAATAATATGAAAGAGTAAAATTGTAATCTCTTCTAAATTCCTTCATTATATATGTTGGCTTCTTCATAGGAGCATCTCGAATTTGATCAACAATCAAAGATTTAACAAATCTACTTGAAATATTAACTTTATTAACATCTCTAAGACCGCCTCCACACGAATGAGCAAAATTGTAAGTTCTAATAAAAAACCGAGAGAGTAGACTGGGATCCGAAGAAGCATTAAGATAAAACGTACAACCATCCTTCAACCAAGAGCAATTAACCGATATTCTATCTGGAGAATTTCTTATAAAAATCAAATCATAACCATTTTTTATTTGATATGCCATTAAAAACTCCCGAAAATCCTCAGCTCCATTAAAACAAAAACCAAGAAAATCCACAATAGTTTTTGACAACCTTTCTTCAACATATCTTTCAAATAATAAGAAGAATCAGCATGTGAGTCACTATTTGAACCAGAAGTACTACCAATTGAAGAGCTTTGAACACTTGCATTGCCTAAACCACAGCCAGCAATATCAGCTTCCTTAACACAATCATTTTCCTTAACAGTAAACTTAAAATATTGACTCTTCTTGAAAATTAAAAAACACACAATACTGATCAAATCTGAATCAGTATCAATGATTATATTCTTATTCTCAAGAACATAAGATATCTCAATAGAAAATGGACTTAGATGTGGCCAAACTTCACAGATTTCAGTCTTAACACCAAACAAAGAGGAGCCCGTCGTGAGATGACAAGAATAGCAATTCCCATTATGTTCAAAAATAACTAGCAAACTTTTTGATTCATCATCATAGATATCAGTACTGCAAAAGAAATTAAAAAAACAGTTAACAAACTTACTTAATATTATGACAGAGCAACAACAGAAAATGTTAAATTAACATAGCATAACAAATCAAAATGATAATTAAGACATAAATAAGAGAAATATAAATCAATTAAAAAGCAGATGATAAATGAACAGAGCACAAGCAAATTACAACAAAATATGAATACAACAGCAAAAAATGCTATATAAATATAGCATAACGAAAAAAACTACATATGAAATTCACTCGTAAGATAGATGAACAGTAAAATTGTAAAACCTTAAACTATACTGAAGAAACAGAATAATACACAATAAAATCTTACCTTGCCATTGAAACAAATCCAAAATAGGAACTGAAATCTGGAAGAAGACAATCTATACAACGTACAAAAACAAAAAAAAAAATTACTAATCGAACGATATTTTATCAGAGAAAGATAAAAAGAATATCGAAACAAATAAAAGTAATATACCTGAATGTAACGAAATTGTAAAGATCCAGAGCACGAGGAAGATCGACGATGAAAAAACACGACGAAGATGAATGACAATCGAGAAGATCGAATACAAAACGCGTCCTTGAATCGAGAAGATCGACGAACAAAGATCAATAATATCAAAAAAAGGTGGAGAAGAAACACAGAGGAAAATTTAAATTTTATAGAAGTTTGTCCTTAGAAAGAAAAAAGTAAGCCCGCGTCCTTTAGACGAAAAAAAAACATGCGCGTCCGTAGGCCCAAAAACAGAAATAAAAACTTTCTTCAGCCCATTTTCCTGTTTTATTTAATTATAATTTATTTCGAAAATTATACATACATACATCACCTTAAACATTTTTAAGATAATATAACATATATTAATATATAAGTTATTTAATTTAACTAACTATTTGATTAACTATTCAATTTAATCTAATTAATATTAAATAATTTTTATAATTTAATAAATAAATTTTCAAAACAATTTTGAAAATTATTTTCTATCATTTATTAATTTTTTTACTTATTTTAAATTTTAAATTTAATCTTAATTTCAAAACACATTTTGAAAAATTAGTCCAAGGCCCAAATCGAAATCAAGCATTTCATACTAGGGATAACCTTTAGGCTTACTTCACCTTTTAGGCTAAGCCGGTGGCCAGGTAGGGTAGGGCACTTGATTACCCAAACCTAGCATGGACACTACTTTTTTAGACGGCCTATTGAATGGGTAAGCTTAACTAGTTGGCCCTAATACTATTAGTTTAGACCACATAGGCTATTGGGCTCTGATACTATTGTTGGATCTGAGCAAGCATTTAGCGGGTTAAATTGGTGAATTTCAAAAATAAAAACATTGGATCTTATTAGGCCTTAGAAGTCTAAATAAATTTAGATCTAACCCAAATCAATTTTTAATAACAACGTTATTTTATTTAATTGATTAATATAAATATTTTTTTTGTATAAATGATATATAATGTGTACATATGTATCAAATACATATGTACGTGTACATGCACATGCAACATAAAATATGTAAATGGTTTAACATGGTCATATCTAAGTGTTGAGATTTACACCGTTACATACACATTAGCCCCTTTATATATGTATTTGTTGTCTATTGATGTATAATATTAGTATAATATAAAAGTAATTATATATATGCATATAAATATAAAAGCAACTATATGCATTATGTGTAAAATAATTATATATAAATTTAAAATATATGACAATTTAAAATTTTAATTAAAATCTTTAAGAAAAATTCAAAATTAAATTAAATCTATATTTAAAATATCTTATTTAAAATTCAAATTCAAATATCTTATATTTAATTTACAAAATTGTATTTATACGTATATGCAGAAAAAAAATGTTTTTTTATTTTTGGAAAAGTATAAAATAATATATGTAAATATTATAAATCATATAAAATTTTAATTTATATGTATATATAAATAATATTATATAATTATGCATAAAATAAGAATTTTTAGATCGAAATTTGGTTCAACCTAATATGCTTTGGTCACAAAGAGTTAATGGTACTTGACTAAGATAGGACACTGACTCAAGCATGCTGGTATTGAGTCCATATGCAGTCATTGTGCAAATAGTGCTTTGTTAAAGTCCTTGGTTAGAAAGACACAAATTCAATTATGACCTAATGGCCATTAAAGTTCCAAACTTAAGATTCCTCAATATGCAAAATATAAAATAAAAATGAGAAAGAAGAACAATTCGAAATTCGCCCTTTCTAACGGGAGGTACTTGCATATTTATAGAAAATTTAGACCTTTGGATTCATAACATGTGTCACTTGTAGAAAGTGGGTGGCCAAGATTTCCTGATGTGGCGCATGCTCGGGATGACATGTAGCACAACCCTTCTCTTACTTCATGATGACATGGCATGTTGACCCAATCAGGGAATGCCATGTGTCTAGCTGGATGTCAATTTTATATAATTTATTAACATGCGATAGCTTTGATTGCCAACATGTAACAACCTTAATTTTAGGTAGCTCTTTTAACAATCAACATGCGGTAACTTCCTTCTATCATCAACATGCGGTACCTCTTTTTAAGTTTCAACATGCAACTACTTATCTAATTATCAACATGCGATAGCTCTCATTTGGTATCAGCCTACGATAGCTTCTTTCTAATCAACATGTGATAACCACATTATTTTCAACTTGCGACAATTCCTTTCATCATCAACTTGCGATGGTTATTCTATCTCCAACTTGCAACAACCTTTTCATTATCTATATATGATTCCTTTATCTATCATCATGCGAGATGCTTTAGTCTCAACTTGCGATAGCTTCATTTATCATCAACTTGTGACAACTAGCTTTGGTCTTGATTTGCGATGGTTTCTGTTATTATCAACTTATGACAGCCCTTCCTTAATCTATGACAGCTTAAATTTTTGGGTATAACAACTATCAACTTGCGATAACCACTTCATTTCCAACTTGCGAGAGCTTCATTATCTTTCAACTTGTGACAACTACTTCATTATCAACTTGTGACAACTATTTCTTATTCAACTTTTGATAGCTACATTATCTTTAAACTTGCGACAACTCTTTCACCATCAACTTGCGATAACTTCTTCATATTCAACCTTCAATGGTCCTGCACCTTATTAATTTTTGAAAATTTTAGGTTTAACACTTGCCTTCCCATAATAAGTTTTCTTATGCTTTACCTTGAGTATACTTCTACCTTTGCTTATGCTTTTCTCTTTTTGGATTGTTATTCCTTGTTCGTGTGTTTTCAGCTTAATTAAACTTTTAGTTTGGTTGTCCATCAAATCAAGAGTTTAGTTGATCGTCCTACCTTGAATGGTTGTTTTAACCGGGCCTAGTGGAAGGACCAAAGGGTTAAGTGACCATTACTCTTTGAATGGATGCTTCTACTAGGCCTGGCAGCAGGATCGAATGCTTTTTGACCATCTCCCCTTGATGGGTGCTTTTTATCAGGCCTGGTGGTATGACCAAAGGCTTTATTGACCATCACTCTTTGGATGGTTGCTTCGGCCTAGCATTATGGCAGGACCGAAGGCTTTTCATATATCTCCCTTGGATGAGTGCTTTGGCCAGGCCTGGTAACGGGACTAAAAGCTTAATGGACCATCACTCTTTAAATGGACGCTTCAGCCATGCCTCGCAGTGGAACCGAAGGCTTTTTGTCCATCTTCCTTTGATCGGTGCTCTAGCCAAGCATGGCGGAAGGACCAAAGCCTTAATTGACCGTCACTCTTTGGATGAGTGCTTCGATCAGGCCTTGCAGTGAGACTAAAGGCTTTTCATCCGTCTCCCTTGGGTGGCACTTTGGCTAGGCATAGCGGCGAGACCAAAGGCTTAATTATGCTCTTCTGGGTATGAGGTGTGCTTCTACTTAACAAATCTCGCTAACCTTGTCAGGTTAGGACCTAAGTCAAACATATCGCATCTTAGTCCAGAGGCTATTATTTGGAAGGTCTTCTGGTAATCCACTTTATTCATCTAATGTTATAAAATATGGTCTCAAATGTTCAACGTTCCATGTCCTTGCTATTACATTTCCATCAGGTCTTCTTATCAGTAAGTTCCTAGAGAAATCACTTCATGAATGACTAATGATCCTTTCCAGTTTGGTCTTTGTGGACAATTCGTTGGATCCCTTTTGTTTTCCATTACTCTCTTTAACACTAGATCTCCTTTCTTGAATAGCCTTCCTTTTACTTTTTAATTGTAATATTTGGAAATTCTTCGTTGGTTTCAGTTGCTTGCATGCCAGGTTGATCTCTTGGTTCATTAATTAAGTTGAATGACTCTTTCTTTATCTCTTGATTTGATTCGTAGGGGTATGCAATCCTTCGACACGAAGGGACTTCCACCTCCACTAGTAGCACAACTTTAAATCCATATATTAAAGAATACAAGGTATGCCCATTAGTCATTCTCGTGAAAGTTTTATATGACCTTAAAACAAGGGAAAGCTCCTCAACCCAATTCCCATTTGCTTTGCCTAATTATTTCTTTAATATATTTTTATGGTCATATTCACAGCTTCTACTGCCCCATTAGCTTTTGGGTTAGCGACTAATGAAATTTTTTATTACTCCATTTCATTCACAAAAACAGGTCAATTCTTCGCTCTTAAATCAAATCCTATTGTCAGAAATGATATTATTTAGGAGTCTGAATCTGGTAACTATATCTTTGATGACAAACTTCAAGACTTTTCCCACATGATATTTGGAAATGGTTCTGCTTCTTCCCATTTGGTAAAGTAATCAATGATCGCTATGGAAAACTTTGCTCCTCCTTTTGAGACCGAAAGAGGTACAATCAAGTCAATTCCCCATACATCAAAAGGCCATGGGCTCGTGATAGCAGTTAACTCACTCGGAGGTAACCGTTGAACTCTAGAAAACTTTGGCACATATTACACCATTTAATGTAGGTAAATGCATCCTCATTCATGCGGGGCCAATAATATCCTTGCTCATTACCTTCTTTGCTAGTTTTACTCCATTAGTGTGATCCCCATAGAATCCCTCATAACCTCACTCCTATTTCTGGGATAACACATCACAAGTAAGGTGTTGAATACCCTTTTCTATATAATATTCCGTCAATTATGGTATATGAACGGGCTTGATATCTCAAATTTCATGACTCATTTTTTTCCTTTAGGCGATATTCCTTTTTCCAAGTACTCAATTATGGTCATCATACAACTGTTAGTATATTGATCCACATAAGCGCTTATTCCCATTCTTTCAGAAGCTTCTCCATGACTATTATTTTCCTGAGGGTCTTTCTTGCCATATTGTAGTTGTTGAGCTTATGATCGGGTTAAAACCAAGGCTTCATTATTTGACCCTTCTTTCTCTAATTTGGTACTAGGGTCTGTTGGAATCAAACAGGGAAAATATTGACTTCTGGTGCTCCGTGTGAGCTTGCCAATTTTGCTAAGTAATCTACCTACTCGTTCTTCCCATTTTGTATTTAATGAACAGAGAAATCTTTAAACAGAACTAACATATTATGGATACATATTGAGCCAACCAAGTATTTTGGTTTGATATACCTTTTCAATTGGTTTACCATTAACCATGAATCACTAAATATCTCGATCCTAGATATTTTTAGTTGTTGAGCCAAAGTTAACCCTGCTACCATTGATTCATACTCAGCCATGTTGTTGGTTGTAGAAAACCCTAGCTTCAGTGCATAATGTAGCCTATGTCCATCGACCATAATTATCATATAACCAATTCTAACTCCTTGTTCATTTGAAGCTCCGTCTAAATGTAACTTCCATCTCAGCTCTAGTTTCTTTTCTTTTTCCAATTGTGGTCAATGAATCCTATACATTCTGCTACAATATCGGCCAAGGCTTGCCCTTTAATTGATGCTTGGGATAGATATTCATTGTCAAATTAGCTCAACTTCATCCCCATTCTTATCAATCCTCCTAAAGTTTAGGTATACCGAGGACTTGCCTTAGTGGTTAATCAGTTAAAACTTTGATAGGTATACTTGGAGATAAGACCTTAACTTTAATGCGTATAGTAGTAGGCAATAAGCCAACTTTTCTATAACTGAATATCTAGATTCGACATCTTTTAATCTCTTGCTTTTATAGTATACCCTATATAGGACTGAGCTAATTTCTATTTTGATACTGCCATATATAAGAACAAGATTCTCCCCCAATGGGACTAAAAATTATCGGTGGATTATCCAAATGGCCTTTTAGCTCCTCAAGGGCTTTCTGTCACTCTTTTTTCCATTTAAAGATTTTTTGTTTCTTAATCATATTGAAGAAAGGAATGCATTTGTCAATTGCCCTTGATATGAATCTGCTGAGTGCGGCGACTCATCCACTAAGTCTCATTACTTTTTTACTCGTCTTTGGTTCTGTCATATTCCTAATGCTTTAATTTGATTGATGTTTGCCTATATTCCCTATGCACTCACGATGTACCCTAATTTCATGGATTAGATCCCAATGGAACACTTTTACGAGTTCAATTTCATTTTGTACTTCCTCAGTGTTCCAAACATCTCGTTCAAATCTCCTAAGTGATTGGCTTCTTTCTTGGACTTTATTAACATATCATCCACATATACTTCCATGTTTTCTCCTATTTGGCTTTTGAACATTCTGTTCACCAACCGTTGATATGTAACTCCTGCATTCTTTAATCCGAATGGCATCACTTTATAATAATACATTCCCCAATCAGTCATGAAACTTGTGTATTCTTCATCAGGTTAAACATAAGAATTTCATTATATCCTGAATATGCATCCATGAATGACAACAACTTATGACCACTTGTACCATCAATTGGTTGATCAATTTTAGAAAGTGGGTAACAATCTTTCATACATGCTTTATTTAAGTCTATGTAGTCAACACACGTTCTCCACTTCCCATTTGAATTTTTAACCAACACCGGATTTACTAACCACTTTGGATAAAACTCTTCTCTAATGAATCCGATTATAGCTTCTTTACTTCCTCTAGTAGTACCATAATATGAACTTTATCCAAATGTCTTTTCTTTTTCCTTTGGCAGTAAAATTTTGGGTCAATATTAAGTACATGACACATTATTATAGGGTTAATTCCTTCCATATCGGCATGAGTCCAAGAAAATACATCTTTACTTGGTTCTAGAATGGAAATTAATTCCTCTCTCTTGTCCTTATTCATCCTTTTTCTTACGTTCACCACCTTAGTAGAATTTTGAGAATATAGATTTGCTTCCTCCAAGTCCTTTATAGATTGTGTATTTTCTTGACCATATCCAAAATCCATATTTGGTATTATTTCCTCCAAAACCTTGCTCTTATCTTGGTCAACTTGATTCAAATCTGTATACTTCCTTTTCCCATTTTCTGATTTGACTCTTATACTTAGTATTCGATGCTCTTTTGTCAGAAGACTTTTCTTGTTTGCCTAAGATATCAATTCCTAAGGACAGATATGCAAGGGATTAGGAGTTTTAGTTTCGTTTAGTTTATTTAACGTAGGGCCATAATAAAATTCGCTCTCTTTATTATACTACTCAAGTGTGGAAAAGTACATTTCACGAGAACTAAATTGTTCCCCACATATGGTTCCCCATCTTGCCATGGAAAGGAACTTCCCAAACAAATGTCTTGGGGACACAACGACATCAATCTCATCTAGTGCAGATCGTCTGAAGAATGCAGTGAAATAAGATGGCTAGTTAATTACCACAAATAGAGTTTCAAAATTTCTTGAATAAGGTGGGGTCCCAATTTGAAATACAGTTTGATTTGCCCAATAGGCCTGGAGCCCTTGTTGTTGAATCGAAAGATAGGTTCCAAACTTGGTTCAAGCTTTTCTTCAAGAATATCCATTTAATTGAAAGCACTTAAAAATTGACACTAATTGCACTCCTAGTATCAACCAATATTTTAGACATAAGCGAAAGTCCAATTTGTGTAGTTATCATAAGTGGGTCTTTATGTGGATGTAATGCCACACTTTTATACCCATATTAACAAAGAATATTACATAGTAATATAATATGCTAATATGAAGAATAAGGCTTGATAGGAGCGACCACACATGAATATTCTCTTAGGCTAACACCGACATGTTTAGTTTTACCTCAATAAAATCATAAATAACGTGTACGGTGTCGGCACAAAGCAATAAACACATTGGCTATATAAGAATACAACAATATATAATTTATCACAAAGAACACAGAATCATATAATATAGCAGAATAAATAATATAGACAAGAAGATATATACATAAGTGAGTCTATAAAATAGAAATGCTAGACTCACATAATACAGATATAGACATAAACTGCAACTTGTCTCAATGATATACATGACATAAAAAGTCACCAACTCATATAAAGTATACAACGTGCATAAATGTCTATAATCTAAATGACAGATATTTATATCTAAATATATCCATGCGACGACTCGGATTTTATGACATTGTTATTGGGTAATTAACTGTTTTCAACTATTAAAATATTGATTTATTAAGTTGAACAAATAAATTTCTGATAATTAAAATATCTATATCTATAAATTGATTAAAAACTATATAAAGTATTGAATTGCAAAATCTCTAGATATGATAAATCTTATAGAAAAAAATAAAATAAATAAATTATATGTATATGTAAACTCCACCATTTAAATTAAGATAAAATATCCATAAATATATATAGATAAATATAGACATAAGCCTTATGATAATTAAATATATATATATACATGTATATAAGTATATATATGTATATATGCCTATATGAAGCAATGTATATGAGAATGTGTATAAATGAAAATGTAGATATATACATATATGGGGGCACACATATGTAGGTAAAAGTATATGTTAGTATAAAATAATGTATGTGTAAATCCCTTAATATATATATGGTATATGAAAATAAATGTTTATACTTAGGGAAACATCATTACGACAAGCATTTGATTCTAGTAAGCAAAACATAAAATCAAGTCTCATAAAATAGCAAATCAGCTCATATAATCAAATCAGCCTTCATATGAATCAAATCAAATCAAAATAAAACAAAAGAAAAAAAAAAAATTTAAGGCCTGTATATGAACAATAGGTTTCAGCCTCTTATTTACTTATTCCCCTTATCTACATACCCTATGTTATCTACACATATACCATTCTAGTCCAAAATATACATATACATGTATATGTATATATATACATATACATGAAACAAAACCAAAGTCAAGTCTTAAAAAAATAAATCAAGCCTTTCATAAAACTTCAAATCACCCAAAATCAAATCACGTGAATTAAGGAAATCAAAATCACTTTGAAAAATAGAATAGCCTGTACCAGTGCAAGCCTCTGTTTTGCTCTGCACACTTCATTCCTATATATAGGTGGCCAAGCATATGTTTTGTTCAGGGTTATGTAAAAAAAAGAACGGAAACAAAAACTAAACAAGAATCAAGACAGTAAAGTGAAGCTAGATGGAAGATTAAGCAAGTAGCAGTTCATCTCAGTGAGTAAAGAACTTAGTCTTTCTTACTGGATATTTATATATGTATCTATATATTGTAGATTTTTGTTAAATGCTTTTACCTTGTCATGTATTTATATGCAAACAAGTTATAGGATGTTTATATGAGGGTAAATCATGCTGACATACCATATAAACTTCTCTGTCCCTGGTTTTGTTTAAAAATAGTTCAAACTTAAACTTCAAAAATCATAATCTCCTAAACTAATGGATTTTAGCTAAATCAGTCAACATGGAAGTGGTTTGTATTGATCCGAACTATTTTTAAAAATTGATAGTACTGGATTTCATTAGGGATAGGATGAGATATCCTCAAAAATCAGTAAGAGGCCAAAATGAACATAAAACTTCAAAAAAAAGTTTTCTCTCAATCCATAAGGAATCGCTCGGCGTCGCAAGTCTCGTTGGAGTCGTATGAAGGGGAGGTCTTTTTGGAATGGGTTCGACTCGATTCTGTGGCGATGTTTATCGTTCGTCAAAACTAGGGTTCGAGTTCTCTCTGGATCGGGGCGACAATTCGCGATTTGGGATTTAGCGTGGTGTCCGGGGCGGAGAGCTGCGCCAGTGGTAGAGTTTTGGAGGAGATCGAAGAAAAACTTTGTCGCACGTTTTGGAGCTGGGGCGTTTTAATTGGGTTCGGTCGGATCTTTGGAGGGGGGACGACCGTGGGAGTGAGGGTGTAGCCGTGTCGAGGAGGTGAAGAGAGACACGTTGGCGGTCTTTGTTGGTCGAATGAAGGGGCGGGGCTCCGTGCAAGGTGCACGCGTGCACAATTTATTTTTACTGGAGATGGATAAGGAAGGAGGAAGAAGAAGAGGGAGAGGAAGCAAGGAAAGGCCGGTCGGTTAGTGGGTGAACATGTGGGCTCGGCCCATTTGTTTAAAGTAAGAAATTTTTATATTGGTTATATTCCATTATTTAGGTTAGGTATAAAATGCGATATCTTGGTGATCCGTGGTCTGTTTTGCTTGCAGATTTTTACGTTGGACTCGTAATGACTAGTATAACATAGTGATATAGCTTGTGGGTAGTTTTGGACTATTACAAATTCGTGGTATACTAAAACGGATGGATTTTAAATTACATCATATAAATTAATAATGACTTTCAAATTTACATAAATCAATTTCGTCAAATCTTTCTTCCAATATAAAAATTAAACGATTTAAATGATTTAAGTAAAATAACAAGAGTTACCTTATTTGATCTATTATATGTCAATAGATAAATTAATTATTTAACGAACGGTTAATTTTAAGCAGATTGGGAGGCAAATATTTATTAAAAATCTCGGATTGAAAAAAAAACTTGATTTAAAACATAACTTGACTATACCGTTGAAAGCAGTTCAGTTCTGAATTTTAAATGAATCTAATATGGATTTTTTAATCGTTGATTAAGTTAACTACCTATGTTAATGGATAACGTTCTTGATTTTGTTTTCAACTATTTTTTGCCGCATTGTTAAATAACCAACTGAGTTAAAGTAAACTGGAAAAAATTCGTTAACACATTTTACTTGAAAGTAAATCGACTCATGCTGACCATTATTTAAAGTTCTGAAAATGTCATAATTACAAGCAAATAAATCTCGATAGATTGGACACGATAAAGTAAACAAATGGAATGAATTTCCATAGTGATTGAGAATACTCTATTGTGGGGTTGTTGATTTAACGACTTGAACTTGTAAATTTTATCGTTGGATTCGAAGAGACCGGAGTCGGTATCAGTGTTGTCCGAAAACCACTTCAGGCCAACAGCCACTACGAATCTTTACGGATTGATTCTGGATTCTAATAGGCTAGAATTGGATTAATTTCAAATATAACTATTTTAAATAAATGACGGTACTTAGACATTATTATAATATCGATGCATTTCGGATATAAATGTTTTGGTTATAATCTGATAAAAGAAACTCGTTGGGTTGTACGAGTTACCTTTGTTTTCAAAAGATTTTTATAACTGAAGCATTTCAAATTAAATGGGTTTACTCACGCTAGTTTCGAGCCTGACTCGGGTGTTACTTTATTGTAATGCTCGGTTCAGACCGAGTATTACAGAATTCCAGGTTAGGTCGCTTTGGAGCTCAGGAGACGAGCTGGATGGTAGAGACGTATTTGACTATGTTTCGCTGTGTATTATAGGATGTTTTATTCAGTATTTAGGTATAAGTTATTATAACTGTCCAGGTTTATTTGTTGACAAATTGTACTCTGATATCTTGTGTGTATGATAACAGTTACAGCTTTTCTTGTATAAAATGCTGCTACTGTATATTATATTTTGTTCCGCTGCGATTGTGAGATTCTGTGTTGTTGTTTTCTGTTTCTTATTCTATCTCTTTTTCTTAAAACCCTAACAGCCTGGTATTTCCGGCACTCGATTGCTCGGCACTCTATACTGTGGACGTATTAGTGTCGATTTTCGGGGGTCGAAAATCTTCGGGCCGTTACACTTGGTATCAGAGCTGAAGGTTAAGCGAGAACCTTGGCTCTGGTGGGAATTACTCATTAGAGATAGGGTTAGTAGTACCCTAGAATGAGTTGAGTGTATTATATATGAGGACGTACTTGTTATTTTCTTATATAATGATTTTAAAATGGTTTTAAAAATATTTTTTATAAGATTATATTTTGAAAAAAATTCCTGAATTATTATAGTATATTAAGTTGGTTGGTTGTTGTTATCAAAATTAAATAGGGTCATAAGAATTAAGTGGTTATATATATGTATACAATCATATGGGAATTTGATAAGAATGAACCATATAGGTAAGTTAAGCAAGAAATGGATTCAAACTAGAATTTAAAATTCCGGAAATTGCAGTATTTTTCAAAGTGATTTAAAATGGAATAAACCTACCCAGATTTTATTTTAGAAATCCTTCCAAATAATTATTATGAAATATATGGTGTGTTTGGTCCCTGAATATGATAATATTAATTTTTATCATAAAATTGGTTATTGTAAAGGATGTTTATTACAGAATAAAAAATGATAAACCTTATGAAATGTTTAAGGAAGTGAAATTATATAAGCTGGATTTATAAAAATACTTATAAATTAAAATGGATTTAAATTGTGAGATTTTGAATCTAAGTCCCGGAAAAATTGAAATGTGTTTCAAAGTGTTTAAGGAAATAATAAATGATATTATTTAGAATATTTTGATATGGAAATTTTTGTTTTAAAACAAGAGTTGTTCGAAGACGAATTTGTTTTGGGTTAAAAACTAAGAATGGTTTAAAAATTTAAAAGTGTGAGTTGATATGTAAATGGGATAAATATGTGTGTGTGTGTGTATATATATATATATATATATGGATATATATGGGTTCAAAGTTGATTTGAAATAGGGAGTTGAATTTTGGAACCCCCTTAGAATGAGAGTATAACCGAAAGAGAAATAAGTTTTTGAACTTATAAGTGGGAAAGATATTGATAAGAATTTAAAATTGGAATGGAAAATTTAAATTGAGTAAGGTTAAATGGATTGAATGGATTGGAAATTTACTCAGGACAAGTGGATTAAGTTTGGAACTTATGATCAGAAGTTGGAAATTTTTATTGTGAAATGGAAAATTTAACTTAGGGAAGTTAAATGGATTAAATTGAAAAGAGAAGTATGGATTTGATGAGAGGTTATGTATGGATAATTTCAAACAGCTTTTGAAATAAAAACGGGTTTTGAATTCTGGAAATTGGTAATGAATGCCATTGATTGGTGCTTTTGATAATTTAAAGGTTTATTTGCTTTGACATATCCTACTATCATCCTGTTTGTTATTGACGGTACATATAAAACTATAAATTGGATTATTTCGAATAAATTAAGAAGTGGATTGAAATGATGTATATCCATTCCTGAAATTAAATAGAAGTAAAACTTTATCCTGAAATTTATTTAAATAATTTTGATTCTTAGAAATAAAATTGAATTTATGGAAATGGAATCATTTTGAACTTAAGTTTGAAATGATAAAATGAACATATCAACCGAAATTGTTTAAGAATTGGGTTTCAAAGTTTGAAGTTATAATTAGGAAATCAATTGAATTTCGAAAATTGATTTGTTCTTAAAAGATTTGAACTCTTACTCGAACCTCACATAAGTCTAAGTGGAAGTAATTTAAAAGAATATACGGAAATTAGGCTCAGAATTGAATTATTAAAGACTTGGGTTGTTAAATTAAATATTGAGGGTTAACTTGGTTAAATCGGTATTTTGAAAACCGAACCTGAATTTATATAAATCAAGATGGTTGAAAATTGAGAATTGAATTGAGATTAATTCAAAATTGAAATTTAATTGAATTAATTGGAATTGTAATCAAGGTTGAATTAGTTGGAAATCGAAATGGGAATTGATTTGAATTGGAATAGGAATCGAAGTTAATACGAATTGGAATCTGGATTGAATCAATTTAAATGGAAGTGGAAATTGAAAATTGATTTGAATTAGAGATTGGAAATTTAATTAGTTTGACTCTGAGACTATTCCCAAATAAATTATTTTAATATAAACTTTCTAAAATCTATTTTCTTAAATATTCAGATTATTCTGATTTTCCAAGCTATTTTATTATACAACCATTCTTTTTTTAAAACTCAAACTATCTTATATCAACTATTTAACTATTTTAAAACTATTCAGGCTATTTTATAAATTCAAACTGGTCATAATGGAAATTGTTTATATTTAAATCATGGATTTAAATATTAATTGGGATAAGTTGGAGTATTAACCCAAATGGAAAATGGAGGCAATTCTGAATTAGAACCAAAATCATAATATTAAGATAAAAATGACTTTGAAGTAAAAATAGTATATTTGGAGAAAAATATGATGATAAAAATAAAAAGTTGGATAGCACTATGACTGAAACTTACTTTATAAAAAGTAAGAAAATGTGACCAATAACTTTGTAAAGGAAATCGAACTTGGAACTTTGGTTTGGTATTAATGAGATTATAACCAGAAGAAAAGATCTTTGAAAGATACTTGAAAGATAAAGTGGAATTTATATAAGTATGAAGAAATCCGGAAAATTATTCAAGTTGAAAGAATAATCTTATCTTATACTATAAAGCAAAACCCTGGTCAAAGTGGTCAAATTGAAGCCTTTTTCAAATTGCCAAAAATGTCCTTTTCCTTCCACGGCAATTAAAATAAAATGAGGGTCTTACTGTCTTCCTCCCATCCACCATGTTCTCAAACCGGTTGCCACATTCCATTTCATCCCCACTTCACTTTCCCAACTTTTTCTTCCCCCGTAACCTACAAAATCTAAAGACACAAAAATGATCATTAAATCATCTACCAATTTTCGGCGACTAACAAATCAAACAATTGCCTACGATCAAGACGGCTTCAACATCTATTTTGAGATTGGCAGATTGGAGAAGTATGATTGATTCATGGTCGAAGACGATTTGTTTAAATCTTTTTCCCCTTTTACGATTCGGTAAGCCCATCCACTTTCTATGCTCTTTTCATACAACATCGACGATATCGTTATACCTTTTATCGATTTTAATTTACGATTTATTTCAGTAATTGGTAACCTCGGTCTGAATAACGAAAGCAATGGCGTTGTGCCAGTGTTGATTTGATGTAATCACTTGCAGTACTCCCCAGTTAAAGTCGGATCTGCGAAAGCAATTGCGTTGTGCCATTGTTGATCCTATTTTCTTTTTACCTACCCACTTTTACAAATCTGCTCCTATAATTTATAATCTGCTTTTATTTATTTGTTGCAGAAATCTGCTCCTATAATTTATAATCTGCTTTTATTTATTTCTTGCAGATAACATGGATCCATGTTCAAATTTCTACCTAGACACAGAATTGGTAGATTTGTTCATCAAAAGAGGTAATTTTGGATACTTTTGCAATACGAACTATTCCAACATTTTGTATTCTGGGCTTTTTAAGTACTTTTCATCTCTCATGCGATTACTCTTTGTTAACATGATTTGCAGATCTTTTTTTCAAACAAAAATAGCCACAACACTTTTTCCCTCGATATAGCGTTTTTATTACCTGAAACGAGCACTTGCATGCGTGCACAGTAGGACCAATTAAAGTCGGATCTGAGAAGAAGCCTAGCAAACGAATTCCAGGTTCGGTACAGTACTCCCAATTAAAGTCGGATCTGAGAAGAAGCTTAGCAAACGAATTCCAAGGTTGGTATACATGTTACCTTAATCATATTATTAGTTTTGGAAATGTGAATTTAGACCATCAAACATAGTTTGCGGTATTAGTCCGTTTTGATTGCAGAATAATATGTTATTATTAGTTTACTTAATTTATACAAATGAATTACTTAAATTTGGTTGTTTTCTGCATGAAAATAGCCTGACTGAAATTACCTCTTGCCTCTGCTGTTGAATTAGTAAACTGGCTCTTACTTATGTCCTCTGTTACTTGCTGCTCTTCAAGTAATAATATCATTTTTTTCCCACACATAACACTTTACACCGTGGTCATTGAATAAAATTACTTTCTTTTGTTCATGTTTATTAACACAAAGATCAAATACCCTTTGCTATTCCAAAGTTCGTTCTTCATACTTACCCTAGATTTTTGTACTGCATATTTCTAACAGTCAGAAATCCTTCCTACAGCCAGTACTTTCCATACAAGTTACATTGTGTTTAAACAATCTTACATCAAATTCATATGTACTATATTAGTCTTTAATGCTTCTACAAAGTTTTAATACGATAAATTTACGTCTGCCGTCTTTGTCCTCGACCTACAATCATACTTTATCCACTGCTATTCTTGAGTGGTAAATTGTGTAAACAGATTTTTCATATTCATCAAATCATACTATAACATGAAATCAAAAATTTCCTGCCTATTTCACTGCATGCATACTAATTTTTTTACCGACAAATCTAAATATTGGTATTCGAATAAATATTTTATTCACTCATTTGGGTAATCAATATTTCCTATTTACATATAAGAAACAGATGGATGGTGAAGAGAATGACGAGAATTTGATGAAGAAAAAATGGTTGATATGAACACTGAAAAGTTGAGGTACTTTCTTTTTCACTCTTGCCCTTTCATTCTTCAAATTTGTAATAACCAAATTTGTGATAGTTGCTAACAACGGTTTATTTATATACTTTGATTCAACATTGAGGCATTATAAGCAAACCATTTGAATTTTTAACAACCACTGCATTTATATCCTTCGAGAATAGTTTTCCAGTTTCCACCATTTTCTTATATATAACGCAAATACTCGGAAAGGGAAGCCTTTTTAGGCTTGCCAAAACCACCCTTTCCTTATCTAAAAGCAAAAAATTATATTACTAGGTCAGATTAGTCTTTTCTACATACATCATGTACTCTACCCATTTCTTTTCCACGTTTTCAATCCACTTTTATCATTTTCGTTCTTGCTAACCTTAACCGAAATGTCCCTTTATTAGGTTTGGAAAAAGAAAATGTCGGTTGTGTTACTTTTGTCATTTCAACAGTTAGAGGGAACAGTTACCTTTCATTTACAATGCCAGAACTCATTTTCTTCTCCCTTATACATTTTTACCTACGTTCAGGTTTTTTTTCCTGATCCTATTTACTATTTACCTACCCACTTTTAGAAATCTGGTCCTATAATTTATAATCTGCTTTTATTTATTTGTTGCAGATAACATGGATCACTGTTCAAATTTTTACCTAGACACAGAATTGGTACATTTGTTCATCAAAAGAGGTAATTTTGGATACTTTTGCAATACGAACTATTTCAACATTTTGTATTCTGGGCTTTTTAAGTACTTTTCATCTCTCATGTGATTACTCTTTGTTAACATGATTTGCAGATCTTTTTTTCAAACAAAAATAGCCGCAACACTTTTTTCCTCGGTATAGCTTTTTTATTACCTGAAACGAGCACTTGCATGCGTTCACAGTAGGATCAAAACTCAAATTCTCTCCATAAATCATGAATGGGGGATTAGCGTCAACATCCAACAAACTCTTTGATGAAGAAGGCATAGAGAATGATTAATTGAGATGGACATGTTGAGTTATGGCATGCTTTAGTTGAACCAACTGAATTGAATCGGTACCATTTTACGTTTAATGAACTTTTACTCTTCTTTTATGCCACCATGTCTTAATTTTTTTTACTGTTCACATTTGTGCATGTTGCGATTATTTGTTTTTCCAAACACTTGCACCCTACATGTATATTTTTATGTTTTAGACCCTGCACTCAATCCGTCTGATGAAATGACTGACCAGTACTGTACAATTATTTTAATACAAAGAAAGATTGGATGCATTTTTTTATTTTAACAATTTTTTCCATTAAATATTCACATATGGTTGAAAAAATGACCAAACTTTCATTTTTTTAATGGCTTGCAACCAATTTATCTATGATATGATTATATGTAACAAACGAACTGATTTTGACACACTTGATTAATGTTATAGGAAATCAGGCAAATTTATGTGAAGTTCATATGCCCACAAACATGGAAATTATTATCATCATCCACTAAGCTTTAAGTTCAACACGATGCAACTATTTATTATATATACATTAAAAAATACATTCTGACAAAATTCTGTGAAGTTCAAAACCTGTAAAAAAAACTTCCAACTGAAATCCAAGGATTTTCCTTCCTTCTAGCTAACTATTATATAAAATATATATTACGTATTATTTAAGGTAAATAAATCTGGCGATGGCTCTGTAATGTAACAAAAGCAATGTGTTCCAGAAACATGCTTGAAACTGTAAACAATAATATGATGTTATCATTATGATTATTGTTATATGACCATCTTTGTTTATCCTATTTTAAGTATCTTTCTTTTCAATATTTACATTTATTTATGGACTCTAAACCTCTGTATCTAGATAAGTAATAATATTATTTGTAATCAGTTCACACTGTCTAGCCCAGCTGCATTTTCTGGCTTGGTCACTGTTAAAGAAGGCATTTTCAACTCATCACAAATAAACAGTATTAAACAGTTTTAATATGATAAAATTATGTCTGTCTATTTTGTGCTCCAATAACAATCATACTTTATTGCCATTACTACACTGTTATTCTTCAGTGCTAAATTATGTACACAGATTTTTCCTATTGATCACAACATACTACGCAATGATATAAACAATTTGCTGCCTATTTTATTGCACATTTCCTATTTTATTTATCCACAGATATAAATTTTGGTATTTGAATACATATTTTATTTAGAGGGAATTAGGCACAAGGACAAACTTTGAAAAAAATTTAGGTTGAAGGACACAAAGTTTCATTTTTAGGCTGAAGTACAAACTTTGAAAGAAAATTAGGCTGAAAGACAATGCTAAATATAGTTAGCATTTTGTACAGTGCAAACATTGTACAAAATGCTAATTATAACTAGCATTATATCCAGTTTTACATTGTACAAAATGCTAGTTGTATTAGCATTGTCCTTCAGCCTAATTATCTTTCAAAGTTTGTCCTTCAGCCTAAAAATGAAACTTGTCGTCCTTCAGCCAAATTTTTTATGAAAATTTGTCCTTGTGCCTATTTTCCACTTTTATTTATTCATTTTGGGTAATTAATATTTTCTATTTACATATACGCACCGATGGATGGGGAAAAGGACGACGAGGAATTGATGAACAAAAAATGGTTGATACGAACATTGAAAAATGGAGGTACTTTATTCTTCACTCATGCCCTTTTATTTCTTCAAATTTGCACTTACCAAATTTGTGATAGTTGATAATAAAGGTTTATTCATTTGAATGCAGCTTCCTCCTTAACTGAATGTACCTAATTATCTCACACATAAATAAAAACTGTACAACTCATGAATTTGTTCTATTTACTGCTGCAATAAACTCCCCCACATAATATTACGTGATATATAATGCAGAAATGCTGTAAACCGTTACTTACAGTTGCAAAATACCCAATTAACTTTGGCCTGCTACACACTAGCCGTTAACCCCACTGTTTCAGCCTTAATTACAGAACTCTGACTACTTCAAAATCTTCCACCTACTAATACATCAACTTCAAAGGACAGGTCAGACAAAAGTACCAATGCAAACTGCCTGCTGCTGCTTCCCACCTCCATAACATCACCAAATATTGCACAACAACATTTCGAAACTTGCGTGACAGCACCTACTACTGTGCATCAAAACAGCAAGTTAGAACAACCGTCTACATTTGCAGACCAACCGCAAATCCATAACGACCATGAACATTTTACACCCTGTCAACCATACGACAATTGGGATGCATTCTTCACACCAGAAGTGGTATGCTGCACATAACTCCCTATACTTAATACATACTCCTATTACTCAATAAATATATGCTTATTCTAATTTGCAACCCCTTTTACCTTCTCCCACAGATTGAAGAGTGCGATAAAGCTATTGAGCGTTTTCTTGCAGAGCATTCGCATAACTAATCGTGCTGCATGCTGCTACAACATCTGCTCCTCCTTCTACTCTACCTCATTTAGCTCAATCTGCAACTACCAATAAGCTAACTGCCATAACTCCTCTGCTTTATAACATTTACTACTCAGTATAATGTACTGTCCGTCTACCCAACTATTTACTGTACCGCTTCCTTATTTTCTTCCGTAAAATTAACAACCAGTAATCTGCTCTACCAACTTACGTTTAATATCAACTCCATGCTTCATCTCTGATTATTTTGTTCTATTTACTCTTACATTTCAATGTTTCTTTCACTACATTTCACAAAACTGCGAACTAACTCAGCCCATCAACAAACTTTGAAACCAATCAACAACAATTTATGATCCTTCGTTAATCATCATCTTTTATACTGCACAAACGAATGCAACTGAACAATTAACAGCAAGTACATATAAATTTCTCGATGGTAAATTAACACAAACAAGCAAATATGAAATTAGGTTGAAGTTCGACCAATTACTCCACCTACCTACACAGGCTCTAATATTGTTATGTACAATGATACGTCAGTTGATTCAGACATTTAATTTAGTTCGATTAAACATTAATACTTTATTTCCATTTGGTTGCCATATCACTTCCTCCTCCCCCCCTCGCTATCGCACACTTTACCATACTCTCTAACTACACGACAACTGTAACAAATAGAAAATTTGCTCTCTCCCTGTTACTCACACGTCCAACGGACGTGCCACCATACTCGTATATATAAGGATGATTTTATGAGAATGGAACAGGAATGGGTTTTTGGAACTCATTGGTTTTAAAGGCTTTTGATTTTGGAAAAAAGTCAATTTTGGAAATTTGGTAAATCAAATTTGAGAATTATCGTTTTGAAGATATCGATTTTGTGTAAATGGGATTTATATATGATACATATAAAGAGTATGATTTGAAAGGTACTATATGTAAATAGTATGAAATGTTTTGAGAATGGTATGGAGAAAAAGGCACTCCTCCATTGAGAGTTGAAACTTATAGTAGGAGATCCACTGGGTGGTTCTGCCTTGAGCCTTAAGGGGGGTTCTAACTTTCGGATGTCAGCTCAATCCGAAGGAAATTATGCGGAGCGAAAGACCAGATCCGTCCATTTTTGGGGTTCGCCTGGATCCCAGAAGACATCCGGACAAAACTGTAGTTCCTGAGGATTGTGTTTGGGGTAGCGTAATTTGTGTGGCGCTGATGCCTACAGTTACATTGGGTTTTGCCGTGATGGCAACGTAACCTTTATTGTAACTGTGATCTATCGCCGTTCCATAGCGTAAGTCGAGTGGCAGTGATTGCCTACAATCTATGTTTGATTTCGCTGGGATAGCAACGTAACATCGGTAGACTGCGATCTATGTGGTTTGGTTCCATAGCGAAATTCGTGTGGCAGTGAGTGCCTACAGTCTACACTAGTTCCATTGGAACAGTGACATCACTTTGTGTAGTCTTCGATCTATGTGGTAAAGTTTCGTTTGGCAGCGTAATTCGAGGGGCGCTGATGCCTACAGTTACATAGGTTTACTGTGATAGCAACGCAACCCTGGGTGTAGCTGCGATCTGTGCAGTTTCCATAGCGAAGGTCGAGAGTGCGGATGCTTATGGTTTTCGCCGGGATGGCGACGCAATCATCGTGCTAACTGCGACCCATGGAGGGGGTGATGATTTCCATAGCATTTTCAAAAAAGGGTTTTCTAAGTATTTTCACTGGATGTTGAAAACGGGTCTACTAAGTACTTATAGATTTTCAGTCCTACGCCTGATCAACGTATGACTGAATTTCTGTGAGAACAAGGATGGACTTGTTTAAACATCGAGTTATAAAAAGTATTTTTATATAAAACTAGTTTGGTAATATTATGTAATTTTAAAGTGTTTTAAAATTGTAAATAAAAGTAAGGAGTAAAAATGTTTTAAGAAGATTAAATTAATAATATACATCAAGATTTAAAATTCTCGCTTCGTTCCTTTTCGAGGACGAAAAGTTCTAAAGGGGGAAGGAATGCGACGACCCAGATTTTATGACATTGTTATTGGGTAATTAACTATTTTCAACTATTGAAATATTGATTTATTAAGTCGAACAAATAAATTTCTGATAATTAAAATATCTATATCTATAAATTGATTAAAAACTATATAAAGTATTGAATTATAAAATCACTGGATATGATAAATCTTATAGAAAAAAATTATATGTATATGTAAACTCCACCATTTAAATTAAGATAAAATATCCACGAATATATATAGATAAATATAGACATAAGCTTTATGATAATTAAAAATATATATACATGTATATAAGTATATATACGTATATATGCCTATATGAAGCAATGTATATGAGAATGTGTATAAATGAAAATGTAGATATATACATATATGGGGGCAAACATATGTAGGTAAAAGTATATGTTAGTATAAAATAACGTATGTGTAAATCTCTTAATATATATATATATATATATATATATATGTATATGGTATATGAAAATAAATGTTTATACTTAGGGAAACATCATTACGACAAGCATTTAATTCTAGTAAGCAAAACATAAAATCAAGTCTCATAAAATAGCAAATCAGCTCATATAATCAAATCAGCCTTCACATGAATCAAATCAAATCAAAATAAAACAAAAGAAAAAAAATAAAATAAGAAATTTAAGGCCTGTATATGAACAATAGGTTTCAGCCTCTTATTTACTTATTCCCCTTATCTACATACCCTATGTTATCTTCACATATACCATTCTAGTTCTATATATATATATATTAATGAAACAAAACCAAAGTCAAGTCTTAAAAAAAAATCAAGCCCGTCGTAAAACTTTAAATCACCCAAAATCAAATCACGTGAATTAAGGAAATCAAAATCACTTTGGAAAATAGAATAGGCTGTACCAGTGCAATCTATTTTGCACTGCACACTTCATTCCTATATATAGGTGGCCAAGCATATGTTTTGTCCAGGGTTATGTAAAAAAGGAAACAAAAACTAAACAAGAATCAAGATAGTAAAGTGAAGCTAGATGGAAGATTAAGCAAGTAGCAATTCATCTCAGTGAGTAAAGAACTTAGTCTTTCTTACTGGATATTTATATGTGTATCTATATATTGTAGATTTTGGTTAAATGCTTTTACCTTGTCATGTATTTATATGAAAACAAGTTATAGGATGTTTATATGAGGGTAGATCATGCTGACATACCATATAAACTTCTCTGTCCCTGGTTTTGTTTAAAAGTAGTTCAAACTTAAACTTCAAAAATCATAATCTCCCAAACTAATGGATTTTAGCTAAATCAGTCAACATGGAAGTGGTTTGTATTGATCTGAACTATTTTTAAAAATTGATAGTACTGGATTTCATTAGGGATAGGATGAGATATCCTCAAAAATCAGTAAGAGGCCAAAATGAACATAAAACTTCAAAAAAAAAGTTTTCTCTCAATCCTTAAGGAATCGCTCGGCGTCGCAAGTCTCGTTGGAGTCGTATGAAGGGGTGGTATTTTTGGTATGGGTTCGACTCGATTCTGTGGCGATGTTTGTCGTTCGTCAAAACTAGGGTTCGAGTTCTCTTTGGATCGGGGCGACGATTCGCGATTTGGGATTTAGCGTGGTGTTTGGGGCAGAGAGCTGCGCCAGCGGAAGAGTTTTGGAGGAGATCGAAGAAAAACTTTGTCGCATGTTTTGGAGCTGGGGCATTTTAATTGGGTTCGGTCGGATCTTTGGGAGGGGGGCGACCGTGGGAGTGAAGGTGTAGCCGTGTCAAGGAGGTGAAGAGAGACACGTTGGCGGTCTTCGTTGGTTGAATGAAGGGGTGGGGCTCCGTGCAGGGTGCACGTGTGCATAAGTTTTTTTTATACTGGAGATGGATAAGGAAGGAGGAAGAAGAAGAGGGAGAGGAAGCAAGGAAAGGCCGGTCGGTTAGTGGGTGAACATGTGGGCTCGGACCATTTGTTTAAAGTAAGAAAATGCGATATCTTGGTGATCCGTGGATTGTTTTGCTCGTAGATTTTTACGAGACGAGTATAACATAGTGATATAGCTTGTGGGTAGTTTTGGACTATTACAAATTCGTGGTATACTAAAACAGATGGATTTTAAATTACAGCATATAAATTAAAAATGGCTTTCAAATTTACATAAATCAATTTCGTCAAGTCTTTCTTCCAATATGAAAATTAAATGATTTAAATGATTTAAGTAAAATAACAAGAGTTACCTTATTTGAGCTATTATATGTCAATAGATAAATTAATTATTTAACGAATGGTTAATTTTAAGCGGATTGGGAGGCAAATATTTATTAAAATTCTTAGATTGAAAAAAAAACTTGATTTAAAACATAACTTGACTATACCGTTGAAAACAGTTCAGTTCTGAATTTTAAATGAATCTAATATGGATTTTTTAATCGTTGATTAAGTTAACTACCTATGTTAATGGATAATGTTCTTGATTTTGTTTTCAACTATTTGTTGCCGCGCTATTAAATAACCAACTGAGCTAAAGTAAACTGGAAAAAATTCGTTAACACGTTATACTTGAAAGTAAATCGACTAGTACAGACCACTATTTAAAGTTCTGAAAATGTCATAATTACAAGCAAATAAATCTTGATAGATTGGACACGATAAAGTAAACAAATGGAATGAATTTCCATAGTGATTGAGAATACTCTGTTGTGGGGTTTTTGATTTAACGACTTGAACTTGTAAATTTTATCGTTGGATTCGAAGAGACCGGAGTCGGTATCAGTGTTGTCCGAAAACCACTTCAATCCAACAACCACTATGAATCTTTACGGATTGATTCTGGATTCTAATAGGCTAGAATTGGATTAATTTCAAATATAACTATTTTAAATAAATGACGGTACTTAGACATTATTATAATATCGATGCATTTCGGATAGAAATTTTTTGGTTATAATCTGATGAAAAAAAACTCGTTGGGTTGTACGAGTTACCTTTGTTTTCAAAAGATTTTTATAACTGAAGCATTTCAAATTAAATGGGTTTACTCATGCTGGTTTCGAGCCTGACTCGGGTGTTACTTTATTGTAATGCTCGGGCCAGACCGAGTATTACAGAAATTCAGGTTAGGTCGCTTTGGAGCTTAGGAGACGAGCTGGATGGCAGAGACGTATTTGACTATATTCCATTGTGTATTATAGGCTGTTTTATTCAGTATTTAGGGACAAGTTATTATAACTGTTTAGGTTATTTGTTGACAAATTGTACTCTGATATCTAGTGTGTATGATAACAATTACAGCTTTTCTTGTATAAAATGCTGCTACTGTATATTATATTTTGTTCCGCTGCGATTGTAAGATTCTGTGCTGTTGTTTTCTATTTCTTATTCTATCTCTTTTTCTTAAAACCCTAACAGCCTGGTATTTCCGGCACTCGATTGCTCGGCACTCTATACTATGGACGTATTACTGTCGATTTTTGGGGGTCGAAAATCTTCGGGCCGTTACAATCCACCTTCATAAGCTAGCCCAACATCCATGGTAAATGACTCCTAGTACCTAAAATGTCTTGCCTGACCCAAGTGTTAACAATTAATAAACGGGTCAGACTATCTCTAATTCAACAAATTTGAGATCGTAGGTGTACATAAATAAATTTCAACAATATAGTCATAACTATGTAATATGCCAATATCTAAATAATAAATGGCTATATCATAATAATTCACCATGTCATATAAACATATCATGCTTATTACAAGAAAACTTCCTAAATATGGTGAATTAAAATATCTCACAAATCAGAATTACAAACTAGTATGAAAGCTAGTTAAAACCATAAGATAAGCATGAAAGCGAGTCAAAACCAAAAGACAAGCATCTAAGCAAGTCAAAACCAAAAGACCAGCATGAAAGCGAGCCAAAACCAAAAGACAAGCATGAAAGTGAGTCGAAACCAAAAGATAAGCATGAAAGCGAGTCGAAACCAAAAGACAAGCACAAGAGCGAGTCGAATTCAAAAGAACAAGCCTGAAAGCAAGTTATCCAAAGACGAGCCTAAAATCACTTCGGTCCCGCCTAAAAGCGAGCCACTATAAGACACGTCTGAAAACATGCCAAGCACGTCTAAAAAGGAGCCACTATAAGACGAGCCTAAAAGCATGCCGAACCCGCTTGAAAACAAGTTATCGAAAGACGAGTCTGAAAACATGCTAAGGTGATCATTATTGATCGAGTGTCAAATTCTTTCAATTGGTAATCAAATGAGTATCGCCCCAATGTTCCATAACCACTTGGTGATATTTAAATATTTACCAAAAGATCGTAGATTCCACTGAAGTAAAATATTCTATCAAATGAGTTGACGAATTAATCAATAAAAGTGATGCAAGTGTTCCATACCACTTGTATCACTAAACCATCTAATTAGAGCCCTCGTTTTATAGAAGTAACTTTTTTATATAGAAATTACTTCTTTTAAATCATTTAAATATTGGTCTAATGACTGTAAAATTGCTATGTTTATAAAATATGCTATAATATACATATAGAAATCCAATATATGTAGTTTTATTATCATCTTTTAGAACACTGTTATTATTAAAAGCTCTATAATAATCTTTCTTCATTAAAATCCTCTTAAATACAAGATTCATATCCCTATTTCGAAACCCAAAATTTGAAATCAACAATATATTTTATATAAACCCTAAAAGTGATTTTTAAAGAATATTTTTAATATAACTAGTTTAAAGATGATTTCTTTTCATACTTAATGTATTTAATATATATTATTTTAAATACAAAATTATGATGCAATCAAAATTCCAGAATTCATAGAAATCAAGAAGCAAAAGAAAACCCGAAGGAATCCAGAAGAAACAAAATCAAAATAGAAACTGCCTGGAACTTTTAAGGCTCTAAGCGCCTTAATCGGTCTACCATGGTTTCCCATCGGTCGACCTGGGTCGATCCCTGATTCCTATAAACTCCGGTGACAAAAGATACTTCTAGGCAATCTCAGACCATCCCAAACACATGCATGCAATGCTATCGAATTAATTAACACCCAAATATAAAATGGACAGCAATTCACTTGTAGAATCATGGTTTTAGCACATATGAAATTCAGTTCAAAACAACGACAGCAATTCATCGCAAATAAAACACAACAATCATAATTAAAATGCATGTAGTGAATTTAGCATAGCGATGAGTAATTAAACTCACCTTGAATCCAAAAGACTAGGCAATAACTTCCTAAGCTTCCAAAAACCTACCGCTCTAACAGAAGCTTGCTGTCCAAACAAAAGAGATGCTCCAATCTTGCTCAAAATTGGAAATTGAGGATTCCTAAAGATGAAGATTTGGTTGAGAGGCACCCTTTTGATTTAATTGAATTTTTCTGGTATTTATTTAATTTTATTTTGAGAAATTTTGGCTTGGGATTTCCAAGAGAGAGATTTTTAGTTTTCTTTTGCTGTAAGTGATAAAATGTAAATTGATTTGCTAAGGAGAATTCTCTCCTTAGGTGGTTTAGTTGGGCTTTGGGTTATGATACAAACCAAAATAAAAGGCTATAAAGCATTCTTTTTAATTGATTTAAAAATGGCTGCACTAATACACTAATTTTTCAATGCCCAAATCAATAGCCCAGTGTTGCAAATAAAATACCCAACTACCTTTTTAAAAAAGAAAAACTTACATTTAATTTTTTCCACTTCTCTATAAATTTTTATTTATATTTAAAATAAAAGATTAAATTAATTTAATGTTTCTATTTCTTGTAATTAGATTTGTCCCAACTTTAAAATACTGATTCCATTTTAATTTTAATTCTATAAAAAACTACAATTTATAATCTTAGAAAAGTCCTGTTATCTTTTCTACAAGAATACAAAATTCCATTTTCTTACCAATTTGTAGAAAGAAAGAATTAAAAGTCCCTATTTCCATTTTAAAAATCAGTTTAAAATTATTTTATTCTTTATTCCAGGTATATCTCAAACCAGGGTTTTTACAAACTCCCCCTTAAGAAAATTGCGTCCCTACAATTCTCTATAATGAAACTTGATAACATGCTTATACTTCTAGCCATACATCCATTTAAAATATACACTACACATTCAATAATCAATTGATAAACAATCTCATAATAAAATTACCTACAATCATAACTCAAAACTCCACATTACCTTCTAGACTTAGCATGTAATGGGATCTACATTAACCCATCAAGTAGAAATAGAGTAGTTCAACCAATTATAATTATTCGACCCTTATATCGATGGCTTCGAGAGACTCAAAACCATATTCCTTGCCCATTGTCAATTTTCATGAACTATGAGTTTTACCTTAAAAGACTTGTTATTTAAACATTCAATCAAATAAGTTTCAAATGTTGAAATCTTAGGAATATTGGAGTTATTTCTACGGTACAAAGTAAATCCTGAAAATCACAACGCTTAAAACAAAAAATAATCCATAACATGCATCCACAAAACTTTTGTTGTTATCCCAATATTAAGATATACATCTACATGTTACTTTAAAAATGTAGGTGTATAATGATCTATAAATTTCTTTTCTTTTCAAATCAATATCCAAAATTAAAATTTTGTTTTCAAAATAAAGTCTTGTAGGAGGATTACTTTTTATTCAAAAATATTTTGAATTTAGCACTATGGCAAACACATATTAAATTCTAAATTTCTGACTATCGTAAAGTTATGCAAGTCATTAAATCCTCTATATTGATAGTTGGTTTTCATATAGCAAATCTAAAAATCTTACAAAACTTAAAAGTGAAAGTTTTTCCTTATGGTCTTAGCTTTCCAGAAAGCACAAGATTAAAAAAATCGGGTTTGGACGTTATAACCAAAACAAGTTGATGTTTTAAGTCAGGAAATAATTAGCAGGGCTGAGTTTTTGATTCAGACTAAAACAGTGCTTAGCCATAAGATATTGCAGAATTTGATAAAGTGACCTAAAGAAGAGTTTTTTCTTTCTGAAATATCTTTTGAACTCAAAAAAATCACCTAGATCAGACAAGAGAATCAAAAGATATGGTCATTTTACTACAGCTATTTTAAAAAAAAATTCTACAGCAAGGCCATTTATAAATCCTCACTTCAAATCAAACTATTACACCAAAACAGTATGCTTTTACTAAAATACTTTGATCAAATTTTTAGGATAAAAATCCATTTTTTCGGAAACCTAAGAGTTGTAAATTACAAATTTCCATTATCCAACAAGCTTATACTTATGAAAATACTTTTAATGCATATATCTTGCCCTGTAAACTAATCTTGCAACGAATAAAGATTTAAATATTCTTAGTTATATTCCCAAGACAAACTTTAGATTTAACATCCATATTTTTGTCTTAAATCTTTTTAATGAAATGAAAACAAACACTTTAGGAGATAATCTATTTAAATCAAATGCCTTCTCTTTTATTGCTATCTTAATAAACTATTAGTTACAAATTTAGAACATGGTTTAAATACAATAATATATTTCTTTCTCTAAGCCTCTTACCTTGAAAGCTTTCTATAATAAGTAAAAATTAAATCACTATTATGGTGTTTATTTTCTAACCTTGCTTTGAAAAGTTAAAACTATGAGATTTCAACACTTTAGTGGAAGACCAATTATAAGGCTAAATGAATTTCCTTCTACTTATAATCCCAAGGTTCTTTTATTATAACTTCTACTATTCTATAAAATTTCAAAAATACTTCTAAAATTATAAATTTCTCATTCTGAATAAATCTCTTTACAATAATAATTTTCTAAACTTTGCATTTTACAAATAATATAGATATTTCTTAAGGTATTCATTTCTACCAAATCTTATTTATTCATCATTAAACAAACCTCATTGCCATAATTTATTCTTCTAATTTCAAATCATCAAAATAAAAGTTTCATTTTCTTCAATTATTTTCTTATTTTATAGCTTCAAAAAAAATACATAATTACTTTACATCCTTTATAACACAATTATCTTTTACAATTTTAAAATACTAAACACTATAAGGTATGTTAACCCGCCTTTGGCAAGGCAATACACCGGCAGATTTAACTCAATCGACTGCACAATGATCAGAGCTGAATTTTCACAGATGACAAACATAATCACAAGGCCAGTATATAGCATAGTCGATGAACAAACACCTCAAGTTGTTTAAAATATGGTTTCGACAAACATCGAGTCGCTTCAAGTTGCTTGGAGTCTGCCCCGAGTCACCTCCATGTTTGCTTCGGGCTTCCAGGCAGCTTACTTCGGGTCAGAGAAGAGCTTGCTTCGGGTCTTTGGTGGATTGGTGTATTTACAAGCTATTTCAAGTCCTTAGGCATCATGCTTCGAGTTGCCAATAGGTTTACTTCGGGCCAGGGGGGCAGTTGCTTCGTGTAACAACCCGCATATTTTACGATTGAGTATTTAAATAATTTATTTAAATATTCCATCGTTAGTCGGATTATGGTCCGAAAAGCTACTTTTTGCAAACTGTCAAATTAGGACTCGAGACCACCCCCATTGAGTTCAAAATGCCGTTTGCGACCTTTTTGAGTATAAACATTGATATGTTTGGAGTTAGTGGAATTTTGCTACTTTTCCACTTAGGGCTTTGCTTTGTGTTTCAGCTCATTTAACCCAAGTCTCACCCCATCTCCTCTTCATTACTTTATAATTTCCTAATACATTCAAGCTTCATCAAAAATGGGGGAAGAGAAAAAGAATTAGAATTCCTAAGCCCTAGTTTCCATTTGCAAATCAAGTTCTAGCTCCAAATCAATAGAAGAAACTTTGGTAAGCCTCCTCTTCTTCTTCTCCAACTCATTCTCTTATCAATTTCAGAAATTCCTAAACCTAACTTAGGAAATGTTTCTCTTTTAAGCTTAGATTCAAGCTTGTTGGGTTGGAATTGAAGAGTGATTGTCCTTGCCATTGCTCTATAGCTTCTTCTTTATTTGTTTTGAGTTCAAAGGTGAGATTTTTATCTCACATCTATGTCTATATCTATCTTCGTTGTTAGGTATGAATTCCTAACACTTGTCCATGTGCATTTGATTTTGGTTTGGATTGATTTTGGGTATATTCCAATTTTTGGTGTTTTGGTTCAATTTTTGTGATAATCCTATTATGGATATTTGGACATTGATGTTCGAGGCGTATCAAAGAGCCGTTAAGGCTGGGTTGTCACATGGCATAATTCCTTAGTCGTTGTTGCTCGTCCGATCGTTATCGTTTTAGCCATCATTGGTCCAGGTTCAGGAAATGCCTGAAATTCCAGTTTCAGACGTCCGAATTGTTATTTCAGACGTTTGAATATTATTCTGGGAAAATTTCTATTCCCAGATTCAAACGTCTGAATCAGAGGCTTCAGACGTCTGAATTGGTTCGTTTGCAACCAGTCCAGATTTAGACATCTAAATCTAGCCACCAGACGTCTGAATGCAACCAGAAAGAAAATAGGCTTAAATTGCCTATTTCAGACGTTTGAAATATTTCGTTCAGACGTCTGAATCTGTGTTCTGGAAAATATTTAATTTTCCAAATTCAGACGTCTGAACCATTTATTTCAGACCTCTGAATCTGCTATCTTTTGGCCAATTTGCCTATTTTTCTGGATTTTCCAAATGTAATTGATTCGTGTTGATTCCCCTTTATTGTTATCATATTTATCGACTTTGATGACCGTTTCTTTGGGATTTTTGGAATATCCATTTTTGATGGATTCGGTATCGATTTCTTTGGATTTGATTCACGTCTTCGAATGTGGATTTTTGTGATTGATTGTTTCTACAATCATTTGGTGATTTGTCACTTTTAAATACAAAGGTTTCTATACTGGTAGTAAATATTTAAACCCTTTTACAAAGATGATTTCAACTCTATTTTTAATACAAAGTTCTTTTTCAAAACCATTTTCTAACCTATTAGTACATACAAACCTTTACCTCATTCGAATGAGAAAATATAATTAAACGGCTTAGCAAAACAAGTGGTATGAAACGCTTGCGTTTACTTCGTCGGTTAATTTTTGGACTTGTTCGATTGAAAATCTTGTGACAATTTTCGAGTGGAAATCTACAATTTGTTCGTAAATATTTGAGCTAAGCTAGTGGTTATGGGACATGAAGCTAAACTCTTATATTTACTGGCTTAGTGTAATCGACACTTTTATTGATCGACGATGATCATTTTGTGATTTAGACTAGCGATGTGCGATGTCTATTTGTCTGCGAGGGAGACTAAACCCCGTTTCTGTAGAACTTCGGTTCAATTTGGCGGGGTAGCGACCCATGGTCTTCGGACCATTTATGGAGCTTCGGCTCAATTTTTAATGGTTAGCGACCATGGAATAGCGTTCCATTTGTGATACACGTGTTGGTGAGCTTTCATGCTCCCGTTTGTGATAGGCCTCCCCCTTTGTGATTTCTGGATTTCTTGTTGTGATTCCTGGAATTTGTGTTTCACCTCTTTTTGTGATTGGCAATGATATGTTTGTCAATATTTGATGTTTGGTGAATAAAATAAAGAATGTGAAGTTCTTTTTGATGCTTTGAGATTTCTTGAGATATTGTATGATTTTGTTGTTGTTTAAAACATACTTGACACAGCTTGACACAATTGTTATCATACGTTATTATTGTATCTCTGCTTATATCTCATTCCTTTATCTGATATTTATAGCTAGACTGATCCGTTTATTATTTTCTTATTAAATAATACTCGGGTCAGACCGAGATGTTACAGGTGCTTCTGCTTGAATCCTCGTCTGGGATTATTATTCTAACTTTTGGCTAACTACATTACATTTGTAGTTTTTGTTGATTATACATTCGAGATATTGACTCTATGATGTATAAATATTCTTTTGTCTTGCACTTGTATCTATCCTTTTGTGATATTGTGGATCTTATTTGATCACTACTCTGATGTACACTTTTATGTGTTATATTCATATCTGTTTCCGCCTTTGAGATATGAACATCTGTGACTGATTTATGTTATGTTTATTTCTATATTTGTTTCCGAGGTCCATATAGCCACTGTGTGGTAGCTTTGAGTTTGTATCGGTATGTCGGATTTCCTCTTGAGATGAAAAGTTATATTTTTATCTGGCATATCGGTACTCGCACAAAGCAATTACATAGATGGTCGCTCCTCAACAGCCTTATTCTTCGCGCTAGTTGACGGCATTACCCCGTAGTGTCCTTGGCTAGCGTGGGTATAGAGGTGGGGCGTCATACTTCGAGCCAGAACCGTGGATCAATCTCGTGTCCGTCCAAGTTCGTATCCATCTACTTTGAACCCATTTTCTTCGTATCCATGTGCTTCGTACCGATCCATCTCTTGTTCACCCACTTCGTATCGATCCATCCCCAACTTGTTTTGTATAGATCCATCATTTGATCGATATGAAGCAATGAACCATGGATCGATACGAAGCCACACCCCAGTCATCGATGCGAAGTACACAAGAGCTTTAAATTGCTTGCTTCGTATCGATCCCATCCCTGTGTGTTTCATATCGATCGATCAAACGATCGATGCGAAACAATGGCCGTGGATCGATACGAAGAGGGTAGCCATGCATCGATACAAATAGAAGGCTCGGGCATCGATACGAAAAGAAATAAGGATCGATATGTAGAACATGGCAACCGGTGGATACAAATAAGGCAAAGTCAAATAAAAGAAATGGTCACTCGGCCTAAAACATGGATCCCTCCTGGATTCTAGAGCCACGTCATCAACACACGTTCGATTGATACGAAGAAGTAATCGATACAAGGCCCTTGATCGATGGGAATCCCATCGATACGAACAGCTTAGACTACTAAAAGCCTAACCTTGGATCGATCATAACTTGAGATCTACGAGTCCAAATGCCTTCAAATTTTCACCATAGCTTGCGTACCACCAGAAGAACGTTTGTGATCGATCCCATCACCATTGGACCATTGTTGGATCGATATGAAATGCATAAGGATCGATCAGGGATCGATCCCAAACCAGCCCGAATCGATCACGTGGGCCCACCCATATGTAAGAATGAGCATTCCGAGTTCAAAGTCAGATATTTCCATGCTATACCTATATATAGTAGACCAATTCCTCCAAAAAAGAGATTTTTGGCTCTTCTATGTCGTTACTCTACTGAACTACATTGTAATTCAGATACTATCAATTGTACTCTTGTAAATCAGTAGAGAATCATCAATAAAACAGCAATTCTTCAAAGTGGACGTATGCTACAACGCCGAATCATTATAAATCTTGTATTTCTACTACTTTCCTTTTAATTTTTCGAGTGTTCTTCATATTTAATTCTACTACATACAATCTATCTGTGATCTGTGACTATGATTTGGTGCTTTCATCTGCAATTGGGTGTTTGTGTCCATTTTTGGTGCAAACATTTTGGTGCTTTCACTGAGAAGGCTAGCATTCAGGCATTCTACAACTTGGATTTTGGATCTGAAGGCTTAAGAACTTGGATCTGGGAGCTATGACGAAGCAATCAACAAGGAGACAAAGAGCAGAAAGGAGTCAGCATGAAGGAAGCCAGGAGGCATCCTTAGGAGCTAATCAGACTTCAGTTTTCATCACCAGGCATGAGATAATGATGGAAGCTATGTAGGAAGGGATGCTGATAAGACAGGAGGAGATGATGTAGAACCTACTCCAACAAATTGGACAAGCTAGAGTGCAGAATTAAGAGAACGCCACTGCAGGAGGTGCTGGAGATAGTGATCAGGAGCATGGAACAACCAGGATTCAGAATAGAGCATGACCATCAAGAGCAGCCCCTGAGCTAGGGGGCACTCCCCTAGAGCGTGCTGATCCAATCTCAAGCAGGACACTAGGCGGAACTTTTCAACATGGCATTGATAGAGGAATGGATGCTCGTCCAGAGGAGCATATTCCAGGATTTCCTCATGAACTCCGGGGGGGGGGGGGGGGTAGATCGAAGGCAATGGAGAAGGACCACATCTTGGAGACAGTGACAGATTGGCAGAGATGGTCAGACGAGCCATGAGAGGCGGATTAGTGAATAGAGATCTGGAAGATGTGAACATGAGCCCTTTCGCTCCCGCAATTAGGCATGCTAGGAATCCATTAGAATTCAAGCTACCAACACTGGAGACATACGATGGGAGGACGAATCCTGCAGTTCATCTGACGAGGTATATGAGGCACATGGAGGTACTGGGGGCATCGGAGGAGGTCATGGCCTGGTGTTTCCCATTGTATTTGATAGACATAGCAGCACCGTGGTTCAGGCAATTGGAGAGCGGCTCCATTGGAAAATGGACCGAGTTGATTGAGAAGTTTATGAGGCAGTTCAGAGTTCACATTTCGAGGCCCAAGAATGTGATGAGTTTGAAAACACTAAAGCAGAGAACCGGGGAACCTTTGAGGAGTTTTCTAACACGATTCAATGCAGCGGCAACATCGGTGGATCGACCAGATCCATCCATGGTTTTGATGGCAGCTGTATCTGGCATAGCTGATGGAACATAATTCAAGAATTCATTGATAATGGATCCACCCATGGATCTAGGAGATTTTTACCACGAGACTGAAAGGTTTCTACGACAAGATGTTGCAAATTTTGAAAGAGAGGAAGGAGAGGGAGTAGAAGTTTATGCAGTCAAAAGCGGAGATCCACCCCCGAAAGGATGTAGGAAAGGATAAAGGAAAACGGAAAGCAGAGGATGGCAGTGATGAGCCAAAGCGGTCGTGAAAGGAACTGAGGTTCACCTCTTATACGGAGTTGAATGAGACTTTGGAACGAATCTACCAAGACACTAGGAGGCAGGATCCCTACCGGTGGCCGATGAGAAGGGATCCAACCAATAATGAGAGGAAGTCAGACAAGTACTGCCTATTCCATGAACTAAGTGGCCATAGTACAAATGATTGTAGGCACTTGAAGGATGAGGTTGAAGGACATATCTGGAATGACATGTTGTTGCAGTACGTGAAAAGGCGGGCAGCAATGGTGGAGCAAGAGCGACCACCAACTGCACCAAATGAGGACGGCTCCGGATCTAGGCATCGTCAGCTTATCATCAACTGATTGGAATAATGACGAATAAGTAGAAAATTCCACACTGACAACGGTTAAGTCGCTTACACATGTACGGGATCACGAACGGTCCTCAGGTATGTTCTGAGGCGACTATAAACTGCAGCAGTAGAGGTGTTTGCACTTTGACCTTTCTGTTTTGTTTTCTATTTTTTGCATCTGAACTTGATTTGGTTGGACATTTTTGTTATAACATTCATTTGAATGTAAATCTGGTATTTATAATTCCATAACGGCCAAGTCACTTACACATGCATGGGATCGCGAACGGTCCTCAGGCATGTTCTGAGATGGCGATGAACCACCATAACAAATAATTCGGAAACTCACTTGAACGTGAAATCTGACATTAATAATACCAAGTCCCCCCGGGCATACACAATTCGCCTCAAACGACACTCGACCACGAACGGCCACCTTTCGCCTCGAACGGCACCCGACCACGAACGGTCACCTTTCGCCTCGAACGACACCCGACCACAAATGGCCACAATTCGCCTCGAACGGCGCCGGACCACGAACAGTCACCATTCGCCTCGAACGGCACCCGACCACGAATGGTCACAATTCGCCTTAAACGGCACCCGACCACGAACGGTCACCATTCGCCATGAATGGCACCCGACCTTCAACGGTCATAATTCGCCACGAACGACATATGAAATGGTACAGTCACATATCGTCCTGAGCGGCATACGATCTCGAACGATCGCAATTCACACTCAGGCATGATTATCAATCTCTTTACAGGTCAATAACAGGATATGAACATCCAACATATGGAACTACAAAACACACCTTCCTATCGCAAGGCATGTTTTGGGGGGCAAAGTGTTAACCCGCCTTTTGGCAAGGCAATTCACCGACGGATTTAACTCAATCGACTGCACAATGATCAGAGCTGAATTTTCACAGATGACAAACATAATCACGAGACCAGTATATAACATAGTCGACGAACAAACACCTCAAGTTGTTTAAAATATGGTTTTGACAAACATCGAGTCGTTTAAAGTTGCTTGGAGTCTGCCCCGAGTCACCTCCATGTTTGCTTCGGGCTTCCAGGTAGCTTACTTTAGGTCAGAGAAGGCTTGCTTCGGGTCTTTGGTAGATTGGTGTATTTACAAGCTATTTCAAGTCCTCAGGCATCATGCTTCGAGTCGCCAATAAGTTTACTTTGGGTCAGGGAGGCAGTTGCTTCGAGCCAGAACCGTGGATCAACTCATGTCCGTCCAAGTTCGTATCCATCTATTTTGAACCCATTCTCTTCGTATCCATGTGCTTCATACTGATCCATCTCTTGTTCACCCACTTTGTATCGATCCATTCCCAACATGTTTCGTATCGATCCATCATTTGATCGATACGAAGCAATAAACCATAGATCGATCGAAGCCACACACCAGTCATCGATGCAAAGTACAAAGGAGCTATAAATTGCTTGCTTCGTATCGATCCCATCCCTGTGTGTTTCGTATCGAATAGTCAAACGATCGATGCAGAACAATGGTCGTGGATCGATACGAAGAGGGTAGCCATGCATCGATACGAATAGAAGGCCCGGGCATCAATACAAAAAGAAACAAGGATCGATACGTAGAACATGGCGACCGGTGGATACGAATAAGGCGGAGTCAAATAAAAGAAATGGTCACTCGGCGTAAAACGTGGATCCCCCTGGATTCTCGAGCCACGTCATCAACACACGTTCGATCGATACGAAGAAGTGATCGATACGAAGCCCTTGATCGATGCGGAATCCCATCGATACGAAATGGGATCGATACGAACAACTCAGACTACTACAAGCCCAACCTTGGATCGTTCATAACTTGAGATCTACGAGTCCAAATGCCTTCAAATTTTCACCATAGCTTGCGTACCACCAGAAGAACATTCGTGATCGATCCCATCATCATTGAACCATTTTTGGATCGATACGAAATGTATAAGGATCGATCAGGGATCGTTCCTAAACCAACCCGGATCGATCACATGGGCCCACCCACGTGTAAGAAGGAGCATTCCGAGTTCAAAGTCAGATATTTCCATGCTAAGCCTATAAATAGCAGGCCAATGCCTCTAGAAAAGGGATTTTTTGTCTCTTCTACGTCGTTACTCTGTTGAACTCCATTGTAATTCGGATACTATCTATTGTACTCTTGTAAATCAGCAGAGAACAATTAATAAAACAACAATTCTTCAAAGTGGACGTAGGCTACAACGTCGAAGCACTATAAATCTTGTCTTTCTACTGCTTTCCTTTTAATTTTCGAGTGTTCTTCATATTTAATTCTACTACATACAATCTATTTGTGATCTGTGACTGTGATTTGGTGCTTTCATCTGCAATTGGGTGTTTATGACCATTTTTGGCACAAACAAGGTATACAAGATATTTTAACTTATTTAATATCTTAATAAATAAGGAACAAGGATGTGAAATAATTTTTAAGGTTCCCTTAAAAATATTAAAATCCTTCATAAGCCAAAATGTCCTAACACAACATTTTATCTCTTAAGAGATTTCAAGAATTATAAAATGCTAATCTCCTAGAATTAAGTTGTGTTTAATAATCGATATTTACATAATATGTTTCTTATTCACAAAATAAGTTATCAAAAATTCATTAACTTATATTAATTAAATAAATGAATTATGGTTTTATTTCAACTTCCTTTAAATTAGAACCCATAAGTATATGTTTTATAATTATTTAGATCACAATATGTTATATATAACCAATCAAAAGAAACATACAACATTTACTTAACCATACACCTTATAGATGAATATATACAATGTTACGTGTGGCTCACATAGTAAATGGAGTGGGTGCATGGATTGAATAGTTTAAAGTTCCACATCGCATGATATTTGGAATACTCGTGGTATATATGTGGGGTTGGTGGCACGTAACATTAGGGATTTCTTTTGTTTCAATGTGTTGCCAAGACCAGATTATATGCCCGATGAGAGGTGATAAAGGGATGTTTAATCGGGACGCGGACATAGAAGACTTCGACCATTGACTCTGGCTAGACACGTTGAAGCGTACGCGTACGGAACGTGGGAATGCTGAAACCCAACATGGTATCAGAACTCTATGGTTCGAGGGACTAGTATGATGCAGCGTGATTGAAGCATGGCTCCAAAATAGCTTGAGCATGGGATGCTCGTCAAGGTGGAGATATGGTAGTAAGTAGCCTGTTTTCCCTGCTTATGAGAACTCGGAGTAGCAGCTTGACATCACTACGAAGAGGACACCAAGGGTTTTGATCAAGGTTTATCCTCCATTAAATAGGGTTTATCAAAACCTAGTTTTCTTCAATTATCTTCACCATAAATCTATTCTATTTGCATATTGATTATTGTAATCAATCTCTTGTACTCTTTTCATTGGTGTTAATAAAGGCTCTCTCTTAAAGTGGATGTACACTAACAAGGCGTTAGTGGAACCACTATAAATCAGTGTGTGATTTATTTTATCGTTATTACTTTGTTTTTCTATTGCTTGTTTGGTGATTGTGATTGGTTTTGGATTGGATTGAGATTTGGATTAAGATATTGATTTGTTGTTTTTGCACTTCTTACCACGATCTCGTTTTTTGGTATGCTTTGGGATTTTAATTTAAGTGGTCGAGAGTTAGAGTTCCCATAACATAAAAACCTACAAATACCAAATAATATAATGACATTGCCTTGTCATCCATTTATAGCGAATAACCATGTCAATTGACTGCAACGTTGACCATGTGATCAACATCATCTCGCCACTAACCTTGACTATTGCTAATGCTTGATAGCTGCATTTGTCATCTAATATAAAATCAATACATATAATGTATCATTATTGCTTTCATCATAATTACTTTCAACCATCAAAATTTTAAAATACATAAGAACTATTTCCATACAATATATTTTTCTTCTTGAAATATTTAATAAATTTTTTTCTAAATAATATTCTATCTTTTCAAATAATACACAATCTTATATCAAATCATTTTATGTTATTATCAAAACTCCTTATAATATCTCCTTTCAAAAATAAGATATATAGCTCATATACTTCTTTAAAATATTATTTACTTTCCGGATACTTTCTTTCAAAATTATCACACACACACACACACACACACACACACACACATATATATATATATATATATATATATGTAACGGCCCAGATTTTAGTGATTTGGAATTGGATTATTTAACCAATTTTAAATATTGAAAAGTTAATTTTTTTGAATTAAATAACTTGAATTTTTAATATAGCAATTTATTGGATGATTCAATTGTTAAATTTAATAATTGAAAATCGTTTAAATAATTTGAATCTTGGATTTTATTTGGATAAAAATGATTTAAAGGCTTATTTGATTTCTATTAATAAGAATAAAGGTAATAAAGCTTTTAAATTTGATTTAAAAGTGATTAAGATAATTTTTAAAATATCTCGTTTTAATTAACGAGCAGAAATAGCCTTCTGGGGCACAATCTCGGAATTCAACAAAACTAATGTCATTGGGTCCGTAATAGTGAATTATAATACGCCGTCAAATTTCGTAGCGATCAGATGTATTGTTTGGTCGTACGGGATAGAAACGCGTTGAATTTAATATCGAAAATTTAGTATAATAATTGGGTTCATAAAGCTATCTTCTGCATACGATTGAATTAGGTCTCGAAACTTGTTCCATTGTGTTCAGAATATGGGTATAACATTAGGAACACTAGGCGGCAAGCCTCAGTTGGGATCCGGAATTTTTAGTTAGATATTTTGGTTTTTTTAAATATAATATATTTTAAATTGATTTGACCCCAGCTGTTTTCCCTACTCCATCAGCTACCCAATCCCTGCAGCAAGCCACCTACCTAATACGTAGCTGCATCCATCCTCTGCTTGTAAATCGTCTCCAGGAAGGAAAAAATTGAGCTCATTCCTTTTCTCCTCTTTGCTCAACTATTTTAGCATAGGGCCGAACCCCCTTTATCAAAAATTAACCCTAACCCTATTTTTCAAATCCTAGCATGCGATAGAAGAAGAAAAATGAGAAATCAAATTCATGAGCACGATATGCATCAGCAACATCGGTGTGTGAAGGGGAGGAGGTGCGCGAACTTCAGGAAGTCGCGACCAGTTTTGGCAATTTACGATTTGGGGAGACGATCGATGGCAATTGATGGGTGATGCTGGCGTGAGGCGTACGATGTAGAGACAGGATCGATTGGAGTTGCGACTTTGACTCCCGTGACCTGGATAATTGTTGAACGACATGGTCAAATAGTGGAGCCGGGGGTATGAATTTAGGTGGACAGTGAAGTGGAGGAGTGCATTAGTGATTGGAGCAGGTGGTTGAGTTTGCGTGATGTGCTTGCAGTGGCGTAGGTCGTGGGTTGATGAAGGCGTTCAATTTATTGGCTGATTGGTATGGTTGATGATAATTGGTGTGGCTGGTTATGAAAATGTGGTGGTGAAGGCTGATGCGAGGACTGAGATGTGCCAGGGATGGCTTTAGGCAATTGAAAGGCAGGTTTGGGTAGCAACAATGGAGGTGATAGGAGCTTGACAGTGAAGATGAAGAGTAGCGACAATGTCGTCGATCTAATTGAATGAACATCGTTTTGGTCCAAATCAAACGCGATCTATCACATTGAACTCGTATCGACGATAGCTACGTGCCGGAATTAGATTGAATGCATTTTGAACTAGTTGAATTTTAAGCTATAGTCGAATGTCGTTCGATTGTAGACCAAACTGAACGTGAAAACAACAATTGGAAATCAAGGTGAGTAAATCTCACTCATTTGGCTTGCTGGTTTTATTTTTTTTAAATATTAAAAATTAATTATTGGATGATTGGTTGAATTGATATATTATTCTCAGTTGAATGTTATATTATATATAGTAGTATATATATTAGTAGTTAGATATATTTCCCGCCGTTGGAGCGGATGAGACACTATGCGCCCCGCATAATAGCGGATGACCCTATATTACCGCGATATCCTGCCTCGAAGCGGGATTGGTATTTTATGTTATATAACATATGTGGTTGTAGGGAAACATGTTAGAGGGATCCAACTGGATTCCTCAAATATATTGATATTTTTCATATATAATGATATATGATGTGATTGAATAATCTGTTTTGGATTGTTGTGTGATTTGATTTATTGGATGCTATAGTAGCACTGGCCTTATTTTGGCATTTTAAATACCATAAAGATTATTTTTGATTTTTAAAAAGAAATTAAAAGGGAATTTGTGGAAATAAAATTATTTATATTGATTTGGAATATTTGGTAAGGAATGAATGTGAATTAAATAAAAAGAATTTGATTTGGAATTCTTAACTATTTTACAAAGTGTTTTCAAAAAAATAATTTGAAATTAATTTATATTAGGAATTTGGAATAATAGATTTAATGATATTTCTAAAATTTTAAATAGAAGTTGAAATCGAGTTTTTGAATGGATTTGGAATAAAATTTATTTTATTAGAAATAAATTTCTAAATGGGTTTTAAAGTAGAAATTGATTTATAAAAGAGATTTGTTAAATCTAAATCTGTTATTAACAGAGAAAAACCGGAAACGAGTTAAAAAATTTATGAATAATGTTTATAAATAAGGGGAAATGATTATCAGTTGATAAATTGGAAATATAAATTCACAGCGTGGATTTATATCGAGATATAGAAATCGGTTTTAGGAAAATAGTGGATTATATTTTTGAAATGTGAAAATGGTTATGAAATTGGAATGTAGTCGATGTGATATGAATCGAGAGGGATTTATAAATTGAAATTGGTAATATTGGATTTTAAAAATAGATTTTTGCGAGAATTGAAGTTTGTTTTAAAATGGGATTTTTATTTAGTAAACTATATAGTTAACGCTGTTTAGTATTGAAATATTTCGAAAAATAGTTTATTCAAATATTTAATATTTATTGAAATGAATTCACATTTTTATAATAATTTTTGTAAATCGATTAGTTTTATTTAAAAATGAACTGGAAATGAGTTATCCATGTTGATTTAAAGTGTTTTAATATTTTAAATAATTACTTCAACTAGTTTTAAAATAAATTATTATTCTTTAAAAATACTTATTATATATATAGAGGGATTTGGAATGATTGGAATTTATTTATAAATTTTCTCGAGATTTGTAAATGGGGTTTATTTAATAGATGTGATTTTATAAGAGAAAATCTTATAATGAAATTCTGGGAGCTCAAGAAAATTTCTGAAATGTTAGAAACTAGAACTTCGAGATTGAATTTGAATTCATAAAGAATTTATAAATTGATAGACGAGATTATAAATGAGTATAATCGATTTTGGAAAATGTAAAAGGAATTAATATAAATTCCGAAGACTTATGAGATAAGTTATGAAATATTTCCTAAGTATTGATATTAGAAATGATTTCGGAAAATAGATTTATAATATTTTCCTAAGTGTTGAAATGAAAGGTTTCGGAAATATTATAGCGACAAAGGATTTATATAGAGATATTTTTCCTAAGAATGGATTATAAATCGAATTTGGAAATATTTCACTAAGTGTTGATGTAAAATATGATTTGAAAATATCATGTTATGAATATAAGTTTTTGGAATTGTTTTCAAGTATTGAATTCTAGAAGAGATTTGAATAGATATCTTTGTAAGGATATTGTGAAGTAAATGTTTTTGAAAGATTTAATTATGGGCCTAGTGATTGTTTGTGTAAAATTTGATAGTTAAATAACCGACTGTCAAATCTGGCCAAATTCGTTGATCATTTCGAAGAGACCGGGATCAGATTTAATTATCCGAAAACCACTTCGATCTGATTTGTGCGTTATAGATTGTGATATCTTGAAGCTAATGAAGATGGTGATTTTGGAGATCTGATTTGTTCAGACCCAGAACAACTTGTATGGATGAATGCTATCATTTGCATCGTGGTCTGGAAGGCAGTGTTAGCATTCCACGTATGAATTCTATTCTAAAGATAAAACGTAGCCTCAAGCCTTATCAACCGGGAATGACTAAAACATGGGAGATGCAGCAAGGCTAAGTGGGTCGCACCCAAGTACGGTATGTTATCACTTTTCTAGATACCCTCAGATATATTATAATTATGGATATGGTTGTGCATGGAAAAGAGAGCACTCGATAGGGTGGGAATAACCGGGGTGATAACATATTCGGTACTATCCAGGTCAGGGATAGGTCGGTCCTATGTTGGTAGGAATTTTTAGGTACGATTTCGGTACATTTTTCTAGAGGTGTACTGTGATGGGCGGTACCCCAATAGCCCAGTCATTGTATGGAATCCAATATCCACTACGAGCCTGTACGGTTTTAGATGTGCCCAACTATTTTGAAATGTGAGATGCAAGCATTTCAGCTATTTTATAGTTTACTTTCTATAGACACTATTATAATATCAGATGATTTTGATATAAAACGTTTTGGTTATCGTAAGGTAAAAACCTGTCATGTTTATGTGTGACGTGGTCTTACGAGGTACCTTTGTTTTCAAAGGATTTTGATAACAGTAATAATTCAAATTGAGTGTGTTTTCTCACACCGGTTTTCCAAACTGACTCGGGTTTTATTTTATTATAATACTTGGGTCATACTGAGTATTACAGATACAGGTTAGGATGCTATGGAAGCTCAGGAGATGAGCTGAAGGATTCTCAAGCGTATTATACGTACTTGGTTTTTTCTGTTGTGTGTGTGCATTGTATATTCAGCACTTGTGAGGACAAGTTATTATAACTATCCATATTTATTTGTTGATTGTTGTACTCTGATAATGGTACGTATATTAACAGTTACAGTTTATTGTGTATAAAGATTTGCTATTATATATTATATTTTGCTCCGCTGCGATTGTGAGATTCTGTGTTGTTGTTTCTGTTTCCTTCTATCTTCTTCTTCTTCACCCCTAAAGATTCATATATCCGTTCAATTTGAGTTGGATATGTGTGATTTATTGTCGACTCAAAGGGTACAGAGATATGTGCCTTTACAATATATATATATATATATATATGTGTGTGTGTGTGTGTGTGTATCCTAAACATTCATTTCGTATTTGAACCGTATGTAACTTACTTCAAAACTTTATTTCCTTTTTAAATATTATTTATATCTTTTCATAAACATTTATAAGTCTTTCAAAATATTATAGCTCAAAGTACTGTGTCTGACTATCTCATCCTAGTGTTTAGAAATCCCTATCGATAACGTTGGCCAAATACCTCAACTAATATTCTTAAAGCACCCAATGGGCAGTTTAACACAAAATATATTTCTAAAGATTTCTTTAATCAAAGAGTTTTTTAATTTTAATAGATGCTTGCTTTAATTAAATTACTTCCACTAATCTTTATATTTTTATACAAATAGTAATTCACTAATAACAATTCAATAATACACTCATTCATTCATGCATACATCATGCAACCGTCAAATTTTAAATTCATTTAGTGTTTAATTAATCATACATATGGGTTAATATTATATGGATTTATATCCAATACAAGAAAATTTGTTTATGACAACACTAAATTGCAGCGTTTTAATACAAAATGCTGTTGATTATATTTCAAAAGGTAATTAAATATAACTAAAACGCCTTTCGAACCCAAATTTCCCACGTGGGTGTTTTTCTTTGTACCCCGCCAATACTTTCCCGCTTTTCCCTAAAAATTCCCTCTCAACAACCCAAGTTACTTTCCCTAAAACTTGTGATGTTGCTCCTCTTTTCCTCATCAAATCAACGCTACTCCTCTTTTTCATCCTCGGATGAACAATGCTCCCTTCCCCTCTTCTTTGATTTGAGCCACTAGTCTACTTCCTCCTTTTCACGAGTTGGGACCTCCTTTTTGCAGTCTTCTCCTTCTCCAGTGCAGCGTCCCTCCTCTCCATGTTGTCAAATTAATGTCTCAACTAAGAACCCTAGATCATAATAAATCACAAATTCAAGGTACTTTTTAATATTTCAGTTATTGTTTATGCCAATTAACTTGATTTTATTGTTTGATTAACTTGATTGTTGCTTGTTTCATGTTTGGTCTTTCATTTGAATTGTACTTTTATTGCATTTCAATAATAAATTGATTTCTGATGTGAATTTGAAATTCTGAATTCCACTTTGATATGATTATCTGAACATCTACCATCCGACCAAGCACATGTAATTACCGTTAACATAGTTGAGAGGCAAGCATATGTAATATAGATGAGAGGCATTATATAATATAGTTAAGAGGCATTATATAATATATTGTTGAGAGGCAAGCATATGTAATTGCACTTTGATATGATTTTTTTGAAAACCATATGGATGAACATCTACCATTAATATGTTGTTTATCTCTAAGTAAATAAGCCATAACACCGCTGTTGGATATAGTATGACCATTACTATTAAAAACACATAAAACAACAAAGGATACAAATTAGAAATGTGTAAGCTGCAGTATGATGACCGGTTAGTGTTGGCCTGCTTCAGCAGTACGAATGTAGTCAAATTCTTTGTTTCTTAAGTTTGTTCATGACTTCTTATAACAGTGATGCCCATTTCTAACTATTTTTAATAATCTTTTCTTATTGCACAATTAAAGTAGGTTATGGAAATTTGTTTGATATGGACACTGTGGATATTGATTTTGAACATACAAAACTCGATATGTAGGTCTTATTCCTATGAAATCAATAGTTTCATATGTGATGTTGTTGGTAATTGAACAAAAAATTGTGTTATATCTATGTTAAGGAGATAATTTAATTCACATACTTTGAATGTTTTTTGCTACATGATATTAAGTTTACCAGCACAAAGTATGGCTTGGTGAGTTGTAAATTATTTCTTTTGCAACATTTAGTGTACTACTTGACCATGTATTTCTTAGAAAGACCCCAAATTATACAAGTTAATGCAATTGATAATTTCCTAAACTTGTGAATTGGCAACAGTGGCTGTAACCAACATATTAAGTTCACTAACGGAGAAACGAAGGCCAATAATGGTAACAATGAGATTTACGGGGACAATAACGATGAGTTGAGAAGTATAGTTGTAGCTGGTTTCTTGCATGCAGGTGCTTCCACATTGCCCGCTGACTGTGACATTGATATTAGCAAGGTCGTTGTAGTGGAGGCCAAAAAGCCCGTCGATAATTTTAGTCAAAGAACTTCTATTTACCATGGAGTCACTAGGTATATATACTATTACTAAGTTATGTGTTGATCATCTATCACATGCAAACCGATATTGACTTTGTATTAATTATAATTCCTCCATGTAAACTTTAAAATAAATAAAGTTGATATTTTTTTTTGATTTATTGATGGAAAACTGGGATGCAAGCATAGATGGACTGGAAGGTATGAGGCTCATCTTTAGGACAGCAGTGTCAGGCGCGAAGGGCAAAGTCGTAAAGGAAGACAAAGTATATATTGCTACGACAACTATATATCTTTGCTACTTAAAATTTTAAATCAAATCCCATTTTTATATGACTAGAAAAGGCAGAGTGGCAATTATGGTTGATCATCCTACAGCTTATCTAGGTGAACAACATCGAATGGTACAAATTAAATACATTTATTCACATATTTAGGTATCTAATTATGAAAAAGAACTAGAAGAGATGAAGGACACATGACTTGTCAAGAGTTCGTTGCATCCCTTAGAAGGTGGGTGTTATTCAGGTTTTTAACCCAACAGGATACAGAAGAAAACAGAACAATTATGTGACATCAGAATGGCTTAGAACTTAACCAGAAAAGCTAAGGCAAGGAGTTGACGAGAGCCAAATCATACTAAAGCAACGACCAAATTCAACTGAACTAAGAAGCTACCGTTGGTTCAGACCGGTTAGTTGTTAAGTGTATCCAACTAGTAAATTGTCATCAAAACGGAACAACGTGCAACAAGACTATGCAAACAACAATGAAACAAGGTCATGGAAGCATCCCACATTTCAAACTCTAAAACTAGTCTACGTGCTTGAATCTCCAGCGATCCATACCCTATGGATTGCTAGCGATCCATGCAAGACTCTAAGGTGCCATGGAATAAAGGAAGCAGAGAAGGACAAAATACACATCAAAGTATGCTAAGTGTATGCATCGCTAGCAATCCATACACTATGGATCGCCAGTGATCCATACTGGATAGAGAAGACTTAGATAGCTAGCATACTGAAGCAATGAAAGGAAGCTAAGGAAATAGCTCGCACATGAGACATAATCTATGGATCGCTAGCGATCCATAGTTTTGGCTTGGATCACGAGCTGTTCTCCCTTAGGTCGCTCTATACCCACCTGCGAGCATTTGACGAAGTGGCCTGGCCTAGAAGCTCTTCGATCTCTATAAATACCATCCTGCCTGCAACATAAACGGGATCTTCTCCGGACTGGTTGCTGAAGCTCTGCTGGAAACATTCTTCACTCTCTACCTCCCTCACAACAATCTCCAAAGGAATTCACTATGATTCTCCAGTGGATTCCAACTCTGGGGATTTAATCTACCCTAGGATAATCAAAGCCTTGTAATCAAACAATACTTGTAACAATAATCGGTCTATAATAAAACTATAAAGTGGACGTAGGCTTCGTTAACAGCCGAACCACTATAAAATTTCCTTGTCTTCTTTCTTTTACTGTCTTTTTCTATACCTGTTATTTGTGATATTGCTCATTCAGAATAGGGCTGGTGCTTTCAAACTCAAACCAGGGTGTTGATCAACTTTTTGGGTTAATATTTTGGTGCTTTTACTGAGAAACCCAACTCAAGATCCAGATCTAGCTATCTACTTTGGATCCTATAGGTCAGAAGGTAGATCCTCAATCTTTTCTTGAAGAATCTGCTGTTTGGAATCAATGGCCCCTGGAAGAAGAAGAACCACCTCTGGAAGATCCATAGGGGCAGTAGTAGCTGGAGAAGGTGTTAATCCCCAACCCGCTAAAGTAAATGGTGCTAAATTAGGAAATCATGCGCCAGCATCCTCCAGTCAGCACAAAGTTATCACCAGAGATGAGTCGAATAAAACGGTTGATGAGATCAACCAAAAATGGAAATTAGCCAAAAGGCTCTAATGGATAAACTTAACGCTCTCTACAGTCAAATCGCTCCAAGGACTATGCCTAAACCCGTGGCTGCCATAGAACAATAGAATTACTCAGTTTCTGGTCTACATAGAAGAAATAGAAAACAACCACAAAAAAGGATGACAATAGGACTTAACATGGACGGAAATGCAAGTACTCCATTTGCCACGAGGCAACCTATTCTGAACTTGAGTCAAGGGGCAAAGACCCGATTGGAAGACATAGCTATGGATCTCTCCGACTCAGAGGACAGAGACCAAGACGACAAATTGGAAGAAAATACCAATGCATTCGATAATGCTAAGAATACTGAAACTGCTCCAGTTAGGCCAACCGCAAGCCAACGGGACCCTACAGGAGTGGCTCTCCAGACAATAGGAGAGCCCAGGTTTCAGCCCACTCACCAAGACCGTTTGTAAAGCCAAACACTTGGCACATTGACTGATTGTCGTCCTCAGGGTGGACATCAGATGCATGCATAGCGGATATGGTTAAACGATTAATGGAGGAGAGTAAAAATAGAAGAGATGATGAATGAGGATCTGCACCAAGTCGGACTCCCTTCACCGATGAAATCTTGAATGAGAAATATCTAGAAAAATTTACAATGCCAACTATTCCGTCCTATGATGGGACTAAAGACCCAAACCTCACTTTTACAAATACAGTTGGTATATGGACGGAGCTAATGCCTCCGAAGCTGTTCGATGCAGATGCTTTCCTATCTTTCTTGAAGGAGTTGCATCAATGTGGTTCACTATGCTTTTTCCAAGATCTATCTCTACTTTTGACCAACTGGCGACAAGGTTCCTTGATTAGTTCAGACTCCATACTGCACAGCCAAAAGACGTCATATCCCAATCCGGATTGTTCCAAGGGCGTAACGAATCACTAAAATCTTTCATGAACAGATTTAACACCATAGTGATGGAAGTAAGAAACCCCAACGAAGACATGGTTTTTATGGCATTAGTCCATGCAATTCACCCGGAAACTGAATTCGAAAAGTGGATTAAGATAAAGCAACCTACCACAAGGAAAGATTTCAATCGTAAAGCAAGTTAGTACCTAAGGTTGGTGGAGGCGCATGAACTGGAAAGAAAGTCTACTAGTGTGCAACTGACGAACATCGGGCAAAGCGAAGTAGCAATGAATCAAAATGCGCACACTTCTCGGACTGCTGAAGGAATCACCGAGAAAGACGAAAATCCAAAGAGAATAAGTCAAAACTCCAATAAGTGGAATGGTAATGGAAACAATAAAAAGCTCAAAGGGTTTAGGCCCGAAGGCTTGAAGTGACCCACTTCTTTTAGCATTTGTCTTAGTGATTTTTAGTGAGTTTTTTTTGTGGTCACTTCTTTAATTCATTTCCCCAAGATCCATATTTTACCAATATAAAAATATCAGTATTTCAATCCAATCATGTCATTTATATATATGAAGATATATAAATGTTTCTTTGCCTATCAGAGTAATTAAATTAGCAAAGAAATTCAATCACACAATGTTTCTCATATTCAAGAGATTTTGTGTCACATAGCCATCTCTTTGATTATTATTTAATTCTGATATAACCATTTTTTTATCTTGTTTTATTTCTCAAATCAGTTATTTAAATGATTTACTTCACAACTTGTTTCATGGCCCAATAATTTAATTTTTGGATTAACTACTCATGCTTTTAATGTCTGGGAATCTAGGAGTTTGTTGCTTATTGTTTTTCCTTTGCATTTATGCAAAGTACTAAAACAACTCAAGTTTGAGAATTTATCCCGGGGTGCTTATTACTTATTCAAATAATGTTTATGTCAGGTAAATATACTCATGTCTTAATTTATAAGATTGGTAATAATCTTATGAACATTTGGTGGTAAGTATGTTATAGACCAGGCAGAAGAAAAACTACAGGCAAGCAAAATGCTAACTTAATCTAGCATACTAGATATGGACTTGCATGTATATGAAAACAGAATGATTGGAGCAATATCAAAATCAGTCTAATGCAAACTTTTAGATGAACATTTTGAGAAGGGTACTGATAGGTTCTCATATTATAAAACAAATGATAGTGATCAATCAAACAGTGGGATTATTAGCATGTTTAATATCTAGGTAGACTACATGGCAATGCATTTTTTTCAACAGATTTGTTAAAGACAAAACTCACTTAACTTAAACCAAATAGGTAGTTAGCTAAGCTCAGTTCAATATAGTTGCATTCCAGATTATAAGTATAAAGCATGTATTTCATTTTTACTATACAATACAATGCAAATTCTTTACTGGAAAATCAGATGTTCAAGGAGAATTAACAGGTTAAGATTTCAAGCTTCTCATGGTCCTATATCAGTTATAAGTCATGGTCAAGCTCTTCTGGTTAGCCAATGCCAGATTCAATTATCACTTAACAATTTTTAGCTACATGCTTATCCATAAACTACTGCACCTTTTCTATTTAAAAATTTAACAAACTTTGATAAAGAAAGCATGTCCACATATTAAATTACATGGCATAATTTTCTCCATCACAACCCACCAGAAACCATCAAAGTTAGTTACTTAGATCAGTAGCTCAAGACACATATAATACTTAAGTTTTACAGATTCTTTTTAAATGAACAAAGCCACTATAATTCTGAAAGGTCTGCATAGACTTAAGAAAGTTTGCCTAGCTATCTTTATTACAATGAACTACTGCATTTTATAAACTCAAGTAAGCCTTCTAATTTTCCAAGCAAGCAAGCTACTCATGCATCTCTACCTGCAACAATATTTTGAGCTGCCTCAATCAAAATGAGACACCACAAATATTGCAAAGGCAATAAATAGGGTCAGAATAAAATTCTGGTATGAGTGAAATCATTATTAAAACAACTTATAAATTCTTAAAACTGTGCAGATAACATATATATTTGACACTATTCAATTTCATGTTAAACCTGAGCATATGTACATTTAAATTTATCTAACAAACATACACCCAAGCATTCATCCATTCAATCCATTCAGTTGTACATGTACAAACTCCTATGGATTTTAGCTTCCTAAAATCCATAGCATAACCTTTCAATCCCATTTTATATTTTATATGGTCTAAACTCTTGCCTTTGAACACAAAGTGTGCATTGCAAAGGACTCAATTCTGTTAACCTTTGCACAGAGGCCTTCAGGACTTGAACAAGTCATGCACATACCCATCATCCACCTGATGATGAGTAGATCAAGGCACCTCTCCTAAATTACTTTGTAATTTAGAGACCATGCTCATTTAATTGCTGAGAAATTTTCTTTTTAATTCCAGAGGTGCTCATGTTCTTCCTTTCATTACATAAACCCCAAAATTTATTAAACTCACTCAAGGGTTTACATCCAATCATACAAAGCATTCATGCAAAATTGCACATCCAAAGTCATTCTGGCTTAATCTTATTTTATAAAACTGCCTGTATATTTATTTCTAGAAATTTTCCCATTGCTTGCATAAATCTGATGAAACCATAAGAAATACTATATTTGTTTTAGTGTGAACATAGGATATGGTTTTTGAGAAAAACCCATAAACATATTGGATTTTGATCTAAAAAAATCAACACATTTTCACAATATTACTTTGTTCATATCAATTTTTAAATGAACTAGACATGAGCATAAACCTCTTTGTTCATACTGCCTAATCCATTTTTATTTAATACCCTATTTCTCAGTAAATTAATCAAATTAATCTCTTATAAAAACTAAATCATAAACTCAATTTTGTAATCAGGTTGTATGATTGATTAAACAAATTTCAAAACAAAAATAGTCAATACCAAAAACAAATCAAAACAGTAACCAAAAATTCAACCAAAATGCCATTCATGATCATCATATATTTATTCAGAGAAATAAAGATTAACATAAATCATAATATGATTTTCATATAAAATAATTGGCTGCCCTTACTTGGGTCTTAATGCCTTAAATCTCATAAGTGATTATCACTCACTTTCTCTTCTTTTCCCCGAGAATGCCTAAGCTTGAAAATAGTGTGATCTCTTCCTCTTTTTTTTTAATGTGTTTCTGTTTTTTCCTCAGAGAAAACCTCTGCTTTCCCTTTTGATTTAAATCATTTTACTAGGGTTTTACTAAAGGAAAAAACCATTTTAACCTTGCATTACTCAGAGAATTAGGTGTGTGTAGTTGTGGCTAAATATGCCATTTTCTTTTGATTTCTATTTCTGGTTAAACAGTTTGTTTTTCTCTTTTCTGAATGCATGCTATTTGCATGATTTTTACCTGCACATTGTTTTCCTATGACTCAACTTGACAATGTATTTTTATTATACCCGAGTTATTTTTCATGTTTCTTTTTATAAGTTAAATTTTCAGTTGACCTATTTTATCATTTATTTCTCTCTTGATTTATTTCAAAAATGCATTCACACTCATAAATATTTCTTGACTGATTTTTATGCATTTTAATTATCAAGAGGATTTTTATTTTATCATCCCATACTTCTTTGATCATATGTATATACTTTCTATACAATATTCACATATATACAAGTCATGTGAATTTTAGAATTCATTTTATACTTAATCATTTTCCTCTCATCACTGTATATAAAAAAAATCCCCTTGCATAATTACTTCACTTACTTCTGATATTCATTTTCAAGCTATTTTTATTCTTTGGTTATTTATATAATACATATATATATATACACATAAAATATGTGAATATAATGATCCTCTTTACTTAGCTATTTTTCTCCCCATTTTTATTTTCTCTAACTATCATTCTCTCACTTATTTACTTCATTCACTCTTGGTATTTATTTTCCATTTCCTTTTTTTTCTTTAAAGTAATTTTTATTCTCAAAAATTTTGGGTCTTCACAAGGCTACACTCCCGTAAAAGACACACCGGAAACATCTTTCTTGCGACTCAAGGGACCTAGGAATACAAAAAGCCCCCCAAAAAGGAAGCAACTGAGCAACAAAAGCACTCAGGGAAATTCTGCCGCTTCCACGAAACACATGGCCACAGTACGAACGAATGCCGCCACCTAAAGAATCTCGTTGAGGAGCTGATCCAGAATAACAAACTCCAGCAGTACGTAAGATAGCCGCAAAACCTCGATCGATCTGCGATTCCTCAGCATCCTAGAGACTGAAGGAATCAAGTGGGAACTAGTGAAGAAGGGTCCAAATGAACTGACCAAAGGCTTATTATTGGAACAATATCCGGGGGACCGCAACCCCGCACAAAGAAGTTGGGGGGAAATGGAGCGATAAGCGAGTTCATTGAAGCACGCTTCGAAGGAATCATGTTTGGCTATAGAAGATGAAACTCCAGCCAAGCTGCAAAGGGTTTGGATGACGATTAGTGTTCCGAAATTGGGACACCGAAGGGATCGTAGCTCCAACTCTCGATTCGATGGTGGTGACGGTAGGAATCAGACTTTGCTATAGTTCGATGGGTGTTGGTTGATAGTGGAAGCTCCATTAACATACTCTTCAAACGTACATTCAATCAAATGAAGATTGGCATGAATAGCGTATCCGAGTGCCAAACAAATATTTAGGGGTTTACCGGTGAACCTAAAAAACTGGTGGGAACAGTTGACCTACCTATGGAGCTTGGAGAGGATGAGCGAAGGGTCACCCTCATTCAGACTTTTGTGATCGTGGATGAAATGTCAGCATACAATGCCTTCTTGGGATGACCTGCACTAGCCGACTTCAGAATAGCATTGGCCCAATGGTACCTTACAACGAAGTTCCCTACAGAGCACAGAGTCAGAATTGTGAAAGGAGACCAATTCACCGTCTGGGAATGCTACATCGTAGAATTGCGTGAGTCAAGAAGAAAGGAAAAGGGAAAGGATGTGGGGAAAATTCTCCACATTCGTGAGCCCATTGAATAGCAATTACAAGCAGTGTTTTAAATCTCAGATTTTGGCCAATATCTCGGGAAAATATCTCGGCTATCTCGGGCGATATTTAAAACACTTATAACTAAATAGGCTGCCAAATCTCGGATTTTGGCTGATATCTCGGATTTTTCATCTCGGCCATCTCGGGGAGATTTAAAAGCCTGATTACAAGGCAACCCCTGGCTCGGGGACCATAGCCGATTCGACAAGGCTTTGGACCTTAGAAAGAAGAGTTCAAGGGAGGATTGGGCAGCACCGGCAGAATTGACGGTGTCTGTCCCAGTCTGTATGGACGACCCAACACGATTCTTGAAAATCGGATCGCACCTTGGAAACAGGATGCGGTCAGAACTAACTAAATTCCTCAGTGCTAATTTGGATGTATTTGCTTGGGCACACTCCGATATGTGTGGTGTATCACCCGAAATTGCCTGCCACACGCTCAATATTGACCCTAAATTCACACCGGTAAAGCAAAAAGGCGCAGCTTGGGCCCTGAACGGTCCAAGGCATTAAGAGAGGATGTAGATAAACTGATGGCTAACGGATTCATCCAAGACACAACTTACCCCGAATGGGTATCAAACCTAATCTTAGTCAAGAAGTCTAATGGGAAATGACGAACTTGTATTGACTTTTCGGATCTAAATAAAGCTTGCCCGAAAGATAGCTTCCCATTCCCTAGAATCGATCAGCTTGTGGATGGAATGGCGGGGCATGAATTGCTATCATTTATGGATGCATACTCGGGCTACAACCAGATCTTAATGGATGAGCCAGATCAAGAAAACACTAGCTTCATCGCCAATTTGGGACTGTACTGCTACAGAGTAATGCAATTCGGTTTAAAAATTGCCAGGGCAACATACCAAAGGCTGGTGAATACTATGTTCAAACGTCAAATCGGAAAGATAATGGAAGTTTATGTGGATGACATGTTGGTCAAATCTCGAGTAGATGCTAACCATCTAGAAAATCTCGCTGAAATATTTGAAATACTTCGGAAGTATGGAATGAAGCTCAACCCACTCAAATGTCACTTCAGAGTGGCCTTCGGGAAATTCATGGGGTTCATAGTAAGTGCCCGAGGCATCGAAGCAAATCCAAAACAAATAATAGTGCTACGAGAAGTTCAAGCCCCGAGAAATAAGAAAGAACTTCAAAGCTTGAATGGAAAAGTCACAGCACTAAGCCTATTTATCTCAAAAGCCACAGACAAGTGCATACCGTTCTTCGATGCACTGAAGAAGGGAAAGAAAAACTTTGAATGGAGTGAAGCTTGTCAAACGGCTTTCGAAGAAATGCTATGACACATGGAAGCTCCGCCAATCTTATCAAAGACGGTGGATGGAGAAGACCTATTCATTTACTTAGCAGTCTCACCGCATGCACTGATCATCGCTCTCGTGCGGGAAGAAGCGAGAATCCAGAGATCCTTGTATTATATTAGCAAATGATTCACTGGAGCTGAGAAGAATTACCCAAAGCTGGAAAAGCTAGTGTATTGCCTCTTGATTGCGTCTCGAAAGTTACAACCATACTTTCAGGCGCATCTAATCAAAGTATTAACCGACCAGCCCTTGAAACAAGTGTTTTACCGACCCGAAACTTCCGGGCGACTCCTCAAATGGAACATAGAGCTAAGTCAATATGATATTGCATACCATCCTAGGAAAGCTATCAATGAGCAAGCGTTAACAGACTTCATCGCTAAGTTTACCGCATGGGACGATGAAGAAGAGGCGCCTCTGGAGGTGGAGACTCAATGGAAACTCTTTATAGATGGTGCATCTAACAATCTCTATTCAAGAGCAGGGGTAGTGCTTGAAATCCCTGAAGGGAGAGCCATTTGCTATGCATTGCGCTTGGAATTCACTGTGATAAATAATGAAGTGGAATATGAGGCACTTATTGCAGGACTAAAAATGGTGAAAGAACTTAAGATAAAATCCATTCACGTCTACAGCGACTCTCAATTGGTCGTCTGTCAGGTAAAGGGGGAATACCCAAGCTCGAGGAGAGAATCTCGCCCCGTATTTGTCTAAAGTGCAAGAATCGCTGAGCGACATCGAACATTGTACCATAGACCACATTCCACGAGAAAAAAATACCAAGGCGGACTACTTGGCTAAGCTAGCAAGCTTTGGGGAAGCTCAATCATTGGGGCTCATCCCAGTCGAAACTTTAGCCACTCCGAGCATAGATGAGATGAACATCGATTGGATCCTTCAGACAACCGTCGAGTCAGAGACATGGATGACACTGATAAAGGACTATCTACTTGCAAGAACCATTCTAACTGACCGAAACCAATGGAAAAAGCATCTCCGAAAAGCAGCACGGTTCATGATACAGGATGGAATTCTCTATCAAAGGGGATTCTCGACCCCCCTTCTTAGGTGTGTGACCGAAAGAAAGTCCTTTAGTATGGGTATTTCTGGCCAACAATAAACCGCGATGCTGCAGACTACGCCAGAAGATGCGATCGCTGTCAAAGATTCAGCCAAATTAAGAGAACTCCTTCAACGGAGCTAACGTAGATGGTCAGCCCATGGCCATTTGCGATATGGGGAATCGACTTGATTGGCGCCCTACCAATAAAAGGAGGGACCAAATATGCTATAGTTGCCGTAGATTATTTCACAAAATGGGCCGAAGCGGAACCGCTGGCCACCATAACCACAAAGAAATTCATTAACTTCGTTACTAAAAACATTATTTGCAAGTTTGGTGTGCCGCAAAAAGTCATCACGGACAATGGAACTCAGTTCGAAAGTGTCAAGTTCAAAGACTTCTATAAGAACTTCCAAATTGAAAAGAGCTTTTCTATGGTGGCTCATCTGCAAGCAAACAGGCAGGTGGAAGCGATAAACAAGATCATCAAGTCAACTATCAAAAAGTGATTAACAAAAGCAAAAGGAAATTGGGTTGATGAACTTCCACTTGCACAATGGGCTTACAAAGCTACCCACAAAGCGGCAACCGGCCACAATCCATTTGTCTTGGCGTATGATTCAGAAGCAATTACTCCTGTTGAACTGGAAGTCCCCTCACACCGAAGGAAAAACTTCAATCAAAAGCAAAATGAGCAACTCCTACTTGAATCGCTAGATATGATTGATGAAAAAAGAGAAGAAGCATAATTGAGAACCACCAAGGGTCGCACGGTAATTCAACTCCAAAGTTCACAATCAAACCTTCGAAGTGGGAGATCTTATGCTCAAGCAAGTTTATCCCATTATAGGGACCTTTGGACCAAACTGGGAAGGACCGTATGCCATTAGTCAAGAGCTAAGAGACGGGACTTTCAAGCTAACAACCGTCGATGAAACTCAAGTTCCCAGGGCATGGAATAGTGAATCGCTCCGTCGTTACTTTGTCTGAAAGCCACCTTATGTACTTTTTATTTTCCAGCAACTAAGCCATCCCGGGATGCCTGGGGCATTTTACATAGGCAAAAACTTCCCTGCTTTCCTGAATAAAGTTTGCTTCTTGAACCAACAAAGTCGTGTTCATAATAACTACCCTCTGGGTCGAAGGAAATAAATCGACTCAAACCGTTAAATCGGCGAAGCCCGATCTTGGCCTTCTAAAAACCGTTGTTGCTCCGGCAACATTGGGAAGGCTAAAACTTACGCTCCTCACGTTGCCTGAAGAAAGGCAACACCAAGGAGCATAACAAGCCGCTCATTTCGTAAGTCATGCACTAACTTCTAAAACTTACACTCCTCATGTTGCCCGAAGATAGGCAACACCGAGGAGCATAAAAAGCCACGCATTTCATAAGTCGCGCACTAACTTCTAAAACTTACACTCCTCACGTTGCCCGAAGATAGGCAACACAGATGATCACGAAAAGCCGCGCATTTTATAAGCTGCGCACTAACCTCCAAAATGCCAACTCCTCACGTTGCCTGAAGATAGGCAACACCGAGGAGGACTAAAAGCCGCGCACTCAATAAGCTGCGCATTAAATTCCAAAACACTAACTCCTCACATTGCCCGAAGATAGGCAACTCTGAGGAGCATGAAAAATCATGCACTGATTCTTAAAACTTAAACTCCTCACCTACCCAAAGGTAGGCAGCATCGGGGAGCACTAAAACATATGCTCCTCGTGTTGACCGAAGATATGCAACGTCGAGGAGCACCAAAAACCACGCATCCCATAACCAGCGCCAACTACTTTTATAATCAGGAATAATGAGCACAACTCCAACAATTGGACTGCTACAAACCAACAAAATTTTTTTTAACTAAGGACACTTAATGATTTAAACTTCCCTCAGTTAACCCATGCAATGTGCACCTCTCGAACATGCATATATTGCATACTTGCTGGAATATTACAAGAAACTTGGATTACATGCTAAAGTTGCAAAACTTCCAAAAATAAAATAAAAATCAAGCTGTAACTTAACCAAATTTCAAGTTTAATATGAAAATTATCTAAACCCTAAGTTACCGGTCATTTGAAAATAGTTTAAAGTAAACAGCTCCGTGAACTGGGGGCATACACCGGTACTTGAATAAAAACACGTAAAGACAATAAGTTCACACGTTCTGTCACTCCAAACAAAGAATTTTTAAATTCTGTTAATTTTTAAGTAAAGAATTTTTAGGTTCTGTTAATTTTTAAGTTCTGTTACTTCAAACGAAGGATTTTGTCCGTAATCATAGGACTAGATAAGTATAAAATAAAACAAGCACGAGTGCACAGAACATACATGAGCAGATAGATGAGAATACAATCAACGTATCAATGTATTGCTTATAATTTTCTTTACACAGGGTCAAAACGTGGGGGCCATACCACACAACACTGGCCAACAAAAAGTAAATATAGACTCCACAGCAAAAAAACTAAGTGCAGACTCTACACTTGAACAAAATGACTCAAAAGTGGCCAAAAATCAAATCAGTCTTCACACAAGGTCCTCAATGCTTCTTTCCACCGCTCCCCTTTCTGTCCTTTGTTGGTAGCTTCTACTTCGTCTCAAGAGTAGTGTCGCTGCCAGTAATGTCAACGAACACCTCTATGGCGATGTCCTCTTCTTCCTCTGCAGCCTTCTGAGAAGATTCTCCCTTCCCTTTGCGTTTCTATGATTTACGGGAGCTCCTTGAAGCCTTGATCGCTTCAACCTTTTCCTTCTTGCTAGCGACCAGCTTGTTCTGAGTCTTGCGAGGCTGCTTTGTCTGGACTTCCTGCTCCTTAATTTCTACCGCTGTTATGTCTCCTTCTAAAGACACGGAAGGGTCATCTAGTCCGTGAAGCGCGGCTATCTTTTCAAACTCTGGCCCTGGCTGCAAGCCAAACACGAACATAGAAACATGAACAGAGACAACCACGGAGGCTATAGAAATAGCAGCAGGTCTAGGAGCTGCGAAGCTGGCACATCAATAGGAAAGGTTGACAGGCCTATGAGATCAAAAACGAAAGCGTTAAATTCTTCCTGCTCTTGCGGCGTAAGTTGGAAGCTCCCGAACTCGGAGGAAGCGAGAACATTACCTGCACCGGAGGAATGTCGAGAATGTTGACTTCATATTCACCACCTTCACCTTCTTTCAATGGTTCCACTACCTGAGGAAGATTCCCAAGCTCTGAATTTGCTGGCAGGTCATGGGGCTGCTCCGATGATTCACCCGCGCCAGAAATAAAAGGCTTGGTGAGCGCTTCAGCGGCAGTTGTTAAGGTAGCATCGGTGGCCTCCTTCTCTCTTTTGACTCGAATAATCTCTCGGCCCTCGAGCAATGCCTTCTTCGATTCTTCATTAAGGTAGGCATCCTGTACTCCCGCTTGGTATAGACATCACTGCCATTGGAAAAGCGGGATAAGATTTCTTCCCAAACTAAAGCGAGAGTGCACGGGAACTTCAGACCCAAGTAGCTGAGACTCCCTTGGTGCAACAGGGAGTTAACATAAAAATTCAGAATGGTCGCGTCTAGCTTCTCCATCTTTCTTTCAAAAGTATTTTGGAGCTCCAAGTAATCCGCTTTGACGGCGGCTTTGTCAACTTCAACGGCAGACTTATCGGCACTGAGCTGCACGACCTGAGCCTGTAGCCTGGCAATTGTCTCGGCTTGGTAAAAAATAGTCTTGTTATGCCCTTCAACGATGAGGTCGTGATCAAAAATAGTTTTCCTTTGAGCCTCGATCGTTGCGTTGCAAGCGGCCACTTCTTCTTTTAATTTTGCCTCTTCGGTGTGAACCTTCTTTATCTCGTCTCTACAGACGATCTCAATCCTAGCGTGAGCCTTTTTTACTTCTTTTAACAAGTCGGCGCTCATCTTTCCCTCTTGCATTGCTACTGTCTTTTCTTCCTCCAGCAATTTAATTTTGGCATCACGTTCTGGCAGCGCTCTTTCAAAATCATCCTTCTCTGACTCGAAAGAAAGGATCTCTTGGTAGTTGTTGCGATTGGTGTCCACCAGCTGTTTATACAGTCTCTCCCATCATTCGGCTTGATCCAAGTCGCTCTGAAAAGCCTGAAGGTGAGGCCTGTATGAATCCTTGTGAACCGGGTGCAAGTCACGGTCAAACTTAACCCCCTTCAAGAACCATTCGGGAAGCACTGCCTCATGTTTAGGAGGGCCCGAAGGAAGAATATAGGTAGGTCTTCGGTGAGGACGTGAAGTACCGGGGGTAGTAAAAATAGAAGATGGTACGATATGAGTTAAAGGCGGTATGGAGATAGAAGTAACGGGAATTTCTTGGCCTGCTGAAGAGTGTGTTGTGGTAAGCCTTGAAGAATGGGGACGATGCTCAAATTTTGACCTTTTCGATGGCTCCTCCCTTTTCTCAAAAGTTCTCCTCTTCTCGTACCCGCCTTTGTATGATCGGCCTCGATCTCTTTCTTCTTGACGGTGGACTTAGGCCTCTAGTTCTTTCCTCCTCCTATATTCCTCCTCCATTTCTCGAGATTGATGACGACCGGAGATGCGCTTGGTGTACCGCTGCGAGTCAGTGAATTCTTCGAAGTCATCGTAAAGACCGCTTCCTCTCGTATACTGGCATGAAGCATAAATAAAAGGTTTCAGAAGCATAAAATAGACACAACAAAAGTGAAGGAATGAATGGAAGTGAGTGTAATCCTAATGAGATGTGTAGTGTGTTTCTGGGATAGGCCTAAAACGTCATCACAAACCATATCGGACGGCCACCGTAAGTGAAATCGGACTAACTTCGGCTATCATAGGCGAAACCTGGCTAACTTTTGGCGCAGTTCCGCTCGAGCGGGAGGGGGGCACCTCATCGAATTTAAAATATTCCCTCATAAGCGTGTCAAAGTTAACATAAATGTCGCTCAAATCCCCAAACTCTGCTCCGACATCTTTACTTAGAGAATCTCGCTGCCCTCTAGTATCTGGGGCTTTATCTTTATCGCTTATATCAGGGAGAGGCGAACTTGGAAGGACGGGACTCATGCCTGGGGTCTCATCGAACGATTCCGAGTCCTCGTCGTCGGATTCTGCGTAAAGGTCATCACTTGCAGTAGACTCATCGCTACTACTCTAAAACTCCCCCTCTTCCTTTTCTGAGTCCAATGCAGCCTTGCCTTATCTTTCCTTGAACTCTTCTTCTCCTTCCTCTGGGATCAGAGGCATTCTAAACGGACCACTAAATCCAGTCGTAGTAGCATCTCCTCCTTCGTGGGTCTCCCCGGTTGATCCTCCGGATAGGCTCTCTCTCTTGAGAGGCACCTTCTTTAGAACCACAGGAAGAAGAAGTAGATTGTAACGACCCGCTATTTTGGACCATTCGCATCCATTATAAGTGTATAGGTAGACACTCATGCCGGAGTTGAATTGCTCAAAATACCGCGTTGTTAATTTAAATTTGGCAAAACTCAGCATATGCAGTAAATAAATCAATCACAGAATCACAGACACAGAGTAATACAATAATACGCAGCGGAATAGATAAAATAGTAGTTCATGAAGCTACTATATAAACATCAGAGTTAGAAATAAAATACAACAGAATATCTCAAATACAGTGAAGTCTCCAATCCAAACAGATGACTTCTGTGAACGAATCAACTGGAAAGCTGGAAGCTGAATCAAAAGTTGGATCTCCAAAGGAAGCTCCAAACTCCAAAGGTGAGTCTCAAATGCTGTATCACTCGGTCTGACCCGAGCGTAAAGCAAACACAAAACACTCGAGTCAGGATTAACATTCTTATATCAATAAATCCAACTCAAGTGAAATACCAACTGAAATACAAGTAACTTAAAGGATGTTTGGGATAACCATCCTCTAAGGATCTTCAGAACTATCTACGAGGTGGAAATATACACTATAACACCGTGGTCATTCCAAATTAATTTATACTTCAAAACCAAAATATCATTTCATTTCAAATATATCTATTTTCCAAAATAGTATATATATATATAGGTTAAATAATTTAAAATCAAAGTATTTAATTTCCTCAAGTCTGGCAAATTGATTCAAATCAACTTCAAATTCCAAATTCAAATTTATTCAAAGCTCAATTCATCAATTTAATTCAGTTCTAAATATACCATTTATTTTTCAATATATTTCAAAGCTTTAATACTCAACATTTTCCAAAGTTAGATTTAACAGTTTCATATAGCTCTTGATTTAACTTCATTATTATTTAATCAGGGAATATTCACTTAATAAACTCAATATCATCTAACTAGCCTTACATTTCATTTTTACTAAATATTTTCTTAAATTTATTTAAGCAAGAATTATTCATTAAATTATTTAAATAAAACCCAAGGTATAAATCATATCTTAAATCTCAATTTTCAATAAGTTTCAAATTTGTTTAATTAATAAATTATCTTTCCAACCTTAACTTATTCAAATTATTACCAGAATCTATTTTGAAAATATAATTTTTATACTTAAACATCTCATAAGTATTAAATCCATCCTAATTTAAATTAAATAATTTAAGGCTCAACATTTATTAAAACCATATATTTCTTTCCAAAACCATAAATTTTCATTTTCAAAATATTTTATATATGGACCAACGGTGTCTGTATATATACATCATATGGTTAAGTGATACGGATATTTATCATTTCAATCCGAAATTTAAATATATACGGGTAGGTATCATTTCGACCCGTAATCCCAATTTCAATTCAAATGAAAATCGCTTGGGTTTATCATTTCAACCCATAACGAAATTCTCCTATTCTAAAGTCCGTTCGGGTATGTATCATTTCAACCCATAGTGAATTCTAAACTACAGGGAACTTGCAGAGTGATAACAGATACAAAAAAAAAAATATATATAACAGCAGGCATATATCATCAGTATAAATAACAGATACGGGTGTCAGATGTCACAGGTGAACAGATATAAATAATAGTAATAACAGGCATATAATACTAGATACTGGTGTCAGATGTCACAGGTGAACAGTTATGGATAATAGCATATATAACAATGTAAATAACTACAGCAGCATATTTCAATTGCTATTTCAATGAAATCGAATTTAAATAATAAAAGAACGTTAATCGTGAGTGATTGCTCACCTTTCGAGGCTAGAGAGGTTCAACAAATGAAATGAGTTACGAATCCCGACATAAATCTCAAAGTGAGGCAAGATTGAACGCGAATTGGACGGACAAGGCTGATAATCATGAATTGATGAACTAACTCAGAATCAGTTTGATATATACACAAAGATTTGTTATTTTACTAAAATTAATATTTAAATCTAAGGCAAAATTTTAAAATAATATATATAGTTAACATAAATTATATACTATTACTATATCAATATATATAATTCAAGTCAAATATATAACTGTCACTTTAAATATATAAAAACCCACACATAGCTCACGTGAACTATTATGCATATACAAACATAGGTTTATACAATACACTCGTATACAACTTTGTTACAACTAGTACTGACAATATAAAATAACAGATTCAAATGAACTACTATATAGCAACTATACTTGCATATTTAAAGCATTTTATACTAAAATATTGTAAACTAGACTGAAAGATATAAAACCATAAACTAGGCAATGTCTATAAAATTATATATATATATATAAACCAATATATAACTATAGCTTATAGCTATACATAACAGTAAAGTATATAACAAATAATTACATGTATACTGATGCGAAGATCATAACAACATAAATGTCTCGGTAAAATGAAGACCGACACCCATATATATATCTATACTTTTTGATATTATAAAATTAGTACCGTTCATATGAAAACTTTTATAACTTCAAAGCTGTATAAATCAAAGAACATCTTGATATATAAAATACTGTGAGGCTTTATAACTGCCGAAACACATATAGATAAGCTTCTAGAAACCAAAATATATAATACTGTAAACTTGTGCAGGTAGAAAGTGTAAGCTTAAATGTAAAATATACATACAATATTTATATAAACAGCAATAAATATAAACTTAATAATATACAAAACACATGAAAGCAATTTCTATCGGTACATACTGTAACAGCAATATATACCTTCATACTTTTAAATAACCAGCATAGCATAAATCCAATAACAAATATCCTTTATAAACTAATATAATTTATACATTAAACACAGATACAAAATTTCTTATACAACACACACACACAAACTGAAGATATCCTACTAGAAAATAATATAGCTTGAATATCATATATATAAAACATTGTATCATTATCAAAACTGTTTAAAGATACTGCACATCTTAAGTAAATAAATTTACATAATATATATATAACAGTATATAAAGACTTGCAAATAAGATACTCGACCAACGAATATATGTATATTATCTTATATAAACCAATATAACAATAACATAATAACATATAATATATATACATGACCTGATATAACGAGTGGAAGGCTGTGGTGGGAGGCAATGGTCGATCACGTGGAGGCGGAAGGCACGCGTGAACGTAGCTGCGGGTCTGAGATGAGGCCGAGCAAGAGGGAACGGCGGTGGTGATTGGTTGAGCTTCCGGTTGTGGTGGTGGATGCTGCCGACTCGGCCGGAGGCTGTGGGGTTATGGTTGTCGTGTGTGGCGGCTGAGGTAGCGGTTTTGAGGTGAACGTGAGTGGAGATGGGAGGAGGAGATGGGTAGGGCTGCCGAACGTGGAGGGGATGGGCGGTGTGTTTCCTGGTTTGGATGAGGCTGCTGTGGATGGAGGGTGAAGGACGTGGGTAGGCTGTCATCGGAGGAAGGTTGGAGGCTCGGTCTCGGTTGATGGTGGAAGGAGGATGGTCTCAAGTAAAGGAGTGGCTCGGCAAAATATTGGGAAAGAGAGGATTCGGCAAAACTGTGCACACAGGGGAATGAAGGGTAGAAGAAAGAAACGAAAAAAAATAAAAGAGAGAGGAGGAAGAAATAGATCTGGGAGGAAGAAGAAAGAGTTTCAGAGGAAAAGAAATAAATATATGGAAGTGTGAATAGGAGAGAAAGGGGCAAAAGAAACGCTCCACCTTAATTTTAGATATAAATTCAAAAGCCAAAGGAACGTGCACTATCCATTGATTCCGCAAAAGTTTTAAAGCAATTAATTGTGATGCTTGGACAGCACGGCTAAAGTTTGAAAGGCAAAAGAAAACAAAAGGTCACGAATACGGTACCGATACGGTGAACTGTTTTACAGATTCCGTTGTCCATCGGACGCCGAAACAAGCAAATGAATATACCATGGAGATCAGCATGACGTGACGATCAAAACGGTATACAAATACTAGTGGTACGATCATCCGATCGAAAGTCGATAATCGGTACCAGAAATGCTGCTATTTTGCCAGAATTAAGATAAACGGAGCAGTAGAAGTCCAAATTTGGAAAAACGAATTTCGCAGTCTGATTCAGAATAGTCTGAATAAATTTTCTCCTGTTGACATATTTTGGTTTCGGAAAACTTTTAAATCCACTGTTATTAACCGGTTTGATTTGAAATGAAATTTCACAGGAAAATAAACTTCAATATTATCAGATGAAAATTTACCAGTTGCTATATTACAATAGACGTATTCCAAATAATAAATTTTTAATTTCAAATTTTATTGTTTAAAATTTCACAAATTTCCAGTTAAATATACTTTTAAAACCATTAAATTTTACGGGTCGTTACACTCTCCCCCACTCAAAACTTTTCGTCCCCGAAAAGGAAGGAGGTAGAAGAATAAAAACAACCAGACAGAAAAGATAGATTGAAAGTCAAGATTAAACAATTAATTTAAACTATATAAATTTTACTTAAAATTTGAAAACTTCATTTGCAATTCAATTATCTTATATACTTTAAAACCTTCCAAAAAAAATCAATTTGTAAAATTTCTTGCTTCCTTTATAAATACCATATATATGTTTAAATAACACCTTTATAAATGTATGAAAACCATTTGAAAACAATTATTTACATTATTACTTATATTTACAAAGAAGCTATTAAATCCATGATCATAAATTTATTAATTCTATCTAAAATATTTTTTCAAATATTATTAATAAATCAATAATCATTTACTTTAAATATGTTATAGTCAACAAGGAAAAAGGAGGATTTAAAAAAAAATAGGATATAGGTGAATAAATAAGGCTGAGCAGATAAGGCAGATTCAAAGGAATAATATCGGGCATGAATAATAAATTCAAACCATAAGGGTTTTGATTCCAAATATTGATACAAATTTTCCTTTTTGGAAATACTTTTATTATACAATACCTTTATAACGAAACAAATTTTCTTTCGAAAATACTTTTATAACTCGATGTTTCAACAAGTTTATCCTTGTTCCTGTAGACTCTGGTAGTGCGTTGATCAGGCGCAAAACTAGAATTCTCCAGGTACTTAGTAGACCTGTTTCAACACCCAGTGAAAATACTGGAAAAACTTATAAAAACAGATATGGAAAGTACAATCCAATCAAAAACACAAACAAAACCTTTGTCTAACCATGGTTCGCAGATACACAATGGTTACGCCTGGGTCCCCCAGGAAACAATCCATATCCGTAAGCTTTCTCAGCCCTGCGAGTTACGCCATGATGACTAGTAGAATGCAGGATACACAATGGTTACGCCTGGATCCCCCAGGAAACAATCCGTACCCCCAGGCAAGACTCAGCCAAGCATTTGCGCTACTATTCGCGACCTACACAGATTGCAGGATACACAATGATTACGCCTGGATCCCCCAGGAAACAATCCGTACCCCTAGGCAAGACTCAGCCAGGCAGTTGCGCTATGCAGTCACGAGAGAACAATAAGACCATGGGTAACGCCATGGAATTCGAAGGACACTCGAGTATCATATCCGGAAAACCAAAATCAGAGAGAATAATATCGATAGAATGAATCCAAGATGTGGCCACAAATCGGATATCAAGCAGAAGGCACTTTCCATATCTTTACTTCGAAAATATGTATCATATAGTACCTTTTCAAATCACTTTCAAATATCGTACTTATATAAAATCCATTATATATAAGATTAAATTTTCAACTCAAATACTTTCCAAAATCAATAGTATATCAAATCATACTTATATAGACTTCAATTATATAAGATTTCACTTTCAAATTGAGTACCTTTTCAAATCTATAGTTTTCGAATCAATTTCATACTCATACAAATCAATTTTATATAAGTTCGACAACTCCCAAATCAAGTGTTTAGTAACATAAGGTTCTCAAATTTCAATTTGTTTCAATATCAGTTCAATTTCAAAAACATATACAATTTCACCAAATTATTTCTTCACAAATTAATTATCTTTAGCTTCAAAGTTTCCAAAATAATAGATTTTGAAAATAAATCCAAATTTCCAAATCAATATAATTAAGTCAAACAATTCATTTCCAAAATCAATGGTTTTCAAAATCATCTTATATTTACATAAGGTCCATCTTATATCAGGATCAAAATTTTACAAAATAAATTTCGCTGTATGAAGAGCCATATGGGATTGAATATCTTTGCTTTTATGGATTATATATCTTTGTAATTTAAATTGGAAATTTTCTTTTAGTAAGCAAAGATATTCTAACATGACAGCTTTCAATTTCAGCGTCAAAATATATCAATGATATTAGAATATAAGATGTACATACGTCATCCTTTCGCAGAATCACATTTGATCGCTTGCTCGATCAAACAAGTTCGCTTTCGAACTAGTATTGTCCATTCGACTTCCCTAATGCGGATTTCGATATGGTTTCTCGACTAGAAGCCATCAGTCTCCTTGCATAGCCATATACTATGATAGAGAATTCTAGAATCAAGCCCAAAATCCATATCAAATATTCGCCATCAAGAATCGAATGAAAAATCCTAACACGAAATGGTGTAATTCACCTCGAACTTGTGTACTCAAACTTGGATCAAATTAATTATGCGAATGAAGCAGCATACATACAACTTATATATTTATTCCAACTTGTTAAATATATAGTTTCATAAAGATGTTACTAAGTTAAAACATTTAAACTAAATTTTATTCCAAATATTTTGAAGACCAATTTCTTTTCAAAGCATTTCAAATCTAAATTTCATATTTAGAAAAATTTAACATTGCCTTATTCATTTATTAACAAAACAGTTTCAACTTATTAAATCATATTACTACATACTTTAACATACATACCAAATTTATATACTTTATACTTTCAAAATTCTTAGCTTTTGAAAAGTTAACCTTGATTTGGAAGTGCTCGAACCTTCAAAATAGTTGAAGAAATCATTTTCAAATTCAAGAGTTGGAAATCAGCAACAAATCAGTAAATCAATTTTAATAGATAGGGTTATATCAAATCCAAAACTCGAGGACTGAACACCGGCTCATTTCAAATCGTTTCAAATATATATATATATATACATATATCTTTCGAATATCAAATCTTACTTCGGAATTTGAAATCAAAATTGGTTTCGCAAAATCACTCGCATAGCAAAGCTATTGAAGTGGCCTATCCCCCACTTTGAAACTCGAAAATCAATGTTGATGATGCGTGCACTCATCACCGAAATTATTTTCCAGCGACATAAGTGAGTTCTGGACTTCTATTTACTCAACTTCTTTTGAAATTTCTTCGAAACTCATTAAAACCATTTGAAACATTTCTTATTCGGAAAATATCATATTATTATTATATATTTCAAAATCTTAAAACCAATTTCAAAATACCGGAGTTCAATTCTCGAATTTCGAATTTAAAATCCTTCAGTTATAAATCATTTTTAGATAAACCAAATTTCTTATATAGTTTTTTCAAAATTACAAATCCTTTCGAAACCTCAAATTCTTATTTTAAAAGGGTTTAAAATCTTTATCGAAAACATTTCACTTTTATATATAGAATATAATCATACTTATAAAAATTTCGATATATAAAACAATTTCCAAAATACGAATAAACCCGATTTTTCAAAAGGATGATTCAAGAATGGATTTCAAAACGAAGATAGATATTCAAATTAGAGGTACTCTAATCCAATTGGATTCTGATTCGAAGATAAGTTCGAACAAAAATGAGATAATCAATTATAAAACAAATAAGGGATATACTTATATAAATCGCGGGCGACCTTAACCGGTCAACCATGATTTCAAAATAAGAGCAGTGCAGAATTCTGAGGCAAATCGACATTCGATCGCCAGAGATAGAATTCGACATAACAAGAGATAGCAGCATCTAAACCGAGGGATATATAAATCTCCGGTGAATCAATGCCAATTGTAAAGGAGTTTCACCCCTTTACAAAACATTCAAAGATCGGCGGGATCGCTTATTCTTATAGAGATTATTCGAAGTGGAGTTATGGAATACTCCAGAATCAAAAGAATACCAATAGAGAGAGACAAGAATGAATTTTGGAACCGTAGGGAACGTTCCAAAGTTCAAAGGAAATCGAGTCAAAAGGAAGAGATTAAACTCAAACGAAAGTGATTATGTAAATAAATTTACACTATATGCTAAGTTTCACCTAGAGCCAAAGCTCTGATACCAACTGTAACGACCCGCTATTTTGGACCATTCGCATCCATTATAAGTGTATAGGTAGACACTCATGCCGGAGTTGAATTGCTCAAAATACCGCGTTGTTAATTTAAATTTGGCAAAACTCAGCATATGCAGTAAATAAATCAATCACAGAATCACAGACACAGAGTAATACAATAATACGCAGCGGAATAGATAAAATAGTAGTTCATGAAGCTACTATATAAACATCAGAGTTAGAAATAAAATACAACAGAATATCTCAAATACAGTGAAGTCTCCAATCCAAACAGATGACTTCTGTGAACGAATCAACTGGAAAGCTGGAAGCTGAATCAAAAGTTGGATCTCCAAAGGAAGCTCCAAACTCCAAAGGTGAGTCTCAAATGCTGTATCACTCGGTCTGACCCGAGCGTAAAGCAAACACAAAACACTCGAGTCAGGATTAACATTCTTATATCAATAAATCCAACTCAAGTGAAATACCAACTGAAATACAAGTAACTTAAAGGATGTTTGGGATAACCATCCTCTAAGGATCTTCAGAACTATCTACGAGGTGGAAATATACACTATAACACCGTGGTCATTCCAAATTAATTTATACTTCAAAACCAAAATATCATTTCATTTCAAATATATCTATTTTCCAAAATAGTATATATATATATATAGGTTAAATAATTTAAAATCAAAGTATTTAATTTCCTCAAGTCTGGCAAATTGATTCAAATCAACTTCAAATTCCAAATTCAAATTTATTCAAAGCTCAATTCATCAATTTAATTCAGTTCTAAATATACCATTTATTTTTCAATATATTTCAAAGCTTTAATACTCAACATTTTCCAAAGTTAGATTTAACAGTTTCATATAGCTCTTGATTTAACTTCATTATTATTTAATCAGGGAATATTCACTTAATAAACTCAATATCATCTAACTAGCCTTACATTTCATTTTTACTAAATATTTTCTTAAATTTATTTAAGCAAGAATTATTCATTAAATTATTTAAATAAAACCCAAGGTATAAATCATATCTTAAATCTCAATTTTCAATAAGTTTCAAATTTGTTTAATTAATAAATTATCTTTCCAACCTTAACTTATTCAAATTATTACCAGAATCTATTTTGAAAATATAATTTTTATACTTAAACATCTCATAAGTATTAAATCCATCCTAATTTAAATTAAATAATTTAAGGCTCAACATTTATTAAAACCATATATTTCTTTCCAAAACCATAAATTTTCATTTTCAAAATATTTTATATATGGACCAACGGTGTCTGTATATATACATCATATGGTTAAGTGATACGGATATTTATCATTTCAATCCGAAATTTAAATATATACGGGTAGGTATCATTTCGACCCGTAATCCCAATTTCAATTCAAATGAAAATCGCTTGGGTTTATCATTTCAACCCATAACGAAATTCTCCTATTCTAAAGTCCGTTCGGGTATGTATCATTTCAACCCATAGTGAATTCTAAACTACAGGGAACTTGCAGAGTGATAACAGATACCAAAAAAAAAAAAATATAACAGCAGGCATATATCATCAGTATAAATAACAGATACGGGTGTCAGATGTCACAGGTGAACAGATATAAATAATAGTAATAACAGGCATATAATACTAGATACTGGTGTCAGATGTCACAGGTGAACAGTTATGGATAATAGCATATATAACAATGTAAATAACTACAGCAGCATATTTCAATTGCTATTTCAATGAAATCGAATTTAAATAATAAAAGAACGTTAATCGTGAGTGATTGCTCACCTTTCGAGGCTAGAGAGGTTCAACAAATGAAATGAGTTACGAATCCCGACATAAATCTCAAAGTGAGGCAAGATTGAACGCGAATTGGACGGACAAGGCTGATAATCATGAATTGATGAACTAACTCAGAATCAGTTTGATATATACACAAAGATTTGTTATTTTACTAAAATTAATATTTAAATCTAAGGCAAAATTTTAAAATAATATATATAGTTAACATAAATTATATACTATTACTATATCAATATATATAATTCAAGTCAAATATATAACTGTCACTTTAAATATATAAAAACCCACACATAGCTCACGTGAACTATTATGCATATACAAACATAGGTTTATACAATACACTCGTATACAACTTTGTTACAACTAGTACTGACAATATAAAATAACAGATTCAAATGAACTACTATATAGCAACCATACTTGCATATTTAAAGCATTTTATACTAAAATATTGTAAACTAGACTGAAAGATATAAAACCATAAACTAGGCAATGTCTATAAAATTATATATATATATAAACCAATATATAACTATAGCTTATAGCTATACATAACAGTAAAGTATATAACAAATAATTACATGTATACTGATGCGAAGATCATAACAACATAAATGTCTCGGTAAAATGAAGACCGACACCCATATATATATCTATACTTTTTGATATTATAAAATTAGTACCGTTCATATGAAAACTTTTATAACTTCAAAGCTGTATAAATCAAAGAACATCTTGATATATAAAATACTGTGAGGCTTTATAACTGCCGAAACACATATAGATAAGCTTCTAGAAACCAAAATATATAATACTGTAAACTTGTGCAGGTAGAAAGTGTAAGCTTAAATGTAAAATATACATACAATATTTATATAAACAGCAATAAATATAAACTTAATAATATACAAAACACATGAAAGCAATTTCTATCGGTACATACTGTAACAGCAATATATACCTTCATACTTTTAAATAACCAGCATAGCATAAATCCAATAACAAATATCCTTTATAAACTAATATAATTTATACATTAAACACAGATACAAAATTTCTTATACAACACACACACACAAACTGAAGATATCCTACTAGAAAATAATATAGCTTGAATATCATATATATAAAACATTGTATCATTATCAAAACTGTTTAAAGATACTGCACATCTTAAGTAAATAAATTTACATAATATATATATAACAGTATATAAAGACTTGCAAATAAGATACTCGACCAACGAATATATGTATATTATCTTATATAAACCAATATAACAATAACATAATAACATATAATATATATACAGGACCTGATATAACGAGTGGAAGGCTGTGGTGGGAGGCAATGGTCGATCACGTGGAGGCGGAAGGCACGCGTGAACGTAGCTGCGGGTCTGAGATGAGGCCGAGCAAGAGGGAACGGCGGTGGTGATTGGTTGAGCTTCCGGTTGTGGTGGTGGATGCTGTCGACTCGGCCGGAGGCTGTGGGGTTATGGTTGTCGTGTGTGGCGGCTGAGGTAGCGGTTTTGAGGTGAACGTGAGTGGAGATGGGAGGAGGAGATGGGTAGGGCTGCCGAACGTGGAGGGGATGGGCGGTGTGTTTCCTGGTTTGGATGAGGCTGCTGTGGATGGAGGGTGAAGGACGTGGGTAGGCTATCATCGGAGGAAGGTTGGAGGCTCGGTCTCGGTTGATGGTGGAAGGAGGATGGTCTCAAGTAAAGGAGTGGCTCGGCAAAATATTGGGAAAGAGAGGATTCGGCAAAACTGTGCACACAGGGGAATGAAGGGTAGAAGAAAGAAACGAAAAAAAATAAAAGAGAGAGGAGGAAGAAATAGATCTGGGAGGAAGAAGAAAGAGTTTCAGAGGAAAAGAAATAAATATATGGAAGTGTGAATAGGAGAGAAAGGGGCAAAAGAAACGCTCCACCTTAATTTTAGATATAAATTCAAAAGCCAAAGGAACGTGCACTATCCATTGATTCCGCAAAAGTTTTAAAGCAATTAATTGTGATGCTTGGACAGCACGGCTAAAGTTTGAAAGGCAAAAGAAAACAAAAGGTCACGAATACGGTACCGATACGGTGAACTGTTTTACAGATTCCGTTGTCCATCGGACGCCGAAACAAGCAAATGAATATACCATGGAGATCAGCATGACGTGACGATCAAAACGGTATACAAATACTAGTGGTACGATCATCCGATCGAAAGTCGATAATCGGTACCAGAAATGCTGCTATTTTGCCAGAATTAAGATAAACGGAGCAGTAGAAGTCCAAATTTGGAAAAACGAATTTCGCAGTCTGATTCAGAATAGTCTGAATAAATTTTCTCCTGTTGACATATTTTGGTTTCGGAAAACTTTTAAATTCACTGTTATTAACCGGTTTGATTTGAAATGAAATTTCACAGGAAAATAAACTTCAATATTATCAGATGAAAATTTACCAGTTGCTATATTACAATAGACGTATTCCAAATAATAAATTTTTAATTTCAAATTTTATTGTTTAAAATTTCACAAATTTCCAGTTAAATATACTTTTAAAACCATTAAATTTTACGGGTCGTTACATAGATCTTGTGCGAACCCTGGATCGGGCAGGAGAGGAGACTCCAACTTGAACGGCGGATCTACCCAAATACAGTAACCCATATCGATGCAAGTTCTCATTGGTAGAAAACTTTAATGCACCGTTCTTCGGCATCAATAACCTTTAGTGTCTGACAAACTTCATCAAGAGCCACGTCTCTGTTTGGCATTGGATTAACTGTAAGAACTATACATCTCGTTAGAAAATCCGTAGCAACGCGTCGAAGCTCGATAAGTATAAAAAGGAACTTACCCCCTATCGTCCACCGACGATTGAACCCCTCGGGACATCTAACGAATAAATATTGCATTTTAAATTACGACAAGTTGCTCTGCAGACGCTGAACGATTTTTCGGTTTCTTTGGGCTTCAATTACGATCAAGGAGGGGCAGTCATCTCTCCTTTAGAACGACAGAAAGTACCGCAACTCATCGAAGTTTGGAGCACGGTTGAACGTCCGCATGAAAAGAACTTGTAGGCAAGTTAAGATGGCATAGCCATTAGGATGAATCTAGAAAGGGGCAATGCCTAAGTTCGAAAGAGTCTCGCGTAGAAAGTCGTTAAAGGGAGGCACGACTCCATTCAAGAACATTTACCGGTGGCAAGCGGTGTACCCCGGAGGAGGCATATGAGTGAACTCGTCCTTCTTTGGCAGGTGCACATCCTCCTCTGGAATACCGCGTTGAGCATAGATGTTATGAAGAACTTTAGAAAAAACCACCGAGGAAGCCCTCTCAGGCGGATTGAGTAGAACTCTAAAGTTGGGAGGCGTGCGATCCACGATTGGCTCGACTGGAACCAACTGATCGTATTCCGCTTGTGAAGTGGTAGGAGAAAGAGCGACGGATGATGACTCGGCTGTGGAAAGTGCTGGGCTTCCTCCACTTGATTTACGGCGCGAAGATGGGTACTTCATTCTAAAACAACGGAACTCGTATTCAAAACGGTAAGGAGATTTTGTTCTAAATTAATAATTTTCCCCTGCAGTACTTGAATTCCGGAGAGATATCAATCCGTGCCCATGCAACGGACTTCAAGTGTGAACCGGAGCAAGTGCAGCGTGCTGTCTATAGGGGTGAGCTCGGTATCTGAAATGCTAAAAACGCTCTATCCCGTGTAGATAGTCCGTTCACAGTGGAAATGGAAAAGAATTTCCCACATCGCTCCCATTTGTTTTCACTTCCTGTACACTTACCCGTTATCGATCAATGATCGATAACGGATTCATTGTCCGAAGCGACACAGAAAACTCTTCTCACTACAGGGACGCCGAGCGTGCAACAAGCAAGCAGGATTAGTCCAAATTCTCTGGAAGAATCGGGATCGATTAGTGATGTGTCTGCAGTAATGGCTATGAAATCAGGCATAAGTCATTTCTGGTCTAATGGACGAAGATAGCAAAACGCATCAAGCAATGGGCCAAAGCCCGAATGTCATTCTGGGAGAAAACTCAAGACTTGATTTACTATCTTCCTCCATTAAACCGCAATTAACTCAAACTTCTCACGACCAACATTGCAAATGCGAACTCGCCATCAAATCGTTACACGAACGTTGTAATTAGCAAACTAATTATCAGACCCACCATGGATTAAACTTTAAATGTGAAATTGGTCGAAGACTTGAATCAACAGTCCAAAGGGGAGCTAGTAACAAAGCAATCAGGTCGGCGGCAAGCTAATGATGGATCGACAGCGAATTAGGGCAGAGGCGAGCTAGGGTTTTGGTGAGAAACGATCTAAGATCCACTAGGAAGAATCACGGCCAATCACTAGAGGGAATCACGACGTGGAGCTTGGACAAGATGGATCTAAGGAGGCAATGGATCGGGTCGAACAAGCTATTGAATTGCCTGGAATTGGGTCGCACAAAGACTAGATCGCGTGAAGGAATAAGAATGGCTCGGGTCGAATGAATTGGTAGCTCGGCTCGAACATATGTATAGGCGGATAGGAACGACAAAGAAATTTTTTGCTAAGTCATCGGGTCGCCCACGATCCATCATGGATCACTAACGACCCATCTTTCGAAGGCAAATTTTCTTTCAAGTGGTCAGGTCGCTAGCAACCTATCATACATAAATCGCTAGCAACCCATAAGGTTTGGGGAAGATTTTTCTCAAACTCATGCTCTAACATCCATCCATTATTTTGAAGCATACCAGGAAGCTATAAGAAGAAATTTGACCCGTTACGACAAGCAATAACAGTCGAGATCAAAGCTAGGTGATCAACAGTATGACCTGCCAGGCATCCGTAAAACTCTAATGCAATCACTTGGAATTCGACGAACAAATATTGAAGGTGGTAACTTCCAAAGCATGACTTATTTACAATGAAGACGTACTCTGGGAGGCAAATGTTATCTGTAACCCAGCAGGATCCAGGAGAAAACAGAACAATTCCATGACATCAGAATGGCTTAGAACTTAACCAGAAAGGCTACGGCAAGGAGTTGACGAGAGCCAAGTCATATTACTAAAGAAATGGCCAAATTCAACTGAACTAAGAAGCTAGCGTCAGTCCAGTCCAGTCAGTGGTTAAGTGTATCCAGCTAGTAAATTGTCATCAAAACGGAACAACGTGCAACGAGACTATGAAAACAACAACGAAACAAGGCATGGAAGCATCCCACATTTCAAACTCCAAAACTAGCCTAAGTGCTTGGATCGCCAACGATCCATACCCTATGGATCGCCAACGATCCATACCCTATGGATCGCCAGCGATCCATGCAAGATGCTAAGGTGGCATGGAATAAAGGAAGCAGAGAAGGACAAAATACACAGCAAAGTATGCTTAGTGTTTGGATCGCTAGCGATCCATACACTATGGATAGCCAGCGATCCATACTGGATAGAGAAGAATTAGCGAGCTAGCACACTGAAGCAATGAAAGGGAGCTAAGGAAATAGCTCGCACACGAGCCATAATCTATGGATCGCTAGAGATCCATAGACCATGGATCGCTAGCGATCCATGGTTTTGGCTTAGATCGCGAGCTATTCCCTCTAGGTCTCTATATACCCACATGCGAACAGTTGATGAAGTGTCTTGGCCCAGAAGCTCTCCGATCTCTATAGATACCATCATGCCTGCAACTTAAACGGGATCTTCTCCGGACTGGTTACTGAAGTTCCGCTCGAAACATTCTTCACTCTCCACCTCCCTCACAACAATCTCCAAAGGAATTCATTAAGATTCTCCAGTGGATTCCAACTCTGGGGATATAATCTACCTAAGGATAATCAAAGCCTTGTAATCAAACAATATTTGTAATAACAATCAATCTATAGTAAAACTATAAAGTGGACGTAGGCTTCGTTAACAGCCAAACCACTATAAAAATTCCTTGTCTTCTTTCTTTTACCGTCTTTTTCTATACCTGTTATTTATGATATTGCTCTGTCAGAACAGGGCTGGTGCTTTCAAACTCAAACCAAGGTGTTGATCCATTTTTTGGGTTAACAGCGGGTACAGTTTCATGTTTTATTATTAATTCTTGATTTTTTTACTGATGTTATAAATCATTTTAGTTTATCAACATTTTTATATTCAAAAGACAGAGCTGTGGGTTCTCTAGAGAAACTTCTATATATGAGGAGTTACTAGGTATTTTTCTCACCTTTTGTTTGGTAAACTGATATGAGAAAATTTACATTGATGATTAATTTGGCTTGTCTGTTTTATAGACTTCATCAACATGGTTGATGGCAAGCAAGAATTGGAAGTGTAGCTGGCAATACATATCTCTATCTTGGAACATTCAGTATGCTTTCTCTTTTAAATTTTTTTCACTCCTTTTTTGTTTTAAATATCCATTGTTATCTACTTTGACAATAATGTCTTTCTTTTAAAAGTTAGTTGGAGCTCATATTTGTGTACTTTTTGTTCAAACCTGTACTGATGGAATCCAAGAACAAAGAATAATGCTTCATTCAAATTTTAAAAGCCGCATCATCTACATTCTCATATAGAAAACTTGAAAGTAAGAAAGTCCTATGATAACCCTGATTTTGTGAGTAATTTCATGATTTAATTTAGTTTGTATTTGTTTGAAATTGCATTGAAAAGATAGAGATAGGAAACTGATTTGCAGATGCATAGTTTAAAAACATGTACATGTGCACAAGACAGTGCACAAACATGCACAAAGTTTTCTGTGTGATAAAATAGGCAACAGTTAATAAATATGATAGGATAAATAAATTACAAATATATATGTAGGCAGAAATGATCAAGTTTTAAAAAAAAAAGACTTAGGCTAGAATAGGCATACATGTAATATACATGTGCACCAAACAAATGCTTGCTGAAATAAAAATTAACATTGCATGAAAATGGTATGAGCTTTTGAACAAACACTTTATCCATTTTTAGCAATTCCTTTTTTACTTTAGAAAACAGAAATCATGCAAATAACATGACCGGGGTAATGAGGTATATTTTCTAGAGAAAAAAAATGCCAAGACTACTTACCCATTTTCTCTAAAAAGTAGAATGAGAGGTAGATCATAGTTGGTGGGGTAAAATTGACATTGGGTAATTTCCTTAAACCCTAGTAGCAGCCAGAGTTTATATAAGAAGACCTGGAGTAGTAAGGTTTTTATTATTGCTCTGCCTCATAAAAGAAAAAAATATATATATATATATAACAGAAGTTAGAAAAGAAAATGTGGAACACCGGTCATTAGAGTAGGAAGAAGGCAGAAGATCAAAGGAAGAGAAAAAAAGAAAAGCTTAGAAAAAAAGAAAAGGGGATTAAGGTGAGTAATCTCACTGGAAATATTGGCAATAAGTCCTGAATATTGAGGCATCCTAACTGAAATTCATATTTCATTTGTTTGCAAGCTAGATTCATTTTATGATTTAGTAACTTTGACTTGTTTTATGATCTGTTTTAATGGAAACCTCTTTATATTGATTTACTCAGTATGAAAGAGCCATGGATCTAATGTTTAGATAGGTTTTTCTGTGTTATAATTTAACTTTGAGGTGAAGCAGTTAATATGGGTTTTCTTTATACATTTATTAGTTTAAAACCCAGGATGCTTAATATGGATATATGGTCTAAAAATGAGAAAGGATATGGGGCTGCAACATTGTGTGTTTGCTTAGGTCTCATATTAATAGAAAAATTTTATAAAAAGGAAAAATATAGAGGTGCAATGTATACATGTGATGAGCCTCTACATTTATGAACTATCCAGTAAATCTTATACTTGTGATTTAGTCAGATTTGAAGATCTACATGGATCCGACTGAATCAGAGGTAGAAAAAAAAGAAAAACAAACAGAAAATTATCTATGACCATACGTTTGTATTGGGATCTATTGAAGCCCATAGAAAAATAATATGTTTAAGAGACCACCTCTATTATTATGATGAAGTGCTTGTTCATGATAATATGTCTTGTTAATCTTTGGATGTATGCCTGTGATTGAATGTTTTATTCACTGCTTGAAACATGAGATGCAGAGAGGAAATTAACACTAAAGGGTAGTGACACTTAGTAATTTAACTAAGGATTTTGGATCTTAGGGCTACAAGATATAGCTTGGCAAGGTGAATATTGCAAGCTCACACATGGTATGTTTATGCCTAGGGGCCTGAGTGTGCTGGGTTAACATAGAAATGTCCCAGGCAGTGTGTGTTTAAACAGAGAAAGTAGCTAAAGACCATAACATATTTGATATTGAACATTAGAAATAGGTTCATATGAAGGCTTGGGAAAAATCCCTGAAGGCCAGAAAATCTATAGATGAAGAATGATGATTTAATTGATGATTGTGTTGACTGTTTTAGGATATTCTACAAATTAATTCTATGTTTGTTTTCTCTGCAATAAATCATTGAATTATGTATCATTTTGTTGTGCATGCCCAGGTTGCACAGAAATGGGTATAAGAGTAATATTGCATTCCTTTATTTATCTTAAAGTTATTTGAATATGAGAAAAAAAAACTATATAAAAAATTATGTTTCCAATTAGATTACTCATACCAGACCAAGTCTGACCCATGTGTGTTGATGCACTATTGGGTGTCTCATATTTAATGAGGCAGCCCATAGTGATTATGCAGGTATATAGGCATTTCATTGATCAAGCTTTGGATGGGTTGGCTGCTTAAGGAATTGGATGCAATAGTTACAAATTTACTGATATTAAAGTAGAAGTTTAAGTTGAATTTATGTTATAATATGTTGGTTATGTTGTTTGGAAAGAAACTATGTAATGACATTTCCTGTTTTGTATGTTTTAAAACTTAAAATTGTAATTCAGTAGAAACTGGCAAGTTGTTTTTCAAAATGGTTACTGAGCAATATAGTTTCTTTGTTTAACTTCCAGAATTCTAAAAGAAAAGGTAGTATAAATAAAATCTGAGATATTGAGCAGGCATAGATTGAAAAAACAACCTAGTAATTGCTATGAGAAGTTCATGTTTACAAAGATTAGGTAAAAGTCTGGCAAATAATAACATTGAGTCACTTAAAAGAAAAAGAACCCAGAATTGCATGTATATTACTTTAGAATAGTTGTAAGGGAAATAAGGCTAACTTGACCATTTCACTAAGCCCGGGGTTCAAACACATTCAAATGCTTTAAAACTTAATTTGCAGGGGAATTCAATGACTCAAATAAAAGGTAGAATAAATTATCTCTAAGTTAACAGTTAAAAAAAAAGAGAAAGAAAAGAGTTAGGCACTAAACATTTTTCAGTACATACATATGCATAGGATCATGCACATACACATACAAATACAAAAGTATAGTTCATATGGAAATGATATTAGGAAAGTACATGGAAAAAAAAGAGAAAAATGCTAAGTCTGTAAGGTTTTATATCTATGGTAATGCAACAATAGGTTAGGCTAGTGAAGACTGAATTTTAGGAATATTTGGCTAGAAAAAAAATTACTCAATGGCTTACAAATAAAAATTTCTGCTTCCAAACATGTGTTCTCTGATTCAAGTAAAAACAATTTACATATCTTCACATATGTAAGTTGAGATATTTTGAACATAACAATATTTTTATATTGGTTTCAAGATCCTGGTTAGAAGGTGAACCAGAGAATGATATTCTCTTGGCTAGGTGACCACTGTGATTAATTGTAATTTTTTTTTGAATTTTAGGAAAGAAAGTGGGTCATCTCATTTGGTATCAGAGCTATGTTGTTAAATAACATAGCAAAATGTTGTATGAACTTGTTTGCATTGGATGTATGGTGTGTTGACTGCTTTGGATGCCTTGTTTTAATTAATACTTATACTAATAATAATTGCTAGGATTGGATAGAGATAAATTAAATGAGTTAATTTATAGAAAATAAACAAAAATGGACTAACCCAAGTGTCATATCCATAGAATCATGGTAAGACCCAGACAACAAGAGGTAGGATCAAGTGAACCACCAATGGTGAATATGCAAGAATTCATGAGAGCTATAAGGGAATGGGTAGGCAATAGGAAAGAAAATCCACATGAGGAGCTTTCCAAACTACTCAAGACCTTTACCAATCTTGGAGGCAAAACTTTTGATGGAACAGAAGGGATCATGGGAGTTCAAAATTGGCTCAGAATTTTGGACAGGATTTTTACAGATATGCAAGTTGAAGACCAAAAGAAAAGTCAAATAGCATCCAAACAATTGAGAGGAGCAGCTTTGGACTGGTGGGAGGTTATCATAGCTGGAAAACCTGAAGGAGAAGTGACATGGGATCAATTTAAGGCAATGCTAGAAGGTAGATTTGTCCCAGCATCAGCCAAGGAATCTTTGCTAGAAGGATTTATTAAATTAAGGCAAGGGGCTATGAGTGTTACTGAGTACACACAGAAGTTTGAATCACTAGCCAAGTATGGTGCGGTGCTTATCACAACTCAAGAAGCTAAAAATGGCAGATACATTCAAGGACTGAATGCCAGCCTTAGTAGAGCTATGCTGCCATATAAGGACAGGACATTTGATCAAGTTTTGGATCTGACTCTGAGCATTGAACAGCATGATAAAGCCAGAGAAAATTTTAGAGCATTCAAGAATAATCAAAATAAGAAAGGGAAGGGCAAGTTTCATCCTTATGATAAAAAGAAAACAGATGTAGCTTCCACCAAGAAACCAGAAGAGGCCAAGACTGCTGAAGTTAAGAAGAAGATCACTTGTTATAACTGTGGCCAAGAGGGGCATATGAAGAATAGGTGCACCAATCCTAGACCAGCATCCTTCAAGTGTTACCAGTGTGGAAAGGAGGGTCACATAAAGAGGAACTGTCCAGATTTTAAGCAAGGAAAAGTAGGAACCTTGGAAGGGAAAGGTAAAGCAACTGAGGGACCAAATGTTGAGAACCATGGCCAAGTTGAACGTACTTTGCTCATTCACTCAGTACCTTTTGTAGTAGTGTATGATACTAGGGCTACACACTCCTTGATTTCCCATGATATTGTACAACAACTAAAATTGAATTGTATGATTGTTGATAAGCCATTGCTTATTAGAAGTCCTTTAGGTAGTTCCTGTGTTTTGGGTATGATGTGTATACAACTGGAATTAAATATAGGGGGATATGTGTTTAGTGCAGACCTATATGTGTTGCAATACTCGGGCATAGGAGTTATTCTAGGAGTTGATTGGTTGAGTAAATATAAGGCTATTATAAATATGGAAACATCTACCATATCACTAAAAATTTCTGATGGAAAAAGGGTAGTTGTTCTATGTGAGGCAAACAAGAGCAGAAATATAGCTACTCTTGTTACTTTGTCTAGTGAGAAGCCCATGCCCACATTAGAAGAAATCTCTATAGTAAATCAATATACTGATGTGTTTAGTGAGGTTAGGGGAGTTCCAAACCATAGGCCAGTAGAGTTTTCAATTAAACTAATTCCAGAAGCTAGCCCAGTAGTTAAGAGTCCAACTAGAATGGGGCCTAAGGAATTGATAGAGCTGAAAAAGCAACTGGTCGAACTAGAAGAAAAAGGCTTCATCAGACCCAATAGCTCATCATGGGGAGCACCAGTGGTTTTTGTTAAGAAACAAGATGGATCTCTCAGATTATGTATTGATTATAGGGAGTTAAATAAAATCACAGTTAAAAACAAATACCCCTTACCAAGAATTGATGATCTCTTTGATCAATTGAGTGGTGCAAAAATATTCTCTAGACTTGATTTAGCTTCAGGATTCCATCAAATGAAAGTAGAAGAGGAAAGCATTAAATACACAGCTTTCAACACTAGATATGGACTTTTTGTATATTTAGTAATGCCATTTGGTATGACAAATGCTCCCTCTTACTTTGTTGATTTGATGAATAGAATTTTTAGAGAATACCTGGATAAATTTGTACTGATATTTATTGATGATAGACTAATTTATTCTAAGTCAGTTGAGGAGCATGAGAATCATTTGCATATAGTACTTCATAAACTGAGGCAAGAAAATTTGAAGGCAAAATTTTCAAAATGCACTTTTTGGCAAAAGGAAGTAAAATTTTTAGGACATGTGGTATCAGAAGAAGGTATATCTGTAGATCCCAATAAAGTAATTGCAGTTCAAGCTTGGAAAAGGCCTACTAATGTCACAGAAGTTAGTTCATTTATGGGAATGGCTGGGTACTACAGAAGGTTTATAAAAGATTTTGCAAAGATTTCAATCCCATTAACCAGATTGACTAGGAAGAATCAGGTATTTGCTTGGACTGAGGAGTGTGAGAAAGCTTTTGGGAGGTTAAAAGAAGCACTAATACAAGCTCCAATACTGAAAGTACCTGAGGGGAATGAAAATTTAGTGATATATACTGATGCAAGTGGACAAGGGCTTGGGGCAGTATTGATGCAACAACACCAAGTGATAGCTTATGCCTCTAGACAGTTGAAACCCAGTGAGGTAAGGTATTCTACACATGACCTTGAATTGGCTGCTATAGTGTATGCTCTTAAATTATGGAGACACTATTTGTTGGGGGCAAAGTTTGAAGTTTACACTGACCATAAGTCACTTAAATATTTGTTTTCACAAAAAGAATTAAACATGAGGCAGCAAAGGTGGATTGAACTCCTACCCTCATATGATTTTGAAATATTGTACACCCCTGGCAAAGCTAATAAAGTAGCAGATGCTTTAAGTAGACGGCATGCTAATGTAGCTAGGTTAACGATAGAAGAGTTTAACACTTTATCACTATTGATTGACTCAGAGGTAGAAAGTGAAAGTGTAGAAAATATGAGTATATGCAATGAGAATGTAGAAATGGGAAAGTTAAGTTTTGTTACTTTGGGGTCAGAATTAAAGAATTAAGTTGTAAAGTTACAAGACCAAGATCCATTTTTATTTGAGAAGAAAACTCAGATATTAAATGGAGAAGCAGTGGAAGGCTTTCTGTTGAATAAACAAGGCCATTTGGAGAAAAGAAAACGAATACGTGTCCCTGCTATTGATGAGTTGAAGCAAGAAATCTTAGATGCTTATCACAAAAATAAATATACCATACACCCAGGAAGCACAAGAATGTATCACAACCTTAAGAGAGATTATTGGTGGAGTGGTATGAAGAGTGCAGTGGCATCTTTTGTGTCTAAGTGCATGGTTTGTCAACAGATAAAGGCTGAATATCAAAAACCCTTCGGAATGCTTCAACCTTTACCAATACCACAGTGGAAATGGGAAGACATATCAATGGATTTCATTGATGGTTTGCCTAGAACTAGGAGGGGAAATGATAGTATTTGGGTTGTAGTTGATAGGCTAACCAAATCAGCCCATTTTATACCTGTGAAGTCAGAAAGAAATGCATGCACATTAGCTCAGTTATTTATTAAGGAAATAATCAGACTACATGGAATACCAAAGACTATAGTGAGTGATAGAGACACCATCTTCACTTCAAAATTTTGGCAAAGTTTTCACAAAGCAATGGGGACTGATTTATGCTTAAGCATAGCATATCACCCTCAATCGGATGGCCAAACAGAAATTGTAAATAAATTGGTTGAAGACATGTTGAGAGCATGTGTATTGGATTGGGGAGGAAGCTGGGAGGATTATATATATCTAGCTGAATTTGCATACAATAACACTCATCACAGTAGCATAGGCATGGCCCCCTTTGAAGCTCTTTATGGAAGGCCATGTTTATCACCCTCAAGTTGCCATGAATCTGGAGAAAAGGTGGTCTTAGGACCAGAAAATGTAAAAGAAACTTCTGAAAAGATAGCTTTGATTAGAAAAAGAATTGCTTCTGCCCAAGATAGGCAAAAGAAATATGCAGATCAAAAGAGAAAGGAAGTACATTATGATGTTGGGGATTTTGTATTTATTAAAATATCACCCATGAAAAAGGTTCTAAGGTTTGGGAAACAAGGAAAGTTGATTCCTAGATATATAGGGCCATATAAAGTTTTAGAAAGAATAGGAACTGTGGCCTACAGGTTAGAGTTGCCAGAAGAAATGAGAGTGATGCATGATGTTTTTCATGTATCACAGTTAAGAAGATGGGTTCATGACAAGGAAACAATTCTAAAATCTCCTAAGGATGTACAGATTGATTCTAGATTGGCGTATGAAAAGGAGCCAGTGGGCATAGTTGCCAGAGAAATCAAGAAATTAAGGAGAAAAGAAATAAAATTAGTGAAAGTGCAATGGAGTCTTGATCCCAATGATTGCACATGGGAGGTGGAAGATAAAATCAGAATTGATTATCCACAACTGTTTGATTGAATGAAAGGTAAATTTTTATATATACTGATGAATGTTTTGATTGAATTGCATTGTGATTTTTTTGGTTGTTTTGATAAACCTAGAGTTTAATCAAATGATTGATTTGAGAATGATTTGAGATCAGAAATTGATTTTCTGAAGTAATGATACTTAAGTTAAGTATGAAAGAATTGTGGGACACAATTCCTAAAAGGAGGGGTATATGTGATAACCCTGATTTTGTGAGTAATTTCATGATTTAATTTAGTTTGTATTTGTTTGAAATTGCATTGAAAAGATAGAGATAGGAAACTGATTTGCAGATGCATAGTTTAAAAACATGTACATGTGCACAAGACAGTGCACAAACATGCACACAGTTTTCTGTGTGATAAAATAGGCAACAGTTAATAAATATGATAGGATAAATAAATTACAAATATATATGTAGGTAGAAATGATCAAGTCTTAAAAAAAGACTTAGGCCAGAATAGGCATACATGTAATATACATGTGCACTAAACAAATGCTTGCTGAAATAAAAATTAACATTGCATGAAAATGGTATGAGCTTTTGTACAAACACTTTATCCATTTTTAGCAATTCCTTTTTACTTTAGAAAACAGAAATCATGCAAATAACATGACCGGGGTAATGAGGTATATTTTCTGGAAAAAAATGCCAGGACTACTTACCCATTTTCTCTAAAAAGTAGAATGAGAGGTAGATCATAATTGGTGGGGTAAAATTGACATTGGGTAATTTCCTTAAACCCTAGTAGCAGCCAGAGTTTATATAAGAAGACCTGGTGTAGTAAGGTTTTTATTATTGCTCTGCCTCATAAAAGAAATATATATATATATATAACAGAAGTTAGAAAAGAAAATGTGGAACACCAGTCATTAGAGTAGGAAGAAGGCAGAAGATCAAAGGAAGAGAAAAAAAGAAAAGCTTAGAAAAAAAGAAAAGGGGATTAAGGTGAGTAATCTCACTGGAAATATTGGCAATAAGTCCTGAATATTGAGGCAGCCTAACTAAAATTCATATTTCATTTGTTTGCAAGCTAGATTCATTTTATGATTTAGTAACTTTGACTTGTTTTATGATCTGTTTTAATGGAAACCTCTTTATATTGATTTACTCAGTATGAAAGAGCCATGGATCTAATGTTTAGATAGGTTTTTCTGTGTTATAATTTAACTTTGAGGTGAAGCAGTTAATATGGGTTTTCTTTATACATTTATTAGTTTAAAACCCATGATGCTTAATATGGATATATGGTCTAAAAATGAGAAAGGATATGGGGCTGCAACATTGTGTGTTTGCTTGGTCTCATATTAACAGAAAAATTTTAAAAAAAGGAAAAATATAGAGGTGCAATGTATACATGTGCTGAGCCTCTACATTTATGAACTATCCAGTAAATCTTATACTTGTGATTTAGTCAGATTTGAAGATCTACATGGATCTGACTGAATCAGAGGTAGAAAAAAAAAGAAAAACAAACAGAAAATTATCTATGACCATACGTTTGTATTGGGATCTATTGAAGCCCATAGAAAAATAATATGTTTAAGAGACCACCTCTATTGTTATGATGAAGTGCTTGTTCATGAAAATATGTCTTGTTAATCTTTGGATGTATGCCTGTGACTGAATGTTTTATTCACTGCTTGAAACATGAGATGCAGATAGGAAATTAACACTAAAGGGTAGTGACACTTAGTAATTTAACTAAGGATTTTGGATCTTAGGGCTACAAGATATAGCTTGGCAAGGTGAATATTGCAAGCTCACACATGGTATGTTTATGCCCAGGGGCCTGAGTGTGCTGGGTTAACAGAGAAATGTCTTAGGCAGTGTGTGTTTAAAAAGAGAAAGTAGCTAAAGACCATAACATATTTGATATTGAACATTAGAAATAGGTTCATATGAAGGCTTGGGAAAAATCCCTGAAGGCCAGAAAATCTATAGATGAAGAATGATGATTTAATTGATCATTGTGTTGACTGTTTTAGGATATTCTATGGATGAATTCTATGTTTGTTTTCTCTGCAATAAATCATTGAATTATGTATCATTTTGTTGTGCATGCCCAGGTTGCACAGAAATGGGTATAAGAGTAATATTGCATTCCTTTATTTATCTTAAAGTTATTTGAATATGAGAAAAAAAACTATATAAAAAAAAATTATGTTTCCAATTAGATTACTCATACCAGACCAAGTCTGACCCATGTGTGTTGATGCACTATTGGGTGTCTCATATTTAATGAGGCAGCCCATAGTGATTATGCAGGTAAATAGGCATTTCATTGATCAAGCTTTGGATGGGTTGGCTGCTTAAGGAATTGGATGCAATAGTTACAAATTTACTGATATTAAAGTAGAAGTTTAAGTTGAATTTATGTTATAATATGTTGGTTATGTTGTTTGGAAAGAAACTATGTAATGACATTTCATGTTTTGTATGTTTTAAAACTTAAAATTGTAATTCAGTAGAAACTGGCAAGTTGTTTTTCAAAATGGTTACTGAGCAATATAGTTTCTTTGTTTAACTTCCAGAATTCTAAAAGATAAATAAAATCTGAGATAGTGAGCATGCATAGATTGAAAGAACAACCTAGTAATTGCTATGAGAAGTTCATGTTTACAAAGATTAGGTAAAAGTCTGGCAAATAATAACATTAAGTCACTTAAAAGAAAAAGAACCCAGAATTGCATGTATATTACTTTAGAATAGTTGTAAGGGAAATAAGGCTAACTTGACCATTTCACTAAGCCCGGGGTTCAAACACATTCAAATGCTTTAAAACTTAATTTGCAGGGGAATTCAATGACTCAAATAAAAGGTAGAATAAATTATCTCTAAGTTAACAGTTAAAAAAAAAGAGAAAGAAAAGAGTTAGGCACTAAACATTTTTCAGTACATACATATGCATAGGATCATGCACATACACATACAAATACAAAAGTATAGTTCATATGGAAATGATATTAGGAAAGTACATGGAAAAAAAAAGAGAAAAATGCTAAGTCTGGAAGGTTTTATATCTATGGTAATGCAACAATAGGTTAGGCTAGTGAAGACTGAATTTTAGGAATATTTGGCTAGAAAAAAAATTACTCAATGGCTTACAAAGAAAAATTTCTGCTTCCAAACATGTGTTCTCTGATTCAAGTAAAAACAATTTACATATCTTCACATATGTAAGTTGAGATATTTTGAACATAACAATATTTTTATATTGGTTTTAAGATCCTGGTTAGAAGGTGAACCAGAGAATGATATTCTCTTGGCTAGGTGACCACTGTGATTAATTGTAAAAAAAATTGAATTTTAGGAAAGAAAGTGGGTCATCTCAAGTCCAGTGCTTTGTTTATCTAATAAGGCAACTATGAATTGCTTTATTTACTAAAGGAAATATTTCATGATTTCCATGTATTATTGAAATAACTTTTGAAAGAAAATATCCAAAATCTTGCTTTAAAACAGTACAATATGACATGTGGATAATTCAATACTTTAAAACTAGAGTACAAATGCAAAAATAGAGCATCCATAGTTAATTATGCATTTCCAATTTTTTTATGCCAGTCAAGTCTTCCTCGGATTTTGGATTCGGTTAATTCTTCAATCCATGGAGGTAGAAGGTTAGTTATGCGCATGGAGCTAGTATTTTCATATCAAAACAAATTAGTGATCAAAAGATATCTAGACACTTGAACAAAAAAATAAACCAAATTTTAATACATTAACACATGAATTCCTTATGTTATGCCGATCAGAACAACTAAGCTTAAATACCCCAATATACAAGTTACAAATATTGTCGTTTAAATGTCTTTGATTCTTTTCTTTGCCAAGAAGCATTTTCAATTCATTGGTGTTTCTCCAAGTAACATACTCAAGGGCTTAATTTTAAAAAAAAAGCATACTCAAGTTTTATTGATTGTGACATAGGTCAACCCATTGCAAATAATAAATCACCTGTAGCTATATATCATATAGCATTATGTTGACAACTTTGAAACCAATCTGCAACTATAATAATATTCGACTAATTGGATATATGCAGAATAAAGAAGAATCAAATGATAAGTCTGAGGATTTCATGGCATTTAGTAGTGGGATGAGAATTTGTGTAGGAACAGATTTCACTAAATTTCAAATGGTCATTTTCATCCATTTCTTGGTTGCAAAGTACACGTAATTCCATAGTGATATACACATATGTTTTCAAATTAAATAGTTTTAACAAAGTTGGTAAAATATATGGATATTATGCACGAATTATAGATGAAAATGATTAACGGAGGAAATATGCTCTATTTTTGTTTTTGAAAATCATTCAAAGTTGATGGACTTTAGCCCTAAAAAAATTGCAGAGGATGTTAGTTGATTGTAACAAACCGCCTTTCTTACTCCAAAAGACGAGCCATTAGGGGTAAAAGAAAAGGAAAGATAAGAAGAACTCAACAATCATAGAATCTCACCACAATTTAGAACAATATATAATAGATAACATAGGATATTACATAACCATTTCCATAATAATAATACATCAGAGCTTAATGATTCAAGCTCCAAACTAGTATAGTTATAACTCCCTACAAATACATAGATCATACATACACAGCGGAAATAGAATATAGTTAGCTAACAGTGAAGCCACCAGCTCTAGCTCCTTCAAAATGCTTCTGTAAGAAACCTAGATCATTTGGCTACTCATACAAATTTGAGTACCCAAGAGTTTTAGGAAAGGAAAATAAAACTCCAGGTCAGACATGGGTCTAGTATGAGTAAACTTTAACAACTTAATTATTACTTTAAAAACCCTTTGAAATTACCTCGTAAGACCATGCCACGCATAAACATGGACGGATTTTTACCTTACGATGACCAAAACATTTTATATAGAAATCCAGTGATATTATCATAATGTCTAGGATTTTGAAGTAAATAATTAACATAGCCAAAATTGTTACATTAACTAAATTCCAACATAATAGATATACAACTTAAACCGAAGATACTTATTGGGAAATGGATTCCATACAATGATTGGGCTACTGGGGTACCGCCCATCACGGTGCATTTCTAAATAAAATAACACCGAGGATCTCGCTCGGATCCCATGCCAAAAAAAGACCGGCCTACCCCTTGCTGGATAGTACCGAATATGATCACCCTTCTGTTGGGATCAACAACCATACCGAAGCACACATGAGTTAATAGTAGGGACTCTAGATAGGGGTGACCTTACCCTAATGGGAGCGACCCACCTATCCTTGCTGCATCTCCCTTGTTTTAGTCATTCCCGGTTGATGAGGCCTAAATGCTACATCTTTACCATTTTACATATAACACTTCCCTCTTGGAACGCTAACATTGTCTTCTAAATGTTGACACAATGTCAGCATTCATCCATACCAGTCGTTTAGGAGATGAACGAACTAAAGGCGGTATTTCCACTACATCCATTTTGGAATCACCCTCAGGGTTAGTAGCAAATAGCCCTTACACATCAAAGCTTCACCTTGGACCTTGACTTCACTATTCCAATTCGAATGCTTATGTTGGTTCGAAGAGGTTTTCGGATGACAACTGTTATTCGATCCCAGTGTCTTCAAACCAACGTTGGATAATTTTTAAAGGGTCAAGTTGTTTATAATGGACCATTCCACTATCAGAGTATAAGATTTACATATGAACATACGTTCCATATGCTTAGATTATCATGATCCGCTTATCGAAATTGACCCCTTGTATTCATCATGTTCCCGAAGTGCGGTATTTGTGATAGGTACAAGTCGACTTACTTTCCATAAAAGTGTCAACGTTTTATTACAACTAATTTAATTCATTTGGCTACTTAATAGTATGGACAAGAGATAATTTGGTTTAAAACAATTTACTTAAATAAGAAAGTTGGTTAATAATAAATAATCGATAAAGTTTTGAAAGAAACTTTAAAATAAATAAACCTTAATCAAATTATAAGTTTAAAACTTAATTAATCTTAATTAATCAAAAATCATAATTTAAACCTTAATTAATTAAAAATTTATTTATAATTAAACTTTAATTAAATAACATTCATTTAAGAACCAAACCCTAATTAAGTGGATAATTAACATTTAATTTAATAATAACTAATTATATAATTAACTCTAATTAAGTGATTAATTAAAGTAAATAAACTTGATTAAATAAAAATTATTTTTCTTTTATCTTAATTAATCATTATTTAAAATTAAAAATATTTCACTTGGTCAATAATTTCTTAAACTCTAATTGCTTAACCTAATTACTTAATTAATTAAATAATAATTACCCTAATTAATAAATTAAATAAATAAATTATTAAATAATAGATTTAACTTTTGACTTACTTAATTTGTTTGAAATGATTTTTTAAAAACTATCCAAAAGAAAACATTTTAAAAGTTGAAATCATGAAATTTCCCGAACTGCATCCATAGCGCCTATCGCTATGAGCGCAGTTCGCTAGAATTGATTTCTAAGTGGAAATTTCACTTTAACTCTAGCTAACACAAGTTTTGAAATACAAATGGAAGATTTTTGAAAACTTAAACAAAAGGTGAAAACTTATAGAACATTTACTAAATCCAAAACTAGAAAACAAGCTTTTGTTTCAAATCTGATCTCAAGTCCTTTGCGACATTTAAAGGTGCTAACTTTACAACATTTACACCACATACACTTGGTTTTTTCATAGACACACTACTATCATATCATAAGCCGACCATTCACATATCCATATCCAAACATATCATTTAACATCCAAATCACAAATCCAAGCTCAACCACAAACTTGTAATCATAGGCCATCAAAACAATATGATATTTCAATACAACAAACATTATATTTTCACAACATATGGTTCATCAAAATCAAGTTGTTTTCATTTTCGAAATTGAGAGTTTTACTCACTGAAAATTTACTAATTCAAGGCGAACATTTGCTAAAACTTTGGATGCTTGAACACCCTAAATGGGCTCGGCCAGGGGCTAGTTGGGCTCGGCTTGGTGGAGTTTGGGCTCGGCCATGTGGACTAGTGGAGGATGGCGCTTGTATTTTGGAAGAAGAGGTGTTGTAGAGCTTGTAGAAGCGTTTCAGCAAGAGGTGGAAGTGATTTAAGTGGAAAGAGGTGATTTTTTCTCAATTTAGAAAATAAGAAGAGAGGCCATGTATATGTTTGCTCAAGCTTAGGAAATTTAAAGTGGAGATGAAAATTGTAAAATGAAAATTATGAAATGGAAGGAGAATTTATAGGCTTAGGAAAATATTTAAAAATATATTAAGTGCTTGAATATAATATGTGTACATGCATGCATCTCCATCCCCTCCCCCTAATTTCAATCCACCCTTGTAACCTCCCCTCTCATGCAGCTATTCATGCCATGCTCCGTGTCCTATGTGCTGAAAGAAGCATTTTTATATAATAAAATATATACACTTTTCTTTATAAAAATATTTTCTCTTATCTTTATATATATGTACTTTAAAGAGAAGTATATACATGCATATATACATGTATTCATCATGTTAAAATAGTTTGTAATGTGTATATATGTGTTTACAATAGTGCTATGACATTTTAGATAACTTTTAACCAATGAAAAATCTAGATTTCGAAAAATAATTTCCAATCACATTTTATTTTTTTCTAAACTATATATATTGGTAAACAAAATTCGAAAACGATTTTATCATCATTAGTTTTTATTAAAAATAAGTTTATTTGTTAATAAAAATTCATTTATTTATTATTTAAAAATATAATTAAATATTCATTTAAATAGAGATCAAATTCTGGGTTGTTACACTCTTCCCCCTTAAAAGAATTTCGTCTCGAATTAGGAAATAAGGAGATAATTCAAACTACGCGAAAAGCTATATATTCATATCATAAAACACATACAAAGACATACACTAAGCATCCATAGCAAATATGCATACACTATACACACAACAGACAAATAACTAGCTATCCTAACATCAACTCGGGATAGGCTTCTTCCATACGATCCATAGTCTCTCAAGTACAGTCTCTTGGATCTTCACTCCACTGAATTTTGAATAAATGCACCACCTTGTTATGCAATCTCTTTTCATCCGATCCACAACATAAACTGGATGTCTAACCACTACTAGGTTGGGTTCTATCTCCAATTCCTCTTGAACTGGCGGCTCCACAATCAAAGATGGGTCATGAACATATTTTCTCAAATGAGACACGTGGAACACATTATGAACACCCGCCAACCTTTCTGGCAAGTCAACCCTATAAGCAAGCGATCTAATTCTCTCAAGAATACGAAAAGGTCCAACATACCTTGGAGCTAATTTTCCAGCTTTTCCAAATCTAACAGCTTCTCTTATTGGCGAAATCATTACGAACACCAAGTCTCCCACAACAAATTCCAAATCCCTTCGACTCTTATTAGCATAACTCTTTTGGCGATCTCGGGCTTCCTTCATTCTTTTCTCAATCACTACAACTTTTCTTGTAGCCTCTCGGATCATGTCCGGCCCAAGTACTAGTCCATCTCTCGTCTTAACCTAACATGCTGGTGACTTGCACGACCTTCTGTATAGGGCTCCATAAGGTGCCATACCGATACTTGCTTGGAAGCTATTGTTATAGGAGAACTCAACTAAATGCAAATGATCCTCCCATGATCCACCAAAATCTAGAAAACACGCTCTCAAGAGATTCTCTAGACCCTGATTCACTCGCTCCATCTGCTCGTCTGTTTGGGGGTGGTATCCTATGCTTAAGCTCAATTTTGTTCCTAGACTTATTTGCAATGCTTCCTAAAATTGACTAGTAGATATGGGTCTCGATCACTTACAATACTCACAGGAACTCCATGCAACCTGATTATCTCTCTCATAAAAATTTCAGCTAAAGAAGTAGCGGTCCTTATTGGTTTTACTGGAATAAAACGTGCGCTCTTTGTTAGCCGATCCACGATAACCCATACTCCTTCGTTTTATTTTCTGGTTCTGGGTAAACCATCGATAAAATCCATTAATATCATTTCCCATTTCCAAATAGGTATTTCCAAGGTTTGTAATAATTTGGCTGTCTTCTGATGATCACCTATGATTTATTGGCAGCACGAACACCTGCTAACAAAGATAGAGATATCTCTCCTCATTCCCTTCCACCAAAACATCTACTTCATGTCCCTATGCATCTTGGAGACACCTAGATGGATACTCAACTTAGAACGATGGCATTCTAACAAAACTTCCTGCATAAGACCGTTGATATTCGGCACACAGATCCGTCCATTCATCATCAAAACTCCTCGGTTATCAATCTTAAAACTTGCACGCAGTCCCTCCTCAACCTTCTTGATGATTGCCACTAAGCTCCTGTCCACTCTTTGCTTGCTCTCTATTCTTTCTAGGAGATTCGATAACCTTCAAAAGAGTCAAAATAGCATTCCTGCTTAAGGCATCCACCACCACATTAGCCTTTCCTAGGGTATAAAGAATATCCAAGTCGTAGGACGCTAGAACTCTAACCACCTATGTTGCATCAGGTTCAGATCCTTCTGAGTAAAAAGATACTTCAAGGATTTATGATCTGTAGAGAGCTTGAACTTTTTGTTAGTCCCTGAGAAGTTGGTTTTGATGACAACAACCTTAGAATAAGATTATAAAATATAAATACTAACATTATTGTTTAGATATATATGTATATGCATGATATATATACAGGTACCAAAGAATGAAGACTGTACAGTATAGAGATTCAAGAACTGATGAACTCAAGATCGAAGATATCAAGATTCAAGACTCATGAGTATCAAGATTATCAAGAGTTCAAGATTTCAAGATAAGTAATTTAGTTAGGAATTTTGTTAAAACTCTTAGAAAAGAACTGACATCTTAAAATCCATTTTATTTGTGGAATGGAATCCACTTCGAGCCCGTTAAAGGGATGGAACCCTAAGTAAGATGAAACCTATGAAAAATCTAATGGAACATTGTTTTGTATCCACTAACTTTTATTCAAATGTTTTACAAAATTATATCTTGTTTTCAAAATGATTTCAAAATCTTCCTTTTTAAATCAAAAACATCTATCCTGGTTTTAAATACTTTTAGCCTCAAACAATCTTTATTTTCAATATCAAATTATCCTTGGTTTTAAACTATCTTTTAATTATAATATATTTAACTTTTAATATTTATACTTAGATTTAAATATAAAATTATAGTAAAATTATATATATACCAAAATATTATTCTCTATACTTATTTATGTATTTTAACTATAGTTAAGTATATTTATAAAGTTTAAATTAGTTTAATACAAGATAGAAGTTATTTTCAAAGAAAAACAGATTACCAAAAATAACTTATTGTCGACAACCCTAAGGAACCCTTGTCGACAAGGTGACAGTTTATTTCAAAAGTTTGAATTTCAAAGGAAGTGTCTATTCGTCATATCCTTTCACGAATGGACATGGCTGTTGTTCTACTATATATAGGGGGTGTTTTAAACGAATTTATAATCATATTTTCTCTGATTTCACTCCTCTTCTTCTTCCACATTTCTTTATATACATTTTTACCATTACTCTGCCGAAATCACCATTGAATCTAACTAGATCATCTCTGGTTTGATTCTCTATCACTATCTCAACAAGATCCTAGTGCTATTCAGAGTTATAGACTTCTTTGTATTCAATCGAGCGAGAAAAGGTGTGATTGTAGCCTGGAAAATCAATCGGGTGAACTTGTTGCCCGTAAAATCAGGTATCTCTACCCAGAGAATTGTAAATCTAGAGCGGTGTACCTCGTGGCCTTGAAATCGAGGGTGTAATTGTAAGAATTGATTTTGAAAGGAAATCCGTACTTGTGTTGCGGGACTAGATGTAGGGTAACTCCGAACCAATATAAAATCCGGTGTGTTCTTTCCTTTATTGCTTTTACTTTATATCTGCATCTATGTTTGATTCTGTGATCATATCTGTGTCTGAATATTGCATACATTTGTGTTCAAATTAATATAAACTCAAAAAGAATTACTAATTCCTTAAAACACTATTCAACCCCCTCTAGTGTTAATTCTAGCCTTAAGATCTGTAATCCGCATTTCTCACATTTGGTATCAGAGAAAGGTTTTCAAAGTTTCATAATATGAATTTTGAAAAAGCTTTTAAAATGGCTATGTTTGAAAAACTTGTTAATACTAGTTTAGAAATATTCAGATCATCACTGTCTCATGAGTCTGCATATAATCGATATTCAAATTCAAGTTGTCTACCAAAATTGTATGATGTGCAGGAAACATGTTTTATGGGTGTTGAGGAATCAATCCACAATGGACAAATTGTGCAGATAAAAAAGAATAAATGGATACTCGATAGTGGATGCTCTAGACACATGACTGGTAATCTGGATATGCTGAATGATATAATATACAAAGAGGGAGGACTGGTTTACTTTGGAGACAACTCAAAAGGATATGTGATTGGCATCGGCAATGTCGGTAACTCTGAAACTCCTATTATTACTAATATTTTGCTAGTTAAGAATCTGAAACATAATCTGTTAAGTATTAGTCTACTTTGCGATAAAGGATATAAAATTAAATTTGAAAAAGAAAAGTGTCACATTGAAGATAATAATTCAGCCATAATATTTGAGGGAATTAGGAAAAAGAATATTTATATTCTTAGTATGGAAGTTTCAAATGGTAACCTGTGTCTTTTGGAAAATACAAGTGACCCTTGGATTTGGCATAAGAGATTTGGGCATTTGAATTTCAAACTCTTATCTAGACTATCAAAACATGATCTAGTAAGAGGTCTCCCTAAAATGAATTTTATAGTAGATAGTTTATGTGATGCATGTCAATTAGGAAAACTTAAAAAAAGTTCCTTTAAATTAAAGATATGATTTCAACTTCAAAACCTCTTGAATTACTTCATCTTGATTTATTTGGTCCATCTCAAATTCAGTCAATAAGTCACAGTAAATATGTTTTTGTAATTGTAGATGATTATTCTAGATTTACATGGACAATATTTTTGAAACATAAAAGTGGTACTTTTGAAAGTTTTAAGAACTTTATAAAAAGGATTCAAAATCAACTTTTTATAAAAATTATAACCATCCGTAGTGATCACGATGGTGAATTTGAAAATGAAAAGTTTGAGGAATTCTGCAATAAAAAGGGAATAACTCACAATTTTTCATTTCCAAGAACTCCACAACAAAACGGAGTAGTAGAACGTAAAAATAGGACGATTCAAGAGTGTGCGAGAAGTATGCTTTCAGATAGTAAATTACCAAAACATTTTTGGGCAGAAGCAGTTGCTACCGACTGTTATATTTTAAATAGAATTTTAATTAGACCTTTAACTGATAAGACACCTTATGAACTTCTTCATGGAAAGAAACCTAAGGTATCTTATTTTAGAATTTTTGGAAGTAAATGTTTTATTTTAAATACAAAAGATAACTTAGATAAATTTGATCCTAAATTCAACAAAGGTATCTTTATTGGATATTCTAATAGAAGTAAAGCATACAGAGTGTTTAATTTAAGAACTAACACCATCGAAGAAACAATGCATGTTTCATTCGATGAAAATCTCAAAAATTTTGAAGATACAAATGATGAAGAGGATTTAATTACTCAAAATCAAGAGTCAACTGAAACTAATAATGAAATTAATCATCCTAATAAAAAGATTAAACTTTTAAAAGATCTTCCTATAGAAAACATACTAGGAGATATGCAATCTGTTGTTACAACTAGAAATCAACTAAGTAAAATGAGCAATATAGCCTTTATATCAACTATTGAACCCAAAAATCCAAAAGAAGCATCAACTGATGATTCATGGATTTTGGCTATGCAAGAAGAACTAAATCAATTCACTAGAAATGATGTTTGGGAACTTGTTCCTAGACCTGAAAATAAAACTATAATTGGAACTAAATGGATTTATAAAAATAAAATGAATGAACAAGGTGAGGTCGTTAGAAATAAAGCCCAGTTAGTCGCTCAAGGTTATTGTCAAGAAGAAGGAATAGATTGTAATGAAACCTTTGCTCCCGTAGCAAGATTAGAAGCCATTAGGATTCTACTTGCTTTCGCAAATCATAATAATTTCAAATTATTTCAAATGGATGTTAAAAGTGCCTTTTTAAATGGATTTGTAAAAGAGGAAGTATATGTTGAACAACCACCACTTTTTGAAGATGAAAAATTACCAAATCATGTTTACAAACTTAAGAAAGCTCTATATGGTCTAAAACAAGCTCCTAGAGCCTGGTATGATAGACTAAGATCTTACTTATTACAATCAAACTTTGAAATTGGTAAAGTAGATAATACTCTTTTTACTAAAAGAAATAAAAATGATATCCAACTAGTACAAGATTACATAGATGATATCATTTTCGGATCAAGTAATTTTGAAATGAATAAAGAATTTTCTGAAATAATGACATGAGATGAGTCATATGGGTGAATTAAACTTCTTTCTAGGATTGCAAATAAAACAATTAGATAATGGTATCTTTATCAGTCAAGAAAAATATGCTAAAGACCTAGTTAGTAAATTTGGTTTGACTACTGCAAGTGGAAAACCCACTCCCATGGTAACCAATGAGTACCTAAGTAAAGAAGATCTCTCGAAAGATGTAGATCAAAAATTATATAGAGGAATGATTGGATCACTACTCTATATCACTGCTAGTAACCCTGATATCATGCATAGTGTTTGTCTCTGTGCAAGATTTCAATCCCAAACTAAAGAGACCCACTTAAAAGCTGTAAAATGTATCATAAGATATGTTAAACACACCTTTGATTATGGCTTATTTTATCCTAAAAATGATTCTTTTGAATTAATATCATACTGTGATGCTGACTATGCTGGTTGTAAATCAGACCGAAAAAGTACAAGTGGAACTTGTCACTTTTTGGGGCATTCTCTGGTTTTCTAGTGTAGTAAAAAGCAAAACACGGTTTCTTTATCAACAACCGAAGCAGAGTATATTTCTGCTGCTTTGGCTTGTTCTCAAGTAATATATATGCAACAAACTTTAAAAGATTTTGGTTTAAATATCTCAAAATCACCAATTTATTATGATAATACTAGTGCAATAATTTATCCAAAAATCCTACTCATCATTCTCGAACTAAACATATTGATATCAGACATCATTTTCTCAGAGATAATATAAGTAAGGAAGTAATTACTCTCGATTATATCAATTCCGAGAATCAAATTGCTGATATCTTAACAAAACCCTTAAATGAATCTATAGTTACTAAATTAAGAAGAGAATTAGGTATTTGTTCAATAACTGAAATATAGAATATAAATATATAACAACTATAATTAAAATTAAATTAAAATAAATCAAATAGCAAAAATATAAGTACCTTGTCGACAACCCTCCTTTACCTCTGTCGACATATAACGATTTTTTTTTGAAATTTTCCCACCAAAATTCAAATGGGTGGTTATATATTCTTCTTATTTCAAAATTTTGTTCATTCTTTCTGTTCTTTCTCTGTTCTAACTTTTGAAAACAATAAAACAATGGCCTCCTCCTCCAAATCAAACAAAAATTCAACCTTTTCATTCCCTTCTCCTTCTACCGGACCATTTCAAAGAACTACGCTTGCACGAGTGATGAAAATGGAGGTTTCCTTAAAGGATGCACTGCAACTTATGACTGAAATTCAAGTGGTGCAAATCAGAATGACCAAAGAACAAGAACGGCAAGGCAAAATCCTTAGAAACTTGCAAAGTTTCTAATGGAAAATCACGCCAATCCCATCTTGATTGATGAAGAATACTCAAGTGTTCAAGTGCAAGAGGACAACGAGGAAGAAGAAGAAGCCCCCATGGAAGAAGAGCACGCTGAAGATGACGACAAAGTTGTTTGCGTTGGCGAAGTGTGCTTTGACAAGGATGGAAATTTAGTCGAACAACGTGGAAATTTCTATTTCCACTACCCAAATTGCTCGGTTCATAGATCTCCCATTTTCAAGGATACACATTAGTTTCTTTTCTCTCTTTCTTATCGTTATTTTTATATGATCTTACTTACGTTTTCTACGCAAATGTAAATATAATATTATATAATTAATAAATGATTTGTGTTCTCATATTTGAATTCTGACATTATCATTATTATAAATATTATCATAAATGGATTCTTAGTTAGGAGAATTAGTTATTAAGGGCTAAGTTTTAGTTTTAGAATTAAGTGTTGATTATTTATGATAACACTATCATTATAATCACATGTAATATAGTATTAGATTAAGGGGGAGTCGTATAGATTTAAACTTTGTTTTTGTTGATGACAAAGGGGGAGAAGTATAAAATAGGATAGTTAAGCATAGATTAAGGGGGAGTTATTAGGATAGAAGTAATATTTTACAAACAAAGGTTGTCATCATCAAAAGGGGGGAGATTGTTAGTCCCTGAGAAGTTGGTTTTGATGACAACAACCTTAGAATAAGATTATAAAATATAAATACTAACATTATTGTTTAGATATATATGTATATGCAGGATATATATACAGGTACCAAAGAATGAAGACTGTACGATATAGAGATTCAAGAACTGATAAACTCAAGATCGAAGATATCAAGATTCAAGACTCATAAGTATCAAGATTATCAAGAGTTCAAGATTTAAAGATAAGTAATTTAGTTAGGAATTTTTTAAAACTCCTAGAAAAGCACTGACATCTTAAAATCCATTTTATTCGTGGAATGGAATCCACTTTAAGCCCGTTAAAGGGATGGAACCCTAAGTAGGATGGAACCTACGAAAAAATCTAGTGGAACATTGTTTTGTATCCACTAACTTTTATTCAAATGTTTTACAAAATTATATCTTGTTTTCAAAATGATTTCAAAATCTTCCTTTTTAAATCAAAAACATATATCCTGGTTTTAAAATACTTTTAGCCTCAAAATAATCTTTATTTTCAATATCAAATTATCCTTGGTTTTAAACTATCTTTTAATTATAATATATTTAACTTTTAATATTTATACTTAGATTTAAATATAAAATTATAGTAAAATTTTATATATACCAAAATATTATTCTCTATACTTATTTATGTATTTTAACTATAGTTAAGTATATTTATAATGTTTAAAATAGTTTTAATACAAGATAGAAGTTATTTTCAAAGAAAAACAAATTACCAAAAATAACTTAGGCTTGTCGACAACCCCAAGGAACCCTTGTCGACAAGGTGACAGTTTATTTCAAAAGTTAGAATTTCAAAGGAAGTGTCTATTCGTCATATCCTTTCACGAATGGACATGGCTGTTGTTCTACTATAAATAGGGGCTGTTTTAAACGAATTTACAATCATATTTTATCTGATTTCACTCCTCTTCTTCTTCCACATTTCTTTATATACATTTTTACCATTACTCTGCCGAAATCACCATTGAATCTAACTAGATCATCTCTGGTTTGATTCCCTATCACTATCTCAACAAGATCCCAGTGCTATTCAGAGTTATAGACTTCTTTGTATTCAATCGAGCGAGAAAAGGTGTGATTGTAGCCTGGAAAATCAATCGGGTGAACTTGTTGCCCGTAAAATCAAGTATCTCTACCTAGAGGATTGTGAATTTGGAGCGGTGTACCTCGTGGCCTTGAAATCGAGGGTGTAATTGTAAGAATTGATTTTGAAAGGAAATCCGTACTTGTGTTGCGGGACTGGATGTAGGGTAACTCCGAACTAGTATAAAATCCGGTGTGTTCTTTCCTTTATTGCTTTTACTTTATATCTGCATCTATGTTTGATTCTGTGATCATATCTGTGTCTGAATATTGCATACATTGTGTTCAAATTAATGTAAACTCAAAAAGGATTAGTAATTCCTTAAAACACTTTTCAACCCCCCCTCTAGTGTTAATTCTAGCCTTAAGATCTGTAATCCGCATTTCTCACACTTTTCACCTAATCAAGGAAAGAAACTTATTCCCAAAATCTCTAAAGATTAGAAAGAATCTAAGAGGAATAGAAGGATCCTTACCCAGCAAGTAGTAACTCCATATTTTCAATGCGAAGACAACCGCTAGAAACTCTAGGTCATTTGTAGCATAATTCTTCTCGTGAGGCTTGAACTGTCTGCTTGCATATGTAATTACTCTATTAAAATGCATCAAAATAACATCTAGTCCCACTCCACAAGCATCTGTAAAAACCGTGAATCCACTATTTCCATTTGGAACGGTCAAAACCGGTGCACTGGTTAGTCTCTTCTTCAATTTGGGAAATGCTTCCTCACACTTCGGAGTCCATAGAAACTTCTCCCCTCTCTTAGTCAGCTTTGTCAAATGGGAGGAAATCTTAGAATAATCTTGAATAAACCTCTTATGGCACCCTTCCAAACCTAGGAAACTACGAACCACGATAGGAGTCCGCGGTCGCTTCCATTCCTGAACAACTTCCACTTTGTTGGGTCAACTGAAATACCCTCTCCAGATATAATATGTCCTAAGAATCTTACTTCCGATTGCCAAAAATGTTACTTAGAAAATTTTGCCTTCAGGACATGTCTCCTCAATGTTTCCAACATCACTTCCAAATGATGCATATGCTCCTCCTCAGATTTGGAGTAGATAAGGATGTCATCGATGAAAACTAACATAAACTTGTTAACAACATCTCAAAAAACACAGTTCATAAGGTCTACAAAAAATGCAGGTGCATTGGTTAGCCCGAAAGGCATAACCAACCACTCAAAGAAACAGTCAGGGTCCCTAAATGTAGTTAAGGGTATACTATCTTCAGGAACTCTCAACTGATGGAATCCAATAGCTAGATCCATTTGGGAAAATACCGTAGCTCCATGAAGTTGGTCAAAAAGATCATCGATGCGAGGTAAGGGATACTTATTTCTAATGGTCATCTTATTCAACTCCCTATAATCCACGCACAACCTTAAAGATCTATCAGACTTAGCCGGAAAAACCATAGTTGATCCCCAACTCGAACAACTGGGTCTAATCAATCCTCTCCTTAACATGTCCTAGGGTTGAATTACCAACTCCTCTCTCTCCCTCGGAACCATCCTTCGCTTAGGTTGAACCGCAGGCCTTGCACCAAGGACTAAACTAATAAGGAACTCTATCTCTTGGTGCAGGGGTAAACTTTTAACCTCTTCAAATACATCGGGAAATGTTTTAACAACTTCAATAGACCATAGATTCTCTTGGGCTGCTTAAAGGGCATATAAAAAACTACAAATATAAATACCAGGTTCCTCACATGATACTTTAGCAATTCTTCCCAAATTGGTTACTAATGATACAGTTCTTTCCTTACAATCTAAAACGGCTCCAAATTTCAATAACCAATCCATACAAAGAATAATGTCAAATCCTTAGAAGTCTAAGACATACGGATCGCAAGAAAAGTGATGAGAAAGGTAGGAAATTAGCACATTCTTACAAATCATACTCAAATGGGTTACCCCGCCTATGGGGTTAGATACACACATAGGGTTTTCTACGATACTTGGAATAAGATGAAATTTGTTTACTGATATAAAAGGGATAAAGCTATGGGAGGCACCAGTATCAAACAATGCTCAAACAAAAATACCATTAATCAGTAAAGTACCTTCAAGGATGCCTTTTCCCTTCACATCCTTTGAAGTCGAAGGTTCATCCTTAATAGCGTACACCTTGGGATGCTACACTTTCTTCATGAGTGGCCAGTCCCTTACCATATGTCTGGGCTGATGGCAATTAGAGCAGAAAGTCTTCTAGACCATTGGAGAGATGAGTCCACTTTGCTGCTTTAGAGCTTCACAATTTGGACAGTACCTGGCAATATGTCCTTTTTGCTTGCAAATATAACAACCACTATGCTTAGGCTTGCCTTCTTGATCTTCTCCCCGTTTCCCTTTTCCTTGCTTGTTCTAATTAGGATTAAACTTCCTCTTGTTAGAACCGTTTCCACTGGTATTCCACTAGTTGTTACCGGAGTAAGCTTCTTCTTTTCCAAGGCCTCATATCATAGAGCCATATCAACTAAATCCACAAAAGTACCCTTAACGTGAGCAATCATTCTCTCATGGTATTAATCTCTCATACCCGAAACAAACATCTCATTTTTCTTTAACGGGGAGTTGATCAATTTTGGTCCAAAACAAGATAGCTCATTTAACTTTGTCTTATATTATGCTACAGATAGATTCCCCTACTTCAAGTGTAACACCCCTAATTTTTGATAACATTATTCAGAAGATTTAATAAGGTAAATTAAATAGAATAATGTAAATGTTAGTGATGATGGGATTGAGACTTGAATTAATTAATTAAGGCCGTGCCTAATGAACTAATTAATGGGCTTAAGAATGGGTTTTGGTTAATTAAGTCACATAAGGGTATATTAGGAATTGCCGCCCTAGTTTCCACCCTTATATATATTTTGTTCCCACATTCTTACTTTCCATTCACGTCATTTTAAAACGCAAACAAAATATAGAGGAACGAGCGGCTAAAGAGATTAAGAGGAAATCAAATTTAAGCTAGAGAATCAAGCTTAAGGGAAATCAATCTCAATCCAATCTCCTTATCTAGAGCAAGGTGAATAATAATTCCATCTCTATTTTTGTTTTAAATAATATATTTTCATATTTAAGGGATAAATTCACTTTTATGATATACTGGATGATGATATGCTTGATTCATGATTTCTTTGATTTAAACAAGGTTGTTTAAAAGAGATTTAGCATGGTTTTAGATCAAAATCGAGATTTAATATTGTTTAAATGCCATAAAACTTTTGTTATGAAAAAACATGATTTTGGAGTTGGGTTTCAATTTTGAGAATTTTCCAAGCTATGGAAAGATTATTATGAATTTTCAAAGGAAAATATGATTATTTGGGTTTATAATTTATTTTGGAAATATATTAGGAATTTGGGTCTGGAATTTTGATATGTTAGATAACATGATTAAAGTGAAAATCTGGAATTTTTAAGGATTTTTCCAAAGTAATTTGCTATGCAAAATAAATTGTTTTAAAAGAGGGACTTCTTTGCAAAAATTTGGAAGGGCTTGTTTGATTAACTTAACCATGGTTTAGATTTGGATTAGCAGCAGTTATTTTTGAAAAAGAATTTGAAAAAGTTAAGGCAGCCAATCTGGTGTTGACACATGGCAGGTTAGTTAGAGAAAAGTTTGCTTAAACAAGAATTAAACCTGGTTTGCTCAGAAAAGGAGTTCCAACCTAGTTGATACCCTCCTACCGTCCTATAGCCTTCCGATGGTATTGAAGATATCAATGTTGTCAAAAGGTACTTTTTTTTATAAAGTTTACGCCGCTTCCTAAAGCTTTCGAAAGGGGTTAGGGGTTTCGAAGGTGATGGTTTCGAAAGGGGTTTCGACACCAACCTTCCAATGTTTTACCCGGATGTTTTATGCTTTCGAAAGAAATGGTGCTGGTGCCATCATGTTTCCCCAATGTTTTATAAATGATAAAGGATGGTTTCGAAAGAGATAATTTCGCCTATATTCACTTTGACCCAAATAATGTTTTGAGTATAAACCCAATGCTTTCGAAAGGGGTACTTTCAATGATTTCGGAAGGGTTACTTCCAATAGTCTCAAAAGGTGTACTTTCAACTGGTTTCAAAGCTAAGCTTCTAAAGGTTAATTAGTAATACTTTAATGTATTTGAAATGTTTCGAAAGGTAGATTTTAATGTATTAAAGGCAGGAGTCTATTGTTTTGAAGAAAATTTTTTGAGGCTTTCGAAGGAGGTTATCCTATGAAGTCGAAAGCTAAGTTTCGAAGGTATCGAAAGGTTATATGGCCCAAACTCTATTTTTAAAGGAAAAGAAAACCCATGGCAATATTAAAGGAGTTTTTATAGTGGTTTTAAGAAGAAGCTATCTTTGATAAAGAAATAGTTTAAAGGGATTAACCATGTTTTATTTTAAACCCACAGGAGTGGTATTGCTATGTTGTTATATTGCATCTTCTAATATGATTATATTCACTTTATAATGGATCCATAACTGCACTTTAGGGATAAAGGGTAGGAGAACCAGTTTGGTTAACCCAGTAGTGAATATAAATTGAATAACTCCTGAATGAGTAGAATTGCATCCAAGAGGTAAGGAAGACCAGAATATATGATGCTAAAACATAAAAGATAGATAATGGCAGGGGCCAGTAGGTTCACAGTAAGCCTATGAAAATTGTATGATATTGGCAGGGGCCAATAGGTTCATAGTTAGCTCATGAAAACTATGTATAAAAGAATAAGTCAGATAGACAAGTTCATAATTAGCCCATGAAAACTATGTGTAAAGGAAGATGTCAGATAGATAGGTTCATGGTAAGCCCATGAAAACTATGATTGGATACTGGCAAGGCCAGTAGGTTTGTAGTTGTCCATGAAAACTATATCCGGATGAAATATTGACAGATGTCAATAGGTTCCTAGTTAACCCATGAAAACTAGGGTAATAAGAAATGATATTGGGGTTACCAATAGGTTCCTAGTCAACCCATGTAAACTAGGATAAGAGTAATATTGGAGTTACCAATAGGTTCATAGTGATCCTATGAAAACTATGTAATTGGACAGGGAGTCCTTAAATGTTTAACCGGTTATTAGTCAGCCCATGGAAACTAATAGGTTAATAGTAATCCTAGAAACTATAACCGAGACAATTAGTATAAAATTGAATGGGGATGGTGTATTAGTTGTTGGCCAATCTTTTGCAAGCTGGAGTTGCCGGTAATGTTGGAGGAGCTAATCTTGTGGCTTCAATTGGGAATAACTATACTAAGCTAAGCAGAGACTACACCAGTTTGGGTGGAAAGCCGTTTGTTGGAATGGAGGATGCTGTTGAAGTTGAGAATTGGCCTCGAGATATGTTGGTCCATTCCAAATTATAGAAAGGATTGGAAAGCTTGCATACAGAGTTGAGTTACCAAGCAATATGGCAGGTGTCTATAATGTGATTCGTGTGTCTCATCTTCGCAAGTATGTTCATGATCGAGAGGCCACCATTCCTCAAACAGAGTTGGAGGACTTGGTAGTAGAGCCTGATTTGACTTTTGTTAGACAACCGGTTTGGGTTGTTGAGAGAGATTTGAGTTATATACCGATCATAAGTATTTAAGATATCTATTCCTTCAGAAAGAGTTGAATATGCGACAGCAAATGTGGCTGGAATTTTTGGCTGCTTATGATTTTGGTATAGAGTATACCCTAGGGAAAGGTAATAAAGTAGTAGATGCCCTCAGCAGAAGAAATCAGAATGTGGTGTTGGCTATGTTGGTAGAGTGGAAAAATCTAAAAGCTTTGACCAGTTGCAGTGTGCAGTTGAGATCGACTGCTAGTTCTAGTCAGAATACTGCCATGATGTCCTATTTAGAAGTTCGACCAATGTTGATCCAGAGAATTGCTTCTAAGCAGAGGGAGGATCCATTATTACCTGAGAGGATCAGAAGGCTTGAGGTTGGAACCGAGGTCGATGATTTGAAAGATTTTTGTCTTGACCAGAGAGGATGGTTGAGAAAGAAGGGACGGTTATGTGTTCTAGATGTGGAGAACTTGAGGAGATAAGTTCTTGAGGAGTGTCATCGATCCAAGTTTACGATTCATCCTAGAGGGACCAAGATGTATCAAGATATGAAGATTTACGCAGATAAGAGGCATAAAGACCTGGAGTTCTCAGTAGAAGATAGGGTTTTCATTAAGGTATCACCGATGAAGCGTGTGGTACGATTTGGAAAGTAGGGGGAAGTTACATCAAGTCCATTAAGTTCTTATACATCCTGGTACTTCCTGTTGTTGGCAAGAATTGGTCCTCAAAAACTTCTTTAAATCGGGTCCACGAGAACTCTTCTTCTACAACATTTGTAGTAAAGGAGTCCTACCAAGCTACTGCTCCCTCTTGCAGTTGCCATGCTACTAAGAACCTTTTATGTTCATCCGATAAATTGAGACCCTTAAAAAATTAATTCGCAAGATCACAACCAAGCTTGTACTTCTATGATAGACTCAGTTCCTTTAAAAAGTTTCTCTTCTAGATTGGTGTAATCCTTGCATAAGGTTGCGAAATTCACTCATGGCTGCTCTAGTGCTACCTCTTCGGCAATCCAAACTCCTTTGGGATTTGGAGTTAAACTATTTATAGTCATAATGCTACCTACTCCCCTACCTCATCTGCCCCTATTACTCATGTTTTACTACCTGGAAATAGTAAGATAATCATAGAATACTTGGGCGAGATAAATCTTGAAAGAAGGGTACTAATCAAACCTATCAAACTGATCTATCTACCAGAGATATATATATTTATATATGTACAGTTATACGAATAAAAATTACAAATACGCACTCTAGAAGTTGACCCCAACCCAAAAACCTAGGTGTTCGCTTAACCTAAACTCCGATATCAAAAATATAATGAATCACCTTTCTTACTCCGAAAGATGAGCCATTAGGGATAAAAGAAAACAAAGATAAGACTAACTTAATAATAACAGAATCTTACCACGAATCATAACAACATATAATAGATAACATAGGATATTACATAGTCATTTCAATAATAATAACACGTCATAGTTTAATGATTCAAGCTCCAAACTAGGACAACTATAACTACCTGTCCCTACAAATATATAGATCATACATACATACATAGCAGAAATAGAATATAATTAGCTAACGATGAAGCCACCTGCTCCAGCTCCTTCAAAATGCTTCCGTGGGATACCTGGATCACTTGGCTACTCATACAAATTTGAGTACCCAAGAGTTTTAGGAAAAGAAATAAAACACCGGGTCTGGTGTGAGTAAACTTTAACGACTGAATTAGTACTTCAAAAACTCTTTGAAATTCAAGGGTACCTCATAACACCACACTGCACATAAACATGGATGGATTTTTACCGTATGATGACCAAAACACATTATATAGAAATCTAGTAATATTATCATAATGTCTAGGTTTTTCAAGTAAATAATTAACATAGCTGAAATTGTTACATTAATTAAATTCTAGCATAATAGGTATACAACTAAGACCGAAGGAACTTATTGAGAAATGGATTCCATACAATGACTGGGCTACAGGGGTACCGCCTATCACTGTCATCTCTAGATAAAATAACACCGAGGACCTCGTCGGGATCCCCTGCCAACATAAGACCGACCTACCCCTTGCTAGATAGTACTGAATATGATCATCCCTCGGTTGGAATCAGCAATCGTACTGAAGCATACATGAGTTGATAGTAGGGATCTAGATAGAGATGACCTTACCCTAATGGGAGCGACCCACCTAGACTTGTTGCATCTCCCTTGTTTTAGTCATTCCAAGTTGATGAGGCATAAGACTACGTCTTTACCTTTTTACATATATCACTTTCCTCTTGGAATGCTAACATTGTCTTTCTGATGCTGACACAATGTCAGCATTCATCCATACCACTCGTTCAAGAGATGAACAAACCGAAGGCACTATTTCCACTACACCCATTCTGGAATCACCCTCAGGGTTAGTAACAAATAGCCTTTGCACTTCAAAGTCTTCACCTTGTACCTTGACTTCACTATGTCTAATTCGAACGCTTATGTTGGTTCGAAGTGGTTTTCGGATAACAACTGCTATCAGATTCCGGTCTCTCCAAACCAATGTTCGATAATTTTTAAAGGGTCAAGTTATTTATAATGGACCATTCCACTATCAGGGTGTAAGATTTACATATGAACATACATTCCATACGCTTAGATTATCATGGCCCGCTTATTAAAATTAACCCCCTTGTATTCATCATGTTCCCGAAGTGCAGTATTTGTGATAGGTACAAGCCGACTTACTTTCAATTATCGCTATTTGCTAGTTTGGAATCGCTGAACTTCCACTATCAAATAGTTTTATTTTAACTTGAATTTTGAGTTTTGGAGTTGGTTAGAAGCTAAGTTTCGACCAGAAGGAAGATGAAGAATGGTGATCAAAAGAAGAGAAAGAACATAGGTTTAGAGATCCATATTTATTGTTGCATAAGAGAGAAAAATAGGTAGATCGGATTTACCCTTTCTCACTTAATCTTAACCACACATCTCCTAGCCCATTACCTATATCTTCACAACCTCTAATCCTTTCCAAAGTCGAAATTTGCAGTCCTAGTGATGGGCCTTAAACTCGTTTAAGCCCAAGCCAAAATACTATGCAATTAATCTAATTTAATCACTTATCGTTATCGTATATCGTTCAATATAATTATAACTATTATAAATAAATATACATAACATTATTTATTTCTCAAATCAAATTTAAAATTTTATAAATATTAATTAATTTAATTAATTTATAATAAATATAAACTAACTAAATCATTCGGTCTTAAGGGAATTCATCATTTTGGTTGTGTAACTCTTAGGTGTAAATTCGATCAGCAATTAACACCAAACTATTCGAATGTTAACGTTTGCACGTAACTTAGTAGATGGTATGACATTATGGCCAAATTTATCGCTTACTTGCTTTCGGTAAAATATCATTTTAATTTAATAAGCGTTACCCGTTAGTGACATTTATATACAACAGTTCTCTTCGTCAAAACTGTATCACTTTAGACTTATTATATTTGGTAATGGTCAAAATTCCAATATCATCCGCATTCAACTCTATAGTCCAAGTACTACGTCCTTGGTTCAATAATAATAACTATTATTAACCAAAATTATATAGCTAGAGACTTTTACTTTGAGTTGACTTGAGTAGACTGTGATACTAACCCCATATAAATGAGGAGACGAATCCTCTCTTGAATAGTGCTTCACTTCCAATACTTCCACTTGACCACTATAGTCACTCGATGGAACGCTATGCAATGGTTTGACTATAATCAAAGCAGAGCTTTCATATTAAGGGTCCATAGTATTCTCAAGTCGAGAGAACTATGTAAATCACTTATGTTATCCATTTTTAACCAACAGGACCCACTAGAAAACAGAACAATTCTGTGACATCAAAATGGCTTAGAACTTAACCAAAAAGGCTAAAGCACCAAGTTAATGAGAGTCAAGCCATATTACCAAAGCAACGACTGGGTTCGACTAAACTAAGAGACCAGCATCTGTTCAGCCCAATCAGTAGCCAAAACACAACAGCTAGTAGATCGTCATCAAAACAGAGCAACGTGCAACGAGACTACGCAAATAACAACGATACAAGGTCGTGGAAGCATCCCAAACTTCAAACTCCAAAAATAACCTAAGTGATTGGATCGCCAGCGATCCATAGCCTATGGATCGCTAGCGATCAATGCAAGATGCTAAGATGTTATGGCACAAAGGAAGCAAAGAAGGCCTAAAAGACACATCAAGAATATGATAAGTCTATGGATCGCCAGCGATCCATACTGGATATAGGAAACTGAAAGAGCTAACATACTAAAGCAATGAAAAGGAGCTAAGCAAGTGCTCGCACATGATCCATAAGCAATAGATTGCTAGCGATCCATGGTTTTGGCTCGGGTTGTGAGCTAAGGTCCATAGCCTCTTTCTATGTCCATCTGCAAGTAGTCAGTGAATGGGCCTGGTCTAGAAGTTCTCCGATCTCTATAAATACCATCCTACCTACAACATAAATAGGATCTTCTCCATACTAGTTGCTGAAGCCCTGCTGGAAACATTCTTCACTATATGCCTCCTTCACAACAATCTCCAAAATAATTCACTTTGATTTTCCAGTGGATTCCAACTCTGAGGATTCAATCTACCTAAGGATAATCAAAACCTTATAATCAAACACTTCTTGTAATAGCAATCAGTCTATAATAAAACTATAAAGTGGACGTAGGCGACATTAACAACCGAACCACTATAAAAAGTCACTGTCTTATTTCTTTTACTATTCTTTCTATATATATGTTATCTATGATATTGCTTTGTCATAACAGGGCTCTAACTTTCAAACTCAAACTAGGTGTTGATCCATTTTTTGGGTTAACATTTTGGTGCTTTCACTGAGAAATCCAACTTAGGATCCAGATCTAGCTATCTACTTTGGATTCCATAGGTCTAGAAGTTAAATCCTCAATCTTTGCTTGAAGAATCCGCTGTTTGGAATCAATGGCCCCTGGAAGAAGAAGAACTGCCTCTAGAAGATCCATAGGGGCAGTAATAGCTGGAGAAATGTTAATCCCCAACAAACTGCAGTAAATGATGCTAGCTTAGGAAATCAGGCGCCAGCATCCTCCAGTCAGCACGAAGTTGTCACTAGGGATGAGTTGAATAAAATAGTTCATGAGATCAACCAAAAATTGGAAAGTAGCCAAAAGGCTCTAATGGAAAGCTTAACGCTCTCCTAACCCTACATTTAAATCCTACTCTAAGAACTATGCCTGAACCCGCGACTGCTATAGAACAAGAGAATTCCTCCATTTTTTGTCGACATAGAAGAAACGGAAAACAGCCACAAAAAAAGGGTGACAACATGACTTAACGGGATGGAAATGTAAGTACTCCGTTCGCCACAAGGCAACCTATTCTGAATTTGAATCAAGGGGCAAAGACCTCGTTGGAAGACAAGCTATGGATCTCTCCGACTCAAAGGACCCTGCAAGGCAACAGATTAGAAAAAAATGCCAATGAATTCGATAATGCTCGGAATATTCAAAATGCTCCAGTTAGTCTGCAAGCCAACGGGACCCTGTAGGAGTAGCTCTTCTGAAGACAGGAGAGCCTAGGTCTCAGTCCACTCACCAAGGCCGTTTGCAAAGCCAAACACTTGCCGTGGTGACTGATTACCGTCCTCAGGACTACCGGACACTAGAGGCATGCATAGCGGATATGGTGAAATGATTAATGGAGGAGAGTAAAAATAGAAGAGATGATGAATGAGGATCTGCACCAAGTCGGACTCCCTTCACTGATGAAATCTTGAATGAGAAATATCCAGAAAAATTCACAAAGCCAACTATTTCGTCCTATGACAAGACAAAAGAACCGAAACCTCACTTGTACAAATACAGTTGGTATATGGATGGAGCTAATGCCTCTGAAGCTGTTCGATGCAGATGCATTCCTATATTTCTCGAAGGAGCTGTGTCCATGTGGTTCACTTGGTTTCCACCAAGATCTATCTCTACTTTTGACCAACTGGCGACAAGGTTCCTTGATCAACCTACCACCAATAAAGATTTCTCAAAGGAGTCCGTGCCATTCACCCGCAAACTGAATTCGGAAAGTGGATTAAGATGAAGCAACCTACCACCATGAAAGATTTCAATCGTAAAGCAAGTCAGTACCTAAGGTTAGAGGAAGCGCAGGAATTGGAAAGAAAGTCTACTAGTGTGTAACCGATCAACGTCGGGCTAAGCGATGTAGTGATGAATCAAAATGGGCACACTTCTCAGACTGCTGAAGGAATCACTGGGAAAGACGGAAATTCAAAGAGAAAAAGTCAAAAGTCCAATAAGAAGAATGGAAATGACAACAATAAAAAGCTCAAAGGATTTAGGCCCGAAGGCTATACTCCCCTAAACGACACACCGGAAAACATTTTCCTCACGACTCAAGGGACCGAGGAATACAAAAAGCCCCCCAGAAAGGAAGCAACTTAGCAGCAGAAGTGTTCGGGAAAATTCTGCCACTTCCACGATACACACGGCCACAATATAAACAAATGCCGCCATCTAAAGAATCTTATTGAGGAGTTGATCCAGGACAATAAGCTCTAGTGGTACGTAAGAAAGTCTTAAAACCTCGATCAATCTGCGGCTCCTCGGCCTTCTATAAAATGAAGGAATCAAGCGGGAACTAGTGAAGATGGGTCGAAACGAACTGACCAAAGGCTTATTATTGGAACAATATCTAGGGGACCATACCCCGCACAAAGAAGTTGGGGAGAAATGGAGCGATATGCAAGTTCATTGAAGCATGCTCTGAAGGAATCATGTTTACTTGTAGAAGATGAAACTCCAGCCAAGCTGCAAAGGGTCTTGAATGAATATATAGTTTTCCGAAATCGAGACACCAAAGGGATCGAAGTTCCAACTCACGATCCGATGGTGGTGACGGTAGGAATCGGACCTGTTGTAGTTCGACGGGTGGTTGTTGATAGTGGCAGCTCCGTTAACATAGTCTTCAAACATACTTTCGATTAAATGAAGATTGCCATGAAAAGTGTATCCGCGTGCCAAACAAAGATTCAGTGGTTCACCAGCGAACCCAAACAACTGGTGGGAACAATTGACCTACCTGTTGAGCTTGGAGAGGGTGAGCTAAGGGTTACCCTTATTCAGACTTTTGTGATCATGGATGATATATCAACATACAACGCCTTCTTAGGACGGCCCGCATTAGCCGACTTTAGAATAGCATTGGCCCAATGGTGCTTTACAGTGAAGTTCCCTATAGCGCACGGAGTCGGAATTGTGAAAGGAGACCAAAGCGCAGCTTGGGAATGCTACATTGCAGAATTGCATGAGTCAAGAAGAAAGGAAAAAGGAAAGTATGTGGGGAAAACTCTCCACATTCGTGAGTCCACTGAATAGCAATTACAGAGTTGCCCCTGGCTCGGGCACCATAGCCGATTTGATAAGGCTTTGGACCCTAGAAAGAAGAGTTCAGTGGAGGATCGGGCAGCACCGGCAGAATTGACGGTGTTTGTCCCAGTCTGCATGGACGACCCAACGCGGGTCTTGAAAATTGGACCGCACCTTGGAAATAGGATGTGGTCAGAATTAACTAAATTCATCTAAGCCAATTTAGACATATATTCTTGGACGCACTGTGATATGTGTGGGGTATCACCCGAAATTGCCCGCCACCGCTCAATATTGACCCCAAATTCACACCAGTAAAGCAAAAAAGGCGTAGCTTGGGCCTTGAATGGTCCAAGGAACTGAGAGAGGAGGTAGATAAACTGATGGCTAACGGCTTCATCCAAGACGCAACTTACCCTAAATGGATATCAAACCCAGTCTTAGTCAAGAAGTCTAATGGAAAATTGCGAACTTGTATTGACTTCTCGGATCTAAATAAAGCTTGCCCGAAAGATAGCTTCCCACTCCCCGGAATCGATCAGCTTGTGGATGGAACGACGGGGCATGAATTGCTATCATTTATGGATGCATACTCGGGCTACAACCAAATCTCGCTGCATGAGCCAAATCAGGAGAACACCAGCTTCATCACCGATTTGGGACCGTACTGCTACAGAGTAATGCCATTCGGTTTAAAAAACGCCGAGGCAACATACCAAAGGCTAGTGAATGCTATGTTCAAACGCCAAATCGTAAAGGCTATGGAAGTTTATGTGGATGACATGTTGGTCAAATCTCGAATAGCTGCTAACCATCTAGAAAATCATGCTAAAATGTTCAAAATACTCTAGAAGTATGGAATGAAGCTTAACCCACTCAAATGTCACTTCGGAGTAGCCTTTGGGAAATTCTTGGGGTTCATAGTAAGTTCCCGAGGCATCAAAGCAAATCCAGAACAAATAACGGTGCTATGAGAAGTCCAAGCCCCGAGAAATAAGAAGGAACTTCAAAGCTTGAATGGAAATGTCGTAGCACTGAGCTGATTTATCTCAAAAGCTACAGACAAGTGCATACCGTTCTTCGATGCGCTGAAGAAGGGAAAGAAAAACTTCAAATGGGGTAAAGCTTGTCAAACGGCTTTAAAAAAAATTACGACACATGGAAGCTCCGCCAATCTTATCAAAGCCGATGGATGGAGAAGACCTATTCATTTACTTAGCAGTCTCACCGCATGCACTAAGCGCCACTCTCGTGTGGGAAGAAGCGAGAATCCAGCGACCCATTTATTACATTAGCAAACGATTCATCAGGGCTGAGAAGAATTACCCAAAACTGGAAAAGCTAGCGTATTGCCTCTTGATCGCATCCTGGAAGTTACTACCATACTTTTAGGCACATCCAATCAAAGTATTAACCGACCAGCCCTTGAAACAAGTGTTGTACCGACCCGAAACTTCCGAGCGACTCCTCAAATCGGACATAGAGCTAAGTCAATATGATATTGCATACCATCCTAGGAAAGCTATCAATGGGCAAGCGTTAGTAGACTTCATCGCCGAGTTTACCATACGGGATGACGAAGAAGAAGCACCGCTGGAGGTGGAGACTCAATGGAAACTCCTTGTAGATGGTACATCTAACAATCTCTGTTCAGGGGCAGGGGTAGTGCTCAAAACCCCCAAAGGAAGAGCCATTTGTTATGCATTGCGCTTGGAATTCACTGTGACAAATAACGAAGTGGAATATGAGGCGCTTATTGCAGGACTAAAAATGGTGAAAGAACTTAAGATAAAACCCATTCAAATTTACAGCGACTCCCAGTTGGTCATCTGTTAGGTAAAGGGGGAATACCAGGCTCGAGGAGAGAATCTTGCCCCGTACATGTCTAAAGTGCAAGAACTACTAAGCGACATCGAACATTATACCATAGCCCACATTCTACGAGAACTAAACATCAAGGCGGACTATTTGGCAAAGCTAGCAAGCTCTGGGGAAGCTCAATCATTGGGGCTCATCCTAGTCAAAACTTTAACCACCTCGAGCATAGATGAGATGAACGTTGACTGGATCCTCGAGACAACCGTCGAGCCGGAGACATGGATGACATCGATAAAGGACTATCTACTTGAGGGAACCCTTCCAACTAACCGGAACCAATGGAAAAAGCTTCTCCGAATGGCACCATGGTTCATGATATAGGATGGAATACTCTATCGAAGGGGATTCTCACCCCCCTACTTAGGCGTGTGACCGATAATGAAGCATGATGAATCCTAAAGGAGGTACATGAAGGCGAATGTGGAGACCACACTGGGGGACAAACCCTAACAAAGAAAGTCCTTCGGTATGGATATTTCTGGACAAAAATAAACCGTGATGCTGCAGAGTACGCCAATAGATGCGATCGCTGTCAAAGATTCAACAAAATTAAGAGAACTCCTTCAACGGAGCTAACGCAGATGGTCAGCCCATGGCCGTTTGCAATATAGGGAATCGACTTGATTGGCGCCCTACCAATAGCAAAAGGTGGGGCCAAATATGCTATAGTTGTAGTAGATTATTTCATAAATGGGCCAAAGTGGAACTGCTGGCCACCATAACCACAAAGAAAGTCATTAGCTTTGTTCCTAAAAACATAATTTGTGGGTTTGGTATGCCACAAAAAGTCATCACGGATAATGGAACTCAATTCGAAAGTGCCGAGTTCAAAGACTTCTGCAAACGTTTCCGAATTGAAAAGAGCTTTTCCGTGGTGGCTCATCCGCAAGCAAATAAGTAGGTGGAAGTGATAAACAAGATTATCAAGTCCACTATCAAACAGTGACTAACAAAAGCAAAAGGAAACTAGGTTGATGAACTTCCATTCGCTATGGGCTTGCAGAACTACCCACAAAGCGGCAACCGGCCACACTCTGTTCGCCTTGGCGTATGGTTCAAAAGCAATGATTCCTGTTGAACTGGAAGTCCCCTCGCACCGAAGGCAATACTTCAATCAAAAGAAAAGCGAGCAGCTCCTACTCGAATTGCTACATACGATTGACGAAAAAAGAGAAGAAGCATAGTTAAGAACCGCCGCCCACTAAAAAAGGGTCGCATGGTACTTCAACTCCAAAGTTCACAATCAAACCTTCGAAGTGGGAGATCTTGTGCGCAAGCGAGTTTACACCGTTCCAGGGACCTTCGGACCAAACTGGGAAGGACCGTATGTCATCAATCAAAAGCTAAGAGACGGGACTTTCAAGCTAACAATCGTCGATGGAATTCAAGTTCCCAGGGTATGGAATAGCGAATCGCTCCGTCGTTACTTTGTCTAAAAGCTACCTTATGTACGTTTTACTTTCCAGCAAATAAGCCATCTCGGGATTCTGGGGGCATTATACATAGGCAAAAACTGCCTTGCTTTCCTTAATAAAGTTTGCTTCTTGAACCAACAAAACTGTGTTCATAATAACTACCCGCTCGGTCGACAGAAATAAATTGACTCAAACCGTTAGATCGACGAAACCCGATCTTGGCCTTCTAAAAACTGGTGTTGCTCCGGCAACATCGGGAAGTCTAAAACTTACATTCCTCACGTTGCCCGGAGATAGGAAACACCAAGGAGCACTAAAAGCCATGCATTTCGTAAGCCGCGCACTAATTTCTAAAACTTACACTCCTCACGTTGCCCGAAGATAGGCAACACCGAGGAGCACAAAAAACTGTGCATTTCATAAGCCGCGCACTAACCTTCAAAATGCCAACTCCTCACCTTGCCCGAAGATAGGCAACACCGTGGAGGATTAAAAGCCATGCACTACATAAGCCGTACAATAAATTCCAAAACACTAACTCCTCACGTTGCCCGAAGATAGGCAATTCCGAGGAGCATGAAAAATCACACACTGGTTCTTAAAACTTAAACTCCTCACCTTGCCCGAAGATAGGCAGCATCGGGGAGCACTAAAACATATGCCCATCGCGTTGCTCGAAGATAAGCAACGCCGAGGAGCGCCAAAAAACCACGCATCACATAACCAACGCCAACTGCTTCTATAATCAGGAATAATTAGCACAACTCCAACAAAATTGGAATGCTACAGACCAACAAAAAAGTTTCAACTAAGGATACTTAATGATTTAAAATGCCCTCAGTTAACCCATGCATTGTGCATCTCTCAAACACGCATATATTGCATACTTGCTGGAATATTACAAGAAAATTGGATTACATGCTAAAGTTTCAAAACTTTCAAAAAAAGGAAAATCAAGCTGTGACTTAGCCAAATTTCAAGTTTAATATGAAAATTATCTAAACCCTAAGTTACCGGTCATTTGAGAATTGTTTGAAGTAAACAGCCCTGTGAACTGGGGAGCATACACTAGTACTTGAATAAAAACACGTGAAAACAATAAGTTCAAAAGTTCTGTCCTCCAAACAAAGAATTTTTAAGTTATATTAATTTTTAAGTAAATAATTTTTAAGTTTTGTTAATTTTTAAGTTATGATACTTCAAACGAAGGATTTTGGCAGTAATCATAGAACTAGATAAGTGTAAAATAAAACAAGCACAAGTGCACAAAACATATATGAGCAGACAGATGAGCATACAGTCAAAATATCAATATATTGCTTATAATTTTCTTTACACAGGGTCAAAATGTGGAGGCCGTACCTACACAACGCCTGCCAACAAAAAGAAAATACACTCCACAGCAAAAACACTAAGTGCAGACTCTGCACTTGAACAAAATGACTCAAAAGGAACCAAAAATCAAATCAGTCTTCACACAAGCCTCTCAATGCTTCCTTCCACCGCTCCCCTTTCCGCCCTTTGTTGGCTGCTTCTACTTAGTCTCAGAAGTGGTGTCATTATTGGTAATGTCAATAAACACCTCAGTGGCAATGTCCTCCTCTTCCTCTGAAGCCTTCTCAGAAGATTCTCCCTTCGCTTTGCATTTCCCCGATTTGCGGGAGCTCTTTGAGGCTTTGATCGCTTCAACCTTTTCCTTCTTGATAGCGACCAATTCGTGTTGAGTCTTGTGAGGCTGCTCTGTCTGAACTTCTCGCTCCTTAATTTCTACCATGGTTACGTCGCCTTCTGAAGACACAGAAGGGTCATCCAGGCCAAGAAGCGCGGCTATCTTTTCAGACTCCGGCTTTGGCTGCGAGCCAGACATGGACATAGAAACAGGAACAGGAACAAAGACGACCACGGAGGCTGTAAAAATGGCAACGGGTCTGGGAGCTGAGGAAGCTGGCACATCAACAGAAAAGGTGGATGGACTTATAAGATCAAAAACGAAAGCATTAAATTATTCCTCCTCTTGCGCCATAAGTTGGAAGCTCCCGAACTCGGAGGAAGCGAGAACATTACCTGCACCGGAGGAATGGTTGAGAATGTCGACTGCATATTCACCACCTTCGCCTTCTTTCGATGGTTTCACTACCTGAGGAAGAGTCTCGAGCTCTGGACTTGCTAGCAGGTCATGGGGCTACCCCGATAATTCGCCTGTGCCAGAAATAAAAGGCTTGGTGAGCGCTTCGGTGGCACTCGTTAAGGCAGTGTCGGTGGCCTCTTTCTCTCTTTCAACTCGAAGAATCTCCCAGCCCTCAAGCAATGCCTTCTTTGATTCATCGTTAAGATAGGCGTCCTGCAACTCTTGCTCGGTATAGACATCGCCGCTATCAGAAAAGTGAGATGAGATTTCTTCCCAAACCAAAGCGATAGTGCGCGGGAACTTTGGACCCAAATAGCTAAGACTCCCCTGGTGCAATAGGGAGTTAACATAAAAATTCAGAATGGTCGCATCTAGCTTCTCCATTTTTCTTTCAAAAGCATTTTGTAGTTCCAGGTAATCCGCTCTAGGAGGACCCGAAGGAAGAATGTAGGCAAGCCTCCGATGGGGACGCGAAGCACCGGGAGCAAGCACGACTGAAGATGGTGGAATACAAATCGAAGGCGGAGTAGGAGCAGAAGTGACGGGGATTTCATGACCCGTTGAGGAGAGCATTGATGCGGACACCTGTTGTTGCAAAGAATGCGAACGGTGGTCGAATTTCGATCTCTTCAGTGGCTCCTCTCTTTCATCAAAAGATCTCCTTTTCTCATACTCGCTTTTGTATGACCGGCTCCGATCTATTTCATCTTGGCGGCGGTCTTCGGCCTCTAGTTCCTTCCTCCTACTATATTCCTCCTCCGTTTCTCGGGGCTGATAATGGTTGGAAGGGCGCTTATACCAGCGCTAGGAGTCGGTGAACTCTTCAAAGTCATCATAGAGGCCACGTCCACTCGTCATACCTAGCATAAAACATAAATGAAAGGTTTCAAAAGCATAAAATAGACATGGAAAGAATATAAGAAAGTAAGTGTAATCCTAGTGATATGTATATTGTGTTTCGGGGGAAGGCCTAGAGCGTCATCACCAACTGGATCGGGCAGCCATTGTGAGTGGGATCGGACTAACTTCAGCCGTTGTAGGCAAACCCGGACTAACTTCAGCTGTGGTACTGCCCAGATGAGGGGGCACTTCCTCGAATTTAAAATCTTCTCCCATAAGCACATCAAAATCAACATAGACGTCACTCAAATTACCAAACTCCACTCCAGTGTCTTTACTTGGAGAATTTTGATGCCCTCCAATCTCTGGGGCTTTGTCTTTAACGCTCGTATCTGGAAGAGGTGAGCTCGGAAGGACGGGGCTCATTCTTGGAGTTTCATTAACGATTCTGAGTCCTCATCATCGGATTCTGCATAAAAGTCATCACTTGTAGTAGACTCATCGCTGCTACTCTCAAACTCCCCATCTTCCTTTTCTGAGTCCAATGCGGCCTTTGCCTTCCCTTTGCTTGATCTCTTCTTCTCCTTTCTCTGGGATCGGAGGCATTCTAACTGGGCCGCTAAATTCAGTCGCGGTAGCATCTCCTCCTTCGCGGGCCTCCTCGACCGACTCTCCAGATAAGCCCTCTCTCTCTTGAGAAGCGCCTTCCTTGGAGCCGCAAGAAGAAGAAGTAGATCGTGTGCGAACCCTGGACCGAGCAGGGGAGGGGACCTTAACTTGAACGGTGGATCAACCAGGATATAGTGACCCATATCGATGCAAGTTTTCATCAATCGGAAAAATTTAATGCATCTTCCCTCGACATCAATAGCCTTTTGAGTATGAAAAACTTCATCGAGAGCCACATCCTTATTTGGCCTTGGAATAACTGCAAGAAGTATATGGCTTGTTAGAAACTCCATAGCAACGCTTCGAAATTCGATAAGTATGAAAAGGAACTTACCCTCGGTCATCCATAGACGATTGAACCCCTCGGGGCATCTAACGAAAAAATATTACGTCTTGAATTTTGACAAGTTGATCCGGAGACGCAGAACGATTTTTCGATTTCTTTGGGCTTCAATTACGATCAAGGAGAGGCTGCATCTCTCTTTTTGAACGACAGAAAGTACCGCAACTCATCAAAACTTGGAGCGCGGTTGAACGTCCGCATGAAAAGAATATGTAGGCTACTCAAGATAGCATAGCCATTGGGATGAATTTGAAACGGAGCAATGGCAAAGTTGGAAAGAGTCTCACGTAGAAAGTTGTTGAAAGGAGGCACGACTCCATTCAGGCACATGTAATGATGGCAAGCAATATATCCGGGGGGAGGCATATGAGCAAACTCGTTTTTTTTCCGATAGACGTACATCCTCCTATGGTAATATGGTATACCATGTTGTGCGCAAATGTTGTGAAGAACTTTAACAGAAACCACCGAAGAAGCCCTCTCAGGTGGATTGAGTAGAACTCTAAAGTTGGAAGGTGTTCGATCCACGAATGGCCCGACCGGGACCAACTGACTGTATTCCGCCTGTGAAGTTGTAGGAGAAAGAGCGACGGATGACGACCCGGCTGCGGAAAGTGCCGGGCTTCCTCCACTCAATTTACGGTGCGAAGATGGATGCTTCATTCTAAAACAATGGAACTCGCATTCAAAACAGTCAGGTGACTTTGTTCTAGTTTAGTAATTTCCCTTTGCTACAATTGAATTTCGGAGAGATATCGATTCGCGTCTGTGCGATGGACTTCAAGTGTATACCAGGACAAGTGCATTGTGCTGTCTATAGAGGGTGAGCTCGGTATCTGAAACACTGCAAATGCTCTATCCCGTGTAGATAATTTGCTCGCAATAGAAAAGGAAAAAAGTCTCCCACATCGTTTCCACTCATTTTTACTTCCTGTATACTTACCCAATATCGATCAATGATTGATAATGAATTCGTTGTCCGAAGCGATGCGGAAAACTCTTCTCACTATAGGGACACCGAGCGTGCATCAAGCAAGCAAGATAAGTCCAAATTCTCTTGAAGAATCGGGATCGATTAGTGATTTATCGTGCAGTAACAGCTACGAAACTGGGCACAAGTCAATTCTGGTCTAATGGATGAAGATAGCAAAATGCATCAAGCATTGGGCCAAAGCCCGAATGTCGTTTCGGGAGAAAACTCAAGACTCGATTTACTACCTTCCTCCATTAAACAGCAATCAACTCAAACTTCTCATGATCCACATCGCAAATGCAAACTCGCCGTAAAAAAAACACTACGACTAACGAACCCACCTTGGATTAAACTTCAAACATGAAATTGGTCGAAGACTTGAGTCGGCAGTCCAAAGGCAAGCTAGTAGAAAGCAATCAGGTCGGCGATGAGTTCGAGGGCGATTCAAGGCGCAACCTAGGGTTTTGTTTTGAGATGAACTTAGGAGGCACAGTGGTGCAAAAGGAAATCATGGCCGAAGGCTTATACGAGATGGATCTAAGAAAGTAGTGGATCGGGTTGAGAAAGATAGGTCGAATCGCCTAAGGCTTCAGATCGCACAAGGAAATAGTTCGGGTCGTGTAAATGTGGAAGGAAGGGTCGGCTCAAGCAACATAATATAGGCAGATAGAAAAGATGAAGCGAAATTTTGCTAAGCAATTGAGTCACATGCGGTCCATCATGGATCACTAGCGATCCATATTTTCGAAGCAAAATTTTCTAAGTGGCCAGGTCGCTAGCGATCTATCGTACATGGATCGCTTGTGACCTATAAGGTTGGGGGGAAAATTTTCTCAAATTCGTGCTCCACCATCTATCCATCGTTTTGAAGCATACCGGGAAGCTATAAGAAGAAATTTAATCTGTTACGAAAAGCAATAGCAGTCAAGACCAAAGCTAGGTGATCAACAGCATGACTTGATACATATCCGTAAAACTCTAATGTGATCACTTGGAATTCGATGAATAAATATTGAAGCGATAACTTCCAGAGCACGCCTTGTTTACAACGAAGACGTACTCTAGGGGGAAAATGTTATCCAGGTTTTTAACCCAGCAGGACCCACTAGAATACAGAACAATTCTGTGACATCAGAATGGCTTAGAACTTAACCAAAAAGGCTAAAGCACCAAGTTAATGAGAGTCAAGCCATATTACCAAAGCAACGACCGGGTTCGACTAAACAAATAGACCAACATCCGTTCAGCCCAATCAGCAGCCAAAACACAACCAACTAGTAGATCATCATCAAAACAGAGCAACGTGCAACGAGACTACGCAAATAACAATGATACAAGGTCATGGAATCATCCCAAACTTCAAACTCCAAAAATAGCCTAAGTGCTTGGATCGCCAGTGATCCATACCCTATGGATCGCTAGCGATCCATGCAAGATGCTAAGATGTTATGGCTCAAAGGAAGCAAAGAAGCCCGAAAAGACACAACAAGAATATGCTAAGTGTCACGACCCGACTTCCTATGCCCAGGAAGACGTATCGTTTTTAAGAAAAGAAAGAGGTGAGAAAGTAGAAAGGATAGAGAAGAAGAAGAAACAACAACAGAATCTCAACAGCGGAACGAATAAAATATAATATATCACATAAATATTACATAGAATCATATACATCAGAGTACACAGATAATACATCACATACTAGACAGTTATAAACACCTGTCTAGTTAATACAACTCACACATCACAGAAATACAACACAGCGGAATATAGAATAAACTCTAACACAGCGGAACCAATATATATATATATATATACGCTGAAGCCTCCTGCTCCATTGCTCCTCCAGAATTCGTCAAATCTAACCTGAATCCCTTGACTACCCGTAAAAATTTGGGTACCCGAGAGTTTATGAAAAACAGAAATAAACTTCGGGTCAGACATGGGTCTGGTATGAGTAACAGGTTAAAGTTGTTTAACTTTGAAAATCATTTGAAACAAAGGTATCACGTAAGACTTCCCACACATAAACATGGAAAAGTTTTTACCTTACGCTAACCAAAACATTTGATAGGAAATCCAGTGATATTATAATAGTGTCTAGGGTTTCCAAGTAAAGCTAGAAAATAGCTGAAATGCTTACATCTCACATTTCAACATAGTTGGGCACAATCAAAACGTACGGCGCTTATTGGAGATTGGATTCCATACAGTGGCTGGGCTACTGGGGTACCGCCCGTCACAGTACGTGGCCTAGATCACCGTACCGAGGAGTACGCCCGCTCCCCTGCAACACAAAGCCGGACCCGTTCCTTACTGAACAGTTCCAAACGAGACAACCCCGGCAGTAGGACGTCAACAACTGCCCACACACCGAAATAAAAAGGGACATCTAGACAGGGGAAAATCTCGCTCTCAAGTGGGGGCTACCCACGAAGCCTTGCTGCACCTCCCCTGTTTTAGCCATTCCCGGTTGATGAGGCTTGAGGTCACGATTACCTTTATCAGAACTCATCACTTAGAATGCTCATCGTCCACCTGACGATGTGCTGAAAGCATTCAATCCATACAAGTTCGTTCCGGGTTCGAACGAAACCGAAGGCATTATCTCGTTACACTCATTTTGGAATCACCCTCAGAGTTAACGACGATAACCCTTGCACTCTGAATCACCATCTCGAATCTATAAGTACTATCTCCGTCAAACTCATTACGGAATCACCCACAGAGTTATACTGACGAATAGTTCTTATACCTCGAGTCTTCACTTGCTCCATTTGAAATTCACGACCTAACGTTATTTTGGATCGATGTGGTTTTCGGGTCTCCAGACCTGGAATCCCGGTATACGGAAACCCGATCTCGGTCTCATCGAAATCCAAAACGTGTCTTTTAAGGCCAAGTTGTTTTAAAGTTTAAAACAATTCAATTCAATTATCTATATACACAGATAGATAAATCACAATATAACAATGGATATCATAACATCATCACAAGCATATAATCAATATCATCTCAAACAAACATCCAAATCACAACAGATATCACTCGTCTCATATCTGAGATCACAATCAATCAATGGGATATCAATATCATTCATAAGCAATGATTTATTATTCACAACTATAATTAATTTAAAATGAATTAAATTAATTACTTCTGTCCCTAATTAATTTAAAGTAAATTAAATTAATTACTTATCTATAAATCCTGCTTATACAACCATTTTATAATTACAATAAGTAATTAGTCTTAATTTAATTCCACAGATTAATTAATGTAAATCATTTATAGTAATTAATATTTAATTACTTCATTTATTAATTAAATATAATTAACTTCATTTATTCTTAATTAATTACATAAATTAATCACCTCATTATTAATTATTACTTATTTTAACAATTCATAATTATATCATTAACTATATAAATTAATGACCTCTAATTTATTGTAAATTAAACTACTTTATTACTTTAAGTAATTTAATCTTTAAATTGAACAATTATTAATCATCCTGGATTAATAACACCAGTAATTTAACTCTCTTAATTACTTATTAAATAAATAAATTATTCCATAATTAATTATCTTCATTTATTAATCCCTTGATTAATTCCAAAAGCAATTTCCCATATTATTTTATCTACACATCAACTTGTATTAATCACATCCAGTGATTATTATCTAATTACTACTCAAAGTAATTCTGCTCCATTAATTACACCGAGTAATTTCACTTATCAGATCATTAGATGATTTATAAATTTGATTAAACTAAATTTATTCACTCATTTAATCATATCATCAAATTTAGTTTTAACAGATAATAAATCCTTTAATTACTTTTGTCAAGTATTACATTAAAACTTCAATAAACTATTCAAATTAATTTATTTAATTAATTATCAAAATTTATCACATTAATAAATAAATTGAAATCCTTAGTTAATTTATTTCATTAACTAAACAATTACTTGATTACTTCCCTTGAAATTTCTTTTTAATTTTAATTAATTATAACTTAATATAAATAAGTCATTCTATAATCATCTTATTAATTACTTAAATATTTAATTTATTTCTAAGTAATTAACTACCTATTAATGACTTATTTAACATTTAAAATGTATATGAACATTACATTTTTATTTTTTTTACATTTTAAGTTTCAAGTTTCACTTTGAATTTAAGATTCAAAATGATTAGTGATTTAATTATTTACGCAATGTAAATTCACTTTAAAATTCCTTTAAATAAATGTACATAACATTTATTACTTACCAATGAAGATTAAATAAAGAAAAGGCTTTTAAAATTAGATTATGGAAAATCAATTCTTTTAAAAATATATTTTTAACTTGCAAATTCATTTCTTTCATTTCAAAATTTTATAAAAGAATTTCTTAAATCTAGTTAACATTTATTTAAACAAATTTCACACTTTTAAAAACTGTTTTATTTTAAACTATAATTACTTAAAACATTCAAAATCAAAAATTAATTTAAAATTTCAGATTTTGATTCAAAGTTAACTTGAATCCATCCACTCATCTTGAATTTAAACTACTATTAAAATCCTGTCTTGAATTTTTGAACTAAAACTTTAAACCTGGAAAATTAAGTTATTAAAACTGGAAACATTTCTCTGTCTCTAGACCAACCAGACTACTCCGAGATTTTCGCGCCTCTGCTTCGAGTATAACTCGTGATTTACCCGTGTCTTCCTGGAGAAAACCCTCGCAACCATTTACAGTTTCGATCTGTAGCCTAGCATCTCTCCACCACTACACTACTTCGAGTTTTCCTCGTCCCTGCTTGAGTATGATTCTTGAAATACTCGAGTTCCTCCCGAGACTTAACTACACCACCCACAAATGACAGTCATCCCAAAGTACGTGCACGTGCACAGGCGAAATGTTCGCCTGCGACCATCGACTCCGACGCCAGCATATCGTCTCCGATCATCTTCCACGATTCCAGTCATCAAAATCTCGAACCCATCCCTAAGTCGAATTCGAGTTTTCCTGTCACAAGAACAGGAACAACACCCAAACTGGATCACCATCGAACTCATCTCTCCGATCACCAGAGCCTTGATGCGCATACTGATAATATACAAGATAGTACAACACGTACAACTAACAACACACAAGAACAGACTCATACAGATAGCATACAAGCAAATAATTCACGTCCCAAAAGGCTCACAAGGGTACCTAAGAAGTTTCTAGACTAGGGCACTATCAAATTGCTTTGCAACTATTTTTATTTTTCTGTTTTTAGAGAAGCTTTAATTCTGTTGTTATTTGCATGTTATTGGCGCCAAAACAGTGCCACGTCCTCAAAGTTTGTTAGAGGAGTGATGCTATAAAAACTGTATCCATGTGACTAGAATGATATAGAAGAATTTATTGTGAACTTTTCTCTCTCTCGTGAGCTTCCTTCCAATCTCCTTCGTCCTCCTTATCTTATTTGTTCTTCTGTCTCTATCCTTGCAATCTTCACATCATTTTGGTGCTTTCACCACTGACCTCCACCTCCATCCCTACATATCCAAACCATCACCTCCATGACTCGACTCGAAGAGGCTGTCAATCAGCTCACCCACCACGCTGACACCATCTCCGCCATTCAGGCCACCCAAGGCAGCCATGGCTCCTTGCTCGAATCCCAAGTCGCTGATATCATTGACATAAAATCAGCCATACTCACCCTCACTCAATCCACACAAAACCTTAACCAAGCAATGGCCGAGCTAAATCAAAAATTTGATAATATCCATCCAAAATCCCCATCGAATCAAACCGCAACTTCCCACAACCAAACACAACTCAACAGGCAACCACCACTGCTATCTACACCTAACCATAATAGAAACCCAAAGATTACCCTCATAAACTTTGATGGAGCTAACCCACACGACTGGATTTTCCAAGCTGAACGATATTTCACATATTACTCGACCCCGGAGGATCAGCGAGTGGAACTCGCAAGCTTTCATATGCAAGGCCAAGCTCTTACTTGGTTCCAGTGGATGCATCGTAACAACCAGGTCTCCTCTTGGCCAGCTCTATCAAATGCCGTTGAAAAAAGGTTTGGACCTCCAACATTTTTAAACCCTCAGGCAACCCTTTTTAAACTCAAACAATTGTCCACAGTTGACAACTATCAAGCAACATTCGAGACCCTATGCAACCGCATCACTACACTAAACCCAGATTCCATTCTCCAATGTTTCATCTCTGGCCTTAAAACCCACATCCAACATGAACTCCTCCTTCTTAAGCCAACATCACTGTCTGATGCAATTGATACAGCTAAGCTTATCGAACGCAAACTCAATGATCAGCCCAAAACCCCATTTACCAAATTTACCAAACAAAACTCACCATACATAGCTCAGTCATTCCCTCAAACATCTTCTGTGCAAACAACCAAACCATCAGTACCCATAAAACAACTTTCTCAAACGGAAATGAATATCCGACGACAGCAGGGTCTCTGTTTTAACTGTGATGAAAAATACCAATTCGGCCACCGTTGTAAACCAACACAAGCCCTAATGATACTTCCTGATGTTAATCCAGATGATACCGAACCACCAGACGATACTAACATAGGCCAAATAACCGCAACCGACGATTCAAACATCATTGAAACTACTAAAGAACCACCATAGGAAATTTCATTCCACGCCCTTACTGGATCGTCACACCCAAGAGCAATCCGACTTCCTGCCTTTGTCAACGGAAACCCAATTTCCATCTTAGTCGATTCGGGTTCCACACATAATTATTTACATCCCAAAACGGCAAAGTTTCTGGGACTGGGAATTGACAGAGAAAGTTCTTTTGCGGTAACAGTGGGCAATGGCGAAAAATTACGGAGTTCTGGATGCTGCAAGCAAGTAGCGGTTGACATTCAGGGGTACAAATTTTTCATCGATTTTCATTTACTTGAAATTGTTGGTTCAGATGCAGTATGTGGAATACAATGGTTAGAAGAGCTAGGTCCAATTACAATAGACTACCGTAAACTAACAATGTTATTTACGGTTAACAATCAGCCCATCTGCTTGACTGGGCTCGGCCCATCGTCTGATCCAGCACCCATCTCCCTTCAGCAACTTAAACGATTTGAAACCACTTCAGCAATAACCAGTTTCTTTTACTTACAACTTCAGCCCACCTCTGGCCCACTAATCCACCCCGACCCTACTTCTGTTCAACCTGAACTCCAGGACATTTTACACACATTCAAACATATTTTTGCCGTGCCCACCAAACTACCACCCAATCGAAACCATAACCATCACATAAATCTCCAACCAAATGCCGATCCCGTCAACATAAAGCCATATCGTTACCCATATTTTCAAAAAAATGAAATAGAAAAGCAAATCCACGAAATGCTCAACTCCGAAATTATCCAACCATCAACAAGTCCATTCTCTTCTCCCGTTCTTTTGGTCAAAAAAAAGGATGGTTCATGGCGTTTTTGTGTAGACTATCGTGCACTAAACAAAATAACTATCAAAGATAGATTTCTAATTCCCACTGTCGATGAGCTACTTGATGAATTATATGGATCGATATTCTTTTCTAAATTAGACCTTCGAAGCGGATATTTTCAAATCCGCGTCCACCAAACCAACATCCCAAAAACAGCTTTCCGCACCCACGAAGGCCACTATGAATTTCGCGTCATGCCATTTGGCTTGACTAACGCACCATCCACTTTCCAAGCAACAATGAACCACATATTCCGTCCACACCTACGAAAATTCGTACTAGTTTTCTTGGATGATATCCTCGTATATAGCCCGTCTTGGACCGACCATTTAGATCACCTTCAACAAACTCTCACCATCCTTGATCAAAATCAACTCTATGCAAACCAAAACAAATGCATTTTTGGGCTAACCGAAATCGAATACTTAGGCCACATAATTTCCGGAAACGGTGTTCGAGTCGACCCATCAAAAATTGCCGCAATGGTCACGTGGCCCATCCCAAACTCCTTAACAGCAGTCCGTGGATTCCTCGGCCTCACAGGCTATTACCGCAAATTCATAAAAGGGTATGCGGAAATTGCTAGCCCAATTACTGATCTGTTAAAACAAAAAGAATTCAAATGGACCACTGAAGCCCACTTGGCTTTTGAGCAAATGAAATCTGCAGTGACCACTACACCAATTTTATCTCTCCCCAATTTTACCCAACCCTTCACCGTCACCACCGACGCATCTGCAACCGCTATTGGCGCGGTTCTCTCCCAGGCCAACCATCCGCTTGCTTTTTTCAGCCTTAAATTACCTCGACTACTCCAAAAATCATCCGCTTACTCGAGAGAAATGTTCGCAATCACTTCTTCTATAAAAAAATGGCGTCACTACCTATTAGGCCGCCCTTTTCAGATCATCACCGACCACCAGAGTCTTCGAGAGCTCACATCGCAAACTATCCAGACACCGGAGCAACAGAAGTGGTTAACCAAATTGTTGGGTTTTGATTTCACCATTCAATATCGACCAGGGAAGCAGAATACAGTAGCAGATGGATTGTCACGATTTACAGCCGCCGCCACCATGCAAGCATTCTCAACACCATCCTTTCCACTACTACCAGCAATTCAATCATCTTTGAGTAAAGACACAGCAGCACAGTCCCTCATTCACCAACTGGCCGAAGGTACATGCCCTAACCCAAAAATTCAATTTCGCAATAATTTATTATTTTGGGAAAATAGGATTTACATTCCTAATGACGATGAACTAAAAAAACAAATCATGAGTGAGTTACATGCTTCTAAAATCGGGGGACACTCCAGCATCAAGGCCACTATTGCACGAGTGTCAAGCAACTTTTATTGGCCAAAGCTAGCTGCAACGGTTCATGAGTTTGTCCGCCAGTGCCAAATCTGCCTCCAGACAAAGCCTGACAATACACCTTACAAGGGACTACTTCAACCCCTGCCAATACCAAATCAAATATGGGAAGATATTGCGATGGACTTTATTACTCATCTACCTCCATCCCAAGGCCGTACAATGATATGGGTAATTGTTGACCGACTCTCAAAATATGCACATTTTTGTGCCCTGCCAACATCCGTGTCAGCAAATCAGCTTGCAACATACTTCCTACAAGAGTATGTCTGACTTCATGGCTTCCCACGGTCTATAGTGTCTGACAGAGATAAATTGTTTACAAGTCAATTTTGGCGAGAACTGTTCCGACTCCACGGCACTACTTTGAAAATGAGCAGCGCTTACCACCCGCAAACAGACGGGCAATCGGAAGTAGTCAATCGTTGTTTAGAAATGTACTTACGTGCAGTAGTCGGAGACACACCAACCAAATGGGCGAAGTGTTTACCATGGGCAGAGTGGTGGTACAACACCACTAAGCATACTGCTATTGGACTGTCTCCATTTCAAGTTGTTTACGGCAGGCCACCACTAGTTTTAGCTGACTACATTAACCGCTCCGCTGCCGTCCCTGCTTTACAAGAATGGGCACTTGCAAGAAACAGTTTATTACAGGGTATCAAAAAAACCTTCAACGTGCCCAGCAACGAATGAAAGCACAAGCCGATCAACATAGAAGTGACAAGCAATTTGAAGTGGGTTCCTGGGTCTTCTTGAAGTTACAACCCTGTCGCCAGCAAACAATGCGAAATAACCACCACAAGCTAATTAAAAAGTACTATGGACCTTTCCAAATTGTTGAAAGAATTGGGCCAGTCGCATACAAGTTGCTATTGCCGTCTACAGCTCGTATCCACCCAGTATTCCACATTTCCTTACTTAAATTCTGTCCAAATCCGACTGCAACACAACAAGTTCAGCTTCCAGAGACCTTTTCTGATACCAGCAAAGACCTTGAGGACAAGGTCCTTCTCGATGGGATAGGCATTGATGCGCATACTGATAATATACAAGATAGTACAACACGTACAACTAACAACACACAAGAACAGACTCATACAGATAGCATACAAGCAAATAATTCACGTCCCAAAAGGCTCACAAGGGTACCTAAGAAGTTTCTAGACTAGGGCACTATCAAATTGCTTTGCAACTATTTTTCTTTTTCTGTTTTTAGAGCAGCTTTAATTCTGTTGTTATTTGCATGTTATTGGCGCCAAAACAGTGCCACGTCCTCAAAGTTTGTTAGAGGAGTGATGCTATAAAAACTGTATCCATGTGACTAGAATGATATAGAAGAATTTATTGTGAACTTTTCTCTCTCTCGTGAGCTTCCTTCCAATCTCCTTTGTCCTCCTTATCTTATTTGTTCTTCTGTCTCTATCCTTGCAATCTTCACATCAAGCCTTTGGGCTTCCGGCCACACCTTCGCCTTCCTTCCAGTCTCCGGTCCCCAAAATTTCATGGAACTCGATCCACCATGGAGGTCGAGGCGAACACGTTTCCAAAAATTACCAAAACTAGGTTTACAGAAAAGAATTTGTCGCCGTTTCCTCCACGACGAACTACAACGCCTTCCCCTATTTTTCCCGGCCTCTCCGTTCACCATTCCATCACCACAGTGAACCCCGAACGTTCTAGTCTACTCGATCACCAGAAATCGCCTATAACTTCAAAACTCATTCCACTCGAACTGCTCCTTCATTTCAATGTTAAAAATTATGATTTTACCTTTAAAAATCAAGTTTCTAGTTAATGATTTAGTTTACATGTCTGAATTTAGAAATTTAAAAGTTTGAATTTTATCAAACTTATGCTTTCCCTATTCTATTTCGTTTTTCCAAAGCAAAACCCAACTTTGATTCAATTAAATAAGATTTCAACCTAAGGTCATGATCAAACAGACATGTTTGGTTAAGATACTATATGTAAATAGTAAATAGATTGAGCAGGTTGATTTGTTTAAGCCTGAGTTTCAAGTTTTTAGCACAGAGGTGGATTTACAGACTATAACAGACAGGTATCAACCTATATAAAAATTTCATAAATATGTTCATGCAAACATATTTTTCTTTTCAAACATAAGAACATTGCAAACACACTTAAGTAAATTTTAAATTTAATGTTACTCACCAAAAGCTTGCATAGAAGAAGAAGAACAGAGCACTGTTATTTTTGAAACCTGTCTTGAATTTGAAACTGGAAACATGCTTCCCATTTTGATCATTCTGCCCACTGTTTTGTAGTAGTTGTTGAATATTGTTGCATGCTTGCTTAGATTTTAAAATGAAGTTTTATCTCACTATTACTTATCTCGAATGAAAATGGAAAGGTGATGGAAAGAATGGTGTACAGGCTGAAGACTGAAGTAGGCTATATGGTTTATATTTCTTTTCTTCTTTCTTTTAAGTGTTCAGGGATATTTTGTAAAGATGGAGGCTGAAGTGATACATGAACCAGTTCGAATGACCTGGTATGCTATTGAGAAATGGATGCATTAAATGTTATAGTACTTGTGTCTCCATTGTTGATTATTTTATATTTATGTCATAGATTTTTTTATCTTTGAGCCTTGTTTTACAAGCCATATCATGTTATCTTTTTACTTTGCTATCAGGTCAATATCATAAACCCATTCAAACACTTGTTTTGTTTTTTTTATTGCTTCAGCTTTCCATTTGTTTAAGTTTTACTTTAGCTTGCATACTTGTATTTTTGTATGTTGCTTAGCTTGTTTATCTAATGTGTTAGTTTTATTTTACAAAACTATGAAATTACATTCACGTATATTTGTTCTTGTATTTTTGTATTGTTAACTTGTTTGCAAATAAAAAGTAAATGGATATTGTTTTAATATTTTGGCCAAGGTTACAAAATTTAATTTACTTGTTATTTTACTCTATTTCATACTCGGGTTAATATCGTAGATTAGATTTACGTTAAGTTAAATATTTATAAAGTTTACTTGTTTTAAAACTTAACTATACAATATTATATTTATTTTACATCAACATTTATAAGGTTTATTTTAAATTTTAAACATTTTGAAAGAATTTATTTTGAACTTCAATTATAGCTCTTCCAATTATATACATAGATAACAATTTCTATTTAAAAATCCATTCACAAAAATATTTATCAAATTAAAATAATTTACAAAGAAATTATCTCTATAAAAATAAATAAAACTCATTATCAACAATAAAATGCTTTTATAAAAGAAATTACCACTATATAAATAAATTACTCATTATATCAATCTATATTTAAAAAGACAAAACAACCATTGTTGAATTTAAATTTAAGTAAAAATCAATTTTAAACAATTTAACTTATCCTGTATATACTTTGAAGTCAACAGACTATTTATTTAATAGCATTTAAAAAGATATATATATATATATATATTAATTAAATCAAACCAAAATTACCAAAAGTATCAAAATAAGAAAACTTATCTTCATTTATTAATATTCAAATCAGACCTTATCTATTTACAATATATACAGATTTATATATAGATTATAGACAGAAACAATTTATTAGCTTTTAAAATATAAATTATCAGTTAAACATCTATTCAGAAGAAAATTATCAATCAAATTCGAATTTTATTAACAGTTATTATCATATCAATTTAATTTCTACTGCAGATTATTAAATTGATATTGTCAAAATTTCCGGGATGTCACATTCCTCCCCCCTTAAAAGAATTTCGTCACCGAAATTTAAACAAAGGTAATTTAATAATCTATTTAAAGTTTAAATTTTAAAATACAAACATACATCCATCATATGCTAACCATCATAGCATCCAATCAAACAAATCTATCCATCCCTATAAAATCTGGTTAGAATTCTCTCGAGTTTCCCCGATTATAAATACCGGGTTACTCGCTCTATAGAATCCAAACCATCAATACTACTAAGCTACAGAGCTCCTACTCATCTAGATCTACTCAACTAGACAAGATATCAGACTGTAGACAAGTCTGACTCAACAACCAAAACTCCCGAACTGCAGGTTCTATAACCAGAGATAGATCTCACACGTACTTCCTCAAAGATACGTGAAATACACCGAATCCCAATCATCCCAACTGACAATTCAAATCTGAAGACTCAACACTTATCCTCAGAAGAACAACAGAAAGATCCAAAATATCTCAGAGTTGGCTTTCCACATCTTACCCAACTTATAGCTCCCTGAATCAGAGAAAACTTCAACAACAACGGAGTCTCCAACTTCGAATTCCAAATTTCCTCCATCTCTAATCCACAAAACTCTTCAGACGATCCTGGGTCTCCTACATCTTCTCTGATCAGCTCAACCCTGCTGATATCCTTCAGAAACAAACTGGACCCAAAACAATCCAACAAAATGATCTTTTCAAGATCAACCAACCCTCAGAGTACAAACTCTACTTCACAATCAGAAGACTGATCTCACTTCTCACATCCGGAAGAGATAAACAAATGCACTCCAATCTGTTCTCAGATCCTGAAAAATTTCCTGTAAAAATTCTCTAATCCAAACACTACAACTTCCATTTGCTTCCACTCTAAAACTGCTGCCACCATGCTTCCACTGCGCTACTCTGATATAGGTAGATGAAAACACAGATGATGTACACAAGCACAAACTTCCACTGATACTAATTGGGACGGACCTAGGCTTTGCAACCATCAGTCAGCAATCACCACTGGTAGGCTTCTCAATTATTCGAAAAATATGGCTCAATAGATCCATAAAGAGAAAACTCAGCAGTTTCTCCATAAACCATTCTACTACCAAGCTGAACCATCGGTACCATTCCTGGAATACAATTGATAACAAACTCAAACTCCAGATGCTGATAAAATTCTGACTTCCAGAAGACACCAGAAAAGTCCAAAACACAAGAGAATACTCAAGCTATCGCAAGTCACTTTTGCGATCCATCCAGCTTAATCCCAAAGAAAACTGCTCTCTCTTCACAAATCAGAACAGCATACACTTCTATAGCCAATCCATCGAAGAAATGGATTCACTCTTCTGCTTCTGAAATTTACCTCAAGAAAACTGTTAAGCCAGAAAGCTTCCCTGACGGCATAAAGAACACTCCGATAGATCCAAACTCTAGCTCATCCAACTTACACTCCAAAGATAAACTCCAAACCTTAACAGATATCCTTCCAAAATCGATGAAAACCTTCATCACAACAAAACTAATTCGAGAAGGAAATTGGGCCTACAGTCCTGACATACACATTTCCAATCTCAACAAATTCAACTATCAGTGATCGTGTTACACAGATCACTACCCTATCCACCTTTATACTTATATTGGATAACCTGAACAGGTAACCCAACCGATAGGTAGAAATAAATATAAATATATATATCAAAAATACAAATACGCTCTCTCGGGATAGACACCACTTCAGAGCCTAGGTATTTACTCAACCTAATGCTCTGATACCCGATCCCGGTCTCATCGAAATCCAAAACGTGTCTTTTAAGGCCAAGTTGTTTTAAAGTTTAAAACAATTCAATTCAATTATCTATATACACAGATAGATAAATCACAATATAACAATGGATATCATAACATCATCACAAGCATATAATCAATATCATCTCAAACAAACATCCAAATCACAACAGATATCACTCGTCTCATATCTGAGATCACAATCAATCAATGGGATATCAATATCATTCATAAGCAATGATTTATTATTCACAACTATAATTAATTTAAAATGAATTAAATTAATTACTTCTGTCCCTAATTAATTTAAAGTAAATTAAATTAATTACTTATCTATAAATCCTGCTTATACAACCATTTTCTAATTACAATAAGTAATTAGTCTTAATTTAATTCCACAGATTAATTAATGTAAATCATTTATAGTAATTAATATTTAATTACTTCATTTATTAATTAAATATAATTAACTTCATTTATTCTTAATTAATTACATAAATTAATCACCTCATTATTAATTATTACTTATTTTAACAATTCATAATTATATCATTAACTATATAAATTAATGACCTCTAATTTATTGTAAATTAAACTACTTTATTACTTTAAGTAATTTAATCTTTAAATTGAACAATTATTAATCATCCTGGATTAATAACACCAGTAATTTAACTCTCTTAATTACTTATTAAATAAATAAATTATTCCATAATTAATTATCTTCATTTATTAATCCCTTGATTAATTCCAAAAGCAATTTCCCATATTATTTTATCTACACATCAACTTGTATTAATCACATCCAGTGATTATTATCTAATTACTACTCAAAGTAATTCTGCTCCATTAATTACACCGAGTAATTTCACTTATCAGATCATTAGATGATTTATAAATTTGATTAAACTAAATTTATTCACTCATTTAATCATATCATCAAATTTAGTTTTAACAGATAATAAATCCTTTAATTACTTTTGTCAAGTATTACATTAAAACTTCAATAAACTATTCAAATTAATTTATTTAATTAATTATCAAAATTTATCACATTAATAAATAAATTGAAATCCTTAGTTAATTTATTTCATTAACTAAACAATTACTTGATTACTTCCCTTGAAATTTATTTTTAATTTTAATTAATTATAACTTAATATAAATAAGTCATTCTATAATCATCTTATTAATTACTTAAATATTTAATTTATTTCTAAGTAATTAACTACCTATTAATGACTTATTTAACATTTAAAATGTATATGAACATTACATTTTTATTTTTTTTACATTTTAAGTTTCAAGTTTCACTTTGAATTTAAGATTCAAAATGATTAGTGATTTAATTATTTACGCAATGTAAATTCACTTTAAAATTCCTTTAAATAAATGTACATAACATTTATTACTTACCAATGAAGATTATATAAAGAAAAGGCTTTTAAAATTAGATTATGGAAAATCAATTCTTTTAAAAATATATTTTTAACTTGCAAATTCATTTCTTTCATTTCAAAATTTTATAAAAGAATTTCTTAAATCTAGTTAACATTTATTTAAACAAATTTCACACTTTTAAAAACTGTTTTATTTTAAACTATAATTACTTAAAACATTCAAAATCAAAAATTAATTTAAAATTTCAGATTTTGATTCAAAGTTAACTTGAATCCATCCACTCATCTTGAATTTAAACTACTATTAAAATCCTGTCTTGAATTTTTGAACTAAAACTTTAAACCTGGAAAATTAAGTTATTAAAACTGGAAACATTTCTCTGTCTCTAGACCAACCAGACTACTCCGAGATTTTCGTGCCTCTGCTTCGAGTATAACTCGTGATTTACCCGTGTCTCCCTGGAGAAAACCCTCGCAACCATTTACAGTTTCGATCTGTAGCCTAGCATCTCTCCACCACTACACTACTTCGAGTTTTCCTCGTCCCTGCTTGAGTATGATTCTTGAAATACTCGAGTTCCTCCCGAGACTTAACTACACCACCCACAAATGACAGTCATCCCAAAGTACGTGCACGTGCACAGGCGAAATGTTCGCCTGCGACCATCGACTTCGACGCCAGCATATCGTCTCCGATCATCTTCCACGATTCCAGTCATCAAAATCTCGAACCCATCCCTAAGTCGAATTCGAGTTTTCCTGTCACAAGAACAGGAACAACACCCAAACTGGATCACCATCGAACTCATCTCTCCGATCACCAGAGCCTTTAGGCTTCCGGCCACACCTTCGCCTTCCTTCCAGTCTCCGGTCCCCAAAATTTCGTGGAACTCGATCCACCATGGAGGTCGAGGCGAACACGTTTCCAAAACTTACCAAAACTAGGTTTACAGAAAAGAATTTGTCGCCGTTTCCTCCACGACGAACTACAACGCCTTCCCCTATTTTTCCCGGCCTCTCCGTTCACCATTCCATCACCACAGTGAACCCCGAACGTTCTAGTCTACTCGATCACCAGAAATCGCCTATAACTTCAAAACTCTTTCCACTCGAACTGCTCCTTCATTTCAATGTTAAAAATTATGATTTTACCTTTAAAAATCAAGTTTCTAGTTAATGATTTAGTTTACATGTCTGAATTTAGAAATTTAAAAGTTCGAATTTTATCAAACTTATGCTTTCCCTATTCTATTTCGTTTTTCCAGAGCAAAACCCAACTTTGATTCAATTAAATAAGATTTCAACCTAAGGTCATGATCAAACAGACATGTTTGGTTAAGATACTATATGTAAATAGTAAATAGATTGAGCAGGTTGATTTGTTTAAGCCTGAGTTTCAAGTTTTTAGCACAGAGGTGGATTTACAGACTATAACAGACAGGTATCAACCTATATAAAAATTTCATAAATATGTTCATGCAAACATATTTTTCTTTTCAAACATAAGAACATTGCAAAAACACTTAAGTAAATTTTAAATTTAATGTTACTCACCAAAAGCTTGCATAGAAGAAGAAGAACAGAGCACTGTTATTTTTGAAACCTGTCTTGAATTTGAAACTGGAAACATGCTTCCCATTTTGATCATTCTGCCCACTGTTTTGTAGTAGTTGTTGAATATTGTTGCATGCTTGCTTAGATTTTAAAATGAAGTTTTATCTCACTATTACTTATCTCGAATGAAAATGGAAAGGTGATGGAAAGAATGGTGTACAGGTTGAAGACTGAAGTAGGCTATATGGTTTATATTTCTTTTCTTCTTTCTTTTAAGTGTTCAGGGATATTTTGTAAAGATGGAGGCTGAAGTGATACATGAACCAGTTCGAATGACCTGGTATGCTATTGAGAAATGGATGCATTAAATGTTATAGTACTTGTGTCTCCATTGTTGATTATTTTATATTTATGTCATAGATTTTTTTATCTTTGAGCCTTGTTTTACAAGCCATATCATGTTATCTTTTTACTTTGCTATCAGGTCAATATCATAAACCCATTCGAACACTTGTTTTGTTTTTTTTTATTGCTTCAGCTTTCCATTTGTTTAAGTTTTACTTTAGCTTGCATACTTGTATTTTTGTATGTTGCTTAGCTTGTTTATCTAATGTGTTAGTTTTATTTTACAAAACTATGAAATTACATTCACGTATATTTGTTCTTGTATTTTTGTATTGTTAACTTGTTTGCAAATAAAAAGTAAATGGATATTGTTTGAATATTTTGGCCAAGGTTACAAAATTTAATTTACTTGTTATTTTACTCTATTTCATACTCGCGTTAATATCGTAGATTAGATTTACGTTAAGTTAAATATTTATAAAGTTTACTTGTTTTAAAACTTAACTATACAATATTATATTTATTTTACATCAACATTTATAAGGTTTATTTTAAATTTTAAACATTTTGAAAGAATTTATTTTGAACTTCAATTATAGCTCTTCCAATTATATACATAGATAACAATTTCTATTTAAAAATCCATTCACAAAAATATTTATCAAATTAAAATAATTTACAAAGAAATTATCTCTATAAAAATAAATAAAACTCATTATCAACAATAAAATGCTTTTATAAAAGAAATTACCACTATATAAATAAATTACTCATTATATCAATCTATATTTAAAAAGACAAAACAACCTTTGTTGAATTTAAATTTAAGTAAAAATCAATTTTAAACAATTTAACTTATCCTGTATATACTTTGAAGTCAACAGACTATTTATTTAATAGCATTTAAAAAGATATATATATATATATATTAATTAAATCAAACCAAAATTACCAAAAGTATCAAAATAAGAAAACTTATCTTCATTTATTAATATTCAAATCAGACCTTATCTATTTACAATATATACAGATTTATATATAGATTATAGACAGAAACAATTTATTAGCTTTTAAAATATAAATTATCAGTTAAACATCTATTCAGAAGAAAATTATCAATCAAATTCGAATTTTATTAACAGTTATTATCATATCAATTTAATTTCTACTGCAGATTATTAAATTGATATTGTCAAAATTTCCGGGATGTCACACTAAGTGTATGGATCGCAAGTGATCCATACACCATGGATCGCCAGCGATCCATACTGGATACAGGAAACCTAGCGAGCTAACATACTAAAGCAATGAAAAGGGGCTAAGCAAGTAGCTCGCACACAAGCCATAAGCCATGGATCGCTAGCGATCCATTGACCATGGATCGCTAGCGATCCATGGTTTTGGCTCGGGTCATGAGCTAAGGTCCGTAGCCTCTTCCTATGTCCATCTGCAAGCAGTCAGTGAATGGACCTGGCATAGAAGCTCTCTGGTCTCTATAAATACCATCCTACCTGCAACATAAATGAGATCTTCTCCGGACTGGTTACTAAAGCTCTGCTAGAAACATTCTTCACTCTCTGCCTCCCTCATAACAATCTTCAAAGGAATTCACTATGATCCTCCAGTGGATTCCAACTCTGGGGATTCATTCTACCTAAAGGTAATCAAATCCTTGTAATCAAACACTTCTTGTAATAGCAATCAGTCTATAATAAAACTATAAAGTGGACGCAGGCTTCATTAACAGTCGAACCACTATAAAAATTCCCTGTCTTCTTTCTTTTACTGTTCTTTTTTATATATCTATTATCTGTGATATTGCTTTGTCAGAACAGGGCTGGTGCTTTCAAACTCAAACCGAGGTGTTGATTCATTATTTAGGTTAACAAGTTACATCGGTATTTTCTATTTGACCTTAGATATATTAACCAACAGAAAACTATCGAGTGAGTCGTTCAATAGTTATCCAGTAACTATTAGTACGTAACCCCTAGGTTTCCCCAACAGTCATGAGTAATACACTGCCCAACATTTGGAGACGTTATATACTCTAGTCTCAATGGATACACCGAAATCCAGTCTTAATGCATCTTGACTAAGAACATTTAAAATGGTATATTTATATTCATTATGATAAATTACTTACAGTTATAGTACTTTGTAACTACTATCATAAAATATACCATTTATAGATTTTCTATTAAATATACTTTTAATTAAATTAATTAAGTAATATAACACATTATATCAAGTATATACTAGAAAGAAAATACCTTTGATTTAGAACAAGATTGGTTATTGAGTTAGATATATGTAACAAATTACATAATTGCCGCTAGGACATACCCCTAACTCTATTAGTAATCATTATAGTAACAATAAATTAACCAAGTTTTATAAAAATTAACTAAATTTATAGTAGTAGTAGTAGTATTAATAGTAATAATAATAAATTATAAAATATATTTCATATTGGTGCCCAATAGTAATAATAATATTAAATTAACTAAGTTCATAGTAGTAGTAGTACTAATAATAATAATAATAATAATAATAATAATTAACTAAGTCTTATAAAAATTAACAAGTTTATAATAATGATGACGACGACAACGATGATTAACTAAGTTTATAATAATAATAATAATAACAACAACAAATTATAAAATACTAACACGTTAACTAAGTTTTATAAAAATTAACTAAATTTACAATAATAATAATAAATTATAAAATGTTAACCAAGTTAACTAAGTTTTATAAAAATTAACTAAATTTATAATAATAATTTAACTAAGTCAACTAAATTTTATAAATAATAATGATAATAATAAATTAATTAAGTTTTAAAATTAACTAAGTTTGTAGTAGTAGTAGTAGTAATAAATTATAAAATATATTTCATATTGATGCCCAATAGTTTAGGGTAGTAAATTTTTCTTTCGCTGCTGCAACGGGGTCTTCTACCAAAAAAAGTTGTGTAATAAAATTTCCTAGCTATACATTTATCAGTGTGTCTGAATCTGTTCTTATTTGGAACCCCTAATTAATAATTGTACCGCCATGCATGTATCATCCAATACTTACAATGAATGAATCAAAATGATGTTCATTAATTTATACGTAATGTTTCATGCTTACATGCTACTTCTAACCATCTTAACATAAGGATGCCTAAGTCATCATCAAAGTCTGGCTAGTTACATACTCAATTGATATGGCATACAACAACATTTCATTTTAAACTTATATTTTAGTCGTTGATCGATGAATTTCTTTATTATAGGAGCAAAAAATTAGCATGGTGTTGCACAATCGAAGTGTTTGAATTCCTTTTGGTATAGTAAGCATATAAATTTTTTTTGGCTTTATGCATTTGGTGATGGAGTCGATTTATCTAATTTGACCTATGGATATTGTGCAAACTTGGTTTACGGATATTGTGCAAACCTGGATATGTTTATTATCTAAAATTCTACTTTACCTAAAAATTCATTTGTTAGGTCTTGCGAAAACGTTCTTAACCGCATGATTTTATTGCCCTCCCTAATTTCGCCCTTTGGTTTACAGATCCGCATGTTTTTGTCATATATATTTGGTCATGGCAGCTTAAACTATTTATTATATATAACGTGTTGAACAATTTAAATGTGTTTATATGATTATTGTTTGAGTTTTATTTGAACATGTTATATATAGGCTCATTGAAGCATATCACTAAAGAAATTTCTACGATGTTACAGCATAAATTAACATTAAAAGACATTTCACAGCCTTTTTAAAATGCTGCGAAACACTTTCACTACGTTTTGAAGAACGTTATCTAACAACAAGCTGTAATAAGGTCAGGACATATCGTAGAATTTTTTTTGTAACGCTGCAAAAAGTGAAACACTGCAATATAATACTTTTTTTCAGCATTTCAAAAATGCACGATATGTTCTAACCCTTTTACAACTTGTTGTTAGACAACGTTCTTCAAAACGTTACTAAAGTATTTCACAACGTTTTAAAAACGCTGCAAAAGGTTTTTTTAGTTGTAGCAATCCTACAGTGAGTACTCAATTGAAGATACAACAAGGTCTTATTATAAATATTGAGTTGGTTTCAAACTCTCAAGTGATGATTCCTACTCAATATAAATTTTAAATGGTTACTAAAATTTTCAAAATAACCAAACATTCATCAACTAGTCAAACAAATATATATAAGAGAAAACTAATTAATGTGCTTAGCGGAAGGCAGTCTCTTAGCTTCCGCTATGCAACTCTGATCACTAATGGATCGAAACACAATGATTCAATTCAAAGCAATCTTAAGTCAAATCTATGCTATCCATTAAATCTCACTCTTGACAAAAGTGAGTTCCAAATTTTAGTATCATTTTCATAACAATAATGTGTATAGTAGTTCAAATTTTTTACAAGTATGCCTCGATGATTATTCCCAATAATCATTTATATTATTATCCTAAATAGGAAATAAATTCTAAATTCTACCCTATACTTCAAGGGATGGGAATCTAAATCTGTCTAGGCCAAGATTCATGTCTCAAATATCATATATTGTTCTGAACCTTTGCTCTGATAGCAAGCTGTAATGCTCCATCTTTATACCCATAATAAGAAAAAATATTACATAATAATATTGTTTGCTAATACGGAGAATAAGGATGGATAGGAGTGACTACATGTGAAAATTCCATTGGGCTAATACCGACACGTTTAATTTTACCTTAATAAAATCATAAATGATGTGTACGGTGTCGGCATAAAGCATTAAACATGTTAGCTATATAAGAACAGAAAAATATATAATATATCACAAAGAACACAAAATCACAGAACACAGTGGAATATATAATATAGACAAGAAGATATATACATAAGCGAGTCTACAAAATAGAAATACTAGACTTATATAATACAGATATAGACATAGACTACAACTAGTCTCAAAAGAATACATGACATAAAAAGTTAGTATCTTATACAATGTATACAACATGCATAAATGTCTAGAATCTAAATGACATATATTTATATATAGATATATCTATCTTCATAAGATAGCCCAACATCTATGGTCAATGAGTCCTGATACCTGAAATATCTCATCCTAACCCGAGTATTAATAAATAATAAATGGGTCAGACTATATCTAATTAAACAAATATGAGACCATATGTGAACATAAGTAAATTTCAATATAGTCATAACTATATTATATGCCAAATAATAAATGGCTATATCATAATAATTCACCATGTCATATAAACATATCATGCTTATTACAAGCAAACATCTCAAATGTGGTGTATCAAAATATCTCGCAAATCAAAATCACAAACTAGTATGAAAGCCTGTTAAAACCATAAGACAAACATGAAAGTGAGTCAAAACCAAAAGACAAGCATGGAAGCGAGTTAAAACCAAAAAAACAAGAGTGAAAGCAAGTCAAAATCAAAAGACAGCATGAAAGCAAGTCAAAACCAAAAGACAACATGAAAGTGAGTCAAGACCAAAAGACAAGCATTAAAGCGAGTCGAAACCAAAAGACAAGCATGAAAGCAAGTCAAAATCAAAAGAACAATCCTGAAAGCAAGTTATCCAAAGACGAGCCTGAATGCATGCCGGCCTGCCTAAAAGCAAGCCACTATAAGACTAGTCTAAAAACTTGTCGGGCACATCTAAAAATGAGCCATTATAAGATGAGCCTGAAAGCACGCCGAACCCGCCTGAAAATGAGTTATCGAAAGACGAGTCTGAAAACAAACCAAGGTAATCATTATTGATCAAAGTGTCAAATACTTTCAATTAGTGATCAAACGAGTATCTCCCCAATGTCCCATAACCACTTAGTGATACTTGAATATTTACTAAAAGATCATAGGTTCCACTAAAGTAAAATATTATATCAAATGATTTGACGAATTAATCGATAAAGTTATACAAGTGTTCCATACCACTTGTACTAGTAAACTATTTAGTTAGACTTCTCATTTTATAGAATTAATATTTTTATATAGAAATTGCTTCTTTTTAATCATTTAAATATCGGTCTAATGACCGTAAAATTCCTATTTTTTAAAAAATATGCTTCTATATACATATAGAAATCTAACATATATATATATATATAGTTTTACTATCATCTTTTAGAACACTTTTATTATTAAAAGCTCTATAATAATCTTTCTTCATCATAATCCTTTTAAATATAAGATTTATATCCATATTTCAAAACCCAGAATTTTGAAATCAATAATATATTTTATATAAACTCTAAAAGTGATTTTTAAGAATATATTTAATATAGCTAGTTTAAAGATGATTTCTTTTCATACTAAATATATTTAATATATATATAATTTTAAATGGATTAGAATAAAGAAATTCCCCAAAATTATGATGTAATCAAAATTCCAGAATTTATAGAAATCAAGAAGTAGAAGAAAACCTGAAGGAATCCAAAAGAAACAAAATCAAAATGGAAATTGCCTAGAGCTTTATAGGCTCCAGGCACCTAAACCGATCGACCTAAATCAATGCCTGGAGCCTATAAACTCCAGACAATGATTCTAATGTTGAACTCTTTTCGTTCTTGGCTAATTTCAATTACTAGAGATGCTTTAAGGCAATCTCAGGTCATCCCAAATGTTTGCACCAAAAATGGTCACAAACCCCAAGTGTAGTGAAAGCACCAGTGTATGAATACAGATCAACAAATATTCAAACACAAATCTCAGATCTAAGCAAACAGATAATAGCAATCCAAAAATAATAAACAGTGACGCAAGATTTATAGTGGTTCGGCTATCTCCGGCCTACGTCCACTTCAAGGTTTTTATGATTTTATTGCTCGATACTTGAAGATTACAATTTCGTGTGTTGTATTACAACTGATTTTCTGAGCTAAGTCTGAATCTAAGGCAGCAGTGGTGATCTGGAGTAAATCTGGCAGAGTCTGGGCGCTCTTTAGCTCTTGAAATTGTCCGACCCCCTTTCTGAATGACCAGGGGCTCTATTTATAGATGTAGGAGGCTGATATTTCGCCTAAATTGAGGGGAGACCAGTTCTGGCACGTGAGGGAGCCCACATGGCCGAGATCTGGAGATCCGGGCCCACTTTGGGATCGATTCGACCCTTGGTTCGAATCGATCAAGAAAATGTCCAATCAAGCTGAAATTTGGTGTGGACATTCTTCAACATGTGCTCAAGCTTCTGTGAAAATTTCGTAGCATTTGGATGTGTAGATCTCAAGTTATGATCGATTCAAGTTGAAGATTTTTGCTTCCTGGAGTCGTTCGAATCGATACCTTCGAATCCATAGGGTCGACTCCATCTCCTAGCACGTGAAGGCAATGACGTGGTGCGCGTGATTCGGGTTAATCCCCCTTTTTCTCCGAGTTTTACTGAGTCAAATCCGTGGTTTTAGTCGCGTTTACTTGGTGGATTCGAAGAGAAGGATCTGAAGGTATACTCCTTCGATTCGATCAAATGTGCGTTCCTTCGTATCGATCGAGGGACAAGTAGCTCGAATCGATCTCTTGTGCAAGTCCTCGAATCGATGGTTTCGAGTGATGTTGATCGATTCGAAGCTATGCATTGCTCACGGATTCGAACAACCTTTTACTAGATGGATTCGAACCAAGGTTGGGTTTATGGTTTCGAACGTGAGGCTATCTTGTGGATTCGAAGGCGGGAATACTCTGATGGATTCGAAGCAGGGAGAAACCGATGGATTCGAATCGACTAGGACCTCATCGATTCGAAGTAGATCACGTGAGCTTGATGCGTTGGATACGAAGACGATGAAGTCGAAGGCTAAAGCATTTCTCATGGATTCGAAGCCATCAGGGGAACTTTGTTGGAGTCGAGTTTGATGGATTCGACCCTAGGGGATTCGAACCATAGGGAGACGAACCCAAGGCTATGTCCTCCACTTGCGTCGATGATATCTTGGGCGTATGAACTCGGATTGACTCGAGATTTGGAATGTTGCTTCATCTGACCTTACTTGACATGTCTTATCAATTGCAGCCCGATCCAGACTCGGACAAAATTCATCGATATCCGTGGTGAACCTGCGATGCACAATCGATGTTCATGACTAATAATCATTGATTTTTATTTAATCTTTGGGTATCTCGACTTTGCCAAAAGTTGGGATAACATTTTTCCCCCCAAAACATGCCTTTTTGGTAAATGGCGTGTTTTGATCAGTCTTAAGTTGGATGCAGTGAGTTCATGTTTTACTCATAGCTTATAGCATTTTCAATCAAGTCCATGGCTGTTCGAAGCCGAATTGTTATCAATTTTTTCCAGTGGAAGTTAAGAATGAAATTCTACGGTCTCTCCGTACTATTGATGGTTACTCCGGACCCTTGTCAAACCCATTCTAGATTTAGCGATTGAATAGAAAGATCCTATTGCACTCCGGCGTTGCTTTCTATCCCTTGCACTCTGGCCCCAGCTAGGGCGTATAGCGATGTCTTGGTCATTCTCGACCGATCATAGCCTCTCCGGGCTCATGCTGGATCCCATCCTGTCACTCTTCGGTGAAGGGGAAACAACGTTAAGTGAGTCAATCCTGTCGCTCTCCGGCGAAGCGACTCACCTCCTGCACTCCGGTTCAGTGTATCTGAACATTAAGCGATGTCATGGCCTAAATCGTGGGCCAATCATAGCCTCTCTGGGCTCTTATCGAATCCTGATCCAATCACTCTCCGGTGAATAGGAAACGATGCTTAAGTGAGTTGATCCTGTCGCTCTCCGGCGAAGCAACTCACTTCTTGCACTCCGGACCCTGCTTCTCCGGGTAGGATCATAAAGCGATCATGTTTTTATTGATATTTAATGTTTATCCTTTAACTCTCCGGTCAAAGGTTTATTTTAATAAGTGTTTCTTTATTAAATTCAAATCCTAGATGTTCAATCTCAAACACCAGGAAAAACAAGATAATGCCTCTCCGGGCAGAGCGGTCTATTTCCATCTCAGAGCATGCCTAGGGATCTCTCCGGTTCCCGTACATGAGTAAGTGGGATAGCCGTTTTATTTTGGAAATCAAATCTAAGAAAACTAATCGACCAGAGTCCAAATCTTGAACTTGGCCCTTGCCATCACAATCAGTTGATGACGAGTCGTGATCCCGATCCAGGATCATTCCTGTTTGGTTGAGGCGGTAGTTGTTCGGGTCTAATCGCCGTCGTACGTTCTCTGACATACTGCGGCAATCTACCACTCCTGGCATGTTCTTCCACCTCATCCTTCAGGTGGCGGCATTCATCGGTAGTGTGCCCATCCAGCTCATGGAATAGGCAGTACTTTCCAGTCTTACGTTCCCGCTCCGTGGGATCTCTCCTGGGTGGTTTTCGATAGGGGAGTTGCCCCCGAGTTTCGGTGTAAATTCGTTCCAGTCCTGCCACCAAGTCTGTGTATTGCCTGAATCTGGGCTCTCGGAATTTCTTCCGTTTATCAGGACCATCATGTGTGTCATCCTGCTTTCTCTTTCCTTTGTTTGTCCTGGACTGTTCCCTGGCGGTTCCTTCGCCTTGTGCAACATTTATTTCCTGCCTCTCGGCTCGTGATTCCTCCAATCGAATGAATTTTTCAGCGTCATGGAAAAACTCTCCAAGATCTTGTGGTGGATCTTTAGTCAAAGAGTCTTTGAATTCGGTGGCTTCTCCAACTCCTGCCACTGCCGCCATCAAAATCATTGATGGGTCCGGGCGATCTACAGAAGTCACCGTCGCATTAAATCGTAACAAAAAATCTTTTATGGACTCTCTGGTCCTTTGTTTTATTGATGCCAAAGTCATCACGCTCTTAGGTCGCGTCACGTGAACCCTAAACTGCTTCATGAAGCAATCCACAAGCTCGCCCCATGTCCTGATTGATCCGGTTTCTAGCTGCCTAAACCAAAGCGAAGCCAAATCTGATAAGAATAAGGGGAAACATCGTGCCATCACTTCCTCGGATGCTCCCAGCACTTCCATGTGTCTGATATATCTGGTGATATGCATGGTCGGGTCTGACTTTCCGTCATAAGGATTCAGCGTTCGTAGTTTGAACTTCGAAGGGTTCCTTGCATTCCTGATATTCGGAGCGAACGGACTCCGACTAACTTCTTCCAATCCTCCTCCTGAAAACCCTCCTCTCATGAGTCGTCTCACTAGGCCGATCATTCTTTCATCTCCATCTAGGGGTTGCCCCCTTGTCATGTCTCTGTCTTGCTCTCCGAGTCTTGTAGGGAATTCTGGTACGTACTCTTCGGGTGGCTCATTAGCATTTGTGTTGGCCCTAGCCGGTTGAGCTCCTTCCAAAGGTACTTCTGCGTTGGATCCTGCGGGCCTGCCCCCAAGCCCTTGTTGATTGCCTTCTGGTTCTGCATTCTGTCCTCCGTTGGGTTCCATAGCCCTAGCTCCTTGTTCCACATTCACGGCCGCTGTAGCTGGTCCAGGGTTCTGCGTCCCTGCAGCTCTCATTTGCTCGAAGAAATTCTGCGGCATCTCTTGTTGGCTTTTCATCATTCTTTCCTGCATTAAGTTATTCATCGCTTCCATCTCATCTCTAGTAATGTAGATCGAAGCTTGTCCTTCTCCAGCGCCAGAGGATGCCTCTTGACTTCCTGCCTGTTGGCTCCTCTCCGTTCTTTGTCTAGTTTGTCGAGTCATTGTAGAGTCAGATCTGAATCCTTAAAATTCCAAATCTAAATTTTGAATTTGGTGTAGCGGGTGCTAGTTCTTCTCAGTGAAAGCACCAAAGTGTTTGCACCAAAAATGGTCACAAACCCCAAGTGTAGTGAAAGCACCAGTGTATGAATACAGATCAACAAATATTCAAACACAAATCTCAGATCTAAGCAAACAGATAACAGCAATCCAAAAATAATGAACAGTGACGCAAGATTTATAGTGGTTCGGCTATCTCCGGCCTACGTCCACTTCAAGGTTTTTATGATTTTATTGCTCGATACTTGAAGATTACAATTTCGTGTGTTGTATTACAACTGATTTTCTGAGCTAAGTCTGAATCTAAGGCAGCAGTGGTGATCTGGAGTAAATCTGGCAGAGTCTGGGCGCTCTTTAGCTCTTGAAATTGTCCGACCCCCTTTCTGAATGACCAGGGGCTCTATTTATAGATGTAGGAGGCTGATATTTCGCCTAAATTGAGGGGAGACCAGTTCTGGCACGTGAGGGAGCCCACATGGCCGAGATCTGGAGATCCGGGCCCACTTTGGGATCGATTCGACCCTTGGTTCGAATCGATCAAGAAAATGTCCAATCAAGCTGAAATTTGGTGTGGACATTCTTCAACATGTGCTCAAGCTTCTGTGAAAATTTCGTAGCATTTGGATGTGTAGATCTCAAGTTATGATCGATTCAATTTGAAGATTTTCGCTTCCTGGAGTCGTTCGAATCGATACCTTCGAATCCATAGGGTCGACTCCATCTCCTAGCACTTGAAGGCAATGACATGGTGCGCATGCTTCGGGTTAATCCCCCTTTTTCTCCGAGTTTTACTGAGTCAAATCCGTGGTTTTAGTCGCGTTTACTTGGTGGATTCGAAGAGAAGGATCTGAAGGTATACTCCTTCGATTCGATCAAATGTGCGTTCCTTCGTATCGATCGAGGGACAAGTAGCTCGAATCGATCTCTTGTGCAAGTCCTCGAATCGATGGTTTCGAGTGATGTTGATCGATTCGAAGCTATGCATTGCTCATGGATTCGAACAACCTTTTACTTGATGGATTCGAACCAAGGTTGGGTTTATGGTTTCGAACGTGAGGCTATCTTGTGGATTCGAAGGCGGGAATACTCTGATGGATTCGAAGCAGGGAGAAATCGATGGATTCGAATCGACTGGGACCTCATCGATTCGAAGTAGATCACGTGAGCTTGATGCGTTGGATACGAAGACGATGAAGTCGAAGGCTAAAGCATTTCTCATGGATTCGAAGCCACCAGGGGAACTTTGTTGGAGTCGAGTTTGATGGATTCGACCCTAGGGGATTCGAACCATAGGGAGACGAACCCAAGGCTATGTCCTCCACTTGCGTCGATGATATCTTGGGCGTATGAACTCGGATTGACTCGAGATTTGGAATGTTGCTTCATCTGACCTTGCTTGACATGTCTTATCAATTGCAGCCCGATCCGGACTTGGACAAAATTCATCGATATCCGTGGTGAACCTGCGATGCACAATCGATGTTCATGACTAATAATCATTGATTTTCAGTTAATCTTTGGGTATCTCGACTTTGCCAAAAGTTGGGATAACACCAAACATATGCATGCAATGATATCAAATTAATTAACACTCAGTTATAAAATGGATAGTAATTCACTTGCAAAATCATTGTTCCAGCACATATAAAATTCAGTTCAACATAACAACAGCAATTTATCACAAATAAAACACAACAATCGTAACACCCCCAATTTTTAATAACATCATTCAGGAGATTTAATTAGAATAAATTAAATAGAATAATGTAGATAAGGAGATTGAGGTTGATTAACAAACATGTAGTGGCCGTGCATATTAATAAATGAACTTATAAATGGTTAAGTAATTAAACATAAGGGCATTAGGGTAAATAGCCACCTATATTTTCCAACCTTATACCATTCCCCTTATTCATACATGTTCATTTTATCATAAGCAAAAATTATAACCTTAAGAAGAAAAGGAGCCGGCCATTAGGAAGAAAGAAGAGAAAAGAAATTCAAGTAAAGCTTAGGATTCAAGCTAGAAGAAATTAATCTCAATCAATCATCAATTTCCTTATCCAATTTAAGGTGAGTAATAATCACTACATCTCTATTTTGGTTTTTATAATCATATAAGTTCGGATTTAAGGGTAAGTCTGTTTTTATGATATATTGAAGGATGATATGCTTGATTTACGATTTATTTGGTTTAAACAAGATGGTTTAAAAGGAGATATGCACGGTTTTAGGGTAAAACCGAGATCAAATGATTTTTAAATGCCATGGAAAAATTATATGTTATGGAAAACAGGATTTTGCAGTTGGGTTTCAATTTTTATAATTTTCCAAGCCATGGAGAATTAGTTATGAATTTCCAAAGGAAAATATGGTTATTTGGGTTTATAAATTTATTTTGGAAAATATATTAAGAATTTGGGTTTGAAATTTTGATATGTTAGATAACATGATTAAAGTGAATTTCTGAAATTTTTGGGGACTTTTACTAAAGTTATTTAGTATGGAAATCAAATTATTTTGAAAGGAGGACCTAAATGATTTAATTGTTTTGATAATAGGAAGGGCTTAATTGTTAAAAGTTATCATATGTCGGATCTGAGAAAATGCGGAAAATATCATCCAAATTATTTGAAAGTTTAAGACAGTCAATCAAATGTTTACAATTAGGCAAGTTTGTTACAAAAAGTTTACTTTATTTGGTAAAAACGGCCTTTTGCTCAGAAAAAAAGGGTTCGGCCTTCTTTAGAAAGTCCCTTCGACCAAGACCTTTCGCCTCCAACCTAGTCGAAACCTTCTAGGTCAAAACCAATAAACCAATACACATGGTATCATCCAGATGATACGTAGTGGATTGGAGAAAGGCGGAAGGTAGGGTGTCGAAAGGTAGCCCTCGAAGGGGTTGGTTCCTTTGTTTTATTTGGTTTTGAAAGAAAAACGCTTGCCTGTTTATAAAGAGGTTTCGGCACAATCAAAACCTATGGTTTCGAAAAGGTATTTCAAAGAGGCTTTCGAAAGAGAGTTGCCGCCTATGTTTTAAAAAAAGTAGCTTTCGAAGGAGTTACTTAGGTTTTGTTTAAAGCTTTCGGAAGCTGTAGTTTCGACCAAGTAGAAACCCTTCTGAGGATTGATGACCTTCCGATGGTATTGAAGGCATCAATGTTGTTGAAAGGTTCAGATTTTTTTTAATAAATATAAGCCACTTCCTAATGCTTTCGAAAGGGGTTAGGGGTTTCGAAGCTAACCTTCAATTATTTTACCCATATGTTTTAATGCATTCGATAGGATGCTTTCGACACCATCAAACTTCCCTAATATTTTTGAAATAAAGAATGGTTTCAAAAGAGATGCTTTCGCCAATGTTCACTTTGATCCAAAATGATGTTTTAAGTATAAACCCAATGCTTTTGAAATGGGGACTTTCAATGGTTTCGATGAATAACCTTCATTGGTTTCGAAAGGGTACTTTCAAATGGTTTCGAAGCAATGCTTCTATACTTATATAATAATACTTTTACATTGTCGAAAGGTTTCGAATGAAATGTTTTACAGTAATCGAAAGGAAGGAGCCTATTATTTTAAAGATAGATTTCTATGCTTTCAAAGGAGGTCATCCTGTGAGGTCGAAAGCAAGGTTTCAAAGGAGTCGAAAGGTTTTAAAACCCAAACTCAAATTTTTAAAGGAAAAACCCATGGCTTAAATAAAGGAGTTTTGAAATGACTTTAAGTATATAAATTTGAAGCGGTATGGCCTTGATTAAAAATATAAGTTAAAGGGATTAACTATCTTTTATAAGAAATGTATTTGAAGGACCTCAAACCCACAGGAGTGGTATTAGTAAATAGTTATGTTTGCTTCTTCAAATATGAATATATTCACATGATAAAGAACCCATGACTGATTTTGAGGATAAAGGGGTAGAAGAACCAGCTAGGTTAACCCAGTAGTGAATATAAGTTGATTAAACTCCTGAATGAGTAGAATTGCATCCAAGGTCTCAGGGAGACCAAAGGATAGGATGCCCAAACTTTGAAGTTGTCTTGGAGATAGGTTCATAGAAAACCCATGAAAACTATGATTATGTAGTTATTGGAGGTAACCAATAGGTTCATAGTAAACCCATGAAAACTATGTATTAAGGTAGGTTGGCAGGGGCTAATTGGTTTTGTAGTGAAACCATGAAAACTATATCCGGATTAAGGATTGACATCAGTCAATAGGTTTCTAGTCAACCCATGAAAACTAGGATAAGAAAGAAGTTAATGGAAGCATCAGTAGGTTCCTAGTCAACCCATGAAACCTAGGATGAGAAGTGAGTTACTGGATAAATCCATAGGTTCCTAGTCAACCCATGAAAACTAGGATAAGGGGATTAGTTATTGGAATGACTAATAGGTTCAGGGGGACCCATGAATTAATTAAGCTAATTGGCAGGAGCCTATAGGTTTTTAGTGATCCCATGAAAACTATGAAATAGGACAGGGTGTCCATGTGTTATGAAAAAGGATATTAGTAAACCCATAAAAGCTAATAGGTTAATAGTGGCCCTACAAACTATAATTATGACAGGGTGTCAATTTAAACTGGGGATGGGAAATCCAAATGTTTATATGTATGCATATCATCATAATATTTTGAAATGTATGTTTTAACCATTATAGATGCAGGAGCATAATATATGGTTTTATAAAGGTTTTAGGATACTAGTGAGGGGAAAACCTGTTCCGCTAAGTGGCGTGGTCTCAATAGATATCTAAAAGAATTGAGATGTCAGATTATTATTCATACCAGGCTTTATGTCTGACTCGAAGTTTTTTTTTTCCCCTTAAACTCTCGGGTACTCAATTGATTTTGAGTAGTTTGAGATTTAGGGTTTTCGGGTTCTCTTCTTAGACGAATAAAGCTTCCAAAGGCGTGTAGGAGGCAGTTAGTTATTTAGAGTTATCTTTTTCTGTTGTGTATTTTGTTTGTAAAGGCAGATTTATTAGCTTTACTATATACTCTGATTAACCAAGGGGGCATCTTCATATGTCGCTCTTGGCATATGTGTAATAATTATATTTTTCTGAACGTGGTTAACGTTTTTGAGATTATGTAATGGATATCAAATGTTTTGAATGGAATGTGGAAATGTGTTTTTGACTTATTAAATTTTTTCCATAAATCTGTGATCTGTGTATCAATGTATCTAGCACAGCCGTATTTAGTCGTCGTGGATTAATAACTAGGGATGACTACAACATCCGTAGCCGTTAGTTTTGGGCCTCCAAGTAGGGGGATGTTACAACAATCAGAATTATAATGCATGTAGTGAATTTAGCATAGTGGTGAGTAATTAGACTCATCTTGAATCCAAAAGACTAAGCAATAACTTCCAAAGCTTCCAAAAACCCACTGCTCCAATAAAAGCTTGTTGTCCAAACCAAAGAGCTGCTCCAATCTTGCTCAAAATCAGAAATTGAGGACTCCTAAGGAAGAAGATTTGGTTGAGAAACAATCTTTTGATTTAATTGGACTTTTCTGGGATTTATTTAATTTTATTTTGAGAAATTTTGGCTCTGGGATTTCAAAGAGGTAGAGGTTTTCAGTTTTCTTTTATTGTAAGTGATAAAATGTGAATGTATTAGTTGAAGAGAATTCTTTCCTTATGGTGGTTTAGTTAGGCTTTGGGTTATGATACAAACCCAAATAAAATGTTATAATTTTTAATTTATTTAAAAATGGCTACACTAATTTTTCAATGTCCAAATCAATAGCCCAATGTTGCAAATAAAATACCCAACTACCTTTTTAAATAAAGAAATAATAACATTTAATCGTTTCCACTTCTCTCCAAATTTTCTTTTATATTTAAAATAAAAGATTAAATCAATTTAATGTTTCTATTTCTTATAATTAGATTTGTTCAAACTTTAAAATACTCATTCCATCTTAATTTTAATTCTTTAAAATCTATAATTTATAATCTTAGAAAAGTCCTATTATCTTTTCTACAAGAACACAAAATTCCTGTTCTCACCAATTTGCAAAAGGAAAGAATTAAAAATCCCCATTTCCATTTTAAATTCAATTTAAAATTATTCTGTTCAGGTATATCTCAAACCAGAGTTGTTACTGTGGATGTCTAACTCCCTTTAATTCCTTCGGAGTTATAACCAGGCCTGGAGATTGAATATAACTTTTACGAGTCTTTGCCGGTGGTTCTTCACTTATTGAATAGATCCCTTTCTTGGCCTCTCTTATATATCGGCTTTTTGTGCCTTTACCTATCCCGCAACATGCGGCCCTCCATGAATCACATCAATATGGTTAATTAGTTGTAAAAGATCCTAAAGAAGTTTATTTTCCATGATGTTAGCATTATTAACTAGAGTTTCTCATAACAAGAGAGCTTTCGATCATTTTTGACAAACTCTTTAAGTACTCTTCCAATCATATTTTGTATCATTCTAACCAAAACTTGACAATCGTCTTTCTTATGCCCATGAACCTTTTCAAAGCGCAATTATTTCCTCGTTTATTTGGTTTTTGATTTTTCCTTAACGTGGGGTATTCAATTTCATCTTTAGTCGGGACATAGATATAAGGGATGGACTGGTGTTTGCTTTCAAAATACAAATATTTGTTCAGAAATACACTCTGAGTAAGGAATAAATCTTGTGTGAAAAGAAATAGTGGCTACAATGAAAATCAAGATAACCCAATCTTTGTTGATAGCCTTGATCAGATTGGGGACACCTCTTCTTCTTCTCCTTCCAATTCCCCTCCCACATGTATCCCAATTTCCCATTCACAACATATCTCGAGTAATGGTAATTCTCAAAAGTTGGCGAATGTTGATATTGATGAGGTAGGTTTTTAGAGGGTCCATTATAGTAAGAAGATGAACCAAAAGGATCAAGCTCCTAGTTTTCAACGTAATTATCAGAGAAAACTTGGTTCAACTCATCATGATAATGTTCTTGAAGCAAGATTTGATGCAAGAAAATATAGTACCCAATCAAGAAATGTTTTTAAACCTCTACTGGACTCAAGAAATACTGCTTCCAGCATTTCTATGCATACATACACTGCTTAGAATAAGCAGGCTAAAGCTTCTTCATGGCAGATCTACTCAAGAAAGGTGGGTTAGATTCAGACTTTGACTTACATTTTGTTGCCCCAATCAATATCAACAATAAGAGAATCATCACTGTGAAAGAGGAGATTGATAAACGAATAGAGAAAAAATGGGGATTTTTAGTAATAGCTTATGTTTTTGGTCCTCGTCTGTCGTATCATCATTTTAAGACTTTCATTTCCCGCACTTGGAATCCCTCAGGTGTTTTGCGATTTTTACTAGAAATAATGGGTTTTTCATCAGATTTCAAATCTTGATAATTGTGAAAGAACTTTAAAGGAGGGCCATATTTTATAAATGGAAAACTCATTATTTTGAAAAAGTGGAATAAAAAGATGAATTTTGATAGGGATTTATTAAACACTATGCCTATATGGATTAGACTCCCTGAACTTAACCTTAGATTGTGGGATAAAGATGCTCTTAGTGCAATTGCAAGTGTGGTGGGTATCCCCTTGAAATTGGATGAACAACCAGCTAGGGAAATTAGATTATGTTATGTAAAAATCCTTGTTGAAATAAAAGTGGATCCAGACTTGCCAGATGAAGCAAATATTACAATGTATGATGGTGATTGCATAGTGCAAAAGATTGAATATGAATGGATCCCTCCGAGATGCAAATCATGTGTTTGTTTTGGTCATACAATTGAAAATTGTGCTGTTAAAAAAGTCTAGAAAGAAAAAATAAGAGAAGATGGTCCAGAGAATGTTATAAATGCAAAGGAAAACACAAATAAAAAAAATTAGATGTAGGGGTAAAGAATGGACCTGATTTGCAACCAAGAAATTATTCTTTTCGAAATTTTTCATGTGATTTAGATACACACATGAAGAGTATAAATGCAGACACTCCAGTAAGTGCAGACATTAAACAAGGTATGCATAATGAAAAGAATGTTAATTCCCCTTAAAATTTGCAAGAAAAACTACTGAAATGGTTGAGGTAGCTCTTCCAAATACATCCCCCTCTACAATTGTAGAGACTATTGTTCAGAAAGATACTGCTCAAGCAAAAGAAACAGGAGACGGTATGAATGTTGATTCTTGTCCTCCAAAAAATTTGGATTTATTTGGATATCCAGCAAACACTGGCATTGATTTTCTACCATGTTCACTTGCTCCTCAGAATAAGAAGTCTTTATCTGAAAAATCCATACAAACAACAGTAAATGCAGTGTCATCCTTATCTTCTGCAAGCAAAAGAAAGAAAAAGAGGAAAAAAACCAAAACAAGAATTAAAAATTTAAATGATATTTCTTCTGCAGAGCAAGTAGAGGATGCTGTAGATAAGGAATTTAGAAAAAGTACATCTCCAAAAATAAAAAATGGAGAAGCTACTAAAGGTTAATAATGATTCAACATGTAAGAAGAAGGGGAAAACGCTGGAGGTGCAGGAAGATGAGGATAGTTATAGTGATTCACTATAGCTACCAACATATCCTTTGAGTATCCTTTTCAATTTTTTCATACTTTGTTATAATTATGCCGATTATTGCTTGGAATGTTAGAGGGCTTAATTCTCCTATAAGAAAACTGGATATTTCAAATTTAAGTTTTGCTGAAAAGCCAAGTATCATTGGTTTGCTAGAGCACAAATTGGATAACACAAAAATTAAAGATTATCATACTAGACATCTCTCCAGTTGGAAAATTATTAATAATAATCAGATGAGGGGTAATGGCAGAATTTTGATATGATGGGATGATAATATTTGGAATCTAGTTAGCCACCTATTAAATTTTCAATTCATTCATTGCTCATTTATCAATAAAGGTGGTCTACAATTGGAAATCACTTTTATTTATGCATCAAATTTTGAAAATGAGATATTTTCTTTATGGAATCATCTTGAGCAATTAAATAAACAAATTTCTCTTCCCTCGATTATATTGGGTGACCTTAACACAACCATGCATGCATTTGATAAAAGGGGAGGCATACCAGTCTCATTCAAAAAATTGGAATTTATTAACAATTTCTTTTTAAAGACTGGTAGTGTAGAGCTAACTTAATAGATAATAGATTCACATGAAAGTCGGGTAAGTATAGAAATATACATTGCAAGCTTGATAGAATTTTAATAAATCAAAATTTTATAAGTTTGTTTCCTAATTTCAAATGTTTCACTTTACCTCAAGGTATAAGTGATCACACCCCAGTTTAAATTTTTCTCAATGAAAACTTGTTAGGCAAGAAAAATGTCCCATTCAGATTTATGAATGGATGGGTTTTTGAGGAAAATTACAGAGAAGTCATCAATAAATGCTTGTCATTTAAAATACAGGGCACTGCCCAATTTGAAATTTTCAAATTTTTGCAAATTGCTCAGGGGCATATTAAAAGCTGGAATAATAGTAGAAACGAAAATAAGCTTAAGCAAGCAAGAGCAGATTGTGAGAAATTTCAGAATGCTCTTGACAATGATTGCTCAGACAGTAATATTATTAACAGTTTCTTTCAGGCACAAAATAAGCTTATCTCCTCCCTTCATGTGCATTCAGTTAATTTAAGGCAAAAGGGCAAAGTTGACTGGCTAACTAATGGGGATAAAGCTAGTAAATTTATTTATGCCAGAATGTCTAGTAGGAAAAATAGAAATGTCATTGGTAAACTTATTGATGTAAAAGGGAATGCTTTAAAAGATATAAATGAGATAGAGAGGGAAGCCATTAATTATTTCTCATATTTATATAACACAAATGAGTATGTGGATAAATTTCCAAATATTAACACTAAATTTTTATTAGAAGAAAGTAGTCAGGAACTTCTTTTAGCTCATGTCAGTTTATTGGATATAAATAACATTATTTTTAATGCTAATAATGACAAAAGTCTAGGTCCTGATGGATTTGGAGCAAATTTTTACAAAACTCATTGGTCTGATATTAGTAGTAGTATTTTTGAGGCTATTTCTAAATTTTTTAATACAGGGAAACTTTTAAAATCTTTCAATCATACTTTCATAACCCTTTTTCCAAAAGTTAACAATCCTTTTGGGCTGGAAGATTATAGACCCATATCTTGTTGTAACTTCATATATAAAATCATATCTACTATTTTATGCAACAGAATAAAAGTGTTTTTGAAATTTTTAATTTTTGAAAACCAGTATGCTTTTATCCCTGGCAGGCTTATTACTGAAAACAATCTTCTTGCCCATGAACAAATTAGAGACTTTAACAATAAATATAAAGTTTTATGTGTATTAAAGTTGATTTACACAAAGCATTTGATCAAATAAATAGGCTTATAATACACATGATGAAACAAATGAGGTTTAATGAAAAAATTTGTACACTTATAAAAGAATGCATTAACAATGTATCATACTCAGTGATGATTAATGGATCCCCTAAAGGATTTATTCATAGCAATAGGGGAATTAGACAAGGAGATCCACTTTCTCCTTATCTATTTACTATTGTTATGGAATATATCTCTTATTTAATTGATATTGAGCAAAGTGAGGGGAATATAGCTATAAATAGTCAGGCCCTCCATTACTCATCTTTTATATGCCGATGATTTACTTTTGTTTACTAATGCAGATGCTAAAAGTGCTTGCTCTATTGCAAAGATTTTTTAAAAATTGGATATTTTTGCTGGTTTAAAAGTCAGTGAATGCAAAAGAAAAATATATTTCAGCAAAGGGTGCACATGCGAGGAGGAAATTTTAATCATTCTAAAATTTAAGGAAGGCAGTCTGCCAGTCAAGTATTTGGGCATGCCTTTAAGTATGATCCAATTAAATGATAGAGATTGCTCAAGGTTGTATGACATTATTCAAGGCAGATTTGAAGGGTGGTCTAGCAAAATTTTGTCTCTAGCTGGTAGACTAGAACTCACTCATACTGTCATCATAGCAATTATAATGTATTGGATACAAGCTCATAATATTCCAGCAAAAGAAATTTGCAAATTGAAAAAATGTGTGCAAACTTTATTTGGAAAGGTGAGAAGCATAAAATAGCTTGGAAAAAAATTTGCATGCCTAGAAGAGCATGTGGTTTAGGTCTAAGAAATATTAAAGACTTAAGAGAAACAACAAAATACAAGTTATTCTGGAAATTTGTAGATGGTAAATCTCTTTGTGCTAGATGGATGAGAGAAAAATATCTCAAAAATAAAAATTTATGGACTGCAAATGTTGAAAGCCATCATTCCTTCACTTGGAAAAATATTCTTAGCTGTAGGGAGAATGGGAAAAAACTTTAGAAAGGAAGTTCAAGGATGGTAGTCTAACCAGCTTATGGTTTGACTCATGGATTTTTGGAAAATCACTTATTGATTTGCTTGGTTGGAACAACATGTATTTATTTGGGGGTGCTAATGACAAAGTTCAAAGTATTATTCAAAATCAATGCTGGAATGCAAGCAATCAACAAGCAGTATATATTTTCAGGTCAGCAATTGATAAAATCACAATAGATCAAAACCTTCAAAGAGGCACATGGATTTGGAAACTGAGCTCAAAAGAAAACTATTCTTTCAAAAAAAGAGTGGAAATTCATAATGGGTGAAGAAACTGAAGTCAATTGGCACAAAGTCATTTGGAACAAATCAAATTGCCCAAAAATGTCTCATTGTTCTTATTTTGCCATTCTCAATAGGCTTCCCACAAAAGATAGATGTGCCAAATGGACTAAAAATGCAGAAAACAAATGTCTACTCTGCAAAAATGATGTGGAAAATGCAGACCATCTTTTCTTTGACTGCTCTGTTTCAAAACATGTTTAGTATATTGCTAAAAATGTTTTAAGAACTAATCAGCAACAATCCATTCAAGGCATAAGAGAAAGCACTCAACATATTCAAAACAACTTCAAACCCAAACCAAAGGAATTTAAAAGAGCTTCCATAATGTTAACCACTGTTATATATCATATTTGGAGAGAAAGGAATCAAAGGCCGCATCATAATATAGAGCAAAGTAGCATTTAATTACGGAGAAATATATATTCAAATTTCTAGATTCTCAGTAGAAAAACAAACAAGCATCATGAATGCACTGAAGTAGCTAACTCTGATTCTAATAAGCTTGATAATTATGAGTATAGAGTTGAATATTTCTTACAAAGGGGGAAATTCACTACTGATATTCCCCAAAGGAGTCACAATTGCAACTGTCATTGTCATGTTTATGCTTCCAGTAAGGCAAAGCCATCTTTAAGTCAAGACAGCAGCTCCTCGGGCTATCTTCCTAGAGGCGGCCATTCCAGAACTGTAGACAAAATTGGATTCTGCAAGGGAAGTATACATAATTATATTACTAATGATGATAGTTTATATTATATTATGAACAATAATACTTGTTTTTTACTTGCTACAGCCCAGAGGAGCTACCGCTCTTCCAACAGTGTTCCCGAGGAGATCATGTTGCTGTCAAACGAAGATTACATTCATCTGAATGTTCGTGATAGGAGAATAGAGAACATTTACTACAAAAGCTTACTTAATAATAGAGTTTATCACTTATCTAGCTGGTGTAGAGGTGAAAGCAGTTAGCTTTCCGAAGAAGTCTCTCAAGTTGGTAGCAACCCTTTCAATCGTCACTATTCTGAAGATGATATCATAGATCTGGAGGATAGCAATAGATTTTGGAAGTTGGAGAGGCTTACTTTCAAATTAAAATCCTCATTTTGCTAGTGAAAAGTTTTAGGCTTTGAAAGCTAAAGCTTCTCATAAGGGGAAGGAGATGCTGTGGAAGCCTCCGTGAAGTGAAGGATCGAGAGGAGGATGAAACTGAGCGACGTTGCTGGAAGAGATTGGTCTTAATCGAAAGAATTGCTAAAGGATATGAAGTCGCCATTTTCTCTTCTCATAAGCAAAAAGGAAATGTTGCAATTAGGGTTATAGTTTGAGAGAATTATTGTTGTTTATCTGGTGGGTTAGTCGAGTATGTGGGCTGGTGTATTTATATTGGCCTTGGGCCATTTTATTTATCTTTTCAAAAAAAAAAGAAATGGACTGGTTCAACTCAAAAGAATTCACTTTAGAAAATTCTTCCTACTTTACTCTTTGGTTTGGGGACATAAAGCCTCCTCCTCTTTGCTTCTTCGTATTTTGGAATATTTCATCCATTTAGACAAACTTGTCCTCTTGGAAGTGAAAATCTTACAAATTCTTACAACCATGAATATATAGCTCTTTTCAAAAGGGGTGTTTTCAGTTAACCTAGACTTTACGGCCATCAACTTCATTCTATCTCATACTCTTTCTGCCTTGTTAGCTTCAACACTAAACCTCTTCAAATAATCTCTCAACAACTCTCCTTGTCTTTGCTTTGGCCAACACACCCACATTAATATTTGGCTCTTTAGAAGTGCATAATTGTGTTGAGGGCTCGTAAGGAAACTGCTCCCATGAGTAAATAGTCTTCTCACGATAGTGTCGATACCACTTCACAGTTGTGCCAAAGAAAGTGGTTGGGAATAGCATGCATCTTACTGCTTCAAGGGTATCATAGAAGTCCATTTGGCTCTCAAAATCCATCAAATGGTCATCCAGATCGGTTGTACCTTCATATATGATTGATGAGATTTTAATGTATGATTGCAATGGGACCACCATAATTTCTTCAATGAATGGAGCCCTCCTAAAGTTGTTATTCACTTTGGGATTCATGGTACCTTTTCCATTCGAGTACATTATATCTCTTACCATCTTGTTGACCAAGCTGTGACGCCTCGATTTTCGACCCCTATATGAAGCGCCAAAAGCCGGTGTGTTAACCAAAACAAATGACTTAACTGCCCATAAATAGAAAATATATATCTACAAGGTAAAGCATTATTTATAAAGTGACCAACTAAGATGTGATAGGATCCATATAGTCAATAACATAAGTGAATCTCAGAGTGGTGTCTAGTTATTGATTTAACAGACGTACTCTAATCATCTTGCAATAAAAAATCATAAGTAATACTCATAATGGTATCCTGCTTATTCTTTCCAAATATAGAACCAATATTCACATATCCCGCAATCTCATTATACAAATATATATACAAATACAGGAATGGAAAATTGACCGTATCACGGTGCCAATGTGATTGCCTACGTATCCATTATAGGATCAAGCCCAACGTAGTTCTTTTAATACTAATTAGTAGAGGCCGGTTAAGTGTAAATAAAAAAATGGTACATGCAATCACAAAGTATGCACAATATATAAATATAATGAAACATAACATGACATCTAATTGGATAACAAACAAATGAGCTTGAAAGCTCAATACTGTATGATTTCCTTCTATTCTCTTACATCTTAGAGTTAGCAATAATACAAATAAAGAAGAGCATATGTGTAGCATATGATAACACAATAATAGCTCATAATGAGTTAGATAACTCCTGGCTAAATACTCTTTTAGCACAATAATGATGTAGATAATCTACAATGGATGTATGAATTATTCAGGTACATTGATAAATATCATTAATTACCCTTACTTTGATTTTCAATCACAATCTACCTATTCAGTTATAGGCTTTCAAGCTAGAGTGGCTCCGTCTATATTTTTTTGAAAATACCTTTAATTTTTTTAATAAAGTCTTTCAAAACCAATCCCTTAATTATCAAAACTTCAAAGCATGTACAAACCATTTTCACAAAATATTAATATCAATATATAATCTTCTTACAAGATTCAAATATCCAACGTTTGCATAAAATTCCCAAAGGCTTTATTATATAATATTTTTCAAATTCTTTTCAAAGCCAAATACTCAAAGTTTTCCAAAGTCAAATATCCAATCTTATAAAGATCCAAATATTAAGGTATTTACCAAAATCCCAATAATTATTCAAAATCTCAAAACCAAATTTTAGACCAATGTACCAACCCTGATTTTCCAAATCATTCATAAACCTAATATATACATATATAATTGGTACAAAACCAAGTCGAATTATCATATGGTAAATATCACTCAATGGTAAATGCCAACATATGGTGCTGCCAACATTTGGTAGGCTAACAAAAAGGTAATGTCAATGCATGGAATAAATCACATCTCAATCACAATCAATGTCTAAATAGGCGATTACCACTATCATACCAATACTCGATAAGGTACTAATACATAGCAGGAACCAATAAATGGTAATACCCATTAAAATCAACAAATAATCACAAATGGTATTACTAACAAATAGAAAATATTACCAAACAGTAAATGTAATGAAAGACATTAATACATTTACGGTATTCATGTGCCGAATATCTAAGTGCCAGAAAGACAGATTGTTGGGGATAAAGAAATAAAAGGCAGAACAGAATCTCACATCGTAATGAGAAGATCTATAATGTATACAAGATCTTTACAAAAAGAAATCATCTTTATTGCACACAACATCAGAGAATGCTATACTATCATCAGCTTGGACAGTTATAACAGCTTGTCCTTACAATTGCTGATAAATACAGATAGAAATCAAGAATAACAAAACAACGGAAGAATATAAGATACGTGAATACGATTTGGAGAATCTAGCTCGTCTCCTGAAAGCTCCAAAGCATCCAGCTAAATCTGAAAAATATGCTCGGGTTGACCCGAGTAGTATAAGAAAACTAATGCCTAGATCAGGCTGGTAAACCAATGTGAGAAACAGAATCAATTGGATTCTTAATGTTTTATAAAACCTTTCAAAAATAAAGGTATCTCGTAAGACCATGCCGTACATAAATACAGATGGATTTTTACCTTACGATAACCAAACTATTTATATTAGAAGATCCAGTGATATTATAATAATGTCTAAGGGGGAAAATAATAATAATCAAGTAGTTGCGATGCTCGACAATACTAGGTTTATAATCAAAAAAAGCTAGGGCGCGTTCGCTACTTGTGTAGGATTCCACGGAGGTGCCCTCGGTACTTCGAGAACGGTCCTCCTGCACAAGGACCAAAGTTATCCTTTCAAAGCAACAATACATCCCTAGTGATGTACAATATGAAATACATAGCTAGCCACGCAAGGCCGAATACCTCTCTCCATGCATGCTTAGCTACTGTAGGTAACTCTATGAAGGAGTTGACTGCACCCTTATGATTTAGCTAAACCTCTGGCTATGCATCCTATGTCTAGTTTTAGTCATTGCCGTAGGTGAGGCTACGTTCGGCATTCCAGCTCACGCACCGAACAGATCTAAGAATGACACATGGATTTCCATACCCCAACGGGTCTCGGAATCAAACTTGGATTCCCACATCTAAAATAGATCTCGGAATTACACATGGATTCCCATACCCTAACGGGTCTCGGAATCACACATGGATTCCAACATCCAAAATAGATCTTGAATCTCCTCCAAGCATAGAACCCGTATATGGTTTTGGAGTGGTTACAGTTTCAAGTCATCTCTTACAAGTACACTCCTCCGCTTACCGGATGTTCCAAAACCGGTCGATCGATTTCTGGAATGCTCAATACCGGTTCTTTTGGAAATAATCAGACAATACATAAGAGCGGGGATTACCACCAAACCGTTTATGTGGACGGATCTCCTCATCATTTGTCCTAGAAGGACAAAACGAGTTTATACGTACAGTATAGCACCACTGACGGTAATTGTACCATATAATCCCCGTGTTTCTCCTAGATATTTCCAGAGTTAAAATCCTTCGGTATTTAGTAGGGAATATTTTCGTACCACCAAAATTAAGAAGGATTATATATTTAGGCCAAGATTTTAATAGTCGGTTATTTAGCTATCTAATAAACAAACATTCGAAACAGAGATTACATTTCCTATGGAAACCACTAAGCCTCTCAAAATTAATCTTCCATTAATTAAAATCACTTTGTAAATACTTAGAAATCACTTCCATATACTTATCTCAACAGGATAAGTATATTCATAAAATACTATGTTTTCGATACTTAGAAAATATAACCATATACTTATCTCAATGGTGTAGTATATTTGCAAAACATTGTGAAAGATTCCTTATTTCAAAATTATATCAGAAGGATCAAAACAAATGTTAAAATAGAGATAAGAATAACCCAAACACTATTCCTTCGGTGTTAAGCATGGAACGAAAGTTCTGCACCACCATAATTTAAGAAAGTAGGTTAAGGGAAATCCAAATTTCAAATTCTTTTATAAATCCTTTTAATAAATCTCTTTCATTTATGGAAATCTCATTTACCAAAACTCCAAATTTATTTATAAAATTTTCTTTATAAATCTCCAAATCTGTTTATAAAACTCCTTTATATATCTCATAATCATTTATAAACTCTTTTACAAATACCCATAATCATTTATAAAATTCTTTTATAATATCCAAAATCATTTATAATTTTTTTCCCAAATTTCTAGATCTCTTTTCAACTTATAAAACTTTTTTTTATAAACTTTCTTTATTTAAAAAAAATTCTTCTTCAAATTCCAAAATCCCTTTCCAATTTGTAACTCTTTAAATAAATCCATTCTATTAAATAAACCTTTAAAAAAATCTTTTCATTTAAAAATAATTTCTTTAGAGGTAATAATTTATTGTTTTTAAACATATTTTATAAAATAATTTATTATTTAAAACACCTCTAAATAAAACAATTAATTATCAAAAAACATCTTAAATAAATGATTTATTATCTTTAAACCATATTTTAAAATATCATTTAGTAACTTTAAACAATATTTAAAATATACTTAAATTACTTTAAAACAATATTAATATAGTAATAAATTAACTTTAAAACAATATACTGTAACGACCCATAAATTAATCGCTTTGTATTTGAATATTTAAATAATTTTTGAATATTTAAATAATGGATTTTAATAATTAAACATAATTTAAATATTAATTAATGATATTAAAATCAATTTTAAATTTTGTTTAAAAAACTAAATAGTTCAAAGAAAAACAGAAAATGTGATCGGAAACGATTTTCCGAATTTTCGACGTTTCATTGTATAAAAGTTATTTGAATGTTGTACACACTTTCTTATATATATGCAGACATAGACTAATTATATAATATGGGTCAAAATAGTATAATTAGGTTTAATTAAGTTAATTAACTTAAGACAATGATGATGTGACACTTTGGCAACTAAATAAAAAAATAGAAAATAGTCACATCAGGGAAGACAAGATTTGACACTTTGGCAACTCAAAGTACAAACATGTTTAAACATGTTTCTTAGCATGATTAAAAGGAGGGAGGCTTGGTGATGAGGTGGAAGCATATAAATGGAGGTTGTGTCCTTTAAGGGTAGTTTGGTAATTTGATTTATCCATTAGTATAAAAGTTAATTTCCTAATTCTTTTCTTATCTTTCTCATTTCTATCTTCGCTTTCAAAACTTCATTTAGGTTATTTCCTAAGTTTTCATGGCTTCTAAATACTTTTAAAAAAATCATTTCTTTCACTTCTTCCTTAAGCAAGTTTACTAAAAAACAACTTCTTTCTCCACTACACTTCTCCTCTTACCAAAACTCCACAAAAAAAGATCCTACACCCCACATACCCACCATGGCCAAGCCTCATATGCTATAGGACGAGCCCAAAAGCCCCTTAGAGGTCCACCAAATCAATTTAAAGCTTAATCCTAGTGATTTTCGGAGAGTTAGTGTGATTTCCATTCAAGTTAGTAAGCGTTACGGTGAGTAAAGCTTTCATCTTTGAACCACCAAGTTTAAACTATATCCATGCCTATACTTGTAGCTATTGAATGTTTATCATATGGTTGTAATGATGGTTTGGTCGATGTTTGGTTTGTTGCTTGAAAAACCGTCGCATTTGAAAGTTAGTAAGCGAACCTTTGGTTATATGTAAATCTAGTAGACAAACTTATGCCATTGTTATTAAATGTTTGATATATGTTATGTTATTACAAATCATCATATATTTATGCTCATACCTTGGTTATGTAATGTGCGGTTGTGTTGCAAATGTCATATGCTTGAATTCCGAACCGCCTGTATAGCGATAGTCGCTGTATCGGCACTTTCGGAAAATCACCTTTTATCAAAACCGTTTGGTTTCATTATCATGCTTGAAATTATTTTATGAGTTAAACAAGTTTTGATTAATGATGTTTCCAGAAATAATTAATTATTTTAATATTGATTATTTAATTTAATTAATTATTTAATTAATAAGGATTAAAGTTAACTAATTAACTTGTTAATGATGTGTTTTAAATCTAACTAATTACTTAGTTGATTATGTTTTAATTTTAATTAATCATTTTATTTAATGATGTTTAAGACTGATTAATCTTTGGATAATGGTGGACTAAGATTAATTAATTTATTAATTAAAGATATTTTAAAATATAATTAACCCTTTTTAATTAACGATTTTTTAAAGGTTAATAAATTTGTTTAACCTTAAATAAATATTTTCTTATATAAAGTTTAAATTAATTAATCACCTTTATTAATTGAATTAATGATGTTTAAAAAGGTAATTTACCCTTTTTAATTAAAGGGCATTAAAGTGAATTTATCAACTTGATTAATGGGGTTTTAAAGTTGATTAATAAGTATAATAAGGATGTTTTAAGTGGATAAATCCTATTTATAAAGATGTTTCAAAATCATTAAACTCTTTTAACAAAGTATTTTAAAGCTCATACTTGTAATGTGAAACCAAGTACGAATTCGGGTTTTTTTTAATGAAAAAAAGTTTGAATTGTTTATGGAAATGGATTAATTTTCGTAAAGCAATTCACTTGTATGGAAACGATTTATTTGTATAATTAGCACTAAACATTGAAGAGGGAGACTTGTCGCTATTTCGAAAGTTAAGAATAATCGTGAGATATGACTTCGGGGTAACACTACCTTGAATTGTCCGGTATTATTGTTAACCAAGAAACAGTACAAGTTTGAATTCAATGAGTGGCGATAAGTATACAAGACTTAATTTCCATATACGATCGTTTTAAATCCGTGATAGTTGGTTTCTCGGCTATCGGTTACTTCAGCTTCTTTATTATCGTCATTCTAAGATGATGTGTTGCTCCATTGAGCATTGATATCCTTTGTCGGAAATGACTGAATCTAAAGTGCGAGAGGAAACTAAGCTATGTGGGGTTGCTCCCATTAGGGTACTTTCACATCTCATCTAGATTGGATTCGGTAGCACTATTAGATGTGAAATATTCGAATACTCGGTAAGTTTTGGCAGGGTCCAGCTTGGTATTGTCCGAGAAGTGTCACAAAGTATATGAGCTTCTCAGAAGTATATTACTAGAGGTATACTTCAAGGGTGGTGCACCTTCCTAGTCATTTGTTTGAGATTTTCCTTTCCTTATTTGATTCGAACCTTTGAATTTGTTTCCTTAACTTATTCAGGAAGAGTCAACCACTCTTTGCGATGTTTAATTATTTATCCATTCTTCACGTTTGGATATTGATTCATGTGAGGGTAAACCCGTTCCATGTTCAGCTCGTGGTCTCATATGTTTGTATTTAATTACATACCTTCGTTTAAAGTTTTACTCATACTAGACAAATCGTCTGACCCAAGTTGTTTGTTTCCATGAACTCTCGGGTACTTATTTTATTTGAGTAATCCGAGAGTAGCAGGTCTTTGTTGGGCTCTTTGAAGACGGCGTCCTAGCAGGAGGCTTTTCATCTTCTTATTCCACTGTACTATGTAGTTTGTGTAAATGTATTTTGTTTTAGCATTTGTAAAGGCGAGACGTTATAATTGCCTAGGCTGATTTGTAGTGCTTTTGTGTAACTCTGATAACTCCTTGTTAAGGAGTAATCTGATGTACTATTTATGTTATGTTTATTTAGCAATTTTGTTGTGAGGTTTTCTATTAAGTTCTTTTTTTCACCCCATGACGATTTATCTTTTTGATCCTTGGGCAACGACACACGAACACTGAGGATGTGTTAAGTGTCGTTCCTAGGGGTCAGAAAGGTGGGTCATTACAGTTGGTATCAAAGCTTCGGTTGAGCGAACACCATAGCCTGATTGGGGTACAACTCATTAGAGATAGGGTTAGTAGAGCCCTAGAATGAGTTAATCTTGAGAGAGTGTTTCCTTTTCTTCCCAAAAAGTCTGGTTTTAGATCCTTTATTGCAGTTTCCTTTTTTCCATCATCGACCATATCTTTGTATTCTAATGACACTTTTCACTTATCCAGGTTATTTAAAATGAGTACAGGAGGAAGAAGAGGGAGGGGATCTTGAACCAGCACTGCTATAAATGGCAGAGCTCCTAGAAATGAGCCAGTTGTAGAGCCGGTAGCAGAAGCAGTGATGCAAGTTCAGCCGCTTCAGAACTTCGTGACCTTGTGCAAGAATTACACTACTTTAGGTGGTAAGCCTTTCTATGGAACTTAAGATATTTTAGGAGTTCAGACATGGCTTCGCTCTTGTGAGAGGATATTCAGGGATCCTCAGTGGCAGGTGCTAGAAACAGAATGTTGGCATCGCGTCAGCTTCAAAAAGTAGCAATGGATTGGTGGGATTCAGTCACCATGAATACACTAGAAGAAGATTTCTCTTGGGCGCAGCTTAAGGAAGTTTTTGAAGCATAGTTTAACCCAAAGGCGGGAAGGACTCGGTTGTTTAGAAGTTTCATGGATTTGAAACAGGGTGAGATGACAGTGGTGTAGTATAAGCATAGGTTCAATGCATTGTCCCGCTTTGGACCGGGATTGATCGATACGCCACTTAAAAAGAATGAAATGTTCGTGAAAGGAATGCGACTAGAATTTCATCGAGAAATGACCAATCATCTCAATGGTACCTTTACCAATCTAATCAGTATGGCTTTGAGATTTGAAGCTCTTGATATTGAGCAAGGAGTTCAGAAAGGAGTAGTGCCAGTAGTTAATGCCCAACCTTAATCAGTGATACCAGTTGCTAGTAGGCCCTTTTTCAAGCATAAGGGGGAGAAGAAGTGGTCGGGAAAGAAGCCTGGAGGTGGAGCTCCAGCTCATAACAAGCAGTTAGACTTGACCAAGATCCTTTGTTATAAGTGCAACCAAATGGGCCACTTTGCAAATCAGTGCCCGAACCCGGCTAGTGGACCACTCTGCTACATTTGCAACAAATATGGACATATGAAGAACTAGTGCCCTTTTCTAAAGAAGGGATCTCAGGGACAAGCTTTTGCTATTAATGAAATACCATCTACTTCTACGGATCCAAAAGAAAAGCAGGTATTGCAAGGTACACTATCCATTTTTGATATTCCTATTAGAGTGTTATTTGATACCGGTGCATCCCATAGTTTTATCTCATATGACCTAATGAACAAGTTAAATCTTAAATATGTTATTCTCCATAATTCTCTTTGTGTGTCAAAACCAATTGGGGGTGCGACCAATCTTGACACCTTATGTTTGAATGTGCCTATTTCTTATCGAGATCGGCCTTTCTTTTCTGACTTGTTTGTCCTTGGATTCATGGGTTTTGGAGTATTATTGGGAATGGACTGGTTATCTAAGTTTAAAGCTGTCTTGGACTGTGTTAGAAGGGTGATCATAGTAAAATATGTAATAGGTAGAAGCGCTGATATATGCTGCGGAGAGCCAAGGGGTTGATGAGAAGTTTTTTGTATTCCCTCGAAGTACCCAAAGAGGAGATAAGGAATATACCAATCATTCGGGACTTCAAGGATATTTTTGAAGAAGTGCAAGGGTTACCTCCTCATCGGGAAGTAGAATTCCGCATTCATTTGATTTCAGGAACCAGACCTATTATACAACCTCCTCGATGGTTGGCTCCAAAGGAAAGAAGAGAATTGGAGAAGCAGACGTTTGATTTATTGCAGAAAGGTTTGATTCGACGGAGCACATCAAGTTGGGGATCGCCAGTAGTGTTCATTACCAAGGCTGTTGGTTCTCTTAGATTATGTGTGGATTATCGAGAATTAAATAAGTGGACTATCAAGAATATGTATCCTTTACCTAGGATTGATGACATGTTTGACCAGCTCCACGGAGCTCGGATATTTTCTCAGTTGGATCTTGCCACTGGTTTTCACCAATTAAGGGTAGTAGAAGAGAGTGTACCCATAACAGCTTTTCATACCCCTAATAGTTTTTACGAGTGGTTAGTCATGTCGTTCGGATTTACTAATGCACCTGCTTATTTCGTGGACTTGATGAATAGAGTGTTTCGGGATTTTCTTAACAAGTTTGTTCTAGTCTTCATTGATGACGTCCTTGTTTATTCTAAAATGAAGGAAGAGCATAAGTACTATCTTTAAATTGTTCTAAGTACTTCAAGAAGTCATGTTTTATAAGCAAAGTTTTCTAAGTGCCATTTCTGGAAATCCGAAGTTAGATTTCTAGGGCACGTAGTTTCGGGAGAAGGCATATCAGTGGACCTAGCTAAAGTAGTTACAGTTCAAGATTGGAAGAAACTCGAAAGTGTGACTGAGGTCAAAAGTTTCTTGGGATTGGCAAGTTTCTATAGAAGATTTATTAAAGATTTCTCAAAGATTGCTTCTCATATAACAAAGCTGACGAAGAAGGATGCTAAGTTTATTTAGACACCCAAGTGCGATCAAGCATTCAATGAGTTAAAGGAGAAATTGACAGGCGCTCCTATCTTGACTATTCCAGATGGGAAGGAAGGATTAATAGTTTACACGGATGCTTGTAGGACCAGATTGGGAGCAGTTTTGATGCAGGATGGTAAAGTAATAACGTATGCGAGTCGACAGTTGAAACCTCATGAGAAAAATTATGCTACGCACGATTTGGAGCTTTTGGCAGTAGTCTTCGCATTGAAGGTGTGGAGGCACTATCTTTTGGGTGCAAAGTTTGAGTTATATACGGATCACAAGTCATTAAAGTATATTTTTACCCAAAAGGATTTGAACTTAAGGCAGCAAAGATGGCTGGAGTTTCTCGTGTCTTATGATTTAGAGATTCTTTACACCTCAGGAAAAGCAAATGCCGTTGCAGATGCTTTGAGTTGGAATGTGGCGATGATTGAAAATTTGGAAGTTAAGCCAGCACTAATGGAGAGAATTGCATATTTCCAAGAAGAAGACCCTATTCTAGCTCGGATTAAGAAGGATGTTAAAGATGAAACTATCTCTAGTTTTCAATTATACTCTCGAGACATTTTAAGAATGAATGGACGGATTTGTGTGCCGGATGTTAATGGAATTAGACAGGATGTGCTGAGAGAGTGCCATCAGTCAAGGTTAACTATCCACCCAGGAGTAACTAAAATGTTTCAGAATATGAAGAAGACCTTCTGGTGGAAAGGGATGAAGAGAGACATTTCAATCTTCGTGAGTCGATGTGCAAATTGTCAACAAGTCAAGAGTGACCAGCAGAAGACTGTTGGGTTGCTCCAACCATTGGAGATACCGAATTGGAAGTGGGAGCAAGTATCCATGGACTTTATCGATGGGTTGCCCAGAACAAGAAGAGGTAATGAAGGCATTTGGGTAATTGTAGATCGATTAACAAAGAGCCCACTTTATTCCGGTGAAGTCAACTAGAACTGCAACTTCTTTAGCAGGAATTTATTTAAGGGAGGTCGTTCGACTGCATGTATTTCTAGTAAGTATAGTCAGTGATCCCATCTTCACCAGTCGTTTTTGGGGAGCATTGCAAGCCACTTTAGGGACAGAGCTAAATTTGAGCACAGCCTATCACCCGTAGACAGATGGACAAACAAAAGGGTGAACCAGATTTTGAAGGATATTTTGAGAGCATGTATTTTGGATTTTGTAGGATCAAGGGAAGATCACCTTCACTTAGTAGAGTTATCCTACAACAACTATAATGACCCGCCTTTCTATACACAGAAAGACGCATCATCTTTAAGAAAGAAAGGGGTGAGAAATAGAAAAGATAGAGAAGAAATAAGAAACAACATCAGAATCTCAACAGCGGAACGAATGAAATATAATATATCACATAAGAGATTACATAGTAACATATACATCAGAGTTACACAGATAATACAACACATACTAGACAGTTATAAACACCTGTCTAGTTAATACAACTCGATACAACTCAAAACATCACAGAGATACAACACAGCGGAAATACACATAAACACTAACACAGCGGAACCAATATATATCTATACGCTGAAGCCTCCTGCTCCATTGCTCCTCCAGAATTCGTCAAAGCTAACCTGAATCCCTTGGCTACTCGTAAAAATTTGAGTACCCGAGAGTTTAAGAAAAAAACAGAAATAAACTCCGGGTCAGACATGGGTCTGGTATGAGTAAACGGTTAAAGTTGCTTAACTTTAAAAAGCCTTTGAAAACAAAGGTATCACGTAAGACTTCCCACACATAAACATGGGTAAGTTTTTACCTTACGCTAACCAAACATTTGATAGGAAATCCAGTTATATTATAATAGTGTCTAGGGTTTTCAAGTAAAATACAGAAATAGCTGGAATGCTTACATCTCATGTTCCAACATAGTTGGGCACAACTAAATCGTACGGCGCTTATTGGAGATTGGATTCCATACAATGGCAGGGCTACTGGGGTACCGCCCGTCACAGTACTTGGCCTAGATCAGCGTACCGAGGACCCACCCTAAGTCCCCTGCAACATAAGGCCGGAACCATCCCTTACTGGATAATTCCGAACAAAATCACCCCACGGTTGTGATCAGCAACCGCACCACTAAACCAAAATAAAAAGGGACATCTAGACAGGGATGACCTTACTCTCAAGTGGGTGCGACCCACGAAGCCTTGCTGCACCTCCCCTGTTTTAGCCATTCCCGGTTGATGAGGCTTGAGGCTACGATTACCTTTAGAGAACACATCTCTTAGAATGCTCACCGTCCACCTGACGATGTTCTGAAAGCATTCAATCCATACAAGTTCGTTTCGGGTTCGAACGAAACCGAAGGCATTATCTCGTTACACTCATTTTGGAATCATCCTCAGAGTTAACGACAATAACCCTTGGACTCATCTTCACTTGAGATTCACGACCTATCGTTAATTTGGATCGATGTGGTTTTCGGATATCCAAATCTGGAAACCTGATCCCGGTCTCATCGAAATCCAAACCGTATCTTTTAAGGCCAAGTTGTTTTAAAGTTAAAACAATTCATTTCATTATCCATATACACACAGATAGATAATTCACAATATCACAGATAGATAATCTACATTATCATCATAAATAGATAATCCATATCACACAGTATTACTTATCTCGTATCTGAGATTTCAAACCATTCAAGGAAATCAATATCATCCATCATACATAAGCAGGGATTAATAATCACACCATTTATAATTAATTTAAAATGAATTAAATTAATTACTTCATCTCTAATTAATTTAAAGTAAATTAAATTAATTACTTCATCATTATAAATCTTGCTTACATAACCATTAATTAATTTCAAATCAATTAATTAATCATTCTCTAATTTCCATCTTAATTAATCATCTTTGATTAACTAACCTTTAATTACATTCAAGTAATTACCCTTTAATTAATCTCACAACTTAATTATCCTTAACCATTCACAGTAATTAACCATTAATTACTTCATCAAATATTACATTAATTAATGATCCTTAATAATTTACTTCCATTAATTAATTAACTATAATTAATTACATTAATCCTTAATTAATTACATTAATTAATTAACTTTAATTATTCACTTTCATTAATCAGCCTTAATCATAAACAGTAATTTCCATCTTGTAATTACTTACCTTAATTAATTAACTTCTTAATTAATTATATAAATCCTTTGATTAATTACACTAAGTAATAAATCTTTAATTACTTCTACTAAGTAATTATACTTTAATTTACTTCCCATTAAGTAATCTCATTTAATTAATTACATCCAATAATTATACATTAATTACTTCGCTAAGTAATTTTACTTATCAATCTTATTAAGTATTCACTTAATCAACCATCAAATGATTATCTTTAATTAATCAATCAATTAATTATCTTAAATTAAGCACATTCATTTGATTAATTACAATTGGGTAATCCATTCTTTAATTAACTTAAAACAAATTAATTAATCTTAACTGTAGATTAATTATCCTTTAATTATTAATTAATAAATCTTAATAACAAATTAATTACTTCTTAATTACCCGTTAATCAACCTCTACTTAACATTTAATTAACCCTTAATTAATCTTTAATTATAGATTAATTATCTCTTAATTACCTCTTAATTATTTGCTAATAAAACTTAATTATTTATTAATCAATCATAATCATTAGTAAATTAAATTAATTAATTATTCTTAAATTAATTACTTAATTAACCTTTATCTTTAATTAATTAAATTAATTAATTATACTTAATTTCCTAATTAACTTAATTAATTCCAAGATAATAAAACTTCTTTAACTTAAGATAAACATTATCTTAATTACCATTTACATTTGTAATCATTATAACTTTATAATTAACTTTACCTAATTAAATCAATAATTAAGTATAAAAATATCATTAACTTGATAAATTAATGTTATCAAAACTTCCTTTAAATACTTAACATAATCAAGTAGTAGTTTTAAAAACTACTTTAAATTTGAATTTCAAAAACTTGCTTTTATATGCTTTTAAAGACCTGGTCAGACTTTACTTCGGGTCAAACCCGAAGATTTGCTCGAGTCTTCCCCGAGTTATCCTGCTACTCTCCTATTTCCAGAAAACTTAGTTAAAATTTAAAGTTTTAAAACTAAAGCTTATCACCTACAAACACTCGAGTACAAACCCGAGTTAAACACACAAAAACCCGACCTTCACTTCGAGTCGACCCCACAAAATCTCGAGCAACACACGAGAAAACTTCGTCTTCCCCAAAGCCATACAACCCAGATACAAAAATGCACGTGCACATGCACCAACATTCGCCAGCGCTCCGGCGTACCTCACCACCTCTGGCAAGCCACAAATCGCCACGACTATCGATTCCAAAACACGTAACCACAGTCGAAATCGAGCATCCCAGTTCAACCTTGGAACTCGACATTACCAGAACAGCCCCTCGAACTCAAGTCTTCGACCACCAGAAGTCAGACTACTCTGGCCACACTCTGCCGAACCACCACGCCACCATCTCCCTAAGTTACGCGTCACCCGGTTCATCAGAGACAACGCAAAGACCATAATTCCCAGCTTCAACAAAACTAGGGTTAGAAACTTTCACAACCCACCACCGCCACCACGGTGATCTGGAGCTCCACCAGATAATTTTCCCGGCCTTCTCGATCACTCCACTATCTCCAGTGGAAACCCTGACCTTCCCGATCACCTTGGTCATCGGAAAATACTAAAAAACCCATTTCTGGTTAACCTCGGATTTCTCATTCAATTAGATGTTAAAAATCATGAATTTTGTTTTAAAAATCCTAATTTGCAAAGTGTATTCGAATTATATTCCTGAAACAACAAATTTTCATGATGGGTTTTAACATGGTTTTAAGATTTCCACTGTTCTTTCCATTTTACAGTTAAACATCCAAATATTTTTCTTAACTTCATTTTTAAGTTTAATCTATGACTAAACAAACAATTCTTGTTTGAAAACTAGGTCATAATAGAGATCAGAGAAAGAAATTTGGAATTTAGATCTAAATTTTAAAATCTGAACTAAGAACAGAGGTAATAAAACAACAGACATGCACAGTTCAAACATAACAACATATAGCACATTTATATCAATATATACACAGAATCCTATACTTATATATACACATGCAAGATATCATCATCACAAAGATTTCACAAGCAACCATCATTAACTTATTTAGATTTTTAAATGAAAATGTTTACTCACCTGTTTTAAGACAGAAAGCTTGCTTTTTTTGAAAACTGGAAGGCTTGCAAAACTGAAATTTGAAAACTTGTATACTTCTGTTGTTTTTGTTTTCCAAAGAACAATGTCTTGCTTGTAACTTAAAACTGGAAAGCTTTGATCTTGATGATACATAAAACTAGAAAACTTGATGCTCTGAAACTTCAAAGTTTGAAACTGGAATGGACTTCAGAGATTTATTTTGAAAGATGCTTTATTTTCTTTAAAAACTGAAATGCTTTGCTTGATTTCAGGTTTGCATTTGAGAATAGCCTTGCTCAGGCTTTTGAAAAAGGGTTACAGGGTTTGTTTTCTGGTTTACATTGTTTGAATGAACGAAAATGAAAAGGAAACTTGATATTTAATAAAACAAGTATGTAGAGGCTAAGTTGCTGGTACAAGATTTTTTATTTGCTTGGGTCAAAGATTTTCTTCATAGGGTGGCTGAAATGATACCATTGTACAAGCATTTATTAACTATGTCATACTCATCCCCTTCATTTCAATTCGTATGTACTTATGTTTTCCTTTTGCCTTGCATATCTAGATATTTCTATAGTACATATATTTTTATCTTGACTTATTTCTTCTTGCCTGCAAATACAAGCATACCTCTTTATTCCCTTGCATAACCCCATATTGCTATAGTATAAATTATTAGCCTGATTGCTTCTACCTATGCTTCTATAAAGTTAGAATTATCTTATGCTTCAATAAGTTGTTATATTTATTTTTATTATGTTAGCTTGTATTTATTCCTATTTTTACATGACCATTTATTTATTTGAGATATTATATTTTTATTTTTAAACTTAATGTATTTAACTAATGTATATTTTTCTAATTTAAACTTAATTTACCAAACACTTTATTTATATTTATTTATTTATTTATTTTATTTTTACTTATGTTAAATAGCAAAGTTTCTTATGTTTATAAGTTTATATATATATACCATATATTTGTTTTATATTTATATTTAATACTGACAAGATTTATTTCAATTTAAACATTATTAGCAAAATTACATCAAATATATATATAGATCAAAAGTGAAAAAGTAGAGCTTTACTTTAAATATTTTTGAAAGACTTTATTTTAAATTTTTAAATCATAGCTTCCTTCTAAAATACACACATATATATACACACTTATTAAATTTGAAAACAATAAGTATATTAAAAATCTATTTTTAAAATAACACAATTTAAATAATTATTCTTATTTAAAATCAATCTATAATCATAATTTAAAACATCACATTACTAATTTATTGGTTATTTATATTTGAAAATAACAATTTAAATCAATTTTAAATACTTTAATTAAGAGATTATCGCATTTTAAATTCCTCGAAATTCTGGGATGTCACATTCCTTCCCCCTTAAAAGAATTTCGTCCTCGAAATTTAAAACAAAAGATAATCCAAATTTTATTTTATTTTAACCAATTCAGGCATACATATCAGCCATACCCAACCAAACAAACAATTTCAACCAACAAACAATTCAATCAAACAAACAACACTAGCTATTCGGACACAGATCCGGATAAGCTTCCTAAAAATTTCCCGAGTTTCCCAGGTACAGATACTGGAATACTCGCTCTACTGAATCCAAACTAGCTATACTACCGAGCTACTTAACTCCTACTCATCTAGATCTAAAATCTATACAAGAGATCTGACCACACTCAAGACTTGATCAACAACCAACCCTTCTGAACTACTAGTTCCAAAATCAGTGATAGATCTTACACGTATTCCCTCAGAGATACGTGAAATACATTGAATCCCAGTCTTCCAAACTGTCAACTCACTCCTGTAATCCGAAACACTTATCCTTACAAGAATACAGAAAGATCCAATATACTCCGGAGCTAACCTCACAGTCTTACCCAATCTTATTGCTCCCTTTACCAGGGAAAATCTCAACAACAACGAAGTCTCCAACTTCGAAATCCAAATTCTTCTGTTTCTTATCCACAAAACTCCTTTGACGATCCATGATTGCCTACACCCTTTCCTGATCAGCTCAATCTTCGTTGATGCTTCAATAAACAAACTGGATCAAAATAACTCAACAAAAAGATCCTCTCCAGTTTTACCCAAAATCCAGAATACAACTCTACTCCACCATCATCAGTAGATTACAACTTACTTCTCCTATCCAGAAAAGACAAAACAAAAACCCTTGCCAAATCTGGCCTCAAATCCAGGAAAAAAAATTTCCTGTAGAAATTCTCTAATCCCAAAACATTGCAACTTCCGGTTGCTTCCACTTTAGAATAGCTGCCACCTTGCTTCCGCTGCACAACTCTGATCTAAAGTAGATGAGAATGCCGATGAATTCGAACAAAATCTTAACCAACACCTCCTGGACACACAATTCAACAGATCCACCACAATCGGAAACGAACTGCTCAAAGAAACAAATGAGTCCTTAGTCAAGGGTACTGTCTTCAACTACCCTTAGCTAGAAGAAACTCGAAACTAGATACAGAAGAGAAAACACAAATGCTCCACCAAATCTTCCTAAGAAACCATCCATCTCCTTAGCTGAACCATCGGTACCACTTCTGGAATCCAGTCGATACCAAACTCAATCCCCAGATGCTGACAAAACTCTGACTTCCTGAAGACATCCAGAAAAATCTCTGAAAAACCAAGAGAGCACACAGACTATCGCAAGTCACTTTTGCGATCAATCCGGCCTATTTCCAGAGAAAAACTGCCCTCTCCTTGCCAATTAGAACAGCTTATGCTTGTGAAGCCAATCCATCGAAGAAACGGAACCACTCTGCTGCTTCTGAACTCCACTGCTAAGCTAGAAAGCTTCCTTGACAACACACAGAACACTCCGAGCTGCGCTACTGACACCTATGCCAAGGAATTCCTAATCCAAAGCTCTTCGAGAAACTCGGACCTCAAACCAAACAGAAACATCCTGCTGAACACAGCCACAACACCGAAGCAGACACACTTCCTAAACTTGTTCCAAAGAAAACATCTTCGGAAACATCCCTAGTCACCGCGTCTCACCACTCAACTACTACTTCCTGAGGTATCAAGATATCATGACTTACTTTTGTCCAACCGATAAATCCAAACTCTCAAAAATCCGCTCACACGAGCGCGATCAAACTTGCACTTCAATGATGAACTCCGAATCCTTAACAGGTTTCCTTCAGAGATCAATAAAATTTCTTACATCAAGCAAAGCTCACTCGAGACGGTATTAGGTCTACAGTCTCGACATATACACTTCCAACCTCAAACATTCAAACTCCAACCATCGGTAGTCGTGTTACACACACCACTAACCCATTTACCTTTATAAATTATATTGGAAAACCCGAACAGGTAACCCAACAGATAGGTAGAAATATAGATATATGTATGTATATATAGATAAAAATTACAAGTACGCTCTCTCAAGATAGACACTACTCCAGAGCTTAGGTATTCGCTCAACCTATGCTCTAATACCACTGTAATGACCCGCCCTTCTATACACAGAAACGCATCATCTTTAAGAAAGAAAGGGGGTGAGAAATAGAAAAGATAGAGAAGAAAGAAGAAACAACATCAGAATCTCAACAGCGGAACGAATGAAATATAATATATCACATAAGAGATTACATAGTAACATATATATCAGAGTTACACAGATAATACAACACATACTAGACAGTTATAAACACCTGTCTAGTTAATACAACTCGATACAACTCAAAACATCACAAAGATACAACACAGCGGAAATACACATAAACACTAACACAGCGGAACCAATATATATCTATACGCTGAAGCCTCCTGCTCCATTGCTCCTCCAGAATTCATCAAAGCTAACCTGAATCCCTTGGCTACTCGTCAAAATTTGAGTACCCGAGAGTTTAAGAAAAAAACAGAAATAAACTCCGGGTCAGACATGGGTCTGGTATGAGTAAACGGTTAAAGTTGCTTAACTTTAAAAAGCCTTTGAAAACAAAGGTATCACGTAAGACTTCCCACACATAAACATGGGTAAGTTTTTACCTTACGCTAACCAAACATTTGATAGGAAATCCAGTTATATTATAATAGTGTCTAGGGTTTTCAAGTAAAATACAGAAATAGCTGGAATGCTTACATCTCACGTTCGAACATAGTTGGGCACAACTAAATCGTACGGCGCTTATTGGAGATTGGATTCCATACAATGGTAGGGCTACTGGGGTACCGCCCGTCACAGTACCTGGCCTAGATCAGCGTACCGAGGACCCACCCTAAGTCCCCTGCAACACAAGGCCGGAACCATCCCTTACTGGATAATTCCGAATAAAATCACCCCACGGTTGTGATCAGCAACCGCACCACTAAACCGAAATAAAAAGGGACATCTAGACAGGGATGACCTTACTCTTAAGTAGGTGCGACCCACGAAGCCTTGCTGCACCTCCCCTGTTTTAGCCATTCCCGGTTGATGAGGCTTGAGGCTACGATTACCTTTAGAGAACACATCTCTTAGAATGCTCACCGTCCACCTGACGATGTTCTGAAAGCATTCAATCCATACAAGTTCGTTCCGGGTTCGAACGAAACCGAAGGCATTATCTCGTTACACTCATTTTGGAATCATCCTCAGAGTTAACGACAATAACCCTTGGACTCATCTTCACTTGAGATTCACGACCTATCGTTAATTTGGATCGATGTGGTTTTCGGATATCCAAATCTGGAAACCTGATCCCGGTCTCATCGAAATCCAAACCGTATCTTTTAAGGCCAAGTTGTTTTAAAGTTAAAACAATTCATTTCATTATCCATATACACACAGATAGATAATTCACAATATCACAGATAGATAATCTACATTATCATCATAAATAGATAATCCATATCACACAGTATTACTTATCTCGTATCTGAGATTTCAAACCATTCAAGGAAATCAATATCATCCATCATACATAAGCAGGGATTAATAATCACACCATTTATAATTAATTTAAAATGAATTAAATTAATTACTTCATCTCTAATTAATTTAAAGTAAATTAAATTAATTACTTCATCATTATAAATCTTGCTTACATAACCATTAATTAATTTCAAATCAATTAATTAATCATTCTCTAATTTCCATCTTAATTAATCATCTTTGATTAACTAACCTTTAATTACATTCAAGTAATTACCCTTTAATTAATCTCACAACTTAATTATCCTTAACCATTCACAGTAATTAACCATTAATTACTTCATCAAATATTACATTAATTAATGATCCTTAATAATTTACTTCCATTAATTAATTAACTATAATTAATTACATTAATCCTTAATTAATTACATTAATTAATTAACTTTAATTATTCACTTTCATTAATCAGCCTTAATCATAAACAGTAATTTCCATCTTGTAATTACTTACCTTAATTAATTAACTTCTTAATTAATTATATAAATCCTTTGATTAATTACACTAAGTAATAAATCTTTAATTACTTCTACTAAGTAATTATACTTTAATTTACTTCCCATTAAGTAATCTCATTTAATTAATTACATCCAATAATTATACATTAATTACTTCGCTAAGTAATTTTACTTATCAATCTTATTAAGTATTCACTTAATCAACCATCAAATGATTATCTTTAATTAATCAATCAATTAATTATCTTAAATTAAGCTCATTCATTTGATTAATTACAATTGGGTAATCCATTCTTTAATTAACTTAAAACAAATTAATTAATCTTAACTGTAGATTAATTATCCTTTAATTATTAATTAATAAATCTTAATAACAAATTAATTACTTCTTAATTACCCGTTAATCAACCTCTACTTAACATTTAATTAACCCTTAATTAATCTTTAATTATAGATTAATTATCTCTTAATTACCTCTTAATTATTTGCTAATAAAACTTAATTATTTATTAATCAATCATAATCATTATTAAATTAAATTAATTAATTATTCTTAAATTAATTACTTAATTAACCTTTATCTTTAATTAATTAAATTAATTAATTATACTTAATTTCCTAATTAACTTAATTAATTCCAAGATAATAAAACTTCTTTAACTTAAGATAAACATTATCTTAATTACCATTTACATTTGTAATCATTATAACTTTATAATTAACTTTACCTAATTAAATCAATAATTAAGTATAAAAATATCATTAACTTGATAAATTAATGTTATCAAAACTTCCTTTAAATACTTAACATAATCAAGTAGTAGTTTTAAAAACTACTTTAAATTTGAATTTCAAAAACTTGCTTTTATATGCTTTTAAAGACCTGGTCAGACTTTACTTCGGGTCAAACCCGAAGATTTGCTCGAGTCTTCCCCGAGTTATCCTGCTACTCTCCTATTTCCAGAAAACTTAGTTAAAATTTAAAGTTTTAAAACTAAAGCTTATCACCTACAAACACTCGAGTACAAACCCGAGTTAAACACACAAAAACCTGACCTTCACTTCGAGTCGACCCCACAAAATCTCGAGCAACACACGAGAAAACTTCGTCTTCCCCAAAGCCATACAACCCAGATACAAAAATGCACGTGCACATGCACCAACATTCGCCAGCGCTCCGGCGTACCTCACCACCTCTGGCAAGCCACAAATCGCCACGACTATCGATTCCAAAACACGTAACCACAGTCGAAATCGAGCATCCCAGTTCAACCTTGGAACTCGACATTACCAGAACAGCCCCTCGAACTCAAGTCTCCGACCACCAGAAGTCAGACTACTCTGGCCACACTCTACCAAACCACCACGCCACCATCTCCCTAAGTTACGCGTCACTCGGTTCATCAGAGACAACGCAAAGACCATAATTCCCAGCTTCAACAAAACTAGGGTTAGAAACTTTCACAACCCACCGCCGCCGCCACGGTGATCTGGAGCTCCACCAGATAATTTTCCCGGCCTTCTCGATCACTCCACTATCTCCAGTGGAAACCCTGACCTTCCCGATCACCTTGGTCATCGGAAAATACTAAAAAACCCATTTCTGGTTAACCTCGGATTTCTCATTCAATTAGATGTTAAAAATCATGAATTTTGTTTTAAAAATCCTAATTTGCAAAGTGTATTCGAATTATATTCCTGAAACAACAAATTTTCATGATGGGTTTTAACATGGTTTTAAGATTTCCACTGTTCTTTCCATTTTACAGTTAAACATCCAAATATTTTTCTTAACTTCATTTTTAAGTTTAATCTATGACTAAACAAACAATTCTTGTTTGAAAACTAGGTCATAATAGAGATCAGAGAAAGAAATTTGGAATTTAGATCTAAATTTTAAAATCTGAACTAAGAACAGAGGTAATAAAACAACAGACATGCACAGTTCAAACATAACAACATATAGCACATTTATATCAATATATACACAGAATCCTATACTTATATATACACATGCAAGATATCATCATCACAAAGATTTCACAAGCAACCATCATTAACTTATTTAGATTTTTAAATAAAAATGTTTACTCACCTGTTTTAAGACAGAAAGCTTGCTTTTTTTGAAAACTGGAAGGCTTGCAAAACTGAAATTTGAAAACTTGTATACTTCTGTTGTTTTTGTTTTCCAAAGAACAATGTCTTGCTTGTAACTTAAAACTGGAAAGCTTTGATCTTGATGATACATAAAACTAGAAAACTTGATGCTCTGAAACTTGAAAGTTTGAAACTGGAATGGACTTCAGAGATTTATTTTGAAAGATGCTTTATTTTCTTTAAAAACTGAAATGCTTTGCTTGATTTCAGGTTTGCATTTGAGAATAGCCTTGCTCAGGCTTTTGAAAAAGGGTTACAGGGTTTGTTTTCTGGTTTACATTGTTTGAATGAAAGAAAATGAAAAGGAAACTTGATATTTAATAAAACAAGTATGTAGAGGCTAAGTTGCTGGTACAAGATTTTTTATTTGCTTGGGTCAGAGATTTTCTTCATAGGGTGGCTGAAATGATACCATTGTACAAGCATTTATTAACTATGTCATACTCATCCCCTTCATTTCAATTCGTATGTACTTATGTTTTCCTTTTGCCTTGCATATCTAGATATTGCTATAGTACATATATTTTTATCTTGACTTATTTCTTCTTGCCTGCAAATACAAGCATACCTCTTTATTCCCTTGCATAACCCCATATTGCTATAGTATAAATTATTAGCCTGATTGCTTCTACCTATGCTTCTATAAAGTTAGAATTATCTTATGCTTCAATAAGTTGTTATATTTATTTTTATTATGTTAGCTTGTATTTATTCCTATTTTTACATGACCATTTATTTATTTGAGATATTATATTTTTATTTTTAAACTTAATGTATTTAACTAATGTATATTTTTCTAATTTAAACTTAATTTACCAAACACTTTATTTATATTTATTTATTTATTTTATTTTATTTTTACTTATGTTAAATATCAAAGTTTCTTATGTTTATAAGTTTATATATATATACCATATTTTTTTTATATTTATATTTAATACTGACAAGATTTATTTCAATTTAAACATTATTAGCAAAATTACATCAAATATATATATACATCAAAAGTGAAAAAGTAGAGCTTTACTTTAAATATTTTTGAAAGACTTTATTTTAAATTTTTAAATCATATCTTCCTTCTAAAATACACACATATATATACACACTTATTAAATTTGAAAACAATAAGTATATTAAAAATATATTTTTAAAATAACACAATTTAAATAATTATTCTTATTTAAAATCAATCTATAATCATAATTTAAAACATCACAATACTAATTTATTGGTTATCTATATTTGAATATAACAATTTAAATCAATTTTAAATACTTTAATTAAGAGATTATCGCATTTTAAATTCCTCGAAATTCCGGGATGTCACAACAACAATTATCAAGCTAGCATTGGCATGGCGCCTTATGAAGCTTTGTATGGGCAGCCATGTAAATCACCTTCATGTTGGGTTGAGACTGGAGACCGTTTAGTTCTTGGACCAGAGATTATTCGAGAAGCATCGGAGAAAGTGGCCATGATCAAGGAAACGATGAATGAAGCCCAGGATCGACAGAAAAGTTATGCCGACCTACGGAGAAGGGACTTAGAGTTTGCGGTCGGGGATTTGGTATTTGTGAAGGTTTCCCCGATAAAAGGAGTTTAAAATTTAAAAGGGCAGTAAAGCTAGCACCCAGATTCATTGGACCATTTAGATTTCTTGAGAGAATTGGATCATTGGCCTATAAAGTAGAATTGCCTGAAAGATTGTCAGAAGTTCATAATGTCTTTCATGTATCTCATTTGAGAAAGTATGTTCATGATCCATCTTTGATTGTTGAGACATCTATTCAAGAAGACTTAGAAATAGAGCTGAATTTGACTATTATCTAAAACCCAGTTCATACTGTAGACCGAGATGAAAAGAGATTGAGGAACAAGGTGGTTAAGCTTGTGAAGGTTCAGTGGAGTGATGACCCTCGCGATTGTACTTGGGAGACTGAGAATCATATTAGAGAAACTTACCCTGATGTAACATCAAATTAGCTGTTTGTTGTTTGAATGCATTATGTATGTTCTTCTATGGCATAGTTTCTTTGCATTTCTTGGTAATATATATACCTTTTGGATTGTTTTTTTTGTATTAATTTCGGGGACGAAATTCTTTTAAGGGGAGGGGGAGAGTGTAACAACCCGTAATTAACCTCTTTAAAATATGGATATTTAATATATTTTTAAATAATTAATCAATGGATTTATAACTAAAATAAAACTCTTTGAAATAATAAATAATGATGGTGAAATAGTTTTTCAAAATAGTTTACAAAAATATTTAGTTCAAAGAAAAATAGAAAATGTGACCGAAAATCAATTTCCAAGTTTTCGACTTTACATCTTCTAAAAGTTGTCCGGAATGTTGTGAACATTTTAGTAGACATAAAAGCAAACATTTATAAAACAAACTAGGATTTAGAAATGATAACACATATTTATTTATAACTTAAGAATATAAAAAAATGTGATGTGACAATTTCCTAAGCTTAAAATTAAAACAGAAAGCAAATGTCACATCAAACCACTCTTTGCGATTTTCTTTTCCTTATTTGATTCGAACCTTTGAATTTGTTGGAGATTTTCCTTTCCTTATTTGGTTCGAATCTTTGAATTTGTTTCCTTAATTTAATCGGGAAGAGTCAACCACTCTTTGCGATGTTTAATTATTTATCCATTATTCATGTTTGGATTTTGATTCATGTGAGGGTAAACCCGTTCCGTGTTCAGCGGCGTGGTCTCATATGTTTGTGTTTAATTACATACCTTCATTTAAAGTTTTACTCATACCAGACAAATCGTCTGACCCGAGTTGTTTGTTTCCATGAACTCTCGGGTACTCATTTTATTTGAGTAGTCTGAGAGTAGCAAGTCTTTGTTCGGCTCTTTGAAGACGGCGTCCTAGCAGGAGGCTTTTCATCTTCTTATTCCGCTGTACAATGTAATTTGTGTAAGTGTATTTTGTTTTAGCATTTGTAAAGGCGAGACGTTATAACTACCTAGGCTGATTTGTAGTACTTTTGTGTAACTCTGGTAACTCCCTGTTAAAGAGTAACCTAATGTACTATTTCTGTTATGTTTATTTAGCAGTTTCGTTTTGAGGTTTTATATTCTATTCTTTTTTTTCGTCCCATGACGATTCATCTTTCCGATACTTGGGCAATGGCACACGAACACCGAGGATGTGTTAAGTGTCGTTCCTAGGGGTCAGAAAGGTGGGTCGTTACAATTATTATAATAACAAAAATAAATAACTTTAAACAATATTATTATAATAACAAACTTTAAAACAATATTATTAATAATATAAAAAATAATTTTAAATAACATAATCAACTTTAAAATATTAAATAATTAACTTTCAATAATAATTCAACTTTAATATAATAGTTAATTTTAAAATAGTAATTAACTTTAAAATAATTTATTATAAATAACTTTAAGTAATATAAAGTATAAAATAATTTTAAATCATATTTAGAATATATTTTTATAATTTTAAACAATGTTTAGAATATAAATAAGTTTACTATAAAACATTGTCAATAAAATAATTATTATATAAAGCTCTTTACTATAATAATAATAATTATATAAACATTTATAATTTGTTTAAAATTGAAGTTGATTTAAATCCATGGATTTTTAAATTCAGAAAGAGGCTTAGCAAACATAATGGTACTTAAACAAGCTACCATATCATTCAATTGAACTTTTCAAGTTAATAACTGGCATTTACATAATCAACAACTATGTATATAAATTCAACAATTAACCACCGCCGGTTAACACAACACTTATTCAAAGTGGCATATCAAGTAGCGACATATAATTACATATCCAAATCTATAAAATAGCAGAACAGAGATTTGTTCTGCTAGTTAAATGACTAATTAATTAAATTAGTGGAACGGTGTTTTATTCTGTTAAATGGGTGTCCAAATTATCATATTCAAATTACTTTAACAGTACAGTGCTTACTTGACCAAATAGATAATACCCATTAATTAAAATTAATTAAACTACGTTATTATCCAAATAAACGTAATTATTATCGAGCAGTATTAATTATCATTAAATTATACTACACCAAAATCAACAAGTTATACTAGGGCGTTGTATTCGTCAATACGAACCCCATGCTAAAATTCGTATGTCAATTGGATTTAATACGGGTGAGATATGAATTTTTAAACTTAACTCTAAGTTTAAATGAATTAAACAAAAAAAATCATTTAATTCTCACCCTAAGCCCAAACGTGCAAAACCCATTAACCCCTTTAACAAGCACGACCTACTATCAAAACAAACTCGTGACCAAGCTACAGTAGCTTCCTCCTTTTGACTAAATTTGTGTGCCCTGCTGTTTGAAACTGATCCACTAATTCCTCCACCGTCGTCCCATCGCTCCACTACTACCAACGCCGACTTGCCACCATCTTCGCCTAAGCCTACTTCACCACTATGCAAAGTGTGGCCAAGCTCGATAACTCCATCTTGTCGCAAATCACATGAACCCGAGCGCTATTCCAAACATTCCCAAAAACCCTAATCGACGTCGTGCTCCCAACTCTGGCCACTGGAGGCCACGCTTCCACTACCAAATCTCCACCTTGTCACGAGCTTGCTACACGTCACCTCAGTTGACCCCCTCGACCTCTACCTTGCCGAAATTTCATTTTTAACCAGAAACTGATCATCTCTTCCTCTATGGCAATTTGCTTCTCTAAAAATCATGCGACCGCCACCAAAAATCACCACTCGACCCAACACACCCATCCATACTTTTCGTTCGTCGATATTTGCTGGACGAAAAACTACCAATATCCCACCACTTACCGATTTTAGCTAACAACCGCCACCACACTCAACGAAACGATCCTAGATTATTTTTAATAAAAACTAGAGATCAAAACAAACATATTTCATGTTGGGATATTTTGCTAAAAGTGGATAGATTTGGAGGGAATGATTTTTGAATTTGAAGAATGATTTTTTTTTGTCACATAGGAAAGAAAATGAAGATGATACATTTGTGTAGATCTCTATCCAAAGTTTTAAAGGAAAATGGAAATGAATGGCTATGTGTTTCCAATTGTTACAGAGAAGAAAGATGAAATATGGAAAACTGTCTATGTGTGTATATATAGACCAAGATGCTTAGCTGCTAAGTAATGAAATGCAAATGAAAGGGGACAAGGAACAAGAAAAGAAGAGCAGAAGGAGACAAGATCATGGGACAGAGAGACAAAAGGGAACAAATATGTTTGTTGAGCACTGTGCCTTTATTTTGTTTTTGAATTTAAATTGAAAAGATTGCGGTACTTCGCCACACAATATTACGTCCGCGTACGAACCGCGAACGACATAAAATAAAATATGATCGCGCACAACAATGTGACACGATCCCCAAACAACAATAAAACAGACCGGTTATCTAATTCTGTTAAATTTTCAAATGCCAAAGTTTGCCATAAAATACATCAAACGGAAATTCAATTATTTTCCAAATTATAAATTATGGAAAAATTCTATAAATTAAATTAAAAATACGTCGTCAAAAATCGGTTTGAATCTTAGATTTTATTATATTTTAAAAACCCTAAATCGAATATTTAAAACCAATTAAATATTCCAAAAATAAAAGTGATACAATTCCAGATCGTTACTATAAATTCCACAAGTAGTATATACTAGTAATAAATACTCTCAAATAGATAGTAATACCAATGTATAGTAAACTCTTTCAAACGGTAAACTTTATCAAATATATTTAAATAAGAATTTACTTTTAAATCCTTAAAATCTACCTTTGAGTTTCCTTTCAAAATAATTTCCTTATTGGAAAACATTTTGATATCCAAAAAGGTTATTATCAAATATTCGAAGCACACTTAGCAAATTAAATATCCTTATTCAAATTCTATAATATACACAACAAACTGGCAACTGTGTATATTGCTAAAACCATTAATTGTACACAACAAAACTGGCAAACATGTATAATACCAAAATTACTAAAATGTACACAATAAATTGATGATGCGTACTTATCCTTATCTATCATTTATACATCGTAAAACTGGCAAAGTGTACTTGACCTTATCTATTATTTATACACCGTAAAACTGGCATTGTATGCATAACCTTATCCAACATTTATACACAATAAGACTATCAAGTGTGTACTTTATATAAACTATCAGATGTACACAATATAAACTTGCGACGTATACAAATGTCAGGGACATATATTCTTAATAATAAAGACAATTTTCGGGTTTTCTACTCGAAATAATATTTTCTCACCAAATACTCAAATGGTTATTAAAATATTTCTTACCAACAATATTTACTATTCAACTAAGGGATAATCTAATATTCAGTAACTACTAGTAGCCACAATGGTAGGCAAACTTCTATCACAGTTGTGAATGGTGGTAGCCACAGAGATGGGCGGATTTCTATTACATATATCAAATTACCCCCCCCCCCCTCCCACACACACACATATATAATTTACACAAATATCCCCTTAACTATATATTAACCCATTATAAACATTTCACTGCATTACTAATCAGCACAATTGATCCCTAAGTTATAATCAAAAGTATTTCGGGATAACTAATCATTGTTATAAAATAAATGGGTCATTAACTATATCATTAAAAGGTCATAAATCTATTAATTAAGGGATTATATAATTTACATAAATATCCCCTTAACTGTATATTAACCCATTATAAACATTTGACTGCATTACTAATCAGCACAATTGATCCCTAAGTTATAATCAAAAGTATTTCGGGATAACTAATCATTGTTATAAAATAAATGGGTCATTAACTATATCATTAAAAGGTCATAAATCTATTAATTAAGGGATTATATAATTTACATAAATATCCCCTTAACTGTATATTAAGCCATTGTAAACATTTCACTGCATTACTAATCAACACAATTGATCCCAAGTTATAGTCAAAAGTATTTAGGAATAACTAATCGTTACTATAAAATAAATGGATCATTAACTATACCATTAAAAGGCCTTTAATGTATCAATTAAGGGATTATATATACTTAATTCAATTTTTATCCCATAATTTAATACTTCTTCGAATGAGCAAATAGGTTATACCAAAATGATCTAGATTATATAATGGTCCTATTGATGCGGACCGCATCTATAACGGAACTTGTATGAAGAAGTTATCGATCGTTCAACTTTCAAGGTTTTTATGATAATTTTTAATTTCAGATATAAGAATACACACATACCTGAACACAATATAACATTTTGACTTGTATGCAAAACTCCATCTCCTTCAATTTTTTTCCTGCTCGAAATTTCCTATGACCCATCTATCGATCATCCTCCACCTTGTTCTTCCATCTCTGGCCACGAATGGCTAAGCTACTGATGCCAAAGCACTCGTCTTCCAAAGATGAACCATCTGGTACCCTCCTTGCCGAACTCAATGCCCCTTACACGCGACCTAAAACCAGCCATGTTGTGACTTCCACTGACCACCACAAAGCACTAAATGCCAGCAGAACCCAAATGAACACCACCAACGAGCACAACTCATCGAGACAAACACGACTGCATCTCCATACTTGCCTACGACGGTCAATGGCGACGGTCAACGCCTGAACGTGCCACCTTTGACCGAAAACTGCTCTTACTTTATCCAAATTCTGGTCGGCGAAGAGCCAAACGCATGTGTAAAGTGCTTCTCAAGTCGTGAACTGAATTAGTTATCATATGGCTTTACTTGGTTCTCTGATGCGTATACTATGGCACCACATATGTATTTTTTCCTAGAAAATCTTTACTGATAATCGAAATATTTCTACTCTTTATCATAAATTATTGATTTAAATTGCAAAAACAATCACATAGATACAAAACCTAAACACCACCGTAGCAAGCATGAATAATGTTATCGGCTAACTCAATCTCGTCTTTTTTTCCCATTCTCTTCTCCCATACACGTTTCTAAAAAATAAACAAAACATATAGTTTGTTGAAAGTTTTCTTTAATAGCAAATAGATTTTATTTTAGAAGAAAATAGATAAGAGGTTGGAGAAGAAAAAAACGATTTTTTTCATACAAGGAGAAAAACTTTATTATAGTTCATATTTTTCTTACTACATTTCTTTTCTCTTACTCCAAAGATGAGTGAATCCACCTCTATTTATAGAAGTTCACATCTCAAATAAACGGTGAAGATTATCTTAATCTAACGGTTCTCCATAAATATCTCATAAATATTTTCTCATACAATTTCAAATATATTAATTCATAAATATCTCCTAAATATTCTATCATACAATTTAAAATATATTATTCTATATATTCTAAATTCTAGATATTTCTTATATGGAAAAATCTGGATTAACAAAATCAAGTTTATTTCAAACACCTCCCTGTAAACTTGATTTTGTAGTATTAAATAATGCTTGAAATCTTTGTATTTCATGTGCTTCGGTAGGAATAGAGATATTATCAAAACTTTCATCATTGTGTTGACCTTCTTACGAAACGTCGAGATCTTTAATGCAAGTTCATGAATGATTGTTTTACTTCTTTCATTTCGTCCTTCTTCATCATAATAGAATTTTTCATAAAGTAAGCGCTCTAACATCAACCTTGTTCCAGTGTCTTAAATTTTGAATAAACCATATAATTTATCTTTGCATTCTTTCATAACTTCACCTTTACAGTCTTTGACCCATTTAATTGCATTATTTGTTTTCCAAATTCTACTTTTATATGTTATTCAAAAACCATCATTTGAAAAATAGGCTTGTTCAAAATTATATAAGCTTTGTTCATCTCTTTATTTTCATGATGATGAAATTCATCACTTATCACTTTGGCTTTCTCTTTGACCATTTCTATTTCTATTTATTTAGCATTCTCTGTTTTCATTTCTTCAAATTTTTGCTCGTACGTCAAATTTCCTTTAAGCTCTTGAATTTCATCTCCTTGATTCGCGTCTTCTTCATTGTCATCTCCTTTACTTTCATATTTTTCATCATCGGCGTCATCTTCACTTACTTTATTTTCTTCATCTTCTTCCTTTTCATCATCTACACGTTTTCCTTCTTCCAATTTATCCTTTTCTAACTCCTCAAATTTCAACAATTTTTCAGCATCTTCTCCTCCTCGATATCCTTCTTTTTCTCCTTCTCATCAATTGGATTGTCTTCTTCTATTATTGTTGTGTCATTCTTTCTATATACTTCTTTCGACAAATTCCATAAATCTTTTGTAGAACTTTCTCCAAACAAATGATTATACGCTACTTCATCGACGTTTATTCTCATCACAACACGAACACGATGATCATTCCATCGTAATTTCACAAATGCTTTCTTGTCAGTTTGCGACATTCTCTCTAAATCATTCGGTAATTCATAACTAGGGTTGTCAATGGATACCCGAAAAATCCGAAATCCGTCCGCATCCGTATCCGAAAAGCGGATAATATCCGATATCCGAAAAAACGGATGCGGATATGGATACGAAGACATTCGCATCCGAAAATTATCCGTCCGGTCTTTGTCAATATTATAGTACAAATTGTATGTATTTTAATATAATGAAAGATATTTATTTGTTGTTTTATCAAGTTAATAGTTTATATTATATACATTTAATGCTTATTAACCACTCAAAACTATTTATTATTGCCATATTTGTTTATATATAACACATTTATGATCAATTGGATTGAAAAAAATGTATGTTAAACTTAAAATTTATATTTATATTTCTTGATTTATCGGTCGTTAGCGGATAGGATAATTATCCGATATCCGTCCGTATCCGCGGATGCGGATATCCGATATCCAAAAATCATTTCGGATGCGGATATGGCACTATCCGCATCCGAAAGTATCCGTTGACAGGCCTATTCATAACCATTTTCGACGATCTCGCATAATTCTTTGGAGATTAGCTCCTCTTTCTTTTCCTTTAAGCCAACAGAAGTAAGGTATCATCTTCTTGGCTTCTTTCCTCAATATAATTGGCCTTCTAAACAACTTTATTATTTCTTGGAGCTCTACATTCAGAAGCATATTGTCCAAACTTTTCACAATTGTAGCATTTGACGTATGATTTGTCATACCTTGATTTTGAATTTTCTCTCCCATGATCTCTTGTTGATCTTTCTCCTCTTTGGTTGTTGTTGTCATTGTTTCTGTCCTTATCCACGACCTAGTCCTCGTTCTTGACCCCAACCTTGTCTTTGTTGGCTTCAATTGCTTTTTCCATTTTTTGAATCAACCTGTATCTTGAGTACTTACTCCACGATCTCTTCTTTCTTCCTTTTCTTTTCTTCATAAACTTATAATGAATCGAGAAGTTCCTTTATTGCCATGGCCTTCAAGTTTTTTGTCTCTTCGATGATGGCAACAATATGTTCGAACTTTGGATCTAATGATCTAAGAATCTTCTCCGTAATTCTTACATCATTTAATTTCTCATCGTTTCTTTTTAGGTTATTAGTAACCAGTAACCACTAAAACTCTTGAGAAGTAATCAGAGACAAGTTCACATTCTTTCATATGCAAAGTTTCAAACTCTCCTCTTAAAGTTTGAAGACGTACCTTTTTGATTTGATTAGCTCCTTTGTAAGATATTCGAAGCTTTTTCCATGCTTCTTTGGCTGACTTTGATCCCGAAACTTTCTCAAAAGTATCTTTATCCATTTCTACTCATATTTGAAGAAGATCTAAAAGAAAGTTATTACCCATGGCCAGAGGAAAGTCCACTACTTCCTATGCTGTTGAAGAAAATGATGATGCCAGTGTTCAACAAGTTGATCAAGATGTACAATCGGTGGCTGCCGATGCCCAAAATCCAGCTGAATATACACCAGAGCTGATTTTGAAGTCCTAATGAAGGAACTAATGGATAGCCGTCAACAGCTCAACCAGCAAATCCAGGCTAACATCGACTTGATGAACCAGTTGAAAGATCAACATGGAAAGACAAGGAAGGAGCCTACTTCATTTTTAGGATCAAAAAATTCATCCTCATCTAACGACTATCACAGAAATAGACGCCGCAAAACAGATGCATATGCAGTAGGAGCATCAAGATAAGATTAGGCTATCGGCCATGGCCGATCGGCACCGATCGATGTCGAACTCTCCAGAGGGATCGGCACTAAACCCTCCAATCAAGGGGGCGATCGGCATGCAAGTGGAGGAGCTTACTCTTGAGGTGTCGCGATCAATCAAAGTGCTGGAGCTCAAGCGAATGTGGTTGAACCGTGGTTGAGAGACGACGATAGAACTACTACTCAGGAAATGGATCAAGAGCAAGAGGAGCCAAGGCAACGTGGCACTGCTCGAAGGCAAGGATAGGGTCGTTCACATGAGCTAGAGCACGACTACCGCCTGGCACCAACTTTCTAAACAGCAGACTTAACAGCTATGGTGAGGTAGCTGGTGAAAGAAAGTCAAGGCTTGACCAACGATGATTAGGGACTCTCCAGAAGTCATACTCCATTCACCAAAAAAATTCTACATGCATAATATCCGCGAAGGTTACATATGCCTATGATGCCTGCCTATGAGGGAAAAACCAACCCCAGGCGGCATCTCTTGAAGTATGAATGGCACATGGACTCCGCCCGACCCACTAATGCAGTCAAGTGTATATGTTTTCTCATCTTTTTGGGAAGATATTGCGACCATGTGGTTCACCAAACTACCACCGCGGTCAATCTCTTCATTTTATGAGTTAGCAAAGAAGTTCCTGAAATAGTTCTGCATGCATATGACTCACCCCAAGGATGTAATGTCACTCTCCAGCTTGGTCCAGGCTCCAGTGGAGTTACTGAAAGATTTCTGAAAAGGTTTAAAATGGCTGTTACAGAAGTCGGTAATCTAAATAATGATGCAATACTCATGGCACTAACTAAGGAAGTCGACTCCGATACCGAGTTTGGTGATTGGTTAGCAGAAAAGCCTTCTTTTACATTAGACCGTTTCTTTGCAAAAGCAGTTCAGTTTCTAAGGAAGGAGGAGGAAAAGTGAACCATGAAGAGAAATGTTGCAGGCCCAAGCACCGAGGGAGTAAAGAGTAATGTGGCAGTAAAGCAGTTCGATGATAGTTTCGGAAAAGTTCAGATCAATGTTCAGAATAAACCGAATGAGCAGAAGAAAGGCGGTGATAGAAACCACGATCGAAGACGGGATTCCAAGATAAGGAAGCCGAGGATCCCATCATTTGATACATACATGCCATTGAATACGTTGCTAGAGAATGTTTATCTATCAACTTGCAACATTATATAGTACAGGAAACCACCTCTGATGGAACCGAGGAGATGCAGAGACAGTTTGGAAATCACTATAGATTTCATAAGAGTTATGGACATACTGCGGAAGAGTGTCGTCACCTCCATGATGTTATTGAGTAGTTAATTTGAGAAAGAAAGTTGTAGCGGTTTGTTAAAACCCCATAGGATGGCGGGTAGGGGACATCCGACACCAATCGAGGACAAGCTCCGGCCAATGCTGAGGAACCTTGGTGGACAGCAAGGAGATTAGTTATTAATACCATTATCAGTGGACCACATACGGTCGATATAAGATGGAATGAGATGGAGTGTTACGTGAACGTTATCGGACATGTTGATATTGAATGTTGCTCGAACACAAAGGGTGGTGCTCCAGCAAAGCAGCAACAAACTATGACAGATTATATCATATTTCGGAGTAGAGATGCAGATAAGGTGGAGGTCCCTATGATTGACCCGATGGTGATCTTGGCCATGGTTGGCCCCGCATTGGTGAGAAAGATTCTGATTGATTATGGAAGTTTCGTGAATATTATTTCAAAATGGCATACGACCAGATGTTACTGGAATCGAAAGATTTGAAACCGTGCAGAGTCCATATCCAGGACTTCAACGGTATCGTAACTGAAGGAGTAGGTTACGTTGAGCTACCAGTGGAGCTATGAGAAGGCAGCCGAAGGAGAGTGCAGGTGCTGCTGTTTGTTATAATGGATGTGAGATCTCCGTACAATGCTTTTCTTGGCCGACCGACCCTTGCTGAATTTAGGGCAGCAATCGCCCCTTGGTTTTTGACCCTTAAATTCCCAAGGAAGAATGGCATAGGAATTATCCATGGAGATCAGGCGACTGGACGTGCTTATTATGTGGCTGAGTTGAGAGACACTCAGCGAAAGGGGAAAGGAAAGGAAGCGGAGAAGCATATCTGCATCAACACTAATGAAGCTTAACAATCATCGTTCGGGCCTTAGCTCGGGCACCATATTCAGTTCTATAAAGATATAGATCCGAGAGATGAAGAAGAGCCCAAAGAAACCAAGGCTGCACCCGTTGAGCTGATGATCGACATCACGGTCAGCCACGACGACCCATCACGGGTCCTGAAGATTGGATCATAGCTTAGTGCAACGATGATGAAGGAATTAGCTAGCTTTCTTCAAGCGAATCTTGATGTGTTCGCTTGGACTCGCTCTGACATGTGTGGCATCTCACTGACTATCACAAGCCATGCATTGAATATGGACACGAGGCATGTCCTAGTTAAATAAAAAGAACATGGCATGGATCCGGAGAGATCTGCTGCATCCAAAGAGGAGGTGGATAAACTAAAAAACAATAGATTTATCAATGATGCACTATACCTGAAATGAGTATCCAATCCAGTTCTTGTGAGATAGGCTAATGGGAAGTGGCGGACATGCATTGGTTACTCAGATCTGAACAAGACGTGCTCGAAAGACAACTTTCACTTCCGAGGATCGACCAGTTGTTAGACTCCACCGCTGGACATGAACTGATTTCACTCATGGATGCGTACTTTGGATACAATCAGATCCCGATGCACGTTCAAGACCAGGAACACACCAGCTTCATTACCGACCTGGGATTATACTGCTATGTTGTGATGCATTTTGGACTAAAGAATACTGAAGCTACTTACCAGATACTGGTCAACCAGATGTTCAAAGACCAGATCGAGCGATCAATGGAAGTATATGTGGATGATATGCTTGTGAAGTCATGGCGAGCAAACGACCACATCGATGAATTGGTGGAGATGTTCAGTGTTCTCCGGAAATATGGAATGAAACTTAATCCCTTGAAATGCTCTTTTGGCATTGCATCAGGAAAATATTTGGGTTTCGTCATCAACTCTCATGGAATTGAAGCCAATCCCGATAAGATTCATGTGAAAAGGAATATCTCGGTGCCAAAGACAATCAAGCAGATACAAAGCCTTAATGGGAAGGTTCCTCCCCTAAGCTGGTTCGTCTCCAGAGCCACCGACAAGTGTATTCCTTTTACGACTTAATTAGGAGAGGGAAGAGGAACTTTGAATGGACGCAAGATTGTATTGATGCATTTCAAGCTCTGGCAGATCACTTAGAAAGACTTCCCATCTTGTCTAAGCCACTAGATCATGAAGACATGTACATCTATTTAGCGGTGTCGGTACATGCCATAAGTGCCGCACTGCTGCATGAAGAGAATCGAATCCAAAGGCCAGTACAATATGTTAGAAAACGGCTGAAAGATGCTGAAAGAAACTATCTGAAGCTATAAAAGCTCGCGCACTGCTTGTTGATTGCATCAGGAAAGCTCCGCCCTTATTTCCGAGCTCATCCCATCGATGTCTTCACTAACCAACCATTACGACAGGTCCTACAGTGACCTAAGAGGTCTGGAAGGTTGCTTAAATAGAACATCGAATTGAGCCAGTTCGATATCACTTATCTCCCTCGAAGAGCCATCTAGGGATAAGCACTAGCGGACTTCATAATCGAATTCACTACACAAGATGACTCTTCGAAGAGCAGTGAAGAACCTACCATCTAATGGAAGATGTACACGGATGGAGCATCTAACGATCGATGTTCTAGCGCCGGAGTCATACTGGTAACTCCCGAGGAATGCTCAATCTTCTACGCCCTGAAACTTAACTTCCCTACAAAGAATAACGAAGCTAAATATGAAGCCTTGATCACTGAGCTTAAGCTGGCTAGAGAGCTGAGGGTGAAAGCTTTGCAAATTTTCTATGATTCCTAGTTAGTAGTAAACCAAGTCATGGGAGAATACCAAACCAAAAGAGCACGACTTGCTCCTTACCTCAACCAGGTCCAAAAGCTGCTAACCGATTTCAAGCGTTATACCGTTACACACATCCCTAAAGAACGGAATGAGAAAGCCAACTCATTGGCCAAGCCAGCCAGTTCCGAGGATGCACAGCAAATGGGCTTAGACCCAGTTGAAGTACTAAATGCTCCGAGCATTGACCAAATGGAGATTGATTGGGTCTTAGAAACGGAGCCTGAGAAGGAGTCATGGATGATTCCGATTAAAGATTATTTGCAAAGGGGAATCCTTCTCGAACGAAGGAATGAAAAATGACAGATCCTTTGTAAAGCATCACGATACATCCTTCAATAAGGAGTCACATTCAGGAAGGGTTTCTCCATCCCCTTACTTCGGTGTATCGCTAACGATGAAAGCAAGTGAGTATTATGAGAAGTCCATGAAGGAGAATGTGGCAATCACACCGAGGGGCAAACCCTGGCAAAGAAGATACTCCGCTATGGTTTTTTCTAGCCCACTGTTAATCGAGATGTAGCTGATTATGCTAGACGATGCGATAAGTGCCAGATTTTGCAAAAATTCTGAGAGCTCCGTTGACAGAAATCACTTAGATGGTCAGTCCATGGCCATTTGCTACTTGGGGTATTGACATCATCGACTCTTTGCTAATTTTCAAAGGTGGTGTGAAATACGCCATCCTAGCAGTTGATTACTTCACTAAATAGGCTGAGCTAAACCTTTGGCCATGATGACTACAAAGAAAGTAATCAATTTTGTTGTTCGAAACATCACTTATCATTTTAGTCTCCCCCAAACAATCATAATTGACAATGGAACCCAATTCGATGGTGCTGAAATCAAAAACTTTTGTCATCAACATCATATCGAGAAAAGATTTGCAGTAGTTGCTCACCCTCAAGCTAATGGGCAGGATGAAGCTGTCAACAAAATCATAAAGTCCATTTTGAAGAAGCATTTGGAAAAGGCTAGAGGCATATGGGTTGACGAACTCCCGTCAGCATTATGGGTATACAGAACCATCAACAAGTCCACGACCGGCCATACTCCATTCGCCCTTGCTTACCGCTCCGAAGCCATGATTCCCATAGAAATTGAAGTCCCTTCTCATCGAGTGACTTACTTTGATCCCAAACTAAAAAATATCTCCATTTGGAATCGCTAGACATGGTTGATGAGAAGCACGAAGAAGCTGACTTGAGGGCAACTGTACACCGACACCAAATTTCACGGTACTACAATGTTAAAGTCTGGCCTAGGACCTTTAAGATCAGTGATCTTGTCCTCGAATGGATATTTCCTAGCCCCATAAACATGGGTCCAAGATGGGAAGGATTGTATGTCATCGATCAGAAGTTTGGTGATAGAACTTTCAAGCTAGTGACTATCGATGGAATCACACTCCCTAGAGTATGGAATAACGAGCATTTACGATGCTATTTCATTTAGTTTTGTTTCATTCGGTTATATTTCATTTATAATTTGCTTTTGCATTTGAATTCAAAGCAATGTAATAAGACAGACTCTATCGTTCCTTTTTCCGTTTGCAATAAAATCAGAATTTTGCTCCATATCTGTGAATTGCTTGTGCATAATATAATAATTGTGATGTACGGCCAACTTACATCCACATATGCATAATATAAACCAACAAGTGCCCAAATTTTAGGGCCAACCAAATACTCTGGTCCATAATAAAATTAAACAAAATTAATGTGACTCGACCGTTAATCCATTAACTCTCGCCTATAATCTGACGGGCTGAGTATAAAACAAAGATCGGGTGTGACTCGACCATTCGTTGACTAACCCCGTTTCATGATTTGATAGGAAGAATGTGAAGTAAATAAGGTCATAGTACGACCAACCACTCTTCGACTTTTGCCCAAGATTTGGGGGCAAGGGAATTAATCAAAGGAAATGTGATTCGACCATTTCTCAGAACACCTCTAGTCACCAGAGTGTGGGCTAGAGTATATACATCAAACGGGTGCGATTTACCTTCCATCAACTAACTCTAATCCACAAAGTTCGGATAAAAGTATAAACATAGAAAATGAGTGTGATTCGACTATTCATTCTCCAACTTTGGCTTGAACCTGACAGGAGGGGAATAAACTGATCATGGACAGGACCTGACTGTCTACGAACTCACTCTGCCAACCCAAGACTGGGGGCAGGAGTATAATCACTTAACCGTTAGACATGTCAGCGTAACACTAGGGCTCACACCTAGTGATTGATACGACTTATGGTCACAACCAAAAAGAGGCCTTGAGTCGGATCAATGCCCAAAGCAATGAGCGACCGAAAGACATTGCAACTTGAACGACGAGCGATGAATTACAAGTACGATGTTGAGAAATGTGATAGCTCGAACACTTAGACAAATTTTGTATAGAAGATGAACATAAATGAAAGAATCGTTATTCACATACTGAAAATTGGAAACTAAGTACAAGTTTATTTCGGAAACTACAAGTCAGAAGCGAGGGTCGTACCTGCACAATTGCGGCCAAGAAAAGAAACTAGTTACTTAGCTACGAAGTACCCAAGCCGATTCAACGGCTATTTCTCTCCTTTTTTGGGCTTCTTCGGGGTGGATTCTCCAAAGCTACCACCTCATCCTCTCTCTTCGCTCCTTTTTTGCCCTTGCTACCCTCAGGAGAGATGATTTTAGAGATAGAGGTGGTCTCGCTTTAGGATATAAAAGGATCGACCTCCTCAGGAGTGACGTCGCCCGACAGTATAACTTGAAGTGGAGTAATATCCACTTTGGCACTCTCCTTCTTCGCTTGCAACTCCGGCTCCTCCTTTGCAATGCGCTCCTTCATGTTAAGTTTACTAATGTGTTCGGAGGCATAGGTCACTATGATGTCCTCTGTTTCATCATAGCCCTGCTGGTCATCAGTCATTTCTTCATGCAGAGCTCCTATAACTTCAGCATCTAGATGGGAGTCTTAATAGGTTGATTGGTAGGAACCACATGTGCAGTGACGGCCATAATGGACCCTATGGTCAGCGCCTATTGTCCCAGTGAAACATCATCATCGAGAGTATGGGCAGATGCAGACGGACCTGCAATTTCATGAAGACCAATGGATAAGCCCATGATTATCGGGCGCGAGATGTAAACCTTCTCGAATGTCGAAGAAGTAAGAGATATTCCTTCAATAGATTGACCTTCGGTCATAGGTGGAGTGTCGCCTTCCAAAATCAGAGACAGCCCAATAGATTTGTCTATCCCTGGATAATCTGGATCGTAGCCTGCATCCTTTTTCGGGGCATGATAAATTGAAGCACCAGCTGCTTGGGTAGTAGGAGGGTCTTGGGAACCAGAGCCCGAGGCTTCGCCGCGATCTTTCCCCTTTTCAGTGATCGCTGGATCATTGAGTAAACTAAGCCGAGCAGCCCTAAGTTCATCGGGCTCTTCATCGTGCAAGATTTCGCGCATGAGCTGCTCTTCATCCACTTCAGCACCATCGAGGGACTTCTTTTTCAAATCTACAATATGGTCCCAGGCTTCGAAGAGCGACTCAGGATACCCCTCTCCAAGGAAGCAGAGGTTGCGATTCATCAGGATGCATGCACTGTAATATATCGGTAGCGGATCGAACTTGTCCTTTATCTCTATCTGACCTCCCTCCCTAGCCTCTATCCGCCCAAGTTGATTGTTGGCCTCTATTTTAGCTTCACAAGCCTCAACGATCTCCTCGCTGTATCATTGAGATTCCAGCTGAGCCGCAAGCTTCTCTTGCTTTTCCTTCTCAAGCTCTTCCTCAAGCTGTTAAATACAAAGGGCCAAAGCATCATTGTCTTTTTTCAGCGCATCCTTCTCCTTCTGTAAAATGTCTTTTTTGAGGGTAAAAGTACCGCTGCGACTAACAGCAGTGTCCAGTCCAGCGTGATGCGCTTTCATTAAACGCGCGATGGCTTCAGAAGACTCGCTGACATTTTTCTCAGCATCGGACAGCTTCGTACCCAACTGCTTGACCTCCTCGTCCAAGCACTTGATGATGTCTTCGTCATGGATCGTTTCAAGAGTTAAGTGATCAATTTCGTGTTTCCTTTCCATCAACACCTCAGAGATTCTCACGGCCACACAGAGAGTTGTACTGTGCTGGACATAGACATCGTTAACATAAGAGAGCACTATGTCCTTGGCCTTTGGAGGAATTGAATGCAAAGCAAGAACAAATATGAACTCGTCAAAGCACAACTTAGGAAATGTGTCATTGAGCTCGACCAACTTCTCAACAGTAGTGGCAGGTAGTGGGGGCTGAGAGGGCCCATTTGTCATGCTTGCAGGATGAAACATTAAGGTCTTCTGCGCCAGATTGGCATTCCAAAGATTGCCGGACGCTGGAAGAACCCGAATGTTGCTCGAGTGCAATGGCCGAAGTGGGAGCATGAGGCATTTACTTACTACTGCTATGGGTAGTAAGGTGTTGACTGGCACCTTTATGGTAGGAAGACTGGGATTTTAATTTGTACTTGGATGACGAGTCCTTAGATTGGTGGCTTCGGTCTTGGTCTTCTCTTCCTTCACACCCTTCTCTGTCTCGACCAGGGTTTGGACCTCGACTGGGCCCAAAATAAGATGGCTGAGAGTACGCCGATCTCTTCAAGTGATCATAGTTACGAGAGCATCCCATCGAGCTTGCAAACAAAATAAAAGTGTATAAGAATCACCAGAGTTAAAGGTTGATAAGTGTCGTGCGGTGCAGTGCACATAATCGTAAGTGTGCTAGTGTCCCCCCAACGGAACACTTGCTGGAGCTTTGCTTGTTGTGTTAATCCCTCTTATGTCGATAGGGGGAATATCAACACCAAATTGAATAAGAGTTCAGACCTCCCGAGGCTTAGGTTGGCAAAATCATAATTTCTGACATCGTCCGGGAGCGGGATGTCCGACAGCCCCTCAAAAAGATTTTCTAGCGGCAAAGAGCTAGATTGATCTATAGTAGCAGAGGTTGACTTGGATTTCTTGGAGACCTGCCCTCTGAGAAACTTGTAAACAAGCTTTTTTCTTCTTCTCTTTTCTGAGGAGGGGAGCTGTGAGTCTTGAGAGGATCCGACCGCGGGCTCATGACTTGGGCTCACATCATCATGACTAGGCTCATTAGCATCGCCCCTCACTTTGCCTTCCTCGGCGGCATCCTGATCCCCTTCGACAGGATCAACTTTATCACCTCTTTGTCCAACGACGCTTCTTCTCTCTACAACTTCCTCGTTGATGTTTCTAGGAAGTCCCCTGTTGCGGCCTTCTTCTAGTAAGTTGAAGATAAAAAGACGCTCGTCAGTAAGAAGAGATCTAATGTCTTTGTCCGCCACCGATATCTTTTTGAGCGCTGAAACTGCCTTCGAGTATGTGTCGCCGGTGGGACATGGATGGCTACCTGCAATGTTCAATAAAATGCTGCTTAGTTCAGGATACGGCTTGGATAAATGCACTTAAAGTTAAGTTTGAAGCGACACTTATGTCCTTCCAACCATTATCCCGCAAAACCAGGTGGGCGGCACACGTAGAAACATTCGTTCTTAAAAGCACTCGGTTTGTTCCAAATACCGGTTACGACCTGGCAGTTTGTGACTGACTCGAGGAAAGTGTATGAGAGGCTTCCCCTTCGCCGCTTGAGAGTGTAGATGAATATAATGTCTTTCGGAGTTGGGTCACGATATAAGGACTCAAGGAATATCATGTATGTGCAGTGCAAAAACGCATAGTTGTTCGGATGCAGCTAAGTCAGCGCTAATCTTAAATAATGCAACATTTTTTGAATGAATGGATTGAAAGGCGGAATGCAACCGGCCCAGCACATAAACTTGTTGCATATAGTATACCCCTCCGGAGGCAAGTGAGCCCTATCGTAATGGAACGGGACTCCCACATCCTCGTATGGAATCTTGTGTTTAATACACAGCCTGCGGAGAGAGGCTTCATCAAACTTCGACGCCCGAAAATCGACATCAATACGTCCACTGTATCAAATGCCGAACAATCGAATGCCGGAAAACCGAACCATTAGGGTTAAAGAAGAAGGAGGTAGAAGAAGAGAAAACAAAACAATAACAAAATCTTACCATCACAGAGGAATAAAAATATAATAGATAATAACTGATCTTTACACAAAAGAAACTATATCTATTTTATACATTATATCATCAGAGTATACCAATATCAAACAATTACTGGACAGTTATATTAACTTTTCCTCACAAAAACTGACTATACAGCTTTCACTGCACAGCGGAATATAATCTACGTGAATACGCCTCGTCATCCAACTCGTCTCCTAAGTTCCACAGCAGTCCATCCAAAATCTGTACTCTATAATACTCGGCCTGACCCGAGCATTATAGTTAAAACAATACCCGAGTCAGTCTGGAAAACCAGCGTGAGAAAACACACTCAATTGAATTATTTAAGTTTTCAAAACCCTTTTGAAAATCAAAGGTATCTTGTAAGACCACGCCACAAATAAACATGTCGGGTTTTTACCTAACGATAACCAAAACATTTCTTATAAAATCCTCTGATATTATAATAGTGTCTAAGTACAAATACTTATTCAAATAGCCGAAATTGTTACATTATTAAATTCCAGCAATACTAGGCTCTACAATCAAAAATGTAAAAGCACGTAGTGAGAATGGATTTCCATACAATGGCAGGGCTACTGGGGTACCGCCCGTCACAATACGTGGTCTAGATCATCGTACCGAGGATCCACCCTGATCCCTTGCATCACAAGACTGGAGCTACCCCTTACTGGATAGTCCGAATAAGATCACCCCGCGGTTGGGATCAGCAACCGCCCACTAAGCTGAATAAAAAGGAACATCTAGACAGGGATGACCTTACCCTAATTGGTTGCTAGCCACTTAGCCTTGCGTGCACCTCCCCTATTTTAGCCATTCCCGGTTGATGAGGCTCGAGGTTATGCGTTACCTTTTTAGCACACATTCACTTATAATGCTCATCATCCTCCTGACGATGTTCTGATAGCATTCATCCATACAAGTCCGTTCCGAGTTCGAACGGAACCGAAAGCACTACTCCTACTACATCCATTTTGGAATCACCCTCAGGATTAGTAGCGATTAGCCCTTGCACTTCACTGCTCCATCTTCGACTCCAAGCTCTTGTCTTCATCACGAAAACGTACTCGTTGGATCGAAGTGGTATTCGGATTACAAATCCGATCCCGGTCTCTTAGAAACAACATTCGTTATTTCCCGGTAAACTCAACCCCGGTTCTTTAGGAAATAAACAGACGAGAATAAGATCGGAGATCACCTCCTAACCATTAGTGGATGGATTTCCTTATAACGTCATAGAAGAACGAACGAGTTTATACGTACAGTATAGCACCTCGAACGGTAACTGTACCATATAATTCCCGTATTCTTCCTATATATTTCCAAAGTCTTATTGGGTCCAAATCTGATAGTCGGTTATTTAACTATCAAATAAACAATCAATTCAGCCAATTATTTTATTCCCACTGAAAATGCCAAGTCTTATAAAAATTAGATTTTAATAGATTTAAATCACTTTACCCAAAAATTATATACTTTATCATTTTAAAATAAAGCTACTTTAAATACTTCTAAATTTAAAACAATAGTTATGAAATTCTATACTAATTTTCCAAATAAAACTTAAGCCAAAACAACTTTTATTTTTAAAAACACAATCCCCATCTCCTTATAAATTCCCACCGTGAATTTATAATTCCAAATTTATCCACTGATAAATATTTCACTTTATTTATAAACCCAGTTTACAAATCCTCATTTCTCATTTCCTTTAAATCACAGTTTCCAAAAACACTTAATCGATTTCAAATCGATTTCCTGAGTTAAATTCCCTTTAAAATTCATTTCTCGATTTATCCAAAATCAATTCCAAAATCCATTAACACCAAATTCACCCTTTATTAATATTTAAAATCCTTATTTAAATATGAAACATCAATTTCAATCTTTATTTCAAAACTCCCATTTTATTTTCCTTTAAAAAAAATCCCACATCCATATATTTGATATCTTAAAATACCCAAATATATTCAGCCAACCATAGCAATCAATAACATCGATTCCAATATAATCTATCACAGATTATCAAATAAAACATATCACCGAATATGAAAATAAATTCCAACATTTTGAGGAATCCAGTTGGATCCCTCCAACCTGTTTCTCTGCATCCAAAGATATTAGCACAATATAAATACCAATTCTACTTCGAGGTGGAATATCGCGGTATATAGGGTCATCCGCTATTATGCGGGACGCATAGGGTCTCATCCGCTATATAATGCGGGAATATCAATCACTCCAATATATATACACTACTATATATACTATCGCATCCAGACTGATAATAATAATCACATTCAATCAATCAATCACTAATTTAAATTCTACTATTAATTTAATTGTGGAAATCCATATGTGAGTGAGATTAACTCACCTTTGATTTTAATTTGCAGTCCAATTCATCTCGACTTGTTTCCCGATTTTGACCTCTCAAAATCTGGATATCACTATACTGATGACGATCCCCACGCTACACACTCGCTCAAACAGAACTCCACCCTTTCTGAATCGTCGCCGACGACTCTCCCAGATCGCAGAAGTCAATCTTCACTTAACCCACTGCAACCATTACCTCAGTACACGTGCGTCCCTCCGACATTTACCATCGCGAACCTCAAACCGCGCAACCCCTCGAGTTCGAGCACCTCCATCAGATCGAAACCCTAGCAGTCGTCGCCTCCGCAGTCGAGCCTTGCCGAAAATAGCGCCATGCTCGCGTGCCCTAAGTCCCCTAGCTCGTCTCGATTTAATCGAGTATTGAAACCCCTCTCTCTCTTTTTCAAGCTCGGTTCGATTTCAATTTGCTTGGCCGCCATTTTTTATATTTTTAACGTGTTTGATTTCGAATTGAACAGAGGGAAACGAGATTTAATTTGAGTGGGTATTTGTTTTCAGCCATTATTTGTTTTATTTTTCAACTGAGATGCTCGGCTGGTTGATATCTAGAAAGGTGAAAAAGGGATACGTGTTTGATTGTTTATTTTAGAGGGAACACGTGTTGTTAAGGAAGAAACGTGTTTAATTTGTTTATTGTATGTGAGAATATATATTTAATTTAAATTCAAATTCAAATCGTCTCGATTTACACAGTCTTAAAATTTCGAACCCCTATCGAGGCATGCCGCCAGACGTTCATAATGTTAAACCCCTATTCCGAACATAATGGAAAAGGTTTCGAGTCCTAACTCGATCGTATGGAGAAGATAGCTTTTTTGAACTCAGTTATTAAATTGAATTCTGGATATAAATTTTAAAAGCCTTTGAAATATTTTTAACCAGCTTAAAAAAAACCAAGATTCACTATCTTACCCAATTTCCAAATATTTAAATTCAATAATTTAAATTATCCAATAACAGTGATATTTGAAATTCAAGTTAGAATTTAACTTTTAAATATTTAAAATCAATTAAATATCAAATTTCAAATATCCAAAAATTCCGGGTCGTCACACATTCCTAAAAAACTCATATACTCCAAGTCTATTACTTACCTTTTGTTTTTAGACTTTCATATAAGAGTGGGATGAATTTTACAATTTTGTATATTGAATAACTTTCTAGATCTAGTAATAGTTATTTCTAATTCTTTTGTTGTTTACTTGATACTAATAAAAACAAGGAAGTAGTAAAGGAGAAATGAGAGAAAGATCAATTCAAGGATTTGAGAAGTCCAATATCGGTATTTCCCATTTAATTTGTTCTTTCATATTTTAATGTTTCCAACACTTTGTATTGTAGTTTCATCTTAGTGACTAGCAATATTAGTTTCCTTAGTAATCAAAATTGTGGGATATGAAACAATGCTTGGAAGAGTAACCATGTAATTATGTATTATCATTGGATATTCTTAAGATTTTAAGTTTTGTTGTAATATGTTTTGTAGCTCAAATTTTCTGAGTGTTTGACATTATTCCTTTTACGTCTACTAATCACACGTAGACTATTTTAAAAAAAAATTCATATTGTACAATGATAGTGTACGCGTGATGCAATTTCTTTTTATGTTTTTTATATGTACGCATAGTTACTTGAATTGAGTCATTGTGTATGAGTTATTTTATTAATAATGATCTCTCGAATCAATATTTTAGTTTTATAGCTTAAAATTTAAATTTAATGTGTGCATCTGTATAATTATTTATTGATGTGTTACGTAATTGTTTTAATTTTCTTTTATATGGTATATAAATGTAGTTATATATACGTACACAATGACATACAAATGTGTCTTTTAGATAAATAATTTTCGATATTCAAAATATAAAGAATATTTAAATGTAAAATATATCTTGAAAATAATGGTTTTACTTGAGTTAATCATAAAAATATACTTAACCAGATTTGCAAAAAATATAGTAGCAATCCGTGTGCGTAGCATGGATTCGCACTAGTTATAATAATTACACTATATACTCATTGTATGATGAAGATTTAATGTAATATTATAATTCATTTTTCTAAGAACAATAGAAATGAAGATAACAGACATCTAACACAAATTAAAGGCGATTAACAAAGAATGGCACTAGAAAATCAAAATTCTAGAAGCATTTCTATGAAAAGCTAAAAGCTATGTCGTTTGAATCGGTGGGCGTCATTATGCTCCATAAATTGGCGAAAAATTATGCATGGTGATTACTTAGGTTGATTGCTTCCATTTGATGTTTCTTTTACCTTACATGTGGAGTGGTAGTTTATTGACGTTAATATCTTCCTTTCATGTGGATTGTTCACCTATACTAACACTTGAACTGGCTGTGCAGCCTATTGGCTTAATACAACATCAAACTTCAACACCAATCAAGAGATTACATGATCTCCCGAATGGAAGTAACACATCCATTTTAAAGGTCACACGGACACCACAATCCTATTTTATTCCCACATCACATTAACTTTGTTCTAATAAATAATTCTAAATTATTATTTACACAGCCTTGGGATGTCGAATATGAAAAGATGGTGCTATCAACAAAAATAGAACATTTAACCAATCAAAAGTTCAATGACGGGATTTGGACATCTAAAAACATGGTAGCACAATAAATTTATCAAACAATATCGTATCTTCAAATTATCAACTATATTTTTTCCAACAACATTCCAGGTTGGGGTAGGAATTAACAACTCTTCATCAATAGTTGCAATTGATAAGGTGACCTTTGCCAACGTCTTTGAATCCTACTCCTCCTCAGGAGAGCTGCATCTTACAAAATGGTACACATTTTTAATAAGCTATTACTAAATTTTACAGTCTGAGGTGGAGATTTTTTTAGTACAACTTCAAACATACATTTAAGTTATATCTATCATGCTAGGTAAGAGTAACGATCACATATAAATAATATTGTATGGCGCTCCATGAGTGAATTGTTGTCATGTTTCATCTTTACCACTTCAACTTCGAAATTTTCTATATTTTCAATTTTTGGTATATTTACATACATAACCATTCTTTGTATGACTTGGAGCATGAATGTTTTTCCACTTCAAACAATTCGAGCGTTACAAATTTCTAACCATAGCTTAATTTCCTTTGAAGGTTAGTTAATTTCAAATGCTTGAAGGTTTAAAATTTTTGAGTTTTTATCTAGTACGAAAAAATTGAAATTTTGAAATTCAACCAATATTGATTTCAGGTTTTATATTTTTCTATTTACATTATGGTTTTTTTACCTGTGTAATTCAGCTGAAAATAAAATTTCTCTACAGGTTCCGTTCATTTGGATTTTGAAATTTATTGTTCAACATTTCATCAAATTTTCAGCATTCAACATTTTTTAATCTTATTGTTGTTTTGTTTCACATAAATATACAATCGGAGATGGCTAGGAACTGTAGTACCCAATTATTGATAATAGATAAAGCCATAAACCACTTATATACTGAGAATCTATGACTTGGGTATGTAGTATATATGTATGATATTTGATCTGATTTTCATTTTACTGGTGAAAAATATATAAATAAACCCGTTATTAGTTCGATAGATGTAGTAGTGCATCAACTTGGTTCTCTGCATTCTTTCCAGCTGCAATGTTGCAAAATCATAGACAGACTTAAACTTTTGTAAAGTTCGTACAAAGAAACATTTTTAGTTTAATCCTTATATTTACCAATTCATTTATTCTTCATGGGCAAAACATTGGCTATATGATTTTAAGACTTGCAACACCAACTCCTTCAATTTGTAGTTGCAGTGCCATCTATTATGTTCTACGTAGTTATATTTTCTTCCCTACTTGGTACATTCGTTCAATAATTATTTACTAATTGAGCTTTTACAGTTCAAATGGCTTGCCTATATATTGAACTAATAGAATTTTTGTAAACTAATGTTGCAGGACCAAGTTCCCGAGCAACTTTGAAATACCTGATGCAAGCTAGAAGCAATGGTTATATGCTCAACTTAACTACAACAAATACATGTTATATTCTCCAAAGCTTCTCAATGTCCAAAAACATTTACCGCCAATTTGTTGCTTTAAACATTTTAATGATCAAAAAATCCATATTAAAAAACAGTGTTGTTGTCTACTACTATGGTTTTTGCTCTATTTTGATGCAACTGCGGCAGATTACAACATATTGTTTAACTATTTTAATTAATGCTCCAACACGTCATGCTTTGTTGTAGAACTGCTAATTAGTACAAATATAAAATGATACCATGATTTCTCATATGATTTGTATTTTTCGTTTGCTATATGATAAAATTGTCATGATTATGCTCTATTAAAAATACTCATCCGCATATATTTTTTTAATGCACTTTTATTTGAGTACCGCTCCAAACGTAACTTCGACATCTATTACATAAGTTCAAGTCTTTTAAACCTGCACCCAGGATTAAACGATGTACCCTTACAATGTTTATCCACCATTGTTCCAGTTTGCAAATATGGTGCATAGCATATAGTACGTACCAATTGTGTTTCAATCATCACTAACTGATTTTGGCGTACTGTTGTAGTTCCAACAGCTCGTCATATAGTGAGTGCATCGCATAATTTTGCTTAGCAATTCCACCATTTGTTAGCCATTAGATTAACAAAGTTGTACCTTTACAGTCTACAAAACTGCTTGCTAATTACTGTTTTATATAATGGGGCATAACATGTTTGAGAATGATTTATAAACCTTAATGAATATTATGCATTAACGTTGTTTCTGTACTAAAGCTATTACCCAAAAAAATTTCCTCGCTATAATCACGAATCAATAACAGCGCCTACATCTATTCTAAGGACTGCAGTTTACTAAGCTTTAAACGGAATTATTGCATTCCGTAGCCTTTATCAACCATTCAACATCTCATGCATAAGACCTTTTTGTATGTCACTTCACTGTTCTAAACAAATATTTTACAACATGCCTGTTTTGACCATGATTTAGAAAATTTTTGTACACTATTTTCATACTATTAATTTTCGTACTATATCCTTACTACCATGCGTACACAGTTGTATTCCAACCAATTATCCCATTAGTCTTTCAACTTATCCATGAAATCAAGCAATATAATTGGTTTTGCGCAAATGTTCTCATAACTAAAGATTTATAAACATCTGCGTGCGTAGCACGGATTCGAACTTATCTTTACTACTAATAATAAGAATTCGTTAAACATAATTCAATCGAGTCTTTTTGAAGTACCTAAAGTGCCCTTCCCTCTACATTTAATAAAAAAAAATTAGTCCTTTTGAAATACATATAAACGTTCTTTTACATCTAGATGACCTTTGACCCTCTACAACAACAGAAATTGAAGTGGATACAAGGTGCAATTTGTGGACTGAAATATATAAAGTGAGAAAATGCATTAATTCATTTATACAAGCCATTCAAGTTAGGAGCATGCTACATTTATCAACTTCACTTTGAATGTTACTTCATCTATTAACTTATATACACTAAGAATAGTAATGCCTTGGGCATTGTGGGACTAACCTAATATTAATGGAAGTAGTTCCATAGCCAGTATCGATGCCTACACCATTTTCTGCTGGTAAGGATAAAGATAGTTTCGAATTGAATTGCTACTACATAATTAATGATTTGAAAATCTTCATAGGCCCTTAATCAAAGTCAGCAATTTATACCAACATATTTTATCATGTTCTTGAAGTTTTCGTTTACATGATGCTTACAAGTTTGAATGATACTTGAATTTGAAAGCAACTATTCAAGATAACATAATTTCAGAATTACATGCACATATGTTACCTCAGGAGAAATAGATTTAGCAGTAATATATATTGATCACTACGCTGGCATTTTACGAGCATGTACACTGCCATACACTTAATTTATTAAGGGAGGTAGCTATTCGATGAATATCAGTTATATAGTAATCTGCATCTTCTTATTGACCAATACAAAGGGTAAATATATAGTTGATTTATAGGCATGATATTTATCAACGAGCCGTGAAAATGGTGGCTGAGTTTAGTGAAGGAATAACATAACCATATTACATATTCAGTTTGGTTTCATATTGACACCACATCCTATGTGATTTATTCATCTTCTTAGACAGGTTATGGAGCAATATAAAACACCAACCTAATACATATGATAACTTAATAGAGAGATGTTGTGATGCGTCTTAATGAACAAAGCAGGTGTTTAGATCAACTGGAAAAAAAAGGACTCAACTTTTGATTAGTGAGTTTGTCATTCAAAAGTTGTAAAAATTAGTAAGAATGTGGAGCATACATTTAGACGGTTTGGCTGAAATTTAAGCATAAATAGAGTGTTAGCAACTGAAGCATGACTTCAAGAATGATAATACATAATTTATATGAAGGAGATAATCCCCGCTAGAAGAACATAAAATATCAATGTTGTAATGGATGTGTACTAACAGTAGAGATAAAATTTTAAACAAAGATATTCAGGCAAAAGTAGACATTGTCCCTATAAGAGACAACATGAGAAAATCATTTACAATCATTCATTCATATTCAATCATTGAAGATAAACAAATGTTTCAAGTAGAAATAAAATCAATTTGCAGAAGCATGTTTACAAATAATGAGAGAAACACCTACTAATCATGAGGTAGTACAATTACCATGTTCATAACAATTCATTTGAATTAAACTTTGATTGATAATGTTCGACTAAAGATTAAAATGATGAGAAGTATTCAACATAACATTAATAACAACCTAAAATAATACCATGGAATTGAATCAACCTGCTTTGGTAATTTACGTGGAATACCATGCCTAGATTTTAAGTACTAAGTGCGGTGACACACATACATGATACATAAGAGCATTTATGCTTTATCAAATCAACAGAGCAAATTATTAGTACACTTAATAAAACACATATTAAGCTTACCTTCTTAGTAGATTTAAGCTCTTCTTCCAGTGCATCAATTCTACTCACAGCAGTATTCAACATATGCTCCTTCTCTACAGGGATCACAACAGGTTTCGAGCTCACATCGCTTACCTTGCCTTCCAACTCAGCCAACCTCTTCACTGCCTCCGAAAATTCTCCCACGGTAACGCTAGGTTGAATTTTGTTGACCACAACTTCAAGCTTTGGTGGTGTTAAAATCGTAGTAGCTGCAGCAGCTTCAGCATCAGTGGTCTTCTTTGGAGCTGCATGAGTTCACAATGCCAGTAATAACAGCCATGACTCCATTTATCGCTTTACTATTCTTTTTAACAATCTCTTCCTGATTATAATCATCGACTAAAGTACTACTATATTTATTATGAATGGGGCTGTCACATCATATTCAGAAGGATCTATGGCAAAATAGGGATTCACATATATGTACGTATGGCAGGTGACACAATGGGTCATGATGCATGGATGGACAGTTGGGAATCTTTGGAGCATGTTTGTAGAGTATTGTACTCAAAGATTGAACGGTGAAGCTCATGTTGGGTTCTTGAGTTGGCTCAGTCCGGATCAAGTCAACAACGGAGATGTGGATTATATGTCTGAATAGTGATCCTGAATTTGATAATTATGTAAGTTAGGTTTTATGAGAATTGTAACAAATATGAAAGGAAATGATATTTGTCTTTATTTCAGAAAATACAATACAATTGAAATGTAGAACAGACAGATTATTTATACAAGTATTCTTGGGCCTAATATAATAGAGCCCAGGATCCGAAAATAAAGAAACAAGAGATGACAGCCCTTGGATGGCTTGTATGGCTGAGATGAAACAGATTGTAGTGATGCGGATTGCAATATATCCAACGGAAGTAAAGCACACGTCTTATTATCTTTTACTCCCCCCCTCAAACCCAATTAGGTTTAGGGTTTGCGAGAAGAGATAAAGATATGGCGGCGCCTTCTTTGAGAGAGATGCGACTCGGCGATTTGGAGGTACAGACATTATTCTGGTATGAAAACAACTCTTTGAGATCTCTGGTGTGGATCGACAGTATCAACGTTGAGCTCCTCTCTGAGTCTCGAGAAGTTGAATTTCGTCAAAGGTTTAGTAAGTATGTCTGCCTTTTGGTGAGTAGACGGTATGTACCCGACTTTAAGCTTTTCTTTGATCACCTGCTCTCTTATGAAGTATAGATCCAGTTCTATATGTTTTGTTTTAGAATGAAGAACTGGGTTAGATGATAAAGATATAGTGCTCACGTTATCACACCAGATTGTTGCCTTTTTGTTAGAAACAATGTTTAGCTCACTTAAAAGTGATTCTACCCACATCACTTCCGCTGTTGCGCTAGCCACACTGCGAAATTCAGCTTCAGTGCTGGATCTCGATACAGTGCTTTGCTTCTTTGCACTCCATGATATAGGGTTTTTCCCTAAGTAAATGCAATAGCCTGAGGTAGATTTGCGGTCATCAGTGTCTGTGCCCCAATCTGCATCAGCGTATGCATTTATGTTGAATGATTGACTTGATTTTAGGATGAGTCCATGATTGATAGTACCCTTGAGATATCTGAGTATCCTTTTAACAGCTTTCCAGTGATTGTCTAGGGGATTTTGCATATACTGACTGACTTTGTTGACGCTAAATGAAATGTCAGGTCTTGTGATGGTCACATATTGGAGTGCACCAACTATACTCCTGTACTGCTTTATATTTTGAATTGCTTCCCCCTTATATTTTGATAGTTGATGATTTGTAATCATAGGAGTTGGTAGTGTGTTAGCCTTATCCATTTTTGCTCTTGAAAGTATGTCTGCAATGTATTTTCTTTGATTGAGATGCAACTCTAATGTTCCATATCTCTGTACTTCAATTCCCAAAAAGTAGTTCAGGTCACCTAGATCTTTAATAGAAAATTCTGAATTGAGCATTGCAGTAACTTTCTTAATTTCTAATTCACTACTTCCTGTAATGATAAAATCATCAACATAGATCAGAATATAAGTGGTAGCAATATCATTAATTTTAGTAAATATGGAGTTGTCAGATTTCAGAGATTTGTAGCCAAATTTTACTAGAGTTGATTTGAGTTTTTCAAACCAGACTCTTGGTGCTTGCTTTAACCCATAGATGGCCTTGTTGAGTTTGCACACCATTTCTTTGCTTGAACTGTGAGTAAATCCTTCTGGTTGCTCCATAAAAACTTCTTCCTGTAATACACCATTTAAAAAGGCATTATTCACATCTAATTGCCTGATGCTCCAATTTCTACTTAAAGCAATTGTTAGTATAATCCTGATGGATGAAGGCTTCACAACAGGGGAAAATGTTTCAGAAAAATCAAACCCATACTGTTGTGAATATCCCTTTGCAACTAACCTTGCTTTATGTTTAGAAATTGAACCATCAGCATTTTTCTTTAATTTGAATGTCCATCTACACCCAACAATGTTTTTGTATTCTGGTCTTTTGACAAGAACCCAGGTTCCCTTGTTAACTAGAGCATTATATTCCTCTTGCATAGCAGCTCTCCATTTATTATTTTGAGCAGCTTCTATGTAAGAGGATGGTTCTTCTTGATTTATGGTGGTGTTGATGACTTTTGGTTTATGTATACCACACTTTGCTCTAGTTAGCATTGGATGAATATTGTCATTATTTCTGATAATGTTGTCTGAATTATTTTCAGAGTTGTTATGAGCTGTAGATCCACTGCTGGTATCTTGATTGTTGCTAATCTCCTGATTATCATCCTTGCTGCTGATCTCCTGACCTTGAGTACTTTGACTGTTGTTGTCACCTTCCCAGTTATCTTGCCCTTGACCTGGTTCCCTAGTGGGCATGGTGAGTTGAGGGCTGATGGTTGTGCCTTTACTTGTAGGCTGAGTTGAGGGTGCAACTTTGATCTCATCAGGTAGATCAGGTATAGTAACCTTTGCATTTCTTACTTTTTCAGTAGTTTTAATATCAGTGTTGCTATATGGATATACATGTTCATTAAATCTTACATGTCTGGAAATATATATCTTCCCTTTATTGTCAAGACATCTGTATCCTTTCTGGTTGTTACAGTAGCCTAAGAAAGTACATGATTTAGATCTGAAATCTAATTTGTGAGTATTATAAGGTCTTAAGCATGGAAAACATTGACAACCAAACACCTTTAGGTGTTTATAATCTGGTTTGACCTTAGTTAGCACCTCTTGTGGACATTTGAACTTGAGATTCTTAGTTGGTAGTAGATTTATCAAATGTACAGCAGTATTAAATGCTTCTGGCCAGAATTTTAAAGGCATAGAGGCCTGTGCTAATAAGGTCAGACCAGTTTCGACAATATGTCTGTGTTTCCTTTCAATGATTCCATTTTGTTCTGAAGTATATGGACATGTAGTCCTGTGATTAATCCCTTTTTTTTCAAAGAAGATTTTTAGTGGTAAAAATTCCTTTCCACCATCAGATTGAAAGGTACAGACATGATTTCCAGTCATGTTTTCAACCTTATTAATAAATTGCATGACTATATTACTAGCTTCTGATTTTGATTTTAGCATGTAAATCCATACAAATCTAGAGTAGGCATCTATAAAAGATATATAATATTTGTAGCCATAGTCAGAACTGATAGAAGCTGGACCCCATAGATCACTAGCAATTAATTCAAGAGGTTTTGTGTAGTTAGTATGTGAATCTGGAAATGCAAGTTTATGACTTTTTCCCAATTGGCAAGAAGCACATATATATGAGTCAGAAATATTACTAAAAGGAATGTTATTACTAGTCATAACATGTTTTACAATCTTAGCACTGGGATGTCCCAGTTTATAGTGCCATAGATCAAAAATACTATTGTTCATGACATTCATTATACAGTAATTCTCTTTGTTTTCAGAAATGTTAGAATTACAGAAATCAAATTTATACAACCCATTGTTTTCTTTACCCTGCAAAATGATTTCTCGAGTTAGTATATCTTTAACTATGCAATTATTAGGATAGAATTCAAAAAAGACATTGTTGTCTTTTGCGAATTGGGAAACACTCATTAAATTTCTTTTAATTGAAGGAACCCTCAATAGGTTTTTTAGAAATAATTTCTTGGGTCCATTTATGCTTGCATTTCCAGTGTGTGTAATGTGCACAGTTTTACCATTACCAACAAGAAGATTTTGTGTACCTTTATATTCCTTGTTGCCCAAGTTTAAGTTGCTGAGATTGTTGGTCACGTGATTGGTTGCTCCTGAGTCTGGGTACCAGCAATCATCATCATCTGCTGTGGCAGTCTCAGTGTTATGAATCTCTACTTGACCATTGTTGTTGTCTTTGGGCCTATCTACAGTATTGATGTTTGTATTGCTATTTTGTTGTGATGGAGTAAAGTTCTTGTTGAATCTAAAATAGCATTTATTTGCTCCATGGCCATATCTTTCACAAATTTGACACCTTATTTTATTGTTGTTGTTGTTGCTCCTGCCACCTCTTCTTCCTCTGTTGGATGGTCCCCCTCTCTGATGGCTGTTGAACTGACCTCTTCCTTGGCCTTGTTTGCCTTTGTTGTAAGTATAGTTGACAGATATGTCTGAACTTACTGTTTTTCCATGTTCTATTCTACCTTCATGTGATAAGAGAGTAGAATAGACGAATTGTATTGAGGGAGTAGGTTCCATGGTAGATATGATTGCCACAACAGCTTCGTATTCGCTATCTAGACCACTGATTATGTATAAAACATGTTCTGAATCAGAAATTTTGTGTCCTGCAGAGGCTAGTTGATCACATAAATTTTTGACTTTGAGTAGATATTCATTCATAGTCATTTCATTCTTCCTAATGCTCTGTAATTGCCTTCTATGATGCATGATTCTTGCAGATGACTGAGATGTGAAATTTCTTTCAATAGTTTCCCATACTTCTTGAGCAGTTTTACAGCCAATAAGCTGTGGTAAGATGGATGCACTTACAGATGACATCATCCAGGCACAGACGAGACTATCTTGTCTCTGGTGTGCAGTAAATTCTTGATTTAACACCAATTTGTCTTCATTGTCTTTGACAAATTTTGGTGGTGTGTTTTTAGTACCAAGAATATAGTCCTCTAATCCATAACCTCTAATAGATGTCTCTACTTGTAATTTCCAGATCAAGAAGTTGGTTTCATCCAGTTGGATGGAGAGCAGTTGGCTCTGAGGTTTGATGGTGGTTTTCATCAGATTATCTACAGGATCTGATTGAGTTCGACTGGGAGAAACTCTTGTGCTGGACATTTGAGGGCTTGTGGCTTCATCTTGACTCATGATGAAAGATGACTGATGTCAGAAAAACAGGTATAATGATTCAAACCTGAGAATCTTGAATTAGGAATAAAAGAAAAAGTTATGAAGTTGAATCTTGATGTTGTCTTTAGAGCTTAAGTGATGATTCAGACTCTCTGATGAGTTTTCTTGATGCACTTGTATTCAACTGAAACTTTTTCTTGAATTTCTTGATCGGTTTTCAGTAGTTTGAGATCTTTATACCACCAAGCTTTCGGTGGAGTTCAGATGCAGCCAGATAGAATAACTGGCGAGGCACTGATCTCTGGTGATTGCAGCAACTCTCAAATGAAAAGATGCTGAATCTTTGATGAGAGGAATCCAAATGATGATGCTTAATCTGATGGATGAAATTCTCTGATTATCTGGTGCAGTTAGCACAGAATAATTGCTCTGATACCAAGTTAGGTTTTATGAGAATTGTAACAAATATGAAAGGAAATGATATTTGTCTTTATTTCAGAAAATACAATACAATTGAAATGTAGAACAGACAGATTATTTATACAAGTATTCTTGGGCCTAATATAATAGAGCCCAGGATCCGAAAATAAAGAAACAAGAGATGACAGCCCTTGGATGGCTTGTATGGCTGAGATGAAACAGATTGTAGTGATGCGGATTGCAATATATCCAACGGAAGTAAAGCACACGTCTTATTATCTTTTACTATGTAGGAATATTTGATGTGTTTATGTAACTTCAGTTATTTATGTAAATATGTTTGTTATTATTTGAAAGTGCTTTATTTTCCACAACAGATGAATATGACAGGTGGTGTGATTTCATACTATGATTGGATTCTTTGCAGTTTATTTTTATACACCCGACATTTCAATGTGTGAAGTTTGCTTCTTTCTTTAGAATTTTTTTATTTTTTATTTTATGATCATGTCATTTCACTTTTATAAATAAGACTTGCAGTTGATTAGTAGATGAATTTTGAGATATTGGTTAGCTTTTGGGTTTCATCTCTGATGTTGGATTTTGATAGAAATATGAATTTGATAAGGTGCATACAGTTAGAAGGCATAACCGTCGTTTGTTTTGGGAAGCTTGATAGAGTATATTCAGCTAAAGTTACAATAGGAATTGCAATAGAGTTTATTTAAGTTGAAGTCAGAGTACATAATTGTTTGCCAAATAAATTTTACTAAGTTATACATTGTCTGTTTTCTTGGATAATGTTTTATTGAAATGTACCCAAAGATTATAAAGTCTAAATTTTGTGTAATTATAAAGATTATAAAGTCTAAATTAGTGCCTAAGACTATAATGTTGTGTAAATAAATGTTATGCATTGCAAGATTGAACCATGGTTTAGTTACTATTCAAAGCACGTAACTAAAATTTTCAATTTTTTGCATGCTTTTTAATATTTTAATGCCCATACTATATACTAACTACGAAGCACACACTATTTTATTGCGAGTAGCTGTCCCATATAAATTTATACTAATTCATGTGAATATTCATGCTATATTCTCCCACTCTTTTTTTTCTCTTCTTGAATTTTTTCATTCTTATCATCATGTTTTTCCAAATCAGAAATTTTGTTGGGTTTAGATAAAACCCACACAAATAATTTTACAATATATGTTTGAAAATGGGTAGATTTTATATATAAAAAAAACTAACAAGTTACAAATATTTTTACAATGTAAGCACATTCTAATGTATGGCTTGCATGAAATATTAAATGAAAAAATACCCTCATATAAATCGTAAGATGTCTCCATCTACTATCAAACAATACAAAATAGTAGCCTCCAAATCATTGTCAAAATGTTGCCTCTGCTCTAGGATTTAGATAAAAGTTTTCACCTTTTATTTTTCCAATCTTTTATGCTTTGTTTTCGGTGTCAAAAACCTTGCACTCTCTTTGGGAAATTTCATCCAGAAATATAATAAAAAACCAAGCCCTAACATAACATAACATGGTCAGTCCAACTAAAGGCAGCGTGCATCTGTTTGTGTTAATTTGTACATGGCTCCCTCCGACACTATAGCATTTTTAGATGTCCGACAAATGTCCACAGGTTGTTGAATTAATGCATGCACATTGTGATTAGATGCAGGCCCACCTGAGCATGCATACATACTCGTCTTAATTAAGACATTATAACCCAGTGAAACTAATTGTTTGTCACTTGATTCCTAATCATAATTATCGACGATCTAAAACATTTTACTTAGATTAAAATAATGATTATACATTACTTACCATCCTTATCCTATTATTAGCCTTAAGATTTATTTAGCATCGACAAGCACCTTTGTCCTATATTCAACTTTGGTGCGAGAGGTCACAAGTTCGAAACTTGCGTAGCGTGATTCGAACATATATTGACATGTGATTTGTGATATGTTGTCCCAGTGATATGTTGTATCTAAAGTACCATTTCAAAAAAAAGATTTATTTAGCATCACCGAGTAGCATATTTCAACTTTCAATAAAAAATAATACAATATTAGATGGGTATCCAAAAATGAGGTTCAACAGGATGAGGTTCACTATATCATAAAACACTTCACTCATAACATTTCTATTAAATCTGTGCTATTTACAGTTTTACGCCATCACATCCATTGTATCCTATCTAATCAATAGTTTTTGCTGCACTTTACCCACGGTAAAATGTTTTTTTTCTTCCATTGGTTGTTATTTTTTCACCAATTAAAATTGTAATAATAAATTAATAGTAAATCTTCAATCGAAATGAAAATGAACGAATTTTGATCGCTGATCAAACTGGGTAAAAGTAAGGAAAAAATTAATATAGTGGATTACACATCACTAATTCACCACGAAATAAAAAAGCAATCAATATGAACTTACAATTATTTTTGTAGATATTGTTAAGTGCAATATCATATCTTAAAATGTAAATCTAATTTTATTTTTAAATATTAATTTTTTAATTTATAATCTGACTGGATCACATATTTTAAATGAGATTTTTACTCAAATGGCTTCTTTGTGCAAGATAATAATTTTTAAGGACAGCACTTTTGAAAAATTAGTTTTAAGGACAATTTATAGAAAAAAGATAAATGAAATTATCATTTTCCGTTATACAGAAATAATGAATCAAAAGTACGAATTCAAAAATGGCGAACTTCGACTCTATGGAATATCTTCATTCTTTATTTCGTCGATCAGAATTGGATACTTCTCTCAATCAATCTCAGTTATTCAACTTTCAAAAGGAGTTTCCTCCGATCAATTCTATAGTTCATCCACACTTATCTATCGATGAACTTCCGATATTCATTTTTGGAGGAAGCAAGAATCGCTCTTTTGCCGATGTATGTTCGGAAACTAGCATTGATAAAGTTTTCAAGAATCGTTCTATTTACTCTAAAAGGGATGCGAACCCATCAAAGAATGTTGGGGTTGTTCATTCATCTTCTTGGATTTCAAAAAGATTGGGCAAAAAATTATGTTATCGCTATGGCGACTTGAAGCATATAGCGAAGGATTGTAGAGATCCAATCAGGTGTTTTGAATGTGGTTTGCTAGGCCATAAGAGATCAAAATGTAAATGGTTTTCCTTTTCATCCAATTCATTTAGCAAGAATCATGGTAAACTCTTTCCCTTAAATATGTCGAATTATGATGCTTTCGAGAATTTCTTTCTGAACAACAATGATTTGAACCAAATATCAGATTGTTTGGACTATTCATGTTGGGTTGTTCTTAGTTTGCTTCAAGGATCAATTAAAATTTATGATATTGCAAGGATTCTAGTCGAAAACTTTGGAATTTATAAATGGGATATTAAGAAATACAATGATGAATTTTTAGTTAACTTTCCTTCAAATCAAATACTTTCTGATTCTCTGGTTCAAAATTTTATTTGCAAAGAAAATATAATCATTGACATTCGTGAATTTAAAGTTAATGATGATTTGAAACAAAGTGTTTTTGACAGTAAACTGTGGATTAAACTATCTGGTTTGCACTGTTCATTTTGGAATTTGCAATTTTTAAGAATTAATCTGTGTAGGATTGGTATTGTTTTGAGATTAGAAGACTTGAAATTGAAATATGATTATTCTTTCATTAATGTTGAAATTCTTACTATTAAGGAATTCAATACCAAATTTTATTAATTCAAACATTAATGGTGTCTCTTGTGTAATAAATCTAGAATTAGCTAGGATATATAGTGATATAGAAAATTTGAACAATCTTAATGGTTGGTTCAGTCATTATGCCTCTGCAATGCAAGTGTTTGACATTGATAAAACTTCTGAGTCTAAAACCTTTGATGCTGAGAGTATGATAGATCACAGTAAAAAGAATATTCATATTAGTGGGATCTGTCCTGGTTTAAAAGTGAATATGACTGAGAGTATGGAACTTTTTTCTACTGTTAATAAAGATTTTGATACTACTTTAGAACAGAGATTTACTAGGAAAAGATTGCAGAATGATGAATTGGTGGATGAGGAAGATAGTGATCTTAGCCATAGAATGGATTTAACACTCTCTAACAAATTTAATATCTTATATGATTTGGTAGATGAGAACGAGGATCTTGACTTAACGATTTTTAGTGAAGACTGTGTTAATGCTAAAGGAATCAATAAGGCCACGGTCAATAGCTTATATAATGAAATTGGGGTGAATTATGATACTGTGGTTAAGTATGTAGGTTTAACTGATGGAAACAATGAAACATTGCATTCATGTGAAAGAGTTCAGGTTTATGACATAGTAACTAAATTCTCAAATGATAAAAGTGTGCCAGTCTTTGATGATGTCAGAGGGGATAAACATGAATCCGAGCTTAAACTTGAGATAGATCAAGATGGTTTCATTAATGGCAGATTTGCATCTTTATCAGAAAATGGTGGTGCAACTGACAGTGCTTCTAAAATTGGATATGTAAATAAGGGTGCATGGAAAGGCAACAAGTTTGTTTGTGATTTTCATCCAATTGATGGATTATCATCAACAGATCAGATTAGATTAATCAAAGCCTCTGTACATGTTCATGCCAGTAAACATGTGTTTGATATAGTGCATGCATTGGTGAAGTCTTTTGAATATGTGCATACCAATGTAGAATTATCTTTCTTTATGAAACCTTATGAAAGTGAACTCATCCCACACGAAAAATCTGAGAAGGAGCTTGAATTAGAGCATATACATGCCCATGTAACTGGACATTTGAAAGATAAGCTTGTAAGGATGGTTGTTGGTAAGTTTAATTCTAACAGTGGCATTATGGATTATATGCCTTGTAATGTGTATGAAAGAGAAACTGTTGCTGATCTTCTATCTAAAAGGAGGTTGGAAATTTTCGACTCTCCGCACATGAAAGATGTGTTTGTAAATAGGGATGATGCTATTTCTTTTGGGGTATTTGGTATGCTAAATCCTGTAGGTGGTATTATAAAATATATGCCTTGTAAGGTGGCTAATACAGAAGCTACTATTGTGGAAATGCATGACTCTGGGCAAGTGAATGATATGTATGTTAATAGGATAGATGATTTAACTCACGGGGTGATATGTGAGTACAATAGAGTAGCTGAGAATCCATCTGATCATAATATGATGACTCCTGAAAAGCATTCACAAGGGCAGGTGATACATGAATCTGCATCTGAAAACAATGGATGCAGATTTGTGGAAACTGAAGATTCTGTACTAGACAATATGCATGAACATGATATTTTCAAAATGCTAAATTTGTTGTAGGTGGTATTATAGAATATATGCCTTGTAAGATGGATAATATAGAAGATGCTACTATGGATGTGCTTGGCTCTGGGCAAGTGAATGATAAGTATATTAATAGGACAGATGATTTTACTCATGGGGTGATATGTGAATACAATGGGATAGTTGAGAAACCATCTAATCATTATATGATGACTCCTGAAAAGCATTCACAAGGGTAGGTGAAACATGAATCTGCATCTAAAAACAATGGATGCGGATTTGTGGAAACCGAAGTTTGTGTACAAGACAATATGCATGCACATGATATTTTTCAAAATGCTAAAGTTGCCGATGGTCGAAATGATGAAGCTCTATTATCCACATCATCGAGGAGAGGTAGACGAAGGAAATCGTTAGCATCTTGTGGAGTTATTAGGCGTAGTGCGAGGGTTCGTGGTATACATTCATCATCTAGAGGTAAGTTACCTGATTCGAGTGCTACAAATGACACTACAAATTCAGGCTCAGGTATGATTTCTGATTTAGGTAGTACTTACTTTACTTATGCTTTAGGTAGATTATCCACTAGAGAGCATTGTCAGTTAGATGATAATACTGCTTTTGAGTTCACTGATGTTGAGTTAGGTATAGAATATATTAGGAGTAGGGAGCTAGAGAGGGTTAGATCATCAGGATTATCATGAGGATTATTAACTGGAACATAAGGGATCTTAATGATTTAGATAAATGTGATAGACTTAGAGCTTTTTTCAAGGATTACTTTATTGGTATCGCCCTTTTCAAAGAAACGAAAATAGAATGTCCTGATCTTTGTTTTTACAGAAATTAGGTGGTTATCATTTCCGTCATTGGGCATGTTTACCTTCAATTATCTCTTCCGGGGGATTACTTATAGGGTGGCGTGAAAATTTCTTTCTACTTCTTCAAACTATTACTAAACAACACTCTTTACATATTATTCTTATTAATCTTAGTGATAATTCTTTATTAAATATAACTAACGTTTACGGTCCAAACACAAAAATTGGTCGTCGAGTTCTTTGGAATGAATGTTTATAATTTAGATCATTTACTTCTGGTCCTTGGATTATGGGAGGGGATTTCAACGTTATGAGATTTTTAGGAGAAAGATCACCCCGGGTAGGTGATTTCTCCGCTATGGAAGAATTCGATCAATTTATTATTTGTAGCAATTTGATTGAATTGCCACTAACTAATAGAGAATTTACTTGGACCAACTCTAGAGAAATCTCTTCAATGGTCTTATTAGATAGGTTCTTCATTAGTGATGAAATCGAAGAAAAATTTCCGACTTGTAGAGTCACCGGGTTGCCTTATATGTATTCCGATCATTGCCCTATCAATGAATTTTTATAATATTAGAAATATAGGTAACTCAACAAAAAAATTTGTTTTAAAACTCAAATGTCTTAGGAATTTTCTTAAAAATTGGAGTAAGAATGTATTTGGAAATATTAAAATTAAAAAAAATTTACTTAATGAAATGCTTAAAATTAATAAGATTGAAAAAACACGACAAATTAATTTGGCGGAGTGTAATGTTCTTGTTATTTAAAAGAACTTAATTCAATTTTAATAAAAGAAGAGGTTATGTGGAAACAAAGGTCTAGAATTCAATGGATTAATGAAGGTGATAATAATACAAAAAAGTTTCATAACATGGCTAATGGAAGAAAGCGTGGTAATACAATAAATTCTATTTTTGTGAATAATGTTGAATTAGTTGATCAAAGTGATTTAAATAAGGCCTTTACTGATTACTATAAAGATATTTTTGGTAATAAAAACAAACATAGAATTAACGCTAGATGGAATGAGCTATATCCTATTGAAACTATAATTAGTCTTAGCGATATTGATAACCCTTTTACGGAAGAGGTGATTTTGAAGGCTATTAATGATATGCCTAGTGATAAAGCTCTAGGACCCGATGGTTTTCCTGTTTTATTTTACAAGCAATTTTGGAATGTTTTAAAATATGATTTAATTAATGGCAAATTCTATTCACACACATGAATTTACTTAGTAGCCACCCTTTTTTCCGAAAAAAAGTGTATACCCAAGTTTGTACTTAGTAGCCCCCTCTATATTTTGTTTTCTTCCAAATTTACCCTCGCTCCCTCACGAACAAAAAAACTCACACACACAAACATCTCACTTGCACAAAACAATTCAAAACCCTAGCTCCCTTACTCACTCAGCAACAAAACCCCATTTCCCCTTTGCGATTATATTTTTTTAAAATAAAATAATTACATTAAAAAATTACGAATTACCTCTTGTGATTGTGTTAGCATTTCATTCTCCTCATCAAAATCCATCAAGTTGAACAAAATATTTGAAATTTAGCTTGACCGTTTTAAAAGCTAAGGTTAGAGGAAAGAGTTGATTGAAGCTGGTGAGAAAGAATAAAAGAAAACTATACTTTTTGAATAGAAGGACGGTAAGGGTGTTTTGGTCTTTAAAATTTAAGTATGTTTAGGGGGGCTACTAAGTAAATTCGTGTGTTTGAATATAATTTGCCTTAATTAATTTGTTTAACGAATTTTATAATGGTTAATTATAATTAGGAAGATTTAATTTTGCAAACGTTATTCTATTACATAGAAAAATAAGTGCTAATAATTTGAAAGATTATAAACATATTTCTTCAATTAATTGTTCAGTTAAAATTATTTCTAAAGTTTTAGCGAATAGGCTTAATTTAATAATGAATGATTTGATTGATTGTTCACAAACCGCTTTCATTAAAGGTAGAAACATCATGGATGGTGTTGCAATTGTTCAAGGGTACATTAATCATTGTTGTAAGAATAATATTACATGTGCACTTTTAAAACTCGATTTTGCGAAAGCTTTTGATTCGGTTGATTGGGATTTCCTACAAGATATGTTAATGGCTAGAGGATTTAGTTGTAGATGGATAGGTTTGATTATGACATTGCTTAAAACTGGTAATTCTAGTATAATGGTTAACGGGGTACTAGGAAATAAAATACAATCAAAGCGAGGTCTACGGTAGGGTGATCCTTCATCGCCTCTTCTGTTTAATCTTACTACTGATGTTTTCGCTAGAATAAATTAAAAAGCTGTAGGAAATGGAACTTTAGGGTGTTTAGTTAGTGAAATTACACGTAATGGTCTTTCCGTTCTACAATTTGTAGATGACACCATGTTATTTACTTCACATTTACCTAAACATATTATTGCACTTAAATTCATTTTATACAGTTTTGAACTACTATCAGGACTCAAAATTAACTTTGATAAAAGTTCGGTTTTAGTGTTAAATGATGTTGATAAGGTTGAAGGGTTAGTAGCTAATACGTTAAATTGTAAAACCATGAACTTCCCTATTGATTATCTTGGTTTTTCGATTAGGCCGGCTAAACTTAAACACGATGACTGGCTATTTATAATAGATAAGATTAAAAATAGAATTTAAAAATGGAATGGTAGGTTTTTATCCAGGGCGGGTAGATTAGTTCTAATCAATTCAGTTTTATGTGCACTTCCAATTTATTAGATGTCTATGAATCTATTTCCAGATTGGGTAATAGATAAATTGATAAAATAAGAAGAGATTTTTATAAAGTGGTGATAATCCTAACAGTAGTTTAAAATATTTAGTTAATTGGGACACTATATGTAAATCGAAAGAGAAAGGTGGACTGGGTATTATTAATTTACTTAACATGAATATGTCCTTACTAGGGAAATGGTTGTGCAAATTTAAGGATATAAATGATAACTCTGTTTGGAAAGAAATCTTCTCTAAACATTATTATAATGGTAGTTATAATTTACAGGAAAATGGGCTGAAGGAAGTTTTTATTTCTGTTTTTGGGCCTACGGACGCGCATGTTTTTTTTCGTCTAAAGGACGCGGGCTTACTTTTTTCTTTCTAAGGACAAACTTCTATAAAATTTAAATTTTCCTCTGTGTTTCTTCTCCACCTTCTTTTTGATATTACTGATCTTTGTTCGTCGATCTTCTCGATTCAAGGACGCGTTTTGTATTCGATCTTCTCGATTGTCATTCATCTTCGTCGTGTTTTTTCATCGTCGATCTTCATCGTGCTCTGGATCTTTACAATTTTGTTACATTCAGGTATATTACTTTTATTTGTTTCGATATTCTTTTTATCTTTCTTTGATAAAATATCGTTCGATTAGTATTTTTTTTTTTGTACGTTGTATAGATTGTCTTCTTCCAGATTTCAGTTCCTATTTTGGATTTGTTTCAATGGCAAGGTAAGATTTTATTGTGTATTATTCTGTTTCTTCAGTATAGTTTAAGGTTTTACAATTTTACTGTTCATCTATCTTACGAGTTAATTTCATATGTAGTTTTTTTCGTTATGCTATATTTATATAGCATTTTTTGCTGTTGTATTCATATTTTGTTGTAATTTGCTTGTGCTCTGTTCATTTATCATCTGCTTTTTAATTGATTTATATTTCTCTTATTTATGTCTTAATTATCATTTTGATTTGTTATGCTATGTTAATTTAACATTTTCTGTTGTTGCTCTGTCATAATATTAAGTAAGTTTGTTAACTGTTTTTTTAATTTCTTTTGCAGTACTGATATCTATGATGATGAATCAAAAAGTTTGCTAGTTATTTTTGAACATAATGGGAATTGCTATTCTTGTCATCTCACGACGGGCTCCTCTTTGTTTGGTGTTAAGACTGAAATCTGTGAAGTTTGGCCACATCTAAGTCCATTTTCTATTGAGATATCTTATGTTCTTGAGAATAAGAATATAATCATTGATACTGATTCAGATTTGATCAGTATTGTGTGTTTTTTAATTTTCAAGAAGAGTCAATATTTTAAGTTTACTGTTAAGGAAAATGATTGTGTTAAGGAAGCTGATATTGCTGGCTGTGGTTTAGGCAATGCAAGTGTTCAAAGCTCTTCAATTGGTAGTACTTCTGGTTCAAATAGTGATTCACATGCTGATTCTTCTTATTATTTGAAAGATATGTTGAAGAAAGGTTGTCAAAAAACTATTGTGGATTTTCTTGGTTTTTGTTTTAATGGAGCTAAGGATTTTCGGGAGTTTTTAATGGCATATCATATAAAAAATGGTTATGATTTGATTTTTATAAGAAATTCTCCAGATAGAATATCGGTTAATTGCTCTTGGTTGAAGGATGGTTGTAAGTTTTATCTTAATGCTTCTTCGGATCCCGGTCTACTCTCTCGGTTTTTTATTAGAACTTACAATTTTGCTCATTCGTGTGGAGGCGGTCTTAAAGATGTTAATAAAGTTAATATTTCAAGTAGATTTGTTAAATCTTTGATTGTTGATCAAATTCGAGATGCTCCTATGAAGAAGCCAACAGATATAATGAAGGAATTTAGAAGAGATTACAATTTTACTCTTTCATATTATTATGCTTATAGCGGAAAACAATTGGCTTTGAAAGAAATATATGGCGATGATGCTATGTCATATAATGATTTACATTGGTATTTAGAAGCGTTGCAAAAGTATAATCCTGGTAGTTATGTGGCCCTGGAAGTTAATGGTTCAACTGATCAGTTTGAGAGAGTTTGTATTGGTTTTGGTGCTTGTCTACTTGGATTTAAACATTGTCGGCCATTAATATTTTTAGACGTAGCTGCTTTGAAGGGAAGACCGGGTGTTTTGTTAGCTGCTACTGCTAAAAATGGTAATCAAGGTATGAGTTTCATTTTAGTTTTTTTTATTTACTCATTTGTTTTTCTAGTGATGATATATTAAACTATCATTGTTCAAAGTTGTTCAGAATTATAATGCAGCCATGTTTACACAAGAATTGTTGGCTTTATTTTATTAAATGATTGACCTAGTTATAGTACAAATGTTTATGGTAGAAATGTTTACAAAAACATGAAATAAAATTTTATGCAGCAGTACCTAAAAGACTTTTAAATAACGTATGCTATATTCATATATCATTTTGAATTTACTTTAACTGTGTATAACAGAAATTATTAACCTTTAATAATGGTTTTGATGTTTAATATAATCCATGTTTCTCATTACTGAGCTGTCCTTAATTATTTATTTTGTAGGTTTCTTTCCTCTTGCTATGGGTATTGTTTCGCACGAAAAAGAATCTAATTGGTCTTGGTTTTTATCCCATCTGAAAGGAATGCTTAATGAAGATCGGCCTTTAGTTTTTATGTCCGATCGTCAATGGGGTCTTGTTTTAGGTGTTCCCAAAATATTTCCTTCTTCATATCATAGCTATTGTTTACTTCACATGGAACAGAATATTGGTACTGTTGTCAAGGCGGGTAAAGGTGATTCATCTATTGTGGAGTTGTTTAAACTTTGTGCTAGAGCTTCTAATGTGTATGATTTTGAGCGATATCTTTCCAAATTTAAAGATATTGGTGGTATATCTGTAGAAATTTTTTTAAGAGATAAACCGTTTGACCATTGGGCAGATTTGTTTTTTCAAGGAAAGTGTTATGGTGAGTATTCTTCTAATGTTGCAGAAAGTTTCAACTCCTGGATTTTGGAAAATAGAGTTATGCCTATAACTTCGTGTTTGGATGGTATTTGTGTGAAAGTTATGGAGCAAATGGCGAGACGAAGAGAGGAATGTTGTCTATGGACAACATATCTTTGTCCTGTTATGGAGGAACGTTTTTCAAAGTTAGTAGAAGATGGCTTTGGTTGGGAAGTTTTTAAGTCTTCGGAATTTGTGTTTGAAGTTAAATCTCCTAAGTCATAGGTTGTTGATCTTAAAAATCGTTTATGCTCTTGTAATCAATGGAGAGTTACTAGTTTTCCATGTGCTCATGCAATTAAGTGCATTAACAAGTGTAGATTATCAGTTTATGATTTTGTGGAGGACTATTTCACTGTTACTGCTTTCAGATCTTCATATGCTAATGTTATCAATCCAATTCCAGATTTTGATAAGCCAATTGTTGCTGAAAATAATGTTTTGATTAGGCCTCCTAAAGAAATTCGTGGTGCTGGAAGACCATCTACAAAGAGGCGTGGTGGATTTGGATATTCTCAAAGTAAAAGAAACAGATGCAGTCAGTGTAATAAAGTTGGCCACAACAAAAGGAATTGTCTTGGTTCTTCAAAAATTTAATAAAATCTATGTGTTTTGTTACTGCAATTGAGAAGTTTTTTAAGTTTACAACTGCTAAAGCTTATAGAAAAATGCAGTTAGACATTGTGAAATCATTAGAAAATAAAATGTGATATGTTTTGGTTATTTTTTTTTAAAATTTGTGATATCTGCTGTTCCTCTGCATTTTGGCATTGATATTTGTATTCAATGTTATATGTACTTATCATTTCAATTGAATGCTAGTTGTAACTAGCATTTAGTTATAATTAGTATTCAGTGTTCTGTCATTGAAATCAATCATCTTTCATTGTATACAACTGAGTAAGCTTTTGAGAAAGAATGAAGGATTTGATGATGATGATATACTGTTTATATGATTACTTGGTTAGATTATTTTAGTGGTTTTGTAATGATTTTTCAGTATGATGATGTATTGTTTATATGAAATTGTGGAACATCTGTTCCCATATTTCTTCTACACTGCATCTGAATATCTTCTGTTATTGTTAAAAACAGCAGTTGGAAAAAATAATTAATAGTAATTTGTAAATGAGATATCTTCATTATGCAAACTGCATCTCTCTGTTTCAGAAAATAACATATCCATAATTGCCTATATCTGTTTATCATTTCAGTTTGTAAATGAGATATCTTCATTACAATAAAACCACTATCTCCATGTTTCTACCCCAGCACTTACCATATCCATAATTGCCTATATCTGTTTATCATTTCAGTTTAATGCTAGTTATAAGTAGCATTACAGTGTAAACAATAGCCAACATATTTGAAATGGAGTTGAAACATTGGAAATGATATAAAAATTCGATATGGATAAATTCACACATTATTGATCACTGTTCAATCACTGAGAAATGTATTTTCGCATAATGCTAGTTCTATCTAGCATTTCAATATAAAACATCATTTGGTACATCAGAAATACAATAAAAGCATTATAAAACAAATAAAAATGACACTTGAGTATATTGATAGTTTATACATTGTAGTTCATGCATTGAAATTAGACAACTATTATCAAATCAAATTCAAATCAAGAAGTTCAAATTCATCTACACAGTTTATACACTGAGAACAAAATTCAATTACTGGAAAACATATAAAACTTCATCTCAGACTCCATCTCAGATTCCATCTTAGACTCCATATCAGACTCTTTGCAGAGTTTCTCGAAGAGTTCAAATATATCCAAAGTTTTTCGAAGTTACAATGCAACAGCTTTTTTTATGTAGAATCTTTGCAGAGTTTCTCCAGTGACCAACTGTATTGTGGATCATTGAGTATGCTATACACCACTACAGCTCTTAGGTTTCTAAGCATTTCCTTTAGATATTTTTCTGGTACCTCATCCTTGTCCAGTTTTTTCATGTTTACCATGACAAAGAACGCACAATCAAGTCTGTTTCAAATATACAAATGTTAGTTCATATTACAGTAAAACCTAATTCTAAAATAATATTGCTATTTTTACTCCAGAATTCTAAAACATAGCTTTATATTTCGATCACAATATTAATCAATGCATTCATAGAGACAACATTGCTGTGTGTGGAATGTGCATGCTTATACATTATCTTTTTGTTCAATAAGTGCAGATCAATGAACTGTTAATTAGCAATGCTAGTTTTAATTATCATTTTGCATATTTCATGCATTCTTCTGCAATTTAAAAATAGAAATGATAGTTTAAACAAGAGAAGAAATGAAATTATTTACTTACGAATCTGAATCCTGTGGTGGGCTTTTTGGCTGCAGCATTTTAGGTTTGTGAAATTCTTTGTTCAGTATTCCTAATTCTGCCTATTTTGTCTTGAATATCAATTCAATTTTGTCTTTCTGCAAGAAGTAAAATTAGTGCTGTATATTAATGTTAGAGTGATTTCAAAAATATACTTTTCTTACAAGAACGAAGGCTTGGTTGTAGCTGGGGTTTGAAGTCCTTGTTGATCTATTTTTTGGTTTTGTTGAATCATAATGACTCCACTGCATTGTTTCATAATTTAGCATCAACAAGCTCCAATGGTTTGCGTAATGTAGAGGGAAGAAAATTTTCTCTGTAAATTCATCTTTGACAATGACATCTACTGTTGGTATAACTATGTCTTTGATCACAGTTTGCTGGTCATGTGTTAAAGCATTTTGCACATTTATATGTATTATAATACTTTATATTAATTTTTAACATTTATATTAAAAAGATTATACATACCATCATCATTGTGGTGAAGTAGTAACTGTGTTCATACATTTCTTGATTGTAATAAAACCAATAAATAATCTGTTAAACCAAACAACAAAGGTTGTAAGTTTCATGGGATAATTAATTTATTTTGGATCAGGAATATTAATGCTAGTATTCATTTTCATTTATATGTTTACTACATTGTATGCGTTGAAAAATGCAAATGATCATTTAATCAGTCATCTTGGACATTCTATATATTTATATGTGGTTTACAAATATCAATGTTATTTTTAACTCCCATTCTTTCATTCAATACATTTATATGCAGTTTGAAATTTGAATGCTAGTTTTAACTATCATTCTCTCATTCTATACACTTATATTCACTTAAAAAACTATGAATGCTAGTTTTATTACTCATTCTCCCATCCTAGACAGTTATCATAATTTTAATTTGATGCATACCTGTCCATCTGTAACCCCCTCGAGCAGAACAGCTTCCAGCATAGATTTAACTATTGTGATTCCTCCTTTGTGTCCTTCATCTTTTTCATATGCTACAGTGCTGTAATTGAAAATTAATAATTGATAACTATATTTTCCTTCAATTTTATTTAGTAACAAATATAATGAAATAAAAAATATTAGAATTCTTACTTCTCATTTGTTAAAGTTGAAGAAAGTAAGAATTTTGTTTTGCTGTTCTTCATTCAATAATTGTAGAATACTGCTTTTTGTGATATCCTTACTCTTGTAGGTTTTACTTGATTGCGAGTATCCATCAACATCAATAATTTCTTCGTTATCAGTTGTTCTGACTTGTTCATCTGTTTCAGTTTCAGATTCATGTTCATAATCTGATTCTTCATTTTGTTCCTCTTGTTTCTGTTCATTTGTATTTTCTTTCTGACCTTCCTTGGTTTCAAATTGTTGCTTTTGGTTTTCATTGTCAACATTTTTCTTTGTTTTTCTGCACACAATTTGATATTGGCAATCAGAATCAATTTTACTCCTTCGTTGGCGCTTTTTAACCCTCAAAACTAAAGAGCTTGGTTTCTTCTGCGTTTTTTCATGCACTGCTGGTGATTTTCCTGTTGCCTCTGAAGGTTTGTTTTGATCCTGTTGTTCTTTCTCTTTCCGCATCTTTTCAATTTCCTGAGTTATTTTGAGATCAAATGATGGTGGTTCTATTTCTACTTTTTCTTTTGATCTTAAAATCTTGATTTCCTTTTTCAATTGTATGACAGTGCCTTCTACTTGTATTCTTTTATGTTTTTCCTTTTCTAATTCTTTTTCACTTTTCTTCAATTTATTTTCCAACTGTATGATGTACTGCTGCATTGTCTCAACTTGGTCTTTTGATGTCTCTTCCACATTTTCTATTTTGTGCATCCCAATATTCTCATTATTATCCAGCTGGACAAATTTTTGTTGGCTTTTTTGTTGAAGAAGTGTTTTTTCATCTTCAGTCAGATTTCTTATTTCAACAAAAATCTATGTAATAACATAAATAGTAATGAATCAGGTAACATACAAGGATGAACTAATTTTATATATAGTTGTCATTTTTCATGTGATGCTATATCTGACTATCATTCTTTAGTTATACTAGTGTTATGATATAATAAAAAAATGACAACTGTTGATATACACTATGTTATGATATATTTATCTATCATTATATATTTGTTATAGTAGTGTGATAAATAATACCTTTCTACTGTCCATGTTCATCAATGCTTCTCTTGAGATCACCTTTTTCAAGCTTGCAACATTCCACCTCCCAAATCTAGGTAAGTTTGAATAGTATGTTGCTAATGGAGGTATCAAATTCACATGCTCACATAGGAAAAACTACAAATAAAATATTACTTGTTAAAACATATAATGTGTATAATTTAATTTATACAGATAGAGCATGAACATAAAGTTAGATTGATGTACTTACAATAGGGAGCATGGAACAACCTGGCATGTTTCTTGGCTTTGTTTTGAAAGTTGTCAAAGCTCTAATCAGTGAATGATGAATTGAAACTGGCCAAGATACTGAATTCATTTTGTTTTGGTCTAGGATATAGGGAATATATCCCCATGGTAAGTATCTTTGGTTATCAGGAAAGAAGAAGGTTATCATTGCAAGAATTATAAGCAATTTTGGAAAATCATTTTCATGTTGAAATTGTTGTGTTTCTAGCACATTATTTATCTTAGAAATTGTAAGATCCTTTGTTATGTGCTCTATTGTTCCAAAGTTTCTCAGTACAAAATCTTTGCAATTGTCTGGGAGTATTTGTAAACTCATTTTCGGTACTGGAAAAATATTTACTCCAGACAAAGGTAAGCTAAAGATAATTGCAATATCTTCAGGTTTGATTTTTAAAAAATTATTCCCTACTTTAAAAGCTTCATCATTGATAGAAAATGTTTCTATTATATCATCTAAGGTTGTAGATGATTTTGTAAAAGAAGGTATGGATAAAATTTCTTTAAAAAACACTAGCATGAATTTTTCGAACGGTGTTTGTTTTAAATAATTTAATTGGTTTATAAGATAACCTCCTTTTTCCTTAATTTTCTTGAAAATTTTTATCATTGGCAGTAAGCTACATCTATACTGAATTTGTTTCTGAGATACTTTCTTTGGTTTTTTTCCTTCAGTTTTTTTTGCTTTCTCCAATGTTTTACCTTTTGATCCCTATACAAAAAACTGTGAATGAATAATTCGGTATTTAACAAACTATAATATTATTTTTATGTCTCATTTTTTCAATGCTTTCTTATTTTTATCTATTAATTTTTTCAACTATGAAAGCATAATTTACTAGTGATATATACATCTATCATTCTTTTTTCAAATGCTATATTTGTCTATCATTTCTTTTTTTCACTGTATGCTTCTAAAGTCGAAATATTGAATGCTATGTTTGTCTATCATATGTTCATCTATCATATTATATTTTAATATGATGCATACAAATCAAATGATATATTGAACTATCATTCTATAACCATCAAAAACAGTAAATCAAATGATATATTGAACTATCATTCTATAACCATCAAAAACAGTAAATCATATGATATATTGAACTATCATTCTATAACCATCTAAAACAGTAAATCAAATGATATATTGAACTATCATTCTATAACATTCAAAAACAGTAAATCAAATGATATATTGAACTATCATTATAACCATCTAAAACAGTAAATCATATGATATATTGAACTATCATTCTATTACCATCAAAACAGTAAATCAAATGATATATTGAACTATCATTCTATAACATTCAAAAACGGTAAATCAAATGATATATTGAACTATCATTCTATAACATTCAAAAACAGTAAATCAAATGATATATTGAACTATCATTTATCATATTATACTAGCAAATACTGTAAATAAAATGATATATTCAACTATCATTCTATCATGATATGTTTCTCCAACATTTTTTTCAATGCTATATATTTCTATCATTCTATAAATATTCATCTTATCATTGTCTATCATCTGTCAAAGACTGAATGCTATGTTCATCCATCATTTCATATTTCAATATTACACATGCAAATCAAATGATATACTGAACTATCATTAAAAAAGTATCCATCTAATTATTTTTTACCATCAATATTATACATGCAACAAATCAAATGATACATTGATCTATCATTCAATAACAAATCAAATAATCAGTTGTTTTACCTTTGTTTTTCTTTTTCTGTTGACGTTTTCATCAGTAAGCTGTTGTTTCTTCCTTTCGTCTTCATTCATAGTTTTACATGCCCTAGGTTTTTTCGTCCTCTTTGTATCTTTGTCAATCTCATCCGAATCAACAGCCGTTGATGAAGTAGTTTTTCGCCTTCTCTTTACTGCTGTACGCATAGCATTGGAAACCCTACTTTTTGAAATCGTAGGTTCATCGTTTATTTGTTCAGGATTTATTGAAATATTTTGATTTACGTCGATCGACTTAGATTCTGAAGTCGATTGCGCTTTTAAATCAGTTTGAGGAAGAAAATTGATTTCGGTTTGGGTTGCCATTGTTTGATGAAGAAGAAATTTTGTTTGCAGAAAAAATTTTGTTTGCAGAAGAAATGAAACTACAGAAGTATTGTTTGCAGAAGAAATGAAACTACAGAAGTACGAACGAAATACAATTTTTGGCGCTTGTCCTTCAGACCAAAGTTTAATTTTAACGTCCGTTAAAATTAAATTTTATTAAACTTTTTCCTTTAAACTAATTTCCTCTATAATTTATATCAAATTACACCTGCTATTAATAATAACTTGTCTAATTTTTGGAAATCAATTTTAAAATGTCATGATATTTTTAAACTTGGTATTAAAACGATTGTACATTCTGGAAATAATACAACATTCTGGCATGATCGTTGGTTATCTGCCATTCCACTTAAAGTGGAATTCTAAGAACTTTTTGAAATTTGTAACTTTAAAAATGCTTTAATTAAAGATGTTTTTTCATCAGATTATGATCCTCCATGGAACTTTAGTTTTAATAGAATCTTAGAAGGTACATCTCTTAGACAATATGCTTTATTATGTGCAAGATTGAATTTATATAATATTGATAATGAAAATGATATTATTGATTGGGATTGGGATAAAAGCAAGAAATTCACTTCTAAATCATTATATAAATTTCTCAATTATTCGGGCGCTATTAATAACACTTTTAATCTTATTTGGAGAGCAAATGCACCACCAAAAGCTAAGATTCATATGTGGTTGATCATTCATGGGAAGCTAAATACCATTGAACTTTTAAAAAGAAAGAATTTGCTAATTGATAATAAATGTACATTTTGTAACTTGCATTTAGAAAATATTAATCTTATATATTATGAATGTAAGGATACTTATTACATTCTTAATAATACTCTTAAAATTTTTAACTTTAACTTTACAACTAAGGTAACCGATTGTCATTTTTACCGGAATAATTTAAGATTTAAAGTAAAAAGTGAATATAGATTTTTACTTGACACTCTATTTACTATATTTTGTTGGTTTATTTGGTTTGAAAGAAATCAGAGATTATTTAATAATAATAATAACAGTCATATTAATAATTTGGTTATGACAATCGCTCTATTTTGTTTTAATTGGATCTCAAATTCAAAATATAAATTGGTAAAAAATAATCATTTTAAAGAATATCTTAATAAGGTTAGAATAAACACTGATTTATTTAAATGAAAAATAAATATTTTTAATAACAATAACTTTAGCATTAGCATTTATTCGAATTCAAAAGATGTTTTTGTGGATTATCCTAATGTACTTTTGATCACAGGAACATAGAGCTAGTATTATTTTATGTTGTTGTTTTAAATATAATTGTATAAAAATTCATATTTTATAAAAATTTAAGACTTTTGATAGCATGACCATTCTCTCTTTACAGAGAAGAAAATTGGTATTTTGCTTATTGAGATTGACTTTTTATTTATCTTCCATGTTTTACATGTTCGTTGCTGCTATATAGTATAAGCTATAGTTTTTATAATTTGTAGTCAATGCATATATATATATATATATAATTATATATATATATATATGTATGTATGTATGTATGTATGTATTGTATTATTCTTACATTTTTGTTTAGTTTCGCTACAGGTATAGGTTTAGGCCGAAGATAGTGTAGGATTATTTTTTGCAGGATTGCAGGTTTGCCGCTTTCAGGGTTGCTGTCTGTAGGATTCTTGGTAGGAGAGTTTTTATATGTTGGATCCAGATTGTCAGAGCTAGTTGAGAGGCGTTCATTCACTAGCGGGGCTGCTTGTTGATCTCATTTATGTGTATTTAGATGCACCATGGCTTATTTTGGGTATTTCTAACATTTCACTATCGGACGATGGTCTTGCTGGAGTTCGATACTGAAGTGTGATGGGTGGTGGCGTTGCCGGAACTCATTTGAGAAGTTACCTTTAGTAGGGGAATTGTTATCTTAGGTTGTATCATTTTATATGTTATAATATTGTTACCTGCCAAACATGTTGGCAACTCCTTTATTTTTGGTGAAATATATATGTACATGTGTGCCCTCCTTTACTTTAGAGAATCACACATTTCTCTCAAAAGTTATACATAAATAATGATAAATGAATTTATCAAGTGTTGTCCTTAAAACTTATTACCTTGGAATGAGAAGCCCTTCAACCTAATTTCCACTATTTTAAATCATTTCTTAAAACACCTTTGCACGTTGAGTTTAAACTGTTAAGTTTCATTTGACTTAACAATTAGACATTTTAACATCAATTGACTTAACAATTAAACTGTTAAGTTTAAACTGTTAAATTCATTCGCGACTTTTTGACGCAAACCCTAAGGTGAGCCACCGCCTGATTTCCCCTTGTCTGCTCCGACGTTTCCAACCCGACTGGCCACCGCCAGTCTCCCTCTGTCGCCCACCCTGGTCTCCACGTGCTAACCATGTTTCTCTTTTTCCATTATGTCTTCTTCTGCCCCTGTCAACCATCAGGTTTCCCCTCCTCCTGAACCGCCTCCTCGCCTTTCAGATCCTCCTCCTGGTTTCCCTCCGTTGACATCTCCTGGTTCTGTTGCGTAGATGAAGATGGTTTTACTCAGGTTCTCTCTTGTAAATGGAAACGACAATCAAAGCCTATTCACCAACATCGATCCATTAACCTCATCTCCCTTGATTCTCAGAATAAGAATTCTAGGTCGCTTTCTCATCAAAACGTACATCAGAATTTCACCTCCACCAATAGTAATATTAATTGTCCCAATCAATCTGCTAACAGATCTACTGCCAATAAGTGGAATTTTTCCACCACGTCTAGTTGGGCATGGAATGAAGTTGTAAAGGGTAATAATATTCCAATCTCTATTCTGTTAAAGTTCTATCACCCACGTGAATTTAATTCTATGCAATGTGCCAAAATGTCTGCTGAGGTTGTTCAAGATGCTAGAAAACAATGGGATAATGCAATTGTAGTCTATGTTGTTGGTCCTAAGCCATATTACCCGTATTTCAAAGACTACATTAATAGAGTTTCAAAACAGACGGAGACTTCTCTATTTATTCTAAGAAAAATGGATTTTATGTTATTAAATTTAGTAAAAAGTAAGACTGTGATAAGATATTGGAAGGAAGTCCTTACTACTATAATAAAAAATTGATGATGATGAAGAGATGGTCTCTTGGAATGCAGCTCAATAAAGAACTTCTTCACTCTATTCCTTTTTGGATTCGTTTCCCCAACTTACCGCTTGATTACTGGACAAAAGAGGGAATTAGTCGTATTGCCTCAGTGCTAGGATCTCCCATTAGACCGGATAAATTCACATAAGGTATTATAAAAATTGCATATGCTAGGGTTTTAATTGAAATCAATAATTCTTTTAAGTTTCCGAATAAAATCCCTATTCTAACTGAGAAGGATGAAATCACATGGCAAGAAGTAGCGTATGAATGGAAACCTTCTATTTGTTCAAATTGCTCAAGCTTTGGACATGCTGATGTTCATTGCTAGTTCAACAAAGTATGGATGCCTCAAAAATCAACGACAGACAATACAGAGATTAATTCAGACATGAATATTGATGCCAATATGGATAATAGTTCGGTTCAGAAATCAGATATTGTTGATGAACAAATGACCTTAGACAATCCAGAACAAGAAGTGTTAATTATCAACAGTATAACATATGCCATAAAGAAAATTTTAGAAAAAGATATTACTCATAAGAAACAGAATGTCCAGTCGAATCTTTTAAGTTCGACTATTAATACAAATTTGCATCAAAATCTCGTGTCTAATGAAATTGCTATGGATATACAAACATCTAGCAACTGTACAAAGGATTTGTTAGCGAGCCAATGGAGATGCCTGATCCTCCACCGATTACAGCCCCGAGCTTTGCAACCGTTGAACAGATTACCGAGTCTCCATCTACCTCTAAATCAAGATAAACTAGGAATACTAGGAAAGAGGAAGCTTCTTTTGAATTTAAAGCCACTCATACATTTCATGTAATTGAAAATCCTGCATGGGCCAGCTTAGTTAATCAACTAAAATGTATAAATCAAAAATAAAAAAAAACTAAGACATTGGGTACAGCTACTTCTCCCGAAGAAAGTAGTAGTCCTGACAATAATCTATAGATGGAGTTCCTTATATGGAACATCAGGGGTATGAATTCCTCTGTTAAGCAGTTAGAAATATTGAAAATTATGAATAGTAATAGATTTTCCTTTCTAGGCATTCTTGAAAATAAATTATCCCTTGATAATATTGATAGATTTATGAACAAAATCAATAAAAACTGGAAATATGCTCATAATATATCTTCTGGTCAGAAAAGTCGTATTCTTATCATATGGGACTCTACCCAATGGTCGAATATCATTTTACACACTAATAACCAATACATTTCTTGTATTACATAATGTAAGTGGAATTAGTGTTCTTTGCACAATAGTTTACGCTTTTAATGAAGAAGTAAAGCGTATGGATCTATGGAAGTATATTACAGAACAATCTAAAAGTGTTAATTTCCCATGGATTATGGCAGGCGACTTCAGTGCTATTTTATCCCCTAATGATAGAATCAACAATGGTCTTTTAAATTCGATGGGTGATCAAGAATTTATAGACTGCATTTCCTCTTCTAAACTAGTGGAGCCAGATTTCACGGGTAACTTTTTCACTTGGAGAGGTGGTTAAAATTTATCTATTCGCAGTAAAATTGACCATGTTTTTGTTAACAATTTATGGATGGATAAATTTTATCGCTTTGGAATTAATTTTGGTCATCACTCCTTGAGTGATCATTCCAATCTTATGTTACATTATCAAAAGAGAATTAAAGTACCTTTGAGGTATAATAACTCTTGGCACCTTCAAGTGGGATACCAATCTTCACTGCATGATGCTTTGATGCTGCAGTTCTCTGGAAACCCTCTTCACATGCTCTTATGCAAATTGAAATCAGTTAAAACTGCATTGAAGAAATGGAAAAAAGAGAAAAGTAACATATACACGGTGGAAAAATTAAAAGTTGAGACTAATGAGATCTATAAACAGCTAGTTGGAAACCCACTGAATGACATCTTAATAGGGCAATACATTTCAAAAACCGAGCAGCTTCACTCCATCATGAGGAAAATAGTAGTATAATATGAACAAAGAATGAAACAAAATTGGCTTATTAAAGGGGATAAACCATCTGAATTTTTTACAGCAAGATTGATGTTCTTAATCCTAGACAAAGGAGTAAATTTATTCTTAATGATGATGGTTCATGGTCATCAGCATCAGAAAAACTTACGCAAGAGGCTATTATCTACTTCTCTGATCTATTCAGATCATCTCAGGCTACATACAAATTCCCAGGCATAACATGTAAGAAAATTCTAACTGAACAGGCTAGAATAAATTTATGCAAACCATTTCAGCTAGAGGAAATTAAAGTTGCTACATTCCAAATTAATGATAATAGCTCCCTTGGACCTGATGGTCTTAATTCTAAATTTTACAAAGTCCACTGGGAGCAAATCAAATATGATATTTGGAATGCTATGAATGACATTCTCCAATCAGGAAAAATTATCAGAGAAATCAACCATACTTTCATATATCTAATACCAAAAAAACCTGATGCAGTTGATATGACTGACTTTTGACTGATTTCCCCATGTAATGTCTCTTATAAAATTCTTGCCAATCTTCTTTGTAATCGAATGAAAGATTATATGAATGGTCTTATTTCATATAACCAGAATGTTTTCATTCCTGGTAGATTTGTTACTAAGAATTCCCTACTAGCATATGAAATGGTTAGAGGATTCAACAGGAAAAGTTCTACAAATCTATGCCTGAAAATTGATCTGCATAAAGCCTATGATAGAATAAGTAGAGAGTTTATTCATCACATGTTGATTTCTATGGGCTTTCCACTGTTATTTGCTGATCTCATCTATGAGTGCATTTCGACTCCCTCATTTCTGGTATTAATTGATGGTTCCCCCTTTGGATTCATTGACAGCTCGAGAGGATTAAGACAAGGTGATCCTCTCTCACCTTATTTATTTTCTATTGCTATGGAATTCCTTACTATTATGCTTGATGTGGAATACTTAAAAGGTAATATATTACCCGTATACCAAACTGAACCATTGATTACCCATTTGTTGTATGCGGGTGATATTTTAATTATGGCTAAAGCTACCACTAAAAATGCTGAAAGCATTAAATACATTTTTCAGGAACTGAAAAATTTAGTTGGTCTTGACTTAAATGCTAATAAGTCTACTTTTTTCTTTAGTAAAGGAGCAAAAAACAAGCAACAAATTGCTAACATCTTAGAATTCAGCATTGGAAACCTACCAATTGTGTACTTAGGCATCCCACTTTCTAATAACAAATTAAAAGCAAAGGAATTTGGATGGTTAATTGACAAAATAAAATAAAAAAATTCAATCATTGGAACATCAAGATGCTCAACATTAGTGGCAGGACAGAATTAGTTAAAACTCTCATATATCCAATGATTCAATTTTGGCTTCAATTCACACAATTCCCTGTGTCTATTGTCTAGAAAATTAATTCCATATGTGCTAACTTTATTTGGAAATCTAAAGCACATAAAATGAGTTGGGATGATGTTTGTAAAACAAAAAGTGAGGGTGGTCTTGGTATTAGAAGAATTGATGAAATTGCTAAAGCAGTTGTAGTAAAATTATTATGGAAATATATTTAAGGAGAATCTCTTCGGGCAAAATGGATGCATAGTAAGTATTGCAAAACTGTTAATTTTTGGACTGCTACTATAAATAACAATGCTTCATATATTCGGAAATCATTGCTTAGAGCCAGGCAATGGTGCAAAGGGTTAATTAATAGGAAAATTGTAAATGGTGAAAATACTGATATTTGGTTTGACCCTTGACTTAATGGATCCTCACTGATTGATAAATTTGGATGGAATACCCATGTCAGTTAATGGTGGTTGTAATAGAAAGGTATCCATGGTAATGTCTGGTAATGAGTGGAAACATTATATTGAACATGTTCCTACACAAATTCACCATTTAGTACACAACATTACTATTCACAATCAAATGAATCAAGACTTTTGGTTCTGGATTCCTACCAACAATGGTCAGTTCAAAATGAAATCAGCATGGAATCAAATCAGATGCAAGCATACGGAACTGAATTGGACAAAAATTATTTGGGATAATAGTTGTGCCCCAAAGATGTATACTTGTACTGTACTGGAAAAATTAGACAAATTAAATACCAAAGGTAGGATCAGTAGATGGAATACTAACATTGATCGAACTTGTGTTTTATGTTTAAATCAATATGAAGACAGAGATCATCTTTTTTTTCACTGCAACTACTCGAGACAATTACTGGACAATACTATGCTTAAGCTGAAGCTTAATCTCGGTAACACGTATGATATAAATCAAATTTTGAAAATTATGTGTCAAAGCCAGAAAAGTAACTCATTATTGAATTAGATCACTAACATAGCTTTTACTGCCCTGGTGTGGAACATATGGTGTGAAAGAAACAATCGGGTGTTCAAAGGCATAGATCAGCCTACAACAGTAAGATTCAGTCTTTTAACTTATGATTACAAGACATTAATATAACATCAATTGGAATCTAAGACGATAAGTGCAGATTTAAAACTTATCTTAACTGATTTCGACATTGTTACTGATCCAAAAGCCAACTATCATCCTCCTTGATCGCTGCTCGGCATTCTCCTGAAAATTGGTGATGGTTTTCTTCGTGCCTCTTCAGAGTTGAGCCACTACCATTTTTGTCCAGACTTGCGAGATAATTTTTCTCTGATCTAATTTGGGAAAGTTGTTGAGTTTCTCTCTCTGGATTATGGTTTTAGGAAGACTTCGAGACTCACGTTTCATTCTCTTGCTTTGTTCCATGTGTCCTTGTTTGTAATGTAGTTTATTTTATTTTATTTTGTTTGCTTACCAAAGTTGTTCGTATGGATGATTTTGAGTGTATTCCTTTTGTTTACTCCTCCATCTATTTGACAACTTGATTCAGGCTCTGTGTTGTCGTATCGTTAATACATGAACATGATATGTACTCTTTTTTCTTGCAAGGTACCCATATATGGTTATGTGGATTGCAGGGTTTTAACGAGGCATATGATGGAAATATATGCTTTTCAATTTCGTATATAACCTTTTCCAAAAAAAACATCAACCGGATATTTGGATTGGATACGTTACATGCACTAACATTATTTTCAGCATAGAAAGTCTAATAGCCCAATGCAAATGCTAAAGTGCCCGAAAGAATTTTGGGCGAAACTTGCGAAATAGAGAGAAGCAAGTGGGGCCCTGTGAATTCAGCCTATTATCATGACTCTGTCTAAGTTTTCCGCATCTCCCATTTCCGGGCTTTACAGCATCTACCTAGCCCAATAGGCCAAACATTAAGGCGATTACAACATACCTCCTAAAAAATTATTGTAGAAAAATATAACCTAATTGTAGGGTTCCAAAACTCGCCATCCCTAATCAAAAAATTTAAGTCGATTGAGCATCAATGGCGAAAGGAAAGGGGAAATCATCAGGAAAAGAAGCCAACGACTCAGATCTTATACCAAAAGAAGTGAAAGAATGGACAACGTGGACGATGAAGAAAGCGAAGGTCGTTACTCACTACGGATTCATTCCCTTTATTATTTATATTGGTATGAATTATTCCGATCCCAAACCAACTCTTTCTCAGCTTATTAGCCCCGTTTAATCAAGTTGAGTTGGGTATTTGTATTAAGTATCTTGGTCGTTGTTATTGAAAAATGACCAACTATATTCCGTAATAAGTACCATGTATCTGACGGTTGGATTATGTACATTTGTTACTCATTACATTATTTTGAATATTTTGGGTTATATTTAATTTGTTACTGTGTTATGTTCAATTTTGTGATACATGAACTGTTTCCTTGCTCTTTGTTTTACCGTGCTAAAATTTCCATTTCGGTACTGTAGTAGGTAGAAGCGTAGAAGCGATTGATTGTAGGATTTACATATATAGCCTTGCCTCACAATATGCAAGAAAAATAAATTAAGAATGAAAAGAAATTGTTTGAACCAAAGCCAAAGGGCAACCTATGATGATTTAAGTTTGAAAAAAGTTGGAATGTTGTGAATAGTCTTGATGAAATGTGTTTAATCATGCATGATGTGTCTCATAACTTACATAATAGAAGATATTAGGACTATGGAAATATTTAATGGTGCCAGTGAAACCTATGGGCTTTATCCTGGCAGTATTCAAAACTTTGTTCCTGCAGCATTGATTGATGGGGGTAATTAATTTTTATTCATAAATATAATCTTTGATTACTTCTGGCTTCTTAGTTTTCAAACGAACACTCTAGGAAAATAATGGGAAAGATTGGATGTTTTTGAAGTCTAAATTTTATTACTTGTTGAACATTAACAATATTTTATGCTTTATATCTTTCTATGACCTTTATTAATTATTAATCGTTAATAGTATTTAATACTTTAACACAGTCATTGCATATTTGTTGGACAAGTTACATGTTATGGGATATATTGATTATTTGGTCATCATTGGATAGTTGCATCATGACTCTACCGAGATACATGTTTGAATAATCTTAAGAGGTTAAAATATTATTAGTTATTAGTTGATGTTAAGCTCCACATATTGTTCATCAGGCTTCTCCTGAACGTTAGAGGTATTCTACGAATGTGTAGCTCTCTGCTCCACTTTGACCTGAACAACCTTGAGTATATGTAGGTTTCCATTCAGTGCGATATGCGTGTGACCATTGATGCAATAAAATAATCGTAAATAACGATAAAAGAGCTTCTACTTGCAGTAAATTTACAATAAATGCATGTTTTTCATTCATTCATAGTCATTATCCTTTGATACTCACCGTGATTACCATATTTCGGTAGAAAATTGGCATTTCTATAGGTGTTTGTATTGTGTATGCAAGTTTTATTGATGCTATATTTTACTGGTACAGAGCTGTATAGATAAGTAAAAACAGTAATAGGGGTGTGTCATTATGGTATTTTGTTTTATAAAGTGTGCTATGTATTGCAATACTGATCTATACCTCTCAAGCTCCTCCTTAATTCTCTCTTGATATTTTCCAGTCAAATCCTATAATTTATTATTTATATAATTGTTTATTTAAGTCTCCCTTTTCACGTCCATATAACATTTCCTTAGTAATAATATGTGTGTGTCTGCGACAATGATAAAGTCAAAATTTTCTCTCTTCTTGGTTCTCCTTGGTTATGTTTACATTGAGTTTGCTCATAATTTTATTTTTCCATTCAATTATTATGTTTACGTTATAATCCTCTTATTTTCATATATCAAAGCTAACTTTACTATTTTGAGTCATAAAAATAAATTCATATAACTATTCATATTTCACTCTCATTTTTAAATATAATTACTTATAAGTATTTAATACATACGAATTAGTCAAAGATTATATTCAATGAATAATTCGTTAAATTTCAATTATATTATTTTACTTTATAATTTGGAGATATTATTTATCAGATAAATATTCAAAAATAACATTTGTTAATATGTATTTAACACTAAATTATTGAAATTCTGAAAATCTTATTTTAAAACTAAGTTTAAAAAAGAATGCCATTTTGAAAATTTAGAATCCAAAATTAATAATACATAATAGTTTGTGATCGTTTATAACTATCTGAAATATACAAATCAATTAAGTACATTTGACTCTTTTCATTTTTAGATTTACGAAATTAACTTTTTACATGCTCTACACTTCATAATGATAATAAATTTACACTTACTAGTTATTGTTTTGATGTTTGATTTTTTTTGACGTTTTACCACAATGGGGATATATTGGAATATGAACAATAGGTTAAAAACAAATTATTTTTTAACAAAAGTTATAACATAACATTACAATTTCTCAAATTTTAAATTTTAAAATTTATTTTTACCTTCAACTTATATTTATCAATAACTCGAAAAAATGTTAATAGGTTTCATTGTTTCATTCATTCAAGACGAACAATTCGATATCCGTGGCCAAGTTTTATAATGCATGAAATATATGATTCATTGTTAATACACTTTCAGATTTAGATTTGCTTATCGCTATACTAATGAATATTTAAAACTAAATCTACGTGTTTATAAAATTAGATGTACTGAACATGAGATACTGAATTCAAAATTTATCCCAATAATAATTTACCTAAAAAAAACTAATAGATCATAAATTTTAAATCAATCAAGTTAACATAGTTAACTAATTTCATTTATTTGTTCAGTTGTATTAAATCCTAAACAGTAACAAAATACATAAGTCACTTACATAAACAAAAATGACAATTTTTTAAATTTATTTACGTATAAATGAAAAAAACTAGAGGCGTGCATGATGATCTGGACGTTTAGATTCTCGAGTCCAGAAACAACCTCTTTGCAATGCGAGGGAGCCTTGCGCATTGTGTTCCACCTTATATAAATGAATAAACCACCTAACAAAGATTGTATATTTGAACAAAAAACAAATTTGATTTGTTAGGTACAATTGCATGAAAAACTCTAATTTCTAACAATATGTTTGAAGTTTAAGTAATTTCCTTTCTCACAGCATTATTATGTGCAACTAGCAAGTTACACACCAGTTGTGTGGTTGGATTTTCTTTGATATTAAGGGGCCATTTCAGTACTATTTACTTGCTCCTTGTAAACAACCTTGGTTGGGAAGAATGATTTTGAAACTTACAAGGCAAGAGATTAATCAATCGGTTAATGAAAAAATAAATACATAATCAACTTCGTTACGTTGGTTGGCTATGACCCCTAAAAACCATTATTTTCCCTTGGTAAATTATACCGACTGAAAGCAAATAACTAATTAATGAACAGTCATATTTTACCTCTATTATTTGTTTACCTCAAAATGAGCCTTCCTTGTAATGGTTTAGCGAATATTTTGCAGTTTTGTTGTTGTTTGTAATGCAACTTTGTTGATATTACCTATTATTACCTATTATGTCATACCAGTTTTGGTTTCCTTGAGCTTGTATCATAATTTCCAATATCACTGTCCAAATGTGAAATTAAATCATGTGCAGTGCCGGTTCTATCATTTGGATTGCCCTAGATGAACCGCCGTTGTACTGTACATAGTTGAATAAAATAACAATTATACTAGAACCAGTGTAGGTAAAGATAAGTAAAATGAATCTAACTAGGATTTCGATTCTACTTAAATGCAAAATCGTAACTTTTAAACGTCAAATTGATCCACTAAACTATTGTGAAATTTTCTTATATATTGATTTTTGGACCTGGGAGGTTGCTCTTCATGGGGTTGTCCTAGGCAATTGGCATACTCCCCTCATCCTAGAGCCAGCCTTGGTTATGTGGTACATGAACACATGCAAACCTTTTTCTTTCTCCTTGGCATTTGTTACTTTGTATGCTATAGAGTTGGCTCTATCTATGATTTTCTAATGATTATACTAGAAGGTTTTGAATGCAAAGTTGTACTTTCAACATTTATGTCAAAATGGCGGCATCAAATAGACCATCTTAGGTTTATGTTGTTTTTCATTTTAATTTAGGATCGGGGTACAGTTTTTAATGCAAGTTATGGTAGAAACTGTAAATTTTGTGCAACGTGTAAATTTTGTGCAATGTGGATACGTGCATAAAAGTCGTGTGAGTAAAACGAAAAGAAAAAAAACAGCTTGTGGATCATATTTTCTGTTTGCAGTAATTGTACCTCCAAATAAGAATGTAAGATGGTCTACAGTTTCATGGTATAACTCCTTAGTCCTTACACGTTAAATGGATGTATGTCGTTGGGATTACATATTACAGGAATCTGAAATTCTAATCCAGTAAATTGGAACTAAGCAGATTGGAATGCTTGGGAGTTCTTTAAACAGGGTCTATGGTCTACGCTTTCGTTGAACAATTAACTGGCGCTTTTGTCTATGTTATTTGGCTTTCTTATTTTCATAGTCTCTATACCACAATGCGTATGCTAGATGATTTCAACATAAAATGTTTCGTGATTTCAATAAAAATACATTATTATTTAAAGAAAATAAAAGGTTAAAGTTACATAGTTACGTAAATAGAAAATACCTCATTCTCTAACTTAACAAAATAAGATTACATTTCTCGTAACTTATTTAACATCATTTCTCCTTATGTTCGAATATATACTACCTACTGTTCATCCATGCCCGATTTCATCCTCATCTGTTTGGTTTACTCATCATGGCTTTATTTTTTCATTTTCAACCTATTTGCCTTTCATGATAACATGATTCCCTTATAGCCGTTTCAACTTTGGTGCGTGAAGTATGTTTTATCGTTTTTGTTTTTGGAGGCCTAACGAACTCGTCATCACTTTGAGTTTGAATATCTTTGATATTATACCTAAAATTTAAAGTTTTACACAGGGCACATATGAAGCAGCTATTACATTCTTAAAGATAAAAATATCGAAGTGTGAAGGACTATTGCAAGTCTAAAGAAGAGTCAAACAAGTATAAAGATAGAAGTCGGTGACTAATAAATTAGTAAATCTCGGAATTAGACTAATATGTTTGTGAAAACAAATATTACTTGTTAACATTAGACTTAAAAATGTAAAATGAGAAGAAAACAAGCAAATTAAAGTAAATAACACAAAGATGTAGAGTGGTTCGGTCAAAATTTCCTAAGTCCACTATGAAAATCTTTTATATGCGTCTATCTTACAATTACAAGGGATTACAAGAGAATAATAATAAATTATACACTTAAGACTAAAAAGTTGTTAATCTAGAGAGTTTTGAGAAAATTTTTTTGCTGGAAAATGAGTATTATGAGCATAAAAATCAGCTTTCAACCCCTTTAATGTTGTATGCAATGTGGTATTTATAGTAGCTGAAATGGATAGTGGATGACTGAGATCACACAATAGAAACATGTGGGATGCATGCTTGGCGATTGGTTTGGTCGTATGGGCTGATGGATAACGGCTGTAAAAGTGGTATGAAATGTATGATTGAGAAGTATGACAATTGTCCTTCTGTACCAGGCATGTGTTTTGCATTAGTGTTGACGGCGTGCTATAGGAGTAGGCATGCTTTTGACAGATTTGTTGTCATACTTAGTGCAGTTGGTTGTACGAATTGTCGTTTACTTTGGTATGCCTATATGGCAAGACGGACGAGTAGTTTCTTCCAGGCTGTGCTGGCCAGTCGCTTACCGCCGACACTTATTGAGGAGAACTGTGTTGCTAAGGACCATGTTGCAAGGGATGTGTCGGATCAGCTAAGGGATGATGAGATAGACAGCGTAGGACTGATCAACGGCGGGCTGTGATGAAGCCAGGCCAAAGACGGGTCAGGCTTGAGTTGGACCTTGTCTGGAGAGTTGGTTGTCGAAGCTGCCTAGAATTGAGTTGAATCAAGGTCATTGATCGACAGTTTATTAGAGAAGATGGGCTGGCTTAGGGCCATGTTGAACCATATGAGGTGATCGAGCCGACTTGTGCCGGGTCGGGCTAGAATAGAAGTCCATGCCAGTCTAGCTGTGACATGCTTGTTGGATTTGCTGGGATGGAGTCAGGTTGACTGTGGGTTAGCTAGGACGGGGTCTGGCTAAGAAGTGCTGGTTGACATGGATAATGCTTGTTAATCGTACTTGCGAGAAATTTGAGCAACTGAAGCTATTACAAAACTAAAGATGAGCTATCACACTGCTAATGGAAGATGAGCTATCGCACTTTTAAAAGCAGATGAGCTACCGCACTTCTAAAGATATATGAGCTACCGCACTTCTAAAGGTAGAATGAGCTATCGCACTTCTAAGGTAAATGAGCTATCATATATCTAAAGATACTATCGCACTTCTAAAGGCTGATGAGTTACCATACTTCTGAAGATAGAATGAGCTACATCACACTTCTAAAGGTAAATGAGCTATCACATATCTAAAGATACCATCGCACTTTTAAAGGCAGATGAGCTATCATACTTCTGAAGATAGAATGAGCAATCACACTTCTAAGGATAGATGAACTATCAGACTTTTAAAGGAAAATGAGCTATCACACTTCTAAAAACAAGGGAGCTATCGCATGACTAAAGCAAAGAGCTATCGCTTATCTAGAAAGTGTTATCGCATATTTAAAAAATGCTCATGAAATCAGCCTAATTATCCATGTGGCGAACTCTTATTAGTCAAACCTTGCACGTAAACATGAAAAAAAATGAAAGAAGTGCCATGCGTCATTCAACAGAGTGCCACATCAACAATCAGCTAGGAAGATCTCGACCGTTCAAAGTTAATACTTGCCACGTGTCAAGAATCTAACGATGTAATTTTCCTATAAATAGACATATACCTCTATTTAAGAAAGGGCGAATTCCTAACTTTTCTTTTTCCTCATTTTCATTTCTACCTAAAGCATAAGTAAAGAACTTAATTTGAGACTTTAATCACAATGTAGGTCAAATTCTAATTAGAATTTGTGACAAAGGACTTTGCTAACAAGGTTGGCGCAGTTGGTTGATGGTCCAGACTGCGAGATCAAATGTCACGAGTTTGAATGCTGAAATTGACAACTCTATAACAAGTACACGGAGTATGTGTTTGGCAGACACTTACTTCTCTAGAGTTTACAAACGAAGCTTTGTCCCATAGGTAATTCAAAAAAATGGACTTGCATAATTACTTACATGAACATTTGCTTACTGGCTCAAGAGATAACTCTCTTGCCTAAGCAACATATGACATTCTTGACCTCTTTGCATAAGAATTTGAGTTTAGCCGAATCTAAGGCTTAACATTTCATAGATTTCACTAAAAATTGGACTCAAGCAAAAAAAGAACACCTTTACTTCTTCTTTTGAACGCAGTACCATGCCTTCAACTCAACAAAGGTCCTCGGACCCCAATAAAGTTCTTCATTCCTAAACGGCCCATCGTAAGCCTTCCCAGAATAATGAAGAACAAATTATGTACCTCAAGAACTTAGCCCTTCATACCATAGCATAAAAAAAGAGTTGCGTAATATGATCCATACGGTAGCACACCGTATTTTGAAAGGTCCATAATGTGGGAAATTAAATTAAATTAATAATAAGATATGAACAAGATAATTTAATTGTAAGAATTGCTTAAGGGAGATTTGATTAATTAAGTGTGTGGCACTTTATAAAGTTAATTGAATGAACCAAAAATAATTAGAGCAATTAAGGTTGGCCTTGTTAATGAAAATAAATGTAAAATTTTGAATGGGAAGGTTTGTGTCAAGGGAAATGTAATGGTGTGACTAGGCTAGAATGAGATATTAGCCTAAGCCAAAGCACCAGCCCACTTCCTTTAGCTATAACCGCTCATTCATCCCATTTTCATTTCATTTCACTCATGAAAAAAGCCTAAACTTAAAAACCAAGGCTGACCATTATTTCCAAGGAAGAAGAAGATTTCAAAACTAGAAGATTAAAGTTTTCAGTGGTAAGAAAAAGGGATATTAAACAAGTTTTGTAAAAAAAGGCGAGTAAAACTTTTCCCTTAAACCTATCCCTATCCATTTGGGTTTGGATTTGATTGTGTATGAATATTTTTAATGATGTAAAACATGTTTGGATGATTATACGTTTTCTTATGCTTGGAATTTAAATGGAGTAAATTAGTTCATGTTCTAGGATAAAACGTGAATTAATCAAAGCCAAATTACATGAAATTAAGATATGATGTTCATAATTATACAATATAGATGGGTTTTTAATTTCATGCTTTTTGGAATTAATATAAATTTTCTAAGTTGGAAAAAAGAGTAATTTCAGAAAATTAATTATTAAAAATAATTATTTTAACCAGAAATTTTGGGATAAGGTAAAGTACGATGAATTTGATTTATGGTGAATTTTTTGGATTTTCTTCATCAACTTTCGATTTTATATGAATTTATTAGTAAGGAAATTAGTGAAAAATTAAGGTTAATTAATTAATTAATTAAACGGGTATGTAATTAGTTAATTTTGAAAAGTAAACTGTAAAGAAGGAAATGAACCCATGAAAACTCGACACCAAGTGAGATTTGGTGGAAAGTTGATACTTAGAAAGGAAAAGAATCAGTTTTCAATCAAATTACAAGTTTGCCATTTTAAACTCGCGAAAGCTATGATTTCAACCAGCGGTAGCTAGTATAGTTAAAACATGTGAGCGCTTAGGGGAGAACTATTTATATACAATGGCTACTGAGGAGATGGAGATTATTCACGATGGCTATAGATGGAATATTTCACAATGGCCTTAGGTAAAATAGCACGCCAAGGCCTTGGATGGGATTAACATACGATGACATCAGAGGAGATAGTATGCGATGACTATATATACAAGTTAGCACATGATGACTAAGAGGTAGTTCGTACGCGATGATTGTGGAAAAGTTAGCAAGCGATGGCCACCACCGGAGAGATTAATCACGATAGCTATAAAGAAGACCATACGCGGCTGCCATAAGAGAATCAACCCACGACCACTACGTGAAGTTCGAAACACAATAGTTGGGGATGCTATCTACCCACGAAGGAGAGACTAACGTACAATAACTAGGGATAGTTAATAGACTACTTAGGGAAAATTAACCGTGATGGCTATCAGATAGCTAATACACAAGGACTAGACCTAACATTCGAAAGCATGTTAACTCACGATAGCTTGAGAAGCTATATTTTTCTAAGTAAAATAAGAAATGCTTAGAGCACTTTAGAAGACAGTTCCAAGCGTTAATGAACTATTTCATAGGGATGAAATAAAAAAATTAATAAGTTAAAAATGTGAACTTATTTTGAGAAGGAAGAAAGCTTAGAAAAGCTAACAAATGATAGGGTATAATTTAAATTAAAGATAAAATGTTTTACTAAGAATGTGTAGTGTACAAAATTAATGAATGAAAGAAAAAAGTTGAACCATGACCGTAAACCTATACCAACTGATGGAGTTACTGGATGGTAGAGTGCTTTGACTGATACTTCAAAGTCCAATGGTATATGATAGCGAGCTACAGCAGGGTTTAACCTAAGAATATTTGAAATTCTAAAGTGAGTTATGGCAGGGTGCCATGGCATAGTGTCAAAACGTTAGGGTGGTGTTATAAATATATTGGCAACGTGAACGATAGCAATTCTGGGACTAAGAGACGCTACTGACGCTTAGTAAGGATGCTTACTAGAATGTATTTAGAGTGCTTACATTCAACCTCTTAGGAGAGTCCGAGTGACTCTAGTCAGTGTGGCTCCCATGGAGGGATGAGTCGACATTTCATTAGGTGATGTTGTTCGAGCAAAAAATAAATTTTGTGATAGGCAGGCATAGGGAGGTAGTCACTAAAATAAGTAATGACAACATAAGGATGAACACCTAAAATAAGAAATTAGGTGAAATTTGAATGGATGATGAACGGTTGTAACTAAATGTTAAATGTGGTATACTTAATCGAGATTGGAAATTTAAATATGACATGGTTCATTAATGAATAGACAGTGTAGGGTACACTTGTGTATTGAATGTAATGCACCTGGATGCTCCTTATGTAATGATTGTTCATATGATATGATGTATTTTGTTATGATGATAAAGTGAGAGGAAATCCGTTCCGCGTTAGTCGCATGGTCTCACTATGGATGCTTAGAGTAAAGGTTTTACTCATACCAAACTTTATGATTGATCTGTGTCTTTATTATTTTCCATAAACTCATGGGTACTCATTCGAGTAAGCATAGTTTACCGATTCGACAAGTATCTTTTGAAGGACGAATAAAGATTTTAAATTTAAAGCAGGAGGCTTGCTGTTATAATAAAAAGTATTCTTAGATTCCGCTGTGAAAAACCAGGATTTATAAAATTTATGTGTTGTATTGGCATCTTCATATGTCGGATACAACAATGCTCTATCTATGTTTTATTTATATTTGCCCCTGGATGGGCATTGATTTGGGTTAAAATGATATAATGAAGTATGTAATTCAAATTAATGTAATAAAAAAGCTATTTAGCTGCTATGTTTACTTATATTGGGTAAAATAATACTGAACTCACTTTGTCGTTGGAAAATGATTTTGGTGATGACTGCAACATCATCGGCGTCTATTTTCGAGTTTTGGAGTGGGGAATGTTACAGCGTGGTATTAGAGCTTAGGTTAAGGAGAAAACTTAAGTAAAACAGAGCTAAGTAGAAATTTATTAGTAGAAAATGAACGCCTTGGAGAGGGTATACGCTACATAAAAACGTACTTGTAATATAAATAACGTACTTGTATTTTGATATATATATATATATATATATATATATATCTACCCCTCTACGATTGATCTCACTCTCTTTACATCCGTTGCTTGCGAACCCCTTGCTTATGCAAAAGGCTAGAATGTATCTATGTAATAGAAATTTAACCATAGGAAGTACAAGAGCGAATGGTAGTAGAGGGGATGACAGTGCCCAAACTAAAGGCCAAGGAGGGGAGGTGAACCTGGAAGTTTGTACTGAAACCCGTAGTCAAGTGTCTGCCTTGACTGAAGGAGGAATGGACGCGAATGCCTTGTTCTTCTAATTTATGAGATGATGAGGCAACTGCTAACTTGGGTTGTTGAGCCTAGATAGGAGGTAGCAAGAGAAGCAAACTTTTCTAAGATGTACCAAAATTTCAAGATTTGTAGAGGAAAGGAATTCATAAAAAAGGAGTTTGCCTTGGAGGTGTTGAATTGGTTGAAAGTATGCAAACATATTGTCGAAGACTTGGGATATACTAATGCTCAAAAGAGGGGGTTAGCTACTCGTCCACTCCAAGATGATGCATTAGATTGGTAGGAGGCAGTAATTGCTGAGGTCTCAAAGGAGGAGATAACCTGAGAGCAGTCTAAGGAGAGGTTCAAGGCTCAATTTATCTCTGAATCTCAAAAGAAGGCTTTATGTACAGAGTTTCTTGACTTGGATCAATGAAGGATGGCTTTGGCAGTGTACATTCAGCGCTTAATTAATGCTTTTTCGAAGTATGGAAGGGAGCATAAAAATACTCTGCTTAAATAGAGTGAGAAATTCATTGAGGTTGGAGAAAGGGGCTGAATCACAAGGTGAAGGCACATCTATTAGCTCCATTTGATATGGTAGTGGAAATGGCAAGGAGGTATGATCATCTATTTCAGGAAGAAAAGAAAGTTGATGCTATACCTAAAGGAGAGCAGAAGAAAAGACTCAATCCGTATTAGGGCGGAAAGAATCGAAGGGAGGAAAGACTTCTGGAGGAAGGACTCGGAAGCCGAATATGGCTGATGTCACTTGTTTTAACTACGGCCAAAAGAGGCACTATTCCACTAAGTGTACCTAGCGGAGAACATGGAGAGGGCTAAGTATTTATCTATAATAGGTCAGGCTATAAGAAGAGGGATTGCCCAGAAGCGAAGCATGCAAAGATTTATGCTTTGGAAGGACCTTCGTTTGGATCGACAATTGAGGAGAAAGGAAAAGTTGTGCTTGGAGGTATGATTTTGATTTCTGGTATATCAGTTAGAGTTATGTTTGATGTTGTTGTTACTAGCTCTTTCATTTCGAGGGCTTTTGTTGATAGGTTAGAATTAGAGACTACCTATTTGATTACGTCCTTTTGTGTGGTTTAATCCGATCGGTGGATATGCCACTCTCAGATTAAGGCGCACTGATCTTGCGTTTGACTTGTGTGGATATCTGTTTGTTTGCGATCCATATGTGTTTGATTCGTAGGGTACGGGGTGATTTCGGGAATGGACTGGTTGGTGCATAATGATGCCAGGATTCATTGTGTGGAAGGATTATCGCCTTAAGAAATCCAAAGAGAGGAGAAAGAATTATGATAGTGTGGGACGTAATAAAGGAGAATTCAGACTTGATGCTATATGCTATGGAAGATTGATAAGATGAGATCAATAGGGTATGTGTAGTCCGAGAATTTGCAGATGTTTTTCAACTTGTAATGGGATTACCACTAAGAAGGGCAATCGAATTCCAAATAAACTTGATGCCAGGGGCACAACCTATTAGTAGATCACCTAGAAGAATGTCGCCCAAGGAGATGGAAGAATTGAAGAAGAAATTGATGGAACTTGAGCATAAGAGTTTCATCAGACCAAGTAGCTCACCGTTGGAAGAATTTGCGGTATTTATAAAGAAGTTGAATGAAGCTTTACGGATGTGTATTGATTATCGGAAACTGAATAAGTTGACAGTGAAGAACCATTATTCTTTGCCCATGACAGAAGACTTGTTTGATCAGTTGAGTAGAGCTCGGGTGTTCTCGCAGCTAGACTTGGAAACCAGTTTCCATCAACTGAGAGTAGTAGAAGATATTGTTCCATTGACCGCATTTCAAATAAGGTACGGTTCATATGAATGGTTAGTAATGCCGTTTGGACTGACCAACGTCTTTGTGTTCTTCGTAGATCTTAAGAACTGAATCTTTTGCGATTAGTTAGATGGATTTGTATTAGTCTTCATTGATGATATTCTAATATACTCTAAAGAAGAAAGAGATTATGAAGTCCATTTGAGATTGGTGTTGGAGACGCCGAGACAGCACAAGTTGAAGGCAAAGTTTTTGAAATGTCATTTGTAGAAACGGGAAATGAAGTTTCTTAGACATGTTGTTTCAAAGAATGGATTAGCAGTGGATCCATTGAAGATAGAAACTATTAATGGCTGAAGGAGGCCAGAGATAGCCACGAAGATGAGAAGTTTCTAGGGATTGGCTGGTTATTATCGCATATTTATTAAGGACTTGTCCCATATAGAAGCACCATTCGCTAAGTTAACCAGGAAGAACGAGAAGTTCATGTAGACTAATAAGTGCGAAGGACGATTCGAGGAGTTGGAAAAGTTACTAACAAATGCTCCTATGTTGATTATGCCTGAAGGGAACCAGGATCTGGTAGTATGCACCAATGCTTGTGGAAAAGGACTGAGAGCGATATTGATGCAAAGAGGGCGAGTGATAACTTATGCATCAAGGTAGTTGAGATCACATGAAGTTAGATGTTCGACTCATGACTTAGAGTTAGCGACGGTAGTATTCACGATGAGGATCTGGAGACATCACTTGTTGGGAGAACGATTCGAGTTGTATATGGATCATAAATCCTTTAAGCACTTATTCTCTCAGAAGGAGTTAAATATGAGGCAACAGAGATGGCTTGTAACAACCAATACATTAATGGGCCCAAATTCCGACTGAATCAAAATTCAAGTTCCTTAGAGTACATATCGTTGGTGTTGGTAACTTATAATAAACACAAGTATATTAGAGAGTTTTCAACATAAACTCATAGCGGAATAGTAAAATATAATAGAACATAAATACCGACTAAGATGACTACCTTCGAATCAATAATATTCCTTGGATACCTAGTTGCGTTGTCAGTGCCAAGCATGAATGAGAAGACTTCTCCATCAACCATTCCCATCTTGCACCAGTAGCTTATCCGCCTGAATCTAACTTGCAAGTTGTAATGAGCAGATGGTCAGTAAAACATTCCGGTGACTGGTACATTACATACTTCATTCCTAACACTAATTTATGCCGATTGATTTCTATTTAGGTGATATCTATTATTCATGGCTTATCGATTTAATTCCATCTACATGTACGATATATCCAACCTTCTCTGAGGTATACCTATATATGCCTATATATACCTAAGCATTGTACTACCTAAAAGAAAACCCTGGCTACTTAACACCTCTTAAATAAGGAGGAGACCCAACGGCCATTTAATACCTCAATCACGAAGCGGGCCTTCCATAACATAATCGCTAGTCAATTCGGCCCTAGCTACAGAGACCGATAATTCCTAGATACAGCTTTATAATTTAGTTTGCCATATTACTAACGTGTCTTAGAGACTCATCTAAGGGTTAATTGGACCACCTCTGACAAACAAACAATAAATGAAACTTTGGGGTCTTTGCATATCCCATATAGATTCTACACTAATAGGAAGCGAAATTCGTTGGGGCATAACCCAAGTATTTTTTAAAGAGAGGTCGGAACTACTGGGGTCAAAGCCTATTTGACAGCCCTACTACTAAATACCAGTTTACCAACGACACTGACATAGCCCCCCGACATCCCACAGTCAAGATCCCATTTAGATTAACCTATTATAAGTCAAGGAAAACACCAATCCTAATTACTTGATATCTCTTGTTAGAAATGAAGCGGACCTCATTTCCCTATTAGGTATCGTCGTAGGTTATTTAAGACAATTCATATTTTTGGTCAAACTATTTTTGAAATAAATTTCCATATTAGATCAAAATGGAAGAAATGGGTTTTTTAAATAAATTAAATTAAGTAATATTTTTGAAATTTTAGTTATTAAAAAAGATATATTTGATTTGTTTGAATACCTTTAGTATTTTAATAAACCGTGTGTATAAAAGTCATAAACGTGCGTTTCAATATATGATATCGATGGAATGTTTAAATTAGATTTAAATAGGTTAAATGCTAAAGTGATTTTGGAAATTTTTTATGGCCATGTGGCACCTACTATGGCTGGCCATAGACAATAATGAAAGGGAGAGGATTTAATGAGATTAAATTGGGAATTAAATGGAGAAAGTTTTAAATGATGGAATTGAAAGGTTTCATCGTTTCCTCTAAAATATTCTCTTTTATTCGTTTCATAATACTCTTCAGACAATTTATTCCTCTCCTCTTCCATCCCAACAAAAAATAATGGCTTCCAAAACCTAAAATTTTAAAATTCAAAATCAAATAAATTAAAAAAACAAAAGGTGATTCTAATCTCTTGATTCTAGCAGATTCCTGAGATTGATTTTATTGAGTCCGGGAGCTTTTGATTCATCGTTTAAAGGTGTGATTTATGGAAAACATCCAAGGTAATTTTCAAATTAATTTATATATTTAATCATTCATATGCTTGTATTTTGCAATATCCATCATGTGTTTAATTGAGCATTTTGTATATGTGAATTGAATCAAAACCCTATTCTATTTCAATTGAATATTGGACTATTTAATTATTTTAATCTAGGTCTACATATCTTCTTCATCCCTTTATTGTGCATCTCAAATTGATATGTTTAGATTCTTTATCACCTTTCCTGATTTGTTGTTATTCTATGTATAGTTTAGGTGTGTTTGTTCTTATCACAAATTTACATATGTTTGACTTGTCTAATTTCTTTTTTTTTTAAATAATTTTGAAAAAAAAAACTTGAAAGCTAATTTTGATTTAGATCTACTTTATATTTTTATAAACTTTATATACACAATTGTAAATAAATTGCATATGTCAATTATTTATATTCCTTGAAAATCCATTTCTATAGTTATGTGGCTAATTTGGTTACAATCATTTCGAATATTATTCATATAAGAAGGGAAAAAAATTGGTCTAAACTTTATGAATGAGCTTTTGTGCTAATTTATAAAATCCTAAAGTCTAGTTTCATTTCTAAACTATAAGTTTAGTCGAAATTGTTAATTTTTAAATTCAACTTATATATATATATATATATATGTATGTATCATAAATTACAATGTTCACAAATATATGTTGTTCTAAATCTAAAACGATAATTTGTAATTTTATATACATAGAAATTTACATTTTATTGTTTCAATTCAATTGTATATAATAGTTCCTCTGTAGTGATGTAATATTTAATGTCAAACCTTTCTTTAATTGAAATCAAATTCATTAGTGTTAATTTCAGATTTTAAATCATATATAATTATCTAATGTGACTTTGATACATATATATTTATATTATATATATATATAAATAAATATTACAGATAACAAAAGCTTATGTAAAGAGGAAATGAGCCACTTGCAGTATAAATCATAGCAGCTACATACATTCTCATTAACTATGTATACTTATTATCTATAGCACGTGCACTTCACATAAACAGATATATTTGATATACTTATGAACTAAAATATTCCTTTTAAACATAATTGAATGAAATTAAGATTTTATTTAAAACATTCAGATTGGATCTAAAATCCATATAGGCTACATAGACTTAACTAAGATCAAAAATGAATATTTTTTGAAATCACCCATTCAACCCGCTTTCGACTGGTATGGTTCCTTCAATAGTATCAGTCAAAAAGTCTATGCGGTCTAAATTAGAAAAATTAGGGATAACTAATTAAAGCCCACCTGTTTAGTAGGGTGTCTAGAAAGGTAGTGTCAAAGGATTGAGTTTGGGTAATCAAGTACTATGCCCTACATAGCTACTGGCCTGACCCGAATGATGAAGTAAATGCAACGGTTATTCCCAATATAATGGTCGAGTTTGATTTTTGGCCTTGGGCTAATTTTTCAAAATATGTTTTGAAAATTTAAACTTATATTTTAAATTTGAATGTTAAGTTTAAGATATGACATATTATAAATGTTATAAACTTTTCAAAACTGGTTTTGACAGGTGACAAATTTAGTTTCAAGTTTTTATCTTAATTATTTAATTAATTGGATTAAACAAACAAACAAATAAATAAAAGTTAATTAATTAAATTAAAACATGTATAATGATTTGTGCATAATCACCTTAAGATGTTTAAGGTAAATGATGATAAAATTTTGAATTTAATTAATATCATTTTTAATTAGGATTTAATAAGTTATGTCAATTATCTCTATATTGTTAAGGATAAATAATTCAAAATTCAAGAGTTGAAATTTAAATTAAATTAATTGAAATGCTAATTGAATTATTGATTAAATTAATTAAACACGATTGAATTAATAAGAATTAAATTCGAATTAACTAAATAAGATTTAATTAATAAGATACATGTATATATTATATAATTAAATTAAATTATAAAAGTTATAAATAAATTAATACTTATATATAGCTATATTTGGATAAAATTAAGTGGAAATAAAAAGAAACTCAAATTAGATTTAAGGAATAAATACATATGTATAGTACGTATACCGGGATTTCAGATGTGTCTAACACTTGAATAACAAGGGTATTTCATAACAAATACATTATACCGTAAATAGATATCACTAAAATAAATATATATTAAAGATTACGAATATCTAACATAAATGTTGTCCTCTACCATTTATATATTAATAAAATACTTGCATACTCTCAAATTGTTGAGCAAACTTAAGGCAGAGATGTTATGGTAGTATTATTAATATGTTGATTATACGAGGTAAGATAATTATATGTATCTGTTGAGAAAACTCAAGGTACATACGTTATACCTAGGCCCTCATGAAATGGTGGATATGAGTGAATAATCTCTTTTGATTTGTTAAACAAACTCAAGGTTAAGATTGAGATTAGGACAAAGGCCATGGGTTAGGAGTTGTATATGATACAACCGATAAAGCATTATCCATCGCTTGCGGGCTTATGATTTGTTGAGCAAAATCAAAGTCAGAATCCCAAGATAAACGAGTCCTTAAACCCACTAGAAAAATTGAAAGATTTCTATTTTTTCTTAGGATTTTGAGAAACATGAAAATCTATTGGAAGCCTTATTAGAAAAATAAAAAGGTAACATTTGAACTTTCTAATATTGTAAAAACATTTGCTATATAAAGTTAAAATAATAGACCTCGATAATTTGTGCAACCATAAAAATTGATAAAATGTTTATCAATCAAGATATTCAAATGAACTAAATTAAAGGTTAACAAATAAATATAAAATGTACTTACCTTAAATCTTTTGGCAAGTTGTCATTTTAAGACCTATGCACGAGCCTAATTATATGCTGCTAAATACATTTTAACTTGGTCGCTTAAGTGTTGGTTTATCCAAAAAAATTTGTTGTTTCCATGAGTTTTGAACTCTTAAGCAATATAGGAACATAGATATTTGATATGTATTCGATCACATATAAATGTCATATGATGAACGATCATAGTTCGTAATGTACGAAATTTCAATGAAATTAGTTCATTTGAAATAAGCAAATAAAGCTTAATGTGAAATCATGTATTCAATACGATTGATTATAATAAGGATTTCCTTTTAAATGGTTCTATTATTTAGAAAAAGAAAGCAAATGTATAAGAATGAATGTAACTTAGGCACAATTGGGATGAAGACAGTGAATAGTCAACTCTACTTAATGAAGTAATATTGAAAATGAGAATTGTACAAAATGCTAATAAATACTTAATATGGAATGAGAAATATAATTTTTTTATTCTAATTTTTCATATAGAAATTCTTTTTCTATAAAGTCATTTATGTGAGTTTAAGATATTTTATCGAAAACGCTCGACTGTAAACTGTTAAAGTAAAAGAAATAAATAGCTTGTAATAAGTAGTTGAATGAAACATTATATTTCATACACTTTTATAGTAATGACAGATATAGTAGGAGCATATTGTATAATACTTATCAATGGATGCATCAAGATACAAAAAATTATTTTTGTAAGTATATCAAATACTATTATGAAATAGTTATTATTTTTAGTACTGACTGAAAGTGAATATAGTTTTATTCTGTTATGAATGTTTTGAGTATTCGCTATGTAATAAATCTATAATAATAATAATATTTGTTGCTTTATCCATAGAAGAACCTATAATTTTTTACAATTATTTTGGAATTAAGGACAAACATCCATTTAGTGGGAAAGACAAAAGAGTTGGCGAACACTTCATATTGATATATAAAGATGTATGCAGCCGAAAGTCCAACGATGCCGAGAATGGTTCCACATTCGTTATTTAATTCATAGATGAATTATCATAATATAAACACGTGTATTTGATACACGTATAGTATGTGTACGATAAGTTCATTGATTATAAAACAAAAGTAGAAAATGTAGTACAAAGAAACAAAAAAATTTAATTTGATTTAATAGGTGAGTTTATAGGAAAATGGTTCCAAAAGTACCAAAAAAATAAGATTCGATATCAAAAGTTACTTTTCCCCATGATACATAATGATGTATCAATAAGGAGTAATCAAACTTTTTTGGACAAAGTACGATCGGTGACGAGTAAAATTGAGTTAACTTCTTTCTGTAAGGTCAAGTACTTACAAGTAAGTGCATAAGGTTAAGTTCAATTTCATATATAATAAAGTTAACAAAATCATACAAGATAAGAGTTGATGAAATAACCCTTACATATCCTAAGTCAAGGAGTTGACAAGTTGTATGAGTCGAGAGGCTGCACAATATATTTACCCGTTAGGAATCTTGTGTGAACCACCCCGAAGCACTTTGGGACCAATCAATGTTGATTGCCTAATTTATGTTATGAAGATAAGTTTGTAAACCTAAAACCTAATCAGTTTATACATATATATAGGAAACTCATAAAATGTCTACGGATACCTATTCTCTTGTAATGAGAAATTATTGTTTTTCAAGAAACACCAATTTCATAATATAGGAATTTCTTTTAGAAATTATTCTAGTAACAAGGATTTGGATACCATCCAAATATAAAATTAATTACAAAGAATGAAATGAAATTGACCGATCTTAAAGGACACAACTAATTAGAGTGTCTAATAAGAACACTCACACATTAAAAAGAAATAACATTTTCTTTTCGATGTCAAGAAAGTAATTTCCTTAGTTGTGTAAAATGTGAACACTTTATATTTAAAATATATGGATTATTTAAATAAAAGAATAGTGAATTTAATATTAATTAAATGGATTTAATAGCATTATTAAACTTCTTTTTATTTAATAAATAATGATGGTAAACTCATTTTGTAAATTTGTTTACATAAATAAATAGTTTGGTGAAAATTGAAAACATAATCGAAATTTGTTTTTCGAATTTTTGACTTTTTACCAAACAAAGGTTGTTGCAACGTTGTTGCACACACATACATTTGTGTACACATACATTTGCCAATGTCTTTGTTGTTACAACGTTGTTGCACACACATACATTTGCCAAAATTCTATTTCTATAAATACAACCCCTTAGCTCACTTTTTGGTTTGCAAATTCCTTAAAGAAAAATAGCTTCTTTCTTCATTTTTTTTCTCTCTTTTCTCCTCTAACTTCTTGCATAAGCTTGAAGTAATATTACAAACATTATCACCTTCTCAAAATTACAAAGTATTGGAGCTTTCCTCTCTTTTTCTAGCTTGGTCATGCATTTTGGAGGCCATCCTTGTCTTAGACACATGCAAATAGGGATGTGGGGAGGAGTTTTCAAGGCAAATGAAAGTGGAGTTGTTGCAGTTTGGTTGGTAGTGGAAATTGGCTAGTTGTGGTAGGAAGTTGCTAGCTTGGAGTTTGATTTAAGTGAGTTAATCTCACTTTAAATGGTTTTAAAAATTGACAAAATATCATAAAATATAAACTGTTGTATATGTTGTTTATACTTGTGTGTATTGCTTGTTTGGATTTGACTCCTGCTTGAAAGTGGCTGACATATGTAACCATTTTTTGTAGGGGACAAAAAGAGGAAGTTGAAGTATTTTTGTAGTGAATAGGTCGTTACAGAACACTTCGAAATGCATATGCATATATGAGATTTACATGAGACTTTTATAGAGAGACCCTAAGGGTTTTCTTGCCAATGTTGATTTACTTTTTACTTATGTTTCTTATATTGAAATTTGATTAAAATATATGTGTGATTTATTGATTGGTTGTGAAAGTATCGTTATAGCGACTATCACGATACCGACACTTATGAAATCTCTTTTTTCAATCTTTTGTATGTTGCTCTTGTGCTTGTGTTTGCATCACTGAATATTTGGTCGTGCTTTTATGTTTTTATAAAAAATGTAGTTTGAACTAAGTTTTGGTGGCTCGGAAAAGGTTATAACACCTAACTCCAAAGTGTTTAAAAGTTATAAAAATTCTGGTTGCGGTTTTGCAGTTCGAAAGTCAAGTTCTAAAACAACTTTCGACATCAAAAGTCTCTAATTTTTTATGAATGCATATTAGACTCATACTATGTTGTTCTAAAATAAAATATAGTATTCATGCTTTGTAAAAATGTGGAGAAAATTCCATTTTGAAAGGAATCGATTTAAAGGAATTTTCCGTACTTTTTTTAGCGGCACTATTTCCAACTTTTATAAATTGGTTTTAAACTTGATTTTTCTTCTTCAATTCTTTTAGTGAACTTTTCTAACATATGTTTAAGTGTTTTAAAGTGGTTTGAAATTTTAAAATATTTTAAATGATTTAATATAAATTATTGAATAAGAATTTCTATTTCGAAATAAGGAAAGGAAATGTTTTGGGATTTTAATATATTTTAAACTTTGAGATTTTCTTTTTAAGTAGTATTTGAAATGGATATTTTAAAGACTATATTTCAAGTATTTTAAACATAGCGTGGCCCTCACTCGCTCTTTATTTAGTCATTTCCAATAAAGGATATCAATGCTCCAAACGAGCAATAAATCATCTTAGATTGATGAAGGACAAAGAAGATACCAGATTCAATAATAAATAAATCAATTATTAGGAATAACAAAATGATTGTGTATGGAAATTAAATCTCATACACTTATCACCACTCGTCGACTTCAAACTTGTACTATCCCTCGGTTAACAATGAAGTCGAACAAGTTGGGGCATTGTTACCTCTCAGACCTTGCCTTGACGTACATTCTTATCTTTTAAGATAGAGACGAGTTTCAATACCTCGACATTTAGTGTTAAGTATTTTTGAGTTTATTGAAAGTGAAAAGGAAGCATGGATTACAATACCATTGTTGTAATAAATGTCTTCCGATAATTGAGAAAGAAGTCATGGATTATAACGTTTTTGTTATAATAAATTATTTCATAAAATTATTAATAAAAATGTGTTACTTGACTTAATAAGTGTTGATATTCTTAAAGCTTTTGAGGAGTTTTGTTTTAAAGATAATGATAAGTTAATTTATAAATGATATTTTATGAATGGAAAAGTCTTTAAAAGATTGTTTTAAGGATAAAGCTAAGTGTAATTGATTTTGGGTTTATAGTAAACAATGTTTTAATGACATTTGTTTTCAACCCTTCTTTTTGATACATTTAGAAATATAATTAGCTCTTTAAATGAATATTTTAAAGAAATATTTTTAAAGTGTTCTACAAATGTTTGTAATGTGAAAATCAAGCACAAGTGTGAGTCAAATGTTTAAAAGTTTAAAAGTTTGATTTCGTTCATGGAAAGTATTTAGTCTTATCCTTAGTACCAAATATCGAGAAGGTTAATTCATTACTTTCAATGAGATATAAAAACTGGAGTGTCTAGGCAAGGCCAGGAGCAACCAGTGCCCTAACTTACCTGGCTTTGTTTTAAGCGAGGATGGTACAAGTTGGAAATCGAAGTTTGGTGATATGGGTAAGAAATTTAATTTCCATAACCGATATCACTTATATGGAAAGGATTTAGGCATATACTTAACACTAAACGTCGAGGTATTGAAACTCGTCTCTATCTTAAAAGATAAGAATGTACGTCAAGGCAAGGTATGAGAGGCAACAATGCCCCAACTTATCTGACTTCATTATTAACCGAGGGATAGTACAAGTTTGAAATTGACGAGTGGTGATAAGTGTAGGAGATTTAATTTCCATACACAATCATTTTGTTATTCCCGATAGTTGATTTATTTATTATTGAATCTGGTATCTTCTTTGTCGTTCATCAATCTAAGACGATTTATTGCTCGTTTGGAGCATTGATATACTGAATTGGAAATGACTAAATAAAGAGCGAGTGAGGGCCAAGCTATGTGGGGTTGCTCCCATTAGGGTACTTTCACATCTACTTTAGATTGGTTTCGGTGGTATGTGCATGTAGATGTGAAAAACTCGGAACTCGGTAAGGTTGGCAGGGTCCGACCTAATGGTTTTTGAGAGCCATCGTAGTTCTCAAGTATATTTTCTAGAGTATACTTTAGGCAAGGGGGGCGCACACTCCTAGTCATTGTTGGAAATTTCCTTTTCCTTGTTTGATTTAAATCTTTGAATTATTTTCTTAATTACATCGATAAGTGCATTGTGCTCTTCTCCATGTTTAATTATTTGTGTCCATTCTTTAAGTTTGTATTTTTATCTTGTTTATGCCCATTCTTTCAAGTTTGGATTTTGTTCTATTTTTTTTCTTTCTTTCATGTATGGAAATCATTCTTGTGAGGTAAAACCATTCCATGTTTTACAGCATGGTCCCACAGATTATAATATGTTCATCATATTCCTTGAGTTTTATTACGCTGGTTTTCCAGACCGATCCAAGTGTTATTCTATTATAATGCTTGGGTCAGACCGAGATTTTTTCGGTTTCCATTGGTAGGAGCATGGAGTTCATGGAGAAGAGCTGGAAGTTCACATGCGTAGTATTTTTATTTTCTGATGTATTATTATGTATACCCATCAGCAATTGTAGGGTCAGGAAGTTATAACTATCCAGGCTGATGAGTTTTGTTTCTAACTCTGGTATACTATTTATCTTAGAATGACAGTTTTACCGTCTGTGTTATATTATATGTTATCATTTTGCTGTGAGATTCTATTTCCCCCTGTTCTTTTTATGTTACTCTAACAATCTGCCTTTCTAGCACTTAGATGTTCGACATTCTAATATTGTGGATGCATTAAGTGTCGACTTTCGAAGGTCAAAAAGACAGGTCGTTACAAGTTGTCAATAAGCCATTAAGAGTATTGACTTCATCATATGGCATGTAGTGCAAATACAAAATGAATATCAAGTACATTATCAAAATATGATTTTGATAGTTGTACCTGAAGTGATATGACTCATCGACCACAAAAGTGTCTCCGAGAAGAAGACCAATGCTATTGGAATATGTTAATCTACATTAATAGAATAACATTGTAAATTTCAATTATTGAAATTAGCGTAATAGATCCATCATTCAACTACTTAAGTTGATTCGGCTTTTACTCACAAAATTACCTCTCGATATGATTTTGGGTTTTGGTTGTATGTGTTGAAAAAGAAATTCTAAATAATTATTTATGAATATGTTGTTTGCGCTTAATGAGCAAAGTGTCTCAAAGTCAGTTGAGCGATTCTAAGTTTGTAGGTTATTGGATATGGTTCAAGAAATGATACAAAAGTATTACTCGATAAGCATCAGAGTTAAACAAGTACTTCGACAGAGAAATTAAATAGTTTAAATTTTAGTCAAAATGCAGAGGAAGCGTGTGTCTATAGAATGAATATGTGCTAAAATATTTCTAAAACCATAAGTAAACAACAAACTTATAATTGTTAATGATGTATTTATGTTAAAATCATTTTATTTTGGGCATTTAATTCTCGGAATTGGATTTGAATAGACATCTTTTACAATCGAAATAAAAAGAATTTGGGAATGTTCCAAAACGATATACACAAACACTATATTAAATTGTTTAATATGGAGCATGTAAGATGAATTTCTTATGCAATGGCAATAGGAATTATCATACATGCTATATTGTCTATAATATCACATTTCACTTATGTAAGAAGCCTCAATTGACTTATGGAGTACTTCAAGGCATTCCTAAATTGATTTATCTTCACCATCACCGTGGGATCAATAGATTTGGAGGCAAGATCTGAAAAAGCAGCAATAAAAAAGGTATTGAAAATTAAAAGTAAAAAGTGAAAGCAACACTTAAGTATAAGAGAAATACTCTGGGAAGCAAAGGTTCCTGAAATGTTGGGAGAAAAGAATTTCACGAAAAGAATTATTGGCATTAGTCTCTTGTCTTATTAATAAAATCAGAGATAACATCACCGCTGGATGGAGAGAGGCGATAGGTGGTGCCTTCTTGTCGATTCTTGACTTTTAAAAGACTAGTAATCGAGTATAGAGTCGATGCGTTCAAGTCATCCATAGCTCCATGAATAAGATTTAGAGGGAGTGAATATTATTGCAAGAGTTTGGGGTGAGCTAAATCTGAACAGTCTTCAAGAAGAAAAGAATCTCAAAAATGACATGATTGAAGGGAAGGTAACATAAGTGCCATATTGGAAATGGAATAAAAGTGAAATACTCTTCAAATGCTGGTCCATCTAATCTGTAGGACTGGGAACTCTGATCTCGATCGTAGTAATTTCAAAGCGAGGAAGGATGTAGTTAATTTTTCCTTCTTGGTGATAAAAGGTCAACAATTGATATAAACTTTCTCTTCGAAACGAGTGGGGATCTTCCAAGGATTGGAAGGGCTAGAAGAGTCCTTTGAGGCATCCTTCTTAGGGTTCACCATGATTTTAGTACATAAACATAAAAGTAATTAAAGAGAAGTCAAAATTATCCAAGAAATTCATCAAGAAAAAATTGTCGAAGCAATTTTATTCAAAATAATAATACTAATACTAAAATAGGTAAAAAAAATATTAAAAAAATAGCAGTAACATTTTCATGAATAACTATACATGAATAATTAGACCTTATAGGGAAGTAATCAAGACATGCTAAACTAGTCTAAGATAGATTGTTATCCCAAATATAAAATAACTATCGCACTTTTAAAATGAAGAGCCATCGCAAGTATAAGATAACTATCATACTTTGAAACTAAATAGCATTCGCAAGTATAAGATATATATCACACTTTTTAAACTAAATAGCTATCGTAAGTATAAGACAGTTACCGCACTTTTAAAACTAAGTAGCTATTACAAATACGAGATAGCTATCACACTTTTAAACTAAACAACTACCGTATATATAAGATAACTATAACACTTTTAAAATAAATAGCTAACACAAGTTTAAGATAGCTAGCGCATTTTAAATGAACAACTCCACATATATAAAATAGTTGTCACAGATCTAAAATCAACAGTTGTCATATAACAGTTATAATCCAAAGGTCAAAATAAATCAAAGGGTTGTGAGTTATTAGATCTGGATATCCATTAATAAACTAAGTTACGATAATCGGTAAATTTTTAAATCGAAATCGAGTTTATTTCAGTTCATTGTTGTTAATAAAAGGAATTCGAATTAAGGATAACAAAATGATGGTACTAAAATCAAACAAAATAGATGCGAATTCATAAATTTTATAGAAAAATAAAAGGTAATAATCAAAATAAATGGATTACTCCGAGAAACGTTAAATTTAAGAGCTCGATAACCCTTAAGATTAATTTTTTTTTGAATGCTGGTAAAAATGATTTCCAAGAGAAGACATGTATTTATAGGAAGAATGAGGGAGAAACCATAACCGTAGATTTTAAGATAGAAAGTTTGACGGCTAAGATAATAATCTGAAGAATACTAAAGGTTTATTTGAGAAGGTATTTAAGCAAGAAAAGGAAAAAAAGGAATAATGATAAAATGTGATCAAAGAAGGAAGTAAAGGAAAAGAATTTTCTATAGATTAATGTATAAAAGAAAATACTTTTCTGGGGGAAGGAGTGTGAATATTATACCCAAAATTTTAAGTTGTAAACAAAGAAAATATGAAGGAGCCATTGCATTTTTAAAGATAAAAGCTACTGCAAGTCTAAAAAAGGGCTATCACATGTCTAAAGAAGGGATATAGAAAGTATAAAGATGGAAGCTATTAGCTATCGCAATTTTAAAGATAAATAAGTTATCGCACTTCTAAAGGCAGTTGAGTTATCGCACTTCTAAAGGTAGATAGCTATCGCAATTTTAAAGATAAATGAGCTATTTCTCTTCTAAAGGAAGTTGAGCTATTACACTTCTAAGGGTAGATGCGCCATCCTACTTCTAAAGTCAAAGAAGCTATCGCTTATCTAAAGATAGAATGTGTTATCACACTTCTAAAGGCAGATGAGCTATTGCACTTATAAATGCATACGAGCTATAGCACTTCTATGAGCAAATGAGCCATTGCACTTTCAAAGGCAGACCAACTATCACATTTCTAGAGATGAGCCATCACACTTCTAAAAATAAGGGAGCTATCACTTGTCTAAACTCAAGGGGCTTTTGCATGACTAAAGCAAAGAGCTATTGCATTTCTCAAAAGCGCTAATGCATATTTAAAAATGGTCATGAAATCACCCTAATTATCCATGTGGCTGCCTCTTATTAGTCAAACCTTGCAACATCGGCATGAAAAGATAAAAGAGGCTAGCCATGCCACGTGTCAATTTGACAACATGACACGTTAGCAATCGACTTAGAAGATCTCAGTCGTCCAAAGTTAATAGTTGCTACGTGTGAAGAACCTAATGATGTGAATTTTCTATAAATAGGCGTGTAGCCTCACTCAAGAAGGGGAAATTCATAACTTCTCTTCTTCGTCATTTTCCTTTGTATTGAAAGTATAAATAAAGAGCTTGATTTGAGACTTTAGTGGTCGTTTGGGTTAGATTCTAATTAGGACTTTGTGATAGAGGACTTGCATAATTACCTACTTGAACATTTGCTTTCTTGCTCTAGAGATAACCCTCTTACCCAAACAACACAAGACCTTCTTGATCTCTTAGTGGTATGTCTATTATGGGTCAGTGGAGAAATGACACCTTAAGTAAGCAATGATCATAGTTTTCAACTTGTGTCAACTATCATTAGTGGTATGTCTACATCCTGAGGGGAACTTTCGCAATAATCAAAATTCCAAAAGATTTCTAGTTTCAGGATCGAAATTGGAAAATATTTTTATTTTGTAAACATTCTTTAGACGTGGAGGAGAAGAAGAGAAACCTTTTAAAATTGGATGAGATCGTATATAAATATATAGGGTGGAATTGAAACATAGTTGGTATGTGGTTATCAGGTGTACTTGCCCTTGTTTAGCCATCCAGAAAATAGGCCTTTATTCAACAAATAATCTTGCTATTTTCCAGAAGAATGCACCGAGCCATAACTATAAGCCAATAATTCATAGTAGTTTTCTTTCTTTTGCTATCATATCACTTTAATTAAGCTACTTTTAATATCGAAAAGTGTATATCATAATTATTATTCCAACAGATTTCAATTTTTAATACAACCTCATCATGTGCATTCAATAACTTCATCATTCATCCACTAATTGTAGAGGTGGAAGCTAAAAGAGCACAAACTACTTTGCATTTTTTTTGGATCACAAACCAATCGACATTTTGATTCATACATTTTTCTACTAAATTTTATATTGTAATTTTTCGTTAGAGCAAATTAGTTTGAAGGAAAAACCTAAGATCGATTTTATTTTGAAGGATGCGAATTTTAAAATTTAGTTCGAAGGACACCAAATTCTATATGGACATTGAAAATGCGTAGGATCGTATATTTTATGGCTAAACTATATATGAAGGTATAGAAACAGTATTATAAGCTAACTGCAAATAAAGTAACGAACTTGCATACTAGACTTTTTATACTGGTTCGGACCACCATCCTACGCCTAGTCCTAGAATATATTATTTTGGCTTTGAATCACTGAGCCCTCGCTTTTCCCAAAGGAATAGGTCCGTTCACTTGCCTGAGCCGCCGAACAGGTCTTTCACACCAACATGGTAAAATACAAACTTGGCACAAATCATGTCTTTAATACATAGATATTCGCAATATAGTACAATCTCATATAACTGATAAGAACTGGTTTGTAGGTAAATATGTAGGAGTTTAGGAGGTAAGAAAATCTGAACACTGACGATTGTAAATGAATGATCGCTGATTTGAGAATATAAAATAGAATAGGGTTTTAGATAATAGATTAGAAAACTATAGAGCAAGTAAGGTGGTCTAAACTTGTTAAATCGAAACTATTTATAAATGCAAAAGGGTTTAATGAAGGGATATGATCGTTCACCAATGTAGATGGCCGCTTCTGAAGAAGAAGGAAGAAATGTGACTATTCAGATAAAAAGAAAGAAAAAAATAAACTCAGATTTTTGAAATCAATTCATGCACTAGCCTTCCATTGGTCCATTGGTGAACATATTAATTTCAAAACTCTGAAGCTTTTTAAAAGCTTTAAAAATAGATAAAAAATTATAAATTAATTTTTATGGTCTTTGAGAGTATGGAATATTGATGTGTGGTTCTTGTGAGTTTTAACAACATATATCTAAGACAGAATGACTCGCTAGTACACAATCTTCAAATTTTCTTCTAATAGACGATCTTTTGAAGCTTTAGCATGATTCCTTTTCTCTCTTTAGAAGCATTGATGATATTTCTTCGGTTAGTGTATTTCAAACTATATTATAGAGTTGTTGCCATCAAAACGGGAATTCTTGCTCTAACAAACATAACATCAGATAAAAATGAATGCTACATTAAACTGGAATCGGAAAATTGGAATGTTAAATTAAACTAGTATCTGATGAACTACACTAGATGAACTAAAGTAGCATTCTTTTCATAGTTAAAAAAAATTAAATTGGTATATCATTACACATATATAATGCTAAGTTCTTATAACATTATACATATATAAGGCTAAGTTCATGTAGCATTAGTTTTAATAGTTCACATAGCATCTGTTTTATATGATGTTGTATTAATATAGCATTCAATGTCCTTCAAAATAAATTTAAAACTTGCATTTTTCATTCAAAAATGTGGCCGAAGTTTTTCCTTCTACCTATTTTCCTATTTTTATTAAATGTTTACAAATTCTCATGGATATATTAGTGGTTGAGCCCAAAATGTCTTTAGAAACTTTATTGGCATGGGTACTTTTAAGATTATAATTTTAGATGTTTTGAAATTTAACCGGAAGAATTTTAAAAATTCTGGTCGGAAAGCTTCGTTGTTTTAATTTATCGGTTTATTATAAATGCTTTATGTTTGCATTAAGTTCATAATTTAATATTGTCTTTTAGCATCATATTTGAATTTAAGCATTTCAAAAATTTGTATGAGAATTGAGATATCAGTATAAAAGTGTATATCTATTTGATGTAGAATGGAATTGTAAACATAAAGTTAAACAGTGTTTAGATGATTAACTAATGAAATCAAACAAAAGTGAAAAGATGGGTAGAAATAATTGCTGAATAATACAAGAAATATGATCCCACCTTTTAGTAAAGCCAAAAACCGTGTTGTGCCACTTCATCTCGTTCCTTCTGATTTCAAAATTTCTAGTGGAGTCACTTCCCCCACATTAACCAAAATGTAGGTTTTATGTGTATGCGCCTGTGAGTATATATATGGATGGCTATTTAAACATAAAATGCGACACAATGGACCTTGACATACACATATATAGTGATTATATATATATATATATATAAATAAACACGAGTTATATTGCATTTTTAAGACCGACTTAAATTGTGCTTTATAGAAGGTTATCATTTTTTATCTGAATACATTCGCTATGTCAAATAATTTCATTTTTTTACCAGCATCGAACTTTATTAGTTTCGATAAGTATTTCAATACTTATTTAGTTGTTTTAAAAAACCATAAGTTAGATTGTGTTTTCTATTATTTGAAAATAGGGATCTGATTTACGTACTCACAAGAAACAATTTTTTTTTACAACAAGTTCAATAAGCAAGCCCATTAACCAGTGAGCATGACACCTTGATGTGGGGAACCCCACTCCAGTTCACTCAATTAGAAAAGTTTACAAGAAACTCAAAACTTCTTCTAACTAAAGAAGAGATCCTTGGCATTCCATAATATGGGACACATCTTGTAGTTAGAGGCAAAACTTCTTCTTGTAAAGAATAATAATGAATGCCATGCCAACTCAAGACAAGTTGTGTCATTCGGGTCTTTTGAATAATTAATATTATGCACTTTGGAATCAACAGAATGAAACTAACTATCAGTTGTATCTTGAATGCACCTATAGATATGCAAATTGTCGATCAACATTAACCATCTTGTGATAGTAAGGAAGAATGACACTAGATATTTCAATTTACGCGATGGAATGGCTATAAATTGAGAGTGCTCTTAGTAGTCTTGGAGATCAATTTAATGGAAATTTAGAGAGAAAGGAACTTGAGAATTTTTGATGGAAAATCTAGGAGGATTAAAGAAGTTATTTTCGACAGTATTTGGGCAATTAAGGAGAAGTTAAAAATGTGGGGTTAGTGGATTGAATGTGCTAGTGATAGGAATAAAATGCTAAAAGTGGCTAGGGTTTTATAGTTGAACCCCACCACTATTGTGCTTTATTTTTTTTATATTTTTTTATATTTATAAGAAGGGTAAGGGACCTTTATACAAACCTGCTTAAATTCCAAAATAAAAGATTTTTCTTACAACAACATACAAAAAAAGGTAGCTACTTGCTAGTTTCATGAGTACAAAAATATTTACATAATGTGTTGGATCAAGTTTATGGAAAAGAAAACTGACTGAGGTACTGTTTGTAATGAATGGTTGCTATGTATTTTTTTCCAAATTTGGTTGAAGAAAGTTATTATAAGTGTAATTTAAACGATACTCTTTGTTCTTTGAAGTGATGATCATTTATCCTTTTCTTTCCCGAAGATTCATGTACATTTCTACCATTGACGCTTTCGTTTCATAATATAAGAAATGTCGATTATAAAATATGAAAAGAACATTTAGAAATTATAATAAACACTTACATTTTATTTAACTTTATTAACTTGAATTGTGTGTGCATGCATGATGAACAATGTGTATGCATGCATGCATGATGAAAAGCGTCAGCCTCTTACTTGTCCTTGGCACAACTCATGCGCTATCTCATAACTATATCTCAATCTACTCATTTTAAGACTCCTCGAGATGATAAAGGCAATCCAAATAACCTCGGCTAAACAAAAGTCTGGTATTAGCAATCTATAATCTCACTATAGATATATAAGTAGTAAAAATTATAAAGAGGAACATACATTATAGTGAATCATACCTGACATGTCCCTACATCCAACAAGTTAGCACATAACACAATATATGTTAAACTATCGTCAATAGGTATACTATCATACTAGGTACACTATAGGATGTCTGGGTATCCAACTTGCTAGTACCTACGTCACATGACATCCATAACAAAACATATCAAACATGACAAACATAGAAACCATCACACATTCTAGCATCTCTCACTCAAGTAACATTAAACATATAGTAACTCATATGACCGACTCGGATGGTTAGCGACTATTTATTGCCACAACTACACAATTTCTCAAATCTTTGCCCACACAAATGGCTAGGAATTGGAAAAAAACAGATGTGTAGAGATACAGGTACATGTAGAATACCCAGTCCATCTTTTCGAGCACACATCTTAATCTTTGAGTTATCCAACAATCCCTTAGGCACACATACTGGTAATAGAACCACCACTTGTTCTACTCCACAAGTCATCATGACATCGAAATTGCTTGATCGGTCGATCACTAGATGCTATATCACCTCTCATATTGAAGTATTCAATCCATATATCTCATAGATAATTGAGTTGTCGAAGTTCCATCACTCACTTGATTGCTCTCATCTAGTATAAAGTCGTCCAATAATTTCCTCAAAGTAGCCATAGCGTTAGCCTTACGTAAATCATCATCATCCCTATGTCAACACAAATTGAACCTTATGCTTCACGTATGCATAAAATCGTATACAATCGATCATGCAGCTTTCCTCGGGCCATCCCATCACTTTTCCTATGAGTTGATTTGACAACTTGCACCTCCCGACACATCGATCCAAAGCCTAGAGTGACTTTCGCACTCGCACCAGTGTCAAGAAGTATGAGCTATTTGGTTTTTATACATTATCAGAGATTGAAAATATAAGGATAAATCTAAGGTATTCTACACTTTCAGATCTCACAGCAAAAAGAATAAAATATAAGTACCGAAAATAGATTTTCCAGAAAAACAACCTTAAAATGCTCAATTCATATACATTGTTTCTAAAGTACAATATAAGTTTACTAGACATTTAATACAACAAATAGCTATATAAGGAATAACTAAGAGTAGTGGAACTCCAACGCTTGGCTCCTTTCTCCATGCTTTATGCCAGGTCAACTACTGTCATGTTCCTATGGTAGTTGAAAAAGAAGGAAATGAGTAGGTCAGACAAAAATCTGGAGAATAAGTACATCATTAATGTATAGTGATCACATGTAATTGACTTTAATAATACTCTATGTGACCTAGGGTGTTCTACAAGTGTCCGTAAATGACTAGGTTTCTTTATTTAAGTGTTTTTAACTTAATACACAGATACACTGACTACTTATGCAGGATCCTACAAGGATCAAACTACGAATCGAACCTTAATAACTAACGATCGCCAATAGCTACTAGAGCTTCTCTAATATAGGATTATCCTACAATTTTCCCGTATAGGACTACATCTAACACATTACGACTACACGTAACTATCTCACATTGGTTTCCCTACAATTTACACATGGGAATAAATTTCCCACAACTATGACTATGCGTACCCTAACCATGCATTGAGGGGTATTATGCAATGCCGACTCGCTGTAGTGTCTCATCGTCTGCATCTGTGTCCACCTACCAATCGTAGCATATGCCTGTTATTGCACGCACCGAGATCCATTAACCACACAACATCATGTCGCGTTAGGTATTTGTGAACCCCAAGGAACTGCAGTTATGTTGCACCCACACACTTCATCAGGCATCGGTTAGTGCTACGCATCCACTATAGAACTTCTTATGAGTGCCATTTACGATAAAATCTCCCCCAGTCGAGAAATCTACCCCGTTGGATAAATAACATTTACCCAGTTCGCAACGTCCTAGTGTCATCTCATAGGGAACTAGCTTCCCTACTATTTGTGACATCCGTTTATATATATTTAATATATAAACAATTATCGATTATTTATAACCTGGGCCTTAGGCCGAGGTTCAACCTGCACTGGAAAACGCTAACTGATCGACCACTATATACTAGAGCGGTCGACCGCTTGCTGTCGAGCACTCTAGGTAGTGCAGTCGACCAGTCGTGGTGTAAGTTTTAGGTTTGTTTATTTTGATTTCAATTTATTTATCATTTAATTCACTTTTGTTCATTATTGTTGTCGTTCCCAAATTTATTATCATATAGTAACCTAGTTACAATTAACCAAACTTGTTAATATCAATTTCAATTTATAGATCTACACAATTTGTAATGAAATATTTTATCCTAGGGTTACTATTAACAATACGAGTTATGTCAATTCTTTATCAATTTACAGATTTATAGGAACAATTCAAGTCTAGGGTTTACTACTAACATCAATATTAAAAAATTATATTAACAGATTATATGATTAGAAGAATTAGAGAAAGGATTTTAATCTAGGCCAACTTCTATTTAACAGGTTTGCATCAATTTAATTCATTATACAATCTCAGATCTAAACAATATGATTTACAATTTAGTTTTTTAACAGCCTAAATCAGATAGGGTATTTCAAAATTAACTGCATATAATCATCTTATTAAAAATATACCCACTCACCTCGAAGGAATTCCACTTCTAATTTGATTTGATTTCACCGCCCCTCTCCTTTGTTGATTTAATTTCCTTCTTCCTTTCTCTTTTATTTTGATTCTCTCTCTCCCCTTTGATTTGATATGTAATCCTTTTATTTTCATTTATTAATAAAATTTAAGGAGGAGAATTGTAACGATTCGGGATTTTCGACTTCCGAAAATCGACATTAATATGTCCACTGTATCAACTGCCGAGCAATCGAATGCCGGAAAACCGAATTGTTATGGTTAAAAAGAAGAGGTAGAAGAAGACAGAAAGAAAGAAAGAAGAAACAACAGAAACAATATCAGAATCGCACATTCGCAGCGGAACAACATATAATAGATGGATGAATAATCTTTAAATCAAAGAACTATATCAGTTTATACATTACATCATCAGAGTCAATATACACACAATACATCAATGGACAGTTATATAAACTTGTCCTCATACAGAATACACAACGGAATAAATAATATCATATACAAGTGATACGTCTCGGCATCCAGCTCGCCACTTGAGCTCCAAAGCCTCCTGAAATCTAGAATGACCTAAAAATCTAACTCTAGGCTGCCCGTGTGGAAAATTTTGGGCACCCAGAGTTTAGGAAAGGAACAATAAACTCCAGGTCAGTCATGGGACTGGTGTGAGAACTTAAAACAGTTATTATCTTTAAAACAACAACAAAGGAAGTAAGAGACATCCGCAATGCTTTTTGGAAAATGAAAATACCATAAGGCCTCCCGCCACACACACAATGCAAACGCAGAATTGGAGAAGATTTCTCCTTATGATAGTCAAACATGCTTACAACGAAAAATCATTTGATTTGATATTATTATTAGTGCATAGTGCAGAAAAACATTTCGAAAGTATAATATTAATCTTAGCCAGCATAGGCATTTCGCACTTATGCCTACTATAACTACCATGTTCAATAGTAGGTTACCGCCACATTCCACGGCAGGTTATACAACTAAAACAGTACAAGGTTCGTATTGTTTCTTTGGATTTTCCAACAAATGGCCAGGCTAAGGAACTTCCTACTGCCAATGGGTACGCCTCTGGCGGGACCTCTCGAGAGTCAACCTGCTCTCTACCAACACAAGGCCGAGTTACCTCTTACACTAGGTAACTACTACACGAATATGCCACCCCCGGTCCTTTGGGACCTTTATCCGAGGCGCCTCAACAAAACAACAATCACACAGTAAATGAGATTGGAGTAACCACATAGGTTAAATACCAGGGCTCCATACCTGATACCACCCTTTTCCAGAAGGAAATGACATACCTCAAAGGGAGCGACCCTCATAACCTTGCCGCATCATTCCTGTTTCGACCATTTCCGGGTTATGAGGTCCGAAGAGGTCTCATCCACAAAGCTACGCTTTTTCACAAAGCCACGCTTTGATCAACAAATGATCAATAAATAATCATCACACAGCAACACTCAACATGCCACATTACCAAATTGGGAGTATATCACTGATAACCTTCAACTACATAACCTCTGAGCTCGTACGTCTCAGAGAAGGGTGTTAAGCTAAGAGAATAGATTCACCACCACCAACAGAAATGTATTTGAAAGAAATCAGCTTTATATCTCAAAATGTAATGTCAGACATGTAACCATACAAGTCTGTTCCGGGTTCGAACAGAACCGAAGGCACTTCTGAAGAAGCCCTTGCAATCCGGGTATTCACAATCCCGATCGAACTTCCCATCACAAAGGAAATCTCTATACCGTAGCTAACGGTGCAGAGACAATCAATAGGTCATCCTATCGTTTTCACAAATACCCGGTCTTCACCACCGGTCTTCAAATGTTATCCATATCGTCATATCACTTATTCGGAATGGGTTATATGACACAAAGGTCCCTTCCCGGCTAAACCGGATAGTGAGCACAATATTTAAAACATATGGATATAGGGATTTCAATTAAGTCATAACTTATTACCCAAAACTTTTCTTCCAAATGGTTTAAACAAATTACCATTCCAAATCTTTAAACAAAAAGATTTACTTCACAAAGTTTACTCAGTTTCACAAAGATTCACTCATAGATTCCCAAATCAATTTCCATTTCAATTGGATTAACCCATTAAATCTTTAAATCAAGATTTAACCGATAGCTTTCAAAACTATTCACAATTCAAGTCTTTTATAATATAAAAGATACACCTTTTAAAATCTTCTTTGATTTCAAGATAAAGCTTAATCATCTTCACAAAGGTTAATTCATAGTTTTTCCAAACTATTTACAATTTCATTTCAACTTGAAATGTTTCGATACAAATTGGAAATCTTTTCACTTTATGAAAGCTATTATTATTTGAAAACAGATAGTTTTTGTTTTAGGAAAAACTGGTTACAATTACACAAGTTAAAGCCATCCAAGTACAAATCTTGGATTTAAATTTAAATTTCCAAAACCATATTTTAAATGGTTAAAAAAACCCATATAAACACCTTTTACACTTGTAAAATCTTTTAAACCAAAATTCCCAAATTATTGAATTCAATTTCAAAATATTGAATTCAAAATTTAAATCAAATGATTTAAATTCCAATTTTTATCAAGTTATTTAAAATAACTCTTATTTTTGAATCTCATTTTCAAAAACTTTCAATTCCAATTCCAAAACTGTTTTTGACTCAAAAATTCAATCTTTAGAATTGTTAAAAATCTGTGACTTAACTGATTTCCACGTGAAATCCACATTTGTGTGTGTATTGTGTAGTCCAAGGGTTTAACACAATAGTGCGACAACATTCAACCATCACAGATCAAATATAACAATAAAATAGATAAGCGGTATAAACTATAACGCTTATCTTTCATTCACAGATCACAGATATATATATATCATAGATATATATATATATATCACAGATAAACAAATTACAGATCACAACACAAATCAGGATATATCACACAGCATCACATATCAGAGATATCAAACAATTCAACATCCAATATAATCCAAACATCCATAAGTAGGATTAATTTAATTATCTGATCAATTTAAATCAGATAAATTTCTATAAATAAATTTTTGCTAGTTATGGTAAATTAATAATCAATTAATTTCAAATTGATTTTACAAATTTATCTCAAAACACCAAATCAAATTTTCAACGAATTTCCAAATTATTTCCTTTTTAAAATAAATTTCGTTATCTCTTCAAATCTATTTAAAAATCCAAATTTTAAATAAACTCTTCAACTTATAAATAATATTATTAAAAATCCCTTTACTAAGCCCTTTTTCCCAAAATTTGAAATTTAATTCAATATAGTTCAAAAATAAGACTTTTATCTTTTTAAAACTCCTTTTAAATTTATCCAATTCTCAAAAATAAATTTTTCGATAAATTTTCAACTTGAATTTCGAAAACCCAATTTTATTTATTTCTGGTATCCAACGATACCAAAAATATATTCGGCTAAATTATAGCCTTCAACAATTCCAATTCACGAATATAATCACACGTAGATTATAAATATTCAACACACAACATATGAAATAAATTCAAATGTTTGAGGAATCCAGTTGGATCCCTCCAACCTGTTTCCCTGCATCCACAGATGTTAGCACAATACCAATTCCACTTCGAGGTGGAATATCGCGGTATATGGGATTTATAAAATACTATCCGCTATTATGCGGCGCAATAGGGTCTCATCCGCTATATAATGCGGGAAATCAACTCCAAATACATATATAATACCAATTCCACTTCAAGGTGGAATATCGCGGTATATGTTTTTAATATAATAACCTCCGCTTAATATGCGGCGTATAGGGTCTATTTCAGCACAATAGATAACAACCATCATTCAATTCACACAATCAACACTATCAACAATTTTAAATCTAACTATTTAAAATTTAAATCGAAACACAATTCGATTGAGTGAGAAGTTCTCACCTTGAGTTTCCGATAACAGTTGCAATGTTTTATTTCGAATAAAATTAAACACACGTTTAATTTTACCCGAAATTATCACTGGCACCAATCGACTCCAAACCAGCTCCATAATGTAGTGCTCGTTAATACAAACCCAACGCAAGTTGTTTCGTCAATTTTCGACCTCGTATCAAAAGGTTATGGTGTTTTAAACATCGCATGAATTTAAATATATATAAATTACAACTTTTATTTTAATTTTTTTTAAAACCCTACATTATCCAGTCCGCATGTTTTTGTCACAGCAGATCCGGGCCGCCCATCTTTTCCTTCTCCCTTACGTGAAAAACACGTACCCAGAAACCCATCGGCCGCCTCTCCTTCATGAATTTTCGTGCCAAATACCAACGTCTTCACGTCGATCAACTAGCGCCACCTCGAAGCCCCTGCTCTCACCTTCCTTCGGCCAGAGGCCGGTCATGCTCGGTGCCATCCTCCTCTCGAAAATCGTGTTTGAACGAACGTTGTTCAAACGCAAATCGACGTTGATCCGAAGCTCCGTTTCTGATCACAGCCGTTGAGATCGAAGATCTCGATACGCTCTACGAAGTTGCAGTTGGAAGTTTTTGTTAATTGTTGGTGGATTGGAAGAAAATGGAGGAGGAAGAATAGAGTTTTTCGGCCATTGATGATAAAGAACGGCGACTGACCTAAGTTCTCTAGGGTTTGTGTAAAATGAAGAAAGTCAAGTCCTTTTATAGAAAATTCTCAAAACACATTCATCCGAGATTTTCCGAACACCAAACGAAGCGTGCCGGCTGACGTTTCTAGGGTTTAACCCACGTTCTGAACACAATGGAACGCGTTTTGGGAGCTAATTCGATCATATGCGCAAGTTACGGAGATAAACGATCAAATTTAAATTAATTCGATTATAACGATTTCTATGCGTTTCAGCTTGCCTCGGACAAACCGTAAATCCGATTGACACGAAATTTGAAAACTTACAATAATTTCACATTACGGATCCGATGAAACTAGTTTCGTCGAAATCCGAAACTGTATGAAAAATGACTATTTTTACTAGTCAATTAAATATTAAAATATTCAATTTTCACAATTTAACTTTAAATTCAATTTTAAAAGTTTACAAACATCATTCTAACTCCAATATGATTTAATATAACTTTATAAATCATTTTTATTCACATTTAATCCAATTTCCAATTATTTACGCAATTTCAAATATTAAATTGTCGATTTAATTATACAATTAAATCTCTATATTCGAAATATAATTTATTCGACTTACAAATTTCACTTGTTAATATTTAAAATCAATTAAATATACGAATTTCAAATGACAAAAATTCTGGGTCGTTACAATCTTTCCCCCTTAATAGAATTTCGTCTTCGAAATTATAAAGTAAGAAAAATGCCCCAAATTCATTAACTTTTCAAAAAAAAATCCACTTAGTGAAAATTTTATATTCACCTTTTCCAAAACCTTTAACTTCAACCAAAACAATGGTTTCCATTTTCTAGTTCAATTCTTACTCTTTCATTACAATTTGGAAATTGACTTTCCGTTAACAAAAAATTTCCAAAAGTTCAAAAATTTTCTAACTCTCAAAATTTACGGAAAATTTTGGCAGAGTCTCCTTTGTACGGAGGAGCTTTCGCAATTTCACAATAGATATAAATATATATACATCGACCCACGCGGTCGGAAAACAGAAAAACAGTTCATATTTCCTATTTTTATTGCGTAGGCGTACCTTTTTAGCATTTTTAAGCAAAGCAGTTATTTATTAAGCATTTTAGCATGACCGAACCAGCCGAACGGCAGCCACGACACCTGTACTTACTCAGTTTAAATATGTAAGTGCCACATATATGAAGTTATTAACATTTTACTCTTTTAAACAACTACAACACATGCATATTAAAAGAAGTGCATACTAAACAAGGTTTATAAGCAACTTATATAATTTCGACATCACTTGTAATTGTTTACAACCAATTTATATACAACGACATTCAATTATTCATTTTCAATTAGTTTACATTCACTAATTTAAATTCAAGTTGATTCGCTTTCAATTTAAATCCAATTACACAGCTTTCAATTTCACTAATTCAATTTCATTAACACTTAATGAATTATATACAATCAACTAACAATCATCTAACAACCAAATCATAATCAACATAACCAAATTCATTCAATTTACTTTACTTCACATTCAATTTGGTTCAACATTTTTAATTCCAATTGGTTTAATATTAAATTGACTTTCATTGAATTTCCAATTTATTAGCTTTAATGAATTAACACTTATATCCATTATTCCATATCAATTTACTTACATTCGATTGATTAACATTCAATCCATTAGTTCAATTCAATTGCTAATTCATTTTACAAATAAAGTTGAATTTCATTTATATAACTCAAATTCATATTCATTTAATGACTTCATTCATTAATTCATTTTGATACCAAAATCAATTTCATTTAACATCACTTAAGTTATATTCCATTTCAAATTTCCACTTACATTTGCTTTCACTTATCTAATCCAATTCAATTTATTTAACCTTCCTTTAGTTAAATTCACATCATATATTTACTATGCTAACTCAAATTCTTTAACTTTACCAAAGCTAAAATCTTTATTTCATATTATAAGTCTAAAACTCGTTTCACTTATATTCATCAATTTCAATTTGGATTTTTAATTTCAAATTTGTTTATCACAACAAAACTTCAAATTTTCAATTTATTATGGTAGCAAATCCATCACACAGAAATTCGAAAATGATACTGATGATGCTGCAGTCATCACCCTTATTATTTCCCAGTAACAGCAGTGAATTCAATGCTTAATATTCTTTCAAAAATTTCCTTTTATTTATAAATCATATTTATAAATCTTTTTCTCATATAATTTCGCTATTTAACTTTTAATTTTGAAAAATAACTTCCAAAATAAATAGGATTCAAAATTTTCAAATTCATAGTTCAAATTCATTTTTATTTACAACTCATAATTATAAATATATTCATATAGTTTCACTTCTTATATATAAGATTATTTCACAACTGCAAATCATATTAATTATAATTCCATACTTAATAATTCATTTGCTTATATACTTCATTCTTTTACAATTGTTGTTTTTATTTAGATTATTCAAACAACTTTTATTGACTTATATATATTCTTACATTTTCAACAACCAAACAATTCAATTTTATATACACTTTAATAATTCTGAAAGAATTATTTCCTTTATATACAAAATATAATCGAGGTAAAATTATTTCATTTACCCAATTTAAAATGATACTATGTCGGTTCATCTTGTTTAAGAGTTTAGAAACCCCTATCGATACAGTTAGCTAGACTGCACCGACCAGAATCTATAAACAATCAACCGATAAGTCAACACAATACAAAACAATTTCATATTCACTAACAAATACACGTTGATATTTATTATTACACTCACGCTCATTCTAGAGTACTACTGACTCTATCTCTAATGAGTAACACCCAACAGAGCCAAGGTTATCACTTAACCATATGCTCTGATACCACATGTAACGATTCGGGATTTTCGACTTCCGAAAATCGACATTAATACGTCCACTGTATCAACTGCCGAGCAATCGAATGCCGAAAAACCGAATTGTTATGGTTAAAAAGAAGAGGTAGAAGAAGACAGAAAGAAAGAAAGAAGAAACAACAGAAACAATATCAGAATCTCACATTCGCAGCGGAACAACATATAATAGATGGATGAATAATCTTTAAATCAAAGAACTATATCAGTTTATACATTACATCATCAGAGTCAATGTACACACAATACATCAATGGACAGTTATATAAACTTGTCCTCATACAAAATACACATCGGAATAAATAATATCATATACAAGTGATACATCTCGGCATCCAGCTCGCCATTTGAACTCCAAAGCCTCCTGAAATCCAGAATGACCTGAAAATCTAACTCTAGGATGCCCATGTGGAAAATTTTGGGCACCCAGAGTTTAGGAAAGGAACAATAAACTTCAGGTCAGTCATGGGACTGGTGTGAGAACTTAAAACAGTTATTATCTTTAAAACAACAACAAAGGAAGCAAGAGACATCCGCAATGCTTTTTGGAAAATGAAACTACCATAAGGCCTCCCGCCACACACACAATGCAAACGCAGAATTGGAGGAGATTTCTCCTTATGATAGTCAAACATGCTTACTACGCAAAATCATTTGATTTGATATTATTATTAGTGCATAGTGCAGAAAAACATTTTGAAAGTATAATATTAATCTTAGCCAGCATAGGCATTTCGCACTTATGCCTACTATAGCTACCATGTTCAATAGCAGGTTACCGCCACATTCCATGGCAGGTTATACAACTAAAACCGTACAATGTTCGTATTGTTTCTTTGGATTTTCCAACAAATGGTCAGGCTAAGGAACTTCCTACTGCCAATGGGTACGCCTCTGGCGGGACGACCCGTGAGTCAACCTGCTCTCTACCAACACAAGGCCGGGTTACCTCTTACACTAGGTAACTACTATACGAATATGCCACCCCCCGGTCCTTTGGGACCTTTATCCGAGGCGCCTCAACAAAACAACAATCACACAGTAAATGAGATTGGAGTAACCACATAGGTTAAATACCAGGGCTCCATACCTGATACCACCCTTTTCCAGAAGGAAATGACATACCCTAAAGGGAGCGACCCTCATAACCTTGCCGCATCATTCCTGTTTCGACCATTTCCGGGTTGTGAGGTCCGAAGAGGTCTCGTCCATAAAGCTACGCTTTTTCACAAAGCTACGCTTTTTCACAAAGCTACGCTTTTTCACAAAGCCACGCTTTGATCAACAAATGATCAATAAATAATCATCACACAACAACACTCAGCATGCCACATTACCAAATTGGGAGTATATCACTGATAGCCTTCAACTACATAACCTCTGAGCTCGTACGTCTCAGAGAAGGGTGTTAAGCTAAGAGAATAAATTCTCCGCCACCAACAGAAATGTATTTGAAAGAAATCAGCTTTATATCTCAAAATATAATGTCAGACATGTAACCATACAAGTCTGTTCCGAGTTCGAACAGAACCGAAGGCACTTCCGAAGAAGCCCTTGCAATTTGGGTATTCACAATCCCGATCGAACTTCCCATCACAAAGGAAATCTCTATACTGTAGCTAACGATGCAGAGACAATCGATAGGTCATCCTATCGTTTTCACAAATACCCGGTCTTCACCACCGGTCTTCAAATGTTATCCATATCGTCATATCACTTATTCGGAATGGGTTATATGACACAAAGGTCCTTTCCCGGCTAAATCGAATAGTGAGCACAATATTTAAAACATATGGATATAGGGATTTCAATTAAGTCACAACTTATTACCCAAAACTTTTCTTCCAAATGGTTTAAACAAATTACCATTCCAAATCTTTAAACAAAAAGATTTACTTCACAAAGTTTACTCAGTTTCACAAAGATTCATTCACAGATTCCCAAATCAATTTCCATTTCAATTGGATTAACCCATTAAATCTTTAAATCAAGATTTAACTGATAGCTTTCAAAACTATTCACAATTCAAGTCTTTTATAATATAAAAGATACACCTTTTAAAATCTTCTTCGATTTCAAGATAAAGCTTAATCATCTTCACAAAGGTTAATTCATAGTTTTTCCAAACTATTTACAATTTCATTTCAACTTGAAATGTTTCGATACAAATTGGAAATCTTTTCACTTTATGAAAGCTATTATTATTTGAAAACAGATAGTTTTCGTTTTGGGAAAAACTGGTTACAATTACACAAGTTAAAGCCATCCAAGTACAAATCTTGGATTTAAATTTAAATTTCCAAAACCATATTTTAAATGGTTAAAAAAACCTATATAAACACCTTTTACACTTGTAAAATCTTTTAAACCAAAATTCCCAAATTATTGAATTCAATTTCAAAATATTGAATTCAAATTTTAAATCAAATGATTTAAATTCCAATTTTTATCAAGTTATTTAAAATAACTCTTATTTTTGAATCTCATTTTCAAAACTTTCAATTCCAATTCCAAAACTATTTTTGACTCAAAAATTCAATCTTTAGAATTGTTAAAAATCTGTGACTTATCTGATTTCCACGTGAAATCCACATTTGTGTGTGTATTGTGTAGTCCAAGGGTTTAACACAATAGTGCGACAACATTCAACCATCACAGATCAAATATAACAATAAAATAGATAAGCGGTATAAACTATAACGCTTATCTTTCATTCACAGATCACAGATATATATATATCACAGATAAACAAATTACAGATCACAACACAAATCAGGATATATCACACAGCATCACATATCAGAGATATCAAACAATTCAACATCCAATATAATCCAAACATCCATAAGTAGGATTAATTTAATTATCTGATTAATTTAAATCAGATAAATTTCTATAAATAAATTTTTGCTAGTTATGGTAAATTAATAATCAATTAATTTCAAATTGATTTTACAAATTTATCTCAAAACACCAAATCAAATTTTCAACGAATTTCCAAATTATTTCCTTTTTAAAATAAATTTCGTTATCTCTTCAAATCTATTTAAAAATCCAAATTTTAAATAAACTCTTCAACTTATAAATAATATTATTAAAAATCCCTTTACTAAGCCCTTTTTCCCAAAATTTGAAATTTAATTCAATATAGTTCAAAAATAAGACTTTTATCTTTTTAAAACTCCTTTTAAATTTATCCAATTCTCAAAAATAATTTTTTCGATAATTTTCAACTTGAATTTCGAAAACCCAATTTTATTTATTTCTGGTATCCAACGATACCAAAAATATATTCGGCTAAATTATAGCCTTCAACAATTCCAATTCACGAATATAATCACACGTAGATTATAAATATTCAACACACAACATATGAAACAAATTCAAATGTTTGAGGAATCCAGTTGGATCCCTCCAACCTGTTTCCCTGCATCCACAGATGTTAGCACAATACCAATTCCACTTCGAGGTGGAATATCGCGGTATATGGGATTTATAAAATACTATCCGCTATTATGCGGCGCAATAGGGTCTCATCCGCTATATAATGCGGGAAATCAACTCCAAATACATATATAATACCAATTCCACTTCAAGGTGGAATATCGCGGTATATGTTTTTAATATAATAACCTCCGCTTAATATGCGGCGTATAGGGTCTATTTCAGCACAATAGATAACAACCATCATTCAATTCACACAATCAACACTATCAACAATTTTAAATCTAACTATTTAAAATTTAAATCGAAACACAATTCGATTGAGTGAGAAGTTCTCACCTTGAGTTTCCGATAACAGTTGCAATGTTTTATTTCGAATAAAATTAAACACACATTTAATTTTACCCGAAATTATCACTGGCTCCAATCGACTCCAAACCAGCTCCAGAATGTAGTGCTCGTTAATAAAAACCCAACGCAAGTTGTTTCGTCAATTTTCGACCTCGTATCAAAAAGTTATGGTGTTTTAAACATCGCACGAATTTAAATATATATAAATTACAACTTTTATTTTAATTTTTTTTAAAACCCTACATTATCCAGTCCGCATGTTTTTATCACAGCAGATCCGGGCCGCCCATCTTTTCCTTCTCCCTTACGTGAAAAACACGTACCCAGAAACCCATCGGCCGCCTCTCCTTCATGAATTTTCGTGCCAAATACCAACGTCTTCACATCGATCAACTAGCGCCACCTCGAAGCCCCTGCTCTCACCTTCCTTCGGCCAGAGGCCGGTCATGCTCGGTGCCATCCTCCTCTCGAAAATCGTGTTTGAATGAACGTTGTTCAAACGCAAATCGACGTTGATCCGAAGCTCCGTTTCTGATCACAGCCGTTGAGATCGAAGATCTCGATACGCTCTACGAAGTTGCAGTTGGAAGTTTTTGTTAATTGTTGGTGGATTGGAAGAAAATGGAGGAAGAAGAATAGAGTTTTTCGGCCATTGATGATAAAGAACGGCGACTGACCTAAGTTCTCTAGGGTTTGTGTAAAATGAAGAAAGTCAAGTCCTTTTATAGAAAATTCTCAAAACACTATTCATCCGAGATTTTCCGAACTCCAAACGAAGCGTTCCGGCTGACGTTTCTAGGGTTTAACCCACGTTCTGAACACAATGGAACGCGTTTCGGGAGCTAATTCGATCATATGCGCAAGTTACGGAGATAAACGATCAAATTTAAATTAATTCAATTATAACGATTTCTATGCGTTTCAGCTTGCCTCGGACAAACCGTAAATCCGATTGACACGAAATTTGAAAACTTACAATAATTTCACATTACAGATCCGATGAAACTAGTTTCGTCGAAATCCGAAACTGTATGAAAAATGACTATTTTTACTAGTCAATTAAATATTAAAATATTCAATTTTCACAATTTAACTTTAAATTCAATTTTAAAAGTTTACAAACATCATTCTAACTCCAATATGATTTAATATAACTTTATAAATCATTTTTATTCACATTTAATCCAATTTACAATTATTTACGCAATTTCAAATATTAAATTGTCGATTTAATTATACAATTAAATCTCTATATTCGAAATATAATTTATTCGACTTACAAATTTCACTTGTTAATATTTAAAATCAATTAAATATACGAATTTCAAATGACAGAAATTCTGGGTCGTTACAAGAACAGGAAATATAAAAAAAATTCGAAAGAAGAAGAAGATGATAGGGGCTAGGGTTTCTAAAATGAAAGGAATGGGGTTTGGCTATGTATCTATTGTTGAATATTAGGTTTAGAAAATTACACGTTTATCCTTAAGTTATTTACCTTTACGTATAGAAAATTTTGATTTCCTTTTTCTTTTCATTTAGAGAAGGTAACCTCTTCATCCTTCCCCCCATTAATGCCATTAGTAGCCATTTATTTCAATTTATTTCCTTGGCTTAATTATTCACCTTTAATGTTTTGCACCTTTATTATTATAATTTCAATCAACATCCTTAATTTATATTCTATATATACACGTGTGTGTTTATTTAATTAGAAACCCCATCCCTTGCCAAATAATTGGTAATAAAGTTTCCAATTTCAAATTGATTTCATTAATTATCATTTAAATTAGTTCTATTAATTGGCATCATATATATATATATATATATATATTATCAACCTTTGTGGGGGAATCCTGAATTTATATTCAAACATGTGAGATCTTATTCTTTATCATAAATTAAGCAAACAATTACATTAATTGATCGGTATTAATGTTTTTTGATTTCAAAAACACAACTTATCCTTATTCTTTCCAAATAAGAATGGCATACCTTACCTTTTCTTTAATAATTTGTTACTTATCCATTAATACACTCTTAGAATTTCTTTTCAAAATATGTAATGTTTATTTTACTAAATACCTTAATTTTTTATCCTGTCACCTTTCTTTCACAATATCCCGTTACTTTCGTATATCGTTATCTTCACATTCCAAATATATAAAAGTAGACACATTCTTTTCTTTTTAAACATTTGTTGCTCCTTTTTTTTAGTATATTCAACCTATCCTTTAAATTAAGTACAACAACAATTTCATCATTAATGCTTTCCCCTAAAAGTATTTTCACATTTTCATATATAAATACTTTACCTTCTTTTTTTTAAACGCATATACATTATTGTACCCTCTCCCTTTTCTTTTCTTTTCTTTTCTTAAAGTAATTCTTTTATTAATTCTTAAACTTCATTTAAAATAGGCGCAAAACACGAAATGCGAGCTATGGCAAACATTTCGTATCTTCTTTATATGGTATCTATTTCTAACAATTTATATATGAATTTGGGCTAGAGATATCTACTTGACACAATGGAAAAGTCGGATTCCCAAATTCCTTCATTTATAGAAGTTTACTATTTTGTTTTTTATGTGAAATTACATTTTTACCAATATTAATATTTTAATTTGTTATTATTAAAATTTCCTGGGTGTGACATTCTTCCCCCTAAAAGGATTTTGTCCTCGAAATCTCTAAGGACAGAAAAATGTAACTCCTATATACGCAAACCAATATCTACAACCATCTGCTGAACCATTAATATCTTGCAACTATTGTTATTAGTTTAAAATTTCTAATGCAACATGTACATTGTAACAACCCAGAAATTTCAATCATTTGAATTTGGAATATTTAGTTGATTTTAAATATTGAAAAGTTGATTTTATAAGTTAAATAACTTGAATTTAAAATATAGCGATTTATTTGATAATTAAACTATTGAATTTAATACTTGGAACTGTTTAAATAATTAAATCCTGAATTTAATGTGAATAAAAATGATTTCGAAAGTTGATTTAAATTCTATTTAAATAAGAATGAAGATAGTAAAACTTTTAATTTAGATTTAAAAGTGATTAATTTGGTTTTTATAATAATTCATTTTAATTAACGTATAAAAATAGCCTCCCGGGGCACTATTTGAAATTTCGACGAACTAGTTTCATTGGATCTATAATAATGAATCATTATACGCTATTGAATTTCGTGGCAATTGGACGTATCATTAGGCCGTGCGAGACCGAAACACGTAGAAATTAAATTCAGAAATTTATATAATAATTGGGTTTAAAAAGCTATCTTCTGTATATGATCGAATTAGGTCTCGAGATTAGTTCCATTGTATTCGAAATAGGGGTATTATATATAAAACGTCAGGTGGCATGCCTCGATAGGATTTGGGGATTTTCGTACGTTTAAAAGCTTGATATTTTTAAATTTAAAATATATACATAATATATTAGGCCATACCCTTCAATTCAACCTATACTCCCATGCCTATATGCCCGTACTCATCCACGTTCAGTCCATACTTTCCCCCTTATATAAAATAGCGTTATATTAGAGAATGAAATAAAAAAAAATTCAAATCAAAAATCTCCTCATCCAATGGCCGAGGATCATTGGACCAATCCAAGGATTTTCAAGCGAAGTTGCCAACTAGAGTAATGTTGCCGACATTGAGCTCGACCTATTGGATGGTTGGATCATCATAAATTGTCGCATGGTGGCCGACGTTCGTCGATGAACGAAGAATGGAAATCTTTCGATTCCGGTGATTGGGTCTTCGTTTGGGCTATGACACCTAAAGGAAAGTTGTAGAGGTTGGCCAGAGCAACATTCCGGCAAAGTTTGGTGAGCCATCATCGCTTGGTGGTGGCGCAGTCTCGACTTAGACGTGGGGGCATTTATGGGTTCATGGTGGAGTTTTTGAGCACAAGAGGCGATGAGACCTACGACATTGGGAAGAGGGGGGCTAGGCGCGGCAGTGCCCAGGTCGCGGCGGCGAGCGGCAATGCGAAGGCGGCGTGATGGAGTCGCGGTTGTTTTTTATAAAAAAAAAAGAATAAGAGGAAAGGAAGCATGGCCTGAACGATGGGAGCAGGATTAGTAGGTTGATTAATTAAAGTTAATGATGTCATTAGTGAATTATATTATTTAAATTGTAAATCTTAAAAAATGCTATAACTTTTTCATACGAGGTCGAAATTGAACGTGACGAATTGCATTAGGTTCGTATTAGTGAATACTATGATACAGAGTTGGATTGAATGGATTTGGTGCTAGTTGGATTTCACGCTAAATCGAACGTCGTTCGATTTGGATGAAATCCAGAATGTCTTGGCGACAACAAAAATTTTGGTGAGTTAATCTCACCTTTTTGGTTAACCATAACTATAATATAGTTGATGTAAATTGTTGATTTGACGTTGCATGATTTACTGTTTTATTAATTTGTTTGGATATATTCCTGCCCCTGGACTGGGTGACCCATATTATATCATTATATACTATTTGTAATGCGGAAAGACAGGTTGGAGGGATCAAACATGTAACGACCCGTAAATTTCAGTGGTTTTATTTATTTAATTAATTGAATTTTTGTGAAATTTTAAACAATAAAATTTTGAAATAAAAATTTAATATTTGGAATACGTCTAATTAGGCAATGCAACTGGTAAATTTTCATCAGATATTTTGGAAGTTTATTTTCTAGTGTAATTTTATTCCAATTTATATCAGTTAAAATTGATGATAATAAAATGTTTTCCAAACCTTAATATTTTTACATAGAAAATTTGTAAATCATCTTCTGAGTGAGACGTCATCTTTCGTTTCGTCAAATTTGGACATCTATTGCTCTGTTCATCTTATTTTTGGTAAATTGACAACATTTTCGGTACCGATTATCGACTTTTGATCGGATGATCGTACCACCAATATTTGTACACCGTTTTGATCGTCTCGTCGTGCTGATCTCAGCGGTATATTTATTTCTTTATTTTGAGGTCCGGTACGCGACGGAAATAATAAAACGGTTCGTTGTAACGGTACCAAAATTTCTGACTTTACTCCTTCCTTTAGTTCAAATTTCTAGTGTGCTCTCCAAACCATAATAAATTGCTTTACTTTTTTTTCCAGCTGAATCTTTGCGGTACCGTTGTTCCTACATTAAACCTCTGAACAATTCAACCTATTTCTATTCCTACCCTACCGTTTCTCCTTCAATAAATTAAATATATTACTAAAAGTACAAGTTAAAATATATATGAGCAGGCTTCACACTTTCTCAGATCTGAAGCTTTCATTTTCCTCCATCCCCTCCTCTTCCAAACTCTTGTACGCCTCCACTTTTTGGCCACATCAACCCACGCAGCCAACCTTTGCCGCAGCACCTTGCCTTGCCGAAGACCACCTCACCTTCCCCTTTAAAGCCTGCAAACCCAAACTCCTCAACATCCATCTCGAGTTCGCCATTCCCGTGTTCCCTCAAACCCGAGTCTTGTGAGTACATAATATATATTGTTTTAAGAATATGCATGTATAAGATACTAACATTGATTCAATATGTATATATATATGGTATGTTGCAATCTCTGCTTATTTATTTATATAACAGAGTATGTATTTATGGAGAACAGAGAAGATATATATGGTTTGTTAGTTCTAAAGTATGAAGGTTTATTTGTTTGGTATAAAATGTTGTATTATCTAGTTACTATATATATATATGTATCTTTTTTATTTTATTTTTGTTTTGTTTTTTTTGTTTCTTTTGTTTTTGTGTTGGATATGCGTTGAATATATAATTGAAGCTTTAGAGTGCATATACTTATATATGGGTCTGCACGTTATATTGAAACATCTACATATTGAAGGCTGCATATTTTATTATACGTATATTTGGTTCATTGTATATTATACAATATGTTAGGAGTTTTACAATAAGGAGTGTATATATATCATAGTTTTCTTTAGTTTGCTTTATATTTTAGGCTGCAGACTTCTTTCATACGTATAAGCTAGTTATATAAATAGGTTGTTATAGTTTACTATATGTTAGTTTATATCAGTTTCTAGTTTGTTTATTTTATATATAATGATTCTGAAAAATTTTATATACATATTTTAGTTATAATATGTGTTATATTCTAAGTATGGTTAGGTGTTACAGTTTATGGTAGGGTACGTTTTGAAATATGAACAGATTTGAAGGGGATACTTGTTTTGTTTTCATATGTTACAGTGACGTCAGTCTACACTTATATCTATTATATATTTGTTTTCTAAAAGTTTACAATGTATATATGTTAGCTAATATAATATTACAGTTAGTTTTATATGCGTATGGGTATGACATTATAACTTTGTTTGCTGTTAGTACATTATAGGTCCTATATAGTTTCGTATATACTATATATAATGTCAGTGTAATGGCAGTTCGTGTATGTCCTATACATTAAGTAACGTATAGTATTTGTATATTTTGGTTGTTGGTTGATTCATTCACATATGTCTGTTATATTAATATATGTATGTTTATATAAACATATTTAATAAATATAAGTATACAAAATAGTATTATATACATGTGTATATCAGGGCAGTATGTAGGCTTGCTGGGTACATTTGTTAAGTCTGTTTATCTATCTTGTTTTGTTCCATTATAGTCTGTATAGTATATTTGGTTCTTAATTTCTGATTTTTAAACTATTTACATATATGATTACTTAAATTTTGAAATGTATATAGACTTTAAGCTAAATTTTTGTATATATATATATATATTTATCTAAGTTGTACAAGTTATGAAAAGTAATGATTTTGATGTATATATAATTAGTTGAATATGTGTTTAAATTAATATTGCTTTGAAATTTAAAATAGATATATTCTATTTATAACTAATTTATTTTTGATTGGTTCTCCTCGATTTCTGTTATCAGCTCTATTCGTCGAATTCGTGCCAACCTTGTCTTGAGATTTCATGCCTGGATTTCGTAACTCAACTTAATTGTCTCCCTCTCTAGCCTCGAAAGGTGAGCAATCACTCACGATTAATGTTCTTATATTTATTAAATTTGATTCCAATTGAAATGTCAATTGAAATATACTGCTGTTAGTTATTCACATTGTTATATATATGTCATTATCTGTATCTGTTCACCTATGACATCTGACACCATTATCTATTATTTATATTGATGATCTATTGCCTGTTACTATTGTTATTTTTATTATCATATCTGTTATCACTCTGCAAGTTCCCTATAGAATCACTATGGGTTGAAATGATACATACCCGAACGATCTATAGAATAGGAGAAAATCGTTATGGGTTGAAATGATAAACCCAAGCGATTTTCATTGAATTGAATTTGGGATTGCGGGTTGAAAAGATATATACCCGTATATATAATTTAAATTGCGGATTGAAATGATAAATATCTGTATCACTTGACCATAGGATAGAAAATTATATACAGGCACCGTTGGTCTATATATAAATGTTTTGAAAATGATTTCTTTGGTTTTTGAAAAGAAATATATGGTTTTGATAAATATTGATTTTAAAGATTCATTAAAGTTGATTTAATAAAGTTGATAAATAATATGTTTAAGTATTTATTTAATATCTATATTTTCAAATATAGAATTTATAATGGTTTGAAATTGATTGAAATTATATTTATTTAAGAATTATACTCAAATAAGTTAATTTGAAATGTATTGAATTTGAAATTTAAAGAAGTGTTTTACAACTTGAAATTTGAAAAGGTGACTTAAATGGATATTTCAAACTTATATATATTTAAATGGGATATTTTGTTTATTTAAATTTGTAAATTGAAATTTTATTTAAATGTTATGGAAATGATTAAGTTAATATTTCAAAACTAAATAATTGTAAAGTGAATCTGATATGTATATAAATTTATCGAATTTAGTCTTGAAATGTTGAATATTTAAAGCTTTGAAATAAATTAAAATTGAAATGGCTTATTTTATCGTTCAGATATGTATTTGAAATCGATAATTTGAAATGGTTTATTTAGAAGCTGAATCGAGTTGAAACTGATGATTTGAGATTTGATTAAATTAAATTTTTGGAATTCGAGTTAATTTGAATCGATTTGTGAAATTTGAGGAAACTATTTTATTTTATAAAGAAATTTTAATATCTAAACTGTTTAAAAGGAAAGTGTTATGATTTCCAAAATACTATGATTTCAAAGCTGTGATTTCCAATGTGTTTTGATTTTTTTTAAAAAAACTATGATTTCGAAAGCGTTGTAACTTTGGAAATGGATATATTTGAAGTGAAAATTATATCGTATTAAATTGGGTTTTGAAATGATAATGATATTTTGGTTTTGAAGTATAAACTATTTTGAAATGACCACGGTGTTATAATAACGATTGGTTGTTAAAGAGACCGGGATCGGATATGGACATACTCTCTGTCGATACCGAAAACCACTTTGACAACTGTGTACGCGGTGGAGTTTCCAGAATGAAGTAGGATGGTGGCGACGATCCTAAGGTATATACGTGGACCCAACTCCTGTGAGTTGGCATAAGGTGGCTAAAACAGGAGCGATCTCGGGCCAGTGAGGTAGCACCTCGTATCGGACACACTTCTTCGATTTCATTCTATTACTTGTTGTGTAACGACCCGACTTTCCAGTCCTGAAAAATCGAACCATTTGTGTTAAAGAAGAAGAGGTAGAAGAAGAAGAAACAGAAAATCAACAACAGAATCTCACATCGCAGCGGAATAAAATATAATATATACAAAACAGATCTTTACTCAACCAGAAAAATATATTTGTTTATACAATATATCATCAGAATACATCATCAGAGTACATCAACATCCATAACATACAACTGAATACACAGCGGAAAAATAATAGCAAGTACGGGAGTACGTATCGGCATCCAGCTCGTCTCCTGAGCTCCACGGCATCATATCCTGAACCTGTTTATCTCGGTCTGACCCGAGCATCATATAAAACAATACCCGAGTCAGTCTGGAATACCAGCGTGAGAAAATCACACTCAATTGATTATTAAAGTTTCAAAATCTTTTGAAAACAAAAGCATCTCGTAAGACCACGCCACAAATAAACATGTCGGGTTTTTACCTTACGATAGCTAAAACATTTTATATCAAAATCCTCTGATATTATAATAGTGTCTATTTACAAGTACTTATTAAAATAGCCAAAATTGTTACATCTATTAAATTCCGGCATACTAGCCACAAAGTGGGTAATACAAACAAAACTCGTACAAGGCACGTAGGGAGAATGGATTTCCAACGAATGACTAGGCACTGGGGTACCACCTGTCACAGTACGTGGCCTAGATCACAGTACCGAGGAGTACGCCCGCTCCCCTGCAACACAAGGCCGGAATCATCCCTTACTGGATAATTCCAAATAAAATCACCCCACGGTTGTGATCAGCAACCGCACCACTAAGCCGAAATAAAAGGGACATCTAGACAGGGATGACCTTACTCTCAAGTGGGGGCTACCCACGAAGCCTTGCTGCATAACCCCTGATTTTCAGTCATTCCCGGTTGATGAGGTTCGAGGCTAAACGATACCTTTTCAGAACATATCCCTTAGAATGCCCATCGTCCACCTGACGATGTCACGAAAGCATTCGTCCATACAAGTCCGTCCCGGGTTCGAACGGAACCGAAGGCACTATTCCTACTACATCCATTTTGGAAATATCCTCAGGATTAGTAGCGACTAGCCCTTGCACTTCACTGCTCCATCTTCGACTTCGAACACGTTACACGAAACGTACAAACCGGATCGAAGTGGTATTCGAGTCTCCAGACCTAGAATCCTGGTATACGGAAACTCGATCCCGGTCTCTTCGAAACGATCAACGCATTTGGCCAATATTGATAGTCGGTTATTTAACTATCAATTAACATCCACAAGCAACCATCACACAATAAATAATTTCCCACATTATTTATTTGCCCAAATATCTTTTACAAGATATATTTCCATTTTCAAACCTCTTTTGAAAACAGTTCAAAACAGTTTCCTCTTACGGAACACATTTCCCAAATAATTATTTCCACTGAATCACCAAGTACAAAATACTTTTAAATTTTAAAATAATTTAAAAACACTTTATTTTAAATATATCTTATAACATTGAAATTAAAATACTTTAATACATTATTAAAAATATATACTTTAAAATAAACCACTTTATAAATATAAACTAAATTTCTCCTTTTAAAACATAATAGCAAATCACTTTTATATAATTACTACAATAATAGATTTTTGAAAATACTTGCTTTAAAAAGTTAACATTTAAAAATAATCAATTTTCTAAAACATGCTTTTTAAAACATATTAAAACTTTTAACTTATATTTAAAACTACCTTGAAAAAGGTACTTGGCTATCCAGAGAAATACACTTCTCATTCCCATCCTTTAAAAATAAATCAACATTTATTTTAAACCAATTCATATCCCTTTATAAATTCCCACCTTGAATTTATATTTTCTAATATCCACTGATATTTTATTTTACTTTATAAACCCAGTTTATAAATTCCAAAATCTCATTTCTCTGCTAAAATTCCAATTTTAAACAACTAAATCAATTTCCAATTGATTTCCCAATTTACTCTACTTACTTTGAAATAAATTTCCTTTGCTACTTCATTTATTCCAAAATACATTAACCTTTAGATTTTATTCCTTATTACGAGTTAAACCCCTTTTTTACCAATATCGATTACAGATTTCCAAAACTCCTTATTTATTCTTTAATTAACTTTAATCCTTAATTTCAAAAATAACTTCTTTTATTTTTCAAATAATATCACTTAAGTATAAAATTTATTATCCCTTGTGAATTCAAAATCCCCTTATTTCATATTTGTTAAAAATTCCAAATCACCTTATTTTTATTTCAATTCGTTATAAATTTTATCCCAATTCCTCGAATTATTTTACTTAAACTTTTATTCCTTGATTTCTTTCCAAAAATTCAATTCCATAGATTTTATAATTTATTATACTGGACAATCCAAATCAACCACATCATCCAATATAAAATCATCACATGATATCAAATATTCAGAACACAGAATATTAAATAATCTAATACTTTTGAGGAATCCAGTTGGATCCCTCCAACCTGTTTCCCTGCATCCACAAACGTTAGCACAATATAAAATACCAATTCCACTTTAAGGTGGAATATCGCGGTATATGGGTTTTATATAAAATATCATCCGCTATTATGCGGCGCATAGGGTCTCATCCGCTATATAATGCAGGAATATCAACAACTCCAATATATACATATGCCAATATGTATATATTGCTATATACTACTATATATATAGCACATCAATCAATGCAATCATCCAATCAATTATTTAAATTTAACCATTTAAATTTAAATTAAAAATTCAGCTGAGTGAGATTAACTCACCTTTATTTTATTTAGCAATCCATCCCATCTCAACTTGTTTTCCACGATTTCCAAACCTTGTAAAATCATTAGATGTTTTATTAATATTCAAACAAATCGAAAAATTAATTACCGTTTAATAAATTTAATTTAAACCAAAATTTACTTTTAAATTAACATTTACTTTTAGAAACATTTTCTTTTAGAAACCTTTTAGTAACTAACATAATTCACATAGGTTAATTTAGCAATTTAATCACCAAATCCATTGTTTTAAAATAACTAATAAATTAAAAATGTGTATAAGTATATTTATTTCCAAAAACATTTCCTATATAAAATTATTTATATAGTTTCTAAAATCTAAGTTTTATATATATTTCAATTCAATTCAATTTAAAATTGCTGTCTTCATGAAGTTTTATATAAATGTTCAGTTTCCTGTGTATATCTCCTCCTCATCCTAATTATAAATTAAATTAACTACAAGCTGAAATTTAAACCAACTAGAAGAAGATAATATACCTATGGCCCGACACTACTAAAGCTCGAATTCGAAATCACCATCCCGACCTAGCCTCGACTTCCACCTTCACGTGAGTCCAAGCGTCCCATCGCGAACTCCTCTGACCTTTCTTCGAGTCGCGACCCAAACCATCAGCCATCCAGCCATCGTCCACTCCCAAAACGCCGCAACTCGCAAACCCTATCGTGCGATCGCTACCTGACGCGACTCGATCGCATGCCTTCCACTTGTCGGCGACGAAGCCTCCATCACCGCGAGTTTGATTCGCGAGTGTAACCCACTTCCTCTCGTCCACGCATTGGATTGAACAAAAATCGAAGGTGAGGAAGAGGGCGATTTTCGTGAATGAAGAGGAAAAATAACAGAGGTAAGTGATTTAAAGAACGAGGGTGATTTTGTTCGAACTGATAAAGAACGAAGGGGAAGGATTTGGAAAACATTGGCCATTATTCTTCTCTTTTTTTTTGTAAATCAAAAGGGTTAGTAACCGAAGGACGAGAAGCACGCTTATTCCTTTTCGTTCCTTAGCTTACGAACGAAGCCGACTCTTTTTTTTTAATCAAACGACAAGGCGTCTTAAAGAAGATAACACGTGCTTTTAAATCTCTATACGTGATGCTAGCTACAGTATTCAATGCACTTTCATTATCTGTCTTCGAATTATTTTTAACAGGCTTTAAATCCCAGATTCAACATTTTACCTAATTTTTGATTGTTTTATCAATAATCTATCATCCAATAAATACTGTATATTTGAAAATAAAGTTAAAATTTAACCTTCGAATATTTAAAATAAATTAAATATTCCCATTTCAAATATACAAAAATTCCGGGTCGTCACATGTTGATTTTGGTGGCCACCCTTCGATTTGGGAGTTTTGTTCGAGGTGGAACGGTAGTGGCTGCTATGCGTATCCATCAGTCCGTGTGCGTAATTGGTATATCTACCCTGGCATTGCCTTGTGTGCCGTGTCACCTACCATATCGAGCTTTACTACGATTATGATTTTAAGATCCGACCGCGTTAAGGTTCTCCATCCCCTTAACGCTATTTTCTATATGATTATACTTTACTGATTAGACACTACTGTATATAGCGTATATTACTACATAGTAAATAGTTTAACGGACCCTTAGAGGATGGTTATCCCAAACATCCTTTAAGTTACTTGTATTTCGGTTGATATTTCACTTGAGTTGGATTTATTGAATATAAGAATGTTAATCCTGACTCGAGTGTTTTGGTTTTTCTTTACGCTCGGGTCAGACTGAGTGATACAGCATTTGAGACTCACCTTTGGAGTTGGAGCTTCGCTTGGAGATCCAGCTATCTATCGATCCTGCTTTCAGTTATTCAGTTGATTCCAGTGATGTATTCAGATCTTGTATTTGATTATTGTATTGAGACATCTATTGTATTCGAGACTTCTGTTGTATCTTGTTTGACTCTGTTATATATATATATATAGTAGCTTCATGAACTACTATCCTTTTGTTTCCGCTGCATTACTGTTATATTACTCTGTGTCTGTGATCTGTGATTTTTTTATTTACAGTATATGCTGAGTTTTTGCCAAATTTTATTTACAATCCATTGTTTTGAATCATTCAAGTCCGACATGTGTGGATTTATTGTCGATTTGAATGGTCCAAAATACTGGGTCGTTACATGTGGTATCAGAGCTCTGGTTTTAGGCAAAACTCAGCATATAAAGTAAAATTCAATTACAGAATCACTTTCGTTCGGGCTTGAATTCCTTCTTCTTTGACTCGGTTTCTTCGAATTCTGGAACGTTCCCTTCGGTTCCAATGTTCATTCTTGTCTTCTTAATTCTGGAGTATCCCATAACTCCACTTCGAAGGATCTTTATAATAAATCGGCGGTCTCGTCAATCTTTGAATAAATTGTACAGGGGTGAAACTCCTTTACAATCGGTATTGATTCACCGGAGATTTCTGTATCCTCGGTTTACGATGCTGCTATCTTATGCTATACCAGAATTCTACGTCTAGTAATCGAATGTTGATTTGCTTCAGAATTCTACATCGATCTTATCTATGAAGTCACGGTTGACCCGGTTAAGGTTGCCCGCGATTTATACAACTTTATCCATCTCCCTGTTTGAAATGCAATCATCTAACCTTCGTTTCGAGCCTACCTATTTAGATTAGAATTCTCTTTGATTAGAGTCCCTCTATATTTGGATCTCTATCCTTGTGTTGGAATCCAATTCTGGAATCATCGTGTGAGGGAGTGTATTTGTAATCAATATAAAATAGTTTATGTTTATAGTGTGTTGTTTGAGTTGTTGATGTTGGTTTGGATTTTCGATCGATTCGTCTGATCAACACTATCGATAGGAATCCCAAAACACTTGAACAGAGCAAACTGACACAATATAATTTTCAAATTTGATAAATGAAATAAATTTGTATGATTATATTATAAATATATAAGAAAAATTTTCTGGAATTAAAAGTTAAATAATTTGGTTGTTGAAAATGATAATATTTGACTATCATTTTATTGTTTTGTAAGTCATTGACTATTGCAAAATGACTATTGTTTATAAATTTATTTGGAATTGAAATGAATTTAAATTGAGAATTTAAGAATTAAATTTCTGGTGATTTCAAACTTTGTTTTAAAGTCTTAAAATTGTATATTATTTAAAGTATTTTCGAATAAAATGGTTTTCAAAGAATTTTAAATGTTGAAATCAGTGCTCTTCTCGTTGTCGCTAGAAAATAATTTCGGTGATGGCGGCCGCATCATCGACATTCATTTTCGAGTTTCGAAGTGGAGAGACCATTCTGTAGCTTTGCTACATTTTTGTTTTGGAAAATTTATTTGATTTGAATTTCCGAAGTATGACTTGATTTATAATATATATATATATATATATATAGGTATATGATCATATATATTTAATTTGATATATATAGTATATATACTTATATCTAAATGGTTTGAATTGAAATCGAAAATTTAACTCTTAAATTCTTAAATTCTTGAATAAATATTTAAATTGGAATAGTTAAATTGGAAAATTTTATTTGTATAATACCCGATTCATCTCAACATAACTTACCTAAAATTTTCAGAAGTTAAAAATGTAATTGGATAATATACAATATAAAATGACTTTATAAGGAAAGATTTGAGTGTTATAGTAAATGTTATATACTTAAATTTTATTATAAAGATGTTAATAGAGAGAAATAGAATAATAATTTAATTGAATAATAGATGAGACAAATAAAATTTATTTTGCAGGAATTAAAATTTAAATTAGATTAACTTATGGAAATACCTAGAATTTAAAATCAATTATTGAATATAAATTAATTTAAATTGTAATTTATATGGTTTAAAACATATGAGAAAAAAAAATTAGTGGAATAAACTTAATAATAATTTGGATAAAAGGATTAAATTTGTTGAATAAAATATGAGTATAATAAATGATTATACAAATTGATGGTTTAGAAATGGTTAATTAAGGATGAATAGATAATAAGATAATGAATTTAGAAATAGATAGATTGATTTAACTTAAGTGAACTCAAATGGATTAAACCAAATTGTTGAATATTAATTAGTTTAATTTGAAATTTATACGGTTAATTTAATTGTTTTATTTGTATTTCAATCTAATTTCTTTCTGGTTGTTTCTATTCTCCTACCTCCTTCCTTTTAGGGGATGAAAAGTTTTGAGTGGGGGAGAGTGTAACGACCCGTAAATTTCAGTGGTTTTATTTATTTAATTAATTGAATTTTTGTGAAATTTTAAACAATAAAATTTTGAAATAAAAATTTAATATTTGGAATACGTCTAAATAGGCATTGCAACTGGTAAATTTTCATCAGATATTTTGGAAGTTTATTTTCTAGTGTAATTTTATTCCAATTTATATCAGTTAAAATTGATGATAATAAAATGTTTTCCAAACCTTAATATTTTTTCATAGAAAATTTGTAAATCATCTTCTGAGTGAGACGTCATCTTTTGTTTCGTCAAATTTGGACATCTATTGCTCCGTTCATCTTATTTTTGGTAAATTGACAACATTTTCGGTACCGATTATCGACTTTTGATCGAATGATCGTACCACCAATATTTGTATACCGTTTTGATCGTCTCGTCGTGCTGATCTCAGCGGTATATTTATTTCTTTATTTTGAGGTCCGGTACGTGACGGAAATAATAAAATGGTTCGTTGTAACAGTACCAAAATTTCTGACTTTACTCCTTCCTTCAGTTCAAATTTCTAGCATGCTCTCCAAACCATAATAAATTGCTTTACTTATTTTTCCAGCTGAATCTTTGCGGTACCGTTGTTCCTACATTAAACCTCTGAACAATTCAACCTATTTCTATTCCTACCCTACCGTTTCTCCTTCAATAAATTAAATATATTACTAAAAGTACAAGTTAAAATATATATGAGCAGGCTTCACACTTTCTCAGATCTGAAGCTTTCATTTTCCTCCATCCCCTCCTCTTCCAAACTCTTGTATGCCTCCACTTTTTGGCCACATCAACCCACGCAGCCAACCTTTGCCGCAGCACCTTGCCTTGCCGAAGACCACCTCACCTTCCCCTTTGAAGCCTGCAAACCCAAACTCTTCAACATCCATCTCGAGTTCTCCATTCCCGTGTTCCCTCAAACCCGAGTCTTGTGAGTACATAATATATATTGTTTTAAGAATATGCGTGTATAAGATACTAACATTGATTCAATATGTATATATATATGGTATGTTGCAATCTCTGCTTATTTATTTATATAACAGAGTATGTATTTATGGAGAACAGAGAAGATATATATGGTTTGTTATTTCTAAAGTATGAAGGTTTATTTGTTTGGTATAAAATGTTGTATTATCTAGTTACTATATATATATGTATCTTTTTTGTTTTTTTTTTGTTTTGTTTTTTTTGTTTCTTTTGTTTTTGTGTTGGATATGCATTGAATATATAATTGAAGCTTTAGAGTGCATATACTTATATATGGGTTTGCACGTTATATTGAAACATCTACATATTGAAGGCTGCATATTTTATTATACGTATATTTGGTTCATTGTATATTATACAATATGTTAGGAGTTTTACAATAAGGAGTGTATATATATCATAGTTTGCTTTAGTTTACTTTATATTTTAGGCTGTAGACTTCTTTCATACGTATAAGCTAGTTATATAAATAGGTTGTTATAGTTTACTATATGTTAGTTTATATCAGTTTCTCGTTTGTTTATTTTATATATAATGATTCTGAAAAATTTTATATACATATTTTAGTTATAATATGTGTTATATTCTAAGTATGGTTGTGTGTTACAGTTTATGGTAGGGTACGTTTTGAAATATGAACAGATTTGAAGGGGATACTTGTTTTGTTTTCATATGTTACAGTGACGTCAGTCTACACTTATATCTATTATATATTTGTTTTCTAAAAGTTTACAATGTATATATGTTAGCTAATATAATATTACAGTTAGTTTTATATGTGTATGGGTATGACATTATAACTTTGTTTGCTGTCAGTACATTATAGGTCCTATATAGTTTCGTATATACTATATATAATGTCAGTGTAATGGCAGTTCGTGTATGTCCTATGCATTAAGTAACGTATAGTATTTGTATATTTTGGTTGTTGGTTGATTCATTCACATATGTCTGTTATATTAATATATGTATGTTTATATAAACATATTTAATAAATATAAGTATACAAAATAGTATTATATACATGTGTATATCAGGGCAGTATGTAGGCTTGCTGGGTACATTTGTTAAGTCTGTTTATCTATCTTGTTTTGTTCCATTATAGTCTGCATAGTATATTTGGTTCTTAATTTCTGATTTTTAAACTATTTACATATATGATTACTTAAATTTTGAAATGTATATAGACTTTAAGCTAAATTTTTGTATATATATATATATTTATCTAAGTTGTACAAGTTATGAAAAGCAATGATTTTGATGTATATATAATTAGTTGAATATGTGTTTAAATTAATATTGCTTTGAAATTTAAAATAGATATATTCTATTTATAACTAATTTATTTTTGATTGGTTCTCCTCGATTTCTGTTATCAGCTCTATTCGTCGAATTCGTGCCAACCTTGTCTTGAGATTTCATGCCTGGATTTCGTAACTCAACTTAATTGTCTCCCTCTCTAGCCTCGAAAGGTGAGCAATCACTCACGATTAATGTTCTTATATTTATTAAATTTGATTCCAATTGAAATGTCAATTGAAATATGCTGCTGTTAGTTATTCACATTGTTATATATATGTCATTATCTGTATCTGTTCACCTGTGACATCTGACACCATTATCTGTTATTTATATTGATGATCTATTGCATGTTACTATTGTTATTTTTATTATCATATCTGTTATCACTCTACAAGTTCCCTATTAGTATAGAATCACTATGGGTTGAAATGATACATACCCGAACGATCTGTAGAATAGGAGAAAATCATTATGGGTTGAAATGATAAACCCAAGCGATTTTCATTGAATTGAATTTGGGATTGCGGGTTGAAAAGATATATACCCGTATATATAATTTAAATTGCGGATTGAAATGATAAATATCTGTATCACTTGACCATAGGATAGAAAATTATATACAGGCACTGTTGGTCTATATATAAATATTTTGAAAATGATTTCTTTGGTTTTTGAAAAGAAATATATGGTTTTGATAAATATTGATTTTAAAGATTCATTAAAGTTGATTTAATAAAGTTGATAAATAATATGTTTAAGTATTTATTTAATATCTATATTTTCAAATATAGAATTTTTAATGATTTGAAATTGATTGAAATTATATTTATTTAAGAATTATACTCAAATAAGTTGATTTGAAATGTATTGAATTTGAAATTTAAAGAAGTGTTTTACAACTTGAAATTTGAAAAGGTGACTTAAATGGATATTTCAAACTTATATATATTTAAATGGGATATTTTGTTTATTTAAATTTGTAAATTGAAATTTTATTTAAATGTTATGGAAATGATTAAGTTAATATTTCAAAACTAAATAATTGTAAAGTGAATCTGATATGTATATAAATTTATCGAATTTAGTCTTGAAATGTTGAATATTTAAAGCTTTAAAATATATTAAAATTGAAATGGCTTATTTTATGGTTCAGATATGTATTTGAAATTGATAATTTGAAATGGTTTATTTAGAAGCTGAATCGAGTTGAAACTGATGATTTGAGATTTGATTAAATTAAATTTTTGGAATTCGAGTTAATTTGAATCGATTTGTGAAATTTGAGGAAACTATTTTATTTTATAAAGAAATTTTAATATCTAAACTGTTTAAAAGGAAAGTGTTATGATTTCCAAAATACTATGATTTCAAAGCTGTGATTTCCAATGTGTTTTGATTTTAAAAAAAAACTATGATTTCGAAAGCGTTGTAACTTTGGAAATGGATATATTTGAAGTGAAAATGATATCGTATTAAATTGGGTTTTGAAATGATAATGATATTTTGGTTTTGAAGTATAAACTATTTTGAAATGACCACGGTGTTATAATAACGATTGGTTGTTAAAGAGACCGGGATCGGATATGGACATACTCTCTGTCGATACCGAAAACCACTTTGACAACTGTGTACGCGGTGGAGTTTCCAGAATGAAGTAGGATGGTGGCGACGATCCTAAGGTATATACGTGGACCCAACTCCCGTGAGTTGGCAAAAGGTGGCTAAAACAGGAGCGATCTCGGGCCAGTGAGGTAGCACCTCGTATCGGACACACTTCTTCGATTTCATTCTATTACTTGTTGATTTTGGTGGCCACCCTTCGATTTGGGAGTGTTGTTCGAGGTGGAACGGTAGTGGCTGCTATGCGTATCCATCAGTCCGTGTGCGTAATTGGTATATCTACCCTGGCATTGCCTTGTGTGCCGTGTCACCTACCATATCGAGCTTTACTACGATTATGATTTTAAGATCCGACCGCGTTAAGGTTCTCCATCCCCTTAACGCTATTTTCTATATGATTATACTTTACTGATTAGACACTACTGTATATAGCATATATTACTACATAGTAAATAGTTTAACGGACCCTTAGAGGATGGTTATCCCAAACATCCTTTAAGTTACTTGTATTTCAGTTGATATTTCACTTGAGTTGGATTTATTGAATATAAGAATGTTAATCCTGACTCGAGTGTTTTGGTTTTTCTTTACGCTCGGGTCAGACTGAGTGATACAGCATTTGAGACTCACCTTTGGAGTTGGAGCTTCGCTTGGAGATCCAGCTATCTATCGATCCTGCTTTCAGTTATTCAGTTGATTCCAGTGATGTATTCAGATCTTGTATTTGATTATTGTATTGAGACATCTATTGTATTCGAGACTTCTGTTGTATCTTGTTTGACTCTGTTATATATATATATATAGTAGCTTCATGAACTACTATCCTTTTGTTTCCGCTGCATTACTGTTATATTACTCTGTGTCTGTGATCTGTGATTTTTTTATTTACAGTATATGTTGAGTTTTTGCCAAATTTTATTTACAATCCATTGTTTTGAATCATTCAAGTCCGACATGTGTGGATTTATTGTCGATTTGAATGGTCCAAAATACTGGGTCGTTACACAACAGGATTCCTCACCACTGTTGATTATATATATATATGTGTGTGTGTGTGTGTGTGTGCGCGCGCGCGCGCTGATATATATGAGTTGTGACGTAGGAGGATAAGTTAGAGGGATCCAACTGGATTCCTCGCTATTGTTAATTTATTTCAATAAAATTCCTGTTATATAATTTTTGAATATAAACCTGATTGTGGACACCATGGTTTTTGACATTGTTATATGTTCAACACTAAAACCATATAGTGATAGAAAATCAATATCGATGTTGGTTAAGTGTTTGGTAGCTATTGGCCTTGAATAAGTATATTAAAAATACTATAAATTGCCATTTGAATTGAAATTGGTTTTTGATACAAGAAATGATTTTAAATCCGAAATTGGTTTCAGAAATATTTGTTTTAAAAGGATTTAAACTCTATTTTATTCCAACCTTTTTATTTATCTTTTTCTAAGTTATTTATTTATATCCAGTATTGTCTTAAGATTACTTTTATTTAATATTCTTTTAAAGTTATTTATTTTTATTTAATATTGTTTTAAATTTATTTATTTACAGTTAATATTGTTTTTAAGGTTATTTATCAATATGTTAAAATTTTGAAGTTTGATTAGTTTTAAATAAAAATAAATATGGCTTGAAATTAATAATAATCAATTATTAATACTGTTTTAGAAATTAAATATTATTATTTACAATAATGTTGAAATTTAATCATTAGTGTTATATTTATAATGTCTTTGAAATTATTAGTTGTTATTTTAAGATGTTTTAAGGTTAATATTATTTATTTATTTATTTATAAGGTTTATTATTAATAACTATTATTATACAATAATATTTAAAGTAAATGATCATTATTTATTTACAAATGTTTCAAGATTTAAAAATAGAGTTTTATTAACAGACTTGAGTTTTATAAGAGGAGTGTATAACGTGGTTTGGAAACTTAAAGGGAGATTAGTTAAAGGATAAAAGGGGTTTTATAAATGGTTTCAGATATTTATAAAAGAATTTTAGAAAGGGTTTATAGAGTCATAAAAGTAGTATTATAAATGGATTTATGGACTTATAAAGAAGTCAAAAATGTTTTCAGGAATGAATAAAAGAGTTTTATAATGGTTTTAGAGATTTATAAAATAGTTATAAATGGTTTTAGATATTCATAAAAGAATTTATAAATGTGTGACGCCCTACCTCTATACTCATGCTAGCCAAGGACACTACGAGGTAATGCCGTCAACTAGCACGAAGAATAAGGCTGTTGAGGAGCGACCATCTGTGTAATTGCTTTGTGCGAGTACCGATATGTCAGATAATATAAGTTACATTTCATTTCAAGAGGAAATCCGACATATCGAATACAAACTCAAAGCTACCACACAGTGGCTATGAGGCCTTCAGAAACAAATATAGAAATAAACATAACACAAATCAGTCACAGATATTCATATCACAAAGGCGGAATCAGATATGAATATAACACATAAAAGTGTACATCAAAGTAGTGGTTAAAACAAGATCCACTACATCACAAAAGAATAGATACAAGTGCTAGACAAAAGAATAATTATACATCAAGGAGTCTATATCTCAAATGTATAATAAAAACTACAAATATAAAGTAGTTAGCCAGAAAAAAAAATCCGATGATAATCCCAGATGAGGAGTCAAGCAGAAGCACCTGTAACATCTCGGTCTGACCCGAGTATTATTTAATAAAAAAATAATAAATGGATCAGCCAAGCTATAAATATCAGATAATACGAGATAGGGTAGGAGATATGATAAAAACGTATGATAATAATAAAATGTCATATTGTGACAAGTATTCATCAAATAACAACGAAAATCATACGATATCTCATGAATCTCAAAACACCAAAAAGAATCACATATTCTTTAAATTATTCACCAAACACAAATATTGATAAAGCTTATCAATGCAATCCATGGAAATTGGTGAAACACAAATTATAGAAATCATCAATTAGAAATCCAGAAATCACAAAGGGGGGAAGGCCTATCACAAACGGGAGCATGAAAACTCACCAACACGTGTATCATAAACGGAACGCTATTCCATGGTCGCTAACCATCAATTTTGAGCCGAAGCTCCACAAACGGCCCGAAGACCATGGGTCGCTACCCCGCCAAATTTGAACCGAAGTTCCACAAACGGGGTTTTTAGTCCCCACACAAACAAATAGACATCGCACATCGCTAGTCTAAATCACAAAATGATCATCATCGATCAATAAAAAGTGTGAATTACACTAAGCTAGTAAATATAAGGGTTTAGCTTCATGTCCCATAACCACTAGCTTAACTCAAATATTTACGAACAAATTGTAGATTTCCACTTGAAAATTGTCACAAGAGTTCAATCGAACAAGTCCAAGAATTAACCGACGAAGTAAACGCAAGCGTTTCATACCACTTGTTTTACTAAGCCGTTTAATTAGATTTCTCATACGAATGAGGTAAAGGTTTGTATATACTAATAGGTTGGAAAACGGTTTTATAAACGAGCTTTGTATTTAAAATAGTGTTGAAATCATTTTGATGAAAGAGTTTGAGTATTTACTACTAGTATAGAAACCTTTGTATTTAGAAGTGACTAATCACAAAAATGATTGTAGAAACAATCAATCACCAAAGATTCATATTCGAAGACGTGAATCAAAACCATAGAAATCGATATCAAATCCATCAAATGGATATTCCCAAAAGTCCAAGGAAAGAAGTCATCAAAGTCGATAATAAGTGATAACAACTATCCGGATCAACAAAAATCGGTTAAAATAGGAAATCCACACAAAACAGCCTTAATAGGCAAAGATAAACATTTCCAGACGTCTGGTTTGGAATCCAGACGTCTGGATTTGTTTTCTGAAAAATAGTTCAGAAAGCCACCCAGACGTCTGGAATAGCCAAAACAAACGTCTGAGCCCTGGCCAGACGTCTGGTTTCGTTCTCTGGAAATTATCCAGAGAACCCCCAGACGTCTGAAAACTTCAAGTCAGACGTCTGAGACTCATCTAGACGTCTGATCTTGAATTTCAGACGTCTAGAATTAGTCTCTGGCTTTTTTTTATAATCTGCGTGCATACATTTTTCTCTCCAGGTCCAAACCAGACATCTAGACTTGGTCACCAGACGTCTGGTCACTTGGTCTGGGTAACATTTTGCCTAGTCCAAAGTGGCCAAAACGTATCGGGAGCGATCGGATGAGCAACGACGACTAAGGATTTATGCCAAGCGACAACCCGGTCTTAAAAGCTCTTCGATACACCCCGAATATCAATGTCCAAATATCCATAGAAGGATTTTCATAAAATTGGACCAAAACACCAAAATTTGGAAAATTCACCAAATCAATTCAAATCAAAAGCAAATGAATATGCACAAATGTCAGGAATTCGTACCTAACAACAATGATAGCTATAGACGTAGATGTGAGTTAAACAACTCACCTTTAAACCCAAAAACAACGAATGAGAAGCTTTTAAAACAAGGCAAGAACGATTCCTCTTCAACACACCTCTAGAATCTTCAATCTATTATCAAAGGTGAGTTTTTCCTAAGTTAGGGTTAGGAGTTTCTGAGAACTGAAGAGAGATTGGAATGGAGAAGAAGAAGATGATGCTTGCCTTAGCTTCTCTTTGATGTTGGAGCAAGAATTTGTATTTCCTAATTAAAACTAGGGTTTGGAATTCTAATTTCCCATTATTTCCCCCATTTTTCTCTTAAGCTTGAGAGTGTTAGGAAATGAAAATGAATGAAGGAAGTTGAGTGGAGTTAGGGCATTCAGTTGGGTTAATGGGCTGAAACCCAAACCCAAAGCCCAAAAATAGAAAATAGCAAAATTCACCCAACTCCAAACATATCGATGTTTATACTCAAAAAGGTTGTAAATGCCATTTTGGACTCAATGGAAGTGGTCTCGAGTCCCAATTCGACTGTTTGCAAAAAGTAGCTTTTCGGACTTTAATCTGATTAACGATGCTATATTTAAATAAAATATTTAAATATACAATCGTAGAATATGCGGGTTGTTACAGACTCCCCTCCTTAAAGAAATTGCATCCTCGCAATACTTAAGAAAAAGAAATAAAAAGTAACAACCATACAAAGGCATAACAACACAAAAAAAAGAAATTTTTGAAATGAGAAGTTCACCTTAATGAGCATGAGAGAGTAAGTCCGGATGCGTTTGCTCGATGAATTCTCTGGATTCCCAAGAGCAATCCTTAGGATTTGAGGACCACTGAACTTTCACAAGAGGAACCTCTTTATTTCGAAGTCGTTTAACCTCCATAGCAATGATACGAATATGGTGTTGCTCATAATTCAAATTTGGTGAAACTTCAATTTCTTCAATAACACCGGGCTCAAGAATAGAATCGGAATCTCTAATGCATTTCCGTAGTTGAGAGACGTGGAATACGTCATGAATGGCAAAAAATTGAGACGGTAACAAAAGGCGACAAGCCACCGAACCAATGCGTTCGGTGATGGGAAATGGACCAATATATCGAGGTGCTAATTTTCCCAATCGATTGAAATGCACAACACCCTTCATAGGTGAAACACGAATAAACACAAAATCTCCCACAGAAAATCCTAATTTCCTTCTTCGGTTCTCGGCATAGGATTTTTGTCTACTTTGAGCTTCTTTCATCCTATGACAAATAAGGTCAATCTTTTCTGTGGCATCCCGAATAAAATCTGGACCTAAAACCAGCTTCTCACCGGCTTCAAGCCAACACGAAGGAGATCGGCATGGCCTTCCGTATAGTGCCTCGAAAGGTGCCATACCAATACTAAATTGGAAGCTATTATTATAGGAAAATTCAACAAGAGAAATATGATCTTCCCAGCTTCCACCAAAATCAAGAACACATGCACGAAGAAGATCTTCAAGAGTTTGATTCGCCCACACGGTTTGTCCATCGGACTGAGGATGATAAGCGGTGCTAAAATTAAGCTTTGTTCCCAAAGCTTTTTGAAGACCTTTCCAAAATCCACTAGTAAACAATGGATCACGATCGCTAACAATAGAAGTAGGAACTCCATGCAATTTAACAATTTCTTTGACAAAGAGTTTAGCCAAAATAGGTACGGTCTGATTGGACCGAACGGGAAGAAAATGGGCGGATTTTGTAAGTCTATCTACTATCACCCATAGGCTATCATGACTCGAACGAGAACGGGGAAAACCGTCAATAAAGTCCATGGAAATTTGATCCCACTTCCATATTGGAATTTCCAAAGGTTGCAATAACCCATCGGGCCTTTGATGCTCGACCTTTATGAGTTGGCAAGTCATGCAACGCTTAATAAAGTTAGCAATGTCAGATTTCATTCCATCCCAATAATAAAGTCGCTTCATGTCCGCGTACATTTTACTACTACCGGGATGAATGGTAAATTAGAACGATGAGAATCTTCTAAAACGTCTTTACGAAGATCACCAATATTTGTCACAATAAGTCTACCAAATTTTCAATACCGCCACGAACATCAATATCAAAGTCTTTCAAACCTTCAATATCAGTTTTATCCCTACAACTTTGGCTAAGGAGAACCAATTCGGGATCATGCTTTTGAGCTTCAAGAATGCGGTCTAAAAGAGAAGGATGAGCCTCAAGGCTACATAAAACAAGAGATGAATATGAATTGGATTCACGATCTCGAATCTCACAAGTGGATAAAGTCGCAAGATCATTCCATTCGGATATCATCATGGAAACAACCTCTTGTTGCTTACAACTAAGGGCATCGGCAACAAGATTTCCCTTTCTGGGAGTATAGAGAATATCAAGATCATAAGATGCCAGGAACTCGAGCCAACGTTGTTGACACAAATTAAGTTCCTTTTGAGAAAATAAATACTTCAATGATTTGTGATCGGTGTAGAGAACAAACTTCTCTCCCAAAAGATAATGGCGCCAAATTCTAAGGGCGAAAACAATAGCCGCGAGCTCTAAATCATGAGTGCCATATCTAGTCTCGGCGGGTTTTAATTGCCTAGAAGCATAAGAAATAACACAATCCGTTTGCATGAGAACGGCTCCCAAACCAACACAACTAGCATCGGTGTAAACAATAAAGTCTTGGTTCCCATCGGGAATCACAAGAATAGGAGCATCGGAAAGGAGTTCTTTTAGTTTCTGAAAAGCAGCTTCACATTTGTCTAACCAAATGTATTTAACTCCCTTCTTTGTCAAATTAGTAAGAGGTACGGAAATTTTAGAAAAGTCTTTTATGAATCGACGGTAATGGCCCGCCAATCCGAGAAAGCTATGAATTTCCGTCACACTCTCCGGTCTCTTCCAATTTTGAATCTCTTCAATCTTTGAAGGATCCACGGAAATTCCGGATTCTGAAATAATATGCCCCAAAAATTTAACACGAGATTGCCAAAAGTGGCATTTAGAAAATTTTTCTTTCAATTGGTTGCTCCTAAGAGTTTCCAACACAATCCGAAGATGATTTTCATGCTCTTCCTCGGTTTTAGAATAAACAAGAATATCATCGATGAAGATGAGAACAAATCGATCGAGGAAGTCTTTGAAAACTCGATTCATAAGGTCAACGAAATAAGCTGGAGCATTCGTTAAACCAAATGGCATAACAAGCCATTCATAAGATCCATAACGGGTACGGAATGATGTCAAAGGAATGCTATCCTCTGCAATACGGAGCTGATGAAAACCGGTTGCTAAGTCTAACTGTGAAAAGACTTTAGCACCACTAAGCTGATCGAATAAATCATCAATTCGAGGCAAGGGATATTTATTCTTGATGGTGAGATCGTTAAGCTTGCGGTAGTCAATGCAAAGCCTAAGTGTACCATCAGATTTCTTCACAAAAATAGCTGAAGCTCCCCGTAGAGAGGAACTAGATTGAATCAATTGCTTCGCTTTCAATTCGTATAATTGTTTGTGCATCTTCTCATTTTCTTTATTGGACATACGATAAGGAGGACGAGTAATAGGTAGAACTCCAGGGATTAGATTAATTCTGAACTCAATTGCTCGCTTAGGTGGTAATCCTAGAACGGGCTCAAATATGTCGGGAAATTCACGAACAATGTGAATGAGAGAAATGACATCTTCCTCATCATCATTATCGTCATCATGAGGATTTAGAGAATACAAGGATGCTTTCGAATTGGAATCTGAATCTTTCAGAACGAGAGAAATCTGCTTAATAGATTGAGGATGCGAAGATATATAGTCCGTTCAGGACATAGAATATGGGCTTCATAACGGTTAAGCCAATCCATTCCCAAAATCATTCTGAAACCAAGGTAACGCATAACATGCAAATCGTCACGGAAAGAATAATCACATAAAATAATTTCGACATCTTTACAAAGTAAACTAAGTGTTGCGGATCCACCAACCGGATTCGCAATCCTTAATGAAGTCATCAAGCCAATAACATTCAAAGACAAAGCATCAACAAGTTCTTTTGATATAAAAGAGTGAGATGCACCCGTATTAAAAAGAACTCGAATAGGAAGATCATGAAATATAATAATGCCATCAAGGATAAAATGAGAAATACCTTGACCACGAGAAGTGTTAGCATGGACTTGTACAATATTTAGCTTGCCCTCCTTCTTGCCTTGAAGTTTGGGACACAAAGATATAGTATGACCCGGACTCTTGCAATAGCGGCAAGAAAGAGACTTCAGGCACTTGTTTGCATAGTGGTCCTTAGAACCACAATTATAACATTTTCCACGATGAGAGTTAGGAGTATTTGCTACCGAAGTTGTTTGCTTCCCTTTTTTGTTGGGATTAGGCTTGAATTTAAAAGGTCTCTTCTTGTTGATGTTTGGTTTGACCTCAGAATCACTATCTTTATCAGCCTCTTCGAGTCGAAGAGCAATATCAACAAGTTGGTTAAAAGAAACTTCTAATTTCAGAAGTAATGGCTTTTTGAGGCTCTTGTTCAAGCCATACACAAATCTCTGATTTTTCTTCAATGGGGTATTAATGTATTCAACCCCATATTTAGAGAGAGATTCAAAAGATGCGACGTAGTCGGTCACGGAAGATTCACCTTGAACAAGGTCAATGAAGCGTCGAGCTAGAGATACTTTTTCATCTTCCGACACTAATTTCAACTTGAACCTTTCCCGGAATTGCTCCCAAGTAAGGTCCACTTCAATAATTTCAGTGATCAAAAGCTCGTACTAGTCTAATGCTCTTTCTTGGAGCATACTAGAAGCCACTTGGACTCGATGAAGATCAATAAGATTCATGCGAGAAAAGATGCGGTCGCATGTTCGAAGCCAAGCCTGAACTTCTATAACGCTCTTGGAACCCTTGAAAGGCTTTCCACCCAAGTTGGTGTAATCACTGCACAAGCGTGCAAACCCAGATTTAGGATGATTGGGCTCTAGAATGGGTCCGTTAGTTTGAGCATTTCTCACAAGATCTAGAAGTTGCTGAGCAGTCATAAATACTCCATCCTAAGGAGTAGTACTAGATTGACCGGCGCTGGGACGGCCTGGTCTAACCATTTCTCTTCTTTAAGAAGAAAGAAAAGAAAAAAAAAGGTTAAATCTCAGAATGAATATCAAACAAACTTGATTGATAAAAAAAGGCATCATAAAAAGAAATAGGATAGAACGGTACGAAGACTCGAATTAAATCCTATGGCACGATTCCTAAGAAAGACTAGGACAATGATCCTTGCTAGATTATTCTACATTGTTCCGAAGTTTGGCTCTGATACCAAGCTGTGACACCCCACCTCTATACTCACGCTAGCCAAGGACACTACGAGGTAATGCCGTCAACTAGCACGAAGAATAAGGCTGTTGAGGAGCGACCATCTGTGTAATTGCTTTGTGCGAGTACCAATATGTCAGATAATATAAGTTACATTTCATTTCAAGAGGAAATCCGACATATCGAATACAAACTCAAAGCTACCACACTGTGGCTATGAGGCCTTCGGAAACAAATATAGAAATAAACATAACATAAATCAGTCACAGATATTCATATCACAAAGGCGGAATCAGATATGAATATAACACATAAAAGTGTACATCAAAGTAGTGGTTAAAACAAGATCCACTACATCACAAAAGAATATATACAAGTGCTAGACAAAAGAATAATTATACATCAAGGAGTCTATATCTCAAATGTATAATAAAAACTACAAATATAAAGTAGTTAGCCAGAAAAAAAAATCCGATGATAATCCCAGATGAGGAGTCAAGCAGAAGCACCTGTAACATCTCGGTATGACCCGAGTATTATTTAATAAGAAAATAATAAATGGATCAGCCTAGCTATAAATATCAGATAATACGAGATAGGGTAGGAGATATGGTAAAAACGTATGATAACAATAAAATGTCATACTGTGACAAGTATTCATCAAATAACAACGAAAATCATACGATATCTCATGAATCTCAAAACACCAAAAAGAATCACATATTCTTTAAATTATTCACCAAACACAAATATTGATAAAGCTTATTAATGCAATCCATGGAAATTGGTGAAACACAAATTATAGAAATCATCAATTAGAAATCCAGAAATCACAAAGGGGGGAAGGCCTATCACAAACGGGAGCATGAAAACTCACCAACACGTGTATCACAAACGGAACGCTATTCCATGGTCGCTAACCATCAATTTTGAGTCGAAGCTCCACAAACGGCCCGAAGACCATGGGTCGCTACCCCACCAAATTTGAACCGAAGTTCCACAAACGGGGTTTTTAGTCCCCACACAAACAAATAGACATCGCACATCGCTAGTCTAAATCACAAAATGATCATCATCGTTCAATAAAAAGTGTGAATTACACTAAGTTAGTAAATATAAGGGTTTAGCTTCATGTCCCATAACCACCAGCTTAACTCAAATATTTATGAACAAATTGTAGATTTCCACTCGAAAATTGTCACAAGAGTTCAATCGAACAAGTCCAAGTAACCGACGAAGTAAACGCAAGCATTTCATACCACTTGTTTTACTAAGCCGTTTAATTAGATTTCTCATACGAATGAGGTAAAGGTTTGTATATACTAATAGGTTGGAAAACGGTTTTATAAACGAGCTTTGTATTTAAAATAGTGTTGAAATCGTTTTGATGAAAGAGTTTGAGTATTTACTACTAGTATAGAAACCTTTGTATTTAGAAGTGACTAATCACAAAAATGATTGTAGAAACAATCAATCACCAAAGATTCATATTCGAAGACGTGAATCAAAACCATAGAAATCGATATCAAATCCATCAAATGGATATTCCCAAAAGTCCAAGGAAAGAAGTCATCAAAGTCGATAATAAGTGATAACAACTATCTGGATCAACAAAAATTGGTTAAAATAGGAAATCCACACAAAACAGCCTTAATAGGCAAAATAAACATTTCCAGATGTCTGGTTTGGAATCCAGATGTTTTGATTTGTTTTCTGAAAAATAGTTCAGAAAGCCACCCAGACGTCTGGAATAGCCAAAACAGACGTCTGAGCCATGGCCAGACGTCTGGTTTAGAATCCAGACGTCTGGTTTCGTTCTCTGGAAATTATCCAGAGAACCCCCAGACGTCTGAAAACTTCAAGTCAGGCGTCTGAGACTCATCCAGACCTCTGATCTTGAATTTCAGACGTCTCGAATTAGTCTCTGGCTTTTTTTTATAATCTGCGTGCATACATTTTTCTCTCCAGGTCCAAACCATACATCTGGACTTGGTCACCAGACGTCTGGTCACTTGGTCTGGGCAACATTTTGCCTAGTCCAAAGTGGCCAAAACGTATCGGGAGCGATCAGACGAGCAATGACGACTAAGGATTTACGCCAAGCGACAACCCGGTCTTAAAAGCTCTTCGATACACCCCGAATATCAATGTCCAAATATCCATAGAAGGATTTTCATAAAATTGGACCAAAACACCAAAATTTGGAAAATTCACCAAATCAATTCAAATCAAAAGCAAATGAATATGCACAAATGTCAGGAATTTGTACCTAACAACAATGATAGCTATAGACGTAGATGTGAGTTAAACAACTCACCTTTAAACCCAAAAACAACGAATGAGAAGCTTTTAAAACAAGGCAAGAACGATTCCTCTTCAACACACCTCTAGAATCTTCAATCTATTATCAAAGGTGAGTTTTTCCTTAGTTAGGGTTAGGAGTTTCTGAGAACTGAAGAGAGATTGGAATGGAGAAGAAGAAGATGACGCTTGCCTTAGCTTCTCTTTGATGTTGGAGCAAGAATTTGTATTTCCTAATTAAAACTAGGGTTTGGAATTCTAATTTCCCATTATTTCCCCCATTTTTCTCTTAAGCTTGAGAGTGTTAGGAAATGAAAATGAATGAAGGAAGTTGAGTGGAGTTAGGGCATTCAGTTGGGTTAATGGGCTGAAACCCAAACCCAAAGCCCAAAAATAGAAAATAGCAAAATTCACCCAACTCCAAACATATCGATGTTTATACTCAAAAAGGTTGTAAATGCCATTTTGGACTCAATGGAAGTGGTCTCGAGTCCCAATTCGACTGTTTGCAAAAAGTAGCTTTTTGGACTTTAATCTGATTAACGATGCTATATTTAAATAAAATATTTAAATATACAATCGTAGAATATGCGGGTTGTTACAAAATGGTTCTAGAATTTTGTAAAAAGGGAATCTTCCTCTGTTTTGTGAATATACTTATACCGTTGAGGTAAGTATATGAATATTTTTCCAAGTATGGAAAATATAGGGATTTGTGGATGAATCTTTGTAAAGGTATTTTTATACAAGTAATTTACAAAGTGATTTTTATTAATGAAAAGATTTATTTAAGAGGCTGGTGATTGCTTATGTGCTTAGCTAATGTTGGTTCCCTTTTAAAATAAATTCCAGATTTGGATACTTGTTTGTTGATTGTTAAATAACCGACCATCGAATATGTACCCAAACTTAACTTCGGAAATATCTAGGAGAAACACGTGAGTTATATGGCACAGTCATCTCTGATGATGTTGTACTGTGCATATAAATCTCATTTCGTTCTCCTAGGGCAAATGATAAGGAGATCCATCCACTAATGGTTAGGAGGCGATCTTCGTTCTTACCTTTGACTATTTAGGAATCCTAAAGAACCGAGGTTGAGTTTATCAGAAACTATTGAATGTTGTTTTGAAGTGATCGGGATCGGATATGTTATCCGAAAACAACTTTGATCCAACCTAAGCATTTCGAAGTGAAGACATCTTGAAGATGATGGATTGAAGACGGAGCTCTTAAGCATTTCTTTCAGTCCCAGAACAAACTTGTATGGATGAATGCTAGCGTTGCATTGCTGCCTGAAGGGAAGTGTTAGCATACCAAGTGGGAAGTGATATATAAAAGGTAAAATGTAGCCTCAAGCCTCATCAACCGGGAATGACTAAAACATGGGAGATGCAGCAGGGCTAAGTGAGTCGCTCCCAAGTAGGGTTGATCATCCCTATCTAGAGTCGATATTATCTCTCATTTCTATGCTTCGGGGCCCATTAACGGAGGGGTGATCATATTCGGTACTACTAGTCAAGTGCTAGGCCGATTCTGTGTTGATAGGCGATCCCGGCGAGGTCCTCGGTGTTATTTAATCTTGAGATGCACCGTGACGGGAGGTACCCTTGTAGCCTAGTCATTGTATGGAATCCATTCTCCAATACGAGCCTTTACGGTTTTAGTTGTATACCCATTATGTTGGAATTCATTTAATGTAACAATTTCAGCTAAGATTAGTAATTATCTTTACCTTAGACACTATTACAATATCAGAGAATTTCATATGAAATGGTTTGGTTATCGTAAGGTAAAAACCCATCCGTGTTTATGTGCGGCGTGGTCTTACGAGATACTTTTGATTTCAAAGGTTTTTATAACTTTAAAATCTAGTTGGGTGTATTTTATCACGCTGGTTTTCCAGACTGACTCGTGTGTTATCTTATTATAATGCTCGGGTCGGACTAAGCATATTACAGATTTAGTTTGGAAGTTTTGGAGCTTCAGGAGACGAGCTGGAGGCCCAAAGACGTATTCACGTATATGTTTATTTTCTGCTGCATTCATTGTTTTGTTTATCAGTAATTGTGAGGATAGGTTGTTATAACTTTCTAGGCTGAAATAAATTAGTATACTCTGATTAATGTCTATATATATATATTATTGGTTTGCTTTTGTGTAATTGTGTATTATAGATTATTTGTTCTGCTGTGAGATTCTGTGTTGTTAGTTTTCTTTCTCTCTTCTTTCTTCTTTCTTCCTTTCATCTTCTTTTCCCCTAACATTCGGATTTTCTGGCATTCGATTGCTCGGCATGCAATACAGTGGACGTATTAGTGTCGATCTTCGAGGGTTGAAAATTCCGATTGTTACACTATGGTATCAGAGCGCAAGGTTAAGCGAGAACCTTGGCTTTGGTGGGGTACTCATTAAACATAGGGTTAGTAACACTCTAGAATGAGTTTGATTTTGTGTGTGTGTGTGTGAGCGCGTATTTGTTAGTGATATAGAATGTTTTATATTGTGTTGATTGATCTGTTGAATGTCTTATGGATTCTGGTCAATACGAGTAATTAACGTTATTGATAGGGGCCTCTAAACAGTTGAACAGAGCAATTCGACATGGTATTGCTTTGAAATTGGGTAAATGAAATAATTTACCTTGATTATATTTTTATATAAAGGAATAATTTTTCGGAAATTATTGTAGTATATATGGCGTGTTTGGTTGTTTGTGGATGATAATATTTGATTATTATCATTTGTTGTTTGTTGCTTGTGTTCTACTAAAGTTGTTATGTAAACAAGATAAACAAGTAAGGGATGGTTTAATATAACCATAATGAAATTATATATATAAGGGAAATTTATAAATATGATTATAAATAAAAAGGATTTAAAAAGCTGAGAATTTGAGAAATTTAAATCCCATGATTTTGAAAATTGTTTTTCAAAGGATTTGGAAGAATAATAGTATTATTTTGAAAATATTTTGATTAGAAATATTTTAAAAGGGATTTAAAGGAAATAGAAAGCACCGAACTCACTTCAGTCATTGGAAAATAATTTCGGTGATGACTGCAGCATTGTCGACGTTCATTTTTGGGTTTCCAAGAGAGGAATTGCTACCATTGGAATTTTGTTTTGGTAAAACTAGTTTTGATTTAAAATTCAAAAGTATGATTTGAATACAAGGAAAATATTTATAGTATCGTTTCAGAATAATTTGAAATAAGAACAGGGTGGTTAAACTCTGAAAATTTTCATTTAAGAGTTTTATGAAAATTTGAGAAAACATGTTTTATAACTTATAAATTGAGGAATAATAAGTTAAAACAAAGTTTTAAACTTGTTGAATATAATTGTCAAGAAAAGCAAATTTGAAATGAAACTTAAGTTAAGTTAAATGAGATGATTTTTGAAAGTGAAATTGTGTGATCGAGCAAGCAATCAGATTTGATATTGCATACGAATGATATATGTGCATCATACGAGGTTTAATAAATTAAATGTTGACATTCGAAAATGTAAATTGATGAGTATGAATAAATTGAATGGATATTATTTGATTGATGGTTTCTTTGGTTGCATTTGCTACAGTTGCATATGGTTATTATATAGTCTATGTTATATATTGATATTACTTTCTATATTCATGTTCTTATTGGTTGTTGAGTGATTAGTAGGTGCAGATGTCATATGCTTCGCACTTGGAGCTTGCTTTCGCATTATATTGATTGTATATACTTGCTAATGCTAATAAAAAGTACACATCTCGGATTACATATGGTATTTTTATATTTTTTCCCTACGGGATGCCTTATCCTTGAAGATGAGATGTGTATTTGTGATTATATATATATATATATTGTAAATTATTCCGATCGAACCACGCAAAGGAGATGCTGGCGAATTTTCCGAACATTTAAGAGTTAGAAAATTTTTGAGAAATTATGAAGAAATTTTGATAATTAAAATTTGATTTTGAGTTATAACCTAGATTGATTGAAAGGATGGAAATTAGTTGGTAGCAGTGAATGAAGTTGAAGATTTACAAGAAGTTGAAAATCAAATTGGTTTTGAAAAGTTAATGGATTTGAGACATTTTTCTTACCTTAGAAATTTCGAGGACGAAATTCTTTTAATGGGGGAAGAATGCAACGACCCAGAAATTTCAATCATTTGAATCTGGAATATTTAATTGATTTTAAATATTGAAAAGTAGACTTTATAAGTTAAATAACTTGAATTACAAATATAACGATTTATTTGATAATTAAATTGTTGAATTTAATACTTGGAATTGTTTAAATAATTAAATCCTGAATTTAAAGTGAATAAAAATGATTTTGAAATTTGATTTAAATTCTATTTAAATAAAAATGAAGATAGTAAAACTTTTAATTTAAATTTAAAAGTGATTAATTTGATTTTTATAATAATTCGTTTTAATTAACGTATAAAAATAGCCTCCGGGGGCACTGTCTCGGATTTCAACGAAACCAGTTCCGTTAGATCTGTAATAATGAATTATTATATGCTATCGAATTTTGTCGCAATTGGACGTATCGTTGGGTCGTGCGAGATCGAAAACGTAGAAATTAAATTCAGAAATTTGTATAATAATTGGGTTTGAAAAGCTATCTTCTGTATATGATCGAATTAGTTCTCGAGATTAGTTCAATTATGTTCTAAATAAGGGTGTTATATTTAAAATTCCAAGCGACACGTCTGGATAGGAGTTCGCATTTTCGGATGTTTAAACGCTTGATATTTTTAAATTTAATATATACATATAATATATCAGGTCATACCCTTCAATTCAACCCATACCCCTATGCCTATATACCTATAATCATCCACGTTCAGGCCATATTTCCCCTATATAAAACCGCATTATATCAGAGGAGGAGTTCAAAAACAATTTCAAATCAAATCCCCTCATCCAATGGCCGAAGATCAACGGGACCAATCCGAGGATTTTCAAGCGAACTTACCAACTAGAGAAATGTTGTCGACATCAAGCTCGACCTATTGGACGGTTGGATCATCGTAAATCCTCGCGTGGTGGCCAAAGTTTTTCGATGAACGACGAACGAAAATCCTTCGATTCTGGTGATTTTGGTCATCGTTGGGCTATGACACCTAAAGGAAAGTTGTAGAGGATGGCCAGTGCAATGTTTTGGCAAAGTTTTGTGAACCGTCGTTGCTAGTTGGTGTTGCAGTCTTGACTTGAACGTGGGGGCATTTATGGGTTCATGGTGGAGTTTTTGCGCACGAGAGACGATGGGACCTGCGCATTAGGAAGAGGGGGGATAGGCGCGACGACGCCCAGGTCTAAGCGGTGAGCAGCAATGTGGAGGCGGCGTGATGGAGTTGCGATCGTTTTTTTAGGAAAAAAAAGAAGAAGAAAAGAAGCGTGGCCTGAACGATGGGAGAAGGATTAATAGGTCGATTAATTAAAGTTAATGATGTCACTAGTGATTTAATTATATTATTTAAATTGTAAATATTATAAAATGCTATAACTTTTTCATACGAGGTCGAAATTGAACGCGACGAATTGTGTTAGGTTCATATTAGCGAATACTACAATATAGAGTTGGATTGGATGGATTTGGAGCTAGTTGGATTTCACGCTAAATCAAACGTCGTTCGATTTGGACGAAATCCAGAACGCCTTCGCAACAGATTTTTCAGTGAGTTAATCTCACCTTATTGGTTAACCAGAATTATTATATAGTTAATATAAATTGTTGATTTGATGTTGGATGATTTACTATTTTATTAGTTTGTTTGGATATATTCCCGCCCCTAGAGCAGATGACCCATATTATATCATTATAAACTGTTTGTAATGTAGGGGGGCAAGTTGGAGGGATCCAATAGGATTCCTTACCAATGTTAATTTATTTACATATATATATATATATGTGTGTGTGTGTGTGTGTGTGTATGCTGATAATATGAGCTGTGACGTAAGGGGACAGGTTGGAGGAACGGGATTCCTCGCTACTATTAATTTATTTCAGTAAAATTCGTGTTGTATGAATTTTTGAATATAAAAACTGATTGCGGACACCGTGGTTTATGCCATTATTATAAGTTCAACACTTAAACCCTGTAGTGATAGAAAATCAATATCGATGTTGGTTAAGTGTTTGGTAGTTATTGGTCTTGAATCAGTATTTTAAAAATACTATAAATTGCCATTTGAATTGGAATTGAATTTTGAGATAGGAAATGATTTTAAATCCGAAATTGGTTTCGAAAATATTTTGTTTTAAAAGGATTTAAACTCTATATTATTCCAAGCTTTTTATCTATCTTTTTCTAAGTTATTTATTTATATATCTAATATTGTTTTATGATTATTTTTATTTAATATTGTTTTAAAGTTATTTATTTTATTTAATATTGTTTTAAAGTTGTTTATTTATAATTAATATTGTTTTCAAGGTTATTTATCAATATGTTAATTTTGAAGATTAATTATTTTTAAATAAAAATAAATATGGCTTGAAATTAATAATAATGATTTATTAATACTATTTTAGAAATTAATTATTATTATTTATAATAATGTTGAAATTTAATTATTAATGTTTTATTTATAATGTCTTTGAAATTATTAGTTGTTATTTTAAGATGTTTTAAGGTTAATATTTAATATTTATTTATTTATAAGGTTTATTATTAATAACTATTATTATATAATAATGTTTGAAGTAAATGATCATTATTTATTTTCAAATGTTTCAAGATTTATAAATAGAGTTTTATTAATAGACTTGAGTTTTATAAGAGGAGTTTATAACATGGTTTGGAAACTTAAAGGAAGATTAGTTAAAGGATAAAAAGGGTTTTATAAATTGATTTAGATATTTATAAGAGAATTTTAGAAATGAGTTTATAGAGTTATAAAAGTAGTTTTATAAAAGGTTTTATGGACTTATAAAGAAGTCATAATTGATTTTAGGAATGAATAAAAGAATTTTTCAAATGGTTTAAGAGATTTATAAAATAGTTATAAATGGTTTTACATATTCATAAAAGAATTTATAAATGGTTCTAGAATTTTGTAAAAGGAGAATCTTTCTATGTTTTGTGAATATATTTATACCGTTGAGATAAGTTATATGAATATTTTTCTAAGTATGGAAAATATAGGGATTTTTGGATGAATCTTTATAAAGGTATTTTTATACAAGTTATTTACAAAGTGAATTTTATTAATGGAAAGATTTATTTAAGAGGCCGATGATTGCTTATGTGCTTAACTAATGTTGGTTCTCGTTTGAAATAAATTCCTGATTTGGATGTATGTTTGTTGATAGTTAAATAACCGGCTATCGAATATGGACCCAAAATGTAACTTTGGAAATATCTATGAGAAACACGTGAGTTATATGGTACAGTCATCTCCGATGATGCTGTAGCATGCATATAAATCTCATCTCGTTCTCCTAGGGTAAACGATAAGGAAATCCATCCACTAACGGTTACAAGGTGATCTCCGCTCTTATCTTTGATTGTTTATTTTCTGAAAAACCGGAGTTGAGTTTACCAAAAACTATCAAATGTTTTTTCGAAGAGACCGGGATCAGATATGTTATTCGAAAACCACTTTGATCCAATTCAAACATTTTGAAGTGAAGACATCTTGAAGACGAAGCTCTCAAGCGTTTCGTTCAGTCCCATAACGAACTTGTACGGATGAATGCTGGCATTGCATTGCTTCCTAGAGGGCAATGTTAACATTCCAAGTGGGAAGTGCTATATAAAAGGTAAAAGGTAGCCTCAAGCCTCATCAAACGAGAATGAATAAAACAGGAGAGATGCAGCAGGGCTAAGTGGATTGTTCCCAAGTAGGATATGATCATCCCTATCTAAAGTCGATATTATCTTTCATTTGTATGCTTCGGGGCCCATTAACGAAGGGGTGATCATATTTGGTACTACTAGTGAAGTGGTAGGCCCATTCTATGTTGGCAGGTAATCCTAGCGAGGTCCTCGGTGTAATTTTATCTAGAGATGCACCTTGACGGGCGGTACCCTAGTAGCTCAGTCACTGTATGGAATCCATTCTCCAATACGAGCCTTTACGGCTTTAGTTGTATGCCTATTATGCTGGAATTTAATTAATGTAACAATTTCAGCTAAGATTAATAAGTATATGTATCTTAGACACTATTATAGTATCAGAGAATTTCATATGAAATAGTTTGGTTATCGTAAGGTAAAAACTCGTCTGTGTTTATGTGTAGCGTGGTCTTACGAGATACTTTTGATTACAAAGGTTTTGATAACTTTAAAATCCAGTTTGGTGTGTTTTCTCACGTTGGTTTTCCAGCCTGACTTGGGTATTATCCTATTATAATGCTCGGGTCAGACCGAGCATATAACAGATTTAGTTTGGATGTTTTGGTGCTTCAGGAGATGATCTGGAGGTCTAGAGACATATTCATGTATATGGTTATTTTCCGCTGCATTAATTATTGTGTTTATCAGCAATTGTGAGGATGGGTTATTATAACTGTCTAGGCTGAAATAGGTTAGTATACTCTGATTGATGTGTGTATATATATATATATATTGCAGTTTTGCTTTTATGTAAATATTTGTTGTATATTATAGATTATTCGTTCCGCTGTGAGATTCCGTGCTGTTAGTTTTCTTTCACTCTTCTTTCTTCCTTCCTTCTTCTTTTCTCCTAAGATTCGGGTTTTCTAGCATTCGATTGCTCAGCACGCAATACAGTGGACGTATTAGTGTCGATTTTCGAGGGTCGAACATCCCAGTCATTACATATATATAGGTATGGAATGCATATGAACCTAAAACTAATACAAAATTAAGCGGTCACTGAACTACCTAGAATGCAAATTCTTATGTTATGCATCCAAAATATATGAAACTTCCTATGTAAATATACTGGCAGTTCTATTTGTATGCATAAACATTCAATCCATATGCAACAACCATATGCATATTGCTGATAAAATAAAATAGACAAGGTGAAGTGTGTCATAGGCCAACATGTGCAAATTGGCCCATATATGCAATACTAATTAATAAAATACATCCATTAACAACCATCATCGAAAACATGTCGTAGTGACACATTCACAACCACACCTATCATCCAAACATTCCTACCTATGGAATATACTAAGCTAAACACTAAATGTCTAATTAACTATACTAAATAAAATGGAAACGTATCAGTAAAGAGCTCCAGATGGTTGCTAGGATTTACTCCTAAGGCTCCCAAATACACTCAACTGGATCGTTCTTCCTTCTTAAATTATCGACTTTACTACTGGCATGTAAACTTAATCTAAACCACTGCAATTTTTTATGCATAGGCAAACCTCTGCTATCCTTGCTACTAACTCACCTAAACTGATGTCGCCATGCACCATAACTGATAACTTGAGTATAAGTATGCCCTTAATAGAACATAGCCCTATGCAACCCTCAATGCACATACACATTACCTTAAATCATTCCAATAGTATATCGATTACTCCATCCTATTGATACTAAGGTAAGGCAACTCAAATGTGGACAGTGTCTCACATAACATCAAATGACTTGAATTTCTTACTATCCTATCAAACCCAACAATTAAAATTCTAAGTGAAGTCTTAAACTTAATTTAAATCCTAACCTAAATTGTTTTAGAACTAAAGATTATCGGTTGGGTGATGTACATAAAAATATTACTTAAGTCAACGCCTCATGATAATTTTGTTAAATAAATAGTCTTCTTTTTATTTAAGGATGACTGAAAGGAATCCTACCATTTTCTTCTCAAAATCTTATGGAAATCTTCCAAATCTCATTTGTCATAAAAGTCGCCTCCACATCCTTAAGCGTGCAAACTGTAATATACTCTTAATGGGAACCCTAATCCTTAAATTAACCATCATTTACAAAATCTTAACTCCAACTTCATCTAAGATATCCTTTGTAGTTTGCACTTCTAAAATTTACCATTTCTTGATGCCATCCCGTCAATGGGACCTTTTTTCAAAATGCAACTTCTCACCATTTTATTCCAACTATCCTATAGTCAAGACACTCAGTAACGAATAGTGCCTTGCCATTTTAATCTAATAGACATAATGACCAGTACTTTGGTTTATACTTAGGATTTCTACATTTTATTGCGTTGGAATTACATCTTCCCTAAAAGGAAATGCGACCTTTGTAGCATCCCAAAAATTATCTAAAAGAGGATTAAGTTATATTTGGAATTAAAAGGAATTATCTTTTCTACTATTATTGGAAAAGATGGTACAAAATACGGTAAACATCCCTATTTTGTACATCTATTTTTTGGGCATATTCCTTGTTATTTCAAACAATACATTTTTGTACTAAAACTGGATAATTTATAGAGATTTACATTGTTATACACTTCATTTCAATGAATTAAAATACTACTTAAATCGCGCTCCAATCTATAACAACTTCTAGTTTGTGTTTACTAGCCTATATCAATTACCTAACAAAACTAGAATTAGCCTGCAATTTCCTTAACGAATTATTTCATAAATCTATTGACTGCTTCCCCTTATTTTCCATATTCATGTATATGCAATATTTAATCCTACTATTCCAAGATTTACAATTAGGCATACATGGAACACATATACAATGATATAAATCCAGTAATATATAAAAATATATAATTTCCTACTCATGTCCGTCCGGCCCACCTGTAGCCTTGAGGGGAATAATAAAATACATGGACCGCCTGTAGCCTATAGATATTTTATTCTCATATATATGGTACCAACCTTACAGATATAATGCCGAGCCTACTCTTACCGTCCTATTTAGATCACCTAGTGTAATCAAGGAAATGCCCATTTGTTACTTAATACTCCCTACAAGGATTGAAGTAGACCCTACTTGGCCCTTTAACACTTTAAACCAAAAAACTTCTTGCATGTGCAACATTCCTTGACATAATTAAAACATCCTGGATTTTTTTTCTTTGCTCTAAAATATACTATATCCAGATCATACTTTTTAAACTTTCTTTCGTAAAGATTCTACAATTCATACCATACTTTGATAGAAAGCAAAAGGTGGTTTCCACTCTTCACTACTATAGGAAGTTTCATCTAATACTTTATGCTTCCAATTCAAACGTTGATTGGAAATGCCACTAAATCTTTATACTACTTCTTATCTCCGCTCCCAAATATTACAATACTTCTAAACTTCATAATCAATTTAGTCTTCATAGGCTATGTAATTCTCTCTATCTAACTCCAATTTAATTCTTCCATTCTTAAGTTTAAGTGATAGTCATAACTTAAATTTTACCTTCCAAATCAAAATCTTTGATTTTAACACTATTTTCACAAAACTAGTAAGGTTTTAAAACTGTAAAACCTGCTATTCATTTTACAAACGTTTCCTTTTTCTACAAAAATCATGACATTTTTCTTTAATTTTTGTATCAAAAATGGTTTAGTTAACTTAGCAAAATGTACATAAATAACATATGTTTCTAAAATTTTCCTTTATAAATATAAAATTCTCACTAAAGTGTATTTTTAAAGAAGATGTGATGGTTTACCTTACTATACCTTTTCTTTTCTTTTTAAAGTATGATAGAAACACTTATAAAAGATATTTTCAAGCACAAATCATTTCTTATTTATAAAAGAGGTTCAAAAGCTGGATTTTGCATACTCCTTGATTTATTTTTTTCTGTCAAAAGTTCTATTTTAAAAGCAAAGTATGCTTCAAGTGTAAGTGCAGCAAGGTGTCTAAAAGCTAAAGCTTTAAAGTAGTTTATTAAAATTTGATTTTTGTCAAATTCTTTTAGTTTTAATTTTTAAACAAATTTTATGTAGTTTGTTTGATCACTTTATAGAAAATCATAAACCAAATTTGTAACGACCCAGAATTTCGGACACTTCGTATTTAAATATCCGAATTATTTAAATATTTGAATCTTGGATTAAATGTTATTGAAGAGATTTAATAACCTTGTTAACCCACTTTTAAAGCATAAGTAATGATGGTAAACGTGTTTTGAAAAAAGTTCACTAAAATAAATATTTTGAAGAAATATCGATAATATGACTGAAAATTATTTTATTGATAAACAACTTTTTAACTGTTAGAAGTTGTTCAAACTTTTTTACATACACTTATTTACTTAGGAAATCATTAAAATAAAAAAAATTGTTTTACCACTCATGAAAATAATTTTTTTTATAATGTCATGGGTGTTGTCATAGAAGATATTTTGAAAATGAGCTTTTAAAGAAAGTCTTAAGTGTTAAGAAATGAAAATGAGGTGTAAAGGTAGCATGTGAGATGGTGGTTCCTTTGTGACCTTAGGTAGAAGGTGTTAATGTTCTCTTGTAAAAATCTATAAATACACCCTTAAGGGTTTCATAATTTACATAATCTTGAAATGTAATAAAAAATTGAAAATGGTGGAAGTGGATTAGCACTAATCCACTTTGTTCTTCACTAACTTTCTCTAATTAACTCAAATCTTTTCCAAACTCCATCAAACTTTCAGCAACACATTAGAACACCTTAGGAAGCTTATATTGTAACGACCCGCAAATTTATCACTTTGATAAATCATATTTATTTTTAAATTTATTCAAATAAAAGGTTGATAATACAAATAATATTGTTTTGAGTGATAATAAGTAACAGTAATCTTATTTTGAATAGATATTTATAAAAAATATTTTCCTTGAAATTTAAATCGATAAAATGGTCGAAAACAATTTTATCGATAACCAACTCTATAATTGTAAAACGTTGCGCAAGGAGCTGGATACATACAATTATTTTTATAATTGAACAAGAATATGAAATAAAATAATTTATTATATTTTAGAAAATTTAACGTGTTTATGACATTGTAAGTAATGCCCTTAAAAATAATAATCGATTTACTAATTTAAATTTAATGATTCAATAATTATTATAATTATTAAAATAATTGTTTTAAACTGTGGTAATTCATTTTAAATAAGTTACAAAGTGATAATAAATCATTTGAAATAATTTTATGAATATATATATATATATATATATATATATATATATATTTGATTTAAAAATATAAGGAAAAAAATAAATATCGCTTTATCGGTATAATAACGATTTTTGTAAATAATTATTAACATTATTTATGTGGTTTTATAAATAAAATATGATCATTTCAATTAGTTAAAAATGACAAGAAATTTATTTTCAAATTTTGTTACAAATATATGTACGTTAACTAAGAAGTGAAATGTGACCGGTAATCGGTTTCCCGATTTTCAACGGTTTAACGAACAAAAGTTGTTTTAATCGTTGCAATCTTGTTTTTGTGTCATGTGCACATACACAACATGCACATACACACCCTAACATGCCCATGAACATATATACAAACATACAAATATACATGCACACATATATATACATATACACACGATAATATCTAAGATATTTTAAGTTTACTTAACCCTTAAGCAAGCACAAAGGTCAACACTTACACATCAAAGTACACACTTGAGTATGCGCATGGAGGGGGTGGTCATTTTAGCCAGATGGGTGATGGAGATGGAGCATGTGGTGGTGATGAGGGGGATGATGTAAGTGTCGATATTTCTTTCCATTTCTTTTTCTATAAATAGCCCCTCCACAACTCATTCTTTCATCCTCCATGACTTCCTCATATCATTATAACTTCCTTATATCAGAATGATATGAGGAAATTCTTTTTCACAAACCATTTAAAATTTCAGTGGCTACAACTTTCTAGTTGACCACTTCTTCCCATTCTAAGCTTAGCTACCCTCAAAACTCCATTCTCTCCAAAGCATTTTCGAGCCCAGTTTTAAAGGCCGAAAATACCTCCTTTTCATTCGAGTATAAATCCTCCAAAATAGTTCCAAATGAAGTAAATATTTTTTTCAAACCATGTATAATTCTAGTGACTATGACTTTCATGTTTAGTACTTCTTCCAATTTTGAGTTGAACTATGTCAAAATTCCACTTTTTTGTAGTGCATTTTCAGGCTTCATTTTTACGAATCCGAGAATACCCTCTCTTCTTTTGATCATAACTTTCTAAAAGTAAATTGAAATCGAGTGTTTATTTTTTCAAACCATAGAGAAAAGAATTTCCTAAACTTTTATGTTGACCATATTTCTAAATTCAAAGAGTAGAATGTCCAAAACCCCAAGAGAAAATGACATATTTTTAGGTCTAGTTTTTGGTAAATTCAATAAGAATCTAAAGTCCTACACCTCATTCCCCATGCTTGGCCAAGCACCACTTTTGGCATGGAATGGCCGAGCACACTAGGAGGCAAGGTGTTGGGGTTCGTGAGCTCGGATCGCGAGTTAGTGAAGCAATAGCCTTTTTCCGATTGAACAATAATGTGAGAAACTCCTAAAACTCTAGTATTATATGTTATTGGATGTTATATATGTTTAATTTTGGTTTTTGATGATTATTGTTTAATATGAATGTTGAATGTGTATGCATGTCACAGAAATACACATCGATAAGCATAAAGGAAATCACTATCCTCTATTTAATGAATCGGTGTATATGGGATGTTAAACCTCTTTAAAAAGGTTTTAAAATGAGTTTGAAATGTTTTATGAACATCTGAAAGTGTTTCGGTGAAGTTTGAAAAGTAATTGAAAATTCAGCCAAAAATAGGCGCATCGCGTAATGGCAGTTCGCAATTTCGTGCCCGCGATTTCGTGCCATAAAAGTCAAACGAGTTTATAGAATGGTATTTAGCTCAGAATTCTTCGAGATAAGAATTTTTTTAACTATTATATTCAAAGTTTTCGAACAAAGAAAGAAAATCGAGATTTCGATAAGTAGATTTTGAAATATGAGTAAAACAAGTTTTTGGAAAAATCGCGGTTTTGCAGTTCGGAATCCATAAAAGGATTTCTATGAAAGTGATATTTTAAAATTGTTTAAAAATATAAAATAAATCCTAAAAAACTTTTAAAATATTTTAAAAGTGATTTGAGGTATAAATATGAATTTGCAAATGATAAAAAGTCGTTTTGATCAATATAGCTTAAAAGGCACATTCCGCAGCACTTTTCCCCAACACTTTTCTATAATTTGAAATAAAGTTTTAAACGCAACCATTCTTTTCCAAATCTTTTGTAAATGTTTTTAAATGATCAATAAGTTTTTCTAAAGATGATTTTGAAAATTTTATGGAATGGTTAAATGTTAAATGGTTTAGAGTCGATTAAATAACTTGACCGCCTTATAGGTGTTAGAGAGATGGTGTCTAGGCTTAGGTTTGAAAAACTAGTTTCCTGCTCTCCCTAGCTATCCGGACTGGCCCAACGAAAGGGCTAGTAAATTTAATTTACTTGGATAAAAAAATATTCAAAGTATAAATGATAATATTTTCCAAATTTAAACAACTTGGATTTTATAGGGATAATCTTTTTATACTCAGTGTTAAAGCCCAAAGAGGGAACCCGTACTATTCGTGGAATTTAAAAAGTGATTTCACCGTTATTCCGCCTATAGTACTTGTTGAATACAGGAATTGATATTGAGTAGAATTAGATGATTTATAGGTTCTGCTCATTTAATATTTACCGATTTTGGATTAACATCCTAGATAACATGGTTTTAACTAAATACAATTTTGAGTTTTGAATTAAGAAATCTTTGTTAAGATTTAAATGAAATGATTTGGAAATATTTTCCTAAGTGGAAAAGTGATTTAGAATTATTCCAAAGTTTAAAAAGGTTTTAAGTAATCAAAAGATTTGATAAGAGAGGTTTAATAATTCCATATATACTAGAAAGAAGTGTTTTAAAGTTATATATCTCTAAAAGATATTTTTTTGATAAAAAGAATGAATAAATCAAATATTATTCACCTTTCTACTTGACCTCTTTTATTGATGATTCGAAGGAATCGGGGTCAGATTTGGGTAATTCCTATCCGAAGACCACTTCGAACCAATTTACGTATTCGAAGTAAAGACATGGATATGATTTGGAAGATGGAATGTAGGGTTACTTGTCACTGACCCTTGGAGGAAATTTCCCATGTCATATTATGTGGCAATAGTTCTTCATTTAAGACCTTCGATGCAAGGACTTCTCGCTACTAATCCTAGGGGTAACTCCCAACAAGATGGTGTAGGAGAGTGCCTTCAGTTTGTCCTCTTCCTGGATAACTTGTATAGATGAATGTCTGACGTTGCATTTCTAGTTACATAAATTGATCTCTATGAACGTATTATCTGTTTAGTGGTGGAGAATGCAACTTCTCTTAGCTTAACACCCTTTCCTGAGACGTACGAGCTCAGGAGTTATATATCTATAGAAATCAGTTGTGTGACCATGGAATGGCAGTGTGGCATTCAAAGTGAAATGTTCAATATGAAAGGTAATCGTTACCTCAAGCCTCACACCCAAAAATGACTGAAACAGGGTTGATGCAGCAAGGCTATGTGGTTCGCAACCATTAGGGTATGATCATCCCCTTCTAGATATATTTCTACCTGCCATGACTTTGGGTTTAAATTAATGTGGTGTGTGGTAAACGAGCGCTCGGATTAGGTCGGTAACGACCGGGGTGATGACATATTCGGTACTATCTAGGGAGAGGTAGGCCGGTCTTGTGTTGGTAGAGGTGCAGATATTATGTAGCCTCGGTACATTCCTCTAGGGATGTACTACCGGAAGGTAGTCCCTTCACCTGGTCATTTGTATGGAAATCCATTCTCCAACAAGCGCTTGCCATTTTATTTGTAGAACCCACTTTGTGGCTAATATGCTGGAATTTAATTAATGTAATAATTTTGGCTAAGATTAATAAGTTTATTTGCAAATGTTTTCAAAGGAAAGTCATTAAAAATAATATCAAATGTCTATTTTTGTGTAGCAAATGTTTGGTTATCATAAGGTAAAAACCCATTATGTGTTTATGTGCGACGTGGTCTTATGAAATACCTTTTCTTTTCAAAACACGTATTTTGAGTTCTCACACTAGTCCCATGACTGACCCAGAGTTTATTTTCCTTTCCCTTAAACTCTGGGTGCCCTAATTTTTCCTGGGCAGCCTAGTAGTCAGGTTTAGTTTAGAAGAAATCTGAATGGAGTTCGAAGCATGGAGTTAGAAGATTTTTCTGAAGATTGTTATCTATTTCCACCACACTCTTGTGCTATAGTATTCCGAAATTGTAAGGACAAAAATTTATAACTGTCCATGCTTAACTATGATAAATGTATTTTCCACTGTAAAGATTATATTGAAATAATATATCTGAGATTCCATTCTGTCTTTGTTTAATTTTTAACCCTTGAGAATCCTCTTCTCCGACACTTGGATTTGCGGCACGTGAATACCGAGGATGTCTTAGTGTCGATTTCCAAGAGTCGAAGAAATAGGTCCTCACATATATCTAAAGTTAAAGCAGAAGAAAAGTGAAGGAGAAGAGGTGATCTTGGGTGTGCTGTGAGCAATGGAAGAGGAGGGAAGGTGTTGCCTTGGTTTGGAAGTTATAAAGGTTAGATCTTTAGGAGTTTGGTAATCTTAGGAAGTGTCCTTGAGTTTGGTTGTACTAAAGCATGTGTTTGGCATGGATCTAAGTGAATTATATAACTATCTTATTTGTATATATTGTGTATATATATGTTGTATTTTTTGCCTTGGAAGTGTAATATTTTTCTTTTTGAAATATCAGACGTTTACCATTTCTAAGTTTGAGAAAACATTTTCATTGGTTTACTACTTAAATCGGAGTAGATAAAAACAACCTAATTTACGCAAGCCCAAGTATACCTACAATGCTTTAGGTGTATATGATTTCCATCCTTCTTTAAAAAAATGGTTAACTCAAGTTTATCTTTCAATATAGTGTCCAACTCTAATATAGAAACACTCCAGCTACACAAATAAAATGGAGTCTTTGTAACTATTACCAAAATAATAATAGGGTTTCCATCTTAACTGTGGAGATTTGCTCTAAGTTTGTGAAATCTTTCTTTCATGTTCCCTTTTTCGCCTTTTCACATCCCACTTAACTATAAGGGTCCAATGGTACTAATCATCTTCATCCACCCTTAAATCCATAATTTACTTACTACTGCTAGTTGGTACATGAAGCCTCTACTAGCGTCTCTTTATGGGGTAAATCATAATAAATGTGATGGGTATATATATTTTTTCTTGGTATACTTATATATAAAATTATTGGAAAACTTTTATCTATACATATATATACACCTTCCAAAAGCCCATTCTGTAAAACCTTTTGAAAACCAATTTGGAAAATTCTTTTTAAAAAACTTTTCAAGTACATTCTTTCAGTATGCACCTAATTTTAACGAATCTTAAACCTAAGCTCAAATATCAACCGTGACAAACCGCACCTCCCGACACACAGATCCAAAGCCTGGGGTGACTTTGGGACTCGTATTAGTGTCAAGAAGTATGAGTTATCAGGTTTATATAATGATAAATCTAAGGCATTTTACGCTTTTATATTTCACAGCGGAATGAATAGAATATAAGCACTGAAAATGGACATTCTAGAAAAACCACCTTAAAATGCTCAACTCATATACCTTGTTTTCAAACTACAATATAAGTTTACTAAACATTTAATACAACAAACACTATATAAGGAACAACCAAGAGTAGTGGAACTCCAATGCTTAACTCCTTTCTCTACACTTTGTGCGAAATCAACTACTGTCCTTTTATCCCGTGTCGAGGGAAAAAGAATGGAAATGGGTGGGTCAGACAAAAGTCTGGTGAATGAGTACATCATTAATATATGGTGATCACATGCAGTTGACTTTAATAATATTTTATGTGACCTACAGTGTAACGACCCATATTTTTAACCATCTGATTTTAGGATGATTGACTGATTTTAAATATTGAAATATTGAATTTTATCAGTTAAATAATAATTTATAATATATGGAATATCTATGTGTATATCTATATTAGAGGCATTGATTTAAAAGTTTAAAAATCTAATTTTTGAAAAATATTTAGATAAGCTTCTCATTTCAAATATTGGATAAAAAGATATATATGTATATATATGAGTATATACAAGCTTTATGATATTTGAATATATATATATATATATGAGTTTATATGAGTATATACAAGCTTCATAATGGCAAAATTTCAAACTTGACTATGTGTGTGTGCGTGTGCGTGTGTGTGTGTGTGTGTGTATATATTGGTATAGTTTGTAAAATATATGCATATGGAATATAAATATCTTAATATGATAAAATAAATATGTACATTGTATATGTATGCATACTAATATATATAAAGGTATTTATGGGAAAAATGGGGGGGTGTAAATATTATATATATATATATATGTTTGTATATGCAAACTTGTGATATAAAATAAAAATTAAAATAAAATATATATAAATAAGAATAAATACTTGTAAATAGCTTTGTATATGAGTGTATGTTAAAATATAGTGTGTATGCAATAATTAATACAAGAAGTGTTAACCTTAGTATGTGAACATATGTTAGTAGTCAAAAAACATGTTCATATGGTCAAAGCAAATCTCTCTCTCTCTCTCTATATATATATATTTATATGAAGCATATGTATATATGAAAGGGAACATAATGATGAAAACATATCAAGTCAAGCACAAACTAAATCAACTCATTCTCTCAAAATTTCATATCAACAGGGAAATCAAATCAACTTTATTTTCAAATCAAGTCACATTTTCAAATCAAAATAAGAAGAAATAAAATAAAAAGAAATTAAAATACTGTTCATGTACAACAGGCTTCAGCCTTTGTCCAAAACCATGTTCCCTCTCTCTATATATATATGCACTGCCTTGTTGTAGTGCACGTATGCCATTCAACACTTAAGAGAAAAAAGAAGAAGAAGAATCTTCCATTAGAATAATATCAAGTAAAATGTCCAAATCTTGGAGGAAGAAGGCTAAAAGCAGCATTGGTTCATCTCTCAAAAATAGTGAGTATAACAACCTATTCTTTTTGTTACAGATTATCACTTATGAACATATATATGTATATATAACTGGGTTATGGATAGATCGGTGATATATACCTCAAGTATGTACTGAAATATGATTATGTATGGGTATGTATATACTGTTAGATCTACCAAAGCCTGTGAAAATCTCCTCTGTTAATTGTTTTTGAAAATATCAGTTAAAACATTTTACTTCAAAAATCTGTAACTCCTCATCTACTAAGTTTTGAACCATGATACCAAAACAAAAGTTGTGTGTTTTTGAGTAAGGATCATTTTAAAATTTGTTCATTCGATCTTATCGAGAATAGTCAGATGAAAACAGATTTTACAGTAGAAGTCAAGGGTATGGTCGAAAATCAAACATAAAATTTAAATTTATGTATTATATGGTTGGAATTTTTGTTCAAAGACTCGAATTTTAAACTTGGTTTGGAGATTTTTAATGAAGCATGGAGGAAGAAATGTCAAGTTGAATGGAATTGGGACAAACGTCAAATTCAGGCGAGATACTTGATTTCGTGACTTGGGACTGGTCGTGGAGGAGGCTCTAGGAGTGGCGCATCTAAGAAAAATAGCGCGGTGGGTTCTAGTTGGGTGTGGAGGCCGTACTTGGTGGTTTTAGGGTTTTAGGTTGTTTTTGGTGGGGCTCGGTTTCAAGGCAAATACGATGTGGAGGAGGTAGACGAGGAGTGCCGTCCTGGGGAAAATGGTGGAGTAGACGACGACGAAGCTTCAGGTGAGGTTTGGCGTTGATCGATGGAGTATGGTGGCTTGTCGAGGCGTTTGTATAGGTGGAGCTATTGTTCCAGTTTTTTAGGGTGATGTTTGAATTTTCGAACGATGCTGGGGTTCGAGTTTCAGGTGGTGGAATACGTTGGGATGGTCGAATGTGATTTGGGAAGATGATCGGCGTCGTGAATCGATGGCCGAGTTGGGTGTATACGTGCACATGTGCATGCACATCCTCTTGTTTCAGGCGTTAGTAATAAAAGGAGAAAGGAATAGAAAACTGGAGGAAGAAGAAAGAAAGGTTTGAGAGTTGGGCCATGTTTTTTGTGTTTGGGCCAAAGAAATCTGGATGGGCTGGGCTTGTTTAAAAATAAAATAAAGGGAAAGTGATTTAGAAAATGTTTATATGTTAATAATCTTTCAATTTTTAAACATTTGTTTCTCATTTATGAAAAATTTCAATAGACATGAAAGTTTTTGTGTTGTGATCCTCTCATCTAACTTTATAATCTAAACTAATTTTGTTAATTAATATGGAACTTAATTAATTATAATAATTAAAGTGAGTTATTAATTAAAATCTTATTTGATTAAATCTTATGTTAATAAATAAATAATTAGATTCTTATTTGACTTAATCTTATGTTAATTAATAAATAATTAGATTCTTAATTGTTTAAATATTATTTTAATTAATAAAATTAGTTATTAATTGGATTAATTAATTTTAATTAACTAATAATAAATTGTTTTATAATTTCTTATATTATAAGTAATTTTGGATCAAAAATATAAGTAGATTCAGTTAATGGAAATTAATTAATTCTAATTGTGAATTGTTTTAATATTAGTGTTAATCGTTAATTTAGTTAATGATATATGTTTTGGTTTTTTTTGAATATTTATTTCAATTATTCTTGTCTGTGCCATTAAGTAGCCAAACGAATTTAAATAATTAGAATAAAACGTTGACACGTTTTATTGAAAGTAAACATATGCAATAAATTCCCATATGTAAATATTGACACTCTGAATATAAATTGTTGTTTTAACAATTTGGCCTTTTATCATTGGATTCGATGAGACCGGGATCGGGTATCTGCATTATCCGAAACCACTTCAATCAACAAACACTACGAACCTTTACGGTTTTGATTTTTTTAAGCCTAATATGCTGGAGTTTAATTAATTGAACAAATTCAGTTATCTTAATAAGTATTTTATACTTAGACACTATTATAATACCACTGATTTTTTATAAAACTGTTTTGGTTATCATAAGATAAAAATCCATCGTGTTTATGTGTGACATGGTCTTACGAGTTACCTTGGTTTTTCGAACGGTTTTGATAACTTAAGCAATTCGAATTAAGTGTGTTTACTCACGCTGGTTTCCAACCTGACTCGGGTGTTACTTTGTTGTAATGCTCGGGTCAGACCGAGTATTACATAATTCATGTTAGGATGCTTTTGGAGCTCAGGAGACAAGCTGGATGGCAGAGACGTATTGCACGTATTTGATTATATTCTGCCGTGTATTATAGGCTGTATATTCAGCATTTGTGAGGACAAGTTATTATAAATGTCCAGTTTTATATGTTGATAGTTGTACTCTGATAATTTGTATGTATATAAGCAATTATAGTTTTCTTGTATAAAAACCTGTTATTGTATATTATATTTTGTTCCGCTGCGATTGTGAGATTTTATGTTGTTGTTTTCGTTCTGTTTCTTCTACCTTTTCTTCTTTAACCCTAACAATCTAGTATTTCCGGAACTCGATTGCTCGGCACGTTATACAGTGAATGTATTAGTATCGATTTTCGAAGATCGAAAATACCAGGTCGTTACAATATGGTATCAAAGCTGAAGGTTAAGCGAGAACCTTGGCTCTGGTGGGGATTACTCATTAGAGATAGGGTCAGTAGTACCCTAGAATGAGTTGAGTGTATTATATATGAGAGCGTACTTGTTATTTTCTTATATAATTATTTTGAAAACGGTTTAAAATAATTTTATATAAGATTTTATTTTGATATAAAAAGAAATAATTTTTTTGAGTTATTATTGTATATTAAGGTGATTGGTTGTTGTTATTGTAATCAGAATAAGATTATAAAAATTAAGTGGTTGTGTGTATATATATATAACCAAATAGCAATTTGATAAGAATGAACTATACAGGTGGGTTAAGCTAAAAGTAGATTCAAACCAGAATTTAAATTCCGGAAATTTCGAAAGAGTTTTTCAAAGTGTTTTGAAATGAAATAAGTTTACCCTGATTATATTTTTCAGGAAATTATTATGGAATATATGGTGTGTTTGGATTCTAGGTATGATAATATTAATTATTATCATAAATTGGTTGTTGGTTCTTAATAAAGGATGTTTATTACAAAATAAACAATGATAAGATATTGTGAAACGTTTTAAGGAAGTGGAATTTTATAAGCATAATTTACAAATGTGACTTATAAATTAAAATGGATCTAAATTGACGAGTTCTGAATCTAAGTCCCAAAAATTTTGAAATGTGTTTCAAAGTGTTTAAAGAAATAATAAATAATATTATTTAGAATATTTTGATATGGAAATTTTGCTTTTGAAAACTTGGGTTGTTTTGGAAATTCCGAAGGAATTTGTTTTGGATAAAAACAAGGTTGGTTTAATTTAAAAGTGTGATTTGGTATATAAATGGGATATATATATATATATATCTGTGTATGTGTGTATGATTTCAAAGTTGATTTGAAATAAATACCGGTGTTTGAATTCTGGGATTCCCATTAAAATGAGAAGTAGAACCAAAGGAAAAATAAGTTTTTGAACTTATAAGGGGAAAATGATGTTAATAGGAAAAGAAGTGTGGAAATTTAAATTTGGAAGGTAAAAAATTTAATTGAGTAAGTTTAAAGAGGTTGAAAGAATTGGGAATTAACTCAGGCCGAGTTAAATAAGTTTTGAACTTATAACCTGAAATTGGAATTTTTAAGGTGAAATTAAAATTTAACCTATGGAAGTTAAATAAATTAAATTGTAAAAGAAAAGTTATAGATTTGATAAGAGGTGCAAAAGAAGTTATGTATGAATGATTTCAAAATGATTTTTGAAATAAAATGGGTTTCGAATTCTGAAAATTTGTGATGAATGCTATTGATTGATGTTTTAGATGATTTGGATGTTTATTTATTTTGATATATCCTGCTATCATCCTGTATATTATTTACAGTATATAAAACTGTAAATCAAATTATTTCGAATAAATTAAGAAATAGGTTGAAATGATATATACCTATGACCTTTATTTTGGATAGAAATGATATATATATCCATCCCTGAAATTAAATAGAAAAAAAATTGATTTAAAATTATTTAAATGATTTTGATTTTAAGAAACAAAATCGAATTTATTGAAATGGGATCATTTTTGAACTTGAGTTTGAAATTATAAAAATGAACTTGTCAACCGGAATTGTTTAAAGAATAGGGTCTGAAATTTTGAAGTTATAATTGAGAAATCACTTGAATTCCGAAGATTGATTTGTTTTAAAAAAAAGATTTGTACTCTTACTCGAACCTTGAAATAATCCAAGTAAAAGTAATTTAAATGGATATTTCGAAATTTGGGCTCGGAATTGAATTATTTTTAAAGATTTGGATTTTTAAATTAAATATTGAAAGTTAATTTAATTTAAGTGATTTAAATCGATATTTTGAAGATCAAACTCGAATTTATATAAATCAGAATGGTTTAAAATTGAGAATTGAATTGAAATTAATTCAAATTGGAATTGAATTGAAATCGAAATCGAATTAATTTGAAATTGGAATTGAAATTGATTTGAATTAAAATTGGAATCGAGGTTAATTCGAATTGAAATTGGAATTGAATCGATTTAAATGGAAATGGAAATTGAAATTGATTTGAATTGGAAGATTGGGTAAATACGATAATTTTTGAATAGTTACTATAACTGAAATTTACTTTATAAGAAGTGAGAAATGTTACCAATAACTTTATAAGTAGCCAAATGAATTTAGATAATTAGAATAAAATGTTGACACGTTTTATTGAAAGTAAACATATGCAATAAATTCCCATATGTAAATATTGACACTCTGAATATAAATTGTTATTTTAACAATTTGGCCTTTTAAATTTTATCGTTGGATTCGATGAGACTGGGATCAGATATCTGCATTATCCGAAACCACTTCAATCCAACAACCACTATGAACCTTTACGATTTTGATTTTTTCAAGCCTAATATGCTGGAGTTTAATTAATTGAACAAATTCGGTTATCTTAATAAGTATTTTATACTTAGACACTATTATAATACCACTAATTTTTTATAAAACTGTTTTGGTTATCGTAAGATAAAAATCTGTCGTGTTTATGTGTGACGTGGTCTTACGAGTTACCTTGGTTTTTCGAACGGTTTTGATAACTTAAGTAATTCGAATTAAGTGTGTTTACTCACGCTGGTTTCCAGCATGATTCGGGTGTTACTTTGTTGTAATTCTCGGGTCAGACCGAGTATTACAGAATTCAGGTTAGGGTGCTTTTGGAGCTCAGGAAACAAGTTGGATGGCAGAGACGTATTGCACGTATTTCATTATATCCCGCTGTGTATTGTAGGCTGTATATTCAGCATTTGTGAAGACAAGTTATTATAATTGTCCAGTTTTATATGTTGATAGTTGTACTCTGATAATCTATATGTATATAAGCAGTTATAGTTTTCTTGTATAAAAACATGTTATTGTATATTATATTTTGTTCCGCTGCGATTGTGAGATTCTATGTTGTTGTTTTCGTTCTGTTTCTTCTACCTTTTCTTCTTTAACCCTAACAATCCAGTATTTCCGGCACTCGGTTGCTCGGCACGTTATATAGTGAACGTATTAGTGTCGATTTTCGAAGGTCGAAAATACTAGGTCGTTACATACAGTTTTCTACAGGTGTAACAACCTACCTTAAAATAGGCCTAACATTTGACCGAAAAAACGCCCATCGAACCTTATACCCATTCCAAAGCTAGATAATGGCCAGTAAAATTTATACAAAGAATAAAACACAGAGCTATCTATCTATCTATCTACACATTTAGAATCTCACAGTGGAAGGATAAAATATAATATTAGAAACCATACTCATTTTATTTAAATTCAAATGGTAGAAAAATATAACACAATACCATAAAAGAACACTAAATAGTCTTAGTGTAATATTTTACAATACATCAACAAGTTTAAATGGGTACATCAGAGATACAAAAACAACATAAGTAGATAAATAGATAACTGCCGAAAGTCTCCTCATCGTCTTTACCTTCGTAATCTACATTGCCTTCTCTAACCTGTGTTGTAATGAGGAGGGAGTTAGAACAACAATGTTTGGTGATAAAAATCTCGAACCTTTTTATAATAGTACTGAGGTAGTATAATTTTTAAATAAGAATATGTCTTATATATCCTAACGATACTATAAGTTTTCCAACTACAAACCCTAAAGATTTCTCAGTCCAATTCTATAACTATTACCCTTTTTCAACCCCATAATCCATCTTCAACTATAGGCCGAAGGCCATTCCAGTCCTCACACATCTATCGCCAATAATGTCGTAACAATGTAAGAGACAATACCCAAGCCACTTAATACCTTTTTAATGAGAACTAGGCAGACTCTGATCATTTATTACCTCATTGAAAGCAGGACCCAATCATTTATACCTATCCTAAGGCGGACTTCTCTCCGATACTAACTAGCTAACATTGCATTGAATCTCTCATGGTCACTTAATACTTCTTTTTATGGGAAAGATGGACTCTACAATAGCCACTTAATACCTCAAACCGGAAGCGGATCATCCACGAGATATCCTCGACCGTACCTAACCGCTAATCACGACTATTTACTACTTCCTACATAGGGAGGAGGCGGGCCCTCAATCAGCCACTTAATACCTTCAACCCGAAAGCAGGTCCTTCGTATTATGACTTGTAACCCAAACCGTGACATCTCACATTAGTCCGACTATTCTTAGGTATTGGTAGCAGAAGAGCTGGGTAGGTTTACCTTACAGAATTTGGGACTAACGTCACGTCCTCTGTGGATACTAATTATAGGTGATGTCTTACATCAGTCCCAAAGTCACAGTACTAGTAGCCAGATTAACTGGGTAAACTTCCATGCGCTTTTGACTGACCTCGCATCCCTATAACTTAGTCATAATCTACACTCTCTTAAATTATCACACATCTCACCACATTCCTTATTAAGGCCATATAATAAAAACCCTTAGTTCACCTTAACTATCAATTTCTTTCCTAAGGAGTATTTAATACTAATTAATAAGCTTTTACCACGCAATTAATACACTATTTATTATACATTACTTATAGGATAACACACATACACATGCCTAATATATTACTAAGCGTACGAAGATTACGCTCTAAACTAATCATATAAATGTCAAAACTCCAAATTTATACTAGTCCAATTCTATATCCATAAATATACCTTATATCCAATATTCTCAATTCAACAACAAACTTGTATAAAAATACTCATACCAAACATATTTTATACTAAAATAACAGAATTAACATTAGAGAAATTCTCAATTCAAATATTTTTATACTCTATTAAACTTCTTTGCATAAAACTGAAAAAAGGAATTTCTATTTGAATTGCGGAAATAGGTACTGTAAACTACAAATAAAGGAATCTGTACCTTACACACCATTTTCTACTTATTTTTTTCAAAGTCCTTAATTAGATCAAAGAAAAAGATAAGAAGTGAATAGAATGTAAAACGTTAATACTGCAATAACTACACAATTTCACTATTTTTATATAAAATAATTGAGATTCTAACTTAAGAATTGAAATTTCGCTTTAAGGGAATTTTGGGGTTTTACTGTGATGTTTTCGTAAATAAAATTCCCTAAAGCATATATCAAATCCAAGTTATATTATACAATTACTAAAATAGAAAAACTAAGATTTCCACTCACAAAAAATCCTTAGCTATTCCTTTTTGGATTTGTTTGCACCCGCTTCAATGTGTTACAGATCTCTCATTTTAAAAATATACAACAAGGGAATTGTGTATGAATTAGATTCAAAAATTTAGGGATTGGAGGAGAATAAGATTAGAAATTGAATAATAAAAACCTAAAATTTCATACCTGAAACCCTAGAGAATTTTTTGAATCTTTGAAGAGAGAGACTGACAGAGCTTTGCTTAGTTCACAAAATAATTTGTCAATAAAAATAAGGGGGCTAGGCTCTTATTTATAGTGGTTAGAAAACACCAGAACCATCAGATTTAAGTCAATTTAAAATAATAAAATCAAGACCGTTAATGGTGTGAAAAACGCTAGCCGTCACCACGACCATCGGTCGACCGGTCCTACCTAGGCATCGACCGCTAGCGGTCGAACGACCCTTGACAACGGTCGACCAGTTAGTCGATTTTAGGAATGCTGTTTTTTTGTCGTTTCATTTATATTTAATTCCTTAATTAATGTTACATTGACTTTAACGTTTATTTAGCTTCCAAGTCTACCGACCATTTATTTTTTAATTTCAAATTTCGGTATTAATTATTAATTTGAATTTGAATTTTATTTAAATTATTTGAATCCAAAAACTTCAAACGTCAATAACTTTTCGTTTGAGCTCCGTTTTCAAACTTTGTATATGGAAATTGATGAGAAAAATGCTACGAACGCAACAACACAACTTTCTTGGCCAAATTCTAACATTTACAAAATTTCCATTTTTAGCCTTATTATTAATTTATTAATTAGTTTTTTACTTATTAGTTAATTTCTTATTAATTTTTACGGGGTGTTACATTCTCTCCCCTTAAAAGCATTTCTTCACCAAAACCCCTGAGGGACGGACAACATAACATGCACTAAGTCTCCATGTTATACAACCAAGTTATCTACACAACCATCTACTCAACCAAAAGTGCAATGTGATTATGTATGCAGACATACTATAGGTGAGCTCAATCCTAGTGTGAATGCAAATGTTGTGACATATAGGCATGTATGCAAAAGTCCTAAACATGCAAAAAAAATTCTATATGAGTGTAAAAGTGATAATGAAAAGTGTGGTAACCATATCCTACCATCCAACTAGCAACCGCGATGCAACCAAAAGCTAATTTTGAAGAGAAAAATGTTTGCTAGAGAAATGCTTAGTATGAGAAGTTCTTATGTTTTCCATCGGATTTTCCCCCCATTGTACTCGAACTAGCATAATTATTTATTGTGGATCTTCCTAATTCTGTGCTCCACGATGCGTATAATGGCATGGAATGCTATCAACTCCATCTCAGTGTCTCATAATTTATCAGGATCTACCATGGTGGTGATGCTATGAAGGCATTTCCTCAGATGCAAATTCTGAAAAACGTAACCGACTCATGCCAACTTATCTAGTAGCTCTACCCGATAAGCAAGTCATTCCATTCTTTCCAAAATTGAGAAAGGCCCAACGAATCTGGGTACCAACTTTCCCAACCTTTCGAACCTCACAACCTTCCTAAGAGGAGAAACTCTAGCAAACACCATGTCTCCTACCTCAAACTCCAAACTGTTGATGGCCTTCAAACCATTAAAACTAGAACCATTGCATTTAAGTCAGTTTAGAATAATAAAATGCAAACCATTAAAGGTGTGAAAAACTCTTGCCCCCGCCACAATCACCGGTCCTACCTAGGTGGTCGACGGGTTGGACTATTTTGGGAACACTATTTCTATTGCCATTTAATTTATATTTTATTCCTTAATTAATATTATGTTAACTTCAACGTTTACTTAACAGCCAAATCTACCTACCATTAATTTTTGAATTTCAAATTTTGGAATTAATTATCAATTTGAATTTGAATTCCATTTAAATTATTTTGAATCTGAAAACTTCAAATATCAATAACTTTTTAGTTTAAACTCCATTTTCAAAACTTTATACATGGAAATTGATAAAAAAATCACCACGAACGCAATGGCAAAACTTTTGTGGCTAAATTCTGACATTTACAAAATTTTCATTTTTAGTCTTGTTATTAATTTATTAATTAATTCTTTTTATTAGTTAATTTCTTATTAATTTTTAGGGGTGTTACAACAAGTGTCTATGGATGACTAGGTTTATTTATTTAAGTGTAACTTAATACACACTTACACTAACTACTTATGTAGGCTCCTACAAGGATCGAACCGCAGATCAAACCTCAATAACTAATGATTGACTAATAGTTATTAGAGCTTCTCTAACATAGGATCATCCTACAATTTTCCCATATGAGACTACATCTCACACATTATGACTACATGTAACTATATCATATAGGTATCTCTACAACTTCCATATGAGAATAAATTTCTCACAACTACGACTACACGTACCCTAACTACGCATTGAGGATGAACCCGCAATGCCGACTTGCAAGAAGTATCTCATCATTTGCAACTACGTCCACCTCTTAATTGTAGTATACGCCTTTTATTGCATGCATTGGGATCCATCAACCACAGAACATCACGTCACGTTAGGTATCCATGAATGCCAATGAACTCTTGTTATGCTGAGCCCACACATTTCATTAGGCATCAGTCAATTTTATGTGTCCACTATAGAACCTCCTGTGAGTGCTATTTGCGATAGAATCTCCTCCAATCGAGTAATTGACCCCCGTTGGATAAATAGTGCCATCTCATAGGGGACTAGCTTCCTTACTATTTCTGACATCCATTAATATATATATATATATATATATAATATTAACAATTATCTATTATTTATAACCTGGGCATTGGGTAGAGGTCTAACCTGCATTGGAAAATGCTAAACGGTCGACCGCCATATACTGGAGCAGTCAACCGCTCTAGGTAGTGTAGTTGACGGGTCATGGTGTAAATTTTAGGTTTGTTTATTTTGATTCCAATTTAGTTATCATTTAATTCGCTTTTGTTAATTATTTTTTCATCATTAACAAATTTGTTACCATATAGTAAGCTAGTTACAATTAACCAAACTCGTTATTATCAATTTCAATTATAAAAAATCTACACAATTTTTTTAGTGAAATAGTTTATCCTAGGGTTATATTAAGAATACAAGTTATGTCAATTCTTTATAAATTTACATATTTATAGGAACAATTCAAGTAGAGTGTTTACTACTAATATCAATATTAATAGATTATAGGATTAGTAGAATTAGAAAAAGGGTTTTAATCAAGATCAATTCCTATTTAATAGGTTTGCATCAATTTAATTCATTATTCAATCTTAGATCTAAACAATATGATTTACAATTTAGTTTTAAACAACTTAAATCAGATATGGTATATCAAAATTAACCACATATAATCGTCTTATTAAAAATATACCCACTCACGTCGAAGGAATTCGTCTACTAATTTGATTTGATTTCACTGCCTCTGCTTTGTTGCTTTAAAATCCTTCTTCCTTTCTCTTTTATTTTGATTTTCTCTTGCTCTCTCCCCTTTAGTTTGATGTGTAATAATTTTATTTTCTTTCATTAATAAAATTTAGAAAAGAGAATAGGAAATATTTTAAGAATCTTCTTGAGGAGGAAGAAAATGAAGATGATTATGGAGGCTAGGGTTTCTAAAATGATAAGAATGGTTATCCCCAGCATTTACCTTTATGTATAGAAAAATTTATTTCCCTTTTTCTTTTCATTTGGAGAAGGTAACCTCTTCAACGTTTCCACTTTAATGTCATTAGTAGCCATTTATTTCAATTTATTTCCTTCACTTAATTATTTACCTGTAATGTTCTGCACCTTTATTATTATAATTTCAATCAACATCCTTAATTGATATTCTACATATATACGTGTGTTTATTTAGTTGGAAACCCTATCCCTTACCACTTAATTAGTATTAAAGTTACCATTTCAAATTGATTTCATTAATTATAATTTAGATCAATTCTATAATTGGCATCCTATATATATATATATTGTGGGGGGGTCCTGGATTTATATTCAAATGTATATATATGTATATTAATTGGAGATCTTATTCTTTACCATAAATTGAGCAATCAATTACATTAATTAATTGGTTGGTATTAATGTTTTTAATTTTAAAAACCAAACTTATCCTTATTCTTTGCAAATAAGAAATGGAACACCTTACCTATTCTTTAATAAATGGTTCCCTTCCATTAATACACTCTTACCTTTTCTTTTCAAAATATGTGATGTTTATTTTACTAAATACCTTCTTTTTTTTCATATTATGGTTAAGTTATCTTTCTTTCACGATAACCTGTTACTTTCGTATACTGTTGTCTTCACTTTCCAAATATATAAAAGTAGATGCATTCTTTTCTTTTTAAATATATTTTTATATCCTGCTTTTTAGTATATCAACCTATCCTTTAAATTAAGTACATCAATAATTCCATTATTAATGCTTTTGCCTTGAAGCATTTTCACATATGTGTATATAAATACTTTTCCTTATTTTCTCTTAAATGCACATACATCATTGCACCCTCTCTTTTTTCTTTACTTTTCTTTTCTTAGAGTAATTATTGTATTAATTCTGAAACTTCATTTCAAAATAGGTGCAAAACACGAAATAGGTGCAAAACAAGAAATGCGTGCTACAGTAAATATTTCCTATCATCTTCGCATAGTATCCGTTTCTAAAAACTTATATATGAATTTAGGCTAGAAAAATCCATTTGACACAATGGAAAAGTTGGATTCCCCAAATCTCTTCATTTATAAAAATTTACTATTTTGTCTTTTTATATAAAATTACATTTTTATCCTTATTAATATTTAATTTGTTATTATTAAAATTTCTGGGGTGTTATAGTTGGCCCAATCGGTACTGATTCATATGGATTAGTATCAATCCAATTTGGCTAGTACGTAGCCAAGTTTTTGAGTTTTCCTGAGGTTGTGCATTTTCATCTCGATGATCAATTTAGCCCGTGTTTGTCTCAAAGTCCTAGCCGTGTATTTGGTCGTCTACTTTGAAGTAACCTCGTTAATACCCTTCCTCAAGCATCACTTTAGTCCACCTTCACAAAATCATGAATCCAACATGATACAATCGATCAATACTAATCCATATGCATCAGTGTTGATTGATTATGATCAACACTTAGCCAAAATTCCAAAATTTTCAGCATCGATCCATTTTTTTTACCACTTCGATCTGCATGCAACCTTCTTTGCATCGATCTGACTCTAAACACCCTAGAGCCAATCCATCAAAGTTGTTCTATCACTATAGTTCTTTCATCCTTTATGAAATCGAATCAGAGAGCAACTCATAGCCACTTCATCTACATGAAGATCCTTGCCAATACGACGATCCAAACTCTAATTCGATTTTGTTAAGCGTTTCATCCATTCAATCATGTAATCAGAAACAACCAAACAACAACACAAGAATTGTATCATATCATAGAAATCAGTATGGCATCCATATCCTAATCTAACATTCATATTATCAATCAAAGCATGTATATGCATGTTAAAATTACTTTAAGATCATTTAAAATTCATTTATAAAATCAAATCAATCCAAAACATATTTTAAGTTTAAAAGTGGATTAAAATAATTTTTAAACATATATAGAGGTTTTGAGATGTCATATCACTCAGTAGTCGGTTTAAAACTGATATAAATAATGAAATACAATGTAAATCCAAAATGAATTAATGTAGATCTAAATTCCCATGCCCCAAAATGATATTTTTCTAGTCCCTAGTTGATCTCATTGCTAATCTATCCTTAATTACTAGATTTAGCTTAGTATAATATGGATTAATAATGGATCTAATAGGAGATAGTTTAATAGAAGGTAATAAATGTTTTTAGGAAGAGGAAAAGTGACTATTGGCTGTCTCTAGTGCTACAGTTAACATAAATCCTTAAATGGGTAACTAGGTCTAGTTATGGGCATAAGCTAATTACCACTAATTCTGCCTAAAAACTACCTAACTAAAACTAAGATATATCATAAACCACTTGTTTAACCGGCTAATTTCCTATCAGATTAGAAAACCACCAATCAAATTTTAATTAAAAATTACCGCAAGCGCATAGCATATAATTTTAGTACGTGGCAAGTACGAGTCAATCCGTAGGGAATTGAAAATGATTTTAAAATTTCCACTCAATCAAATTAAACCAATATTTGACGTTGTTTTAAGCTAAAAATGTAGAAAATCAACAAAAGAAAGTGCATAAAAATATGAGAGTTTAAGGGCAATTTAGAGGCAAATCCCTTCTCATGATTACATAAATCAACATATATAAAATTATGATCTCTCTTTTTTGGTCATTAGTGAACTTAGTTGATGTATTTATCATAAGTATGGCCTATTTTTGCTATTAAACAACCTAACATAAACCATCAAACTATAACACAACCACTAAAACACTTTCTAACTCTCATGAAAAATGACAATGAAGTTAAAAATAAAATCTATTCTAAGCATGATCTATTAACTATTGATTAGAAATATAGACCATCAAATTTTGATCCTAAAATTACTTCATTACCATAATCATATGTAGATGAAGAGATAATTTGTATTTATGTTTGTTTAAGCATGGCCTATTTGGTGTCAACAACATAGGCTATCAAATTCAAAGCTTAAACAACAAATCTTATCCACATCAAACATTTGCATTAAGCACAAAAAGAGATCAAAAATTATCAAAATGTTGAATCTACATGATTAAGAGAGCTTCATTACTCCTAAATTGAAGGGGTTTGGCCTCTCATATTTGTTATTATTTCAAAAAATGTAGAGTTCAACATGAAACAAAAACAAAAGAAAAAAATGCAAGATAATTAAAAAGAGAACTAATTAAAATAAAATAAAAGCTAATATACTTGCATAAATAAATCTAAGCTACTAACATAAAAGAAAAGAAGCAAGAAAAGAACTTGAATTAAATTGCATGAAAATAAAATTACATGAAAGAAGAAAATGGCTAAGTAGTCATGAAAAAGAAAAGAGAGTTTGTAATTTATTTTTGAGCCTCAAACTAAACTAATTAAAGAGAAGGCTCAAAGGAGGCTAAGAGATTAATTACATGAACATATGGGGTATTTATACAAGTTTGAAACCCTAACCCATATTTTTGGAGACTACCTAAACTACCCTCTTAGGAAATGTAACCTCCAAGTAATCATTAGCATTAGCGTAACCTCCATTTAAATGTGCATGTAGCTTTAATCATGTGCATTAGCATCTTAATAGGGGATCATGGTAAGTGGGTAGGTGGGGTCCTCCATGATACATGAAATGAAATATTTCCATCTTCATTTGTTTCCCTTCACTCTTGTGCATGCATATCTCAATGAAAACTTCTTCCATTTAAATTCAAATTCCTACAAAATAACATTAAAATATCCATGTAAATTTTCTAAAATTAATATATGCATAAAAATGACAATTTTAACCTTATATGAAGATGAATAAATGGCGATTTGAAAATAATTTGAATTTTGGTTTAAACATGTTAAAACACTCTATATGCTCATTTATTTAATTAAATTAGATTAAATATGGAAGTAAAAATATGTACATTTACAGCACATCAAATACTCCCACACTTATCTTTCTATTCGTCCTCGAATAAACTAAAAACTAAGATAAATCTGTTTTCGTAGGGAGCACGATTGCATTAGCGTATGCAACAAGCCGTTAAACCTCCAGGTGTTCCTAGTAAGATGAGTATTATCTCGTGAGGGTTTTCAATGGATATTACCCACAAAATCCAAATGCAAAGTGAAAATTCCTAAATGCAAGATTTATTTACAAAGATATGGATGCAAGTTTTTAAAAATATTTACAAATGAAGAATTTACATGTAAATTGACACAAATAAGTTAAATATAAGTTTGGTCCTTATCAAGAAACTGAAGTCCTTTTACTTGTCAAAATTTCCAATAAAAACTAAGTTATCATAACAAATAGACTCTAGTTTGGCTAGTTGTTTCGGTTGATAACATAGTGCAACTATGAAATGGATCCTTAGTTGATTATCAAAGTTTTTTAAAGTGGTATTTTCATTTCTTTTGAATAACAAATCTAATCAAATAAGTGAAAATAGTTCTTGGATATCAATTGCTTACTCTCTCTTATTTGAAAATTTTATTGATATTAACAATATTTACATATGCCTAACTCAGAAAACTGATGCCAGATATATTGCCCATGCACTGCCTTTCGGGCTTACGTGAGGGGAATATAGAGCATGACGAGTGAACACACAAGTGTGAACACCTATCGACTGTAGGCATTATTAAAAAGAAATTCATATACATACACCTAACTCAGATAAACTAAGGCCAGATATACCGATCATGCACTGCCTTTCGGACTTACGTGAGAAGGGTACAAAGCATGGTGAGTGTACATACTTGCATGTGAACACATGACTCTAGGTGTTATTTAAAATATATACATATATACAAATATATATTTCTTTTCTTTTTTTTGTTTTTTTTAATATATTTTTTTGTATTTTGAAGAGAGAGTTTTGTAAAATCATCTTAGCATTATTTAACTTAGAGGATAAAAAATGTTATATCCTTTTCTTTAAATCCACCATTTTTTTAAACAAAGATTTTCAATTAGGACGTACTTCATAATTATCACCCATGAATCTTCCTATATACTAGTTAAACCATCGTTACTTGTAATAAAACTTTATTTTTATTTTTGTTGAGACAAATAAATTTTCAAAAATTTCAATTTAATAACCAAAACCTATACTTATCTTATAGTGTTTCTCCAAAAATAAATCAAAATGCTAAAATAAAGAAATTTTGTTTTTTTGGGGGGTTTTTTCCTTAAAAATTTTGAGTTTTGGAAGGAAAAAGAAAAAATAAACCATGAAAAATTAGAAATGTGGATGAAACTCCCCCCCACACTTGATTTTGACCGTGTCCCCATAGTCAACCCAAGTGAAAGGAGAAAAATAAAATAAAAAATAAAAACATGACCTATATTTACATGAAAATGAAAGGGTTCTTATTTACACGACATCAGAAAATATACTGTTAAAGAGTAAATGAAACGGTCTTCCAAAGACCAATTCGTTTGTCTCATCAAGTATGAGAGACACAACTTAAGCCCAGAAAACCAAACCGTAAAAGATTTCGAAGTTGAATGTTGATTTGGAAAAACGAATGTCGTTTTATCAAAAATCGTATGAGTTGTTTTATTTTCGATGATTTTCGGGGTTGATAAAACAATTAGTTGAAGTTCAAGTTTATTTTCACCAAATTGAAATCCAAACTCATCATTGACAAATTTTTTGAAATTATTAATTTCAAAATCAAAATGGTGATTTAAATTTTCCCCTTCAGAATTCAACAACTCATCTTCGAAAAGTCTAAAGAAATTATGTTCATTAAACTCGTCTTCCTTTTTTGGATTATCAACAACCTCATTGCATATATCAAGTTCAAAATCCAGAGTTGTTGTATTCAAATTTTAAAAATCGGAGAAAGGAAGATCGAATTTTAAATTTGGTTCCACACTTTCAAAAGAATTGAAATCCAACTCAATTACCGTATCTTCAACAACTTCGTTAAGATCATCGTTTTCCATTTCAAAAGTTGTTATTTGAAAATTGTTAATTTGGGTAAAAGGTGGATTATTATCTGACTCGTCAATCATTGGGTTTTGATTTTGTTGCTCACGTTGTTTCATGTAGGTTTTAAATAACAAATCTGTATGATCTTTGTAAATTTCATCCATTTGCTCAACAAAATCAAATTTATAATTATTAACTTGAGGATTTTCAGTTTAAAATTGTTGGGAGTAAAAAATTGCACCATCATTGAAACAACTCCCATTGCCAAAATCATTTAAATAGTTGTTTCCATTTTCGTTTTGATTTTGAAATTCATTTTGGAGTTCGAAATTGAATTGGCACGGGTTATAACCGATATCGTTTGAATTTTGAAGTGAATTCAAATTTTGATTATTTTGAAAACTTTGACTTGAATCATTGATTACACAAATCATTTATCCTTTGATTTTGTTGTGTAGAGAGTTCAAGTAAAGTCAAAATCATTTCAATGCTATTTTCAAGAGTTGAGGGTTGGTCATCATTTAGAAAATTTTGTTGTTCAAAATTTGAATTGTTTACCCAATAGTTGTTATTAAAATATCCATAAGAATTTGGTGTGAAATTATATGGATTATATTGATTTTCACAACTATTGTGAAATTCTGGTGAGTAGGGAAATTCAGACATTTTCAAAAGTTTTTTCTATAAAGGAAAACGATTTACCAAAAGGAATTTATTTTTCAAAAGGGAAATTTAATTTTTGTTTTGTTTTTGGATTTTCATTTTTTTGAAAAGGTTTTATTTTATTTTTTTTGGATTTTTGCTTTTCTAAAAAAACTAACTTAATTTTTTTTTTTGGATTTTTGATTTTGATTGAAAATTTTCCAAGGATTTAAAAACTAAGTTAGGAAATATTTATAATTTTTTAGTTTTGGCTTTTGAATTTTTTTTTTAAAATATGCACGACCTAATGCAACTAAATCAATGTAAGGGTTTAATTGCAAATTTTCTATCCTAAGTAGCTCTTAACCCAAAATTGTATAATCATAGTTTGTCTTAATCCAACAAGATAGTTCTTAGCCAGGTAACAGGCAGGAGTTACCGGTGCACCACGAATCACCGTAGCAATGCAGCCGAAGATTTAAATACCTTTAGAGAAAAAATCAGTATAATATTTATGAATCACCGTAATTATAACTGATTGTTACTCTATCGTAGCCTAGACACCAAGAAGATAAATTGTCGAAAGAGGACAACTTGTCAATATACAATTAAGCCCTAGATGAGCTCATGACACCCTTAAGTTAGATGTCTAACCGTTATTATTAACAAATTCTAAGATGAAATGCAATTTGTGGGCCAATGAAGGGGTGATGAAATCCCCCACCTTATGTGGATTTGGGTATTGCCCTTAGAAAATAAAAATAAATTCAGATGAATGCAAAGTAAAAATTAAACAAATTAACGATGCAACAACGAATGAAATTTGTTTTTGTTTTTGAATTTTTTTTTAAATGCAAGCAACTAACAATGCAAAACTAATAAAAACAAGGATGAAAGCACGATACCAAAGCGTGCAGAATTTATTAGCAATTTTATTTTTAAAGCGGCAATTTTTTTTATGTAGCAAGCAAGCAAAGCTGGGCAATCAGTTCCTCCTTTTTGGTTTCCTACAACCTGAAATTAAAAACACGATGTATATAGTTTTTTTATGTATATAGGGATGGAACTTAAAACAAATAAAAAAAAACAAAACAAGTGAAAACAAAACAAGTTGAAAATTAAACAAATTGAAAATTTTCTAAGAAAAAACTAGAAAAAAAACAACAAAACAAAACAAAATGAAACTTGTTGGTTTGCTTTTTTTATAGAGAAAAAATGAAAAATGAACTAGAGAAAGGAAAACTAACAAATAAAAATAAAAATAAAAACAAGAGCAAGGAATAGGCCCGGCCCACTTCACAAATGAATTCACAAAACAAAACTGTAATTACTTCCAAATGAATTCACAGTCGCGCACTTCAGTATAGTGGATTTGAAATTTTAACGAACTCGATTCAGCAAGCATTTCGAACTACCCACAGTTCGAAGTTCGAATTCCAATCCTCAATTCCCGTAACTCAAAATTAATTAGCTGTTCCCAAATTCTCAAGTTCAGGCGTGGATGGATTTGGAGAGGGGAGGTCGCAGTTGCGTGCTCGCGGTTGGCGATTTGGGGATTGTTGTGAGTGGCAGCGGTTTCGAAGTGATTTGGGGATGCGGTTTGGATGAGGCGAATGGTTGGGTTGGTTGCTGTCGAGGATGCGTGTGTTGATGGTTCAAGTGCTGTTTGGGGGTTTTGGTTGTCAGTGGATTGAAGATGGGGTGATGGGGGAGAATGTTGGATTACAGGCAAGTTGTTTTGCAAGGCAGTTGTTGTTTGGTCAAGTTTGTTAAGATGTTGTGACGTTGTGTGGTCAAGTGAACTGCTCTGGGTTGACAGGAGGCAAGTGAGATGATAGTGGACAAGGAACAGACAGAGGAAAAAGTGTAGAAGTAGACTGTTGAGGAACTGTTGTATGGGGTGGCAGAGTGGATATAGGGGTGCACAAAGTGAAGGCTGGTGGCAGTTAAGGGGTTGGTTTTGGTGGCGACTATGATGATTAGTGAGTGCAATAGTAGTATGCACTGTTCAGGTTGTATCCAAGATCGCTATGTGCAGTGAGAGTTGAAAGATGTTGTTCTGTGTGAGGCAATGGGTTGTTATATGTGAGGCAGTGGAGTTTGTATGATGGAACAGTGTTGTTATGTTGAATGATGGATGTTGCAGCAATGGGTACTAATATGTAGACAGTGGATGACTGGAGTGATATGGTATGTATGGTGGCAGAGGTGATTATGGTCTGGGATGGGTTAATGTGTTGTAGATGGAGGCCGCAAGTGATGATGGATAGTGTGATAGAGAGAGGATGAAGTTGCAAAGTGGGAGGGGAATGTAGGCAGGCAGGTGAAGTGACATGGATGATGGAATATTTGTAGTAGTGGAAGGATGGTGGATGGCAATGTGTATATGTTAGTGGCTGTAGTGTTTGAATTGTTTGTGGTCTATGGTGTTATAGATGGATAAAGATGGGATAGTGAATGTTATATGGTAGAGGTGATACTGTATGTTGGTGAATGTTAGTGTGGTTGGTTATTGTAGTAAAGTGTGATGTATAGGTTGATGGTGAAGTGTGATATGGTGGGCAGTGATCGAGGAGTAAGGCAATAAAGGATATTGTGCAGTGTGAATGTTATATGTAAGGATGGGATAGTTTTGATGGTTGACTGTTTGGTGGCAATGAGTGGATTGACTGGAGCAGTAGTATGGTTTGTTGTGTTGTGAAGTGGAAGTGGATGATGTTTGTTATAGGCAAGGCAGGGTAGTGTGTTGTAGGTGATGAAGTGGTAAATGAAGTGGTATAGGCAGTTTGATGTCGAGTCAGTTGGAGGGAAGTTGCTTGTGTGTGATGTGTATGTGCACACTGATGGGGTTAGGCAGAATGTATGCACAGTGAAAGAAGGGTGATGTTGTTGTATTGAAAGGAAGAAATGGATATAGCAGAAGGGAGTATGACTGGTGGAGGGTATGCGTTTGTTGTCGACAGCAAGGTTTGAAGTGGGTTTGTATGAAGTTGTTGGAGTTGTTTGCTGATGTGCAGAGGAGTATGGGGTTTGCACTGATATGCAATGGTTTGGGGAAATGCAGTTTGATCATGGGGGATTGAATAAGGGGTTTATGTTGGGTAATGCAGGCAAGCAGTGTTGATCAGAGATGGTGGAAGAGGACTGTAGAGGCAGTGGCAGAAGTGTACATAGGCAAATGCACACAACGGTAATAGTTTTGTAACAGAAATACATTGTGTAAGCTGATGTGAATGTAAAACAGTGAAGAAAATGTATATGATCAAAACAGAAATGTAAATGAAAGTGAAATAATTTTTTTTTAATTGTGTATGTTTTATTTAAATATGAAATGCAAATGAAAAAAACAACAAGCACACTACAACATGAAAACCAAAATCAAACAACAAACACACAACACAACATTTATTAAAATACTAATTAACACACAAAATGAACACACTCAAAAATCAAACAACAAATAATTCAAAGAACAAAAATTAAAATCAAATTAATTCCCCGGCAACGGCGCCAAAAACTTGTTTAACCGGATAATTTCCTATCGGATTAGAAAACCGCCAATCAAATTTTAATTAAAAATTACCGCAAGCGCACGACGTACAATTTTAGTACGTGGCAAGTACGGGTCGATCCGTAGGGAATTGAAAATGATTTTAAAATTTCTACTCAATCAGATTAAACCAATATTTGAAGTGATTTTAAGCTAAAAGTGTATAAAACAAACAAAAGAAAGTGGATAAAAATATGAGAGTTTGAAGGCAATTTAGAGGCAAATCCCTTCTCATGATCACATAAATCAACATATATGAAATTATGATCTCTCTTTTTTGGTCATTAGTGAATTTGGTTGATGTGTTTATCATAAGTATGACCTATTTGTGCTATTAATTAGCCCAACATAAACCATCAAACTATAACACAACCACTAAACCACTTTCTAACTCTTAAGAAAAATGGCAATGAAGTTAAAAACAAAATTTATTCTAACCATGATCTATTAACTATTGATTAGAAAAAAAGACCATTAAATTTTGATTCTAAAATCACTTCATTACCATATCATATGTAGATGAAGAGGTAATTTATGTTTATGTTTGTTTAAGCATAGCCTATTTAGGGTCAACAACATAGGCTATCAAATTCAAAGCTTAAACAACAAATTTTATCCACATCAAACATTTCCATTAAGTACAAAAGGAGATCAAAAATTATCAACTTGTTGAATCTACATGATTAAGAGAGCTTCATTACCCCTAAATTGAAGGGATTTAGCCTCTCATATTTGTTATTATTTGAACAAATGTAGAGTTCAACATGAAACAAAAACAAAAGAAAAAATTCAAGCTAATTAAAAAGAGAACTAATTAAAATAAAATAAAAGCTAATCTACTTGCATAAATAAAACTAGCCTACTAGCATAAAAGAAAAGAAGCAAGAAAAGAACTTCAATTAAATTGCATGAAAATTAAATTACATGAAAGAAGAAAATGGCTAAGTAGCCACGAAAAAGAAAATAGAATTTTTAATTTATTTTTGAGCCTCAAACTAAACTAACTAAAGAGGAGGCTCAGAGGAGGCTAAGAGATTAATTACATGAACATATGAGGTATTTATACAAGTTTGAAACCCTAATCCATATTTTTGGAGACTACCAAACTATTCTCTTTGGAAATGTAACCTCCAAATAATCATTAGCATTAGCATAACCCTCCATTTAAATGTGCATGTAGCTTTAATCATGTGCATTAGCATCTTAATAGGGGATCATGATAAGTGGGTAGGTGGAGTCCTCCATGATGCATGAAATGAATTATTTTCATCTTCATTTGTTTTCCTTCACTCTTGTGCATGCATATCTCAATGAAAACCTCTTCCATTTGAATCCAAATTCCTACAAAATAACATTAAAATATCCATGTAAATTTTCTAAAATTGATATATGCACAAAAATGACCATTTTACCCCTACATGAAGATGAATAAGTGACGATTTGAAAATAATTTGAATTTTGGTTTAAACATGTTAAAACACCCTATATGCTCATTTATTTAATTAAATTAGATTAAATATGGAAGTAAAAATATGCACATTTATGTGCATATCACCACTTGGCCAAAAATCTACCATGAGCATCTACAAAAAGAGAAACCATCATATCTTTCATTTGGAACAGATTTTTATATCCAAATCAGCTTTTATCAAAAGTTATAGTTATTATAAGTATTCTAGGTCAAAAAGGTCTACAATTTATTCCAAGAGTCAAAAATGTCAAAACACATATAGCCAAATTTATTGTCCAATCTAAGGTCATTAAGCTATGAAAATAGTATTTTTATGATCCGTTGATACGTAAAAATGTGGGTTGTTATAGCATGTCTTCCATTTGTTCGTATTTTCTTGTTTTAGCTTTATTATTTTTAGTTTTCCACTTCTCCATTTTCTTTGATTTGCAAATGAAATGTGAAAATTATTTGTTAGCATTTTATCAGATTAGGTATGTTGCACGACTTATTAATGGTTTACATCAACTTTTAGCAATTAACATTCGTAGGAAATGAAACTTACATTGGCTTCGTTGGTCATAGCTAAAGTGAAAAAAATTTATTTTCAACAATTGAACTTAGCTTATTTCAAACGAAATAATTAAGAAATGGGAAACTCAATACGAGATTGAGAACATTTTTTCTTCCAAAATAAATTTTGAAATGATGTATAAGGATTTTTTTTATTATATAACTTTTAGTTTTAATTCAATATTTAGATGATGAAAGAAGCAATAATCGCTAGATTGCATTGTAATGTAATAATAGGATGTACGAAATATACATTCAATTTAATATTAAAAGTTACAAAAAGTGTATTTTTTGAAATTAGAATTATGGTAAGCTAAAAACTATATATTAAAACATAATATTAAATTTTAAAGTAAAACATGGAAAGACCATTGACTAAGGAATGGTATGTATAAACTATAAAGATATAAAAAAAGTAAAGAAAATTTACGAAAAAAGGTTATCCGGTGTGCATCACATCACATAATTTTCTATATATACATGTATATAATATTTGTCTCTGTGCGTATAAATATATATTATTTACAGACGATTATTTTTTCTTGATTTTCAAAAGTATAGAAGTAATAAATTCGGTTAAGTTGAAAAAAATTAATAATCAAAAACACTTTAAGAAATAATTTCATCATGATTCAATAATCATTAAGTTGACAAAAAAATTCGCCAATGATAGTTTTGTCAAAGTAACGACAAAAAAAATCATACGTGTTACTATTACGAATATAATTAATATAATAATTGAATTACAAAATCAGTTGGTATAAATAATATGAGGAAGAGGACAAAGTAAGTGCCATAATTAAATAAGTTACAAACATTTAATGTGATTCAATCAATATGGCCTAAGAGTACATAGTAAAGATAAATTTTTATTTATACTAGGGTAATCGAGATGGCCTAAGTGAACATAGTAACGTTTTTAGTGGAGAATCGAATGTTTGAATCCCATCCTTTTACTAGAGTATTGTTTACTTATAGTTTATTACATTCTATAATTTATTACATTTCTACAATTCTTCATATTTAGTTTCCAAGCCATTAATTAAGCTAGGTTATATTATTTAGGCAAAGACTGAGTACATAACATATTTGATTCATCATCTTATGAATGATCTTCAGATGCAAGCAAGTTTACGCGCTTCTTGCAGTGAGTTGAGTGGAATGTTGGTATTTCATGCAACTATTGTCGAGCAACCACAGATAAGCAGCTTTGTGGAACCTAAACATGCATTTGGATATTTTGACATTGATATTAGTCTCAACTAGTGGGTTATAACTTGGATTTATGAGCACCCCATGTCACTCGAACAATTTAGTATACATCACCATTAAAAAATGGTGTCACTCTTTGCTCAAAAGTGATTCAAGTTCATACGTCATTTCTCCTTTTGCATATATTGTCTTTATAGCCTCATATGTCTATAAACACGCATCTCTTTATATATGAACCATTGAAGCCTTCATATTTCGATCCAAAAGCCTACATTTTCCACCAAAAATCTATAAATACCCTAAATAATTCCTTTAATTCTTATCGTTTTCTACATTAGAACTATAGGTGAATGCATGTAAAGCTGACGGGGACCTACTGCCCCCCCCCTCAAATTTAAAATTGTGACACTGAATACATAATTGTAATTGGATATGTTGAAAACTGATGGGTAGAAACAATAAAAAGAAAGTGATGGAAGTTGTGTCATGGATGAGGCCACTTCCATGAAAGCCAAAGTCGGCATGACTATGGTGCTATCGATAATCGTCATTCGCTCTCCAAGATTAACACAACGACCCTTTAGACTTGCGCACTCAAGGTTGAAAGATTTAAAGATTTGTAAAAGTCATTGCCTAGGAATTTTGAGTATATTTGAAAGATAGATTTAATTTTAGAGGAAATTGTAAAGAGAGGAGATGAAGAAGATAATTTTTTTAATGTAATTTTTTATATTCTTTTTCGTAGAAGAGAGAAAGATTTTAAAATAGAGAAAGAGAGAATGAGGTAAACGTAAAAATTGTCCTCTCTCTTAAGCCTCTCAATCACCATAAATAAGCATCCTACAGATAGAAACATTTTCTCAGTAATAAAGAATATAAGAGGTTAAGCAATGGAAAAACTTTGATTTTTGTTGAATTATCCAACAATCTCCCCAAACTAAAACAAAAATCAAGAAAACGAATGAAAATAACCTAGGCAAGAAGAAAGTTTCATATGTTTATACTAATATCTTTCAATTAAATTGATACTTATAGAAGTGAGTTCAAAACTTAATCTAAGGAGTGAATTTCTTCTTGAACTATAAAGATTTCGGTTAAGACCTCTCAATATGTACTACACTTTTAATTTCTACAAACTCCATGATAAATATACGCATTTAATAACCATGTCCCCACCTTAGGAACTCATGAGTGCTTTAGAGAGCTCAAGTCTCTCATAAAGGCAGCCCACCTTCAGACCCGAGTAGGTAATTCCATCAAGTGTTTCACTCTAGCACCACTACTTATGGCTACTCAAAAGCACCACCAAAAACTGGTTATGGAATATGCAAAGAAAAGAAGCTCAAACTCATAATAAATAGTAGAATCCATCTAGCGCATCTCAAAAGCACCACCAAATACTAGTTATGGATCATATAAAAGTGAAAAAACTTAAAAATATATCCGAAAGCGAAATCAAGTTTGTTTCAAAAACACCGTCAAAAATTGGTTATGGATAATATAAAAGCAAATAAGCTTAAAATCGTATCAAATAGAAAAATCCATCAAGTGCATGTCAAAAGCACCACCAAAATTGGTTATGGATTATACATGTTAGCACCAAAATTGGTCACTAACCTCGTTTGGTAGACGTATTGTGGTTCGGCATAAATCTTTTGTGCCGAACGAGATTGGTGGAGGAAAGGGCATAGGAGAAGTAGGAGATGGTTAGGGGTGTCGAATGGTAAAGTCTAGCACGACCTGCCGAACGATTCACCCTCGTAGTTTGGCGTGGATGGAGAAATAAGATGGGAACGAAGTCGTTGTTAAGGGAGGTGTGTCGAGCGTTGCCTCGATCGAACGAGCTTCTGGCCGAACGATGCTTCGCCGAACAGTTACAAACGACGTATTACACTTAGGTCGAACGAACACAAATGCCGAACCACACTTAAGTCGAACAATACAAATGCTGAACCAAGCTTAGGCAGCATAAATGCCGAACTACCTTAGGCCGAACAAACATAAATGCCGAACCAAACCTATGCCGAACAATACAAATGCCGAGCAATTGTAAGTGCCAAAAAACAGCATAAATGCCGAACTACACTTAGGCCGAACAATTCAAATGCCGAACCAAACCTAGGCCGAACAATACAAACGCCGAACAATCATAGGCGCCGAACAACACTTAGGTCGAACAATTCAAATGCCGAACAATCATAAGCGCTGAACAACACTTAACCGAACGATTGTGAATGCTGAAACCTATTTTGGCCGGACAAAACTTTAGCCGAACACTTATTAATTATACATTTTCCGAATCTGGAACTGTAGTCACCACAAGGCGGGCTTTTTGAGACGGTCAGCGATGACGGTCTTCGAAGGCAACGATTCGAAACTCGTTTTCATATCTTTGTAATCTCTAGATTCTTATTGTTTATACACGATTGCTTGCACTAGTTTACACACCATGTGGGGGGGATTTTCGTATTGTTAATTCTAATATTCAACGTTTTTCAAGTATAGTTTTCACAGGCATTCAGACAGATTCATTATTTATTGGGGATGTCTAAAAAGTATAGCTCCGCCACTATATCTGATAGGCCCGAGCCGTCATCGAGGCAAAAAGTTGCTGATACTTCAGATCCGTCGACTTCCCCTGCCCATAACTTAGCTCCTGATACCCTGGAGGCAACAATTCTCTTAGATAATCCGATCGACTCACAGGCTTCGAAGATTAATGAAGTCGCACTTCGACGAATATGTTCCATCCATGGGATTCCTTTCGCCGATGTGTTAGTCCCGTCGCGACACGATCGTCCTCACCTGCCCCCTGCAACAAGTTCATGTGCTGGATGGGCAGCGTGCCTCCATTCAATTTATTTCTTCGGGACGTGTTGTAGTACATAGACATTGCCCCGTCGCGGCTGCATCCGAACGGTCACGCGTTTCTATATGGGACCTACCTACTCTTCATGGCCGTCTTCTCTAGACCTCCAACTTCTGGCGACATCAGATACATTTATATGATCAAGAAACGGAAAGATAGCCCTTCCTTCATGTTCCTCGAGCCGTACCACAAATGCCAAATCTTGACAGGAGCATGTAGTAAATTTGCCCTGTACAAACAGGAATGGTTCTACGTGCGTTGCCCTCCCGGTTTTGCGAGGAGATGGGTTGAAGGCAGTAAGTCTCTTCGCTGAGTCATCATTCGTGTTTAATTGGAGTTATGCTTTTCCTAACTCCTCGTTTCATCTTTTCAGGTATCAACCCGCGTCCGGAGGGCCGAGGATATTCTGAGGCCGTTGAGGCCATTAGAGCTCTTCCTACCGAGGAACGAGACATCCAAACCATCATTTCGAATGAATCATTGTCGAGGTTCGACTTGCTAGCCCCTGGTCGTCGGATTAGCCTCCCGGAGGGCGTCTCCATTCCCAAGCCATCGTCCGGTAAAGGGAAAAAACAAGCTGGATCGTCATCACGCCACACTCTCGATGCACACGAAGAGGGTGAGCACAAAGAGGATGAAAATCCTGAGACTCAAGGCGAGAATGTGGGTCCCGCTTGGAATCCGGCGGTCGAAGTTCACGATATTGAAACGTCATCCTCCCCTTCGAAAGGAAAGAAAAAGTTAAAATACAAGATACGGAAGGAGAAAGTTGGCGGAACTTCAAAAGTTACGCTTATCACGCCAGAGAAAGAGGCTTCCTCACAGCACATGGAAAGTTCTCTAAGGGGTTTGTCGAATCTTTCCATCCCCGACGATATACTTAATTATGGGTTTGACGATCCTGAAGCCCTCAAGTATTCTTCGCCCGCTAGAGGTAATGCGGGAGTTCAACTCCCAGTCCAGGGAGACAATACTCCGATTAGTAAAGACAAAAGAACTGGTCCGTCGGGGGGAACACTAGGACACACACGCACATACGCATTCCATCATACACTTCAAGGTTTTTCTTATTTCTCGGATTTTTCTTAACTCGTTGTTATCTCTATTCCTTGTAGGTGACATGGGGCGCTCTCACGGACTCGATCGCCTTCACGGCTCTTCCATATTTCATCATCCCGGACGAGATTCAGGTTCGGGCAGACGCAGGGACAGAGATGATTATGAAGATAGAGACAACCGTCCCCGCGATTCGTCTTATCGTAAGAAGGCATATTCCCAATCTTCACAGTCCCGTGATCCTCTTCCTCCAACTGAGTCGGATAGAGATAAGTCTTCACAGAAGGGGACCCAACCCGATGCTCCTCGAGAACAACACTCCGGTTCGTCGAGTACAAGGCAAATTCGGGAGCAACGAAAAAGAGCAGAACTTCCAAGGCCTCCTCCCCCTACTCCCGCGGTTGACCCGACTGTAGCAGAGAAGATGGTCGATCTTAAGGCCAAATTCCCAAAAATTTGCTTTGATGGTCTAAAATTCCTCCCAGCTATTCATCATATCCCTGGGCACGTGAAGCAGAGTGCCATTGCCTGTAACAACGACGTCTATGTTCAACACGACGTGTTTGTACACTTGGTTGAAAAGATCTCAGAGGTGTCTGTTGAGCGACAATATGAAATTGATTGTCTGAAATTGGAGGCTGGCTGTGACAAGAACATCATCAAGCATCAAGACGAAAAGCTCGCTTCATATAAGTCGAAGCTGGAAGCCGCTGAGCAAAGTGCAAAAGATACTGCTGAGGCAGTCACTCGTTTAGAGATGGCTCACAAGAAGGAACTTGATGTGGCGGTCCAGCGTAGCGGTGCTCTTGCCTTAGAAAAAGATTCTATCCAAAAAGAAAGGGACGCGCTCGCCATACAAGTCAAAGAGTTGAAAGAATTACCCTCCAAGGAGAAAGAGGACAAAGTAGCTGCTCAAGAAGAGTCACAACGATACTGTGATGAAATCTTTGCTACTTGGCTCTTGAAAGCAAAACTCGATGACGAAATTGCTGGGGTTGAAAAAATGAAAGACGAAGCCCGTGAGGAGGGCAAAAGAAAAGCTGCGGAGGAGGTTGACTCTCGCCTCGAGGCAGCCGCAGAGGCCGGCAGGGAAGAGGTCAAGTGCATGTTTGACCTGTTGATTGCTGAGTATGGAGCCCGTGTCCTTATGCACCGCGACTTGACATTCTTGGGCGAGGGCTATCTCGAATCCCTAGCTGAGGCCTGGGAAACTTTAGTGAAGATTAGGAAAATCGAGTCGGGCTCTGAAGAAGTCGATGAGGATGCCTTGGTGAAGGAGTTTCTTAGAGGGAACGAGCCAGCGGACTTATCAGCAGCCTTGGCGCTTTATAGCAAAGGCTCGCCCCTTCCAAAAGAGAAAAGTGATGAAGCTGGCCCATCTGGGGCTGAGACTATGGCTCCTCATATTGCTGCTCCTCCCGCTGCTCAACCGGCCGGTCGGCCGGCACTTGACCCGTTCGAGCAGCATGCCGGCTACGATCCTGAAGATTTCGGGCTCGGCGCTCATGTGCTATCTCCTATTCTGGAGGGTGAAACCCCACGCGCAACCGATAGTCAACCAGAACCCGGTAGGAAACTCTTCTTTTTTAGAAGTTGAAAGATCTGTCATTTTCCAGCAGTGGTTATTCGTTTTAACGTTCATTCTTTATGTTTTCATGCAGGATGCTCTGACCCCGAGCCAACTCCGAGGAGCGATGACGCCAAGGAGGAGGCAGAGAGAACAAGCGATGTTGCTCATGGGGGGGTAACTCCTGGCCCTGACGCTCAAGTGATCGGGGCGCTAGATGATGATAAGCTTGACATCTCATCTCCCACCGAAGGGAGTGATGAAATCGAAATCACTGGCGCCTCTGAACATACCTCAAAGATGAGCATGAAAGAACGCCTCGCCGAAGAGGAGAAGAAAAAGGTCGAGGTCAAAGTTGAACCTGAAATACTGGAACTTACCGACCCGCGGAACAGACCTTTGAAAATCATTCTCTCGGGCAAGTCCAAACCACTGGATGTACCGTCTCCTACCCCTGACTCTGCTTCTTTAGCAAGCAAGAAATCCAAGAAAAAGCGTGAGGGAGAGGAGTCATCGGAAAAAACAAAAGAAGACAAGAAGAAGAAACCGAAGAAATAATCGCTATACTCGTTCAACGAGTTCCTTGCTTAAGTCTTGTAATTACTTTTATCTTTTGCCTCTGTAGTTTGTATAGATAGGTTCTTGACTCCAAGTTTTGGAGGGATAACTGTGTAACCTCATTTTGGACTTGTTAAATAAAGTTCAGTTACTTAGTCGTTTGAATGATTCTTTTACTTCCTTAGCTTCCCGAATAACTGCGGTCAAAACTCAGGCGCTTATGAGTTGTATATTTCCCAGTCCATTCTTGCGTTGTTCGAACATTCTTCGGAGTGGCATACTTCTTGTTCTACATTTCTTGAGTGCTCAGAATTTTTTCTAAATTCGCGTTCCAGGAACTTATAGTAAGTTGACCTGTATTCAGGGGATTCAGAGATTGAGATTGTTAACACTCTAATCCGTGCTCTGGGGACTTAGAGTATTCCGGTCCGCGCTCTGGAGACTCGGAGATTAAGGTCGTTTATACTCTAGTCCGCGCTCTGGAGACTTAGAGTACACTGGTCCGCACTCTGGGGACTCGGAGATTGAAATCACTTATACTTTAGTCCACGCTCTGGGGATTTGGGGATTTGAAATCGTCTATCCTCTAGTCCGTGCTCCGGGGACTTAGAGTACTCCGGTCCACGCTCTGGGGATTCGGAGATTTGAAATCGTTTATACTCTAGTCCGCGCTCCGGGGACTTAGAGTACTCCGGTCCGCACTCTGGGGATTCGGAGATTTGAAATCGTTTATACTCTAGTCCGCGCTCCGGGGACTTAGAGTACTCCGGTCCGCGCTCTGGGGATTCAGAGATTTGAAATCGTTTATACTCTAGTCCGTGCTCCAGGGACTTAGAGTACTCCGGTCCGCGCTCCGGGGATTCGGAGATTTTAAATCGTTTATACTCTAGTCCACGCTCCGGGGACTTAGAGTACTCCAGTCCGCACTCTAGGGATTCAGAGATTTGAAATCGTTTATACTCTAGTCCGCGCTCCAGGGACTTAGAGTACTCCGGTCCGCGCTCTGGGGATTCGGAGGTTTGAAATCGTTTCTAGTCCGCGCTGCGGGGACTTAGAGTACTCCGGTCCGCGCTCTGGGGATTCGGAGGTTTGAAATCGTTTATATGAGTTTGTACATCGTACAGGATAATGTAGTTCTAGTAATTCATCACCCGACTATGAGGTATAGAGACATTAGTAATTCATGGAAAATACGGCTTCAAGCCTTTATTAATGAAAAACAACTAAGCTGCTTGATTACATGGTTAAAAAGAAACTAAGCTACGATTGAATGAAAACATACAGGAAATAACTGTGCCTAAAACAGGAAAGAAACATACTAAATGTAATAATGTCGCAAATGTTCACTGTTCCACGCTCGGGGGAGTGTCGCGCCATCAATGGTCGCTAGCTTGAATGTTCCCTCTCCAAGCTTCCGTTCAATGACGTACGGACCTTCCCAGCTGGGATTCATACGTGATGGTACTGGGAAGACTCGTTTCAGAATGAGATCACCCACATCAAAAATCCTTGGGCGGACTCTGCCGTCGTAGTAACGCTTGACTCGGTGCCTATGCGCTGCCACCCTTAATTCGGCCTCTTCACGTTTTTCATCGATACAGTCCAGCGATTCCAACAAGAGGTCCTGGTTCGTCTTGGGATCATAGTATGTCACTCGGTGTGATGGAACTTCAAGTTCCACGGGTATAACGGCTTCCGAGCCGTATGCCAAGGCGAATGGAGTGTGGCCGGTCGCGGACTTGTGGGTAGTTCTATAAGCCCACAATGCTGTCGGGAGTTCATCAACCCACTTGCCTCCGACCTTCTCCAGACGCTTCTTTAGTATGGACTTGATTATTTTGTTAACGGCCTCAACTTGTCCGTTAGCTTTTGGATGTGCAACGACGGCGAACTTCTTCTCAATTCCATACTTTAAACAGAACTCTTTGAACTCTCTGCTTTCAAATTGCGTCCCGTTGTCCGTAATGATGTTGCGAGGAAGGCCAAAGCGGCATATAATGCTTCGTACAACGAAGTTAATGACCTTCTTAGAGGTGATTGTGGCCAAGGGTTCTGCCTCAGCCCATTTTGTGAAATAGTCGACTGCAACTATCGCGTATTTCGCACCACCTTTGGATATAGGCAAAGAGCCGATTATGTCGATTCCCCAGATTGCAAATGGTCAGGGACTAACCATTTGTGTGAGTTCTGTTGATGGAGTCCTCGGGATTTTCGCATATCTTTGACACTTGTCACATTTCCTTGCGTAGTCTGCAGCGTCCCGATTTACGGTCGGCCAGTAATATCCATAGCGGAGGATCTTTTTTGCTAGCGTTTGCCCCCCAGTATGGTCGCCACATTCCCCTTCGTGAACCTCTTTCAAGACCCGCTTTGTCTCATCATGAGCGATGCACCGTAATAAGGGGACTGAGAACCCTTTTCGATACATTAATCCATCCTGCATCACGTATCGCGCGGCCTTTCGAAGGACCTATCGTCTTTCGCTCCTTTTTTCTGGTAAAGCCCCGGTCGTCAGGTACAGTTTGAATGGGGTTATCCACGACTCCTTCTCGATTTCCGTTTCCAACACATGATCAACTTTCATCTCGTCTATGCTCGGGGCATGCAAGGCCTCAACGGGATACAATCCCATTTGCTGTGCATCGCCTGTGCTCGCAAACTTAGCCAATGAGTCGACTTCTTTATTCTGTTCGCGCGGGACATGCGAAATATCATAACGCTCAAGATTCGATAGAAGTTCTTGAACCAGAACAAGGTACGGAGCAAGCTTCTGTCCCTTTGCTTGGTAATCTCCCCGCACTTGGTAAACCACCAACTGTGAGTCACAAAAGATTTCAACTGATTTGATCCCGAGTTCTCCAATGAGCTTCAAGCCAGCAATCAGTGCTTCATATTCTGCTTCGTTATTTGTAGCTGGGAAATAGAGCTTCAAAGCGTAACAAATCAATCGATTTTCCGGAGTTACAAGAACTACACCCGCGCCGGAGCAACGGTCGTTTGATGCCCCATCAGTGTATAATTTCCATCGAACGGGGGGCATGACGTTGTGACCATCTGGTTCGTCAGACACAGTAAACTCAGCAATGAAGTCTGCTAATGCTTGCCCTTATATGGCTCTTCGTGGCAAGTAGGCGATATCGAACTGGCTCAACTCGATGTTCCATTTTAACAATCTTCCAGAAGTTTCTGGTCGTTAGAGTACATGCCGTAGGGGTTGATCGGTATAAACGCTGATTGAGTGTGCTTGAAAGTATGGGCACAGCTTACGTGATGCAATCACCAAGCAATAGGCCAATTTCTTGATTTTGGGGTAATTTCTTTCTACCCCCATTAAACGCCTTCTAACGTAATACACCGGCTTTTGGATTCGGTCCTCCTCGCGAACCAGAGCTGCACTTATAGCATGTGGGGATACGGCCAAGTACAAGTACAGCATCTCATGGTCCACTGGTTTTGACAGCACTGGTGGACTCTCTAGATGCCTCACCAGATCCCGGAATGCTTCCTCACAATCGGATGTCCACTCGAAATTCCTCTTCCCTTTCTTTATTATATCAAAGAAAGGGATGCACTTATCTGTTGCCCTGGATATGAATCGACTCAGCGCAGCTACTTTTCCATTCAAGCTCTGTACCTATTTTATAGTCCTGGGCACTTGCACATCTCGAATAGCTTGGATCTTTTCTGGGTTGGCTTCAATTCCCCTAGCATTGACGATGAATCCCAAAAACTTCCCCGATGCAACGCCGAAGGAACACTTCAGAGGGTTGATCTTCATCCCATAATACCTGAGTATGTCGAACATTTCAGCCAAGTCTCGAATGTGGTCGTTTGACTATCGTGACTTCACGAGCATGTCATCCACATAGACTTCCATCGTCCTACCAAGCCGGTCTTTGAACATTCGATTCACCAAACGCTGATAAGTCGCTCCTACGTTCTTCAGTCCGAAGAGCATTACTACATAGCAATATAGCCCGACATCTGTAACGAAGCTGGTGTGTTCTTGGTCCGGAATATGCATCAGGATTTGATTGTAACCCGAGTATGCATCCATGAATGATAACAGCTCATGTCCTGCAGTGGAGTCGACCAACTGATCAATCCTAGGCAACGGGAAACTGTCCTTGGGGCATGCTTTGTTCAAGTCGGAATAATCTACGCAAGTTCTCCATTTCCCATTCGCCTTTTTCACCAGCACGGGATTCGATACCCATTCGGGGTAGAGGGCGTCGCGGACGAACCCATTGGCTTTGAGTTTGTCCACTTCCTCTCTGAGAGCAGCAGACCTCTCTGGGTCCATTCCTCTCCTCTTTTGTTTAACTGGGACGTATTTCGGGTCTATGTTCAACATATGACTCATAATGGCGGGAGAAATCCCGCACATATCAGAATGCACCCAGGCGAAAACATCAAGATTTGCCTGGAGGAAATCACTAAGGTCTTCAGTCATTGCGGGGCCGAGTTTTGATCCGATCTTCAGCACTCGCGATGGATCGTCTCGGCTGACTGAAATGTCAATTGTTAATTCAGCCGGCGCTGCCTTTTCTTCCCTGGGTTTCTCATCGTCATCTCTCGGATCTATGTCTCTGAAGATCCGAGAATTATGCCCGAGCCAGGGCTCGGGCACTACTTGTCAATCATCATTATTAAGGATGCGGACCGGAATGTCCGCAACCTTTCCTTTCTCCCTCCGATGGGCCTCTTTGAGCTCTGCCACATAACATGCACGACCGGTCGCCTGGTCGCCATGAAAAACTCCTACTCCTTTGTCAGTTGGGAATTTCAAAGTCAGGCACCATGGGGCTAATGCTGCTCTAAACTCAGCCAGGGCCGGTCGGCCCAGGAATACATTATACGGAGAATCCACATCCAAAACTACGAAGGGCAGGATTCGCACCCTGCAACGTTCGCCTTGTCCCAGTTCAACTGGTAACTCAACGTATCCTACCGCATCGGTCGCTGCACCATTAAAGCCGTGTATACGAGCTTTGGACGGTTTCAAGTCCTTTGTTTCCATTTTCATCTGGTCATAAGCCTTCTTGAAGATGATGTTGACAGAACTTCCACAATCAATCAGAATTCTTTTCACATAAGCCGGTCCGATCGTCGCAGATATGACCATCGGGTCGATGGTTGGAGCCTCTACTTGGTCAGCATCTCTGTTTCTGAACACTATATCGTCTGTCATTACGCGCTGCTGCTTAGCAGGGGTCCCATCCTCCACGTTCGAACAACACTCAAAATCTGCATGCTTCAGGGAACTTGCATACCGCTCCATCTCTTGCCAATTCTTATTCGCGGGGTGAGGTCCGCCGATGATTGTGTTTATGAGTAGTCTACCCACAGTTCGGGCATGCTCCTCGGGATGACGCGGGGCTGGTGCATGACCTGGGTTGGATGTTCCCTGTCCTCCTTCCTATGGATCCTTCACAAACTCTTGTAACTTCTTCTGCCTGATCAACTTCTCTATAGTGTCGTGCAGGTGTCTGCACTATTCTGTATTGTGCCCATAAGTCTCATGGAAGCGGCAATATTTCCCGGTCCGCTTTTGTTCCTCGGTTGACTCTTTTGGACGTGGCTTTCTGTACTGAAAAGTATTGCAGGTTGATAGGTAAATTTTCTCAAGAGACGCATTCAGCGGGGTATACTCCTTGTAGCTCGGAATTCTCGGCTTCCACTTCCCCGCTTCTCTCTTTTTCCCTTGATTTCTTCCTCCGGACTCCTTAGGCTGCCTAGGCTTGTTCTGGACATTGACTTGGACCTTTCCTATGTTGTCTCCGGACTGCTTCACAGCAATGTTGCTTTTCACGGATTCTTGGACAGGTCCTAGTGCCTTATCTCGCCTTACCCACCTAGCTTCCTCTCTTCTTATGAACTGATGTGCCTTTGAGTAAAAACGTTCTAGTGTGGTCGGAGGTTTTCCTGCCAACCGGTCTCCAAATTCAGAATCCGGGTCCACACCTCTCATTACAGCCATTAGAATTGCATGATCATTGGGATTACTGAATTCAGTTGCCGCAACATGGAATCTTTGTAAATATTCCTTCAATGACTCCCCAGGATTTTGGATTACACTTGATAGAGACATTACGTCCTTTGGACGAGTAGTGTGTATTCTGAACTGCTCAATAAACTTCTTTGCCAACTCCTCGAAATTGGATACGAACCGCGGAGGAAGTCGGGTAAACCACATAGTAGCGATCCCAGATAGAGTGATCGGAAAGCATCTACACTTGGTTGCATCATTTGCTCTAGCTGAATCCATCATCCATTCGTACCTCATGACGTGTTGTCTAGGGTCAGTCTTTCCCTCATACGCAGGAATAGTTGGCATACTAAACTTCCTGGGGTACGCCGCCTACAACACAATATCCGTAAATGGAGTATGACTTCTTGATACTCCCCAATCATCATTCGATAAGCCCTGATTTTCTTTCATCAATTGCCTGACCATGGCTGTCAGATCTGGTGTTTGTATGGAAGGCGGGAGGTTAGAGTCTGTTCTACGCGACTGTCCATGCTGATGCCTCCTTTCCTGGCGATCTGCCAAATGTGCATCTTGAGGTTCGACATCGTTAGCGTTTTGATGGTCTGGTCCTCCAGCCTCCACCTGCACTCCAGTTCCTAAATTTCCAGCTCCTGCTTGGTCACGGTCTCTAGCTGTCTGAACAGCAGCACCTGCCCGCACAGCTTCAGTCTTACGGCGTCTGCGCCTGGGAGGTTCATCAGAGGAAGTTGAGCTGTCGGATGAGGAATAAGGAACGGGATTACCCCCAGCATTCTGTTGCTGCTGTTAAGTGAGTTGTGCCATCAGGTTGGCGTTAGCTTGCATCTGCTCTCCTAGTTGTCTCCTGCTTTCCCTGAGTTCTCTCATCAAGTCGTTGAACTCTATTCTGGTGACAACTGGAGTCTGGTCCTGGGCGGCAATTCCTACACCTGGAATTGCTGGCCGATTGCTAGGTCCTGCTTGCTGCACGCTAGCAGTCTCATGGGCATCCGCATTATGAGAAGCTGACCTGGTACGTGGTCTTGCCATTGTAGAGTTATTGGTAGGAACTCTGAATAGAATCAACGGATGTCCTATCAATAAGTCGGATCTTCTTTGGGGGATTTGTTCAATCCAGTAGCTTCAAAGCAGATCCTTAAGGTCTGAGAATTCAATTCTCAGTGAAAGCACCAAAGGGTTAGCACCAAAATTGGTCACTAACCTCGTAGAGAAAGATTGTGTAGAGATATAAGTGATGAAGATAAATTAAACAAGGAAGACAATGCTAATTTAAATGCAGAAAGTAAGAACACCAGATTTAAAGTGGTTCAGCGTAATTGCCTACGTCCACTTTGAGTTTTCACTTTATTGATCTTCTTAATGATTGATTACAAATACAATTCATCGATCAAATGCTTGAATGAAGTTGCTAAGTAAAGAAGATGAGTCTCAAAAATGGCATAGTCTCCCCAGTGTTCTCCCAAAAAGGTCCATTTTCACTGTGCCTCTGCCCCTCTATTTATAGACAAAGATGGGTTGGACTTCCCAAGTGGGCTCGACAGCCGAACACTCTGGCCCAAATACAGTGGTCGCCGTATGCCGAACCAAATAGGCCGAACACAATGATGCCGAACCACCCTCTCTATGCCGAATGATATGCTTGATGCGTGGGAAGAGTGGAACGAATGTCAATCGAAGCAGAACGTGCCTCTGGCCGAACGAAGCGCTTGATCAAACGTTGTCTCTGGCCGAACGTTGGTGCTGGCCAAACAATAGCTTTAACCAAACAATGCTTCTGACTGAACGATGTCCCTGGCCGAACGATGGCTCTGGCCGAACGTTTGCCTTTAGCTGAACGATGTCTCTGGCCGAACGATGGTTCTGGCCGAACGATAGCTTTTGACGAACAATACAGCCATGCCGAGCAGTCGTATACGCCGAACGCCTTCTGATGCCGAATGCTCTTGGATGCCGAGTGCTACTAGATGTCGAGTACTTCTGGATGCCGAGTACTACTAAATGCCGAGTACTACTAAATGCCGAATAGTCCTGGAAGCCGAGTACTACCCAATGCCGAGCACTCAGTTGCCTGGTCAAATCTCCAAGAAACAATACAAAACCATGTGAATAAATCTACGATACCAAGTCCATTCTTCTTTACGCAGACATAGTTTTTTGAAAGAGACACAAACTTCACCATGCCATAGAAAATGGATGAGACCTCTGTTAATCATGGCTATAAGCTTTTTAGGGAGGATGAACATCCTATCCCGGTAGTTGGTCATACCAGTGGCAATGAAAGTAACAATCGTTAGCCTGCCTGCTGGCTAACTACTAAGTTTAGATAGGATTGCCTCATACATAGGGAGACATTGGGCAGTAGTGATTCTGGATGAGGTTATAGGTGTACCAAGATAGATGGCATTAGAAGGCATCGAATTGAGAGTGGAGAGTTGAGTGATAGCAGCTTTATCAATTTGTCATAGACCAACAATAAGGATATGGGATTTAGTTTTGTTAATTTGGAGGCCTATCATGTTTTGAAAAGAAGTGAGACCGTGGAGAATGGAAGTGATGGAGGATGGAATAGGTTTAGTAAAGAGCACCAAATCATCTGTAAACATCAAGGATGTTATCATTGGGTTCCTACATTTAGGGTGTAGAGAAAAACACTTAACTTGGACTTGTCTCTTAATAATACAGTTAAACACCTCTATAGCCATGATGAAAAGATAGGTCGAGAGGGGATCTCCCTGTCTTATTCCCTTGGATGATGAGAAGTAGCCAGTGATGCAACCATTAATAGAAATTGAGAACTTGGATGTAGATATACAAGTATAAACCCAAGCAATACAAGCTTTTGGGAAGTTCATTTTGGCTATAATGGCAATAGGGGAAATCCAAGAAATTGAATCGAATGCCTTATGAATGTCGAGCTTGAGCATGCATCTTAGAGAGACATTAAAGGTGTTATAGCCTTTAAGAAGCTCATCGGTAAGCAAGATATTATCAGAAATATTTTTGGAAGGGAGGAAAGCACACTGGTTTCCATAAAAAATACTAGAGAGAGCAGGTTTAATTCTAATGGCAATAATCTTAGTGATACATTTATAGATAAAAAAGCAACAAGTAATGGGCCTGAAATTATCTACAGAGGTCAGTTTAGGAATCATTGCAAGGTTGGTAGAATTGATGCCACATAGTAATACATTAGTTTTAAAAATAATGGTGAATGCCTTTGCAGAATATGATGGATATATGAGAGCAAGTGTATTTAAACAAGTGAGAATTAAAATTGTTCGTTCCTCCTAAGCTAGTGGAATTGAGGTAGAATAATGCATTTTTAGTTTATTCAGAGATAATAGAGGTTGAAATATTCAAGGCTTCAAACTGGTTGATAGTGGGAAGGTATAGGTCATTAAGAGATGAGAGAGTGATATGAGTGGATATATCAATGAGAGTGGAGTGAAAGTAATCAACAAAAGCATTGCTGATCTCTTGGTTTTCAGTCCTACATATGCCAAATCTATCCACAATAGAGTTAATTCTAGACTTAGAATATTTTACCATTAAGGCAGTATGGGAAAAGGAAGTATTTCTGTCCCCATCAAACTGAAACTCCTTGCCAAGCTTCTGTTTGATCATATCAAGCTCACCTTGAAGTGCCGAGAGGAGTTGTTTATTCAGATCGTGTTCAAACAAAGATAGGGCAGCATCATTTGGGTTAGATAACATGTCAAGTTGAGCAGCCACTAATCTAACCCTAATGTTAGTACCGATCTTAGAACCTTTCCCGTAAGCATTAAAATCCCTTGACCTCAGAATCTAATTAGTATTTTTAAGCTTCTGCTGAAGCACATACATGGGATTGCCTCGAATATCAATATTCCATCCCTATATAAACACACGTCAAGCTCAATATGTTTAGTCCAATAATGATTAAAAAATTAAACGTGAGGAGTTTTTTTTTCACAGGTTCCATTCCCTACTTGGCAATGATAGGGTTGTGATCAGATAGGCCTGGGATATGGATAAAGGCTATAATGTTAGGCCAGAGGTTAAGAGCATGGTGATTAAAGCAGTGATCTAGGGTGCAAAAGGTTCCAAGGCCATTATGTTTTTTATTATTCCATGTGTAGTTGGAACTAGATGTAGAGACATGAATGATGGATGCAGAAACTAGAACTTGATTGAGGGGAGACAAGTCGTGTGTAGTAAGAGGATTACCGCCATGTTTTTGGTGTGAGAGGTACATATAGTTGAAATACCCCATGAGGATCTGGGGGCACTGTGTGGGTTGAGTTGAGGTAGATTAGAGAGCATAGAATTCTTGGTCTCATAGTTATTGGAGCCATAGGCAAATGTGATGTAAAAGTTAGTGGTAGAAGGGATGTGAGGTTCTTTTATATTCCTGTATATGATATTATAATACTTGCTTAAGTTAAGCGTAGGTACAAGAAGATTGCTTGGATTGGGTTGTGGCGCAAACTCGCTTTTGTTCCCATAAAATTAAAAAAATTGCTTTAAAATGCAAAAAACTAGGTTTCTTTTTACTTAAAGAGTTATAGGTATTGTGGATAATAGGATAATATGTCATGTGTTAATTTTAATATATAAATTGTTTGCGATCATGTTTTGGTCGATGTATATCTATTTTATCATATTTTGATTGTTTGAAAGCCTCTTTGTACAAAGGAGACGCTTTTGAATTTTTTTTCAAAATTTTCGAGATATAAATTTTTATGAAAATTTTATAATTTTTGAAATTAAAGAAAATTTTCAAATGAAAATATGGAGGTTAAATATCGATCGAGTCCTATGTTTATATGTTATAATTCAATTAGATGAAATGGAATGTTTACTTTTCTTGTATGGTTGTGTCGAAGGAATAAATTCAAATTAGTAATACATATGATATGAGATATTATCAGAGCGGCGTAGCGAAAATGCAGTAATGAATGGTGTGTGTATTATATTTTATTATTAATGTTATTGATTAAATTCGAACACAATACTCTTTAGTAAATTGCAAGGGTGCAATTTCTTTAAGGAGGAGAGTTTGTAACATCCCCGTTCGAAGTTAAAATAAAATGGATATTTTGTTGAATTTAATTCAGTTATTTGAATTTTTTAATTTAATTAATTGAATTTTTTAATTTACATGGTAATTAAAAGGAGAATATTGATTTAAAATTTGAATTGTTTTTTAAAAATCCAAAAGTTGTCTGAAAATTTATTTTGATAAATAAATAATTTTACGATATTTTGGAGTTGTTTAGGAAATATGTAACGATCCAAAATTTAACCACTTTAAATTGAGATATTTAATATATTATTAAATAATTAATTAAAGGATCTTATAATTCTCAAAATACCCCTTTTAAATAATTACTAATGATGGTGAAGATATTTTTAAATTTTGTTTACAAAAATATTTATTTCAAAAGAAATAAGAAAATGTGACCGAAAAGCTTTTTGAAAATTTCCAGTTTTTAACCATTAAAAGGTTGTTTTTAAAAGTTGTAAACACTTTAGTTAACATATTTACACATTTTAAATAACTTAAACATGGATTAGAAAATAAAATAAAGATTAGTAACATAAGTGTACTTATGTAAGATGACGTGACCATTTTCAAGTGAAAAATGTAATTTAAATAAAAGAAAATGTGAAACATCGCTTCATTTCAAATCTTAAGTATATATTTTGGGTATTACATGTTGGTTAAAAGGGAGGGTCCTTGTTTAGGCGTATGGAACAAGATGACTTGGATAACGTTGATGAGGTGGCATAAAACTGGTGGAGGGCAAGGGTACTTGGGGTAGAAAGGTAATTTCATCTCATTCTTTTCTATAAAAACAAATTTCATATTTCTCTCTCCTTCCATTCTCATTTCTCAAAAAAATTCCTTCTTCTTTAAGCTTATAAAATCACTTTAGTGGCTTCCTTCAAAATTTTAAAATTCAAAACCATCTTCCTTTTACTTTTAAACTCTTAATATAGCTTATAAAATACTTCCTTCCTTTCTCCTTTACCTCCTCTTAGCCAAAACAAGTCCATAACCATCCTCCTCCACTATGGTCGAGCCTTCTCCATGCTGGCCGAACCAAAAGTGCATAGGCCGAGCACATTTGCATAGTTTAGGTCATAAAAAAAAAATCATATTTTGCCAAAGGGTAAAGTTATAGGCTATTTCAAAGTTTAAAACAGATATGAAAGGATTTTGGTGAGTAATTTGATTTTGGAAAAAATTATAACTTTATGTTTTGCAATGTTTATTTATGTAGTATATTGATGGTTTGATTGTAGATCCATCTTTATATGCTATTGAGACTTGAGATCACTTGGAAAGGAATCAAAACTTGTTTTCTAGTTTTCAAGTTATCGAAAGTTTTCAAAGATTTAAACTTTATGTTAGTTTTCAAAATAAAATCTTTTTCATGTGTTTTTCAAAAGAAGCAAAGTTAAAAGTAAAGTTAAAAGTTTAGGTAGGAGTAAGATCTAAATTAAATCTAACTTTAACGAGTTGCATTCATAGCGATAGTCACTATGAATGTAGTCCGGGAAAAGTTAGTGTTTTAAATCTTAAAATTATTCTTTTTGAAATGATTTTGAAAATCTTTTTCAAAATATTAATTAAGTACAAAAGTTAATTATTTTGGAAATTAAATATGAGCTTAATAATTAATTAATCAATTAATTATTTAATTAATAATACTATTACTTAATTGTAATTAAGTTAAGTAATTGTGTTTAATTATGAATTAAAGTTAATTATTTTTAATTAATTAATTAAGGAAGTTAAATTAATGGTTAATTAAGATAAAAATTAATTTTATTTAATTAAGTGCAATTAAGATTAATTAATTATTATTTAATTAGAGTTAGTTAATAATTAATTATTAATTAGGCAAGGTTTAATAAATTAATCAAATCAGGTTTAATTAAGATTTAATTAAGGGTTAATTAAGTTTAATTAATTTTTAATTTGAGTTAATTAAGATTTAATTAGAAATTAAATAATGATTTAATTAGCGATCAAATAAAGATTTAATTATTATTTAATAAAAGTTTAATTTCAAACTCTATCAATTATTTTAAGTCAGTTCTCTTTGTAAATAAAATGATTTTAAACCATAAGGATCTCTTGTCTATGCCATTAAATAGCCAAACAACCATGAATGAGTTATATACCAAACTTAATAAATTGTTTGAACATTTATTAGTAGAATAAATCTCTGTTCCGCTATAACTTAATTGAATTAATTGTTTGAACATTTGTTAGTAGAATAAATCTCCGTTCTACTATAACTTAATTGAATTGATTGTTTGGACATCTATTAGCGGAATAAATCCCCGTTCTTCTATAATTGAAATTAATAGATTGTTTGGATCTCTTTTTAGCAAGACAAACCATAATCCTATTATTATGTTGTTTGGATATGCATCTGCCAATTGGTTTATGTTGACATGCTATTCCCTGATTTGGTTAGGGATTGTATTTACATACATGTTGGCTTATGTAAATTATTGTTATGTGACTTAGAAGAAAATTTTAAATAAATGGTAACTTGATTTAGTACCATTGTGGTCACTAAGCCTCCTTTCAAATTTGTAAAATTATAGTTTTTAAATTGACTTTAATTCTATATCAATTTGAGGTTAGTTGTTTTAAATGATTTGGTAAGATGCCTAATTATTTGGATAAAGGTATTTACAAATGATATTTTGTAAATAATATTTTATAAAGGGTTTATTTAAAGAGATTTATGAATGATATTTTTTTGAAAAGGGATTTTATAAATGAAGATTTATAAAAGAGTTTATAAAAGACTTTAGATATTTACAAAAGAGTTTTATAATGATTTTTGGATATTTATAAAAGAGTTTTATAAATGGATTTAGAATTTAAGCAAAAGAATAATTCATAAATGAAAATGATTTATTAAAAGGATTAATTGAAGAAATTTATAAAAGAATTGGAGATGGGATTTCCCTTAACCGACCTTCTTAATTATGATGGCGTGGACAATTGTTCCATGCTTAATACCAAATGAATAGTGTTTGGGGTTATCCTTATCTCTAATTTAAATAACATTTGTTTGATCCTTTTAATATTATTTTGAAATGAGAAGTATTTCACAATGGTTTGTAAATATATTTATTCCAGTGTGATAAATATATGAATATTTTGATAAATATTCAGAAAAGAGTTTTAAATAAATGAGACTTATTTTGAGGTTTAGTGGTTGCTATGGGAAAATTAAATCTTTGGATTATTGTTTGATTGTGTAGTTGATAGTTAAATAGCCGACTATCAAATCTTGACCTGTTTAACTAAGGAAGTATGTTGTGTATATTCGAGTTCCCCAGTAAGGACTCGAATACTTGTTGCATACTTCCAAAGAACCGTAATTGAGTTAGCCGGAAATTACCGCTTAGTTGGGAGAAAACGGTTTTGGGTAAATATGATTTATCCAAACCATTCCAAACTAATAACATTCATGAAGGATCGTTATGAAGTATGCTATGGAGCTATACTATTGTTCCTAAGGTTGATTCCAAAATGGATGATAGTAAATGTTGAATGTTTGTTCAATCCCGGAACAACTTGTATGGATGAATGCTGGCATTGCATTTCTGCTTGGAGGGTGGTGTTAGCATTCCAAGATGGTTTGCTATGAGGAAAAGGTAATCATGGCCTCTCAAAGCCTCATACTCCGGAATGGCAAAAACAGGGTAAAAACGGCAGGGCTATGTGGGTTGCACCCATTAAGGTGTGATCACCCCAAGATATAGTGTCGTTATCTTTATGTATGCTTCGGGGCCCATTTTCAGTTGTTGATCACAGCCAAGGTGTGATTATATTCGGTACTATCCAGTAGGGGGTAGGTCGGTCATGTGTTAGTAGAGGTCGAAAGGTTTTCGATCTTACTGTAAATTTTATCTAGAGGTGTATAGATTTTCGGAAGGTAGTCCCTTACCTTGCCATTTGTTGGAAATCCATTCTCCAATAAGCGCCTTCAATTTTTGATTGTATACCTATTATTGCTGCCATGTACACACATCACAGCTACTTGATATATTTACTTTAAACCCTTAGACATCATTATAATATCATTGGATTTTATAATAAAAATGTTTTGGTTATCGTAAGGTAAAAACCCATCTGTATTTATATGCAGCGAGACCTTATGAGATACCTTTCATTTCAAAGGATTTTATAGGTTATAATAAAATTTCTTGTGATTTGAGTTTCTCATGCCAGTTTTACCGGACTGACCCAGGCGTTGTTTTCTTATAATGCTTGGGTCAGACCGAGCATATTTTCAGATTAGCTTTGGATGCTTTGGAGCTCAAGAAACGAGATGGAGGTCCCAGACGTATTTCTCATATATTTCTTTATTCCGCTGTTTTGAATGTAATTTGTATCAGTTATGTAAGGATAGGTAGTTATAACTATCCCAGGTAGGAAGTTTACTATTATAACTTTGATGTATCATTTTGGAAATGATTATGTAATATATATATATATATATAGTTCCTTTGCGTTGTGAGATTCTATATTCTTTAGTTTCTTCTTGTCTTTCTTTTTCTTTCACCATTAATGACCTGTCTTTTCGGCACTTGGATGCTCGACACATGAATATCGTGGATATATTAAGTGTCGACTTCTGAAGGTCAAAAGGATGGTTGTTACATTTGGTATCGAAGCTTAGGTTGAGCAAACACCTAGACTTTGGTGGGTTAAACTTATTATAGATAGGGTTAGCAGTGCCCTAGGATGAGTTGAATGTATTATCTATATGAGCGCGTATTTATTAGTACTATAAAATGTTTTATATTGTGTGGGTTTTTCTGTTGAGTGGCTTATGAATTCTGGAAGACACGCTTGATCAGTGTTGTCGATAGGGGTTCTTAAATACTTAAACAAGACAAACAGACACGGCACAGTTTTAAAATGGGTAAATAAAATAATTTTACCTAGGGTTATATTTCTTATATAAAGGAAATTTCCAAAATTTATATAGTTATTTGGGATGGATATTGGTTGGAGGAGTGAAGATGATTATTTAATATCACTTATAGATGGTACCTTTCTCAAAATATAAATCATGCCTGGAAGTGTATTCTGAGGATATTTATTTATGATCAGGTGGTAAGATATGAGCATTAAAAGAAGACGGGGAAGGGGGAATGCCGGTACTTCGATCATCGAGGAACGAACCCCAGCTGCTAGAAGGATAGGATCATTAGAAGAAGTAGCAGCTGTGTAGCCCGGTGTCAACTTTACATCCTTATGCAAAGATTTTTCTAATCTGGAAGGAAAGTCGTTTAAGGGCACAGACTCCATTGTAGAAGTCCATGCATGGCTTCATTCTTGTAAAAAAGATTTTCAAATGATTGGATATTTTAGATGAACAAAAGCGCATTTTAGCATCTTGGCAGTTAAAAGATGGAGCGGCAGCATGGTGGGACTCCGTTACAGCAAATTCCAGAAGAAGGTTTTTCTTGGGCTAGATTTAAGAAAGTGTTTGAATATCATTTCATACCTTCAGCAGAAACGACCCGTTTATATAGAAATTTCTTAGATCTTAAGTAAGGGATGGGTCTGTATCGAAATATGAGATAAGGTCAATGAGTTGTAACGTTTAGGACCAGAACTCATTAGTACACCCCTCAAAAAGAATGAGAAGTTTGTGATGGGAATAAGGAAGGAGTTTCAAGAGAAAATAAATGCTCACATAAATGAATCATTCATAGACCTAGTAGACATGGCTCTGTATTATGAAGTCCTTAAGAAGAAGAAGCTGTTAGAGGGCCCGAGTAATGAAAACAAATTAAACTAAAGGAAGTTCAACCCATAAGGGAAAATGAAGTGGAAAGGAAAACTAGGAGGAGAAGATCAAGAGAACAAGTTCAAGGATTATAAGTGCAATGTTTTTAAGCAGAAGGGCCACATTTCAAAAATCTGTAAGAATTCTGGAGCATAGAAGCGTCAAACATGGCATATTTTTCCAATGGCCAAAAAGATATCCTGCTTTAATTGCCACCAGCTCAGACATATGGAAAAGGATTGTATGGTTGTGCAAAAAGGTCGGCGAGCAAAAATTTATGCTATTAAGAATGAGCCTCTACTTTTGGGAAATAGGATGGGAAGGAAGTTCTCGAAGGGACTTTATTCATAAATGGTATATTGGTTCGAGTTTTGTTTGATACTGGAGCCTCCCATAGTTTTATTTCTAAAGAATTGGTTGAAAGATTAGGATTTAACCCAAAATTTGTAGAAACCCTTATTTGTGTAACCAACTCCATATAGGGCACGACTAACCTATGCATGGTTTGTGAAGATGTACGAATTACATACCTACCCATCACTTTCCATGTGACATGTTCATCATCGATTTTAAAGATTTCAACGTTTTTCTTGGTATGGATTTTCTAGCAAAGAATAGAGCTATCCTAGATTGTGTTAGAAGGACTATATCTTTAAAAGCCAATTTGGGAAATTTGTTGAGATATCGTATCAGGAACTTGGTAAACGAATGAGGAGTTTCCTTTATGCACTAGATTCGCCTAGGGAAAAGTTGGAATCACTATTGTTTGTTAGAGATTTTCCAAACATCTTTGAGGAAGTTAATAGACTACCCCATATCATGAGATTAAGTTTAGTATAAACTTGACCCCTAGATGGAAACCTTTTCTGTAGCCTAAGCGTAAGATGGTTCCGAGGGAATGAAGGGAATTAATGAGTGAGATAGAGAAATTATTGAGTAAGGGTCTGATTAAGCCAAGCCACTTTGATTGGGGAGCAGCCGTGGGTTATGGTGCTAAGTCATATGATTCGCCAAGGCTTTATGTAGTCTATAGTGAATTGAATAAGCAGATGTATAAGAACGAGTATCCCATACCCAGCATAGACGACATGTTTAAACAACTGCAAGGTGCTAAGGTATTCTCGCATATGGATTTAGACACGAGATTTCACCAACTAAGAATATCTGAATATGATTCACCCACCACAGCTTTTAGTGGACCAAAGGGTTTCTTTGAGTGATTGGTTGTGCCTTATGAGCTAACCAAACGCACCTGCTCATTTTGTAGTCGTCATGGATTGAGTTTTTAGAGATATACTCAATAAATTTGTGTTGGTCTCAACAGATGGTATCCTTATTTATTCTAAAACCGAGGAGGATCAAGCACCACTTAAAGTCTATATTGGAAATATTAATGAAGCACGACTTGAAAGTAAATTTTCTAAGTGCTATTTTTGGAAGACTGAAGTAAGCTTCCCGAACATGTAGTGTTGGAGGATAGTACAAGAAGGGCTTGCCCCGAGTCATTGATAGATGAGTAAATTGTGTGTATTATATGGTATATGTACTATTACTATGAATGCTTATTCTTTTATATTAATTTATGATATGGATATATGCCTTTGTGTTAGCTAGCTTCTTGTGTGCTAATTTCGGGGATGAAATTTTTTTGAGGGGGGAGAATGTAACGAACTGAAATTTAACCACTTTAAATAGGGATATTTAATATATTATTAAATAATTAATTAATGGATTTTATAACTTAAAATAACCCTTTTAAATAATAATTAGTGATCGTGATAAGAATTTTAAATTTTGTTTACAAAAATATTTATTTAAAAGAAATCAGAAAATGTGACCAAAAGGCTTTTTGAAAATTTCCATTTTTTTCACCATTAAAAAGTTGTAAACACTTTAGTTAACATATTTACACATTTAAAATAACTTAAACATGGATTAGATAATAAAATAAAGATTAATAACATAAGTGTACTTATGTAATATGGTATAACCATTTTCAAGTGAAAAATCTAATTTAAATAAAAGAAAATATGAAACATCACTTTATTTTAAATCTTAAGTACATATTTGGTATTACATGTTGGTTAAAAGGGGGGGTCCTTGTTTAGGCATGTGGAACAAGGTGGCATGGATAAGGTTGATAAGGTGGCATAACACTAGCAGAGGGCAAGGGTACTTGGGGGTAGAAAGGTAATTTCATTTCATTCTTTTCTATAAAAACAAATTTCATTTTTCTCTCTCCTTCCATTCTCATTTCTCAAAAATTTCTCAAAATTTTTCCTTCTTCTTTAAGCTGATAAATTCATTTTAATGGCTTCCTTCAAAATTTTATAATTCAAAACCATTTTCTTTTTGCTTTTAAACTCTTAAAATAGCTTAAAAATACTTCCTTTCTTTCTCCTTTATCTCCTTTTAGCCAAAACAAGCCCATAACCATCCTCCACTATGGCTGGGCCCTTCTCCATGTTGGCCAAGCCAAAAGTGCATAGACCGAGCCCATTTTCATTGTTTAGGTCAAAAAAGAAAATCTTATTTTGCTAAAGGGTTTTCAAAGTTTGAAAGAGATTTGAAAGGATTTTGGTGAGTAAACACTTTGTTTTTGGGAAAACTTATACCTTTATGTTTTGCAATGTTTATTTGTGTAATATATTGGTGGTTTGGTTGTAGATCCATGTTGTTTGAATGTATTTGTGTAGTACTAGTTGTAGTTTGAGTTAGCTTGTTAAATGTAGTCTAAAAGTTTAGTTTTGTGTAAAATTGTTATTTTTCTCATGTATGTAATGATGGTATAAATTTTTAGTTGCATACTTGTATGTTTGGATATGTGATAGGAAAGTTAGCATCTTTATATGATATTGAGACTTGAGACACTTTGAAAGGAATCAAAACTTGTTTTCTAGTTTTCAAGTTACTAATTTTTTTTAAAGATCTAAACTTTTTGTGTTAGTTTTCAAAATAAAAACTTTTCCATATGTTTTTCAAAAGAAATAAAGTTAAAAGTAAAGTTAGAAGTTGAGGTGGGAGTAAGATCTAAACGAGATCTAACTTTAACAAGTTGCACTCATATCGACGTGTTCATAGAGATAGTCGCCATGGATGTAGTTCGGGAAAATTTCATGTTTTATATATTAAAATGATTCTTTTTGAAATGGTTTTGAAATTCTTTTTTAAAACATTAATTAAGTACGAAAGTTAATTATTTTGGTAATTAAATATGAGCTTAATAATAAAATAATTAATTATTAAGAATATTATTAACTAATTATAATTAAGTTAAGTAATTAGTGTTTAATTATTACCAAAAGTCCTATACCAAGTGGTATTACTAATCCATTTATTCACTATTCTCATCACATAGAAAAGAAAGAAAATTCTTTAAAGAATCTTCAATAAATTCTTCTACATATATAAGGGAATTTGTGAAAGCCATACTTTGATAACATAACCTTTGAATATATTTAAAATTTCTTGAGAACATCTACATATAGTTCTTAAGTAATAATTTAATAAATAGATTCTTTCGAAATAGGATCTTAAAGTTTCCTTTTCAATAAATCACTATATAATTGTAGTAGATTTCATATTAATATTCATGAGTTTATAATTAAATAGAAAGAGCCTTTTGTAGATCTTACAATTAATATATATATATATATATAGTAGGGTTTATGAAAATAATCTTTAAATAAATTTTTTGAAACTACTTTTATATACAAATTTGCATAGTATAAGCATTTTTCAAACAAGATTTCAAAGTATATAAAACAACTATAAATGTTAAACGAAAATATAAAAAGCAATAACATATATATAATTTCCTTAGGTAGATTGGCTCCAAGAATAAACCATCATTGCATAGGTTGGGTTGACTATTGGTCGTGAAAAACTCTAGAGCCGATTTGGCTCTGGGAACGACCATTTCGGGGGTTCCAACAATATATCGATGACCTGAGCCGCTCTCCAGTGATCTCAAACCATTATACACCTTAGCATGTACTGATAAATCATCATATAGCAATCAAACAATAATTGAGTAGCATTACGTTGCATATAACAAACTTTAAGAATATAAGCAAACATTATTAACCAAAACATCAACCATATATCAAAGTAGACCATCAATTACATGAAATCAGAACATGCAGTAGATAGATATAGTTGTGAGTTAGTTTCTAACTCACCTTTGCACCTAATTACTAGATATAGACTGCCTCTAGCCTTTAAAATTCTTCTTTATACCAAACTCAGCCCTTACCAAATTTCCTTTTAATTTTTTGGAATTATTATCTATTTTAGTTTGAAGATTCTTGTTACAGCCTAGGGTTTCCAAAAGAAACTGAGAAGGAAAACTATGTATATTTTTCTTGATGTCTGTACAATGAACATATTATTTTCTTGAAGTTAGAAGAAACTTCTCCTTAAAGGGGTTTGGGATGAAATAAGTAACACTTGAACCATTTCAATTTATTTGTTAAACAAAATAAGTTTTTAAATTAAAACCCAAACTATGTAAACATGTATTTGCATTTCTTTAAAATTCAAACGTACTAAAGTATAAATATATATTTTTAACTCAAAATTTTCATTTTTAATCCTACTCTCCTTTTATATTTGACAAATATTAATTCCTTTATTCACTCCATTTTTATTTATTACTCATATGTAAAAAAAATCTCTCTTTTCTTTTTCTTTATTACACTATAATAATTCTATTTTATTTCAAAAATCAATACATTAAAAATTTTCAATATTTAGCTGCTAATCCTAATTTCAAAAATTACGCTAACATTTATTATATATTTATATTTTCATGTTTCTCTTTTAAGGAAGAACTTTAATATCAACAAAACAAAATATTCTCTTAAAAACTTATTTTCTACTTTCTTTTATGAATTTTAATTATATTTTTCAAAGAAAATATTTTAACTTTTTCTTGTCTTTTAGTAAGCCTTTAAAAATCCTATTCCAAATTTTAAAATGCAACTTATTTATTGCAAAATCACTTATACATTCAAAATTATTATCATTAAAACCTTACCTTTCAATTTATATTGATATAAAATCATTTATCGAGTAGTTTCTCAAACCAAGGTTGTTACATGACCTAACCATTTATGGGAATAAAGTTAACTATTTTCCTTATTTTCATTTCATCCAACCAACCTGAAATAAAAACATAGGATTTGAAGCATTTTAATGGTGGTAGAATAAACAAGAGGAAGAGTAAAAGAGGGAGATGAAAGCTAAGGGAAATAGAAACGTCAATCAACCAATAAATCTAGGTGAGTAATATATTTTTTGACCCCGTTTTCTTTCCTAAATCTCTCATAGTCTAAATTATGATGAATATTTCTTATGCTTCGCGTCATCAAAATGATCTGAAAATTTAATACTATTTCAGGAACACATTATTATTGTTTATGGGTTTTGATTTATAGAATTTTTTCGTAAGTAAATGAATTATTTAAGAACCATTTATTAAAGGAAATGATTAGAAATATGAACTTTGATAAATATTATGCAAACAAATACATGTAAACATTTTCAATGTTTCTCGGGGAATAGAACGAGTGATTTTTGAAAGAAAATAGGCTAGGCCAAAGTGATATTTCAAGATACCAAAAGATAAATGTATTGGGGTTGGGAGGTAATTTACTTTAATAAAGTGTTTAATAATTGGACAATAGACCAGGTCTACAATTTGTGCTGAAAATGTTAGGAAAGTACTAGATAACTATTAGAAGGACTAAGTCAAATGAATTAGGAGTCAACACATGTAAAGTTAATGTCGAACGTGTAGAAAAAGGTATCCAATACGTACCGAGAGGTAGTGTTGAAAGAGGTGGGGCCAAACCGAAAGTGAAATTAAACTTGAACCATAAAAGTAAAGGCTTAAGAAAGAAAGCTAAGAGACACTAAGTATAAGGTTAAGGTTAATAAACTGAAGATAATAACTGAAGGCCACATGGGGATGAAGGTTAAGGATGAACTTTAGGTAGAGGAGGTGATTACCAAAACCTAAGGTTAAATTTTGAGTAAAGGAGGTGGTTTTAGAAATTTAAATATTTAATATCATAAGTCACCAAAAGCTATACTAAGACAGTCTTCACTAGATGAAATCGAAAGAGGTAATTGCTGAGAGCGGACTAAGTCTTGGTAAAATATTAAGTCTGAAACTAATCGACCGTCGAAAGAGAATTTATGTAAAGGCTTAAGATGACCGAAACTAGTACTTAAAACATTGAAGATAATGTTGAAGTATAGCTAATGAAAAGTTAAATAAAAAGCCTAATGGATGATGGTTAGTTTGAAGATTCGGTGGTTGATGTAAGGCCTGAGGCGGTAGCCAAGTAATCAAAAGTGAAGGAGAAGGACATTATTGGCATCCGAAAAAAAACATAAGTGTAAGGCCTGATATGGCAATAGAATCTGGAAGTGCTGGAGTAAGGCCTAAAGTGGAAACATCAGCCAAAAGTGTTGGAATAAGGACACGGCATCCGAACACGAAAGCAATTAGTGTAAGGCCTGGTGTGGAAACCAACGGAACAATGGATAAAGTAAGGCCAATGTGGCAGTTAAGAACCAAAAGCAAAGTAGTTGTAAGGCCTTACTGGCAATCGAAATATGAAAGCAGTGTAAGGCCTAAAATGGCAACTGAAAACGAATGCGAAGTAGGCATGAGGCTGGGTGTGGCAGCCAAAACACGAAAGTAATGATGTGAGGCCTATATAGCAATCAGAAACAATAGTACATTTAGTGGAATTAAAGAAACAACAATGGAATAAGGCCCAATGGCAACCAAATTCTAAGACTTTAACCATTGACCTCTAGTAGAAGGCGTAAGGCCTTGGTGGCAACCAAGAATAGGATGTTTTAGGTTTTGGTTTGGAAAGAAAATGATTATTGTATGCATAACAAATGATTTAATTTTGGTTATGGTCTTACGACATGAGTAAGATACATAAGATTGAACCATGTGTATGCTCAAACATAAAGCTGAATAAATGAATGCTTGGTTTATGGTTAAGGGAAAACCCAATCCATGCTTTAGTGGCATGATCTCACTATATTTTCTTTTATTTAGGGTAGTATATATCATATACCAGACTTTATGTCTGACCCATGTTTTGTTATTGTTTTCTCCATAAATCCATGGGTACTTGATTGAATAGGTTGAGTTTGTGGGATTAGGAAGGTTGATTTCGGATGCCAAACAAGGAGTTCCAAAGAAGAAGCAAGTGACTTAGACAATATTTTTTATTATTTTTGTTGCATTACGTATTCATTTCAGCAACTTCATACGTTGGGCATGACTATTGACAATGTTGTATTATATTTTTGACCCCATTGTGGGCATGAATTTGAAAACTAAATTGTTAATCTTAAATTGTAATGATATGTTTCTTGATTTTAGTAAATATCTGCTCCGTTTATTTAAGACTGATTATCATAACTGATCTCATCTCTATCACCAAAAGTTAATTCCAGTGTGACTACAGCACATTGGATTTTCATCTTTAGGTTTTGAATGAAGGATGTTACACAAGTATTATACATTCAATAAGACCCACGACCCCAATACGAATCAGTGTAAACACTTAAATAATATGAAAAAGGAGATCATAATAAAGAATAATCTCTAGCTGTATATTAGACTCATAGAATGGAAGGCAAAGAAATGTGCAACCCCTGAGTCAGCCACCTTGAGGCAGCGGAGAGGGTCCAAGGCCACCAAGGCGGAATTTGTTTATACACACTATATCTAGAGTTCTTCATCCTACGTAAACGATTTGGAATGAAATGGAGATATATGAGAACCCATTAAAGCAATCTCCTTAAGAAATGTGTTATGAAATAGAGGAAGGAGCTCCTTTTTAACAATAATGAATGATCGTTGATGACACCGTCTTCCGTAATAGGGACGTAGATGGGGTTGAGGCTCTGATGCTCGATATAATGGTGGTTACAACCATGATTAGGTCGGCTGCTGTCAATCGAGTGATAGTGGGCAATGAAAGATCAGTCAACATCCTTTTCAAACAGACATTTGACAAAGGCAATTCAACATAAAAGATATACTGCCTTATAAGTCCGGACTTTAATGATTTATCGAAGAGGCAATAGCTTTGATTGGTTGCATCAAATTGCATATCCAACTTAGAGATGACCCCCAAGGTGAAAAGGGTTCAAAATTATTTTGCGGTGGATCGATTCTCCACAGACAATGCATTATTAGGCTGATCTACCTTAGCAGATTTTGAGTTGCACTCACTTTGTAGTGTTTAATGATGAAATTACCCAAGAATAACAAAGTGGCTGAAATTTAAGGAGACCAAAGCATAGGTTGTGAGTTCTATGTTGCAGGCCATGAGAGGTATAATACATAGAAGGCTTTATGTAGTAAGAAGCAAGATGCATAGCAATTACTATCTAAACCTCGGCTCGGGTCCACTAGCGACCAATTCAAAGCTATGGACACATGAAAAGAGTCAGGTAAGGTGAAGGCGAGACTAGTGGAGCAGATGGATGAGGTTCACATAGACGAAGACGATCCGACGAAGATTATCAAAGTTAGATCTCAACTCAGCTTGAGGATAAAAAGAGAACTGATTGGGTTTTTGCGAGCAAACAAGGACGTGTTCGCTTGGACACATTCTAATATGTGTAGGATTTCACCCAAAATCGCGTATCACACACTAAATGTTAACCCAACTTATAAATGGCACAAGATGGAATCAAAGTGATCTGGTGCACTAATATAAGAAGTGGATAAGTTGAAAGCGAACAACTTTATCATTGATGCACTATACCCGAAATGGGTATTAAATTCAGTGATGGTCAGGAAGAAAAATGAAAAGTGGTGAACATGTATCGACTATTCTAATCTAACTTGATTAAAGCATGCCCAAAAGACTGTTTTTTGTTGTTGCGGATAAACCAACTTGTAAATGGAAAGTTTGGACATGAACTTCTATCATTTATGTATGCTTACTCCAATTACAATCAGATTACGATGTATGCCCCTGACTAAGAGCATATGAGCTTCATCATTGACTTAGGACTATATTACTACAAAGTTATATCATTCGGTCTGAAGAATGCTAGAGCTACTAACCAGCGTTTGGTTAACAAGATGTTTACATAACAAATTGGATGGACAATGAAAGTCTATGAGGATGACATGCCGGTAAAGTCATGAAAATCAATAGACTACATAGGTGATCTTTCAGAAATGTTTGATGCACTTCAGAAGTCTGGATGAAGCTGAATCCACTAAAGTGTTCTATCAAACTTGCAGTAGGAAAATTTTTAGGGCTCAATGTGAACTCGAGGAATTGAAGAAAATCCATATCAGATTGAAGCTTTAAAGAAGGTTACAACCCTGAGGATAAAGAGAGAAATGCAGACCTTGAATGAAAAATCACTGATTTGAGTTGGTTCATCTGAACGAAGACCGATAAGTGCATACCATTAGATTCCCTTAAGAAGGAAACAGGGAAGTTCTGATGGATGGTAAAATGTAAAATTGTTTTTCATAATTTGTTGGAGCATCTCCAAAAATCATCGAGCTTATCAGAGCCTTCAGAAGGAAATCTATATATTTATTTGGTTTTATCTACACTTGCATTGAGTGCAGCCTTGGTGCATGAGGAAGGAAAAATCCAAAGGATGGTATATCACATCAGAAAGTGGTTCATTGGAGTGCAAAAGCATTATCCAAAGATAGAGAAGTTAACACACTGCCTTTTGATTTCATCGAGGAAGCTTAGATGATATTTCCAGGCTCATCTGATAAGAGTGTTGACAGATCAACCTCTTAGGAAAGTATTTCATAGTCTAAAGACTTCGGGACAATTATTAAAGTGGAACGTTCATTATGGGAAAAAATGCATTAGACGACAGGTATGCTCCGTTGTTTAATTGCATACCTATCTGTCGTTAAATCCCGTGCCGTCTCATTGCATATCAGACCATAAATATACCTCGTCATCTGATATGCACTAACATAACAAAAAAACCATATGTTGTCTATTGTTATAGTATCATTTCTAGAATTTCCTATTAAACAAGATATAAATATTGACTGATATGAATAATTGTTCACAGAATGAAATAAAAGAATCGCAATTTTATTTAAACAAATATTGTATTTCAAATCAAATTCAAGTACAATACAACTTTCACTATCACTCTACTGCATTTCCAAACATAATACAATGTAAATCTACTCACACTCACTCGAGTTTGTTTTTGATGTTGATCTTGATTGCCTTGCTCCAACTTGTGTCCAGCCATCTCCTATACCTGTTAAATAAATAACAACACAGTAAACTTGAAAAGGAAATAAACCTAAATTGCAAAAATAAAATTGAATTTGAATATTAAATATTGCCTCGGTTTATGGGATTGTTTTTTTCTTTTCATTTTTAAATGGGGATAAACATATATGTGCACGGACAACTTATGATATGCACAGTGTATCATTATGAATATCACAAGGCCGATCCTTGATTTAATCATACAGACAGTTGCAAAGGTCAAGCCAAAAGGCTCAACTCAGTGCAAACACACAAGTTCAGGCCCAAGCAAGCTCGGGTTCAACACAAGTAGTTTAATTCAACTCAAAAAAGTTCATGCAACTCGGCAAAGCCAAAGTGCACATAGAGATGCACAAAGTCGAGCACCAGCAAACCAGATTCATACTCCATCAAGATAGCATAATGTTAACCACCGGAGCTTCCTTAACTCCTACTCCATCATTTCCTCCAACCACTCTAGCAGTAATTCCAGCTTGCATCATGTTGACAAAGAACTGATACATTGCTCCCATGTGAACTTGCTGGACTCCGGCACCCACATTTCCAACTTGTGCCTGACCTGGGTTTCTCCTTGTATTGGGTCTGGCATTTCCATTTGTGGTGGTACTTCCTCCAAGATTCACTCTTCCACTTCTAGCATCCATATCTGTATTCAAGCCTCGTGAAATACAGAAGAATAGTCTAAGAGAGATAGGAGGATAGAGATATAGCGTATAATTATATATAGCAAATACAAGTACGTTACTATAGCGTTATCCCATACCTCGATCTTACTCTAATTCCTTAGGGTTATGTTTTCAAAAACCATTTTTAGTTTAAAGTTTTTCATAAACTTATGCTCTGGTACCAAGTTGAAACATCTCCTATCTTGAGGCCCAAAGCTAAGCGCTACAAATGCCGCAATCATCTATATATTAACTTCCGATGACAAAATACGGCTATGTTAATGGTATCCATAATATAAGAAGCACATGAATATGAAACAAAATCACAGATTGCACAAAAACAACTTTTCTGATTACATTTCACAAAACATGTTTCATATTCTATTACATAATCCCAATCGTTTCCTAGGTTCAGATCAAATATAATTATAACAAAATGCGCCAAGAGCGACATATGAAGATGCCCCCTTAGTTGACCAGAGTACTATATAGTCATAACTGACATAATACAACACAGCGGAATCCAACAAAATAAAACAGCAACTCCTAAATAACTATCTGTCAGCCATCTGCTCGTCTCCAGAAGCTTTATTCGCCAAGCTACTAAAAACCTGAAAATCTTCAACCCTCAGTCTACTCAATCAATTTTGAGCACCCGAGAGTTTAAGGGGAAAAACATAAACTTCGAGTCAGCCATAAAGCCTGGTGTGAATAATACTATACATCTCGGTTATTTGATATTAAGTGAGACCACGCCGCTTAGTGGAACGGGTTCCCCTCACTAATATCCTTTTAGAACATATCTTTTGCAAATCATAATCCTACAACCAAAACTGGTTAAAACTGTAAAGAAATATCATGTAAACTTACATGTCAGGTAACAAATGAATTGTCTGTCCGAACACTATAGTTTTGTATGGCTAACTACTAACCTTTGGCCGACTCGGACCTAATAGACAATATAAACAAATAATCTAGCACGTTAGACACTCCTCTTCTGGACGGTCTGTCCCTAACTTATCTTCTCCCAGCGTCACCCGATCCTAATGGTTTTGCGGGCTCACCAATAACCTATCTCTGTATATATATTCCTTTCTGTGTGTAACATCATTTTAGTCTTACCTATGACAAAGCTCTACACACTGGAATTTTGGAATAAATTAGCTGGGGCTAATAGCTAATGTATAGGGCGCGAGTCCCATCTGGTATACAAATATCCAAGTCATTTTACTTAGAGTAATCTTTCCTTAAATTTTCCTTGGAAACCTTTTCATCTCAAATTGATTTAAAACCTTTAAATCAAATTTAAACAAGGAAAATATATACTCCATGCTTTACTCAAATCACCTTGCCATGTTATATATACTTTACTCAAATCTTTGTTGATGAAAACATTTAAACCTTTGAAAGTACCCCTTTTGAAACCATTGAAAGTACCCCTTTTGAAACCAAGTAAACCCCATTCTTTCACCTACGCCGAAAGGCCAAAACGTTCCTTTCGAAACCATTCATATAAACCTTCCGAAACCATTGAAAAACCTTTCCTTCGAAAGCTATAAAACCTTAGACTTCCTATCTTTAAAACACTTAAACATTGCCATTCGAAGACATTGGAAAACCTTTCCTTTCAAACCTTTTGGAACCATTGGGGAACCACCTCTTCGAAACCTTCATTAAAAAATTTCGAAAGCATTAAAACATCAAACCTTTCAAAAGCCTTTGGGTTCAAGTAAAACATGTGGAATAACCTTTCGAAACTTTTTAAAACTAAACCATTCGAAACCTTTGGGTTTTACCTTCAACAGAGCAAAAGGGTCACAAAACATTTAAGTCGAAAGCACTCTTTCATAATCATTTCCTAAGTAAAGAAGTAATGTGTCGAAATGAACCTTTCGAAAGCAATAGAGAAGCGACTTGGGTTTTATAAAATAGAATAACCCTTTCGAAGGCATCGCTTCGAAAGGTAGAAAGCGACAACAAAAGGGTTTCGACCCCGACGAAAGCATTTACTTGAAAACAAAGGTACAACCTCTTTTAAAACCATTTCTTAAATCAGTTTGACCCAGTCAAAAGCCAACCAAGTCGAAAGCATATCCTTCGAAAGCAAAGCAGGCGCGTTTTCCATTTGAACGCCAAGTAACGTTTCGACCCCTTCAGAATCCCTGGTTTCAACCCAATACCTTCCGCCTATATCCAATTCGCTGCGCACAAAGTCTTTGATGCCATGCACATTGGTTTCGATGGTGATGGAGGCGGAACTACTACTAGGTCGGAACCTAGGTGCCGAAAGTGGCGAAACATGCTAAAAGAATGTAAAACTGATTTTAACTTTAAAAAGTTATTCTTTACAACTAACCTGCCTTTTTTGTTAAAATATTATTGGTTGCCAATTTTCTTTTCTAAAAGTGCTACCAAAATTTTAGAATTAAACGATTTAAATAATTTACAAAATACCCCTTCTCCTTTTATAAATATATAAAACATTTAAGTCTCATACCTTAAATAATTTTATATATCTATTAAAACACTTAAGAAAATTCTACAAAACTTCCAGAAAATCATTTTTAATATGTTTTCTAACATATATTAATTTCAGACCCAAAACTTATATTATTTAGCCGTAAATAATTTTAAACCCAATAATCATTTTCCTCACTAGAAAATTAAAATAAAATCCACATAATTCAGAAAATTATGAAAATTGAAACTCATCTCTAAAATATCATTTTTGATCTAAATCAAAAATCGCAAGGCATTTGGATGTCATGAAATAGGGATTTCACATTAAAACATATCATAAAACCTATATGAATGAGCATAAATCATCAACAAGCATATATAAACATTTTATCCTTCAAAATCATGGCATAACATTACAAATAAATTCGGATTATCCTTAAAACCGAAAACAATTAAGAAAACAAGAGATGTAGTCATTATTCACCTTAGCTTTGAGATTAAGGAGTTCGAGATTTGAATGAATTTGATTTTGATTACTCTTCTTCCTTTGATTTCTTTCTCTTTCTCTAACTTGTCTAATGGTGGTCGGCCTCTACTTTGTCTTTAATTTTGAAATGAACGTGTAAATGAATTCCTAAGGGTTTAGGGGTATAAGAATACTTTTTTTCCTATTTTACCCCTTCTCTATTTCATTTTAACTCATCTTTAGTTCATTGTTTACATGGCATGGCTACCCCTTAGTTTAATCACAAATCTCAATCCCCTAACCATCCTATCTTTTTGTTTAATTTAGCTATTAAATATCCTAAATAACGTTACTAAAAATTAGGGTCATTACAGACTCCCCTCCTTAAATAATTTCATCCTCGAAATTACGATAAGGTGCCCAACAAATCAAACAATAAGGTAAAACATACCATCAAACAAATCAAGATAAGTGTCTCTAATCCTGCTCTCAGTGTCCCAAGTAATGTCTCTCTCATCGTCGCCTCACTGGACTTTAACTAATATGACCGTCTTGTTCCTTAGCCTCTTCTCATCTGTCATGACTATACTAATTGGCTTTCTAACTATAGTCAAATCCGGCTCTATTATTAAATCATCTAACACAGTCGGTGCTATAGTAGTCTCTGGATCTCTAATACACTTCCTTAGATGAGAAACATGAAAAACATCGTGGACTCCTGCCAAACTATTCGGTAACTCTACTCTATTTGCGAGTTTTCCCGATCCTCTCCATAATACGAAAAGGTCCGACGAATCTCGGTGCCAACTTCCCTAATTTCCTGAATCGAATCACACCCTTCATCAATGATACCTTAACAAATACATGATCTCCAACAGAGAACTCTAAGTCTTTCTATCTTCTATCTACATAACTTTTCTGCCTAGACTGAGCTTCCTTCATCCTAGCTCGAATCAACTCAATCTTCTCTACAGCTTCTCTAGCCAAATATGGACCAAGAACCAACCTATTCCCGGTCTCTAACCAACAAATTGGAGATTTGCATGGCCTTCCATACAAAGCTTCAAACAGTGTCATCCCTTTACTAGTCCGATAACTGTTGTTATATGAAAACATGACTAAGCGTAGATGGTCTTCCCATGATCCCCCAAAATCTAACACACAAGCTCGTAACAAATCCTCCAAGACTTTGTTAACTCTTTCTGTTTGCCCATCGGTTGTGGATGGTAAGCGGTACTCATCTTGAGCTTGGTTCCTAAAATATCCTGTAGACTCCTCCAGAACTCACTAGTGAACAAGGAATCTCTATCACTTACGATACTACTAGGATTTCCATGAAGTCTAACTACATTCTTCATAAATAACTTAGCTAGAACAGGTACCGTCCTAGTTAACTTAACTGGAATGAAATGGGCATTCTTGGTTAATCTGTCCACTATGACCCATATACTTTCATTTCCTCTATTAGCCTTGGCAACCATCTATGAAATCCATAAAAACAGAATCCCACTTCCATACCGGAATATCTAATGGCTGAAGCAACCCACTTGGCTACTGATGTTCGGCTTTTACCTGTTGACAGTTCAAACACTTCTTTACCCATAAGCCTACATCCTTCATCATACCTTCCCAGAAGAAACTCCTCTTCATGTCCCGATACATCTTAGTTCCTCCCGGATGAATAGTGAACTTCGAACGATGGAATTCTTCCAAAACTTCCTTCCTTATGTCTCCCACATTCGGAACACATAACCTACCTTTCTTTTTCAACCACCTATTCTGGTCAAGACTAAAATCCTTTAAGTCATCGTTCTCCGTTCCTTCCTTTAACTTTCTGATCCGTTCAACCAATACTGGAACCTCATTCTGTTTAGAAGCAATCTTTTCAATCATCAACGGTCAAACTTCTAAACAAGATAACACAATAGTTCCTTCACTAGACCCAACTTCAATCTCCACTACACTCTGTAAGTCGACAACGTTTCCAAATCTTTCCACTCTGCTATCATTGCCAACACTGCATTCTGATGCTTTCTGCTAAGCACATCTGCAACCTTGTTGCTCTTTCCCGATGTGTACTCAATTCCAAAATCATAAGCAGCAATAAACTCTAACCATCTCTGTTGTCTCATGTTTAGCTCCTTCTAAGCGAACAAATACTTCAATGACTTATGATCCGTATATAACTCAAATCGCCCTCCCAAAAGGTAATGTCTCCACACTTTCAATGCAAAAATCACTGCAGCTTACTCTAAATCATGAATTGGATATCTAACATCATGTGGTCTAAGCTGTCGAGAAGCATAAGCAATCACTTTACCTCTCTGCATTAACACAGCTCCTAATCCAGTCCACACGCATCTGTATATACTACCAAATCCTGATTCCCTTCTGACTAATACAGGTGCATGGGTCAATAAGTGTTTCAAGCTCTAGAATGCTTCCTCACACTTGTCGGTCCAAACAAACCTCACATCCATTCGCGTTAGCTTGGTCATCGGTATTGCTATCCACGAAAAATCCTTAATGAACCTCCAATAATACCCAGCTAATCCATGAAAACTCTTTATCTCAGTCACTGTCTCGGGTCTCTTCCAATTATTCACCACTTCAATCTTAGCCGGATCTACCGACAACACTTTCTCTAAGACTACATGACCAATAAACTTCATCTCCTTCTTCTAGAAATGACACTTCAAAAACTTCGCCTTCGGCTGATTCTGCCTTAGCATCTCATGCACAATTCTAAGATGAACTTCATACTCCCATTCATCCTTAGAGTATATCAAAATATCATCTATGAAAACCAACACGAACCTACACAAGTGCTCCCGGAAAATTCGGTTCATCAAATCCACAAAGAATGCTGGCACATTAGTTAGTCTGAATGACATAACTAACCATTCGTACGATCCATATCTAGTTCTAAACGCCCGTCAAAGGTATACTATCCTCTGCTACTCTAAGCTAATGAAAACCTGTTGCTAAATCCAACTAAGAAATACCTTGCTCCACTCAACTGATCGAAAAAATCGCCAATTCTAGGCAATGAATATCGATTCTTTATCGTCTTCTCATTCAACTTACGATAACCGATACATAACCTTAATGATCCATCCAGCTTCTTAGAAAACACTGCGGTTGCTCCCCAACTTGAACTACTAGGTCTGATAAAATTCTTGCCTTCCAGATCCACTAACTGCACCTTTTGCTCCCTCATCTCGGTAGGTGTCATCCTGCTTGGCGGTCTACTCATCGGTTCTGCTCCAGGTACTAAATCTATCCGAACCTCAATGGCTCGTTTCGATGGCAATCCTACTACAGGTTCAAAAATATCCATGAATTCTCTAATCACGAAAACTTGATTCAACACGTCCACTAACTATACAACACCCAACAAAGCATTTACCTCACAACTAGGGTTTTCTACGGCATATACAATCCGATCACTATAGTCAGGGTGTCTAAGTGATAATTTCCTATCATGGAAAAATATCGTAGCATCATACTTACTTAAAACCAACCCATACCCAAAATAATTCTGAACCCTACAAAGTCAAACACATGCAAACTGCAAATAAAGGTATGCCCTGACAAATCAAACTCCAAGTGGTCACACTTCATCCCAAGTGTCTCATACCCTCCTATCGGATTTGCAACTCTTAAGGAAATAACTAAGTATGAGGGTTCTAAGTTAAGCTTATCTACCAAACAATGAGATATAAAAGAATGCGATGCACCAGTACCAAACAGAACGCTAACAAACATACCATAGATCTGAAGCATACCTCCCAACACTGCCTTTCCTTTCTCCTACGTTGTTGGTCCCGATGTAGTAGGTTCAAATGCAAATAATTTGCCCCCTTCCATCCTTAGCAGGCTCCTTGCACTGGTTCTTATAATGACCAATCTGATCGCAGTTGAAGCATATGATATTCTTCTTCCCGATCACTTCCTTTGCCTTTCCACTACGACACTCATTTGCAAAATGTCCTTTCTTATCGCACTTGAAGCAAACATCCTCCGACTTCCCTTTCTTTATGGCTCCACCTTTATGAGCACCCTTCTTATGAAATAACTTCCTTTTCTGACTCTGCCCCACCTGGTCTTCCTTTGCCCTATTCTTCTACAGTGAAGCAAGCATCTCCTCGTGTCTTAAAGCCATCTCCGCCACAACATCACAAGGATCCCTAATATGAGGTAATGTAGCCTTGGCCTTAGGTTTCAACCCCTTGATGAACTTCTCATTCCCCTTCATCACTGTATCCATAGTAGCATACCCATACCCTGCCAACTCCTCGAACCTTCTAGAATATTCCAACATAGACATCCCCCTTGCTCCAACTTAGCAAACTTTCTGAGCAAAGCAGACTGCGCCATCACAGACATGAACCTCTCTTGGAACCTTCTCCTAAACTCAGCCCATGTCATCGTCTCTTCATTCACTCCATCCGTCGCACTATTCCACTAGAATAAAGCTGCTCCTTGAAGTTGTCTCAAAGTAAGCCTCCTCTTCTGCTCATCATTGAGCCCCAAGTTAGCAAAGATTCTCTCACAATGCAACAACCACCTCTCCACCTCAATAGCATCTTCAGTTCCGATAAATGTCTTCCTTCCAAGCCTAACATAATATTTGCTCAAGATAGCATAAATGTTAACCACCGGAGCTTCCTTAACTCCTACTCCATCATTTCCTCCAACCACTCTAGCAGTAATTCCAACTTGCATCATGTTGACAAAGAACTGATACATTGCTCCCATGTCAACTTGCAAGACTCCAACACCCACATTTCCAACTTGTGCCTGACTTGGGTTTCTCCTTGTATTGGGTTTGGCATCTCCATTTGTGGTGGTACTTCCTCCAAGATTCATTCTTCCACTTCTAGCATCCATATCTGTATTCAAGCCTCGTGAGATACAGAAGAATAGTCTAAGAGAGATAGGAGGATAGAGATATAGCGTATACTTATATATAGCAAATACAAGTACGTTACTATAGCGTTATCCCATACCCCGATCTTACTCTAATTCCTTAGGGTTATGTTTTCAAAAACCATTTTTAGTTTAAAGTTTTTCATAAACCTATGCTCTGGTACCAAGTTGTAACATCTCCTATCTTGAGGCCCAAAGCTAAGCGCTACAAAAACTGCAATCATCTATATATTAACTTCCGATGACAAAATACAGCTATGTTAATGGTATCCATAATATAAGAAGCACATGAATATGAAACAAAATCATAGATTGCACAAAAACAACTTTTCTGATTACATTTCACAAAACATGTTTCATATTCTATTACATAATCCCAATCATTTCCTAGGTTCATATCAAATATAATTATAAAAAAATGCGCCAAGAGCGACATATGAAGATGCCCCCTTGGTTGACCAGAGTACTATATAGTCATAACTGACATAATACAACACAGCGGAATCTAACAAAATAAAACAGCAACTCCTAAATAACTATCCATCAGCCATCTGCTCGTCTCTGGAAGCTTTATTCGCCAACCTACTAAAAACCTGAAAATCTTCAACCCTTAGTCTACTCAATCAATTTTGAGCACCCAAGATTTTAAGGGGAAAAACATAAACTTCGAGTCAGACATAAAGCCTGGTGTGAATAATACTATACATCTCGGTTATCTGATATTAAGTGACACCATGCCGCTTAGCGGAACGGGTTTCCCTTACTAATATCCTTTTAAAACATATCTTTTGCAAATCATAATCCTACAACCAAAACTGGTTAAAATTGTAATGAAATATCATGTAAACTTACATGTCAGGTAACAAATGAACTGTCTGTCCGAACACTATAGTTTTGTATGGCTAACTACTAACCTTTGGCCGACTCGGACCTAACAGACAATATAAACAAATAATCTAGAACGTTAGACACTCCTCTTCTGGATGGTATGTCCCTAACTTATCTTCTCCCAGCGTCACCCGATCCTAATAGTTTTGCGGGCTCACCAATAACCTATCTCTGTATATATATATTCCTTTCTGTGTGTAACATCATTTTAGTCTTACCTATGACAAAGCCCTACACACTGGAATTTTGGAATAAATTAGCTGGGGCTAATAGCTAATGTATAGGGCGCGAGTCCCATCTGGTATACAAATATCCAAGTCATTTTACTTAGTGTAATCTTTCCTTAAATTTTCCTTGGAAACCTTTTCATCTCAAATTGATTTAAAACCGTTAAATCAAATTTAAACAAGGAAAATATATACTCCATGCTTTACTCAAATCACCTTTCCATGTTATATATACTTTACTCAAATCTTTGTTGATGAAAACATTTAAACCTTTGAAAGTACCCCTTTCGAATCCATTGAAAGTACCCCTTTTGAAACCAAGTAAATCCCTTTCTTTCACCTAGGCCGAAAGGCCAAAACGTTCCTTTCGAAACCATTCATACAAACCTTTCGAAACCATTGAAAAACCTTTCCTTCGAAAGCTATAAAACCTTAGACATCCTATCTTTAAAACACTTAAACATTGCCTTTCGAAGACATTGGAAAACCAGTCCTTTCAAACCTTTTGGAACCATTGGGGAACCACCCCTTCGAAACCATCATTAAAAAATTTCGAAAGCATTAAAACATCAAACCTTTCAAAAGTCTTTGGGTTCAAGTAAAACATGTGGAATAACCTTTCAAAACCATTAAAACTAAACCATTCGAAACCTTTGGGTTTTACCTTCAACAGAGCAAAAGGGTCATAAAACATTTAAGTCGAAAGCACTTTTTCATAATCATTTCCTAAGTAAAGAAGTAATGGTGTCGAAATGAACCTTCCGAAAGCAATAGAGAAGCAGCTTGGGTTTTATAAAATAGAATAACCCTTTCGAAGGCATCGCTTCGAAGGGTAGAAAGCGGCAACAAAAGGGTTTCGACCCCGACGAAAGCATTTACTTGAAAACAAAGGTGCAACCTCTTTTAAAACCATTTCTTAAATCAGTTTGACCCAGTCAAAAGCCAACCAAGTCGAAAGCATATCCTTCGAAAGCAAAGCAGGCGCGTTTTCCATTTGAAAGCCAAGTAACGTTTCGACCCCTTCAGAATCCCTGGTTTCGACCCAATACCTACCGCCTATATCCAATTCGCTGCGCACCAAGTCTTTGATGCCATGCGCATTGGTTTCGATGGTGATGGAGGCAGAACTACTACTAGGTCGGAACCTAGGTGCCGAAAGTGGCGAAACATGCTAAAAGAATTTAAAAACTGATTTTAACTTTAAAAAGTTATTCTTTTCAACTAACCTGCCTTTTTTGTTAAAATATTATTGGTTGCCAATTTTCTTTTCTAAAAGTGCTACCAAAATTTTAGAATTAAACAATTTAAATAATTTACAAAATACCCCTTCTCCTTTTATAAATATATAAAACATTTAAGTCCCATACCTTAAATAATTTTATATATCTACTAAAACACTTAGGAAAATTCTACAAAAATTCCAAAAAATCATTTTTAATATGTTTTCTAACATATATTAATTTCAGACCCAAAACTTATTTTATTTAGCCGTAAATAATTTTAAACCCAATAATCATTTTCCTCACTAGAAAATTAAAATAAAATCCACATAATTCAGAAAATTATGAAAATTGAAACCCATCTCTAAAATATCATTTTTGATCTAAATCAAAAATCGCAAGGCATTTGAATGTCATTAAATAGAGATTTCACATTAAAACATATCATAAAACCTATATGAATGAGCATAAATCATCAACAAACATATATAAACATTTTATCCTTCAAAATCATGGCATAACATTGCAAATAAATTTGGATTATCCTCAAAACCGAAAAAAATTAAGAAAATAAGAGATGTAGTCATTATTCACCTTAGCTTTTAGATTAAAGAGTTTGAGATTTGAATGAATTTGATTTTGATTACTCTTCTTCCTTTGATTGCTTTCTCTTTCTCTAGCTTGTCTAATGGTGGTCGAGCCACTACTTTGTCTTTTGTTTTGAAATGAACGTGTAAATGAATTCCTAAGGGATTAGGGTATAAGAATACTCTTTTTCCTATTTTACCCTTTCTCTATTTCATTTTAACTCATCTTTAGTTCATTGTTTACATGACACGGCTACCCCTTAGTTTAATCACAAATCCCAATCCCTTATCCATCCCATTATTTTATTTTATTTAGCTAATTAAATATCCTAAATAATGTTACTAAAAATTAGGGTCATTACAATTATGTTACTACCATAAGTGATATATATAAATACAAACACACACACACATATATATATATGTATATATATATATGTGTGTGTATGTATATATATATATATGTATGTATGTGTGTATATATAAGTTGTATAACAACAACAAACTATCTCTCTAATTTGTTTTTTGTCCCTAAAATTGGTTTTAGGTTCATTCACTTCTTCCATAAGATCCAATGAACTATGTAGAATTAATTTTATTTTAATGCGTAGAGAAACCCAGGCATAACGGCTAAAACCACAATTTTTAAAAATGATTGACACTCTCACTCTCTTGTTCACAAACCGTACACTTTGGATTTATAGAATCATCCCATCGAACTACTCTATCCTTAGTGTTTAACTTACCCAAAACTTCCTTATAAGCTCAAAAAGTAATCTTGCGGCTGCTTATATTGTTCCATATTATGTTAGCCCAAGGTATCTTATCGTGATGACTTCTTATTTTTTTTCCTTGCATCCTTAAATGTGAATTTGTTATTGTCCCAAACCAAATAGTCTTATGTACCATCTTTACACATAACAACTTTTTTAATTAATTCCACTATCCCTCTAGTTTTAGAAAAAATATGAGGAACTAATTGGTTGTTTCTTATGACGCTGCTCACTTTTAGACCTGCATTTCCACTGACTTCAACTCTATCCTAACTCAAAAGATCTACCAATAATTTATCGTTAATCCAAGGATCAAACCAAAGGGATGTAGAATCTCCATTTATAATAATTCTTCTAATATATTTTAAGCATATATCTCTGGCTTTAAGAATAATTTTCCAAGTAGAAGAACCATTATTGTCAATTCTCATTATTCAAAAGTATCTTCAGAATGGTACTTATTTCTAAGCCACATAGACCATTGATTCTTTTGAGCTATAAATTGCCATAAGAGTTTCATACCTACAGTCTTTTTAAGTTCTAAGAAGCTTTTAATGTGTGTCCCTCCTTTCATTTTTGGTTTACATATAATATTCCAAGCTATTTTATGTTATATACTTCCCTAAAAAATCTGCATGCATTTTATTTTTCTTTCTAGTAATTGCAACTGGAATTTGGCAAAACATCAACCAATAAAATATCATAAGGGTAATAACAAAATGTATTAATTAGGCCTTCTTGAACTTGATAACAATTTACTATCTCAATTCTCCATTTTTTCTTTAATTCTATGTAGCAAATTACTACAATAATTGTAGTATAAATAATTGGAAGATAATAGTGCCCCTAGATATCTAAATGGCAAAGACGGGATGCTCTTGATTAAAATTCTATTTCTGCATCCACTGTTGAAATAAATCTTTGACTTATTTTGATTTATGCTAAGATCATCTTTTTTCTCTATATTAAAGATTTCCAATAAATCAGATGCACTCTTCTTATTTGCCTTACAAAAAATCATGAAATCATCTACATATAAGAGGTGAGAAATAATAGAAGAGATTATGTTTATTTGAAAAATCAACTTATCATCAATGTATTGTTCCATAAGTAATGAAAAATACTTGATAGTTATAAAAAAAGATAAGGGGACGGAGGATCTCCCTATCTAAGTCCACGTTGCTCTTAAAAGAAACCCTTTGCACCACTTTATATAAGAATGAAATATGAAGGAGATGTGATGCATTCTTTTATCAACTTCATCAGTTCAAGAGGAAAGCCCATCTTAAGAATGTGACAAACAAAGTATATATTGACATGGTCATAAGCTTTTTGTAAATCCACCATTACACATATTTTTGTTGTACCTTTCCCATTAAAACTTCTAAGTAGTTCATGCACCATCAATAAATTTTCTACAGCGTATCTACCTAGCACAAATATTTACTGATTATGGTAAATTAAATAAGGAAGCAGACATTTTATTATATTGCAAATAATTTTTAATATGATTTTATAGAATATATTATAATAGGCAATAGGATAATAATTAGAAATTGAGATAGGTCTATCTTTCCTAGGGACTAGCACAATAAAAGTGTGATTAACCCCTCTTGCTAATTTTCCTGTAACAGAAACTACCTTAACTGCTTCTAAATGGATGTTTTTAATTTCTTCCCAGTGTATGTTGAAAATTTTAGCAGTAAATCCATCAAGCCAAAAAAAATTATCATCTGCTATAGAGGAAACTGCCACTTTAATTTCATCAATAGAAACTTCTTTTAAAAAGAAATTTTCCTCCTTTTTCATTTACCCTCCTTTTGCATTGTATATTTTGAAAGTGGCAATTTTGTTTTTTCTTATTATTAGAAAGGCTTGAATAGAAGTCTGTGGTGTAACATCCCTAATTTTTGATAACATTATTCAGAAAATTTAATTAGATAAATTAAATAGAATAATAATGATAAGGAGATTGAGATTGAGATTTGATTAAATTACATAATAGGGTTGTGCTTATTAACAAAGTAAATGGGCTTTAAAATGGTTTATTGGTTAATTAAACTACACATGGGCAATTAGTAAATAGCCACATGGCTATTTCCTTTTGTGATTGTCCATTCATGTTTCAGTTTCATTTCCACTTTCACAAATGAAAATTCTAAACCCTAAGCAAAAGCTGGCCATTACCAAAGAGGAAAAGAAGGAATTTTTAACCTAAAGCCAAAGATCAAGCTAGGAAGGATCAATCAACAACAAATCTCAAGTTCCTTATCAAATCTAAGGTGAATAATAATTTATTCCATATCTTTTTGGTTTTTATAATCCTATGATTTTGAATTTATGTTTTATTTCATTTCTATGAAATTTTGGATGATGATATGCTTAAATTATGAATTGTTTGATTTAACAATTACCTTCGATATATAATTCATATGGTTTTAAGAGTAAAACCGTGAGATATTGATTTTGAAATACCATGGAAATTTTTTATGTTAAGTAAAACATAATTTTGGAGATGGGTTTTAATTCTCAGAATTCTCCAAGCTATGGAAATTTTGTTATGAATTTTGATAGAAAATATGATATGATTGGGTTAAATATCTATTTTGTGAAGTTCAGGAAGAAATTGGCTCTAAAATTTTAATATGTTTGATTACATGATTAATTCGAATTTCTGTGATTTTTGGGGATTTTTCCCAATTGATTTACTAGGGGAAATAAATTATTTTGAAAGAGGGACTTTTCTGCAAATATCGGATTTAGGTTATTTAGAAAGGTTTTAACGTTTAAATCCTTTAATTTAGGATCTGAATAAATGCAACAGTTTTAGAAGTAAAGTAATTGAAAAGTTTTATGGCAGCTAGTCAATGTTTTCCAACTAGGTAAGTTGTTAAAAAGAAATTACTATAGTTGCTATGATTCAGCCTTTAAATAAGAAAAAGGTGTTTCGCCTTTAATGGAAGATACCTTCCAACACCTTTGGTCCCGCCCCATTATAGTAGAAACCATCAAAGTCGAAACCTTCACAATCAAAACCAATACACATGGTATCTCCTGGAAGGTACGTAGTGGATTGGAAGATGGGCGGAAGCTTTGGTGTCGAAGGGTAAGTCTCCGATGGGGTCAAAATCCTACTTTGTTTTGTAAGTTAAAGTCCTTGCCTTGTTTTGCTTAAAGCTTTTGACTTAGTCGAAACTTGTTGTTTTCGAAAGGGTGTATGTTTAGCTTTCAAAGAAGGTTGCCATGTTATACTAAAAGTACTAGCTTTCGAAGGAGATCTTTTTCTTTAAATAAAAGCTTTCAAAAGGGGTTGGTTTCGACTTAGTCGAAGCCTAGACACTACTCCACCTTTAGACCATGTTGTCCAAAAATGCTTTTGAAGAGTTTCCTTTGTTTTTACTTTAAACCAAACCTTTTTCTTAGTTGCTTTCGAAAGGGGTTGGAGTTTCGAAGGAGACGGAGTCGAAAGGGGGTTTCGACCCTGACCTTCGAAGTTTTCATTTTTAAGTCTTTTGCTTTCGAACTAGATGGCTCTGACGCCGTCAATTTTTCCCCAAACTAATTTATGTTGGTTTCGAAAGAGATGCTTTCGTATATAACCATTTTGACCCAAATGATTTTTAAGGAGTAAACCCAATGCTTTCAAAAGGGGTACTTTCATTTTTTTCGAAGCTCTACATTTTTAAAAGATGATTTGATACCATCGAAGGTATAATAGGTTTCGAAAGGTATGTATTCAATGTTTTGAAAAGAGATTTTTTCTTTCGAAAGGAGGCTATCTAGAGGTTTCGAAAGTGATGTTTTTGATTTCAAAACATAAACCCAATCTCAATTTAAAGTAATAACCATGGCATAAATAAAGATTTTGAAATGTTATTCACTTTGTTATTAACCCATAACTGTATTTTAGGGAAAGGGCAGAATAACCAGTTAGGTTGACCAAGTTGTGAATATAACTTAACAGACGTTAAAATTTAATTAAAGAGATTGGCAGGGGCCAATAGGTTTGCAGTAAGCCCATGAAAACTGTATGATATTGGAAGGGGCCAATAGGTTCATAGTTAGCCCATGAAAACTATGATTTGATACTGGCAGGGGCTAGTAGGTTTGTAGTTAGCCCATGAAAACTATATCCGAACTATGATATTGGCAGTCAGCCAATAGGTTCCTAGTTAGCCCATAAAAACTAGGATAAGAAATAAGATATTAGAGTTACCAATAGATTCTTAGTGATCCCATGAAAACTAGGATAAGAAATTAGATATTAGAGTTACCAATAGGTTCTTAGTGATCCCATGAAAACTAAGTAATTGGACAGATAGTCCTTAACATTTTAACAAGTTAATAGTAACCCTAGAAACTATAATTGAGACAGATAGTCAGAATAAATGGGGATGGGTAATCCAGAATTGATTTGTTTGTTTTGCATATCATCATAATGTTTTGAAATACTATGTTTTAACCATTGTGGATGCAGGAGCACAGTATATAGTTTTACAATTGTTTTAGGATACTAGTGAGGGGAAAACCCGTTCCGCTAAGCGGCGTGGTGTCACTAGATATCTAAATGGTTTGAGATGGCAAATTATTATTCATACCAGGCTTTATGTCTGACTCGAAGTTTTTGTTTTCCCCTTAAACTCTTGGGTACTCAATTGATTTTGAGTAGGTTGAGAGTTAAAGGTTTTCAAGTTTCTCTTAGATGAATACAGCTACCGGAGGCATGCAGGAGGCAGATAGTTATTTAAAGTTATTTTGTTTCTACGGTATGTTTGATTGTAAAGGCAAACTTTTTTAATGCCTTATTATGTACTCTGATCAACCAAGGGGGCATCTTCATATGTTGCTCTTGGTGTATTTTGTTATTATATGTTATTTGAACGTGGTTTGCGATCTGGGATTATGTAATCAATTTGAAATATTTTGAGATAGAATGTGGATTTTATTTGCTGTTCAATTTTTTTCCATATTCTTGTGTTTCTGTATATCAATATACCTAATATCGCCGTATTTGGTCGCCGAGGATTAATAACTATGAATGACTGCAGCATCCGTAGCCATTATTTTTTGGCCTCCAAGTAGGGGGATGTTACAAGTTGGTATCAAAACCTGGTTTATGAAACTTTAAAAGAAACTTAAACCTAAAAGATTTTTCAAACATAATCCAATGAATCCGATAATAAGATTGGGGTTTGGGTTAACGCTATAGTAACGTACTTGTAATGGCTATATATAGTTATATATATAAGTACGTATCCCCCGCTCTCTTAGACCGTCCTTTTGTATCTTACTAAGGCTCGTATGCACATTTACGAGAAAGAAGATATGGAAGCAGGAAATGGAAGAGGAAATCTCGGTGGAGGAAGTACCACAACTAATGGGAATGCTCAGCCCACTACCAGGAGAAACTCGGGTCAACCGGCTAGTGCTGGTAACCAAAATGTTGAAGCCAATGTGGGTGCTGGAAATCCACTAGTAGATATGGGGGCGATGTACCAGATCTTGGCCGACTTGATGCAAGCTGGTGCTGCTACTGCTAGAGTTGCTGGAAATGGAGGAGGAGCAAATCCTGTGGCTCCAGTTGGGAATATTGCTTTGCAGAGTAGAGATTACACCAGTTTTGGTGGGAAGCCATTTTTGGGAACAGAGAGTGCCGTAGAAGTTCATAAATGACTGTTGCATTGTGAGTATATATTTACTGATATGGGTCTGAATAATGGACAAAAGAGGAGGTTGGCCTCTAGGCAGTTGCAGAGGTCAACACTGCATTGGTGGAACACTGTCACTGTCGGAGTTCCAAAAGAGCAGTTAACTTGGAATTATTTTAAGACGAGATTTGAGCAGAAGTTTGTATCTGAGTTTGCTAAGTCTGAGTCGATGAGGAAATTTGTGGATTTAGTGTAAGGAGAGATGTCAGTAGTGGAGTATGCTACTAAGTTTAAAGAGCTGTCTAGATATGGATATGCTATTATAGATACTGACATAAAAAATACGAGGACTGAGGCCTGAGCTTGTTAGGATGACCATGACACATGTCCATGATCCTTGCAATATAGTAGTGGAGATGGCTATTTGCCATGAGGAGTTGCTTACTGATCTAGTTAAAGAAAAGTCAGTGGAAACCCAGGGTTCTCAAGGGAAGAAGAGGAAGTTCTTTAAAAAGACGGGAGCCCAGAAGGGAGACACATCTAAGAGGTCGAAGGATGAGGTAGTTTGTTATAAGTGTGACAAGAAGGGTCACTTTGCGAATGAATGTCGGTTAGGAAATGGGAGGAAATATGCAGTTAAGAAGAATGTGAAATGCTTCAACTGCGATCAAGTTGGGCATTATAAGAATCAGTGTCCAAAGCTAGTTAGGGAGGACAAAGGAAAAAAAATTCTATAGGACCAGCTAGGCCTACTACAGCAGATAAGGGAAAGACTGTGATGGAAGGTACGCTTTTGATTCAGAGTATTTCAGTTAGAGTACTTTTTAATACCGGTGCATCACATTCATTTATATCTTAGTGTTTGTTGATAGATTATGTCTAGAACCCACCTACCTTGTTACTTCCTTAAGGGTTGCAAATCCAATAAGAGGGCATGCAACTCTAGGGTTAGGATGTGACCAGTTAGAATTTGACTTGTTAGGTCATAAGTTTGCATGCAGTTTGTATGTTATTGATTTCGTAGATTTCGAGATCATTTTGGATATGGATTGGTTGAGTAGGTATGAGGCTAGAATATTTTGCCATGATAGAGAAATATCGCTGAGACACCCTGATAGTCATAATCGAGTGATATTCTCAGTAGAGAATACTGACCGGAGTGTTAGTACTATGCTTAATGCTATGGAGGTAGGAAATGAGTTAAGTCAGGTTCAGGTAGCAAGAGAATTTGCAGATGTTTTTGAGCCAGTCACTGGACTACCCTCGAAAAGAGCTGTAGAGTTTAGAATAGATCTTATGCCCGGAGCTGAACCTGTAAGTAGACCACCTAAGAGGATGACACCAACTGAGATGAAGGAATTGAAGGTGTAGCTAGTGGATCTAGAAGGAAGGAGTTTTATTAGACCAAGCAGTTCGCCTTAGGGAGCGGCCGCAGTGTTTGTGAAAAAATATGATGGGTCATTAAGGATGTGTATTGACTATCGTACGTTAAACGAAAGGACAATTAAGAATAAGTATCCTTTGCCAAGAATAGATGATCTGTTTGATTAGTTGAGTGGAGCCAGAGTGTTTTCCCAATTGGATTTGGCGACAGGTTTCCATCAGTTAAGAGTGGTGGAGGACAGTATTCCTTCGACAACATTTCGAACTAGATATGGTTCGTATGAGTGGTTGGTGATGCCATTTGGATTGACGAATGCACCTACTTTTTTCGTAGATTTAATGAACCGAGTTTTCCGAGAGTACTTGTATAGGTTTGTACTAGTATTTATAGATGACATTCTAGTATACTCTAAGGATGAGAGAGAGCATGAAGTTCATCTTAGAGTGGTGCTTGAGATGCTAAGGCAGAATCAGCTAAAGGCAAAGTTTACCAAGTGTCATTTCTGGAAGAAAGAGGTAAAGTTTCTTGGTCACATGGTTTCAGAGAAAGGGCTGTCAGTCGATCCAGATAAGATTGAAGCTGTGAATAATTGGAAGAGACCAGAGATGGTGACTGAGACCAGAAGTTTTGTTGGACTTGCTGGCTACTACCGGAGATTCATTAAGGATTTCTCGCAGATAGCAACACCCTTACTAAGCTAACCAGAAAGGAAGCGAGATTTGTTTGGTCCGACAAATGTGAGGAGGAATTCCTTACATTAAAGCATTTGTTGACCAATGCACCAATATTAGTAGTTCCAGACGGAAACCAGGGTTTGGTGGTGCATACAGATGCATGTGGAACTGGATTAGGAGCGGTGTTGATGCAAAGTGGTAAAGTCATTGCCTATGCATCTAGGCAGCTTAGACCACTTGAAGTCAGATATCCTACTCATGATTTGGAGTTGGCAGCTGTGATCTTCACATAGAAGATTTGGGGACATTATCTCCTAAGGGAGAGATTTGAGTTGTATATCCAAGTAGGGGGATGTTACATATGGCCTCCTTTTCAATTTTCCTACATCATAAACTAATTCCCCTTGGCCAGTCAATAAAGCTTGCATGTTATTTCTGTGTTTCCTCACTGACAATTTCGCATTAAAGAATCTCATGTTTAAGTCTTTCCCAAAGCCAAGTTATTTTGGATTTTTGTTTAGAATTCACATAAGCTACTTTTGATTTAGTTTTAGGTTATTATTGGCTTCTAGCAACTTGTCATATGCTGCAAGATTGGATGGGTCATCATTTGCTTCCTTCAACGCTTCCAGATAAGTCATTTCACATTTATTTAACATTAAAAAAATCATTTTCTCTAGTTTTATTCTATTCTTTAAGTTTCACTTTAATTTGCCTCAATTTGTGAATCAAATTGTATTTTATCAAACCCCAAGTTTGAGTTTTAAAACTTTCTCTAAAACACATCATATATCCCTTATGTAAGTTGCAAGTATTGCAATATCTAAATGGGGATCTTTTACTCTGCGATATTTGATCTTATAACTTAATTAAAGTGGGTTATGATCACTTGAATAATTGGGTTGAGATTTAGAGATTAATTGAGGAAATATAATTATATGTAAATCATTATTAAGTACTTTGTCAATTTTAGAGGTCATTTCTTTCTTTCTCCAAGTGAAACTAATCCCTTGAAGTCTAGAATCAACAAACCCAACTGACATCAAAAAGTTATTAAATCCTCTTAAGTGGCTAAAGGGAATGACAAGACCCCTTTTCTTTTTTTAGCATGCAAAGCATTATTAAAGTCCGCTACAAATAACCACGGGCCTTCCTTGCTATTGCTCTCTTTATCCACAAAGTTTCATAACATTTCACCATCTCTTCAGAAAATTACTAGCATATATAAATGAAAGTAAAAACTCGCAACCACCCTTGTTTCTAGCAATGCAACTAATATGTTATTTACTTTGGAGATAATGTTAAAATCCCACGCTAGTGGGTTCCATAAAATTATTATTCTTCCTTTGTCACTATAGTCATTATTACGAATCATTTGCCAAGAAGCAATAAAAAATTTATTAATAATTATTACTTAGTTTGTGAATATTTAGGAATTTCTTTATATCATTCCATTTAGAATTCAAATTCATACCCCTAACTTTATAGCTTAAAATTTTCATCTAATATTACTTTTGCTCCTTAAATTATCTCTTTTAGGAGGAGCCAGATTTACGGTTGTCTTCTTTCCACCTCGTTTTCCTTTGTTAGATTATATTCTTGATTGTCACTTACTTAGCCTGAAAAATCTTTTAAGTTATTACTCTCATCAGAGTTCTCATTTATAGCATTAGCTACATTTTCAATAAAAATATCAGCCTCACCATTAAGATTAATTTCTTCCCCAGAAATTACAACACTATCAATACTTGACATATCAGAATTAGTTAAAATACTACCTTGATTTCTTTCATGCATCCCATTTTCCTTAGCATTTACAGCTTTTTTTGTATCTTGCAATAGGACTGATGATTCTGTTTTATTATGTATAGCAGTAGATTTTAACGGGATGTCACCTAAATCATGTTTAGGAATAGCTACAGGTATATTGGTGTGCTTCTCACTTTCAATATTATTATTACGTTATACATTTGGCAAGTCGGTGTCTTTACTTATAAGAAAATTAAACATTTCCTTTCTTATTATGTGGTCATTAATAGGAATATTTTCCTTTTCCATTATACGGTCATTAATAGGAATATGTAAGGAAAATTAAAATGTTTCCTTTCCCATTATATGGTCATTAGAAAATCAGTTTTTCTATTAATATGCTAATCAATAAAACATTTACAATTTAAAGTATTAATTTCCCTTTATTTGATCTTGATGGACGATCAAGATTAAGTAAGAATCCGGAAAGCTGATCCCCCCTCTAACTATAAGTACCGATCTTTGTCAATCACAAAAGGTCACTGAAAGATAATGAAATAAAACACATAACTTAAGCTTATAGGCAAAGAGAGAGAAACCAATTTTCTTCGCCATTGAAGCAGTTTCAGAAACAACTACAACAGTTCCAATTATAGAATCATATTGTTCTTTTCATCAAGATGTCCAGAGGTATGCTTAATTGATTAAGTTTCATTATAAACATGATAGTTATGTAATTCATGATCTTAGGGTTTATTTTATGTATAAAATATCTAACATGTGGTATCATAGCACTGGTTTAGAATTCATGATTGTCCGTTAGTACGATTCATATATAAACCGAAACAAATTATCATGTATGGATCTATTACTGACTTTCTTTTGGAGCAAATCTGAATCTAACTATGATGGCCTGAATGTATATTTATTTAAATTCCATAATATTTTTTCTTTGGCGCAACTGTTGGATGGAGATTTCTTCATTATCCTTCTATGATAGTTATTGCTGTTTATTTTACTATAACTCTTACTGTTCATATTTTATCACTATTCAAGGTCTCATGGTTATTATTGATAAAAAAGGGGTGGTTTTACCATATTACATATTGAACTGGGAAAATTTAATAAACACCATCTTATGTGAATAATACATATTAGTCAAATGCATGAATCAATTTTTGTCCATAGACGGATAGCATTTTGAGCAATAATCAAGAAATTTGTTCAATAGATTTGTTAATTATGACATTTTAATGTAATGACCTAAGATGACATCATGTACATAAATTTAGGTGACTACCCACAGGAAAGCCTAAAACTGTGTTGTTTATATTCCAAATTATTGCATGTGTTATTTTAATCCTTAATCCCCTTATCTCTATTAGCAGTAAACATACCCTCAACCCTTAACTCATATGCTACATCTATCATGAAACTCAATGAACCCAGCTACTCGGAATGGAGAGAGCAAGTTTAGTTTACCTTGAGAGTACTTGAATTGGACATGGGTTTCCTTACAGAAAAGCCAACTGCACTTACTGACCAAAGTACCCCTGAGGAGAACAAACTTCATAATGATTGGGAATGATTTAATAGACTAAGCATGATGTTTATGTGAATAGTAATTAATACCAACATCAAAACCTCCCTACCCAAAATTGAGAGTACAAAGAATATTTGCAAGCAATCGAGGATCGGTTCAAGATTATAGACAAATCCCTTGTAGAGAAACTTATGGAAGATCTTGTAATCATGAAGTTTGATGGTTCTCGCTCAATGAGTGCTCATGTCATTGAAATGATTAAACTTGCTACCAAACTTAAGAATTTGGGATTGGTTATGGATGATGCTTTTCTCGTCCAATTCATCCTGACTGGCTTACATCCCCAGTATGAACCATTCAAAATTCATTACAACACTATTGTGGAAAAGTGGAGTCTAAATGATTTGACTAACAGACTAGTTCAAGAAGAGTCTAGAAAAGGATCACGAGGCATTAAAGTTGCTCATTTCACTCAAAGAGCTGGAAAAATAACTGGGAAAAAGAATAACTCAACCTATAAAAGAGCACCACCCAAATCCGATGAGACTAATCAATCAATCAAGAAGAAAAAGAAGGATACGCTTGTAAGTTCTACAAAAAAATTGGCCATTATTAGACAGATTGTGCTAAGCGTAAAGCATGGTTCGAAAAGAAAAGTAACCCCATCGGTTTCGTAAGTTATTTCGAATCAAATCTCACTAATGTACCTTCTTTTACTCGGTGGATTGATACTGCTGCTAACGTTCATGTTTTGAATTATATGATGGGACTCCTTACGATCCAAACCATAAACCCAAGTAAGAATTTCATTTTCATGGCAAAACAAGAAAAAGCTCCAGTTGAAGCTATTGGAACTTTTCATCTTTTTTAGATAGCGGTTAACAGTTATACATATGTCAAACTGTTTATGTTCCATCTATTTCCCGTAATTTGATTTATGTAAGCATACTTAATAAGTTTGGATATTCATTTGACGTAGGAAATTACAATTTTAGTTTGTTTAAAAATTAAATCTTTATCGGTTCTGGAATTTTAATTGATGGATTTTATAAATCTCAAACATCAAGATGTTGAAATCCATCTCACCTTAATAGGTAAGAAAACAAAAGGTAAGTCATCCAAAAATGACTCTTACTTCTTATGGCATAAAAAGCTGGGTCATATATCCAATGAAAGGATCAATCGTTTAGTAAAAGTTGCTATCCTCCTAGACTTAGACTTTATTAATAATACATCATGTGTTGATTGTATTAAAGGAAAAACAACAAAAAATGCAAAGTACGGAGTCACAAGAAGTACCTAGCTACTTGAAATAATACATACATACATTTATGGACCTTTTGATGTTTCAACTTTTGGAGGAAAGAAATATTTCACTTTTATTGATGATTATTCATGTTATTGTTATGTTTATCTATTGCATGAAAAATCTCAATCCGTGGATGCTGTGCAAGTAGTCATTACTAAAGTCGAAAAGCAACTAGAAATAAACGTGAAAATCATTAGGTCAGATAATAGTGCTGAATTCCATGGAAGGTATGATGAAACAATACAACATCCTTGACCTTTTGCTAGACTTCTCCAAAAACTTGAAATTGTTTCCCAATACACAATGCTTGGATCTCCATGGCAGAATGGTGTAGCTGAAAGACGAAATCGTACATATATGGAAATGGTTGGATCCATGATGAGTAATTCCAATTTACTTATATCCTTATGGATGGATGCATTACGTGCATCTGTTTATACCTTAAATAGGGTTCTAAGTAAGGCCATTCTGAAGACCAATTTTGAACTTTGGAAAGGATGGGAATCTAGTTTAAGACATCTTCAAATTTGGGAGTGTGCAGCTGAAGCTAGACAATACAATCCACATGAAAAGAAATTGGATTTCAAGACAGTCAGTGGTTACTTTATTGGTTACCTAGAAAATCCCAAAGGATATAGGTTTTATTGTACTAACCATAATATGAAAATTGTTAAAACCGATAATGCCAGATTCTATGAGAATGGTGAAATCAGTGGGAGTACAAAGCAACAAGAAGTGGTCATTCATGAAATAATATTACCCATCCCCTTACCCTTTGTTCCAAAAGATATTGGGAATCATCCCATTGTTGAAGCCATTGACAATGAGTAAAACCCGATAAATGATCAACGGCTCCATAATGAGATTGTCACCAATCAGAATGTTAATGAAGCACCGTAGGAACTAGCCTTAAGATGATCTCATAGACGAAGGAGACCAGCTATTCCTGATGATTACCTGCTTTACCTAATAGAATCTTAAGGACCAAGGAACTGATTTCTTGTACACAAACCATTAATGACGTTAATCTATTAAATGGATTGATGCCATGAAAGATTACTTGAAGTCTATGAATAATAATCAAGTATGGAAGGTCGTTCAACTTCCTCTAGGGCACAAAGCAGTTGGTTGTAAATGGGTCTTCAAAACCAAATGTGACAGCAATGGTAAAATTGAACGATATAAAGCCATACTTTTTTTCAAAGGTTTCAACCAGAAAGAAGGCATTAACTATAATGAAACTTTTGCTACTGTCTCCAGGAAAGATTCTCTTAGAATTATCATGGCATTAGTAGCTCATTATGATCTTGAGTTACATCAAATGAATGTGAAAACCGTCTTTCTAAATGGAGACTTAGAAGAAGAAGTCTAAATGCATCAACCTGAAGGCTTCATAATTGAAGGACAAGAAGACATGGTCTGTAAACTTATGAAATCAATTTATGGACTGAAACAAGCTTCCAGACAATGGTATATAAAGTTACATGAAATCATCACGGCTTTCAATTTCATAGAAAACATTGTTGACCCTTATATATTTCTCAAGTTCAGTGGAGTAAGTTCATATTTTTGGTTTTGTATGTTGATGACATATTATTAGGTAGCAGTGACCTTGGTTTATTACATGAAACTAAGGATTATCTCTCAATGAACTTTAAAATCAAAGATTTGGACGAGGCTTCCTATGTGATTGGAATAGAAATATTCCATGATAGATCACAAGGTCTTCTAGGATTGTCTCAAAAGGCATATATTGACAAAGTCCTTGAGAGATTTGGCATGACAAATTGTTCCTCTAGTCCTATCCCACTGCATAAAGGAGACAAACTTGTTCTTGAGCAGTTCCCAAAGAATCCTATGGAACAAGTAGAAATGACCAAATATTCTTATGCATCTCTTGTGGGGAGTTTGATGTATTCATAGGTTTATACCGGGCCTAACTTTAGTCATGCTGTTGGTATGCTGGGTAGATTTCAAAGTAACCTAGGAATCGCTCATTGGAAAGCTGGAAAGAAAGTACTGAGATACCTAAAGAGAATAAGGAATTACATGCTCACATACAGAAAATCAAGTCACACACAGGTGATTGGTTATTCTGATACAGACCTTCCTCGATGTCCTGACGCCACGGTTTACACTCTTGGCTATGTGTATCTATTATGTGAAGGTGCAATATCATATAGAAGCCAGAAACCTGAGTTGCTTTTTTTGGATCCACTATGATGGCTGAATACGTGGCATGTTATGAGGCTTCAACTCAAGGAACATGTCTGTGTAATTTTGTCTCACAGTTTGGCGCTTTAAGTTTTATCTCTAAGCCACTAACTATATACTGTGACAATAAAGCTACAATATCCAAGCATGATAGGATAACCAAGGGTTCAAAACATATAGACCTAAAATAGCTATTGTTGAAGCAAGATGTTAAACTAAAGAAAATTGTTGTTGAATCGATAAATACAGACTTACAAGTGGTAGACATATTCATGAAAGGACTACATCCAAAGACTTTTCAAAGACATACTGAAAGCATGGTCTTGCAAATAGTTCCTAATTATAATTATTTTATGCCATTTAATTTTGTACTTATGCATGACAATTATTGAGCTCTTAATTTTTTTAACATCCGCTATTTCTGTTATCTAATGTGTACACATTTATGTTTAGATGAATGACAACAAAAATAGTCTTTACTTCAAGACATTATGTGACCATTAAGTTAATCTCATTTACGGCCTAGTTATCAAAGTTGCCAATATCGTAGTACATGGAAGTAAACATATTGCAAAATAATGTGTACATGCCATGACTCCCATTGACCACTAGATTAGCCAAGGCACTTATGATAACCGACTAAAGAAGTGTTTAGCATATCATGCCTGCCTTATAATCGTAATACGAAAACACTAATGGATCTTCCTATTGCCCAGGTGGGAGACTATAAGGGAAATTAAAAGTTTTCTTTCTCATTATGCGGTCATTAATAGGAATATTTTTCTTTCCCATTATATGGTCATTAATGAGAATATGTAAGGAAAATTAAAACGTTTCCTTTCCCATTATATTGTCATTAGGAAATCGGTTTTCCTATTAATATGCTAATCAATAAAATGGTAAAAATTTAGATTATTAATTTCCCCTGATTTGATCATGATGGACGATCAAGATTAAGTAAGAATTTGGAAAGTCGGTCCTCTCTCTACCTATAAGCACTGGACTTTGTCCATTGCAAAAGGTCACTGAAAGATAATGAAATTAAACACATAACTTAAGCTTATAGGCAAAGAGAGAAACTAATTTCCTTCTCCATTGAAGCAGTTTTAGAAACAACTACAACAGTTCCAGTTATAGAATCAGAATGCTCTTTTCATCAAGATGTCTAGAGGTATGCTTAATTGATTAAGTTTCATTATAAACGTGATAGTTATGTAATTCAAAATCTTAGGGTTCATGTTATGTATAAAATATCTAACATTACTATCTTCGTTGATTACCCCTCTAAAATTTACTTCCACTTGCTTATCCTTCTCTGCAGATTCCATTGGCTTGTCAAATTTCTTGGGTTCAACAGTCTTCTTCTGTAACGACCCCAGATTTTAATTTAATTTAAATTAATAATTTATTGAATTTTTGGATTAAATTGAGTAGTTAAATAAATTTTTGGATAAATATTTGTTAATTTAATTAGAAAATTAGAGCGAGTTTCCCCGGATCCAAATTAAAATTTGTTAAATCATTTAGTTGTAAATATTACATATATAGGTGATTTGAATCTTAGATAGATGTTTTAAAATATAAATAATAATAAATAATTTTTAATTTATTATTGATGGTTTAATAAAAATTTAAACTAGAAATACAAGACAATAAATGTTAAGTTAAGCAAATAAATAAAATAGAATTTGGATTAGAATTTATCAATAATAATTGGTAAACACATGTTAATAAACTTTGTAAATTATAAGTTGATACATTAACAAATAAAATAAAATGTCATTTCTATTGTAAAGCATAAATGAAGTATAAAAATACATACCAGTAAGTAAATATGTGTGAATGAAAATGAAACAAAGTAGTTACTCATGGAAATAAAGTCAACAAACAAAATTTGATAAGTGATCAAACAAGTACAAATATAAGCAAGGAATAACAAAATGGTACTTATAGATATATAAAGCATGAACACGGCATGCTGTAAGTATACAAGGGATCAAAGAAGCATTGTATACATGCTTTCATTTAATGCATGTATTCTCCAGCATGAATAAAAAAAATATACATCAGCCCCGAAAAGAAGAAACAAAATGAGTATATGTTTGTACACCTTAATTAATGCAAGGTACCTCAGCCTCTTTTGTACACGAACCAGCCACCAAAACAAAGCAAATATCTCTGGTAACAACTTGTACAAATAATACAACACCCTGTAACACATTCTTTCTTATATCAGCCTTCTCATTTTTCAATTCATTTTCGTTCCATTCAAACAAACTAAGCAAAAATGAAGTGAATGTTATTTGTAAACAAAATCAACATCTTTAAAGCTTCAATGAAAACAACAAATTGAATCAATTCAAACTAGAGATCAGAGAAAGGTTTCAACTTGCAAATTTCCAAGCTTCTCTGTTCTTCTTTTCTGGAAAAAAAAAACAGGTGAGCAACTCCTATTTTTCGAGGCTTAACTGTTTTGATTTCTTGTCGCTTGTGAGTAAACAAGTTATTCTTCATACTCAAAGATAATTTATCTATAACCAAGTTAGTTTGAGTTGCTGTGATGATAAAACCATGCTGTTAAATAATTTTTGAGCTCTGTAAAAAGATTTTTCTTCCTCTCTGTTCTTTGAGTTTAGTATGGAACAAACAGAACAAAAAATTCGATCCCTTATGTTTGATCACTATCAAGTTCGAATCTCAAACAAAAGGTGTGTTTTTGAGTAAGAATTTTATTATAACAAAAGTCCAAGAAGAAAACAATATTATACAATATGAAATTTCAAAAGTTTGCAGGAAACCTTATCAAAGTGTAAATTTCGAACATGCTAAATTGTCATTTCGAATATACTACATAAATCCTTATTCGAAAATAGGATCTTTAAAACTATATTGAGGATTTTTAGTATTATGGTTAGGATGCAGTTTCCTATTGAACAGAATTTGCTCTTTTACCAATTTCCAGAAATCAAACAAATTTTGAATGTTGAAACTTTGCCTGAAGTACGTCTGGGAATCGATGATTACAAGAAAATTGTTAAATAAATTTTCTATTGCAAGGATTGGAAGAACGAACGAGTTTAGGGTGTAAGACGTGGGTTTGTTGGGGTCTGGAAACAAGGTGATTCCTTCACCTCTGGCTGACCGAGTTGCACGAATTTCTGGGGAAGAGTAGGGTAAGGGGTTGGTGAGGTGTGGTCGAAGTGCGAGCGCCTCTAGTAGCTTATGGGGCGGTGGCGAGACGACTTCGTGGGTTGGTCGAGTTGCAGTGTTTTGAGCTGTTGGCTAAATTTTTGATTCAAATTCCTGTAGGCTTTTGGAGTATGAATTTCGTACTTCGGGGTAAATTACGACTTGCTGGTGATGTGGGGGTTCGCCGGAGGTCTGTAGTGCCACCGTGCACGTGTACGGCGTGGAAGTAGTTGGTGACAGTGTCGTGGTGGTTTTCCGTCTCGAGTCGTGCTCGAGGAGATGAGGGATTAGCTTCGAGTTCTTTCGATTTTGTGCGCGTATACCTGATGCTTTAAAAATGTTAACTTAGTTTAAAAACTTAAACTCCCTGGAAATAAAAACAAAAGAGGGAAGAAGAAGAGGATGTTACAAATAAACGTCTCGGGGAATAGGGTGTTTAACGCGATGTGTTACTCGAAGTTGAACGAGGAGATTCTCGGGTATGATTCGAACTGCAGCATTTTATAAAGATGTTTAGGAAAATTTGTTTAAACACTGCAAACTTAGAAATGTTTAACAGTTAGGTTAAGACTTTATTCAACTTTTAATTATTTTAATCAAAAGCTTTAATAATAAATTCAGGTTTAGTTTGAAGCCTAGTTAGGAATAAATAAAGTTTTAAAAAATTTAAATGTTTAAACAAGTTTAAATAGTTAAAGCACACTTAAATATGTGAACTTAAAGAAAATTTGACTCTCACTCTTTAAATTTCCTTTATAACAAAATATTATTTTAACATGTAAATTTTGAAGGGTTTGGAAATCAGTTTAAATTTTATTAGAGATAAATTGGTACTCATTTTGAATCTGGGGATTTAAATTGGAATTAAGAGTAAATTCAAAACTCAATGTTTCCAATCAAAAATTGTGAATGGTAATTTAACCATCACTAAGAATGAGTTTTAACTTAAGTTAATTAAGATATAACGATGATTTGTAATTCATTTATTATTAAGTTAATTCAAACGGATAATTTTATTGACGTAATTAATTTATGATTTGGATTAATTGATTAAGAGTTAAATTAATTAATTAAGTAAGGAATGATAAATTTGTAAATCAAGGTTTAATAATTAAGGTTGATTAATTAATAACTAAAGGTTAATTAATTTATTATCAAAGGTTAATTAATAAATGAATAAAGGTTAATTAATTAAAATGGTTTATAATTAATTAATGATTAATTAACCAAGATTAGTAATTTATTCATAAGTAATTAATCTGGTTTAAAAATTTATCAGCTGATTAACTAATCTTACTTATGAATGTTTGGATTCCATTGAATGTTGAATTGATTGTTATCCCTGATCTGTGATATCCTGTGATGTGAATTGTTTTGAATTGAGTTTTGTGCGTAAATTATTTATCTATGTTGAATTTATATATCTGTCTCTGAATCTGTGAATAAAGATAAGCGTTATATGATTATACCGCTTATCAAATATATTGTCATATTTGAATCTGTGATGATTGTATGATGTTGCACTATTGTGTAGAACCCCTGGACCACACCATACACACACAAATATGGATTTCACGTGGAAATCGGTTAAGTCACAGATAATTTAAATTTGATGTTTTTGAAATTGAAATTTTAATTTCAATTGATTTTGAAATTAGAAATTTGGGTTTAAAGTGAAAAGCTTTTGAAATGGAATTTCAAAGATGAAATTTAATTTTGAATAACTTGATGAAGTTTTGGAAGTTTAAATAATTTGATTTAAAAACTTAAATTCAAGATTTGAAATCAAATTCTATAATTTGAAACTAGGGATTAAAGAAGTTATATCGATATATAAGGGTTAAACCATTTTAAAAGTATTGATTTTGAAATGTGAATATAATTCAAGGACTTTAACCCGTGCAAATAAAATTGGATTTTTCTTAGACGAAAACTGTTTGTTTTCAAATGATAAAAGCTTTCCTATATATAAGAAATGAAATTCCAATTTAAAGGAATTTCAAGTATAAATTGAAAGATGGTTTTCCAAGTTATGAATGAATTCTTTTTGAAAGCTATGAATTGAATCTGTTTATTTTTAACAGATTTAAAATGATGATTTGTTTAAAACATTCGAAATGAAATTCTTTTGAAAGCTATAAGTTGAATCTTTATTTTAAAGATTTAACGAGTTAATCCAATTGAAACAGAAATTGTTTTGGAAAAACTGTGAATGAATCTTTGTGAAAATTAAGTGAACTCTGTAAATAAATCTTTTTGTTTAAAAGATTTAAAATGGTAATTTGTTAAACCATTTGAAGAAAAGAAGTTGAATTATTAAGTTGTGACTTAATTGAAATCCCATATCCATATGTTTTAAAGATTGCGCTCGTTATTCGGGTTAGCCGGGAAAGGACCCTTGGGTCGTATAACCCATTCCGAATAATGATACGTCGTATATGGATAGCATTTGAAGACCGGTGTTGAAGACCGGATATTTACGAAAACGAAAGGACAACTCGTCGAATGTCTCTGCACCGACTGGTCCCCGGTATAGAGATTTTATCACCCTTTGTGATGGGAAGTCCGGACGGGATTGTGAATACCCGGAATTGCAAGGGCTTCGTAAGAAGTGCCTTCGGTTCTGTTCGAACCCGGAACAGACTTGTATGGTTACATGTCTGACATTACACTTTGAGATATAAAGCCGATTTCTTTCAAATACATATCTGTTGGTGGCGGAGAATTTATTCTCTTAGCTTAACACCCTTCTCTGAGACGTACGAGCTCAGAGGTTATGTAGTTGAAATTTATCAGCGATATATCCCAATTTGGTAATGTGGCATGCTGAGTGTTGCTGTGTGATGATCAGTGTTTGATCATTTGCGATATGATCATTTGTTTGATCTTATATCTTTGTGATCATTTCTTTGATCATTTGTTTGACCCGAAGCATGGCTTTGTGTACAAAGCGTAGCTTTGTGGACGAGACTTCGTCGAGCCTCACACCCCGGAAATGGTCAAAACGGGAAAGATGCAGCAAGGTTCTAGGGAGTAGCGCCCCTTAGTGTATGTCATTCCTTCTGGATAGAGGTGGTATCATGGTATGGAGCCCAGATACTTAACCTATGTGGTTACTGCATTATTATTATTATGTGGTTGTTAGAAATCGAGGATCCTCGGGAAGATCGGTTACGATCGGGGGATGGCATACGCGTGTCAGTAGTTACCTATTTTTGCAGAGGTAACCCGGCCTTGTGTTGGCAGAGATCCGGTTAGGTTCTCGGGACGTCATTCCAGAGGCGTTTCCATGTGGCAATGGGAAGTTCCTTGGCCTGACCATTTGTTGGAAATCCAAACTCCAATACGAAACCCTGTACGGTATTAGTTGTAGAACCTGCCATTCACTTATGGTGGTCACCACTGTTTGGATGGTAGCTATAGTAGGCATAGTTCGGAATGTCTATGCTGGCTAAGATTTATATTCTACTTTCAAAATGTTTTCTGCACTATGCACTAATAATAATATAAAAAATGATTTGATTTTTGCGTAGTAAGCATCTTTGACTATCATAAGAAGAAATCTCCTCCAAGTCTGCGTTTGCATTGTGTGTGTGGTGGGAGGTCTTATGGTAGTTTCATTTTCAAAAAGCATTGCGGTTTTCAATGTTTAAATTCTTTTATGTTGTTTAAAGATAAACTGTTTTTGTTGCTCACACCAGTCCCACGACTGACTCGGAGTTTATTGTTCATTTCCTAAACTCTGGGTGCTCATAATTTTCTACACGAGCAGTCTAGAGTTGGGTTTTTCAGATAGTCAGGTTCAGTAGATTTTCTGGAGCTAGTTCAGTCTTTGGATCGGACTGCACTTGCTTATTCTTGGTGTATCGTTATTGGGAGTTCGAGCTACTGCTGGAGTTCTCTCTTGAAGACTGTCTTAGAGTTATTTGTTCCGCTGCTGATGTTAGTTATCTATTTTTTTCTTTTCCGCTGCTATTTGTTGTATCATATCTCTGATGTATATTGATATTCATTGTATCACTCTGTCGTATCAGATATTGTATATCAATGTATTATTCTTTTATTCCGCTGTGTTATTTACTTAACTGTGTTATAAGCTCCGGAGAACCAGATTTGGCATTTGAATCTACGACATTTTGAGTACAAGTGAAGTACGGGTGCCGATTTTCGAAGGCCAACTTTTGGGTCTTCACAAGTGGTATCAGAGCTATTTGCTTTGTTTTGGTGGCTGGTTCGTGTACTAAAGAGGCTGAGGTACCTTGCATTAATTAAGGTGTACAAACATATACTCATTTTGTTTCTTCTTTTCGGGGCTGATGTATATTTTTTTTATTCATGCTGGAGAATACATGCATTAAATGAAAGCATGTATACAATGCTTCTTTGATCCCTTGTATACTTACAGCATGCCGTGTTCATGCTTTATATATCTATAAGTACTATTTTGTTATTCCTTGCTTATATTTGTACTTGTTTGATCACTTATCAAATTTTGTTTGTTCACTTTATTTCCATGAGTAACTACTTTGTTTCATTTTCATTCACACATATTTACTTACTGGTATGTATTTTTATACTTCATTTATGCTTTACAATAGAAATGACATTTTATTTTATTTGTTAATGTATCAACTTATAATTTACAAAGTTTATTAACATGTGTTTACCAATTATTATTGATAAATTCTAATCCAAATTCTATTTTATTTATTTGCTTAACTTAACATTTATTGTCTTCTATTTCTAGTTTAAATTTTTATTAAACCATCAATAATAAATTAAAAATTATTTATTATTATTTATATTTTAAAACATCTATCTAAGATTCAAATCACCTATATATGTAATATTTACAACTAAATGATTTAACAAATTTTAATTTGGATCCGGGGAAACTCGCTCTAATTTTCTAATTAAATTAACAAATATTTATCCAAAAATTTATTTAACTACTCAATTTAATCCAAAAATTCAATAAATTATTAATTTAAATTAAATTAAAATCTGGGGTCGTTACATCTTCCCTGGTTTTATGGGCTTGACTAGGACATTGAGCTCATTCATCTTCTTACCTAGGTTGCTACTGATGTGTTCATACCCACTGCTTTCAGTGTTATGAATGTCCCTATTTAATATTTGTTTTGTGGAATCTTTAATGACTGTATAATTAGCCACCTTCTTACTAAATATGCTGCATGCGTTCTTATTATCCTTGTCATTAGTCATAATATCATGTAACATTTCATTTGTCTATTGTGAACTATTCAAATTTGTTACACTACACCATAAATGGCTTTTAACAGCGTTCAATAAACGCCGTAATAGGATACAACAGCGTTAGTTCAAACGCTGTATAACGACATGCTATCGTATATACCGAACTAGTAACAACGTTAGAGAAAATGCTATTGAAAACTCGATTTGAAGCATTTATAACAAGCTGTTAATACCTTTTTATAGCATTTTCAAGTATGTCATCTTACGATTTCACAACATTAATATTTAGTTATCAAAGAAGTTTTAGTTCTACTTTAGCAGCCTACGATGACGTTTACGAATTGCCATCAAAAATGTTTTTATGTTTTCATCAGCAGTTTCTAAACGCTGTTATTAACTCATTAACTGTTTCGACGGCATGTGATAAACGCTGTTATTAACTATTAAAGCTAATAACAACATGAATTACATCAACGAAAACATGAAATAGATGCTGTCTTCTATTTATATGGTTTTAACAGCGTTAATATTCTGTTGTATACGTACATATCACAAAACTACATATTGAATATATTTCAAGCAACTAGTATATATAACATGTTCTAGTAACTATTAATCATTTACATAAACTATTTAAGACAATATTAATAAACAAAGACATCTATAAACCAAGTTTACATAATATCCATAAACAAAAATAACACCATAAACCAAGTTTACATAATATCCGTAAACAAAAATAACACCATAAACCAAGTTAACACAATATCTATTAAATAAAGACAAATATTTATTAAACAAAAACATAATATCAATAAAGTAAGTTCGCACCAAATACTAACAACAAATTATGCATCCAAAAAGTTTCATATGCTTGCTACGGAAGAAGAATGTGTCATCTTGTACAATTTTGCACCATCTTTAATTACCTATGATGAAGAAATTTGAAAGTTAGTTATTAAACACATTTTTTAACATTTTTTCCCAAACATAAAAGACAATTTTTTCCTAAACATCTACCTTGAACCTACTTAATAATTGTGGTGCAACAGTTTGACATAAAAATACATTACACATTTTTTCCAAACATACTTTTTTTTCCCAAACATCTAACTTGCAACTACTTAATAATTTTTTTCCAAACTCGTGTAAAAATGTATGGCAATCAAATTCAGTCACCTGAAACAAAATGTCTTTCCAGCAAGCAAATTTCCATCAGAGATAACAAATATCACCTGAAACAAAAGGTAATACAACAACTTGTGATAGTCTAACTATAGAGTAAAAGGGAATAAGAAAGTATAATCCACAAAAACCATTCTATTTCTATTATATATTTCTAGGCTTTGAAATGCAGTGGTTTCTTATCTTTATTATAGCTTGCAGCGTAGACCACTGTCTCAATTATTTACCAATTGTACATTATCTATTTTGACAAAAAGTATTAGTAATACAGCAGAATTTGATATGAAAGACATATTGATTTTTTCTTTGAAAAGAATACATACAAACAAAATAATGTGAAGACATAGAAACATGACCGAGCATTGACAAACTAAATACAAAAGAAGACACTTCCATTTTTAGTATAACATAAAATATAAGAGACGACAAGGACAAAGAAACTAAAGATAACTGTACAGAACACCAGTTATAATTCAGTCAATCATCTATGTTCATTATCACATGATAAACAATTTTATTGTGAAAGAACCAACAACTTGTGATGAATATATGGACTTCAAAATGCTCCATAGAGTTGGACGAAGACTTGAAGGGTACTACTTACTTTTTTTAATGTAAAAATAAACAATTTTAAAAACTTATCTTAAGTTGTAGTTTCAACTTGTATGTTTTGCTAACTTGACTTATGGTACGATTTGTTTTTAATTGTCAACAAGGAACCACAAATAGATGTCCTCAAATAGAAACAAAAACTGCAACACCTTATGACTTTTACCTATATTACTATTCCTATTTTTTACAATAAGGAACATTTTTGATTTATCACGCTAGCTATATATAAAGGTGAGCAAAGTTTATAGGTACATAAATTTGACACTTGGTGGCATAAAACTTGTAAATTTTTAGAGCATTAATTTTTTACTTAATGAAATTGACTTTTTAACTTTTGTTTCTATAAAACAAATTATTCATTTATGGTTAATAGCTTAACAATATATAACGAAATAGAGCACTAAGTTTTGAAACAGCTTAGGTTTGACCAGCTCAGGATCCACATCCTTTACATGAAAAAAACAACTGAACATCAAGTACACAACGTGGGGTGGCTTATGATAGATTATCATTTGTATGCTTAAAAGCAATCAAACAGAAGCATGGAACTTAGTGTTATAAGCACCATTTTCGATGCACATCAATAGAGTTCATGTGCATTACATAATTGACTTTTGCAATGTGAGCTGCCACAGTGGTAGTTTATGAGTTAAGACATCCTGTGATGAAGCTACTTTTTACAGTCAAGCTATATTTTAGAGGGCAAAGTTTAGTGAAAACTATAAGGTATTTTTGACACACATTGTCCAAATTACTTTCTAGTTTCTTATAAAAGATTATGAATTTGTGCATTCTAGATAATTGGTAAGTTCTATACCTATAGATTACCATTACAGAGTTACCTCGTGCATGATAGAGTGCACACTCAAGCTTATATGAAAAAATACCTAACATCAAAAGACCTGACTTCTTACATATTAATTCCTTATTCTCCTTAATTATACAAACTTCGATAAACCCAAAAATATCCTCATTTGGATGCATTAATCATCAAATTATATCTCTATATAGCCTTAACAATAAATAAGCTATTTAAGATTCTTGAATGGTACATTTCAAACACTCTAGAATGGGGGATTTGAATGTATATTTTAACATTTAGAAAAATAGATGCACTCTCAACAGGGTTGAAATCGTCAAAAAAGGCTACTCAAACAAACCATGTTCAACTAGTCAAAGCCAACATATGGAACTGACATCTGCTTGTCAGTGCATATAATCAGATGTCAGTGCATATAACCAGATGTGCTTTGAAATGGTTTTCTGCTACTAAGCATGTATGGACAAAGCATTTAAATGTAAAGTAATGTATTATATAGGACTGACAGCTTTATCATAGCATATCAATACATGCTTCGTCCTAGGAACACAAAAGGAATTGAGTTCTAAGATGATTCAAACACAATAAGTTAAAATAATGCATTAGAATTGCCTAATACACACACATTCATGCGTTTCTCCTAAAAATGATGTAAGACTACAGTTAAGAAGTGCATCTAAACATTAAGCGTGGAAGAATAAACCTCATCAGGTGAAAAGCTGAAACATTGGAATTCAGTAGAAAATATAAACAATTGTTTGAAGTGGATACTAATGGAGATGCTCAAGAGTTTGAAATGGATTTGAATTTAAGCGATTTAATAAAGCTGCTTACAGCCAACCAGTGCTTATTTACACTAGCATATTAAATCAAATGAAATTATAGTAGTTTTTTTGTTGTATATTGTATATAAACAAGATAAAAATTACACTCTTAACATACGATTTGTGTTATATTATTATTTTTTGCCAAATCATGTCAAGTTATGTACTATAGATATTTTTATAAATAATATATAGATCTATACTCTATTAGGTAACTTAGATGATGTTAAAACTAATGAATACAGCCGATATGACCAAACACACTAAAAAATTAAAAGAGACAAATCCATCTTGTAGTAATGTAGGTATAGTTAAAATATGATAAAAGTTAAGGCTGTCCATGGATACCAAAAAATCTAAAATCCGTCCGCATATATGTATTATTTTTTTAAGTTAATAATTTATGTTATATGTATTTAATACATATTAACTGCTAAAAACTATTAATTATCATTATTTTTATTTTTATTTCTTGATTTATTTATCGTTAGCGGATATGACACTTACCTGATATCTGCCTATATCCACGGATGCAGATATCTAATATCCAAAAATAAGTCTGAATGCAGATGCAGATATGAAACTATCCATATCCGAAAGTATTTGTTGACAGGCTAATAAAAAGTACAATTTACAACCAATATGTAATAGTTGTATACACTAATCTAATTGCTAAGTAAAAAAGCATTTTAATCATATCATATTCAAATATTGCTAAAAATGTAATTTGACCTAATTGTTCTGTCATCTTTGCTTAGAGGAGTAAAACTGGTTATTTATATTTTATTATGTAATGACTGTACTTGAAAATGTTTAATAAAAAATGAGAGAAATGTTAAAAAATATAATAATGCACCAAAAATCTATAAATATGTTATGTGCATCCACATGTATAGGAGTATATATTGCATATATACGTGAAAGTGCATAAATCTGTGTACAAATACATAAAATCTCTGCAATTCCAATTGAAAATGATGTGTGATAGAAACATTCAAAAACATCAAATAACCCTTATGTTTGTATAAAGTAAAAAACTAAAGATAATCGCCACCATGCTAAAATAAAACTTGACACAAAATTTATGCAACAAAAAACACAGCTCTTATCAACCAATCCTATCATGCTAAAATTTGAATCTTTCCTCAAATTGTGTTTTTCTCTTAGTTAATCTCAACTAAAATGTTTAGCTTTCCTTAAATTAGAGTTTTAATTTTTCATTTTGCACCCAAAGTCGTCTTTTAACATTCTTGTCCTGCATATCTCCCAAATATCAATATGCATTCAAACCATGGTTTGGCAATTTGTGTTGGGATAGCATGGGTGAAGGACTTAAAATACTTGTGAGTGAATGTACATGCTTTACAAACACACACACACATGGAAAGTCAATTTAGATGCTTAAAATAAAACATAAAATTTGGCACAGTATATCCCGACCATTGGATTTCATTATTATTAAATACATCTCCATGTGTGTATAAACAAAGATTCATGGACACTTACTATCCAGCTCCTTGCACTTTTTTCTACTAATTATGACCTGATCTATTCAATAATAATAAAACAAGAAAAGAGTGACAGGTCCCTGTTTTTTATATTGATATAAGAAAAGTCCCTGTAGATGTGAATATGTAAATTTAGTCCCTATTTTTTGAAAAACAGTAAACGCAAGGTGTTTTGCATTTTTCTGCCAGAAAATGCAAGCTAACTTGCAACTTTTTGACTATGAATTTTTTTTTTGAAAATTTTAAATTTTTAAAAACTTTTGAAATTGATAGTTTGCGCTTTCTAATTAAAAACAGGGACTTAATACTTATTATCATGGGGACTTTTCTTACAACAACATCAAAAATAGGGACCTTCAGTGCAAAGCCCCATAATAAAATCCATTTGAATATAGGATCTAATCCTATTTTCTCAACCAAATTCTACTTATATTCATCTATTTGTTATTATGCCACATATTTCCTTCACCGTCTACTCATTGTTTGTGAAAAAAAGTAATTAATTTTGCAGCATTAATTTATATTGTGTTTAGCATTCTACCCTATAAAATCTTCCTAACTTTTCACAAAGATTCAGAGTTAGAAAGAAGCTATTTCATTCGTATCATGCAGTCGAATACTAATAGAATATAACACTTACAAAATTCGAAGTTATACACCATTATTTAACTAAATGAAGCATTTGTATAATACGTTAAACATCTTGAATTTTTTCCTTATCATCAATGTTGCACCTTATTGATCGGTATTTAGATATTAACTAATACAAATTGGTCATTGAATTTAATGGAGCAATTAATGAAATATATCAAAAAATTTGAAAATTTTCCTTATGAACAATGGTGTACCATAATGTCAGCATTTATAAATTAACAAACAAAGACTGACCATTCAATTCAATAAAGCAATTCACAGAGCATGTCAAATATTTTCAAAATTTTCCAAACTATCAGTGGGCTACATAATTAACATTTTAAAATATCATAACTTCATATCAAAGTTTTAACTGCAAATTATAGGTTTTAATCTTATTTTCAACTGCATTGATAATAAGGTCCCAAAATGAGATAATTTAATGAATATAATCTAGGTATAATGATATAAAAATTTAATAATAGAATATCTAGAGCATGCAAACGAGTATTGAGTAATTCATCAATTCATTATAATGCCTACACGAATCAAGAAATGGTGGATCCTCAACAAACAAAAACCAAACCGGACCAGCTAGAAATGAAACAAGATGTACTTACTAAAATTAGAAAGAATATAACTCAACTAGAAAATAAATTTCATCAAAGAGGTTAAGAGAAGTTACAATTGTAATCGATAAATATTAAACAAAAACTAGGGAAAACTTTGAACTCGATCTGATAAGCAAGATTTGATAATTCAAAACTATTCTAACTCAAACTGAAAACTAGGGTTGAGAAAAAACGCTCACCAATTTCTCGTTTCGTTGAGTTTAGGGCTACCAAAATCGAAATCAACGACAGAGATGCTCAACCAAAATCGAAGCGGTGGATGAAGGAAGATGATTTCTGGTGTTGAAATCGAAATCGATGTATGGAAACAGGAAAGGGGGAGGGAATGGAAACTGGAAATTGGGGAGGGAATGGAAAAAGGAAATCGACGTATTTTCTTTTTTCTCCAAGTAAATGAGAAGTGGCGGCAAACGAAATAAACACTGATGTATGCGGGGACAAACAAAATAAACACTAATAGTTTTGTCAGCGTTGAACCCATGAAACAACTTTTTGACAAACGCATTCTACAGCATTAAACTTTTAAACGCTGACTATGATTGCAGTTAAAACTCACTTTTTTTGTAGTGTTAAGGAAATTTCCTTATGTTGTTGCAAATGAATTGGGACTTCAAAAGAGTACAACTTCCATGTCCGAGTCTATGGTGATCCACCTTTATGACCCCTGGAAACGACACTTAATACATCCTCGGTATACATGTGTCGTTGCCCATGCATTCAAAAGATAAGTTGTCTTGGGGTAAAATAAAGAACAGAACAAGACAGAATAGAAAAACCTCACATCAGAATGGTTACATAAAATTTAAAATGATATAGTACAAACGGTTACTCCTTATAAGGAGTGATTAGAGTTATATAAAAAAATACTACGTCAACAGATTGATAGCTATACATTCTGACTTTTCATTTTTAAGATACAAAATACACCTATATAATCATATAGCGAAAATAAATACTAGATAACTAAATAGCCTCCTGCTCGTCTATCGTCTTCAAAGAGCAACAAAGAAAAACCTACTACGCTCGGACTACTCAAATATAATTGAGTACCTAAGAGTTTAGGGAAAATAAACAACTCGGGTCAGACAAAATGTCTGGTATGAGTAAACTATGAACAAATGGGGTGTATTTAATCAATAACATGTGGGACCACGCCGCTAATGCGGAACAGGTTTTCTCCCACATAAACAACAACCAAACATAACAAAAATGGAAATGAACAATAGGGAACAAATCCAAACATAGATGATGGGTACAATTAGTATAACATTCAGACTTGAAAGAATGGAAATATTCTGAATAAAGATCCAAACTGGATAGAATGGGTAAAACAAGACAATAGTCCAAACTCGATAGAATGGACTAAACAAGATAACTATCCAAACTCGATCGAATGGACAAAACCAATAATTGAACACCGTGAAGAGTGGTTGACTCTTCCCGTTGTAATTAAAGAAAACAGATTCAAATGTTCGAATCTAATAAGAAAGGAAATTTTCCAACAAATGACTAGGAGGGTGCGCCCCCCTTCCCAAAAGTATACCACTAGAAATGTACTTAAGAACTCTGATGGCTCTCGGAAACCTCCAAGCCGGACCCCGCCAACTGGTACCGAGAATCCGAGTACTTCACATCTCAATGCGCAACACTGAATCCAATCTAGAGTGGATGTGAAAATACCCTAATGGGAGCAACCCCACATAGCTTGGTCCCTACTCGCTCTTTGGTTTCAGTCATTTCCAACAAAGGATATCAAAGCTCAATGGAGCAGCACATCGTCTTAGAGTGACGATAATACAAAGAAGGCTGAGGTAACTGATAGTTGGGAAACCAACTATCGAGGATATAAAACGATCGTATATGGAAATTAAGTCTTGTGTAGTTATCACCACTCATCGAATTTCAACTTGTACTATTTCTTGGTTAACAATAATACCAGACAAGTCAAGATAGTGTTACCTCAAAGTTATTGTCTTACGATTATTCTTAATTTCGAAATAGCGATGAGTCTACTTCGTAGACGTTTAGTGCTAAGCATACAAATAAATCATTCCCATATAAGTGAATCGCTTTACGGAAATTAATTCATTTCCATAAACAAATCAAACTTTTTCTTTTAAAAACCCGTATTCATGCTTTGTCTCACATTAAAAGTATTGGCTTTAAAACACTTTGTTAAAAGAGTTTACTAACTTCAAAACATCAATTTAGAATGGTTTTAATAACTTAAAACATCCTTATTACATTGATTAATTAACTTTAAACTTCATCACACAATTTGATTTTTGAACTTCAAATGTCTTTAAATAATAAAAAGTGTAAACCACTTTTAAGCTTTATTAATTAAATTAATTAGTAAAATATAATTAATTAAATTAATAATGAATTAATTATCATTATTTAAATGAATAACTAAGTCAAAACATCCTTGTTACTTTGATAAATTCACTTTGAAACTTCATAAATTAAGTTGATTAATTAATTCCAATAACCTTTAATTAAAAAGGGTAAATCACCTTTAAACTTCAGTAATTCAATTAATAAATAAATTTAAATATAATTGATTAATTGATTAATTCTCATTTAAAAATGGGAAACAATAATTAGAGTTAAAGCAAGTTGATACATTTTAAAAATCATTTATTAAAAAGATTTATTAATTTAAAAGCATCATTGGCAAATTGATTAATTAGCTTTAATTCATCATTATTGAATGATTAATTAATCTTAAACATCATTAAATAAAATGATTGATTAAATTTAAACATCATTAAATAAAATGATTAATTAATTTAAACAATCATTAACCAAGTAATTAGTTAAATTTAAAACACATCATTAACTAAGTAATTAGTTAACCTTAATCCTTATTAATTAAGTAATTAATTAAATTAAATAATCAATATTAAAATGGTTAATTACTTTTAAAACATCGTTAATCAAAATCTTGCTTAACTTGTAAAACAATTCCAAGCACGAAGATGAAAACAAACAGTTTTGATAAAATATGATTTTTTGAAAGTGCCGATATAGCGACTATCGCTATACGGGCAGTTCGGCAAACAAACTTATGGCATTAGCCATAAAACCAAACATCACATAGCAATATCTACTGACTAATTGTAACATCCCCCACTTTGAGGCCCAGAACTAACGGCTACGGATGCTGCAGTCATCTATAGTTATTAATCCTCGGCGACCAAATACGGTAATGTTAGATACATTGATATAACAGAAACACATGGATATGGAAAAATTTTAAAATCAACAAACAATTTTTTCATTCCATTTTAAAGCATTTCAAAATTCATTACATAATCTCAATACGCGAACCACATTTAGAGAAAATATAATTATTACAACATACGCCAAGAGCGACATACGAAGATGCCCCTTGGATGATCAGAGTATATAACTAGGCAATTAAACATCTTTGCCTTTACAACAAAACACAGCAGAATCAAAATAGAAAACGACTCTAGATAGCTATCATGCCTCCTACACGTCTACGGAAGCTTATTCGTCTAAAGACTCTCAAACTACTCAAAATCAATTGAGTACCAGAGAGTTTAAGGGGAAAACATAAACTTCGAGTCGGACGTAAAGCCTGGTATGAATAATAATATACCATCTCAAACCATTTAGTTATCTAGTGAGACCACGGCGCTTAGCGAAACGGGTTTTCCCTTCACTAGTATTCTAGAACTTTATAAAACCTTATACTGTGCTCCTGCATCCATAATGGTTAAAACATAGTAGTTCAAAATAATATAGTGATGTGCAACAAGTAAATCAATTCTGGATTTCCCATCCCCGTTCATTCTGACTATCTGTCTTAGTTATAGTTTCTAGGGTCACTATTATCCTATTAGTTTTCATGGGCTAACTAATAGCCTGTTTAATACTTATGGACTCCCTGTCTAGTTTCATAGTTTTCGTGGGATCACTAAGAACCTATTGGCCCCTGCCAGTAACTTCATTGTTTCATGGGTTCTCCCTGAACCTATTGGTATTTCCAATAACTCCCCTCTTATCCTTGTTTTCATGGGTTGACTAGAAACCTATTGACATCTATCAATAACTTAATCCGGATATAGTTTTCAGAGGTTCACTACAAACCTATTGGCCCCTGCCAATAACTCGATCTAATCATAGTTTTCATGGGTTTACTATGAACCTATTGGCCCCTGCAATAACTTTCATAAGCATAGTTTTCATGGGTTTACTATGAACCTGTCTATCTGACAACTTCAATATTTAGGCATCATACTTTCTGGTCTGTCTAACCTCCTAGATGCAATTCTACTCATTTAGAAGTTAATTTAATTTATATTCACTATTGGGTCAACCTAGCTGGTTATTTTACCCCTTTTTCCCAAAATACAGTTATGGGTCCATTACAATGTGAATATATATATGAAGAAGTAAACATATTAACATAATAATACCAACACCTGTGGTTTAATATCCTTGAAATTATTTTATATAAAACTTGGTTAATCCCTTTAACCTATTAATCAAGGAAAACTTCTTCAAAAACTCCATACTTCAAATCATCTCAAAACTCTTTTATTATGCCATGGTTTTCCTTTAAAATGAGATAGGGTTATTTGTTTTGAAAACTAAGGCTTTCGAAACCTTTATTCATTACCTTCAAAACCATTGGAAAACTTCCTTTCGAAAGCATTAAAATCTTCTTTTCAAAACTCTAGGCACCTGCCTTTCGAAACACTTTAAAACATTTCTTTCGAAGCCTTTGGAATGTATTAAAGTGAAACCATTCAATTACAGAAGCATAGCTTCGAAACCATATGAAAGTACCCCTTTCAAAACCATTGGATTTAATTTAAAACATAACTTATCTGGTCTAAGTGAATACAAGCGAAAGCACCCCTTTCGAAACCATTAATCTTTATATAAAATTGTTTGGGGAAAATTGATGGCTTCGGAACCATCCTTTCGAAAGCTCAAATCATTTAAGTAAAACATTGAAGGATAGCATTGGAACCCATTTTCGAAGCTATTGCCTTCGAAACCTTTGAACCCATTCAAAAGATTTTAGGAAGTGGCTTAGTGTAGGTTTAAAACAAAGGCTACCTTTCGAATTGGCTGATGACTTCAATCCCTTCGAAAGGCATAGGGACGGCATAAGGTTTCAACTTGGTCGAAATTACTCTTTTCAAAAGCATTGATTTTTAAGCTAAGTAACTCATTCGAAAGCTACTATTTAAACTAGAAGTGGCAACCCTTTTTGAAAGACATTTAGAAAGATCCCTTCGAAAGCATCTGTTTTGAATCCTTTATAAGCATTTAGTAAAATTGGCAAGCGCATTTCTTTAGAGAATAACACAAAGGTTTCGGCCCCATCGAAAGCTATGTTTCGACACCATGCCTTCCGCCCTTCTCCAATCCACTACGTACCAACATTGTGATACCATGTGTATTGGTTTCGGCTTAGTTGGTTTCGACCTGGTAGGTTTCGACTTGATTGAAGGCGGAAGCATAGGGTCGAAAGGTACTTCTGAAAGAGGCGGAATCTACTTTTCTAAGTAAAGGCTGAGTTTATACCATTTAAAGTAATTACTTTATAACAAACTGGCATATTTATAAACATTTAATTGGTTTTCATAACTTTTCAAATTCTTTACCAAAATAACTGCCGCATAATTTCAGATATAAACAAAGATTAATTTTCACAATTAAGCCCTTTCGTTAAGCAAAACAATTAAAACAATTAAATCCTTCTTCTAAATAATTTATTTTCCATAATAACTTACTTAGGAAAAATCCCCAAAAATTACAGAAATTAACCTTCAATATGTTAACATATAAAAATTTCAGACCCAAATTCTTCATGAAATAATCGAAATTAATTTCTAAACCCAATTATACATATTTTCCTTTGAAAATTCATATTAAATCTTCCATAGCTTGGAAAATTACAAAAATTGAAACCCAACTCCAAAATCATATTTTACATGACATAATATCTTCTCATGGCATTCGAAATTAATTTTAATCAGTTTTACCCTTAAAACCATATAAAATCATATTTAAACAATTTTGTTTAAATCAAACATGTTATAATCCAAACATATCATCATCCAAATCATCATTAAAATGGATTTAATCTTAAAGCCGAAAACAAATGATCATAAAAACAAAATAGAGATGATATAGATTATTATTCACCTTGATTAGAATAAGGAACTTGAGATTTGATTTAGGTTAATTTCCCCTAGTTTGAATCCTTAGCTTTAAATTGATTTTTCTCCTCTTTTCTCCTAATGGTCGGCTTTGCTCTTCTTTTGTTTACGTTTTTGTGAAATGAAAATGAATGTGAATGGATGGTAAAGCCGTGAATATATAAGGGTTAAGGTTATAAGGTGCGGCTATTTCCTAATAAGCCCTTGTGTAAATTAATTATCCTATAAGCCATTCTTAAGCCCATTTATATAATTAAGCACGACCCTTAATTTATTTTCAAATCCCAATCCCCTTATCACTCTAATTATTTACATTATTCTATTTAATTTATCTAGTTAAATCTCCTGAATAATGTTATCAAAAATTAGGGGTGTTACACTAATTTACATTCTTAACCATTTAACGGTTGTTTTAAATATTATCAAGGCTCACAACATCTCAAACAACTTTTATACGATGAAACGTCGAAAATTCGGAAAACGGTTTTCGGGCACATTTCTGTTTTTCATCGAACTAAATATTTTTGTAAACTAATTTTGAAAACTATTTTATCTTCAATATTTATTATTTAAAAGAGTTTTTATTTTAATTATAAAACCTATTATTTGAATTTTTAAAATTAATTAAATATTTGGAAATTAATGTGGTGGAATTCCGGGTCGTTACACTCTCCCCCCCTTAAAAGAATTTTGTCCCCGAAATCTACCACAATCCTATCCGAGAAAACAGATTATCCTAGAAATATCAAACACATTAATCAGATGTAACTTATCCATCAAAAACTAGTATGATATAAATCTATAAATGCAACCAAATTCAGAGAATACCCTGAAATAAAATACTGCACATCCAATCATATCAAAAGGTAAATTTAGAACTAAATGCCCGAGCTCTTATATTCAAAAAATTATTTTCAAATTTCTTCAAAAAGAAATGTATTAAAACCAAGACCAAAAAATAACTAGGAGAGGGTCCTCCTAGCAAAACATGTAAAAATCTAGAATCAAAACAACATGGAGCACCCAGTGGTATTCCGGTACCTCCAAATAAACAACTAGAGTGAACAATAATTCTCTCTTTCCAATTTTTTTTTTCCAAAATCACATTTTCAAAAGCAACGAGTTGTAAGTCCCAAGAAACAATAATTCAAAAACCTTGGTTTATAATTTTTTTTGACATTATAAACTATGGTATATAAGACAACGCAATAAATCAATCAAATTCAATTAAGTCAAATCAATCAAATTCCATAGAGGAATACACTAACACTATCGATCATTCAAATTCCATAAGGAAAAAATTCTAACACTCAACATTATTTAAAATGTCAAAAGATTAACAACAAACTCCTAACTTAGGTTCAAAACTTTCCTGATTTTCCAAAATATAGATAATTATCTAAGCGTACCATTCTTTGCTCATTAGCCTTTGGTTATTGCTTAGATGATTATCCAAACTTACTCGGACAAAATTAAAAGTTATACTCTAAAATTATTAGTTTCCTGACTACACCAATCTTTCTAAATCACATAAATTTGCATTTGATATTTTACTCAATACCAAAATTGCTTATGAATTATTTCATAAATTTTCATCAAAGTTTAAAAATACTTTATAAAACACCAAATAATAACTTATTCCACTTTATTTACTTGTATAATACCCTTCTAAATCCTAAGAGTATATACAAAACACAGAATTTATTTTTCTTTTCACAATTTAGGTGAAGATCAAATCAAAATTTAGGACTTTTAAAACTGAGTCAACCTCTCGACCTCTTTAACTTAGAGTTTTAAGATGGACAATGTTTATGGGTTGACTCAAAATAACAAACAGTTTATACTACTTACATGTTTTAAACAAAAGCTATAGTTGTAATAAAACGATGTCTATTAAAACCTTCCTACCTTTTCACATTAAGGTTTATAATGAATCATATTTATGAACTGACCCAATAACACCAATTAGTTTACACTGCTTAGATACATAAATAATATCTATGGTTTTGATAAAACTACGTTATCAAAATCTACATATCCAATCTAACCCATTTAAATCGGTGTTAAATTACCTCGTATATTGTTTAAGGGTGAAATTCAGTTATTAAAACAATCTCTTATCAACAATACTTTTTATTTTGGAAATCAATTCCCTTTTAGGGAACTCAAAAATTGAATACCCAGTTTTTTGTTTCAAAACTCGTCTCTAAAAGCATACTCCTTATTTTTTCTTTATAAAATAACTTCAAACAACTTGTTTATTAAAACTCACTTTGGGTTCGTTCGGATTTGAATTCATTTCGATCGCACAATGATAAAGAGAGTAATTTACTAAGTACTCCACAACATTCGCCTAAGCAACATTTGATCGTCACTTAGAATATTATTCAGATTACCGCAAAACTCACCGAAATATTTTCCTTTGAATTATTCAAAGAAAAAGCATTCTACTTAAAATTTACTTTCCAAAATATTTATACTTTAGAAATATTTCCAAATAATAACGCTATTACTTTTCTCAAAATCTTTTGAAATCATTTTAAATAATTCCGGGATTGAAATTTTCCAAAAATTCTTTCAATTTTATTTAGAAAGACAAATTTATAATACTAATTGTATTAAAACAAGGGTCAAAACAAATGCCGTTTTAAACATCGTTTACTAAAATCCCAAGACAATTTACACTTAGCTTTATTTATAAACAATTCTATTTAAAAATTCTCATTTAAAAACCATCATTTAATAATTTAAAACATATTTATTATCTCAAAGGATAATAAAACAATTTAAATACCTTTTATGAATTCCAAACAATGTTAATTGTCCTCGAGGTTGATTTACAATATTCTTTAATAAACAAATCAATTATCTTTAATAAAATAGTTAATTACTTCCAAAATACTTTTATCAAAATCAATTAATTTATTTTAATCTCACTTATTATATCAATTAACCAACTTAAAATATTATTTATCAAATGATTTGTTAAATTCAAATAATCATTAATCAAAATGAATAATTACTTTTAAATATCATTAATTAAAATGATTATTAATTTTCAAATATCATTAATTAAAATAATTAATTAAATTCAAATATCATTATGTAAAATGATTAATTAAATCCAAGAATCAAAAAAGATTAATTAATTTTAAACATCATTAGATAAAATGATTAATTAATTTAAAATATCATTAATCAAAATGATTAATGAATTTTAAACATCTACTTTTGTGAAAATTCCAGCTCAAGTTCAAACACACATATAAGGGTTTAGGGTATGAAACTTAAGAAATGACGGTATAACGGAAATTGCTATAACGACACTTAAATAGTTTAAACGGAATATCAAGATTAATTTCTATTAAACATCCATTTTCGAAATGGAAATTCAACCAAACAATTAATCAAAAAAATCTAACTATCATCAAAGAAATAAAAAATAGTTTATAGCATCACATATATGATATATAATAAATTAGGATGTGGGTAAAACTTACATATAAATGATTCTCCTTTATTATAATCAATTTTCCTCAAATATTCATGCTCTAAAATTTTATTTTATTATTTTATTATTTTTTATTTTTTTTACTACCATTTAAATTATATTAAACAACTTTTTATTACAAGTTTACTTTTGGGTTAACATTATTAAAAGTTGACATTTAACTTAACCCTTTCACCAAACACCTTATAATCAAACTGTGAAACTTAATTCACAAGGGGTTCGCTCCAAGATTCCTTAATTCCCATCTACTCGACCTATATATTACTAAGGAAAATTTCTTATGTACTTATTCAATAATAGTTAATGCTCAAACTGGACGAGCATAACTAAACAAATCCTAAATGATAGCAATAAAATATTACCATTTCTAAACAATCAACTCAACTATACAACTATATTAATTTTAAAAATCATTCTTATATATATAATATATTCCTAAGTAAAATTATTTCATTTACCATTTTAAAACAATATTGTATTGGTAGATCTGTTCAAGTGTTTAGGAATGCCTATCGATAACGCTGATCAGACGCATCGACCAGAATTCATATACCACTCAATGGATCAAACAACACGATATAAAACATTTTTATAACACTAACAAATACGCACATAATATATATACTTATACTCTCGGACTTATCCTTGGACATTACTAATCCTATCCTTAGAGGGCTTACCCCACCAGGGCTGAGGGGTTCGCTAAACCTAAGCTCTGATATCATCTGTAACAACCCACCTTTCTGACCCCTGGGAGTAACACTTAATACATCCTCGGTATTCGTGTGTCGTTGCCCAAGCATCCGAAAGATAAGTTGTCTTGGGGTAAAATAAAGAACAGAACAAGACAGAATAGAAAAACCTCACATCGGAATGGTTACATATAATATAAAATGATATAGTACAAAAGGTTACTCCTACATCAACATATTAATAGCTATACATTCTGACTTTTCATTTTTAAGATACAAAATACACCTACATAATCATACAGTGGGAATAAATACTAGATAACTAAAGAGCCTCATGCTCGTCTGTCGTCTTCAAAGAGCTCTAAAGAAAAACCTGCTATTCTCGGACTACTCAAATATAATTGAGTAACCAAGAGTTTAGGGAAAATAAACAACTCGGGTCAGACAAAATGTCTGGTATGAGTAAAACTATAAACAAATAGGGTGTATTTAATCAATAATAGTTGGACCATGCCGCTAATGCGGAACGTGTTTTCTCCCACATAAACAACAACCAAACATAACAAAAATGGAAATGAACAGTAGGGAACAAATCCAAACTTAGATGATGGGTACAATTAGTATAACATTCAGACTTGAAAGAATGGAAATAGTCTGAATAAAAATCCAAACCGGATAGAATGGATAAAACAAGACAACAGTTCAAACTCGATAGAATGGACTAAACAAGATAATTATCCAAACTCGATAGAATGGATAAAACAAATAATTGAACACCGGGAAGAGTGGTTGACCCTTCACGTTGTAATTAAAGAAAACAGATTCAAAGGTTCGAATCAAATAAGAAAAGGAAAATTTCCAACAAATTACTAGGTGGGTGCGCCCCCTTACCGAAAGTGTACCTCTAGAAATATACTTGAGAACTCTAATGGCTCTTGGAAACCTCCAAGCCAGACCCCACCAATTGTTACCGAGAATCCGAGTACTTCTGTAACAAGCCGCATATTTTACGATTCGTATATTTAAATGTTTAATTTAAACATAGCATCGTTAGTCGGATTTAAGTTCAAAAATGTCACTATTTCGTAAAAGAACAGTCGAATTAGTGAAAAGATAATGTGGATCATGCTATATGGAAGTGTCTATTTGAAAACACAGTCAAATGGGTATTCAAACGTCTGAAATGAATCGTTCAGACGTCTGAAATTGCTCGAGTCAAACCAGAATGGAAATAGGCTAAAATTTCCATTTTCAAACGTTTGAAATGAACGAGTCAGACGTTTGAATATTGTACTAGACAATATATATTTTTCCAGATTCAGACGTCTGGTTTGGAAATTTCAGACGTCTGAATGTAGACTAAAATTGAGATTCAACAATTTGGACTCAAGACCACTTCCATTGAGTCCAAAATGGTGTTTGCGACCTTTTTGAGTATAAACATCGATATGTTTTGAGTTGGGTAAAATTTTGAGGTTTTCAATTAGGGCTTTGGGTTTGGGTTTCAGCCCATCAACCTTCTAATAACCTAACCCTTCATCCAACTCCTCTTCACTCACTCTATTATTTCCTAATACTCAAGCTAAAAGAAAAATGGGGGAAGAGAAAAGAAATTAGAAATTCCTAAGCCCTAATTCTCTTAGGAATTATCAACTTCAAGCTAGAAATCCAAGAAAAGCTTAGGTAAGCATCCTCTTCATCTTCTCCATCTCAATCCCTCTTCAATTTTCAGAAATTCCTATAACCTAACTTAGGAAAAACTTCACCTTTGATATTAGATTGAAGATTCTAGAGGTGGTGTTGAAGAGAGATCAACCTATTGCTTGTTCTAGAGCTTATCATTTGTGTTTGGGTTTAAAAGGTGAGTTTTTGGAACTCACATCTATGATAGTTGTTGGGTATGAATTCCTAACATCTATTTCTTCTCCATTTGCCTTTGAATTGAATTGGTTTGATGAATATTCCAATTTTTGGTGTTTTGAAATCAAAATCTATGAAAATCCTTATATGGATGTTTGGACATGTTGGTCGGAGTGTATTGGTGAGTCTTTAAGGTTGGGTAGTCGTTTGGCGTAAACCCCTGGCAATCGTCACTCATCCGATCGCTTCTGATATGATTTGGCCATCATTGGCCTAGGCAAAATATTGCCGGAGCCTCAGGTTCAGACGTCTGAAATATCAAAGTCAGACGTCTGAATTTGCTTGTCTCGGCCCAATTTGCCTAATTTGTGTGGGTTTCCAATTTTAATCGATTCGTGTTGATCCGATTTGTTGTTATCATTTATATTGACTTTGATGACTTCTTTTTCGGGATTTTTAGGAATATCCATTTTGATGGACTCGGTATCGATTTTTGTGGATTTGACTCACGTCTTCGTATGTGAATTTTTGGTGATTGATTGTTTCTACAATCATTTCTATGACTTGTCACTTTAAAATACAAAGGTTTCTATACTAGTAGTAAATATTCAAACTCTTTCACAAAGATGATTTCAACCCTATTTTTAATACAATTCTCGTTTATAAAACCATTTTCTAATCTATTAGTATATACAAACCTTTACCTCATTCGTATGAGAAATCTAATTAAACGGCTTGGCAAAACAAGTGGTATGAAACGCTTGTGTTTACTTCGTCGGTTAATTCTTAGACTTGTTCGATTGAAAATCTTGTGAAAATCTTTGAGTGGAAGTCTACAATTTGTTCGTAAATATTTGAGTTAAGCTAGTGGTTATGGGACATGAAGCTAAACTCTTATATTTACTAGCTTGGTGTAATTGACACTTTTATTGATCAATGATGATCATTTTATGATTTAGACTAGTGATTGAGCGATGTCTCTTTGTTGGTATGGGGATTAAACCCCGTTTGAGGAGCTTCGGCTCAAATTTGGCGGGTAGCGACCCGTGGTCTTCGGGCCGTTTGCGGAGCTTCGGCTCAAATTTGATGGTTAGCGACCATGGAATAGTTCCGTTTGAGATACACGTGTTGGTGAGTTTTCATGCTCCCGTTTGAGATAGGCCTTCCCCCTTTCTGTGATTTCTGGATTTCTAGTTGATGATTTCTAGTATTTACGTTACATCGATTTTGCGATTGGCATCGATATGTATGCCAATATTTACGTTTGGTGATTAATTTAAAAAATGTGCCATTCTTTTTGGATATTTGAGATATTGTATGATTTTTGTTGTTGCCTTATGTATACTTGTTATAGTATGACATTTTTGTTATCACACGATTTTGTCATATCTCTTATCCTATCTCATTTTATCTGATATTTATAGCTAGACTGATCCGTTTATTTTTTTTTCTTAAATAATACTCGGGTCAGACCGAGGTATTTCAGGTGCTTCTGCTTGACTTCTTCTCAGGGTTCGCCACTTGACTTTTGGCTAACTACTTAGCATAGTAGTTTTTTGTTAGTATACATTTGAGATAGAGACTCCTTGTTGTATACTTATTCTTTTGTCTAGCACTTGTATCTATTCTTTTGTGATGTAGTGGATCTAGTTTGATCACTATTTTGATGAACACTTTTACGTGTTATATTCATATTTGTTTCCGCCTTTGTGATATGAATATCTGTGACTGATTTGTGTTATATATATTTCTATATTTGTTTCCGAAGGCCTCATAGCCACTGTGTGGTAGCTTTGAGTTTGTATTTGATATGCCAGATTTCCTCTTGAAATGAAATGTATCTAATATTATCTGACATATCGGTACTCGCACAAAGCAATTACACAGATGGTCGCTCCTCAACAGCCTTATTCTTCGTGCTAGTCGACAACATTACCCCGTAGTGTCCTTGGCTAGTGTGAGTATAAAGGTGGGGCATCACAACTTCACATCTCAATGCGCAACGCCGAATCCAATCTAGAGTGGATGTGAAAATACCCTAATGGGAGCAACCCCACATAGCTTGGCCCCCACTCGCTCTTTGGTTTTAGTCATTTCCGACAAAGGATATCAAAGCTCAACGAAGCAATATATCATCTTAGAGTGATGATAATACAAAGAAGGCCAAGGTAACCGATAATTGGGAAACCAACTATTGAGGATATAAAACGATCGTATATGGAAAATAAGTCTTGTGTACTTATCACCACTCATTGAATTCCAACTTGCACTATTTCTTGGTTAACAATAATACCAGACAAATCAAGATAGTGTTACCTCAAAGTCATGTCTCATGATTATTCTTAACTTTCGAAATAGCGACGAGTCTACTTCTTCGATGTTTAGTGCTAAGTATACAAATAAACCATTCCCATATAACTGATCGCTTTATGGAAAATAATTCATTTCCATAAACAAATCAAACATTTTCTTTTAAAAACCCGAAATCGTGCTTAGCCTCACATTACAAGTATTGGCTTTAAAACACTTTGTTAAAAGAGTTTATTAACTTCAAAACATCAATTTAGAAAGGATTTAATAACTTAAAACATCATTATTACGTTGATTAATTAACTTTAAACTTCATCACACAATTTGATTTTTGAACTTCAAATGTCTTTAAATAATAAAAAGGGTAAACCACTTTTAAACCTTATTAATTCAATTAATTAGTAAAATATAATTAATTAAATTAATAATTAATTAATTATCATTATTTAAATGAATAACAAATTCAAAACATCCTTGTTACTTTGAAACTTCATAAATTAAGTTGATTAATTAATTCTAATAACCTTTAATTGAAAAGGGTAAATCACCTTTAAAACATCATTAATTCAATTAATTAATTAATTTAAATATAATTAATTAAAATAAATAATTAATTCTCATTTAAAAATGATTTATTAATTATAAACATCAATAAAGGAAAGATTAACTAGAGTTAAAACAAGTTGATAAATTTTAAAAATCATTTATTGAAAAGATTTATTGATTTAAAAGCATCATTGGCAAATTGATTAATTAGCTTTAATTCATCATTATTGAATGATTAATTGTCCTTAAACATCATTAAATAAAATGGCTGATTAAATTTAAACATCATTAAATAAAATGATTAATTAATTTAAACAATCGTTAACCAAGTAATTAGTTAAATTTAAAACGCATCATTAACTAAATAATTAGTTAACCTTGATCCTTATTAATTAAGTAATTAATTAAATTAAATAATCAATATTAAAATGGTTAATTACTTTTAATAACATCGTTAATCAAAATCTTTCTTAACTTGTAAAACAATTCCAAGCATGAAGATGAAAACAAACGGTTTCGGTAAAATGTGATTTTTCGAAAGTGCCGATATAGCGACTATCGCCATACGGGAAGTTCGGCAAACAAACTTATGACATTAGGCATAAAACCAAACATCACATAGCAATGGTTTAAGTACAACACAAGGTAAATAATGATGATACAACATGTAATAAGTATTTACTAACAATTATATTAACTTTAACTACCAACTTTTCATATAGCTAACACATGCTTAATAACTTTTAAATGCGACAACTTTTCAAAGCATGAAACAAACAAACAACCAGACCATCACTTCATATATACAACAAGCATTCATAGGCTCTTAACATGAACATTAACATAGTATATACTTGGTTTAAGAAGTCGTAGTTTTACTCACCGAAATCCAAACCATCGCTAACTTAGGGTATGATCTGGCACTTCCATTCCTAAGTAAAAGATGAAGTCTTGGACCCTTAATAAACTAGGTAAGCTTGGACTTGAAAGAAGAAGGAAGTGAAAATTGTTTTGGTAATGTGGAGTGACTTTGGATAATCATCGAACTCTCAAAAATGAACCCGAAAAAAGGTCACTTAAAATTGGTTTTTGGACTACTTACTCTCGGATTTTGTAAAAGTGGTAAAGCAGAAAGTTTTAGAAAATTCTTTCCTCTACAATTTTAAAAAAAGAATCACTCAATTACAATTAATTTTGAAGAAGATATGGTCAAAAGAAGAAGAACCATTTTCGGACTTGAAATTCTAGATCCAAAAACACTCTGTAAACAATTGATATTTTGACATAGCTATGCTCGAAATTTTAAGAAGTGATCAAGATAAAAGTTGTAATCAATGGAATTTGACATGATTTGAAAAAATGAAAAATTTATACTGGATAAGATATGAGAGAGATCTGATCGGTGGAAAAAGAGGATAATTGAGAGAGATGAAAGGCTATTTATAAGCAAGTGAAAATGTAAATTACCTAAACACCCCTTGTCCTTTACCCTCCACATTTTTTTCCACCTCAACACCCTCCACCACACCAGCTATTTCAGCCTCCACCTTAACCCCCCTCATCATATCAAAGAAATCATGTTTAAACGTGTTTTGTACTCGAGTCGCCAAAGTATCAAATCATGTTTCTTAAAGCATCTTTTAGTATATACATGTATATACTTAAGTATATATACCTATGTATATACCAATATCTACTAACTATTTTACATTCTTAACCATTTAAAGGATGTTTCAAATATTATCAAGGCTCACAACATCTCAAACAACTTTTATACGATGAAACGTCGAAAATTCGGAAAAAGGTTTCTGGCCACATTTTCTTTTTTTCATTGAACTAAATATTTTTGTAAACTAATTTTGAAATCTGTTTTATCTTCAATATTTATTATTTAAAAGAATTTTATTTTTAATTATAAAACCTATTATTTGAATATTTAAAATTAATTAAATATTCGAAAATTAATGTGGTGAAATTCTGGATTGTTACAGAGTCTGTTTCGATGGATGTTGGGCTGAAGCAATGTGTATTATTATTATTTTTTCATTAATTACTACTTGTTTTCCTTTTAAGTTGTCATTTTTATTATATTGATATTGCTTCACTTCTTCCATTAATCTACACACACTTTCTAATAGTATGTTATCCACTATGTTTCCAATTTCTTGATTGAGGGCTTCCACATTGTTCTTCTCACAAAATGAAATATTTTGTTTTGGTATTCAAGCTGTTGTTTACTTTCTATTACATTAAGTATTTGAGTGCCCTAAAACTTTACAAACTTTACATCCAATTGGTTTGTATTCATATTCTACCTTAATTTTAATCTCTTCTCCATTAAAAAGGACTACTTCTATTTCATTAGGGAAATCTATTGTTGCGTTCATTTCCACAAGTACTCTAGAAAAGAAGAGTCTCGATTCTTTGCACGTAATTTCCTCTAGTTTAATAGTTTTCCTGTAGCACCAGTAATCAAGCTAATAACTTCAACATCCAAAGTTCAATATTTAGACACATTAATACCCAAACTGGGATCATAGTTAGCATGTCTCTATCAAATTTGTGTCACAGACTCCATCTCCTCGTTATAATAATTCTGGTTGCAAATAAATAAGGTCCCCCTTTCCATATTCTTTCACGGTCACCTTTATCCTCAAATCGTGCTAGAAAGAAGCCATTTCGTCTATCAAATAATTCACACTTCCCCTTCGGTCTCCAAACTCTACAACTTTGAAATTCATATAATATGGTCTCGTTCCAAAGACATATACAACTAAGGAATTACCCCATTTTGATTTAGAACATTGAAAAATTACTTTTGGAAGCAAGGGTTTCCATACATCCCCTTTATTGAAAGAGTGTTTCATGCAAGACAATTTGCTTCTTTATCTATTTTATATAAGTTGACTATTTTACGTTCTATTATTTGTCCCTTTTTTCATGTCACACCATGTCATCTTTCTGCTACGACCTATATCGTTTGAATTTGTCTATTCATGCCTATCTTACTCATATTAAATTGTCTCTCATCTCTTCCATGAACAGCCTTCCTATTATCAATCTACACGTACTCCTCAAAAAATACATGTTCAAACATGCTTGGCACCTTCCTCATTGAAAGAGGAATTACCTCGTACTATCGCATCCCTAGATCAAGATTATTGCATCTTGTTTGTAATAAGCCGTAGTTGAGAAAAGATTAACCTGGATCTAAAATGAAAATTTAAATAATTAGAAAAAGGTTTTAAATATTAAATTGAGGATAAATGGAAGTAATTTGGGAATTATATGGTAAAATATTTTGTAAAGTATGAAAATAATTTATTAAAGTAAATTATGAATTTTAATAAGTTTGGTTATTATTAAAGGTCAAAAATGATTTTTAAAATATGTTAAAAGTGGTTAAATAATTTTTATAAAGTTTAATAGTAAGAATAAATAAGATTGGAGATTTAATTCAAAAGAAAAGGAATTTTATTTCACTTGTAAAAGGAGTTTATAAATTTTTTTTGTTGAAATTGGGCTTTCAAGTGCGAATATGGAAATAATGATTTAATTGGGTTCAATTATAGAAAATAATTATTATAAAAATTATGGAAAATTTGTTAGACACTTATGAAGAATAAATATGATTTTTATTGGGAGATTTGAGCTAATTGGAATTGGAAGGAAAATAGATTTGTAAAACAAAGAGAAATAAATAAATAAAAGTGCATATATTAAGCCCATTAGCCCATTAGCCCATCTCTACACTTAGAGAAAATATCTCCTCCCTTTGTATTTATTGAGAAGTCTAGAACCATTACTTGATTACAAAACCATCTCTCGTATAGTCATTTGCGTCCTCCTTTATAATCTTCAAAACAAAATTATTAAAAACCTAACCTCCATTTTGAAATTAAAATAAAATAGAAATAAATTCTCAAAAGTCCAAAAATTTAAGTATACCCCTCTCAACACCCCACTACACCTCTAAGGAAGAAGAAGCTGAGATTTTGCTCATGTTTGGGCTCATTGGAAAATTACAGTGAAGAGGAAGAAGAAGGAGCAGTGGATAACATGGAGCTTAGAAACATCGAGTGAGTGTTTGCACACACAATCTATATCGAAAACTAAAATTATATATGTGTGCTTTGCTTTAGTGTTGTGCACAGATGGTAATGGCGCTCTGTAAATTAGTTTAACCCAAATATAGTAAACTCCCTTTTCCTACTATTTGTTGAATTTTGATTTGTTTATGTTGATTGAAATGGTGTATATGATGTTTGCGTTGTTGTTTGCATGTATATATGGTCGTGTGCTCGATCAGTGTAGAAAATGGCAAGTGAAATGGAGATTTAGAGTGAAAGTAGCAGCTTTAGGAAGAAGTTGCTATAGGAATCGCGTCAACGACTTGTTGATCGATTGTGACTTAACCAATCGACCAATGGTCATCCTGGAGTGCTTCCCAACTCCAAGTATAGGCGTATTGTTTATATATATATATTACAGACACACACATAGATACACACACACATAAAGTAATAATATTAATTACAAAATTCTTTTGGAAAAATAAAATAAAAATTTATTCAAGCAGCATAAATGCAATGTTTTGATTATGTGAAATAATTTTGTAGCAAAATGATTATTTTCACCAAAAATAAAACAGGAGATGTTTTATGAGTTTAAATTAAATAAAAATTGAATTTTTGGGTTAAAAATTATTTTAAAAATCCAAATAAATCCTAGAAAATTATATAATTATTTTGAAATATTTATTACTTGAATTTACAATATATTCTAGGGAATGACAATTAAAGAGAAAGTTTTAAACTATTTTTTCAAATAGAACCCTTGTTTGGAATAAAATCATAAAAGAAATATTTATATTTTTACTTGAAATTTCTTAAAAGTTTTTGGAATGAATAATTAGATTTATCCTTATAAATTAAAAAATTCATTTATAAATAGGAATTGGATATTGTGTGATTACTTTTTCTATATGGCGAGGAATTGGAATAAAAGGAGAGACTTCGGGTAATATCCCTCCAGTTATTCATTGGACTTGTCGTATAGAAATATTAGAATGATGAGAGTATAGTTTACAAGCATATAATAAATGACTGGATAACACTTAGTGGTTTGGGATGATCAAGTGATAATTTATTGGTTATTATTGGTATGTAAATGTCACTTATTACAGGTCAAGAATGTCATCTAAAGGTGACTTATTGAGTTTAAAGTCGAGAGATGCTATCTCCCCAAGGACTGTGAGTTTATTATGCATTGGGAATAACTAATTGATACCATTCTCATTGGGGCATATTTGGTCAAGAGTGTCTGAATCTACATCTTAAGGTTCACATCATTATGGAAAGCACAAAACTCACAAAATAGGCTAGTATCCATCTTAGCAGTCCGGACTGCAGGGTCGTGATCATCACACATGTGAGTATTGAGGCCGAGGCTTATTACTTTCATTAGAGCCATTGCCCCGACGTCACATAGGACCAACAGTACGTTACCAAGTGCAAGTAGGAATCATAACCAATGCCCAACATAGTCTGATAGCATGCATATGACATGAAGATGAATATAGGTGTTGCGATTCTGGGAGTAACTAAGGAACACTAGGAAACAGGCAATAGTCATTAGCATTTCCTGAAGCAGTGTTGTGGTATGTTAGTCTCCCATCTAAATGACTTAGGTAGATTCACATTTGATGAATTTTCTTATATGGCCTCATTAGAGAGATAATGATTGTATGACACATTAGTGGTTAGCTACGTGCTAGCCTATCCCATGAATTACCCTTACCCTAGTACTATTTGAGAATTTGTATTGGATACTTAATGCTATGATGTTTATATGTTACCTTACATAGAGTCTGCATAGTTTACCCTTATGTATATATTGAAAATTGGTTCCTTTTATTGGCGCATAAGAACCCTAGGTGACTCATTTCCTTAAAAACCCCTATTAGAGTAGTAAAGAAAAAGAGTACGACATCACCTAGTCAATAATACACACACCAGTTCTGAAACAAACCAAGGTATGCACTTTACATCAACACTAATATAACCAAAGAAAAAATAAAAGCATGCATGGAAGAATAACCCAATACGCCGCCTTATTTCTCCTTAACCCCAATTAGCGTTATTGAGTTAATTCATTCAGCTAGCTTCTGGAAAAGAAACATCATGTCGATTATCAACCCGCATCGTGTAGCTCAATACCCATTTCTACAAGATTTGAATGTTCCTAAGCATACAGGTTGTCTTCGCCATTGATTTAATCATAAGATAAGTAATATATGTCTGAATGATTGTCGATCTCTCTAATTTGTTGATTTCCTTATGCTTAAAGATCCTTTTATTTGGTTCTTCCCAGATATGATAGATCGTTGTAACAAGGCAATAGGAAGCCAGTTGGATGATCTGATCTCGACTGTGGAATTGAGTTTTGATCAAGCTAACTTCTTCTTTGAGATTCAAGGAGTTATCATTTGTGTTAAGATTAAGTTTAAGTTTCATTAGCGTTCATATATACCTTGTGTAGCTGTAGTTGAAAAATAATGATTGATGCTTTCTGGTAATTTTCTGCATAACACATATAGCTCTTCATAATTTACCCCTACTATCGTAGTCTGTCGGTTATTCTAATTCATCCTAATAGAACTCTATAAGCATAGCATGACATTTTTTTACTATTTATGTTCCAGATAACCGGGCACCAGTACGGTTGATTATATGGTTGTGTGCATGCTTGTCATGTCTTGTTAAATAAAAACAGATGTTGTGCACACCATTCTCAATAGTCTGCATCCCCATTTATGTCTATTTGAACCGGCTGATTTAGCGAAATGCCTCCCTTGTTTCAGTAAATCTAAATGTGTTCCAGTGGTTGTCTTGTATGATGCTGAAAACTGTTATGTGTTTAGTTTTAGAAATGTAGTATCTGTCCTATCCCAGTATGTCTACTAAGGTCTTATTGGTAGCCAAGGTTCTATCCAGAGTAAAGTGGTACTCCCATCTACAATTACCATCCTTATGCATTTAAGACTATCACCCCTATGTCGAAGCATGTTGTTCATAGTGCAGGACATGTTGTTGAAATGTAATTGCCAAAAAGTTGTGTTGCTGTAGTATTTATTTTGCATCTACTTGGACCGCGTGTTTTCTTTGAAATGAAGTTGCCAAATAAAGTTTAAGATAGCCTATAGTTCTGAGATCCTGGAAATTCTCTAAGCCAATAACCCCCTCTAGTTTTGGCCTGCAAAGTCCGCTTCATGATATTTTATGTTTTTTTCCTGCCTAAAAGAAATCGGCACAAATGCTATCAAGTTTAATTAGTGTTGTTGTAAATCCCACCTTTTCGAACCTCAAAAGTCAACACTAATACATCCACGGTATTCACGTGCCGAGCATCCAAGTGCTAGAAAAACAACTTGTTGGGGAAAAAGAAAAGAAGGAAGATAGAATCTCCTAAAAAACATGATGAGTAATATATAATATTAAACAAGTCTTTTAAAAAGAAAGAGACTTTAATATAAATACATAATCATAGTACAACACTAACCCATCATCAGCCTGAACAGTTATAACAACCTATCCTTCCAATTGCTGCAACAAGAACAAATAACGGAAGATAAAAGAAAATACGGAAGTATGTCTAGGAAACATCTAGCACATCTTCTAAAAGCTACAAAGTGTCCACCTTAATCTGAATAAATATCTCTAGCTGACTAAAGCATTAACCATGCCTAGGTCAATCTGGTGTGAGAAAAAAAATCAAATGAATTACTTAATGTTATAAAATCTTTCAGAAATAAAGGTATCTCATAAAACCACGCCGCACATAAACTCAGATGAGTTTTTACCTTACGGTAAACAAAACATTTTCTATAGAAAATCCTATGCTATTATCATGGTGTTTAGAGGGGAAAATAAATATAAAATTAGCTAAAATGCTTGCTTCTCACATTTCAACATAGTTCGATATAACCAAGTCTGTAAAGGCACGTAGTGGAGATTGTATTTCCATCAATGACTAGGCTACTGGGTACCGCCCGCCATAGTACACCTCTAAAAAATGTACCGGGTCCTACATATGGACCCCCTGCAAATTAGAGTCAACTGCCCTTTTAACTTGGCATACCAGATTATATCATTCCCTAAGACCAAGGCTCTAAAACAATGTGCACCAGCCATGGCCCCACTTCTGTGAGCACACCAAGTATGTAAATATCGATTCTAGATTCAAGAATGAATGCTCCTACTGGTAGCAAACTATATAGCTCTGAAGCATATCCCGTGTTTTAGTCATTAACGGATTGTGAGGCTTGCAAGGTCACAATTACTTTTTTCCTCTCTTAGCATTGCCCACTTGGAATGCTAACATTCCCCTCCAATCACCAATGTTATTCTAGCATTCATTCATACAAGTTGTTCAACATAAGAACAAACCAAATGCACTACTTCTACTACATCCATTTTGGAATCACCCTCAAGATTAGTAGCAAGTAGCCCTTGCCCTTCAAAAAGCTCTATCTTCGACCCCCATCATCTTCAAGAGTCTTCAATACTATGCTTGAGTTAGATCGAAGTGGTTTTTGGATAATTCATACTTATTCGATCCTGGTCTCTTCAAACCAACATTTTCTAGTTTCTGCTAAACTCAATTCCGGTTCTTTTTGGAAATATACAGATAATACATAGGAGCGGGGATCACCCCTTAACTATTTAAGTGGACGAGTCTCCCTATCATTTATTCTAGGAGAACACAACGAGATATATATGCATAGTATATCATTATCGAAGATGATTGTGCCATATAACTCACGTGTTTCCCCTAGATATTTCCAGAGTTATATTTTGGCTAAGATTTTGATAGTCGGTTATTTAACTATCAAATAATCAACAACAAAAATATAATTCCATGTGGGATCCACTAAGCCTCTATTGATTAATCTTTCCATAAATCAAATCACATCCAAATCTTTGATTCAAATATACCTTTACCAAGGATATTTTTCAAACCCTTATACTCCTTTCAATACTTGGAAAAGATTTATATACTTATCTCAATGGTATAATTATATTTTCAAAACGTTATGCTTTCAATACTCAGAAAATATATCCATATACCTATCTCAACGGTATAAGTATATTTACAAAACTTAAGGAAGATTCCCTCTTTCCCCAAATTCATATTTAAATGTGCTAACAAAATTTTCATTTAAAACATTATTTACTATAAAGAAAACCACTACTCTTCGATGTTCAGTATAGAAAGAATGTTTCCATACCACCATAATTAAGAAGGATGAATAGTCAAACAAATCTCTTTCCTTTATAAAATTCCCTTTTTATAAGCCCATTTCATATTTACAAATAATTTTATAAATCTCCAAATTAATTTACAAAACTTTTTTACAAATCTCTAAAATGATTTATAAACACCTTATAAACTCCTTTACCAAATATCGTTTAAATTCCCCTTTACAAAACATCATTTTGTAAATCTCCTTTAAATAAAACCGCTTTAAACAAATCCTTGTTTATAAAGCAATTTATTATTTATAAAAACCTTTATTCAATTAATTAATTACCTTTAAATACCATAATTAAATAATTAATTAACTCGAAATCCTCATTTTTAAAATAAGTAATTAACTTTAAACGTCGTTAACTAAATAATAAATTAACCTTTAACCATCCTTAGAAATATAGTTAACCAACTTACTTTAAAACATTTCCAATGAAATAGTTACTTAACTATCTTTAAAACAACTTTCATAATTATATAATCACTTAACCTCAAATAGTTAATAAAATAGAGTTAACTTAAAACCAAAACATACACATTCGGAAAGAGACTAAGCGACCACAATGGTACTAAATTAAGCCACCATTTTTTTAAATTTAACTTGTCACATATAGGTAATTACATAAGCCACCATATATGTAAATAAAATCAATTAGCAATCACTAACTAAACCATCACTTGTCCAATATAAATTAACTGGCATATGTTCAATGTCCAAATCAATGCATTAGCAGTAACAGGGATTTATTCTGCTAAAAGTATGTCCAAATAATCTACTTAATTTTAATTATAGCATAATTAGGATTTATTCTGCTAAACAAGTGTCAAATTTTAATATAACTTATTCATATTTTTTTGGTTTTTAAATGGCTTAGACAAAGGATCCCTTGTATGAAATCAGTTTATTTATCAAAGGAGCTGCCTTAAAATAGAGCTGATAGAGTTTAAAGTAAGCCTTTAATCAATAATAGTTAAATCTTAATTTAATTACTAATTAAATCATAATTAACTCTAAATTAAGCTTAATTAAACCTTAATTAAATCTTTAATTAAATCTAAAAAATTAGTTAATTAAACCCTACCTCATTAGTAATTAATTAATAATTAAACCCTAATTGCTTAATAATTAACTAAATAAATAAATAAATTTAAATAAACTAAAATTAATACTTAATTAACTCTTTACTTAATTAATAATTAATTAAAACTCCCTTAATTAATTAATTATAATTAACATACTTAATTATTACTTAAGTACTAATTAATTTACTTAATCACTAATAACTACTAATTATCTTTAATTAACTAATTGATTAAATAATATTTTAAACTCATACTTAATTAAAGATTTGAAAAAGGTTTTCAAAAATATTTAAAAAGGAAACACTTTATATTTAGAAAAACGTTTGATTTTTCCAAACTGCATCCATAGCGACTATCGCTATGGATGCCATAACTTAGAACTAGTTTCTAATTTAACATTTTTAAGTTTAACTCTTAAAACTTTATTTACTTTATACAACAAAATTAAGAGGTTCTGAAACTAAAATAAAGTTAGAAACTTCGAAATCCTTTTAGTAATTTAAAACTAGTAAACATAATTTAGTTTCTAAGGGATCTCAAGTCATCTTACAAATCAAAATGCTAACTTCCTTAGCAAATACAATACATAGGAAAGAGCACAACTTATATATACATGTTATATCGCCATACATTAAAGAAAGATCATAACTTTAACATCAGTTCACAACCAAACTACAATTTCATGGTCATAACCAAGTGATACATATAACTCCACATATTAGCAACACCAAACACACACATATATACAACAAAGAGCACAATAATAACTAGCAACATAAAAAGTTTAAAACTTTTAAATTAAAAAGTGAGTTTAACTCACCAAAACCAACTAATGCCAAAGCAAATCACCTCCACTTCATTACCAACCCTACATCTTGGATTCTTTTGGCAAAAGACTTAATTTTTATGGATCTAAGAGACTAGATGGGCTGGTCCTATGGGCTTGGCCATGATGTGTATAGAGGGTTTGGACTTGCTTTTTGAGGGAGAAGATGTAGAAAGAAGTGTTTTAGAATAGTTTTTAAAGAATTTAAGGTAGAAAAGAGGAGATTTTAAAATTTTAAACTTTAAGAAGCCATTGAAAGGTCTTTGAAAAGCTTGAGGAAGAAGATAAAGTTTTGAAACGTTAAGAAAATGAAGTGGAAATGAGAGATTTTGAAAAAAAAATTATATAAATTTAGATTAACAAATTACTAAAATATCCTTTAGTATACCACCCTCCACTAAGAATTTGCCACATTATCCCATTATCTCCCTCTTTCCTTCCACATGCCACCTTCATGGCCTTACCCTTTTATCCAGCATATTGAACTCTTACTTACACTATGATATGAAAAGAGAATGTGACATGGTATAACCTTTATTTTATTTAAATTTTAGTTTGAAAAGTGTCACGTATGATTCTTACTTAAGTAAACATATATTTTTACTTTTTCTATGTTACTATTCCCAACTTAAAATACAATTATAAGTGTATATTTGTATACTAAGGTGTTCACCATATTTCAAACAACTTTTAGATGATGAAAAAAAATAAAATTTGAAAAAGCTTTTCGGTCACATTTCCTGTTCTTGTTTAAACTAATTATCCATGTAAACCTATTTTGAAATCCATTTATTAATTATTTAAAAATATATTAAATAGCCCTATTTAAAGCGATTAAATTCCGGGTTGTTACAGTTGTAGTTGGCATGTACTAGACTAATAAACAATATAACACCATTGAAGTGATAACAGTGTAAATTAATTCAGCTCTACCAGCCATAGAGTGTAAATTGTTGTCCCAATTGTCAAATTTGCCCATGATCTTTTGAAATAAGGATGTACATTCAACATACTTTGGGTAATCACCCCCAAATATGTGACTGGTAAAGATAATGTCTGTATTTGTAGTATTTCCAATATTTCTGATTTGTTTCCACGGCTAGTGCTAAAGCACACTTTAGTTTTCAATTGATTGAGTGTCAAGCTTGCCATCGTACTCAAACCTTGAGTTATGTTTCTGATACCAATTGCACTCTTAATATCTGCTATAGCAAAAAACATAACATCGTATGCATAAAGTAAGTGAGATATAGTAGTTTGAATGTTATTAATAGGAGTGATATCTCTCTTTCGAACTGATGCTTCTTGTTTTATAGACTATATTCCATAGCAGTGCAAAATAGGTATGGGGTCAATGGGTCCTCTTGCCTGATACCTTTATTTGAAGAAATGAAACCTTGTGCCACACCATTTATTAGCACTGAAAAGGTTGGGGTAGTGATACATGCATGAAACAATCTAATAATTTGATGTGAAAAATTCATTCTTTCTAGCATGTCACATATTAAATTTCTGCATATCTTGCCATAAGCCTTTTGTAGGACCACTTTGATGTAGAATTTTTTTATCCATTTTTTATTAAAATTTCTGATGTTCTCATGAGCCAGAAGTATATTCACTACAATATTTCTACCAGGGATAAAGGCACATTGAGATTTAGATATTATAAAAGGTATAAAAAAAGCTTAATCCTATTGCAAATCACTTTAGAAATCACTTTGTATAATACATTGCAATAGGCTATGGGTCTAAAGTATGATATATCAAAAGGTTTATCAATTTTAGGAACAAGTGTTATGAATGTATGATTTAAACCTTCTGGTATATCGGCAGATGTATATACATAATTGGCAGCAATAAGCAACTTATCTTTAATTAGTGGCCAGTGAAGCTTATAGAACTTTGATGAAAAATCATCTGGGCTAGGGGATTTTTCATCTTTGATTGAGAAAACAACATCATATATTTCCTTTTCTGAAAGTGGTAGCAACAAAAAAGATCTTCCTTGCTCATTTATCTCTTTTCTACACTATATATTCTCATAAGACATGTGGTCTACTTGTTTACCATTAAACAAGTCTGTATAATATTGAACAATAGATGTTGAATTTGCACTATGTCAAATATCAGTTCACCATTGTCATTGTATAATGCTTTAATGTTGTTTTTGTACTTTCTCATATTCATCTTGGCATAGAAAATTTTGAAATTAGAATCACCTTCAGTGAGCCAAGCAATTTTTTATTTTTGTTTGGCCTCAATGTATTTTCCATGCATTTTCTGTTTAATAGCACTTCTTGCATTTAACGTTGCATCATATAGTAGAACATCTTCTAGGTTATTATCTACATCCAATAGCCTTTTATTAAAGTCTGTTTCCAAACTTGCCATAGTTTCTGTATCCTTATGTTTGGTTTTATTCCATGCTTTAAGGTTCTGTTTTATTCTTCCAAGCTTGATCATTAGTTTTTGAATTGGTGTGCCTCAAGAAAAATCTAATAGAACAGATACAACCTGATCTTCAACGCCATTTGCTAAGTGCCAATTGCTATAATATCTGAATGGTGTACCCCTCTGTTGGGCAGTTTGTATGTGAAATTTAATGATGATAGGGGTGTGATCACTTATGGTGATGATGTGGCAGTAGCAATCAAATTTGGGAAGTGTGGTAACAAGGTGCTATTTATTAACACTTCGTCAATATGTGTTGCAATGCCTCTTCTCCTCCATGTTATATGTCGACCTCTGCAAGGCCTCATGTGAGGAGACAATTAGAGAACCGTCTAAGATGATAAAAAAGTATCGGAAGTCCTCCTTTCTTGTCCTTTGGGTTGAGAATATTGTTGAAGTCCTCCAGTAGTAGCCAAGCTTTGTGCATAACACTTGCTAATTGAGAGAGTTCTTGCCACAACTGCTCTCTATCTAAAAACTAATTACTTGCATACACAACTATTAAATACAAAGAGTATTCCCCAAATTAGTAATTATGCAAGTAATATGTTGAGTATTCGCTTGAATGAAAAGAACTGACCATACAGTTTTATCCCATAGTAGTAAAATTCTGCCTTTCGAACCATATTCATTATTGTGTAAACTATCCCAATTTTTATCTTATTTGGATAGAAACTTAGTAATTTTTTTCAGTAGATAACTTATTCTCTAATAAACTAATAATGCTGGGTTTATTGGGTTTCAGGAAGGAAATAATTTGATCCATTTTTGGATAAGTATTAATCCCCCTGACATTCCATATAATAAAAGTCATTTACCATTTGAGCCTTTTTTCTCTTTTTAGGGGGCTCTGATTGTGGTTGTTCGCTGGTGGTAGCTTCTGAAACTTCCTGTTCATATTCAGAATTAGGCGACACAAATGAGGAAAATTTGTCATCTTGAGACTGTTTTTCACCCTCTTCTTGAATGTTTTGAGCAATATTTTCAATAAATTCTGCTTCATGTAAAAAATCTTCTTGTGTATGGCTGAAGTCCTCATGTTCATAATTATCCGGTGTTTCAAAATTGTCTTCGTCGTCAACCAGACTAAGTATCTCAAACTTATTTTTAGTTGTAGTGTGTACTTCCTGTTGCTACTTTCCTTTCACTTATGCATTGCCAATTATAGTATTAGTTTTTGCTCTGACATGTGTAGTTGTGTGCATAATTTTTTGTATCAGCCTCATGTAATGTGGTTTGAGATGAGTCATGTGCAGTGGTAGTTGTGGTAGTGTAATCTGTAGTCCAACTTGTAAAGTTGTGTGCACCATTGACTGTGTCATTCTCCTATGTTTTAGACTAAGGTGAACTAGTACTAGTTTTTGGTTGCCATGCCCTTTATATGTTTGTATTTATCAATGTTGTCGCAGGACCCTTTTGACATTTGTGAGTTTGATGGCCAAATTGTTTACAAACAAAACATATGTATGGCTTAAATTCATACTCAACTTGAATTGTGCACTCCTTACCATTAACTGTCTTAAGAATTACTGTTTCTGGGTAAGTTATGTTAATATCGATGTTTACTAAAGCTCAACCATAATTTGTTCATTTTGCTGTTGCAATTACACTATCTGCTCTGATTGGCACTCAAATTATGCTGGTAAATTCTGCCTAAGGCTTCAACATCTTATTGCTCCAGTCATAAATTTCTCAATTTTATCCAAGTAGGCATGTTTTGTAAATTTTCAGAAGTTATATCCATGCCTGTATTCCGCTATCTTGTAATGATAAATCTAAATTCAAATGTATAAGGACCATTGTCTATGATTTTCTGAATATAAGTAGAAGTAGAGAAATGTACTATAAATTGGCCCGAGTGTACTTCTAATTCATATTCAAAATCATGCTTCCATATTCCATTGATGTAATTCTTAAGTTTAAAATAAGAAGGCCTGTAACCATAAACATTGCGAACCAGTGAATGTTGCCATTTATTTAGTGATGCTGTAGAACTTCATCAGACAATAATGCAAACTCTGTTTCTCCTTCTTTTGATGGTGAATAATAGTCTAGTTTCATGCATAGATTCTCTGAATCACCAGTAACTGCCTGTTTATACGTTTTTGTTGATGATGTTTCTTTCAAATTTTGTTGTGTCGTCATTGCTGGATCATCAGAATTCACCTTCTTGCTTGAATCGCCTCTTATAACCATTTCCACCACTTCGCAAAAAACTGGATAGTTTACCCTTATATATATACTTATATACACACACCCCCCTCTTAAGAGCAATTAATCGATAGTTTATCTCATTTTAGGATTGATGGTCGAGGTTGTTGTGTTCTTATATGACATCGATGTTGTTGGGTGATGCTTATTTACGTGACATGTGTATGATGCTTCTGTCATTATAATATCACCATGTATACTCTGATGGTACTCTTTTGACATAGTCTGACTCGTATGTAATTTTATAATACTAGGGTCGCTCCGAGATATTTCAAGTCCAGGGACGAATTAGCTAGCTTGACTTGTGCGACATTTTCGAAGGCTAGTATACACTTAGGATGATAGTTTCCCCTTTGTGTTTTTGTAGCTTCGTTTATTCGTGATGATGTATTTATTTATCTGACTATGATATGTATATTTGATGAGGGTGAGCATTAAATTAGCATTTTTTTGCTCACCCTGGACATGTACTATTGATATTTATATTTTATTGCTGTAGTATTTATTCTGTATTATGTATTGTTCTGTTCTGGAAAACTCACGTGTTTATTTCTTTATGCCGATACCGACTACATAATGGTACGTGTTATATGACTTGAGATATGTGTCGGTGTTAGTCCAATGGAATGTTCACATATGTAAGCCCCTACAGCCTTATTCTCTGTATTATCAGACAGTAATACCTAGTAATACTCTTTGGTAATATGGATATAGAAGTGAGGTGTTACATTTGGTATCAAAGAATGTACTAATAGTACATAATAAAAAGACACGAGTCATTGGCCTTAGATGGTCCTTGGAGTCCCTATCCCTTTAGGTATTGGGTAGATTCCCTAAGTATATGCTAGGAGTACGTGGTGATTACTCGGGTAGTCACCTAGAGGCGTACTTGTTATTCGCACATTTGTATACTTGAATATATTTATTTTTTGGTTCTAAATATGAATCTCTCTTTAATGCTGAAGTGAGAATGGCTAGTGGTCAATTTGCCCGAGGTGATGTCTAGCAGTCCTGGTAATGAGGGTATATTCATGACCATCGATCAGTTGATGGAGCTTGTATGGAGTATTTGATGGTTCACAACACCTAATCCTCCTACTCCCCATTTTTATTTTGCATGGATATGTAGTGATTATGATAGCCTTAGAGGGAAGGCCTTCAAAGGAATAGAGAGAGTCATTGGAGTTTAGGCATGGCTAAAGGCATGCAAGTGCATCTTTACTCGCATGGGAGTCACTGATCGACAGTGGGTTCATATTGCATCCAGTAGGTTACATGAGAGGGCTCTTGATTGGTATGATTTGTTGGTAGCCGAGATTGATGAGGCTTATCTAACATTGGATAAGTTTAGGCTTCGCTTTGAGCAGAAATTTCCTCCTGAGGTAGTGAAAGCACTCGTGTGCAGAGAGTTCATTGATGTAAAGCAATGTCAGTGGCAGAGTATGTGGCTACCTTTGAGACACTTTTTCGAGGTATGGTATAGATATCATCAACAATCCCCTCAAGAAGAACAAGAAATTTTTTATGGCTTGACCAAGGCTTTGAGGAAAGCCATACTTCCTAACTTGAGGCTACATTTGAGAAGCTATAAATATCGCTTTAAAACTTAAGGGGGTGGGATGGAGAGTGGAGATGTGGGGTAGAGGAGTAAGCCTAGATTTTCTCAAAAGAGCAAGTTTCCATTCAAGAAGCAAAGATCCGGATTCTAGAACAAGAAGCAAGCTAGAAGCAAGGCAAAATTCACCCAGAAGAAGGATATTACTTAAGTTGTCCGCTACAATTATGAAGAGGTAGAACACTATTCCAAAGATTGCAGCAAGGCTAGACATGTGGTTGGGTGAAGTAGTGCAGAGTTTGTAAGGAGATATGTCACTTAAGTTACTCTTGCCCAGCTATTGAAAAGGATAAGAAAAGTGGGAGTTTATATGCTTTAGAGATCTCTACTGGACCATCTCAAGCTAAGGGGAAAACTCTTACCATCCTTGAAGGTACTATCTCATTAAGAGATTCTTCCATTAGAGTTCTTTTCGACACAGGTGCGTCTCATTCCTTTATGTTGAAAAGTTGACAGATTTGATCTTGATGTTTGCTTTGTTACATCTTTGCGGATTGCTAGTCCCATGAGGGGTTATGTAGCCCTTGGGATGTTATGTAAAGATGTTTTGGACTTATGTGGATTCTCCTTCTTGCGTGATTTTCATGTGTTTGAATTTCTAGAATTCAAAATTATTCTTGGGACGGACATGCTAATCAATACAAGGCTCATCTTTTATTTCTGGAGAGTAATCAATCTTAGTTATCCAGATTCCATACCGCGCCTTAGCCTGGCTTTTAGAACCATTAGTCAAAGCTCGAGTGGTTCTCCTTTTGATTTTGATTCTCGAAAAGAGGTTAGTATTGCCAGAATCCCTATTATCTGATATTATCTTGATGTTTTCGAGCCTATCGCTGATTTGCCTCTAAGGTAAGCCATAGATTTTCGAACTGATCTTATTCCCGAACCTCAACCAATCAGTCGCCCTCCCATAAGGATGTCCGCCAAGGAGAATGAAGAATTAAAGAAGTAGTTGTTGGAGTTGGAAGCTAATAATTTTACCCACTATACTAGTTCACCTTGTGGCATTGCGGTGTTGTTTTTGATGGTTCACTCAGGTTATGTATCGATTACCAGAAGCTGAATTAGCTCACCATAATGAATAAATATCCTTTGCCCAGGACCGATGGCATGTTTGATCAGCTTTGCGGTGCCAAGGTCTTTTACCAGCTTGACCTTGCAGTCAGTTACCATCAGCTCTATATTATAGAGGACTACATCCCATTTAACACCTTTACGAACTCAATATGGATCTTATAAGTGGCGTATGATGCCATTCGGATTCATGAATGCACTTGCGTATTTTATCGATCTCACAAACTGGATTTTCAAAGATTATCTTGAGAAATTTGTCTTGGTATTCATTGATGACATCTTGGTTTATTCTAAGTCAGAGGGTAGAGCATGAGCATCAACTTAGAGTTGTTTTAGAGACAGTTATGGGAATCAGTTGAAAGCCAAGTTCTCCAAATGCCACTTTTGGAAGGAGGTGAAGTTCTTAGGCCATGTAGTATTAGAGGCAGGTATTTTTGTAGATCCAGCTAAGAACAATTATAGGGATCATAAGCTTTATTGGTTTGTCATGATATTATCAATGATTCATAAAGGGTTTCTCAAAGATTGGGCTATCTCTTACTAATCTTAGCAAGAAGGGAGTTGTAACGACCCATAAATTTGATGCTTTTAATATTAAAGTAATTAAAAAATGAAATAGAAGAGTGAATTAGGTGTTGTATTTATAACCGTTGTGAAGGTCTTTCCAAGCTGATCGGTTTTGATATATATGGAGTCATGAATTGCAAAATGGAGGCAAGGCATTACAATATTTAAACAACATACATAGCTATTTCGGGCCAAACTAGATACACAGCCCATAACTCAACCCAATGACTATATAAGTGGGGCTATGAAACCGTGGCCGTCACTTTTATCTTCAGTTTTCTTCCTTAATCCCAAAATTCTTCTTGATCCTATTTTAATGGCGGATGATTTTCACTAATTACAAATTGATCCAATGATCACAGTGCCCAAACACCTATATATTATATATCGTTGCAAAGCATTCAACAAATGAAGTCGACGTTCGTTTATCGACAAGGTTCTCAGGTTGGCCAAAAATTGTTGAACAATTCTCATCCGTATGAATTAGGATTTTCCAATAAACGATGAAACAACAACTATGGAGAAATCAAAGTCTATATTCATAGAGAGGATGTCGTGAGCAGCAGATCTATCGGTTTGGATCACTATAGCTGTGCCATGTTTGTCGGAATTAGCCAATCTCCAGCCATGTTCTCACTCATGACAGAGGCCAAGGACTTGGGGCGTGGTGACTTCGGTAGGGTCAACTAGGTTGGCCTGGTGATGGGGAAGGCATGGATGGTGGCAGATCGGCAAATGGTGGCTTGTGATGCTAACGACGTTGACACGAAGGGGGAAATGATGGTGCTGTAGCATGCTTATTTCAATTTTTTGTTTATTATATTACTAAAATACCCCTGAAACTTATAACCCTCGTATCTATCACATACCAACTCCATTTCACGCATACTATAACAACCCACCTTGGAACATGTCTAAATTATGACCTGGAAAAGGCCTATTAAACTTAGATCCATTTTAAGGCTGTCTGTTGGTTGGAAAAAGAAGTAATAGTATAGAGCAATAACTATTCTTTCAGAACTTACAACAGATGGAATAAAATATAATAAAAATTGTATCCATTTATTTCAAAACCATTTGAAATGTCATAATACAAAACATCATCAAAATCTCAAGTAAAATCTGTGATGTCATTTATCCAAAATACATGGGTATAACAAAAAACATCATAAAAGATAATAATAAGTGCCAAAACCTTAAGCCACTCCACCTTCAAGCATCATCACCGTCATTACTCCATCCTTAACCTGTGTTGTAATGAGGAGGGAGTTAGAACAACAAATGTTTGGTAAATAAAAACCCTGAGTCTTACCATTTCAGTGCTTGGGCAGTATATTTTAAAATAAGAATATGTATTGCATACATAAAACCATTTAATACTTCTTATAAGGAAAGGAGGCCCATCCTAAATCAACCACTTAATACCTTCCATTCTCGAAGCAGGTTTTTAAATCACATAACCAAAATCCCACATCATAAATATCTAACAACGCGAGAGATATTACTCAAGCTACTTAATACCTTTTATTGGAAAATAGGCAGACTCTGGCCAATTAAGACCCCCATCATTTAATACATATTCCCAAGGTGGACCCCTCAATGGTAATTATCTAGCTGACATCATATGGAATCTCTCAAGCCACTTAATACTTCTTTATGGAAAGGCGGACACTCAATCAATCACTTAATACCTTATCCCGAAGCGGAGCCCTATCGAGATACCACTTACCGTGCCTAATAACCAGCCCCTTGGCAATTTAAAACTTCATTTGGAGAAAAGAGGTGGGCCATCAAACAACTGGTTAATACCTCAAGACCTCAAAGCAGGCCCTTCGTATTATGACCCATACTCATAATGATGTCTCACATTGTCCGACTATTTGTAGGAACTGGTAGCCAGATTAGCTGGGCAGATTTACCCTACAGAATTTGAGACTAACCTCGCATCATCACAAATATTTATCATAGAAGATGTCCCACATCAGCCCCAAAGTCACATTGTTGGTAGCTAGATTAGCTGGGCAAACTTCTGTGTGTCTTTTGACTGACCTCGCATCCCTATGACTTAGCCATATTGTAAATACCCTTCATATATATAATACTCATCTCACTGTTTTGTAATTATGGTCTTATAAGGAATCTTCCTTATTATGCCTTAAAATATAAATTACCTTCCTAAAGGGAAATTATTGACAATAATTACCTAATTAACTACACAATTATACGCTATAATTATACATTTATTACGCTAATAGAACTAAATATTTATTCGTGTCTAATAACTTCTAAGCGTGTGGTTCATACGTTCTAAACTAGCGTTAAATGTCAATTCATTTAACCATAATACTAATACAAGTCCTTTCCCTTCTGATTTCAACGATTTCAATATCCATAACAAGGATTAAATATTCATATCCAAAACTGCAGTAAATAGAAATAGAAACCCATTTTATTACATCAATATAATGGAACATCCTAAACAATATGAATTGCAATCCTAACTTCATATTCTATTCCACTCCGCTTTTACAAAGAAATAAATAAAGGAATTTTGTATGGAATAAGTGGTGTAAATTACGAATAGAATTCATGCTCGACACTTTTATTTTATCATCTAAGACTCATAATTTGAATCAAAGAAAGAGGAGAAGTGGAATAGACTATGAAATTATCAAAAATTGCAGAAACAATATAAATTTCATTAAATTAACATAATAATTAAGAATCTCCATCTAGAATTAACATTTTGAAATAAAAAGGAATTTGGGGGATTTTATCTATTTTGTTTTCGCAATCCTGAAATCCTCAAGGCATATTCAAATCAATATACATATATTAATCAATTACTGATAAATAAATACTAAGGTTTCCACTCACAGAATGTCCTTAGCTTTGCCTCCCTTGGATTTGCATGTTTTACAACCCCTTCCAAAATCTCACTTTTGATATATGTATGTATGTATGTATGTATGTATACACAGCAAGGGAGAGGTACATATGTTTATTAGATTTAGAATAGTTGGAGAATAATAGAATAAGAATAAGTTGGAAGGAGACGAGATAAATAGAAAACTATATTGAATTCTTACCTGAATTCCTAATGGAGTTTCTAAATCTAATTTGGAGAGATAGGATTAGTAGAGGTTCAAGGAATCCCCCAAATATATATGAATAAAAAGTGGATAGGATAAGGTCCTATTTATAGGAGTTGAAATGCATCAGATCCATAGGATGAAGTTAGGTGAAAAGCGGATAAATCTTGAGCTTTTAAACATCGAGAAACCCTAGCCGTCACCCTAAATAGGGGTCAACCGCCCCTTGACCGGTCGACCGCTAGGGGTTGACCACTTGGGTCAGAAGTGTCGACCTCTCCACTAATTTGGGGTGCACTACTTTGTTTCCATTGCTCGTTTTTTTATTCTCTAATTAACCTTTAACGTTAATTGTTTCACGTAACGTTTTACTTAACCCCCAAGTAAACCTACAGTTAATTTTTGAAATTCAAATCCTAAATTTAAATACTTATTTGAATTTAAATTCGAACTAAATTAGTTTAAATCCGAAAACTTCAAATACTCATAAATTCTTTGTTTGACCTCCATTTTCAGCATATTATATATGGAAATAGATCAGAATTTCACCATGAACGCAAAGGAATAACTTTCGCGGTCAAATTCCAACTTTTATAAAATTTCCATTTTCAACCCTATCTTATTTTATTGAATTCACTCAATTTATTTATAGTTGATTTTACGGGTGTTACATTCTTCCCCACAAAAAGAATTTCATATCAAAATCTTTCAAGAGTAGAATAGCGTAATGTGCAATAACATCCATATTACACAACCAAGTTATCTACACAACCATCTACCCAATCAAAGTGCAATTGATTATGTACTACAGACATACTAAAATAAACTCTATCCTAGCATGAGTGTGTAATCGTGCCATGCAAGTATGTATGCAAACACCTAAAACATGCATAAAAATTTCTACATGAGTGTAAAGTGATTGGGAAAAAAGTGCGGCAACCATTTCCTACCATTGAATCTAGCAACCACGATGCAACTAAAATCCTAATTTTAGAGAGAAGGTTTACCGATGAAAATCTCTGGATGAGTGATCTTCGTTTTATCCTCGGTTTCTCATGTGTTTTCCACCGGATTATCATCCCTTTGTACTCAGACCAGCCTAATTATTTTGTTTTGGAGTCTCCTAGTTCCATGCTCCGTAATGCGTGTGGTGGCATGGGGCACTATTAGCTCCGTCTCTATTCTACCAAATGATCAGGCTCAACTCTAATAGTCGTGTCATGAAGGCATTTTATAAGGTAAGAAATGTGGAAAACATTATGGACTCTCACCAATCTGTCAGGAAGCTCCATACAATAAGCAAGTTTTCTTATCCTTTCCAAAACTCTGAATGGTCCAACAAATATAGGCACCAATTTTGTAAACTTGCCAGACATAACCACTTTTATAAGAGGAGAGACTTTGACAAATATCATATCTCCAACCTCAAACTCAAGCTCTTTCCTTCTTCTATTTGCATAAAATTTCTGACAGTCTTGTGATGCCTTCATTCATTTCCTGATCAAATCTACTTTTTCCATGGTACCACGGATCAAATCGGGTCCGAGTAATATATTTTGGTGGTTTTCCACCAACAACTTGGCGATTTGCATGGGCTCCTATAAAGTGCTTCAAAAGGGGCTATACCAATCGTCGCTTGATAGCTATTATTATACGCGAACTCAAATAAAGGTAGATGTTGCTTCCAATGTCCTCTGAAATCCAAAACATAAGCCTCAACAAGTCATCCAAAATCCTATTCACCCTCTCTATTTGACCATCAATCTGTGGGTGATATGAAGTGCTAAGATTCAAAGAAGTTCTCAAAGCTACTTGTAGGATCCTCTAAAACTAACTAGTGAACAAAAGGGTCCTATCTCTAACTATGCTTATTTAAATTCCATGCAATCGAGCTACCTCCTGATGTAGATCTGCGTGAGAGAAGTGGCAGTTCTATTATTCCTAACTATAATAAAATGGGCATCTTAGTGACTCTATCCACAACAACCCAAATAGCTTCATTATCCTTCTGACTTCTAGGCAATCCTTCTACAAAATCCATTGCAATATGCTCCCACTTCCAAGTCGGAATTTCCAATGGTAATTATAATTCTCCAAGCTTCCCTTGCTTAGCTTTTACTCTTTGACATGTCAAGCACTTAGCAACAAACTCAGCGACACTCTTCTTCATTCCAGGCCAAAAGAAAATCCTCTTCATAATCTTGTACTTCTTATCTTCCCAAGGTGAATGGTCATCTTTAAGTGGTGACATTCCATAAGCAACTCTCTCAATAAACTATCAATCAATGGGACACAAAGGCATCCATCCCTTCTCATCAGCTGAATACCTACTAGCATGGGGAAAATGCCCTCCCTTCCTCAACTTCTCCAAAATCTCTACTAACTCCTCATCCTTTACTTGCTCGAGCCTTATGCGGTCTATTAATACTGGCCAAATCTCCATAACTGCTAAAAATCCTTGGATGTGTTCTGTTGGCAGTTGGAAGTTAAAATTTGAGTGGAATTCCAACTGCCTCCATTCATAGCACCTAAGGCAGCATGCCTTCGACTAAGGACGTTAGCGACTATGTTCCCTTTTCTAGGGGTGAACTAAATACTAAAGTCGAACGGTGCTATATATTCCATCCATCTCTACTGCCTAGGATTTAAATATTTTTGGGAAAATATGTATTCCAATGATTTATGGTCAGTGGATAACTCAAACCATTCTCCCAAGAGATAATGCCTCCACATCTTCAAGACAAAGAATATAGCTGCTGTTGGCATCAAAATTGCCACCAACACCCAGTTGTATGAAAGTACCAAATATAGTCATAGATCGTAGATAGTATCTAATGTAGAGAATATAATATGAAGAACAAACAAATTAAAATGAAATCAAGTAAAATGAAATAAGATTTATAGTGGTTTGGCTAACTTTGGCCTACATCCACTACAGAATAATCCTTTTTATTATATTGTAGTTTGTTTACAGTTACAATCCAAAATCCAAGAATAAATCTGGAAGAGTGTATTCTAGGTTGAAGATAAAGAGAAGCAGAAAGAAGATCCTTTTTCTGACGCCATACCTACTATATTTATGGGGGAATACGTGCACAGATTAGGCTGAAATTTTGGTAGAAGAACCTCCAGGCCATGACAAGACCACCCAAGAATTTTCAGCCCCATTGAGGCCCATAATAGGGATCGGTACCAATCCCTATTTTAGTTTCCAAATGGGGTGCGATCCCTCTAGGGTGTTCCCCATGATGCTAGCTTCTTGTCCTCCAAATTTCATGCCATTTTGACCTACGGTTTGTGAGATATCGCATTTGTCGTGAAGTGATGTTGCATATATTCTGATTTCAACCGATCCCTTTGGAGGGATAGGAGCCGATTCCTCCAAACTCCTCTAAATGACATGCATCCCTAGGAGAGCTCTCCATGTTATATTATGTATAGCCTCCAAGTTTCATGCCAATTGGATTAGTAGAACTCGAGTTATTGATCGATCTTTGTTGCAATATGGTGCGAATGTTTATTATAATCGATCCCTATGGAGGGACAGAGGCTAATCCCTCCAACTTGATCCAAATGATGTGCGATCCCTATGGGGTATTACACATGTTGTAGTTAGCTTGTGCTCTAAGTTTTATGTCAATTGATGAGTAGAAATTGAGTTATTGCTTGATCTTTGCTTCAATATGAGTTGCTTACTGGTTCTTGCCGATCCCTACCAAGGGAAGAGTGTCGATCCCTCTGGCTTCATATTTTTGAGCTGCGATCCCTAGGTTAGGCTCCTTAGGGTCCCCATATCTTGCTCATAAAATTTCATATGCATTGGACTTGTGGATCTTAAGATATTAATTGTTTTCTATTAAAATGCACTTGCTCCTTGAAACATACTGATCCCTATGATTAAAGTTGATTTTTGTCGTTCCCTCCTATGTGTTGAACCCTATTATATACTTTGAACATTCTGCCTTGCATATCTATCAATTTCATTCAATCTCGACTTCATATTATTACCTGTACTTGATTTTTGGCCCCACAATAATCGCTCTGGGCTAATGGCCTATGTAATCGTGAAGTCTGTTGGGTTAAATCCGCTTGTATACTGCCTTGGCAAAAGGTTGGTTAACACTTTATCCCCCAAAACATGCCTTGCTATAGGAAGGTGTGTTTTAAATTGCCACAAATCCAAAATCTGAAATCCTTAACCCATTGATAGCCATATTTTCCAACCCAAATTCCAATCAAAATCCATGATCTCTCCGGATTATTTTATCTAAATATGCATCCATCCAAAGCCAAATCCATTGCAGTTCGAAGCTGATATCCAAATCCATAACCTCTTCAGGTTTTTATCCTAATCCAAATCCTCAATCTCACCGAAGCTTGCCGAGCACAATCCATACTCGATGACCTAAGTAGACCGATCCATCGCGTTCGAGCGAAGAGACCTACCCGTTGTCAAGCATAGTCCATACTTGATGACCTTGATCTCTCTGGACCCTTGCCGAGCACAATCCATACTCGACGACCTGAGTAGACCGATCCATCGCGTTCAAGCGAAGCGACCTACCCGTTGCCAAGCATAGTTCATACCAGACGACTTTGATCTCTCCGGATTCTTACCGAGCACAATCCATACTCGACGACCTGAGTAGGCCTTCGAGCGAAGCGACCTACCACTTGCCAAGCATAGTCCATACTTGACGACCTTTATCTCTCTGGATCCTTGCCGAACACAATCCTTACTCGACGACCTGAGTAGGTCGATCCATCGCGCTTGAGCGAAGCGACCTACTCCTTGCCAGGCATAGTCCATACCCTATGACCTATTGGGTTTTATTCTTCGGCCTTGATACCCCATTGAGGACTTAATCCATGATGCACAAGTTTGTTTCGTCGTGTTCGTGCGACGAAAAGACCCATAACTTGCAATTGTTATCCCATCTCTCTAAATAGGACCACAACTGTGACCTGTGTTATTTATTACATTGATCCAAATTTAAGCGTTCCTAAGTCCGTTTTCCAAAATATAAAATAAGAGTCCTTACAACCAATAAAACTAAATTCAAATAAAACTAGAAAAACAAGAGTTCGAAGCAAACAAGGAAAAAATATTTCACAAATCCGAGCACTACGGTTTATCATCATTTTAGAGCATGCCTAGGGACCGTCCCCGATCCCGTACATATGTAAGTGACTTAGCTATCATACTGCAGAGTTTGTTACTTAGTCCATGCCATCCCGATTAATTGATGACAAGTTGATGATGATAACTTGATCCGGTGCCATTTTCATTCGAGGTGGACGGTGGCTGCTTATGTTCCACTGCCATAACCCGAGTCCTTACGTGTTGTTGTAACTGATCATTCCTCATGTGTTACTCAATGATATCCTTCAAATGTCTATGGTCATTTGTATTATGCCCATCCAGCTCATGGAATAGGCAGCGCTTTCCTGATGTCCGTTCACATTCGGTGGGTTTCCTCCTTGTCGGCCTTCGATACGAAAGGTGTACTCGAGTATCCAGATATATCCGTTCTAGGGTTTCATTCAATTTCGAGTTAGAAGAGAACATGGGTTCTCCCCTCTATTACTTCGATCCATTGAAGCTATTGTCCATGTTCCATTTACCCTTGTCCTTTCCTGAGCTTTCACCGGGTGGTTTTCCACCTCATACCGTATTAACTTTTGTTGCCTCTTTATCAGCTTTCACATCTTCTTGTCATAGAAACCTTTCTGCTTCATGGTAGAATTTCTCAAGATCCATCAGTGGGTCTCATATCAGTGATATCTTAAAATTTGAATTATCTGCAACTCTTGACACTGCCGCCATCAAAACCATCGATGGATCTGGTCGATCCACTGAAACAACGGCCGCATTGAACCTGGTTAAGAAATTCTTGAGTGATTCTCCTGTCCACTGCTTTACTGAGGTCAATGTCATCACATTCTTGGGTCTCTTAATGTGAACTCGAAACTACTTCACAAAACTTTCGACCAATTTCGTCCATGTGCTAATAGAACCACTTTCTAACTGTATGGACCATAGCGCAGCTACATCCTATAAGTACAAGGGGAAGCATCATGCCAAGACTTCTTCTGATCCTCCAGTACTTCCATGTGTCGTATATACCTTATCATATGCATAGTCGGATTCGACTTTCCATCATAAACATCCAGTGTTGGTAGTTTGATTTCTGGTGGATTCCCAGCATTCCTGATATTAGGAGCGAATGAACTTCTATTTACATCCTCCAGATCCCTATTCACCAATCCTTCATGCATAGCTCGCCTGATCATCTCTGTAAACATATCATTGTCTTCCAGTGGTAGTCTCATATCATCATGTTCAAGTTGCCCCCTGAGTTTACGAGGGAATTCTGGAACGTATTCCTTCGGACGAGCAACCAAATTCCGATTCGCACGAAGCTCCACGGGATTTATCGTAGGTCCTCTAGGATCACGATCAACCAGACCCTAAGGCATGCCCCTAGCCTTTAGGAATCAGTGTTGATCCCTCTAAGATGGCGGATGACTACCCCCGACTGCTCTGTTCCATTCCTTTGTCCATTAGCTTCACTTCCATGTTCCCGATTCTGATTTCTAGTGATTCCTGCTGCTTCAACTCCTTGATCTAAGTTGTCGTTAGCTTCTACTGTTCTATTCCCTTGATTATGTGCTCCAGCTTGTCCAATCTGTTAGAGTAAATTTTGCATCATTTCCTCATGTCTTTTCAGCATCCTCGCATGCATAACATCCATCATCATTTCCATTTCATCCCTGGTGATGTAGATAGATATTTGATTAGCTCCAGCTCCTGAGGAAGCCTCCTGACTCCCTCCATGGTGGTTCCTTTCCTGTAGCACTCTCCTTGTTGATTGTCTAGCCATTGCTTCATAGATCCAAGTATCCAAGCTTATAAATCTAAGATCCTAGCTTCCAAATCTACAGGTGCAAGTCCTCTCAATGAAAGCACTAAAATGTTGGCATCAAAATTGGCCACCAACACCCAGTTGTTTGAAAGTACCAATATCCAGTTACAGATCTCAGATAGTATCTAATGTAGAGAATATAATATGAATAACAAACAAATTAAAAATGAAAGTAAGTAAAAAAGAGATAAGGTTTATAGTGGTTCAGCTAACTCCGACCTATGTCCACTCCAGAATAATCCCGTATATTATACTATAGTTTGTTTATGGTTACAATCCGAAATTCAAGAATAAAATTGGCAGAGTTTAACCTAGGTTGAAGATAAAGAAGAGAAGAAAGAAGATCCTTTTTCTGACATTGTTCCTACTGTATTTATAGAGGAAGACGTGCACGGATCAAGCTGAAATTTTGGCAGAAGAACCTCCAGGCCATGACGAGGCCACCCAAGAATTTTCAAGCCCATTGGGGCCCACAATACGGATCGGTATCGATACCTATTTCCATGTCCAAATGGGGCGTGATCCCTTGAAGGGGTTCCCTATGATACTAACTACTTGCTCTCCAAACTTCATGCCATTTCGACTTACGGTTTGTGAGATATTGCATTTTCCATGAAGTGGTGTTGCATATATTCTGATTTCAGCCGATCTATTTGGAGGGATAGGAGCCAATCACTCCAAACTCTTCGAAATGACATGTGATCCCTAAGTGAGCTTCTCCATGTTATATTATGTATATCCTCCAAGTTTCATGCCAAGTGGATTAGCAGAACTCGAGTTATCATTCGATCTTTGTTGCAATATGGTGCGAATGCTAATTATAGCCGATCCCTATGGAGGGATAGGGGCCGATCCCTCTAAATTTCTCCAAATTATGTGCGATCCTTATAGGGTGTTCCACATGCTATAGTTAGCTTGTGCTCTAAGTTTTATGTCAACTGGATGAGTAGAACTTAAGTAATTGTTTGGTCTTTGCTTCAACATGAGTTGCTTGCTTATTCCAGCCGATCCCTACCAAGGGAAGAGTGCCGATCCTTCTGACTTCATCTTTTTGAGGTGAGATCCCTAGTGTAGGCTCCCTAAGGTCCTCATATCTTGCTCACAAAATTTCATATGCATTGGACTTGTGGATCTTGAGATATTAATTGTTTTTATTGAAATGCACTTGCTCCCTGAAACATACCAATCCCTATGATGGAAGTTGATTTTTTCCGATCCCTCCTATGTTTTGAACCATATTCTATACTTTGAATATTATGCCTTGCATATCTATCAATACCATTCGATCTTGACTTCATGTTATTATCTGTACTTGATTTATGGGCCCCACAATCATCGATCTGGGCTATTGGCCTTGATAATCGTGATGTTTATCAGGTTAAATCCACCTTTATACTGCCTTGGAAAAAGGTGGGTAAACAGCTGCCAACTCCAAATTATAAACTGAATATCTTTTCTCATGATCCTTTAGTTGCCTACTAGCATAAGTAACTACTTTTCCTTCTTGCATTAGAACTGCTCTTAATCTTGTGCCACAAGCATTTAAGAAAATGGTAAATTATTTGGTTCCATCGGGAAGCACAGATGCACTAGCCAATAACTTCTCAAGTTTCCCAAATGCCTTAGTGCATTTATAGTCCCAAGAAAGGACTGGGTTCTTCTTCAAATGGGTTAAGGGGGCTGCTATTCTTGCAAAGTTTTTGATGAACTTTCTATAGTAGCCAGCCAACTCAAGAAAACTTCTAACCTCTAATGCATTTCTAGGAGTCTTCCATCCTTCAATAGCTTCCACTTTAGCAGGATCTACTGCCAGTCTTCGCTCAAAAACAATTAAGGAATCTAACTTCTTGGCATTTAGCAAATTTGGCCTTAAGATGGTGTCTTCTTAAGGTTCCTAATACCTCTCTTAGGTGGTCCTCATTCCCCTCTTTGCCCATGGAGAAAACCAAAATATCATTTACGAATCCAAAGATGAATTTATTGAGTTGGCCCTATATACCCTACTCATAAAATTCACAAAGTATGTAGGGGCATTCGTCAATCCAAAATGCATGACTTCCCACTCATAGAGTCCATCTAGTGTGCAAAATGGGGTCTTCGACTTGCTTTTTCTGCAATCCTCAACTAACGGAATCCAGTTGCTAAGTCTAGTTGAGAAAAGACTTTAGCTTCTCCAAGCTGATCGAACAAGTCGTCTATCCTTGGTAAAGGGTACCCATTCTTCCTTGTCAACTTGTTCAATTCCTATATTTGATGCAAAGTCTCAATGAATTGTCTGCCTTAGTGGAAAAAACAACAGGGGCTCCCCACTCCTAAGTACTCCGGCAGATGAATCCTTTCTTAATAGCTTAGAGATTTGCATATCCAATTTTCTTCTTTCTTTAGAGGCCATGTGTCTTAAATCCAGGACGACTGGCCTTGCATCTTTCTCCAAATCTATTCAAAACTCGATCTCCCTTTGGGGTGGGAGACCCGAGACTTCCTCAAAGACATTAGGAAATTCACAAACTATGGGTATGGATGATAGCTCTCCAACAGATAGATTTAGTGAGTATAGATGGCTTAACTCAACTAAATCTTAGGCTGTACAAAGAATTTCTAGGTCACGGCCTCCAAAACTTCTTAATCATACAACCCTCCTATCACAATCAAGAATTGCAACATAATATGCTAACTGATCCATACCTATAATAAGTGCATACCCCTTAAAAGTTAGAACATATACATTACATATGAATTAAACGTTGCACATGTCCAACACTAGGCCTCGACACATTAAAGAGAGATGCGTTGAACCTCCAATAGGATTAGAGACTACTATTGGGCTGGTGATAATCTAAATTTGAAGGTTTAAGAAGATTACTACATTACTAGCTATAAAAGAATGCAATGCACATGAATCAAATAGGGTATGAATTGTAACTCGAAAATAAGAGTTATACCTTCTAATGTTGCCTTCCCTTGGTCTCTCGGTGGTCTACTTGCAATAGGGATGGATTCAATAGAATAAGCTTGTCTGCTTGATCATTCCTTCTCCAACATAGGGCACTGATTCTTGAGGTGCCCTTCATCGATGCAATTAAAGCATTTCCCTTTAAAAGCTTCCTTCATCAGACTCATCCTATAATCTTTAGCCTTATGACCTTTCTTCTGGCATCGCTTGCATACCTTACCATCCTTCTTAAACTTCCCTTTTGACTTCTTGTTAGCCCAAAAGATTCCCTACTTGGACCCTCCTTGCTTTTAGGTAGGGACAGCCTTGTCCTTTTCTGCCTCCTTATTGTCAACATTGGCCATGTGTAGCATTGCCATCTTTACCAACATCTCATACGTGGCACCAATGGGTACTTGGGTCAAAACCATTTCTCTTAGCGGAGAATTTAGGCCCTTCACAAACTTTATGGTCTATTTCATAGGTGTATCTATCAACCTCATCCCGAATTTTGCCAGTTCTGTGAACTTAGCTATGTACTCCTTTAGAGTGGAGTCTCCTTGCCTAAGTTAAATGAATTTCTCTAGTTGTAGACTCACTTCTGTCTTAGACATAAACCTTATCTCAAATCTATTTTTGATATCATCCCACGAGAAAATCCGTTCGGCGTTTTCCTCAGTCACCAAGTTCCACCAACCTAGAGCTTTGCCTTTTAGGTGCTAAGCTGCCATCCTCCTCTTTATTTGATCTTCCCAACAAAGCTCCTTAAATATTTTCTTGCAGTCATTAACCCATGCTTTAGCTTCTAGGTATCCCTCGGTTCAAGAGTATGTATTCCCTCCCATATTAAGAAAATCCTTACAAAATTTAGGAACGTCAATAAGATGGGGTGCTGCATCGGCAAGCGGGGCAGCAGGTGCCACTAGTGCAGCTGAAGGAATAGGAAATTGCTCAACAGTTCTAAGATATTGTTTAAACCATTCGGGCATTCCAGGAATAGGAGGTCTTCTACAGGTAGGGATCCCAATTCTAGAAGAAGAACGAGTATCGGTCATATCAACTATCTGTAGGTTGAATCATTAGTGATGATTTCCTAAGATAGTATTATATGCTGAAAGAAAAAAAGGTTGCCTAGTGTGTGTGCGTATGTTTAAGGAAATAAGGGTACATACATACATACATACATACATATAGTTAGAATTTTTGAAAATTCTTTCTGAAAACATTTTTAAAAATAATAAGTATGCCACTCATACGTATAGTTTCCCCATTGATCGGGTAACCTAAACTATGATATACCAAATGTAATAACCCACCTGGGAACATGCCTAAATTTCAACCCAAAAAAGGCCCATCGAAACTTCGATCCATTCTAAGGCTGGGTGTTGGTTGGAAAAAGAAGTAACCGTATGGAGTAATAACTATTCTTTCAGAACTCACAATGTATAGAATAAAATATAATAGCAAATTGTACCCATTTATTTCAAAACCATTTGAAATGTCATAATACAAAACATCATCAAACTATCAAGTAAAATCCGTTACTTTATTTATCCAAAATACATCGGTACAACATAAAACATCATAAATGATTATGATAACCGCCAAAAGCTTAAGCCAATCCACCTTCCAGCATCGTCACCGTCATCACTCCGCCCTTAACCTATGTTGTAATGAGGAGGGAGTCGGAATAACAAATGTCTGGTGAATAAAAACCTCGAGTCTTACCACTTTAGTACTTGGGTAGTATATTATAAAATAAGAATATGTCTTGCGTACATAAAACCATTTAATACTTCTTATAAGGAAAAGAGGCAGGTCCTCAATCAACCACTTAATACCTTCCATTCCAAAAGCAGGTTTTTAAATCCCATAACCCAAATCCCACGTCATGAATATCTAACAATGCGAGAGATAGTACCCAGGCCACTTAATACCTTTTATTGGAAATAGCCAGACTCTGGCCATTTAAGACCTCAATTAAGGCAGGCCTCATCATTTAATACCTATTCCTGAGGTGGACCCCTCAATAGTAACTATGTAGCTAACATCATATGGAATCTCTCGAGCTACTTAATACTTCTTTATGGAAAGACATACCCTTAATGAGTCACTTAATATCTTATCCCGAAGTGGACCCATGTCGAGATACCACCTATCATGCCTAATAACTAGCCCCTTGGCCATTTAATACTTCATTTGGGGAAAAGAGGCAGGCCCTCAAACAACCACTTGGTACCTCAAGACTTTGAAGCAGGCCCTTCGTATCATAACCCATACTCATAATGACGTCTCACATTAGTCCGACTATTCATACGAACTAGCAACCAGACTAGCTGGGCAGATTTACCCTATAGAATTTGGGACTAACCTCATGTCATAACAAATATTTATCATAGGTGATGTCTCACATAGCCCCAAGTCACACTGCTGGTAGCCAAATTAGCTGGGCAAACTTCTGTGTGTCTTTTGACTGACCTCGCATCCCTATGACTTAGCCATAATTTAAATACTCTCGATGTATATAATACTCATCTCACCGATTCATAATTAAGGCCTTACAAGAAGTCTTCCTTATTGCGCCTTAAAATTTTAACTATCTTTCTAAGTGGAGTTAATGACAATTATTACCAAATTAACTATGCAATTATACACTATGATTTTTTTATTATGCTAGTAGAAATAAATATATATTCGCGCTTAATAACCTCTAAGTGTACGGTTCATACGCCCTAAACTAGCGTTAAATGTCAATTCCTTTAACCATAACACCAATACAAGTCTTTCCCTTTATATTTCCAAGATTTCAATATCCATAACAAGGAATAAATATTCATATCCAAAACTGAAATAAATAGACTTGTAAATGGAACTAGAAACCCAATTTATTACATTAATTCAATGGAATATCCTATATTGCAATCCTAACTTCAAATTCTATTCAACTCATCTTTTACAAAGAAATAAGTGAAGGAATTTTGTGTGGAATAAGTAGTGTAAATTACAAATAGAATTCGTGCTTTACACCCTTATTTTATTATTGAAGACTCACAATTTGAATCAAAGAAGGAGGAGAAGTGGAATAAACTATGAAATTATCAAAAATTGCAGAAACAATATAAACTCTATGAAATTAACATAATAATTGAGAATCTCTATCTAGAATTGACATCATGAAATAAAAAGGAATTTTGGGGATTTTATCTATTTTGTTTTCACAATCCTAAAATCCCCAAGGAATATTAAAATCCATATATACAAAAAAAAAATCAATCGCTGAAAAAGTAATACTAAGGTTTACACTTATAGAATATCCTTAGCTTTGCCTTCCTTGGATTTGCATGCCTTACAACCCCTTCTAAAATCCCTCTTTTGATATATATACACAGTACGGGAGAGGTATATATGTTTATTAGATTCATAATAGTTGGAGAATGATAGAATAAGAATAAGTTGGAAGGATAAGAAATAAATAGAAAACTAGATTGAATTCCTACCTGAATTCCTAATAGAGTTTCTGAATCTAATTTGGAGAGACAAGAATGGCAAAGGTTCGAGGAATTCCCTAAATTTGTGAATAAAAAGTAGAGATGATAGGGTCATATTTATAGGAGTTAAAGCGCACCAGGTCCGTAGGATGGACTTAGGTGAAAAACGGATGAATCTGAAGCGTTTGAATGTGGATAAACTCTAACCGCCACCCTGAATAGGGGTCGACCGCCGCCCTTCCCCGACCGACCGCTAAGGGTCGACAACTTGGGTCAGAGGTGTCAACCTCTCCACTCATTTGGAGTGCATTGATTTGTTTCTATTGCTCATTTATTTTATTCCCTAATTAACTTTTAATGTTAATTGTTTAATTTAACGTTTTACTTAACCCCTAAGTAAACCTACAGTTAATTTTTGAAATTCAAACCCAAAATTTAAATACTCATTTGAATTCGAACTAAATTAATTTAAATCTGAAAACTTCAAACGCTCATAATTTCTTCGTTTGAGCTCCGTTTTCATAATATAATATATGAAAACAGATCAGAATTTCACCATGAACGTAATAGAATAACTTTCATGGTCCTAACTTTTATAAAATTTCCATTTTCAACCCTAACTTATTTAATTTAATTCATTCAATTTATTTATGGTTGATTTTATGGGGTGTCGCACACAGTTTCTTCTATTGGGTTCATGGCAGAATTCCTAACGATATGAGACTGAGTTTGTTGATATTAAAGAGTGCTAGAAAAACCATGCTGGTATGATTCATTTAATTTAATTAATTTAATTTTATATTATAAAACCCATAACTATTGATGAAAGATCATATATATTGATATATATTGTATTTTATGGATGTTTATTTTGGTTATTATAACATTTTTAATGTTTTGTGTTCCTATAAGATAATTTTTATTGATTTTTGTATTTTTGGATATTTAATTATAATAAATTCCTTGATTCAAATTGAAAATAGTTTGTTAGAATCAGTTGGATAGTAATGAGAAAAATAAGATAAATAAATAATAAACAAAGTTATCTATAGGTTTTGGATGGTTTCCGTAAATAACGACGATTTGGCAAATCTTATTGCAATTAAAATATGGAATTAAACAAGTTATTATTTTTGAATTTCTAGGTTGGAATTATATTTTAAAATTTGAAAGTTTATAATTTATAAAGTAGAATGAGACTTTAAACAATAATAATGTAAATTTCAGTGAAAATAGTCTTATTTTGTGTAAACAGTGAAATGATTGATTTTACAACATTTATAGTAGAAAGTGTTATTATTATTTTTTGAGAATAAAAATAAAAGGTATTTTCCAAATAATAATAGTAAAGAGATGTTTCTAAAAGAGTCTTTGGATAAAGAAATTACTATTTTAAAATAAATAGGAAAAAATGGAGTTTTGGTGATTTAAAATAAAAGGTTGTATTTTTTCGATTAATAGTAATAAGTTAGTTTTGGACAGAAATAAAAAAATATATAATTATTTTGACATAAAATTATATTAATACAGCTTTAAAAATTGATTTGATGAAGATTACTATTTTTATTTAAAATATAATGTTTTGGGGTATCTGAAAAAAATGGAGTAAAATAAAGGAATTTGAAAAATATTACGGAAGAATTATTATTATTATTAAGATGAATAAATAAATGTGGACCCACAATAAACAATAATAAATGATTTAAGAGAATAATTGATGTAAGTATGTTATTTTGATGGTCGTAAAGTGTGTGATTACTTATCGGTTGTAATTATCGCATATATTTGATGTTTGGTGACAGTATCGCATTTGGATGAGTGTGTGACATTCTACTATTATTGCTACTAGGCTATGGGTAGTTAATCATGGTTATTTGATAATGGATGTTGTGTTACTCATATTGGTTGGATTGGTACAAATTTGATGGCATTGATGTTGTGTTACCGTTGTGTAGTGATTAGTATACACTGGATGATTTATACTTATATTGCAGATGTATTATTACAATTGATAATTAATAATGTATGTAGGTATATTTGTGTTGTTGTTTCCTTATTGGTGATTAGGGTTGTCATTGAATATTGTTGATGTTTGATGGTTGTGCACTATTATTGTTGATACCTCATATGATGGTTATTATGATTACTAAGTAGGAATAATGTTTTCTATTTTCTATTTGTATTGATTGCATTGGTTGCGAGGTTGTATGGAACAAAAAGTAGTTATTTCCACATACGTTGTCCTTTTTAGAAAAGGAAATTAAAGCTAATAACTTTTATCTTAACAACACCATTAACTACGAAAACATACAAATAACCAAATAAAACAACCAAGTAAACATGACATACCAAATTCAAATAGCTCGGGGTAGATCTGTGCCATATGCTCTCCGGTCTCCCAAGTACAATTCAACGAGTTATTAGACCATTGCACCTTCACTAAGGGTATCGAGTCAACTATATGAATCAAATACTGCATATAAGTTAAATCTGGAGAAATATCGGTCTCATCTATGTGCCTTGGCTCCAAAACTGTTTTGGTGTTCCTCAAACACTTCCTCAAGTGGGAAATATGGAAGATAATGTTTTGACAAAGAGAATTGTTGTAAATAATAGTCACAACCGGATAACACTTAATAAAGTAAAATTGGATTTTACTGAAATCAAGAAAGCGATAAATTTGGCCAAAGGGTCATAGCAACACAACTTGCTAGGTGATGTGTGAACGTTAATATTCAAATAGTTCGATATTAATCTGGCGCAGCGGATATTACAAAAACAATGTAGGTCGTTGAATGTAGCAATAGATGGATTGATGAATACTGAAAGGCCCGAATTTGTTGATCCGAAGATACCGAATTCTAGCTATCTCGAACTCGTTGATCGCGCACGATACCGGGTTCAAAGATCTACGATTCTTCATGCGTTGACCAAGCGCACTTGATTCCGCGAATCGGCTTCAACAATCGAAGATTCGAGCGCACTCGAATGTCGAAAGTGGAGATAGGAGATACACTCGACTACCAATTGAAATTGAAAGCACAAAGCTAACAAAAGAGAATTTTATTCAAAAATCAACAACCTTTACAAATGAGACAACTTGCCTATTTATAGGCTACAGCACGCAACAAAAAAGAAAATACATCTCCTAAGTCGTTTCCGACCTAACAGTCACGACCTAACATTTCAGACAACTTAGTATAACTCGACGACGACCTAAGACAACAGTTACAACACAGAAACACAACGCAACGACTTAAACAACAGGTTACGACCTAAAAAAGACACAAACGACTCAAAGATAAAACGGCTCATCATCAACGGTTCAGATTGACGCGGCATCAAGATCCTCGGCTACAAGCTTTCGCGACTTAACACCCAACGACTTAAGATATCAGCGGTAGAGACTAACTCACAGAAGAATCAACGGCAACAAGCTTCAGCGACCTAAAATGAGACTTTGCGACTTAAGAAGCATAACTCCGCGACCTAAGTCTGTACGACTTAAAACTTCGCGACTTAAGAACATAGCATCTTCACGCGACTTAAGAACCCTGGCATCTGAACCCTCTTTATGCGACCTAAGTTCTTGCGACCTAACTTAGGTCGAGATATTTTCCTGCGACTTAGTATAGGTCGTTTCATTTTAACCCGTAGCACTTTTAACTCGGTAAGTCGTTCGAGCGACCTATCTTCCAATTCGTTAAGTCGTACACGAGTTAACTCGTTAAGTCCTTCCTGCGACCTATCTTCCAACTCGTTAAGTCGTACACGAGTTAAAAACATGTTAAGTCGTATCTCCTTTCTCTTCAGACTGTTAGGTCGTAGCACTGACCTAAAAGATACGTTAGGTCGTTCGCGACCTAACACTTCAGCTCCCCGCCAATCCTCACACACTGCTAACTCGCTAGCCTCCTTGTTAGCTCGTAGTTCTTCAGTAGATCGTTGGTGCGACCTAAAGGCCTTGTTAGGTCGTTCGCGACCTAACACATTACCAATTTTTGCTTCATCAACCAGTACGCGACCTAACCCTTCATCATTCTGGGCATCCTTCTGGGCTACATCATCCTCCCCAGGTTGAGAAAAATTCGACCTCGAATTTGTACTCTCTTCCTCCACAACAAATTCATCCCCGTGATATGGTACGAGATGTTTGACATTGAATATGTCAGACGTATACACATCATCTGGCAGTTTCAATTTGTAAGCATTTTCATTAATTCGCTTCACAACTTCCACCGGACCGATTTTTCTAGCTTTCAACTTGTTATAAGCGCCTACTAGAAAACGATCTTTTGTTAACACTACATAAACCAAATCACCTTCCTGAAATTCAACACTCCTTCGTTTCAAATCTGCAGAACGTTTATACTTCTCATTCGCTTTCTCCAATCGTTCCTGAACGATTTTATGACATTCCGTCAACCCCTCGACAAAATCAGCGGCTTTCTTAATTGTCCCCTTCGAGTGTGAAATTACCGTTAAATCCAACGGCCCCTTTGGTAAGCTCGAATAAACAATCTGGAATGGACGGAACCCAGTACTTCGATTCACTGCATGATTATGAGCAAATTCTGCTTGGCATAACTTTATGTCCCAACTCTTCAGATTATCTTGTACAAGACACCTCAGCAAATTCCCCAATGATCTGTTCACAACCTCGGTCTGTCCATCTGTTTGCGGATGATAAGCACTACTAAATTTCAGCTTCGTTCCGACCATCTTCCACAAACTTAGCCAAAAATGACTCAGAAATCGAGTATCTCTATCCGACACAATAGATTCTGGCAATCCATGAAGTCGATAGATCTCCTTGAAAAACAACTGAGCAACATGAACAGCATCCGCCGTCTTCTTACAAGCAATAAAATGTGCCATCTTCGAAAATCTGTCCACCACAACGAATATAGAATCATTTCCCCTTTGAGTTCTAGGCAAACCCAAAACAAAATCCATACTGATATCCACCCATGGTTTTACAGGCACGGGTAACGACATATATAAACCAGCATTAGTCGCAGTTCCTTTCGAAACCTGACAAATATGACAACGCTCCACAAACTTCTCTACCTCTTTCCTCATTGATGGCCAAAAGTAAGACTGTGAAATCAACCGTAAGGTACGGTCTCTCCCAACATGTCCCTCTTCGTGTAACTCCTTGATAATCTTCATTCTCAGACTACCCTCCGGTATGCACAATCGATTTCCTTTAAAAAGAAAACCATCAACCATCATAAACTCATCAGTCTTCCCTTCATTGTCCCTTTCAACAAATTTCTTAAAAAAAGAGTCTTCTGCAATCTGCTCCGGCAATAATTCAAAACCAGTCACCTCAACTTTCATTGTTGTCAACAAATGACTCCTCCTACTTAAAGCATCAGCCACTCGATTCGTCACCCCTGACTTGTGTTTAACAACGAAAGTAAACTGTTGTAGATATGCAATCCACGATGCATGTCTCGCTGAAATCTTGTCTTGCCCTTGCAAATGCTTCAATGCTTCATGATCAGTATACAAAACAAACTCTTTCTGAAATAGATAATGTCTCCAGTGTTTAATAGCTTGCACAACAGCATAAAACTCCACATCATATGTACTGTATCGCATCTTTGCTCCTGACAACTTCTCACTGAAATATGCAATAGGACGACCCCTTTGACTCAACACCCCTCCAATTCCAACCTTCGACGCATCAGTATGTAATTCAAACAACAATTGAAAATCAGGCAATGCTAGAATTGGTGCTGTCGTCAACAACTCCTTGATTCGTTCAAAAGCAACTCCTGCTTCCTTCGTCCATGAAAATTGTTTACCCTTCATACAATCCGTAACAGGTGCCATCACACTACTAAAGTGTGGAATAAATCTTCGATAAAATGAAGCCAACCCATGAAAACTACGAACTTCCGTTATCGTCTTGGGTTGCGGCCAATCTCTAATTGCTTCAACTTTACTTTGGTCAACCTGTATTCCTTTTTCCGACACAACATATCCCAGAAATAAAACGCTATGCGTCATGAACACGCATTTCTTCATTGCAGCATAAAATTGTTCTTGTCGTAATACCATCAGCACTTCTCTAAGATGATTCAAATGTTCCTCTGGACTCCCACTATATATCAGAATATCATCGAAATACACCACCACAAACTTCCCAATGAATGGTCTAAAAATTTGATTCATCACCCTCATGAAAGTACTTGTTGCATTTGATAAGCCAAATGGCATAACCAGCCATTCATACAATCCTTCCCTCATCTTGAATGCTGTCTTCCATTCATCCCCTGGTCTGATACGAATTTGATGATATCCGCTCTTCAAATCAATCTTCGAAAATATAGTAGCTCCGCTTATTTGATCTAACAAGTCATCCAACCTCGGCATTGGAAATCTATATCTCAGAGTAATCTTATTCAATGCTCGACTGTCAGTGCACATCCTCCACGTCCCATCCTTCTTGGGTACCAATAAAGCTGGTACAGCACAAGGACTCAGACTCTCCTGCACACGCCCCTGTTCAAGCAATTCCTCTACCTGCCTCCGCAACTCTTCATGTTCCTTCGGACTCATTCGATAATGTGGTCTGTGAGGTAATACAGCTCCTGGAACAAGATCGATTTGATGTTGAATGTCCCTCAACGGCGGTAACTCCGTTGGTAACTCTTCTGGAAATACATCGTCAAATTCTTTCAGAACTGGTTTAACTTCTTCTGGAATTTCAACTTCTTCACTGCTCTCACGCCCAATTAACAAGAATACTTCCGGCTCCTCCTCTACTTCCTTCACAAACTCCTTTAAAGATAACAAAGTTTTAAGCTCTTCAATTTCTTCCAACTTGTTTTCCTCCTGTTGTCGCTTCTTTGGAACTAGAGTAATCTTTATGCCTTCAAACATGAAACTATAACTGTTGGTACGCCCATCATGTTGTACTGCTCTATCATACTGCCACGGTCTTCCCAGCAACAAATGACAAACGTCCATATCTACCACATCGCACCAGATTTCGTCTTTATATTTCTTCCCAATTGAAAACTTCACACGAGCCCTTCGTCCAACCTTCACCTCCCCGCCTTTCGTCAACCACGCTAGCTTGTACGGTTTCGGATGTTTCTCAGTCTTTAATGCCAACTTCCTCACAACTTCAGAAGAAATTATATTATCACAGCTTCCAGCATCAATAACAAATTTGCAAACTTTTCCCAGAATAGTACATGTCGACTGAAAAATATTGCTCCTCAACCAACTACAATCCTCCTCTTGCTTTGGTGTTAAACAGGACCTCTTCATCATGAGATTATAACCTTCGTCTCCCAACACTTCTTCTTCCTCATCAGGTGGTGAATTGGAACATTCAGCTTCTTCATCCTCATCCTCAACCTCCGCTATCATAGCTCTCTTCTTCGGCTTTAGACATTCGCTACTTTTATGACCAAATTCCTGACAATTGTAACATTTGAAACCGTTGTTAACCTTTGTCTTCTCAGCCTCCTTCACTACTGGTCTACTGATAGGTTTAGAAACATTAGAACTTCCACCAACACCCTTCACTTGATTGTTAGAATTAGTAAACACACCACTTCCTCGTCGTCCCTGTTTCTCCCAAGCCGACGCTTTCTGATGTGCTTCCGCTACAGATCTTGGATCGAACATATTAACCATATCCTGAATCTGCATTCGCAATCCCCCAATGAATCTAGATGTCAGCTGCTCTTCCGTTTCCATAATATCATTCCTTGCAATAAGTTGATAGAATTCATCAGCATAGTCATTCACAGATTTCGTCCCTTGTTTCAAGTTTTGCAATCTCTGATACATAAGCGACTGATAGTTATAAGGTAAGAATGTTGCTTTCATCAATTTCTTCATCTTCTCCCAAGATTCAACTTTTGACTTTCCCATCCGATCACGTGTAAGTTTGGTCTGCTGCCACCACGCCAAAGCTCTACCCCTCAACCTTGTAGCAACCAACTTCACTCTACGATGTTCTGGAACTTCTTTGAAGTCAAAAATCTCCTCAACATTAACCACCCAATCTAGGAACTCCTCCGCTTGCATACCACCTTTGAATTCAGGAATTTCAGTCTTCATCCCCGACTCCCACTTGTGATCATACTCAGAGTAATTTCTTCCTTGTCCTCGTCCTTGTCCTCGAACACTACCACCATCATACTCCTCTTCAAAATCAGATGTATATCATTGTCTATCTCGTCCACCCACATCTCTACTACCATTACGTCTTCCACCATCATCCCTTCTATCTACATTCCTCCGTTCACGATCATTCACGTTCCTCCCACGCCCTTGATCATTTTCAACACTTCTGTCTCGATTGGAATGTGGCAAGACTCTACTACCCCCATGGTTAGATTCAGGTGAAACCCTTCTCCGATTTTGATTCATCTCCGTCATAAGCTTCTCTAACCGGCCAATTCCTTCATTAAGCTTTTCACTAAAGTTTTCATTAATTCTCTGTTCCATCTCATCAGCTTCTTCTCTTCGATACAAAGCTTCTACGTTTTGGTGACGATTTGCTCTTCTTGGCGGCATACTTGAAATCTTCACAAACTCTTCAACACTTCAAAATTCAAACACTTTTCGGACTTTGATCCAAAATGAAACGGATCGAAAACTTCCACTTTGTTGCAAATCGCGATGAACACGATGGACAAAGTTTCGGCCTCCCACTCAAATCCGATCAGACAACTTCAATATAAAGTCGAACACTTCAATTGGATCACGGCTCAACACCTCAAGCTCTCGGCTATCACTTCAACTTCAAAATGAATAGGCTCCAAGTCTCGATCTAGCTATGATTGGCTAGAACAAGCTCCGATACCAAATGGCGCAGCGGATATTACAAAAACAATGTAGGTCGTTGAATGTAGCAATAGATGGATTGATGAATACTGAAAGGCCCGAATTCGTTGATCCGAAGATACCGAATTCTAGCTATCTCGAACTCGTTGATCGCGCACGATACCGGGTTCAAAGATCTACGATTCTTCATGCGTTGACCAAGCGCACTTGATTCCGCGAATCGGCTTCAACAATCGAAGATTCGAGCGCACTCGAATGTCGAAAGTGGAGATAGGAGATACACTCGACTACCAATTGAAATTGAAAGCACAAAGCTAACAAAAGAGAATTTTATTCAAAAATCAACAACCTTTACAAATGAGACAACTTGCCTATTTATAGGCTACAACACGCAACAGAAAAGAAAATACATCTCCTAAGTCGTTTCCGACCTAACAATCACGACCTAACATTTCAGACGACTTAGTATAACTCGGCGACGACCTAAGACAACAGTTACAACACAGAAACACAACGCAACGACTTAAACAACAGGTTACGACCTAAAAAAGACACAAACGACTCAAAGATAAAACGGCTCATCATCAACGGTTCAGATTGACGCGGCATCAAGATCCTCGGCTACAAGCTTTCGCGACTTAACACCCAACGACTTAAGATATCAGCGGTAGAGACTAACTCACAGAAGAATCAACGGCAACAAGCTTCAGCGACCTAAAATGAGACTTTGCGACTTAAGAAGCATAACTCCGCGACCTAAGTCTGTACGACTTAAAACTTCGCGACTTAAGAACATAGCATCTTCACGCGACTTAAGAACCCTGGCATCTGAACCCTCTTTATGCGACCTAAGTTCTTGCGACCTAACTTAGGTCGAGATATTTTCCTGCGACTTAGTATAGGTCGTTTCATTTTAACCCGTAGCACTTTTAACTCGGTAAGTCGTTCGAGCGACCTATCTTCCAATTCGTTAAGTCGTGCACGAGTTAACTCGTTAAGTCCTTCCTGCGACCTATCTTCCAACTCGTTAAGTCTTACACGAGTTAAAAACATGTTAAGTCGTATCTCCTTTCTCTACAGACTGTTAGGTCGTAGCACTGACCTAAAAGATACGTTAGGTCGTTCGCGACCTAACACTTCAGCTCCCCGCCAATCCTCACACACTGCTAACTCGCTAGCCTCCTTGTTAGCTCGTAGTTCTTCAGTAGATCGTTGGTGCGACCTAAAGGCCCTGTTAGGTCGTTCGCGACCTAACACATTACCAATTTTTGCTTCATCAACCAGTACGCGACCTAACCCTTCATCATTCTGGGCATCCTTCTGGGCTACATCATAATCACAGACCAAGTTTACACCTGATGAGTCACATAACTGAAATGATGAATTCTTCTTTGACCAAACTATTTAAATTAATTTATAATTACTGTAAATTAATTAATATTTATGAAATATTAATTATAAAATTTGATTATGATTTGATAAATAAATATTATTAAATATATTTGTAATAGTTACAAATATATCAATCGATATATGGTATTGATAAGCAATTAAATTAGATTTAATTGGTTAATATTTTATTTGGGCATAAATGTGTTTATGGCCCATCATAGGGCTGATAATTTCGATAGCAAGTAAGGGTATAGGTGTTGGCATTAAAATTGGCCACCAACACCCAGTTGTATGAAAGCACCAATATCCAGTCATAGATCTCAAATAGTATCTAATATAGAGAATATAATATGAAGAACAAACGAATTAAAAATGAAAGCAAGTAAAAAGAGATAAGATTTATAGTGTTTCGGCTAACTCCGGCTTACGTCTACTCCAGAATAATCCTTTTTATTATACTGTAGTTTGTTTGCAGTTACAATCTAAAATTCAAGAATAAAATTGGCAGAATGTAGCTTAGGTTGAAGATAAAGAGAAGCGGAAAGAAGATCCCCTTTCTAACATCATGCCTACTATATTTATAAAAGAAGAATGCATGGATCGGGCTGAAATTTTGACAGAAGGTTCAGGAGACCAAGACGATGTCACCCAAAAATTTCCAAGCCCATCGGGGCCTACAATAGGGATCGGTACCGATCCCTATTAATGTGTCCAAATGGGCTGTGATCCATTAAGGGGTGCCCCATGATGTTACGTACTTGCTTCTTAAATTTCGTTCAATTCCGACGTACGGTTTGTGAGATATCACGTTTTCCGTGAAGTAGTGTTGTTTAAATTCTGGTTTCTGTCGATCCCTGCAAAGGGAGTTATGCCAATCCCTCCCACTTCCTCTAATTGGAATGAGATCCCTAGGGGATGTTCCACATGTTGCAGTAAGCTTGTACTCCAAGTTTCATGTTGATAGTATGTGTAGATTTTGAGTTATTGACCGATTATCGCTACAAAATTGAGTTTAGCTGATCCCTTTTATACCGATCCCTCCTATACCTATCCCTCTTTTACTGATCCCTCCTATAATGATCCCTCCTATACCAATCCCTTTTATACCGATCCCTTTTATACCGATCCCTTTTTATAGGTGAAGTAATTTGCCTATAACTTGAGCATACGGACTCCAAATGACTTGAAATTTGAAATGTAGCCTCATGGGGCCTTCCTTGTCATCCCATATCGTTCCCAACCAGTTCGAGACAAAAACTAGGGATAGGTCCCGATCCCCTAGGGGAGTGTTAGTTCTATACTTAACCATTTTTTGAATGTCATCCATCCGAATCCAACCGACCATCGTGCATAACTTTAAATATAACTGACCTCCAATCCAAATAATTACCTCTTTAGGCGTCCTTTCTTGATGATTACAAAATCCATTGGGTTAAATCCGGCCTTGCCAAAAGGTGGGTTAACAATAGACGGCTCAAATTTGAGTAGGAAGGGCTTGACTTTAGGTGGCTGAGACTAAAGGAAAATGAGTAGGAGATGAAATCCATACTCTCTCCTTTCCATCCACTATATAAGCATCTCTACACTCGTATAATTGAAAACTTTTGGAGCCTCCATTCCAAGTCTTTGTTGGCCAAAAATTTTAGTCTGCTCTCCATCTCTTTAGAGCTCAAACCAAATCAAATTAACTGGTATCCGGTAGCTGGTGGTCAATGGTTTAAGGACTAGCACTCTATTGAATCGAAAATAGTTTCAAGGGGCAGATATCATCGTTTTAGGATGTACTTCAAGGCATTGGAAGTAGGGTATAGTACTAATCATAATACAATTAATTTTGCTGAGTTACAATGATTTTTATTTTATATACATATATTATATGTTGTTAGTTGGACAACGATTTCGATATGCAAATAATATTGTCACAAAATTGTTTGGTTATATGCATGCACATATTAAAAAAATTGTCATAAACAACTTAGGTCGGTACGGTTCTATAATTAAATTTTTTTTATTCTACTGAATTAATATATATTTTTAAATAGATAAATATAGTTTATAGTTAATTATAACATTATACTTTTGTCAAATGTGGTCACATAAGTTTATATATAACGAATTAAGGTTACGATAATTTTCGACAATGATAAAATACTTATATATATATATTATCATTTCTAAATGTTATTTAGATCAATTTATTACATAAATCAATTATATAAATTCAAATATATTATAAAATTTTAATTTTATATTTTATAAACTAATATTATTAGTAAAAATACTCTTAAAAAATTAAAAAACAATTTTTTAAATTAATATTAAATTATAGCCAAAAATAGAAAAATAATTTTTAAATCGTAAAATCATAAAAAAAAATTCCAAAGCATAAAATGTCATTTAGGATTTACTGAAAATTCAAAACTCAAAATAAAATTTCATAATTAATTTTTAACTAATATTTTAATAATATTGGAATGGATATTTAAACAAAATATACTTTAAAATTAGAAAAATAAAAATAAATTACATTTACTGCAGTGTGTGCAAGACCTGATCTTTCATACTTATTAAAAATATTTTTGAGTATTTTACTAACACACACACATACATACATACATATTATTATTATTTCGAGAGAAATGTGTGATCCTCTAAAGTAAAGGAGAGCACACATGTACATACATACATACATACATACATACATATATATATATATCACCGAAAAACAAAGGAGTTGACAACATGCCTGGCAGGTGACAAATCATAATACAGTAAAATCAAATAAAACAAACACAGGGAACTTCTTGAATGAGATCCGGCAAGGCCACCGCTCATTACACATCAATATTGAACTCCGGCAAGGCCACCGCCCGATAATGAAGTGTTAGAAGTACCCAAACGAGAATAATAAGAAAGAAATACAAGCATCTCCACCAGAGAAAGGACGCCTCACTGCAGACGCGTATGAATCAGAAAGAAAGCCTCACTGCATAAGCGGATAATCCAAAAAGAACGTCTCACAACAAACGTGGATGATCCATGGTGTGACCAAGTGCACAGATGTAATCAACAAGCAGCTCTACCAGAGAAAGAACGCATCACTGCAATCATGGAAGATCCATAAAGAAAACCTCACTACCAACACGGAAAATCCAGAATGAACGCCTCACTGCAATCCTGGCGACAACAACCCTGAAAACCTACAGAAAGCAATCTAGCACCATATCTGACCTAAACCTATATCTGAAGATGGAACTATACAAAAATATAAGAATAATACACATATATGTATAAATGAAGAAAAGGTAAAAAAGCTAAACCTAAAATTATAAGACATTAAAGAAACTAAAATAAGAGATAGACTAAAAAGAATCAAAGCTCATTAAGCAACAACTTAAACTATAAAATCTAAAAAATTAACCTTATGCTCCATTAATCAAAAGAACATTATGAAAATCAGTAAAATCATAATTCAAATTTGAGAAAATGTTAATGCTATAATTATTAATGTTAAAAATATTGGTTTTTTGTTTAAATAGCTTAATGTTATTTCTAACCTTATTAAGATATTCTTTGAAATGAATATTTTTGGCTAATCTAAAACAAAATGATGATATTATAAATATCAATCTATTAATATGACTATTATTATTATTATTAAAAAGTCTCTGGTTTCTCTCAAACCAAATATACCAACATATTATAATGAATAATGTATCTAGTAAAAATCTATTTTCCTTTTTAAATTTAAATATTAAATTATTCCAGTAAAAATCATAATCAGAAACTTTAGTTGTAAGAATAAAGTTAAAGATTTTGAGAGTATTATCAAGAATGTAACAAGTATCCATACAATCATAATATACATGATTAATATCTTCAAAATACAATTTATAAAATGTACATTTATTATCAATTTGCATATTCTTTCTTTTTAAAAATTCAATAGTATTTAGTTTCTCATGCAAGATTAACCACATATGAATCTTAGCTTTAGGCGGAGTGTTTGCTTTCCAAATAAGTTTAAAAGAGTTATTAGTAATTCCCGAGAAATTAAGAAATTTATAAAAAGAAATAGAAGTGAATTTCTTACTTTTATCCCATTCCCAATTAATTATATCATTTTCGTTATCAATATTATATAAATTCAATCTTGCACATAATAAAGAAAATTATCTAAGAGTTGTATCTTCTAAGATTCTATTAAAACTAAGGTTCCAAGGGGGATCATTATCCGGAGAAAAAACATCTAAAATTAAAGCATTCTTAAAGTTACAAATTTCAAAAAATTCTACTCTAAGTGGAATGATAGAAATCCAATGATCATGCCAAAAAGAAGTATTATTTCCGGAGTGAACATTCATATTAGTACCAAGGTTAAAAATCTCATGACATTATAAAATAGATTTCCAAAAGTTAGACAATTTATTGGTAACAGGAGGTGTAATTTGGTAAAAATTATTACTACCATTAAAATAATTTTTAGAAATAATTTCTTTCCAAATAGAATTATCATTTATATCCTTAAATTTCCATAACCACTTCCCTAATAAAGACAAATTCACGTTACGTAAATTAATAACTTCTAAACCACCTTCCTTTATTGATTTACAAACTGTTTCCCAATTAACTAAACATTTAAGACTACTGTTAGGATTATCGCCACTCCATAAGAAATCCTTCCTAATTTTATCAGTTTTATCAATCACCCAATCTGAGAAAAGATTCATAGACATCCAATAGATCGGAAGAGCGGATAAAACAGAATTGATGAGAACTAATCTACCCGCTCTCGATAAAAACCTGCCATTCCAATTAGAAATTCTATTTTAATTTTATCTATTATAATTAGCCAGTCGTCATGCTTAAGTTTAGTCGGTCTAATAAAAAACCAAGATAATCAAAAGGGAAATTCATAGTCTTACAGTTAAGTGTATTAGCAACTAAACCTTCAACGTTATCAACACCATTTAAAACTAAAACCGAACTTTTATCGAAATTAATTTTTAGCCCTGAAAGAAGTTCAAAGCTTTACAAAATAAATTTAAGGGTAATGACATGATTAGGCAAATGAGAAGTAAATAATAAGGTATCATTCGCAAATTGAAGAACAGAGAGACCATTGTCTGAGATTTCACTACCAACGCACCCTAAAGAACCATTACCAACCACTTTTTTAATAATCATAGCAAAAACATCTGCAACTAAGTTAAACAAAAGAGGCGATAAAGGATCACCCTACCTTAAGCCACGTTTAGATTGAAATTTATTTCCTAAAATACCATTAACCATAATACTAGAATTACTAGTTTTAAGCAAAGCCATAATCCATCCAATCTAGTAGTGACTAAAACCTCTGGCTAGTAACATATCAATTAGAAAATCCCAATCTACCAAGTCAAAAGCTTTCGCAAAGTCCAATTTTAGAAGTGCACATGTAATGTTATTTTTACAACAATGATTAATGTATTCTTGAACAGCAGTCACTCCATCTGTGATATTTCTACCCTTAATGAAAGCGTTTTGCGAACAATCAATAAGGTCATTCATTCTTGTGCTAAGTCTATTAGCTAAAACTTTAGAAATAATTTTAACAGAACAATTAATTAAGAAATAGGTCTAAAATCTTTTAAGTTATTAGCACCGATTTTTTTTATGTAATAGAATTACGTTTGCAAAACTAAATCTACCTAATTGTAGTTCTTCGTTATAAAATTCGTTAAACATGCTAATTAAATCAAATTTTAAAACATCCCAAAATAATTTGTAAAATAAAATAGGAAAACCATCTGGACTAGGGGCTTCATCACTAGGCATGTCATTGATAGCCTTCAAAATCTCCACTTCAGAAAAAGGATTATCAAATTCGGTAAGGTTAATTCTAGATTCAAAAGGATAGAGCTCATTCCATCTAACATTTATTCTATGCTTATTCTTATTGCCAAAAATATCCCTATAGTAATCAGTGAAGGCCTTATTAAGATCTCTTTGATCAACCAATTCAACATTATTCACAAAAATAGAGTTTATCGTGTTGCTACGCTTTCTACCATTATCCATATTATGAAAAAAAATTGTATTATTATCACCTTCATTAATCCATTGAATTATATGTCTCTGTTTCCACATAACCTCTTCTTTTTCTAAAATTGAATTAAGCTCTTCTTTTAAATTAGCGAGAACATTACGCTCTCCAAGACTTAGTTGTCTAGTTTTTTCAATCTTGTTTATTTTAAGCATTTCAGAGATTAAGTTTACTTTTTTAATTTTAATACCGCCAAAAACATTTTTACTCCAATTTTTAAGAAAATTCCTAAGACTCCTAAGTTTTAAAACAAAATTCTTTGCAGAGTTAACCGTATTTCTGCCATTATAAAAATTCATTGATATCCATTTATTTTTAATTAGATTAGAGAAATTTGATTCTAATAACTACATTTTTTCAAATTTAAAAGATTTATTAACAATTTTATGATGATCACAATTAAGAATGATAGGGCAATGATCAGAATATGTATATGACGAACCAAAGACTCTACAAATAGGAAATTTATCTTTAATTTCGTCACTGACGAAAAATTTATCTAGTAGAGCCATAGAAGGGGATTCCCTAGTATTACTCCAAGTGAATTCTCTATTAGTAAGAGGTAATTCAATCAAATTAGGATTAATAATAAACTGGTCAAATTCTTCCATAGAAGAGAAATCACCTTCCCGGAGTGAACGTTCCCCTAAAAAACGCGTAACATTAAAATCCCCCCTATAATCCAAGACTCAGGAGCGAATGATCTAAATTCCAAACATTCATTTCATAGGACTCGATGACCAATTTTTGGTTGGACCATAAACATTAGAAATATTTAATAAGGAGTTATCTTAAGGTTAATGAGAATAATATGTAAAGAGTGCTGAGAAATTGTTTGAAGAAGTTTAAAAGAATTATCACGCCACCCTATAAGTAAACCCCCAGTAGTTCCAATAGAAGGTAAACAAGCTCAATTTCTAAAATGATAGCCACCTAATCTTCTATAAAAACGAACATCGGGACAATCTATTTTTGTTTCCTGATATCAATACAATAATCTTTAAAAGAAAGCTCTAATTTTATCATATTTATTTAAATCATGAAGACCCTAATGTTCCAGCTAATAATCCTCATAAACCAGATGATCTAACCCTCTCAATTTCCCTATTCCTAATTTATGCATTATCTAGTTCATCGTCATTAAAAACAAAAGCAGTATCCTTAGCTAACTGACATAACTCACTAGTGGATAAATTACCTAGAGCATATGCGGAATAAGTACTGCCTAAAGAAGAAACCATACCTGAGCCTGAATTCATAGTGCCACTCATACCACTCGAATCATGTAACTCACCCATAGACGAAGAATGACTGCTACGGATCCGGGCACTACGACGAACAATACCATTAACAGAAACTGATTTCCTACGCCTACCTCTCTTTGATGATGAAGATAAAGACGAGGCATTGTTGCCATTATAACAATCACTACCGATAACTGCAGAAATGCTAGATGCACTGAGATATACATCCTCAACAACAGTACTCCCATCTATGAAATCCACGTCACCTCTAGAAAGAACACCATGATTAATGCCTTTGCACTCATCATGTATAAATACACATGGCTTTATAGAAGAACCAACCTCCAAATGCAAAAATTTATTGTCCTTATGAAAATTTGCAGAGTTCATAACAATGTCAGACTGAATCACCTCATCACTGTGGTTAGACTGCCCACTAATAACCATTCCATCAACCCCAGACAACTGATCTCCATGGCAAGCCAACCCATTCAATTCATCAAAATTCCCAACCCCTTCACAGTTTTTATCTCTATAAACAACCAAACTATCTGAGGTAGAATCATGTATCATGTGCATGTCACCTTCTACAGATCCACAATCCATTTGTACAACATCATTTATATCACAACATTCAATGTGAATGATAACATTCTCCACACGGACAGATGAAGTATTTCTATCATCAGAAATCAAAGCACCATCACAAACAAACACCCTATTAACTTCACTATCCACAAACACCTCCAATAGATTATCTGAATTAGCACTGCGATTATAAATCACTACAGCACTATTAGCCTTTTGTTCGTCATCACTAAAAACACTAACCTCAAAAATCTCACTTGCTTCTTCCAAAGACATTGATGAAAAAATCTCATCATAAGAAATATGAGCATCAATATTCTGAACATTGTGTACGTAAACATCATCTACACAGACGGATGAAGCATTCCTAACATTAGAGATCATAGCATCTTTATAAACTGGCATTCTGTTAAGATCTCTATCTTCAAAAACCTCCAATAGATTGCCAGAGTTAGCACTGCTATTATAAATCACAACAGCACCATTAACCTTCTGCTCCTCATCACATAAATCACTAACCATATAATGCACACCTACTTCTTTTGAAAATTTTGATGAAATAGTCTCATCATTAGAAACATGAACAACAATACTCTGATCGTTAAAACTTACAGCATCTCCTTTATGAAAACCATTCACTATAATATTGTCTCTATCCACACACTGCTCCTTCAAACTGCCAGAATCAACACAATGGCATACCTGAACCCGATTCTCAAGACAGATATCAAAAACCAAAGGTTCATAAGATGATGGACCAACAGAATTAACATCAGAACACATAGAGTTTGAAGTAGCTTATCCAAACAAGACATGGTTCGAACCATTATCCTCTAATGACATCAGACAATCATAATGGTTAGAGGTGACTATCTTGAAACTTTCCACATCACAGATTTTACATTGGGTCTACTGCTATGAACATAAACAAAATCCCTATTCATCTCCCGCTGATGAAATGCAGATCCAGACTTATCTTTAGAAAAATCTGCAAATCTATGATCAGAGACTATAACACCGGAATTCGAAGAAAGAGGACCCAATCTACAATGCAAAACAAAAGGGTCTGATAGTACTAGATTAAAGAATTAGAGTCTTCTTCTCGAACTGCAACTGGGAGATTAGAATCAACATTAACATCTTTCAAAAAGTTCAACAAATCAGCAGCAGGAATGTCATCCTCCAAATTAGAAGCAGAAATACCAAAATAATCCTCCGGATCACCAAATTTCTTACTGTATCCTTTACTAATATTAACTACATTAATCTTGTCAAAATGCCTGAATAAATCCTCTATGAATTCAATTCCCTCTAACCTCTGAATCCATAAGTGATCCAACAAGATTCTCTTGAGTTTCATGCATTTTAAGACAAAAAGAAATCTGTGATCTGATAAAGAGAGATTACCGCGCTTATCAGAAACGGGAATTAATTTCCTCGAACATGCAATCCTTTTGTGACCAAAAGTGTGGCATCCAAAGCATCTTACAGGGTCTCGACATTCTTTAGCCACATGAGAAAAATCGCTACATCGAAAACGCCTGGAATAAACCCAATTTGCAGTTTTAGGCTTCTAGAGAAAAGATCTAGGAACAGAGAAATTAGCCTCTTTAACCACATAAGCATAAGATCTCTTTGATGAAGAAACACGATCAGAAAACTAGTTTGGATAATCCAAAATGAAAGGAGGCGAGGATGAAGAAGAAAGATACGAAATCGAGGAAGAAAGAAGTGGAAACAAGTAAGCAACACACGCCAATATTTCCACTTGAGCATATATATATTATTATCATTCATTTCCAATATATATATATTATTTTAATATGCATATATTTGTATATATAAATATATTTTAAAGAATTATTAAGATATTTTTGTGTGTGTGTATATGTATTGCTTCCGGTTTTAAAAAACTTATTTTTATAAACATTTATAGATAATTTCTTTATATTTAAGTAAGTCTATCATATAATTCGTATATTTAATATTAATATTTTATTCATATTGTTATATATATATATATACACACACACATACATACAAATGTACTTATATGCTTTTATAAAATTATTTAAACAAAACTAATATATATATATATATATTATATATAAATAATATTGTATATATATATATACGTACATGCATATATTTGGACAACATATTTGCATATTGGATGAGCTAACGTGTCCATTGTAATGTTAATCCCAACATCTTTACACGGGCATGTTCTACCTTGCACGGATTGATATGTTACACATTCACACACATATGTATGTATATGATACACGCACACACGCATACACGCGCATACACACACATATATATTATATATATCATAACATAAATTAAGTAAAACTACATAATGTATGAATTTAAATAAAATAAAAGATTTTCTTTAGATAAATCTTAGAAATATTCTAAATAAATTAAACTTCATAGGCCCAATAATGATCCAATAAGGTAAAAAATTTGAAATTCACCAATAACTTCCACTACGGGCTGACTCAATTCCAACAATGGTATCAGAGCCCAATAGCCTATGCGGTCCAAATTAGTCATGTTAGCTTTAACTAATTAAGCTCACAGCTCACTTAGTATGGTGACTTGAAAGGTAACGTCTAGGATTCGAATTGGATAATCAAGTACCTTATCCTATCTGGTTACCCGCTTGACTTGCAAGGTGAAGTGAGTCCAAAAGGTCGCCCTAATAGAAGATCGATGCCTAATTTGAATTGGACCTTCAGCTAATTTTCAAAACTGTTTAAAAATATAAGATTTTAAATTTAAAAGTTAAATTTAAAATAAGATATACGTATACTATAAAAGTTATAATATAATAATGTTTTTCAAAATGTTTGAAAAATAATACAAGTTAATTTTGAACTTTTAAAAATTTAATAATCAGATTAATTAAATAAATAAATTAAATATGTTATTTAATGTTAGCGCCAAAATTGGTCACTAACCCCCAAATCCAGATGAAAGCACCAAATACCAATCACAGCTCAGAGATAGAATGTATGTAGAGAGTAATAATGTGAAGAACAGTTAAAACTGAAATGAAAGCAGTAAAGAACAACAGATTTTATAGTGGTTCGGCTAACTCCGGCCTACGTCCACTCCAGAAGTTTGCTTTTTATTGCTGTAATAATCGATTACAGTTACAAAATGGCAGAGTTGCCTTAGCCTTAGAAAAGAGAAAGTAAGAGAGCAGAAAGAAGACCCCCTTTTACTGTGCCCCTGCCTCTCTATTTATAGACAAAGATGGGTTGGACTTCCCTGGTGGGCCTGGCAGCCGAGTACCTCAGCCCAAGTGGAGTGGTCTCCATATGCCGAACCATAGATGCCGAACGCTGAATGCCGGACAAGGTGTGAATGCCGAACGATCTCCTCATGCCGAACATTGGGAGGTGCGAGGTACCGAGGTATCGAGGTACGGAGGTGCGAGGTACCGAGGTATCGAGGTGCGAGGTACCGAGACATGGAGGTGCAAGGTACCGAGACATGGAGGTGCGAGGTATGGAGGTGCGAGGTGCAGAGGTATCGAGGTGCGAGGTACCGGGGTATCGAGGTGCGAGGTACCGAGACATGGAGGTGCGAGGTATGGAGGTGCGAGGTGCAGAGGTATCGAGGTGCGAGGTACCGGGGTATGGAGGTGCGAGATGCAATGCCGAGCGAGGTGAGGTATGCCGAACGAGGTGAGGTATGCCGAACGACCCATCCAATGTCGAACGCTCCCGAATGCCGAACGATCCATCCAATGCCGAACGAGATTTATGCCGAGTGCTCCATCCAATGCCGAACGATACTTAATGCCGAACCTCCATCATGCCGAACCATGTCTGATGCCGAAAAGTTTCTAATGCCGAGCGCCCATCATGCCGAACGATCTCTAATGCCGAGCGCCTCTAAATGCCGAGCGTTCCTGGATGCCGAGCGCTATTGAATGCCGAGTGCTCCTGGAATGCCGAACGATCCCTCTATGTCGAACGACGATCTCTCTATGCCGAACAACCTCCAATGCCAAACCATCCCAATGCCGAGCAACATCTGCCAAACTGCCTAGGCCGAGCCATGTAATTTCTCCACTCCTTTTCCCAACGACATATTCAAGTGAACTTCATCATTTTAAACCGAACCCATCATACTTTAGTCTCGATAGTTGTGAAGTTGTTTAAGTTAAATCCGTCTGTCCGCGGCCTTGCCAAAAGGCGGGTTAACACTTGCCCCCCAAAACATGCCTTGTTGTGAAAGGTGTGTTTTGAATAGCCTCAAGTCCAATATCCTAAGTATGTATGTTATCCACATCCATACTTTCCGATTCATAATCCAATCCATTACCAAGCCATCTTATCCGAGTGCCACGGCCATATCCTGATCCATTTCTGCGACTGTTCCGAGTCGATGTCTGATTCTTATCCAGTAACCAAGTCCTTACCCAATTCCAGATCCAATTGAACCCGACTACCGAGTTCCAATCCATCCATATCCAATAACCTATAACCATATCCATGACCTCTCTGGGTCGATATCCAAATCCGGGACCGCTCCGGGTCCTTGTCCGAATCCTTAGCTATTCATAGCCAATATCCAAATCCGTAACCTCTCCGGGTTCTTGCCAAGCGCAATCCACACTTGACGACCTACGTTAAGTAATTCCATGGTGTTCATGGTTCAGTGTCCCTGAACGTCCAAGAATGCCGTGGCTTAAGTCCCAAGCCGAATCCTGGTCACTCCGGACCCTTGCCGAGCATAGTCCATACACATCCTAAAATAGTAACCGATAATATATGGCCTAAGTCCTAGGTCGAATCCTGGTCTCTTCGGACCCTTGCCAAGCATAGTCCATACTTGACGACCTTTTAGCCAAAATCCAGAGAAAATCCAATCCAAATCCGATCCGAAATCCAAATCCAAAATAGAAAACCAAAAACCCATATCGAAAATCCATACCAAAAAACAAACATCCAAACCAGAATCCAAACCAGAAAACGAGCAAAACAGGGAGTTCAAACCAAACTCCCAAACCAAACCAGAAAAAGCAAATGTCCAAGTCAAAGGAAAAAACAGATTTCGCAAACCCGGGCGTCTCGGTAAGCCATCATCTCAGAGCATGCTTGAGGGTTATCTCCGACCCCGTACATGAGTAAGTGATTTAACCGTTTGCCTGGAGTTTGTTACTTATTCCAAACCATTAAAATTAGTTGATTACCAATCGGCCACCATTCCTCGGCCTCATGCCCTCGTCGCTTAAGGTAGGCGGTGGCTGCTTCTGTTCCACCGCCGCATTCCGAGTTCCGACATACTGTCGCAACTGACCATTCCTTATATGCTCCTCGATTATATCCTTTAGATGTCGGTAGCTGTTAGTGTCATGCCCGTCCAGGTCATGAAAGAGACAGTGCCTTCCTGATGCCCTTTCACGTTCTGTGGGTTCCCTCCTCGATGGCCTTCGATAGGGAAGGCGATCTCGAGTATATAAGAAAATCCGCTCCAACGTTGCGTTCAATCCTGTGTAAGTGGAGAACTTTGGTTCTCCCCAACGCTTCCTTTTCCCTTTATCCTTGCCCCCACCTGAGCTTTCGCCGAGTAGTCCTCCATCCTTAGTCATGTTTACTTCCTTTGACCTCACATCCAAACATGCATCCTCTTGTCGAAGAAATCTTTCAGCTTCATGAAAGAATTCGCCAAGATCCAACGGTGGGTCCCGTACCAGTCATACTTTGAAATCCGAATTGTCTCCGACTCCTGATACCGCAGCCATCAGAACCATTGATGGATCTGGCCGATCCACCGAAGTAACTGCTGCATTAAATCGAGTTAAGAATGTCCTGAGCGATTCATCTGCCCCCTGTTTGACTGACGTTAGCGTCATCACGTTCTTTGGCCTTTTTATGTGAACTCGAAACTGACTTAAGAACTTGTCCACCAGTTCTGTCCATGTTCCAATGGATCCATCCTCTAGCTGTCTGAACCACATAGCAGCAATTTCAGTCAAGTACAGGGGGAAACATCGGGCCATAACCTCCTTCGTTGCCCCCAGCACTTCCATATGCCTAGTGTACCTCATCAAGTGGTCGGTGGGATCCGTCTTCCCGTTGTATACTTCCAGAGTGGGTAGTTTGAAATCGGGCAGATTCCTAGCTATCCTGATGTTCCGGGTAAACGGACTTTTGTTAACTCCCTTTGAATCCCTATTTGTCAGACCTCCGCGAATAGTCCGCCTGATAATGTCAGCCAATCCAGTGTTTCCAACTAATCCAGACTGCCCCCCAAGTCCCCGAGGAAATTCTGGCACATATTCTTCATCACGTACTCCTGGTGGTGTGCCCCCGAGTCTAGGTCCATCTAGATTGTTAACTGTTTGTTGATTGGGAGCTGCCCCCTGCTGATTCACTCCATCTGTCCGTTGGTTGAGTTCCTCTGGTCCAGCTCCATGATCTTGAGCACCTGCAGTTCCTGGTTGTCCAAATTGCCTAAGAAGAGCCTGCATCATCTCCTCTTGCCGTTTCATCATCTGCTCTTGCATAGAATTCATCATCACTTGCATCTCGTCCCGAGTTATGTAGATGGATGCATGACCCTCTCCAGCTCCAAAAGATGCCGCTTGACTTCCTTCCTGATTGCTCCTTTCCACTGCTTGCCTCTTCGTTGGTGGTCTTGCCATTGCTTTCTAAGATTCAAGTTCCTAACTCCAAAATTCCTGAGTGTTTCAATCTCTCAGTGAAAGCACCAAAGTGTTAGCGCCAAAATTGGTCACTAACCCCCAAATCCAGATGAAAGCACCAAATACCAATCACAGCTCAGAGATAGAATGTATGTAGAGAGTAATAATGTGAAGAACAGTTAAAACTGAAATGAAAGCAGTAAAGAACAACAGATTTTGTAGTGGTTCGGCTAACTCCGGCCTACGTCCACTCCAGAAGTTTGCTTTTTATTGCTGTAATAATCGATTACAGTTACAAAATGGCAGAGTTGCCTTAGCCTTAGAAAAGAGAAAGTAAGAGAGCAGAAAGAAGACCCCCTTTTACTGTGCCCCTGCCTCTCTATTTATAGACAAAGATGGGTTGGACTTCCCTGGTGGGCCTGGCAGCCGAGTACCTCAGCCCAAGTGGAGTGGTCTCCATATGCCGAACCATAGATGCCGAACGCTGAATGCCAAACAAGGTGTGAATGCCGAACGATCTCCTCATGCCGAACATTGGGAGGTGCGAGGTACCGAGGTACGGAGGTGCGAGGTACCGAGGTATGGAGGTGCGAGGTACCGAAGTATCGAGGTGCGAGGTACCGAGACATGGAGGTGCGAGGTACCGAGACATGGAGGTGCGAGGTATGGAGGTGCGAGGTGCAGAGGTATCAAGGTGCGAGGTACCGGGGTATCGAGGTGCGAGGTACCGAGACATGGAGGTGCGAGGTATGGAGGTGCGAGGTGCAGAGGTATCGAGGTGCGAGGTACCGGGGTATGGAGGTGCGAGGTGCAATGCTGAGCGAGGTGAGGTATGCCGAACGAGGTGAGGTATGCCGAACGACCCATCCAATGTCGAACGCTCCCTAATGTCGAACGATCCATCTAATGCCGAATGAGATTTATGCCGAGTGCTCCATCCAATGCCGAACGATACTTAATGTCGAACCTCCGTCATGCCGAACCATGTCTGATGCCGAAAAGTTTCTAATGCCGAGCGCCCATCATGCCAAACGATCTCTAATGCCGAGCGCCTCTAAATGCCGAGCGCTCCTAGATGCCGAGCGCTACTGAATGCCGAGTGCTCCTGGAATGCCGAACGATCCCTCTATGTCGAACGACGATCTCTCTATGCCGAACAACCTCCAACGCCGAACCATCCCAATGCCGAGCAACATCTGCCAAACTGCCTAGGCCGAGCCATGTAATTTCTCCACTCCTTTTCCCAACGACATATTCAAGTGAACTTCATCATTTTAAACCGAACCCATCATACTTTAGTCTCGATAGTTGTGAAGTTGTTTAAGTTAAATCCGTCTGTCCGCGGCCTTGCCAAAAGGCGGGTTAACATTTAATAAATAAATACATGTATTATATATTATGATATATGTTATGGTCGTTTAAAATATTTGAAATGACATAAGTATACATATATGTATATCAAATAAATTTTGAAATTAATATAATTTTATTAAAAGAGTTTAATTAAATAAATTAATCAAAAGGTTAATTAATTAAATAATATACACATGTATGCGATATATGTGTTATATTGTAAAAGTTATAGTATATAATAATCAATGAATATAAATGTTATATCAATATGAAATTAATTAAAATGTTAGTTAATTTATTGAAATTAATTGAATAAGATTTAATCAATAAAATGTTATACATAAGACTATTATATAAGTAATATAAAGTATAAAAGTATAAAAGTTATATAATAATAAAACTATGTATAAATCAAACGTGGAACATTAAAGAAACCCTAACTAGACTTAAGGAATAAATAAATACGTAAATGTATGTATACCATGATTTCCGATGTGTCTGACACTTGAATCACGAGAGTAATTCATAAGAATTGCATTATTCCATAAGTCGATATCACTCAATATAATATATTGAAGATTACAAGTCCTCAATATAATGTTGTCCTCTACTATTTACATATTAGTAGATTACTTGCATACTCTTTAGTTGTTGAGCTTTCCTCAAGCAAAGAATGTTATGTATAGTACTATTAATATGTTGAATGGATGAAGTAAGATAATTGCATATATTTATTGGCTTTGCTCAAGGTATATGCATTATACTTAGACCGTCATTAAATGATAGGTCTGAGTGAATAATTCAACTTTATTTATTGAGCTTCCCTCAGGGTAAAGGCGGGATTAGATAAAGTACTACGGGTTAGCAGTTGTATATGATACAACCAATAATGAGTTATTGTAACGACCCGCCTTTTCGACCCTCAAAAGTCGATACTAATACCTCCACGGTATTCACATGCCAACACCCAAGTGCCAGAAAGACAGATTGTTGGGGAAAAAGAAAGAAGAGACATAATAGAATCTCACATCGTGCCGAGTAATATATAATATACAACAGATCTTTACAAAAGAAAACTGTAATATATATACATAAAAATCAGAGTACACTTAATCACTAATCATCAACCTAGATAGTTATAACAACATGTCCTCACAAATGCTGAAAAATAAAAACAACACATGCAGCAGAAATAAAGAACATACGAGAGATGCATCTTGGGCATCCAACTCATCCCTTAAAGCTACAAGGCATCCAATCTAGATCTAAAAATATGCTCGGTCTGACCCGAGCAATATAAGAAATAACACCCAGATTGTATACGGAAGTTAGCTTCTAGGCTATTATTCTTACTATTAAAATTTTAGTTCTGTATAATTACCAAAACACCGTCGTTTGCCGAAAAATCGTCAAACGATAATTTAAATAATTTCCAAATTAATAATTATGGAAAAATCAAATAAATTAATCTAAAAATATATCAATAAAAATCGAGTTGTTAAAATAAAATATAATTTTCTTATTATTTATCCGAACTGTTTATTACTGCACATAAATTTACAAAAATAATTCATCATTACTATTTATACTTTAAAAGAGTTTAATAAGACCATTAAATCAAATTAAATAAATACTTAATTCAAAATCAAGATATTTTAAACCACCATTCAAATATTAAATCCATAATTCAAAGACTTAAAATAATCTCTATATTTGATTTCAAGTTATTAAACCCAAAAAAACAATTATTTCAATATATACAATCAATTAAATATTCAAAACCAAATGACAAAATCTGGGTTGTTACATTCTTCCTCCTTAAAAGAATTTCGTCTTCGAAATTTCCAAGGATAGAAAAATACCTTCAAACCCTTAAAATTTCCAAAATTAATTAGTTGAAATAGATTATTAAATTCCAAGTCTCTTAAAATTACGGAATATTTCAGCAGCACCTCCTTTGCGCGGTTTGATTGGAAAAACTATAAATTACCACAATGGGCCCGAAACCAACAAAAGAAACCAAAAAGCAAGTGGCTTCTCATATCTGGGGCATAAAATCATTAACCAAAACAAAAATATAAACATGTACCTATTTGTCGGTTAACCAAACTCTACTCATGAAACCAAAAGCATCAACTAGCCTTTGCTTCTATATACCCGCATCTTACTTACAAATAATATCCAACCAAATAACTTATATATAAATGTCAAAATCATATTAAGGCCCTTATGATGTACATATACCATCTGTACGCAATATAAAATCCTATTGCTTACTCGATCACACAATTTCTCTTTCAAACTAGTATCGTTCACTCGATCACTCCAGTGCAGACTCCGATCAGGTTCCTTGATTAGAAACCTCCATTCTCTTTGCATAGTCATATACTATGATAGAAAACTTTTGGTCAAATTAAAGATCCATATCAAGTGTTCGCCGTCAAGAATCGAGTGCAAAATCCTAACTCGGACTAGTGTAAATCATCTTGAAATCGTGTACTCGTATCTGGATCAAACAGTTATGCGAATAAAATGGTCTACGTACAACTTACTTATTTTTCTCACTTGGTTTCTTAACTATACCAATTTCCTTTCGTTTTAAACCATATTCATTTTACACTTCTAGTATATTTTCTTTAATACTAAAATTGTATTTGAATCATTTCATAAATACTTAAGTTTATCATAAACATTTTATAACTCACAACTTATGTAAATTCAATCACTTTAAAACTTAATTTCATATTCATATAACACTCTTCTACATCCTAAGAGTATATATACAGATTTCAGATTTGCTTGTACTTAACTAAAATGCTTAACACGTTTAAAATTTGTTTTAACTTACTATTTCTCAAATTTATCAGTTATAAAACTTATTCTCTTATTTTTTTCACAAAACACTTAGCTAAATTTTCCAATTTGACTTGGAAGTTTCGACTTTTCAAATCGTCGAAAATTCCATTTCATTTCAACAAATGAAAATTTCCAAACAACATCTCAAATGAGAAGCACAAACCAAACTATCCAATTGGATAATATACATGAGTCTACCATTACTTAACCGAAGATTTAGAACTAAACACCAGGTTGTATTTCAAATCATTTTTGAAATAATAATAATATACATATATCTCCTTTTTATATATGAAATAATACTTTTAGAATTTTAAACAAAATCTGTTTTACACAAAACAACTCAATAACCATTTCTATTATGGTAGCAATTCCTCACTTTAGAAACTCGAAAATGAATACTGATGATGCTGCAGTCATCACCTGAATTATTTTCTTGCGACTTAAGCGAGTCCAGTGCTTTTTCTCTTTTAAATTCCAAATCAAAATATTTCTAATCAAAATACTTTCAAAATAATACTATTATTGTTTTCTCCAAACTTTGAAAAACAATTTCCAAAACACCGGGATTTAAATTCTCAAATTCTCAGTTTTAAATCCATTTTTATTTATAAATCATGCTTAATAATTTCATGTTTCACATATAAAACAATTCACAAATGTTAATCCTTGTTAAAATTATAATAAACAACTTTATTAACATTATACTTTAAATCCAACCAACAACAAATGCTTTTAAATTAGCTGAGCACAACTAATCAACAATAAATGATAATAATTAATTATGATCATTCCCTAACAACAAACATGCCATAAATTGTTGTATAAGTTTTTGAAAAATATTCTTTTGTATATAAAATATAATCTGGGTAAAATTATTTCATTTACCCAATTTCAAAACAAAACTGTGTTGGTTGCCTTGTTTAAGTGTTTATAAACCTCTATCGATACAGTTATTACTTCTGTATCAACCAGAATAAATGAACTAATCAACTGATAAATAAACACAATACAAACATTTTTATATCACTAACAAATATGCGCTCATATATATATATAATACACTCAAACTCATCCAAGGGTCCCACTTACCCTATCTCAATGAGTTCACCCCTACAAAAGCCTAGGTGTTCACTCAACCCAAGCTCTGATACCACGTTGTAATGGCCTGCCTTTTCGACCCTCAAAAGTCGACACTAATACCCTCACGGTATTCGCATGCCGAGCATCCAAGTGCTGGAAAGATAGATTATTAGGGAAAAAGAAAGTAAAGACAAAACAAAATCAAACATCGTGCTAAATAATATATAATCTACAACAAAACTTTACAGAAGAAAACTGTAATATACATACATCAGAATAAGAGTAAACTTAATCACTATTCATCAGCTTGGACAGTTACAACAACCTGTCCTCACAAATGCTGACAAATAAAACAACACATGCAACAGAAATAGAGAATATACGAGAGATACATCTTGGACATCCAGCTCATCCCTTGAAGCTCCAAGGCATCCAAACTAGATCTGAAAATATGCTCGGTCTGACACAAGCAATATAGGAAATAACATCCAGATCAGTCTGGAAAACCAACGTGAGAAACTGACCTCAATTAGATTCTAATGTTATAAAACCTTTCAAGATAAAGGTATCTCGTAAGACCACGACCTACATAAATACGGAACGGTTTTTAACTTACGACAACCAAATTTTTTTATATAAAATATAGTGATATTATATAAAGTCTAGGATTTAAAGTAAATTATGAATATAGTTGGAGTGCTTTCATCTCAACTTCCATCATAGTTGGGCACAACTAAGTTCGTTAGGCGCTTATTATATAATGGATTCCATATAATTATAAGGCACTAGGGTACCACCTACCACAGTACACCTCTAGAAAATGTACCGAGGGCCTCACATGGATCCCGCCAACACAGGACCGCCTACCCCATACTTAATGGTACCGAATATTTCATCACCTCGGTGGCTTTTGCAACCTTTCCGAGAGCTCTCATGGACAACGAAATCCATAAATTTATATATCTAGATAGGTGATGACAATAACCTAATGGGAGTGACCCGCTTAGCCCTACTGCATATCTCCTGATTTAGTCATTCCCAATTGATGAGGCTAGAGGCTAGGTTCTATGTTTTGAATAGGAATCCCACTTGGAATGCTAACATTGCCCTCTAGGCAAAAATGCAATGCCAACATCCATCCATACAATTTCGTCCTGGGTCTGAACGAAACCGAAGGCAATACTTCTACTACATCAATTTTGGAATCACCCTTAGTATTAGTAGCAAGTAGCCCTTGTACATCAAAGAACTCCATCTTTAAAACCATCATCAAGATGCCTTCCATTCAAACGTTTATGCTGGTTTGAAGTGGTTTTCGAATAACATATCTGATCCGGGTCTCCCCAAACCAACAATGATAGTTTAAAACTAGCCAAATTTTAGAGTCGGTTATTTAACTATCAAATAAAAATAGCAATCAAATCTGGGATTTATTTCCATAGGGAAACCAACATTGGCTAAGCACATAAGCAACCACTAACCTCTTTAATTAATCCTTTCATTAGTTAAAATCACTTTGTAAATACTTGTATCAAAATACTTTTATAAAGATATATTCACAAACCCTTTATACTCCTTTCAATACTTGGAAAAAATGTCCATATACTTATCTTAATGGTATAAGTATATTCACAAAAATACTATACCTTCCCTACTTAGAATATGTATTCATATACTTATCTCAATGGTATAAGTATATTCACAAAACTTTATGAAAGATTTCTTATTTCAAAATCATATCAAAAGGATTAAAACAAATATTATTTTAAAAGAAATGGAGATAAGGATAAATCCAAATACTATTCCTTCGATGTTAAGCATGGAACGAATGTTTACACCACCAAATTAAGAAGGTCAAATTGAGGAAATCCAATCTCAATTTCTTTTATAAATTTCTTTAATAAACCCTTTTTAATAAATCTCTTTCATTTATGAACATCTCCTTTACTAAAATTCCAAATCAATGTATATAAATCTTCTACAAATATCCAAATTTATAAAACTTCTTTTATAAATATCCAAAAATCCCTTATAAAACTTCTTTATAAAATTCCTTTATAGATCCTTTTGAAAATTCTTATAAATCCAACCCCATTTTCATCTATAAACTCTTTAATAAATCTTTTTTATTAAATGAGATTCCTTTTATAAATCAATTTATTATTTATAAATTAAATTAATTAGATAAATTAATTTACTTTAAACATCTGAAATAAATAATAAATTAACTTTCCAACATCATTAACAAAGTAGTTTATTAACTCCAAAACATTATTAACATAATAATTAATAACTGCAAAACATTATAAATAAATAATTATTATTTACTTCAAAACATTATTATATAATAGTAATTACTGACCGCTAAACATTACTAATAAAAAATAATTATTAACTTCAAACAATATAACTATAATAGTTAATAATTTCAAACATTATGAACAAAACAATAATAATTAATCTTCAAATATTTGTATAATAAACTATAACTAATTCCAAAATATTATTAATAAATAATAATTATTAATTCCAAAATGTTATTTATAAATAACTATTATAAATTCCAAAACATTTCTAATAAATAATAATAATTAATTATCTTCAAACAATATTAAGTATTTAGATCAATAACTTTTTACAATATTAAAATATTGATAAATAACTTCGAACAATCAAATATAAATAAACAATTTTTAAAACACTATTAAACAGTAGTTGAACAACTTTAAAACATTTCTAAAGGGTTTAGAAAAGACAAATAGAAAGGTTAGGGTAAAATTGAGAAGTTCAAAATTCGCTTAAATAAAAATATTCCAGAAAACCCAAAGGTTAGATTTAAAATCATTCTTCGAATCAAAAACCAATTTCAAGCCAAACAACAATTAATAGTATTTTAAAATACTAAATTGAGGCCAATAGCCACCAAAGCACTTAACCAATGTTTTTATTGCTTTTTATCACTACAAGGGTTAAGTTTTGAACATATAACAATGTCATAACTGATAGTGCTAAACAATCAAGATTTAGAAATTATCAATCCATATAACAGGGTTATAACTGAAATAAAACAACATGAATATGACTAGAAATTAAAAATAACAATATCAAGAAATCCATATTTCTCAATAAAATTCTCTGTTTTTAAATCTAAATGTCGATCACTTTTCGAAAGCGAATATTTTAACCAATCAGTCAATAATTTCAACCAAACACAAGCAATAAAATTTATCTACTACATAATATTCTGATTAACCAAAGGAGTGAATTATACTCACTGAATTTCAGTTATCACCGAAGCGTTCCGGTTCGGTCTAGCATAAAGTTCTACAAGCTCCAATCCGACCTCGTATGAAATAGTTAATGAGTTTATAAGATTTCAAAATTAAAATATAATTAAGTTCTATTAATTATATCATTAAGTACCCAAATCCCTAATTACCCAAACCCAGGCCGCCACACTCAAACTCCGATCATCCTAGACCTGGCACTGCCGCGAGCTACCACTGGCCACCGCGACTCAACCGCCGACACCCCTAGTCGAGCCCGACCCCACGATATAGGTCCATCCTCCCCATCCTTCACCGTCATCGAGAACCACCCTAAAAACATGATCACATTCAAATCAACCACACCGTCGTCACGTCGCCCTAGCGCCACCGCATTGCTCTAGAAGATAGCATCGACCATCACTGACCCAACTCCATAAGTGCTGGCCCCTAGCACCGCCTGTAGCTCGTTGGCGAACTTGAGAAAGGTTTTCCATTCATCTCGAGACCTACGCCACTTCACTCCTCCAACCGACAATCCAACCATCCACCTCCTACATCTCACCATAACGAATAATTCTCTAGTTGACACCGTCACCTATTTTGGTCTCTAGAGGTGCCGATCAACCTAGACCATTGGATTTAGAGGACTAGGGTTAAAATTTTAGGCAAATGGAGAGAAGTGAGGGTCCTTATATAGGAATGCTCTCCAAACTATACCCTACACAATCACGGACTCCAAAAGAGGTGTGTTCTTTGGCACTCCCAACTAAATACCCCTATTTCGAACTCAATGGAACTAGTTCCGAGACCTAATTCTATCGTATACAAAAGTTAGCTTCTAGGCTATTATTATTACTATTAAAATTCTACTTTTGTATATTTACCAAAACACCGTTGTTTGTCAAAAAATCATCAAACGATAATTTGAATAATCTACGAATTAAAAATTATGAAAAAATCAAATAAATTAATTTAAAAATATGTCAATAAAAGTCGAGTTGTTAAAATAAAATATAAACTATTTGTCCAAACTGTTGATTACTGTACATAAATTTACAAAATAAATTAACCATTATTATTTATACTTTAAAAGGAGTTAAATAAGACCATTAAATCAAATTAAATAAATACTTGATTCAAAATCCAGATATTTTAAACCACTATTCAAATATTAAATCCAAAATTCAAAGATTTAAAATAATCTCTATATTTGAATTCAAGTTATTGAAGCCAAAAAACAATTATTTCATTATTTAAAATTAATTAAATAGTCAAAATCAAACTAAAAAATCTAGGTTCTTACAGTTATCCATTGTATGTGGAAGTATGATTTGTTGAGCTTTACTCAAGGTCAGAATGCCAAGACATACGAGTACTAACACCTACTAGTGAAGTCGAAAGACTTCCATATTTCGACTTAGGGTTTGGCGAAACATAAAAGACTAGTGGGAGCTTATTAGTAAATGAAACATAAAGTTTAACTTTACTAATATTATAAGAACATCTACTATGATTTGTCCTAATAATCTGCCACTTAAACTTATAGAAAATGACATCCAAAACTGTTTTTTGAAAATGACAAGCTCACCAGACCTAACTGTACCAATTGGCTAAGAGCAACTAAAATAGTGTTCACTTAAGAGCGCCATTGGACTTCTATTACATGCGAACCTAAAGAACAACCCATCGATGATGCAGACCTCGAACAACAGCTTGCTAATGAGAAATGGGTGTCAGACTTAGAGATTGCCCAAATTTTCATGATGTCAGAGGCGACACAAAAATATGTCTATCTATGAGATATTCGATAGTCTCAAGGCCCTTTTTGGTGAACAATAATGTTTCGCAAGGTACAAGCTTACAAAGAAGCTATTCAATACCAAAATGACCAAGTGGCAAAAAGTGGACGATTATGTGCTAACGATAAAGGGCTATATTAATAGATTTTCACAATTGGAAATACAAATAAGTAATGAATTGCAAGTAGATTGACTCTAGGTTCACTTACTCCTTAGTATGAACCGTTCATACTGAACTATAACATGCACCAATTGAATGTGAATCTCGTGGAGCTTCTTAATTGCTGAGGTTAGCCGACTCACAATCTATGGATCAAGGGGTTGAACTTATTGTTAAGAGTGGTGCATCATCTTTGAAGAGTTCGAAGAAGCGGAAAAGTGAAGGCAAGAAAAATAAAAGTAAGAAGACCGATGATAAGGATGAACGTCACCACTGCCATAAGAAAGGTTACTGGAAAAGGATTTATCCTGACTACTTGAAGATTGTTAGGGAAAAGAAGTAGAATAGTTCTATAGCTCAATCAGGTACATTTATAATTCAAAATTGTTTTGTAATCAATAAAATGTCATAGGTTTTAGATATTGGATCTGGTACTCATATATGTAATTCATTACAATGGCTTAGGAACTGGCACCGCGTGTCAAGATAGGAGATGAGGCTCCAAGTTGCTGATGGATTTATGGTAGATGCAACGGCAGTAGGAGGCTATCATTTAAATTTTCCTAGTGGATTAGTATTAATATTAAATAATTGCTATTTTTTAAAAGATTTTATCTAAGGGATTATTTCTGTTTCTAAATTGTCTGAGACTGGATATATTTCACTGTGAAAATAATGTTATGAATATTAATTTGGATGTAAGTAAATAAAGTATGAGATTGAGAATGACATTTATGTGATAAATACTAATTATCTGTGTTCTGTGAATAATTCTTCTAACAATATAAATGATAATTATATTGGCATTGTACGCTAGGTCATATTAATGAGAAACAAATACACAAAATGAAAATCAAAGGTTTACTATTGTCAATTGATTTTGAATCATTTGACACGTGTGAGTCGTGTCTTAAAGGTAAAATGACCAAGCACCCCTTTAGTGGAAGCAATGAAAGAGTTGATTAACCTTTAGGGTTAATATATAGTGATGTATGTGGCTTGATGCCTATAATTACTAAAGTTAATAGTTCTTACTTTGTTACCTTCACTAATAATTTCTCGAGACTAGGATATTGGACAGGATTTCCAACAATGCTTAAATGATAATGGGATTATATCTCAGATGCTCTACCATATACTCCACTAATAGAGTTAGGAGTATGCCCTAGGGGCAGTTATGTAATTTGTTACATATGTCTAACTCGTTGACCAATCTTGTTCGAAATAAAGGTATTTTCTTTCTATTATATACTTGATATAATGTGGTTATATTAATTAATCAATTTAATTAAAAGTGTATTAATAGAAATTCAAAAATGGTATGTTTTGTGATAGTAGTTACAAAGTGTTATAACCGTGAGTAATTTATCACAATGAAACAAATATACCATTTTAAATGTTTCTAGTTAAGATGCATCGTGACTGGATATCGATGTATCAGTTGATACTAAAATACGTAACGCTCCCAAATGTTGGACAGTGTATTACTCATGACTGTTGGAGGCACCAAGAGGTTACATACTGATAGTTATTGGATAACCATGGAATGACTCACTCGATAGTTTTCTGTTGGTTAATAGAACTAAGATCAAGCAGAGAATATCGATGTGACTAATTTATACAGTTCTCTCGACTTGAGAATACTGTTTGTTGGGCGAGATTCTACCGAACCAATCTATACCGGACCAACCTACTCCCATGCCGAATCAAGGAGCACAATCTATACCGGACCAACCTACTCCCTACCACCGAACCAAGGTGCATCAGCTCCACCGATCCAGGAGCCTGCCAGACCAGACACACCAGACCAACCTACCCCCTACCACCGAATCAAGGTGCACAATCTATACCGGACCAACCTACTCCCATGCTGAATCAAGGAGCACAATCTATACCGGACCAACCTACTCCCTACCACCGAACCAAGGTGCATGAGCTCCACCGATCCAGGAGCCTGCCGGACCAGACACACCGGACCAACATACCATATCTCACTACCGGACCAACTCCTACTCCAACCATCTCCGAACCAAGTAATGCCGAACCAAAGCGTCTACCACCTACCGCCGAATCAAAGGACTGCCGAGCCAAAGCAATGCCTAACCAACGCTACCAGGCCTGACCACACCAGCCCAGGCCCACCAGCAGCTATATACATCCAAGATCCCTGCCTCCAGCCTCACTCTATAAATAGAGGGGCAGGGGTACAACAATAGGGGACAAGTTTGAGAGCTCAAGCGCGGAGAGAACTTTCAAACAACTTTCTTTTACTTGTATCAAAGCTTTGTACTTGTAATCTAAACAAGAAAAGAGAAATAACATATAAAGTGGACGTAGGCACATTCTGACTGAACCACTATAAATCTGCGTGTCTTTTACAGCTTAGCCCCTGCTTTTCCTATATTTGCATAAATCACCCAAATCACTAAGAACAACATAAAATCTATTAAATCATACGACTTTGAGGTGTTTGTCCATTTTTTGTGCAAACATTTTTGGTGCTTTCACTGAGAACTAGAAGCTTGAAGCTTCAGCTTCTTCCACTTAACCTTTTTCCTAACAGCATCATCCATCGTTTGGAAAACATGCCTCCCAAGCTGAAAAAAGATGTTAACAAAGGAAAAAACATCGCATCCAACAGTCTTCCAGATCCAGCGGTCACGGATCAAGTAAATCGTCCTCCTCTAGCAGCAGTACTAATTGAAGGATAGGCTAATCCGACCACTCCTGCCACAGAACAGCCCGCAGCAATTACTAGGGCAGATTTAGACAGGGTTGTGGTTGAAGTAACTAACCGCTTCACGTCCCAGTAGGAAGCCTTGGTGGACCATCTCATGTCACGCTTAAGGGATGCTGAAGAGTCCAACCGCAACACTGAATCCTGGGGCGAGTCCCAGCCTGGAGGACCTCAGAGACAACAAAGATCTTCCTTCTTCGAAGGAGCTAACGACAGAAGCAGCCATGGTAGGAGCCGAGACCGAGCACAGCCCGAAGTTAGGCCTGAGGAAATGCTTGGAACCGAACCCAACAGGGGAGGTACCGGGCGGAGGTCAACTGTAGCTGAGCCTGTCATACTGCCTAACCACGGAAACGCCAGTGAACGGGGCCGAGCTAGAGTCCAGCCCGAAGTTGGACCCGAGGAAGTGCTTAGAGCAGAACCCAGCAGGGGAAGATCAAGGCAAGGGCCAACTGTAGCTGACCCTAGCATGCTCCCAGAAGACCAAAGGCAGCCACTGGAAAATATGAGGAATGATAGACGATACCATCCCTACAGGTCATCTGGACGGAATCAATCCCACAGAACAGAACCAAACTCGTTTCTATCTGCTCCAAATTCTGATGAAAGGATGGCACGCTTATTCAGAGAGTGCGTCCAACGGGAGCAAAGAGATCGAGGGATAGGCGCTAGGGTAACTAGCCCTTTCGCCCGCAATATCGAAGTTGCTATCACCCCCCGAGAATGGAAGATGCCAACAATGGAACCTTACAAAGGAACCTCCAACCCCGTTGTACACTTACAGAGATACACACAACATATGCTCATGAGTGGAGCAACAGAGGGAGTACTGTGCAAATGCTTTCCACTATTCTTAGCAGATCTCGCTACCTCCTGGTTCTGTCATCTACCCCAGGGATCCATCAGCTCGTGGGAAATGTTGAAAGAAAAGTTTATCAGTCAGTTCTGCATTCATGTGGAACAACCTAAAGACGCTTATTCCTTATCCAGCGTCAAACAGAAACCTGGAGAGAAACTGCAGCAATACCTAACCCGATTCAATGCCGCAGCGGCCGCAGTCCAAGATGCCGATGAGTAGCTTATCCTAATGGCCCTCTGTAGTGGTGTGTATCCGGACACTAAATTTGCTAGAAGGTTGAAAAAAGAAAAACCAGCTACTTTACCCGATTTCTTCCATGAAGCCGAGAAATATATGAGGCTTGAGGATGCTGCCGTTGAGGGGCAGTCAGGACAGCAAAATAAGGCAACTCACAGCAACGCGCCTGCTGCGGCAAGGGACGTTCGAAGAAATGTGTAACGACCCAGAATTTCTGATAATTAAAATTCGTATATTTAATTGATTTTAAATATTAACAAGTGGAATTAATTAAGTCGAATAATTTAAAATTCGAATATCTGGATTTAATTGGATAACTAAATCGATAATTTAATAGTTGAAATTCGAGAAATAATTGAAATTGGGTTTAACGTGAATGAAAATGATTTATAAAGTTATATTAAATCATATTGAAGTTATAGTGATGTTATAGAACTTTTAAAATTGAATTTAAAATAAATTTGTGAAAATTGAATATTTTAATATTTAATCGACTAGTGAAATTAGCCATTTTTGGGACAGTCTCAGAATTGAACGAAACTAGTTCCATTGGATCCGTAATAGTTTTTTTATTATCGGATTCCAATTTTCGTAGCAATCGGAGTTGTCGTTTGACCGTGGCAGCTCGAAACGCATCGAAGTTGTTTTAATTTTAATTTTGCGACTTAAAATAGTCATTTTTCAAAAAGTCTCGAATTTTGACGAAACCAGTTTCATCGGATCCGAAATGTGATATTATTATAAGGTTTTAAATTTCATGTCAATTGGATTTACCGTTTGTCCGGGGCAAGCCAAAACGCATCGAAATCGGTTTAAATCGGTTTAATTTAAATTTGATCGTTTAATTCCGTAACTCGCACAGATGACCGAATTAGCTCTTGAAACACATTCCATTGTGTTCGGAACGCGGGGTAAACCTTACGAATGCTAGGCGGCACGTGTGATTTGAAGATCGTTTGAAAAAGTCGTTTTAAAATAAATTTAATATCATTTATATACGTATATATATATACACGTTAACAATTGCAAATCCCTAATTCATTTCTTCAGCCACCACCATTAAAATCAATGGCCAGAAATGCATCTCCTTTCTCCTCTAATCTCTTCAAATCCATCAATATATTCAACAAACTTCCAACTGCAAAGATGTTAGGCACGAGGAGATCTTCACATCCATACGGTTGTGATCACCCTTGGTGCTTCGAGGTGGTCGAGATCGAGGCTCAAAGCCAGGCCGTTCGCACGCGTTTATCTAGGGTTGTGTACAACTGCGCTCGACCGGAAGAGGGGTGGAGTCTTGTCGTGGGTAGGCGCACATGCTGGCGTCGTCTGATTGAAGTTTGGTCGCAAGGAGGAGGTGCGGTTTGTAAAACTTGTGAACGGCAATGGGTTATCACGAACGCGTGATGCCTGGGAGGGGGAGAAACAAAGGCAAAAGTCACGGCCCAGATTTTTTCATAAGAGAACGAACGGCTATGATGTGAGATAAGGTTTAAAATAATAAAGAAATTGTAATTTAATTATATTATAATTCGTGAATGTTTAACATATCATATCTGGTTCATACGAGGTTGAAAAATCACGAAACCAGTTGCGTTGGAATCGTATCGTCGAATACTACGCTAGGAAACTAGATTGGAGTTGATTGGAGTCAGTGAAATTTTTGGGTAAAATTAAACGTCCGTTTAATTTTATTCGAAATAAACGCAGAAACTGAACTGAAATCAAGGTGAGAACTCCTCACTCAATCGAATGTTTTGTTTCGATTTAAATTTTAAATAGTCAGATTTAAAATTGCTTGATTGTGAGGATTGAATGATGATTGCTATTTATTGTGATAAATAGACATTATACGCCGTTATTAAGCGGATGTTATTTATTAAAAACATATACCGCGATAATTTCACATTGAAGTGGAATTGGTATTATATATGTATATAGCAATATATATATATATATTAGAATATGTATATATTGGAGTTGTTGATTTCCCGCATTGTATAGCGGATGAGACCCTATTGCGCCGCATAATAGCGGATAATATTTATAAACCCCATATACCGCGATAATTTCACTGTGAAGTGAAATTGGTATTGTGCTAACATCTGTGGATGTAGGGAAACAGGTTGGAGAGATCCGACTGGATTCCTCACCGTAGTGATTTATTTACATATATTGTTGTATATTCTGTTATCATATGATGATATATGATGTTTGGATGCTGTGATTGACTATTTGGTGCTGTTGCATCATCGGATCCATTTTTGAAGTTTAAAAATAACGATTTTGATTTTAAATTGGGATTTTTGAATTATTATGAACGATTTATATAAAAGATGTACAAAATTGATATTTTATAAAGTAAGAATACTGGAATTATAAAACGAGTTTTTATAAGTGTTAAATTGGAAAAAAATGGATTTCATAAGTGAACGAAATTTATAGACTTATAATTTGTGAAGTTATAAAATGAATAATGTTGTAAAATAAAAGATTTATAAGTAATTAACTTATAAATCGGATTTGACATTTTAATTGAGATTTTTGAATAAAGACAAATGGTTTATAGATGAGATTTATAAAATATATATTTTATAAATCGAAATAATGGAATTCTAAAAGGAGTTCTGTTAATGTTGAAAATAAGGTTATAAATAAAATCTTATAAGTAATAAGATTTATAATTTGTGAAGTTTTAAAAGAACGATTTTGTAAATAAATGGATTATAAGTTCTTAACTTATAATATGGACTTTCGGTATATAATCGAGTTATATAATTTGAATTGGATAATAAAGGAGATTTATAAATCGAAGTTTTATAAATAGATTTGTAAATCCGAGAAACGACCTATTTTGATAAGTTAAATTTTTATAGCTTATTAAAGGAAGTATATTCACGATTTTGGACAGTGGATAATCCTTTAAATAAAATGTGTAGAAATGTTGAATTTGGATAACAAAGTATATTCACGATTTTGGACAGTGAATATATTATTAGATCAAATGGATATGTTTTGGAAAAGTGATATCATGAAATGAAGTAATTGTTTTAAAAGATGTTTTAAAACGTGTTAAGTATCGAAAACATAGATTTCAACATTTATTGTTGAAATAGACGTTTTCGAGAAATAAGGAAATGGTGGACTATAACACTGTTGTTATAGTAAATGGTTTCCGAAAGGAAATGTTTTATATAGTATTGGGATTTATTTATCTATCTAAATTTCGAATTCCTATACTAGTGATTTTGAGTTGTCGTAACAATGTTTTACGTAACATTCGTTTTGACTCAAATAAAATTTGCGAAAGAGAATGATTTCCTTAAAGGATGAAATATATGCTTAATTTTGATTTAAGTATATTGAATATTTTCAAATGTTGAAAATAAATGGATTTGTGAATTACTTATTATTAAATAGGTATGGAAATATTTTTCCAATATGAAGTGAAATGTTTTGAGATTTTATCTTCAAAGATAAATTGAAATGTGGAAATTGATTTGAAATTGTTTTCAAATAGTTGAAGTGTGGAAATTATATATCTTGTAAAGATATTTTTGAAAGATAAATAATTTGGAAAATTATTTGGAATCTGATGATGTTGCGCATCTTTATTGATAGTTAAATAACCGACTATCAATAATTACCTTGAATGGGTATTTGTTGGGATTTGCTTGAATTTGAATGCTACACTTATTTTTGAATAAGCGCTCACTATTCGGGTTAGCCGGGAAAGGACCTTTGTGTCGTATAACCCATTCCGAATTAGTGATACGACGATATGGATCGTATTGAAGACCGAGTATTTGTGAAAACGATAGGATGACCTATCGATTGTCTCTGCACCGTTAGCTACGGTATAGAGATTTCCTTTGTGATGGGAAGTTTCATCGGGATTGTGAATATCCGGATTGCAAGGGCTTCTTTGGAAGTGCCTTCGGTTCTGTTCGAACCCGGAACAGACTTGTATGGTTACATGTCTGACATTACGTTTTGAGATGTAAAGCTGATTTCTTTCAAATACATTTCTGTTGGTGGCGGAGAATTTATTCTCTTAGCTTAACACCCTTCTCTGAGACGTATGAGCTCAGAGGTTATGTAGTTGAAGGTTATCAGCGATATATTCCCAATTTGGTAATGTGACATGCTGAGTGTTGCTGTGAAATGATCATTGTTTGATCATTTGTGATATGATCATTTGTTTGATCATTTATCTTTGTGATCATTACTTTGATCATTTGTTTGACCCAAAGCATAGCTTTTGTATAAAGCGTAGCTTTGTGGACGAGACTTCATCAGGGCCTCAACAACCCGGAAATGGTCGAAACAGGAATGTTGCGGCAAGGTTATGAGGGTCGCGCCCTTTAGGGTATGTCATTTCCTTCTGGAAAGGGGTGGTATCATGGTATGGAGCCCAGATACTTACTCATGTGGACACACTTTATTTATTATGTGTGATATGGTTACCGAGCGCTCAGATAAAGGTCCCAAAGGACCGGGTGATGACATATTCGTGAGTTACCTAGGTACAGGGGTAACCCGGCCTTGTTGGCAGAGAGCAGTTTGTCTCTCGGAGCGTCCAGCCAGAGGCGATTCCTACGTGGCATAGGAAGTTCCTTAGCCTGACCATTTGTTGGAAAATCCAAAGAAACAATACGAACCCTTTACGATTGAAATTGTATAACCTGTCTCCTCAGGAGGCAGCTATAGTAGGCATAATATAATGGTACCTATGCTGGCTAAGATTAATATTGTATTTTCGAAAGAATTTTATACTATGTACTAGTAATAATATCAAAAATGATTTGTTTTGCGTAGTAAGCATTTTTGATCATCATAAGAAGAAATATCCTCCAAGTCTGCGATTGCATTGTGTGTGTGGTGAGAGGTCTTATGGTAGTTTCATTTTCCAAAAGCATTGCGGGTTTCAATGTTAAAATTCTATTGTTGTTTGTTTCTAAAGATAAACTGTTTTAGTTCTCACACCAGTCACCATGACTGACCTGGAGTTTATTGTTTCCTTCCTAAACTCTGGGTGCCCATCATTTTCCACAAGAGCAGTCTAGAGTTAGGTTATTAGGTCATTCTGGATTCAGGAGATGCTTTGGAGCTCTGTGGCGAGCTGGATGGTGAGACGTATTCCCGTATATGATATTATTTATTCCGCTGTGTATTCTGTATGAGGACAAGTTTATATAACTGTCCAGTGTTGTATTGTTGTTGTAAACTCTGATAATGATGTAATGTATAAAATGATATAGTTCTTTGATTTAAAGTCTATTCATTTATCTATTATATGTTGTTCCGCTGCGATATGTGAGATTCTGATATTGTTATGTATTTTTCTGTTGTTTCTTCTTTCTTTTTCTTCTATCTTCTTCTACCTCTTCTTTTTCTCCATAACAATTCGATTTTCCGGCATTCGATTGCTCGGCAGTTGATACAGTGGACGTATTAATGTCGATTTTCGAGCGACGAAAAATCGCAGTCGTTACATTTGGTATCAGAGCATATGGTTAAGCGACAACCCTGCTCTGTTGGGTGTTACTCATTAGGGATAGAGTCAGTAGTGCTCTAGAATGAGTTGAGTGTAATAATAGATATGAGCGCGTATTTGTTAGTGAATATAAAATTGTTTTATATTGTGATGATTGGTTTGTTGAGTGGTATATGGATTCTGGTCGGTATAGTCTGTACAACTCTATCGATATGGATCTCTAAACACTTATTCAGAACAATTCGGCACGATATTGTTTTTAAATTGGGTAAATGAAATAATTTTACCTCGATTATATTTTGTATATAAAGAAATAAATTTTCTGAAATTATTAAAGTGTATATGATTGATTGTTTGGATGTTGAAAATATAAATATATATAAGTTAATAAAAGTTGTTTGAATAAGTTAAATGAATACAACAATTGTAAAAAAGTAAATTGTATAAGAAAATGAATTATAATCTATGGAATTATAATTGAAATGATTTACAATGGTAAAATAATCTTATATATAAGAAGTGAAATTTTATAAGTAAAAGATTTGTAAATGTGATTTATAATCTAAAATAAAATTCCAGAGAAATGTTTTTAAAAGAATTTGATATTTTGGAAAATTGTTTTGGAGAGATGAAAGCTCTAAACTCTTTTCAGGTCATTGGAAAATAATTCCGATGATGATCGCGACATCATTGGTGTTCATTTTCGGGTTTCCAAAAGAGGAATTGCTGCCAGATTATTTTAAATGGAAGTTGATTGGAAAATTTGGATTTTGTTTTGGGAATTCAAAAGATAATTTGAATTGATTTCAAAAATGGTTTTGAAAGGTTGAAAAGACTCTGGAATCCTATTTAAAATATTTATGGGAATGATAAATGAGTTGATACTTATATAAATTGAATTTTGATAGAATAAATTTAACTTAAGGATGGAGTTAAATTAAAGTAAGTATAAGTGAATCAATTAATCCAAGCTGTAATTGTTGAATATAAGTAATCAAGTTTTGAACTTATAATATGAGATAATAAATTTTGACTTTGGTAAAAGTTAAATAGAATTGGAATCTGAATTGGATTAATAAGTGGAAACTTAAGTTAATTTGAACAAATGCTGTTTGAAATTGGAATATAACTTAAGTGATGTTGAATGAAATTGATTTTGGTATCGAAGTAAATAATCAAGTGAATTAAATGAATGTGAACTTGAGTTATATAAATAAAATTCAATTTTATTTGTTAAATGGATTAGCAATTGAATTAATAAATGGATTAATGTTAATCAATCTAATGTGAATAAATTGATATGAAAAAATGAATGTAAGTGTTAATTCATAAAAGCTAAATGTAATTGGAATTTGAATAAATTGAATGGAAGTCAATTTAATATTAAACCGATTGGAATTAAAAGTATTGAACCAAATTGAATGTAAGTAATGTAAATTGAATTTATTTGGTTTTGTAGAATATACATTGGATGTTATATGATTGTTGGTTGATTGTAGTATAATTCATTAGTGTTAATGAAATTGAATAAATGGAATTGGAAGCTATGTAATCTGATTTAAATGGAAGGTGAAGTAAAATTAAATAGAAATTGATTTGAATTGGAAGTGAACCAACTTGAATGTAAATTAGTGAATGTAAACTAATTGAAAATGAATAATTGAATGTCATTGTATATAAATTGGTTGTAAACAATTACAAGTGATGTTGAAATTTTATAAGTGCTTATGAACCTTGTTTAGTATGCATTTCTTTTGATATGCAAATGTTGTAGTTGTTTAAAAGAGTAAATTGTTAATAACCTTATATATATGTCACTTACATGTTTAAATTGAGTAAGTACAGGTGCGGTGCCTACCGTTCGGTTGGTTTGGTTGCGCTAAAATGCTAAATTAATAACTGCTTTGCTTAAAAATGCTAAAAAGGTACGCCTACGCAATAAAAATAGGAAATATGAACTGTTTTTCTGCTTTTCCGATCGGGTGGGTCGATGTATATATATTTATGTCAATTGTGATCCTACTACGATCGAACCGCGCAAAGGAGACGTTGGCGAATTTTTCTGGAAATTTAGGGCGTTAGAAAATTTTCTGGAAATTTTGGAAAATTTTTGTTAATGAAAAGTATATTTCAAAATTGAAATGAAAACGTAGGAATTGAACTAGAAAATGGAAACCATTGTTTGGTTGAAGTTAAAGATCTTGGAAAGGTGAATGTGAAATTTTTCATGAAGTGGATTTTGGAAAGTTAATGGATTTTGTGCATCTTTCTTACTTGGTAATTTCGAGGACGAAATTCTTTTAAGGGGGAAGTTTGTAACGACCCAGAATTTCTGATAATTAAAATTCGTATATTTAATTGATTTTAAATATTAACAAGTGGAATTAATTAAGTCGAATAATTTAAATTCGAATATCTGGATTTAATTGGATAACTAAATCGATAATTTAATAGTTGAAATTCCAGAAATAATTGAAATTGGGTTTAACGTGAATGAAAATGATTTATAAAGTTATATTAAATCATATTGAAGTTATAGTGATGTTATAGAACTTTTAAAATTGAATTTAAAATAAATTTGTGAAAATTGAATATTTTAATATTTAATCGACTAGTGAAATTAGCCATTTTTGGGACAGTCTCAGAATTGAACGAAACTAGTTCCATTGGATCCGTAATAGTTTTTTTATTATCGGATTCCAATTTTCGTAGCAATCGGAGTTGTCGTTTGACCGTGGCAGCTCGAAACGCATCGAAGTTGTTTTAATTTTAATTTTGCGAGTTAAAATAGTCATTTTTCAAAAAGTCTCGAATTTTGACAAAACCAGTTTCATCGGATCCGAAATGTGATATTATTATAAGGTTTCAAATTTCATGTCAATTGGATTTACCGTTTGTCCGGGGCAAGCCAAAATGCATCGAAATCGGTTTAAATCGGTTTAATTTAAATTTGATCGTTTAATTCCGTAACTCACATAGATGACCGAATTAGCTCCCGAAACACGTTCCATTGTGTTCGGAACGCGGGGTAAACCTTACGAACGCCAGGCGGCACGTGTGATTTTAAGATCGTTTGAAAAAGTCGTTTTAAAATAAATTTAATATCATTTATATACGTATATATATACACGTTAACAATTGCAAAACCCTAATTCATTTCTTCAGCCGCCACCATTATAATCAATGGCCAGAAATGCATCTCCTTTCTCCTCTAATCTCTTCAAATCCGTCAATCTATTCAACAAACTTCCAACTGCAAAGATGTCAGGCACGAGGAGATCTTCACATCCATACGGTTGTGATCACCCTTGGTGCTTCGAGGTGGTCGAGATCGAGGCTCAAAGCCAGGCCGTTCGCACGCGTTTATCTAGGGTTGTGTACAACCGAGCTCAACCGGAAGAGGGGTGGAGTCTTGTCGTGGGTAGGCGCACATGCTGGCGTCGTCTGATTGAAGTTTGGTCGCAAGGAGGAGGTGAGGTTTGTAAAACTTGTGAACGGCAATGGGTTATCACGAACGCGTGATGCCTGGGAGGGGGAGAAACAAAGGCAAAAGTCACGGCCCAGATTTTTTCATAAGAGAACGAACGGCTATGATGTGAGATAAGGTTTAAAATAATAAAGAAATTGTAATTTAATTATATTATAATTCGTGAATGTTTAACATATCATATCTGGTTCATACGAGGTTGAAAAATCACGAAACCAGTTGCGTTGGAATCGTATCGTCGAATACTACGCTAGGAAACCGGATTGGAGTTGATTGGAGTCAGTGAAATTTTTGGGTAAAATTAAACGTCCGTTTAATTTTATTCGAAATAAACGCAGAAACTGAACTGAAATCAAGGTGAGAACTCCTCACTCAATCGAATGTTTTGTTTCGATTTAAATTTTAAATAGTCAGATTTAAAATTGTTTGATTGTGTGGATTGAATGATGATTGCTATTTATTGTGATAAATAGACATTATACGCCGTTATTAAGTGGATGTTATTTATTAAAAACATATACCGCGATAATTTCACATTGAAGTGGAATTAGTATTATATATGTATATAGCAATATATATATATATATATATATATATATATTGGAATATGTATATATTGGAGTTGTTGATTTCCCGCATTGTATAGCGGATGAGACCCTATTGCGCCGCATAATAGCAGATAATATTTATAAACCCCATATACCGCGATAATTTCACTGTGAAGTGAAATTGGTATTATGCTAACATCTGTGGATGCAGGGAAACTGGTTGGAGGGATCCGACTGGATTCCTCACTGTTATCCCGCCTTTTGGCAAGGCCGTGACACCAAGGACTTGGCTAGATACCGGTGACAGATCGCCTCGGAAGTCGGTTACGCGTAAGGATCGCTACGGATATCGATGAAATTTGTTCAAGTCCGGATCGGGCTACAATTGATAAGGCACGTCAAGCAAAGCTGTGGGAACCAACGATCCAAGTTTCAAGTCAATCCGAGTTCGTATGCTCAAGATATCGTCGACAAAAGATGGAGTAGGCCACCCTTAGTTCGAATCGATTGGCAAGGAACACAGTTCGAATCCATCGAGCCTCCGTTGCCTCGACTCCATCAGCTCTCCATTGATTCGACTCCATCAGGCGGAACCGGTAGCTTCGAATCCATCAAGGCATTCACTACGTTCGACTACATCAAGCAAGTCTTCATGTGCCTTGAGTTCGAATCCACCCTCGCATGCACCATAGTTCGAATCCATCGAAGGAAGGAACCTTCGAATCCATGCATTCGAATCCCCAGGCCAAGACAACTTCGAACCGGTCCATAGCTACGAGTCTAAATCGATTCGAACGAGCATTAGTTTCATCGATTCGAAGGAAGAGGTCCTTCGAATCCATTACCTCGACTCCACCATCTTCGAATCCAAGTCGTGGATTCGACCCAGTCAATGCGGAATGCAAAGCGGACCGATGCGAAGAAAGCGCACCACGTCACCACCTTCACGAGCAGGAGGATCGATTCGAACGAATCGATTCGAGCATATCGATTCGAACGACTCCAGAATACGAAAAACACCAACTTGAATCGATCATAACTCGAGTTCTACAAGTCCAAATGCCATGAAATTTTCACAGGAGCTTAAGCACATGATGAAGAATGTTCACACCAAATTTCAGCTCGATTGGATGATTTCTTGATCGATTCGAACCAAGGGTCGAATCGATCCCAAAGTGGGCCCGGATCTCTAGATTTCGGCCATGTGGGCCCCCTGACGTACCAGAACTGGTCTCCCCTCATTTTAGGCGAAATATCAGCCTCCTACACCTATAAATAGACCCCCTGGTCATTCAGAAAAGGGGTCGGAGAATTCTAAGTACTGAAGAGCGCCCAGATTCTGCCAGATTTACTCCAGAACACCGACGCTGCTTTAGATTGACACTTAGCATTTGAATTCAGCTGTATTACATTATTGACTACTGTAATCTTCAAATAATCGAGCAATAAAATCATCAAACTTCATAGTGGACGTAGGCGAAACGCCGAACCACTCTAAATCGCTTGTCTTTGCAATTTACTTTCTGTTATTTGGAGTTTTTGTTAGATAATCCACAGTTTTAATTTTCATTTTGCGCGTTTATCTCTTCAAAGACTTCCGAAGAGTGTTGTGCCCATTTTTGGTACAAACACTTTGGTGCTTTCACTGAGAAAAAACCAGCTTTTTTCTCCTGCTCCTTGGATCTACCATCGATACCGGATTGCACAAATCCAAGAGGAAGATCCAGATCTTCGATTCACAGTCCTTCCATTCTACTCAGATTTGCATAAAATCTAGGAAAAGGATTCATCGTTCAAAATGGTTAGCACAAGAACCACTTCTGCAGCTCCAGGACAAGAAGGTAGGGATGGACAAAATCCTGCTCAACAGCAGCCACCCAACCAAGACAACACTGCCCACTCGGATCCATCTGGGGCAGTCACTAGACAAGAATTTCAGATGTTACTCCAAGAGTTGACTCAGAGTCGGCAACAGTTGGCCGAACAGTTGCGAGCCAATATTGAATTGACAAATCAACTGAATCGCCAGGGCCGTAGGAGGTCCAGGAGGGATGATGTTTCCCGCTCACCCACTGAAAGTTCTGCCTCATCTGACTATCATCGTAGATCTACCCGTCCCCGATTAGACGGAGATTATGCTCAGACTACGGGATATCAGCCCGCCCTGACTGTCGGGCAATTGAGGGTAGGACCATCAACCAGCTTCCAGGCTGGGCCATCAGCACGAGGTGGCCGCACTCCACAATATACTACGGACAATCATGTCACAGCTGCCACGGCAGAAACAAGGGTCGATACCCGATATCTTCCAGATTCGGGTAATCAACAACAAGGACGTACTTCTGAACCATACGTCCCGGAAGACGCTGAGCCAAGGAGGCGAAACTTGGACCGTCGACAGCGCCCGGTCCAAACTCGCATTGTGGAACCCGACCACACCTTAGCTCAGCATGCTCAAAATGTAGCAATGCCAGACATCTCGACTATGATACGTCAGATGATCCGTGAAAGCCAAGGGCTTACCAATGACGATTGGGGAATTTCTCGAAGCCATACTCCTTTCACGGACGAGATACTATACGCTGAACCTCCTCGGCGATTCAGAATGCCAACTCTCCCTATGTACGAAGGAAGTTCTGATCCCAATCAGCACATACTGAAATACGAATGGTCAATGAGCGCCGCAAGGGCCGACGATGCAGTAAAATGCCGCAGCTTCCCCATTTCACTGGGAGGAATTGCGACAATGTGGTTTACAAGACTACCTCCAAGATCTATCTCTTCATTTGACCAATTAGCTAAGAAGTTTGTTGAACAATTCCGTATGCATGTTGCCAGACCCAAAGATGTTAACACCCTGTCCAATGTTACCCAGGCTCGTGGGGAAACATTAAGGCGTTACTTGGAGAGATTCCATGCGGCATGCGTGGAAATTAGTAATCCCAACGACAACTCAATTTTAATGGCATTGACAAAGGGAATTGTTCCCGATTCTGAATTTGGAAACTGGTTAGCCGGAAAACCCCCCGCATCGTTGGACCGTTTCTACTCCAAAGCCGCTCAATTCTTACGGCAAGAGGACGCGAAACAGTCTAGGAAGCAGGACGATGCAAAACCCGGAAGTGAGGGAATACAAAGCAATGTCGCAGTTAAACAGTCCGGTGACAATTCCGGAAAAGTCCAGTTAAACATACAGAACAAACAAACTCAGCCAAGAGGTGGCAATGGTCAGAACAAGAAGAGAGACCCGAATCCAGGCCCACGGCGTAGGGCTCCGATGTTTGAAAGTTATACACCGTTAAACACATCACTGGAAAATGTGTACCTGCAAACCTGCAACACAAAACAGTATAAGAAACCCACTCCGAAGCGGTCATCAGAGAGGCAGATTCAGACGGGAAAGTTTTGTAGGTTTCATGAGAGCTATGGCCACAATACTAATGACTGTCGCCATTTGCAAGATCTCATAGAAAAGTTGATCAGGGAGAGAAAGTTAGATCAATTCGTACGGGCGCCGCAGTCTGGTGGTGCGGGCCCATCGAATCCAAACCGTGCGCAAGATCAGGAAAGACAAGAGGAACCCGCTCGTACAGGCGGGAGGCTAGTTATCAATACCATAAGTGGTGGTCCTCATCCAGCAGACAGGAGCTGGAGGGAAATGGAGTCGTATGCTAGCTCTATCAGGCATGAGAGCTTCGAATGCTGCAGTAATTGTGAGGATGGAACCCCGGCTAAGCAACAAAAAACGATGTCTGACGATATCATATTCAGAAGCAGAGATGCTGACAAAATCGAAGCTCCAACGATTGATCCACTGGTCATATCCGCCCAGGTTGGTCCTGCTTGGATGAAGAGGATCCTGGTTGACAGTGGGAGTTCTGTAAACATTCTATTCAAGCGAGCTTACGATTTAATGAAGATGGAAGCAAAAGACCTAAAACCCTGCCAATCCCGGGTTCATGGCTTCAATGGCAGTGCAACAATACCTACTGGAATAGTGGAACTACCAGTAGAACTGGGGATCGGAGAGCGCAGGAGAGTCCGACTGCTGCAATTCGTTGTTCTTAACATTGCTTCACCATACAACGCATTCCTGGGTCGACCAGCCCTTGCTGAATTCAGGGCAGCCATTGCCCCGTGGTGTTTGACTTTAAAATTCCCAACCGATCATGGTATAGGAATCGTTCAAGGAGATCAGGCAGCAGGAAGAGCCTGTTATGTTGCTGAATTGCGAGAAGCACAGAAGAAGGAGAAAGGAAAGGGCGTAGAGGAATCTCTCTGCGTCCGTTTTACTGATAATTGACAGCTAACGCCTGGGCCCCGGCCCGGGCACCACTACCAATTCCTTAGAGATCTTGACCCTAGAGATAGCGAAGATAAAGATGAAGTAGAAGAGAATCAAGCGTCTCCAGCCGAACTGACTGTGGACGTCCCGGTCAGTGAGGATGACGACTCGAAAGTACTAAAAGTTGGATCTCAACTGGGAAAACAGATACAACAGGAATTGGTTGAATTTCTTCAGGCGAATCTTGATGTCTTTGCCAGGACGCACTCCGACATGTGCGGAATCTCACCAAACATTGCAAGTCACTCTTTGAATATAGATCCGCGACATGTTCCGGTCAAGCAAAAGAGGCGTGGTATGGATCCAGAGAGATCTGCCGCCCTTAAAGAAGAAATTGACAAATTGCATTCAAATGGTTTCATCCGAGATGCTCTGTACCCAGAGTGGGTGTCAAATCCGGTAATGGTTCGGAAACCGAACGGGAAATGGAGAACTTGTGTCGACTACTCTGATTTAAACAAAGCCTGTCCAAAAGATAGTTTTCCACTTCCCCGAATCGACCAACTCGTTGACTCAACTGCAGGTCACGAATTGTTATCCTTTATGGATGCTTATTCCGGTTATAATCAAATACCCATGCATCTACCCGATCAAGAACATACTAGTTTCGTAACCGATCTGGGACTCTACTGTTACAGAGTCATGCCCTTTGGTTTAAAGAATGCCGGAGCAACTTACCAACGCTTGGTTAATCGAATGTTCGCTGATCAGATCGGGAAGACCATGGAAGTCTATGTGGATGACATGTTAGTTAAGTCCCGATTTTCCACAGATCACGTCAAGGATTTAAATTCAATGTTCTGTATCTTGCGTGAGTATGGAATGAAGCTTAACCCGCTAAAATGCCACTTCGGCGTCGCATCCGGAAAGTTTCTAGGGTTCATCGTTAACGCTCGTGGGATAGAGGCAAACCCCGAAAAGATCTGGGCAATAAGGAATTTGCAAACCCCGAAGACCATAAAGCAAGTCCAGAGTCTCAACGGGAAGGTAGCAGCGCTAAGCAGGTTCATCTCGAAATCCACTGATAAATGTATTCCTTTCTTTGATCTAATCCGGAAAGGGAAACGAAACTTTGAATGGACCACAGAATGTGAAGGCGCATTCCGATCGCTGGTTCAGCATCTCTCTACGCCACCGATTTTGTCGAAACCAATTGATCACGAACAATTATACCTTTATCTGGCGGTATCGGAGCATGCGATCAGTGCTGCTTTGGTCCGGGAAGAAGATCGAGTGCAGAAACCGGTCTATTATGTCAGTAAACGATTGACCGGAGCTGAGAGAAATTACCCCAGGTTGGAGAAACTGGCTTACTGCTTGGTCATTGCCTCAAGAAAGCTTCGTCCTTATTTCCAAGCACATCCGCTTACTGTGTATACCGATCAGCCGTTACGACAGGTCCTCACGCGGCCTGAGACGTCTGGAAGGTTACTCAAGTGGAATATTGAACTGAGCCAATTCGACATTACTTATGCTCCGCGGAGAGCCATTCAAGGGCAAGTCCTAGCTGACTTCATAGCTGAATTTACTGTTCCTGACGAATTACCTGAAACCAGCGAGTCTCCTGAATATGTCTGGAAACTTTATACAGATGGTGCATCAAACGATCGATGTTCAGGCGCTGGAGTTGTACTAGAAACCCCCGAAGGTCGATCCATATGTTATGCTTTGAAGTTTGATTTTCACACGACCAACAATGAAGCCGAGTATGAAGCCCTATTGGCTGGGTTAAAGCTTGCCAGAGATCTGAAAATTATCGCTATAGAAGTTTATTGTGATTCACAGTTGGTTGTGTGTCAGGTACGGGGAGAATATCAAGCGAGAGATCGAAGGTTAGCTGCTTATCTAGCCCGAGTTCAGGAAGCGCTGGATCAGTTTGATTATTATGCTATTTACTACATACCACGAGATCGCAATCAAAAGGCCGATTCATTGGCAAAGTTGGCCAGCACAGGTGAAGCACAGCAAATGGGACTCGTCCCGGTCGAAACGTTGCCTTTCCCAAGCATCGATCAAATCAAAACGAATGATGTGTTAGAGACCTTTCCCAGCAGAGAATCATGGATGACTCCGTATCGAAATTACATTGAGGATGGGATATTGCCTGAACACCGAAATGAGAAAAGGCAAATTCTACGAAAAGCTTCGCGGTTCATCATTCAGGACGGGATCATGTATAGAAAAGGTTATTCTGTTCCACTCCTCCGGTGTATCGCTCACGACGAAGTCAAACGAGTGTTACATGATGTACATGAGGGAGAATGCGGCGATCACACCGGTGGACAAGCGCTTGCTAAGAAGATACTCCGATATGGATATTACTGGCCGACAGTAAATCGAGATGCTGCCAATTACGCCAGGAAGTGCGACAAGTGCCAAAAACACGCTCGAATTCCAAGAGCCCCGCCTACCGAGTTAACTCAAATGGTCAGTCCCTGGCCGTTCGCTATGTGGGGTATCGATATCATTGGCGCTTTGCCTCTGGCAAAAGGTGGTGCGAAGTATGCCATCGTTGCAGTTGATTACTTCACGAAATGGGCTGAAGCCGAAGCTCTCGCAACGATTACGTCAAAGAAAGTGATAAACTTTGTGGTCCGCAATATCATTTGCCGATTTGGACTCCCGCATACGATCATCACCGATAACGGGACCCAATTCGAAAGTTCAGAGTTCAAGAATTTCTGCCAACGATTTCATATTCATAAAAAGTTCTCTGCAGTCGTGCATCCACAAGCAAACGGTCAGGTCGAAGCCGTTAACAAAGTTATAAAATCCATCTTAAAGAAACGACTGGAAAAGGCTGGGGGCAAATGGGTCGATGAACTTCCTATGGCATTATGGGCTTATCGAACAACTCACAAGACCGCAACCGGACACACCCCATTTTCCTTATCCTATGGCTCGGAGGCCGTCATTCCAGTGGAGACAGAAGTATTTTCTCACCGCGTAACTTATTACGATCCGAAAACAAACGCTATATTACTCGCTGAGTCTTTGGATCTGTTGGACGAGAAACGAGAAGAAGCTGATTTAAGAGCGGCCGCTTACCGAAGTCGGGTCGCCCGATTATATAACACCAAAGTTCGCCCCCGAACCTTTGATCTTGGTGATCTGGTCCTCAAGAGAGTATACCCGGTTCCTTCACACATGAAACCAAATTGGGAAGGACCGTACGTGATTACGCAACGACTTGGAGATGGCACATTCAAACTATCAACCGTGGACGGTCTAGTTTTACCAAGAGCCTGGAACAGCGAGAGTCTCCGCCGCTATTACATATGACAGGCTTTATTTATTTCATTATGTTTTTTAATCAGCAATTTACTTTTGCATTTCGAAATTAGAATTTGTAATAAGGCAACTGATTTGCCATATTTTCTTATTTCAGCAATAAAATGCCATCTCTTCGAGCCAGAGCTGTGATTCATTAAATACAATGTACAACATCACGATGCACGAAGAGCTAAGTTCCATCACACAGTGGAATTTATTCAAGTAGGGAGTGGCTGTGAAGCAATCAACCACTCGCTAAATGAAACCCGAGCTCGGGGGCAAGCCATCACTTCAGGCCACGAAAATGGGTTGATACACGACAACCCTTCATTCAACTCCGTACTCCCAGAGTGCGAGGCGGAGTATAAACATTCTTTGAACTCCGTGCTCCCGGAGCGCGAGACGGAGTATAAACATTCTTCCAACTCCGTACTCCCAGAGTGCGAGGCGGAGTATAAACATTTTACTCAACTCCGTACTCCCAGAGTGCGAGGCGGAGTATAAACATTTTACTAAACTCCGTACTCCCAGAGTGCGAGGCGGAGTATAAACATTTTACTAAACTCCGTGCTCCCAGAGCGCGAGGCGGAGTATAAACATTTTACTAAACTCCGTGCTCCCAGAGCGCGAGGCGGAGTATAAACATTTTACTAAACTCCGTACTCCCAGAGTGCGAGGCGGAGTATAAACATTTTACTAAACTCCGTGCTCCCAGAGCGCGAGGCGGAGTATAAACATTTTACTAAACTCCGTACTCCCAGAGTGCGAGGCGGAGTATAAACATTTTACTAAACTCCGTGCTCCCAGAGCGCGAGGCGGAGTATAAACTCTCATCTAACTCCGTACTCCCAGAGTGCGAGGCGGAGTATAAACATTTTTCCTAAAACCCAGAGTACTCCGAGAGCGCGAGCTAGGTACAAGCTTTTTACTTAACTCCGTGCTCCCGGAGCGCGAGACGGAGTATAAACATTCTTCTAACTCCGTGCTCCCAGAGTGCGAGGCGGAGTATAAACATTCATCTAACTCCGTACTCCCAGAGTGCGAGACGGAGTATAAACATTCATCCTACTCTGAACTCCGGAGCGCGAGACGGGGTATAAACACACGTCAACTCCACACTTCTCCCCAAAACAGGGGGCAGAGCCGTAACACATAACAAGTTGAAGACAGAAAGAGAATAGATTTTCATTTCCATTATCAACAAAAAGAATCTGATTACAAAGTGTTTATGAAAAACTCTGCTAGTGGGAGCCGAATCCACATCTATGCACGGCTATAGAAAAATCAACAAAATGCTACCCTACGCAACAGAGATTTAGAGAAAGAAGTTCATTCTTTCTTCTTCCTTATCTTCTTCTTCGGAGTAGCTCCACCCGATCCGCTGCCCGACTTCTTCCTCAATCGCTTGCTCTTTTCAGGCTTGCCCTCCGGCAGCGATATAATGTCGACATCTTCCTCAGAGCTGGAGGCGACGGAAGTTCTTCTAGGAGGACGAGCTGGGGGCATAGGAGTAGTAGCAGGAGGAGGGACAGGAGCGGTCTCGATCAATACAGTACCACCCGGCGAAATCACCATTAACGGGGCAGGCCCGGGCGGACTAGAACCTACATTCCCTGCTGCCATCTCGGCAGCAATCTCAGCTAAAACGTCGTCCTCACGAGATGCTTGGGCCGCATCGGATGTGCCAATAGCTGGCATAGATAAACTAGCGGCCGGAGCAGCCTCATTCACAGCATCGGACGGGTTGGCAGAGGGATCGATGGGTTCATTGAGAAGCTCCTCAATCATTTGAGCGCTGAAAGAAAACATATTTGCATCTCCCTCCTCGCCAATCAAAGTAGAAGTCGTGATGGCTTCAGTAAAGACAACCCCTTGTGTTTGATGTGGAACTGATAGAGCAAGAGGCGCAGAAACAACGACTTCAGTCACTGAAATGCGACAAAACGAGAATTGTTAGCCAAGTGTGTTGCTTAAAGTTCTTCACAACTAAACTACGAGAAGCGCTCAAATACCTTCCTTAGTCTGGACCGAAACACGGGTGGAATCATCGGCGGAAGATAATAACGGTTGGTCAGGATTATATGCAGGAACAGATTGGGGGTCTACCGCACCAGTGGTTTCGGGCAATGTTGGGATTACGGCTCCAACACTTGCCTCGTGATGCGCGGTCCCCGAACCTTCGCCTGTTTCTAGAGGTTGAACACCAAGCTTTTCTTTCGCCATAGAGATCACCACCTCATGAAGGGTCTTCCTTTCATCCTCGGTGAGCAAACGCATCTCCAGCTCAAAGTCGTCAAATGTTTCATCTGGATGCACTGCTTTCTTCTCATTCACCAGCCGGGCCCAGGCATTGTACAAGATCATGGAGTCATCTCCCAGCCACGCTAAATTTCTATGCTCCAGCACATTAGCGTTGTACGTGATAAGGAGATCGTCAAACTCAGCGTCCAGCCTGGACCTCTCCTCCAAAATCTTTTCCTGGATTTCTGCTTCCGCAGACTTAGACTTGACCGCCGCCGCAGCAAGTTCGGCCCTAAGAGATACCGCTTGGTTGCAAGCCTCCTGTGCAGTGGCGTTTGCGTCATCCTTCTCCTTCACCATTTCAGCGAATTTGGCCTTGAGCTCGTTCAGCTCTTTAACGGCTAAGTCTCGCTCAGCTGCAACGGTGGTGTTGCGGTGGCCCATCTCTTCTACCGTGGCACAATGTTCCTGTTGCATCCTAGCCATTTTGGCCACGGCGTCCTCGTGTTTCTGGAGAGCTTGAAGTTCGGAACTCCGAGACGTCTCCATTTCAGATTGAAGAACTTCAATGATGCGTTTCTGTTTAGCAATTTCAGCATCACGTTCAGCAATAACCTTCGCCTTGTCAAAAGCCACCCTAGAAGCCTTCACGGCTGCCTTGTACCACTCCTTGTACTGAGCGTAGAAGTCGTGAATATAACTATGAGCGGTGGTTTCAGCTTCCGGTGGAATTCTTTTGAAGTTAGGAGGGAAGATATAGCCATCCATGCAAATTTCCGGGTAGTCATTTTTCATTTGAGCAAGTTTAGCAGCTCCCTCACTTGTCAACTCAGCCGGAGCTTGTTCAATTATAGCGGCTGCTGTCGGTTCCATTCTTGGCCGCTGAATATCAGGCCGAGAAGATTGAGAAGGCAACTGTTGCTGATGAGATGGCCCTGGGAGGTCTACTGGAGCCCTGGGAGGCGGAGGAGAACGAGATCGGGGTCGGTACTGGTATCCCCGGTCTCTGTCAGAGTAATCATAGCCGGAACGGTTACGCGAGTAATCTCTGTCTCTATCATAACGTTCTTGACTCGAATAGCCTCGCCCATGGTCCCTATCTGTCTCTCTCCTACGGGAATCGTAAAATGGAGAAGATTGGCGCACATTCCGAAGCCTATCTAGAGTGGAGCCACGTCCTGACATCTCACCTGCGTTAAGAAAGAATTACGGTTTAAAATCCCATAAAGCAATGTTTACTATGCAGAAGTCATGAAGTGCCGTGGAAGTGAGTGTAAATGTGTAAACCCCCAAACCGACCGGAAGTGTTGACCGCACTTAAAGGAAAGGGCTCGTTCATATTTAGTACATCTTGTAATTCCTCCAACCCAGGATTATGAGAGATTGATATATAATCTGGGATAGGAATATCGTCAAGCCCTTTGAGAGAATCTCTCGAATGAGGAGGGGTGGCCTCAGAAATCATAACTCCGGAAGCGGGAAGAAACACATCTACAGATTTTCCCCCCTTTGACTTAAGTTTTTTGGAAACGGCGGCCTTGCCTTTCCGTTTTTCTCCCGATTCCTCCAAGTTTCCCGAAAGGTCGGCCATTGGCTCTGAATCCGTATGGGTTCTTTCTTCGTCACTCGCCTCGATTATTCTGATTCCGAGCGACTTCTTCGCTTTTCTCTTCTTGGGTTTCTTCTTATTTTCCTTCTTGGATATGGACTTTGAAAATCCCTCAACAACTATGCTTTGATTAATGTCGATCAAACCCAGAACTCTTAAGTTGTAGTCGTTCAGCACCGAGTCAATATGCCTCAGCTCGCTCGGAACTTCTTGAAGACTCCGGACGGTACCCTTGAAACGCCCTCCATCGGGCCTAGAGATAATAGCTGTAAAAGGAATGAAATGTCAATTTTAATACCGAAGAGATATTGGTCAAAGAAACAGGTTAAGGCGCTTACGTCTAGACAACCATCGCCTAGCGAAACCCGGAGGGCATCGAACGTAGAACCATTCGTTCTTGAAGTAGCTCAGTCGCGTCCAAGCTCCAACTACAACTTGGCAATTTCTAACTGCCTCCAAAAATGTAAACGACGGGCTATCACCCCTGCTCTTGAAGTTAAATATGTGTCTGATCTCGGAAGGCCTCGGCGGGCGAAAAAGACAGTCCATAAATATTACAAAGACACTATTCAGCAACGCGTGCCCGTTGGGATGAAGTTGTGAAGGAGCGATCCCTAAATATAATAGCATCCTTCTGATATATTGATTGAAGGGAGGAAGAGTTCCAGCCGCACAAGCATGACGGTAGAATGCTGTATATCCTTCAGGAGGATTGTGCGGTCTATCGGTGGTGCTGGGCAATAGTACGTCACCAAGAGATATGTTATGCTTTAAGCATATTCGTCCCAATAAGGATTCAGAAATGTTGGACTGAACCGAGTCAACAGGGTCCTCAATAAATATCGCCTCCGGCAATTCGTCTGGAGCTGGATCGATTATATCGGCAGGGATATCGGGAATCTCCAGCACCGGAGGAGTCGAGCTCTGTACCTCTTGTTGTTGAGAGCTCGAAGATTCCATAATTAGCTAACTCATTAGAAAGCAACATTAAGTTTATGAACAAGCCCGTGCATGCCCCAGTGTAGTGTGTGTGAACGTGTCGTGCAGTGCAAGTATTGTACATCACTCGAGCGAATTTAACAGAATGAAGCGAGATGTTCGTACAACATAACTTGGGAATTTGAGAAAGAAAATGACCATCATCGCTGACCGTCATTTCCGCACCGTCCAAACGCTACGGACCAACTTCAAGTATAAATCAGTTGTATTATTGGTTAAGTCATAGTTCCATCGACGAGCTTCAAAGGAAATTCAAGTTCATATCTGTTGGTCAAGTTCGATTATGCAAGGCCGAAGCTCGTCGGAGTCAAGTATGCTAAAGTCCATTATGTTCGTCGGAGTACAACCTGAAGTTGGTCGTAGTTCGGATGATGGAGCAAATCATAAGAACAATGGTCTCAGGGGATGAAGGCCTTCGAATCCATCGACACGAATTGATGAGGGTCGAATCGATGAAGTTTGATTCCAGGCGCTTCGAATCCACATGGTTCGACTCGGTGTAACCTTATGATGGAGGAGCCCTTCGAATCCGTGAGCTCCAAGTTACTTCGAATCGATCAATATTCAGTTCCTTCGAATCGATCTAGATAGCGTTACTCCGAATCGATCGAATCGATGCCCTTTTCCTTCAAGTCATCGATTCGAAACCTTGCCCATGGAATCGATTCGAAGATCGTTTGTTCCTAGATCAATGCAAAGCAACAGGAAACGACACTCTAATCGCTGGAACCCAAAAGACATCACTCCTCGACTCCTTCGAGTCGACCCACTTCATTCAGATCTTGTCACTCCTTAGAGAATTTCTAAGGCGAGAATAGTTTATTCTTCTCATCTCGAATCGATCCATTGAATACCTGTTTTGATTTCGAGTGAAGGCGTGGAAAGGATCGATCGTTTTGAGGAAAGCACGTTTGTCCTGGCCTAGGAGAAATCGATTCGAAGAAGGAGCTCTCATAACAGTAAAAAGTAAAAAGTTAAAAGTGAACAGGACCCCGGTATATATAGGGGAAACGAGACCATTCGTCTCCCGGTCAAGCGCAACCGGGAATAACGGGTCTAGCCCATTGATTCGAAGCAGTGTCTTCGAATCGATCACTACAAGTCTAAATCGATTTGAAGCTGACCAGGCGACCTCGTCGACTCGGACTCGAATATCTACACCAGACGACTTCGAGACTTTTCCTTCGAATCCACAGCATCGACTCGAAGCACGGCATCAGAGGAGCTAGGGGGAACGTTCGACTCCATCGATTCGAACAGTCAAGTTCGAATCCCTCAATTGCGAATCCATCCAAGCATCGAATCCACACAGTGTCGATTGGAAGAACCATCGATTCGAAGCTGTCGACAGAAGATGAACCTGGGTCACTACGCCCCATAGATTCGAAGTGTCCACTTCGAAACCATCAACTCGAGGCGGATCCAGATACATTGCTTCGCATCCATTAAATACCGCCGGTCAAATGGGCGAATCGTTCCCATATAAAAAATTGCTTGTCCACTCTTGTACCGATTCAGGAGAGGATCAGTACGAGAGGGTGATCACAGACAATCATAAAAGTAGTGTTTTAACTCAAATCTCAAATCGGTCCAGGAGAGGACCGATGCAGATTTCGATAGCGAACCGAGCGGACAACAACTTGCGATCACGCAACGTTAACCAAGGTCAAGAAAATACACGCATGCGCGTAATTTTTGACTAATGTTTTGGTCTTTATCATCAACAGGAGTCAAATGTTCATCTCGTCATGACTCAAAAGCCTAACAGTCGATCATGATCATACAACGATTGATTACGACAGCAAAGAAGACAATTTTTCGACAAAGCATGTGATCATTGTTCAACAATGGACTATAGCTTTTCAAAGCACGTCATGTTTACACAAGACGTACTTTGGGGGGCAAATGTTATCCCGCCTTTTGGCAAGGCCGTGACACCAAGGACTTGGCTAGATACCGGTGACAGATCGCCTCGGAAGTCGGTTACGCGTAAGGATCGCTACGGATATCGATGAAATTTGTTCAAGTCCGGATCGGGCTACAATTGATAAGGCACGTCAAGCAAAGCCGTGGGAACCAACGATCCAAGTTTTAAGTCAATCCGAGTTCGTATGCTCAAGATATCGTCGACAAAAGATGGAGTAGGCCACCCTTAGTTCGAATCAATTGGCAAGGAACACAGTTCGAATCCATCGAGCCTCCGTTGCCTCGACTCCATCAGCTCTCCATTGATTCGACTCCATCAGGCGGAACCGGTAGCTTCGAATCCATCAAGGCATTCACTACGTTCGACTACATCAAGCAAGTCTTCATGTGCCTTGAGTTCGAATCCACCCTCGCATGCACCATAGTTCGAATCCATCGAAGGAAGGAACCTTCGAATCCATGCATTCGAATCCCCAGGCCAAGACAACTTCGAACCGGTCCATAGCTACGAGTCTAAATCGATTCGAACGAGCATTAGTTTCATCGATTCGAAGGAAGAGGTCCTTCGAATCCATTACCTCGACTCCACCATCTTCGAATCCAAGTCGTGGATTCGACCCAGTCAATGCGGAATGCAAAGCGGACCGATGCGAAGAAAGCGCACCACGTCACCACCTTCACGAGCAGGAGGATCGATTCGAACGAATCGATTCGAGCATATCGATTCGAACGACTCCAGAATACGAAAAACACCAACTTGAATCGATCATAACTCGAGTTCTACAAGTCCAAATGCCATGAAATTTTCACAGGAGCTTAAGCACATGATGAAGAATGTTCACACCAAATTTCAGCTCGATTGGATGATTTCTTGATCGATTCGAACCAAGGGTCGAATCGATCCCAAAGTGGGCCCGGATCTCCAGATTTCGGCCATGTGGGCCCCCTGACGTACCAGAACTGGTCTCCCCTCATTTTAGGCGAAATATCAGCCTCCTACACCTATAAATAGACCCCATGGTCATTCAGAAAAGGGGTCGGAGAATTCTAAGTACTGAAGAGCGCCCAGATTCTGCCAGATTTACTCCAGAACACCGCCGCTGCTTTAGATTGACACTTAGCATTTGAATTCAGCTGTATTACATTATTGACTACTGTAATCTTCAAATAATCGAGCAATAAAATCATCAAACTTCATAGTGGACGTAGGCGAAACGCCGAACCACTCTAAATCGCTTGTCTTTGCAATTTACTTTCTGTTATTTGGAGTTTTTGTTAGATAATCCACAGTTTTGATTTTCATTTTGCGCGTTTATCTCTTCAAAGACTTCCGAAGAGTGTTGTGCCCATTTTTGGTACAAACACTCACCGTAGTGATTTATTTACATATATTGTTGTATATTCTGTTATCATATGATGATATATGATGTTTGGATGCTGTGATTGACTATTTGGTGCTGTTGCATCATCGGATCCATTTTTGAAGTTTAAAAATAACGATTTTGATTTTAAATTGGGATTTTTGAATTATTATGAACGATTTATATAAAAGATGTACAAAATTGATATTATATAAAGTAAGAATACTGGAATTATAAAACGAGTTTTTATAAGTGTTAAATTGGAAAAAAATGGATTTCATAAGTGAACGAAATTTATAGACTTATAATTTGTGAAGTTATAAAATGAATAATGTTGTAAAATAAAAGATTTATAAGTAATTAACTTATAAATCGGATTTGACATTTTAATTGAGATTTTTGAATAAAGACAAATGGTTTATAGATGAGATTTATAAAATATATATTTTATAAATCGAAATAATGGAATTCTAAAAGGAGTTCTGTTAATGTTGAAAATAAGGTTATAAATAAAATCTTATAAGTAATAAGATTTATAATTTGTGAAGTTTTAAAAGAACGATTTTGTAAATAAATGGATTATAAGTTCTTAACTTATAATATGGACTTCCGGTATATAATTGAGTTATATAATTTGAATTGGATAATAAAGGAGATTTATAAACCGAAGTTTTATAAATAGATTTGTAAATCCGAGAAATGACCTATTTTGATAAGTTAAATTTTTATAGCTTATTAAAGGAAGTATTTTCACGATTTTGGACAGTGGATAATCCTTTAAATAAAATGTGTAGAAATGTTGAATTTGGATAACGAAGTATATTCACGATTTTGGACAGTGAATATATTATTAGATCGAATGGATATGTTTTAGAGAAGTGATATTATGAAATGAAGTAATTGTTTTAAAAGATGTTTTAAAACGTGTTAAGTATCGAAAACATAGATTTCAACATTTATTGTTGAAATAGACGTTTTTGAGAAATAAGGAAATGGTGGACTATAACACTGTTGTTATAGTAAATGGTTTCCAAAAGGAAATGTTTTATATAGTATTGGGATTTATTTATCTATCTAAATTTCGAATCCCTATACTAGTGATTTTGAGTTGTCGTAACAATGTTTTACGTAATATTCGTTTTGACTCAAATAAAATTTGCGAAAGAGAATGATTTCCTTAAAGAATGAAATATATGCTTAATTTTGATTTAAGTATAATGAATATTTTCAAATGTTGAAAATAAATGGATTTGTGAATTACTTATTATTAAATAGGTATGGAAATATTTTTCCAATATGAAGTGAAATGTTTTGAGATTTTATCTTCAAAGATAAATTGAAATGTGGAAATTGATTTGAAATTGTTTTCAAATAGTTGAAGTGTGGAAATTATATATCTTGTAAAGATATTTTTGAAAGATAAATAATTTGGAAAATTATTTGGAATTTGATGATGTTGCGCATCTTTATTGATAGTTAAATAACCGACTATCAATAATTACCTTGAATGGGTATTTGTTGGGATTTGCTTGAATTTGAATGCCACACTTATTTTTGAATAAGCGCTCACTATTCGGGTTAGCCGGAAAAGGACCTTTGTGTCTTATAACCCATTCCGAATTAGTGATACGACGATATGGATCGTATTGAAGACCGGTGGTGAAGGCCGGGTATTTGTGAAAACGATAGGATGACCTATCGATTGTCTCTGCACCGTTAGCTACGGTATAGAGATTTCCTTTGTGATGGGAAGTTTTATCGGGATTGTGAATATCCGGATTGCAAGGGCTTCTTTGGAAGTGCCTTCGGTTCTGTTCGAACCCGGAACAGACTTATATGGTTACATGTCTGACATTACGTTTTGAGATGTAAAGCTGATTTCTTTCAAATACATTTCTGTTGGTGGCGGAGAATTTATTCTCTTAGCTTAACACCCTTCTCTGAGACGTATGAGCTCAGAGGTTATGTAGTTGAAGGTTATCAGCAATATATTCCCAATTTGGTAATGTGACATGCTGAGTGTTGCTGTGAAATGATCATTGTTTGATCATTTGTGATATGATCATTTGTTTGATCATTTATCTTTGTGATCATTACTTTGATCATTTGTTTGACCCAAAGCATAGCTTTTGTATAAAGCGTAGCTTTGTGGACGAGACTTCGTCAGGGCCTCAACAACCCGGAAATGGTCGAAACAGGAATGTTGCGGCAAGGTTATGAGGGTCGCGCCCTTTATGGTATGTCATTTCCTTCTGGAAAGGGGTGGTATCATGGTATGGAGCCCAGATACTTACTCATGTGGACACACTTTATTTATTATGTGTGATATGGTTACCGAGCGCTCGGATAAAGTTCCCAAAGGACCGGGTGATGACATATTCGTGAGTTACCTAGTTACAGGGGTAACCTGACCTTATTGGCAGAGAGCAGTTTATCTCTCGGAGCGTCCAGCCAGAGGCGTTTCCTACATGGCATAGGAAGTTCCTTCGCCTGACCATTTGTTGGAAAATCCAAAGAAACAATACGAACCCTTTATGATTGAAATTGTATAACCTGTCTCCTCAGGAGGCAGCTATAGTAGGCATAATATAATGGTACCTATGCTGGCTAAGATTAATATTGTATTTTCGAAAGAATTTTACACTATGTACTAGTAATAATATCAAAAATGATTTGTTTTGCGTAGTAAGCATTTTTTATTATCATAAGAAGAAATCTTCTCCAAGTCTGCGATTGCATTGTGTGTGTGGTGGGAGGTCTTATGGTAGTTTCATTTTACAAAAGCATTGCGGGTTTCAATGTTAAAATTCTATTGTTGTTTGTTTCTAAAGATAAACTGTTTTAGTTCTCACACCAGTCACCATGACTGACCTGGAGTTTATTGTTTCCTTCCTAAACTCTGGGTGCCCATCATTTTCCACAAGGGCAGTCTAGAGTTAGGTTATTAGGTCATTCTGGATTCAGGAGATGCTTTGGAGCTCTGTGGCGAGCTGGATGGCGAGACGTATTCCCGTATATGATATTATTTATTCCGCTGTGTATTCTGTATGAGAACAAGTTTATATAACTGTCCAGTGTTGTATTGTTGTTGTAAACTCTGATAATGATGTAATGTATAAAATGATATAGTTCTTTGATTTAAAGATTATTCATTTATCTATTATATGTTGTTCCGCTGCGATATGTGAGATTCTGATATTGTTCTGTATTTTTCTGTTGTTTCTTCTTTCTTTTTCTTCTATCTTCTTCTACCTCTTCTTTTTCTCCATAACAATTCGATTTTCCAGCATTCGATTGCTCGGCAGTTGATACAGTGGACGTATTAATGTCGATTTTCGAGCGACGAAAAATCGCAGTCATTAAAAATGATTCCAGAGACAATGCTGGGGGCAAGAAAGGAGAAAAGCACCTATATCGGCCAGGACCGAGATTCGACACTTACACTCCTTTGAACGAAACCGTCGAAAACATCTTCCTTGCCACCCAAGGCGAAGTTAGATACAAACGCCCACCATACAAGAAGGAATCATATAACGCGCAGAAGTCCGGAAAGTTCTGCCGCTTCCACGAATCTCATGGGCATGATACCAATGAGTGCCATCATCTCCGGGACTTGATTGAAGAACACATCAGAAGGAAGAAACTGGAACGCTATGTAAAAGGTCAGGACAGGACTCCAGCTCCTGCCAATGAGAACCCAAGGCTGCCCTCACCGGAGATCGGCAGAGGAAACCGCAACACTAGCGGCTCTAGTCAAGAGAAAATAGTGGTCCATACCATCTCAGGAGGACCGCACATCGCAGACAGAAGCTGGAAGGAGATGGAAAGATATGGAAAGTCGCTTGGAGACAATAAAGACTGTGTCAATTCGGTTATAGAAGAGCGCCACCCGAAGTGGAAAGAAAGTGATGACATCACATTCGGTAAGCGTGACCTAGAAGGAAGGCGATACCCTCACATGGATCCCATGGTTATCTCTGCCCGGCTCGGTCCCGCCGAAGTTTACCGAATTCTAGTAGACACTGGAAGCTCAGTAAATATCCTGTTCAAACATGCATTCGACAAAATGAAACTATCAATGAAGGATGTATCTCCCTGCAATAAACCACTACACGGTTTCACTGGAGATGCGAAGATGCCCCTCGGGCAACTGGACCTCTTTGTTGAAATTGGAAGCCATCCCCGCTCCGTTGTACGAAAACAGACGTTTGTGCTAATAGAAAACCACTCGGCCTACAACGCCTTCTTAGGAAGGCCAGCCTTGTCTGACTTCCAAATTGTCCTAGCCCCATGGTGCCTAAAGATGAAATTTCCAACGGACAATGGAGTAGGGGAAGTAGAAGGAGACCAGGACGTTGCTCGAGACTGCTATGTGATTGAACTTCGCAACAACCTCAGGAAGGATAAAGGGAAGGGTGTAGAGGTTGCCCTCTGCACGAAAAGTCTAGAAGCGTAGCAACTAAAGAAAGCCCCTCCTCTTCGATATACCAGCGACCCTTTCAATGAATTAGACCCCAGGGACAAAGAGGAGGAGGCCACCACCGAGCCTGCAGAGGCTATGGAGTTTGTATCTGTAGACAAGCACGACTCGAGTAGACTATTGAAAATTGGGTCCCAACTAAAAGCAGAGTTGAAGGAGCAACTCATCGACTTTCTCCGCCACAACTTGGATGTATTCGCATGGTCACACGCTGACATGACCGGAATCTCCCCCGACGTAGCATGCCACATACTAAACATTGATCCTACCAAGGCGCCCGTAAAACAAAGAAAGAGAAGTATGGGGGCAGAGCGATCAGCAGCCCTCGATGAAGAAGTAAAGAATCTACTCGCCAATGACTTCATACGAGAAGCCATCTACCCGGAATGGATCGCTAACCCGGTGCTGGTAAAGAAGGCTAATGGGAAGTGACGAACATGCATTGACTTCTCCAACCTAAACGACGCCTGCCCAAAGGATTGCTTCCCACTTCCCCGAATCGACCAACTTGTAGACAGCACAGCCGGGCACGAGCTCTTATCTTTTATGGACGCATACTCAGGATATAACCAAATTCCTATGCATGCTCCCGATCAAGACCACACTAGTTTCATCACTGACCGGGGTTTATACTGCTATAAGGTAATGCCTTTCGGACTTAAAAATGCAGGAGCCACCTACCAGCGCCTCGTCAATAAGATGTTTGCAGGGCTAATAGGGCAAACTATGGAAGTATACGTGGATGACATGCTGGTAAAGTCAAGGAAAGCCGACGATCACGTAAGACACCTAGGCGAGATGTTTCAAGTACTTCGCCAGTATGGAATGAAGTTGAATCCTCTAAAATGCTCCTTCGGAGTATCATCAGGAAAGTTCTTAGGATTCATCGTCCATGCCAGAGGAATTGAAGCAAACCCTGAACAAGTCCGAGCGCTATGGGATATCAAGGTACCTTCCACTCGAAAGGAAATGCAAGGACTGAATGGAAAAGTGGCCGCCCAAAGCCGATTCATCTCCAAAGCAACGGACAAGTGCGTCCCCTTTTTCGAAGCTCTAAAGAAAGACAAAGGAAAGTTCGAATGGATTGACGAATGCTTAACCGCTTTCCTTAACTTAATCGAACACCTCCAGAAACCACCGGTACTCTCGACTCCAAGCGAAGGCGAAGATTTATACCTATACCTTGCTGTGTCATCTCACTCCCTAAGCGCTGCCTTGGTAAGGGAAGACAACCGCACGCAGCGGCCAGTTTACTTTGTAAGTAAGAGGTTTACGGGGGCAGCGGTCAGATATCCTAAACTTGAGAAGCTAGCATACTGTTTACTAATCACATCACGGAAACTGCATCACTACTTCCAGTCCCATTCCATCAAAGTTCTGACCGATCAACCACTGAGGCAGGTACTCCATCGTCCCGACACTTCTGGGCGACTACTTAAATGGTGCATTGAACTAAGTCAGTATGATATCACCTATCACCCTCGCACCACCATCAAGGGACAAGCCATGGCTGATTTCATTGCAGAATTCACTACTAACGAAGATAAGGAGCAATTGGAAATAGCAGAAGACATCAAGTGGAATCTCTTTATGGATGGTGCATCAAACGTACAAGGCTCGGGGCAGGTGTGGTAATAATCACTCCCAGGGGAAATAAGTTGCACTATGCTATAAGGTTGGAGTTCGCTGCCACCAACAACGATGCAGAATATGAAGCCAATTCTTTGTGTCTTCATAGCGATTCTCAACTTATTGTTAATCAAATACTAGGAGAATTCCAAGCTCGAGAAGAACGACTCATAGCATATTTAAAGAAGACCAAGTTACTTCTCAGCCGATTGGACCACTACTTAGTCAAACACATCCCTCGGGAAGAGAACCAAGAGGCTGACGAATTAGCAAAGCAAGCAAGTGTGAGAGACATCGCCATCTTCGGAGCAGTAACCATCTCAAAGCAACTGACCCCAAGTTTTGAGCAAGTGAATCTGATAGCTGCAACCGAAGAAGCAACTTGGATGACTCCCATCCGAGACTACCTACAAAGCGGCACACTACCCAACGGGCGTAACGAAGTCAAGAAAATCTTGAGGAAAGATTCCCGCTACACAATACAAGAAGACATCCTCTATCGGCGCGGATTCCCTAACCCGTTATTAAGGTGTGTCGCTGGGAGGGAAGCCAAGGAAATCTTATCCAACATTCATCAGGGAAGCTGCGGAGATCACACCAGAGGGCAAGCATTAGCAAAAAAGATACTCCGATATGGATATTTCTGGCCCACCTTAAGCAAGGACGCCTTAGATTTCGTCAAAAAGTGTGACAGATGCCAGAAGTTTGCTAAGATTCCGCGGCTACCAACAACTGAGATTACTCAAATGACCAGCCCTTGGCCCTTCGCAATATGGGGAATTGACTTAATCGGCGAGCTACCAATGGGCCGAGGCGGGGCCAAATATGTTATAGTGGCAGTCGACTATTTCACCAAATGGGTGGAAGCGGAACCTCTGAATAAAGTATCTTCAGCAAAAGTTATTAACTTCTTGATCAAAAATGTTCTGTGCAGGTACGGAGTCCCACTCAAAATCATATCAGACAATGGACTTCAGTTTGACAGCGAGGAATTCGCCAACTGGTGCTGAGAGCATGGAATTCACAAAAGCTTCTCATCCGTAGCGTATCCCTAGGCAAACGGACAAGTCGAAGCCGTCAACAAAATTCTGAAAACTCTAATAAAAAAGAAACTCAAAAAGTCAAAGGGCGCTTAGGTGGATGAACTCCCTACGGCACTGTGGGCCTATCGCACATCCTTCAGAACATCAACGGGGCATACTCCTTTCTCTTTGGCATACGGATCGGAGGCTATGCTCCCAGTTGAAACCATTGTGCCTTCCCACCGTAGGATCCACTATAACCCAGAAGAGAACGAAGAACTCCTTCACATGTCTTTGGATCTAGTTGAGGAGAGAAGAAATGATGCAGTCCTTAAAGCAGCGGCCCACAAGCAAAAAGTGGCAGCACAATACAACTCCAAAGTCAAGCATCGTACCTTACAAGAAGGGGATCTTGTCCTCAAACGAATTTTTCCTCGCCCCGGAGCAGTAGATCCAATCTGGGATGGACCATATGTAATTCATAAAGTTCTCCACAATGGAGCTTATATTTTGTCAATAGTGGACGGAGAGGTGTTCCAGAGGGCATGGAACATCCAACACCTTCGTCGATACTTTTCTTAACTTGTACTGCCCATATGAAGTGAATTAACAAAGAGAATCAGTGGACGTAGGCCTTTTCGTGCCGAACCACTTTAAAAAACCTTGTCTCTTTTTTAACTTGTTCCTTTATATCTTGGCTGCTTGTTAACTTTATCCTTTTCTGTTGAACAAAATCCTGTAGCATTTCCACTCAAAGCACTCCACAGCGCAACTTCACCTGGACAAGACCTAACAGGTACTATGCGAATCTATGCCCTCGCCAATGAGACACTTTTGCTCCGGTATCCCTCTGCTGCGGGTTAACTCATTGCTCGCGACGGCCCTTAAAGCCAACTGTAATGAGCCGATTATAAGCCATCGAGAAGGCCGACTATAGCCGAGGCAGCTCATTACGGCGTTCGGCTCGCCGGCAACTGTGAACCGACTATAAGCCCCAACATAAGGTGTGGCCAGCCAGGGGCAGTTCACGGTTGACAATCGGCACCCACGCTAGCCGACCACAGTAAATCGAATAATACCCACGGTTACGGGACATAATGGCCCGGGTAGTTACTGTGCGTGATCTCGGCTCCGATGTGTCTTAAGTGCGGCTGTGGTAAAAAAGAATTAACTCCCCGCGGAGGCGTAAGATGGGTGACGAATGTCTCCAAGACCCACGGCTAGGGAAAGTGACTACAAAACCCGTTTGCCATGAACTTAAGCACATCGAAGGCCTTCCGTGATTGGAAGTTTTACTTTTTCACATATTTCAATTTTACTTAAGAAAATTTTCTCCTATCCTCTGTAACAATCCCTGAAGTACATGACACAGAACATGAGACATTCACTAATAGAAGCGAATACTCGCAGCAAGATACTGGACCGCATCCCTTACTCGGTCACACAGGATATTCAAAGCTGCCATCCACAAGCAAAATATAAAGGGCGGTATTTCCTTCTTCCATATGTAAACACATGACTGTAATTTATTCACACCTCACGCTAACATTGCAAGTCATGAAATTATGTTTTAAACAAGAACCTGACATCAAACACAATTTAATTACAAGAATATGCATAGCTATATTTCTCATACAACATGTCAAAATAGCAAAAACATTCGAAAGACAACAGAATCAGCTTAAGTTAAAGAATTACACGTCAAGAATAGAGCTATTTATTACAAGTAGCAAAAATTACAACCTAAGAGTTACTTTACTGTTTTAAGGCTAACATATACAACCATGTCAAGTCCACAAAAAAAAACTTTCCAGGTCGAATCAAGGAGCCGGCTGCGTCGGAGTCTTATCCTTGTCATGTTGCCCACCTGTCCGGTCAGAGAAAGAACTCATTAGTGATAAGCAACCAAGTTAACGAAAAGACTAGAAAGGAAGACTTACCAGCATCTGCTCCTTGATCAACTTGATCATCATCCTCCACTTACACACTTGCCGATTCCAAGATGATGTAGGGAGACCCCTTCTTGTAGCCTCTCAAGTTGTACAAATACCGGATCTCCCGGTTGGAAGGAGGACGCCCATATCTCCTCTGGAAGATGACAAAGAGACTCACCGGAATGGCATAAGAGTTGGGCTGAAGCTGGAATGGAGCTACCTTTAGATATGTGAGAAAGCTGACTACCCAGGCGTTGAGAGGCGGGATGGCACCACACATGCAATGGTATCTGTTGTAGGCAAAATATCCTTCGGGAGGATCATACGGCATCACTCCTGCATCTGGCAATAACATGCGTGCTCGGTCGATCCCGAAAGAGCGAGATATAACATCAAGTTGCTCGCCCTTGAGTAAGCTAGGGAAGAAATCAGGAGGCAAGTTACGAAGTTCCTGAGGACCGTATCCATCCACCAATGATCTCGGGGTGGGCCCATGACGGGCAGGTCCTGGTTGAGCCGGGGGCACTGAGGAAGGCTCTTCTCTATCCTGAGATCTCTTCTTCTCTGATCGGGTTTCCACTCTTTGAGACATTTATCTGCAGACACAAGAAAGTATATCGTTAAGACACATAAACTATGTAATCTAGAGTTTCACTGGTGACTCAGGTACAAAAGTCCATCCGGTAAAGGGTTCATTCAACACTCGGAATCCCCGAATTCATTCGGCATTCTCAACTAAAGATTCATTCGGCATTTCTCAGTAAAAATTCGTTCGGCATTCTCAACTAAAGATTCATTCGGCATTCTAGGTATCAGATTCATTCGGCTTCCTCAGGATAAGGGTCCATTCGGTATTAAAACTTCATGTTCATTCGGTAAGACAAAAAAAGAAAAAAAAGGGGAAGAGGCCATCCGGCAATCACCTGATTCGGCAACACGTCTGGTTCGGCGATATGACTGATTTAGCAAGAAGAACTGATTCGGCTGTCTCGTTCGGTAGAAGGTAACGGAAGCCCTAGAACCTTACTTATAGGCGAAGGTGAACCACCGACCAACTGGTTCGGCACTGGGAGCCGGATGGGAATGACGAAATCAGATAACCCAAAACAAAGCAAGACACGTGCATGCACATGCCCTACTTTGGAGGGCAAGTGTTGGGCGAGATTCTACTGAACCAATCTATACCGGACCAACCTACTCCCATGCCGAATCAAGGAGCACAATCTATACCGGACCAACCTACTCCCTACCACCGAACCAAGGTGCATGAGCTCCACCGATCCAGGAGCCTACTGAACCAGACACACCGGACCAACCTACTCCCTACCACCGAATCAAGGTGCACAATCTATACCGGACCAACCTACTCCCATGCCGAATCAAGGAGAACAATCTATACCGGACCAACCTACTCCCTACCACCGAACCAAGGTGCATGAGCTCCACCGATCCAGGAGCCTGCCGGACCAGACACACCGGACCAACATACCATATCTCGCTACCGGACCAACTCCTATTCCAACCATCTCCGAACCAAGTAATGCCGAACCAAAGCGTCTACCACCTACCGCCGAATCAAAGGACTGCCGAACCAACGCTACCAGGCCTGACCACACCAGCCCAGGCCCACCAGCAGCTATATACATCCAAGACCCCTGCCTCCAGCCTCACTCTATAAATAGAGGGGCAGGGGTACAGCAATAGGGGACAAGTTTGAGAGCTCAAGCGCGGAGAGAACTTTCAAACAACTTTCTTTTACTTGTATCAAAGCTTTGTACTTGTAATCTAAACAAGAAAAGAGAAATAACATATAAAGTGGACGTAGGCACATTCTGGCTGAACCACTATAAATCTGCGTGTCTTTTACAGCTTAGCCCCTGCTTTTCCTATATTTGCATAAATCACCCAAATCACTAAGAACAACATAAAATCTATTAAATCATACGACTTTGAGGTGTTTGTCCATTTTTTGTGCAAACACTGTTAGTCTTCAATTTGAAGCTTCGCTTTAATTACAGTTAAATCGTGGCATAGCGTTCATCGAACGACTATAGTTGGGTCGAATGAAAGTATTGGAAGTGAAACATTATTCAAGAGAGGATTCATCTTCTCAGTTATATGTGGTTAGTATCACGGTCAACTGAAGTCAACTCTAAGTCAAAGTCTCTGGCCTGAGCATTTCGGTTAATAATAATTGTTATTATTGAACCATTGAATTTATGTTTGGACTATAAAGTTGAATGTGGATGATGCTAGAATTTTGTCCATTACCAAATTCCATAAGTCCTAATGTGATATAGTTTTGAGAAGACGATTGGTGTAAATAATTATCGTTATCGGGTACTGCTTATAATAAGTAAAATTGGATTTCACCAAACGTTGTGTAAGCGATAAATTCAGCCAAAATATTACACCACCTACTAAGCGACGTGTGAACGTTAATATTCGAATAGTTCGATATTAATCACTGACTAAATTTATACCTTTGAGTCGTACAGCCGTAATAATGATTTTTTTGAAAAACCACATGATTTAATTAATTTATGAAATGTTGTAAACTGATTAAATTAATTTATAATTGAGAAATATTAATTATTATTTATTTAATGTTTAGAAGTTGTTTGTAATTATTTCAATGTATTTATAAAAGTTATATTTGCATGCATTGATATACGATATCAATGTAATTTAAAGATAATTGCATGAAATGATTTATGAAAATTTTATGTCATTTGATGGCATAATTTATGGAAATTTTATGTCATTTGATGACATTATTTACAGAAATTTTATGTCATTTGATGACATGATTATGAAGATTTTATGTCATTTGATGATATATCACATGTGAAGAAATGATTGGAGGGAGAGAAATAATCAAGGGAATTAATTAGGGAAGTTTTAATTAAAGAATGGGAAATGTTTCATTCTTTTAAATAAAACATGTTCTCGAATTCAATCTGTACATACAATTCATTCGTTTTCTTTCTCTCCTCTTATCTTTTCATGGTAGAAAACAAAGAACCAAAATCTTTCAACTCCAAATAAAAACATCAAATAAAATAAAACAAAAGTGGTCATCCACCTCTTGCAAGGATAGGATGAGGATCATAAAGATATAAGGAGATATCTTTATTCAAAGTGTGATTTCTAGGCAACGTCCTAAGGTGATTCTCTGATTTATCTATTTATATGTTTTATACTTCATATGTTTATATATGAATGGTTCACTATATGCTTAATTGATTAATTTTAAAACATGTGATTTAAAACCCTTTTACCTCAATTAAAAGCATGTATATTATTTTATTCTACTCAGATCTGCACATGTATTTCATCCCTTATTTATTTATGTTAATTATTATAAATATTGTTAGATCCATTACCCCTTTTGCTCTTTTGTTCATATTGTATGTTTAGTTCAAACTTGAATTTTATACCATAAATTTATATGTGCCTTAGTTGTCTAATTCATTTCTATTTTGGAAATTATTATTTGAACAATATTTTATTTGGAAAATTGTTTTGACTAATTGATTTAATTTTATGTTACATATTTGGAAATTGAATAAACTATTACAATTTATTTTCGAACAACTTTGGAGATTGAATATCTATTTAACATATTTGTTGTTTTGAATACTATTTTGGTTGTTGTTGATTTTGTTTAAAAAATTAAAAGGAGAAAGACATAAGTGGACTTTTGTGTAAAACATTTTTTATGTTAATTTAAAAGATAATTTGTACTTATTCATATATGCGTACATATATGTGTTTGAGCGTTCAAATTGCTTTGAAATAGCATTAAAGATAAGTTAATGAAATAAGATAACTTCTCCACCTTTTCCTCTCCTTACTAATTACTTTCTTTAACTTAATTGATTGTCTTTTATATATATGTAAACTTTTGATTAGGTTAACAAGTTTTTAACATATATGCATAAGCAAATATAAATGTTGTTTTTTTAAAGGGTAAGACAACAAAGGCAAATTTAAAAAGGCTATCACTAACTATGCACACTTCCTATATGTTGCACTTGCACAATATTCACTGTAAATATATTTGGATATACTTACATTTCATGCCATATTTAATTTAATCATTAATCAATTAATTAATCAATCAATCAATTAAATTAAATGGAAAGAAATGAACACTTTTTCTCTCTCTAATTAAAATCTTATGCCCCTTCACTAATTAAATATGCTAAGAGAAGGAAATAAAAAATTTCCTTCTTTAAACTCAATTTAATAAGTAACAGTCACACACAAATATGTACATAAGAGTATATTTGATATACTCTAATTTATATACACCACTTATATACTGGACTTACACTTCACACAAATGAATGTATTCGATACATTTATTGTAATGCGTATAAGTTGAAATTAAATTTAAAATTCCTTTTTACCAAATAAAATAAAATATTGACTTTATTTAAAAGAAAATTTAGATAAGATCTAAATATATTTAGACTTCATAGGCCTATTAATGATCCACAATGGTAAAAATTTTAGAAGTTCATTCATTTCTTCCATTGTGGGTTGGCCTTGTTCCAACAATGGTATCAGAGCCCAATAGCCTGTACGGTCTAAATTAGTTATACTATGACTAACTAATTAAACTTGCCCACTAAGTACGATGTGTAGAATGGTAATGTCTAGGATTGGAATTGGGTAATCAAGTACCCTATTCTACCTAGTTACAGCCTGGCCTGAAAGGTGAAGTGGACCCAAAGGTTGCCCCTGATAGAAAATACCCATTTTGAATTGGGCATTGTGCTAATTTTCAAAATAGTTTTGAAAATTAAGACAAGATTTTAAATTTAAAAGTTAAATTTAAAATAAAGACATGTTTATTATAAAAGGTTATGTCATGACATAAATTTTCAAAATGTTGAAAATGTAATGAAAATTCAAAATGTTTGAAACTGTTTAAATATTAATTTCTAAATTTAAAATTTAAAATTTATTAATAATATTAATAAAATAAATTAATTAAATGAGTTACTTAATTAGTACTTATATGCATGTATTATATATGTTGATATATGTTATGCAATTTTAAAGTGTTTAAGATAACATAAGTATACTTGTATGTAAGATATATTTTGAAATTGATATAATTTAATTAAAATTGTTTGATTAAATAAATTAATTAAAGTTTAATTGATTAAATAAAAAATAAGCATATATAAGATGTATGTGTTCTACTATAAAGGTTATAGCATACTCTATAAAGGTTATAGTAGATATGTCCAATATAAAAGTTGTATTGCAATACTAATTTAAAATTAAAGAGTGGATTAATTAAAATTGATTAAATAAGATTTAATTAATAAAATATCATACATAAGACTGTTATATAAGTAATATGAAATATAAAAGTTATATAATAGCAAAACTTATATAATATGAATGCATAAACTAAAAGTGGAACATTGAAGAAAGCCTAAATAGACTTAAGGAATAAATACGTACGTAAATGCATGTATACCACGATTTCTGATGTGTCCAACACTTGAATCATGAGAGCATTTCATAAAAAATACATTATTCCATAAGTCGATATCACTCGATATAATATATCGAAGATTATGAATCTTTAATATAAAGTTGTCCTCTATCATTTATATATTAATAGATTGCTTGCATAGTCCTTAGTTGTTGAGCTTTCCTCAAGCTAGGGATGTTATGTGTAGTACTATTAATGTATTGATAGACGATAACTGCACGTATTTGTTGAGTTTTCCTCAAGGTACGTGCATTATACATAGACCGTCGTGAAATGATATGTTAAAGTGAATAGTCCCACTTTACATGTTGAGCTTTCCTCAAGGTAAAGGTGGGATTAGGATAAGTTACCAAAGGTTGGAAGTTTTATGTGATACAACCGATAAAGAGTTATCCATCGTATGCATGCCTATGATTTGTTGAGCTTTCCCCAAGGTCAGAATCCCATGACATACGAGTCCTATCACCCACTAGTGAAGTTGAAAGACTTCTATATTTCAGTTAAGGTTTGGTGAAACATAAAAGACTAGTGGGGCCTTATTAGAAAAATGAAATGATAACATTTAACCTTTCTAATATTGTAAGAACATATATTGTATAATGTTATAATAATCTACAATGATAGATTTATGCATTTAGAATGATTGATAAAACGTTTATCAATTAAGATATAGAAATGAACTGAATTGAAAATTGACAAATAGAAATATGACATATACTTACTAATAAATGATTATTGCATATGAACAGTTCTATATCCATGCAAGTGCCTAGTTTTACAACTACTTAATACTTTCGTAATTTGGTCGCATACATGTTTATTTGGCTGAAACTATGTATTGCATTCTATGAGTTTTGTACTCTAAAATCAATACAAGACTATGGATATTTGATCATACAATTGCATATAAATGTTATATGGTGAATGGTCAAAATTTGTAATGTAAAATGTTTCAATGAAATTAGTTCATCCGAAAAATCAAATAAATCTTAGTGCAAGATTGAGTATTCAATTTGATTGATTACAAAAGGATTGTATCGTGTTAATGTAACACTAGACCAAAAGAACAATATAAATCTAAGAAATCGATCACTGAAATGTCAGTTTGATCAGTTTATGCAAATTGCAACATATATGATGTCTTTAAAAGTTAAGGATAGTCGAATGCACTTTTGTAAAGAGTTCATTATGATATTGTAGTAAGGATTTTTCTTTTGAATGGTTTGACCATTTTGAACGGAAAACGAATGTATAATAGTAAATGTGATTTATGGTACAGTTGGGATGAATAGAGTAAATGGTCACTTCTACTTTATAAAAAAAATATCAGAAATGAGAATTGTAATAATAATGATATGGTACTTAACATTGGAATAAGAAATATGATTCCTATTCCAAAGTGATTTTATATAGAAAATTGTTTTCTATGATATTTATTTCTATGTGTTCAAGATATTTGATCAAAGAACTCTCTACTATAAACTTGTTGCAGTATGTGTAATAAATAGTCTATATTAAGTGGATGATGGATCTCCATATTTGGTACGCTATTATAGTAATGGCGGAAATAGTGGTAGCATGCCATATAACACTTATTGATTGCATCAAGTTACGAAAATTGTTTTCGTAAAACATAGTGAACATTATTTATGAAATATTGATTATTTTTCAATGTCGACTGAAAAATATACATAGTTATATTTCAATGTGAAAATTATGAATATTCGTTATGAAATAAAACTGTAATGTGGTATTTTTTTTCACAACAAAAGTGATGCATTGAAAATACAGAAGCATCTAAAATTATTTACAATTATTTTGGAAATATAGACTAAGTCATAGTTTTGAGAAATAATTTTTATTATATGATTATGAATCATATGAAACTGGTTATTTATATCTCAAACAATTGAAGAGCTATGCACCCAATTAGTGGGAGCATCATAAGGTTAATGAACTCTTCCGATTGATACATATATATGTATGCAATCGTAAGTCTATTAATACCGAATCGGTTCCACATACTTGGTTATATTCATTGATAATATATCATTAACATGGACGTGTGTATTTGATTCACATGTAGTATATCCATGATAAGATCATAGAATATAAAACGAAAGTAAATAAAATAACGTGCAATAAAATAAAATGATTCGATTTGATCGAATAGGTGAGTATATTGGAAAGAGTTCTGAATGTACATAAAAATGAATAAATATTCAATCTCAAAGGCAACTCCTCCCCATAACACATAATAATGTATCGATTATGAGTAATCGAACTTTGTTGGACAAAGCACGATTAATGATGAGTGAAGTTGAGTTAATTTCTTTCTATAAGGTCATGTACTTAAGAGTAGTACATCAGGTTAATATTATTTCATCTAAATAAGAGTTTACAAAATCATACAGGATAAGGATTTATAAGAACTCCAACATATCCTAGGCCAAGGAGTTGGTAGGTTGTGCGAGTTGAAAGATTGCACGTAATAATTGTTCGTAAGGAATCTTGTATGAATCTCCCCAAAAGAATTTTTGGAAGACTGTCAATGAATGGCATATTTATGTTTTGAACATAAGTTTTTAAACTAAAATCAAATCAGTTTTAGAAATAAATAAATTCATAAAACGTTTGTGAATACATATTCTGTTGCATTGAGAAACAATTATTGTTTCAAGAAATATCAACTTCATTGTGAAGAAATTTCTTTACGGAATTATTGGTAGTAAAATGGAATTGGATACGATCCATAGATTGAATTGATTAGATGAGATGAAATGAAATTAACTAACCTAAATGAACAAAACACATTAGAGTGTCTAATAAGTATTCTCACACATTGAAGAGAAACAATGAGTTTCTTATCAATGTCAAAAATATATAGTCCTCAGCTGTTTAATTAAACCATTAAAAGTGTCGACTCTATGATATGGCATGATGCACAAATCTGAAAGAATTATAAATACGCTATCAAAATATGATTTTGGTAGTCGTAGCCGAAGGGATGTGATCCATCGGTCGTGATTGTGTCTTTATAATCAAGATTAATGCAGTTGGAATTAAATAAGCAATGTTGATAAGAATAATATCACAAATTTCAATTGTTGAAATTAGCATAATAGATTCGGTATTCAACATGCTCAAGTTAATTCGGATTTACTCACAAATTACCACATAGTATGACTTAATGTTTAGTATATATGTATTGAAATAGTATATTCTAAATAATGATTTGGAGTAAACTGTTTACACATAATAACCAAAAATGTTTTGAAGTTAGTGGGAGCGATATTGAGTTTGTGAGTCATTGGATATGATCCAAGAAATGATAGAAAGTATCATTTTATAAGCATCAATTTGAAAAAATATTTTGATACAAATATCAAATAGTTTGATCATCAATCAAAATGCAGAGGAAGCATGTGTTCATAAGAAAGAACGTTAAAAGGTACATTGGTATTTCTAAACTATAAGTAAACAACATGTTGTTGAATTTAACGATGCACTTGTGTTAAAATCAACCTTAGTTGTTTTAATACTCAACTTTGGTTTGTGAATGATGTCTTTTATAGTGAGTATAAAAGGCATAGGAAATGTTCCAAATCAATATGCAAGGACACCTTATTAAATTGTTCATTATGGAACATGTGAGATTAATTCCTTATGCATTGGCAATAAGAATTATTATACATGCTATGTTGTCTATGATATCGTGATTTGTTTATGTTTTTGATACATAAAGAAAATATCAAATACAAATTGATATCACGAAATGGTTGTTTGAAGTGTTCTCGTGTATCTATGAAATACTAGAGAATTGTTTACAAAAATAAAAACTGCTTATGAAGGAGTATACGGACTCAAACTTCATAAGTGATACTGAGTATAGTATGTCAATAATAAATTCAAGTTAAGAATCTTTAAGTTGGAAATGTTCCAAATGAAAGACCGTGGCTGATTCAATGAAAAAGGCTAAGTACATTATCTTGAATAGCGCCGTAATAAAAACAATGTATATAAAAATATAAATGCACAAATTTATTACCGAGTCGATTCTAAATGTTGAGAATTTCATAACATTATTATATGATAACAATGTTGCGATATAGTTTGTAACAGAACTTATAGCTCACTAGAAGTCGAGAGACATACTTCGAATTATTCCATATGATAAAGCAGTTTGTCACCGTCGGAGAGAGTTGATTGACATAGTGGGTAATTATAACATAATAGCATACCTGTTTACAAAGGGACCGACGTAATTGGATTTGACAAAACCGATTAGAGAAGTTGGAATAAGATTCCATAATTGATCACAAGTGCAAGTGGGAGATTGATAGAGTTAGGGGTATGCCCTAGGGGAAATTATGTAATTTGTTAACTCATTGACCTGTCTTATTTGAAATGAAGGTATTTTCTTTCTCTTATATACTTAATATAATGTGGTTATATTAATTAATCAATTTAATTAAAAGTATCTTTAATAGAAAATCCATAAATGGCATGTTTTGTGATAGTAGTTACGAAGTGTTGTAACCATGAGTAATTTATCACAATGAAACAAATATACCATTTTAAATGTTCCTAATCAAGATGCATCGAGACTTGATATCGATGTATCCATTAAGAATAGAGTACACAACGCTCTCCAAATGTTGGACAATGTATTACTCGTGACTGCTGGGGGCACCAAGGAGTTACGTACTGATAGTTATTGGATAACTATGGAATGACTCACTCGATAGGTTTCTGTTGGTTAATATAACTAAGGTCAAGCAGAGAATATCGATGTGACTAATTTACATAGTTCTCTCGACTTGAGAATACTATTGATCTTCAATGTGGAAGCTCCGTTTGATTATAGTTAAATCATGGCACAACGTCCATCGAACAACTATAGTTAGGTCGAGTGGAAGCATTGGAAGTGAAACACTATTCAAGAGAGGATTCATCTCCTCAGTTACATGTGGTTAGTATTACGGTCAACTGAAGTCAACTCAAATTCAAAGCCTCTGGCCAGAGCATTTCGGTTAATAATAATTGTTATGATTAAACAAAGGACTTTGTGTTCATAATATAAAGTTGAATATGGATGATATTGGAATTTTGATCATTACCAAATTCCATAAGTCCTAATGTGATATAGTTTTTGCAAAGAGAATTGGTGTAAATAATTGTCACTATCGGGTATATCTTATAAAAAGTAAAATTGGATTTTACCAAAAGATGTAGAAGCGATGAATTTAGCTAAAATGTCACATCACCTGCCAAGTGACGTGTGAACATTAATATTTGAATAGTTCGATAATAATCGCTGACTGAATTTACACCTTTGAGTCGCACAACCGTAATAATGAATTCTTTGAAAAACCACATGATTTAATTAGTTCCAAAAATGTTGTAAATTGATTAAATTAACTGATATTTGAGAAATATTAGTTATTATTTATTTGATGTTTGGAAGTTGTTTGTAATTATTTTAATGCATTTATAAAGTTATATTTACGCACATTGATATGCAATGTCGATGTAATTTAAAGATAATTGCATGAAATAGTTTATGGAAATTTTATATCATTTGATGACATGATTTATGGAAATTTTTTGTTCTTTGATGACATGATTAATAGAAATTTTATGTCATTTGATGACATATCACGTGTAAAGAAAGAATTGGAGGAGAGAAACAATCAAGGGAATTGATTATGGAAGTTTTAATTAAAGAATGGAAAAGGTTTCATTCTTTCAAATAAAACATATTCTCTAATTCATTATATACGTATAATTCATTCTTTTTCTTTCTCTCCTCCTATCTTTTCATGGCAGAAAACAAAAAATCAAATTTCCAAAAAATTTCTACTCTAAATAAAAACATCAAATAAAATAAAATAAAAGTGGTTCATCCATCTCTTGCAAGGGTAGGATGAGGATCTGAGGAGACATCATCATTCAAGGTGTGATTTTTAGGCAACATCCTAAGGTGATTCTCTGATTTATTTTTTTATATTTTTATGCTTCATATGTTTGTATATGAATGGTTCACTATGTACTTGATTGATTAATTTTAAAATATGCAATTCAAAATCCTTTTATCTCAATTAAAAGCATGTCAATTATTTGATTCAACGCACATGTATTTCATCCCTTATTTATTTATGTTAATTATTGTAGATATCGTTAAATCCATTACCCATTTTGCTATTTTGTTATATTGTATGTTTATTTCAGACTTGAATCTCATTACCATAAATTTATATGTGCCTTAGTTGTCTAATTCTTTTCTATTTTAGAAATTATTGTTTGAATAATATTCTATTTTGAAAATTGTTTTGATTAATAGATTTAATTTTATGTTACATATTTGGAAATCGAATATACTATTACAAATTATTTTTGAAAAACTTTGGAGATTGAACACCTGTTTCACATTATTGTTGTTTTGAATACAATTTTGGTTGTTGTTGATTTTGTTTTAAAGTTATTTCAATTAAAAATGAGAAAGACATAAGTGGACTTTTGTGCAAAACGTTATAAATCTTTTGAATCCCTCTTAAGTTAAAGAAGATTTCAATTTGTTACTTTGATTTTAAAACATCCAATAGATTGCAAAGATTACATATATATATATATATACATATGTTATGTTAATTTAAAACATGATTTGTAGTTATTCACATATGCGTACATACATACATACATACACACACACACACACACACACACATATATATATATATATATATGTTTGAGTGTTCAAATTGTTTTGAAATAACATTAAAGATAAGTCAATGAAATAAGATAACTTCTCCACCTTTTCCTCTCCTTACTAATTGCTTTCTTTAACTTAATTGATTGTCTTTTATATATATGTAAACTTTTGATTAGGTAAAACAAATTTCTAACATATATGAAAAGCAAATATAAATGTTATTTTTTTAAAGGGTTAGACAACAACGGAAAATTTAAAAAGGCAACCATTGACTATGCACACTTCCTATATGTTGCACTTGCACAACATTCGCTGCAAATATATTCGGATATACATGCATTTCATGCTATAGTTAAATTGATCATTAATGTCATTTGATCAATCAATCAATCATTTAAACTAAATGAAAAGAAATGAACAGTTTTTCTCTCTCTAATTAAAATCTTATGCCCCCTTCATTAATTAAATAAGCTAAGAGAAGGAAATGAAAAGTTTACTTCTCAAAACTCAATTTAGTAAGTAACAATCACACACAAATATGTATATAAGTGTATATTTTATATACTGTAACTTATATACACCACTTATATACTGCACTTACACTTCACACAAATGAATGTATTCGATACATTCATTGTAATACCTATAAGTTGAAAATAAATTTAAATTTCCTTTTCTACCAAATTAAATAAAATACTGATTTTATTTAGAATAAAATTTAGATAAGATCTAAATGTATTTAGACTTCATAGGACCATTAATGATCCAAAATGGTAAAAAAAATTGAAACTCACACATTTCTTCCACTACGGGTTGGACTAGTTCCAACATCCACAACACAACGGTGTGTTGGAGTGAAGGAACCAAACCCTAGTAGATAAGGTTCGTTCCATGATGAGTAAGGCTGAGTTACCTCTGCCTTTTTAGGGATATGCACTGGAAACCGTAGCGCATATGCTGAACTTATTGCCCACTAAGTTTGTGCCTAAGACGCCATGCGAGATATGGCGTGGGAAGAAACCCAGCTTCAATTATTTGAAGATGTGGTGTTGTCTGGCCAATGTTAAAAATATTGGCCCTAATAAGCTTGAGCGAGATCAGCTTTGTGTAAATTTATAGGATATCCTAAGAATTTCAAGGGATGTATTTTCTACAACACAGAGGAATAAAAGGTGGTTGTTTCTACACAAGTTGTCTTTTTAGAAGAGGAATTTCTATCAAAAGAATTAACAATGAAGTTTTAAACCTGGATGATATCCAAGAAACTAACACTGAGGTCTAACCAGTGGGAGAACCAAGTTCACCCATATATGAGAACACACAACCTATTAGAAGGTCCAACAGGGAACCTCCTGCACCAGAGAGATACTACGGCTTTCTTATAGATGGCGAGAAGGAGGACTATGTGTAAGATGATGACACTCCTCTATCCTTCCAACAAGCACTGTAGAGTAAAGAATCTGCACTCTAGCTTAGAGCTATGTAATCCTAGATGGATTCTACGTACGAAAAAAAAGTTTGGAATTTATCAGACGTACCCAAAAGGAAAAAACCTATCGGTTGCAAATGGATTTTTTAGAAAAAGCTACAAGTAGAGATTATAAGGTAGGGCTAGTTGTGAAAGGATTTCGTCAAATTTAAGGTGTTGATTATTATGAGACTTTTTCGCCCATAGCCATGCTTAAATCCATTTGGATTATGCTAACCATCACTGCATTCTAGAACTACGAAATATGGCAATGGATGTAAAGCGGCTTTTCTAAATAGTGGTTTAGAAGAGATCGTTTATTTGTCGCAGCCCGAGGGTTTTGTGGTCAGTGGGAGTCAAGGCAAGGTTTGCCAGTTTTTAAAGTCCATTTATGGACTTAAAAAGGCTTCAAGAAGTTTGAACAATTATTTTGATAAAGTAATCAAATAGTATTGTTTTGCGTGCTTATACAGAAAGGAACAGAGCAACACTATCATATTCCTGGTGCTCTATGTCGATGACTTATTATTGATTCACAACGATGCTTTATTGTTACAATCAATGAAATCATGGCTTTCCAACAACTTCTTCATGAAGGATTTGGGAGAAGCAACTTATATACTTGGTATAAAGATCTATAGAGATAGATCTAAGAGGCTATTGGGATTATCCCAATCCCTATACATGGATACCATACTGAAAAGTTTCAGTATGGAGAGTTCCAAGCATGGAAATGTTCCAACACAATCTGGAATCATCCTTTCTAATAAGGACGCTTCTCATACCAATGTGGAGAAAGAACGAATGGAGAGGATCCCTTATGCTTCATCCATAGAATCCATAATGTGAGCTATGCTATGTACTAGACTAGATAAGGCATATGCATTAGGATGCTTAAGCTGATACCAATTTAATCCTGGAGAAAAACATTGGATGGTCGTAAATGTGTATTTAAGTATTTGAGAAATAATAAGGACTTATTTCTCATAAACGGGAATAGAGACCTCCTTATGAAGCGGTATACTGATTCGAGTTTTCAAAGCGAAATAGATGATAGTAAGTTAGTGTCCGGTTATGTCTTTATGCTTAACATTGGGGATGTTAGTTAGAAAAGTTTCAAGCTAGAAGCAGTTCCTGATCTGTGATTAAGGCCGAGTACATCACCCTCAATGAAGTAGCTAAATAAGCAGTCTGGATACTCAAGTTTTTGAGTGAGCTCGAAGTGATTCCCGATACCAAGAATCCTATGGCATTGCTCTATGATAACAATGTGGCAATGCAGATCGCAAAGGAGCCCAGATACACATGATGTCATGCGACATTCTTTGAAAGTTCCATCAGATCAGAGAATTCATTGAGAAGAATGAGGTGGTGATACAAAGGGTGAATACCAAGGAAAACATAGCGGATCAATTCACAAAGGGTCTAGTTCGGTCGGATCTCAAGAAGCCGATTGAAGGGATAGGACTGAGATTTCACAATCGGCCCAAAGTGCAAGTGGAAGATTGATAGTGTAACGATCCAGAATTTTAGTCATTCGAATTTGGAATATTAAATTGATTTTAAATATTTAAAAGTTAATTTTATAAGTTCATAAATTATATTTCAAATATAATGATTTATTTGATAATTAAATTGTTAAATTTAATATTTGAAATTGTTTTACATAATTGAATTTTGATTTAATGTGAATAAAAACGATTTCGAAGGTTGATTTAAAATCTATTTGAATAAGAAGGAAGATAGTAAACTTTTAAATTTGATTTAAAAGTGATTAAAATGATTTTGGAAATTACTTGTTTTAATTAACGTATAAAAATAGTCTTTTTGGGCACTGTTTCAGATTTCAACGAAACCAATTTCATTGGATCCGTAATAGTGAATTATTATATACTGTCGAATTTCATGGCAGTTGGACGTATTGTTTGGTCATGCGAGTTCGAAACGCGTAGAAATTAATTAAAGGAATTTAAATTAATATAATTTGATTTTGAAAAGCTATCTTTTGTATATGATGGAATAGGCTTCTGATATATATTTCATTGTGTTCGGAATAGGGGTATAAGCCAGGTGGCACGCTTCTTTTGAAGTTCTAAAATTTTCATGGATGAATAGTGTAGCGAAAATTTTCTATATAAGGGCCTTAACTTCCTTTCATTTTGCAAACCCTAACCCTAAAATATTCTCAGCCGCCATTAAAATTAAACCATTCAACGGCCAACAACGAACGGAGCCTCTAGAGGCTGAATTGGTCTTCGACTTCAACTAACCAAACGTAGAGCACGACGAAACGAGCTTGTTCAATGGTGGGATCGACGAATCATCGACCAAGGCAACGGCAATTGGCTTGCATTCAAGCAGTTTTTGGGTTCGACGTTGTCTTGCCATTTGCGTGCGCATGAGCGTGGAAGCGGCAGGGGGTGGCGGTGATGGCAGCAACGCTGGTGGGGGCGGTGGTGGTTGCGCGTGATCGAAGTTTTTTTATATTTAAAAAACGAAGTCGAGATCGACCTGGAAACAAACGTGCATGTGTGGAAAGATAGGAGGGAAGAAAAGGTTAAAACATTTAAACTTTTAATTAATTTAAGTCAAGCTAATTCAACTTATCTCAAATGTTCATAAATTCATAACTTGTTCATACAAGGTTGGTTTTGAGAGCGACAAGTTGCATTACGATCATATTAGAGAGCACTACGCTATGTAGTTGGATGGATATGGAGCTAGTTGGAATTTTGGGTTAAATTGAATAACAGTTCAATTTAATTCAAATAGGAGCGCTCAGGCGATTTCTAGAATTTTCGTGAGTATACTCACCTATCTGATCTGCTTATATTTTTATATAAGTGGGAATAATATTATTTATGATGTTTCTTGCTTGTTTGGATGATAGACTATATTTATTAGTTGGTTTGGATATATTCCCACCTATTGGAGCGTATGAAACCCTATTACGTTCCCGTGTAAGAGCGTATGACCCTTTGTATATGAATCCCGTCTCGAAGCGGTTGATTTATATTTTTATGATTATATTCTGTATGTGATGCAGGGGGACAGGTTGGAGGGATCCAACATGATTCCTCGCCACTATTGATTTACTTTTCATATATATGCTGATATATGATGTGTTGGATGCCATATTATTGATTGTAATATGATCTAACTTATTTAGTGCTTTAGTAGCACTGGGCCTTATTTTTTGGTATTTTGAAATACTAAAAATAATGATTTTGTTTTAAAAGGATTTCGAAGTAATTTTGGAAGTATATATATGTTTCAATGATTTATAAATTATTAAAATGGAATGAATTTATTTTTAAATAAATAAATAGTATGATTATAGTTTTGAGAAAAACTTTAAATAAAGATTTTTGAATAGTTTATATAAAAGATTTATAGAACTGATATTTTATAAATAAAGAAATATATTTATAATCGGAATTTGCGAATGTTTTGTAAATCAATTTATAAATAGAATTTATAAATAAATTTGATTTATAAAGAAATGGATTTTGGTAGTAAATTAGTTTTTATAAAAGAATGTATTTATAAATAGAATTTTGTAAATAAAGGAATTTTATAAAATAAAAGTTTTTTAAAATCGAAAGGAGATTTATAAAAATAGTTTTATAAATATGAAATGACTTATGTTGGGTTTTAAATATGGATTTTTACGTAAAGGAAATATATTTAAGTTTTTAAGAGTTAAATAATCTTTCAAAAGAAAGTTTTGATAGTAATGTTTTTCGATGAAGTTAAGGGTTTTAAAAAGTAATTTATCTGTTTAAAGTAATGTTTTGGAAAATATTAATTCCAAATGGAATTTAGTAGTTTGAAAAACGCTTTAAAATGTGATATGTATCGAAAACACTGATTTCAACATTCATTGCTTCAATATACGTTTTTGGAGAAGTAAGGAAGGCATGGACTATAAAACTGTTGTTAGAGTAAATGATTTCCGAAAGGAAATGTTTTATATAGCATATGGAATTATATATATATATATATATATATAATTAATCTAATCCCTATACTAATGTTTTTAGGTTGTCGTAATGATGTTTTACGCAACATTCGTTTTGACTCAATAAATAATGTTTTGCCCTTCCATCGTGAAATACATGAATTGGTTCTTATGGTCATACTAAAGGTTGGTGGTGTAGGAGCATTGCTTCCTATACCTAACACCTTTCCGGAGGCATACGAACTCTGGAATTGTACGGTTATAGATATCTATTCAGCGTGTCTCCAAATGGTATTGTTATTAAATATACTTATACCGTTGATATAAGTATATGAAAATATTTTCTAAGTGTTGAAAATGAAATGATTTCTGAATATGTTTATACCATTGGTATAAGTATATGGAAATGTTTTTCATTATCGATATTTTGAAATGGTTTTGAGGATATATCTTTTTAAAGATAATTTGAAGTAAATATTTGGAGAATGATTTAATTAATAAGAAATTAATTAAATGGGCCTAGTGACTGCTTATGTGCTAGATAATATTTGTTGCTTTGATAGTTAAATAACCGACTATCAAATTTGGCCTCTTTATCATTGTTGATCCGGAGAGACCGGGATTGGTTTATCCGAAAACTACTTCGGACCAACGTATATGCGTTCGAATGTGCAAGTGTTGGGAGACATTGGTATTTGAGATTTTCAGAATGAAGGACTGCTTGCTGATTATTTGGGGATAAACTCCCAATATACATATAGCAGCAGTGGTCTCTTCCTTATGAAATATCCAGTGCAAGGACTAATCGCTACTAATCCTAGGGGTGACTCCCGACAGGATGTGGTAGGAGAAGTGCCTTCGGTTTGTCTTGTTCCTGGATAACTTGTATGGACGAATGTTTGACGTTGCATTTCTAATTACATTGATTGATATCTATGAACGTATCATCCGTTTGGTGGCGGAGAAGGCAACTTCTCTTAGCTTAACACCCTTTCCTGAGACGTATGAGATCAGGAGATATACGTTTGTAGAAATCAGTTGTGTGATGATGGAATGGCAATGTGGCATTCAAAGAGGAAAGATGGCGTGCTATATGGAAGGTAAACGTGACCTCAGGCCTCACACCTGGAAATGACCGAAACAAGGTAGATGCAGCAGGGCTATATGGTTCGCAACCATTAGGATATGACCATCCCCTTCTAGATATATTTATTCCCATTATGATGTTCTGGTTTTAAATTATTGTGGTGTATGCGATGAGGGCCCTCGAATAGGTTGGTAATGACCGGGGTGATGACATATTCGGTACTATCTAGAGGGAGAGTTAGGCCAGTCTTGTGTTGGTAGAGGTGTAGATGTTCTATAGGCCTCGGTACTTTCCTCTAGAGATGTACTGGCGGAAGATAGTCCCTTCACCTGGTCATTTGTCTGGAAATCCATTCTCTACTACGTGCCTGCCATTTTGTTTGTAGAACCACTTTGTGGCTAGTATGCTGGATTTTAATCAATGTAACAATTCGACTATGATTGATATTGTTTATATACTAGACACAAGTGTAATATAACAGAATTTGATATGACATGATTTGGTTATCGTAAGGTAAAAACATGTCCGTGTTTATGTGCAGCGTGGTCTTACGAGAAACCTTTGTTTTGTTAAAGGAAAGTTTTTATAACTTTTTCAGTTGAGATGTGTTTTCTCACGTTGGTTTACCAGACTGATCCGGGCATTCTTCCCTTTCAATGCTCGGGTCAGATCGAGCATATTTACATATTTAGATTTGGATGCTTTGGAGCTTCAGCAGATGAGCTGGAGGTCTTCAGGTCGTATTCCATGTATATGTTTATTTTCCACTACATTGTTGTTTAAATTATCAGCATTTGTAAGGACAGGTGATTATAGCTGTCTAGGCTGATGATTAGTGATTGATTGTTGAATTTTGATGGATGTATGTATTTTATAGTTTTTGTTTTGTAAAGTTCATTGATATTATATTATATGTTGTTCCGCTGCGATTGTGAGATTCTGTGATTGATTTAGTTTCTTTTTCTCTTCTTCTCTTCTTCTCTCTTCTTTCTTTCTCATGACTATCCGTCTTTCCATTCAGTTTGGGTTGGACATGTGTGGTTTATTGTCAGCTCGAATGTAACGACCTAGAATTTCATACACTTCGTATTTAAATAATTGAATTATTTAAATATTTGAATATTGGATTACATGTTATTAAAATGATTTGATAAGAATTTTAACCCCCTTTTAAATCATTACTAATGATGGTAAACTTGTTTTGGAAGAATGTTTACAAAAATATATTCTTTGGAAAAATATCGATAATATGACCGAAAATCGTTTTATCGATAAACAGCTATTTTTCCAACGAAAGTTGTTCAAAGTTTTTACACATGTCTAATTAATCATTAAGGATATAATTAGCAACTAAAAATATTTTCATGTTTATGGCTAACTAAATAGAAAAATGAGCAAATAAGGATAATGAGCAAAAATAGAAATAATTAACTCTTAAGCTAATATCTAATGAACACATTAGCCACTAAGTAAACACTCTCCTCTTCATACAAGCTTGGAAGGTTCTAGAAGCTTCCTATAGGATAAGAGATATTGTGAGAAGGGTATAAGAGTAATTAGCCATAAAGGAGAAGTGACATAAAGGAGAAGTGACATAAAGTTGTCATGATAAGAAACAATTAATGCATTAGGGTTTTGAGGGCTTTTTGGTCTTTTCCCATCACCATTCCTAAGCCTATATAAGGAGGGGTACATCCTTAGAAAATAATCACAAAAATTCCTAAGCTTGAGATGAAGTAGGAGGGTTGAAAATGGTGGAAGTGTTTAAGCACTAATCCACTAATTACTCTCTAACTTTTTCAAAAGTTAACCAAATCTTCTCTAATCTCTTTTAAACTTTGGCATTAGGCCTAAGACATCATGGAAAGCATGATTAGCAAGTAATAAGTGGGAGGAGGTGAGAGGAAGAGGAGGATCCATGGATGGGCTGTGAGCTTGGGAAGAGGAGGAAGAAGGTGGTGCCTTTGGTTTGGAAGTGCTAAAGGTTGGACCTTTAGGCTTGTGTTGATGGAAGGAGGTGGTTCTTTGGTTCTTGTAGCTTTGTGCTTGGGTTAGGCATGGATCTAAGTAAGTTATCTCACTATCTTTTTTGTATATATCATGTATATATATGTTGTGTGCAAATTATAGAGTTAAAGTGACATTAACTAAATAAAGTTATAAACTTTGGACCCATCTTGCTTTTGAAAGCAAATGATAACTTTAAAATATATAACTTCACTTCTATTACCCTCTTAAACATGTGGCATGGCCTTGACTTGATTTTTAAATGGTTGTTTAACTTGTGTGTTAAATTGAAGTGAGTTTGAAAGTGTTTGAAATGAGAATGATCGTTATAAGTGCACTTCAGAATATCTTATTTTCGGGAATTTTTATTAATAAATGAAAAGATATTCTTAGGGATTTATTTATATGATTTTTAAGTACCATAATGGCAGTACTTACTATAAAAATTTCAAGTCATAAATCATTTGTTTAAGTGGTTAAAACTAGTCACAAAGATTGTGCTTTTAAGGTTGGTTTAACAAGGGCTTTTACTTACACTTATAAATGTTGTAGTAAGTCACTTATTGTTTTAAGTGTTTAAAATACGATGTTTTGGCTAGTTTTTCATGATTTCTTTTCTTTATAAATTCTTTTGATGGAACTTCTTATAAAATGTATTTGAGTGTGAAAAAAAGAATGGAAGTTTAAATATAGTCTTAATGATTATTTATGAATTTTGAAAGTAAAGTGCTGCAAAATGTAAAACATGTTTTTAATCAAACTTTTAAATTAGTCATTTTCAAGTAATATTTTATATAGATATTTTAGAACTATTTACAAGTATTTATAAAGGATTATTATATATATATATATAAGTTTTGACAAAGGTAATTGACTAGGCTTAACACTAATATGCCGACGAAGTAATCTTATCTATTTATAAGAGTTAAGATAGGGACAGAGCAATAGAGCTCTAACCTACCAGGCTTCCCTCTTAACCGAGGAATAGGTAAGTGGAAAATGTTGGAAATGTGTTAATCGAGTTGATTCCTTATTGTTTATGGAAATCATTAATACTATACTTAACACTAAAAGCCGACGAGGTAGACTTATTTATTTGTGAGATTCGAGACTGAAGTGTCTAGGCAAGGCTTGGAGCAACCAGCGCCCAAACTTACCTGGCTTCGCTCTTAGGCGAGGTATAGTTAAGTTGGAATGTCGGAAACGAGTTAAGTGTACAAATCGTGATTTGTATTAGCAATCATTTTTAGAACTTGATAGTTAACTAGTCTATACTGAACTTGACTGAATACGAGCTTAGAACTTTAAAGGGATGTTTATAGTATCGATGTTTGTTCAACATCTGTTTTAACCCATTTAACTATACTTTTGAAAAGTAATTGGATCTTTAAAATGGAGTTTTAAAGATAACGGGATAGTAAGTGATTTTGAGTTTGTTGTAAACAATGTTTTGGTAACATTTGTTTTTAAACCTCAAGATATTATTTTAAGTTGTTAAAATATGGTTAAATAAGTTTACAAATAATTGGATCTTTAAAACAAAGGTTTGTAAAGATAGTAACAAGTAGGGAAATAGTTTGGGTTTGTTGTGACAATGTGTTAATCACATTCGTCTTTAAGCCTTTTTGATTATACATAGAAGTGCAAATAGATCTTTAAAAGAGTGATTTAAAGATAAGAAAAAGCGAAATGGTTGGGTTGTAGTGACAATGTTTAATTAACATTAGTTTTAAACCTTTTGAATGGATTTGTGAAAGTACTTAGATCCTTAAAATTGATATTTTGAAGGAAATAATAAGTAATGGAATCTTTTGGAATAAAGATAAAAAAAAGTAGAAGTTTATTAGATAAATGACATTTACTAATAAAGGAGTTTTAATTAATAAAAGGATTAATCAAATAGAATAGATTAAGAGTTACTTAAGTAACTTAATCATATTTTGTGTGGCTTGATTGTGTTTTGGATTATGATAGTGTTTTGTATGTTTATTTGTTTATGGATAGTAACCTAGACTTGGTTTCCATTTACAAACATCTATCTTGTACCAGATAGTCGATTAGTCGACTATCGAAATTGACCAAAATATGACTTAAGAAGTTATCGAAAGGCTTCACGATTTCATATCAATGAGAACCCCGAGGGAGGAATATTGGTATGAAACGTCTCTTGTTTTCGCTTACTTTTATGAGAACCGGGATTGAGTTAACAGGAAAATTCATCGATTGGTTTTGAAGAAACCGGGATCGGTAAGTGTTCTACTATCGAATACCACTTCAAAATCATATACATGATCTATGTTTTAGAAGCGGTTAAAGAAAGGAATCTATGTGGAGATTCGAGATCTGTTTAAGATGCTCGAACACATGTAATTGTTCGTGATCTATCCAGGATGTGGGAAGCCATATGTGATTCTGAGATCTGTTGAGATATAGGAATCCATGTGTGGTTTCGAGATGTGAGGATCCAGTTTGGGATTCGTGTTCTGTTCAAGTGATGAAGACTTGTGTGAAAGATGCTGAACGTAACCTCGACATCGGAAATGGCTAAAGACAGAGTAGGATGCGTAACCTGGGGTTAGCGACCCATGTCAGGATGTTATCAACTCCATATCTAGAGATACTTATTGATTATTGGCCAGGAGGAGTTGATGATATTTGGTTCACGTTGTTCATGTTTATGTTTGGACGCTGGGCTGCTTATGTTTACCTTATGGTATATTTTATCTAGAAATATACGATGCTCGGAAGGTGGTTTCTGATCCTTGTGCATGGAGTTCGAATTCAGCTTCCCCAAAGAGATCTCCGTGGAAAATCCAATATGTGAACATTCCTTATCGGATTTGATTGTACTCTTATTATGCTGGAATGTAATCAATGTAACCATTTCAGCTATGATCAATATTTATATTCTACACCCTAGACATTATTATATTATCACTGGATTCTCTATAAATGGTTTGGTTATCGTAAGATAAAAACCCATCCGTGTTTATTGGTGGCATGGTCTTACGTGATACCCTTATTTTGAAGGGTTTTAAGGTATAATAAATCTGTATGATTTGAGTTTCTCACGCTGGTTTACCAGACTGATCCGGGTGTTATTTTCTTATTGCTCTGGTCAGCCCCGTGTATGTTTCCAGATTTAGCTTTGGACGCTTTGGAGATTCTAGAGAAGAGTTGGAGTTCTATCTGTCGTAGTATTTGTTTCCGCTGCATTACTTTGTGTGTATCATCGGCATTTGTTAGGACAGGTTGTTATAACTGTCAGGGCTGATTACTGTAACTCTGAAAAACTTTGTATCTTAGGATGACAGTTTATACTGTCTTTTGATATTATATATGATCGTTCCGTTGTGAGATTTTGATATTGTGTTCCTTCTTCCTTGTTCTATTTCCTTTTCTTTTTATTTTACCCTAACAATTCGTCTTTCCGACACTTGGATGCTTGGCACATGAATACCGTGGATGTATTAGTGTCAACATTTGGGGATCGAAAAGGCGAGTCGTTACATATGGTATCAGGGCTGTAGGTTAAGCGATAACCTTGGCTTTGGTGTGTATGATTCATTAAGAGATAGGGTAATGGAATGCCCTAGCATGAGTTGAGAGTATTATACATATGAGAGCATATTTATTATTACTGTAAAAATGTTTTATATTGTGTTTATTGGTCCGATGAGTGGTTTGTTAATTCTGGTCGCTACGTGGGATGCCATGATATCGATACAGATTTCTAAACACTTGAACAGAGCAAACTAACATGGTATTATTTTCGAAATTGGTAAATGAAATAATTTTACCGAGGATTATATTTTTTATAAAAAAAGAACACAATTTTCATAAATTGATATAGTTATTTATGACATGATTGTTGTTAGGAAATGATAATATTATATTATTATCATTTATTGTTTGATTAGTTATACTCGGCCAGTTTATAAGCATTTACTATAGTTCATTGATTATTAAGAAATTTACCTTCTCACAACAAGGGTTGGGTAGATAGTAAATTTTTGGGAATGTTAAATATGAACACCTTGTGAATTAAGTTTCACGGTTTGATTATAAGGCGTTCAATCATAATGTCGGGTTAAAATTGAATTTTAACAAGAGTTGTTTATTATAACAAAGATGAACCTTTGTGAATTAATAAGAAAGCAACTGTATATAAATATGGTTTATAAACGAAGAGGATTTAAATAAAGAATTTGAGAACTTAAATCCCGGTGATCTTTGAAAATGTTTTTCAAGATTTTTGGAGAAAATAATAGTAGTAATATTAGGAAGTAAGTATTTAGGAAATTGGTTTATGAAATTGAGTTCATGGTACTTAGTAACATTTACGAAGTATTTGATACCATTTTGAGATGATTTTGGTTAAGTCCGAAAGGCATAAGTTGGATATACTGAACTCACTTCTGTCGCTTGAAAATAATTCGGGTGATGACTTCAACATCATCGACATTCATTTTCGGGTTTTTAAGTGTGGGATGCTACAAAGTTGTTTTTGTAAAATAGTTTTTGATTTAATCCCAATGTATGACATGATATGCAAAATTTATATTTATATATTATTTCAAAACATTTTGAAAAGAAAACAGGTATTTACTTCTAAAGGTTTTCTTGTTGAGTTATTTCATGGACACATGTAGCTTATGCGTTTGGAAAGTACGGATGTGCATCATGATATGATATGTTGTTTGGTAGTTTTCAATTGTTAAAATGAAATGGAATTTTCGACAATTTTGGATAGTCAAGAACTTTCGGATGGTTATAGAACTTGTAGTTAAGTGTTGTTGAAAATATGAAAGTTGAGTTTATATATAACACTTGAATTGAGAAGATAGCAAGTTAAAACAAGTTTAAATTTGTTGAACATACTTGTTAAGTAAAATGAATTTAATATTTCGTATATACTCTTAGGATGTCATGGAGTATTGTACGAATATGAACTTAAGTTGTATAACTATTTATAAACTTGAAGTTATGTTTTATGAAATGGTTCATAAATGATTTTTGTATTGAATAGCTTACTATTTGGATAAATGAATGTAATTAAAAAGGAATTAGTGTAGTTAAGAAACTAATAGGATAAATATGTAAGTTGTACATAGATCGGTTTATTCGCATGACTATTCTTGATCCAGTATTCGAGTACATGATTTTGAGGTGGTTTACACCTGTCCAAACAAGGATTTTTCACTAGATTCTTAAGGGCGAACACTTGATATAAATTCTTGATAAGATCCCAAAGTTTTCTATCATACTATATGGCTATGTAAGGAGAACAGTGGTTTCTAATCAAGGAACCTGATCGGAGTCCGCACTAGAGAGGTCAATCGATCTATAATAGTTAGAAAGTGAAATTTATGTAATCGAGCAAGTGATCAGATGTAATATTGTGTATGGATGGTCCATGTACATCGTACGAGCTTTAGTATACTTACATGCTAAGTTTTGTTGGCTTATGGGGAGTTTGGGTGATGACTCCTCGATTTTCTATGAGGTTGCATGAATAGTCTACTAAGTAAATACCTGAGGCTATTAAGTGTAAGGTATGCTTAGTAGATTGTTTATCATTCTTGTACGATGAAAGGATTTTGAACTCGAGCAAACCATGAGTGTTGTTTGCTAGTGATTGAATACTGTTAAGTATTGCTATGTGATTGTTTCTTTCGTTGCTCGTGTTGGAATTTCGAGGACGAAATATTCTAAGTGGGGGAGAATGTAACGACCCGGAATTTCATACACTTCGTATTTAAATATCTGAATTATTTAAATATTTGAATATTGTATTACATGTTATTAAAATGATTTAATAAGAATTTTAAACCCCTTTTAAATCATAACTAATGATGGTAAACTTGTTTTGGAAAAATGTTTACCAAAATATATTCTTTGGAAAAATATCGATAATATGACCGAAAATCGTTTTATCGATAAACAGTTATTTTCCCAACGAAAGTTGTTCAAACTTTTTACACATGTCTAATTAATCATTAAGGATATAATTAGCAACTATAAATATTTTCATGTTTATGGCTAACTAAATAGGAAAATGATCAAAAATAGAAATAATTAACTCTTAAGCTAATATCTAATGAACACATTAGTCACTAATTAAACTGTAACAACCCGCATATTTTACTATTATATATTTAAATGTTTTATTTAAATATAGCATCGTTAGTTGAATTTAAAGTCTGAAACGTGACTTTTTGTAAACAGTCGAATCTAGACTTGAAACCACTTCCATTGAGTTTAAAACGATGTTTACAAACTTGTTTAAGTATAAATATCGATACGTTTGGAGATGATTAGGATTTTGGTATTTTCATTTGGGCTTTGGGTTGGGTTCTAGCCCACTAACCCAACAAGAGAACCCAAACTCTTCTACCTAATAACTCCCACCTCACTCCTCTTCATCCATCCATTCCATTTTCTAATTTCCTAACACTCTCAAGCCTTAGGAAAAATTGTGGGAAGAGGAAACTAAATTCCTAAGCCCTAGTTCTCTTAGGAAATTCAAATTCAAGTTCCAAAATCAAGGAGAAGCTTAGGTAAGCATCTCTTCATCTTCTCCATCTCAATCCCTCTTCAGTTCTTGATTTTTCCTATACCCTAACTTAGGAAAACTTTGCATTTGATAATAGATTGAAGATTCTAGAGGTGTGGTGAAGAGGAATTGGTCTTGCTTTATTTTAGAGCTTCTCATTCATTGTTTTTAAGTTTAAAGGTGAGTTCTTGAACTCACATCTATGTCTATAGCTTTCATTATTGTTAGGTATGAATACCTAACATCTATTTCATGTTCAATTGCTTTTGATTTGAATTGTTTTGGTGAATTTCCCAATTTTGGTTTTTGAAGTCAAAATTTATGAAAATCCTACTATGGATGTTTGAACTTGTTATTTGGGGTGTATCGAAGAGCCAATAGGGCTGGGTTGTCGCTTGTCATAAATCCCTAGCATCCATCGCTCGTTCGATAGCTTTCGAATTGATTTGGCCATCAATGGCCTAGGCAAATTGTTGCCCAGTACAGGCAACCAGACGTCTGATTAGGGTTTCTAGAAATTTTATTTAAAACGAAGATAAAAATAAAATTCCAGATGCCAGGACCAGACGTCTGTTTAAGTCCAACCAGATGTCTAGGAGGCTTCAGGGAATAAAAAGAAAAAGGAGAAAAGAATTATAAGTTTTCAGAACCCAGGGCCAGACGTCTGGCTAAACCTACTAGACGTCTGGTTTTGTGGAATTTTACCTATTTTGCCTGTGAGTGGATTTCCAATTTTTATCGATTTTTGTTGATCCAGTTAGTTGTTGTCATTTATTATCGACTTTGATGACTTCTTTTCTGGATTTTTGGGAATATCCATTTAATGGATTTGATATCGATTTTCATGGTTTTAATTCACGTTGTCGAATGTGAATTTTTGGTGATAGATTGTTTTTACAATGATTTCTGTGATTTGTCACTTTAAAATACAAAGGTTTTTATACTAGTAGTAAATACTCAAACTCTTTCACAAAAATGATTTCAACATTTACTTTTAATACAAAGCTCGTTTTCAAAACTGTTTTCCAATCTATTAGTATATAAAACATTACCTCATTCGTATGACAAATCTAATTAAACAACTAAGCAAAATAAGTGGTATGAAACGCTTGCGTTTACTTTTAATTTTTGGACTTGTTCGATTGAAATCTCGTGACAATCTTCGAGTGGAAATCTACAATTTGTTCGTAAATATATAAGTTAAGCCAGTGGTTATGGGACATGAAGCTAAACTCATTTATTTACTAGCTTAGTATAATTTACACTTCTTATTGACCAATGAAGATCATTTGGGATTTAGACTAGCGATGTGCTATGTCTCTTTGTCCGCGTGGGGGATTATACCCCGTTCTGTAGAGCTTCATCTCATTTTTATGCGCTAACGACCCATGGTCTTTTAACCGTTTAATTGAGTTCGGTTCATCGGGCATATCGCTGTACTACGTCGTTGTTCCGGTTTATTTGAGTTTCAGGTTCATCGGGCGTATCGTTGTACTACGTCGTTGTTCCGACTTATTTGAGTTTCAGGTTCATCAGGCGTATCGCTGTACTACGTCGTTGTTCTGGCTTATTTGAGTTTTAGGTTTATCAGGTGTATCACTGTACTACGTCGTTGTTCCGGCTTATTTGAGTTTCAGGTTCATCGGGCGTATCATTGTACTACGTCGTTGTTCCGGCTTATTTGAGTTTCAAGTTCATCGGGCGTATCGCTATACTACGTCGTTGTTCCGGCTTATTTGAGTTTCAGGTTCCTCGGGCGTATCGCTGTACTACGTCGTGGCACCGGCTCTATCGCTGTACTCTCCTCTTCGTACAAGCTTGGAAGGTTCTAGAAGCTTCCTATAGGATAAGAGATATTGTGAGAAGGGTATAAGAGTAATTAGCCATAAAGGAGAAGTGACATAAATGAGAAGTGACATAAAGGAGAAGTGACATAAATTTGTCATGATAAGAAACAGTTAATGCATTAGGGTTTTGAGGGCTTTTTGTTCTTTTCCCATCACCATTCCTAAGCCTATATAAGGAGGGGTACATCCTTAGGAAATAATCACAAAAATTCCTAATCTTGAGATGAAGTAGGAGGGTTGAAAATGGTGGAAGTGTTTAAGCACTAATCCACTAATTACTCTCTAACTTTTTCAAAAGTTAACCAAATCTTCTCTAATCTCTTTTAAACTTTGGCATTAGGCCTAAGACATCATGGGAAGCATAATTAGCAAGTAATAAGTGGGAGGAGGTGAGAGGAAGAGGAGGATCCATGGATGGGCCGTGAGCTTGGGAAGAGGAGGAAGAAGGTGGCGCCTTTGGTTTGGAAGTGCTAAAGGTTGGACCTTTAGGCTTGTGTTGATGGAAGGAGGTGGTTCTTTGGTTCTTGTAGCTTTATGCTTGGGTTAGGCATGGATCTAAGTGAGTTATATCACTATCTTTTTTTGTATATATTATGTATATATATGTTGTGTGCAAATTATAGAGTTAAAGTGACATTAACTAAGTAAAGTTATAAACTTTGGACCCATCTTGCTTTTGAAAGCAAATGATAACTTTAAAATATATACATTCACTTCTATTACCCTCTTAAACATGTGGCATGGCCTTGAATTGATGTTTAAGTGGTTGTTTAACTTGTGCGTTAAATTGAAGTGAGTTTGAAATGAGAATGGTCGTTATAAGTGCACTTCGGAATATCTTGTTTTCGGGAATTTTTATAAATAAATGAAAAGATATTCTTAGGGATTTATTTCTATGATTTTTAAGTACCATAATGGCAGTACTTACTATAAAAATTTCAAGTCTTAAATCATTTGTTAAGTGGTTAAAACTAGTCACAAAGATTGTGCTTTTAAGGTTGGTTTAACAAGGACTTTTACTTACACTTATAAATGCTGTAGTAAGTCACTTATTGTTTTAAGTGTTTAAAATGCGATGTTTTGGCTAGTTTTTCATGATTTAAATGATTTCTAAATTCTTTTCTTTATAAATTCTTTTGATGGAAGTTCTTATAAAATGTATTTGAGTATGAAAAAGAGTATGGAAGTTTAAATATAGTCTTAATGATTATTTATGAATTTTGAAAGTAAAGTGCTGCAAAATGTAAAACATGTTTTTAATTAAACTTTTTTGAGAAAAATGTGTGATCCTTTGAAAATAGAGGAGAGCACACATGCAATTATATATATCACAATAATAAGGTGCTGCCAACATGCCTAGCAGGTAACAAAACTAAATACAGGTATCAAAGAAAAATCAGGTACCCCTAAGATGAGTTCCGGCAAATCCACCACCCATCACACCCCGATATCGAGTTCCGGCATGGCCACCACCCGATACTAAGGTGTTAGAAGTACCTAGAAACAAAAGAATATGATACTCCATGCATCTGAATCAGGAGCTCTATGCATCACAAACTAAGAAGGAAGCTCCATGCATCTGGATTGGAAGGAATGAAAAAGCATCTACCTTGAAGTGGAACTGAATATGATGCTGAATGGAAGATCTGCTCTGGAGATTCTGTACAAAGGAAATAGTGCCAAGCAGAAGAATGGATCCTCCTGAAGATAATACGCCACAATGGAGATGAAAGTATCCTGCATCAGTAGTGGAACTGCAAATAATCCTGAGTGGAAAACTCTACTCTAATGGCCTCTCTGCAATCCGTAATCCTGCAATCTGAAGACATGAGAACCTGCAAAAAGAGTCTGACACCCTATCACCCATACCTGTATCTGAAGGATGACTAAGGAAAAAGTAAGAATTATACATATATATGTATATTTATATAATTAATATACATATATATGTATAGATGAGGTAGAAAATAAAACCTAAATAAGACTAAACAGGACAAAAACAATAGAATTAAAAAACTTATAAACTAATAACACCAAAGACAGGAACAATAATTAAAACAAAACTTAAAAGATTCTTATGAATCTTTGATCATAAGTAAGTTATGATTAACATTTAGATCATCATATAAATTTGAAAAAATATTAATGTTAATACTGTTAATGTTAAATATATAATTTTTGTGTTTGAATAAGTTAATATTATAACTAACCTTATTAAGATACCCTTTAAATAGATTATTTTTAGCTAATTTATATTTGGGATTAGAAATCTAATTAAAACAGAATGAAGAAATTGTAAAAATCAATTTGTTAAAATGACTATTATTATTATTAAAAATTATTTAATTTCTTTCAAACCAAATATACCAACTAATAATAATGATTAAAGTGTCAAGTAAAAATCTAATATTCTTTTTGAACCTAAATCTAAAATTATTCCAGTAGAAGTCACAATCCAAAATTTTAGTTGTTATATTAAAATTAAAAATTTTAAGAATATTATTTAGAATGTAATAAGAATCCGTGCAATCATAGTATATATGTTTTATATCTTCAAGATGCAGATTACAAAAATAAGATTTATTATCATTTTGAATATTCTTTCTTTTTAAGAATTCTATTGTATTAAGTTTTCCATGCAGTATTAACCACATATGAATTTTAGATTTTGGAGGAGCATTAGATTTCCAAATAAATTTAAATGAGTTATTAAATGTACCAGAAAAATTAATAAATCTGTAAAAAGAATTAGAAGTATATTTCTTACTCTTATCCCATTCCCAATCAATAATATCATTATCATTATCAATATTATAAAGATTTAATCTTGCATAAAGCAAATAAAGTTGCCTAAGAGTTGAACCTACTAAAATTCTATTAAAGCTAAAATTCCAAGGAGGATCATTTTCGGGAGAATAAACTTCATTAATTAAAGCAAACTTAAAGTTACAAATTTCATAAAGCTCTTTAAATTCCAATTTAAGAGGTAAGACCGAAATCCAACGACCGTGCCAAAAAGAAGTACAATTACCAGAATGAACTATTGTATTTACTCCTAAGTTAAAAATCTCATGACATTTTAAAATGTTTTTCCAAAAATTAGATATATTTTGAGTGCCTGGAGAAGCAATTTGATATAAATTGCTATTTCCATTATAGTAATATTTAGAAACGATCTCTTTCTAAATAGCGTTATCGTTTATATCCTTAAACTTCCATAACCATTTACCTAGCAAGGACAAATTCATAATATTACGCAAATTAATAACTCCTAAACCACCTTCCTCTTTGGCCTTACAAACGGTTTCCCAATTTACTAGACATTTTATATTATTATTAGAATTTTCCCCACTCCATAAGAAATCTCTTCTAATTTTATCTTTTTTATCAATAACCCAATTTGGAAACAGATTCATGGAAATCCAATAAATCGAAAGGGCTGATAAAACCAAATTTATTAAAACTAGTCTACCTGCTCCAGATAAAAATCTCCCATTCCAGTTAGAAATCTTATTTTTGATTTTATCAATGATAATAATCCAATCGTCATGTTTGAGATTGGTGGGTCTAATCACAAAGTCAAGGTAGTCAAAAGGAAAGTTCATAGTTTTGCAATTTAGAGTATTAGCCACTAAGTTTTCAACTTTTTCAAAATCATTTAAAACTAACACGGAACTTTTGTCAAAATTTATTTTTAAACCAGATAAAAGTTCAAAACTGTAAAGGATGAACTTGAGGGTTATAATGTGTCTAGGAAGATAGGAAGAAAAAAGTAAGGTATCATCGGCAAATTGAAGAACCGAAATACCAATACGCGATATGTCATTGCCTACACATCCTAGAGATCCATTATCCACTGCTCTTTTAATAATTTTAGCAAAAACATCAGCAGCTAAGTTAAATAATAAAGGCGATAAGGGATCCCCTTGCCTTAAACCTCTCTTAGATTGAATTCTATTACCTAATATACCGTTAACCATAATACTAGAGTTTCCAGTTCTAAGCAAAGTCATAATCCAACTGATCCATCTATGACCAAAACCTCTAGCATGAAAAATATCTACAAGAAAATCCCAATCCACCGAATCAAAAGCTTTAGCAAAATCAAGTTTTAAAATCGCACAGGTTATGTTATTCTTACAACAGTAATTAATATATTCTTGAAAAACTGCTACACCATCAGTGATATTTCTCCCTTTAATAAAAGCCGATTGTGAACAATCAATTAAATCGTTCATTCTTGTACTAAGTCTATTAGCTAGAACTTTAGAAATGATTTTAACTGAACAGTTAATCAAAGAAATAGGTCTAAAATCTTTTAAGTTTTTAGCTCCTACTTTTTTATGTAAAAAAATAACATTTGCAAAATTAAACCTCCCTAATTGCAAATTACCATTATAAAAATTATTAAACATATTAACTAAGTCAAATTTTAAAACGTCCCAAAAAGTTTTATAAAATAAAATTGGAAACCCATCAGGTCCCGGTGATTTATCACTTGGCATGTCATTAATTGCTTTTCTAATTTCCTCTTCAGTAAAAGGATTATCTAACTTAGATAAATCAACAATAGAATCATATGGATACAGATCTATCCATCTAACATTGATTCTATGTTTGATTTTAGAACCAAAAATATCCTTATAATAGTCTGTAAAAGCCTTGTTAAGATCTCTTTGATCAACTAACTCTTCATTATTAACAATAATAGAATTAATTGTATTACTACATTTTATACCATTAGCTATATTATGGAAAAATTTGATGTTATTATCTCCTTCATTGTTCCATTGAATTCTGGATCTCTGCTTCCACATAACCTCCTCCTTATCTAAAATTGAATTTAGTTCATCTTTTAAATTAGCAAGCACCTATATTTAATTGTCTAGATTCTTCTCTCTTATTAATCTTAAGCATCTCATTTAGAATGTTATCTTTTTTTAATTTTTATATTTCCAAAAAAATTCTTATTCCAGTTTTTAAGAAAAATTCTAAGCTCCCTAAGTTTTGATACAAAAGATTTTGCTGAATTATCCTTATTTCTAGTATTATGATAACTCAAAGAAATCCATTTACCATTAATTAAATTCAGAAAGTTTGATTCCAAAATCCACATCTTTTCAAATTTAAAATTATTAATAGTAACTCTATGATACTCGCAGGAGAGGATAATAGGACAATGATCTGAGTATTTATAAGGTAAACCAGAGACTCTACAGATTGGAAATTTATCCTCAATCTCATCACTAACGAAAAATCTATCTAGAAGAGTCATGGATGGAGAATCCCTTGCATTACTCCATGTAAACTCTCTATTAGAAAGGGGGATCTCGATCAAATTAGAATTAGTAATAAATTGATCAAATTCCTCCATAGCAGGGTAATCTACTTCCCTAGGAGACCGCTCTCCTATGAAGCGCGTAACATTAAAATCACCCCCCAAAATCCAAGAACCCGGAGCTAAGGATCTAAATTCTAGGCATTCATTCCATAAAATTCTCCTATTAATTTTAGAATTAGGCCCATATACGTTAGAAATGTTTAAAAATGAATTATCAGATAGATTAATAAAAATAATATGAAGAGAATGCTGCTTAGTAATACATTGAAGCAATTTAAAATAATTATCACGCCACCCTATCATTAATCCCCCTGAAGTACCCACAGAAGGTAAAAAAACCCATTTTCTAAAATGATACCCGCCTAATATTCTAAAAATCGAAAATCAGGACAGCAAATTTTAGTTTCCTGAAGCAATGCAATGTCAATCAAATAGTCTTTAAAGAACGCTCTTACCTTATCACACTTACTCAAATCATTCAGACCTCTAATGTTCCAACTAATGATCCTCATAAACCCACTGTACCAGCCCTCTCTAATTCCTTACGTCTAATGTACTCGCGATCAATCTCAATATCAGAGAAAATAAAAGATGTATCACAGGCTAACTGACTAAACTCAGCAGATGATAAACTACCTAATGCGTAAGTAGAGTACGTACTACGCAACTCATACCTGAGCCTGGATCCATAGCGCCACTCATGGCGCTCGAACCAAGTAACTCACCCATAGACTGTGGCTGACAGCTGCGAATCCTAGTACTTCGACGGATAGATCCACTAGAAACTACAGACTTCTTACACCTTCCTTTCTTTGACTTAGTAAAAGAATTACTGCCGCTACCCATTCTTTTTTCTAGCACAAGATTTGAAGCATCTACTACCAATCTATCTGAAGTAGGACTCGAAGACATAATAAATTTCTCTGCCGCATGACTCAAAGAAAATTCTATGTTTCTGCTTCCCCTAAAATATCACTCGAATTCTTTCCAACCTTTGTACCTGCTTTACCCATATGAGCTTCTAAGGCAATAGAATTATCCACCACATCCTCTGTATTTTGGAAACTAAAATTATTTATATTAAAATAGTCTCTCGTCTCCCTATTTATATGTTCTTCATCTTCCAATATGCCCATCCCCACCATATGCAATAACTCAATTTCAATACCATTATCTGGACAAACAGATCTATTTTCGATTCTGTCATCATCAACCAAAGTTGAGAGATCACCGATGTGAAGTAGATTTTGCAAATTTATCTCAACCTGTACACTGATGCCATGATGAACATTTATCCAATCAGAGCTCTTAACACAATTCGTTTGTGCATCAGTGATACTAGAATCATTGTGCACAACAACATAAGCAAGCCCAAAATAGTATTCCATTTTCAAAATGATATCGATCTCCTTAATCTCATCTAGTTTAACTGTGGGTGTCAATGACCAAACTCCATCGAAAATCTCTCCCACATGATACTCTGCCACTTCATTTAAGTTACCAGAAAATACCTCTTTCGAGCATAATCCAACAGAATCGCCCAAAACATTAACATTTACATAGATATTTGAATAATGATAAGCATCATCATCACAACATTTAAATTTCTTAGCAATGCTAATATCTAAACCATCATCTATAGTCTCTTCAACCAGATTAATCCAATCGAAGCTCTTAACATCAGCGATTTGTGAATAAGAGATATTGGTATCATAATGCACAACAATAGATACAGGCTCAAGACAATATTCCAAGTTCTTATTTATATCATAATCCATGATCTCATCCATTTTAACTATTGATATTGATGATAATATTCCATCAAAAGCCTCTCCCAGTTGAAAGTTTGCCTCATCTTCTAAATTTTCAGATTCCAATTTTCAAGTAAAGCCCAAAAAAATCATCCAAAGCATTATGATTTTTAAAAGAATCATAGTTATACTGAATTTCATCATCTTCAAGTTTCAATTTCAAAACATTGCTATTAGCTAAACCACCAGTCTGAGTATGATCAGCAACCTCCTTAATCAGATTAATCCGTTCTGAACACTTAGTACAAACAGTCTGAGTAACTGCTACACTTCTACAAGGAGAAAGCCTACTACCCATTATATCATCAGCATGATCCAATCCTAGTTCTAAAACTTCATTGACTTCGTCTGCCAGGCAATTGAATCTATTACTAGTCTTTATCTCAAAAATTTCCTGAGATTTTATTCTTTTGCCTTTAACACAAGTGAAGCCACTGACTATATCATCATCATTACTCTTAACTATGACATCCAAAATAGAACTCATCTTTCTATTTGCATCATAAACATTTAGATCCTTAGAATATTGGATAACGGAACAATCCATTAGCATTGGATCAAAGTCGAAAATCTCATCTTTTTTAGTATTTTCCAATAAGACACAGTTCAGGTATCCATTATCCAAGAATTCATCAGTTATCTCATCACTATCTTCTTATTTGTTAGTCGAGTTATCAGATTTACCAAAATAATCTTCTGGGTCTCCGAATCTAGCCCTATATCCCTTACCAATGTTCGGAGAATTAATCACGTCAAAATGAGATAACAATTCCTCTAAAAGTTGAATCCCTTCAGTTCTCTGTTGCCATAGATTATCTAGTAAAATTCCTTTGAGCAACATACACTTTAAGGTAAATTGAAATCCATGATCAATAAGTTGTGGCCTAGAATTGGTAAACTTCGATTTCATCAAACAAGAATTCTTCTCAAGACATACATTACCACTAGAGATAGAAACGAGATCAATTTTTTGAGATCCAGTGACCGCTAGATCGGTTTTCATCGAACAAGAAAACTTCTTGTGACTAGTCTTTCCGCAAGCAAAACATCTAATGGGGTCTCTACAATGAAAAGCAAAGTGGCCTCGATCCCCACATCTAAAGCAGATATTATTTCCTTTCTTGATACCCTAATTTTTAAGACGATGACGATTCCAAGAATAAGGGAACGAAGATAATCCCTCTTTAACAGCTTGGGCATAAGAACGGTGAAGGGGAACTCGATCGGGATTGTGTACTGGAGAAGACGAATGCAATTTCGAATTGTTATTTGATAAAGAAAAGTTTGGAAGAAAACAAGAAACTAGAGACGGCGTCGCAATTAGTGGGTATTGGACTCTACTATACTACTTTGTAAAATGATTTCTTTAAGAATATGTTCCTCAAATCCTTGGAAAAGATTTCCCTGGTAGCGAACACTCTTATGATATTGTTGGTAATGGACGAGTGAATTTTAGTTAAATGGATCTGTTTGAGAACTGGATAATCTAAACATATTACAGAGCGTGAAAGGAAACATTCTTTATAAGCTAGTTGACAATGAGGGTTATACAATGACATTCCATGGAGAAGATTATTTTTTAATCAAACTTTTAAATTAGTCATTTTCAAGTAATACTATATATATATATATATTAGAACTATTTACAAGTATTTCTAAAGGATTATTTATATATTGATATATAAGTTTTGACAAAGGTAATTGACTAGGCTTAACACTAATATGCCGACGAAGTAATCTTGTCTATTTGTGAGAGTTAAGATTGATGTCGAGTAGGGACAGAGCAATAGAGCTCTAACCTACCAGGTGTAACGACCCAGAAATTTCAAACCCGAAAATTCCAGATAGTTATGAAAAGAAGAAGAGATAGAAGAAAAGAAACAGAAAACATAACACAGATGCTCACATTCGCAGCGGAACAAAATATAATATCAAATAATAACAGTTTACAAAAGAATACTGTATCAGTCAATTCACATTTATTTACATCAGAGTTATATTCCAATACACAACGATGGTCATATATAAATCAAATATGTCTCAGATAATCAAAAATAATAGACACAGCGGAATCACTCCATACGTCCTGCCATCCAGTACTCCTCCTGAGCTCCAGAACGTCCTTACCTGAAAATCTGTAATACTCGGTCTGACCCGAGCATTACATTAAAGTAACACCCGGGTCAGTCTGGAAACCAGCGTGAGTAAACCCATCTAACAAGAGATACTAATGCACAAAGCTCATTTAAAACCCGGGGTAACTCGAATCAATCTAAAAATTCACAATTTGATATAGATATCTCTTATTTCACACATCAATTTCTAAGTACCAAAACTTATATTAAATAGTCCAATTCACTTAAATCATTTAACTCCAGTCTACTGGTTTCACATATCAATTTATAAAAATCGAAGTGGTTTCGGGTATTTACTAACACCCGACTCCGGTCTCTTCAAATTCAATGTCATCTTAACCCAAATTATTCAAGTGGTTAAATTTAGAATACAGGATGTCACTTTTACACAGCCATTCATCATAGATAACCACATTACCTCTGTTCAACCCAACATACCATATTACAAAAACATTTCATTTCACAAAGTGTCACAATCACCTATCAGGGATAACATATAATTCAAGGCCTTCAAATATCATTCAATCATTCGTAAGCAAGATAAATTAGTCATACTATCTCCGATTAATTTAATTAACTCCCAATGAATTAAATTAATTACTTTATTACTTAAAATCTTACTTATTTAACATTAATTAATTATATTCAATTAATTAATCATCCCTTAATTAATCATTCTCTAATTACATTATGTAATTATCCTTAATTAATTACACAAATTAATTATTCTCCTTTAATTGCTCCTATTAATTTATGATCCTCTAATCATTTCCATTAATTACTTCTTTCAATAAATTTTAACAAGTAATCTTTAATTTATCATGTTCATTAATTAACTACCCCCTTTATTTATTTAACCTTTAATTCATCACCTTAATTATCCTTAATTAATGTCCCATAGTGATGAACCTTTAAACCCTTCCACCCAGAAATCATATATTAAAGTCACACTTATCTTATAAAGGAATTTACAAGAGTTCAAATCCAAATTCGTATTAGATTCAATCATTTTAAATTACACTTTAAACATTTTAAAGTTTATTTTAAACATTTAAATTTGATAAACTTAATTGAATTTAAAACTAGGATACAAATTCATTTTGAATCCCTACTTTAAAACTTGTTTCAAAATTTTGATTGAAACTGGCTTTACACTTTAAAAATTAAATTTAAATTTCAAAATCTAAATACTGACAGGTTTTCTAAACCTGTAACTAAGCAATGACCCGAGCAAACCTCCAGGAGCTTCGAGTCCAAATTCACTTGACTTCGAGCATAACACAATTCGACTCGAGAAAAACTCGTGTAAACATCACCACTCAACCCAACATCATCTGAATCCAGATGTACACCGTGCATATGCACCGACCAACCATCCTTCTCCGATCATCCACGATGATCCTTACAAGACGACGATCATCACCCAAGCATATTTCAACCATCAGTACACTTGTAACAGTTCGAAGTCGAAATCGAACAGTCAAACCCAAAACTGAAACCACCAATACATCCTGGCACCACTTCGCTCTCGCGCCTCCGTCCACTAGGGTGTCTATAACTTCGGCCACATCTTCATCCATGTCCTAACTACCATCCTCCTAGGATCGGTTGAACTCGATCAACTAGAGGAGCCGCGCCGATCAAAAGTCTCGACTCAGACAAAACTAGGGTTAAAATCTTCCACGATCAACCACTCTCGCCACCACCACTTGTTCGCTTCTCTGATATTTTTCCTCAAGTCTCCAATCACCCCTCTTCCTCCAGAACGAACCACGACGCCTCAGACCCTCGAGATCACCGGAAAATGACAAGATTTCAACTTACAGTCATCATACATTTTCTCCTGACTTACAAGTTTAAAAATCATGAAACTATACCCTAAAATCATCATTTCACCAGACGATTTCGATTATATAAACAAAACATTAAATTTAAACAATTTATTTCCTGACTGGTATGAGTTTCACTGTAAATTTAAAGTTTTCCTAATATACGCCTAATATTTTTAAGTTGAAAATATTTTAACAGCTAAATCTGAAAACTTCTAACAAGTTTCCTTTAGAGATCTTAACATAAAACTTTTTATATCAAGAGGTATAGATTTTTAAACTAAATCTAGCCTGTTTTGAACAACAGGGGTAAAGTTCTGTGTACACACAGATACATTTGTAAACACAGATATCCACAGCATAAACCACAATCATATACTTGCAAAAGTTTTAATCCATCAATTCAACACCACTTCAATCATTGGTTGTATGCAACAATCATAAAACAAAACAAATTAGATTTGATAGGAAAGGAAGTTACTCACTTAATACCAGATTGAACAGAGAGCAGCCCCTTTTTGATTATGAAAGATATCAGCTTGATCTTGCTTTAAATCTTCTTGTGATTTGGTTTTAATACTTGAGTCAAGTTGTTGGTTGAGTTTTAGCTTCAGTGTAATATTTGTATTTGTTAAATTTTTTTAATTTTTTTTTTTACATAAAATCTCAAGCCTAAAAAAAACATAACAGAGAGAATGTATATGTACAGATATCCAGTAATATATATATTCATAGACATGCAGGCATATTTTTATCATCTATTCAAACATTTTCACAACAACTTCATATTTTTGCCACAAACATCATGATTTAAACCAGATTCAAGTTTAAAATAAAGTTCACTCACCTTGATTTGTTTTTGAACAAAGAGCCTGTTTTGAAAAACTACAAGCCTGTTTTTCCTCAAATCTTCCAGCTTGTTGAGTTGATTTAGTTGTTGTTGGGTTGAACTTTGGCTTCAGTTGTAATATATTATTTTCTTTCTGGTATGCTTAGTTGTGATGAACGAATGAAATAAGAAGATATATATATATAGAAAAGAGTTTAACAGGGGTGGATGTTACTGGGTATAAGCTTTCTTTGATCAGAGATTTTTCAAAAGAATGGAGGCTGAAAGGATTGTATACAACTCGAATAGATTTTGTATGCTGCTAATAAATGAGAGCATTGAATGCTATTGTACTTTATGTCTCATTTTACACATATCTTATATTTTCTTTTCTATTTGCCTGGCTTAATCTACAAGCTTCATGCATATAAAATTATATTTTACTTTCAAATCTTGTTATACTTAGGTCTGCATGCTTTCCCCTATATTCGAATCATTATTTGTTTTCATGCTTACTTAGTTCTTACTTGCCTTTGATTCTTTGTTCAATTGGCCATACAGGTATACATTTGAAGCTGGGAATCTTCTTATGTATTTTACAACATATGTTGCTGATTTGATAATAGAATGAAATGAATGTTGTTTTTAATATATTGTTTGATATATTCACTTTATTGTTTGTTTTTATTATACTAATATGTTGTTTGTTTATGAAATATGATGGATGTTTATCTTGATATGTTGTTTGATTATTTGGTATACTTGTTTTATTATTTACAAACTATAAAATTCGCTTATGTAAACTTTTACTCGTATTATCGTATTGTATTCCTATATGAATACTTTTATATTTTTCCTTATAATATCATTTAAAATAAATTACACATTTATACATTTGAAACGATTCATACACGAAATTATATTTTTATTAATAATTATAAAATCCAAACCAAAGTTAGAACAAGCTTTTTAAACAACTTAAAACATTTATCTAAAGTATTTAAAACAATATATTTATTTGTTTGACTAATCAATATCAATATTTCAATGATTTAATTCCATTAATTTCTAATTAACAATCGTTAAAAAAATCTGGGTCATCACATTCTTCCCCCCTTAGAACTTTTCGTCCTCGAAAAGGAACGAAGCCAGTTTTATTAAAATGTTTAAAATCAGGTAAATTTCTTTGATCATTTTTAAACTACTTTAAAATCTATATAATATTATTCGAAAATAGTTTTATAAAAATACTTTTATAACTCGATGTTTTGACAAGTCTATCCTTGTTCTTACAAAAATTCGGTCATACGTTGATCAGGCGTAGGACTAAAAATCAGTAAGTACTCAGCAGACCCATTTCAACATCCAGTGAAAATACTTGGAAAATAATTTTATTGAAAATATCGAAAAACAGTTTTGAAAATAGAGAAAATAACTTTGGTGAGAATGCTCTGGAAATCATCACACCCATCCATGGTCACAGTTACATCCTGGGTTACGTTGCCGTCGCAGCAAAAGTCCATGTAACTGATTACACCATAGAACCCACGACAGATCGCAGTTACATCCAGGGTTACGTTGCCGTCACAGCAAAAGTCCATGTAACTGTTGGCTCTCAGCGGCACACACGATTACGCTGTCAAAATGAAACTTCTCCACTTCCACATAGGTCGCAGTCTACCGATGTAAAATCAAACATAGACTGTTGGCTCTCAGCGGCACACACGACTTTCGCTATGTTACCATAGTGTCGCAGTCTACCGATATAAAATCAAACGCAGACTGTTGGCTCTCAGCGGCTCACGCGACTTTCGCTATGGTCTGCAGTAGATCGCAGTGACATCGAGTTACACTGTCGTCACAGCATAACCCAAATGCCTCTGTGGGCACCAGCCCCTCGACTTTCGCTACACAAATAATCCTCAGGAACTAGTTTTGTCCGGACTCCTCACAGGATCAACTTTAGAACCTCCCCTTTGAGGCTCGAGGCAGTACCACCCTGTGGCACTCCTGAGAAGTTCATTTTAAGGGAGCGCCTTTTTCCCCAGAGCCAATCTCAAAACACTTTATACTATACACATATAGTATTTTCCAAATCATACACCTAGTATGATTTCCATATAAATGCTTTTACACAAAATCGATTCTCATAATCGATAATTCACAAATCAGGCTTTCCCAAATTCCAATATTGATTTTATCCCAAAAATCAAAAGCCTTTTCCAAATCCAAAGGTTCCCAAAACCTTTTTCTCAAAACCATTTCCATAAAATATCTTATATATATATTCATATATATAATTTTCTTGGGAAATCTTTAAATCACTTTATACTTATATAAGTTTCCTTTGTATACTTCAAAACTTTCAAAACTCTTTTTCTTCTGGCAATGGATTCAATAAGGGGAGTTTTATCATATATAACAAAGATACGTAACTTTGTTTATTCCCAATCAAATATTCAAATTTGATTACTTTATAAAGTCAGTTGCCAAATTTCTTACTTTTATTATAAAGTAAACTTTAACTCAGAAAAATATTCAATTTCCACTTTATTTCCATAAAGTAAATTTCTACCATAGAAATATAAATTTTAAATTTATTTTATTTTAGTTCCTCATATATTCACAAATATATTTTCCATTTCAAAAATCATCTTATAACCTTTTATCTATAACTTCAAAATCAAATTTCCACCTTTATTCATTGTCAATTTCTCAAAATATACTTTCAATTTCAAAAATCTTTTCAATTTTTATCCACGAATTTTCAATGCCAATTTCATTCAAACCCGTACGATGTCCCCATATCATTCGTACGCAATATCAATCTGATCGCTCACTCGATCACACAATTTCACTTCCGAACTAGTATCGTCCACCCGACTTCCTAGTGCGGACTCAGATCTGGTTTCTTGATCAGAAACCGTCATTCTCCTTGCATAGGCACAACTATGATAGAGAATATCCAGAACCAATCAAAAATCCATATCCAGTTTCGCCGTCGAAAATCGAGTGAAAAATCCCAACTCGGATCGATAATACTATCTCGAAATTCTGTGCTCGAATCTAGATCAAACCACTACGCGAATAGAATAATATACGTACATCCTACGTATTTATCTTCATTGATTATCACCCAAACCAATTTCTTATTTTCTATTCACATTTACTTATTTACAATTGCCTTAATTCCCATTTGGATTATCACTTCAATTCTTATCTCAGTTGGGTATTTACTCAATAACAGTTTGATCTCCGACCAGTTTATATTTACAAAATAGCTTGAAAATTTTAAAAATAGATAAATAGTTGAAAGATAATTATTAATTTGTAAAATAGCTGTAAAATAGTTAAGTTACTGTAAAATAATTGGAAAATAGTAATTACTTATAAAATAGTTGAAAAAAAGTAATCAGTTTATAAAGTAGTAGAAAAATAGTAATTAGTTTATAAAACAGTTGTAAAATAGTTAAATAGTTCCAAAGTGATTGTAAAACAGGTTTAAGATAGTTTTAGGTTTAAAAAGAATAGTTGGGTAGTAAATAGTTTGGAAAAAATAGGTTTATATTAAACAATTTTTTTTTTGAAAATAGTCCAGAGTCAAACTGTTTAATACCCCATCTCCATTTCCATAAATTCAATTCACAATTCCCATTAGTTCAAATCAAATTCAGTTTGAACTAATTCAATTTAAATCTCAATTTCAAACCATCTCGAATTATATAAATTCGAGTTAAATTTTCAAATGTTGATTTAACCCCTTAAATCAAATCAACTTATATTTTTAAACCATTAACTCCGAGTTCAATTCTCAAAATTCCATTTCATATTATCCTTACTTAACTTATTTCGAAGTCCAAATAAGAGTTCAAAACAATTTTATCATAAAAAATTCATTTTACCAAATTTTATCTCCCAGTTTTGAAATTGGTTCTTAAACAATTTTAATTTTTAAATTCAATTATTAACATTTTAGTTCAAAATGATCTCGTATCCTTAATTCAAATTAAATTAAATTTCCATTTAATTTCAATACTGGAGATATTACCACGCTTCATTTCTCACTCATTTAACAAATCCAGTTCACAATGCGAAGATTATTAATAATAATAGGATGATATTATCCAATTATTCTAAATCATCCATCCATTTTCAATTTCCAAGTCTCAAACCCATTTGAGATCACTCATAACTTCCCATTTAAACCAATCATTTAACTTTCCCAAGTTAAATCTCAATTTCATATTGAAATTTCCAATTCAGGTGGCCTTTTAAATTATTTAACTTTCCCAAAGTTAAATTTAATTTACATAATCCAGTCAATTTACACAATTTGAATTCCCATTCAAATTTTAAACATCAGATTAATAACCTTCCCACTTAAGTTTAAAACTCGCTTCACTTTGGGTTTCACATCACATTCCAAGGAAAATTCAAAACTCTACCTTAGAGTTTATTTCATATTTATTTCCTTCACACACTAGTCCATCTTTAAATTTTAAACTACCCTCGTTTTTAATTTAAGACAGACCTTTTTTTTTTAAGTTTTCAAATAGCTTCTTATTTTAAAATAAGATCACATTCAAATATATCCTGAATAATATTATTTATTCTTTTCTTTAAACACTTTGAAACAATTCAATGTTTCTAAACTTAGGTTTTAAACTCCACAATTTAAATCCGTTCTAATTTACAGGTTATACTCATCTAAATTTATATCCTTAACACATTTTATTTTGCTCACTCATTAATACACATCTTATTATTAAACACAACAACCATTTATGATAATAACCAAGATTATCATATTTGGAAACCAATTTATTATTATCTTTATTCTGAAAACGTTTCTATAAATTCAGGATTTTAATTTCAGTTTAGATCCATTTCAAATTTACCTTCATTCAATTTCAATTTGGTTGTATTACTATTACCACTTAATTCTCATTACTTTATTTAATTCCAATAACTTTTAACAACCAATAACTTTAACATTTATTAGTAAGAAATATTGCTTTATATATATCAAAATATATTCTTATATGAAATCATTTAAAATCTTTTATATAAGAAAATAACAAGTACGCTCTCTCGTGTATATATATACGCTCAACTCATTCTAGGGTACTATTGACCCTATCCTTATGAGTATACCCACCAAAGCCAAGGTTCTCGCTTAACCTGGCTCTGATACCAACTGTAACGACCCAGAAATTTCAAACCCGAAAATTCCAGATAGTTATGAAAAGAAGAAGAGATAGAAGAAAAGAAACAGAAAACATAACACAGATGCTCACATTCGCAGCGGAACAAAATATAATATCAAATAATAACAGTTTACAAAAGAATACTGTATCAGTCAATTCACATTTATTTACATCAGAGTTATATTCCAATACACAACGATGGTCATATATAAATCAAATATGTCTCAGATAATCAAAAATAATAGACACAGCGGAATCACTCCATACGTCCTGCCATCCAGTACTCCTCCTGAGCTCCAGAACGTCCTTACCTGAAAATCTGTAATACTCGGTCTGACCCGAGCATTACATTAAAGTAACACCCGGGTCAGTCTGGAAACCAGCGTGAGTAAACCCATCTAACAAGAGATACTAATGCACAAAGCTCATTTAAAACCCGGGGTAACTCGAATCAATCTAAAAATTCACAATTTGATATAGATATCTCTTATTTCACACATCAATTTCTAAGTACCAAAACTTATATTAAATAGTCCAATTCACTTAAATCATTTAACTCCAGTCTACTGGTTTCACATATCAATTTATAAAAATCGAAGTGGTTTCGGGTATTTACTAACACCCGACTCCGGTCTCTTCAAATTCAATGTCATCTTAACCCAAATTATTCAAGTGGTTAAATTTAGAATACAGGATGTCACTTTTACACAGCCATTCATCATAGATAACCACATTACCTCTGTTCAACCCAACATACCATATTACAAAAACATTTCATTTCACAAAGTGTCACAATCACCTATCAGGGATAACATATAATTCAAGGCCTTCAAATATCATTCAATCATTCGTAAGCAAGATAAATTAGTCATACTATCTCCGATTAATTTAATTAACTCCCAATGAATTAAATTAATTACTTTATTACTTAAAATCTTACTTATTTAACATTAATTAATTATATTCAATTAATTAATCATCCCTTAATTAATCATTCTCTAATTACATTATGTAATTATCCTTAATTAATTACACAAATTAATTATTCTCCTTTAATTGCTCCTATTAATTTATGATCCTCTAATCATTTCCATTAATTACTTCTTTCAATAAATTTTAACAAGTAATCTTTAATTTATCATGTTCATTAATTAACTACCCCCTTTATTTATTTAACCTTTAATTCATCACCTTAATTATCCTTAATTAATGTCCCATAGTGATGAACCTTTAAACCCTTCCACCCAGAAATCATATATTAAAGTCACACTTATCTTATAAAGGAATTTACAAGAGTTCAAATCCAAATTCGTATTAGATTCAATCATTTTAAATTACACTTTAAACATTTTAAAGTTTATTTTAAACATTTAAATTTGATAAACTTAATTGAATTTAAAACTAGGATACAAATTCATTTTGAATCCCTACTTTAAAACTTGTTTCAAAATTTTGATTGAAACTGGCTTTACACTTTAAAAATTAAATTTAAATTTCAAAATCTAAATACTGACAGGTTTTCTAAACCTGTAACTAAGCAATGACCCGAGCAAACCTCCAGGAGCTTCGAGTCCAAATTCACTTGACTTCGAGCATAACACAATTCGACTCGAGAAAAACTCGTGTAAACATCACCACTCAACCCAACATCATCTGAATCCAGATGTACACCGTGCATATGCACCGACCAACCATCCTTCTCCGATCATCCACGATGATCCTTACAAGACGACGATCATCACCCAAGCATATTTCAACCATCAGTACACTTGTAACAGTTCGAAGTCGAAATCGAACAGTCAAACCCAAAACTGAAACCACCAATACATCCTGGCACCACTTCGCTCTCGCGCCTCCGTCCACTAGGGTGTCTATAACTTCGGCCACATCTTCATCCATGTCCTAACTACCATCCTCCTAGGATCGGTTGAACTCGATCAACTAGAGGAGCCGCGCCGATCAAAAGTCTCGACTCAGACAAAACTAGGGTTAAAATCTTCCACGATCAACCACTCTCGCCACCACCACTTGTTCGCTTCTCTGATATTTTTCCTCAAGTCTCCAATCACCCCTCTTCCTCCAGAACGAACCACGACGCCTCAGACCCTCGAGATCACCGGAAAATGACAAGATTTCAACTTACAGTCATCATACATTTTCTCCTGACTTACAAGTTTAAAAATCATGAAACTATACCCTAAAATCATCATTTCACCAGACGATTTCGATTATATAAACAAAACATTAAATTTAAACAATTTATTTCCTGACTGGTATGAGTTTCACTGTAAATTTAAAGTTTTCCTAATATACGCCTAATATTTTTAAGTTGAAAATATTTTAACAGCTAAATCTGAAAACTTCTAACAAGTTTCCTTTAGAGATCTTAACATAAAACTTTTTATATCAAGAGGTATAGATTTTTAAACTAAATCTAGCCTGTTTTGAACAACAGGGGTAAAGTTCTGTGTACACACAGATACATTTGTAAACACAGATATCCACAGCATAAACCACAATCATATACTTGCAAAAGTTTTAATCCATCAATTCAACACCACTTCAATCATTGGTTGTATGCAACAATCATAAAACAAAACAAATTAGATTTGATAGGAAAGGAAGTTACTCACTTAATACCAGATTGAACAGAGAGCAGCCCCTTTTTGATTATGAAAGATATCAGCTTGATCTTGCTTTAAATCTTCTTGTGATTTGGTTTTAATACTTGAGTCAAGTTGTTGGTTGAGTTTTAGCTTCAGTGTAATATTTGTATTTGTTAAATTTTTTTAATTTTTTTTTTTACATAAAATCTCAAGCCTAAAAAAAACATAACAGAGAGAATGTATATGTACAGATATCCAGTAATATATATATTCATAGACATGCAGGCATATTTTTATCATCTATTCAAACATTTTCACAACAACTTCATATTTTTGCCACAAACATCATGATTTAAACCAGATTCAAGTTTAAAATAAAGTTCACTCACCTTGATTTGTTTTTGAACAAAGAGCCTGTTTTGAAAAACTACAAGCCTGTTTTTCCTCAAATCTTCCAGCTTGTTGAGTTGATTTAGTTGTTGTTGGGTTGAACTTTGGCTTCAGTTGTAATATATTATTTTCTTTCTGGTATGCTTAGTTGTGATGAACGAATGAAATAAGAAGATATATATATATAGAAAAGAGTTTAACAGGGGTGGATGTTACTGGGTATAAGCTTTCTTTGATCAGAGATTTTTCAAAAGAATGGAGGCTGAAAGGATTGTATACAACTCGAATAGATTTTGTATGCTGCTAATAAATGAGAGCATTGAATGCTATTGTACTTTATGTCTCATTTTACACATATCTTATATTTTCTTTTCTATTTGCCTGGCTTAATCTACAAGCTTCATGCATATAAAATTATATTTTACTTTCAAATCTTGTTATACTTAGGTCTGCATGCTTTCCCCTATATTCGAATCATTATTTGTTTTCATGCTTACTTAGTTCTTACTTGCCTTTGATTCTTTGTTCAATTGGCCATACAGGTATACATTTGAAGCTGGGAATCTTCTTATGTATTTTACAACATATGTTGCTGATTTGATAATAGAATGAAATGAATGTTGTTTTTAATATATTGTTTGATATATTCACTTTATTGTTTGTTTTTATTATACTAATATGTTGTTTGTTTATGAAATATGATGGATGTTTATCTTGATATGTTGTTTGATTATTTGGTATACTTGTTTTATTATTTACAAACTATAAAATTCGCTTATGTAAACTTTTACTCGTATTATCGTATTGTATTCCTATATGAATACTTTTATATTTTTCCTTATAATATCATTTAAAATAAATTACACATTTATACATTTGAAACGATTCATACACGAAATTATATTTTTATTAATAATTATAAAATCCAAACCAAAGTTAGAACAAGCTTTTTAAACAACTTAAAACATTTATCTAAAGTATTTAAAACAATATATTTATTTGTTTGACTAATCAATATCAATATTTCAATGATTTAATTCCATTAATTTCTAATTAACAATCGTTAAAAAAATCTGGGTCATCACACCAGGCTTCCCTCTTAACCGAGGAATAGGTAAGTTGAAAATGTCGGAAATGTGTCAATCAAGTTGATTCCTTATTGTTTATGGAAATCATTAATACTATACTTAACACTAAAAGCCGACGAGGTAGACTCATCTATTTGTGAGATTCAAGGCTGAAGTGTCTAGGCAAGGCTTGGAGCAACCAGTGCCCAAACTTACCTGGCAATGCTCTTGGGCGAGGAATAGTTAAGTTGGAATGTCGAAAACGAGTTAAGTTTACAAACTGGGATCTGTATAAGCAATCATTTTTAGAACTTGATAGTTAACTAGTCTATATTGAACTTGACTTAATACGAGCATAGAACTTAAAAGGGATGTTTTAAAGTAAATGGCAAGTATAAAAGCAAATTTTGGGTTTATAGTATCGATGTTTGTGCAACATCTGTTTTAACCCGTTTAACTATACTTTTGAAAAGTAATTCGATCTTTAAAATGGAGTTTTAAAGATAACGGGATAGTAAAGTGGTTTTGGGTTTGTCGTAAACAATGTTTTAGTAACATTTGTTTTTAAACCTCGGGATAGTATTTTAAGGTGTTAAAATATGGTTAAATAAGTTTACAAAATAATTGGATCTTTAAAACAAAGGTTTGTAAAGATAGTAACAAGTAGGGAAATGGTTTGGGTTTGTTGTGACAATGTGTTAATCACATTCGTCTTTAAGCCTTTTTGATTATACATAGAAATGTAAATAGATCTTAAAAAGAGTGATTTAAAGATAAGAAAAAGCGAAATGGTTGGGTTGTAGTGATGATGTTTAATGAACATTAGTCTTAAACCTTTTGAATGGATTTGTGAAAGTACTTAGATCCTTAAAATTGATATTTTGAAGGAAATAATAAGTAATGGAATTTTTCGGAAAAAAGATAGAAAAAGTAGAAGTTTATTAGATAAATGAAGTTTACTAATAAAGGAGTTTTAATTAATAAAAGGATTAATCAAATGGAAGAGATTAAGAGTTACTTAAGTAACTTAATCATATTTTGTGTGGCTTGATTGTGTTTTGGATGGTGATAGTGTTTTGTATGTTTATTTGTTTATGGAAAGTAACCTAGACTTGGTTTCCATTTACAAACATCTATCTTGTACTAGATAGTTGATTAGACGACTATCGAAATTGAACAAAATATGACTTAAGAAGTTATCGAAAGGCTTCACGATTTCATATCAATGAGAACCCCAAGGGAGGAGTATTGGTACGAAACGTCTCTCGCTTTCGCTTACTTCTGAGAGAACCGGGATTGAGTTAATCGGAAAATTCATCGATTGGTTTTGAAGAAACCAGGATCGGTAACTGTTCTACTATCGAATACCACTTCAAAATCATGTACGTGATCTATGTTTTAGAAGCGGTTAAAGAAAGGAATCTATGTGGAGATTCGAGATCTGTTTAAGATGCTCGAACGCATGTAATTGTTCATGTTCTATTCAAAATGTTGGAATCCATGTGTGATTCCAAGATCTGTTGAGATATGGGAATCCATGTATGGTTTTGAGATGTGTGGATCCAGTTTGGGATTCGTGTTCTGTTCAAGTGATGAAGACTTGTGTGAAAGATGCTGAACGTAACCTCGACATCGGAAATTGCTAAAGACAGAGTAGGATGCATATCCTGGGGTTAGCAACCCATGTCAGGATGTTATCAACTCCATATCTAGAGTTACTTATTGATTGTTGACTAGAAGGAGTTGATGATATTTGGTTCACGTTGTTCATGTTTATGTTCGGACGCTGGGCCACTTATGTTTACCTTATGGTATATTTTATCTAGAAATATACGACTCTCGAAAGGTGGTTTCTGATCCTTGTGAATGGAGTTCGGATTCGGCTTCCCCGAAGAGATCTCCGTGGAAAATCCAATGTGCGAACATTCTTTATCGGATTTGATTGTACTCCTATTATGCCGGAATGTAATCAATGTAACCATTTTAGCTATGATCAATATTTATATTCTACACCCTAGATATTATTATATTATCACTGGATTCTCTATAAATGGTTTGGTTATCGTAAGGTAAAAACCCGTCCATGTTTATTGGTGCGTGGTCTCACATGATATCCTTATTTTGAAGGGTTTTAAGATATAATAAATCCGTATGATTTGAGTTTCTCACGCGGGTTTACCTGACTGATTCGGGTGTTATTTTCTTATTGCTCAGGTCAGCCCCGTGTATGTTTCCTGATTTAGCTTTGGACGCTTTGGAGATTCTGGAGAAGAGTTGGAGTTCTACCTATCGTAGTATTTGTTTCTGCTGCATTACTTTGTGTGTATCATCAACATTTGTGAGGATAGGTTGTTATAACTATAAGGGCTGATTACTGTAACTCTGAAAATCTTTGTATCTTAGGATGATGGTTTATACTATTTTTTGATATTATATATGATCGTTCCGTTGTGAGATTTTGATATTGTGTTCCTTCTTCCTTATTCTATTTCTTTTCTTTTTATTTTACCCTAACAATTCGTCTTTCTGGCACTTGGGTGCTCGACACATGAATACTATGGATGTATTAGTGTCGACATTTGGGGGTCGAAAAGGCGAGTCATTACATCGAACTATGCGGATTTTTGGGTCGTTATAGATAGAGTTAGGGTATGCCCTAGAGGCAATTCTATAATTTATTGTAAATTAATTAACTTTGTAATTAATTATCATTTTTAATAACGGTGAGTTTCTTTTTGTTATATATTTGTTATAATGTGTTATAAATAATTAAATGCTTTATTAAAATATATTTAACAGAAAATCCATAAATGGTTTGTTTGTGATAGTAATTACAAATAGTTGTAATCATGAGTATTGTATCACAATATTATAAAACACATCATTTTAAATATTCCTCATCAAGATGTATCGAGATTGGATATTGATGTAACCATTGAGGCTAGAGTACGTAATGTTCTCCAACTGTTGGACAGTGTATTACACATGAATGTTGGGGCACTTAGGAGTTAAGTATTGCTAGTTATTGGATAACTATGGAACGAATCACTCAATAATTTTCTGTTGGTTAATATAACTAAGGTCAAACAGAAAATATAGATGTGAGTGATTTACACAGTTCTCTTGATTTTGGACTACTGTCGATCTTCAATATGAAAGCTCCGCTTTGATTATAATCAAATCATATATGGCATCCATCGAGTGACTATAGTTGGATCGAGTGGAAGTATTGGTATTGAAGCATTATTCAAGAGAGGATTCATCTCCTCAGTTATATTGGGTTAGTATCTCGGTCATCTCAAAGTCAGCTCAAAGTCAAAATCTCTGACCAGAGTAGTTCAATTAATAAAAATAATAATTATTAAACTAAGGATTTGTGTTTGAATTATAGAGTTGAATACAGACGATATTGGAATTTTAACCATTACCAAATTCCATAAGTCCAAAGTGATATGGTTTTGACAAAGAGAATTGGTGTAAGTAATAGTCTCAATCGGGTAACGCTTAATAAAGTAAAATTGGATTTTACCAAAGCCAAATAAGCGATAACGTTGGCCAAATGTTACACCACCTACTAGATGATGTGTGAACACTAATATTCTAATAGTTAGATATTAATCGCGGATCAAATTTACACTTGAAAAGTTACATAACCGAAACGATGAATTCTCCTTTGGTTGAATGGTTTATATTAATTTATGATTGTTATAAATTAATTAATATTTATTAAATATTAATTATAAAATTTGATTATGATTGATAAGTAAATATTATTAAATATATTTGTAATGGTTATAAATATATTAATTGATATATGATATCGATAAGCGATTTAATTAGATTTAATTACATAATATTTTATTTGGACTTAAATTGGTTTAAGGCCCATCATAGGGCTAGTAATTTCAGCAGAAAGCAAGGGTATAGGACGCTCAAATTTGAGTAGGAAGGGCTTGACTTTGGATATTTGAGATTAAAGGAGTATAAGTAAGAGATGAGATACATACTTCTTTCCTTTCCATACACTATATAAACATCTCTACCCTCAAATTATTGAGAACTTTTGGAGCCTCCATTCCAAGTCTTTGCTAGCCGAAAATTTCAGTCCCCTCTCCATCTTTCTAGAGCTCAAATCAAATTAAGTTAACTGCTATTTGATAGCTAGTGGTCAACGGTTCAAGGACTAGTACTCTGTTGAATTAAAAATAGTTTCAAGGAGAAGATATCATAATTTCAAGGTGTACTTCAAGTCATGGAAGTGAGCTATATTACTAACCATAATATAATTATTTATGCTTAGTTACTATTTTTTGTTATATACATATATTATTTATTGTTAGTTAGGTGATGATTCTGGTATGCAAATAATATTATCACAAAAATGTTTGGCTATATGTATGTATATATCAAGAAATAATTATCATAAACAACTTAGGTCAGTATGGCTTTGTAATTAAAAAAACAATTTTTATTTAGTGAATTAATATATATTATTTAAATAGATAAATATAGTTTATAATTAATTATAACATCATACTCTAGTAAAATATGATCACATAATTTTATATGCAAAGAATTAAGGCTATGATAATTTTTAGCAATGATAAAATATCTTTATATATTTTATTATTTTCAAATATTATTTTAATCAATTTATTACAAAAATCAATTATATTAATTCAAATATGTATTATGAAAAATATATTTTATATTTTATAAAATAATATTATCAGTAAAGATACTCTCAGAAAAATAAACAATAAAAAATTATTTTTAAATTTATATTAAATTTATAGCCAAAAATAGAAAAATTATTTTAAAATTAATTTTAAATCGAAAAACTGTGAAATTTTTTTCCAAAGCATATAATATCATTTAGGATTTACTTAAAAACTAAAATTAAAAATAAAATTTTGAAATTAATTTTTAATTAATATATTAATAATATTCGAATGGTAATTAAATAACATATACTTTAAAATTAAAAAACAAAAATAAATTACATTTACTAAGCGGTACACACGACCTGGTTTTTCATACTTAACAGAACTATTTTTGCGTATTTTATTAACACACATATATTATTTTATTATGCATATATATATATATTTATATGTAAATGTTTAAAAAATTAATAGATTTTTGGGTTTGTGTATATATATTACTTAGGTTTAAAAAATATTTGTATAAACATTTATAAATAATTTCTTTATATTTAAATAAGTTTATTATATAATTTGTATATCCAATATTAATATTTTGTTCACCTGATTATATATATATAAATGTACTTATATACTTATATAAAAATGTGTGTGTATTTGTTTGTTTATAATATTTATATATAAATAATAGTGTGTATGCATTTACATACATATACATACATACATACATACATACATACATACATACATACATACATATATATATATATATATATTTGGACAATATATTTTGGATGAGCTAACATGTCGTTGCAAAGTAAATCCTAGCATTTATATATAGATATGTTATATCTTGCATTCATTGATATGGTACACATGCACACACACATATACACATGTGTGTATATGACAAACATACACACAAACATATATATATATATATATATATTATAATATAAATTAAACAAAACTATTTAATGTCTAAATTAAAATATAAAAAAATTATTTTAATAAAATTTAGAAAAATTCTAAATAAATTAGACTTGATATGCCCAATAAAGATCCAATATGAAAGATAACGTGAATACCAGAGAACTGATCAAATAGGGCAACTCGATATGCAACACGACCAATACACTCATTTTGGGAGAATGGGCCAACAAAGCGAGGTGGAAGCTTTTCCGATTTACTAAACCTCATAACACCCTTCAAAGGAGATATCTTCACAAAGACTAGATCGCTAACCTCAAACTCAATATCCTTCCTCATATAATCTGCATAGGACTTCTACCGATCCTGGGCTTACTTAATCCTCTGTCTGATTAACTATATCTTCTCGGAAGCCTCTCTGATCTGGACCAAGAACAAACCTATCTCATGTCTTAAGCCAGCATATGGTGAACGACATGGTCTTTTGTAGAGCCTCAAAGAATGCCATGTCGATGTTAGTCCAATGGATGTTGTTGTGAGCAAACTCCATCAAATATATATTTTCCTCCCAGCTAACACCCAAGTCAAGAACACAAGAATGAACCAAATCCTCTAACACCTGGTTAACTCACTCCATCTGACCATCAATCTGTGAATGGTATGCAATACTGAAGTTCAGCTTCATACTCAAAGCTGACCGAAGAATCTTCCAGAAACCACTGGTGAAAAATGGATCACGATCACACCCAGTGGCACTAGGAACCCCATGAAGTCTCACCACATCCTTCAAATAAAGCTTGGCCAAACATGGAGTAGTTCTACTTGACTTCATCGGTATGAAGCACGTCGATTTAGTCCAGCAATTGACTACTACCCAAATACTATCATGGCCGCTCCTGGATCGAGGAAGACCTTCTACAAAATACATAGACACCCGAGAAGAATATAACATTAAAGATATCCTCACTAGATTTCATATTGGGATTTATATAAGTGTATTACTATGAAATTCAAATTCACTTATACCTAGTCCAACTTCCATAACAAAATCACCAATGGTTGAAGAAGACTGCTAGGCCGCCGATGTTCATATTTTACAAGTTGACAAGTCATACAACCCTTCACATACTTACCAATGTCGCATTTCATCTCTTTCCAATAGTAGAGATGCTTCATATCCATATTTATCTTAATTTCTTCGAGGTAAACAGTATAGCACCAAGGATGACAATCATCCATCAACTCCTTATAGAGACCATCCAAATCAGGAACAACAAGTCTACCACTTCTCTATAAGCAACCACAAACATCAATAGAATAACCAACAAGATTATCACCAGCATCTCCAAATTCCATCCTCTGAACAAGAGCAAGAATAATCGAATCTCTCCTTTAAGGGTCGGCGATCCGATTAATCAAAGATGGTCGGATGACAAAGCTAGCCAACAACGCACCCAAACCAATAATAGAATCACTGGCTTGAATATTAAACATAGGAAGCAACTCCAAATCCTTCCACTCTACTACCATCATGGAGACAACTGCCTGATGCTTCCTACTTAGTGCATCAGCTACTCTATTCTCTTTCCCAGTGGTGTACTAAATCTTAAAGTCATAGGTTGTAAGAAACTTAATCCACTACTACTGTCTCATGTTGAGATCGTTCTAAGTGAACAACTACTTCAATGCGTGTAATCTGTATAAAGAACAAATCTCTCTCCAAGCAAATAATGTCGTCATATCTTTAATGCATAGAAAGTGGCATCAAGCTCCAAATCATGAGTGGCATAACGAACTCCATTAGGCCTCAATTGCCTAAATGAATAAGCAACCACTCGACTTCTCTACCTAAGAACCACTCCTAAACTAGAATCTCATGCATTAGTATAAACTTCAAGGTCCTGATTTCCCTTTGACAATAAGAAAGGGTGCATTAGTAAGTAACTCCTTCAAATTTTGAAAAGCTTCCTCACATCTATATGTCCACTAATACTTCACTTCTAAGACGATCTACTATTCTTAACATCTAAAATCAATTATAACAACGTCAAAATACGCTTATGTTTAATTCTAGATATTAAAAAATAGTAAACCGTGGGTAGATAAAAATTAAAAATTCTAAAACAATGGATAAAAAAGAAAAACCTTACAGTGGAATTTAAACAAAAATACCATTTCAATAATTAAATATTACACTGATTTTAACATTAGATAATATTCAATCAATACGTTAACATTTAATTTACTGTTATGATGCAAGAGATAAATCAAACCATACTGTGAATATGATCTATTCCAGATCCTTTGTCACCTTCTTTGCTTTCACCTGCAACTTACAAATATACATATGATAAAAGGGTGAAAAAATCAACTTTATTTGGATTGCGCCTAATCCAATACATTACAGGCCGTAGGCTCGATAGCTATTGCATAGGAAAAGATAGGCGTACCCCTTTTGAAGGATCAAGCCCATGTAGTTCTATTTCATTCACTTTTCATTAATTCGAATACTTGTTAGTACATAACAATCATAATATCTATCCAATCATTGCAATCATCGCAACCAATCCAACCAATGCATTAGAAAAAGCAGAAAATGATATTTCTGCTTATTAATCGGCACAACCATCATATGGAGTAACAACAATATTCAATGACAATCTCAATCATCAAATAAGGAAACAACACACATATCTTACATATATTATTAATTATTAATTCATCAATGTAAGTATAAATCATTCCGTGTATATAAATAACTCCACAATAGTAACAACATCCTAATGTTGACAAAATACAGGTGTTAACATAGTGAGTAAAGAAGAGGAGATGCCATACTTGTTCAAGGGCGGTGATATTACCATGAATGTGTGGTGACACTTTGAAATCCACACGATGTTTAGTTATGATTACTCATGTCTAGAGGATAGCCTTAATTAATTCAATACTCAAGACATTAATTTATCACTAAATGTCAAATCATATGCAGATTGGATTAACAAACTAACAATACACCGTTTTAGAGACTTTCACATCTCAAACGCTAGCAGCACCATATTAGGAGTATGGTAGAAATTCAATGTTGTTAGTAATGAATAGGTATAATTACCACTACAAGAAAATGTGGTTTTGACAGCATTAAAAGTCAGCGTTTCTGCCCTAACTGCTGACAAAAGTATTCTGAAAAATAAAAACTAGAATATTAAACGCTGTTTAAACTAAGCCATTCAATGCTGACATTTTTTCATTTCGCGGTTACTTTAGCCGCCTTCCTTTCTTTCTTTTCCTTTTACTTCTCGTAAAATCCCAATTCCTTCCACGGATTATTTTAAACCTAATCAAAATACCAAATACACATGAAATCTCCCATGAAATTTCGTTCATCCTCTGATTTTGCCTGCAATATCCAATTCAGTCGACCCCTAATGCCTCTTGAATTTGTACTTGGCAAACAGAAGTAAATGATCTAATTTTGAGTTCACTCAATAGTTAAGAGCACCATTCACTAAAAAATTCTCTGATGATTCTCTTCAATCACAAATTAGAGCGATCGGCTATGCCCAGTAAAGGTTTTTTCTTTTTTTCTTCTTGCAGCTAATTGAACAACACCTAGATCTGTTTACTTATTTTGCGGTTCCTATTTGTGCTACAATATGCTGCTGATTTATGTAGATTTTAAAATGCTTCTTGAATTTTACCGATTCATATTCCATATTTCAATGTTCAGGAATTGGTGAAGAAGTATTCTGAGTTCATCAACTTCCCTATCTATCTTTGGGCAACAAAAGAGATTGATGTTGAAGTTCCAGCTGATGAAGATGAATCTACCGAGGAAGATGAAACATGTATGCATCTCATATTTAATATTTGTTCTTTTCTGCTAATATCCCTTTTCCTTTCTTTTTGGGTACATGGTCACAGAACCCAAATTAGAGCATATGCGGCAGTAGTGAATTTTCATATTAACAATTGTTAACTCTATATTGCAACACAGCCGAACCAACCTCAACTGAAGAGGAGGAGAAAGAAGAAGACGAGGAAGAAGAGAAAAAATCCAAAACAAAAACCATCAAGGAAACAACCTATGAATGGGAGAGACTGAATGATGTCAAAGCTATATGGCTTCGCAGTCCAAAGGAGGTCACAGAAGATGAATACGTTAAATTCTATCATGCCATTGCTAAGGTATTTATTTAAACTCTCATAAGAAAATACTGTGCACCAACAAACATAAGATTAATACCTTTGTATATGTACGTGTTCCAGGATTTTAGTGAGGATAAGCCATTAGCCTGGAGCCACTTCAATGCTGAAGGTGATGTAGAATTCAAGGCAATGCTCTTTATTCCCCCAAAGGCTCCTCATGATTTGTACGAGAGTTACTACAACACCAAAAAGTCTAACCTGAAATTGTTTGTCAGACGAGTCTTTATCTCTGATGAGTTTGATGAACTTCTTCCCAAGTACTTGAGCTTTTTAATGGTAATAGTTATAGAACTTCTATTATGTTGACATTGAAACTATTGACGTTCTTGTTGAAGTAGTTGGTTATTTGTGTTCTTAACTGTCGTTCCTTTTTTAGGGTCTTGTTGATTCTGATACACTGCCGCTTAACGTGTCAAGGGAAATGCTTCAGCAGCACAGTAGTCTTAAAACAATAAAGAAAAAATTGATTCGCAAGGCTCTTGATATGATCAGAAAAATTGCTAAGGAGGACCCTGATGAATCTGGCAACAAAGAGGAGACAGGTACAACGTGTTGCTATATCCTTGCATTTATTCTGTATCTCTGCTATTTCTCATGAAGTTTATGTAATCCTTACAAAAATCAGACACAGAAGTGAGAACGATGAGAAGAAGGGTAAGTATATTTGAAAACATATTAGTAAAACTTACATATGGTAAAAGATGATCTTATATTTGAATTTTTTGTTATAAAACATAAAATACTCTATGGTATTAACTCTATTTTTCATTTTCTATAGCAGTTGTCTTTACCTTGCACTGGCATAGTCTATTTCAGTTTGGTATTGTTTGCTTATTGTTATTTGCATTTATGACTGAAACAAAAATGGTTAAATATTTGTTTTGTTGGAGTCTGAAAGCAAATTTAAAACTCAACAAAGAATAACGAACAATTGAAACTCAGTATATAAAAATTTAAATGTTTGTTTTGTTGTTTTGTTTATAAAAATCTATTAAGTTTTAAAAAATTAAGTAAGTTTATAAAATTAACTAAGTTTATAAATATTAATTAAATTTTTAAAAAATAAAATAAGTTTATAAATATTAGTCAGGCTTTAAAATAATTAACTCAGTTTATAAAAAATAACTAATTTAACCAAGTTCTACAGAAAAATAAATTAATTAACTTCTTTTAATAAATAAATCTATAAAAATTACCCAAGTTTACTAAGTTTATAAAATTAACTAAATTTATAAAATTTTACTAAGTTGACTAAGTTTTATAAAAACTAAATAAGCTTATAATACTAAGTTTATAAAAATTAATTAATTTTTTAATAAATTTGCTTAATTTGTAAAAATTAACTAAGTTTTAAAATAATTAAACAGATTATTTAAGTTTTGTAAAAATAGTAACTAAGTTGATTAAGTTTTAAAAAATTAACTATTTTTTAAAAAGACTAAATAAATTTATAAAAATAACTAAGTTAATAAAAATTAATTAAGTTTTAGATATAACCATATCTATAAATATTAATTAAGTTTTAAAATTTTAACTACATTTATACAAATAACAAAGTTTATAAAGTTAAACTAAGTTTTATAAAGTTAAACTAAGTTTTAAAATTTTAACTATATTTATACAAACAATACTTGCATGCCCACCACAACAAATAAGTAGAAAGAACTCTATCGGGACAAACAATGTCGCCACCTAATTCGATTGATTACTCCTCTGATGTCGATTAGATTGCTATATCGGGTAAGAATTCACTGATTTTTATCGGTTCTTATTTGGGAATTTGGTAATTTTTTGGTTGTTATTTGCACAAGGATTCTTGCTTTCAACTTTGCGTGAAACACATACTTTACATATGATCCTATTTAAAATGAACAAAAAGAATCAGCCAAAAATTTGATTGTTATCTCATGTAATATGAATTGACCTTGTTCAGAAAGTGTTTGATGTGTGGGAGTGCATACTTCATCATCTTTCATCCCTGTTGTATATTAGTTTCACCTTGTGTATTTTTTCTCTTGTACTTGATGCTTATTTTTGGTAAAATGCACAACTAATCAGAATGTCCTGACTTCTTCAGTTAAACATCTTATGCTTTAAACCATGCTTTAGTCTATATTTTTATTATCTGGCGGTTAATATAGGTACATTATTTGTGAGGAATTGTTCGTATCATGCAAACTTTTGGATGAGGACTGGTGCAAACTGTAATGGGAGTAGTATTTATATTGTAAATTTTATAATGGCAATCGATTCGGTTGAATCCTTCCTTTGGATTTTAAGTTGTGGTAAGAGTTAAATTGGCAGCTTGTAAATTTACTATGGTCTTTAACCTATTATTTTCAACAAGTATGAAGGGTGTATAAAAGATTAGAAGTCTTATAATGTACTCTAATCTTATCATTTAGTTTTCTATTATTTTACTGTACAATGTTATATAGATTTGAGCGTGGAATACTATGGTATTTGAAGACTGCTATATATTCACTTAAGAGGTACAAATCCGTGTTTACTTAAAAAAAACAGGCTGCATATTTTATTTTTAATGTTGCTTATTGGCTATAGTTGTGGAAGACGGTAGAATAAAAACAATATAAATTATAAGGAGTGGGGCCTAAAAGCCCTGATTTACCAAAGTTTCTTCCCCCATTTAACCATATTTACCATATTTTATCAACATCGGAACACTCTTTTGATAATGTACACCGTCCTTATTTGTCCAAGTGAAACTATTGGAATTGGTGTTTTCTTAAAATCGTGTTTAATTACATTGACACACACTGGATGCGGGTTTTTTTTCCAAAGTAAACTTGCTATTCATACTTGAGTCGTAGCATTCATGCATATTTGCATTTAGATAAAATCAATATAGCAGAGGAACAAGGACATGTTTTGGTGCAAAAGCACCATGGAAGCAGCTTGCAACCAATGCTGCTAGAAAACCAGCACCAAACACTGGAGGAGTGAAGAATCCCCTTCTCTACATATGAGTATTATTTGATGCCATGTTTGAGTATAAGTTTCTGATACTATCGTTTTTGTAATGCAGTGAAATTCATTAAGTATTAGAAGAGCACAAAGCTTTTGATCAGGACGCTTCCCTTCTAAACACTTGTAAGGGAAATTGCTCAGGACTTCAAGGTTATCATCAGAATCCTCGCTTTTCATATACAATTATAGTATATTGGGTGCTAGTTAGTTGATGATGATTTATTTTTGTATATTCTTATTATGATGCAGATTGGTCTATGTTTCCTAATCCATGTTGTGCTTGCTCTTTAAGAAACAGCAAAGGCATATCATATAGGACTATTTGAAGCTAGCAAACTGTATGCCATCTATACCAAGCACGTTACCATAATGCCCAAAGATAGTCATCTTACAAGGAGGATCCATGGTGAGAGGGCTTAGCATTAGCATTTTTTGTTAGTTACTTACCATGCAGTTTTTTAGATCACACATACACACACATACTGAAAATATTTGCACATTCTAGTTTACTTATACTAAAAAAATTCTTTTTTTCATCCTTTTTTGTGTGTATTATATCTTTTGCACTAGTGACTTATTTTATGTTCTGGCAGGGTTCTATGTATGTAGAAACAATCAAAATGTGAGCTAATGAATCAACCCTAATGGAATTGGAATCCTAGGTTGAGTTAATGCATGCTCGATGTGGCCTCTTGATAGTTCTACGCTATATATCAACGAATTGGTCATACACTACTCCTCACATAAATCAAGTGTATTTTTATTTTTATTATTGCTTTGTTAATTTATCACAGTATGATGCCTTGTTGACTAATTTAATATTATGTTCAGGTAATTTTAGGACCAGTGAGTGTACTTAGGAGGCTACATGTCTGCATATTTTTAAGGCCTGCCTTAAAAAATCTCCTATTACAAAGGAGGTTGACTTAGTGACTCCAACCAAGTATACTCAAGGCTTCAGTGGTGCTGATATCACCAAAATTTGCCAATGTGCTTGCAAATATGTGATCAGAGAAGAATAGAAATCAGATTACCAAATGACATGATGGGATGGAGTAAAATCTTGTTACATATGCTGATATCATAAGGCATGCTTTATCAGACTATCATGAAATAAAATCTCATTACATTTGCAACCCTAGCCTACATTATGTTGCAATCAGGAAAGCATAGAAATCAGATGGCCATATGATGACATGATAGCATTCACATGTGCTTTAACCCTTTGATTTATGTCTAATTATTTCATTGATAACCTATTTTCAAGTATTTTGTCCACAAAATCTGCCTTCATATCAAAACGCACTAGTAAAACTTAGACATATACTGTAGAACACACTGAAGATACATGTATCTTTGATGGCTTATGAAATATAAAAGCTAAAATATATACTAACATGCGTACACCAAAAATTAAGCATAAAATACAATAGGCCATACTAAATAGAAGAATATACAGAAATGTAGGTCTCTGAAGTGACCAGCTAAAGAGACGATAACAAATACCTATGTACATGTGAGTATGTAAATATAATGTATAATATGAGTATAAAATCTGAGTCTGTGTATGATGTGACACTATAGTACCTACTGGACATGAATCTCAAGTGTATATATATAGTTATAATGCATAATATATGTTGGTCTACATCATCACTGTGCCATTCATACTAGCTAAGTTTACATGCACATTGTCTTGTTTGTGATCATGGTGTAATACACTAGCCGAGTATACATATTTTAATCCACATAGTATATGATATAAGAAATACTACACAATGACGGTGTAATACAGTAGCTGAGTTTATAGGCAAAGATGCTGCCACAAGTGTTGAAAGCTAGTATCATCAAAGGGAAAGGTGTACCAGCTTGAATGAACAGCAGGAGCTCGCTACAGTAGAACCTAAGCTAAAGCATATTGGAGCACTTCGACAGGGAGCTAACCTAAGCTGAAGCTAAGACGGGCATGAAAATGGTAGCAGTCCATCTAGTTCTCTAGGATCAGTAAGCCTAATCATTTGTTATTTTCATTGTTATGTTCTTTTATGTTGTACCTTTTCTTATTGTGTAATTTTTGCTGTATAATTTTACTAAACTTACAATGCAAAAGTGCTAGTGTTATGGCTAACCGTCGAATTTGAAATACAATTAATAACATAAATCTATATATAAAATTAGATATTTATGTTATTTTCAATGCAGCAAGAAGAATCAGATGTAGGGTTCCCTAGAGGAAATGGTCAGCTACCGACCTTAGGCCTTGGCTTTTTAACTATAGCGCTGGCCATAGCTTACGTGACTAGGCATACGTACAAAGCTGATAAATCCTTCACTGTCTTTGTTATCAGGGTCATGAAAATGAAGTTAAAAGTGTATCTTGGAGTGCTTTTGGGTCTCTGCTTGCAACATGTGGCCGCGATAAGTCTGTTTGGATCTGGGACATACAGCCTGGTAATGATTTTGAATGTGTTTCAGTACTATAGGGTCACACACAAGATGTAAAGATGGTTCAATGGCATCCATTTTATGATGTTCTTGTTTCTGTTAGTTACGACAATTCTATTAAAGTGCAATAATTTTTGCTGTTTTTATGTGGTTGAAGTACAGAAGTGTATTCAGGCTTATTTAATCGTGTCCAATGGTTTTGAAATACCCTTTATTTGTGCTATCAGGTATAGGTAGAGGATGGGGATAGTGGTGACTGACATTGTGTGAAAACATTAAAAGAAGCTAATAGGTTGTTTATAGAAAACTTCACTGTAAATTTGTCCAGTTTTTTCCAGCTGAAAGTAAGTTTGTCCAATGTATGTTTTTCTATTATAATGTGCAAAATGTAGAACAGTTTCTTGTGGGTCACAACCATCCTATCCTAGCCCTTGCAGTTGTTTCTCTTCGAGTAAGCCCTTAGGTTCTCCCCTATTATAATGTGTACTTCATACCCCTGTGTGTATTTGTCAATTTGTGACAACCTATAAAAAAAAGTATTTCTTCCTATTCTTTTTCCCCTTTTCAATTGAACTTCTCAAAATATTAAAAAGTTCAAATCATTTCAAAATCTCGAAAAAAATCGCAGTTAGAGTTGATGTGGCTGGCTTTGTATTGGAAATCAACTTGCTTCGTATAACTGTAGCCGTGGTGAAGAAATAACATCAGTTGTTACTTAAATGTATTGTGGAGCAGTAACACACTTCATAAGATACATATTACATAAGCTTGTTAATATATATTTACTGTATATAACTATAATACACAGTTGAGATTCATGTTGTTTCCATGCTTCTTGTACATGTGAGTTTCAATGTTTGTAAGGTGCCAGTGCTAAAGGTTGATGTGTTGTATGCTGGTGGTAGGGGAAGTATGGTGTGGTCAGAGGGTATTTTGTAAGTAGTGGGTGTTGTGGTGGTTGTTTTAGTGATTAGAGGGGTCGATGCAGGAAGATGAGAGAATTATATATAGAGGAATGTTGATTATGGTGGACATTTAGTGAAGTATGGTAGGGATGTTGGTGACTGTTTGGCAGTAGCAAAAGAAGAGAGGTAACAAAGTGGTGTTTAGGTGTAGCAGTATGCAGAGGAGAGGGTGGTTTGGAATGTCAGTGCATTTGCAATGCACCGGTGGTTGAAATGCGTGATTGAATGGTTTTATGGTGGTGTTGAGGAGATGGATTTATGCACGGAGTAGATTTTTCAAAGAAATGCGGTGTTGTTTGAAGTAGAAAGTGGAATGTGCAGGTATTGGCTGGCAGTTCTGTGGCTTTGTAGCAGGGAGGGAGATGATGGAATTGGTGGTATGGGAAGTGAATGGATGAAATGGAGTTGCTTATGATTGTGCAATAGGAATTGGTAGTGGACAGCAATGAGTTTGGGTAGAGGAGGATCTGTAGACAGAAAGAGGTAGTTTGAAGGAGATGTATGTGATATTTTGTAAGTGACTATTTTGGACAGAGGATGAGTTTGACAGTGTTATAGTTTGATACGGATAGGTTGGATTTTATGATGTGAAGTATGGATAATGAAGAGGAGTGGCAATATACTGCACGAATTGCTGTGGTTCTGATGGTTGTGAGAGTATTCAGGTGGGTTGAGAGTTTGCATTGTTGTGTGCACAGAAATGGATATGGGTATGTCAGTTGGAGGTTAAATATTGGGGATTTGGTTGTGGCTGCTGTAAAGTAGGGTAGTGAAGTATAGTTGTTGATGATGAAGATATGGGTTGTATGTTGTTGATGCTGTGGAGGTGGAACTATTGCAGTAAGATGGTGACAGAAGTGGTTTGAGGAGGTTTGGTTGCGGTGGTTGAAATGGGTTAGTTGTCGTATGAAGCAGGTTGTAGCACCGATGTGCACTGGTGAAGAGTGAGGTTGAAAGACAGTGTACTCTGGTGATTGGAAGTAAACGTGTCTTTGTTTAACAGAATTTGTGGCAACTTGGTTTACTTTGTAATTTTTGTTTATGGATATTATTGAAACTTGGTTTATGGATGTCTTTTGTTTATTAATATTCTCTTAACTAGTTTATGTAACCAATTAATAGTTATTAGAACCTGTTATATATACTAGTTGCTTGAATATGCTTAAAATATAGTTTTGGAATATTCAAAAATAGAGTGGAATATTAAAGCTGTTATATAAATAGAAGACAGCGTTTGATTAATGCTGTCAATGAAGAAACAACAGTGTTTAATTCGTGCTGTAATTATCTTGAAACTGTCAATAACAGCGTTTATTACATGTTGTCGAAATAGTTGATGATTCAATCACAGCGTTTTTAACATGCTGTCGAAATTGTTGATGATTCAGTAACAGCGTTTAGAAAAATCTGTTGTAAACAGTTAAAGTAGAATTTGAACATCTTCGACAACTAAATTATAAACGCTGTTGAAACATAATACAGCATGTCTGAAAACGCTGTAAAAAGATTATTGACAGCTCATAATAAACGTTGTCACAGAGATGTTTCAACAGCGTTTATAGAAAAGCTGTTGTAAGTTATGTATATACGACAGCATGTCGTTATACAGCGTTTGTAATAACGCTGTTGTATCATATTACAGCGTTTATCAAACGCTGTTAAAAGCCTTTTGTGGTGTAGTGTACGTTCGGATTACGCTTTCCATTAGCATGAGGCAAGTCGCAGGTAGACCTAAGTACTAATACAAAAATTGACATGCCTTGCATGCATTTCATTCTCTAGGCACACATAGATCACAAATTATATATAGGTCCAGTAACTAGAGATGTCTCTCAAGTCTCAACTTAAATCACCTACATTTGCATATCATACACACGGATACAGCCATATATTAGTATTATGTTTTTTGCGGATACTACTAGAGGCGTATACTGGTGCAAGGTATTCTGTGAGCTCGGTTACTTAATTTCTTTATCTGTTGTCCTTCATGTATTTGCGTATAATATTTTTGGATTATTTCTACGTACCTTGTTTATTTCCTAATTGGACGTACACACGTAAATGTACAATTTTGTTGTTGCATTTCAGAAGCCATTTTCAGGCGTTATTTTTTTATATCTAATATATGTTATATGTCATCTGACATATCTTTTCTCTACGACAATCTCCCTTACATGGCCTTTTTACAAAGTTTTTATGAGGCAATATGGCATTGTAATATGAACATTACAGAAACTACCAAATTAACTTGGTATTTTTACAAGTGTTATGAAAAGTATTTAAACAAAGTTACATATTGACTTAAAACGGTCCAAGACAAACTTTGGGTAGGGATGGTTAACGTTTGATAAACTAGATGATACAAAAAAAGTTGTCGGACTTAGAAGTGATCTCAAGATTGTTAAATTTAAACAAAAAAGAACTAGAAAATTAATGTATAAAAAATCTTATTTTGTTTGTTATAAAATAAATCTCTTTTAAGTAAAAAAAGGATCGAAACAAAATATTAAAAAAACAAGAGTATAATGTTTTTTTGGAATGTGGTTCGTTAATGAGAACAAGTGTGGATCTCGATGTTCGAACTTGCTATGACCTTTAATCTCATAATCTAAATTACTACTAATGCAAACCTATTGGCAAGAGTATAATATTGAACAAGTAAATACAACACTAAAGATTATATGGAAACATATAAAAAAATATGTGTACACAAAAATTTTAAATTAAAAAACTTGAAAGAATGTAAAGATACATAGTCAAAAACAAGAAATATCATAACTTTGTTATGAGTTAGATTCAAAATACTACATTACCACCCCATTTTTATTTGTGTTGAGGGTATTTAAGTTGTCTCGCACGTTACACCAATTTTATTGGAAATAATGAGAAGAATGTTTTAGAAGCAAAAATAAAACTGACACAAAGATTGAAATACATTTTTCTACTCTGTTAATTTTCCATTTATTGGTAGCAAATAGGTTGGCTCAATTGCATGGTAGTTCAGTCTATGAGATGGTAACAAGTTCGATTTGAACGTTTGCTGGCATTAATAAACTGTCACGTACAGGAATATTCGACTTTCGAAAATTCGACATCGATACTCACTTTATCGACCGCCGAGCAATCGAATGCCGGAAACTCCAATAGTGAGGGTTTTAAATAGAAGAAAAAGGTAGAAGAAGAAGAAAAGAACAACAGAACAACAATAGAAACAGAAACAATATCAGAATCTTACACATCCAGCGGAACAAAATACAATAGATAATTACTAGTCTTTTAAAACAAAGAGCTATATCAGTTTATACATACATCAATCATCAGAGTCAATATACAACAATGGACAGTTATATAACTTGTCCTCATACAGAATACACAGCGGAATAAATAATATTAGATACAAATACTACGTCTCGTCATCCAGCTTGCTTCCAAAGCTCCAGAATATCCTGATAATCTAACTCTAGACTGCCCGTGTGGAAATTGGTGGGCACCCAGAGTTTAGAAGGGAACAATAAACTCCGAGTCAGTCATGGTGACTGGTGTGAGATCGTAAAACAGTTATTCTATATAACAACAAAATAATTTTTAAGTCAATTCGAAATGCTTTTGGAAAATGAAACTACCATAAGACCTCCCACCACACACACAATGCAAACGCAGAATTGGAGGAGATTTCTTCTTATGATAGTCAAAGATGCTTACTACGCAAAATCAAATCTTTTTTTGATATTATTATTAGTGCATAGTGGAAAATCATATCGAAAGTAGAATATAAATCTTAGCCAGCATAGGTACCATTATATTATGCCTGCTATAGCTGCCTCCTGAGGAGACAGGTTATACAATTGAAATCGTAAAGACTCGTATTGTTTCTTTGGATTTCCAACAAATGGTCAGGCTAAGGAACTTCCTTTTCCACGATGGGTACGTCCCTGGAATAGACGACCCGAGAAATAACCTAACATTACGGTTAGATCTCTGCCAACACAAGGCCGGGTTACCTCTGCAAAAATAGGTAACTACTGACACGCGTATGCCATCCCCCGATCGTAACCGATCTTCCCGAGGATCCCCGATTTCCAACAAACCACATAGTAAAAATGCAGCAACCACATAGGTTAAGTATCAGGGCTCCATACCATGATACCACCTCTATCCAGAAGGAATGACATACACTAAGGGGCGCTACTCCCTAGAACCTTGCCGCATCCTTCCTGTTTTGACCATTTCCGGGGTGTGAGGCTCGACGAAGTCTCGTCCACAAAGCTACGCTTCTCAAAAAGCCATGCTTCGGGTCAAACAAATGATCAACCTATGATCACAAAGATATAAGATCAAACAAATGATCATATCACAAATGATCAAACACTGATCATTTCACAGCAACACTCAGTATGCCACGTTACCAAATTGGGAGTATATCGCTGATAAATTTCAACTACATAACCTCTGAGCTCGTACGTCTCAGAGAAGGGTGTTAAGCTAAGAGAATAAATTCTCCGCCACCAACAGAGATGTATTTGAAAGAAATCAGCTTTATATCTCAAATTGTAACGTCAAACACACAATCCATACAAGTCTATTCCGGGATCGAACAGAACCGAACGCACTTCTCACGAAGCCCTTGCATATCTGGATAAATTTCTAATCACGTCCGGACTTCCCGTCACTAAGGGTGATAAAACCTCTAAACCGGAGATCAGCCGATGTAGAGTAACTCGACGGTAATCCTTCCGTTTTCAAAAATATCCGGTCTTCAACACCGGTCTTCGAATGCAATTCATAACGACGTATCACATATTCGGAATGGGTTATACGACCCCATGGTCCTTTCCCGGCTAACCCGAATAGTGCGCGCTTATTCAAAAATAAGTGTGGCATTCAAATTCATCCAATTCACAACAAATACCTATCTAAAGGTAATTATTGATAGTCGGTTATTTAACTATCAATAAAGATGCGCAACATCATCAGATTCCAAATAATTTTCCCAGATTATTTTATCTTCAAAAATATCTTTACTAGATATATAATTTCCACACTTAACCGTTTGAAAACAAATTTCAAATATTCACTTTCGATTTATCTTAAAAAGATAAATTTTCAAACCCTTCGTTTCATATTGGAAAAGCATTTCCATACTTATTTAAAAATAAGTGATTCACCAATCTATTTATTTTCAACATTAGAAAATAATCGCTATACTTAAATCAAATTTAAGTATAAATTCATTCTTTAAGGAAATCATTTACTATAACGACATTTATTTGAGTCAAAACGAATGTTGCGTAAAACATCGTTACGACGACTCAAAATCACTAGTATAGGGATTCGAAATTTAGATAGATATATAAATCCCAATACTTACACAAAATATTTCCTTTCGGAAATCATTTACTATAACGACATTTATTTGAGTCAAAACGAATGTTGCGTAAAACATCGTTACGACGACTCAAAATCACTAGTATAGGGATTCGAAATTTAGATAGATATATAAATCCCAATACTTACACAAAATATTTCCTTTCGGAAATCATTTACTATAACAACAGTGTTATAGTCCACCATTTCCTTATTTCTCGAAAACGTCTATTTCAACAATAAAATGTTGAAATCTATGATTTCGATATTTCCCACATTTTAAAAACATCTTTAAATTGTTTAACTTTATTTTTAATATCACTTCTTCAAAAATAAATCCATTTTATTTAACAATATATTCACTGTCCAAAATCGTGAATATAATTCACTTAACCCAATTTCAATCATTTCTACACATTTTTACCTTAATAAAAATTCGCTATCCAAAATCGCGAATATATCTTCTTTAAAAATCTTCTATATTTAATTTCTCAAATTCAACTGATTTTGAATTTATAAACACGTTTATAAATTCTATTTCTATTTTAATAACAACTTCGACTTATAAATTTTCTTTTATTTACTTCTATAATTTACTTATCAAAATAAATGATTTCGGATTTATAAACAACGTTTATAAATCGCATTTATACTTTATAACAATTTCAACTTATAAAATCATTTCATTTAGCAATTTCTATTCATACCTCATCTAAGTGTAAAAGTCAAATTTATAAGTAAATTTCTTATAAATCCTTTATTCTACGGTATCTATTCACTTTATAACTTCACGTTATAAATCTATTTATTTCATTCACTTATACTTCTTTTTAACACTTAAAAAAAATTCATTTTATAAGTCCAATATTTTGATTTATAAATTATCAAATTTATAAACCTTTTTATACAAATCATTTATAGTTATTCAAAAATCCCAACTTAAACCATTTTATAAATAAATCAACTATTTATTTCAAAAATCACACTTTGGTTAAATTTCACCAAAAATCTTAACTTTTATAACTTTAAGATTTTAAACGTTTATTCATTTGAAATAAATCAATTCAAAAATTCAATAAAACGTCTATTTTCAAAAATCACTTTAAAAATCCTTTTATAGTAAAAGTCGTTATTTTTAAGCTTCAAAAACTGAATCCGATGATGCAACAACACCAATTAGTCAATCACAACATCAAACATCATATATCAACATATGATAACAGAATATACATCAATATCTGTAAATAAATAAATACTGGTGAGGAATCCAGTTGGATCCCTCCAACCTGTTTCCCTGCATCCACAAACGTTAGCACAATACCAATTCCACTTCGAGGTGGAATATCGTGGTATATGGGTTTTATAAAAATAATCCGCTTACTAACGGCGCAATAGGGTCTCATCCGCTATACGAGGCGGGAAATCATCAATCCAATATATACATATGCCAATATGTATATATTGCTATATATATATAGATATGTCCTACTATATCTAATATCACATCCAATAGCAATCAAATCAATAACTGAAAATTCCACTTTCAATTTGAGTGAGAAAATATCACCTTAGCTTTTATTAGTATCCATTCCATTTCTGCTTTGATTTCTCGTTTTGACCTTGTGTAAATAATTTATACAAATTCATTAATATTCGAACAGATGGAATAATAAATTTTCATTTTGTAATCTTAATTATCCAACGAATTTATTAATTTAATGTTAAACCAAAAATTTCCTTTAATAATCATTTCACCTAATAGATTGAATTTCTAACAAATTCCCTTTTAAATAATATTTTTCATTTGAAACTAAAATTTTAATTTGACTAATAATTTAGTTTTAAACAGAATTTTCCTTTCTGTAAACTTCGAAAAAAATGTATATTTTCTTTTGAAACCATATTTATATATACACTTATAAAAGACTAAAATAAATCAAATCTTTTATAATTCCTTTTATAAATTTTCTGTTTACTGTCTCAATTTATAATATGTATGTGGATGTATATATATCCATTAAAACAGAATCATTTTCGTCTTACAGTCATTTTTTCTTTTTTTCTTTTTTCTGTATATACACATACAAATTGAAAATCTACATATAACCCCTTTTAAAAATGAAAATGAATTGTTTCTTATACAAGACTGTAAATTCAACCTCTGTTAAATTAAATTGAAACAAATTTACCTCGACTGCCTGGTTGACCACGACCATTGCGAAACCAGATCCTATCATCACCGCCTTCCTTGTGCTCACGAGACGAATCGCGATGTCGTCGCCTGCCAAGCCCCCTTATGTCGATCAAGACTGGATTCGAGCTCCACCCTAAATCGTCTCGCTGAAGCCTAGCTTGCGTACCCCTATGCAAATGCACGACATCGGCCGTGCCTTCGAAATCGTGAAAACCCCACGACCAACTGGTTCGATTCGATTCTTAATTTTGCCTGGAGCTTGTTCGAATACGCGAAGAGCACGCTCTCTCTCTCTCTAAAATCTGGTCGCGAGTTCCCAAGCCTCGATTGAATTAATTTGGAATCGGAGAAGGAAGCTCGAGTTTTGATTCGCGAAAACGAATAGGGACAGTGACATAAATTCGAATTGAATTCGAGCTGGGAATTTATATACGTTCGAACGAATTTGAAGTGAAGATAGGGGAAGGGAAGAGATTTTAAGTGTCGGTCATTTCTTCTTTTAAACGAGAATTTTCTGTGAATAGATAAAGGAAGAGGGATTTCGTTTTGAACCTGAGAGGAATGTTTTCACACGATTTTTATCGTGATACTAGGCGTGATCTCTGGCTGAAAGGGAGGAAAAGAACGTGCTGATATTTGACTTGGTTAAAAATTTTAAATTTTAAATTTTAAATTGAATTCAATTTAAATTTTCAACGCATTAATGTGTCGTGTGCTCACGTATCAACACCGAAAAATACGAAAATTGAAACCCGGTAATAATTCAATATTACGGACCCAATGGAACTGGTTTCGTCGAATTCCGAGACTCCTTGAAAAATGACTATTTTTAAATATCGGTTCAAACAATTAAATTCAAAACTGAGCAAAACAGTTTAAAATTCAATTCTGAAAATTCAATTATCTTCGGTATTATCAATATGAATTTTCAAAGCCTTTGAAATATTTTTCTTCAGCTTTTAATTGAAGATTCAAATTTTTATCCAGTTCAATAGATTAAATTATATAATTCAATCGCCAAATTCAAAGTTATATTGGGGATTCAAATTAAATCATCGTTCAAATATTTAAAATTAATTAAATATTCTCAATTTAATTTGTTCAAAATTCTGGGTCGTTACAGACTTCCCCCCTTAAAAAAATTTCGTCCTCGAAATTACAAGTTAGGAAAAAAGTCCTTAACTCGTCTACTATTTTTCACAATCTAAATAGTTTTATCCATTTATCAAAACAAATCTCTCTACTAAAGATTCGTTATCAATTCAACTAACTTTCTACACTTCAATTATAAGTTCCAGACAACATTGTTTACTTAACAATTCAAATTTAAATTTCAAATTCAAATTTAAACTTCAAAATTTTCTCAAAAATTTTCTAACACTCGGAATTTTCGAAAAATTTCGCCAGCGTCTCCTTTGCGCGGCTAATACGGCACAACTACAAAACGTCCCTACGGATTCTCAGATTTCAAAAAGAAAAGAAAACGCCAAGCGGCTAGACAAGAAATCATCAAATCTCATATTTGAAATTCAAATACTTACCTTTTGTCGAGCAATTCAAATTTATCTTTGCAAATCAAATCCCATTCCTTTACACCTGTATATCCTACTAGCCATAATATCTAGTTACAACATTCAAATGATTTTGCAAATTCTATTACAAAATTTTCAATATAAACTGCTTATACATTTTTACTTCACTGTTGAAGTTATATATATTCATATCCATTCAATTTTACATTTCTAATCTCATTTGAATTCAATTCACAATTTTAATTCTATTGGAATTCAATTTATCTTTATTTATAATCATTGAATTTAATTCGTTCAAACCTTATCCATTTGGTCAATAATCAATTAGCTTCACTTACTAACTTTCAGTTTAATACTTCATTTATCAAATTCAATTCCAGTTCTATTTACTTTCAAATTCAAAATGAATTTTAACATTCAATTTCATTTATCTTGCACTTGCAATTTCAAATTTATTTACTCATTCACAAATTCTTTCGTTTTCAATTTGAATCTCATTTCTATCAAATTTCAAATATTTTATAAGTCTTCGACTTATTTACATCTTGATTTATAAAATCATCTATACATTCATATTACTAATTCCATTCCTTTATGAATTTTATCTTCAAATATTTTTCTGGAACTTTATTTCAAATTATATCTCACATTAATATTTCATATTCACAAATTCTATTCATATATGAATTCATTTCTTTTAAGTTAGATTTTTATTTAAACTTAAACTTTACAAGTTATCAACTTCATAATATTTCTTAAATATAGTATTCCAGAGTCTTACCAACTTTTCAAAAATCATTTTGAAAACAATTCAAATTATCCTTTTGAATTTCCAAAACATAAACCCAAATTTTCCAAACATTTCCATTTAAAATAATTTGGCAGCAATTTCCTCTTTTGGAAACCCGAAAATGAACATCGACGATGCTGCAGTCATTACCGAAGTTATTTTCCAGCGACCGAAAAGAGTTTAGAGCTTTCATCTCTCCAAAATACTTTTCAAAACCTTTGAAATTCATTTTCAACTCCAAAAAGATTTAAACTTTCCAAATCTCCAAAATTTTCAAATTCTTTTCAAAACATTTCCAAATACTTCTCTGGAATTCCGTTTCAAATTACAAATCACATTTATAATTTATATTCTCAAATTTCATTTGTATGTGGATTTATCTCTTAACTTTGGAGTTACGATTTCAATTTCTTATTCAATTTCATATAATAATGATAACATTTTAATATTATCACTTTCCTAACAACCAAACATCCATATACTATGATAATTAATAGAAAATCATTTCTTTTCTATACAAAAATAGTCTTGGGCAAAATTATTTCATTTACCCTATTTTAAAACAATACTGTGTCGGTTTATCTTGTTTAAGAGTTTAGAAACCCCTATCGATTACAGTTAGCTAGACTGCACCGACCAGAATTCATAAACAATCAACCGATAAGTCAACACAATACAAAACAATTTCATATTCACTAACAAATACGCACTCATATCTATTATTACACTCAAACTCATTCTAGAGTACTACTGACTCTATCTCTAATGAGTAACACCCAACAGAGCAGGGTTGTCGCTTAACCATATGCTCTGATACCACGCTGTCACGTACAGGAATATTCGACTTTCGAAAATTCGACATCGATACTCACTTTATCGACCGCCGAGCAATCGAATGCCGGAAACTCCAATAGTGAGGGTTTTAAATAGAAGAAAAAGGTAGAAGAAGAAGAAAAGAACAACAGAACAACAATAGAAACAGAAACAATATCAGAATCTTACACATCCAGCGGAACAAAATACAATAGATAATTACTAGTCTTTTAAAACAAAGAGCTATATCAGTTTATACATACATCAATCATCAGAGTCAATATACAACAATGGACAGTTATATAACTTGTCCTCATACAGAATACACAGCGGAATAAATAATATCAGATACAAATACTACGTCTCGTCATCCAGCTTGCTTCCAAAGCTCCAGAATATCCAGAATATCCTGATAATCTAACTCTAGACTGCCCGTGTGGAAATTGGTGGGCACCCAGAGTTTAGAAGGGAACAATAAACTCCGAGTCAGTCATGGTGACTGGTGTGAGATCGTAAAACAGTTATTCTTTATAACAACAAAATAATTTTTAAGTCAGTTCGAAATGCTTTTGGAAAATGAAACTACCATAAGACCTCCCACCACACACACAATGCAAACGCAGAATTGGAGGAGATTTCTTCTTATGATAGTCAAAGATGCTTACTACGCAAAATCAAATCTTTTTTTGATATTATTATTAGTGCATAGTGGAAAATCATTTCGAAAGTAGAATATAAATCTTAGCCAGCATAGGTACCATTATATTATGCCTGCTATAGCTGCCTCCTGAGGAGACAGGTTATACAATTGAAATCGTAAAGGCTCGTATTGTTTCTTTGGATTTCCAACAAATGGTCAGGCTAAGGAACTTCCTTTTCCACGATGGGTACGTCCCTGGAATAGACGACCCGAGAAATAACCTAACATTACGGTTAGATCTCTGCCAACACAAGGCCGGGTTACCTCTGCAAAAATAGGTAACTACTGACACGCGTATGCCATCCCCCGATCGTAACCGATCTTCCCGAGGATCCCCGATTTCCAACAAACCACATAGTAAAAATGCAGCAACCACATAGGTTAAGTATCTGGGCTCCATACCATGATACCACCTCTATCCAGAAGGAATGACATACACTAAGGGGCGCTACTCCCTAGAACCTTGCCGCATCCTTCCTGTTTTGACCATTTCCGGGGTGTGAGGCTCGACGAAGTCTCGTCCACAAAGCTACGCTTCTCAAAAAGCCATGCTTCGGGTCAAACAAATGATCAACCTATGATCACAAAGATATAAGATCAAACAAATGATCATATCACAAATGATCAAACACTGATCATTTCACAGCAACACTCAGTATGCCACGTTACCAAATTGGGAGTATATCGCTGATAAATTTCAACTACATAACCTCTGAGCTCGTACGTCTCAGAGAAGGGTGTTAAGCTAAGAGAACAAATTCTCCGCCACCAACAGAAATGTATTTGAAAGAAATCAGCTTTATATCTCAAATTGTAACGTCAGACACACAATCCATACAAGTCTGTTCCGGGATCGAACAGAACCGAAGGCACTTCTCACGAAGCCCTTGCATATCCGGATAAATTTCTAATCACGTCCGGACTTCCCGTCACTAAGGGTGATAAAACCTCTAAACCGGAGATCAGCCGATGTAGAGTAACTCGACGGTAATCCTTCCGTTTTCAAAAATATCCGGTCTTCAACACCGGTCTTCGAATGCAATTCATAACGACGTATCACATATTCGGAATGGGTTATACGACCCCATGGTCCTTTCCCGGCTAACCCGAATAGTGAGCGCTTATTCAAAAATAAGTGTGGCATTCAAATTCATCCAATTCACAACAAATATCTATCTAAAGGTAATTATTGATAGTCGGTTATTTAACTATCAATAAAGATGCGCAACATCATCAGATTCCAAATAATTTTCCCAGATTATTTTATCTTCAAAAATATCTTTACTAGATATATAATTTCCACACTTAACCGTTTGAAAACAAATTTCAAATATTCACTTTCGATTTATCTTAAAAAGATAAAATTTCAAACCCTTCGTTTCATATTGGAAAAGCATTTCCATACTTATTTAAAAATAAGTGATTCACCAATCTATTTATTTTCAACATTAGAAAATAATTGCTATACTTAAATCAAATTTAAGTATAAATTCATTCTTTAAGGAAATCATTTACTATAACGACATTTATTTGAGTCAAAACGAATGTTGCGTAAAACATCGTTATGACGACTCAAAATCACTAGTATAGGGATTTGAAATTTAGATAGATATATAAATCCCAATACTTACACAAAATATTTCCTTTCGGAAATCATTTACTATAACGACATTTATTTGAGTCAAAACGAATGTTGCGTAAAACATCGTTACGACGACTCAAAATCACTAGTATAGGGATTCGAAATTTAGATAGATATATAAATCCCAATACTTACACAAAATATTTCCTTTCGGAAATCATTTACTATAACAACAGTGTTATAGTCCACCATTTCCTTATTTCTCGAAAACGTCTATTTCAACAATAAAATGTTGAAATCTATGATTTCGATATTTCCCACATTTTAAAAACATCTTTAAATTGTTTAACTTTATTTTTAATAGCACTTCTTCAAAAATAAATCCATTTTATTTAACAATATATTCACTGTCCAAAATCGTGAATATAATTCACTTAACCCAATTTCAATCATTTCTACACATTTTTACCTCAATAAAAATTCGCTATCCAAAATCGCGAATATATCTTCTTTAAAAATCTTCTATATTTAATTTCTCAAATTCAATTGATTTTGAATTTATAAACACGTTTATAAATTCTATTTCTATTTTAATAACAACTTCGACTTATAAATTTTCTTTTATTTACTTCTATAATTTACTTATCAAAATAAATGATTTCGGATTTATAAACAACGTTTATAAATCGCATTTATACTTTATAACAATTTCAACTTATAAAATCATTTCATTTAGCAATTTCTATTCATACCTCATCTAAGTGTAAAAGTCAAATTTATAAGTAAATTTCTTATAAATCCTTTATTCTACGGTATCTATTCACTTTATAACTTCACGTTATAAATCTATTTATTTCATTCACTTATACTTCTTTTTAACACTTAAAAAAAATTCGTTTTATAAGTCCAATATTTTGATTTATAAATTATCAAATTTATAAACCTTTTTATACAAATCATTTATAGTTATTCAAAAATCCCAACTTAAACCATTTTATAAATAAATCAACTATTTATTTCAAAAATCACACTTTGGTTAAATTTCACCAAAAATCTTAACTTTTATAACTTTAAGATTTTAAACGTTTATTCATTTGAAATAAATCAATTCAAAAATTCAATAAAACGTCTATTTTCAAAAATCACTTTAAAAATCCTTTTATAGTAAAAGTCGTTATTTTTAAGCTTCAAAAACTGAATCCGATGATGCAACAGCACCAATTAGTCAATCACAACATCAAACATCATATATCAACATATGATAACAGAATATACATCAATATCTGTAAATAAATAAATACTGGTGAGGAATCCAGTTGGATCCCTCCAACCTGTTTCCCTGCATCCACAGACGTTAGCACAATACCAATTCCACTTCGAGGTGGAATATCGCGGTATATGGGTTTTATAAAAATAATCCGCTTACTAACGGCGCAATAGGGTCTCATCCGCTATACGAGGCGGGAAATCATCAATCCAATATATACATATGCCAATATGTATATATTGCTATATATATATATATATGTCCTACTATATCTAATATCACATCCAATAGCAATCAAATCAATAACTGAAAATTCCACTTTCAATTTGAGTGAGAAAATCTCACCTTAGCTTTTATTAGCATCCATTCCATTTCTGCTTTGATTTCTCGTTTTGACCTTGTGTAAATAATTTATACAAATTCATTAATATTCGAACAGATGGAATAATAAATTTTCATTTTGTAATCTTAATTATCCAACGAATTTATTAATTTAATTTTAAACCAAAAATTTCCTTTAATAATCATTTCACCTAATAGATTGAATTTCTAACAAATTCCCTTTTAAATAATATTTTTCATTTGAAACTAAAATTTTAATTTGACTAATAATTTAGTTTTAAACAGAATTTTCCTTTCTGTAAACTTCGAAAAAAAAATATATTTTCTTTTGAAACCATATTTATATATACACTTATAAAAGACTAAAAAAAATCAAATCTTTTATAATTCCTTTTATAAATTTAATGTTTACTGTCTCAATTTATAATATGTATGTGGATGTATATATATCCATTAAAACAGAATCATTTTCGTCTTACAGTCATTTTTTCTTTTTTCTGTATATACACATACAAATTGAAAATCTACATATAACCCCTTTTAAAAATGAAAATGAATTGTTTCTTATACAAGACTGTAAATTCAACCTCTGTTAAATTAAATTGAAACAAATTTACCTCGACTGCCTGGTTGACCACGACCATTGCGAAACCAGATCCTATCATCACCGCCTTCCTCGTGCTCACGAGACGAATCGCGATGTCGTCGCCTGCCAAGCCCCCTTATGTCGATCGAGACTGGATTCGAGCTCCACCCTAAATCGTCTCGCTGAAGCCTAGCTTGCGTACCCCTATGCAAATGCACGACATCGGCCGCGCCTTCGAAATCGTGAAAACCCCACGACCAACTGCTTCGATTCGATTCTTAATTTTGCCTGGAGCTTGTTCGAATACGCGAAGAGCACGCTCTCTCTCTCTCTAAAATCTGGTCGCGAGTTCCCAAGCCTCGATTGAATTAATTTGGAATCGGAGAAGGAAGCTCGAGTTTTGATTCGCGAAAACGAATAGGGACAGTGACATAAATTCGAATTGAATTCGAGCTGGGAATTTATATACGTTCGAACGAATTTGAAGTGAAGATAGGGGAAGGGAAGAGATTTTAAGTGTCGGTCATTTCTTCTTTTAAACGAGAATTTTCTGTGAATAGATAAAGGAAGAGGGATTTCGTTTTGAACCTGAGAGGAATGTTTTCACACGATTTTTATCGTGATTTTCTGCGTGATACTAGGCGTGATCTCTGGCTGAAAGGGAGGAGAAGAACGTGCTGATATTTGACTTGGTTAAAAATTTTAAATTTTAAATTGAATTCAATTTAAATTTTCAACGCATTAATGTGTCGTGTGCTCACGTATCAACACCGAAAAATACGAAAATTGAAACCCGGTAATAATTCAATATTACGGACCCAATGGAACTGGTTTCGTCGAATTCCGAGACTCCTTGAAAAATGACTATTTTTAAATATCGGTTCAAACAATTAAATTCAAAACTGAGCAAAACAGTTTAAAATTCAATTCTGAAAATTCAATTATCTTCGGTATTATCAATATGAATTTTCAAAGCCTTTGAAATATTTTTCTTCAGCTTTTAATTGAAGATTTAAATTTTTATCCAGTTCAATAGATTAAATTATATAATTCAATCGCCAAATTCAAAGTTACATTGGGGATTCAAATTAAATCATCGTTCAAATATTTAAAATTAATTAAATATTCTCAATTTAATTTGTTCAAAATTCTGGGTCGTTACATAAACCATGCTCCATTTATTGGTTTTACTTGAATGCTTTATATTTTAAGAATTCTCACATGTATCTCATAATCTCGTATAAAATTATAGTGGAAGTTTCAGACATTTTCAAAATTTTCATTCCCTCGTTCAATAGCCATGAGTGTAAGATGTTTGGAGTATTCAAACACTAAACCTCTAATATACTCGAAAGCCTTACCATAAGGTGGTTAGTGATGCTTAACAAAAAAATAACATCGTCATCTGAATATAAAATTTTCATATTCGTATTTATTTGTCGTTTATTTTTACAATTTACAATATATAGGTAACACATTCACGATTCATCCAAATAAGCAATTTCCTCGAAAATGTGAATCTTTACCAATTTTTCTAAACTACCTTTTACATAAATAATTTTGAATGAACTATAATGGACATCGACCACAGAAACATGCCCATTAGCAATATGAACAGATATCTGGAAAGGCAAAGGTTTTCAAGAGTTATTTCAATAAGAGCCTTGGCATACACTAGCTTACTGCGAGCTACAGTGTTAGCATCAAAACATTTAGGTTTTCCAACAACATTGGCTCACTAATTTATCTCAATCATGGGTTGCAACACAAAAGGAATATGAGAAAAATGTGCCCAGACTGGAATAGATGGAGTCTATTCCATTGCTTTATCCATCGTCGGACTTCATAGGGTGATAATGAAAGGCTGACCTTCAATAATGAAAGGATCCGCTTTCAAAGTATGAAGCCTCTATTCTTTTCTAAAGAACTTAAAAAAGAATATAGAATTATCAAAATGAACTTGAAGCCCACCTCTTATCTTCCAAAGTTGACGACAATGATTCCTAATAACTTGATATGGAGGAATAGAATCAAGGAAAAATCCCACTAAATACTCTGACCAAAATTCAGCCCTTGCTTCCAACCCTTCAACCGAAGGAACCATCGCACCATCAATCTCTACAATATTAAAAGAGTAAGGAATATATTCACCAGCATTTGTAGGAAAAGCAATAAGTAGGAACGACCACTTAGAAGTATAATTTAAGGAAGTAATAGGAGCAACTGTATCTAGCCAGTAACAGGCCAAATTTCAGAATTGATATTTAAACGAACACTTCACGTGCCTAATGCACCTCCACAAACTAGGCCCTTCCGCTTCATAATCACCATCCATCACACTTCCTTACCAAAACTTACAACAACATCACAAACCCAGTAGACAACCATTGTCCACCCTCGGAACAAGCATCCAACAAAGGAGAAATAGGAGTTTCCATAACTTTGCAAATATTAGAATCAAGCAAACCTGATAATGGAGGGCAGGTTGGGTCTATGTTAAGCAAGGATGAATCAAGAGAACTGAACATGTTCACTGAAATCGAGAAAGGCACAAATCCAATTGTCACAGCCAAAGGAGATCGGCATCAGAGGCAAATAGCGGAAGGAAATTACCATCAAAAGCTACGAAAACAGGAGAAGACAAGACGAGATTGATTGAATTCAATAAAGCACTAAAAGAATGACAAAATCTCATATGAGATTGCTCACCAAGATGACGAGACGAAGAATATAAGAAGGAAGAGGAAGGCATCGGAGAAAGAAAGTGAAGAAAGGGGGATCGAAGGAAATTAGGGAAATGGGAGGGTGGATACAAGACGTAGTGTAACGACCCGTAAATTTCAACGGTTTTAATAACATAATTAGTTGAAATTTTGTGAAAATTTTAAACGATAAAATTTTGAAATAAAAATTTGATATTTGGAATACGTCTAGTTAAACATAGCAACTGGTAAATTTTCGTCCGAAAATATGAAAGTTTATTTCGTGCGTAAATTTACTTCAATTTAATCAGTTAAAAAGCGATGAAAATAAAACATTTTCAAAACCAAAATATTTTTACATAGAAAAATTCTAAACCATCTTCTGAGCAAGATGTCAGTTTGTCATTTTTCCAAATTCGGACATCTTTAGCTCCGTCGATCTTATTCTTCTGCGTTTTTCTTGCATTTTCCGTAGTACAAAAATTTCGAATTTTATAAATTCAATCGTACCACCGATATCCGCATACTGTTTCGATCGTCTTGTCGCGCTGATCAAAAGGTATATTTATTCGTTCAAATCGGGGTCCGACGAAAAATCGTCGCAATAATTTAAACCGTTCCCGGCAGACCGGTTGAACCGTATTCAGCCCAAACTTAAACAACCTGTACCCATTCAAAATTTGTAAAGTTTTCAGATGCCGTGCATTTATTTGGGTAGTTGGTGGTTGGATGTTGGCATGGAAATTTGTGTGGCCTTTAGGAATTCGATAAGTAAATTAATTGAAATTTTTTATGAAACCGAAGTCACGTAACTCTTCAGCAAACCATCTCTCCTCTCAATGGCTGTTGCTTTTCAAGTTTCAGTTTCTGACTTTTGACATATATAAAATATGTAACGTGTAGTTTAGGATCTTTGAGCCTATATATTTGCTAAAGTTCTTATTTCCAGCTTCTTCTGTGAATTTTTTTTTATGCACTGAAGCTTTCTTTTCTCAAATCTTTCTCCACCTGTACTATTTCTTTCCTCTTGTCTTCATGATTACCACCACCGATAAATACCTCGTTCCTTCACCAGCAAACCAACCTCGTGACTCTTCTACCGAAGCTCGCCGCACCGTGGCCATCATCTCTCCCATTCCTCCATGCCGAACAAGTAGCCTCCACTCCTTGACCTGTCATGACCCATACCTCCTAACCATCTTCCCGACCACTACAACGCCATCCACCACTCGCACCTGACCACCGCCACAGCCTCCGTTTGACTACACCCGCCCGCCATCGCCTCCTCCCCTCGGTCACAGCCGTGCGTTCCTTAGGCCGAGAAGACGGGAAAAAGAAAAAAAAAACGAGTGCCAAGCTGCGCGTATTGAAGTTACTTCCATATTCATTGCCAAGGCCTGCGCGTCTCCCTCCCGCCGCCTGAGTCGCACTCACTAGCCATGGCCGTGCTTTCTTTTTGTTACTAATGCTTAAACCAGATAAGTTTTTATATGTATCTAGTTTATGCTTTTGTTATGTCGTCACTTACAAAAGAAAAAAAAGGGTTATACTATTGGTCTATATTATAGTGGTTACAGTATACAATGGATAAGCTGAATAAAATTTGTTTTATAGTATATGTGGTTAGGTGTTCAAAGTCTTGAAGTTTTTATACATATAAAAAGTTATACAAGTTGCTTATTTATGCTATATATTATATAAGCTACTGTTGTATATATACCTGCTTAGATCAGTGCGTTATAAGTCTGCATAGTTTATTTATCATAGTTTACAATTTTATACAATTTTATACATTTATACGGCTTGTATTTATATATCGAGTAATGTATATGTGTATATAGACCATAAGTCACGCATATAGGTTGATGTACATAGTACATACAAGTAGGGCATTCATGGATTTTAAAGTCTCTTAACTGTTACTGTTTAAAGTTTTACATATATTATAATCAATTATTTATATTGGTTTAATGAAAATTGATTTGTTTATAAGTAGTTTGCATATACTGTATGTAGTGTAGTTTATATATTAGCTTTTAAATGGTATATATACATACACGTTTATACAAGTTTTACCTTGTTATGGTTATAAAATAAAGTTATACTGTGTATTTTAATCTAATCTATTATTTTAATAAGAATTTATATATAATCTATATTTGATCGACTGGGTTCGCATATACATAAATGTGTTTGGCTTTGGCTTTGAAACAGTATACGTATAAGTGTTCCATTTTATTTTTGACGTATTGAGTTATATTTTGTTTAGCATATATATTCATATATATTTGATTGCGTCAGGTCTGCATACATACTTTATTATATATATATAATATATTAGAGTTTGCAGTTCGGTTAATATCGGTCTATTTTAGATTATAAAATAAAATATATATAGTGATTTGGATATGTATTATGGTTTGAAATATAATATGAAATTTAAATTTGAATATTGGTTTAAGAAAACAAATATAATATACTTTTGTTTCAATTTTATCTGCATCGATCTGGTTTTGATTAGATTTCGTCTATTTCTATCTATCAGCTTGTCCGTCGAATTCGTGCCGATTTTGTTTTGCTTGGATTCGCAATTCAAATTCAGTATTCGTATCAGAGTGCGTATCCGTGTCGTCTTCTCGTTCATCTCTAGCCTCGAAAGGTGAGCACTCACTCGCGATTAACGTTCTTTTATTTATTAAATTTGATTGCAATTGAAACGACAATTGAAATATGCTGCTGTTAGTTAATTACACTGTTATATATGCTATTGCCTGTATCAGTTCACCTGTGACATCTGACACCATTATCTGTTAAGTATTTATGCGATGATAATACAGTTTGGCTGATAATTGATTGATTGTTGATGTTTATATTGGACGTTAAATTGTTAATGTTAAAATGATAAACAGTATGAAATTGAACTTGATATAGGATAATTAAATGTTAAATTTGATTAATTGACATTTGTATAATATGACCCCTTTAACTGTTGAATTTATTGACACGTGGGATTTGTTTAATTATATTTTGAACCACTGAATGTATGTTGTTAAATTGATGATGCATGAAATTGTAAATTGAATGACAAGTGAAAAACCGTATAAATAATTTGTGGAAAAATCTTTAATCTGCATGAAATGATAGTGTGGATTCTAGAAATAATTATATTAATTCGTACAAATAACAATGCGAATTAATACGGTTATTTCGGGATTATTTGAATTGATTATTGGATTGTTATTGATTGTTGTTATTGCTTGTTTATTTACTTTGACACCATCCCAGTTATCACACTGCAAGTTCCCTTTACTATGCTTTGATTTTGAATTGAATTGGAATCGGGTTGAAATGATAAATACCCAAATTAAACTTTGACCTAGGAAAGAAAATTAAATAAAAACCCGATTGGTCAATAATTTGATTTGAAAATAAACGAAGATTTTATTTGAATAAAGAATATGGTTTTAAAATGAAATTGAAATTTGAATTTTAATGAAAGGAAAATGTTAATATTGAATAATCTGAAACAAAATATTAACAATGTAATTGATGAAAGAATATTGTTTAATTTGAGAAATGATTTAATAATTAAGTTTGAAATTACAATTAAGTTTGAAATTACAATTAAGTTTTGAAATTATTAACTTTGAAATGATTTAAAATCGAGTTTGAAATTATAATTAAGTTTGAAATTATTAAACTTTGAAATTATTTAATAATTAAGTTTTGAATTATTTAATTATTAAATAAGATTGAATTATTTAATGATTAAATTGAATTGGATTTCTTTAAATAAGAAAATTGAACTTTTGAATAGGTGAATTTTACTTCGTAAATAATTGAAATTGAGTTTCTTTATTAATTAAGTTTTGGAAATTATTTAAGAAAGTAAATAAGTGAAATTGAATTTCTTTAACAAGAAATAAAATGTGATCTATTGAATTAATGTAAGACTTGAAATTTAAAGAATTTGGTTTGATGAATTTAATTTAATTAAATTTGTAAGTTTTGATATAATGAAGTTGAATTTAAATAATGGATTTAACGAATTCGAAATTTAATAGAAATTGTTTTGAATGGAAAACTCACTTAACGAGTATTGAATGAAATCGATGAATGAAGTTAAATTGATTTGAATGTTAAATAGAATTTATTTAAATGATTTCGGAATGAAACTTATATACGAACTTGAATCAATATTTGAATTGTTTTAAATAGAAATTGAAATTGAATTATAAGATTTTGAAATTGTGAATTTTGAAGTTTTGAAACGTAAATATTGGAAATTGGTTTTGAAAGACAAATGAAATGTTGATTTACGACTTCTATTTGAAATTGAATTAATTTGGTTTTTTTGAAATATATTAAACGACCAATCGGTGTAATAATACGTAGTTATTAAAGAGACCGGGATCGGATATGGACATACTCTCTGTCGATACCGAAAACCACTTTAATAACTAATATACGCGGAGTGTTGATCCAGAATGAAGTGGATGGTTTGATGAACGCGTTGACTGAAGAAAGAGAACGATTTTGGATGACCCTTGACATGACTAAAACAGGAGCCGCGCCGGGCCATTGAGGATCGCCATCTCTAGCGGACACACTTCTTCGATACCATATCTATTACTTTTGTGATTCGATTTGGGTGCACCCCTCGATTTGGGAGTGTTGTTTCGCGGTGTTGGGGTAGTAGCTGCTATGCCCAACATCAGTCCGGATCAGGCAACTACTAGTATCCTAGTTGGTATCGCCTCATGTACCCTGTCATACTGATTATCCTATTCGCGACAACTATGATTTTGATTTGTACCTTTAGTATATGGATTGCCCTCTGGTGACTTCCGGTTTTGGGGAAACTACGGTCTTGTATATGCTTTTGGGAATAAACAGGTTAAGAGGTGTATGGGCCCTGCTTAACCCTACTTTGATATCTTTATATTACTGATAGACATTATCTACTTAGCGTACATTACTACATAGTAGATAGTTTAACGGATCCTTAAAGGATGGTTATTCCAAACATCCTTTGAGTTACTTGTATTTCCATTGCTATTTCACTTGAGTTGGATTTATTAATATGAGAATGTTAATCCTGACTCGAGTGTCTTGTGTTTTGCTTTACGCTCGGGTCAGACTGAGTGTACCAGTATTCGAGACTCACCTTTTGAAGTTGGAGCTTTGCTTGAAGATCCAGCCATCTATTCTGCTTCAGTATTCGATGATTCCAGCGATGTATTCGGATTTGTATCTGATGTATCATATTACTCTTCCGTTGTATCTGGTTTAACTCTGATGTATCGTATTACTCTTCTGTTGTAAACTCTGATGTATTTTTATAAATTCATATAGTAGCTTCATGAACTACTATCTCTTTTATTTCCGCTGCATTTATTACTCTGTGTCTGTGATCTGTGATTATATCTATTTACTGTATATGTTCAGTTTTGTCAAATTTAAATTAACAACGCGGTATTTTGAGCAATTCAACTCCGGCATGAGTGTCTACCTATACACTTATAATGGACGCGAATGGTCCAAAATGGCGGGTCGTTACAGTTGGTATCAGAGCTTTGGTAGCTCTAGGCAAAACTTAACATATAAAGTAAATGTATTTACAGATCACTCTCATTCGAGTTTCAATCTCTTCCTTTGACTCAATTCCTTTGAATTTTGGAACGTTCCCCTCGGTTCCAAAAATTCATTCGGGTCCCTCACTATTCGTCTCCTTTCAATTCTGGAGCACCCCATAACTCCATTCCGAAGGTTATCTATAATAGATCGGCGGTCTCGCCAATCTTCGAATGATTCGTAAAGGATTAAACTCCTTTATAACAGGCATCGTTTTACCGGAAATTTCTGTATCCTCGGTTTACGATGCTATCTATCTCCTACTATACCTGAATTTTATTTCTTGAGATCGAATGTTGATTTACCTCGGAATTCAGCATCGATCTTATTCTTGAAGTTACGGACGACCGGTTAAGGTTGCCCGTGAATTAAATAAACTTACCCATCTCCCGATTCTGTTATTGAATCATCTTATCTTTTCTTTCGAATTTGTCTTCGAATCAGAATTCTCTTTGATTTGAGTCAACAAAATTTGAATCCCTATCCTTATTTTGAAAATTCATTCCTGTATCGTCGAGCAAAGAAATGTATTTGTAAACTAATATATAAATGTTTTATGTATTGTGTTGTTTGCGTTGCTGATGTTGATTTGGGTTTTCGATCGATTCGTCTGATCAACGCTATCGATAGGATTTCCAAAAACACTTGAGCAGAGCAAACTGACACAATATCGTTTTCAAATTTGGTAAACAAATAGTTTTGGATGATTATATTATATATAAATATAAGTTTTTGAAATTAAATTGTTAATGAATTTGTTATCAGATATGATAATATCTGATTTTCATTTAGTGTTTGTAAACAATTGACTATCGCAATATAAATAATTGAAGTTATAAACTTGGCTATAATGAGAAATTTGAAATCTGAAATGTATTCAAATTAGAATTTGAGAATTTAATTTTCGGTGATTTCAAGCTTTGGTTTTTAAAATTTTAAAATGTATATTATTGAAGTATTTTCGAATAGAAATCATTTCCAAAGAATTTTAAAATGTTGAAATCAGTGCTCTTCTCTTTGTCGCTGGAAAATAATTTCGGTGATGGCGGCCGCATCATCGACGTTCATTTTCGAGTTTCGAAGTGGAGATACTATTCTGTAGCTTTGCTACGGTTTGTTTTGAAAAATATTTTGATTTGAATTTCTTCAGTATAATTTGATTTATGTATATATAAGTATCTTATTTTAAAATTTAATTTGATTAATATAAATATATGATATATCTCTAAATTGTTTAAGGTTAATCGGAAATCTAATTCTTAAATTTTGTTAAAGGATGATTTTAATTATAAATAAAACCAAAATTTGGAATAAATATTTAAACTTGAATAATTGAATTTGGAAAATTTTATTTGTATATTGTTCAACTGCATTCTAATACAACTTACCTAAATCATTCAGAAGTTGATTATGTAATTGGATAATATATAAGATAAATTGAATTTATAAATAAAATTTGAGTGTTTATAATAAATGTTATACACTAAATTTTGATTATAAAGATGTTAATAGAGTTAGATAGGATAATAAGTAAAACTCAGTTAATAATGAAATAATTTGTTTTGAAAGAATTAATAAATTTGTTTTGAAAGAATTAATAAATTGAAATTTGATCAACTTATGAAAATACCATGAATTTAAAAGAAATTAGTAAATATATATTAATTTAAATCGAAACTTTTATGTTTTAAATTAATTTATATGGGTTAAATATATGTGAGTAGATATATTAAGTAGAGTAAATGTAACAGAAATTTGGAATAAGAAGAATTTAAAATTGTTGTAGAAAATATGATTATAATAAAAGACTATTCCAAATTTATGGTTTTAGAAATTGTAAATTTAAGAAAATAGGATAATAAGATAATGAATTTAGAAATAGTCGAGATTGATTTTAGTGAAATCAAATGGATTAAATCAATTATTGAATATCAAATAATTTAAATTTGAATTTATATGGTTTAAATTAATTGTTATTTTGTATTTCAAATCTGTTTTTCTTTCTGGTTGTTTCTATTCTCCTACTTCATTCCTTTTCGGGGACGAAAAGTTTTGAGTGGGGGAGAGTGTAACGACCCGTAAATTTCAACGGTTTTAATAACATAATTAGTTGAAATTTTGTGAAAATTTTAAACGATAAAATTTTGAAATAAAAATTTGATATTTGGAATACGTCTAGTTAAACATAGCAACTGGTAAATTTTCGTCCGAAAATATGAAAGTTTATTTCGTGCGTAAATTTACTTCAATTTAATCAGTTAAAAAGCGATGAAAATAAAACATTTTCAAAACCAAAATATTTTTACATAGAAAAATTCTAAATCATCTTCTGAGCAAGATGTCAGTTTGTCGTTTTTCCAAATTCGGACATCTTTAGCTCCGTCGATCTTATTCTTCTGCGTTTTTCTTGCATTTTCCGTAGTACAAAAATTTCGAATTTTATAAATTCAATCGTACCACCGATATCCGCATACTGTTTCGATCGTCTTGTCGCGCTGATCAAAAGGTATATTTATTCGTTCAAATCGGGGTCCGACGAAAAATCGTCGCAATAATTTAAACCGTTCCCGACAGACCGGTTGAACCGTATTCAGCCGAAACTTAAACAACCTGTACCCATTCAAAATTTGTAAAGTTTTCAGATGCCGTGCATTTATTTGGGTAGTTGGTGGTTGGATGTTGGCTTGGAAATTTGTGTGGCCTTTAGGAATTCGATAAGTAAATTAATTGAAATTTTTTATGAAACCGAAGTCACGTAACTCTTCAGCAAACCATCTCTCCTCTCAATGGCTGTTGCTTTTCAAGTTTCAGTTTCTGACTTTTGACATATATAAAATATGTATCGTGTAGTTTAGGATCTTTGAGCCTATATATTTGCTAAAGTTCTTATTTCCAGCTTCTTCTGTGAATTTTTTTTTATGCACTGAAGCTTTCTTTTCTCAAATCTTTCTCCACCTGTACTATTTCTTTCCTCTTGTCTTCATGATTACCGCCACCGATAAATACCTCGTTCCTTCACCAGCAAACCAACCTCGTGACTCTTCTACCGAAGCTCGCCGCACCGTGGCCATCATCTCTCCCATTCCTCCATGCCGAACAAGTAGCCTCCACTCCTTGACCTGTCATGACCCATACCTCCTAACCATCTTCCCGACCACTACAACGCCATCCACCACTCGCACCTGACCACCGCCACAGCCTCCGTTTGACTACACCCGCCCGCCATCGCCTCCTCCCCTCGGTCACAGCCGTGCGTTCCTTAGGCCGAGAAGACGGGAAAAAGAAAAAAAAAACGAGTGCCAAGCTGCGCGTATTGAAGTTACTTCCATATTCGTTGCCAAGGCCTGCGCGTCTCCCTCCCGCCGCCTGAGTCGCACTCACTAGCCATGGCCGTGCTTTCTTTTTGTTACTAATTCTTAAACCAGATAAGTTTTTATATGTATCTAGTTTATGCTTTTGTTATGTCGTCACTTACAAAAGAAAAAAAAAGGGTTATACTATTGGTCTATATTATAGTGGTTACAGTATACAATGGATAAGCTGAATAAAATTTGTTTTATAGTATATGTGGTTAGGTGTTCAAAGTCTTGAAGTTTTTATACATATAAAAAGTTATACAAGTTGCTTATTTATGCTATATATTATATAAGCTACTGTTGTATATATACCTGCTTAGATCAGTGCGTTATAAGTCTGCATAGTTTATTTATCATAGTTTACAATTTTATACAATTTTATACATTTATACGGCTTGTATTTATATATCGAGTAATGTATATGTGTATATAGACCATAAGTCACGCATATAGGTTGATGTACATAGTACATACAAGTAGGGCATTCATGGATTTTAAAGTCTCTTAACTGTTACTGTTTAAAGTTTTACATATATTATAATCAATTATTTATATTGGTTTAATGAAAATTGATTTGTTTATAAGTAGTTTGCATATACTGTATGTAGTGCAGTTTATATATTAGCTTTTAAATGGTATATATACATACACGTTTATACAAGTTTTACCTTGTTATGGTTATAAAATAAAGTTATACTGTGTATTTTAATCTAATCTATTATTTTAATAAGAATTTATATATAATCTATATTTGATCGACTGGGTTCGCATATACATAAATGTGTTTGGCTTTGGCTTTGAAACAGTATACGTATAAGTGTTCCATTTTATTTTTGACGTATTGAGTTATATTTTGTTTAGCATATATATTCATATATATTTGATTGCGTCAGGTCTGCATACATACTTTATTATATATATATATAATATATTAGAGTTTGCAGTTCGGTTAATATCGGTCTATTTTAGATTATAAAATAAAATATATATAGTGATTTGGATATGTATTATGGTTTGAAATATAATATGAAATTTAAATTTGAATATTGGTTTAAGAAAACAAATATAATATACTTTTGTTTCAATTTTATCTGCATCGATCTGGTTTTGATTAGATTTCGTCTATTTCTATCTATCAGCTTGTCCGTCGAATTCGTGCCGATTTTGTTTTGCTTGGATTCGCAATTCAAATTCAGTATTCGTATCAGAGTGCGTATCCGTGTCGTCTTCTCGTTCATCTCTAGCCTCGAAAGGTGAGCACTCACTCACGATTAACGTTCTTTTATTTATTAAATTTGATTGCAATTGAAACGACAATTGAAATATGCTGCTGTTAGTTAATTACACTGTTATATATGCTATTGCCTGTATCAGTTCACCTGTGACATCTGACACCATTATCTGTTAAGTATTTATGCGATGATAATACAGTTTGGCTGATAATTGATTGATTGTTGATGTTTATATTGGACGTTAAATTGTTAATGTTAAAATGATAAACAATATGAAATTGAACTTGATATAGGATAATTAAATGTTAAATTTGATTAATTGACATTTGTATAATATGACCCCTTTAACTGTTGAATTTATTGACACGTGGGATTTGTTTAATTATATTTTGAACCACTGAATGTATGTTGTTAAATTGATGATGCATGAAATTGTAAATTGAATGACAAGTGAAAAACCGTATAAATAATTTGTGGAAAAATCTTTAATCTGCATGAAATGATAGTGTGGATTCTAGAAATAATTATATTAATTCGTACAAATAACAATGCGAATTAATACGGTTATTTCGGGATTATTTGAATTGATTATTGGATTGTTATTGATTGTTGTTATTGCTTGTTTATTTACTTTGACACCATCCCAGTTATCACACTGCAAGTTCCCTTTACTATGCTTTGATTTTGAATTGAATTGGAATCGGGTTGAAATGATAAATACCCAAATTAAACTTTGACCTAGGAAAGAAAATTAAATAAAAACCCGATTTGTCAATAATTTGATTTGAAAATAAACGAAGATTTTATTTGAATAAAGAATATGGTTTTGAAATGAAATTGAAATTTGAATTTTAATGAAAGGAAAATGTTAATATTGAATAATCTGAAACAAAATATTAACAATGTAATTGATGAAAGAATATTGTTTAATTTGAGAAATGATTTAATAATTAAGTTTGAAATTACAATTAAGTTTGAAATTACAATTAAGTTTTGAAATTATTAACTTTGAAATGATTTAAAATCGAGTTTGAAATTATAATTAAGTTTGAAATTATTAAACTTTGAAATTATTTAATAATTAAGTTTTGAATTATTTAATTATTAAATAAGATTGAATTATTTAATGATTAAATTGAATTGGATTTCTTTAAATAAGAAAATTGAACTTTTGAATAGGTGAATTTTACTTCGTAAATAATTGAAATTGAGTTTCTTTATTAATTAAGTTTTGGAAATTATTTAAGAAAGTAAATAAGTGAAATTGAATTTCTTTAACAAGAAATAAAATGTGATCTATTGAATTAATGTAAGACTTGAAATTGAAAGAATTTGGTTTGATGAATTTAATTTAATTAAATTTGTAAGTTTTGATATAATGAAGTTGAATTTAAATAATGGATTTAACGAATTCGAAATTTAATAGAAATTGTTTTGAATGGAAAACTCACTTAACGAGTATTGAATGAAATCGATGAATGAAGTTAAATTGATTTGAATGTTAAATAGAATTTATTTAAATGATTTCGGAATGAAACTTATATACGAACTTGAATCAATATTTGAATTGTTTTAAATAGAAATTGAAATTGAATTATAAGATTTTGAAATTGTGAATTTGGAAGTTTTGAAACGTAAATATTGGAAATTGGTTTTGAAAGACAAATGAAATGTTGATTTACGACTTCTATTTGAAATTGAATTGATTTGGTTTTTTTGAAATATATTAAACGACCAATCGGTGTAATAATACGTAGTTATTAAAGAGACCGGGATCGGATATGGACATACTCTCTGTCGATACCGAAAACCACTTTAATAACTAATATACGCGGAGTGTTGATCCAGAATGAAGTGGATGGTTTGATGAACGCGTTGACTGAAGAAAGAGAACGATTTTGGATGACCCTTGACATGACTAAAACAGGAGCCGTGCCGGGCCATTGAGGATCGCCATCTCTAGCGGACACACTTCTTCGATACCATATCTATTACTTTTGTGATTCGATTTGGGTGCACCCCTCGATTTGGGAGTGTTGTTTCGCGGTGTTGGGGTAGTAGCTGCTATGCCCAACATCAGTCCGGATCAGGCAACTACTAGTATCCTAGTTGGTATCGCCTCATGTACCCTGTCATACTGATTATCCTATTCGCGACAACTACGATTTTGATTTGTACCTTTAGTATATGGATTGCCCTCTGGTGACTTCCGGTTTTGGGGAAACTACGGTCTTGTATATGCTTTTGGGAATAAACAGGTTAAGAGGTGTATGGGCCCTGCTTAACCCTACTTTGATATCTTTATATTACTGATAGACATTATCTACTTAGCGTACATTACTACATAGTAGATAGTATAACGGATCCTTAAAGGATGGTTATTCCAAACATCCTTTGAGTTACTTGTATTTCCATTGCTATTTCACTTGAGTTGGATTTATTAATATGAGAATGTTAATCCTGACTCGAGTGTCTTGTGTTTTGCTTTACGCTCGGGTCAGACTGAGTGTACCAGTATTCGAGACTCACCTTTTGAAGTTGGAGCTTTGCTTGAAGATCCAGCCATCTATTCTGCTTTAGTATTCGATGATTCCAGCGATGTATTCGGATTTGTATCTGATGTATCATATTACTCTTCCGTTGTATCTGGTTTAACTCTGATGTATCGTATTACTCTTCTGTTGTAAACTCTGATGTATTTTTATAAATTCATATAGTAGCTTCATGACCTACTATCTCTTTTATTTCCGCTGCATTTATTACTCTGTGTCTGTGATCTGTGATTATATCTATTTACTGTATATGTTCAGTTTTGTCAAATTTAAATTAACAACGTGGTATTTTGAGCAATTCAACTCCGGCATGAGTGTCTACCTATACACTTATAATGGACGCGAATGGTCCAAAATGGCGGGTCGTTACAAGACGTAACGTGCGAAGTTGAGAGTTGCGGCCATTAAAAATATTTCGAGAGCTGATTTTATTATCAATTATTAATTCAATTTATGGCATTGAGAACTAATTTTATTTTCAAGTATAACTTTTCCTTTCATATGTACATGCTAAAGTAAAGGTATATATTGTTGGAAGTTTTCAAAATACATTTGGGTTTGGGGTTTGTTTTGGAAGAAGGCAGAAGAAAGAGTGAGGGGAATTAATTTCCATGTCTTGAGATAAACAAAGATAACTTTGTTCATATATGTGTTTCTCAAGAGTGGGTTGGGTCTTTTAGGCACCCAAGCGTTTTCCCTTAGGTCGAAGAGGGAGGCCAAGAATGTCAACAAATACACGTGCGCATCCGCCATCCGTTCGACCAATACGTCGTGCTGGGTCGGGAACGTGTACGGGTTTGATATAGAATTGGATAGATTTCTAACAGACCATTTTTAGCCCATCAACATGCCCATAAATTTGAAAATTCGAACAGTTAAATAAGGTGGGAAATTGGTTGTGGGAGACACATTTTTTGAATGCAGAAACTCTCAATGGATGCGGCCGTTATAGAAGAATGGATACGACCACCGTAGATGGATGAACATGACTATTTTTACCATCTCTTCACAACCTATATAAAGGCATACAAAAATAAGTCTAAAAACTAGTTTTTCTTCTTCTTCATTTCATATCTCTACTATATTGCATCAATCCACCTCTAAAATATAGAGTGTTCTTGGCCAAATCAAGGGTGTACAAACCTTGAATCCTGTTACACCATTAGAAGGCTTCATCAAATCCTGAAAGTCAATAACTCGATAAACCGTTTGTAACTGATGTGTTGAATTATTGTTTGAAAGAATCTATTATAGATGTCCTTCATGTCAGAAGTATAATATCTTCTTTATTATCACGCTCGAACCAATGGAGATATCCAATAATTTTTAGACAATAAATTCAACTATGGGAGGTTCGAGCCATATTAATGCCTTATAAATCATGAATAATGGAGATAATTTCACTCGGTGGCAAGAGACCATGAAGTTATTTCTGATCACCTCAAATTGTTCCACATTCTAGAAGATGACTTGGAGGTAATACCTGAAGAAACTCCTATAGATAACGAGGCGTGTTACCAGAAAATTTTTCAAGTCTCAAAATAGACTCAAACAAATGAACTAGACTATAAACTGGTGAAGGAATGAGTCAAGGAGTTTGGAATACATCAATATTGAAGACATTAAATATTTGATCAAGTTTCAAAATTTTAAAATAGGATACACCGAGAGGTCCAAAATAGGTTGGTACCGAGAGGTCCAAATAGGTTGGAATCGAAAGATCAAAAACAGGTTAGTTCCAAGAGGTCAATATAGGTTGGTACCGAGATGTCCAAAAGGTCCAAAACAAGTTGGTACTAAAAGGTCCAAACAGGTTTGGTACCAATAGGGCCAAAATGGGTTGGTACCAAGAGGTTACAACGGGTTGGTATCTAGAGGTCCAAAACAGGTTGGTACCGAGAGGTCAAAACCGGTTGGTATTGGGAGGCCCGACCACTATGTTTGGGACTTTCGTTTACGAAAGAAACAACTAAAGGCAAATGTTGTTGAAGACACACTTGTGGCGTAGTGCAAGAAGAAAACTACGTTAGTGGCATGGACATTGATTTATGGCTTGATACAGGAGCAACCATTCACATATGGAAAGGTCGTAGACTTTACAAGACGGAAATAAGTTGGTGGAGAATAAGAAGTTACTGGAGCGAATAATATCATAAGCAAAGTAACTAGAAAAGGCACTATAGAACCTTCATTCGCTTTGGGAAAAGTTCATACTTTGGTCAATGTATTTCATGTACCCGATATTTGTAAAAATTTAGTCCCTGGATATCTGCAAAATAAAGACGGATTTAAGATAGTGTATGAGTCTGACAAGTTGGTGTTATCCAAACATGGCAGGTTCATTGGATATGGATATTCTTGTAATGGCATGATAAATTTGAATTTAATAAAGAATAATTTTGCTTATATTGTTGACTCTATTGATTTATAGCACGCTAGATTAGGACATGTTAATTATGGTTCTCTTAATAATTTGAATAAGTTAGAATTAATTTCTAATTGCAACCTATCTCTAATTGTGAAGTTTGTGTTCAAGCAAAAATAAATAGGAAATCTTTTAGATCTATAGAAAGAAAACCAATTTGCCTTAATTGGTATATAATGATGTTGGTGATTTAAAGGGTTATACAACTTATGGGTTAATAAGTATTATGTCACATTCATTAACGATTATTCTAAATATGCATATATTTATATAATAAAAACTGAAGATGAAGTTTTTGATAAGTTTAAAATTTATAAGGCTAAAGTGGAAATGCAATTAGGACTTAAAATAAAAGCGTTGCATTATGATCGGGGTAGTGAATATTTTTCAAATGATTTCACATTATTTTGTAAACAACATGGTTTAATTCGTCAAAGTACTACTCCTTATACACCTTAACAAAATAAAGTCGCGAATGAAAAAATAGGACATTTGTAGAAATGGTAAATGTTATGTTAATTAGTTTTAACATACCAAACAGATTATGAGGTGATACTATGTTATCTGCTTGTTATATTTTAAAATGAGTGGATATATCCCTTTATGAATTACGGTTTAAAAGAAAACCTAATTTATCAAGACCCAAAGTTTGGTACTGTTAGGCTTATGTTAGAAAACCAGGTCATTAAAATTAAAATTAGGAAATAGAGAATTTAAGTGTGCCTTTATTGGTTCTTTAACTCATAGTATAACCTGTCTATTCATAATACTTGACACTTTTGAAGTAATAAAATATGTAAATGTATAATTTTTCGAAAATAAGAATATATATGGAAATCAGAACTGTTGAGAACCCATTGACATCATATAGTTCAAAACAAATGGAAGCTAATGATAAAATGATGAAGATTATCTCTTCGCAAAACAATAATGAAATCTTAGTACCTAAAGAAAATACCAAACATGGGAAAAGTAAAAGAGAGAGAAAGGAAAAGGACTAGGTCTAGACTTTAAAACATATCTAGTAGAAGGAAGTAAGGATGAAATACAAAATGTAACTAGATACATAATGAATGTTTATGATGACCCTAAAACTTATTTTGATGCAATGAGTTCTAAAGATACAATTTTCTGGAAAGAAGCTATCAATTATGAAATGAATTCAATTTTGGCAAACCAAACTAGGGTTCTGATTGATTTACTTCCTAGTGCTAAACCAATGGGATGCAAATGGATATTCAAGAAAATGTTGAATATAGACGGATCCACTGATAAATTTAAAGCCAGATGAGTTGGTAAGGGCTATAAGAAAAGATATAAAGTAGATTATTTTGATACATATGCTCATGTTGCTTGCAACTCTTCGATTCTCTGTTTGGTAGCACTTGCATCCATTCACAAACTGGTAATTCATCGGATGGATGTGTTTTAAATAGTGATTTAGGAGAAGAGATTTATATGGAACAACCAGAAGGTTCCATAAATGCAGGCAAAGAAAAGAGAGTTTGTAAATTGGTAAAACCTCTTTATGGTTTAAAATAGGAACTTATGCAATGCATGAGAAGTTAGGTAGAGTAACATTGTCAAATTGCTTTATTGTTACTGACGTTGACAAATGAATTTATAGCAAATCAGATAAAAACGGTTATGTTCTAATTTGTTTACATGTTGATGACATGCTAATATTTGGCTCTGATATAACTTATGTGAAATAAACAAAAAGGTTTTTGTTCTCAAATTTTGATATGAAAGATCTAGGAGAGGCTGATGTGATCTTAGAGATCAAAATAGTAAGGAAAGAAGAAGTGTTGGTACTACCCCAATCTCATTACATCGAGAAGTTCCTCAAGAAGTACAATCGTTACAATGACAAACCAACTCCACCTCCTTTAGATCCTCGTATTAAATTAGTGAAGAATACTAGAAGAACTACTTATCAACTTGAATATTCTCTTATTATTGGGTATCTTATGCATGTTATGCATTGCACTAGACTAGACATAATATATGCTATAAGCGTATTGTGTCGATTTACGAGTAATCCAGGTTATGAACATTAGAAAGTTATTTTTAGAGTTCTAGCTTATTTGAAAGGAATTATAGACTATGGTTTATACTACAATGGATATCCTACTGTATTAGAAAGATATGGTGATGAAATCTTGAACAATGTAGAATCCAAATCTACAACCGAATGGGTCTTTACATTAGGAGGTGCTAATGTGTCTTGGGATTCCAAGAAGTAGAATTGTATTTCTAACTCGACAATGTTGCAAAATTAATTGCATTAGTGGGTGCTTGTACAGAGGCTGAATGGCTAAGTAATCTTCTAATAGAAATTCCTCTATGAAAAAAGTCATCTCCTGCAGTCATGATTAATTGTGATAATCAGGCTATGATTTATAATGTTTCTAACAAAACATATAATGGGAAGTCTAAACATGTGAGTCTCAGACATCAAATGATAAGACAGTTACTCAAAAGAGGACTAATCATGCTAGATTATAGATAAACAAAGAAGAACGGGTTAACCAACTGAGTAAGAGTCTTCCAAAGGCAATGGTTTCTATGAAATCGAAATTGATAGGACTAAGGTCTGAGAATGAAGTTTGATCATCCTTTGCAAAAACCCAACCTATGTTTTGAAAATGACAAACAAGGTTTCATGGGTAACAACAAGTTAACAGAATGAATATGGAACACTAAAACGATTTCCCATAAATTAGTGTTTGATTCTGCATGAACTTAGATGGATAAAGATCCTTAATATGTCTATATATCTAATAAGGTGTATTGCATAAACACCTTAAGAGACTTAACTATATAAGTATGGAAATCAGGTCGTTTCCTTTGAAAGTAAGACCGCTTTCTAAAGTAGACTTATGAACTCGGGATTGAAAACACGTGGCCATTAATGTGTTGGGCATACAAAACACTCTACTTATGGAAATCAATATGTGTGATTGTTCTTATTTTATCATAAAGGTATTATTTCAAGACTAGTTCATCAGTAACCTCGATAGGAATTTGAAGGGTGTCACGTACCGAAATTTTCGACTTTCGAAAATTCGACATCGATACTCACTTTATCGACTACCGAGCAATCGAGTGCCGGAAACTCCAGTAGTGAGGGTTTTAGAAAGAAGAAAAAGGTAGAAGAAGAAGAAAGAAGAAACAGAAAGAAAAAGAATAACATCACGGAAGAACAACAGAACAGAAAACAATATCAGAATCTTACACATCGCAGCGGAATAACATATAATAGATAATCAATAGTCTTTTAAAACAAAGAACTATATCAGTTTATACATACATCAATCAGAGTCAATATACAACAATGGACAGTTTTATAAACTTGTCCTCATACAGAATACACAGCGGAATAGATACTATCAGATACAAATACTACGTCTCGCCATCCAACTTATCTCCAAGCTCCAGAATATCCTGATAACATAACTCTAGGCTGCCCGTGTGGAAATTGGTGGGCACCCTGAGTTTAGAAGGGAACAATAAACTCCGAGTCAGTCATGGTGACTGGTGTGAGATCGTAAAACAATTATTTTTCACAAAGAAAATAAAACAAATTCGCAATGCTTTTAGAAAATGAAACTACCATAAGACCTCCCACCACACACACAATGCAAACGCAGAATTGGAGGAGATTTCTTCTTATGATAGTCAAAGATGCTTACTACGCAAAATCAAATCATTTTTGATATTATTATTAGTGCATAGTGTAGAAAACATTTCGAAAGTATAATATTAATCTTAGCCAGCATAGGCATTCCGCACTTATGCCTACTATAGCTACTATGTTCAATAGCAGGTTACCGCCACATTCCATAGCAGGTAATACAACTAAAACCGTACAAGTCGCGTATTGTTTCTTTGGATTTCCAACAAATGGTCAGGCTAAGGAACTTCCTCTTCCACGATGGGTACGTCCCTGGAATAGACGACCCGAGAACCTAACCGGATCTCTGCCAACACAAGGTCGGGTTACCTCTGCAAAAATAGGTAACTACTGACACGTGTATGCAATCCCCCGATCGTCACCGATCTTCCCGAGGATCCCCGATTCGCAACAAACCACATAGATAATAATAATGCAGTAACCACAGAGGTTAAGTATCTGGGCTCCATACCATGATACCACCTTTATCCAGAAGGAATGACATACACTAAGGGGCGCTACTCCCTAGAACCTTGTCGCATCCTTCCTGTTTCGACCATTTCCGGGGTGTGAGGCTCGACGAAGTCTCGTCCACAAAGCTACGCTTTCTACAAAGCCCTGCTTCGGGTCAAACAAAAAATGATCAACCTATGATCACAAAGATATAAGATCAAACAAATGATCATATCGCAAATGATCAAACACTGATCATTTCACAGCAACACTCAGTATGCCACGTTACCAAATTGGGATATATCGCTGATGAATTTCAACTACATAACCTCTGAGCTCGTACGTCTCAGAGAAGGGTGTTAAGCTAAGAGAATAAATTCTCCGCCACCAACAGAAATGTATTTGAAAGAAATCAGCTTTATATCTCAAATTGTAACGTCAGACACACAATCCATACAAGTCTGTTCCGGGATCGAACAGAACCGAAGGCACTTCTCACGAAGCCCTTGCATTTCCGGATAAATTTCTAATCACGTCCGGACTTCCCGTCACTAAGGGTGATAAAACCTCTAAACCGGAGATCAGCCGATGTAGAGTAACTCGACGGTAATCCTTCCGTTTTCAAAAATATCCGGTCTTCAACACCGGTCTTCGAATGCAATTCATAACGACGTATCACATATTCGGAATGGGTTATACGACCCCATGGTCCTTTCCCGGCTAACCCGAATAGTGAGCGCTTATTCAAAAATAAGTGTGGCATTCAAATTCATCCAATTCACAACAAATACCATTCAGGGTAATTATTGATAGTCGGTTATTTAACTATCAATAAAGATGCGCAACATCATCAGATTCCAAATAATTTTCCAAATTATTTATCTTCAAAAATATCTTTATTAGATATAAAATTTCCACACTTCTAAAAATAAATCAACGTTTATTTTTAAACGAATTCCCATTTCTTTTTATAAATTCCATAGTGAATTTATATTTATCGAATATCTACTGATATTCGATTTTTTTCCAAATCGATTTCAATATTAAATTTCGATTTATCTTTAAGAAGATAAATTCTCAAAAACGTTCATTCCATATTGGAAAAGCAATTCCATACTTATATAATAATAAGTAGTTCACAAATCTATTTATTTTCAACACTTGAAAATATTCGACATACTTAAATAAAATTAAGTATATATTTCATTCTTTAAGGAAATCATTTATTTTAACAACATCTATTTGAGTCAAAACGAATGTTACGTAAAACATCGTTACGACGACTCAAGATCACTAGTCTAGGGATTCGAAATTTAGATAGATATATAAATCCCAATACTACATCAAAACATTTCCTTTTGGAAATCATTTACTATAACAACAGTGTTATAGTCCACCATTTCCTTATTTTTCGAAAATGTCTATTTCAACAAGAACTGCGGAAATCTATGCTTTCGATTCATAATACATTTTAAAACATCTTTAAAATGTTTAACTTCACTTTTAATATTACTTCTTCAAAAATAAATCCATTTTATTTAATAATATATTCACTGTCCAAAATCGTGAATATAATTCACTTAACCCAATTTCAATCATTTCTACACATTTTTATCTCAATAAAAATTCGCTATCCAAAATCGCGAATATATCTTCTTTAAAAATCTTCTATATTTAATTTCTCAGATTCAACTGATTTCGAATTTATAGACACGTTTATAAATTCTATTTCTATTTTAATAACAACTTCGACTTATAAATTTTCTTTTATTTAACTTTTATATTTTACTTGTCAAAATAAGTGATTCGAATTTATAAACAACTTTTATAAATTCCAATTCTATTTATAAAAACTTCAATACCAAACCAATTTCAATATTGATTTAAAAATTTATTTATCACTACTAAGTAAATTCCTCATTTTCTTCTCAAATGATTCAATATTCTGTTTTAAAATGGATTCTTCAAATTGAAATCATTTTACATTGATTTCCCAATTTATTTCAATTTACCGATTAAATTTCTAGTTAGATTTCCAACTTATCTTCTTTTAATAAATTCCTTTTTAAGGAAATACATTTCAATCGTTTCTTTCAATCTATTTAAAAATCCAAATTCTTAAATTAAATTCTTCAAATTATAATCACTATTTTACGAAATCCATTTATTTAGCATTTCACTTTATTCTGGAATTTATTCAATAAGATTATAAAAATCAACTTTTTATACCTTAAAAATTCCTTTCTTCAAAATTTATTCAATTTCTAAAATTAATTCACTTAGAAATTTCTATTTTGATTTCAAAAATTCAATTTCGTTTATTTTTGGAATCCAATGATATCAAACATCCATTCAGCTAAATTTTAGCTTTCAAACAATTTCCAGGCATCAATATGATCAATATAATCATTCACAGATTCATATCACAGTATAAATAAATTCAATCAATATGAGGGGTCCAGTTGGATCCCTCCAACCTATTTCCCTGCATCCAAAGACGTTAGCACAATACCAATTCCGCTCCAGTACGGAATTATCGCGGTATATGGGTTTTTATAAATATCCGCTTACTAACGGCGCAATAGAGTCTCATCCGCTATACGAGGCGGGAAATCATCAATCCAATATATACATATGCCAATATGTATATATTGCTATATATATATATATAGATATATCCTACTATATCTAATATCACATTCAATCATCAAACAAATCAATCAATAAATAACTGAAAATTCCACTTTCATTTTGAGTGAGAAAAATCTCACCTTAGCTTTAATTTGCCATCCATTTTTGTTCCATTTTGTTTTCTCCAAATTTTGACCTTGTATAGACAAATTTATACAATCGATTAATATTCGAATTAAATCGAACAATTTATTCTATTTGATAATTAATTTACCAGTGATTTTATTTTAAACTAATACTTTTAGATTTAAACTGCATATATATACATATTTCGGTACCTAAACAAAATAAATATTTTTCCTTACTGTTATATTTTTCTCTATAATCTTTCAAATTTTTAAACTGAAATAAATATTGTAAATAAATCTAACAGACTTCTCATCTGACTGCATTAATTTGAATTAACAAGATCGATACCTTACAATCGACTTTCCTCCAAACAGACTGCCACCAAACTCGACACACGACCCCACTGCCGAACCTGGCCACGAACGACAACTGCTCGCCTCACTGCCTCGACGAACTCCACGACATGACTGCTCCGTGCCTGCCAGATGCAAACACACGCGAGATCCACACTTCGTCGACAACGCGACCACTGAATCACCCACCTCGACCTCGACATCTCACGCGTGCACGAGCTCGAAACCCTAATCACGATGCCGCTGCCTCCTTCACCTTGCCCAGGTCATGCTCGCGACCCCCAATATTGTACGCGACCCCAAAAATCGTGCTCCACCACTGATGTCGAACATCCCCAAGCCTCGCCGCTATTGCCTCGCGCACCATCGACTAGCGTTCCTCCGCCGTGGTCGCCTCCTCCTTGCGATACGTGATGCCAAAAACGAGCCCAAGCCCAACAGTTGATCGCGATTCCCCCTTTCGATCGAAGTTTGTATGAATCGACGACGCGGCCCTCTCCAGCCATTTCGAACTCCACGCGAGGCCCTAATCGATGGATAAGGGTTCGATTGATTTAAAGCTGAGGGGATTGGCCATTATTTTTTTCTCTGAATTATAATTTGCTTTGTGAAGGAAGGAGCTCGATTTGAATTTAAAAGAGGCTTCGGCCATTTTAGATTTGAACGAGATGATTTCTTCTACGTTTTGATTTGTATAGAAGGAGGCAAGATATTTAAAATCGAACGAAATGATTTTGTTTTCTGCCCGAAGAATAGAAGGTACGAGGGAGACAAATTGGGTGCGGCTCGTACGTATGGTCGGGTTAAAGAAAAGCAATTATTCTTTTCACTTTATTTTTAAATTTGTTTCAAAACAAAGTTCAACGCGTTTATAGGTCGTACACTCACACAACTGCTCCAATTACTACGAAAATTGAAATCCGGTAATAATTTAATATTACGGACCCAATGGAACTGGTTTCGTCGAATTCCGAGACTGCGCCTCGGACGGCTATTTTTAAATATTGATTGAAACGATATAATTTCAAAACTGAACAAAACACTGAAAAATTAAATTCTGAAGCTTCTATTATTTTCGGTATTATCAATACGAATTTTACAAGCGTTTGAAATATTTTTCTTCAACTTAAAATTGAAGATTCAAATTTTTTTTATTCAATTAAATAGATTAAATTTTATAATTAAATCGCCAAATTCAAAGTTATATCGGGGATTCAAATTAAATCATCGTTCAAATATTTAAAATTAATTAAATATTCTCAATTTAATTTGTTCGAAATTCTGGGTCGTTACAGACTTCCCCCCTTAAAAGAATTTCGTCCTCGAAATTACAAGTTAGGAAAAATGGTCCTTAACTCGTCTACTGTTTTTTTTCGACATCCAATAGTTTTATCAAATTCTCAAAACAAATTTTCCTACTAAAGATTTGTTATTAATTCAACTAACTTTCCAACTCTAATTATAAGTTTTAACAACTTCATTGTTTTACTCCTCTATTCAAATTTAAATTTAAATTCAAATTTAAACTTTCAAAATTTTCTTAAAAATTTTCTAACACTCGAAATTTTCGAAAAATTTCGCCAGCGTCTCCTTTGCGCGGCTAAAACGGCACTACTACAAAACTTCCCTACGGACTCTCATATTTCAAAAAGAAAAAGAAAAAGCCAAGCGGCTAGACAAGAAAGTCATCAAATCTCATATAGAAATTAAAATACATACCTTTAGTCGAGCAATTCAAATTTATCTTCGAAATTAAATTCCAATTCCTTTATACCTGTATATCCTACTAGCCATGATATCTAGTTACAACATTCAACTATTTTGCACATTCAATTACAAAATTTTCAATATAACTGCTTATATCATTTTTAAGTTCGTTATTGAAGTTATATCCTATTCATTCAATTTTTACATTTTCAAATTCATTTGAATTCAATTCCAACATTTAATTTAATTTGGATTCAGTTTATCTTCTGAATATTGAATTTATCAATTATCTTTAGTTCACTTCATTTACAATTGATTCCATTCAATCTAATTCGCATTTCATATTTTCATTCGGTTTATTTTATTAACCAAACAACTTTCATTCATAACTGCTCTTTTTAGATTAGTTTCAATTACCAATTCATTACAAATTCCAATTTACTTACAAATTCAAATTTGTTTTCAACATTCAGTTTTAATTCCAGTTATTTGTTACTACTTCAAATTTATTTTCAACTTAATAAATTTTCTTTAATTTAACTCCAATCTTTAAATTGAATTTATTCTATCCAAATTCAATTTGTATAAGTTATCAATTTAATAACATTCCATAAATATTTTTATATGGTATTCCAGAGTCTTTTCAACTTTTCAAAGCCATTTTTGAAAACAATTCAAATCATTCTTTGAATTTCAAAAACCAAACCCAAATTTTCCAAACAACTTCCATTTAAAATAATTTGGCAGCAATTCCTCTTTTGGAAACCAGAAAATGAACATCAATGATGCCGCGGTCATCATCGAAGTTATTTTCCAGCGACCGAAAAGAGTTTAGAGCTTTTACCTCTCCAAAATACTTTTCAAAACTTTTGAAATTCACTTTCAAATCAAAAAGAAATTTAAACTTTCCAAATCTCCAAAATTTTCAAATTCTTTTCAAAACATTTCCAAAACTTCTCTCGAATTCTATTTCCAATTATAAGTCACATTTATAATTTACATTCTTAAATTTCATTTGTATATGGATTTATTTCCTGGTTCTTTGTTTTAATTCCAATTTCATATACAATTTCCACATATATATTAATGAGGATAATTAACATCATTACTTCCTAACAACAATGCATCCATATATCATAATAATTTACAGAAAATTATTTCTTTTCTATACAAAAATAGTTTTGGGCAAAATTATCTCATTCACCCTATTTAAAACAATACTGTGTCGGTTTATCTTGTTTAGAGTTTAGAAACCCCTATCGATTACAGTTAGCTAGACTGCACCGACCAGAATCCATAAACAATCAACCGATAAGTCAACACAATACAAAACAATTTCATATTCACTAACAAATACGCACTCGTATCTATTATTACACTCAACTCATTCTAGAGTACTGCTGACTCTATCTCTAATGAGTATCACCCAACAGAGCAGGGTTGTCGCTTAACCATATGCTCTAATACCACGCTGTCACGTACCGAAATTTTCGACTTTCGAAAATTCGACATCGATACTCACTTTATCGACTGCCGAGCAATCGAGTGCCGGAAACTCCAATAGTGAGGGTTTTAGAAAGAAGAAAAAGGTAGAAGAAGAAGAAAGAAGGAACAGAAAGAAAAAGAATAACATCACGGAAGAACAACAGAACAGAAAACAATATCAGAATCTTACACATCGCAGCGGAATAACATATAATAGATAATCAATAGTCTTTTAAAACAAAGAACTATATCAGTTTATACATACATCAATCAGAGTCAATATACAACAATGGACAGTTTTATAAACTTGTCCTCATACAGAAAACACAGCGGAATAGATACTATCAGATACAAATACTACGTCTCGCCATCCAGCTTATCTCCAAGCTCCAGAATATCCTGATAACATAACTCTAGGCTGCCCGTGTGGAAATTGGTGGGCACCCAGAGTTTAGAAGGGAACAATAAACTCCGAGTCAGTCATGGTGACTGGTGTGAGATCGTAAAACAGTTATTTTTCACAAAGAAAATAAAACAAATTCGCAATGCTTTTAGAAAATGAAACTACCATAAGACCTCCCACCACACACACAATGCAAACGCAGAATTGGAGGAGATTTCTTCTTATGATAGTCAAAGATGCTTACTACGCAAAATCAAATCATTTTTGATATTATTATTAGTGCATAGTGTAGAAAACATTTCGAAAGTATAATATTAATCTTAGCCAGCATAGGCATTCCGCACTTATGCCTACTATAGCTACTATGTTCAATAGCAGGTTATCGCCACATTCCATAGCAGGTAATACAACTAAAACCGTACAAGTCGCGTATTGTTTCTTTGGATTTCCAACAAATGGTCAGGCTAAGGAACTTCCTCTTCCACGATGGGTACGTCCCTAGAATAGACGACCCGAGAACCTAACCGGATCTCTGCCAACACAAGGCCGGGTTACCTCTGCAAAAATAGGTAACTACTGACACGCGTATACAATCCCCCGATCGTCACCGATCTTCCCGAGGATCCCCGATTCGCAACAAACCACATAGATAATAATAATGCAGTAACCACAGAGGTTAAGTATCTGGGCTCCATACCATGATACCACCTTTATCCAGAAGGAATGACATACACTAAGGGGTGCTACTCCCTAGAACCTTGCCGCATCCTTCCTGTTTCGACCATTTCCGGGGTGTGAGGCTCGATGAAGTCTCGTCCACAAAGCTACGCTTTCTACAAAGCCCTGCTTCGGGTCAAACAAAAAATGATCAACCTATGATCACAAAGATATAAGATCAAACAAATGATCATATCGCAAATGATCAAACACTGATCATTTCACAGCAACACTCAGTATGCCACGTTACCAAATTGGGATATATCGCTGATAAATTTCAACTACATAACCTCTGAGCTCGTACATCTCAGAGAAGGGTGTTAAGCTAAGAGAATAAATTCTCCGCCACCAACAGAAATGTATTTGAAAGAAATCAGCTTTATATCTCAAATTGTAACGTCAGACACACAATCCATACAAGTCTGTTCCGGGATCGAACAGAACCGAAGGCACTTCTCACGAAGCCCTTGCATTTCCGGATAAATTTCTAATCACGTCCGGACTTCCTGTCACTAAGGGTGATAAAACCTCTAAACCGGAGATCAGCCGATGTAGAGTAACTCGACGGTAATCCTTCCGTTTTCAAAAATATCCGGTCTTCAACACCGGTCTTCGAATGCAATTCATAACGACGTATCACATATTCGGAATGGGCTATACGACCCCATGGTCCTTTCCCGGCTAACCCGAATAGTGAGCGCTTATTCAAAAATAAGTGTGGCATTCAAATTCATCCAATTCACAACAAATACCATTCAGGGTAATTATTGATAGTCGGTTATTTAACTATCAATAAAGATGCGCAACATCATCAGATTCCAAATAATTTTCCAAATTATTTATCTTCAAAAATATCTTTATTAGATATAAAATTTCCACACTTCTAAAAATAAATCAACGTTTATTTTTAAACGAATTCCCATTTCTTTTTATAAATTCCATAGTGAATTTATATTTATCGAATATCTACTGATATTCGATTTTTTTCCAAATCGATTTCAATATTAAATTTCGATTTATCTTTAAGAAGATAAATTCTCAAAAACGTTCATTCCATATTGGAAAAGCAATTCCATACTTATATAATAATAAGTAGTTCACAAATCTATTTATTTTCAACACTTGAAAATATTCGACATACTTAAATAAAATTAAGTATATATTTCATTCTTTAAGGAAATCATTTATTTTAACAACATCTATTTGAGTCAAAACGAATGTTATGTAAAACATCGTTACGACGACTCAAGATCACTAGTCTAGGGATTCGAAATTTAGATAGATATATAAATCCCAATACTACATCAAAACATTTCCTTTTGGAAATCATTTACTATAACAACAGTGTTATAGTCCACCATTTCCTTATTTTTCGAAAACGTCTATTTCAACAAGAACTGCGGAAATCTATGCTTTCGATTCATAATACATTTTAAAACATCTTTAAAATGTTTAACTTCACTTTTAATATTACTTCTTCAAAAATAAATCCATTTTATTTAATAATATATTCACTGTCCAAAATCGTGAATATAATTCACTTAACCCAATTTCAATCATTTCTACACATTTTTATCTCAATAAAAATTCGCTATCCAAAATCGCGAATATATCTTCTTTAAAAATCTTCTATATTTAATTTCTCAGATTCAACTGATTTCGAATTTATAGACACGTTTATAAATTCTATTTCTATTTTAATAACAACTTCGACTTATAAATTTTCTTTTATTTAACTTTTATATTTTACTTGTCAAAATAAGTGATTCGAATTTATAAACAACTTTTATAAATTCCAATTCTATTTATAAAAACTTCAATACCAAACCAATTTCAATATTGATTTAAAAATTTATTTATCACTACTAAGTAAATTCCTCATTTTCTTCTCAAATGATTCAATATTCTGTTTTAAAATGGATTCTTCAAATTGAAATCATTTTACATTGATTTCCCAATTTATTTCAATTTACCGATTAAATTTCTAGTTAGATTTCCAACTTATCTTCTTTTAATAAATTCCTTTTTAAGGAAATACATTTCAATCGTTTCTTTCAATCTATTTAAAAATCCAAATTCTTAAATTAAATTCTTCAAATTATAATCACTATTTTACGAAATCCATTTATTTAGCATTTCACTTTATTCTGGAATTTATTCAATAAGATTATAAAAATCAACTTTTTATACCTTAAAAATTCCTTTCTTCAAAATTTATTCAATTTCTAAAATTAATTCACTTAGAAATTTCTATTTTGATTTCAAAAATTCAATTTCGTTTATTTTTGGAATCCAATGATATCAAACATCCATTCAGCTAAATTTTAGCTTTCAAACAATTTCCAGGCACCAATATGATCAATATTATCATTCACAGATTCATATCACAGTATAAATAAATTCAATCAATATGAGGGGTCCAGTTGGATCCCTCCAACCTGTTTCCCTGCATCCAAAGACGTTAGCACAATACCAATTCCACTCCAGTACGGAATTATCACGGTATATGGGTTTTTATAAATATCCGCTTACTAACGGCGCAATAGGGTCTCATCTGCTATACGAGGCGGGAAATCATCAATCCAATATATACATATGCCAATATGTATATATTGCTATATATATATAGATATATCCTACTATATCTAATATCACATTCAATCATCAAACAAATCAATCAATAAATAACTGAAAATTCCAATTTCATTTTGAGTGAGAAAAATCTCACCTTAGCTTTAATTTGCCATCCATTTTTGTTCCAGTTTGTTTTCTCCAAATTTTGACCTTGTATAGACAAATTTATACAATCGATTAATATTCGAATTAAATCGAACAATTTATTCTATTTGATAATTAATTTACCAGTGATTTTATTTTAAACTAATACTTTTAGATTTAAACTGCATATATATACATATTTCGGTACCTAAACAAAATAAATATTTTTCCTTACTGTTATATTTTTCTCTATAATCTTTCAAATTTTTAAACTGAAATAAATATTGTATATAAATCTAACAGACTTCTCATCTGACTGCATTAATTTGAATTAAGAAGATCGATACCTTACAATCGACTTTCCTCCAAACAGACTGCCACCAAACTCGACACACGACCCCACTGCCGAACCTAGCCACGAACGACAACTGCTCGCCTCACTGCCTCGACGAACTCCACGACATGACTGCTCCGTGCCTGCCAGATGCAAACACACGCGAGATCCACACTTCGTCGACAACGCGACCACTGAATCACCCACCTCGACCTCGACATCTCACGCGTGCACGAGCTCGAAACCCTAATCACGATGCCGCTGCCTCCTTCACCTTGCCCAGGTCATGCTCGCGACCCCCAATATTGTACGCGACCCCAAAAATCGTGCTCCACCACTGATGTCGAACATCCCCAAGCCTTGCCGCTATTGCCTCGCGCACCATCGACTAGCGTTCCTCCGCCGTGGTCGCCTCCTCCTTGCGATACGTGATGCCAAAAACGAGCCCAAGCCCAACAGTTGATCGCGATTCCCCCTTTCGATCGAAGTTTGTATGAATCGACGACGCGGCCCTCTCCAGCCATTTCGAACTCCACGCGAGGCCCTTATCGATGGATAAGGGTTCGATTGATTTAAAGCTGAGGGGATTGGCCATTATTTTTTTCTCTGAATTATAATTTGCTTTGTGAAGGAAGGAGCTCGATTTGAATTTAAAAGAGGCTTCGGCCATTTTAGATTTGAACGAGATGATTTCTTCTGCGTTTTGATTTGTACAGAAGGAGGCAAGATATTTAAAATCGAACGAAATGATTTTGTTTTCTGCCCGAAGAATAGAAGGTACGAGGGAGACAAATTGGGTGCGGCTCGTACGTATGGTCGGGTTAAAGAAAAGCAATTATTCTTTTCACTTTATTTTTAAATTTGTTTCAAAACAAAGTTCAACGCGTTTATAGGTCGTACACTCACACAACTGCTTCAATTACTACGAAAATTGAAATCCGGTAATAATTTAATATTACGGACCCAATGGAACTGGTTTCGTCGAATTCCGAGACTGCGCCTCGGACGACTATTTTTAAATATTGATTGAAACGATATAATTTCAAAACTGAACAAAACACTGAAAAATTAAATTCTGAAGCTTCTATTATTTTCGGTATTATCAATACGAATTTTACAAGCGTTTGAAATATTTTTCTTCAGCTTAAAATTGAAGATTCAAATTTTTTTTATTCAATTCAATAGATTAAATTTTATAATTAAATCGCCAAATTCAAAGTTATATCGGGGATTCAAATTAAATCATCGTTCAAATATTTAAAATTAATTAAATATTCTCAATTTAATTTGTTCGAAATTCTGGGTCGTTACAAAGGGTTTACATTAAGTGAAGGTTCAAATCAAAATTACCTCTTCTTTAGGTATTGGTCTCCATAATGATTCAAATTCTAGATTTTTAAACTACATTGGCTTGATCCCACTTGGGTACGTAGAAGTCACCTATGTGATGCATCCATTACATTTATTTTAATTTTTATTTTGAAAATAGGATAGCAATGTTGAAAATTTTCAAAATATATTTGGGTTTGGGGTTTGTTTTGGAAGAACGAAAGAGTAGGAATGAAGAAACTTTAGTCCCGCATTTTGGTATAAACAAAGATAACCTGGTTTATATATGTGTTCCCAAGAGATGGTTAGGCCCTTTGGGCAACCAGATGTTTTCTCTTGGTTTAAAGAGGGAGGCCACGCATGTCCAAAAAAACACTTGGGTGCCCAGCCGTACATTTGACGTTAGGCCTTGCCAGGACCAGTCGGGTCAGTTATGTCAACTGGCCTAATCTAGAATATATTTTGGATAGATTTCTAACAGTCCATTTTTGGACCGTTAACAAGCCCAAAATTTTGAAGATTTTAAAAGTTAAATAAGGCGGGAAACTGGAAGCGGGAGATGCATTTTTTGAAGGTAGAAAATCTAAATTGATACGACAAATTGCAAATGAACGGACACAACTGTTGCAGATGAACGGATAAAACTGTTTGAAGAACCTCTTCAGTGCCTATATAAAGGCATATTAGATTTAAAAATTAGTTCTCTTCTTCTTTATTTCTAATCTCCATTATATTGCAACATCCACCTCTGAAATATAGAGAGTTCACGGTCGAATCAAGGGTGTACAAACCCTAAATTCGGTTACACTATTAAAAGGCTTTATTGAATCATGAAAGTCAATAATCCAATAACCCGTTTGTACTTGGTGGGTTGAATTATTGTCTGAAAGAATCTGTTATATAAATCTTGAAGTCAGAAGTATAATATCTGCTTCATTATCATGCTCGAACCAACTAAGATATCCAACAATTTTCAGACAATATATTTTACCATGGAAGGTTCAAGTAATTTCAATGCTTTACAAGTAATGAATCGGCACGTTAATAGATTACAACATTTTGATGGAGATAATTTCACTCGGTGGCAAGATACCATGAAGTTCTTTTATATCACCCCAAAATTGTTCTACATTCTAAAAGATGGCTTGGAGGTAATACTCGATGAAACACCTATAGATAATGGGATGCTCAAGATGATACGTGCAAAGCGAAAAGGGAATAAAATTTTGTGTAGAGGACACATCCTGAGTGAATTTAAACTTCTCTCTACAATGCCCATTGAAGCCTAAAAACAACAAAAGCACTATGAACTGCATTAAAAAAAACCATATATCTGAGGCAAGCAACAAGAAATTCCTAGTATGCAATTTTATGGATTTCAAATTGACTTATAACGAGTCCATTATTGGACAAGTTGGTGAAATATTGTATAAAATAAACCAACTTGTAGATTCTAATATTCATTTCCATGAATCCTTTATAGTGGGAGTAATGATTTGTAAACTCTTTCAAACTTGGAATGACTATAAAAAAGTGTGAAGCATGAAGAAATGGATTATGATTTAGAGAGTTTATAGCGTCATCTTCGAATAGAAAAGAACTCTCATAAACATGAACATATGATAGTCTACAAACCGAGTTTCGTTCTAAGGAGAATAATATTGAAATATCAAATTCATTGAAGTCTAAGAATGAGACATGATTTAAGAAAAAAGGTCAATCCAAGGAGGATAAAAAGAAGGGTGCTTCTTTATTTTGTAACAAGCCCATACACTACGCTTATGACTGCCGTCTATGAAAGAAACAACTAAAGGCGAATATGGTCGAAGACACATATGTGGTTGTAGTGTAAGAAGAAAACTCTATTAGCGGCATGAACAATGATTGGGGCTTGATACTTGAGAAACCATTCACATATACAAAGACTGTAGCCTTTACAAGAACTACAAAGAAGTTGGCAGAGAAGGACATGAAGTTACTTGAGTGAAAGAAGCAAGTAATTGGAAAAGGCACTATTGAACTCACATTCACTTCAAGAAAGGTTCTTGCTTCTATTAATGTGTAATGACCCGTAATTTTCGACGATTTAAATTTGTTAATTTAATAAGATTGTGTAATTAAATACTGAAAGAAATAAAAATTTGTGAATTATATTAATGAAATAATATATTAATTAATAGTAATTGAATGAAATTAGTGTTATGAAAACTAATGGTAACATTTGTTGTAAGTAATAAACTTATAAATGTAATTAAAAGTAAATGGTAACAACTATTATAGGTTACCTATTTATTTAGTTTATTTAATTTGAATTGGAAATCAATTATATTTTTAATGCAATTAAATGTTACATTAATGTGAGTTAAGACAATAACTGAAATTTGTGAATGTAATAAATGAATGGAAATGTTATTTTTATTCATAAGATAAAATAAAAGAATGAAACCAAGTTGAATAAGTTAATTGAGATTTTGATTATTATTAATATATAAATTTAACAAAATTTCAATATAAGTGGAAATACAGTAGTTACCACAAATAGAGATGGAAATTGGAGAATGTTAATGAATTGAAAGACAAACAAATATTAACTAGGTTATTTGAGTAATAATGGATTGAGTATAAAGATTGAAATCAAATAAAAACAATTTATTTGAAATTTAAATTTTAAATAATTGGATTTAATTACCATTGAAGTTAAACACTGTAATTGGTAAATTAATTAACTTTGAATTTATATATAAATTTATTTTAAATTATGGTAAATGTCCAAGTAATCTAAAATGACAGAAATTGTAAATTATTAAATTTGAAATAAAAATGTGATTTAATTAATTTAATATTAATTTATTTAATTTAAGTGAAAATAGCCATTTTGGCCACTGACTCGGATTTCGACGAAACTAGTTTCATCGGATCCGTAACGGTGAATTATTATAGGATTTCAAGTTTCGTAGCGATCGGATTTGTCGTTTGATCATACAAACTCGAAACGCCTAGAAATCAAATTAATTGAAATCAATTGAAATCAGTTTGAAATAAGCTGATTTTAACATAACTTCTTCATACGATGGAATTTGGACTTGAAATCTATTCCATTAAATTTGCAATCATCAAAAACATCTATTTTGATATATGGGATGACTCATTTTCGTTCCGGAGTCAGAATGGGCTTTTCGGGTCGTTTATCATTCCAATTCAAACCAAATCTTGTCAATCCATTCTATTTTCAGATTTGTCTATAAATAACCTGTTATAAACCCTAGTGTTCCTCAACTCAGTTTGTCTGTACGTATAATTTCATTTGTTCCTCTCTTTCCAATGGCAGATAAACTGTAACGACCCAGAATTTTGAACAAATTAAATTGAGAATATTTAATTAATTTTAAATATTTGAACGATGATTTAATTTGGATTTCCGATATAACTTTGAAATTTGCGGTTAAAACTTTAAAAATTTAATCTATTGAATATTGAATAAAAATTTGAATCTTCAATTTTAAGTTGAAGAAAAATATTTCAAAAGCTTGTAAAATTGGTATTGATAATTCTGAGGGTAATAGAACTTTCAGGATTGAATTTGAAACTGCTCTGTTCAGTTTTGAAATTTAATCGTTTAAATCGAATTTAAAAATAGCCGTCCGAGGCACAGTCTCGGAATTCGACGAAACCAGTTTCATTGGGTCCGTAATAGTTTGTTATTACCGGATTTCAATTTTCGTATTTTTCAGAGTTAATACGTGACCGTACGATATGCAAACGCATCAGAATAAAATCAAATTCAAATTCATTTTTAATTTAAATGTTTAGTCAAATGTGAGCACGTTGTCTTCCCTTAGTTTCAGCCTAAAATCATGCCATCGATCACGGGGAGGGAATCGCGCTGAGCATGTCGTTCGTTTTCAAATATCTCGTTCTCCCTCTGTTCAAAACATTTCAAACGAGAAGAAAATAGAACGAAACAAAATAATGGCAGTCGAGTCCGCTCTCCCCCTTTCAACTTAATTCACGAATTCGAATCCCTCCCCTCTGTATAATTCAAAGTCGAAAAACAAAGAAAACCCAAATCACAAACTCTTCCTTTCCTCGTATACCCGAAAATCAAGTTATTCGATTCAAATCAAAGTTACGCTCTGGATCTCGAGCTTCTTTGAATCGCGAGTGGAGCGGAGGGGGTCACGACTTCGACTTCGGCAATTAGGGCACGGTGGCATGGATTCGTCGACATCAAGGCGACGTTGCGAGATGGCGATGGCATTGGATACGAGGAGGCGCGGTGATCTCGAGCGCGATGTCGAGGCCGCGACAGTGGGGTTTGGATGAAGCGCTTAGGGCAGGTCGAGGTGAAGAGGGGTGCCGCGACTTCATCTCGAGCTCGGCAGCCTGGTCGTGATCGACTTCAATTTGGAAGCGTACGCGAGCAGTTCGAAGTGGTGGAATGGCCGGAGATGAATGATCGACCGATGGGGTTGCTTTGGTTGTAAGGTACGAGATGTTCATCTCCAATTAAAATTAACATGAATAAAAGATGTTCAGGAAAAAAAAAATTATATGTACAGTTTTGATGTTTTATATCCAGTGAAATAGGGGATAAAATTTCTTTAAAATTATAACTTTGGAGTAGAAATTAATTATTCGAGTTAAAGATATGAATTGGATTAAATGGTTCATTTAATTATTGTCATTATATAAAAATATTTATTAAAAGAAACTTAGTTTAAATTTCATTTTAGTTAAATAAATTGTTAAAAGAAATTTGTTTGAAATTTAAAGGTATTTGTTTACAATAAAAACAAATCGCGGGTTAATTGAATTATCAAATGGAATTTAATTCTTCAAATTATTCGATTTAATTCGAATATTGATAAACTGTAAATATTTATACAAGGTATAAATCAAGAAATCGAGTCAGGATGGAAATGGGATTGCAAATAAATAGCTAAGGTGAGATTTTTCTCACTCAAATGAAAAGTGGAATTTTCAGTTATTGATTGTTTGCTATTTGGATGTGATATTAGATATAGTAGGATATATCTATTATATATAGCAATATATACATATTGGCATATGTATATATTGGATTGATTGATTTCCCGCCTCGTATAGCAGATGAGACCCTATTACGCCGTTAGTAAGCGGATATTTTTATAAAACCCATATACCGCGATATTCCACCTCGAAGTGGAATGGTATTGTGCTAACATCTTTGGATGCAGGGAAACAGGTTGGAGGGATCCAACTGGATTCCTCACCAGTATTTATTTATTTACAGATATTGATGTATATTCTGTTATCATATGTTGATATATGATGTTTGATGTTGTGATTGACTAATTAGTGCTGTTGCATCATCGGATTCAAGTTTTGAAGTTTAAAAATAACATCTTTTACTTTAAAAGGGTTTTTAAAGTGATTTTTGAAAGTAGACGTTTTATTGAATTTTTGAATTGGTTTATTTCAAATAAATAAACGTCTAAAATTTTAAAGTTATAAAAGTTAAGATTTTTGTGAAATAAAATCAAAGTGTGATTTTTGAAATAAAAGTTAAGAAAATTTATGAAATGGTTTAAATTGGGATTTCTAGTATTATAAACGGTTTATTTAAAAGATGTACAAAATTGGATATTTATGAATTTGAAATATTGAGAGTATAAGACAAGTTTCTATAAGGGTTAAAATGAAGTGTAAATGGGATTTCATAAGCTAATGAAATCTGAAAGTTTTAAATTTTGTGAAGTTTAAAAGAACGATTTCTTTTAAAATAAATGAATTATAAGTTATATTAACTTATAAATTGAATGGGTCATTAAAGAAGATGTATAAATCGAAGTTGTTATAAAATGGAGATAGAATTTATAAACGTTGTTTTTATAAATTCGAAAATAAATCAAATTTGATTGATTTTAAATATAGAGATTATTAAGGGAATTTTATCCACGATTTTGGACAGTGGATAATTCTTGAAATAAATATGTAAAAAGGGATTGAAACTTGGTTATTGAAGTATATTCACGATTTTGGACAGTGAATATATTATTGAAAAAAAAATAGTATGTTTGGGAAAGCGATATTATAAATGAAGTTAATTGTTTTAAAAGATGTTTTAAAACGTGTGAACTATCGAAATCATAGATTTCAACATTTATTGTTGAAATAGACGTTTTCGAGGAATAAGGAAATGGTGGACTATAACACTGTTGTTATAGTAAATGATTTTCGAAAGGAAATGTTTTTTTAGTATTGGGATTTATATATATCTATCTTAAAATCTGAATCCCTATACTAGTGATTTCGAGTCGTCGTAACGATGTTTTACGCAACATTCGTTTTGACTCAAATAGATGTTAAAATTAATGATTTCCTTAAAAGAATGAATATATACTTAATTTTGATTTAAGTATATAGAATATTTTCCAAGTGTTGAAAATAAATGATTTGTGAAATACTTATTATTAAATAAGTAGGGAAATGCATTCCCAAAATGAAATGAAACGTTTTGAGATTTTATCTTTTTAAAGATAAAATGAAATTGAATATTTGAAATCGATTTGAGAATCGTATATCAGTAGATATTTTGAAAATATAAATTCAATATGGAATTTATAAAGGAAAGGGAAACTGTTTAGAAAAATAAATATTGATTTATTTTTGAAAGTGTGGAAATTTTATATCTAATGAAGATATTTTTGGAGATAAAATAATTTGGAAATTTTTTTGGAATCTGATGATGTTACGCATCTTTATTGATAGTTAAATAACCGACTATCGATAATTACCTTGAACGATATTTGTTGTGAATTGGATGAATTTGAATGCCACACTTATTTTTGAATAATCGCTCACTATTCGGGTTAGTCGGGAAAGGACCATGGGGTCGTATAACCCATTCCGAATATGTGATACGTCGTTATGAATTGCATTCGAAGACCGGTGTTGAAGACCGGATATTTTTGAAAACGGAATGATTACCGTCGAGTTACTCTACATCGGCTGATCTCCGGTTTAGAGGTTTTATCACCCTTAGTGACGGGAAGTCCGGACGTGATTAGAAGATTATCCGGATGTGCAAGGGCTTCGTGAGAAGTGCCTTCGGTTCTGTTCGATCCCGGAACAGACTTGTATGGATTGTGTGTCTGACGTTACAATTTGAGATATAAAGCTGATTTCTTTCAAATACATTTCTGTTGGTGGCGGAGAATTTATTCTCTTAGCTTAACACCCTTCTCTGAGACGTACGAGCTCAGAGGTTATGTAGTTGAAATTTATCAACGATATACTCCCAATTTGGTAACGTGGCATACTGAGTGTTGCTGTGAAATGATCAGTGTTTGATCATTTGTGATATGATCATTTGTTTGATCTTATATCTTTGTGATCATAGGTTGATCATTTGTTTGACCCAAAGCATGGCTTTGTAGAAAGCGTAGCTTTGTGGACGAGACTTCGTCGAGCCTCACACCCCGGAAATGGTCAAAACAGGAAGGATGCAGCAAGGTTCTAGGGAGTAGCGCCCCTTAGTGTATGTCATTCCTTCTGGATAAAGGTGGTATCATGGTATGGAGCCCAGATACTTAACCTCTGTGGTTGCTGCAAATTTATTACTTTGTGGTTGTTGCGAATCGGGGATCCTCGGGAAGATCGGTGACGATCGGGGGATGGCATACGCGTGTCAGTAGTTACCTATTTTTGCAGAGGTAACCCGGCCTTGTGTTGGCAGAGATCTAACCGTAACGTTAGGTTCTCGGGTCGTCTATTCCAGGGACGTACCCATCATGGAGAAGGAAGTTCCTTAGCCTGACCATTTGTTGGAAATCCAAAGAAGCAATACGTGACTTGTACGGTTTTAGTTGTAGAACCTGCCATTTAATATGGTAGCTATAGTAAGCATACTATAATGGTACCTATGCTGGCTAAGATTTATATTCTACTTTCGAAATGTTTTCTACACTATGCACTAATAATAATATCAGAAAGAATTTGATTTTTGCATAGTAAGCATCTTTGACTATCATAAGAAGAAATCTCCTCCAATTCTGCGTTTGCATTGTGTGTGTGGCGGGAGGTCTTATGGTAGTTTCATTTTCCAAAAGCATTGCGAATTTGTTTTATTTTCTTTGTGAAAAATAACTGTTTTATGATCTCACACCAGTCACCATGACTGACTCGGAGTTTATTGTTTCCCTTCTAAACTCTGGGTGCCCACCAATTTCCACACGGGCAGCCTATAGTTATGTTATCAGGATATTCTGGAGCTTTGGAGATGAGCTGGATGACGAGACGTAGTACTTGTATCTGATATATTTATTCCGCTGTGTATTCTGTATGAGGACAAGTTTATATAACTGTCCATTGTTGTATATTGACTCTGATTGATGTATGTATAAAAACTGATATAATTCTTTGTTTTAAATGGCTAGTGATTATCTATTATATATTGTTCCGCTGCGATATGTGAGATTCTAATATTATTTCTGTTCTGATGTTGTTCTGTTGTTCTTCTTTCTTCTCTTTTTCTTCTATCTTCTTCTTCTTCTGCCTTTTTCTTCTTTCTTAAACCCTCACTATTGGAGTTTCCGGCACTCGATTGCTCGACAGTCGATAAAGGGAGTATCGATGTCGAATTTTCGAAAGTCGAAAATTTCGGTACGTGACAGCGTGGTATCAGAGCATATGGTTAAGCGACAACCCTGCTCTGTTGGGTGTTACTCATTAGAGATAGAGTCAGTAGTACTCTAGAATGAGTGTGAGTGTAATAATAGATATGAGCGCGTATTTGTTAGTGAATATAAAATTGTTTTGTATTATGTTGACTTATTGGTTGATTGTTTATGGATTCTGGTCGGTGCAGTCTAGCTAACTGTAATCGATAGGGGTTTCTAAACTCTTAAACAAGATAAACTGACACAGTATTGTTTTAAATAGGGTAAATGAAATAATTTTACCCAAAACTATTTTTGTGTAGAAAAGAAATGTTTTTTCTATGAATTATCATAGTTTATGGATGTTTGGTTGTTATAAAATAATAACATTGAAATATTATCATTGTTATATGAAATGGAATGAGAAATTAAAATAATAACCAAAGATTGAAGATAAATTCAATTAACAAATGAAATTTATAAATGCGAATTGAAGCATAAGGAAATGAATTCATATACAAATGAAATTTGAGAATATAAATTATAAATGTGATTTGTAATTTGAAATGGAATTCCAGAGAAGTTTTTGGAAATGTTTTGAAAAGAATTTGAAAATTTTGGTGATTTGGAAAGTTTAAATCCTTTTTGATTTGAAAATGAATTTCAAAGGTTTTGAAAAGTATTCTGAAGGGATAAAAGCTCTAAACTCTTTTCGGTCGCTGGAAAATAACTTCGGTAATGACTGCAGCATCATCAATGTTCATTTTCGGGTTTCCAAAAGAGGGATTGCTGCCAAATTATTTTAAATGGAAGTTGTTTGGAAAAATTTGGGTTTTGTTTTGGAAATTCAAAGGATAATTTGAATTGTTTTCAAAATGGTTTTTGAAAGGTTGAAAAGACTCTGGAATACCATATAAAAATATTTATGGAATATTAATTAATTGATAACTTATACAGTTCGAATTTTGATAGAATAGATTTAACTTAAAGAATGGAGTTAAATTAATGTAAGTACAAGTGAATCAATTTAATGAAAGTAAATTGAACGTTGAAAAATTCATTTCGAATGTGTGAAGTAAAGTATTGAAATAAAATTAGTAACTGAAACTAATTGAAGAAATGACAAATTAATATGGTTTGAAATGAATTAAATTCATATGAAATTTGAAATCCAGTTTAATGTGAGTGGTTATAAACCATAATAGTGAATTGAAAATAAATTTTTGGAATGAACAAAAGAATAAAACTGGAATTGAAACTGAATATTGAAAACGAATTTGAATTGTGTGAAATAAAATGAAGTTTGAGATTAGTTTGAAGTGAACTAAAGGAAATTGATAAATTCAATATTCAGAAGCTAAACTGAATCCAAATTAGATTGGGATTGTGAATTGAATTCAAATAGATTTGAAATGTAAAAAAAAAAAAATTGAATGAAAATAGTTATATAACTTCAACAGTGGAGTAAAAATGTATAAGCAGTTTATATTGAAAATTTTGTAATAGAATTTGCAAAATGGTTTGAATATGTAACTAGATATTATGGCTAGTAGGATATACAGGTGTAAAGGAATTGGAATTGAATTGCAAAGATAAATTTGAATTGCTCGACAAAAGGTAAGTATTTGAATTTCAATATGAGTTTTTGATGATTTCTTGTCTAGCCGCTTGGCTTTTTCTTTTCTTTTGAAATCTGAGAGTCCGTAGGGACGTTTTGTAGTCGTACCGTATTAGCCGCGCAAAGGAGACGCTGGCGAAATTTTTCAGAAATTCCGAGTGTTAGAAAATTTTTGAGAAATTTTGAAAGTTTAAAATTTGAATTTGAATTTAAATTTGAATTGTTAGTAAAACAAAGCTGTTTGAAAACTTATAATTGAAGTCGGAAAGTTAGTTGAATTAATAACGAATCTTTAGTAGGAAGATTTGTTTTGATAAATTGATAAAACTATTTGAATTATGGAAAATAATAGAAGAGTTAAGGACCATTTTTTCCTAACTTGTAATTTCGAGGACGAAATTTTTTTAAGGGGGGAAGTCTGTAACGACCCAGAATTTTGAACAAATTAAATTGAGAATATTTAATTAATTTTAAATATTTGAACGATGATTTAATTTGGATTTCCGATATAACTTTGAAATTTGCGGTTAAAACTTTAAAAATTTAATCTATTGAATATTGAATAAAAATTTGAATCTTCAATTTTAAGTTGAAGAAAAATATTTCAAAAGCTTGTAAAATTGGTATTGATAATTCTGAGGGTAATAGAACTTTCAGGATTGAATTTGAAACTGCTCTGTTCAGTTTTGAAATTTAATCGTTTAAATCGAATTTAAAAATAGCCGTCCGAGGCACAGTCTCGGAATTCGACGAAACCAGTTTCATTGGGTCCGTAATAGTTTGTTATTACCGGATTTCAATTTTCGTATTTTTCAGAGTTAATACGTGACCGTACGATATGCAAACGCATCAGAATAAAATCAAATTCAAATTCATTTTTAATTTAAATGTTTAGTCAAATGTGAGCACGTTGTCTTCCCTTAGTTTCAGCCTAAAATCACGCCATCGATCACGGGGAGGGAATCGCGCTGAGCATGTCGTTCGTTTTCAAATATCTCGTTCTCCCTCTGTTCAAAACATTTCAAACGAGAAGAAAATAGAACGAAACAAAATAATGGCAGTCGAGTCTGCTCTCCCCCTTTCAACTTAATTCACGAATTCGAATCCCTCCCCTCTGTATAATTCAAAGTCGAAAAACAAAGAAAACCCAAATCACAAACTCTTCCTTTCCTCGTATACCCGAAAATCAAGTTATTCGATTCAAATCAAAGTTACGCTCTAGATCTCGAGCTTCTTTGAATCGCGAGTGGAGCGGAGGGGGTCACGACTTCGACTTCGGCAATTAGGGCACGGTGGCATGGATTCGTCGACATCAAGGCGACGTTGCGAGGTGGCGATGGCATTGGATACGAGGAGGCGCGGTGATCTCGAGCGCGATGTCGAGGCCGCGATAGTGGGGTTTGGATGAAGCGCTTAGGGCAGGTCGAGGTGAAGAGGGGTGTCGCGACTTCATCTCAAGCTCGGCAGCCTGGTCGTGATCGACTTCAATTTGGAAGCGTACGCGAGCAGTTCGAAGTGGTGGAATGGCCGGAGATGAATGATCGACCGATGGGGTTGCTTTGGCTGTAAGGTACGAGATGTTCATCTCCAATTAAAATTAACATGAATAAAAGATGTTCAGGAAAAAAAAAATTATATGTACAGTTTTGATGTTTTATATCCAGTGAAATAGGGGATAAAATTTCTTTAAAATTATAACTTTGGAGTAGAAATTAATTATTCGAGTTAAAGATATGAATTGGATTAAATGGTTCATTTAATTATTGTCATTATATAAAAATATTTATTAAAAGAAACTTAGTTTAAATTTCATTTTAGTTAAATAAATTGTTAAAAGAAATTTGTTTGAAATTTAAAGGTATTTGTTTACAATAAAAACAAATCGCGGGTTAATTGAATTATCAAATGGAATTTAATTCTTCAAATTATTCGATTTAATTCGAATATTGATAAACTGTAAATATTTATACAAGGTATAAATCAAGAAATCGAGTCAGGATGGAAATGGGATTGCAAATAAATAGCTAAGGTGAGATTTTTCTCACTCAAATGAAAAGTGGAATTTTCAGTTATTGATTGTTTTCTATTTGGATGTGATATTAGATATAGTAGGATATATCTATTATATATAGCAATATATACATATTGGCATATGTATATTGGATTGATTGATTTCCCGCCTCGTATAGCGGATGAGACCCTATTGCGCCGTTAGTAAGCGGATATTTTTATAAAACCCATATACCGCGATATTCCACCTCGAAGTGGAATGGTATTGTGCTAACATCTTTGGATGTAGGGAAACAGGTTGGAGGGATCCAACTAGATTCCTCACCAGTATTTATTTATTTACAGATATTGATGTATATTCTGTTATCATATGTTGATATATGATGTTTGATGTTGTGATTGACTAATTAGTGCTGTTGCATCATCGGATTCAAGTTTTGAAGTTTAAAAATAACATCTTTTACTTTAAAAGGGTTTTTAAAGTGATTTTTGAAAGTAGACGTTTTATTGAATTTTTGAATTGGTTTATTTCAAATAAATAAACGTCTAAAATTTTAAAGTTATAAAAGTTAAGATTTTTGTGAAATAAAATCAAAGTGTGATTTTTGAAATAAAAGTTAAGAAAATTTATGAAATGGTTTAAATTGGGATTTCTAGTATTATAAACGGTTTATTTAAAAGATGTACAAAATTGGATATTTATGAATTTGAAATATTGAGAGTATAAGACAAGTTTCTATAAGGGTTAAAATGAAGTGTAAATGGGATTTCATAAGCTAATGAAATCTGAAAGTTTTAAATTTTGTGAAGTTTAAAAGAACGATTTCTTTTAAAATAAATGAATTATAAGTTATATTAACTTATAAATTGAATGGGTCATTAAAGAAGATGTATAAATCGAAGTTGTTATAAAATGGAGATAGAATTTATAAACGTTGTTTTTATAAATTCGAAAATAAATCAAATTTGATTGATTTTAAATATAGAGATTATTAAGGGAATTTTATCCACGATTTTGGACAGTGGATAATTCTTGAAATAAATATGTAAAAAGGGATTGAAACTTGGTTATTGAAGTATATTCACGATTTTGGACAGTGAATATATTATTGAAAAAAAAATAGTATGTTTGGGAAAGCGATATTATAAATGAAGTTAATTGTTTTAAAAGATGTTTTAAAACGTGTGAACTATCGAAATCATAGATTTCAACATTTATTGTTGAAATAGACATTTTCGAGGAATAAGGAAATGGTGGACTATAACACTGTTGTTATAGTAAATGATTTCCGAAAGGAAATGTCTTTTTTAGTATTGGGATTTATATATATCTATCTTAAAATCCGAATCCCTATACTAGTGATTTCGAGTCGTCGTAACGAAGTTTTACGCAACATTCGTTTTGACTCAAATAGATGTTAAAATTAATGATTTCCTTAAAAGAATGAATATATACTTAATTTTGATTTAAGTATATAGAATATTTTCCAAGTGTTGAAAATAAATGATTTGTGAAATACTTATTATTAAATAAGTAGGGAAATGCATTCCCAAAATGAAATGAAACGTTTTGAGATTTTATCTTTTTAAAGATAAAATGAAATTGAATATTTGAAATCGATTTGAGAATCGTATATCAGTAGATATTTTGAAAATATAAATTCAATATGGAATTTATAAAGGAAAGGGAAACTGTTTAGAAAAATAAATATTGATTTATTTTTGAAAGTGTGGAAATTTTATATCTAATGAAGATATTTTTGGAGATAAAATAATTTGGAAAATTTTTTGGAATCTGATGATGTTACGCATCTTTATTGATAGTTAAATAACCGACTATCGATAATTACCTTGAACGATATTTGTTGTGAATTGGATGAATTTGAATGCCACACTTATTTTTGAATAATCGCTCACTATTCGGGTTAGCCGGGAAAGGACCATGGGGTCGTATAACCCATTCCGAATATGTGATACGTCGTTATGAATTGCATTCGAAGACCGGTGTTGAAGACCGGATATTTTTGAAAACGAAAGGATTACCGTCGAGTTACTCTACATCGGCTGATCTCCGGTTTAGAGGTTTTATCACCCTTAGTGACGGAAAGTCCGGACGTGATTAGAAGATTATCCGGATGTGCAAGGGCTTCGTGAGAAGTGCCTTCGGTTCTGTTCGATCCCGGAACAGACTTGTATGGATTGTGTGTCTGACGTTACAATTTGAGATATAAAGCTGATTTCTTTCAAATACATTTCTGTTGGTGGCGGAGAATTTATTCTCTTAGCTTAACACCCTTCTCTGAGACGTACGAGCTCAGAGGTTATGTAGTTGAAATTTATCAGCGATATACTCCCAATTTGGTAACGTGGCATACTGAGTGTTGCTGTGAAATGATCAGTGTTTGATCATTTGTGATATGATCATTTGTTTGATCTTATATCTTTGTGATCATAGGTTGATCATTTGTTTGACCCGAAGCATGGCTTTGTAGAAAGCGTAGCTTTGTGGACGAGACTTCGTCGAGCCTCACACCCCGGAAATGGTCAAAACAGGAAGGATGCAGCAAGGTTCTAGGGAGTAGCGCCCCTTAGTGTATGTCATTCCTTCTGGATAAAGGTGGTATCATGGTATGGAGCCCAGATACTTAACCTCTGTGGTTGCTGCAAATTTATTACTTTGTGGTTGTTGCGAATCGGGGATCCTCGGGAAGATCGGTGACGATCGGGGGATGGCATACGCGTGTCAGTAGTTACCTATTTTTGCAGAGGTAACCCGGCCTTGTGTTGGCAGAGATCTAACCGTAACGTTAGGTTCTCGGGTCGTCTATTCCAGGGACGTACCCATCGTGGAGAAGGAAGTTCCTTAGCCTGACCATTTGTTGGAAATCCAAAGAAACAATACGTGACTTGTACGGTTTTAGTTGTAGAACCTGCCATTTAATATGGTAGCTATAGTAAGCATACTATAATGGTACCTATGCTGGCTAAGATTTATATTCTACTTTCAAAATGTTTTCTACACTATGCACTAATAATAATATCAGAAAGAATTTGATTTTTGCATAGTAAGCATCTTTGACTATCATAAGAAGAAATCTCCTCCAATTCTGCGTTTGCATTGTGTGTGTGGCGGGAGGTCTTATGGTAGTTTCATTTTCCAAAAGCATTGCGAATTTGTTTTATTTTCTTTGTGAAAAATAACTGTTTTATGATCTCACACCAGTCACCATGACTGACTCGGAGTTTATTGTTTCCCTTCTAAACTCTGGGTGCTCACCAATTTCTACACGGGCAGCCTATAGTTATGTTATCAGGATATTCTGGAGCTTTGGAGATGAGCTGGATGACGAGACGTAGTACTTGTATCTGATATATTTATTCCGCTGTGTATTCTGTATGAGGACAAGTTTATATAACTGTCCATTGTTGTATATTGACTCTGATTGATGTATGTATAAAAATTGATATAATTCTTTGTTTTAAATGGCTAGTGATTATCTATTATATATTGTTCCGCTGCGATATGTGAGATTCTAATATTGTTTCTGTTCTGATGTTGTTCTGTTGTTCTTCTTTCTTCTCTTTTTCTTCTATCTTCTTCTTCTTCTGCCTTTTTCTTCTTTCTTAAACCCTCACTATTGGAGTTTCCGGCACTCGATTGCTCGACAGTCGATAAAGGGAGTATCGATGTCGAATTTTCGAAAGTCGAAAATTTCGGTACGTGACATAAACCCTAATTCCCAATTGCAAATTCAAAATCAAAACCAAATCAAAAATTCAGTCTCCTCCAAACCCTATCAAATTATATACCGTTTTGAAGCTCTCGACGAGCGCATCTCAATTTTGTGATTCGTTTTTCAATTCGATGCACCGTTTGTCCAGAAATCGAGAATGAACCGTGGCCGTTCATATTGGATTTTTGACGATCCAACGGTGGATCGTCGACCGTTTGTCGATCGGGGAGTGTCGTTGGGTAGAGGAGGAGGTGCAGCACGCATCGGTACGGTTCGTTGGTCGAGATGGTATCAGAATTCGCCACGATCGGCATTTGAATGCAAGCGGCGGTGTACGGCCTGGAGAGGCTCGCGTGGATGCGCGACCACATGGGGAGCTCGGCCTTGGACGGCGAGCACAGCCATGGCGTTAGATCGAGGTGACGAGGCATGGAGACGCGTGTTCTTGGTCAACGTGGTGGCGGCCAGTTACTGTTGCTCGATCGATGCGTTGAGAGAAGTTAGGGTTCTCGCATGATTACAGCTGACGTGGTAAACGTTTATTCGTTTATTTTATTTAATTGTATTTTAAATCGTATAATGTTCTAATCGATGTAACTTTCACATACGAGGTCCAATTCACGCACAACTTGTTCCGCTAGGATCATATCAAAATTTCGGACATTGTGGCGCTGGTTTAGGTGAATTATGGGACCGTTCAAATTTTGGGCTTATTTTGAATTTAAATTCGATTTAAATTCAAAGGTGAGTGTTTTAACCCACTCACAACTTCTTAAACTTCTTATGTTTGTTAAATTAAATTTTTGATGTGATTAGAAATTTATTTATGACTGTTTGGTATATTTTAAATCATCATCTCAGTTAATTTGAATTTATTTGAATTAAATCGTTATTTAATTTATTATTGAATATAAATTGCCAGTTAAATACCTGTTATTGATTATCAGTTCTATATTGATATTTATTGATTGATTTGGATGATGTTTGTAATGGATGTTGACAGTTGATATTGGATGAATGGATGTTTTATTTTATATCGTTATAAACTGCAAGTTCACTATGGGTTGAGATGATACATACCCGAATGATCAATAGATTAAGGAAAAATCGTTATGGGTTGAAATGATAGACTCGAGCGATTTTATGGATTTTGTTATTACATTCGGGATTGCGGTTTGAAATGATATATAACCGTAAAATTATAAATTGCAGATTGAAATGATAAATATCTATATCACTTGACCCTAGGGTAGAGAATTATATATGGACACCGGATTGGTTAAATTAAATGATTTTAAAATCCTTAATTTTCGAATTTAATTAAATGATATTTTGAAATAAAATTTGATTTATGTAAATGGAAGTATATTTGGAAAATCAAGTTTTGTGTTGAAATGTGAATTGGTTTAAAAGGAACTGCTTTAAGAAATAAATTGGAAGTTTAAAGTTAAACTTTTAAGTATAAATGAAATTCTATCGCAATTAAGTTATTGAAGTTATTTGAAAATACTTTGAAATATTTTGAAGTTGGAGTGATCCAAATTGATATTTTAGAACATGGATTGAAACGATATGAAATTCAATAGTTTATTGAAATGTTAAATTTAAAGGTTTTGAATTTGGTTTGTTGACTTGGAAATTGAAAATGGTCCAAATGCGTTGAAATGAAATGAATAGTTTAATTTGATATAAATTCCAAATTCAAGTTTTAATATAAACTGTTTTAAAAATATATTATTTCAAAATTTCTAATTATTAAGATTTCAAAGTATTAAACTATTTTTACCTGTATTAATTATATTAAATCATTTTAACCTATTTTAAACCCTTTAATTTATTTAAACTAATTAATCTATTTTAACTTATTTTAAATCTTATTAATCTATTTTAAAGCTATTTAATCTATTTAATTATATTTAATCTATTTTAAATCTATATTAACTAGTTATAACTATTTAAACTATTTTCATCTAAATTTCAAACTAAGTAAAATGGATGGGTTTATATTCAAATTCTCGATTTTTAAAGTGAATGTGGTTAAGCGACATTATAACTTAAGTTGGGATCTAAATAACATACTTGGTTTAATATGATAATTTTGAAATGAGAGTTTAACCTATTTTGTAAATATGACTTTTGAAAGGAAATATAATTTCGAACTATGATTTCAATGTGATATAATTTTGGAAGTAAGTAATGATTTTGAAAATGATATGATTTGAATTGAATATGAATTATGAAATGATTTTGGAAATGTAAAAGAACCATCCAGTGTGTAATAAGCGATTGGTTGTTAAAGAGACCGGGATCAGATATTGTCATACTCTCAGCCAATACCGAAAACCACTTTGACAACTGTGTACACGGTGGAGATTCCAGAATGAAGTAGGATGGTTGGCGACGATCCTATGAGGTATATACGTGGACCTGACTCCCTTGAGTTAGCTTAAGGTGGCTAAAACAGGAGCAATTGACGGGCTAAGTGAGGTCATTCCTCTGATCGGGCACATTCCTTCGATACTATATTTTGACTTTGCGATTGATTTGGTGGCCACCCTCGATTTTTGATTTGGGAGTGTGTTCCGAGATGGGCGGTAGTAGCTGCTATGTGTTACCACCAGTCTGGAAGTGTAATTGGTATATCTACCCTGGCATTGCCTTGTTGTGCCGAGTCACCTACCCTAGCGCGCCTTCTACGATTTTGTTTTATTTCGTACCAATGGGGTATCCTCTGGCGGCCCTAGTTTACGGGGAGTTACGGTACTGTATAGACTATTGGCATTATAAAAATGTGTTAAGGGGGAAAATGTAACGCCTTAATGCTATTTTAATAGTTTATCTTACTTTATACATATTATAATAGCGTATTGTACTACATAGTAGATAGTTTAATGGATCCTTAGGAGATGTGAATCCCGAACATCTCTTAAGTTACTGCACTCACGTTAGACACTAGATAGGAGATGTCAAACCCCGTAAATATCTCCAACGCCGTTTACACTCATATTTATTTACCATTGATTTGACTTACATATGATCTTTTAGTTCTGACTCGAGTGTTTTGTCTTTTCAATTCGCTCGGGTCAGCCTGAGCATTTCAGGATTTGAAGACCTTATTTCTGGAGGACGAAGACGAAGATTTGTACTACTATTATTTACCATATTTATTCCACTGCATTCATACTGTTCCGCTGCATTATTTTTTTATCTCTGATATGTGTAACTCTGATTTTGTATTGTATAAGTATAATCAAATGTTTTGTATACAGCTTCATGAACTGTTATTTGATTATTATATTTTGTCATTCCGCTGCGAGATTCTGTTTTAGTTTTCCTTTCTCTGCTTTTCTTATTCACCCCAATAACAATCCGCCCTTCTGTATGGTTTGAGTCGGCATGTGTGCCTGCTTAAAACGTCCAAAAAAGGCGGGATGTTACATAATGTGTTTCATGTACCTAATATTTGTAAGAATTTTCTCTTTGGATACCTTTGGAATAAAGGAGGATTCAAGATAGTATACGAGTCTGACAAATTGGCGTTATCCAAGGATCACAGATTCATTGAACATGGATACTCTTATAATGATATGATAAAGTTGAATTTAATAAAGAACACTTCTGCTTATATATAGTTGATTCTATTGATTTATGAGATGCTAGATTAGGACACGTTAATTATGGTTCTCTTAAGAATATGAATAAGTTAGGATTAATTTTTGATTGCAAGTTTGGTTCTGTCTCTAAATGTGATGTTTGTTTTCAAGCAAAAATACATAGAAAATCATTTAAATCTATTGAAAGGAGAACCAATTTCCTTGAATTAGTATATAGTGATGTTAGCGATTTAAAGGGCTATACAACATACGGTGGTAATGAGTACTGTCACATATATTGATGATTATTCGAGACATGAATATGTTTATCTAATGAAAATCAAAGATGAAGTTTTGATATGTTTACAATTTATTAGGTTGAAGTGGAAATATAATAAGGACTTAAAACAAAAATGTTGTATTCTAATCGAGATGGTGAATATTTTTCAAATGATTTCATATTATTTTGTAAACAGCATGGTTTAATTCATTAAAGTACTGCTCCCCATACATCTCAACAAAATAGAGTCGCTGAAATAAAATAGGACATTAGTAGAAATGATAAATGTAATGCTAAATAGTTCTAATTTACCACACTTTATGGGGTGATGCTGTATTATCTGCTTGTTATATTTTAAATCAAATTCCTTTCAAAAATCCCCTTATGAATTATGGTTTAAAAGAAAACCTAATTTATCAAAACTCAAATTTGGGGTTGTTTGTCTTAGTTAGAAAACAAGATACTAAAAGACCAAAATTAGGAAATAAAGCATTTAAGTGTGCCTTTATTGGTTATTCACCTCATAGTATAACCTATTAATTCATAATACTTAACACTTACAGTGTAATAGAATTTTTTTGAAAACAAGTATATATCTGAAAATCAAACTTTTGTGGACCCATTGATACCATCTAGTCCGGACCATATGGAAACTAATGATAACAATTATGGCGATTATATCTGTAACCACCTGGAATTTTGGTTATTGGATTTTGAATATTTAATTGATTTCAATATCAAAATATTGGTTTTATAAGTCAAATAACTTACAATTCAAATAGTGGAAATTAGGGAGGCATCCCTATCATACTTTCATATTGTAAAGCGGGTCCCTGTCAAAGTTTCATTGTAAAGCGGGTCCCTGTTTTCTGGAAACAAAGAAAAATTATTGCTGAAATGTCAGCAACTTTTATAAATAAGTGCTGATATTTCAGCAACTATCCGTGTCAAAGTTTTATTGTAAAAACAAAGAAAAATTATTGCTGAAATGTCAGCAACTTTTATAAATAAGTGCTGATATTTCAGCAACTTTCATAAACTGTGTTCACAGTGTACATAAATGTTGCTGAAATATTAGCAACTTTCATACACTATGTTCAGAGTGTACAGAAATGTTGCGGAAATGTCAGCAACTTTTATGAAATGTTGCATCATGCTCTGCAATAATCGTGAATAAAAAACAGGGACCTAATTTACACTGAAATTTAGTGAAGGACTTTTCGTGAATTTTGAAACTTAATAAGGACCTGTGCCAAAAGTACCCATTCAAATATAGGGATTTATTTGAGTATGTGAATTGTGAACTTAATATTGGAATAGTGATTTAAATGTCGAGATTTTGGATCTAGTATTTATTTAATGGATTTAATGTTCTTATTTAATTTCTTTTAAATTAATAAATAATAGTGGTGAATTCATTTTTTAAATTCATTTACAATAATAAATTGTTTGAATGAATAATCAGAAAATTTATTTTTATTTTTACGACTCAATTTTTGTTGACGTATTCTTAGTGTGATTTATTTGATTTTTCCATAATTTTTAATTTGAAAAATATATAAATTATCATTTGACGATTTACCAGCAAAAGATAGTGTTTTTGTGATTTTACAGAACTCAATAACCAATGTATATTATTATTGTTTTGAGGTCGCATTGCAGTTCTGAGCGCGACCATATTTTTGTTTTGTTGTTCATGGTTCATACACGAACAGAAATCTAGGTAACAAAATGCAGAAAATTTAAATAAATATAAGTCAACACTTAGCAACCCAACATTTCTCTTATCATTTTTTCCCTTTGTCTCCAAACGTACCATTCTACCCAACATCAAAATAAAAAAGAAAGCAAGCTTCACCATTTCAAAAATTCATACCTAAGGAAATACTTAACAAAAAAAATAAATATTAGATCTTTTGGATTTGTTTGAGCTATTTTTACATGTGGGCATGTTTATTTTTGTTGCAGCTACGTGTAGACATGATCGACGAGGAGCAGGCCTAGCTAGGGTTTAGGATTTTGGCTATTTTAGTCAACGATCGTCGAATTGGAGGCTTGTTTTGGTTTTGGAGTGTCGAATATCACCTAGGGTCGGAGTCTGGGAGATAGTGGTGGCATGGGGTGAATCACGTACGTCGTGTGGTTGAACGAAGGATGGCTGAGTCACGATTTATAAGGGAGGCTCGAGTGTGAAGTGATGGGAATGGACGTGTAGCTCTTGTGAAGAGAAGGTGGATGGTGGTGTCCGTTCGTCGAACGGTGGCTTGGAGAAGGAGTTATGGGTGGTCAAAGGGTCGGTCATGGTGGGTTGAGTGTTAGGATAAGGCGGCCTAAATTTTGTATGGGGAAGAAGATGTTTAAATGGTAATTAAGGTTGTAAATTGTAATGAAGGAAATTAATTATACTAATTAATTCAAAATCTTGTAAACTAAATATCTATTTCATACGAGGTCCAAATCGAGCGCGGTCAGTCAATTTGGATTCATAATGACATTAGCTACGCTTTGGAATTGGATTGGTGAAGATGGGAGCTTGTAGAATTTAAAGCTAAAATCAGATGCTATTCGATTTTTGTCAGATTCAAAACACTTCACCGATAACGGGGATTTCGGTGAGTAAAACTCTCCTTATTGGTTAACTAATATGTTAATGGTAGATAAAAATTATTTATTGCCTACTTGGATGTTGTACTTTACCGGTTGTTTGGTTTGGATAAATTATCATTTTTGAAAATGGATAATGGATAAAGTGACAAAATAATACCGATCTAATATAATTACGTTTTTTTAAATAATAACGTAGTTAATTTAAGCATATTGCTTTGGTGTTATCTATTTGGCCAAATAAACACCATATAATAATAAATGGAAAAGTTTATTTTGAATGATATATGTTTAGTATAATAAATTCTCGTTCTACTATTATATTAATTTGAACATTCATTATGTGACATATGATTAATACTGGATAAGTGATTTATTAACAATTGATTGTTAATTATGGATTTGATTTACATATATGCCTGCTTATGTAAATACCTATAATTTAACTTGGGAAGTTAAATTGAATTTAATGGTAACTTGTTCAAATACCATTGTGGTCACTAAACCTCTTTCTGAAATTGGAAAGTTATAGATTTAAATTAACTTCAAATTTTATAATTTGAAGTAAAGTGTTTTATTTAATTATTATTTTTAATAAAGTGTTTTTTTTAATTATTATTTTACAAAGTGTTTTGTAAAATTATTTCTTTATTAAAGTTTATTATTATATTTATAATGTTTTAAAATTAATTATTTTATTAATGCTGTTTAAAAATAATTAATTACTTATTAAGGTTATTTAAAGGTAATAAATTATTTATTAATAATTTTATAAAATTAGTTAATTATTTATTAGAATATTGTTTGGAATTTAATTAACTATATTCTAAGAGTTGCTTAAGTTATTATATAATATTATTAAGATGTTTTAAAAGGTTAATTATCTTATTATTTAAATAGTTTTGAAAATTCTATTATTATATTATTAATAATGTTTTAAATTTTATTTTTATATTATTGAAAATGTTTAGAATTTATCTTTATGATGTTGAAGTTTTTATTTATTATAATTAAATAATAAATTGTTTATGCAAGGATTTCTTTTATAAAAAGGATTTATTAAAGGAGTTTAAAAATTTGAAAGAGGTTTAAAATTTGAAAAAAAAAGTTGGGTTTTGAATGATTTTAGAAAAGAGGTTATAAATGGTTTAACGATTTTAAAAGGGAAGTTTTATGAGTGGGTTTTGGAGATTTATAAAAGTGTATTTTTATAAATAAAACTTGGAGATTATAAAGAAGCTTTATAAATAGATTTGGAGATTTATAAAGGAGATGTTTATAATTAAAAGAGATTTATGGAAAGGAATGGGTGTTTCAGTTTGTTTATATCTCCGTTTTAATGACATTCAGGTTTGATCATTTTAATATGATTTTGAAATAGAAAATCTCTCTAAGTGTTTGGTGAATATGCTTATACCATTTTATAAATATGTGGAAAAGGTTTTCCTAGTTTTGAAAAGAATGGATTGTGAATATACTTACTCCAGTGAGCTAAGTATATAAATATTTTTTTAACATTTTTGTAAAGAGATTTAATTAATGAAAGATTAATCTAAGAAGCTTGGTGGTTTCCATAGGAAATGTAATCTCTGTTTGAAATGTTTATTTATTGGATAGTTAAATAACCTACTATCAGATCTTGGCCTAAATATAATCCTTTTTAATTTTGGTGGTACGGAAATATTTCCCTACTTAACACAATTGGATTTTAACTTTGGAAATATCTAGGAGAAACATGGGGATTATATGGTACAGTTACCATCGGTGGTCCTATATTGTACGTATAAGCTCGTTGTTCTTCTCGGACAAATGATGAGGAGATCTATCCACATAAACGGTTAGCGGGTGATCCTTGCTCTTATGTATTATCAGATTATTTCCAAAAGAACCTACATTGATCATTCTGGAAATCAATCCACTTGTTTAGGAACATTCGGTACATGGGGAGTGTACTTATAAGAAATGACTCAGAACCGTAACCACTCAAAATCCATATACGGGTTCCATACTTGGAGGAGATTCGAGATCTATTTTGGATGTTGGAATCCATGTGTGATTCCAAGACCCATTGGGGTATGGGAATCCATGTGTGATTCGGAGATATATGTTGAGATGTGGGAATCCATGTGTGATTCCAAGATGTGTTAGGGTATGGGAATCCATGTGTGATTCTGAGATCTATATTGAGATTTGGGAATCCATGTGATTCCGTGACCCGTTGGGATGTGATAATCCATGTGTGATTTCGAAGTCTTTGTTGAGATATGGAAATCCATGTGTGGTTCCGAGGCCTTTTGAGGTATGGGAATCTATATGTGGTTCTGAGATTTGTTCAGGTGGCGGTGCATGAGTTGGAATGCCGAACATAGCCTCACTAGTGGTAATGACTAAAACTAGAGATAGGATGCATAACCAAGGGTTTAGCTAACTAATGAGGGTGCAGTTGTCTCCTTCCTAGAGTTACTGCAGTTGTTATGCATGCATGGAGGGGTGCATTCGGCCTTGCATGGCCAGCCATGTATTTACTATTGTACATCACTAGGGATGTATTGTTTCTTTGGAAGGATAACTTTGATCCTTGTGCAAGAGGACCGTTCTTGAGGTACCGAGGGCCCCTTCGTGGAATCCTACACAAGTAGCGAACGTGCCTTAGCTGTTTTTGATTATATACCTATTATTGTTGTGATGTATACTCACGAGCATCACAGCTACCTGTTTATTGATATTTTCGCCCTTAGACATTAACATAATATCACTGGATTTTCTAATATAAATGGTTTGGTTATCGTAGGGTAAAAACCTATCCGTGTTTATGTGCGGTGTAGGCTTATGAGATAGTTTTATTTTGAAAGGTTTTATAACATTAAAATCCATTTGAGGTGTGTTTCTCATGTTGGTTTACCAGACTGATCCGGGTGTTATTATCTAATAATGCTTGGGTCAGACCAAACATATTTACAGATCTAGTTTGGATGCTTTAGAGCTTCAGGAGATGAGCTGGATGCCTCCAAGTCATAATCGCGTATATTTTATTTCCGCTACATTAGTTGTTTTATTTAACAGCATTCGTGAGCACATGTTGTCATAACTGTCCAGGCTGATGATTTGTTTAGTGTACTCTGATTGATGTATGTATATTATAGTTTTTCTTTATGTAAAGAGAAATTGGATATTATATATTACTCGTCATGATATGATATTCTGTTTTGTCTTTTCTTACTTTTTCCCCAACAAGTTGTCTTTTCGGTACTTAGATGTTTGACATGGTGAATACCGTGGATGTATTAGTGTCGACTTCTGAGGATCGAAAAGGCGGGTCGTTACAATATCTCCTCTCAAAACAACGATGAAACCTTAACCGGAATACTTAAAGCACTCAATGGATAAATTAACCTAAATTTAACTACTAAGACCTTTTCAAGTATTCTTATATATAATTAATTTTTGTACTTTATCAAAATCATATGCTTTCTTTTCATAAATTTATATGCTAATGGCGATTATGTTAATAACCAGATAATCTATCACTGGCAATAAATAATCAAGCAATTAAACATCTAGAAACCAACCATACATATCCACAAGAAAGCATTCGGTTTAATTTATAACTCTTTATATTTTAATTAGTTGTTTATATAAATATTATTTTCTTTTATATAACAAACAATATTCTACCCCTTGCGGTATTGGAGATGCCACTAGCTTTTAATCTTTCTAGCTCAAGCCAGACTTTTATGGGCTCATAACTTTGAGGAAATACTCTTACTCAATCCCATATTCTAGACCAAGCCTAACTAATATATTGATTGACTTATTTATCTATCAGCACAATATAACACACATCGATTAAAACAAATACATGCACTCAACAGAAAGTAATCTATAAGCATTGGCCGCACCGCTATGATCACTATGAGATCCTTCTTCTCAATATGTTTCATTACAACTTATTTATGTGATGGGCCCAAAGTGCGAGATTCTAATTTGGCCTTTTAAAGCTTCATAACTGATCTACTTCATTTGAAGCCACATAGAGATCTAGTATTCATTACCAATGCCGATACTACTAGTCGGATAAAAAATTTCTATGTATAGCATACAGAGACCAATACTCAGATGACAGAAGAGATAAATACTACATATAAGAAAGTACAAATACGCTCCTAGATAGTTACCGCAATAATCATCATATACTCCTACTATTACTTAATGATAAATAATTATCTACCACAAACCCATGAGACAGGGACTCTAAGTCTTTTCTATAGCCAAAACTCATGTTTCTTATAATTTGTATTGTTCTTAACCTACTCTGGTACCAACTATAACACCCTACTATACATCCATACTACTAAAGAGTATTAAAAAGAAATATTGTCTAGTAATACGGAAAATAAGGCGATATTGGTTGACCACACTCGAACATTCCCTTAGGCTAACACTGGTATGTTTTTTTTTCAAAACCATAAAATCCTACCTATACATACCTAGTATCGGCAAAAAGTATTAAACAAGTATGTTTTCGAGGACATAAAATACACAATATAATTAGAGAAAACAGAATCATAGAACGTAGAGAAAAATATAATATCATAATATACATATCACAAAGTTGGTTTATAAAATGATGTATCTGACCAACAACACAAATACACACACATCTCAATCCATGTCAAGTATGATATACATCTCAACATCATCACTTATACATATACACATTGTGACGCCCCACCTCTATACTCACACTAACCAAGGACACTACTTGGTAATGTTTCAATTAGTACGAAGAATAAGGCTGTTGAGGAGCGGCCAACTGTATAATTGATTTGAGCGAGAAATGATATGTCAGATAGTATGTCATGCATTTCATTTCAAGAGGAAATCTGACATATCCAATCCAAACTCAAATCTACTACACAGTGGCTAAGTGGCCTTCGGAATCAATATAAAATAAGCACAACACAAAATCAGTCACATTTAGGAATTTAATCCAACTAACGATGCTATATTTAAATAAAACATTTAAATATTTCATCGTAAAATATGTGGGTTGTTACACACATACATGGAATCATCAAAAGGAGTTATATATATAAGACTTTCAATATACAATATATTCTATAAACCGTCTCCTCAAAAAGCCCAACATCCAATGGCTGATGTCCCTTTGATACTTATATGATAAACAAGATCTAACATAGTGGGTGATATTTATATGATAAACAAGATCGATAACTAACATATGAGTGTAATGGTAAATTCCCATAACAATTATATGTTATATGAATACATCACCCATTAACAATAATAATATACTCATATTAAAAATCATAACAAACTAGGTGGGGTATCAATTATAAGTAATCCTATGCGAAAATCATTCAGTTGAGCAACTATCACCTATATGCGACATATAACGATGAATATCTAGACCAATAGCCCTAATGAGATATAAGGCTCTCAATAGTTTTGCCCTAGAAGATAAATAAGATATATGATATGTAGACTCTAAAACAACATACGAATCTCTCATCCGTGGCTCTAGGAGATAATGATAGACAAGCACACAACAAGTCTCTAATGTCAAATAGAATGATGAGAATATAACAAGTCTTTAGGTTAGGCTATCTCAAATAATAGACGTGAACATAACAAGTCTCTACGTCATATAATCATCATTTCTAATGAGGTGATAACATCAAATAGAAATGAATTTACCTAAGTGGTCTGGATGGGAGACAGTTGTACCATTACACTGCTCCAGGAAACGCTAAGGACCGCAACTAATTTGCTATAGTCTCTTAGTTACTCCCAGAATTGTGACACATATTGTAACACCCCATGATTTGGTGTTAGTTATTTAATTAGTTAGTTAGTTAATTAATTAGGCTCCAAAAATGAATTTGTGAAAATGATGGAATTAGACCACGAAAATTGCATTGCGTTTGTAGTGAAATTCTGAGCAACTTTCATATTTGGAGTATTGTGATTGGAGTCCAAATGAAGAAGCTACGGACGAAAAATGAATTCGGAACGAAAATAATTAAAAGAAGATACTTAACTAAAATTTTGTAGGCCCACACGTCGACCGCTGTGTATAAGCGGTCGACAGAGGGTGGTTGACCCACCTCTATGCGGTGGCTCTAGTGACCCAAGGCCATATCCGGTTCGGATTTTAAATCGTGCGGTTCTGGTTGATTCTAGCACCTATAAATACAGGCCTAACCCTTCCTTCTCTTCTTGTATTTTTCTGAATAGAGCAATGAAGCTCTGCCATTTCTTCTTCTCCACTTTCCTTCTAAATTATAAAAGTAAGATATGTATATCTATATTCATACAATTAGGGAAGAATAGAAATCTAATAAAAAGGAGAAGAGAATCAACTATACACGTATATGAGCTAATTTATATATATCTGTATACACATAATCTCTGATATATGTATATACCCTTTTTATACATATTTCTTGGATTAAAAAGGATTTGGAGATGAATCAAAGGTTCTACTGCAAATTTGGATATTAGAATCGCTTTTAAAAGGCGAGTAGGAAATTTTATATATTTTTATGATTTTAAATCTATTCCGTTGGAACAAGTTTGATTTTTGTGCCTAAATCAATTTCATTTGTGAATTGTAGGCTTAAATTAGTGTAGAAAACTATTGCCTACATATTGTTATTTTAGATCTAATTTGAAATATGTTTACACTTAGATCTTGAAATCAGTCCCAAAGATTTTAGAATTTGAATGTGGTAAAGTTTTATTTTAGATCTGTACTTCGGTGTAAAATAGGATTTTTGGATTATTGCCCAATTTATGTTGTGTGGTAGATTTTCCATAGTTTAATTTGTGGGAGGAACATCCGTTTGATTTTTATAAATTTGTTTACTTTTTTCACCTTTCATTTAGAAGGCGACGTTTGATTTAACAAAGAATAAGAAATTATCCATTCCTTGTAATTTCAAACAGAGTCAATCTTTCCATTTTGTGTTAAACCAATTTATGGAAATCATAGCGAATAATCTTCCTAAGGAATTTAATTCCAGCAAATTAAACATGGAAAGCTTATTCTAATTACATATTTATGACTAGAATATGTTTGTTTATGAGTAGGTAGTTTTATTAGGCAGTTTATACATATTTATTGCGTTAATAAAAAAGAACAGCATTTATTAGTGCGTTATTTGTGCGTAACGTTCGTTAGTTATTATTACATTTAGAGAAGCGAACAGTTAGAATTATAAAAAGGCAGTAATTCATATTTAAGAGAAATAAATTAGGAATTCCAATTAATTAATTAATAGGAAATGAAAGATTATAACCTAAATTAATGGGCAATTAATGAGAAATAATGGATAGTATTAAATTAAGGGTTACAATTAATAGAGACAAATGGATTAATGAGACTGATAAAAATGGAATAGATATAAAAATGTTACTAATTTGAAATTAGTAATCACACCTAAATGTCTTAGGAAATGTCTGTTAGGATTTTATGGACAAATTGATATTTATGAGCATTAAAAGGGGATTTATTGGAAGATAAGTATTTAAGGTAAATCTTATTGCCTTAAATAAAAGGGGAATTAGTAAGCTAAGTCCAATGTCTACTTAAGGTAATATAAGTAAAGGCATAGGATAGTTAATTGGACTTAGTGGGTGAGTGATGCAAGGTCAGTAGAGTCACTCGATGGAAGAATGCCCTTCACTTTGAGGCTAGCAACAGTAGGGTGCATTTACTACTGATGTGAGATATCACTAATCCTAAGATTCGTGATGACGAGAGAGATTGGACTTGCTTTCTTAATTGGAAAGTGTTGAATGGTCCAAATTTGGAATTAGGAGCGGTGAGGGATATCTCTAATTACTTCAGTGTTGAGGCATTAAGTGGCTATCTTAGAACCCGCCTTCATACCGAAAGAAGTAATCTAGTGAGATTCCATATTTTAAGAGTGATACTGGATATCTTGAGAGACGTTCGCTTAAGGTTTGAGCTATTAAGCAGCTGTAAGGTCCGCCTCTTTCCTATAAAAGAAGTATTAAGTAACCCAATGAGATTTCCAAGCAATGTTGCAAGATAGTACCGGTGAGGAGTCCGCCTTAGGATTAGGTACTAAATGGCAAAGGCATACCTATAAATAGGTGTTGAATGGTCAAAGGCTTGCCTAGTCCTTATTAATGGGGTATTAAGTGGCTTGGGTATAGTCACTCACATTGCTAAGACTTTAATAACGATAGATGCACTAGTAGTATGGCTATTATATAAGGTCATAGATAGTGGTCAAAATTCTCTGTAGCTAGGGCCAATAGACCAATAATGATGATGCTAGAAGTCCACCTTGGGAATAGGTCTTAATTGACGTAGTTTACCTCGATTAAGTTCTTAAATTACAAAGTCTGTCTATTTTCTTTTAAAAGTATTATGTGGTGATAGTAGAAGTCCGCTTCATATTTAGAAGTATTAAGTGGAAAATGAGTATGGAAGTATTGGGTGGTTGATAAGGCTTCGTTAGTATTTTGTACCTTGGGAATGGGTAGGTAAGTAATCGTGTGTGCAATGCAAGGTTAGATTAGAATTGCTAACCTTAATAGACAAAACCACTAAATGGAAACCAATCGGTATAAATTATGTTATGGATAGTTTATAGATTTTCCAATTACCAAAACATTGTTCTGACCCCCTCCCCATTCCAACCCACAGGATAAATTTAGAGGAACAGGTCACTAGAGCTGTATGTGTTTAGTTAATGGAGAAGTCTTGTTTTCTCTCATGATCGATGCTGGTGTGACAATCTGCTATCTAAGGAATACCAATAATTCTAAAGTAGTAGTCATAATCAGTATTCTTATCCTATTATTGTTTCCACTGTAAGTTCAAATTTCTATCAACCTTTGATGATTTTCATGCTTATTTGAAAGTACCAAATCCAACGATCTGTACTTTGATGGACTTGGGTTCGATTCTTGTCGAAATTTAGGACAATTAATGTACGGGTTGTTACATTTGGTATTAGAGCCTAGGTTAGTAGATCAGAGGAATTATGATAAATTGAGAGAACACATTCGTACATTCCTATCTAGTATTATTATATTTTTATGTTAGATTCTAAGAACTTCAACTAAAGAAGTAGTTGTAGTTCCACTCCGAAGGAATAGGCAAAGCAACTATGGATTGAAAATATCTTAGAGTTAAGATTTTCATGCCAACTTCGAAGTACCCAAGCAGTGTTGGCGATGCATAAGGCGTTGTTGATGAAGAGCATGAGTACGACATTTGGCGGGATCCTAGAGGTTGGAGGTGTTCGACTTGATGGTTGAGATTCTAGCTACTTTATGATTTTGGATTTTGATGACGAGTTCGAGTCACAGACACATATTTATTCCAGATGGGCGGGAAATTAGAGTCTGTATGTCGCAATTGTCTGAAGGCAAGTTTTTGCTAGGGTGCATTCATTGATCACCTCTTTGATAGCAAACCAGATATTTATTTGAATAATTAATTTCAATTCCTTAGTCTAAAACTCGTGAGAGAATTTTTATAAAGTATGTTTTGGAAATGCCTTAGATTTTGTAAAAAAGGGTTTTCAAAGGATTTCTTTTTCCAATGATTTATTTTGGAAATTTTGTTTTGGGAAAGTTTTGAAATTTTAATTTTCAAAGAAACACGTATACCACTAAGTTGGTCATGTTAAGAATTTTAGTTTATAAAGGATTAATTCTTTAAATCCTTAAATATTTATATGTATATATAGTAATGGCTTGATTTTGATTTTTGGCATAGAAATAGTTTTCCAATTTGAGAAATTTATGTTTTAAAAAGGTTCTTGGAAACCCTAAAATATACATATACATACATATATATATATATATATATATATATAAGTTTTTTAAGGGAATTTTTGGTATGAAGTAGTTTCTATTATTTAGAAACAAGTATAAAGGAGCATATATTTAGCTCGATGATTTTTCGGTTTTTAAAATCTTCTCTCTTTAAGGTATAGACAAAATAGGAATGACATTCAATTTTATTGGGGTATGTAGTTTGAAGTGTCATTGTTCCACCAACTACTGGAAGAAATATTTCCATGCGAAGTTGGCAGGAAATAGTAGTTGGAATATTTTTGGGTTTTTGGAATTGTTGTTGGTCGTAGCAGTTTCGTTGGGACTACTATGAATAGTCGAAGCATGGTTCGGGACTAGGCGGTTGGCTTTGAGACCGCCGTGACGAGGACAAGTTTTTTCGAATCGAAGGAGACGGCGCGAAATGATTATTATTATTTAATCCAACCCTAACTCAATCTAGATTCAGTTAACGCCCCTATCCCATTTAGTGGTTGACCATCTAGCAGTAAACCTAAAGTGATCTACCAGTTAACGAGTTTTGGTACAACTTGAACCTAGAATGGGACTATAAAATTCCTGTCTGAATTCCCCCAGTTGCCTTCTATCGTTCCTCCTTCCTCAACAAGCCGAACCCAATCCCCATCCTCCTCCTCCTCCAAGTATCAACCTCTCTCTTCCGTTCCTCCACTAGGTGACGCCATTGTTCCCTAGGAGCAATAGCCTTGCCTCTCCATATTGGTTTTGCACGTTAGATCTTGCCCCACCATCACTCCAGATCTAAACCTCATTTCCTCCTTTCGACCACTTCTTAGCCCAAGACACCTTTTCACAATGTCGGTTTTTCCTCGCACCATTATGATCTCAACCCTCAAGAGGCCACTTAGCTAGATCAAAATGAGCAGAAGGTTCGTCGCTTTTGGATTGGAAGAGTTATTCGTCGCAGTAAGATTTGCACCGATCCTCTACTTCGAGACCTTTGAGTAGGAATGTTATCCGTGCAACATCTGCCTTTTCGATGTCCTGCTAGCATGGAATTTCGATAGAGGCAACAGTTTGATTCATTCGGAGGTGAAGGGTGCCTTGATTGAGCTGACTGATGATGGTCGCGTTGAGATTTTGGAGGCCTCCACGAAGGACGCGAACTTAGATGATTTTGAAGTGATCAACTCAAAGATTTTGTAGCAGATCTTTTTCTAGGATGTCGGTGTTTGGAAGACGGATAATCTATGTCTGACTGCCCATCAGGTTGTCCGCATCATTCAACATAATGTCGTCCCTAAGACGGGAAGTTACGACTGGATTTATCCCATAGTGCGGAAGACAACCTATGCTAGTATTGGCGGCATCACCATCAATTAGACCCGCACCCTTATAATGCAATTTGTTGATCAAGGATTAGCACTCCATAGAGTCACTTTTTGTATTTTCACTTATCCACTCTCGCCTTTAGGTAATACAGGCAAACCTCCATGGAGAGGCAGTTTAGTAGAAGGTCCATCTGCCATCATTAGATCCTTCCTTAGGAAGATGGCAATTCTGAAGCCGTTAGCAACACCAGCAGCGCCAGCGGTACAAGATTGGATGTATAGCCATCATGCTACGACCATTCAAGGGTCATATCAGTGGATTGAACTCCAGCCGCGGAGCAAGGCATCTCGTTGTCTGTAGGTATTAGTTTAGGATTTATGGTGTCGTTGTCTTTTCCCTTCTAGAATTTGTTCATTTCTTTTAGGTTATTTAGGTTGTAACTGTTAGTTGTCTCTTGTAAAAGGCACGCATGATATTATAAGTTATTATTTATTTATTGTTCTATTGTTTTTGACTTGCAAACCGCTCTTATATATGCATAGTGAAGAAGTAGTATAAATATGGAATTCTCATAAAAGACACTTAACTAACAATAAATGCAATATAAGACTGGAAGTTTAGAATAGTTGGAAAACTTTAGCGAAGAAAACAATAATGTTATTTTGGTATCATGGGTCATTGCTCATGTTCCTTAAAACCTAAAGATTTTGGGTAGTTGGGCATGATGACATTTTTAAATAAAATGTCAAGTTTTATAGGTAAAGGTTAGTTGTAGAATTTAAGAATTTGGTTTATGCGTTTAGCGCATAACCGACTTTCGACTACGCTGAAATTGTGGCTTAATTTATCAAAATTTTTAAAAAGGAAATATTTTGAAAAGCTTCTCTTTTGAAAAAAAAGGATTTTAGGTTTTACTTATTTTTGGCTCAAATTATTTCTAGAACATTTGTCCAAAAATTTGATTTCAAAGGAAAATATGCATCTAAATATTTTGGGATTTTATTTTTCAAATGACGTATAAATTTGAAAAGTGAGAAATATTTTTATAAAATATTTGATTTTGAAGGCCACATGTTAAGCGTAGGGAAGGCAAATAGAGTTAGAATTTGCGGATTTAGCGGTGCATTAGGATCGATGATGCGATAAATGCAATTGGTAACAATGAAAAACTATTTTGGCCTTGGAATTTCTATTTTCATACCTTGTCGATGATGCGCACAAGTCTATTTTTAGACTCAATTCCGTTTTAGAATCTAAAAATAAGTCTTATTATGCGTTTGTGCATGGAAAATTTGGAGTAAATCCAGGGCAGCAAGGAATTTTCACTGTTCTACGGGAATAGGAAGGTTACAGAGAGGTAAAAATGTTAAATTCTCCACCTAAATTCCTGTTTACGGTAAGGAGTAAAGTCTAGAAAGCGATTTTTCGACGCGTTATATTTTTGGATGGTAGGAATTTGATGCAAAATTGGTTGCTTCATACTTCTATTCATAGGAGCATGGGGTTTTGGTTGAAAAGATTTTCCAAAAGCTGCATACAATTAGAACTGTCGGTATATATATAGGTTGTTTGCTTCATATTTTTCAAAAATGTTTTCAAAGAAATGCATTCATATAGGAGGATCTGATTTAGAATTATTCTACATGCATATTTTATGTGTGGTAATGCAGTAATACACTATGCACTTATGCACATTTGGTTGCAAAATTGGTTGCATGCTCATTGGTTGTGTAGTTTAGGATAATTATGAGCCAAAACCATGGCTTAGTCATTGGTGAAATTTCGGGGATGAAATTCTTTTTAAGGGAGGAAGAATGTAATACTCTGTAATTTAGTATTAGTTATTTAATTAGTTAGTTAGTTAGTTAATTAGGCTCCAAAAATGGAGTTTGTGCAAATGGTGGAATTAAACCATGAAACTTGCACCATTGAGTTTATGGCAAAATTCTGAGCAATTTTCTTATTTGGAATTTTGCGATTGGAGTCCAAATTAAGAAGTTACGGACGAAAAACGAGTATGGAATGAAAATAATTAAAATAAGAAAATTAACTAAAATCGCCTGGGCCCACAGGTCGACCTCTGTGTATAAGCGATCGATAGGTGGCGGTCGACCCGCCTCTATGTGGCGGCTCCAGTAACCCTAGGCCATATAAGGCCTGGATTTTAAATCGTGTGGTTCTGGTTGATTCTAACGCCTATGAATACAGGCCTAACCCTTCCTTCTCTGCTCATATTTTTCTGAATAGAGTAATGAAGCTCTGTCATTTCTTCTTCTCCAATTTCTTTCTAAATTATAAAAGTAAGATATTTATATCTATATTCATACAAATTGGAGAAGAATAGAAATCTAATAAAAAAGAGAAGAGAAGAGAATCAACTATACGCGTATTTGAGGTAATTTATATATATTTGTATATCTGTATCTGTTATCCCGCCTTTTGGCAAGGCCGTAACACTAAGGAATTGACTAATAACCGATGACGGCCCATCCTAGAAATCAGTTATACACGGGCTCACTATGGATATCGGCGAATTTTGTCCGAGTCCGGATCGAGCCAAAATTGATAGGACATGACAAGCTAAGCCATGGGAGCCAACGTTCAAAATCTCAAGTCAATCCGAATTCGTATGCTCAAGTTATGAGGGATGCAAAATTGGACGAAAATCAGATACCATTCGTCTCGCTCCTTCGACTCGCTCTGGTTCCCTCAGATATCAACTTCGACTCGCTCTGGTTCCCTCAGATATCAACTTCGACTCATTCCTGTTTGACTCGCTGCCATCTGGAATACCTATTTCGACTCGCTTCGCTCAGCTACCCACTTCGACTCGCTCGACCAAAGCCTGCTTCGACTCGCTCAAACCAAGTGCTTGCTTCGACTCGCTCGAAACAGCATCCATCAGAGAGTCCTCTTAGACTCCCTCCACAGCCTTCATAGAACCACTATTCGACTCCGTCTAGTTTGACTCCAACAAAGCACCACGTCACCGAGTCGAAAGGAAGCGAGTCGAAACATAAGCGAGTCGGAACGGAAGCGAGTCGAAGGAAACATCCTACCAAAAACTCCATTTCGTATTGATCATATCTACCAATCTACAAGTCCAAATGCTATGAAATTTTCACAGAAGGCTACGTGCATGCTAAATAATGTCCACGCCAAATTTCGACTCCATTGGATGAAATCTCGAGCGATTTGAAATCTGCTCGTGTCGATCACGGATCGGATCGAAACTTCACGGGCTTGGGCGAGCGGGCCTGGTCATGTGCCAGAGAGGGTCTCCCGAGATCTGGGCGAAATACCAGCCTCCTACACCTATAAATAGACCCCCAAAGCCAACAAAAAAGGGGTTCTTCTTCCTCTTTGTGATCTCCAACGCCCGGACTCCGCCAGATCCAGATCTGAACTCCATTGTTGCTGCTACCAACGAACTTCACTGCTGCAAATCATTGTTACTCGCTGTAATTTGCTGAAATCAATTGTAAACATCAAAGAAAGATCAATACAGCAAACTACTTCACAGTGAACGTAGGCTATACGCCGAACCACTCTAAATTCTTATGTCTCTTTGCATTTTAATTATTCTTATCTCTGAAATTTGGAGTTTTTGTTAGATAATTCCTCATTTTCCATTTAATTTCTTCACTTTATCTCTTCAAAGACTTCCGAAGAGTGTTGTGCCCAATTTTGGTACAAACACTTTGGTGCTTTCACTGAGAAAAACCCAATTTTTCTCCCACTCTTTGGATCTCCTATCTATATTGGATTGCATAAATCTAAGAAGAAGATCCAGATCTAGAACTTTGAAGCCCTTCCATTCTATTCAGATTTGCAATCATATTTAGGAAAGGACTTCGCCAATTCATTATGGTGAGCACACGTACCACCTCTGCAGCTGCTGATCAAGGAGCACGGGACCGACAAAACCCCGTGCAATCACCTCCATCCAACCAAAATGCTGCAGGACCTTCAGATCCATCAGGTCCAATCACTAGGCAAGAATTCCAGACATTGCTTCAAGAGTTGACCCAAAGTCGACAGCAGCTAGCGGAACAACTACGCGCCAACACAGAGTTGACTAACCAGCTAAATCCCAAAGGCGAAGAAGATCTAGAAGAGACCAAGGTTCTCACTCCTCCATGGAAAGTTCTGCCTCCTCTGATGGTCAAACTAGATCCACACGTCCACGGTTAGGTAAAAGCTACACCCAGGCCATGGGACACCAACCTGCTTCGAACCTTGGGCAACCTAGAGCTGGACTATCCACGAGTCTCCGCACAGAACCTTCAACTCGAGGAGGAGCTGCTCCTTATCATTTTACCGGCAACATTGCTACTACCACCACTGCCGGACGGGGAGGTGACGCTGGAAACCAAGCAGATCCTCAACGTAGCCAATGAGAGCAGACTCCTGAGCCTTATGTCCCTGAGGATGTCGAACCAAGGAGGCGAGGCATGAACCGTCGACCACGTCCGGTCCAGACTCGCGATGTGGAACTCGACCACACCTTGGCATAACATGCTCCAAGTGTCCGAATGCCAGATATACCAGCGATGATCCGCCAAATGATCCGTGAAAGTCAGGGTCTCTCTAATGACGACTGGGGAATCTCCCGAAGTCATACCCCTTTCACCGATGATGTTTTGTATGCTGAACCACCTCGGCACTTCAGGATGCCGGCTTTGCCAGTTTATGAAGGAAGTTCTGATCCCAATCAACATGTCCTGAAATACGAATGGCTGATGAATGCTGCTAGAGCTGATGACGCAGTAAAGTGTCGTAGTTTCCCTCATTTCCTTAGGGGGCATCGCTACCATGTGGTTCACTCATTTCCCACCGCGATCCATCTCTAACTTTGACCAGATGGCCACCAAGTTTGTCGAACAATTTTGTATGCATGTGGCGAGGCCAAAGGACGTTAACACTCTGTCTAGTGTTACGCAAGCTCCCGGAGAAACACTTAGACGTTACTTGGAGCGATTCCACGCTGCGTGTGCAGAAATAAGCAATCCCAACGATAACTCTATCCCGATGGCTCTGACTAAGGGGATTGATGCTGATTTCGAGTTCGGAAGTTGGTTAGCTGGGAAACCACCTGCGTCATTGGACCGTTTCTATTCCAAGGAAGCCCAATTCCTGAGAAGGGAGGATGCGAAATAGTCTAGGAAGTAGGATTACGTAGGGCCCAACATTGAAGGTATCCAGAGTAACGTCGCTGTTAAACAGTCCGGGGATAGTTTTGGAAAAATTCAGTTGAACGTCCAAAATAAACAAAATCAGCAGAGGGACAATAGAAACTAGAACAAAAAACGCGATCAGGATCGTGGACCACGGCGTAGAGCTTCCATGTACGATAATTACACTCCATTGAACACGTCATTGGAGAATGTATATTTGCAAACCTGCAATACCATGCAGTATAAGAAGCCTACCCCAAAACCACCAACTGAAAGACAAATCCAAACAGGAAAGTTATGTAGATTCCATGAGAGTTATGGCCACAACACCAATGAGTGTCGTCACTTACAAGACCTCATTGAGAAACTGATACGAGAGCGGAAGTTGGATCAGTATGTACGGGCGCCGCAATCCGGTGGTGCGGGCCCATCAAATCAGAATCGTGCACCGAACCAGGAAAGACAGGAAGAACCTGCTCGTGCGGACGGGAGGTTGGTCATCAATACAATAAGTGGTGGTCCTCACCCAGCAGATCGAAGCTGGAAGGAAATGGAGTCGTATGCCAGTTCTATCAAGCATGCGGACTTCGAGTGTTGCAGTAGTTTTGATGAGGGGGCTTCGGCCAAGCAACATAAAACGATGACGGATGATATCGTGTTCAGGAGCAGAGACGCAGATAAAATCGAAGCTCCCACTATTGATCCACTGGTCATCTCAGCACAAGTAGGTCCCGCTTGGATAAAAAGGATCTTAGTTGACAGTGGAAGCTCTGTGAATATTTTGTTCAAACGAGCTTATGATCAAATGAAGATGGAAGCCGCAGACTTGAAGCCCTGTCAATCTCGAGTCCATGGTTTCAACGGAAGTGCTACAATCCCCACTGGGATGGTGGAACTGCCAGTAAAGTTGGGAGTTGGAGAACGTCGGAGAGTATGGATGTTGCAGTTCATCGTTTTGGACATAGACTCCCCTTACAATGCTTTCTTGGGCCGACCGGCCCTCGCTGAATTCAGAATAGCCATTGCCCCATGGTGTTTGACCTTAAAATTTCCCACTGATCATGGAATAGGAATCGTTCAGGGAGATCAGGCCACTACCAGAGCCTGTTATGTTGCTGAGTTGCGGGAGGCGCAGCGAAAGGAGAAGGGAAAGGGCGTAGAGGAATCTCTCTGCGTCCGTTTCTCCGATAATTGACAATTAATGCCCGGGCCCAGGCCCGGGCACCCTAGCCAATTCCTCAAGGATCTTGACCCGAGAGAAACTGAAGATGAAGGAGAATCTTGTTGAGTCACAGATTCTATGAAGTTTTGATTTCTGACAAAGAAATAAAGGCGATCGACAAAACGAAGACATCATGGCTATAAAGATTCCCAAAAGAGCTCATATGGTACTATAGATTATAGATTGATTATTTGATGTTGTAATAGTATTATACTTGTTAAAATCTATCCTCAAATAATCATGCATCTCAATATAATCGATGTATATACGTTATAATATGCATTGCACATTCATTGTGCAAGTTATCAGTGACCGGTCGACCGGTAAGTTTTTGGGCGGTCGACTGTTCCTGTCTAAGTTGCACAATAAATGTGCACACATGCACATAACGTCTATATATTTGAAATCCTGTCTACCGGCCATTTTTGACCTGTCGACCGTTTTTAAACAGAGAGCAACCTTTCCTAAAAGACACTTCTTTCTCCAATGGTTGCATCTCTTACCTTTCATCAATGATCATATTTATTAATGGCTACTCTTCACAAAGAGTTACAACCATTTATTCTTTATATAAACATGTCTAAATCATTGATTCAAAAACCAAGAATTCATGCTCTAATTTCTGATCTTACTTTCTAAATATTCTTGCATTCTAAAAGCTCTCAAATATTTCAATTGCTTATTGAATCATTGAAATTATTTCATATCTTTTGATTCAATAAGTAATATACTACCTTCAATCTTCACAAACATCATTCACATACTTTGAGGATAAGATTATAGGAAGGGTGTACTACAAGTGACAAATCAGTGTTATCAAGAGCACAAGTTGTCAACGGCAATTGTATTTGTTTTTGTTGAAGTCCTCTGTGTTGTAAGAGGCACGAAATCCCGTTCGGCTGTTCGGGTGTTGTAAACCTGTTTCTCCGGGTGAAGCGAGGTAGTTGGTTGTGAAAATCCAGATAGAAGTCTGGGACTGGACGTAGGACGGGAGGTCCGAACCAGTATAAAAATCCCTGGTGTGATTTTTACAGTTTACTGCATTTTCTATTCTATATCTGTGAATTGCTATATAGTTAGTTTATTGAACATTTACTTGTATAGAACATTCCGCATATATTAGTCCATATTACACGATCCATAATTAGTGTGCACAAGCGTACACACTTTCATTTGGTATCAGAGCACGGTCATCATATAACCGTAACACCGTTATTTGATATATTCTTGTAATATGGCAAATAACTCAAGCACTTGCACTAACACTTACACGGAAGGTCAATCAACACAAAGACCTCCATTCTTTAATGGTCTCAACTATAGCTATTGGGCAACACGTATGTCATTTTTTATGCAATCAAATAGCTATGATGCTTGGAATGCTACCCAAAAAGAAATAGTAAATCCAACAACTGAATATTCAGAATGGACAACGGCTGAGAAAACGGCAGCAGCCGTAAATGCAAAGGCAATAAATATGTTGTTTTGTGCATTAGATCAAAATGAATATAACCGTGTTAGTATCTGCACTACTGCATATCAAATTTGGCAAACGCTGAAAACCACTCATGAAGGTACTAACAAGGTTAAACAAGCCAAAATAGCCATGCTGAAGAGTCAGTTTCAAAATTTCAAAATGAAACCAAATGAGACAATCAATGATATGTATTCAAGGTTTCAAACTATTCATCATGCACTTATCGGATTAGGGCAAAAATATTCAGATTTTGATGTTGTTTCAACAGTCCTACATTCTCTGACTAGTGAATGGGAAGGAAAAGTATTAGCAATTGAAGAAGCTAATGACCTTTCCATCATGAAGCCAGATGAATTGATAGGAAATTTAATGTCCTATGAAGCAAATTTGCAGGCTAGAAAAGAACAGAAAGAAGAAAAGAAAAATGTAGCATTTCATGCTGAGAGAGATGAAAATGAATCAGATTCTGAAGATGAAGATTTGGCATTCATTGCAAAAGGATTCAAAAAATTCCTAAAATATCGAAAAGCCAGTCGTTACAACAAAAGGAAACCTGGATCAAATAAACCATCTTCATCCGCTATAGAATGTTTCAACTGCCACAAAAAGGGGCACATGCAGAAGGATTGTCCAGAACAGAAGAAGAAGTCAGAAAATGATAAATTCAAATATAAGAAGGACAAGTCAAAGAAACGAGCCTTCTCAGTTACATGGGATGATTCTGACTCATCTTCATCAGAAAGTGAAAGTGATCAGGAGAATGAACAAGCTAATGTTTGTTTTATGGCAACAGAAGATGAGGTACAAATTCCTACATTTGATGAATTACTTGATATTAATTCTGAATTGATAGTGAAATATAAAGACATAAAACGTCAATTAAAAGTAGCCAAAGCAGATTTGAGTAGAGCAGAGTTTGAACGAGATATGTTAAAAGATGAGAAGAAAATATTAGAAGAAGAACTTGAAAAACTTCAAGAATCATCACCTAATGTTGACTCTCAATTATCTCTTTTGAGTCAAGAAATTGAAACTCAAAAAGAGAAAAATGATGCTCTCACTACTGAAAATCATAAGCTTAAGGCAAAAGTCAAAAATCTGGACCTAGAAAAGGCGAGCTTACAAACTAAGTTAGAAGACATTACTCAAAATGTTTCTAACTTTAACAAAGGTCGAGAAAATTTGACAAAAATCATTGAAAGTTCACAATCTGTTTCAAATAAACAAGGTTTGGGATATAAGAAACAAGAAACCAAGAAACATCTTGGTAATGAAAGGAAAAAGAAAATACAAAAGACTGAAGTTAAGAAAAATCTTAGTTTATTATATTCCAAACCAAAACCAGTTGTGAAATTTCAGAAGAAAAATGTCAAAACTATCAAAATATGGGTTCCTAAAACAAATAACAATTTGATTAGGAATAAATATATTCAGAATTTCATGAATACTGTGCATCTTAATACTAATTATATATATAAAGGGGATACCGGACCCGTATGGGTTTGGACTCCTAAGACCTAACTCTTAGGACCCCATAAAAAGTGGGTACCATGGACTTAATTTTATTTTTGCAGGTCCCACTTAAGAAAAGAGGAAAGTGGATATTCTGGTTGATACAATCCTATATTATTCCATTATCTATTACTCCTTTTTGTCGATGACAAAGGGGGAGAAAGTGCTAACAATTATTTGCAGGAATAAATAATATAGACAAAATCTCAAGGGGAGATCACATATTCAGGGGGAGATTCAGAACTTCAGATATATGTTGTCATCAATCAAAAAGGGGGAGAATGTTGAGTCACAGATTCTATGAAGTTTTGATTTCTGACAAAGAAATAAAGGCGATCGACAAAACGAAGACATCATGGCTATAAAGATTCCCAAAAGAGCTCATATGGTACTATAGATTATAGATTGATTATTTGATGTTGTAATAGTATTATACTTGTTAAAATCTATCCTCAAATAATCATGCATCTCAATATAATCGATGTATATACGTTATAATATGCATTGCACATTCATTGTGCAAGTTATCAATGACCGGTCGACCGGTAAGTTTTTGGGTGGTCGACCGTTCCTGTCTAAGTTGCACAATAAACGTGCACACATGCACATAACGTCTATATATTTGAAATCCTGTCTACCGGCAATTTTTGACCTGTCGACCGTTTTTAAACAGAGAGCAACCTTTCCTAAAAGACACTTCTTTCTCCAATGGTTGCCTCTCTTACCTTTCATCAATGATCATATTTATTAATGGCTACTCTTCACAAAGAGTTACAACCATTTATTCTCTATATAATCATGTCTAAATCATTGATTCAAAAACCAAGAATTCATGCTCTAATTTCTGATCTTACTTTCTAAATATTCTTGCATTCTAAAAGCTCTCAAATATTTCAATTTCTTATTGAATCATTGAAATTATTTCATATCTTTTGATTCAATAAGTAATATACTACCTTCAATCTTCACAAACATCATTCACATACTTTGAGGATAAGATTATAGGAAGGGTGTACTACAAGTGACAAATCAGTGTTATCAAGAGCACAAGTTGTCAACGACAATTGTATTTGTTTTTGTTGAAGTCCTCTGTGTTGTAAGAGGCACGAAATCCCGTTCGGCTGTTCGGGTGTTGTAAACCTGTTCCTCCGGGTGAAGCGAGGTAGTTGGTTGTGAAAATCCAGATAGAAGTATGGGACTAGACGTAGGACGGGAGGTCCGAACCAGTATAAAAATCCCTGGTGTGATTTTTACAGTTTACTGCATTTTCTATTCTATATCTGTGAATTGCTATATAGTTAGTTTATTGAACATTTACTTGTATAGAACATTCCGCATATATTAGTCCATATTACACGATCCATAATTAGTGTGCACAAGCGTACACACTTTCAAATCTAAAGAAAGTCAAGCATCCCCGGCCGAGCTAACGATTGATGTCCCAATTGACAATAACGATGATTCAAAAATGATAAAGATTGGATCTCAGCTAAGCCAGAAAACTCAAGAGGAATTGGTTGAATTTCTGCGGGCAAATCTTGACGTATTTGCCTGGACACATTCCGATATGTATGGGATCTCGCCAGACATCGCGTGCCACACTTTTAACATTGACCCGCGGCATGTCCCGGTCAAACAAAAAAGGCGCGGTATGGATCCAGAGAGATCTGCCGCCCTAAAAGAGGAAGTAGAAAAGCTTGAAGCAAACAGATTCATTCAGGATGCGCTATATCCTGAATGGGTGTCCAACCCCGTGCTCGTCCGAAAGCCAAACGGGAAGTGGAGAACATGTGTCGACTATTCCGATCTGAATAAAGCGTGCCCCAAAGACAGTTTCCCGCTTCCTGGAATTGATCAGCTGGTGGATTCGACGGCTGGACATGAACTCCTATCCTTCATGGACGCGTATTCAGGCTACAATCAGATACCAATGCATTTACCCGATCAAGAACATACCAGCTTCGTGACCAATCTGGGACTTTACTGTTACAAGGTTATGCCATTCGGACTCAAGAACGCCGGGGCTACTTACCAACGGTTGGTCAATCGGATGTTCGCTAATCAAATTGGGAAGACAATGGAAGTATATGTAGACGACATGCTTGTGAAGTCACGACTCTCCACCGACCATGTAAAAGACCTGGAAACTATGTTCAACGTACTTCGGGAGTACAAGATGAAGCTCAACCCACTGAAATGTCACTTTGGAGTTGCATCCGGAAAGTTCCTTGGGTTCATCGTTAACGCCCGGGGAATCGAAGCCAATCCCGAAAAGATTTGGGCAATCAGAAATCTTGAAACTCCCAAAACTGTAAAGCAAGTCCAGAGTCTCAATGGAAAGGTAGCAGCATTGAGCAGGTTCATTTCAAAATCCACTAACAAATGCATTCCCTTCTTCGATCTGATTCAAAAAGGGAAATGAAACTTTGAATGGACCACGGAATGCGAGGGCGCTTTCCAAGCACTAGTTCAACATCTGTCCACACCACCAATACTGCCAAACCCTATCGATCATGAAAAGTTGTTCGTATATTTGGCGATATCAGAAAACGCTATCAGCGCTGCATTAATCCGAGAAGAAGACAAGATACAGAGGCCAGTATACTATGTCAGCAAACGATTGACTGGGGCTGAAAGAAATTATCCGAAGCTGGAAAAATTAGCTTACTGCCTTATCATTGCATCAAGAAAACTCCGACCATACTTCCAGGCACATTCCATTATTTTTTACACCGACCAGCCGTTACGACAGGTCCTTTCACGGCCTGAGACGTCTGGTAGGTTACTCAAATGGAACATCGAACTGAGCCAGTTTGACCTTACTTACGCTCCGAGACGGGCCATACAAGGACAAGTCCTAGCCGATTTCATAGCTGAATTTACCGTCCCAGAGGACTTGTCCGAAGCCAGTGAATCCCCCGAATATGTCTGGAAACTTTATACCGACGGAGCATCAAACGACCGGTGTTCAGGCGCTGGTATTGTGCTTGAAACTCCCGAGGGACGATCCATATGGTATGCCTTAAAGTTCAATTTCCATGCGACTAACAATGAAGCTGAATATGAAGCCCTCCTAGCTGGCTTGAAACTCGCTAGAGATTTGAGAATTATCGCAGTGGAAATCTATTATGATTCACAATTAGTTGTGTGTCAGGACGAGGAGAGTATCAAGCAAGAGATCGAAGGTTGGCTGCTTACTTAGCTCGAGTTAAAGAAGTACTAGACCATTTCGATTACGACGCCATCTATAGTATACCTCGAGAACGCAACCAAAAGGCCGATTCATTGGCGAAGTTAGCCAGCACAGGCGAAGCTCAACAAATGGGACTCGTGCCCATAGAAATGCTATCTTCCCCAAGTATCGACCGGGCGGAAACAAACCGGGTATGCGAAACCATCCCCGAAAAGGATTCATGGATGACTCCCCTCAAAAATTACATTGAGCACGGGACCCTGCCGGAGCGCAGGAGTGAAAAAAGACAGGTCCTTCGAAAGGCCTCGAGATTTACCATCCAGAATGGACTCATGTACAAAAGGTGGTACTCAGTTCCCCTACTCCGATGTATCTCTCACGATGAAATTAAACGAGTATTGCACGAAGTACATGAGGGAGAATGTGGCGACCACACCAGGGGGCAAGCACTTGCCAAGAAAATACTTCGCTACGGATATTACTGGCCTACCGTGAATCGCGATGCGTTGGACTATGCAAAGAAATGTGATGGGTGCCAGAAATATGCCTGAATCCCTAGGGCTCCTCCTACTGAGATAACGCAAATGGTCAGCCCATGGCCGTTCGCAATGTGGGGCATCGACATCATCGGTGCTCTACCTTTGGCGAAAGGTGGTGCGAAGTACGCCATCGTCGCGGTTGATTACTTTACAAAGTGGGCTGAAGCCGAATCCCTTGCTACCATTACAACGAAGAAAGTAATCAACTTTGTGGTTCGTAACATCATCTGTCGATTCGGTCTCCCACACACCATAATCACGGACAATGGAACCCAATTCGACAGTGCTGAATTCAAAGATTTCTGCAAACGATTTCACATCCAAAAGAAATTCTTCGCAGTTGCACACCCTCAAGCGAACGGACAGGTCGAAGCAGTTAATAAAGTCATAAATTCCATCCTGAAGAAACGACTAGAAAAGGTCGGGGGCAAGTGGGTCGATGAACTTCCTATGGCTCTATGGGCTTACCGAACAACCCACAAGACCGCGACCGGCCACACTCCGTTCTCTCTTTCTTACGGTTCAGAGGCCGTTATTCCAGTCGAGCTAGAAGTACCTTCTCATCGTGTGACATACTATGATCCAAAGACAAATGCTATATTACTTGCTAAATCTCTTGATCTACTGGATGAGAAGCGTGAGGAGGCTGATTTGAGGGCAGCTGCGCATCGAAGTCGAGTAGCCCGATTGTACAACGCCAAGGTCCGTCCGCAAACCTTCGAACTAGGCGATCTTGTCTTAAAAAGAATCTATCTGGTTCCTTCACACATGAAGCCGACATGGAAAGGACCGTATGTTATTGAACGAAGGCTCGGAAATGGCACATTCAAGTTATCGACCGTCGATGGTCTTACTCTGCCAAGAGCTTGGAATAGCGAGAGCCTTCGCCGCTATTACACCTAACATGCTATCTTTATCCATTTAGTTTACTTTCCTTTTCTGCAATTTGTTTATGCATTTCGAAATTAGAACTTGTAATAAGGCAACTGACTTTGCCATACGTTCTTATTCCAGCAATAAAATGCAACCTCTTCGAGCCAGAGCTGTGATTTACTTGAAATACTTCATATGACCATCACTATGCACGGAGAGCTAAGTCTCATCATACAGTGGGATTTATTCAAATAGAGAGTGACCGCGGTGCAACCAATCACTCACTAAGTGAAACCCGAGCTCGGGGGCAAGCCATCACATAAAAAGTCAAGAAAGGATTGATACACGACAATCCTTCATCAACTCCGTATACCCAGAGTGCGAAGCGGAGTATAAACATTCAACTCCGAACTCCTAGAGCATGAGTCGGAGTATAAACATTCAACTCCGTATACCCAGAGTGAGAAGCGGAGTATAAACATTCAACTCCGAACTCCCAGAGCGCGAGTCGAAGTATAAACATTCAACTCCGAACTCCCAGAGCGCGAGTCGGAGTATAAACATTCTACTCCGTATACCCAGAGTGCGAAGCGGAGTATAAACATTCACTCCGAACTCCCAGAGCGCGAGTCAGAGTATAAACATTCAACTCCGTATACCCAGAGTGAGAAGCGGAGTATAAACATTCAACTCCGAACTCCCAGAGCACGAGTCGGAGTATAAACATTCAACTCCGAACTCCCAGAGCGCGAGTCGGAGTATAAACATTCAACTCTGAACTCCCAGAGCGCGAGTCGGAGTATAAACATTCAACTCCGTATACCCAGAGTGCGAAGCGGAGTATAAACATTCCACTCCGTATTCCCAGAATGCGAGTCGGAGTATAAACATTGACTCCGGATTCCCAGAGTGCGAGGCGGAGTGTAAACACCAACTTCAAGTTCCCGAGGCATGAATCAAAGACTGATTATCAACTCCAAACTCCCGGAACGCGAGTCGGAGTACAAATGCCCATCCAAGTCTCCAGATAGCGAACATATGATTAAAACTCAAGCCGGCGTGACCAACCGCCAGTATGCGAATGAGGATCCCCGGAGCACGGATATGATCATTGGCAATCGGACAAGCATGAATAAACCACTCAATCCCCGTTTGTCTCGAGCATCCATTCAGCGGTACTAGACTCGGTATACTATAAGAAAAGGGCAATCGCTGACTTATGTTTTACAACATACCGCCAAGACTGGGGGCACGACTTAAGCATCGACTAAGGCAATGCGACGTCAAAATTCGACTCGTTTCCCGGTCGCAAACCATGTCCGCATACCCGAACTTGGCGAACAGAAACGAACTTCGTTCAGAAACTGAAACTTCACAAGTGCATTTCAAACACTGAAACACTTAGACAAATAAACAATGACAGAAAAGAAGTCAAAAAAGAAAAGTTTCATTTCTATTAATTATAGAAGAAGTTTGTGTACAAGTTTCCAAAAATTCCTACTAGCAGGGGCCGAACCCGCATCTATACACGGCTAACAAAATGCAAATCAAAATACACCGGAAGAACATGCATAATCTTTCTTTTTCCTTGGCTTCCTCCTCGGTGTGGACCCGCTGGAGCCCTCGCCAATCTTCCTCTTCGAGCCTTTGCTTTTCGGCGGTCGGTCTTCAGGCAAGGGCATTATGTCGACGTCCTCCTCCGAACTCGTGTGAATAATAATACTCCCTATGGGCGGAGTCGGAGGAACGGGATCAAGTACAGAAGGTGGAATGGGCAAGCTGGTGAGAAAGACAGAACCACCAGGAGACATCATTCCGAGCGGGACAGGTTCCGATGTTGCCATCCCACCTCCAAAGCTGCCACCATAACCCGCTGTTGCCAGTTCAGCATCAATCTGAGCAAACATCTCCTTTTCGGTTACTGCTTGAGCCCCGCTGGGGGCATCAATAGTCGGCATTGAAGAGCTTGCAGCAGGATCAGTTCCACTCATAACAGATGACAAGTCAGCATGAGGGTCGCCGTGGCGGCGGAAGAGTTCATCCATCAGTTGCACGTCGAACGCAATCGTACCTCCCTGCAGATTGTCAAGCGGGGCAGCTGTACTCATGGTGGTTTCCTCGTTCACGATAGCCTCCTACATTTGATATGATTCTTGAGTGGCAGGAGGCATGGCCGGTGCAACATCGATCACTGGACAAAGAATAAAAGAATTGTTAGAACTCAAACTCGATCGAAGACTTCGACTCATGAAAGACATGTGGAATGTTCGGAGTACCTTCCTCAGTTTGGCTTGTAAGTGACGGGGCGGCTTCAGTCGCTTGCGCTGTAGTCGGAGACATCCGCGGCTGATCCGGATTATAGGCAGGAACAGCTTGAGGATCAGCCGCATGCAAAGGTTCAGGCTGGGTTGACACTGGAATATCAAGACTTGCATCATGATGTCCAACCCCGGAGCCCTCTCCTACCTCCAGGTGCTGGGTGCCGAGCCTCTCCTTCTCATAAGAGATCATTGAATCATGGAGAATCTTCTTTTCGTCATCAGTTAACAGACGGTTCTCGAGCTCGAATTCATCCACAGATTCACCCTGGTGCGCCTCTTTCTCTTCCTCAACCAGTCGGCCCCAAGCACTATGGAGATGCATCGAATAATCATCGAGCCAGGCCAGACCCCTGTGCCTCAGCACATTAGCATTGTAAACAACAAGGAGGTCCTCAATGTCGGCCTCTAACCTGGACTCGGCCAACTTCACCCTCTCATCGACCTCAGTCTCCACTTTCTGAACTTTGGCCACCGCCGCATCTCGTTCTCCCCTGAGCAGAACAGCCTGTTCGCACGCCTCCTAGGCTGCGTTGTTCGCGTCATCTTTTTCTATGACCAAGTTGGCGAATTTGGCTTTTAGTTCATTAAGCTCCTTGACCGCCGCATCCCGCTCGGCGATGACTTTGGTATTCCGGTGGCCCATCTCCTCCACCAAGGCGACATGCGTCTGCCTCAACCTCTCCATGGCCACATTTTCTTCATCAGCCTTCTTAATGGCCTCGATCTTAGATTTCCTAGAAGACTCGGACTCAGCAGAGAGTACCTGAATAATAAGATCCCTTTTCGCGAGCTCGGTCTCCATCTTCTCGATCTCTTTAGCATGCTCGAAGGCCACTTTAGAAGCTTTTTCGGCAGCCTTTGCCCACTCTCAATATTGGTTATAGATGTCGTGGACAAAGTCATGCATCGTGCCTTCTACCCCTGATGGAATTCTCTTCAAATGGGGAGGGAAAACATAACCATTGAAGCAAATATTAGGAAAATCCTTCTTCATTTGAGCCAACTTAAGGGCCCCTTCTCCAGTGGGATCAGCGGGGACCTGCTCTGTAACCATGGAAGATGTAGTCTCGACTCTCTGGAGATGAGTCTCAGATCTGGGAATGTGAGAAGATGGTTTGTGACGAGGAGGGTCTGGTGGATTTGAAGTTTGAACAGGAGGAGGAGATGGAAGTCTAGGAGGAGGAGAGCGCGACCTAGACCGATGTCTATACTCCCTATCCCTATCACGCCCGTATCTATCCTGGTGGGAGTACTCGCGGTCGCGATCTCTGTCTGAGTCCCTCCGGCGGGAATTATAGTAACCAGAGGCCTTTTGGGCTGAGCGAAGGTTACCGAGCATAGATCCTCTCCCAGACATAGTACCTGAAAATGATAAACGAAGAAAGAGTTAGCAACTTCCTAAGTCCGATGAAGTACAGTTGTGAATCATGTAGTGTAGTGAAGTGTATGCATGTGCAATCCCCCGACCAACCGGAAATGCGGCCGCACTCGTAGCAAGCGAGCCGCTCGGTTCATGAACACAATCGAGCTCCTCCATCCCGGCGTCATATTGAGACGACACAAAGTTCGGAATCGGAACATCGGAAAGTCCCTAAAAAAGATTCCCAACCGGCGGGGGAGAAGCCTCCGCAATTCAAATCCCCGGGACGGGCAAAGACACGACCACAGATTTAAATCTCCTGGATTTAGAGCGCTTGTAAGCAGCAGCCTTGCCTTGTCTTTTTCCTCCGGAATCTTGAACATCGGAAGGAGGCACGACCAGGAGCTCAGTATCGGTGGGCGTTCTTTCTGGATCAACTTCTTCGGTGATCACAACTACGGGCGCTTTGTGCTTTACGCGTTTCTTCGGGGCCACCCTATGTGTCACATCCAGTTGTATGCTCTGTCTTCGTTCTATCAGCCCGACGGCCCTCAAATTCTTGTTGGTCAGGACTAAGTCTATGTGCCTCTCTTCGCCCGGAAACGCTTGGAGAATCCGAACAAGCTCCCTGAAGTACGCGCCATCGGGGCGAGAGATTGCGACTATAAGAAAGGAAAAGTATGTCAGTTTTTGAAGTCGGTTACTAACATCTCGGTAATTCAAGAGGGGATGGCGACACTTATGTCTATCTAACCACCGCCTAGCAAATCCAGGGGGGCACTGAACGTAGAACCATTCAGATTTGTAATAACTTAGCCTCCCCCAGGAGCCCAGCACAATGTGGCATTTTCTGACTGCCTCCAAGAAGGTGAAGGAAGGGCTATCTCCACGGCTTTTGACATTGAATAAATATCTGATTTCGATCGGCTTCGGCGGTCGAAATAGGATCTCCATAAACAAGGCGAAGGTGCTGTTCAACAAGGCATATCCGTTCGTATGTAGCTGAGACGGGGCTATGCCAAGAAACGATAAGATCTCCCTGATATAGTCATTGAAGGGAGGAAGTGTCCCCGCCGTGCAAGCGTGACGGCTGAAAGCAGTAAATCCTTCCGAAGGATAATGTGGCCTGTCATTTGGCCCAGGAAGTAGCACGTTGTCAGGCGACAAACCATGCCTTAAGCAAATCCGGCCTAACATGTCTTCGGAAATACCCGACGGCACCGAATCCGATGGAGTACAAATAAACCGAGCCCATTGACACTCATCCAGAGCTATCTCAATAACTTCGGCTTCTATAATCGGTATCTCGATAGTTGACGGAACAGAACTTGGAAATTCCGGCTGTTGAGAACTTGAAGGGTCCATGACTAGCTAGCTTATAAAAAATCATTGTTAAACTGGCAAATAACACTCGTGCATCCCTCAGTGTAAAGTGTGTGAGTGTGTTGTGCAGTTCGGTAATGTATGTTATTTGAGAAGTTTAACAGGATTGAAGATAGCGTATGAACGACGAGACTTCGGAGTTCGGTCGAACGGACCATCATCGCTGACCGTCACGACCATACCATCCTACCATCGACTATCATTTCAGGTCAAAGTTCGTTGTCATTTTTTATAAGTGGCAGTTTCATCGACGAGCTTCGATAGGAAAATCAGATATGCAGTGAAAAAGTTAAGTCTAGTTATGCAAGTTTGAAGCTCGCCGGAGGCAATTGTGCAAGTATGTTAAAAATGTCAAATTTTTGGACGATCAAATTTGTATCGCTCGCGAGAGCCGTGTTCGCATCAATAGGCTATGGTCATATGCATATGAGTCAGACTCGGTCAGAATGTTGGTATGCAAAATTCGACTCAAACCAGAAGGACCCGATTCGAAATCCCCAGTTCGACTCGCTAAATTCGACTCGCTCCCAAAGACCACACAGTTCGATTCGCTCCTTCAACTCGGTCCCAAGATCATGAGTTCGACTCGGTCCCAAGACCACGGAGTTCGACTCGCTCCCCAGGACCACCGAGTTCGACTCGCTCCCAAGGCTCTACACTTCAACTCGATCCAGAGCCATCGGCTTCGACTCGCTCCGAAGCTACCCACTTCGATTCGATCAAAGGCCATCGTTTCAAATTGATCAAACACAGCCCCTTCGTATTGATCCATAGATTCAGGGCGTTCGACTCGATGCGAAGCTCCACCATCGATCGATACGAAAGCCTCTGCCTCATCCTCTCGAAACCTCCCACTCCAGATCGACTCGAAGCTAAGATCCTGAAACTTTCGATCAATCACAACTCAGGTTGATTTAGTGCTAGAAAACCGAGTCTCATCGTTCACACGTTGGATTCGTTTAATGGGTTACCTAGATCTGTCAGATTAGTTCGAATAAGTGATGGTGTGAATCGATTCGAAGGCGAGGATTTTCTTTCTTTCTTCTCGAGTCTCAGAGCGATATGAAGGCAAGGAAGATAAAGATAAAAAGTAAAAAGTGAAAAAACGGCTAAATGCCGGGTATTTATATAGACTCGAAAGTAAGGGGAATAACCAATTCGAATTCCAGTGGGGTCGAACACGTGCTTCGACTCCCTCTTCAACGCACTGATGCAGAGCTCCCTTTCGTGTCGCTCCTTCGACTCCATCCCCGTGACCAGTTCGACTCCCTCATGCAGCAATGAAAGACATCACTTCGACTCCGTCTTTCCTTCCACTCGCTCCCCTGTCTCCGGTGCGTTTCGACTCCCTCTCCAGTGCAACGAAACAAGCGGTTCGAATCCATCAGAGAAGCGCCTTTCGACTCGCTCCATTTCGACTCGCTCAATTTTGACTCGCTCGGGTCACGTCCATCATCGAGTCAAATAAGCGCTTCGAGAGGATCGTTACGAAGGAACCTTCAAAACCAACCGTCAAGCGTTGTCGCAACGAATTTCACATTGGTTCAGGAGAGGATCGATACGCAATTCAGAAAACAATAAACTGACAACGACTCAAGAACGTACAAACGTCAGCGGGAGTCAGATTAACATATATGCATAAATATCGGACTAATATTCAATATTCCAGATTTTCAGAAATCAAAAATTCATCTAATAACGATTACAACGGCAAATGGGTAACCACTAGCATACAACAATCAGTTGCAACAATACATGGTACAGCGGTCAACAGTTTACATTATCAAGAAGAACGATCAAAGATTACAGCTTTCATCGACGAGACAATAACTATTCAGAGTAGAGATGGAAGTATTTCAAAGCACGTTATGTTCCTACAAGACATACATTGGGGGGCAAATGTTATCCCGCCTTTTGGCAAGGCCGTAACACCAAGGAATTGAATAATAACCGATGACGGCCCATCCTAGAAATCAGTTATACACGGGCTCACTACAGATATCGGCGAATTTTGTCCGAGTTCGGATCGAGCCAAAATTGGTAGGACATGACAAGCTAAGCCATGGGAGCCAACGTTCAAAATCTCAAGTCAATCCGAGTTCGTATGCTCAAGTTATGAGGGATGCAAAATTGGACGAAAATCAGATACCATTCGACTCGCTCCTTCGACTCGCTCCAGTTCCCTCAGATATTAACTTCGACTCGTTCCTGTTTGACTTGCTGCCATCTGGAATACCTATTTCGACTCGCTTCACTCAGCTACCCACTTCGACTCGCTCTCCCAGTGCTAGCTTCGACTCGCTCGACCAGAGCTAACTTCCACTCGCTCGACCAAAGCCTGCTTCGACTCGCTCGACCAGAGCTAACTTCCACTCGCTCGACCAAAGCCTGCTTCGACTCGCTCAAACCAAGTGCTTACTTCGACTCGCTCAAAACAGCATCCATCAGAGAGTCCTCTTCGACTCGCTCCATAGCCTTCACAGAACCACTGTTCGACTCCATCTAGTTCGACTCTAACAAAGTGCCACGTCACCGAGTCGAAAGGAAGCGAGTCAAAACATAAGCGAGTCGAAACGGAAGCGAGTCGAAGGAAACAGCCTACCAAAAACTCTATTTCGTATCGATCATATCTCCCAATCTACAAGTCCAAATGCTATGAAATTTTCACAAAAGGCTACGTGCATGCTAAAGAAAGTCCACGCCAAATTTCGACTCCATTGGATGAAATCTCCAGCGAGTCGAAATCTGCTCGTGTCGATCACGGATCAGACCGAAACTTCACGGGCTTGGGCGAGCGGGCCTGGTCACGTGCCAGAGAGGGTCTCCCGAGATCTGGATGAAATACCAGCCTCCTACACCTATAAATAAACCCCCAAAGCCAACAAAAAAGGGGTTCTTCTTCCTCTTTGTGATCTCCAACGCCCGGACTCCGCCAGATCCAGATCTGAACTCCATTGCTGCTGCTACCAACGAACTTCACTGCTGCAAATCATTGTTATTCGCTGTAATTTGCTGAAATCAATTGTAAACATCAAAGAAAGATCAATAAAGCAAACTACTTCACAGTGGACGTAGGCTATACGCCGAACCACTCTAAATTCTTGTGTCTCTTTGCATTTTAATTATTCTCATCTCTGAAATTTGGAGTTTTTGTTAGATAATTCCTCTTTTTCCGTTTAATTTCTTCACTTTATCTCTTCAAAGACTTCCAAAGAGTGTTGTGCCCAATTTTGGTACAAACAGTATCTATTTTCCCTTCCAATCCTAAATCTCTTCTCAGATCTGTAATTCTAATATAGGGGCATTTCACCAGAAGGACAAACTTTGCAGTCCAATTAGTTTCTAGGACACACATTCAAAGAAATTACTTTCAAGGCCAAAGTCAGCAGAATAATTACTTTCAAGGACAAAGTCAGCAGTATAATTACTTTCAAGGACATAATTTCATAGGTTTTTAGGCCCTAGAAACTAATATTTTGCGTTTTGTCCTTGAAAGTAATTATTTCAGAGTTGTGTCCTAGAAACTAATTCCACTTGCTAAAGAGGCCCTTGTGGCTAATTTCCACTCTAATATATGTATATATCCTTTTTATACATATATCTTGGATTAAAAATGTATTTTGGAGTTGAATCAAAGGTTCTACTTCAGATCTTTTGTATCGCTTTTAAAAGGTGAGTGGGAAATTTTATATATTTTTTATGATTTTAAATCTATTCCGTTGGCATACGTTTTATTTTTATGCCTAAATCAATTTCATTTGTGAATTATAAGTGTTATCCCGCCTTTTGGCAAGGCCGTGACACCAAGAACTTAACTAGAAACCAAGGACAGTCCATCCCAAAGATCAGTTATACACACGTTCACTATGGATACTAGTGAATTCTGTCCGAGTCCGGATCACTCTACAATAGATATGGTATGACAAGAAAAGCTATAAAAGCCAACGTTCCAAATTTCAAGTCAATCGGAGTTCGTATGCTCAAGATATGATCGTTGCAAGTCAAGGGAAACCTCTACAATTCGTATCCATGGAAGGAGAAAAACTCGTTTGTGTCCGTGGCCAAACAATGCTCTCATTCTTATCCATGGGGAAGGCATTGAGTTCATGTCCATCAGTTCAGCAACCACCTCCTTCGTATCCACTTCATTCGAATACATCCAGAAAACCTCGTTCGTATCCACGTGATGTCATATCCGTCAACCCATCAAGTAACTCCGCTTTATATCCATCGAGCCAACTCCATTTCGTATCCATTGCATCTTCTTTGTTTCGTATCCATCATCTGAAGACGTCTCATGTCGCTTCCACTTGTACATCAATATACTCATCAACTTAGTTCATATCGATCGGCTAGCTATCGATACGAACCATGCTGCTTAAGCAATCGACATAAGAAAACATGAGCTCATATCGATACGAAGTGGTCACTATGTTGTCGATACGAGGTGGCTTCATTGGATCGACACGAGGAAGAGTGTAACAGTGCGATACAAAAGGGATATTTGGGGTCGATACGAACAAGAGCTACATGGAAGGAAGACTCGGTCACTCGGCATGGAAAGAGGATCGATCCTGGAAGATAGCGCCACGTCATTGACCACCATGTGCCAACGAGCGATACGAACCAGATCGACACGAATGGAAGCGATACGAGTTCGACAGCCCATTGAAAGTCCAAACTTGCATCGATCATAACTCGAGATCTACAAGTCCAAATAACACAAAATTTTCATAGGAGCCTGCCTACAACCTCAAGAATGTACCTGATCAATTTCAGCCTGAAAGGACCATTTATGGATCGATACGAACCCAATTCGTATCGCTCGCAGATAGAGTCAAAATCTCCTGAACTCGATCTCGTGGGCCCACTCATGTGAGAGAAGAAGTCTTTCGAAATCTGGGCAAGATATTTGCTGCCTACGCCTATAAATAGTGACCCTAGACCTACAGAAAAAGGACTTTTGCTTCTCTATGCTGATACTCTGCCATTATTAAACTTCAGTTGTACTGTTGTAACCTCTTGTAAAACAGCGAGTGAAATTCAATAAACATCAGTCATTTCATAGTGGACGTAGGCAATACGTCGAACCACCCTAAATTCATGTGTTTCTGTGCATTTTCTTATTTGTCGATTGGTGTGTTTGTTAAATCTGCCTCATTTTAAATTTATTTTCTTCATTTTATCTCTTCAAACACATCCAAAGTGTGTTGTGCCCAATTTTGGTACAAACACTTTGGTGCTTTCACTGAGAAAACCCGACTTTTCTCCTGCCCATTGGATCTACTACCGATATTGGATTGCGAGAATCTAAGGAGATGATCCAGATCTCAAGCCTAGAAGTTCTTCCATCCTATTTAGATTTGCACCAAGATTAGGAAAGAACTTCACTATTCACCATGGTCGCTACCAGAACTACTTCAACCACTGCAGATCCGGAAGGACGAGATAGGCAGAACCCCGCACAACTTCCCTCTGCAGACTAGAATGCTGCTGGGCCTTCGAATCCACAAGGCCTTGTCACCAAGGAGGAGTTCCAACTACCGATGCAAGAGCTGACTCAAAGCCGCCAACAACTTACCCAGCAGCTCCATGCCAACGCGGAGTTATCCAATCGGCTGAACCATGAAAGACAAAGGAGATCCAGAAGGGATCAGGCTTCCTACTCATCCATGAAAAGTTTAGCTTCTTCTGATTACAATCACAGATCCACGCACCCACGGTTGGATGGAAGCTATACACAGGCTACCGGGCATCAGCGCATTTTGACTGTTGGACAACCGAGAGTTGGTCTGTCAACCAGCCACCAGACCGGACCCTCCTCCCGAGGAGGGACGATTCCTTATCACACTACTAATAACCGCGCTACTGCCATCTCCATTGAGTTGGAAGTTGACACTCGAAACCAAACAGATCCGAACCTTCGCCAACGTGATTATACTCCTCAACCTTACATTCCTGAAGACCTAGAGCCAAGGAGGCGATGTATGGACCGTCGACCGCGCCCGGCTCATCCTCGCATTGTGGAGCCCGACCACACCTTGGCTCAGCATGCTCAGAATATCCAGATGCCAAACATCCCGACAATGATTCGTCAGATGATCTGTGAAAGCCAAGGCCCACCAATGACGATTGGGAAATCTCCCAGAGTCATACCCCTTTCACCGATGACATCCTCTATGCTAAACCGCCTCGGCGATTCAGAATGCTAACTCTACCTGTTTATGAAGGGAGTTCTAACCTTAACTAGCACATTTTAAAGTATGAATGGTTGATGAACGATGTACGCGCTGATGATGCAGTCAAATGCCGAAGTTTCCCAATCTCCCTAGGGGCCATTGCGACTATGTGGTTTACTCGCTTACCACCCCGATCTATTTCATGTTTCGACCAGTTGGCTACGAAGTTTGTTGAACAGTTTCACATGCATGTCACAAGACCCAAAGATGTTAATACCTTATCCAGTGTCACTCAAGCCCCCGGAGAGACACTCCGACGTTACCTGGAGAGGTTCCACGTTGCATGCGCTAAGATTAGTAACACCAACGATAATTCCATCCTGATGGCACTGACTAAGGGAATCGATCCTGATTCCGAATTTGGCAACTGGTTGGCCGGAAAACCCCCTGCGTCATTGGATCGTTTCTATTCCAAGGCAGCTCAGTTCTTGAGAAGGGAGGATGCGAAACAGTCTAGGAAAAAGGATGACGTAGGGCCCAGTGTGGAAGGCATCCAAAGTAATGTCGCTGTGAAACAAACCGGGGAGAGTTCCGGAAAGGTGTAGTTAAACATACAGAATAAGCAGACTCAGTAGAAAGGCAATGGAAATCAGGGTAGGAAGCGAGATCAGAATCGCCGACCGCGACGTAGAGCTCCCATGTTTGACACATATACTCCTTTAAATGCATCTCTGGAAAATGTGTACTTGTAAACTTGTAATACTATCCAATATAAAAAAACCTGCTCCGAAGCAATCATTAGAGAAACAGATTCAAACTGGGAAGCATTATAGATTTTACGATAGTTATGGCCACAACATGAACGAATGTCGTCATCTACATGATATTATCGAGAGGTTGATCCGAGAAAGAAAGTTGGTACAGTTCGTTCGGGCACCGCAGGCTGGAGGTGCATGCCCTTCAAATCAAAATCAAGTACAAAATCAGGTTAAACCGGAGGAACCCGCTCGTATCGGCGGGAGGTTAGTAATTAACACTAGTAGTGGTGATCCTCATCCAGTGAATCGGAGCTGGAGGGAAATGGAGTCGTATGCCAGCTCTATTAGGCATGCGAGCTTCGAATGTTGCAATAATTTGGAGGATGGGGCTCCGGCCAAGCAACAGAAAATGATGACGGACGACATCGTATTTCGAGACAGAGATGTCGACATAGTCGAAGCCCCAACCATTGATCCACTAGTCATTTCAGCTCAGATAGGTCCTGCTTGGATAAAGAGGATTTTAGTAGACAGTGGAAGTTCGGTGAACATACTCTCTAAGCGAGCTTATGATCAAATGAAGATGGAAGCGAAAGATTTGAAGCCTTGTTAGTCTCGTGTTCATGGCTTCAATGGAAGTGCGACTATACCCACTGGGATGGTGGAGCTACCAGTGGAGTTGGGAGTTGGAGAGCGCCGGACATTTCGGATATTGCAATTTATTGTATTGGATATTAACTCACCATACAATGCTTTCTTGGGGCGACCGGCCCTTGCTGAGTTTAGGGCCGCTATCGCCCCTTGGTGTCTAACTTTGAAATTCCCTACCGATAATGGAGTCAGAGTCATTCAGAGAGACCAAGCTGTTGGACGAGCCTGTTATGTTGCTAAGCTGTGAGAGGCGCAGCGAAAGGAGAAGGGAATGGGCGTAGAGGAATCTCTCTGCGCTCGCTTTGCTGATAATTGAAAATTAACGCCTGGGCCAAGGCCCATGCACCACAACCAATTCCCAAGAGATCTTGACCCGAGAGATACCAAAAGTGAAGACAAAGTCAAAGACAGTCAGGCTTCTCCGGCAGAGGTGACGATCGATGTTCCGATCGATAATGATGATAATTCTAAAGTGGTAAATATTGGATCTTAGCTAAGCCAACAGATGAAAGAGGAATTGGTTGATTTTTCTGGGAAAACCTCGATGTGTTTGCCTGGACGCACTCCGACATGTGTGGGATCTCGCCGGTCATCGTGAGCCACACATTGAACATTGACCCGCACCATGTCTTGGTCAAGCGGAAAAGGCGTGGTATGGATCCAGAGAGATCTGCCGCCCTTAAGGAAGAGGTGGGTAAACTTAGGTCGAATGGGTTTATCTGAGATGCGTTATATCCAGAATGGGTGTCCAACCCTATACTTGTCAGGAAACCTAATGGGAAGTGGAGAACTTGTGTTGACTACTCGGACTTGAATAAAGCTTGCCCTAAAGACAGTTTTCCACTCCCCCGGATTGATCAGCTCGTAGACTCGACGGTCGGACATGAACTCTTATCCTTCATGGATGCGTATTCTGGCTACAATCAGATACCGATGCACCTGCCTTACCAAGAGCATACTAGCTTTGTCACCGATTTGGGACTCTTTGTTACAAAGTGATGCCGTTCGGGCTTAAGAACGTCGGGGCAACCTATCAGAGACTCGTCAACCGAATGTTCGCTAACTAGATCGAAAATACCATGGAGGTGCATGTGGACGACATGATTGTGAAGTCACGATTCTCCACCAATTATATCAAAGACCTGGATACGATGTTCAACATCCTCCGAGAGTATAGAATGAAATTCAACCCGTTGAAATGTCACTTTGGGGTCGCGTTCGGAAAATTCCTTGGATTCATCGTTAATGCTCGGGGAATCGAAGCCAATCCCAAGAAAATCGGGCCAATTAGAAATCTCGGGACTTCAAGGACTATAAAGCAAGTTCAGAGCCTCAACGGGAAGGTAGCAGCACTGAGCAGGTTCATTTCGAAATCCACCGACAAGTGCATTCCCTTCTTTGACCTAATCAGAAAAGGGAAACATAACTTTGAATGGACTACGTAGTGTGAGGGCGCATTTTGAGCGCTGGTTCAACACCTGTCCACACCACCCATTCTGTCAAAACCTATTGATCATGGGAGATTGTATATCTACTTGGCGGTGTCAGAAAACGCAATCAGTGCTGCTTTAGTTCGGGAGGAGAACCGGATACAACGGCCAGTCTATTACATCAGCAAACGGCTGACCGAAGTAGAAAGAAATTATCCGAAGTTGGAGAAGTTAGCTTACTATCTTGTCATTGCCTCGAGAAAGCTCTGTCCATATTTTCAAGCTCACCCTATCACTATCTACACCGACCAGCCGTTACGACAGGTCCTTACGCGGCCTGAGACGTCTGGTAGGTTACTCAAGTGGAATATCGAGCCGAGTCAGTTCGACATCACTTACACACCAAGGCGAGCTATTCAAGGACAAGTCCTGGCAGACTTCATCGCTGAATTCACTATCTCGGAGGACTTGCCCGAAACCAGTGAATCCCCCAAATATGTCTGGAAGCTACATACTGATGGTGAATCGAATGACCGCTGCTCAGGCGTTGGGGTTGTACTTGAAACTCCTGAAGGCCGATTTATATGCTATGCTTTAAAGTTCAATTTCCATGCGACTAACAATGACGCCGAATACAAAGCCCTACTCACCGGACTAAGGCTTGCCAGAGATTTAAGGATCATTGCTGAAGACATTTACTACGATTCACAACTATTCGTGTGTCAAGTTCGGGGGGGATACCAAGCCAAAGACCAGAGACTGGCTGCTTATCTCGCTCGGGTCCAGGAAATATTGAATCAGTTCGATTATTATGGCATCTATTGCATACCCCGAGAACACAATCAAAAAGCCGATTCCTTGGCAAAGTTAGCCATTACTGGCGAGGCATAACAAATGGGACTCGTTCCCATTGAAACGTTATCTTCCCCAAGTATTGATCAAATGGAGACCGACTGGACACTTGAAGTCATACCCGATAAGGAGTCATGGATGACTTCTTTCAAAAACTATCTCGAGCATGGGACCCTGCCAGAGCGCAAGAGCGAAAAAAGACAAGTTCTTCAGAAGGCTTCATGGTTCACTATTCAGAATGGAGTCATGTATAGAAGAGGGTACTCTATTCCTCTACTCCGGTGTATCGCCCATGATGAAATCAATCGAGTATTGCATGATGTACATGAAGGAGAATGTGGCGATCACACCGGGGGGCAAGCTCTTACGAAGAAAGTGCTCTGATATGGTTATTATTGGCCGACTGTAAATCGCGACGCAACGGTTTATGCCAGGAAATGTGACAGATGTCAGAACCATGCTCGGATTCCAAGAGGTCCGCCTGTCGAAATAACTCAGATGGTCGTCCATGGCCGTTCGCTGTAACGACCCGTATTTTTACGGATCGAAACATCGTAAAACAGTTGACATTTGGTCGCATTGTTGATAAGTCGTCCAGAGTCTAAGTCTTAGGTCGTATGAGGGTTTGGAGCGACCTAAGGAAGATGGCGAGTTAAGGAGTAGACGACCTAGTGGAATGGAGCGACCTAAGGATTGGAACGACCTAAGGAGTTAGGTCGTGTGATAGTTAGGTCGTTTAGAAGATAGGTCGTGTGGTGGCTTAGGTCGTGGGGTAGGTTAGGTCGGTTGGAGCAACCTATAGGATGTTGGCGACCTAAGGTTTTGAGCGACTTAAGGGTTTGCAGCGACCTAAGAGAGCTAGTGAGTAGCGACCTATAGGAGTTAGCGACCTATAGGAGTTAGCGACCTAGGGGTTAGTAACCTACAGTGGTGAGCGACCTAGTGGTGAGCGAGTTAGCATCGTTAGGTCGTGGCATTGTTAGGTCAAGAGGAAGCGTGTCTGTGTTAGGTCGCAGGAGTGTTAGGTCGTAGAAGCGGTCTGTGTTAGGTCGCTAGGCTGCATCCTTGTTAGGTCGTAGGTCGCGGATGCGCGTAGGTCGCATGGGTGCGCATTGTCTTAGGTCGTAAGCTGATAGGTCGCGTGAAGACTTATAGTGTTGAGTCGTTAAGTCGTAGACTGGTGGATCTGTTAGGTCGTAGGGTTTTAGGTCGAAGGGTTTTAGGTCGTAGGGTTTTTAGGTCGTGGACGACCTAACTCCGAGTGAGCGACCTAAAGTGATTTCAGCCTATAAATAGGAGGGTTTTTCTCCATTTTTGGGATCCGGATTTCGAAGCGACGAAGTGCTGCCATTTTGAGAGCTCGACCTCTACACTTCTTCACTTCTTTTCTCCACTCTAATCTAGTGATTCCTTCCATCCAAATCAAAGATCAAATCGAAGATCCAAGAGCTTAGATTGAAGATCTTCATCCATCGAAGAGAGATTTCATCGTTTGAAGCGGATTGGTGATAGATCGAGTTAGATCCTTCGCTGTCCAGATCTGAAGTGGGTTTCTTTTAAGGTGTTTAGGTGATTTGGTGAGTGGTGATTATCTCTCACACGGATCCAAAGGAGTATATCGGATCGTTGGCTTGATTTTGTGCTAAAGTAGTGATTTCCATACATTTTCCTAATCCTAAGTAAAGATCCATATAGATCCATTGTTCATAATGATTTGGCATCCATTTTACTACATGTTAACCTATGCAAGTTCATTCATCAAGATTATAGAGATATTGCTCATGTTTTCATGCTTGTTAGACTTTAGACTCTTTATTTACGAAATTGCCATTATTGTTATAATTGTCTATTTAGATCATATTTGAATGCTTTTTTACTTGGATTAATGTTTGACTTGATTGATTGCTATGGATTAGATGATTGATGATTTGATTTAGACCGAAGATGATTCAAAAGCTAAGGGAAAGGCTCTTGAATTGGAAAAGCTGCTTGTGGCATATGTAGCGGATGATGAAGCTCATATGGATAGATTGGATGATGATGTTGAGATGAAGCTTTGCTATGATGATGATGAGCCGAAGCATAGTATGAGATAGTCTTGGTCTAATCCAGACGGGATCATTCCAAGCATGTTGATAACTCGGTGATATGGTTCGAGTTGAGGATAATGGTTGGCTCGAGAGGCGCTTGAGCTAGTATGGAAATAGTCGTCGAGGAGGATGACTAGAAGGCTGAGGTTTCATCGTTGTTGAAGGTTCTAGCATGCTCAAAGCAAGAGTACGTTGGGCAGATTCGATAGTCCCTGAAGGCTACTGATTGGTAGTCGAGTACTCTGGGCAGATTCGATAGTCCTAGGCACGGGTCACGATGACGTGCGGAGTTATGTTTAGAACCGGGGGTTTCCATTAGCCCTTGACGGACGGCTGAAAGAATGTGCCGGTCATTCAATTAACGGTGGTATCGAAGCAATGATAACAGTGATAGCCAGAGTCATGGATGTTTGGTTGTATCATCACTCGGTCTCAAGAGCGGTATTTTCTAGGTGCTTATCTGATCTTGGTTTAGGCCTTGGGGGTTTGTACTTGGAAAGCATCGCCCTTGACTCGAGTGATAATTGCTTTACTTTAAATTGTATGCTCTGCTATGTTTGCTTCTACTTAGTGTGTGTCTGGGGGCTATCACTGTAGAAAGAGGTGGAGTGGGAGGGTTGTATTCCTATTCCTTTTCCTTTATGCTCTTTTGGTATGTTGTTAGTTAATTTACCGCTCACTAAGACTGTTGTCTGACTCAAGGCTTTATGTTTTTAACTCTTATTGCCTTGTCTGTTCGTCCATTTTGGGACGGGCAGACTAGGTAGCAGGTGACAGGTGTTGTTCTTGCTTTCCACGATGCTGATGTCGAAGACGAGCTGGAGGCTTGCATATTATCTTCTTACTATATGTACTGGATGTTCCGCTGTTTGTATATTCTCTGAGTGTTATGTAGTGAGGCTTGATGTATTGACTGTTCAGATGTTTGTATTCAACTATTATGAAGTTTTATTGATGAGATTCTATTCTGTGAAGCTTCACTATATATATATTCTATTGTATTTTGTCCATGCGCTGTGAGTAATACGATAGATTCTGTTGTTTTAATTTACCCTGGCAATCGTCCATGGTCGCCTGGCACACTTTACAGCGCACTATCTCTAGATTCGATGCAGGGGTCATGGGCGGTCGTCACATTCGCAGTATGGGGCATTGACATCATTGGGTCCCTACCTCTAACCAAAGGGTATGCCATCATTGCAGTTGATTACTTTACCAAATGGGCGGAAGCCGAGCCCTTTGCTACTATCACAACGAAGAAAGTGATCAACTTTGTTGTATGCAATAGTATCTGTCGATTTGGTCTTCCACATACCATCATCACTGACAACAGAGCCCAATTCGATAGTGTCGAGTTCAAGAATTTCTGTCAACGATTCCATATCCAAAAGAAATTCACTACAGTTGCGCACCCTCAAGCGAATGGATAGGTTGAAGCTGTTAATAAAGTAATAAAGTCCATTCTGTAGAAACGATTGGAAAAAGCGAGGGGCAAATGGGTCGATGAACTTCCTATGGCCCTATGGGCCTATCGAATAACCCACAAGTCCACGACCGGCCACACTCCATTTGCACTTTCCTACGGCTTAGAAGCCGTTATTCCGGTCGAGTTGGAAATACCTTCTCATCGTGTGATGTATTATGATCCGAAGACAAATGCTATATTACTTGCCGAGTCTTTGGACTTATTAGATGAGAAGCGTGAAGAGGCTGATTTGAGGGCAGCCGCGTACCGAAGTCGAGTCGCCCGATTGTACAATGCCGAGGTCATCCATAAGAGAATTTACCCGGTCCCTTCGCATATGAAACCAACATGGGAAGGACCGTATGTTATCGAACGAAGACTCGGAGACGACACCTTTAAATTATCAACCATTGACGGTCTCACTTTGCCGAGAACCTGGAACAGCGGGAGTCTTCGTCGCTACTACACATAACAGGCTTTATTTATTCATTCAGTCTGCTTTTCATTTGCAATTTGTTTATGCATTTCAAAATTTGAATTTGTAGTAAGGCAACTGACTTTGCCATACTTTCTTATTTCAGCAATAAAATGCAACCTCTTCGAGCCAGAGCAGTGATTTTTGAAATGCGTCATGCGACCATCACAATGCACGGAGAGCTAAGTTCCGTCCTACGGTGGGACTTATCCAAATAGGAAGTGACTGCGATACGACCAGTCACTCGCTAAGTGAAACCCGAGCTCGGGGGAAAACCATCACACTGAAGCCAAGAAAGGATTGACACACGACAATCCTCTAACTAACTCCGGCTCCCAGAGTACGAGCTGGAGTACAAACTTACAAATGCGGGCTCGAAGAGGGTGGATCCGTCCACCTAATGACTTCGCCTGTATTTAAACCAAGTCCGAGGAGGATGAATCCGTCCATCTAACGACCTCGCTTGTTAACTCAGGGTGGATGTGATCCGACCATCCACGATCCTGGTACATCTATCGTTCCCGGAGTGCGAACGAAATCCTAAAACTCAAAGCAGATGTGAACGACCGTCTGTTAACCGACTCAAGATTCCCAGAGTGTGAACTAGAGTATAAACATCAAAATGGGTATGACTGACTGCCTATCAACTAACTTTAAGTCCCGAGAGTGCGGGCTGGAGTATAACACAAACCGGGTGCGAACCGACCACCCGTGAGACAACTCCGAGTCCCCGAAGTGCGGACCGGAGTATAAACGCAAATTGGGTGTGACTGACCACCTACGAATCAACCTAAGTCCCCAAAGTGCGGATGAAATTCTAAATATCAAACGGGTGTGATTAACCGCCCGTAAATTAACTTAAGTCTCGGAGCGCAGACGTATCTCTAAACATTAAATGGGCGTGATTGACCGTCGATGTACAAGTGCGATCCCTAGAGCGTGGATGCAATTACCAATAGATGAGCAAGTGTGATCCGACCACCCAAACTTGTCTTGTTTCAGCTTCGTTTCAACAAAGTCAAGTTCAATGTATTAAAGGCAAAAAGCGACTGTTGACCGACCATTTCAATTTATCCCCAGAACTGGGGGCAAGACTTAATTACCAGCTACTGATCGAGACAGTGTAGTATTGGAACTCGACTTGACGTACGGTTATGACCCGAAGCCATAACTTCAGGACTTAACAACTAAACTCAGGTCCGATTCAGAGACTAAGGTTTCACAAGTATATTGAATGGAAGTTCAAGCGCTAATACACTTAAACAAATAAACGTGAACCTATGCTAGAAACAAAATGGAATTTTATTTTAACTATTCTTCGAAAAAGATGGATAAGTACAAAAATCGTTCCAAGAAATCCTACTAGCAAGGGCCGAACCCGCATCTATACACGACCTACCAGAAGAAAAAAGAAATTCCTATCTATCTACCAAAAAAGGGAGCGAGAAGATATGTCTATTCCCTCGGTTTCTTCTTCTTCCCCCTCGGCGTTGACCCACTGGAGCTACCACTCGGATGCCTCTTCGAGCCTTTGCCTTTTGGTGGTTGGTCTCCAGCCGAGGGAATTATGGTGGCCTCTTCCTCCGAACTCATAGGAATTGGGATGCTTTCTGAATGCGGAGTCGGAGAGATAGGAACACTCTCGACATTGGAAGACGAGGGAGGCACACCAGTGTCGAAAATTGTGCCACCGGGAGAAATCATTCGTAGAGGAGCGGGAATGCCGCCAGTTGGGCCCGAAGAGCCGGCCGTGAATGCGCCTTCACCGATGACGAATGGCAGGTCGGTAAGTGGGTCGCTTTGATGACCAAGATGTTCCTCCATCATCGACTCGTCAAAAGTAAAAGTGCTCCCCTGCACTCCGTCAGTTGGTGCAGCGGCTGTTGTTGTGGTCGCCTCTGTGATAAGGGCCTCCTGCTCGTGATGCGGCTCTTGAGTTGCAGGGGGAACGGCCGGTGCGGCTCCTATCACTGAATAAAGATAAGAGAAAATTTGTTAGTGACTACTTCAAACAACGCTCCGACTTTGAATAAATGCGAGAAATGCTCAGAATACCTTCATCAGATTAGCTCACGGGTCGCGGAGCAGCTTCAGAGATATGCTCGCGAGCTGGAGACAACTGTGGTTGATCAGCATTGTAAGCAGGCACAGATAGAGGATCAACCGCAGGAGTAGATTTGGGCTGAGTTGGCGTAGGAATTTCGAAACCCGCATTATGATGCTCAACGCCAGAACCCTCTCCAGCCTCCGGATGCTGAGTATTGAGCCTCTCCTTCTCAAATGTGATAGTGATGTCGTGGAGAACCCTTCTTTCATCCTCATTCAGCACCCGATTCTATAATTCAAATTCATCGATAGATTCAGTGTGGTGCTCCGCTTTTTCATCTTCAACTAGGAGGCACCAAGCATTGTATAGATGTGATGGATAGCCTTCGAGCCAGCTTAGATTTCGATGCTTCAGAACGTTGGCATTATATGTAATGAGGAGATCTTCAATGTCACCCTCTAACCTGGCCTCTACAGTTCTCACTTCACCCTCAACCTTGGCTTCGGCCTCTTGAACCTTCAGCGTTGCCACATCCCTCTCATCCCTGAGCGCCATAGCCTACTCGTATGCTTCCCAAGCGGCTTTATTTGTGTCGTATTTCTCTTTGACGACTTCAGCGAGTTTAGCTTTAAGTTCCTCAAGCTCTTTAAGCGCCCCATCTCTTTCGGCTATAACTGTGGTGGTCCGGTGCTCCATTTCCTCAACCAGGGCTAAGTGTGTTTGCCTCATCTCCTCCATCCTCCGGGTTGCATCATCGGCTCTTTTATTGGCCTCCGTTTCTGAATTTCTCGTGGACTCGTTTTCGTCATTAAGCACCTGGATTATGCGGTCCTTCCAAGTAAGATCAGTCCCTAATTTCTCGATTGTCTTCGCCCGCTCAAAGGCCACCGCTGATACTTTATCCGCGGTCTTCATCCATTCCCGATACTGGCCATAAACATCATGTATATAGTCATGCATCGTCTGTTCTACCTCGATGGGAATTCGCTTTAAGTGCGGGGGAAAGACGAAGTCGTCAAAGCAGATATTTGGAAAATCTTTTTTCAGCTTAGCGATTCTAATCGCTCCTTCCTCGGTGGGCTCTGTGATGGCTTGTTTAGTAACGACGGGAGTTTCAGTCCTTCGACGCTGTTGGTCAGGCCTTGGTACTTGGGAAGGTGGTATTTGACGTGAAGATTCATAGGTTTGATTGCCAAAACCAGAAGGTTGTGTTGGACCTCTAGGTGGCGGAGAGCGTGACCGGGAACGGCGCCTATACTCTTTCTCCCTCTCTCTATCCCTTTCCCTCTCATAGCGCTCCCTCTCTTGACTAAAGTAGCCACGATCGCGGTCTCTATCGGCCTCACGTCTGCGAGACTCATAATACGAACTAGATGAATGACGTGTAGAACGGAGGCTATCGAGCATAGATCCTCGCTTTGACATCGTATCTGTAAAATGAAAAGGAAAACAAAGTTGGTATTTCCCAGAAATGAATTTTGTGATTAGAAATTGTGTGGTGCCGTGAAGTGTGTGTATGCATGTGCAAATCCCCCGACCAACTAGTTATATCAGCCATACTCGAAGGAATTGACTCGCTTAGATCTAAAGCGCTCTGAAGCCCTTCCAATCCGGTATCTTGTTGGAGCGACACATAGTCCAGGATTGGAATGTCTGCAAGCCCTTCGAAGAGGTTCTCCATGTATGGGGGAGGAGCCTCCGAAATTATAACACCGGTGACTGGTGGAGACATGACCATAGATTTGCATCTCATAGGCTTGTGAAGCTTATGAGAAACCGCCTTGCCTTTCCTTTTTCCCTTTGAATGTCGAGGACTATCTGAGGGTCCGGCTACGGGTTCATCTTCAGTGGGTGTATCCTCTTCGCCACCCTGCTCAGCGATTACAATTCCGGGCATTCTACGCCTAGCTCGTCTTGCTGGAGCTGCCTTAAGAGATTCTTCAAGCCCTATGCTCTGGTCTCTGTCAATTAGCCCAACGACCCTCAAATTTTCATCCGTGAGCACCGCTTCGATCTCTCTAATCTCACCCGGCACCTCCTAAAGAATTCATACTATTTCCTTAAATTGAGCACCTTAAAGTCATGGAATTAAAGCTGTAAAAGAAAGAAAATATTAGACCTGACATCGGTTACAACTATCCCATTAGTCGCCAGAGAAATTGCGACACTTACATCTAACTAGCCACCGTTTAGCAAATCCTGACGGGCACCGAACATATAACCACTCGGTTTTGAAGTAGCTAAGTTTGGTCCAAGTCCCAATCACAATTTGATAGTTTCTAGCTCCCTCTAAGAATGTGAAAGAGGGATTATCTCCCTGACTCTTTACATTGAACAAGAACCTGACTTCCTCTGGAGTCGGGGGCCAGAAAAGGTGCTCCATGAAGATGATTAATAGGTTGTTCAGAAGAGCGTACCCGTTCGGATGCAACTATGACGGGGCAATCCCTAAATAAGATAATACCTCCCGGATATACTGATTAAATGGTGGGAGTGTCCCGACTGTGCAGGAAAATCTATTGAAAGCGGTATAACCTTCTAGAGGAGTATGCGACATATCGCTCGGCCCTGGGAGCAGGACATCATTCAACGACAGCCCGTGCCTCAAACAAATTCTCCCCAACATATCTTCGGAAATATTGGATGGAACGGAATCTTGTGGATTCCCAATAAAGGTTGCTCTTGGTAGCTCATCCGGAGCTGGACTTATAACATCAGCTGCAATAGCCGGCATCTCTATTATGGGAAGAGGCGGACTCTGAGCCTCCTGTTCTTGCGAACTTCCGGCTTCCATAACTAGTCAACTCAGCAAAAATCATCATTAAATGACAATAAAACCGTGTTTCCCCCAGTGTGAAACGCATGAAGGTGTTGTGTAGTGCAATGCTATATATTGTTTAAGAAATTCTACGAAGATTGAAAAGTGTTTGAATGACAAGACTTCAGAATTCAACCGGAGTGACCGTCATCGCTGACCGTCACAACCGTGCTATCCAGACTTTGGAGACCGATCCAAGTTAAAGTTCATTGCATTTCGTCAAGTTACAGTTCCATCGGCGAGCTTCAAAAGGCAGTCAAATATGCAGTGAAATGATTAAGTCTAATTATGCAAGAAAGAAGCTCGTTGGAGTCAAGTGTTCAAGTATGCAAGGAATTTCCTATCGATCAAAATTTAAACTCGGATCGATCACCAGAATTAGCTTCGTATCGGTCTGGGAACCATTGTTTCGTATCGGTCATCAAGCTTCACTTCGTGTCGATCAGCGGAGTCTATTTCATATCGATACAAAACCCTTTACCTCGTATCGATCATCGGCAGCGCCTTCATATCGATCATTTTGCCCAAAATTTCGTATCGATCTGAAAATCCCCAAACCATCGATACGAAACGAACCATTCCTATCAATATGAAGTTGTATTACGTTCAAGATCGATACGAACTATTCCCCCCAGATCGATACGAAAGTGTATTCCCTTCCTTCTCCCATCGATACAACACTGAGGTCGAGCCATTCCTCCACGAGTCCTTCGTATCCCTATAATTCATCTTCACCAAAGCTTTATAGAGATCACCTCACCAACCCTCGACCTCGTTCCGACCATCTACGGCCATCACTTCACTAGAATTGGTCACGGAAATGGTTAAAGTGGCAAAAGATTTCATGCCTCATCGATTTTAGTCCAGATTCATTGACTAATTACCTAGAATTAGTGATTGGTTTGGAGATTTTAAGGCTTGATTTGATTGGGAAGCGAAGATGATTTCGAATTTTCCTTTTTTCAAAGCAATACAAAAGCAAGGCAAGAGGGTAAGTAAATGGGAAAAATTCTAAGTACCAAGGTATTTATACTAGGAAGGTGTCCATTCGTCTCCCAGTAACTATAACCGGCCAAAGCGGTCTGTTCCCTCAAACGATACAAGATGGCTCGGTTGTATCATTCAGCTCGACCGATACTAAGACCAATTCGTGTCCAATGCTTAAGTCAAGTCAGTTCCAATGTCACCGGTACGAAGCATGGCTTGTATCCGTCTAGTGATCGATACGAAGCACGAGGCCAAGGCTTATCCGAGTTGTTCAAATCCATCAGAAATGCATCGATACGAAAATTCTAGTTCGTATCCATCAACATAAAGCCACGAAGACTCGTATCCATCGACAAAAAATGCTTTGAAAAACCAACTAATTCGTGTCAATCGCCATCGATACGAAGATAATTTTTCAACTTTTCACATCGATCCAGGAGATGATCGATATGAAGAGACACTTCAAAACAACCATCGAGCATTGTTATAACTCGAATTTCACATCTATTCAGGAGAGGATTGACACAGGAATCGATACAAGAAAACTGACAATGACCTGTGAACGTGCAAACGCGAATAGGAGTCAGGTTAACATACGTGCATGTATGACAGACTAACATTCAATTTCCAAAATTCACAAGAATTGAATGCTCACTTGATGGCAATTACGACCTTGAACAACAGTTTGCTATCATTCAACACTCGGTTACAACAGTGCATATAACAACAATTAGCAGTCAACAATTCAGTATTTATATTACTGGAGATCAATCAAAGGTTACATCTTTTGACGAAAAGACAACAGCTGTTCGGCGAATCAGAAAGAACTTTTCAGACTAGAGATTGCAGATTTTCAAAGCACGTCATGTTCTTACAAGACGTACTTTGGGAGGCAAATGTTATCCCGCCTTTTGGCAAGGCCGTGACACCAAGAACTTAACTGGAAACCAAGGATAGTCCGTCCCAAAGATCGGTTATACACACGTTCACAATGGATACTAGTGAATTCTGTCCGAGTCCGGATCAAGCTACAATCAATATGGTACGACAAGCAAAGCTATGAAAGCCAACGTTCCAAATTTCAAGTTAATCAGAGTTCGTATGCTCAAGATATGATCGTTGCAAGTCAAGGGAAACCTCTACAATTTGTATCCATGGAAGGAGCAAAACTCGTTTGTGTCCGTGGCCAAAAAATGCTCTCATTCGTATCCATAGGGAAGGCATTGAGTTCGAGTCCATCAGCTCAGCAACCACCTCCTTCGTATCCACTTCATTCGAATACATCCAGAAAACCTCGTTTGTATCCATGCGATATCGTATCCGTCAACCCATCAAGTAACTGTGCTTCGTATCCATCGAGCCAACTCCATTTCGTATCCATTGCGTCTGCTCTGTTACGTATCCATCGTCTGAAGACGTCTCGTGTCGCTTCCACTTTACATCAATATACTCATCAACTTAGTTCGTATCGATCGACTAACTATCGATACGAACCATGCCGCTTAAGCAATCGACATGAGAAAACATGAGCTCGTATCGATACAAAGTGGTCACTATGCTGTCGATATGAGGTGGCTTCATTGGATCGACACGAGGAAGAGTGTAACAGTGCGATACGAAAGGGATATTTGGGGTCGATACGAACAAGACCTACATGGAAGGAAGACTCGGTCACTCGGCATGGAAAGAGGATCGATCCTGGAAGATAGCGCCACGTCATTGACCACCATGTGCCAAAGAGCGATACGAACCAGATCGACACGAATGGAAGCGATACGAGTTCGACAGCCCATTGAAAGTCCAAACTTGCATCGATCATAACTCGAGATCTACAAGTCCAAATGCCACCAAATTTTCATAGGAGCTTGCCTACAACCTCAAGAATGTACCTGATCAATTTCAGCCTGAAAGGACCATTTATGGATCGATACAAACCCAATTCGTATCGCTCCCAGATAGAGTCAAAATCACCTGAACTCGATCCCGTGGGCCCACTCATGTGAGAGAAGAAGTCTTCTGAGATCTGGGCGAGATATTTGCTGCCTACGCCTATAAATAGTGACCCTAGACCTATAGAAAAGGGACTTTTGCTTCTCTATGCTGATACTCTGCCATTATTAAACTTCAGTTGTACTGTTGTAACCTCTTGTAAAACAGCGAGTGAAATTCAATAAACATCAGTCATTTCATAGTGGACGTAGGCAATACGCCGAACCACTCTAAATTCATGTGTTTCTGTGCATTTTCTTATCAATTGATTGGTGTGTTTGTTAGATTTGCCTCATTTTACATTTATTTTCTTCATTTTATCTCTTCAAACACATCTGAAGAGTGTTGGGCCCAATTTTGGTACAAACAATAAGCTTAAATTAGTGTAGAAAACTTTTGCCTACATATTCTAGTTTTAGATCTAATTTGAAATATGTTTACACCTAGATCTGGAAATCAATGCCAAAGATTTTAGAATTTGAATGTCGTATATTTTTATTCCAGATCTATACTTGGGATCAAAATAGGATTTTTGGATTATTGCTCAACTTGTGTTATGGTATAGATTTTCCATAGTTTAATTTGTGGGAAGAACATCCATTTGATTTTTATAAATTTGTCTACTTTTTCTACTCTTCATTCAAAAGGGCGACCTCTGATTTAACAAGGAATAAGAAGTTATCTATTCCTTGTAATTTCAAATGGAGTCAATCATTCCTTCTTGTGTTAAAACAATTTATGAAAATCATAGCGGAAAATTTTCCTAAGGAATTTAATTCCAGCAAATTAAATATGGAAAGCATATGCTAGTTACATATTTATTACTAGAATATATTTGATTATGAATAGGTGGTTTTATTAGGCAGTTTATACATATTTATTTCGTTAATAAAGAAGAATAGTGCTTATTCGTGCGTTATTTATACATAATGTTCATTAGTTATTATTATATTTAGGGAAGCGAATAGTTAGAATTAGACAATGTAGTAATTCATATTAATGGGAAATAAATTAGGAATTTATATTAACTAATTAATAGGAAATGAAAGATTGAAACCTAAATTAATGAGAAAAGGTGGATAGTATTAAATTAAGGGTTACAATTAATAGAGACAAATGGATTAATAGGACTGATAAAAATGTTACTAATTATAGTAACCATATATAAATGTCTTAGGAATTGTCCGTTAGGTTTTTATGGACAAATTGACATTTATGAGCGTTAAGAGGGGGAATTATGGGTAGATAAGTATTTAAGGTAAATCTTATTGCCTTAAAAGGGGAATTAGTAAGCAAAGTCCAATGTATATCTAAGGTAATATAAGTAAAGGCTTAGGATAGTTAATTGGACTTAGTGGATTAGTGATGCGAGGTCAGTAAAGTCACTCAACGGAAGACTACCCTTCACTTTGAGGCTACCAATAGTCAGATGCATTTACTACTAATGTGGGATATCACTAATCCCAGGACCCGTGACGACATGAGAGATTGAACTTGCTTTCTTAATCGGAAAATATTAAATGGTTAAAAATTAGAATTAGGAGCGGTGAGAGATATCTCTAAAAAGGTTTACTTCAGTGTTGAGGTATTAAGTGGTTATCTTAGGGCCCGCCTCCCTATCGAAAGAAGTAATCTAATGCTATTCCATATTTATAAGAGGGATACCGGATATCTCGTAAGAGGTTCTCTTCAGGTTTGATGTATTAAGTGGATGTAAGGTCTGTCTCTTTCCTATAAAAAATGTATTATGTAGCCCAATGAGATTTTCAACCAATATCAGCTAGATAGTACCAGTGAGGAACCCGCCTTAGGGTTAGGTATTAAATGGCAAAGGCCTACCTATAAATACGTGTTAAATGGTCATAGGCTGGCCTAGTCCTTATTATTGGGGTATTAAGTGGCTTGGATATAGTCTCTCATATTGCTAAGACTTTAATAACGATATATGCGCTAGTAGTATGGCTATTATAAATTATAAGGTCATAGATAGTGGTTAAAGGTCTCTGTAGCTAGGACCAATAGACCAATAATGATGATGCTAGAAGTCCACCTTGGGAATATGTCTTAATTGACAGAGTCTACCTCGATTGAGGTCTTAAATGGCAAGGTCCATCTATTTCTTTTTAAAAGTATTATGTGGTGATAGTAGAAGTCCGCTTCATATTTAGAAGTATTAAGTGGCAAAAGAGTATGGAAGTATTGGGTGGTTGATAAGGCTTCGTTAGTATTTTGTACCTTGGGAATGGGTAGGTAAGTAATCGTGTGTGCAATGCAAGGTTAGATTAGAATTGCTAACCTTAATAGACATAACCACTAAATGGAAACCAATCAGTATAAATTATGTTATGGACAGTTTATAGTTTTTCCAATTAGGAGAACATTGTTCTGACCCCCTCCCCATTACAACCCACAGGATAAATTTAGAGGAACATATCATTGGAGCTGTATGTGTTTAGTTATTAGAGAAGTCTTCTTTTCTCTCATGCTCGATGCTGGTGTGGCAATCTGCTATCGAAGGAATACCATTAATTCCAAGGTAGTAGTCATAATCAGTATTCTTATCTTATTATTCACTACACCAGAAAAGTCATTTCGCCACGGCTTTGGGCCGTGGCAAAATAGGCAGTGGCAAATATTTTTCCACGGCCCTGAGCCGTGGCTGTTTTCTATTTTGCCACGGCTTTAGGCCGTGGCAATATTTAGATCAGCCACGGCTTAAGAGCCGTGGCAAATATATGTTTTGCCATGGCTTAGAGCCATGGCAAATTCATGGTTAGCCACGGCTTAAGGCCGTGGTTAATTTACCGTCTCGGCGGTTCTTACTTCAGTTCAATTCAATACAAAATAGTGTCTCAGTTCACAATATGGTTCACTGTTACAAACAGTTCATCTATTATAATACAATGATACATAAAGACAAAATTTTTAGATGGTTCATCAAGTACAATACAATGATACATGAAAACAAAAGTTTCAGATAGTTCATCAAGTATAGTACAATGATACATGAAAACAACTGTTCAGCAACAATACATAATACATGCTACAAAGTTATAACTAATCTCCAGCATTGTTGTAAAGAGGCAATACATAATACAAGTACAGCACAATGATACAATATGCAAGAACCTCTTTAATTTCCATAATGGGTCAACAAATCTTAGCGTTACTATGCTGTTAGTAGTGTCAAAAGCATTTGTAAATGCATTTTCAGGCAGATCAGCTGATAACGTTCCAATCTCAACACCAAATCCAACTTTGCATATAGAGTCCAGTGTCATCCTCATGAACAAATCCTAAAATTAAAGACCAAACACTAATTTTAACTGTTGTACACATTGGTTTTATATTTTTTAAAGAAGGGAAAGAGAAAAATAACCTGCATATCAATGTCTTTGTTATCAATTGAAGCTTGACACAAAATACTGGACAGTTTTGTCCCATACTCTCTAAACACAATGGTACTAAAATCTTTTAAATTCTTCGAGGCAAACTCAAAACTAACAGTCTTTCTCTGCTTCTTCCACATCTCACCATCTGCATTGAAAATGCCATCTCCAAGTAATACATCCATGTAAGACAGATACAGCTCTCCCTTCATCACATCATTAAGTTAGAATCTGATAAATGATTCATGTGATGTCCACACATAGGTAAAAAGACAAGGTAAAAAGTATAATGATTTGATCATACCTTAGGGTAATTGGAGAAATTAACCTTGAGCATATGTTCAACGTTGATTGGATCTCCTGTATATGTATAGGTTGTGAAAGGAAGAGGAACTTTAAATGTCTTATATTCTGCTAAGTAATCTACAAGCCAGTCATGCATACGATGGTAATTTCTTAGCAACTCAATTGTTGCGCCCATGACTGGCCATGTCTTGAATGGAGAAGTTGTTGGAGGTTACCGTTTGTATTATGTTGTTCAAAAATAGAAGAACGTCAAAATCAACCTAAAAATTTAGTGTAAGACAAAAAAAATCCTAAAAAAGAAGTAGAATCTTTACATGCCAAATGCAATAAACTTCAATCTTGTTTGGAGAGCTTCCCAGATGCTTTAAATGCATATGACCTTAATTATTTTGAAATTTGAACAAGAAAGGGCTCTTTAGAGAGTTTGTTGATTCGAAACAAAAATCCAAATGTGAATGGCTGTAATATGGTGATGAAGCTTCATCGTTTTTCTATGTAACAATGTCAAATAGGCACAATGGTAATATGTGATCTAGAGCAATTTCAGTGAAAGGTGAAGTGTGCAATAATCAGGAACAGTTTGAAAAGAAAGTGATGGAATATTTTAGTGATCTTTTCAACCAACACCCCAATCACAATACTCCTTCCATCATTTGCAAAAGTATCATTTCAGAATATGATCAGAATCTTTCAAATGATGAAATTGAATTAGAAGAAGTTAAAGATGTTGTGTTCAGTATAAGTGAAGGTTCGACTTCTGGCCCCCATGGTTTTAATTCTAAATTATTTAAATTTCAATGGGAATTAATCAAAGTTAACATCTTTGTAGCTGTTCAGGATGTTTTTCACTATGATAAATCATGAAAGAAATCAATCGCACTTTAAATCGCTATATTCCCAAAAAGAAAAATGCAAGTGATATAAAAGACTTTAGGCATATTTCACGTTGCAGTCTTATGTGCAAAGTAATTGACAAAATCATTTGCAATAGACTTAAACCATTTTTAGAAAAGTTAGTCTCTGGAAACCAGTGTGCTTATAATCAAAACAGATCAATTTTTGATGGTATATTAGTTGCTCATGAAGCTACTCGTGGTCTTAGTGGAAAATCAAACAAAAACATATGTATTAAAATAGATCTGAAACAACATAATTGCTTCGTGCAACCCTCTTTCCAGTCCTAGTTATAATACAAGTCGTGACTTTATAAGGAAAGATCTTTTAAAGGTATAATTTCATAACTGTTATGTTCACGTACTTTCCTGTTTAATGCAGAAAACTACAATTCAAAAGGAAGGCCCAAAGGGCTCAACTGATCTGAGTAAGCATGATGCACCAAAGGTGGGCTATCTATCATCAGCTTTTTGCTGCAAACAATCCAGTGAAAACTTGCTAACTTACTAAAGCACCATAAAATAACCATATTTGCTAGTTTTGGAACGATTATTTATCATATTTGTATCCAAATTACTATTCACAAACATTGCAATTTGGTGATCATATGATTTGATGTTGTTTATTTGCATACCTCTACATCAAAATATTCGCAAACAAACAAAACACCATGAAATAAAACAAAATATAATAAAATACCTTACCACTAAATCAAATCATAAGAAAGAAGTATGAATCATTATACCTATCTAAAACAACAGAAGAGTATCGAAATTAGCAGCCTCCTCCAAGAAGAACTTAAGCTCAGCAGCCTTCTTTGCAGTCCCAAATCTAGATAATGAAAATAACTATTAATGATAAGTACACATATACACATGTATATGTACCCACACACAATCATCAATTTGGTGGAATAACTTTACTCTTGAAAGTATTCTTCCTTTACTCTTAAAATTATTCTTCCTCCTAAACAAATTCTGATTTCATCATAATATTCATGCAAAAGTGGCACCGCTTTAAATATTATGTTTCACTCTAATTTATGTTTTAGATTCATGATACTAAAAATATCAACAAAAAATATATGAATCATTTCAGTGTACAAAATAAATAGTAAAAGGGATAACTAGGTGTAATTTACTTTAGCTCCTTATCATAGCAGAAGCTGCGCCATTTCACAAATCAATCAAGAAAACATAAGCCTTTTTCCATAATCAATCCTACTTCTAACTGGTCTAGTTCTTAAACTCCTCCCCTTTGTGGTATATGCCAGGTCTGTTTCCTATATAAACTTAACTTCTTTGCATTGTGAATTAGAAATCCATTTATTTCATCATATAAATTATGTATACTGCTGTTATGACTACATAAAAAGAGAGGCTTCTTATTCCCCAAGGAAGACAAAGCAATTCTATGCAGAGATTGTGAATTATCCATTCACAATGCAGAAACAAACAAAATGAACCACAACAGATATTTTCTAAGCGGAAGCATGCTCTCTTCTGACCAGAAAGAAGAGCCAGAGATAATGCTAAAATCAACCAGTGAAAGCGGTAACTGTAAATGCAATCGAGTTAGTAGTGACTGCTTCGAATCTTTAGAAAAATATGAAAACAATAGCAACAACATATCTGAGTATTTAACCAACTATTTGCTGGGTTGGCATGCAGATAATTTCTCATTCTATATCTTCAACCACAGTTATTCATTTTCACTCTGTGTACTACCATTAACATGTATTAGATTGTGGTTTGTCCAAAGCATTTGTGCTTTGGATAATGCTTTGAATAAAACAATTCAGAATATAAATCAAATCTTAAAGGGAGAGATTCGATTTGAAATGAGATGTAAAACGTAGGATTCAAGAATTTTGACAACAATGAGCATGATAATGTACCATAACAGAAGAGTGATAAAATGGAAGGTGAATGTTTGAACAAGATGGCAGTAATCAACATATTAAAGATTCAAAAAATTAGGACACATGCCCACAAAATGCAAGAAACCAGGGCGATGATGAAGTATCCCGAAGACTGCCAATCAAGAAACCACAGCACCAAATTCAGAATCTGACGAGTTGAACTTTTTGAATGACAGCCTTCCTCAAGAACTTCAAGATGATCATATAAAAGAAGTAGTATTAGAGATAATTAAGGAAAAACAACAAAAAAAGGTGCAGAGTTGTCAGATATGTCAAAATACGTTCCAGCCAATTGAGACTTCATGAAAGTAGCACTAAGGCTACAGAAGTTAATTCAAAAAATGCCTCTGCTAAAAGATTACTTTGGAGCTATATGAGAAGTAAACAACTATTATAAAATAGAATATTAGGTGTATGAATAATGGTAAACGTATAAAAGATATATTCACACTCTCAATAAAGTATAAACTAGATATTATTGGTTTATTAGAAATAATAAACTAAATGATAATAACTTAAAAACGTTCCTCCAAACTATACCATTCCAGTGGATTGATATCACAAATAACACACAATTGTGTTGGGGGAATCGTATTGATTTGTGATAAAAAAATATTTAGTGTGTGAATTCCTATCTAAAACAGTACTATACCATTCCACCTAACTTCTATCTAACTCTTGAAAGTTAGGCCAACTTTTTAGCTTAACAAAAACTAATCAAAATAATCGAATGCAACTGAGACAACTCTTCCGAATGAAAAAAAATTACTGGCATGTTCTACAGAATTGTTTTTCATTTTCAGCTTCCTCTTTACAATTTTTTACTTTACAACTAACGTGCTTCCTTAAGTGATTATGTTTTGAGTACTTTCAATTTCAACTGAGGCTTTTGCTATTTTTTTTAAGTCATCATCATTTCAACCCTTAATTTCATTTCATGTGATTTGTTCGATTTTGATTTGATTCCAAGTTAACCATTAACTAATTCAAACTAACTTTCAAAAAATATTATTAACTAAAAAATAGGGTAAATTTTGTTTCAGGACTCAAATTGATATTAATCAGAGATTCCTTTTAATTTGAAAACCTACAAACTGAAGGCAATTTTTGTTTGCTTCACAGTATTTGGTTCCTTAAAAATAAACAGGTATATAAAAGTCGAATTGAGCTATTACCGATTTAATTCATAATATTTTAAACATTGGAAATGTTAGCATGTGCCTTGGATGCACATGTTAAGACTTAATTTACTTAGATGGTTCTCTTGAAATCCATAAGTCCACATTCATGTAAAGGTAAAATGAATATTTGAAAGAAGGAAAATTCATACTTTAGCATAAACAACTCGGTGCTATTATCAAGCTCATCTAAGAATGTAATAAAAATTGTTAACCGCAAAAGTTAATGTAAGGATTTGTAACTGCCAACTGAATTTATAATAATAGAACTAAAATTATTACCCAAACTCATATATGGCAATCGACTAGAGTCCTCTGAAACCTGGTATCCATTTTTAATGACGCTTTTCACCTACAAAAAATAATTAACCAAAATTAGTGTAGTTTGTAATGTTAGAAGACAACACCCCATGGACAAACAAATGTAAATAAGTTTTGCACATAACTTTTAACTGTATATATCAAAAGTATATTAGTATACCTTTATGTATCAATAAGTAAAGGAACAATGTATTTTTGTTCTTTTACCTATATATCAGAAAAATGTAATGTATATTGTGGACTTGTGCTACCTGTACTCTTCCAGAGATGGGGATGGTCGTCTAATACTGGTTCTACTTCTGTTTACGTGTCATCTCTTCCAGTATATAACCTTGAACGTCGTGTATTTCTTCACCTAAGAAAATTCAAAGTTGACTAATATACTGAATATTGATTGGCAAGCAAAACAGTGTACATATAACTTTATTATATGATGCATTTTTGTACTCTTGTGGTTATTAAGTTTTGAAATGTATCCCAAAATTTGGTTAGATTGAAACCTACACATTTCAAATTTAACCTTATAGAGAAATATTTACCAAAATACAGTTACTAAAATAAATTTTAATTCATAACATATAATTATTTATCGACGGAAATCAAAAGAATATATGAAACTGAGTTGTGTAATCTAGATATCAGTTGTTTATCTCTTAGTATAGATGTACTAATTCGCTTAGATCAGAAGAGAGAATCTAACATCACAATCTAAAGTGATCAGTCATACTATAGTAGCAAGGGCCAAAGAAATTAATGTACATTAACAACAAGTAGATCAAAGGACCAAATGATAATACAATACACCTAAATTGACTTGGTTCTGATTATTAAGTCTAACTAGTCCAATCCCTGCTTCCACCTTATCTTGTAAGACACCTTCATTAATCAAAACTTGATTTATCAAAATTTTGACTTTGTACTCAATGAAACTGCAAAGCTTACTACATAGTCAGGGCTAGTACATAAGTTTAAAACAGAACCTGTATGGACCAATGAATAAATCAACGAGAAAATTTTCATTATATTTTTTTCTAGTCTAAGCTAAATTAAAGTACCATATATATATATATATTGGGTATGAATAAATTACTATTCTTTCTTCTAATGCTTTCCTTCTATGTACTAACTAATTTTAGGATATTTACAGTACGATTAAAAGTCCACAAATAGTGATAAATTTTGCATGTCATATAAGGTAAATTTTAATTTAAAATTTTATATTCTTTATAGTATGTACATATTAAGACACAAGTTGACTAATATATCAACTCAACTTTCTATGTTATAGGAAATTATATAAAGTTCAAATGAGTCTTGGTCACTAGTTTTCATGTGTGTTCATATACTCTGTAATAATGTAGATGGGTCTAATTACAAAATGGCAAATACATCAATAATTTCTTGTCAATTAATATAGATTTCACAGTGTATGTACCATAAAGAAGAAAACTAAAACATGTTAAATACATAGTCTTTTGTAAGGATTGTCAATAAATTCTTAAAATTCCAAGGGGACACAAGGCGAAAGATCAATCTAAATCAAAGAACTTTGAATCAAACCATACTAATAAAAGAGACAAATTACTTTCGTATAAATACCTCAAAACGAAGAAGAAAGATTTGATTGAGAACTTGATTTACGCGATCCAAGGAGCGATTTATGTTTCTGGGCGATTCAAGGAACGTCGATGGGGATTTGGGTGAAAATGGACGAGAGTTAGGGCGTGCGGGATGGAAAATATTTCTTGCGTACGCGGGATGGAAAATAATTTCTTACGTACAAGATTCAAGGAAGGGGGGTTCTGGGTGTATCGATTGTATGAGATGTCAAAAAGGAAGGGGGTGAATTTTTTTTGGTAAATTTAGAACGGTCTACAACCATTCCAAAATTACCATGGCCAACAACCGTGCTAAATTGTTTTACCACAGCTCTGGACCGTGGTAAAATTGCCACGGCTTAAGACCGTGGCAATTTTTCCGCATTTGGGTGTGGCAAAATTGGCTGTATGCTGTAGTGATTGTTTCCGCTGTGAGTTCAAATTTCTATCAATCTTTGATAATGCTCAAGCTTATTTGCAAGTACCAAATCCAACGATATGTACTTTGATGGACTTGGGTTTCGATTTTTATCGAAATTTAGGCCCATTAAGGTACGGGTTGTTACACATATATCCATAATCCATCTTCTTGCCATGAATACGCTGCATGACTATGTTGTGTATTAGTCAAAACTCCTACTTACCTTGTTAATGGACTGTTGGTCATTAAGAGATTTCTGGGAAATGGTTATAACGAGAGTAATAACTCTAAGCCTCAACCTCATCAACTCGTCAAATTGACATCACGGATTCGTGGTGCGACTTCGCAATCAGGACCGCTAAGATGGACGCTACCTATCCATTGGGTTCTAATCATGCGCTATCCGTAGTGGCGTGAACCCGGTGACGTTGATTCCTAATGGGTACACTTGAATAGATGAGTCTTAATGAGGTAACGATAAATACTCTAGACTCCCCAATCCTAATAAAAGAATCTCATTATAATAAATCCTCGACTACAAGCCCTAAGAGTAAATAATATCTCTCGACTAGTTAGTTCTTAGAGGATGAATCCATAAATTACTAACCTAACTTCAACTCATAGTCCTTAGGGAGTAATAAACTCTCAACTACTCATCTCGATAAAAGAGTCACTCTAGACGATGTCATAAATTTCATACCCAACATTGCAAATAAGAGTGGCATTTACTTACAAAAGTAATATAACTTTAAGTTTCTGATACCACTCAGTGCTACTTGATCGATTGCTAAGTGTTCATAAATTACACTTAATGCAAATATATAATATTCTATACAACGAGTCAAAGGAATAACAGGAAACACATTACTTTAACACCCCGTAAATTGAATGATAATTAATTAAAAGTAAAATAATAATTAGTGAAGTCGAAAATGAGATTTTCAAAAATGTTAGAATTTGGCTACGAAAGTCGCCTTTTGCATTTATGGTGATTTTGTAATCAATTTTTATTAATAAAGTTTTATAATCAGAGTTCAAACAAAAAGTTATTAACCTATGAATATTACGGATCGAAAATAATTACATATGCAATTAAGGAAATAAATGTAATTAATTAACATTGATTAACATTATTTAACGTCTAAGAATAATTAATGTTAAATTAGATCAGTTAAAGTCCTAATTGGTATCGGTCGACTGCTAGCAGTTGACCGGTGGTGGGATAGTGGTCAACCGCTATTTGACTGATGGTTATGAATTGAACCTAGACCGAATGGCCCAGATTTAAAAGAATCTAATCTAACAGCCAACATTGGTTCGAACCACCATAATTACGGGCCTAACCCCTTACTTTTCTTCTCATATTTTTTGAAGTAACGGTATAACTCTGCTAGTTTCTTCACCAAAAAGTTTAAAATCTATATAAATCATAATATATATACATATATAAGTGGAGAATAGCAAAGAATAACAGAGAAGAAGAAATAGGATCGAATCAAATCACCTAAGCTAAGGTAAATTATGACTCTAAATCTAAATTAAATTCAAATCTCTTCCTGGATCTAAATTTCTAATGAATTTGTATATTCTTTCAGTATATATTTCAGTAGGAAGGAAAGGGAGTCAAATAGGAATAACATGGTTTAGATCTGGAGTTTTAAAAGCTTAAAGATGAGTGGAAAATTATATATTTTTATATAATATTGGACTTATATTGTTGTAAATCTATTCCTATATTCCTGAAAGCAATTTTGGAGTTCTAGGCTTAAACATACGTACATACACACATACATACTCACACACACACACACACATAGATGTATGTATGTATGTATGTATGTATATGTATATGTATATGTATATATGTATATATACACACACACAGAATGAATTGATAAATCATGCCAATATATTCTGTGAATGATTAACTTTGATTGAATACTGTATATATTTGAATCTGGAAAGTAATGTAAAAGTCATCCCTAAATTAATGAAATTATGTAGTAATTCCAAGTTTGTTGGTTAAACGATATATGTGAGTAAATGTGAATTGGAAGTTATTATAAATCGGATTGAGATTTATGTTGTATTTTAATTCATTGGAATGAAGTGTTGCAATGTAAATTTCTATAAATTATCAAGTTTTATAAATGAACAAATGTGTAACATTTGAAATAACAAGGAATATACCAAAGACAAAAGGATGTATGAAATATGGATGTTTATCGTATTTCGTACTGTTTATTTCAATAATAATAGAAAAATTAATTCCTCGTAATTTCAAACGTAACACAAGTCCTCTTTAGGTAATTTATGGAAATTTACAGTATTAACATTTTCATTTAAAGGATGTAATTCCAACACATTAAAATGAAGAAATCCCTAAGTATAACCAAGTTTTGTAAATAGAGATAATAATAATAATTCAATTATAAATCTAATATATGCGATAAGTTAGAAAATAAACAATAGCCGATGAAGTATATGTAAAACAACGAAATGAGCAAGTAAGAAAATTATAGTAATTAAAAGAAGATGGTAGCAATTAAAAAGAGGTAGTAGAATATACATAATAGTATCAAGTAGAAATTAAGTAGTAAAAGTTGATAATCTATTAAACTTGAAGTAAGTGGTAAATAGCATTAAAATGGCATTAATGACACAAGAAGTAAGCTGTGTAACTGAAGATAACAATTGAACAAAAGAGGCGTAGTAATTAAATAAATTTATATATCCTCAAGTATACGTTTATGACGGGTGTGAATTATTGAATCTAGTCGATAACTTAGATTAATTAAGAATGACATTGCCATTAGTATGTGTTGGGATGCGAGATCATAATATTACACAATAGAAGTCTGCCCACCGAGAGGGGCTGCCAATAGTTGTATGTACATTGTATAGATGTGAGACATCAATAACTGTAGGACATGTGGAATTATACGTTCGCATATAGGTACACTACACCACAAAGGCTAATTAGGCAGTGCTTAGGGCCGTATCAAAAGTCATTAGGCACGGCCAAAAGCCGTATCAAAAATAAGCGTGTTTAATATTTAGATACGGCCCAAGACCGTATCTATTTCTCCAATTAGATACGGCCCAAGGCCGTATCTACCTGTCCAAATAGATACGGTCTTGGGCCGTATCTATTTCTCCCAATAGATACGGCCATGGACCGTATCTATTTCTCCCAATAGATACGACCATGGACCGTATCTACCTGTCCAAATAGATACGGCCATGGACCGTATCTATTTCTCCCAATAGATACGGCCATGGACCGTATCTATTTCTCCCAATAGATACGGCCATAGGCCGTATCTAATTAGAGATTTAGATACGGCCACGAACCGTATCTTAGAGATTTAATACTTCAATTCAGTATATAGTATTCCATTCAGCACGGTAGGAAAATCTATATAACATAGTCGAAACAAAGCAACATCAAACATAGTCAAACGAACATCAAACCAAACAACGTAACAGCATCAAAATGTTAAAAAAAAAGCTTGTTCCACAACTATCAAACAAAAATTAAATGAAGTACTCAAGATCCAAACACAAGTGACACAAGTTGCAAACACAAATTACTACATGTCCAAACACAAATGAAACTAATATAGTTAATGCCATGTGAAGTGCCCAACTTAATTTTGCACTTCTTTCAAGCTTCTCCTCATATATTTAGGCATGCCAATGTTGATTGAGTTGAACTGATTTCCCAGCATTTTCTTGGAGCACGCCATGAAGCCATGAATCTGAAATGGGCAGAAAGAGTCAACTTCATTCAAGAAAATGGAATCTACGAAACACATTAAACTCTTTCATTGCTATGTTTATGGGTTTCATTATCATCTATGCTATAACCCTCACTGCACAACATGCAAATAGATGGCCTGAAGAAGAAATTGAACTATTGAAAGGAAAAGGCTGCGATTTATTTTCTGGCAAGTGGGTTTTTGATAATTCTACATATCCTTTGTATTCGGAGAAGAAGTGTACGTTTATGTCTGATCAATCTGCATGTGAAAAATTTGGAAGGAAGGATTTGAGTTTTCAAAATTGGAGATGGCAGCCCCATGATTGTGATTTACCAAGGTATGAAAATATTTGCTGCTTAGAAACATATAATAAACTGATCATGCGTATCGTGTAAGAATGTGAACTAAGGCCAATGGGCATATAAGCTTAATGCTAATTGAGGTAATATGAAACTCAAATTGAACAGATTTAATGCGACAAGACTGTTAGAGAAACTGAGGAACAAAAGACTTACATTTGTTGGTGATTCTCTGAATAGAAACCAATGGATCTCAATGGTTTGTCTTCTAGATTCAGTGATACCAGCTCCATATAAGTCTTCGGAATCAATTGGATCACTGACATCATTTAAAGCCAAGGTATTATAATTTTATCTATATATAACATTCTAACATCGTAGCAACTGAATGTGAATATTGTGTACAGCAATATGATGCATCAATAGAATTTTATTGGTCTCCGCTGCTTGTGGAATCAAACTCAGATCATCCAATACACCACAGGATAGGTGATAGGATTGTTCGAGTTCAGTCAATTGAGAAACATGCAAGGCATTGGATGGATGCTGATGTTTTGGTTTTCAATTCTTATCTTTGGTGGAGGAGAGACATAATGAAGGTCTTGTAAGTACAATCCATGATCTGTTACTACTGTGATATGTTCAAGCTTTTTGTTTCAAGGATTATGTCTTGACTCCTAAGATCATTACGCTATGTATTCCAGATGGGGTTCATTTGATAATAATGATGGCATTTACAAAGAGATTGAGACACTCCGCAGTTATGAGCTTGCATTAAAGACATGGTCAGATTGGCTTGAATTCAACGTAGATCACAACAAGACCAAATAAAAAAAATTGCTAGATGTTTGTTGTTATAAATAGTTCGTTATAATTACTTTATTTGATTTGAAAGAATCAGGAATGCGAAGGACGTTAGAAAGATGTATGAAATGACTTATAGCTACTTTAAGATTTTGGTTTCATTTCAAATGTATACAATGTTACGAAAGAGTTTTAAATACATTACATATGTATAATTAAAAACCTTTTGTGGGAATTATTTAATTATATAATGGGAAATCGCCAGGTTCGCGAAAGCCAGAAGATCAAGATGATCCATCAGAAGGAGACAAGAAACAAAGAAGAAAGCTAGATGGGTGTACGCTAAATATGTAGTGAATCGTACTTGTATAATTCTTGTGATATGCAATATAATGATATCTACACGAAATGAAATACTGAATTACCTGCTAAAGATATCGAATCTTAATCTTCGGATGGCACACATACCCACCCACTCCAACATCAACAAAGGTCTCTGCAAATTGATGATTTATTTTGTTTGTTCTCTCATCTGGTAGCAGTATATTGTTCAAAACCAATTTTTCATGTGTGGATGGTACAGATTTCCCATGGATTTTGGACGATGTAGAATCTCGACATACAGTACCTATTGCAATAAAATTTATTGTCTACATCTATCCAACAAAATAACTGCATCGAAAACAAGTAAGAATAAAAAACAACTAATAAATACCTATTGCTATTATGTCTAGATCAGAGTTGAGGATTTCACATTTTTGATTGTTCACCACATTGGTCGTATCCTGGGATTGAGAAACAACGAATTTAGAAGCATCGGGTTGTGTGTTGCATCCTCCTTTTTCTATGTTTCCCACCATGTTGATCAGAAGCTCCATTTTCCCAGACAAATTTCCTACTGTACTCTCCAAATTTCCCACCGTACCCTCCAAACTTCCCATCCTCATTTTCAACTCAGCATTGTCTCCACAAACATGTTTCAATCGTTTATGTGCAATAGCAGAAGCCTTAATATTAGTCTTTGGTATGACGGTCCCAACACCGCGGCTCCTACCCCTTGTATCCTTTCCCATCACTTGTGATACGATATCTTCATCCACTGTCAATTTTTCTTCATCACTATCAGTAATCTTTTCCTTCAATTTTGCAATTTGATCCTGAGATTGCATAATACTTATATGGACACATAGTACATAAAAGAAAGAAAATTGCTCATGTTTAACCTTAGGAGCAAAAATAACTTACGAAGTACGAAGAATTGGCATCTGATATGCTACCATCTTTTTTCGTGTGTGTCTTCTCCCATACAAGACAATCTGAAGCTGTAGCAGAAGCAGAAGCTGGGAGAGATCGTGCCGATGAAAAACCCTAAATTAGGGATTGCGTTTGCGTGATTTTGGATGTTAACGGACGCGAATTTGGGAAAAAGAGACTTGGGAGAACGATATTTATGTTTCGGAGGGAGAACGAAAAAAACGAGGGAAGGAATGAAAGTTGGGGGAGATCGTGCTTTGCAGGGTGTATGATTTTCCAACCAAAATAGGCACGAATTTGATACGGCTCAAAGCCGTATCAAATTTGATACGGCTAAAAACCATATCTAAACGTTTTGATACGGTTATTAGCCGTATCAAATTTGATACGGCTTTGAGCCGTATCAAATAAGGCGGATAGGGGTGTGGCTAAAACAGCTTTGTGGTGTAGTGGTAAAGGGAATATTCCAAAGTGGGATGGTTCGCCTCGGTCGAAGTGTCAAAAGGGTAAGTAGAGTTTGTTCAGCCTTTTAGGGGGTACGTTTTAAGTAACCAAATAGGAATTTCCTTAATCATATTAGGCAATCTAAATGAGACGGTGAGTGTAGACTCGACGAGGACGTGATACTACGTTGATGATGGATCCTAACGCGGTGCTGGGTTACGAATACTAACGGGGAAAGCTTCTTAGTCCAAAAGGGAACTGTGGTACTTACATATGTATATATATATATATATGTATATGTATGTATGTATACATGTATATATGTGTGTGTATATGTATGTATGTATGTAGTTATTGTACACCCCGTGTAGATGGGGCGTATCGTACGCGTACGTAAAGTTAAGACAACTAAGTTCGAAAGAAAAGTAGATATAACATGTAATGGAAAGAAATCGGCATAAACTAGTGTTATATATAAAGTATTTAATTCACTAGTCACCATAATGTTGTTCTGACCCCCTCCTCATTACAACCCAAGTATAGACTTAGAGAGACACGTACTATTGCATGGCAGGAATGATCGAAGAATAGATTTCTGTATGCATGCTCAACACTGACAAGGGAACTAGAGATCAAAAGTGTCAGTCTTGGTCGATAATCATTTGTTCTATTATATTTTACTATTCCAATGTGAGTTTATATTGATAATGCTCTAATATGCTTTTATTATTTACAGGATACCAATACCAATGTTTCTTACTTTTGTGGACTTGGGTTTTCAATTTAGCGAAAGTTCAGGCCCACTGAGGTGTAGGTTGTTATAATTACCAAACATCGCATATCGCTTGGTATTGCTAATCCATTTATTTCAAAATCTCATTATATAGAACTACAAACCATTCAACTAATTATTGATTAAAACAGGGTTTTACAAAAAAAGGCTTCTTTCCAAAATCTTCGTTTTGATTTCGAATATTAAAACAAAATTTCAAAGAGGTTTTAAATTATAAATTTCTCATTCTATTCCAAACACTTTATTTTGTCCCCACTTCAATGCTTTAAAACCTACTTTTTAAATACAAGGAAATTCTGCTTTTAAACCATTATTTAATTCCAAAATCACCAAACTCCTTTTCAAATTTAATTCGTACACTATAAAACTCATCTTTAATACTTTAAAACATTGATAAAAGATGGTTGTAATCGATATATTCCTTTAATGTCCAAATTCAAATTATATTATTCTTTTGAAAAATGATTTCAACTCAAAATACTTCCAATTCACTAATATTAAATTTCAATACTTCCAACTCGTTTAAACACTTTTGAAAATTAACTTATCGAACTAAAAAAATTTCCATTATTTATAATATTACTAAAAAGGACTTTTCACTAAATGAGAATTCCCTACTGTATAAAATTCATAACTTCCTTTTTCCTTTTCTAAAATGATTCATATAAAAAAATCTACCATATAATCAATAAATCACATTCAAAACTCTTTTTTTTCAAAAGTATATTCTTACAAAACTTCATGTTTATTTAAATTCCATAAAATATTTTAACCAGTTTGGAAAATAAACTTTTAGTTTCCTTTATAGAAGAGATTCCCTTACATAATTCTTATAATCATAAGAAAATAAATATCTATTTATAGGGTTACTTATAAATTTAGTTCACTTTTCTTCATTTTAAACCAAACAACTTAATATCTTTAAATAATTTATATAAAACAAAGCTTTAAACATAAAACTTTATTTCTATTTATAAATAATATTACAGTCTTAATTCTTAAAGATAATTTAAATTTCATAGATTTAAAATATTTACTTTTTAAAAAAATTCTCTTCTCTTTATTTTCAAATATACTAAATTAAATCTGTCACACCTATCACCTTAACCTTAATTCTTTCCTTTTATAAAATTATTTAGGGTAATCTAATTTAAAAGAGAAACACATAAAAAAATTGGCTTCTAGGACAACATGCACAAAAATTAACCACAAGGACATCTTCTTCACGCACAGGTCAAAATCATCACTTCTCACGCCACTTCACCCGACGTCATCACACCCCCACGCTTCCGCACCTCCCTAGCTGCCTTTTCTTCAAAACCTAACCCTAAAAAACAAAATCATGCCTCTATATGCCGCCTCATGTGTCACCTACATCTTCCAGCTTATGACAGCATCGTTGCTCACCTCCTCTTGCTCAATAATCATCGATTAATGAAAAAATGCAACAGATAAAAAATAGCGATATTTTATAGCATCATTATATGAGAAAATGATGTAAAAAATAATATAGCAACTACATAATGTTGCTAAGTCGTATCATTTAACCAAAAATTATAACACAAGGTAAGGTCAACTATCATATGATAAAATTGAAATATAGTTGTTGTATTTTTTTAGTTTGGTAAATACCAAACTAATACTACATAGTAGTACTATGAAATAATTAATAAAAATTACAGGATAAATATTCAACAAATTAATTAAAAATGATACCACCTTTACAAATCTATATAGAATTATAAACTAATTTATGAAAATAGTATTACAAACCTTCAAAAAATAAAATAAAAATGATATTGCCTTTATAAAAAAAATTCGTAAAATAATACTAAAAAGTGGAATTTAAAAATATTAATTCAAAAACGGTACTAAAATCCATAAACCGTACCACAATTCAAGGATATTTCAAACACTTCATAAACTGATACTATAATTCATAATGCTATTATAAAATAAAGTTGTGAGATACAATATATATATATTATCCAAAAAGATACCACAATTGTTTATAAACTGCTATACAATTTTAAAAAACTCATACAATTCATAAACCGCTACTATAATTCATGAAATGCTACTATAAAGTAGCATTATGAACGGAAATATATATAACTATATTTATTTAAAAAACAAAAATGATACTACATAGTATCATCACTACACATATCTAAAAAGAAGCTTCATAAAATGCTACTATAAAATATCATTATGAACAGAAATCTACATAATTATATTTATTTAAAGAACCAAAAAAATGAAACTATACAATATCATTACTATACACATCTAAAAAGAAGCTACAATATAAACTGCTACTACAATTTTAAAAACTATTACCATTCAAAAACTAGTACCGCAGTTTATAAAATGCTACTATTAAATAGCATTACGAACATAAATATTAATAATTTAATTTATTTAAAAAGAACAAACAATGATACTACAGAATGGCATTACTGCATATATCTAAAAAGATGCAACAAAATAGTATTAAAAAATGATGAAATGATACTACAAAACAAAAAAAATTATCTACAAATGCTACTTCAAAATAACTTAGGAGCAGAAATATAAATAATTATTCTATTTTCAAAAAAAAAATGATACTAATCATCAGTATCCAACGTCGTCTTCTTCTTCCTCAATTCCATATCGCTTCTCCTTCACCTCCAACTATAATCACATAAAACATTACTCATCCATCACCACTGCAAGACATTAATTCTCCAACTATCTTTTTGTCGATCTACATCATAATCTCTTCCTTCTATCATTGTCAAACTCAAAGTGCCTCTCTCCACCATCGTCTTACAAAGCTCGAGTCTGCCACTATCGACAGCTGCTACACAGTCACCGAGATTAACTGCATCGTCGTCGAGATCTGCTGCACCCCTTCGCCCCCGTGCAGACTCGACAATGCAATAAAGACAACCCTAAATTAAAGTGTCATCATGCATAAAAACTTTGTCTTTTAGTTCTATTACAAAATAAAATTTCTCCTTCATGCACAAAAATAAAGCACATGTCCTGATGCCTAAAAAATATTAGAAATTTGTCATTCTTACTATTTTCCTAAATTATTTATATAATTAAGTTTCAAAATCTCATCTTCCAAAAGATATTGTGCGTACTTCAAACAAATTTATATAAATATTTCAAAACGTTTTAACTCATAATCACTTCTGACAACAACCTTAGTTATATCCATATGACTAACAAACAATGCATCACATACCATCCAATTAATAAAATTTTCCATAGCAATTAATGCATATAAAAATAAACCATTTAACTATTTCAATCAAAATAGCATCAGTAGTAAATAAATTCAATCCAACATCCACTATACAAAGGCATCCCGTGCTATCTCAGTCAACAACATCCAATATCAGTCAAACATTAGATCATATTCTAAACAATTATGCAATTAATATACTAGACATAGATGTGATTACTAACAATACTCACATTAATTTCCAAGCTCAAAATCTTGATTTTCTTCCATAGTTTGCTAATTTCAGCTAATAACCATCACTTCCTCCATAACTTGATATTATCAACGCTTCTTATCCATTGCTTCTTCCTCCTTATGTCCAAATATATGCCATATCCCGGCCCTATAAACCCATGCCTCTGACCTGTTTCCACATCCTTCATCGCGTGTGCCAGGTCGTCGCGGTTCCTTCCAACGTCGGTCCTTAGTTGCGCACCTACGCAATCTTTTTTTATTATTTCAATTTCATCATTTTTTCCCTTCGCAATGTTTGGGGCTAGGGATACAAGGGAAGTGTGTTTTGGTTTTGGGTTACTACTTGGAAGGAGAGATCGAGAATGGATAGTTAAGAGAACATTTTATAGCAATTACTTACAAATAGATCCTTATGAAAATAAATTTTTCATTTATCTCTTTCATTGACATTTAGTTCCCACTTTTTATTCACATATATAAATACTAAATCAAATATATTTATGAATATATCTTCAATTTAATTGAAATAGTTATTTACAAAAATATATTTCGATAGATAACACATGATATTTAAATTCACTAATTATTTATCTTCGTTGATTTTTTCGTTTTACTAATAGCAAATAAGAATTCATTTCGTCTATTTAAATTATATAAAAATTGCTTACAATACAAAAAATTATTTTATTTCATTGTAAATATTTTATTCGAGTTCAATATATTTTCTAAAAAGAATTTAGTAATTAGCTTTATTAGAAACAAAATTACTTCATGAAAAAAAAAATTTGAATCAATAAAATGCATTTCCAGAAATAAAATTATCAAAAATTGACTCGAAAATTTTATTCCAATTAAATTTAAGTTATTGCACAGGCATATAAAGTAAGGTTGTTGCATACTCCCCTTAGGAAAATTGCGTCCTCGCAATTTTCTACAGGAAAGAACGTCATTTCCAACTCATACCCAGCTTTCTATGTATAAAAATTGTATTAATCTTCTTCTTCCATCCACTTTAGAATTAACTCAATATTCTATGTGGTTTTTCTCAAATAAAGACTAAACTTCCTCTTTATCGACTTATCATGTGTTATGAATTTCAGATAGATTTACTTTAAAATTGTCTGTTTTCACATACGATACGTGTATGTGAATATCTTCCAATTGTTGGAATTTTCAAAAGATTTCCACTAGGCCTCCTTCATATGGAGAGCGTTCCAAAAATTCACAACATATATGTCACATAATATACATCTTCGAATACACATCCCAACAATGTGGCATCTTGAGCAAGAGAATCCAATATAATAACATATATCTATCGGTATATGCATTAAAAAAACCTTTACATTTTAAGCGAATTTATTTTATTTTTTGTGAGAAAAAGTGAGCATGCACCAAAATCCATCTCATAATGTCTTCATATACATATGATAGGCTCAAGGAAACCATATAAGGTCATATATTATTGTTAACCGACTTTTTGACTAAGCATATTTCTACTGGAATTTGGACGTCGAGATGAGAACAAAATGATTCAAGAACTTGAGAATGCTTATGGAAGGGCATGAAGATCATACTCAACAACTAACAAAGGCAAAGGAGCAAACTAGACAACTCGATACCAAGACGGACCACTTGGTACCAAGAGCTTTTTACTCCACTATGGACCTCCAAAACTACTGTACTTGAAGTACAAGCATAAGTAATCATCATGGAGTGGTTTTCTTCAGGAATAGACAAACAATTCCAAGGATTCACGAGAAGAAAACAAAGAAAGCAGGAAATTACAAGAAGTATCAATGAAGTTATCAGAAACAACTCAATCTTCAAGTAAGAGTGTTTGGCACATGGCAGATTGGAGATGGAAGGCTTAATAGAAGAAGAAGGGAAGGTTCTTCCACACAAAAACCGATCGGTATCGAGAGCTTTCTCTTGGTACCGAGAACTATTTACTGATAAGTAGGCTGAATTTTGCTATTCTATGCCTTCGGACTTGGATTTGGACTTGGCATTTCATGGGCCTTTTGCTTTGCTAAACAATTCTCCAATAAATACAGAGCCTATAGTTACTGAAAAAGGACTTTTGACACTTCATCTCCTATTTCTCCTCCATAGTAGTCACTAAGGAAGTTATTATTTGTTGTTATAGGCTTTAGTTATTTAAAACCCTTGTACTAATGACTCTAGATCTCTCTTGATCTCTCCAAATCTCTTTACAGCTCTCTTAAACCTACGAAAAAATTAAAGACACAGTGGACATAGGCCAGAAATTGTCGAACTATTATAAAAATCATGGAGTTCTTACTATTTTTCTTATAATTTCTGCTAGATCTCGACTATTCAATAGGTTTTTGGGTGTTATGCCACTTTTGTCATCAACATTTCGGTGCTTTCATTAAGAGTTGAACTTAGGGTTAGATCTAGCTTGCTATTTTGGGTTTTAAGAGATCTAATGGTTAGATGTAGAAGATTTGCTCTAAGGAAATTGAAAACTTACTGATAGAGATCAATGGCGCCTAGGAGATCCAAAAGATCCTCAGGAGTAGTAGCTGTTGGTAATGAAGGAAATTCTCACCGTTTGGAAGTTAGTAACCAGCAGGTGGTACCAAGATCATCTGTTCAACATTAAGTGGTTACTAGGGTTGACCATGGCAAGATGATGCAGGAGTTTAACTAAAAGTTGGTTGATAATTAGAAGGATTTGATGGAAAAGGTAGATGTTAGCATAGAACTGCTTATCCAGCAACTGAAAGGACTAGGAGGAATAGGAGCGAAGCTTCTACCCCAAATCCGAAGAAGAAAATCCATCTGATCCTGATCAGAATAGGCAAATTGAAAGACAAAAATAGAAGAAAGCTGTTGCTGGACCAACATAACGAGTTACTGGTGGAAGTCAGAACACTCCCTCTAAAAGAAAACAACTCGACACCGAGAGGAATCGTCTTGGTACCAAGAGGTTTTTTGGATAGCAGGGGGAATCAGGAGCTGAAGCTTTGGACTTGTCAGACTCAGAGGATAACCAATAACCTGACAGTGATGATTATGAGCTGGATGTTGTAGTTAATGGAGCTGGAGTTCAAACACCTGCAATAGAACCAACTGAACATCAATGGAAAACCAAAGGAGTGGTTCTTCTGGAGACTAGAGAGCCTAAACATTAACGGGCAAACTGAGATCATTTGTAGAGCTAAACACTCAGTACAGCTCCTCACAGTTGACCCTTGGAGCATTGCGTCATTAAGGAGTATATAGCAGGCATGGTTAAGCAGTTGGTCTTGAAGAGCAAAGGCCGAAAGAATGAGGATTAGGGCTCTACGTCGAGCAAGACTCCATTCATGAAGAATATTCTGAGAGGAAACTATCCCAGGAAGTTGATGATGCCGACTATGCCATCCTATAATGGGACTACCAATCCGAAGCAATATTTACTAAGTATGAATGGCACCTAAATGATACCAGGGTAATGAATGATGTTTGATGTAGATGTTTTCCTATCTTCTTAGAAGGAGTTGCATTGATGTGGTTCACTAACCTCACATCGAGACCTATATCAACTTTTGATGAGCTAGCCAAAAAGTTCATGGAGCAGTTCCGACTCCATGCTGCTCGACCTATGTACGTGATGTCCTTGTTAAGCCTGTCTCAAAGACCCAAGGAGTCGTTGAAGGGGTTCTTGAATTAATTCAATATTGTTGTTATAGAAGTAAGTAATCTGAAGGAGTATCTGGTATTTATGGCATTGGTCTGGGGCATACATCCAGAAAAGGATTTCGATAGATAGTTCAAAATGAAGCAACCTACGGCTATGGAAGAGTTTCATCGGAAGGCTAACCAATTTCTGCGATTGAAAGTGGCGAGTCTAGCCTCGGGAAAGACCGACAATAGACAATCTAAAAAAGTTATCCAGAGCAATTTGGCAATTAAAAAAGATGGAGAAAGCTCTGGTAATGTGGCAAAAATTATAGTAATAGAAGAAAAGGAATCAAGGCTCTGGCGGAAGGTGCAACGAAAATAAGAAACCTCCAAGGAATATGAAACCCGAAGATTATATGCCCCTGAATGATACATTAGAAAACATATACCTTGTTACTTAAGGAATGGAACGATATAAGAAGCCACTCCGAAAGGAGGCGACCAAGCAGGAAAGGCGCTTCGAAAATTTTTGTTGTTTCCATGAAACTCATGGACACAACACGAACGAGTGATGTCATTTATGGGATCACATTGAAGAGCTGATAAGGAAAAATAAGCTCTAGTAGTAAGTTAAAGAGCCAAAAAATGGTGGTCAAGCTGTAAGCCCTAAGGATGCTTTCCTAAGGGAATCAGCCTAGACTAAATGGAGAAGGGCCCAGTTGAAATGATGGGAAATGAATTATCAACACTATAACTGGAGGGCCTTATCCAGTAGAGAAAAGCTGAAGAGATATGGAAAGGTATGCAAGCTTGCTAAAGTAAGTACCATAAGAGGATTTCTTTGTCGTAGAAGACGGAGCTCCGACTAAGCAATAAAACTAATAACGGATGAAGTAGTGTTCAGGGATATGGATGTAGATGGAGTCAAAACGCCGACATTTGACCCCATGGTGGCAACAATTTGAATCGGATCGACAACAGTACACCGGGTCTTGGTGAATACTAGAAGTTCAGTGAACATACTATTCAGGAGAACATTCGATCAAATGAAGATCAACATGAAGGAGGTTACAGTTTGTAAAACCAAGATCCAATGGTTTATAGGTGAAGCAAAGCAACCAATCGGATGATCGATCTACCCTTAAAGTTATGTGAAAGAGATCGTAGGATAGTCTAGATCTAGAAATTCAATATGGTGGATGAATATTCAGCATACAACGCATATTTAGGCCCCTTGCTAATTTTAGAATAGCACTAGATTCTTAGTGTCTAATGATGAAGTTCCCCACAAAGAATGTGATTGGATCAGTAAGACATAACCTAAGCGTAAGAAGGGATTGCTCTGTCATAGAGCTAAGAGAAGCAAGGCGACATGAGAAAAGTAAGGATACAGAGAAAACTCTCTACATCCATGATTCGCGAACATAGCAACTAATGCACGACTCCTGGCTCGGGAACCATGGTAGGTTCAACAAGTCTATGGATCCCAGATAAAAGTCGGGGGAAGTGCAGACGGTACAGGTCGAGCTGACGGTGAATTTCCCGATCAATATGGACGATCTAACTCACATTCTAAAGATGGGATCTCAGCTTAGCATTAACTTAAGGAAGGAATTATAGAATTTCCTCGAGAAAATTTGGATGTGTTTGCATGGATGCATTCGGATATGTACGGAATATCACCGACGATAGCGTGTTACGTTCTAAATATTGATCCCAAAATTTATACCGGTGAAACAGAAAAGACGCAATCTGGGTCCGCAACGATCCACTACATTAAAGGAAGAAGAGTATAAGCTGATGCAAATGGCTTTATCCACGACACTTTATACCCTGTATGGGTATCAACCTCGTCTTGGTTAAGAAATCGAATGGAAAATGACGAACATGTATCGACTATTCCGATTTGAATAAGGCTTTCTTGAAGAGCATATTTCCTTTGCTTAGGTTTGACTAACTAATGGATAGGATTGCAGGACAAGAGTTGCCCTCATTATGGATGTCTTTTAGGGCTATAAGTAGATTCAATGCGTAATCGGATAAGGAGAATACTAGCTTTATAACTGATCTAGGGTTTTACTGCTACTGAGTAATGTCGTTAAGTTTGAAGAACGCTGGAGCCACATACTGAAGATTGGTAAATTTATGTTCAAGGATCAAATTGGGAGGACAATGGAGGTATAAGTAGATGATATGCTTGTGAAATCACGAGTATCTCGCACCCATCTGGATGACCTCTCAGAGAAGTTTGAAGTTATACGTAAATATGAATGAGGCTAAATACGTTGAAATGTTCTTTTGGGGTGGCATTGGGAAAGTTTTTGGGATTCATTATGAATGCAAGGGGCATTAAGGCCAATTCAGAGTAGATCAACGCCTTAAGGAATGTTAGAGCCCCGACTATGAAAAAGCAACTACAAAGCTTGAATGGGAAGATAGTTGCCTTGAATTGGTTCATCTCAAAGGCACGAGATAAATGCTTGCCCTTCTTCGATATCCTCAAGAAGGGCAGGAAGAACTTTGATGGAATTGGGATTGCCAGAATGCTTTCAAAGAAATGTTGAGGCATATGAAGACACCAACGGTCTTATACAAACCTCTAGTTGGGGAGGATTTATTTATTTAGTTTGTAGTGTCTACTCATGCTCTGAGTGCAGCACTAGTACATGAGGAGGTAAGGATCCAAAGATCGGTTTACTACATCAGTAAACGGTTTACTAGGGAAGAAAAGAACTACTCGAAGTTGGAAAAACTTGCTATTACTAGTCAATTGCTTTTAGGAAGTTGGGACCATAATTTTAAGCTTATCCAATCAAGGTATTGATAGACCAGCCTCTGAAGTGAGTATTGTACTGACCCGAATCTTTGGGAAGGTTGCTAAAGTAGAACATAGAGTTGAGCCAGTACGATATCACTTACCATCCGAGGAGAGAAATAAACGGGCAGGCATTGGCAAATTTCATCGCTGAATTTACAGCACGAGATGGTAAGGAGGAGGAAAATACAACCACATTCTCTCATTGGAAGTTGTTTGTAGATGGATCTTCAAACGAACATAGTTCGGGCGCAAGAGTAGTACTAGTAACTCCGGAGGGACGGTCAATTTGCTATGCGCTAAGATTAAAATTCCCCACAACAAACAACGAGGCTGAGTATGAGGCGCTAGAAGTAGGATTAAGGATAGTACAGGAACTAGGAATAAGGATACCACACATATTCAGCGATTCCCAACTGGTGGTTTGTCAAATTAGAAAGGAATATCAGGCTAAGGGTGCGAGACTTGCACCTTACCTGACAAAGGTACTGGAACTGTTGGATGATATGGACCACTAACTATCACGCATATCCAAAGGGAGGAAAATACAAAAGCAGATCGATTGGCTAAGCTAGCTAGTATTTATGAAGCACAAATGATGGGCCTGGTTCCAATGGAAGTTTTAACAGCTCTAAGGATCAAAAATATGGATGTTGATTGGATTCTCGAGGCAACGGAGGAAGCAAAGTCATGGATGACCCCATCAAAGACTATCTGCTTAAGGGAACTCTCCCAAGAGACAGAAATGAAAGAAAGTAATTTCTTTGAAAAGCCCTGATTCATGATGCAAGAAGGAGTATCGTATGGACGAGGATTCTATATCCCCTACTTCAGTGGTAACCATGGATGTAGCAAGGAAGATTCTCATAGAAATCCATGAGAGCAGCTATGGTGATCACACCAGCGGGCAGACACTGGCCAAAAGGGCACTTTGTTATGGATATTTCCGTCCAACAATAAATTATGATGCAGTTGATTACACTAGACAGTGCGAATATTGTCAGAGATTTGTGAAGATTCCAAGAGCCCATCTATAGAACTTATGCAAATGGTTAGCCTATGACCACTTGCGATTTGGGGAATTAATCTTATTGGAGTGCTACCTATAGCGAAAGGAGAAGCTAAATATGTGATAGTGGCAGTGGATTAATTAACGAATTAGGCTGTAGCAAAACCGTTTGCCAAGATCATAAAGAAAAAGATGATCAACTTCTTGACAAAAAACATTATTTGCATGTTTGGAGTACCCAAGAAGATCATCATAGACAATGGAACTCAATTCGAAAGTACCGAGTTTAAGAATTTTTGCAATCGGTATAAAATCGAGAAGAGCTTCTCGGTGGTAGCATATCTACAAGCAAATGGACAAGTGGAGGTGGTGAACAAGATCGTCAAATCTACTTTGAAGAAACGATTAATGAGAATCAAATGTAATTGGGTTGATGTGCTTATACTGGCACTATAGGCTTATAGGACAACCCACAAGTCTGCAACCGAACATACACTATTCGCTTTGGCATATGGGTCAGAAGCCATGATCTGAATAGAATTATGAAACCCTTCCCATCGTAAAAGGCATTAAAATACAAAGCCGGATGAAGAACTTTTGCTTGAGTCCCTCGATTTGGTTGATGAGAAAAGGTAAGATGCAGAATTAAGGGTAGTTGTTCACTGGAGAAGAGTGGCATGACATTTCAATGCCAATGTATGAAATCATACTTTTGAGGTAAGGGCTCTCATTTTGAAACGGGTTCTCCTGGGTACGGGGGCACTTGGTCCGAATTGGGAAGGATCCTATGCAACAGATCAAAAGCTCGGAGATGGAACTTTCAAGCTTGCAATGGTTGATGGAATTCCAATCCCACGTGTATGGAATAGCGATTTGTTGTGGCACTACTACACTTAGCTTTTCTAAGTTTATTTTCGCAAATAAACCACCTAAGAACCCTGGGGCAACATAATAAGGAAGGACCTTCCACATTTTCCATCTCTAATAATTAATTAACCTCTTGAACCAATGGAACCATGTTCTTGTAAGCAAAATTATTGTACTACGTGATTAGTAGTGCAGCAAGAAAAATGCTCCTCAGGCCTCGGATCATGGCCGAGGAGCATAGTTGTAGGGGTCAATAAGATAATTCAACCCTAACCTTCAGGAATCTGGCATTGTCTGTAAATTGGCAACGTCGGGAAGGTGAACTCTTACGGCGGTCGATCGGATAATTCGACCCCAACTTTTAGGAATCTGGCGTTGCCCAAAGATTGACAATGTCGGGATGGAAAAGCTCTTATAGGGTCGTTTGGATAATTCGACCCTAACCTTCAAGAATTTGGTATTGCCCGGAGATTGGAAATGTAAGGAAGGAAAAACTCTTAAAGAGGTCGATCGGATAATCCGACCCAACCTTAAGGAATCCAGAATTTCCCGAAAATTAGTAATATCAGAAAGGAAAAACTCTTATAGGGGCCGATAGGATAATTTGACCCCAACCTTCAAGAATCTAGCATTGTTAGGAGGTTGGAAACGTTGGGAAGGTGAACTCTTATAGGGGTCAATCGGATAATTTAGCTCTTACCTTCAAGAATCTATCTTGCCCAGTGTTTGGCATCATCAGGAAGGAGAACCCAAACACGAGACGATCGGATAATTCAACCAAATCTTTTGAGGCCGATTAGATAATTCGGTCCCGCTTTCAAGAATCGATCGAATAATTCGATCTAAGCTCAACGAGTCAATCAGATAATTAGACCTACCTTTTATGATTGATTGGGTAATTTAATCCCAATACGTAGGTTTAAGTACCAAAACCTCCTGGTCCAGGATTTAGATCGAGAACCAAATCTTTCCAGGCTAATCAAATAATTTAGCCCAATCTCTCGGGGTCGATCGAATAATTTGGCCCAGCTATCTTGGAATAACAGGGGTTGATGGGATAATTTAACCCCAACCTTCAAAAATTTGATTGTTACCCGAAGATAGGCAATATCAAGAAGGGATGCTCAGAATTGAACAATTCATGCGCTAATTTTCAAAGATAGGGTTCAGTGCATGATTGAGTTTCCATGACAACATAGCGGCTTAGCAGGAGGAGCCGAGAAGTAGTGAGGGTAGTCATGGAAAGTCAAAAACAGGTATTATCGGACTTTTCCGATCAAGGATCTGGGCAAAAAAGGCACGACCGAACTGGGGGCAATCAAATAATTAGCCTCACGACATTTCTGTCCCCTCAATGCTTTGGTTATGGCATTGGGAATGATAAGTCTCATAGACAAGGACAAGCACACAACGAAACTGTATAGACATGTAAATAAACATTCTAGTTGATGCCCTGATGTGGCAGGGAGTTGTATGGAACTCAGATTATTTAGGATTAGTGGTTGGTCTAAGGAAACTCAACCCAACATGAACAGAAATAACCACAGAGTTAGTTGAACGATGGTTCTATTTCGCCAAGCAGAACACTTTAGCAACTACAAACAGGGCTAAATAACGATAAATATATAGGGCAATCGCAAGAATTTTATTTGCATGTACAGAATTACGATAAATAGTAGCATTGCTTATGAACAGGTATATAACATAGATAACTACATGATAAGCAGTTACATTAAATACACATGTAGTTGTACACAGGCAGATACAAAAAATAAAAGTGTAGAAAGTAAAACAAAAACAAAGATTACACGACAAAATAATCTTTCATTACTTAAGATTTTATGAACAAAAATTGCAGGGGCCGCTCCTGCACAAAAACAGCCTATCCGAAACAAAAAGAGAAATACAGAAGTACTCCAAAAGAGCCACTATGCTCACAAGCTTCAGGAATCATCTACTTGTCCTTCCCTTTTTTTCCACCCTTGTCATCAAAACCATTAGGACACCACTTGAGCTTTCATTCATCTTTAATTACCCTCCTTTTAAGGGTATCACCCTCGAACTGGGTAGTCTCACTCCCAGAGGAGGTATGAGGCTCATCGGACTTCTCAATAGGGGTTTCAGAAGGCTTGATATTCGAGGGCCTCAGTTTTATTAAGGAAAGCCTGAGGGTAGGGCTTGTAGGCGTGCAGCTAACAGATTTTTCCATGCCAGGCACCTTCTTTATCTCGACCTTAGAGAGGTCAATCTTCAGTCTTCCATACTGATCTGATTGGTCGGGTCCGCGATACCTGTAATAGCGACGTCTTCCTCCAAGGATAGGGAAAAGTCCTCTAAGTTCTCCAGGGCAGCTATCTTCTCAGAATCGGGTCCTGGATTGGAACTGGTGGAATGGTAGGAGTAATAAGTGTCATGGAGATGAATGGTCAATGCAGAAGATCGCCGAAGGACCCAAGCCTTGGGTGGCTTGTGGCGGAGGAGAAAGATGCGGATGACCTACAAGTTGGCAAACAGAGTGATAAAGGTTAGAGATGGACTGTAACACCCTACAATTTTAATGACTGAATATTTAAATTATTAATTTAAATATTTAATCGTTAATTACCAAAGCACCCTTTGTTCTAGAATTTTAGAGATGAGTGAATTGAGTCTCGAGATACCCATAGTTGAGTTCGCTTTCCTGACGCGAGCAAAATGAATATAAACTCACTATGTTTGGAGTCGATGAGTTTTTGGAGTGAATAGTGATCTTTGGAGAAAGAAATGAACTTGGGCCTAGCCCATAAGTTAGCTTATAAGTGGCTAATCTCTTCCCACTTTCATTTTGTTCTCTTATTCATGTTCATTATCTTCCTTTTCTCCTAATCTTTCTGTAATTACTTCTTTAATCCACTTATAATCCCCAAGCCCAATACCCCTTGAATAAAATACCTAAATTCATGAAAAAAATCACCATAAATCATCTCTTCCTATTCTCTACAAAACCCACGAAGGAATTAGCATGAAGTGGAGTTTGGATGGAGATCAGAAATTTAAAGTAAGCTTGTATTTGGGTTTTGGTGATTTGGAGATTGGTTTGGGAAAGAAGAGGTGAGTGGGATGATTCTCCTGCTTAATTTGATTATTATACTTCATTAATTCATTCATTTATAATTATGAAGTATTATGTAATGATTCAGAGATTTCTATGCTATGGTTTAGACTTGAATGCATGTTATAAACATGTTTCCCTTAGCTAATTTATTGATCGAACCCTTAATTAATATGTTTGGAAAAGTTAGTAAGTCCTCGAATTGATTTGGGGCTTATTGATTGATTATATTGATGATATGATTTGATATGTGATTAATTAAGTAATATAATGATGTGCATGTCATTAGAAAATATTAATTATATCATTTGAATTGATTTAAGAAAAGTTAGTATGCTAATTAAGAGAGCAAGGAGCTCTACAGTTATTATTAAAGTGATCAGAGCCCTAATGAAGCTTAATTAGTATTTGTAAACATTATTTACAAGAAGTAACCATTTTCTAAAACAAAGGAATAATTTATAAAATGTAGATAATAAGTTAATTAAGCGAGTTATGAGCTTTACACTTAATGTTAAAGTGATTAGGGGCTTAACGAGCTTAATTAGTACTTATAAATATTATTTGAGTAAGGAAATAATTTTATAAGTGGAAGGTATATTTTATAAAATAGAATGAGATATTATAAAATAAGAATGATGATATATTTTATAAAATAAAACGTGATTTTTTAAATAAGAATGAAGATATATTTTATAAAATAGAGTGAGATTTCATAAAATAAGAGTGAAGATATATTTTATAAAATAGAATGAGATTTTATAATATGTATAGATGGTATACTTTATAAGAGTAAGAGATTTACAAAAGGAAATATTTTATAAAAGAATGAGATATTAAAAATAATATAGACGTGGTATATTATAAAAGTATGAGATTTTATAAAATATTAGAAAAAATAAGTATTTTTATAAAAGTACAAGATTTTATAAAATAGTTAGAATGACTTTATTTTATAAAGTGGTTATATGGTTTTACAAAAATAATTATAAGGTGAATACTTAATTCATGATGAAGGAATTAAGTATTATAAGAGCTTAGAATGATTTCTAAGCTAGTTTTGTATTTCATAAAATAACGGAATGATTTTATAAAATAGTAGAAAATGATATTGAACTTAAATAGAAAAGATTTTATAAATAAACTTAAGATTCGATTATTAAAATAATTGAGTCGTTATTTAAATATATGTGTGTGTATAAGTATATGGATAAGTATAGGTATACGTATATTTGAAGCTATACAATAATCATTAAAAACAAGTATTTGAGTTAGAATCGTTGAATGGTTTGGATTGCTGAAAATTCTTGTTTATGTATGTGGGTGTGCATGTTTGTGTGGGTGTGCATGTGTGTGGTATGACTTAGTGTATTCGTGTGCATTGAGCATGGACCGATTAGTTTAGGGAAATGTAGTCGAGTCGTCTAAAAGTGTACAATCGCGATCCGATGGGTAAACGAGCGAAAAGTGTGTTAGTGGCAACTTATACTAGAAACTTAGCACTTCATGAAATTGGACCCCTTAACGGGGTAAACCACACCGAACTTCGACTGTGCGATGAGGGAAAGACCTGACGGGATGACTGAAGGGCCTGGAGGAAGAGGTGATACGAATACGCCACACAAATAGATAGGGAGCTGCAGAAATCTAGTTTTAGTGCCTAGGCTTTAGCACTAGTCAATTGAATACAACATTCAGTCGACTAGCCCAAAAACTGGGATCGGGTTTTCAAAACCCTTCCAGTTCAATTGACTGGATACCCAACCAGTCGACTGAAATTAGTCGACTGGCATAAGTATCTGGTCGACCGAATACTGGTAATCTAGGCTGCTTAGCCCAGATCGGACCCTTATCGCCCGAGTGGCTTAAGGATGTTTCACGATGACATTGAAGTGCTTTAGCGTGGCATCCTGACAACATGATGACGATTACTGTATCGTGTTCGTTAGGGTACACAAGTGTGCTACATGACACTATAAGACTTCGTGAAGGCTTCAGGCTACTCGGTGAAGCAGAATGCAAGGCAAAGCTTGAGATTCAGATGCGATGCATAGTGAGATGTGTGCAATCAATGATGATTGGACACAATATCAATGTACATATTTATTACACGATTAAGTTTGGTGAGCGTGTACGATTGAGCGGAGTTAGTTCGTGCACCTTGGCTTTGACTTTAGGGTGGATATGTTTGATGGATGGTATCGGCCTTATACTAGTGGTCGTAACAATTACGGATCGTATAATAGAGACCATCTGTGTTGATAGACGATGATGAGATATCGTTCTTCGTCTATGATAAACATATTTGATTAAGCGATATTATATTTTATATGTGCATATATATAGAGATATGGCATCGGAGTTCCTTTGTGGTCTCGATAGCGTATTACATAAGACACGAATGTTGTTCTTTTTTGATAGATGGGTACACAAGTTACCTAAGATTTCCACGAGTGAACCAGATGTCATCAAAGCCTGTTTCAGAGGTACAGTGCGGTTCACTTACGATGATGATCATCCATGAGTGAACTAGATGTCGCCAAAGCTCGATGTAAAGGTTATGATGCGTTTCACATAGAATGGCGATCATTTACTAGTAAGTGGGCTAGATTTCACCAAAGCCTGCTTCAGAGGGTACGGTGTGGCTCACAGAGTATGTCATATTTCACTAAAGCTTGCTTAAGAGGGTACGGTGAGACCTACAGAAGACTATTTATCTTGAAATCTCAAAGGGAATTATTGGATCGCGATAGATGTCCATAGTGGACTTAACTCGTTAGTGATGATGGGTATTAATTTGAACTTTAGTTTTCTTTCATTTATAGTATGTGTATCGTTGGTTGGTTGATGTTATGGTTGTTACATTTATTATCATTACAGACTTCATTATAGACCTATATTATGCTCACCCTACTTTTGGACGTAGGGTTACCTTTACCATAGCATGCGTGTTACGTTTCAGTCAAATTATATCAGTCGTGTTGACTACTTGATTACAGGAGAAGAGCAGGTTTATGATTTCCTATCTTTTTGGATAGGTTTACTTTACTTTTTTATGGATAGTCCGGATTACTCCTGAGCCACGATTGTGGAGAGGACCGGTTGTGCCTTAATAGTTCCTGTTTATTATATATAGCTTTGATATATATTGCTTTGATATAGTTCCCCTCACACCATGCTTTATGTCTGAGCCACGTTTTTCTTTCTCTATTTATGTCATGACAACTCTCGGGTACTCGATTGAGTAGTTTGGGAGTCAAGTGCTTTTGGTGATATACCATCAGAGTGATGCAGCTGAAGCTTTGAACGTGGAGATGATAGTTGGATATTTATATACTTGATATTGTTATTCTATATGACAGATGTCATTTGTATTTGAGACTTATTGTATCAGATGTCTTATTCTGACTCGTTGTATTGGTATTTCTTATCAGTTACTTCTGTTAGTGTAGTCTCTTATATATTTGTATTTGAGACTTATTATACCAGATGTGAGATTGCATCATTGTGCCTGGATATTTTGTTTTATTTCTTCTTCTTTCTTTGTTTTCTTGACAAGCCATCTTTTACGGTATTCAAAAGTTAGGCGTCGATGTAAGGCGCTGGAAGTTTTGGGTGTTACGAAAAGCGGGTTGTTGCATGGACTCACGTGAGAATTGGAGCTTCTAAAAATAGGTGAAAAGCGATATACCTACGCTTGGGCTTTGCTTAGCAAGAGACATAGAGATTTCCCCTTCTTCGATTGAATGTTGTACTAGTCAATCTACGAAGAGGGAACATAGGCTTCGACGAAGGTGGACGCTACCAAGGCTAGAATGGTTAGAGTAGCCATGAAGCTGGCCCCTTTAGTCTTAGGAATATCTATCGCGGGCTCCGTGGATTTTGGAAGGTATGATTCTGCTATACCTGATGCGCTTAGGCCAGCAGAAGCCTCGACAACAGCAATGGCAGCAACATCTTCTTCGACAAGAATGGCTTTTTCCCCCTTTAGGTTTAACAATATCGTCTGCATCGAGGTCATTGGCCATGAGTTCTTCTTCGGTAAGGGCTTCAACTGTTAGGAACTGGAGATAGTGGTTTTATGACAACAACCTTTGTAACTTATTTTATTATAGCTTATATGCTAACACTATTGTCTAGATATATATGAATGTTATTATGCAGGATATATATAAGGCAGGTACTGATTATTGAAGACTGTACAGTATAAAGATCAAGAATGAAGAAATCAAGTTTGAAGACTCATGAGTATCAAGATCAAGATTTCAAGATAAGTGTCTAGTTTTGTTAAAACTTCATAATAGCATGGAAATATTCATTCTAAATTTCATTTGGGATGGAATCCATTTCTACCTTCTTAGTGGCTTACAAACCCACGACAAGTAGCTTACAAACCTACCACAAGTGGCTTACAAACCGACGAACATCCTGGTTTTGTACAAGTTCTCGAGTCCTGATGTGATGAAATATTCTGCAGGAAGAAGCTTGCAAAACTACTTCAAAATGGTTTTTCAAAATTGCTTTTCAAAATGTTTTAGCCTTAAAAATTATCTTTTCAAATGATTTTCAAAAGGATGTTTTAGCCTTAAAATATTCTTTGTTTTTGTTTTTAAATAAACTCTTGTTTTAAACTTCATTTGTTTTTAAAACTATCTTTTGATTTTTAAATATTCTTTTATAATATATATATACTTGAGATTTAAAATCAAATTTATATATACATTCTAAAAATATATTTTTCTACTCTTCTTTATTTTAAAACATAGGAAAATTAGTTTATTTTACTCCAGAATCATTTCACCTTGTTTTCCTTTCAATACCATTTTCAAAAAAAAAATTACATTGTTTTTAACTAAGGGACGTCGACATCATGGGATACCCCATGTTGACATGGTGGCCGTTAAATTCAAAAGTTTCAATTTTCAAAAGAAGTGTCTATTCGTTTAAATCTCTTCATGAATGGTTATGACTGTTACTGGTCTATAAATAGCCTTCACAAACGAATTTTTTAACTAACTATTTTCTTATTTTCTTCACTCCTTCTCCACAAATCCATATTCTAAAATTTTCATATTTTTAAGATCGTGCCAAAATTCTACCGAATTCTCAAGTGAATCAAATTAGAATCTCATTCTTGTTTGATTCTCTGCCCTCTCTCGAAGAGCAAAGTGCTATTCAGAGTTATAGGATCAATTTGTAATCAAAAGTTTATCGAGTCTCTCTATAAGGTGTGGTTGTGCCTGGAAATCAATTGGGTGATGTTGTGTCCTGTAAATCAAGAGAGTTTGCCCCGGACTCGAAGACAGGAGGGAACCTCATGGCCTTTAGAAATTGAGGATTGCAATCTCGACATTGGTATAATAAAAATCTGTACGAGGTGTTTGCCTTGGTACAGGACTGGACGTAGGATAACTCCGAACCAGTATAAAATCCGGTGTGTTCTTTTCTTTTTCTTCTTTTTATTTACTTTCTGCATCTGTGTTTGATTATGTGATTGTTCTGTGATTAAGTTCTACATTTGTTTATATCATAATTTTTAAATTAGTCCATATAAGTCTTAGAATCCATTAAACACTATTAACCCCCCTCTAGTGTTAAATTAGCCTTAAGATCCTTAATACGCACTCCCTTTCAATTGGTATCAGAGCATAGGTTTTCATAGTTTTCATAATCTGAAACTTGAAAAGTTAAAAATGGCATTTTTAGAAAATTTTGTTAATACTAGTTTGAATTTATGCATTTCATCAAAGTATCATAAGTCTGCATATATTTTTTATGAAAAATCAAGTTATCTACCGAATTGGTTTGTTATGCTGGAACAGACATGTTACATGGCTTTTGAAGAATCAACAACCAATGGACAAACTATGCAAATTGAGAAAGATAACTGGATACTTGATAGTGGCTGTTCAAGGCATATGACTGGAAATCTCGAGATACTCAATGACATTATATATCAAGATGGTGGATTGGTCAACTTTGGAGATAACTCAAAAGGATATGTGATTGGCATCGGCAATGTCGGTAATTCTAAAACTCCTCTTATTTCTGATGTTTTGCTAGTTAGGAATTTAAAACATAATCTGCTTAGTATAAGTCAATTATGTGATAAAGGATTTAACATTAAATTTGGAAAAGATAAGTGTCACATCGAAGATAATAAGTCAAATATTATCTTTGAAGGAATTAGGAAGAAAAACATTTACATCCTTAGTATGAAAGTTTCAAATGATAACTTATGTCTTTTGGCTAACACAAGTGACCTTTAGATTTGGCATAAAAGATTTGGTCATTTAAATTTCAAACTGTTATCTAGGTTATCAAAACTTGACTTAGTTGGAGGTCTTCCCAAGTTAAACTTTAAAGTAGATAGTATATGTGATGCTTGCCAATTAGGAAAACTTAAGAAAAGTTCATTTAAACTAAAAGATATGATTTCTACTTCTAAACCTCTAGAATTACTTCATTTAGATTTATTTGGTCCATCTCAATTTCAATCAATTAATCACAATAAATATGTTTTTTTAATTGCAGATGTTTATTCTAGATATACTTGGATAATTTTTCTTAAACTTAAAAGTGATGCTTTTGAATTATTTAAGAATTTTCTAAAAGAATTCAAAATCAACTTTCTTTAAAAATAAAAATTATTCGTAGTGATCACGGTGGAGAATTTGAAAATGAAATTTTTGAGAATTTCTGTAATCAAAAAGGAATTACTCATAATTTCTCTTTTCCAAGAAATCCACAACAAAACGGAGTGGTAGAATGTAAGAATAGAACGATTCAAGAGTGTGCTAGAACAATGCTTTCTGATAGTAACTTACCTAAAAACTTTTGGGCTGAAGCAGTCGCTACAGCTTGTTATATATTAAATAGGATTTTAATTAGACCATTAACTAATACAACACCATATGAATTACTTTACAATAAGAAACACATAGTAGCTTATTTTAAAGTTTTTGGTAGTAAGTGTTTTATTCTTAATACAAAAGATAATTTAGATAAATTTGAACCTAAATCCGACAAAGGTATCTTTATCGGATATTCTAATAGAAGTAAAGCATTTAGAGTTTATAATTTAAGAACTAACACTATTGAAGAAATAATGCATGTATCTTTTGATGAAAATTTTAAAGATACTGTACAGATAGAAGATGAAGAAGATTTTGTAATTTTAAATAATGAACCAAATGAAACTAATTGTGAAATCATTCAACCTAATAAAAGAATTAGGCTATTAAAAGATCAACCTGTAGAAAATATACTGGGAAATATTGAATCTATAGTTAAAACAAGAAATCAACTAAATAGTATGAGTAATGTAGCTTTTATATCAACTATTCAACCTAAAAATCCAAAGGAAGCATCATCTGATGATTCATGGATTCTTGCTATGCAAGAAGAATTGAATCAGTTCACCAAAAATGATGTTTGGGAACTTGTTCCTAGACCTGAGGATAAAAGTATAATTGGAACAAAATGGGTTTATAAAAATAAAATGAATGAACTTGGTGAGGTCGTGAGAAATAAAGCTCGTTTAGTCGCGCAAGGTTATTTTCAAGAAGAAGGAATTGATTATGAAGAAACCTTTGCACCCGTAGCAAGACTAGAAGCTAACAGGATTCTACTTGCTTTCGCAAACTAAAATAATTTCAAGTTATATCAAATGGATGTTAAAAGTGCTTTTCTAAATTGTTATGTAAAAGAAGATGTTTATGTTGAACAACCTCCACTTTTTGAAGATAATAAATTTCCAAATCATGTATATAAATTAAAGAAAGCTTTATATGGTCTAAAACGAGATCCTAGAGCCTGGTATGAAAGACTAAGATCTTATTTACTACAATCTGGTTTTGAAAATGGTAAAATAGATACAACTCTTTTTATTAAAAGAAACAAAAATGATATTCAATTAGTACAAATATATGTAGATGATATAATATTTGGATCAACTAATAACATAATGAATAAAGAATTTTCAGATATAATGACTAAAGAGTTTGAAATGAGTCATATGGAAGAACTAAGTTTTTTCTTAGGACTTCAAATCAAACAATTAAATAAAGGAATTTTCATTAGTCAAGAAAAATATGCTAAAGATTTAATTAATAAATTTGGATTGACCACTTCTAGTGGGAAACCAACTCCAATGACAACTAATGTGTAGCTTTAAGTAAAGAAGATAAATCAAAAGATGTTGATCAAAAATTATATAGGGGAATGATTGGTTCGCTGCTTTATATAACAGCAAGTCGTCCTGACATCATGCATAGTGTCTGTCTATGTGCAAGATACCAATCTCAACCTAAAGAAACTCACTTAAAAGCTGTTAAAAGAATTTTAAGGTATGTAAAACATACTTTAGATTATGGTTTATTTTACCCTAAAAATGATGTATTTGATTCAATTTCATATTGTGATGCAGATTACACTGGTTGTAAATCAGACCGAAAAAGTACAAGTGGAACTTGTCACTTTCTAGGACATTCTCTGGTTTCCTGGTTTAGTAAGAAGCAAAATACTGTATCCTTGTCAACAACTAAAGCAGAATATATATCTGCTGCTTTGGCTTGTTCTCAAGTTATATATATGCAACAAACTATAAAAGATTTTGGATTAACTATAACTAAATCACCAATTTATTGTGATAATACTAGTGCAATAAACCTATCTAAAAATCCAACTCATCATGCTAGAACAAAACATATTGATATTAGACATCATTTTCTTAGAGATAATATAAGTAAAGAAGTCATAACTCTTGAATATATTAATACTGAAAAACAAATTGCTGATATATTAACAAAACCATTAAATGAACAATACTTTACTAAATTTAGAAGTGAATTAGGTATATGTTCATTAACTGAAATATAAATTATAAATAATACAGGTATAGTTAATAATTAATATAAATAAAAATTTCTCAAAATTTGAATTGGGCATGTCGACATGACCCATCCCCTTATGTCGACATACAGGCCGAGATTTTCAAATTTAAATTTCCCTCTAAAATTAGTTATTTGGTTATATATTTATATATTTCGTCTTTTACTTCTTTTCTATGTTCTATTCTCTGTAATAAACTTCTAAAACAGTAAATTAATGGCTTCCACTTCTAATAATGAACCTTCTTCAACCACTTCTCCTCATTCTGGCCCTTTTCAACGTTCCACACACGTACGAGTCATCAAATTACAAAACAAGATGAAAGATTTGCTTCAAATGATGATAGAAATTCAAGTGAGTCAACTACGAATGGCTAGAGAACAAGATAGACAAGGCATAATCCTTAGGAATTTACAAAAATTCCTTATGGATAACCATGCCAATCCCATTGTCATTGAAGAATCATCACAAGCCATGGATTCTGAAGAAGAAGAGCCTCTAGAAGAACCACAAGAGGATCAAGAAGAAGAACATCCTCTGCTGAATCCGGATGTTTATATGGACAAAGACGATGGCGTAATTTACGTTGGAGAGGTCCTTTTTGACGCTAATGGGAACTTGGTCGAACAACGTGGAAACTTTTATCTCCACTATCCAAATTGTTCGGTCCATAAATCACCAATAGTTAAGGGTCCTCGTTAAGCGTTTTTCGTTTTTCTCTTTCTTGATTGTATATTGGTTTGTTAATTTGTATATAAGTGTAATCTTAATTAATGTTCTTCTAAAAAATCTTTGGTGTATAAAATCATGAATTCCATTTAACTTAGGATGCTATATTTCACACTCGTACATAGTTTTTATTCTTATGTCATATGTTTGTTTATCTCATTTTCTATTAAGTTCAAGGTTTATAGGTTATTTTTGTTGATGACAAAGGAGGAGAAGTTATATAAAATAGTAGGCTTGGAGTAAGGGGGAGTTGTTGGTGTAAGGGGGATTTATGGAATGATCGAAGTGGTAAGTATATTTTATAAGGTTATCATCATCAAAAAGGGGGAGATTGTTAGGAACTGGAGATAGTTGTTTTGATGACAAAAACCTTTGTAACTTATTTTATTATAACTTATATACTAACACTATTGTCTAGATATATATGAATGTTATTATGCAGGATATATATAAGGCAGGTACTGATTATTGAAGACTATACAGTATATAGATCAAGAATGAAGAAATCAAGTTTGAAGACTCATGAGTATCAAGATCAAGATTTCAAGATAAGTGTCTAGTTTTGTTAAAACTTCATAATAGCATGGAAATCTTCACTCCATTTTTCTTTTGGGATGGAACCCATTTCTACCTTCTTAGTGGCTTACAAACCCACGACAAGTAGCTTACAAACCTACCACAAGTGGCTTACAAACCGACGAACATCTTGGTTTTGTACAAGTTCTCGAGTCCTGATGTGATGAAATATTCTGCAGGAAGAAGCTTGCAAAACTACTTCAAAATGGTTTTTCAAAATGATTTTCAAACCTGCTTTTCAAAATGTTTTAGCCTTAAAAATTATCTTTTCAAATGATTTTCAAAAGGATGTTATAGCCTTAAAATATTCTTTGTTTTTGTTTTTAAATAAACTCTTGTTTTAAACTTCATTTGTTTTTAAAACTATCTTCTGATTTTTAAATATTCTTTTATAATATATATATACTTGAGATTTAAAATCAAGTTTATATATACATTCTAAAAATATATTTTCTACTCTTCTTTATTTTAAAACATAGGAAAATTAGTTTATTTTACTCCAGAATCATTTCATCTTGTTTTCCTTTTAATACCATTTTCAAAACAAATTTTACATTGTTTTTAACTAAGGGATGTCGACATCATGAAATACCCCATGTCGAGATGGTGGCCGTTAAATTCAAAAGTTTCAATTTTCAAAAGAAGTGTCTATTCGTTTAAATCTCTTCACGAATGGTTATGACCGTTACTGGTCTATAAATAACTTTCACAAACAAATTTTTTAACTAACTATTTTCTTCACTCCTTCTTCTCCACAAATCCATATTCTAAAATTTTCATATTTTTAAGATCGTGCCGAAATTCTGCCGAATTCTCAAGTGAATCAAATTAGAATCTCATTCTTGTTTGATTCTCTGCCCTCTCTCGAAGATCAAAGTGCTATTCGGAGTTATAGGATCAATTTGTAATCAAAAGTTTATCGAGCCTCTCTATAAGGTGTGGTTGTGCCTGGAAATCAATTGGGCGATCTTGTGTCCCGTAAATCAAGAGAGTTTGCCCCGGACTCGAAGACAGAAGGGTACCTCAAGGCCTTTAGAAATTGAGGATTGTAATCTCGACATTGGTATAATAAAAATCTGTACAAGGTGTTTGCCTTGGTATAGGACTGGACGTAGGGTAACTCTGAACCAGTATAAAATCCGGTGTGTTCTTTCCTTTTACTGCTTTTTATTTACTTTCTGCATCTGTGTTTGATTCTGTGATTGTTCTGTGATTAAGTTCTGCATTTGTTTATATCATAAATTTTAAATTAGTCCATATAAGTCTTAGAATCCATTAAACACTATTCACCCCCTCTAGTGTTAAATTAGCCTTAAGATCCTTAATCCACACTCACTTTCATCACCGGCTGCTTTAGAGCAATGCACCACCTTCTCCTTGGCATTAGCAAGGGTTTCAGCGTATGTGCTCCCTATCTACTTCAAGTTCTGGTGTATAAGCATGCTTGCGTAGAAGTGCTGGAGAGCATTATTCAACTCTTCCCTTTCCTTGGCCCTCTCTTCTTCAAGCTCCCTAACCTCTTGCTTAACGATGGCGAACTCGATATCAGTATCGAGTTTCTCAGTCTTCAAAAGGAGTAAGTCATCACCAAGCTTCTTATTTTCTAAACGAAGCATTTGAAGTTCGGCCACTTGCTCTTTGATAGTTTATTCCTTGGATCTAATGATTTCATTCTTTGCAATAAGAGCCAGATCCTGCTCAGCAATCTGCATTTTGAGGGTGACGCCCTCTTCGTGGGTAGTCTTCAACGTGTTTTGAAATATGATCACAGCATCATCATGGGTCTTCCTTATCTCCTACGTCAAGCTATCAGCCTTAGCCTTGGATTCTAAAGCAGTGTCCCTCCCGCCTTCACTTTCTCCAAGTCCCTCTTATTACCTACGATGATTCTTTCATGGGTCTATTTCTAAGAATTGAAGGACTGGATGTTGGTGTAATTAATTTTGCTGAATTTGGAGAAAGTGAAGCAGTGCCTCTTCCATTTGTAGCCTTGGTGAAAATGCTTTTGTATTTATTAGACGTTACAGTCTGCCTATTCCTTTGGAATGTCCTTGATGTCGCGGTCGAACATGACACCATGCAGAAAAAGGTAAGGAAAAGCAGCCTATAAATGGGGCAGAGATTCCCTTAGAGTGTGAAGGAGCAGTAGTAATCATGTACTTTGAAGTTGGAGCTTGTTGGTAAGGAGGAAGCTAAGGTTCAATATGTGGCAAAGGAACGCCTGAAAGAGAGCCATGGCGATCCTCCAATTCTTTATGTCGCTTGGCTTAACCGTGTGACAGCCTCTCTTCGTCCTGCCTTTTGCTGCTTTCCCTTTCAGCTCTACAGTCCTCCTCCACCACTCGTTCCTTCCTTTTAAACCACTCCTCGTCATTCTCACGACACTACCAGGTAACTAGAATAAGGCGGATATAGGTCGACCTCTAAACTCGTTCGCATTATTCTAGTGCTTTCGATATCTATTTCTAACCAGGGAACCTAAAACAAGAAGAAAGATGGTATAAGAATCGGAATTTGAAATACAAAGGAATGCAGGGATGTGTGTTCGTGATCATAGTAAGTGTGTATAGTGCTAATGACCCCGTAAGAATACTACATACCGTGTTGGCATGGAATTAAAGATGGATTCTTGCCACCTTCATCTAAAATTCCCTTAGGTGAAAAGTTTAAGTTTTGAGACCCTTGACGAGGAGATCGCTGATAAAAGTGTCAAAATCACTTAAGCCAATGAAGATGTCGCCGAAGGAATGAGCTGGTGGAGTTGCCACGCTCGAAGGCAATGTGCTCGGTTCTCTGGCCTTCTCGGAAGTTTCAATGATAGTCCGCTCTGGGCAGGGTGAGGCAGGAAGTTTAGGGCCCTTATGAGGTGTCTCGCCAAATGATTTGCCTTCATCTACACTAGCCATGTAATCACTGTCGCTGTCATCGATGCTTTCTTCTTCCTCTTCTACCATTTGTTCCTACCCTTCTCTCCTATCAGCACTCTCACTCTCATCAAGGATTGGCTGCATCCCAACTCCTTCGCCCTCTTCTCTCAGTGCATCACAAGCAATCGGTTCCTTAGTTCCCCTTATAGCAGGTTCTTCAGAATGCGCCATACCTGATGGATCTTCAACTTCCCCTTGAAGATTTTAGTCGAAGCTGCGAGTGGGATGGAAGATCGGGCAGGTACTATAGAACCATTTGGTGGAATCGATTCAAGAACAACAGATCTTTTGGGGAGCAGCAGACTGCACCGTCGTAGGTTCTCGTTGCTCAGGAGATATGCAGTTGTGCGATGATGGAAGCTAATCTCCTTCGAAGTCTTTGGAGTTTTGGCATGTTCATCACAAACATCTCGAGTGGGGATGCCTATGAAGAGGAAACAGTTAGGCACTTGGATGAAAGGAATCCAAGCATGGAAAGGGCAGAAGGAAAGGAACTTACTTCTAGACAACCAACGTCCATTGAAGCCATATAGGCATTGAAAGAAGAAGAACTCATTTTTAAAGTATGAGCATTTATTGTGGAGCTCCTCAATGACCTTGCATCAGCACCAAGATTTGATGATCATATAAGAGGGTGAGTCCTGCCTTTGCTTGAAGTGTAAGAAATAGGTAATCTCATGGAAAGTTGGAGACCGATGAAATTGATTCATGAAGAGCATGTATAGAGAGCTTAGGAGAGCATGCCTATTCGGATGGACTTAAGACTGGAGCCAACCCGAGCTCTTGGAGGACCATTTAAAGAAATAGATTAAAGGGTGGCACAATGCTACCTAAACAATGTATCTCTTATAGATCGTGAATCCCAACGGAGGATGGTGTGCTCGTTGACCCTGAATAGGAAGTAGTACGTCATCCTTAGGAATTCCATGCTGTATGCATATGTTACAAAGCATTTTAGCAGTTTGGATAGTTAGCACCTTCTTAGGTAGATCATCTAGAACTTGAAGGCCAGTATACTCGTGTGCTAAAGGAGGTAGCTCTTGAAGTGGAACAACTATCCTTTGGAGCTTTGCGGTGATCATTCGTCTGGTGGTAGAAGGTGCAAAAGTAGAGGTTTGAGCCATCATAGAGCCGACTTAGGGAGGAGTAGATGTCCCGACATCAGTCTGAAGGCATGGAGATCGACGTGTCATTTTGGGATGGAAAACTTGGTATTCAACATGATCAGGTATTTTTTACTTCAAATATTAATCTCGTGTGATCGATGCCCGGAATTTAACGAATGTCGACATGTGTTGACCAATTGGATTCTGAGCATCAACCAAGGCAAGTGAAAGTGTTAGCCTATGCAGTGTGGGTCTTGTGTCTCGTACATGATGAACGGACCATCCAATGTAGATAGCTTGCTCGTCATAGAAAAATGAGCCACACTGCACAATGGAACTGTGCAACGGTGCTTACCCGTTATTGACGGATAATTGATAACGGAACCGCTGTCTAGAGCGATGCAGAAGCTTTTTCTTTTGCAGGAACACTGGAAAAGCAGCAAGGAAGAATGCTATGCAGTAAGAATATTCAAATGGTAAAGATGTTAGGCGATGCAATTGTTCGAATTTTGAAGCCTATCCAATACGACCATCCTTGAAAGGAAATGATCCTATCAGAATTCGAACAACGGAGCATAATCGACCATACACTAATAGGAGTTAATCGCTAAGTATCACTTGGGAGTGATCCGAGCATGCACTAAGTTGGACTCAGGCGCATTCTAGGGTACATACAGAATTATTTCCAATATACTCACCCATTCGATCAAATCGAATCATTTATATTGCATGTTATTTTATTTACTTTCGTTTTATATTCTATGAGCTTATTATAGACTTATGCATGCGTATCAAGTACATATGTTCTTGTTTGTGATAACTCATCGGTAAATATAACAAAGTACATGGAACCATTTTGGTATTAATAGACTTACGATTGCATACATCTATATGTATCAATCCCAAGAGCTCATCAACTCTTATGATGCTCCCACTAAATGGGTGCATAACCCTTAATTGTTTGAAATGATATTAACCAGCATCATATGATTTATAATAATATAATAAAAATTATTTCTCAAAATTACAATTTATTCTATACTTCCAAAATAAATGTAAATAATTTTATATACTTCGGTATTTTCAAATGCTTCACTTTTGTTATGAGACCAAATACCACATCATAGTTTTATTTCATAACGAATATTCATAATATTCACGCTGAAATATAACTATGTCTATTTTTCAATCGATATTGAAAAATAGTCATTATTTCATACATAATATTCCATATGTTTTACAACAACAATTTTCATAACTTGATTCAATCAATGAGTGTTACATGGCACTCTCCCACTATATTCATTATTACTATAATAACATACTGAATTCGAAGGTCCATCATTTATTTAATATAGATTATTTATTTCATATACTGCAACTAGTTTACAGCGGAGAGTTCTTTGATCGAATATCTTAAACTCAAAAAATAGATATAATAGAAAACAATTTTGTATATGAAAATATATCTCAGAATAGAAATCGTATTTCTTATTCTAATGTTAAGTATTAATTATTATTACAATTCTCGTTTCTGATGTTTCTTTATGAAGCAAAAGTGACTATTCACTCTCTTTCTGTACCATAAATCGCATCTACTCTTGTACATTTGTTATTCTTTCTAAGTGGTCGAACCATTCAAAAAGAATCGTTTACTACAATATCATAATGAACTCTTTACATTAAATACATTTGATCATCCTTAACATTTAAGGACATTAAATATGATGCACCTTACGTAAACTAATCAAACTGACATTTCAGCAATCAAGTTTTTAGATATATCTCATAATTTTGGTCTAGTGTTACATTTAATGCAATACGATCTTTATTGTAATCAATTAAATTGATTACTCGATCTCAGGGTATGGTTTATTTGCTTATTTCGGATGAACTAATTTCATCTATGTATCGTACACACAAACTATGATCATTGATCATATAACATTTATTTTATAAGGATTAAATATCCATAGTCATGTATTGCTTTTAAGTTCGGAATGCATGGAATGCAATACACAGTCTCTACCAAATAAACATGTAAGCGACTAAATTACAAACATATTTAGTAGTTTTAGAATCGGGCGCTTGCATGGGTGTTGAAACGTTAATATGCAAAAAGCATTTATTAGTAAGTATATGTTATATTTCTATTTATCAAACTTTAATTTAGTTCATTTATATATTAATTGATAAACATTTTATCAATCATATTAAATACACAAATTTATCAATGTAGATTATTATAACATCATATAGCATATATTATTATAATATTAGAAAGGCTAAATGTTATCATTTCATTTTTCTAATAAGTCTCCCACTAGTCTCTTATGTTTCACCAAACCCTAAGTCAAAATATAGAAGTTTTTGACTTCACTAATGGATGTTAGGACTCATCCGTCTTGGATGATGGATAACTCCTTATCGATTGTATCATACATAGCTCCTTATCGATTGTATCATACATAGCTCCACAGATGATGGATAACTCCTTATCGATTATATCATACATAGCTCCTAACCCTTTGGTACCTTATCTTAATCTCATTTCGACCTTGAGTTTTCTCAATAAATCAAAATGAAATTATTCACTCGTACCTACCATATCACGACGGTCTAAGTATAGTATATGCATCTTAAGTTTGCTCAACAAATACATATAGTTATCTTACCTCGTCTATTCAATATATAAATAATACTACGCATAACATCCTTAGCTTGACTTTGCTCAACAACTAAGGAGTATGCAAGTAATTTGTAAATATATATACATATATGGTTGAGGACAACATTATATTGAAGATTCATAATCTTCAATATATATTATATTGAGTGATATCAATATTTGGAATAATGTAATTCTTATGAATCACTATCGTGATTCAAATGTCGGACACATCAGAAATTATGGTATACACACATTTACGTATGTATTTATTCCTTAAGTCTAGTTAGGGTTTATTTAATGTTCCACCTTTAATTCATTCATTCATATTATATAAGTTTTATTATTATATAACTTTTATATTTCATATTGCTCATATAATAATCTTATGTACAATATTATATTAATAAAATCTTATTTAATTAATTAACATTTTAGTTAATTTTATATTAACATAACATTTATATTTAATATTTTATTATATGTTATAGCCTTTATAATATAACACATATATCATATACATGTGTATATTATTTAGTTAATTTATTTAATTAAACTATTTTAATTAAATTATATTAATTTCAAAATTTGTTTTATATACATACATGTATACTTATGTCATTTCAAACATTTTTAAAATAACATAACATATATCATAATATATAATGCATGTATTTATTTATTAATGAACTTATTTAATTAATTAATTTTATTAATCTTATAAATAAATTTTAAATATCAAAATTACTTTGTATTATTTTTCAAACATTTTGAAAAACTTTATTATATTATAACTTTTATAATATATGTATATCTTATTTTAAATTTAACTTGTAAATTTAAATCTTTTATTTTTTAAGTTTTCAAACAATTTTAAAAATTAGCCCAGGCCTAGTTCAGATTGGGCCTCTTCTATTAGGGGCAACCTTTTGGGCACACTTAACCTTTCAGGTCAGACTACTAACCAGGTAGGACAAGGTACTTGATTACCCAATTCCAATCCTAGACATTACCTTTCTAGACATCGTACAAAGTGGGTTGTGGGCTTAATTGGTTAACCCCAACATAACTAATTTAGACCACATAAGATATTAGGCTTAGATACCATTGTTGGAACTGGGCCAGCCCATAGCGGAAGTTACGGGTAAATTTCAAGAGGAAATCCCTTTTTGGTTCTTTACTGGTCCAATGAAATCTAATTTATTTAGAACATTTGTAAATTTTATCAAGATAAATTTTTTTATTTTATTTTAATATATAAAAAGATATTGTATTATTTAATTTTATGTGATATTAAATATATATGTATATCACATACACATATATAAGTGTGTGCATGTAAACATATCAATCTATGCAAGGTAGAGCATGCCCGTATATAGATGTTGAGATTTACATCGCAACAGACACATTAGCTCGTCTAATATGTAAATGTACTGTCCAAATGTTTGTATATTACATGCTTTTGCTTTTATAATAAAATATTTAAATATATAATTAAAATTTATATATTTATAATTTTGTATAAACATATAAATATTTATATATAAATATAAATAGATAATATTAAAAAATGTATGTATATAAATATGTTTATATTACTTCAAATATAATAAATAATTTTTTTTATTATAATGTCGAAAATAATACTTTGACATATACTTATATATATATTTATATATTTATATACATATAAATGAATATGTTAAATACTGTACATATATATGTATAGTAATATATATATATATATAATTATAAATTATTTAAATATATTTATTGAACTGATATTGCACATAGACCAGGTTATTTTAATTTTAAATATATATATATATATATATTGATAAAACCGTATAAAATTAGAATCTCCATGTCCTCTTTCTTCGATCCGATCTCTGATTCTTCCCTTTTCAAAGTCCGACACTGGTCGGCCAATTTCGGATGCGTTGTTTCCTGCTATCGCAGGGGGTTCTGGGTCGTCTCTGCCTATTGTTGGGTTTTCGCATAGAGTATGCTCTCATGAGATTACTTCTAACCCTCTGCTATTGAAGGTATCTCTAGTTTCCACATCTTTGCATGCTTCTAATTCCTCCACTTTGGTGCTTGATTAAAACAATTGTTCTACTGGATATGATTTTGCAAATATCAAATCATTTAATCTAGATTATGACCCAAAATCTGGGCTGCAAACCCCATAATCTCTTCCACACGTGCAGGTAATCCCTAACTCTTTACCTGTTTCCAAGATTGGTATTGAAAATTATGGGTCTGTAAGTAGTTGGTCGTCCTTATTTAAGAATAGACTAGAAATGCTAGCTCTTTTCCCCCAAGCAATATATTGTCGATTTTTCTGACAAAGATGTCCCCCTGCTGAAGGAAATTATTGATGCAGGAATTGAATTTTGGAAAGACTACTTAGTTGGATTCTTTTTAGATGAGGCTTCCCGCTTCTCAGTTCTGAAAAACTCATGTTCTTGGTGTTTGGCGTTTAAAGGGTACGGTCGATGCTCATTGAATTTTTTTTCAATTCTAGTGCCCTCAAGAGAGATCTCGTATTTTAGAATCTGATCCTATTATTATTGAAGGTAAAATGTTTATTATTACCCAATGGAGCCCTTCTGTTGACCTCGCTCATGAGCAAGCCCTCTCCATTATCGTCTGGGCGCATATTTCAAATATTCCTTTAATTTTTCAATCTCTTGTGCGGGTATACTAGTTAGAAAATCATAGTTCCGTTGATTTTCTTTGACATTTCCACTGAACGTAGACAAATTATTCGTTATGCCAAAGCACTCATTTAGATCTCCCTTGCTAGGAAGTTGCCTTCTCGCATTCATGTTTCCCTCGTCGAGGGTGGAGTAGTGTAACAACCCGGATATTTTAACGATTTTAAATAACGTAATTAACTGAAATTTTGTGAAATTTTAAATAATTGAATTTGGAAATAAAAAATTTGATGTTTGGAATACGTCTACTTTAACATAGCAACTAGTAAATTTTCATTTGATAATATGGAAGTATATTTTATTGTGTAATTTTATTTAAATTCAAATCAGTTAAAATTGATGATAATGAAATGTTTTCCAAACTTGAATATTTTTATATAATAAATTTGTAAATCATCTTCTGAGTGAGACGTCATCTTCTGTTTCATCAAATTTGGACTGCTATTGCCCCGTTTATCTTATTTTTGATAGATTTGCAGCATTTTTGGTACCGAATATCGATTTTTGATAGGATGTTCGCACCACTAATATCTGTATACCGTTTTGATTGTCTCGTCATGCTGATCTCTGCGATATATTCATTTCTGTTTTTTGAACCCCAGTACACCATGAAATCAGTAAAACGATTATCGTATCGGTAACCGTTTTCAAAATTTTTGACTTTTGTGGCCCTTCGTTGTCTACCAGCTGAAATTAAATAGCCACTTGTTATAAATGTTACCAGCTATTCAACTTATGACTTTTTTGATTCCGCCCTTTTCCATATATTCTCTGGTTCCAATATTTTTGCTCTGTTCTTCTGTTTCATAAAACAAATTATATATTGCATATAAGATCTTCATTTGGAAACCATACAACTATTCTTCTTCCTCACCTTTTCCATCACCTGCATCTTTTATCTCCACTGCCCATGACCTCCTCCGCCTTACATCCACTGCAAGCCGCAGGCGACCACTCACTCCACGGCGAAACCCACGTCTCACCTCCAAACCCACCCACGTTAGAAGCCGACCCAAACTTGCTGCATCGTCCAAACCTTCAAACCCTCGCCTACAACCACCGACGGCCTTCTCCTCCTCACCACCAGCCGCTTTCTCCTCCGACCACCCTTCACAGGCTCGTCTGTTGTTTCTCCTCCCCTCCAAAGCAAGCCCAGCTTCTCTGTTTTTTATGTAAGTTATATACATTAGTTGTACAAGTTTATATATATATTACTAAGTCATTATATTAGCTTGGAAGTTGTGTATATATAGTATAATAATTCATATATTTTGGGTTAGTAATCTATATTTATATAATATGTTAATATATATATATATATATATTAGTTTTTATATATTGTTTATATAAAGTATTAATTTAAATTATAAAACATAAGGTTTTCATATAATAGTATCTACGAGTAGTTGGTTATATGTATAGGCATGTCAAGATATATTACACCGTATATATATTGTATCTATATTATATTGATTGATATATTGTTAACTGTTTACAGCTATATATATGATTATATGTATATATAATATATGAAGGTTACAGATTTGTTTAGGTATATTATATAAGTATGTATAAAGAAGTATATTATAAGTTGCAGCGGTATGTTAGTTATATATATAATTTATATAGGTTATATATAATCTAAGTTATATTGAGTCTGTATATACATATGTTTTATATATATTAGTTAATATATATATTCTATTGAGTTTTAAGTTTATATTTTAGCAGTTGTTTATATGTTAACGAAAGATTGTATAGATTATTTATAATTTGTTTCATAGTTGTGTAAGTTATACACTTTTATATATATCTGCCCGAAATGAATATGTTCTTTAGTTTGGCATTGGTAGATGCGACGTATATATTTATATCTAATATGTTAGTAGTATATATATGTTTGTTAAGATATATATAAAGTTATGTCAGAAGTATTATATATATAATTGCAACAGTTTACAAAGGCATGTATTATATGTTTGGAATATTTTATAAAATGTTAGATATACAATGGTTTGCATATGACTATTTACAGTCTGATCGATATATATTTTACAAATATTTATAAAAGTAGTGTGCATATGACTGTCTATAAATGAAATCTACATGTAACTGCTTATAGTCGGATCTATATATTTGGTTATAAATATAATCTGCATTTTTGATTATTCGTAGTCTACATATTTGTTATATATAGAGAAAAGTATATATGGATTCATCCATGTGTTGCCTTATATTTTGAAAAGAAATAGTTCTATTTAGGAAATAAAGATATTAATTATGTTATATGATGATATTTGATTTGATATGGGTTTAAATTTAATATTTATTTTATAATATAAAGATTTTTTTTATGAATATATATATATATATATATTGATTTGAAATTCTGTCCGTATTGACGTGGTTTCCCACTGTCGAATCTGTCACAGCCGTTCTAGCTTGTCATTGTCTGAATCCGCATTCCAGCAGCAGTCTTCTAAATTTATCAATTATCCATGCTTATCCGTGTCCGTTTTCATCTTGTCCTCGTTCATTTCTAGCCTCAAAAGGTGAGCAATCACTCACAATTAACATTCTTATATTTATTAGATTTGATTTCAATTGAAACAACAATTGAAATATGCTATTGCTAGTTATTTAACTGCTATATATATGATATGCCATTATCCGTAACTGTTCACCTGTGACATCTGACACCATAATATGCTATTTATATTTTATCTATTATTGATGATATATGTCTGTTGTTGATATGTTATATTATTATCATTACTGTTCTCACTCTGCAAGTTCCCTGTTAGTATAGAATTCCCTATGGGTTGAAATGATACATACCTGAACGATATTGTAGAATAGGAGAAAATCATTATGGGTTGAAATGATAAACCCAAGCGATTTTCATTGAATTGAATTTGGGATTGCGAGTTGAAAAGATATATACCCGTAGATATTTAAATTGCAGATTTAAATGATAAATATCCATATCACTTGACCATAGGATGGAAAATTTATGTACAGACACCGTTGGTATATATATATATATATATATTGAAAATGATTTCCAAGGTTTTGAAAAGAAATATATGTGGTTTTAATAAATATTGATTTTAAGATATTATATTTTTTAATATAGATTTTTATAATAATTTTAATAAATTAAGTTGGAAAGAGAAATAGAAATTTATTTGAATTCTACTTAAATAAAATCGGTTTGAAACTTATTAAATTTGAGATTTTAAAGATATGATTTATAACTTGATTTTGATTTAAAGTGATTAAATGAATATTTCAAGTAAATAAATTGAAGGGAATATTTAGTTTATATAAATTGTAATATAAGGTTTTATTTAAATGATATTGGATTGACTAAGTGAATTTTTCAACATTAAATAATGGTAAAGTTGAATTTGAAATATAAATAAAATTTAGCTTTGAAATCTATTGAAATTGAAATGGTTTAAATTGTAGTTTATATATGTATTTGTAATCGATATAAATTTTAAATGGTTTTGAACTGAATTGAAATTGGTGAATTGAGATTAAATTAAATTGAATTCTGGAATTCGAGTTGATCTGAATCGATTTGTGAAATTTGAGGAAACTATTTTTATTTTATATAAAGTATTTTAATATATAAAAATATTTTACTTTATGAATTGTTTTAATATAAACTATTTTTAATATAAAACTATCTTAATATACTAATTATTTTAATATAAACTTTTTTTAATTTATAACTATTTTAATATACAACAATTTTATTATATAAACAATTTTATTATATAAACAATTTTGATTTTATAATCTATTTTATTACATATACTATTTTCTATATCTAAACTGTTTGAGTGGAAAGTTTTATGATTTCAAAGTGTTATGATTTTTGAAAATGAATATTATTTTAAGTGAATAATGATATCATATTGATATGGTTTTGAAATAGATATGATATTTTGGTTTTGAAGTATGATTTGAAATGACCACGGTGTTATAATAACGTTTGGTTGTTAAAAAGACCGGGATCGGATATTGTCATACTCTCTGCCAATACCGAAAACAACTTTAACAACTATGTACGTGGTGGAGATTCCAAAAATGAAGTAGGGTGGTTTGGCGACGATTCTATATGGTAAGACGTGACTCTGACTCCCGTGAGTCAGCTTAGATGTGACTAAAACAGGAGCTACACCGGGCCAAGTGAGGTCATTCCTCCTATCGGACACATTTCTTCGATACCATTCTATTGCTTTTGTGATTTGACTGGGTGCACCCTTTGATTTTGGGAGTGTGTCACGAGGTGGGCGGTAGTAGCTGCTATGCGTTACCACCAGTCCAGGAGTGCAATTGGTATATCTACCCTGGCATTGCCTCGAGTGCCATGTTCACATGCCCTAGCGCGCCTTCTACGAGTTTGTTTTGTACTATACCTATGGAGTGCCCTCTGATAGCCCTCCAGTTTATGGAGGAATTACGGTACTGTATAGACTATGGGAATATATAAAAATGTGTTAAGGGAGATATGGGTAACGCCTTAACGCTAGTTTAGTAGTTTACTTTACTATAGACTTATTATAATAGCGTATTGTACTACATAGTAGATAGTTCCACGGATCCTTAAAGGATGGGTATCCCAAACCTCCTTTGAGTTACTTGTATTTCAGTTGATATTTCACTTGAGTAGGACTTATTGATATAAGAATGTTATTCCTGACTCGAGTGTTTTGTGTTTTGCTTTACGCTCTGGTAAAACTGAGTGGCACAGCATTTGAGACTCACATTTGGAGTTGGAGCTTCGCTTGGAGATCCATCTATATCTATTTAGCTTCCAATTGTTCAGTTGACTCCAGTGATATATTCAGATTTTGTTATTTGACTATTGCATTGAGACTTCTATGTATTCGAGACTTTTGTTGTACCTTGTTTTTAACACTGCTATATATATAGTAGCTTCATGAACTACTATTCTTTTGTTTCCGCTGCTTATTGTTATATTACTCTGTGTCTGTGATACTGTGATTGATTTATTTACTATATATGCTGAGTTTTGCCAAATATATAACAATCTGATATTTTGAGCAGTTCAAGTCCGACATGTGCAGATGCGAAAGGTTGAAAATACTGGGTCGTTACAAGTAGCCTACATTGATGTCACTTACCAATGGAAACCACCTATCTGTGACCTCTATCATTCTTCAAGCTATGTTATCTCGGCTTGTCCACACTCAGTCACCAACCTGGACAACCCTCCCCCAAAGCATCCCCTCCCGAAGCCTCCATCTAGGCACTTGAATGTTAGTGTTCCTCACCTCCTTCGACCCATATCTCCAGATCCCCCTAATCCCATTTCTACTCCTCCCGACCGCCCGTCTTCGCCTCTACCTGACCCTTCTAGCTGCGAACACATAGCCAGTCTTGCTATGCCATGTGATTCTCCTATTACTACACTTAAGAAGAAATTTGTCCATGTTATCATTTACGCTCCTCCAAGTGCAGAAGGCATTGCTCAAGAGCCTGAAAGATTGGCTGAAGGTACGTAGCTTGTTTGGAATAAAAAGGCCGAGACTTGGTCCCACAAGGACAGTGGTTTATGCTTCCACTCAAATTGGAGGATTTTCTCAAAGTGGGTCTTAGATGATGAGTGGGATGAGTGGGATCTCTTCTATAGGTTGTTGGATGACGAGCTTGTCCTATGTAATGATGATGGTGAATTCCGTGCCAACAACGAAGGGATTCTGGCTACATTGGATTAGCACCAAAAATTTATCTTCTCACTATGCACTCCTGGCTATTGCCCCGAACTCTTTGGTCAATTTCGTCTATGCATAGGAATTTAGACTTGTTGCCTTTCTAGTTATATTTTGAGTGGTTATTTTGATATTGTTGGTATTTGACATTGCTTTTTTGTTGTACTTGGGCCTGGTTAGTAATGTTGTGCCTATTTGATTATATTTGCTAGCTGGCCAAGCATGTTGGCTATTATTATCTGGTGTGGGCTTCTTGCCCAGGACTTTTGCACCTTTTATTATGTATATATATAGTAAGGCTGTATGATCCTCGGATATACATCATTTCTATCAAAAAAGTGTATAAAATTATCTAAAATAAAAATAATTATTTTATGAAACTAAATTTAAATTTAAAGTTTTCAGCAAATTTTACACGAAATTTTATAATTTGAAATTTTTAATATATAATTTTATAATTTAAAACGGTTTTAAAATTCAATTTTTTGTTATCGATTTTTAATTTAAACGTTTAAAAATAAATAAAAAATTACTTTCTACCATGAGCTTAATATGCATCAATAAAATTTTATAAAACGTAAGGTATACTTTATAATAGATATATTAATTATTATAATTATTTATATGATAAATTGATTTAAATATTATTTAAAAATAATATATAATAAAATTATTTTTTTCTATCGTAAATATTATATATGAAATTTTATTTTCATATTTACACATGTATAATACAACATTTAAATTATAAACTATACAAATATATGTATATATTATAATTGAATTAATTGGATAATTAAAAAAATGTTTTTTTTTTAATTCTGAGTCATGCTATACATAGATGAATAATTATAAAAATATTTTTTATAATCATATATAAATATACATACAACTAACTAAATTTGTGACAATATATCTACGTATTCGAATCGTCGCCTAACTAACAATATTATATATGGATAAATGAACATTATAATTATAAATTAATGTTTGTAATTAAATTAGAAATGTTCCTTGAAGCCGAAGCCCTTAAGCACACCTTAAAACAATGTTATATGCTCTTAGAAACGATTTTTGATCCAATAGAGTGCTGGTCCTTAAACCATTAACCACCAGCTACATGATAATAGCTAAATTGATTTGATTTGAACTTGGGAGACTAAAGAGACGGTGGATGAAAGTCGCCAGCAAATGAATGAGATGGAGGCACCAAAAAGGCACTTCAATAAATGTAGAAAGAGCTGCTTAAATAGAGGACGGAAAGAAGAGAATTTAGTATCTCGTCTTTTACTCCATCTCCTTTAATCTTCGCCATCCATTTTCAAGCCCTCTAACCCATATCCTAGCCCCTCCTAGCCCTTTGTTTCAGCCGACCATATCAACCCCATGATGGGCCTTAAACCCATTTGAGCTCGAATGAATATTTTTCATTTTAAATCTAATTTAAAACGATTATCGACATATGTTGATTAATGTGTTTATAACTTTCATAAATACAATTAATATTCATTTATCAATCAAAATCAAATTTATAAATAATATTTCATAAATATTAATTAATTTATAATAATTATAAGTTATTTAAACCATTTGGTAAAAGGAAAATTCATCATTTTCAGTTGTGTCACCTGTTAGGTGTAAATTTGATTAGCGATTAATATCGAACTATTCGAATATTAATGTTAATACGTCGCTTAGCAGGTGATGTGATATTTTAGCCAATTTTATCGCTTACTTGGTTTCACTAAAATCCAATTCTACTTTATTAAGGTTACCCAGTTGTGACTTTTACTTACACCAATTCTCTTCGTCAAGACTATATCAATTTGGACTTACGGAATTTGATAATGATCAAAATTCCAATACTGTCCACATTCAACTCTTTAGTCCAAACACAAAGTCCTTGGTTTAATAATAACAATTATTATTAACCGAAATGCTCTGGTCAGAGACTCAGATATTGAGTTGAATTCAGTTGACCATGATACTAACCTCATATAACTCAGGAGACGAATCCTCTCTTGAATAATGTTTCACTTCCAATACTTCTACTCGACCCAACTATATTCACTCAATGGACATCGTGCTATGATTTGACTATAACCAAAGCATTGCTTTCATATTGAAGATCGATAGTATTCTCAAGTAGAGAGAACTGTGTAAATCAGTCACATTGTTATTCTCTGTTTGACCTTAGTTATATTAACCAAAAAAAACTATCGAGTGAGTCGTTCCATGGTTATCCAATAACTATCAGTACGTAACCCTAAGGTGCCCCCAGCAGTCATGAGTAATACACTGTCCAAGATTTGGAGAGCGTTATGTACTCTAGTCTCAAAGGATACACCGATATCCAGTCTCAATGCATCTCGACTAGGAACATTTAAAATGGTGTGTTTTATAATATTATGATACAATACTTATGGTTACAACTATTTGTAAACGCTTTCACAAACACATCATTTATGGATTTTCTTTTAGATATACTTTTAATTAAATTAATTAATATAGCACATTATATCAAGCATATAATAGAAAGAAAACACCATTTATTTTGAGAAAGATTGGTTATCGGGTTATATATATATATATATATATATATATATATAATTACATAATTGCCCCTAGGGCATACCCCTAACTCTATTAATCTCTCCCCTTTATTTGGGGCCAATTATGGAATCTTACTCCAACTTCTCCAATTGGTTTCCTCAAAAAACCAATCGGGTCAGTCCCTCGGTGAATGGGTATGCTATTATGTTTCAATTATCTACTCTGTCAATTAACTCTCTCTGATGCTGATAAACTGGCTTTATCATGTGGAACAATTCGAAGTATGTCTCTCGACTTCTAGTGTGCTCTAAGCTATGTTGTGAACTATATCATGACATTGTCAGATATAATGTTATGGAATTCTAAATATTTTGAAGTACCCTCAGCTCAGTTCTAAATTTGTGTATTTATATTATACACATTGCTTTTATTGCAGCACTATTCAAGACGATGTACTTAGCCTTTTTTAATGAATTGGCTATAGTCTTTCATTTAGAACATTTTCAACATATAGATTTTTAACTTGAATTTATTAACGACATATTGTACTCAATATTACTTATCGAGTTTGAATCCGAACACTCCTTCATAAGGAGTTCGTAGTTTATATAAACAATTCTCTAGTATTTCATAAATACACGAGAACACCTCAAACAACCATTCAGTGATATTTATTTGGATTTGAAATTTTCTTCCTGTATCAAATACATAAACAAATCATGATATCATAAACAACAAAACATGTATGATAATTCCTATTTTCAAGGCATAAGGAATCCATCTTACATGTTCTGTATTAAAACATTTTAACAACGTGTCATTGCATATCGTTTGGGACATTCCCAATATCTTTTATACTTACTATAAAAGACATCATTTACAAATCCAACATCAAGTATTAAAACAACTAAAGCTAATTTTAACACAAGTATGTCACCAAAAATCAACAGTGTGTTGTTTACTTATGGTTTAGAAATATCTATGTACCTTTTAACATTTTTTCTTACGAACACACGCTTTCTCTGCATTTTGACTGATAATCAAACTTATTGATACATCTATCAAAAAACTTGTTCAATTATTATACTTTGTAGAATGATACTTTCGTATCCGTTCTTGGATTGTATCCAAAAACCCATAAACTTAGTACCGCTCCCACTGACTTCGAGATACTTTAGTTGTTATGTGCAAGCAGACTTGTCTAAATCTATATTCATAACTTTCTTCTTCAACGCATATATACCAAAACATGAAGTCATACTAGGTGATAATTTTGTGAGTAAAATCCAAAATAACATGAGCACATCGAATGGTGAATCTGATAGGTTAATTTCAAGAATTGAAATTCACTGTATCATTCTTATTAATGTGGCTCACTATATTCCAACTACATTTGTCTTTTTCATAAAGTCACATTTACGACTGATGGATCATATCCCTTTGGATATAATTATCAAAATCATATTCCGATAATGCGCTTTAAATCTATTTTGGATTTGCGCATTGTACCATATTTTAGAGTCAATACTCTTAATGGTTTGATTAAACAACTAAGGATTATTTATTCTTGACATTAATAAGAAACTCACAGATTCTCTTTAATGTACAAGAATACCAGTTAAACGTTCTAATGTATTATGCTCATTTACGTTTGGTCAATTTCATTTAATTGCTTGCAATAATTTTTATTCATGGATCATATCCAGATTCATTTGATACCAATAATTTGTTAAGAAATTCCTTAACTATGAAGTTGGTATTTCTTGAAACAATAGTTGTTTCTCTGTGCAACAGAATGGGCATTCATAAACATTTTATGAATTTCCTTATATAAAACTGATTTTGCATCAGTTCAAAATATATTTATGTTCACAACATAAATTAGCCATCCAATGACTATCACTCCTAAAATTCTCTTGCGTTGATTTATACAAGATCTTTTACGTACAATTATTACGTGCAGTCTTTTGACTCGCACAACCTGCCAACTCATTTGGCCTAGGATCTGCAGGGGTTTCTTATAATCCCTTATATCATATGGTTTTGTAAACTACTCTTTGGATGATATTAATTTTAATCTTGTGTACTATTCTTAAGCACACGACCTTATAGAAAGAGGTTAACTCAGCTTCACTAACAATTGATTGTACTTTGTCCAATAATGTTCGATTACTCCTTATCGTTACATCACTATGTATCACTATGCCATCGCTATGTATCTCGACTCCCCAAGTCCTAATGAGAGCATCTCAATATAATAAATCCTCGACTACTAGCCCTAAGAGTTAATAATATTTCTTAACTAGTTAGTCCTTAAAGGAATAATTCTTAAATTCCTATATAATTCCAAGTCGTATCCTTGGAGAATATTAGACATTCAACTAGCAATCTCTATAAAAGTGTCACCTCTAGATGTTGTCATAAATTCTTAACACTATATTGCAACTGAGAGTGACATTTACTTACAAAAGTTATCGAACAAATATCACTTAAGTGTCCCACTTAGTGTTACTCGATCATTTACTAAATGTTAGTAAATTACACTCTACACAAATATACAATATTCTATACGATGTGTCAATGAAATAACCGAAAAAATATTACCGAACATCTCATACCATTCGGTGTTACTAATTCAGTTATTCAAAATTATCGTTACATAGAAATACACATTATTCAACCAATTGTTGATTAAAAATAGTTTTATAAAAAAATGCTTCTTTCCAAAATCTTCATTTTAATTTCAAATATTAATATAAAATTTCAATAAGGTTTTACATTATAAAATTCTCATTCTATTCTGAAGATTTTATTTTAATCCCAACTTCAATACTTTAAAATCTCTTATATAATTACAAGGAAATTCTTTTTTAAACCGTTGTTTAGTTCCAAAATCACTAAACTCATTTTCAAAATTAATTTGTATAATATGAAACTTGTTTTTAATACTTTAAAACATTGATAAAAGATGGTTGTAATTGATGAATTTCTTTAAAATCTAAATTCAAATTATTCTTTCAAAAAATGATTTCAACTCAAATACTTCCAATTCTCTAATATTAAGTTCAAAAACAGTATCTAAAGTCTTTGTCCACTTCCAAACTCTTTTAGATACTTTTGAAAAACTATTTATCAAACTAAAATTTTATTTCCCTTGACAAAAATAATACTAGAAAGGATTTTTTTTCTCTAAATAGTAGTCCCTTATTATACAAAATTCATGACATCCCATTTCCTTTCTAAAATGATTCATATTAACAAAATTTACCATAAAATTAATAAATCACATTCAATACTCTTTTGTTTTCCAAAAGTATATTCTTATGAAACTTCACATTTATTGAAATTCCATAAAATAATTTAGTCAATTTGGAAAATAAATTATTAGTCCTCTTTATAAAAGAAAATTATCTTAAATACTTCTTATAATCATAAGAAAATATCCATATATAGATTTACTTATAAATTTATTTCACTTTTCTTTATTTTGAACCAAACAACTTTACATCATTAAATAATTTGTATAAAATATAGCTTTAAACATAAAACTTTATTTCTTCTAATAAATAATATTGAAATCTGGATTCCTAAAGATAATGTGAATTTCATAGATTTAAAGTATTTACTTTAAAAAAAGTTCTCCTTTTTATTTCCAAATCAACTAAATTAAATTTATCACAACTATCACCTTTACCATAACTCTTTCCTTTTATAAATTTATTTAGGGTAATTTAGTTTAAAGGACAAATGTGCAATTTTTTGGCTTCTAGGACAACAGTCACAAAAAATATCCATAATGACATCTTACTCATGCGCATGCTAAAATCATCGCTTCCCGCGCCATTGCACCTTACGCTTTCACACCTCCCTAGCCACCACCCTCTCAAAACTTAACCCTAAAAAACAAAATGATGCCTCTATTCGCCGCTTGCCGTATTGCATTCATCTTCCAACTTATAACAACATCGTTGCCCACGTCATCTTGCTTATTAATCATAAATTAATGAAAACTAGCAATAGATAAAAAAAAGATATTGTATAGTATCATTATACGAGAAAACGATGTAAAAAATAATATAGGAACTACGAAATGCTGCTTAGTCGTATCATGTAGCCAAAAAATGATAACACAAGGTAAGGTCAACTATTATACGCTAAAATTGAAACATGGTTGCTATATCTTTTTTTTACTTTGATAAATACCAAACTGATTCTACACGGTAGCACTATAAAATAATTAATGAAAATAACACGATAAATATTCAAAAAATTAAATAAAAATTATATCACCTTTACAAAGCTATGTAGTAATATTATAAATTAATTTATGAAAATAGTATTAAAACTTTCAAAAAATAAAATAAAAATGATATCACTTTTACAAAATAAAAATAATTTCTCAAACTAAAATTTTATTTCCTTAATTAAAATAATACCAAAAAGGATTTTTCTCTAAACATTAATTCCTTACTATACAAAATTCATGACACCCCATTTCCTTATTAAAATGATTCATATTAATAAAATTTAGCATATAATCAATAAATCACATTCAAAACTCTTTTGTTTTACGAAAGTATATTCTTACAAAACTTAACATTTATTTTAATTTCATAAAATAATTTAATCAATTTGGAAAATAAACTATTAGTCCTCGTTATAAAAGAAAATAATCTTAAATAATTCTTATACTCATAAGAAAATAAATATCTATTTATAGATTTACTTATAAATTTATTTCACCTTTCTTTGTTTTAAACCAAACAACTTAATATCCTTAAATAATTTATATAAGATGTAGATTTAAACATAAAACTTTATTTCTGTTTATAAATAATATCGAAAATCTAAATTCCTAAAGATAATTTGAATTTCATATATTGAAAATATTACTTTTAAAAAATTTCTCTTATCTTTATTTTCAAATCAAGTAATTTAAATTTATCACAACAATCACATTAACATTTGCTTTCAAAAAATTATTTATATAAGTAAATTCCAAAACCTCATTTTCTAAAAATGCTATGTGTACTTCAAACAAATCTGTATAAATAGTTCAAGGCTAATTCTATTTATATACCTGTAATCTCTTAACATACACTAGAAAATATAACAAACTAGCGTAGACCAAAAATTACTTTACACACACTATGACTTTTACAAAATTACCCTTCTTTACATCTTCATTATCTTCCCTCATCAAACCTTAAAACTCAATTACACAAAACTAGGAATTCCTAGCGATAAATTTACTTCAAATTCAAAAAAAATAAACTTTCATTTTTGACACTAATATGTAAATTATTTAATTATTTTTTTCATTCTAAATTTCATCAAAATCACTCTAATTTTAGAAGAATTTTTTTAAATATATTTCAATTAGAGTACTCAGTTATGAAAGTTGTCTTAACTGATATGTTTCACTAACTTCATCAAATTGTATAAATTTAATCACATATTACTGATTTTAATGTTGTAATTATATGAATAAGAAAACAACTATGCAATTAAAAACAAGGGTAACTTAGTCATAGATTTTCATAGTAAAATCCTGGTGTAAGTTAAGTAATTTTTGGTGTATGAATAGAATTAGCCATATTTCAAACCATGTTAACTCAGTTCCCCCTTTTTAGTCACTTTCGACAACAACCCTAATTATATCCTTACTATTAACAAACAATGCATCACATACCTTCCGATTAATAAAAATTTCTATAGCAATTAGGTGGTATACAAATAAACCATTTAACCATTTTAATCAAAATAACATCAATATTAACAAAATTCAATCCAACATTAACCATACTATGACATGCCATGTTATTTTAATCAATAACATCCAATATTGTAACGACCCGAAAATTTTAACGGTTTTAATAACGTAATTAACTAAATTTTTGTGAAATTTTAAATAGTTGAATTTGGAAATAAAAATTTGATATTTGGTATGCGTCTATTTAAACGTAGCAAATACCAAATTTTCATCAGATAATATGGAAGTTTATTTTGTTGTGTAATTTTCAACTTTAATTTAAATCGGTTAATATCTGATGAAATAAATTATTTTCGAAATCTGAATATTTTTATATAATAAAAATGTAAACTATTTTCTAAGTGAGACGTCACAATTCGTTTCGTCAAATTTGGACTTCTCTAGCTTCGTTTATCTTATTTTCAGCGAATTTGCAACCGTTTGGTAGGGAATATCGACTTTTGATAGGATGGTCGTATTGCTCATATCTATGTACCATTCTGATCGTCTCGGCGTGCCGATCTTTGTAGTATATTCATTTGTGTATTTTGGCGTTCGGTACGCGGCGAAGTCGGTAAAATGATAGTCCGTACCGGTTCCGCATTTGGGCCTTTTAAGTTTCCAGTGTCCTTTCATTGTCTACCGTTCGATAAACAAAGAGACATATGTTTCATATTCCCTACTATTCAACTTCTGGCTTTTTCATTCCTCTTTATTCACTATTTTCTGGTTCCAATATAATTTCTGGTCCGTTCATTTCATTCGTTCTCTTACTCTCTGATTTGGTTTTGTCTTCTTCAACAAACAAAAGAAAATTTATTATATACAAAGCTTATATATATTTACTTCGTCGAGGTTGTACTTGTCTTCTTCCCTTCAAATTTAACCAGCTTATCCCCTCACCATTTTAAAACCCACTCTCACCTTCTCTCTTCGCCATCAACCACGCATCACCCGTAACCGCCGCATCCTTCCATTTCTGCTCCTCACCGAACTCAACTGCAGACCTGAGTTCCCTTCCCATGCAACCCCTTCCTCTGCCATTGCTCAGCATGCGTCCACTATGGCAGCCACACGCCCACAGCCTTCTCACCACCTCCGCCTCCATGCTCTTACTCCCCTCTGCCAGCACGACCTCCCAGTAGCCCACTCTGAAGCAACGCCAACACAGCCGATGTTCCCCACTATTCCTCTCCGCGATCCGCCACGACCCACAACACCAGCCTACCCTGCATCTCCACACAGCTTGTACACCCTCCATTTCACCTGAGGCCGAGACAGCACTACACCAGAACCCGCCACGTCCTTCCACCTTCGTCCCAAACAACGACAGCCTACATCCCAAGCAGCCGATCCGTCTAAGTCTTCCCTCCACCATCACAGCATGGCACAGCAGTAGCCCGCCTTCCAGTGTCTCCTTGCTTTGCACTCCACGTCATTAGTTTGCAAACCTCCCTGCTTTGCTCAATTTTTCCACCCACCTCCATTCACCATGGTAGCCGCTTCATGTTGCCACACGCCCCTCATTTGCTCGGCCTCTTCTTGTGCAGTATATTACATTATACGGGAAGGTATCTATGAAGATATATATTAAATTATATATATAAGTTATATTTTTATATATATATATATATACGTTTTGTATAAGTTATATATTAGTTCTATATGCAAGTTTATATACTAGTTTATATTAGTTTATATATATATATAAGGTTATATGAAGTTTATATATATATATATATATATATATATATTAGTATATATGAAGTTTACGTTCTATGTTTATATTTTGTTTTACAGTCATAAATGCCCAGTGTATTTAAGTGTTTCAAAACTTATATATATAAAATTTGTCGAATGTTAGATTTGTGGGATTTAAAGTATATTTGGAAATCTGTTAAATTTTAAGTGTAGTACTGTACAGTATATATATATATATATTTGATTTCTAAAATCTATGTGTTTAAATTTAGTAATGATTTTGGTAATATAATATATATAGATTTCATGTTAAGTTGTTTTAATAATAACATAGAGATTTTAATTAATGTGTCCTAGGAGATGATATCGGTTTTAAAATATATTATATATATATACTTGAGGATTTTGAAAGGAAATATATATGTATTTTAACAAATTTTGATTTCCAATATGATATGAAGATGTTTATTTCGATATGGGTTTTAAATTGGATATTGATTTTTAAATATAATTTATATATATATATATATTGATTCCCACCAAATTCAAGTAGTTCGCTTGCTTACTTCGTCAATGTCCAGTTGATGTCATGTTCATCGTTGTTGGAACAATTTTAATTTGCTTTGACCGTGCCCGTGTCCGCGTGCGTGTCCGTGTCATCTTCTTGTTTCTCTAGCCTCAAAAGGTGAGCAACCACTCACGATTAACATTCTTATAGTTAGTCAATTTGATTTCACTTGAAACGACAATTGAAATATGCTGTTAAATTTTAATTGCTAGTTATTTAATTATTAAATATGATATGCCATTATTTGCAATTGTTCACCTGTGATATATGACACCATATCCTATTGTGTATATTTAATTTAATTTATCACTGATGATATATGCATGTTGTTGATATATTATATTATTATCATATTTGCTCTCACCCTGCAAGTTCCCCGTTAGTCTAGAAATTCCTTATGGGTTGAAATGATACATACCCGAACGATATTGTAGAATAGGGGAAAATCGTTATGGGTTGAAATGATAAACCCAAGCGATTTTCATTGATTTTAAATTTTGGGATTGCGGGTTGAAATGATATATACCCGTAAATATTTAATTTGCGGATTGAAACGATAAATATCCGTATCACTTGACCATAGGATAGAAAATTATATACGGACACCGTTGGTCTATATTTTGAAAATGATTTCCAAAGTTTTGAAAGGTAATATATGGGTTTTAATAAATATTGATTTTTAAAATATAATATGTATAAATTTTAGATTTTTAAATTTTATGTTTTGGGAATTTTAAATTTATAAGTTAATTTTGAAATTATAAATTTTAAGATTTTTCTTACAATTTTATTTTCTTAAAAATATATAAAATAAGATTTAATTTAATTGGTTTATAATATGTTTAAGTATTTATTTAAATTTATATTAATATTTTAAAAATAGATTTTTATAAATTTAATAAATCAAGGTTGGAAAAATAAAGTAAAATTGACTTGAAATTTAATTGGTTAATAATTGAATTCAAATAAGGATTTATTTGAATTCATTGATTTTGAGATTTTTGAAAAATATGATTTATAACTTGATTTGATAAAAAGTGAATAAATGAATCTTCTCAAATTTTAAATAGAATTGAGATTGGATATTTAATATTGATTTAAATTCATGAAGTGGGATTTTAATAAATTGTAATCAAAATGATTAAGTGAATACTTTACTATTTGAATAAAATTAAAGTTAAATGTTGAAATATAAATGAAATTTATATTGTAAATGTTTGAATATTTAAACTTGAATCTTTGAACTTTAAATTGAAATGGTTAAACTGGAATTGATTTAAATTGAATTTTTGGAATTTAAGATGGTTTGAATCAATTTGTGGAATTGGAGGAAACAATTCTAATTTGGAAACTATTTTAGCATAATCTCGTTAAATAAATATAAACTATATTTAATTTACAACTATTTTAATATATAAATTATTTTAATATATAAACTATTTTAATTTATAACTATTTTATTATATACACTATTTTCAATATCTAAACTATTTAAGTTGGAACTGTTATGACTTTAAAAGTGTTATGATTTCGAAACTGTTATAATTTCAAAAGTGTTATGATTTCAAAAGTGTTATGATTTCTAAAGTGTTATGATTTCGGAAGTATTATAATTTTTAAAGTGTTACGATTCTGGAAATGAATATTATTTAAAGTGAATAATGATATCGAATTGATATGGCTTTGAAACGAATATTATATTTTGATATGAGGTATGAACCACTACACCATTATAAGATATTAACAACGGGTATAAACCGTTGTTAAGTCTAAAAGCAACGGGTAAAAACCGTCTTCATTACAGGAGTGGTTGAATTTAGCGACGGGATAAAACCGTTGCTTTATGTCCAAAAGGCAACGGGTATAAACCGTTGCAAATTGTGTCAAAGGCAACGGGTATAAACCGTTGCAAATTGGATCAAAGGCAACGAGTATTAACCGTTGCAAATTGGGAAAAATGCAACGGGTATAAAACATTGCTTTATGGACAATAAGCAACGGGTATAAACCGTTGCTTTATGTCCAGTAAAAAACGGTTTAAAACCGTTGCTTTATGCCCAAGTCACACATAAAGCAACGGTTAACAACCGTTGCACATAGTGTTTGCTCCTACTCCTACAAAATCACATCTGTAACTCAATACTGCGTATATCTCAGTATATATACCAGAATATCAATATATATCAAAATATGCCAGAATATCAAAATATTGGTACACAAGCACTATAAACATATCGCACATATTCCATACATATAATATTATTATCAAACTTATAATTACACTCATTGTTTTGCAAATAGAATACTACCGTGCCGGAATATCATACTTATTACACTGCATTGTTTATTACACTACAGTACAAAGATTTCATTAATTACACTACATTGTTTTGCAAGCAGTGAAGTCTACATGGTTCATTATAGGGCAAAGCATTCCAGTTTTCAGACTTCAATGTTTGTAGTGCAGACTTGAAGCTCAACACAATATAGACCATCAGTGGAGCTACAGAAATGATTTGCAGTGCAGCTACAAACTCGAGGCAAAATGATTTGCAGTGCAGACTTGAAGCTCAACACAATATAGACCATCAGTGGAGCTACAGAAATTTACCAAGCAACCAGGGGATGAAAACAAAAGTCAGTATATCTGAAGTGAATGCAGAGACAAAGCACAAGAATGCAACTATACTGAAATGCATAAATAACTGATGCAAACTAACCATCACATGATATACAAGAACAAACTGGTTGGACCAAATGCGTATGGATACTATGCCAGACTGTAAACAAGATCAAAGGCAGACCAGTAAAAGAAACTACAAGTATACATCTACGACAGACCAGGCAGTAATAAAGCAAACTGCACATCTAACTAGAGCCAAGACTACAAGTACAAGGCATATATATATACATCTAACTAAAGCCAAGACTACTAGTACAAAGCAATTCAAAGCAAACAACGGTTAGGATAAAGAAAATTTGATCAAGCCTCAATTTTCAGATTTTGAAATCTTTTTCAGGTTCTCTTTCCTCTCTGTCAAACTATCCAGGTGAGCAAACCACCCTTATAAATTCTTAAAACTTGATATATCTATTTTGCATGTGATAAGTCTTGAATGTAAATTGTGAAAGGTGCTTGCATGCTTGTATTTATGTATGCATGACTGTGTGTACGATTGTGTACAGGAAAACAAAATAAAATCAGCAATATATGCAAAGAACAAGTCAGAAATATCAATACCTCCGACTAAAGATATCGTATCAAACCCTTTTGATGGCTCACATAACCTCCGACTCCAACATCCCCAAAGGTCTCGGTAAATTGTCGATATATTTTGGCGGTTAGCTCATTCGGCAATAAAATTTTATCCAACAACACTTTTTCATATGTGGGTGGTACTGCTTTTCCATGAATTACTAATGATGTGGAATCTCGACATATAGTACCTGTTATATAAGCATTTTTGGAGTGAATATATGGATTCACATTTACAGAACTAATAAAAAACAAAACTCATGCTACCCAAAACCATTTCACAAACATGCAGCGATGGCCCAAGTTTCATAGCATATGAACTAGACCCAAATTTGCCTAATAATGACTTGGGTTTAATGCCAGAAGTGAATTACAGAGAATTTTTTTGGCAACCAAGCAACATATATATTAAATGCATGCAAATCGAAGCATAAGTCATTCTACTGGAAACTATTACAGGGGGTATTATCACTACTGGAAACTTGTATTAAGCAAAGTAACTGTTAGTGGCATAAAAATTGCTGTTCGTGGCATAACTTGTATTAAGCAAAGTAACTGTTCGTGGCAAAGTAACCAAAAAGTGAAATTTTTAATAGCTTCCCCAGATGTACCCCCGCCTCGAGTTTGAGATTTGGTGCTTTGAACATAGGAGTTATACCTCTTACGAAAAACACACAATAAATACTATATATATGAATTGATTTACAATAATAAGAATTCATAACAAATTCATGAATTTACTTCTTCCATTCATCCAATCCGTCGTATTTATCAAGGACCCATTTACGCACTTGTTGAAATTGCACTTGAGTTAACGTTATATCTTTACCATTATCTAGTGCTATTTCATCAGCAAACTCATCATCCTCATCTAAAAACGCTTCACGGGTATGTTTATGAGTGCCAGCACCTCCTTTTGGCATATACTCCATGCAGTAAAGACTAGCTTCTTGTACAATATATCCTTCTGCAATACACCCTTCAATATATCTTTTGTTGCGCACATATCCTTTATATGTTTTCATCAACCTATGAAGATGAATAATTGTAAAATGTAGACATCAATAGCTATTTAAATCGAATAATTATGTACATAACTAAAATTAGTAATTTACCGTTCAAATGGGTACATCCACCTATATCTAACAGGACCAGAAATCAATGCTTCATCGGCTAAATGAACCATAAGGTGAATGCTGATATCAAAAAATGCAGGCGGAAAATGTTTTTCAATAACACACATTGCTTCTACCAAACTAGCCTTTGCTTTTAGAAGATGTTCCCTGTTGATCACCTTTGAGCACAAAATGTTATAAAAGAGACTAATGCGGTGAATAGCATTCCGTAGATCCTTATGTTGCGGAAAACAATGCTGAAGCAATACCGGAAGTAAATGTTGCATTATGACGTGGTAATCATGTGACTTCATATTTTTTAGTTCAGGAGGGTTGATGCTCACATTGTTATGGAAGTTCGAAGAGAATTTGCTCGGCACTTTCAAATTTTTCAAAACGGTGCAAAACCGTATCTTTTCTTCTTTGCTCAAAGTGAAAGTCGCATTTGGTATGGTTACTTTACTTGTTTCAGGATCTTCTATCACCCACAACTTTTGTTTTATACCCATGATTTTCAAATCCTTCCGTGCATTGATCCCATCTTTTGACATGTCTTTATGGTTCATAATTGTGTTGATCAAATGTTTCGTGACATTCATCTCCGTATGCATAACATCAATATTATGTCGGGTCAAATTTGTTTTCCAATATGGCAAATCAAAGAACTTCGACCTCCTATACCATGCAGGAACTTATTCATCGATTGTCTTTTTCCGTTTTCGACCAATTTCCGGTATGTTTTTACCAACTTTCATTTTTATATTCGCTACCTTTTTTTCAACTTGATAACCAGTCAGTGGTTTTGGAGGACGCTTAAGTTCTTGCTCGTTGTTGAAATTTGTCTTATCGTATCGAAACTTGTGTCCGGACGGAAGAAATCTACGATGTCCCATGTAAAAAATCTTCTTACTTTCAGGGAGATAAACAGATGTAGTTTCTTCTCCACAAAGAGGACATGCAAAGTAGCCGTGAGTTGTACATCCCGATAAAGTCCCAAGAGCAGGATGATCATGGATTGCCCACAACACTCTAGCTCTCATTATGAACTCAGATTTCATAAATGAGTCAAATGTAACGACTCCTTCCCATAACTGCTTTAACTCGTCTATCAAAGGTTCTAAATAAACATCAATATCCTTCCCCGGTTGTTTTGGCCCAGAAATCAACAGTGTTAACATTGAGAACTCTCTTTTCATGCACAAAGACGGAGGAAGGTTATATGGTACTACAATTACTGGCCAACAGCTGTAAGGGTTAGTTAAAGAAGCATTCGGACAGAAACCATCTGTTGCTATTCCAAGCGTGATATTTCGTGGTTCAGCAGCAAACGAAGAATCAAAAGAATCTGTAGTTTTCCATTGAGAAGTATCACGCGGATGATGCATTACGGTTGTACCGGACTTGGCACGACCATGCCAGGTCATCGCTTCTGCTATCCATGGTACAGTATACAGTCTTCTCAATCTAGAAATTAAAGGAAAATGTCTTAAGGTCTTTTGAGGTACTGTGGTAGCTTTTCTCTCTTCGTCGAATGATGTCTTGTATCTTGGTGCGTTGCAATTTGTACATGAAACTTTGTTCGCATTATCTTTCCAGTACAAGATGCAGTCATTAATGCATGCATCATAAGTTATGTAATTCATCCCAACTTGCTTAATGATCTTCTTCACGTCGGGGTACTTTGAAGGTAGCGTGTTACCTTCGGGGAGTAACTCCTTTATGAATTCGAGTACTGCAGTCACACCATTGTATGAAAAGCCGTATTGGGTCTTCAAGCTATTCAGTTTCACAATGGCATACAACTTTGTAATCTCTTTCGGACAAGAAGGATACAATGGCTCTGTTGCAGTTGCACTATCAAAAAATGATTTATCTGTAAACTGCTCACCAATATTAGCATTATCATGAAACTGACTTGTAGGTTGAAAATGATGGAATCTATCTGCATCATTGATCAAATCCTCCATCCTAATATGTTCGGACTCATCAGTATTTGTGGCATGACTAACCGGTTGTTGTTTTGGCTTCTCCGGTATTCTTTCTCCGTGAAAACACCACACGGTATATGATTGAACAATACCATATCTAAGCAAATGAAAATGAATGTCATTTAATTTGAATGTATCTTCATTTTTGCACCGCGTGCAAGGGCACGAATACTTTTCCTTATTGCCACCGTTTTCAGCAACAAATTTAACGAAATTTCTCACACCTTCCACATATTATGTATTTCTTCGATTAGATTGATTCATCCATTGTTTGTCTATACTAAAAGACATACTGAAATAAAATAACAAGAGCTAATAATAAATCACGGGTAACAATATCTTATGGCTTTCCACCAAGTTCAACTCTGATATTAACTAAACAGATGAATATTCTTTTGATTTCACTTGAAATTTAACATTAGCATCAAACTGTTTCCAAAAAATTTGCCATTACAACAGCGCCATTTTGTAACACCAGAGTAATGTCTATGCATTACCCCTCTCCTGATACTTGGTTTGCGCCATTAACAACAATTTTATCCACTTACTAAATATGGTCTCATATTTAGTAAAACAAAATTCATTGCATCAACTTATACCCTAGCAGTCACTATAAGCAACTATGTCTAACTAGCATGCAGTACAGTACAGTACATTACAATTTGTAAAACAAATCAATGTGGTGCTATTAATTTGACTAGTTGAAGTTTATTATATGTGAAGCTTGAATTTTTGTGTTGTGCGCAAGCAAGGTTAAACATAATTTAAGCACAGTATAAATCATGAGAAATCATTACATATGGTGAACCTATTACATGTATGGCTATTATTCTAAGTTGTCTATGATATGAGAAACCATTATATGAGTCGAGATAGAGGTAGGAAAAAAGCGGCTAGCTTTATTGGTTCCGTGTTCACCCTATTTTTCTAATTTTCGACCTATATATGGTAGACCCTTTTTTTAACGGTATAACATCTGCAGTTGATATATTTTGAGTTCACTTCAATTCCGAGGAGTGACATATGAAGACATGGTAAGTAGAAATGACCTTCATGACCATTTTGGTTGTGCAGTTGATGGTCTGGTTTACACATGGTTCAGTGGAAATAGTAAAAAAGGCAGAAGGGGATCTTTTCAAGTTGCAGAAAAAATGAACTAAATGTTTGCGGGTAGACATACACACACTGTAGGAAAAATAGTTCATCAATGTAAGTATCAGTTCCTAAATAATTATTAGTTTTTTAGCTTCAGCTTTCAAATTTCAATTCCTAAACGATTATTTACAGAAAACTACTTGTTTATAACTAAATACTAATAAGTTATTAGCTTCAGGCGTTTTCAAGGTTAATGAAATCTAAAGCAGTAAAAGGGCGACTCAATTTTAGAAAATTAGACAACTCAAAACAAGAAATTCGCATACTTAATTAGAAGTGGCAGTATAGAGACTGTAGCAGGACTTCAAATCAGCAGTAGAAAATATCGCGTAGGAGGCAAGCTTGAGCCGACGATGGCTGATGGAATAACCGAGTATGCAGCGATGATTATCTAGAAAGTGTTGATTTTTGAAACCCTAGTTTTTTTGGGTTCAAGCAGATTGCCAGATTGCTATTGAGCTGTAACTGTGAAGTAAAACAGATAAGGGCGACTCAATTTTAGAAAATTAGACAACTCAAAACAAGAAATTCGCATACTTAATTAGTAGTGGCAGTATAGAGACTGTAGCAGGACTTCAAATCAGCAGTAGAAAATATCGCGTAGGAGGCAAGCTTGAGCCGACGATGGCTGATGGAATAGCCGAGTATGCAGCGATGATTATTTAGAAAGCGTTGATTTTTGAAACCCTAGTTTTTTTGGGTTCGAGCAGATCGCCAACATGGAGATTGCTATTGAGCTGTAACTGTGAAGTAAAACAGATTTTGGGTGTTACCCGGCTTAGTTGGTTGCCCCATCCCAGGGGCTTGGTGGGCTTGCCACTGGGCCGGCTAAAAGATTGGGACGGTTAATAACCGTTACTAATTAGCCACGGTTGAAAACCGTTGCTAATTGGAACGAAGCGCGCCAAAAATTATGGCGCGAAAGGATGAAATTCACCGCCATCATTTGTCTCCAAAGAAGCTACGGTTAATAACTGTTCCCAATTAGCAACAAGAAAAACCCGTTGCTAACTGAACCAAGACGGTTATTAACCGTTGCTAAATGGCAACGGTTATTAACCGTTGCCAAATGTGCGGATGGTTAGTTGCAAATCTCAGTATTTGGTGTAGTGAACTATTCGAAATGAAATGACCATGGTGTGAAATAAGCGTTTGGTTGTTAAAGAGACCGGGATCGGATATTGTCATACTCTCTGCCAATACCGAAAACCACTTTAACAACTGTGTACGTAGTGGAGATTCTAGAATGAAGTAGGATGGTTGGTGATGATTCTATATGGTATTTACGTAGCCCTGACTCCCGTGAGTCAGCTTGATGTGGCTAAAACAGGAGCCATGCCGGGCCAAGTGAGGTCATTCCTCCGATCAGACACATTTCTTTGATATCATTCTATTACTTTGTGATTTGATTGGGTGCACCTTTGATTTGGGAGTGTGTCACGAGGTGGGCGGTAGTAGCTGCTATGCGTTACCACCAGTCTGGATCCGCAAACGGTATATCTACCCAGGCATTGCCTCGAGTGCCTTATCACATGCCTATCGCGCCTTCTACGAGTTTGTTTTGTACAGTATCTATGTGGTGTCCTCTGTGTAAACCACCGGTTTGGTGGAGCGTACGACATTGTATATACTACAGGAATATATAAAATGTGTTAAGGGGGATATGAGTAATGCCTTAACGCTATTTTAATACTTTTACTTTACTATAGACATATTATAATAGCGTATATTACTACATAGTAGATAGTTCCACGGATCCTTAGAGGATGGAAATCTCAAACATCCTTTAAGTTACTCGTATTTCAGTTGACATTTCACCTGAGTTGAATTTATTAATATAAGAAAGTTAATCCTAACTCGAGTGTTTTGTGTTTTGCCTTACGCTCGGGTCAGACAGAGTGTCACAGTATTTGAGACTCACCTTTGGAGATTGGAGCTTTGCTTGAAGATCGGTCTTATCTATTCACCCTTCTAGTTGTTTTGTTCAGACTTGTCATCTATATGTATTAAAGATTCATTTGTATTTGAGATTCTGTTGTATTTTTTACAGATTCTGATGTTTTGTAGTAGCTCCATGAACTACTATCTATCTGTTCCACTGCTTATTGTTATATTACTCTGTGTCTGTGATTCTATGATTGATTGATTTATTGCATATGATGAATTTTGCCAAATATAAATTAACAATATGTTGTTTTGAACAATTCAAGTCTGACATGTGTAGATGCGAATGATTCGAAATACCGGGTCGTTATAGTTGGTATCAGAGCTCTGGTTTGGCAAAACTTAGCGTATAGAGTAAATTCAATTATAGAATCACCTTCGTTCGAGCTGGAGTTCTTCCTCTTTGATTCGGATTTCCTTTAAATTTTGGAACTCTCCCCTTCGTTCTGAAAACTCATTCTTGTCTTCCCCTGTTCGTGTTCTTTTAATACTGGAGCATCCCATAGCTCCAACCTCAATTGTCAACTTCATCCTTTGTGTGAAGAATCCCATCGGCAGTCCCGCCAACCAGAATATGATTTGTAAAGGGGTGAAACTCCTTTACAACAAGTGTTGATTCACCGGAGATTTCTATATCCCCGGTTTGATGCCTTTATTTCTTGCAAAGCCCGAACTATCTCTAGTAGACGATCAGGGTAACCCCCTTGTAATTTTGACTCTACTCCGATAATCAGAAATTATCCTGATATTGGGTGAAGTCACTTCTCTTCCCTTCAAGCGGGACATTGAATTTCCACATTGATCTAATTCCTGGAATCTCGGTTGACCCGGTTAAGGTCACCCGTGATTAATATAAGTCTGTCCATCTTTCTCTTTTGTAATTTAGTTATCTTATCATTCTTTCGAGCTATCTTCGTAATTAAAATTCTCGTTGATTAGGGTCTCTCAAAATTTGAATCTCTATCCTTGTTCTGTGATCCATTCTGGGATCATCTTGTGAGGGAGTATATTTGTTATTAATATAAAAATATTTTATCTTGTGTTGTTGAGTTTGATTTGGGGTTTCAATCGATTTGTCTGGCCAACGCTATCGATAGGATAGGATTTCCAAAAACACTTGAACAGAGCAAACTGACACAATATTGTTTTCGAAATTGGTAAATAAAATAATTTTGTGTATGATTATATTATATATATAAAGGTATAATTTTCTGAAATTAGAATAGTTAATTAAATTGGTTGTTAGGAATGATAATACTAGATTTATCATTTATTATTTTTGTCAACACTACTAAATCATTTTCTATTGTTATATGTTATAAGGTGTTGAAATTTTATAAACAGGGTTTATTCGATTTGAAAATGAAATAAATTTAAATTAAGGATTTAAGAATTTAATTTCCGGTGCTTCACAAAAATTTGGGTTCACAGTTTAAAAGAATATATTATTTGAAAGTATATTCGAATGAAAATTGTTTCCATAGAAGTTTTAAAAGAAGTGAGTCAGTACTCTCCTCCATTGTCGTTGGAAAATAATTTCGGTAATGACTGGAGCATCATCGACAATCATTCTGAAGTCTCGAAGTGGAGAGACCATGTAGCAGTTATGCTACGCTTTTGTTTTGGAAAATGAATTTTGTTTGAATTTCTTGTGTATAATTTGACTTATAAAATATACATGTATATTTATTTCAAAATAGTTTGAAGTGAAACCGAAAATTTGAATATTAAGTTTTGTGTTAAGAAATGGTTTCAATTATTGAAATAAAGCGAAATTTTCGGAATACCTAAAATGATAAATGAAATTAAACCAACTTGTAATATTTGAATTTGAATAAAACTTATTTTTACAATACTAAATTGCATTCTAATATATGTAACTTACCTAAAATATTCAAAAAGTTAAAATGTTAGGGTGAATATATAATTAAAGGTTATACAAGAAGAAAACTTAAGCAATAAATTGTTCAAACTAAAATCTGGCTTAATATAAATGTTGTAAATAAAAGGGAAATTTGTATAGTATTTAATTACATTCGAAACCTCAATTTAACTTACCTAGAAATAGTTAAATGTTAATGAGAATAGGTAATTGAATAATATACAATATAAATATGAGCAATAAAATGTCCAAAAATGATATTTTATTGGTTGAATTGAACGATAAAAAGGAGAATTAATTGGTTGAATAATAAATGGTTATAATAAATGTTTATACACTTGATATATGTTGTAAAATATGTCAAGCGGAATAAATAAAATGAGAAAAAGGATGCTATTTAAGAAAATAAATATGAACTTAAGAATAGTGAAATTGAAATTTTAAGTGAAATCTACTTAATTAAGGTCAAATGGATTTAATAAATGAGTAAAATCAAATAAATTCTTGTTTTGGAAGAAAGTTTTGTAACAAATACGAATAAATTGAAAGAAATCAAATTGAATGAAAATAGCTCGAATTGAAAATCAATAAACTATGAATATAAACGAATATTATTGATTTAAATAAAATGGATTGAAACCAAATTTGCTGAAAATTAATCAATTTAAAATAAATAAATTTTATATGGCCTTAAAATTAAATGTTGTATCCGATACCGTGTACTTCAAATCTATCTTTTCTTCTGGTTGTTTCTATTCTCTTATCTCCTTCCTTTTCGGGGACGAAAAGTTTTAAGTGGGGGAGAGTGGAACGACCCGAAAATTTTAACGGTTTTAATAACGTAATTAACTAAATTTTTGTGAAATTTAAATAGTTGAATTTGGAAATAAAAATTTGATATTTTGTATGCGTCTATTTAAACTTAGCAAATACCAAATTTTCATCAGATAATATGGAAGTTTATTTTGTTGTGTAATTTTCAACTTTAATTTAAATCAGTTAATATCTGATAAAATAAATTATTTTCGAAATCTGAATATTTTTATATAATGAAAATGTAAACTATTTTCTGAGTGAGTCGTCACAATTCGTTTCGTCAAATTTGGACTTCTCTAGCTTCATTTATCTTATTTTCAGCGAATTTGCAGCCGTTTGGCAGCGAATATCGACTTTTGATAGGATGGTCGTATTGCTCATATTTGTGTACCATTCTGATCGTCTCGTCGTGCCGATCTCCGTAGTATATTCATTTGTGTATTTCGGAGTTCGGTACTCGACGAAATCAGTAAAACGATCGTGCGTACCGGTTCCGCATTTGGGTCTTTTAAGTTTCCAGTGTCCTTTCATTGTCTACCGTTCGAAAAACAAAGAGACATCTGTTTCATATTCCCAACTATTAAACTTCTGACTTTGGTCATTCCTCTCTATTCAATATTTTCTAGTTCCAATATAATTTCTGGTCCGTTCATTTCATTCGTTCGCTTACTCTCCGATTTGGTTATGTCTTCTTCAACAAACAAAAGAAAATTTATTATATACAAAGCTTATATATATTTACTTCGTAGAGGTTGTACTTGTCTTCTTCCCTTCGAATTTAACCAGCTTATCCCCTCACCATTTAAAACCCACTATCACCTTTCCTCTTCACCATCAACCAAGCATCACCCCTAACCGCCGCATCCTTCCGTTTCCGCTCCTCACCGAACGCAACTGCAGACCCGAGTTCCCTTCCCATGCAACCCCTTCCACTGCCATTGCTCAGCACACATCCACCATGGCAGCCGCACGCCCACAACCTTCTCACCACCTCCGCTTCCATGCTCTTACTCCCCTCCACCAGCACGACCTCCCAGCAGCCCACCGCGAAGCAACGCCAACACAGCCGCCGTTCGCCATTATTCCTCTCCACGATCTGCCACAACCCACAACACCAGCCTACCCTGAATCTCAACATAGCCCGTACACCCTCCAATGCACACTACGACCATTTCACCTGAGGCCGAGACAACACCTCCTTGTGCAGCAGCTCGACAGCACTGTGCCAGAACCCGCCACGTCCTTCCACCTTCGTCCCAAACAATGACAGCCTACATCCCAAGCACCCGATCCGTCTAAGTCTTCCCTCCACCATTACCGCATGGCACATCAGTAGCCCACCTTCCAATGTCTCCTTGCTTTGCTCTCAACGTCATTAATTTGCAAACCTCCCTGCTTTGCTCAATTTTTCCACCCACCTCCATTCACCATGGTAGCCGCTTCATGTTTCCACACGCCCCTTATTTGCTTGGCCTCTTCTTGTGTAGTATATTACATTATACGGGAAGGTATCTATGAAGATAGATATTAAATTATATATATATAAGTTATATGTTTATATATGTTATACGTTATGTATAAGTTATATATTAGTTCTATATGCAAGTTTATATACTAGTTTATATTAGTTTATATATATAAGGTTATATGTAGTTTATATATATATATATTAGTACATATGAAGTTTATGTTCTATGTTTATATTTTGTTTTACAGTCATAAACGTCTAGTGTATTTAAGTGTTTAAAAACTTATATATATATATATATATATAATTTGTCGAATGTTAGATTTGTGGAATTTTAAGTATATTTGGAAATCTGTTAAATTTTAAGTGTAGTACTGTATAGTATATATATATATATATGATTCCTAAAATCTATGTGTTTAAATTTAGTAATAATTTTGGTAGTATAATATATATAGATTTCATGTTAAGTTGTTTTAATAATAACATAGAGATTTTAATTAATGTGTCCTAGGAGATGATATCGGTTTTAAAATATAATATATATACTTGAGGATTTTGAAAGGAAATATATATGTATTTTAACAAATTTTGATTTCCAATATGATATGAAGATGTTTATTTCGATATGGGTTTTAAATTGGATATTGATTTTTAAATATAATTTATAGAGATGTATATGGTTCCCACCAAATTCAAGTAGTTCGCTTGCTTACTTCATCAATGTCCAGTTGATGTCCTGTTCGTCGCTGCTGGAACAGTTTTAATTTGCTTTGCCCGTGCCCGTGTCCGCGTGCGTGTCCGTGTCGTCTTCTTGTTTCTCTAGCCTCGAAAGGTGAGCAACCACTCACGATTAACATTCTTATAGTTAGTCAATTTGATTTCACTTGAAACGACAATTGAAATATGCTGTTAAATTTGAATTGCTAGTTATTTAATTATTAAATATGATATGCCATTATTTGCAATTGTTCACCTGTGATATATGACACCATATCCTGTTGTATATATTTAATTTAATTTATCACTGATGATATATGCATGTTGTTGATATATTATATTATTATCATATATGCTCTCACCCTGCAAGTTCCCTGTTAGTCTAGAAATTCCTTATGGGTTGAAATGATACATACCCGAACGATCTTGTAGAATAGGGGAAAATCGTTATGGGTTGAAATGATAAACCCAAGCGATTTTCATTGATTTTAAATTTTGGGATTGCGGGTTGAAATGATATATACCCGTAAATATTTAATTTGCGGATTGAAACGATAAATATCCGTATCACTTGACCATAGGATAGAAAATTATATACGGACACCGTTGGTCTATATTTTGAAAATGATTTCCAAAGTTTTGAAAGGTAATATATGGGTTTTAATCAATATTGATTTTTAAAATATAATGTGTATAAATTTTAGATTATTAAATTTTATGTTTTGGGAATTTTAAATTTATAAGTTAGTTTTGAAATTATAAATTTTAAGATTTTTCTTATAATTTTATTTTCTTAAAAATATATAAAATAAGATTTAATTTAATAAATTTAATTTAATTGGATTATAGTATGTTTAAGTATTTATTTAAATTTATATTAATATTTTAAAAATAGATTTTTATAACTTTAATAAACAATGGTTGGAAAAATAAAGTAAAATTGACTTGAAATTTAATTGGTTAATAATTGAATCAAATAAGGATTTATTTGAATTCATTGATTTTTGAGATTTTTGAAAAATATGATTTATAACTTGATTTGATAAAAAGTGAATAAATGAATATTCTCAAATTTTAAATAAAATTGAGATTGGATATTTAATATTGATTTAAATTCATGAAGTGGGATTTTAATAAATTATTATCAAAATGATTAAGTGAATACTTTACAATTTGAATAAAATTAAAGTTAAATGTTGAAATATAAATGAAATTTATATTGTAAATGTTTGAATATTTAAACTTGAATCTTTGAACTTTAAATTGAAATGGTTAAACTGGAATTGATTTAAATTGAATTTCTGGAATTTAAGATGGTTTGAATCAATTTGTGGAATTGGAGGAAAGAATTCTAATTTGGAAACTATTTTAGCATAATCTCGTTAAATAAATATAAACTATATTTAATTTACAACTATTTTAATATATAAATTATTTTAATATATAAACTATTTTAATTTATAACTATTTTATTATATACACTATTTTCAATATCTAAACTGTTTAAGTTGGAACTGTTATGACTTTAAAAGTGTTATGATTTCGAAACTGTTATGATTTCAAAAGTGTTATGATTTCAAAAGTGTTATGATTTCTGAAGTGTTATGATTTCGGAAATATTATAATTTTTAAAGTGTTACGATTCTGGAAATGAATATTATTTAAAGTGAATAATGATATCGAATTGATATGGCCTTGAAACGAATATGATATTTTGATATGAGGTATGAACTATTCGAAATGAAATGACCATGGTGTGAAATAAGCGTTTGGTTGTTAAAGAGACCAGGATCAAATATTGTCATACTCTCTACCAATACCGAAAACCACTTTAACCATAGTGTACGTGGTGAAGATTCCAGAATGAAGTACGATGGTTGGTGACGATTCTATATGGTATTTACGTAGCCCTGACTACCGTGAGTCAGCTTGATGTGGCTAAAACAGGAGCCATGTCAGGCCAAGTGCGGTCATTCCTCCGATCGAACACATTTCTTCGATACCATTCTATTACTTTGTGATTTGATTGGGTGCACCTTTGATTTGGGAGTGTGTCACGAGGTGGGCGTTAGTAGCTGCTATGCATTACCACCAGTTCGGATCCGCAAACGGTATATCTACCCTAGCATTGCCTCGAATGCCTTGTCACATGCCCTATCGCGCCTTCTACGAGTTTGTTTTGTACCGTACCTATGTGGTGTCCTCTGTGTAAACCACCGGTTTGGTGGAGCGTACGGCATTGTATAGACTACGGGAATATATAAAATGTGTTAAGGGGGATATGGGTAACGCCTTAACGTTACTTTAATACTTTTACTTTACTATAGACATATTATAATAGCGTTTATTACTACATAGTAGACAGTTCCACGGATCCTTAGAGGATGGAAATCCCAAACATCCTTTAAGTTACTCGTATTTTAGTTGACATTTCACTTGAGTTGAATTTATTAATATAAGAATGTTAATCCTGACTCGAGTGTTTTGTGTTTTGCTTTACGCTCGGGTCAGACTGTGTGTCACAGCATTTGAGACTCATCTTTGGAGATTGCAGCTTTGCTTGAAGATCTGTCTTATCTATTCAGCCTTTCTAGTTGTTTTGTTCAGACTTGTCATCTATATGTATTAGAGATTCATTTGTATTTGAGATTCTGTTGTATTTTGTTTAAGACTCTGATGTTTTATAGTAGCTCCATGAACTACTGTCTATCTGTTCCGCTGCTTATTGTTATATTACTCTGTGTCTGTGATTCTGTGATTGATTTGTCTACTGCATACGCTGAATTTTGCCAAATATAAATTAACAATATGTTGTTTTGAGCAATTCAAGTCCGACATGTGCGGATGCGAATGGTTCGAAATACCGGGTCATTACAGTTGGTATCAGAGCTCTGGTTTAGGCAAAACTTAGCATATAGAGTAAATTCAATTACAGAATCACCTTCGTTCGAGCTGGAGTTCTTCCTCTTTGATTCGGATTTCCTTTAAATTTTGGAACTCTCCCCTTCGTTCTGAAAACTCGTTCTTGTCTTCCCCTGTTCGCGTTCTTTTGATACTGGAGCATCCTATAGCTCCAACCTCAACTGTCAACTTCATCCTTTGTGTGACAAATCCAGTTGGCGGTCCCGCCAACCTGAATATGATTTGTAAAGGGGTGAAACTCCTTTACAACAAGCGTTGATTCACCGGAGATTTCTATATCCTCGGTTTGATGCCTTTATTTCTTGAAAAGCCCGAACTATCTCTAGTAGACGATCAGGGTAACCCCCTTGTAATTTTGACTCAACTCCGATAATCAGAAATTATACTTATATTGGGTGAAGTCACTTCTCTTCCCTTCAAGCGGGAAATTGAATTTCCACATTGATCTAATTCCTGAAATCTCGGTTGACCCAGTTAAGGTCACCCATGATTAATATAAGTCTGTCCATTATCCTCTTTTGTAATTTAGTTATCTTATCATTCTTTCGAGCTATCTTCGTAATTAAAATTCTCGTTGATTAGGGTCTCTCTAAATTTGAATCTCTATCCTTGTCTTACAATCCATTCTTGGATCATCTTGTGAGGGAGTATATTTGTTATTAATATAAAAATATTTTATCTTGTGTTGTTGAGTTTGATTTGGGGTTTCGATCGATTCGTCTAGCCAACGATATCGATAGGAATTCCAAAAACATTTGAACAGAGCAAATTGACACAATATTGTTTTCAAAATTTGTAAATAAAATAATTTTGTGTACGATTATATTATATATAAGGGTATAATTTTCTAAAATTAGAATAGTTAATTAAATTGGTTGTTAGGAATGATAATACTAGATTTATCATTTATTATTTTTGTCAACACTGCTAAATCATTTTCTATTGTTATATGTTATAAGTTGTTGAAAATTTATAAACAGGGTTTATTCGATTGAAAATGAAATAAATTTAAATTAAGGATTTAAGAATTTAATTTCCGGCGCTTCACAAAAATTTGGGTTCACAGCTTGAAAGAGTATATTATTTGAAAGTATATTCGAATGAAAATTGTTTCCATAGAAGTTTTAAAAGAAGTGAGTCAGTACTCTCTTCCATTGTCGCTGGAAAATAATTTCGGTGATGACTGCAGCATCATCGACATTCATTTTCGAGTCTCGAAGTATAGAGACCGCGTAGCAGCTACGCAAAGCTACGCTTTTGTTTTGGAAAATGAATTTTGTTTGAATTTCTTGTGTATAATTTGAATTATAAAATATATACATGTATATTTATTTCAAAATAGTTTGAAGTGAAACCGTAAATTTGAATCTTAAGTTTTATGTTAAGAAATGGTTTCAATTATTGAAATAAAGTGAAATTTTCGGAATACCTAAAATGATAAATGAAATTAAACCAACTTGTAATAGTTGAATTTGAATAAAACTTATTTGTACAATACTAAATTGCATTCTAATATATATAACTTACCTAAAATATTCAAAAAGTTAAAATGTTGGGGTGAATATATAATTAAAGGTTATACAAGAAGAAAACTTAAGCAATAAATTGTTCAAACTAAAACCTGGCTTAATATAAATGTTGTAAATAAAAGGGAAATTTGTATAGTATTTAATTACACTCAGAACCTCAATATAACTTACCTAGAAATAGTTAAATGTTAATGAGAATAGGTAACTGAATAATATAAAATATAAATCTGAGCAATAAGATGTCCAAAAATGATATTTTGTTAAGGGAATATATAAATAATAAATTGAATAACGAATTGAACGATAAAAAGGAGAATTAATTGGTTGAATAATAAACGGTTATAATAAATGTTTATACATTTGATATATGTTGTAAAATATGTCAAGTGGAATAAATAGAATGAGAAAAAGGATGCTATTTAAGAAAATAAATATGAACTTAAGAATAGTGAAATTGAAATTTTAAGTGAAATCAATTTAATTAGGGTCAAATGGATTTAATAAATGAGTAAAATCAAATAAATTCTTGTTTTGGAAGAAAGTTTTGTAACAAATATTAATAAATTGAAACAAATCAAATTGAATGAAAATAGCTCGAATTGAAAATCAATAAAATATGAATATAAATGAATATTATTGATTTAAATAAAATGGATTAAAACCAAATTTGCTGAATATTAATCAATTTTAAAATAAATAAAATTTACATGGCTTTAAAATTAACTGTTGTATCTAATACTGTGTACTTCAAATCTATCTTTTCTTCTGGTTATTTGTATTCTCCTATCTCCTTCCTTTTCGAGAACGAAATGTTTTGAGTGGTGGAGAGTGTAACGACCCGAAAATTTTAACGGTTTTAATAACGTAATTAACTGAATTTTTGTGAAATTTTAAATAGTTGAATTTGGAAATAAAAATATGATATTTGGTATGCGTCTATTTAAATGTAGCAAAGACCAAATTTTCATCAGATAATATGGAAGTTTATTTTATTGTGTTATTTTCAACTTTAATTTAAATCAGTTAATATCTGATGAAATAAATTATTTTCGAAATCTGAATATTTTTATATAATAAAAATGTAAACTATTTTCTGAGTGAGATGTCACAATTCGTTTCGTCAAATTTGGACTTCTCTAGCTTCGTTTATCTTATTTTCAGTGAATTTGCAGCCGTTTGGCAGTGAATATCGACTTTTGATTTGATTGTCGTATTGCTCATATCTGCGTACCATTCTGATTGTCTCATCGTGCCGATCTCCGTAGTATATTCATTTGTGTATTTCAGAGTATGATATGCGGTGAAATCGGTAAAACGATCGTCCGTATCGGTTCCGCGTTTGGGTCTTTTAAGTTTCCAATGTCCTTTCATTGTCTACCGTTCGAAAAACAAAGAGACATCTGTTTCATATTCCCAACTATTAAACTTCTGACTTTTGTCATTCCTCTCTATTCAATATTTTCTGGTTCCAATATAATTTCTGGTCCGTTCATTTCATTCGTTCTCTTACTCTCTGATTTGGTTCTGTCTTCTTCAACAAACAAAAGAAAATTTATTATATGCAAAGCTTATATATATTTACTTCGTGGAGGTTGTACTTGTCTTCTACCGTTCGAATTTAACCAGCTTATCCCCTCACCATTTTAAAACCCCTCTCACCTTTCCCCTCTTCGCCATCAACCACGCATCACCCCTAATCGCCGCATCCTTCTGTTTCCGCTCCTCACCGAACGCAACTGCAGACCCGAGTTCCCTTCCCACGCAACCCCTTCCTCCGCCATTGCTCAGCAGGCATCCACCATGGCAGCTGCACGCCCACAGCCTTCTCACCACCTCCGCCTCCATGCTCTTACTCCCCTCCGCCAGCACGACCTCTCAGCATCCCACTGCGAAGCAACGCCAACACAGCCGCCGTTCACCACTATTCCTCTCCGCGATCCACCACGACCCACAACACCAGCATGCCCTGCATCTCCACACAGCCCGTACACCCTCCAATGCACACTCCGACCATTTCACCTGAGGCTGAGACATCCCCTCTGTGTGCAGCAGCTCGACAACACTATGCCAGAACCCGCCACGTCCTTCCACCTTCGTCCCAAACAACAACAACCTACATCCCAAGCAGCCGATCCTTCTATGTCTTCCCTCCACCATCACCGCATGGCACAGCAGTAGCCTGTCTTCCAATGTCTCCTTGCTTTCTCCATGTCATTAGTTTTCAAACCTCCCTGCTTTGCTTAATTTTTCCACCCACCTCCATTCACCATGGTAGCCGCTTCATGTTGCCACACGCCCCTCATTTGCTCGGCCTCTTCTTGTGTAGTATATTACATTATATGGGAAGGTATCTATGAAGATATATATTAAATTATATGTAAGTTATATGTTTATATATGTTATACGTTTGGTATAAGTTATATATTAGTTCTATATGCAAGTTTATATAATAGTTTATATTAGTTTATATATATCAAGTTATATGTAGTTTATATATATATTAGTATATATGAAGTTTACGTTCTATATATGTTTATATTTTATTTTATAGTCATAAACATCCAGTGTATTTACGTGTATCAAACCTTATATATATAATTTGTCGAATGTTAGATTTGTGGAATTTTAAGTATATTTGGAAATCTGTTAAATTTTAACTGTAGTACTGTACAGTATGTATATATATATATATATTTGACTCCTAAAATCTATGTGTTTAAATTTAGTAATGATTTTGGTAGTATAATATATATAGATTTAATGTTAAGTTGTTTTAATAATAACATAGAGATTTTAATTAATGTGTCCTAGGAGATGATATCAGTTTTAAAATATAATATATATATATATACACACACTTGAGGATTTTGAAAGGAAATATATATGTATTTTAACAAATATTGATTTCCAATATGATATGAAGAGGTTTATTTCGATATGGGTTTTAAATTGGATATTGATTTTTAAATATAATTTATAGAGATATATATATTGACTCCCACCAAATTCAAGTAGTTCGCTTGCTTACTTCGTCAATGTCCAGCTGATGTCCTGTTCATCGCTGCTAGAATAGTTTTAATTTGCTTTGCTTGTGCCCATGTCCGCATGCGTGTCTGTGTCATCTTCTTGTTTCTCTAGCCTCGAAAGGTGAGCAACCACTCACGATTAACATTCTTATAGTTAGTAAATTTGATTTCACTTGAAACGACAATTGAAATATGCTGTTAAATTTGAATTGCTAGTTATTTAATTGTTAAATGTGATATGCCATTATCTGCAATTGTTCACCTGTGATATATGACACCATATCCTGTTGTGTATATTTTATTTTATTTATCACTGATGATATATGCCTGCTGTTGATATATTATATTATTATCATATTTGCTCTCACCCTGCAAGTTCCCTGTTAGTCTAGAAATTCCCTATGGGTTGAAATGATACATACCCGAACGATCTTGTAGAATAGGGGAAAATCATAATAGGTTGAAATGATAAACCCAAGCGATTTTCATTGATTTTGAATTTTGGGATTGCGGGTTAAAATGATATATACCCGTAAATATTTAATTTGCGGATTGAAACGATAAATATCTGTATCACTTGACCATAGGATAGAAAATTATATACGGACACCGTTGGTCTATATTTTTAAAATGATTTCCAAAGTTTTGAAAGGTAATATATGGGTTTTAATAAATATTGATTTTTAAAATATAATATGTATAAATTTTAGATTATTAAATTTTATGTTTTGGGAATTTTAAATTTATAAGTTAGTTTTGAAATTATAAATTTTAAGATTTTTCTTATTGTTAACCGGCATCTTGGCCCGGTTACAAAACGACGGTTGAAGAAATTATCATTAGCACTAGACAAGATTCTGATCAAGGAGAGACTGGAGGTGGTAGCAAGTTGTCAGGCCCACAATAAAGCAAGAGCATTCAGCCTGCCTGGCCTGGTGCGCAGATTCACCCACTATGGGCAGAGGCACCTTGTTCCTAAGCCCATGAAGGAAGTCCAACCCATCTTCCTCTATAAATAGAAGGGCATGGGCACAATGAAATGGATCCTTTTTGGAGAACATTGGGGAGACTCTGCCATTTTTGAGACTCATCTTCTCTACTTAACAACTTCATTCAAGCATTTGATTCACGAATTGTATTTGTAATCAACTATTAAGAAGATCAATAAAGTTTAACCTCAAAGTGGACGTAGGCAATTACGCTGAACCACTATAAATTTGGTGTTCTTACTTTCTGCATTTAAATTAGCATTCTCTTCCTTGTTTAATTTATCTTCATCACTTATATCTCTATACAATCTTTCTCTACGAGGTTAGTGACCAATTTTGGTGCTAACACTTTGGTGGTTTCATTGAGAGTTGAATTCTCAGCTTGATTGGATCTCATCATCTACTAGTGGATTTCCATTTTCGCGAGATAGATCCAGTTGTTTACTAGAAAACTTCCTATTCTACTCAGATTTGAAAGAAATCTAAAGGAAGCTGATAGCCGTAGATTGGATTCACTGGTGTACGCAAGATCTGGGGATTGGACGTTGAAGTTTGCACTCAAGTTGAATGAAGGCCGACCCTCCTCTGAAGGCAATTCGGCCGATCACTCTAGAAAAGGCTTATGCCGATCGCCTCAGAAAAGGCATATGCCGAACGCCCCAGAAAAGGCGTATGCCGAACGCCCCAGAAAAGGCGTATGCTGAATGCTCCAGAAAAGGGGTAGGCCGAATGCTCTTCCAGGCCGAACATACCTCTATGTCGAACGCTCTTCCAGACCGACCATACCTCTAGGCCGAATGCCCTTCCAGGCCGACCATACCTCTAGGCCGAACACCTCTGTAATGCCGAACGGTAGTGTATGCCGAACGACTCGGTTGTGCCGAACAAGAATGAATGTCGAGCGCCTCTGTAATGCCGAACGGTATTGTATGCCGAACGACTCGGTTGTGCCGAACAGTGTGAATGTCGAACAGTGTGGAATGCCGAACAGTGTGAATGTCGAACAGTGTGAATGCCGAACAGTGTGGAATGCCGAACAGTGTGGATGCCGGACAGTGTGGAATGCCGAACAGTGTGGAATGCCGAACAGTGTGGATGCCGGACAGTGTGGAATGCCGAACAGTGTGGACGCCGAACAGTGTGAATGCCGAACACGTGTGGACGCCGAACAGTGTGAATGCCGAACACGTGTGGAATGCCGAACAGTGTGGATGTCGAACAGTGTGGAATGTCGAACAGTGTGCATGCCGAACAGTGTGGAATGCCGAACAGTGTGGATGCCGGACAGTGTGGAATGCCGAACAGTGTGGACGCCGAACAGTGTGAATGCCGAACATGTGTGGAATGCCGAACAGTGTGGATGCCGAACAGTGTGGAATGCCGAACAGTGTGGACGCCGAACAGTGTGAATGCCGAACACGTGTGGAATGCCGAACAGTGTGGATGTCGAACAGTGTGGAATGTCGAACAGTGTGCATGCCGAACAGTGTGGCATGCCGAACAGTGTGGATGCCGGACAGTGTGGAATGCCGAACAGTGTGGACGCCGAACAGTGTGAATGCCGAACATGTGTGGAATGCCGAACAGTGTGGATGCCGAACAGTGTGGAATGCCGAACAGTGTGGACGCCGAACAGTGTGAATGCCGAACACGTGTGGAATGCCGAACAGTGTGGATGCCAAACAGTGTGGATGCCGAACAGTGTGGATTGCCGAACAGTGTGAATGCCGAACAGTGTGAATGCCGAACAATCTTGTATGCCGAGCAACTTTGTCATGCCGAACGGCCCTCAATGCCGATCGAAACTTAAGTTACACCGGTCTCTTATACAACCCCTATTTACAAAAAAAATCTTTTTCGGGTATGACCCAAATTTTCGAAAATGAGGCTAAAAAAAATTTTAATAAAGGAACATTGTATCCACTTCCCTGACATCCCATGATCGACCAGGGCATAGAGGATCTAGCGGCAGCTTATGAACGACATCAAGGGAACAGACAAGCAACCGCTATTCAAACGGTACTCCCAAAGGTTGGAGAACATAGATGATATGACTCTAGCAAACGCCAAGATGACTCCAAGCACCATTCTTCGCTGACCCATCACTTCGAATTTAATGACCCCAAGCAAACCAATGCTCTAAACAATTTATTCCAAATACTAACAAGGGTATCATACTGATCGCGTTTGAGGAAAGTCGACCTCCAGATATATTTTGGCAGCTAGTTAGCTAAAGAGCCTCCTACGACTATGGATCATTTCTTCTACAAAATGAATCAGAACTAAAGTGAGGAGGAGTGGAGCAGACTAAGAAAAATAACAATGAAGGCCCGTTGGCTAAGGATGTAGATCCCAGTAGCCGAAACAAGACTTCAGAATTCAGCTCATATGCTCTTTGAAAGATTCAATTGACAACCTCTACTTGAAGACTCACGACTCGGAGTGGTACTGGAAACCAACCTCGAGAGAGTACACCAAAGTCTAAAGAAAATCAGGGAAATATTGTATATTCCCAGATGCTCACTGATCCTAACACGAGCGATTACAAACACCTCCGAGGTGTGATCGAAAAGATGACCTGGAAAGGAAAGCTTCAATAGTATGTACAAGTCCTGCAGAATGGCGGGCAGCGAATATCTGATGCCTATTAATAAAGGGCTATGATTATCAATTGGACGGTTGACGGCCAACATCCCTTTGAAAGGAGCCAGGGGCGGAGTCGAATAGCGAGCACACGATGCTGCTTCACATATCAATGAGATTTACCATAATCTTCTTTGAATTATTTCCATTTCCATCTCTATTTCAATTGTTCTATGAACTACGACTAGCTTGAACTAAACAACTTTCAAAACGATGCAGGTGTCCAGGTACTCAGATTTGGTTGCCAACCAATCTACGCAGACCATGATCGGACGTGTGGAGTTACATCTGGACGAGAATAATTCTATTGCTCATCATCAACCATATGCCTTTGATTTGGGGCTATGGATTAAATACAATGTACAACATCACGATGAACGGAGAGCTGAATTCCATCCTGCAAGTGGAATTTATTCAAGTAGAGAGCGGCTGCGATACGACCAGCCACTCGCTAAGTGAAACTCGAGCTCGGGGGCAAGCCATCACATCAAGGCTAAAAATGGGTTGATACACGACGATCCTTCGCACAACTCCGTACTCCCAGAGTGCGAGACGGAGTATAAACATCTACTTAACTCCGTACTCCCAGAGTGCGAGACGGAGTATAAACATTGATCAACTCCGTACTCCCAAAGTGCGAGACGGAGTATAAACATTCATCAACTCCGTATTTCTAGAGTGCGAGACGGAGTATAAACATCTACTCAACTCCGTACTCCCAGAGTGCGAGACGGAGTATAAACATACATCAACTCCATACTCATCCCCAAAACTGGGGGCAGAACCAAAGCAAAGCATGCTAGTTGAACATTTGTCTAAAAGAAGATTGCAACGAAACGATTAAGAGACGACTGTCAAGCAATCAACTGAACGGAAATATTCAGCATGAAAGACTGCGGTTTTTCAAAGCACGTCATGTTTACACAAGACGTCCTTTGGGGGGCAAATGTTATCCTGCCTTTTGGCAAGGCCGTGACACCAAGAACTTGATTAGAAACCAGTGACAGTTCGTCTTGGAGATCGGTTACACAAAGGCTCACTATGGATATCGATGGATTTTGTCCGAGTCTGGATCGAGCCACGATTAACAAGACATAACAATCAAAGCCAGGGAAGCCAATGTTCTAAGTTTCAAGACGATCCGAGTTCGTATGCTCAACTTATGATCGATTCGAACAACCGACCATCCATCCATCAACCTCCACATTTGACTTGGAGACCTAAACTGCTTGGAATGAATATGGCCTGATCATCCACTCCAATCGAGTCATAGAACAAAGTTCAACAAAATACAGATACCCCTCATGAAGCTCAGTGACGCCGGGATCCGTCAAAAGTGGACGTGATTTGATCATCTACACATCAAATCCTACCCTGAACACGAAAGGTTGTTTGAAAGCCCAACTTGAAGTAGCTATGGTAGACTGCATACTCGCTAACCATCACTGTCAATATATGGACACGACTGCACCTTGGAACATATGCAACTTACTTTGTCTACTCAACAATCTATTATCCTTATTTTCTAGAAGGAGATACGGAGCAAATTGTAAGAGATTTGGCTATCTAACCCAACATGGATGTGATTCAACCATCTGTCATATACCTCCTTCCTTGACTTGATTGGAAGAGCTATAATCACCATGCGGACGAGAATCGATCGTCCATTTTTCAAATTTCGTCCCTCATCCTGGGGGGCAGAATCTCATTCCGTGAGCAAACGTGGTTCGATTGTTCATTCGACGACATTAGCCTCGATACAGTAGATGAATACAAATTAAAGAGTGGAAATACGACTGCTCTCAACTTAAACCTCCAAGTCCCCAGAGTGCGGACTGGAGTACTCTAAGTCCCCAGAGCGCGGACTAGAGTATAAATGACTAAAACCTCCAAGTCCCTAGAGTGCAGACTGGAGTACTCTAAGTCCCCAGAGTGCGGACTAGAGTATAAACGACTTAAACCTCCAAGTCCCCAGAGTGCGGACTGGAGTACTCTAAGTCCCCAGAGCGCGGACTAGAGTATAAATGACTAAAAACTCCAAGTCCCCAGAGTGCGGACTGGAGTACTCTAAGTCCCCAGAGTGCGGACTAGAGTATAAACGACTTAAACCTCCAAGTCCCCAGAGTGCGGACTGGAGTACTCTAAGTCCCCAGAGCGCGGACTAGAGTATAAATGACTGGTTATTCCAAGTCCCCAGAGTGCGGACTGGAGTACTCTAAGTCCCCAGAGCGCGGACTAGAGTATAAACGACTTAAACCTCCAAGTCCCCAAAGTGCGGACTGGAGTACTCTAAGTTCCCAGAGCGCGGACTAGAGTATAAATGACTAAAACCTCCAAGTCCCCAAAGTGCGGACTGGAGTACTCTATGTCCCCAGAGTGCGGACTAGAGTATAAACGACTTAAACCTCCAAGTCCCCTGAGTGCGGACTGGAGTACTCTAAGTCCCCAGAGCGCGGACTAGAGTATAAATGACTAAAACCTCCAAGTCCCCAGAGTGCGGACTGGAGTACTCTAAGTCCCCAGAGTGCGGACTAGAGTATAAACGACTTAAACCTCCAAGTCTCCAAAGTGCGGACTGGAGTACTCTAAGTCCCCAGAGCGCGGACTAGAGTATAAATGACTAAAAACTCCAAGTCCCCAGAGTGCGGACTGGAGTACTCTAAGTCCCCAGAGCGCGGACTAGAGTATAAACGACTTAAACAGATTGCGGACTGGAGTACTCTAAGTCCCCAAAGCACGGACTAGAGTATAAATGACTTAAACCTCCAAGTCCCCAGAGTGCGGACTAGAGTACTCTAACTCCCCAGAGTGCAGACTCGAATATAAGCGAATCAGATCTCCAAGTTCCCTGAATATGAACTATGACACAAATGACTTGAATTTGTCAAATCCCTGACATACGGGCTAGAAAGTATTCTAAGTGCTCGAAGCACAGAATGGAAGTTCAACGACTCCCGAAGAGTTTCCGAGTTATATGAAGATGGACTGAGAAGTCTATGTTACTCACAACTGCTTGGATTAAAATCACAATCACAAAGAAAACTGAACAATAAGAGTCTTTTGTAAGACAGAAAAAGGAACTAAACCTTATTCAGAAATGATTTTCTATTACAACCCCTCCAAAGTTCAGAGTCGACATTCTATCTACAAGGACTAAGGAAATAGATGAAAATAATTACATGACTTAAACTAACCCTCGTTGAACGAGGATAGTAATCACTTCTTGTGCTTCTTCAACTTCTTTCCAGACGGCTCCTCTCCAGAGCATTTACCCTTGGTACTCTTCTTTGATAGAGGGGTAGCAACTGAAGGAGTACGGGGGCCTTCCATGGGCTTAGAACCGCCAGGAAGGATGACCTTCAATGGCTTGTTCAAAGGATCGTCCAAGTCCACAACTCGGGGATCTACTATGACCTTGACCGTCTCCTCCCTCTCTTTCTCGAGCCACTCCTCCATGCCCAATTCGGATGTATGCTCAGAGGCGCCTGTAATTTCTACTTCATAACCCCCGTCGGTAGGAGAGGAGGTTTCAGACTTGTCTTCGTCAAGCGCTCCGATCACCTGAGCGTCTGGACCAGAAGCCTCCCCTGCGTGAGTGGCTTCACTTGTTTTCTCCCCCACTTCCTTGGCAACATCGCTCCTCGGAGTGGGCTCAGGGTCAGAACGGCCTGCACAAAATCGTGGAAAACAAGAATGCAATAGTCCTGCATAAAGAATAACGACTTTCGAAATCTTAAAGAGAACCTTAAAGAGAAGGATTATCTACCAGGTTCGGGCAAACTCTCAGCCATCCGAGAGGTCTCACCCTCTGGAATGGGAGACAGAATGCGGACTAAAGTACTCTAAGTCCCTGAGTGCGGACTAGAGTATAAATGACTCAAAAACCTCTACGTCCCCAGAGTGCGGACTATAGTACTCTCAGTCCCCAAAGCATGGACTAGATTATAGACGACTTCAGAAAAATCCCTAAATCCCAGAAGCGGACCAGATTACTCTAAGTTCCCAGAGTGCGAACTAGAGTATAAACGAGTTGACGAAAATCTCTGCATCTCGAACTGTGTACTAAAGCGTAAGCCGTTCGACAAATCTCTAAGTCCCCGGAGCGTGGACCGAAGCATGAACACAAATTGGGCGTGAGTAAACCGGAGGGAGAATAACACTAATTCACCAGAATGTAGAGTGGTGTATAAACATCGATAAATAGACGAGTGGATTCCGACCATTTTCTATTCCGCAAACTTCGGCCTGGAATCGACAGGAGGATTATTAACCCGCTGAGGATGGAGTTTGACCATCCAACTAGTGACCTGGCCAAATCAATGCTGGGGGCAGGGGTACAAAACACTAAAAAGCCGAATACGACAGCTTACTATAGCTCTAGCGTGGCGTTCTTTATAACTTGAGGCAGCGACTGCATGGAGGCCTCAATACAGAACCAATCGAAACGGCATCCAAAGCTACGAACAACCTACTATATCATACCTCAGACCAAGGGTCAATGCCGATCCGCACCAAGCACATTCGAATGTGACTCGGATGTTTGTTTTTTTGAAAAACAATGACCCCCAGAGTATGGAAAGGAGGGTAAACCACGAATACTTGGTCAAAAATTCTCCAGCACCCTCGTTCGATTCGTCAGGAGGAGTATGAAACTGGATGAGCATAACCCGACTGCATTTGTAGCCAACTTTACCCCGAGATCTGATTACAGAGCATGAACCAAAGTGGATGTGGATGACCATCCACTGTCCAAATTATGCCCTGAAACTTACGTGGCATCGAAGTATTCCTCTTGGAATGAAAAACCACGATAAAATCCAAGATAGGCGAGACCTAGTCTCCTATCGACTTGCATGATCCCACGATTCAACGGGAAAGAGAGTAAAGCTAAAGTGGGCATGGCTGGCCTTCCTACTTATCGGTATATGCCCTAGACCTAGGGGCACGAGCGAGAAGCAAGATGAATGTGAACCGACTATTCACCAATCACCTCTATGTCTTTGGAGTTTAGGTGAAAACATAAACATATCTAGGACGAGACTCAACCGTCCATGCAGTACATTTATCAACCCGAGACTGGGAGAAGACGCATGGTCATCCAAAAACTGGCCACGATAGCTCAGTATTAAAACTTATATATAGTGCTTACAGCTACTCAAGGCAACGATCGAAAGGATGCCTAGAGATAGAATCGTTAAATCGATGCCAAAGCTTGGGGGCAACTGACTGTCACTCCAACCCGAAGGGCGAGTGAAGGATCATGAATGCATTGAATAGAAAATGCGTTACTCGAATATACAAGCAAATTCAAACTCATAGCAAGATCCAGCTATGCAGTTGCACGCAACTCGAGGCTGGCCCCTACTCGACATTTCCTTCAACGTCCTTTTAAGCCTGATCTTTGGCCATTTGCAGATAATCAATTAGAGCATTCAGAGCCCTTCATTATTTGACTTAACAACTCATGGCAAGACTCTAGGATTCGACCAGAGTAACCATCAACATTGACCGTCCCAACCATATTTCACATTGAATGTTATGCAAAATAGTTACATCTTTACTCAAAGAATCTGGGATGGCACCTGCTAAGCTGACGGTCAACATAGCAGCTAGCCATGGCGACCCTTTCCGGGTGCTGAATATCGGATCACGGCTCAGTGCAGTGATGATAAAAGAATTAGTTGGATTTTTCTGAATAAATGATGATATGTTCCCTTGGACCCATTCTGACATGCATATGTGATTTCATTAACTATCGCGAGCCATGCATTGGATATCAACTCGAAGCTACAAAAGCTAGCACAATCCTATTGATTTCATCATGAAAGCTCCACTCTTACTTTTAGGCTCACCCCATCAACGTCTATGCCTACCAGCCGTTGCGACAGGGCACATAATGACCTAAGACGTCTGAAAGACTACTTAAATAGAATATCGACCTAAGCTAATTCAATATCACTTATTTCCCACGAAGGGCTATCCAAGGACGGAAATTAGCAGACCTCACACCCAAATTCACTACCTCAGATGACTACTCGAAGAGTAGCAGAGAACCAACCATAAGATGGAAAATGTACGTGGATGGAGCATCCAATGATCGGTGTTATGGCTTGATAATGACTCCTGAGGAACGATCAATCTGCTACGTCCTAAAACTCGATTTACTTGTAACAAACAACGATGCTTAGTATGAAGCCTTGACTACCAGCCTCAAACTTGCTAGAGGATTTGAAGTGAAAACTTTACATATCTTTTGTGATTCTTGATTGGTAGTATACAAATTTAAGGAAGTTGATCTTGCTAGGGGGCATTGTCTTGCTCCTTATCTCGGCCAAGTCCAAGAGCTACTAACCGACTTCACGTATTACATCATTACACACGTACTCAGCGAACAAAATGAAAAGGTGTCATGGTTAACTCCTATCAAAGACTATCTACAATGAGGAATTCTTACTGAACGGAGGAATGGAAAAGGACACATCCTCCTCAAAGCTTCACGCCAGATAATCTAAGAATAAGTCGTGTGTCAAAAGGAGTTTATCCATCCCCTTGCTTCAGCATATCGCCCATGATGATATCTTGAGAAAATTCTATGAAGAAGAATGCGGTAATAACATCAAGGGGAAAACCATGATAAAGAAGGTACTCTACTACAGGTATTACTGACCAACTATCAACCCAGCAGCGGCTGATCATGCTAGACAATGTGACGAGTGCAAGATGTTTGCAAAAAATCTGGGAACCCCGCCGATGGAAATTATTCAAATGGCTAGTTCATAGCCGTTTGCCACTTGGGGGCACTAAAATCATCTTCTTGTCGATCCTAAAGGTGGTGCGAAATACACCATCATAGCAGTTGATTACGTCACCAAATGGGCAGATGAAGAACTCTTAACCACGACCAAGATGAAGAAAATAATCAACTTCTTTATCCGTAACGTCATATGTCCTTATGACCTTCCATGATCCATTATAACTGCAAATGGACAGGTTGAAGCTGTGAACAAAATCATAGAGTCTGTACTGAAGAGAGGTTTGGAAAACTCCTCAAGTGGCTGATTGCAACCCTTATTTCACAGAAAATACAAACAAGGAATCGCGATTGAATTACAATTAAACTGGATGGAGTTGGCGACGACTTATAAGCATATAAAACGCATCCGAGAGCCAATGGCAAGAACATGTACCCGAACGTGCATGTGTACATCCGAAAAAGTTCGACTTCTTGAAATCAACAGAAATTGAATTCTCACTAAGGGTTATTAAGAGAAGACTAGATCATATAGCCGAAGCTTATTAGCTCTGCAGAATCAGACACGGATGGCCACTAATGAACTACAACTGTAACGACCCGTATTTTTTTACGGATCGACAAGTTCGTCAAAATCTGGAATTTTTGCATTTTTAAGTCATTTCAGATTTTTGGGGAAATTTGTCTAAGTGCTAGGTCGGCAGGGCGAGTTAACGACCTAAAGAACTGACCGACCTAAGGAAACTATTGGGAGCGACCTAAGAGTTTCGGTGAGCTAAGTGCTAGGTCGGCAGGGCGAGTTAGCGACCTAGTGGTTACTGGGTGTGTGGTTAGGTCGGCAACGACTTAGAGTGTATAGAAGTTAGGTCGTAGTAACCGAGTTAAGGGATAGGTCGCTATGTGTTAGGTCGTCTGATAGCTTGGGTGGTAAGGTCGTAAGCGACCTAAGGGTTAAGATGTTACCAAGTTAAGTCGACTGGGTGGGTTGGCGACCTAAGGAGCTAACAAGTTGGCGACCTAAGGAGCTAACAAGTTGGCGACCTAAGGAGTTAACAAGTTGGCGACCTAAGGAGCTAACAAGTTGGCGACCTAAGGAGTTAACAAGTTGGCGACCTAAGGAGTTAACAAGTTGGCGACCTAAGGAGCTAACAAGTTGGCGACCTTAGGAGTTAGGCTATGTGTTAGGTCGTAACACTGTTAGGTCGCGTAGGTTGCTAAGTTGTTAGGTCGCGTAGATCTAACTGTTAGGTCGTATGTTGTGTTAGGTCGCGTAGAAGTCTAAGTTGTTAGGTCGCAACCCAACTAAGTCATTGGTCGAAGGAAAGCGCATCGCTTTAGGTCGTCAGGTGTTAGGTCGCTGAGGAGTTAAGTCGTACATCTGTTAGGTCGGAGAGGCTTAGGTCGGAGAGGCTTAGGTCGGAAGCGACTTAGGGAGATGGCCAGATTTCGACTTAAGGACAGATTTCAGCTATAAATAGGAGGGGTTGTTCTCACTTTTTGGGATCCGGATTTTTGAAGCAACGAAGTGCTGCCATTTTGAGAGCTCGACTTCTACACTTCTTCACTTCTTTTCTCCACTCTAATCTTGTGCTTCCATCCATCCAAATCGAAGATCTAGATTGAAGATTCAAGAGCTTTGATTGAAGATCTTCATCTTTTGAAGAGAGATTTCTCCATTTGAAGCGGATTTGTGATAGATCTAGCTTGGTTCTTCGCTGTCCAGATCTGAAGTTGATATCTTTTGGATTGTTTAGGTGATTTGGTGAGTGGTGATTATCTCTCACACGGATCCAAAGGAGTATGTCGGATTGTTGGCTCGATTTGGTGTTAAAATAGAGATTTCCATGCATTTTCTTCATACTATGTGTAGATCCATATAGATCCATTGTTCATGATGATGTTACATCCATTTTATCATATATTAACCTATGCAAGTTCATTCATCAAGTTTGTAGAGATATAATCCATGTTTTCATGCTTATTGGACTTTCAACTCTTTAATTACGAAAATGCCATTATTGTTATAATTGTCTACTTAGATCATATTTGAATGCTTGATTGTTTGGATTGATGATTGATTTGATTGATTGTTATGAACTAGATGATTGATGACTAGATTTAGATCGAAGGTGATTCAAAAGCTAAGGGAAAGGCTCTTGAATTGGAAAAGCTGCTCGTGGCATATGTAGCGGGATGATGAAGCTCTTATGCATAGATTTGATGATGTGAAGTTGAGATGAAGCTTTGCAAGGATGTAATGAAGCGAGGCATCATATGATGAAGACTTGGTCTAATCCAGACGGGATCATTCCAAGCATGTTGATAACTCGGTGATATGATTCGAGTTGAAGATAATGAATGGATATGAGAATAGTCGTCGAGGAGGATGACTAGGAGGCTTGGATAGCATCGTTGTTAAAGGTTCTAGCATGCTCTAAGCAAGAGTACGTTTAGGCAGATTCGATAGTCCCAACGGCCAACTGTTGATGGTCGAGTACTCTGGGCAGATTCGATAGTCCTAGGCACGGGCTGCGACGACGTGCGGGAGTTATTTCTAGAACCGGGGTTTCCATTAGCCCTTGACGGACGGCTGAAAGAATGTGCCGGTCATTCAATTAATGGTGATATCGAAGCAGTGATAACAGTGATAGCCAGAGTCATGGATGTTTGGTTGTATCGTCATTCGGACTCAAGAGCGGTATTTTCTGGGTGCTTATCTGATTTAGGCCTTGGTACTTGGAAAACATCGCCCTTGACTCGAGTGATAGTAGCTTTACTTTGAAATTGTATGCTCTGCTATGTTTGCTTCTGCTTAGTGTGTGTCTGGGGGCTATCACTGTAGAATGAGGTTGGAGTGGGAGGGTTGTATTCCTATTCCTTTTCCTTTATGCTCTTTTGGTATGTTGTTAGTTAATTTACTGCTCACTAAGACTGTTGTCTGACTCAAGGCTTTATGTTTTAATTCTTATTGCCTTGGGCTGTTCGTCCATTTTGGGACGGGCAGACTAGGTAGCAGGTGACAGGTGCTGTTCTCTTCTCTCGATGCTGATATCGAAGACGAGCTGGAGGGTTGCATATTATCTTCTTCTTATATGTACTGGATATTCCGCTGTTTTGTATTCTCTGAGAGATTTGTAGTGAGGCTGGATGTATTGACTGTGTGGATGCTTGTATTCAACTATTATGAAGTTTTATATGATGTCATTTTGTTCTGTAAAGCTTCACTATACATATGTTCTATTGTATTTTGTCCATGCGCTGTGAGTAATACGATAGATTCTGTTGTTTTAAATCTTACCTTGACAATCGTTCATGGTCGCCTGGCACACTTTACAGCGCTCTATCTCTAGATTCGGTGCAGGGGTCATGGGCGGTCGTCACATTTGGTATCAGAGCATTGGTTAATCGATTTTACCCAACGCTCGCTGTCGTAACTACGTATGAGAGACGTAATTGTATTTTTGATGGATGATTACTATATATAGTATAGTAGTTTAGCAGTGAGTTGAGTCCTTTATGCAGTTGTTTCTCTAGATGTTCTAATCATTCCTTTTTATAGATATTGAGAATGAGTCGAAGAGGGAGACCAGCTGCTAGGGAAGGCCGTGCTACTGAAGAGACTGCTGATTATGCAGCCATGTTCGAAGCTATGATGACTTCGATCATGAGAAGGATACCAGTTCCGGGGGCAGCGGTTGATGTTGGAGTTCAAGTCCAAACTCCGAAACCAGTGGATTTTGCCAAGCTGTGCAAGGATTATACTGCTCTTGGAGGGAAGGTTTTCTTGGGAACAGAATCAACTATTGAGGTCCAGAGGTGGATAGATGCTTGTAGAAGGATCTTTGGTGATTTGGGAATTGATGATGCAACTAAGAGGAAGTTGGCATCAAGGCAGCTTCAAGGGAGAGCTTCTGATTGGTGGAACTCTATTACCATCACTACTCCGGAGGAAGAGATTACTTGGGATCAATTCCAAGTCAGATTTGAAGCTAAGTTCATTTCTACAGCTCAGAAGTCTGTTCTGTTCAAGAAGTTTGTAGAACTCAAGCAGGGTGGAAGATCTGTTCTTGAGTATGTTTCTGAGTTTGAAGCTTTGTCCAAGTATGCCCGGTCATATATTGAATCTGCTTATCAGAAGAATGAGAAGTTCGTGACTGGCTTGGATAGTTATCTTGGGAGACAGTTGGTGGATCATTTGGACGATTCATTTGAGAAGCTTGTGGAGAAAGCTCTTAGGCATGAGAGTCTGTTTCCTAAGGAAGGACCTGTTGTTGCTGTTACCAAGGGAGAATCTAAACCACAGCAGGGTGGAAACCAGAAGAGGAAGCAGCAGCAGCAGAAGGGTAAGGATGGCCAGAAGAAGCCGAAAGGCGAGGTGACTTGCTACAATTGTCAGCAGAAGGGCCATTTCTCTAAGGATTGTAAGAATCCGAAGGCACCGATGAAGTGTCACAACTGTGACAAGCCGGGGCATTTCAGGAAGAATTGTCCAGAACCGAGGAAGGACAGGCAGATTGTGCAAGCCTATGCTTTGGGAGCTGTTCCGTCGTCTTCAAAAGCTCCTACTGCTGAAGAGAAGGGAAAGAGTGTGGTTGTTCAAGGTACTCTTTTCCTATGTGGTATTCCAGTTAGAGTTTTGTTTGATACTGGAGCGTCGCATTCGTTTGTTTGTAATGAACTAGTAGGCCGGTTAGGTTTGGAACCGGATATTGTTGATAGGCCATTGGTTGTGACTAATCCAGTTGGGGGTTCGTCTTGTTTGTGTATGTTATGCCGTGGTCTAGTTGTGTCGAGTCATGGTTGCTCTTTTGTTTGTGATTGCTTTGTTCTGAACTTTGCGGGGTTCGGAATTATCTTGGGTATGGACTGGCTTAGGAAGTATGCGGCTAAGGTTGATTGTGAGAGGCTGGAGGTGACAGTCGAGAATGTGGAAGGGCGAAAGATTGTGATACGATGTAAGCATGAGGAAGGCGTCTTCATGAGCTTCATGTATTCGCTAGTTGTTCCACGGGATGGACTGTCATCAGTGCCGATCGCTAATGGATTCGAGGATGTCTTTGACGAAGTCAAAGGGTTGCCGCCGCATAGAGAGATCGAGTTTCGTATAGATCTAGTTGAAGGAGCCAGACCTGTTGTGATGCCTCTTAGGCGGATGGCGCCTAGGGAACAGCAAGAGTTGAGGGTGCAAGTTGATGACCTTTTACAGAAAGGATTCATTCGGCGTAGTGTGTCCGAGTGGGGTGCACCAGTTGTTTTTGTAACCAAGGCAGATGGGTCATTAAGACTGTGCGTCGATTATCGTGAGCTGAATAAGGTGACTAAGAAGAACAAGTATCCATTGCCGAGAATAGATGACTTGTTTGATCAGCTTCACGAAGCTAAGGTGTTTTCTCAGATGGATTTGGCAACGGGATTTCACCAGCTGAGAGTGGCTAAGGATAGTGTGCCGAAGACTGCTTTTAGGACACCATCCGGTTTCTATGAGTGGCTGGTAATGCCGTTTGGATTGACTAACGCGCCAGCATACTTTGTGGATCTTATGAATAGAGTGTTCAGAGATCAGTTGAACAAGTTTGTACTTGTGTTCGTGGATGATATTCTGATTTATTCCAGAATGGAAGAAGAACACAAGACGCACTTGCGTATTGTTTTGGAGATCTTACGGAAACATCAGCTGAAGGCTAAGTTTTCGAAGTGTCACTTCTGGAAGAGTGAAGTGAGGTTCTTAGGCCATGTGATTTCTGGAACTGGAATAGCGGTTGATCCCGCTAAGGTGGCAGCAATCCAGGATTGGGTTAGACCTAAGAATGCATCTGATGTGAGAAGTTTTCTTGGATTAGCAGGATATTATCGACGGTTTATCAAAGACTTCTCCAAGATAGCTGCACCGTTAATAGGATTAACGAAGAAGAACCAAGTGTTCAGTTGGGATGTTAAGTGTGAGCAAGCTTTCGGAATCCTGAAAGAGCGATTGACGAGTGCTCCTGTTTTGACTATTCCAAGTGGGAATGATGAGATGGTGGTTTACACCGACGCATGTGGTACTGGACTTGGAGCAGTGCTGATGCAGAAGGATAAAGTTGTTGCATATGCCAGTCGACAACTGAAGCCGCATGAAAGGAATTACCCAACTCATGATTTGGAATTGGCGGCGATTGTATTTGCTCTGAAGATGTGGAGACATTATCTGTTGGGAGTTCGATTCGAGTTGTTTACGGATCACAAGTCGTTGAAGTATCTTTTCTCCCAAAAGGATTTGAATCTTCGACAGCAACGTTGGCTAGAGTTTTTGGCATCATATGATTTTGGTATAGCTTATACTCCGGGAAAAGGTAACGCAGTGGCAGATGCGTTAAGTCGAAGACATGCAGGATTGGGAGCCATGTTTTCAGAATGGAAGAGTCTCGAGTATTTAGCTGGATTTGACTTCAGGCCTAGATGCGAATTGGAACCTGAGATGTTGGCAAACTTATCGATAAGACCCACTCTTGTGGGAAGGATTGGTGAGAGCCAAAAGCGAGATGATAAGCTTGTCAAGATTATCCGTGATTTGGAATCTGGGGTGGATCCAGAAAAGGATAAAGGATTCGAGGTCGATCGAGAGGGTTGGCTTCGGAAGCAAGGACGACTAGTTGTTCCCGATATAGATGAATTGAGGAGTGAAGTCCTGAAGGAAAGTCATCACTCGAAGCTGACCATTCATCCAGGAGGAAATAAGATGTATCGGGATATGAAGAGAACCTACTACTGGGAAGGTATGAAGAAGGATGTTGGAAATTTTATTTCCAAATGTATGAATTGCCAGTTGGTAAAAGCCGAACAGAAGAAGCCAAGCGGATTGCTTCAGCCCTTAGAAGTTCCTACATGGAAGTGGGAACAAGTGTCGATGGATTTTATTGATGGATTGCCTAGAACCAGAACGGGAAATGAAGGGATTTGGGTCATTGTGGATCGTCTGACTAAGAGTGCACGATTCATTCCTATTCAATCGACTAGGACTGCATCAAAGTTGGCTGAGTTGTATGTTAAGTGGATAGTTCGATTCCATGGTGTTCCGAAGAGTATAGTGAGCGATCGAGACCCATTGTTCACTAGTGGATTTTGGAAGAGCTTCCAGGAAGTCTTGGGAACCGAGTTGTGTTTGAGTACAGCCTATCATCCCCAAACAGATGGTCAGACCGAGAGAGTCAACCGAGTTTTGGAAGATCTCCTTAGAGCTTGTGTTTTGGATTTTGGAGGATCATGGGAAGATCACCTTCATTTGGTGGAGTTTGCGTACAACAACAGTTACCAGTCAAGCATTGGTATGGCACCGTATGAGGCATTGTATGGAAGACCGTGTAACTCTCCAACATGTTGGTTGGAAACTGGAGAAAAGCTGATGCTTGGGCCAGAGATGATTCGTCAGACTTCAGATTGTATAGAAATCATTCGGCAACGAATGAAGGCAGCCCAAGATCGTCAGAAGAGTTATGCCGATAAGCGTCGAAAGGATTTGGAATTCGACGTAGGAGATATGGTTTTTGTGAAGATTTCTCCACTAAAGAATGTTATTCGATTCGGGAAGAAAGGAAAATTGACTCCGAGATTTGTTGGACCATTCCCGATCATCGAGCGAATTGGAAAGCTCGCCTACAGATTGGAGTTACCGGAGAAGATGTCGGGTGTGCACAATGTTTTTCATGTATCATATCTACGGAAGTATGTGCACGACTCAAGTACGGTAGTTTCTGCTGATTGCTGTGAAGACTTAGAAGTTGACCCAGTAGATAGAAGACCTCGTAAGCCGCTTCGTGTTGTTGAAACCGACACGAAACAGCTTAGGAGAAAGGTAGTTAAGTTGCTCAAGATACAATGGAGTGATGATGATAACGACTGTACGTGGGAGGTGGAAGAGAGGATGAAGGCAGCTCATCCTGAACTCTTCAAGGTATGGCCCTAAGGTGTCGTCTCATCTCGCGATATTGTAACTTGTTCTAAGTCTTAGAATTCTGTACGCTAAGCTAGAATTGGATGCATGGTTTGTTGATTGTTATGGATGGTAGGCGTACAGAATAGTTTTGATTGCTTGGAATTTCGGGGGCGAAATTCCTAAGGGGGAGAGAATGTAACGACCCGTATTTTTTTACGGATCGACAAGTTCGTCAAAATCTGGAATTTTTGCATTTTTAAGTCATTTCAGATTTTTGGGGAAATTTGTCTAAGTGCTAGGTCGGCAGGGCGAGTTAACGACCTAAAGAACTGACCGACCTAAGGAAACTATTGGGAGCGACCTAAGAGTTTCGGTGAGCTAAGTGCTAGGTCGGCAGGGCGAGTTAGCGACCTAGTGGTTACTGGGTGTGTGGTTAGGTCGGCAACGACTTAGAGTGTATAGAAGTTAGGTCGTAGTAACCGAGTTAAGGGATAGGTCGCTATGTGTTAGGTCGTCTGATAGCTTGGGTGGTAAGGTCGTAAGCGACCTAAGGGTTAAGATGTTACCAAGTTAAGTCGACTGGGTGGGTTGGCGACCTAAGGAGCTAACAAGTTGGCGACCTAAGGAGTTAACAAGTTGGCGACCTAAGGAGCTAACAAGTTGGCGACCTAAGGAGCTAACAAGTTGGCGACCTAAGGAGTTAACAAGTTGGCGACCTAAGGAGCTAACAAGTTGGCGATCTTAGGAGTTAGGCTATGTGTTAGGTCGTAACACTGTTAGGTCGCGTAGGTTGCTAAGTTGTTAGGTCGCGTAGATCTAACTGTTAGGTCGTATGTTGTGTTAGGTCGCGTAGAAGTCTAAGTTGTTAGGTCGCAACCCAACTAAGTCATTGGTCGAAGGAAAGCGCATCGCTTTAGGTCGTCAGGTGTTAGGTCGCTGAGGAGTTAAGTCGTACATCTGTTAGGTCGGAGAGGCTTAGGTCGGAGAGGCTTAGGTCGGAAGCGACTTAGGGAGATGGCCAGATTTCGACTTAAGGACAGATTTCAGCTATAAATAGGAGGGGTTGTTCTCACTTTTTGGGATCCGGATTTTTGAAGCAACGAAGTGCTACCATTTTGAGAGCTCGACTTCTACACTTCTTCACTTCTTTTCTCCACTCTAATCTTGTGCTTCCATCCATCCAAATCGAAGATCTAGATTGAAGATTCAAGAGCTTTGATTGAAGATCTTCATCTTTTGAAGAGAGATTTCTCCATTTGAAGCGGATTTGTGATAGATCTAGCTTGGTTCTTCGCTGTCCAGATCTGAAGTTGATATCTTTTGGATTGTTTAGGTGATTTGGTGAGTGGTGATTATCTCTCACACGGATCCAAAGGAGTATGTCGGATTGTTGGCTCGATTTGGTGTTAAAATAGAGATTTCCATGCATTTTCTTCATACTATGTGTAGATCCATATAGATCCATTGTTCATGATGATGTTACATCCATTTTATCATATATTAACCTATGCAAGTTCATTCATCAAGTTTGTAGAGATATAATCCATGTTTTCATGCTTATTGGACTTTCAACTCTTTAATTACGAAAATGCCATTATTGTTATAATTGTCTACTTAGATCATATTTGAATGCTTTATTGTTTGGATTGATGATTGATTTGATTGATTGTTATGAACTAGATGATTGATGACTAGATTTAGATCGAAGGTGATTCAAAAGATAAGGGAAAGGCTCTTGAATTGGAAAAGCTGCTCGTGGCATATGTAGCGGGATGATGAAGCTCTTATGCATAGATTTGATGATGTGAAGTTGAGATGAAGCTTTGCAAGGATGTAATGAAGCGAGGCATCATATGATGAAGACTTGGTCTAATCCAGACGGGATCATTCCAAGCATGTTGATAACTCGGTGATATGATTCGAGTTGAAGATAATGAATGGATATGAGAATAGTCGTCGAGGAGGATGACTAGGAGGCTTGGATAGCATCGTTGTTGAAGGTTCTAGCATGCTCTAAGCAAGAGTACGTTTGGGCAGATTCGATAGTCCCAACGGCCAACTGTTGATGGTCGAGTACTCTGGGCAGATTCGATAGTCCTAGGCACGGGCTGCGACGACGTGCGGGAGTTATGTCTAGAACCGGGGTTTCCATTAGCCCTTGACGGACGGCTGAAAGAATGTGCCGGTCATTCAATTAACGGTGATATCGAAGCAGTGATAACAGTGATAGCCAGAGTCATGGATGTTTGGTTGTATCGTCATTCGGACTCAAGAGCGGTATTTTCTGGGTGCTTATCTGATTTAGGCCTTGGTACTTGGAAAACATCGCCCTTGACTCGAGTGATAGTAGCTTTACTTTGAAATTGTATGCTCTGCTATGTTTGCTTCTGCTTAGTGTGTGTCTGGGGGCTATCACTGTAGAATGAGGTTGGAGTGGGAGGGTTGTATTCCTATTCCTTTTCCTTTATGCTCTTTTGGTATGTTGTTAGTTAATTTACTGCTCACTAAGACTGTTGTCTGACTCAAGGCTTTATGTTTTAATTCTTATTGCCTTGGGCTGTTCGTCCATTTTGGGACGGGCAGACTAGGTAGCAGGTGACAGGTGCTGTTCTCTTCTCTCGATGCTGATATCGAAGACGAGCTGGAGGGTTGCATATTATCTTCTTCTTATATGTACTGGATATTCCGCTGTTTTGTATTCTCTGAGAGATTTGTAGTGAGGCTGGATGTATTGACTGTGTGGATGCTTGTATTCAACTATTATGAAGTTTTATATGATGTCATTTTGTTCTGTAAAGCTTCACTATACATATGTTCTATTGTATTTTGTCCATGCGCTGTGAGTAATACGATAGATTCTGTTGTTTTAAATCTTACCTTGACAATCGTTCATGGTCGCCTAGCACACTTTACAGCGCTCTATCTCTAGATTCGGTGCAGGGGTCATGGGCGGTCGTCACAACAACCCTGGATTTATAATATTGGGAATCGACCGAGCATCACGATGACCAAAGAAGGATACAACACCTTGGGAGGATAAATTGGAGGATAATGACTATTCAAGAAATATGGTGGATTTCTTTCTGAAGACAAGGAATACTCGCTGATTCAAAGCGTGTTGTGTTGCTTCACACGACACACTTTGGGGGGCAAGTGTTAACCGGCATCTTGGCCCGGTTACAAAACGACGGTTGAAGAAATTATCATTAGCACTAGACAAGATTCTGATCAAGGAGAGACTGGAGGTGGTAGCAAGTTGTCAGGCCCACAATAAAGCAAGAGCATTCGGCCTGCCTGGCCTAGTGCGCAGATTCACCCACTATGGGCAGAGGCACCTTGTTCCTAAGCCCATGAAGGAAGTCCAACCCATCTTCCTCTATAAATAGAAGGGCAGGGGCATAATGAAATGGATCCTTTTTGGAGAACACTGGGGAGACTCTGCCATTTTTGAGACTCATCTTCTCTACTTAACAACTTCATTCAAGCATTTGATTCACGAATTGTATTTGTAATCAACTATTAAGAAGATCAATAAAGTTTAACCTCAAAGTGGACGTAGGCAATTACGCTGAACCACTATAAATTTGGTGTTCTTACTTTCTGCATTTAAATTAGCATTCTCTTCCTTGTTTAATTTATCTTCATCACTTATATCTCTACACAATCTTTCTCTACGAGGTTAGTGACCAATTTTGGTGCTAACACTTATAATTTTATTTTCTTAAAAATATATAAAATAAGATTTAATTTAATAAATTTAATTTAATTGGATTATAGTATGTTTAAGTATTTATTTAAATTTATATTAATATTTTAAAAATAGATTTTTATAACTTTAATAAACAATGGTTGGAAAAATAAAGTAAAATTGACTTGAAATTTAATTGGTTAATAATTGAATCAAATAAGGATTTATTTGAATTCATTGATTTTTGAGATTTTTGAAAAATATGATTTATAACTTGATTTGATAAAAAGTGAATAAATGAATATTCTCAAATTTTAAATAAAATTGAGATTGGATATTTAATATTGATTTAAATTCATAAAGTGGGATTTTAATAAATTGTTATCAAAATGATTAAGTGAATACTTTACAATTTGAATAAAATTAAAGTTAAATGTTGAAATATAAATGAAATTTATATTGTAAATGTTTAAATATTTAAACTTGAATCTTTGAACTTTAAATTGAAATGGTTAAACTTGAATTGATTTAAATTGAATTTTTGGAATTGAAGATGGTTTGAATCAATTTGTGGAATTGGAGGAAACAATTCTAATTTGGAAACTCTTTTAGCATAATCTCATCAAATAAATATAAATTATATTTAATTTACAACTATTTTAATATATAAATTATTTTAATATATAAACTACTTTAATTTATAACTATTTTATTAGATACACTATTTTCAATATCTAAACTATTTAAGTTGGAACTGTTATGACTTTAAAAGTGTTATGATTTCGAAACTGTTATGATTTCAAAAGTGTTATGATTTCAAAAGTGTTATGATTTCTGAAGTGTTATGATTCCTGAAGTATTATAATTTTAAAAGTGTTACAATTCTGGAAATGAATATTATTTAAAGTGAATAATGATATCGAATTGATATGGCTTTGAAATGAATATGATATTTTGATATGAGGTATGAATTATTTGAAATGAAATGACCATGGTGTGAAATAAGCATTTGGTTGTTAAAGAGACTGGGATCAAATATTCTCATACTCTCTGCCAATACCGAAAACCACTTTAACAACTGTGTACGTGGTGGAGATTCCAGAATGAAGTACGATGGTTGGTGACGATTCTATATGGTATTTACGTAGCCCTGACTCCCGTGAGTCAGCTTGATGTGGCTAAAACAGGATCCATGCCGGGCCAAGTGAGGTCAATCCTCCGATCAGACACATTTCTTCGATACCATTTTATTACTTTGTGATTTGATTGGGTGCACCTTTTATTTGGGAGTGTGTCACGAGGTGGGCGATAGTTTCTTCTATGCGTTACCACCAGTCCAGATCTGCAAACGATATATCTATCCTGGCATTGCCTCAAGTGCCTTGTCACATGCCCTATCCCACCTTCTACGAGTTTGTTTTGTACCGTACCTATGTGGTGTCCTCTGTGTAAACCACCGGTTTGGTGGAGCGTATGGCATTGTGTAGACCACGGGAATATATAAAATGTGTTAAGGGGGATATGGGTAACGCCTTAACGCTACTTTAATACTTTTACTTTACTATAGACATATTATAATAGCGTATATTACTACATAGTAGATAGTTCCATGGATCCTTAGAGGATGGAAATCCCAAACATCCTTTAAGTTACTCGTATTTCAGTTGATATTTCACTTGAGTTGAATTTATTAATATAAGAATGTTAATCCTGACTCGAGTGTTTTGTGTTTTGCTTTACGCTCGGGTCAGACTGAGTGTCACAGCATTTGAGACTCACCTTTGGAGATTGGAGCTTTGCTTGAAGATCTGTCTTATCTATTCAGGCTTTCTAGCTGTTTTGTTCAGACTTGTTATCTGTATGTATTAGAGATTCATTTGTATTTGAGATTCTATTGTATTTTGTTTCAGACTCTGATGTTTTATAGTAGCTCCATGAACTACTATCTATCTGTTCCGCTGCTTATTGTTTTATTACTCTGTGTCTGTGATTCTGTGATTGATTTATTTACCGCATATGCTGAATTTTGCCAAATATAAATTAACAATCTATTGTTTTGTGTAATTCAAGTCCGACATGTGCGGATGCGGATGGTTCGAAATACCGGGTCGTTACAAATATCTACCAAACTCATTATATCAAACTATTATAAACAACCACGCAATCAATATACTAGACATAGATGTGAGTATTAACAATACTCACATTGATTTCCAATCTCAAATCTTGTTTTTCTTCCATAGTTTGCTAATTTCAGCTAATAACCATCACTTCCTCCATGGTTTGATATTATCAACCCTTATTCTTCATCGCTTCTTCCTCCTTGCATCCAAACATAAACCACAGCCCAACCCTCAAAACCCTTGCCTCTGATCTATAGCCACATCCTTAACTACATACGCCAGGTCACTGCGGCTCCTTTCGATGCTGGTCCCTTAGTCGTGTGCATGCACAATGTTCTTTTTTCAATTCTTTTGATGCTGTCATTTTTGCTTTTTTAACTTCATGCAAAGATTAGGGCTGGGGATATAAGGTATGTGGATTTGGTTTTAGGATACTACTTGAAAGAAGAGATCTAGAAGGGATATTTAAGAGAACATTCTAAAGCAATTATTTTCAAATAGACCCTTAAGAAAATAAATTTTCACTTATCTCTTTCATTAACGTTTATTCCCAACTTTTTATTCACATAAATAAATACAACATCAAATATATTTATCAATTTTCAGTTTATTGAAATAGCTATTTTAAAAAAATCAACTGTTAACACATAATATTTAAATTCACTAATTATTTAGCTTCGTTAATTAAATCATTTTATTAATGTCAAATAAAATCTAATTTTGTCTCTTTCGACTATATAAAAATTATTTTATTTTCATTGTACATATTTTATTCAAGTTAAATATATTTTATGAAAAGAATTTAGTAATTAACTTTATTAAAAACAATATTACTTTATCAAAATGATTTTTTTACCCAATAAAATACATTTCAAAAAATAAAATTATAAAAAATTGAACCCACTAATTTTACTCTAATAAATATGAATTATTACGAAGGTGTAGAAAGTTGGGTTGCTACATATCTCATGGTGCTAAACCAACAGGATGTAAATGGATATTCAAGAAAAAGTTGAATATAGATGGATACATTGATAAATTTAAAGCCAGATTAGTAGCTAAGGGTTATAAGCAAAAACATGAAGTGTGGTTATTTTGATACATATGCTCTAGTTGCTCGCATCTCTTCAGTTCATTATTTGATAGCACTTGCATCCATTCAAAAACTAGTGATTCATCAGATGGATGTGAAAATATCTTTTCTAAATGGTGATATAGAAGAAGAGATATATAGAACAACTAGAAAGTTTCATAAATCTAAGCTAAGAAAAGAAAGTTTGTAATTGGTAAAATCTTTTTACGGGCTGAAATAGGAACCTATGCAATGTCATGAAAAGTTTGATAAAGTAGCATCCTCAAATGGATTCATTGTTAATGATGTTGATAAATGCATTTATAATAATCCGGACAAAAATGGTTATTTATAATGTGTTTATATCTTGATAACATGCTAATATTTGGCTATAATATATCTTTTGTGAAAGAAAATAATGTTTTTATCCTCTAATTTGATTTAAAAGATTTGGGAGAAGCTGATGTGATCTTAGGGGTCAAAATAATAAGGAAAGAGGAAGAGTCGGTGCTAACCTAATCTCACTAAATCAAGTGGTTTCTTAAGAAGTACAGTCATTATAATGACAAAACAGCCCCAACTCATTTAGATATTAGTATTAAATTAGTGAAGAATATTGGATGAACTATTTCTCAACTTGAATATTCCACTATTAGTGGGAGTCTTATGCATGTTAACCATTGCACTAAAACATACATGGCATATGTTATAAGCATGTTGTGTTTATTTATGAGTAACCAATGTTATGAACATCGAAAAGCTATTTCTAGAGCTCTAACTTATTTAAAATGAACCGTGGATTATGGTCTATATCATAAAGTATATCATGTTGTATTAGAAGGATATATGGTGCAACCTAGAACAATGTAAAATCCAAATCCAAGTCAACGATCGAATGGATCTTTACATTAGGAGGTGCTGCTGTGTCTTGGGGTTCTAGGAAGCAGACTTGTGTTTCTAACTCAACAACGTTGTTAGAATTAATCTCATTACTAGATGCATGTAAAGAGGCTAAATGGATTAGAAATCTTCCAACAGAAATTCCTCTCTGGAAAAGCTATCTCCTATAGTCATGATTAATTCTTGTAATCAGGCTACGATTTATAATGTTTCTAACTAGACGTGTAATGGGAAGTCTAGACATGTTAGTCTCGGACATCAGATGATAAGACAGTTCTTGAAAAGAGGAGAAAGCATAGTCGATTATATAGAAACAAAGAAAAACTTGGTTGACCCACTGATTAAAAGCCATCCAAAGGCAATGGTTTCTATAAAATCAAAGAGATGACTAAGGTCTATGAATGAAGGTTGATCATCCTTAACAGAAACCCAACCTATGTTTTGAAAATGACAAACAAGGTATAATGAACACCAAGAAGTTAAGAGAATGATTATGGAATGCTAAAATAATTTCCCATAAATTAGTGTTGGATTCTATATGAACTAGGATGGATGAAGATCATTAATAAGTATAGATATCTTACAAGGTGTTTTGTAGAAACACCTTAAGAGACTTACCTATATAAGTATTGAAATTAGGTCGTTTCCTACGAAAGTAAGACTGCTTTCTATAGTAGATCATGAACTCAGGATTAATAACACATGGCCAACTGGGCATACATAACACTCTACTTACAGAAATCGATATGTGTGACTGTTCCGGTTTTATCATGTTCTTCGTTCAAGACTAGTTCACCAATGACCTCGATAGGATTTTGAAGGGTTTACACTAAGTGAAGGTTCAAACACAAAAGATACTTCTTATTTAAGTATTGCTCTCCATGATGATGCAAATTCTTGATCTTTGGACTTCACCAGCTAGATCCCACTTAGATACATAGGATGTCACATAAATGATGCAGCTATTCCTTTTATTTTATTTTTTATTCTGAAAAATGAGGGGCAAATATTGGAAATTTTCAAAATACATTTGGGTTTGTGGTTTATATTGGAAGAAGGAAGAAGAATGAATGTAGGGACTTTAGACCCACATCTTGAGATAAACAATGATGACTTTGTTTATATAAGTGTTACTCAAGAGAGAGAGTTGGGCCCTTTGGGAACCCAGATATTTTCCCTTAGGTTGAAGAGGGACACCATGCATGTTAATACACATCCATGCATCACCCTGTCCGTCCGACCAACAGACCGTGTTGGTTTGGGTCATGTACAGGTGCGGGTCTGATCCAGAGTGTAGTTTAAACAGATTTATAGTGGACCAATTTTTGGCCCATTAACAAGCATAGAAGTTGGAAATTCAAAAGGTTCAATAGGGCAGGAGGCACATTTTTTGAATGCAGAAATTCGGAAGAGACACAGCCGTTGTAGACGAACGGACACAATCGTTGCTGATGAACGAACAAGACTATTTTAATAAAGTACCCTTTTTTCCAAAAAAAAGACTATTTTAAGCACCTCTTCACTACCTATATAAATACATATGAAAATCAATCTAAAAATTAGTTTTCCTTCTTCTTACTTTTTTATATCGCTCGCCTTTGAAATATAGAGTGTTCTTGATTGAATCAAGGGCGTACAAACCATAAACTCGGTTACACTGTTAGAAGGATTTCTTGAATCTTGAAAGTCAATAATTTAATAACTCGTATGTATCTAGTGGGTTTAATTATTGTTTGAAAGAATTTGTTATATAGATCCTTGAAGTTATAAGTACAGTATATGCTTCATTATCACACTCGAACCAACGAAAATATCCAACATATATAGTGCAAATTCTACACCTTGATGAATGTTTTTTTAGTACCATTGGTACCCTTGCATGATTTATCTATATATCTATCCTATTACATATAAAAAATAATATGGGAGTAGTTTATTCTTTTATTCTTGTTAACTCTCAGCTCTAATCCTTTCTTCTAAGGCATTTCAATGAAAATTTTGCTACTCGGCCATCAAAATACAGTTGAAATTTGCGAAATTCTACCATGGTTTTAAATAATATTAAATATAGAAATTCAACCCATTTAATATCATTAATAGCCTTATGTTATCCCCTTCTCATTTTCCCTAAACCCTAACTTATAATTTAATGGTGATGGCGGTGAATATAGACGGTCTTAGAAATCTAAAATTCAAGGCCTCTTGCTTCTTATATATGTAAGGTTCATCCTTCATATGCCATTTTCCATATTTCTTTTCACGTCGTTTGCGATTTCAAGTAATTCTTAACTCTTTTATTTATACTATTTCTGATTTTCAGGCCATTTTTATCCTCTTACTAATTCACTTATAATTCCAATTTTTTGGCAGCAACGATGATCCTTCATTGATTGGGTTCAAAAGTTGAATAATTTCATGGCCTGTGTTTTAGGAATCATTTTGATTCACAACTTTTCAGTATTCGTGCATTTCATGATTAATGTTGGTGTTATATTATGCGACTTTGATGGTATTGTGTTGTTGTTGAATTGGGTAAGATAGATTTATGTACTTTTTTATTTCGTTCAATTTGGATTACGAACAGTTGTATAGGTGATTTATCTACTGAAAATCATGATCTCATTAGCTATATTTGTATACATAAAGCTTATTAACAAAATGTTAGCATTTAATATACCTTTTACATTATTAAGATGTTTTACTATGTAGTTAATTGTTTTACTATTAGGTTGTTCCATTATATAATTCTACTAAAATACTATGATTGAGTTAGGCTGCCTATGAACATGCGGTTCTAATGTAAGTCATGATTCAATTAGATGTAATTCAACAACAATAATTAGTCTGCATACATGAACCTGATCAACAAAATATTAGCATTTAAGGTGCCATTTAACTTTATTAAGTTGTCTTATTATGTAATTATTCAATTATCAAGCTGTTTAATCATGGATTTCTACTAAAAACACAATAATTGAATTAGGTTGCCTATGAATGTACGGTCACCCAACAGTTGTCAACCATTGTGTGCATGCCTTATATTTATCATCTATAGATTTTCTAGTTGAAATAATTTCCTTCGATTCATGTCTACAAGTCGTTCCCTTGTAATACTTATATATATGGTGCTATTCCAATTGAATTATGTTTCTTCATGCTTAGGATGATAGTGTCATTGTTCAAGTACAGTTGCATTCAACTAGATGATACATATATAATATTTAATGTTACATTTAAAGATTTATAATTAACTTAAAGTAGGAGATGATTTTTCAGCAACAAAAGTGGCATTTATTCATATATGTTATTCATTGAAATCTTGAAATACATGAAACGTTAAACTCTGAAATTCTAACACTTTTTTGTATGGAGTAAATCCTAAAATTCTTTAATTCTACATTTTAAGATTTATAATTAACTTAAAATAGGTAATGACTATACAACAACAAAAGTGGCTTATTTATTTTAGCTTTAAATATGTATTTACTCTATTACATATTAAATACATGAGTTTTATGGGTTAAATATAGATTAAACATGTGCTAAAACTATGTGAAGCTTTAAATTCTGAAATCCTAACACTTTTTTCGTGGAGTAAATTCTGAAATCCTTGAGGCATTAAATCATGAAATCCTAGGTATACAACGACAAAAGTGGTATTTGACCTGAGCTTTCAAATAATTTGTTTATTTTTCTCATTTGTAATTCCCTTAAATAATTAAATATATCATTTATGTGTCTACATGTTCTATTTTAACTATAAGAATAATCGCTTGCTCATTGCTTATTTTTGTGGATACAAGTGGTACAGCTCATGGGTACTGCATTTATTTGTATATGTTATTCATTATTAAGTTTCAATATGTATCTATTCTGTTATATATAAACTACAATATGGGAGTGATATGGATTAAATATGCCTTGAGACCCTAAAATCCTTGAAGCATTAGGTTCTAAACTCCTACAACTTTATTGTGTAGAGTAAATTTTGAAATCCTTGAAGCATTAAATTATGAAACCCTAAAACTCTTTTTTTGATTAAATTCTAAAATCCTCAAATATGCCTTGCACCTCTACGATAAACATTTTTTTCTTCTAAAATCTTTAAACATTAAAAAAATTATTTTTATGGATTAATATGCCTTGATATCTGTAGTAGTGGTCTTTTGATGTTATAACTTCCACTACACGTTTAATCTAATTATTCCATCTAATAGTTTATTATGTGTGATCAATTTCAACTATGCTCTTTAGTATTTTGTCATATCCATACTACCACTCTAAAGCATGCTTGCAATGATTAAGTTTTTCCTGATGTTTTCCTTCCTATAACAAACCTCTCCAGAATGGACCTCATTTTCAACTTAATAAAAACCCATCGAAGCTTGGGTCCATTTCAAAGCCGGTCGTTGATCAATATATAGAGCTATCTATCTATGCTTTCAGAATCTCACAGTGGAAAGGACAAAATATAATAACAAAAATAAGTACACATAACATAAAAACCAAATCTCAGAAATACATCATTCCAAAATATCCATAATATAATATCTCAAAATAAAACATCAACATGTCTAAAATCTGGATACATCTGAATACATCAAAATGATATATAATTAACTAAACTGCTATTAATCTTCACCTCCGCCTTCATCTTCTTCATCAACATCGTTACTTCCTAAACTATGGGTCGTAATGAGGAGGGAGTTAGAACAACAATGTCTGATGAATGAAAATCTCAAGTCTTATCATAATAGTATTTGGGCAATATTATTTAAATAAGTAATTTGTTTTACGCACCCTATACTTTAACCTACTAAGTACACCTCCAATTATAAACCAAAGGCTCTTCCAGTCCATCTCTATAATGTACCTCCAACTGTAGGCCATCGAAACTTTCCAGTCCAATTTATAGCTCTAACGTGGGTGCAATGCAGCTAATGTGTCTAATGACCCATCTCCGTCAATCATGCCCTAACGATGCAAGAAAAAGCACATGAGCCACTTAATACCTATTTAATAGGAATCAGGTAGACTCTAACCATTTAATACCTATACCCTAGGTAGATCCCTGTCATTTAATACCTAAACTCAAGGCAGATCCCTCTCTGGTACTTCCTAATTGACATTGTTAGAAATCCCATAAGGCCACTTAATACTTCTTTTATGGGAAAGAGGCGGACCCTACAATAGTCACTTAATACCTTAATCCCGAAGTGGACATCTCTAGAGATTTCCCACTACTATACCTAAAAGAAAATCCTGACTGTTTAATACTTCTTGAGCGGGATGGAGGCGGCCCTACAACAGCCACTTAATACCTCTAACACAAAAGCATGCTCGTACTGGGATATTCATCTTATGACCTGTAACCCGAACTACGAAGTCTCACATTAGTTCGACTATTCGTAGGTTTTGGTAGCTTGATTAGCTGGGCAGGCTTACCCTATAGAATTTAGACCAATCTCGCATCCACCATGGGTACTTATTATAGACGATGTCTCACATCAGTCCCAAAGTCACACTACTGGTAGCCAGATTAGCTGGGTAGACTTCTGTGTGCTTTTATCTAACATCGCATCCCTATAACTTAGTCATATTTCCACTCTTCGAATATACTACCATATATACACTATATATATGGTATACTTCACCCGCATTTACGCATTAAGGCCATATATAGACAACTCCTTATTTCTCCTTTGATTATGGATCAATTTCCAAAATTATCCTAACATCCTTCCTATATGGTTTAATGCTATTTATCAACCTATTTATTCTATACGATACGATTTATATGCTATAGATATATTTATACCTAACGTAAATTCGTAAGCATGCGTAAGAAATATTTCCACACTAAGGTTTTCGTTTCCTATACTAATTGTTAAAATATCAAAACTTCCATATTCATACAAGCCTTCGTTCCATACAACAATTTATAAAATATGCAACGAACTGAATTTTCGACCCTCGAAAATCGACACTAATACATCCATTGTATTTCATGCAGAGAAATCTAATGCCGGAAAACCTGATTGTTAGGGGAAAAGAAGAAGAAAGAAGAAAAGAAGAAAACAAAACAACACAGAATCTCACAGGAGAACGAATAAACTATAATATATCACAAGTCTTTACACAAAATGAAATTTGTAATATATGTATATACAGACATCAATCAGAGTATACCAACCTATTTTAGCCTGGACAGTTATAACAGCCTATCCTCACAATTGCTGATAACACACCAATGAATACAGTGGAAAAATAACCATCTACGTGAATACGTCTCTGGGCCTCCAACTCGTCTCTTGAAACTCCAAGCATCCAACTAATCTGTAATATACTCGATCTGACCGAGCATTATAATAAAATAACACCCGAGTCGGTCTGGAAAACCAGCGTGAGAAAACACACCCAATTGGATTTAAAGTTATAAGAAAAATCTTTGAAATCAAAAGGTATCTCGTAAGACAAATGTTAACCCACCTTTTGGCAAGGCTGTAGGCAGGCGGATTTAACTAAATCGATTTCTCAGTTATCAAGGATGGAATGTGGTAGGTTTGAGTCGACTGGATGGATAGGTAACGCAGCACGTTTGGAAGTCGTTCGGCATGGAAGCCGCTCGGCATGGAAATCGCTTGGCACAGGAAGTCGACTCGGTACAGGAAGTTGCTCGGCACAGAAAGTCGCTCGGCACAGGAAGTCGGCACAGGAAGTCGCTCGGTACAGGAAGTCGGAAGTCGCTCGGCACAGGAAGTCGCTCGGCACAGGAAGTCGCTACAGGAAGTCGCCACAGGAAGTCACCATAGGAAGTCTCCACAGGAAGTCTCTACAGGAAGTCGCTACAGGAAGTCGCTCGTACCATGGTGAAGGATGTTGGCTCGGCTATGGTCCTGATGGGCCCAGACTACTCAGGAAGCCCTGTAACTCGGGATTTATCTATAAATACAGCATGTAGGGCTTCAAAAAAGTTGATCTTCTTTTTGGCTCTCTTACTCTCCCTTTTCTAAGGCTAAGGCTACTCTGCCATTTTGTAACTGTAATTGATTCTAACATCAATAAAAAGGAAGCTTCTGGAGTGGACGTAGGCCGGAGTTAGCTGAACCACTATAAAATCTGTTGTTCTTTACCGCTTTCATTTTAATTTTTACTGTTCTTCACATCATTACTCTCTACATACATTCTGTTTGTGAGCTGTGACTGGTATTTGGAGCTTTCAACTGGATTTGGGTGTTAGTGACCAATTTTGGCGCTAACATTTTGGTGCTTTCACTGAGAATGCAAGTACTCGAGGATTTTGAAGCTTAGGAACTTGGATTCTAGGAAGCAATGGCTAGGCCACCAACAAGGAAGCAAGTGACAGAAGGAGCAACCAGGAGGGAAGTCAAGAGGCCTCCTCAGGAGCTGGAGCAGGTCAAACATCCATCTACATCACTAGAGACGAGATGGAAGCGATGCTGAAAAGACAAGAGGAGATGATGTAGACTCTTCTCAGACAATTTGGACAAACAGGAACTGCAGGTGCTCAGATCCATGGAGCTGGATCAGAAGGACTCAACTGGCAAGTAGATAGAGTGGTTCAGCATGGGGCAGCCCCCAATCAGCAAACAGCTGTTAATCTGAATGGACCTAGGCTCGGGGGCACACCACCAGGTAATGCTGGACCAATCCATGGAGGGATACCGAATGATGCTGCGCGGCCAGACGCCAACAGGAATACAGGGGTACGTGATGAGGAGTATGTGCTAGGATTCCCTCGTGAACTCGGGGGGCAGATCGGAGGCAGTGGACAAGGATTACAGCTTGGCGACAATGACAGATTAGCGTAGATGGTCAGACGAGCTATGAGAGGTGGATTGGTAAATAAAGACTTGGAGGATGTGAATAGGAGTCCCTTTACTCCTGCTATCAGGCAAGCTTGGAACCCACCGGATTTCAAGCTACCAACGTTGGAGACGTATGATGAGAGGAAGGATCCCGCCGTTCACCTGACGAGATACATGAGGCATATGGACGTACTAGGGGCATCGGATGAGGTCATGGCTCGATGCTTCCCTTTATATTTGACGGATATCACAACTATGTGTTTCAGGCAGCTGGAGAGTGGTTCTATTGACACTTGGACGGAGCCGATTGAAAGGTTTATGAGGCAGTTTCGGGTCCATATAGTCAGACCCAAGAATGTAATGACCTTGACATCAATGAAACAATGGAAGGGAGAGTCGCTCAGGGATTTCTTAACCAGATTCAATGCAGCGGTGGCTTCGGTGGATCGATCCGATCCATCGATGGTTTTGATGGTGGCAGTTTCGGGGATTGCAAATAATTCGGATTTCAAGATATCATTGGAACGGGACCCACCGAGGGATCTCGGGGAGTTCTACCATGATGCGGAAAGGTTCCTGAGGCAGGAAGATGCGCAAACTGAGAGAGAAGGGAGAAAGGCTGAAGCTTATGCAGTAAGGGGTGGAGGTCCACCCAAGGAAGTTCCAAACGAAGATGATAAAGGGAAAAGGAAAATGAATGATAACGGTAACACATCGAAAAGGCAACGGAGGGAGTCAAAATTTTCTTCTTATATGGATTTGACAGAAACTCTGGAAAGGATTTACTTGGATACTCGGGGGCACCTCCAATATCGAAGACTGGCTAGGAGGGAACCATCGGAATACGAGCGGGTGACAGGAAAGCTTTGCTTATTCCATGAGCTTGATGGGCACAACACAAACGATTGTAGGCATTTGAAAGATATCATTGAGGAGCATGTAAGAAACAGTCACCTGCAATAGTACATAAGGAATCAAGCTGTAACAGTGGAACGGGAGCGGCCACCGCCTACCTCGAACGAAGGTGGTGCTGGATCTAGTCACCACCGGCTTGTTATCAACTGAATGGATTTATGGTTCTGAATAAGTAATAGAACTCAAAGTAGTACAGCTAGGTCACTTATACACGTACAGGATCGAGGACGGTCCCTAGGCATGCTCTAAGATGACGAAAAACCGTACTGCTTGGATCTATGAAATCCTGTTTTCTTTTTGTTTTTTTGCAAACTCTGGTATCTTCTTTGGTACTTTGGACATTTAATTCCCTTTGTTGCACGAACTTTCGCTTTGATAACTGAATTCTGTAATGATTAGGATTGGTCTAATTCAATAAATAATACAGGCCAAGCGATTACAGTCCTGACCGGAGAGACGGGGCAGTAATCGCGAGCTACGAGTCCCTTTGCCGGAGAGCGATGGACTGGACTCGAACAGAATAAACGAAGTCCTTGGCCGGAGTGCCGAGGCCGGAGAATATAAAAGTCCTCGACCGGAGAGTCCAGGCCGGAGAATATAAAAGTCCTCGACCGGAGAGTCGAGGCCGGAGAATATAAAAGTCCTCGACCAGAGAGTCGAGGCCTGAGAATATAAAAGTCCTTGACCGGAGAGTCGAGGCCGGAGAATGTAAGAAGTCCTCGGTCGGAGAGTCGAGGCCGGAAATATGGAAGTCCTCGGTCAGAGAGCCGAGGCCGAAGAACTTACAAGCCCTTGACCGAAGAGCTGAGGCTGGAATAGGGTAACGGGACCCAGCGAGGTCTACGAATTCAAGGTTAAACCCGGAGAGGTCATGAATTTAATAATATGGTCATGAACGGGATATGGACTTTGGATATCGGATTTGAGGCTATTCAAAACACACCTTCCAATAGCAAGGCATGTTTTGGGGGGCAAAGTGTTAACCCTCCTTTTGGCAAGGCTGTAGGCAGGTGGATTTAACTAAGTCGATTTCTCAGTTATCAAGGATGGAATGTAGTAGGTTTGAGTCGACTGGATGGATAGGTAACGCAGCACGTTTGGAAGTCGTTCGGCATGGAAGCCGCTCGGCATGGAAATCGCTCGGCACAGGAAGTCGACTTGGTACAGGAAGTCGCTCAGCACAGGAAGTCGCTACAGGAAGTCGCTCGGCACAGGAAGTCGCTACAGGAAGTCGGCACAGGAAGTTGCTCGGCACAGGAAGTCGCTCGGTACAGGAAGTCGCTCGGCACAGGAAGTCGCTACAGGAAGTCGGAAGTTGCTCGGCACAGGAAGTCGCTACAGGAAGTCGCCACAGAAAGTCGCTCGGCACAGGAAGTCGCTCGGCACAGGAAGTCGCTACAGGAAGTCGCCATAGGAAGTCACCATAGGAAGTCGCCACAGGAAGTCACCATAGGAAGTCGCCATAAGAAGTCTCTACAGGAAGTCGCTCGTACCATGGTGAAGGATGTTGACTCGGCTATGGTCCTGATGGGCCCGGACTACTCAGGAAGCCCAGTAACTCGGGATTTATCTATAAATACAGCATGTAGGGCTTCAGAAAAGTGGATCTTCTTTTTGGCTCTCTTACCCTCTCTTTTCTAAGGCTAAGGCTACTCTGCCATTTTGTAACTGTAATTGATTCTAACATCAATAAAAAGGAAGCTTCTGGAGTGGACGTAGGCCGGAGTTAGCCAAACCACTATAAAATCTGTTGTTCTTTACCGCTTTCATTTTAATTTTTACTGTTCTTCACATCATTACTCTCTACATACATTCTGTTTGTGAGCTGTGACTGGTATTTGGAGCTTTCAACTGGATTTGGGTGTTAGTGACCAATTTTGGCACAACAACGCCACACATAAACAGGACGGGTTTTTACCTTACGATAACCAAAACACTTTTATATAAAATCTAGTGATATTATAATAGCGTCTAAGTACAAATACTTATTAAAATGGCCGAAATTGTTACATTAATTAAATTCCAACATACTAGGCTCTACAATCAAATCCGTAAAGGCACGTATTTAAGATTGGATTCAATACTATGACCAGGTAAGGAACTACCTCTGATGGTTGCATCTCTAGATCCGTACACCCGAGTCTAACAAGAACATCTTGTACCCTGCCACACAGAACCGGCCTACCACTTGACAAGTAGTACTGAATATGTCATCATCCCGGTCCTCCAACCTTAATCGAGATCTCTCATGCACAACCAAATCCATCAAAATAGGGTAATCTAAAAAGATGATGACATACCCTACTAGGAGCGACCTACTTAGCCCTGTTGCATGCCCTGTTTTAGTTATTTCCCGGTTGATGGGGCTTGAGGCTACGATTACCTTTCAAGAAATTTAAACTTGGAATCTCATTGCCCTCCAATGACAATGTGCTGATAGCATTCATCCATATAAGTCCGTTCTGGGTCTGAACAAAACCGAAAACACTATTCCTACTACATCCATTTTGAAAACACCCTCAGGATTAGTAGCGATTAGCCCTTGCACTTCACATCTCTATCTTCGATTCCATGCTCTTCACGATGTCTTCATTTCGAAATGAATTCGTTGGATCAAAGTGGTTTTCGGATAACATATCTGATCTCGGTTTCTTCGAAACAACGTTCGATAATTTCCGGGAAACTCAACCTCGGTTTTCTAGGAAATAAACAAACAAAGATAAGATCGGAGATCACCTCCTAACCGTTAGTGGACGGATTTCCTTATCATCATCTTAGAAGAACAAAACAATATTTATATGCACAGTACAGCATCATCGGAGATGACTGTGCCATATAATTCACGTGTTTCTCCTAGATATTTCCAAAGTTATGTTTGGGCCTATTTTCGATAGTCGGTTATTTAACTATCGAATAACAAACATTGAAACAGGATTTTATTTCATTTGGAAAATCAACATTGGCTTAGTATATAAGCAAGCACTAGCCCCCTTTCATAAGTCTTTAAACATACAATTACTTTGTAAATTACTTGTATATAAACACCTTTAAAAAGATATACTCGCAAATCCCTGTATTTCCATATTTAGAAATAGCCATATACTTATTCCAACGGTATAAGTATATCTACAAAACTTAGAAAAGTTTCCTTTTTATTCGATTCTCAAATCGTTTATAATTCCCCTTACAATTCTCCAAGATCGTTTATAAACCATTTTATAAAATCTCTGAAAATATTAATAATTCCTTTACCAAAATTTCAGTCACTTATAAACGTCTTGTACATTTCAAAGTCATTGATAACTCTTTATGAATCCATATACCATTTATAAACTTCTTTTATAAATCTATAAACTGCTTCTAAAATTCGTTTATAAATATCTAACCATTTGTAAATTCTTTCACCTTGCAAATAACCCTTCCTTAATTCTTCGAACCATTTTATAACTCCTTTATAAAATCTAAGTTTTTCGACTCCATTTCCGGGTCTCGAAAACATTTATAAATAATTTTAATCATTTACCTCAAAACATCATTATATGATAATAATTATTTATAATGAAAACTATAAATAAATGGAAATCATTAACTTTAAATATCCTAAAATAATAATTAATCATTCTAAAATATTTTTTAAGAAATAATAATAAAAATTAATCCTTGCCATTTTATAAATAATATAATTTATTTTAAACCTTATTAATCCTTATTATTAATTTCAAACCATAATTAATCTTTCAATTTATCAACCTTTTTATAATTTCCTAAAACACATTAAGTATATATAAATAACTTTTAACAATATTAAAATAATTAAATATCTTTAAAATAATATTAATATGATTTTATAAATCTAAAAACAATATTAATATAATCAATTAACTTAAGAACAATATTAATGTATTTAATTAGATAACCTTTAAACAATATATTTCCGAAACCCAATTTCGGATTTAAAAATCGTTTCTTGTCTCAGAAACCAATTCCGACTTAATCGGCAATTTATAGTCTTTTAAAAAAAATACTAATTTGAGGCCAATAACCACCCAACACTTAACCAGTATCGATATTGGTTTTCTATTACTACTGGGTTCTAGTTTTCAACATATAACAATGTTATAACCACAATATCCATAATCATATTATTATCCCATAACCCACATAAAGAAAATATCATAGAGACAATATAATTCAATAATGGCGAGGAATCATGTTGGACCCCTTCAACCTATTTCCCTACATCACAAATGTTAGATGATCATAAAATATAATCAACCTCTTCAAGGCGGGATTCGTATACAAAGGGTCATCCGCTCTTACACGGGAACGCAATAGGGTCTCATCCACTCCAATGGGCGGGAATATATCCAAACCAACAAATAAATATAATAATTTATCCAAACAAACATTTAACCATTTTTATCAACCATAAATCATACTAGTTATCCAAAAAGGCTGAGTTTAACTCATCATTACTCCAGTTGTCGCTTGTGCGTTCTGGTTCCGTCTGAATTCGAATAGCGTTCGAATTCAGTGTGGAATTCAACTAGCTTTTATTGCCACCAATCCAATTCTATTCGAAGCTCTTGTCGCTATGAGTCGAATGCGACTGATCGCGTACGATTTGGACCTAATATGAAGGAGATACTCAATTTACAATTTTTGAAAATTAAATAATATACAATATACACTAATGATTGACATTAACATAATTAACCTCATTAAAATACTGATCTGCCTCTAATCTTCTCCTTCCCAAATTTCGTTCCAGTTCAACCCAGGTCGTGAATCGCTTTCTTTTTTTTATACTCACTCGAGCGCGCCACCCACACGAACCCCTACCAGCGAACGCCGCCTAACCTCTGACCTGCTGCAGCCTCCACGCGCCTACGCCTGCACACGCTCGTGCTTGCGTGCGATAACTTTTTTTTTCGTTCGCGACTTTGTCAAAATCGCCAGCTGCTCCATCGCTGATATCGCCTTTGACCTGCCTGCACCGCCGCCCTACCCCACGCCTGCGCCACAACTTCGCCCAACCGCAACCACCACCTGCGTGCCTCCAGCCCGTGACCACCTGGATGCGAACGCCCCTTCATTTCGAAAGCAAATGACTTAGTTCAATTTGTCGATGGGGATTTTTATTTTCTTTTCTAGTTTTGATTATCTAACGAGAGGGCAGAAGCATTTAAATTTTTTTTATCAATATTTTCTTTTTTGCTTCTCTGGTAAAAAGTAAATGAGAAGAGGAGGAAAGGAAGCATTTAAAGAAAAAAATGAACCACGGTCATGTACGTATTGTGGGCTGATGTGAGTATTGTGGGCTGATGTGAATGAAGATAATTATGTGAAGTCAAATCCAAATATATATATTATTGTGGGCCGATCGAGGCGTGACGTCTGGCGTTTCTAATGTTATACCCATATTCTGAACGCAATGGGATAAGTTTTGAGATCTAATTCAATCGTATGCAGAAGATAGCCTTTTGAACCCAATTATAATAATAAATTTTTGATATTAATTTCAACGCATTTCTATCTCGTACGACCAAACAGTGCATCCGATCGCTACGAAATTTGACGGCGTATTATAATTCATTATTACGGACCCAATAAAACTAGTTTCGTCGAAATCCGAGATAGTGCCCCGGAAGGCTATTTTTATATGATAATTAAAACGAGTTAATTCCAAAATTAGTTAAATCGCTTTTAAATCAAATTTAAAAGTTTTATTACCTTCATTCTTATTAATAGAAATTTAATAAGCCTTTAAATCATTTTTATCCAAACAAAAATCCAAGATTCGATTATTTAAACAATTTCAACTATTAATTTTCAACAATTAAATTGTCCAATAAATCGCTATATTTGAAATTCGAGTTATTAAATCTATAAAATTAACTTTTCAATATTTAAATTTAATTAGACATTCTAATTTCAAATAACTAAAATTCCGGGTTGTTACATTCTTTCCCCCTTAAAAGAATTTCGTCCTCGAAATTGCTAAGATAGGGAAAATGCCCAAACCCATTTCTTTTCTAAAACAAATTAGTTGAAATTACTTCCCAAATCCATTTAAACCTTTAACTTCCCAAAATAAATTTGTTGAAACCTTGTATCACTTTTTACTGAGTTCCCAATTTCATCCATAGGTTCCAACTAATATTATTCAATCAATCATTTCAAGTTATAATCCAAATCAAATTTTAGTTATCAAAAATTTCATCAAAATTTCCAACTCATTAAATTTTCGAAAAATTTCGCCAACTTCTCCTTTGCGCAACTAGATCAGAACAATTATAAGTCGCCACTACGGCCCAAACCAGCAAAAGAAAACAAAAGCCAAGTGGCTCAATCATAAAACATCAAATTCAAACAATAATTTAAACATGTACCTTTTTGTCGGGCAATCAAATTTTATTTATGAAACTAAGGCATCAAATTAGCCCTAGCTTTTAAATACCTGCATCTTATTTACCAATGATATCCAATCATATAATCCATAATCATATTATTCTGCATTTTCAATTTCCAACATTTGCTTTACTAAAACCGTACGATGTACATATATCATCCATACGCAATATCAAAACTGATCGCTCACTCGATCACATAATCTCGCTTCCGAACTAGAATTGTTCACAGGACCACTCTAGTGTGGACTCAGATCCGGTTCCTTGATTAGAAACCGTCATTCTTCTTGCATAGCCATATACTATGATAGAGAATCGTAGAGTTAACCAAAAATCCATATCCAGTGTTCTCCGTCGAGAATGAAAAATCCTAACTCGGATCGATATAAATTATCTCAAAATTCTGTGCTCGAATCTGGATCAAACCATTATGCGAATAAAGTAACATACGTACAACTTGCGTATTTATTTCCATTGGTTTCTTACCAATACCAAAGTTCTTTTATTCACATTCACTTGATGTGTATTCAATTTATTTACATTGCATTATTCACATAGTATATTCCTTTCAATACTAATTATCTCTTAAGAATTTTTCCATCAAATTTTATTAAGTCTATTATAAACTTTTTATACAAAAGTTCTTATGTTTATTACTAATTTACAACTTAAGTCTATATCCATTTTATATCAAATCCAATTTCGCTCAGTTCCAATGTTCAATTCCAATATTTCAACCATATTCCAAAACCATATTCAATTAACTAATTAATTTAATTAGTTTCATCATTAATTTATTCCAAATCTCAATCAATTCCATTTCCAAAATTATTTCATTTAGCCTAACTTAGGCTAAATTTTCAAATTTCACTTTATTTAACTTAATTTAAGTTAAATTTCATTCCACAGTTCAATTTAAAATTTTTACTTTTCTTGCATTCACATTCAACAATTTAAAACATTGCTTTAACCTGCTAATTTTAAAATTTTATAAGTTATCTAACTTATTTTCTCATATTTTCAATAAAACATTTTAAATGAAAATCCCTGAGTTTAAACACCGTGTTCCAAAGTATTTCAAATCATTTTTGACATCATATATATATATACTCACAATCCCTTGGTATATCAAATCATTCTTTTGGATTTCCAAAATCTAGCTAGTTTTATCAAATCAAACTCCAATGGTAGCAATTCCTCTCTTGGAAATTCGAAAATGAATATCGATGATGTTGTAGTCATCACCGAAATTATTTTCCAACGACCGAAGTGAGTTCGGTGCTTTCATTTCCTCTAAAATCCTTTTAAAAATATTTCCATTCAAAAATATTTTCCAAATAATAATATTATTATTTTCTAAAATTTGAAAATTATTTCCAAAACCAGCAGGATTTAAATTCCCAAATTCCCAACCTTTTAAAGCCTTTTTACTTATAAACCATATTTGTAATATACTTCTGAAATTTCATTTCCTTTCAATTATAAATCACATTTATAAATCATATTTATATAATATTACTTTGGTTATATAAAATCACTCCTTAACTGTTAATCATGCTTACATTATAAAATCAACCTTTATTCGATCACAAACTTCCACAACAAATGATAATAGTATAACATTATCATTTCCTAACAATCAAGCACACCATATAATAATAATTTTTGAAAAATTATTCCTATACATATAAAATATAATCCAGGTAAAATTATTTCATTTATCTAATTTCAAAACAATACCATGTCGACTGCTCTGTTCAAGTGTTTAGAGATCCCTCTCAATAACGTTAATTACTCGTATTGACTAGAATTCATAAGCCACTCAACAAATCAATCAACACAGTATAAAACAATTTTTATATCATTAACAAATACACGCTCATATATATATATACACACACACACACACTCAAACTCAAACTCATTCTAAGGTTTTACTGACCCCATCTCTAATGAGTTTGCCCCATCAAATCCAAGGTTCTCGCTTAACCTTCAGCTCTGATACCAAATGTAACGAACCGGATTTTCGACCATTCGAAAATCGACACTAATACATCCATTGTATTTCGTGTCGAGAAATCGAATGTCGGAAAACCCGATTGTTAGGGGAAAAGAAGAAGAAAGAAGATAAGAAGAAAACTAAACAACACAGAATCTCACAGCGGAACGAAAAAACTATAATATATCGCAAGTCTTTACACAAAACGAAATTCGTAATATATGTATATATAGACATTAATCAAAGTATACCAACCTATTTCAGCCTGGATAGTTATAATAGCCTGTCCTCACAATTGCTGATAACACACCAATGAATACAGTGGGAAAATAACCATCTATGTGAATACGTCTTTGGGCCTCTAACTCATCTCTTGAAACTCCAAGCATCAAACTAATCTGTAATATACTCAGTCTAACCTGAGCAATATAATAAAATGATACCCAAGTTAGTCTGGAAAATCAGCATGAGAAAACACACTCAATTGGATTTAAAGTTATAAGAAAAATCTTTGAAATCAAAAGGTATCTCGTAAGACCACGCAACACATAAACATGATGGGTTTTTACCTAACGATAACCAAAACACTTTTATAGAAAATCTAGTGATATTATACTAGTGTCTAAGTACAAATACTTATTAAAATAGCTGAAATTGTTACATTAATAAATTCCAGCATACTAGGCTCTACAATCAAAACTGTAAAGGCACGTATTTGAGATTGGATTTCATACTATGACCAGGTAAGGAACTACCTCCGATGGGTGCATCTCTAGATCAATACACTAGGGTCTGACAATAACATCTTGTACCCTACCATACAGAACCGGCCTACCACTTGACTAGTAGTACCGAATATCTCATCATCTCGGTCTTCCAACCTTAATCGAGATCTCTCATACACAACAAAATCCATCAAAACAGAGTAATCTAGAAAGATGGTGACATACCCTAATGGGAGCGACCTACTTAGCCCTGCTGCACGCCCAGTTTTAGTCATTTCCCGGTTGATGAGGCTTGAGGCTACGATTACCTTTCAATAAATTTACACTTGGAATGTTCATTGCCCTCCAATGATAATGTGCTGATATCATTCATCCATATAAGTCTGTTCTAGGTCTGAATGAAACCGAAGGCACTATTCCTACTACATTCATTTTGGAAACACCCTTAGGATCAGTAGCGATTAGCCCTTGCACTTCACATCTCTATCTTCGATTCCATGCTCTTCACGATGTCTTCACTTCGAAACGCATTCGTTGGATCAAAGTGTTTTTCGGATAACATATCCGATCCCAGTCTCTTCGAAACAACGTTCGATAATTTCCAGTAAACTCAACCCCGGTTCTCTAGGAAATAAACAGATAAAGATAAGATCGGAGATCACCTCCTAACCGTTAGTGGACGGATTTCCTTATCCTCATCCTAGAAGAACGAAACGAGGTTTATACGCACAGTACAACATAATTGGAGATGACTGTGCCATATAATTCACCTGTTTCTCCTAGATATTTCCAAAGTTACATTGGGTCTATTTTTGATAGTCGGTTATTAAACTATCGAATAACAAACATTCAATCAGGATTTTATTTCAATTGGAAAATCAACATTGGTTCAGTATATAAGCAAGCACTAACCCCCTTTAATAAGTCTTTAAACATATAATTCTTTGTATATTACTTGTATATAAACACCTTTAAAAAGATATACTCGCAAATCCCTGTATTTCCATATTTAGAAATAGGCATATACTTATTCCAACAGTATAAGTATATCTACAAAACTTAGAAAATTTCCTTTTTATTCGATTCTCAAATCGTTTATAATTCCCCTTACAATTCTCCAAGATCGTTTATAAACCATTTTATAAAATCTCCGAAAATATTAATAATTTCTTTACCAAGAATTCAGTCACTTATAAACGTCTTGTACATTTCAAAATCATTTATAACTGTTTTTGAACCCATATACCATTTATAAACTTCTTTTATAAATCTATAAACTGCTTCTAAAATTCGTTTATAATTATCTAACCATTTATAAATTCTTTCAACTTGCAAATAACCCTTCCTTAATTCTTCGAACCATTTTATATCTCCTTTATAAAATCTAAGTCTTTCGACTCCATTTTCGAGTCTCGGAAACATTTATAAATAATTTTAATCATTTACCTAAAAACATCATTATATGATAATAATTATTTATAATGAAAATTATAAATAAATGGAAATAATTAACTTTAAATATCCTAAAATAATAATTAATCATTCTAAAATATTGTTTAAGAAATAATAATAAAAATTAATCTTTGCCATTTTATAAATAGTAATAATTTATTTTAAACCTTATTAATAATCCTTATTATTAATTTCAAACCATAATTATTCTTAAATAATTAATCTTTCAATTTCTTAACCTTTTCATAATTTTTTAAAATATATTAACTATAAACAAATAAATTTTAACAATATTAAAATAATTAAATATCTTTAAAGTAATATTAATATGATTTTATAAATCTAAAAACAATATTAATATAATTAATTAACATAAAAAACAATATCAACATATTTAATTAGATAACCTTTACACAATATATATTCGAAACCCAATTTTGGATTTAAAATTCGTTTCTTGTCTCAAAAACCAATTCCAACTCAATCGGCAATTTATAGTATTTTTAAAAATACTAATTTAAGGCCAATAACCACCCAACACTTAACCAGTATAGATACTGATTTTCTATTACTACTGGGTTCTAGTTTTCAACATATAACAATGTTATAACCACAGTGTCCACAATCATATTATTATCCCATAATCCATATAAAGAAAATATCAAAGAAACAATATAATTCAATAATAGCGAGGAATCCTGTTGGATCCCTCCAACCTGTTTCCCTGCATCACAAATGTTCGATAATTATAAAATATAATCAACCGCTTCGAGGTCGGATTCGTATACAAAGGGTCATCCGCTCTTACACAGGAACGCAATAGGGTCTCATCCGCTCAATAGGCGGGAATATTTCCAAACCAACAAATAAATATAATAATTTATCCAAACAATCATTTAACCATAAATCGTACTAGTTATCCAAAAAGGGTGAGTTTAAGTCACCATTACTCCAGTTGTCGCTTGCGCGTTCTTGTTCCGTCTGAATTCAAACAGTGTTCGAATTCAGCGTGGAATTCAACTAGCTTCTATTGCCACCAATCCAATTCTATTTCGAAGCTCTTGTCGCTACGAGTCGAACGCGACTGATCGCGTACGATTTGGACCTAATATGAAGGAGATATTCAATTTATGATTTTTGCAAGTTAAATAATATACAATATACACTAATTACTGACATTAACATAATTAACTTCATTAAAATATTGATCCGCCTCTAATCTTCTCCTTTCCAAATCTCGTTCCAGTTCAACCCAGGTCGCGAATCACTTTTTTTAATAATCAAAATTGAGCGCGCCACCCACACGAACCCCCACCAGCAAACGCCGCCTGACCCCTGACCTGCTGCAGCTTCCACGCTTTTTTTGAATGGAAACATGCAGGAAACAATTGCGCGCGATAACTCTTTTTTTTCGTTCGCGACTTCGTCAAAATCGCCAGCTGCTCCATCACCGATGCCGCCTTTGACCTGCCTGCACCGCTGTCCTACCCCACGCCAGCGCCAACACTTCGCCCAACCGCAACCACCACCTGCGTGCCTCCAGCCCGCGACCACCTGGATGCGAACGCCCCTTCATTTCGAAAGCAAATGACTTAGTTCAATTTGTTGATGAGGATTTTTAGTTTCTTTTCTGGTTTTGATTATCTAACGAGAGGGCAGAAGCATTTAATTTTTTTATCAATATTTTTTTTCTTGCTTCTCTAGTAAAAAGTAAATGAGAAGAGAAGGAAAGAAAAAAATGAAGCACGGTCATGTACGTATTGTGGGCTGATGTGAGTATTGTGGGCTGATGTGAATGAAGAATAAGGAATTTTTTGCATTTTAACCCCCTTTTTGAAACTTATTACACAAATGGACTCGTTTTAAAACTAATATCAAATATAGCCCTGTTTTGGCCAGCTCAGCGCTAAGCTAGTCAAAGTGTACTGGCGACATTTCAAATGTCGCCAGTGTACTTTTTTTCCAGTTTAGTTGGCGCTTTTACAAAAGGAGCCAACTAAAAAAAATTTAAGAAAAAACACTGGCGACTTTTGAAATGTCACCAGTGTTTTTTTCTTAAAAAAGATTACACTGGCGACATTTGAAATGTCGCTAGTGCATTTTGGCCAGTTCGGCGCCGAGCTGGCCAAAACAGGGTATATTTGATATTAATTTTAAAACTGGGCTATTTGTGTAATTACTGTACAAAAGTGGGCAAAAATGAAAAAAATCCATAATTATGTGAAGTCAAATCCAAATATATATATATATTATTTAAATTCAAAATATCTAGAAATTTAATTCCGAACCCAGATTGAGGCATGCCGCCTGGCGTTCCTAATGTTATACCCCTATTCCGAACGCAATGGAACAAGTTTCGAGACCTAATTCGATCGTATGCAGAAGATAGCTTTTTGAACCCAATTATAATAATAAATTTTCGATATTAATTTCAACGCGTTTCTATCTCGTACGACCAAACAGTGCATCTAATCGGTACAAAATTTGACGGCGTATTATAATTCATTATTATGGACCCTATGAAACTAGTTTCGTCGAAATTCGAGATAGTGCCCCGGAAGGCTATTTTTATATGTTAATTAAAACGAGTTAATTCCAAAATTAGTTAAATCGCTTTTAAATCAAATTTAAAAGTTTTATTACATTCATTCTTATTAATAGAAATTTAATAAGCCTTTAAATCATTTTTATCCAAACAAAAATCCAAGATTCAATTATTTAAACAATTTCAACTATTAATTTTCAACAATTATATTATCCAATAAATGCCTATATTTGAAATTCGAGTTATTAAATCTATTAAATTAACTTTTCAATATTTAAATTTAATTAAACATTCTAATTTCAAATAACTAAAATTCTGGGTCGTTACAAAATAGCTAATATCCTTGGCTAGACTATATATATATATTCAAAAACGAAATCAGAATACCAAAGTTATTTTTACATTAATATAATAGAACCAACACCTCTATTTCTGTAAAACAAAACTTTAAAATTTAAACCCTTTATATTCTATTAAACTTTTACATATACGAGCTTGAAGTGGAATTAGGGATTTATATTTATCTAAATTATGGAAATAGATGGTGCAAACTACAAATAGGAGAATTCATACTTCACACAGCATTTCCTAAAAAAATTCTCTTAAAACACTTCATCGCAACAATAAAAATTAGAAGTGCAAGTTAAATATGACATAAATTATTCAAATTTCAAACAATAAATTAAATTTTACAATATTCACATAAAACTATTGAGATTCCACTAAGCCAAGGATTGACATTTTATTGGGAGAACTTTGGGGTTTTAGATTTATGGTGTACAAAATTCCCTAAGGCATAAAACAAATCCAAACTTTTACTACAGAAATTACTAATATGTGAAAAACTAAGAATTCCACTCACAAATAGTTTCCCTAATTTCTTTTGGATTCCATTTTACGCCTTTACCTAATTCCTTCCTCGGATTCCCTATTTTTGGTATATACACCAATTTAATTGTATGTAGATTAGATTCAAAATTCAGATGATAGGGAAGAATAGAAATAGAAAAACGTATGTGTGTGTATCTGTGTGTATAACTAAAACTTATTATCTTAAATCCGATTGACTTCTTCCTAAAATTTGAATCTTGAATCTAACAAGAATTGGGGAAGAGAACTGGCAGAGTTTCCCTAGTGTTGCAACTTTCTTGTGAAAAGAAGAGAAGGGACTAGCCTCTTATTTATGGTGATTAGGATGCATATGGACATTAGGATTTAAGTCGGTTTAAAATAATAAAATTCAGGGCCATTATTGGCCAAAACAAACCCTAGTCGTCATGCCTTAACCAGTCAACCACTCCCCCTTTGGCGGTTGACCGCTAGCGGTCGACAGGCCTAGTGGATAGGGTCAACTGGCCTTCTGCTACTGGTCGGGAGTTATTTATTTCCATTTGATTTTTATTCCTTTCCTATTTTAAAACTAACATTAATGTTTTCCTTAAATATTAAGTTTCCTATAACGTTAAATTATTTTTTACCTTTTTATTTTCAAAGTTAACATTTATAAATTTTTAAATTTGAATTTGTTTGAATTATTTTAAATTCGAAAACTTCAAGCATCAATAACTTTTCCATCTGAGCTCCGATCGCAAAACTTTATATGTGAATGTTGATTAGAAAATCAGCACGAACACAATGGTGTAACTTTTGTGGCTAAGTTGTGATGTTTGTTGTTATCCCGCCTTTTGGCAAGGCCGAGATACCAAGGAATTGACTGGAAAGTGAGGGTCGTACATCTCCAGCATTGAATGGCTATTGGACAACTACAAATATCGATGAATTTTGCCCGAGTCCAGATCGGGTTACAATTGATAAGACACGTCAAGCAAAGTCGTAGAAACCAACGTTCCAAATTTCGAGACAATCCGAGTTCGTATGCTCAAGTTACCACCAGTGGAAAGTAGGAGGAATAGTCTTGCTTCGAGTCCATCAAGGGAACACCCTTCGAATCCATGAAGTGGAAGGAGCTTCGATTCCATCCTATAATTGTCTTCGAATCCATTACCTCGAATCCATTGGAGCATTCCCATCTTCGAATCCATTCAGTAGTAAAGTCTTCGTATCGATCGACTATGGAATGCCCTGATCGATACGAAGGGAATGTACGTTCTATCGATTCGAAGGAGCATACCTTCGAATCCACTACTTCGAATCCACCAAGTCACAACAGCTAAAAACAAGGATTCGACCCAGTAAATTCGGAGAAAAAGATGGATCAACTCGAGGAACACGCACCACGTCATCATTCTCGTACGCAGGCATATGGATTCGAACCTATCGATTCGAACCATATCGATTCGAACGAATCCATATGACAGAAAACACAATCTTGAATCGATCATAACTCGAGATCTACAAGTTCAAATGCTATGAAATTTTCATAGTAGCTTACTGGCAACCTAAGGAATGTTCATGCCAAATTTCATCTCAATCGGAGCAGATCTTGATCGATTCGAAGTTGAGTTCGAATCGATCCCGAAGTGGGCCCGGATTTCCTGAAAGCGGGCATGTGGGCCCCCTCACGTACCAGAACTGGTCTCCCCGAATTTTAGGCGAAATATCAGCCTCCTACACCTATAAATAGAGCCCCTGGTCATTCAGAAAAGGGGTCGGACAATTTTAAGAGCTAAAGAGCGCCCAGACTCTGCCAGATTTACTCCAAATCACCACCGCTGCTTTAGTTTCAGACTTAGCTCAGAAAATCAGTTGTATTACGTTATAAGAAATTGTAATCTTCAAGTATCGAGCAATAAAATCATCAAACTTCATAGTGGACGTAGGCGAAACGCCGAACCACTCTAAATCGCTTGTCTTTGCATTTTACATTTTTGTTATTTGGAGTTTTTGTTAGATAATCCTCAGTTTTAATTTTCTTTCTTCACTTTTATCTCTTCAAAAACTTCCGAAGAGTGTTGTGCCCATTTTTGGTACAAACATTTGTGAAATCTTCATTTTTAGCCTTATTATTAACTAGTTAATTTCTTATTAATCTTTACGAGGTGTTACATTTTCCCCCCTTAAAAAGGATTTCGTCCTCGAAATCTCTAAGGGGGAGTTTAACAACCCTAGTCGAGATTACCTAGAATTAAAATTTAAAATATGATTTAATTCATTTTAATTAATTAATTGAATAAATTTGGAGAATTTATGATTATTGTGTTTTTCAATTTAAAAGGGGCTTGGAATGAGAATAAATTGAAAATTTATTGAATTTTCCTTTTTCTAGTTAATTCTTATATTTAATAATATAAGAACAATTTTGAGAAAATGAATAAATAAATTGTATGGAAATAATGTCATTGTTTGAAATATGGTTTCTCAATTAATGGTTTATTTTATTAATATTGAGAATAACTTTTCATTTTAAAAAGTTGTATTTAATTTGATAAAATATTTCAATATTAGTATATAAAAAAAGAGATTTTGACATGTTACTTATTTTGGGAAAATTGTAAAAATCAATGTTAGTGAAATTAGAACATTGTTTAAATCAAATTATTGTTTATAAAGTGTTAAAATGATACAATATAAATGAGCAACACTTTTGTTTTAGGAAAATTAGTAACACTTGGCTAATTGATCTACATATTAACTCATTTAGCCCAAATTAAAGAAATAAGAAATGAGAACGTACGTATATTGTTTCTCATTCTCATTTCGACACCGAAACCAGATAAAAATACTCTGAGTCCAAAAATCCTAGTTCCCAAATTTCCAAATTAAAGATTGAATTAAAAGGGCTTTTGTTTAATTCTAGTGTATATTGATAAGAGGTAATCACTTCTACCTTTCCATGCATCTAATTAGGGATTTAATTCAGTATTGATTTCATATTATGATCATTCCTATCCAATCTTTGATCATAGCCTAGGTTGAAGTTGAAATAGGAAGACATAGGAGGTTCTAAGCTAATATCTTCCATTCTAGGTTTGTTTAGGTGGGTTTATCTCATAATTTCTAGTCTAAGATGAATGTTTACTGCTGTTATATGAATTTGGTTGAATCTCTAGTGTATATGATCTCAATATATTAATGAATCCTTTGTATATTTGAATTAGATTCTGCATTTGCTGAAAACCCACTTATGAAATCTTGATTTTCATTCAATTATACATGAATTTATGCTTGCAAGTTTGCTAGTTTAGTACCCAAGATCATTAGAGAAGTAATACAGGAGAAATAAGCGGAATCTGATCATTGGAGAACCATCGGAATCGCCTGGGAGTCAGCCTAAGCGAGGCAACTAGTAGACCGGTATGCATTACCGGTGCATCGATCGCAGCTTGGACTTGACTCCCAGGCTGTGTTCTAGTGTTCTTCGATCGACCCGTTCACCACTTATTTGCCCAGTTGATTCCCTGAGATTAATTGCTTCATTTTGGTATTGCATTTCATATCAATTTCATTGATACTTCCGGATTTTGATTGTGAATTGATGAATTCATTTTGATGTTTTATAGGATAGAGTTGTTCTATGGATCTTGGGAGTAAGACACACTTTTGATGCACGTTTTCAAATCGAATTTATAAAAGGCTGATTTCTAAATCAAACCATTTCATGAAAATCTTTTTAAGTACAAATCTACTTTCTATATAAATAGTTTTAGATATATATATATATATATATATATAGTGTTATTCTCTTTGAAAATGGTTTTAAAAATGATTTGGAGCAATGATTTGAAATGTGTACTTATATATATATATATTTCTGCTATAAATCAATGTTTTACCAAAAATGATTTTAAATTGAAGAATTTTATAAAAATTGCACGACATCAATTGAAAGAGGAATTGACTTAAATGGTTAAATAAAATGAGTGGTACGGAATACTCGTGTTTATTTTACCAGTTAATTCTCGGACTTGCTCAACCGAACCATTGCTACACACAAGTGGAGTTTACTATTGTATAGTAAACGTTTGGGTAAACCCGTGTGGTATGGGACATATAGTCGTTATCTATTCGGTTGCTATATGAAAGTATTTAACACTTTTACTGATGAGTTTATGACTTGCCTTGGGAGTTTATAGGACTTGTTCCTATCTTGGAGTTTATAGGTCTCGTACCTATCTTGATATTTATAGGACTTGTTCCTACCTTGATGTTCATAGGTCTCGTACCTATCTTGATGTTTATAGGTCTCGTACCTATTTTGGAGATAATAAGGCTTGTTCCTATCTTGATGTATATAGGTCTCGTTCCAATCTTGATATTTATAGACTGATACGTCTGTCTTTTAGTTACATGCATGTATGTGAATTTATTTCACCAATCTTGGAGTTTCCTTTTTGTGAGATTTCTAGATTTCTATTTCTGAGATTTCTGGATTTGATGTTGTTTGAATTATCACCAAATCATTTTGGGGATTTTTGCTTTTAATAAGCTATCTTGAGTTTTAGTATTTTGTGATTTGAAATTATTGATGCATGTTTGGTATTTTTTGATATATGACTATATTTGAGATCAATTCACTTTATCTATCATTCATTTTTGCTAACTCATTTATCTTAGTCTAGACTGACCCATTTATTATTTTTATAATACATGAGTGAGACCGAGATGTTTCAGGTCCTCCAGCTTAATGCTTTAGAGTGGATGTCCTATCTATTAGCTAGTAGTTACTTTTGTCATCTATGTATACATGTAATTTTATGTTGTATCTTATGCCGAGCTAGATTCCTTCGGTGCACATATTTATATTTTGAGATGCAGCGCTTTGTATATGTGTAGTCTACATCAAGTATCTATTTTGGGTCGGTTTAGACTTGTATTTATTTGTATTCTGATGTGTCTGATCTATGATTCTATGATCTGTATTTATTATATGTCATTCTAGATTTTATTATAGCCACCGTAGTTTTGTTTTAAGCCTAAATTGTATACACCGATTCCACTTGATTAAAGAAATGTATAATATATTAATCGACGTATCAATGCTCACTTAAAGTAAAATTCATGGATGGTCACTCCTAACCAGCCCTATTCTCTGCACTAGTCGACAATATTACTTTGTAATATTCTTTGTTAGTGTGGGTCTCGAGGTGGGGCATAATAGGCAGATAATGTAATGCACACTCTACAACCATGTTATACAACCAAGTTATCTACACAACAATCTACTCAACCAAAATGCAATGTGATTATGTAAGCAACATACTATAGATGAGCTCAATCCTAGTTTGAATGCAAGATTGTGACATATATGCATGTATGCAAGCATCCTCATTATACATAAGATTCTACATGAATGCAAAAATAATAGTAAAAAGTGTGGCAACCATCCCTTACATTCAATCTAGCAACCATGATGCAACCAACACCTATATAATACTAAATTTTGAAGAGAGAAAGTTTACCAGAGAAAAGCTCAAGATGTTCTCTTTTGTTTCCTATGTGCTTTCCACTGGATTATCTTCCTGTTACACTCGGACCAACCTAATTTCTTTGTTACAAAGCTTTCTAACTCTGTGCTCCACTATACGTGCACTGACATGGGGTGTTATTGGCCCCGTTTCCATATCTGCTAATTGATCAGGCTCTACTATGGTAGCTATGCTATACAGTCATTTCCCTAAGTGTGATACATGGAAGACATCATGTACTCCCACTAGCTTGACCGGAAGCTCTACTCGATATACAAGTTTCCCCTCTTTCCAAAATCGGGAAAAGCCCAACAAACCTCAACGCTAACTTCCCCGATGTTCCAAACCTCATAACCTTACTAGGAGGGGAAACTTTAACAAATACCATGTCTCTAACCGAAAACTCCAACTCTTTCCTTTGCCTATCAGCATAGGACTTTTGATGGTCATGTGCGGTCTTCATTCGTCGCCTAACTTTTTTGATTTCTCGCGGATCAAATCTGGTCAAAGTAGAATTTTGTTGTTTGTTTTCCACCAACAATTAGGCAATTTGCATGGCCTTCCGTATAAGGCTTCAAAGTGTGCCATGCCAATCATCGCTCGGTAACTATTAATGTAGCGAATTACACCAAGGGTAAATGCTACTCACAATATCCTCCAAAATCCATGATGTAAGCTCTCCACATATCTTCCAAAATCCTATTCACCCTTTCTGTCTTACCATTGGTCCGGGGGTGGTAATTGGTGTTAAGATTCAATGTCGTTTCTAAAGCTAACTGCAAACTCCTCTAAAATTCACTGGTGAATAAGAGATCTCTATCACTAACAATGCTTATCGGAACCCTATGCACTCGTACCACTTCTTTCATATAAATTTGCGCCAAAGATGCTGCAATCCTATTACACTTTATAGGGATAAAGTGGGCACTTTTAGTGAGTTTATTTACTATAACCCAAATAGCATCAAAGCCTCTTTCACTAGTAGGCAACACATTATTAAGTCCATCGATATATGCTCCCACTTATAAGTCAGTACCGCTGACGGTAATAATAGTCCTCTAGGCTTCCTTTGTTTTGCCTTTATCTTCTGGCATGTCAGACACCTAGTGACATATTCCACTACCCTTTTATTCATCCCCAACAAATAGAAATTTCGCCTCATATCCCTTTACATTTTATCTCCATTAGGGTGAATAGTCCTCCTAGAATAGTGACACTCAACCAACACTCCCTCCAAAACGTCCTCCACCATTAAAACACATTGGCATCCATCCCTCCTCATCCATCCCATTTTGTCTATTACATACCTATGTATATGGGGGGAATGTTTCCTCTACTTAGCTTTCCCAAAATATCTACTATTGCCACATTCTTCTTCGGCTTGTCCCCAACGTGGTCTATTAAGACTGTCCTAACTTTCAAAGTCACAGGATAACCTAAAGTGAGTTCTGATGGCGGTTGGAAACTGAAATTCGAGAGGAACTCCAACTGCCTACACTCAGGTATAACACCCAGAGTAGCATGCATTGGTTCAAGGGCGTCAGCAACAACATTTCCTTTTTCGAGGGTATACTGATTCTCAAAGTCATATGATGCTATAAACTTCATCCATCTCTGCTGCCTAAGATTTAAATCTTTTTCGAAAAATGGGTATTTAAGGGATTTGTGGTCAGTGAATCAAACCTTTCTCTCAAAAGATAGTGCATCCACATCTTCAGACCAAAAACAATGACCGCTAACTTTAAGTCGTGAGTGGGGTGCCTCTTCTCATGATCCTTCAACTACCTGCTTGCATAGGCTACACTTTGTTTTCTTGCATAAGGACAGCTCCTAGCCCCGTACCACATGCGTCGATGTAAATAGTGAAAAGCTTCGTCCCATATGGAATAGTAAGTATTGGTGCACTAGTCAAATGCTCCTTCAGCTTCTTAAATGCTTCTGTGCATTTTTCATTCGTGAAAAAACTAATTTTTTCTTGGTTAAGCGAGTAAGTGGGACTACTATCTTTGCAAAATCCTTGATGAATTTCCTATATTAGTCCGACAACCCTAGAAAAGTCCTAACTTTCACTACGTTCTTCATAATTTTCCAATCTTGAATAGCTTTCACCTTTGCAGGATCAACTGACAACCCCTTCTAAGAGATAATATGATGGAGAAATCTCAAAAGTGTCACTTTAAGAATTTGGCTTTTAGTTGGTGCCTTCACAAGGTCCCTAATACCTCCCTTAAATGATTTTCGTGCTCACCTTCACTTTTAAAACAAATACTAGAATATCGTCTACCTATACTACGACGAACTTATTTAGCTACCCCCTAAAGACTCTACTCATCAGATCTACAAAATATGCAAGGGAATTTATCAAACCATAAGGCATTACTTCATATCCATACAGTCTGTCTGTAGTGAGAAAAAGAATCTTCTGTTTGCTATCCTTGGCTATTCTCAATTGGTAGAATCTAGTGGCTAAGTCCAACTGAGAAAAGATTTTGGCTCCAACAAGCTGATCAAACAAATCGTCTATTCTAGGTAAGGAATGCCTATTTTTCTTAGTTAGTTTGTTAAGCTCTCGATAGTCGACGCATAGCCTTAAAGAGCCATCTTCCTTAGTGGCAAAGACAACTAGTGCTCCCTATTATGAAGTATTATGGCAAATAAATTCTTTCTGCAATAACTTCGAAATTTGCTTATCCAACTCTCGCCTTTCTTTGGGGGCCATATGCCTTAATGGTAGCATGACAGATCTAGCGTTCTTCTCCAAATCAATCCTAAATGCGATCTCCCTTTGGGATGGAAGACCAGAGACTTCTTCAAAAACATCCAGAATTTCTCGTACCACGTGCACAGATGAGAGCTTATCTTGCGATAGGCTAATTAGATAATACAAATAGCATACCTCGACTGAATTTTGGGGTGCACAACGAACATCAGTATCTTTCCCTTTACAACTCCTTAACCAAACGATCCTTCTACCACAATCTAAGATAGCCTCGTAATAAGATAACCAATCCATCCTTAGGATGAGTATATACCCCTCAAAACCCAGAACATACACATTACATGTAAAATCAAAGTAACATATATCCACTACTTGGTCTTTACAAATCAAACAAAGTGTGTCGACCTCCCAATAGGATTTGATACGACTACTGGGTTGGTGACAACTTGGGTTTTTAATCTTAAGGAGTTGACTAGATTTCTAGCTATGAATGACTATGATGCTTCTAAGTCAAATAAGGTATGAATAGTATCGTCGAAGATAATAGTTGTACCTTCCACTACAGCATTTCCTTTGTCTCTAGGTGGAGGTCTACTTGAGATAGGTACAACTTCGATGGTATAAGCATACCCACCTTGTCCCTCTTTTACTAGCTTCGTGCACCGATTCTTGCAATGCCCTTCCTTGTGGCTGTGATAGCTTCTCCATTTGAATTCTTCTCTTATCAAACTCACTTTGTAGTCCTTAGTGATGTTCCATCTCTTCTGACATTTACAAAATGTCACTCCTCCTTTCTTGATCTTCCCCTTGGTTTTATTATTAGCCCAGAATCCCCCTTTATTCGCTCCACCTTGATTTTGCGTCTGTCCTACCTACTCCTTCTCCTCAATACAAACTGTCTAAAGTTGGACCATGTCATATATCATCTCATAAGTGGCACCTACGGGAACTTCGTTCAAAAGAAGCTCCCTATGTGGGGAATTTAGGCTCTTGACAAACTTCATAACCTTCTTTGCAGGGTTTTCAATAAAACTCAATCCAAACTTAGCTAATTCCACGAACTTGTTGACATACTCCTTCACTGTGGAGTTTCCTTGCCTTATTTGTATAAACTTCTCCAATTGTGAACATATTTCAACTTTGGACATGAATTGCGACTCAAAGAGAGCCCTAAATTTAACCTAAGTAATTACTTCCTAGGCATTCTCTTTAACTACTATGGTGCACCAATCCAGCGCCTCCCCCTTTAAATGCCATGCAGCTAACCTCCTCTTGATCCAATCTTCCCATCTTAGCTTCCGGAATATACATTCACAATCGTTAATCCAAGCCTTAGTTTCAACAAAATATTCAGCCCTCGTATATGCCCGTCCCCTATATTATGAAAGTCTTTACATATTTTGGGGAAGTCTAGTGGCTAGGCTGTTGCTATAGTGAGCGGAACAACTGGTGCCACTAGCGCAGCTTGTTGAGAAATAGGAACATGCCCCCACATGCCTTAGGTATTGCTTGAACCATTCTAGCATCCCTCTTATGGTGGGTATTTCCTAGGTGGTTGGATTCCTAGCCTTTGTGCAGTTGTTTTTAAACATAATAAACTATTTGTAGGTTTGAGCTTTTTAGTCATGGCTTCCTAAGATAGTATTATTAGCTAAAATAAAAAAATTCTAGTGTGTTTAAATATGTTCATAAAAGCGTACATATATATAGTAGGGTTTTGAAAATACTTTCAAAAATAACAAATACGTACTTTCATGTATACATATTCCCACTGATCCAGTAACATAAGCTCTGATAACAAATGTAACTGCCCTAGGTGACTACATTTGGTAATCCCAGACACACTGGTTTTATGACCAGCCTCTCGACTGCCTAGGCCACAACTTGCCTAGCCAACCTAAATTTTCGAGACGTATAGGAGTAAGCAATAAAGCTTCGCCATAGTTCACAATGCGAGAGCCCCCTATCTTGCTACAACTACGTGAAACCAGGTCTAATGAATGAAAATATCAAACCTTACCATAATAGTATTTGAGCAGTATTATTTAGGTATGTAATATGTCTTATGCATCATATAATTTAACCTACTTAGTATACATCCAACTATAAACCAAAGGCTCTTCTAGTCCAGCTCCATAACGTACCTCCAACTCTAGGCCAATGGCCCTTTCCAATCTAATTTATAACTCTAACGCGGGTGCAATGCAACTACAAGGTCTAACGACTCATCTCCATCAATCACGCGCTAATAATGCGAGGGAAAGCACCTGAGCTACTTAATACTTCTTTAATGGGAATTAGGCAGACTCTGACCATTTAATACCTATAGCTTTGGCAGATCCCTATCATTTAATACCTAAACCCAAGGCAGCTCCTCTCTGGTATTTCCTAACCATGATCGTAAGAAATCTCATAAGTCCACTTAATACTTCTTTTATGGGAAAGAGGCAGACCCTACGATAGTCATTTAATACCTCAATCCTAAAACGGACCCCTCTAGAGATTTCCCACTACCGTACCTAAAAGATAATCGTGAACATTTGATACTTCTTAAGCAAGAAGAAGGTGGATCCTATAACAACCATTTAACACCTCCAACCTAGAAGTAGGCATGTACTAGGATATTCGTCCTATGATCTGTAACTCCAACCGTGACATCTTACATTAGTCCAACTATTCGTAGGTGCTAGTAGCCGGATTCGCCGAGAATGCTTACCCTACATGATTTGGACTAACCACGCATCCACCGTGTGTACTTATTATAGATGATGTCTTATATCAGTCCCAAAGTCATACAACTACTAGCCATATTAGCTGGGCAAACCTCTATATGTTTTAATTAACCACACATCTCTATAACTTTGTCATATTTTCGCTCTTTGAATATACTACCATATATATAGTATACCTCATCTGCATTTATGCATTAAGGCCATACATGGAAAATTCCTTATTTTGCCTTTAATTATGGATTAATTTCCATAATTATCCTAACTTCCTTTCCATAGAGTTTAATGATATTTATTAACCTATTTATTATATACGATACGACTTATATGTTACTATTTATACGTTATTAATATATTTAAACAAACCTATTTATTCGATAATTTACAAAATACCTAATATCCATAGCTAGAAAAAATAGACTTTTTTGTGTGTGTGTCTATGTATATGTGTGTGTATGTATATTTAAAAATGGAATCAAAATACTAAACTTATTTTACATTAAATTATAGAACCAACTTGTAACACCCCATATTTTTATAACATTATTTAGGATATTGAATTAGCTAAAATTAAATAAATAATATGGAGATTAATGGGTTGAGATTTGTTTTAGCTAAGGATAGCCGTGCCATGATAGTGTGTTAATTAATATAAAATAACCTAAACAAAGGTGTTAGGAAATGACAAGGGCATTATGGGAAATAGGTGGAGCTTATACCCTAAACCCTTAAGAGATAGAATGCTCACGTTCATTCTCATTTTTATTAAACTAAAAATACTAAGGTCGGCCACCATTTTCACTCTCAAGAAGAAGATTAAAGTTAGGATTCAAGAGAAGGGAAACAATCAACTAAATCAATATCAAATCTCACATCTATAATCTCAAAGCTAAGGTGAATAATTACTACATCCCATATTCTTTTGGTTTTCAGTTTTAAGACTAAGATCTGAAATGTTTTGGCAAGTAATTGCCATGTTTTGAGGATTAAAATTTATATGTATGTTTGTTGGTGATATGCATGTTCAGACTTGTTTTAAATGATATGTTTGATATAAAAACCCTAATTGATGACATCCAAATGCCTTGAAAATATAAATATAGGTCAGAAATGATATTTTAGAGATGGGTTTCAATTTTCATAATTTTCCGAATTAAGGTGGATTTTATATTAATTTTCTAGTGAAGGAAATTGTTTATTGGGTTATAAATTATTTTTGGCTAAAATAATAATTATTTGGGTTTGAAATTTTTATATGTTAGGCTACATATTAAAATAGATTTTTTGGGATTTTTCTAGATTTTTCCTAAGTGTTTTGATGAATATATAAATTATTTAAGGTATGAGACTTAAATGTATTATATATTTAATTAAGGAGAAGGGGCGTTTTGTAAAATAAAATGATTATTAATTTTGAAAATAGTGGCAGCACATTTTTGAAAAGAATTTGTTAACCAATGAGAATTTGACAAACAAAGGCAGGTTAGTTGAAAGTTATCCTTTTTAAGTTAAAAACAAAGAAATCATACTTTTAGCATGTTTCAGCCTAGTACAGCAGTAAACCTTCCGACCTAGACCTTCCGATAAGATCGAAAGGTTCTAAGCTTTCGACAAGGTCAAACCAATGCATATGGTATCAAGCTACCTGGTATGTAATGAATTGGACAGAGTCGAAGGGTTCTTAGTCGAAAGGTTGATGCCCAAAGAGGTTGGGGTATGCTTGTTTTATAAACCAAAAGCTTTCACCTGCTTTGCTTTCGAATTAGAGCTTTCGAATTGGTTGCTTTCGAACGGGTCAAAATGTGTAAAGGAAAGGTTTTAAACCTTTCGACACAGTCGAAAGGTTACTGCCTCTTTATGTAAATGTTGTGTTTTGAACCTTCCGACAAAGTCGAAGGGTTTACTTTGATTGAATTCGAAAGTTTTACTTGTTTGAAAAACTAGCTGCTTCTCCATGCTTTCAAAAGGAAGCTTTCGACTTAGGTGATTTACCCTTGTTTTATAAATTGAACTATAACCCAAAGCTTTCGAAATAGTTGTTTTAAAAGATGCTTTAAAGCTTTCGAAGCAGAACTTTCGACTTAGTCGAAAGGTTGCTTCCAATGGAGTTGAAAGGTTTTAAAAGAATGTTTTCCACCTATTTTAAATTGAACCCAGAAAAGTTTTCGAAAGGCTATGTTAAAGAAGAGTTAATGCTTTCGAAAGGATTTGTTTATTGAATGGTTTTAAAAGGGGTCGAAAGCCAAGCTTTCGAAGGGGTCGAAAGGTAAGCTTTCGAAGGGGTCGAAAGGTAGCTTCCGACTAGGTCGAAAGGTTTAGTTTCTGAATGATTTCGGAAGGTTTTAAATGGAAGGATTTCCAAATATTTACTAAGGTAATGTTTCAAGTCGTTTTAAAATAGGATGTCTAAGGTTTTATTACTTTCGGAAGGTTTGACATTCAATGGGTTCGAAAGGTTTGAGGTTCAATGGTTTCGAAGGATTGAGTTTCAATGGTTTCAAAAGGTTTTGATTTCTAAGGGTTTTGAGGGTACCAATGGAAACAATAAATGAATATGACCTAAGTTAGGGATATTGATGGAAATAGGCTAATCATGTGGCTAACATGATATAAATAGAATCATGGGGTTAACATGATATATATATATATGGAATCATGGGGCTAACATGATACAAATAGATTCACGGGGCTAGCATGAGTCAAATGGCAAATTCAAATAGAATCATAAGGCAAACATGATATAAATAAACTCATGGGGCTAACATGATATAAATAAACTCATGGGGCTAACATGAGACCATTAAATTCATAGGGCTAACATGAAATAATTAGATTCATGGGGCTAGCATGAATCAAGTGGAAAAATGATGGGTTCATAGTCATCCTAGGGAAACTATGTGATGTGAGATGGATAGTCTACATCAACTTAAGCAAAATGAATGTGAAATAGGTAGTCCCTCTTGGATATAATTAAACTCTAAATGGCGATGGGGAAATCCTAATTGTTTTCAAGTATGCATATCACCATAATATTTTATAAATACATGTTTTAACCATTGTGGATGCAGGGGCACAGTATATGATTTTCTGAAAGGTTTTTCAAATGTTTTAAAAGGATGTTAGTGAGGGCAACCCCGTTCTGCTAAGCGGCCTGGTCTCACTTAACATGTTTAACCGGGATGGATTGTATTATTCACACCAGGCTTTATTCTGACTCGAAGTTTATGTGTTCCCCTTAAACTCTCGGGTGCTCAAAATTAATTTGAGTAGGCTGAGGGATTAAGGTCTTTTTCAGTTTTAGTAGGATGACGAATAAGGCTACCAGAGGCATGAAGGAGGCAAACGGATAGCTATTTGGGATTTGCAGTTCTTGTTATGTTTCGATGTATTTCCGTTGTGATTGCACTAGGTCTATTATGACCATATAACTCTAATCAACCAAAGGGGTATCTTCATATACCGCTCTTGGCGTAATTTGTAATAATTATATTTTATCTGTGCCTGGGAACGATTTGGGATTATGAGTCGTGAATGTGAAACAATTGGTTTTGAAATGTAATGAAGTAAAAGTTGTTTTTGAAACCTGTTTTGTCTCATATTAAAGTGCTTCTGATATTATTGATACCATTAACATAGCCGTATTTAGTCGCCGGAAGCTGATACTATAGATGACTGCAGCATCTGTAGCGCTTAGTTTTGGGCCTCTAGATAGGGGATGTTACAGCTTTGTATCAGAGCATGGTGTATGAAATACTTTAACTAAAAATGATTTTTGAAAACATAATCCTTAGAAATTAGAGTTAAGATCGGGGTATGGGATAACGCTATAGTAACGTACTTGTATTTGCTATATATATAAGTATACGATGTATCTCTAGACTCCTATCTTAGTTAGGATATTCATCTGTGTCTCACGAGGTTTGAATATAGATATGGAAAAAAGAAAAGGCGGAGTAAACCTTGGAGGAGATAGAACCACTACTAATGGAAATGCCCGACCAAATGCTAGAGGAGGTTCCGGGCTCATGCTGAAAATGCAGGTGCTGGGGTTCCTCAAGTGGATACGGGAGCCTTGTATCCGTTGTTGGCAAACCTTTTGCAAGCAGGAGCTGCTGGAAATGCTGGTGGGGTAAATCCCATAGTTCCAGTTTGATATAACTATGATAAACTGAGTAGAGACTATATCAGATTGGGAGGAAAGCCGTTTGCTAGAACGGAAGATGCCATTGAAGTAGAGAATTGGTTGTTGAACTGTGAAAGGATCTTTACAGATCTAGGCATGAATGATGGGGAGAAGAGAAGGCTAGCCTCAAGACAGTTGCAAGGGTTAGCGCTTCATTGGTGGAACAGTGTGACGGCCGGAGTGCCAGAGGAAGAGTTGACTTGGGCTGACTTCAGGAGGAGGTTTGAGTAAAGGTTCTTGTTTGAGGTGGCCAAGTCGACGTTAATGAGGAAGTTTATGGATCTTGTCAAAGGACAAATGTCTATGATCGAGTATGCTACTAGGTTTGATGAGCTATCTCGATATGGTTATGCTTTGGTTGACACGAATGTCAAAAGGAATGAGAGATTCATTAGAGGATTAAGGCCAGAGCTTGGCAGAATGACTATGGCCCATATCCGAGATCCTTCTAATGTGGTAGTAGAAATGGCCATTCGCCATGAGGAAATGCTTGTTGTTTTGGCTAGGATAAGCCCGTTGAATTCCATGGTCCATAGAGGAAGAAGAGGAAATTCTTTAAGAAGAAGGGCGCTCAGAGAGAAGGAGCGGCCAAGAAAGGGAAAGCGGATATAGTTTGCTATAAGTGTGATAAGAAGGCTCACTATGCTAATGAGTGACGTTTGGGAGATGGAAAGTCTGTTTTGGGGAAGCAGAATGTGCAATGCTATAATTGCAACCAGATGGGGCATTACAAGAACAAATGTCCTGAAGCAGCCAAGGCAGGAAAAGGAAAGGTCTTTGCTTTGGAGCCATCATCTTCTAAACCAACTGCTGCTGAGAAAGGAAAGTCTGTGGTGGAAGGTATGCTTTCGATCCATGGCATACCAATTAGGGTATTATTTGATACCAGAACATCTCATTCTTTTATTTCTCAATGTTTGGTAGATAAGCTTAACCTAGAACCCTCATATCTAGTTACTTCCTTAAGGGTTGCAAATCCGATAGGAGGGTATGCAACGCTTGGGATGAGGTGTGACCATTTAGAATTTGATTTGCTAGGCCATACTTTTGATTGTTGTTTGCATGTGTTTGACTTTGTGGGATTGGGATTATCCTTATGATGGATTGGTTAAGTAAATATGACGCTAGGATATTTTGCCATGCTAGGAAAATATCATTTAGTCACCCGGATTGTAGTGATCGGATAGTTTATACTATAAAGAACCCTAGTTGTGAAGTGAATTCTTTATTGGGTATCATGGAGTTGGAAGATGAGTTGCATCGAGTCTTTGTAGTTAGAGAATTTGCTGATGTATTTGAGCCAGTAGTTGGATTGCCACCGAAACGAGCCATAGAGTTTCGGATTGATTTGGTGCTTGGAGCAGAGCCAATGAGTAGGCCGCCGAGCAGGATGACACCCACTGAGATAAGAGAGTTGAAGGTGCGGTTGGTGGATTTGGAAGGCAAGAGTTTTATTCGACCAAGTAGTTCACCATGGGGATTGCCTCCGTGTTTGCTAAGAAGTCGGACGGATCGTTAAGGCTGTGTATCGATTATCGTAAGTTGAATGAGAAGACGATATAGAACTGATATCCATTGCCGAGAATTGACGATTTGTTCGATCAGTTAAGTGGAGCCAAGGTATTTTCTCAGCTGGATTTGGCGATGGGATTTCATCAGCTTAGAGTGGCAGAGGACAGCATTCCTTTGACGGCGTTTAGGACAAGAGATGGATCGTACGAATGGTTAGTTATGCCGTTCAGACAAACTAATTCGTCGGCATTCTTTGTGGATCTGATGAATATAATTTTCCGAGAGCACTTAGATAGATTTGTGTTGGTCTTCATAGATGACATTTTGATATACTCTAAGAATGAGAAGGAGCATGAAGTTCATCTTAGAGTTGTGCTCGAGACGTTGAGAGAACATCAGTTGAAGGCTAAGTTTTCGAAGTTTCAGTTTTGGAAGAAGAAAGTGAAGTTCCTTGGTCATGTCCTCTCAGAGAAAGGGTTGTCTGTGGATCTAACTAAGATTGAGGCGGTGAATAATTGGAAGAGACCCGAGATGGTGACTGAGATTAAGAGCTTTCTTGGACTAGCCGGATATTATAGAAGGTTTATAAAGGATTTTTCACGGATAGCGGCACCGATGACTAAGCTTACGCAAAAAGGTGTGAAGTTTGTATTGACTGATAAGTGCGAGGAAGCATTCCAAACCTTGGAACACTTATCGACCCATGCACCGGTGTTGGTGGTTCCGGAGGGGAATCGGGATTTAGTTGTTTATACTGATGCGTGTGGAACTGGATTGGGAGCTGTGTTGATGAAAAGAGGTAAAGTGATTGCTTATGCTTATAGACAGCTCAGACCACATGAAGTTAGGTATCCAACGCATGACTTAGAGTTAGCTGCCATTATATTTGCTTTAAAGTGTGGAGGCATTATCTTTTAGGAGAGCGATTTGAGCTTTATACTTATCATAAGTCGTTGAAGTACTTGTTCTCTTAGAAGGAGCTGAACATGAGACAACAAAGATGGTTGGAGTTTATTGCTGCTTATGATTTTGGAATTGAATACACACCCAGAAAAGGAAACAAGGTGGTGGATGCACTCAGCCGAAAATATCATAATGCAGTATTGGCTATGATTGCTGAGTGGAATGATTTGGAAGCATTATCAGCTTGTAGTGTGCAGTTTAGATCCGAGGTAGGTTCAAGTGCAGGAAGTGCTATGTTGTCTAGTTTATAATTTCGACCAGTAATGATTGAGAAGATAGCTTCTAAATAGGAGGAAGATTCAGTTTTGGCTGAATGGATCGGAAGGTTGAGGGAAGGAACGAAGAGCGATGACCTAAAGGATTTCAGTCTTGACCAAAATGGGTGGTTGAGAAAGAAAGGGAGGTTATGTGTCCCGGATATAGAAAACATGAGGAAGGATGTTTTGGATGAGTGCCATCGTTCGAAGTTCGCTATCCATCCAAGAGGAACAAAGATGTATCGGGATATGAAGAGAAGTTTCTTCTGGAAAGGTATGAAACAGGACATTGGTATGTGCGTTAACCGGTGCTTGAATTACCAACAGGCAAAGGCTGAACACCAAAAACCAAGCGGATTGCTTCAACTGTTGGAAGTTCCGTTGTGGAAGTGGGATTCTATCTCTATGGATTTTATTGATGGGTTGCCAAGATCTAATAGAGGGAATGAAAGTATATGGGTCATAGTGGATAGATTGACCAAGAGTGCCCATTTCATTCCCATCAGATCAAATAGGATGGCACCTAGTCTGGCAAAGTTGTTTATGAAGAATGTAGTTAGACTGCACGGAATTCCTAGTAGTATTGTCGGTGATAGAGATTCTTTGTTTACTAGTGAGTTCTGGAAAAGTCTACAGGAAGCTTTAGGAACCAAGCTCAACATGAGTACCGCTTACCATCCGTAGACTGATGGGAAAATGGAAAGAGTTAACAAAATCTTGCAAGATTTGTTAAGAGCGTGTGTATTGGATTTTGGGGGGTCATGGGAGAACCATCTTCATCTAGTCGAGTTCTCGTATAACAATAGTTATCAGACTAGTAATGGGATGACACCGTTTGAAGCTTTGTATGGAAGACCATGCAAGTCTCCCGTATGTTGGTTAATGATCGAGGATAGATTGGTTCTTGGTCCGGATTTGGTGAAGGAAGCCGCGGAGAAGATTGAGTTGATCCGAGTTAGGATGAAGGAAGCCCAGTCTAGGCAGAAAAGTTATGCTGATAGAAGAAGGAAAGATTTGGAATTCTCCGTTGGAGACTATGTGTTCAATAAGGTTTCGCCGATGAAGGGTGTGATTAGGTTTGGGAAGTCAGGAAAGTTAGCACCTAGATTCATTGGTCTTTTTTGTATTGTTGAGAGGATCGGGAAACTCACTTATAGAGTAGAGTTACCGAGTAGTTTGGCTAGAGTCCATGATGTTTTCCATGTTTCTCATCTTAGGAAATGTGTTAGAGACCCAGAAACTACTATAGTACCTACAGATTTAGTAATAGAGCCGGATTTGACTATAGTTAGAAAGCCGATTCAGATTATGGGTAGAGATGAGAAGAAGTTGAGCAATAAGACAATCAAGTTAGTAAAGGTTCAGTGGAGTGACGATACTAGAGACTGTACTTGGGAGACGAAGAGCAGGATTAGAGACTCCTAGCCGGGTTTGTTTGATGGTATGTTTTACCTTTGATTGTTTTGTTGTGTACCTTATTGTAATTTCGAGGACGAAATTCTTTAAGGTGGGGAGTCTATAACACCCCATATTTTTACAACATTATTTGGGATATTTAATTAGCTAAAATTAAATAAAATAATGTAGAGACTAATGGATTGAGATTTTTTTTAGCTAAGGGTAGCCATGCCATGATAGTCTGTTAATTAATATAAAATAACCTAAACAAAGGTGTTAGGAAATGACAAGGGCAATATAGGAAATAGGTGGAGCTTATACCCTAAACCCTTAGCAGATAGGATGCTCACATCCATTCTCATTTTTATCAAACTAAAAATACTAAGATCGGCCACCATTTTCACTCTCAAGAAGAAGATTAAAGCTAGGATTCAAGAGAAGGGAAACAATCAACTAAATCAACATCAAATCTCACATCTATAATATCAAAGCTAAGGTGAATAATTACTACATCTCATATTCTTTTTGGTTTTCGGTTTTAAGACTAAGATCCGAAATGTTTTTGCAAGTAATCGCTATGTTTTGAGGATTAAAAGTTATATCTATGTTTGTGGGTGAATTATGCATGTTCATACTTGTTTTAAATGATATGTTTGATATGAAAAAACGAATTGATGACATCCAAATGCCTTGAAAATTTAAATATAGGTCGGAAATGATATTTTAGAGATGGGTTTCAATTTTCATAATTTTCCGAATTAAGGTGGATTTTATATTAATTTTCTAGTGAAGGAAATTGTTTATTGGGTTATAAATTATTTTCGGCTAAAATAATAATTATTTGGGGTTGAAATTTTTATATGTTAGGGTACATATTAAAATAGATTTTCTTGGATTTTTCCAGATTTTTCCTAAATGTTTTGATGAATATATAAAATTATTTAAGGTATGGGACTTAAATGTTTTATATATTTAATTAAGGAGAATGGGCATTTTGTTAAATAAAATGATTATTAATTTTGAAAATAGTGGCAGCACATTTCTGGAAAGAATTTGTTAATGATGAGAATTTGACAAACAAAGGCAGGTTAGTTGAAAAGCTATTGTTTTTAAGTTAAAAACAAAGAAATCATACTTTTAGCATGTTTCAGCCTATTACAGCAGTAAACCATCCGACCAGACCTTTCGACAAGGTCGAAAGGTTCTAAGCTTTCGACAAGGTCAAAGCAATGCATATGGTATCAAGCTACTTGGTACGTAATGAATTGGACAGAGTCGAAGGGTACTTAGTCGAAAGTTTGATGGCCAAAGAGGTTGGGGTATGTTTGTTTTATAAACCAAAAGCTTTCACCTGCTTTGCTTTCGAATTAGAGCTTTCGACCAGGTCAAACTGTTTAAAAGAAAGGTTTCAAACCTTTCAACACGGTCGAAAGGTTACTGCTGCTACTTTGTTTTGAAACCTTCCAACAAAGTCGAAAAGTTACTGCCGCTTTATATAAATGTTGTGTTTTGAACCTTCCGGTAAAGTCGAAGGGTTTACATTGATTGAATTCGAAGGGTTTACTTGTTTGAAAAACTAGCCGCTTCTCCATGCTTTCGAAAGGAAGCTTTCGACTTAGGTGATTTACCCTTGTTTTATAAATTGAACTATAACCCAAAGCTTTCGAAAGAGTTGTTTTAAAAGATGCTTTAAAGCTTTCGAAGCAGAGCTTTCGACTTGGTCGAAAGGTTGCTTCCAATGGAGTTGAAAGGTTTTAAAAGAAGGTTTTCCACCTATTTTAAATTGAACCCAGAAAAGTTTTCGAAAGGTTGTGTTAAATAAGAGTTAATGCTTTCGAAAAGATTTGTTTACTGAATGGTTTTAAAAGGAGTTGAAAGCCAAGCTTTCGATGGAGTCGAAAGGTAAGCTTTCGAAGGGGTCGAAAGGTAGCATCCGACTAGGTCGAAAGGTTTAGTTTCTGAATGATTTTGGAAGGTTTTAAATGGAAGGATTTCCAAAGACTTTCTAAGGCAATGTTTCAAGTCGTTTTAAACTAGGATGTCTAAGTTTTATTGCTTTCGGAAGGTTTGAAGTTCAATAGGTTCGAAAGGTTTGAGGTTCAATGGTTTCGAAGGATTGAGTTTCAATGGTTTCGAAAGGTTTTGATTTCTAAGGGTTTTGAGGGTACCAATGGAAACAATAAATGAACTAGTGCATGGCCCGTGCTACGCACACGGGCAGTTGTTGGGTTATTAACAGTAGATGTCATGTTATGGACCTTGATAAAAATTAATTTTTATTTATGTATTTAAACTGAGTACCTTTTCAACCGTAAATTCTTATATTTTTCTTAGGAAATAATGCTTACATCATATATTTAAATAAATAAGTCCTATAATTAGTGGCTTTTTATGTAATCTACGTGGATAGTTTTGTGTTTACAAATATTAATCTTTTACATTTAGCAACTAATACTGGATTTTAGTGGTTTCTTGACTGTTGTTGATGTATGTTCAATGACCACACTTAAACATAACTATACCAAATAAAATTGAAGTAGATATTCATACTATAATACTTACCCGAAGTGACTATTTGTTAACTATGGTAAATACTGAAGGTATTATATTTCTTTCCTATATTAATTAATATGAATGTACTAAACTATCTAGTTTGGTGATGTAGTTTCTTTCATATATTTGTGCAAAATAATTTATTTTACATTAGACGATTGCTGTTTCTGATCAAACTTGAGTCAATGTATTATTAGCATACAGTATTGAATGCAGAATGTTGTATTATATACATAAAAGACAATAAATGGATAAATTAAATAGAAAAGATATCACACAAGGACCAAGTTTTTTATAACTATATAATAGTAAAAACTAATAATAATAAGTTATTATTAATAAGAGTCAACGAACCTAAAATTCAAGATCATTTTTCTACTTGTACATTGGAGTAACGAAGTATAAAAAATTACAGAACTTTCATATATAAAACTAATAGTTATGCTTGTTCAAAAGGAAAGGCATCCATATATCAATTAGTATATACTATAAATAAGACCAATTGAACACCGAGCTCAAATTAACATCCTTGGTGGAATTATTTGTAAGGTCGTGTCTTGATCAATGGATTTCTCTTGAAAAACATTTGAAGGTCAAAGCTCAAATTCTCCACCCAAAGTAGGCATCAGAGGGAAATCTTGTTGATAAGGACTGTGATGGAAACCTACTGTGTACCATAATACAATATCTTTACTTTCTAAGCTTATATAAGCTGAATGGGTTAGTTTGTATACATTTATCAAGTTTTCCGCCACTAAACTTCTATTGTTGTACACTACTACTATGTGCATAATAACAGTTGTGCTGGTAAAGTTGTGCAGCCGCAGCAGTACATAACTTCGGTTGTGCAACTTCATGCAGACATTGAAGTCCCTCTATGGATTGTCTACCTAGCATTTTCCTTTCAATACTTTTGTGTGTAGCTTGTATTTGAATGTGTAAATTTTTAGAAAATAAAAAACGCACGGATCTTGTAGCAATAAGCTTGATCATTGGGTTGAGCCAAGCTTTTAACAGTTGGAGTTTCGTCCAACATATAAAACTTAAAAAAAATGTTACAAATGAATTTAAATAAAAATAAATTTTCAAAAGCTAGAAATTACAGCTTTCGAAACATAATTCAATAACTATTATGTTTCATTTCATTTATTTTAGAAAAATAAGGTAAATATGAATATTTGTTTTCTTTTCAAGTGTGAGATATTCACCTTATTGATTAGAAGTAACATATCACTAAAAAAATAGTAACTCTTGTCAGATTTGTATATTACTATTATTACATGGAAGTCGCATAAAAAACAACACTACTTCAGTTCTTAAGCATGAAAGGCTCTTCCAATATAAAAAATTACACATTCCAAAATTATGTTACGTACCTGATATGCAATTTGTTTTTAGGTTCACAAAAAAAGAAGATAGGCAGAACCATGAATCTCTTTTTGTGCATAGGATGATCAATGGAACTCTATGTATCTAATGTTTGCATCATACAGCCTAGCAACCATTTCAGTAAAATAGCTACAAATTGCTTCCTTCACTTCAGGATAAAAATAACATACAATTTACGACTATAGTAAATTTTAACCGACACAAATTTGCATAAACAAATGCACTGATTTAGTTCTTTCATGCAAGGTATGCACTACATTATTGGTTCTGATAAACAAATATAACTGAATAACATATCAAATTTTGGTGATTCACAGAGTTACCACTATACACTCATGTATTATTAAACTATGTTTTGCTTGAAAGATAAAACCCTCAATATCAATTCCGTAGTACATTTAAAACTGAGTTACTTCCAATAAAAGATTGGTTCAACAATGCATACTATAATTACAACAATCGCTAACAATTCAAATGGAAAAATCAACGATTAAGTCTTTATTTGGAACTCAGGAGGAATGATACTGTAAACCATGAAGTGATTACATAGGGGGAAAAAACTGATTCCACTTCCATGTACTTGAGTTTACAGCTAAAGTGCAATAAAATTTAGGATAGAACAATTGCATCCAGAAGGTGCCTGGAGCACCTTATAAATTGGCGGTACAATATATAAATTTATTTTAATAACAATTTCATAATACCCATTTAATCAGAATTTGGACTGTCGCCATGGTGCCACTGTGCATATTAAATAGAAAATAAGAAAACAGGGGAAAGAACGATATATTTAATAAATAACATGAAATGATTTGTACATCGGGACCAATCCATGAAAAAGGAATTTGCCTGGTTATCATAAATATGACATAAAAAGGTGATGTCAAACATGTTTAACAGCTAAAATAAAACTTACATTAAAACTAAATTAAACTAATATGGAAAATACTAATAGTAGACGTGAGGATGACATTGTCGTACGACAAATCAAAAGGTCTTCAACACGAAACATGATGGTTACAAACATATCATAGTTCAAAATAGTAGTTTTAACCAACTGATAACTTGCAAGCATAAAGGAGTATAATAAAAGTGCAGAAACAGAAATAATATTGCAATGATTGAGATTAAAAGATAAGTCTAAAAATATACATTACAAAAGTTACATTTGTAAGATGAGGTATATTTATCTACTAGTATCCACTGAATAGTGGAACAATGCATTGTTGATTTTTGAGAAAAAGGAAATTTCATAATTTCTGAATGTAAATCATAACATTAAAACCTAAAAACTTTTACATGCAATTTTTCTTCACTTGATATGATATAATATAAATTGACTTATACAAAAAAAATTCATCAAAGTTCTACAATACAACTTTCAAGTTTCATCCCCATAAGTAAAGGTTGACATGTATTTTGTCTTCTTCCTAAATAATTAAATTTATTTAAACTCCGCTATGCATATCTTAAACTATGAAAAGCATATGGTTTCTATGTGATTAGGAATTAAACTGGAATGAGACCAATCATTAAAACATATAGAAAACTTTAGTTCACAATATTTGCTTAACAACCCAACAATCAATATGCATACAAACAGAATCAATTGTTGACTTACCGAAGGCTGTCGTGAATTGTGATGGAAAACCCTGTAGGATTTTCTGTTAAAATGCCTAGCAACTGGCTTGTAAAATTACAAAAATCCAACTGATTGAGTACAGTCCATCAATACAACAGTCTGTGTAAACAAATGCACAGCTTGAATTAATTGACGTGCATATCAATTAACATCAAATTCTATTAAACAAACTTAATTGGATGACAAATCAAAGTCGTGGTAAAGATACACAGTAAACTTCTGTATTGTTGAAATATTTTCTGCTTCATATACTAAATTTTAAATGTTATTTCACCACTGTATGCAAAACATGGTTACCGCAATTTCAAGTGTTGGTTCTGCAATACAACTGGTAAATGGAGCAAGCGCTAAAAGTGCAAGTTGAATAAGCAGCAATCAAGTCTTTAGTTTGAACTCCAGCTTGAGTGATACTTTTACTAAGAACAGACTAAAAGATTAAACTAAATCTCCACTAATATGTACTTAAGTTTAAACAGATAATGCAGTAAATTATAGAACACCAACCATTGTATCCACAAACTGTCTAAGGCAATCCAAAATATTAATAACCAGTATATAGAAATATGTTAAAAACTATTTCATAATATCCATTTTATAACAGTATGAATAGTCAATGTTATACCACTGTCGGTATTAAGTGGAATAAAGGAGAATTGGGGGAAAACAGGTGATTTGAAAAAAAGCAGGTAGGGATTTGTACGCATAAACTACAATGTCTAAAAAATATATGGATTGTTTAACATGCATAAGGCAGAAAAAGCTGAGGTCAAACAGGGTTAACAACCAAAATAAACCGGCATAAACCAATTAAATCAAAACATGTAATAGTCCACTAATAATTAGGAGAGATGTTAGTTTCACTACATGTACTTAAACTCATTTACGAAGGTACCGTATTACAACTTTCATCCCCATAAGTTAATTGTCAAACTCGATTTTATCATTCAAGAATAAAATACATAAATTTAGCACATTTGCACTTATTCATATCTTAAACTGTGGAAAAGACATGGCTTTCATGGGAGCTGTAATCAAATTGGCAGGACATGATATTTGGAAACACAATCCACAAACTGTGCCTATCTACCATGACATTATATCAGTTACCATATGTATTAAAATTAAAGCAAACCTAAAATAATAGAGTTTAATTCTACGATCATATTATTACAAAAAATATGGTTGTCAAACCACTGTCAACACAACGGCTTATATGTCTTCAAAATCAAAGTTATAAGATAAAAGGAGCTTCGAAATGAATAGAATGGTTTTTGAGGTAGAGCGTTAAAGCAGATCATTGTCATATCATAAAACAAATCGGAAGAACTATATAAATGTGTACACAGTAACTGATTGATCTTCTACCTTTGTTTTATATTGGTTGTCACCGTAACCAATTTATCTTCAAACCCTAGTTGTGTAATTATCCATCTTAGACAAAACCAATAATAAATCCGATGTTTATAGAGAAAAATTATTGTTATTACTATATTCAGTTACATAGCAATGGATCATTTTAAACATTGCAAATGGTGAAATACCTAAAAGTCATAATAAGTTCAAGCTTTCACTAAATTAAATAGAATAAATTTCACATTTGGTAAATTATATAACCTCATATCGGTAGCATGAGTAACATATTCATGCATATAGTTAGGTACTAATTACTATATTAAGTTCTAAACTTTCAACTAAAAGAACCCACAATAGAAGCATAATCACAACAATACTATTACCTTCAATGAGCTATTGTTTACTCTCTTTTTGAATGACCGGGTACTAAAAGTGGCTGTATACATCGTAAGATATCTTACAAAAGCCAACTAACTTAAGATAAAAAGCTGACAGCCATATATTAAAAATGTGTACATATTTCATGCCATATAATTTAAAAGCTATCATGTATCCAAATCACATGCATCAAACAGTTTGAATTCAAAATGTTGAAGCCTTGCAGTTATACTGATACGGAATCATATGACCAGTAAAGAGGCTGCATATGTCATGAGACATGATTTACATTAACTAAAGTAACCAAGTTTAGAACAACTTTTTGTGTGATCAACATTTGGACCTTATTTGATTTCAATTCTACAGGCAAAAAAAATTTATAACACCAATGACAAACAACTTTGTAAGTATAATTTCATTTCATTCATTCAAAGCTTAATAACGTGTATGCCTCTTATTGGAAAACAGATGTGAAACACTTTTAACTGACATAAATCTAAATTCATTTTTATGTAAAAATGAGAAACTTAAGTTTGACATGTATAAGGAAAATTCTAACACTATTCCCAAGTGATATCGTATAATTACATAACACCCCGAATGAATCTCATTTGCACGGTATAAAAAGGGAAAAAAATGTCGTTATGTCATTTCTAACTAAGCCAACTAAAACATGTTGAAAAAAAGAGTGCAATGTATTTCATCTTAAGATTGTAAGCAAACGCACAAAATTATGTCAAAAGCATGTTTGTGCTTCATTTTAATTTTTATTATTGTAAAGTATATTGGAGTCAGAAAACATAAAAAATGCTATGTATAATAGGAAAATAGAAGTACATAAAATGCTTGGAAGTAGACCTTAAAAAATATGTACTGATTCGTTTTGCCAATTGTAGTGCACACTTCATTAAGAAATAACTAAGAAATTAATAGGCGAATGATGTCAAGTGAAATTGTAAAAGTATCAATGGACTAAAATTAAGAAAAGTACTTACAAATGGATACATTGTAGGTACAAATTGGTAGTCGATTGAACATATTCCAAATTTCAGTACCCATCACGACTAATTTTTTTGATTTGAGTTTACCTTCGAAATTGTTATATCACTGAAATCAAATCAATATTGTATCATATTACACAACAGTTTCCTAAAGATGTGACCACGTAGTAATATAGACTATTTAACTACTCCTACATTATATACTGTATACATATTGATATGTTGAATTTTATGCATATTGACATGTTGAATTTCCTAAGTTAGTTATACTGTAAAACATTTAGCGGTAAAAAACTAATGTACTAATACTTGCTTCAATTCACCATTGAAAATTAATGTCCCATTCGATTTAGAGAACAAATGTTTCATATTTACAACACTTCCATCATTGAAACAAAGTTAAGATTCTAAAGAAAGAACAAAGTAAATTTAACATATTAATCACTCCTTATATATTTTATATGTCCAATCATAAAGGGTTTTCCAATCATGTCCATATATTGTATGAATACTAATTAAATAAAAACTGAAAAGACCCAAAAATATAGAAATTCAATAATCAAATTAGAATTTCCAAATTTTGGCACACATTTAAAACTATAAATCTGAATATTACCTTGTGAAAGCAATGACAGTCCACCAAGAACAATATAGACGTCGACCAAATTATTACTTCTTATGTAACCAAATCTCTCACTTGTCCAGCAGTTTTTGACAGTTGAACAGATCGCCTGATTTGGTGTGAAAAGACCCTAGATTGCCTGATTGTTCATATATCAGCTCTTGTGTAATTTATTTGTTTATCTTGTATTCATTGGAACAGTTATAGTGGCATGACTGCTACCCTATTGGCATTGTTTCTTTGAACATTCTTCTTGCAACGGGTCGCAATTTCGGTTTTCCCTAACACTTGTGCAGAAGTTGTACGGACTTAAGTTGATTGATGTACTGTGAATCTGGTGTAGTTGGCTAGATTTGCACAACGTTACAGAAATAGAAACATGATTAGTTGTAGATCTAACAATGATTTAAGAAAACATTGAAAGTCATGGCTGCGGAACCTTGACAAACCATATGTAAATATATGTCAAAAGTTAAGGAGTAAAACAACCATGACTGACCATTTGAAATGACCACTTTCAAAAATAGAACTACATACCTTTAGTAGATTATGTCTAAATACATTTTAGGCCAAACAAACCCTTACTGCTAAATTGTAAGATTTATTCACCGTTATCAAAGTTAGAAAACATGGTTACTTGGAGCTTTGACTGTGATTTGAGAGAACACAGAAATTCATGACAGTGAAACTTTCAAAAAGCATAAGCAAATACACGTTGAAAGTTAAGTTGTAAAACAACTATGATTGACCATTTGAAACAACCACATTCAAAATGAGAACTACATACAGTTACCAGATTATGTACCCAATATAAATGAGGCCAACCAAACCCTTATTGCTAAATTTTAAGATTTATCCACCGTTGTCAAATTTTACTAAAAAAACGGGTATGGAGCAAAATAAAAATTAAATAAATAAAAAGGAGGTATGTACCATAGAGTTGGAACAACATATCATCAAAACAGGTTTTATGATGCAACCAACCGACTGTCTGGTCAATTGTATGCATAATACCCAGTTGGAGTAAAAAGGTTTAGCACATTAGTGACCTAAAAGCCTTTTATTAAAAATAAAGAAACAGGATGTAGCATAGAGTTGGAACAACAAATAATCTAATCAAGTTTTACCGCACATCCTGCCAACCGTGTGTTCAAATGTATACGGAATCCCCAATTCGAGTAATCAAAGGTAACAAAATACTGACCTAATTCAAGTTAATCCCCAATTTGACTTCGTGATTTTACCAACCATTTAACCTGTCAGATGTGGACAGTTTTGGGGTAAGATTAGTTGGTAGAAAAAGAAATTAAGAGGAGAGTAGGGTTTGCTGAGCCTGGAGAATGAAGTAGGAGACTGTTGGTAGAAAACAAAATCGAGAACTGTTGGATAATATTATTACCACGGTTCGATCAAGTTAGAGAATTTTTATACGACTCAATGGAAAAAAATTCCTAATCCATATGAATTAAGTAAAAAAAACAAACTGAAAAAAAGTTCACCTTTGAAAAGGAGGAGTTGCAATTTTATGTCGTTGGTTGAGAAGGTACCAAGCTATCGCCGGATAAGAAGGAGAATCTCCATTGAAACAATAGCCACCACCGCCTCCATAAAATTTTCAGAATTCGTCCTCACGTTGATCACATGTAAATTAGATCTAAGGAATACGGAGTTGGCGAAAGCGGGGGAAGAAATGGAGTGAAACCTAGATTTGTTAAAAAGATGTGAGTTGCAAATGGAGTGAGCAAGAAAGAGGAGCGGTCATGGTTGTGATAAAAATAAGTTTAATATAAAAATTTCGCAAGTGATTACTATAACCGTGTTTCTATTTTTTGAAATTTTGGGAGGCTGCTTAGAGTTGACACGTGGTAAAAAGTTGGAGCGTGGATTCTTCTTTCCTATTTAAGTAATAGATATGACCTAAGTTAGGGATACTGATTGAAATAGGATAATCATGGGGCTAACATGATATAAATAGAATCATGGGGTTAACATGATATATATATATATATGTGTGTGTGTGTGTGTGTGTGTGTGTGTGGAATCTTGGGGCTAACATGATACAAATAGAATCATGGGGCTAACATGATATAAATAAACTCATGAGGCTAACATGAGACCATTAAATTCATGGGGCTATCATGAAATAATTAGATTCATGGGGTTAGCATGAATCAAGTGGCAAAATGATGGGTTCACAGTCATCCTAGGGAAACTATGTGATGTGAGATGGATAGTCTACATCAACTTAAGCAAAATGAATGTGGAATAGGTAGTCCCTCTTTGATATAATTAAACTCTAATTAGGGATGGGGAAATCCTAATTGTTTTCAAGTATGCATATCACCATAATGTTTTATAAATACATGTTTTAACTATTGTGGATGCAGAGGCACAATACATTGTTTTCTGAAAGGTTTTGCAAAAGATGTGTTTTAAAAGGATGTTAGTGAGGGGAAACCCGTTCCGCTAAGCGGCGTGGTCTCACTTAACATGTTTAACCGGGATAGATAGTATTATTTACACCATGCTTTATGTCTGACACTAAGTTTATGTTTTCCCCTTAAACTCTCGGGTGCTCAAAATTAATTTGAGTAGGCTGAGGAATTAAGGTCTTTTTTAGGTTTTAGTAGGATGACGAATAAGGCTACCGGAGGCATGAATGAGGCAAACGGATAGCTATTTAGGATTTGCAGTTCTTGTTATGTTTCGATGTATTTCTGCTGTGATTGTACTAGGTCTATTATGACCATATGAATCTGATCAACCAAAGGGGTATCTTCAAATACCGCTTTTGGAATAATTTGTAATAATTATATTTTATCTGTGCTTGGGAACAATTTGGGATTATGCGTCGCGAATGTGGAACTTTGAAATGTAATGAAATAAAAGTTGTTTTTGAAATCTTTGTTTTGTTTCATATTCAAGTGCTTTTGATATTATTGATACCATTAACATAGCCGTATTTAGTCATCGGAAGCTAATACTATAGATGACTGCAGCATCTGTAGCGCTTAGTTTTGGGCCTCTAGACAGGGGATGTTACACAACACCTCTATTTCAAGGAAATAAAACTTTACAATTCAAACCCTTTATATTATATTCAACTTTTACATATACAAGCTTGAAATAGAAGAAGGGATTCATATTTACCTAAATTATAGAAATAGGCAATGCAAACTATAAATTGGAGAATTCATACTTTACACACCATTTTCTAAAAAATTCTCTTAGAACCCTTCATCACAACAATGGAAATTAGAAGTAGAAGTTGAATAGGACTTAAATTATTCAAATTGTAAACAACAAATTAAATTCTTTTATATTAACATAAAACAATTGAGATTCCACTAATATAAGAATTGACATTTTATTAGGGGAATTTTTGGGATTTTAGATTCAAGGTTTTTGTATACAAAATTCCCGAAGGCAGAAAACAAATCCAAACTTTTACTACACAAATTATTAAAAATTGAAAAACTGTGATTTCCACTCACAGATAATTTCCCTGATTTTTTTTGGATTAAGTTTCACGCCTTCGCCTAATTCCTCCTTCAGTTCCCGTTTTTGGAATATACAATAATTCAATTATATATAAATTAGATTTAGAATTCAGCGATTAGGAAAGAATAAAAATAGAAAAACGTACGTGTCTGTGTGTAAAACTAAAACTTATTCCCTTAAATCCAATTAACTTCTTCCCTAAAATTTGAATCTTGAATCTAACAAAGAATTGGAGGAGAGAACTGATGGAGTTTCCCTAGCATTGCAATTTTCATGCGAATAAAACTAAGGAGGTTATCCTCTTATTTGTAGTGGTTAGGATCCACCTGGATGGTAGGATTTTAGTCCGTTTAAAATATAAAATTTGAGTCATCGTTGACCAAAACAAACCCTAGTCATCATGCCTTAATCGGTCGACCACTAGCGGTCGACTGCCCAATGGAGGGGGTCGACCGGCCTCCTACCGCTAACCGTGAATTTTTGTTGCCATTTTATTTTTATTCCTTTTTTCATTTTAAAACCAACTTGAATGTTTTCCTTAAACATTAAGTTTCTCTTAACGTTAAGTTATTTGTTACCTTTTTAATTTCAAACGTTAACGTTTATAAATTTACAAATTTGAGTTATTTTAAATTCGAAACTTCAAACGTCAAAAACTTTTCCATTTGAGATTCGATCGAAAAACTTTATATATGTAAGTTGATCAAAAAATTTCCATGAACACAATGGTGTAACTTTTGTAGCCAAATTTCGATGATTCTGAAAACTTCATTTTTAGCCTTATTATTAATTAATTAATTTCTTCTTAAATTTTACGAGGTGTTAAACTTTCTCTTTTGAAGCATTCTTTGATCTTTCTTACAACTATTTTTGTGTCTTTATATAACAGCTAAATGTATTTATGTTGTTCATAGTGTTGTAGATGTGGAATATTCTTGGTTATCCCTCCTTACTATACTTTTTAGTCCATTGTTTTTGCCTGATCTTCCTTCAACTATTTTGATTTTTTTAGATTTAAACTAGAATGTAGTTTATCTACAAAAGAAAAATAAAATGAAATTTTGAGATCTACGTATTTTTGAAGTAATTATAGGACTGTAATATTTGCTATTGGTAATTTAAGGGGTGATAAAGTTTTGTAATTGTGATTCAATAGCATTACTTTTCTTTGCCTCTCAAATCAACCATGTAGTATTCCAACTTAATTAAGCAATATATGCTAGGACGAAGGAAAATTTTGATTCAAACTAGCTAAAACTTACACTTTCTTAGGATTATGCAATATGCCCTAGGGTGAATAGGGTATTTAAAATATTTTCGATAAATAGATAAATAATGCGGAAACATAAATGCGAAAAGTAAACGACACACAAATATACCCAATTTCGGCTGCTAACCTCTAATATACTAATCCTATATCTAATAACTATGCCTTGACTTTATCCAAAAGTCGTGAATTACAAACTACAAACCAAGTAGCTCTAACCTAGAACAAAAATTCTAGAGTTCCAAGTGTGAAAATAAAATAAAAAACAAATACAAAATTCCTCGTTTGCAAAATCAAATACACTATGCAAATTTCTTAAAAGCAGTAAATATTTATTACTGCCTTCCTCTTTAAGACTGTCATACTTCTAAAAAAAGCTTTTGATTTGAGTTATGCTGAATGCACCCCACTATGATCTCCATTTAACCCATCTGTTCCATTCAAAAATATACTACCAGATGCATTTGAAATTTTCAATAGTATACTGCCAAATGCAGTATATATATTTTTTATTTTTACCAATTGCAATTGGCAGTATATGGCCAATCAACATTTGGTAAAATGGAGCATGCAATGGAGTGCATTTTGCATGACTCTTTTCATCTTTTCTTCCCAAATCGATTGCTTTATTCAAAAAAATTATTTCTAATGGTTGATTCGTGCTCAAGATATGTATGCCCCAGTGTTGATTTAAGATATACTTCCATCAGAGAGTCAGATCGATGTACTAGTCAGCACGATTGCTTGCATGAGTTTGACTATGTCGGTTACTCTAGATTGTTGTAGTCATCAAATCTAAGCTGGATATGCTGGAGGTGATGTCTCAAATGATTCTTGACTTATGACTTGGATGCATCTTTGATTTGAAATATGAGATAAACCGATGAAATTGTGTCATCATCATGATTGGTTGGATCCGGAGATGTTCACTAAATTTACCATGCTCGATTGTTAGATATATTAGCTTGCCGAAAAAAGAAAACTATAGATTGCAGAGGGTTATTGGATCTGATTTCTGAAAGCTATATCACCTTTTGAAACTCCACTGCTAAATGATAATTTTTCTTCTTATTTAGAGTGGTCGATTTCTATTGCTTTGGAATAAATGACTGAAATGCTTATCTTGCTTATTGTAGTAAATAACTTCAACTCTCCGATGTTCTCCACAACTTTGGACCAATGCTTGGATTTTAGAACCATGTGCTTCGATGGTTTCCATCTATGTACCAGTTTTCGATTATGGCTATTCTTGGTTGGAGAAAGCTTCTAGGAGCACATTTCACAACTTATTTTGAAACCGCTTAAAAGGTGATTTGAATAGTAATTTATAAGTAGTTTTAAATAGTGGTTTATAAGTAGAAGCTAGTTATAAAATATATACATAAGTCATAAGCAACAAATTGTTGCTTCTCATATTTTGACTTATTAGTCACTTTTATGAGCTTCTTATAAGGAGTTAATAAACACTTGAATTGCAATAGGTGACTTATAAGTAGTTTTAGCTACTTATAAGTAGTTTCCAAACGTGCTCTAATATTGGTGTTGCAAGATGACGACTGCTCGATACTTGCATCTTTGAGTTCTGGATCATTGTGTTGGATACGTGTTTGCATTGTCATGGTGGACGAATTACTAGATCAGTAGCCTTGATTGTTGATTTGGTTTGGGCTTATTACAGGAGTTGAATATGAAGATGATTGTTTGTATGAGGAAGATCTCGAACACTAAAATACTGTTGTTGAATCTAAGAAATGTGATGGTGTATATAGATACTCAAATTTGATGAGATTTCAAGTGAATCCAATAAAATATCTTGCTAAAATCAAAACCTTATAAATAAACAACACTAAACAAACACATTAAATACAATATATTCTTATAAATATCAAACTGAAATTAACTACAAAATGTCATAATACTTCTTCTTTGATAATAAGAAGCATATATTAAATTTAATAGATAAAATGCAAATGTGTTTGATATATGATACACATATATTAGATATATAATAGATGATGGATGACAAATTAATTAAAAACAAAATTGTGCTCTTTTGATATATTGTCTGTACTGCACTCTATAAAAAATGATCAAATATATATTTACGTACATTTTTTTGATGAAACAAGGCGTATGCTCCACAGTCTACCTCTTTTGATAATAACAAAGAACAAGTTAAGATTTGGCAAGTGTAACTCATGTTAAATGTGTATTTGATATCATAAAATCAAATCATAGCACAATGTCTCAATATTTATAACATGCTCCTCATACATATGTGGAATAGGTGTTCGAGAAAAAAAAATTAAAATAATAATATTTTTTGCAAAAACAATGAATTCATAATGACACCAAATCTTAATCACTCTCTCCCTATTTTGTTTTTGTCAAAAGTGTAAATATCAAATTAACACGGTGAGAAAGTGATAGTGAATGATGAAATATGATTAAAATATGACTTTAGATATTTAATGAAAAAATATAAAACATAGTAGCTTTATTGATCAAATTCATATCCCATGATTGGAAAGATGGTGACAAAATAAGTATACTTATATGCAGTGAGGTTTAAATGACAATGGTTAATTCTACATATAATTATTTTGATGAAAACAACCATATAAATATAGGTACTAATGTTTTCATAACTAGTCCTCACAAGTGCTGAATATACAGCATACACACACAGCGGAATATAATCAAGTACGTGGGATACGCCCGAGACTCATCCAGCTCGTCTCCTGAGTTCCATAGCATCCTAACCTGAATCTGTAATACTAGGTCTGACCCGAGCATTATAATAAAATAACAATCGAATCAGTCTGGAAAACTAGCATGAGAAAACACACTCAATTTGAATTATTACTATTATCAAAATCCTTTGAAAACAAAAGTATCTCGTAAGACCACACCACACATAAATACAATGGGTTTTTACCTTACGATAACCAAAACATTTTATATCAAAATCATCTGATATTATAATAGTGTCTATAGAAAGTAAACTATAAAATAGCTGAAATGCTTGCATCTCACGTTTTAGCATATTTGGTATACGACTAAAACCGTACAGGCTCGTAGTGGATATTGGATTCCATACAATGACAGGGCTACTAGGGTACCACCCACCACAGTACACCTCTAGAAAAATGTACCGAGATCGAACCTATCAATCCCTTCCAACACAAGTCCGGCCTACCCCTTATTGGATAGTACCGAATATGATTACCACAAATGGGCCTCGAAACGCATACAAATGAAAGTGATGATAAATGTCCACTCTAGATGAGTGATGATCATACCCTAACGGGAGCGACCCACATAGCCTTGCTGCATCTCCCATGTTTTAGTCATTCCCGGTTGATGAGGCTTGAGGCTACGTATTACCTTAAGAATAGCATTCATACTTGGAATGCTAATACTGCCTTACAGGCAACGATGCAATGATAGCATTCATCCATACAAGTTGTTCTGGGTCTGATCAAACCGAATCTCCAAGATCACTGTCTTCATTGTCTTCATGATATCATAATTCGTAACGCACAAATTGGATCAAAGTGGTTTTCGGATAATTAAATCTGATCCCGGTCTCTTCGAAACGATCAACGAATTTGGCCATATTTGATAGTCGGTTATTTAACTATCAAATTACACACATAAGCAGTCACTAGGCCATATTATAAATCTTTCAAAATATATCTTTCAAAATATTTTTGCAGAGATATATATTCAAATCTCTTCCAATAATTCAATATTCTGAAAACAATTCCAAATGCTTATATCCTTAACAGGATATTTTCAAACCATATCAACACTTAGAAATATTCCAAATTCAAATTTTATTTCATTACTTAGAAAACATTTCTAGATAAATAAATTCATTGTTAAAATATTTTCGAAACCTTTCATTTCAATACTTAGGAAATATTATAAGCAAAATTTCCAAAACCCACTTATAATATCAATAATTAGGAAATTTTCATAACTTATATCGATTGTACGAGTATAATTTCAAAACAAAGGAAGATTTCCCTTTTACCCACTTAATAAGACATTTCCAAATTCATTCGCAATTTCTCAACCCATTATAGCTCATTTTATAAATTTTTGGAATCAATTTCCAATTCTCTTTACAATTTCCAAAAAAAACTTGATTATACTTATTTATAATCTCACCTGACAATTTATAACTTCTTTTATGAATTTAAATTCATTTCTGAAGTTCCTGTATCTAACCATTTTGGAAATTCTTAAGTTTCCAGAATTCCATTATAAGATTTCTCTTATAAAATCACATCCGTTAAATTAAACCTGGTTTACAAATCTCGAGAATATTTATAAATAAATTTCAATCACTTTCCAAAACTCTATATTTTTAAAGAATAGTAATTTATTTTCCAAACACGTTTTAAATAATTATTTAAAATATCAAAACACTTTTTAGTAACAACAATATCTAATTTCCATTTCATCTATAAATAAAATCGATTCACACAATTTATTATAAAAAGTAGAATTTATCAACTAATATAAAATATTTGTATAACCAACCTCCCGAAATATTCCAATATTAAAAAAATTAAACTACACAGTTTAATAAATAAAAATCCCTTTCTAAAACAAAACTTAGCTTCTTGATAAAAATCTATTTTTAAAATTCAACATAACCATTCTTATATTTATAAATCTCTCTCGATTTATCCCAAATCGATTTTCATTCTAATTCCGCAACTATTTCCAAATTCCAAAATAGAATCCACTATCTTTCCCTAAACTAATTTCCATATCTCAATATAAATTCTCACTACGAATTTATATTTCCAATTAATCAAATGAAAATCATTTCACTTTATTTATAAACATCGTTTATAAATTTATAAACTCATTCGGGTTTCATTTGTTTATAAACATTCTCATTTATAAACTTCATTTTTAAATCTATCACTTTATAAATCCCAATTATTTTTCAAATCTATTTTAAATATTGACTTTAACTCCTTATCTATATTTTCAGAAATATCATTTAAAAATCCATTTTTAAAAATCCCTTATATAAATATTTTTAAACCTCTAATTAAAACATTTATGAATAGTTGAGTACAGATCCAAAATCAAATCATTGTTTCATCCAAATTAATTTCCTTTAAAATAATCCAAATTTCGATATAAATATTTTTATATCCAAATTCTGCTTTTAATTCTTTCAAATTCAAAATAATATTTATGGTATTAAAAATACCAAAATTAAGGCTAGTGCTACTATAGCATCCAATAAATCAAATCACATAATTTATAACAGATGATCCACACACATCATATATCACTATATATGAAATTAAAAACAACAATCTTGAGGAATCCAATTGGCCCTCTAACCTGTTTCCCTGCAACCATAGATGTTATATAACATAAAATAATAATCCCACTTCGAGGCGGGATATCGTAATAAAAAAGGTCATCCGCTGTTATGCGGGGCGCATAGTGTCTCATCCGCTCCAACGATGGGAATATACCCAACTACTAACATATATACTACTATATATAATATAATATTCAATTGATAATAATATATCAATTCAACCAATCATCCAATAATTAATTTTAATTATTATAAATTAAACCCAGTAATCCAAATGAGTGAGATTTACTTACCTTGATTTTTAATTTGCTGATCGTTCCAATTTTAAATTAAATCGAACGACGTTCGAGTTAATCTAAAATTCCAACTGACATCGATCGATTCCAAATCGATTCCAGATTGTATATCTCGCAGCTACGAACCCAGCGTGACTGATTCCATGATTTTTAGACCTCGTATGGATAAGTTATTAAATTTATTAGCTATCTCAATTTAAATTCTTAATTAAATAAACTAATTATATAATTAAATTTAATTACAATATTATACCTCAACCATCTCGTTCTCAGGAAAACACGCAAAACCCTTCCAACTTGACTCCGACTAACTGTGCCTGAGCACGTTCACATCGACGAACACCTCGCACCGCCATCACAGCCTCCAGTCGCTCCACCCCTTTTCTCAGTCGTGCTCGCTCAATGTAACGACTCCGAATTTTTGTCATCTTGAGTTATGAATATTTGTTTTTAATTTTCAATAATACGATCTTTTAATCAAAAAAATCCCCGTTAAATGATTACTGGTAAAAATAAATAGTTTTAAACCCGGATAATATTTTGAATGTTCCAGATTTTATTTATAAAATAGAAAATTTGATCATAAATAGAAAATTTAAGATATATTATAACAATGGAGTTCATATGTAAATTAAAAACAAATGCATAACAAATAAAAATGAATAGAAACAAATCCATGAAAAATAGAAATGAATATGGCATATGAAAATATATTGTTTTATAAATAGAAAGAGTTTTAAATTTTGGGATTTTCTTATATATATACACATATTAGTTAAGAAAAAGAGAAATCTATAAACAAATAAAAAAGGCACATTAAAAACAATATATATAATGGTAAGTGTAAGAAAAGAAAATATATATGAAAATATTATATGATAGAAATGAGAAATTTAATAATATCATTTAAACCATTTTAATAAGAAATCTTTTACAAAAAGTGTTAACAAAAAAATGTTATTTTTATATGAATGGAATAGCAAAACTTTTATTGCTTTGAGTTATATATTTTAAATAGGAATAAATAGGAATATGAACACTTAAAATTGTTTTAGTCAGTACCACTTAACAATTGTTTAAAAATATAGTGAAGCATGTTTAAAATCAAATGGAAGTGAAAAGTAAAACATGAAATTTACAAGTCATATGAAAAACAATAAAAATAAAATAAATAAGGCATTTGCCTGGTAAAAGTAAATAACCAAAAGGAAATCAAGTAAAAGTAAAACATCAAAAAAAAATTAACCAAAGTAAACAAGTAAAAATGTAGAACCAAAAACTTACTAGTAAATAAAAACATTGCCCGGTCAGATGAAAGAAAATAAGCAAAGGCCTAGTCAAACAAACAAAAAGAAGGAAGGCTGAAAATATGATTTCACCTCAACTTCATGTCAAGGCCACCAAGTTTTCACCTCGGTCATCAAAATCAACTTCAGCCATCAAAAATTTCACCTCAGCAACCACCAAGAAATCACCTCAAGCCATCACAACATGGTACAAAACATTATACAGGTCTGCAACCTTTCTTGAGCCCAAAACCCTTTACCAATGTGTCATTTTATCCTGTGCAAACGTGTATATATATAGGCATGTGTGTGTGTTAGCTTCAGATTTTAAAACCCTATAAACATTCTGTAAAATAAACACTGTAAAAAGAAAAGAAAAGAAGAAGAAAACCACTTCTGTTTCTCCATAAATTCAAATCCAAGCAAGGTTATCAAGGGATTCAGATCATAGTTTGAATTCAATTTGAAGATTTAAAGAAATCAAAGTGTATTAAGGTGAGAACTTTAAATTTGAAACCTGGAATATCCTTATTATCACTCTGTCATGTTAACAGAGGTATAATTCTATATATGCTTTAGTTTTTAAAATCAATATCTCTCATTCTAGTTTGAATTGGCCGATGATGTTAACTAATGAATTGTTTGTTTTTGAATATAGATTACACTAAAAATAGTTTGAGGTTGATTCATGCTATATATTGTATGAAATGTTGAATTTACAGTAAGCAATCAATATTTTGGCAATTTTCAATATCCATAAACCATTGATTCATGTATATATTCATGATCGTCATATGGAAATAGGAATTTTAGTGAAGAAATTGTAATTTTTAGTGGCTTATATTGCGAGAAATCGAGAGATGATCAAAATTTGGTTAAAATTAATTTCCGGCGATAAAATTGATGATAGGTGGTGCGGTTTGGCTGAGGAGGAGCATTGCAACATGGCCGAGGGGTTCATAGTGGCTAAATTTCGATTTTTTCTTTTATTTGAGGTAGCGTGGAAATTTTAGGGTTTAAGGAGGCGATTTGGAGAGGTTCGAATTTCGTCGAACTGCGGCGATGGAGGGCAGTCGGACTTGGTTCGAGTTGCACTGGAAGCTGCGGCGGTGAGTGGTAGTTCTTGTGGTCGAGTGGCGCGTGCTCTAGTGGTTCGTGGTGGTCTGGGGACTTCCGGTTACTGTCATGTTTGGAGCTGCTAGTTCGGTTCGTAGGTGGAAATTGGTAAGGAGGAGGCCGTTAGTCCTAGCGGTGGTGCCATGCGATGTGCTGGAGTGGGGGAGTTTGTGGGTAGCCGTAGTTGGTCGATCGATGGAGTCGGTTGGTCGTGCACATGCACGTGCACGAGTACACGGACGTGGTTCGTGTTCGAACTACAGGTGGGAAATGGGAAGGAGCTACTGTGTTGTTGCGTTTTGATGCTTGGTTTTGACTTGAGTATGATGGGTCTAAGTCGCTGCAAATTGTTTCGGGTTTAGATGTTGGAGATGGAAGGAAGAATTTGGGAGCCGGAGTTGGGTATAGGCAAGAGGAGAAGGGAAAGGAAAGGAAGAAAGGGAAGCGGGTTTGGTCATTTGGATGGGCTTCGGCCCGAAGAGATGGTAGGGTAATTTAAAAATTTTAAAAGGTTTTTTAATTTTGTAAATGTTTAGAAAATTTTGAAACACTATAACTTCTTCGTACGAACTCCGAGTTACGGGAAATTCATTGCGATGGGTTCATATTGACGAATACTACATCGTCGTACAACTTGTTGTAGAATTTGAACAAGTGAAAATTTACGGTATTTTAAAACAGACAGATATTAAATTACCCGATTTAAACAAACGACGACATTAAAATTTATATGACTGTCTATTGAAGTTATTTGCCCAGATAAAAATAGTGATGAGTTAATTCATGTTAATTACGATGTTTTGACATCAGTTTAGCGGAATAAAACACCGTTCCGTTAATTATATTTAATTGGACCCCTGTTGGCAGAATAAATCACCGTTCTGCCATTATTACTGAATATGTGTGTTTTCGACATTGACTAGCAGGGAAAAAATCTGGTTCTGCTATCACATTTGTATGGATACCTAATTATTATCATGTTGATTATATTGAGCAATGTGATGGATTGATTCTATGAATATCTGAATCTGTTATTCTGGATTGTTATGGAACAAATGGTGACTTGATTAAGTACCATTGAAATTAATAAGCCTTTTTCCAAATTTGGAAATTGATTTTTAAACCAAAGTTATTTTGAGAATGATTATTATTTATTAATGATATTTTAAAGACAATTAATAATTATTGGATAATGATTTAAGTTAATTATTTTGTGATTCTTGAAAGTTATTTAAAAATATCTAATTATTGTTTTCAAGGTTATTTAATTGTTTAAAATGTTTAAAGGTATATATTAATTATTTATTTAAGGTTATTTTGAAATAATTGGATTTAAAAGTTAATTATTAACTAAGAATAAATCAGTATTAAAATAATATTATTTCAAAGATAATTTGTTCAATATTAATATTGTTTTTAAAAATATTATATTATATATTAAACCGTTATAAAAGAGTATTTCCTAATTTAACTTTGAAATTATTGTAGAAACTTTATAAATATTATTTGAGATGGTTATTGAAATAAAAGATTTTGAGAAGTAATTGTATAATTTCATAGCGTAATTCGAGGGCAGAGATTTCCTACAATTTGGGATGTTTACGCTGGGATAGCGACGTAACTATTGTGCAAACTGCGATCTATGATTGGTTGCATGGAAAAAATCGGGAGGCAGAGATTGCCTAAGTTAAGTTTGGATTTCTCTAGGATAGAGACGTAATCATCGAGCTGCGATCCATGGTCGATACCGAATGGTGCTTTCCATATTTATTTTAAAAAGTTTTCAAGTATTTTTGAAAGGAATGATTTGTGAATATACTTATCCCAGTAAGATAATTATATATCTATTTTGGTAAAGAGATTTAATTTATTGAGATTAAATTAAATGAGGCTTAGTGATTTTAGTGGGAAATGAAATCTTTGTTTGAATGTTTGTTTATTTGATAGTTAAATAACCGACTATCAAATCATGACCAAATATGCAATCCTTCTTAATTTTGGTGGTATGGAATTATTCCCTACTTAACACCGAAGGATTTTAACTCGGGAAATATCTAGGGGAAATGCGAGAATTATATGGTACGGTTACCATCGGGGTGCAATACTGTATGTATAAACTTGTGGATCTTCTAGGACAAATGATAAGGAGATCCATCCACTTAAACGGTTAGGGGGTGATCCCCGATCTTATGTATTGTCTGATTATTTCCTAAAGAACCGGTCTTGAGCATTCCAGAAATCGACGAATGGTTTTTTGAGCACCAGGAAAATGGAGAGTGTACTCGTAATAGATGACTCAGAACCCATGACCTACTCTGAAACCATATACGGTTAAATGAAGGAGATGCGTTATAATTTGGGATGTTGAGATCCATATATGGTTCCATGACTCGTTGGAGTGTGGGAATCTGTGTGAGATTCCAAGATCTGTTGAGATGTGGGAATCTGTATGTGATTCCGAGGCCATTATGGTGTGGGAATCCATATGGGATTCCGTGATCTATTTTTGGAGCGGTGCGTAAGCTGGAACGCCGGACGTAGCCTCGTCAGCGGAAATGACTAAACCAGAGATAGAAGGCATGGCCAATAGGGTTGGCAAACCCATAGGGTGTACTCGGCTCCTTTTCTAGCAATACGATACCTTCAGTTGTTTTGGCATGCCGAAGCGATGCACTCGGTCTTAGCAAGACTAGTTATGTTTTTCCTATGATACCCCGCCTAGACGGGTATGATGCTTCGGAAGGATAACTCTGATCCTTGTGCAGGAGGACCGTTCTTGAAGTACTGAGGGCACCTCCATGGAAATCTTACACAATTAGCAAACAAGTCTTATCGACTTTCGATTATATACTTAGTGCCGTTGTGATGTACACTGTACGAGCATCACAGCTACTTGATTATTATTAATATGTTTTCCCTTAGACATTATTATAATATCACTGGATTTTCTGATATAAGGGATTTAGTTATCGTAAGGTAAAAACCCGTTCGTGTTTATGTGCAGAATGGTCTTACGAGATGCCTTTGATTTTAAAGGATTTACAAGTTAATAATAAATAAAGTTCCTTGTGATTTAAATTCTCACGTTGGTTTTACCAGACTGACCCGGGCGTGGTTTTTCCTAAATGCTCTGGTCAGACCGAGCATATTTCCAGATTAGATGGATATTGGAGCTTCAGGAGAAGAACTGGAGGCCCAGAGACGTATTCACGTAGATGATTATATTTCCGTTGCATATATGGTTTTGTTATCAGCAATTGTGAGGATAGATTGTTATAACTGTCCGTGCTGAATAGATTAGTATACTCTGATTGATGTCGTATATGTATAAGTTACAGCTTTGTTTTTGTGTAAAGATTGTTATATATTAAAGATTTTTCGTTCCGCTGTGATATTCTGTGTTGTTTGGTTTTCTTTCTATCTTCTATCTATCTATCTCCTTTCTACTTTCTTTTTCTTAACTACCCGCCTTTCCGTGCGATTTGGGCTGGACAAGTATGTTCAAATGTTAGTTTAAATTGTACGAAAAAGTAGGTCGTGACACCCAACATCTCTAGGCGCTCGCGATCGATCCAACACCCAAAGCCCTAGATTGTGTCTTTGAGCTCAAATTCCAGGCGAGCCCACCTCCGATCATCATTCGACCCCTGCCGCTCCACTTTCCAGTCGAGCCACTTCGCCTAGCCGTCGCGATTTAATCGCGTGAGCTTTTTTTTTCTTTTTTTTTCTTTCATGCTGTAAAAAAAATGAAGAAGGAGAGAGCGCATTTTTAAATAAAACGAGGCGGTTGGATGTACAAGTAGGGTGGCGCGTGAGCAGGGTTAGGGTAGGCTGGTTGCACTAGGTCGGCTTGATTTTTTTTTGATTTTTTCATAATATCTCGAATTTCATACTGTGAAATTCCGAACTCCTATTGAGGCATGCCGCCTGGCGCTTCTAATGTTATACCCCTATTCCGAACGTAATGGAACAAGTTTCGGGACCTAATTCGATCGTATGTGGAAGATAGCTTTTTGACTCCAATTACTATATTAAATTTTCAATATTAATTTCAACGCGTTTCTATCCCGTACGACCAAACGGTGCATATGATCGCTATGAAATTTAAAATCCGATAATAATACAATATTACGGATCCAATGGAACTAGTTTCGTCGAATTCCGAAAATGTGCCTCGGATCGCTATTTTAACGCGTCGATAAAAACAACGATTTTCAAAATCGAGAAAATCACTTAAAATCTTAGTTTTAAAAATCTACTAACTCAATTCTAATTCAAATAGAATTTACATTCACATTAGAAATCGTTTCGATTCATATTCAACTCAATTTCAATTATTCACCATTTCCGTATTACGATAAATCGCTATATTTGAAATTTAAATTCATTTTACAATTACAGCCAAAATATTTATATTCAAAAATCAATTTATATTCCAAATCCAATATTTAAAACCATTTAAATATTCAAAATCAAACGACGAAAAATCCGGGTCGTTACACTAGGGATCGAGATTGAGAGACGATTAAGATAATTGAAGACTCATGAGTTTTAGAGATGATGACAAGAAGAGTTCAAGACTACATTTTATAGTAAATAGACATTAGAATATTTTGTCAAAGTCCTTGGATAGCAACCATTTAATTCTTTGAATACTTTCTTATTAAATATTTACAATTATTATTTTATTATCAAAATATTTTATTTCAAAATATATATTTTACAAAAAATTTATAAATGGTTTTATATTAAAGTATTTTAGAAACTATGCTTAATTAATTTTACAAGGGTTCAAGAATTTTGCCTAAGTATGAACTCTTGTTTAAACTGTTGGAGAGATGGTTTTTAAATTTTGAAAAGTTGTGATTTTTGATCACATCTCTTTAGGAATAGACACATCCTTTTATACATTGTTTAAACCGGTAAAAAGATGCCTTTTTAACTTTAAAAAGTTGCGATTAATTATTACATCTTTTCATGAAAAGACACATCTTTTCAAAAGAAGTTTTTTAAAAAAAACTAACTAACTTTTATGTCTTCTTCTTACTATGAACTCTCACTACATGTTCTCTCAATTTCAAGCTCTACTTTACCTTTACAAAATACCTACTCATCAATTCAAAGATCAAAGTGCTATAAGATATTGTCTATCTAAAGTACAACTATTTATATTTAGAAATCAACAACTGTCTACTACTATTTGTTTGGGTGTGCTTGTTTCCCATTCAAATCAAGTGGGTGTTCTTGTTGCTCGTTCAAATCAAATGGGTGTGCTTGTAGCTCATTTAAATCAAGTGGGTGATCTTGTTGCCCGATTAAATCAAGAGAGTCTACCCTGGAATCGAAAATCAGGAGGGTGTATCTCATTGCCTTGAAATTAAGACTATATTCTAGTTTGCTTACTACATGTTCAAAGTAGGTGATTGAAAAGAAATCTGTATAGGAAATTGTATGGAACTGGATGTAGGAGAAATCCGAACTAGTATAAAATTCCTGATGTCATCTTTCTAACTCGTTACTTTTTACATTGCTTCTTATATATATTTTTGTAATTTCCTGCTAGTATATCATCTGTGATTGAATATCTGTGTTCTGATTCAAATATTAAAATAAGTTAGAAGGTCTTATAAAAGTTATAAAACACTATCCACCCCCTCCCTCTAGTGTTTAAAATAGCCTTAAGATCAGTTCACAAGTCACTACATTGTTCCTCACAATAATAAACTTAACTATTATAATCCAAATAATAATTCGAGTGAAGTATTTATATGATGATAGTTTTTCCCTAACTCATTATGAATGAGATCAAGATACTTGCGCCTATGCATTATCGTAAGGACTGTTAGATAAGGGAAAAGAATTGCTTGATGGATGTATATACATCGGTGCTTAAGAATTTTCAGCACAAGCCGAATACCCTTAGGAAATATAACTCTATGCCCATTCCACATCCATTTTTCATGCGTATCCCTTTAGCCATTTAAATTTAAAATTTATACTATATTATTTGTTTTACTTTTCATATGGAGCGTGTACATGACTTATCTCTTATACTCACTTTTAAGCCAACCAAAATTTTCTATATTTTACTTTATGTCATTTTAGCCAACACGAGCATAAAACTAAAAAAAATGAGTAAATAGAATATGAATATCAAATGGAATATTCAAAGATGATATGGGATATGCAATAATCAAAGATAGAAACTTTAATGTATGCTTGATTATCAAAAAGGTATCATAATGCCATATTTAATCAAGTAAAAATTGCAATATCCTTAATCATCTAAGTAACCAATATAAATATTTTTGAAAATCACATATAAAAGTTCAGTCGATTGTGATACGTTTTCAAAAGTAAATTCTCTATAAATATCTCAAAAATATTTTAAAATTTATATTATAACCTTAAACATATGATATGATCTACTTTTAGAGCTATTTGTGTAAAGCATAGCACATGGTCTATGAATATACACATATCAAAACAAAAGCATTGGAGATTCATACCAAATGATTTTTATGACAAAGCTCAAAACTTTCATTTTGAAAATCATCTCTCAAAAACCCATCAGGTGTGGAATATCAAAGAATCATCTTAAGAAGTTTCATTTTAAAATTTTCATTTCTCAAACTTGTCTCTAAAAGTCAATTCAAGCATAAAAAACATCTCAAGAAGTTTCATATCACCATTTTCAAGTCAAATAATTCTTTAGCTAATACTCTCCTACCAAAAAAAGCCACAATCATATGCACATGAAACATTATTCTCCTACCAAACATTATTCTCAACTTTTAAATATCGACTATTGTTGCAGTGAAAAATCTATTTATTTTGAAACCATTGTTTGAAAATTTAAGTCCATAATTTGATTTAGCACAAAAATATTAAAGTATCAGTTATTAAAAATTGCTAATCAGCAAAACCGGTTTCATGGAAAACCAAAAAGAGATTGAAAGTTATGTCCAAAATACCATAGCTTGTTTAAATAACTCAAAAACACTTTTCAAGCAATGTACAGACCTGATTATTATTTTTCATGGTTTATGAAATGAATCAGCAAATATCAAAACATTAAAGTTACAATTTTATCTATGAGCATTCAGGAACTTCAATGATTTTAGAAATCAAAGTTACAACATTCAAGTTGTGATCAATTAACTACAATTGTGTTAAAATAATTTTGTGATGTTTATTAACCATGGTATCAACTAGAATGCATTTTATCAAAAATTTCTAAAATGAATCATCTAAATCTCAAAGAATAAAAATTGTAGCATTTTCTCTAAGGTTTTCAAAACATCTACAATTTCATAAATCGAAATATCAGAGCAAATGTTATAGTCTAAATACTGCATATATGTTAGAAAGTTCTGTAGCATGTTTCAAACATCGTACTGAATTATTTGCAGTTTTTCAGTCATTTAGATCATAATCTGAAAAAACTCAAAACATATAGCTTATAGGATTTTCTATCTTTTTTCCAAAACATATTTTATTTTAAAAATTGGAGTTTTAAAGCTTAAGCTATGACAATTTTATTACAGCAATGTCAAAAAATCAGAACTCAAAACAATGAGAGAAAATTAGGAAGTATGGTATTGAAATCATACTTCGCTTACCAATAAAGTTGCATTCATGTTAACCATCGTTATTCAAAATGCATGCGTTTTAGGCTAGGGAATATTGTAATTATCGCTCATCAAATATGTAGAACAACTCGAAATCTACTTCCATTATAGTTCCTCTCTAGCCCGTCTTTATACCTACTTGTTAGAAGAAGTAAGAGACATAGGAAAAGATGTAGGACCATAATTTTTAACATTTGAAATATTTGGTGTCCAAATTTGTCTTTATAGCAAACCATTAATTTTAACAATCGTATCCTTAGAAACTCAAATTTTTTCGACTCGTTTATTTATGTTCATATTTCGACAATTATTATAACTATGTCCAATATTGTCATACTTCATGCATTTGGAAAGCACACTTCCCCCTTGCGGTGTTACTAGTCATTTATTTATAAACTAGCACTTTTTTAAGTCTAAGTCCTTTTCTGTTATTCGCAAAAGGTTGGTTTCCTAATATCATGTAAAATTTAATTTCTCCAATGGGATTTTTTTAAAGAATCAACTCGAGTTTATTAACCTTGATTTTAAATGATTATTCTCATTTATTAGCTTTAAACAACAAATAATAGCACTCTCTCTTTCTAGAATCTTTCCCCTTTAAGACTGTATTTTCGTTTTCAAGTTCTTTTATTTTTTTCTTTAGATAGACATATTTTAGATACAAGTTTTTAAAAGTCCCTAACTTTTTCATTCCCTTTTTTCAATTCGGGTTTGTTTGAATCAATTCAATTTTTTTATTATCAAAATCACGTTTTCATTTTCAAGGGTTTTGAAATTTACTTTCATCTCATTTAATTCCTTTTCAAAAATTGTAGATTTATCACATTCAAAGTTTCTTTTTAATCATTTCAATCTCTTATTTAAGCCCATCAAGAATCATCTCGGCTTTGCCAAAATTTTCATTTTCAAAAGTTTCATGATTTTTACATTTGGAATTTTCAAACATCTTAAAATTTTCCAACTCTTTTTGTAAAATGTTGTTTATGCAAATTAACTCGGTTTTGTTTTCCTCCTAAATCGGAATTTCCTTCTCAAGCTTTTGAAAACTTTCAATAAAGTTAATAAAATCTTTTTCGTAGTTCAAACATTTTACGTAATCGAATTTTTTAGTTTTCTTAATGTTTTCAAGCCACTTTTCCAATTTATCATTTTTCTGACATAGTTTAGATTTTTCACTTTTCAACTTGTTATTTTTTCAGTTCAAGATCATCAATAGTTTTAGTTAATTTTTTGTAACACCCTAAAAATTTAAGAGAGAGTTTAACAAAAGAATTAAATTTAAAATATAACAAGGGAAAAAATGGAATTTTTATAAACGTTCGAATTTTGCTACGAAACATGCACCGGTGTGTTCGTAGTGATTTAGGCAATATTCATATATGACACTTTGAAATCGGAGCTAGTATGGAGAAGTTATATGCATTTTAAAATTCTAAAACGAAATTAATTAAATAAACTAAATAAGAAATTAAACTATCCTCAAATAAATAGCTCCACCGATCGAAACCCTGGGGGTCGTCGGTTGACATGTAGCGATTGACCGGTTCCCACCTAGCGATGGACCGGTTGATGTTCCAGATTGATGCATTTGAGTAGACAATGACCCAGTTTTAACGAAATATTTTTTAATTGAGTGAAAAAAAATGTTTAACGTTCAGGATTAAACCAAAGATTCTCCTAGGACTAATCAACAGTCATGACTAATCCAAAACCCCTATAAATTCATAGCTAACCTAAACCCGAATTCATTAGAAATTAGTCTATTCTACTATAACTCTGTCACATTCTTTCCTCTCCAAATATAAGTTCTTCAAAACTAAAATAAAAATAAAAGTAGAAAGATTAAGGATGACAAATCAGGCTAACAACTAACAAACGGAGGGAGATTCTAGTCAGGATCCAAAGAAAAGCTTGGATATAAGGTGAGTGGGTACACTTTCAATAAGATGATCATATGTAGTTAATTTTAATATGCCCTATTTAATCTAGATGTTAGAAACTAAATTGGAGAATCATATTGTTAAATTTGGGATTTGAATTATAAATTGGATGGAAGTAAACTTGTTAAAATAGGACTAATCTATGTCAAACCTCTTTTCTAATCCTTTTCTAATCATATACTGTTAATATAACTAGTTAATATTGATGTGAATAGTAAACCTAGATTCAAATTTTTTTCTATGAATCGAAAAAATTGAATTCGAATAATTGGAAATTTGGTTCACTGTAATTGCTATAACATCGAATTATATAAGATGTTGTACTGGAAATTCATAACGAACGATTAATTGTTAATTAAATAACCAAAACGAATTGTGACGATCCGCATTTTTGGGTCTTCGAATTTGAATATTTAATTTATTTAAATATTCAGATTTGAATTTAAATTATGGTAAATTATCTATTTCAAACTGAGGCTTGATTTTCAATGACGTATTTTTAATTCAATTTTTATAATTTTTCTATAATTTTTAATTTCGAAAATAAATAAATTTATGTTTGACAAACATTGGCATTTTGAGACTCCACAGAATTTAATAACTTGTCTGTTTTGTTTATATTTCGTGATCGTGTAATATTGTTATACGCGATCGTACATTATTTTTCTATCGTTCATAGCTCGGCTGCGGATGCGACGTGGGATAGTCAGTTATCATAATCTATTCAAATTCAACTCTATTTTTACTGTGTACAAGAGCACACATTTTGTATAGTGCGGCCTTTTCTTCATCCAGCCTCCATTTTGTTTTATTGTCCCTGTCGAGCTCCTACCTCCCCTTTCACTTCTCCTTCCTTTTGGTTTTCTTGTCTCCATAAATTTTAATCTTGATTTGATTTGCGTACTGATGGTTATGAGCATATAAGCATGGATATAAAGACAGAACTCCTCCTTCTCCATTTTACTGCTTCCTCTGTTAAGTTCAAAATCATGAAATATAAATTCCTTTTCTTACTTCAAAAATTAATATCTCCTAATCTAAGCAAAATCGTCCAAAACTTCCAACATGAAAGTTGTTCGTAATCGAATATAGTTTCTTTAAAAAATATTTTCATGGATTTTCATCAAATATTCAGAGAGATATCTTTAAATAACAGTAAGTGGTCGAGAAAATGACCGTTTTCGACAATCACAGATTGGCAAACGGAGGGAATAGATGGGTTCGTATCGACGATTGGGGATTTTTAGAAGCGTTCACATGATTTTTAGTGGCTAGGTTTGTTGGGGAGGAGGAGTTGATCGATTTTGGTTCGAATAATTTTCGGCGAATAGGAGGTTGAGGGATCGAGCGGAGACGTCGGGGAGGAGCCTTGGGACGAGGCGGAGGTCGTGACCGTGGTTGAATTTTTATTTTGGCATTGGATTATCGTGGAATAATTGGTTTAGGGTTTGGTTGGCTATTTTGGGGAGGCTCTAGTTTTCGTATGATGCGGCAGGAGGAGGTGACCGAGTGGGCCTAGGTTGTGGGTGATGATGCATCTGAAGGTGGCGGTCCTATGGGGGTACGTGGGTTGGCGATCGATGGTCATGAAAGCATGGGCGATCGATTTTCCTAACCTGGGGCATTTTTTTTCCGGTGGTGACGTCGAACTTTGAATGGAGGGATGTGGGGTGTAGGTGATTGTGCTAGCATGTTGAGAGCAGTCAGCGGCATTCGTGGATGGCCTCGGATCAATGTATGGTAGGGAATCAGAGTGTGCACGTGCACACGAGATCGTGCACGATTTGAAATTTCCTGGAAGTAATGGGAGAAAGGAGAATAGGAAGAAGAAGGGGAGGCCACTGTTTTGGTTGCAGGCTGAAGGCATGGGCTTGGCCATGATGCTAGTGGGTGAGAAATCCTTGATTTAATATATATTTAATTATATTATTGTTCTCAAATCTTTGAAATGCTATAACGCATTCATTTTAAATCTGATCAACACATGAATTTTTGCGTTGTACTTGTATGGACGAGCACAACGTTTAAGTGTAACTTGTGGATAGCCTTGGACATGTAAAAATTTATGACATATTTAAACGGACAAGATTTAAATCACGTTATTTTAATAATAACGTCGTTTAAATTTATATACCTTAAATTATTGATGTTTATTTGGCCAAAAATATTACTGCCGAGTTAAAGTGGATTGAATATGGTAATTGGACATCTGTAGGTGGAATAAAACACGGTTTCGCTAATTAAATTAATTTGGTAAATTAATTAGCAGAATAAACCCCCGTTCTTCTATTTATGGATTTGGACATTTGATTTAATACCGTCAATTGATATTCCGCCTTGATTATGTGATATATTAATTAAAGATGGTTAAATGTTGGATTTATTTATATAGTCATGGATTATGTAAATATCTGTTATTGACTTGAAAAGTTGATTGAATAATATGGTAGTTTGTTAAGTACCATAATGGTCGTTAAACCTCCTTCGAACCTAAAAAGCTAATTATTGATTTGAAAGTTATTTTAAGACAATTATTATAAGTTAATTAAGATTTAAAAGGTAATTATTATGTATTAATAATGATTAAAGATAATTAATAGTTGTTTTAATAATAATTTTAAATTAATTATTTTATTAATATTATTCTTTAAAGTTATTTAAGAATATATAATTATTGTTTTAAAGTTATTTAATTATTTATTTAAAATATATTAAATTATACTTTTTTTAATTTATTTAATGGGGTTAAGTTAATTAATTATTTTATTAAAGATATTTTAAAAAGTTATTGTTTGAATAAGGTTTAAAGTTACTAAACGAAGAAGGTTTAATGTGATAACTTGGTTGTTTAAAAGTGTTCTAAATAAACGATTGTTTATCAAAGTAACTTTATTAAATAAAGTTTATTTAAAAAGTGATGTTATATAAAAAGAATTTATAAAAGAAGTTTTGTAAATTGGAAAGAGAACTTAGAAATTGAAAAGAGTTTATAAATGATTTGGATATTACAAAAGGAGTTTGGTTTTGAATGATCATAGAAAAAAGGGTTATAAATGGTTTAATGATTTGAAAGTGAAGTTTTATAAATGGTTTGAGATTTATAAAAAAAATTCTAAATTTAACTTTGAAATTTATAAAGAAGTTTTATAAACAGATTTGGAAATATTTATAAAATAAAGAGATTTTCGGAAAGAAATGGTTGATTTTCATAGCGTAGTTCGAAGGGGTAGAGATTTCCTACAATTTGTTATGTTTTTCGCTGGGATAGCGACGTAACCATGGTGCAAACTGCGATCTATGAAATTTCATGTCGTAATTCGAGAGGCAGAGATTGCCTGCAGTTAAGTTTGGATTTCTCGGGGATAGAGACGTAACCATTGAGCTGCGATCCATGATCGATACCGAATGGTACTTTTCATATCTATTTTAAACAGTTTTTCAAGTAATTTTGAAAGGAATGGTTTGTGAATATACTTATTCCGGTGAGATAAGTATATGAATATTTTTGATTAAGATATTCAATTTATCAAAATTGAATTTAATGAGGCTTAGTGATTTCAGTGGGAAATGTGATCTCTGTTTGAATGTTTGTTTATTTGATAGCTAAATAACCGATTATCAAATCTTGGCCTAAATATATAATCCTTCTTAATTTTGGTGGTAGGGAAACGATTCACTGCTTAACACCAAAGGATTAACTCTGGAAATATCTAGGGGAAACACGGGAATTATATGGTACAGTTATCGTCGGTGGTGCTATACTATACGTATAAACTCGTTTTGTTCTTCTAGGACAAATGATAAGGAGATCCGTCTACTTAAATGGTTAGGGGGTGATCTCAACTCTTATGTATTGTCTGATAATTTCCTAAAGAACCGGTATTGAGCATTCCGGAAAAATCGACGAATGGTTTATGGAGCACCCGGGAAGCGGAAGAGTGTACTCGTAAGAGATGACTTGAATCCGTAACCACTCCGAAAACAATATACGGTTCTATGGAGGAGTTTCGTGTTATATTGAGATGTTGGAATCCATGTGTGGTTCCGAGACCCGTTAGGGTGTGGGAATCTATGTGTGATTCCAAGATCTATTGAGATGTGGGAATCTATATGTGATTCCAAGACCATTGTGGTGTAGGAATCCATGTGGGATTCCGTGATCTATTTTGGTACGGTGCATAAGCTGGAACGTCAGACGTAGCCTCATCGGCGGAAATGACTAAAACCAGAGATAGGAGGCATGGCCAGTAGGGTTGGCAAACCCATAGGGTGTAGTGGGCTCCCTTTTCTAGCAATATTTATCTATCAGTTTTTGCATGCCGGGAGCGATGCACTCGGTCTTAGCAAGACCAGTTATGTTTTTCCTATAATACCCCGGCTGGATGGGTATGATGCTTCGGAAGGATAACTCTAATCCTTGTGCAGGAGGACCGTTCTCGAAGTACCAAGGGCACCTCCATGGAAATCCTACATAATTAGCAAACGAACCTTATCGATTTTCGATTATATACCTAGTATTATTGTGATGTACACTCACGAGCATCACCGCTACTTGATTATTATTATTATTATTTTTGCCCTTAGACATTATTACAATATCACTGGATTTTCTGATATAAAAGGTTTTGGATATCGTAAGGTAAAAGCCCATCTGTGTTTATCTACGACATGGTCTTACAAGATTCCTTTGATTTTAAAGGATTTTACAAGTTAAATTAAATAAAATTCCTTGTGATTTAAGTTCTTACGCTGGTTTTACCAGACTGACCCGGGCGTTGTTTTTCCTAAATGCTCGGGGTCAAACCAAGCATATTTCCAAGTTTACTTGGATATTTGGAGCTTCAGGAGAGGAGCTGGAGGCCAGAGACATATACATATAGTGATTATATTTCTGTTGCATACATGGTTGTGTTTATCAGCAATTGTGAGAACAGATTGTTATAACTATCAGAGCTGAATAGGTTAGTAAACTCTGATTGATGTTTGTATATACATATATTATAGTTTTGTTTTTGTAAAGGTTTGTTATATAATATAGATTATTCGTTCCGTTGTGAGATTCTGTGTTATATAGTTTCTTCTTATCTTCTTTCTTCTTTATTTCCCAAACTATCTGCTTTCCCGTTCAATTTGGGTTGGACATGTGTGGTTTATTGTCAGCTTAAAGTGTATGGAAAAAGTGGGTCATTACACGAATTAAATTAGCAATTAAACCTAAATCAACAAGACCGATCGACCGCACTATTTGGAGCAGTCGACCGCTCCAGGAGTAGGCGATCAACCATTAGGCGTTCGAAAAGCGTAACTTGAACCTCGGCCTAAGGCTTAGGTTTATTTATTTAAATAATGGTATTTAGTATATATATAATTAATATATATATATTAGGAGTAGAAAAGCTTTTTCCTTATGAGGCGACGGTGGAATGTTGCGGAACTAGATAAATGCTATTTATCCAACGAGGGTCGATATTCGACAAGGGGCGATTCTATCGCAAATTGTACTCACAAGAGGTTCTATAATGGACGCGCAACACTGACTAATGCCTGATGAAGTGTGTTGGCCTGGCACAATGTGAGTCCCTTGGCATTTACGGATACTGGCACGACATGATGTTATGTCGTTGATGGATCCCAGCACGTGCAATATGAGGCGTTATGTTACCATTGAGAGGTGGACATGGATGCAAACGATGAGACACTTCGATGAGTCGGCAATGCATGTTCTCCCTCAATGCATAACAAGGGTAACTGTTAGTTGTGGAAAACTTAGCCCCATGGTAGGGGTTGTAGGGAAACCTATGCGGATTAGTTACGCTAGTTGTAATGTGAGAGATGCAGTCCCATAAAGGAAATTGTACGATAACCCTATGTTGGAAAAGTTCCAATAGTTATTAGTCGATCATTAGCTGTTTATAGGTTCGATCAATAGTTCGATCCTAAGTATGAGCCTGCATAAGTAGTTACTATAGGTGCGTGTTGAGTTAAACCCCTTAAATAAAGTAAACAAGTAATTCACGAGCACTCTTAGGACACCCTAATTACATAGAGTATCACTGAAGTCAACTGCTACGATCACCATATTTTAATGGTGTACTCATTCACTAGATTTTGTCTGACCCACCCATTTTCCTTTCTTTTCCCCACCACGGAAGGATATAGCAGTAAGTGACAGGCTCATGATTAGTACGTGGAGAGGTAAGCTCATCATTGGAGTTGCTTGTTGTTTTATTTTACTCTCCATGTAACTATCTATCTTATTCGGTACTTAGTATTTATCAGACTATGAATCTTATTTTTGTGTACTCTGGATTTGACTATATACTGCTTTCTAAGGCTATGTTTAAATATATTTTTTGAGATGGTTGTTTTCTTTATTTATATTTTGTTGCCTTCCGTTGTAAGTTCTGAAATTGAAGTATATCTTAGATCATGTGTAACATCTTCCATTTTGAGGCCGAAAATAAACCACTACAAATGCTACGGTCATCTATAGTATTAATTCCCAGTGACAAATACGATCATGTTAATGGTATTCATAATATCAGAGGGACAAGAATATGAAATAATTTAAACATAATTTCAAAAACAACTTTTCTCGTTACATTTCATATCAACATTTCATATTCATTACATAATCCCAAAACGTTGCCCAGGTTCAGATAAAATATAATTATTATAAATTATGCCAATAGTGATATATGAAGACGCCTCCTTGGATGATTAGAGTTACTAAATAGACAAACACATCTAATGTCAATACATTCATATAATAACTGACATAACATAGTGGATAATAAATATAGATATACTCCTATATAGCTAGCTTCTGCCTCCTGCATGTCTTCAGAATCTTTATTCGCACCTACTTAACCTGAAAGACCCTTACTACTGACCCACTGAAATCAAATTTTGAGCACCCTAGAGTTTAAGGGGAAAACATAAACTTTGAAGTCAGACAAAAAGCCTGGTGTGTATAATAATATGTCATCTCAGTTAATTAATATCTAGTGAGATCATACCGCTAAGAGGAATGGATTTTCCTCTCACTAGTATTCTTTAAAATATATATTTTTTGCAAATCAAAGTCCTGTAACCAAACTGGTTAAAATAACAATGTAACAATTTAAAAACAATCGGTATGCATGCAACCTGGATAATCTTGACTGTCCATTAAATCAGAGGACTACCTGTCCCAATGTTTAGTTTTCATAGGGTAACTACAAACCTGCATGGCTAACACGGGCCTACCAAATATATCAAAATTTCTAACTATCCTGTTAGAAGAAAACTGGACGGTCTGTCCGAAACTTATTATTCCTAGGGTCAACTGAACCTTATGGTTTTACGGGCTCACCAATACCTAACTCATCTTTATATATTTCTTTCTGTGCGTACAAATACTTTTAGTCTTACCCGTGACACAACCCTAAGCAATGGAATTTTGGACTTATATTAGCTAAGGGCTACTAGCCAAAGTATAGGTGCGACCCTACACTAGTCCCATCTGGTTTTCTAATCTTGAGTCATTTTATTCTACCATAATTTGCCCAAAGGTGGTAAAAACACTAATCTCTTTAGTAAAATTTCTAGGCTAAAATATTCTTTATAATTCCTTGAAAACACTTATCTTTACAATTGATTTAACCCTTGAAACCATGTCTTTAAAACAAGGAAAATATTAGCCCTTTACTTTACTCAAAATACTTATGTCATGATATACGCTTTTATAAAACCATATTGATGAAGTTCGAAGTCATTTGAGGTCATCGCCACTCAAAAACTTAGGCCACAAAGCCAAAACAATATAGAACCTTTATATTGATATAAGCGGCAAGGGTATAGCCGAAGAACATTTTTATCCTTCCTTAAAATAAGCTAGAACCTTTAACTGTTAAGACACTAGGCCATAAGGCCGAAAACATCAACTTCGCACTTCTCATACTATCAAAGTCGTAGAGCATTTATATAGTTTAAACCCTTTTCAAAGAATAGGGTCGAAGTCATTAATGTCGACATCATTGCCTTAAAGAAAATAGCGGCCAAATTAGTACCGGAATCATAAGGAGCGGCATCATTGCTGAAAGGATTAAAGTGGAAGAAGTAAACCGTGGCATCATATACTGCCGAAGTCATAAATGGCGGCATTATGCCTATAAGTTCGAAGTTATTAAAAAGCGACATCATATAGCCGATAAGATAAGCAGCCTCATTTTTTCCGACACTTCGAAAATATAGGGTTGGAGAAATTATAAAACATATGGCATAAACAAGTGCGGCATCAACCTCTTCGAAGACCATGATGACGATGACTTCATTACTTGGCTTCCACTTCGACCAAGCCAATACACTCCATACATCTTGTGCATTGGTCTTGGACGATGTCGAAGTCCATAGGGGCGGAGTGATAGGCACGACATAATGAAATTCGGAGTGGCGGAACCGTATTAAAGAGAAAACTGTTTTATTTCCTTTAAAAGTAGTTTCTTTCAGCAAACCCCAATTTTTTGTCAAAATACTGTTGGATAACATCTCTATACCCAAACCTTTTCAGAAAACTACCCAAGGGTAGGTTTATCGTTTCCAAAGTAATTATTAAACCCTATAATTTATATTGATACCTTAATAATTAATTAAGCCTTTCTAACTTAAATAATTCGTATTAAATTATAAACACTTGGGAAAAATCCCCAAAAATCACAATAAATCAATTTAACCATATTCTTCATCATATAAAAATTTCGGAGCTAAAAACTTTATTTAATTTTTTTTAATAATTAAAACCCAAAATAATCCATTTTCTACCCTTAGAATATACATAGAAAATTCATACTTGCTTGGAAAATTATGAAATTAAAAACCAACTTTTAAAATAATAGTTTTAAAATCATATCAAAATTTCAAGTCATTTAGGTGTCATGTGATAGGTTTCTAACTTAACCCTATTACTTAATTTCATAAATAAATTACATAAATTCACCGATAAGCATATAGTCATTCACACCTCTAAAACATAGCATATTATTAGCAAAAGAATCGGATTTACTCTAAAAACCAAAAATAATATTTAAATATAAGAAGCATAACTATTATTCACCTTGTATTGATTAAAAAGGTTGAGATTTGTAGTTAGCTTGATTCCCCTAAGCTTTTACTCATTTCTCTAGCGTATCTTCTTTTGTTTCTTTCTAGCAATGCCCGGCCTAGGTTTCCTTTAGCTAAAGTGTAAATGAAATGAAGGAAAAGAAACGTAAGGGTATATGTTTAGAAAATGAAACCTTTTCCCATTTTGCCCTTGGCCTATTTTCTTCTTCCTATTTAAAATTGATCCTTCTTACTAATTCAATCAATAGGCACGACCCCTTATTATAATCAAATCTCAAACTCCTTAACCTTTTCCATTATTTTATTTAATTTACCCAATTAAATGTTACAAATAATGTCAATCAAAATTAGGGTTGATACAAACTCCCTTCGTTAAAGAATTTCTTCCTCTAAATTACGATAAGATACATAATTGTTTGAACCAAAAGTGGCACAAACACCCAAAGGAGAAAGAGTAGAGAATGAATAAAGAATGTAAAAAAAGAGAAAAGCAATCACACACAGATTTATAGTGGTTCGGCAATTTGGGTCTACGTCCACTTGAAGGTTCTCTATTAGTTTTCCACTAATTTGTGATTACAAGTGATTAGGATCTATTTTGATCCTTGATTATAATGAATTTTAATGGCTATCTAGGGAGGAGATAGCCAAAAAAGAGAAGATGCTCCGGGTCCAAAAAGAGAAGAAGATCCCTCTAATGAAGGTTGCCTGGTATATTTATACGAGTAAACAACAAAATATATTCCTCAAATCTTGCCTACAGAGCCTCACCACATAGAAGAAGTCCTCCAAAAAATCTCGACCCCATACATGCTAAGTATGGGGGTCGGTACCTATCCCTAAAGAAAGGGAGTGCGGCCCTACGACTCCTCGTGGTGGTCCCACTCGATGTTCATGTTATGAATCCAATCCTTATTTGCATAGTCGCTTAGGTGTTTTTTGGAGATATTGATGGAGTTGTAGAGGAACAGAGTTGTTGATTAAGGAGTTCATGGAGATCGATGGAGAATTGCATTGAATCAATAAAGCAACCTTGGAAATAGGCTCTTGGCATCAAGATTAATATGTAGGAAGAAGATGGGGTCCACCCAAGCTATATTTGGGAGTCGGTACCGATCCCTTGGTGGGAGTCGGTATTGATCCCCAACTTAGTGGCATCCCATTATTGTGTTGTTTTGATTTGGCTTGCTTTGGCTTTAGTTGAACTTGCTTGGAGTCGGACCCGAGAAATTTGAGTGTGCTTGCGGCTTGACCTGAGATTTTCTGAGATCATGTTCTGAGTTTCCCTTCACCTGCTTGGAGTCAATCCCAAGAATTTTGTGTGTCTGACTCGAGTTTTCAAGAGTCGGTACGGATCCCCAGGTAGGACTCGATATTGACCCCTGACTTGGAGTTGCTATGTGGTTTGCTTTGGGTCGCGCTTGGAGTTTTTCCATGGCTATCCTGCTTCGAGTCAGACCTGAGGATTTTGTAGGTTTGCTTCGAGTCAACCCATCCAAAAACTTGAAATTCCAAATTTTCAACCTTTCCGCTCATTTTTCAATATTTCTCTTTTCTTGCCTATTTATGATCTTTCCAAAGTCCTTGGGTCATTTCTACATCATTCGCTCATCTGATTCGATCATTTAAGCCTGTCCAGGTACTACCTGGTCAAAAGGCCGGATAATATTTTGCCCCCTAAAGTGCATTGTGTGGTGAACATGGTGTACTTTGAATCGAGACAAGTTACGGTCTAGTGAAGAATTCCATTCAGCATCTTGGATAATTGTTGCGATGCATTGTCGATATCTAACATAGTAAATCAGGATGTACTTTCTCGGTAATTGTCTATGCTCTGTTCCATTGAGCTAGTTGATTGAACTAGTAGATCTCAGCTATCTAACAAGTTTCTTTTCTAAATGTCTCAAGTAAGAATTCGATTTCCATTGATTCTATAAATTGCATGTCCGGTATGTCGTTGGCTCCCAAGCATGTTTGCATGCCTATGGGTCATTGCCAAGTTCTTCTAGATTGTAATTAAAAGTTGTTTTCGGGCTAGTTTGAAGAAGAGCAGTCGTCCAGGCGACTAATTCCACTTTCTATCTATAGCAATTCCTGCTTGAGATATCAGTTTGACATCTTATTCTAGGATTTTTGGTTCTAATCATGCCCTCAATCCTTAGTCAGGAGGTTGAGGAGGCTCAGGATAATGTTGAGGAAGATGAAATGGTAAGTGTTGATGATGAGGCTAGCCATGACGTCGTGGATTCAAGTCATGGGTCAGTGATCGAATGACTTTGATTGTTTCATTCTTAGGCATCCTTTTAGTCGTAGCCTTAAGTTGTATCAAACACTAGGCACAAGCCACGGTGTTGAGCTGTCATGTTCAGCTATAAGATGATCATATTCCTCTACCCTTAGCTTGAGGTCAACGAGATTAGTACATGGATGGTCAAGTCTCATCCTTACGTACTGATATTCTTTCCTGTTTGGTTTTAGGTCTGAGTTGGCGAATAGGCAGTTGGGTCACACCCATCTTGCGTTTGTGCTTCCTTTGATGGATTAAAGGTAGGAGTAGTTGAATGAATGGTCAAGTTACATTCATTCCATGTTTGTATTATGGTGAAGCCAAGAAAAATAGTGTTGATGGATAAATGGTTGGATCACATTTGTCCTGTTTAGAGGGTCATGTCACATCCGTTTTGGATTTGAACTTCCCTTTATCGGATCAAGGGTAAAAGTTAGGAAACGGATGGTCGGTTCACATCCGCTTTAGGGTTGACGATGGACGGTCGGGTCATGCCCATCTTGAAATTCGTTCTCCCCCTATCAGATCAAAGGAAAGAGTTGAGTTGATGAACGGTCGATCACATCCATTTTGGTTCAAACTCCCCCTATCGGGTCATGGGAAAGAGTTAAGTTGATAGATGGTCAGTCACATCCATTTTGGATTATCTTTTGTGCCCCTGTCGAGTCAAGAGAAAGGGCTAGGAGATGGACGGTCAGTCACATCCATCTCGGATTATGTTTCTTGCCTCCTCCTATCGGGTTAAGGGAAAGGGCTAGGAGATGGACAGAAAGTCACATCCATCACAGATTATGTTTCGTGCCCCCCTGTCAGGTCAAGGGAAAGGGCTAGGAGATGGACAGTCAGTCATATCCATCTTAGATTATGTTTAATGCACGTCCTATTGGGTCAAGGAAAAAGGCTAGGAGATGGACAGTCGGTCACATCCATCTCAAATTATGTTTTGTGCCCCCTTCATCAAGTCAAGAAAAAGACAAGGAGATGGACGGTCGGTCACATCCATCTTAGATTATGTTTTGTGCCCTCCTGTCGGGTCAAGGGAAAGGGTTAAGAGATGGATGGTCAGTCGCATCCATCTTAGATTATGTTTTGTGCCCTCCCCCCAAGTCGGGTCATGGGAAAAGGTTAGGAGATGGACAGTTAGTCACATCCAATTCGGATTATGTTTTGGGCCCCGCATGGAGAGCAAGAGGTAATACATGGATGGTCTTGTCAAGTCCACGTTGGATTGGATTTCTAGCTTACTGAAACTCAAGCAGGGCGTAAGTGTTTCGACAAAAATTCTGGGCATGAATTTGAGAGTGGATGGTCGAGTCACATCCACATTGAATCATGGTCTTGCCCAAAGTCAGAGACAAGAGTTGGTTAAGGAAGGGTCGAATCATGCTTATCTCAATAGAGCTTCGAAGGTCGGACCATGAGTTATAGAGGTTTGATAGGCAACTGAACAACTGCATTGTTTATATGAAGTTTCATTCGAGTTGGTCGTATTTCACAACTTATATGGCACACAAATACAAAGTTGCATAAGTGGAAAGCAAATTCATTGAAAATAGAAAGTAAAAGAGTCTGCCTTATGAAATAGTTCAAAACAAATAGGAAAAAGTCTTATTCTCAAGTGAAGTAGTGTCATAGATGTTTGCTACTCTAGTCTGCTCCAGCCCTTCTCAGTTGGAAGATCACCGTTAGCAGTCTAGTTTTAACCAGTTTTCTTTCAAGCTGCCTAGGTTCATCAGCACTAGGAGCGGTTTGTCCTCGTTGAGGGTCGGATGTTCTCCGCCCACCATCCTATGGTGCTTTCACAAATTGTTGGAGCCTTATGTTCTCGATCAGTTCTTCGATCATATCTTAGAGGTGTCTGCATTAATTTGTGTCGTGATCTTGGGTTTTGTGAAATCTACAGAACTTTCCTGACTTCCTCTGACTTTCAGTCGATTCTCTTGGGGCTGGTTTCTTATATTGCCCTGAGTCGCGAGTGGCTAAGTAGATGTTTTCAGTCGAATCATTCAAGTCGGCTATATGTGTCAAATCTCGGGGCTCTCAGTCGTCTCCTAGAATTCGAATTCTCATTTGGGGCCCTATTGCAGTCTTTTCTCCGATTCCAGTCTTATTCTGTACATTCATTTCAATGTTCCCGAGACTCGCTCTGGACTGTTTCATAGCAATGTTGTTCTAAACTCCTTCGGCTGATTGGCTTGTCTTATCTCCTTGTCTGGTCCATAGAGCCTCCTCCTTGTATAAGTACTGGGCCGGTTTATTAAAAACGATCTACAGTAACATGAGGCTTTTTTGATAACCATTCACCAAAGTCTGTATCGAGGTGGATCCCCCTGATCAAAGTCATCAAGGTTATGTTTTCCTAATGGTTGCTCACCCAATCACAACGGTATTAAATCTTTGTAAAAAGTCCTTGAGCGATTCCCCCGATCCTTGGAATAAGTTAGACAACAACCTGACATCCTTGGGGCGAGTTCAGTACATTCTGAATTGCTCGATGAATTTCCTTACCAGTTGATCGAAAAGAGATGGACCTAGGTGGTAGTCGAGTAAATCACATGGTCGTGACTCATTCAAGGAAGATTGGGAAGCACCTGCACTTGATTGCATCTGACTATCTAGCGGAGTCTATATGCCACTCGTACTTCATGAGATGTTGTCTAGGATCATTCTCTTCTGAATATGCCAGCATGGTTGGCATAGTGAATCTCTGTGGATACTCTTCACTCAGAATGGCTTCAGTGAAGGGATTTTGACTAAGGGAAATGTCTTAGTCGTCATTAGTTTGGCCTTGACTTTCTCTCACAAGTTGCCTTACCATCTCAGCCAAGTTCGGTTCTTAAAAACCTGCTAGGTTGTGGTAATCGTAATATATCCCTTGTGCTAGGCTCGGTAAACGATCCCAGTTTGTGCCTCGTCTCCTAAATTCTCCTAACTTTGGAAGAACAGTGTGCATGGCAGCTCCACGTTTGCTCCTTAGGGGCAATTCAGTAGCAAACTCTTGACTTTCGATTCACTGGTCAGTCATAGTGCTCACACGCTGCATGCTATCACCGAGTCGAAGACCTAAACCCTGGTAAACGGGTTCTGCACTGACCCCTAAGGTAGGATCAGTACCGACTTTGCGCCTTCGTTGGGGTCGGTTCTTAACTCCTGCCTTAACATCCTAGCTTCATGTGCATTTGTCCATTACCTTTTGCCCCTTCGAAAATGATCGGCTGATGAAGAACTCCCTGATTTCAAGTATGGGGGAGTTGGCTCTTTCCTAATCCTTCTATGTCTAGTGTTTAGCAGGTTCACCAAGCTCCTATTCTCCTGGATTTTCCAGTTCAGCTCTACACGGTTGTCCTGTAGTTCTTTCATCATCCTTTCAAAGTCAATCCTGGTGATGAGATCTGAGGGATTCTGGGTATCCGTAGGATCCTACTGTGGAGCTTCGTCCAGAATTTGATGGCGGCGTTCTTTACTCCATTAGCAGCCCTTGAAGAGGCGGCAGTTTATCTTTCCTGGGGGCCATTGAAGATAGCTTCCTATGGACTTTGTTTAAATCTGAGTTATGGGAAAACTAGTTGAGAAAGAATTGGATCTCTTCCTTTGATTTTAGGCAATCCAATAGTAGAAAAGGATCGAAATAACCGAAGGATTAAATTTCTCAGTGAAAGCACCAAAATGTTTGAACCAAAAATGACACAAACACCCAAAGGAGAATAGAGTAGAGAATGAATGATGAATGTAAATGAAAAATAAGAGAAAAGAAATCACACATAGATTTTATAATGGTTTAGAAATCTGGCGTTGACCCAAAAAATGGACCAACACCATGATTAGAGTTTGAAAGCACTAGCCCTGTTCTGACAGAGCAATATCACAGATCACAGATATAAGAAAAGAATAGTAAAAGAAAGAAGACAGAGAATTTTTATAGTGGTTCGGCTGTTAATGAAGCCTACGTCCACTTTATAGCTTTACTATAGACTGATTGCTATTACAAGAGTTGTTTGATTACAAGGCTTTGATTGTTTCCTAACTAGATTGGATCTCCAGAGTAGGAATCCACTGGAGAATCACAGTGTATTCCTTTGGAGATTGCTGTAAGGGAGGTAGAGGGTGAAGAATAATTGCAGCAGAGCTTCAGCAACCAGTCCGGAGAAGATCCTTTTTATGTTGCAGGTAGGGCGCTATTTATAGAGATCGGGGAGCTTCTGGGCCAGGTCCATCTTCATCAGCTCGCAAGTAGGCTACAGGCAACCTAGGGGGGCTTTGGCTCGAAAAATGAGCCAAAACCATGGGTCGCTGGCGACCCATAGACTTGGTTCGCTTTTTGGGCCAGCGTCTTGCCTCTTTTGTGGTGTTCCACAACTGGTTGGTTTGAAGGTTTTAGGAGAAGTATGAGTCTCTGACGATTTAAGTACTTAGGATTTTTCTAGAGTCTGGAATTAGAGATGTTCCTATAGCCTTTTATCATTGTTGCTATGTTTTGATGGCAAGTCGCTAGCTTTTTACATTCAGTTGCTGATTGGACTGAAAGAATGCTGATCTCTCGGCCTCGTTGATTCTAGTCATTGTTTTAGTCGTATAGCTTGACCCTTGTCAGTCCCTTGTCCTAGCTTTTCTGGTTAAGTCCTGAACCATCCTGTCTGCACAAGGTTGTTCTGTTTTCTATTGGTTTCTGCTGGGTTAAAAACCCGAATAACATCTGGGTCTACGTCCACTTGAAGTTCTCTATTAGTTTTCCATTAATTTGTGATTACAAGTGATTGGGATCTGTTTTGATCCTTGATTACAATGAATTTTAATGGCTACCTAAGGAGGAAATAGCCAAAAAAGAGAAGATGCTCCAGGTCCAAAAGGAGAAGAAGATCCCTGTAATGAAGGTTGCCTGGTGTATTTATAGGAGTAACGACGAAATATCTTCCTCAAAGCCTCGCCGCATAGAAGAAGTCCTTCAAAAAATCTAGACCCCATAGTGCTAATTATGGGGATCAATACAGATCCCTATAGGGGGATCAGTATCGATCCCTAAAGAAGGGGAGTGGGGCCTTACGACTCCTCGTGGTGGTCCCTCTCAATGTTCGTGTTATGATCCAAGCCTTGTTTGCATAGTCGCCTAGGTTTTTTTGAGATATTCATGGAGTTGTAGAGGAACAAAGTTGCTAATTCAAGAGTTCGTGGAGATCGATGGAGAATTGCATTGAATCAACAAAACAACCTTGGAAATAGGCACTTGGCATCAAGGTTGACATATAGGAAGAAGATGGGGTTTACCCAAGTTATATTTGGGTGTCTGTACCAATCCCTAAGTGTGAGTCGATACTGATCCCCAACTTGGAGGGATCTCATTGTTGTGTTGTTTTGATTTAGGTTGTTTTAGCTCTGGTTGAACTTGCTTAGAGTCCAACCTAAGAAATTTGAGTGTTTGCTTGGGGCTCGACCTGAGATTTTATGAGATTTTCGTGTTCTAAGTTTCCCTTCACCTGCTTGGCATCAAACCTGATATTTTTATGGGTCTGACTCGAGTTTTCAGGATTCGGTCCCGATCCCTAGGCATGACTCGGTATCGACCCCTAACTTGGAGTTTCTGCGTGGTTTCCTTTGGGTCGTGCTAGAAGTTTTTCCATGGCTATCTACTTCGAGCCAGACCTGAGGATTTTGTGGGTTTGCTTCGAGTCAACCCATCCAAAAACCTGAACTTCCAAATTTTCAACTTTTTTCGCTCATTTTCCGATATTTCTCTTTTCTTGCCTTTATGATATTGCCAAAGTACTTGGGCCATTTCTTCGTCATTCGCTCATCCGTTTGATCGTTTAAGCCTTTTCGGTTACTTCTTGGTCAAAAGGCTGGATAACAATAACAAACCTATAACAGGGCATAAAATATACCATCATAACAAATCATGATAAGTGTCTCTAATCATGCTCTCTGTCTCCAAGTACAGTCTCTCCCATCGTCACTCCATTGGACCTTTACTATTTTGACTGTCTTGTTCCTTAGCTTCTTCTCATCCTCAACCACAATACGAACTGGATGTCTAACTATAGTCATGTTCGGTTCCACTGCTAAGTCTTCCAATTGAGTCAGAGTGATAGTACTCTCTGGATCTCAAACACACTTCCTTAGATGAGAAATATGGAAAACATTGTGGAATCCTACCAAACTATTTGGTAACTCTATCCTATAAGCGAGTTTCCCAATCCTTTCTATAATAGGAAATGGTCCAACAAACCTCGATGCCAATTTCCTTGATTTCCCAAATCTCGCTACACCTTCCATCGGTGATACTTTGATGAAAACCTGATCTCCAACTAAGAAATATAAGTCTTTCCATCTCTTATCTGCATAACTTTCCTGTCCAAATTGAGCTTCCTTCATTCTAGCCCAAATCAACTCAATCTTTTCTACGGCTTCTCTTACCGTATCCGAACCAAGAATAAATCTATCTCCAATCTCTAACCAACAGACTAGTGATTTACGTGGCCTTCCATATAAAGGTTCAAAAGGCGTCATTCCTATGCTAGTCTGATAACTATTATTATAGGAAAATTCAACAAAGTACAAATGGTCTTCCCATGACCTGCCAAAATCTAGTACACAAGCCTTCAATAAATCTTCCAGTACTTTATTGACTCCCTCTGCCTGCCCATCTGTCTATGGTGATAAGCGGTACTCATCATAAGCTTGGTACCTAATAGCTCCTATATACTCTTCCAAAATTCACTAGTGAATAAAGCATCTCTGTCACTGACTATACTACTAGGAATCCTATGCAGTCTAACAATATTCTTCATGAACAACTTAGCCAATACAAGTGCCATCCTGGTAGACTTAACGGGAATGAAATGTGCACTCTTGGTCGGTCTATCCACTATGACCCATATACCTTCGTTTCCCTTGTTTGACCTTGGCAAACCGTCAATAAAATCCATGGATATCGAATCCCATTTCCAAACTGGTATATCTAAAGGTTGAAGCAATCCACTAGGCTTATGATGTTCGGCTTTCACTTGCTAGAAATTCAGATAATGTTTTACCTATAAGCCTACATCTCTTTTCAAACCCTCCCAGAAGAAACTTCTCTTCATTTCTTAATACATCTTAGTTCCTCTAGGATGAATAGTAAACTTTGATTGATGACACTCCCTAAGAACTTCTTTCCTTAGGTCACCAACCTCCAAAACACACAACCGTCCCTTCTTTTTCAACCATCCGTTCTGGTCCATATAAAAATCCTTCAAATCGTCAATCCAAGTTCTGTAACATCCCGTATCTAGAGGCCAAAAGCTAAGCGCTATAGATGCTGCAGTCATCCATAGTATTAACTTCTGGTGAAAAAATACGGTAATGCTAATAGTATCCATAATATCAGAAGCACTTGAATATGAACAAATTCATAGATTTCAAAAACAACATTTTACTGATTACATTTCAAACCAAATTCATATCCAAATTACATAATCCCATATTGTTTCCTTGGTAAAGATCAATTATAATTACAATAATACGCCAAGAGCACATATGACGATGCCCCCTTGGTTGATCAGAGTCAATATAGTCAAATCTGACTTAATATACACAGCAGAATCAAAGCAAAATAAACTATAACTCCTAATTAGCTATCCATCAGCCACATGCTCGTCTCCGGAAGCTTTATTATCCAAAACATTTAAAACTTGAAAACCTTAACCCTCGGCCTACTCAAATCAATTTTGAGCACCCGAGAGTTTAAGGGGAAAACAAAAACTTTGAGTCAGACATAAAGCCTAGTGTGAATAATACTGTTACATCTCGGTTTACTGATATTAAGTGAGACCACGCCGCTTAGCAAAACGGGTTTCCCCTCAATAATATCCCCTTTAAAGCATGTGTTTTGCAAATCCTTTCCTGCAACCAAACTGGTTAATCAAACTAATTATAATAACAATAATAGCAATAGCAATGTTTGTTATTCTAAAAACAGATAACATGATGAACTATCTTTCCACAAGTAAGAAATGGACTATCTGTCCAAAAACTAGGCTGACTACCTACAAACTGGAATAACTATCCGCAAATTGGACTAACTGTCCGAATCAAAATGGACTATCTGTCCAAATAATTTTCTTAAAGTTAACTACCCTTTGTCTTTTTCCTTGAAAACCTTTTCAAAATTATTTAACCTTTTAAATTATACTTATACAAGGAAAATATATTCTTAGCTTTACTCTAAGCTATTTTGTCATGTTATATATACTTTACTCAGGATAATGTTGATGAATTTTAGTAAGGATTAGCTATCCTTTCAAAACAAGTTAAAACCCTTTTTAACTTGAAAATACTTAGGCTATATTTCCTATTTGATACATTCGAAACCTTTGTTTAAAACCTTTAAACAACCCTTTCGAAACCCTTGAAGGTAACCCTTTCAAAACCATTGAACTTGACCCTTTCAAAACCATTAAAAGCCTTTCCTTCGAAAGCTTCAAAACATTAGACATCCCTCTTTAAAACCTTTAAATATTGCCTTTTGAAAACATAGGAAAAACCCTTCCTTTCAACCCTTTCAAAACCCTGGGGAACCACCCTTCGAAACCATTCACTAAAATCCTTTCAAAAGTATTAAAATACTAAACCTTTCGAAAGCCTTTGGGTTCAATTTAAAACATGTGGAAACCTTTCGAAACCATTCAAAAATTTACCCCTTCATATCCTTTGAAAACTGTCTTAGTCGAAACCCTTTGGGTTATGCCTTCAAGTAGAGCAAAAGGATCAGAAAACCATTAAAGTCGAAAGCATCTGTTTTGAAACCATTTAAAACTGTCTCTTTCGAAACCATTTAGGTTTTACTTCAATCATAGAAAAATGGCCTTTAAAACATTTAAGTCGAAAGCATCTGTTTCGAAACCATTCCTAAGTAAAGAAGTGATGGTGTCGAAACCATCCCTTCAAAAGCATTGGAGAAGTGGCCCAATTTTAGAAAACAAAGTAAACAACCCTTTCGAAACCATCTGGGTCGAAAGGTAGAAAGGCGGCAACAAAAGGTTTCGAATTAGTTGAAAGCAGTTGTTTAAAAACAAAGGCGCAACCCAAAATCCCTTTGACCTAGTCGAAAGCCAACTAAGTCGAAAGCTTCTTAGTCGAAAGTAATTATTTAAAACAAAAGCGCAACCTAATCAAAACCATTTCTTTAAATCCATTAAATCCAGTCGAAAGCTAACTGTGTCGAAAGCCATTTAGTTGAAAGCAAGCAGGCGTATTTTTAATTTAAAAGCAAAGTGGTGCTTCGATCCCTTCGGAACCCATGGTTTCGACCTCATGCCTTTCGCCTTCTATCCAATTCGCTATGTACCAATATATTGATACCATGCGCATTGGTTTCGATGGTGTTGAAGGCGGAGGGACTTGGTCGAAAGCCAACCAAGACGGAAGTAGGTGCCGAAAGCACAAAACAGTAAAAAAGCATGTATCAAATAGTTCTTTTCACCTAACCTGCTTCAAGTGTCAAGTTTTGACTGGTTGCCTCTTTTCTTTACCACTAAAAAGTGCTTTCAGAACTAACTATTTGGATTATTTGTAAAAAGCTCCTTCTCATTTTATAAATATATAAAACATTTAAGTCCCATACCTTAAATAATTTTATATATCCATTAAAACTCCTAGGAAAAATCTACAAAAATTCTAGAAAATCTCTTTTAAATACGTTTTCCAATGTATAAAAATTTCAGACCCAAAACTTATATTATTTAACCGTAAATAATTTATAACCCAAATTAACATTTTCTGTACTAAAAATTCATATAAATTCCACAAAAATTAAAATATTGAAACCCATCTCCAAAATAATATTTCTGGTCTATATAGAAATTCGCAAGGCATTTGGATGTCATTTAATAAGGGTTTTCATATCAAAACATGTCATAAAATCTATATAAACAACCATAAATCATCAATAAGTATATATAATCATTCCATCACTCAAAAACATGGCAAATCAATGCAAAATATTTCAGATTTTGTCTTAAAACCAAAAACAAATAAATATGAGATGTATAGCTTTAGAGATTAAAGAGATTGAGATGTGAATGGATTTGATTTGCTTAAGCTTCATCCTAGCTTTTCTCTATCTTTTTTCCCTTTTCTCTTGTTAATGGTGGCCGGCCTCTTGTTCAAAATTTTTGATAAAATGAAATGAATATGTATAGGAATACACGGCCAAGTTTTAGGGATATAGAAATGGCCTCTTTCCTATTTTACACATCCTCTATTTCAATTAAACTCTTATTTTAATTCATATGTTAAATGGCACGGCTACCCTTTGATTAAATCAAAACTCAATCCCCTAATCAACACATTATTTTATTTTATTTAACTAATTAAATATCCTAAATAATGTTACCAAAAATATGGGGTGTTACAAGTTCCACCTTCCAATCTTCTAATTCATTCAGCTAGCAATGGATCATCTCTTTGCTTAGAAGCAATTTTGTCGATCAATACTGCTCGAACTTCTAAATAAGATAACATTGCGGTATTCAGACTAGAACTGGCAATCGATTTTAACTTCACTCTATAAGTAGTTAAAGCTTCTAAATATTTCCATTCAGCCAGTAGAGCCAACATCACATTTTGATGTTTCTTGCTATGTGTATCTGCAACTTTGTTTCCTTTCCTCGGTTGTAATCAATTCCAAAATCATAAGCAACTAAAAACTCCAACCACCTCTGCTATCTCATATTCAGCTCCTTCTGGGAGAATAAGTATCTTAGAGACTTATTGTCCATTTATAACTCGAATCGTTCTCCCAAAAGATAATGTCTCCACACCTTCAAAGAAAAAATCACAGTAGCCAACTCTAAGTCATGAGTTGGATATCTAGTTTCGTGCGGTCTGAGCTATCGCGAAGCATATGCAATCACTCTACCCTTCTACATCAACACGGCTCCTAATCATGTTCCACACAAATTATATACACCACCGAATCTTGATTTCATCCAGAATAACTAACAGGGGTGCGTTTGTCGGTAAATGTTTCAGCTTTTGGAATGCCTCCTCACATTTATTGGTCCAAACATACTTCACATTCTTCCTTGTGAATTTAGTCATCGGTGCTGCTATACGAGAGAAATCCTTAATGAATCTCCTATAGTAGACAGCTAATTCAAGAAAACTCTGGATCTAAGTCGCTGTCTAGGGTCTCTTTCAATTATTTACAGCTTCTATCTTAGTTGGATCTACTGATAACACTTTCTTTGAGACTACATGACCAAGGAAATTTACTTCATTCTTCCAAAAATGACACTTCGAAAACTTCGCCTTTATTTTATGTTGTCCTTACGTCTCTAGTATTATTCTATGGTGAGTCTCATGATCTCGCTCATTCCTAGAATATATTAGAATGTCATATATAAACACCAACATGAATCTATCCAAATGCTCTTGAAAGATCCAGTTCATCAATTCCACAAAGAAAGCAGGTGCATTATTCAACCAAAATGGCATTACTAACCACTCATACGAACCATATCCTATTCGAAATGTCATCAAAGGAATATTGTTCTCTACTACTCTTAATTGATGAAACGTTGTCTCCAAATCCAACTAGGAAAATATTTTGGCTCCACTAATTGATCAAACAAGTCATCTCCATAACTACTTCACATGGATCCCTGAGATATGGCAAAGTCGTCCTAGCAAACTCAGGTCTTAACCCATGGATGAACTTCTTGTTTCTCTTAATCCTTATGTCCATGGTAGCGTATCCATATTAGGCCAGCTCCTCAAGCCTTGTTGCATACTCCAACACAGTCATGTCTCTCTGTACCAACTCAGCAAACTTTCTCAACAGAGTTGAATTAGTGATTTCAGACATAAACCTCTCTTCAAATCTCTTCTAAACTCTGCCCAAGTCAAAGTTTCCTCCGTTGCTCCAACAGTCACACTATTCCACTGGTACAATATAGCCTCTTGCAGTTGTTTGGATGCTAACCTTCTCTTATGCTCGTTATTCGGTCCAATATCAATGAAAATCTTTTCGTAATGAAGCAACCAATTTTCTACCTCGATAACATCCTCGGTTCTGATAAATGGCTTTCCTCCCAACCTTGCATAGTCCCTACTCAGAACAGCATATTGTTAACAACTGGGGCTTCCTGGTTTACTCCTCCAGAGTTTCCACCAACTAACCAAGCAGTAGCTCCTAAAACTTGCACCATGTTGACAAAGAACTAATACATTGCTCCCATATTAATCGGTGGTATTCCTGCACCTACATTAGCAGTTGTTTGTCAACTCGGGTTTCTCCTAGTGTTGGGCTTTCATTTCCATTGGTAGTGGTGCTTCCTCCACCAAGATTCACTCTTCTGTTTCCTACATCCATATCATACTTCTTTAAATCTGTATTCGAACCTTAGTAAGATACAGAAGAGCGGTCTAAGAGAGAGGGAGAATAAAGATAAAGCTTATACTTATATATTGCAAATACAAGTACCCATGACACAGCCTTACGCATTGGAATTTTGGACTTATATTAGCTAGGGGTTACTAGCCAAAGTATAGTCCACGACTCTACACCGGTCCCATATGGGTTTCTAATTGCTGGGTCATTTTATTTTACCATAATTTACCCAAAGGTGGTAAAAACACTAATCTCTTTAGTAAAATTTCTAGGCAAAATATTCTTTATGATTCCTTGAAAACACATCTTTACAAGTGATTTAACCCTTAAAAGCATGTCTTTAAAATAAGGAAAATATTGGCCCTTTCCTTTACTCAAAGTACTTATACCATGATATATGCTTTTATAAAACCATATTGATGAAGTTCAAAGTTATTTGAGGTCATCGCCTCTCAAAAACTTAGGCCATAAGGAAAAAACAATATAGAACCTTTATGTTGATATAAGCGACAAGGGTATAGCCGAAGAGGGTCTTCACCCTTCTTTAAAATAAGCTAAAACCTTTAACATTTGAGACACTAAGCCATAAGGCCGAAAACATCCACTTCGCACCCCTCATAGTGTCGAAGTCGTAGAGCATTTATATAGTTTAAAACCTTTTAAAAGAACAGGGTCGAAGTCATTAATGTTGGCGTCGTTGCCTTAAAGAAAATAGCGGCCTCAATAGAGCCGAAATCATAAGGAGCGGCATCATTACCCTCTTCGAAACAGTTAAAGGGATTAAAGTCAAAAAAGTGAAACGCGGCATCATATACTGTCGAAGTCATAAATGGTGGCATTATGCATATAGGTTTGAACTCATGAAAAGACGGCATCATGTAGCCAATATGATAAGCGGCCTCATTAGTGCCGAAATAGTCACTTCGAAAATATGGAGTCAGAGACATTATAAAACATATAGCATAAACAAGTGCGGCATAAACCTCTTCGAAGACCATGACGAGGACGACGTCATTAATTGGCTTCCACTTCGACAAACCAATACACTCCACATCAATCAAAGTGGCATACTGTGCATTGGTCATGAACGATGTCGAAGTCCATAGGGGTGGAGTGATAGGTGCAGCATCATGGCCTTTAGAGTGGTAGAATCGTAATTAAAGAGAAAACTGTTTTATTTTCCTTAAAGTAGTTTCTTTCCACCAAACCCTAATTATTTGTTAAAATACTATTGGATAACATTATCTTTACCCAAAACCTTTTCAGAAAACTTCCCAAGAGCAGGTTTATCATTTCCAAAGTAATTAGCAAACCCTATAATTTATATTAATATTTTAATAAATAGTTAGGCCTTTCTAACTTAAATAGTTCATATTAAATTATAAAAAGTTAGGAAAAATCCCCAAAAATCACAATAAATCAATTTAACCATATTCTTCATCATTTAAAAGTTTTGAGGCTAAAAACTTTATTTAATTATTTTTAATAATTAAAACCCAAAATAATCCATATTCTACCCTTACAAAATTTATACTTGCTTGGAAAATTATGAAAATAAAAACCCACTTCTAAAATAATAGTTTTAATATAATATCAAAATTTTAAGTCATTTGGGTGTCATATGATAGGTTTCTAACTCAACCCTATCACTTAGTTTCATAAATAAATTCCATAAATTCGCTAATAAGCATATAATCATTCAAACCTCTAAAACATGGCATATTATTAGCAAAAGAATCAGATTTAATCTCAACACCGAAAATAATATTTAAAACATAAGAAACATAACTATTATTCACCTTGTATTGATTAAGAAGGTTGAGATTTGTAGTTGGCTTGATTCCCCTAAGCTTTTACTTATTTCTCTAGCTTATCTTCTCTTGGTTTCTTTCTAGCAATGGCCGACTTAGGTTTCCTTTAGTTTGTGAAAGTGTAAATGAAATAAAGGAAAAAAAATATAAGGGTATAGGTTTAGGAAATGTAACCTTTTCCCATTTTGCCCTTAGCCTATTTTCTTCTTCTTATTCAAAGTTTAATCCTTCTTACTAATTCATTCATTAGGCACGACCCCTTATTATAATCAAATCTCAAACTCCTTAATCTTTTGTACTAATTTATCCAATTAAATGTTACATATAATGTTAATCAAAATTAGGGTTGTTACATCATGTATGTATATCTTTAGTCTCTGTAATGTTTTAAAAACCCTAACAGCCCATATTTCTCGGCACCGATTGAGTCCAAAAGTCGCCCTAGGCTTTAGATCGGTGTGTCAAGAAATGCGGGTTATCACGGTTGGTATTAAAGCCTAGGTTTGAAATTCCTTAAGGATTAGGGTGTATCGAGAGAATGTACTTGAAAAAGTTTTTCAAAAAGTTTTTGAAAAGGTTCCCAAAATGAGTTTCTAAAGTATATATATAAGCATAAGTAAAAGCTTTTCAAAAGATTTTAAATGGATATAATGCAAATAACTATTTCTCTATTCTTGCAATGCTATCCGTGAAAAGTTGCTAATAAATTCCTAAATCACAAATAGAACCTGAGCGATTAAGGCGCAAGCGATGCAGCTGAGATTCCGAATATGAATGACCCGATTTGGTTCTACTGGTATCTTCAAGCAAGGGGAAAGCCGAGCTTAACCCTAATAGAAGACCCACGGAGTGAGCGCTAGGTGCGGTTCATGCCCACCCACCTGCCATTGATTTTGCTAAGTTATGAAAACAAGCCTCGGAGGGAAGCTATACGTAGAGATGGAGTTGTATATGGATTCGAGGACATGGGTTCATACATTCGAGTGGATTTTGGTTTAATGGGTCTGTAGGATGATGTGAGGAGATAACTTGCTACTTGGCATCTATCGGGGGAGACCTTAAGTTGGTGGGATGTTGTTGAGGCAGAGACCGATGGGAGGATATCACTGGAGGGGAGTTTAGGAGAAGTTTTGAGATGAATTTTCAGTCTACAGCTAAAGAGGGACTGCAATTAGAGAAGTTAATTCATCTGAAGTAAGGAGACATGTCGGTAAAAGAGTATGTCAATCAGTAAAATGAGATGGCTAGATTGGGGATGGAGTTTATCAATACCCAACATAAGAAGACTTTGAAGTTCGCAAAGGGGCTGAATAAACCTTTTCAAGATTTAGCTCTTAGTCATATTCCCATGGGTGTGACATATGAGGGTTTGATGGAGATGGCCTTGCTAAATACCATCTCTATGAGGAAACAAATGAAGAACCCAAGAAGTCTGGGGGAAAGCTGCCATAGTAGAACCAACGCAAGGGAGGATTAGGACCCAAAGGAAAGATTAAGAAGCAGGATATACATAGCAAGAACTATGGCAAGAAAGAACATTTCGCGAAGGAGTGCAAGGCAGATGGTTCAAAGATCAAGTGCTACAATTGCAATCAATAAGGGCACATAAGGCGGGAGTGTCCAGCACTTCAGAAGGCCTCTACCCAGTTGGTTCCATCTTACGCATTGGATAGAGTTCCTTGGTCGAATGAGCCTTCGGTAGTGGACAAGGGGAAGAAGGTCGTGATTGATGGTGTGTTAACTCTATCTAGTTTATCCATTCATACCTTATTTGATACTTGGGCATCACCCTCTTTTATTTCCAGTAGACTTGTAGATGAGTTACACTTAGACACTAGCATAGTTACAGACCCTGTGGTTGTGTCAAACCCTGTTGAAGGATTAGCTTATTTATCTATGATATATAGGGGTTTGAAATTATTTATTTTGGGGGCGAGATCGACTGTGAGGCTTTTATCTTTGGATTTTCTAGGTTTGGGTTGATTTTAGGCATGGACTGGATAACGATATTTGGGGTTGTTTTAGATTGTGATAGGAAGGTTGATAGGTTGGTTACTTGAAGTGGAAGTAGTTTAGAGGTTTATTACAATCCCAGATATTTAATAATGTTGAGTTGCCTATATTCATTAGACCTATCACATGACGAGTTAGATTTAGTGCATATAGTTAGAGATTACCTAGATGTCTTTTTCGAGGTTATCGGTCTCCCATCCTAGAGAGTGATCGAGTTTTGAATTTATCTTATGGAGAATGCTAGGCCTATTGCCTTACCTTTGAGGCATATCGCTCCGAAGGAGAGATGCAAGTTGAATAAGCAAGTGAATGAACTATTAGAAAAGGGCTACATTAGGAGGGGTATTTCAAAGTGGGATGCACCAATCATCTTTGCCACCAAGGCGGATGATTCATTGAGCCTTTGCATTGATTATAGGGAGTTGAATAAGTTGACAAAGAAGAATCGTTATCCATCGTCCCATATAAACGATCTCTTTGATTGGTTAGTAGGCACGAAGGTGTTCTTATAGCTCAATTTGACTGCCGAATTCCACCAGTTGCATGTAGCTAAGGATATTATTCAGAAGATTTCTTTTTGTGCAACCGATGGACTTTATGAGTAGTCATTCATACCCTTCGGACTGACAAATACACCTCCCTACTTTGTTGATCCGATGAGTCAAGTTTTCAGAAGATTGCTTAATAAGATCATAGTGGTATTTGTGGATGACATTTTGGTCTATTCAAGGAGGGAGGAGGAGAATAGGATGCATTGGGAAGAAGTGCTCGATGCACTTTATGAGTGTAAGTTGAAGGCAAAGTTTTCTAAGTGTCACTTTTAGCACAAGAAAGTATAGTTTTTGGGATACGTTGTCTCGGAAAGTGGACTGGCAGTCAATCGTAGTAAAGTTGCTGCAGTTTAGGATTGGCATGTGCCAAAGAATGCTATCGAAGTGAGGAGTTTCCTTGGCTTGGCGGGCTGCTATAGAAAGCTCATTAAGGACTTCGTGAAGATCTTTGCAACTCTGACCTACCCCACTAACAGGAATTTAGTTTCATCATGGAACGTGAAGTGTGAGGATGTTTTTATTAAGCTGAAGGAGGCATTGACTAGTGCACTTGTTCTAGTGTTATCTAATGGCACGAAGGCATTCACAATATATACGGATGCTTGTGGTACGGGGTTGGGCACAGCCTTGATGTAAGAAGGAAGAGCGGTGAGCTATGCTAGTCGACGGTTGAAGGTCCACGAGAGAAACTATCCTACCCATGAACTTGAGTTGGCAGCCATTGTCTTTGCGCTAAAGTCATGGAGGTATTACCTTTTAGGAGATCGGTTTGAGATGTATACAAATCATAAGTCTCTAAATTACTTGTTCTCCCAGAAGGACTTGAATTTTAGGCAGCAGAGGTGGATGGAGTTTCTGGCATCATACGACTTTGATATCTCATATACTCCGGGCAAGGGCAATGTGGTGGCCGACTCCTTGAGTAGACAACATGTGGTGTTGAGCCCTTTGTTCTTAGAGTGGAAGCATTTAGAGTTCATTTCAATGTTCGACTTCCGACCATCATCGGACATTACTCTGAGATTTTTGGCAGTTTTGGATGTACAGCCAAAACTTATGTACCATATTGGATCAAGTCAGAAGCAAGACAAGGAGTTAGTGGATATTTTTGAGAAGTAGGGGAAAACAGTCGATTCATTTAAGGAATTATGCCATTGATTCTAAAGGGTGGTTATAGAGGGATGGTAGGTTGTGTGTTCCTCTCATTATGGATTTGATCGACATAGTGCTAGTAGAGCCTCATCGCACTAGGATGACCATTCATCCTAGCGGAGACAAAATGTACCATGACATGAATATAGTCTTTTGTTGGCCTGGTATGAAAAAGCATGTGGCGGAGTATGTATCCCGATGTATGACTTTCCAAAGGGTAAAGGCAGTGTAGAAGAAGCAAGGAGGATTATTGTAGCCCTTGGGTATTCCGTAGTGGAAATGGGAAATTATTTCTACAGACTTCACTGATGGACTACCAAGCAGTAGGAGAGGAAATGAGAATACTTGGATCGTAGTTGATTGACGGACCAAATGAACTAATTTTTATCCCGGTGAGAAGTAAGAGAACCGTGGTGTCATTGGCGACATTATATGTGTGAGAGATTGTTAGGTTACACGAAGATCCTTTTAGCATCGTTAGCGATCGAGATCCGCCTTTCACTAGCGAGTTTTGGAGGAGTCTACACGAGGCTTTGGGCATCGAGTTGAGCTTGAGTGCCGCTTGTCACCTGCAAACAGACCGACAGATGGAGAGAGTGAACCGAGTTTTGAAGGACTTGCTACGGATGTGTATCTTGGATTTTAGAGGCTCTTGGGAGGATCATTTACCACCAATAGAGTTTACATATAATAACAGCTATCAAGTGAGTATTGGGATGGAACCATTTGAGGTGTTATAAGGAAGACCCTGTAGGTCACCATCATGTTGGTGGGACACTACGAATAGGATTATTCTTGGGCCAGACATGGTGAGGGAGACATCAGAGAAGGTAGACTCGATCCCTACGAGAATGAAAACTGCATAGGATAAGCAGAAATCTTAAGCTGATGGGAGACAAACGGAGCTGGAGTTCGCAGTAGGTGATTTGTATTAGTGAAGGACTCAGCACTTGGGCATGTTATAAGTTTGGTAGTTCGGGAAAGATAGCACCAAGGTTTGTAGGGGCCTTTACCGATTACTAGTAGGTAGGGAAGTTAGCTTATAGAGTGGAGCTTCCTGAGAAGTTAGCGGGAGTACATGACGTTTTCCATGTGTCACGCCTGCGGAAGTGCTTGCATGATACAACAACCATAGTAAGCCGAACCAGCAAGAGGAGGTGGAAGTAAAGAGAGAGTTTCTTGTTCGCCATGCACCCACTTTTATTCTTAAGCATGGTACAAAGCGACTTTGTAACAAGTTATCAAGCTTGTTAAAGTTCGGTTGGGAGACGATCCAGTAGAGATGATGTGGGAGCCCGAGGAGAGGATTCGAGCTTCCCACCCATGGCTCCTTTCTAGTAGATTTCCCTTTTAGATAATCAAATCTAAGTTCTAGATTGGTATAACCCGTAGGTTGAGACCATTGAATGTTAGGATTGGTTGCGAACATGTTATTAGGACATGTTTTGGATGATGGATGCTAGTAGATATATTCGTTGGATTGGTTTTTGCACACTTAGGTAAGTATATCCTCTTATTAACACACACTCACATCATCATCACTTGTTTGTTTTATTAAGTTATATGCATATGGTTGTTGCATATCGATTGAATGGTTGTGCATACATGTGGAATTGTAAGTAATTTACCTAGGATGTTGCATGTAATTGAATACATGGCATAAGCTCTTACATTTCATGAGGTCAACTAGATAAGTAGACCACCTACTCTTTGCATTAGTATAGGTTCATATGCATTCAATGCTTTCATGTGCATACGACACAAGAATTTTAACTAAGAACAATGTAACAACCAGCACCAAGGCCTGAATTTTGCTAAATCGAAAAACCAAGTCCACCAAAGTACCAGTACCCACTCTTCAAGATATCATGTGGGTTGTAATGAGGAAGGGGTCAGAACAATGTTTTGGTGATTGGTAAATTATACACATTGTACATAACACTAGTTTATGCTAATTGTATCCCATTTCATTTTGTCTTTTAGTTTTACTTAGTTGCTTCGACTCCACGTATGCGCACGATCTGTCCTATCTACTCATAGTAGATTATAGCTACGTACATATATAAATATATAAGTACCACGGTCCCTCATTGGACCAAGATGTTATCCCCACTAGTATCTCTACATCAGCAACCCAACAGGATCCATCACCCTCGATTTATCATGTTCTCGTCCCCGCGCATACTGAGGAATTCCCGTAGCATCTAATAAAGGCTTTACAATAATTTAGCCATACTCTATGTTGTATTTTTGAGGAGTTTCTTATCTGCTTCCCGATTGTAGACTTAGCTCTACGAACTATAAATATGGTGGATTCAACCTCATCGGCTATGGACTCAGCTCTACAGACTACCCCATGCACGATTTGAAAGATCTTTTTAATAGGGTTAACTATCCTTGTCTCCTAACAAACAAACTAGCAAACAACGTGGTAATGCATGACCCAACATGGTCCATACACTAGTAGGCAGTATAGCCCGTTAGGTGTAACCCCATGTCTTTCCCGTTGACCGCTAAGGATTGATGATGTTCTCGACCTATGCACATCCCTACTCCTTTATTTGGTACCAATTCAGATGACATGCTATCGTAGTGTCATTCTTCGCTCATCATTCGATTTAGATTGCCTATTGCAATCAAGGCAATACCCCCCTTTCCTATTTTATTGAAGAAGACTACCTTTTCTATTGGGTTATTCCTTTATCTATATGCAAATGTATAATCTTCATGGGTCCTATAGTTGGACATGTCTCACATTAGTAATGTATACACAACTGTTGGTAGCCCCTTGTAGTGGGCAGGCTTCTATTGTGTAATACTACTGATCTCGCTTTCCATCCCATTTTAATGACTATGTCATTCTTATTTACTAAGTTATTTACATACTTATATACGTCAAGCCTATCATAACATATATTTGAATTTGTATACATTTAATTGTTACTTTTCTTTACTTTCAATCATTAGCTTTCACTAAGTCTTACAAAACTTAACTTTTAATTACTTTTTTCCACTGTCATTCATTATCCTTTCTAATTTACTAACTAAGATGTTCCTTGTTATTATATTAAGTTTACTTAACTCTTTCAGTTGTATTCTACTGTTTATTCATTACTAGTTATCTTTAGTTACATATTGAGCTTTTAGTCTCCTTTCTAGTTTAATTATCTCTTCTTCCTCTATTGTTTATTTCTTACTTTGTCAAAATATGCATTTTAAATTCCCAGTTTAGCTATTGTTCTTATTCCTATTTGCTTCACTTTTTATTATACTTAAGGATCTTATATTTTAATGCATTGGAACTACTTTCCCCTTCGAGAGGAATTGTTAACGCTATAATTCTATATGTATTACTTAAAAGAGGATTTGTATTTTTTGTGAAATTATAAGGAATTATATTTATTTCTTTATTGAAATAGACAATACAAAATACGGGATTTTCCATATTTTGTACATCTCTTCCTTTACATTTACATTCCTTATTATTTCAAACAATACACCTTTATTTGTAACTTGGATGATTCATAGAGACTTATATTATTACCCATTTTCATTTCAATGAATTGAAATATGTCAAATTCTAACCTAATCACAATCAATCCCAAAAATAATCAAATCAAATATGGAATTCTAAACTAATTGCAAACTGCTATCTATCTCCAATTTATTTCATAACCAATTTCATTAAATCTATTTATAATCAATTTCATTAAATCTATTCTATAATCAATTTCAATAAATCTATTCCATAATCATTACGCATATACACTTTATTATCCAATTTGTTATTTATCATTCTAATTAATACGAGTATTCAATTAAAAATTCCAAACCAAGCTTTATATCTACTCCTTTCGCATTTACAATAAATATCCAAAACAATTTTAAATACAGAAGAAATATATTTCAATGATATAAATCTAATCTTATTACAAAACATGTAATTTTTCACTCACCATTTAGTCAGCTCCAATTCTTTAGATCTGAATCCATTCCCTTTTTATTTGACTCCCTCTTACTTCAAATCCAAAATAATAAAAAGAGTATACACCTATTAGAACTACACCACCTATTATAATTACACCAATAAGGTTAGCGACACTGTAGAAACATGCGGCATCGAACAAAATGCGGCATCAATAAGTAAAAAAAAAGCAGCCTCATTCACTTCGAAGTTTACAATGTCCACCCTGATGCCTGGCTTCCCGCTTTGACCAAGCCAATGCATTCCATATCAACGAAGTTGAGACCCTATGCATTACTCTTGATCGACGTCGAACACCATAGAGGTTGTAACATCCCGTATATTTGGACCATTTAAATTGACAATAATCCACACTTGTCAACTTAAATAATACAAACACAGAACATTATGGGATTATAAGTACATAAATGTAAATGAGAATCAATACAACATCACAGACTCAGAACAGTCACAGAATAATGCAGCGGAAAATACATCGTCATAATAGTAGTTCATGAAGCTACTACAGAAAATACAACAATGTCTCAACATAAAGCGACTGAAAAGAGATACAAGATGTCCAATACATAATTACGTCAAATACTGAAAATAAATGATATAGATAAAAGCTAAGCCTTCAGCATCTTCAACCAACCTTGACCAGCAACGGAATATCTTCAGACTGACCCGAGCATATGCAAAAGAAACACTCGAGTCAGGACTCAAAATCTTATACAGGATAATCAATGCATATAATAAAGTCCATAACTCAAAGGTGAATATAAACATCATTAAGGGATCGATAAACTACCTACAGAATACGCTAAATAGATAATGTCTAATCCATAAAGTAAGATATCAAAATAGAGTTAAGCAGGGCCCATACACCTCTTAACCTGTTTATTCCCAAAAGCATATACAAGACCGTAGTTTCCCCAAAACCGGAAGTCACCAGAGGGCAATCAATATACTAAAGGTACAAATCAAAATCGTAGTTGTCGCGATAGGATAATTAGTATGACAAGGTACATGAGGCGATACCAACTAGGATACTAGTAGTTGCCTGATCCGGACTGATGTTGGGCATAGCAGCTACCACCCCAACACCGCGAAACACCACTTCCAAATCAAGGGGTGCACCCAAATCGAATCACATAAGTAATAGATAAGGTATCGAAGAAGTGTGTCCGCTAGAGATGGCGATCCTCAATGGCCCGGCGCGGCTCCTGTTTTAGTCATGTCAGGGGTCATCCAAATCGTTCTCTTTCTTCAGTCAACACGTTCATCAAAACCACCCACTTCATTCTGGATCAACACTTCGCGTATATCAGTTATTAAAGTGGTTTCGGTATCGACAGAGAGTATGTCCATAATCCGATCCCGGTCTCTTTAATAACTACGTATTAATTACCCAACAGTCAACTTTTTATTAAGGTTAAAACAAATCAAATCCAAAGGTCAAGTTGCAAATTTGACTTCCAAATTTGATATTTCACAATTCGATTCGTTTCAATTACTAAAATCATATTTCGAAAAGAAATTCTAGTTCAAGCCCTTTAGTTATCAAAATTTTAAGTATTCACGTTAAATCAACATTTCACTTATTATATCAATTCAAATTCATGGATTACATGAAATAGTCAATCTTAGTTCAACTTATTAAATCAAGTTTCATTCTTTAAATCCGTATTTACATTCCTAGGTTCATTACTATATTAATTTCATTTACTACGTTCACTTTGTCAAAACTTCGTTTATTCATTTATCAAAACTCGAAATTTAATCTCTTTATCCTCCATCCTATTTACTTCTTAAATCTCATTTCGATTAACTTTGTCAAACACTTTGTTTAATCAAATAAATTTACAAATTCGTTTCAATTCATTACATTAATTAGTTCTCATTTATTTCAATTGAATTCATTCCTTTATTCCCACAAATCTAATTTATTTAATTCGATAAAATCCATTTTATCTATTTCAAAACCATTCCATTTATTTAATTCAATAAAATCATTTTATTTATTTCAACAAATTTATTTATTCAATTCAATAATCAATTTTATTTATTTCAACAATTTTACTTATATTTACGTTACCAAATTTCAATACAGTTTCCTAAGTTTATTCCATAATTCCAAATAAGTCTCAATTTCAAAACGTTATTTGTTGACTGTTCGGTTTCTTATTTTAATTATCTATCCTAGGCCAATTCACTCAATTGGGTATTTATCATTTCAACCCAATTCTATTTAAATTCAAAATCAAAACATACAAAGGGAACTTGCAGTGTGATAGCAGGGATGGTGTCAAAGTAAATAAACAAGCAATAGCATCCATTTGCAACAATTCAACCATTCAAATAATCCCGAAATAATCGTATTAATTCGCGTTTGTTATTTACGCCAATTAATACAATTATTTCTAGAATCTACTCTATCATTTCAAGTAGATTAAAGATTATAACATTTCAGTTTCACTTGTCGTTCAATTTCAATTACAACAGTTAATTCAATATACGTTCAACAGTCCAAAGTGAAATTTGTCAATTCTACGTGTCAATTAACTTAACAATTTAAGGGTCAATTTAATTTATCAATATTCATCATATAAAGGGGTCAAGTTAACAATCAAAATTCGACATATATAATTCACTTTAAATCGTTAACCATCCTATATCCAATTTTAACTTGCAATCAATTTATCACTTATCGATAATAATTTTACATCCAATTCAACATCACATCGCAATCATTTATCAATTCAAACTTGCATAAGAATATAGTCGTGAAAATTAATTCACCTTTCGTGGATAAGAAATTTGACGACGAAGCACGAAGAAATAAGAACAGAGTCGGTACAGCACGAACAACGAACACTGTAATATCGACAAAAGAAACGATATTAATACAATGAACATTGTATATAATTTATAAATTTATATAAATGCGCTTACCGAAGACGGAGAAAAGAACAAAAGCTGAGAGATCGATGCTGCCGCCAAGAAACTCAGTTGGTTGCTTCTGCTCACAACAAACAGAGAAAAGTTGGTTACTATTTTTGGTAACCAAAATAGATGTTTGCGTAAAATAAAATAAAACGCAAGCTGTTCATCCATTTTTTTTTTTTTTTAGCGTGAATCCAACTCCACCAATACACTGTTCAAACACGCAAGAAATAACTATGTTTCAATCTACTCTCACGTGTACATCAACCAACTCATGCTCACACGTGTACATCACAGCCCATATGCTCACATCTCACCACATACATGCACGCATACACTCTAACTAGGCAAAGTCTGTAAGGGGTGAACTGGGGCGAGGCAGTGGCGTGAAGGGTTGGCCGGGACGGTGATGCGAAGGGCAGTGGCTGGGCGTGTGTCGATCGGACTGCAGGTGGGTCTGGACGAGGGGCAGCAGGCGGTTGGGAGGAGCTGGGGTCTGGAGGTGTTGTGGAAGCGGAGGGCAGGGGGGTCTGGGTACGGTAGGCGGAGGGCCAGGGGGGTCTGGGTACGGTAGGCGGAGGGCCAGGGGGGTCTGGGTACGGTAGGCGGAGGGCCAGGGGGGTCTGGGTACGGTAGGCGGAGGGCCTGGGGGGTGGCGGTTTGTGACGTGGGCTTGCTGGTGGTGGCGGAGACAGTGTCAGGGTCAGGGGATCGCGATGTGGTGGGCTGGGTTGGAGAAGGCTGGGGTGGCTGTGATAACGGAAGGTGGTGGTTGGTGAGGGGAGAGGCAACGTGCATGGATGCCTATACTTTATTATTTGTTTGAAGGAGGAAGTATGAAGAAAGAGAAAGGAACGTGAGGGAGAGGAAAAATGTACCTGAAGCTAGGAATGAGCAGTGGAAAAGTGCCAGAACGAAATGATTTCTTTTATGTTTAAAAATCAAGTAACTGTCATAAATTTTTGCATTGAGTTTCGAAAGGTCACATTCATTCCCAAATGTCTGCTCCTATTCCCAAGCCACCCTCTAGTTACTAGCTTCCAACTACCGTATTAATTTCCAGCTGATTTATATTTCCAAATTTATTTTGTAAATGGGCTGAGATTTTTATTTAACCGGTCCGTTCAGAACCGTTAAATCAACGCGACAGCTTTTCGTCGGACTCCGATTTGTCAGAATAAATATACCATTGTGATCAGCGCGACAATGCGCTTCCAACGGTACACAGGTTATTGCGATACGCTGATTTTATAAAATTGGCATTACGCCGCTTAAATTGTACGTTTTGCAAAATAAGATAAACGAAGCAGACGATGACAGTTTTAGACGAAACGAATTATAAAATCTCGATCAGAATAATTTTTACAAGCGGACTGTGTAAAAATATTTGGATTTGGAAGATAAATTTTACGCAGCTTTATATGGACTGATATACAGTAAAACGCGAACGGACTTTACTGTAATATCTTTCAACGAAACTTTTTCTATGTCCATATCTAGCTAGACGTATGTCACAAATAAAGTTTGGACGTAAATTGAAATCGTTTAAAATTTCAAAATTTTTGTTGAAACGATGAATTTAAAATTTTAAATTGGGTTGAATTTTAGGGTCGTTACAATCTCCCCCACTCAAAACTTTTCGTCCTCGAAAAGGAACGAGACGAGTGAAGTAGAAATGAAATAAGTAGGAAAGTCAAGATAAGTTTCGAGAAATTTGAATAATACCTGAAATTAATAGTTCGGGGTTTGAATCCCGGATACTATCCTCAGTTTCCCATGTGCAATCCCGCTCATCTGCACTCCACTGAATTTTGACGAGATTTACCGACTTCCTTCTGAGTTGCTTTGTTTCACGGTCAACTATCCGAAGTGGCTTCCGCTCAATAGTCAAGTCAGGCTCAATAACTATTTCATCCAACTGAGCAGTAGGGATGGTCATCGATGGATCGTGTACAACCTTGCGAAGGTGTGAGACGTGGAATACGTTGTGAACGCCAGCGAACTTTTCTGGTAATGCAACCCTATATGCCAATGTTCCAATTCTTTCCGAAATCTCAAATGGACCAACGAATCTGGGAGCTAATTTCCCTTTCCTTCCAAATCGAACAATATTCCTCAAAGGCGACACCTTCAGAAATACTTTGTCTCCTACACCGAATTCGAGATCTCTTCTCCTTTTGTCGGCATAGCTTTTCTGTCTATCCTGTGCCGTCTTTATCTTCTTCCTGATTTCTTCGACCTTTTCAGAAGCTTCCATAATCATTTCGGGTCCAAGCACTAATCGATCTCCCGACTCAATCCAACAAGCTGGCGATTTGCATGGCCGTCCATATAAGGCTTCGAACGGTGCCATACCAATGCTTGCCTGGTTTTTAAAGGATAATTAATTCAAATTCAAATATACTTATTCAAATTTGAAATTCAAATTCTTTACCTGGTAACTATTATTATAAGTGAATTCAACCAAGTGAAGATGGTCTTCCCAAGATCCACCAAAGTCAATAATACAAGCCCGGAGAAGATCTTCCAAAATCTGATTTACCCTCTCAGTTTGGCCATCTGTCTGAGGATGATAAGCTGTACTCAGATTCAGTTTGGTGCCCAAAGTATCCTGGAATGCTTTCCAGAATTTACTGGTGAAAATAGGGTCTCGATCGCATACAATACTAGATGGTACACCATGAAGTTTAACAACTTCCCTCATGTATATCTCGGCCAAACTAGAGGCTGTACGAGTGGTCTTGACTGGAATAAAGTGAGCGGACTTCGTCAGTCTATCGACAATTACCCATATGCTTTCATTACCCTTTCTAGTCTTTGGTAGCCCATCAATAAAATCCATAGAAATTTGCTCCCATTTCCAACCTGGAATCTCTAGCGGTTGGAGCAATCCTGCTGTCTTTCTGTGATCAGCTTTAACTTGTTGGCAAGTGGTGCACCTGCTAACATAGATAGAAATATCGCGCTTCATTCCACTCCACCAATATAGTTTCTTCATATTCTGGTACATTTTGGTAGCACCGGGATGAAATGAAAGTGAAGACTTATGATTTTCTCGCAGCACTTCCTGTCTAAGACCATCGACATTAGGAACACAAATACGATTGTCGATCCTCAAAACTCCATCACTATCGACCTGTGCACCCACTTTGTTGTCGGCATTACTTACTCTACCCATAACTAATTCCTTCATACGATAGAGCAAAGTGTCTTCATATTGCTTAGCTTTAATGCGATCCATAAGAGATGGAGAGATACTAAGCTGGAATAACATGCCTTCGATGAGATTGCAACAAGATAATGCTTTGCTGCGGCTCAAAGCATCTGCTACAACATTTGCTTTCCCCGGTGTATAAGTGATGTCGAGGTCGTAGGCAGCTAAGAATTCAAGCCATCGGACTTGCCTCTGGTTCAAATCCTTTTGAGAAAAGATATACCTCAAAGACTTATGATCAGTGAATAGTTCGAACTTTGTTCCCAAAAGATGATGCCTCCAAAGTTTCAAAGCAAATACAACAGCAAGAAGCTCAAGATCATGAGTGGCATAGTTCAATTCATGGGTCCTCAACTGACGACCGGCATAAGCAATAACCTTCCCATTTTGCATAAGAACAGCGCCTAAACCTTCTCGGCAAGCATCTGTATAAACAGTCAATCCTTCACTTCCATCGATGACTGCAAGAACTGGGGCTGAAGTTAATTTACTCTTCAACTCATTGAAAGCTGATTCGCACTTCTCACTCCAAACAAACTTAACATCCTTCCGAGTCAAAGCAGTAAGTGGGGCAGAGATCCGGGCAAAGTGCTCAATAAATCTGCGATAATATCCAGCTAGGCCCAAGAAACTACGGATATCTGTAGGAGTTTTAGGGGTCTCCCAATCCTGTAGATTAATTGATATAAATTAGCGAGAGATAAGATTATTTGAATAGAATTTCGAATATGATAAAACTTACATTGATTATGGCAATCTTAGCTGGATCGACTGAAATGCCATTCTCAGAAACAATATGGCCAAGGAATCTCACTTCATCTCGCCAGAAATGGCATTTAGAAAACTTGGCTTTAAGCTGATGGTTTCTGAGAGTTTCAAGAACATAACGAAGATGTGTCTTATGTTCTTCCTTGTCTTTAGAGAAGACAAGAATATCATCAATGAATACAAGAACAAACTTGTTAAGGACATCACGGAAGACTCGATTCATCAAGTCGACGAAGTAAGCAGGTGCGTTGGTCAAACCGAATGGCATAACCAACCATTCATAGAATCCATTTTCGGTCCGGAAAGCTGTCTTATGGATACTATCATCCGCTATTCTGAGTTGGTGGAACCCAGTGGCTAGATCGAGTTGTGAGAAAACTTTAGCACCATGAAGCTGGTCGAATAAATCGTTGATGCGAGGCATCGGATAACGATTTTTGAGAGTGCGCTTGTTGAGCTCTCTATAGTCAACACACATGCGAAGAGATCCATCTGATTTGGTGACAAATACAACTGCAGCGCCCCATTCGGAACAACTTCTTCTAATCAAGCCCTTAGCAAATAGATCCTCAATTTGAGTTTTTAGTTCGGCCTTTTCTTTAGGAGCCATCCTTCGGTGTGGGAGAACTACGGGCGTAGCTCCGGGAATTAGATCAATACGGAAATCTATTTCCCGTTTAGGCGGGAGAGAGCTGACTTCGCCAAATACATCAGGAAATGACTGAACTATAGGTGTGGTGACAAGATCATCGGGAGGAGCATCAAGAGAAAATATGAAGCTTCCGGCATATTTCTGAGGTGATTTGCATTTAATGACGAGTGGTAAGCCTTGGTCGCTTACTAAAGAAACTGATCGGGATTTGCAAGAGATGACAGCATCGAATTTGCTTAACCAATCAGCTCCAAGAAGAAGGTCAAATGCTTGAAATCCAAGCACATAGAAATCCCAAGTAAATCGAGAAAAATCATACATCAAAGTAACATCTTTGCAAATACTTCGGAGGTTAGCAGGTCCTCCGATGGGATTTGAGACACATAAAAAAGTAGTGGCAAGAGTGGACTCTATCTTGAGCTTGTTACAAATGTCAACAGATATAAAGCTATGAGAAGCACCAGTATCGAATAATACTCTAACAGGTGTAGCATGTAAATGAAATATACTACGCAAAGTACCTTGGTCATCCTGAGCGGGTGGTGCAGATGGTGCAGGTGTGGTGACAGCAAATACTCCAGAGGGTGTACCACGCTTGTATAGTGGGCAGTCTTTCTTGAAATGACCTGGCTGTAGGCATACATGGCATAAGTCTTTCCTAGTCGTAGAAGGTGGTGGAATAGCAGCTCCGGTAGATGGACAGCTATTAGCATAATGGCCCTTCTTATCGCACTTGAAGCATGTGATATTAGCAAGATCGATAGGGCTTTTCTGAGCATATCCCAATCCTGTAGTCTTCTGCCAAGCTTTCTTTTGTTGATCAAAGTTCATCTTCCTCTTCCCGGGCTGGCTAGAAGAGGGCTGAGTAGGAGCAGCCTTGGCAGTGGATCCCTTAGGCTTCGCCTCATATCTAAGAGCAAAATCAATAAGCTCTGTGAAAGTGGAGCGAATGTGTCCGGTGAGCAAGTCATAAAATTCTGGTCTAGCTCCTAAAATGAATTTCTCATTCTTCAAAAGTGGTGTGTCAATCAAACCCGGTCCAAACTTGGAGAGTTCATTAAATTTCCTCTCATACTCAGAAATAGTCATACTGCCTTGCTTAAGATCCATGAAAGCTCTATAAAGTTGGGTTTTCCCAGCAGCTGGCATCCATTGTGCCGAGAAGGTATCCCTAATCAAAGATAGACAAGATGAATAACATTTCAAAGATAGAAGGAAGAATTTAAACCACTAGAATCCAAACTATTCATACCTAAACTGGGCCCATGTGATGGTGTCCTCCTCGATACGAGAAGTAACGGATTCCCACCAATCTTGTGCGGCATCTTGAAGTTGCCAAGCAGCAAGCTGACGCTTCTGAGCATCAGTAATTTCTAATCCAGAAAATATCTTCTCCAAACTCTTAAGCCATTGCTGAGCCTCTATGATGTTCTCGGATCCAGAAAACTTAGTACCTCCCAGTTGCGAATACTCCTTGCTAAGAGTAGTGAATTTGACAGGAGCTGGAGCGGCAGGTGCAGCCTGGGCAGGACCGTTGCCTCTTCCACCTCTAACATTTCTTCTGGTACTCATCCTGAAATACCAAAAGAGATTTAGAACCAAGATAAGATAATAGAATGCTAAGAAAACTAATCAACGAATCAAAGGGGTTTGAATTTTTCGAAAGGATTTGGATACTGAATTGATTCTCCTCATCCTAGAGTATTGCTACTCTATCTCTAATGAGTTTCTTTATAATCCCGAACTAAGGTTTTTAGGAAAACCTCGCTCTGATACCAACTGTAACATCCCGTATATTTGGACCATTTAAATTGACAATAATCCACACTTGTCAACTTAAATAATACAAACACAGAACATTATGGGATTATAAGTACATAAATGTAAATGAGAATCAATACAACATCACAGACTCAGAACAGTCACAGAATAATGCAGCGGAAAATACATCGTCATAATAGTAGTTCATGAAGCTACTACAGAAAATACAACAATGTCTCAACATAAAGCGACTGAAAAGAGATACAAGATGTCCAATACATAATTACGTCAAATACTGAAAATAAATGATATAGATAAAAGCTAAGCCTTCAGCATCTTCAACCAACCTTGACCAGCAACGGAATATCTTCAGACTGACCCGAGCATATGCAAAAGAAACACTCGAGTCAGGACTCAAAATCTTATACAGGATAATCAATGCATATAATAAAGTCCATAACTCAAAGGTGAATATAAACATCATTAAGGGATCGATAAACTACCTACAGAATACGCTAAATAGATAATGTCTAATCCATAAAGTAAGATATCAAAATAGAGTTAAGCAGGGCCCATACACCTCTTAACCTGTTTATTCCCAAAAGCATATACAAGACCGTAGTTTCCCCAAAACCGGAAGTCACCAGAGGGCAATCAATATACTAAAGGTACAAATCAAAATCGTAGTTGTCGCGATAGGATAATTAGTATGACAAGGTACATGAGGCGATACCAACTAGGATACTAGTAGTTGCCTGATCCGGACTGATGTTGGGCATAGCAGCTACCATCCCAACACCGCGAAACACCACTTCCAAATCAAGGGGTGCACCCAAATCGAATCACATAAGTAATAGATAAGGTATCGAAGAAGTGTGTCCGCTAGAGATGGCGATCCTCAATGGCCCGGCGCGGCTCCTGTTTTAGTCATGTCAGGGGTCATCCAAATCGTTCTCTTTCTTCAGTCAACACGTTCATCAAAACCACCCACTTCATTCTGGATCAACACTTCGCGTATATCAGTTATTAAAGTGGTTTCGGTATCGACAGAGAGTATGTCCATAATCCGATCCCGGTCTCTTTAATAACTACGTATTAATTACCCAACAGTCAACTTTTTATTAAGGTTAAAACAAATCAAATCCAAAGGTCAAGTTGCAAATTTGACTTCCAAATTTGATATTTCACAATTCGATTCGTTTCAATTACTAAAATCATATTTCGAAAAGAAATTCTAGTTCAAGCCCTTTAGTTATCAAAATTTTAAGTATTCACGTTAAATCAACATTTCACTTATTATATCAATTCAAATTCATGGATTACATGAAATAGTCAATCTTAGTTCAACTTATTAAATCAAGTTTCATTCTTTAAATCCGTATTTACATTCCTAGGTTCATTACTATATTAATTTCATTTACTACGTTCACTTTGTCAAAACTTCGTTTATTCATTTATCAAAACTCGAAATTTAATCTCTTTATCCTCCATCCTATTTACTTCTTAAATCTCATTTCGATTAACTTTGTCAAACACTTTGTTTAATCAAATAAATTTACAAATTCGTTTCAATTCATTACATTAATTAGTTCTCATTTATTTCAATTGAATTCATTCCTTTATTCCCACAAATCTAATTTATTTAATTCGATAAAATCCATTTTATCTATTTCAAAACCATTCCATTTATTTAATTCAATAAAATCATTTTATTTATTTCAACAAATTTATTTATTCAATTCAATAATCAATTTTATTTATTTCAACAATTTTACTTATATTTACGTTACCAAATTTCAATACAGTTTCCTAAGTTTATTCCATAATTCCAAATAAGTCTCAATTTCAAAACGTTATTTGTTGACTGTTCGGTTTCTTATTTTAATTATCTATCCTAGGCCAATTCACTCAATTGGGTATTTATCATTTCAACCCAATTCTATTTAAATTCAAAATCAAAACATACAAAGGGAACTTGCAGTGTGATAGCAGGGATGGTGTCAAAGTAAATAAACAAGCAATAGCATCCATTTGCAACAATTCAACCATTCAAATAATCCCAAAATAATCGTATTAATTCGCGTTTGTTATTTACGCCAATTAATACAATTATTTCTAGAATCTACTCTATCATTTCAAGTAGATTAAAGATTATAACATTTCAGTTTCACTTGTCGTTCAATTTCAATTACAACAGTTAATTCAATATACGTTCAACAGTCCAAAGTGAAATTTGTCAATTCTACGTGTCAATTAACTTAACAATTTAAGGGTCAATTTAATTTATCAATATTCATCATATAAAGGGGTCAAGTTAACAATCAAAATTCGACATATATAATTCACTTTAAATCGTTAACCATCCTATATCCAATTTTAACTTGCAATCAATTTATCACTTATCGATAATAATTTTACATCCAATTCAACATCACATCGCAATCATTTATCAATTCAAACTTGCATAAGAATATAGTCGTGAAAATTAATTCACCTTTCGTGGATAAGAAATTTGACGACGAAGCACGAAGAAATAAGAACAGAGTCGGTACAGCACGAACAACGAACACTGTAATATCGACAAAAGAAACGATATTAATACAATGAACATTGTATATAATTTATAAATTTATATAAATGCGCTTACCGAAGACGGAGAAAAGAACAAAAGCTGAGAGATCGATGCTGCCGCCAAGAAACTCAGTTGGTTGCTTCTGCTCACAACAAACAGAGAAAAGTTGGTTACTATTTTTGGTAACCAAAATAGATGTTTGCGTAAAATAAAATAAAACGCAAGCTGTTCATCCATTTTTTTTTTTTTTTAGCGTGAATCCAACTCCACCAATACACTGTTCAAACACGCAAGAAATAACTATGTTTCAATCTACTCTCACGTGTACATCAACCAACTCATGCTCACACGTGTACATCACAGCCCATATGCTCACATCTCACCACATACATGCACGCATACACTCTAACTAGGCAAAGTCTGTAAGGGGTGAACTGGGGCGAGGCAGTGGCGTGAAGGGTTGGCCGGGACGGTGATGCGAAGGGCAGTGGCTGGGCGTGTGTCGATCGGACTGCAGGTGGGTCTGGACGAGGGGCAGCAGGCGGTTGGGAGGGGCTGGGGTCTGGAGGTGTTGTGGAAGCGGAGGGCAGGGGGGTCTGGGTACGGTAGGCGAAGGGCCAGGGGGGTCTGGGTACGGTAGGCGGAGGGCCAGGGGGGTCTGGGTACGGTAGGCGGAGGGCCAGGGGGGTCTGGGTACGGTAGGCGGAGGGCCTGGGGGGTGGCGGTTTGTGACGTGGGCTTGCTGGTGGTGGCGGAGACAGTGTCAGGGTCAGGGGATCGCGATGTGGTGGGCTGGGTTGGAGAAGGCTGGGGTGGCTGTGATAACGGAAGGTGGTGGTTGGTGAGGGGAGAGGCAACGTGCATGGATGCCTATACTTTATTATTTGTTTGAAGGAGGAAGTATGAAGAAAGAGAAAGGAACGTGAGGGAGAGGAAAAATGTACCTGAAGCTAGGAATGAGCAGTGGAAAAGTGCCAGAACGAAATGATTTCTTTTATGTTTAAAAATCAAGTAACTGTCATAAATTTTTGCATTGAGTTTCGAAAGGTCACATTCATTCCCAAATGTCTGCTCCTATTCCCAAGCCACCCACTAGTTACTAGCTTCCAACTACCGTATTAATTTCCAGCTGATTTATATTTCCAAATTTATTTTGTAAATGGGCTGAGATTTTTATTTAACCGGTCCGTTCAGAACCGTTAAATCAACGCGACAGCTTTTCGTCGGACTCCGATTTGTCAGAATAAATATACCATTGTGATCAGCGCGACAATGCGCTTCCAACGGTACACAGGTTATTGCGATACGCTGATTTTATAAAATTGGCATTACGCCGCTTAAATTGTACGTTTTGCAAAATAAGATAAACGAAGCAGACGATGACAGTTTTAGACGAAACGAATTATAAAATCTCGATCAGAATAATTTTTACAAGCGGACTGTGTAAAAATATTTGGATTTGGAAGATAAATTTTACGCAGCTTTATATGGACTGATATACAGTAAAACGCGAACGGACTTTACTGTAATATCTTTCAACGAAACTTTTTCTATGTCCATATCTAGCTAGACGTATGTCACAAATAAAGTTTGGACGTAAATTGAAATCGTTTAAAATTTCAAAATTTTTGTTGAAACGATGAATTTAAAATTTTAAATTGGGTTGAATTTTAGGGTCGTTACAGAGGTCGAATAATGAAGTGCGACATCATGACTTTTGGAGTGGCACAACCATAATTTATAAGAAAACTGCTTTTATACCATTAAAGTAATTTCTTTTCACCAACCCCTATTGTTTGTCAAGATCTTATTGGTTAATAATTACTTTATCAAAATCATATTCCAGTAAACTGCCATAGGGTAGATTTATCATTCCTAAAACAATTTGCAAACCACACCTTTTATATTAATATTAAATTATAATAATTAAGTTTTTCTAGCTCAAATAATTCATAATAAAATACAAACACTTGAAAAAAATCCCCAAAAATCATAATAAATCCAATTTATTATATCCTTTAACATATAAAAATTTCAGGACCAAAAATATAATTTAACTATTTGAAATAATTAAAACTCGAAATATCTCATTTTTCAGCCTTAGAAAATTCACCAAATATTCTCATTAAATCAGAGAATTATGAAATTAAAATCCCACTCCTAAAATAATGTTTAAACATAACACCATATCAAAATCTCAAGTCATTTGGGTGTCATATGATAGGTTTTCTAACTCAAATTTATTAATTAATTTCATGAACAAATTCAATAAATTTACCAAATAACATATAATCATTCAAACTATCATAGCATGACATAATATAAGAAAAGGAATCAGATTTATACCTAAAATTGAAAATAATACTTAACATGAGATGCATAACATTGTTCAGTTGAATGGCTAAAGAAGTTTAAGATTTGCATTTTGATTTGATTTCCCTAAGCTTCCTTAGATTTTCCTAGCTTTTCTTCCCTTGGTTTCTCCTAACAATGGCTGGCCTACCCTTTTGATTTTGGTTGTATGAGTGTAAAATGAATGTGTTAGAAAGGAGGTAGGGGTTTTTATTAGGAAATGTAACCTTTTTCCTATTTTAACCTTCTCGTGAATTCCTCATTCCTATTAATGTTCTAATTAATTCTATTAGTTCATTAATTAAGGCTCGACCCATACTAATTATCAAATCTCAACATCCTTACCATTTTACATTATTTTATTTATCTGATTAAATATCCTAAATAATGTTAAACAAATTTAGGGTTGTTACATACTCCCCTCCTTAAGGAATTTGTCCTCGAAATTACGCTAAGGTGCATACATCAAACATATAAGCATAGATGTAAAACATACCATCAAATAATTCAGGATAAGTGTCCCTAATCCTGCTCTCTGTTTTTCAAGTACAACCTCTCTCGTCGTCACTCCATTGGACTTTTACTAATCTGACTGTTTTGTTTCTTAGCATCTTCCCATCCCTTGCTACAACTCGGACTAGCGATCATACAACAGTCGGATCCGGTTCCATAACTAAATTTTCCAATGGATATGGAGTTATAGCAGTCTCTGGATCTCGAACACACTTCCTTAGATGAGAAATATAAAAAACATTGTGGACTCCAGCTAAACTATTCGGTAACTTTATCCTATAAGCGAGTTTCCTGATCCTTTCTAGTGCTAGTTTCCCTGACTTCCCAAATCTTATTACACACTTCATCGGCGTACTTTGATGAAAACATGATCTCCAATTGAGAACTCTAAGTCTTTTCATCTCTTATCTGCATAACTTTTTTGCCTAGACTGAGCTTCCTTCATTCTAGCCAATATCAACTCAATCTTTTCTATGGCTTCTCTTATTACATCTAGACCAAGAACTAATCTATCTCTAGTCTCTAACTAACATACAGGTGACTTACACGGCCTTCCGTATGAAGCTTCAAAAGGCGTCATTCCTATACTAGTCGGATAACTATTACTATAGGAAAACTCGACCAAGTGCAAATGATCTTCCCATGACCCAGCAAAATCTAGTACACAAGCTCTCAACAAATCTTCAAGTACCTTATTGACTCTCTCTGTCTAACCATCTGACTGTGAGTGATAAGCGGTACTCATCTTAAGCTTGGCACCTAAAACCTACTGTAGATTCTTCCAGAATTCGCTAGTAAATAAAGAATCTTCATCATTGACTATACTACTAGGAATCTCATGCAGTCTAACTATATTCTTCATGAATAATTTAGCTAAAACAGATGTCATCCTTGTTGACTTAATGGGTATAAAGTGTGCACTCTTAATCAGTTTGTCCACTACAACCCAGGTACTTTCATTTTCCTCATTCGATCTTGGTGACCCGTCAATGAAATCCATAGATATACAATCTCATTTCTATACTGGTATATCCAAAGCTGAAGCAATCCACTTGGCTTCCGATGCTTGGCCTTTACTTGTTGATAATTCAGACACGCTTTACCCATAAGCCCACATCCCTTTTCATATCTTCTTGAAAGAAACTTCTCTTCATATCCTGATACATCTTAGTCCCTCCAGGATGAATATTAAACTTTGATCGATGACACTCCCTAAGTACTTCTTTCCATAGGTTACCCACATTTGGAATACATAATCGTACTTTCTTTCTCAACCATCCATTTTGGTTAAGATAAAAGTCCTTCAAATCATCAATCTCAGTTCCACCTTTCAGTCTTCTAATTCTTTCAGCTAGCAATGGATCATCTCTTTGCTTAGAAGAATTTCTTTTAATCAATACCGGTCGAGGTTCTAAACAAGATATCATTGCGGTACTCTGACTAGAACTGGCAATCAATCTTAACCGCATACTACAAGTAGCAATGCTTCTATATTTTTCCATTCGGCCAACATAGCTAACAACATATTCTCATGTCTCCTCCTAACTGCATCTGCAACTTTATTTCATTTCCCTGGTGTGTACTCGATTCCAAAATCATAAGTAGCTAAAAACTCCAACCATCTTTGTTGTCTCATATTCAACTCCTTCTAAAAGAATAAATACCTTAGAGACTTCTGATTAGTATACTCTCGAATCGTTCTCCTAAAAGATAATGTCTCCACACCTTCAAAGTAAATATTACAGCAGCCAACTCTAAGTCATGAGTCGGATATCTAACTTCGTGCAGTCTGAGCTTTCGGGAGGCATAGGCAATCGCTTTACCCCTCTGCATTAACACAGCTTGTAATCATGTTCCACACGCATAGGTATACACCACCAACTCTTGATTTCCATCAGGAACAACTAACACGAGCGCATTATTTAATAACTGTTTCATGTTCTAGAATGCCTCCTCACATTTATCGATCCATACATACTTCATGTCCTTCCTTGTTAGTTTAGTCATTGGCCCTGCTATACAAGAGAAATCCTTAATGAATCTTACGTAATAGCCAACCAGTCCAAGAAAACTCTTTATCTCTGCCACTATCTCGGGTCTCTTCTAATTATTTACAGCTTCTATCTTAGCTGGATCCACAGACAACACTTTTTATGAGACTGCATGACCAAGAAACTTCACCTCCTTCTTCCAAAAACGACACTTCAAACACTTCGCTTTTAACTGATGCTGCCTCAGTGTCTCAAGCGCTATCCTAGATGAACTTCATGATCTCTTTCATCCTTGGAATATATCAAAATTTCATCTATGAATACCAACACTATCTAAATGCTCTTAGAAGATTCTGTTAATTAAATCTACAAAGAAAGAAGGTTCATTAGTCAATTCGAATTGCATTATTAACCACTCGTAAGAACCATATCTTATTCTAAACACCGTCAATTGAATACTATCTTCTGCCACCCTTAGTTGATGGAACCTTGTCACCAAATCTAATTGAGAAAATACTTTGGCTTCACTCAACTGATCAAATAAGTCATTGAGTCTTGACAAAAGATATCGGTTCTTTATTGACTTTTCATCAAACATATGATAATCGATACACATTCTTAACGACCCATCTGGTTTCTTTACAAACATCGCAGCTCCTTGCAGTTGCATGGATGCCAACATCCTCTTTTGTTTGTCATTCAAACCAAGATCAGCGAAAATCCTTTTACGGTGAAGCAACCAATTCTCAACTTCAATTGCAACCTCAGTTCCAATGAATGGTTTCCCTCCAAGTCTTGCATAATCTCTACTCAAAACAGCATAATTATTGATAATTGGAACTTCTTTATTAGCTCCTCTAGCATTTCCTCCAACTAACCTAGTAGTAGTTCCTACTTGCATCATATTGACAAAGAATTGGTACATTGCTCCCATATCAACCGGCGGTGTTCCCGCACCCACATTTGCAGCTGTTTGTTTACCCGGATTCCTCCTAGTATTCCGGAGATGTGCAGGAGGCGGTGCTAGCTATATAGGAGCTATTTTGTGTTTTCCGCTATGATGCACTAAGTACTGTAAAGTTCATATTTATTAGTTCTCTGATCATCATAAGGGGACATCTTCATATGTCCCTCTTATCGTATTTTGTACATGTATATGTGATCTGAACGTGGTTAACGTCTGGGATTATGTAAATAAATCTGAATATTATTCATAAGAAATGAGAAATTCTATTTTGCTGAAGTTTAAAATTTTCATATTATTGTGCCTCTGTGTTGCCAATAGTTTCAAGATTCCGACTTCGGTCACTCAAAAATAACACTTATGGATGACTGTAGCATCCGTAGTAGTTAGTTTTGGGCCTCCAAAAGTGGGATGTTACAAGTCGGTAACAGAGCATGGTTTATGTACTTAAAAGGAATTTAAAACCTTAAAAGATTTTTAAAGCATAATCTAATGAATCTAAAATATAGCTGGGCTTGGGTAAGCGTTATAGTAACGTATGCGTACTTTCCTATAAATACCTAAGTATGTATTTCCCACTCTCTTAGACCGTTCTTCTATATCTTACAAAGATTGGATTTCAGGTAGTAGGAAGTAAGATATGGAGGCAGGAAACAGAAGAGTGAATTAAGGTGGAAGACGCACTACAACCAGTGGAAATGTTCGACCCAATACTAGGAGCAACCAGGGTCGACAGGCAAATGCAAACCCAGATGCAAATGCTAATGTTGGTGCCGAGATTCCACCAATTGATATGGGGATAATGTATTAGTTCTTCGTGAATATGATGCAAGCTGGAGCAGCTCCGAGAGTGGCTATAGGGAATGCTGGAGGAGCTAATCCGATGGCCCCAGTTGGCAATAATTATGCCAAGCTGAGCAGGGATTATGCTAGTCTTGGAGGGAAGCCTTCTCTAGGAACCGAGGATGCAGTAGGAGTGGAGAACTGGCTATTGCATTGTGAAAGGATATTTGCATATTTTGGCTTGATGGATATGCAGAAGAGAAGACTTGCTCCAAGGCAAATGCAAGGAGCAGCATTGTTTTGGTGGAACAGAGTTACCGTGGGAGAGCCGGAGGAAGACCTGACTTGGGCTGAATTTCCAAGGAGGTTAGAAGAAAGATTTCTATCAGAGGATGCCAAGTCTGCATTGCTCAGGAAATTTGCAGATTTAGTCCAGGGGGATAGATCGATGTTTGAGTCTGCTACAGAGTTTGATGAGTTTTCCCATTACGAATATGCTATTGTGGATACAGTCATTCAAAGGAATGATAGGTTTATCAGGGGTTGACTCCTGAGATCGCCAGAGCAACCATGCCAAACCTCCGGGATCTGTGTCATATTGTTGTCGAGATGGCTATTCGAAATGAAAAGATGCTTTCTACTTTTGGAAAAGGGAAACCAGCTGATGTTAGTAATTTTCAAGGTAAGAAGCAGAAGTTCTTCAAGAAGAAAGGAACCAAGTCGGGGGAAGCAGCCAAGAAGAGCAAGGCTGATATTGTCTATTACAAGTGTGACAAGAAGGGGCACTATGCTAATGAGTGTCGCTCGGGTGATGGAAAAACAGTTGCATCGAGGCCGAATGTGAAGTGCTACAACTATGTCCAGATGAGGCATTATAAGGACAAGTGTCCCGAGGTTACTAAGGCTGGAAAGGGAAAGGTCTTTGCGTTCGAACCATCATCCTCTAGACCAACAGCTGCTGAGAAAGGAAAAGATGTGACGGAAGGTATGCTTATGATTCATAGTACTCTGATTATGATACTATTTAATACCGGTGCATCACACTCATTTATATCTCAGTATTTGGTAGATTTCTTATGCCTGGAACCTTTATACCTTATTACTCCTTTAAGGGTTGCGAATCCTATGGGAGGGTATGCAACTTTAGGAATGAGATACGACCAGTTAGAAATTGATTTGTTAGGTCATATGTTTGCGTGCAGTTTACATGTTTTTGATTTCATGGGTTTAGGGATCATATTGGGTATGGATTGGTTAGATAGATATGATGCTAGGATATTTTTCCAGGAGGGGGAAATATCATTGAAGCACCCTAATAGCCGTAACCGAGTTATTTACTTAGTAAGGAGTTCGGACGGAAATGCTTATGCGTTATTGGGTGCCATGGGAGCGGAAGCAGAGTTGAAGCAGGTTTATGTTGCAAGAGACTTTGCAGATGTGTTTGAACCAGTTTCGAGCTTGCCACCGAAGAGAGCAATCGATTTTCGGATAGATCTCGTACCGGGTGCTGAACCCGTAAGTAGACCACCTAGCAGGATGTCACCAACCGAGATGAAGGAATTGAAGGTGTAGATAGTGAAATTGGAAGGAAAGAATTTCATCCGACCAAGCAGTTCGCCTTGGGTAACGACCACGGTATTCGTGAAGAAGCTAGATGGGTCGTTAAGGATGTGTATCGACTATCGTATGCTGAACGAGAGGACGATCAAGAATAGGTATCCTTTGTCGAGAATTGACGACTTATTCGATCAGTTGAGTGGAGCCAGAGTGTTTTCCCAACTGGATTTGGCGATAGGTTTCCATCAGCTAAGAGTGGCAGAGGGCGGTACTCCTTTGACGGCGTTTAAGACCAGATATAAGCCTTATGAATGGTTGGTTATGCCATTCGAGCTTACTAATGCGCCAGCTTTCTTCGTCGATTTGATGAACCGGGTTTTTCAAGAGCACTTGGATAGGTTCGTGTTGGTTTTTATTGATGACATTTTGGTATATTCTAAGAATGAGAAGGATCATGCGGATCATCTTAGAATAGTGTTGGGACGCTAAGCCAACATCAGCTGAAAGCGAAGTTCTCAAAGTGTCATTTCTGGAAGAAGGAAGTGAAGTTCCTTGGTCATGTAGTTTCTGAGGATATTTTAGCAGTTGATCCGGATAAGATCAAAGCTGTTAACAATTGGAAAAGATTAGAGACGGTAAGTGAGATTAGAAGCTTTCTTGGACTTGCAGGTTACTACCGAAGGTTCATTAAGGATTTTTCGCAAATAGCAGAATCCTTGACTATGTTAACCAGGAAGGACGTGAAGTTTGTTTGGTCTGACAAATGCGAGGAGGCATTCCTTAAGTTGAAACATTTGTTAACCAATGCGCCCGTATTAGTAGTTCCTGATGGGAATCAGGGGTTGGTAGTTTACACCGATGCATGTGGTACTGGGTTAGGTATTGTGCTAATGCAGAATGAAAAGGTTATTGCCTATGCTTCTAGACAGCTTAGATCGCATGAAATGAAATACCCGACTCATGATTTGAATTTGGCAGCGGTAATCTTCGCATTGAAGGTGTGGAGACATTATCTTTTTAGAGAATGGATTGAGCTATTTACGGATCATAAGTCTCTACGGTATTTATTCTCTCAGAAGGTGCTGAACATGAGACAAAAGAGATGGCTGGAGTTTGTTGTAGCTTATGATTTTAGCATCGAGTATACATTGGGAAAAGGAAATAAGGTGGCGGATGCGCTTAGCAAGAAACATCAGAATGTGGTGTTAGCTATGTTGGCGGAATGGATAGACTTGGAAGCACTGGTTGCTTGCAGTGTGCAGTTGAGGTCGACTGCTGGATCTAGTCGGAATACCGCCATGATGTTTTGTTTGGAAGTTCGACCAGTTTGATCGAACGAATTGCTTCTAGGCAGAAAGAGGATCCACTATTAGCCGAGAGGATTAGAAGGTTAGAATTTGGAAATGAGATTGACGATTTGAAGGATTTTATTCTTGACCATAGGGGTTGGTTGAGAAATAAGGAACGGTTATGTGTTCCGGATGTTGGAGACCTTTAGAAGGAAGTTCTTAGGGAATGTCATCGATCTAAATTTATGATTCATCCTGGGGGAACCAAGATGTATCAGGATATGAAGAGAAGTTTCTTCTGGGAAGGAATGAATAGGGATGTTGGATATGGGTAAAACAGTGTTCGAACTATCAGCAAGTAAAAGCCGAACATCAGAAGCCAAGTGGTTTGCTTCAGCTTTTGGATATTCCAGTTTGGAAGTGGGACTCGATATCCATGGATTTTATTGACGGGTTGCCAAGGTCAAACCGGGGTAATGAAAGTATATGGGTCATAGTGGACAGATTGACCAAGAGTGTCCATTTCATTCCGTTAAGATCAACCAGGATGGCACCTGTTCCGGCTAAGTTGTTCATGAAGAACATCGTTAGGCCGCATGGAATTCCTAGTAGTATCGTCAGTGATAAAGATGCTTTGTTTACTAGCGAGTTCTGAAAGACCTGCAGAGTGTATTAGGAACTAAGCTCAAGATGAGTACTGCATATCATCCTCAGGCGGATGGGCAGATAGAGAGAGTCAACAAGGTACTGGAATATCTGTTGAGAGCTTGTGTGCTGGATTTTTGTGGTTCTTGGGAAGATCACTTGCACTTAGTGGAGTTTTCCTATAATAATAGTTATCGGACTTCTATAGGAATGCCACCTTTTGAAGCTTTTTATGGAAGGCCATGCAAATCACCAGCATGTTGGTTAAAGACCGAAGACAGATTGGTCCTTGGTCCAGATTTGGTGAGAGAGGCGACAGAAAAGATCGAGTTGATACGAGAAAGAATGAAGAAAGCTCGGTCTAGGTAGAAGAGTTACGCAGACAAGAGGCGTAAGGACCTAGAGTTCTCGGTTGGAGATAGAGTTTTCATCAAGGTATCGCCGATGAAAGGTGTGGTTCGGTTCAGGAAGACCGGGAAGCTAGCACCAAGATATGTTGGACCATTTCCTATATCAGAGAGGATTGGGAGACTCGCATACTGAGTAGATTTACCGAGCAGTTTGGCTGGGGTCCACAATGTGTTTCATGTTTCTCATCTTAGAATGTATGTTCATGATCCAGTAACTACTAACGCTCCGACAGTATTGGAGGACTTAGTGGTGGAACCGGATATGACTTTTGTGAGGCAACCAGTTCGTGTTATGGAAAAGATGAGAAGAGGTTAAGGAACAAGATAGTAAGGTTGGTGAAAGTTCAGTGGAGCGACAACGTGAAGGACTGTACTTGGGAGACAGAAGACAGGATTAGGGCTACTTTTCCTGGGCTGTTTTAGATGGTATGTTCTATAGAGGGTTATATAATTTGGCTAGTAGGTAGTAATAGCTTTGATTGTGTTTGTTATATGCTTGTTGTCTTGTCCTTACTGAAATTTCGGGGACGAAATTCATTAAGTGGAGGAGTTTATAATGCCCATGAATTTTAATTAACATTATTTGAGATATTTAATTGGATAAATTAAATAGAATAATGTGAATAATTAGGGAGATGAGATTAATAAATCCAGTGGTCATGTCTTATGAATGAACTAAAATAAGACTTAACTAAATTTAGAAGGAGGAATTTTCCTAAGGGGTAAACTTGGAAATGGGGCTACATTTCTTAGTATATATCTCTTCCTCCACCTTAATAAACTTTCACTTTCTCATTCATAACTCCTCACCAACTTTCGATCGGCCACTAAAAGCTCCAGGAAGAGCAATAAATTGAAAATAAAGCTAAGGAATTAAAGCTAGGAAATTATCTCATTCTCCAATTAACTAATCAAGGAGAATAATCATGTTTATCATCTCATTTTTTCTATGTTTGGATCGGTTATGGTTTATACCCGATTCATGTTTGTGGATATAACCATTTAAACCTTTGTTTGGATAAGACATAGGTGTTTTTAAATGTTAATGGGCTGATTAACATAGTTTATGTCGGTTTTGGTGAACTTCCGAATTATATTAATCTTCATATGATTCGAAATTTTAATATGTTAAAATATACGATTTAAAGGATTTTTGGTGATTTTTGGTGATTTTTCATTAGTGGTTTACTGAGGTAATTAAATTATTTATGCCCAAAGGCTAAATTGAAAAAATGGCTTCTGAGTTGGTTAAATTCGGAGGGAAATTGCTTTCGAAATTTTTTTGCGGAAGAAGAATTGTGTTTTAAGAAAAAGGTTGACTATTTAGTACTTTTTACTATTCGAAAGTACAGGAGGAAGCCTCTAGACCAAACAGATTTAGACAAGCAAGAGGAACCATCACTTCCGTAGGCCTAGAACTTGCTTCCGACTACATAGCCCGCTTTCACCCTTTTGACTAAGTCGAAAGGTACCTTTTGTCTAAGTCGGAAGGTAAGCATTTACATTTCGCCTAAGTCGAAAGGTAGGAATGGTGTCGGAAGGAAGAGAGGCGAAGGGATGGAGGCTGCTTCCTTGGCTTTCGAATGGAAATATAAATGCTTTCGAATTAATAGGTTTCGAAGGGGGGTCCTTTGACTCCATCATTTTTATAAAGACAAAAAATTTATACTCAATAAGGGGTTTCGAAGGGGATCATCGAAAGTTTAAACCTTCAAGAGAATTGTTTTAAATGTTTTCCAAAAATATGTTTTAGAACCTTTCGACTAAGTCGAAAGGTAGGAGAGGAAAAGGAAGGGGTTAATTCCGAACCTTTCCATTGTTTTAAAAGTTAAGGGCCCATTTGGTTTCATTTTGTATTGATTTTTGTGTTTTCAACTTGCACTAAGAAACATGAAGAAACAAGAGAAGAAGATTTATAATTCTTAGCCGTTGCGACGACCAACGGACAACAAAGGAGTTGGATTGTTCCCCATGCTTTTCTTATCTCTCGAAACACGAAAAACAAAATAAACTTGTTTTCTACTTTACATTTTAATTTCATTTTTCAAAATCATTTGTTTTTCAACAATGCATACAACGAACGTGCTTTTGTATAGACGAAAACACAAAACTAAAAACGACAAGCCAAACGGGGCCTAAGTTTTTAATGCCTTCGAAAGCCATGCTTTCGAAGGAGATGTATGCTTTCGACTCAGAACTTCGAAAGGAACGAAGTTGAAGGGGATCTTTCAACTTCGTTCCACTTTATGTTCTATATGCCTTCGAATGGGATGTTCGAAGGAAGGGTTAAGCCGCCAGCTTATACCTTTCGACTAAGTCGAAAGGTGAGCCCTCACCCTCCCGACTAAGTCAAAGGGTAGGGATGTTTTAAAAAGGCAAAAGGCTTCTGAAGGGGCTATCTTTGGATGTTTTAATGCTATCTAAGGGGTTTTAATGGGGTTTTCTTTAAACCAAGTTTTTAAGATCATTTTTGATTTGCTTCCGAATGGGATATTCGGAAGGCTATTTTAGGCATTTTTCCTAAGTAAAACTTTGCTAATTTGAAGGGGTTACTTCGAAGGGTTATAGCATAAAATACTTATCTTTGTTTGGATATGTAAGGGGGATCCTTATATAAATTGGATGTTAATAAACCTTGGGAACACCGGGGTGGGTTTAATATTTTTGATACATAGTTTGGGGTTACAAACAGAAATATGCTTTCGAAAATATACATTGGAGCTATAAATGTGTTTTTATTTAATTTAACCTAATTGGGGCTACCGATGGGAATAGGTTAAACATGTGGTATACCTGGGGAAAATAAGTAATCATGGGGATCATGAATTTTAATAAATAATCATGGGGATCATGATATTTTAAATTGGCCAAGTGATGGGTTCTTGGTTAACCTAGGAAAACCATGGAATGTGTGGTGGATAGCCTACATCAAATTTCTAAAGAAAAGAATGTTTTGCCAGAGGTGGTTAGCCTCGGGATTTGGCACCCAAGGGTTCATAGTCATCCTAAGAAAACTATGGAGTGTGCGGTGGATAGTCCACATCAACTTTTATAAAACAATGTACGCTGGATATCTGCATTTATTTTAAATGGATTTGGGACGGATAGTCCTATTAAATTATGACGGATAGTCATTTTAAAGGTTTTAGAGGGTAACTCTACTAAATTGATTTCAGATGGGAAATCTAATAAATTGCTTTTAGATGGGATATCTAATGAATGGGTGGATGGGATATCCAATATATATGATTTATGGCTTTATTTCATATTATGTTAAGACTACTCATTTTGGGTGCAGGAGCATAGTAAATGATTAGCATGTTTTGTTTTGGATACTAGTGAGGGGACAACCCATTCCGCTAAGCGGCGTGGTCTCACTAGATATCTATTTATGATAAGAGATGATAGGGGATTATTCATACCAGACTTATTGTCTAACTCAAAGTTTGTGTTTCTCTACAAACTCTCGGGTACTCAAAATTAATTTGAGTAGTCTGAGAGTGGGAGACTTTCAGGTTTTTGGACGAATAAGCTTCCGGAGACGTGCATGAGGCAGTGTTAGCTATATATTAGCTATTTTGTGTTTTCCGCTATGATGCACTAAGTACTGTATAGTTCATATTTATTAGTTCTCTGATCATCATAAGGGGACATCTTCATATGTCGCTCTTATCGTATTTTGTACATGTATATGTGATCTGAACGTGGTTAACGTCAGGGATTATGTAAATAAATCTGAATATTATTCATAAGAAATGAGAAATTCTGTTTTGTTGAAGTTTAAAATTTTCATATTATTGTGCCTCTGTGTTGCCAATAGTTTCAAGATTCCGACTTCGGTCACTCAGAAATAACACTTATGGATGACTGTAGCATCCGTAGCAGTTAGTTTTGGGCCTCCAAAAGCGGGATGTTACAAGTCGGTAACAGAGCATGGTTTATGTACTTAAAAGGAATTTAAAACCTTAAAAGATTTTTAAAGCATAATCTAATGAATCTAAAATATAGCTGGGCTTGGGTAAGCGTTATAGTAACGTATGCGTACTTTCCTATAAATACCTAAGTATGTATTTCCCACTCTCTTAGACCGTTCTTCTGTATCTTACAAAGATTGGATTTCAGGTAGTAGGGAAGTAAGATATGGAGGCAGGAAATGGAAGAGTGAATTAAGGTGGAAGACGCATCGCAACTAGTGGAAATGTTCGACCCAATACTAGGAGCAACCAGGGTCGACAGGCAAATGCAAACCAAGATGCAAATGCTAATGTTGGTGCCGAGATTCCGCCGATTGATATGGGGATAATGTATTAGTTCTTCGTGAATATGATGCAAGCTGGAGCAGCTCCGAGAGTGGCTATAGGGAATGCTGGAGGAGCTAATCCGGTGGCCCCAGTTGGCAATAATTATGCCAAGCTGAGCAGGGATTATGCTAGTCTTGGAGGGAAGCCTTCTCTAGGAACCGAGGATGCAGTAGGAGTGGAGAACTGGCTATTGCATTGTGAAAGGATATTTGCAGATTTTGGCTTGATGGATATGCAGAAGAGAAGACTTGCTCCAAGGAAAATGCAAGGAGCAGCATTGTTTTGGTGGAACAGAGTTACCGTGGGAGAGCCGGAGGAAGACCTGACTTGGGCTGAATTTCCAAGGAGGTTAGAAGAAAGATTTCTATCAGAGGATGCCAAGTCTGCATTGCTCAGGAAATTTGCAGATTTAGTCCAGGGGGATAGATCGATGTTTGAGTCTGCTACAGAGTTTGATGAGTTTTCCCATTACGAATATGCTATTGTGGATACAGTCATTCAGAGGAATGATAGGTTTATCAGGGGTTGAATCCTGAGATCGCCAGAGCAACCATGCCAAACCTCCGGGATCTGTGTCATATTGTTGTCGAGATGGCTATTCGGAATGAAAAGATGCTTTCTACTTTTGGAAAAGGGAAACCAGCTGATGTTAGTAATTTTCAAGGTAAGAAGCAGAAGTTCTTCAAGAAGAAAGGAACCAAGTCGGGGGAAGCAGCCAAGAAGAGCAAGGCTGATATTGTCTATTACAAGTGTGACAAGAAGGGGCACTATGCTAATGAGTGTCGCTCAGGTGATGGAAAAACAGTTGCATCGAGGCCGAATGTGAAGTGCTACAACTATGTCCAGATGAGGCATTATAAGGACAAGTGTCCCGAGGTTACTAAGGCTGGAAAGGGAAAGGTCTTTGCGTTCGAACCATCATCCTCTAAACCAACGGCTGCTGAGAAAGGAAAAGCTGTGATGGAAGGTATGCTTATGATTCATAGTACTCCGATTAGGATACTATTTGATACCGGTGCATCGCACTCATTTATATCTCAGTATTTGGTAGATTGCTTATGTCTGGAACCTTTATACCTTATTACTTCTAGGCAGAAAGAGGATCCACTGTTAGCCGAGAGGATTAGAAGGTTAGAATCTGGAACTGAGATTGACGATTTGAAGGATTTTGTTCTTGACCATAGGGATTGGTTGAGAAAGAAGGAACGGTTATGTGTTCCGGATGTTGGAGACCTTAAGAAGGAAGTTCTTAGGGAATGTCATCGATCGAAGTTTATGATTCATCCTTGGGGAACCAAGATGTATCAGGATATGAAGAGAAGTTTCTTCTGGGAAGGAATAAAGAGGGATGTTGTATTATGGGTAAAACAGTGTTCGAACTGTCAGCAAGTAAAAGCCGAACATCAGAAGCCAAGTGGTTTGCTTCAGCTTTTGGATATTCCAGTTTGGAAGCGGGACTCGATATCCATGGATTTTATTGACGGGTTGCCAAGGTCAAACCGAGGTAATGAAAGTATATGGGTCATAGTGGACAGATTGACCAAGAGTGCCCATTTCATTCCGTTAAGGTCAACCAGGATGGCACCTGTTCCGGCTAAGTTGTTCATGAAGAACATCGTTAGGCTGCATGGAATTCCTAGTAGTATCGTCAGTGATAAAGATGCTTTGTTTACTAGCGAGTTCTGAAATACCTACAGAGTGTATTAGGAACTAAGCTCAAGTTGAGTACTACATATCATCCTCAGACGTATGGACAGATAGAGAGAGTCAACAAGGTACTAGAAGTTCTGTTGAGAGCTTGTGTGCTGGATTTTAGTGGTTCTTGGGAAGATCACTTGCACTTAGTGGAGTTTTCCTATAATAATAGTTATCGGACTTCTATAGGAATGCCACCTTTTGAAGCTTTTTATGGAAGGCCATGCAAATCACCAGCATGTTGGTTAGAGACCGGAGACAGATTAGTCCTTGGTCCAGATTTGGTGAGAGAGGCGACGGAAAAGATCGAGTTGATACTAGAAAGAATGATGAAAGCTCAGTCTAGGCAGAAGACTTACGCAGACAAGAGTCGAAAGGACCTAGAGTTCTAAGTTGGAGATAGCGTTTTCATCAAGGTATCGCCGATGAAAGGTGTGGTTCGGTTCAGGAAGACCGAAAAGCTAGCACCAAGATATGTTGGACCATTTCCTATATCAGAGAGGATTGGGAGACTCGCATACCGAGTAGATTTACTGAGCAGTTTGGCCGGGGTCCACAATGTGTTTCATGTTTCTCATCTTCGAATGTATGTTCATGATCCAGTAGCTACTAACGCTCCGATGGTACTGGAGGACTTAGTGGTGGAACCGGATATGACTTTTGTGAGGCAACCAGTTCGTGTTGTGGTAAAGATGAGAAGATGTTAAGGAACAAGACAGTCAGGTTGGTGAAAGTTCAGTGGAGCGACAACGTGAAGGACTATACTTGGGAGACAGAAGACAGGATTAGGGCTACTTTTCTTAGGCTGTTTTAGATGGTATGTTCTATAGAGGGTTATATAGAATTTGGCTAGTAGGTTGTAATAGCTTTGATTGTGTGGGTTATATGCTTGTTGTCTTGTCCTTACTGAAATTTCGGGGACGAAATTCATTAAGTGGAGGAGTCTGTAATGCCCCTGAATTTTAATTAACATTATTTGAGATATTTAATTGGTTAATTTAATAGAATAATGTGAATAATTAGGGAGATGAGATTAATAAATCTAATGGTCATGTCTTAATGAATGAACTAAAATAAGACTTAACTAAATTTAGAAGGAGGAATTTTCATAAGGGGTAAACTTGGAAATAGGGCTACATTTCTTAGTATATATCTCTTCCTCCACCTTAATAAACTTTCACTTTCTCATTCATAACTCCTCACCAACTTTCAATCGGCCATTAAAAGCTCCATGAAGAGCAATAAATTGAAAATAAAGCTAAGGAATTAAAGCTTGGAAATGATTTACATGATATTGGTTTACAGTTTTAACCAGTTTTGGTTGTAGGAAATGATTTGCAAAAGATATGTTTTAAAAGGAAAGGGGAAACCCGTTTCGGTGAACAGCATGGTCTCACTTAATATCAAATAACCGAGATGTATAGTATTATTCACACCAGGCTTTATGTCTGACTCGAAGTTTATGCTTTTCCCCTTAAACTCTCGTGTGCTTAAAATTGATTTGTGTAGACTGAGGGTTGAGGAATTTCAGATTTTTAGTAGGTTGGCGAATAAAGCTTCCAGAGATGAGCAGGTGGTTGATGGACAGCTATTTAGGAGTTGCAGTTCTGTTTTGTTTATTTCTGTTGTGTTGTATTATGTCAGTTATGACAATATAGTACTCTGGTCAACCAAGGGGGCATCATCATATGTCGCTCTTGGCGTATTTATGTAATAATTATATTTGATCTTTACCTGGGAAAAGATTATGGGATTATGTAATTTGAATGTGAAACATGTGTTTTGAAATGTAATCAGAAAAATGTTGTTTTTGAAATCTGTGATTCTGTTTCATATTCCAGTGATTCTGATATTAAGGATACCGTTAACATAACCGTATTTTGTCGCCGGAAGTTAATACTATAGATGACTGAAACATCTGTAGCGCTTAGCTTTGGGCCTCAATATATGGGATGTTACACTCAGGTCTCAGTCCACGGATGAACTTCTCGATCCTTTTAATCACTATATCCATGGTAGTATACCCATATCGGGATAGCTCAACAAATCTGGTTGTATACTCAAGCATCGTCATATCACTTTGCACCAATTCGGCAAACTTTCTCAACAGAGTTGACTTAGCGATCTCAGGCATAAATCTTTCCTCAAACCTCCTTCTGAATTCATACAAGTCAAAGTTTCTTTACTACCCCTATAGTCGCACTATTCCACCAGTACAACGCAGCTCCTTGTAGTTGCTAGGATGCCAGTCTCATCTCTGTTCATCATTCAAACCAAGATCAGCAAAAATCCTTTCATAGTGAAGCAACCAATTCTCCACTTCAATTGCATCCTCGGTTCCAATGAATGGTTTCCCTTCAAGTCTTGCATAGTCTCTACTCAAAACAGCATAATTGTTGACAACTGGAACTTCCTGATTAGCTCCTCCAGCATTTCCTCCAATTAACCCAGCAGCAGCTCATGTTTACATCATGTTGACAAAGAACTGATACATTGCTCCCATATCAACCGTTGGTGTTCCTGCATCCACATTTGCAGCTGTTTGTCCACCCAAATTTCTCCTAGTTTTGGGCCTGACTTTTCCAATGGTGGTAGTGCTTCAGTCTTCTGTTTTCTGCCTCCATATCTTACTTCCTTAAATCTGTATTCGAACCTTAGTAAGATACGGAAGAACGGTTTAAAAGAAAGGAAAAATAGAGATAAAACATATATTTATATATAGCAAATATAAGTACGTTACTATAGCGTTATCGCATACCCCAATCTAATTCTCTAATTCATTTGGATTATGTTTTTAAAAACTCTTTTTAAAGTTCAAATTTTTTTAATTTTACACAAACCTATGCTCTGATACCAAGTTGTAACATCCCCCATTTGGGGCTCGAAACTAAGCGCTACAGATGTTGCAGTCACCTATAGTATTAATTCCTGATGACAAAATGCGGTCATGTTATTATGTTATAACATCAGAAGCACAAGAATACGAAATAATTTTAAACACACTTTTCAAAACAAACTTTCACATTTCATTTCAAAAATATATTTCATATTCATTACATAATCCCAAACGTTTCCCAAGTTCAGATAAAATATAATTATTACAAAATACTCTGAGGGCTAAAGTCAATATAAGCGACACTATAGCCATCTTCAAAAACATAGGACAATGAATAAAGGCGGCATCGTTATCATGGACATCGATATAGATGAAAGCGGCATAGTCGCCTATATTATCGAAGTCAATCTGTATAAAACATGCATCATCATTATTTGCCACTATAAGTCACTTCAAAACCAATGGGGTTGGTGACATTGCAGAAAACATGCAGCATAGTACAAAGTGTGACATCACTAAGTTAAAGAAAGTAGTCTCATCCGCTTCAAAATTCACAATGTCAACCTTGATGCTTGGCTTCCCACTTCGACCAAGCCAATGCATTCCATATCAACCGAAGATGATACCCTAGGCATTACTCTTGATTGATGCTGAAGACCATAGAGGCCGAATGGTGAAGTGCGACATCATGACTTTCGAAGTGGCGCAACTGTAATTTATAAGAGAGCTACTTTTATACCATTAAAAGTAATTTCTTTTCACCAACCCCAATTGTTTGTCAAAATGTTATTAGTTAATAATTACTTTATCAAAATCCTTTTTCCGAAAATGACCATAGGGCAGATTTATCATTCCCAAAACAATTTGCAAACAACTCCTTTTATAGTAATATTTAATTATAATAATTAAGTTTTTCCAGCTCTAATAATTCATAATAAATCACAAACACTTGGAAAAAATCCTCATAAATTTCAATAATCCAATTTATTATATCCTTTAACATATAAAAATTTCATCACCAAAAATATAATTTAATTATTTTAAATAATTAAAAACCAAAATTTCTCATTTTCCAACATTAGAAAATTTACCAAATATTCTTATTAAATCAGAAAATTATAAAATTAAAAACCCACTTCTAAAATAATGTTTATAACATCGTTTTCAAGTCATCTGGGTATCATATGATAGTTTTTCTAACTCAAACTTATCAATTAATTTCATAAATAAATTCAATAAATTCACCAAATAGCATATAATCATTCAAACTTTCAAAGGAAAGGTTTATTCAATGGTTTCGAAAGGAAGATTATTAATGGTTTCGAAAGGAATGTTCTGGCCTTTCGGCCTAGGGTATAAAGAAGGGTTTACTTGATTTTGAAAGGGGTACTTTCAATGGGCTTGAAAGGGGTACTTTCAAAGGTTTAAATGTTTTCATCAATAAAGATTTGAGTACAGTGTATATATAACATGGCAAGGTGATTTTGAGTAAAGCATAGAGTATATATTTTCCTTGTTTAAGTTTTATTTAAAGGTTTTAAATCAATTTGAGATGAAAAGGTTTTCAAGGAAAATTTTGAAAAGATTACCCTAAGTAAAATGACTCGGATATTAGAATACTAGATGGGACTAGTATAGGGTCACGCCATATACATTAGCTATTAGCCCTAGCTAATTTAGTCCAAAATTCCAATGTGTACGGCTTTGTCACAGGTAAGACTAAAATGATGATTACAGAAGGGAATATATATTTATATGCTGATAGGTTATTGGTGAGCCTGCAAAACCATTAAGATCAGGTGACCTAGGGAGAAGATAAGTTAGGGACAGACCGTCCAGAAGAGGAGTATCTAACAGGTGTTAGATTATTTGTTTATATTGTCTAGTAGGCCCTAGTCAGCCAAAGGTTAGTAGTTAGCCCAACAAAACTATAGTGTTCGAATAGATAGTTCGTTTGCTACCTGATATGTATGTTTACATGATAATGCTTTACAGTTCTAACCAGATTTGGTTGTAGGAAATGATTTGCAAAAGATATGTTTTAAAATGATATTAGTGAGGGGAAACCCTTTTCGCTAAGCGGCGTGGTCTCACTTAATATCCAGTTACCAAGATGTATAGTATTATTCACACCAGGCTTTATGTCTGACTCAAAGTTTATGTTTTTCCTCTTAAACTCTCGAGTGCTCAAAATTGATTTGAGTAGACTGAGGTTTGAGGTTTATAGGTTTTTAGTAGGTTGGCGAATAAAGCTTCCGGAGACGAGCAGGTGGCTGACGGATAGCTATTTAGGAGTTGCTGTTTTATTTTGTTTGATTCTGTTGTGTTGTATTTAAGTCAATTATGACTATATAGTACTCTGGTTAACCAAGGGGGCATCTTCATATGTCACTCTTGGCGTATTTTGTAATAATTATATTTGGTCTGAACCTGGGAAACGATTAAGGGACTATGTAATGGAATATGAAACATGTTTTGTAAAATGTAATCAGGAAATTTGTTTTTGAAATCTGTGATTTTGTTTAATATTCATGTGCTTCTGATATTATGGATACCATTAACATTACCATATTTGGTCACCGGCAGCTAATACTATGGATGACTGTAGCATTTGTAGTGCTTAGCTTCGGGCCTACAAATAGGGGATGTTGCAACTTGGTATCAGAGCATAGGTTTATGAAAAAATTTAACTAAAATGATTTTTTGAAAACATAATCCTAAGGAATTAGAGATAAGATCAGGGTATGGGATAACAATATAGTAATGTACTTGTATTTGCTATATATATGTATACGCTATATCTTTAGTCTCCTATTTCTCTTAGGCTATTCTTCTGTATCTCATGAGGCTTAAATATAGATATGGACGCTAGAAGTGGAAGAGTGAATCTTGAAGGAAGAACCACCACAAATGGAAATGTTTTACCGAAACTAGAAGGAACCTAGGTCAGGCACAAGCTGGGAATATTGGTGATGGAGTCCCACAAGTGGATATGCGAGCTATGTATCAGTTTTTCGTGAACATGATGCAAGCTGGAATTGCTGCTAGAGTAGTTGGAGGTAACGCTGAAGGAGGAAACCAGGAAGCTCCAGTGGTGAATAACTATGCCATTCTGAGTTGAGATTATGCTCGGTTGGGAGGAAAGCCGTTCATCGGTACTGAGGACGCAATCGAAGTAGAGAATTGGCAACTTCATTGTAAAAGGATATTTGCTGATCTGGGGCTCAATTATGAGCAGAAGAGAAGGCTTTCTTTGAGACAGCTTCAAGGAGCAGCTTTATTATGGTGGAATAGTGTGACGGCTGGAGTGAACGAAGAGGAGATGACATGGGCAAAGTTTAGGAGAAGGTTCCAGGAGAGGTTCATATATGTGATGGCGCAGTCTGCTTTGCTCAAAAAGTTTGCTGAGTTGGAGCGGGGGAGATGTCTATTTTGGAATATTCTAGAAGGTTCGAGGAGTTGTCAAGGTATGGACATGCCACGGTGGATACCATGATGAAGGGGAATGAGAAGTTCATCAGGAGGTTGAAGCCTGAGTTGGCGAGGGCTACATTACCTCATATTAGGGATCCTTGTGATGTTGTAGTAGAGATGGCGTTGAGGTATAAAGAGATTCTTGCCTCTCTGGAGACAAATAAGGCAAAGGAGGTTCAGGTGGGGCAGAGTCAGAAAAGGAAATTCTTTCATAAGAAGGGTGCTCGGAAAGGTGGAGCCGTGAAGAAAGGAAAGTCTGAGGTTGTTTGCTTCAAGTGCGATGAGAAGGGGCATTTCGCTAATGAGTGTCGTACTGGAAAAGGGAAGGAAGTAATCAGGAAGAAGAACATCAGATGCTTCAACTGCGATCAGATTGGTCATTATAAGAATCAATGCAAAGAGGCTACTAAGGATGGAAGTGGTAAAGTATTTGCATTGGAGCCAGCTACATCAGGACCAACGGTGCAGGAGAAAGGGGAGGCAGTGTTAAGAGGTACGCTTCAGATTCATGGTATGTTTGTTAGTGTTCTATTTGATACTGGTGCATCACATTCTTTTATATCTCATTGTTTGGTAGATAAGCTTAACCTAGAACCCTCATACTTAGCTACTTCCTTAAGAATTGCAAATCCGATAGGAGGGTATGCGACACTTGGGATGAAATGTGACCACTGAGAGTTTGATTTGTTAGGTCATACCTTGGTTTGCAGTTTGCATGTGTTTGACTTTGTAGGGTTCAGAATTATTTTGGGTATGGATTGGTTAAGTAAATACGATGCCAGGATATTTTTCCATGATAGGAGAATATTGCTTAGACATACAGACTGTAGAGATCGAATTGTATATGCCGTAGAAAGCCCTAGCTATGAGGTGAATGCTTTGTTGGGTGTAGTAGAGTTGGAAGATGAGTTGAATCGCGTTTTCGTGGTTATAGAATTTGCGGATGTTTTTGAGCCTGTAGTAGGATTGCCACCGAAACAAGCCATTGAGTTTCGGAGAGATTTGATGCTTGGAGCAGAACCGGTGAGTAGGCCGCCAAGCAGGATGACACCTACCGAGATGAGAGAGTTAAAAGGGCAATTGGTGGATTTGGAAAGCAAGAGTTTTATTGGGCCAAGTAGTTCACCTTGGGGAGCAGCCGCAATGTTTGCAAAGAAGCCGGATGGATCGTTGAGGTTATGTATCGATTATCATAAGTTGAATGAGAAGACGATAAAGAATCGATATTCGTTGCCTAGAATTGACGATTTGTTCGATCAGTTGAGTGGAGCCATGGTATTTTCTCAGTTGGATTTAGCAACAGGCTTCCATCAACTTAGAGTAACAGAGGATAGTATTCCTTTGACGATGTTTAGAACCAGATATGGATCGTACGAATTGTTAGTTATATCATTCGGGCTAACTAATGCGCCAGCATTCTTTGTGGATTTGATGAACCGAATTTTCCAAGAGCACTTGGGTAGGTTCGTATTGATGTTTATAGATGATATTTTGATAAACTCTAAGGATGAAAGGGAGCATGAAGTTCATCTTAGAATTGTGCTTGAGACGTTGAGGCAGAATCAGCTGAAGGCGAAGTTTTTGAAGTGTCGTTTCTGGAAGAAGGAAGTGAAGTTTCTTGGTCATGTAGTCTCAGAGAAAGGGTTGTCTGTAGAACCGACTAAGATTGAAGTGGTAAATAATTGGAAGAGACCCGAGACAGTGATTGAGATAAAGAGTTTTCTGGGATTGGCTGGATATTATCGGAGGTTCATTAAGGATTTTTCCCGAATAGCAGCAGCAATGACTAAGCTAACGCGAAAGGATGTGAAGTTTGTTTGGACCGATAAGTGTGAGGAAGTATTCCAGAGCTTGAAACACTTATTGATCCAGCACCTGTGTTAGTTGTTCCGGAGGGGAATCCGGATTTGGTAGTATATACAGATGCATGTGGAACTAGGTTAGGAGCTGTGTTAATGTAGAGAGGTAAAGTGATTGCATATGCTTCTAGACAGCTTAGACCGCATGAGGTTAGATATCCAATGCATGATTGGGAGTTAGCTGCGGTGATTTTTGCATTGATGGTATGGAGACATTACCTTTTGGGAGAGAGGTTTAAGCTTTACACTGATCATAAGTCGTTGAAGTATTTGTTCTCTCAAGGAGATGAATATCAGACAACAGAGGTGGTTGGAGTTTATTGCTGCTTATGATTTTGGAATTGAGTACACACCAGGGAAAGGTAATAAGGTTGCAGATGCGCTTAGCAGATGGCATCAGAATGCAGTGTTGGCAATGATAGCAGAGTGGAATGATTTAGAATCGTTGTCGACTTGCAGATTGCAGTGGAGATATGAGGTTGGGTAGTGAAGGAACTGTTGTGTTATCTTGTTTAGAAGTTCGACCAGCAGTGAACGAGAAGATTTCTTCTAAACATATGGACGATCCAGTATTAGTTGAATGAATCAAGAAGTTAAAGGATGGAACGGAGAGCGATGACTTGAAGGATTTTAGTCTTGACCAGAATGGGTGGTTGAGAAAGAAAGGTAGGTTATGTGTTCCGAATGTAGGAGACATAAGGGAGGAAGTTTGGGAGGAATGCCATCGTTCGAAGTTCATTATTCATCCGGGAGGAACTAAGATGTATCAAGATATGAAGAGAAGTTTCTTCTAGGAGGGTATGAAGAGGGATGTAGGTTTATGGGTGAAGCAGTGTTTGAACTGCCAACAGGTAAATGCCGAACATCAGAAGCCAAGTGGGTAGTTTCAGCCATTAGATATTCCTGTATGGAAGTGGGATTCTATTTATATGGATTTCATAGATGGGTTGCCAATGTCAAACAGTGGAAATGAAAGTATATGGGTCGTAGTGGATAGATTGACCAAGAGTGCCCATTTCATTCCCGTTAAGTCAACTTGGACGGCACCTGTTTTGGCTATGTTATTTATGAAGAATATAGTTAGACTTCATGGAATTCCTACTAGTATCGTAAGTGACAGAGATTCCTTATTCACTAGCAAGTTCTGGAAGAGTCTATAGGAGATATTAGGAACCAAGCTCAAGATGAGTACCGGTTACCATCCACAGACCGATGCGCAATGGAAAGAGTTAACAAATTCTTGGAGGATTTGTTACGACCTTGTATGTTAGATTTTGGAGGATCATGGGATGACCATCTACACTTAGTCGAGTTTTCGTATAACAACAGTTATCGGACTAGTATAGGGAAGGCACCATTTAAAGCTTTGTATGGAAGGCCATGCAAATCTCTAGTAAGTTGGTTAGAGACCGGGGATAGGTTGGTTCTTGGTCTAGATTTGGTTAGAGAAGCTGCAGAGAGGATTGAGTTGATTCGAGCTAGAATGAACGAAGCTCAATCTAGGCAGAAGAGTTATGCAGATAGAAGAAAGAAAGGCTTAGAGTTCTCCATTGGAGATCAAGTTCTCATTAAGGTGTCACCGATGAATGGTGTGATTAGATTCCTGAAATCAAGAAAGTTGGCATCGAGATTGTTGGACCATTTCCTATTGTAGAGAGGATCGGGAAACTCGCATATAGAATAGAGTTACCGACCAGTTTGGCAGGAGTCCACGATACGTTTCATGTTTCTCATCTAAGGAAGTGTGTTAGAGATCCGGAGTCTACTATAGCACCGACTGTGTTGGATGACTTAGTAGTAGAACCAGACTTGACTATAGTTAGAAAACCAGTTCGTATAGTCGCGAGAGATGAGAAAAGGCTAAGGAACAAGACAGTGAGATTAGTTAAAGTCCGGTGGAGCGACGATGAGAGAGACTGTACATGGGAAACTGAGAGCAGGATTAGAGATGCTTATCCCGATTTGTTTGATGCTATGTTTTACCTTTTTGATTGATTAATTTTTTGTGTACCTTATTGTAATTTTGAGGATGAAATTCTTTAAGGAGAGGAGATTGTAACACCCCATATTTTTAGTAACATTATTAGGAACATTAATTAGGTTAACTAAATGAAATAATGTAAAATGGTTAATTAATTAGGTTAATTAAATGAAATAATGTAAAATGAAATAATGTAAAATGTTAAGGCAAATAGATAAGGGGCAAAGTTGGAATAGGAGTATTCTAATACCATAAACCCTTAACTCCATCTTTATCACGTTCATTCTAAATTCATGAAACAAAAATACAAGCTAGATGTCGGCCACCATTAGGAAATGCAAAGAGAAGATTTCAAGAGGAAAAGCTTAAGCAACTTAATCAAGATCAAATCTCAAATCCTTAATCTCAAAGCTAGGTGAATAATGACTACATCTCATTTTCCTTAAGTGTTTTCGGTTTTAAGGTTACCAAGGTTATGCCAGTTTTTGAATGATTAAATGTTTATATATGCTTGTTGATGATTTATGCTTAATCATATAGGTTTTATGATATGTTGTAATGTGAAAACCCTATTTAATGACATCCAAATTCCTTGCGATTTTAGATTTAGATCAAAAATGATATTTTAGAGATGGGTATCAATTTTCATAATTTTCTGAATTTATGTGGATTTTATATTAATTTTCTAGTGAAGAAAATGTTTATTTGGGTTTAAAATTATCTACAGATAAATAATATATGTTTTGGGTCTGAAATTAATATATGTTATAAAATATATTGAAATTGATTTTCTGGAATTTTCGTAGAATTTTCCTAAGTTTTCTGATAGATATATAAAATTATTTAAGGTATGGGACTTAAATGTTTTATATATTTATAAAAGGAGAAGGGTATTTTATAAATAAAATAAATTGTTTATTTCTAAAATATTGGCAGCACTTTTAGAAAAAGAAAATTAGCAACCAATAATATTTTGACAAACAAGGCAGGTTAGTTGAAAAGAAATTCTTTTTAAAGTAAAAATTAGTTTTTACATGCTTTTAGCATGTTTAACTACTTTCGACACCTAGGTCCCAACTTAGTGGTTCTACCACCACCATCATCGAAACCAATGCGCGTGGCATCAAAGAGTTGGTGCGCAGCAAATTGGACTTAGGCGGAAGGTACTGGGTCGAAGCTATGGGTTCCGAAGGGGTCGAAGCACGTCTTTGCTTTTAAATGAAAACGCGCCTACTTTGCTTTCGAAGGATATGATTTCGACTTGGTCGGCTTTTGGCTGAGTCAAATGTTTTAAAAGAATGGTTTCAGATGGGTTGCACCATTTTTTTTAAGTAATTGCTTCCGAAGGGGTCGAAACCCCTAGTTGTCGCTTTTCTACCTTTCGAAGTCAATGGTTTCAGAAGGTGTGCTTTGTTTTAAAACATAGCCGCTTCTCCAATGCTTTCGGAAGGTTGGTTTTGACACCATCACTTCATTGCTTAGGAAATGCTTTCGAAAGAGTGCTTTCGACTTAAATGTTTCATGATCCTTTTTGCTCTGTTGAAGGTAAAACCCAAAGGTTTCGAAGGAGTTGATTTTTAATAGTTTCAAAAGGTGTTTCCACATGTTTTAAATTGAACCCAAATGCTTTCAAAAGGTTTGTTGTTTACAAAGGTTTTGATGCTTTCGAAAGGTTTCTAAAGGGTGGTTCCCCAATGGTTTCGAAAGGTCTAAAGGAAAGGTTTTCCAATGTTTTCGAAAGGGAATGTTTAAAGTGTTTTAAAGATAGGATGTCTAAGGTTTTATAGCTTTCGAAGGAAAGTTTTTTTCAATGGTTTCGAAAGGAAGATTATTAATGGTTTCGAAAGGAAGATTATTAATGGTTTCGAAAGGAATGTTTTGGCCTTTTGGCCTAGGTTATAAAGAACGGTTTACTTGTTTTGAATGGGGTACTTTCAATGGACTTGAAAGGGGTGCTTTCAAAGGTTTAAATGTTTTCATCAACAGAGATTTGAGTAAAGTGTATATATAACCTAGCAAGGTGATTTTGAGTAAAGCATAGAGTATATATTTCCCTTGTTTAATTTTGATTTAAAGGTTTTAAATCAATTTGAGATGAAAAGGTTTTCAAGGAAAATTTTAGGAAGATTACCCTAAGTAAAATGAGTCATATATTAGAATTCCAGATGGGACTGGTATAGGGTCGCGCCCTATACATTAGCTATTAGCCCTAGATAATTTAGTCCAAAATTCTAGTGTGTAGGGCTTTGTCACAGGTAAGATTAAAATGATGATTATACACATAAGGGAATATATATTTGTATACAGATAGGTTACTGGTGAGCCCGCAAAACCATTAGGATCAGGTGACCCTGGGAGAAGATAAGTTAGGAACAGACCGTCCAGAAGAGGAGTATCTAACAGGTGTTAGATTATTTGTTTATATTGTCTAGTAGGCCCAAGTCAGCCAAAGGTTAGTAGTTAGCCCAACAAAACTATAGTGTTCGACAAGATATTTCGTTTGCTACCAGATATGTATGTTTACATGATAATGCTTTTCGGTTTTAACCAGTTTTGGTTGTAGTAAATGATTTGCAAAAGATATGTTTTAAAAGGATATTAGTGAAGGGAAACCCGTTCCGCTAAGCGGCGTGGTCTCACTTAATATCCAATAACCGAGATGTATAGTATTATTCACACCAGGTTTTATGTCTCACTCAAAGTGTATATTTTTCCCCCATAAACTTTCGAGTGCTCAAAATTGATTTGAGTAGACTGAGGGTTGAGGTTTACAGTTTTTTAGTAGGTTGGCGAATAAAGCTTCCGGAGACGAGCAGGTGGCTGACGGATAGCTATTTAGGAGTTGTTGTTTTATTTTGTTTGATTCTACTATGTTGTATTTAAGTTAGTTATGACTATATAGTACTCTGGTCAACCAAGGGGGCATCTTCATATGTCGCTCTTGGCGTATTTTGTAATAATTATATTTGGTCTGAACCTGGGAAACGATTATGGGATTATGTAATGGAATATGAAACATGTATTATGAAATGTAGTCCAAAAAATTGTTTTTGAAATCTGTGATTTTGTTTCATATTCATGTGCTTCTGATATTATGGATACCATTAACATTACCGTATTTGATCATCGGAAGTTAATAATTTGGATGACCGTTGCATCTGTAGAGCTTGGCTTCGGGCCTCCAAATAGGGTATGTTACACATGGATCCGGAGAGATCTGCCGCTCTTAAAGAGGAGGTGGATAAACTAAAAGTTAATGGGTTTATCCGCGACGCCCTCTATCCTGAATAGGTATAAAATCCCGTACTTATGAAGAAGGAAAATGGAAAATGGAGAACGTGCACTGATTATTCAGATCTGAACAAAGAATGTCCAAAAGACAGTTTTCCGCTTCCCAGGATTGATCAGCTAGTTGCTTCAACTGTAGGACACGAATTTTTATCATTTATGGATGTGTATTCGGGATATAACCAAATCCCGATGCATATCCCCAATCAAGAGCACACCAGTTTTGTTACAGATGTTGGGTTGTATTGTTACATAGTAATGCCGTTTGGATTGAAGAATGCCGGAGCAACCTATCAACGCTTGGTTAACATGATGTTTGGGGATCAGATTGGAAAGACAATGGAAGTGTACATGGATGATATGCTCGTGAAGTCACAACGATCAAGCGACCACTTCAAAGACTTTGCAGAAATGTTTGACATCCTCTGATATTACAAGATGAAAATCAATCATTTGAAATGTTCGTTCGGTGTTGCATCAGGAAAGTTTCTGGCTTTATTGTCAATGCTCGTGGAATAGAAGCTAATTCAGAGAAGATTCAGGCTATCCGTGATATCCAGGCACCAAGAACTATCAAACAAGTGCAAAGTTTGAATGGGAAGGTTGACGCTTTTAGTCGATTTATCTCCAGAGCTACTGAAAAATGCATTCCTTTCTTCGATCTAATTAAAAAGGGAAAAAGAAACTTCGAATGGATGCAGGATTGTAAAGACGCGTTCTAAGCTCTGGTGAATCATTTGGAGAGACCCCCTATCTTTTCAAAGCTGGTAGATCATGAGGAGTTGTTTATTTATTTGGCTGTATCAGCACATGCTATAAGTGCCGCCTTGGTTCGTCAGGAAAATCGGATCCAGAGGCCGGTGTATTACGTCAATAAATGATTGACAGGAACAGAAAGGAATTATCCAAAAATAGAGAAACCGGCATACTGCTTGTTGATTGCATCATAGAAGCTTCGTCCTTACTTTCAGGCACATCCGAACAATATTTACATCGACCAGTCGTTACGACAGGTCCTACAACGACCTGAGACGTTTGGGAGGTTACTCAAGTGGAACATTAAGCTCAGCCAATTCGACATTACTTATCTCCATCAAAGAGCTATCCAGGGACAGGCTTTGGCGGACTTTATAATAGAGTTTACTGTGTAGGATGATCTTCTAGAAGGAAGTGAAATCCCTACTGTACGATGGAAGCTATATACTGATGGGGCGTCTAATGATCATTGCTTCGGAGCTGGAATTGTGCTTGTAACTCCTGAGAATCAGTCGATTTGTCATGCTCTGAAGCTTAATTTCCCAGTGGCAAACAACGAGGCTGAGTATGAAGCTCTGATTACTGGACTTAAACTCGCTAAAGAACTTGGAGTTAAATCTCTTGGAATCTTTTATGATTCACAATTGGTGGTGTATCCAGTTAGAGGAGACTAGCAGGCTAAGGGACAACGGCTTGCCCCTTATCTTACCTAAGTTCAGGAGTTGTTAACAGAATTTGAATACTATGACATTTCACATATTCCACGCGATCAAAACAGAGAGGCTGATTCGTTGGCAAAGTTCACTAGTACCGGCGGTGCACAGCAGATGAGTTTGGTATCGGTCGAAGTATTAGATATCCCAAGTATAAACATGATGGAAGTCGATCAAGTACTAGAGGCGGAATCTGGAAGTGAATCGTGGATGGCTCCAATTAAAGACTATTTACTGCACCGGGTCCTGCCTAATAAAAGAAATGAAAAGTGACGAGTCCTTCGCAAAGCTTCACGATATATTATGCAAGAAGTAGTCATGTATAGGAGAGGTTTCTCAGTCCCTCTACTCCGGTGTATCACTCATGATGAGATAAAACCTGTTTTTCAAAGAAGTTCATGAAGGAGAATGCGGCGGTCACACTGGGGGGCGAACTCTGGCAAAGAAGATGCAGCTGATTATGTAAGACGATGTGATAGATGCCAAATATATGCAAAAGTTCTGAGAGCTCCGCCAACACAAATCATATAAATGGTCAGCCCATGGCCGTTCGCTATGTGGGGTATAGATATTATCAGTTCATTACCAATCTCTAAAGGTGGCGCGAAGTACGCTATTGTGGCAGTTGATTACTTTACCAAATGGCCGAGGCGGAACCTTTAGCTACAATCACGACCAAGAAAGTAATCAACTTTACTGTCTGAAACATCATATGTCACTTTGATCTTTCATGGAACATTATAACAGATAATGGGACTCAATTCGATAGTACTGAGTTTATAGACTTCTGTCAAAGATACCACATGGAAAAGAGATTTGCGGCGGTCGCTCACCCTCAGGCAAATAGACAGGTTGAAACTATAAGTAAAATCATCAAGTCAATTCTGAAGAAGCGTTTGTAGAAGGCTAGAGGCAAGTGGATGGATGAACTCCCTACAGCACTTTGGGCTTACAGAACCACTCATAAGTCCGTGACTGGCCATACTCAAAGTCCCTTCTCATCGAGTGACTTACTATGATCCCAAAACAAATCAAGATCTCCTCTTGGAATCTTTGGACTTTATAGACGAGAAGCGCGAGGAAGCTGATCTAAGGGCAGCCGCACACCGACATCGAGTTGCTTGGTATTACAACACTAAAGTTCACTCGAGAACCTTGGAAATTGGCGATCTCGTCCTAAAACAGGTTTTTCCTACCTTGTCACACATGAATCTGGTTTGGGAACGACCATATGTCATTGAACAAAGGTTGGAGAAGGAACTTTCATGTTAGCGACTGTCGATGGCATTACACTTCTAAGAACATGGAATAGCGAATATCTACGACGCTATTTCACTTAGATTATTTCCTTTACATTTCAGTTATATTTGTTTTCAGAATTTTCTTTAGCATTTGGTTTCCAAATATGTAATAAGACAGTTTATGTTGTTCCTTTCCATTTAATGAACAAAGTTAAGGCTTCCTCTGCATTTATGTTTGTTATCACATTGCATGATAATTACATAGCGAAACTGATTGATATCGATGTGTATGAACAGGCTCCCAGAGTTTGGAATCGATCAGTCGTGCTAACTCTCGCTGGAATCAAACAAGATGAGCTCAGTCAACTTGTTCGTTTAATAATTCTTGCCTGGACCGTTGGACTGAAACAGAAATCAAAGCGACCGAAATTTGACCGATTGCTTGCTAAATCAAAACCCGAAATTCTGGGAGGCAAATTAATCAACCAAAAAATAGTGTGAACTGACCGCTCTCCAAAACAACTATAAGTCCCAAGAGTACGGACTGGAGTATAAACATAAATCGGGAAGATATTGACTGCCTGCAAAACAACTCTAAGTCCCCACAGTGCGGACTGGGGTATAAACATAAATCGGGCGGATACCGACTACCCACAAAACAACTCTAAGTCCCTAGAGTGCGGACTAGAGTATAAACATAAATCGGGCAGGTACCGACTGTCCGCAAAATAAATCTAAGTCTCCAGAAAGCAGAATGGAGTACAAACATGAATGAATAGATGAGTGGATTTCGACCGTTCTCTATTCTGCAAACTCCATGAATAGATGAGCGGATTTCCACCGTTCTCTATTCCATAAACTCCATGAATAGATGAGTGGATTTCGACCGTTCTTTATTCCACAAACTCTGGCCTGAAATCGACAGGAGGAGTATAAACTCACTAAGGATGGAATTCGACCATCCGACTTACAACCTCTCTATATCAATGTCGGGGCAGAAGCATAGTTATTCAAAAACCGTTGAATCCAACAGCGTAACACTAAGGCCCGAGCCTGGTGTTTGATACGACTCAAGGCCACGACCACACGGAGGCCTTGGGTTGGAGATGGTGGATTGTTAACAGAATTCACAAGCAACAAATTACAAGTACATTGAATGGAAAGTAATCGTTCATCTACTTAAATAACAATTCACAGGAAGCATGGTAGAAACAAAAGCTTTTATTTACAAAACAGGTGCCGAAACTTCAGTACAAATTATTTCAAAAGATCGAGATTCAAACCCGTACAACTACAAATAGTGAAAGAGACGATTATACAAACTATGTACATTGAGCTGGAGCAGTAACTACTTCTTTGACTTTCTTTCTCTTTTGGATTTCTCAGGGGTAGAGCTGCTTATGCTTCTCTTTCGGGACCCTTTACTGCCTTTAGCCGAAGAGCTTGAGGAGGTAGGAGAAAGTTCATCAAGGATCGACCTACCTGGTGGAATAATTTGCAATGGAAAGAGATGAGGATCACCGACGTCCACCTCGGTGGGCACAATTTTAACCTTTCTTTTCGACAGCTCCTCCTTTTCGATCTGCTCCCTCATGCTGGTCTTATCAGTGTGTTCCCAGGCACCTAGAATTATCACGTCATCAGATTCGTCGGTCGGGGTGGATGCTCGATCTTATCTTCATCAAGGGCACCGATGATTCGAGCATCGGGACCCGAAACATTAGCAGCAGCCGGATCTTCAGTCGTTTCCTCATGTTGTTCTACAGCAGAGCTACTTATGGGAGTTTGACTGGGACCTGAAAGACCTACAAAATTTGATAAAACAGGGATTAGCTTAGATATTGCGTGTAAAGAATAAAAACTTTTCATATACAAAGGAGTAAAGCAAAACACCAGCATCTGGTTGACTCTCCGTTGTTGCCGGGGTGCCTCATTCTAAAATGGGAGATAACATCTTGGGTTCGAAGTCGGGCCTGTCCGGATCAAAACCGAGATCCTGCTATATATTAAGAGAGGTTGATGTTCCAGCTACCTGGGATGAAGAAGGACCTTTAGGATCAATCTCTAAAGATCGAGAAATATTCTTTCCTCCTTCAGTAGGTGCAGAGGCCTTGAAAAATCAAAGTTTTGTGGCAGCTAGATCTGAAGGCTCATTCCCATGAAGAATTTCCCTCACTAATTCTTCCTCGTTGAGATCGGCTTTACCCGACTCATTCTTCTTCATTTCGATGATGTGCTCCCAAGCTTCAGCGAGCGATTCAAGGTAACCCTCACCGAGAAAGCTTATGTCGTGATGGATTAGGACCCTGGCCATTGTATTCAATAATCAACGAATCGAACAAGTCCTTAATCTCATTCCTGCCGGACTCTATCACAGCTTCCACTTGGGAGTTAATTTTTTCGGTCATTTCGCTTTGGCCCTCCTCTCGAGCTTCTTTTTTAAGAGCTTCGATTCTGGAAAATTGCTCGTCAAGTTTAGCCTTTAAGCTTCTAGCTTCAACAACTTCATCATAGTATTTCTCCGATTCCTCCTGAGCTTCAATTTTTTCATCTCATTCTTTCTTTAAAAGTTCTTCAAGTTCCTCGACGCGGTGAGCCAGAGCATCTTTCTCCTTGTGCAACGAGTCCTTTTCTAAATCGATTGTCCCGCTACAATGAAGTGTCGCATCGAGTTTCTTTTTGTGAGTAGCTTCCAAATGGCTTACTGCCTCTGCCGTTTCCTTGGCATTCTTCTCCGCTTCAGCAAGTTGGGTTTTAAATTCTAGCAATTTAGTGTCCTGATGCTTGATTATATCTTTGTCGTGTATAGCTTTCAACTTGAGGTGGTCTACCTCGTGTTGTCACTCAAAATAAACTACAATGACTTTCTCTACCAAGTGTATAAAAGATTCGTGCTGCTCAAATACGTCGTTTACGCATGCGAGAGAACTTTCCTTGGCATGCCCTGGGATTATATGAATAGAAGGAAGGAATTTAAGGCCATCAAAGAAAATCTTTGGAAAAGTGGGCTTGAGCTCGACCAATTTCTCTGTTGTGGAAACGTTAGGAGCAATGGCCGGCAAAGGTGCTTCGGAGGTAGCAAGAGGATGTTTGCCTAACCGGTGCTTACGAGATTGTCTGTCGCATGAAGAGCCAGAATGTGGCTCATGAGACGAGGCGATATGAGGACCATGATAGGAAGGCTGCTCTCTACTTTGGGCAGGAAAGTCAGACTGTTTGCCTTGTCGAGATGTTTAGGATTGGGATTTGCATTTGGAAGAGGAAGAAAATTCCCTTGAATGATAATTCTTATCTCGCCCCTCATCTTTTTCCCTACGCTGAGTAGACTTTGAATCCTGGCTTGAACGGTATATGCAGAAGAACTTTTGAGGCGATCGAAGGCTCTTGATTAAGACATTGCACCTGTAAAGATGGAATGGGAGCGTATTAGTAATTGTCACACAAAAAATCAATAGAAGTGTTTAGTGAAGTGCGTGTGGTTGTGAGTGTCCTAGTGCTCCCCCCAACAAACCGGTAATGGTAGCTTTGCTCATCGGCGTTTTCTCTCTTTTGTCCGAAGGTTGGATTCCTTCACCACTTCTAGTGGGAGAGTTGAGTCCTTCTATGTTGATGTTTGAAAAGTTATAGGACATGATGTCTTCCGGAATTTGAAGATTAGAAAACCCTTTTAACGAGCCTTCCAAGTGCTGAGAGGACGATTCCTCCTAAACTGGAGTAATAACAAACTCAGGGTCCGAGGCAGTTTTTCTTCTGCGAAGCCTGTACACCAACCTCTTCTTTCTCTTTGTAGGTGTTTGGGATTGTCCAGCTTATGACGGTTCAACCATTGGCGCTTTTCCGAGGCCTGCATCGACATCTCCTGGCTTCTTGACTTGAGAATCCTTAATCTCTCCCTCCTCATTATCATCCTGGGGTGCAAATTAATCAACCAAAAAATAGTGCAATCTGACTTCTCTCTTAATCAACTCTAAGTCCCCGGAGTGCGGACTGGAGTATAAACATAACTCAGGCGGATACCGACTGCCTGCAAAACAACTCTATGTCCCCAGAGTGCGGACTGGGGTATAAACATAAATCGGGCGTATACCGACTGCCCACAAAACGACTCTAAGTCCCCAGAGTGTGGACTAGAGTATAAACATAAATCGAGCGGATACCGACTGCCCGCAAAATAAATCTAAGTCACTAGAAAGCGGACTGGAGTACAAACATGAATGAATAGATGAGTGGATTACGACCGTTCTCTATTCTGTAAACTCCATGAATAGATGAGTGGATTTCCACCATTCTTTATTCCATAAACTCCATGAATAGATGAGTGTATTTCGACTGTTCTCTATTCCACAAACTCTGGCCTGAAATCGACAAGAGGAGTATAAATTCACTAAGGATGGAATTCGACCATCCGATGTACAGCCTCACCATATCAATGTCGGGGCAAAAGCATAGTTATTCAAAAAACCGCTGAATCCGACAGCGTAACACTAAGGCCCGAGCCTGGTGTTTGATACGACTTAAGGCCACGACCACACGGAGGCCTTGGGTTGGAGATGGTGGATTGTTAACAGAATTCACAAGCAACAAATTATAAGTACATTGAATGGAAACTAATCGTTCATCTACTTAAATAACAATTCACATGAAGCATGGCAGAAAACAAAATCTTTTATTTACAAAACAGGTGCCGAAACTTCAGTACAATTATTTCAAAAGATCGGGATTCAAACCCGTACAACTACAAATAGTGAAAGAGACGATTATGAAAACTATGTACATTGAGCTGGAGCAGTAACTACTTCTTTGACTTTCTTTCTCTTTTGGATTTCTCAAGGGTAGAGCCGCTTATGCTTCTTTTTCAGGACCCTTTACTGCCTTTGGCCTAAGAGCTTGAGGAGGTAGGAGAAAGTTCATCATGGATCGACCCACCTAGTGGAATAATTTGCAATGGCAAGAGATGAGGATCATCGACGTCCACCTCGGCGGGCACAATTTTAACCTTTCTTTTAAACAGCTCTGTTTGTACCAAAAATGGGCACAACACTCTTCGGAAGTCTTTGAAGAGATAAACGTGAAGAATGAAAATTAAAACTATGGATTATCTAACAAAAACTCCAAATAACAGAAATGTAAAGTGCAAAGACAAGCGATTTAGAGTGGTTCGGCGTTTTAGCCTACGTCCACTATGAAGTTTGATGATTTTATTGCTCGATACTTGAAGATTACAATTTCAAATAACATAATGCAACTGATTTTCTAAGCTAAGTCTGAAACTAAAGCAGCGGTGGTGATTCTGAGTAAATCTGGCAGAGTCTGGGCGTTCTTTAGCTCTTAGAATTGTCCGACCTCTTTTCCGAATGACTAGGGGCTCTATTTATAGGTGTAGGAGGCTGATATTTCACCTAAATCGAGGGGAGACCAGTTCTGGCACGTGAGGGGGCCCACATGCCCGCTTTCTGGAGATCCGGGCCCACTTTGGGATCGATTCGAAGTCCATTCGAATCGATCAAGAATTTGTCCAATCGGGCTGAAATTTGGTGTGAACATTCTTCAACATGTGCTCAAGCTACTGTGAAAATTTCATAGCATTTGGGCTTGTAGATCTCGAGTTATGATCGATTCAAGATTGCATTTCCAGTTGATCAGCTTGGTTCGAATCGATCCCCTTCGAATCGATAGGGTCGAATCGATGGCTTCGCGATGACATTGTTGACGTGGCGTGCTTTCTTCGTATCGATCCGCTTTCCACTCCGTGTTGACTGGGTCGACTCCGTGATCCTAGTTGACCTGGCCTAATGGATTCGAAGATCTTCATTCGCTCATGGCTTCAAATGTGCGCGTGTTCGTATCGATCGTGCTGCACCATGGCCTACCGATTCGAAGTCATCATAGCAGGATGGGTTCGAAGCTAAGTCACTGGACGGATGCGAAGTGAGGATGGTCTTGAAGCAGGGACCGGTTCAATGGATTCGAACCATGGCTTTCTTGATGGATTCGAAGCAGGGTTATGTTTCGTGGATTCGAAACAGAGGGAGTTCGATGGAGTCGAACAAAGGCTGTCCAATGGATTCGAACAAAGGATTTTGTCGATGGATACGAAGCTCGGCCACTTGATTGATTCGATCATAAGCTTCGCCTCTGGATTCGAATCAGGGGGACCTCCTTCACCTTGTATCGATCATGGGTTGAGCGTACGAACTCGGATTGTCTTGAAACTTGGAAAGTTGGCTTCCCAGGCTTCAATTGTTATATCTTGTTAATCGTGGCTCGATCCGGACTTGGACAGAATTCATCGATATCCATAGCGAGCCTTTGTGTAACCGATCTCCAAGACGAATTGTTGTTGAATTCTAATCAAGCTCTTGGTGTCACGGCCTTGCCAAAAGGCGGGATAACATTTGCCCCCAAAGTACGTCTTGTGTAAACATGACGTGCTTTGAAAAACTACAGTCTTTCATGCTGAATATATCCGTTCAGTTGATTCCTTGGCAGTCGTTGTCAGTTTGGTTTGTTATCGAATTCTGCATCGATTCTCTCCTGAACCGATTTGAGATTCGAATTTAAACATTATTTTGACGATTGTCTATGATCATCCTCTTGTATCGATCCTCTCCTGAATCGGTATAAAAGGGAGACAAGTAATTTTTCATATCGAAGCAATGCGTTCGTTCTTATTGTCGGTTTCCGATGGATCCGAAATTAGTCGTTCGAATCGATAGTCTTTGAATCGATAGGATTTTTTCAACTTAGCTCTCGTTCAATTGCTTCATATCGATGATGCCCCGCATCGATGTTGCCTTGATGGATTCGAAGTCATGAGAAATTCGAAGCCTTGATGGATTCGAAGTTATGAGGGATTCGAAGGATGATGGATTTGGAGCTTTTAGGGATTCGATGCCGTGACTGGATTCGAACGTGATGGTTTTAAGAACAGTAGTTCGAATCGATGGCTGTGGTAAGTGATTGGTGGCAAACGGTCAGGATGACCGGGAGACGAAGCGCCACGAACCTTCTCTGGAATCCATATAAATACGTGAGGCCGGTTTCATTTTTACTTTTTACTTTTCACTGTTGCTATAGCTACTTCTTCGAATCGATCTTCCCAGAGCCGAGAAAAAATGTGTCTTCCTCGAATCAATTGAATCTCTTACACCTTCATTCACAATCACATTAAACCAGGTAACTAATGGATCGATGCTAGTTGAAAATGACAAAACTGGAAGTCTTCGTCTTCAATTTTTCTTCTGAAAATCTTGAAGGGTTGTGAGATCTGAATAAAAATGGTTCGAATTGATGATTCGAGGCGTAACAAAGCGTTGAGATTTTCCTTGGAGAAGCAGAGATCTTTGAGGGATGTTATCTTTCATCGCTTCGAATTGATCTAGAATGGAGTTTATTCGAATCGACTCCGACTGCAGAGCTTCGAATCGATGCTCACAAAGGAAAAAGGCCTCGTGTCGATTGATTCGAAGCAATGATATCTTGATCGATTCGGAGGCATTGAATGTCGATCGATACGAAGTCACTCAGCGCCTATGGATTCGAACCGTTTCTCCATCCCGAATTACATCGAGTCGAACCATATGGATTCGAAGCACATCGATTTGTTTTGATGGATTCGAACGCCTTCAGTCTAGAGAATCCAACTTCTCTGACTCGTTCCAAAATCTGAACTACGACTAATTTCAAGTTGAACTTTGATGATCTCAATGAACCTTAGCACACTTGACTCTGGCGAGCTTCGGCCCTGCATAATTGAACCTGACTGTAGGACTATACTTGACTCCCTTTTGAAGCTCGTCGATGGAACCATGACTTAACCAAAAACATAACAGATTTATACTTGAATCGGTCGGTTGCATTTGGATGGTGTGGATATGACGGTCAGCGATGACGGTCATTTCCAGTCCTTTTTTCCAGAGTTTCGTCGTTCGTACATCTCGTTTATGTCTGTAAAATTTGCTTTAGTAACGCACAGCACTTGCACTGCACGACACGTTCACACACTCTATACTGGGGAATGCACGGGCTCTTTATGTACTTAACGTTGCTTTATGATGGGTTAGTTAGTTATGGAACCTTCGGGCTCTCAACAACAAGAGACACAGGGTTCGCCTCCTCCGGTGCTTGAGATTCCCAATATTCCCGCTGATGTAATCGACCCAGCCCCAGACGAATTGCCAGAGGCTATATTTATCGAGAATCCTGTTGATTCTGTCCAGTCTAATATCTCTGAATCCTTATTGGGCCGGATATGCTTGAAACATAACATATCTCTGAGCGATGTATTATTACCCGGTGCTGATGACAGACCGCATAATCCGCCTGAAGGATATACTGCCCTATACCGCCATGCTTGCGCGGCTGGAACTCTTCCTCCTTTTAACCAATACATCAGGGAAATGTTGTCATACTTAGGAATTGCTCCTTCACAACTTCATCCCAACGGACATGCGTTGCTGAATAGTGCCTTCGTCATATTTATGGACTGTCTCTTTCACCCGCCAAGGCCAACCGAGATCAGATACATATTTAATTTCAAGAGCAGAGGTGATAGCCCATCCTTTACATTTTTGGAGGCAGTCAGAAATTGCCAAGTTATTATTGGAGCCTGGACCAGACTAAGCTACTTCAAGAATGAATGGTTCTATGTCCGGTGTCCTCCTGGTTTTGCTAGGCGATGGTTGTCTAGACGTAAGTGTCCTCATATGCCGATGATTTTCCTTGATCGATAGCTTTTTGGCATTGGCATTGGCATTAACATCTTGTTTCTCTTACAGCCATTATCTCCAGACCCGATGGCGGGTACTACAAGGGCATAGTCCAAAGTCTACAAGAAGTTCCGAGTGAACTGAGACACATCGACTCGGTGTTGAATGACTATAACTTAAGAGCTCTCGGCTTGATTGAAATAAATCAGAGTATAGTCATCGAGGGGATGTCAAAGCCTGCCTCAAAGAAGAAAAACAAGAAGAAGAAGAAAAGGAAAATGGCGAAGAAAACGCTCGGGATCATAATAACCGAAGTGAGCGATGAAGAGAGGACCCATACAGACGTGGAGCCGATGGCTGATCTTTCGGGCAACTTCGAAGAGTTGGGAAAAAGACGGAAAAGCAAGGCCGTCGTTTCCAAAAAACTTAAGTCTAAGGGGTGGAAATCTGTAGATGTGTCTCCTCCCACTTCCGGAGCTATGATTTCTGAGGATGCCCCTTCTCATTCGAGAGATACTTTTAAAGGGCTTGACGATATTCCCATCCCGGATTTTATATTGATTCCATGTAATCCCGGGTTGGAGGAATTTCAAGATGTTTTAAATATGAGCGAGCCCTTCCCTTTGAGTGTGGTCAACACTTCCGGTTGGTCTGGGGGTTTACACATTTACACACATTTACACACACTTCCATGCCACTACATGACTTTCGCATATTAATTATTGCTTTGCAGGATTCTAATCTGTAGCTTCTTCTTATTGTAGGTGAGATGTCAGGTCGCAGATCCACTTTGGATAGACTCCGTAATGTGCGCCAATCTTCCCCATATTATGATTCCCGTAGGAGAGATTCGGATAGGGATCACGGGCGAGGCTATATTAATCAGGATCGCTTTGATAGAGATCGAGAGCATTGGCGTAGCCATTCTAGTCAAGATCGCTCTGACAGAGATAGGAGCTATCAGTATCGACCGCGATCTCGCTCTCCTCCGCCTCCTAGGGCTCCCGTAGATCTCCTTGGGCCTTCACAGCAGCAACTGCCTTCCCAATCTTCAAGGCCCGAGACTCAGCGGCCTAGAGTTGAACCACTGATAGCTGCCATCATTGAGTAGGCTTCGGCTGAGTTGACAAGCGAAGGAGCCATCCAGCTCGCTCAAATGAAAAAGGATTTTCCAGAAATCTGTATGGATGCGTATGTCTTTCCTCCTCATCTTAAGCGGATTCCTCAGGATGCCAAAAATACTGCGCACAGCTATATTCGTGACGTCTATGCTCAGTACAAGGAGTGGTACAAAGCAGCCGTGAAAGCTTCAAAGGTAGCTTTTGATCGGGCAAAAGTCATTCAGGAGCGCGATGCCGAGATTGTCAAGAAAGACCGCATCATCCAAGTTCTCCAATCTGAGACGGAGTCGTCCCGAAACTCGGAACTCCAAGCACTCAAAAAGCATGAGGATGTTGTGGCCAAAATGGCGAGGATGCAGCAGGCACACTGTGCCACGGTAGAGGAGATGGGCCACCGTTACACCAATGTCGTAGCTGAGCGAGACGCAGCCGCTAAGGAGCTGAATGAGCTCAAGGCCAAATTCGCTGAAGTGGTGAAAGAGAAAGACGCTGCTAACACCACCGCTCAGGAGGCATGTGACCAAGCTGTGTCACTTCGAGCCGAACTTGCTGCGGCGGTGGCCAAGACCAAGTCTGTGGATGCAGAAATCCAAGAAAAGATTATGGCGGAGCGGTCCAGGATGGATGTTGATTTCGATGATCTCCTGGTTACATACAACGCCAACATGCTAGAGCACAGAAATTTATCATGGCTGGGAGATGACTCTATGATTCTGTATAATGCCTGGACTAGGTTGGTGGAGGAGAAGAAAGCAGCGCATCCGGATGAAATGCTGGATGATTTCGAGCTGGAGATGCGCTTGCTTACTGAGGAAGAGAGGAAGGTTCTTCACGAAGCGGTGATTTCCGTGGCGAAAGAGAGGCTTGGTGTTCAACAGATAGAGACGGGCGAGGGCTCGGGGATTGAGCATCACGAAACAAGTGTTGGAGCAGTAATTCCGACATTGCCTGAGACCACTGGTGCGGTCGATCCCCAGTCCGTCCCCGCTTATAATCCTGACCAGCCACAATTGTCTCCCGCTAATGCTTCTGCCTCGGTACCTGCCCATACTGCGGGCCAGGCTAAGGAAGGTAATTGAACACCTCTCGTATACCTTTAGCATGGTGAATCTGGATCAATACCCATAGCTAGCAGTCTTTGTTTTTTTTTCACATTTCAGTGACTGAAGCCGTTATCCCTGCGCCTCCTACATCTCAGGCTTCTTATCAAGCGCATGGGGCTATTGTCACCGAAGCTATTACGACATCCTCTATGGCTGGTGAAGAAGGGGAAGCGAATATGTTATCTTTTGATGCTCAGATGATTGAGGAACTCCTCAGTCAACCCAATGATCTCTTCGTCGATCCATCCTTTTCTATGAGCGGGACCACTCCGGCTGTTAGTTATTCCATGCCAGCCACTAGCACATCCAGCGCGACCCAAGCACCTCGTGAAGATGAGATTTTGGCTGAGATTAATGCTGAGATGGCCGCAGTGACCGCCGGTATGGACCCTTCAGGCCATGCCCCGCTAATGATGATATCACCAAGCGGCACTGTGGTAATTGCGAGTGCTCTTGTCCCACCTCCTGTTACTGCTTCTATTCCTCTGGCTCCACCCTCCAAAAGAATCTCTGTTGCCTCAAGATCCGAGGAAGAGGTGGACATCATGTCGCCATCTGAGGGCAAACCGGAGAAGAGTAAGAGAGTGAGGAAGAAGTTGGGTAGCGGCTCCAGTGGGACTACCCCGAAGAAGAAGATAAGGAAGAAGAAAGATTGAATTCCTTCTTTAGTTTACTGTAGCGTTTTGTTTTGTCTTTTGGTTTTCTCTATAGCCGTGTATAGATGTGGACTCGGCTCCCACTAGCAGGAATTTTTTGAATCATCTTGTAATCGAATTCTTTTTGTTGATAATGGAAATGAAAGTATATTCTCTTTCGTCTTCAATTCGATATTTGTTTTGGTCCTGCCCCCAGTCTTGGGGACAAATATGGAGTTGATGTATGTTTATACTCCGTCTCACATTCTGGGAGTACGGAGTTAAGGAATGTTTATACTCCGCCTCGCACTCTGGGAGTACGGAGTTAAGGGATGTTTATACTCTGTCTCGCACTCTGGGAGTACGGAGTTAAGGAATGTTTATACTCCGCCTCACACTCTGGGAGTACGGAGTTAAGGGATGTTTATACTCCGTCTCGCACTCTGGGAGTACGGAGTTAAGTAAATGTTTATACTCCGTCTCGCACTCTAGGAGTACGGAGTTAAGGAATGTTTATACTCCGTTTCGCACTCTGGGAGTACGGAGTTAAGGAATGTTTATACTCCGCCTCGCACTCTGGGAGTACGGAGTTAAGGGATGTTTATACTACGTCTCGCACTCTGGGAGTACGGAGTTAAGGAATGTTTATACTCCGCCTCGCACTCTGGGAGTATGGAGTTAAGGGATGTTTATACTCCGTCTCGCACTCTGGGAGTACGGAGTTAAGGAATGTTTATACTCCGCCTCGCACTCTGGGAGTACGGAGTTAAGGAATGTTTATACTCCGTCTCGCACTCTGGGAGTACGGAGTTAAGGAATGTTTATACTCCGCCTTGCACTCTGGGAGTACGGAGTTAGTGAAGGACTGTCGTGTATCAACCCAATTTTAGCTTTTATGTGGTGGCTTGCCCCCGAGCTCGGACTTCACTTAGCGAGTGGCCGGTCGTATCACAACCACTCCTTTCTTGAATAAATCCCATTGCGTGATGGAATTTTAGCTCTCCGTGCATCGTGATGTTGTACATTGTATTTAATGAATCACAGCTCTGACCCGAAGAAATGGCATTTTATTGCTGAAATAAGAAAATATGGCAAAGTCAGTTGCCTTATTATAAGTCCTAATTTCGAAATGCTGAAACAACTTTTAAAACGGAATTTAAACTAAATAGATAAACATAGCCTGTTAATTGCAGTAGCGATGAAGGCTTTCACTATTCCAGGCCCCTGGTAAAGTTAAGCCATCAATGGGTGATAACTTGAATTTGCCATCCTTGAGCTTTCGCTTAATCTTGCGTGACCCTCTCCACGTTGATCTCATGGGCGGGAGTGCCGGATAATCCTTTTTAGTGACTAGCTCACCAAGTTCAAAAGTTTTAAGTCGGTCCTTGGCATTGTGCAATCGGGCAACTCGATTTCGGTGTATGATTGTTCTCAAATCAACCTGGTCGCCCTGGACGACCCCAACTCCGTTGATGGTTGGGAACTTTAAAGTTAAACACCACGGGGCAACTATGGCCCTGAATTCAGCAAGGGAAGGTCGACCTAAAAAGGCATTATATGGCGAGTCTACATCCAACACAACGAACTGCAATATTCGAATCGATCTACACTCTCCGGCTCCCAACTCAACTGGTAACTCTACCATCCCAACTGGTATGGTAGCGCTGCCATTGAATCCATAGAGATGAGTTTGGCAGGGTCTTAGATCCCCAGCTTTCACCTTCATTTGATTATAAGCATGTGTAAATATGATATTCACAGAGCTCCCACAGTCAATCAGGATCCTCTTCATCCACATCGGGCCTACCCGGGTCGATATCACAAGTGGGTCAGTAGTCGGACTTCCGACGTAATCAACGTCGTTGTCTCGGAAAGTGATGTCGTTAGTCATCGCTCTCTTTCGCTTGGTCGAAGGTTTACCGCCCAAGTTATCGTTATACTCGAAGTTTGAGCGTTTAGCTAAGTTGCTATATGATTCCATTTCCTCCCAGCTTCGGACCGCTGGATGAGGATTACCACTTACAGCATTAATTACCAATCTTCCTCCGTCATGACCTGGTTCTTCCTGTCTTGCTTGATTCTGTGTATGATTTTGCTTTGAGGGGCCCGCTCCACCAGACAGCGGTGCCCGTACAAACTGGTCTAACTTTCTCTCCCTGATCAATTTTTCGACGAGGTCTTGCAGATGTCGACACTCGTTGGTATTGTGGATGTAACTTTCGTGAAATCTACAAAACTTCCCTGTTTGAATCTGCCTCTCCGATGATTGCTTCGGAGCAGGTTTCTTATACTGCTCAGCGTCGCAGGTTTGCAGATACACGTTTTCCAACGATATATTCAATGGCATGTAATTGTCAAACATTGGGGTCCTACGTTGCGGGCCTCGACTTTGGTCTCTTTTCTTATCCTGACCACTGTTGCCCCTTGGCTGAATTTGTTTGTTTTGTATATTTAGCTGAACTTTTCCGGAACTCTCACCGGACTGCTTAACTTCCACATTACTCTGTATTCCTTCAGTTCTGGGTAACGCATCGTCCTGTTTCCTAGATTGTTTCGCGTCCTCTTGTCGCAAGAATTGAGCGGCTTTGGAGTAGAAACGGTCCAATGATGCGGGTGGTTTCCCAGCTAACCAATTTCCAAATTCAGAGTCGGGATCGATCCCTTTGGTTAACGCCATCAAAATCGAGTTATCGTTGGGATTACTAATTTCCACGCATGTTGCATGGAATCTCTCCAAGTAACGCCTGAGCGTCTCTCCCTTAGCCTGGGTGACACTAGATAGGGTGTTAACGTCTTTAGGCCTAGTGACATGCATACGAAACTGTTCGACAAATTTCTTAGCCAGTTGATCGAATGAAGAGATGGATCTTGGTGGCAACCTTGTGAACCACATTGTTGCAATTCCTCCCAGAGAGATAGGAAAACTTCGACACTTTACTGCATCGTCAGCTCTTGCGGCGCTCATTGACCATTCATATTTCAAAATGTGTTGATTGGGATCGGAATTTCCTTCGTACATAGGGAGAGTTGGCATTCTGAATCGCCGAGGAGGTTCAGCGTGCAATATCTCATCCGTGAAAGGAGTATGACTACGGGATATTCCCCAGTCGTCATTGATAAGTCCTTGGCTCTCGCGAATCATTTGTCGTACCATGGTTGAAATATCGGGCATAGCCACATTCTGTGTAGGCTGAGCTAAGGTGTGGTCGGGTTCCACAGTGCGAGGCTGGACCGGACGTTGTCGACGGCCTATATCTCGCCTCCTTGGCTCCACATCTTCTGGGACGTATGGTTCAGGAGTACGCCCATGTTGTTAATTATTTGGATCCGACAGGTTTCGGGTATCAACCCTTGTTTCTACCGCGGCAGTTGCAGCGCGATCGCCTGTGGTATGCTGTGGGACAACACCTCCTCGTGACGAGGGACCGGCCTGGGAGCTAGTTGACGGTCCGACCCTCAATTGTCCTACAGTCAAGTCGGGTTGATACTCGGTAGCTTGTGTATGACCTGCGTCCAATCGGGGACGTGTAGTTCTGCCATGATAGTCAGATGAAGCAGAACTTTCAGTGGACGAGTGGGAAGCATCATCCCTCCTTGTCCTCCTGTGCCTTTGGCGGTTTAATTGATTGGTCAATTCAATATTAGCACGCAACGGTTCGGCCAGTTGTTGCCGACTTTGAGTCAATTCCTGAAGTAATACATGAAACTCTTGTCTGGTTACTGGTCCAGATGGATCAGAGTGAGCAGTGTTGTCTTGATTGGACTGTAACTGCTATGTGGGATTCTGTCCATCCCGACCTTCTTGATTAGCAGCTGTAGAAGTAGTTCTTGTACTAACCATCTCGAGTAGTGAATTCCTTTCCTAGATTTTATACAAATCTGAGTAGAGTGGTAGGATTCTGGAGTAGAGATATGGATCTTCCTCTTGGATTTATGCAATCCGGTATCGATGGTAGATCCAAGGAGCAGGAGAAAAAGCTGGTTGTTCTCAGTGAAAGCACCAAAGTGTTTGTAACAAAAATGGGCACAACACTCTTCGGAAGTCTTTGAAGAGATAAACGTGAAGAATGAAAATTAAAACTATGGATTATCTAACAAAAACTCCAAATAACAGAAATGTAAAGTGCAAAGACAAGCGATTTAGAGTAGTTCGGCGTTTTAGCTTACGTCCACTATGAAGTTTGATGATTTTATTGCTCGATACTTGAAGATTACAATTTCAAATAACGTAATGCAACTGATTTTCTAAGCTAAGTCTAAAACTAAAGCAGCGGTGGTGATTCTGAGTAAATCTGGCAGAGTCTGGGCGTTCTTTAGCGCTTAGAAATTTCCGACCTCTTTTTCGAATGACTAGGGGCTATATTTATAGGCGTAGGAGGCTGATATTTCGCCTAAATAGAGGGGAGACCAGTTCTGGCATGTGAGGGGGCCCACATGCCCGCTTTCTGGAGATCCGGACCCACTTTGGGATCGATTCGAAGTCCATCCGAATCGATCAAGAATTTGTCCAATTGGGCTGAAATTTGGTGTGAACATTCTTTAACATGTGCTCAAGCTACTGTGAAAATTTCATAGCATTTGGGCTTGTAGATCTCGAGTTATGATCGATTCAAGATTGCATTTCCGGTTGATCAGCTTGGTTCGAATCGATCCCCTTCGAATCGATAGGGTCGAATCGATGGCTTCGCGATGGCATTGTTGACGTGGCGCGCTTTCTTCGTATCGATCCGCTTTCCACTCCGTGTTGACTGGGTCGACTCCGTGATCCTAGTTGACCTGGCCTAATGGATTCGAAGATCTTCATTCGCTCATGGCTTCGAATGTGCGCTTGTTCGTATCGATCGTGCTGCACCATGGCATACCGATTCGAAGTCATCATAGCAGGATGGGTTCGAAGCTAAGTCACTGGACGGATGCGAAGTGAGGATGGTCTTGAAGCAGGGACCGGTTCAATGGATTCGAACCATGGCTTGCTTGATGGATTCGAAGCAGGGTTATGTTTCGTGGATTCGAAACAGAGGGAGTTCGATGGAGTCGAACAAAGGCTGTCCAATGGATTCGAACAAAGGATTTTGTCGATGGATACGAAGCTCGGCCACTTGATTGATTCGATCATAAGCTTCGCCTCTGGATTCGAATCAAGGGGACCTCCTTCACCTTGTATCGATCATGGGTTGAGCATACGAACTCGGATTGTCTTGAAACTTGGAAAGTTGGCTTCCCAGGCTTCAATTGTTATATCTTGTTAATCGTGGCTCGATCCGGACTTGGACAGAATTCATCGATATCCATAGTGAGCCTTTGTGTAACCGATCTCCAAGACGAATTGTTGCTGAATTCTAATCAAGCTCTTAGTGTCACGGCCTTGCCAAAAGGCGGGACAACAAGCTCCTCCTTTTCGATCAGCTCCCTTATGCTGGTCTTATCGGTGTGTTCCGAGGCACCGAGAATTATCACATCATCAGATTCATCGTTTGGGGTGGATGCTCGATCTTATCTTCATCAAGGGCACCGATGATTCGAGCATTGGGACCCGGAACATTAGCAGTAGCCGGATCTTCTGCCATTTCCTCATGTTGTTCTGCAGCAGAGCTACTTATGGGAGTTTGACTGGGATCCGAAAGACCTACAAAATTTGATAAAACAGGGATTAGCTTAGAATTACGCATGAAGAATGAAAACTTTTCATATACAAAGGAGTAAAGCAAAACATCAGCATTTGGTTGACTCTCCGTTGTTGTCGGGGTGCCTCCTTCTAAAATGGGAGATAACATCTTGGATTCGAAGTCGGGCCTGTCCGGATCAAAACCGAGATCCTGCTATATATTAAGAGAGGTTGATGTTCCAGCTACCTGGGATGAAGAAGGACCTTTAGGATCAATCTCTAAAGATCGAGAAATATTCTTTCCTCCTTTAGTAGGTGCAAAGGCCTTGAAAAAACAAAGTTTTGTGGCAGCTAGATCTGAAGGCTCATTCCCATGAATAATTTCCCTCACTAATTCTTCCTCGTTGAGATCGGCTTTACCCGACTCATTCTTCTTCATTTCGACGATGTGCTCCCAAGCTTCAGCAAGCGATTCGAGGTAACCCTCACCGGGAAAGCTTATGTCGCGATGGATTAGGACTCTGGCCATTGTATTCAATAATCAGCGAATCGAACAAGTCCTTAATCTCATTCCTGCCGGACTCTATCGCAGCTTCCACTTGGGAGTTAATTTTTTCGGTCATTTCTCTTTGGCCCTCCTCTCGAGCTTCTTTTTTAAGAGCTTCGATTCTGGAAAATTGCTCGTCAAGTTTAGCCTTTAAGCTTCTAGCTTCAACAACTTCGTCACAGTATTTCTGCGATTCCTCCTGAGCTTCAATTTTTTCATCTCATTCTTTCTTTAAAAGTTCTTCAAGTTCCTCGACGCGGTGAGCCAGAGCATCTTTCTCCTTGTGCAACGAGTCCTTTTCTAAATCGATTGTCCCGCTACAATGAAGTGTCGCGTCGAGTTTCTTTTTGTGAGTAGCTTCCAGACGGCTTACTGCCTCTACCGTTTCCTTGGCGTTCTTCTCCGCTTTAGCAAGTTGGGTTTTAAATTCTAGCAATTCAGCGTCCTAATGCTTGATTATATCTTTGTCGTGTATAGCTTTCAACATGAGGTGGTTTATCTCGTGTTGTCACTCAAAACAAACATCAGAGACTTTCTCAGCCAAGTGTATAAATGATTCATGCTACTCAAATACGTCGTTCACGCATGCGAGAAAACTTTCCTTGGCATGCCCTGGGATTATATTAATAGAAGGAAGGAATTTAAGGCCATCAAAGCAAATTTTTGGAAAAGTGGCCTTGAGCTCGGCCAATTTCTCTGCTTTGGAAATGTTAGGAGCAGTGGCCAGCAAAGGTGCTTCGGAGGTAGCAAGAGGATGTTTGCCTGACCGGTGCTTACGAAATTGTTTGGAGCTTGAAGCGCCGGAATGTGGCTCATGAGATGAGGCGATATGAGGACCATGATAGGAAGGCTGCTCTCTACTTTGGGCAGGAAAGTCAGACTGTTCGCCTTATCGAGATGTTTGGGATTGGGATTGGGATTTGCATTTGGAAGAGGAAGAAGATACCCTTGAATGATAATTCTTATCCCGTCCCTCATCTTTTTCCCTGTGCCGAGTAGACTCTGAATCCTGGCTTGATCGGTATATGCAGAAGAAATTTTGAGGAAATTAGTCGATTCAAAGGAAAAGTGAGTAGACCGCCAAGTAGGATGACACCTAGAGAGATGAGAGAGCTGAAGGTTCGGTTGGTGGATTTGGAAGGCAAGGATTTTATTAGACCTAGTAATTCACCTTGGTGAGCAGCCGCAGTGTTTGCTAAGAAATCGGACAGATCATTAAGGTTATGTATCGATTATCGTAAGTTGAATGAGAAGACGATAAAGAATCGATATCTGTTGCCTAGAATTAACGATTTGTTCGATCAATGGAGTGGAGCCAAGGTATTTTCTCAGTTGGATTTAGCAATAGGTTTCCATCAGCTTAGAGTAGCGGAGGATAGTATTCCCCTGACGGCGTTTAGGACAAGATATGGATTGTACGAATGGTTAGTTAGGCCGTTTGGACTAACTAATGCACCGACATTCTTTGTGGATTTGATAAACCGAATTTTCCGAGAGCACTTGGATAGGTTCGAGTTAGTTTTCATAGATGACATCTTGATACACCATAGAGATGAAAGGGAGAATGAAGTTCATCTTAGAATTGTGCTTCAGATGCTGAGGTGGCATTAGCTGAAGGCGAAGTTTTCAAAGTGTCATTTCTGGAAAAAGGAAGTGAAGTTTCTTGGTCATGTAGTCTCAGAGAAAGGGTTGTCTGTAGACCCGACTAACATTCAAGCAGTGAATAATTGGAAGAGACCCAAGACAGTTACTGAGATAAAGAGTTTTCTGGGATTGGTTGGATATTATCGAAGGTTCATTATGGATTTTTCGCGGATAGCAGCACCGATGACCATGCTAACGCGAAAGGATGTGAAGTTTGTTTGGACCGATAAGTGTGAGGAAGCATTCCAGTGCTTGAAACACTTATTGACCCATGCACTTGTACTAGTTGTTCTAAAAGGGAATCGGGATTTGATAGTATATACCGATGCGTGTGGAACTGGATTAGGGGTTGTGTTAATGCAGAGAGGTAAAGTGATTGCATATGCTTCTCAACAGCTTAGACCGCATGAGGTTAGATATCCAACGCATGATTTGGAGTTAGCTGCGGTGACTTTTGCATTGAAGGTGTGGAGACATTACCTTTTGGAAGAGCGATTTGAGTTATATATAGATCATGTCATTGAAGTATTTGTTCTCTCAGAAGGAGCTGAACCTAAGACAGCAGAGATGGTTAGAGTTTATTGCTACTTATGATTTTGGAATTGAATGCACACCGGGGAAAGGTAATAAGGTTGCAGATGTGCTTAGTAGAAAGCATCAGAATACAGTGTTAGCAATGATAGCAGAGTGGAAAGATTTGGAAACATTGTCGATTTGCAGAGTGTAGTGGAGATCTGAAGTTGGGTCTAGTGAAGGAAATGTTGTGTTGTCTTATTTAGAAGTTCGATTGGTGATGATCGAAAAATTGCTTCTAAATAGGAGGAGGATCTAGTATTGGTTGAATGGATCATAAAGTTAAAGGAGGAACAGAGAGCGATGACTTAAAGGATTTTAGTCTTGACTAGAATGGGTGGTTGAGAAAGAAAGGTAGGTTATGTGTTCCGAATGTGGAGACATAAGGAAGGAAGTTTTGGAGGAATGCCATCGTTCGAAGTTCACTATTCATATGGGAGGAACTAAGATGTATCGGACATGAAGCGGAGTTTCTTCTGGGAAGGTATGAAAATGGATGTAGGCGTATGGGTAATGCAGTGTTTGAACTGTAAACAGGTAAAAGCCGAACATCAGAAGCCAAGTGGGTTGCTTCAGCCATTAGATATTCTGGTAAGGAAGTTGGATTCTATTTCTATAGATTTTATAGACGGGTTGCCAAGATCTAATAGAGGAAATGAAAATATATGGGTCATAGAGGACAGATTAACCAAGAGTGCCCATTTCATTCCAGTTAATTCAACTAAGATGGCACCTGTTTTAGCCAAGTTATTTAGAAGAATGTGGTTAGACTTCATGGAATTCCTAATAGCATAGTAAGTGATAGAGATTCCTTGTTCACTAGCGAGTTCTAGAAGAGTCTACAGGAGATTTTAGGAACCAAGCTCAAGATGAGTACCGCCTAACATCCACAGACCGATGGGCAAACTGAAAGAGTTAACAAAGGCTTGGAGGATTTGTTACAAGCTTGTGTGTTAGATTTTAGGGGATCATGGGAAGACCATCTACGCTTAGTTGAGTTTTTGTATAACAACAGTTATCAGATCAGTATAGGGATGGCACCATTTAAAGCTTTGTATGGAAGGCCATGCAAATCTCCAGTTTGTTGGTTAGAGACAGGGGATAGGTTGGTTCTTGGTCCGGATTTAGTTAGGGAAGCTGCAGAAAAGATTGAGTTGATTTGAGCTAGGATGAAGGAAGCTCGGTCTAGGCAGAAGATTTATGCAGATAGAAGACGGAAAGACTTAGAGTTCTCTGTTGGAGATCATGTGTTTATTAAGGTATCTCTAGTGAAGGGTGTGTTTAGATTTGGGAAATTAGGGAAGTTGACACCGAGATTTGTAGGACCATTCCTATTATAGAGAGGATCGGGAAACTCGCATATAGAGTAGAGATACCGAACAGTTTGGCAGGAGTCCATGATGTTTTCCATGTTTCTCATCTAAGGAAGTGTGTTATAGATCTAAAGTCTACTATAGCACCGACTGTGTTAGAGGACTTAGTAGTAGAGCCGAATTTGACTATAGTTAGAAAGCCAGTTCGGATAGTTGCGAGAAATGAGAAGAGACTCAGGAACAAGACAGTCAGATTAGTTAAAGTCCAGTGGAGCGACGATGAGAGAGACTATACTTGGGAGACTAAGAGCAGGATTAGAGACACTTATCCAAATTTGTTTGATGCTATGTTTTACCTTTATGTTTGATTTGTTGTGTACCTTATCGTAATTTCAAGGACGAAATTCTTTAAGGAGGGGAGTCGGTAATCACCCTAATTTTTAGTAACATTATTTAGGATATTTAATAAAATAAAATAATGGGATGATTAGGGGATTGAGATTTATGATTAAACTAAGGGGTAGTCGAGCCATGTAAATAACGAACTAAAGATGCGTTAAAATGAAATAGAGAAGGGGTAAAATAGGAAAAAGGGTATTCTTATACCCTAAACCCTTAGGAATTCATTTACACATTCATTTCAAAATCGAAGACAAAGTAGAGGCCGGCCACCATTAGACAAGTTAGAGAAAGAGAAAGCAATCAAAGGAAGAAGAGTAATTAAAATAAAATTCATTAAAATCTCAAACTCCTTAATCTCAAGCTAAGGTGAATAATGACTACATCTCATATTTCTTAAGAGTTTTCGGTTTTAAGGTTAATCCGATTTATTTTGCAATGTTATGCCATGATTTTGAAGGATTAAATATTTATATATGCTTGTTGATGATTTAGGATAATTCATATAGGTTTTATGATATGTTTAGATGTGAAAACCCTATTAAATGACATCCAAATGCCTTGCGATTTTAGATTTAGATAAGAAATGATATTTTAGAGATGAGTTTCAATTTTCATAATTTTCTAAATTAATGTGGATTTTCTATTAATTTTCTGGTGAGGAAAATGATTATTTGGTTTAAAATAATTTACGGCTAAATTATTTATGTTTTGGGTCTAAAATTATTATATGTTAGAAAACATATTAAAAATGATTTTCTGGAATTTTTGTAGAATTTTCCTAAGTGTTTGAATAGATATATAAAATTATTTAAGACATGGGACTTAAATGTTTTATATATTTATAAAAGGAGAAGGGGTATTTTGAAAATTATTTAAATTGTTTAATTTTGAAATTTTGGCAGTTCTTTTAGAAAAGAAAATTAGCAACCAATAATATTTTAACAATTAAGGCAGGTTAGTTAAAAAGGATTTCTTTTTAAAGTTAAAATTAGTTTTTACATGCATTTAGCATGTTTCGCCACTTTCGACACCTAGGTTCCAACTTAGTAGTTCCGCCACCATCACCATCGAAACCAATGTGCATGGCATCAAAGACTTGGTGCGCAGCGAATTGGACTTAGGCGGAAGGTATAGGGTCGAAACCAGGGATCGAAGCGCTACTTTGTTTTCAAATGGAAATGTGCTTGCTTTGCTTTCGATAGTAATGCTTTCGACTTGGTTGGCTTCTGACTGGGTCAAATTTATTTAAAGAATGGTTTCGAATGGGGTTGCACCTTTTGTTTTAAGTGAATGCTTTCGAATGGGGCCGAAACCCCTAGTTGTGGCTTTTCTACCTTTTGAAGCAAATGGTTTCGAAAGGTATATTTTGTTTTAAAACCCAAGCCACTTCTCCAATGCTTTCGGAAGGTTGATTTCGACACCATCACTTCTATACTTGGGAAATTTTCGACTTAAATGTTTTATGACCCTTTTGCCCTGTTGAAGGTAGAACCCAAAGGTTTCGAAGAAGATAGTTTTAAATGGTTTCGAAAGGTTTTCCACATGTTTACTTGAACCCAAATGGTTTCAAAAGGTTTTATGTTTTAATGCTTTCGAAAGGTTTTAATGAAAGTTTCGAAAGGTTTGAAAGGAAAGGTTTTCCAATGTTTCGGAAGGCAATATTTAGGTGTTTTAAAGATAGGATGTTTAAGGTTTTATAGCTTTCGAAGGAAAGGTTTTTCAATGGTTTTGAAAGGTTTATATGAATGGTTTAGAAAGGAATGTTTTGGCCTTTCGGCCTGGGTGAAAGAAAGAGGTTTGCTTGGTTTCGAAAGGGGTACTTTCAATGGATTCGAAAGGGGTGCTTTCAAAGGTTTAAATGTTTTCATCAACAAAGATTTGAGTAAAGTATATGTAACATGGCAATGTGATTTTAAGTAAAGCATAGAGTATATATTTTCCCTGTTTAAGTTTGATTTAAAGGTTTTAAATTAATTTGAGATGAAAAGGTTTTCAAGGAAAATTTAAGGGAAGATTACCCTAAGTAAAATCACTCAGATATTTGTATACCAGATGGGACTAGTATAGGGTCGTGCCCTATACATTAGCTATTAGCCCCAGCTAATTTAGTCCAAAATTCCAGTGTGTAGGGCTTTGTCACAAGTAAGACTAAAATGATGTTACACACAGAAGGGAATATATATTTGTACAGAGATAGATTATTGGTGAGCCTGCAAAACCATTGGCATCAGGTGACCCTGGGAGAACATAAGTTAGGGACTGACCATTCAGAAGAGGTGTGTCTAACAGGTGTTAGATTATTTGTTTATGTTGTCTGGTAGGCCCAAGTCAGCCAAAGGTTAGTAGTTAGCCAAACAAAACTATAGTGTTCGGACAAATAGTTCATTTGTTACCTAACATGTATGTTTACATGATATTGCTTTACAGTTTTAACCAGTTTTGGTTGCAGGAAATGATTTGCAAAAGATATGTTTTAAAAGGATATTAGTGAGGGAAAGTCATTCCACTAAGCGGCGTGGTCTTACTTAATATCAAATAACCGAGATGTATAGTATTATTCACACCGGGATTTATGTCTGACTCGAAGTTTATGTTTTTTCGCTGCAACTCTCGGGTGCTCAAAATTGATTTGTGTAGACTAAGGGTTGAGGATTTTCAAGTTTTTAGTAGGTCGACGAATAAAGCTTCCGAAGACGAGCAAGTGGTTGACGGATAGCTCTTTAGGAGTTGCAGTTCTGTTTTGTTTATTTATGTTGTGTTGTATTATGTCAGTTATGACAATATAGTACTCTGGTCAACCAATGGGGCATCATCATATATCGCTCTTGGCGTATTTATGTAATAATTATATTTGATCTTTACCTGGGAAACGATTATGGGATTATGTAATTTGAATGTGAAACATGTGTTTTGAAATCTAATCAGAAAAATGTTTTTTTGAAATCTGTGATTCTGTTTCATATTCAAGTGCTTCTGATATTAAGGATACCATTAACATAGCCATATTTTGTCACTGGAAGTTAACACTACAGATGAATGCAGCATCTGTAGCGCTTAGCTTTGGGCCTCAAGATAGGGGGTGTTACACTCATGTCTCAGTCCACAGATGAACTTCTCGTTCCTTTTGATCACCGTATCCATGGTAGTATACCCATATCGGGATAGCTCCACAAATTTGGTTGTGTACTCAAGCACCATCATTTCACCTTGCACTAATTCTGCAAACTTCCTCAACAGAGTTGACTTAGTGATCTCATACATAAATCTTTCTTCAAACCTCCTTCTGAATTCAGCCAAGTCAAAGTTTCTCTGCTACCCCAATAGTCACACTATTCCACCAGTACAATGCAGCTCCCTGTAGTTGCCGGGATGCCTATCTCATCTTTGTTCATCATTCAAACCAAGATCAGCAAAAATCCTTTCACAATGAAGCAACCGATTCTCCACTTTAATTTCATCCTCAGTTCTAATGAATGGGTTCCCTCCAAGTCTTGCATAGTCTCTACTCAAAACAGCATAATTGTTGACAACTGGAACTTCCTAATTAGCTCCTCCAGCATTTCCTCCAATTAACCCAGCAACAGCTCCTGTTTGCATCATGTTGACAAAGAATTGATACATTGCTCCCATATCAACCGTTAGTGTTCCTACATCCACATTTGCAACTGTTTGTCCACCCAAATTTCTCCTAGTATTGGGCCTAACTTTTCCAACGGTAGTAGTGCTTCAGTCTTTCGTTTCCTGCCTCCATATCTTACTTCCTTAAATCTGTATTCGAACCTTACTAAGATATGGAAGAACAGTTTAAAAGAGTGGAAGAATAGAGATAAAACATATATTTATATATAGCAAATATAAGTACGTTACTATAGCGTTATCCCATACCCCAATCTAATTCTCTGATTCATTTGAATTATGTTTTTAAAAACTCTTTTTAAAGTTTCAAATTTTTTTAGTTTTACATAAACCTATGCTCTGATACCAAGTTGTAACATCCCCCATTTTGCGGCCCGAAACTAAGCGCTACAGATGCTGCAGTCATCTATAGTATTAATACTTGATGGCAAAATGCGATCATGTTATTGTGTTGTAACATCTGAAGCCCAAGAATATGAAATAATTTTAAACACACATTTCAAAGCAAACTTTCACATTTCATTTTGTTTGCACAAAAAATGGGCAAACACCTCCAAGTCGTATGATTTAGTTGATTTTATGTTGTTTTTAGTGATTTGGGAGATTTATGCAAATATGTAAAAAGCAGGAACTAAATTGTAAAAGTCACGTGGATTTATTGTGGTTCAGCCAGAATGTGCCTACGTCCACTTTATATATTATTTCTCCTTTCTTGTTCAAATTACAAGTACAAAGCTTTGATACAAGTAAATGAAAGTTGTTTGAAAGTTCTATCCGTGCTTGAGCTCTCAAACTTGTCCCCCATTGTTGTACCCCTGCCCCTCTATTTATAGAGTGAGGCTGGGAGCAGGGGTTCTGGATGTATATAGCTGCTGGTGGGCCTGGGCTGATGCAATCTGGTCTGGCAACGTTGGTTCGGCAACGCCTTGGTTCGGTAGTGCTTTGGTCCGGTGGTAGATGGTTGGAGTTGAGACCTTGGTCCGGTAGCACCTGGGAGATGGGTTGGTTCGGTGGAGGTTGGTCCGGTTGTGGACTGGTTCGGTAGTAGTGGAGTAGGAGTTGGTTCGGCTAGACAGTTGGTCCGGTAGTGGACTGGTTCGGTAGTAGTGGAGTAGGAGTTGGTTCGGCTAGACAGTTGGTCCGGTAGTGGACTGGTTCGGAGATGCATGGCTCGGTGGTGGTGGAAACGCACCCAACATTTGCCCCCCAAAGTGGGGCATATGCCTGCATATGTCTCACTTTGTTTTAGGTCATTCGGTTTCAAGTGTCGAACAAGTTGGTTCGGTCGTCCATATTTGCATATAAGTAGGAGCCTCATGCCCCTGTTATTCCGTATTGGCCGAACCAAATTTTTTCCTTTGCCGAATCAAACGAGCACCGAACCATACCTCAACTGCCGGACCAGGTGAGGCCCTCTTCTGCCGGATGAGCTTTCACTTTGTCTTACCGAATGGACTCGGGGATTTCGAGTGCCGAATGAATCTTTAGTCTTGACTTACCGAATGGACTAAGGGTTTCCGAGTGCCGAATGAACCTTCAGTCTTGACTTACCGAATGAATTCGGGAGTCTGAGTGCCGAATGATCTTTCGGCCTTGAACTACCGAATGCACTCCTATGTTTTGAATTACGAGTGAAATTCCACTCTTCATACACTTGCTTGTTTTTATCTCTACATCCTTTGTTTTAACGATGTACTCTTTTGTGTTGCAGATAATGTCTCATAAAGTTGAAACCCGATCAGAAAAGAAGAAATCCCAGGACAGAGAAGATCCTTCCGCAGTGCCCCCAGCTCAGTCAGGATCGGGACGTCATGGGCCTACCCCGAGGTCACTAGTAGATGGGTACGGCCCTCAGGAGCTTCTGAACTCACCTCCTGACTATTTCCCTAGCTCTCTCAAAGGCGAGCAGCTTGATGTTATTTCTCGCTCCTTTGGGATTGACAGAGCGCGCATGCTATTGCCGGGGGAGGGAGTGATGCCATATAATCCCCCCGAAGGATATTTCGCCTATAGTAGGTACCATTGTATGTGTGGGGCCATTCCCCCGATCAATGCTTGGATACTCAGCTTCATCACCTACTTGAAGGTGGCTCCATTTCAGCTTCAGCCTAATTCCTACGCCATCCTGGTGAGCCTGTTTGTCATTTTCCAGAGGAGATACGGGCGTCCTCCCTCCAACCGGGAGATCCGGTATTTGTACAATTTGAGAGGCTATAAGAAGGGGTCTCCGTATATTAGCTTGGAGTCGGCCGTGTCCTTTAAGCCAGTCCTGGATTTATATTCAAAATTCAGCATGTTCAAGAAGGAATGGTTTTTTATCAAGGATGACTCTGTTTCCATCCGTCGCTTCACCTCTGGCTGTAAGTTGAAGCTTATTTATGATTTCTGTTCTAACTGCAATGCTTCTTCTTATGTTCTTTTATTTCTTGCTAGCGACAGGTGGCTTTGCGGTCGTGGAGAACGATCGCCTGGTTCAGATGGCTGCGGAAATAGAAGCCATTTCGGGAAGGGATAGGTCGGCTTCTTACTTGATCAGGAACGCTACACTTCTGGGGCACAACCTGATTCTACCACATCAGTCTGTGGTCAAGCAGAGAGACACGGCGGAGGAGAGGGCTGCCAAAGCTACAGGAGGGGCCACGGCGAAGAGCAGCAAAAGGGGACCCTTCTCGATACATCCAGTCGCCGGGGGGAAGAAACTCAAGAAGTCTGATGGACCCTCTCCCAGCACACATCCAGATGTTCAGGAGGAGGAAAAAGTGGAGGGGGAAAAAGGCGAGGATGAAGGAGGTGAGGCGGAGAGCGGAAGCGGTAGAGAAGGTGACGGTGATCGTCGCGGCGATGATGGTGGCGAAGGACAGGGCGGTGATGGCACCGGGGCTCTGCCTCCTGGGCAGGCAGGCGTGATTCAAGAGTGGACAGATGACGCTCTCCGCCAAGCCTTCGAAGAGTTGGAGGAAGGACCAGCCTTGACAGAGAAGCCCAAGAAAGCTGATAAGGCCGGGACCGGGGCCGATTTATCTTCCGGGAGTGCTTCTACTTAGGCAACTTCTGCGATTCAAGGTGAATTTCTCTTTATTCTTTTTAATTCTTGAATGATGGCTCAATGCATGCTGGTGACACTTGGTTTTCATTCCAGGAGCGGGCAAAACGACCAAGACCTCAGATCTTTGGCACAGGCTTGAACAATACAGACTCCTCAAAGCTCTGCCAAACCGAAGCCTCCTACTAACCGCCTTAGAGATGTAGTCGGCTATCGTCCTCTTCTTGAAGTTATTGAAGAAGATATACAAAAGAGGAAGAGGAGTCGATCTTAGTTTGAATCTCTTCCTGGCCCTCCGGCCCCACTCCAGCCTATTCACGATATTACGGAGGAGGATACTGAGTTTACGCCTTCCCCACATCCGTCTTAGAATCCAACCGTCGCCCCGATAGATCACCCTGGCTTGGTTCGTAATCCATTTGCGGGTCATCCAGACCTGGACCCGGCCTCTCATGACATATCCTTCGATGAGGCTACTGGTGAGCACCTTCTCCCCCGCAATCCTATGGTATGGGTGCTTGACGAAGCTAAGTCCCTGGACCTTGATTTGCTTACTACCCGGGTTGTAACTCTGGGGGATGAAGCTAAGGCGAACATTGACCGGGTTGCCGAGGAGACCAGGAAACTGATGGGGCATCATGCCCGACTAGTCAAGGCCGGGGAGGAAATTGGGAGTGCCAACATTTGACTACGGTTAATGGTTTCCGACCAGGCTAAGCAACTTGTCGATCAAGCCATTCAAATTTCTCAGCATGAGGCCGCATCCAGGCAACTGAAGAAGACTATGGAAGAGGCCAGCAGGGCAGAGTTGCGAAAAATGGAGGCCGCCTGCAAGGAGCGGATTGACATGGCCATTGCGACGGTGGATGAGGTTCGACAAGCGGACCTCGAGCGGGCACAGGAATTATTGGGGAGACTTAAGGCCGCGGAGCTTGTTCAGTCCAGGTTGAAGGAGGAGATGGAGGCGATGAGGATATCCTTTCAGGCTGACCGCTCACGATATCGATCGGAGAGGGATGCTGCCGTTGCAAAGCTGCGTGCTTCTGAGGCCCGAATGAGGGAGCTTGAGGAAAACGAGGAGATGATGGATGAGATGCTCCAGGATATGTATTTCCGCACTTGGAAACAGGGTAACTTGTCCTGGATGGATGATTTCCCCCGAGTTATGGCCAGGATTTATCTCAGGGCTCTGGAGGAGGCTAGGGCTGATGCGGATAAAGAGGGTGGCGCGGTCTTCAGAATGGATGTGGTCACTGCCCAGTTTACCAAGGAGGAGAAGGTGGCGGTGAAGGAGGGTATGCGGCTGCTTGCCGCTGAGGAGGCAGGTGTGCAAGTAGAGGATGATGATCAGGATGGTCAGGAAGCAGGCGCTGGTAAGTCTTCCCTTCTAGTCTTTCCGTTAACTTGGTTGCTTATCACTAATGAATTCTTTCTTCGACCAGACAGGTGGGCAACAGGACAAGGGTAAAGCTCCGATGCAGCCGGCTCCTTGACTTGACCTGGATATCTTTTTGTTGACTTGACATTGTTGTATATGTTAGTCTCAAAACAGTAACGTAACTTTTAGGTTGTAATTATGTTACTTGTAATAAACAACATTATTCTTGACGTGTAATTTTTTAACTTAAGCCGATTCTGTCATTTTTGAATGTTTTTGCTATTTTGATACGTTGTGTGAGAAACATAGCTGTGCGTGTGCTTGTAATTCAATTATGTTTGGTGTCAAGTTCTCGCTTAAAACATAATTTCATGCCTTGCAATGCTAGTGTGATGTATGAATAAATTATAGCCATGTATTTGTTCACAAAGGAAGGAAATACCGCCTTTCATGTTCTAATTGTAGATGGCAGTATTGAATATCTTGTATGACCGAGTATGGAATGCAGTTGAATGCCCTGCCATCCAATTGAGAAACATAGCTTGTGTTGGTGTTGTAACAACCCGTAAAATTTAATGGTTTAAAAGGTTATATTTAACTGGAAATTTGTGAAATTTTAAACAATAAAATTTGAAATTAAAAATTTATTATTTGGAATACGTCTATTTTAATATAGCAACTGGTAAATTTTCATCTGATAATATTGAAGTTTATTTTCCTGTGGAATTTCATTTCAAATCAAGCCGGTTAATAACAGTGAATTTATAAGTTTTCCAAAACCAAAATATGTCAATAGGAGAAAATTTATTCAGATCATTCTGAATCAGACTGCGAAATTCGTTTTTCCAAATTTGGACTTCTACTGCTCCGTTTATCTTAATTCTAGCAAAACAGCAGCATTTTTCGGTACCGATTATCGACTTTTGATCGGATGATCGTACCACTGATATCTGTATATCGTTTTGATCGTCTCGTCGTGCTGATCTCTACGGTATATTTATTTCCGTATTTTGAAGTCCGATACACAACAGAAACGTTGATAACGATCCGTTGTAACGGTACCACTTTTAACTTTTCGCTTTCCTTCGGTTCCAAACTTTGAAGCGTACTGTCCAAACAACAATAATTATTGCTTTGAATGAGCCAGCTGGATTTTCGTGACCATTGCTCTGTTTTATTTATTTCCTCCCCAAGTTTTTCGGTTCACTTGCAAATATCTCGGCAAAGAATATAATTACAAGTTCTGTTCCTCTTGATTGCTCTTCCCTTCTCCTTTCCCCAGATCTATTTCTTCTTCCAATATTATTTTTCCTCTCCACCATTCTTCTCCCCATGGCCGAAACCATGCTTGCGAACCATCATTCATTGCCGAGCCCGCCCCTTCCAGCCAACCCATCACCGAGCCTCCAAGCTGCCAAACAGCCAACGCCCACGCATCTTCCCACCTCTCCCACTTTTCAACCTCCGCTTCCCTTCCCGAGACCTGAACCCGAGCACCACAGCCGATCGCCACAACCGCGGCCAACACCGAACCATCACTATCTTCCCGAACCCTCTGACCCGCTTCCCCACGACCGCCTACTCGTGCCCTATCACCGGCCACCTCCAAACCCGAACCACTCCCATCTCAGCCCGAACCCAATCGCCACTTCACCAAAACCCTTCGCCATAGCAGCCTCCACCCGCGCCTAAGCCTCCATCCGCCTCCTCCCCCTGAACGAACCACCACCGAGCCACCTTCCTGTCGCCAGCCTTCCACCTCGCCACTTCGCCTCGGTTCCGAGACTTTGCCTGGCCACTGCCTCCACATCTTCTTCTAGTCTCTGGTTGCTATTATACTGTAAGTAAATATATTGATATGTTGATATGTTAGTTAAAATTTTGTTATACAAGTCTTACATGACCTTTAATATGGTAGTACATATTTTGTACAAGCTGTAGTACATAAGTTTTACACTTTGTTTTTTTGCTTGCTGCAATTCTCGTTTCAATATATATATTATTGGATTCTGTTATCTATATACTTCAAATTTGCATAGGTATAGGGCCAAGCTATTTGTATATGAAGTATTTGGCAATTTTATCAAGTATATATATTTTCTTTTTTTTTCGGTTTCATGTATATCTGGTCTGTTAAAGTTAAATTTATAAGTTATATATATAGTATATATGTTGTATATATTTTGCATGAGTAATAGTTTGGTCAGTAAAGATTTTAGGCATGTCGGCATGTATATGTGTAAGTATTGATTTAGATTATAATATATTAGATTTGAATATGGTACATATTAATATTTTGATTTTAAAATGGGTATATATATAGGTATGATTTCGTATATATTCGTTTATAATTACATATTTGGCAGATTGCGTTTATAGTCTGGCTTATACATGTATTTGTATATAAATGGAATCTGCATAATTGATGTTTATAGTATATATATATAGTCTACACCTATATTTTGTTGAAAAGCTACAGGCTTCACATATGTGTATTCTTATATTTATTTTATGTTCAAGAAATTTCAACTTTGAAATTGTGCAGTAAATATGATACTTTAAGATATATACATGATATGTTAGGCTGAGATGAATATAGCACATATATATTGATCTTAAATATATTATGTATATACGTTGAGTTATATATATATATGTTTTGTTTAAAACAATGATTTTGGAAAATATAAATACATATATACTTAATTTAATATGGGTTTGGATTTAAGTTGATTTTGAAATTCCTATATATATTTAATTTAATATAGGTTGAATTTAGAATTTGATTATATATATAGTTAAATATAAATTCACCTATATCATTTATCATCATCAAATCCAGTTCATTTATATCATCTATCTTCATCAATCTGGTTCTGATTCGTTATCGTTTTCTGTTATCAGCTTCGTCCGTCGTTCCTGTATCTTCATCGAATCGTGTCCATCCAACGTTGCTTTGAAATTCGTAGCTCGGTTCCTTGTCAACCTATCTAGCCTCGAAGGTGAGCAATCACTCACGATTAACGTTCTTTTATTATTTAAATTTGATTTCAATTGAAATAGCAATTGAAATATGCTGCTGTAGTTATTTACATTGTTATATATGCTATTATCTATAACTGTTCACCTGTGACATCTGACACCAGCAAGGTTTCAAATCTCGGATTTTGGCCAATATCTCGGGCAAATATCTCGGCTGTCTCGGGCGATATTTAAAAGACTTATAACTAACCAAGCTGCCAAATCTCGGATTTTGGCTAATATCTCGGATTTTCATCTCGGCTGATCTCGGGGAGATTTAAAACCTTGGACACCAGTATCTAGTATTATATGTCTTTTATATGCTATTATCTATAACTGTTCACCTGTGACATCTGACACCCGTATCTGTTATTTATACTGATGATATATGCCTGTTGTTATATTTTAGTATCTGTTATCACTCTGCAAGTTCCCTATTAGTATAGAATTCACTATGGGTTGAAATGATACACACCCGAACGGACTTTAGAATAGGAGAATTTTGTTATGGGTGAAATGATAAACCCAAGCGATTTTCATTCGAATTGAAATTTGGATTACGGGTCGAAATGATATCTACCCGTATATATTTAAATTTCGGATTGAAATGATAAATATCCGTATCACTTAACTATATGATAAATATATATACAGACACCGTTGGTCCATATATATAAATATTTTAAAAATGAATTCTATGGTTTTGGAAAGAAATATATGGTTTTAATAAACGTTGAGCCTTAAATTATTATATATAAGTGGGAATGATTGATTTAAATACATATAATATGTTGAGTATTTAAAATATATTTCAAATTAGATTGTGGTAATAATTTGAATAAGTTAAGGTTAGAAAGATAATTTGAATTTAGTTGAAATTGTATTCAATAAAGAATTTTATTTAATTAAACCGATTTGAAACTTATTGAAATTGAGATGTAAGATATGATTTATAACTTGAGTTTGATTTATAAGTAATCTAATGAATATTTCTTGTTTATATAAAGTTAAGGAAATATTTAGTAAAAATGTAATTTAAGGCTAGTTAAATGATATTGAATTTATTAAGTGAATATTCCCTGATTTAATAATAATAAAGTTAAATCAAGAGCTATATGAAACGGTTAAATTTAACTTTGAAAATGTTGAGTATTAAAGTTTTGAAATATATTGAAATTTAAATGGTATAATTAGAACTGAATTGAATTGATGAATAGAGCTTGAATAAAATTTGAATTTGGAATTTGAAGTTGATTTGAATCGATTTGCGAGACTTGAGAAAATTAAATGCTTTACTTTATAAATTAATAAATATATATACTATCTTGGAAAATAGTTATATTTGAAATGAAATGATATTTGGGTTTTGAAGTATAAATTAAATGGAAATGACCACGGTGTTAGAATGTATATTTCCACCTTATAGATAGTTCTGAAGATCCTTAGAGGATGGTTATCCCAAACATCCTTTAAGTTACTCGTATTTCAATTGATATTTCACTTGAGTTGGATTTATTGATATAAGAATGTTAATCCTGACTCGAGTGTTTTGTGTTTTGCTTTATGCTCGGGTCAGACCGAGTGATACAGCATTTGAGACTCACCCTTGAAGTTTGGAGCTTCCTTTGGAGATCCAACTATCGCCTCAGCTTTCAGCTCTTCTAGTTGATTTGTTCAAGAAGTCATCTGTTGTACTGGAGACTTCACTGCATTTGAGATATTCTGTTGTATTTTATTTCTAACTCTGATGTTTATATAGTAGCTTCATGAACTACTATTTTATCTATTCCGCTGCATATTATTGTATTACTCAATGTCTGTGATTCTGTGATTGATTTATTTACTGCATATGCTGAGTTTTGCCAAATTTTTATTTCAATCTGTTATTTTGAACTATTCAAGTCAGACATGTGTGGATTTATTATCGGTTTGAATGGTCCAAAATACCGGGTCGTTACAGGTGTAGTGGTCGTAGGTGAGCTTTTCAACATCGATGTCATGAGTTCAATTCCTCCATTGGACAATTTACCCATTGGCGAGTATCTCCTACTCTGTATCCTGAACTCTAGGGATTGTTATAGGGGACAGGAGAAAAGTTCTTAAAATAGAATTGAAATATGAGAAATAGTAAAACTTCCAATCACGAAAGGCCTTCGATGTGCTTAAGTTCGTGGCAAACGGGCTTTGTAGTCACTTTCCCTATCCGTGGGTCTTGGAGACATTTGTCACCCATCTTACGCCTCCGCAGGGAGTTAATCTTTTTTACCACAGCCATACTTAAGACACATCAGAGCCGAGATCGCGCATGGTAACTACCCGGGCCATTATGGCCCGTAATCATGGGTATTATTCGATTTACTGTGGCCGGCTAGCGTGGGTGCCGATCGTCAACCGTGAACTACCCCTGGCTGGCCACACCTTATGTTGGGGCTTAAAGTAGGTTCACAGTTGTCGGCGAGCCGAACGCCGTAATGAGCTGCCTTGGCTATAGTCGGCCTTCTCGGTGGCTTATAATCGGCTCATTACAGTTGGCTTTGAGGGCCGTCGCGAGCAATGAGTTAACACGCAGCAGAGGGACGCCGGAGCAAAAGTGTCTCATTGGCGAGGGCATAGATTCGTATAGTACCTGTTAGGTCTTGTCTAGGAGAAGTCGCGCTGTGGAGCGCCTTGAATGAAAATGCTATTTGCACAGGATTTTGTTCAACAGAAAAGGATAAAGTTAACAAGCAGCCAAGATATAAAGGAACAAGTTAAAAAAGAGACAGGGTTTTTAAAGTGGTTCGGCACAAAAGTGCCTACGTCCACTAATTCTCTTTGTTAATTCACTTCATATGGGCAGTACAAGTTAAGAAAAGTATCGACGAAGGTGTTGGATGTTCCATGCCCTCTGGAACACCTCCCTGTCCACTGTTGACAAAATATAAGCTCCATTGTGGAGATCTTTATGAATTACATATGGTCCGTCCCAGATTGGATCTAGCGCTCCGGGGCGCGGGAAGATTCGCTTGAGGACAAGATCTCCTTTTTGTAAGCTACGATGCTTGACTTTGGAGTTGTATTGCGTTGCCACTTTTTGCTTGTGAGCTGCTGCTTTGAGGGCTGCATCATTTCTTCTTTCCTCAATTAGATCCAAAGACATGTGGAGAAGTTCTTCGTTCTCTTCTGGGTTATAGTGGATCCTACGGTGGGAAGGCACTATAGTCTCAACTGGGAGCATAGCCTCCGATCCGTATGCCAAAGAGAAAGGAGTATGCCCCGTTGATGTTCTGAAAGATGTGCGATAGGCCCATAGTGCCGTAGAGAGTTCGTCCACCCAAGCGCCTTTTGACTTTTCGAGTTTCTTTTTTATTAGAGTTTTGAGAATTTTGTTGACGGCTTTGACTTGTCCGTTTGCCTGGGGATAAGCTACGGATGAGAAGCTTTTGTGAATTCTGTGCTCTTGGCACCAGTTGGCGAACTCCTCGCTATCAAACTGAAGTCCATTGTCCGATATGATTTTGAATAGGACTCTGTACCTGCATAGAACATTTTTGATCAAGAAGTTAATAACTTTTGCTGAAAATACTTTATTTAGGGGTTCTGCTTCCACCCATTTGGTGAAATAGTCGACTGCCACTATAGCATATTTGGCCCCGCCTCGGCCCATTGGCAGTTCGCCAATCAAGTCAATTCCCCATACTGCAAAGGGCTGGTCATTTGAGTAATCTCATTTGTTGGTAGCCACGGAATCTTAGCAAACTTCTGACATCTGTCACATTTTCTGACAAAATCTAAGGCATCCTTGCTTAAGGTGGGCCAGAAATATCCATATCGGAGTATCTTTTTTGCCAAAGTCTGCCCTCCTGTGTGATCTCCGCAGCTTCCTTGATGGATGTTGGATAAGATTTCCTTGGCTTCCCTTCCAGCGACACACCTTAATAAGGGGTTAGAGAAGCCGCGCCGATAGAGGATGCCCTCTTGTATTGTGTAGCGGGAAGCTTTCCTCAAGATTTTCTTGACTTCGTTACGCCCGTTGGGTAGTGTGCCACTTTGTAAGTAGTCTCGGATGGGAGTCATCCAAGTTGCTTCTTCGGTTGCAGCTATCAGATTCACTTGCTCAAAACTTGGGGTCAGTTGCTTTGAGATGGCTACTGCTCCGGAAATAGCGCCGTCTCTCATGCTAGCTTGCTTTGCCAATTCGTCGGCCTCTTGGTTCTCTTCCCGAGGGATGTGTTTGATTAAATAGCGATCCAATCAATTGAGAAGCAACTTGGTCTTCTTTAAATATGCCATGAGTCGTTCTTCTCGAGCCTGGAATTCTCCTAGTATTTGATTTACAATAAGTTGAGAATCGCTATGAAGACACAAAGAATTGGCTCCGATTTCTAAGGCAAGTTCTAATCCAGCTATCACTGCTTCATACTCTACATCATTGTTGGTGGCAGCGAATTCCAACCTTATAGCATAGTGTAGCTTATTTCCCCTGGGAGTGATTATTACCACACCTGCCCCCGAGCCTTGTTCGTTTGACGCACCATCCACAAAGAGATTCCACTTGATGCCTTCTGCTATTTCCGATTGCTCCTTACCTTCGTTGGTAGTGAATTCGGCAATGAAATCGGCCATGGCTTGTCCCTTGATGGTGGTGCGAGGATGGTAGGTGATATCATATTGACTTAGTTCAATGCATCATTTAAGTAGTCGCCCAGAAGTGTCGGGACGATGGAGTACCTGCCTCAGTGGTTGATCGGTCAGAACTCTGATGGAATGGGACTGGAAGTAGTGATGCAGTTTCCGTGATGTGATTAGCAAACAGTACGCTAGTTTCTCAAGTTTAGGATATCTGGCTTCCACCCCTGTAAACCTCTTGCTTACAAAGTATACTGGCCGTTGCGTGCGTTCGTCTTCTCTAACCAATGCGGCGCTTAGAGCATGAGATGACACAGCAAGGTATAGGTATAGCTCTTCGCCTTTGTTCGGAGTTGAGAGTACTGGTGGTCTCTGGAGGTGTTCGATTAAGTTAAGGAAAGTTGTTAAGCATTCGTTAGTCCATTCGAATTTTCCTTTCTCTTTCTTTAGAGCTTCGAAGAAGGGGATGCATTTGTCGGTCACTTTAGAGATGAATCTGCTCAAGGCGGCCACCTTCCCATTTAGGCTTTGCATTTCCTTTCGGGTAGAAGGTATCCTGATATCTTTCAGAGCTCGGACTTGTTCAGGGTTTGTTTCAATTCCTCTGGCATGGACGATGAATCCTAGAAATTTTCCTGATGATACTCCGAAGGAGCACTTTAGAGGATTCAGCTTCATTCCATATTGACGAAGTACTTGAAACATTTCATCCAGGTGGCTTATGTGATTGTCGGCTTCCCTTGACTTTATCAGCATGTCATCCACGTAAACTTCCATAGTTTGTCCTATTAGCCCCGCAAACATCTTGTTGACGAGGCGTTGATAGGTGGCTCCTGCGTTTTTAAGTCCGAAAGGCATTACCTTGTAGCAGTACAACCCCCGGTCAGTGATGAAACTAGTGTGGTCTTGATCGGGAGCATGCATAGGAATTTGGTTATATCCTGAGTATGCGTCCATAAAAGATAAGAGTTCGTGCCCGGCTGTGCTGTCCACAAGCTGATCGATTCGGGGAAGTGGGAAGCAATCCTTCGGGCAGGCGTCATTTAAGTTGGAGAAGTCAATGCATGTTCCCCACTTCCCATTAGCCTTCTTTACCAGCACTGGGTTGGCGATCCACTCTGGGTAGATGGCTTCTCGTATGAAGTCATTGGCAAGTAGGTTCTTTACTTCTTCATCGAGGGATGCTGATCGTTCTGCCCCCATACTTCTCTTTTTCTGTTTTACTGGCGCCTTGGTAGGATCAATGTTTAGTACATGGCATGCTATGTCAGGGGAGATTCTGGTCATGTCAGCGTGTGACCATGCAAATACATCCAAGTTGTGGCGGATAAAATCAATGAGTTGTTCCTTCAATTCTGCTTTTAGTTGAGACCCGACTTTCAATAGTCTACTCGAGTCATGTCGGTCTACGGATACAAATTCCATAGCCTCTGCAGGCTCGGCGGTGCCCTCCTCCTCTTTGTCCCTGGGGTCTAATTCATTGAAAGGGTCGCTGGTATATCGAAGAGGAGGGGCTTTCTTTAGTTGCTACGCTTCCAAACTTTTTGTGCAGAGGGCAATCTCTACACTCTTCCCTTTATCCTTCCTGTGGTTGTTGCGAAGTTCAGTTACATAGCAGTCTCGAGCAATGTCCTGGTCTCCCTCTACTTCCCCTACTCCATTGTTCGTTGGAAATTTCATCTTTAGGCACCATGAGGCCAGGACAATTTGGAAGTCAGACAAGGTTGGCCTTCCTAAGAAGGCGTTGTAGGCCGAGTGGTTTTCTATCAGCACAAATGTCTGTTTCCGCACAACGGAGCGGGGATGACTTCCAATTTCAACAAAGAGGTCTAGTTGCCCGAGGGGCATCTTCGCATCTCCAGTGAAACCGTGTAGTGGTTTATTGCAGGGAGAAACATCCTTTACTGACAGTTTCATTTTGTCGAATGCATGCTTGAATAGGATATTTACTGAGCTTCCAGTGTCTACTAGAATTCGGAAAACTTCGGCTGGACCGAGCCGGGCAGAGATAACCATGGGATCCATGTGAGGGTACTGCCTTCCCTCTAGGTCGCGCCTACTGAATGTGATGTCATCACTCTCTTTCCGCTTCGGGTGGCGTTCTTCTATAATAGAATTAACGCAGTCTTCATTGTTTCTAAGTGACTTTCCATATCTTTCCATCTCTGCCCAGCTTCTGTCAGCGATGTGTGGTCCTCCCGAGATGGTATGGACCACTATCTTCTCTTGACTGGAGCCGCTAGTGTTGCGATTTCCTCTGCCTATCTCTGGGGAGGGTAGCCTTGGGTTCTCATTGGCAAGAGCTGGAGTCCTGTTCTGGCCTTTTACATAGCGTTCCAGTCTCTTCCTTCTGATGTGTTCTTCAATCAAGTCCCGGAGATGATGGCATTCATTGGTATCATGCCCATGAGATTCGTGGAAGCGGCAGAACTTTCCAGATTTAAGTGTGTTATCTGATTCCTTCTTGTATGGTGGGCGTTTGTATCTAACTTCGTCTTGGGTGGCAAGGAAGATGTTTTCGATGGTTTCATTCAAAGGAGTGTAAGTGTCGAATCTCGGTCCTGGCCGATATAGGCGCTTTTCTCCCTTCTTGCCCCCAACATTGTCTCTAGAATCATTTCTTCGAACGTCCTTTGCTATAGCAGGCGTGTTGCCGTGAGCTGCCTTATTTTGTTGCCCTGACTGCCCCTCAGTGGCAGCGTCTTCAAGCCTCATATATTTCCCGGCTTCATGGAAGAAATCGGGTAAAGTAGCTGGTTTTTCTTTTGTCAATCTTCTAGAAAATTTAGTATCCGGATGCACACCACTACAGAGGGCCATTAAGATAAGCTTCTCATCGGCATCTTGGACTGCGGCCGCTGCGGCATTGAATCAGGTTAGATATTGCTACAGCTTCTCTCCAAATTTCTGTTTGATATTGGATAAGGAATAAGCGTCCTTGGGTTGTTCCACATGAATGCGGAACTAGCTGATAAACTTTTCTTTCAGCATCTCCCATGAGCTGATGGATCCTTGGGGTAGATGGAAGAACCAGGAGGTAGCTAGATATGCTAAGAATAGTGGAAAGCATTTGCACAGTACTCCCTCTGTTGCCCCGCTCATGAGCATATGTTGTGTGTATCTCTGCAAGTGTACAACTGGGTCAGAGGTTCCCTTGTAAGGTTCCATCGTTGGCATTTTCCATTCTCGGGGGGTGATGGAAATTTCGATATTGCGGGCGAAAGGGCTGGTTACCCTCGCGCCTATCCCTCAATCTCTTTGGTCCCGTTGGACGCACTCTCTGAACAAGCGTGCCATCCTTTCATCAGAATTTGGAGCAGATAGAAATGAGTTTGGTTCTTCCCTGCGGGATTGATTCCGTCCTGATGACCTGTAGGGATGGTATCGCCTATCACTCCTAATATTTTCCAGTGGCTGTCTTTGGCCTTCTGGGAGCATGCTAGGGTCAGCTACAGTTGGCCCTTTCCTTGGTCTTCCCCTGTTGGGTTCCATTCCGAGTACTTGCTCGGGTCCAACTTCGCGCTGGGCTCTAGCTCGGCCCCGTTCATTAGTGTTCTCATGGCTAGGTAGCATGACAGGCTCGGCTACAGTTGACCTCCGCCCGGTACCTCCCTCGTTGGGTTTGGTTCCAAGTGTTTCCTCAGGTCCAACTTCGGGCTGAGCTCGGTCTCAGCTCCTACGATGGTCGCTTCTGTTGTTAGCTCCTTCGAAGAAGGAAGATCTTTGTTGTCTCTGAGATCCTCCAGACTGGGACTCACCCCATGATTCAGTGTTGCGGTTGGACTCTTCAGCATCCCTTAAGCGTGACATGAGTTGGTCCACCAAGGCTTCCTGTTGGGATGTGAAGTGGTTAGTCACTTCAGCCACAACCTTGTCTAGATCTACCCTAGTAATTACTGCCGGTTGTTCTGTGGCAGGGGTTGTCGGATTTGCCTGACCTTCATTTGGTACTGCTACTGGAATGGGACGATTTACTTGATCTGTGACCACTGGATCTGGAAGACTGCTGGTTGCGATGTTTTTTTCCTTTGTTAACATCTTTCTTCTTCTTGGGAGGCATGTCTTCCAAGCAATGTGCGACGCTGATAGGAAGAAAGTTAAGTGGGAGAAGCTGAAGTCCAGGGTTCAGCGTTCTCAGTGAAAGCACCAAAAATGTTTGCACAAAAAATGGGCAAACACCTCCAAGTCGTATGATTTAGTTGATTTTATGTTGTTTTTAGTGATTTAGGAGATTTATGCAAATATGTAAAAAGCAGGGACTAAATTGTAAAAGACACGCAGATTTATAGTGGTTCAGCCAGAATGTGCCTACGTCCACTTTATATATTATTTCTCCTTTCTTGTTCAGATTACAAGTACAAAGCTTTGATACAAGTAAATGAAAGTTGTTTGAAAGTTCTATCCGTGCTTGAGCTCTCAAACTTGTCCCCCATTGTTGTACCCCTACCCCTCTATTTATAGAGTGAGGCTGGGAGCAGGGGTTCTGGATGTATATAGCTGCTGGTGGGCCTGGGCTGATGCAATCTGGCCTGGTAACGTTAGTTCGGCAACGCCTTGGTTCGGTAGTGCTTTGGTCCGGTGGTAGATGGTTGGAGTTGAGACCTTGGTCCGGTAGCACCTGGGAGATGGGTTGGTTCGGTGGAGGTTGGTCCCGGTAGTGGACTGGTTCGGTAGTAGTGGAGTAGGAGTTGGTTCGGTGGAGGTTGGTCCGGTAGTGGACTGGTTCGGTAGTAGTGGAGTAGGAGTTGGTTCGGCTAGACAGTTGGTCCGGTAGTGGACTGGTTCGGTAGTAGTGGAGTAGGAGTTGGTTCGGCTAGACAGTTGGTCCGGTAGTGGACTGGTTTGGATATGCATGGCTCGGTGGTGGTGGAAACGCACCCAACACATTACAAAGATATATTTCATATACATTACATAATCCCAAACGTTGCCCAAGTTTAGATAAAATATAATTATTACAAAATACCCCGAGGGCCGAAGTCAATATAAGCGGCACTATAGCCATCTTCGAAAACATAGGACATTGAATAAAGGCGGTATCGTTATCATCGACATCGATATAGATAAAAGCGGCATGGTCGCCTATATTATCAAAGTCAATTTGTATAAAACATGCGTCATCATTATTGCCACTATAAGTCAGTTCAAAACCAATGGGGTTGGTGACATTGTAGAAAACATACGACACAGTACAAAGTGCAACATCAATAAGTTAAAGAAAGCAGTCTCATCCACTTCGAAATTCACAATGTCGACCTTGATGCTTGGCTTCCCACTTCAATCAAGCCAATGCATTCCATATCAACCGAAGTTGATACCCTATGCATTACTCTTGATCGATGTCGAAGACCATAGAGGCAGAATGGTGAAGTGCGACATCATGACTTTCGAAGTGGCACGACCGTAATTTATAAGAAAACTAATTTTATACCATTAAAAGAAATTTATTTTCACCAACCCCTATTGTTTGTCAAAATGTTATTAGTTAATAATTACTTTATCAAAATCCTTTTTCAGAAAACGGCCATAGGGTAGATTTATCATTCCTAAAACAATTTGCAAACAACTCTTTTTATATTAATATTTAATTATAATAATTAAGCTTTCCTAGCTCAAATAATTCATAATAAATCACAAATACTTGGAAAAATCCCTTAAAATTGTAATAAATCCAATTTATTATATCCTTTTACATATAAAAATTTCATGACTAAAAACATAATTTAATTATTTTAAATAATTAAAAACGAAATATCTCATTTTCCAACCTTAGAAAATTCACCAAATATTCTTATTAAATCAAATAATTATAAAATTAAAAACTCACTCCTAAAATAATGCTTGTAACATCATATAAAATTTCAAGTCATCTAGGTATCATATGATAGATTTTCTAACTCAAACTTATCAATTAATTTCATAAATAAATTCAATAATTTCACCAAAAAGCATATAATCATTATAACTATCATAGCATGACATAATATAAGCAAAATAATTGAATTTATACCTAGAATCGAAAATAATACTTAAAACATGAGATGCATAGCTATTATTCTCCTTGAATGTCTAAAGAAGGTTGAAATTTATATTATGATTTGATTCCCTAAGCTTCCTTAGATTTTCCAAGCTTTTCTTTCCTTGATTTCTCCTAGCAATGGCCGGCCTACCCTTTTGATTTCGTTTGTATGAGTATAAAATGAATGGGTTAGAAAGGAGGTAGGGTTTGTATTACGAAATGTAACCCTTTTCCTATTTTACCCTTCTCATGTATTCCTCCTTCCTATTAATGTTCTAATTAATTCCATTGGTTCATTAATTAAGGCTCAACCAATACAAATTATCAAAATCTCAATCTCCTTACCATTTTACATTATTTTAGTTAATTTATCTAATTAAATATCCTAAATAATGTTAATCAAATTTAGGGTTGTTACATGGTGCGTATAATAAAAGACGTTACGTTAACATTGAGATGTTGACACGGATGTAGATTATGAGACACTTCGGCAAGTCGGCATTGCTAACTCCCTCTTAATGCATACAGGGGTATGTGTAGTCATAGTTATGGGAAACATAGTCCCATGGTAGGAGTTGTAGAGAAACCTATATGGAATAGTTACGCTAGTCGTAATGTGAGAGATGCAGTCTTATAATGGAAATTGTAGGATAACCTAATGTTGGAAAAGTTTCAATAGTTATTAGTCGATCATTAGTTGTCTATAGGTTTGATCGGTTGTTCAATCCTAAGTATAAGCCTGCATAAGTAGTTAATGTAGGTATGTGTTGAGTTAAACCCCTTAAAAAAAGTAAACAAGTAACTCACGAACACTCTTAGGACACCCTAAGTCAAATAGAGTAACATTGAAGTCAACCGCATGTGATCACCATATATTAATAGTATACTCATTCATCAGAATTTTGTCTGGCCACCCTTTTTCCTTTCTTTTCCCCACCACAGGAGGATAGGGTCGTAGGTGATAGGTCCGTGATTAGTATGTGGGGAGGCATGCTCATCATTGGGTTGCTTGTCGTTTTATATTACTTTCCATCCAACTATCTATCTTATTTAGTACTTAGTATCAAACTATGTATCTCATTTTTGTGTGATCTGGGTTTGACTACGTATTGTTTTCTAAGACTGTGTTTTGAGATATTTTCTGAGATTATTATTATTTATTTATGTTTTGTTACCTTCCACTGTACGTTCAGAAAGTGTAGTACATCTTAGATCATATCTGTATATCTTTAGTTTCTGTAATGTTTAAAAAACCCTGATAGCCCGTATTTCTTAGCACCGACACATGTAACGATATGCCTTTTTGACTCTTAAATGTCGACACTAATACATCCACGGTATTCATGTGTCAAACACTCAATTGCTGGAAAGATGAATTGTTAGGGTAAAATAAAAGTAAAAGAAATAGAACCAGGAAGAGGAGAACACAACATCAGAATCTCACAATGGAACGATAACATATAATATTAAAAGACAGTACAAATTGTTGCTCAAAGATACATAGCATTTCAGAGTTATAATAATAAGTACTATCATCAGCCTGGACAGTTATAACAACCTTTCCTCATAGATGCAGTTATATACAATGTAGTAATGCAACGGAAATAACAATACTACAGTAGGTGAATGGAAGTAACTAGCTCGTCTCCAGAAGCCCTAAAGAACATCAATGAAAACTTGCATTTCTCAAACTACTCGAAAGAGCACCCATAGGAATAAGGAAAATATAAAACCACGAGTCAGACATAAGTCTTGTATGAGAAACTCAAGAAATATGTGTGACATATAATAGCACTTTTTGAGACCGCATGGAATACCATAATGGTTATCCCCACAAAGAGCCAACCATCTATTATGTACATATTTCGATATAATAGATAGTTTCTAAGGTGTGGAATATAAGTAAGAAATAGCTATGGTATGTGTACACCACAATAATAATTAGGTATATAATCAATACCCGCTAAGGCGTGTTCGTATAAATGTGTAGGATTTTCATGGAGATGCCTCTAGTAAACTGAAGTAGATCTCCATGACAAGGATTAGAAATGTCTTTCTGAGCATCGTATATCTCTAGAAAAATATACCATGAGGTAAACACGACTGGCCCAACAGTGAACTGCGTGGTACCAAGTATAACCAACTCCCAACACCCAATAATCGAATGCATACTCTAAATTTGGTGTTTATATACCCTCGTAGGTACGCTAAACCCGAGATTGTGCATCCTACTCTGTTTTTAATCATTTCCAATGTTGAGGCTATGCTCGACATCTCTTACACCAGTCTTCGTCACTTAAACAGAGCATAAATCCCTAAATAGATTCCGGCATCTCGAACAGATCATGAATCTCCACATAGATTCCTGCATAAGTCCTCCGACAAATGCTAACGCTGACCTCTCCTTTGGACTTAACCTTGGGATAGACATTTCAAATCTATAACATTAGTCTGAAATGTTAACACTAACCTCTCCTTGGACTTAACCTTAGGATAGACAGTTCAACTCTATAACATTTCACTTCATAATCACTTCCAGAACATAGATCGCGTATATGGTTTTGAAGCGGTCACGGGTTTAAGTCATCTCATATAAGTACACTTCTCCCGCTTACCAGACACTCTAAAACAAATTAATGAATTTTCGGTTAACTTAATCCCTGTGCTTTCATAAATAAATAGATAATACATAAGGGTGGAGATAATCTCCTATCCGGATGGATTTCCTTATTATTTGTCCTAGAAGAGAAAGACAAATTTATACGTACAGTATAGCATCTCCGAAGATAATTGTACCATATAGCCCTCATGTTTCTTCTAGATATTTCCTAAGTTATTTTGGTCAATTTCGATAGTCGACTAATCATCTATCAAGTACAAGATAGATGATCGTAAATTAAAACCAAGTCTCATATACTTTCCATAAACGAATAAACACTTAAAGCACGATCAAATCACACAAAGCTTGATTAAGTTACATAAAGAATGATTTATTCACCTAAGCGGCTTTTGATCTCCTTTTTATTTAATTAATATTTTTTATTAATTGAAACCTCTTTTATTAGTAAACTACTTTTAGCTAATAAAACTTTGTTTATCGATCACTACTATTCATTTGTACTCTTTCAATACTTCAAAAGGTAATTATATACTTATCTCAATTGGTATGAGTACATTCACAAATCATTAACAAGATTTCTTACTTTAAAGCTTTGTCTTTTCTGTCTTTTTTCAAAAGATTCCATACTTATAATTTCCATTAAAATATCCATTTTAAGGATCTAAGTACTTTCACAAATCCATTCAAAAGTTTTAAAACTGATGTTACTTAAAAATTGTTGCTACAAACCCAAAACCATTTCACTTATGCTTACCTTTAAAACATTCTTCTAAAGGTCTATTTACATTTATAAGTATAATCCAAAAGGGTTGAAAATGAATGTTATTAACACGTCGTCGCAACAAACCAAAAACCAATTTTATACTTGTTACTATATTTAAAAACATTTTTTAAAGAGCTAAGTTAATATTTAATCAAGTTCAATATTTGACTAGGTAACTATCAAGTTCTAAAAACGATCGCCAATAGAAATCAAGATTTGTATACTTATCACGTTTCTGAACTTCTCAACTTATACTTTCCCTCAGTCAAGAGTGAAGCCAGGTAAGTTAGAGCACATGTTGCATATCAGATCCTTACCTAGGCACTTCATTGTTGACTCTCACATATAGACAAGTCTACATAGTCGGGTTTTAGTGCTAAGTACACGACTAAATAATTTCCATCAACGAGCAAGTAAACAACAAGATAAACACGTTTCTGACATTTCTAACTTAACTATTCCCCGATCAAGGGTGAAGATGGTAGGTTATGGCATTAGTGCTTCTAGTACTCCATACCCAGATGCTTTGACCCCGACTTCTCTACACAAATCAAGTCGTCATCGAATAAGTCCTCTCTTCAAAGCGCCCTACTTCATATTCTAGAAACAAGTCGTCATAGCCTCTAACACTTAACCAATCACCTATCCATCACCTTAGTCAATCTCTACTAGCAATACCATTGCTCTCTCCAAAACCGCCGACTTGTTGGACCAACCCACAGAACTCGGTACTTACTTCTTGTGCAGGTACCGACTTCTGTACCTAGAGATCTGGACCTATGACTTAAACCCCAAGCTCCACTCATACTCCAGATCTTACCCTCCAAGTTCGTCCAATTCTGACCAATTTTGAATTCGATTTGCCCAAATCATCAACCTATCTTCCTATGCATCCCCAACACTAACAAACAATACTAAAACATAACATCCAATCATAGCATAACAAGTAATTTCATCCAATCAAACGTGCAATCCATCAAAATAAGACGAACAAGTCAATTTATAACATAAATCTACATATAGCATGAATATATTAGCATGAGCAAGGATGATTCCTAATCAATCTAGATCATATACATAGTTTAACATATAATTAAAGTTAGAAAAAAATTTATGGCCAAAAATCAATTTAAAATATGTTAAATCCTATGATTCTACCATATAAACATGCATAGTATAGTGAGAAGGCATAAACCACTCACTAACCAAATTCAACCAATTCAAATGTAGATCCAATCCAGACAGCAATGAAAACCACTTCTAATCAAACAAATTGATTATCTCTACCCTCTAATGGAAGATCTAATCTCTAATCCACAATCTAGTTTGATTTAGAGAGAAATTTAGATGAATTAGAATGGATTTAGGGCTAATTAGGATTTAGACCTGATTTGGAATGAGAGGGAAAAGTTTTAACTTGACTCTTCAACCCTCTATTTATAATATTCTCTAATTAGACTAATGGGCTCACTAATAGGCTCACACTTTTAAAGCTGGGATAACTCTCTAACTGTAAGTCCGTTTTTCAATTATGACCACCCTATGAAATGGGAAACCATCATGCTGAAGAAGTGGAACTGGTTAGAGACCCTAATTCAACTTCTGTCAAAGTTTATAGCTCAAACAAGGTTTTTCGGGTCAAAATGGTCACATAGAAATTCGTAATAAAATGGAGGTCTGTAAAATATCCTTAAGAGTCATATCCAGAAATTATAGAATCATATGACCTTATACGAATAAAATAAAATTGTTTTATGATCCTCCTATATGTAAAATATGGATCGTTGCAGATTTAGACTTAATTTAGAGGAGAAAACAAAAGGTTTTGGGTAGAGGATGGGTTAATAGAGGCTTAGATCTATTTGAGAAGGTGTAAAAGTAATTTGGGGATGATGGTTCGGCCTAATAAGATCTTCAAACCAGAAATGGCCTAGTAGGCTTGCCCCAAACTCACTAATTGAACACTAAGCTGCTCCAAAAACTGCCAATCTTTAAACATGCATATCTTCTATCTAGAAAGTCCAAATCGCTATTATGATCACTCTACGGAAAGGGAAACTAGCGTATGTTACTCGGTATCCTGACCCGGCTATAATGAACTGATTGTGCAAGATAGATTCAATAGTTATCAAGGAGGATCACCACAGACCAATGGTTGTAGGACCCGAAAATAGAGTTCAGATGGTTATTTGAAGCCAGGATTGAACGAACTTGGTAGATAGACGATGCAGGATGCTAGAGATATGGAAATTAGCTTGGATAAGCAAGGGATCGGCATAGCTTGGTAATACCCTTGGGATCGACATAGTTAGTTGGATGAGGGGTCGACATGGATGAAGTAATGGAGGGTTCAACATAGGTGATGGTGCATGGATCGGCATGACTTGGTGGAACTCCTGCGATCGGTATAGATGGAAATGTATGGTTTGACATAATTAGTTGGACAAGGGGTCGGCACAGTTGAAGCAATGGAGAGATTGGCATAAATAAGCGTGCATGGATCGGTATAAGTTGAAGGGCATGGGTCGGCATGATTGGATAAGCTGATGGATCGCCATAACATGTAATAGGGATCGACATACTGGAGTCAACTATGAGGGATCGACATGATCCATTTAGAAGGGTTCGGCAGGAATAACCTCCAAGTGGATCTGAACCAAAGATCAAACAAAAGCATGAGTTCGACTAGTCCAATAAACATGATATTTGAAGTACCAACATGTCTAAACATGAAGAAGCCACCATAAGGATCGCTGCCCCAGAATCGACCAATGAAGGGATCGGTATCGATCCATATTCATTGGGATTTGGGCCTAGCGACCCCTCTGGTGGGCCGTTATGGATTAGAAGGTCCGGTAGCCGAAGCTTCAAAGAGATTGGTTGTCGCCTTCACTTATAAATACTGGCCTAGGGGGTCATTCTGAGGATCTTTACGCTACTGGTTACATTAGTCTTTATTGTAATCAAGTTTTCTCATAATTTCTTGCTATTTGCTACTGTAATCAAACTATTCGTGAATCAATAAAGAGAATCTTCAAAGTGGATGTAGACATACAGCACCGAACGAGTATAAATCCTTATCTTCTTGATTATTGCTTTGATTTGCTTGTTTGTTTATTCTATTCCTCTATTTAAGTTTTACTTTCTTCATTTATTTCACTACATAAATCTATTCTTTGGTGTTTGCGACCAATTTGATTGCAAATATTTTGGTGCTTCCACTAAGAGCCTGATTCTCAGCCTGTTAGGATCCCCTTTGCCCCTACTGGATTAGGCAAATCCCCCGAAGGAGATCCATAGCTATCTTCATAAACTTGCTTTCACTACTCAGATTTGCAAAAATCTAAACAAGGAGATTGACAATGGTGAGACATGCCAGTTCCACTTCTCAGAATGTTGATGGAAATGAGACTGCTAGTATTCAACAAGGAGGCCCAAGCAACCAACCTGCGAATTTGAATGCCGATCCGATTGAAGTTCAGAACCCTACTGATTCTATAACTCGAGCTGAATTTCATAATCTGATGAGAGAGTTGATGAAAAGCCGTCGACAACTAAATGAGCAGATTCAGACCAATATTAGCCCGATGAACTAGATTACCCAACAACAGCATGGGAAAGCCATGAGGGATCCCACTCCCTACTCGGTATCGGAAAGTTCTAGCTCATCGGATGAATACTAGAGGCTTAGGCATCATAGGCTTGAAGGAGATCATGCAAAAATGTCGGAGCACCGCTTGTCAGACCAATATGGTCTGCCAAGACCAATCGGTGTCGATCCCTCCTTAGGGATCGGTACCGATCCCTCCTCCAAAGGAGGGATTCCACCATTACACTTAGGTAATCCCGCCGGAGTTCTTCCCGGAAGCTTAAATGCTGGTGCTCGATCGAATGCCGACCAGGTACCTCGCTGGAATGACAATGAGATAAATGTTCAAGGTGCGCATCAAGAGGATGGTGAACCAAGAAGGCATGAAATGGACCATAGACATCGACCGCACCGTTCATGTGAGATGGAGCACGACCACCGCTTGGCACCACCCATCCAGATGCTAGACTTATCAATAATGGTCAGATAGTTGGTGAGAGAGAATCAAGGCTTGACTAATGATGACTATGGAATCTCAAGAAGCCCTACCCGTTTACTGATAACGTTCTACATGCGGAATACCCGAGGAGGTTCAACATGCCATCAATGCCTGCCTACGAGGTAAAAACCAACCCCAAGCAGCATATTATGAGATATGAATGGTTGATGGATTCTGCGAGAGATAACGACGCAACCAAGTGCAGATGCTTTCCCATAACCCTTTTCGGGATAGCAACGATGTGGTTCACGAGACTACCTCTGCGGTCAATTTCAAGATTTAATGAGCTGGTAACCAAGTTTGTAGAGCAATTCTGAATTCATGCAGTTCGTCCTAAAGACGTGATGTCCCTTTCCAGTGTGATCCAGGCCCAGAGGAATCATTGGAAGATTACATGGAGAGATTTCATATCGCCGCCATGGAGGTCAGTAACCCGAATGATCATGCTATACTCATGATTGCGACGAGAGGGATTGATCTGAAATCTGAGTTTAGTGACTGGTTGGTTGGAAAACCACCTGCCACGTTGGAGCGCTTCTATTCAAAGGCAGCTCAGTTTTTGAGGAAGGATGAGGCCGGGGCCTCCAAGAAAAAGAATGTTGCAGGACCGAGTGGAGAACTGGTACAGAGTAATATTACAATAAAACAGTCTGATGACAGTTCCAGGAAAGTTTAGGTGAATCAGAATAAGCTGAATCAACAAAAGAAAGGTGGAGACTAAAGCCTAGGATTCCAATATATGAAAATCACACGCCGCTAAACATGTCCCTAGAGAACATTTATCTATCGACTTGCAATACCATGCAGTACAGGAAGCCGTAAGCAAAAGAGTCGTCAGAGAGATAGAAGTAGACGGGGAAGTATTGTCGGTTTCACGAGTGTTATGGGCACAATACGAATGAATGTAGGCATCTCCAAGATGTCATAGAAAAATTGATTTGGGAAAATAAGTTGCAACAGTTTGCGAAAACTCCGCAGGATGACGGATAGGGGACATCCGACCCCAATCATGGACAAGCTCCACGTAGGTCTGAGGAGCCTGCATGGACTGGTGGAAGATTGGTGATTAATACGATAGTTCGGGGATCGTGCCCTACGGACAGGAGTTGGCATGAGATGGAGCATTATGCTAGCGCGATAAAGCATGTAGATTTTGAATGCTGTTCGAATATGGAAGATGGAACTCCAGAAAAACAGCAGCGCGCCATGGCAGATGATATTGTGTTTAGTAGTAGGGATGTAGACAAAGTAGAGGCTCCAATAATTGACCCGATGGTCATTTCAGCTATGATTGGTCCTGCGTTGGTAAGAAGGATTTTGATTGATTGTGGAAGTTTAATGAATATAATATTCAAAAAGGCGTATAATCAGATGAGAATGGAGGCCAAAGACTTGATACCATCTAAAGCTTGTATTCCTTGTTTTAATGGAGTTGCAATTGAGGCTGTAGGATACGTGAAAGTACCTGTCGAACTGGGAGAAAGTGAACGAAGGAGAGTGCGAATCTTACCGTTTATTATTTTGGACGTTGACTCTCCGTACAATTTTTTTCTAGGCCGACCAACCCCGGTCGATTTCCGCGCAGCTCTTGCCCCATGGTGTTTAACTCTTATGTTTTTGATGGATAATAGTGTAGGAGTTGTTTATGGTGATCAGGCGATTGGACGTGCCTGTTATGTAGTTGAGTTGAGGAAGCTCAATGTAAGGAGAAGGGAAAGGGAGTGGACAAAGCTGTTTGCATCCAAACCACTGAAGATTGACAACCAGCGCCTTGTATCAGGCGCCACAGTCGATTCTACAAAGATATAGATCCGAGAGATGATGAAGTGGAGCCCAACGAGACCAAGGCTGCACCGGCTAAGCTGACGATTGATATCACGGTTAGCCACGACGACCCATCACGAGTCCTGAAGATAGGGTCACAGCTCAGCCCCTGATGATGAAATATCTTGCTGATTTTCTCCGACCGAATCTGCATGTATTCGCTTGGACTCACTCTAACATGTGTGGAATCTCGCCTGCCATTGCGAGCCATGCATTCAATATTGATTTGAAGTATGTTCTGGTGAAGCAAAAAAGATGAGGCTTGGTGTAACACCCCATATTTTTAGTAACATTATTAGAAACATTTAATTAGGTAAATTAAATTAAATAATGTAAAATGGTTAATGGGTTGAGATTTGTGATTAGTAAGGGTAGTCATGCCATATACAAATGAACTGAAGAATTAAAATGTTAAGGCAAATAGATAAGGGGCAAAGTTGGAATAAGAGTATTCTAATACCCTAAACCCTTAACTCCATCATTCTCACGTTCATTCTAAATTCACAAAAAAAAATACAAGCAAGAGGCCGGCCACCATTAGTAAAAGCAAAGAGAAGATTTCAAGAGGAAAAGCTTAAGCAACTTAATCAAGATCAAATCTCAAATCCTTAATCTCAAAGCTAAGGTTAATAATGACTGCATCTCATTTTTCTTAAGTGTTTTCAGTTTTAAGGTTAATCCGAATTTATTTGCAAGGTTATGCCATGTTTTGAATGATTAAATGTTTATATATGCTTGTTTATGAATTATGCTTAATCATATAGGTTTTATGATAAGTTTTAATGTGAAACCCTATTTAATGACATCCAAATGCCTTGCAATTTTAGATTTAGATCAAAAATGATATTTTAGAGATGTGTTTTCAATTTTCATAATTTTTTGAATTTATGTGGATTTTATAATAATTTCTAGTGAAGAAAATGTTATTTGGGTTTAAAATTATTTATGGCTATATAATATATTTTTTGGGTCTGAAATTAATATATGTTAGAAAACATATGGAAATTGATTTTTTGGAATTTTGTCGAATTTTCCTATGTGTTTTGATAGATTTATAAAATTATTTAAGGTATGGGACTTAAATGTTTTATATATTTATAAAAGGAGAAGGGATATTTTGTAAATAAAATAAATTGTTTATTTTTGAAATATTGGTAGCACTTTTAGAAAAAGAAAATTAGCAACCAATAATATTTTGACAAACAAGGCAGGTTAGCTAAAAAGAAATTCTTTTTAAAGTAAAAATCAGTTTTTACATGCTTTTAGCATGTTTAGCTACTTTCAGCACCTAGGTTTCGACTTTGTGGTTCCGCCACCATCATCATCGAAACCAATGCTCATGGCATCAAAGACTTGGTGCGCGGTGAATTGGACTTAGGTGGTGGTACTGGGTCGAAGCTATGAGTTCCAAAAGGGTCGAAGCGTGTCTTTGCTTTTAAATGAAAACGCGCCTGCTTTGCTTTCGAAGGATATGCTTTCGACTTGGTCGGCTTACGGCTGAGTCAAATGTTTTAAAAGAATGGTTTCAAATGGATTGCGCCTTTTGTTTTAAGTAATTGCTTCCGAAGGGGTTGAAACCCCTAGTTGTTGCTTTTCTACCTTTCGAAGTTAATGGTTTCGGAAGGTATACTTTGTTTTAAAACTTAGCCGCTTCTCCAATGCTTTCGGAAGGTTGATTTTGACACCATCACTTCTTTGCTTAGGAAATGCTTTCGAAAGAGTGCTTTCGACTTAAATGTTTTATGACCCTTTTTTGCTCTATTGAAGGTAGGACCCAAAGGTTTCAAAGGAGTTAATTTTTAATGGTTTCAAAACGTGTTTCCACATGTTTTAAATTGAACCCAAATGCTTTCGAAAGGTTTGTTGTATACAAAGGTTTTGATGCTTTTGAAAGGTTTTAAAGAAAGGTTTCTAAGGGGTGGTTCCCCAATGGTTTCGAAAGGTCTAAAAGAAAGGTTTTCCAATGTTTTCGAAAGGCAATGTTTAAAGTGTTTTAAAGATAGGATGTCTAAGGTTTTATCGCTTTCAAAGGAAAGGTTTTTTCAATGGGTTCCAAAGGAATATTATTAATGGTTTCGAAAGGAATGTTTTGGCCTTTCGGTCTAGGTTATAAAGAAGGGTTTACTTGGTTTTGAAAGGGGTACTTTCAAAGGTTTAAATGTTTTCATCAACATATATATAACATGGCAAGTTGATTTTGAGTAAAGCATAGAGTATATATTTTCCTTGTTTAAGTTTGATTTAAATGTTTTAAATCAATTTGAGATGAAAAGGTTTTCAAGGAAAATTTTGGGAAGATTACCCAAAGTAAAATGGCTCGGATATTAGAATACCAGATAGGACTGGTATAGGGTCGCGCCATATACATTAGCTATTATCCCCAGCTAATTTAGTCCAAAATTCCAATGTGTGGGGCTTTGTCACAGGTAAGACTAAAATGATGATTACACACAGAATGGAATATATATTTGTATACTGATAGGTTATTGGTGAGCCCACAAAACCATTAAGATCAAGTGACCTTGGGAGAAGAAAAGTTAGGGATAGACTGTTGGGAAGAGGAGTATCTAACAGGTGTTAGATTATTTGTTTATATTGTTTGGTAAGCCCAAGTCAGCCAAAGGTTAGTAGTTAGCCCAACAAAACTATAGTGTTCGAACAAATAGTTCGTTTGCTATCTGATATGTATGTTTACATGATAATGCTTTATAATTTCAACCAGTTTTGGTTGCAGGAAATGATTTGCAAAAGATATGTTTTAAAAGGGTATTAGTGAGGGGAAACCCGTTCCGCTAAGCGGCATGGTCTCACTTAATATCCAATAACCGAGATGTATAGTATTATTCACACCAGGCTTTATGTTTGACTCGAAGTTTATGTTTTTCCTCTTAAACTCTCGGGTGCTCAAAATTGATTTGAGTAGACTGAGGGTTAAAGTCTAGTGGAACGATGATGAGATAGACTGTACTTAGGAAACTGAGAGTAGAATTAGGGACGCTTATCCTAATTTGTTTGATGGTATGTTTTACCTTTTTGATTAATTGATTTGTCGTGTACCTTATCGTAATTTCGAGGACGAAATTCTTTAAGGAGGGGAGATTGTAACACCCCATATTTTTAGTTACATTATTAGGAACATTTAATTAGGTAAATTAAATGAAATAATGTAAAAATGGTTAATGGGTTGAGATTTGTGATTAGTAAGGGTAGCCGTGCCATATAAAAATTAACTAAAGAATTAAAATGTTAAGGCAAATAGATAAGGGGCAAAGTTGGAAAGAGTATTCTAATACCCTAAATCCTTAACTCCATTATTCTCACGTTCATTCTAAATTCACAAGACAAAAATACAAGCTAGAGGTCGGCCACCAATAGGAAAAGCAAAGAGAAGATTTCAAGAGGAAAAGCTTAAGCAACTTAATCAAGTTCAAATCTCAAATCCTTAATCTCAAAGCTAAGGTTAGATGATAAGTGTTAGATTATTTGTCTATATTGTCTAGTAGTCCTGAGTCAGCCAAAGGTTAGTAGTTAGCCCAACAAAACTATAGTGTTCGAACAGATAGTTCATTTTCTACCTGATATGTATGTTTACATGATAATGCTTTACAGATTTAACCAGTTTTGGTTGTAGGAAATGATTTGCAAAAATATGTTTTAAAAGGATATTAGTGAGGGGAAACCCGTTCCGCTAAGCGGCGTGGTCTCACTTAATATCCAATAACCGAGATGTATAGTATTATTCAAACCAGGCTTTATGTCTGACTCGAAGTTTATGTTTTCCCCTTAAACTCTCGGGTGCTCAAACTTGATTTGAGTAGACTGAGGGTTGAGGTTTACAGGTTTTTAGTAGATTAGAGAATAAAGCTTCCGGAGACGAGCAAGTGGCCGACGGATAGCTATTTAGGAGTTTCCATTTTATTTTGTTTGATTCCGCTATGTTGTATTTAAGTCTGTTATGGCTATATAGCACTATGATCAACCAAGGGGGCATCTTCGTATGTCCCTCTTGGCGTTGTAATAATTATATTTGGTCTTAACCTGGGAAATGATTATGGGATTATGTAATGGAATATGAAACATGTTTTATGAAATGTAATTAGAAAATTTGTTTTTGAAACCTATGATATTGTTTCATATTCATGTGCTTCTGATATTATGGATACCATTAACATTACCGTATTTGGTCATCGGAAGTTAATAGTATGGATGACTGCAGCATCTGTAGGGCTTAGCTTCGGGCCTCCAAAACAACTCTAAGTCCTCAAAGTGCGGACTAGAGTATAAACATAAATCGGGCGGCTACCGACTGCCTGCAAAACAAATCTAAATCCCCAGAGTGCGGACTGGAGTATAAACATAAATCGGGCGGATACCGACTACCCACAAAACAACTCTAATTCCCCAGAGTGCGGACTAGAGTAAAAACATAAATCGGGTGGGTCCTGACATCCCACAAAATAACTCTAAGTCCCCAGAGAGCGGACTGGAGTACAAACATGAATGAATATATGAGTGGATTTTGACCGTTCTCTATTCCGCAAACTCCATGAATAGATGAGTGGATTTCCACTGCTTTCTATTCCACAAACTCCATGAATAGATGAGTGGATTTCGACCGTTCTCTATTCCACAAACTCTGGCTTGAAATCGACATGAGGAGTATAAACTCACTATGGATGGAATTCGACCATCCGACTTACGGCCTCGCAAAATCAATGTCGGGGCAGAAGCATAGTTATTCAAAAACCGTTGAATCCGACAGCGTAACACTAAGGCCTGAGCCTGGTGTTTGATACGACTCAAGGCCACGACCACACTGAGGCCTTGGGTTGGAGATGGTGGATTGTTAACAGAATTCACAAGCAACGAATTACAAGTACATTGAATGGAAAGTAATCGTTCATCTACTTAAATAACAATTCACAGGAAGCATGGTAGAAACAAAAGCTTTTATTTACAAAACAGGTGCCAAAACTTCAGTACAAATTATTTCAAAAGATCGGGATTCAAACCCGTACAACTACAAATAGTGAAAGAGACGATTATGCAAACTATGTACATTGAGCTGGAGCAGTAACTACTTCTTTGACTTTCTTTCTCTTTTGGATTTCTCAGGGGTAGAGCCGCTAATGCTTCTCTTTCAGGACCCTTTACCGCCTTTGGTCGGAGAGCTTGAGGAGGTAGGAGGAAGTTCATCAGGGATCGACCCACCCAATGGAATAATTTGCAATGGCAGGAGATGAGGATCATCGATGTCCACCTCGGCGGGCACAATTTTAACCTTTCTTTTCAACAGCTCCTCCTTTTTGATCTGCTCTCTCATGCTGGTCTTATCAGTGTATTCCCTGGCACCAAGAATTATCACATCATCAGATTCGTCGATCGAGGGTGGATCCTTGATCTTATCTTCATCAAGGGAACCGATGATTCGAGCATCGGGTCCGGAACACTAGCAGCGGTCGGATCTTCAGTCGTTCCCTCATGTTTTTCTGCAACAGCGCTACTTATGGGAGTTTGACCGAGACTTGGAAGACCTACAAAATTTGATAAAACAAGGAGACTAGCTCAGATATTGTGCGTGAAGAACGAAAACTTTTCATATACTAAGGAGTAAGCAAAATATCAGCATCTGGTTGACTCTCCGTTGTTACCGGGGTGCCTCCTTCTAAAATGGGAGATAACATTTTGGGTTCGAAGTCGGGCCTGTCTGGATCATAACTGAGATCCTGCTCTATATCAAGAGAGGTTGATGTTCCAGCTACTTAGGATGAAGAATGACCTTTAGGATCAATCTCTGAAGACCCGGAAATATTCTCTCCTCCTTCGGTAGGTGCAGAGGCCTTGAAAAATCGAAGATTTGTGGCATCTAGATTTGAAGGCTCATTCACACGAAGAATTTCCCTCACTAATTCTTCCTCGTTGAGATCGGCTTCACCCAGCTCATTCTTCTTCATTTCGACGATGTGCTCCCAAGCTTCAGCGAGCGATTCGAGATAACTCTCGCCGAGAAAGTTTAAGTCGTGATGGATCGAGACTCTGGCCATTGTATTCAATAATCAGCATATCAAACAAGTCCTTAGTCTCATTCCTGCTGGACTCCATCGTAGCTTCGACTTGGGAGTTAATTTGTTTGGTAATCTCTCTTTGGCCCTCCTCTCGAGCTTCTTTTTTAAGAGCTTTGATTCTGGCTTTTTTCTCATCAAGTTTAGCCTTTAAGCTTCAAGCTTCAACAACTTCCTCGCTGTATTTCTACGATTCCTCCTGAGTTTCAATTTATCCCCCCCCCCATTCTTTCTTTAAAAGGTCTACAAGTTCCTCGACGCGGCGAGCCAGAGCATCTTTCTCCTTGTGCAGCGAGTCATTTTCTAAAGCAATTGTCCCGCTACGACGAAGTGCCGCGTCGAGTTCCTTTTTGTGAGTAGCCTCCTGAGGGCTTACTGCCTTTGCCGTTTCCTTGGCATTCTTCTCCTCTTCAGCAAGTTGGGTTCTAAATTCTAGCAATTAAACGTCCTAATGCTTGATTATATCTTTGTCGTGTATAGCTTTCAACTTGAGGCGGTCTATCTCGTGTTGTCACTCAAAACAAACTTCAGAGACTTTCTCTGCCAAGTGTATAAATGATTTATGCTGCTCAAATACGTCGTTCACGCACGCGACAGAACTTTCCTTGGCATGCCCTGGGATTATATGAATAGAAGGAAGGAATTTAAGGCTATCAAAGAAAATCATTGGAAAAGTGGCCTTGAGCTTGGCCAATTTCTCTACTGTGGAAACGTCGGGAGCAATGGCCAGCAAAGGTGCTTCGGAGGTAGCAAGAGGATGTTTGCCTGACCGGTCCTTACGAGATTGTCTGGATCTTGAAGAGCCGGAATGTGGCTCGTGAGATGAGGCAATATGAGGACCATGATAGGAAGGCCGCTCTCTACTTTAGGCAGGAAAGTAAGACTGTTCGCCTTGTTGAGATGTTTGGGATTGGGATTTGCATTTGGAAGAGGAAGAAGATTCCCTTGAATGATAATTCTTATCTCGCCCCTCGCCTTTTTCCCTGCCCAAGTAGACTCTGAATCTTGGCTTGATCGGTAGTATGCAGAAGAACTTCTGAGGCGATCGAAGGCTCTTGATTAAGACATTGCACTGATAAAGACTGAATGGGAGCGTATTAGTAATTGTCACACAAAAGATCAATCGAAGAGTTTAGTGAAGTGTGTGTGGTTGTGAGTGTCCTAGTGCTCCCCCCAACAGACCGATAACGGTAGCTTTGCTCATCGGTGTTTTCTCTCTTTTGTCCGAAGGTTGGATGCCTTCACCACTTCTGGTCGGAGAGTTGAGTCCTTTTATGTTGATGTTTGGAAAGTTATAGGACATGATGTCATCTGGAATTTGAAGATTAGAAAACCCCTTTAACGAGCCTTCCAAGTGTTGAGAGGACGATTCCTCCTCAACCATAGTAATGACAAACTCTGGGTCGGAGGCATTTTTTCTTCTGCGAAGCCTGTACGCCAACCTCTTCTTTCTCTTTGTAGGTGTTTGGGATTGTCCGACTTGCGACGGTTAATCCATTAGCGCTTTTCCGAGGCCTGCATCGACATCTCCCAGCATCTCGGCTTGAGAATCCTTAATCTCTCCCTCCTCAGTATCATCCTACGTCCCTTCAGCATGGGGCACGATGGGGTTGACAGTGTCCCTCTTTTGTTTTGCAACATTCCTTAATAATGCCGCACTCCCAGGAAGTCCAATACTATGGCCATCTTCCAATAGCCCGAATAAGGATTGCAGTTCATCGGCTACAAGAAGTTTGATGTCCCTATCCTCAATAGGAGTAGCGCGTATAGCAGCAACGACTCTAGAAAAACCAGGGCATTCAGGACGTGGGCGAGCACCTGAGAGAACTCCGGATGTTAGTCGATTCAAAGCAAAAGTTATGACTTGGATCAGTGAACTTGAGAGAAAAGTGAAAGTAAAACTTATATCCTTCTAACCATCATCTTGCAAACCCCAAGAGGGCAACGCATATAGAACCATGCATGCTTAAATAGTGAGAGTTTGTTCCAAGCGCCTGTCTTGACAATTTGGCGAAGGCTCAAAAACGACGTAAAAGGGGCTTCCTGATCGTCGTTTGAAGTTATAGATGTATCTTATGTCTTTGGGTGTAGGCGGATGGAATAGAACGTTCATGAACAGCAAGAAGGTTCTATTAATAAAAATATAACTGTTGGGATGAAGTTGAGTAGGGGCGATCCCAAGATATCTCAACATCTCTCGGACAAACGAACTGAAGGGCGGTATGCATCTAGCCCAACACATAAACTTATTGCAAGTTGTATACCCTACTGGGGAAAGTGAGGTCTATCTTTTCTTAAGGGAATCAAGACATCCCCAAACGAAATTCCATAGATAGAGCATAACCGATGAAGAGCAGCTTCGCCAATTCGAGAGGCCTGTGAATCCACCGGATTATTGAGAAGAATAGTGCCCTCTATAGCATCAGGGGCAGGGCTTATGTCCTCCATTGGAAGGACTGGGACATCAAAGAAAAGATCAACTTATGGATTAGAGACTTCTGTTTGCTCCACATGATGGCTTGGAGAAGGCAAGCTGGATACGGTTACGGGACTTAATTTCGCTTCAGAACCAATGTGTCGTGTCGTCGAATCAGAAGACATGTCAACTGAATGCTTCGCGCATCAGGGATCTATATCAGCTATATTCAATAAATAATTGAGATTATAAAAATAACATGTTCCCCCCGTGCTAAGTGTGAACTAGTGTAGTGCAGTATGTAATAGACATAAATAGTTTGAAATCAAAAAAGCGAACTAAACGACGAGATTTGGGAGTTTTGTCCAGAGAGACCATCATCACTGACCGTCTCGACTGACAAGAAAATTGGTCGGCAATGAAAGCTTTAGGATCGACTATCGACATATTGAATTATGAAGTCTGTTACTTAAGTTCATTAGCAAGTCTATCGCTTAGTCCATATTGGAAGTTCCAGAAGTTTGGTTGATCAATTTCAGGTTCGACGGTTCAAGTATGCATGTTATATTATTCATTGTCATCGTATGTTCAAGGTCATCAAGGCAAACTAGCATTGATTTTTTGAATAAGTTGAGTTGGATTAGTTTATAAGGAATATGCCGACCCCTAGCATTTAGATGCTGATCCCTTTCCCAAAAATTCCTATGCCGATTTCTCGATCAAAGGCCTCTATACCGAACCCTATACCAATGTAGGGAATGTCGATCCCTACATCACTATCTAATACTGATCCCTTTCTCTAAACCTTCCTCACCGATCCCTCTCCACAACTAAGCGACCGGTCCCTATCATTGCCATGTCAAAGTCTACCAATCCCTATGTCACTCAACATCTATCCTTTCCTCTATCAATGCCCTTCGCCGACCCCTCTTTCTTTATCCTACTCCTCTCTCAGCTTTGGAATCAACTACCGATCCCTCTATCGAGGCCGAACCTTCACCCAGAGTCACCACCACCACCGAATCCTTTATCTCTCTACATCCACCACTTTTTTCCTCGGGATCCCTCACCGAACCCTCATTCTATCTCTTCTTCTTATGCATAATTCAACCTACAAAGCCTTTGTTCCGGCAACCATTAACTACCCCGAGATCAGTCGCCACCTTATGCTCACACCAGCAACTCAAAACTGATAACCTAATCATGTAATTAAAAGAAATATCACAAATCCATACCAATGTTAAAACGTGGAGTTATGAATTAAGTTAGGGATGAGCGTTCGAGGGTAATTGAATCGAAGGCGAAGGAGAGATATATTAGTGGAATGGCTGGAATCAAGGTTGGATTTGAGGTCGAAGTTGGGAGAGCCTGGGTTCGGAAGGGAAGTTTTATGCAAAGGCAAGTAGAATGGAAAAGTGAAGAAGGAAAGGGAGAGAGACTCGTATTTATATGGATGTGAGAGGGTTCGGCCATGAGAATGTTGAACGAGTAATAAGGGAATAGGGTCGGTATGGGAACCTGCCGATCCCTATTTGTGTAGCTTTAACAATGGATCGGCATGTTGAATGCCGATCCCTATAGATGATATAAAAAAATATGATGAGTGAAAAATGAATGATGATAGTGATCATAGAGGTTTGACTGTAAACACAAACATACAAAATATTATAAAAAATGGCAATGATCCATGAGCGTTCAAACGCATCTGGGAGCCAACAACGAAAACGTGTAAATGAATATACATGTGAATGATTTAAAAGTTCAACCTTTTGAAATCAACAGAAATTGAAATCAAACCTGAAACCTTCAAGTTCGCGGCTGGACCAGATAATAAAAAGTTTATAAGCCTCACATAACTGGATTTGTATATGCTGACTGAATATGGTACTAGAATTATATTATTGGAAATCGACTAAGCGTCATGGCATTCAATGGAAGATTCAATGTCTTGGAAAACAATTTGACAAAGGAATAGCAATCAATCAGGAAGCTAGATAGGCTTCTTTCTGACAATTCAGATTTGTTTTGATTCAAAACACGTCATGTTACTCACAAGACGTACTTTGGGGGGGCAAGTGTTACCCGGTATCCTGACCCGAATATATTGAACAGATTGTGCAAGATAGATTCGACTGTTATCAAGGAGGATGACCACGGAGCAATGGTTGTAGGACCCGAAAGTAGAGTTCAGATGGTTATTTGAAGCCAAGATTGAACAGAGTTGGTAGATAGACGATGCAGGATGCTATAAATATGGAAATTAGCTTGGATAAGCAAGGGATCAACATAGCTTGGTAATACCCTTGGGATCGGCATAGTTAGTTGGATGAGGGGTCGGCATGGATAAAGTAATGGAGGGTTCGGCATAGGACCATAGGTGATGGTGCATGGATCGGCATGACTTGGTGGAACTCCTAGGGTCGGTATAGATGGAAATGTATGGTTTGGCATAGTTAGTTGGACAAGGGGTCGGCACAGTTGAAGCAATGGAGAGATTGGCATAAATAAGCGTGCATGGATCGGTATAAGTAGAAGGGCATGGGTTGGCATGATTGGATAAGCAGATGGATTGCCATAACATGTAATAGGGATCGACATACTGGAGTCAACTATGAGGGATCGACATGATCCATTTAGAAGGGTTCGGCAGGAATAACCTCCAAGTGGATCTGAACCAAAGATCAAACAAAAGCATGAGTTCCACATGTCTAATCAATATGGTATTTGAAGTACCAACATGTCTAAACATGAAGAAGCCACTATAGGGATCGCTGCCCCCAGAATCGACCAATGAAGGGATCGATACCGTTCATTGGGATTTGGGCCTAGCGGCCCCTTTGGTGGGCCCTTATGGATTAGAAGGTCATGTGGCCAAAGTTTCAAAGAGATTGGTGGTCGCCTTCACCTATAAATACTGGCACTAGGGTTCATTCTGAGGATCTTTATATTGCTGGTTACATTAGTCTTTACCGTAATCAAGTTTTCTCCTAATTTCTTGTTGTTTGATATTGTAATCAAACTATTCGTGAATCAATAAAGAGAATCTTCAAAGTGGATATAGGCATACAGCGCTGAACCACTATAAATCCTTGTGTTCTTGATTATTGCTTGGATTTGCTTGTTAGTTTATTCTATTCCTCTATTTTAATTTTACTTTCTTCATTTATTTCACTACATAAATCTATCCTTGGGTGTTTGTGACCAATTTGGTTGCAAACAGCGTATCTTTTTAATGGAAGCTGTCCCGGACGCTAATTCGACTTTTATAAAAAGTTATTACCGATACTAGTTTCCAAGGGTAAAAACATCCAGAAAAATTATAAAGACAGAAAATGTTGCTAATAGATATTTTCCAAATTTATAGAGTCATATGACCTCAAATAAATTTAAAAATAATATTTTATGATCTTCTGATACGTAAAATATAGGTCGTTACAGTCTCCCCCTCTTTTGGAATTTCGTCCCCAAAATTCTAATACAAACAAGGTTAAGTCAAACATAGCTACTCTGCATGCCTAACATCCACGAGCAAACATACCAATCATCAAACATGCGCACAGAAGCATGAAATGATATCTACTCCTACCCTAGCATGCAAGATACTAAACTACCCTATATGATATCGAAAGTGAAAGTAAATGCAATAAACGGAAGTCTCACGAAGTAAAGAGCTTCGGATAAGTGGTCCTCGTGCTCTCCTCGGTCTCCCAAGCACAATTGTCTTTGCACTCACTCCATCAAACCTTCACCGGTTCTGCCGTCTTCCTCCTAAGTTGCTTCGTATCACATCTGATGATGTGAATAGGCCTATGAGGTCTTGATGATTCTAGTTCAATCTCGATATCATCAAGCTGACCTGGTTGAACTATTATGCCTGAGTCATGCACAAACTTCCACGACCAAGATACATGGAACACATTGTGCATGCTCGCCATCTTTTGAGGTAAGTTGACTATATGCTAGATTCCTGATCCTCTCAAGTATTAGAAAAGGACCAACAAATCTTGACGCCAACTTCCTCTTAGTACCAAATCGAATAATACTCAATAACGAAGAGATTTTGATGAATACCATATCGTCGACAGAGTACTCCAAATCATGTCTCCTCCTATCAGTGTAGCTTTTCTATCTATCCAAAGCAGCTTTCATTTGTTGTCGAATAATCTTGATCTTCTCCAAAGTCTCTCTAATCATATATGGCCTAAATACTAGTATCTCACCCGCTTCCCACCATCATGAAGGGGCGTCGCACGGTCGGCCATATAATGCCACAAATGGTGCCATATCAATACTGGACCGATAACTATTGTTGTATGCAAACTCTGCTAAATACAGATGATCGTCCCATGAGCCACTAAAATCAAGAATGCAAGCTCGTAAGAGATTCTGCAAGATACGATTCACCCTCTCGGTTTTCCTATCTGTTTATGGGTGATAAGCAGTACTGAGATGCGGCCCATCCTCAATGCCTCTTGTAAAATCTTCTAAAATCCACTAGTGAACAAAGGGTCTCGACCACTCACAATGCTCTTCGGCACACCATGGAATCACACAACCCATTTCATATACAACTCGACCAATTTGGATGTCGTTCTACTAGATTTGATGGGTATAAATCTAGCACTTTTCGTCAATCTATCGACTATGGTTCAAATGCTATCGTACCTTCCCCTGGTCCTCGGCAATCTATTGATGAATTCCATCGAAATTTGTTCATATTTCCACTAGGGAATCTTGAGCAGTTGCAGCAAACCACTCGGCTTCTTCTGTTCTGCCTTTACCGACTGATAGTTCATGCATTTTGAGATGAATGTCCCAACGTCCTTCTTCATCTCTTCCCAATAAAATGTCTATCTCATATCATGGTACATTTTATTGCCATCGGGATGTATCGTCAATCTCGAATGGTGGCACTTGCGTAGCACCACATCCCTTAACCCATCGACATTAGGAACAAACAATCTCTCATCCTTATAGAGCCAACCATCACGGTCGATCCCATACTACTTCACCTCCTCAGACTCTACCCCTTCCTTTATCTTCGCCATGATCTCTGCTAGTCTAGCATCTTGCCTTCGACAAGTACCGATTTGTAGATCTGATCGTCAGGCTTGCCAACTCTTTTGGCTCTAGCTCATATCGAGGTCTAAAATCATAGCCAGCGGTAAACTCCAACTGCTTCCACTCTAGGAACATCGCTCCCAAGCTAGCATGTCTCCTACTCAAAGCATCAACAATCGTGTTTCCCTTCCCAGGCCTATAGGAAATGTCAAATTCATAGGAGGCTAGGAACTCTAACTGTCGCTGCTGATGAAGGTTAAGGTCCTTCTGGGAGAATAGATACTTCAACGACTTGTGGTCTGTATACAACTCGAACCTCTCCTTAAGCAAATAATGCCTCAATATCTTCAAAGCGCTATCGCCGCTAACTCCAAATAGTGAGTCGGATACTTCCTCTCATGCGATTTCAGTTGTCGACTAGCGTAGGCGACAATCGTTCCACTCTACATCAACACGGCACCTAGTCCAGTACCACAGGCGTCTGTGCATACTGTCAGCTCCTCATTTCTGCTCGGAATGACTAACATCAGTGCGCTTGTCAACCACTCCTTGAGACTCACGAATGTGTGCTCATACCTTGCATCTCAAATAAAAGTCTGATTATTCTTCGTCAAGTTGGTTTACTGCGCTACTACCTTAGAGAAGTCCTTGATAACACATCTATAGTATCCTACCAAGCTAAGGAAACTCCTTATGTCTATAGCCATCTTGGGTTGATCCCAGTCCTGTACTGCTTCCATCGTTGTAAGATCTACAACAATACCCTACTCAGAAACAACGTGACCCAAAAATCGCTCTTCCCTCCTCTAGAAGTGACACTTTGAAAAGTTCGCCTTTAATCGGTGCTTCCTCAACACCTCGAGCATGATCCGCAAATTCCCCTTGTGCTCTTCCTCTATCCTCGAATAAACAAGGATATCATCCACGAACACAAGTACAAAATTATTTAGCTGATCCTTGAAAACATGGTTCATAAGATCAACAACGCATGCTGATATATTGGTTAGCCCGAATGGCATAACCAACAACTCATAGAATCCAGATGATGTATGAAACGTTGTGACCGATACAGTCTCATTTGCCACTCTTAGTTGATGAAACCTCATCGCAAGGTCTAATTGAGGGAACATGCTAGCACCATAGAGCTAATCGAACAAGTCATCAATACGTGGGAGTGGATACTTGTTCTTCTTCGTTACCTTATTTATCTCACGATAATCTACGCACAACCTTAAAGAGCCAACCGCCTTAGTGGAGAATACCACAGGTGCGCCTCACTCAGATATGCTCCTATAAATGAACTCTCGCCTCAATAAATCATTCAATTGCATCTCCAACTGCTTCTGTTCTTTGGGTTTCATGCGCCTCATAGGCATAACTATCGGTCTGGCATCCTTCACCAAGTTTATGTGGAAATCTATCTCTATGTGGTAGTACTCCGGTCACCTCCTCAAATATGTTCGGATACTCCCTCGTTATAGGCACCAACTTGTCGTGCGGGACCTCGAGCAAGCACAGAATGTTGTCCATCACCCCAATGTTAAGTAGGCAGCCTATCTCCAACCTACGCCTATCATCCAACGCTATCGTCACTAATGGCCTCTCACAATCCACCACTACTCCATACTTTTGAATCTAGTCTATCCCTAGAATATTACCGAACCCCCAAAAATCTAAAATAAAGCAATCACAAGCAAAAAAACATCCATGACTCGATAAGGCTAAGTCTCGACAAATCATGCATGGGCTAGTCGATCCTCCAATGGAGTTTGTGACAATCAAAGATCGATCAACTATATCGGGTCTCAATCTCAATCTATCTACCAAATCACAAGATATGAAGGAATATGAAGCTCCAATATAGAATAAACACGTATATGTGTACTAAAAATAGAAGGCAAACCTTAGATAATGCCACTCTTCCCCTTCTCCTTCGCCAATGAAGCACTGGACGAAGCTGGAACAGCATTCAAAGCGTAAGCAGACACAACTTGCTTATTCCTCCGCGGTACTGGACAATCCTTCTTGATATGCCCTGCTTGTTGCAGTTGTGGCACTTCTTGCCCTTCGCCTTGCAGTCCCTAACAAGATAGCCCTTTACTCCATAATTATAGCATGTAGGCTCCCACTTGCCCTTCTTTTGACCACTCTTCTAAAACTGCTTGTTGTTGTTGTGTAACACCCCATATTTTTAGTAACATTATTTAGAATATTTAATTAGATAAATAAAATAAAATAAAATAATGTAAGATGATTAATAGATTGAGATTTGATTAAAATCAAGGGTAGCCGTGCCTTGTTAATATGTAAATCAAAATGAGATAACATGAATAATATGTGTTAAGAAATAAGGAAGGACAAAATGGTAAATAGGATGAACTTATTCCCTAAACTCTTAGGAAAACAAACACATGTTCACTTCATTTTCTCAAGCAAAAATACACTAAGGTCGGCCACCATTTTCAATCTCAAGAGAAGATAAAGCTAGGATTTTTATGAGGAAGAAGTAAATCAACACAATCAAGATCAAATCTCACATCTTTAATCAGTAAGCTAAGGTGAATGATAACTACATCCCATTTTCCTTATAGTTTTCTGTTTTAAGGTTAACCTGAAATGATTTTGCATGATAAAGCCATGTTTTGGATGATTAAATGATTATATATAATTGTTGGTGGTTTATGCATGTTCATATTGATTTTTACGATATGTTTTGATGTGAAAACCCTATTTAATGACATCCCAATGCCTTGCGTTTTAGATAGACCGAAAATGTTATTTTAGAGATGGGTTTCAATATTCATAATTTTCTGAATTATGGTTGATTTTATATTAATTTCTAGTGAAGGAAATGATTTATTGGGTTATAAATTATTTACGGCAAAATAAATAATTATTTGGGTCCGAAATTTATATATGTTAGAAAACATAATGAAAAGGATTTTTGGAAATTTTTATAGAATTTTCCTAAGTGTTTTGATGAATATATAAAATTATTTAAGGTTTAGGACTTAAATGTTTTATATATTTAATTAAGGAGAAGGGTATTTTGCAAATGATTTAAATTAATTAATTAGCTCTGAAATGTACAACACTTTTTAGTGGTAAAGAAAAGTGGAAACCAATCAAAATTGTATATGTAAATCAGGTTAGGTAAAAAGAACTGTTTATTTCAGCTTTTTAACTATTTTGTTGCTTTCGCCACCTGCTTCCGCGTCGCTTTACCTTTAACCAAGTCCCTCTGCCTTCATCTCCATCGAAACCAATGCACCTGATATCAAGAAATTGGTACGTAGCGAATTGGATAGAAGGCGAAAGGTATGAGGTCGAAACCATGGGTTTCGAAGGGGTCGAAGCGTCACTTTGTTTTTAAATTAAAATGCACCTACTTTCTTTCGACTCGGTTAGCTTTCGATTGGGTCAATGGATTTAAAAGAGATGGTTTTGAATGGGTTGCACTTTAGTTTTAAATGGTTTCTTTCGACTAAGCTGAAACCCCTAGCTGCCGCCTTTCTACCTTTCAAAGTCAATGGTTTCGGAAGGTATACTTAGTTTTTAAAAATCATTCACTTCTCCAATGCTTTCGAAGGGATGGTTTCAACACCATCACTTCTTTACTTAGGAAATGGTTTCGAAACAGCTGCTTTCGACTTAAATGTTATAAAGACCCTTTTTCTATAATTGAAGTATAACCCAAATGGTTTTGAAAGAGATAGATTTAATGGTTTCGAAAGAAGTGCTCTCGACTTCAATGGGACTCTTATCCTTTTGCTCTACTTGAAGGCATAATTCAAAAGGTTTCGACCAAGACGGTTTTTAAAGGTTTCGAAGAAGTAAACTTTGAATGGTTTTGAAAAGTTTCCACATGTTTTAAATTGAATCCAAAGACTTTCGAAAGGTTTAGGCTATGTTTGGTTTACCCTTTTTAGTTTTCAGTTTTCATCTATACAAAAATATGCAAGACGCATCTATATTGTGAAAAATGACCATTTTAGAAAACGAATTTAACACACAAAATATGAAACAATCTTTTTTCATTTTTCGTGTTTTGAGAAATAACGGAAGCACGAGCAACAATTCATCCTTCCATCGTTCCTCCATCCACTTCGTGGTCCCCTCCGTCTTCCTTTCATCCCTTCCGACCGTCCTTCATTCTTCTCATATTTTGTAGTTAATATTGAAAACTCAAAACATAAAACATAAAATAAACCAAAGGGTCCCTTAGTGTTTTAATGTTTTCGAAAGGGTTTTAATGAAGGGTTTCGAAGAGGTCGAAAGGGAAGGTTTTCCATTGTTTTTGAAACTTTCGGGGAAAAGAAAGGAAAGTATTTTCCAATGTTTTCAAAAGGCAAGGTTTAATGGTTTCGAAAGGGGTAAATGTTTTCATCAACAAGGGTTTGAGTAAAACATACATACATATACATATATATATATATATAACATGGCAAGGTAATTTTGAGTAAAGCATAGAGTATATGTATTTTCCTTGTGTAAGTATGATTTAAAGATTTAAATCAATTTGAAAGAGTTTTTCAAGAAAAATTTGAGGGAAGTTATCCCTAAGGAAAAAACGATGACTTAGATATTAGAATACCTAATGGGACCGGTATAGGGTCGTGCCCTATACATTAGCTATTGGCCTCATCTAATTTAGTCCAAAATTCTAGTGTGTAGGGCTTTGTCACGGGTAAGACTAAAATTATGATTACACACAGAAGGGAATATATATTTGTATACATATAGGTTATTGGCAAGCCCGCAAAACCATTAGGATCAGGTGACATTGGGAGGTGTTAGGTTAGGTACAGACCGTCTAGAAGAGGAGTATATAACAGATAATTAAGGACAAACTGTCCAGAAGAGGTGTGTCTAACAGATGTTAGATAAATTTTGTTATTTTGTCCGGTAGGCCCAAGTCAGCCAAAGGTTAATAGTAAGCCAAACAAAACTATAGTGTTCGGACAGATAGTCCATTTGTTACTTGATATGTATGTTTACATAATAATGCTTTACAGTCTTAACCAGTTTTGGTTGCAAGATAAAGGTTTGCAAAAGATATGTTTTAAAAGGATGTTGGTGAGGGGAAACTCGTTCCGCTAAGTGGTGTGGTCTCACTTAACATTAATAATCGGGATGTATAGTATTATTCACACCAGGCTTTATGTCTGACTCGAAGTTTATGTTTCCCCCTAAAACTCTCGGGTGCTCAAAATTGATTTGAGTAGGCTGAGGGTTGAGGTCCTTTCAGGTTTCTGTAGGATGACGAATAAAGCTACGAGAGGCGAGTAGGAGGCTAATGGATAGCTATTTAGAAGTTGCAGTTCTTTGTTTTGTTGTTATTTCCGATGTGTATGTATTAAGTCAATTATGACTATATGACTCTGATCACCCAAGGAGGCATTCTCATATGTTGCTCTTGGCGTATTTTGTAATAAGTATATTTTGTCATTGCCTAGGAACATTTTGGGGATTATGTAGTATGAATATGGAACATCTATTTTGAAAATGTAATGAGAAAAAAAATGTTGCTTTGAAATTTGTGTTTTATTTCATATTCAAATGCTTATGATATTATAGATACCATTAACATAGCCGTATTTAGTCGCCAAAAGTTAATACTATAGATGACTACAGCATCTGTAGCGCTTAGCTTTGGGCCTCTAGATATGGGATGTTACATGTTGTTGTCACGCTATGGCTTTCACTCATCCTTGGGAGCAACAACTAACTTAAGCTTAGGATACAGACACTCATGTTGAAGAGCCTTCTCCACCAACCTCTCAAAGGTCTCATCGATATGACAAACAAGCTTCTCTCTAAGATAATCATCCAAGCCTATAATGAACTTCTCATTCTTCTTGAGCGGAGTATCGATAAATGATAGGTTGTATATCGATAGTGTATCGAACTCAGCCAAGTACTCTGACACGGACATATCCCCATGTCTCAAGTCAGCAAACTTCCAAAAGAGCAATGACTTCAGAGTGGCTGGTATGTACTTCTCTTCAGACCTTGCCTTGAACTACCTCAAAGTAAATCCAACCCTTGGGGGTAGTAATCTTGATGGCGTTCCACCACCCTATAGCTCTCCCCTGAAGCTGTCTAAAGGCCAACTTCCTCTTCGTCACATCCTCTAACTCCATATCCTCAAAGATGCATTCGTAGGTGTCTAACCAATCCTGCACTTTGATGGTTGATTTCGTTCCATGGAATGATTTACCACCTAAGGTAGAGAAATCCTTGCCCAATTTGGCGAACTCGGCCCTCGATGCTTGCACTGGAGCACCACCACCAACAGCTGCAACAGGAGCAACTTGGGTATTTTGAATCATGTTTCGCACCATCTCAGCGAACATGTTAATCGCAAGTTGGGGTTAGTAGCCCCCGATCCCACCCCTTCCTCAACTCTAGAAACAGAGCTCCTAGCAACATTCCTCGTTAACTGACTCGTTCTTAAAAGTTGTGATAAGAATGATCAGTCTCTCTAAATGGAATAAGTGGTGTCCGTGAATGCAGTGCGACTTATATACCATATATACTACAATGTAGTTTTGAAAACTAAAATATAACCAGTATGCTCTCTTATATATCATTGGATCCATCCTAAGGTGATAGCTCCTTCCTTATCTCTAATGGTTCCGAGTATCAACATAGGTTGGTCGTCTATGTAACCTAAGCTCAGATACCAATGTGATGTCTGCCCTACGCCCCCAATACCCAATCTAGCTATATGATGTGCTGCGGGGATACCCATCCGATGCAGGATGTTAGCCAAGAATATAAAGTAGAGTAAAATTTCTAAACATAGAACCTGTAGAATATCTCATAACGCATAGACAAAATATAATATAATAACATAGATGTAAAATAGGCGAGATGGTGATATAATTAAATGAACCATAAGTAAAACATTAGAATGCATCAGGTTCACTGACTATACAAAAATTGAAATAAAGAGTTTATACATCCACATCTCCAAAATAAACTCTATAACTGTCTCTCAAATTACAAGTACTGGCATAGCTTTACTATACTGCACAGCAGAATATAAGCTATAGCAAGCTCTAAATATAAATATATGAAAGCATAGCCTCCTGCTCATACTCTGTGCAACTCAATGCACTATCCAGACCTATTATCTCTAATCTACTCATTTAAGAGTACCCAAGATAATAAGAGACAAAACATAAAACCTCGAGTTATACAATAGTCTGGTATGAGGATACATCATCTCAAAAATACTATAAAGATCGTATATAGTAAATATAAACATAAGGTATGAAGAACCATACCTGACCTATTCCTGCATCCAAAGAGAGCACATAATAATCGACATATGCTAATCTGCTATCAAAACTGTATAAGTGTACTACAGTCGAAGTACAATGTCTAGGTATACAGTCGAAAATACCTACATCGTGTGACACTCTAGAGTGATAATAACCATGACAACCATATCATTCGTCAAACAATCCTCACTATCACTTATGTGCGTTGGATATATGATCACTCGTATGGCATAATTGCAAACTAGGGACCCAATCATAACCCCGGCTCCATTGGTGCTCGAATCCATGCCATTCTGAAAGGATGGGAACCAGGCCCACAATCGCAAAGCCCATGGTAATCTATTATAGTAAGATCCAGACACAATCGCAAATCCAGGTGGGCATCCCTACATACCTCTTCTTTACGAGCACACTTGAAGCCTCCAAGTTATCAATAATCCCTTTCATGCGTCTCCCTAATGGACCTCAATCGATATGTATATTAGTTGATAATTTACGTGTATATATAACTTCCAGAGTCGACAATTGTAGTTGTATCATATGTATTGTGTCAACTGTATTGTAACTGACATCAGTTATATATATGAGACTTTTGTTCGGATATATACTCACAATAACAAAGAGTATTAAAAGAAATACTGTCTGTTATTATGAAGAATAAGGCTGGATAGGAGCGGCCATCTGTAGTTGGCCTTACACTAGTATTGGTTACCTCGATAGGAGTGGTATATATTATAAATTTTTCAACTCTTATTTATTCACTCCCATCGACATACCCAATTTCAGTATAAAACGAGCTACGATGGTTCATAATGGTTTAGGACAATATATATAAAAACAACACAGATACACAAAGAATGCGAAACACAGATAAAAACAAAAGTCTCATATATATAACCGATGTCAGTTACAATACAGTTGACACAATACATATGATACAACTACAATTGTCGACTCTGGAAGTTATATGTACACGTAAATTATCAACTAATATACATGAATACATATCAACCTATACTATGACACGATTACTCCAAAAGATGTGAAAAGTCTTCATAGCTCAAACAGCAACTCAAAGCAGGAAATCTACAACCTGAAATAACTCGGGTCTGACCCGAGTATTAAATTCAAAAGAAAATAATACACGGGTCAGTCTAATTCAAACTCAGTTATTAATGCACAGAAACAATAATAATCAATCTCAAATAGATGACAGTCACAGAAATCTCGTATATCCAATTCTCGATACGAGAATTGGATAACGGCAGATATAACACTAAACAGTGTTAAACGACAAATCAACAATCCAAATCAGAATATGACTCCAAAACATTGAAAATTAACCAACGAAACGATTCACAAATCGAAACATCAATTTAAAACTGTCAATCTTCCTAGGGCTGCAGTACATGCACGCGTGTACTGCCTTGCCACTACAAAACAACTCAAAACACTACTAAACAAGATCAGAGGCAACAAGTGAACAAGTTCAACATGTCACAAAGCAGGGCACAGTGAAATAGCAAACTGAAGGTGAGAGCACCAGGGATATGGCACTACAACACATAAATACATGAGTAAGTGATGCAACAAATAAATGAACAAGTAAACACAAAGGCTACAGGTTCGAAACCAACAGACAGTGGCAACATAGAGTATACCAGTGTGAAAGAAATATCACTGCAACATGCACCAGTGACGCATGTCAACAGCCACAACAGAATGATAGCACCCAACACGATTTCAACATGGCAAGTCCAATATGTAAATGTTTACATATACTCAAGCAAACTCAAAACAAAGTATAAAATAGAATGAGGGAAGGCACCAAAAGATACGGCCTCACGGTAACAAATTCAAATGACAATGCCTCACAACAATACTTCATATACATGAAATACAACTAAATCCAAGTGGATAAAACAGTGCAGACTTGACTGCCACAACTTGATGAGTCAAATACAAGAAACAGTCACTGGTTAGACTGGTCAGGTAAGTATTATATGCAAATTGAACAAATGGGAGCAACAGGTCAGGAGCAATCATGTGTGCCTAAGGTACAACATGTATGCAACTGTAAGACTGAAAAATGCAAGCACCAGACTCGAATGCAAAGACTACAAACTCAAGTGCAGTGAAGTCAATTATAAATTCAAGCATGGATGAAACCACAATGCAGCTTCAATTGAATCAAGCAACATTGCAACTTCATTCATGTATATATATGACTAAAATCACAAAGCCACTGTTCAACTAAATTCCAAGTCATGACCAGATAGGAGCAAGACCAGTGAATATAAATGGACGACAATGAATTCCATATATATGCATATGTATTGAAAGCCAGTAACATTGAAGTGGTTTGAGCTGCAGCCAAATATATGTATGTGCATGCTCAGTACAAACTCAAAACTACAACAGTGCAAGCTACAAATGCCATCCAGACTAGTTCAGGTATGAACATACTCAAAACTCAACCAACACTATGCTGTAATTAAACAACATGACACTACAAATCAAAGAAGCAAACTTGTTCAGGTAGTACAAGTATAAAGCAAATGCCACTTAAACCAACTAGTGTACTAATAGGGTTTACATGACTGGACATGTACATGAAGACGACACAAGGGCTCAATACATGTGAACTCAGGTGAACAGGACAAATGCATTGCAACTCAAAGCTACAAAAGGTACCGGACTCGAGCACAGATGTAACATGCTCAAAGTAACCCCATGGATGCAACTAATACGCAGTGCCTATATAATGTTCACCAAGACTCAGGTCAACTACACAATGCAAATAAATATGGTCAGAATCACAAATGCAAGTGAAGTCAAAGACATAAGCATCACTGATACACAGGAATGAATCAGGACAGCAACCAGAGGCAACATCAAGTGATATAAAGACGGAGCCTACGGCCAAGACTGGAGTGATCAGAATGCGATGAAAGAAATGCTATATAGCTCGAGATTATACATGCAGCAGAGGCCAGAGCTCAAACCACAAATGCCCACGTAATAACAGTGCTACAAGGCCAACTCAATGCGACTCGAGTGTACACATGAATACATGAAGTAGTGAAATGCAGACTACAATACCAAAATTCAGGTCAGACCGGACATCAAAACCAACTACAAAAGACCAGAGACTAGTGTGCAATGAAGGTTTCAAGAAATACTACAGAGAATAAAAATCAACCATGAACAATGCAAGTCATGGAACAATTCAAAATCAATAACCAAAAAAAATCGAACAAGTTCATATTTTCACAAAATCGAAGTCACCCCGAAATCACCAGAAATTCACCAAACCAAACAGTGAAACCCAAAGTCACAAAAAATATATGAATTCGAACAAGGTCCACGTAAACAAAATTTGAACAAATCAGAAATCTAACTAGATTTGAAATAGATGTGAGCAATTAAAATCGCTCACCTCAATTTCCAGAGCACGACTAAACTAGAAGCGGCCGTGAGCAACCTCGATCGACCAACAAGGCAAATCGATCGAACAATCCTTGATCGGCAGCCTCAATTTTGAAAAGCCCTAGTTTGCAAGCGAGCCGCCATTATTATTATTTTTTCTTCGTTCGATTAGGTTTAGGTTTTCGAAATGAAAAGGTAAAAGGGAAACGGTTATTTTATTTATCACGGCACAAAGGATAAAACATGGGCCAAGTTTCACTTATAGTCCGCATACCCTTTATCAAATGATTAAAAGAATTTCCAATAGAAATCTACAACCATACATCAATTCATGGCAAATCATCCTATAATATGTCTCTAACATAGCCTAACACACATCAAGGCAATCAAACATCAAACTAATATGATTATGACACTTTAAAACATTTTAAACTCGTTTTTACTTCAGATCTCACCTGAAAACAGTTCCAACTTGATTTTGACTTAAAAAATGGGTTTAAAACATGTTAAAACCCATAGATACATTTATAGTAAGATGAGAGATAATAAATCACTCACCAAAACCTCAAAAATCCAAGTTTTGCATGCAAATCGAGGTAAATCCAAAAATAAAAGCAAAGATGGAGTTCTCTCTTTCCAAAAATGTCAATGTGAAGATCTTTAATGAATCCCCTTACTAATCTAACCATAATCCATGATTTTGTGACGACCGTTCTATATCACCGGCAATAATAGTATATAAATAGTGCGTTGCTGTTGTGCTCGGCCGATATAGGACGATCATCAGGGTTTAGAATGAACAAATGCTATCGTATTTCTCATAGTGCATGGACAAAATATAATATCACATATACAACAGAAGAGACAGTAATAAAAATATGAATAGACCATCATTATTAGAGTATAATATCCACAAAGTTATACATCAATAGTAGAGTTTATACAATGGAAAGAAACTCAAAAACTATCTCAAATACAAATGGTAAGCAGTCACCGCTAAGGCTCCCCGGTATTGCACAACGAAATAAGTGTAGACTCCATATATGTATATAATATGGGATAGCTCCATCTAGCTCATCCTCCGAACAGCTACTGCGTCACCTAGACATGTTATCTAGCCTACTTATTTAAGAGTACCCAAGATAATAAGAAACAAAGCATAAAACCTTGGGTCAGAAAACAGTCTGGTGTGAGCAGTAAATGAGTCTAAAAATACTATACAAGTAAATATGGTAAGGAACAAGAGTACACGAACCATACCTGACATGTCCGTGCAACCAAAGAGTTAGCACATAACACTATAATATTCTACTCTACAATATCATAAAGATATACTACAAAACAAGTAAAGGATGTTAGTCTTCCATGTATTTCTATCTCCAGTACCTACTCCCCATGACATCTATCAGTGATAGCCAAATAAAGAAGCAACCAAAGCAACTATAACATCCATCAAACAATCCTAACTATCACTCCATTGACTCTGAATATATGATAGCCTATATGGCCTCCTTTCTACCAGGGACTAGTGGAAATCCTGGTTCTCCATTGTACTCTCGTATCTCATAGCTCAAAGCTAAATATGTGTCCCTTAGCCCAAAGCTGGAAGCTAGACCCAAAGCCATAGTTCCAGGGTGTACAGATCCTTGCTACCAATCCATAGGCGTCCCTACTTATAATACCCTACTTCGAGTACAACAAAAAATACTCCGAGCATCAATGATTCCACAGCACATACACTGGAGCCCTCCTTTGCTCTTTTTGGATACCGACCCTTCTTGCACAATCCGGTTTCCATTTTTCAAGGGAACCTTCCCAAATTCCCCGATCCTATGGCTCACTCCTTTTACGAGTCGCCATCTTCGGAACCTACTCCTAACACGAGCCAATATCCGAAGACTCTATCTTTTCATCATTTCGTTACATCGCCATCCAGCCCTGATGCGAATGAGCAAACACCTCCAGCACAATCTACAGGACCTCTACTTCACCTCCCAGAAGTTCCATCCCATTTGGACTTAACCAACTCTATGCTGAGCTCTCTACTTAGCCAAACTATGGCTAAGTTTCTTCCACTCCTTTCTTGCTTCTAGTACTCCATGCCCAAATGCTTTGTCCCCGACTGCTCTACACAAATTAAGTCTTCATCGAACAAGTCCTCATTTCAAACCACCTTACATCATATTCTAGAAACAAGTCATCATAGCCTCCAACACTTAGCCAATTACCTATCCATCACCTTAATCAACCTCTACTAGCAACACCATTGGTCCCCCCAAAACCGCCAACTTGTTGGACCAACCTACAGAACTTGGTACCGACCTTTCATGTAGGTACAGACTTCGGTATTTAGAGATTTTGGACCTATGACTTGAACCCCAAGCTCCTCTCATACTCCAGAGCTTCCCCTCCAAGTTTCGTCCAATTTTGCCTCCGATTTGCCCAAATCACCAACCTATCTTCTTATGCATCCACAACACTAATAAACAATACCAAAGCATAACATCCAATAATAGCATAACAAGTAATTTCATTTAATCAAACATGCAATCCATCAAAATAAGACGAACAAGTCAATTTATAACATAGTTTTACATATAGCATGAATATATAAGCATGAGAAAGAGTGATTTCTAATCAATCTAGATCATATACATAATTTAACATGTAATTAAAGTAGAAAAGCTTTTATGCCAATAATCGATTTAAAACAAGTTAAATCCTATGATTCTACCATATAAACATGCATAATATAGTGAGAAGGCATAAACCACTCACCAATTACCAAATTCAACAAATTCGAATGTAGATCCAATCCAAACAGCAATGAAAACCACTTCTAATCAACCAATTTGATTATCTCTAGCCTCAAATCGAAGATCTGATCTCTAATCCATAATTTAGTTTGACTTAGAGAGAAATTTGGATGAAATAGGGTGGATTTAGGGCTAATTAGGGTTTTAGACATGATTTGGAATGAGAGGGAAAAGTTTTAACTTGACTCTTCAGCCCTCTATTTATAGTATTCTCTAATTAGACTAATGGGCTCACTAATGGGCTTAATTACTTACACACCAATCTTAGCCGGCAGCTTTAAAAACTTAAAATAGGTATAACTCCCTAACGGTAAGTCTGGTTCTTTATTACGACCACTCTACGAAATGGGAAACCATTATTCTGAAGCATATCCTAGCATGCATAATACTAACATATCATGTATAACATATAATAGTGAAAGTAGATACGATAAAAAGTGGATCTTACCATGCAAAGAGCTCCAAACACATAGTCCTCATGCTCTCCTCTGTCTCCCACGTACAATCGTCATCACTTCTGCTCTATTATACCTTCACTAGATCCACCGTCTTTCTCCAAAGTTGTTTCGTTTCGTACCCAACTATACAAATAGGCTTACAAGGTATAGAAATTTCTGGTTCTACCTCAACATCTTCTGGCTAATCTGGTGTGATCATCATGCTTGAGTTGTGCACAAACTTCCTTAGATAAGAGACATGAAAAACATTGTGCAAGCCCGCCATCTTCTGAGGTAAGTTGACTCTATATGCTAGCGTTTCGATTCTCTCGGCTATCAGAAAAGGACCTACAAATCTTGGTGCCAACTTCCCCTTTCTACCAAATCGAACTACATTCATTAGAGGAGAAACCTTTATAGATACCATATCTACGACAGAAAACTCTAACTCTCTTCGTCTCTTATCCGCATAGCTTTTCTATTGATCCTGAGAAGCTTTCATTCGTTGCTGAATGACCTCAATCTTCTCTGAAGTCTCCCTAATCATATCTGTCCTAAGTATCAGTTTCTTGCCCGCTTTCCACCAACGTGAAGGAGCGTTACATGGTCGGTCATACAATGCTTCATCAGAGCCATACCAATACTCGACTGATAACTATTGTTGTATGCAAACTCCACTAAATGCAAATGATTATCCCATGATCCACCAAAGTCTATAATGCATGCTCGTAGGAGATCTTTAAATATACGATTTACTCTTTCGGTCTGCCTATCCATTTGCGGATGATAAGCTATACTAAGATGCAGCTCTGTCCCTAATGCCTCTTGTAAGCTCTTCCATAACCCACTAGTGAACAACGAGTCTCGGTCGCTCACAATTCTCTTTGGCACACCATGAAATTGTACTATCCGTTTTACATACAACTCTACTAGCTTGGATGCTGTTATAGTTGACTTGACGGGTATAAACCTCGCACTCTTGGTCAATCGATCTACTATGATCCAAATGTCATCGTACCCTGCTCAAGTCCTCGACAATCCATCATAAAATCCATTGATACTTACTCCCATTTCTATTCAGGAATCTCTAATGGTTGCAACAATCCACTAGGTTTCTTATGCTCTGCCTTTACCAACTGACAGTGTATACACTTTGAGATAAACGCCCCCAACATCCCTCTTCATACCTTCCCAGTAGTAGGTTCGCTTCATATCTAGATACATCTTGTTACCATCGGGATGAATAGTCAATCTAGAATGATGGCATTCTCTTAGCACTTTATCTCGCAATCCATCAACATCGGGAACAAATAATCTCCCGTCCTTACAAAGCCAACCCTCTCAGTCAAGTTCATATTAGTTTATATCTTCAGATTCCACCGCTTCCTCTATCTTAGTTATGATCTCCGCTAGCCTAGCATCTTGCTTCTAACTAGTACCGATCCTTTCGATTAGAGTAGGTCTAATCGATAAGCTTTCCAACATTTCAGGTTCTAGCTTGCAGTGAGGCTTGAAATTAAATCTAGTAATATACTCTATCTTCTTCCATTCCAAGAACATTACTCCCAACCCTATATGTCTCCTACTCAGTGCATCGGTGACCGCATTTCCTTTTCCTGGAGTGTAGGAAATACTGAAATCATAAGGGGTTAAGAACTCTAACCATTGTTGCTGACGAAGGATGAGATCCTTTTGAGAGAAATGGTACTTCAAGGATTTGTGGTCCGTGAATAGCTCAAACCTTTCTCCCAACAAATAGTGCCTCCACATCTTCAAAGCAAGAACAATTGCCGCCAATTCCAAATCATGTGTTGGGTAATTCCCTTCATGCGGCTTTACCAATCGACTCACATAAGCGATAACCCTTCTCTTGTGCATTAACACCGCACCCAATCCAGTACATTAAGCATCGGTGTATACTGTCAACTCTTCATTTCCAGTTAGAATAGTCAATATTGGTACAATCGTCAACCTCTCTTTCAAACTCACAAATGCGTGCTCACACTTCGCATCCCATATAAAGGTCTGATTCTTCTTCGTCAAATTGGTCAACGATGTTGTTACCTTTGAGAAGTCCTTTATGAAGCATTTATAATTTCCCACCAATTCTAGGAAACCTCCCACATCCATAGCATTCTTGGGATGATTTCAGTCTTGGACTGCTGCCACCTTCGCAAGATCCACTATTATACCCTGTCCCAAAACTACGTGACCCAAGAATCTCAGTTCTTCTCCCCAAAAGTGACACTTAGAGAACTTCGCTCTCAACTTGTGCTTCCTCAATATCTTTAGCACAATTCTCAGTGCGTCTTGTGCTCCTCTTTAGTTCTAGAGTAGATCAAAGTATCATCCATGAACACAAGCACGAACTTATTCAACTGATCTCTGAAAACCCAATTCATGAGATCTACAAAGTATGCCGAAGCATTGGTCAATCCAAATGGCATCACCAACCACTCATAGAAACCCGATAGCATACGAAATGAAGTAATAGGCACACTCTCCTTCGCTACTCTAAGCTTGTGAAATCTTGTCGCCAAATCCTTTTGGGAGAACACCTTCGCATCGTGCGGCTGATCAAACAACTTATCAATACGTAGGGGTGGATACTTGTTCTCCTTCGTCAGTTTTTTCGGCTTACGATAGTCCATACAAAACCTCAAAAGAGTCATCTACCTTCGTTGCGAATACTACAGGTGCGCCCACTCTTATATGCTCCTTCGACTAAACCCTTTCCTCAATAGGTCATTCACTTGCATTTTCAATTCCTACTCTCTGCGAGTCATACGCCTCAAAGACATAACTATCAGTATGCCTTCCTTTACCAAGTCCATCTGAAACTCGATCCCTCTATGCGATGGCAATCCAGTTACTTCCATGAAGACATCCGGATACTCTCTAACGATATGAACTGATGACGATCTCACCTGTGGAACCTAAAATGAATATAGAAAGCTAACCATCACCCCATCCTCTGGTAGGCAGCTAGTCACCACCGTTTGCCCATCCATACCTCCGTTTGTCACCAATAGCTTCTCGTATTCCACTATGGCCGCATACTTCCTAAGCCATTCCATACCTAGGATAATCCAAAACTCAAAAAAGTTCAAAACAAAACAATCACAAACCAAATAATATCCATGACTTGATAAAACTAGGCTACGACAAATCATGCAAAAACTAATAGAGCCTCTAATAGGGTTCGTCACGATTAGGGGTCGGCCTACTATCTCAGGTTCCAATCCTAATATATCGACTAACTCACTACAGATGAATGAATGAGAAGCACTGGTATCAAACAAAACTTGAAAATGAACATCACCAATAGAAAGCATACCTTGAATAACGACTCTATTACCCTTCTCCTTCGCCGAGGAAGCACTTGACGAAGTCCGAACAGTATCCAAAGCATATGCCTTCACCACTTGTTTATCCTTTACCGGCTCTAGACAAATCTTCTTCAAATGCCCGGGCTTATCGCAATTATAGCATTTCTTTGTCTCACTTATCTTATAGTCTCTAATTAGATGACCCATCTTGTTGCAACCGAAGCAAACAGGTTCCCATTTACCCTTCTTTTTACCACCCTTTCCTTGGGACTACTTTCTCTTTCCATTCCACTTCACCTTGCCTTCACTACCTTGCCGCGGCTTTGGCTCCTCTTTCTCAACAGAAACAACAATAGCAGTCTTAGCCTTAAGGTACAAACTCTCATTGCGAAGCACCTTCCCTACTAGCTTTTCAAAAGGCTCATCAATATGATCCACAAACTTCTCTTGGAGATAGTCATCCAATCCTATGATGAACTTCTCATTCTTCCACAAGGGACTATCGATGAATGACATCCCATACTTAGACAAAGCATCAAATTCTGCTGCATATTCAGAAATTGCCATCTCTCCTTGCTTGAGATCGGCAAATTTTCTGCACAGAACCAACTTCTAAGTGGTCAGAATAAACTTCTCTTGAAACCTTGCCCTAAATTCATCTCAGCTGAACCGATCCTCTGGAGTAGCAATAGTAACAGCATTCCACTGATTCATGGCTCGGCCCTGAAGCTGTCCCAAAGCCAACTTCTTCTTCATAGCATCATCCACCTTCATATCACCGAAGATGCGCTCACAAGTATCTAACCAATCTTACACTTCTATGGCTGACTCCGTTCCATAAAATGACTTCCATCCAAGGGTAGAATAATCTTTGTTCGGCTTGGTGAAATCAGCCCTAGGTGCTTGCATGGGAGCACCTCCAACTATCACCACTCCAGGAGCATTCCTCATCATATTAGCCATCATAGCATTGAACATGGCTTGGACATCATGCGTAGCAGCTCCTGGTCCCACTCCTTCCTCTACTCCTGAAGTAGAATTCCTCACAACGTTCCTTGTATGTCGAATCATCCTTATTTATAATAAGAATGATCAGTCTCTCATAAAGAAAATTGTGTCGATATTGCTTATGTGCATGCTACTTATAATATAAAATATATTACTATATAGTTTTAAAAACCAAACTTACAACAAGTACGCACCCTCTCGTACATATACATACTCTCGTCCCAGTCTAAGGTGATAACAACTTCCCTATCTCTACCGGATCATGGTATGAACTCCCGTTAATTGCATAACCAAAGCTCTGCTACCAAATGTGACGACCGCCCTATACAACCAGCACCAATAGTATATAAATAGTGCACTGTTGTCGTGTCTGATCGATATAGGACGATCATCAGGGTTTAGAATGAAAAAATGCAAAACCTGTCATATATCTCACAGTGCATGGATAAAATGTAATATCACATATACAGTAGAAGAGATAGTAATAACAATGTGAACAAACCATCATCATACAGTCACAAAGTATAATACTCACAGAGTAATACATCAATAGTACAGTTTATACACTGGAAACAAACTCAACAACTATCTTAAATACAAATGGTAAGCAGTTGCCGCTAAGGCTCCTTAGTGTTGCACAACAGAATAAGCGTAGACTCCATATATGTATATAATATTAGATAGCTCCATTCAGCTCGTCTTTCGAATAGTTACCATGTCACCTAGACCTGTTATATAGCCTACTCATTAAAGAGTACCCAAGATAATAAGAAATAAAGCATAAACCTTAGGTCAGACAACAGTCTAGTGTGAGCGGTAAATGAGTCTCAAAATGCTATACAGGTAAATATGGTAAGGAACAAGAGTACACAAACCATACCTGACCTATCCCTGCAACCAAAGAGTTAGCACATAACACTATAATATGCTACTCTACAATATCATAAAGATATACTACAAACCAAGTAAAGGATATCAGTCTTCCATGTATTCTTATCTCCAATACCTACTCCCTATGATATTTATGAGTGATAGCCTAGTAAAGAAAGCAACCAAAGCAACCATAGCATCCATCAAACAATCATAACTGTCACTCTATGTACTCTGAATATACGATAGCTCGTATAACCTCCTTTCTACCAAGGAGTAATGAAAATCCCGCTTCTCTATTGTACTCTCGTATCTCGCAGCCCAAAGCTAGATACTTGTCTCGCAACCCAAAGATGGACATTGGACCCAAGCCATAGGTTCAAGGTATACGGATCCTCGCTACTAATCCATGGGCATCCCCACTTATAATACCCCTGCTTTGGGTACAATTGAAAACACTATGAGCATCAACGATTTCGTAGAACATGTGCCCGAGCCCTCCTTTGCTCCATTTGGATACTGATCCCGTCTTGCTCAATCCAGTTTCCATTATTCACGAGGAACCCTCCTATATTCCCCTATCCTACAGCTCACTCCTTTTACGAGCCGCCATTGTCGAAACCTACTCCCAACATGAGCCAACATCCGAAGACTCTAGCTTTTCATCATGTTGTTACATCGCCATCCAACCCTGATGCGAATGAGCAACACCTCAAGCACGATCTACAAGACCTCTACTTCACCTCTTATAAGTTCCATCGTATTTGGACTTAACACAAGAATTTGGCACCGACCTCCCAACTCGGTGTCGAGCTCTCTACTTAGCCAACTAATGGCTAAGTTTTCTTCCACTCCTTCCTTGCTTCTAGTACTCCATGCCTAGATGCTTTGACCCCGACTTCTCTACACAAATTAAGTCATCATTGAACAAGTCCTCTCTTTAAAGCACCATATATATTCTAGAAACAAGTCATCATAGCTTCCAATACCTAGCCAATCACCTATCCATCACCTTAGTCAACCTCTACTAGCAACACCATTGCTCTCCCCAAAATCGTCGACTTGTTGGACCAACCCACAGAACTCGATACCTGCCTCTTATGTAGGTACCGACTTCTATACTTAGAGATTCTGGACCTACGACTTGAACCCCAAGCTCCTCTCAAACTCCAGAGGTTTCCCTCCAAGTTTCGTCCAATTCCGACCAATTTTACCTCCGATTCGCCCAAATCATCGACCTATCTTCCAATGCATCCACAACACTAACAAACAATACCAAATCATAACATTTGATCATAGCATAACAAGTAATTTCATCCAATTAAACATGTAATCCATCAAAATAAGATGAATAAGTAAATTTATAACATAGATCTACATATACCATGAATATATAAGCATAAGAAAGGATGATTTCTAATCAATCTAGATCATATACAAAGTTTAATATGTAGTTAAAGTTAGAAAAGGTTTTATGGCCAAAAATCAATTTAAAACATGTTAAATCTTATGATTCTACAATATAAACATGCCTAGTACAGTGAGAAGGCATAAACCACTCACCAATTATCAAATTCAACCAATTCAAATGCAGATCCAATCCGAATAGCAATGAAAACCACTTTTAATCAACCAATTTGATTATCTCTGGCCTCTAATCGCAATCTACTTTGATTTAGAGAGAAATTTAGATGAGTTAGGATGGATTTAAGGCTAATTAGGGTTTAGACCAGATTTGGAAGAGAGGAACGAGTTTCAACTTGACTCTTCAGCCCTCTATCTATAGTATTCTCTAATTAGAATAATGGGCTTGCTAATGGGATTAATTAATTACACACTAATCCTGGCCAACAGCTTCAAAAACTTAAAACAGGTATAACTTCATAACCATAAGTTCATTTTTCTATTATGACCACTTTACAAAATGGGAAACCATTATGCTGAAGCAATGGAACTGGTTTGAGACTCTAATTCAACTTATATCAAAAGTTATAGCCCAAACAAGGTTTTCAGAGTCAAAATGGTCACATGGAAATATGGAAAAAATTAGAGGTGTGTAAAATATCCCAAAATTATAGAATCATACGTCCTTATACAAATAAAATAAAAATATTTTATGATCCTTCGATATGTAAAATATGGGTCGTTACAGATTTAGGCTTGATTTACAAAAGAAAAGGGTAGAGGATGGGTTAAAAGAGGCTTTAATCTATTTGAGAAGGTTTAAAAGTGATTTAAGGATGATGGTTCAGCCCAATAAAGTCTCCAAACCTGTAATGGGCTAGTGGATTTGCCCAGACTCATTAACTACCCACTAAGCTACTTCAAAAACTACCAATCTTTAAACAACCATGTCTCCTAGCCAGAAAGTCCAAATTGCTATTATGATCACTCTACATAAAAGGGAAAACGACATATCTTTTCAATGGAAGTGGTCTCAGATGCTAATTAAGCTCCTATAAAAGTTATTGCCGATACAAGTTTCCAAGGGTAAAAATGTCCGAAAAAATTCTAAAACTAGAAAATGTTCGAAAAAATTCTAAAAATAGAAAATGTCACTAATAGGTATTTCCCAAAGTTATAGAGTCATACGACCTCAAATGAATTTAAAAATAATATTTACGATCTTTCGATACGTAAAATATAGGTCGATACACTCTTCCTCTCTTTAGGAATTTCATCCCAAAATCCCAATACAAACGAGGTTAAGTCAAACGTAGCTACTCTGCATGCCTAACATCCACGAGCAAACATACCAATCATGAAACATGAAGACAGAAGCAAGAAATGATATCTACGTCTACTCTAGCATGTAGGATACTAAACTACCATATATGATATCAAAAGTGAAAGTAAATGCGATAAACAAAAGTCTCACCAAGTAAAGAGCTTTGGATAGGCGGTCCTCATGATCTCCTCGGTCTCCCAAGTATAATTGCCTTCGCACTCACTCCATCAAACCTTCACCAGCTCTACCGTCTTCCTTCCAAGCTGCTTCGTATCATGTTTGACAATAAGAATAGGCCTACGAGGTCTCGATGCTTCTGGTTCAACCTTGATATCATCAAGCTGATCCAGTTGAACAATTACGCCTAAGTCATGCACAGACTTCCACAAGCAAGATATGTGGAACACGTGGTGCACCCTCGACATCTTCTGAGGTAAGTCGACTCTATATGCTAGATTAGTGATCCTCTCAAGTACCAGAAAAGGACCAACGAATCTCAGCGCCAACTTCCTCTTAGTACCAAATCGAACAACATTCTTTAACGAAGAGATCTTGGTGAATACCATATCTTCGACGACGAACTCCAAATCATGTCTCCTCCTATCAGCGTAGCTCTTCTATCTATCCCGAGCAACTTTCATTCATTACCAAATGATCTCGATCTTCTCCGAAGTCTCTCTAATCATATATGGCCCAAATACCAGTTTCTCGCTCGCTTCCCACCAACATGAAGGGGCGTTGCACGGTCGGCCATATAACACCTCAAATGGGGCCATAACGATGTTGGACAGATAACTATTGTTGTATGCAAACTCTGCTAAGTGCAGATGATCATCCACTAGCCACTGAAATCAAGAATGCAAGCTCGCAAGAGATCCTTCAAGATATGATTCACTCTCTCGGTTTGCTTATTTGTTTGTGGGTGATGGCTTTACAAAGATGTAGCCCGTCCCTAATGCCTCTTGTAAACTCTTCCAAAACTCGCTAGTGAACGTAGGGTCTCGGTCCCTCACAATGCTCTTCGGCACACCATGGAATCACAGAACCCATTTCACATACAACTCGACTATTTTAGACGTCGTTCTACTAAATTTGATGGGTATAAATCCAGCACTTTTCCTCAATCTATCGGCTAGATTAAAATGCTATTGTACCCTCCTGTGGTCCTCGGCAATCCATCGATGAAGTCCATCGAAACTTGTTCATATGTCCACTAGGGAATCTCGAGGGTTGCAGCAAACCACTTGGCTTCTTCTGTTCTGCATTTACCAACTGACAGCTCATGCATTTCGAGATGAATGTTCCAACATCCTTCTTCATCTCTTCTGAATAAAATGTTTTGTTCATATTACGGTACATTTTATTGCCATCAAGATGTATCGTCAATCTCGAATGATGGCACTCGCATAGCACCTCATCCCTCAACCTATCGACATTAGGAGAACAAACAATCTCTCATCCTTACGTAGCCAACCATCGCAGTCGATCCCATACTACTTCACCTCCTCAGACTCTACCCCTTCCTCTATCTTCGCCATGATCTTCGCTAGTCTAGCGTCTTGCCTCCGACAAGTACCGATCTGCTCGATCCAGGTAGATCAGATCGTCGGACTAGCCAACACTTTTGGCTCTAGCTCACATCGAGGTGTAAAATCATAGCCAACGATAAACTCCAACCGCTTCCACTGTAGGAACATCGCTCCCAAGCTAGCATGTCTCCTAATTAAAACACCAGCAATCGCATTTTCCTTATCAGGCGTATATGAAATGTTAAAGTCATAAAAGGCTAGGAACTCTAACCATCGCTGTTGACGAAGGTTAAGGTCCTTCTAGGAGAATAGATGCTTCAACGTCTTTTGGTCCATATACAACTTGAACCTATCCCCAAGCAAATAATGCCTCCATATCTTCAGAGCGAATACTATCGCTACTAACTCCAAATAGCGAGTCAGATACTTCCTCTCGTGCGATTTCAGTTGTCGACTAGCGTAGGCGATAAATTTCCCCTATGCATCAACACAGCACCTAGTCCAGTACCATAGGCATTTGTGCATACTGTCAGCTACTCATTTTCGCTTGGAATGACTAACATCGGTGCGCTCGTCAACCCCTCCTTCAAACTCACGAATACATGCTCGCACCTCATATCCCAAATAAAAGTCTGATTATTCTTCATCAAGTTGATTAACGGCGCTGCTACCTTAGAGAAGTCCTTGATAAAACGTCTATAGTTTCCTGCCAAGCTAAGAAAACTCCTTATGTATGTAACAGTCTTAGGTTGATCCCAGTCCTATACTGCTTCCACCATCATTGGATCTACATCAATACCCTGCTGAAAAACAACGTGGCCTAAAAATCGCACTTCCCTCCTCCAGAAGTGACACTTTGAAAACTGCTCCTTTAGTCGATGCTTTCTCAACACCTCGAGCATAATCCACAAATGCTCCCTATGTTCTTCCTCCATCCTCGAATAAACAAGGATATCATCCATGAACATAAGTACAAACTTATTTAGTTAATCCTTGAAAACATGGTTCATAAGATCAATAAAATATGTCGACGTGTTGGTTAGTTCGAACGGCATAACCACAACTCAAAGAATCCAGATGGCGTATGAAACTTTGTGATCGGTACAGTCTCCTTTGCCACTCTCAGTTGATGAAACCCCATCGCATGGTCCAACTGAGGGAACACCCTAGCACATGGAGTCGATCGAACAAGTCATCAATACGTGGGAGTGGATACGTGTTCTTCTTCGTCACCTTATTTAGCTCATGATAATCTACCCTCGGAGAGCCATCTGCTTTAGTGGAGAATACTACAGGTATGCCCCACTTAGATATGCTCCTACTAGTGAACTCTCACCTCAATAAATCATTCACTTGCACCTCCAACTCCTTCTGTTCTTGGGGAGTCATGTGCCTCATAGGCATAACTATCGGTCTGTCATCTTTCACTAAGTCTATGTGGAACTCTATTTCTCTGTGTGGTGGTAATTCAGTCACCTCCTCGAATATGTCCGGAAACTCTCTCATTATAGGCATAAATGACAACTTGTTGTGCAGGACCTCGAATGAGTATAGAATGCTAACCACCACCTCATCGTTAGGAAGGCAGCCTATCTCCAACCTACGCCCATCATCCATCCCTATCGTCACCACCGGCCTCTCACAATCCACCACTTCTCCATACTTTTGAATCCAGTCCATTCCTAGAATAATACTGAACCCCGCAAAACCCCAAATAAAGCAATCACAAGCAAACAGACATCCATAACTTGATAAGGCTAAGTCTCGACAAACCAAGCATAGGCTAGTCGATCCTCCAACAGAGTTTGTGACAATCAAAGGTTAATCAACTATATCTGGTCTCAATCCTAATCTATTTACCAAATCACTAGATATGAAGGAATCTGAAGCCATAATATAGAATAAAACACGTATAAGTGTACCAAAAATAGAAAGCATACCCTATATAATGACGCTCTTCCCATTCTCCTTCGTGGATGGAGCTCTCAATGAAGTTAGAACAGCGTTCAAAGCATAAGCAGACACAACTTGCTTATTCCTTGACGGTTCTGGATAATCCTTCTTGGTATGCCCTACCTGTTGCAGTTGTAGCACTTATTGCCTTTTGCCTTGCAGTCTCTAACAAGATGGCCCTTCACTCCATAATTATAGAAAGTTGGGTCCCACTTGCCCTTCTTCTGACCACTCTTCTAAAACCGCTTCTTCTCGTTGTTATCACACTTCCTCTTGCCTCCCCAGCCAGCTTGCGGCTTTCACTTATCCTTGGGAGCAACAACCAACTTAGGCTTAGGATATAGACACTTATGTCGAAGAGCTTTCTCCACCAGCCTCTCAAAGGTCTCATCATTATGAATTAAAAGCTTCTCTCCAAGACAATCATCCAAGCCTATAATGAACTTCTTATTCTTTTTGAGCGGAGTATCGATAAAAGATAGGTCGTACTTCGATAGTATGTCGAACTCACGTACTCCGACATAGACATATCCCCCTGTCACAAGTCAGCAAACTTCCAAAAGAGCACCGACTTCAAAGTGGGTGGTGTGTACTTCTCTTTAAACCTCGCCTTGAACCGCTCTGAAGTAATCTGGTCCTTGGGAGTAGTAATCCTGATGGCATTCCATCACCTCATAGCTCTCCCTTGAAACTGTCTAAAGGTCAGCTTCCTCTTCATCGCATCCTCTAACTCCATATCATCAAAGATGCATTCACAGGTGTCTAACCAATCCTGCACTTCGATGGTTGATTTCATTCCATGGAACGGTTTACCACCCAAAGTAGAGAAATCCTTGCTCAATTTGCAAACTCAGCCCTCGATTCTTACACTGGAGCACCACCACCAACAACCGCAATAGGAGCAACTTGGGCATTCTAAACTGTGTTACACACCATCTCAGCGAACATGTTAAGCAAGTTGGGGTTAGCAGCCCTCGATCCCGCCCCCTCCTTAACTCTAGAAACGGAGTTTCTAGCAGCATTCCTCGTTAACTGGCTCATTCTTAAAAGTTGTAATAAGAATGATCAGTCTCTCTAAAAGGAATAAATGGTCTCCGTGAATGCAGTGCGACTTATATACTATATATATACACTACCATATAGTTTTAAAAACGAAAATATAATAGGTACGCTCTCTCATATATCATTGGATCCATTCTAAGGCGATAACACCTTATGTCTAGTGGATCCGAGTACCAATGTAGGTCGCCTATGTAACCTAAAATCCGATACCAAATGTGACGTCCATCCTACACCTCCAGTACCCAATGTACCTATATGATGTGCTATGGGGGTACCCAACCGATGTAGGATGTTAGCCAAGAATATAAAGTGGAGTAAAATCTCTAAACATAGAACCTGTAGAATATCTCATAACGCATAGACAAAATATAATATAATAACATAGATGTAAAACAGGTGGGACAATGATATAATTAAATGAACCAGAAATAAAACATTAGAATGCATCAAGTTCACAGACTATACAAAAGTTGAAATAAAGAGTTTATACTTCCACTCTCTAAAATAAACTATATAACTGTCCTTTTAAATACAAGTACCGACGTAGCTTAATAGTACTGCATAGCATAATATAAGTTATAGTAAGCTCTAAATATAAATATATAAAAGCATAGCCTCTTGCTTGTACTCCATACATCTCAATGCACTATCCAGACCTGTTGTCTCTAATCTACTAATTTAAGAGTACCTAAGATAATAAGAAGAAAAGCATAAAACCTCGGGTAAGACAACAGTCTGGTATGAGGATACATCATCTCAAAAATACTATAAAGATCGTATATAGTAAATATGGACATAGGGATGAAGAACCTACCAAATGTAACGTTTCAAGATTTTCGACTTTCGAAAATCGACATTAATACGTCCACTGTATCAACTGCCGAGCAATCGAATGCCGAAAAACCGAATTGTTATGGTTAAAAAGAAGAGGTAGAAGAAGACAGAAGAAAAAGAGAACAGGAAAACACAGAAACAATATCAGAATCTCACATTCGTAGCAGAACAACATATAATAGATAAATGAATAATCTTTAAATCGAAGAACTATATCATTTTATACATTACATCATCATAAGAGTTTACAACAACAATATACAACACAACTGGACAGTTATATAAACTTGTCCTCATACAGAATACACAGCGGAAAAATAATATCATATACAAGTGGCATGCATCCAAAGAGTTAACACATAACAATCAATATATGCTAATCTACTATCAAAACCATATAAGTATACTACAGTCAAAGTAGAAAGTCCATTGTCTAGGTATATAGTCAAAAATACCTACATCGTGTGACACACTAGAGTGATAACAACCATGGCAACAAAAGCATCCATCAAGCAATCCTTACTAAAACTCGTGTGCATTAGATAAATGATAATTTGTATGGCATAATCGCATACTAGGGACCCAATCATAATCTTGGCTCCATTGGTGCTCGAATCCATGTCACTTTGAAAGGTTAGGAACCAAGCCCACAATCACAAAGCCCAGGGTAATCTACTATTGCAAGATCAAGACACAATCACAAATCCAGGTGGGCATCCACACATACCACTTTTTTATGAGCACACTAGAAGCCTTTGAGTTATCAATAATCCCTTTTGCACAAGTCTTCATAATTGAACTCAATTGTTATTCCATCACGGCTTTCTCCATAGTAGGACACAATCACAAATCCCACTCGTAAGCCTCCAACGTTAAGCTCCTCCTTGTGGATCACCGTCATGACTCCCATCGTTAAGTCGTCATCTTCGAAACACCTCTAGATACCTATCGTAAGTTGTAAAGCCATCGTACCAAGGTCCCGAAGTCATCATGTCAAAGTGTCATGCCATCGCTTACTTTGTTGCCACACAGAATCCAAGTCCATCCCTTCTCTGACCCAAAGCAACAATACCCTGACTCGAAGCCGCCCCGACATGCCATGACACAACCTTGAGCACCCTTCCTTGTTCAATGCTCGGGCAGAGTCCCACCAGATAGAAAGGTCTGCCTGGTCTCTAATAAGATCACCGGAATACGATTAGTCTTCGGTCCTTCATCCCACTACCGGACAACAAATGTTGTATGGTCCCTTCAATGTCGATCCAAAGCATCACTGAAGAGGAAATCTTCTTCGGTCCCTCCTTCAACTATACCAAGATGCCCACCGAACAGAAACTCATGTCCAGTCTTCCACCACTGTTGAACTACAACACATGAGCCAATCTCCTCCCATGCCCAAAGTTCAAGCCGAACCACATAATCACTTAGCAGCCTACCACCGAACCAAACTCCTATAGTAACTCCAACTTCCTTTTTCTTGTAGACTTCACCGCTAAGCCTCGTTCTTCGACGCTTATGCCTTATGTATGCAACCATACAACTCTCAACTACCTCGAGTCAATCCCTCGAAGCCCGGTTTCATGGTTGCTAACTCTAAGCCGCTCCGATGAACATTTTCAACCATACAAGCATACAAGCAAATAAGGTACATGCACCAAACAACATTCAAACATGCAACCATACAACAATTAACGGAAAATCATCTTATAATATGTCTCTAACATAGCCTAACACACATCAAGGCAATCGAACATTAAACTAACATGACTAGAACACTTTAAAATATTTTTAGTTCGATTTTACTTCAGCTCTCACTTGAAAACAGTTCCAAAACATGATTTTGACTTTAGAAAAATGGGTTTAAACATATCAAAACCTATAGATACATTTATAGTAAGGTGAGAGATAATAAATCACTCACCAAACCTCATAAACCAAAGTTTTGCACGCAAATCGAGGTAGATCCGAAAATAAACAGCAAATATGGAGTTTTCTCTTCCCAAAAATGTAGATGTGAAGGTCTCTAATGAATTCCCTTACTAATCTAACCATAATCTATGATTTAGACTTGATTTGGAGGAGAAAAGAGAAGGTTTTGGGTAGAGGATGAATTAATAGAGGCTTAGATCTATTTGAGAAGGTGTAAAAGTGATTTTGGGATGATGGCTCGGTTTAATAAGGTCTCTAAACCCGAAATGGGCTAATAGGCATGCCCTCGAACTCACTAATTACCCATTAAGCTGCTTCAAAAAATGTTAATTTTCAAACAGCCACATCTCCTAGCCAAAAAGTCCAAATTGCAATTATAACCAATCTACGGAAAGGGAAATTATCATATTTTTCCAATGGAAGTGGTCTTGGATGCTAATTCGACTTCTATCAAAAGTTATTGCCGATATAAGTTTCTAGGGGTAAAATCGATTGGAAAATTCTAAAGATAGGAAATGTCACTAATAGGCATTTCCCAAAGTTATAGAGTCATACGACCTCAAATGGATTTAATAATAATATTTTACGATCATCTGATATATAAAATATGGGTCATTATAGGAAGACTCGGCCCTCCACATGCCCATCACTTCTCCATTACCCCTCTTACCTTTGGCAAATTATCGTAATACCCCTTATATGAAATACTCTTATCCCTTAGAAGTATCTGGAACTTCCCATTTCCTTTATGAAGCAAAGTGTGTTAATTAGTCCCTAATGTGTTAATATGTTCATTAGCTTAGCACAAAAGAGTTCGAATAAATTATATCAATTAAAAAGCTATTTATCGATAAACTGATTTTCGATCACATTATCGATATTTCTTCAAAGTGGTTATTTTTGTAAGCAATTTTTTTTAAAACGTTTACCATCATTGGTTGTTATTTAAAAGGGGGTAATAAGGTAATTAAATAAATTTAATCACATTTAATCCAAGATTCAAATATTTAAATAATTCTGATATTTAAATACGAAGGGTTCGAAATTCCGGGTCATTACAACACGAGTTCGAAAGTCACCCTAGGCTTTGGATCGGTGTGTCAGGAGATGCGGTTTGTCAAATTTATGAGACATGAGAACTAAATCTTAAAATGAAAAATCACTTATCTCATCATTGGTTAAGTCCTCGTCATCGCCATTTTCGCTATCAGTGTCTGAATTATCTATTGTGAATCATATCAAACACATGACTGTTGTTATATCAGCATTAGGGTGTTCTTCATCATTGTTGACTTTTCAACATAATTTAACATCAGTGTTCTAGAATTTCTATGTAGTTAAATAATGAGTGATGTAGTCAAATTCAGCTCTATCCATCAAAGAGATAAGAATATTCATAAGTTTAGCATTAAATGAAATTTATTCCTATCTACCATATCACAACCATTTTCAGTGATATCCCACATTTTAAAATTAACATATTTTAAATAAAATTCTATTTTACCAATTTGAAAAATCTATTCCGTTAAAAATAGGTGGACTAAAAATGGACTGATTCTCTTTAAAACTACAATTAGGGTGAGACATGATATTAGATTTTTCCTAACAATCTTCTCTGTTACAACTTGTTAGGATCATGCAGTATAACCTTAAGGGTTAAACAGGGTATTTAAAATATTTCTCAGGTAAATAGATAAACAAGGAAGAAAATTAAATGCAAAAGGTAAATGATACACATATATACTCAGCTTCATCTACTAACTCATTAGTGTTTATTTGTAACAACCCGAAATTTAACCCATAATAATTAATTCGTTAATTAATGAAATAATAAAATAACTTTGTGATATTATCATAATTGAGCCACGGGAGTTGCACCATTGTGTCCGCGGTAATTTTTTGGTTAATTTCCATATATGGAACGTCGGAATCCGAGCTAATATGAGCAAGTTATGAATTAAACAAAAATAAAGAAGAATCAGAAAAAAAATTATATATATATAATATGGGCTATGTTGATCGGTCGGTCGACCTAGGCACCAGGGCGGTCGACCGCCCGGTCGACCCGCCTCACTTTTGAACGAACGAAAGTTTATTTCGTTCGTTCGAACGTTGTACGCGTCATTTGCATTCTTTTAACCAATCTGGTCCTTCCGTTCTTGCATCCGATGGCTCCTATTCAGCATATGATGTGGTTGCATCCTGTTCAATCCTCAAATCCAATAGTCCGAGATCCACTTCTACACCTATAAATAGAACCCTAGGCCTAACACTTTTTCTCATTCTAGATTTTCTCCACTTGGGTTCACATTTTCAGGAAGGACCCTAAAAGGAATAATTTTCCAAGGAGAGAATCTTTTTAATAAAAATATTTTAATACCCTCAAGTGGATCCGGGAAGACAAAAAAGGAAGATCTTAGGACCACAGGTGAGTGATTATAATTATTTTAAATTTCTTTAAGTAATTTAAAATAATAGTGTTTTCAATAGTTGTAGTTTTACTACGATTTTTAGAATAACCATTTTAGTAGTTTATTTACAGTTTTTAGAATTATTTTTAGTCCATTTCTTTTAGATATTCTTTTCAGTTAATTTTAGTTTATTTTTGTTAATTATAGCTTTTCATTTATTTACAGTTTAATTACAGTATTTTAATTTATTTATTGTTATTTATGCGTTATTTACATCTTTTTTTCCTACGCGTTGGATTTTCTTCTATTTTCAGTTTTCTTTTATTTCTCCTTCTTCTTTGTGTATGGATTGGAATAGATTAAACGCGAATATGGATTAAAATTATAAGAATACTGGAATAACGGAAGATAAGATGTAAATTGTAAAGACTGTAATAAAAATGGAATTAAGACTGAAATTGAGCCTAATTATGATATTAATGTTAGAACTGAACTAATTAAAGATAATTGGCCTAGTTATAACTTAGAATTATAATAAAAAGGGGGAGATTGTTAGTCCTAGAAAAGAATGGTTTTGATGACAACAACCTTAGGACTTGTTATAAAATATAAATACTAACATTATAGTTTAGATATATATGTATATGCAGGATATAAACATGCAGGTACTGAGAATAAGACTGTACAGTATAGAGACTCAAGATCGAAGACATCAAGATTCAAGACTCATGAGTATCAAGATATCAAGAGTTCAAGATTTCAATAGTACAAGACAAGTATCGAGTCTAGAATTATGTTAAAACTCCTAGAAAAGCACTGACATCTTAAAATCCATTTTATTCATGGAATGGAATCCACTTCGAGCCTGTTAAAGGGATGGAACCCTAAGAAGGATGGAACCTATGAAAAATCTAGTGGAACATCGTTTTGTATCCACTAACTTTTATTCAAATGTTTTACAAAATTATATCTTGTTTTCAAAATGATTTCAAAATCTTCCTTTTTAAATCAAAAACATCTATCCTGGTTTTAAATACTTTTAGCCTCAAAATAATCTTTATTTTCAATATCAAAATTATCCTAAGTTTTAAACTATCTTTAATTATAATGTACTTAACTTTTAATATTTATTTTTAAGATTTAAATATGAAATTATAGTAAAATTTTATATATACCAAAATATTATTCTCTATACTTATTAATGTATTTTAACTATAGTATATTTATAAAGTTTAAAATAGTTTTAATATAAGAAAGAAGTTATTTTCAAAAGGAAAACAAATTATCAAAAATACCTTAGGCATGTCGACAACCCCTAGGTACCCATGTTGACATGATGGCGGTTGATTCCAAAAGTTTAAATTTCAAAGGAAGTGTCTATTCGTCATATCCTTTCCCGAATGGACATGGTTGTTGTTCTACTATAAATAGGGGATGTTTTAAACGAATTTATATTCATAATTTTCTGATTTCACTCCTCTTCTTCCTCCACATTTCTTTATATACATTTTTACTATTACTCTGCCGAAATCACCATTGAATCTAACTAGATCAACTCTGGTTTGATTCTCTATCATTATCTCAACAAGATCCCAGTGCTATTCAGAGTTATAGGCTTCTTTGTAATCAATCAAGCGAGAAAAGGTGTGATTGTAGCCTGGAAAATCAATCAAGTGAGAGAAGGTGTGATTGTAGCCTAGGAAATCAATTGGGTGAACTTGTTGCCCGTAAAATCAAGTATCTCTACCCAGAGGATTGTGAATCTGGAGTGGTGTACCTTGTGGCCTTGAAATCGACGGTGTAATTGTAAGAATTGATTTTGAAAGGAAATCCGTACTTGTGTTGCGGAGCTGGATGTAGGGTAACTCCGAACCAGTATAAAATCCGGTGTGTTCTTTCCTTTACTGCTTTTACTTTATATTTGCATATGTGTTTGATTCTGTGATTATATCTGTGTTTGAATATTGCATACATTTATGTTCAAATTAATATAAACTCAAAAAGAATAATTAAATTCTTAAAACACTATTCACCCCCCCCCCCTCTAGTGTTTATTCTAGCCTTACGATCCATAAGCATTTCTCACATTTGGTATCAGAGCAAGGTTTTCAAAGTTTCATTATATGAATTTTGAAAAAGTTTTTAAAATGGAAATGTTTGAAAAACTTGTTAATACTAGTTTAGAAATATTCAAATCATCATTGCATCATGAGTCTACATATAATCTATATACAAATTCAAGTTGTCTACAAAATCTTTATGATGTGCAGGAAACATGTTTTATGGGTGTTGAGGAATCAATCCACAATGGACAAATTGTGCATATCAAAAAGAATAAATGGATACTCGATAGTGGATGTTCTAGACACATGACTGGTAATCCGGATATGCTGAATGATGTAATATACAAAGACGGAGGACTGGTTAACTTTGGAGACAATTCAAAAGGATATGTGATTGGCATCGGCAATGTTGGTAACTCTAAAACTCCTATTATTACTAATGTTTTGCTAGTTAAGAATCTGAAACATAATTTGCTAAGTATTAGTCAACTTTGCGATAAAGGATATAAAATTAAATTTGAAAAAGATAAGTGTCACATTGAAGATAATAATTCAACCATAATATTAGAGGGAATTAGGAAAAAGAATATTTATATTCTTAGTATGAAAGTTTCAAATGATAACCTGTGTCTTTTGGCAAATACAAGTGACCCTTGGATTTGGCATAAGAGATTTGGGCATTTGAATTTCAAACTCTTATCTAGACTGTCAAAACATGATCTAGTAAGAGGTCTCCCTAAAATGAATTTTAAAGTAAATAGTTTATGTGATGCATGTCAATTAGGAAAACTTAGAAAAAGTTCCTTTAAATTAAAAGATATGATTTCAACTTCAAAACCTCTTGAATTACTTCATCTTGATTTATTTGGTCCATCTCAAATTCAGTCAATAAATCACAGTAAATATGTTTTTGTAATTGTAGATGATTATTCTAGATTTACATGGACAATATTTTTAAAACATAAAAGCGATACTTTTGAATGTTTTAAGAACTTTACAAAAAGGATTCAAAATCAACTTTCTGTAAAAATTATAACCATCCGTAGTGATCACGGTGGTGAATTTGAAAATGAAAAGTTTGAGGAATTTTGCAATAAAAAGGGGATAACTCACAATTTTTCATTTCCAAGAACTCCACAACAAAACGGAGTAGTAGAGCATAAAAATAGGACGATTCAAGAGTGTGCGAGAACTATGCTTTGAGATAGTAATTTACCAAAATATTTTTGGGCAGAAGCAGTTGCTACCGCCTGTTATATTTTAAATAGAATTTTAATTAGACCTTTAACTGATAAGACATCTTATGAACTTCTTCATGGAAAGAAACCTAAGGTATCTTATTTTAGAATTTTTGGAAGTAAATGTTTTATTTTAAATACAAAAGATGACTTAGATAAATTTGATCCTAAATACGACAAAAGTATCTTTATCAGATATTCTAATAGAAGCAAAGCATACATAGTGTTTAATTTAAGAACTAACACCATTGAAGAAACAATGCATGTTTCATTCGATGAAAATCTCAAAAATTTTGAAGAAACAAATGATGAAGAGGATTTAATTACTCAAAATCAAGAGTCAACTGAAACTAATTATGAATTTAATCATCCTAATAAAAGGATTAAACTTTTAAAAGATCATCCCATAGAAAATATACTAGGAGATATGCAATTTGTTGTTACAACTAGAAATCAACTAAGTAAAATGAGCAATGTAGCCTTTATATCAACTATTGAACCCAAAGATCCAAAAGAAGCATCAACTGATGATTCATGGATTTTGGCTATGCAAGAAGAACTAAATCAATTCACTAGAAATGATGTTTGGGAACTTGTTCCTAGACCTGAAAATAAAACTATAATTGGAACAAAATGGGTTTATAAAAATAAAATGAATAAACAAGGTGAGGTCGTTAGAAATAAAGCCCGGTTAGTCGCTTAAGGTTATTGTCAAGAAGAAGGAATAGATTGTGATGAAACCTTTGCTCCCATAGCAAGATTAGAAGCAATTAGGATTCTACTTGCTTTCGCAAATCATAATAATTTCAAATTATTTCAAATGGATGTTAAAAGTGCCTTTTTAAATGGATTTGTAAAAGCGGAAGTATATGTTGAACAACCACCACTTTTTGAAAATGAAAAATTACCAAATCATATTTACAAACTTAAGAAAGCTCTATATGGTCTAAAACAAGCTCCTAGAGCCTGGTATGATAGACTAAGATCTTACTTATTACAATCAAACTTTGAAATTGGTAAAGTAGATAATACTCTTTTTATTAAAAGAAATAAAAATGATATTCAACTAGTACAAGTTTACGTAGATGATATCATTTTCGGATCAACTAATTTTGAAATGAATAAAGAATTTTCCGAAATAATGACAAAAGAGTTTGAGATGAGTCATATGGGTGAATTAAACTTCTTTCTAGGATTGCAAATAAAACAATTAGATAATGGTATCTTTATCAGTCAAGAGAAATATGCTAAAGACCTAGTTAGTAAATTTGGTTTGACTACTGCAAGTGGAAATCCACTCCATGGCAACCAATGAGTACCTAAGTAAAGAAGATCTCTCGAAAGATGTAGATCAAAAGTTATATAGAGGAATGATTGGATCACTACTCTATATCACTACTAGTGGACCTGATATTATGCATAGTGTTTGTCTCTGTGCAAGATATCAATCCCAACCTAAAGAGACCCACTTAAAAGCTGTAAAACGTATCATATACATTAAACACACCAATGATTATGGCTTATTTTATCCTAAAAATGATTCTTTTGAATTAATATCTTATTGTGATGCTGACTATGCTGGTTGAAAATCAGACCGAAAAAGTACAAGTGGAGCTTGTCACTTTTTGGGGCATTCTCTGATTTCCTGGTTTAGTAAAAAAGCAAAACACAGTTTCTTTATCAACAACTGAAGCAGAGTATATTTCTGCTGCTTTGGCTTGTTCTCAAGTAATATATATGCAACAAACTTTAAAAGATTTTGGTTTAAATATCTCAAAATCACCGATTTATTGTGATAATACTAGTGCAATAAATTTATCCAAAAATCCTACTCATCATGCTCGAACAAAACATATTGATATCGAACATCATTTTCTCAGAGATAATATAAGTAAGGAAGTAATTACTCTCGATTATATTAACTCCGAGAATCAAATTGCTGATATCTTAACAAAACCCTTAAATGAATCTATATTTACTAAATTAAGAAGAGAATTAGGTATTTGTTCAATAACTGAAATATAAAATATAAATATATAACAAGAATAATTAAAATTAAATTAAAATAAATCAAATAAGCAAAACTACAAGTACCCTATCGACATCCCCCCTACACCCTTATCGACATACAACGATTTTTTAATTTAAGTTTTTCCCACCAAAATTCAAAATGAATGGTTATATATTCTTCCTATTTCAAAATTTTGTTCATTCCTTCTATTCTTTCTCTGATTCTAACTTCTGAAAAATTAAAACAATGGCCTCCTCCTCCAAATCAAACAAAAATTCAACCTTTTCATTCCCTTCTCCTTCTAACGGACCATTTCAACGTACTACGCTCGCACGGGTGATGAAAATGGAAGATTCCTTGAAGGATGCACTGCAACTTATGACTGAAATTCAAGTGGTGCAAATTAGAATGGTCAAAGAACATGAAAGGTGAGGCAAAATCCTTAGAAACCTGCAAAAGTTTCTAATGGACAATCACGCCAATCCCATCTTGATCAATGAAGAATCTTCAGATGTTCAGGTGCAAGAGGACAGCGAAGAAGAAGAAGAAGAAGTCCCCATGTAAGAAGAGCATGCTGAAGATGACGACAAAGTTATTTGCGTTGGCGAAGTGTGCTTTGACAAGGATGGAAATCTAGTCGAACAAAATGGAAATTTCTATTTCCATTACCTAAATTGCTCGATTCATAGATCTCCCATTGTCAAGAATACACATTAGTTTCTTTTCATTCTTTCTTATTTGTTATTTTCATATAATCTTACTTATGTTTTCTACACAAATGTAAATATAACATTATATAATTAATAAATGATTTGTGATTATCACATTATCATATATATTCTTAGTTAGGAGAGTTAGTTATTAAGGGCTAAGTTTTAGTTTCAGAATTAAGTGTTGATTATTTATGATAACACTATATCATATATATTCTTAGTTAGGAGAGTTAGTTATTAAGGGCTAAGTTTTAGTTTCAGAATTAAGTGTTGATTATTTATGATAACACTATCGTTATAATCACATGTCATATAGTATTAGAATAAGGGGGAGTTATATAGTTTGGAGTTAGTTTTTGTTGATGACAAAGGGGGAGAAGTATAAAATATGATAGTTAGGCATAGATTAAGGGGGAGTTATTAGGATAGAAGTAATATTTTATAAACAAAGGTTGTCATCATCAAAAAGGGGGAGATTGTTAGTCCTAGAAAAGAATGGTTTTGATGACAACAACCTTAGGACTTGTTATAAAATATAAATACTAACATTATAGTTTAGATATATATGTATATGCAGGATATAAACATGCAGGTATTGAGATTGAAGACTGTACAGTATAGAGACTCAAGATCGAAGACATCAAGATTCAAGACTCATGAGTATCAAGATATCAAGAGTTTAAGATTTCAATAGTACAAGACAAGTATCGAGTCTAGAATTATGTTAAAACTCCTAGAAAAGCACTGACATCTTAAAATCCATATTATTCGTGGAATGGAATCCACTTCGAGCCTGTTAAAGGGATGGAACCCTAAGAAGGATGGAACCTACGAAAAATCTAGTGGAACATCGTTTTGTATCCACTAACTTTTATTCAAATGTTTTACAAAATTATATCTTGTTTTCAAAATGATTTCAAAATCTTCCTTTTTAAATCAAAAACATCTATCCTGGTTTTAAATACTTTTAGCCTCAAAATAATCTTTATTTTCAATATCAAAATTATCCTTGGTTTTAAACTATCTTTAATTATAATGTACTTAACTTTTAATATTTATATTTAAGATTTAAATATGAAATTATAGTAAAATTTTATATATACCAAAATATTATTCTCTATACTTATTAATGTATTTTAACTATAGTATATTTATAAAGTTTAAAATAGTTTTAATATAAGAAAGAAGTTATTTTCAAAAGAAAAACAAATTATCAAAAATACCTTAGGCATGTCGACAACCCCTAGGTACCCATGTTGACATGATGGCGGTTGATTCCAAAAGTTTAAATTTCAAAGGAAGTGTCTATTCGTCATATCCTTTCCCGAATGGACATGGCTGTTGTTCTACTATAAATAGGGGATGTTTTAAACGAATTTATATTCATAATTTTCTGATTTCACTCCTCTTCTTCTTCCACATTTCTTTATATACATTTTTACTATTACTCTGCCGAAACCACTATTGAATCTAACTAGATCATCTCTGGTTTGATTCTCTATCACTATCTCAACAAGATCCCAGTGCTATTCAGAGTTATAGGCTTCTTTGTAATCAATCGAGCGAGAAAAGGTGTGATTGTAGCCTGGAAAATCAATCAAGTGAGAGAAGGTGTGATTGTAGCCTAGGAAATCAATTGGGTGAACTTATTGCCCATAAAATCAAGTATCTCTACCCAGAGGATTGTGAATCTGGAGTGGTGTACCTCGTGGCCTTGAAATCGAGGGTGTAATTGTAAGAATTGATTTTGAAAGGAAATCCGTACTTGTGTTGCGGGACTGGATGTAGGGTAACTCTGAACCAGTATAAAATCCGGTGTGTTCTTTCCTTTACTGGTTTTACTTTATATTTGCATCTGTGTTTGATTCTGTGATTATATCTGTGTCTGATTATTGCATACATTTGTGTTCAAATTAATATAAACTCAAAAAGAATTAGTAAATTCTTAAAACACTATTCACCCCCTAGTGTTTATTCTAGCCTTAAGATCCGTAATCCGCATTTCTCACATTTTCTAGTAAAGAAAATGGTATTTTGGGTTATAAATTATTTATGGGAAAATAATTAATTGTTTGGGTTTGAAATTTTTATATGTTAAAAACATATATAATGTGATTTTCTGAAATATTTCCAGATTTTTCCTATGTGTTTCGATGGTTATATAAAATTATTTAAGGTATGGGACTTAAATGTTTTACATAATTAAAGGAGGAGAAAGGGCTTTTTGAAAAATGTTTAAACTGTTAAATCTGGAAAGTCGACAGTACTTTTGAAAAGAGAAATCTTGCAACCAATCAAATTTAGACAAATAAGATAGGTTAGTACAAAAGAATAGTTTAAAAGTACAAATAAATAGGTTTTTCACTGTTTCGTCTCCTTCGGCATTAGGTTCCGCCTCCATACTAACGCCTCCAACGCAGTCGAAACCAATGCATATGGTATCAGGCAACTGGTGCATAATGAATTGGATATGGGCGAAAGGTATAGGGTCGAAACTATGGGGTTCCGAAAGGGTTGAAGCTTTGTTTTGGTTTTAAAGAAAAATGCGCCTGCTTGCTTTTGGACTAAGATGCCTTTGACTTGGTTGGGTTTCGACTAGGTTAAATGGTTTAAAAGGAAATGGTTTTGATTGGGTTGCATCTTTGTTTTAACTGAATGCTTTCGACTAAGTCGAAACACCTAGCTACCGCCTTTTTACCTTTCGACCCAATAGGTTTCGAAGAGGTTGTTTTGTTTTAGAAAATCTGCCCACCTCTCTAATGCTTTCGAAGGGATGATTTCGACACCATCACTTCATTACTTAGTAAATGGTTTCGAAACAGATGCTTTCGACTTAAATGTTTTTAAGACCTTTTTTCTATGTTTGAAGTAAAACCCAAAATGGTTTCGAAAGAGATAGTTTTAAATGGTTTCAAAGTAGATGCTTTCGACTTTAATGGGTTTCTGATCCTTTTGCTTTGCTTGAAGGTAGAATCCAAATGGTTTCGACCGAGACGTTTTTAAAGGGTTTCGAAGGAGTTAACTTTGAATGGTTTCGAAAGGATTCCACATGTTTTAAATTGAACCTAAAGTGCTTTCGAAAGGATTGAGTTTTGAAGCTTTCGAAAGGTTTTAGTGAATGGTTTCGAAAGGGGTGATTCCCAGGGTTTCGACAGAGTTGAAAAGGAAGGTTTTTCCTATGTTTTCAAAAGGCAGGGTTTAAAAGGTTTTAAAGGAGGATGTCTAATGTTTTTAAAGCTTTTAGAGGAAAGACTTTTATTGGTTTTGAAAGAGTTGCTTTCAATGGTTTCGAAGGGGTTACCTTCAAGGGTTTCAAAAGGGTGTTTAAAGGTTTTAAAGATAGGTTTCGAATGTATTGAATAGGCAATATAGCCTAGATGTTTTAAGTTAAAAAAAGGGTTTTAACTTACTTTGGAAGGATAGCTAATCCTCATTAAAATTCATCAACGTTATTTTGAGTAAAGTATATATATCATGGCAAAATAGCTTAGAGTAAAGCTAAAGATATATTTTCCTTGTATGTGTATGTATATATATTTATATATATGATTTGAAGGACTAAATCATTTTGAAAAGGTTTTCAAGGAAAATTTAAAGGGTAGTTAACCCTAAGAAAAGGATTCGAATAGTTAGTCCAGTTTGTGGACAGTCAGCCCAGTTGTATGGACAAATAGTCCATTTGTAGCATAGCGGACCTTGCTATTGGTTTCCTGACAGTTAGTCCTTTCTTTTGTTAGCATAACGAACCTTGCTATTATGTTATGGGTAGATAGCTCACATATTACCTGTTTTATGGACAGATAGTCCATTTGTTAGCATAAAGGATATTGCTATTTTGATATAATCAGTTTGATTAACCAGTTTGGTTGTAGGAAAGGAATTGCAAAATATATATGTTTTGAAAAGGATATTAGTGAGGGGAAACTCGTTCCGCTAAGCGGCATGGTCTCACTTAATATCAGTAAACCGAGATGCAGCAGAATTATTCACACCAGGCTTTATGTCTGACTCGTAGTTTTTGTTTCCCCTTAAACTCTCGGGTGCTCAAAATTGATTTGAGTAGGCTGAGGGTTATGGTTTTTAGGTTTTGATATTTTGGCGAATAAAGCTTCCGAAGACGAGCAGGTGGCTGACGGATAGCTAATTAGGAATATGGATTATTCCGTTCATTTTTCCATTGTGTATATTAAGTCAGATATGACTATATTTCTCTGATCAACCAATGGGGCATCGTGATATGTCACTTTTGGCGTAGTTTTGTAATGATTACAATTAATCTTTACCTGGGAAACAGACATGGGATTATGTAATTTGAATATGAATTTGTTTGAAATGTAGTCAGTAAAATGTTATTTTTGGAAATCTGTGATTTTTTTCATATTCAAGTGCTTCTGATATTATGAATACCATTAGCATTGTTGTATTTTATCACCAGAAGTTAATACTATAGATGACTGCAGTATTTGTAGCGCTTAGCATTTGGCCTCCAGATACGGGATGTTATAGTACTCCTCAACAAAAATAAGGCAGTGTCTAGTTTATCCTTTTTAGTTTTGGGTTTTCGTCCATACAAAAATGTGCACGACGCATATATATTATGGAAAACAACAAATTTAGAAAACAAAATTAATATACAAAATAGAAAACAATGTTTTTCTTCATGTTTTGAGAAATAAGATAACCACAAGAAATAATTTATCCTTCAATCATTCCTCCATCTCCCCCATGGTCCCCTCCATCTTCCTTCCATCCTATCCGTCGTCCCTCACTCCTTTCATATTTTGTAATTAATATTGAAAACTCAAAACTCAAAACTTATTTTGAACTAACCGCTACTAAAAAAATTCTTATTCTTTCCAAATTTATTGCTCTCTTCAAAAATAAATTTATTTCTAATGTTCTCGAGATAAGCGTGGCTATAGCGTTGCTATAGCGTTGCTTTAAGATCTACTTTCGTTGGTGAGTCAGACCGTTGACTCGTCGATGCAATTGCTTGCGTGAGTTTAACCGTGCTGATTACTCCAAATTATTAGTCATCAAGATCTGAGGTGGAGATGTTGGAGGTGATGTCGCAAATTATTCTAGACTTATGGCTTGGGTGCGTCTTCATCTTAAACCTGCAATGCACTAATGAAGTTGTGTCATCACCATGAATGGTTGGATTTGTAGATGTTCACTAGAGTTACAAACCTGATTTCTAAAATCTATATCGCTTGTTGAAACTCCACTTCCGAATGATAATGTTCCTCTTTTTTTGAGTGGTCGATTTCTGTTCTTTGGAATAAATGACTAAGATGCATATCTTGCTTGTTGTAGTAAAGAACTTCATCTCTCTGATGTTCTCTGCTATTTTGGACCACTGCTTGGATTTCATGTCTATGTGCTTCGATGGTTTGTGTGTATGTATCAGTTTTATATTGTAGCAATTCTTGGTTAGAGAAAGCTTCTAATATTGATGTTGCAAGATGGTGGCTGCTAGGTACTTACATCTATGAGTTGCGGGTCGCCATGCTGGATGCGTGTTTGCATTGATACGTTGGGTGAATTATTGGATATGCTGCTTAGATTGTTGATCTGATTTGGGTTGATTACATGAGTGAATATGAAGATGATTATTTGTGTGAGGAAGATCTCGAACTCTGAAATTCTATTATTGAATCCGAGAAATGCGTTGGGTATGTGATTCATGTGCATTAAATATATGAGAGATAATGGATGACAAATTAATCAAAAACAAAATTGTGCTCTTTTGATATTTTATCTTTATTACACTCTATAAAAAATGGTCAAATATAAATTTATATTTGTTATTATTAAACAAGACGTGTACTCTATACATTTCGTATTGAATGTTAGAAAATATTAATTATTTAAAATAATCCAGTTTCAGTTAGCTAACAAGTTCAATTAGCAGGCATGGTTTTTTGATCTAAATCGTAAAACATGCATGTAATAGAGTCCTTTTCCATGATTGAGCTTCAAACTTTGAGAAAAACATTTATATTTAGTTTTTAGTTACTAAATGCATTTTCGGGTTCTAGCTCCATTTATAATTTAATTTTGACCATTTTTGATTGAACTGAAGATTTGTTTGATACTATTAGGAGTTGATCCCAAGTTTTTCTACTTATTTGTTAACATACACGTTGTCAATGATTCGTTACAGGCACTGTAACATGCTAGAAAAATATAAATAACTTATATTCAAATATAGAGATTATTTAAATATTTGAATTGTGAATTAAATAATAATTAAATGGATTTAATAGCCTTATTTAACTCCTTTTAATTAATAAATAATAATGGTGAACTCATTTTGTAAATTTATTTACAATAATAAATAGTTCGAATAAATAATAAGAAAATCAATTGTTATTATAACGACTTGATTTTTATTGATGTAATTTTAAATGAATTTATAGATATTTTCCATAATTTTTTATTTGGAAAATATTAAATTTTCGTTTGACGTATATTTCGACAAATGATGATATTTTTGAAATTTCACAGTATAAGTTAGCTAGTGTATTTTATTATTATTTAGAGATTGGGTCGCGTTTTTCTGCATGATCGTATTTTTGTTTATCGTTCGCGGTTCGTATGCGAACGAAATCTTATTTAGTAAAGTGCTGGAATTTGTAAATAAACACAAATATCAACTTAGATTATTCAACACGCTTTTACTTTTTCCTTCTCTCCCTACTTTTCATTTACAATAAAGAAAAAAAAATCAAAATCCCAACCCCAAATCCAACGCCAAGATTTGCTACAACAATTAGAGGCCGAATTAGGCAATGGGTCCAACATGAAAAATGTGCGTCTGGGCTTGGGGAGTGATCGCCGGTGGTGGATGGAGGCACGGTGGCCTACGACGGTCGAAATCGAGGGCGAAGGCGGGGGTTATTTTGGGTTCGATATCGAGTTTGCGGCGCCTTGGGGAGGTGTGGCTGGTGGCGTTGGGTTCGTCTTGGTCTAGGGAGGTTGTGGCAAGAGAGCGGCGGCCAGAGGTGGCCTGTGGTGACGGTGGCGCGCGATAAAATAAGGCAACCTGAGTTTGAACGAGAGGGGATTAGGGTTTAATTTGATTAGGAAGAAGAGAAGTTTATTTGGTAATTAACTTTTAAGTATAGAAATTAGTAAATTAATTATATTTTTAAATCCAAAATCCTATAAAATACATAACTTCTTCATATGAGATCCAATAAAGACGCGGTCTTTTGCATTACGCTCGTAGGAGCGATATCTACACGCTAGAACTAGTTTCGTCGAGTTTGAAACAAGTGGAATTTTGAGCTAAAATCGAACGTTGATCAAACTAGAACGCGAAAATGTCAACTAGAATTTTAGCGAGTTTATGTTAGGAAATCAATTCTATGGTTTCGATGATAACAACTATACAATGGAAATCGAATATGCATATATATCTATATTTACAGGTAATTGATAAAGTAACATCACCAAAGAGACAAGAACAAGACTCAAAATAAGTATCAAGAGGCTACAAGTCGATAGAATCAGAAGAGGAATGATACAGGCACAAGAAAAGCAACATGCACAAATCCAAACGTCTGAGTGCACTAGCCAGACGTCTGTTTGAATTCTCTGGTTCGCAAATCAGACAGAATCAGACGTCTGGTTTTGATACTCAGACTTCTGAAAAGTAATCATATGCAAAAATATATAAAAGACAGACGTCTAAAACTTTTTCCAGACGTCTGGTTTTGAACTCAGCTGCTACCATTCAAAGTACAACTGTCACAATTGAAAAGACACCTTCGCTCCTCTTCGTTGCAACTCTTCATCATCATCAGGAGTGACCATAGAACACTTGCTAATGGATGCAACTACTCAAGGAATCTCTCTACCACTATAAATAGCATCAAGAATCCAAGAGAAGAATCTACCTGACTTACTTGCGCTTTCTACTCTTATACTCTGATATATTCTTGATCTCTAGCAATCTATACTTGTACTCTACTCTTCCAAATATACAGTTCCTTATAGACAACAATCTCTAGATATATATTGGAAGAATTTGTACTATATAGTCAAAATCCGTGTAATAGAGAACACACAGTTGGCAAAGAAACTCTGCTATTGTAAACCTGTTCCTCCGGGTGAAGTGAGGGTTATTCGGTAAAAGAAAATTCCGAAGAGGAGCTTCGGGACTGGACGTAGGACGGGAGGTCCGAACCAGTATAAAATCTCTGGTGTGATTATTCTTGTTTACATACTTTTATATTGTTACAATATAGTTTAAATTAGTCACATACTTGTCATTTGCATAATTGATCCACTATACTATAGACTTTCATTTGGTATCAGAGCAAGGTTTGATCAAAGTACAGTAACACGTTTTTGAATCATTTTAATATGGCAAGTATTTTTCAAGAAGGACAATCCACAGCACGACCCCCACTTTTTAATGGCTTTAATTATGCATATTGGTCAACACGTATGAGAATTTTTATGGAAGCTAATGGTCTAGAAATTTAGTCAGCGACTCAAGATAAATATGAAGCACCTATTACTACTATGAACACATGGACCGATGCACAAAAGACCTTAGCATCAAATAATGCTAAAGTTATGAACGTTTTATTTTGTTCTCTAGATAAAAATGAATTTTCACGTGTCATGTTATGTACAACTGCATTTGACATTTGGCGTACCTTACAAATCACACATGAAGGTACAACAAAGGTCAAACAAACTAAGATATCAATTTTGCAAAACCAAATTTTGTCATTTAAAATGAAGCAAAATGAAACTATTGTTGATATGTATTCTAGATTTCAAACTATCCAACATGATCTTATGGCATTAGGAGTTAAATTTACCGATTTTGATTTAGTTTCTCGAATACTCAACTCTTTAACATCAGATTGGAAAAGGAAAGTATTAGCTATTGAAGAAGCTAATGATCTCTCTACTCTCAAAACTGAAGAGTTGATAGGAAATTTAATGTCATATGAAGCTAATTTGCAGGCACAAAAAAACTAAATTCGGAAAAGAAGAACATAGCATTTCCAGCAACAAAAAATGATGACTCTGATTTAGATGAAGAAGAGATAGTCTTCATTGCCAAGAATTATAACAGATTCAAGAAATTTAGAAAGACGACAAAATTCCAAAAAGAAGGGAAGTCCAACACAATAAACTTATCTCAAATTAAGTGTTATGAATATGATCAATACGGACATATAAGAAGGATGGCCCTAAACTCAATAATGATAAAAAGAAGAACAAATTTGAAAAATTCAAGAAGAAGAAGGCTTTCAAAGTTACATGGGAAGACTCGGATTCTTCATCATCTGAAAGTGATAGTGATAGTGATGGAGAACAAGCTAATGTGTGTTTTATGGCACAAACTGATGAGGTATATCCGGAACTTAGCTATGACGAATTATTAGAACTTAGCATGGAATTAGATGATAAATTTAGACGAATTAAAAAATTGAACAAAGAATATATAGCAAAAATAAATAGATTAGAACTTGAAGTAGGAATGTTAAAAGATGAAAAAATTATCTTAGAAGAAGAACTAGAATTATCTCAAGAAAAAATTAAAAATAATTTGATAGAAAGTAAGGCTATTACTATTAATTTTGAAAACACTAAAATAGTAAAGGATGATTTACTAAAAGAAAAAGTCAACTTAAAAAGCAATATTGAAATATTGAAAATTGAAAATTTAGAATTAAAAGAAAAATTAGATAAAATTACGAATAATGTGTCAAAATTCAATAAAGGGAAACAAGATTTGGAAAACCTTATCAAAACTTCAAAACCATCAGGCAATAGAAATGGAATAGGATTTAAAAATATTTCTAAACAAAAAGGAAATGATGTAAAAAAAAATTTGTATACAAAAACTAAAAGTTTACCTATGTCTAGTATGAATACCAAAACTATGAAGATTTGGATTCCTAAGACAAATAATAATTTGATTAACAAAAACATATTAATAATTTCTTAGAGAATGTAGTCTATAATAAAAATTATATTTATAAAGGTACCAAACCATCGTGGGTATGGCTACCTTCTCCTAACAATTAGGACCCTAACAAAAGTATATGGGTACCAATTAAAACATCTTTTATTTTGCAGGTACCCAAAATAAAACATAAGGAGAAATGGATACTAGATAGCGGATGCTCCAAGCATATGACCGGAAATTCAAAAATGTTATCAAATATAACATACATCGATGGTGGAACGGTAACCTTTGGAGATAATTCAAAAGGATATGTCGTTGGCACTGGAGAAGTCATCAATTATGGTATTTCTAACTCTCCTATTATTACAAATGTTTTATTAGTAGAAAATCTAAAACACAATCTACTAAGCATTAGTCAATTATGTGACAAAGGCTTTCAAATAAATGACAAAGGCTTTCAAATAAATTTCAAAAAAGATAGATGTAATATTTTAGATAATAACAAACAACTTATATTTGAAGGTTTTAGAAACAAAAATATTTATGTATTAAACATGAATATAAATAAAAATTCAAATTTATGTTTAACCGCCAAACATAATGATCCATGGTTATGGCATAAATGTTTTTGCCACATCAATTTGAAAAGTATTAATAAATTGGCAAAATATGAGTTAGTTAGAGGTTTACCTAAAATAAATTACAAAGTAGAAAATTTATGTGACGATTGTCAAATTGGAAAACTAAAGAAAACCTCTTTTAAATCTAAAAATAATATTTCTATAAAACAACCATTAGAATTATTACATTTAGATTTATTTGGTCCAACACAAATACGATCTATAAATCACAACAAATATGTTTTCGTCATAGTTGATGATTTTTCAAGGTATACATGGACCTTGTTTTTAAAACATAAAAGCGATACTTTTGAAATGTTTAAAATATTTGCTAAAAGAATTAGAACACAAATGGACTTGAAAATTAAAAATATTCGAAGTGATCACGGAGGAGAATTCGAAAACTATCTTTTTACTAATTTTTGCAATAAGAAAGGAATAAGTCATAATTTTTCTTTTCCTCGCACACCTCAACAAAATGGTGTAGTAGAAAGAAAAAATCGTACGTTACAAGAATGTGCACGAACACTACTAAATAGTAGTGGTTTACCAAAACACTTTTGGGCGGAAGCTATTGCCACAGCTTGTTACGTATTAAATCGAGTAACCATACGTCCTATGACTAAACAAACTTGTTTTGAAATATTTTTTGGAAGAAAACCTAAAGTATCATACTTTAAAACTTTCGGTTCAAAATGTTTTATATTAAATACAAAAGATAACTTAGGAAAATTTGACCCGAAGGCTGATGAAGGTATCTTTGTTGGATATTCTGATCGTAGCAAAGCATATAGAATTTTTAATAAATGAAATAATACTATTGAAGAACGTTTACATGTTTCGTTCGACGAAAATCTATTTAACAATCATACTAATGATGAAGAAGAGACTATTCCAATAACAAATTCAAAAAATTCTATTAATAATGAAACAAATGTGCAAAATAACACTTTAATATTATCCCCTAGAATTCTTAAAAATCATCCAAATGATAATATCATTGGAGATCTCAATTCTAGAGTAACTAGAAATCAACTTAATCAAATAAGCCAAGTAGCATTTGTGTCAAATCTTGAACCAAAAAATTATAAAGAAGCTTCAAATAATAACTTTTGGATAATGGCTATGCAAGAAGAATTGAATCAATTTGAACGTAATAATGTTTAGGAGCTAGTTCCAAGACCTGAAGACCAATCGGTTATAGGAACAAAATGGGTATTTAAAAACAAAGCGGACGAGAATGGAAATATTGTAAGAAATAAAGCATGCTTAGTTGCTCAAGGTTATAATCAAGAATAAGGTATCGACTACGACGAAACTTTTGCACCAGTAGCAAGACTCGAGGACATACGAACATTACTCGCTTTTGCAAATCATCACAATTTTAAACTGTTTCAAATGGATGTCAAAAGTGCTTTCTTAAATGGTTTTATCAAAGAAAACGTATATGTTGAACAACCTCCATTATTAACTCACGAAAAATACCCCGATCATGTTTTTAAATTACAGAAAGATTTATATGGTTTAAAACAAGCTCCCCGAGCTTGGTACGAACGACTTAAAAATCACTTAATTACATCGGGTTTTCAAATAGGTAAAATAGATACAACTTTATTTATTAAACGAGAAGATAACGATATTTTAGTTGTGCAAATTTACGTAGACGATATTATTTTTGGTTCAACTAATGAAAATCTTTGTAATCATTTCTAAAATATTATGACCAATGAATTTGAAATGTCTCACATGGGAGAATTAAATTTCTTTTTAGGTTTACAAATAAAACAACCTGAAAATGGTATTTTTATTCACCAAGAAAAATATTGTAACGACCTACTACGACGCTTTGGAATGGATAAAATTTCAAGCAAACCAACACCGATGAGTACTACTGTTCACTTAGAAAAAGATGATAACGGAAAAGATTTTGATGAAAAATTATATCGTAGCATGATTGGTTCTTTACTCTATTCGACGGCTAGTCGACCCGATATTATGATGAGTGTATGTCTTTGTGCTCGATTTCAAGCAAAACCAAAAGAATCTCATCTAAGAGCTGTTAAGCGGATTTTACGTTATCTATCTAGTACTAGAGATTATGGTTTGTTTTACCCTAAAGGATCATCATTTGAACTAGTTTCATATAGTGATGCGGATTTCGGAGGGTGTAGAACAAATCGTAAGAGTACTAGTGGAACATGTCACTTTATTGGACAATCATTAGCTTCATGGTTTAGCAAAAAGCAAAATTGTGTTTCTTTATCTACTTGCGAAGCCGAATATATCTCAACAGCTGTAGCATGTGCGCAAGTAATATACATGCAACAAACACTTACAGACTTTGGCAAAATTATCAATAAATCTCCAATATATTGTGATAACACGAGTGCAATAAATTTATCAAAAAACCCTGTCAATCAGTTACGAACTAAGCATATAGATATACAACATCATTTTCTACGAGACAATGTTGAAAAAGGAAATATCTCATTAGAATACGTAAATACCGAAAATCAAATAGCAGACATCTTTACAAAACCACTAAATGAACAAACTTTTATTAAACTCCGACGTGATTTAGGGATTTGCTCTCTTCATGATCTTCTTACTGAATAATTCCTTCTTCATCTAGCCTATATTTAGTCAAGTGTTTTTCTATCCACAAATTATAATCAGTAATTCATACACCCTTTGTTTTTTAGATAGTTAGTTTCTCTATAAATAATTTTTTAACGTATATATAAACAGTTATACTTCAAGAAAAATTATATACACACAATTCATATTTTCCTCAACAAACAAAATATAGCCATGTCTTCTGATAACTCTTATATTTCCATCTCGATGCCTACGCCGGATAGCTCAGTTGATACACCCCAGCAACTTCCTACACCCACACCAATTCATGAACCGACGCATAGGTGGTCCTTATATCATACGGGATTTACTCCCGATAGCAAGAAGACCAAAAGATCTCTGTTTGTATCTCCTAACACAAAAGAGAAAATTGATGAAGTTCATCATTATCAGAAACAACAGATAAATCTTCAACGAGAACTATATTTTGAGAAAAAAGTCACAGCACGTCGCCTAAGCTTTTTTGGAACAAGTAGCAATGAAGTTTTGTTCGTCACGAAAGAAAGATGTTCATGAACCACTCCCAAAACCTTGTAGTTCTTTGGATCCCTCATCTTCATATCGTACTCCTTTGGACCCTTCACCAAGACGATATTATGGCTCTCCGAGAACCCATGAACGTGGAAATATATGGTCTCCACTTAAACCATGGACGGATGACAAGTCAAGAGATCGCAAAACTCCATCGCCTTTTAAATAAATTATATTTGTATGTATCTATGCTTATTTGTTATTTTATTTCACAACAATAAAATTACTTGTTATAAAAAATTCGAGAAATAAGCAAAACCATCAAATTTTAGGATATTTTTAGCCACACTGCTTATTTCAGACGTCTGACTATGACCTTCAGATGTCTGACACAATGATATACGTCTAAAATTTAAGCACTGTGCATATGTCAGACATCTGATATACCCCCCAGACGTTTGGAATTTTGCTCTGTCTTCTCAAAATAAAAATCAAAGCATTTCAGACGTCTGAAATAAGATCCAGACGTCTGTCTTAGTTCTCTGCATCTCCAATTTTACAAAATTCGATCAAAACAGACGTCTACATCAAAAACCAGACGTCTAATTTTATTTGCTGCACTCAATTCAGGGCAAACCAGACGTCTGATTTCCAATCCAGACGTCTGATTCCCAATCGACCATTTAAATTCGCCGAGATAACGTCATTTTTTTCTTTTATCTCAAAAATTATTATAACCTACGATTTTCTTTCCAAAGCATCATCTTTAAGCAAATCTAATCATAATGCCTCCTCGCACTAAGAATTCCAAGATGTCAAAAAGAAAACAAGACCAACCGGCCTCATCTTCAAATCTTCAGGTGTGCTCCGATGAACAGATCGAAAGGTGGATGAATAAAGCGCCGCATTCCATCAAAAGGTATGAAGACATCCAAAAGAAAAAACTCCACATAGGTCCATTCTACAATCTCCTTAAATTTCCTATGAATGATTTGGATGAACTATGTGAAAATGCCGTGTTGGAAACCCTAATTTCTTTTACTTCTAATGATGTCCAAATAGACCAATTAGCCATATTTTTATTCTATTCGAATTTAGACAGTACTTCAGTGTGGAACACTGAAAATGAGGATAATTGGCTCAGGTCTAGCGTGTATGGGAACACGATTAGATTAACTCCAGGCATAATAGGTCGAACCCTAGGATGCCCTGACACAGCGGATGATTTATACAACATTCCGGATATGCGTTTCAAGCCACAAAACAGTATAACTCATCAAATTTGGGAGGACGAAATGCCAAAATTTGCCTCCAAGTTTCTTCGTCCAAAAGCTTGACTCCTAACTCGAATGATAATTAACACAATTGTTCCACGATTGGGAAGTCACGAGCAAATCACAAAATTAGAGCACAAAGCCCTATATGCTCTATTTAGTGGAACAAGAGTAAATTGGGCCAAATTCATCTTCAACGAGCTAAAGAATTTTTGGACTCGATCAAGGCCGTCAATTATTTACCCAACTTATATTATGAGACTTCGTCGTGCACATAACATTCCATCCTACCTATCGACATTCGAAGAAATCTCGCCTAAATATGCTTCCACCAAATTCTTCTCTCTGATGCACCTACCCGAAATCCCTCCAAAATTCATGTCCTTCGAAGACTGGACGCACAATCGTCAATCTAGAAGAGTTGAGCCTCCTCCTCAACCACACATTGATCCATCCCAAGAGGAGGAACAACATCGAGAAGCCACTCCTCCTCCTCCCGCACCATTTGATTATCCGGGACAAGATTAAATTATGGAGACTCGAACGGATACAAATCCAAACGAAAGTGTTCGAGATCTCACTCTTCGAAACCAACAAATTCTACCTCAAAATCAAAAGCTTTTGGCTAAGCGAATTTCCAACTTCGAAATATCATTTTCTACACGCCTAGCCACAATTGAAGAATCCCTTTCCACTGTCTTGTCGGTTCTTAAAGAAGTACTACAACGGGTTTGCGGTCCAACACCACCTTCTGAAGATTGGCCAACCCCAGTACCTTCTCCTCCCGCAAAACATTCCAAATTCTCTGAGGATGAACCTCTCAAGGAAGCTTTGACATCTCCTACAAAGGCTAGCACTTTTGAAAAAGAAGAACCAAAGGAAGATGATCAAAATAAAGCTTCTCCAAAGGAATCATAGATTTTGGGAATCATAGACTTTAGGTTTTTGGAATATCAATTTTTGTACAAATCTATGTTTGTAATCACACTTCAAATTTAATGAAACTTTCTTTTTTGACGACTGGCTTCAATTTTATAATTTTTTTTGATAATGCCAAAGGGGGAGAAATATAAGTATAATCATAAAACATTAAAAATAAGCACATATTCAGGGGGAGATTTATAATCTATATATAAGTACATTGAATAGTTGTCATCATCAAAAAGGGGGAGATTGTTAGGAAATCAATTCTATGGTTTCGATGATAACAACTATACAATGGAAATCGAATATGCATATATATCTATATTTACAGGTAATTGATAAAGTAACATCACCAAAGAGACAAGAACAAGACTCAAAAGAAGTATCAAGAGGCTACAAGTCGATAGAATCGGAAGAGGAATGATACAGGCACAAGAAAAGCAATATGCACAAATCCAGACCTCTGAGTGCACTAGCCAGACGTCTGATTGAATTCTCTGGTTCGCAAATCAGACAGAATCAGACGTCTGGTTTTGATACTCAGACGTCTGAAAAGTAACCATATGCAAAAATATATAAAAGACAAACGTCTGAAACTTTTCCCAGACGTTTGGTTTTGAACTCGGCTGCTACCATTCAAAGTACAACTGTCATAATTGAAAAGACACATTCGCTCCTCTTCGCTGCAACTCTTCATCATCATCAGGAGCGACCATAGAACACTTGCTAATGGATGCAACTACTCAAGGAATCTCTCTACCACTATAAATAGCATCAAGATATCCAAGAGAAGAATCTACCTGACTTACTTGCGCTTTCTACTCTTATACTCTGATATATTCTTGATCTCTAGCAATCTATACTTGTACTCTACTCTTCCAAATATACAGTTCCTCATAGACAACAATCTCTATATATATATTGGAAACATTTACACTATATAGTCAGAATCCATGTAATAGAGAACACACAGTTGACAAAGAAACTCTGCTATTGTAAACCTGTTCCTCCAGGTGAAGTGAGGGTTATTCGGTAAAAGAAAATTCTGAAGAGGAGCTTCGGGACTGGACGTAGGACGGGAGGTCCGAACCAGTATAAAATCTCTGGTGTGATTATTCTTGTTTACATACTTTTATATTGTTACAATATAGTTTAAATTAGTCACATACTTGTCATTTGCATAATCGATCCACCATACTATAGACTTTCAGTTTACTCACCTCTAAATAAACTATATGATATCTAAATTGCTATAGATTATTGTTGAATGCTTGGATGATAGTTTATATATCATTGTTTGATGATTTTGTTTGGATTTGATTTTCGCTTGGAAGCGGATGACATAAATAACCATTATGTTGTAGGAAACAAAAATAAGAGGACGGTCAAAGTGTATATGTAACGAATAGGTCGTTACGGAACACTTTGAAAAACACATACATATGTGTGATTTACATGGGACATTTGTAGAGAGATCCTTTAACATCCCTCATTCTAAGGCCCAAAAGCAACCACTACGGATGCTGCAGCCATCCATAGTTATTAATTCTCGACGACAAAATGCAGTTATGTTAATCATATCAATAATCAGAAGCACATGAATATGAAAAAAATTTCAAACATGACTCAGAAATAACTTTACATTCCATTTCAAAATATGATTTCATTTTCATTACATAATCCAATTCACAAACCCACGTTCAGAGGATTATAATTATTACAAAATACTCCAAGAGCGACATATGAAGATGCCTCTTTGGTTGGTCAGAGTCAAATACTTGGTAATTATACAACTTTGCCATTATATCCAAATAGACAAAACCAAACTACACGGCGGAAATAGAAAACGCTCCTAATAGCTAGATTGCCTCCTGCATGTCTTTGGAAGCTTATTCGTCCAACTGGAACCTGAAATCCCTTACTACCGACCTACTCAAATGAGTACCCGAGAGTTTAAGGGGAAAAACAAAAACTTCGGATCAGACATGGTGTGGTTTAATAATAGCCTACCATCTCGAACCAAATAGATATCTAATGAGACCATGCTGTTGAGCGGAACGGGTTTCCCCCACTGGTATCTTAACCAAAACTAATTAACCATATACAGTGCTCCTGCAACCACAATGCTTAGAACAAAAATAGCATTTATAGTTATGCAATATATATTGGATTACTCATTCCAATTTACTAGATTGCCCATCTTAATTTCAAATGACTACCCGTCACAATTTAAACTGACTATCCGTCTTATTTTAATCCAACTACCCGCCTTATGATTATGGACTACCCATCTCATATTTAAACATATTCATAGTCATGTAGACTATCCATCTCACATGCAATTATTACTTGGATTACCCATCCCCTACCTTATTGATTGCCCATTACATATGATTCCATTGTTTAAATTATGTGGACTATCTATCACGCATATTCCATTTAATTTACAATAATATGGACTATCCATCACACATCCCATAGTTTTTCTAGGATGACTATGAACCCTTCATTAACCTGAAAGAGATTATCTTTCTCCGAAATGATGTGCACTATCCATCTCACATCCCATAGTTTTCCTAGGATGACAATGAACCCATCATTTAACAATTTGATTCATGCTACCCACATGTTTCACCTGCGTCTATTGGTGTCCCAAATTAGGTTATCCCCCCTTTAAATTATAACATTTCAAAGTGACATACATTGGTATCCCCAAATGATCAATGTCGAACTCATTTAAGAAAATGCATTGGTATCCCCAATGATAACGTCTCATTTATAAAACATTTAGTTTGTCAAAACTAATATACTTTGGTGTCTCCAATGATAGTGTCGACATCTATAATCAAAATAGTATTAGTATCCCCATGTTTAAAATCGAAGTCATAAAACAATAGGCTCACCACCCTCAATTTAATTAATATAGATAAATGCCGGCGTCCTTATAGTGTCGACAAGGAGCATTAATAACATAACATGTGAAACCCATGGAGTTACAACCTCATCGAACTCTATCCAAGGTCAAAGACATCACTTAAATTCTTTTAAGTATTAAAATTGTACATCGAGGATGAAGTCGATGGCATAGATAAAATATAGGTTACCCACCCTTTTCAAAACAAAGCTTACTGTTTGTAAAAACAAGTATAACATCGCTGACAATGATGAACGACAATATCAATACAAGCGGCATCATTATAAAAACATACTTAACTTACTTCGGTTATTCTACCGTGAAGTATATTAGAAATAAGGTCGACGTTAAAGATGACATCGAGATTTATCAAAAGGATAGTATAAACAATTGGCTAATTGTTGAAAACCAAACGTATAGGGTCGCCGACCTTGGTAAATAGAGGTAATAAGACTAGCGAAGTCATTAAAAGTTTTATACATAACTTACTTCGGCTATTATGCCACAAATATATAGGTACGAAGTCGAGACACGGGAGAAGAGATGCACGTCACTTATAGATGAATCACGAAGTGCAAATGTCTCTGATGCTAAGTTGTAAGCGAGGTTGACTCCTTCCTACTTGGAAACATTACATAACCACCGAAGTAATTATCTTATGCTTCCTTTCACTTCGACGTCAACACTCATGGACACAGTGCTTCTATAAGCACGAAGAGGATACATGCGACATGACATTACCATGATTATCCAGAAAACCAATTTATTTCCAATAAAATCGTATACTTTTCACCAACCCAAACTTTTTGTCTAATTTCTATTGGATAAAAACATCTTTTAACCTTTCCTTTGCAGAAATGCCACCGCATACCATTTTCAATTTCCCAAAGCATTTATCAACTTTAACTAATAATAACCTTAGTTAATTATTAATTTAAATGCTTATCTAGCATATTAAATTCACAATAAATCATATTCACTTGGGAAAAATCCAAAAAATTCATAGAAATTCGAGAATATCATTCTATTTACGATATAAAAATTTCAAGGCAAAACCGATATTTAATTATTTTAAATAATTAAAACCCGAAATTAAGTTATTTCCTTCTTAGGAAATTCATAAAATATTTAATTTAACATGGAAAACTATGAAATTAAAAATTCGTCTCCAAAATATTGTTTTACATAACATATCCGACAATCAAAACATTTGGAGACTAAAAGATTAGGTTTTATCCTTAAAACACTTTCTCAAATTTCGTAAAAAATTCCATAGATCACTGTTCTATCCAAACAATAATTCCACAATCGTACCTTGGCAAAAATAATCCAACTAATTCATATACTACCCATAGCCGAATTCAAACAAGAAAATTATGATGGAACATTTATTATTGATCTTCAAATCAAATGCAAGAGTTGAGATTTGATGTTGTGCAGCTTCCCTAAACTTTTTGCTCTTGATTCCTCTTGATTTCATGCTTCTTCCTCCTAGGTTATGGCCAACCTCTTTAGGTTTTTCTTTTGATTGTTTTTGTTTGTGAAAAATGAGAATGATATGAAGGAGAGAGGGTTTAAGGGGTATAAGATAGGTCTATACCTAAATTTCCCTTCTCATATATCCTCATATATATATATATATATATTAAGTTTTCCAAAACAATTTCATTAGTTAATTTATTAAGGCACGACCTTCTTAATGACCAAATCTCATTCTCCTTAACTATTTATATTATTCTATTTAATTTATCCAATTAAATATTTGAATAATGTTAAACTAAAATTAGGGGTGTTACAGGCTCCCCTCCTTAAAACATTATGTCCTCGAAATTCAGTAAGGACTACTTAACAAGCATATCAAACATGCAAGCAATGCTAGTATATCCTATCAGCTATTGAGTCTATATACGACAAATATAAAACATACCGTCATAACAACTCAGGATAAGTACCCCTAATCTTGTCTTTTGTCTTCCAAGTATAGTCTTTCTCATTGTCACTCCACTAGACTTTCACTAACCTAATTGTCTTGTACCTTAACTTCTTCTCATCTCTCGCTACAACTTGAACTGGTTGTCTCACAAAAGTCAAATCCGATTATACTACTAAATCTTCCAATGCAGTCAGAGCAATAGTAGTCATTGGATCATGCACATACTTCCTAAGATGAGAAACATGTAACACATTATAGACACCTGCCAAACTACTCGATAACTCTACTCGGTATACGAGTTTCCCGATCCTCTCTATAATAGGGAACGGTCCAACATATATTAGTGCCAGTTTCCTTGACTTTCCAAATCATATCACACCCTTCATTGGTGATACTTTAATAAAAATGCGATCTCCAATTGAGAACTGAAGATCTTTACGCCTTTTATCTTCATAACTTTTCTGCCTAGACTGAACTTCTCTCATCCTACCTCGGATTAACTCAATCTTCTCCATGGCGTCTACCATATCTGGACCAAAGACCATTTTGTCTCTGGTCTCTAACCAACATGCCGGTGATTTGCACAGCCTTCCATATAAAGCTTTGAAAGGCGCCATTCCTTTACTAATTTGATAACTATTATTACAGGAAAACTCAACCAAGTGCAAATGGTCTTCCCACGACCCACCAAAATCTAGTAAATAAGCCCTCAATAAACTTCAAGTACATTATTGACTATCATGGTCTGCCCATCCGTCTGTGGGTGATAAACGGTACTCATCTTAAGCTGGGTACCTAATACCTCCTGTAGACTCTTCTAGAATTCATTAGTGAACAAAGCATCTCTTTCGCTGACTACACTACTAGGAATCTCATGCAGTCTAATAACACTCTTCATAAACAACATAGCCAAAACATGTGTCATCCTAGTTGACTTAACGGGAATAAAATGGGCACTCTTGGTCAGTTTATCCACTATGACCAATATACTTTTATTTCTCCTATTTGACCTTGGCAACCCGTCAATAAAGTCCATAGATATCGAATCTCATTTCCAAACTGGTATATCTAAAGGCTGAAGTAATCCACTTGGCTTCTAATGTTCAGCTTTTGCTTGTTGGCAATTTGTGTATTACTTCATCCATAAGCCTACATCCTTTTTCGTACCTTCCCAAAAGAACCTTCTCTTCATATCCTGATACATCTTGGTTCCTCTAGGATGTATTGTAAACTTCGATCAATGGTACTACCTAAGAACTTCCTCATTAGGTTTCCAACATCCAAAACACATAACCGTCCCTTCTTCCTTAACCATCCTCTCTAGTCAAGACTAAAATCTTTTAGATCATCGATCTCGGTTCTACCTTCCAATCTTCTAATCCTCTCGGCTAGCAATGGATCATCTCTTTGCTTAGAAGCAATCATTTCGATCAACATTGGTCGAACTTCTAAGCAAGATAACATGGTTGCACTTTGACTAGAAACAATGATCGATCTCAACTGCACACTACAAGTAGTCAACGCATCTAAATCCTTCCACCCAGCCAACATAACTAACACCATATTATGATGTTTCCTGCTAAATGCATCTGCAACTTTATTCCCTTTCCCTGATATATACTCAATACCAAAATCATAAGCTGCTAAAAACTCCAGCTACCTTTGTTGTCTCATATTCAACTATTTCTGAGAGAATAAATACCTCAAAGACTTATGATCCGTATACAACTTGAATCTTTCTCCTAAGAACTAGTGTCTCTATACCTTCAATGCAAAAAACACCGCTGCAAACTCCAAATCATGAGTCGGATATCTAGCTTCATATAGTCTGAGCTGTCGAGAAGCATAGGCAATAACTTTACCCTTCTGCATCAACGTAGCTCCTAATCCAGATCCATACACATATGTATGCAACACTAAATCCTGATTCCCATCTGGAACAACTAATACGGGTGCATTGGTCAACAAATGTTTCAACTTAAGGAATGCTTCCTCACATTTATCGGACCAAACAAACTTCATGTCCTTCCTGATTAGTTTAGTTAGGGGTGCTACTATCCGCGAGAAATCCTTGATCAATCTTTGAAAATAGCCAGCCAATCCAATGAAACTTCTTATCTCGGTCACCGTCTCGGGTCTTTTCCACCTGTTAACAGCTTCGATCTTACCTGGATCTACTGACAACTCTTTCTCTAAAACTACATGGCCAAGAAACTTCACTTCCTTCTTCCAGAAATGACACTTAGAAAACTTTGCTTTCAGCTGACGCTGCTTTAGCATATCTAGTACTATTTTAAGATAAATCTCATGATTTCTTTCATCCTTAGAATATATGAGAATGTCATCAATGAACACCAATACGAACCTGTCCAAGTGCTCTAAAAAATCCAGTTTATCAAATCTACAAAGAAAACTGGTGCACTAGTTAAATCGAATGACATCACTAACCACTCATACGAACCATATCTCATTTGAAACACCGTCAGAGGAATACTATCCTCCGCTACTCTCAATTGATGGAACCCTATCATCAAATCCAATTGGGAAAATATTTTGGCTAAACTCAACTGATCAAACAAATCATTGATCCTCGGCAAATGGTATCTATTCTTTATCGTCCTTTCGTTCAGGTTACGATAGCCGATACACAATCTCAACGACCCATTCGGTTTCTTTACGAATATCACGACCGCTCCCCAAGATGAACTGCTTAGTCTAATAAAACTCTTTCCTTCTAAGTCCACTAGCTGCACCTTTAACTCCTTCATCTCGGTAGGTGTCATCATGCTAGGTGGTCTACTTACGGGTTCAGCTCCATGTACAAGATCTATTCAAAACTCAATAGCTCATTTAGGTGGTAGTCCTGTAACGGCTTAAGAACATATGCAAATTCTCTTACAATCAAAACCTATTCAATTCGTCTTCCACTTCTGTGGCATCAAATAAAGCATAAATTTATAGACTCGAATTCTCAACTGAATATACTATTCGATCACTACTATCAGGGTGTCTCGATGATATTTTCCTATCCTGGCAAAATATCCAAGCATTGTATCTGCTCAACCAATTCATACCCAAAATAATCCCAAAACCAAAAAAATCAAACATATACAAACTGTAGGCAAACATATAACCTAGGAACTCAAATTCCAAATAGTCACGTCTCATCCCAAGAGTTGCATACCCTCCTATTGGATTAGCTATCATTAAGGAAGTAACAAGGTATGATGGTTCTAAACATAACTTATCTACCAAACACCGAGATATAAATGAATGTGATGCATCGGTATCAAACAGTACTCTAACTGGTATGATATGAATCAAAAGCGTACCTTCCATGTAACAGCCTGAAATTTTCAACCATTCGCATCCATACATATCGGATTTGAATTGCTCAAAATATCATATTGTTGATTTAAATTTGGCAGAACTCAACATATACAGTAAATAAAATAATCACAGAATCACAGACACAGAGTAATATAACAATAATGTAGCGGAAACAAAAGAATAGTAGTTCATGAAGCTACTATATATATAACAGAGTTAAATAAGATACAACAGAGGTCTCGAATACATAGATGTCTCAATACAATAGTCAAATACAAAATCTGAAAACATCACTGGAATCAACTGAATAACTGAAAGCTGGATAGATAGCTGGATCTCCAAGCGAAGCTCCAACTCCAAAGGTGAGTCTCAAAAGCTGTATCACTCAGTCTAATCCGAGCGTAAAGCAAAATACAAAACACTCGAGTCAGGATTAACATTCTTATATCAATAAATCCAACTCAAGTGAAATATCAACTGAAATACAGTAACTTAAAGGATGTTTGGGATAACCATCCTCTAAGGATCCGTTAAACTATCTACTATGTAGTAATATACGCTATTATAATAATGTCTACAGTAAAGTATACTATTTAAAAATAGCGTTAAGGCTTTACATTTTCCACCTTAACACATTTTTAGGTATGCCAATAGTCTATACAGTACCGTAATACCCCGTAAACTGGAGCTACCAGAGGATACTCCATAGGTACGACACAAATCAAACTCGTAGTAAAGCACGCTAGGGTAGGTAACACGGCACAACAAGGCAATGCCAGGGTAGATATACCAATTACGCATCTGGACTGTTGGTAACGCAAAGCCGCAGCAATCGCCCAACTCGAGCCATACTCCCGAATCAAGGGTGCGCACCAAATCAATCACAAAGTAATAGAATGTCATACGATGGAGTGTGTCTGATAAGAGGAGCTACCTCATTAACCCGGAATCGCTCCCATTTTAGCCACCTTATGCTAACTCACGGGAGTTAGGTCCACGTAAATATACCTTTAGGATCATCGCCACCATCCTACTTCATTTTGGAATCTCCACCGCGTACATAGTTGTTAAAGTGGTTTTCGGTATTGACATAGAGTATGACAATATCTGATCCCGGTCTCTTTAACAACCAACCGTTATTATAACACCGCGGTCATTTCAAAATAGTTTATACTTCAAAACCAAAATATCATTTCATTTCAAAAACCCAAATCAATACGATATCATTTTCACCTCAAATATATCCATTTCCAAATATCATACCACTTTCCAAAGTTATAACGCTTTCGAAATCATAAGTCTTTAAAAATCAAAACACTTTGGAAATCAAAACCTCGAAATTCATAACACTTTGAAATCATAGCTTTGAAATCATAGCAATTTGGAATCCATAACACTTTCTTCTTAAACAGTTGAGATATTAAAATAGTTTATAAAATAAAAATAGTTTATATAAAATAGTTATAAGTTAAAATAGTTTATAATAAAATAATTTATATTGAAAATGATTTATATTGAAATATTTTATATATTAAAATAATTTATAACAAAATATCCCATTTAAGTTTATATAAGTTTGAAATATTCATTTAAGTCACTTTTAAATCAAATCCAAGTTATAAAACATATCTTTAAAATTTCAAATTTAATAAATTTCAAATTAAACCAATTTAAGAAAAATTCTTAAATAAATAAAATTTCAAATCAAATTCAAACTTATCTTTTCAACCTGAATGTTATTATAAACTCAATATTTGAAAATATAGATATTAAATAAATACTTTATTATATATCATCTTTATTAAATCAACTTTAAATAAATCTTTAAAATCAATATTTATTAAGACCATATATTTCTTTTCAAAACCATAGAAATCATTTTCAAAATATTTATATATAGACCAACGATGTCTGTATAAAATTTTCTATCCAATGGTCAAGTGATACAGATATTTATCATTTCAATCCGCAATTTAAATATATACGGGTATATATCTTTTCAACCCGCAAATCCCAAATTCAATTCAATGAAATCGCTTGGGTTTATCATTTCAACTCATAACGATTTTATCTTATTCTACAGATCTTTCGGGTATGTATCATTTCAACCCATAGTGAATTCTATACTAACAGGGAACTTGCAGAGTGATAACAGATATGATAATAACATAACAGGCATATATCATCAATATAAATAACAGATAATGGTGTCAGATGTCATAGGTGAACAGATATAGATAATAGCATATATATAACAATGTAAATAACTAACATCAGCATATTTCAATTGTCGTTTCAATTGAAATCAAATTTAATAAATATAAGAACGTTAATCATGAGTAATTGCTCACCTTTCGAGGCTAGAGAGATAAACAATGGAATAAGTTACGGATCCAAGCACGGATTCTAAAGGAAAGCTAAATTGGCATGAATTTGATGAAGAAAGCAGGCACGACGAACTGGAATTGATGAAACAAAATATAAATTAAAATTTCTATACATATATTTAAACCACATCAAAATAAATCCTTATATCTATAAATCAATATTTATGAAATTCAATTCGACACATATCAGGACAACCTTTATATATATTATTATTTGTTTAAAAATCAATATCCATTTAAAGCACACATATAAATAAAAATAAAAATAAAAATATTATTTTAAAGCCTCACATATTCGAAATCAAAGTGTATATATATAAGATCAAAATAAAATTAAAAGTGCATATATTCAAAGTCGAGTATATAAAATATTACAGCTATTATAAACTATCAAAGTATTATAACTATCAACAAAACATACATATGCAGGTTAGTATATATATATATATACATACCTATGTGCAGACCATACAACAAAACAAAATATGCAAAAAATATACATAACAATATATGCAGAATATCCAATACATATAACAACTTAAAATATTTGCAGACTTGAATAGATATAACATATATATATATATTATATTCAAACCTACAAGAGAACTAAATATATGCCTGGAGCAATATATATTTAACTTATACACATATATATAACAAGCTTGAAATATATAACATAAATACATAAACTTACCTATATACATAAAGTAGACGCACGCAAATAGTAAGGGCAGAGATTGTATGGCGGAGGAAACTGATGTAAGGGAGTGGCTCTGGGCTTGTGTGAACAGCTGCTGAGGGATGGAGTTAGAGATGGGCTTTAGGCTCGGCAATAAGTTTTTGAGCAGAGAATGGAAAAGCAGGGTTTCACAAATGATCATATAAGCTTCAGCACACATACATATAACTCCATATATACTCTTTCAAGCAAATGAAGATGAGCATGTTGGAGATGGCTGTCACAAGTTGGAGGATGCATGGGTGATTGTAGCAGGTCCATGTAAACAATGAAGCAAACCCAAGTTTCAGATTTATATATAAAACTTTGTATAATTCTCGAAATGAAAGAAAAGGAACGGAAGAGGCCTAAATGAACAGTTTGGACTTACATATTAAAATGAATATAGGGAAGAGTGAAGGTCAAAAGCTGAAAATTGTTAATGGCTATGTCTGTTGGATTACCAGTGGATAACAAATCAACAAAGAATTCAAAAGGTTCAAAAATACGGAACCGGTACAGAAACCGTTCCGTAGATTTTGTTTTCTTCCCGACTTTGAAATTTACAATTGAATATACCGTAGAGATCAGCACGACGAGACGATCAAAACGGTATACAAATATCAGTGGTACGATCATCCTATCAAAAATCGATAATCGGTACCGAAAATGCTGCAATAACGCTGAAAATAAGATAAACGGAGCAATAGCGGTCCAAATTTGGCGAAACGGAAGATGACGTCTCACTTAGAAGATGATTTACAAATTTTCTATAGAAAAATATTCAGGTTTAGAAAACATTTTATTATCATCAAATATTAACTGATTTAAATTGAAATAAAATTACACAAGAAAATAAACTTTCATATTTTCTGATGAAAATTTACCATTTGCTATGTTTAATTAGACGTATTCCAAATATTAAATTTTTATTTCAAAATTCAATTATTTAAAATTTCACAAAATTCAATTAAATAAGTTATCAAAACCATTAGAAATTTCGGGTCGTTACATTCCATCATAGACTTTCCCTTTCAACTGTTGTCGGCTTAGATGATGATGATTCTAAAGCAAAGACCTTTCCTTTTTCTGCCTTGGCCGCTTCTGGACATTTGTTCTTATAATTCCCTACCTGATCGCAATTAAAGTACTTCACATTTTGCTTCCCTACAACCACATTACCATCACCAGATCGACACTCATTAGCATAGTGCTCCTTCATGTCACACTTGTAACAAACTATATCAGCTTTCCCCTTTTTTCCAGCTCCACCTTTCTGAGCTCCCTTCTTCTTAAAGAATTTCCTCTTCTTATTCTGAGAATTCTGGTTCTCCACCGAATTCACTTTCCCAAAGGTCGAAAGCATTTCTTCATTCCTGATAGCCATCGCCACCACTATATTCGATGGATCTCTGAATTATGGCATAGTTTCCCTAGCAATCTCCTGTCTCAACCTCCGAATAAACTTCTCGTTCCTCTTGATAACAGTATCAATAGTTGCATATCCATACCTGGACAGCTCATCAAACTCACCAGAGTATTTTAACATTGACATTTCTCCCTGCTTCAACTCCATAAACTTCCTGAGCAAGGCTGACTTGGCCATTTCAGACAAAAACCTCTCATCGAATCTCCTTCAAAATTTTGCCCAAGTCAATTTCTCTTCTGGTACCCCTCTGGTCACCCCGTTTCACCAGAACAAAGCAGCTTTTTGCAACTGTCTCATAGCTAACCTCCTTTTCTGCTCATCATTCAGATTTGAATTAGCAAAGATCCTTTCATAGTGTAATAGCCAATTCTCCATTTCTATTACATCCTCAATCCTCACAAAAGGCTTCCCATCCAGACTGGTGTAATCTCGACTCAGCTTAGCATAGTTATTACCAACCGGCGCTATGGGATTGACTCCTCCCGCGTTAGCAGCATTTCCTCTAGCTACTCCTGCAGCTTCTCCAACTTGCATCAGATTGACAAAGAACTGATACACAATCCCTATATCTACTGGTGGGGTTGCAGCACCAACATTGGCATTTGCATTTTGATTAGCATTTGCCCGTAGATCTAGATTCCTTCTAGTAGTGGGTTGAACATTTCTGTTGGTTGTGATGCTTTCTCTACCTAGATTCACTCTTCCATTTCCTACCTCCATATCTTTCTTTCTCGTAAATCTTTATATGAGCCTTAGTAAGATACAGAAGAACGGTATAAGAGAGAGGGGAGAATAATGATAAAATACATACTTATACATAGCAAATACAAGTACATTACTATAGCATAAACCCAAACCCCAATCTTATTCTCCGATTCATTTGGATTATGTTTTTAAATACTCTTTAGGTTTACAATTCTTTTAATCACAAATCTATGCTCTAATACCAACTTACAACATCCCCCATTCCGAGGCCCAAAACTAACCCCTATGGATGCTATATTTATCCACAGTTATTAATTCTCAACGACAAAATGCAGCTATGTTAATCATATCAATAATCAGAAGTACATGAATATGAAAATATTTCAAACATAATTCAGAAATAAATTTTACATTCTATTTCAAAATATGATTTCATATTCATTACATAATCTCATTCGCAAATCCACTTTTAGTGGAATTATAATCATTAAAAAATACTCCAAAAGGGACATATGACGATGCCCATTTGGTTGATCAGAGTCAAATACTTGGCAATTATACAACTTTGCCATCACATCTAAATAGACAAAACCAAACTACATAGTGGAAATAGAAAAACTCTTAATAGCTAGATTACCTCTAGCGTGTCTCCGAAAGCTTATTCTCTAACTGGAACTTGAAATCCCTTACTCCCGACCTACTCAAATGAGTATCCGAGAGTTTAAGGGAAAAAACAAAAACTTCGGGTCAGATAACAGTCTGGTATGAATAATAAGCTACCATCTCGAACCAAATAGATATCTAGTGAGACCACGTCATCACTAGTATCTTAATCAAAACTATTTAACCATATCCCGTGCTTCTGCAACCACAATGATTTGAACAAAAATAGGATTCATAGTTATGCAATATATATTGGATTACCCATTCCAATTTACTAGATTACCCATCTTAATTTTAAATGACTATCCGTCATAATTTAAACTGATTGTCCGTCTTATTTTAATCCGACTACCATCTTATAATTATGTGGACTTACCATCTCACGTTTAAACATATTCATAGTTATATGGACTATCCATCTCACATGCAATAATTACTTGGATTACCCACCCCCTACCATATTGATTAACCATCACATATGGTTCCATTGTTTAAATTATGTGGATTATCCATTACACATATTCCATTTAATTTACGATGATGTAGACTACCCATCACACATCATATAGTTTTCCTAGAATGACTATGAACCTTTTATTAACCTTATATGGACTATTCATCTTTGGAATTATATAGACTATCCATCTCACATCCCATAGTTTTCCTAGGATGACTATGAACCCATTATTTAACAATTTGATTCATGCTACCCACATATTTATCCTATGTCTATTGGTGTCCCCAATTAGGTTATTCCCCCTTTAAGTTATAACATTTCATAGTGACTTACATTGGTATCCCCAAATGATCAATGTCGAACTCATTTAAGAAAATGCATTAGTATACCCAACGACAAAGTCTCATTTCTAAAACATTTAGTTTGTCAAAACCAATCTACTTTGGTGTCCCCAATGATAGTGTCGACATCTATAATCAAAATAGTATTGGTATCCCAATGTCTGAAATCGAAGTCATAAACAATTAGCTCGATGCCCTTAATTTAGTTAATATAAATCAATGTCGACATCCTAATAGTGTCGACAAGGTGGATTAAGGCTCTCCGCCTTTAATAAAATAACAGGTGAAACCCACGGAATTACAACCTCATCGACCTCTATCCAAGGTCAAAGACATCACTTAAATTCTTTTAAGTATTAAAATTGTACGTCGAGGATAAAGTCGATAGCATAGATAAAATATGGGTTACCCACCCTTTTCAAAACAAAGCTTACTGTTTGTAAAAACAAGTATAATGTCGCCGACAATGATGAAAATGACATCAATGCAAACGACGTCATTATAAAAACATACTTAACTTACTTCAGCTATTCTGGCATGAAGTCTATATAGAAATAAGGTCGACGTTAAAGACGACGTCGAGATTTATCAAAAGGATAGTATAAACAATTGACTAACTACCGAAAACCAAACATGTAGGGTCATCGACCCTAATAAATAGCGGTAACAAGAAAAGTGAAGTCATTAAAAGTTTTATACATAACTTACTTTGGCTATTATGCCGCAAATATATAAGTGCGAAGAGACATGGGAGAAGAGATGCGGTGTCACTTATTGATGAATCACGAAGTGCCAATGTCACTGATGCTAAGTTGTCAATGAGGTCGACTTCGTCCTATGTTGAAACATTGCATAACTACCGAAGTAATTATCCTATGCTTCCTTCACTTCGACATCGACACTCATGGACGTGGCACTTCTACAGGCGCAAACATGATACATGCGACGTGGCATTACCGCGATTATCTAGAAAACTGATTTATTTTCAATAAAAGCATCTACTTTTCACTAAACCCAAACTTTTTGTCTAATTTCTATTGGATAAAACCATCTTTTAACCTTTCCTTTGCAGAAATGCTACCGCATACCATTTTCAACTTCCTAAAACATATATCAACTTTAGTTAATAATAACCTTTGTTAATTACAAATTTAAATGCTTATCTAGCATATTAAATTTATAATAAATCATATTCGCTTGGGAAAAATCCCAAAAATTCATAGAAATTCGAGAATATCCTTCTCTCTTCCATATAAAAATTTCAAAGCCAAAAACCATATTTAATTATTTTAAATAATTAAAACCCAAAATTAAGCTATTTGCTTCTTAGGAAATTCATAAAATCTTTAATCTAACTTGGAAAATTATGAAATTTAAAACTCATGTCCAAAATATTTTTTACATAATATATCCAAAAATCAAAACATTTGAAGACTAAAAACTTAGGTCTTACCCTTAAAACCCTTTCTAAAATTTCATAAAATTTTTCATAAATCATTATTCTATCCAAACAATAATTCTATAGCCATATCTTGGCAAAAATAATCCAATTAATTCAGATACTACCCATAGCCGAATTCAAAACAAGAAAATTGAGATGGAACATTTATTATTCACCTCAAAATCAAATGTTGGAGTTGAGATTTGATGTTGCTTAGCTTCCCTGAACCTTCTCGATTCCTCTTGATTTCATGCTTCTTCCTTCTATGTCATGGCCGACCTCTTTAGGCTTTTCTTTTCATTGTTTTGTTTGTGAAAAATGAGAATGATATGAGGAGGAGAGGGTTTAAGAGATATAAGATGGGTCTATACCTAAATTGCCCTTCTCATATATCCTCCTATATATTAAGTTTTCCAAACAATTTCATTAGTTAATTTATTAAGGTACGACCTTATTAATGACTAAATCTCATTCTTCTTAACTATCTACATTATTCTATTTAATCCATCCAATTAAATATCCTGAATAATATTAACTTAAAATTAAGGGTATTGTAGACCCTAAGGAGTTTCTTATCAATATTAATTTACTTATATTCTTATATTGTTTATATTGATGTTTGGTTGAAATATTTGTGACATGCTGTTTGATTTGTGTAAGTGTCGCTATAGCAATTATCGCTACACCGACACTTCTGAAATATCGACTTTTTAAACCTTTGTGTGTGTTGAATTTGTGCTTATATTTTTACAAAAATAAATGTTTGGTCGATTTTTTGCACTTTGAAAGTTGTTTAAACTATATTGTCAAGTATTTTTGGGAATTTTGAAATAAAGAATAAGTGTTGTTTAAAATTTATAAAAAGGTTATAAATTCGATTAATTATTTTTTGGGATAATTAATTTTGTTTTAAATTTATAAAAATATTATAAATTTGATTAATTATCTTTCAGTATAATTAATGTCGTTTTAAGTTTATAGAAAGATTATAAATTCGATCAATTATCTTTTGGCATAATAATGTTGTTTTAAATTTATAAAAAGAGTATAAATTTGTTAACTCTCTTTCGGGATAATTAATTTTCTTTGAATTTATAAAAAGATTATAAATTTGGTTAATTTTCTTTCGGGATAATTAATATGGTTTTAAACTTGATTTTTCTTCTTCAATCCTTTTAGTGAGCTTTCCTAACATATATTTAAGTGTTTTAAAAGTGGTTTGAAATTTATATACATTTTAAAGTATATAATATAGATTATTGAAGAAGAAGTTTTATTTCGAAATACGGAAATGAAATGGCTTTAAGATTTAATAAATTTTAGACTAGAGACTTTCCAAGTAATATTTGAAATGGATGGTTTAAATTATATTTCCAGCATTGTTGAGTTTATTGAAAAGTGAAAAGGAAGCATGGATTACAATATCGTTGTTGTAATAAATGTTTTCTGCGAATTGAGAAAAGAATTCATGGATTATAACACATTTGTTATAATAAATGATTTCGTAAAGTTATTAAGAAAACTGGCTACTTGACTTAATAAATGTTGATATCCTTAAATCTTTGGAGGAGTCTTGTTTTAAAGATAATGATAAGTTGTATGGTGTGAGTATTAGATGTACGACCATTTTTTCTACAAGCATTCATAAAGGTACATAATTGCATGACATTTTAATCTTTGCTACGTTGATTGTGTTTTCTTATGCCATTTGATCTTATATTTATCTTCGATGTCGTGTCACATGTATATTTGATATATCCATGATAATTATTCTCATAGTGATACATTATTTTTCTTTGAATTATGCTAAATTTTTGTATTGTTCTGTTAATATGGTTGTATGATTATTAGAAGTAAAAACAAAAATTACTTGGTTGTCCTAAAAACTAAAGTATCATGTCCTTGAGTGGTAGTTTATTTGGTCATGACATTAATGAAGAGGTGAAAGGATCAATTCTAACATTAAATTAATTAGTTAATTAACCATAGTGTGGGAAATCTGTAGGACACATATTCAAGAGTTAATGAAACTGTTTGGTTTACCTAGATATTCAAAAAAAATATTCTACTTGATGTTTATTTTTTATGTATACTTCTCAAGTGTATTATGGTATATGTATTAATAATATAATTTTAAAAACTACTTGGATTTTTTTAAATTTTAATTGGAATTGGCTAGTGTTAAATACTATACTAAAGCAAATGCTAAAATAATGATTATTTAAACCCAATTTTTAACATTATTCATCTCTAAGCATGATTCCTTTATGCCATATATGAAAGACTATTATTACATCAAATGTGTACATATTTGAATTTGTATTGTATCTAAGATGAACCTATGTTGAACTTATGGATCGTTTAAACAAGTATGCATGCTCAATAATGTAATGCTAAGTAAGAAATCATAGGCAGTTGATGTTGGTGTATTTTTTTTGTATAAATCCATTATTTTCTAAAGCGACTGCTAAAATTTTCGTGTTTCATAATTTATTATGCAGGTTTATTAATAAATGTTTATCAATAGTGTTCAAGAAGAAAAAACTAATCTAAATAAATCCAATACATAAATATCTGTTCTAATTTTCATATAACTAAAAAAATTCTAAAAATGTACTACTAAACAAATTATGTTGAAACCCGTGTGCATAGCACGAGTTCACACTAGTTCACAATAGTATTATGTGCATTAGAATCATATAGAGTTATTAAAGTTAAAATGCTACCATGCAATATCATTTCATTTCTAATTACCGGTTTATTTATTTATTATGATTTAATGATATTTTGCTACTATTTAGATGTTAAAATGCTACCATGCAATATCATTTTGTTTTTAATTACGGGTTTGTTTATTTATTATGCTTTAATGATATTTTGCTACTATTTAGTTTCAGTTTTGTGTTCTGAATGATTATTGCATTGTTTTTAAGTTGCACTTTTCAAAGCAAGCATTTATTATCGTTTTCTATTTTATAAAAATAGTTTCTTGCAATGTTATTATATGATAACATTTTGTACATGCTATTTTTCTAAAAAATAACAATTAACTTTTGCTGAAGTGTAATAACAATTTGTACATGCTGCTTAAAAACAAATCATATGCTTAACGATACCATATAGTATCGTTATCATACGTGATACTACATTTTTGCTACTAGTGGTTATTTATTATGAAATGGTGTTAGAGGAGGTGAGAAATGTTGTCGGGTGAGATGATAAACCTATGTGGCGAAACAAATGTTCAAACGATGCGTCGTGGTGTGATTTGAATGAATCTAGGGTTTTATATTTAGTTGGTGGCTATCTGAGAGTGGTAGCAACGAGTAATGCGACGGTGATGGTGAGCAACTATAGGAGGGAGTGACGTCGAGGAGGACCGGGGCAAAGCGAAACGAAAGTGTGGTTGGATGGAAAACTATTAAATTGTATTGTCAAGGATTACTGGCTCATGTAACAAGTGCTATAACATATTAGATTGAGATTCTAGAGGTCACTAATTCGAACCTCAAGATATCGAAATGAATATTCAGCCTACCCCTTTTGGTATATAAAAAATGAACTGCATCTTTTTTTCTTCTAATTTCGAAAGGTTGTTAATCAATGAACTAAAACTGAACCAGGGATGGCAATGAGACATATTTTTTGTGCCCCAAACCTGCCTTAGGTTTTTTAAATCCTGCCCCGCACCTGCCTGTAGATCCGGTGCGGGTCTGGATTTTCGTCCCGTACTCGGAATCCATACAGATCAGGGTAGACCCGCCCTACCCCAAGACCCGATGATGCTTTACATATGCATTCAAAATTATGTATTAATGTGTGCGTGCGTATATTTATTTATTTTATAAGAGGGATTGTCACTAAATGATATAATAAATACAGATATCAACGTGCTTACAATGATAAGTAAGGTAATAAAAATGAGGTGTACGATAATGGTTTAAAAAAACATGCATATATTATTATATAATTATTAGTGATGCAACTTAATACCATAAAAATCATATAACTTTTTTCTAAAAACCCTACTTCGAGAAGTAGAGCTAGGGGATACAGATGGTCCGCCACAACTGCTCCTCGTCTTAGGGGTACACAACGCAGCTTGATAGGACTTGAATCCGCGACCTAAAGGAACTTTGTTCCATGATTGCTAAACAATTTTGACCAACTGAGCTATGCATGCGGACAAAAAATCAAATAACTTATTAAGTGGAATATTAGAATATTCATGTTATAACCACTTGTGTATAAAAGGATTAATAAATCATCATTATATTAATAAAGCGATTTTATTAGGTCTTATCAATGCAGGTCGGGCTAGGGTGGAACAACCAAGCATCGACTCGACCCTCGATCCGGATCTCTTAAGAACGGATCATGTGTCTATCCGTCCCAATAACCCAATGAAACGAGTCTTAACGGATCAAAACAGAGACCGGCCTATTGAGTTTAAATGATCCGTCCCATTACCGTCTAAGAACCAATATCTCTGATCAAAATATCCCTCCCAAAATTTATATTACCATGCAACATTTTGTTCGTTGGGTAAAAAAGAGGAGGAGAAAATATTATTCATTGCCTCGTCCCCATGTTGAGAAAAAAGGAAACAGGAACCACTAAAATAAGGGGAAAAAAAAACACTTTCGCTAATAATGAGCAGGTATACGGAGAACTAAAGATGATCGTTTAGCCCTAATTCTCAATTCGACAAGGTCGGATCAGTTATTTATTGTTCTGATCCGATCGAAATTGCAAATTCAATCGCATTAAAGATGAGTACCGTTAAAGATTTGGTTGACGAAGCAAAGAAGCGCGTTGTTTTGCTGCTCGTATGTGTTTTTGGGCTCTCTTATCTCATGTCCTGTAAGTTTATTTTACCATTTTATTTATTTATTTTTAGTATTTTAGTAAATGGTGAACTAAATGGCTACTAAGCAGTTGAATTTTGTGCGAATAAGATGATTGATGGCTTCAAAATTTGTATACGTACTGCAATAAATTGTTTGTTTTGTAATAAATTGTTAGATTGTCAACGCGAAAATGACACAAGTCATGTGCAATTTTGAACCAAAAAATTCTGGTAAGTTGAATAAAAGTATCAAGGTAGAGGTGCAAATCATCATAATAACTGAGTGAGCAGGCGATGGTACTTATTAGGTTGATTTTGAGTAATGGTAGTTTCATTTGAGGATGATATGAGACATAAATGGCATTGCAAAGGTTAAGTTTTATTATTTTAGTATCTAATCAATTGATGGTATGTACCATTGATCAATTTATTTGGTAGCAAAAGAACGTTAAGCTGGTTATATTTGCAATGGAGATGTATTAATATAGCACATCCGTTAAGAAAATTCTTGTGGATTGACAATGGTGTCATTTTCTACTGTTCAAGTTTTAAACTACCATTTTTTTGTAGTTGAAGATTGATTATAACTGATAGCTCGCGGAGAATTGTATAGATTTTACATGTTAATAGCATCAAAGAACATTTCACCTTTAGAATCTAACAGAACTAAGATTATACTTCAGCCAAATACTTTAGCAATTTGTTGTATGCAGAGTTTCCTGTAGTTACAAAAAATAGTTTGTACAAGAAATACTTTCTCTTTGAAGTTATTGATTGAATTTTATTGCTAAATATTGCTGCATGTTATTCCAGTAACAAGCTCATCAGTTTGGATCAATATCCCTACTGCCACTGCTTTAATTCTCTTAGGCCGTTATCTCTCTCTTGACCTTGATTTCCGAAAAAAGACATCAACACATGACCCTCTCAAAGATCAAATCACTTCAAAGAAATCCATCCAACTTCACAAGTTCCTCATTAAAAAGCCAAGTTGGAGAAAGAAAATTAACTCCCCTCCAGTTGAAGCAGCAATCGATCAATTTACCCGCCATTTAATATCTGAATGGGTAACTGATCTATGGTATGCACGTATTACCCCTGATAAAGATGGACCAGAAGAACTGGTCAATATAATTAACAGTGCTCTTCGAGAAATCTCATTTCGTGCTAGAGACATAAATCTAATCAATCTTCTCACAAGGTTATATAATTCCAATTTTAACTTCCAGTATGTCAAATTTTATAATTAAAATTATTGTTTAATTTTTTTGCAGGGATGTCATTGGGATCATCTGCAATAATTTAGAGCTCTATCGCTATAGTCACTTGAAAATTAAGAAGCAGAACTTGCGAAAATTGGAATCTGAAGATAAGGAACTCAAGATTGTTCTAGCAGCTGATAATAAGTTGCATCCTGCTTTGTTTTCTTTTGAAGCTGAGCACAAGGTTGTACTTAGCTGTTTAAGTTTGGTTAGATAATCAACAAAACTTTATGCTATATTGTATGCTTCAACATATATTTTTGTGGAAGGTTGGTAAACTGGCAGTGCATGCTTTGTCATATATTATTGTAGAAGATTGATAGACAAAAAACGTATGCTTTAACGTATATTAGTGTTGATGGTTAATAGACAAGCAGCCCATGGTATTGGTTTGGGTCATTTATATATTTTATTTCATGCTTATTAGCATATTAAATCATGTGAGTTATGATTCGTAGTTTTGAATACAATGATTCAACATTCAGAAAAATGCTTTTTGAACAAGGATAAGAAATATATGGCTTGGTTATTAAGTAGAATTTCATTACACAACGAATTGTAATAAATACAGGTGTTGCAGCATTTAATGACTGGACTCATGCAAATAACATTTAAACCTGAAGACCTTCAATGCACTTTCTTCCGATATACGGTCAGAGAGCTGCTAGCTTGCACAGTATTCCGACCAATTTTGAACCTAGCTTGCCCAAGGTTTTTGTTCTCTTCGCCTTAGTGAGTTGCTGCACCTATTTATCTATCCACATATATCCACAATTGCTTACTTTATATGCAGGGTTATCAATGAAAAAATCGAAGCCTTAGCTATCTCAGTTGCCAATAAAGCCAAAAAGCCGCAATCATCAGAAAAATCAACCACAGTTAAACCACATAATACCTTGTCTGATCAAAACAGTGGATTGCAAGATCAGTCAACAAATGGTCTTGAACTTATTCAACTTAGGCAAGTGCAATCTAGTACTGAAAAAGTTGTAAAAAAAACTAATGGTGAAAATGATCAAATTAATCATCACAGTGAGAAAACTAATAATTTGGCAATTGATTCTGGAGCTGAATGGGCCCATAAGTTAGATATAATTTCTAAAAGAAAGACTCAAGTTTTAGCACCAGAAAATCTAGAAAGCTTATGGACAAAAGGAAGAAACTACAAAAATAATGAAGGAAGAGTACGAGCCGCAGCAGCATCATCTTCTGTTTCACAAGACAGACATACGAGTCATATTATACCAAAGAAGAGTTTTGCTTCAAGCTACAAAGATCAGAGCCCAGTAGCTGAAAGTGAGTCTTCTCAATTTCAGAAATCGTCATGTCATAATAAAACAGAAGATACAAGTCATGAAGAGACTGACTTTGAAAGTGAGACCTCATATGAAACCGAGGTTGATGAAAGCAATACTCTTGATTCACCTGGAACTAAAGTTTGGGACAGTAAAAACAAAAGAAATGATGTTATTTCACACATTCATCATCCTCTTGAAATTTCCCAGCTTAATCCAGGAAAAAAGAAAAGTAAAAGCAGTATTAGTCATTCCAAAACCTTGAAAACAAAGTTAGGGAGGAAAAGAGCAAGATCCAGCGATATAAAGGTGCCTCTTTGGCAGGAGGCAGAGAGAACATCATTTTTATTAAGCGAGGGACATGATATATTACACGACACAAAACCTGAATCCAAAGCTGTGGAATTGAGCGACGAAGCTGAGGGAGATAATTGGAGTAGAGTTCATAGTGGCGTAGATGCTTTATCTTCTCTTTCGTCAATTTCAACATCTGAATCATATGTGTCATCTTTGATGTCTCCTCAAAATTCCGTGTTAGCAGATTCTTTTATAAAGTTGAGATGTGAGGTAACTTCTAAAACCTTAAGGGGACGATGTGTGGTAGCAGAGAAATTCCATACCTTATTTTTTGAGGAAGTTGTACAAATCTAAAGACGTCTTTGAATTTAAATACAAACACAGCTACACTTTCCAGTAAAAGTTACTCTTTATACTTTAATATAACTTTTTTTTTTAATAATGCAACCATTAACCTTCTTAAGAACTTCTATACAGATATTTTCCAAAAAGAAACACTTGTAGTTTGATTACTGAAATTTGCTGATGCAGGTATTAGGTGCCAATATCGTGAAGAGTGGTTCGGTTACTTTTGCAGTATATTCCATTGCTGTGACTGATGCTAATAATAAAAGTTGGTCTATAAAAAGAAGGTCAAGACTGGATAACATTTTATCTCGTTTGGATGGAATAATAATCTTTGTTAAGTGAAATGATTCCCTCTTTAAACTGAATTAAGAGCTTATTTTATTTCATTTATACTAGGTACCGCCATTTTGAGGAATTGCATAAACGTCTCAAAGAGTACCCTGAGTACAATCTTCATTTGCCACCTAAGCATTTTCTATCATCTGGACTTGAAGGGACTATAATTTTGGAAAGATGTAAATCACTAAACAAATATTTGAAGGTACCGTATATTATTCTCTCCCTTGGTTGCAATTATGCATTTGCACTATGTAATTAGACCAAGAGTGCAAATTAATAAAAGGTTTTCTCACAAAATATGCATCTTTCTGAGTTGAGACACTAGAACAATTCACTCTCTAAGATGAAAGTGATAAAAGTTCTAATCTTCAACAAAATCCATGTTGCCCAGTCTGCTTCTTTGTAATTTAGTATACCATCATTTTTTCCATGTGGTTGGTTGTTCGTCTTTCACACATAACTTGAGTATTCTCGATAACTGAAGCACAGCATTACTAGAGCCTAGATTTTTTTCCCTTCACAGAAGGGTGTATATTGTATATTACATTGGTAGATCGCTTAGATGTATACTTCTTTTTGTATGCTTCTATAGTGATCCATTAGTTACGAAAATCAAAAATAAAATCTTACTCCTGAAAACTTTAATGGGTTTTTTAAAATCCTTTTCCTCTTATTGTTTTGTTAAAATTAATTGCAAACTTTCATTTTAAACGACATTTGATATTTTATTGCTTCACAGATTCTTCTTCATCTTCCAACTATTTCAGGATCTATAGAAGTTTGGGATTTCCTTAGTGTTGATTCACAGGTCGGTCATCATTTTGTCATCCACTTTTATACTTAATATACTTGTTCTTTTATCTTGTTCATCCAAAATGAACTGTTTTGTATAGTGCAGACATATATGTTTTCTGATTCCCTATCTATCATCCAAACACTGTCTGGTGAGTAATTATTCTTGCCGTATTTCTTTTTGAGCTTACTCATTGCCAGCATATGTAATGATTTTTTTTATGAACTTGCAGTTATATCTGATGACAAGTCAACTGAGAGCGAACCGAAAATTCTGAACTCAGGACAAAATATAAGTAGTCAATCATCTTTGAATGGAAACATACAGTATGGTGTGCCTATGAATAATAACAATGATGGAAATAGTTCAGGACTGAAAAATAGAAACCTAAAACATATCTCTGAAAATAATCATGGAAATGGTGGTGGTAGCTCTTATCCAGATTATTTGGGGACTGACTCTGCGCACAAGTTTCATACTGATGTTCCATCTTCAAGCAACTATAAAGAGCCTAAAATAGACAGGGATACCAATGCTGAAATTTCTCAAACTTTTGAAGATATTGACGAGTCAGATATTCCTGTTGAAGTAAGTTGCACTATTTACGAACACCGTTTGACGATCAAGATATGCTTTATTTCTGTAATTCATAGATTCAGAAGGGAGATATTGAATATTTTACCGGTTGTAGTTTAATATCAACAATGAGCATGGCTCTGATTTGTTCGATCTATTTTTTGGTAATGTATTCTTTTACTATGCTACTTAGATACAATATTATTTGTGTTTGTCTACAGACACACACATACACACACACAGACACCCCATTGGATCTTTTTATCCTTATATGGGAGGTGGACATCAGAGGGGATATAATGGTTAAAATCTTTTGTGTCGCCATTTATGTCAACAAATTGTTTCCAAATATAGGGCAAGGATCGGCTACACCGCATTTTTGCTACACCTCCTCCATGATTTCAACCACATATTCCGAATCAAATAATATACCCTGTCTCTCCTAAAGAGTGTGTGTAGGGTAAGGATCGGCTACATCTCATTTTTGCTACACCTCAAATCACCCTGATTTCAACCACATGTTCCTAAATAAATAATATACCTTCCCTCTCTTGTCAGACAAGGTATATTAGTTAATTTGGAACACGTGGCTGAAATCAGGGGGATTCAAAAGCATAAAGTTCCCATAGTCAGTTAACCACATTTGCATTTGCATCTTCATCTTTATTAATATTATGGTTAGCAGTGTAATTTGTCATGGTGCTAATAGTCATGTGGGAACTGGGAACATGGTTCCAACTTCCCATAATTGTTCCTTGGTACATACTCCATGACATGATGCTTCCTTTTCTTCCTGGCTTAGGACTATTTGGGCACGACTCCATTTGAAATGAGTAAGATTAGTTTCCATGGTAATCCCTTCCAGAGTCCATAACCTTGCATATCAAAGATTGGGTTGCATTTGGTTCCACCTTCATATGTTCCTACCTTAAGACTAAATATCCCATGTACTCCATATATGAATGAATTATTTTGTAAATCTTTGCTATTTTTTTTGGTGCGGTAGTCTTTGTAATGGCACTGCTACAGGCAGTGTGATGGTTTTTTGCTTTTTTACATTGAATTCACAATGATCGAACATTCTATATACATATTATATTTAATAGTCATTACAGCATCGTCATGATATTTAATTGCTACTATATTTAACTGGAAGAATCTGACTCATACATGACAGTATAAATATCTTAAATACATTCCATATATTTGCCACTGCACCTCTCTATATCATCACATATACGACTGCAACTTTTTTCTTCTTCGCTTTTCTAGATCTTTGCTATTTTTGTTTGGTGCAGTTGTCTTTGTATTGACAGTGCTACAGGCAGTGCGATGTTTTCTGCTCTTCTTACATTGAATTTGCAAGTAGTCTTTGTAATGACACTGCTACAGGCAGTGCGATGTTTTCTGCTTTTCTTACATTGAATTTGCAACGATCAAACATTCAATAAACATATTATTTAATAGTCGTCATGATATTTAATTACAATTATATTTAACTGGAAGAATTTGACTCTTACATGACAATATGAATATCTTAAATATACTCCATATATTTGGCACTGCACCTTCCTATATCATCCTATATAGGAATGCAATTTTTTTTAGATCTTTGCTATTTTCGTTTGGGGCAGTAGTCTTTGTAATGACACTGCTACAGGCACTGCGATGTTTTCTGTTTTTCTTACATTGAATTTGCAATGGTCAAACATTCAATAACAATATTATATTTGATAGTTGTTACAGTATCGTCATTATATTTAATTACTATTATATTTAACAGGAGGAATTTGATTCATACATCACAATATAAATATCTTAAATATACTCCATATATTTGCCACTGGACCTCTCTATATAATCCCCAAATGTTGGATGCTTTTTTGTTGTCTTGTCAACTTGAGCACTGATGTCAATGTTTATTTTGTAATTTTTTATCCTTATCATGATTATGTATTTTCCATATTCTTCTGCAGCGGGTATCCCAAAATCTAAGTATTCCGATACTGAATTTGGTGGATGTAATATTTCAGCTTCAAGATGGTGGCTGGATAAGGTTTGTTATGTGACTGATTTTTTTCTTCAGTTCAGACGTTTCTCTTCTTTCACATTATTTTATTGAACAAATACTTGTAACTTCATATTTGGAATCTTCTTGTCATTTAATTTAGACGCCAGGCGTTCTGGGTTGCAAAACAAATATTGCAATTAGGTATGGGAGATGCTTTTGATGATTGGCTTATAGAGAAGATACAGATTCTGAGAAAAGAAACAGTTATTGCTTCTGCAATCAACCGAGTTGAGCAAGTAAGCCACTTAATTATAAAAGCTAATCTCTTACTATGTTAAATCACAGGCAAAAAAATCTCCATTTATCTCATATTTCTTTACTGCCATCTTTCATTGTATGCTTGAATTTCTTTGTTATGAGATTGTATAGATACTCTGGCCAGATGGAATTTTTTTGACTAAACATCCAAATCGCAAACCACCGACACCGGTCACTTCTCCAGTTAGTCAAAATGGAAACAATACAGCTCAGTCCAACAAAGAGGAAAATCAACCGACTCCTGAACAACAGTTAGAAGCTATAAAGAGAGCTAAGTTTGTGTACGAGCTGATGATTGGTGAGACTAGAACTAATGATTATTATCTTTTTAGTAAAAAGAAATTTCCCCAGCCCTTCAGTTTCCTTTTTTGGCTGATTCGTAGTCCTTGTTAATTCTGCAATTTTGTGCTTCATGACGCCCTCACCCTGTAAATAGTAGCGAGGCTTCTGTTGGAAGAAGCAACGTTTTACATCATCGCCTTTTGTATTTCTTATATATTTGGTTCTTTTGAAATTTTTAGTCTTAGACCGAGAATGGCCATCAAATGATAACAGTGGCATGTGCATAAAAAACAATCCGGGCACTATTTATGTCACATGTTTCTGAGCAATTAAACGTTTCACATGTTTGTCATCCCTTATTATTTCTTTTGTTATTCAAACTGTAACTTTATGGTTTATGTTTCCCGAAAGAAACAAAGATCCAGATAATGCATCCTCATTTGGATGGAACCACAGTATTTTGTTTCTAACATGAAAACATCGATAATATAACTCCAACGCAAGAACTTACTGTTGTACATTATTTCAGATAAGGCTCCAGCTACTCTTGTCAGTCTTGTTGGTCGAAGTGAATATGAGCGATGCGCTGAAGATGTTTATTACTTTCTTCAGGTTTCTTTTTTCATTATCGACTCCATATAAGCATACTTAAGATGATGCTGGACATTATTAATTTGCTTGGTTTTTACAAATTGCAAGTGCTGCTAAGAAATATCCCAGTTTTCCAGATACAAGCAAGATATACTCCCCTCTTTAGCCTTACATTCTGCTCAGCAGTGGAAGTAATTGACATTTTTTTTCCTTTCCGATTAGACGATTACTATTATAAATCGCTTTCCGATTTACCCTCTATCTCACAAAATAAATAAATAAAGTAGATAATATATATCACAATGTCAGTACAGATAGTAATCTCCTCCAATATTACTACAATTAACAGTTTTAAGTTATAAAATAACATGAATCTTTGAGTAGTGTGTGATAGGGGTGAAGCAAATGAGCTGGTAACATAGCTCTGGATTGCCTCTGATTTCTTAAGAAAATCTCTCTTGGTGTATTTGTATGGATTAAGAATCGATCAAGAGTGCATGGGTCCAAATTTTACATAAATGCAATATCTGAAACTAGTCATTCTGATTGGGTGTTTTACAGTAGAGTTGTCACAATATAACCCGACCCTAATCATTTTTGTAGATCGGTTTGGTCAACCAATTTATAATCTTTTATTAAATGGGCCCTAAATGGGTATAACCCTTTATTAAAAATGTTATGTGTAACTGTAACCCATATAACCATTTATATAAAATCTGACATTTGAAAATTTGAATTTTGAAAATTTGAATATTCAAATCAAAATTTGGAAATTTGTACCGAACCATTGGGCGAAATACGTTTTTTTTTGTTTAAACTGCAATAACTTCTTCATACTGACTCGATATCAGACAAGACTTTGATCAATGAACTCGCATCAATATTATGGACAATATTTTTTACTACTCGGATGCTTTATATATAAACGTACGTTTTAGTTCTCCATAGCGACTATTGGTTGTATTTAGCAAATAATAGACTGCATCCTCACACCTGAACTTTGACTTGAACGATAATATTGAAAATTGAAAATTTGAATCATGAAAATTTGAGAATTTTGAGAATTTGAATTTCATAAAATTTGAAGGTCAAAATTTTGAATTCTAAGTTTAATATTAGAAAATTTGAATTTTATATTGAATTTAAATTTGAAAATTTAAGTTTTTGAAATTTTGCATTTTAATTTCGAAAATTTGGAATTTTGAAATAAAAGATATAAAAAAGTAAATTTTGAAGAAAATTAGGATTTGAAATTTTGGTTATTATAGAAATTCAAAAAGCAACAAGAATTTGGAAATTTCATATATTTTCTAAATTTTTTATTAGTATGCTTTTTAAATCATTAAATGGGTAACCCGTATGTTAAGTGGGTTAGGTCAGATTGATCATATGCAGATAAATCCCCGCTAAAGCCTCTCTAATGCCCTGCTAAAGCGCCCAGCGCACTTCAACTGCAACGCCTTTTCAGTTTAGCGCTATTAAATAGGAGATCCGCTTAAAACTCCATTATTTTCCGCTATTCTCACTAAATCAGCGGTTTTTAGCACCCCTATAGCAACTTTAATATAAATGGTTAATTTGACCAATTTTCTTCTAAATCAAATCAACAAATTTCGGTATAGGTCTAAGTTCAATTCCTAAGTACTCAACATAAATTAGATCTTTATTCTATTCCTCAAGTTTGAACTGCATGAATTATGATATTATTCGGTTTTGCTCTATAGAAGTGAATAATGTTTTTTTCTATACAAATGTATGAATGAGAATAAATCAACTTTGGAGATTTAATTTTATCTCCAATAAAGGTTTATACATCTCCGCTATTTTTCGATATATTCCTGCTTTACCCTGATATAGTTTTTTTTGCACCTTCACTGTTATAAAACCGCTAAACACTTTAAGTTTCCATAATTGATCCTTGTACTAAATAAGTCAAATGTGATATGTCATAATTGGATCGGTTCAATTTTTACCTGACTCTTTTACAGATCTGATCTGTTTGAAGGGTCTAGTTTCACAATCATGCAAGCATGCTAGACATGAATAAAAATTCTGGCCGAAATGCTTGAATTCTGTCTGTTCCAGCTTTGGCCTCGACCCAGATGGAATTCATTCTAAATTCCAATTATGGACCAAATTTCAGTTCAAGGGCTGAATAAGTAAAGAGGATCACTCATTACATCAAAAAAAGGGCTAAATAAGTAAAAGAGGATAGAGGAGAAAATGCAAAAAAATGCAGTAAATATCATAGAAAAAGGTTACAAACTAGACAAGACAACATAAAAAGGTGCACTAAACATGTAAAAAAAATGCACAAAAACTGAACTGTTTTTAGAGAAGACGTGACTGTTGTAAATTCTAGGGCTGTTATGGTAACGGTAAATTTACTATTACCATACTATTACCCGTCAATCGGTTACCATTTTAAAGTAAAGTCGGTATACCAGTATAATCGGTATGGTAACGGTAAATTTACCATTTTCTACGGTAAAACATCGGTAATATTTTTTCAAAACCAACGGTAACGGTAATTTACGAGTCCGTTCATAATACATTGATATTCATGTAAGATGTTGTATTACAGACATTTAAAAGCAAGAAAATAGTTCAATTTATCTCAGTAATTCAACTCAAATGATGATAAATACACTTCTTTTCTATGTCCTTTATCATCGTTCGGTGTAAAAATATATCAACTTATTATTTTTCTAGACAAACGGTAATTTACCATTACTAGCGTAACGGTATACCGGTCATCGGTATACCGGTCATCGGTATACCAGTCAATCGGTAACGGTAAACAATTTTAGTTTACCAGTAAAAACGGTACGGTAACGGTATTTACAAAATGGTAACGGTAACCATTACCATAACAGCCCTAGTAAATTCCAACTGAATTGAGCAGAAAAAAAACGTGAAAGAACAGTAAAATTGATCAACAATTTTGTTTTAAATGCATATTTTGTTCTCGTAAATACAAATATACAATATCTATTAATGTAGTTCTGCCGGAAAAAGTTTCAAAATCCATAATTGGGATTATCGTACTTTACTGTATTTTCAAAAATATTGGATGAACGAAACAAAATGGAAACCAAAATTTTAAACCATAGGGCAAGCAGAACCAACAAAAGAAAATAGCTTGATTTATAGCTAAAATTGTTGACCTTATTGTTATTTTTTTCCAGTCATCTCTCTGCTTAAAGCAACTTGCATTTGAGCTCCTAGAGTTGATTCTTGTATCTATATTTCCGGAGCTCGATGATGTTATAAAGCAATGCCGTGAAGATAAGGAGATGTTTGGAGAAATTGTAGATGATAGATGACTTTTATATGGAACATATTTTTCCCTTCCATATACTATTAAGAATTTACAGATTTAGTAAATATGTGTAGATATACAGATTTACCCCATCGTGAAGTTTTGTTGAGAGGATATTTCCTTGGAATCTTCTTGCCCTTTTATTTTACCATTCTTCCGGAATTCCAAGGCATTAAAATTAAATCCCACTTTTCTTTTTTTATCAGTTGCAAGAATCATGTATTGTATATATACATTATATGCAGTTTTTGTATAGTTCTAGCCTTTTTATTTTTGGGGTTTATTTTCCTTGTGGTTTTATTGTACGGGATTCTGATTGGAAATGGTTGGTTAATTCATAAATTTTGATGGTTTTGTTAGCTCTCTCTATATACATTATTGTATGTCATAATCTGCTTGTGTCATTATGTTGTTTTTGTTTCTGAATGCTAACATATTTAGGTATAGCCTTTGTGTGGTAAGTTTATGCAGTGAATTAGTCTATGACTGACGTCAAATCACATAGTTTGATGGTCGGCTTTCACGTTGTTTCCATGGATGTTAAGCATTTACTTTAAAGTTTGCTTTCTTCAGATAATAATTAATTGTTCAAGGCCTTTTTATACTTACAAAATCACAATGTTCTATATATGTATATATATTGTTGCAAACTAATGTTTTGTCTATGCTACTTAAGAAACGTTCCTTTCTTCTTTTTTTGGTTGTAAACTTATGTTTTGTTTATGCTAATTAAGAAATGTTCCATATTTAAGCATTTCATTGAGATATTATAATTCAATAAATTTTCATTCAAATCTTTGTTTGTAATGCGGTAATGAATTGCCATCTGTACACATATTTCTATGATCTTTCTAGTGTCGGTCTGACAGATTGGATGGTGTATGTACACGTATATTTCAGTTATCTTTGTAGTGTCAGTGGGAATTTGGACTAACATCTCAAGGTGCGATTGTTTGCATCACGAAGGTGACATGGTAAAATGGCACAAAATAATAAGAACGGTTCGCAAAAGGAGAATGCAATCTTGTGTTATGGAATGTGCATTATGAAAAAGGTATTAATAATTTTTTTATTAATAATTATATTGTTAATCTATTGTATTGTTCTGAAGATGTATTTTGAAAATATAACTAAATACGAAAATTTGATAATTCAACCACATAATAGTACAAGTAGAGTTATAGTAGTATAACAAGTTCGAATTACATTACAATACTGATAAAAGTGCACTTACAAATTACGAATTACCAACGTAGTTCAGCAGCAACTAGTTTACTTCGTATGTAATTTTGAACGTTTTTCATGGAATTTATAGCATTTCTTTCAACTAGTTCACAATCGTCATTTTCCGACATTTCGAATATTATAATACTCTTGTATAAATTCTTCCGAAATTAGATCAGGATCATCGTCATATGCATAAATTCAAGGTCTCCTTCGTTGTATCATTGTATGAAATTGCGAATAGTCATTGCAACAGTTACAACATTTACTTGGACCTTATAATTGTACGTCTGCGTATTATGTAAAATTGCAAATCTTTTCTTTCAAATTCTAAAGGTTCTTTCAATTACTATGCGTAAAACTGAATGGTAATAGTTGAAAATTTTATTTTCTGTCTTTGATTGGTTTTGCGTTTTATTAAAATCTGGAATATGATATCTAACGTTGCGGTAGAAAGGTAAATAGTCATTCATTAATGATTACCCCGAGTCAACTAAATTATATTATCATGCACGGTATATTGTTGATCCAGCGAATTCTTTTACATTCAGAAGTGTCAATTCGACCGATTGAAGCTTTCTATAACGCTTTAATTCTCGTACTAGCTTACTTATCAGTCAAATCTTTGACATCAGAATCTGAGCGATAATCTTTGTTGAAGGGTTTAACCATTGAAGTGGAGTTAAAAGAAGATGATATGATGAGAAGAAAGGGAGATGGGGTGAAATTGAGAAATAAGAGGGTAATTTATAGGAGGTTAAGCGGATAGTTACCGTCAGCGTATGATGCTTCTGACGTCAACTATTAAGTTTGGCCTGTTCACCCAACTGGCCATTGCAGTGGACCACACATAACGCGTAAATGGACAAAAAAAGTCTTCAAAATCACCCTACTAACTATACTAACAAAAGAAAGTTAAAGTTAGATTGGTATTCATTATTTACATAGCATTGGCTTTTTCCAGACGGACGGATAAGACTTTAGATTGTTAATTTAGACTTCTAAGATTAAACCCATGAACAGGTCAAAAGAAAAGGAAGAAAAATAGTGGTTTTTTCTTGATATGTTTCGTAAAATTTGTGAATATTGCACGTGTTTTTAATTTTAACAAACGGTAGACATATGTGCACATACATTCATCAATATGCCATTCCCGTTTGCTGTCGCCAACTTTCCTCTCTTGTTTCATGGCCACAATTGTTCCTTCATTGTCGTCCACACTCCATTCCTAATCTTACTGCGTCTGCGACAGCAGCAGACGTGCATAACCGAGGACATATCATATAAAAAAGCAAATATGAAGGCTAAACAGTAGCTGTTTTGTTTGTATACAACATTAAAAGCAGCACATGCAAAATGCTAAAACTACAAGTTGTACGTCTGCCCCTACTTCTAATCAACTTAATGGAAAATACACATTAGATTTGAAATCTGATGATTTTGGCCATGTAATTTTGTCGGTGGCCTTTTTTCCAGTGAATCCATAATAAATAAAGACAAATAGATTGGAGATCATAGATTCAGATCTAGGTTTATTTTATACGTTTCTGCTTAATATGATAAATGATTAGTCAAACCTCGATTCCTCATTTGCACGACAGGGCTATTCATTAGATTTTGAGACATTAAAACGTGTAGACATGTACTTAACTTTAAGATTGTTTTTATAAGCTGCCCATTTGCTGCCCAAAAAGCTCTAAGCTCCACCTACTGCTACTGCCAAATGGATTGAAGATGGTTGGAATTTTGAAGGAGAAATAACAAAGAGCAATCGATAAAACATTGTTGTGTCGTGTACAAGACGTTTTCTTGAAAGGGGAATTTGATACGACTTGCAATCAATAATTTTGTTCTCTACCAATGATTAACACAACGATCTCTTAAAATTTATTGTAGTTTTATTATAGTTATCCAACAATCCCCCACTAATTACAAGAAAACACAAAGAAAAATATCATGGACAAAAGAAAATTTTATACGCGAGTATCAATGTCTTTCGATACATAAAGAAGTGAGTTTACAACTTAATCCAAATAGTGAATTTCTTCTTTAACTACAAAGATTTCGCTTGAGATCTCACAACACGTATTAGACTTTCTATTTCTATAAACTCCACGATAAGTATGCGCTTTTAATGGCCATGCCCCCATCTTAGAAACTTTATGAGTGCTCTACAGAACTCAAATCTCTCATAGAAGGCAATCCACTTTTGCACTCAAGTAAGCGAGTCCATCAAGTTCTCTATTCTAACACCAACCCTTATGGCTGTGGAATCATTAAGAGTATAAAGCTCAACCTCATAAATAAATAAAAATAATTCATCAAGTGTGTTTGTACTAAAAATGGGCAAAACACTCTTCGGGAGTTATTTGAAGAGATAAAATGAAGAATATAAATGTAAAACAGAGATTATCTAACAAAAACTCCAACAAACAAGAACATAAAATGCAAAGACAAGCAATTTAGAGTAGTTCAGCGTAGCCTACGTCCACTATGAAGTTTTGATGATTTTATTGATTCTCTTTCAATGATTACAAGCAATTACAGCGAACCACAGTGAATTACAGTTTGGAATTCGAATTCAACAGTAGGAATAAGATGCAAATCTCAATTCGGCAGAGTCTGGATGCTTCAGAATAAAAAAGATCCCCTTTCTGTATGCTCTGGGGCTCTATTTATAGGCGTAGGAGGCTCAGATCTCGTTCAAACTTCGGGAGACTTGGTCTGGCACGTGAGGGGGCCCACACGACCATTTTCAGAAAGTTTCGCCTCGATCTGCGATCGATACGAATCTATTTCGTATCGATCAAGATGATGTCCAATTAATCTGAAATTTGGCAGGGACATTCTTCAGTGTGTATGCAAGCTTCCCTGAAAATCTCATTGGATTTGGACCAGTGGATTACGAGATATTGTCGATACGAAATGGCGTTCATCGCTGGCTGTTTCGTTCGACTCCCTGGCTTCGAGTTGATCTCATCGTATCGATCACTACATGTGCTTCTGAGATGATGTGGCGCGCGCACTTCGTTTTGATCCAGTATTCACTCCACATTGACCGCTTCGACTCCATGTATCTCGCCTCGTTTGGTTCGATGGAGTACACGTCACCCTAGTCAGTTGACTTGTTGGATACGAATAAGTCAATGGGCCTGGATTCGAAGTGAGGTCCTCTGATGGATGCGAAGAGCGCTGGTCCGATGGACACGAAGTAGACACTAGCTGATGGTTGCGAGACACGTCAGCCGTTGATGGACACGAATCTGACCAATGCGAACTCGATGGGTTCGAACGTTGCCAACCTGATCGTTACGAAGCCATGGGGACTTGCCGATGCGAAGTGGGTGATGGACACGAGCTAGATGGATACGAAGCAGACACTCGGCCAATCGAATCGAGTTGTACCAATTATCGATGGACACGAAATCCATCGATACGAACTTGATGGATTCGAAACATGGCCACCTTTATCGATACGAAACAGTGTTCCCTGATGGATACGAAAAACACATCGTTGATGGATACGAAAACATGCTTTTCCCTCCAACTCGTATCCATCATAATTTGAGCATATGAACTCAGATTGTCTTGAAACTTGGAACGTTGGCTTCCTTTGCTCTCCTAGTCATGTCTCATCATTTGTAGCTCGATCCGGACTCAGACAAAATTCATCGATATTCATGACAAGCGATATTTGGAATCCAATCAATTTCTTGTTGTCCTGGCCTTGCCAAAAGGCGGGACAACATTTTGCCCCCCAAAGTACGTCTTGTGAAAACATGACGTGCTTTGAAAAGCTGCAAGTTCGCGAGTCGTTTCCAGTTTAGCTCGTTATTGAATTTCGCCTTGATTCTCTCCCGAACTGATTTGAAATCTGAGTTGAAACGACATTTGATGGTTGTTTTTGACTATCCTCTTGTATCGATCCTCTCATAAATCGATGCAAAAAGTTGGAAAGTATTTTTTTCATATCGATGCGGGTTGAATTGATGGATACGAAATGATTATCCGTATCGATGGATTCTAACAGATACGAATACTGTGTCCGTATCAATAAACCTGCTCTGTTGTGAATCGATGGCTCATAAAACGGATTCTTCGAATCGATGGAGTCCATCGTCTTCAGGTGGCTTCTCTGTGCGCTTCGAATCGATGAAGTCTAGTGGATTCGAAACGAGCCTTCGTTTCGATGTGCTGTTTGACTGGTTGCGACCGGTCAGGTTGACTGGGAGTCGAATCGACTCGGTTCTACCCTAGGCGCCATATAAATACCTGGGACTTCATCATTTTTCACTTTTTTACCTTCTATTTTTACTGTTGCTCTCTGTTCTCTTTGTGATCGATCCAGGAAGAGATAACATCTCCGTACCCTCGACTCGGTCAAATTCATTTCTTCGGATCTTCGAATCTTAATTCCTAGGTAAGCGACTGTGAATCTAAATGATAAGGCCGTCATGAATCCACTCTTTCTCCATCAATCTTCCCTTCTGGCAACTGGTAAAACCAGATCTGGCTCGAAGATATGATGGCCATGGCGATTTTTGCAGATTGGAGAAGAAAGGGTGGAAAAGGTGATTTTGAATCGATTATGGGAGCTGTTTGCACAAAAAATGGAAAAACACCTCAAAGTCGTATGATTTAATTGATTTTATGTTGTTCTTAGTGATTTGGGTGATTTATGCAAATATATGAAAAACGGGGGCTAAATTGTAAAAGACACGCAGATTTATAGTGGTTCAGCCAAAATGTGCCTACGTCCACTTTATATATTATTTCTCTTTTCTTGTTTAGATTACAAGTACAAAGCTTTGATACAAGTATCTGAAAGTTGTTTTGAAAGTTCTCTCCGTGCTTGAGTTCTCAAAACTTCTCCCCATTGTTGTACCCCTACCCCTCTATTTATAGAGTCAGGTTGGGGGTAGGGGTCTTGGATGTATATAGCAGCTGGTGGGCCTGGGCTGATGCAATCTGGCCTGGCGAAGTTGGTCTGGGATGCCTTGATTCGGTAGTACTGTGATTCGGTGGAGGCTGGTCCGGTAGAGGTTGGTCCGGTAGAGGTCTGTGATCGGATGGAGCTTGATTCGGTGGAGGTTGGTCCGGTAGAGGTCTGTGACCGGATGGAGATTGATTCGGTGGAGGCTGGTCCGGTGAGGCCTTGGTTCGGCAAAGCTTGTATTGGTTTACTGGCTTGGCTATGTAAGGGAAGTGTGTTGATTCGGTAGTAGGTTGGTTTGGTCGATGGGCTTGGTTCGGTGAAGGGTGGAACACATGGGTGGAAACACACCTAACATTTGCCCCTCAAAGTGGGGCATATGCTCGTATATGTCGTGCTTTGTTTACTTGGACAACCATATCTGGCCCGAGAACCGAACCGGTTGGTCCGGCTATTCAACTTTCCTCTATAAGTAGGAGCCCCAGGCCTTCGTTATACTTTTCCGAACTACCGAATCAATTGGAGTGCCTGAATCAACTATCGTGCCGATCCAATCTTAACTGCCGGACCAGGTAAGCTTTCTTCTGCCGAATGGTCTTTTAAGGTTGAATTTCTTTGTTTTACCGAATGAACATAAATACTTTCAGTACCTAATGAACTTAAAACTTTCCAATACCGAATGGACTCGAAAACTTTTAATACCGAATGAACTTAAAACTTTTCAACACCGAATGGACTCGAAAACTTTCAATACCGAATGACCTCAAAGACTATCAATACCGAATGAATTTGGGAGTGCCAGGCCGAATGAAAATTTGTGCCTTGAACTACCGAATGGCTTGAGTGCCGAATGAAGCTTCTTCCTTGTATTGCCGAATGTGTTTACGCGTTTATAAGTGGAACTCTAGACAATATACACTTGTTCGTTTGATCTTTATATCCCTTGTTCTAACGATGTGCTTTTTCGTGTTGCAGATAATGTCTCATAAAGTTGAAACCCGTTCCGACAGGAAGAAATCTACAGACAGAAGAGAATCTCCCGTCGTGCCCCCAGTCCAGTTGAATCCAGAACGACATGGGCCCACCCCGAGATCGCTAGTGGACGGGTACGGTCCTCAAGAGCTTCTAAACTCACCTCCTGATTGCTTCCCTAGCTCCCTCAAAGACGAGCAGCTTGATGTCATTTCTCGCTCTTTCGGGATTGACAGAGCGCGTATGCTGTTGCCGGGGGAAGGAGTGATGTCATATAATCCCCCCGAAGGATATTTCGCTTACAGCAGGTATCACTGTATGTGTGGTGCCATCCCGCCTCTTAATGCCTGGATAGTCAGCTTTGTCACATATCTGAAGGTGGCTCCATTTCAGCTTCAGCCTAACTCCTACGCCATTTTGGTGAGCCTTTTTGTTATCTTCCAGAGGAGATACGGGCGTCCTCCTTCCAACCGGGAGATCCGGTATTTGTACAACTTGAGGGGATATAAGAAGGGGTCTCCATACATCAGCTTGGAATCAGCCGCATCTTTCAAGCCTGTCCTGGACTTATATTCGAAGTTCAGTATGTTTAAGAAAGAATGGTTCTTTATCAGGGATGACTCTGTTTTCATCCGTCGCTTCACCTCCGGCTGTAAGTGTGAAGCTTTATTTATAATTTCTATTATAACTGCAATGCTTCTTCTTATGTGTTTTTATTTCTTGCTAGCGACAGGTGGCTTTGCGGTCGTGGAGAATGATCGCCTGGTTCAGATGGCTGTGGAAGTGGAAGCCATTACGGGAAGGGACAGGTCGGCTTCTTACTTGATCAGGAATGCTACACTTCTGGGGCACAACCTGATCCTTCCACATCAGTCCGTGGTCAAGTAGAGAGACACGGCGGAGGAGAGGGCTGCCAAAGCCACAGAAGGGGCCACAGCGAAGAGCGGCAAAAGGAGACCCTTCTCTGCGCATCCGGTCGCTGAGGGGAAGAAACTCAAGAAGTCTGATGGCCCCTCTCCCAGCACACATCCAGATGTTCAGGAGGAGGATAAAGTGGAGGGGAAAAAAGGCGAGGATGAAGGAGGTGAGGCAGAGAGCGGAAGCGGTGGAGAAGGTGACGGTGATCGTCACGGCAATGACGGTGGCAAAGGACAGGGTGGTGATGGTACCAGGGCTTTGTCTTCTGGGCAAGTAGGCGAGATGCAAGAGTGGACGGATGACGCTTTCCGCCAAGCCTTCGAAGGTTTGGAGGAAACGGAGAAGTCCAAGAAAGCTGATAAGGTTGGGACCGGTGTCGATTTATCTTCCGGGAGTGCTTCTACTGAGGCAACTTCTGCGGTTCAAGGTGAATTTCTCTTTACTCTTTTTAATTCTTGAATGATGGCACAGTACATGTTGGTGACACTTGATTTTCATTCCAGGAGCGGGCAAAACGGCCAAGACCTCAGATCTTCGGCACAGGCTTGAACAATACAAACTCCTCAAAGCTTCCGCCAAGCCGAAGCTTCCTACTAACCGTCCTGGAGACGTAGTCGGTTATCGTCCTCTTCTTGGAGTTATTGAAGAAGATATACAAAAGAATAAGAGGAGTCGATCTACATTTGAATCTCTTCCTGGTCCTCCGGCCCCACTCCAGCCTATTCATGATATTGAGGAGGAGGGCACCGAGTTTATACCTTCCCCCCATCCGTCTGAGAATCCAACCGTCATTCCGATAGATCATCCTGGCTTAGTTCGCAATCCGTTTGCGGGTCATCCGGACCAGGACCCGGCATCTCACGACATCTCCTTCGATGAGGTTACTGGTGAGCATCTCCTTCCTCGTAATCCTATGGTACGGGTGCTTGACGAAGCTAAGTCCCTGGACCTTGATCTGCTTACTACCCGGGTTGTAACTCTGGGGGATGAGGCTAAGGCAAATATTGACCGGGTTGCTGAGGAGACCAGGAAATTGATGGGGCACCATGCCCGACTGGTCAAGGCTGGGGAAGAGATAGGAAGCGCCAACATTCGGCTACGGTTGATGGTTTCCGACTAGGCTAAACAACTCGCCGACCAAGCCATCCAAATCTCCCAGCATGAGGCCGCATCCAGACAATTGAGGAAGACTATTGAAGAGGCCAGTAGGGCGGAGTTGCGGAGGATGGAGGCCGTCTGTAAGGAGCGGATTGACATGGTCATTGCCACGGTGGATGAGGTTCGGCAAGCGGATCTCGAGCGGGTAGAGGAACTATCGGGGAGGCTTGAGGCCGCGGAGCTTGCTCAGGCCAAGTCGAAGGAGGAGATGGAGGCGATGAGGAGGTCCCTTCAGGCTGACCGTCTACGGTATCGATCGGAGAGGGATGCTGTTATTGCAAAGCTGCGGGCTTCTGAGGTCCGAATGAGGGAGTTTGAAGAGAACGAGGGGATGATGGATGGGATGCTCCAGGATATGTACTTCCGTACTTGGAGGCAGGGTAACTTGTCCTGGATGGATGATTACCCTCGGGTTATGGCTAGGATCTATCTCAGGGCTCTAGAGGAGGCCAAGGATGAGGCGGATAAGGAGGGTGGTGTGGCCTTCAGGATGGATGTGGTTACCGCCCAGTTTACCAAGGAGGAGAAGGTGGCGGTGAAGGAGGGCATGCGGTTGCTCGCAGCTGAGGAGGCAGGTGTGCAAGTAGAGGATGATGATCAAGATGATCAAGGAGCAGATGCTGGTAAGTATTCCTTTCTAGTCTTTCCGTTAACTTGGTTACTTATCACTAATGAATTCCTTCTCTGACCGGACAGGTGGGCAACAGGACAAGGATAAGACTCCGACGCAGCCGACTCCTTAATTGGACCTGGATATCTTTTTGTGGACTTGACATTGTTGTATATGTTAGTCTCAAAACAGTAACGTAACTCTTAGGTTGTAATTATGCTACTTGTAATAAACAACAATATTCTTGACGTGTAATTTTTTAACTTAAGCTGATTCTGTCGTCTTTTGAATGTTTTTGCTATTTTGACATGTTGTATGAGAAATATAGCTATGCATATTCTTGTAATTAAATTGTGTTTGACGTCAAGTTCTTGTTTAAAACATAATTTCATGACTTGCAATGTTAGTGTGAGGTGTGAATTGATTATAGTCACGTGTCACCCATCTTACGCCTCCGCGGGGAGTTAATTCTTTTTTACCACAGCTGCACTTAAGACACATCGGAGCCGAGATCGCGCACAGTAACTACCCGGGCCATTATGGCCCGTGATCGTGGGTATTATTCGATTTACTGTGGCCGGCTAGCGTGGGTGCCGATCGTCAACCATGAACTGCTCCTGGCTGGCCACACCTTATGTTGGGGCTTATAGTCGGTTCACAGTTGCCGGCGAGCCGAATGCCGTAATGAGCTGCCTCGGCTATAGTCGGCCTTCTCGGTGGCTTATAATCGGCTCATTACAGTTGGCTTTAAGGGTCGTCGTGAGCAATGAGTTAACCCGCAGCAAAGGGATGCCGGAGCAAAAGTATCTCATTGGCGAGGGCATAGATTCGCATAGTACCTGTTAGGTCTTGTCCAGGTGGAGTTGCGCTGCGGAGTGTCCTGAATGGAAATGCTATATGCACATGATTTTGTTCGACATAAAAGGATAAAGTTAACAAGCAGCCAAGATATAAAGGAACAAGTTAAAAAAGAGACAAGATTTTTTAAAGTGGTTCGGCACGAAAATGCTTACGTCCACTGATTCTCTTTGTTAATTTACTTTATATGGGTAGTACAAGTTAAGAAAAGTATCGACGGAGGTGTTGGATGTTCCATGCCCTCTGGAACACCTCTCCGTCCACCGTTGACAAAATATAAGCTCCGTTGCGGAGATCTTTATGAATTACATATGGTCCATCCCATATTGGATCTAGTGTTCCGGGGCGAGGGAAGATTCGCTAGAGGACAAGATCCCCTTCTTGTAAGGTACGATGCTTGACTTTGGAGTTGTATTGTGCTGCCACTTTTTGCTTGTGGGCTGCTGCTTTGAGGGTTGCATCATTTCTTCTCTCCTCAATTAGATCCAAAGACATGTGAAGGAGCTCTTCGTTCTCTTCCGGGTTATAGTGGATCCTACGGTGGGAAGGCACGATGGTTTCAACTGGGAGCATAGCCACCGATCCGTATGCCAAAGAGAAAGGAGTATGCCCTGTTGACGTTCTGAAAGATGTGCGATAGGCCCACAGTGCCGTAGGGAGTTCATCCACCCAAGCGCCCTTTGACTTTTCGAGTTTCTTTTTTATTAGAGTTTTCAGAATTTTGTTGACAGCTTCGACTTGTCCGTTTTACTGGGGATACGCTACGGATGAGAAGCTTTTGTGAATTCCGTGCTCTTGGCACCAGTCGGCGAATTCCTCACTGTCAAACTGAAGTCCATTGTCTGATATGATTTTGAATGGGACTCCGTACCTGCACAGAACATTTTTGATCAAGAAGTTAATAACTTTTGCTGAAGATACTTTATTCAGGGGTTCTCCTTCCACCCATTTGGTGAAATAGTCGACTGCCACTATAGCATATTTGGCCCCGCCTCGGCCCATTGGTAGTTCGTCGATTAAGTCAATTCCCCATACTGCAAAGGGCCAAGGGCTGGTCATTTGAGTAATCTCAGTTGTTGGTAGCCGCGGAATCTTAGCAAACTTCTGGCATCTGTCACATTTTCTGACGAAATCTAAGGCGTCCTTGCTTAAGGTGGGCCAGAAATATCCATATCGGAGTATCTTTTTTGCTAAAGTTTGCCCTCCGGTGTGATCTCCGCAGCTTCCTTGATGAATGTTGGATAAGATTTCCTTGGCTTCCCTTCCAGCGACACACCTTAATAGGGGGTTAGAGAACCCGCGCCGATAGAGGGTGTCCTCTTGTATTGTGTAGCGGGAAGCTTTCCTCAAAATTTTCTTGACTTCGTTACATCCGTTGGGTAGTGTGCCACTTTGTAAGTAGTCTCGGATGGGAGTCATCCAAGTTGCTTCTTCGGTTGCAGCTATCAGATTCGCTCGCTCAAAACTTGGGGTCAGTTGCTTCAAGATGGCTACTGCTTCGGAAATAGCGCCGTCTCTCACGCTTGCTTGCTTTGCCAATTCGTCGGCCTCTCGGTTCTCTTCTCGAGGGATGTGTTTGACTAAGTAGTGGTCCAATCGACTGAGAAGTAACTTGGTCTTCTTTAAATATGCTATGAGTCGTTCTTCTCGAGCATGGAATTCTCCTAGTATTTGATTAACAATAAGTTGAGAATCGCTATGAAGACACGAAGAATTGGCTCCGATTTCTAAGGCAAGTTCTAATCCAGCTATCACCGCTTCATACTCCGCATCGTTGTTGGTGGCAGCGAACTCCAACCTTATAACATAGTGCAGCTTATTTCCCCTAGGAGTGATTATTACCACACCTGCCCCCGAGCCTTGTTCGTTTGACGCACCATCCACGAAGAGATTCCACTTGATGTCTTCTGCTATTTCCGGTTGCTCCTTACCTTCGTTGGTAGTGAATTCTGCAATGAAATCGGCCATGGCTTGTCCCTTGATGGCGGTGTGAGGGTGATAGGTGATATCATACTGACTTAGTTCAATGCACCATTTAAGTAGTCGCCCAGAAGTGTCGGGACGATGGAGTACCTGCCTCAGTGGTTGATCGGTCAGAACTTTGATGGAATGGGACTGGAAGTAGTGACGCAGTTTCCGTGATGTGATTAGTAAACAGTATGCTAGCTTCTCAAGTTTAGGATATCTGACTTCTGCCCCCGTAAACCTCTTACTTACAAAGTATATTGGCCGCTGCGTGCGGTTGTCTTCTCTTACCAAAGCAACACTTAGGGCGTGAGATGACACAGCAAGGTATATGTATAATTCTTCGCCTTCGCTTGGAGTCGAGAGTACCAGCGGTTTCTGGAGGTGTTCGATTAAGTTAAGGAAAGCGGTTAAGCATTCGTCAGTCCATTCGAACTTTCCTTTGTCTTTCTTTAGAGCTTCGAAGAAGGGGACGCACTTGTCCGTTGCTTTGGAGATGAATCGGCTTAGGGCGGCCACTTTCCCATTCAGGCTTTGCATTTCCTTTCGAGTGGAAGGTATCTTGATATCTTTTAGAGCTCGGACTTGTTCAGGGTTTGCTTCAATCCCTCTGGCATGGACGATGAATCCCAAGAACTTTCCTGATGATACTCCGAAGGAGCATTTTAGAGGATTAAGTTTCATTCCATACTGGCGAAGTACTTGAAACATCTCGCCCAGGTGGCTTACGTGATCGTTGGCTTTCCTTGACTTTACCAGCATGTCATCTACATACACTTCCATCGTTTGTCCTATTAGCTCTGCAAACATCTTGTTGACGAGGCGCTGGTAGGTGGCTCCTGCGTTTTTAAGTCCGAAAGGCATTACCTTATAGCAGTACAAACCCCGGTCAGTGATGAAACTAGTTTGGTCTTGATCGGGAGCATGCATAGGAATTTGGTTATATCCTGAGTATGCGTCCATAAAGGATAAGAATTCGTGCCCGGCTGTGTTGTCTACAAATTGATCGATTCGGGGAAGTGGGAAGCAATCCTTCGGGCATGCGTCATTTAAGTTGGAGAAGTCAATGCATGTTCGCCACTTCCCATTAGCCTTCTTTACCAGTACCGGGTTGGCGATCCATTCTGGGTAGATGGCTTCTCGTATGAAGTCATTGGCAAGTAGATTCTTTACTTCTTCATCGAGGGTTGCCGATCGTTCTGCCCCCATACTTCTCTTTCTTTGTTTTACGGGAGCCTTGGTAGGATCAACGTTTAGTACGTAGCATGCTATGTCAGGGGAGATTCCGGTCATGTCAGCATGTGACCATGCGAATACATCCAAGTTGTGGCGGAGAAAGTCAATGAGTTGCTCCTTCAACTCAGCTTTTAGTTGGGACCCGATTTTTAATAAAATCTTAGTCTAGCCCAAATCAAATCGGCAGTAATAGGGATGAAGCAAAAACCTCAATTATTAATTTACTACCCGAGTCATGCTTGTCTACAGATGCAAACTCCATAGCCTCTACAGGCTCGGCGGTGGCCTCCTCCTCTTTGTCCCTGGGGTCTAATTCATTGAAAGGGTGGCTGGTATATCGAAGAAGAGGGGCTTTCTTTAGTTGCTACGCTTCCAAACTTTTTGTGCAGAGGGCAACCTCTACACTCTTCCCTTTATCCTTCCTGTGGTTGTTGCGAAGTTCAGTTACATAGCAGTCTCGAGCAACGTCCTGGTCTCCCTCTACTTCCCCTATTCCATTGTCCGTTGGAAATTTCATCTTTAGGCACCATGGGAAAAGGACGATTTGGAAGTCAGACAAGGCTGGCCTTCCTAAGAAGGCGTTGTAGGCCGAGTGGTTTTCTATCAGCACAAATGTTTGTTTCCGTACAACGGAGCGGGGATGACTCCCAATTTCAACAAAGAGGTCCAGTTGCCCGAGGGGCATCTTCGCATCTCCAGTGAAACCGTGTAGTGGTTTATTGCAGGGAGAGACGTCCTTTATTGATAGTTTCATTTTATCGAATGCATGCTTGAATAAGATATTTACTGAGCTTCTAGTGTCTACTAGAATTCGGAAAACTTCGGCTGGACCGAGCCGGGTAGAGATAACCATGGGATCCATGTGAGGGTACTGCCTTCCTTCTAGGTCACGCCTACTGAATGTGATGTCATCACTCTCTTTCCGCTTCGGGTGGCGTTCTTCTATAACAGAATTAACATAGGCTTCATTGTTTCTAAGCGACTTTCCATATCTTTCCATCTCTGCCCAGCTTCTGTCGGCGATGTGCGGTCCTCCCGAGATGGTATGGACCACTATCTTCTCTTGACTGGAGCCGCTAGTGTTGCGATATCCTCTGCCTATCTCTGGTGAGGGTATCCTTGGGTTCTCATTGGCAGGAGCTGGAGTCCTGTCCTGACCTTTTACATAGCGTTCCAGTTTCTTCCTTCTGATGTGTTCTTCAATCAAGTCCCGGAGATGATGGCACTCATTGGTATCATGCCCATGAGATTCGTGGAAGCGGCAGAACTTTCTAGACTTCTGTGCGTTATCTGATTCCTTCTTGTACGGTGGGCGTTTTTATCTAACTTCACCTTGGGTGGCAAGGAAGATGTTTTCGACGGTTTCGTTCAAAGGAGTGTAAGTGTCGAATCTTGGTCCTGGCCGATATAGGCGCTTTTCTCCCTTCTTTCCCCCAGCATTGTCTCTAGAATCATTTCTTCGAACGTCCTTTGCTACAGCGGGCGCGTTGCTGTGAGTTGCCTTATTTTGTTGCCCTGACTGCCCCTTAGTGGCAGCATCTTCAAGCCTCATATATTTCCCGGCTTCATGGAAGAAATCGGGTAAAGTAGTTGGTTTTTCTTTTGTCAACCTTCTAGCAAATTTAGTATCCGGATGCACACCACTACAGAGGGCCATTAGGATAAGCTTCTCATCGGCATCTTGGACTGCGGCCGCTGCGGCATTGAATCAGGTTAGGTATTGCTGCAGTTTCTCTCTAGGTTTCTGTTTGATGCTGGACAAGGAATAAGCGTCCTTGGGTTGTTCCACATGAATGCGGAACTGACTGATAAACTTTTCTTTCAACATTTCCCACGAGCTGATGGATCCCTGGGGTAAATGACAGAACCAGGAGGTGGCTAGATCTGCTAAGAATAGTGGAAAGCATTTGCACAGTACTCCCTCTGTTGCTCCACTCATGTGCATATGCTGTGTGTATCTCTGTAAGTGTACAACAAGGGCGGAGGTTCCTTTGTAAGGTTCCATTGTTGGCATCTTCCATTCTCGGGGGGTGATAGCAATTTCGATATTGCGGGCGAAAGGGCTGGTTACCCTAGCGCCTATCCCTCGATCTCTTTGATCCCGTTGGACGCATTCTCTGAACAAGCGTGCCATCCTTTCATCAGAATTTGGAGCAATAGAAACGAGTTCGGTTCTGTTCTGTGGGATTGATTCCGTCCAGATGACCTGTAGGGATGGTATCGTCTATCAGTCCTGATATTTTCCAGTGGCTATCTTTGGTCTTCTGGGAGCATGCTAGGATCAGCTATAGCTGGCCCTTGCCTTGATCTTCCCCTGTTGGGTTCTGATCTAAGCACTTCCTCGGGTCCAACTTTGGGCTGGACTCTAGCTCAGCCCCGTTCACTGGCGTTTCCGTGGTTAGGCGGTACAACCGGCTCAGCTACAGTTGACCTCCGCCCGGTACCTCCCCCGTTGGGTTCGGTTCCAAGCGTTTCCTCAGGCCTAACTTCGGGCTGTGCTCGATCTCGGCTCTTACCATGGCTGCTTCTGCCGTTAGCTCCTTCGAAGAAGGAAGATCTTTGTTGTCTCTGAGATCCTCCAGACTGGGACTCACCCCATGATTCAGTGTTGTGGTTGGACTCTTCAGCATCCCTTAAGCGTGACATGAGATGGTCCACCAAGGCTTCTTGCTGGGACGTGAAGCAGTTAGTTACTTCAGCCACAACCCTGTCTAGATCTGCCCTAGTAATTGCTGCAGGCTGTTCTGTGGCAGGAGTGGTCGGATTAGCCTGACCTTCATTTGGTACTGCTGCTGGAGGGGGACGATTTACTTGATCTGTGACCACTGGATCTGGAAGACTGCTGGTTGCGATGTTTTTTCCTTTGTTAACATCTTTCTTCTGCTTGGGAGGCATGTTTTCCAAGCAATGAACGATGCTGTTAGGAAGAAGGTTAAGTGGAAGAAGCTGAAGCTTCGAGCTTCTAGTTCTCAGTGAAAGCACCAAAAATGTTTGCACAAAAAATGGACAAACACCTCAAAGTCGTATGATTTAATTGATTTTATGTTGTTCTTAGTGATTTGGGTGATTTATGCAAATATATGAAAAACGGGGGCTAAACTATAAAAGACACGCAGATTTATAGTGGTTCAGCCAGAATGTGCCTACGTCCACTTTATATATTATTTCTCTTTTCTTGTTTAGATTACAAGTACAAAGCTTTGATACAAGTATCTGAAAGTTGTTTTGAAAGTTCTCTCCGTGCTTGAGTTCTCAAAACTTCTCCCCATTGTTGTACCCCTGCCCCTCTATTTATAGAGTCAGGTTGGGGGTAGGGGTCTTGGATGTATATAGCAGCTGGTGGGCCTGGGCTGATGCAATCTGGCCTGGCGAAGTTGGTCTGGGATGCCTTGATTCGGTAGTACTGTGATTCGGTGGAGGCTGGTCCGGTAGAAGTTGATCCGGTAGTGGTTGGTCCGGTAGAGGTCTGTGACCGGATGGAGCTTGATTCAGTGGAGGTTGGTCCGGTAGAGGTCTGTGACCGGATGGAGCTTGATTCAGTGGAGGTTGGTCCGGTAGAGGTCTGTGACCGGATGGAGCTTGATTCGGTGGAGGCTGGTCCGGTGAGGCCTTGTTCGGCGAAGCTTGTATTGGTTTACTGGCTCGGCTATGCAAGGGAAGTGTGTTGATTCGGTAGTAGGTTGGTTTGGTCGATGGGCTTGGTTCGGTGAAGGGTGGAACACATGGGTGGAAACACACCTAACAAGAGCCATGTTCGAATTGATGAGATCAATGGTATTTTCCTGGATTTCGCATCGATTCTTGGGATATGTCAGTGGAGATGATGTGATTTTGAATCGATGGTTGTGGTGATGGGTCGTATCGACATGAAGTAACTGATAGTAAGTCAATGACTACTCTGAAGCCCCTAGCTTTAGATCGATACGAATTTCGCCACTGCGACCGATACGAAAAGTATCGACTCGAGTGTTATCGATGCAAAGCTAAAGTCCTCCCGATCGATACGAACCAGGCCACCAATGATCGATACGAAAGCGCACCTACTGCGATCGATACGAACCAGACTACCGATGATCGATTCGAAGCACGATGCTTAGTATCGGTTCGAACTTATAACCTGATGGATTCGAACGAGTCTCCTGGGATCGATTCGAACTCTCCCTTTGGTGGATACGAAATCCTGAGCACTTGAAAACATGATTTCGATGAACTTCATTCCTGCATATCTGGACTTGATAATTAAACTACACACCTGATTCCTACGAGCTCCTGTATTGCATAATCGAACTTGATCACAGCACTGCACATCTGACTGCCTTTTGAAGCTCGTAGATGGAACTGTAACCCAACAAAGCATAACGAACTTTAATCTGAATCGAACGTCAGTATTTGGATGGCGCGGTTGTGACGGTCAGCGATGACGGTCATTTCCAGCCCGACTCTCAGAGTTTTGTTGTTCATACACTTAGGCTTATTTCGTAGAAATTTATTTGTTCAAGTTATGTATAACACTTGCACTGCACAACATATCCATACACTCTAAACTGGGGGATGCATGGGCTTTTTATCGTCTAATGATGATTTCTCGTGAGTTAGCTAGTCATGGAACCGTCAAGTTCACAGCAGCAAGAAACTCCCAGACTTGAGATCCCGGACATCGAGGCCGAAGTCATCGGTCCAGCTCCGGACGAGTTGCCTGACGCGTCCTTCATCAATAGTCCACCTGACTCGGTCCCGTCAAATGTTTCCGAAGATATGTTATTGCCAGGGCCAGATGATAGACCACATAATCCCACGGAAGGATATACCGCATTCAATCGTCATGCGTGTGCAGCCGGGACGCTTCCCCCGTTCAATGACTATATAAGGGAAGTGTTGGCTTATCTGGGGATCGCCCCGTCTCAGCTACACCCGAATGGATATGCTTCGCTCAACAGCTTGTTCATTGCATTTATGGAGTACCTCCATCGTCCTCCCCGTATGACCGACATAAGATACTTGTTTAATTTCAAGAGCCGGACTGACAGTCCATCTTTTACATTCCTGGAGTCCGTACGAAACTGCCAAGTGGTTACGGGGTCCTAGACTAGACTGAGCTACTTCAAGTCGGAGTGGTTTTACATCCGTTGCCCTCCAGGGTTTGCCAGAAGATGGCTATTCAGACGTGAGTATCGTCCCTTTCCCAAGTAGTTGACTAGGCAATTCATTAATGAAATTGAACTTATGTTTGCTTTTTTCTTTTCTTTCAGCAATAATCCAACGACCTGAAGGCGGTTACTATAAAGAGATTGTTCGGGTTCTTCAAGAAATTCCGGGTGAAGAAAGGAATATTGAATTGCTGTTGACGGACCGGAATCTCAGAATTCTCGGGCTGATTGGGCGAAGGCAGAGCATAAGGCTTGATGGCGCACTAAAGACTATCTCTAGAGAAAAAGTCAAGCAGAAGAAACCCAAAGTCGTAGTAATCGAGGAACCCGACTCCGAGAGAACTCATACCGATGAGGAACCGTTGGTCGGGCCCGCTGATGCAACCCCGGATTCCGATGAGAAGAGAAAAGGCAAGGCAGTGGCCTTTAAACAGCCCAAATCCGGGAGGCGGAAGTCTGTGGTTTTATACCGCCCTCTTTCAGGAGTTAGAATCTCGGAGGCACCCTCCCTGCAAGCCGAAAATCAGATCGAAGGGCTCGTTGACCTTCCAATTCCGGGCCTCGCGTCCGCACAACATGACGTTGAATTGGATGAACTGCAGCATACCTTTGACGTTAGCGAGCCTCTTCCTACTAGCGCGACCGACACTTCTGGTTGGTCCAGGGGTTTACACATCCATACACTCTTCACGGCACAGCACAGTTTTCTAACTATAAACAGTATATCACAAACGGTTACTGATCTTTCGTATTCTATTTTTCAGGTACGATGTCTGGACGAGGCACTGTGCTGGGCAGTTTGCGCAACAAGCGCCGTTACTATGAGCCACGCAGGAGAGAGAGGGAGAGAGGGATTATAATTCAGGACACTCTGGTCAGGAGAGGTCCGACAGAGACAGGGGATATGTGCACCGATCCCGATCTCGCTCTCCTCCTCCCAGGACTTCCGCACCGCCCATGGTAGTAGTTGCCCGTCCTCCTAAAACTTCACGGCCTAAGCCACCCTCTCAAGCTTCGAGGTCCGATCCTCCGCGCGGGACTGAAATAGCCACCTCCTCAACTACTACACCGGTCATGACTGATTTGACCGGGGAAGGGGCACTTAAACTTGCACAAATGAGGAAGGAATTTCCTGACATCTGCTTTGATGGTTATGTCTTTCCTCTACATCTGAAAAGAATACCGCCAACAGTTGAAAACACTATCCATGATTATGTTGCAGACATATTCTTTCAATACAAGGAGTGGGCAAGGGCCGCGAGGAAAGCATCTAAAATAGCATTCGATCGGGGTGTTGCCATCGAAAAGCTGGAGAAGGAGCTGGGTCACAAAGACCGAATCATGAAAGTGCTCAATACTGAGGCTGAGTCTTCCCGTAAGTCTGAAATGGAAGCTCTTAAAAAGGTCGATGAGGTAAACTCGGCCATGACCAGGATGAAACAAGAACACTATACCGCAATCGAGGACATGGGTCACAGGAACACCACCGTTACTGCCGAAAGAGACGCCGCTCTCAAGGAGCTTAATGAGCTAAAATCAAAGTTCTCTGAAATGGCGAAGGAGAAAGATGCGACTAATGTCTCTGCGTAGGAGGCCTGCGATCAGGCGGTGGTGCTTCGGAAGGAGAAAGAAGTGGCCATGGAAAAAATCCGTGAAGCTGAGGCTGGGGTTGATGAGAAGGTACGACAGGCGGAGGCCAGGATTGAGGCCGAAGTAGAAGAGCTACTTGTCACTTACAATGCCAATGTGCTAAGGCACCGAGATTTGACATGGCTTGATGATTACCCAACGCATCTCTACAACGCCTGGAACCTACTGGTTGAGGAGGAGAAATCTGTGCACCCTGATGAAGCCATCGATGAATTTGAGCTGGAGAACCGCGTACTCAATGATGACGAGAAGAAAGTTCTCCATGGCTCCATGATTTCTCACGAGAAGGAGAGGCTTGGCGCCCAGTCTCAGGAAGTTGGAGAAAGCTCCGGTGCTGAGCACCATATTACGAGTTCTGAGATTGTCGTGTCATCTCAATCTGGGCCAGCTCCGATGACCGACTCCCAGCCTATACCGGCATATGATCCAGACCGACCACATCTATCTCATATTAAGGAGCATCCTTCTGAAATCGTTCAGACGACCTCGAGCCAACCCAAGGAAGGTACTCTGAACTAATTTCTTGTATATTTGGACTGAAGAACTTGTATAGAAGTGTACACTAACAAAATGTTTCTATCTCTTTGATCAGTGACTGAAGTTGCACCAGCGGCGCCTCCCGTAGACCAGGAATCATGCCAAGTGCCGGAGGCAATCATTTCTGAGGCGACCTCCGTTGCGACAGTTGCGTCGGTCGAGGTAACTCAGGGGAGCTCACTTTCCTTAGGTGAACAAATGATAACCGAGCTCCTCGGCCGACAGAGTGATCCTTTTGCAGACTTACCGTTCGGCCCGGGTGGATTCTCATCTGTTTCTGATATCTTAACCCAGACCACTACAGCGCATAGTGAGGCCCGAGCACAACGAGAAGCAATGATGTTGGCTGAGATCAATGTCGAGATGGCGGCGGCGGCGCATAGTGGCAGCTTGGACGATGGAGCAGTAGCGCAGGGCCCTACCCCACTTATGATTGTATCTCCCGGGGGCACGCTTGTTGATGTTAGTGCACCAGCCCCGCCCCCGGCTGTGGATCTTGTTCCTCCAACTCCTCCTGCGGGAAGCATTCCCATAGATTCCAGCTCGGAGGATGATGTCGACATCATGCCTTCGTCCGAGGGGAGCCCGCCTAAGGAGAAAGGCTCTAAACGAAAGATCACTGGTGGCTCCAGTAGCTCCTCAAAGAAGAAGAAACTGAGGAAAAAGAAGGATTAGATAGACTTTTTTAGGCATGTGTTTCCCTTTTGTAGTCAGGAATTTTGTTATCTTTTTCTTTTTGTAGGTGTTTAGATGCGGGTTCGGCCTCCGCTAGTAGGAATTTTTTGGAAAGGCTCATGTATGAACCACTGCTTTTGATTAGCTGAAATAAAATTCTATCTTCTTGTTTTAACTTAAATTCCCTTTATGCTTAAATGTTGCAGTGTTCGAACTTCAGTCCGGTGTACTTGCATTATTTTAACATTTAAGCATAGCTTGTTTTGTCTGCCAAGTCTGGAAATCTCGAACTTGAGTTGTGATCGGAGATTGAATCAGAGCTGAACATCATACAGTTTTGGGTAGTGATTAACACTTGTACCTGCCCCCAGTTCCGGGGTTAAGTTATGATGATCAGCTTGTGATCGCACTGAGTGAGGACCGAGCGGTCGAACTACACTTGTTTCCTTATGAATCGTTTCATCCACACTCTGGAGATACAAGTCATCTCGTAAGCGGTTGTTCACACTCTGGGAACTTAAGATTGCTGTTGGTACTCCAACCCGTATCCTGGGAGTTTGGAGTTAGTGTTCATATTCTGGCTCGCACTCCGGGAGCTTGGAGCTGATATGACATACTCCGCCCCGCACTCTGGGGATACGGAGTTGGATGTTTATACTCCGTTTCGCACTCTGGGAATATGGAGTTGATTGTTTATACTCCGTTTTGCACTCTGGGAATACAGAGTCGAATGTTTATACTCCGTTTCGCACTCTGGGAATACGGAGTTGAATGTTTACACTCCGCTTCGCACTCTGGGAATATGGAGTCGAATGTTTACACTCCGTTTCGCACTCTGGGAATACGGAGTTGAATGTTTATACACCGCTTCGCACTCTGGGAATACGGAGTCGAATGTTTATACTCCATTTCGCACTCTGGGAATACGGAGTTGAATGTTTATACTCCGCTTCGCACTTTGGGAATACGGAGTCGAATGTTTATACTCCGCTTCGCACTCTAGGGATACGGAGTCGAATGTTTATACTCCGCTTCGCACTCTGGGAATACGGAGTCGAATGTTTATACTCCATTTCGCACTCTGGGAATACAAAGTCGAATGTTTATACTCCGCTTCGCACTCTGGGAATACGGAGTCGAATGTAGGATTGTTGTGTGTCATCCCATTTAATATTGGTGTAATGACTTGCCCTCGAGCTCGGGTTTCACTTAGCGAGTGGCCGGTCGTATCACATCCACTCTCCATTTGAATAAGTCCCATTGCATGATGGGATTTAGCTCTCCGAGCGTCGCGATATTGTGTATCGTATTTAATGAATCACAGTTCTGGCTCGAAGAGATGGCATTTTATTGCTGAAATAAGAAAATGCGGCAAAGTCAGTTGCCTTATTACAGAATTCAAATTTCAAAATGCGGAAACAAATTGCCAAATGGAAAGATATAATGAAATAAATAAAGCCTGTCATGTGTAACAGCGATGGAGACTCTCGCTGTTCCAGGCCCTCGGCAAATCAAGACCGTCAACGGTCGATAGTTTGAATGTGCCATCTCCGAGTTTTCGTGCAATCACATATGGTCCTTCCCAGTTTGGTTTCATGTGTGAAGGAACTGGATAGATTCTCTTGAGAACGAGGTCGCCGAGTTCAAAGGTTCGAGGTCGAACTTTGGTATTGTACAATCGGGCGACCCGACTTCGATATGCGGCCACTCTCAAATCAGCCTCTTCCCGTTTCTCATCCAATAGATCCAAAGATTCGGCCAGCAGTATAGCGTTCGTTGTCGGATCGTAGTAAGTCACGCGATGAGAAAACACTTCCGTCTCGACCGGAATAACGGCCTCTGAGCCATAAGATAGGGAAAACGGGGTGTGTCCGGTTGCGGTTTTGTGAGTCGTTCGATAGGCCCATAATGCCATAGGAAGTTCATCAACCCATTTGCCCCCGGCCTTTTCCAGTCGTTTCTTTAGGATGGATTTTATAACTTTTTTGACAGCTTCAACCTGTCCATTTGCCTAGGGATGTGCGACAGCCGAGAACTTTTTATGGATATGAAACCGTTGACAGAAATTCTTGAATTCCGCACACTTGAATTGGGCTTCGTTATCGGTAATGATGGTATGCGGGAGTCCAAATCGACAGATGATGTTGCGAACCACGAAGTTTATCACTTTCTTTGTCGTAATGGTTGCGAGGGCTTCAGCCTCAGCCCACTTTGTAAAGTAGTCAACGGCGACGATGGCATACTTCGCACCACCTTTTGCCAGAGGTAAAGCGCCAATGATATCGATGCCCCACATTGAGAATGGCCAAGGACTGACCATTTGAGTTATCTCGGTAGGCGGGGCTCTTGGAATTCGGGCATGTTTCTGACAACTATCGCAATTTCTGGCATAGTTTGCTACATCTCGGTTTACTGTCGGCCAGTAGTATCCATAGCAGAGAATTTTCTTAGCGAGAGCTTGCCCATCGGTGTGATCGCCGCACGCTCCCTCATGTACGTCATGCAACACTCGTTTGATTTCATCGTGTGCGATACATCGGAGGAGAGGAACGGAATAACCTCTTCTATACATGACTCCGTTCTGAATGACGAACCATGAAGCTTTTTGCAGAATTTGTCTTTTCTCATTTCTATGCTCGGGCAATGTCCCATTCTCAATGTAATTTCGATATGGGGTCATCCAAGAATCTCTACAGGGAGCGGTTTCAAACATAAAATTTGTCTTTACTTGATCGACGCTTGGGTAGGATAGAGTTTCAACGGGGACAAGTCCCATCTGCTGTGCTTCACCTGTGCTGGCTAACTTCGCCAATGAATCGGCTCTTTGATTGCATTCCCGAGGTATATAATAAATGGCATAATAATCAAACTGATTCAGTACTTCCTGAACTCGGGCCAAGTAAGCAGCCAGCCTCCGATCTCTTGCTTGATACTCTCCCCGTACTTGACACACAACTAACTGTGAATCACAATAAATTTCCACAGCGATAATCCTCAAATCTCTGGCAAGTTTTAGGCCGGTTAAGAGGGCTTCATATTCCGCTTCATTATTAGTTGCATGAAAATCGAACTTCAAAGCATAACATATAGATCGGCCTTCGGGAGTTTCAAGTACAACACCAGCGCCCGAACACCGGTCATTTGATGCACCGTCAGTATACAGCTTCCAGATGTATTCGGGGGATTCACTGGTTTCGGGCAAGTCTTCTGGAACGGTAAATTCAGCTATGAAATCTGCCAAGACTTGTCCTTGAATGGCTCTTCGCGGGGCATAATTGATGTCGAATTGGCTCAGTTCAATGTTCCACTTGAGCAACCTACCAGACGTCTCAAGCCGCGTGAGGACCTATCGTAACGGCTGATCGGTATACACAGTAAGAGGATGAGCTTGGAAATAAGGACGGAGCTTTCTTGAGGCAACGACCAGGAAATAAGCCAGTTTCTCCAGTCTTGGGTAGTTTCTTTCAGCTCATGTTAGCCGTTTACTAACATAGTAGACTGGTTTCTGCACTTTGTCTTCCTCCCAAACTAAAGCGGCACCGATCGCATGCTCTGATACTGCCAGATAGAGGTACAACTACTTGTGGTCAACTGGTTTTGACAAGATCGGGGGCGTGGAGAGATGCTGAATTAGCGATCGGAACGCGCCTTCACATTCCGTGGTCCATTCAAAGTTTCGTTTTCCTTTCCGGATCAGATCAAAGAAAGGAATGCATTTATCGGTGGACTTTGAGATGAACCTGCTCAATGCTGCTACTTTCCCGTTGAGACTCTGACTTGCTTTATAGTTCTCGAGGTCTGTAGGTTCCTTATTGCCCAGATCTTTTCGGGATTTGCTTCTATCCCTCGAGCGTTAACGATGAATCCGAGGAATTTTCCAGATGCAACGCCGAAGTGGCACTTCAATGGGTTAAGCTTCATTCCATATTCTCGAAGGATGCTGAACATCGAATTTAAATCTCTGACGTGATATGTGGAGAATTGAGACTTTACCAGCATGTCATCCACGTAAACCTCCATGGTCTTCCCGATCTGATTGGCGAACATCCGGTTGACTAAGCGTTGGTATGTTGCTCCGGCGTTCTTTAGACCAAATGGCATGACTTTGTAACAGTAGAGTCCCAGATCGGTTACGAAGCTGGTATGTTCTTGGTCAGGAAAATGCCTGGGTATTTAATTGTAGCCAGAATAAGCATCCATAAAAGATAATAATTCATGTCCGGCTGTCGAGTCTACGAGCTGGTCAATTCGAGGAAGCGGGAAACTATCTTTTGGACAAGCCTTGTTTAAGTCAGAGTAATCGACGCAAGTTCTCTATTTCCCGTTCGGCTTTCGAACCAGTACGGGGTTGGACACCCATTCTGGGTACAAGGCGTCTCGAATAAAACCGTTCGATTGTAACTTATCAACCTCCTCCTTAAGGGCGGCAGATCTCTCTAGATCCATATCGCGCCTTTTCTACTTGACCGGGACATATCGCGGGTCTATATTCAGGAAGTGACTTGTAATATTTGGCGAGATCCCGCACATGTCAGAGTGTGTCCAGGCGAAGACGTCGAGATTCGCCCGGAGAAATTCAACCAATTCCTGTTGTGTCTGCTTGCTCAGCTGAGACCCAACTTTTAGCATCCTTGAATCATCATCCTCACTGATTGGGACGTCCACAGTCAGTTCGGCCGGAGAAGTTTGACTCTCCTTAGATTCGTCTTTATCCTCATTGTCCCTAGGGTCAAGGTCTTTCAGGAATTGGTTGTGGTGCCCGGGCCGAGGCCCATGCATCAATTGTCAATTATCAATAGAACGGACTCAGAGAGATTCCTCTACGCCCTTTCCCTTCTCTTTACGCTGCGCCTCGCACAGCTCAGCAACATAACAGGCCCTCCCCGTGGCCTGATCTTCTTGAACGACTCCAATCCCACGATCGGTGGGGAACTTCAGAGTCAAACACCATGGGCGAGGGCCGCCCTGAACTCATCTAGGGCCGGTCGGCCCAAAAACGCATTATAAGGTGAATCAATCTCTAAGACAACAAATTGTAACATCCGGACTCTCCGGCGTTCTCCAACCCCCAACTCAACCGGTAGTTCAGTTACTCCAATGGGTATCGTGGCACTCCCGTTAACACCGTGGATTCGGGACAGGCAGGGTTTCAAATCCTTTGCCTCCATCTTCATTAAGTCGTAAGCCCGTTTAAGTAAGATATTCACAGAGCTCCCACTATCAACCAGGATCCTCTTCATCCAGGCAGGACCTACTTGGGCAGATATGACTAGTGGGTCGATTGTAGGGGCTTCGACCTTATCAGCGTCTCGGCTCCTGAACACGATATCATCAGATATTATCTTTTGTTGTTTAACCGGAGTTCCATCTTCACAATTACTACAACATTCGAAGTCCGCATGCCTGATAGAACTAGCATACGACTCCATTTCCCCCCAGCTTCTGTCTGTTGGGTAGGGACCACCACTTATCGTGTTGATAACCAACCTCCCGCCCGTATGAGCGGGTTCTTCCTATCTTTCCTGATTTTGTGAACGATTCTGATTCGAAGGGCCCGCTCCACCAGACTGCGGTGCCCGCACAAACTGATCTAACTTCCTTTCTCTGATCAACTTCTCGATGAGGTCCTGCAAATGTCGACACTCATTGGTATTGTGGTCGTAGCTTTCATGGAATCTACAGAACTTCCCTGTTTGAACCTGCCTCTCCGATGAGGGTTTCGGAGCAGGCTTCTTATACTGTAAAGTGTTGCAAGTCTGTAAGTATACGTTTTCCAATGACGTATTCAACGGTGTGTAATTGTCAAACATTTGAGCCCTACGTCGTGGGCCTCGGTACTGATCTCTTTTCTTATCCTGGCCATTGTTTCCTCTCGGCTGGGTTTGCTTGTTCTGTATATTCAGTTGAACTTTTCTGGAACTCTCATCGGACTGTTTAACCGCTACATTACTCTGTATTCCCTCAATACTGGGCCTCACATCGTCCTGCTTCCTAGACTGTTTCGCGTCCTCTTGCCGTAAGAACTGAGCGGCTTTGGAGTAGAAACGGTCCAACGATGTGGGTGGTTTTCCAGCTAGCCAATTCCCAAACTCAGAATCGGGATCAATCCCTTTAGTTAAAGCCATCAAGATTGAGTTATCGTTGGGGTTACTAATTTCAACACATGCTGCGTGGAACCTTTCTAAGTAACGCCTGAGCGTCTCTCCATGAGCTTGAGTGACACTAGACAGGGTATTAACGTCTTTAGGCCTAGCCACATGCATACGAAACTGCTCTACAAACTTCTTGGCCAATTGATCGAACGAGGAGATAGATCTGGGTGGTAGCCTCGTAAACCACATGGTTGCGATTCCCCCCAAAGAGATGGGGAAACTTCGACACTTTACTGCATCGTCAGCTCTTGCAGCGCTCATTGACCATTCATATTTCAAAATATGTTAATTCGGGTCACTATTTCCTTCGTACATTGGGAGAGTTGGCATTCTGAATCGCTGAGGGGGTTCAGCATATAATATCTCGTCTGTAAAAGGGGTATGACTACGGGAGATTCCCCAATCGTCATTAGTGAGCCCCTGACTCTCGCGGATCATCTGACGTATCATGGTCGAGATATCTGACACTGGCACATTCTGGGCAGGCTGAGCTAAGGTGTGGTCGGGTTCCACAGTGCGAGTTTGGACCGGGCGCTGTCGACGGTCCGTGTTTCGCCTCCTTGGCTCAGCGTCTTCTGGGACATATGGTTCAGGAGTATGTCCGCGCTACTGATTGTTCGGCTCTGACGGATTCCGGGTATCAACCCTCGTTTCTACCACGGCGGTTGTTGCGCGGTTGTCCGTGGTGTACTGTGGAGCCGTGCCTCCTCGTGTCGGGGGTCCTGTTTGGAAGCTGGTCGACGGCCCTGTCCTTAACTGTCCAACGGTCAAGGCGGGTTGATATCCAGTAGTTTGAGCGTGACTCCCTTCTAACCGGGGACCGGTAGACCTGTGGTGATAATAAGATGAGGCGGAACTTTCAGTAAACGCGCGGGAAACATCATCCCTCCTGGACCTTCTGCGGCTCTGGCGGTTTAGTTGGTTGGTCAATTCAACATTGGCGTGCAACTGTTCAGCCAGTTGTTGTCGGCTTTGGGTCAGTTCCTAGAGCAACACTTGGAACTCTTGTCGGGTGACTGGCCCTGACAGATCCGAGTGAGTGGTGTTGTCCTGATTGGAAGAAGGCTGTTGTGTGGGATTCTGTCTATCCCGACCTTCTTGCTCTGCAGCGGTAGCGCCAATTCTTGTGCTAACCATTTTCAGTGGTGGAGTCCTTTCCTAGATTTTATGCAAATCTGAATAGAATGGAAGGATTCCGGATCAAATATCTAGATCTTCCTCTTGGATTTATGCAATCCGGTATCGACGGTAGATCCAAGGAGCAGGAGAAAAAGCTGGTTTTCTCAATGAAAGCACCAAAGTGTTTGTACCAAAAATGGGCACAACACTCTTTGGGAGTTATTTGAAGAGATAAATTGAAGAATATAAATGTAAAACAGAGATTATCTAACAAAAACTCCAACAAACAAGAACATAAAATGCAAAGACAAGCAATTTAGAGTGGTTGGGCGTAGCTTACGTCCACTATGAAGTTTTGATGATTTTATTGATTCTCTTTCAATGATTACAAGCAATTACAGCGAACCACAATGAATTACAGTTTGGAATTCGAATTCAGCAGTAGGAATAAGATGCAAATCTCAATCCGGCAGAGTCTGGACGCTTCAGAATCAAAAAGATCCCTTTTCTATATGCTCTGGGGCTCTATTTAAAGGCGTAGGAGGCTCAGATCTCGTTCAAACTTCGGGAGACTTGGTCTGGCACGTGAGGGGGCCCACGCGACCATTTCCAGAAAGTTTTGCCTCGATCTGCGATCGATACGAATCCATTTCGTATCGATCAAGATGATGTCCAATTAATCTAAAATTTGGCAGGGACATTCTTCAGTGTGTATTCAAGCTTCCCTGAAAATCTCATTGGATTTGGATCAGTGGATTGCGAGATATTGTCGATACGAAATGACGTTCATCGCTGGCTGTTTCGTTCGACTCCCTGGCTTCGAGTTGATCTCATCGTATCGATCACTGCACGTGCTTCTGAGATGATGTGGCGCGCGCACTTCGTTTCGATCCAGTATTCACTCCACATTGACCGCTTCGACTCCATGTATCTCGCCTCGTTTGGTTCGATGGAGTACACGTCACCCTAGTCAGTTGACTTGTTGGATACGAATAAGTCAATGGGCCTGGATTCGAAGTGAGGTCCTCTGATGGATGCGAAGAGCGCTGGTCCGATGGACACGAAGTAGACACTAGCTGATGGTTGCGAGACACGTCAGCCGTTGATGGACACGAATCTGACCAATGCGAACTTGATGGGTTCGAACGTTGCCAACCTGATCGTTACGAAGCCATGGGGACTTGCGAATGCGAAGTGGATGATGGACACGAGCTGGATGGATACGAAGCAGACACTCGGCCAATCGAATCGAGTTGTACCAATTATCGATGGACACGTAATCCATCGATACGAACTTGATGGATTCGAAACATGGCCACCTTTATCGATACGAAACAGTGTTCCCTGATGGATACGAAAAACACATCGTTGATGGATACGAAAACATGCTTTTCCCTCCAACTCGTATCCATCATAATTTGAGCATATGAACTCAGATTGTCTTGAAACTTGGAACGTTGGCTTCCTTTGCTCTCCTAGTCATGTCTCATCATTTGTAGCTCGATCCGGACTCAGACAAAATTCATCGATATTCATGACAAGCGATATTTGGAATCCAATCAATTTCTTGGTGTCCTGGCCTTGCCAAAAAGCGGGATAACAAAGTGCGTCTCAAAAACACCACAAACACTGACTAAGAATCGTGTATGAGTAATAAGACAGCCTCAAATAAATCAACAAAATCCATCAAGTGCGCCTCAAAAGCACTACCAATGCGGTTATCGATTTGAAAAAGCAAATAAGCTCAAATTAAGATAAATCAGATATCCATTAAATGCATCTCAAAAGCACCATAAAAAACTAGTTATATAATATGTAAAAACAAAGAAGCTCAAACTCATATCAAATATGAAGTCCATCAACTGCTTCTCAAAAGCACCTCAAAAAATTGGTTATTAGTTATATAGAAGCAAAGAAGCTTGTATTCATATCAAGCTCAAACCATATCAAACAGTGAAATTCATCAAGTGCGTCTCAAAAACACCATAAAAAACGGGTTTTGGATGATATAAAAATAAAGAAGGTAAAACTCATATCAAATAGAAGAATCCATAAAGTGCATCTCAAAAACACCACTAAAACTGGTTATGGATTATATAAAAAGAAAAAGAACTCAAACTCACATCAAATAGAAGAATCCATTAAATGCGACTCAAAAGCACCACAAAAAATTGATTATGTATATATAGAAGCAAAAAAGCTCAAAATCATATCAGATAGCAAAATCAACCAAGTGCGTGTGACGCCCCACCTCTATGCTCACAATAACAAAGAGTATTAAAAGAAATACTGTCTGTTATTACGAAGAATAAGGCTGGATAGGAGCGGCCATCCGTAGTTGGCTTTACACTAGTATTGATTACCTCGATAGGTGTGGTATATATTTTTCATTTTTCATCTCTTATTTATTTACTCCCATCGACATACCCAATTCCAGTATAAAACGAACTACGATGGTTCATAATAGTTTAGGACAATATATATAATACTAACACAGATACAAAAAGATGCGGAACACAAATAAACAAAGTCTCATATATATATATATAACTGATGTCAATTACAATACATTTGACACAATACATATGATACAACTACAACTGTCGACTCTGGAAGTTATATATACAAGTACATTATCAACTAATATACATGAATACATATCAACCTATACTATGACACGACTACTCCAAAAGATATGAAAAGTCTTCAAAGCTCAAACAGCAACCCAAAGCAGGAAATCTACAACCTGAAATAACTCGGGTCTAACCCGAGTATTAAATTCAAAAGAAAATAATACACGGGTCAGTCTAATTCAAACTCAGTTATTAATGCATAGAAGCAATAATAATCAATTACCAAATAGACGACAGTCACAGAAATCTTGTATATCCAACTTCTCGATAAGAGAATCGGATAACGGCAGATATAACACTAAACAATGTTAAACAACAAATCAGCAATCCAAATCATCAGCAACATGAATAAAACGTTTGTCAATGAAGATAATATGAAAACTCCAGAATTGCCTAAACAGCAATTTACAACAAATTCCAATTATTAAATAGATAATTAAAATCTCAAAATGATCAATCAAATCAAAATTCTGTGTGGCTGCAGTACACGCACACATGCACTGCCTCGCCACACAGTACGTGAAATCATCACAACAGTGAATACTAACATCAATCAAAACTGCAGAGGTCAAAGTGAAACCCAAGCCAACCAAACAGCGTAAACAATGAAAATCTAATTATCAATATGATAATTAGAAAACACATAATCTAACTTATCTAAAAGATAATTAGATATCAACAAAATCATCAGATTAAACCAAATCAAAATACAACTTCAAAATATTGAATTGAACCAACGAAGCAATTCAAACAATCGAAATATCAATTAAATCTGTCAATTCCGCTAGGGCTGCAGTACACACACGCGTGTACTGCCTCGCCACTACAATAATGCCAGTGAAACACAATGAAAGTTTACATCCGAGTACAAGGTCGAACAAAGCAAGCACAACCAGAGCTCAATACATGTGAACTCAACTGGACAAAACCACTATGCAAAGTGGTAAATGCAAATACAGGTGCAACATAATGCACCAGTGGACACATAAATGCAACTGATCAGGCAGAACCAAAATACAACCATATGTGCAAAGATGCACATCAGTCATGGAACAGATCAGAAGTGAGCCCAACAAATACAAACTTCAAAAGGTACCAAACTCGAGTACATCAAATCAGAGACAAGTACACACAGAGACCTTCACCCAGACTTTACAAATACAGTGAGTAATAAGAACAAGACATGCACATGTACCAAAACCAGGTGAAAAGAGAATAGTACAAGTGCAATAATCAAATCTCAATGCCACTGTGGTCTCGACAAACCAAGACGAGCTCAGGTATCAAAACAGTGAGATAGTGGTTCAGTATCAACATACAAAGATAACAAAGACCATCAAGTCATTGCAACATGAACAAATAAGCAGTAAAAACCATGGCAAGTTTGAAATACAAATCAAAGCCAGATGTGAATGCACATGTCCACAAATCAAGGGATACTCCAGCAATACCACTGACTCCAAGGAACAGATCAAATGCATGCATCATTCTCAAGCTACAACATGTACTCAAGACAACAAGTTTATATAATAGTGCAGTTCAAAGATAGGTTCAAAAAGAATCAACAGGGGATGCACACTGGAGCAACCAAATACAACTGCAAATGTCTTAAGCAAAGTGCAATGACAACTGATCAGAATCAAGTGGAGATGAACACATACTAGCAAACATGTCTACCAGTGGACAACTGCAATATCAAAGTAATGATATACAGATGCAAACAAATCACAGTGTCCAGACTTAATCAAATGAAACAAAAGAAATATACAAATGTGTACAGCAACTAGCAACGGCAAGATACGAGTGCAGTGAGCCTCAATGCAATCACGAATGCAACTGTACACAGAAGTATCAAACTCCAAACATCATAGTGAAGAATGAATGCAACACAACTCAAAGTACAATGGACAGAAGTAAATGCAAACATGAACCAGATCACATCACAAGAGATATATAACACTGGTGACAAGTTCAAACAAAGATTTCCAACTGATTCAAAGTCAAAGTTTCCAATTTAGAAATGCAATGTCCAAATCAATAAATAATATGATGAAAACAACCAAACCAAGTCAAGGACTACTGCAGATCAAAAGCCAGAAATTCCCACAGCAAAATCAGAGCGATCGAAGTCAAATTCAAAGCAATGCCGAAGTCCACAGAGAAATGCATACATCAAGTACGCAAATTATGGATCAACTGTTACATCGCAAAAATATCAAGAGCCGAAGCCAACGGAGAATTCAAAGTAACAGTTAATGCCAAAGTCAACACAATGTCAAATGTTGAAAGCCAATATTCTCACAAAATCGACTACGAACAAATACCAAAGTCAGGTGACAATGAACAAGTCAGAGTCACGCCATAAATTCACGAAGTTATATTAATAGTTCAAAATTGAGGTCGCAAGCAAATCACCGAAATCAAATAACAGTTTCAAAATCAGTACTGTGGATCTCAAGGAAAACAACGTCAGAGAAATCAAAACATGCCCACCAAGTAAACAATATATACGAAGCAGTTCAATAATGAAAGCCACAAACTTGAACAAACCAGGAATAACTAACGTTTGAATTAGATGTGAGTAAAGATTACTCACCCTTTTTCTCGAAGCAAAGAAGAATCCAATCGGAAATTTGGGGAATCCGTGAGCAACAATGCCTGGAGGAGTTGACGCTGTGGCATCACGAAGACGAGCGAATTGAAATTGACAAAAGCCCTAATTTGGGGACGAACGAGGATAAACGAGGCCGCCAACATTTTTCTTTCTTTCGATTTAGGGTTTAAACAAAAGATAAATGAAAGGGAACGGGTTAAAATAAATCACGGCAACTAAGCAAGATAAAGTCTGGACCAGATTGCATTTCAAAGCCCACCCAATTTTTAACAAATTATCAAAAGAATCTCATCCCAATTAAAAAATTTCAATATCTATTTGATAGAAATTTTAATCGTATAATGACGATAATAAAATAATTGCGAAATCCCGGGTTGTTACAGTGCGTCTCAAAAACACCACCAAGAATTGGTTATTGATTACATAAAATCAAAGAAGTTTAAAATCATATCAAATAGCAAAATCAATCAAATGTGTCTCAAAAGCACAACCAAAAATTGGTTATGCATTATACAAAACAAAGAAGCTTAAAATCATGTCAAATAGCAAAATCCATTAAGTATGTCTTAAAAGCACCACAAAAAATGTTATGGATTATATAAAAGTTAATAAGCTTAAAATGATATCAAATAGCAAAATTCATCAAGTGCGTTTTAAAAGCACTACCAAAAAACTAATTATGGATTATATAAAAGTAATCAAACTCGTAAATACAAAAATAGGAAGGGAAAGAGTAATCATGTTACATTGTTTGACCACAAGGGGTATTCATCACATTTCTCTCTTATCTAGGCTCGAGGCCCATTCCTCTTAAAGATTCAACTACTTTAAGGGTATCCATTAAGTTCTGGTTGATCCTATTCATTTTGATGCAATCACTCTTTTCACCAATTTCTTAATTATTTTAGATCTGAAATAAGTGTGTATTCTCTTTCCATTATACACTCTGACATAATTCCAATGTTCATCACTAGGGTTATAAGTGTATCTTCTCACATCATAATTAGTAACATTTTAAATAATTCAGGAGAAACACATCTTTTCCTTCAATTTTAACATATTTACAAATATTTATTAGGTCCCCTATTCGTCTAAAGGTGTATATTAGGATCGTGAAGAGATTGCACATGCTTTGTATCAAAATAATCAAGTAATTTCAAGTTTTTCGTTTCTGATACGGTCAAAATGATTTATGGGAAAACAATTTTTAAGTTATCCCATTTTTGTGGCTAATTTCGCATCTGTCTCTCCTAAGTCATTCATAAAATTTTGATCTCTTTTAACTACATTGTAGTTTGTACCAAAAAGTTGTGTGTATTCGTTATAAAGAAATGAATTTAATGGAAAACTTTAAAATCATAATAAAAGAATACACATTCATTGTTTTTAGCTAAATTGTTGGTTGGTTCTTCTTCTTCTTCCAGATTTTAAAGAAAAAATTCAAAGGTCCAGTTTTCCAACACCCCCACATTTTTGGAAATTTTGAACTTGAGATGACACTCTTCGATGGTTCATAAGGAGTTTTATTTAGTCTTTTATGAGAAACCAGGCCGACTATTTAACAATCATAGAAGATAAAAATAGCTTACCCAACATACAGTCAAACGTACTAAGATAATTATACTCAACTTTGTATGACCATTTACATTCTTATAATTTCGACACCTTTTTATTAATTTATACATAACACATGCATTATTTTAAAAGCAAATAGCCTTTCAACTTATGTCATTCTTTAATAATGCATAAGTCACTTAGAATGTATGCAGATATAACATGCTAAGAATAAAGCTATGTAACCAAGTTCATGTATGTACCTAAATAAATAATTCTCATTTTTTTCATGCATTAAAACATCCATCATATCATATAGTATATCCATCTATAACACATGAATTCTCTTTTTTGTACATATTTTAAAAACATATACTTTTAGTCCAAAAAATATAGGCACACATTATCTCATAATTAACTAATAGAAATCTTGTACAAAATGATCTTCTTATTTCAACACATAAACTCCATGATAATTGTTTTCCAAAAAAAGTAAGAGAGATGGTAGAAATTTGAAGCACATTTATGACTGATAATGTCTTAAAGAAATTAAGCAAACAAAAAGAAACAATGAATTTGATAAATGCATGCTTATTGAAGATACCCTCATTTAAAAATGAATGTTATAGTCTAAATTAATTCTAAATATTAGAGTGAGTAACTATTAAGAAATAAAAAGTCTGTATATTATATAATAATACATTTTAGTATTCAATTCTTAGTAGAGTAGTAAATTATAGACCTTTAATGTTGGGACTTAAAAACATGAATTAGATAAGCATGCAAATTAATCATTTTTTCTCTACACTCCGACTTTTCAAATCCTACGTTTGAATTTTTTTTGGAAAAGTCGAGGTATTTCGAATTGTTTTGATATGGAAAAACTAAGGAAAAATATCTGAAATGATCTCAACGTTGGACATTGGACATATAATAGTTCCGAATTAAACCACTTTTAGAAAGAAGATCTTTTGTCTCATGGTAGCCTGTTCGAGTCCCTTCCATGCCAATAAAAAATATTAATAATGAGTCACCCATATAATACGAGTTAGTGCTTCTATAAAAATAGTTAAATTTAACAAAATTCATGTTTATTCAAACAAGATATTTTCCTCAAGCATGCATGTTTATCATTTATCAATTATATAACTAAAAATTAATACATTCAAAGCAAGTTGCATTACTTACATACATGGAAAAAAACATAGAGGTTTCGTTGCACTTTTGTTTAAATTCCTTCATCAATTTCAATTAAATTGTCATTAAATGTTCAGTTAATATTAATAGCCTCCATTTTCATCTTCTAAAGTCTTCAATTGTAAATTATATTCATTAACACACTAGCTCTAGTAATGTGGAACACACAAACATATAAACATCCATTAAGTACAATTCCAACAATAATTCAACTTCAATATTTATACTATCATTTAAACAATATCATTATTAATTTGCACTTAATATATAAGGATATGATGGTAAAACAAAGTGAATGTATTGTATCTTTATGACGTTCAGATCAAAACCCGGTTTCTTGCTTCTCTTAAGCATAGGATAAAATCGAATTGGTTATAAGAATAATCACTCTTCCGTTGTCTTTCTACTAAAGAAGTATGTGTAGTCGCTTTTGCTTTCTATCATACGAAAATATGTAGTTATCCTCTTATTATACCGTCGCTTCTTTCTTTGATCGGACTCCCTCTAGTTGAAATAACTGACACTTTGAGTCAAGAAATTACATGCCCCAGTTAATATATTGGGAACCCGTGGACCATGATATTTTAACACACACGTCATGTGCATGTAAACCATTTTATTTATTAATCCAATCATCTCTGAACTTAACTAAACCCATAAAGAACTATTTACAAAACAATTCTTATTCCATTTTTTCTCACAATGATTAAACTCAGAGGTAAACAAAGTATTAATCAAGAATTTGGGAATTATCACTATATATTCGTCAAAAATATCATGTATAAAGCTATTTCACAATTAAAACAACAACCCCAAATTTATTTTTCTTATACCCAGATTATCATTTTCTGATCACGATTTATTACCTTAGCATATATATAAAATTATATATTCATATAGGTATCAAAATTCATCTATGAACTTTTGATCAAATTTTCACACAAAAAATTAATAATATAGATAAATTCAAATTGAAATACTCACCAACTTTACTCAACGTTCAAGCTTTCCTTCTCCAAATGTCTCACTGTCAAAACAAAACCTTAACTGCCCGATCTTTACTTCAAAAAACCTAAATAGTATAACATTCATGAATGACAGATCAATTTTGCTTTCAAATTGTTGGAATTTTGGAGTAGAAATAATAAAGAGCAGTCGATAAAACATTGTTGTGCCATGGACAAGCCATTGCCTTGAAAGCGAAATTCGATACGACTACAACGCAATCAATAATGCCATCCACTCCCCAACGACAGTCTCTTAAACTTGTGCACTTAAGGTTGTAGGAATTGGAGAATTATAGAAATCATTGTCTAATGGTTTTATTCAAAAACGATTTTATAATTAAATGAATTTTTGAAAGAGAAAGATGCAAAGAAGAAAAAGAACTCGTTTTGATCTGATCAAATGAGTTGGTCTCAAATTAAATAGTATATAGATAGTAACGGACTCCCATTAATGCAAAATACAAATGGTCGGGTAAATTAAAAGACTAAGTTTTATTGTAGTTATCCAACAATGATTACTTCATCTCTATTCTATGTTTAGCATAGTGTGTGTGTGTGTGATGTACTAGTAGCACGTGCATTCGTTTAACACTTCTGATTGCTATTATGAAAAAACCATGAAAACGACTTTGTATCAAAATTTTGACATATAAAGCAAATTAAGAAGGAGGTTGTATCAACTGATACATCACTCCTGCATCAAAGTATTACTCGCTATTATGTTCAAACTCAACTGATTTACATTGTTTACTTAGATGGATAATACTTTCCACAACTTGCTAAATCATTATAAATGTATATTCTTTTGTAAGGTCATAATCTCTCATGGTTATTCTTTAAAAAAGACAAATTTTAATACTAAGCCTAACAGAAAGATTTATATCAACTTTAGAAATCATTAAAAACTTATTAAAAAAGCATATATTTTTCGCATCGTACCAACATTTTGTATTTGCGCATTTTGAAAATGTGCAAGTAATGCAAAAAAGTATGTTTTTCACCTTTGAAGATGCATAAGTAAAAACTATAAATTTGTATTTACTCACTCTAGAAATGCACAAGCACAAAGTCTAACCCAATCAAAACCAATTTTATCATACACACATATAATATAATATAAGTTTTTTAGAGGGATTAATGTTGACATAAGTTTTTCTGTTGGGGTTGACTAAAATTTGTCCTTTAAAAAAGGATGGAAACCAAATGAATTGAGAATATATAACAATAAATGTACATGTGCACATAAGTAGAAAAATAGGCAATTAAGAGCGAAGTTAGACCGAAAATTGATGACAATTACCATAATATAATTTACCATCTTATTTCACATTTGTATAATAATTTTTTCTTTTCTAATTTTTATTATGTATACATGGAGATTTTAACTCAATACCTAAAGAATAACTCGGGCCAGATGTTTTACCATTTGGAATGGAAATCAAATCCTCTACTCGGATTTCTTTTCTAGAGTATTTGTACTCTTAGAGAGTAAAAATTCCACGCATGAAGTATTTTAGTTAAATGCGTGCACTTTAACTTTAAAGTGTAGAGTAGAGAATCTAACTTGGAATGAAAATTGGATTATGAAAAAATAGACTAATTTACACTATTGTGCAAGACATTAGCCATCGATTTAATTTCTAATAATATCAGTCTAAACAATGATATAAATAACAACATCAAATAAAATAAAATAGGAAAGGCAAAGATATAATGTGGTTCAGTGAATCGGCTACATCCATAGTTCCAATAACTAATCTTTTATTTGTCTATATCAGAGACTATAAACAAATTGCCTTTAGATCCGATTCACTCAAGACCCCTAACTTATTTTGACTTTAGAAATCAAGATTTGTTTACCAAAGAATAAAGGTGGATTTCTATCATATATACGAAGATGAAATAAAATTATCGTCTATATAGATTGATTAATCAAAGGTGAAGACATCGACTTAGAGACAAAATAATTTAGTTGTCTTAATAAACATTTTATATTTGCTATGATTTAACTTATGTCTTTTAATGCAGACATTAAATATTATATTATTTTCCGTAATGAATAATTAAATCAATCATAAACTGATTAATTACTTTTCAAGTTTACCTCTTTAAATCGACACGCACTTTAACTCATATTTAAGTTTGCAACACTCCACCTCAGTTCAAATATAGTAGCTATTTCTATCACCACATCTCAATAGGTTGTTAGTAACAGAGTTAAGGGTGTGCTCAATGAGCAATTATATAATTTGATTATATAACTTAACTCTTATGGTGAATCTTATTTGAAATAAAGCAAGCTTTGGTTTTTTTCTATTATATATATCGTTATATTAGGATATAAGTAATGCTTTAAATATAGTAAGTGTACACAAGTAGAGAACCTTTTGAAAAAATATTTAATCGATTACAGTTACAAATATGTTCATAACTATGAGTATTGAATCATGTCAATAAATACTTGTCCTTGAATGTTCAGTTTTTTTAAAAAACAACTACTGAACAAATCAATGAGAGTCTTGTCAGATAAAGAAAACTAATTTTTTAGTTTAATTTTCAATTTTTGAAAAAACAAATACATATATATTATTTTCAGATTAAAAGACACAAATTTCCTTATATTTTGATATATATTTTAATTAGTCAAAGTCAAATTAAATATCCAATTTTAAGTAAATAAAAATACATACAATACATATTTATCAATATATAAACACACACACACACAAAAAACATAACTCGACATATATATAAATGATATAAATTTAAAACCAAATAATTTTTATTTGTCATGGCCGATTTTTTTAATATAATAATAGTATTAATATATATACATTTTTATTAATGGTCGAATATATATGTGTGTCTGTGTGGATATAGTATCACCTATCATCATCATTATGTTAAAGAAAAAAATCCTTTATATTATTCCCTCACTTATACCCATAAATCATGGTTATTCACACCTATATGTTCCATATAGTGACATTATATTTTTTTCGTAGATTAATTTATATATATGTAATGTTCACATTATAAATGTGAATTATTAACAAATCAAATATGATAAATCAAAGTTAAAATTGAATTAAATAGTGTATGTTAGATTTAACTCATAATACCATGTATGTATGTATATGTATATATGTAAATAGTGTATGTTAGATTTAACTCATAATACCATATATGTATGTATGTATGTATGTATATGTATACATGTAAATAGTGTATGTTAGATTTAACTCAGAATACCATATATGTATGTATGTATATGTATATATGTATGTATATTTATATGTATATATGAATGTAAGTATTAAGAGAAAATAAATTAAAAAACAGTGAGCTCTTTTTTACTGATCACTAAATATGATTTAATGTAAGTGTATTATTTATGTAAAATCAAAATAAGATCTACTGGAAATTTAATAAAAATGATTTTTTTTTGAAATTTCCTTTCTTTGCCCATGTTATCAATGCACCAGCTCCAATAATAGTATCAGAGTCTACATTGTATTCATATGAACAATTAACCAATACGTTGGGCAATCACTTGAAAACTCCAATTAGATGGGTGTTTATGGAAATGATGTTTAATTAAGGAGATCGTTATTCTAATTGACAAATGTTCTTAGGAACGAAAAACCTTATGGTCTTCTGGCCCTTACCTGGCTAGTCGAAGTGGCCCCTTTCAAAGGTATGCCCTAGCGGAAGACCTAAAAGTTTTTTTGTGCTTAGGTTAATTCAAATATGCATATTTGAATGTTACAAAATAAAATTTAAAATTATTTTAAATTTAAATAAAATAGTACAAAATTTTATAAAGACCCATAAAAAGAAAATTTAAAATCATTTCATATTTTACATAAATGTAAATGTTACATTTAAATAAATTAAATTGTTTAATAAATAAAGATATATATATATATATATATATGAATATATATATATATAAGCTAATGAATTATAAATGTTATAATAAATTGAAATATGTATAATAAAACGGAAAGTTAAATGAATTAAAAACTATATAAACTTAAGGGAGTATACATAAGATGTAGAGATATATGATGTCGTGAGATTGTACTTATATCTCTTGCAATGTGTTTGAACCAAAAATGGCACAAACACCCAATAGAAAGTAGATGAGAATAAAAATTGAAGAAAACAAATTGAAAACAAGAAGGAAATGAACACATAAGGTTTTATAGTGGTTTAGCATACTGCGGCCTACGTCCACTCCAAAGAATTTGTTTACTTATACTGTAGATTACAAGTACAATTTTCTTTGATTTGTATAAATCTGTGAAGTTATGAAAAAATGAAGAGCATAGGCAGAGAAGAAGAGAAAGAAGATCCCTTGAATGAACCATGCCTTCTTTATTTATTGGGGTAGACGACTAAATATCTCGTTGGAACTTCTCCTGCAGAATCTCTCTGCCAAGACCAAGTCGTCCAAAAAAATCTCAACTTCATATCCCCTAGGGTTGGGGATCGGTACCGACCTCTATAAAGGGGGATCGGTACCGATCCCTATATATAAGTAGGGACACTTAGCAACTTGTCATGTTGGCTTGCCTTGATGTTGGCTTCATGTTTTCAAGGTTATTTTGCATAGTCACCTAGGTGTTTTTTTAGCTCAAACGATGGATCTACAGAAGGTTGAACTGTTGCTTTAGACTATATATGGAGATTGCCAATACGATGCATAAAAACTCTAGAACAACACTTGAATCAGGCTCCCTGTAGCTAGAGAAGAGTGTCATGGAAGTGGGGGCCACTCTAGATGTACCCTTAGGGATCGGTACCGATCCCCTATGTTAGGTAAAGCACTTAGTGAATCCTAGCATGTGGGATTGGTACTCCCTGGGTGAGGGATCAGTACCTATGCCACATTTAGTCAAATTCAGCATGCGGGATCGGTGCCCCGTAGGTGAGAGATCGGTACCTATCCCACACTTAGTCAAATTCATCATGTAGGATCGGTACCCTCTAGATGAGGGATTGGTACTTATCCCACACTTAGTCAAATTCAGCATGTGGGATCGGTACCCCTTAGGTGAGGGATCAGTACCTATCCCACACTTATTGATTTTCTAACTTTGGAAATTTTTTGGGATGGTTTTCCTTCACTTTGCGGTCTTGATTGTACTTGAGTTTTGAGCTTTGTAGTCATGTCTCCGGGCTTCTTGCCTCGATAACTTCTAAGTCTGACTTGTTGGGTTTGTCCGTATATTGCCTGGTCAAAAGGTGGGATAACATTTGCCTTTTAAAGCACGCCTTGCGAATGGAAGGTGTGCTTTGCTCAAGAAGATATGTAATGCCAATCTTCGACGGTTGAGCTCTCTGGCGATTTCAATTCTGGTGAATCATTCAGTTCCTTCAGAGTCTCTTGTCAATCATGGGTCGTTCCAAACCCGTTACAGCCAAAGACTCTAAGCTATGTCTAAATGTAATCTATATATCATCATCATTTCAATTTCATTTGGAGTTATTACATATCAAAATCGTTTTGTGTTCATCTGGGATTTGTCAATTCTATTCCAATTATAAGGCGTTAAAATCCCTTTTTTTTATCAAAATCAAATTTGTTTTCATTTTCAGGTTCGATCTCTACAGATCATTTATTGAATTCATGACCGTTCAGGGTCAATAATTAAATCCGTTGTCGTTCAAGGCGGTAATCAAATTCATGGCCATTCGGGACCGATAATCAAATCCTTGGTCGTTCGAGACTGAAAATCAAATCTGTAGCCGTTTAGGGCTGATGATCGTTCGGGGTCAATAATCAGGTTTATGGCCTCTTCGAACCGATCTATGGTCTTTTTAGGTCCTTGTTAAGCCCAATCCACTCGCTCTCCGACGAGGGGACTTAACGATGGGCAAGCCCATCCAATCACTCTCCGGTGAAGTGATCCACTCCCCACGCTTTGGTCCGACACTTCGATTGGGACATAACGCAATCTTTGCTGAGCCCAATCTTCTCACTCTTCGACAAGGGGACTCAACGACAAGTAAGCCCATGCACTCGCACTCCGGTGAGGTGACTTACTCTTTGCACTATAGTTCCGTCTCTCCAGACGGAACATAACATGATCAAATCCATGGTCTCTCTAGACCCTTGCCGAGACCAATCCACTTGCTCTCCAATAAGGGGACTCGATGACAAGTAAACCCATTTTCTCACGTTCCGGTGAGGGGATTTACTTCTTGCACTCTGATCCCGTCCATCCGGATAGGACTTTACAGTGATTAGTATCGTACAAGCCCATCCACTTGCACTCCAGTGAGGGGACTTGCACCTTACACACCGGTCCCATCCTTTCGGATAGGACATTAAAGCGATCAACATCAGTCATCACATTAAATGTGGATTTCAATAATCAAATTCAAATATCAGAAACAATATAAAGCCTAACATCAAGGTAATTGCCTCGTCAAGTACTACACTCTAGCATCCAGCCTAGAGCGTGCTTAGGAACCATTCGGGATTCCGTAAGTATTTCTAGAATGTATTATTGCATGGTTTATTAAAAAAGGGAAAATGGAGTTCGAGAACCAGACCTGATTTCTTGCCATCCCGATCAAGAGATGACCATCCTCAGCCTCGATCCAAGGTTGTTTCCATTCGCCGTGAATGATAGTTGTTCCCATTCCGTCACCGTAATTCAATTTCTTGCGTATTGATGTAACCGGTTATCTCTGATGTGTTCCTTTATCAGTACCCATAGGTGCCTACAATTGTTTATGTTATGCCCATCCAGTTCATGGAATAAGCAGTACTTTCCAAATGTCCTTTCACACTCCGTGGGTTCTCGTCTTGCCGTATTTCGGTAGTATCCAAGTAGGTCCGTTCCAGGGTCTCATTCAAATTAGTGTAAGAAGAGAATTTCAGTTCTCTCGTCTGCCACTTCGAGCCATCATCCATCCTCCGCTTTCCTTTTCCCTTGCTGGATCCCTCTCTAGCGGTTCTTCCCTTTTTACAGCATTCACCTCATCCTTTTTAACTTCAGTGTCCTTCTACCGCAGACACCTTTCAGCTTCGTGGTAAAACTCTACGAGGTCCATTGGTGGATCCCGTTCCAATGCAACTTTAAACTCTGTTTTATCTACAAAACTAGAAACTTCCACCATCAAAACTACTGATGAATTCGGCCTATCCACTGAGGCAACCGTCGTGTTGAATCTTGTCAAGAAATTCCTGAGGGACTCCTCGCCCTCTGTTTCACAATTGATAAAGTCATCACAATCTTGGGTCGCGAGACATGGAGCCGAAACTGTCTCATAACCTGTCAACTAACTCATTCCACATGCTTATGGAACTGTTCTCCAACAGCTGAACGATAGCACAACCAAATCTGTCAGATATAGAAGGAAACACCATACCTTAACTTCCTCATATGCCCCCAGCACTTCCATGTGCCGGATGTATCTCATCAAATGAACTGTAGGCTCCGACTTTCCATCATATGTCTCTAGTACTGGTAGTTTAAATTTCGGTGGATTCTTAGCGTACAGGATGTTCGGAGTAAATGGACTCCTGTTTACATCTCCCAAGCTTCGATTAGACAATCCGCCACTCATAGCTCGCCTTATCATTTCGGCAACTCTATCATTTTTATCTAAAGGTAATCTCCAATATGCATTCTCTGCCTACCCCCTGACTCCATGAGGGAATTCTAGCACGTACTCCTCTGGCCGCGCCTCCATATTCTGATTTGCATTGATACACCTAACTTCATTCCTTGGATGCACAACATCTCCATGAGGGGTGACCTAAGTCATGCTCTTAGGCCATGTAGGATCAGTACTGAACCGTTGTGGGTTGGTACCAACCCCTAGCGTTAGCTCGAGGTTTAGCCCTGGTTGCTCCACTCCGTCTCTTGGTACTTTTCTCTTGTTCCTTGCCTCTGTTCTTGAGTTACAACTACCTGTGCTCCTATTTATTGTCCTTGATTCTGATTTGCAGCTACTCCAACTGTTCCTACTTGGCCCATTCTTCTAAACAAGTTTTCCATCATCTCCTCCTTATGTGCAATCACCCTAGCTTGCATCGCATTCATCATAGTCTTTATCTCATCCATGGTTATGTAGATTGATAGGGGGTTAGCTACCGAGGACGCCTCTTGGTTGCCCCTTATTTATCTTCAGCAGTAACAGTCTTCCTAGTTGATTGTCCAGACATTTAGAATCCTTTTCAAATCTTTGACCAACGAGTTCAAGTGTTTCTCAGTGAAAGCACCAAAATGTTTGAACCAAAAATGACACAAACACCCAATAGAAATTAGAAGAGAATAAAAAGTGAAGAAAAAAATTAAAACAAGAAGGAAATGAACGCAGAAGGTTTTATAGTGGTTCGGCGTATTCCGGCCTATGTGCACTCAAAAGATTTTATTTATTTACACTATAGATTACAAGTACAATTTGCTTGGATTTATAAATCCGTGAATTTATAAAAAAATGACTGCGCGTAGGCAGGGAAGAAGAGAAAGAAGATCCCTTGAATGAACCATGCCTTCTTTATTTATAAGGGTAGAAGATCAAATATCTCGCTGAAACTTCTCCTGTAGAATCTCGCCACTAAGACCAAGTTGCCTAAAAATTTCACCTTCACATCCCCTAGGGTTGGGGTCGGTACTGACCCATATAGGGGGGATCGGTACCGATCCTTATATATATGCTGGGACACTTAGAAACTTTTCATGTTGGCTCGCCTTGATGTTGTCTTCATGTTTCCAAGGTTTTTCTGCATAGTCGCCTAGGTTTTTTATGGCCCAGGCGATAGATCTACAAAAGGTTGAACTGACGCTTTAGACTGTATATGGAGATTGCCAATACGATGAATAGAAACCCTGGAGCAATGCTTGAATCAGGCTCCATGTAGCTAAAGAAGAGTGTCATAGAAGTGGGGCCACTCTGGATGTACTCTTGGGGATTGGTACCGATCCCTTATGTAGGGTGAAGCACTTAGTGAATTTTAGCATGTGGGATTGGTACTCCCTAGGCGAGGGATCGGTACATACCCCATACTTAGTCAAATTCAGCATGCGGGATCAGTACCTCCTTCGTAAGGGATCAGTACCTATCCCACACTTAGTCAAATTCAACATGTGAGATCGGTGCCCTCTAGGTGAGGGATCAGTACCTATCCCACACTTAGTCAAATTCAGCATGTGAGATCGGTACCTATCCCACACTTAGTGATTTTTTGACTTTGGAATTTTTTGGGATGGTTTGCCTCCACTTTGCAGTCTTGATTGTACTTGTGTTTTGAGCTTTGTATTCATCTCTTCGGGCTTCTTGCCTCAATAACTTCAAAATATGATTTATCGGGTTTGTTCGTATACTGCCTGGTCAAAGGGTGGGATAACACAATGTGATAAACTCAGCTAACATTATTTTAAACTATGAATTTAAAATAAAGTTTCTCTCCATCATTTATAAATTAGTACTATACATACTTATGGTTGTTGAGCATCCTCAAGCCATAAAATATTTACAATGATGCCCATATTGTCCCTAGATTTGTAGGACTATTTTTGTTACTTTATTGAGCATCGTCAAGAGTAACAAAAGTACCCTTAGGCTATCATTAAATGATGGGTCTAGAGTATTTATTATACTTTATGATTTGTTATGTATCCTTAATGTCATAAAGGCGATTAAGAGCAAATGAATATTTGGTTAGGAGTTATATACGAGATATAACTAGTAAAATGTTACTTAACGTCTATGGGGACAAAAATTTGTTGTGCACCCTTAAGGTTCTAGTAACATGATGAATGGATCCTTGTACCCACTGAAAGAAATAAAAATAATAATCTCTTTTAGGGGTTTTAATCAATGCAGAATTATTAGATAAATAAAATAAACCAATCTAATAAGTATAGAAACATATGTTATTCTATCTAATTCACTCCAATAAACTTACATAGATTAAATGACAACCATAAAGATATTTTTAGAGAAAAACACACTAAACAACGACTATAAGGACTGGTTAAGAAATGTAAAGATCGAACTAACCTACCAAAAAATCTCGTATGTAGTCGCCAAAGGGCCTAAGAGTAAATGTAACACCCCGTAAAATTTATGATAATTAATAAATAATTAATAAGGGTTCAAAATGAAATTTGAGCAAATGACGGAATTTGGTCACGAAACTTGCATCGTTGTGTCTATGGCGATTTTTAGAGCAACTTTCATATTTGAAGTTTCACGATTGGAGCTCAAAAGAAAAAGTTATTAACGTTTGAAGTTTTCGGAGTGAAAATAATAAAAAACGAAAAAGGAAATAAATAACATTAAATACAGGACCCCATCGGCCTACCCCTCTTTAGGCCAGTTGATTGCTAGTGGTCGACCACCTATAGAGGAGCGGTCGACCGGTTCAAACATGGCGGCTTGGGTTGGAATCTTGGCCAACAGCCTGGATTTAATTATTTTAATCTAACAATTATGATTGATTCGTGTGTCTATAAATAAAGGCCTAACCCTCACTTCTCTTCTCAAAATTTCTTATCCAAGAAGTGAAGCTCTGTCATTTTCTCTTCTCTACTACTTTTAAATGTTATAAAATATTATATGTAAATATATAATCAAAGAAGGGTAGAAAATAAAAGAGAAGAAGAGAAGGAACGAATCAATACTCCAAAAAATGTAACTTTTATAACTATAAATCTATATTCCCCTTAACGTCAAATCTCTTCTCAGATATGTAATTCTAGGAGTATGTATACACCTTGTTACACATATTCTTTTTGATTAGAAATGAAGTAAGGGAATGGATTTAGTTTTAAAGATTTGGAAAGCTTTTAAAAGGTGAGTGGAAAATTATATAATTTATTTATAACATTGAAATTTATATCGTTGAATTTTATTTAATTATTATACCTAAATAAGATCTGATGAATTATAGGCTTAAAACAAATGTATAGGATTATCGCCTACCTATTTAATAAAATAGGTAATTGGAATAGAAATAGTATGTACAGCCTAATCTGGGAAATTTGAATTCAGTCCCAAATATTATTATTGTAAAATGTTTGTTTATTCTAGATCTATAATTGAACTATAAATTAGGTTGCCCTAGTTGACTTGGAATGTAAATTTCTATTCTTTGATTTATTTAGAGTGGGTTCCGTGTAATTTCCATAAATTATCCAATCCCAAAATATGTATAAAAGAGCATCGTTTGAATTAACAAGGGATATACCAAAAAGGAAAAGAATGTGTAAGATATGGATATTCTTTTTCGTAGATTACACCGTCTATTTCAATAGAAGAAAAGAAACAATTCCTTGTAATTTAAAACGAAGCAAAGATCTCACTTTTGGTTAATTTGTGGAAAGTTATAATGGTAATCCTTTTAGAGAAGGCTACTCTGATAAATAAAATGTGAAAAAGAATGTTCTAGTTTATAAATTAATAGTTAGAATTATAAATAAATAAACAAACACCTATAACCACACTTAACGTTCAAAAATAAAAATATATAAATAGCATAGTTTACGATGATATTCATATTAGTTATTAATAGCGTAGTAATTGTAGAACTAAGATTTATGGACATTAATTACAGATTTGATGGGCAATAATTTTGTTATCAATAGAGAGATAAAAAGGAATTAATGAGGACTGATTAGGGAATTTAATACGGCATTTATGGGGAAACTGAATATGCATAATAGATGGATTTTGAAATTGGTAAATATATTAAATGAATTAAATGAGGATTGATTAGAGATTTTTCAATTTTGACATTAATGACCAATTATTACGGGTAATAGATGTTTATTAGATATTATAAGGAAACTAAAGCCTAAGCGTACGTATAAATTAGAAATAATTACGTAGAAAACAAGAAAGTATTAGTACTATTAAATATACGTAGAAGGCAACATAATTTTCATAGAAGAGAATTATATAGCTTTAATTATACGTTTAGGACAAGCATGAATTAGTGGGCCTAGCGCAACACTTAGGCTTTGGATGATATGTTTGGCTTAGTGGGTGCGAGGTTAGTAAAGCTATACAACAGAAGTCTGCCCTTTACATAGAGGCTACCAGCAGTTGTGTACACTTACTGCTGATGTGGGACATCTAAAACTATAGGACCCATGGGGAAGAGATATGCATTACAGATAGGTAGGGGAAAATATACCGAGGGTTTGCCTTGGACTTGAAGTATTAAATGGTCCAGTACTTTTAAGGAAATGAGGTATGCTTCATATCCAATAAGGGGTAGTAAGTAACCGAAAGGGGCATTTTCCTGGACTTACTTCGGTCAGTCTAAATGAGATGTCAACTGTGGAAGGTCGACGGGCTATGTTAGTATTTTAGTACCGGTATTTAGCAGTAGAACTGGCACATAGCCTATGACCACCAATGGTCCTAAGCGAGCGATAGCAAAGACTTAGGTTTTGCCCTGATGGATTTCACTTCCTACTAGCGTAGAATTCAAATGGGAGACGAATAGACCTCAACATAGGTGGTTAGATGAAAATTAGTTTGTCGAAGGTAGGCTAGTTAACCCTTAGACGAGTCTTTGAGCTGCATTAGTAGTACATCAATTAAATTATATATTATATTATAAAGCTGTATATAAGGACCATCGGTCTCTGTAGCTAGAATCGATTAACTAGCGTTGACGTTGTGGAGGGCCTGCTTCGATGACTTGAGATAGTAAATGACTGTTGGGTCCACCTCCTCCCTATTTGAGAAGTATTAAGTAGCCCGGGTTTTGGGTAATGAAATTTCTAGATGTAAATGAATATGGGTATATATACATAATGACACCTTAGAGAAAATGAGGTTAGGCATATCGTACGTGCACATAGGATCTAACGGATTAACCTTAAATAATAGACATAACACTTAAATAGAAATCAATCGGCATAAATTAATGGGATGAGTAAAGCATGCAATTTTTCAATCACCAGAACGTTGTTCTAACCCCCTCCTCATAACAACCCATATGTTAGATTTAGAAGGACTGAATATTGGAGCAAGATGGGAACTACTGAAGGTGAAGTCTTCTTATTCATGCTCAGCACTGACAAGACAATTAAATATCCAAGGAATGATATTCTAAGTAGTAGCCTTAGTCAATACGTATGTTATATTGTATTTTTCAATTCCGCTATGAGTTATTGTTGATCGCACTATGATATACTTGTGTTTATTATAAGTTATTGAAACCAACAATCCGTGCCCTAATGGACCTGGGTTTCAATTTGTTGAAATTCGGTCCCATTAAGGTGTAGGTTGTTACATTTGGTATCAGAGCTTAGGTTAGTCGATCATAGGTATTAGGATACGCTGAGAAAACATATTTGTATTTTCACCTATAATTATGCTAAGCTCTATAAATTCCGACTATAGAAGTAGTTGCAACCGTATTTTGAAAGGATGGGCGATGCACCTATGAATTGGGCCAACGAATAGAGTTAAATTTATATTCCTACCCCAATTACCCCATGGGCGGAGGTTGTATCGTAAGGAGTGGGCCAAGAATAGTCCTGAGCATGACATATAAAAGAATCCCGAAGGTTGGATGATACTTGACTAATTTTTTGGGCCTAGACTACCTTATGATTGTGGATTTTAATAGACTGCAAACTGAAGACATACATTTCATCCAGACAGATAGGAAGTAAGAACCTATATGTTGCAAGCACCCGGAAGTAGGGTATGAAGAAGGAGTGGAGAAAGTTCCCGCAAAAAGGTGTACACTAATCACCGCAGGAAGATTAGCTGGATTTTTGATGGAGACGAGTTAATGATGAGTAAGGAAGGTAGAGTGTCCTAAAGATAGAGCAATAACAGTCCAGTTCTAAGTCCAACCCTGTGACGACCCGGATTTTTAAACGGTTGTTAACTGGTAATTAACTGAATTAAAATTTTGAAATATACTGATTTTATAAGTCGAACAAATAAAATTCTGATAAAAAATGGACATATATAAATTCATTTGAAAACTATAATAAATATTGAATTTTAAAATCCTTGGAGATGATAAATCTTAAAGTAAATAACTAAATAATATATTTCACGATTTTAAATTCAAGATAAAATATCCATACATACATACATACATACATACATACATACACACACACACACACACACACACACACACACACACACACATATATATAGACTAGTTTATGATGTTTAAAATACAAATAAGTGTAAACATAAATGATGGCAAATATTAGCAAATGTATATATATATATGTATAATAACAACATAAATGGATATGATACATATCCAAATATATATATATATATATATATTTATATATATAACACATAAGTTAATATATAAGTGAATGTACATGTAAACATAAGAGGAGACAACATCAAATCCTAGTTCACAAAACATTGCATTAGGTCAAAGATAAATCAAATCACTTTGTTAAATCAAAGTTTTTTCATATATAAAAAAATAAATGCAAAAGCCTAAAACAAAAAAATTCTCAGCCTTAGCTTACCCAGTAAGCTTCATTCTTCTATTCTATATACCTCCACCCGTCTTCATTTATTCCATTCGAACAAGCTAAGTTGAAAAGAAAATATATACTTCCATTACAAACTGCCATTGACGAAGCAAAAGAAGATCAGGCTAATAGTGTTTTTAAAACAAAAATTTGCCCTCTGTTCAAATTGTTTTTCAGGTGAGTAAGCAGTTTTATTTAAATATTTAAACCTATTTAAATCTAGATGCATGCAGTATTTATTTGAAGTGAAATATGATATGTGTTTCTATGATTGTTTAAACAAGAATGCATGTGTATATGTATGTGAATATGGTTGTGTATTGTCTGAAACAAAAGGTTTCTCTGTTCATTTGTTCTCAGGTTCTAAAAAAAAAAAAATTTAAAAATCAACTGCCCTTTTCTCTAATATGTTATATGATATGATGTGTAAACAAATATTGTTAGAAACGACAGGATTTAAGTTGTAAAAATATTTTAACTAGAAATTAATGACAGATTTAACTAGGATATAAGAATTACAGTTAAAACTTAAATATATCAAAATTTTGACTTAAATAATTTGCAAATTCATGTATATAGTCTGATGTATCATCACAAACTAGGATTTTTAGAAAAAGAATCATGAGTTTTAAGATGGTATTTCGAGAGAAATTTTGAGATAAACGTGATTTGGGTTTTTGCCTTTTTCTGGCCATCGCGATGCTTTGGGTTGTCGGGGTTAATACTGGAGAATGTTCAATGACAAGTGATCATGGGAAAATTGTTCAGAAGAATTTTAGATCACCAGAGTGATCAGGCTCATGCGAATTAGGGTTTAAGTATGGGTTTTGGGCAGGGTTGATTTAGAGGCCAAGGCGGCGTCGACACTGCATCGAGTTGGATCGGATATGAGGGAAATGGAGCGTGAGGCTGTGGCAAGGGTGTGGGTTCAATGGCGAGTTCTCTGGCGATCAGAAATCGGTGATTCATGGTAGGTTTGGCGACTGAGTTATTCCAGGTAGTGCTCGTCAATCCTCGTTTTTTATTTTGGTGTTCGACATGGTTTCTGGCTGGTCGATTGGGTCGAGGTGGTCAGCGAAGACTTGTGGTTGGCAACGGTGTTGGTCGGAGATGGCCAGAGATAGTGTGCATGTGCACGTCGAAGTCATGTGTGTCAGTGTTTGTGAAGAGGCCTGTGACTCGGGGTGGGTCTCGGGGAGGTAGTGTCGTGGTTCGGGTTGGACTTCGAGGCATCGCATGTGTGTGTTGTGTTTCCAGAGTTTATGTTTTAAAACTAAAACTAAGGAGGAAAGAAGGGAAGGTGGATTATCTTGGGTCTAGCTCAAATATTAACCGGGTTGAACCAGAAGAAAATTTATAACAGTTTTAAAATGCAAGTAAAATCAAGTTTTTGAAAATTTAAAATAAATCAAGTCTAAATCTGTTCTTAAATAAATTTCTTTATATGTAAACAATGTTTTTATTTAGTACTTGGTTTAATATGTTGAATGATCTATGTTATTTAAATTAATTTAGTTAATTCTTAAGTTTGTTTTAAACTTAATTTTAAATATGTAATTAAGTAGTATGTTTTGTATCATATGTTAATGATAAGTGATTTTAAGATTTATTAAAATGATACTAGTAATGATTTAGAAGTTAATAAAGATAAAAGGGTTTATCTTATAGTTTATTAAGGTCTTGGATAATTAAATTAAATTAATTAAATAAAATAATTAAAGAGAATTAATTAATTTATTATTAAGGATTATCAATTAATAAATTAGAGATTAATTAATTGGTAATTAGAAATTAATTAATTGTTGATTAGAGGTCGTTGATGAAAGTAATTGGAGATTAATTAATTAAATGACAATTACTTAATGAAAGTAATTAAAATGAAATTACTTAAAGAGAAGTAATTAAGAATTAATTACTTAATGTAATTAAAGATGATAATTAGAGGTTGATTTATTAATTGGTTTGTAGTTAGTTAATGTTGAATAAGCAGGATTTTAAGATGATTGAAGTAATTAATTTAATTAGGAATGGTATGACTGATTAATCTTGCTTATGAAGGATTGAATGATATTGAATGCCTTGGACTATTTAATGTGTCTGGTATGAAATGTTTTGTTATATGATTGGATTGAACAGTGATAATGTGGTTATCTATTGAGATAAATTGCTGTGTAAAGTGACATCCTGTATTTAAAGTTTGAATCGGATTTCACTTGAATAACTTGGTTTTTAAGATGAAATTGGATTCGAAGAGACCGGGGTCGGGTACCGGTAAGTACCCGAAACCACTTCGATTTGTAATCTACTATGATTCTTTATAGATTGGTATGGGAAATCAATAGGCTGGAATGGGATTAATTTAAATGACTGGACCATTTAAACTAAGTAAAGGTACTTAGGGATCGATTTGTGAATTTAAGTGTTGACTATAACAAGTTGTGAACTTGTAGTGAAGTACGAGTTACCCCGGGTTTTAAATAGGTTTTATACATTAGTATTTCATGTTAGATGGGTTTACTCACGCTGGTTTCCAGCCTGACCCGGGTGTTACTTTGATGTAATGCTCGGGTCAGACCGAGTATTATAGATTTTCAGGTGAGGACGTTCTGGAGCTCAGGTGGCGAGCTGGATGGCAGGAACGTATGTAGTGTATTCCGCTTTGATATGTTGTTATTTATCTGGGGCATGTTGATTTTAACTGTCCAGTGTAGGTGTAAATGTTGTAACTTTGATGTATTGATGTAAATTAACAGATATAATTTTCCTTTTTTTACTGCTATTTTATTTGATATTATATTTTGTTTTGTTGCGTTTTGTGAGAATCAGTGCCGTGTTTCTATTCTTCTTCTTCTATCTCCTTCTTCTTTTCCAAACTATCTGGAATTTTCGCGATCGAAAATTCCAGGTCATTACATTTGGTATCAGAGCAAAGGTTAAGCGAAAACCTTGGCTCTGGTGGGTTTACTCATCAAGGATAGGGTTAGTGGTACCCTAGGATGAGTTGGGTGTACATATATAAGAGAGCGTACTTGTTATTTTCTTATATAAAGATTTTAAATGATTTTATATGAGAACATATTTTGATATATATATAAAGCAATATTTCTTTGTAATAAATATTAAGGTAATTGGTTGTTAAATTATTGGGATTAAATTAAGTGGTAATAGAAATACAACCACATTGAAATTAAATAAAGATGAGTTTGAAATGGATTCAAACTGTAATTAAAATTTTGAATTTGGGAAAGAGTTTCAGATTAAGATAATAATGAATTGGTTTCCAGATATGATAATCTTGGTTATTATCATAAATGATTGTTGTGTTTAATAATAAATTATGTATTAATGAGTAAGCAAAATGAAATGTTTCTTTAACATTTGGATTTAAAAAGGTTTTGTAAATTTGATTTAAATTTTGTTAAAGTTAAATTTGTAATTTATTTAAATCTTTAATTTGAAATGAATTAAAAGGAAGATTTAAAGTAAAATGTTTCAAAGCCTTATGTTAATGATAATTAAAGTAGTTATAAAGGCTAATACTTTATTTTAAAGATTTATTAAGGTTTAATGATTTAGGATAAATTAAATTAATAAGTTAATTAAAGAGGGATTAATTACTTTAATTAATTAATAATTATGGATAAATAAATAAGTATGACTTATAAATTGGAACTGAAGGTGATCTAGATTGTGAAGTTTTAAATCTAAGCCAGAAATTTGGAAATTGTTTCAAATGTTAATAGAAATAATAAAGAGTATTGTTCAGAATATTTTGAATGTGATCTTAATTTAAAATAAGAGTTGTTTGAAAACATTAAAGGAAACTGTTTGAGCTAAAACCAAAAGTGGTTTAAAATTTAAGGATAACTTAGAGTGTAAAGGAAATAATATGTATATATGAGGGATATACATAATATTAAAGATGGTTTGAAATAAACTCTAAATGTTGAGTTTTAAATTTGGAATGAGGTGTGATACCCAAGGTGATAAGTTTTTGAACTTATAAGATTATTAATGTGAAGTTTAAAGTTTGAAATGGGAATTCAAATTGGGTAAGGTTGGCTGGATTAAGTAAATTGAATTTAACTTTGGGAGAGTTAAATAAGTTAGCAAACAACCTGAATTGGGAATTTCAAGATGAAATCGAGATTTAACTTAGAGAAGTTAAATGATTGGTTTAAATGGGAAGTTATGAGTGATCTCAAAATGGGTTTGAGATTTGGAAATTAAAAATGGGTGTTTGGATAAATTTGGATGTTTATTTATCCTGATATCATTCCATTATTATAAATAATATATGAAACTGAGAATTGGTTTTAAAAATGGATAATAAATTAGAATATGAAGATTTAATTATTTTTGAGTTTTGAAATATGTTAAATAAAGATAATTTAAAATGGAACTTTGAGAATTGGACTCAGAATTAAATTATTTAAAGATTTGGATTATTGATTTAAAAATAAAGGTAAATTTGATTTAAGGGGTTAAATCAACATTTGAAAATTTAACTCGAATTTATATAATTCGAGATGGTTTAAAGTTGAGATTCAGATTTCATTAGTTCAAATTGAATTTAGTTTGAATTAACTAGAATTGAAGATGGATAAGTATAAAATTCAAATAGAAATTTTGAATTGGATTAATTTGAAATAAAATTGAAGATTGAATGAGTTCATATTCAAATGGGAATTGGGATTAATTCATATAGAAATTGAAATGATTTGAAATTGAAGTGGATTCAATTTGAAATTAGTTTGGATAATTTGAAATTGTAATTAAAGTGAATATGTTTAAAACCAAATGGAATTTGATCTAAATTTGGAAAGAAATTGAGGTTAATTCAACTTGAATTGGGGATAAATCAAGTTCAATGGAAGTTGAAGTTATTAAAATTAGAATTGAGTCAATTTAATTGGAAGTGGAAACTTAAATTGAATTTATGGGGAATTGAACAGTTTGACTCTGGATTATTTTCAAAATAAATTGTTTTAGTATAAATCTATTTTTCCAAACTATTTACTATACAACTTTTCTTTTTAAACCTAAAACTATCTTAAACTTGTTTTACAATTACTTTTGGAACTATTTAACAATTTTACAACTGATTTATAAACTAATTACTATTTTTCAATTGTTTTATAAATAATTACTATTTTTCAACTATTTACAATTACTTAACTATGTTACAGCTATTTTACAATTAATAATTATTTTTCAACTACTTATTTATTTTAAAAAATTTCAAGCTATTTTCTCAATTTAAGCTGATTAGAGTACAGACTGTTTATGATTAAATACCCAACTGAGATAAGAATTGAAGTGATAATCCAAATGGGGATTAAGGCAAATGTGAATAAGTGAATAAAATCAAGGTAAGGATGAAAGGAAATTGATTTAACTGATAATCGATGAAGATAAATACGTAGGATGTATGTATATTATTCTATACGCATAATGATTTGATCCAGATTCGAGCACAGAATTTCGAGATAGTATTATCAATCCGAGTTGGGATTTTTTGCTCGATTTTCGACGGCGAACCTGGATATGGGGTTTTGATTGGTTCTGGATATTCTCTATCATAGTTGTGACTATGCAAGGAGAATGACGGTTTCTGATCAAGAAACCAGATCTGAGTCCGCACTAGGAAAGTCGGGTGGACGATACTAGTTCGGAAGTGAAATTGTGTGATTGAGTGAGCGATCAAATTGGTACGGCGTACAGATGATATGTGTACATCATATGGGTTTGTATGAGATTGATATTGAAATTGGAGATAAGAACTGTAATATGGTTTTTGAAATGGAAAGTATATTTTGTGAAATATATGATGCAGTAAAATGGAAATTGGAAATTTCTATGATTAAAGATTCACTTTATGAAGAAAAGTAATGTGGTTAATAACTTTATAAAAGAGTAATCAAATTTGAATATTTGATTTGGGATAAACAAAGTTATATATCTTTGTTATATATGGTAAACTTCCCTTGTTAAATCTATAGCCAGAAGAAAAAGGGAATTTATACAAGTATGAATTGATTCAAAGATTTTCCAAGATTATTATGTATATGTATATATAAAGGATTTGTGAAAATGATTTTGGGAAAAAGTATTGGAAACTTATGGATTTCTAAAAAGGGCTTTTGATTTTTGAGGAAAATCAAATTTGGAATTTGGAAAGCCTAGTTTGTGAATTATCGATTTTGGGATAATCGATTTTGAGAAAGGAGATTTATATGAAATTCATACTAGGTGTATGATTTGGAAAATACTATATGTGTATAGTATAAAGTGTTTTGAAAGTGGCTCTGGGGAAAAAGGCGCTCCTTTGAATGAACTTCTCATGAGTGCCACAAGGTGGTACTGCCTTGAGCCCTAAGGGGGGGGGTTCTAAAGTTAATCCTGTGAGGAGTCCGGACAAAATAGTTCCTGAGGATTGTTGGGTAGCGAAAGTCGAGGGCGCTGATGTCTACAGGGGCATTTGGGTTATGTTGTGACGACAGTGTAACTCGATGCCTCTGCGATCTACTGTGTGGACCATAGCGAAAATCATGTGGAGGATGAGTGCCAACAGTCTACACTTGATTTTGCCGGGACGGCAACGTAACATCGGTAGACTGCGATCTATGGTCGAGTGGAGGAGTTTCATTCTTTTGGCAGCGAAATTCGAGAGCGCTGATGCCTACGGTTATATGGGTTTTGCTGTGATAACAATGTAATGCCCGGGTATAACTGCGATCTGTAGCGGGTTCCATGGTGTAATCGAGGGGTGGGGAGGCCTACAGTTATCTATGGATTTTGTCGGGATGGCAACGTAACCATCGGGTTAACTGCGACCATGGCTGGGGGTGATGATTTCCAGAGCATTCTCACCAAAGATATTTCCTCTATTTTCAAAAATGTTTTCGATATTTTCAATAAAATTATTTTTCAAGTATTTTCACTAGGTGTTGAAATGGGTCTGCTAAGTACTTATAGATTTTAAGTCCTACGCCTGATCAACGTATGACCGAATTTCTGTGAGAACAAGGATGGACCGATTGAAACATCAAGTTATAAAAGTATTTTTATATAAAATAATTTGGTTATATCATGTAATTCTAAAAGTATTTTAAAACCTTAGAATAAAGGAGTAAAGAGTCAAAAATGTTTAAAGAATAATTTAGCTAATAATAAACATCGAGGATTTAAAATTCTCGCTACATTCCTTTTCGGGGATGAAAAGTTCTAAAGGGGGGAGGAGTGTGACGACCCGGATTTTTAAACGGTTGTTAACTGGTAATTAACTGAATTAAATATTTGAAATATACTGATTTTATAAGTCGAACAAATAAAATTCTGATAAAAAATGGACATACATAAATTCATTTGAAAACTATAATAAATACTGAATTTTAAAATTCTTGGAGATGATAAATCTTAAAGTAAATAACTAAATAATATATTTCACTATTTTAAATTCAAGATAAAATATCCATACACATATATATATATATAGACTAGTTTATGATGTTTCAATACAAATAAGTGTAAACATAGATGATGGCAAATATTAGCAAATGTATATATATATATATGTATAATAACAACATATATGGATATGATACATATCCAGAAATATATATATTTATATATATATATAACACATAAGTTAATATATAAGTGAATGTACATGTAAACATAAGAGGAGACAATATCAAATCCTAGTTCAAAAAACATTGCATCAGGTCAAAGATAAATCAAATCACTTTGTTAAATCAAAGCTTTTTCATATATAAAAAAAATGCAAAAGCCTGAAACAAAAAAAATCTCAGCCTTAGCTTACCCTATAAGCTTCATTCTTCTATTCTATATACCTCCACCTGTCTTCATTTATTCCATTCGAACAAGCTAAGTTGAAAAGAAAATCTATACTTCCATTACAAACTGCCATTGACGAAGCAAAAGAAGATCAGGCTAACAGTGTTTTTAAAACAAAAATTTGCTCTATGTTCAAATTGTTTTTCAGGTGAGTAAACAGTTTTATTTAAATATTTAAACCTGTTTAAATCTAGATGCATGCAGTATTTATTTGAAGTGAAATATGATATGTGTTTCTATGATTGTTTAAACAAGAATGCATGTGTATATGTATGTGAATGTGGTTGTGTATGTCTGAAACAAAAAGTTTCTCTATTCATTTGTTCTCAGGTTCTAAATTTTTTTTTTTAAAAATCAACTGCCCTTTTCTCCGATCTGTTATATGATATGATGTGTAAACAAATATTGTTAGAAACGACAGGATTTAAGTTGTAAAAATATTTTAAGTAGAAATTAATGACAGTTTTAACTAGGATAAAAGAATTACAGTTAAAACTTAAATATATCAAAATTTTGACTTAAATAATTTGCGAATTCATGTATATAGTCTGATGTATCATCACAAACTAGGATTTTTAGAAAAAGAATCATGATTTTTAAGATGGTATTTCGAGAGAAATTTTGAGATAAACGTGATTTGGGTTTTTGCCTTTTTCTGGCCATCGCGATGCTTTGGGTTGTCGGGGTTAATACTGGAGAATGTTCGATGACAAGTGGTCGTGGGAAAATTGTTCAGAAGAATTTTAGATCACCAGAGTGATCGGGCTCATGCGAATTAGGGTTTAATTATGGGTTTTGGGCAGGGTTGATTTAGAGGCCAAGGCGGCGTCGACACTGCATCGAGTTGGATCGAATATGGGGGAAATGGAGCGTGAGGCTCCGGCAAGGGTGTGGGTTCAATGACGAGTTCTCTGGTGATCGGAGATTGGTGATTCATGGTAGGTTTGGCGACTGAGTTATTCCAGGTAGTTCTCGTTAATCCTCGTTTTTGATTTTGGTGTTCGACATGGTTTCTGGGTGGTCGATTGGGTCGAGGTGGTCGGCGAAGACTTGTGGGTGGCAACGGTGTTGGTCGGAGATGGCCAGAGATGATGTGCATGTGCACGTCGAAGTCAGGTGTGTCAGTGTTTGTGAAGAGGCATGTGACTCGGGGTGGGTCTCGGGGAAGTAGTGTCATGGTTCGGGTTGAACTTCGAGGCATCGCATGTGTGTGTTGTGTTTCCAGAGTTTATGTTTTAAAACTAAAACTAAGGAGGAAAGAAGGGAAGGTGGATTATCTCGGGTCTAGCTCAAATATTAACCGGGTTGAACACGAAGAAAATTTATAACAGTTTTAAAATGCAAGTAAAATCAAGTTTTTGAAAATTTAAAATAAATCAAGTCTAAATCTGTTCTTAAATAAATTTCTTTATATGTAAATAATGTTTTTATTTAGTACTTGGTTTAAGATATTGAATGATCTATGTTATTTAAATTAATTTAGTTAATTCTTAAGTTTGTTTTAAACTTAATTTTAAATATGTAATTAAGTAGTATGTTTTGTATCATATGTTAATGATAAGTGATTTTAAGATTTATTAAAATGATACTAGTAATGATTTAGAAGTTAATAAAGATAAAAGGGTTTATCTTATAGTTGATTAAGATCTTGGATAATTAAATTTAATTAATTAAATAAATTAATTAAAGAGAATTAATTAATTTATGATTAAGGATTATCAATTAATAAATTAGAGATTAATTAATTGGTAATTAGAAATTAATTAATTGTTGATTAGAGGTTGTTGATGAAAGTAATTGGAGATTAATTAATTAAATGACAATTACTTAATGAAAGTAATTAAAAGGAAATTACTTAAAGAGAAGTAATTAAGAATTAATTACTTAATGTAATTAAAGATGATAATTAGAGGTTGATTTATTAATTGGTTTGTAGTTAGTTAATGTTGAATAAGCAGGATTTTAAGATGATTGAAGTAATTAATTTAATTAGGAATGGTATGACTGATTAATCTTGCTTATGAAGGATTGAATGATATTGAATGCCTTGGACTATTTAATGTATCTGATATGAACTGTTTTGTTATATGATTGGATTGAATAGTGATAATGTGGTTATATATTGAGATAAATTGCTGTGTAAAGTGACATCCTGTATTTAAAGTTTGAATCGGATTTCACTTGAATAACTTGGTTTTTAAGATGAAATTGGATTCGAAGAGACCGAGGTCGGGTACCGGTAAGTACCCGAAACCACTTCGATTTGTAATCTACTATGATTCTTTATAGATTGGTATGGGAAATCAATAGGCTGGAATGGGATTAATTTAAATGACTGGACCATTTAAACTAAGTAAAGGTACTTAGGGATCGATTTGTGAATTTAAGTGTTGACTATAACAAGTTGTGAACTTGTAGTGAAGTACGAGTTACCTCGGGTTTTAAATAGGTTTTATACATTAGTATTTCATGTTAGATGGGTTTACTCACGCTGGTTTCCAGCCTGACCCGGGTGTTACTTTGATGTAATGCTCGGGTCAGACCGAGTATTACAGATTTTCAGGTGAGGATGTTCTGGAGCTCAGGTGGCAAGCTGAATGGCAGGAACGTATGGAGTGTATTCCGCTGTGATATGTTGTTATTTATCTGGGGCATGTTGATTTTAACTGTCCAGTGTATGTGTAAATGTTGTAACTCTAATGTATTGATGTAAATTAACAGATACAGTTTTCCTTTGTATAACTGCTATTTTATTTGATATTATATTTTGATTTGTTGCGTTTTGTGAGAATCAGTGCCGTGTTTCTGTTCTTCTTCTTCTATCTCCTTCTTCTTTTCCTAACTATCTGGAATTTTTCGCGATTGCAAATTCCAGGTCGTTACATTTGGTATTAGAGCAAAGGTTAAGCGAAAACCTTGGCTCTGGTGGGTTTACTCATCAAGGATAGGGTTAGTGGTACCCTAGGATGAGTTGGGTGTACATATATATAAGAGCGTACTTGTTATTTTCTTATATAAAGATTTTAAATGATTTTATATGAGAACATATTTTGATATATATAAAGCAATATTTCTTTGTAATAAATATTAAGGTAATTGGTTGTTAAATTATTAGGATTAAATTAAGTGGTAATAGAAATACAACCAAATTGAAATTAAATAAAGATGAGTTTGAAATGGATTCAAACTGTAATTAAAATCTTGAATTTGGGAAAGAGTTTCAGATTAAGATAATAATGAATTGGTTTCCAGATATGATAATCTTGGTTATTATCATAAATGATTGTTGTGTTTAATAATAAATTGTGTATTAATGAGTAAGCAAAATGAAATGTTTCTTTAATATTTGGATTTAAAAAGGTTTTGTAAATTTGATTTAAATTTTATTAAAGTTAAATTTGTAATTTATTTTAAATATTTAATTTGAAATGAATTAAAAGGAAGATTTAAAGTAAAATGTTTCAAAGCCTTATGTTAATGATAATTAAAGTAGTTATAAAGGCTAATACTTTATTTTAAAGATTTATTAAGGTTTAATGATCTATGATAAATTAAATTAATAAGTTAATTAAAGAGGGATTAATTACTATAATTAATTAATAATTATGGATAAATAAATAAGTATGACTTATAAATTGGAACTAAAGATGATCTAGATTGTGAAGTTTTAAATCTAAGCCAGAAATTTTGGATTATATACTTCATGATTGTAAAATTTTAATTTTATAAAGAATGGTGAGAACCAAATCAAAATTTTAATATGGAGTAGATAAGGATATTTCCTAAGTAAGACGGGGTGAAAGTATTAGGCTATGAATATAATTGCTACGAATCCCCGTAGGGTAGCAACAAGGAATCCCCGTTGAAATTAAGGAACGTTGGTATAAAACTAGGAATATTTTATTAGAGATGTGTGGAAGCCATGAGAAGAACCCTCAAGGGAATGGTGAAGGGTACCAAATTAACCTTATCTATTGTCAGCAATAGCAGACCACCATTGACGGTCAGCCCAAATTTATTGTCAGCAATAGCAGACCAGAATAACCCTAACCGGGTGTCCACCATTGACGATCGGTCCAAACTTCTTACCTGCAATGGAAGACCAGAGTGACCCTAACCGGGTGTCCACTATTGACGATCTACTCAAACTTCTTACCGACAATGGCAGATAAGAGTGACCCTAACCGGGTGTCCACTATTAATGATCAGCTATAAGCTTTTGGGATGGCTATAGAGAACCCGACTTACCGACGGTCAGGACATGACAACCACCTAGTTGGTTCACCCCCGACACTCGGTTTTGGATTTCTGTCAGCAACGGATAATTAAGCTTGCCTATAGTAAAACTTCACTATTCGTTGTACGGCTCGGTGCAATTAGTCAATACTAGAATTGCTATGAAGACTATTAACAGACTGACACTTGGACAAACTTGTTTAAAGCATGCATGGAATATGTATGTGATAGTAAACAAATTAGAATGATGTAAGTGCATGAAAACCAAACAAGGACACATGGAACTGGACTACAAAAACACTTCACTATAGATCACTCACCTTAGCGAGCATGATACGGATTGATCCTGGAAAATATGTCAGGAGAAATGGAAGAGCTGTCGGAAGAGCTAGAAAAATCACAAGGAACCACTTTATTAGTGTGCTCACCTTGTCGAACTTGTCAGTGATTGATCCTGTACAAGTGCTAAGGTAGAAATGGAAAAATTGCTGACAAGCTAATGACCAAGCAATGATACTATACAAAATTAAATGCAACAACTAATCCTGATCAGGTATGATAAATTCATTTAAAATTTCCATAAGGTACATATGTGCTTGTGTAAGTGTTCTTATAAGAAATATAAAGTACTGGCCAAGGAAAGCATCATTCATAGAAATTGCTTACCCTATTGGACTCGTTGGTGGTTGATCCCATAGAAGTATGCATGATAGTGTGAGAAAAGTTGCTACCGGAACAAGCAAACCTAGCAATCATATGGAACAAACATATCATGACTATTAGTCAGAAAAAAAGAGAATTTGAACATGAATAAATATAAGACACAACAACACATAAACTTCACAATAGAAGAGCATGATCAACCCACGTTCAAAACTTCAGTAGGAACCACTTACCTAGCCAAATATTTTGATAATTGACCTATATAAGTATGCATGGTAGTGATGAAGGAGTCATTAGTGGAATAATTTGGCAATCATGTAGGAAAATACATCGCAACCACCAGTCTTAATCGGCCAAACTACAATTAATACAATAAAATACACATCGTCAAGTCCACGTACCATGGAACCACCGTATATTCCTTTTCCTTTGGCGCCTCGATATTCTCGGAAACTTCATAAGACAATGCGCGGCCCTCAGGACTCGGGGGTAAGGAGGTTGAACTGGAAGGAGCAAAAGCCCATCGAACAGAGATGAGAATCAATGGGAAATCATGTTAGATGATTATACTACCGAGAAAGAATGAGTTGCGAATGCCATACTAATAAAGGATGTCTTGTAGCAATTAACATTTTTCCCCGAGTGAACAAGGCTCTGCAATATATTAGCAGTGGAAGACTTAGAGAAAGGATGGGAATGAGGATATAGACTAAGGTTTGAGATAACTATTACATGGGATAGAAAGACAATTTTCGATGAAACAAAGCATATTTTGTATTCTACGAAAATATGCTTTTAAGGGGCAATTGTTGTGGGCTTTTTCGCCCATAACATGGTGAATATGAAAAGACATCACGAAGCATAGAAATGGCTGGAAGGTGCATAATAAAGGCACCATCATGTAATCACAAGGCCAAGACGAAGTGTTAGGGGCAAATTTGGCATCATCTAAATATATACTCAAAGTACTTGCAAAATGTTCCTATGGTCAGGATATGCGCCTAGGTCGAAACCGCCTCTCAATCTGAGCTACAGATTGGAAGATATGATCATATTAAAATATGTCCATCACCTAAACGACTCAGGCCTTACCCTAGAAAGCTAGTAATTACTTCAAGCAAATGGAACATTCAAGGGCATTGGAATACTCTATTCAATGATACAAAGCTATTGGTTCAAATTTCATTCAATTCCGACTTGCAATGAAGGAGTTACAACACAAAAACATGTGTAGCTCAAGTGGTTGAACATCAAGTTTCCAACAGAGAGGCCAGGAGTTTGATTTTTTTTGAAATTGGGTACTTAAAATGGTAGTACATATTAGTACTGTAAGTCATAGATAGTATAAAACATACTACATGTCAAATATATGTTCGAATCATGCTACACAAGTTTCGAACCTGTGACCTATGACACCAAGGTCGAACCGCTTAACTACCAGGATAGTGGTACTTGTCAGGTTAGGAGTTCGATTCCTGGAAAGTATAATATTATATGGAACATGACGAATGGTCCGGTAGGGAATCTATTTTTTGAGTGTCCTACCATTTCCAACGTGAGGAAATGAGGAAATAAGAAGGTGAGGGGAATCAAAGGATGAACAAGCCTCATTCTTGCTCAGTGGATCCAACCCCGAACAGCCATCGCTGTTTGACGATCATGGCACCGAACAACGATCACTGTTTGGTAGGACATGGCACCGAATAGTAATCGATGTTAACTAGATCATAGCGTTGAATAACAATCACTATTCGGTGGGTCATAACACAGAACAACAAACACTGTTCGGTGGGTCATAACACCGAACAACTAACATAGCATCGGATAGAAAATCTTGTTTGGTAAATAACTTACCAAACCAGGAATACTGTCTGGTGCATGTAAAGCGTCGGACAAGGAATTATGCTTGGATCCCTTCCAAGGTCGAGCAAAGAGGAGTCAAGCAAAGCCGAACTGTGGAAGTGTAGGAAGGAATCTGGCTAGCATGGTGTCCACGTGCATCCATTGAATTAATAGACCCCGAACAGAGCTTCTCCAGATGGATTAAACAAGTTGTATATGGAATGAAGCCTAGTAAGAACTGCCTAACAGGATCGGCTGAACATGAATAGGCAAGTAGGAAAAGACGAACATGAATAGTGAACATGATTGCCAAAGAGACTTCCTTAGGTTATATCTTACTTTCTATCGAGAAACAGATCATCATATTTTGTACCCCAAGCATTGTACCAAAGATCTATATGAAGGATAATGAAAATGGACAGTGGATGTAGGAACATTTTGGCCGAACCGCTATAAATATTTATGCTCTTTACTTTATTACAATTTACTTCCTACATAACCTATATGCGATCCGCTCTTTGAAAATCAATCACTATACAAATACAATAGCTGTGTTATATACCCTATATTCACAGCTCTACAACAAATGGATTGGAGGTTTTTGCCTATTTTTTGTGCAAACAATAATTAATTTAACAAACAATAATGCAATATAAACAATTCACCTAAAATAAATGAATGCAACTAACAAGATGACTATCCCAAACATCAAAATGGGCAGTCCTTTCTTAATATCCCAACTCTCCCCATGGAAGGGAATAACTAGACATCCCTACATCTTATTAAAGAAAATATCACATAATTGTCATAAAGGTAACATCATCATAATGGGTGTCGGGCAAACTCAAAACTCATCTTACCCCGTCTCACACCCCATGTTACAAAGTATATTTTGTAAGTCTTAGTTAAAGTTTCAAACAAAACATTTTTTTTAATAAAATACCCTTCTAACAAACACCTCAGAAGTTTATTATTCAATTAAATATTTTACTTTTTCAACTATTTACTTTTCAAATGAAATCATTCTCATCACAGTAAAATATTTTATCAAGGTACTGCAGAACTAGATATTTTATATTATATCATTTCTTAATTATATATCCTCAATACAATAGTTTTCAACTTGTGTCTTTTCAACCAAAACTCTTTGTATAAAAATAATTTTCTTTTCAAAACATCATCTATCGAACAGTACCATTTTAAGTGAAAATATTTTCAATAAAAATCAATTTTCAGACAAAAGTTATCTGAAATCAAACGTACTCCTTTGGGTAAATTTTCTTCTCAAATAAATATTTTATTACATTCTTTACCAAAAAAGATACTTCTCAAATAAAGATACTTTCTTCAATTATTTTCAATTATTTCAACCGAAAAAATGATTTCACAATTAAAATATTTCCACTATATTATTTTCAAATACTTCTTTTAAGGAAACAATTCTTTCCAAATAAAACACTTTTTCGTGGAAATAACCTACTTGTAAGGTATCTAAAATAAATCTTCCTCAAATAATATAATATTCGCTGTCAAGAATGTTTCAATAAAATACTCTTTTGAAAAAAATAAGAGTTCTCTCTAGATACTCCCCAACAAGGTATCTTCGATAAAAACATTTTAAAGCCTTTTACTAGCATTAAAATAGTTTTCTAACTAAAAGTATATTTTTAAGCTAATACTCCCAAACCTTTCAGTATTTATTTTGAAGTAACTATTAGCCAAAAATATCCTTTTCCAAAACGATTCTTGATATGATATTTTTACAAGGTATTTTAAATAAAAAATGAGGTTACGAATTGTTTTTCAACATATATGCTTTTTCTTTTCGAGGGACGTCTCCAAATTAAAACAATTTTAGCTAAGATGTTCTCATTAAAGTATTTCTTCCAAAATAAAATATTTTTAACCAAAACATCCTTTCATCAAATATTTTCAGACAAAAACACTTTTCAACCAATATTTCTCTTTTCATATTTTAAAATTTTCTTTATTAACAAAACATTCCCAAACTGTAATGCCATTATAAAAATACATTCCAAAAGATGTTTTAAAAACAAACAAATTTTCCCAAATTAAAATATTTCTTTAATGGATGAATTCAACTCCAAATATCTAATTAAAACACCTTTTTTTACAAAAATACTTCCAAATAAAATATTTTACAATATTTACTATTTCTTACAAAAGTATCTTTGCATAAATATTTTATTCCACTAAGTTAAACACTTTATTTTTCAACAAAAATATTGACAAATCACTTTATGTCATTTTTCCTTTTTAATAATATCTTTAAAATCAGAAATCTATATTTATAAAAAATACAAACAAATATTATTTACATAAAAATAAAAGGATTTCATTTTGTTAAGGCCATGTTTCGATTATAATTCAACATTGGGTATGTGTCACTCGGTTTATAAACAAAACTTTACCTCTCTTATAAGGGTTCATCATACCTCAGTCCTACATTATTATTTTCCATCATCACAAATAAACATCATTTTAGGGTGAGGTAATGATGGTTAACAAACAACCCATACACACAAAGAATAGAATTGTCAATCAGAATGCTACCTCATTCTATATTTTAACTCAACCCGTGTAAATCATTGCAACCTAATGGTCAAACATGCCAAAGGCTCAGGGAATAGCTAAATCTATACTTAGTGTGATGACCTACTATTTTTAATATCTAAATTCAAATATAAACAACGTTAAAATTTGCTTATACTAAATGCGAACATTAAAGACAGTGGATCGAGGGTATAAAGATTTAAAATGTCCAAAATAATGAATAAAGTGGAAACTTCACAGCGGAATTTAAACATCAATGTGTGTGTGTGTATCCCTATCATTTTAAATATCAAATATAACTTAAATAAAATGCACCACATAATTTATACATTCCATTACATCAATAATTAGACAACATCTTTACAATTTTGATGCAAGAAATATACCAATCTATCCTCTAGATACGACTCCTTTCAAACCCTTTGCCCCCTTCTTTGCTTTCACTTGCAAATTTACATCTAAACCTACGAATACAAATATACACAGAATAAAAGAGAAAAATGTTTCAACTGTGTTTGGACTGCACCTAACCCTATACACTAGGCCTTAGGCTCGATAGCTATTTCATAGAAAAAATCTGCCTACGTACCCCTTTTAAAGGATCAAGCCCATGTAGTTCTGTTTTCCGCTCTTATCCTACATTCAAATACTTATTAGTAAATAACAACCATAGCATCCATGCAACCATTGCAACCAATGCATCCATTACAAGTTGAAAAAAGTATTCCAACTCATCCATCAAAACAAATCATCTTATGGGGTAACAACAATAATAATACACAACCATCAAACATCAACAATATTCAATGACTATCCCAATCCATCAAATAAGAAAATAACAATGCACAAATATACTTACATACATCATCATCAGGGTAAATATAATCCACTAAATGTGTGCTAATCCAACCAACATTAGTGACACAACATCAATCATCAAATAACCATAATTAACTACTCATCATCTAGTAGTAATAATGGTAAAATATCGCACATTCATCAGAATGTGATACCGTCGTTAACCATCTAATTAATATGTGATAGTTACAATCTACAATTAATCGCACATCCAAATAATATAATTACTTCCAGTACTCTCTTAAGTATAAATATGTTTTATTATTGTTTATTATAATGTCACCATTATTTATTCATCCCAAAAATAATAATTTTTAAAATGATAATGTACTCTTTAAATCTTTTATTGTACTTCCATTTCTCAAAACGGTTCTAAACATCTCAATTTTCCCAAAAAGCATATTATTATTTATAAATTCACTTTATAAAATAATAATAAACCTTTCAATTTTTTTTAAAATATATTTTCCGTTATTATTATGAATTTCACCAAAAATTCATAAATAATAACATTATTAAATTTATTCCATAAATATTATTTTATTTTCAAACCACTGTTATTTACAAACACAAGGTAAAAACTATAAATAATCATGTCTATTAATTATTTATCAATATTTCCTATTATTATGCAATTTAAATCACTTTATTTTAATTAATTACATTCAATTTTTAAATCTATAATTAATTACAATTACATCTAGTAATACAACAATCAATAATAAAAATCAACCTAAGACACAACATATCCAAAATATTTACAATATCCAAATAATCACCAATATACACAACACATATCAATAATTATAATTTTCACGTTAATGGATAAGCATTTAATATTTTAAAATTTAATTAATTAAATTAGCCGTACCAACGAGCTTTTACAAATAATGTCAAAACTTAGCAAATCCATTGCCAAATCGTCTGGAATTCCATCACGAGTCCAACGGAAGAAACTGTATATAAATCAGAGTTCGTATGTGAAAGATATGAAGGTTAGAGGTTTCAGGATTTAAATTATAAATATTAGATAAGGGCTAAAATAAAAAAGATGCACTCACCTCAAATGAATATTACCTAGTTATTTTAAATCAATGAAGAGTAGCGATTTTACCTTTCATCGTAACCCAAATTTCTTTCAAAATCCAAGTGTATGCATTGTTGAATGAATCCCTAGCCCTTTTTTCAATTACTATTTTCTTTTGAAATAGATGCTTTAGATTTTGAATTAAGAAGGTAATGAAGATTGTAGAAAAATTCTTAGTGGTTTCTTCCCAAAAAGTTAATTTCCTCCCACCTCAACCTCTTTTATTTATAAGGGGATGATATAGAAAATTTGAATGTATGTGTGTAAAGAGGGTACATATGAAAATTTATTATAAATTTTCCTTTTACATACAAAAAATTAATTTCCAATCTATAAGGAATCAATCTCCATAAAAAAGAAGATTAATTTACCTATTTGTCATTCAATGCACAATTAAACTACACAATTAGCTTCCTACGATATATGAAAATAATAACCAATTATATATATATATTCAATAATTAGGAAATATGTCAATCGATACACAATTAATTGCTAGTTTACACAATTATTTCTCCACAATATACAAAATTTATATGCAAACAATTACACACACACACACACACACACACACATATATATATATATTCAACGATTAGAAAATATGTCAATCAATGCGCAATTAATTGCTAGTGTATGCAGTTAATTCCCCACAATACATGAAATTATTATATAACCAAGTATATATATATATATATATTCAATAATTAGGATATATGTAATAAATTCGTCTCATTTACATATTTAATATACCCACAATTTATACAATTTAATTTGCGCATAGTTACCAAATTTATATTTTCTTACATTAGATTAACTATGCGTGCGCGTGCGCGCGCACACACACATATATTAGAGTGCACACGTATACATTTTTTCTTATATACATACATTTTACTATACTTTTCTTTTCATATCTCTCTCAAATACACACACACACACACATTTCTCTTTGTGGATATGTATCTTTTTGTTTGTTTTCTATGAAAATTCAAAAATGTGTCGATAGCCAGGATTGAACTTATGTCCTATATAAGTGAAGACTACTTTCTTAACCAACTACACTAAACATACTTTTGTTTTTAAAATTAGAACATTGAATTTTTTTTTGTCATATACGCAAATCACTTATAAAGTCAATATCTTCTAAATCGTTACTTCAAATCTAAAAAAGTTATATACCAAACTGATCAGCTTGGAATAACCTTTGCAACGATTATAAATATAACATCCAATTCACCATTTTATTAAAAACTCATTTTAAATTAATTTAATACTAACTATGTCGGGTTTGTGGGTCGTTATAAGTGTAGGTCCGTCTACTTCAGAGTTTACTCCACCCACGACAGCTTCATCTTCTGCCCAGCATCTACTTTGAATCCCTTTAGACCTTGACCATTTCATAGTAAGCCTATGTAGTTTTTACAAGTAGTTCTTTTTGCTATGGAAGATGAATACTAAATTGGGGTTGTCCCCAATAACAATCTAGATGGGGTCATGATTCTTAACGACCTTCCAAATTCTCCAACATCTACTTTGAACAAGGCAGATGCTAGAAGAATCTATGATTGTCATGGTATCCCCTTTAAGGAAGTCTTAGCTCCATATTCCCTTTAGCGAGCCCATGCCCCACTAGAAGGCTAGACAACTAGTAATCATTACATGTGGCTTTCTGGGGATGTTCCTTCATTCAACCACTTCACTCGGATCATTTTTCATTTCATGAAGCTTTCCCCTTTCCAACTTCATCCAAATGGCTATGCTTCGTTGAATTGCACTTATATGACCTTCCTTCGGCACTTGGGAAGGGTGCTATTTTTGAGGAGATTAGATATTAATACAGTTTCTTGAAGTGGAACGATAATCCATCCTTAACTTATATGGAGTCTTCTAAAGGTTGCTGTATAATCGTCGGCCTTGGGAATAAGCTCAGTCATTTCAAAGATGTGTATTTCTTTGTTGCTATCTAGCTGGCTTCGCTTAGACGTGGCTGTTGGGATGTAAGTTCTATATCTATTCCTTAACGTTATGGAGTTCATTCTATCCAAATTATTGATTCCATCATATCGGGAATTTATGGATACACCAAAGGGACCTACTAGCTCAGCTCTAGTGTATACAGTTCAAGTTATGAAAGATATACCTATGGACAAACAGAGGATGAAATTTCTTTTGACCAACCCTCAAATGCAACATTCTAGCTTATGCACAATGGCTGCGGACTTGGTATTCTTCCTGCCACTCGTAGAGGTGCTCAGCCTTCTCGAGAGGCTTAGGTTAAGCCACCAACTAGTGAAAATCAAGAGGCTCAACCTATGGCACATGACCCTCCTATCGATCAATGGGAGGATGAGGATGAGGATGACAATGATGATGGTGGAGATGGCGATAGCGAAGACGGGGGCAATAATGAAAATGCGAACCTTTGGTGCAAGTCTACAGGAGAGACAGGTAATGATGGATGGCTATCACCTCTCACTCGTCATCCAAGAGTAAGGATAATATCACTCCATCGGAGTCTCACAACCGTAGCAAACTTCAGTTGGGGAGGCAGCTACATCCCCTCTGATCGATGATATTTTTGATTCTATTTGGAGCATCTTCGATAACATCTTTTCATGTGACATTGCTAATTTCAACCACACTAATGTTGGTTCTCCTATTCATATAGCCGTAGGCATGACTTCAACCATTACGAAGAGAAAACTCCGCTCAACTGACTACATGAGGATGGTTGTTAGGGTCAATGGGGGCATATTGACACTTCACCAATACAACAAAAAAGATCTTTCACGGCGTTTTAAAAGTGCTTCCACAATCATTAGCAGTGTTTCGAAGAACACTACCTAATGTGATGCTGCAATAGAGTCAGGAAATTCCACAGCATTTCTGAAATGTTGCTAAATTAATGGCTATTGAAGCTTTTAGAAAACGCTGCCGTAAATTAATTTTGCAGCTTTAGTTAAACGTTGTAAAATCATTTAGCAGCATTTTGGAAATGCAATCTAACAACATGACTTCAAAGAACCAATAATACAGCAGCAGTTTTGAAACGCTGCGGTATATTAATATTTTTGCTACATTTTACAACTACTGCAGTAGGCTCAATTTATAAAACATGAATAGATATAATCTAATAATACAAGCAGTTATAAAAATTAAACACAATCAAAGCTCCATTAATTTCATATACCATAAAATTTAGTCATATACAACATTTTATGAACAATGTTTTAAACACAAATGTTGACAATATAAAATCTTACAAAAAGAGCTTGCTAAAAGAAAATATAAATTATGGAAAGTCCAAGCTCGTCTCCTTCAAAGGTCCAATATGCCTATAGGAAAAAAAAGGCAATTGGAGATCAGCGGTATAAGAGAACAAATATGAATATATTATGTAAAAGCCAAAAAGAAAATGATATGCATACAATGATCCATTATCATGTCAGTTTTTACATATTCTATTATCATCTCTCCTTCTACTTTCCATTTACTACAAACTCAAAACTCAAGAATTTGATTCGATTAAAAAAAATGTTGACTCGAAAAACTCAAATTCAAGTGTAAAATAGTATGCAATCTGTTAAAAAGACAAGATTATCATTCAGTGTTACCAATATAACATTCCAAATTCACCTAAAGTTCTTATCTAAAGTAAAATACCATAAATTTAGTTTAGGTTCATCAAGAGACACCAGGTGGGTATGGCTTAACAAACTGTGATGGCAGGAATTCTCTAATAGTGCACATGTATTCTATGTTCAAAAAATAGTTGATGTAAATATTCATCATAGAGGTACTATGTACAAAACTAATTGTAGTAATAAACATACTAGCAATAATAATTAAGTTTATCTATCTAATCGTATGTGTTATGGCTCATTTGTAGATTAAATAAAATATTTTCACAGAATATAGTTAAGATTACATATAATAATTATCCTTAACATACTATATATTATTTATGAACATGAATGAAATATATTTTATCACATATCAATGTAATAAACATTTTATTATCTTCATAAGAAAAATGGTTCCACATTGAGTAAACAGATTCCTATATCAAGAAAAAAACGTTCAAATGCTTTAACCAAATCGAGTAAACTTAGATAAGTTTTATAAAACTTAATTTATTATTATTATTATTATTTATAAAAATTAGTTAAATTATTATTCTTATTATTATAAATTTAGTTAATTTTTATAAAACTCGGTTAACTTCTTTAATATTTTATAATTTATTATTGTTATTATTAACTTCGTTAATTTATCATTATTATTATTTGTAAAACTTAATTGACTTAGTAAAATTTTTATTATCATTATTATAAATTTAATTAATTTTTATAAAACTTAGTAAACTTGTTTAATATTTTTTTATTTAACTTAGTTAATTTATTATTATTATTATTTGTAAAACTTAATTGACTTAATTGAATTATTATTATCATCACTATAAATTTAGTTATTTTTTATAAAACTTAGTTAACTTGGTTAATATTTTATAATTTATTATTATTATTATTATTAGTTAACTTGGTTCATATTTTATGATTTATTATTATTATTAACTTAGTTAATTTATCGTTATTATTATTTATAAAACTTAATTGACTTAGTTAAATTATTATTATTATTATAAATTTAGTTAATTTTTATAAAACATAGTTAACTTGGTTAATACTTTATGATTTATTATTATTATTAACTTAGTTAATTTATCATTATTATTATTTATAAAACTTAATTGACTTAGTAAATTTGCTATTATCATTATTATAAATTTAATTAATTTTTATAAAACTTATTCAACTTTTTTAATATTTTTTGATTTATTATAATAATAATAATTATTGTTAACTTAGTTAATTTATTATTATTATTATTTGTAAAACTTAATTGACTTAGTTGAATTATTATTATCATCATTATATATTTAGTTAATTTTTATTAAAGTTAGTTAACTTGGTTAATATTTTTTGATTTATTATTATTATTAACTTAGTTAATTTATTATTATTATTACTTGTAAAACTTAATTGACTTAGTTAAATTATTATTATCATCATTATAAGTTTAGTTAATTTTTATAAAACTTAGTTAACTTGGTTAATATTTTATGATTTATTATTATCATTAACTTAGTTAATTTATTATTATTATTATTTGTAGAACTTAATTGACTTAGTTGAATTATTATTATCATCATTATAAATTTAGTTAATTTTTATAAAATTTAGTTAACTTGGTTAATATTTTTTGATTTATTATTATTATTAACTTAGTTAATTTATTATTTTTATTACTTGTAAAACTTAATTGACTTAGTTAGCTTATTATCATCATCATTATAAATTTAGTTAATTTTTATAAAACTTAGTTAACTTGTTTAATATTTTATGATTTATTATTATCATTAACTTAGTTAATTTATCATTATTATTATTTATAAAACTTAATTGCCTTAGTTAAATTATTATTATCATTATTATAAATTTAGTTAATTTTTATAAAACTTAGTTAACTTGGTTATTAATATTTTATGATTTTTAATTATTATTATTAACTTTGTTAATTTATCATCATTATTATTTATAAAACTTAATTAAATTATTATTATCATTATTAGAAATTTAGTTAGTTTTAATAAACTTAGTTAACTTGGTTAATGTTTTATAATTTATTATTATTATTAACTTAGTTAATTTATCATCATTATTATTTATTTATAAAACTTAATTGACTTAGTAAAAATTTTATTGTCATTATTATAAATTTAATTAATTTTTATAAAACTTAGTCAACTTGATTAATATTTTTTGATTTATTATTAATTTAACTTAGTTAATTTATTATTATTATTACTTGTAAAACTTAATTGACTTGGTTAAATAATTATGATCATCATTATAAATTCAATTAATTTTTATAAAACTTAGTTAACTTGGTTAATGTTTTATAATTTGTTATTAACTTAGTTAATTTATCATTATTATTATTTATAAAACTTAATTGACTTAGTTAAATTATTATTATCATTATTATAAATTTAGTTAATTTTTATAACACTTAGTTAACTTGGTTAATATTTTATAATTTATTATTATTGTTATTATTATTATTATTAACTTAGTTAATTTATCATTATTATTATTTATAAAACTTAACTAACTTAATCAAATTATTATAAATTTAGTTATTTTTATTAAATTTAGTTAACTTGGTTAATGTTTTATAATTTATTTTTATTATTAACTTAGTTAATTTATCATTATTATTATTTATTAAATTGGGGTGTTGGCAAGTTTTCTTGTTAACAGTTAATATTTTATAATTCATTATTATTATTATTATTAACTTAGTTAACTTATTGCTATTATTATTTATAAAACTTAATTGCCTTAGTTATAGATGTGTGTACACACATATGTATGTATGTATAGTTAAGTGTGAAACATGTAAATGGACTGGATCTTGTATTATTCCCACTGTAATCGGATTTAATCAAATGTCAAACTCTATATCAATGAGAAATATACAAGTTAAATTTCGACGGGACACTTTTGATTAGTAGGGTAAAATGAATAGTAAAAAAATAGGGTTAAAGGGCGCTCAGCTCAGGTGAAATAAATGATATATAATACAACAAAATAGTTTAATGTACTGACAAATAATAATATATTAAACCTGGTTCTGTAGTTGAAGAGGCTTGTTGAGTAGTAAAGATGTTGATTCCTGCTGCAGCCTCCATGTTCTGAAATATCTGGCAAAACAAGGCGTGCATTTATAAAGTAAATCAGATGTTTGGTATCTGACTATTTCGAAGTTCTTCAGAAAAAAAACTGTTGTGTGGCTCCCAGAAAGCTCTTTCAAAATAAATCTTTAACTGCAGCTTTACTGTATATTAAATTTGATCCAAGTACTAAAACATGGATTATGAATATTGATTAGAGCAATTACCACCAAAGGTACTAAAGGTTTAGGGAGATTTATAATGGAAATCTGAGCTGAACTAACCACTAGCAAAGATGCATTTTATTCTACTCATATAAATAATAAAGCGAACTCAAATTTCTTATGGTTACCCGATCCAATATCTGCTCTTTTCAGAGCAGGTGCATCATCACACCATCTCCAGCCATTCCACATAGTGGTTCCTTTCTTGTAAAATCTTCACTTTCTCATATTTGTGCTCTATTCAAATGCAAATAGAATGGATTAGAATGCAAATATGTAACACAGGTAGCAAATATATTATGTGAAGCTTTTAACCAGGGAAAACTCCAGCAAATCCACCAGCTACCTCAATCAGTTCATCAACATGGAGAGAAGCGATTGATGCAACTTTGTCATGGCCACTTCCAAGTAACGATGAAGATGTATTCATGTTTGTTCCCATTCCAGGTCTTACGCCCATTCTCCTTAACAACAGCTAATCACCTGAACGATCATGCATGAAGAAAAAGAATTTAGGAATACATATGGCAAATGGTAGAATAATGTAACAACATCAGGAACAGATTAAAATTACAATGTTTTATTTACTGGTAATCATCTTCACGTTAACACCAAAGTTAAGAATTCTACGAATAGTTTCTGCACTGTCATGTTTTGGTGGGTTAACAACTGATCTTAGGATCGGCTATAAATGAAAACGACTAATCTTCGTGCAGCTCATTGTTACTGTAAATTATAAAATATAAAGAGGTAACTTTGATTCCATAGTTCATACCTGCTTTTACGATGAATAATCCTCAATTCAAAATTTTCATATTCTTCATCATTGGTACTACAGAGCTGAAGCTCATTAGCAAAGTCATCATCCTGATTCCCATCCTTAGAAGCGATAGAAGGTTCAAAAGGTCCAAATTCAGAGATATCATTTGCATCCGAGTTGGAACATTTATCAGCCACTAATTGTGTATCATAGGTCACTATATCATGACCTTTTTTGTCAGTGTCAACTACAGAATGTTCCTTCCAGTTACCTTCATTTCTATTTGTAATATCACTATCTGCATTCACAATCTATTGTCAATTGTTCTTGATAACAGAAGATATAATAATACAAAACAAACACAATGTTTACCAAGATATAAATTTCTAGATTCACATTTATGACCGGACAATAATATCAATCTTTATCTGGGAGACAAATAAAATTCTGGAGTTTACAACAAAAAGCTAAAGTACAATGGCTGCAACAAGGTGACACTAATTTAAAGTTTTTTCATTCAAAAATGTCATTCAGAAGACTTATAAATAATATTAAAGCATTCATAGATCCATATAGGAATTTTCTGTATAAGCCAGAACAGATTGAACATGAGGCTATTACTTATTAAACTGACCTGTTCAATGATAGCACTCCCATTATTCCAGAATTTCAAACTATTTTAGTTATTAATGAGGTAGGACAGAAATTTTTATTATAGGAAATAAAAATGGAAGAAGAAAAGAAAGCTGTTTTTTCTGTTCATGAAGACAAAAGCCCTGGACCAGACGATATAAATTCAAAATTCATGACATTGCATTGAGATGATATTAAGTAGGACCTTCTTGCTGCTGTACAAGAAATGTTTACTTCAGCCAGGCTCCCAAAGGGTATTAATCATACATTTATTTCACTCATTCCAAAGACAGATAGGCCTACTCACATTACACACTACATACCTATCTCATGCTGCAATATGTACTACAAAGTTTTCAGTAAAGTTTTATGCAACAGATTAAAACACTTCTTGCCGTATATAATATCGCAAAATCAATGTGCTTTAATTGTTGGGCAATATAGGTGAGAATATAATACTTTCTCATGAATTATTACGGGATTTTTCCAAGAAAGGAGTAGACAGATTTTGCATAAAAATGGACCTACAAAAAGCTTACGACAAATGAATAGGATATTTATATGTTACATTATTAGTAAAATGGGTTTTCCTACTCATTTTATTAATATTACATTCGAATTCATAAACACTCCTACCTCCTCAATTTTATTTCAAGTAATTCCCAAGGGCAATATTATTAGCACCCGAGGCTTACGTCAGGGAGATCCGTTGTCACCCTTACTTAATGGCCGAAGCAACTAATCTCCATAATTTTATTCATGTTTACAAGTTTGAACCACAAATTACTCACTTGTTATATGCCGATGACTAGATGATATTTGGAAAGACCACAATTTAGCAGCAGACGCAACTAAAAGGGTCTTTGAAAATATGAACTGCTATGAAGGGTTGAATGTCAACGTTTTCAAAACTAAAATATATTTTAGTTCTGAGGCTACAAGGAAACAACATTTTTTGACGACACTGCAATATGAAGGAATCTACCTATAACTTATTTAGGAGTCCCCATTTCATCCACTTACCTTCGTTACTCGCAGTGCCAGCACTTGTTGCACAAGATACAAAACGAACTACAAGGATGGGACTCACAATTTCTAAGTTTTGCTAGAAGGGAAGAATTATTACACTCAGTTATCACTCCAACTATTTTACATTGGATTCTCATCCATCAAATACCAGAGCAAACAATATATAAACTTAACACATTATATAGCGAATTTCTAAGCTGTGTCCCTAGGCATACTTGTTTTCTGCTGCTCAAGCAATATTCTCAATTCCAAACTTAATGAGAACTTTCACAATATTTAGTTTACTACAAATTCTAAAGTTAGCTCATATGATCAAAAAATACAGATATTAATGGTTCTAAAAGGAAAAATCCCCAACGATACTGGTAAATTATTTTCTTCTCAGTTATGTGATATATATGTTGGGAGATCAGTGTAAATATTTTTTCAAAAGTTTAAGAACAATGTCGATGTATTTAGACATTTAAAAGAGAAAAAATTGTACGACAAAAATTGGAGTTCAATGTAAAATTACCTGAGGGTGTCCACAAACAGTAGGAGTAATGTAGACTAGAGGATGACCAGAAAATGCAACTTCTTCAATGGGACCAACGATATTTGAGAACGATATGGTTGTATGGTAGAGCATTCTATGACAGAGAGCGGCTGCTACCTGTAAAACAGAGAGCGGCTGCTACCTGTAAAATAAAATTGACTAAAATTTACAATAAACTTCTGAGAAATCTAAGTCTAAAGTCCGGACTATTTCTTTTGTCTTAATTGTATTTTACTATGTTTGTTGGAATTACCCTAGACTAAGTTAATATGTAATTCAGGGTCTTTCAGTTGTAAGATAGAAAATAAAAATGTGAATTCATTTAAACATAGTTAGTCGTCCATTATCATTTACCCGCTGTCCTAAAAATGGCAATGTTGTCGTTTCAGTAATGCATTAAGTTGAAGCTATAAATAAAATAAATCAAAAGAATTTTGGTACAATCCCTGAATAATAACTAAAATCTACATGAACTAGCAAGTGACATGTTATTAAACCTAGCATATATTCATTTGCAGTATTATATACTATTATACATGGAAAAATATACTGTGGTTTTCTTGTACCTTTCCTTTTACTTGCTTGATAACAATTATTAAGTGAAAAATATATATTTGCTCAGCATAATTATTTTGCCGAGGGAAGGTTAGTGGTGCATATCACATTGCTGCATATATTCATAGATCAATGAATTGATTTAATCTAATATAGACTTCTAATTACATACAATGTGATATCAAAATACAACTTACCTTAATCCCAAATAATTTGACAATGAGAGAACTGCTTGCCTAAGTAAAGATTGCCTCCAATGACTTTTTCTTTCTCTCCCCAGTCTTCATCCCTTTACGAACATATTCTAATGGATCTTTATACATTGCTATTGGAAAGTTCATAATAACATAACCTAGCCAGTTACCCCACCTAGTGCCTTTACCACCTTCCATCATGTCCTTCAATGCCTGCTCATTACATGTGAACATTATAATTCACTTGTTTGGATTAAAATATAAAGATCAAAGTATCAAACTATCATTTTAGTGCTTACATGAATGCCAGGAGCTGGTCTAACATTTACAAGAACCGTTGTTCGAAGATGTATCTTAGGTAGACGATCATTCATCCCTTTATTCGTGGAAATAGAATTGTATCTTCTATCGAGATAGCGTGATATAAAGAAAGATGTCAAACCAATCAAAACATCATTAATTGTCTCTCACAAATTATATGAGCTTAGTAATTATAAAATAAAATATACGAAAATTGTCAAAAATAGCAGAACTTACTGCACCAACTGCTTGCCTAATATCTTAACATCATCTAGGCTTATTGTTCTGTGAACAATCCTTTTCTTATGAAATTCGACTCCATCTACGCCTTTTATGGGTGTTTCACTATCACTTAGTAAAATTGAAGTACAAATAAATAATAAAACGTCGACCAAAGTGTGCCACATGAGTATGAAAACTGTCCAAATTGATAAAATAAATCTATCGATCGGACTTCTAGTAACTATACCTGTCAAGTAAGAGACTCAATGCTTAGAAGGCACAAAAGTCCTGAACTTTCTCTGATAAAGAAGATGATATTTTATCTAACTCGAGCACTGCGAATAATCAATTGATCATAGTACAACATAATAATTTGCACAAGGATGTGGTGAATTAATATCAAAAGAAAGCATGGCAGTTTCTCTTCTCACAAACCAAAGCTATATGACAGATAAATTAGGGACGCACCTTAAAGATTCCAAAAATACACTCCATAGCAGGGAAGTTTGGCTCGACAAAGTTGATTTATAAATCGAAATCAGATCGCGACAGGTTAATGATGATCACAACAGGTTGAATCGATGGCTGTATTGGACTAGAGATCGATGGTGGACGGTCGATGTTGAGCGATAGTAAAAGGTTGCTATTTGGCGATGTTGGAGATGGCTGGAGATCCACAGTGAAAGGCTTGATGTTGAGCAAAGTTGGAGATAAGACTAGTGATCGATGGTGAAAGGTTTATTTGTAATTAAATTTGGGATAGGGTTAGGTGGAAGGGAGAGACATCGATTTAGTGTTTTATGTGAAGCGGCAAGATTTTAGTTTCCCCACGCTTTGTGTTTTGACCTAGCCCACCTCCTATAGGCAGCGTTTTATACATTGTTTTTTAATAATCCACCAGAAAATAGTAGAATTTTTATTAAAACGCTGCACACTCCTGCTGCGAAAAATAGATTTTCTTGTAGTGCACACGACATCTAAAGTCATAATAAGTTCACACTGGACACATTATCTCTTGACATCCAAATCTTAATTCAACTGTTCTTCATTTCAAGTGTAATAGGACTTCCCAACCTTTATGATGATCTACATGGCCGGTCCATGGGTCACTATAGCCGTAAATTTTTGCATCGAGGACATGAATCATCATACAAGTTTGACTCGGCAAGGTTCCAAAGAAAAGAGAGAAAGGCAAGGGGAGGAAGATTGATGATACCGAGATCATTGTTGTGATGACCCACTATTTTTAACATCTAAAATCAATTATAAATTACTTCAAAATATGCATACAACTAATTTTAGATATTAAAAGAAGTGGACCATATGCATATAAAAAGTAAAAATTCTAAAAGAATGAATAGAAAGGGGAAAGCTCACTGCGAAATCAAACATCAATATAAATAAATGTTAACTCAATTATACAGTTACTTTACATTATCACATTACATTTCAAATACATTTACTAACTTATAAACAATGTAATAGTGGTGTAAAAATAATATACCAAATTAGTTATCCACTTTCCATTCCTTCATTTGCTTCTATCTGCAACTCTACACCTATACAAATATATAAGATATAAAGAAAAAATGGTTTCAACTATGTTTTGGACTATGCCAATTACTATACACCCCAGGCCAGCCTAAGGGATCTGGTGGATTTTGCATAAAAAAGGCTGCCTACGTATCCCTTTTGAGGGATCAAGCCCACGTAGTTCTGTTTCCTGCTATTCTCCTGCATCCAAATACTTGTTAGTTTATAACAACCTTCGCATCCATTCAACCATGACATCCATTTAACCATTGCAACCAATGCGACCAATGCAACTCAAAACAATTAATTCAATCATTGAAATCAATTCAATCAATGGAATCCGATATAATCAATCCAACCATTGTAATTAATGCAATCGATAGAAGAAGAAAACAACATCTCTACTCATCCATCACAATAGATCATCATATGGGCAACAACAACAATAGTACACTTAGCCATTAAACATCACAAACATTTGACAATATTCAATCATTAAAGAAGAAAATAATAACAACACAAATATACTTACATTCATACTAATCATCCATTATAATAACACTTCACAATGTAAGTATAAATCATCAAATATGTATTAATCATCCCATAATAGTCTCAAAGCATCAACCGTAAAATGCGTACTGATCCAAACAATATTAGTAACACAAACACAAACACAGTAAAACCATAGTCAACTACACATAACATAGTAATAATGGAAACACATCCAAATACGACCTTATCATATTAAATTAATATATATGATAAATAAAATCAACTGTTAGTCTCATATTTTAATTGAGAACTATAAAGCTAGCTTTTATAACATAGGGTGTAAGGTGACGGGGTAAGATGAGTTCTGAATTGCTTAACACCCACTATGACCGTGTTACATTTATGACTATTGTGTGTGACTTCCCTAAAAGAACTATAGGGATGTCTAGTTATTCCCTTTGATGGAGGACAGAATGTGATGTAGAGACTATCCATTCCGATGTGTGGGATAGTGACCTTATACTCGTGTTGGCTTGCTTTGGTTAAATTGTTTGTAATGCATTGTTGTTTGTTAATTTATTCCCAACTAAGAAAATTTAGCTGGTTATTTATCCATGTCTTCTTATTAATTTGTGCTGTGCTAAGTTAAATTAATTTCTTATGCTTGTATTATTTTGTTGATTGCTTGTTTAACTATGATTGCTTTAAATTATTTGTTTATTTACTTGTTTGTTTGACGTACACCTATTAATTCATTTCATGCATGTTTGGATTAATCTATATTTCTAGTATTGGTTGTTGTTGATTGTTTATTTGCTATATTTAGTTTTTTATTGCTTGTAGTTTATTTGTCTGTTATGTATTATAATTTTATAATGAATTAGTTACCCAATGCTAACTTCTAAAAGGGTTTGCATTGGAGAAACTAGTAGGATGTTAAGGGACATACTTAGTTTAGTCATAATGAGATAGAAAAGTTTCCTAAGCTGAAGTAGACTAGATGTTTGGAATAGCTAAGAGATTTGAAGATGTTCCATGAAGATGAAAATAGTAATTAGAGAATTCTGGTGACTAAAAACTTAATGAGCACCACTAAGGAATCAAGATGATGATTGAGGAGGTTTAATATATATTTATCAAAATATGTGTTTTGAAATCTACATTTTTTTTCAAATAATTACCAGCTTTCATAAATATCTGAACAAAGGGCTTTCACTTTAGAAACAATATTTTCACAAAAAATTATTTAAATTTTTTTGATTGAAAATGGTGAAAATATTTTAGGAAATTGTTTTTCAAAATAGTGGTGGTATTGTAGAAAGAAAAAGTTTTTGGTTTCAAACATAGGTGGAAGCTTTGACTTGAAAATAAAAAGGTTTTGTTTTGAAAATATATTGGAACACTCCTTGCTAATGGATCCCTCTTTGGTATTTTGGAGTGGCTACCTTGTCATCAAGTGGAGAAATTACTATAAAAGGATTCTGGAATTAGATTTTTTCAAGTTGCTCTAAATATTGGAAGAGATGATATTTGATGTTGAAGCTCCGGACTTGACAACTCAATGATGGGAGTTGTGATAATGATCCATAAGGAGAAGCTTCATGATGATAACTTATAAAGTGGAGCTAGGACGAGCTTTACTATAGATATGAAGTGTGCTGACGAATCATTGATACTCATAGGTTTCGATGTGTACTCGTAAAGCAAGGGTAATGTGGGGCACCCACTTGGACCAAGACAGGTCCTGATCTCCATTATGGACGATTTGATTTTCATGACGGGCGATCTTTACCCTGGATCAGCCATGATGGGCGGTCTAATTCCAAGCCTTCTAAATGGCATGGATGCGAGCGAGGAAACCAAACGATGATGAGTACTCATATATCTCAAAGTACAATACTCTAACGATGGTGAGTATTCATTGGCCTTATGATGGTGGTCATTTGTAAGAGTCATTATGATATAGGTTTGAGGATCGAGGATTGATGCAACTGTAGTATGAATGGATAGCCATAATAATTTAAGGATTTAGCCATAACTAGGCATGTTATTTTGAGGATATAGCCATGACTAGGTACATATTATTTTGTGGATGTAATTGTAAGTGGATGCACATGATATTTGAGATGGTATGAAAATAGAATGATACATCGATTATTATGAAGATGAGACTATGAGGAATTCTATCGATAGTTTTGAGGACACACATATATTATAATAGATGTGTAGTCAGCATAGGAATTTACATGTAATTGGTTGATAGGTTACTATGGTGATTATACTATACTATTTTGAGTATGTGTGTTTATTTTAATAGTATATGTGTTTATTGACTTATGTATATTCATTTATTTGTACACGTGTGTGTTCATTAGCTTATGTTTTATTTTGGACTTTTGATATGGTTGAATTAAGATGATGCATAATATGGGCTAATATACGATTGAGACTGTTTCACCATTTTGTTGATGGACTGTTATTTTTACATATTGTAGTTTGGATTAATTGAGAAAATGCATGCGATATTATAATATGTAGAAAACTGAATTCATTGTTGTGAATGAATAGTATTGTGTCAAGATTAATGGTATTATGTGGTCATTATACGCTATTTTTATGTTAACTTGTGATTGATATGTTTTTCCATATTTTGTGATTAAGTCCATGATGAAATTCTATTAATTTGGTTGAAAGTTATATTTGGGGAAGAATGTAATGACCTACAAATTTTACCCTTTTAATATTAAAGTAGTTAAACATAAATTTTAAATAGAAATGAGAATTGGGTTTCGTATTTATAACCGTTGCGAAAGTATTTCCGAGCTGATAATGTAACGACCCAGAATTTTTGATAATTAAAATTCGAATATTTAATTGATTTTAAATATTAATAAATGGAATTTAGAAGTCGAATGATTTATTTTTCGAATACTGGGTTTTATTTGATAATTAAATCGATAAATTAATAATTGAAATTCCAGAGATAATTGAAAATCGAGTTTAATATGATTGAAATTGATTTGGAAAATTTTATTTAATCATACTGGAGTTATAGAAATATTATAGAACTTTTAAAATTTAATTTAAAGTTAATCTGTGAAAATGGAATATTTTAATAATTTATTATCGACTGAAAATTAGCCATTTTTCGAACAGTCTCAGAATTGAACGAGACCAGTTCCATTGGATCCGTAATAGTTAGTTATTATCGGATTTCAATTTTCGTATCCATCGGAGTTGTCGTTTGACCGTGGCAGCCCGAAACGCATCGATATCGTTTTAATTTTAAATCGTCGAGTTAAAAATAGTCATTTTTCAAAAAGTCTCGGATTTCGACGAAACCAGTTTCATCGGATCCGTAATGTGATATTATTGCATGATTTTAAATTTCGTAATTTTTGGATTTACCGTTTGTCCGGTACAAATTAAAACGCCTCGAAATCGATTTGAATCGGTTTAATTTAAATTGATCGTTTATTGTCATATCTTACACATACAATCGAATTAGCTTTCGAAACCTGTTCCATTTCGTCCGGAACGCGGGGTAAACCCTAGAAACGCCTGTCACCGCGTGTAAATCGGAGTTCGAAAATTCCGGATAAATAGTAATTTGTGAATTTTTCTATATAAGCCCCTCCACCTTTTCATTTGCAAAAGAATAAACGAGCCTAGGGTTTCAATTCTCTTCAGCCGCCACCCAAACGTTTAATGGCTGAGAACGCATCTCGTTCTTCCACAAATATTTCACTATCCACAAGAAATTACGCGAAGTGTTCAACACGAAAATCGTAGAGCTTCGCGATGCCTTTCGATCCATACGGTCATGATGTGGTTAAACGCGAGGTAGAGGTGGCTTTATGGCCGCGTACGTGTGCCGTTCGTGCACAGTTTCCAACGTCTAGGGGTGGCCGAGCTGTGTGTGTTCGTGGTCGAAGGTGGAGCTTGCGTAGGGGAGTGGAATAGTGGAGCTTGATCGTCCTGGAAGTGAAGATGTTGGGCTCGATAATTCAAAGGAAGAGGCGGCAGTGGGTTCATCGAACGTACGCATTTAAACTGGAAGGGGGTTGTTTCGCGTGGGAGGGAAGATGAGAATCACGGCCTTGATTTCGTTCTGTGAACGTGCGGTAGAGATCTGTTAGGTTGGAAATTATAAAAAGAAAGTGAATATTAATTTGTATTTAAATTTGTACGATGTTTAAAATACGATAACTTTTTGCTGCAAGGTCGGAAAATTTCGAAACGAAAAGCGTTGGCTTCGTGTCGTTGAATACTTCGCTATGAAACTGGATTGGAAGCGATCGGGGTCAATGAAAATTTTGAGTGAAATTAAACGCGTGTTTAATTTTATTCGAAATAAACGCTGAAATCAGAATTAAAATCACGGTGAGATCTTCTCACTCAAATGAAAGTGGATTTTCTTTTACAGTTATTGATTGATGATTGACTGTTTGGATGTGATATTAGATATAGTAGGATATATATCTATATATAGCAATATATACATATTGGCATATGTATATATTGGATTGATTGATTTCCCGCCTCGTATAGCGGATGAGACCCTATTACGCCGTTAGTAAGCGGATTTTTATAAAACCCATATACCGCGATAATTCCGTACTGGAGCGGAATTGGTATTGTGCTAACGTCTGTGGATGCAGGGAAACAGGTTGGAGGGATCCAACTGAATTCCTCACCAGTAGTTATTTATTTTCAGATATTGTGATGTATTCTGTTATCATATGTTGAGATATGATATTGACTGTTGTGATGGAATGATTGATGCTGTTGCATCATCGGATTCAGTTTTGAAATGTAAAAATAACGACTTTTACTTTAAAAGGTTTTTAAAGTGATTTTTGAAAATATACTTTTTATGGAATTTTTGAATCGATTTATAAACGTAAAATTTTAAAGTTATAAAATTTATAATTTTTAGTGAAATATAACCGAAGTGTCGTTTTTGAAATAAAAGTCGATTTATTTATAAAATGGTTTAAGTTGGGATTTTTGAATAACTATAAACGATTTGTATAGAAAGATTTATAAAATTGATATTTTATAAATCAAAATATTGGACTTATAAAACGAAGTTTATAAGTGTTAAAAAGAAGTATAAATGAATTCCGTAAGTGAATGAAATTTATAGATTTATAAATTGTGAAGTTAAAAATGAATGAAGTTGTAGAATAAAGGATTTATAAGTAATTAACTTATAAATTGGATTTTTGCCTTTAAATGGAATATTGATCGAATTTGTTAATAAAAGAGATTTATTAAATCAAAGTTGTTATGAATTATGAAGATGAATTTATAATCGTTGTTTTATGAATTCGAAAATAAATCGAATTTGATAAATTGAATATAGAAAGTGATTAAGGGAATTTTATTCACGATTTTGGACAGTGAATATATTGTTAAGTAAAATGAACTTGTTTTGGGAAAGCGATATTACAGAAATGAAGTAATTGTTTTAAAGATGTTTTAAAACGTGATAAGTATCGAATACATAGATTTCAACTTTTATTGTTGAAATAGACGTTTTCGAGGAATAAGGAAATGATGGACTATAACACTGTTGTTATAGTAAATGATTTCCGAAAGGAAATGTTTTGATGTAGTATTGGGATTCATATATCTATCTAAATTCTGAATCCCTATACTAGTGATTTTGAGTCGTCGTAACGATGTTTTACGTAACATTCGTTTTGACTCAACTAAAATGTGTTTTAAAGAATGATTTCCTTAAAGAATGAAATGTATACTTAATATTGATTTAAGTATATTGAATATTTTCAAATGTTGAAAATAAATAGATTTGTGAAATACTTATTTTTAAATAAGTATGGAAATGCTTTTCCAATATGAAATGAACTGTTTTGAGATTTTATCTTTTAAAGATAAATTGAAATGTGGAAATTGATTTGAAATTGTTTTCAAATGGTGAAGTGTGGAAATAATATATCTAGTAAAGATATTTTTGAAGATAAATAATTGGGAAAATTATTTGGAATCTGATGATGTTGCGCATCTTTATTGATAGTTAAATAACCGACTATCAATAATTACCTTGAGTAGGTATTTGTTGTGAATTGGATGGATTTGAATGCCACACTTATTTTTAAATAAGCGCTCACTATTCGGGTTAGCCGGGAAAGGACCATGGGGTCGTATAACCCATTCCGAATATGTGATACGTCGTTATGAATTGCATTCGAAGACCGGTGTTGAAGACCGGATATTTTTGAAAACGGAAGGATTACCGTCGAGTTACTCTACATCGGCTGATCTCCGATTTAGAGGTTTTATCACCCTTAGTGACGGGAAGTCCGGACGTGATTAGAAAATTATCTGGAATTGCAAGGGCTTCGTGAGAAGTGCCTTCGGTTCTGTTCGATCCCGGAACAGACTTGTATGGATTGTGTGTCTGACGTTACAATTTGAGATATAAAGCTGATTTCTTTCAAATACATTTCTGTTGGTGGCGGAGAATTTATTCTCTTAGCTTAACACCCTTCTCTGAGACGTACGAGCTCAGAGGTTATGTAGTTGAAATTCATCAGCGATATATCCCAATTTGGTAACGTGGCATACTGAGTGTTGCTGTGAAATGATCAGTGTTTGATCATTTGTGATATGATCATTTGTTTGATCTTATATCTTTGTGATCATAGGTTGATCATTTTGTTTGACCCGAAGCAGGGCTTTTTGAGAAAGCGTAGCTTTGTGGACGAGACTTCGTCGAGCCTCACACCCCGGAAATGGTCGAAACAGGAAGGATGCAGCAAGGTTCTAGGGAGTAGCGCCCCTTAGTGTATGTCATTCCTTCTGGATAGAGGTGGTATCATGGTATGGAGCCCAGATACTTAACCTATGTGGTTGCTGCATTATTATCTATGTGGTTTGTTGGAAATCGGGGATCCTCGGGAAGATCGGTTACGATCGGGGGATGGCATACGCGTGTCAGTAGTTACCTATTTTTGCAGAGGTAACCCGGCCTTGTGTTGGCAGAGATCCGGTTAGGTTCTCGGGTCGTCTATTCCAGGGACGTACCCATCGTGGATAGGAAGTTCCTTAGCCTGACCATTTGTTGGAAATCCAAAGAAACAATACGAGCCTTGTACGGTTTTAGTTGTAGAACCTGCCATCTAATATGGCAGCTATAGCAAGCATACTATAATGGTACCTATGCTGGCTAAGATTTATATTCTACTTTCGAAATGTTTTCTACACTATGCACTAATAATAATATCAAAAATGATTTGATTTTGCGTAGTAAGCATCTTTGACTATCATAAGAAGAAATCTCCTCCAAGTCTGCGTTTGCATTGTGTGTGTGGCGGGAGGTCTTATGGTAGTTTCATTTTCCAAAGGCATTGCGAAATTTACTTTAAAATCTTTCTACTGTTTATTTTTAAAGAATAACTGTTTTACGATCTCACACCAGTCACCATGACTGACTCGGAGTTTATTGTTCCCTTCTAAACTCTGGGTGCCCACCAATTTCCACACGGGCAGCCTAGAGTTATATTATCAGGATATTCTGGATATTCTGGAGCTTTGGAAGCAAGCTGGATGGCGAGACGTAGTATTTGTATCTGATAGTATTTATTCCGCTGTGTATTCTGTATGAGGACAAGTTTATATAACTGTCCATTGTTGTATATTGACTCTGATGATTGATGTATGTATAAATTGATATAGCCCTTTGTTTTAAAAGACTAGTGTTTATTTATTATATATTGTTCCGCTGCGATATGTGAGATTCTGATATTGTTCTGTTTCTGTTCTGTGTGTTCTGTTGTTCTTCTTCCTTCTTCTTCTCTTTTCTTCTTCTTCTACTTTTTTTCTTCTATTTAAAACCCTCACTATTGGAGTTTCCGGCGCTCGATTGCTCGGCAGTCGATAAAGTGAGTATCGATGTCGGATTTTCGAAAGTCGAAAATTCCCGTACGTGACAGCGTGGTATCAGAGCATATGGTTAAGCGACAACCCTGCTCTGTTGGGTGTTACTCATTAGAGATAGAGTCAGCAGTACTCTAGAATGAGTTGAGTGTAATAATAGATATGAGCGCGTATTTGTTAGTGAATATAATATTGTTTTATATTGTGATGATTGGTTTGTTGAGTGGTATATGGATTCTGGTCGGTATTGTCCGTACAACTCTATCGATAGGGATCTCTAAACACTTGTATAGAACAATTCGGCACAGTATTGTTTTAAATAGGGTAAATGAGATAATTTTGCCCAAAACTATTTTTGTATAGAAAATAAATGTTTTTCTATAAAGTACTATAGTATATGGTTGCATGGATGTTAGGAAGTAATAATAGTAAATTATTATCATTGAAATTAAATGAGAAATTGAAATCGTAACTCCAAAGTTAAGAAATAAATTCATATACAAATGAAATTTAAAGAATGTAAATTGTAAATGTGAATTGTAATTTAAAACGGAATTCCAGAGAAGTTTTTGGAAATGTTTTGAAAAGAATTTGAAAATTTTGGTGATTTGGAAAGTTTAATTCCTTTTTGATTTGAAAATGAATTTCAAAGGTTTTGAAAAGTATTTTGAAGGAATGAAAAGCTCTAAACTCTTTTCGGTCGCTGGAAAATAATTCCGATGATGATCGCGACATCACCGGTGTTCATTTTCGGGTTTCCAAAAGAGAAATTGCTGCTAAATTGTTTTAAATGAAAGTTGTTTGGAAAATTTGGGTTTTTGTTTTAAAAAAAAATTCAAAGGATAATTTGAATTGTTTTCAAAAAATGATTTTTGAAATGTTGGTAAACTCTGGAATACTATGTAGAAATATCTATGGAATATTATTAAGTTGATAACTTATACAAATTGGATTTTGATAGAATAAATTTAACTTAAAGGATGTGGTTAAATTAATGTAAGTACAAGTGAATCAATTTAATGAAAGTAAATTGAATGTTGAAAAAAAAAATTCATTTCAAATTTGTAAAGTAAAGTATTGAAATAAAATTAGTAACGGAAACTAATTGAAGAAATGACAAATTAATATGGTTTGAGATGAATTAAAATTCATATGGAATTTGAAATCCAGTTTAATATGAGTGGTTATAAACCATAATAGTGAATTGAAAATAAATATAATGTGTATATGGAATATTTACATTGAACTTAAGAAATGAAGTGTGAAATTCTTAAGTAAAATTTGATGATTGAACAAAAGAATAAAACTGGAATTAAAACTGAATATTGAAAACGAATTTGAATTGTGTGAAATAAAATGAAGTTTTGAGATTAGTTTGAAGTGAACTAAAGATAATTGATAAATTCAATATTCAGAAGTTGAACTGAATCCAAATAGAATTGAAAGTGTAAATTGAATTCAAATGAAATTAGAAATGCAAAATTGAATGAAAATAGATAAATAACTCCAATAGTGAATTAGAGAAATGTATATGCAGTTTACATTGAAAATTTTGTAATAGAATTTGCAAAATGGTTTGAATATATGTAACTAGATATTATGGCTAGTAGGATATACAGGTATAAAGGAATTGGAATTTAATTTCGAAGATAAATTTGAATGGCTCGACAAAAGGTAAGTATTTGAATTTCAATATGAGATTTGATGATTTCTTCTCTAGCCGCTTGGCTTTTTCTTTTCTTTTTGAGATTTGAGAGTCCGTAGGGACGTTTTGTAGTCGTGCCGTATTAGCCGCGCAAAGGAGACGCTGGCAAAATTTTTCGGAAATTTAGGGCGTTAGAAAATTTTGAGAAAATTTTGAAAGTTTAAATTTGAATTTGAATTTAAATTTGAATTGAAAGTAAACAATGTTGTTTGAACTTATAAATTGAAGTTGGAAATTTAGTTGAATAAATAACGAATCTTTAGTAGAAAGATTTGTTTGATAAATTCGATAAAACCATTGGATTGTGAAAAATAGTAGACGAGTTAAGGACTTTTCTTTCTAACTGGTAATTTCGAGGACGAAATTCTTTTAAGGGGGGAAGTCTGTAACGACCCAGAATTTTTGATAATTAAAATTCGAATATTTAATTGATTTTAAATATTAATAAATGGAATTTAGAAGTCGAATGATTTATTTTTCGAATACTGGGTTTTATTTGATAATTAAATCGATAAATTAATAATTGAAATTCTAGAGATAATTGAAAATCGAGTTTAATATGATTGAAATTGATTTGGAAAATTTTATTTAATCATACTGGAGTTATAGAAATATTATAGAACTTTTAAAATTTAATTTAAAGTTAATCTGTGAAAATGGAATATTTTAATAATTTATTATCGACTGAAAATTAGCCATTTTTCGAACAGTCTCAGAATTGAACGAGACCAGTTACATTGGATCCGTAATAGTTAGTTATTATCGGATTTCAATTTTCGTATCCATCGGAGTTGTCGTTTGACCGTGGCAGCCCGAAACGCATCGATATCGTTTTAATTTTAAATCGTCGAGTTAAAAATAGTCATTTTTCAAAAAGTCTCGGATTTCGACGAAACCAGTTTCATCGGATCCGTAATGTGATATTATTGCATGATTTTAAATTTCATAATTTTTGGATTTACCGTTTGTCCGGTACAAATTAAAACGCCTCGAAATCGATTTGAATCGGTTTAATTTAAATTGATCGTTTATTGTCATATCTTACACATACGATCGAATTAGCTTTCGAAACCTGTTCCATTTCGTCCGGAACGCGGGGTAAACCCTAGAAACGCCTGTCACCGTGTGTAAATCGGAGTTCGAAAATTCCGGATAAATAGTAATTTGTGAATTTTTCTATATAAGCCCCTCCACCTTTTCATTTGCAAAAGAATAAACGAGCCTAGGGTTTCAATTCTCTTCAGCCGCCACCCAAACGTTTAATGGCTGAGAACGCATCTCGTTCTTCCACAAATATTTCACTATCCACAAGAAATTACGCGAAGTGTTCAACACGAAAATCGTAGAGCTTCGCGATGCCTTTCGATCCATACGGTCATGATGTGGTTAAACGCGAGGTAGAGGTGGCTTTATGGCCGCGTACGTGTGCCGTTCGTGCACAGTTTCCAACGTCTAGGGGTGGCCGAGCTGCGTGTGTTCGTGGTCGAAGGTGGAGCTTGCGTAGGGGAGTGGAATAGTGGAGCTTGATCGTCCTGGAAGTGAAGATGTTGGGCTCGATAATTCAAAGGAAGAGGCGGCAGTGGGTTCATCGAACGTACGCATTTAAACTGGAAGGGGGTTGTTTCGCGTGGGAGGGAAGATGAGAATCACGGCCTTGATTTCGTTCTGTGAACGTGCGGTAGAGATCTGTTAGGTTGGAAAATATAAAAAGAAAGTGAATATTAATTTGTATTTAAATTTGTACGATGTTTAAAATACGATAACTTTTTGCTGCAAGGTCGGAAAATTTCGAAACGAAAAGCGTTGGCTTCGTGTCGTTGAATACTTCGCTATGAAACTGGATTGGAAGCGATCGGGGTCAATGAAAATTTTGAGTGAAATTAAACGCGTGTTTAATTTTATTCGAAATAAACGCTGAAATCAGAATTAAAATCACGGTGAGATCTTCTCACTCAAATGAAAGTGGATTTTCTTTTACAGTTATTGATTGATGATTGACTGTTTGGATGTGATATTAGATATAGTAGGATATATATCTATATATAGCAATATATACATATTGGCATATGTATATATTGGATTGATTGATTTCCCGCCTCGTATAGCGGATGAGACCCTATTGCGCCGTTAGTAAGCGGATTTTTATAAAACCCATATACCGCGATAATTCCGTACTGGAGCGGAATTGGTATTGTGCTAACGTCTGTGGATGCAGGGAAACAGGTTGGAGGGATCCAACTGGATTCCTCACCAGTAGTTATTTATTTTCAGATATTGTGATGTATTCTGTTATCATATGTTGAGATATGATATTGACTGTTGTGATGGACTGATTGATGCTGTTGCATCATCGGATTCAGTTTTGAAATGTAAAAATAACGACTTTTACTTTAAAAGGTTTTTAAAGTGATTTTTGAAAATATACTTTTTATGGAATTTTTGAATCGATTTATAAACGTAAAATTTTAAAGTTATAAAATTTATAATTTTTAGTGAAATATAACCGAAGTGTCGTTTTTGAAATAAAAGTCGATTTATTTATAAAATGGTTTAAGTTGGGATTTTTGAATAACTATAAACGATTTGTATAGAAAGATTTATAAAATTGATATTTTATAAATCAAAATATTGGACTTATAAAACGAATTTTATAAGTGTTAAAAAGAAGTATAAATGAATTCCGTAAGTGAATGAAATTTATAGATTTATAAATTGTGAAGTTAAAAATGAATGAAGTTGTAGAATAAAGGATTTATAAGTAATTAACTTATAAATTGGATTTTTGCCTTTAAATGGAATATTGATCGAATTTGTTAATAAAAGAGATTTATTAAATCAAAGTTGTTATGAATTATGAAGATGAATTTATAATCGTTGTTTTATGAATTCGAAAATAAATCGAATTTGATAAATTGAATATAGAAAGTGATTAAGGGAATTTTATTCACGATTTTGGACAGTGAATATATTGTTAAGTAAAATGAACTTGTTTTGGGAAAGCGATATTACAGAAATGAAGTAATTGTTTTAAAGATGTTTTAAAACGTGATAAGTATCGAATACATAGATTTCAACTTTTATTGTTGAAATAGACGTTTTCGAGGAATAAGGAAATGATGGACTATAACACTGTTGTTATAGTAAATGATTTCCGAAAGGAAATGTTTTGATGTAGTATTGGGATTCATATATCTATCTAAATTCCGAATCCCTATACTAGTGATTTTGAGTCGTCGTAACGATGTTTTACGTAACATTCGTTTTGACTCAACTAAAATGTGTTTTAAAGAATGATTTCCTTAAAGAATGAAATGTATACTTAATATTGATTTAAGTATATTGAATATTTTCAAATGTTGAAAATAAATAGATTTGTGAAATACTTATTTTTAAATAAGTATGGAAATGCTTTTCCAATATGAAATGAACTGTTTTGAGATTTTATCTTTTAAAGATAAATTGAAATGTGGAAATTGATTTGAAATTGTTTTCAAATGGTGAAGTGTGGAAATAATATATCTAGTAAAGATATTTTTGAAGATAAATAATTGGGAAAATTATTTGGAATCTGATGATGTTGCGCATCTTTATTGATAGTTAAATAACCGACTATCAATAATTACCTTGAGTAGGTATTTGTTGTGAATTGGATGGATTTGAATGCCACACTTATTTTTAAATAAGCGCTCACTATTCGGGTTAGCCGGGAAAGGACCATGGGGTCGTATAACCCATTCCGAATATGTGATACGTCGTTATGAATTGCATTCGAAGACCGGTGTTGAAGACCAGATATTTTTGAAAACGGAAGGATTACCGTCGAGTTACTCTACATCGGCTGATCTCCGATTCAGAGGTTTTATCACCCTTAGTGACGGGAAGTCCGGACGTGATTAGAAAATTATCCGGAATTGCAAGGGCTTCGTGAGAAGTGCCTTCGGTTCTGTTCGATCCCGGAACAGACTTGTATGGATTGTGTGTCTGACGTTACAATTTGAGATATAAAGCTGATTTCTTTCAAATACATTTCTGTTGGTGGCGGAGAATTTATTCTCTTAGCTTAACACCCTTCTCTGAGACGTACGAGCTCAGAGGTTATGTAGTTGAAATTCATCAGCGATATATCCCAATTTGGTAACGTGGCATACTGAGTGTTGCTGTGAAATGATCAGTGTTTGATCATTTGTGATATGATCATTTGTTTGATCTTATATCTTTGTGATCATAGGTTGATCATTTTGTTTGACCCGAAGCAGGGCTTTTTGAGAAAGCGTAGCTTTGTGGACGAGACTTCGTCGAGCCTCACACCCCGGAAATGGTCGAAACAGGAAGGATGCAGCAAGGTTCTAGGGAGTAGCGCCCCTTAGTGTATGTCATTCCTTCTGGATAGAGGTGGTATCATGGTATGGAGCCCAGATACTTAACCTATGTGGTTGCTGCATTATTATCTATGTGGTTTGTTGGAAATCGGGGATCCTCGGGAAGATCGGTTACGATCGGGGGATGGCATACGCGTGTCAGTAGTTACCTATTTTTGCAGAGGTAACCCGGCCTTGTGTTGGCAGAGATCCGGTTAGGTTCTCGGGTCGTCTATTCCAGGGACGTACCCATCGTGGATAGGAAGTTCCTTAGCCTGACCATTTGTTGGAAATCCAAAGAAACAATACGAGCCTTGTACGGTTTTAGTTGTAGAACCTGCCATCTAATATGGCAGCTATAGCAAGCATACTATAATGGTACCTATGCTGGCTAAGATTTATATTCTACTTTCGAAATGTTTTCTACACTATGCACTAATAATAATATCAAAAATGATTTGATTTTGCGTAGTAAGCATCTTTGACTATCATAAGAAGAAATCTCCTCCAAGTCTGCGTTTGCATTGTGTGTGTGGCGGGAGGTCTTATGGTAGTTTCATTTTCCAAAGGCATTGCGAAATTTACTTTAAAATCTTTCTACTGTTTATTTTTAAAGAATAACTGTTTTACGATCTCACACCAGTCACCATGACTGACTCGGAGTTTATTGTTCCCTTCTAAACTCTGGGTGCCCACCAATTTCCACACGGGCAGCCTAGAGTTATATTATCAGGATATTCTGGATATTCTGGAGCTTTGGAAGCAAGCTGGATGGCGAGACGTAGTATTTGTATCTGATAGTATTTATTCCGCTGTGTATTCTGTATGAGGACAAGTTTATATAACTGTCCATTGTTGTATATTGACTCTGATGATTGATGTATGTATAAATTGATATAGCCCTTTGTTTTAAAAGACTAGTGTTTATTTATTATATATTGTTCCGCTGCGATATGTGAGATTCTGATATTGTTCTGTTTCTGTTCTGTGTGTTCTGTTGTTCTTCTTCCTTCTTCTTCTCTTTTCTTCTTCTTCTACTTTTTTTCTTCTATTTAAAACCCTCACTATTGGAGTTTCCGGCGCTCGATTGCTCGGCAGTCGATAAAGTGAGTATCGATGTCGGATTTTCGAAAGTCGAAAATTCCCGTACGTGACAGATAAGTTTGATATATAATTTTGAAATATTTAAGGTTATGATTTTAAAAATATTGACTTTATGAGTCTAAAAAATTTGCACCTATGATGAATAATTTCAATATTCTAATTTTATAAATAAAAGTATGTTTAGTGTAGTTGTTTAAGAGAATAGACTTCACTTGGAGAGGTCATTGGTTCAATTCTAGATAGCAACACATTTTTCAATTTTTATGGAAACCTAACAAAAGGATACATATCTAGGGAGGGGTGAGTGTGTGTGTGTAAGAGATAGGAAAGAAAAAGTATAGTATATATGGTCAATATATACATATACATGTACGTATATATATTTATATAAGGAAAATAAAATATGTATGTATTTGCTCCTACATATATGTATGCAGCAAATGTGATGTAAGAAAATACAAATCTATTACCTATGCACCAATGTAAATTGTACGAAATTATGGATATATAAACATACATATATTCAATGTGGCGAATTTATTTCATATATCCTAATTGTTTAATATATATATATATATACATATATATATATGTATGTATGTATGTATGTGTGTGTCTATGTATATAATTGCTTGTGTATTAATTTCATAAATTATACGAGATTAATTGTGTAGTCTAGCAATTAATTGCGCATTTATTGACATACTCTGAAATTGTTGAATAATACATACATACATACATACATACATACATACATACATACATACCGATGTTTGTGCATTGGTTTCATGCATTGTGGGAAACTAGCAAATAAGAGTGTAGGCACCATATTATATATATCTAGAGTTTCCACTAATAGGCTTATGTGTGTGTGCATTCAATATGTGTGTGTACATATTCATATTCGCTCTACCTTAATTATAAAATTTTATTTAAAATTTAAAATTTGAATGTACATTAATTTACTATATGAGCATTGTGAGGAATTAATTGTTGGGATATAAATTAATTAAACATTAATTGGCACTAGTGGAAGTTAATCTATTTATTTTTTAGTTATTGGAAATAAAGGAAAAGAATAAAAAATAAACATATTCCTTCCTTCTTCCTCTCACCTACCTCCTTGCATAACTATCGTTATAAATATTTACAGATCTAGAAAGGCAAAGGGGAGTAACCATTAAGAATTTTTCTACAATCTTCATTCTCCTCTTAATTCAAAATGTTAGCATTTATTTCATAAGAGAATAGTAATTGGACAAAAAGACTAGGGATTCACTCAACAATGTGTGCACCTAGATTTTGAAAACGATTTGGGTTGTGATGGAAGAAGAAAATGCTACATTTCATTGGTTTGAAACAAATATAGGCTAATCTTTATTTGAGGAGGTAAGTGCTTTCTTTTCATTTTAGCCTTACAATTTAAACCCTGAACTTCTAACCTCCATATCTTGCGCATATGAACTCTGATTCACGTGTAGTTTCATCCATTGGACTCGTGGTTGGATTTCAGACGATATGTCATATTTTTTTGCTGATTTTAGAGACCATTACAAAAAGTGCATTGGTATGATTTATTAAATTTAATTTATTGAAATTTAAATTATAAAATATATAACTATTGATGAAAAATCATAGTTGTTGATGTAAATTATGTTCTACGGATGAATGTTTAATTATTACTGTATTTTGAATGTATTATTCATTGATTAGATAATTATTGTTGATTGTAGAGTTTTTGGGTGTTTAATTATAATTAATTGTTGATTTGAATTGGAAAATAATTAATTGAAATAAAATGAATAATTATGAGGGAATTAGGTAAATAAATAATAAATATTGTCTTACAGATTTTAGATGGATTTGGTAAAAAATGATGTTTTAACAAATTATACTAAAACTAAAGTTTGAAATTAAATAAGGTTATTATTTATGAATTTACGAGAAAATTCATAAATAATAACAGAAATTATATTTAATTTATATTTGGGAAGTTTATTATTTAGAATGAGTTGTTAAATAATAATATTATTTTAAAATGCGATTTGGTAAAGATTATTATTTTTGATTTGTTTTGGGGTATTTGAAAAATGGAGTAAGATAAAGGAATTTGAAGTTTATTACTGTTTTGGAGGAATTATTATTATTTTTTAAATGAATAAATAAAGGTGGATTATAAACAATAATAAAATTATTCAAGAGAACAATGGATGTAAATATATTATCATTGATGGTTGTTGAATGTGTGGTTGATTGCTAGTTGTAATTATCACATATGTTTGATGTTTGATGATGCTATCACATTTTGAGGAATGTGCGATATTTTATAGTTATTACTACTACTTGATGGGTAGTTAATTATGGTTATTTGATGATAGATGTTGTGTCACTAATGTTGATTGGATTAGCACACATTTGATGATTGATTTGTGTTACTTTATGGGGTTTTAATGGTTTATACTTACATTGGTGGTGCGTTACTAAAATAGATGATTTGTAGTATGTAAGTATATCTGTGTTATCTTCTTATTTGATGATTGGGATTGGCATTGAATTTTGATGATTAATGGTTGTGCGCTATTATTATTATTATTATTACTACCTCGTATGATGATTTGTTGAGATGGATGAGTAGGAATACTATTTTCCGCTTTTACCATGTGAATTGGTTGCATTGATTGCATTGTCTATGATGGTTGCAATGGTTGCATAGATGTTGTGGTTGCAATGTACTAACAAATATTTAGATGTAGGAGAAAAGCAGAAAATAGAACTACGTGGGCCTGATCCCCCAAATAGGGTACGTTGGTAGTCTTTTCCCAATAGCCACCAGATCCTTAGGTTGGGCTGGGGTATATAGGGTTAGACACAATCCAAACATAGTTGAAATCATTTTCTTTTTCTCTATGTTTATGTGTGTATTTATAGGTTTGCAGGTGAAAGCAAAGAAAGGAACAAAGGATCTTGGAGGAGTCGTATCAACATGAGATCAGTATATCTCTTGCATTATAATTATAAAGACGTTGTTTAATAATTAATGTAATAAAATGTATAAACTATGTGGTGTATTTTGTTCGAGCGATACTTGATTTATTAACCTGGTATGTATGTGTATGTGTACGATGATGTTTAAATTCCATTGTGAGGTTTCTCTTTTATTTATTGTTTTAGAATTTATTTTTTTCTACCCATGGTCCACTTTTTTTAATATTTGAAATTAGTTGTAAGCATATTTTGACATTCTTTATTATTGCTTTTAGATGTTAAAAATAATGGGTCATCATACTTGGTAGCAGCTTAGGTTTAGCATTCCCTGAGCCTTGGGTAGGTCTGACCATTAGGTTATAATGAGTTACACCTTTGGTTGGGTTAAAATATGGAATGAGAGAGCATTTTGATTGACAATTGTATGCTTCTTGTGTATGGGTTGTTTGTTAACCACTATTAACTTACCCTAGAATGATATTTATTTATGATGATAAAAGATAAATAAGTATGAGAGGGTAGGATGAATACTTATAAGAGGGGTTAAGTGTTGGTTCTAACCAAAGTGACACACATCATATATTAAATTATAATTGAAACTTGACCTTAATATGACAGAATCCAATTTTATTTTTAAACTGAATAATATTTGTTTGGAAAATTTATAAAATATGCACTTTGATTTAAAGATATTTTATTAAAAAGGGGAAAATGGTTATTTTTGGACATCGAAGTGATTTGTTGAAATTTTTTATCAGAATAAAGTATTTAATTTGGAATAAAATATTTTTATGAAGATATTTTCGAAAAGGAAATGTGAACATGGTAAAAAAAATTGTTTGAAAGTACTTTCAGTAAAAAGGTGTTATAATTAAAACATTGAAATTATTCGTCATAGGTGCAAATCTTTTAGACTCATAAAGTCAATATCTTCTAAACCGTAACTTCAAATATATCGAAATTATATATCAAACTTATTAGCTTGGAAATACCTTCGCAACAGTTAAAAATACGACACCGAGTTCTCATTTCTATTTTAAATTTATTTTTAATTACTTCAATATTAAAAGCATAAAATTTGCGGGTTGTTGCAATTGTGAGCGGGAGTCTCGTGACCGCTTTGGATCAACTCGGGATATCCTCCTCAACATCGTGAATGATTTCCTCTCCCTAAGAAATACGATCGACATTCATCAAGGCTTGACGCTATTCCTGCTCCTAGGAGTCCTACTGTCCCAGCTTCAGTGTCTCCTCCTACCCATCCTTTAGTTTCTTCTAACAAATCCAAACACACTTCTCGACCTAGTGGCTTTACGACTTTTCAGCCTATTCAACAAAGGCCTGGCAAAGAGCCTACTCCCATGCACATCTCTACAGTAGTCTCATAATCTGTTCTAAGTCCTCACCATGCTAAAATGCAAAAAACATTTCCCCAGCTTTGCTTCACTATGGTTATATTTGATTATCCTTTAAAGAATATCCCTATGAGGTCGCTAGTCATACCAAAGCATGTGTTCATGATATCTATGAACAATATTACATATGGAAGAGGTTTGCTCACTCATTATCTAAGACTAATAAAATTAATTAGCTAATCCTTCAGCAATAAGTGATTGAGAAGAAGGATTACAGGCAAATCATCGCCCATTATTCTAAAGAGCTCGAGGATGCCAAGAAATCCCTCGAGGCGGGGAGAAGAAATTTTTTGTTGAGAGGGAGGCCTTCAAGGAAAAGTTCAAGTTACAAGAGGAATAGCTTGAGGTCGCATATCATAGAAGTGGAGAACTCCCCAAAGATAAGCGCTTCTTCTAACAACCATTGATAGAGACTCATAAAATTTCATATCTGAATGCTGAAGTGTAAACTGAAAAGAAGCATAAGGTGAAACCTTCACCACGGTTGAAGAATATATGTCAAAATTGCTTAATTCCAAAGAGGAAAAACGAACTTCAGATTCTCGCGCATCCAAGATATAAGAGGAGCTTAAAATTCAAGTTGAATCAACTTTGGTCCACTTTTACACAAACTTGATAAAATCTGACGACCTAAAGTGGTTTAAGGACTAGTACCCCAAGGCGCTTGCTATGGCCTAGGAGGAAATTATTAAGCAAGAAAAGGATAATGTTGGAGAGGTTCGTGTGGATGCGATAAAGCCTGATCTCATGGGTGACGATGATTTGGAGGCTCTCAATATGGGTCAGGCGATACAAGATTCTAAAGCCGCGATCTCTGTCCAAGTGACTATTAAATCCTTCCAAATCCAGCTCCAAGGATTTGGTGGAAAGTACCACCCCCATTTCTCAGGGACCCTAAGAAGACACAATCAACTTAACGACGACCAGTTTTGGTGTCATCGTATCTTCCAGACCTAGGCCTATTGTTTCTAATCCAATCATTCCCTCTTCCGAGACTTCTATAAAGTGGAAATGGAAGTAGAGGAATATTGAATAAATGGTTACTCTGAGATATAATGAGAAAAGGTAAATTATATTAATGCGACTTTTGAGAGTTTGGAACAATTAGAAAATTACAAAAATGAAACCCTTTATTTTAAACAACAAAGAGCGATTAATCAGGTCCGATAAGTTTTTCAACAAGCCTTATAGAGGGCTATAAGAGCCTTGAATAGTTGCTAGAAAGCCAATCTAAATTAATCTTATAACGAATCTACTACAAAACGAATAGGTTTATTTTTCAAGTGATTCATATCATCAAATGTACCCATTCCAAATTTAATTTTGATCAAATGATCTACAACAACCAATATATCTCGTGGTAACAAAAATTTATTATTTTAAGGTATATTAAGATTCTGTCTTCAATTCATATTTCATCGACCAATCCTTCTGCTACAATATCATCTATGGTGGCAACTTCTTCTTCATCCTCACTTATGAGCTATACAATCTTGAGGGCCCCAGCTATTCACTGCAAAAATTTGTTCCAAAGCTTACTGCACTATCTCGGTATCTCTTATTATAGAGGAGACCCAGACTAAGGCTCCTTCTCAAACTCTATCCAGTTCTCCAAGAGGTATATTGTTAGTTTCTCCTATGTTCGAGAAACGTCAAATGATACCTATGGATGATTCTAATCTTTACTTTTCTCTCTATCAATATTCAGGTCCGTTTGCTTTTGCTTTATTACCGAATGTGATACTTGCTTCAAGCCTTCAAGCTCCTATAACTAAGTCTATCATACTCTCTGCCCCGATCCTTATTCCGACTTCTTTGACTCGGTCCACTTTGAGTCCTGACACTGAAAAGATATATGCACTGAATGAAGTGGCTACGGAAGAGCCTTACTTGTCAATGAGTGACGAGGACGTGACTATCGCCGATGTAAAAGTCCTGGAGACGGGCCATGGATGGTGGAGAGGTGGCCTTTTGTCCTTTCAGAAATAAAGAGTGTTAAGAAGGAGAAAGGTATTGAAGACGTCCCGCCTTCTCTTTTAGAACCCTACCTATCCAACCATTCATTGCTCTAACTTTTACACTTTCAGCGTTTGGGGTAATTACTAAGCCTCCATATCTCCTACCGGCTCAAAAAGCGATTACGATTGGGATGAGGATCCCGAGGGCCGCCTATTTGTGAGGAAGGAGATGGATTCCCAAAAAAGAAAGATTTCATCATCTTTCAAGAAGAAAAGGAGGAGAAGGAGGAAGCATGATTAGGAATAGTTTCCCTGTTTTTTTTTGTTTCTACTCGTGTATATTGGCCGACGCTGTGTGCGTATGACCCCCGCTTTTGATTTCAAAACACTTAGATGTAAATAAATTGCCTTGTTTTTTATATTTCATTTTATTTACTTCTTTGTTTTTGTGTCTATGGGCCAATATACTTGATGTGTGCACAAATAATTGTCTAAAGTTCAATTAAATTTGTTTTATTCATATCTGAATCCGTGCAACGTCGTTGTTTATTGTAACTCTATACGCATAACTAAGTTCTCATAACTGCATGGTATTACTTTATTATTTGGTTTTTTTGTCATTGCTAACATATTTCTTGTATGGCTAAAAAAAACTGCCCTTATGGTCGACTTTGTGGACAACTTCATTTATCTTCGTTCTAACATATCTAAAATTCGAGGGTAGGTTAAGTCATATTTAATAAAGATTCTCAAGTGTGTATTATTCCCTATCTTCGGGAAATGGTTCTTCGGACATCTATCTCTGGTTGTCCGTCTTTGGTCCCACCTATCTTTGGGTATTTGACTAGAAGCATTTATTAATCGTTTTCACTTATCAATGGCCAAGATTTTATCGCCAGGCTATAAACATGGTTGTGGCTGCAAAGAAGATAAAATTTCATATCGGTTCCTATCTTTGAGATTCAGTATTTCTAGTACTTGTCTTCGAGCATCAATATTAGACCTTGCCTTTCTCCAGAAATTTTCAAAGATTAGACATGTTAGGGTGAATCGTCTGATCAACCCCAGTATGAATATACTCCAACAACCCGATCATGGATCAATGGAGTTCATCGGTACCTATCTCCGGGTATCTAAACATCTAGGTTTCAAAAACATAATGTTCAACTCTACCACTGTTCACACGTTACAAAGTCATACTTTTGAGAATATAGTTCCATTGATCCTAAAAGTCAATCCCATTTATAAGCACAAGAATAACAGACTCTGGCTTATTACATTAGAGCCTAATCAACCATTTATAGAAATAAATCCAAGTAAAAAGGCGTGTCAGTGCTCACTATTCCATGCTCGCGAAATCAAGATCCCATCAACAGTCGAAAGCTTGAATGTTCTATCTCCAAATTTCTATTGAATCGCATAAAGGCCTTCCCAATTTGGACTAAGTTCCCCTATGAAGGTATAGTTTCTGACCTTGGCATTAAACTGTCGTACTACTCTTTTCTAGTGAGCAGCTACCTTTAGATCAGCCTCTTTTGGTTTCTCGTTAACCAAGTCGAGGGACTCAAGCAGGAGTTTCTCGTTCATCTTGGGATCATAGTGAATTATTTGGTGACAATAGATTTTTAATTCAACCGGAATCATGGCCTCAGATTTGTAGGCCAGAGGGAATGGATATGGCTAGACATGGACTTGCGGGTCATTCGATAAGCCCATAAGGTTAGTGGTGGCTCATCGACCCAGTTGCCCTTAGCTTTCATCAATTGCTTCTTTATGATGGATTTGATGATCTTGTTTATTGCCTCCACCTGTCCATTTGCTTGTAGGCATGCTATTGCCAACAATTTCTTCTTAATTTGATACGGACTATAGAAATCTTTGAATTCGACACTCTCAATTTGTGTTCCATTATCAGGGATGATATTCTATGGGACTCCAAATCTGTATATAATGTTTTTCACCACAAAGTTGATCAACTTTTCATACTGATCATGGCTAGCAGTTCTACTCCAGCCCACTTTGTGAAATGTTGCACAACTATGATATCATACTTCGCTCCGCCTTTTGACATCGGTAGCACACAGATTATGTCAATTTCCCAAACCGCAAACAACTACGGGCTAACCATTTGTATAAGCACTATAGATGGGCCTCTTGATATCTTTGTAAATCTTTGACATCTATCACATCTCCTTGTGTAATCAGCTGCATCCCGGTTGATTATTTTCCAAAAGTATGCATACAAAGAACTTCCTCACCAACATCTACCTTCCAGTATGATCACCATAGCTTCCCTCATGGATATCAACAAGGATCTTTTTAGCTTCTTCTTTGGTGACACATCATAGAAAGGGAGCAAAGAATCCTCTCCTGTATAGTACTCCTTTCTACTTGATAAATTGTGGTACCTTACGCGGTAATTTTCACCATTTGTTCCTTCCACTTGGGAAAGTTCCCTTTAACAAATACTCTTTTATCTGAGGCATCCATGACCTCTTCTCTTACTCAACTTCAAAGATTTAATCGACATCCATTTGGTCAATGCTCGGAGCTGGCAAAACCTCCACTGGAACAAGTCCCATTAGTTGCACATCCCTCGAGTTGGCTAGTTTGGCTAATGATTAGTCTTCATATTCTCTTCTCTTGGAATATTTGTTATCATGTAGTATTCAATGTTGTTTAGTAGTTTTATAACCTTTGTTAGGCAAGGGGCAAGTCTCGCTCCCTTAGCTTGAAATTCCTTCTTGACTTTGCGGACCACTAATTGAAAGTCATTGAATATATGCAATGTTTGACTTCCAATTCCTTTTCTATATTGAGTCTCACGATCAAAGCTTCATACTTAGCTTCATTATTCATTGTCGAGAGCACTAGCTTCAAAGCATAGCATATTCCTCATTCTTTTTAGGTTACCAGGATTACTCTTACCCTAAAACTACGGTTTTTGGATGCTTCGTCTACATACAACTTCAACTGATCAAGTCGAATTACTTTTTCTTCCAGCCTTTCTATCAAGGATAGTGAATTCAGCAAAGAAATCTCCCTAAAGTCTTGGGTCGGTGTAGCACTTGCAACTAAGGTTGATTAGTTAATACTTTTATCAAGTGAGACTAGAAGTATGGTAGCAACTTCCTCAAAGCGATAGGGAAATAATATGCCAACTTCTCTAGCTCTGGATAATTATTTTCTGCTCCAGTGAATCAGTTGCTGATATAATACACAGGCTTTTGGATTCTAAACTCCTCACGTACCAAGGTCACACTTAGTGTGTGAGAAAATACTACCAAGTAAATAAATGGATCTTCTCCCTCGAAAGGTTTAGACAAAATCACCAGTCTCTCCATGAATCTAGTAGGTTATGGAAAGCTTCTTAACATTTCTTCATTCAGACTAACTTTACTTTTTCTTTCTTAAGGGCATTAGAAAATTGTTCACATTTTTCTATCACCTACGAAATAAATCGACTCAGTGTAGCAATCTTTCCGTTAAAGCCCTGCGTTTCCCTCCTTGCTTTTATGGTAGTAACATCTTTCAATGCTTTTATCTACTCATGATTAGCTTTAATGCCCCTTCATTTTACTACGAAACCCCTAAAATTGCATGATGCAATCGCGAAAAAACATTTCAATGGATTAAGCCTCATCATGTTCTTTCAAAGCACATGAAAAATCTCCATAGAGGTCGTGCATATGATTCATCGATCGTTGTGGCTTCATAAGCATATCGCCAATATAGACTATAATAACCCACCCCAAAACGGACCTAATTTCGACCGAATAAAAGCCCATCTGATCTTAGGCCTATCTCAAGATAAGCTGTTAGATTGATAAAATTAAAACAATACACAGTACATAGAGCTATCTATCTATACTTTCAGAATCTCATAACGGAATGGATAAAATATAATAACATAAACAAGTACCCATTTCATAAAGAAAACCATTTTAGAAACATAACATGTTAAATATTACATGTTTACATTAAGTCTCCATAGTACTATTTCTTAGAATAACATAACTATCTGAACTGGGTACAACAAAAATACTTAAAAACCATAAATATATATATATATATATAACTACCACAAGCCTTCATCTCCACCTTCGCCTCCTCTAACTTGTGTATTGTAATGAGGAGTGGGTTAAAACAACAAATGTCCGGTGAAATGGAAATATCAAGCTTTATCATAATTGTACTTGGGCAGTATTTTTTTTAAACTCCACTCCGGAGATAGAGCCCCACCCCAGCTGGTTCGACCAAAGCCATGAATGAGAGGTTAAGCCTGCCCAGTAGGAAGCATTCATTTCCCAATCGATTTTGGTTTTGCAGGAAACACAACTTCCCGCCTTGAGGGAGTAGGGCAGATAGGTATTGAACTCACGACCTCGTTAACAGGTTGCAAGTGTCTCTACCACTGCGCCACTACTACGGACCCTACTTGGGCAGTATTATTTAAATAAGAAATATGTCTTACATATTTAAGACTATACCAAATGTAACAGTAACTCTAAATGGTGTTGCTACAAATACTAATAACTTTAACTGTAAGCCCAAAAGCCTTTCCAGTCCAATTCCAAGATTCTAACGCAACTAACATCAATGATGCAAGAGAAAGTATCCAAACCAATAAATGCTATCTATTGGTGATTAGGCAGATGCTAACTATTTAATACCTATAAAACAGGTAGTTCCCCGTCCTTCAATACCTAACTAATTTCCATGTCATTTAAGACTTATGCCAAGGCAGGTCCCTATATGGTTCTCACTAGCTAACAGTGTAAGAAATCCCATTAGGTCACTTAATTCTTCTCCTAAAAAGAGGCGGGCCCTACCATAACCACTTAATACCTCAAACTCGAAGCGGACACCTCCAAAGGATTTCGCCTATTGCATCCAAAACGCAATTTATGACCCATAACCCACTTATGACATCTCACATTAGTCCAACCATTCATAAGTACTGGTAGCCAGATTAACTTGGCAAATTTACCCTACAGAATTGGGACTAACCTCACGTCCACTGTGGTTATTTATTATAGACGATGTCCCACATTAATCCGCAAAGTCACACCGTTGGTAGCTAGATTTAACTGGGCAGACTTCCATGTACCTTTGGACTAACCTCGCATCTCTATAACTTAGTCATAGCTTATATATATCCACTATACACATACATCATCCTACACGAATAATAATTGAGGCCATATATGTTATCCCCTTATTACGCCCGTAATTAGGGATTAACTCCCAAATTTACACTTACTTCCTACAAATTAATGCTATTTACCACCCTATTAATTCTAATCAATACGTTCAATACGCTATAATTATTATGTTATTATTAACTTCAATTACCAATACATTAATATTATACACGTATATTTTTACACACAGAAATTAAAATTTAATCATTACGTTACAATAATTCGATAATAATTCACTTAAAAGGTATTTTAAAATATCAATCTCATACAAATCTTCGATTCCAATAAGAACTGCTACTACCATAGCCAAATAAAATACAAACATGGAATATTAATACACTAGAATCTCTTTTCTGTTTTAAAGAACAAATCATCACAAATTAGATTGTCTATATTCAATTCAACCATCGTATACAACATTTTGAAGTAAGAAAGGAATTCCATATCTATTTAAGTGGTAGAAATAGGTAGTGGAAACTACAAACAATTCAATTCATAATTTACACACCATTTCTAATTTATTTTCTTTTTGAACCCTTTAACACTTCAATTCAAAAGAGGGAAAATAGGTTTAATTGACCATAAATTATCTTATTCTAATAGTTAATTAGATTCCAATATACTAATAACAAAAACAATTATAATTCCAACATATACAAAGGTAGATATTTACTTAAGGAAATTCTAGGGGTTTTAGGTGTTTTGTGTTCACTTCCAAAATTTCTCAAGACATACATCAAATCCAAATAAATACTATTTAATTACAAAAATGTGAAAAACTAAATATTTCCACTTATGGAGAATTGTTTGCTTCCTAACTGAATTTGATTCCACCACGCCTAATTCTCTTCAGATCTCCTTCTTTTAAAATATACAACAAAGTGAATTGTATACAAAAATTAGATTAGAATTAGAAATTAGAGAGGAATAGAATTAGAAATCAAAAGAATTAAACATCTAACCCTCTTACCTCAAAATCCTAACTGATTCTAAAACCCAAAGAAGAAGAGGAAGAAGAGATTTGATTTCTACAGCTTCTAATTTTTTGTTAGATCTTCCCCTTTTGAATATACAATAAATAGATTGTGTGTGTGTATTGGATTTCCGAAATAAAAAGATAGACAGAAGAAGAATTAATTTAAATTAGAAATTAGAAACTAGAATTACTTACCAGAAAAGTTTATTGTTTATAAAACCCTAATAGGAAAGATTTTGATAGTGCTTCGCTATCATTCCCAAAATTTTGTGAAAGAAAAGTCGGGGTCTAGGAGTCTATTTATAGAGGTGAGAAGGAGCGACGATTGTTGGATTAAAAATAAATGAACCCCAGAACGTTCAAAACACTAAAACCTTAGCCGTCACCCATGTTTTTTCCTCCCACTGGTCGATCACCTCAATCCAACGGTCGACCACTAGCGGTGGACCGGTCGTGGTTCTGGGGTCGACCGGTCCCTTATCAACCATGCTGATTTCTTCATTTTTTATTTTTGTTAATATATTTATTAAATTCCTTAGTTAATTTATACATTACAAAAGTTATAATTAACATTTACTTAAATGTTGAGTACTCCTTAAAGTTAAATTAAAATTTCAAACTTCTGGACTTCCTCTATACTTTAAATTTTAAATTTAAACTCTTTGAATTAATTTCATTTGAGAACTTCTAAAGCCCATAACTTTTTCATTTTAACTCCGATTTCAACATATTATTTAGGAAAATTAATCAGAAAATCACCTCGGATGCAATGGTGCAACTCCATATATCAAATTCCATCATTTACAAAATTTCAATTTTTAACCTTATTTTAATTAATTTCTTATTAAATTTGGTGTTACATTGACCTCCATTGTCCAACCTATCTGAACCTCAAACATCTTATTTACTAATTATTGGAAAGTAGCTTCAGCATTCTTTAAACCGAACCGCATCACTTGATAATAATACAGCCCCAAATCAGTAATGAAACTGGTATGCTCTTATCTGGAACGTGCATTGCTATCCGATTATTGTAGCTGGAGTATGCATCCATGAAGGATAATTGTTTATGTCCAACGGTTCCATCAATGAGCTTGTCAATTTTTGGTAGTGGGAACCTTTCTTTTCGTCCGCTTTATTCGGATTTGTATAATCGATTAATGTTCACCATTTTCCATTTGGCATTTTGACTAGCACAAGATTTGATACCCATTCAGGGTAAATTGTATCGTAGATAAAACCATTTGTCTTTAGCTTATCCACTTCCTATTTCAACGTAGTGGATCACTCTGGAACCAGGTTATGCCTCTTCTGCTTTATAGGCGGGTATTAGGGGTCTACATTAAATATATGGCGCATTATCTCTAGTGATATTCGACAAAAAGGGAATATGTCTAGGCAGACGTATCCAGGTTTACATAAAGAAACCCACCAACTCCTTCTTCATCTTTATGTCGAGCCGAGATCCGATCTTTAGGACCCGTGTGGGGTCAACCTCATCGATCAGAATGTTGATCGTTAGCTCTGCCGGTGCCACCTTCACATCCTCTTATTCCTTCCAATGGTCCATAGATTTGTGAAATTTACTATGGTTCCCAAGCTAGGGCTTAGGTGGTGTATGCTATGTATCAATGGTTTTGATATAGAGAGTCTTCTCTACACCCTTTCCCTTCTTACGTCGCTTCACTTCTCTTAATTCGGTGATGTAACACTCATAACCAGTACTCTGATCATCCTGAGTAGCTGCTACCTCATTTTCAGTGGGAACTTCATCATTAGACATCATAGGGCGAGGGCCACCCTAAAATTGGCGGGGGCCAATCCACCCAAGAAAGCGTTGTAAGCTGAGTATGTGTTGATCACCATAAATGTTTGCATCTGCATCATCTTGGGGTTTCCTTTAGCAGACAAACCATTATAACCGATAGGTTCTTTAGCCTCTCTAGTAAATCTATGAATACGGGGCTTACCAGGCTTCAGATCCTACCTACTAATCTTCATCCAAGCAAAAAAATTTCTAAATAAAATGTTAACTGAGCTCCCACAATCAATCAGGACTTGATGCACTATTACCGACCCAACAACGGCCGTAATCATCAAAGGGTCAAGCATCGGTATTTCTACCCTGTCAACATCCCTATTTCTAAAACTAATATCACCATTCATCATCTTTTGTTGTTTTTCTAGAGTTCCGTCTTCCACAACAAAACAAGTCCCCTGAACCACATGCTTTAATCAACCGCCTTACCTTTCCATCTCATTCAAGCTCTTCTTGGATGGATGAGGTCCTTCAGTGATAATGTTAATCATAATTCTCTTTTCAGGCTGCTTGGTTCCCTTTCCACTAGGCCCAACCTATTTGCATTAGACCATCTGCCCTTGGGATCTATCATTCGTTGGCTCACTAAAATGCGGGTCTCTCATGTACTATTGCAATTTCTTTTACTTGATCAGATTTTCAATTATGTCCCTTAAAAGTCGACACTAGTTATTATTGTGTCTGTACATCTTGTAGAAGCGATAGTACTTCTCTAAGCACCTTTCTTCTTCAGTTGTCTCCTTATGAGGCGGCTTCCTATAATTCTCAGTTTCTTAGGTAGCAACGTAAATTTCACAACATAGTCATTTAATGGAATATAGTCTCAAGGTCTCATATATCTCGAACGCTTCTTGGTGTTTGGTTTCTTCCCACCAGTACCTTGGTTTCTTCTCTTTGGATCATTATTCCGGACATTTATAGCAACATTCCTGAAACTCTTAGCAGTTTGGTTAATTGCAACATTGGTTTATACTACATCACTCAATATCCTACCACTAACTAGTCCAACGGCTAGGTCTGTATCTTTCAAGTGCACAAACTGGAATGCTTTATGGTTAAACGTATGCGGCTACTTCCTTTTTAGCCATTTACCAAATCCCATGTCCGAGTGAATGTTCCAAATCAAAGCCATCAAAACAATATCTTCTTTTGGATTACTAACTTTGGTTATAACATTGTTTAATTATTTTAGAAAATCTTTCAGAGTCTCTCCACAACTCTGATGAATGTTTGATAAGGATATCGCATCCTTGGGTCAAGCTATATGAAGCCTGAATTGCTTTATGAACTTTCTTGCTAGCAGGTCAAAAGAAGATATATACCTCGGGGCGAGCCTAGTAAACCATATCATGACTGTTATCCCGCCTTTTGGCAAGGCCGTGACACCAAAGAATTGACTGAAAATGGAAGATAATCAGTCCCGACGACCGATTACCTACAAAGTTCACTATGGATGCTGGTAAATTTTGTCCGAGTCTGGATCGAGCTATAATTGACATGACACGACAATCAAAGCTATGAAAGCCAATGTTCCAAATTTCAAGTCAATCGGAGTTCGTATGCTCAAGATATGATCGATGCAAATCTAACAATGCTCTCATTCGTATCCATCATTCCACCTCCCTCGTATCGGTTTCATTCGAATCCATCAGGTATACATCAGTTCGTATCCATCAGGTGTACATCGGTTTGTATCCATTCACATCTCGTTCGTATCCATCCCACAAGCACCATTTCGTATCCATCATGTCTTCCCCACTTCGTATCCATCGTAGTAGTTCCACTTCGTATCCATCACGTCCGCTCTGTTTCGTATCCATCATCTGAAGATGTTTCGTATCGCTTTGATACAAAAGAACACCTAAAAACATAACTACTCGATGATCGATATGAAGAGAGTTAGGCTATACCAAATTTCGATACGAAATGAAACCAATAATATCGATATGAAGTAAAGCATGGAACATCGATACGAAAAGCGTTGCCTAGATCGATACGAAGAGAGCACGTTCAAGTGAAAGACTCGGTCGCTCGGCATGAAAAGTGGATCGATCCTAAAAGTTGGCGGCACGTCATCAGTCATCACGTGCCCAGAAGCGATGCGAACAGAAGCGATGCGAACTTGACAGCCTTCAACAAATTCAAACTTGTATCGGTCATAACTCAAAATCTACAAGTCCAAATGCTACCAAATTTTCACAAGAGCTTGCGTACGACCTTAGGAATGTTCATGATCGATCTCAGCTCGATTGGGCAAGATTTGGATCGATACAAATCTCATTCGTATCGATCATGGATCGAGTCGAACGATCAGGGATCGATCACGTGGGCCCACCCACGTGATGGAAGGAGTCTTTCGAAGTTTGAGACAGATATTTCCAGCCTACACCTATAAATAGCAGTCCAAGAGCTTCAGAAAAGGGATCTTTTAGCTCTTCTATGCCATTACTCTGCTGAACTCCATTATAACTCAGATACTATCAATTGGACTCTTGTAAATCAGTAGAGAGTCATCAATAAAACAACAACTCTTCAAAGTGGATGTAGGCTACAACGCGGAACCACTATAAATCTTGTCTTTCTACTGCTTTCCTTTTAATTTTTTGAGTGTTCTTCATATTTAATTCTATTACATACAATCTATCTATGATCTCTGACTGTGATTTGGTGCTTTCATCTGTAATAGGGTGTTTGTGGCCATTTTTGGCGCAAACATTTTGGTACTTTCACTGAGAATTGAACTTAGGGATTCTACAGCTTGGATTTTGGATCTGAAGGCTTAAAGACTTAGATCTGGAAAGCAATGGTGAAGCAATCAGCAAGAAGACCAAGAGCAGAAAGGAGCCAGCATGAAGAAAGTCAGGAGGCTTCCTCAGGAGCGAATCAAGCCTCAGTCTTCATCACCCGAGATGAGATGGAGATGATGATGGAAGCTATGCAGGAGGGAATGCTGAAAAGGCAAGAAGAGATGATGCAGAACCTACTTCAGCAAATTGGACAAGCTAGAGTGCAGAATCAAGAGAACGCCACTGCAAGGGGTGCTGGAGATAGGGATTAGGAGAATGGAAGAACTAGGATTCAGACCATCAGGAGCAACTCATGAGCTGGGGGGCACTCCCCAGGAGCATGTTGATCCAACCTCAGGCAGGATACCAGGCAGAGCTGTTCAAGACGGGATTGATAGAGGAATGGATGCCCGTCCAGGAGATCAGATTCCAGGATTCCTTCGCGAACTCGAGGGGCAGATCAGAGGCTACAAATAAGGACTACAGCTTGACGACAGTGACATATTGGCGGAGATGATTAGACGAGCCATGAGGGGCGGATTAGTGAATAGAGATCTGGAAGATGTTAATAGAAGCCCCTTCGCTCCTGCAATTAGGCAGGCCAGGAATCCACTAGAATTCAAGCTACCGGCATTGGACATGTATGATGGAAGGACGGACCCTACTGTTCATCTGACGAGGTATATGCGGCATATGGAAGTACTGGGGGCATCAAAGGAGATCATGGCCCGATGTTTCCCATTGTATTTGACGGACATAACAACATTATGGTTTAGACAATTGGAGAGCAGTTCGATTGGAACGTGGACCGAGTTGACTGAAAAGTTTATGAGATAGTTCAGGGTTCACATCTCGAGGCCCAAGAATGCGATGAGTCTGACGACACTAAAGCAAAAGACCGGAGAGTCTTTGAGGAACTTCTTAACACGATTCAATGCAGCAGCGACATCAGTGGATCGGCTAGATCCATCCATGGTTCTGATGGCAACTGTATCTGGCATAGCTGATGGCTTAGAATTCAAGAATTCGATGACGAGGGATCCACCTATGGAGTTAAGAGAGTTTTACCATGAGGCAGAAAGGTTTCTACGACAAGAAGATGCAAATGCTGAGAGAGAGGAAGGAGAGGGGGTTGATGTTTATGCATTCAAAAGCGGAGATCCGCCCGGAAAGGATTCAGGCAAGGAGAAAGGGAAACAGAAAGCAGAGGACAATTGTGATGTGCCAATGCGGTTGCGAAAGGAGCCAAGATTCACCTCTTATTCAAGGATGAGCGAGACATTAGAGCGAATCTACCAAGACACTGGGGTAGGTTCCCTACCGGAGGCCAATGAGGAGGGATCCGACCAACAATGAGAGGAAATTAGACAAGTACTGCTTATTCCACGAGCCAAGCGGCCATAGTACAAATGATTGCAGGCACGTGAGGTATGCGATAGAAGGGCATATCCGAAACGGCATGCTATCACAGTACGTGAGAAGGCGAGCAGCAACGATGGAGCAAGAACGACCACCATCTGCATCAACTGGGGACGGCTCAGGATTGAGGCATTAGCTTGTCATCAACTGATTGAAATAATGACGAATAAGTCGCAAACTCCGCACTAGTGCGGTTAAGTCGCTTACACATGTACAGGATCACAAACGGTCCTTAGGTGTGCTCTGAGACGACTATCAATCGCATTAGTGTAGGTGTCTGCACTTTGACGTCTCTACTTTGCTTTTGTTTTCTATTCTTTGCATCTGTACTTGATTTGATCGAACATTTTGGTTGTAAGACTCATTTTGAATGTAAATCTGGTATTTGTAATTTCATAACGGCTAAGTCACTTACACATGTATGGGATCGCGAACGGTCCTCAAGCATGCTCTGAGATAGCGATAAACCGCCATAACAAACAATTCGGAAACTCACTCGAACGTGAAATCCGACATTAATGATACTAAGTCCCTTAAGGCACACACAACTCGCCTCGAACGGCACCCGACCGCGAACGGTCACATACCGCCCCGAACGGCATACGATCACGAACGATCACTATTCACAGTCAGGTAAGGTTATCAACCTCTTTACATGACATTATCAGGATACGAACATCCGGCTTATCGAACTACAAAACACACCTTTCTATCGCAAGGCATGTTTTGGTGGGCAAGTGTTATACCGCCTTTTGGCAAGGCCGCGACACTAAAGAATTGACTGAAAACAGAAGATAATCAGTCCCGACGACCGATTACCTACAAAGTTCACTGTGGATGCTAGTAAATTTTGTCCGAGTCCGGATCGATCTACAATTAAAATGACACGACAATCAAAGCTATGAAAGCCAACGTTCCAAATTTCAGGTCAATCGGAGTTCATATGCTCAAGATATGATCGATGCAAATCTGACAATGCTCTCATTCGTATCCATCATTCCACCTCCCTCGTATCGGTTTCATTCGAATCCATCAGGTATACATCGGTTCGTATCCATTAGGTGTATATCGGTTTGTATCCATTTACATCTCGTTCGTATCCAACCCACAAGCACCATTTCATATCCATCATGTCTTCCCCACTTCGTATCCGTCGTACTAGTTCCACTTCGTATCCATCACATCTGCTCTGTTTCGTATCCATCATCTGAAGATGTTTCATATCGCTTCGATACGAAACAACACCTAAAAACATAACTACTCGATGATCGATACGAAGAGAGTCAGGATATACCAAATATCAAAAAGAAATGAAACCAATAACATCGATACAAAGTAGAGCACGGAACATGGATACGAAAAGCGTTGCCTAGATAGATACGAAGAGAGCACGTTCAAGTGAAAGACTCGGTCGCTCGACATGAAAAGTGGACCGATCCTAAAAGTTGGCTCCACGTCATCAGTCATCACGTGCCCAGAAGTGATGCGAACAAAAGCAATGCGAACAGAAGCGATGCAAACAGAAGCAATGCGAACAGAAGCGATGCGAACAGAAGCGATGCGAATAGAAGCGATGCAAACTAGACAGCCTTCAACAAATTCAAACTTGCATTGGTCATTACTCAAAATCTACAAGTCCAAATGCTACCAAATTTTCACAAGAGCTTGTGTACGACCTCAGGAATGTTCATGATCGATCTCAACTCGATTGGGCAAGATTTGGATCGATACGAATCTCATTCGTATCGATCATGGATCGAGTCGAAATGACCAGGGATCGATCACGTGGGCCCATCCACGTGATGGAAGGAGTCTTTCGAAGTTTGAGATAGATATTTCTAGCCTACACCTATAAATAACAGTCCAAGAGCTTCAGAAAAGGGATCTTTTTGCTCTTCTACACCGTTACTCTACTGAACTCCATTGTAACTCGGATACTATCAATTGGACTCTTGTAAATCAGTAGAGAGTCATCAATAAAACATCAACTCTTCAAAGTGGATGTAGGCTACAACGCGGAACCACTATAAATCTTGTCTTTCTACTACTTTCCTTTTAATTTTTTGAGTGTTCTTCATATTTAATTCTATTACATACACTCTACCTTTGATCTGTGACTGTAATTTGGTGCTTTCATCTGCAATTGGGTGTTTGTGACCATTTTTGGCACAAACAATGACCACCCTTTCTCGAAATGTAGGGACGCACCTACTTCCCACGGCATTGGTAGCTCTAGCACCATCCATTTTCCATTCATATTTCAAAAGATGCTATCCGAGATTAGTCATTCCGTTTAAAGATGGCATTATCGGCATGACAAACCTCCTGGAATAGTTTTCCTGTAATATATCATTAATGAATGGGGTCCTACTAGGTGAAGAACCTCAAACGTCATTACATCTTTGCTGATTCTCATTCAATAGTCTTATAACCATATCAACTATGTGCTTTAGACTAGTCTAGGCAATTGGACGACGATCGTCTAGAACAACCCCGGGTGCATGATTCCGCAAACATTCTTAGTTAGTTGCATGACGTATGGGCACACCTGTCTCTAAGAGAGCCATTCGTCTAGGCCTCCGCTATCATCATTCTTTCTTTGACGGTTTCATGGCATTTTTTTGAACACCACCATTTTGACAATTAGTAATTTCTTAGGACCAACATCAACCTCCTCACGAAGCTTTCCATCAGATTCACTAAGAATCACTCTCCTGGATAACTCGGTACCGAGTCTAGATGGGTCGGTACCGAGTTGTAATTGTTTAACAAGAGCTTTTCCAAGTCATATTTTTTATGTCTTATCATCCCTCCTCTTCATCTTTTTCTTACCATTTCTAAGATTTCTATTTGATGAAGAAGAACTTTCTATGTTCGAGTCAAAAGAAGATGATTCTCTATGGCTTTTCTTTTGCCTTCGGGGAAGCTGAGTCGTTATAGCAATACTCCTCTCCATTTCATTCAAGATAGCATTTTGACTCATCGACATCTTTATGTTTATCTCAAACATCATCCAATCTAAATCCACCTTTATTGCAATCTCTGGTGCACTTAGGATTTCAATATGAGTGGGATGATTCGTTTCCTCTCCATGTTGAGCCTTCATTGTCTATTTCATTGATGGATCTTGAGGTGGTTGACTTCACCTATCTTTTCTAAGGGTCATTGCTTCAAGATCCAATGATAGACTTTTTTCCAAATAAATAACCATGGATCTTCAATACCAAATCTTTAGATCTAGCTTATGGATAACTCAAGCCCAAAGTTCTAAGGTAGATCTATAACTGAGAATCTCGAATCTTTTTAGTGAAAGCATCAAAATGTTTGCACCAAAAGTGGGACAAACACCCAATCCATAACAAACAGGAATTAGAGATCATAAAATAATAAGAGATAAGAACACACAAGAATTAGAGTGGTTTGTCCATGATTAATAGCTCAAGTCCACTATTAAATTTGTTATGGACTATACCTTTCTTTTACAATGAAGATCTTACAACTCGTTATCAAATAACTCGGGTAAGGATATGACTTAGTTTTGGCATAAAATCAATAAACAAAGACTATAAAGGGAATAAGATTCTTTTTCCTTCGCATCTCCCCCTTTGTTTATATAGATGAAAGCCATCTCAAAATTTAACGGAATATGCTCACCACTTTCTCCATTACATGCATAAAGCTCTAGGCAAGAGATTGTGGCAAAATTCATTAACATTGATGGATCAGTATCGAATTATGCTCGTTACTCGATACTAAGTTATGTTACTTTTGTCTTCTTTTGCATTAGTTGTGCATTGTCTTCCATTTCTTAGCTAAGACGCGTTGACTCATTGCAAACCCAAAAGGATCAGAACCGAGTTGTAACCTCATCTTTTGCTTCTTGTTATTTAACTTGTTTGAAAAGTGAATGAGTATTTTCCCATGTAAATAAGGATCAATGCTAACTCTTGACTTCATCTAAATTTTAGCGATAGACTTATAGTCCTGACGTCTAGTATGTCTCACAGTCATTCAACAGTTTTGGTTTATTCAGATATTGCTTGGTTCGAAAGCATAATAAAAAATTCAACTAACCTTTATTCTTATAATTAACTTCCTTAATTAATTATCCACTAATCTATGAGTCGTTATAGTAGTCGCTGAGTTTTGGGCCATAAAATCTATCAAACAATGCCTCGGTTTAGCTTCACAACCATGGCTGGGATCTCGCCCTTTTAGCAACCGAGGCTACATTGTCCATTTCCCTTTTAGCTAAGCACCTCAACATTTCCATCACTAAGTGCTTATTCCTTCAGCCTGGTCATGCCCTCTATGGCATTCATTGGTCGCTAGGGACTAAAGCACAATTTAGAGATACTTTTGACCCAATCTGGATTCGCATCCATGGAATCCCTAGGCACTTGCATTCTAACAACAACTCCCTATTTTCCTTTCTCCACAACTTTGGCCATTTTGCAGGCACCGACACCTACAAATGGGCTAAAGTTGTCCACTGTTTTGTTTTTTCCTAAATATCACTTGATATGGATGTCTTCCTTCCATGCATCATCATTCAAACGCTTGATGGGTTGACTTCAAAATTACTATTGAACCTTAGGTGCACCATCATCCTCCACTGGACCTGGAAGACCTGATTTTAAAGAAGAGCACGTCATATACTAAAAAGAGAAACAAACCAGTCTTCTAGAAAAACTTACCTTTGACACCTGCTGTGACACCCGATATCACCAAGAAAACTATAACCCAAACGTCATGCATGAAGAGGCTCGCAATGCTGATCATGGAGATGAAGTTGCTAGAGTGAAGTAAGCTATTATTATTATTTCTAAACTGGAGAAAGAGGAGGATGACAACCCAAATTGGGTAGGTCCATCCTCATGGGGGTATTTGGTCCACGATGGAGAAAATCGACAACATGGCGAACGAAGATATGGACATTATCCACTAAAGGCATTTGGATCTCAACAGATGAGCTTCACTCGCTCATTAACATGACATGAAGATTGACACTCCTAAGGAACCGGATCCATTTACTCCCCCGCATGTCAGAACTGCCCGTTCCACAACTTTGGTCAAGAGAAGTAATAAATTGATGTAGAAAGATCTAGCTTCTGATAAGTAGACTACGAGTAGTGTTTTTTGGCCAGCTATTTTAACTTCAGCAATCAAAGTTTTAAATAAAAATATTTTTCACTCCATGAGAATTATATTTTGTAATGGAAACCTAAAAATACATGCAAATATAGAACAAGAGCGTATCTCCTTCTCCTTATGAAAATTCTCACATGGAATGATCAGGGTTTGGGTTCGCTCGAAAAATGTGCCTTGATTAAGAACACAATTAGTATGGTCCGCCCAGAAATCTTATTTATTCAAGAGCCTAAAATTTCCAACCCCGAGCATGCCATTTTTCCATAATATCGAGGGAGGAGGGGAGAGGAGGGGGGATTATATCACCAGGTGGGAATTTATTGAGTCAACCCTACTAAGGGGGTTTAGCTGGTTAGAATTAAGCATTGGAAACTTACCCAAGTCACTACACATACTAATCCTCTTCATGTAATTCTTGAATACATCCTAGTAGCACACTCAACTTTTTCTCCAACATATATGGCTCCTACACAATTTTTGATAGACAAAAACTTTAGGATAAATGCATTGATTTCAACTCTCTTCCATAGGCCTTAGGTTATTAATGGGATTTTAATATTACACGTTATATAGATGAAAGAAACACTAATTCTACCTAAACTTATGGCATGAAACTCTTTAACAATTTTATTGATGCCCATAAACTCATTGACCCTCCTATAAGTAGTAGACATTTCATATGGAGAAACAAACATACCTCTCTTTCTCTTGCTAAAATCCACCGATAAAAATAGATCCCTAAGAAAATTCCTAAAACTTAGGTAAAATCAATTTGGTGTTCTATTAAATATTGAAAATCTAAGATTTAGAACTCCATTCTCGATCTTAACATCTTAGAAGAGGGTCGACCTCTTTCATCTGTTGAAAGGCAATGTCGTGGGAATCCAGAGACCGAGTTGGAAAAATTAATCAAACAAGAAGCGATTACTTGGAGGCAAAAATCCAAATTCACTAGGATAAAGGGTAGAGATGGGAACAAGCATACTTCCATAGGATCTACAATGGCCGAAGGCAATTGGATACTATTCATGAAATTGTTCACAATGACATTATCATTAGTGACCAACACAAGCTCAATGCAGTATTCACCTCCTTCTACAAACAACTTCTTGAATCCCTACAACCTACCTCAACCACCATTCCTTAGAGCAACCTCTTTCCTAACCCTACTCCCATTACTTATAACCCCCATTCACTGAAGATGAAATCACATTGGCTCTTAATGAGATGGGTGTGGATAAGTCCCTTGAGCCTTATGGCTTTGGTCCTTGCTTCTACAAGTGATGCCTTTAGATCATTGTTTTCATAAAAAGTGGATAAACACTTCCAATCGATTAGTTATAGAGCTTGAACACTGGGTGTATTACACAGCTGTTATATTTGTATTATAATTTATTTTCAAAGGGTAGATCACATATAGGTTATGTAGAAAATAATTTGCAGTAAAGTAAAGAACACAGATTTATAGTGGTTCGGCCAAAATGTACATACATTCACTGTTCATTTTCATTATCCTTCATATAGATCTTTGGGGAAATGCTTGGGATACAAAATATGACGATCTATCATTAATAGAAAGTAAGATATAGATCTATGGAAGTCTATTCGGCAACTTCTGTTCATATATTCCTATTTATTTATTTATTCCTACTTCCCTATTCCTGTTTGGCTAATTCTGTTAGCCTATCCCTATTAGGCAGTTTCTGCTAGCCTATTCCCAGTTTTCTCTGGCTTGTCCGTCATTACTGTTGTTAGCTTGGCTCTCCCGATTCTTTCTCATTATTGTTGGATGCTTTGGTATTTATAGGAGTAAAGGTATAAGGTGGTCAGGCCGATAACATAGGCAGTTTCTTGTATAACATGCTTGGTTCATTTATTTCCATATTAGAAGACATGCTCTAGAATTTCCATATATATATTCAAGATTGCCTTTCCATATATGCTTTGGTCGGTTCGGTGGTTATTGGCTTGATGGTAGTTGGCTCGGTGGTGCTTTGTTTGGTGGTGTCTGGTTGGTGGTTCTCTAAGTGCCGAACACGCATCCTTGTCCGGTAGCTTCATTGCCAAATAAGAAATCTTGCCCGATACCCCTACCATTGAACAGGGATCCCTATTCGGTAGTTGGACCATCGGACAAGAATTTCTATCCGTTAGTTTGACTACCGAATAGGAATTATTGTTCGGTGGTTGGACCAGTTGATAGGAGTTTCTGTCTGGTAGTTTTACTACGGAACAGGCGGTTCCTATTCGGTAGTTAGACTAGAGGACATGAGTTTCTATCATGTAGTTTGACTACCGAATAGGCTAGTAGGGTGTGCTTGTCCCCTGCCTTTTCCCACACTTCCACTTGCCTTAATTCAAGAGCTTCTTGCCTCTTTATTTTGGGGGTACTCAGACAAAGTGATGATGCTATAGTGATTTGGTTAGGCAAGACTCTATTAGGCAGGGATTTGGTTAGGCAGTCTTCGAAGTTCCAAGCTTGTTTGCCATTTTTCTCATTCATCCTTTTTTCTAGTTGTGCTCATCAATGAGATATTTGTAGGAGTGAGGTTGAGTAGAGATATATTAGGTAGTAAATGGTTAGGCACTAAATAGTAGCTTCTCTATTAGACTATTCATCCCATTCCATATAAATAATGTGCTTTTCAAGAATCGAACCCCTGACCTCTCCGCTGGAAGCTTGATGTTCAACCACTTGGATTACACATGTTTTTGTGTCATAACTCCTTCATTTCAAATCAGGATTGAATGAAACTTGGACCAATAACTTCATATCGTTGAGTAGAGTATTCCAATGCCTTTGAATATTCCATTTTCTTGAAGTAAGTAGTAGCTCTCCAAGGTGGAGCCTGAATCGGTTAGGAGGTGAGAAAATTTTAAGATGATCAAATCTTCCATTCCATAGCTCAGATTGAGATGCATTTTTGACTTAGGTGCATTCCTGACCTAGGAACACTTTACAAGTGCTTTTAGTATATTTTTAGACTGTGCCAGATTAGCCTCTAACACTTCGCCTTGCCCTTATGATTACATGATGGTGCCTTTTTTATGCATCCTCCGGCCGTTTCTGTGCTCCTTGACATCTTTTCCTATTCACCATGTTGTGGGCAAAAATGCCCACAACAATCATAAAATCTGATATTCAATATATTTTCAGTGAGGTCCATTCAAACCCCCACCTTATATTCAGAACAAACTATGCCAATATTACCCTGATCCCTAGAAAACCAGTGCCAGTTCAATTTCTGATATTAGACTGATTAGCCTTGCTAACACCTCTTTCAAATCGATCACTAAGGTCCCTACTAATAGATTGGAACCCCTTCATAGAGCTTTGATTGGTCATGAGAAATCTGCATTCATCTAGGAATGGTCCATTCTTGATTATGATGTTGCCACTCAGGAGATCATTTCAATTGCCACTTCACTAACACCTCTTGTGCCTTAGCCAAGTTATACTTATCCAAGGCCTTTGATTCCACTAGTTGGGACTTCACCCTTAACACCCTTTCCCATCGTGGCTTCCCTTTATCTAGACCAATTGGACCAGTAGCATTCTCAAAACTAGTATGTCAACTATCCTAGTCAATAGAGTCCATGGAGGACTTCTCAAATCCTGGCATGGACTAAGGTAGAGAGATCCCCTCTCCTATTTCTCCTTTTTTCTTGTTGTTGATGTCTTCTCCAAGATGGCTGACCTTGTAATACCAAATAACCTTCTAACAGGGATAATCTTCGACCTTTTGGATTGTGGAATTTCTACAATCAAAAATGTTGACAATAACATCATCTTCTCCCCCCATTCTTTCACGAATCCACAACATCAAACTCCTCGCATATAGTTATGAGCTAATCTCTGGCTTAACAATGAATTTCAGTAAAATCTTTGTTCTTATGGTGGGAGCTGATGATAGTATGGCCTTAGATGTGCTCACTCCTTGAACTATAAACTCGACCACTTTGCTATCGCTTGCTTAGGCATTACTCTTCGACCTGCTACGATTCATCATAATGATTGGTTCCCTCTAATCACCAAAATCTCATGTCATATTGCTTCATGACAAGCCAGTTCTTTATCTAAAGTTGGTAGGTTAGTTTGGTTAAACTTAGTTTTATCCTTTTCTTCCTACTTACTGGCCCTCCTTCTACAGATTTCCCTCTTGGGTCATAAGGAAGATCGACCAAATCAAAAGGAATTTACCATGGCATGGTCAAGCCCATAGTTCACCTATTAACTGCTTGGTAACTTAGGAAGTGTTCGCAAGTCCATCTCTCAGGGAGGGTTAAGGGTTACTAACCTTCAGCAATTCAACTGTGTTTTACTAACCAAATGAATCTAGAGATGTCTGACTAATAACAACTATATGTAGAAAATGTGGATACTAAACAAATACCATAGGAACAATAAACTAAACATGTTGCATTATCTCTAACCTAATTGCAAAATCTCTAAATTCTATTCCAGAGCCCTATCATATTTAGATTTGGTAAATGTTGGACTCACTATGAATGTTGGCAACGATAAGAGATGCATCTTTTGGTTTGATGCTTGAATCTTTCCCACCACCAAAAAATGTATAATACCTAATCTATTTAACATAGCCACTGATAAATTAATTATCGTGTACTATGCCTTTTTTGATGGAATTTGAAGCTCGCAATTCAACCATGCATTTACTGGCATGTCCCTTCATCAATTCCAGAATTTGATTTCCATTCTCAATGGCATCTCCTTTTGCCCTAACCCTGACACCATCATCTGGGCCCTAAAAGAGGATGCATCTTCACTATCAGGTCTCTGTATAATAGGATGAATGACTCTGTTGGACATTTCGCTTTTAGTAGGCTATAGGAATGCAAAGTTCCCCCTTGAGTCAAGATACTTATATGTCTACTTGTACATAACAAATTAACCAGCAAGGATAGTCCCTCTCGTAAAGAAATCTAGATGCCCTTGGACCGTTATTTATGTGGAAGAGATGATGTATGTATTGAGCGTGTCTTCATTAAGTATGATACTGCGTACTACGTCTTAAATACCTACGTAGCCCCATCCTAGATGATACCCCTCCTCTTTATTCCTTTTTTGATTACTAGCAATATAATAACTAAACAAACATACAATGATATACTTCTATTCACTTACAGCTGGGTCTTGCGGGAGGGAAAGAAATTCAAGATGCTTTCAATCTAAATACTACACAAATACGAACTTATGTTATTCGGTCAATCAATTATTTTATGCCTGGGAAGGATTTTTTTATGAATCCTCTTACATTGATGAATGTTGTTGGTTGCTAATGATAGATTAGTGGGTAGCTACGATGGTGTTGTTGCTATTGATGTTGATCCTACTGACCCATGACTTATAAAAGTTTTACTCCTATGGTATGTATATTTTATGTTTATTATGATATTATATGTTGTGTTGTTAGTGATGATGCTTTTTTTCTTATGTGTTTGAATGATGGTACTATGAGACTAAACTAAGTAACTACTTAGATGAATTTTGGATATTGACTAGGCAAGTTGGTTGGAACATTTATCCGATCTTTGCATTCTGGCTGTGTCATTGCGCACTGCACATCCATTTCCTAAAAATGATTATTATTATCTATAAGAATAATAAGTATTCACAATACACAATGACATCATTTGCCATAATATATATATATATACACACACAAAAATAAATATATGTACTCACACACACAAAAATATTATATACACAAGACATTTTCAAACAAAATTATATACACAAGTATTTATTCCTTATAACTATAATGGACTTCATTTCGATTTTAACTCTTGAAATTGTATTTTTAATTTATTTTATACAGATAATATAGGATTCTCTTATTTAACTATAACACTTAATTATAATATTATATTTATATGTATATTATTTTTAGTTAACAATTATTTAATAATACAAATTTATTTTAATCATTTTATGTGCTATAAAATTTATAATTCATATCCTAAAAAATGATTATTATTGTCTATAAGAATAATAAGTATTCAAAATACACAATGACATCATTTGTCATTATATATATACACACACACACAAATAAATATATGTACACACACAAAAAAATTATATACACACACAAAAAAATTATATACACAAGACTTTTTCAAACAAAATTATATACACAAGTGTTTATTCCTTATGATTCCTCCACCTAGTGTGATGCAAGCTGGTTTGGACTATTGGTCGGAGTATTTGGTTGGATTCTTTTTGGATCCTAATTACCTCCTCCGTGATGCGGCTAAAGTTTGCCGTAGGACTTGGAAGCTACGTGGAAATCTGAGTGTATTGTTGGTTGACTCCTTGTATTTTTTAAGTTTTCCTCCGCCAAGGTATATCGGCGTATTCTAGAGGCTGAGCCTTCTTTTTTTGATGGAAAACCTTTTATGATTACTCTATGGACTCCAACAATAGCTAGTGCTCAGGTTCTTTCTATTCTTGTATGGGTTTTCTTTTCACATATGCCTTCTGTTTTACAGCCGTTGGTTGGTTTGAATTGGCTAGCGTGTAACGTAGGAAAATTGAAATGCTTTGACTCTAATACAGTAGCACGTGAGAAATTGGTATATGCAAAGGCACTAATTGAAATTACCCCTGATAAGCCCCTCCCTTCCTCTATTCTGGTTCAACTTGCTGTTGGGCATATTGAGGAAGTCCGTGTTCGTTACGGATGGGTGCTTGACATCTGTTCTACCTATCATTCCTTTGGCCACCTTATTGTCTCTTGCAAGCATTATGTCATCTTCGCAGCAGCTCCCAAAATCACTTTGCCTGACCCCCTCTTAGGAAATGGGTTCCTAAGGCTCCTTCCTCTGCCCCTCAGTCAGACCTTCTTTATATGATACCTCCTTCTTCTGCTGTTGCTAGGCATGCCTCCCCTTCAAACCTTGAAAGCATGGTTCCTTTTGATGTTACAACTATTCATTTAGCTGTTCCCGATCCTATGCCGCCTCGGTTGCAAGTTGTTTGGGATGAGTCCGAAAGGTGCTGGATTGATCTCAAATCTGATATGAGATATAACCCCATGGAGGATTCTTTTTTAGATTTGTTTCCGATGATCAGTTGGACCTCAGATGCCTCCATTACAGCATATCTGGTGATTCTCTAGTGCTCTCTTTGGATGGATTACATGCGAATTGGAATGCTGACATGATAGATGATGCTACTTGGGACCGATCTTTCATATACTCTCCTGATTCAGTGGATTATGACTTGTCTTGCTATGCTTATTCGCCCTTATGCTCGTATAGATGGAAATGTTCCTGTGGCTTCTGCCCAGGAGTTAGTAGTCGATGGTGCTTTTTCCCCTCTTGAGGAGACCTAGTTGCTGGGTAATATGTAGTAGCGGTGGCATCTCTATCATAATCATGTGCTGTATTTTTCATTTTTTAGTAGTTAAGGTGCTTCAACCTTACTCCTATATTAAATGTTTTATAACGTTCGTAATAAAAAATGGACGGTCCACTATAAAACCGGCTGGCCTTGCCAAAATAAAATAAAATAATGGACTTCATTGCGATTTTAACTTTTGAAATTGTATTTTTATTTTATTTTATACAGGTAATATACGATTCTCTTATTTAACTATAACCTTTAATTATAATATTATATTTATGTGTATATTATTTTTAGTTAACAATTATTTAATAATACAAATTTATTTTCATCTTTTTATGTGCTATAACATTTATAATTCATATTATAATTTAAAATTATTGAATTTATTTATATATAACTTTTATAATTACAAATTCAAAGCAGTTTCCAATTTATTTATTTATTTATAAGTTTTATAAATTCAAATTTTTATAGTTTTAAATTTGTTCATTTCTAACCGTTTTGAATATAAATTTAATTTTTTTAAAATTTTATTCATAACCCTTACAAATTTTAGTTTTAGTTCAAAACAATTTTAGATTAACTTATTTATAGATTTGTGAATATAAATTTCAAATAATTTTGAATCTATTTGTAAGCTTTATAAATTTAAATTCAAATCACATTCAAATCCAAATTTTAAATATTACTCATAATAACACAATGTAGGCTTTGATATAACTGTTTAATCAAGTGCATCAAGCAGCATGGTAAAGTGGCAAATTTCAAAAAAATTCTCTTATTCATTATGCCCTAAATCTTTTATTTGTGTTATCATGAATAAGGTTGTCAATATTAAATAATATTTAATGTTTTATTGGATGAATTTGCTTATAATTTCTAATATTTTTGATTTGCATGGCAAGCCGATTTTTATAGTGATTCTTCTACTTTTTTATATATAATTTATTACAGGTGCGTGGAGGAAGTTCCTCAATAGCTTTGATATAAACACCTAAAAAGCATAACATTTATTAATAAGACTTATTCGAATGTGGTATATACTAAAATAATTTCATTATTAATTTGTATTAAGAATTATTTAAGGCAATGTGTGTATGTGTATGTATGTAGTATATTAGTTGTATACTTTTTTTTTCAAATTTAATATTTAACAAAATAATTTTGTTGACTTTAGACAATATTTAATTGATTATTATATATAATAAATTGAAACACTCCTCCATGTCTAATGATTTTAAATGGACCTCCTACACTGCTAAGCTCCCATCCTGTGGAAAACTTGTTTTTAGATTTGACTAACAATCCAATAGCATGTCGTATATCCCAAAGTGCATAGACAAAATATAAACGAATACATATATAAAACAGGAGAGACAACATTGTGATCAAAGTACTCATGAATAGACCCTAAAATATCAGAGTATAGAATTTCACAAATGATAATAAATGAGTTAATATCTTTCAAACACATAAATGTTTGCAAATAAACCAGCTCTCTCAAATAAAATAAATAAGTACAAACTACTCAAAGCACCGCTTAACGGAATATATGTAATAAAGCTCCAATAGAATAGTTAATCGAAAGCCTTCTGCCCATCTCCACTGATCAACTATCATGCGTCTGATCAACTATCATGTGTAGTCACACCAAGCTATCTCTTAATCTACTCATTTAAGAGTGCATGAGAATATTAAAAGCAATGTAAATAACCTCGAGTCAGACAACAATCTAGTGTGAATCGCTCGTATACCCAAAATAATATATGAATTTGATATATATAAATAGTGCACAAGTATAAGAACCCATGTAAGAACGACTATTAGACAGACCTACTACATTATGCTTATACCACTCTGCTGCATAAACAAGCATTAGCACATAAACTCAATATGTCTTGTCTATCAATAGGGGTAAAGATTTACTGCTCCACATTAGCAGAATATATAGTGTCGAGGTATAATACTCAAAATAATACCACATATCAAATAAAATAATCCATAGCATCCAAAGAATCACTAATCCTTACACTCCAGTATGACTCATGGAAATTTGGCAACCTTCGCATGTGTCCCCCATCACAAGAAGGCATCTACATATTATTCTCAACAGCTCATTGTCACCAATAAATTATGCATAAATGAAGACCCCGCTAGTGACCCCATCATCGACGCCCTTTTAGTGAGCGTCCCTGCATATAGTAACGGTTTCTTCGTAACACTCCCTGTAGGTTTAGCCACTAAATCTCCTTTGCATACGCGTCTTAGTTGTAGAACATTCTCTATCATCGCTTTAATTGCTCATTTAAGTTGACTCTAGCTCCCAATTTCTTTAATAGCTACTATTCACCCATGTCAACTTATCTTATCCTTAATTTGCTCAAGAGATGCTCATTTCGTCAGTCAAATGCTCGTTCGTCGTTTTGTTAGCCTAATTATAAAAGTCCTTATAATGTCCTTAAATTTTCCAAGTAAGTTTCCCTTGAAAATCCAAGCTCAATGGTCCAATTCTTGTTGAATCCAGACTTCGAATGGAGAAGTTTTAGCTCCCCAAAGTTATGTTAAAAAAATAACCTTGAGTTGCTTTGGGGTTTGAAGGTTTGGCGTAGAGTTTTCACACTCTTTGTCCCAAGTCATGGCTTAGGGAACTGTCGGGTCAGTGCTTGCGAAAATCGCTTCGGTACTAAGGGAAATCGATTCAATACTTAGGGTTGGTATTGGATTGTTTCCATGATCCAATATTTTATTTTTCCAAACTATTCTTGAATTGGGGCTTGCCATGAGTTTTCTTGTCACTGGACTAGAGTAGGCTTTGGATTGACCTTGGTTCAACTTCAATTTGGCTCTAAGTTTTTATATTTTAGGTAAAACTTTGATTTTTGACTTCATTTTCCTTGTGCATCTCTACTTTCTCTTTTCAAGATTTTTCCCAATTCTAAATTGAACATCTATGTGCAAAGCAAAGCCTTTCTAATTATTAAAAGCACACTCCCAAAACCCAAATAATCATTCCAGCATATACATGTAATACAAATATAAAAACAACATAAAATCAAGCATATTAAGTCATTCAACCAATTCGACAAACATTCTAATTGTATTTACAAGCATATATGATCCTAATGCATATATGATCCTAACACATATTTTAATCCATAACAAATCATTATACATCAATTTGAAGGCATTCAAATTTTTGGACAGTGAAGAATAATTATATATATTAGTTTTAAAATAGATCCAAAATTATTTAAAACATAAAATATATAAATTAATAAGGGGTTACAACCCACTCACTTATCGATGGTAAAATCACCAAAATAGCTCCAAACAACGATGGATCCAAATTGGGCAGTGAAGAAAAATGAAAAGCATTACCAAAGTGATGATCATTTGATCCTTGATGATGTTCCTAAGCTTACCCCTTAATCTCTTGATTAATTCACAAAATAGTATGTTTTTTTATTTTGTTTGAAGAATGATTTATAGTTTTCTAGGAATGAGTTTAGATTGGAAATGAAATGAAGTAGTGACTGCTCTAACACTAATTACCCCCAAAATCTTGAATTAACACAATATGTCAAAATATGGACTTTGGGCTTAACCACAAAATCTAAGTCTTCCTAAACTCAAAACAATCATATATCTCAAATGGTTGGACCAAATAACTATTATGACCACTCTACGGAAAGAAAAGCTATCAAAAGTTCCTTTAGAACAAGAATCAAGTCCAAATTCTACTCTTATCAAAATTTGTGTCCTATATAAGATTTCTATCTCGAAAATATACTCATTTATAGAAATGTCAAATTACAATATTTCCCAAAGTATTAAATCATTTGAAAGTCGTTTAGCTATGTAAATCATATTTTACTTACCTACCAATATGTAAAAATATAAGGTCATTACATCAATTATATGTTATATGCATACACACACACACACACATGTAAGTGATACATAATTTGTTTAGATCTAAATATGATATTTTCGTATAATAAATGATGTCATAATTCATTATTTTCTATTAAGTGAGTTAATTTATAAATATCCTAGTTACAAGTTAAAATGCTAATATCTTATTTACAGTGTCATATATAAGTATGTGACATTGAGTTAAATAATAGAAAAATGTTTAGAATTTTAACATGAACCCATTGGTGCAAGTTGTGCGCTAAGGAGTTTATATGTGAAAGCTATACATGTTTAATGTTTTTGGGGTTAAATTTTAATTTATAAATTTTCAAGGGGGGTTTAATTCAATTTCCCATTTCTCCTTCTTCTCCTTGAGCTCAAATCCTAGTCACCTATTAATGAATAAACCAATTTTTCATTATCACCACACCCCACTGAGATCACTGCCAACATCTCCATCATGATCCATATGACAAGCAGAACCTTCTGGTGTCTCCAAAGGTGAACTTGGTCAGACCATGGAGATATACTTGAAATTTATTCAACGTCATGCATCTGAAGCCAAAACCATCAAATTTCTAACGTTGTCTACATCACGCTCATTGAGTCGCCCATGAAGATTTTGTCGATTCCGACATTGGTGAAGATCATGCTCTTTGAGATGTTTTGTGTGCATGGTCTGATAAAGAGATGCGCATACAAGTTTTTTCCTTTTGTTTTATTTTAATTTTTTATAAAAATATAATTTTACATCGAAAAAATATGTATTATACATGATAAATATGAATGGCTGCAAAATGACTATGAAATAATACCAACTTGATAATCGACATGGCTGACTATGCCTTGAACTTTCATATTTACCTTTCAGAAAACATTTTTCTAACTCAATGATTGAGTTGTAAAGTCCACCATTAAGATATAATTTATTTTTTTATAGAGAGAGAGTGAAATTCCAAATTTTTCTATGTTTGTTGAATGAGGCATCTATGTATATGTATAAAACTAATGGGTTATATAAAATATGTTATCTGGATCCATTTGTTTAAGGTATGACCCATTATAAGTGAGATATTATCTCACTATATTATTTAAACTTGTTTAGTTAATTCATACCCATGTATGTTCTGGTTGCCTTATTGTAAAATAATTTTAAAAACAAAACTAGAAAAATAAAATATATATGTTGGTTAGATTTTTCATCACACGCCAACACCCCAAAGACCAAAAGGCAAGCTTCGATCGAATTTATTTTCGAATACTCAGATAGATTGTTACCGAAGTTTTTATGTTGATAATGGAAGATGGGTTGAATTTTTAGGGGTTGATACCAAGAGGATTAGGTATTAGGCTGAGCCAAAACTTAGTGCAGTAAACAAAACCAAAGATAAAGGTATGTAAAGTAAAGACATTGAGAGATATAGTGTTTTAGGCTAAAATCCTCACGCCAACTATCCTTTCCTTGTTGGGGTCCTACTATATAGCTGAGAGGTTGTTACATTGTTGAGATTTGGTTTTGAGCTCTAATAAAGGAAAGTACCATTTTCTTAGTACATGAGTTAAGTAGGTGGCAAAAAGAAGATCCTCAATGCATTGGGATCCATGCCTATTTGTAGACATCTTGTTGTGTTGCTATTGGTGGAAAGCTTTCTCCTATATTTCTGACTAGGCTTGCTTGTAGGGCTAGGATTTGTCCATGTGTTGTTATCTGTCTGCATACAAATTGATGCAGATTGATGACTTGTCATCTTATATATCGTTTATGAATGTGGCAATCCATGTGTATTGCGGATAATTTTGGGCCATCTAAGTCATTGATCATGATAACTTTGTAGAAATCCTTCGACTTGGGAACCTTGTCTTGGGGTTAGCTTTCGGTTGGTGCCTCTTTGAGGGCCTAATCCTTCGGCATTTGGTCAGTTGAATGACCGTCCCCTTCATATATTTTTTATACTTTGGCATATAGGTTTATTCTCTGGCTTATTATGACATGGAGTGTTATGATAAATTATATGAAATATACCAATTGTTTAATTTCTATGGAAAGATTCATAAAGAGCCTAATTGATATTGTTTAAGAAAGTAATATTACCAAGTAAAAATTATGGTATAATACTTACCACCCAAGTTCACTTCGTATGATGAGTTGAGTGGACTTTGGTTTTTGTAAGAAGGGTTAAACAATATTTTTGCACTTGTTTATTTCACTCTATCTTCAGCTTGTATAGTTCCCCATAAATATTAACCTTGATTAATATTTTATGATATCATTATTTAAAATGAAATTAAAGGCCGAGGACTAGGTATAGTAAGGTGCTGCAAAGGTAAAAGTAATTATATGTCGAAGGCTATGAATAGTACTGTGCCATAAAGGTGAATGTAATTTTATGTTAAAGGCTATATATATTGTATAGTAAGGTGCTGCAAAGGCAAAATTAATTGTATGCCGAAGGGCATGTATAATAGTAGACAAAAAGCTTAAGTCTTTGAATGTCGAAGGCTATGTATAGTAGTTGTTAACCCAGAAAATGGATCAACACCTAGAAGTCATATGAAAGCACCAGTTCTATTAAAAGTAATGGAAAAGCAAAAAAGTAAAAGAAGACAATAGAATTTTTATAGTGGTTCAGCATGATCTACGACCTACATCCACTATAATCTTTTTTATTAGTCGTTCTCTTTCTAGATTACAACTAATGATCTCAGATCTGTCCATAGTCTACTGGATCTCAGATTTACAATGACGTTTCTTGAGTGGTTGAGAGTCATTTTCTAATCTAATTCCTAGAACAACAAATAGTAGCTTCCTAGGTGACTCTAATGGAGGAGAGGTTAAACGTGAAGAGGAGGAAGGAGTCTCCAATGGTAGAGAGATCCGGTCCTGTTTAGGTTGCAAGTAGGTTGATATTTATAGAGAAACAGAGGTATTGGTCAGGAAGCTTGCTTGCACTGAAGTCCAGGAGATAGCCCGAAGTCATATAAGAAAAATTAGAGACCACCGAGCCAAAACCATAGCTCAGTACCGACCTTTCTATAGCTTGTTACCGAGTTATGTATCTTGGTGCAAGTTGAATTATTCCACTTGCTCTGCTTTGCTTTCATTTACTCAAGTTTTTCTAAGTCCTTTTCCATCAGCGTTGAGTTGATTCTCGCAATCTTCTTGATAACAGTTGAATTATCCTGCTTTCTTGGCTTTCTTCTCGTCAATTCTTGGAATTCCTCATCCAGATCATTGGAAAATTATTTGACCACGAGTTGTTGGAGTAGCCCAAAAGGTGTATAGTGTTTGGAAAGTGAAATAGGGAGGATTCATAGGTCGGTACCGACCTATGATAGCTTGGTGCCGAGCTATGGCCATACCCATTTTCCTATCCAACCTTTTGGAGTTCAACTTTCTAGTCCTTCTGATCGTGTTTCAAAGTTCATGAATCGTTTCATTCTTTTTTCGATCTTCTAAGTCTAGTTGAAATTTGCTTTGCTAAAAATTAGATTAACACTTGGCCCCCAAGTTATGCCTTTCGAATGTAGTGTGTGATGTGCTCAAGAGCAAGTTCCATTAGTAATCATTCTTCGATAGTTGAGCTCTTTGACTATTTCAATCTTGGTAAATCGTCCAGTTCCTTTGGATTCTCTGGCAAATCAGAGGATGTTCTAGAACTGCTATAGCTAAGGACTCCAGCACTTGCTTAAGTATTGTTTATACATCATAATCATTCCAATTTTATTTGAAGTTATTACATCACATATCAAATCGTTCCATGTTCATGCAGGATTTATCTATTTTACTCTAATTACAAGGCGTTCAAATCCTTTTATCCAAACTATTTCCATTCTAAGGTTCGATATCTCTGGATCATTTTACATTCATTTTAACGTGTGATCTCTTCGAACCATTCATGATCCAATCTTGGATTCGATCCCTTTGGACCGTTTAACTTCCAATCTAGGGTTCGATCTCTCTAGATCCTTGCTGAATCCATTTGCTTTCCGGCAAAGGAAGTCAACGACCAAATAAGTCCATCTGCTCACTCTTCGGCGAGAGAACTTACTTTTCATACAAGCCCATGCGCTCGCTCTTCAACAAGGGAGCTTGCATCCTACACTCTGGTCCCGTCTCTCCAGACGGGACTTAAACTGCTCAAAATTGTACAAGTCCATCCACTCGCTCTTCGACGTGGGGACTTGCATTATGCACTCCGGTCCCGTCTCTCCGGGCAAGACTTAAAGCGATCAATATTGGTCATCGAATTTAATGTGGATTTCTCAAAATTCAAATATTCAAATCGAAGCAAACAAGCAGAAGTCCTAATTATCCATCCCAAACATCTGACTTAGAGCGTGCCTAGGGACCAATCTAGGTCATGTACACGTGTAAGCAATCCAAAGTCATTATTGTCCTAATCAGTCATCCTAGTCATCCGACTCAGAGCGTGCCTAGAGACCAATCCAAGCCTATACACATGTAAGCAGTCTGAGGTTATTTTTATCCTAATTATTCAAAGAAAGAAAAAGCAAACCGAGGGAGTAGAACCTGACTCCCGACCCTCTCGATCATAGAATTTCGAGTCTTGGACCAAATCCTTGGTTGTATCTTGATGCGTTCGCTGCAGATGGTGGTTACTTCGGCCGCACCATTGTAGTTCCTCATGTACTGATGTAGTCGGTTGCTACGAACCAGTTCTTCTATCAAATAACGAAAGTGTCGGCACTCATTTTTTCATGTCCATCTTGCTCGTGGAAGATGCAGAACTTTCTAGATCTTTTCACCCAATTAGTAGGCTCTCTTCTAGCTAGCTTCCAATAGGGGATCTACCCCTAGTGTCTAGATATATCTTCTCAGGGGTCTATGTTAGCTTAGTATAAGAAGAGAACATCGGTTCCCTCCTCTGCCATTTCAGTTCTTCAAAGTCATCGTCGGCTCTTCTCTTTCCTTTGTCCTTTTCGTTTTCGGCTAAGGACAGTACTCCATCTTCTATAACATTAATTTCAGCATCCTCAGTTTCGGTGTCTTCCTGACGCAAATATCTCTTAGCTTCATGGTAGAATTCCACAAGATCCATCCGTGGATCCCTTTCTAGTGCAACTTTGAAGTCGGTCTTAAGATATGAACTCTGAACTATCTTAAGAACTTAGTCACCAAATCAGCCTACGTGCTTATGGACCCATTATCCAGTTGTTTGAACCACATCTCCGTCAAGTCCGTCAAGTATATTAGGAAGCACTGCCCTATTACCTCCTCAGAAGCACCCAACACCTCCATATATCAGATGTATCTCATCAGATGAACCTTCGGATCCGACTTTCCGTTGTACATTTCCAACGTCGGAAGCTAGAAATTGGGAGGGCACCTCGCATTTCATATATTAAAAGTGAATGGATTCATGTTTACATCCTCCAAACTCTAGTTTGGAGGTCCACCTCTAACTATTCTTCTAATCATCTAAGCCATCTTGTTATTATCATTTAATGGAAGTCTCAGACCACCAACTGCATTTTTCCTCCTGCTCCTGTGGGGGAACTATGGCACATATTCCTCTAGTTACACATTAGCATTCTAACCTTCTCCGCATGTCTTATTCTATCCTCCGTTCCAACATGGAAGTTATGGCACATACTATTCAGGTCATTGACCATTCACACTCTGATTCGCGTTTCTAGCTTCAGCATTATCCATTTCTGGCATCTCAGCAGTTACTCCAACATTGCCTCCGAGTATCGTTCTCTTGGTATCGAGTTCATTTGGATCGGTACCGAGTTGTTCTGCTTGTAGGGGCATCGGTCTAGTTTGCTTCGCTCATACTCTAGACGTTCTTGTATTAGCTCCTAGCACTTGGTATTGAATTCTTGCAAATTTAGCTATTCCTTCATCCTTTGGAAAAATCCTTCTAGTATTTCCTATAGTCGAGTCATTAATCCATCTTGCATCTCCTTAATTATTTTATCCATCTCTTTTCTAGTCAAATAGATGGATCGATGAGAATCTAAGGACACCTCCTAGCTACTCCATGCTCTGGTTAGCTTGCTCCAGCCTTAGATCTAGTGTTAGGTCTCTTCATCTTCTCCAAATTTTAGATCCAAGCTTTAGATTGTGAAATCTAGCTTTATTCTCAGTGAAACCACCAAAATGTTAAAACGAAAAATGGATCAACACCCAAAGTCAGATGAAAGCACCAATTTAACTAAAGTAATGAAAAAGTAGAAAAGTAAAAGGGACGCAAGAATTTTTATAGTGGTTCGGCCTGATCTTTGGCCTATGTCCATTTTAATCTTTTTTATTAGTTGTTCCCTCTATAGATTACAACTAATTATCTCAGTGTCCATAGTCTAGTGGATCTCAGATTTACAATGATGTTTCTAGAGTGTCTGAGAGTCACCAATACTAGAGATTGCTGATTTAAGTCCTAGAACAAAAAATAGTAACTTCCTAGGTAACTCTAATGGAGGAGAGGTTAGATGTGAAGAAGAGGAAGGAGTCTCCAATGGTAGAGAGATCTGATCCCGTTTTGGTTGCAAGTAGGCTCGTATTTATTGAGAAAAAGAGGTATTGGTCCAAAAGCCCACCTGCACTGAAGCCCAGGAGGAGCCTGAAGTCACATAAGAAAATGAAGACCACGGAGCCAAAATCTTAGCTTGATACTGACTTATCTATAGCTCGATATCGAGTTATGTATCTTGGTTCAAGTTGAATTATTCCACTTTCTTTGCTTTTCTTTCATCTATTTGAGTTGTTCTAAGTCATTTTCCTTTAGTTTTGAGTTGATTCTCGCGATCTTCTTGATAGCTGTTAAATTATCCTGCTATCTTGGCTTTCTTCTTGTTAATCCTTAGAATTGCTCGTCCAAATCATTGGAAAATAACTTGACCACGAGTTGTTGGAGTAGCACAAGAGGTGTATGGTGTTTGGGAATTGAAATGGGGAGGATTTAAAGGTCGGTACCGACCTATGATAACTTGGTGCCGAGCAATGGCCTTAGCCATTTTTCCATCCAACCTCCTGGAGTTCCACTTTCTAGTCCTTCTTATTGTGTTTTCAAGTTCATGAACCTTTTCGTTCTTATTTTGATCTTCTAAGTCCAGTTGACATATGCTTTGTTAAAAAGTGGGTTAACACTTGGCCCCCTAAATTATGCCTTTCGAATGTATGGTGTGCTTTCTTCAAGAAAAAATTCCATCAACAATCATTTTTTGATAGTTGAGCCCTCCGTTTGTTTCAATCTTAGTGAATCGTCCAGTTCCTTCGGATTCTCTAGAAAATCAGAAGTTGTTTTGGAAAATCTAACCTTATTCATTTGTTGACAAAGGCATAGTTGACTGAGTGCCGTAAGGTTGTTATTTGAAGGCTGTAATGCTTAATTGACTGGTTGTCATAAGGCTATGTGGATAATGTACCATAGGGTGTAGTTAATTGAATGTTATTAAAGCTTAGTTAATTGAATGTCATAAGGCTTTGTAGATTGATTACCGAAGGCGTAATTGTTTGACTTTCGTATGGCTTAACTGATCGAATGTCGTAAGGCTATGTGGATTGGTTGCCGTAAGACATTATAGATTACATACCGTAGGGCATAGTTAATTGAATTTCGTTGAAGCTTATTTAATTAAATGTCGTAAGGCTATGTAGATTGATTGTCGAAGGTGTAACCATTTAAGTTTCATATGGCTCAATTGACCGAATGCCATAACACACTGTATTAGTTGATTGCGGAAGTTATAGTAGATTAGCGTGTCGTAAGATGTAGTTAATTGAATTTCGTAGGGCTAAGTAAATTGTTAATTGTAGATGAACACTTAAGGTGAAGTGATGGTTCTGCTATTCATTTAATTCAATTTCCACGTAGTGTTGTTCGATTTGACTTTCTAGAAAAGGGCCTACTCTTTTATCGTGCAGTGACGATTTAGTTCTGAGTTTGCAACTTTCAAAAATATTATTTTTAAATAATGCTCTGATCATGCAGCTAAGATTTTCTTAACCCTTTTTTTATTGGGTTGGATGGTAAGGGATATAAAACCTTTTCTGTTTCTTCATTCATTTTACCTTTACTAGAATCTTCTTGTTGCCATTAAAGCTCGCAGAAAATGAATTTCAGCGCTTCTTTAGCAAAATCAGTTAGTTTTTACTTTTTCTTTATGTATTTTTAATCCCAAGGATTATTTTATATTTTTACCGAATTGCAATTTTATTTTCATGACCTCTTTCAACTATTTTGAGCATTCTTACCGTATAAAGATTTCTATGTTTGTCATGCGACACGAAGCCGTTTTTTGATATCTTTTGCTTTATATTTGATTAACGATTGATTCATAATTTTTATTTACGAATTAATCAATCGTAGATGTTAATTTATAGGATGTTTCATTGAACCCATAGTGAAATACCTTGGCTGTTTGAATTATTATAGGGATTTATTAATTGTTAAAGATCTTGTTTCTATTTGAATTCATATTGGATGCCCTATTGTGTGTAGGGTGCTTAACTTGTCAATATAGTTTTAAATTAAATTTATATGCTTTTGACAATTGGCAGTAAAACTAGGACTTTGCTTTCCTTTGTTTGGTTTAAACTAAAGTATTGATGCGTTTGGTCTTCTTAGACCAAAAGATGACTTCCCCGGTTGACACATAAGATGAACTAGATAGAATACTTCATGACTTCGGCATTTCAAAAGTGGAAGCTATATCTCCAGGTCCTAGTGATGTTTTTCATACTCCCATGAAGAGGTACTTCCCACGGGCTGCTGAATATTTGTCGAATAGGATTTCTTTACCTCTTTCCCCTTTCTTTGTTGATTTTCTTAAAGTCTATAATCTGATCCCATATCATATTTCTTTAGTCTCATATAGCACCCTCTCGCCATTAAAAATCTTGTATTAGCAAAGGGAATACCGGGAGATATCTATGATTAAAATAAACTTCTTGTTTGACTTAAAAGTTTCAAAATCAATTAATCAATCCTATTTCCTATATACTATTTATGAATATGAAAGAGGCAGCAATTAGTTAATCCTATTAGTAAAATAGTCGTGTAAAGATGGTTCTTCATCAGGGCTAGCAATCCTCGGATTATCACCACCTTTCTAGAAGTTGGTAAGATAAACTTATGTATGAATAATTTCACTTACAATTAAGATTCTGATTCTAATTCTATATTCATTTGTTATTAGGGATGCCCAAGAGGATGCAAAACACTGAAGAATTTGTGTCCCGTTTTCGTAATGTTTTGGACCTTTCAAAAGACCAAAGGAAACATCACCAAATGATGATGAAAGATAACTTGAAAGCTTATGGCTTGATTCCCACCAATGTCGTTTTCAAGGGGTACTCACAATCGAGGGTTAAAGCTTCCCCAAAAGTTTTGGCAATTGCAAGTTCAAAGGGTGGGTGTAGTTTTCATACCCTTGATTGTGCAAGTTTTTTTAAAAGGGAAGCCGAGTGTATACCTCGAGCCGAGCCTTTTATTGTCATTATTTTTTTGAGTTTTCTATTTTTGGAATTGACCATTTTTATTCTTTTCTTTAGTCCTTCAGTGTATTATTATTCATTCATCTCGTTTATTATGTTGTAGGTATGGGTCCTTTAAATAAATAAAAGGAAGGCGTCCTCATTCTTAAGAAGAAGCCTATGGCTAGAAAGTTGACTGAACCAAAACTGGCTTCCAAGTAGGTTACTGATGTAAATAAGAAATGAAAGAGAGGTGTGATATAGGATAAACCATTCAAATCCCCCAATGCCAGCTCTTCTCAACCATAAGGTCTTGCTCTTACTGCTCTAGAATTTCCCTCCTTTACTCCTAAATATCGTCGAGTGGTCAAGGTAGCAAAGGAGGCTTTTGAAAGTCATCTCTCTTTGGCCATTGTTGAGGCCAAGGTTAAAGTGACTTGGCTCTTTATATGCCTTTAAGAAGGTTCTTGAATATGGCCTTCAATAAATATAAAGGTACAATAAATTATATCTTATCAATCTTGAACTGTTATTTTTATTTTACAATTCACTAATATGCTGTTATTATAAACTTTGGCTTAGCTATTGATCCTTGGTCATAAATACAAATAATTTAAAGAGTCCGTTCAAGGGGCAAAAGTGGCTAAAGAGATTGTCACCCTTCAGAAATAGTGCGAAGGGTTGGAGAAGAAGGTTGAAGACGTTTCTAAGAATGTCGAGGATAGGGAAAACTTGCTTAGAAATGAAGTGTGGCCAATCTTGAGGCTAATCTGAAGAATATGAAAGAGGAGTCGTTCTTGAAGGATACTGAATTTGCAGGGGCTAAGGGAGAAATTAAAGGTTTTTTGACCTTGGAAAAAACTTAGGAAATATTATTTGAAACTTAGGAAATATTAACAATACGAGGAGGCCAAGGCCAAGAAAAATGATGTACCTTCTCCTAGTGTTCTGGCAACTCACGAGGTAGACAAAGATGCTTCTTCTCTTTATCATACTAACTAAATTAATAATGAACAATCTTGAATTCATGAACTGTAATTATTTTGTTGTGTACCACAACATTTTACCTTTTATTGTATGGATGGCTTGAATACTGTATCTTTTATTAATAATGTTTTTTCTATTCTATTATTTAAAATGTCTTGTTTTTTCTTAGAATAAATCAACAAAGGTGAGTTCAACTTCTATCTTACATTACAAAGTTTTGTGGAATCATTATATGACAAAAGGTTATTGGCTGCTGAAAATTATTGGTCCTCTTAAGAATCGTCTTCATGCGAGTAGATCACACAAAAATAGTTTGGCTAATCGTCTCGAGGAAGTAAAATATTCTCATGATAAGCCTTATGCAAAACTTATCAAGTCTCTTAGGCATAAGGGCTTTAGGCTAAATAGTCGTATTTACATTTGACCAACTGACCTAGATTCTCCGTTCAAGATTGGGATGAAGTTTCCAAGAGTTCTCAAAGTTAACAAAGCAGCACTCAAGAGATAAAGCTCTGAAACAAAAGAGACTTAAATTACTTGTAGATTTTATGGTCTAGAGCTGAATGTCACCCCAAAGGCTATCCTCTAGTTTAAAGGCATGACTCCCTCTCAATTGGCTATCAACAAAGGGAAATTAGCTAAAAGTGAATCTGTTTCGAAATATATTCCTCAACATGTTCCGAGGGTTACTCCTAGGCTAGAATTTAGGAATTCTCCACCCTTGGAACTTTCGATACCGAAGGCCAAGTTAGGGAAGGACATTTCTTTCTCTACTTCTGCTAGACCTCGGATCTTTGGCAGAAACTAGGTCTATGGGTCTTAAGATCATTTTAAGTACCAAAGATAAACTTGGTCTTTAGGAACTTTTGAACTTTGTGTGTTTCGTTTTCTTTTATTACTTGTAATCTTTTGAATGAGATGAAATTTTATTTCTTCATTTTGAATTTATATTTTATTTAATTATTTCAAAAGATGTTATGATTAATTTATTTAATAAATAAACAATATCATGACTTTATTCAAAAGGCTTACAATGAAAAAGTCGCTAAAGTGTAAGCGCTTAATGTGGAACTTACTGCATTGAAGGGTCGAGTGGAATTCTTTCAATCTAAGTTAGCGTTGGACGATGCTTCTTCAGAAATCACTAAAGAAATGAGGCACTTAAACTAAAAGTGGAAAACCAAGAAAAATGCATTAAGTCTACTCTGAAAGGGGTTCCTCTTATGGATCAGGCCTCAAAGAAATTAGTGTTAAATATGTTTGATTCGGTATCTGTCCTCATACAATAATTGAATAAAGCTAATGAAGAGCTTTTAATCATTAACTTCAAGCAATTACAGTGGCTACTCCCCCTTCTCTAGGAAGGGGAAGAGGCGGAGTTAGGAACCATTCAAACCCATTCTCATAAAACTACGGTTAGTACGCAAGGTTGTGACCCCATTCTAGAATTGAAGCAAACAGAAGGGAGTTCATCTTCAACTCCTAATGCAAGCTTAGAGGATGTTATGGTCTGGCTTAGAGATGGAAGAGTGGTTCCTTTTAAACAATATGGGAAAGAGCAGTTTTGTAAGAAATACAGTCTCCTAGAAAAGCATTTTGAAAAATTGACAAATGAGGATGTCGCCAAAGCCGTAGATCAGATAAATCAGATGCTTGATCGCTATCTTAGGCTTGAGGGTTTTTATGAATATTTTCTTGAGTCATTTGTGGCTTATGGGGTTCGCCTTTCTTTTATTTTGGATGAAGAGAAGCCCAATTGCGTTATGAGAATTGTACATGACATAAGCCAGCTTATTGCTTCAGCTCCGAATCCTTATTCGATAATGCCAAGTCCTTGGAGGGTAAGTCGAATGACTACTATTCGAGACCTCGGGGAGGTTCAAGTTCTAGGATGCTCTCCCTCGGATGTATAAGAGGAAGTGGAGGACGAGGAAAGGCCATAATTGAAGAATAAATTTGTATATGCTTTGTAATAACTTTAGTTTGTAATTTTCCTATTTTAGGCTTCTTTCTTTTGCATGTATATGTCTTTTGGAACATAATTTTACTGCTTTAGTGTGATGATATTTGATTTTTGAATATTTATATATCGTATAATACGAAGGAACTCTTGTCCTTTTAGCATTTCATTATTTTTAGCATTTTTGTTTTCGAATTCTGATTATATTCGTTAGGGGAACTAAGATATCCCCTAGTTAATTGTACCGAGACTTGGTGTAACACCCCGTAAAACTTAATAAGAAATTCAATAATTAAAATAAGGTTAAAAACAGAAATTTTGTAAATGTTGGAATTTGGTCATGGAAGTTGCACCATTGCGTTCGTGGAAATTTTCTAATCAATTTCCATATATAATATGTTGAAATTGGTGTTCAAATGGAGAAGTTATGGACGTTTAAAGTATTCGTGTTTAAAATTTAAATATTTGAATTTGAATTTAAAAGTTTGAATTTTGAATTTTAAAATATTGGTTGAGATTAACATTCTAATCTCTAATTTAATTAAATTCCCAATTCTTTTTCTTTCTAGTTTCTTATTTTAAAACTAATCTATATATAAGCTATTTGTTGTATATTCAAAAAGAGGAAGATCTAACAAAGAATTAGAAGCGGTAAATCAGATCCCATCTTCTTCTTCTTCTTTAGACTTTAGAATAAGTTAGGATTTTCAAGTAAGTGGTTTAGATGTTTAATTCTTTTGATTTCTAATTCTATTCCTTTCTAGTTTCTGATTCTAAATCTAATTTATATACAATTCATTTTGTTGTATATTCCAAAAGAGGGAGATCTAAAAGAGAATTAGACGTGGAGTAAAATTTAGTTGGATAACAAAAAATTCTCTGTGAGTGAAAATATCAAGTTTTTCACATTTTTGTAATTGAATAGTATTTATTCGGATTTGATGTATGCCTTGGGAAATTTTGGTAAACTGAAGCAAAACATCAAAACACCCAAAATTTCACGAATAAATGTCAATCTTTGAATACGTTGGAATTTCAATTGTTTATATTAACATAGTAGGATCAGATATGTAACTAAGATTTAGATAATTTATAATATATTCCATTTTATTTCTTTTGATTTCACTTATAGTAGTAAAAGGGTTCTAAAAGCAAATAAAGTTAGAAATGGTGTGCAAATTATGAATTTGATTATATTGTAGTTTGCACAGCCTATTTTATAAATTAAACATATATGGACCATTTTTCCCTTTAAGGTGCTATGTGTAAAAAGTTGAATAGAATATAAAAGATCCGAATTATAAGAATTGTTTTCCCTGAATTAGTAGAGGTAAATTCTATTATGTTAATATAAAATGAGTTTGGTATTATTCCTTTTTGTATACAAGTCAGTTGTTGGCTACAGATATTAGCTATAATTTTATTTGGAGTTTGGGACTTGTATGAGTTTGACATTTAAATTAGTTAGCAATTTCTTTGTGTGTGATTAAAAATATTTTATTCGAATCTCGTGCGTATATATATAAAATATTAACATATTGATTATTAAAGTTAATAACTTAATGATATAGCATATTGAACATATTGATTAGAATTAATAGAGTAGTAAGTAGCATTAATTTCTTAGGAAGGTTGTAACGACCCGTAAATTCATCACTTATAAAAAAATATGGTTAAATTTAAAAGTTTAGTTTAAATGACAAAGTAATGGTTTTTAAATAAAACTTAAAAGCTCTCTATTTAAAAATAATAATAGAAATATTATTTACAAAACTTTGTTTTACATATATATATATGTATATTAAATAAGAAGTGAAAATATGACCGAAAATCGAAATAGAAATTCATAACGATTCAATGTATAGAAGTTGTAGAATGTTGTGAATTATATGTGACATCCAAATGAACACATACATATACCCATCCAATAAATCATGTGCACATGTACATAAGCACTTATACACACATATATACATATATTTTAAATATAAAAACATATAAGATATTATAAAAAACTCCTTCTCACTTAAGCAACCAACCCTTACCATCAAACATCACATCTATGAAGCACATGGTGGTTGATGGGACTTGGCCATGCCATGATGATGGTGGAGGAGGTGGCATAAGTAGGTGATGATGAAAGGGGATGGAGCATGTGGTGGTGGAGTGAGAATCTAAACTAATCATCACATATCATCACCATGAAATGTCAGATCAAAGAGGCACATGGCCTTGCCCCTCCATGATGTGACCACGGGTTGTACCTAGGGGGGAGGTGGTCGGTGCATGGTGATGAGAAGAGGAGGTGGCGTGATGATATGTGTTGATGTAAGGAGGAGATGTTTTTACACTCTTCCATTTGCCTATAAATACCACTTCATTTCGTTCATTCAACTTCTTCTTCATTTTTCTAAAAGCTTCCTCCACATTTTAATGGCTTCCATCTAAGAAAAAAATATAAAGAAAATTATATCTAAATTTATATAGTGTATATATATAGCACTTCAAAACTCACCCAAACCCTTCCTCTTTCTCTTCAAATCCACGGCCAACCACCCCAGCCGAGCCTACCACCCTCACAAACCAAGGCCGTGAGCTTCGATATGAGTTAGAAAGGATAATCCATTTTCTAGTTAATCATTTTATTCCAAGGTGAGAAACTCTATTTTATTATATATATACATATATATATATATATATCTCTGTGTGTGTACGATGATGTTAAATGATTGCAATGGATGCTTATTTATATGTTGTTCATCAAGTATTGATTGTTATTATGGTTGTTTAAAAACTATAAGAAATGTTTTATAAACGTTTCATAATCATTTTAACTTGTCTCGACAAGTTTTAAATGAAAATTAACAATCGAGTCAAAACTAGGCGCGTCGCGTAACGGTAGTTCGCGATTTTGCGCCGTAGAATTCAAATGAGTATATAAAGTGGAATATAGGTCGAAATTCTTCGTAATAAGAATTTTCCTGACTATTATATCCGTAGTTTCCAATCAAAGAACGAAAGTCAAGTTTTTTGTTGTAGATTTTCAAATAAGTCCAAAACAAGTTTTCAAAAATATCGCGGTTTTGCACTTTAATGACCAAAGTTTTAAAATGATTTAAAATGGATATTTTAAATGTTTGAAATTATAAAATAAATCTTTTAAATCTTTTAAAATGTTTTAAAAGAGATTTGAGTTATATATATAAATTTCCAATTGATATAAAAGTCGTTTAAATCAATATAGCTTTTAAAACATCTTTCGCAGCACTTTTTGCAGCACTTTTCCAATAACTTTTAAAAATATGAATTCAAACTTCACAATTCTTTTTCAAACTTTTATAAATGTTTTCTAACAAATAAATAAGTGTTTTAGAAATGATTTAATGGTTTTATAATTTATTTAAAGAAGTTTAAATAAATAAATTTGAAATAAAGCTGTTATAAGTAAATGATTTAATCTTGGCTCTAATAAGTCGACGAGTACACCTGATTTTTCTATTCATGAGATCTAGTTGAGATGCTTAAACTAAGGAGGTGTTCAGGAGCAACCGGTGTCCTGGCTCACCTGGCATCACCTAGACGAGGGATAGATGAGGTCGAAATGTCAGAAACGAGTGTATAAAAGATTACACCTTTTAAATTTAAACAACTTGGATCATATGGAAATAATTTTCTTATACTTGGTGTTAAATTCCAAGGAGGGAACTCATACTATTTATGGAATTTAAAAGTTTATTTCACCATTATTCTGCCCATAGTACCTATTGAATACGGAAATTAAAGTTGAGTAAAAGTAGTACAATTTCTATTTGAACCTATTTTACTTAATAATGTATTCTAAAATAATTTATGAAAATGATTTAGTAAATTTTCATAAGGAGGTTTAATGAATTCCATATATACTAAAAAGAAGCGGTTCTCAAAAGATAAAAAATATCTAAAAGATATCTTTGGATAAAATGAAAACAAATAAATGGAATATTTATTTTCCACCCACTTAACATCTTTTTTCGATGATTGGTTCGTCGAAACCGGAGTCGAGTTTGGGTAATCCTTATCCGAAAACCACTTCAAACCAATTTATGCGTTCGAAAATGAAGAAGATATATTAAAGACCATGATTTTAAAAGATAGGGGTCTTCATTTCGGAAGGACTACTTGTTGATACTCTCTGGGTAGCTTCTGAGTTAAATAAATAGCAGTGATCCCTTCGTTATGGAAATCTCCGAAACACGAGAACTATTTGCTACTAATCCTAGGGATAATTCTCAATAGGGTGTGGTAAGAAAGTGCCTTCGGGTTGTCTTATTCCTGGACAACTAATATGGACGAATGTTTAATGTTGCATTTCTGAATCATATCGATTGATCTCTACGAACATATCATCTGTTTGGTGGAAGAGAAGGCAACTTCTCTTAGCTTAACACCCTTTCCTAAGACGTAGAGCTTAGGAGTTGTAAGTTTGTAGAAATTAGTTGTATGATTGTGAAATAGCAAAGTGGCATTCAAAGTGGAAGATGTGCTATGTAAAAAGGTAATCGCTACCTCAAGCTTGACACCCGGGAATCGTGAAACAGGGTAAGCTTTAAAGCTAAGTGGCTCGCAACCAATCAGGTTATGAAATCACCTTCTAGATCTATAAAATTTCTACCCTCTATAATGTCGGGTTTAAATTATGTGGTGTATGCTTGGGATCCCGGATAGGTCGGTAATAGCCGGGTGATGTAATACTCGGTGCTATTCATGTAATTTTCGAATAGACCGGTCTTAATTCGCATGAGGACCAACATAGAGGCCTCGAGTGCATTCCTTTAGAAATGCACTTTCCGGGAGGTAGCCCCTTATCTCGCTATTCAGTTGAAAATCCAATACCTAATAATTGGCGTATGGACTTAGTTGTGCAAATAGTGAAATGTGAGATGTAAGCATTTCAGCTATGATTTATAAGTTTATTTGAAATTTTTTCAAATGAATGTCACTAAAAATAATATTTCAAAAATATGCATATCAAAGATTTTGGTTGTCATAAGGTAAAAACCCGTTCTGTGTTTATGTGCGGCGTGGTCTTATGAGAAACCATTTTGTTTTCAAAGATCCATATTTTGAGTTTTTCACACCAGTCCCATACTGACCCAGAGTTTATTTTTCTTTTCCCTTAAACTCTGGGTGTCCTATTTTTCGAGCAGTCAAGTAGTCAGGTAGCTTGGAGCATTTTGGAAGGAGCCCGAAGTATGAAGATTAGAGGGTCCTTTGTACATAGTTATCTATTTTCAACTTTTCGTTGTATCATGATTCATGTATTTTGTATCTACCAGCCCATACAAGGATATGCAGTTATAAATATCCAAGGTTGGGTCGGCACTTATCATAACTCTAATGAATCACTTGGAGTGATTATATGTACTTTCCACCTATATAAGTATGTTTTTTAATATGATGTGAGGTTCTGTTATTATTCTATTTTCTATCTTTATTTCTTATATACCCCTGATTTTCTGCCTTTTCGACACTTGAATTTGCGGCACATGAATACCGTGGATGTATTAGTGTCGATCTTCAAGGGTCGAAAAGGTGGGTCATCACAGCCGGTATCAGAGCTTAGGTTAGCGAGTACCTAAGGCTTGATGGGGTTGACTCATTAGAGTTAGGGTTAGTAATACCATATAACGAGTTTAGTCAATGAGAGAGCGTATCTATCAAAATAAATCCATCCAAAATCATTTAAAAGCTTAATACCCATTCCCTTAGACAATCTCATTTGTATGTTCTAAATTGCCTCTTTGCTATATTCAGATAGTAAGAAATGAGCAATCATAGAGGACAAGGAAGGGGAAGCAGCATCAAGAAAAACACTAATGGTCATAATGTTGCGATTGTGGAAGAAGTAGTAATTCCAGTACAGCCTCAACCAAATTTCACTACTCTTTGTAAGAACTATACTAACTTGGGAAGGAAACTTGTAACGGCCCGGAATTTTCAATCCCGAAAATTCCAGATAGATGAAAAAGAAGAAAGAGATAGAAGAAGAAACAGAAAATAAAACACAGAACCACACATTCGCAGCGGATAAAATATAATATTAAATAATAACAGTTTACAAAAGAATACTATATCTATCGATTACATTTAATATACATCAGAGTTTCACATTTACACAGTCACTGAATATATAAAATTTTCAGCATATCTCAGATAAAAGAAATATATCGCAGCGGAAACACTCCATACGTCCCTGCCATCCAGCTCGCCAACTGAGCTCCAGAACGTCCTTACCTGAAAAATCTGTAATACTCGGTCTGACCCGAGCATTACATCAAAGTAACACCCGGGTCAGGTTGGAAACCAGCGTGAGTAAACCGATTTAAATAGAAATACTAAGGTTGTAAAACCTCTTTGAAACATAGGGTAACTCGTACCTCGCTACGAGTTCTTATCTTGTTATAGCCAAACACTTACTACACAAATCAAAATCTAAGTACCGTTACTTAGTTTCAATGGTCTTGTTTACTTAATTTATTCCATTCCAGCCTATTTGATTTACAATCAATCTATAAAGAATTATAGATTACAAATTCGAAGTGGTTTCGGATTTGTTTGATACCCGACTCCGGTCTCTTCGAATCCAATATCATCCTAAATCCAAGTTGTTTAAGTGAAATACAATTCAAATTTTAAATACAGGGTGTCACCTTTACACAGTAATTCATCATCGATGGATACCCGCATTATCACAGTTTAAAACAACATATCCTATCGCATAGCATCTCAAATCACATATCAGAGATATCAACTAATCTAAGGCATACAATATCATTCAATCATTCATAAGCAAGATTAATCACTTCAAAAATTAATTTAATTTATCTTTAATTAAATTAATTTTTAATCTTTAATCACTTAGATTATCTTTACTCAACATTAATTAATTACAAACCAATTAATTAATCACCCTTTAAATATCCATCTTAATTAATCATAAACAGTAATTATCGTCCTGTAATCACTTACTTTAAATTAATTAACTCCTTAATTAATTTTATTAATCCTTTAATTAATTACATCAAATAATTAATCCTTAATTACTTTTGCAAAGTAATTATACTTCAATTACTACTCATTAAGTAATTCCCTTTAAATTAATTACATCCTGTAATTATACATTAATTACTTATACTAAGTAATTACACATATCAATCTCATTAAGTATTCATACTTAATCAGCATAAAGATTATCTTTAATTAATTTACAAATTAATTAACTTAAATCAATCACATCCATTTATTATTTACAATTGAGTGATTTATTCTTTAATTACTCTTAACAAATTAATTAATCTTTAATTACAGATTAATTATTCTTTAATTATTAATTTATAAACCTTAATTATCAATTAATAAAACTTAATAACAATTAATTAATCCTTAATTAATCTTATATTAATCACCCCTTAATTAATAATTAATAAAACCTAATTATAAATTAATAAAACTTAATTACAAATTTAGTACTTCTTAATTACCAATTAATTTACCTCTAATTACAAATGAATTAATCTCTTAGTTACTAAATTAATTAATCTCTAATTACTTTTATTAATTAATCTCCAATTTCTTTCATTAATTAATTACTCTTTTAATTAATTACCTTTATCAAGTAACTTTAATTAATCACATTCTTAATTAAAGAAAAATTCTTTACCTTCATTATTTACCTAATTTTATCATTGGAAAACATTTAGGGATTAATTACGTGATTTAAAAATATATAATTTACTTTAAACAAAACAATTTAAACATTTAATTTGTTTTAAAAACAATTTAATCTTTGAACTTTACTTGGAAACTTGTTGATCTTTTCTTTGGAAACTTCCATTTTATTTATTTTAAAAACTTGATCATTTCCCTTTGCTTTAGAAACTTATTAGTTTACAAAAGGAACCCGAGACAAACACACAAAATCCCGAATCAATTCCCGAGCAACTCACGAGTAACTCTCGTATCTTCTTCTTCGAGTCAGGCATGCTGAAACGCGAGAGAAACTCCGGCTCCACCTCTTCTTCCCCAATCCTCTACTTCCAGTGCACACGAACGTGCACGGTGCACCTACCCCATCGCCTCCGGCCAGCGACTATCACCGCGACCATCCCAATCCATCGCACGATCGCTCGTGAACCCAACTACAAACCCAGATCCCACAATACATAATCGAATAAAAATTTCGATCATTAGCTCGAATTACCTGCAGAACTTGAACCACCAAAAACCCTCATTTGCCGACCATCTCGTCGCCCTTTAACTCCGCCAACCTCACCATCGATCACCATGCCCACAAGCTTCGTCCTCCCCAAATCCTAATGCCTCCGGTCCAACAACCAAGTCGCGATGGTCACGACAATCAAACCCATCCAAAAATCAACTTAAACCCTACTACGATCTAATTCGAACGATTGAGACATTGGAAAAATTAAACTGCATTTTTCCCATCTTCAACAACATCAAAGCTTGCCTCACCCAAAATTTCAACACGAATTGTGGGTTTGATCATCGGCAATCGGCCAATTTGCCGAAACACTTCAATAATTCATTCCCAATTGAATATCGCTTTAAAAATTATGATTTGCATGTTAAAAATCATTATTTTCAACTACAAATCCAACTATATAATCCAAGCAAGAACTAAAGATAACAAATTTTGAATGAATTCAAGATTTTCACTGCAATATCCATTTTTAAAACTATTTATAAACTTAAACTTACAGAAACATTTCTTTAGAATCTTCCTTCAACATTATCAAACAACTTTGATTCAAACATCAAAGTCAAATAGTGATGTTAGTAGAAGATTTGAATTTTGTATGTATAATGATGCCTTCCCAGTACTGTGTTTTCCAGTCTTATCCCAAGCTGTTTTAACTTAATTATATGTTGGAACCTTTAGTTAAAATATAATAATCAATGTTATCTTAGCACTAACCTCATAACAAGTTAGTATATCAAAGAGCATATCTTTTTAAATCAAACATGGTATTGAGGCATTCAAACAGGGGATGTATGTGCTTGTCAATCTGTACTTAAACATTATCATTTACAGGGTATTCAAAACAAGGATATAAACAAACATATTCATATACGTATGTGCATCTGAATTATAGGTTTAAAATGTTATAAGTGATGTTACTCACAGTATATAGAATAATTCAAACTATATTCAAATTGAAAACATCCATGCATTCATATTTAAAACATCCTGCAAACATTAATCACCCTTAACTTAAGTAATTCCTGCATGTGTAGTTTACTCACCTTAGATTCAGTTTGAACAGAGAGGAATTGTTTTTGAACTGGAAACTTGCAAATGCCTGAAATCCTTTTGGAAACTTTGTCACTGAAATCTTGCTTAATCGAAACAGGGCTGTTTTGAAACTGATCTTGACTTTATTAAAGTTGTTGTCTTGATTTCTTTTAACTGAAGAATCAAGCTCTTTTTAAAAAAAACTGAATGGATGTAGCTTTAAAATTTGAGAAGATTGCTTCTTAAGTTTGTAAACGAACAAAATAATATGTTGTATAAATAAACAAGACTTTGAACAATATGGGTTTAAACTGGTACAAGATTTTTCTTCTTCTTTGTACTAAAATATTTTTGTAAATATTTTGGCCAGAGATATTTTTCAGTTGGTGGCTGATAAGATTAAAATGTGTGCTAGCATTTATTACTTGTCTTGTAGAAGAATCTTGTACATTTATATATATTGCTTTTAACAAAAGGTGTAGTCTAGTTTCAGTTTTGATGAGCACATGTGTATATATATAGTTTGATTTTGTTACTTCTAGTTTTAACTTGCGGCAAACCCCGTCATATATGAAGATATCCATTTAAATATCTGTTTTGTTATTATGTTATACTTGTTTTTATTTCATTTTACACTTAGTGTTTCACTTAGCTCTTGTTTATATTTACATTCCTATCTTATATTTTGACTATAAATGTTCATATGGTTTACTTACATTTATACTTTAATTTTATATTGATAGAATTCGATTCTAATTTAAACATTATTACATATATATATCTTATACCAATGTTAACAATGCAAAGTATTTTAATTCGATTTTATAAGATAATTTTTATCATAAATATTATTAAGAGATTTTAATTTAAGTCTACAAATCAAATTTCCTTTTTCAAAATACAAAAAAATGGCAATTATTCCTAGTGGTCATATTCATTTTTAAAATGATAAGTTTACTTTTTATTTAAGTTAGATTAAATATTTATTAAAATAAATCTGCTAAAATACCGGGTCATCACAAAACCATCCAAGGAACCGAGTCTATTGTTGAAGTACAAGCATGGCTCCGCTCTTGTGAGAGGATATTCAAAGGGCTGAATGTAGGGGATGAGCAAGGAATTCTAAGGATGAATGGAAGGTTATGTGTTCCCAATATTGATGGGATTAGATAAGAAGCTTTAACAAAATGTCACAATTCCTCACTCACAATACATCTCGGAGTTACTTAGAAGTATAGAGACATGAAGAAGACTTTTTGTTGGGAGGGTATAACGAGAAACATTTCCATCCATGTGAGTAGATGCGCAAATTATCAGCAGATAAAGAGTGACCAACAAAAGATTACTGGACTACTCCAACCACTTGATATTCCAAAGTGGAAATGAGACCAGATATCCATGGACTTTATCGATGACTTGTCTCGATCATGGAAAAGGAATGAAGGCATCTGGGTTATCATAGATAGATTAACTAAAAGCGCACAAGTCATTCCAGTAAAACCCAAAAGAACTGCCGCAAGCTTGGCTGAGATATATATGAGGGAGATTGTCATACTACATAGAGTTCCAACAAACATCATAAGAGATCGAGACCCAATCTTTACCAGTCAGATTTGGGATGCCTTAAAGATAACTTTACGAATGAAGTTGGATGTAAGCACCATATATCATCCCCAAACTAATGGGCAAACGGAGAGAGTCAACAGGGTGTTGGAAGATCTTTTGAGAGCACGTGTATTAAACTTTGGAGGTTCTTGGGAAAGCTACCTTCATTTACAATAACGCTATCAGGCTAGCATAAATATGGCACCTTATGAAGCCTTGTATGGTCGTCCGTGCAGATCCCCAGCATGTTGGATCGAAATCGAAGATCAGTTGGTACTTGGCCCCGACATGATTTTAGAAGCTGCGGAGAAAGTAGATATGATCGGAAAGAAGCCAAAGGAGAAGCAGAGTAGGCAACAGAGTTACGCCGATCGAAGGCGTAGAAATTTGGAATTCTTAGTTGGTGACTTAGTACTTCTAAAGATCTCTCCAATGAGGGAAGTGGTAAGATTTGGAAGAAGTGGTAAGCTGGCCCCTCGATATATTAGACCTTTTCCTATTCTTGAGCGAATTGGCCTATTAGCATATTGAGTAGAACTACAGGAGAGGTTGTCAGGTGTACACATTATTTTCTACGTATCTCATTTACATAAGTATGTGTATAATCCAGACGAAGTCATAGAAATAGCTTCTAAAGAAGACTTGGAAGTAGAACTCAAATTAAGCGTCATCGGACAACCCAACTAATCATGGATCGCCACGCGAAACGATTAAGGAGAAAGGTTGTGCGGTTAGTTAAAGTGTAATGGAGTGGCGATGCTAATGATTGTACATAGGGAACAGAGGATAGAATGAAGAAAGCCGATCTCAAGTTAATGATGGATGAATAGATTATATATATTGTATCGATGTAGTGTACTCACCACCTGTGGGGTAGTCACTTATCATATATTATATATATTACATCGTATATGTTATTTCTCTTGAGTTATCTTCTTTTCATTTTAATTTCGAGGACGAAATTATTTTAAGAATGGGAGACGGTAACGACCCATAAATTCATCACTTATAAAAAAATATGATTGAATTTAAAATTTTAGTTTAAATGACTAAGTAATGGTTTTTAAATCACAATTAAAAGCTCTCTACTTAACAAATAATAGAAATATAATTCTTTGTTTTACGTATATATGTTATTAAATAAGAAGTGAAAATATAACCGGAATTCATAACAATTCAACGTATAGAAGTTGTAGAACGTTGTGAATTATATGTGACATCCAAATGAACACATACATATACCCATCCAAGAAACCATGTGCACATGTACATAAACACTTATATATACACACATATACACATATATACTAAATATATAAACATATAAGATATTGTAAACAACTCCTTCTCACTTAAGCAACCAACCCTTAACATCAAACATCACATCTATAAAGCAAATGGTGGTTGATGGGACTTGGCCATGACATGATGATGGTGGAGGAGGTAGCGCAAGGAGGTGATGATAAAAGCAGGTGGAGCATGTGGTGGTGGAGTGAGAATCTAAACTAACTATCACATATTATCACCATGAAATGTCAAATCAAAGAGGCACATGGCCTTGTCCCTCCATGAGGTGACCACAGCCGTACCTAGGGGGAGGTGGCCGGTGCATGTTGATGGGAGGAGGTGGCGACATGATGATGTGTGGTGATGTAAGGAGGAGATGTTTACACTCTTCCATTTGCCTATAAATACCACTTCACTTCATTCAGTCATCTTCCTCTTCATTTTTCTAAAAGCTTCCTCCACATTTTAATCGCTTCCATCTAAGAAAAAATATAAAGAAAATTATAGCAAATTATATCTAAATTTATATAGTGTGTATATATATACATATAGCACTTCAAAACTCACCCAAACCCTTCCTCTTTCTCTTCAAACCCACGGCCGACACCCTAGCCGAGAGTACCACCCTCACAAACAAAGGCCGTTAACCCCTACCCCCTTCACAAGAAAGGCCGAGCCCTATAGGAGCTTCGTGACGAGTGTTTGTGAGCTTCAATTTGAGGTAGAAAGGATAATCCATTTTCTAGTTAATCGTTTTACTCCAAGGTGAGTAACTCTATTTTATTTTATACACACACACACACACATGTGTGTGTGTGTTTATATATATATATATGTGTGTGTGTGTGTGTGTGTGTGATGATGTGAAATAATTGCCATGGATGCTTGTTTATACGTTGTTCATCAAGTATTGATTGTTATTATGGTTGTTTAACAAGTCACGTTAAATACACGTCCATATTACACAAGAAAATCACTTTTCGAATCAAGTTATAAAAGTAAATATGGAATCATTAAACCCTTTGAAAATGATTAGAAATGTTTTATAAATGTTTTATAACCATTTGAACTTATCTCGACAAGTTTTAATTGAAAATTAATAATCAAGTCAAAACTAAGCGCGTCGCGTAATTGTAGTTCGCGATTTCGCATCGTAGAATTCAAATGAGTATATAAAGTGGAATATAGCTCGGAATTCTTCGTAGTAAGAATTTTCCAGACTATTATATCCATAGTTTTCAATCAATGATAGAAAATCAAGTTTTCATCTTATATATTTTCAAATAAGTCCAAAACAAGTTTTCAAAAATATCGTGGTTTTGCAGTTTAATGACCAAAGTTTTAAAATGATTTAAAATGGATATTTTAAATGTTTAAAATTATAAAATAAATCTTATAATTTTTTAAATGTTTTAAAAGAGACTTGAGTTATATATATAAATTTCCAAATGATATAAAAGTGTTTCAATCAATATAGCCTTTAAACATCTTTCGCCGCACCATTTTTTCAATAACTTTTGAAATTATCATTTCAAATTTCACAATTCTTTTCCAAACTTATATAAATGTTTTCTAATAAATAAATAATTTTTTTAAAATGATTTAAATGTTTTATAATTTATTTGAAGAAGTTTAGATAAAAAAATTTGAAGTAAAGCTGTTGTAAGTAAATGATTTAATCTTGGCTCTAATAAGCCGACGAGTACACCTGATTTTTTTATTCGTGAGATCTGGTTGAGGTGCTTAAACTAAGATGTTCAGGAGAAACCAGTGCCCTGGGTCACCGGGCCTCCCCTAGATGAGGGATATATAAGGTCGAAATGTCGAAAACGAGTTAAGTATAAAAGATTACACTTTTCAAATTAAAAAAACTTGGATCGTATAGAAATAATCTTCTTATACTTGGTGTAACGATCCGGATTTTCGCGTTCGAAAATCGGCATCCGTACTTTACATCGTACTCGAATGTCGTAGATTCGACCGTTCAAATCCGATTCGCCGGAGCTTATAACACAGTTAAGTAAATAACACAGCGGAATAAAAAAATAATACATTGGTATACAATATCTGATACAACAGAATGATACAATGAATATCAATATACATCAGAGATATGATACAATAAATTGCAGCGGAAAGAAAACGATAACATCAGCAGAGGATAATCTCCATCTTCAAAGCACTAATCCAGAAATAGCTTGAACTCCCAATAACGATACACCAAGATAAGCAAGTGCAGTCCGATCCAAAGACTGAACTAGCTCCAGATAACCTACTAATCTGACTATCTGAAAAACCCAACTCTAAACTGCTCGTGTATAAAAATTTTGAGCACCCAGAGTTTAGGAAAGAAACAATAAACTCCGGATCAGTCATGGGACTGGTGTGAGCAACAAAAACAGTTTATCTTTAAAACAAACAGCAGAGAATTTAAAGTCAATTCGCAATGCTTTTGGAAAATGAAACTACCATAAGGCCTCCCGCCACACACACAATGCAAACGCAGACTTGGAGGAGATTTCTCCTTATGATAGTCAAAGATGCTTACTACGCAAAATCAAATCATTTTTGATATTATTATTAGTGCATAGTGTAGAGAACATTTCGAAAATAGAATATCAATCTTAGCCAGCATAGGCATTCCGCACTTATGCCTACTATAGCTACCATGTTCAATAGCAGGTTACCGCCACATTCCATGGCAGGTAATACAACTAAAACCGTACAAGGTTCGTATTGTTTCTTTGGATTTCCAACAAATGGTCAGGCTAAGGAACTTCCTTTTCCACGATGGGTACGTCCCTGGAATAGACGACCCGAGAACCTAACCGGATCTCTGCCAACACAAGGCCGGGTTACCTCTGCAAAAATAGGTAACTACTGACACGCGTATGCCATCCCCCGATCGTCACCGATCTTCCCGAGGATCCCCGATTTCCAACAACCACAAAGTAATAAATTTGCAGCAACCACAGAGGTTAAGTATCTGGGCTCCATACCATGATACCACCTTTATCCAGAAGGAATGACATACACTAAGGGGCGCTACTCCCTAGAACCTTGCTGCATCCTTCCTGTTTTGACCATTTCCGGGGTGTGAGGCTCGACGAAGTCTCGTCCACAAAGCTACGCTTTGTCACAAAGCCATGCTTCGGGTCAAACAAATGATCAACCTATGATCACAAAGATATAAGATCAAATAAATGATCATATCGCAAATGATCAAACACTGATCATCACACAGCAACACTCAGCATGCCACATTACCAAATTGGGATATATCGCTGATAAATTTCAACTACATAACCTCTGAGCTCGTACGTCTCAGAGAAGGGTGTTAAGCTAAGAGAATAAATTCTCCGCCACCAACAGATATGTATTTGAAAGAAATCGGCTTTATATCTCAAAGTGTAATGTCAGACATGTATCCATACAAGTCTGTTCCGGGTTCGAACAGAACCGAAGGCACTTCTCACGAAGCCCTTGCAATTCCGGATAATTTCCAATCACGTCCGGACTTCCCGTCACAAAAGAGTGATATAAATCTCTATACCGGCGCGACTCAGTGCAGAGACATTCGACAGGTTGTCCTTTCATTTTCGAAAAATATCCGGTCTTCAACACCGGTCTTCAAATGCTATCCATATACGACGTATCACTATTCGGAATGGGTTATACGACCCAAAGGTCCTTTCCCGGCTAACCCGAATAGTGAGCGAAATATTTGAAAATATATATGGATATTGGGATTTCAATTTAGTCACAGTTTAAACCCAAACTTTCTTTTCAAATGGTTTAACAAATTACCATTTTTAATCTTTTTAACGAAAAGATTCAATTCATAAAGTTCACTTAATTTCACAAAGATTCCTTCACAGATTTTCCAAATCGATTTCCATTTCAGTTTAATTAACTCGTTAAATCTTTAAATCAAAGATTTAACTTATAGTTTTCAAAACAATTCCATTTCGAATGAGTTAAACAAAACATCATTTTAAATCTGTTAAAAATAAACAGATTTAATTTATAGCTTTCGAAAAGAATTCATTCATAACTTGGAAAGTCCATTTTTCAATTCACTTGAAATTCCTTTAATTTAAACTGGAATTTCTTTTCTTATCTAAAGGCTTTTATCATTTGAAAACAACAGTTTTCAATTTGGAAATCTGATTCATTCATACGAGTTGAAATCCTTGGTTTAAATTCAAATTCCCAAATTAATACTCTAAAATGGTTTAATTCATACAAACACATTTATAATATCTTTTATCCCTAGTTTCCAAATCATAGATTTAATTTCAAACTTGGATTCAAATTTAAATCAAATTATTTAAATTTTCAAAACTCGGTTAAGTTATTCGAAATAACTTTTATCTTGAAATTCTATTTCAAAAGCTTTTCATTTTAAAACCCCAGATTTTCAATTTTCAAAATCAATTGAAATTAAAATTTCAATTTCAAAAACAAACATCAAATTTAAATTATTTGTGACTTAATCGATTTCCACGTGAAATCCATATTTGTGTGTGTATAAGTGTGGTCCAGGGGTTTCACACAATAGTGCAACATCAATCATCACAGATATATCGATAAGCGGTAAAATCGATAACGCTTATCTTCATTCACAGATTCATAGATAAAATAAATTTATCAGCCACAAAGATTCACTATTACAATTCGATGTGGGTTTCGGATAACCAACTGGAATCCGACTCCCTGTCGCATCGAAATTCAACTGTCGTTCTATGGGTCAAGGGTTTCATATTCACATAGTAGTATATCACAGAAATATCACTAACAGATATCAGAGTCAATCAGGCAAGAATTATCAGTTCATATCAAAACAGTTTGGTTTACTCGACTAAATTGATTACTTAAAAATAAACTACTTTATTATTCTGCTTGATTAATTACTGATTAATTAACTTGTTTTATTGATTGATTAATACTTAATTACTCAGTTAATCACTTAAACTTAATCATTAATTGATAAAAATTAATTACTTATTTAATTATTTCAAATTATTTTAATTAATCGTTTATTTTCAATTAATTAACCATTTATCCTTAATTACTCACTTAAGTCAACTACCCTTGTATTTATTAATTAACTTAAAATAATAAATTAAATTTCTTAAGTTAAATTGATTAACTCAAGATTTATTTTCAATTAATTTAATTACAGGTATAAGTAAATTTATTTTTTTCATTTCCTTATTTTAACTATTTACCCTCACAAACCGTTCGCTAATAACTGTTAAATCAATACTAACTAAAAATTGATCAATTAGGATTTGCTTAAATAAATGTTGAACTGGTTAATACTTTAAGCATTTAGGCATTTAACAGACCAAGATAAACCACGATTGTCTCGAGTAACACTCGAGTCCTTCGTCCATCCTCCCCGAATCCTTCTCCACTCTATCTCTTCTTTTCCTGATTCCATCTTCCTCCTTTTTTTCCAAAAGCTTCTTCAACAATTTAAACAGCTGCCATCATCAACATTCACGCGCGCGAGTGCAAGATGACTCGAAGCAACCATCCCAAATTCTCGAGTATCACTCGAGTCAAGTCATCACACGACCCCTCTAACATACCTGCGCCACCGTGCACGTGCACGCACGCCGCAGCTAGTTCCGATCATCGTCGCCGATACCAACAAGTCACCCACGATCTCCTCCATCGCCCCCAAGCGTTAAACCTCAAAGTTGAACTCGAATTCGAAATCGAGCAAAAATCAAGACCTGGAGCACAAGAACAGGCCTCACCTCCAAATCTGTCAACGTGCCATTCTCGACGCCTCGACCACCTGAACACGCGTAATTCCGGCCATGAACTCTTCAACCCCCAAGCTATCACCTCCCAGAAGCATACGCAACTCGATGCACGTATGAGGTTGCGGTGGTCAAATTCCCAACCACCTCAAAATTAGGTTTAGAAGCAAAAACCCTCACGCCGCCGTCACCTCAGTCATCCTTGTCAACTCCGACCATTTTTCCAAGCATCCCCGTAGGCTTCTCCACCACCTCACACGACCTCGACTGCCCCAGTTCACCATCACGCCGGAGTTTGACCAAATAACGTTTATAGTACAAAGTCGAACTGCTCTTAAATCCTAACACTAAAAATTACGATTTAAGTTTTAAAAATCATATTAAGGTGTACGAATTCAAGTTGCCTATCTGAATCCATGAATTAGGAAGTTTCAATTCTTCACTTATTTAAAGCTTTTCCAGTTTTCTTGATTTCCAAAGATGTTAACAAGTTGTTCGAACTTAAATGAATCTTAAGTTTTGAGTATAGGCTATAACAAATAGTTTTGGTTTGAAACTTAAGTCCAATCAGTAAATAGAACAAGTGGAAAAGATTTTTGAAATAAAAGTCTTGTGTTTGGAAGTTTAAAACAGAGGACATATATGAATATCAACCTGCGCACACATACTTCCATCATTCAAATTCACTCAGAGAATCCATACTTATACAAACAGTTATTCACAGATGTAAAGGCAACAAATTCATATCTTACAAATAAATGAAAACATCTGTTACTCACCTGAAAACAAGATTGAACAGAGCACCTGATATTTGGAAATTCTTTTGAATCTTTTGAAAACTTGCTTGAATGCAGTTTGAATTTTATTTTATATTTGCAGCTGAAGATCTTCCTCTTTGATCTTTAATTCACTCCTCTGGTTTGCTTTGAGTTTGTGTTGTTGGATTTGTTTTTAAGTTTGAATGATATGTTTATATTTGAGATGAAGCTTGCTTTAAAAATTTTCTCAGTAAAGAAATGAACGAACAAAAAGATGAAGAGTTGATATGTAGGGAGAAGTAGTTGTACAGGTTATATTGTTTTTAACATAGGCATGGCTGAAGTTGCTTTAGAGGCATGGCTTGCCTTAATTAACTTTGTACAAATTCATTTTTTTTTCTTTTCCTTTGCTTTCGGCTGAAGTGATTTTGTTTTAGGGGCCAAAGATATTTGTCTTGTTTTATTTGTTTGGTTTGCTTCCATACTTTATGTACATACATCAAGGTGTTTTATTATTTCTTTTGTTTATATATTTGTTTACAGCCACTTACTTTATTTTTGTACATATTTTGTATCAAAATGAATTATATAGTTAATGTGTTACTTTAAAATTTACTTGATTTATTAACATATTTTATTATGATTTGAAAACTTTCATATCAATTTATTATTTAATTTCACAACTTTAAATCAAAAATAAATTAAATTATAAATTTTAATTTTTAATATTATTATCCATTATTTATTTACAATTTAAACTCAAGTCAAAATATATATCTATATATTTATTATTTTCAAGTTCACTCGAAATTGAGTCGGGGAAACTCGCTTTCATTCAATCGATTTATTTTACTATTTTATTCAAAAATTTATTTAATTACTCAATTTAATTCAAAAATTCATTTAATTATGAATTTAAATAAATTTAAATTTCGGGGTCGTTACACTTGGTATTAAATTTCGAGGAGGGAGATCATACTATTCATGGAATTTAAAAGGTTATTTCATCGTTATTCTGCCCATAATGCTTGTTGAATACGGAAATTAAAATTGTATAAAAGTAGTGTAATTTCTATTTGACCTTATTTTATTCGATAATGTATTCTTAAATAATTTAGTAAATTTTCAGAAGGAGGTTTAATGAATTCTGTATATACTGTAAAGAAATGGTTTTTAAAAGATAAAAATCTCTAAAAGATATCTTTGGATAAAAAGAGAAAAAATAAATGAAATATTTATTATCCACCCACTTAACATCTTTTTATTGATGACTGGTTCGTCCAAACCGGAGCCGGGTTTGGGTAATCCCTATCCGAAAACCGCTTCAAACCAATTTACGCGTTTGGAAGTAAAGTAGATATATTGAAGACCATGATTTTAAAAGATATGGGATCTTTATTTCGGAAGGACTACTTGTTGATAATCTTTGGGTAGCTTCCGAGATAAATAAATAAATAGCAGTGGACCCTTCATTCTGGAAATCTCCAAAACATGAGGACTATTCACTACTAATTCTATGGATAATCCCAATATGATGTGGTAGGAAAGTGCATTCGGTTTGTTCTGTTCCTGGATAACTAGTACGGATGAATGTTTGATGTTTCAATTCTAAATCATATTGATTTATCTCTACGAACGAATCATCTGTTTGGTGGTGAAGAAGGAAACTTCTCTTAGCTTAACACCCTTTCCTAAGATGTACGAGCTTAGGAGTAATACGTTTGTAGAAATCAGTTGTATGATTGTAAAATAGCAAAGTGGCATTCAAAGTGGAAGATGTGCAATGTAAAAATGGTAATCGTTACCTTAAGCCTCACACCCGGGAATCGTGAAACATTGTATGCTTTAAGGCTAAGTGGCTCACAACCAATCAGGGTATGAAATCACCTTCTAGATCTATAAAATTTCTACCCGCTATAATGTCGGGTTTAAATTATGTGGTGTATGCTCGGGATCCCGGATTGGTTGGTAATGGCTAGGTGATGTAATACTCGGTGCTATTTGTGTAATTTTCGGATAGGCCGGTCTTAATTCGCATGAGGACCAACATAGGGGCCTCAGGTGCATTCCTCTAGAAATGCACTATATGGGAGGTAGTCCCTTACCTCGCTATTTAGTTAGAAATCCAATACCCAGTAAGTGCCGTACGGAATTAGTTGTGCAAATACTGAAATGTGAGATGCAAGCATTTTAGCTAAGATTTATAAGTTTATCTGAAAATGTTTTCAAAAGAATATCATTAAAAATAATATTTCAAAAATTTGCATATCAAAGATTTTGGTTATCGTAAGGTAAAAACCCGTTCCATGTTTATGTTCGGCGTGGTCCTATGAGAAACCCTTTTGTTTTCAAACATCCATATTTTGAGTTTTTCACACCAATCCCATGATTGACCCAGAGTTTATTTTTATTTTCCCTTAAACTCTGGGTGCCCTATTTTTCGGGCAGTCAAGTAGTCAGGTGGCTTAGAGCATTTTGGAAGGAGCTCGTAGTATGAAGACTAGAGGGTCCTTTATCTATAGTTATCTATTTTCTACTTCCCGTTGTATCATGTATCATGTATTTTGTATCTACTAGCCCATACAAGGATATGTAGTTATAAATATTCTAGGCTGGGTTAGCGCTTATTGTAACTCTTATGAATCACTTGGAGTGATTATGTGTACTTTCCACCGGTATAACTATGTTGTTTAATACAATGTGAGATTTTATTATTATTCTATGTTTTACTTTTATTTCTTATAAACACCTGATTATCTGCCTTTCGGGCACTTGAATTCGTGGCACATGAATAACATGGATGTATTAGTGTCGATTTCAAGGGTCAAAAAGGCGGGTCATCACAAAGGTCGTTAATGATAGTTAGGGGAATCAATCCATAATTAAAGGCGTAATAAGGGGTTACCTTATACGGCCTTAATTATCAATTGTTTGGGATAGTGCATGTATGCAATTGGTATACATATGAAGTATGACAAAGTTACAGTGATGCGAGGTCAGTCTAAAGTTACATAAAAATTTGCCCCGTTAGATCTGAAAGTATAGATAGATAGCCTTTTGTACTATGTATTGTTTTAATTTTATCAACCTAACAACACACTTTGAGATGGGCCTAAGGTTCGATTGGCTTTTATTGAATCGAAATTAGGTCCGTTTTGAGGCAGGCTGTTACACTTTGTATCAAAGCTTTGGTTACCCGATCAACGGGGATAGGTATAAATATGAGTGGCATATTTGTTATTTTTGAAAGTATTTTCAAAATCCTTACTATATATGTGTGTGTCTGTATGTATACTTAATTTGAACTTACTCTTTAAATTTCGACTACAGAAGTGTTCGCGACCATATTCCTGAAGGATGGACGAGGCGGTTATGGGCTGGAAGAATAAATAGAGTAGGGAATGTATGACAGAGATCGTATCATAAGGAATGTAAATGGAAAAGATTGTAACTCTATAATTAATATGGCAATAAGTGTGCAATAAATAGGGAATTACAATAATTTAATAAGGATATAAATGGACTAATTAAAGAGATTATTAGGGTAATTATGGAGGGGTAAGAAGTTTTAATAGGAAAAGTTGGATGAATAAATAAATCGTCTTTCGAAATTGTCCGGTTAGAATAATAATCATTTATTTCGAACAATCAACATATATAAGAATAGCAAATAAGCATTTTAGGTAGTAATTAAATACTACAGGATAATATAAGTTATAAACATTCGGAAATAAGGGATGATAGAAGAAGAAAATTCAATAGGAAGGACACTTAAAGTCAATTTCTAAAAATCTAACCCTATGTGAAAGAATTTGATAAAACTGATTTTTGGAAACTTCCTTGAAATGTTTTGAATAAGCTTGTCAAAAGATTTATTGAGAAGTTGTTGTTTTGAAAAAAAAAGGGAAATTTTGAAATTCATAAGTTAGAAATTTTGCTAAAGCAAAAGTTTGTGGATGAAATGTTTTAGGTAAAAAGGATTTTTCATTTTTCAAACTCTTAGTTTAAAATTTTGTTGGGTCAAAAAGTTTTCGATTTAAACATTTTCAATAAAGGTATTTTTCTTATTGAAATAAATGTAAAATAGAGTGTAAGTTGGACTTGATGATTTTTTCTAGTTTATAAGTTTGGAAGTTCTTTTAAATTCTTCTTTTTAAAATGGAAATGGAACTTGACTAAAAAATGTAAAAGCCATTTAAGTAGGAGAAATATAAACAGAGGCAATATTGGGAAACTTGGATAGGAATAGCATTAGGAACTTATAAAATAGGATTAATAATCTAGTTAGAGGTAATGTAAAAGAGAAGGGATAAGAATGGGATAGGAAAATTCTGGGATAAGCGTTTACCTTGTTTACTGTACTTTTCATTGTTTAAAGTTATAAATGATGTCACTGAATGGTTTGGATTAAGAGACCGAATTTTAAAAGAATAACCTTTAATGTAAAAAAAAATTAAAAGGAAAAATTATTTTGCTCCTTTTAGGGATTAAGCAATCCTTCCTGAATTTCTGATAGTTTGGTTTAATTATTGGGTTTTTGAAATTTTTGGGTTAAAAATCCTACTTTTAAAGAAGTAATTCTTTGAGGTAAAAGTATTAGAGAAGAGAAATCATTTTACTAAGCAATTTTTAATTTTGGGGTTGAGAATAAGTGGTAAATGATTTGAAAATTGTGAAAAGTTGGGTTCAAAATATTTTTGGAAGGTTTTGTCCCGATGTTTAACAAAAATGGAGTAGATATATAAGATAAAATAAAATATTTGTTTTGATTGGGAATTCGGTTAGCCAAACTATTTTTACAAATTGGAAATTCTTTTGGGAAGTATGCTTAAAGGTTTTCTTTTGACATGTGGAAATTCTTTTGCAAGTTTAATTTCAAATGTCGCATACTAGCATAATGTGGATTTCCGTGTTTACATTTTATGAAGTAGATAAGGGTCACTATTTAGGAAAGAAAGATTAAAGGTTCCAGGAAATAAATAAAATAAGAATGATATGTACAAACTGATCTGAAAATTTTAATTCAATCCCAAGCATTTATTTGTACAATGTTGGTAAAGTGTAAGGATATTTAGATCAATAATTGGGTTGTAAGTTAAGTTGCCCTTGGAATGCGAATTTATATATTTTGATTTATTGGGAGCAGGTTCCGTATAATTTCCATAAATTATCTAATTCCTTAAATGTATAAAAGTGTGGCGTTCGAATTAATAAAGGGTATACCAAAATATGAAAGAGATGTGTAAGATATGGATATTCTTTTCCATAGTTTACACTGCTTATTTCAATAAAAGAAAAAGAAACGATCCCTTGTAATTTCAAACAAAACAAAAATATCACTTGTGATTAATTTATGGAAAATTTCAATGGTAATCCTACTTGAAAGGATAGCTCTGATAAAATAAAATATGGAAAGGAATGTTCTAGTTTAGGATTTAATAATTAGAAATATATAAATAGCATAATTTACAACAACATTTGTATTTATTATAAACAACGTAGTAATTATAAAACTAGGACTTCCGGACACTGATTACAGATTTAATGGGCAATAAATTTGTAATGAAAAAGAAATTAATAGGGAAGTGATTAAGGAATCTAATATGGTATTTATGGAGGAATTGAATACTCATAATACTTTTGAATATGGTAATAGATCGAAATGGATTAAATAAGGATTGATTAAAAATTATCAATTTTGACATTAGTGACCAGTTATTATGAGTAATGAATATTTATTAGAACTAAGAAGGAAAATTAAGAAAGATGGGTAATGGTGGAATGACAATCTAGGAATGCACATCTTAATTTGTAAGGAGCATTAGGACCCCAACATCATTAACACCAGTTAGTGATTAAGGGAAGATTCCAACAAAATTTTCTTTTGGGATTATGGATAGTAATCGCTTATTGTCTTCTTTAGAAAAAGTCTTCGATATAGTATAAGACATGTTCCCGTTTAATCACTATGTTGATTTTAGGGATGGGATTAGACCTCTAACTCTCTATCTATATATATATATATATATATATATATATATATTAAGGAAAATCGTAAATAAGGAAATATCATGAGGATACTTAACTAGTGATAAACCGAAGGTAAGACTGGAAGTTAGCAAGAAAATTAGGTTAGAATGCTTCAAACCCAAAGCTTGCGAAGGGTTACCATTCACCTCGAATGAGTTAAGATTTATAGTGATATTAAGAGAATTTTCTAATTGGTCAAGGATGAAGAGAGAGTCGTTGGATAAGTTTCTAGATGTTGGACATGCCAAAGGATTAAGGCTAAGGAAGGCAAGCCCGAAGGATTTCTATTACCATCGGAGGTTCTGACTTGGATATAGGAGCATATATCGATAGACTCTATAGATGGGTTGCCTAAAGGCAATGATGCTATTTAGATTATAGTAGATTGGCTCATTTTACTTCTGTTGGAAGTAATAGGACTACAGCATCTCTAGCACAAGATTTGTGTCAAGAAGTGGTGCGACTACATGGAGTTCCAGTTAGCATTGTTAGTGATAGAGACCCTTTGTTCACTAGGGAATTTTGGAGGAGTTTGCAATCTGCTTTGGGAATGACTTTGGATCTTAACACCACTTACCAACCGCAAACCGACGATTAAATAGCAAGGGTGAACAAGAATTTAGAAGATTTGTTGAGAGATTGCAATATGGATTTTGGAAAACCTTGGAGAAGGTAGAAGTGTTTAGGTGGCGAATGAAAGGCCGCACATGATTGTCAGGAGTCCTATGCTAAAAGGCGAAGAAAGGAATTGGAGTTTTTAGTTAGGGACATGGTATTCGTTAAAGTTTCCCTTCTTAGAAAGGTTATGAGGTTTGGTACATATGAAACATGGCACCTAGGTTCATTGGGCCTTTCCCGATTTTAGAGAGGGTGGGGAAACTTGCTTACTGGGTGGAGCTTTAGGATTAAATAGCAGGAGTCCATAACGTCTTTCATGTTTCACACCTGAGGCAATGTCTGCACGACATTGCCTTTTTAATAGAGCCTGATCAGTTAAATGATGTTGAAACGGAGCTGATGTGCACGTAAATGTGCATATATTTACATCCATATTTAATCTATTTTTTTTACCTAAATAAATGTCATAATTGGTATTTTTACATGTTTAAAACCAAATGTTTAAAACCAAATTTCAAAAAATGCTTTCAAGTCATCATTCATACATCAATTTGAGGGTAAAACGGTAATTTTGTGCATATATTAACTTTGAGAATATTCACTTGCACATTTTATTTTTATTTAAAGGAATTTGGATGGAAATACGAAGTTCTCATGGAAATATGCATGCTCAAAGATGGAAACAAAGGAATGAAGGTGGAAATAATTCAACTCATGCATCATGGAGGACCCCACCTACCCACTTACCTTGATCTACAATTAGAAGCTAATGCACATGTTAGTGGAGCTTAAAGTTACATGCGTACTTAATGGAGGATTAATTAGAGGCTAATGATAACTTAGTGGCTACACTTACTAAGGGGTATTTTGGATAGTCCCCTAAATTATGGATTAGGGTTTTAGGGTTGTATAAATACCCCTCTTATGTACATGTAATCTAGTTTTAGTTTTTACTTACATTAGAATGCAAGTTGTAGCCTCAAAATTATATGAAATAAAAATGGCTTCCTAAGCCTCGTTTTCTTTTATTTCTTCTTTGTTCTTATTTTATTTTCTTGATCATTTATATTTACACGCCTTCTTTCAGTTCATGTTAGTAGCTTAGTTTATTTTTATGCAAGTAGTTTAGTTCTTTTTTTTATCCTAATTAGCTTTCACTTTGCTTGTTTTCTATGTTGAAATTTACAAGTGTTGAAATGATAACACAAATGAGTAGCTAAACCCCTTCAATTTAGGGGTAATGAAGCTCTCTAAATTATGTTAATTCAACATATCTTGTCATTTACGTCTCTTTTTAATGCTTCATGAAAAGTGAATGTTGATGTAAGTTTATAAAAGGGAATTTGATAGCCTATGTTGTAAGCACAAATGGGCTATGCTTAATCCACATAAACACAATTTACATCATCATTTACTCGACTAATTTTGGTCATGAAATTAAAGGAGAAACAAAATTTGATGATCTATGTTACTAAAAAAATAGTAAATAGATCATACTTAAAATTGTTTTTGCTCTAATTTCATGTTCATTTTCATTACAATTGATAAGTGGTTTTATGTGTTGTATTATAGTTTAATGGTTTAAGTTATGTTAATTAATAACGTAAATAAACCATACTTAGGATAAATATATCACTAATTCCACTTAAGATCAAAATAGGGATCATAGATTATTTTTGTGTTGATTTATGTAAAAATATGAGAGTGGATTTGCCTCTAAATTTTTTTCTAATCTCATATTTTCATTCACTTGTTCTAGCTAGTTTTACATTTTTAGCTTAAAAACAATCTCAAGGTTGGTTTAATTTGATTGAGTAGAATTTTTAATCAATAAAATTCCCTGCGGATCAACCCATACTCGCCACGTACTAAAATTGTACACCGTACGCTTGCGGTTATTTTTAATTAAAATTTTATGGCTATTTTCTAATTCGATGGAAAGTTAGCCATTCAACAGGAGCCCATCACCCCCATGCCACCGCATGCATTGTGGAGCACAGTATTAAAAGGCTTTGTATCAAAGAAAAATTAGGAGGGTTTGAGTTGTGATGCCCCACCTCTATATAAACACTAGCCAAGGACACTACGGGGTAATGCCATCGACTAGCACGAAGAATAAGGCTGTTGAGGAGCGGCCATCTGTGTAATTGGTTTGAGCAAGAACCGATACGTCAGATAGTATATCAGGCATATCATTTCAAGAGTGTTTGCGCCAAAATTTGTCACAAACCCCAAATGTCGAGAAAGCACCGGTGCATGAACACAAATCAGCAATATATAATCACAAAACACAGCTCTGAGTAATGTAGAGGATAAAAAGTGAAGAATAATAAACTTAAAACAGAAAGAGATAGACAGAGACACAAGACTTATAGTGATTCGGCTATCTCCAGCCTACGTCCACTCCAAAAGTTGATCTTTTATTGATGTTCTTGCTGGTTACAACTGATTACAGCAGATTATAACGATAAAATTCGAGTATAACAGCAGCTATGGATTGCAATGTTGAATCAGGCAGAGTCTGGACGTTGAGAAGCCAAAAGATCCTTTTTCTGTTGGCTTTGGTGTGCTATTTATAGACGTTCCATGCAAAGATCTCGCTCAAACTTCGGGAGACTCCTCCTGGCACGTGAGGGGGCCCACGCGACCGATCCCATGGAGTTTCGGCTTGATCCATGATCGATACGAACGAATTTCGTATTGATCAAGATTTGATCCAATCGGGTCGAAACTTGGCGTGGACCTTCCTTAGCTTGTACGTAAGCTCCTGTGAAAATTTCATAGCATTTGGACTTGTGGATTAGGAGATATGATTGATACGAGTTGGAGTTTTCGGTGGGCTGCCTTGTTCGAATCGATCTATTCATATCGTTCCGTTCGACTTGATCCTGAGCACGTGTGCATGTGGTGCTGTGGCGCGAGATTCTTGGATCGCTCCATCTTTTGTGCCGAATGATCGAGTCGTCCTTGTGCATAGGCCTTGTTCGCATCGATCGGTAGTGACGTATTTCATGTTGAATGACACACTGTTTGCATCGATCCAACAGTTGCTCTCTTCGAATCGATGATTCATAGGCGCTTCGTATCGATCGATCGTGGTGTTCATATCCATTGATTATCTGTAAATCGATCGATACGAATGAGTGTTTGTTATGGATCGATACGAACTGTCGACGCTCGATAGATACGAATAAGACTTCACTGGAGCCAGACGAACACGATGGATACGAAGCGAAGTCACTCTGATCGAGTCGAACTCGATGGATTCGAACAGCACTTCTTTGGATCGATTCGAACAAGGCGCCGAGATCGATACGAACAGCGCGTTTCCCTCATTTTGTATCGATCATATCTTGAGCTTACGAACCCGGATTGACATGAAACTTGAAACGTTGGCTTTCACAGCTTTTCTTGTCATGTCTTGTCGGTTGTAGCTCATTCCAGACTCGGACAAAATTCGTCGACATCCATAGTGAACCTATAATGTATAATCGATGCCTGGGGTGAATAATCATCGATTTCAGTCAATTTCTTGATATCTCAGTTTTGCTAGAAAGTGGGATAACAAAGAGGAAATCTGAAATATCCAATCCAAACTCAAATCTACTACACTGTGGCTAAGGGGCCTTCGGAATCAATATAAGATAAACATAACATAAAATCAGTTGCAGATATTCATATCACTAAGGCGGAAAGAGATATGAATACAACACATAGAAGTGAACATCATAGTAGTGGTCATAAAGATCCACTACATCACAAAAGAATAGGTACATGTTTTACACAAAAGAATATGTATACATCAAAGAGTCTCTATCTCGTATACATGAAAGACAAAAACTACTAAGCTAAAGTAGTCAGCCAAAAGTCAAAAGCTAATCCCTGCTAAGAAGTCAAGTGGAAGCACCTGAAACACCTCGGTCTGACCCGAGTATTATTTAAGAAGAAAAATAATAAACAGATCAGTCTAGCTATAATTATCATGTAAGATGAGATAGAATAAGAGATATAACAAATATATATGATAACGGTAAAAATCATATAATATCTCAAGTTTTCTCAAATACCCAAAAAGAATGTCATATTCTTTATTTTATTCACCAAGTCACAAATATTAATAAAGCTTATCAATGCAAATCACAAATATTGGAGAACATAAATTCCAGAAAATCATCAATTAGAAATCCAGAAATCACAAAAAGGGGGGAGGCCTATCATAAACGGGAGCATAAAAACTCACCAACAAGTGTATCATAAACGGGATGCTATCCCATGGGTCGCTAACCCATAAAAATATGGGGTATAGTCCCCCTTTGAGGATGAATGAGCCGAACATTGACGCACCCTAAAAGATACGCCTCTTGCACAGACTCATTGAGCCGATTGCTCCTCGAACGGTCAAAAAACCAAGATCGCTACCCCACCAAATTGAGCCGATGCTCCACAGAATGGGGTATAGTCCCCCCACGTGGACAAAAGACATCGCATATCGCTAGTCTAAACCACAAAACGATCATCATTGATCAATAAGTGTAAATTACACCAAGCTAGTAAATAAATGAGTTTAACTTCATGTCCCATAACCACTAGCATAACTTAAATATTTACGAACAAATTATAGACTTCCACTCGAAAATAAGTGTAAATTACACTAAGCTAGTAAATAAATGAGTTTAGCTTCATGTCCCATAACCACTAGCTTAACTTAAATATTTACGAACAGATTGTGGATTTCCACTCGAAAATTGTCAGGAGATTTCAATCGAACAAGTCCAAGAATTAACAGACGAAGTAAATGCAAGCGTTTCATACCACTTATTTTGCTAAGTCGTTTAATTGGATTTATCATACGAATGAGGTAAAGGTTTGTATATACTAATAGATTGGAAAACGGTTTTAAAAACGAGCTTTGTATTAAAAGTAATGTTGAAATTATTTTTGTGAAAGAGTTTGAGTATTTACTACTAGTATAGAAACCTTTGTATTTTAAAGTGACAAATCATAGAAACGATTGTAAAAACAATCTATCACCAAAAATCCACATTTCAATAACGTGAACCAAAACCATGAAAATCGATATCAAATCAATCAAATGGATATTCCCAAAAGTCCAGAAAAGAAGTCATCAAAGTCGATAATAAATGACAACAACTAACCGGATCAACAAAAATCAATAAGAAATGGAAATTCGCATAAAAACAAGCAAATTGGAAAAAAAATCAACAGGACCAGACGTCTGGTTGGTTTGACCAGACGTCTGACCCTAGGCTCTGCCATTTTTTTCCGTGTTTGTTATTTTTTTCTCAGAGACCTCAACCAGACGTCTGGTTGCCTGGGCCTGGGCAGAATTTGCCTAGGCCAATGATGGCCAAATCAATTCGGAGGCGATCAGACGAGCGATGGAGGCTAGGGATTTATGCCAAGCGACAACCCAGCCCTATAGGCTCTTCGATACCCCCCAAACAGCATGTCCAAACATTCAAGATAGGATCTTTAAAGATTTTGACTTCAAAATACCAAAATTGGGAGATTTGCCAAACCAATTCAAATCAAACGCAATTGAACATGAAATAGATGTTAGGAATTCATACTTAACAAGAATGTAGCTATAGACATAGATGTGAGTTCAAGAACTCACCTTTAAATTCAAAAACAAGAAATGAGAAGCTCTAAAACAAGCTTCGACCAATTCCTCTTCACTACACATCTAGAATCTTCAATTTATTATCAAATGCAAAGTTTTTCCTAAGTTAGGTTATAGGAAAAATCAAGAATTGAAGAGGGATTGAGATGGAGAAGATGAAGAGGATGCATACCTAAGCTTATCCTTGATTTTATAACTTGAATTTGAATTTCCTAAGAGAACTAGGGCTTAGGAATTTATTTTCCTCTTTCCACCATTTTTCCTAGGGCTTGAGTGTATTAGGAAATTAGAAATGGAATGAATGAAGGGGAGTGGAGTGGGAGGTATTTGGTAGAAAGTTTGGGTTCTTTTATTGGGTTAATGGGCTAGAACACAACCCAAAGCCCAAATGAAAATACCAAAATCCTAATCAACTCCAAACATAGCAATGTTTATACTCAAACATGTTGTAAACGCCGTTTTGAACTCAATGAAAGTGGTCTCAAGTCCGGATTCGATTGTTTACAAAAAGTCACATTTCGGAACTTAATCCAACTAACGATGCTATATTTACATAAAACATTTAAATATATAATCGTAAAATTGCGGGTTGTTGCACGAGTAGATGGGGAGATAAACCAGTGGAAAGCACATGGAAAACTGAAGAAAGGATGAATGTTTCCCATCCCGAGCTTTTCTTTGGTAAATTTTTCTCTCCAAAAATATAGGTACGTGGTTGCATCATGATTGCTAGATTGGATGGTAGGAGATGGTTACCACACTTTTTACTATTATTTCTGCACTATAGAATTTCATGTATATTTAGGATGCTTGCATGCATGCCTATATGTCACGATCTTGCATTTGTGTAGGATTGAGCTCACATATTGTATGCTGCATACATAATCACATTGCAATTTTGGATGAGTATATGGTTGTGTAGTGTAACACCCCTAATTTTGATTAACATTATTTTGGACATTTAATTAGATAAATTAAATAGAATAATATATGGTGATAAGGAGAATGAGATTTGATAATAAAAATGGGTCGTGCCATAATTAATAAGTTAACGGGATTAAATATAACTTAAATAAGCAGGAGGAATAATGTTTGGGGAAAAATAGGAAAATGCTTTATTTCCTAAACCTAAACCCTTCCATTCTCATTTCCTCATTCACTTACATTCACCCAAACACTATCAAACTCAAGGCTGGCCATTACTAAGGAATTCAAGAGAAGAAAAAGCTATGAAACAAGAGGAAAGCTTAGGGGCAATCAAATTTAAACTCAAATCTCATTTCTCTTCATCAAATCAAGGCGAATAATGATTACCCATCTCAAGTGTGCTTGTTTATTTTAAGTTTTACGATTATATCTTATGATTTTTGGTATGCCATGTTGTGAATGAATGATGATTATATGCTTAATGATAATTTATTGGATTTATTATGGAATTAATTAATAGGTTTTAAGAGTGCAAATCTAGTTTATGACATCCAATTGACTTGAAATTTGGATATAATGTTAGAAACATTATTTTAGAACTGCGTTTTTAATTTCCTAATATTCCATGAAAGTATGAATATTTTATGAATTCCCTAAACGAGGAAATTAATTTATTTCGAGTTTTAATTATTAAAAAATTAAATAATGTTTTTGGTCCCGAAATATTTTTATGTTAAAGAATATGTTAATCATGATTTATTGTGATTTTTGGGGATTTTTTCCAAGTTTTTATGAATCATTATGAATTTATTAGACTAGAAAAGAATAATGATTATATTAAAACATTAATATAAAATTATTGGTTTGCAAATTATTTTGGGAATGATAATTCTGACCTACAACAATTTTCTAAAAAGGATTTGATAAAGAAGTTTATTATCTAATAGCAATTTGACAAAAGATTGAAGTTTGTTAAAAAAGATTGCTTTTTAAAGAAATAAAATAGTTTTTATGTTAATTACGAGATTGCCATGACGTTATTAATCAATGCCGACCTCCATCTATGTCGCAGCTATTAATGTCGTCTATTTTTATATCAGTTATAGTAATGCCGCAAGTTTTCACCATGGTTTTAAACAATGCTGCTTGTTTTCAATATTAACTCCTTATACTATGATGTCGCACTTATCTATACTGGCATTAATATTTATAGCAGCAATGATGCTGTATATCTTCATTTCTATATAAAGAGGCAGTAATGCTGCATTTTCGACATTGATATTAAAGGCCAGCAATGCCGCATATATATAATTTCAGCACTATTACTTTAGGCGGCAATGCCACATATAAACCTCACTTTTGACATCGATATAAATGGAGATGATGCCACTTATTTTCTATATCGACATAAATGATATTAATGACTCTATGATATTGATGCCGAAGGTCATCAATGTCGTCATTCCCCTACTTTCATGTTTTAAAGCTTTATACTATGCAGAGCAAAGACTATGCCGCTTATATTCGACAACCTCTATATTTATGTTATGTGACATAAATGATTTTGGCCTTATGACCTTATGCTTTATTAAATCTGGTGCTTTACCATAATAGCGACATAGAGAGGTGTGACAACCCATACCAGCTATATCGATGCCGCACTTTATCAATTCAAATGGTTTTATCATATACGGCTTTATAGCCTAAGGTTTTGAGTTGCGACAACCTCTGAATTGTTTCAAAGTTTATCAAAGCTACTTTATAAAAGCAATATCTTGGCATAATATTATGGATAAAGTAAAGGGCTATATTTTCCTTATTTTGAGTATGATTTCAAGGGTTAAATCGATTATAAAGGTTTATGTTTTCAAAGAAATAAAAAGGGTAATTATCCTAGGATTTTACTAGAGAGATTATTGTTTTTTGATAATTTTGATAGGATAAATTGACTCAAGGATTAGAGAATAGAAAACCAGATAAAGGGACTGGTGTAGGGTAGCGTCCTATACTTCAACTGTTAGCCCCTAGTTGATATTAGTCCACAATTCCAGTGCATAGGGCTTTGTTAAGGGTAAAACTAAAAGTAGGTTTACGCATAGAAAGGAATATAAATTAGGTAGGTTATTGGTTGGCCTATAAAACCATTAGGTTCATAGTGAGCCTAGCAAAACTATGAGATTGATAGATGGTCACGTAAACACTCAAATGATTGTGTTTGGATGAACAGTGCAGTTTACTCCTAATGTTAGTTAGGGTTTTTTGGTATATCTAATAGGCACGTGTCAGCCGTATATGTTTGTAGTTACCTGAGGAAAACTATGAAGTAGAGATAGATAATTAACTGAGACAGATTAGTCAGGATTACCCATTTAGCATGCATGCATTTAATTATCTTGTGTTTATGTAACCACTATGATTGCAGGAGCATGATTGTGATAAACATATTATTAAAGCATACTAGTGAGGGGAAAACCCGTTGCACTCAACGGCGTGGTCTCATTAGATATCTATTATCGAGACAGCATATTATTATTTAGACCAGACTTTTTGTCTGATCTGAAGTTTTTTCCCTTTAACTCGCTGATGCTCATTTGAATAGATTGAGAGTAAGGTTTTTAGGTTTTAGGTTGACGAATAAAGCTTCCAAAGATGTACAGAAGGCAGAGATAGTTATATAGGAGTCTATCTATGTCCGTTGTGTTATTATTTTGTTCGAAAGTATGTAATGGCAGAAGTTGTATCTGTCCAGTAGTAAACACTGATCAACCAAACGGGTATCTTTATAGGTCGCTCTTGGATTATATTTGTAATAATAGTATTTTATCTTAACCAGGGCAATGTTTTGGGATTGTGTACTGAATATGGAAATTCATTAATGAAATCCATGCTTTGGAAAATTTTCATATTCATGTGCTTTGATGTTAATGATACTATTAACTTATCTCATTTTGTCACTAGAGAATAGTACTACTAATGACTGCAGCATCAGTAGCATTTATTTTCGGACCTTAAAATAGGGGATGTTATGACTAGGTATTAGAGTAAAGGTTTATGTAAAACTAAAGGAATTTCGAACTTTAAAAGCGGTTTCGAAAACATAATCCTAATGAATTAAAGAGTGAGATTGGGGTATAGGATAACGCCATAGTAACGTGCTTGTATTTGTTATATATAAGTATATATTTATCCCAATTCTTCTCTCTCTCTCTCTTAGACCGTTCTTCCGTATCTTACTAAGGTTCGAATGCAGATTTAAAGGAAGTAAGATATGGAGGCTGGAAATGGAAGAGTGAATCTAGGTGGAGGAAGCACTACAACCAATGGAAATGTCAGGCCTAATACTATGAGTTCCGGATCGAAAAACAGCTGCTAATGTGGGTGCTGGAACACCACCGGTAGACATGGGAGCTATGTACCAGTTCTTTATCAATATGATGCAAGCTGGAGTTGCAGCTGGATTAGTTGGTGGTAATGCTTGAGGAGCAAATCCTGAAGTTCCTGTTGTCAATAACTATGTTGTTTTGAGTCGGGATTATGCAAGACTTGGAGGAAAGCCATTTATTGAAATTGAGGATGCCACTGAAGTAAAGAATTGGCTGCTTCATTATGAAAGGATTTTCACTGATTTAGGCACGAACGATGAGCAGAAGAGGAGATTAGCTTCCAAACAATTGCAAGGAGCTGCATTGTACTAGTGGAACAGTGTAACTATGTGAGTACCAAAACAAAACTTGACTTAGGCGGAATTCAGAAGGAGATTCGAGGAGAGACTCATTTATGAGATAGCCAAGTCAACTTTGCTTAGAAAGTTGTTGAGTTGGAACAAGGTGATATGTCAGTGCTTGAATATGCAACCATATTTGAGGAGCTATCCAGATATGGAAATGCCACTATGCATATGGTAATCAAGAGGAATGAAAAGTTCGTTAAAGGATTGAAACAGAGCTTGCCAGAGCAACCTTACCACACCTTAGAGATCCTTGTGATGTAGTAGGGGAGATGGCACTGAGGAATGAAGAAATGCTTGCGATGTTTAGTAATAACAAGCCGGTAGAGGATCAGGGCAGTCAAAGTCAGAAAAGAAAGTTTTTTCAAAAATGGGAGCTCAGAAGGATGGAGTTGCTAAGAAGGGAAAAGCTGATATTGTCTACTACAAGCGTGACAAGAAAGGACACTTTGCCAACTAGTGTCATTCTGAGCATGGAAAGAAGGCCACAGGAAAGAAGAACATCAAGTGTTTTAACTGTGAACAGATAGGGAATTACAAGAATCGGTGTAGAGAACCAGCTAAGGTTGAGAAAGGAAAGTGTTTTCTTTGGAATCGTCTACCACCAATAGCAGAGGAGAAGGAAAATTCTATGATGGGAGGTATGCTTTTGATTCATGGCATACCTGTTAGAGTATAGTTTGATTTTGGTGCATCACATTCTTTTATCTCTTATTGTTTAGTAGATAAGCCTAGTTTAGGACCATCATACCTTATTACTTCCTTAAGGGTTGCGAATCTAATAGGAGGGTATGCAACTCTTGAGACGAGATGTGACCATTTAGAGTTTTAGATGTTAGGTCATATGTTTTCCTGCAGTTTATGTGTGTTTGATTTTGTGGGCTTTGGAATTATATTAGGTATGGATTGGTTAAGAAAATATGATACTGAGGTATTTTTCCAAGATAGGAAAATATCACTAAGACACCCTAATAATAGCGATCAAATTATATACTCAATAGAGAACTCAAATTTTGATGTTTGAGCTTTATTGGGTGCAATGGAGGAGGAAGATGAGTTGAATCGAGTTTTTTTCATATTAGAGTTCTTAGATGTCTTTGAGCTAGTGATAGGATTACCACCAAAGCAAGCTATTGAGTTTTGAATAGATCTTGTACCTGGATCTAAACCCATAAGTAGATCGCCTAACAGAATGACACCTACTGAGATGAAGGAGTTAAAGGTGCAGCTGATGGACTTAGAAGGAAAAAAATTCATTAGACCAAGCAGTTTGCCTTGGGGAGCGACTGCAGTATTCATAAAGAAACTAGAAGGTCGTTGAGATTATGTATCGATTATAGTAAGTTGAATGAAAGACGGTAAATAATCGATATCCTTTGACAAGAATAGATGATTGAATTGATCAGTTGAGTAGAGTAAAGTATTTTTCCAGTTGGATTTGGCGACAGGGTTCCATCAATTGAGAGTGGTGGAGGATAGTATTTCTTTGAAGGCGTTTCGAATAAGGTATGGTTCATACAAGTGGTTAGTAATTCCATTCGGATTGACAAATGCGCTTGCTTTCCTTGTGGACCTGATGAACCGAATCATCTCAGAGCATTTGAACAGATTCGTGTTAGTATTTATAGATGACATCCTGATATATTCTAAGAATGAGCAAGATCATGAGACTCACCTTAGAATAGCGCTTGAGACGTTGAGGCAACATCAACTAAAAACGAAGTTTTTAAAATGTCATTTTTGGAAGAAAGAAGTGAAGTTCCTTGGTCATGCAGTTTTAGAAAAAAGGTTGTCAGTAGATCCTGCTAAGATTGAGCTTGTTAATAATTGAAAGAGACCTGAGACGGTGACCGAGATAAAGAGTTTTCTTGGATTAGCTGGATATTAACGAAGATTCATCAAGGATTTCTCCCTTATAGAAGCACCTATGACTAAACTAACGAGGAAGGACATGACTTATGTTTGGATCAATAAATGTCAGGAGGTATTCCTGAAGCTAAAATTTTTATTGACCAATGCGTCTATGTTAGTTATATTAGATGAAAAAGTAATCAGGATTTTGTGGTGTATGCAAATGTGTGTGGAAAAGGATTTTGAGCCGTGTTGATGCAAAGAGGTAAAGTGATTGCCTACCCTTCTCAACAGCTCAGACCACATAAAGTTAGGTATCCGACTCACGATTTAGAGTTGGCAGTTGTAATCTTTGCTTTGAAAGTGTGGTGAGATCACCTTTTGGTGGAAATATTCGAGTTGTTTTTGGATCACAAGTCTTTGAGATATTTAGTCTCTCAGAAGGAGTTGAATATAAGACAGCAGAGGTAGTTGGAGTTCATAGTAGCTTATGATTTTGATATTGAGTATACGCCAGAGAATGGAAACAAGGTAGCTGATGCACTTAGCAGAAAACATCAGAATGCGGTATTAGCAATGATAGAGGAATGGAAAGATTTAGAAGCGTTGACTACTTGTACCATGCAGTTAAGATCGATGGCTAGTTCTAGTCACAATACGGCAATGTTATCTTGTTTAGAAGTTCGAGCAGTATTGATCGAGAGGATTGCTTCTAAGCAGAGAGATGATCCATTGCTAGCCGAAAGGTTTAGAAGATTGGAAGGAGGAACTGAGATTGACTATTTAAAGGGTTTTATTCTTGATCAGAATGGATGGTTAAGAAAGAAGGGACGATTGTGTGTTCCAGATGTTGGTGACCTAAGGAAGGCAATTCTTAGGGAGTGTCATAGATCGAAGTTTACCATCATCCTGGAGGAGCTAAGATGTACCAGGACATGAAGAGAAGTTTCTTCTGGGAATTTATGAAAAGGAATTTTAGGTTTATGGGTAAAGCAATGTTTAAATTGCCAGCAAGTGAAAGCCGAGCAGCAGAAACCAAGTGGTTTGCTTTAGCCTTTAGATATACCAGTATGGAAATGAGATTCTATATCTATGGATTTTGTAACGACCTGTTATTATGATCCTTAAAAGTCGACACCAATACATCTACGGTATTCACATGCCGAACATCCAAGAGCTGGAAAGACAGATTGTTGGGGAAAAGAAAAGAAAAAACATAATAGAATCTCACATCATGACGAGTAAAATACAATATACAATAGATCTTTACAAAAAGAAACTGTAATATACATACGTCCATCATAATACACTAATCTATCATCAGCCTGGATAGTTATTACAATCTCTCCTCATGAAAACTGATAAGTATTATCAACCAATGCAGCAGAAAATAAATATATACGTGAATACGTCTTGGAGGTATCCAACTTGTCTTCTGAAGCTCCAAAGCATCCAAACTAGATCTATAAACATGCTCGGTCTGACCCAAGCGTTATAAGAAAATAATGCTCGGATCAGTCTGGTAAACCAACATGAGAAACACATCTCAAATGGATTTTAATGTTATAAAAACCTTTCAAAATAAAGGTATCTCGTAAGACCACACCGCACATAAACACGGACGTGTTTTACCTTATGATAACCAAACTATTTCATAGGAAATCTTCTGATATTATAAAAATGCCTAGGTCTTAAATTAAATATTGAATCAAAGCCGATTGTTACATTAATTAAATTCTAGCATTATAGGTATACAACTAAGTCCGCAAGGCGCTTATTGGAGAATGGATTTCCATAAAATGACACGGCTACTTGGGTAACGCCTGCCACAGTACGCCTCTAGTAAATGTACCGAGGTCAAAAACTTTTCGACCATTACAAATCAGGACCGAACTACCCCTTACTGGATAGTACCGAATATTTCACCACCCCAGTTGCTTTGCAACCTTTCCGAGAGCTCTCATGCACAACCAAACCCATAAATGTATATATCTAGAAAGGGCGATGACAATACCCTAGTGGGTGCGACCCACTTAGCCCTGAAGCATATCCCCTAGTTTATTCATTCTCGGTTGATAAGGCTTGAGGCTACGTTTTACCTTTTTGATAGTGATCCCACTTGGAATGCTAACACTGCCCTCCAAGCAATAATGCAGTGCCAGCATTCGTCCATACAAGATGTCCAGGATATAAACAAACTGAAGGCACTATTTCTACTACATCCATTTGGAATCACCATCCGGATTAGTATCAAGTAGCCCTTACACTTCAAAGAACTCCTTCTTCGATCATGTTCAAGATATTCCAATTTGAAACACTTATGCCGGTTCAAAGTGGTTTTTAGATAATGTATCAGATCCCGGTCTTTCCCGAACCGAAAGCGATAGTTTTGAAAACTGGCTAACATTTGATAGTCGGTTATTTAACCATCAAATAAACAAATAATTCAACCAGAGATTTAACTAAGCACGGTGCAGCACAAAGCTACTACTAAGCCTCTTTAGTTAACCACTTTGTTAATTAAAACCATTTTGTAAATACTTGTATCAAAATACTTTTACTAAAATATATTTCACAAAACCCTTCTCTACACTTTTCAATACTTTGAAAACATTCACATACTTATCTCATCGGTATAAGCATATTCATGAAACGCTTATAAAAGATTTCGCCTCCAAAAACCCACATTTAGTTGGGTTAAAACCAATGTCATTTAAACAGAGATAATAATAAGCAAAACACTATTCCTTCAGTGTTAAGTATGAAAAAAGAATGTTCCATACCGTAATTAAGAATGTCATTTTAGGGAATCACATCTCTATTAGAAATAAACTCCCTTATAAAATCCCTTTTATAAGTATAAGCTCTAAATTCATCTTTAAACTTTCTTTTATAAAACTCATCTCTATTTACAAAGCTCCTTTTATAAATCACAAATAAAATTATAACCTCCATGAATAAATCTCCAAATATAAAATTATAAACTCATACGCTTGCAAAAATCTACAAATATAATTATAAGGCTCCTCATATTTACAAACTCCTTTTATAAAATATTATTTATAAATTCCTTTATAAATAGCTTAAACATAATTATAGCCTCATATTATAAATTCCCAAATTTATTAAATAACTTCTTTGTAAACATCCTTTATAATATTTATAACTCATTCTATAAAACTTCTTATTTTAAAAAAATATCATTTATAAAACTCATTTTATAAATTCCCAAGCTTATTTCCACCACTTTTATAAAACTCTAAATTCATTTTAAATAAAACTCCTTTTACAAATATCTATATATAATTACAAAACTACTTCTACAAACAAAACTCCAATTATAACTACAGAACTCATATAGTTTTCATAACACGATCATTATATATATATGCAATAAATTCACAACTGTGATTCATTACTCCAATTTGACCAAACGATAAAAATTTGCCTTTTATAAAATGCTATTTATAAACCTATTCATTTATTTATCAGATATCGCTTATAAATCTCTGTTTAATTTATAAAATACCATTTATAAATCTGTTCTTTTATCACAACAATTTATATAAAATATTTCACAAATATTTATTCCAAAATATTTTTTATCTCTCTTTGAAAACAAAAATCACTTTATAATAAGGATAAACCCCTTTCTATTTCCTTTAAAATAAAAATTTATTATTGTAATAACTTTTCCATGAAAATAGATACTTTCCCAAAATAATCTTAAAACATTTACATATATATACATAAATTAGAAAAGAAGAATAAACGAAATTAAAAGTAAAATAGGGAAGTACGAAAACTAATTTTAAATAAAATATCATTGAAAATCCAAAAGATTAGATTAAAAATCATTTTTCCAATCAGAAACCATTTCCAAATCAAACCGCAATTAATAGTAATTTCCTAAATACTATATTAAGACCAATAGTTACTATTGCACTTTACCAATGCTATTACTATCCTTTTCACTAAAAAGGTTTTACTTTTCACACATGTCGGTGTCACATCCAATATGGCCAAACAAATCAATTTGACATTTAACAATCTATATAACAGGTATATAATTGAAATAAATCAATAGTTATATAGTAGGAAATTAAAATTTACAATATTGAAAAATCCGGATTTCTCTACTAAATTCTTGTATTTCAATTTTCAATGTCGATCGCTTTTAAAAGCGGATATTTTAACCAAAACAGCCAATAATTCAACCAAACACAAACAGTAACATCTAATCTATTATATAACATACTAATTTATCCAAAGAGGTGAGTTATACTCACCGAAATTCCAGATGGCGCCGAAGCATTCCCTTTTGAACTAAAATCGAACGACGTCCGATTTTAGCACAAATTTTCACTTGCTTCAAACTCAAGCAAACTAATTCCATTGCGTAGCCTTTGCTATTACGAGAGTAACACAAAATTTTTTGTCTCGATTAGACCTCATATGAAAGAGTTATTGAATTTAATACGGTTTGAAATTAAAATATTCACTAATTCACTTAATTTCAATTTATTTACCCTTATTATAAATTAATTCATCTTCCTCAAATACTCTTTCCCGCTTCTTCTTGCTTTTCACTTCACCATAGTCGAAGCTTCCTTCTCCTCGTTCTCCCTCCATGGCACACGAAAACCAAAACTGACTTCGCCAACCTCTTCTCCTACGCAAGCTCCATCTTCCCATCACCATCGACTTGCACCTGAACCCCCACACCAAAATGTGACAACAGTCCTCCTCCATGTCTGTACGATGGATGCAGCCACCACCGTACGAAGGATGCTGCCACCACCAAGGCACCGCGACCTCTCAAACCCAACCCTAGGTGTTATTTCCCTTCCCAAACTCAAATACAACCTCTATTTCTCAAATCGATGACCGTACTTCCCAAAAATCAAAATCCTAATTCACTAAGCACTTAAACCCTCCTCTATAAAACAGTCCTCTAAACACCACCGTAAGCTTCCAAAACCCCTTGCCTTGAATATCTAGTCATTTTAAACTCAAAGATGAAGGCTTTTTATTTTTATGATTTTTGTTTGAATTGTTTTTCATTTTAAAAGGAAGTGGATCTATATTTTTTCCTCTTTTTTTTGGAGTGCAATGAAACGGTAGAAAAGGGGAAAAGAAACATGTGGTGATGGGATGACAAGTGTTAAATTATATAAATTTTGCAAATTTCAGCATTTCATCGTACACAATTTTGTTTTCGTACGAATTCCGAACAAAAAAAATACGGTCGCGTTTAAAAAAGCGACACAACTCCAAAATAAAAATAATATACATTGGTTAACTGATCTATAAAATCACAAAAACACTATCGTTTGCCGATAAATTGCCAAACAATAATTTAAATAATTTTCAAATTAAAATATTATGGAAAAATCAAATAAATTAAATTAAAAATACGTCAATAAAAACCAAGCTGTAAAAATAAAATAATTTTCTTATTATTTATTTGAACCATTCATTTCTGTAAATAAATTTACAAAATGAATTCACTGCTATTATTTATAATTTAAAAAGAAATTAAATAAGGCCATTAAATCAATTAAATTAACATTCAATTAAAAATTCAGTTATTTGAAACACTATTCAAATATTAATTCACAATTCAAATATTTTAAACAATCCTTATATTTGAATCCAAGTTTAAACCCTTAAAACCAATTATTCAATATTTAAATTTAATTAAATATTCAAAATCAAATGACCAAAATTTCGGGTTGTTACATTCTTTCCTTCTTAAAAGAGTTTCATCCCCAAAATTCCCAAGGTAAGAAAAGTGTCTCTAACACTTAAGCTTTCAAAATCAATTGGTTGAAATGGATTATTACATCTCTAAGTCTCTTAAACTTACGAAATTTTTTGGTAACGTCGCCTTTGCGCGGCTCGATCAGAAAAACTACAAATTGCCACTACAAGCCCAAACCAACAAAGAATACAAAAGCCAAGTGGTCTTCCATATCTAGGGCATAAAATCATCAACCAACCAATAATATAAATATGTACCTATTTGTCGAAAAAACCGACTCTACTCATGAAACCAAAGGCATCAAACTAGCCTTTGCTTCTATGAACCTGCATCTTACTCACAAAAAACCTTCAACCAAATAACTTATAGCCATATAATTTTTAATAAAGCCCACATGATGTACATATATCATATGTATGCGATATCAAATCCGATCGCTCGCTAGATCACACAATTTCACTTCCGAACTAGTATCGCTCACTTGGCTACTCAAGTGCGGACTCCGATCCATTTCCTTAATTAGAAACCTCTACTCTTCTTACATAGCCATATACTATGATACAAAAATTCAAAATCAAATCAAAAATCCAAATCAAGTGTTCGCTACCAAGAATCGAGTGAAAATCCTAACTCGAACTGGTGTAAATCACCTCTAAATCATGCACTTGGAACTGGGTCAAAACAGTTATGCGAATAAAATGATCTACTTACAACTTACTTATTTATTCCAATTGGTTTATTAACTATACCAATTTCTTTTCGTTCACATTCATTGTTTTCTTAGTATATTTCCTTTAATACTAATATCACTTATGATCTGTTTCGTAAATTCATTTCATTTAACTTTACAAAAGTTAAATTTCATTTCATAGCTCAATTTCAAATTTGCTTTTCTTAACATGAATATCCACCAAATTTAAAATTTGTTTTAACTTACTATTTTCTCAAATTTTATAAGTTACCAAAGTCAAAAACATTTAACTTTTATTTCATAATTAACTTGAAGGTTTTCAACTGTCTAAAATCGTCGAAATCCTATTTCATTTTAACAAATAAAAATTTCCAAACAAAAAATCTAAATAAAATGCACAAATCTAACTTATCCTAATGAATAAGATACATGAGTCGATAATATCACTTAACTGAAAATTTTGAAACTAAACACCCTGTTTTATTTCAACTCGATTTGAAATAACAATATACATATCTTCTTTTATATATCAAATCATACTTTTGGAAATTTTAAAGAAAAACTTGTTTTACCAAAATAATTCTAAAGCAAAACTACCATGGTAGCAACCCGTCACTTGGAAACTCAAAAATGAATGTCAATGATGCTGCAGTCATCACCAGAATTATTTTTCAGCAATAGAAGTGAGTTCAGTGCTTTTTACCTCCTTTAAAAATTCTTTTCAAAAAATTTCTATTCAAAATACTTACAAATAATATAATATTATTTTCTCAATTCCTTCGGAAAATTATTTCCAAAACATCGGGATTTAAGTCCTCAAATTCTCAGTTTAAATCCTTTTTTATTTATAAAACTCATCTTTATAGATCAAACTTATATAAAGTAACTCCTTATATAAGATCATTTCATAATTGTTTATCTTTGTGTAGTTTTTAATAAACAACTTTATTAAAATTAAAATTTAATCCAACCTTATCACCGTACGCCTTATAGTCAAATCGTGAAACTTAACTCACAAGGTGTTCGTATTTAATTCAACCAAATAATAAATGCTCGTAAACTATCCAAGCATAAACAATAAATTGGTAGATGATAATAATTGAATATTATCATTTTCTAACAAACAAGCATATCATATATAACTATATTAATTTCTGAAAATTATTCTTTTACATATAAAATATAATCTAGGTAAAATTATTTCATTTACCTAATTTTAAAACAATATTGTGTCGGTTTTCCTATACAAGTGTTTAGAAATTCCTATCGATATAGTTGTTCTTTCTGTATCGACCAGAATTCATAAACCACTCAACCGATAAATCAACACAATATAAAACATTTTTATTGAACTAACAAACATGCGCTTATATATAATACACTCAAACTCATCCTAGGGCCTCACTTATCCTAGCTCAAATGAGTTAACCCCACCAAAGCCTACGTGTTCACTCAACCTAAGCATTAATATCATTGTAACGACCTGCCTTTTCGACCCTCAGAAGTCGACACTAATACATCCATGGTATTCATGTGTCGAACATCCAATTGTCGAAAAGACGGATTGTTGGGGAAAAAGAAAAGAAAAGATAGAACAGAATCTCACATCGTGACGAGTAACATATAATATACAATAGATCTTTACAAAAAGAAAACTATAATATACATACATCCATCAAAGTATACTAATCTATCATCAGCCTGGACAGTTATAACAATCTGTCCTCACAAATGCTGATAAATATAATCAACAATGCAGCGGAAAATAAACATATATGTGAATACGGCTTGGAGGCATCCAGCTCGTCTTCTGAAGCTCTAAAGAATCTAAACTAGGTCTGTAAACATGCTCAGTCTAACCCGAGCATATAACAAAATAACTCCTGGATCGGTCTGGTAAACCAACATGAGAAACACAACTCAAATGGATTATAACATTATAAAAACTTTCAAAATAAAGGTATCTTGTAAGACAATGCTGCACATAAACACGGATGAGTTTTTAACTTACAATAATCAAACCAGTTCATAGGGAATCTTTTGATATTATAATAGTGCCTAGATTTTAAATCAAATATTGAATCATAGCCAAAACCGTTACATTAATTAAATTCCAGTATAATAGGCATACAACTAAGTCCGCAAGGCGCTTATTGGAGAATGAATTTCCATACAATGCCAAGGCTACTAGGGTACCGCTTGCTACAGTACACCTCTAGAAAAAGTACTAAGGTCGAAAACCTTTCGATCCCAGCAAATCAGGACTAGCCTACCAATTATGGGATAGTACCGAATATTTCATCACCTCGATTGCTTTGTAACCTTTCCGAGAGCGCTCATGCACAACAAAATCCATAAATATATATATATATATCTAGAAAGGGTGATGACAATACCCTAATGGGTGCGACCCACTTGGCCCTAAAGCATATCCTCTGTTTTAGTTATTCCCAATTGATGAGACTCGAGGCTACGTTTTACCTTTCAAATAGCAATCCCACTTGGAATGCTATCATTTCCTTCCAGGCAACAATGTAGTGCCAGGATTCCTCCATACAAATTGTTCAGGATATGAACAAACTGAAGGCACTACTTCTACTACATCCATTTGGATAACGAATTAGTAGCAAGTAGCTCTTGCACTTCAAAGAACTCTACTTCAGTCATCTTCAGGATATTCCAATTCGAAACGATTATGCCGGTTTGAAGCAGTTTTCAGATAATGTATCTGATCCCAGTCTTTCCAAACCGACAACGATAGTTTCAAAAACTGGCCAACATTTGATAGTCGATTATTTAACAATCAAAACAAACCATTCACCCGAAGATTTAACCAAGCAAGGTTAAGCACAAAGCAACCACTAAGCCTCTTTAATTAATCACTTCGTTAATTAAAACCATTTTGTAAATACTTGTATCAAAATACTTTTACAAAAATATATTTCACAAAACCCTTCTCTACAGTTTTCGATGCTTTGAAAATATCCATATACTTATCTCATCGGTATAAGTATATTCATGAAACGCTTATGAAAGATTTCACTTCCAAAAACCCACACTTAGTTAGGTCAAAACCAATGTCGTTTAAAAACAGAGATAACAATAACCCAAAAAACTATTCCTTCGGCGTTAAATATGAAAAAAAAAGTTCCATACCACCATAATTAAGAATGTCATTTTGGGGAATCACATCTCTTTTATAAATAAACTCCCTTATAAAATCTCTTTTATAAGTATAAGCCAATTCGTTTATAAATTTTCTTTTGTAAAACTAATATCTATTTGCAAAGCTCTTTTATAAATCACAAACTAAATTACAACCTCCATAAATAAATCTCCAAATATAAAATTATAGACTCATATGCTTACCAAAAATCTCCAAATGTAATTATAAGGCTCCTTATATTTACAAACTCCTTTTATAAAATACTAGTTATAAATTCCTTTATAAATAGCTTAAACATAATTATAGCCTCCTTTTATAAATTCCCAAATTTATTAAATAACTTCTTTGTAAACATCCTTTATATTATTTATAACTCTTTCTATAAAATTTCTTATTTAAAAAAATATCATTTATAAAAACTCATTTTATAAATTCCCAAGCTTATTTCCACCTCTTTTACATCAAATTCATGTTAGATAAAACTCCTTTTACAAATTTCTATATACGATTACAGAACTACATTTATAAACAAAACTCCGATATAAATCCAAACTCCGATTATAATTACAAAATTCATATACTTTTTATTACATGATCATTCCATATATATACAATAAATTCAAAAATATAATTTATTACTCCAGTTTGACCAAATGATAATATTTTCCCTTTTATAAAATGTTATTTATAAACCTATTCTATAATTTATAAGTTATCGCTTATAAATCTCTCTTTAATTTATAAAATACCATTTATAAATTTGCTCTTTTATTACAACATTTATCTAAAATGTTTCATAAATATTTATTCCAAAATATATTTTGTATCTTCCTTTAGAAACAAAAATCGCTTTACACTAAGGATAAACCCCTTTTTATTTCCTTTAAAATAAATATTTATTATTATAATAACATTTTCATGAACTTATATACTTTCCTAAAATAATCTTAAAACATTTACATATATATACATAAATTAGAAAAGAATTATAAAGGAAATTAATAGTAAAATAGAGAAGTACGAAAACTAATTTTAAATAAAATATCATAGAAATTCCAAAAGATCAGATTAAAAATCATTTTTCAAATTAGAATCCATTTCCAAATCAAATAGAAATTAAAAGTAATTTCAAAAATACTATATCAAGGCCAATAGTTACTATAGCACTTAACCAATGCTATTACTTTCCTTTTCACTAAAAAGGTTTAACTTTTCACATATGTCGGAGTCACATCTAATATGGCTAAACAAATCAATTTTGACATTTAACAATCTATATAATAGGTATATAACTGAAATAAATCAACGGGTATATGAGCGGAAATTAAAATTTATAATATTGAGAAATCATGATTTCTCTACTAAATTCCTTTATTTCAATTTTAAATGTCGATCGCTTTTAAAAGCAGATATTTTAACCAAAACAGCCAATAATTCAACCAAACACAAATAGTAAAATTTATTCTGCTATATAACATATTGGTTTATCCAAAGAGGTGAGTTATACTCACTGAAATTCCAAATGGCGCAAAAACGTTCCCTTTTGAAAAAAAATTGAACGACGTCTGATTTTAGCCCAAATTTTCACTTGCTCCAAACTTAACCAAACCAATTCCATCGCATACCCTTTGCCATTACGAGCGTAATGCAAAAAATTTCATCTCGATTGGACCTTGTACGAAAGAGTTATAGAATTAATATAGTTTAAGATTAAAATTTTCACTAATTCACTTAATTACAATTTAATTACCTATTATAAATTAATCCGTCTTCCTCAAATACTCTTTCCGGCTTCTTCTTGCTTCTCACTTCACTAAAGCTGAAGCTTCCTCCTCCTCGTTCTCCCTCCATGGCATACAAAAACCCAAATCGAGTTCGCCAACCTCTTCACTTACACGAGCTCCACCTTCCCATCACCATTGACTTGCACCGAACCCCCACACCAAAACGCGACAAAGCCCTCTTCCATGTCCGTATAATGGTCACAACCACCACCGAGGCATCGCGACCTCCCAAACTCCAATCCTAGGTGCAATTTACCTTCCCGAACTCAAATACAAGCTCTATTTCTCAAATCAACGAGCATACTTCCAAAAATTCAAAACCCTAGTTCACCTAGCACTTAAATCCTCCTCTTCAAAACTGTGTGAATCCTCCAAACACCACCATCAGCTTCCAAAACCCTTGGCCTTGAAGATCCAATCTTTTTAAACTTAAAGATGAAGGCTTTTTATTTTTATGATTTTTGTTTGAATTATTTTTTATTTTAAAAGGAAGTGGATCTTTATTTTTTCCTCTTTGTTTTGGATTGCAATGAAATAGTAGAAAAGGGGAAAAGAAACGTGTGATGATGGGATGAGCAGCGTTAAGTTATATAAATTTTGCAAATTCTAGAATTTCACCGTACAGATTTTTTTTCCGTATGAATTTCGAACGACAAAACAAAATTACGGTCGCGCTCAGAAAAGCAACATGACCCAAAAACAAAAATAATATACACTGGTTAACTGATTCTGTAAAATCATAAAAATACTGTCGTTTGCCGATAAATCGCCAAATGATAATTTAAATAATTTCCAAATTAAAAATTATGGAAAAATCGAACAAATTAAATTAAAAATACGTCAATAAAAATCGAGTTGTAAAAATGAAATAATTTTCTTATTATTTATTTGAACCATTCATTTCTGTAAATAAATTTACAAAATGAATTCACTGTTATTATTTACAATTTAAAAAGGAATTAAACATGACCATAAATGTTACGCCAAACCCTAGACAAACTACCATGCGACATGAATGTCAAGCACCACCAACTGATGACGCACTTATCAATCCCCATATCAAATTGAAGATTGTCGAAAAACTTGAATTTTAAAACTAGTTTGAGATTTTTACTTGAGTGGATTGTGAGAGAAAAATTTTTTGTAGCTTGATTTATGTTTTCTCTTTACTGTGAATGTTGCGTGCTTGGCTGTGTTGTTAAAAAGAGTGAAGGAAGGGGAAACGTGTTTGAATAGGTAAAAGGTAAAGTGAAAAGATGGAATTGCAGCTGAAAAGGAGATTGACTAATTAATATATTAATTTATTCTCAAAATGTCTCGATTTACGCAACTTAAAATCTTGAACCCCTATCGAGGCATGCCGCTAGGCGTTTATAATGTTATACTCCCATTTTGAATGCAATGGAACAAGTTTCAAGTCCTAATTCGATCGTATGGAGAATATAGCTTTTTAAACCCAATTATTATATTGAATTTTCGATATTAATTTCAGCGCGTTTCTATCCCGTACGACCAAACGATAATTCTAAACGCTACATATTTGAAATCCAATAATAATACACTATTACGGATCCAATGGAAATGGTTTCGTCGAATTCCGAGACTGTGCCCCGGAAGGCTATTTTTACTCGTCAATTTATACTAGTTGTTTTTAAAAATTGAGTAAATTACTTATAAATCCAATTTAAAATTTTATTTACCTTCATTCTTGTAAATAGGAATTTAATAAGCTTTGAAAAAAAAATTAACAAGCTTAAAACTCAAGATTTATTTTTAAAAATTGAGTAAAGTACATATAAATCCAATTTAAAATTTTATTTACGTTCATTCTTGTAAATAGGAATTTAATAAGCTTTGAAATTTTTTTTAACAAGCTTAAAACTCAAGATTCAATGTTTTAACCAATTTTTAATTAATAAATTCAATAATTAAATTTCCCAATAAATCGCTATATTTGAAATTCAAGTTAAAAATTTACTTTTAAATATTTAAAATAAATTTAAATATTCCAATTTCAAATAATCAAAATTCTGGGTCGTTACATTCCTCCCCCCTTAAAAGAATTTCGTCCTCGAAATTTCCAAGGTAAGAAGAATGGCCTAAAACCCATTAACTTTCTCAAAACCAACTAGTTAAATCAATTCCAAAAATCAATTTATTAAAACCACATTATCACCTTTTCTGATTTCCAAACTCATCCATAGATTCCAAATAATATATTTTTTTCTCAATTATTTCAAGTCATAACCAAAATCAAATTTTTAGTTAAAAATTTTCCTCAAAATTTCTAACTCCTTGAATTTTTGAAAAATTTCGCCAACGTCTCCTTTGCGCAGCTAGATCCAAACAACTGCAAATTGCCACTACGGGCTCAAACCATCCAAAGAAAACAAAAGCCAAGTGGCTCAATCATAAAATCATCAAATCCAAACCACAATTTAAACATGTACCTTTTTGTCGAGCAACCCAATTTTCTTTTGATATCGAAGACATCAATTTAGTTCTTGCTTTTATATGCCTGCATCTAATTCTCTAATGATATCCAATCATATAATTCAAAATCATTTTATTTATTCTTTTTCAACATTTTAAATGTTTGCTTTACTTAAGCCCATACGGTGTACATATATCATCCGTACGCAATATCAAATCTGATCGCTCACTCGATTACACAATTTCACTTCCAAACTAGTATCGTTCACACGACCACTCTAGTGCAGACTCAGATTGGGTTTCTTGATTAGAAACCGTCATTCACCTTGCATAGCCGTATACTATGATAGAGAATTTCAGAATCAATCAAAAGTCCATATCCAGTGTTCGCCGTCGAGAATCGAGTGAAAAATGCTAACTCGGATCGATATAATTTATCTCGAAATTCTGTGCTCGAATCTGGATCAAACCGTTATGCGAAATAAATAATATACGTACAACTTATGTGTTTATTTCGATTAATTCTTAACTATCCAATTTTTTCCTTTTTTTATTCACCTTTACTTCATTTCTATTCAATTATTCATAATTATCATTTACATTTATACTTCACATTCACCTATTTACTTGGTATATCCCTTAAATACCAATTTCACTTAAGAATTTCACCATCAAATTTTCTTAAGTCAATTATAAACATTTTATACAAACTTCTTATGGTTATTCCTATTTCATAACTTAAGTTCATATCTATTTAACTCAAATCCAATTTCAATTTTCCAATTTCAACATTCAATTTTATCAATCAGCATTCCAAATCTCAATAAATTCCATTTCCAATAATTATTTCATTTAGCCTAGCTTAGGCTAAATTTTCAAATTTTACTTTTCTTGCATCCATATTCAGCACTTTAAAATATTGCTTTAACTTGCAATTTACAAAATTTATAAGTTATCAACTTATTCATATTCCGTAAAACATTTTAAATAAAAATTCCAGAGTTAAACACTTTGTTCTAAGTATTTCAAAATCATTTTTGAAATCATATATACATACACACAAAATCCCTTGGTATATCAAATCATTCTTTTGCATTTCAAACCAAAACCAATTTTACCAAACAAAACTCCAATTGTAAAGGCCCGAATTTCCGTACCGTTTGAGCCGACAATAAACCACACATGTCCAACTCAAATTGCATGAATAAGCAGATCTTTAAGGGGTGAAAAAGAAAATGAAGGCGGGACAGAATCTCACACGAATGGAATAATATATATAATATTGAACAATATCTTTACAGCAGAAATTTTTTGAAGATACATATATCAGAGTTTAACTTAAATCCAGCTTGGACAATTATAAACATCTGTCCTTACAAATGCCGACAAACATCAAACAACTACAGCGGGTAATAGAATACATCCATACGTAGATGAATATCTCCAACACTCCTCTGGAAACTCCAACCGTCTTCACTAAACCTGAAACTACTCGGATCTGACCCGAGTATTGAAAATACCCGGATCAGGCTTGATAAACCAGCGTGAGAAAAACTCAATAATAAATGGCAGTGTCATATATCAGTCTTTGAATAAAATCCTTTGAAAAGAAAGAGTATCTCATAAGACCACGCCCACACATAAACACGGATGGGTTTTTACCTTACGATAAATAAATCGCTTTTATATATCAAAACATTTGGTATTATTTCTAATGACATATCGTTGAAAAACATTGCAAATAAACTTATTAATCTTAGCCGAAATTGTTACCATTATTAAATTCCAGATACTAGGCTCTACAAATAAATCCGAAGGCACTTATTGGAGAATGGATTTCCATACAAATGACAAGGTAAGGGACTACCTTTCGACAGTACACCTGTAGAGGGATGCACCCAGGGTCCAGATACTGGGCGCCTAAACCAACACAAGATCGGCCTACCCCTCACGCTGGATAGTACCGAATATGTCATAACCCCAGTCGTTACCGACCTTTAACGGGTACCCAAGTCGTACAATCACCACATACTTAGACATATGTAGAGTAAATCTAGAGGGATGATGACATCTCCTAATTGGGAGCGACCCACTTAGCTTTGCTGCTTCTACCATGTTTCTGTCATTTCTGGGTGATGAGGCCTGAGGTAAACGATTACCTTTTCACATAGCACATCTTCTTCACTTTGAATTCCACATTACCATTCCTTTGATAACACTATCGACTTTCACGAACATACAACCTCTGAGCTCGTACGTCTCAGAGAAGGGTGTTAAGCTAAGAGAAGTTTCCTTCTCCGCCACAAAGCAGATGTACGTTTGTAAATGTCATCGTTATGATCCTAGAAATGCAATGTCAAACATTCGTCCATACAAGTTGTCCAGGGACAGGACAAACCGAAGGTACTCTCCTACTCCATTAGTAGCGAGAAGTCCTTGCATAAGAGATTTTCATAACAGAGAATCCTACCACCATATGATATGGTAGTTTTCACCTCGATGGACTAGTGGCAAACAGCCCTACAACATGAAGATCCCCATCTTCAAAATCATTTGTCTTCAAACACGTTTTACTTCGAACGTAGATTGGTTCGAAGTGGTTTTCGGATAGGAATTATCCAAATCCGACCCTAGTTCCTTCAAATCCAATCATCGATAAAAAAATTAAGTTTATATATGATTATCAATCATCAATTAATTACTTTATTTATTTCTTTTAATCAAATATCTTTCTTAGATATATTCTTTTCAATTTATTTCTTTTTCTTTTCATGAGTACATGGAATCATGAAGCATCATTTATCAAATTATTTGGTTTATTTACCTTTCTTTTTATCTTGGAATAATTTCAAATCAGTTCATCTTTTACTTAAGAAAACATTCCCAAATCATTCATTAAATCAAAATCAAAGATTTCTAATATTCAAGTTATAACTTTTAACTTAGGGACAATATTCCTAAATCATTCATTAAATCTAAATCAAAGATTTTTTTTCTTAACTTCAAATCATATTCTTGCAAATCGAAGTTTTTCATAACAGAGCACTACTGCCACCTTAATTATGGTAAATTTCACCTCCAGGGACTAGTGGCAAGTAATCCTACATCATGAAGATCTTTTCTTTTATCTTGAAAAAACTTTAAATATGATATTTTAGAGCATCCGGGCTTTCCTTTCGATCTGTTCCACCCCTCGTCTAAAAGATAAAGCAAAGGCCAGGTAAGTTTAGGGCACTGATTGCTCCATTCATAACCTTAGTTACACACCTTGTTTTACCATTTAGCTCTCACAGGCGGGACCAACGTACTAGTCGTTTCCGCATACTTAATTTGTTATTATGTTAAATATTCTTCAATTATTGTTTAAGTGTTATAAACAATTCCTCTTAACCATTTATTCAAACTCTTATTAAAACTTCCAAATCATCTTTAAATGACTTAATTATTCTTTTAAAATCATTCACAAAAGATTTAGGAAAGAATTTTTAAGTTTAAACTACGTTTCAAGTTATTAAAAACTACTGCGAAAAGCGTTGCGATAAGTGTTGCAAATAGTGTTTTAAAAGCTATATTCTTCAAAACGACTTTTATATCATTTAGAAATCCATCTTTTCAACTTAAATCTCTTTTAAGACATTTTAAAGGATTTTTAGGATTTATTTCATATTTTAAAAACATTTAAAATATCAATTTTAAACTTTGGTCACTTTGCTACAAAAGCGCGATTTTTCTGGAAAATTATTTTGGACATATTTTAAAACATACAAGATGAAATCTTGATTTTCTTTATTTATTTCTTTAAACATATTTAAATGTTTATAAAATATTTCCAGCTCATTTTAAAACTATTTTCAAAAGGTTTAAGCATTCCATATACACCATTTCATTTTCAAAAAAAAAGTGATTCCTTTGTGCTTATCGACGTGTATTAACGTGAATTGGTAAAAAAATTTAACAATCATATAAAAAAAACCAATGCTTGATGATCAAAGCATATATAAGAATCCATAGCAATCATAACACATCATCAAACATGTGTGTGTGTATATATATATAGATGTTAAATAGAGTTTCTCAACATAAACCAAAGCGATTAACTTCCTACCAACATTCTAATCAACCAACACTTCACTAGCTACTTCCTACTCCATTAAACACTGGCAAACAACATCATATTCCTTCCAATAGCTTGGTCAAGGATTGAGATGGAGGTTGGCCGAAAGGATGGAGAAGAAGCGGTAGAGCTTTGAACTTGAATTCCCAAGATTTAGATTCGAAAAATAGGTTATCTTGTGTCCGATTTTAGGCCCTCTAATTCTCAAAATTTATAAGAGTTGTTGAAAATTCTTTTCTCTTGAATTTGAAAAAATGATTCATTTGAATCCAAGTTATTTTGAGGGAGATATGATAGAATGAATAAGAGGTATTGTCGGATTGACAAAAATGAAGCCCGAAAATGCACTTCAAAGAATTGAGTTTCAGGTTTAGCAAACCTCAAAACTAGATAAAGTGATCAACATAAAAGTTGTAGCCACTGGAATTTCATATGATTTGGAAAACATAATTTCTTAATTTTGTTCAGTTATGATCAAGTTATGATCAAAACAAAATGGACTATTCTCTGTCGTAAAACTGGGCGAGAGAATGCACTGGACAGAAGTGGATTTTTGACGTAGTTAAGTTTAGAAAGAGACAAAGTGGTCAACATAAAAGTTTTAGCCACTGGAAAAATACATGAATTAAAAAAAAATGTTTCATTTTGGTTCTATTTTGATGAAGTTATTGCCGAGAGAAGTAGAGGTAAAATATGGAGAAAGGATGAGTTTGATTTGAAGAGAATGAACATTGGTTTCTTTTGAATATTTTGTAAATATTTTGACATTATTTCTTTCTAATTTTTTCCTATGTCTTGGAAGCCATTAAACAGGAGAGGAAGAAGCTTGAGAAAAGAAAAAGAAGAAGTTTGAATGAAAGTGAAGAAGGAGGTGGGTATTTATAGAAAAAGAAAGAAGTGGTAAATTTACCATATTAACCTCTTACCAAATTACCAAACTAACCTTACTTCAACCTAAAGTAATCTCTACTTTTTTAACACTTAACATCATCCTTTCACTTCTTACTTTATATCTTAATCACTTAAAGATTAATTAAAGAATATCATAATTATGTTGGTTTTGATTTGATGTGATTTGATGTTTACTTTTTCTTATTTTTTTAATTCTTAATTACTTTTCCATAATGGCATTCTAGAATTTCCTAATCTTATTTAGTAAAAGTAAACATATTTAGTTATTAAAATGTGTAATATATATGTTAAAACATGTTAACAAAGGTGCGATAACGTTGCGACAACTTATTTTGAACAAAACGTTGATTTTCGACAAAACGTTTTCCGGTCACATTTTGACGTTTTTGTTAAACTATTTATTCATGTAAACCAAACTTCAAAATAAATTTATTATTATCTTTAAATAATTAAAAAAAGCATATTTGACTTATAAAATAATATAAAACAATATCCAAATCTTTTTGTAAAAATACGACATCGATTTATCGGTATGCGACGAAATTTGTCAACATTTATAGAACGGGTTTTATATATTTATCAAACCATTATAAATTAAATTACTATTATTATCAAATGAGTTTGATATCGATTATATATATATATATATTTAAAAGGAATTATTTATCCTTTAAACAAATGTTTCGAATATTTATCCTACTTTATCGGAATTCGACTTTTTTTCAATTTTACAATGGAAATCCAAAATCTTTATTCAATATCAAAAATAAGTTTGCCATTATTATTTATCATATAAAACTTGATTGTTTAAGTTTGAAAATTCTACATTTCAATATTTAAAATAATTAAACATCCCATTTTCAAATTGGTAAAATTACGGGTCGTTACATTCTCCCCTACTTAAAAGAATTTCGTCCCCGAAATTACCCTGAACCTAAACCCATAATTTTTTTTACCTAAATCCGTATTTCACAAACGTAAACCCATAAGATGTACCCAAATCATCCATATAAAATTTCTAATTTGATCTTTTATTCTAATCCACAACTTTATTTCCAAACTAGTATCGATCCTCCGATCCTCTAGTGCGCACGCTGATCAAGCTTCTAGATCATATACACTTGCTTTCCTTGCATAGCTCTCAACTATGATAGAAAACTCGAGTAACTAACCACAAACCATCATCAGTGCTCTCCCTCAAGAAATCGATAGATAAATCCTTTTTCGGATCGGTGTAAACACCTCAAATTTCTATACTCGGATATTAGATCAAAATTGGTGTGACGAAATAATTGACGTATACATTACGTATTTATTCCTATTGGTTTTTCTCAGTTATACCAAATTCTCTTTATTCACATACTTTATTTTTCACATTCATTTTTTAGTATATTTTCTTTAATACTAATATTGTTTATAAATCATTTCATAAAACTATTACTTAAGTTTATTATATCTTATGAACACAACTATGTAAATCCATCACTTTTAAAAACTTAAGTCCAAATCCTTAATTAATGGTAGAATTCATTAATAAAACTTTTTCCCAAGTTATAATTACATTTTAAAGAGTAGTAATGATTTTACTTAAGTGTATAAATAGTTCATGACTTAAATCTATTTTTCTATAACACCCTTTTACATCCTAATACTATATATAAACATCCCAAATTCCGATCGGTTTTATATCCGGGTGAATTACAGATTTAAATTTGTTGTAGGTTGCAATCGTTTCAAATTCATAATTACAAAATTTATTTCTGATTAAATGCTATTATAAATTTCTACACTTTTAAATCCTTTTTAATTATAATCACATTTATAAATTATACTTATCCAATTTCATTTACTCAAAACATTTCACAATTGTTTATCTTTTACCAAAAATTTCATAAATTTCTTAGCTCTGTGTTTGGTGTAATTCAGAAAATTTCGACTGTCCAAAATCGTCGAGAATCCCGCTTTATCTTATCAATTAGTGATTCCAAATTTATCTTTGGTTTAAACACTTTATAAATATTACTAATCAATTAATGATTCACATTATCTCTTTATCTTAAGAAAATTATATAGATCGAGTAACTCCAAAATAATACCAAGGAACTGGGCACTACCAATAGTATCATATATCCTCTTAAAAAGAAGAGTAATACTTAAGAGAAGTGTTTACCATCCGAACGCATCTCCTACCCATTTTTAGTTTATTTTCGAGCCATTCGAACTGGTTATCATAAGATATCTCTTTTTAAAATCCTTTAGAGATTACTTTTGTTTATAAAACCTATTTTATAAATTCTTTATATAAATTCATCTTATATTAAATAACTTCATTTAGATTTCTACAATTCTTTTAAATTACTCGAATTTTAAACCTTCATTCCTTTTACATTTACCTTTTACATAATCATTTTCTATTTGTTAAATACATTTTTATCTTATATGTTCATTTCTTAAAACAATTATATTATCAAACACCTTATACTCAAACTGTGAAATTCTAATCACAAGATGTTCATATTTGTATTTCACTTATCTTGATTTCTAACTATATAAACTTTCAAAATATATACTTTGTAATCAAAATGTAATCCTAGGTAAAATTATTTCATTTACTAATTTTTTCAAAACAAAACCTTTATAACATTAACAAATACGCGCTCATATATGATACTCTCAACTCATTCTAGGGTGTTACTAACCCTATCTATAATGAGTTACTCATCCTAGGGTATTCCTTACCCTATCTCTGATGAGTCTTTACCCCACCAAAGCCAAGGTTCTCATGTAACCTTTAGCTCCGATACCAAATGTAATGGTCCGAATTTCCGTACCCTTTGAGCCAACAATAAACCACAAATGTCCAACTCAAATTGCACGAATAAGCAGATCTTTAAGGGGCGAAAAAGAAAATAAAGACAGAACAGAATCTCACATGAATGGAATAATATATATAATATTGAACAATATCTTTACAGCGGAAAATTTTTGAAGATACATATATCAGAGTCTAACTTAAATCCAGCTTGGACAGTTATAAACATATGTCCTTACAAATGCCGACAAACATCAAACAACTGCAGCGGGTAATAGAATACATCAATACGTAGATAAATATCTCCAGCTCTCCTTTGGAAACTCCAACCGTCTTCACTAAACCTGAAACTACTCGGATCTGACCCGAGTATTGAAAATACCCGGATCGGGCTTGATAAACCAGCGTGAGAAAAACTCAATAATAAATGACAGTGTCATATATCAGTCTTTGAATAAAATCCTTTGAAAAGAAAGAGTATCTCATAAGACCACGCCCACACATAAACACGGACGGGTTTTTACCTTACGATAAATAAATCGCTTTTATATATCAAAACATTTGGTATTATTTCTAATGACATATCTTTGAAAAACATTGCAAATAAACTTATTAATCTTAGCCGAAATTGTTACCATTATTAAATTCCGGATACTAGGCTCTACAAATAAATCTGAAAGCACTTATTGGAGAAAGGATTTCCATACAAATGACAAGGTAAGGGACTACCTTCCGACAGTACACCTGTAGAGGAATGCACCTAGGGTCCAGATAATGGGCGCCTAAACCAACACAAGACCGGCTTACCCCTCACGTTGGATAGTACCGAATATGTCATCACCCCGGTCGTTACCGACCTTTAACGGGTACCCGAGTCATACATTCACCACATACTTAGACATATGTAGAGTAAATCTGGAAGGATGATGACATCTCCTAATTGGGAGCGACCTACTTAGCTTTGCTACTTCTACCATGTTTCTGTCATTTCCGGGTGATGAGGCCTGAGGTAAACGATTACCTTTTCACAAAGCACATCTTCTTCACTTTGAATGCCACATTGTCATTCCTTTGATAACACTATTGACTTTCACGAACATACAACCTCTGAGCTCGTACGTCTCAGAGAAGGGTGTAAAGCTAAGAGAAGTTGCCTTCTCCGCCACCAAGCAGATGTACGTTTGTAAAAGTCAACGTTATGATCTTAGAAATGCAATGTCAGACATTCGTACATACAAGTTGTCCAGGAACAGGACAAACCGAAGGTATTCTCCTACTCCATTAGTAGCGAGAAGTCCTTGCATCAGAGATTTTCATAACAGAGCAATACTGCCACCATATGATATGGTAATTTTCACCTCGATGGACTAGTGGCAAACAGCCCTACAACATGAAGATCCCCATCTTCAAAATCATTTGTCTTAAAAAATGTTTTGCTTCAAACGTAGATTTGTTCGAATTGGTTTTCGGATAGGAATAATCCAAATCCGACCCTGGTTCCTTCGAATCCAATCATCGATAAAAAAATATATTAAGTATATATACAATTATCAATCATCAATTAATTACTTTATTTTTTTTTCTTTTAATCAAATATCTTTCTTAGATATATTCTTTTCAATTTATTTCATTTTCTTTCATGAGTACATGGAATCATTAAGCATCATTTATCAAATTATTTGGTTTATTTACCTTTCTTTTTATCTTGGAATAATTTCAAATCAGTTCATCCTTTACTTAAGAAAACATTCCCAAATCATTCATTAAATCTAAGTCAAAGATTTCTTATATTCAAGTTATAACTTTTAACTTAGGGACAATATTCCCAAATCATTCATTAAATCTAAATCAAAGATTTCTTTCTTAACTTCAAATCATATTCTTGCAAATCAAAGATTTTCATAACAGAGCACTACTGCCATCTTAATTATGGTAAATTTCACCTCCAGGGACTAGTGGCAAGTAATCCTACATCATGAAGATCTTTTCTTTTATCTTGGAAAAACTTTAAATATGATATTTTAGAGCATCCGGGCTTTCCTTTCGATCTGATTCCACCCCTCGTCTAAGAGATAAAGCAAAGGCCAGGTAAGTTTAGGGAACTGGTTGTTCCCTTCCTAACCTTCGTTACACACCTTGTTTTACCATTTAGCTCTCACGGGCGGGAAAAATGTAGTAGTAGTTTCCTCATACTCAACTTGTTATTATGTTCAATATTCTTCAATTATTGTTTAAGTGTTATAAACAATTCCTCTTAACCATTTATTCAAACTCTTATTAAAACTTCCAAATCATCTTTAAATGACTTAATTATTCTTTTAAAATCATTCACAAAAGATTTAGGAAAGAATTTTTAAGTTTAAACTACGTTTCTAGTTATTAAAAACTACTGCGAAAAGCGTTGCGATAAGTGTTGCAAATAGTGTTTTAAAAGCTATATTCTTCAAAACAACTTTTATATCATTTAGAAATCCATCTTTTCAAATTAAATCTCTTTTAATACATTTTGAAGGATTTTTAGGATTTATTTCATATTTTTAAAACATTTAAAATATCAATTTTAAACTTTGGTCACTTTGCTGCAAAAACGCGATTTTTTTGGAAAATTGTTTTGGACATATTTTAAAATATACAAGATGAAATCTTGATTTTCTTTCTTTATTTCTTTAAACATATTTAAATGTTTATAAAATATTTCCAGCTCATTTTAAACTATTTCCAAAAGGTTTAAGCATTACATATATACCATTTCATTTTCAAAAGGAAAGTGATTTCCTTTGTGCTTATCGACGTGTATTAACGTGACTTGGTAAAACAATTTAACAATCATATAAAACAACCAATGCTTGATGATCAAAGGATATATAAGAATCCATAGCAATCATAACACATCATCAAACATGTATATATATATATAAATAGAGATGTTAAATAGAGTTTCTCACCATAAACCAAAGCGATTAACTTCCTACCAACATTCTAATCAACCAACACTTCACTAACTACTTCCTACTCCATTAAACACTGGCAAACATCATCCTATTCCTTCCAATAGCTTGGTCAAGGCTTGAGATGGAGGTTGGCCGAAAAGATGGAGAAGAAGCAGTAGAGCTTTGAACTTGAATTCCCAATATTTAGACCCGAAAAATAGGTTATCTTGTATCTGATTTTAGGCCCTCTAAATCTCAAAGTTTAGAAACGTTGTTAAAAATTCTTTTCTATTGAATTTGAAAAAAGGATTCATTAGAATCCAAGTTGTTTTGAGAGAGATATGATAGAATGAATAAGAGGTATTGTCGGATTGACAAAAATGAAGCCCGAAAATGCACTTCAAAGAATTGAGTTTCAGGTATAGAAAACCTCAAAAGTGGGTAAAAGTGATTAACATAAAAGTTGTAGCCACTGAAATTTCATATGATTTAGAAAAATGAATTTCATAATTTGGATCAGTTATGATAAAAACAAAATGGTTTATTCTCTGTCTTAAAAAATGGGCGAGAGAATGCACTAGAAAGAAGTGGATTTTTGACAAGGTTAAGTTTAGAATGAGACAACGTGGTCAGCATGAAAGTTTTAGCCACTAGAAAAATACATGATTTCAAAAAATAATTTTGCATTTTGGTTCGGTTTTTAAGAAGTTATGGCCGAGAGAAGAAGAGGTAAAATATGGAGAAAAGATGAGTTTGATTTGAAGAGAATGAACATTGATTTCTTTTGAATATTTTGTTAAATATTTTGACATTATTTCTTTTTTATTTTTTCCTATGGCTTGAAAGTCATTAAAGAGGAGAGGAAGAAGATGAAGAAGATGAAGAAGCTTGAGAAAAGTAGAAGAAGAAGAACTGTGAATGAAAGTTAAGAAGGAGGTGAGTATTTATAGATAAAAAAAGAAGTGGTAAATTTGCCAAGATAACCTCTTACCAAATTACCAAACTAACCTTACTTCAACCTAAAACAATCTCCATTTTTTCAAAACTTAACATCATCCTTTCACTTCTTACTTTATGTCTTAGTCACTTAAAGATTAATTAAAGAATATCATAATTATGTTGGTTTTAATTTGATGTGATTTGATGTTTATTTTTTCTTATTTTGTTAATTCTTACTTAATTTTCCATAATGGCATTCTAGAATTTCCTAATTTAAAGTAAACATATTTAGTTATTAAAATGTGTAATATATATGTTAAAACATATTAACAAAGGTGTGATAACGTTGCGACAACTTATTTTGAACAAAACGTTGATTTTCGACAAAACGTTTTCGATCGCATTTTGACCTTTTGTTAAACTATTTATTCGTGTAAACCAAACTTCAAAATAAATTTCTTATTATCTTTAAATATTCAAAACAAGAATATTTGACTTATAAAATAATATAAAACAATATCCAAATCTTTTTGTAAAAATACGACATCGATTTATCGGAATGTGACGAAATTTGTCAATTTTTATAGAACGGGTTTTATATATTTATCAAACCATTATAAATTAAATTACTATTATTATCAAATGATTTTGATATCGATTATATATATATATTTAAATGGAATTATTTATCCTTTAAACAAATTTCTCGAATATTTATCCTACTTTATCGGAATCCGACTTTTTTTCAGTTTTACAATGGAAATCCAAAATCTTTATTCAATATCAAAAATAAGTTTGCCATTCTTATTTATCATATAAAACTTGATTGTTTAAGTTTGAAAATTCTACATTTGAATATTTAAAATAATTAAATATCTCATTGTCAAAGTGGTAAAATTACGGGTCGTTACACCAATCGTAGCAATTCCTCCCTTGGAAACTAGAAAATGAACGTCGATGATGCTGCAGTCATCACCGAAATTATTTTCCAACGACCGAAGTGAGTTCAGTGTTTTTTCTTTCTTTTAAAATTCCTTTTAAATATTTCCATTTCAAAAATATTCTCCAAATAATATCACTATTATTTTCCAAGACTTTGAAAAACATTTCAAAACCAACTGGAATTAAATTCCCAAATTCCCTACCTTCAAACCCTTTTAACAAATCATGTTTAAATATACTTCTGGAATTTCATTTCTATTCAAATTATAAATCACATTTACAAAATCATATTTACAAAATCCCATTTTGTTATATGAAATTATTTCTTAACTTTTGATTAGAATATCAACCCTTATTCATTCACCATAACAACAAATGATAATAGTTTAATATTATCATTTCCTAACAACCAAGCACACCATATATAACTATAATAATTTATGAAAATTATTTCTTTCATATATAAAAATAATTTTGGTAAATTATTTCATTTACCCCATTTCAAAACAATAACATGTCGAGTTGCTCTGTTCAAGTGGTTAGAGATCCCTATCAATAACGTTAATTACTCGTATTGACCAAAATCCATAAGCCACTCAACAAATCAACCAACACAATAAAAAAACATTTTATATATCACTAACAAATACGCGCTCATATCCATTAATACACTCAAACTCATTCTAGCGTACTACTAACCCTATCTCTAATGAGTTACTCCATCAAAGCCAAGGTTCTCGCTTAAACTTCAGCTCTGATACCAAGTGTAACAGACGGGATTTTCGACCCTGAAAAATCGACACCAATACATCCACTGTATTACATGCCGAGCAATCGAATGCCGGAAAACCTGATAGTTAGGGGAAAAGAAAAAAAGAGGAGGTAGAAGAAAATAGAACAACAACACAGAATCTCACAAACACAGCGGAACAATATATAATAGATAATAACATGTCTTTATACAAAAAGAACTATAACTGTTATATATACAAACCATCATCAAAGTACAACAATTAACAAATAAATATTGGACGGTTATAATAACTTGTCCTCACAAGTGCTGACTATACAGCCTAACACACACAGCGGAATGTAACCAAGTACGTGTAATATGTCTTCATCATCCAGTTCATCCCCTTTGTTCCATAGCATCCTAACCTGAATCTGCAATACTCGGTCTGACCCGAGCATTATAATAAAATAACACCCGAGTCAGTTTGGAAAACCAGCGTGAGAAAAACACACTCAATTTGAATTATTAAAGTTATCAAAATCCTTTGAAACACAAAGGTATCCCGTAAGACCACGCCACACATAAACACGATAGGTTTTTACCTTACGATAACCAAAACACTTTATACCAAAATCATTTGATATTATAATAGTGTCTATAGAAAATAAACTATAAAATAGCAGAAATGGTTGCATCTCATGTTTCAGCATAGTTGGGCACAATCAAAACCGTACGACGCTTATTAGAGAATGGATTCCATACAATGTCTAGGCATTGGGGTACCACCTATCACAGTACGCATCTAGAAAAATGTACCGAGGACCTCGCCAGGATCCCCTACAACACAAGACCGGTTCTACCCCTAACCTGGATAGAACTGAGTATGTTATCACCCGTGTGTTCCCACCCTTACCAAGAGCTCTTTTCCATGCACAACTGTATCCATAATTTATAATATATCCGAGGGTATCTAGAAAGGTGATAACATACCCTCATTGGGTATGACCCACTTAGCCTTGCTGCATCTCCTTTGATTTTCAGTCATTCCGATTGATGAGGCTGGAGGCTACGTTTACCTTTCAAGAACAATTTCACTTAGAATGCTCATCGTCCTCCAATGACGATGTTCTGATAGCATTCGTCCATACAAGTTGTCCTGGGTCTGGAAAAACCGAATCACCGTCTTCATCATCTTCATGGTATCCATTCGTAACACTAAAATTGGATCGAAGTGGTTTTCGGATAATTAAATCTGATCCCGGTCTCTTCGAAACGACCAACGAAATTGATCAATACTTGATAGTTGGATATTTAACTATCAATATAACACCCATAGCAGTCACTAGGCCCATATTATAATTTTCCAAAATTTATTTTCAAAATATCTTTATAAGATATATATTCAAATCCCTTCCAAATTTTCAATATTTGGGGCAAATCAAATACTTATATCCATATCAGGATATTTCAAACCATCTCTTATTTCAACCCTTAGGAAAATATTTAAAAATATATTTTTCTAAACCCCTTACTTCCCAACACTTAGGAAAGTTCCATTTATTTCTCTTTTCTCAAAACCCTTCACAATTTATATTGTAAATTCCTTAACTCGTTTATAACGAATTCTATAAGTTCTGGGTTCCTTAATTAAATCTCTTTATTCAAAAGTATATACTTATCTCACCAAAATAAGTATATTCACAAACCATTCCCTTTAAAAGTATTTGAAAACATTTTAAAATAAATATGGAAAGCACCATGCAGTATCAACCATGGATTCGCAGCTCAATGATTACGTCTCTATCCCAGAGAAATCCAAACTTAACTGTAGGCAATCTCTGCCTCCCGATTTCGCCATGAAAGTATACCATTACTTTCTGAAACTTGATTTAATAATTAAATATACTTTTAAAACAAAAAAATAATTACATAACTTTTGAAACAATAATTGATTCCGATTTATTAATAAAATTCTAATCGATTCACAAGGCATGTTCATAAGACTTAGAATTCATTTTGACAATTTAAAAATATTTAAATAACTATCTTTCTGAATATTTTTATGCAAAAACATTTTTAAATTACCTAGTTTAATAATTTAAAAATCCTCTTTTTAAAACAAACTCGACTACTCGATACAAATATATTTTTCAATTCCAATATAGCCAGTCTAATATTTATAAATCTCTCTCGATTCATCACCAATCGATTTACGTCCCCAATTTCATAAATCCCTTTTTCACATTTCCAAAAGAAAAATCTATCCTTTCTTTTAAACCGATTTACCCATCTTATTATAAATTCTTACCGTGAATTTATATCTTCAATTTATCAAATGATAATCATTTTCGCTTTATTTATAAACGTTGTTTATAAATCCCATAGTCTTATTCACGTTTTACAATGGTTTCACATCACCTAAATCCATTATAAATCGATTTCTAATATAAATTCCATTTATAAAAATCAATTTCTAAATAACTTAAACTATATTCCAAAAACCAACCAAATCTTGATTATACTTCCATTTCGTAATTTAGAAATCTTATTTAAGATCCAGTATAACAAATTTTATATTTACTTCCAAATTCCCTTCTATTCTCCCAATTTATTAAAAATCTCGATTTTTAAAACCTTTTATGTTTTAAACAAGTATCGCTTAAGAATTATTATTTAAAACCCTTTATATTCATTATTCCAAAATCTCTATTTACAATATCCCGAAAGAGTTAAGTACAAATTTAGTGTCAAACCATTTATTTTATCCAAATAAATTTCTTTTAATTAATCCAAAATCCTATATAAATACTTCACTTCCAAAATCCTTTTTAATTTCTTTTCAAATTCAAAATAAATATTTATGGTATTTTAAAATACCAAAATCCAGGTCAATGCTACCGTAGCATCCAATAAATTCAAATCACACTATAGTCTATCATAGATTATTCAACATATCATATATCACTATATATGAAATTAAATTCAACATATTTGAGGAATCCAGTTGAATCCCTCCAACCTGTTTCCCTGCAACCACAGATGTTAATACAACATAAAATTACCAATCCCGCTTCGAGGCGGGATATCGCGGTAATATAGGGTCATCCGCTATAATGCGGGCGCATAGGGTCTCATCCGGTCCAATAGGCGGGAATAATCAATCCAACTACTAATATTTACATACTACTATATATAATATCACATTCAACTGATAATAATTTATCAATTCAACCAACCAATCAATAAATAAATTTTTAACTATTTAAAATAAACCAATTATCCAAGATGAGTGAGTTTTACTCACCTTGATTTTTAATTTGCCAAATGCTCATTTTAGATCAAATCGAACTGACGTTCGATTTAACCTAAAATTCCGATTATCTCTAATCGACTCTGAATTAATTCCAGGTTTTAGTTCATATCAATACGAGTCCAACTTTGCTGGCTTTGTTCGATATTGACCTAAAACGAACTAGTTATTCAATTTATAATCTATTGGATTTTAAACTAAATAGATTACTTAATTTATTTACTTATCACCTACCCATAAGAAAAGAGGCCCGGCCAAACTAAACAAAGTCCAAACTGCATTCCAATCTCCCATCCTTCTTTTATTTCTTTTTTTTAAGTTAAATGGCTCAAGGCCCACAAGGAACAAACCCGACCCAGACCTGCTTCTTCTTCCTCCTTTTCTTTTTTTTTCACCCGCACAAGATACATGGTCGTGCACGTTTCAATGGCACAAAGCTCCAGCCTTCGAATCGTCTCTCCGACCCCGCCAACCATTTTCTCATCGAAGATCGCACCTCCCCGTATCAAATTCTCCAAGCTCGAGCCCACTAAGCAAAACGCGACACTTAGCTGCTCCAACCCAAAATGTCGCACTGCTCAGATCATGACCAGTCGCTCCAAAAACTTGGCTGTAGTTGCTTCTCGATGATTCAAACATGTCCACAATCTCCAATCCATCTATCACCTCCCCTATAGCAAGCTACGCCAAACCCTAGATAAACTGCCGTGCGACATAAATGTCGAGCCACCAACTGATGCCGCACCTATCAATCCCCATATCAAATTGAAGCTCATCAAAAAACTTGGATTTTAAAACCAGTTTGAGATTTTTTAGTTGAGTGGATTGTGAGATAAAAAATTTTGAAGCTTGGTTTATGTTTTCTCCTTACCGTGAATGTTGCGTGCGCGGCTGTGTTGTTTAAAAGAGTGAAGGGAGGGGAAACATGTTTGAATAGGTCAAAGGTACAGTGAAAAGATGGAATTGCAGCTGAAAATGAGATTGACTAATTAATATATTAATTTATTCTCAAAATGTCTCGATTTACACAACTTAAAATCTCGAACCCCTATCAAGGTATGTCGCTAGGCGTTCATAATGTTATTCCCTCATTTCGAGCACAATGGAACAAGTTTCAAGTCCAAATTCAATTGTATGAAGAAGATAGCTTTTTCAACCCAATTATTATATTGAATTTTTAATATTATTTTCAGCGCATTTCTGTCCCGTACGACCAAACGATAACTCTAAACACTACGAAATTTGAAATCTGAAAATAATACATTATTACGGATCCAATGGAACTAGTTTCGTCGAATTCCGAGACTATGCCCCAGAAGGTTATTTTTACTCGCCAATTTATACAAGTTATTTTTAAAAATTGAGTAAATTACTTATAAGTCCAATTTAAAATTTTATTTACCTTCATTCTTGTAAATAGGAATTTAATAAGCTTTAAAATAATTTTTAACAAGCTTAAAACTCAAGATTCAATGTTTTAACCAATTTTTAAATAATAAATTCAATAATTTAATTTCCCAATAAATCGTATATTTGAAACTCAAGTTAAAAATTTACTTTCAAATATTTAAAATCAATTTAAATATTCCAATTTCAAATAACCAAAATTCTGGGTCATTACAAACTAGGTACTACCAAATTGTATCGTATATTCCCCGACCAACAGGGTAATACTTAAGAGAAGTGCTTACTATCCGAACACATCTCTTTCTCATTTTTAGTTATTTTCGGGCCAATCGAACTGGTTAACATAAAAATACTTCTTCCTATTTAAAATCTCCTTTTTGAAACAATACTTTACATATTTCCAAACTAATAGTTTTAACAAAATATCTATAGCCAACTTGCTTGCGATTCATTCAGATTTGAACTTGTTTCGACCGTTAATGATAAAGAGAATAATTTACTAAGTGCACTACAACGTTCACCTAGGCAAACACCCGACTGTCACCTAGAAGATTAGATCATCGCAAAAAAAATTGAGACTTATTCCCCAAACCAACCAAAGAAAATATCCTTACTTGAAAATTTTCTTTTCCTAAATATTTATACTTAAAAATATTTTCAATCAAAAATATTACTACCTCTTTTCATAAAACATTTGAAATCTTCTTCAAGACTCCAGGATTTAAATTCTCAAAACCCTTTTATTTATAAAAAACATTCTTATAAACCAAATTTATATAAAATCACTTCTTTATACAAAATCATTTCTCAAATATTTATTCCCAAAAAATTCTAGCTTTCTTTTAATAAATATCTTTTATTAATAACCCAATATTAATATCGAACGTCTTATAGTCAAATTGTGAAACTAAATTCACAAAGTGTTCATTTCAGTGTTTTCCCAATTTCTACCTACCCAACCCATGTTGTAGAAAGATAAATTACATATAAATCAACAAACAATAGTCAATGCCCCAAAACTGGACGAGGATGACTAATCAAACATGAATGATAATAATTGAATATTATCATTTCCTAACAAACAAATACATCAAAAACTATATTAACTTTTGAAAATTATCCTTTTATATATAAAATATACTTCTAGGTAAAATTATTTCATTTACCAATTTAAAACAATACGGTGTTGTTTGGCCTTATCCAAGTGTTTAGGAATCTCTAGCGATAACGAGGGTCAGACGCATCGACCGGAATTCATAAACTACTCAACTGATTAACAACATAATATAAAACATTTTTATATCACTAACAAATATGCGCACTTATACACACACACTCAAACTCATTCTGGGGTGTTACTAACCCTATCTCTAATAAGTTTACCCCATCAGGGCCAAGGTTCTCGCTTAACCTTCAGCTTTGATACCACTGTAACGACCCGCATTTTCAAACCTCAGAAGTCGACATTAATACATCCATGGTATTCACATGCAGAACATCCAAGTGCTGGAAAGACAGATCCTTGGGATGAAAGAAAAGAAAAAAAAGACAGCATAAAATCTCACAATATAACGAGTAATGTATAATACATCAATGAACTTTACAAAAAGAAAACTTTTATATACATATATCAATCAGAGTACAATTATCCTATCATCAGACATTGGATAGTTATAACTTATAACAACCTGTCCTTACAATTTCCGATAAATACAACAAGAACAAAACTGTGGAAGATAAAATATGTGAATACGCCTTCGAGGATACAGCTCGTCTCCTGAAGCTCCAAAGTGTCCAGCTAAATCTGGAAAATATGCTCTAGCTGACCCGAAAATAATAAGAAAAATAACGTCTGGATCAGTCTGGTAAAACCAGCATGAGAAACGCAATCCAATGGATTTTAATTTTTATAAAACCTTTTAGAAATAAAGATATCTCGTAAGACCACGCCGCACATAAACACGGACGAGTTTTTACCTTACAATAACCAAAACTATTTTTATTATAAAATCCAGTGATATTATAATAACGTCTAGAGGAGAAAATAAATATATAAAATAGATGAAATGCTTGCATCTCAGATTTTAACATAGTTGGGCACAACTAAGTTTGTAAATGTACGTATTGGAGATTAGATTTCCATTAGTGACAAAGCTACTGGGGTACCGCCTGCCACAGTACACCTGTAGAAAAATGTACCGATGGCCACATATAGACCCCCTGCCAACACAAAGTCGGTTGCCTCTTTAACAGGACAGACCGAATTACATCATTCCCCAGGACCAAGGCCCCAAAACAATGTGCACCAGCCATGGCCTCACTTTCGTGTGCATACCAAATCCATAAATATCGATTCTAGATCGAGGAATGACTGCTCCTAATGGTATAGAATCACATAGCTCTACTGCATATCCCCTGTTTATTCATTACCGGGTTGTGAGGCTTGTGAGATCATGATTACCTTTTTCCTTTCTTAGCAAATCCCACTTGGAATGCTAACACTGCCCGGCCACCATGCAAAATGCAATACCAGCATTCGTCCATACAAGTTGTTCAGGATATGAACAAATCGAAGACACTACTTCTACTACATCCATTTTGGAATCACCCTCAGGATTAGTACCAAGTGGCCCTTGCACTTCAAAGAGCTCCATCATTAGTTCCATTATCTACAAGATGTCTTCAATACGATGCTTGAGTTGGTTCAAAGTGGTTTTCGGATAATTCATACTTATCCGATCTCGGTCTCTTCAAAGTAACATTCGATAGTTTTCGGTAATAACTCCGGTTCTTTTGGAAATAATCAAACAATACATAAGAGCATAGGTCGCCTCCTAACCGTTTAAGTGGACATATTTCCTTATCATTTATCATAGAAGAACAAAATGAGATTCATATGCACAGTACAGCATCATCGAAGATGATTGTTCCATATAACCCCCGTATTTCTTCTAGATATTTCCAAAGTTGTATTTCGGCCAAGATTTGATAGTTTGTTATTTCACTATCAAACAACAAGCAATCAATCGAAGATTTAATTCCATATAGGATTCACTAAGCCTCTATAAATAAATCTTTCAATTATTAAAATCTCTTTTAATTATTTGATTCAAAATACCTTCACAAAAGATATATTCACAAACTCTTTATACTCTTTTCAATACTTGAGAAAACATTCATATACTTATCTCAACAGTATAAGTATATTTCAAAACATTATATTTTCAATACTTAGAAAATATCCATATACTTATCTCAATGGCATAGGTAAATTAACAATACTTGAGGGAGATTTCCTCTTTTCCAAAATCATATTTAAATGGGCCAAAACAAATATTATATAAAATATTTCTTACTAAGCCAAACCACCATCCTTCGGTGTTAAGTATGAAAAGAATGTTTCCATACCACCATAATTAAGATGTATTAATTACCAAAATCAAATCTCATTTCTTATATAAAATTCCCTTTCTATAAGCCCATTTCATACTTCAAATCCTTTTATAAATCTCCACATTAATTTATAAAACTTCTTTATAAATCTTTTAAATGATTTATAAACTCCTTATAAAACTTCTTTACCAAATATCGCTTAAAATCTCCCTTTCAAAATATTATTTGTAAATCTCCTTAAATAAATCCTTTTTACTAAGTAAAATCCTTTTTATAAAATAATTTACCATTTATAAACAACTTTATTCAATTAATTAATTACTTTTAAACATCGTAAATAAATAATTATTTTACTTTAAATGATACTAATAAGATAATTAATTAACTTTAAAAACATCATTAATTAAATAATTAATTAACTTTAGACAAAACTAAACCAATTAACTAACCATATTAATAATATAATTAAATAACTTAAAATATGATTAATAATATAATTAAATAACTTTAAACATCTTTATTAAAATAATTAAATAACTTTAAATATCATTAATAATATAATTAAATAACTTTAAACATCCTTATTAAAATAATTAAATAAATTTAAACATCTTTAATAAAATAATTAAATAACTTACTTTAAAACATCATTTATAAACATTTAACCTCAAATTGTTATACAATTGAAGTTATTTAAATCCATAATACAAATTCGGAAAGAGTCTTAGCGACCACAATGGTACTAAATCAAGTTATTATTTAATTCAATTTGACTTTTCAAGTTACATAGATGGTATTTACATAGGCAACAGTATGTATATCAAATCTATAGTTAACCATCCGCTGTTAATGTACCATTTATCCCATATAAAACAACTGGCATAAAATTGAATGTCCAAATTAATTTAATACCAAAACCGAGATTTATTCTGCAAAATAAACTTCATCAATAATTTATTCTATTTTATTATAGCAGAATAAAGATTTATTCTGCTAAACAGATGTCATCGATAATCTATTTCATTTAATTATAGCAGAACGGAGATTCATTCTGCTAAACAAAATGTCATTAATTGTAACGACCCGTATTTTAACGGATCGGAAAGTTCGTCAAATCTGGAGTTTTAGCATTTTGAGCCATTTCAGATTTTAGGCAAATTTTGCCTAAGTCCTAAGTCGTTCACGACTTAGCATGAGTCGTGAGTCGTATACGACTTAGGAGATAGGAGTGACCCAGGATTTGGAGTTAAGTCATTTGAACGACTTAAGAGTTGGAATGTTTGGAGCCTAGGTCGTGTAGGAAGTAAGTCGTGGGATGACTTAAATTGACTGACCGACTTAAGGAAAGTACGACCTAAGGGGATAAGTCGTAGCTGGGCTAAGTCAGTAGGTCGAAGTTAACTCGGCAAGTGTTAAGTCGTAGGTTGTAAGTCGTCGCCGAGTTAAGGGATAGACAACCTAAGTAAGTGACCGACCTAGGGATTTACGACATAAGAGCTGACCGAGTTAAGTGATGAGTCATACCCCAGTTATCTGATGAATCGTACCCCAGTTATCCGATGAGTCGTATCTTAGTTATCTGATGAGTCGTACTTAGTTATTTGATAAGTCGTAGAATGGGTTATCTCGTCTAACCAGTTGAGTCGTGGACGAGTTAAGGAATGAGTCGTAAGCTGTTGAGTCGCGCGTAGATGATAACTCGTGCAAGTGGATGAGTCGTAGCCTTTGTGATAAGTCGTATACGAGTTAGTAGTTGAGTCGTCTAACCAAGTAAGGCGTGGGCATTTAAGTCGTAGACAGGGGGTCTGGTGAGTCGTAGGCGCATGCTATAAGTCGGAGACGACTTAGGAGATAGCTGTTTTGTCGTGAGTCATAGGCAGGAGTGTGTTAAGTCGTTGAAGCCAGAAGTTAAGTCGTAGGGTGTTGAGTCGTAAGTCGTGGTGTTCTGATGAGTCGTAGACGACTCATGAAGGCGGACGAGTTACGACTTAGGATATTTTCTGCTATAAATAGGAGAGCTTCTCTTCATTTTTGGGATCCGGATTTTGAAGCGACGAAGTGCTGCCATTTTGAGAGATCGACTTCTACACTTCTTCACTTCTTTTCTCCACTCTAATCTAGTGCTTCCTTCCATCCAAATTGAAGATCAAGATTGAAGATTCAAGAGCTAAAGTTGAAGATCTTCATCTTTTCAAGAGAGATTTCATCGTTTGAAGCGGATTCGTGATAGATCAAGCTTGATCCTTCGCTGTCCAGATCTGAAGCGTATTGATTTGAGGTTGTTTAGGTGATTTGGTGAGTGGTGATTATCTCTCACACGGATCCAAAGGAGTATATCGGATTGTTGGCTCGATTTGGTGTTAAAATAGGGATTCCCATGCATTTTCTTCATCCAAAGTGTAGATCCATATAGATCCATTGTTCATGATGATGTTACATCCATTTTATCACATGTTAACCTATGCAAGTTCATTCATCAAGTTTGTAGAGATATTGTTCATGTTTTCATGCTTATTGGACTTTCAACTCTTTAATTACGAAAATGCCATTATTGTTATAATTGTCTACTTAGATCATATTTGAATGCTTGATTGTTTGGATTGATGTTTGATTTGATTGATTGTTATGAACTAGATGATTGATGATTAGATTTAGACCGAAGACGATTTAAAAGCTAAGGGAAAGGCTCTTGAATTGGGAAAGCTGCTCGTGGCATATGTAGCGGGATGATGAAGCTCTTATGCATAGATTTGATGATGTGATGTTGAGATGAGACTTCGCGAGGATGTGATGAAGCGAGGCAATCATGTGATGAAGACTTGGTCTAATCCAGACGGGATCATTCCAAGCATGTTGATAACTCGGTGATATGATTCGAGTTGAGGATAATGAATGGATATGAGAATAGTCGTCGAGGAGGATGACTAGGAGGCTTGGATAGCATCGTTGTTGAAGGTTCTAGCATGCTCTAAGCAAGAGTACGTTTGGGCAGATTCGATAGTCCCAACGGCCAACTGTTGATGGTCGAGTACTCTGGGCAGATTCGATAGTCCTAGGCATGGGCTGCGACGACGTGCGGGAGTTATGTCTAGAACCGGGGTTTCCATTAGCCCTTGACGGACGGCTGAAAGAATGTGCCGGTCATTCAATTAATGGTGATATCAAAGCAGTGATAACAGTGATAGCCAGAGTCATGGATGTTTGGTTGTATTGTCATTCGGACTCAAGAGCGGTATTTTCTGGTGCTTATCTGATTTAGGCCTTGGTACTTGGAAAACATCGCCCTTGACTCGAGTGATAGTAGCTTTACTTTAAATTGTATGCTCTGCTATGTTTGCTTTTGCTTAGTGTATGTCTGGGGCTATCACTGTAGAATGAGGTTGGAGTGGGAGGGTTGTATTCCTATTCCTTTTCCTTTATGCTCTTTTGGTATGTTGTTAGTTAATTTACTGCTCACTAAGACTGTTGTCTGACTCAAGGCTTTATGTTTTTTTAATTCTTATTGCCTTGGGCTGTTCGTCCATTTTGGGACGGGCAGACTAGGTAGCAGGTGACAGGTGCTGTTCTCTTCTCACGATGCTGATATCGAAGACGAGCTTGAGGGTTGCATATTATCTTCTTATTATATGTACTGGATATTCCGCTGTTATGTTTTCTCTGAGAGATATGTAGTGAGGCTTGATGTATTGACTATGTGGATGCTTGTATTCAACTATTATGGAGTTTTATATGATGTCATTTTGTTCTGTAAAGCTTTACTATACATATGTTCTATTGTATTTTGTCCATGCGCTGTGAGTAATACGATAGATTCTGTTGTTTTATTTTACCCTGACAATCGTCCATGGTCGCCTGGCACACCTTACAGCGCACTATCTCTAGATTCGGTGCAGGGGTCATGGGCGGTCGTCACATTTGGTATCAGAGCATTGGTTAATCGATTTTACCCAACGCTCGCTGAAGTAACCACGTATGAGAGACGTAATTGTATTTTGATGGATGAATACTATATATAATATAGTAGGTTAGTAGAGTTGAGTCCTTTATGCAATTGTTCTCTAGATGTTCTAATCATTCCTTTTTATAGATATTGAGAATGAGTCGAAGAGGGAAACCAGCTGCTAGGGAAGGCCGTGCTACTGAAGAGACTGCTGATTATGCAGCCATGTTCGAAGCTATGATGACTTCGATCATGAGAAGGATACCAGTTCCGGGGGCAGCAGTTGATGTTGGAGTTCAAGTCCAAACTCCGAAACCAGTGGATTTTGCTAAGCTGTGCAAGGATTATACTACTCTTGGAGGGAAGGTTTTCTTGGGAACAGAATCTACCATTGAGGTCCAGAGGTGGATAGATGCTTGTAGAAGGATCTTTGGTGATTTGGGAATTGATGATGCAACTAAGAGGAAGTTGGCATCGAGGCAGCTTCAAGGGAGAGCTTCTGATTGGTGGAACTCTATTACCATCACTACTCCGGAAGAAGAGATTACTTGGGAGCAATTCCAAGTCAGATTTGAAGCTAAGTTCATTTCTACAGCTCAGAAGTCTGTTATGTTCAAGAAGTTTGTAGAGCTCAAGCAGGGTGGAAGATCTGTTCTTGAGTATGTTTCTGAGTTTGAAGCTTTGTCCAAGTATGCCCGGTCATATATTGAATCTGCTTATCAGAAGAATGAGAAGTTTGTGACCGGCTTGGATAGTTATCTTGGGAGGCAGTTGGTGGATCATTTGGAGGATTCATTTGAGAAGCTTGTGGAGAAAGCTCTCAGGCATGAGAGTATGTTTCCTAAGGATGGATCTGTTGTTGCTGTGACCAGGGAAGAGTCTAAACCCCAGCAGGGTGGAAACAAGAAGAGGAAGCAGCAGCAGCAGAAGGGTAAAGATGGTCAGAAGAAGCCGAAAGGCGAGGTGACTTGCTACAACTGTCAGCAGAAGGGCCATTTCTCGAAGGATTGTAAGAATCCTAAGGTGCCAATGAAGTGTCACAACTGTGACAAGCCAGGACATTTCAGGAAGAATTGTCCAGAGCCGAGGAGGGACAAGCAGATTGTGCAGGCTTATGCTTTGGGAGCTGTTCCGTCGTCTTCGAAACCTCCTACTGCTGAAGAGAAGGGAAAGAGTGTGGTGGTTCAAGGTACTCTTTTCCTATGTGGTATTCCAGTTAGAGTTTTGTTTGATACTGGAGCATCGCATTCGTTTGTTTGTAATGAACTCGTAGGCCGGTTAGGTTTGGAGCCGGATATTGTTGATAGGCCATTGGTTGTGACTAATCCAGTTGGGGGTTCGTCTTGTTTGTGTATGTTATGCCGTGGTCTAGTTGTATCGAGTCATGGTTGCTCTTTTGTTTGTGATTGCTTTGTTCTGAACTTTGCGGGGTTCGGAATTATTTTGGGTATGGACTGGCTTAGGAAGTATGCGGCAAAGGTTGATTGCGAGAGGTTGGAAGTGACAGTCGAGAATGTGGAGGGGCGAAAGGTTGTAATACGATGTAAGCATGAAGAAGGCGTCTTCATGAGCTTCATGTATTCGCTGGTTGTTCCACGGGATGGACTGTCATCGGTGCCAATCTCTAATGGATTCGAGGATGTCTTTGACGAAGTCAAAGGGTTGCCGCCGCATAGAGAGATCGAGTTTCGTATAGATCTAGTTGAAGGAGCCAGACCTGTTGTGATGCCTCTTAGGCGGATGGCGCCTAGGGAACAGCAAGAGTTGAGGGTGCAAGTTGATGACCTTTTACAGAAAGGATTCATTCGGTGTAGTGTGTCCGAGTGGGGTGCACCAGTTGTGTTCGCAACCAAGGCAGATGGATCGTTGAGATTGTGTGTGGATTATCGTGAGCTGAATAGATGACTTGTTTGATCAGCTTCACGAAGCTAAGGTGTTTTCTCAGATGGATTTGGCAACGGGATTTCACCAGTTGAGAGTGGCTAAGGATAGTGTGCCGAAGACTGCTTTTAGGACACCATCCGGTTTCTTTGAGTGGCTGGTAATGCCGTTTGGATTGACTAACGCGCCAGCATATTTTGTGGATCTCATGAATAGAGTGTTCAGAGATCAATTAAACAAGTTCGTACTTGTGTTCGTGGATGATATTCTGATTTATTCCAGAACGGAAGAGGAGCACAAGACGCACTTGCGTATGGTTTTGGAAATCTTGCGGAAACATCAGCTGAAGGCTAAGTTTTCGAAGTGTCACTTCTGGAAGAGTGAAGTGAGGTTCTTAGGCCATGTGATTTCTGGAAATGGAATAGCGGTTGATCCCGCTAAGGTGGCAGCAATCCAGGATTGGGTTAGACCTAAGAATGCATCTGATGTGAGAAGTTTTCATGGATTAGCAGGATATTATCGACGGTTTATCAAAGACTTCTCCAAGATAGCTGCACCGTTAACAGGATTAACGAAGAAGAACCAAGTGTTCAGTTGGGATGCTAAGTGTGAGCAAGCTTTCGGAATCCTGAAAGAGAGACTGACGAGTGCTCCTGTTTTGACTATTCCTAGTGGGAATGAGGAGATGGTGGTTTACACCGACGCATGTGGTACTGGACTTGGAGCAGTGCTGATGCAGAAGGATAAAATTGTTGCGTATGCCAGTCGACAACTGAAGCCGCATGAAAGGAATTACCCAACTCATGATTTGGAATTAGCGGCGATTGTATTTGCTCTGAAGATGTGGAGGCATTATTTGTTGGGAGTTCGATTCGAGTTGTTTACGGATCACAAGTCGTTGAAGTATCTTTTCTCCCAAAAGGATTTGAATCTTCGGCAGCAAAGTTGGCTAGAGTTTTTGGCATCATATGATTTTGGTACAGCTTATACTCCGGGAAAAGGTAACGCAGTGGCAGATGCGTTAAGTCGAAGACATGCAGGATTGGGAGCCATGTTTTCTGAATGGAAGAATCTCGAGTATTTAGCTGGATTTGACTTCAGGCCTAGATGCGAATTGGAACCTGAGATGTTGGCAAACTTATCAATAAGACCCACTCTTGTGGAAAGGATTGGTGAGAGCCAAAAGCGAGATGATAAGCTTGTCAAGATTATCCGTGAATTGGAATCTAGATTGGATCCAGAAAAGGATAAAGGATTCGAGGTCGATCGAGAGGGTTGGCTTCGGAAGCAAGGACGACTAGTTGTTCCCGATATAGATGAATTGAGGAGTGAAGTTCTGAAGGAAAGTCATCACTCGAAGCTGACAATTCATCCAGGTGGAAATAAGATGTATCGGGATATGAAGAGAACCTACTACTGGGAAGGTATGAAGAAGGATGTTGGAAATTTTATTTCCAAGTGTATGAACTGCCAATTGGTGAAGGCCGAACAGAAGAAGCCAAGCGGATTGCTTCAACCATTAGAAGTTCCTACATGGAAGTGGGAGCAGATATCGATGGATTTTATTGATGGACTACCTAGAACAAGAACGGGAAATGAAGGGATTTGGGTCATTGTGGATCGTCTGACCAAGAGTGCGAGATTCATTCCTGTTCGATCGACTAGGACTGCGTCAAAGTTGGCTGAGTTGTATGTTAAGTGGATAGTTCGTTTCCATGGTATTTCGAAGATTATAGTGAGCGATCGAGACCCATTGTTCACTAGTGGATTTTGGAAGAGCTTCCAGGAAGTCTTGGGAACCGAGTTGTGTTTGAGTACAGCTTATCACCCTCAGACAGATGGTCAGACCGAGCGAGTCAACCGAGTTTTGGAAGATCTCCTCAGAGCTAGTGTTTTGGATTTCGGGGGATCGTGGGAAGATCATCTTCATTTGGTAGAGTTTTCATACAACAACAGTTACCAGTCAAGCATTGGTATGGCACCTTATGAGGCGTTGTATGGAAGACCGTGTAATTCTCCGACATGTTGGATAGAGACAGGAGAAAGGTTGATGCTTGGGCCAGAGATGATTCGTCAGACTTCAGATTGCATAGAGATCATTCGGCAACGAATGAAGGCAGCCCAAGACCGTCAGAAGAGTTATGCCGATAAGCGTCGAAAGGATTTGGAATTCGACGTAAGAGATATGGTTTTTGTGAAGATTTCTCCACTGAAGAATGTTATTCGATTCGGGAGGAAAGGAAAATTGACTCCGAGATTTGTTGGACCATTCCCGATCATCGAGCGAATTGGAAAGCTCGCCTATAGGTTGGAGTTACCTGAGAAGATGTCGGGTGTGCACAATGTTTTTCATGTATCATATCTACGGAAGTATGTGCACGACTCGAATACAGTGGTTTCTGCTGATAGCTGTGAAGACTTCGAAGTTGATCCAGTCGATAGAAGACCTCGTAAGCCGCTTCGTGTTGTTGAAACCGACACGAAACAGCTTAGGAGGAAGGTAGTTAAGTTGCTCAAGATACAATGGAGTGACGATGATAACGACTGTACGTGGGAGGTGGAAGAGAGGATGAAAGCAGCTCATCCCGAACTCTTCAAGGTATGGCCCTAAGGTGTCGTATCATCTAACAACATTGTAACTTGTTCTAAGTCTTAGAATTCTGTACGCTAAGCTAGAATTGGATGCATGGTTTGCTGGTTGTTATGGTTGGTAGGCGTACGGAATAGTCTTTGATTGCTTTGTTTGTTTGGAATTTCGGGGGCGAAATTCCTAAGGGGGAGAGAATGTAACGACCCGTATTTTAACGGATCGGAAAGTTCGTCAAATCTGGAGTTTTAGCATTTTGAGCCATTTCAGATTTTAGGAAAATTTTGCCTAAGTCCTAAGTCGTTCACGACTTAGCATGAGTCGTGAGTCGTATACGACTTAGGAGATAGGAGTGACCCAGGATTTGGAGTTAAGTCATTTGAACGACTTAAGAGTTGGAATGTTTGGAGCCTAGGTCGTGTAGGAAGTAAGTCGTGGGATGACTTAAATTGACTGGCCGACTTAAGGAAAGTACGACCTAAGGGGATAAGTCGTAGCTGGGCTAAGTCAGTAGGTCGAAGTTAACTCGGCAAGTGTTAAGTCGTGGGTTGTAAGTCGTCGCCGAGTTAAGGGATAGACAACCTAAGTAAGTGACCGACCTAGGGATTTACGACATAAGAGCTGACCGAGTTAAGTGATGAGTCATACCCCAGTTATCTGATGAATCGTACCTCAGTTATCCGATGAGTCGTATCTCAGTTATCTGATGAGTCGTACTTAGTTATTTGATAAGTCGTAGAATGGGTTATCTCGTCTAACCAGTTGAGTCGTGGACGAGTTAAGGAATGAGTCGTAAGCTGTTGAGTCGCGCGTAGATGATAACTCGCGCAAGTGGATGAGTCGTAGCCTTTGTGATAAGTCGTATACGAGTTAGTAGTTGAGTCGTCTAACCAAGTAAGGCGTGGGCATTTAAGTCGTAGACAGGGGGTCTGGTGAGTCGTAGGCGCATGCTATAAGTCGGAGACGACTTAGGAGATAGCTGTTTTGTCGTGAGTCATAGGCAGGAGTGTGTTAAGTCGTTGAAGCCAGAAGTTAAGTCGTAGGGTGTTGAGTCGTAAGTCGTGGTGTTCTGATGAGTCGTAGACGACTCATGAAGGCGGACGAGTTACGACTTAGGATATTTTCTGCTATAAATAGGAGAGCTTCTCTTCATTTTTGGGATCCGGATTTTGAAGCGACGAAGTGCTGCCATTTTGAGAGCTCGACTTCTACACTTCTTCACTTCTTTTCTCCACTCTAATCTAGTGCTTCCTTCCATCCAAATTGAAGATCAAGATTGAAGATTCAAGAGCTAAAGTTGAAGATCTTCATCTTTTCAAGAGAGATTTCATCGTTTGAAGCGGATTCGTGATAGATCAAGCTTGATCCTTCGCTGTCCAGATCTGAAGCGTATTGATTTAAGGTTGTTTAGGTGATTTGGTGAGTGGTGATTATCTCTCACACGGATCCAAAGGAGTATATCGGATTGTTGGCTCGATTTGGTGTTAAAATAGGGATTCCCATGCATTTTCTTCATCCAAAGTGTAGATCCATATAGATCCATTGTTCATGATGATGTTACATCCATTTTATCACATGTTAACCTATGCAAGTTCATTCATCAAGTTTGTAGAGATATTGTTCATGTTTTCATGCTTATTGGACTTTCAACTCTTTAATTACGAAAATGCCATTATTGTTATAATTGTCTACTTAGATCATATTTGAATGCTTGATTGTTTGGATTGATGTTTGATTTGATTGATTGTTATGAATTAGATGATTGATGATTAGATTTAGACCGAAGACGATTCAAAAGCTAAGGGAAAGGCTCTTGAATTGGGAAAGCTGCTCGTGGCATATGTAGCGGGATGATGAAGCTCTTATGCATAGATTTGATGATGTGATGTTGAGATGAGACTTCGCGAGGATGTGATGAAGCGAGGCAATCATGTGATGAAGACTTGGTCTAATCCAGACGGGATCATTCCAAGCATGTTGATAACTCGGTGATATGATTCGAGTTGAGGATAATGAATGGATATGAGAATAGTCGTCGAGGAGGATGACTAGGAGGCTTGGATAGCATCGTTGTTGAAGGTTCTAGCATGCTCTAAGCAAGAGTACGTTTGGGCAGATTCGATAGTCCCAACGGCCAACTGTTGATGGTCGAGTACTCTGGGCAGATTCGATAGTCCTAGGCACGGGCTGCGACGACGTGCGGGAGTTATGTCTAGAACCGGGGTTTCCATTAGCCCTTGACGGACGGCTGAAAGAATGTGCCGGTCATTCAATTAACGGTGATATCAAAGCAGTGATAACAGTGATAGCCAGAGTCATGGATGTTTGGTTGTATTGTCATTCGGACTCAAGAGCGGTATTTTCTGGTGCTTATCTGATTTAGGCCTTGGTACTTGGAAAACATCGCCCTTGACTCGAGTGATAGTAGCTTTACTTTAAATTGTATGCTCTGCTATGTTTGCTTCTGCTTAGTGTATGTCTGGGGCTATCACTGCATAATGAGGTTGGAGTGGGAGGGTTGTATTCCTATTCCTTTTCCTTTATGCTCTTTTGGTATGTTGTTAGTTAATTTACTGCTCACTAAGACTGTTGTCTGACTCAAGGCTTTATGTTTTTTTAATTCTTATTGCCTTGGGCTGTTCGTCCATTTTGGGACGGGCAGACTAGGTAGCAGGTGACAGGTGCTGTTCTCTTCTCACGATGCTGATATCGAAGACGAGCTTGAGGGTTGCATATTATCTTCTTATTATATGTACTGGATATTCCGCTGTTATGTTTTCTCTGAGAGATATGTAGTGAGGCTTGATGTATGGACTATGTGGATGCTTGTATTCAACTATTATGGAGTTTTATATGATGTCATTTTGTTCTGTAAAGCTTCACTATACATATGTTCTATTGTATTTTGTCCATGCGCTGTGAGTAATACGATAGATTCTGTTGTTTTATTTTACCCTGACAATCGTCCATGGTCGCCTGGCACACCTTACAGCGCACTATCTCTAGATTCGGTGCAGGGGTCATGGGCGGTCGTCACATTAATAATCTATTTCATATTTGTTTGGCTACTTTAAGGCATAGACAAAGAGAATACCTTCTTTTAAACCCATTTACTTATAAAAGAAAAGCTGCTTTTAAATAAACTGATCTTGGAAAATATAGTTTAAAAGTAAAACCTTTATTTAATAATAATTTTAACCTTAATTTAATCATAATCATATCTTAATTTGATCTTAATTTTAATTAATAATTAAATTAATAACTAAACTCTACCTGATTAGTAAATAATTAATAATTAAACATTAATTAATAATTAAACATTAATTGAATAATTGAACCTAAATTAAATAATAATTAATACTTAATTAACTCTTTACTTAATTAATAATTAATTAAACCTCTCTTAATTAACTAATTATAATTATCTTACTTAATTAATTAATTAAATAACCATTAAAAGCTCATACTTAAATAAATAAGTAACAGTTACATTTTTGTACTTAAAATATGTTTGAAATACTTTTCAAATATATTTAAGATGAAAACTTCTTTAGTTTTAGAAAAGTGTTCGATTTCACAAATTGCATCCATAACGACTATCACTATGGATATCATGACCTTTAAACTAGTTTTACTTGTTTAATGGTCTTCAAAACTTTTGTTTTAACTTACTTAAACTTGAAAAAGGATTTTGGAACTAAAAATAAAGTTTACATACTTATAAACTTTTCTAGGAAATAGCTTAAGTAAAAACAAGTTTAAAACAAGGATGTCGATGTCGCAAACAAGCAACTTTAAGTGCTAACTCATTTTAGCATACATTAACTAACACATAATTTCAAACACTTTTTTGCAAACAAGGATGTTGTCATGTTAAAAACTAAAAGCATGCATATGGTTTCATTTGAAGTCCTCATGTATGTTCATTTGTGTCTGAACCTATTTGCATTCATGTGTGTGTGTGTGTGGGGTTTCATGTCTTCATTGATCTAGGTTGCCTTGGTGCCATGCCACTAGCTTGAACACTTGAACTGTTTGGTTTGGGTATTCATGTTGTATGCATGTGGTCTGTTCACTTTGTACATACTCCTATCTGCTTTCTGACATTGTTGTATGTGTGTGTTTGCATTCATGCCTAAACTAATTTTGCTATGATCATTTCTGTGTTGAGTCTGATGGTAACTTCATTGAGTCTAATATTGGTCTGAGTCATTTTGAAGTCTTGTTGGGTGTTGTTGCCTTTGGTCATTGCATTGCTCTGGTGCCATATGTATTGTCATGCTTTCATGTTCTCAGGTTTGGTTATGTTCATTTGTGTTCTGATCTTCATGTGTATGGTGCACTTGATACTGAACTTGTTATGCTTGGACATTCTGCTGGCTCTTGTGAAAATAGTTGCTTTATATTCACGTTCAATTTTTGGTCAAGGCTGTTTTGTTGTTATTTGCATTTGCACTTGATTTGAATCCAGCCATGGCTCGGGTTTGACCTTGTGCTCACCTGTCCCTGTAGTTTTAACAAGCAAGTGTATATCAGTGTGCATGGCCTTGTGGCATGTACAGTGATACACTGTGCATGTCACAAGTTGTTCGTGTAAAATGAATTCAAAAGTAAAATGATGACGAAAAACCCAAATAACTAAGGCAAATAACATTTCTAAACACTCTTTATTTTGCACTGCAAAATATTTTCTTTTTTAGTTTTACTGCGTCATTGTTTATTTTGCAGATAGCTCAAATGTTGGATACAAACTGGAATAGAGTTGAAGATCAAATATGAGTGTTGAGTGAATTATGTAGTGAGGTGTAAAATGTATGTAAAAATTGTATAGTGAAAATTATGTTGTAATTTGAAATTGTATTGTAATTGAAAATGTGAAAATGTAGTGAGAGCTCAAATTTGTACTATTTGAATTTGTAATAAAATATTTGTTTGAATATGAATTCTGAGTTATTTATTTTATTCAATAAATATTTATTTAATTATGTGGAAAAATAAAATATTACAATAATAAATACATTTAAACAAATATATATGTTTATTATCATCAAACAAAAATCATATACTAGCATATTCTATATAATAATATAGTGGAAAATAAAAATACTAATATAGGAGAACATCCAGCTCTACTCTATGAGCTCCATCCCACCAACGACAACCTGGAAAAATACTCGGTTTGACCCGAGTGTTATAATAAAATAACACCCAGATTAGTCTGGAAAACAAATGCTCAAGTAATATGATGGCCATAATATATTAATTCTGTGAGACCACGCCGCTAAACATGGAATGTGTTTTTACCTCACAGGAACAACTTCCACAAATGAATGAATGGAAGAAAATTTAAACAAAATCCAAACTTGAAAGGATGGGTATAAACAAGGTCAAAATCCATACTTAAAGAATGGACACAAATAATTAAACATCGAGAAGAGCTCCAGTCACTTCTCGATGCAATTAAGAAAACAATTTAAAGATTTGAATTAATAATAAGGAAAAGGAAGTTTTCCAACAATGATTAGGAAGGTGCGCCTCCCTTACCAAAAGTATACCTCTAGACAATATACCTGAGAGGGTCATATACTCTGTGACTCCTCTTGGGAACTCCAAGTCGGGCCCCGCTAACCTTACCGAGTATCCGAGTATTTCACATCTCCGCACGCATACCACCGAAACCAATCTAGAGTATATGTGAAATTACCTTAATGGGAGCATACCCACATAGCTTGTCACCCACTCGCGCTTTGGTTTTAATCATTTCCGACAAAGGATATCAATGCTTAAATGAGCAACAAATCACATTAGATTGACGATACACAAAGAAGAAAGCTGAATCAATAGTCAATAAATCAACTACGGGAATAATCAAAATGATCGTATATGGAAATTAAATCTCATACCCATACTACTACTCCTTAATTTCAAACTTGTACTATCCCTCGGTCGAAAATGAAGCTGGGCAAGTGAAGGTAGTGTTACCTCTAGGCATTGCCTTGATGACAATTTTAACCATCGAGATAGAAACGAGTTTCCATACCTCAACGTTTAGCACTAAGAGTATGACTAAATCCTTTCCATACATCGATACCGTTTATGGAAATTAAATTTCTTGTCCTTTCCGTAACCGAATCAAACTTTTAAACTTTTAAAACCCGAACTTGTGATTGGTTTTCACATCACAAATATTTGTAAAGCACTTTAAAAACAGTCTTGAAAATATTCTTTTTAAAGAGCAAGTTATATTTCTAAGTGTATTAAACAGAAGGGTCAGAAACAAATGTCATTAAAACATTGTTTACTATGAACTCAAAATAATTTACACTTAGCTTTTTTTTTGAAAAAAATTCCTTTCAAAAGATTTTTCTCATTTATAAATTTCTAACAACATTTATTATCCTGAAAGATAATAAGTCAATTATAATGTTTTTCATAAATTTAAAACAATGTCAATCATCCTGAAAGATAATTGATATGACTCTTATATAAATTTAAAACTGCATTAATTATCCCAAGAGACAATTAATCAACCTATAACTCCTTTAATAAATCCACTAATTAACTTTAAACACCTTTATTAAATCAGTTAATTAACTGTAATCACTTTTGTTAAATCGATTAATTAATCTTTAAAAAAACTTTTATTGAATTAGTTAATTAATTTAAAACACCTTTATTTTAACCAATTAATTAGCTTTAAACATCATTTATTAAAATGATTAATTAATCTTAAACATCATTATTAAAAATGATTAATTAATTTTAAACATCATTATTTAAAATGATTACTTAACCTTAAACATCATGATTTAAATGATTAATTAATTTTAAACACCATTATTAAAATGTTTAATTAACCTTAAACATCATTATTTAAAATGATTAATTAATTTTAAACATCATTATTAAAATGATTAATTAAATTTATAACTTGTTTTATAAATTTTTATCAACACTTATCCTTTATTTTCAAATTTCCCAAAATATAGTTTAAACAACTTTCAAAGTGCAAAACACGATCAAACATTTATTTTGTGAAAATACAAGCTCAAGTTCAACACACAAAATGATTTAAGGGGATGATACTTCATACGTGACGGTATATTGAAAATCGCTATAACGACGTTTATTCAAATCAAACAGTATGTCACAAATATTTCAACCAAACATCAATATAACAACATAAAATAAAAGTAAATAAATAAATATTAGAAAGAAACCCCTTAGGGTCTCTCTACAAAAGTTCCTTGTAAATTGCACACATGAATGTGTATTTCGATGTGTTCCACAGCAACCTATTCGCTACATACACTTCGAATTTCTCCTATTTTTGTTTCCTGCAACACAAGGGTTATTTACGCCATCCGCTTGTTAAGTGGGAATTTAAATCCAAACAGACAACCAAACAACAATATAAACTATCATCCAAGCATTCAATAATAATTTATAGCAATACAGATATCATATAATTTATTTAGAGGTGAGCAAACTCACTAAAATTTCAGTTGATGCTTTTTTGTTCCGGTTTGGTCTAAAAACGATCTTGGCCCAAATTTACACTTGCTCCAAATTCGACGATAGCTAACGCTCCTATGAGTCCAACGCAGCAGACCACGTTCAAATCCGACCTCGTACGGGAGACGTATTAAATTTATAAGTTATCGGTTTAACTAAAATAATTAATACCTTAATCACTTTAATTTATATTTTAATTACGAATAAAACACTAATCCTTCTTCACTAATATTTAAACACTCACGCTTGATACACACTCGAATAACCATCTCGCGTGCATGCACACACCGACACGGTGCTGTGGACCTCTGATCGACCAACCGACTTCTCCAACATGTTTCTCTATGCGAGCCCGACCTCTTAGACCCATCAATTTCAACTCCGGTCGAGCCCTCCTCATCGTGACCTAGACACCCATGTGTGACAAATGGAAAGTCACGTTCATCAACTAGAGGTCGAGCTCCACCAAAATCACCCAGAGGTGCGCTTCGACACAACAAACACCACTATACCATCCGGTTCCACCATTGACGCCTATAACTTCATAAATCCCACACACTAGGTTGATTGGAAAAATGCTCGCACCCAAAACGTGATCGAATGCTACAAAATTGGTATAGAGTCATAGATCTACTCAACTCAACATGAGATCAAAGATTCTTGTTTTATATTTTTTTGTTGAGTAAATCTTTATATTTTGATTTTTGAATGAGGATATTTATTTTCATTTACTATTAATGGAGGAAAATTAAAAAGTATAGAGGGGTTGAATGGAATGTAAATGTTGAATTTGATTTTATAACTAAATTTTTACTTTACTTTCAAGAAAACAATATTCTCAAGCAAAACAAAATTTTCAAGCCACCTTTCAACTCACCATCAAGTCATGTTAAAAAATTTGAGTTTTGAATTTGATTTAAAAATGTTTTGAAAAGAAGGTTTGGCAGTATCCAACTACATACTATCTTGTCCGCGTACGAACTGCGAACGACTAAAATAAAAATATGATTGTGCACCACAACGCGACACGATCACAAATCAATGATAAAATACAATGATTATTCAATTCTATGAAATTTCAAAAATACCACCGTTTTCTATAAAATACGTCGAACGATAATTTAAATATTTTCCAAATTAAAAATTATGGAAAAATCAATTAAATTGAAATAAAAATACGTCATTAAAATCGAATCGTTTATTTAAACTATTTATAGTTGTAAATAAATTTACAAAATGAGTTCACTCCTATTATTTATTAATTAAAAGGAGTTAAATAAGGCTATTAAATTCATTTGACTAATATTAAACAAAATTCAAATATTTAAATAACACCTATATTTGAATATAAGTCATTAAACTTTTAAAAACCAATTATTTAAATGTATAAAGTTAATTAAATATTTAAAATCAAAAGATAAACTTCCAGGGTGTAACATTCTCTCCCCTAAAAAATTTCATCCTCGAAATTCCCTAAGGAAGAAAATATCTCCCTTAAGTTTAAAAATATTAATTAAATTGAGTTATTAAACCTTTAAAGTCCTTTATGTTACGAAAATTTTTGGCAGCACCTCCTTTGCGCTGCTAGATCCGAAAAACTACAACTCGCCATAACGACCCTAAATCAACAAAGAAAACAAAAGCCAAGTTGCCTTCCATATCTGGGGCATAAAATCATCAACCAATCATCAATTTCTAAATCCACCACGTACCTATTTTGCAAGCAACTTACTATCTCGATGAGAATGCAGGCGCGCAAGAAATTAAATAGTAATCCCTTGCTTCCCTGTACTTACATAATTCAAAAGCGAATCATGCTGACAAAAGAGAAATACACTAGCAAAATAAACAATATAACAATCTTATGCCAATGTACATAAATCATCCGTATACAATATTTGATCCAACCACTTGTTCAAATACATAAACTTTACTTCCGAACTAGGATCACTCACTCGACCTCCTTAGTACGTACTCTGATCAAGATCCTTGATTAGAAATCTCCTATCTCCTTACATAGCTATATACTATGATAGAAAACCTCAGTATCATATCAAGAATCCGAATCAAAAGTTCGCTGACAAGAATCAAGCAAGAAATCTTTTTTCGAACCGGTGTGAATCACCCCAAAGTTATGTACAGGAATCCTAGATCGTGAAGCGTGCGAATAAAATGATCTACGTATAATTTACATATGTAATCCAATTGGTTTCTTAACTACACCAATCTCTTACTAAATCACTTCATTTTCATTTATGGTATTTCATTCAATACTAAACTTATTCATGAATTATTTCACAAATTTCCACTATTGTTTATAAACATTTTATAAAGACACATTTTTATACAACACTAAATTAAAAACTTACTCCACTTTTTATTTACTTATATAATGCTCCTCTACATCCTAAGACTATATATATAACATGAATTTTATTTATTTATTTATTTATTTTAATTTTATATTTTTCAAAATTCAAATGGAGGCACAAACAAAATATGGGTCTTAAAACAGAGTTGACTACTTTGACCATTTTACCTTAAGGTGTTCTAAGAAAAGATGTTTATTTAGTCGGCCCAATAACACCAAATAGTTTACAATATGGACATTTAAATAAAAATACGATTTTAATAATACAATGCTTATTAAAACCTTCCTATCCAATTTTTAACCCATTTAAATTGAGTTAAATTATCTCGATCTCTTTTCTATCCAAGAATTAAAAATTTTGTTTATGAAAACATTCTTTTATCAAAATACATTTTATTTTAAATCAACTTCCTTTAAGGAAACTTCAGAACTAAATACTCGGTTTTTATTTCAAAACCCTTTTTTGAAATTATACTACATATATTTCCATATATATAAAATAACTTTTACGATTTATTCATCAACACTCGCTTCAGGTTCATTTGGATTTGAACTCATCTCAATCGCACAATGATAAAGAGAATAATTTACTAAGTACACTACAACGTTTGCCTGAGAAAACATTCAATCGTCACTTAAAAGATTATTCAGATTACCACAAAACTAATCGAGATGTTTTCCCTAAACTATCCAAAAAATGGACTCCATTTAAAATTTCTCTTCCAAAATATTTGTACTTATAAATATTTCCAAGTAATACTGCTTTTACTTTTCTCAAAAATCATTTTGAAATCAATTCAAGCAATATCGCGATATAAATTCTCCAAAACCCTTTTTAAAACACATTTTATAACCCAAATTTACATAAATTTCCTTTGTATAAAATCATCTCACATTATAAAAATTTCCCTTTATTATAATAAAATTTTCTCAAATATTTATCCTCTAAATGTCTTATCTTCCCTTTTAGATTATATTAAACAGCTCTATTAAAAGTTTTGCTTTTAACTCAACAATATTAAAAGGTGAACTTTAACTTAACATTTTCTTCGATGCCTTACAGTTAAATGGTGAAACTTAATTCACAAGGGGTTCGTTCCATTGTACTTACAATTATAAAAAAATAAATGCTTATAAACTAGTCAAGCGTAAATCAACAATCGTCAATGCTCCTAAACTATCCGAGCATGAAAAATCAAACAAAAATGATAATAAATAAATAATATCATTTTCAAACAAACACACCATAAATAACTATATCTATTTGAAAATTATTCCTCTTTGATATAAAATATATAACCCTAGGCGAAATATTTCATTTACCAAATTTTCAAAAATCCATATCGTGTATGTTTGCCTTATTCAAATGTTTAGAAATTCCTATCAACACCATAACATCCCACATCTCGACCAGAATTCATAAATAACTCAATAGATCAATCTACATAATATGTTTTTTTAAATACGCTCTTGTATACATAATAATCTCAAACTCATTCTAGGGTGTCACTTACCCTATCTCTAATTAGCCATAACCTAACCAAGCCAAGGTTATCACTTAACCTTCAGCTCCAATACCAGCTGTAACGACCAGCCTTTTTGACCATCGAAAGTTGGCACCAAATACATCCACGGTATTCCAATGACGAACGTCCAATCGCCAGAAAGGCAGATTGTTAAGGTATGAAGAAAACGCAAAGAAAAGGAGAGGAGAAATAGAATCTCATAACGGAAAGACAACATGTAATATAACAAAGAAAGTAAAAGTTATCACTCTAAAAAAATAGTACATCAGAGTTAAAACAAACCTCATCAGCATGGGCAGTTATAACTTCTTAACCATACAATTGTTGAAGGGAATATATAATAATACGGTGGAAAATAAAAATACTACAGCATGAGAACATCCAACTCTATAACATGAGCTCCATGTCCCACCGATGACAACCTAGAAAAATACTCGGTCTGACTCGAGCATTATAATAAAATAACACCCGGATCAGTCTGGAAAATCAGCGTAAGGAAACTCAAGTAATGTGATAGGCATAATATAATAATTCTGTGAGACCATGCCACTAAACATGGAACCGGTTTTTACCTCATAGAAACAACTTCCACACATGAATGAATGGAAGAAAATTTAAACGAAACCTAAATTTGAAAGGATAGGTATAAACATGGTCAAAATCCATACTTGAAGAATGGACACAAATAATTAAACATCGAGAAGAGCTCCAGTCACTTCCCGATGCAATTAAGAAAACAATTCAAAGATTTGAATCAACAATAAGGAAAAGAGAGTTTTCCAACAATGACTAGGAGGGTGTGCCCCCTACCAAAGCTATACCTCTAGACAATATACCTAAGAGGGTATATACTTTGTGACTCCTCCCGGGAACTTCAAGCTGGACCTCGCCAACCTTAACGAGTATATCACATCTACATGTGCATACCATCTAAACCAATCTAGAGTAGATATGAAAATACCCTAATGGGAGCAACTGCACGTAGTTTGGCCCCTACTCGCACTTTGGCTTTAGTCATTTCCGAAAATGGGTATCAATGTTCAAATGAGCAACAAATCGTCTTAGATTGATGATACACAAAGAGGAAAGCTGAATCAATAGTCAATAAATCAACTATCGGCAATAATCAAAATGATCGTATATGGAAATTAAATCTCATACCCTTACTGCTACTGGTCGGTTCCAAACTTGTACTATCCCTCAGTTGAAAATGAAGCCGGACAAGTGAAGGTAGTGTTATCTCTAGGCATTTCCTTGACGGCAATTTTAATCATCGATATAGAAATGAGTTTCCATACCTCGACATTTAGTGCTAAGAGTATGACTAAATCCTTTCCATATAAGAGAAACCGTTTACGGAAATTAAATTTCTTATCCTTTTTGCAACCAAATCAAACTTTTAAAACTTGAACTTGTGCTTGGTTTTTACATCACAAGTACCATTTTAAAAACACTCTTGAAAATATTCTTTTTAAAGTGCAAGTTATATTTTTAAGTGTATTAAAAAGAAGGGTCAAAAACAAATATCATTAAAACATTGTTTACTATGAACCCAAAACAACTTACACTTAGCTTTATTTTTGAAAACAATTCCTTTCAAAAGATTTTTCTCATTTATAAACTATCGTTTATAAATTTGAAACAATATTTATTATCCCGGAAGATAATAAATCAATTAAAATGCTTTTTATAAATTTAAAACAATGTCAATCGTCTTGAAAGATAATTGATATAATTCCTTTATAAATTTAAAACCGTATTAATTATCCCAAGAGGCAATTAATCAACTTATAACTCCTTTAATAAATCTAGTAATTAACTTTAAACACCTTCATTAAATCAGTTAGTTAATTATAATCACTTATATTAAATCAGTTAATTAATCTTTAAAAATAACTTTTATTAAGTCAGTTAATTAATTCAAAACACCTTTATTTTAACCAATTAATTAAATTTAAACATCATTTATTAAAATGATTAATTAATTTAAACATCATTATTCAAAATGATTAATTAATATTAAACATCATTATTATAATGATTACCTAACCTTAAACATCATGATTTAAAATGATTAGTTAATTTCAAACATCACTATTAAAATGATTAATTAACCCTAAACATCATTATTTAAAATGGTTAATTAATTTTAAACATCATTATTAAAATGATTAATTAAATTTATAACTCCTTTTATAAATTTTCATTAACCCTTATCCTTTATTTTCAGAATTCCTAAAATATTTGAAAATACAGTTTAAACATCTTTCAAAGTTCAAAACATGATCAAGCATTTATTTTTTGTATATACAAGCTCAAGTTCAACACACAAAAAGGTTTAAGGGGATGATACTTCACAAGTGACGATATAGTGAAAATCGCTATAATGCTTATTCAAATCAAATAGTATGTCACAAATATTTCAACCAAATATCAATATAAGCAACATAAGAATGGAAGTAAATAAATAAATACTGACGAGAAACCCCTTAGGGTCTCTCTACAAAAGTGCCCTGTAAACCGCATACAAGATTATGTGTTTCGAAGTGTTCTGTAGCGACCTATTTGCTATGTGCACTTCAACTTCCTTTTGTTTTCATTCCCTGCAACACAATGGTTATTATGTCATCCGCTTTTCAAACGGGAATTTAAATCCAAACAATAATATAAACTATCATCCAAACATTCAACGATAATTTATAGCAACACAGATATCATATACTTTATTTAGAGGTGAGTAAACTCGTCGAAATTCCAGTTGATGCTTTCGCGTTTCGGTTTGGTCTAAAATCGAACGATTTCTCTTCCGAAAGCCCTTCTTATTCTAGAGATGAATGCACTCGTTTTTAGCCCAAATTTCCACTTGCTCCAAATTCAATAAAAATAGATCCAAGGCATAGCAAACATTCCTACGAGTCCAACACAACTGACCTCGTTCAAATCTGACCTCGTACGAGAGAGATATTGAATTTATAAGCTGTCGGTTTCATTAAATAAATAAAACCTTAATTGCTTTAATTTATAATTTAATTACCCAAATGAAACACTAATCATTCTTCTATAATATTTAAACACTCCCGCCTGATACACACTCGAACAACCATCTTGCGTGCACACACACCACTGACACGGTGCTACTGAACTCCGATCAACCAACCAACCTCGCCAACATGCCTCTCTACGCTAGCCCGACTTCCCGGACCAATCAATTCCAACTCCGACCGAGCCCTCCACCTTGTGACCTGGACACCCATGTGTGATACACAGAAAGTCGCATTCATCAACGGGAGGCCGAGCTCCACAAAAACCCACCCAAAGGTGTGCCTTGACACAAAAAACACCACCTACTATCTGATTTCACCATCGACGCTTAAAACTTCATAAATCCTAAACCCAAAGTCGACTGGAAAAACTCACACCTAAAACATGATCGATCGCTACAAAATTAGTAGAGAATCATAGATCTACTCAAGACGAGATCAAAGATTCTTGTTTTATATTATTTTTTGTTGAATAAATTTTTATATTTTGATTTTTGAATGTAGATATTTATTTTCATTTACTGTTAATGGAGGAAAAGTGAAAAGTAAAGAGGGATTGAAGAAAAGATTGAAAAATGAAGGAAATATAAATGTTGAATTTGATTTTATAACTTAATTTTACTTCACTTTCAAGTAAAACAATATTCTCAAGCAAAACAAAATTTTCAAGCCACCTGTCAACTCACCATCAAGTCATATTAAAATTTTTGAATTTTTGATTTGATTTAAAAATATTTCAAAAAGAAGGTTTTGTGGTATCCCGCTACCAAATATCCTATCTACGTACGAACTGCGAATGGCGAAAATAATAATACGATCGCGCACCACAACGCGATACGATCACTAATCTACAATAAAATATACTGATTATTTAATTCTGTGAAATTTCAAAAATACCAATGTTTGCCGTAAAATACGTCAAATGATAATTTAAATATTTTCCAGATTAATAATTATGGAAAATCAATTAAATTGAAACAAAAATACGTTATTAAAATCAATCGTTTTACTAACAATTGATTTTCTTGTTATTTATTTGAACTATTTATCATTGTAAAAATTTTCAAAATGAGTTCACCATTATTATTTATTAATTAAAAAGAGTTAAATAAGGCAATTAAATCCATTTAATTAATATTAAATTCACAATTCAAATATTTAAATAACACCTATATTTGAATATAAGTTATTAAACTTTTAAAATTCAATTATTTAAATATTTAAAGTTAATTAAATGTTCAAAACCAAAACGATAAAATTCTAGGATGTTATATTTTCCCCCCTTAAAAGAATTTCGTCCCTGAAATTTCTTAAGGAACAAAGTGTCTCCAAACCCTTAAGTTTAAAAACTATTAATTAAAATGAGTTATTAAACCTTTAAAGTCCTTTATGTTATGGAAAATTTAGCAGCACCTCCTTTGCACGGCTAGATCCGAAAAACTACAACTCGCCATAACGGCCCCAAATCAACATAGAAAACAAAAGCCAAGTGGCCTCCCATATCTGGGGCATAAAATCATCAATCAATCACCAATTTCTAAATCTACTACGCACCTCTTTTACGTTAGTTTTTTATTTTGCAAGCACCTTACTATCTCGATGCAAATGCAGGTGCGTAAGAAACTAAATAGTAATCTCTTGCTTTCTTGTACTTACATATTTCAAAAGAGAATAATGCTGACAAAGGAGAAATGCACTAGCAACATAAATAATGTAACAACCATATGCAATATAAGTTTAGAGAATACTCTGAATTAGAATACTAAGCATCCAATTTTTTTTCCAAAAGATAATTTTTTAGAACTAAATCCCCAGGATTTTATATTCGAAATATATTTTCAAATTCCTCCAAAGAAAAATAAATCAAAGCCAAAATCAATTATGACAAAGAGGGGCCTCCTACCGAAGCATGATATGTCTCTAGAATCAAAACAACACGGAGCATTCAGTGGTATTCTAGTTCCTCCGAAACAACAATCGGAGTAAATAAATATATCTAACGAGTCTTTCAAATTGGAAAACCCCCAGTCGCCAACATTAGTCATGACCAAAATATTTGAAAAAACCACTTCACAATTTTTTTTTTGAATATTCTAAAATAATAATATTTCGCTAAAGTTTCAAATAATAAGATTATTATTTCTTTTATAAATTATTTCTAAATCACCTTTTCAAAAGCGCCAGGATTTAAGTCCTAATAAACAACAACTTTATAAACCATGGTTTATAAAATCACAGTATCAATTAAATCAAATTCCATAACAAAATTGTAATACCCCACAATTTTCAACCATCGAATATTTAAATGATAAATTTATATATTTAATCATTAAGCAACAGAACACCTTTTATACTCGAATTTTCACAAACGTTCGAATTGTAAGTGATTATAAGCTAGAAGAATTTGGGCTAGGTCCATTTACCTAGCCAATATGTAGCTAATCCCTTCATAATTTCATTCTTACTTTCATTTCCACGTTCACTATTCTTGCTCTCCTCTAATGGCTCCACTAATTACCCCTTAATCCTCTTTTAATCCCCTAGTCCTAACCCCTCCAAATAAATTCCCTAAAATCAAATAAAAATCACCATAAATATTCTATCCTCATTCTCTACAAAACACATCAAGAGATTGGCATGGAATGGAGTTTGGGGGGAGATCTCAAATTTAAAGAGAGCTTGGAGTTGGGTTTTATTGATTTTGAGCTTGGTTAGGGAATAAGAGGTGAGTGGGATGATTCTCCTTATCAATTTAGGTGTTATACATTATATTTTCGGTGATTTCTTAATATTGAATCATATGAAGTGATTTGGAGAATGATTGAGTTAGTTTAGACTTGTACTTATGTTATAAACATGTTTCCTTTAGCTAATTACTTGTTTGAGACACTAATATTATGTTTTGAAAATAACTAGTAAGCCCTAGATTTAATTTAGGCTAATTGGGTGAATATTTGCGATGTTATTGTTTGAATCGAGTTAATTAAGCAGTGTAATGATGTGCACGTCATTAGAAAATATTAATTAATCCCCTTGAATTGATTTGCAAAAAGGTTAGAATCTAATTAAGGGGTTTGGGAATTCTACATCCCTCATTAAAATAATTAAAGACCCTATAACCATGATTTTATAAATGAAGTATATATTTTATAAAATTGGATATGGGATTTTATAAAATAGTAAAAAGGTAAATACTTGATTCTTTATGAAGTGATTAAGTATTTTAAAGGCTACAAAGTGATTATAAGCTAGTATGACATTTTATAAAAGGGTTTATGATTTTATAAAATGATATAAAAGATGTTTCACTCTTATTATTAGAAAGATTACTAAAACAAGTAATATTTGAACAAGAAATAGTTGAATTGCCTACTGGATATGCATATGTGTATACATGCACGAGTGGGTATATGTATACGTGCATTCGGAGTTAAGCAACGATCGAAACAACTCTAGTGTTGTAGCTAGAATTGTGATGATATTTGTGTTTGTCATAGGTGAGTATTTGTATAATTGATTGCATATGCATACGAGAATGTCTGTATGTGTATATGGCCATGTTATGAGCGATCTCATGTAACCATAGCGACCATCGGATGCGCTAAGTTGCGTGGGGAAGTGCTGGACCGAGAAATCACCCGGTGAAGCTCTTTTGCAATGGTTTAGTTATATAGACGTATTATTGTATATTAGTTCATTGTGGGCATTTCACGTAGCCATAGAGACCAATGTGTGCGCTAAGTTACGTGAGAGTATACCGGGTCGAGTAATTGCCCTAGTGAAGTCCGAAAATGTGAATTGTTAAGTTATGTGTGTTTGCGTGAACGTGTGTGCATAAGAATGCACGAATAAGAGTATCGACATATGTATGAGCTACATACGTGGATAGAAGGAAATTATGCGTAAATTCGTGGTTTGAGACCTCTAGATTGAAAAGAATCTCGCCACGGTCGCAACGGAAGAAATGGTGAGTCTTTTGGAGCTACGGATCAAAAGTTATGGGCGTTAGAAGATTTACTTTTGCCCACAGCAGGTTCCATATGTCTGCGACACTTGTCAGATGTCTGAGATGAACTTAGGAACAAACAACAAAATCTCTCTATGACGCCCCACCTCTATACCCACGCTAACCAAGAACACTACGATGTAGTGCTGTCAATTAGCACGGAGAATAAGGCTGTGGAGGAGCGACCATCCATGTAACTTCTTTGTGCGAGCACCGATATGTCAGATAGAATAGGATGCATATCATTTAAGGAGGAAATCCGACATACCGATACAAACTCAAAGCTATCACACGGTGGCTATATATAATCTTCGGAAGCAAACATAGAAGTAATCATAACATAAATCAGTCACAGACATCCATATCACAAAGGCGGAAGAAGATATGAATATATATATATAACACATGAAAGTGTACATCAGAGTAGTGGTCAGAAAGATCCACGATAATACAAAAGAATAGCAACACGTGTTATACAACAGAATAAATACACAACATAGAGTCTATATCTCAAATGTGTACAACCAAAAACTACTAATCTAAGTAGTTAGCCAAAAGTCAGAATAATCCGGAAGAGAAGTCAAGCAGAAGCACCTGTAACATCTCGGTCTGACCCGAGTATTATTTATAAGAAAATAATAAACGGATCAGTCTAACTATAAATATCAGATGACATGATATAAAGTAAAAGACATGGCATGAATATGTAATAACCATAACGGCATACTACTATAAGTATGAAAACGATAATCAACAAGAGATTAATCAATATCACAAGAATCTTCTCAAAGATCCAAACCCATAAAAAGGTAATGACACACGAATTCACCAATACACAAAAATTGATAAAGCATATCAATGAAAACCACGAAAATTGGTGAAGCACTAAATCCAGAAATCAACACACGAAATCCTGAACAAATCCCAGAAATCAACACACGAATCTAGAAATCACAAAAAGGGGGAAGTCCGAGCACACGGACGAGAAGCTATCTCATGGAAGCTATCCATTTAATTTTTCGAACACACGAATGACCCGAAGGCCTTTGACACACGAATGGCCCGAAGACCATGGGGTGCTACCCCATATATGTGATGGTGAAACATCACAAAAGCGGGGTCTAGTCTCCCTTGCAGACAAAGAGACATCGCTCAATCGCTAGTCTAAATCACAAAAATGATCGTCATGATCATAAGGAAGTGTCGATCACACCAAGCTAGTAAATATATGAGTTTAGCTTCATGTCCCATAACCACTTGCTTAACTTAAATATTTACGAACAAACTGTAGATCTTCACTAGAAAATTGTCACAAAAGGGTTCAATCAAACAAGTCCAAGAGCTAATCGACAAAGTGAACGCAAGCGTTTCATACCACTTGTTTTACTAAGTCGTTTAAGTCGATTTCTCATCCGAGTGAAGTAAAGGCTTGTATATATTAGTAGATTGGAAATCGATTTGAGAAAACGAACTTTTGATATTTAAAATAGTGTTGAAATCTATTTGATGAAAGAGTTTGGATATTTACTACTAGTATTGAAACCTTCATATCTTTAAAGTGACAAGTCACAAAACGGTTGTTGAAACAAATCGAATCACATAAATTCACATTCGAAGACGTGAGAAAAATCCAAAGAAATCAATTCCCAAAACCATCAAAGTAGGAAGTTCTGTTGAATGTTTTTTCAGATAGGATCCCCTACGGAGGGAGGTCCAGGGGGTGGCAACCCCCTAGGTGGGGGTGCGGGGGCAACGCCCCTGCTACGGTGTTCGACCTAGTGAAGACAAGCGACCTCGTGGAGCCAAACGACCTAAGTGGAAGACAGGTCGAGCGACCTAAGGGATATATATAAGGTCTAACGACCTAAGGAAATCGCGACCTAGCGAATGACAGGTCATACGACCTAAGGGTAAGGTCGGAGGCGACCTACGACTTAGTGGGTTGTGGTCGAGCGACCTAAAAGAAGTACAGAGGCGAGCGGCAAAAGGTCAGCCGACTTAACAAAATTGCGACCTAACGTAAATGGTCCAACGACCTAACTCGAACGACCTAGAGGGTCGAACAACTTAACTGGAGATTAGGTCGGAGACGACCTACGAGATATACTGGCCGACCTAACTCGAACGACCTAGTGGGTTCGAGCTAACGACCAACGACTTAACAGAGTCGAGCGACTTAAAGTAAGTAAGGTCCTACGACCTAACATGTTATACTGGCCGACTTAGAGGGAATGATCGAACGACCTACGAGTTAACACACGAACGACCTAAGCCAAGAGATAATAGGTCGGAAGCGACCTACGACTTAGCGCCGCGCGACCTAGTGATTCCAGAGCGAATTCTTTAGGCTGGAACGACCTATCCCTGTGCGACTTTTCAACGCAGCGACCTAAAGTCTTAACCCGCGTACGACCTAGCGAAGGCCAGAACGACCTAGTGCCAGAAAATCATCAAAACACCAAAAATTGAAGTTTTTCACCAATCCAATCCAAACCAATTGCAAATATGCATGCTAAAGTCATAGGAATTCACTTCCAACAGTCCAATGACAGTTATAGGCAAGATGTGAGATCAAAAATCTCACCTTTGCATGAAAATTGATGAAGATGGAGATTAAAGGCACGGAGAAGCAATCCAAAGCTTGAATCCACTATCTTCTACTTGAATTTGGAGTTGAATCTCGGATTTGCAATTGAATTTGAGTTTGGAGTTTTAATTTCCACTTCCTACCACCATTTTAGATGAAGCTTGAATGTTAACACAAATGGTGAATGAAGTGAGGAAGAGGGTTGGGCTGAACTAAAGAAGGTGCAGTCCAAACCAAAGTCACAAGCGGGAAAAGTGATGAAAATTTCACTAACTCCAAACATATCGAAGTTTACACTCAAAAAGATCGCAAACATCATTTTGAACTCAATGGGGGTGGTCTCGAGTCTTAATTTGACCGTATGCAAAAAGTAGCTTTTTGGACTAACATCCGACTAACGATAAAATATTTAAATAAAATATTTAAATATAGAATTGATAAATATGCGGGTTGTTACACTCTTAGACATCTGAGACAATGTCAAAGATGTTTGAGGCATGCTGTTTGAGTTTTTCGGTCGAAATTTCAAAATGCGATGACTTTCTCATACGGACTCGGATTGAGGCACCGTTTGAACCAGTGTTCATGTTTTTTTTAGGGCTACCATCTGAGAAAGTTTTGTAGATTTTCAACTATTTTAATTTTGGGGCCCATGTAGGACCCACCCGGCATGTATTTCAAAACCTTTGATTTTTAGGTAGACCGTGAGGGTATATCGGGAGAGTATTATGGCATTGGAGTCATGCATTCGACTTGGAATGCGGTTTGAGTTAGTATGGGGTTTTGTTAGAGTTGTCCGGTGGGTTTTAGGCCGTGGCGACTGGAGCCGTATGTGGCGATCCTATACGTTTTCGATGATAGCGGGCTAGGGCTTAGAGTCTCCCAGTAGCGAGTCATCTAGGTTTTTATATGACAGCAGGCTGAGACTTTGAGTTCCTCGGTACCGAGTCATATACGATTCGTGATGATAGTGAGCTGAGACATCGAGTTCCTTAGTAGCGAGTCATATACATTTTCGATGATAGCGGGCTAGGGCATAAAGTCTCCTAGTAGCGAGTCATCTAGGTTTTTATATAATATAAGGCTAAAACTTAGAGTTCCTCAGTAGCGAGTCATATATGATTTGTGATGATAACGGGCTGAGATGTTGAGTTCCTCAGTAGTGAGTCATCTACGATTTCGATGATAGCGGGCTGGGACATTGACTTCCCCAGTAGTGAGTCATCTATGAAATTGTCTTAGTAGTAGTGACCATACGCATTGCGGCGTACCTATTTGGTTTAGCCGTAGGGACTATGCACATTGGGGCGTATTTTATCGATCTTAATAGTAGAGATCGTGGCTTTGGGATCATGGTTGATTACGATGTATTGGTGCTATATTATTAGTAGTTTTTGGGCTAGTGTAGTGCAATAAGATATTGTGCTAACTTGTTATTACATGATAAGAGCAGGTTATGGTATGATCCTCTACTTTTGAGATGGATTTACTGTACTTGTTTGTAGGCAGTTCGGATTTCCTCTAAGCCACGTTTGTGGAGGGGGCCGGTTGTGATTTTATTACTCCTGTCTATTTATATATAGTTTTAATATACGGTATTTTTAGATAGTTCCCCTCACACTAGGCTTTATGTCTGACCCATGTTTTGTCTTTGTCTACTTTTGTCATGAAACCACTTGGGTACTCAATTGAGTAGTTCGGGAGTTAGGTGCTTTTGGGGATACACTGGCAGAGTGCGCAGGTGGAGCATTTTGGAGGCGTGGCGTCGATGTTTTGAGATACATATGTATATATATATATACATGTTATTTCATTGTACATGACAGACCTGTTATTTATATACGAGACTATTGTATCAAATATTTCTTCAGAACTCCATACTTTTGGAGTTGATGTATTCTTTCTATTCTGTACTGATATTTATTTATCATTTGCTTTCGCTAGTGCGGTCTCTTATATATATTGTTATTCTATCTCTGTTCATGTATATCCAGTATATTATATGTTGTCATTCCATTGTGAGATCTTATCGATGTCTTGGTTTAATGTTTTGCTCTAATTTTACCCCGACAATCTGTCTTTTGTGGTACTTGAAAGTAAGGCAATGTTGTAAGGCGCCAACTTTGAGATATTATGAAGGACGGGTCGTTACAGTAACACTTAACATTATTTAAAATGTTAAATGACTTAATAAACAAGATTTAGAATTTTGCTTAGGTTCACAACTTTCTCGATCGTCTAAGGATATAGATAATTTTCTAAGCATCTCATCTCGCTCATTGGCCTTTGGTTATTGCTTAGAAGATCATTTAAGCTACCTTAGAACGAAATTGAACCCCAAACTCTCCAAAGCCACACAACAAAGCATATTAATATACTTAAGCCCGTAAGATGTACATAAATCATCTGTATGCAATATCTGATCTGACCACTTGTTCGGATACATAAACTTCACTTCCGAACTAGGATCGCTCACTTGACCTCCATTGTGTGGATTCCGATAAGGTTCCTTGATTGGAAATATCCGCTCTTCTTACATAGCCATATACTATGATAGAAAACCTCAATATCATATCAAGAATTCGAATCAAAAGTTCACTGACAAGAATCAAGTGAGAAATCATTTTTTCAACTGGTGTGAATCACCCCGAAGTATGCACTCGAATCCTAGATCGAGAACTGTGTGAATAAAATGATCTACGTACAACTTACGTACTTAATTCGACTGGTTTCTTAACTAGACCACTCTCTTTCTAAATCACTTCATTTTCATTTATAGTATTCATTCAACACTAAAATTATTCATGATTTATTTCACAAATTTCCACTTAAGTTTATAAACATTTTGTAAAGACACATCTTTATACAACATTAAATTAAAAACTTACTCCACTTTTTATTTACTTGTATAATACTCCTCTTTATCCTAAGAGTATATACAAAATATCTATTTTATTTTTTTTATTTTTATTTTTTATTTTTCAAAATTCAAATGGAGGCCCAAAAAAATATGGGTCTTAAAACTAAGTGGACTACTTCGACCATTTTACCTTAGGGTATTTTAAGGAAAGATGTTTATTTAGTCCGTCAATAACACCAAATAGTTTATACAACTTAGATGTTTAAATAAAATTGTGGTTTTAATAACACAATTCTTATTAAAACCTTCCTATCCAATTTTTAACCCATTTAAATTGAGTTAAATTAACTCTTTTTGATCCAAGGGTTTAAAATTACGTTTATCAAAACATTATTTTATCAAAATACTTTTTATTTTAAATCAATTTCCTTTAAGGAAACTTAAGAACTAGATACCCGGTTTTTACTTCAAAACCCTTTTCTGAAATCATAATACATATATTTCTATATATATATAATAACTTTTACAATTTATTCATCAACAATAACATTTGGTTCGTTCGGATTTGAACCCATTTCAATCACATAATGATAAAGAAAATAATTTACTAAGTGCACTAACACGTTTGCTTGATAAAATATTCGATCGTCGCTCTGAAGATTATTCGGATTATCACAAAACTAATCGAGATGTTCTTCCCAAACTATCGAAAGAAAATGCACTCCACTTAAAATTTCTCTTCCAAAATATTTGTACTTATAAATATTTCCATGTAATACTACTTTTACTTCTCTCAAAAATCATTTTGAAATCAATTCAACCAATATTGGGATTTAAATTCTCAAAAACTCTTTTTTAAAACACATTTTATAACCCAAATTGACATAAAATTTCCTTTATATAAAATCATCTCATCTTATAATAGTTCTCCTTTATTATAATAAAAAAATTTCAAATATTTATCCTTTAAATGTCTTATCTTCCCATTTAGATTATATTAAATAACTCTATTGAAAATTTTGCTTTTAGCTCAACATTATTAAAAGATAATCTTTAACTTATCATTTTATTTGAACACCTTATAGTTAAATGGTGAAACTTAATTCATAAGGGGTTCATTCTAATGTACTTACAATTATCAAACAATAAACGTTCATAAACTGGTCTAGCATAAATTAAAAATCAACAAACAATGGTCAATGCTCCTAAACTATCTGAGCATGACAAATCAAACAATAATGATAATAAATAAATACTATCATTTTCAAACAAACAGACCAAAAATAACTATATCTATTTGAAAATTATTCCCTTATATATATAAAATATATAACCCTAGGTGAAATATTTCATTTACCAAATTTTCAAAAATACATATCGCCTCTTTTTGCCTAGTTTAAGTGTTTAGAAAGCTCTATCGACACCGTGGCTTCCCACGTCTTGACCAGAATTCATAAACAACTCAATAGACCAATCAACACAATACATTTTTTATAACAACAATAAATATGCTCTCGTATATATAATACTCTCAAACTCATTCTAGGGTGTCACTTATCATATCTCTTATGAGCCATACCTTACCAAAGCAAAGATCTCACTTAATCTTCAGCTCTGATACTAGCTGTAATGACCTGCCTTTTCGACCATTGAAAGTCGGAACCAAATACATCAATGGTATTCCAATACCGAACATCCATTTTTCGGAAAAGCGGATACTTAGGGTAAAAAGAAAAAGGAAAGAAAACGAACAGAAGAAACAGAATCGCACAGCGGAACAACAATATATAATATAACAAATAAAGTGAAAGTTATCATTCTAAAATACATGGTATATCAAAGTTAAAAGAAACCTCACCAGCCTGGGCAGTTATAACTTCTTGACCTTACAATTGCTGAAGGGAATATATAATAATATGCTGGAAAATAAAAATACTACAGCATGAGAACATCTAGCTCTATAACATGAGCTCCATGTCCCACCGAAGACAACCTAGAAAAATACTCGATCAAACCCGAGCATTACAATAAAATAACACCTGGATCAGTCTGGAAAACCAGCATAAGAAAACTCAAGTAATATGGTAGGCATAATATAATAATTCTGTGAGACCACGCCGCTAAACACGGAATGGGTTATTACCTCATAGGAACAAATCCCACACATGAATGAATGGAAGAAAATTTAAACAAAACCCAAACTTGAAAGGATGTGTATAAACAAGGTCAAAATCCGTACTTAAAGAATGGACACAAATAATTAAACATTAAGAAGAGCTCCAATCACTTCTCGATGCAATTAAGAACACAATTCAAAGATTTGAATCAACAACAATGAAAAGGACTTTTTCCCACAATGATTAGTAGGGTGCGCCCCCTTACCGAAGGTATACCTCTAGACAATATACCTAAGAGGGTCATATACTCTATGACTCCACTCAGGAACTTCAAGCCGGACCCCGCCAACCTTACTGAGTATCTGAGTTCATAGCTCCACCTATAAATAGCGCCTCTATTGCAACTAAAGGGGGTCTTTTCCTCCTGGCTCTTCTTTATCTTCTTCTCTTTTGGATAGACTCTTCCTTTTTGGCTATTGATATTCAAAGGATTATAACTATAATCACAGTATAAAGGAAATAAAAGGAATAATTCAAAATGGACGTAGGCCGGAGATAGCCGAATCACTATAGTTCTCTTGTATTCTTTACTCGCTTTCATTTTCAATTTACCGTTTCTCAATTTTTACTCTCTACATTATCTGGACCTATGATCTGTGACTGGATATTGAGGATTTGTGTGTAAACATTGGTGCTTTCATTACATTCGGGGTTTGTGACCATTTTTGGCGCAAACATAATTAACCTTAAACATCATTCTTTAAAATGATTAATTAATTTTAAACATCATTATTAAAATGGTTAATTAAATTTTGTAACTCCTTTTATAAATTTTTATCAACGCTTATCATTTATATTCAAAATTCCCAAAATATTAGAAAATTTTGTAACACGATCAAACATTTATTTTGTGAAAATACAAGCTCAAGTTCAATACACAAAAAGGAAATTTCACGAGTGACGGTATAGCAAAGATCGCAATAACGACGTTTATTCAAATCAAACAGTATGTCAAAAATATTTCAACCAAACATCAATGTAAGCAACATAAGTATAGAAGTAAATAAATAAATATTGGCGAGAATCCCCTTAGGGTCTCTCTACAAAAGTCCCATGTAAACCACACACATGGGTGTGTATTTCGAAGTGTTTTGTAGTGACCTATTCGCTACATACACTTTGACTTCCTCCTATTTTTTTCCTTGCAACACAATGATTATTTATACCATCCGCTTTTCAAGCGGGAATATAATCCAAACAAACAACCAAACAATGATATAAACAGTCATCTAAGCATTCAACAATAATTTATAGTAACACAGATATCATATAATTTATTTAGAGGTGAAGTAAACTCACAGAAATTCCAGTTGATGTTTTCCATTCCGGTTTGGTCTAAAATCGAACAACTTTAGCCCAAATTTCCGCTTACTCCAAATTCGATGAAAGTAGTTCCAAGGCATAACTAAAGTTCCTACGAGTCCAATGCAATTGACTATGTCCAAATCCGACCTTGTACGAGAGAGATATTAAATTTAAAGCTATCGAATTAATTAAAATAATTAAAACCTTAATCACTTTAATTTATAATTTAATTACCCAAATAAAACACTAATCCTTCTTCTCCAATATTTAAACACTCCCATCTGATACACACTCAAACAACCATCTTGCATGCACGCATACCATTGACACGATGTTATGGACCTCCGATCGACCAACCGACTTCGCCAACATGATTCTCTACGCGAGCCCAACCTCCCGGACCCATCAATTTCAACTCCGGCCGAGCCCTCCTCCTTGCGACTTGGACATCCATGTGTAACAGACGGAAAGTCACGTTCATCAACTAGAGGCCGGTTCCACCAAAATCCACCCAGAGGTGCGCCTCGACACAACGAACACCACCATACCATCCGATTCCACCATCAATGCCTATAACATCATAAATCCCAAACCCTATGTTGACTGGAAAAAAAAGCTTACACCAAAACATGATCGAAAGCTTAAAAATTGGTATAAATCGTAGATCTACTCAACACGAGATCAAATATTCTTGTTTTATATTTTTTTGAGTAAATCTTTATATTTTAATTTCTAAATGTGGATATTTATTTTCGTTTACTGTTAATGGAGGAAAAGTGAAAAGTAAAGAGTGATTGAAGAAAAGATTGAAAACTGAGGAAAATGTAAATGTTGAAATCGATTTTATAACTAAATTTTACTTCACTTTCAAGTAAAACAATGTTCTCAAGAAAAACAATTTTTTCAAGCCACCTACCAACGCACCATCAAGTCATGTTTAAAATTTTGAATTTTTGATTTGATTTAAAATTGTTTTGAAAAGAAGGTTTTGCGGTATCCTATTACACAATATCCCATCTGTGTACGAACCGCGAATGATTGAAATAAAAATACGATCGACCACCACAGCGTGACATGATCACAAATCAATAATAAAATACATAGATTATCTAATTTTGTGAAATTTCAAAAATACCATCATTTCTCGTAGAATACGTCAAACGATAATTCGTATATTTTTCAAATTAAAAATTATGGAAAAATCAATTAAATTGAAATGAAAATTGATCATTAAAATCAAATCATTTGATTAACAATTGATTTTCTTGTCATTTATTCGAACTATTTATCATTGTAAATAAATTTATAAAATGAGTTCACCATTATTATTTATTAATTAAAATGAGTTAAATAAGGCTATTAGATCTATTTAATTAATACCAAATTCACAATTCAAATATTTAAATAACACATAAAATTGAATATAAATTATTAAACTTTTAAAAACCAATTATTTAAATATTTAAAGTTTATTAAATATTTGTTAACCGGGTTTTTAAACTAGTAGAATTCAATAGGAGTTAGAACATATAGATTAAACCAGAATGACTTGAAACATGATCAGAAGACCCAAAAATACAAGACAAAGGACCCCATGAAGTTTGATCCAAAAATATGTTATCTTTTCGGATCGGTGCCGATCCAAATTGGTGATTCATAGCGGCCCTTATCCTTTTGCATTGTGACTCTATGCCTCAACCAAGCTCACCCAACATGTTTGGTAACATTCCAAGCATTTGAGTTCAAGAAGTGAAGGTTCATCTGATTCATAATAAAGTTCAGTCTAACCCACAGGTGAATCATCATCAAAACAAGTTAACAAGCTACGAAATTATACGGAGAGTATCACTATAAAGTAAGAAGCTTGACCAAACAAATCAAAGCCAAAAATTGGCTAATGATTTGGATCAGTACTGACCCACTTGGGTTGGACCGATGCCGATCTAAAAAGATAGCCTATTTTGGCTCCAAACTTTCTGAGCTTTCTCTACGATGACTACAGGCTTCTGATAAAGCGATTCTCGGGCCAAGTGCTCTCCAACCCCTATAAATACCATCACATCTGCAATAGAAAAGGGATTTCTGGACTGGCTACTGCAACTCAGCCATTATTATTCTTCACTCTTCTTCTCCCTCACAATAGTCATAAAGGAGCAACTAAGATCCTCCGGTTGTCTCCAAGTACTTGTGATATAGATCTAACTTAGACAATTCAATCATATTGTAAACCAAATTAATCTTGTAACACCAGTCAGCCAATAAAGGCTATAAAGTGGACGTAAGCTTTATTAACAGCCGAACCACTATAAAAATCTCTTGTCTCTTTACTTTTTCTACGATTTATAATTGCTTTTTCAATTTTATTTGCCTTGATAAATAGGCCTGGTGCTTTCACACTCAATTCAGGGTGTTGATCCATTTTTTAGGTTAACATTTTGGTGCTTTCACATAGAACTTCCTCTTTGGATCCGCCATATCCAAAAACTAGATCCATCAAATCATCTCTAGGAAGTTTGAAGCTTACCGTTGAAGATCAATGGCAGATAGAAGGAGAACTGCTTCCGAATGATCCATAGGAGCTGTAATAACTGAAGAAGAGACCAATCCTCAGCAAGTTGAGGTCAACGGCACCAATAATCCATTAATCAAAGAAAATTCTAGAGCAAACACTGGAGATCAGGTGTCGGGATCTTCTATCCAGCATGAAGTCATCACTAAAAGCAAATTGAATAAGATGGTTGATGAAATCAATCAAAAGATGGAGAATAGCCAAAAAGCTCTTATGGACAAATTAAATGCCCCTCCTAACCTTGCCATCACTAGCTGCTCTAAGAACCATGCCAGAGCCCCCGGCCGCCACAGAGCAGGAAAACTCTTCTGTTTCCGGCCTAAATAGGAGAAACAGAAGGAAAAGAAAAAAGGAGTAGTGGGTGGAGCTGCAGGAATCGCCATAAAAGGAAACGCAAGCACTCCACCAACTACAAAGCAACCTGCTACACTAGGAGCGAAAACCCCACAGAAAGATATAGCAGTGGATCTCTTTGACTCTGAAGATGGTAAGCAACTTGACGATGACAAGTTGGAAGAAAATATGCACTCAATACCAGTAGGGAGGTCCAGACTGCCCCTAACCGAACAATCGCAAGCAAACAGAACTTTGAGGGAGTGGCTCTCGCGAAGACAGGAGAGTCTAGGCATCATCCTACTTACCAAGATTGTTTGCCAAATCAAACACTCGGCACAGTCGCTGACAGTCGACCCACGGACTACCGGACATCAGAGGCGTATATCGCGGATATGCTTAAGAGCTTGATGGACGAAAGTAAGGATAAGAGAGATGAGGAATGGGGTCCGCTCCAAGTCAGACTCCATTCACTGATGACATTTTGAATGAACGGTACCCTAAAATTTTTACTATGCCGACTATTCCGTCTTACGATGAAACTAGAGATCAAAATCTCACTTGTACAAATACAATTGGTATACGGATGGAGCAAATGTTGTTCAATGTAGATGTTTTCCTATCTTCCTTGAGGGAATTGCTTCTATGTGGTTCATCGGTCTCTCACCAAAATCCATCTCCACTTTCAATGAATTAGCAAAATTCCTTGGTCGGTTTAGGCTTCACATGGCCAACCGAAAGACGTGATGTGCTTATCTGGCCTATTCTAGGGACAAAATGAAACTTTGAAATCCTTCATGAGTCAGTTCAACACCGTGGTGACTGAAGTAAGTAACCCAAATGAAGATATGGTCTTCATGGCCCTGGTCCGTGCTATCCACCTCGACACTGAACTCGAAAAATGGATCAAAATGAAACAACCTACCACTAGGAAGGACTTTAACTAAAAGGCAAGCCAGTACTTGAGATTGGAAGATGTGGAGGAGTTAGAAGGAAAACCTGGTAAACCACAACTAACCAATGCTGGCCAGAGTGGCATGGCAGCTAACCAAGGGGAAAACACCTCCGAAACCGCTACGGGAAATTTAGGGAAGGATGGGAACCATAAAAGGAAGAACCAAAATTCCAACGAGCGAAATGGAGGTACCAAGCGACTTAAAGGCGTACGGTCCGAAGACTACACCTCGCTCAATGATCTCCAAAAAACATCTACCTTATGACACAAAGGACGGAGAAGTACAAGAAGCCACCTAAAAAGGAAGCGACTGAATAGCAAAAGCGTTCTGGAAATTACTACCACTTCCATGAAACACATGGTCACTACACGAATGAGTACCGACACCTGAAGAACCTGATTGAAGAGCTGATTCGAGAAAACAAGCTTCAGCAGTATGTGAGGAAACTGTAAAATCCTGACCAACCTACTACACCATAAGCTCCTAGAGACCGAGGAAAACAAGTTAGAACCAGCGAAGAGGGTTCCAGATGAACCGACCAAAGACTCATCATCAGAACGATATCTAGAGGACCTCATCCCGCGTAGAAGAGTTGGGGAGAAATGGAGCGATATGCAAGCTCGTTGAAACATGCCCCGAAAGATTCGTTCTTGCGATTGAAGATGGAACTCCTACTAAGCAACAAAGAACCCTAAACGATGATATATTATTCTAGAGTCGAGACACTAAAGGAATAGAAGCTCCGACCCTCGACCCCATAGTCGTGACAGTAGGAATCGGACTAGCTACGGTCCGATGAGTATTGGTGCACAGTGGCAGCTCTGTCAATATCCTTTTCAGACACATGTTTGAACAGATGAAGATCAGTATGAAAGACATATCCACTTGTCAAACAAAGATCCAGGGATTCATCAGTGAAACTAAGCAACCTGTTGGAACAATTGATTTGCCTGTAGAACTTGGTGGAGGCAACCATAGAGTCGTCCTCATCTAGACCTTTGTGATCGTAGATGAGATGTCCACCTACAATGCTTTCTTGGGTCGGCCTTATTTGGTAGACTTCGGCATTGCTTTAGCTTAGTGGTGTCTAACCATAAAATTTCCAACAAAGAATGGAGTTGGGGTGATCAAAGGAGACCAAAGTGTCACTAGAGAATGCTACATCGTAGAACTACGCGAATCTAGAAGAAAAGGAGAAGAGTGTGGGGGAGAACTCTCCACATTCTAAACCTACCGCATAACAACTACAGACCCGCCCTGGCTTGGGGATCATAGCCGATTCGACAAGGCTTTGGACCCTAGAAAGAAGAATTCATGGGAGGATCAGGCAGCACCGGCTGAATTGATGGTGCCTGCCACAATCGATATGGATGACCCAACCCGGGTCCTAAAAATTAGGTCACATCTTGGAAACAAGATGCGACACGAACTAATCAATTTTCTTTGTGCCAACCTGGACGTATTCGCTTGGACGCATCCCGATATGCGCAGCCTAGGACCCGAATGATCCAAAGCGCTAAGAGAAGAAGTGAATAAGCTAATGGCGAATGGCTTTATCCTCGATGAAACTTATCCCAAAGGGTATCCAACCTGGTCTTTGTCAAGAAATCCAATGTAAAATGGTTGTTAACCCAAAAAATGGATCAACACCATGGATTAAGTGTGAAAGCACCATCCCTGCTCTTACAGAGCAATAATACAGAGAGTGAATGTAAAAAGAGTAGAAATAGTAAGAAGATCAAAAGATTTTTATAGTGGTTCGGCTGTTAATGAAGCCTACGTCCACTTTATAACTTTTATTATCGACTTATTGCTGTTACAAGGTGAATTGGATTACAAATTCGTTGAATATCCTAAGTTAGACTAAGTCCCCAATGCTAGAGTTCACTGGAGAATCATAATGAACTCCTTAGATGACTATTGTGAGGGAGGAGAAGAGTGATGAATAATCTCTGCAGAGTTCCAACAGCCAGTCTAGAGGATCCTCTTTATGTTACAGATAGGTGAGTATTTATAGAGGTTGGAGAGACATTAGGCTAGGCCTTCTTGCCATATGCTTGCAAATGACTATAGGAAGATGCACTACAAGTTTCATCTCGAACCGAGCTAACTTGATGGATCGCTAGCGATCCATAGCTTCTGGCTCGGTGGAGACCTAACGACTTGAGATGCTTCCATTACCTTCTACCTCAAAGTTCATGGAGATCTGGCGAAGTGGTATGGATCGCTAGCGATCCATGTACTTAGCTGATTTTTGGACTTTGTCTTCTGGGGTGTATTTGGTGTCTCGTGTTGGTGCCCACCATGTAATTTCGTAGCATGTTGCCTTGTTCTGATGACGATCCACATACTGGTTACATTAGATTGTTGATTGAACTAGACGAATGCTTGCCTCTCAATTTAACTAGCTCAGAATTCCATCATACTTAACCATTGTCCTTAGAATACCCATTGGACCCTGATGCAAGTGAATTCATGAATCCACGAGCCAAGCTTATGGGTCGCTGGCGATCTATAGATGATGGATCGCTAGCGGTCCATCACCTTTGCATATTTTCGTTTTCCTTTCCTCTGACTTCTCTTGGTTATTTGCTTCAGTCTTTTTGGTTAGCTCTTGAGCTACTCTAACTCGGCCAAGCTGTTTCGACTTCCTTTTGATTATGCTGGGTTAAAAACCCGGATAACATTGGCAAACCTGTATCAACTACTCAGACCAAAACAAAGCTTGCCCAAAAGACAGCTTTCCACTTCCTAGAATTGACCAGCTTGTGGATGGGATGGTAGGACATGAATTGCTATCATTCATGGATGCTTACTCGGGTTACAACCAGATCATGATGTACAAACTAGACCAGGAAAAAAACACTAGCTTTATCACCGATCTGGGATTATACTGCTACAAGGTGATGTCATTTGGCTTAAAAAATGCAGGGGCAACTTACCAACGAGTGGTGAATGCCTTGTTCAAGCATCGGATCGAGAAGACTATGGAAGTCTATGTAGATGATATGTTAGTTAAATCGTACATAGCCGCAAACCGGTTGAACAACCTCACCAAAATGTCAAGATACTCCGTAAGTACAGCGCTAAGTACTTAAATGTCACTTCGGAGTAGGCTCTGGAAAAATTTTAGGATTCATTGCAAGTGCCACAATCATCGAAGCTAATCTCGAACAAATTACCGCCTTGCGGGAAGTCGAGGCCCCAAGAAACAAGAAGGAGTTACAAAGCTTGAATGGAAAAGTTGCAGCGCTAAGTTGGTTCGTCTCAAAAGCAACCGACAAATCTATACTGTTTTTTGATGCACTAAAGAAGGGAAAGAAGAAATTTGAATGGAATCAGGCTTTTCAGATTACCTTCGAAGAACTACTACGACATATGGAGACTCCGCCAATCCTATCCAAGCTGGCAGATAAAGAAGACTTGTTTATCTACTTAGCAATTTCACCTCATGCATTAAATGCTATGCTCGTGCGAGAAGAAGCTAGGATCCAACGACCCGTATATTACATCAGTAAACGGTTCACTTGATCTAAGAAGAACTATCCAAAGTTGGAAAAACTAGCATATTGCCTCGATCGCATCATGAAAGTTACGACATACTTCCAGGCACACCTAATTAAAGTACTAACATATCAACCCTTGAAGCAGGTGTTGTACCGCCCCATGACCTTTGGACGGCTTATCAAATGGAACATTGAATTGAGTCAATATGAAATCACTTACCATCCTCGAAGGGCAATCAACGGGTAGGCGTTGGTAGACTTCATTGCCAAGTTTACAACATGGGATAATGAAGAAGAAATTACTCCGGAAGTGGAGATACACTGAAGTTGTTTGTCGACGGTGCATCTAACAACTTTTGCTCAGGGGCAGGAGTCATGCTCGTGACTCCCGAAGGATGATCCGTTTGCTATGCCTTACGCTTGGAGTTCCCTGCAACGAACAATGAAGCAGAATATGAAGCATTGATATAGCGACTCTCAGCTAGTTGTCTATCAGGTGAGAGGCGAATATCAAGCTAAGGGAGAGAACCTTGCCCAGTATCTATCCAAAGTGCAGGAATTGATGAACGACGTCGAGCATTACACCATAACTCATATCCCGAGGGAATGAAACACGAAGGAGGATTATCTAGCTAAACTAGCCAGTTCTGAAGAAGCCCAATCAATGGGACTAGTTCCAATTGAAACTCTGACTACTCCAAGCATAGGCGAGATGGATATCGACTGGATTTTTGAAATGACTGAAGAACCAGAGGCATGGATGACACCAATCAAGAACTATTTTCTCAAAGGAACCCTCCCCGCAGACAAGAATCAATGGAAAAAACTCCTTCGAAAAGCACAACTGTTTGTAATACAGAATGGAATACTTTACCGAAGGGGATTCTCTCTTGCTCAGGTGTGTAACCAATGGCGAAGCTCGAAAAATCATCAGGGAAGTTCATGAAGGCAATTGCGGAGATCACATCGTAGGACAAACCCTTGCAAAGAAAGTTCTCTGATATGGGTATTTTTGGCCAACGATCAACCGCGATGCTTCAGATTATGCCAAACGGTGCGACCAATGCCAAAGATTTGGCAAGATCAAAAGAACTCCTTCAACAGAGCTGACACATATGGTCTGTCCATAGCCATTCGCAATATGGGGGATCGATTTGATTGGTGTATTGCCAATAGCCAAAGGAGTAGCCAAATACGCTATCATTGTTGTTGACTACTTCACCAAATGGGCCGCAGTGGAATCGCTAGCCACTATTACCATAAAGAAAGTTTTAACTTTGTCACTAAAAACATTATTTGCAGGTTTGGAGTGCCATAAAGAATCATCATAGATAATGGGACTCAATTTGAAAGCGTTGAATTCAAAGACTTTTGCAAACGCTTCCGAATCAAGAAAAGCTTTTCAAATGTTGTGCATCCACAGGAAAACGGGCAAGTGGAGACAGTAAGCAAGATTAAAAAGTCCACTATCAAAAAGCGGCTAACTAAAGCTAAAGGAAATTGGGTTGATGAACTTCCACTTGCACTATAGGCTTACAAAACAACGCACAAATTTGCAACCAGGCACTCTCCATTCACCATGGCATATGGTTTGGAAGCAATGATCCCGATCGAACTGGAAGTCCCTTCTCATCGAAGGAAAAACTTCAATCAAAGGTAGAACGAACAGCTCCTGCTCGAGTCGCTCGATATGGTCGATGGGAAGCGGGAAGAAGCCGAGCCAAGGACTATCGCTCACAAGAAAAGGGTCGCACGACATTTTAACTCCAAGGTCTGTAACTGTACTTTCGAAGTAGGAGACCTTGTCCTCAAACGAGTCTATCCTATACCAAGAACATTTGAAACAAACTAGGAAGGGCCCTATGTAATCGGTCAAAAGCTAAGGGATGGCATGTTCAAGCTAACAACCGTTGATGGAATCCAAATTGCCGGTGCTTGGAACAGCGAATCGCTTCGTCATTACTTTATCTAAGATTATCTTATGTATTTCCTATTTTCACAAATAAGCCATCCCGGGATACCGGAAGCATTGTAAATAGGCAGAACTTGCCCAACTTTTATTTCAATTAATTGAATTGCTTTACTTTCTGAACCAATAAAACTGTATTCACATTAGTAACCTGTAGAGTCAATGGGGTCAAATCGACTCAAAAACATCCGATCGCTACTTGAGATAGAGGAACCATGCAAGTACGTCCCATCTACCCGTCGAATCGATGGAAGCAAATCGACTCAAATCGCTGCTCGACGGAACTCATCCCGGCCTTTTAAGAACCGGTGTTGCTCCGGCGACACCGGAAAGGTCCGAATCAAAGTCAAGCATTGCCTCTTGGATTGTAGAATCACATCCAAGCAAACACAATCACCTAAGCCGTGCACCTCATAAGCCACACATTGCTTCTTGGTTCGCAAAACTGCGACCGAGCAAGCCTCGATCCGGTTGTGCGCATTTTATAAGCCGCACACCACTACTTGGATCAGCAAAATTGCATCTAAAAATGAGGAACTCTCACAAAAAGCCACGCACCACCTCTAAATCCAAGAAAATAGCCCTCCAAGGAGCGCCACGTGTGTGTAATAGCCTGAATGTCAACATTACGATGAAATCACTTAACAGAATTTCAAGTAATCGGTGTTGCTCCGGCATCGCCAATCACTTAAGTGCGTAAATCATTTAAATGTGTGTAAATTGCTCGTCGTATGGCCGATAAAAAGCTTCAAGGATATCTCAAGTTAGAAATCAAAATGGGATATCTAAAATGAGAACAATAAAACCAGAAGGTCCCAAAGATAGGAGTTGCAGTATAAACCCAACTGGGGGAATCGGAAGACTATCAGCGGCACCCAGTCTCGTATCAAGTGTTTGAAGTAAACAGTCCCGTGAACTATAGGGCACACACCAACACTCGACCAAAATAGAAAATACTGCATAGTTCTCTTACTCCAAACAAAGAATTTTGGCAATAATCACGGGACTAAATAAAATAGTGCTGAATAGGAAACAGTGGTATAAAAAGACAACGGTGCATGGAATGTAGATAAGTAGACAAGTGAAGTTACAATCAAAATTTCAACAGTTCTATTACTTATAATTTTTTCCATGTACAACAACAAGCAGCAGGGGCCGTACCCATAAAATATCGGCCAAGAATAGGAAAATAAAAACACCACTGTTGCAACAACAAGAAGATATGTTAAGTGCAAACTCTGCACTTATATAAAAAGCAACCATAAAAGCAAAAGCTCCTCTTCATGAATGCATAAACAGATCAAGGCTTCTTATCGCTACCTCCCTTGCCGCCTTTCCCGCCTCTGATCGGCAACTTCTCAAGCTTCTCCCGTTCCAAGACGATCTCGCTTTCTGAAACACTACCACTGGTAGACACTCCTTTGCCTTTGTGCTTGCGGGATTTGTGAGAACTCTTTGACGACCTTTTTTGCTCTTCAACCATCTCCTTCTTCACTGCTACTGTAACATCCCCTATCTTGAGGCTCGAAGCAAAGCACTACAGATGCTGCAGTCATCCATAGTATTAACTTCCGGTGACACAATACGATAATGTTAATGGTATCCATAATATCAGAAGCACATGAATATGAAATAAAATCAATACAGATTTAAAACAACTTTTCTGATTACATTTCAAATCAATATTTAATATTCAAGATACATAATCCCAAAACGATTCCTAGGTTTTGATCAAATATAATTATTATAAAATACGCTAAGAGCGACATATGAAGATGTCCCCTTGGATGATCAGAGTACTAATAGACATATCAGTCTTAATACATCACAGCGAAATAAAACTAAATAGCTCATATATTGCTAGCTTTGCCTCCTGCACATCTTCGAAAGCTTTATTCATCCACCTACTAAACCTGTAAATCCTTAACTCTCAGTCTACTCAAATTAATTTTGAGCACCCTGGAGTTTAAGGGAAAAACATAAACTTCGAGTCAGACATAAAACTTGGTGTGAATAATATCATTACATCTCGGTTTACTGATATTAAGTGAGACCACGCCACTTAGTGTAACAGGTTTCCCCTCACTAATATCCCTTTGAAAAATATCTTTTTGCAAATCAGAATCCTGCAATCAAACTGATTAAAACAATAATAGCAATATCATATATGCACATCAGGTAATAAATGGACTATCTGTCCGAACAATATAGTTTTGTTTGGCTAACTACTAACCATTGGCTGACTCGGGCCTATCAGACAAAATAAATAATCTAACATCTGTTAGACACACTTCTGGACGGTCTATCCTTAGCTTACTTCTCCCAGGGTCACTTGATCCTAATGGTTTTGCGGGCTCACCAATAACCTATCCTCCTTCTCTGTATATTCCTTTTGCGTGTAACATCTTTTAAGTCTTACCTGTGACTAACCCCTACACATTGGAATTTTGGACTAAATTAGCTAGGGGCTATAGCTAATGTACAGGGCGTGACCCTATACCAGTCCCATCTGGTATTCAAATATCTGAGTCATTTACTTAGGGTTAACTACCCATCAAATTTTACTTGAAAACATCTTTCAAATTGATTTAACCCTTTAAATCATACTTAAACAAGGAAAACATATTATTTGCTTTACTCAAATCTCTTTGCCATGATATATGCTTTACTCAAAACATTGTTGATGAAAACCTTCGAAACCCTTGTTTATAATCTTTAAACAATCTCTTTTGAAACCTTTGAAAGTACCCCTTTCGCAACTATTGAAAGTACCCCTTTCGAAACACGTTAACTACTTTACTTTGTAACATTAGTCCGATAGGCCAAACATACCTTTCGAAACCATTTACAAAAGACCTTTCGAAAACATTGAAAGTGTCCCTTTCGAAAGCTTTATAAAACCTTAGACATCCTCCTTTCAAAACACTTCTATTTTCCCTTCGAAAACATTGGAAACCTTCCATTCAAACACTAAAGGTAAATCTTTCGAAAACATTGGAGAACCTCCCCTTCGAAACCTTCATTAGATACCTTTCGAAAGTATTAGTCCTTTACTTAAAACAAACCTTTCGAAAGCATTGGGTTCAAGTAAAAATGTGTGGAACATAGTTTCGAAACCTTTAAAACCATTCCTTCAAAAACTTTGGATTTAGCTTTCAAATATTAAAAGGGTCTTAAAAGAACTAGGACGAAAGCAACTATTTCGAAAGTATTTTTCTAGATAAAAGAAGTGGATGGTGTCGAAACCAACCCCTTCGAAAGCATTGGAGAAGTGGCTCAGGGTTAAAACAAATTAACCCTTTCGAAGGCATTGCTATGAAAGGTAGAATGCAGCAGCAGGGGTTTCGACCCCCTCGAAAGCTTATTTTTAAAACAAAGGCGGCAACCTCTTTCGAAAGCTCTTTTCTTTAAACAATTGACCAAGTCGAAAGCCATCTCATTCGAAAGCCTCATTTACAACCAAAATAGTTCTAAGTTTTCAGAAGCTACTTCAACCCCTTCGAAAGCCCTGTTTCGACTCCATACCTTTCGCCCAACTTCAATCCACTACATACCGAAGCTGATACCATATGTATTGGTTTTGACTTAGATGGAGGCGGCAGTATGAGGTTGAAAGGTGCTGCTATAAGTGGCGAAGCAGATAAACCTTATAAAACTGATTTTTAATTTTGTAAAGTAATTTCTTTCTAACTAAATTGCTTTGTTTGTCAACATATGATTGGTTGGCAATACTTTTCAAACTCTTTTCTAAAAGTTCTGCCGAATTTTAGCAATTAACAAATTAAAACATTTACAAATTGCCCATTCTCCTTTTATAAACATATAAAACATTTAAGTCTCATACCTTAAATAATTTTATATACTTATTAAAACACTTAGGATAATTTTACAAAAATTCCCATAAATCACTTTTAATATGTTTTCTAACATATATAAATTTCTAACCCAAAGCTAACATATAATAACCGTAATTAATTTAAACCCAATTTAACTATTTTATTCACTAGAAAATTCATAGTAAATCCACAATAATTTAAAAAATCATGAAACTTGAAACCCATCTCTAAAATAATATTTCTGACCTTATATCAAAAACGCAAGGCATTTGGATGTCACTTGATAGGTTTTTCAAATCAAAACTTGTCATAAAATCTATATGGACAACAAAATTCATCAACATGCATATATATATATATATATATATTTAACATTCAAAACATGGCATATACTTTGCAAAACATATTCGGATCTGATCTAGAACCAAAAATAAGAAATATGAGATGTAATCTATTATTTACCTTAGCTTGTTGTTAAGGAGTTGAGATTTGCTCTTGAATTAAATTGATTAAGCTTCTTCCTCTTGATTTTAGCTTATCTTCCTCTTGCTTTCTCCTAATGGCGACCGACCACTTTTGAATTTTGTTTTGTTTTTGAACGTGGAAATGAAAGTGGCATGAGGGCTTAGGGTATAAGAATATTACTTATTCCTATTTTTCCTTTATCTATTACCCTTACTTATTTCATTTTAATTCCCCTTTTATTCATTACTTTATTAGGCACGGCTACCTTTTAAGATTCAAATCTCAATTCCCTGAAATATTCACATTATTTCAATTAATTTATCTAATTAAATGTCCTAAATAATGTTAATCAAAATTAGGGTCGTTACAGCTACCATCTGCTGCTCGGTCATCGGTTGCTCAGTCTCTACTTTGCCTGGTTAGCTAGCTTGGTCCTCCTGCTCCTGTGTGTCAGTAGCTGCCAAACCCTCCACTTGGGATACAAAGGGATCGTCCAAACCATGCAGCGTTGAAATTTGCTCAGAGTGCGAACCGGACTGAGAGCCAGAGCTAGAGACGATGGTTGATGCGGTCAGAATGGCAGCAGGTCCAGCACTGTGAGAAGGAGGTAACTCTGCAGGAAGAGAGGGTTGATCTATAATATTAGAATAAAGAGCGGTTATCTCGGCAATTTCATCCAGCGTAAATTGGAAGTCTTCAAGCACAGGAGAGATAAGAAAATTACCTGCAGTTGGGGTCTGTTCATGCGCCATAACTTCGAAGCCTTCATCATTGCCCTCCTTTGATGGCTACATAACCACGAGAGAAGTAGAAATGATCTCCTCATCAGCGCGAAGATGTGTAGATGGCTCACTAGGACCTGAAGGAAAATGCCCAGTTACAGCTTTAGTGGCAGCCACGACATCAATAGCTTCTTGTTTCCTCTCCAGTCTCAAGATTTCCTGGCCCTCCCTTAGAGCTTGGCGGGACTCTTCGTTCAAATATGCCTGAACAAACTCCTTTTCGGTATAACCACCACCTATGTCTTGAAATCAGGCCAGAATCTTTTCCTAGACTACAGCAAGTGTATGAGGGAACAACGAATCCAAGTAACTAAGACTCCCTTGATGCAGCACAGAGTTGACATAGAAGCCCAAAATAGTAACATCTAAACCTTCCATTTTCTTTTTGAAGGTATCTTGAATCTCTGAAAAGCTGGCATCTATGTTAGCCTTCTCTACCGCCAGTTGTTTCTTCTCAGCCTCCAAATTCAGAACTTATTCGCGAAGAGAGGCAATTTCTTGAGCCTGCTCAATGATGGTTTTCTTCTGCATCTCAACCATCGTTTCACTTATCCTCAACTTTTCTTTTAAAGCCGCCTCATCAATATGGCACTTCTTTATTCTGTCTCTAAATATGAGTGCGGCTCGGTCAGTGGATTCTTTCAGCTCGTTAAGGAAAGAAGCAATTTTGCTCTCCCTCTTGAAAGCATCATCTCTATCTTTCTTCGGCCTCTCGATCTCTGTGTCATGAACTACGAGCTGCTTCTCATACTCATCTTTTTCGGACTCGAATGAGAGAATTTCTTGGTGGTTATTTCGATTAACAGTGGACAGCTGCATGCATAACTTTTCCCACCCCTCAGCTTGCTCCAAACCTCTCTGAATTGCTAGGAGATGGGGTGAATAAGATTCGGCATGAACTCAGATTGGGCTTATCAAAAACAACCCCCCTTAAGAACAAATTAGGGAATGTAGCTTGCAGATATGGGGGACCAGCGGGAAGAATGTAAGGCGCGGCCTAGAAATCTAGGGAGAGGCAGTTATGATAGTATGAGTAGAGGAGGTCATGACATCGAAAACAGGGACGTTTGTCCCAATGAAAGCAATAGGCTATGAAGCAGATTCTCGCTCTTGGTCTCTTTTTGGTCTCTTTGACGGATCTCCCCGCTCAGTCGGGCCCTCCTCTTCTCGTAGCCACTTCCTCTATCATGGCCTTAATCTTTCTTGGCACGGAGACGCTCTTTCTCCTCCCTATCCTTCCTCCTTTTCCTCTCCTCGTCAGTCTCCTGGGGAGCATGGTACCTAGAAGATCATCGTAAAACCCACGAGACATGATTCCTACAGCAAGCGATAAAATGACTTTAGGAAGGAGGTGTTTGATGAGCTAAAACATCCTAGAAAATAGTAATAATATAAAGTGTGTGATCCTAGGGAAGTGTGTGTTGCAGTTTAGCGAATCCAGCGAAATACACAAACCAGATCGGTCGTCGACTAATGTCAGGACATTGATTCCTGCAGGGATGATCTGAGTAGGCTGGGGAGGTAACCCTTCCAAAGTGAAGTCATCCATCAAGTCACCCATATTCATAAAAATTTCACTCGTGTATCCCAAATCAATGTCAACACCTTCGGACAGAGAGCTGGGTACAGGCTCACTCTTGGGAGAAGCTCCTTCAATAGGCTCTTTCAAAGGAGGTGAAGGTGCATGTCCAGGGCTCAATTCTGAGGCCTTGTCGCCTAAGTTGACGTCACCCTCATCAGTGTCCCAATCTATTTCTTCCTTATTTAGAGGATGCTCCTTACTAATTTATCCTTCCTCCTTCCCCTCAATAAACGGAGCCTTGCCCTTCCATTGAATAAACTCTTCTTCTTTCTCTTCTGGGGTTGATGTCATTTTGAGCGGACTGTCGACCACGACTTGAATGTGGATCTCCTCAGGGGTCTTCTCTGACCCATCGGATGGGCCACTTTCTTCTTCTTCTTCATCATCATCTTCTTCACCAGAGTCATGGGAAGAGGAAACAAAATGGGTTCGGGATCAAGAGCGGAAAGGAGTGCTGACGAATCCAACGGACTTCCCAGGGTGTAAAAGCCCACATCGATGAAGGTTCTCATCTTTGAGCAAGAACCTAATTGTGCGCTCCTGAGCATTGACCGCTTTCAAGGTGCTAAGAACAGTGCCGAGTGTCAGGTCCTTGTTAATCTTCGAAAGAACTGTAAGGAATATATGATCGTTTAGAAAACTTATAGCAGTTGAAGGAAATTTGGAGCATGGCGAAAGAGACTTACCCCCCCCTAGTCCATAAATGGGCTTCTAGACATTTAGCAAAAAAGAACTAATTCTTGAATGAAGGAACTTTGTTGGGATGATCCAGTGTAAATTTCCGGCTACGCTGCACCTCAATTTAAACAAATGATGCATTAGACTCTCTCTTCTTGAACAATAGAAGATATTGCATCTCAGTGAAGCTCGAGGCATGATTAAGCATTCACATGAACAGAACATATAAGCCCGTCAGCATGGCATATCCATTTGGAAGAATCTGGAATGGGGCCAACCCTATGTTCTGAAGTGTTGTCATTAAGAAGTGATTGAACGGAGACATTGCACCGTACATGCACATATATCAGTGGCAAGCCACGTATCCAGAAGGTGGCTTATGAACAAATTCTCCTCTCGATGGAAGAAGCACGTCATCCTCTGGGACACCATATTACGAGAAAATGCTTCGCAACATCCTGTGTGTAAAGATTTAAGGAGCTTTCTTCGGTGGATCAAACAAGACTCTAAAGTTAGGAGGAGTGCGATCGACGACGGGACCGGCTGGAACCAAATGACCAGATTGACTTGAAGTTATGGAAGCGGCGGATCTAGCTGGGAACAACAATGACTCCGCTTCAGAAAGAGGTGAGTTCCCCTCAACTGATTTGCATTGAGAAGATTTGCACATCATTCTATATAAGAAAGCTTGTGTTCAAAACGGTCAGGTACGCCTAATCTCTAAACCATATACCCTTGCGTAGTTGACACTTGAAATCTAGGAAATAATTGACGTGTACAAACCACTGATCGGATTCTAAGTATTAACCGGGAGTGTGCGTGATCTGTAATCTAAGTGAGAATGGGTCTGTGTTTTAAATGCTGTGAACAAACCATTCCATGTAGATGGCTCATTCACACCAGAAAGAGCGATCCATATCAACTGTTAATTTCGTTTCTTCTATACTTGTCTGTTATCGATCAACAACAGATAACGGATTCGTTGTCCAAAGTGACACGGAAAGCCCTTCCTATTCCAGGTACACCGACTTTGCAATGACAGAACCAATTCGAAGTGAAAAAATATAGATTGATGGGTCTGAATCAAGTAAAGAATTCTTAGCATAAGCTGATTTTAGTTCTTTGGAAGGTGATAACAACATGAGCTGCACATAAGACGCCACCCTAAGCTATTATCACTTCCCAGAAAAATAAAAATCAATCCGCAAAATCGACTGTGTAACTTGGTGTAAGTTAATTCTGGCTCTGTAGATGAAGATAGCAGAACATGTCGAGCACCGGAGCAAAACCCTAGCTTCGTTCCATGAAAATTTCAAGACTCGATTTGCTATCTTCTTCCGCAAAGTCACAATCAACTCGAATCTTCCACTGTATCCGTCACCAACGCAATTTCATCACCAATCGCTAATGTAGTAATATGCCAAAATCCACATCACCAACCTTCAAAATTGAGAAAAGTGAATTGATCTATGATTCAAGACAATCCAAACAAGGGTATTGGATGGATCGGATCGACAATGCCTCAAAACGGAGGTGATCTCGATGGTAGGACCTATATAGAACGGCAGCGGCGGCTCCAAGAGGCGGCGGCTGATAGTGCTGAAGGTGAAAATCGCCGGCGGTGGCTTTCTGGCGGTTGCAGGCTTCGGATTGGCGGCGATATGGAGAGGTTGGATCGGCTGAAGGAATGAGGGTTGGATCAAATAAGAAATAAATTGAAGTGAGGGATCGGCTCATATATAAAAAACAAAATAGAAGTTTGAATTTTTTCAAGTACTTGGATCGGTACCAATCCGATCCACTTGGATCGATACCGACCCAATTCTCCTCCAAATGGTCCCAAAGTTTCCCTATGCGACCTACTCAAAGTTCGTATTCATTCTAGAAATTATCAAGTCAAGATCATTCCGTAATCACGAACAATGGAGATTCACAATAAGGACTGAATAGTTAACTGGAACTTTGAAGATAGCTTTTCAAGATAGCTCAACATGACCAATGAAACTCCTTAAAACAGAAACCCAGAGATAAACAATTCCAGAGCACACCTTGTTTTTAACGAAAGCGTACTCTGAGGGGCAAATGTTAATCGGATTTTTAACCCAGCAGAATTCAATAGGAGTTAGAACATACAAATTAAACCAGAACGACTCGAAACTTGATCAGAAGACCCTAAAATATATGACAAAGGACCCCAAGGAGTTTGATCCAAAAAATATGCTACCTTTTCGGATTAGCACCGATCCAAATTGGTGGTTTGTGGTGGCCCTAATCCTTTTGCATTGTGACTCTATGCCTCAACCAAGCTGACCCAACAAGTTTGGTAACATTCTAAGCATCTGGGTTCAAGAAGTGAAGGTTCATCTGATTCGGAATACAGTTCAATCAAACCCACAGGTGAATCATCATCAAACAAGTCAACAAGCTACGAAATTATATGGAGAGCATCACTATGAAGTAAGAAGCTTGACCAAACAAATCAGAGCCAAAAATTGGCTAAGGATTTGGGTCGGTACCGATCCAAAAAGATAGCCTATTTTGGCTCCAAACTTTCTGAGCTTTCTCTGCATGACGATGACAGGCTTCTGACAAAGTGATTCTCGGCCTGAGTGCTCTCCAACCCCTATAAATACCATCCCATCTGCAATAGAAAGGGGATCTCTAGACTGGCTGCTGCAACTCCGCCATTATTATTCTTCACTCCTCTTCTCCTTCACAATAGTCACAAAGGAGCAGCTGAGATCCTCCGGTTGTCTCCAAGTACTTTTGATTTAGATCTAACTAAGGGCGATTCAATCATATTGTAAACCAAATCAATCTTGTAACAACAGTCAGACAATAAAAGCTATAAAAAGTGGACGTAGACGTCATTAACAACCGAACCACTATAAAAATATCTTGTCTCTTTACTTTTTTACGATTTACTATTGCTTTTTCTATTTTATTTTCCTTGATAAATATGGTTGGTGCTTTCATACTCAATCCAGGGTGTTGATCCATTTTTGGGTTAACAATATTCAAAATCAAAATGATAAAATTATGGGATGTTACAGGAGCCTTGTCTTGGGGTTAGCTTTCAGCTGGTGCCTCTTTGAGGGCCTAATCCTTCGCTTTTGGTCAGTTGAATGATCGTTCCCATCGAACATTGTTTATATTTCAGCATATTGGTTTATTCTCTGGTTATTGTGCCAAGGAGTATTATGTGAAAGTATATACAATATACTCATTGATATTTAATTTTTATGGAAAGATTCATACAGAATATGGTTGATATGGTTTAAGAAAGTAATATTACTGAGTAAAAATTATGGTATAAAAATATATATGTGTATATATATAATATATCATATTTAAATTATTAGCCCAAAAAATAATTGACCTAAAATATAACAATTATGTATTTTATTAATGATATTAGACCTTAATAATAAGTAAAAATAATAATAAATTAAGTAATATAGTCATTATATTAATTTCTCCATAATAATAATATATAACTTTTAAAAATTATTTCTATAAATTATTTTCGATCGAAAATTGAGAGTTGCGGTCGTGTGACTTCCAGGTGTGAACTCAACCCTTAGTAATATTTAAACAATCTAAATATTAAGACCTATATGGACTTTGTTGAATCACGGTAGTTTGATACAAGTTCAGTCGCTTGGATTATTTAGGTTAAATTCAATTTCTTATTTGTAAAAGTGACATTCTTAAGCAATGATATATTATGCACATTTTCTCCTCATCATCACTATATCAACTAGATATCTAAAGCTCGTTCAATGGTCAAAACTCTATTAATGAAGTCCATCATTAAAACCATGGTTCAATCCTATAACAATTATCGAATAATCGATTTCCTTTCGCTAAATATTTTAATTTTATGTTGACTACCAATTACAGTGATACTAACCTTTTATTTGAAGGAGACGAATCCTCTCTCGAATAGTGTTTCGCTTCAAGTGGTTCAACTTATATCCAACTATGGCTTAACATGATCCACGTCGTCGTGTGATTGACCATAATCAAAGTATAGTTTAGACACTTAAGATCCATAATATTCTCAAGTCAAAAGAATATTGTACATCATCACATGATATCTTCTATTGTACTGTTAACCTGTAGAAGACCCTCGATGAGTCATTTTGTAATTGTTCAAAACAACTATGCATATGTAACCCCTTGGTGCCACCCAATGATCATAAGTAATTCATCATCCATTATCTAGAGAATGTTACGTACACTATTCTCAACAAATATATCGATATTTCATTCTCGATACATCATGACTAGGAACATTTAAGGACAAGTATTTATTTTATACAGTTCAATACCATGACTAGAAAGTCATTCGTACCTGCAACCAATTAAATACTTTTTCTAAGGATTTTCTACTTGTGTATAATTAATGTATTTAAAACATTAACTATATCCTAATATAATAGTGCATGCAATAGAAAACAAAACCAGAATCTTACTGTACTTCAACCAAGATTCACTATAAGAGTCAAGGACCTCTAGCTCAAGTGGTTAGCGGTACGATGCTTTAGATAAAGATTTTAGATGTCATGGGTTCGAGCTTCTGAGACATCATGATGGGTGCTCTACATGAGTAAAGTATCACTCTTGTTATCAACAATAAATAAAATCACATAATTTCTCATAGGGCACACCCTTAAATCTTTCACACACTTCTCCAGTTTACTAATGATCTTAAGATCCATTCCGCATAAGTGTGTTTAGGTAATCCATGATCCAAATACACCTCTTTGGAAGGTACATGCACTACCTTAAACAAAAATACACATACAGATAATAACACATGATAAACTAAACACTATTGATATGTCAAACTCAAAAACACCAAACAACTACAACACTAACTAGTGTTATTTGTAAATTAGCCCTTGAAACCATTAAACACTTGTACTATGAGCACCACTACATCCAATATATAACCCGTATTTTTGAACTCCACATAAATACTATCATTCCTCCCTATATGAATTCTGGTCTAGCTTTAGAATTAGATATAACTCTTTATACAGAAATTCATTGGACATTATTTACTCTATGACTAGTCGGAGTCTATGGAATGAAACAAACCAAGAGTATTTGATAAGATTTTTAGAAATACTTCATCTTTTCTTATTGCACGACATATTTATTTTTTGATATGTACAAATAATACTATAGTAGAAGGTCCACATACCACGTAGGGGAATAATGAGATAAGAAAGTGATGATTCAGAGATGTTAGTTTGACACATATGAGTTTATTTTATGTTATACATTTCTTGCTTAGAGATCCAAAAACCACATTAGTGGCTTGTTTTTATTGTCTTTTACTCTAGGAAAAGAGACTATAAATAAGAAACGCATCGGGAAGTGGACGCAGGACTTTTTGAACCGTCGTAAACTGATTGAGTCTTTACTTTTGGCATTCATCTTTAATTGTTTTCGTCTTTTGCATTACTTACTATAAAGTGCTTAGTATCTCTTTCAAAGTTCAAGTATTTTCAAAACTACTTTCAACTAAATATTTACATAGCAAAAATATATGTTAACCTATTAAAACGATGGTTATAAAATTGAGGTCTCAAATCAAACGTTTATTTTTAGTTGTTTGTTTTGTGGCGCTTGCAAAATATGCACCTAGCCTGAACCCCAAACTAAATATTAAACCAAATATTTAGGGACCTTAAACCTTAAAAGAGCTCTAAACGGAAATTTCTGAACCTTAAGCCTTGAATTCAAGCTATTGGAGATGATCTAATAATTACATTTGGACTGGTTTTGTGATAGTCGGACATAAATTTTTGGACGATGCTAAAACTTAAACAAAACCTTTTTAGTGGTGTTGAAAGAATTTTATATTCATAAACTAAGGTACGGTTCACATGCAAAAAAGGTAAGTTGTCAACGTCTCACATTAAGCGCGTTTGAGTAGGGGATTTGGTGCCCATCAGTTTGACGAGCAAACCACCTAAGATCCTTCCATGTCTAACGTGTCAGACTCGATTGTACTTTCTCTTCCTTATTTCCTATTCCCCTTCCATCCTATATTTTTTTCCATCCCCTTCCCTATATCTCCTTTGCAACTATAACAACCCACACCTTAATGGGCCTGAATTTTCATTAAATCAAAAATCCAAGTCCACTAATGTATGGATCGTTGGTGTTGGTATCCTGTAATAAACAAAAGTATATCAGATCACTATCGATAAGAATTCACAACAGAAGTATAAAATATAATAAAACATATAATTACTGACCAAAACTGATTCCTCGAGTATCTAGTTCCCTTGTTAGTGTCGAGCATGCATAAGAAAATCTGATTTTCCACCGTTTCCGCCTTGTACCAGTACATGTCCATCTAATTCTATCATGTGGGTTGTAATAAGGAGGGGTTAGAATACATACTTTATACATAACACTAGTTATGCCGATTACTTTCCATTACATGTTATGTCCACCTTTTAAACTTAGTCGTCTTGACTTCATATGCGCGTACGATATGCCTCATATACTCAATGTATACAATACCTACATACGTGTGTGTGTAGGTGCATATATATAAGTACCATAGTTCCCCTTTGGACCAGGATACTTTCTTGCTAGTATCCATAACTCCGCACCTCGTTAGGATTCATGGTCAACGTAGTATCACGTCCTCACCACCGTTCATACCAAGGAACTCACATAGTGCCTAATAACGACATTACAATTATTTAGTCGTATTATGTTCGTTTAAAATACCTCCATTAAGTGTCTAGCCTTGCCTCCTAACAACAAACTAACTAACTAACAACTATGAGGTGGTGCATGTCCTAAATATGATCTACACTAGTAGAAGGTGTAGCCCATTTAGCCGTAACCCTTGTCTTTCCACTAACCACATAGGACCGATGATGATCCCGACCTATATAAATAGCTCATGCTCCTTACATATATGGTACCAACTTGTTGTCATAGCACCGAGCCTATGCTCGTCGTCCCATTTAAATTGCCTAATGCAAACAAAGAAATGCACACTTGGGTACTTAACATGTACCCCTTAAAAAGTTGAAGCAGACTCTACTCGGCCCATAGACACTTGACCAGGGCGAACCATCCTACTTTTGTATATTCCCTTCGCCTATATGCCAACATATAATCCCACGGATCTACTGTTGGATATGTCTCACGTCAGTATAACGTATACACAACTGCTGGTGGCTACTTGCGGTGGACAGACTTCTACTGTGTAACACTACTGATCTTGCACTCCAATCCATATTAATGACTAAATTATTTTTAATTAATCTAAGTTATTGACTAGATTCAATAATTCACACCCGTCAAAAACACATACTTGAGGCTGTATAAATTTTATTTAATTACAATGCATTCTATGTCCACCTGCTAATATTCAGTTATTTTTACATAACTTGTTTCATATTTCATTAACACCGTTTAATGTCATTTACCGTTTACTTCTACTTTAATAGATTAAATATCTTTTACTACTTAACTTTCACTTGACAATATTAGGTATATTCTATTGTTCCTTTTTGACTATTATTATCTTTCTTTGATTAATGTAGTTTTCCTAATTACTCATTCATTGCTTTACATACGTTTCATCATTTATTGTTATTTTCTCACATACCGCATATATTAGATTTATAATTGAATTATTTTTATTATCTCTACTTATAATACTTTGGTTTATATTTTGGGATTTCAAAATTTTAATGTGTTGGAAAAACATCTTCCCAAAAGGAAACGTTAACAATGTACTTTTTTCACAAATTATCTAAAAAGGACTTGTGTTATATTTGGAATTGTAAGGAATTATAGTTTTTATTATTATTAAAATAGACAATACAAAGTACAATAAAACTCCATATCTTGTATATCTCTTTCCTTTAGGCGTATTCCTTGTTATTTCAAACAATGCACTTTTATACATAATTATAAAACTGAATAATTTATAGAAATTTATATTGCAATACACTTTATTCCAATGAATTAAAATACTACTTAAATTCCAATCCAAATTATAATAACTTCTAATTTATATTTACTAACATATATCATTCAACCAGCAAACCTGAAATTATTATACAATATTTTAAATTTAGGGATTACTTTCACCCTTTACTTTCCAGATTCAGTTATGCAATATTAAATCAAAGTTAAAAATTCACAAAATATGTAGGCATGGTATTCAAATTCATTATATATATATATATATATATATATATATATATAAAAGCCTACAACTCCAAAATTATATTCAACCATAGAAGGAACATATTTATACGATATAAATCCAATATTATATAAAAATATATAATTTCTCACTCACCGCTAAGCTTCCAAATCTTCGGATCTAAGCCATGTTATTCATGTTTGACCCCATTTTCTTCCTATCGAAATATGTATCAAAGCTTATACATATTTATTAGAATTATAGGTCCGAGAAGAGATTTGAAACGTAGTTGTAAAGTTCTAGATTTAGAACTCACCCCTTCTTCGTAAAATTGATTAACCCCTTATTCTTCGCCATTCTCCACACACACACACACACATACATACTATTTTATAATTTCTATATTTTCTAGAATTTATGAAGAAAAGAAAATGCCAGAGCTTCGCTATTTGATTCAAAAAATATGTGAAGAAAAGTGAGGTGTTAGACCTGTATTTATAGGCGCATAAATAAATTTTATCCGTTAGATTTTAATTTATTAAATTCGGACCATTATGCCTAAATTCAGTCTCCCCGCCATAACAGCCACCGATCGAACGCTTTAACCCCACCGGTCGACCAGTCTCAATAAGTGGTCGACTGATCACCTGTATATACATTAAGTTTTTATTTTGTTCGTTTTATTTCCTTTATTTCCTCCTACGACTAATTTTATTCCATCTCACGTTAACGTTAACGTTACTTACAAATTAAGAACTAGTGTACCGTTAACTCAACTTAATTAACAATATTTATTTTATGATTTTCTTTCCTTCAATGTTAATGTTCTTATTTATTAACGTTTGTTTTAACGTTGATTAATTCTCATTTATTTCCTTCTGCGTTCAGTTTATTTATTTTCCTTTCCGGCCTCTTAGTTTAATTTAATTTTATTGAACACTATTAATTTACATGTATATTTAACGTTAACCTTTATATTTAATGCCCATTTTAACGTTAAGTTATTAACATTTACTTCTTTAATTGGTTATGAATTGTTTCTAATCTAAAAACCTCAAACGTTAATAATTTTTTCATTTGAACTCCGATTGTAAAACTTTATACATGAAAATATATCAAAAAATCGCCAAGAACACTATGGTACAAATTTCGTAGCCAATTCCGACGTTTTCAAAAATTCTATTTTTGGGCTTTAATGATTATTTATTAATTCCCTTTAGTTAATTATCATTCAATTTATGGGCTATTACAGCAACCGCTTTTAGAATGTAAAACAGAACACTTTCTTCCCATCTTAAACCCTTTGCTAATCCCTTTCCCAACTCCTTTGCATTTGAGAACAGACAAGTGAACTATTGAAAATGGGAGTTGAACTTCAAGTGCATTCGCAAACAACAAACTATCCAAGTCAAACATTCGATGCGTTGATGTTTTAGGCCAGGCAAAATCTATTTTTTTTCTAGTTGATGGAGCACGAGAAAATTGGACCGTTTATTGTCGACGCATTGGACGCGTCTGATATTGTCTGATGTGTCGAAAATAAACAGTCCAATTTTCTCCCAACGGTGATTTTTCCAATTTTTTCTATAAAATTACAACTCCTTCGTATCTTCTTCCACGTCAATCTCACTTACTTCGTAACTTCATCTCTTTAAAAGTCAAAAAAACAATGCAAAAGTTCAAAAATCCAACCAGTTGGTGTTTGTTCCCACTTTCTATAGTGCACTACGGATGTATATACCATCCCCGAGGCCAACAAAAAAGGAGCGCATAAAAAATTTGCAATAGCGCTCAATAAAGATTTTCATGAGTGTCCTGGAGAACTACACGTGACCAACGAACATGTTTACATAAATGCTAAGCACTAAAAAAACAATGTAATTCCAGTAAAGTTTGTACAATAAAACTAGGTCGTGTTGGGATTCTATTAAGAAAATAGTATATAGTACCGATGAATGGTGGGTTGATCGTGCTAAAGAGTTTGATACTTCTATTTTGAAGTATAGATAGAAAACTCATAATTTTTACAAATAATATTTCGTATGCTACTGGATTTGCTGTATTCTCGCCTACTGGTACGCCAAAAGCACATCAATCTCCCACATATTCTTATATTATCCAACCATCTATGAATTAAACCTGTAGATTTGATACATTGTACAACAATTTGAAAGATGTTTATATATAACCATTCTTTTTTTTCCTACACCAAAGATAGTTCTTGGATCGTCTTTTGGAATCAAAAGTCGTACTGGAGGAGGCCGAAGACGTCCGTATGATATACAAGAAAATGTGAATAATCTTATTAATGTGGTCTTTGAACGTCAAATAAAGAAATCTCGGTCGAAAACCCAAGGCCCAAACAATACACCTGCCCAAATCCAACAGTTGATACAAACAGCGAAGATTCTACTGAATCATCTTCATTGCATATCGATTTTGCTAATTGTGTGAAACGATTGGATAAATGAAGCATTAAAAATTCTAATGGAAAAAATAAATTTGCTCACTGTTTTAAACGATGAAACTCCACGAAGCTGGTTGAAAGTTGAGATAGTAAAGGTGAGGACCAACATTCAATACAAGTAATATTTGATCAACTAAACCACTCATAATTTAAAAAGTTTGTAATTTATAATTTAATATCATTTATTAATATTTATTCGAAAATAGTTAAAACATTTAAAATAAATAAATACATAAATTCATACAAACGATCGTTCCTTTTTCGCAGAACAAAATTGTATTTTCTTTCCGTTGAACTTTCCCTACCCGTGCCCGTTCATAATAACCGTTCGGATGCCTCCGTGTCATGCACAATGACTTGTACTCCCTCTCTTAAATTAGTTTCGGTATTTTCAACCTAAAAATAGTGAGGTACTAAATGCATCGTACTTTGTGATGCGAAGTACTAAGGTCAGTGGGGAACCATTGACCAAACACTGTTTGGTCGGCGATTGCCCACCAACCACAGTGTAAAATTTAGGAGTCGTTTGGTTTATTTTGTATTTTATGTTTTGAGTTTTCAACATTAATTATAAAATATGAGAAGAATGAAGGGAGGTCGGAAGAGATGAACGGAAGATTGGAGGGGACCACGAAGTGGATGGAGGAACGACGAAAGGAAGAATTGTTGCTCGTGCTTCCGTTTTTCTCAAAACACGAAAAATGAAAAAAAGTTGTTTTCTATTTTGTGTGTTAAATTCGTTTTCTAAAATGACCATTTTTCATAATATACATGCGTTGTTCGTATTTTTGTATGGACGAAAACTCAAAACTAAAATCGTTAAACCAAACATACCCTTAGTTTCCAAAAAATGAAAAATGATCAACGGCAGCCCTAGCACAAAGTGGAGTGCTCTTGGCATCATACTAAAAAAATCTTCAGTTTTCTCCAAAAGATCAAAACAGAAGGAAAAACGAGTAAACAAAATTTGACCGATTAAATTAAGCATGCCACCTACTAATTATATCTTCTGACGTCACCCACTCTTTTATATACACCCACCCATCCTCAATTCATTCTTCGCCCCTCTCCCGAACTACCAAAGATTAAAATGACGAAGATCATTGAAAAGGTGGAAAATGCTCTAGCCGACGATGACACCAAAATCGTCTACTCTTTCGAATACTTCACCCCGAAACCTGGCCACGCCACTGTGGACACCTACATCCAGACAGTCTCTACGATGAATTCAACCTACAAGCCCTTGTTCTGCGACATCACCTGGCGACCTCGAGATCCGTATCCAGCTCTTACCCTAGATTTGGCAGGTCGGATGCAAAACGAGATTGGAATCGACACGATGATGCATCTGACATGCGTGGGAATGCCAAGAGAGAAGGTAGATTACGCGTTGGATACGGCCAAGGAGAAGGGGGTGAGGAATATTCTGGCTTTGAGAGGAGATTTCTTACCGGGCATGGAGGCGATGGAGGATGGCGATGGGTTTAAGAGTGGGTTGGATCTTGTGAAGTATATTAGATCTAAGCACGGTGATTATTTTGGAATCTGTGTTGCTGGTTATCCAGGTATTTTTCCTTTTTACTTGTATTTTCTGGTAGCTGTTTTTATTATGAATCTTCGTAGTAAGATTGTAAGAGTTGGATATCATGGCAGTAAAAACACTCTGATGGCAACATGTTTAATTTATCTGAAATTGACATGGTGTTGTTCATCTTACATTGTTTCAATGTAAGGCATCGTGATAACTATTTTAAATGATGCAATTTGATAAAAATAGCATATAATGTGCAGAAGTTAATCAGGCAAGTTTTTCGAGTGGTTGCTTCATAGCTCAATAGATATTGGGTTAGTGATTAATCAACCAATTTGCGTTACATGATTCTACTTTTTGGCTTGTGTGTTTATATAGGATGGTAAAACTGTAAATTCAATTTACTAACCACATGCAATATTGCAATATAGTCCAGTCTTCAAACTTGTACCTCTTTGGTGCCATGGGTAAAATTACAGGGTTCACAAGATCTGTACAAATATACGAACAACAGAGATGAAACAATCTGCATCTATTTGAAAGGGATGTATAGGATTAATTTAACTGTGATACAGATGATATGTTACATAGGAGTAATAGGTATTCCGATACATCTTGTGTACTTTTAGGCAGTTTAATGGCTCTTGTATCATATAAGATTAACTAGAAGGAAGTTCAACAGCAGAATTAAGATATTGTTGCCGGTTTACAAATTAATGGATGTTGGGAATATTCTGAGTTAGTAAAACATTTATCTACAACAGAAATCGAGTTAGGCAACATCCAAAGCATGGTTTAATCACAGGAGTATTGTGCTGAAGTTCTATAACATAGCAGAACGTATAAAAGTATATCAATACCTTCCTTCAATCAATTCTCTGCCCAGTGTTAAACAAGCCGGTGCTTTTCCACATTTGTTTCTTCATTTTGCAGGCCTCTTACCTTTTCTAGATTTCTTCAAATTTCAACATTTATCCAGACCAAAAACAGAAACATCATGACTATCAATGCAATTAATTTTATTGCTGAAGAATATATTCTATATTTACCCCCTTACAGTGATTGAGATTTGAGATACCGCTGTTTTTTTTTACCACAAAGAAGTCAAGCAGCCTGAAATCGCCAACATTGAGTCATAATGTAGAGCATTTGCATATGGATCTTATTGGTTTCAATACGTATAATAAAAATGCATGCCTGCTCTTACAGATTTCACCAGTAATATTAAAGTAATAATGATTGAATAGCGTATTAGCTCTATACCCTCTTTTTCTACACAAAATCTATTTCTGAATAAATGCACATTGTTTCATTGGATTGAATTTACGGTATATGAACAAATTTGCTGATATACAAATGAAAAAATATAGTGAAATAAAACGTTGACTCGTGTTTCTATATTATTCTAAACAGAGAATATCTATCTAGATGGTGATAAATGATGTCTTAATCTATATATCATTTCAATTACGGTTATATTAACATGTTTTCTTATTTGTGGAAACTTTGGAATCAAAATAAGTATCTATGCTGCAATACAAATAACTATAAATGCTGAAATACAATAAAAATTTATTTTAGTCATATGATATCTGTAATGAATTAAAATCCCTGTGCTAAAATGAAGCATTATTCACATGATTCTTCTGGTTTTGTACAAATGCTAGTGGGATATTACATATTTAAATTTTGTTGATGAGATGTTACGGCCTTATTCTATTTTTATTTTATTTTTCTGTCTGGAATGAATAATATAGTAGAATTTTGTCTAATCTTGTCTGATGATGTCTTTTTTCAAATAATTGTAATTCAGAGGCACACCCATCTCAGATTCCAGATGGAAGCGAGACTGCAACGGAAGAAGGCTACAAAGCCGACCTTGAATACTTGAAGAAGAAAGTAGATGCAGGAGCAGATTTCATCATCACGCAACTCTTCTTTGATGCAGATGTTTATGTTAAATTTGTTAAAGACTGCCGTCGCATTGGAATAACATGCCCAATAGTTCCAGGGATTCTTCCTATCACAACTTATAGGAACTTCAAATTCATGACTGAGACATGCAAAACTAAAGTGCCAAAAGAAGTGAGGGAGGCAGTTGAGGCGGCAAAAGGAGATGATGCAAAATTGGCAAAGTATGGAGTTGAACTAGCCACTGAAATTTGTCGTAAAATTTTGAAGGAGACTGGAATAAGACAGCTGCATTTTTATACCATGAATAGGGATGCTCCAGCTGCAGGAGTGTTGAAAAATTTAGGATTGATCGACGCAACAAACTGATACTAGGTGAAGCAATTATTTTTTTAAAATTTAATTCAAGTGTTTTTGAAATCTCCAAGATGAAAATGGGGTTTATATTTACTGATTCTTGCAATGTTTTTCTTCTCCTTGTGATTGCTTATAATTTATTGTATTTCACACGAATATTCTTGTGTGGTTCCTAGTGATTGATATCAGTTGTAAAACAGTTGTCAAATAATAATTGATTCTTTACATCACTTGTCATTTTCATGTTGAAATGTTTGGAGATTTTATTCTTCCTTGCTTTGAGTTCAATCAAAAACACAAAATAATAATCAGATTTTATCCTTGCGTTTTTTCTACGGAGATAAATCAAGCAAAAACATCATTTTACGGGCTCTAATAAAGTCTGTAGAAACCAAAATTACTTTTGGGCTTTCGACAGAAAACAATTTGTTTTTAAAGAACTAAAAAGCCGAAATAGCTGTAATCAAATTGAATCAAAAAGAAACTTTCAAGGCTTACAATTTGTAACCATCCAAACTAACTTTCTGCCTTACTTTTGAAAAACATAAATCTTTGCCCGTTGCTTACAAAACCCATTGCAAAACCAACCGGCAACCATCATTCAAAATAGTATTCCCAGTTCGAGTAAACTTACAACCTAGCTAACAACAGTATTTTAACAAAGAAAGAAAAAAGCATAACTTCTAGCTATCAAATCTTTACTGAGGCGGCTTAGAAGAATAGCGGTTAACTGCAGCTGAATAAGCATCGCCAGTTAAGCTCCCTCTCATTCTTCCAGATGGCTGCCAACTCAGTCTTTCTGATCCTTGCATCAATTCATTTCTTGAGATGTCACTTGCATTGTTCGGCAATGGACAGTGATATGCCCTTCTTAATTGTCCTTGTCCCTGTTGATCTTCCTGTTCCAGTCTCCTCATACCAGTTAAATTGTTTACAGGTAAATTCAGAAACATTGATGAAGAAATAGATGCTGAATTTGATGTATTCGTTGGCTGGTTTAATATTTGTTGTTGCCTTGTGAGATTCACATGCTGAGACTGTTGATTCTGCATCACAGATGTGGTACAAGGGTAGCTGCTAGTTCTATATTCCGGCCTTTGTGTATATAACGGTTGTGTCTCATTTTCATTGCTGACAACAGGTGGATCGAACAATGACCCACTTTCAAACATGTCAAGAACCGTGACTGTACTTGCAAGCTCCTGGTCAAAGGCGGAAAAATTTGCATTCTTAATTATAGAATTTAAAGAGAGGCCGTTTTCATCGATTGCCATAGGTTTTTTGTCTTCCGTCTCGAAGTTGATATCATGACTTGTATTATCTTCCTCGGTGGTAAGGTCAAAAATATTTGAAGCAGAGTTAGCACTCTCTACTTGACTGTGCGTTTGTACTTCTGTAATACTCCAAGTTCCATCAGGATAAATAATTACATCATTAATATTTGGTGCCGTATCTCGTAATATCTGTATTAGACTAAAAAAAGAATGAGCGACCGTTTGGCATCAGCTTATAAGTTGTAAACTTGACCGAGGAACTATTTAGTTTGATGGATTTAAAAATGACTAAAATCAGTGAATAAGCTGCTTATAAGTCAGAAGCAATGTGACTTAGAGCAAGTGGTTGCAAAACAATGTTAAGTGGGTTATAAGAGCTTGCCTTGACCATGGTTTGATCGATGCGTATGTCCAAAAAGCTCACGCACTGGTTACAAATAGGGCACTGCCAAGATGGCTTCTTAAAATTCAACTCCAGAAAGTTGTTGTAATCAAAACACTGGATATGAACAGAATACATAAGAAATCAAGAAGCATGCATTGTCTAAGATGTAAGTTGGGATGGTTACCTGATGATGCTTGCAAAGATGCCCTTTGATTGGAGTATTTATGCGCTTAAAGCTGCACAGAATTTTTTTAATGGAAGTAAACCATATTTACAATCAGAGCATCTTCCATTTGAATATCAAATGCGCTATGTGCATTTCAGTATTCATGCGCTTAAAGATGACTCAAGACGGATGTAGAGGAGCAAAACTAAGAAGTTAAATTTACCTTACAGGGCAATTCAATGATATTCGAGATGGCCCCTCGAGAATATCCGAGTCTATATTCGAATTGAAGAAAGTAGTATAGTATAACACAGATATAAATGTAGAAGTGTGATATAAAACAATTGGTAAATATAATACAACATAACAGATATTGCACCAACATGACTGTCATTATGTGAACTTTTATTTTTAAATGAGTTGTGATCCAATATCAATATAAGTGTTCATTTAACTGGTGTGGGAATTTATAAAACCCAAGACACACACAAACACACAAAAGTATTAAATACGCAAAACACAGAATTACAGACCCAAGGCACATTTAACTGATGTGGGAATTTGTAAAACCCAATGGCAAGAAGTTTTATTTCAAATATAAGAAAAATATGACAAGACTAATACTATTTTTCACTTACCATGACAACCACCAAAGAAAAGAAATTACAAACTGGAAAAAGTGCAAATTTTATTTCAAATGCTTAAATATTCACACGGTTAAAGATAAAAAGTTCAGGTTTCCATATTGATTGACGTCTAACATCTTGAATACCTGAAACAACTGTACTGACTGATGCTTGAACATAATCTTTTAAATTTGGAACCTCGGTAGCAGATGTTTTGCTCATGGAGACTACCGCTATGATATAGTTATCTAAAAACATCATATTACAATAATAATAAATAAATTATAAATGAAGTATGGGTTTTTGAATTACAGCCAATATAAAATCAAATTATACCCGTAAAGCAGCCTGCTGCCTGAATAACATTTCCCCCACATCTTACCAATTCTGTTATGTTAGTAGGAACTTGAGGTCCACTATCCTAACAAATAAATAAAATACTGATCAGAAATAAAATATGATGACAAAAAAGAAATGATGACAGGAAAGTAAAGTAGCAGGCAAACCAGAAAAACGTTGGTCCTTCCTGCAACCCGTTTTCCATTTAACAAGAAACTAAAAGTTAACAAACTGGATTAATACATATGTAAAACATTGTCCAACAACTCTTTTTTCTGTAACAAACACATACCTTGCATCATAAGGGCTTATTAGACAGGAAGATGTAAGTAAGTTATCATTACGAGCAACAAATAATCGCTGAAAAATAAAATATATTCAGTTTGCCATAGTGTACTTCCATATCTTTAAAACATAAATGTTAACATGAGCAAGAAGGTACATTGTAGTATTACACTTTATTTTCAGCTTTTATTGTAACTAAACAAACTTCTACTGTGATCTCAGTTCTTAAAATCGATGTTGAGTAAAGATCTGTGGAGTATTGCATGAGAACTTCAGCGTGCTGTGATTTTATCCTCTATGAGTTATCTAAAATGGTGCTAATATAACTTCAACATAAAATGAAATTTGCTTGCTGGTAAGAGGACAAATGGAGTTAACACAAGTAATAAGAAGTTACACTCCAACTAATCTAAATAGGAGGACAAAATGGAGAAACTGTTTCACGGTACTTACAATGTCTTCTTTTGGAGACACGGCCTTCTCAATATAAAAATCAGCCATCAAAACATCATATCCACGCTATTAAACAAGAAAAATCAGTGTAAATAAAGGTGGACACCAGAATACAAGTATCTAAATAGTAAATACTAAATACAACCAAATACAAGTATCTATATACAACCAAATACAAGCATCTAAAAGCTACAGTAACTTAATTTTTCTGAAGGGAGGTTTAGGTAAAAGTATTCAACATATATGCTTTACTAAATAATATTTATGAAGTCACAAGTTAAGATCACTGAATGTTACTTTGAGTATAATGAATTTTTACATGATGAAGATAATTATACAACATGCTAATTATACAACACGCATACTGACTTTACGATAGCGTATACAAAATAGTAACAATTAGTTAATTAAAATTGAGTTATAATCAATTAACAATGATTTGATTGATTCTTTGATTTTCATTTTTCTTTTCTCTTATGATTCTTTGAGTTATAATCAATCAACGATAAGTTGTTTGATTCTTCAAGTTTCCTTTTTCTTTTCTTTGAGTTTTGTAGTCTTTTAAAAGTTCAGTTAAAATCAAATTGGCACTAGGAAGCCAAAAGTAAGTTTGTCCTGCCCGAAGTCCTTTTCATATGTATGTACGTACATACATACGTATACATATATGTGTGCATAAAAGGTTTTCAAAATGGGATTCAAATTGAAAATTGTAAAGTTCAAACTAATCGTAGATTCAAAAGGTACATATTTTAAGGTTTACACATATTTTGAAATTAATTTTGATGTTTGTTGGACTTCTACATCTGAACCTAAAACTTCATTTTTCTCTTTTGTTCTAATTTTATTTTGTTTAGAAAACATTAGAATTGAAATTGTAGATCCAAATAAGTATATTGAATATATCAATTTGGACTTGATGATTTTCTAATCAGTATCAGCTGCGTTTGAATCAGAATATAAATCGAATCGTATAGTGAGAGATTCATTTTGAAACGAAATTTAAATCGTAAGATTTTAAATTTTTTAACAACAACGTGTGACTGTGAGTATATGTATGTGCATGTACATGCATACATGTTTGCATGTATATATGTACATATGTGTGTTCAACTTTTTTTTCTTCTACATAAAATCCAGCTTTGGGAGTATAATATATTTTACAAAACATGATTGACGTTCCATTTTATCATTATATCTTACATAAAGTGTTTTTTTTCAGAAAAGATGTAGCATCTGTCATAATTAACTAAGGGCCAAAAAGATAAACGGTCAAGATTTGATTTTAATATTTACATTTAGTAAGCTGATATTCTAAATATAAGAGGGTCAAAGTTTTGTTTTACAATTACTTCTAATGACTGTAAATGTAGAATAAATATATATTTATATAACGATTAAAGAATATATTCGTAAAAAGGTTAATTTAAAAATGTAAATAAAACTGACAACCTTATTAATAATAATTTTAAATCGTATTAATAATAATATTAAAATTACTTCTTCTTTTTTTTTGCAAAGAAGTCAAATTAAAGGGTTTGTTTTCATCATTAAATCATTCATTTATTTTGTTTTTTTATACATATGTCATATGTGAAAAGTTGTTACAGATGTTTATAATCCACAATTAACAAACGATTTTTCAAATCTAAGTCACTCACAAAATCATTATTTCCTAGATATTGAGTTAGAATCGGATAAAATTAAGGTTAAAAATGAGAATATGATATGCATCAACTAAACATATATTGCCAAAATAACCAGTCATAGTTGAAATGATAAAATATACGTGTATCAGAAATGAGAGGAAAGTTACTGACCTTTGCCTCAATACAAATAATCAGATGGTTTAGAATCAGTTGAGGTAAGAACCTGATATATAAAATATATGTGTTAGCCTTAAAAAAAAGGGATTCATGAATAAGTTGCATGGATGGTCTGACTCCAAATAATTTGTAGACGGAACTCCATGTAATCATCATCAGTATTATTTATTATTTATAATTGTTATTGTTTTTAAAGTGAACACCATCGTTATTGATGAATATATCGTTCGCCTAGTATTTTGAACACTCGGAATTATTACTATACATCAGATGGGTAAGTATCTTTACTGGTGATAATAACCAAAACTTTCTGATTCCAAGCATTCAATCTTGTAAGACTCCCTCGCCATTTATACTAAATAATCGAAACTCCTAACACAAAGTGTCGCATGCCACCTTTTATACACCCTTCTCCCCCTTGATGTGCTTGGATTTCTATTTTTCCAAATCAGCTCTGTAGATTTCAATTTTCATTGAGATCTATGTATATAACATTCACACACGGCACGTCTATATTGTGTAGTAAGAAAGACAAATTGACGGCCATCTAATTGCATTTTATCATCATTACATCTGTAAATTTGTATTTGCAAACATTTTTGGCTAAAAAACCAGCTATACTTGGTCGGTATTACAACATCAATGATGGCCTACAATATGAATGGTGGCCTAATTTTGTCTCTAAGGTGTGACCAGCTTTCCTCAATCTTTCATTCGCAATTTAGGGCATATTGATTTGAGTTACAAAACAAATATTGAATTTATTTTATAAGAGTCAGTTTTTTGCTTATTATTGTTATAGAGATAGATGCACTGCCACTTACAGAATCATGAGACATGCATAAGAAATGACAAATGGTTTTAGTTTCAAGTCTTGCTAAGTTAAAGAAGTAAAGCCAATGAAGCTCAGAAAATGCAAATACAGAGGGGTGAAGGCAATAAACAATGTATATTTGCTTTGACAAGATCTAGCAACAAATGTAATATGAAAAAATTGTAAAGATAACACAAAAGAGAGAACATCAGATGTGCATGTGAATCAATGCATAAATAAATATGAATATCAGTCCAAGAATACGTGCTACTGAATGAAAAAAATGGCTAGTTTACCTGGAAATTATATTTGAAATAGTCTTTACTGCAGCATTAGCATCGGCAGAAATTCTTGCATTCATACAAAAGCTGGTAAGTAGCTGTTTATCAAAATATACGTCATTAGAAAGGTGCACTTCAAATGCCAGAATTGAGAGCAGTATTTATATGAAACATTGACCAGTTAAAAATAAATTCAGGAACCTCATTTGCCATTTTAAGAAGCTCATCGGCATCTGTACCATGAAACCATCCATTGTTTGAAGCATTCTACAAGAAATAGCAGCAGAGTGGCATCACAATTCACACAGGAAACATATACAAACTAAATGGAAGCACTAAAGAATTAGTCGATTAGTTAATGTGTATCCAATACTAAATGGCATGTGTTAAGTACTCAAGTCCCTGAGTTATATGACAGGAAACTTCAGAAACCTGCAGGTATTGGACTAATTGTAGATGTAAATGTGAGTAATCTTTACGTAGAAGATTTGCACAGGAGAAATTTTCAATAGGAAAACCAGTCAATCAAATAATTATCATACATATAAAGTCATCACTAGAGTGAGATCACCATCGTTTCAACAGTAACAATCTGACATGAACCTGATGGATTGAAATTCACTAGTGTATGGCTCAATGCAGTGCAATATCAAATGTCCATGGATCAAACTTACGCATTATTGGATCTGCAAAACCCTCAATATTACTTAATCTGATTACCACCGCGAAGCAGAATGCTTTGCATTGTTCAAAAATGTAGCAACGCATCACAATCTTTAGATCATATAGCCAACACTTGGGATAAAACTGTTGTTTTTCACTCACAGCCCTATAATTACTTTCTTAAAGTCATCTAACTACGACCGTATTACTTTTACATACATAACAATATATTTTGAACACGCATTGAACTAAAAGAACCAGTGATACCGAGAGTTGTTATCACAATGACGTGGGTGTACAGAGGGATGGTGTGAAACAGTTGAAATAAGGGATTCCAATTACTGATTACTAGTATACCAACATTCCCGGTGTGTGTACGTTCGTACCTTGATGTATGCCAAATATTATTATTTTTTAGTTCCACATACAAGCATATAAGCTAAACTTGCAAAAAGAGAATCATAAAATCCACATACTGAAATTCAACGATTATCAATTCTGGTTTATAAATAGATAGCTTATTTAAAATAATTTTTGGATAGTAATCTATGGATTATCATCATTAATTAACCATATATTCACAGGAGATAATACAAATAAAATAAAACATCGTGATAATAAAGTTAAGTGAAGTGAAAATAGCTTGTTCGAGGAAGGTTGAGATTTCGTGTTTCAGTTGTAATATTAAACAAGAAGGGTAAAAGAGTATTATAGTCATTCTTCCAGATACCCAAAATTAATTAGTAACATTTATTAACTGTAGAGATGATCAGTGGTTGTACAAGGTTGAACGACTGAAATTGAAGAATTCTGCTTAAGAATAGTAAGATATCACAATAAACTTACTCAACCAATTACCCTTTTTTATTGATATAATATCAGAATCGTTTAAATTTTCTGTTCTCATGTTTGTTTGGACAGAGTGCTATCAGCATGTGAACACTGATATAAAATTAATACTGATGGAAATATAACAGACTTAACTTTTGTGTGTTTTGAATACAAAGAACATCATATATGTTGCCAAAGTAATCAAGAACACTCTCAAATTAAATGTTTATCAAAATTGTATCCCGGAAGGAAGAATTGTACGGGGTTGGTTGTTTTCTGCACTTATAAGTGCAAGATCGATAAAATTTGGATGTTTGTATATGATACATAAGTGTTCATCGCTGTAATTTTTTGTGGTAATAAGTGCAAAAAAGTAAGCTCCAACCTTGAGCTTTTTTTTTGCATTTGTATTATTCTTTAAAGACAAGTGTTTCAAAAAACTAATTTGGTTTCATGCCTGGAAGGTTGACCACATAGGCGATTTTCTTGATAAGACAACTTATAAAGAGGTTTAGGGAGCAAAAGAAGGATCTACACATGATATTTATCGATTTGAAGAAAGCTTATGACAAAGTACCGCGAAAGATTACGTGGTGGGCTCTGCAAAAGAAGAGAGTCCCAACAAAGTACATTACCCTTATCAAGGATATGTACGATGATGTTGTGACTAGTGTCAAAGCATGCGATGGTGAAACCAGTGACTTTCTCATTAACATAGGATTACATCAAGGGTCGGTTTTGAGCCCTACATTTTTGCACTAGTGATGGATGAGGTTACGAAGGATATACAAAGTGAGATTACTTGGTGTATGCTCTTTGATGATGATGTTGTGTTAATTAATGAAAGTAGAATTGGAGTTGATAGACAACTGGAGCTATGGAGACAGACTTTAGAATCAAAGAGATTTAGGCTTAGCATAACTAAAACAAAATATATGAAGTGCGAGTTCAGCGGTGTCAGGTCAGATGATGAAGATGTCACTTTGGCCGAACAAGTAGTTCCCAAAAAGAAATCCTTTCAATATTTATGATCAATGTTGCAGTATGATGGTGAAATTGATGAAGATGTTAGTTTTAGAATTCGAGCGGGATGGGTGAAATGGCGACAAACGTCTGGCATTCTCTGTGATATGAAAGTCCCACAGAAACTTAAAGGAAAGTTCTACAGAACGGCAATCAGACCTGTTGTATGGTGCAGAATGTTGGCCTACTAAAAGCCAACACGTCCACAAGATAAATGTAGCAGAGATGTATATGCTGCAATGGAGCTGCGGTCATACAAGAAAAGACCGAATTAGAAATGATGATATACGTGATAAACTTGGACCAATTGAGGAGAAGCTAATCCAACATCGTTTAAGATGGTTTGGACATCCCAACGAAGGCCGCCCGAGGCATCTGTGCGCGTTGGAATCATAGGCCGCGTCGAATGCTCAAAGAGAGGTAGAGGTCGACAAAGGTTGACATGGGAGGAAGTAGTAAAAAATGACTTGAAGAATTGGAATATATCCGAAGAGCTGATGACGGACAGGAGCGCGTGGAAGTTTGCGACCCACATACCAACCATGAGCTATGATTTTTATAAGTTTTAGATTATAGGACTAGGAAAACAAGAGCCTAAGACGTAGGGTTTGGTCTTCGACCAATATTACTATTAGTACCATTATTACTATTAGTATTATTATTATCATTTTTTTTCTTTATATATTTTTATTTTTATTTTTATTTTACTAAGTTATTATTATTATTAATTTACTTATTTGACTTTATTTTATTATTGTTATTATTATGGCTTTTAAATTGACTTTGTCATTTAGTTTTGGATTCCATCTCTAGCCGACCCCAACTTGTTGGAAATAATGGCTTAGTTGTTGTATTATTCTTTAAAGAATAGACAATTTTAACAACAAAATTATAGAGTTTAAAATATTAAACCTTACGTTAACTTCAAAAAAAATTAACATATAGATTCAAACAAAAATTAGAAACATATATTTCAAGAAAATATCAAAACTCTACAAAATACAATTTGAAAATGATAAACCAAGAACAAATCATATATGTTAAATAGCTGTATAGATAAAATAACAAGACAATATTTAAAAAGCCAAATAATAAATTAAAAAAACATAAATAACAACACTAAAACGAATACTAATTTATTTTAAAAAACTGTTAAATTGAGTGGATTTTTTTTAGGTTCAAATAGAGTATTATAGTTTATTTTCTCTAGGGTTTTATGTTATACCTAGTTGCAATTCACAAAATATAGTATTATAGTGTGTGTGTGTGTAATGTTCAAGGCTCAAAGCTCTTGATTTCTTTTGATTATCAGAAATTAAGTGTAGCTGAATTAAAAATTATGATCATATGTAACACAAGTTACAGAGTAACACCGAATCAACTACATGTTTACCAATGGATTAATTCATCACAAAATCAAAGCATATGAAAATTACTATGCCTTTATCCTTGTCCATTGTGAGTAAATTATCCAAGCAAAGAAAGGTCATGTCGGGATTGATTATAAAAATCTTCCTACAATCTAGGGTTACGATTTTCGATATGGAACATTGGTCCAAAGGATAAATATTACATCAGACGTTCATACTTACAAAAGGTCTTTACTGACATATACAACATGCAGAACACTCAGGAATGGTGAATTAAGAGGGTTAAACAGAGATCTTTTTTATTTATAGTTCGAAAAAGTGCAGCATATTATCTTAGTTGTGTCATTTTAAACCCAAAAGCAATCAAGACGGTGGTTATATATTTCTTAGTGTCGGGTTTAGAAATTGGAGAGAAGGCTTATCAATGTGTTGAAATACACAATAACGCCCGCAATCTAGCAAAAGAAGCATTTTTAAAATCGTACAAATTAGAAACGTATTGCCCGTACTTCACTTTTGTTCACCAGTCAAAATGCAAAAAGACTATCGAACTCCAGTAACATACGACCGTGTGCTTTGCATTGTTATGGAATCGAGATCCTAAAGCTATTATCATGACACTACTATCAAGGATATTGGAGAATCCCTTCTTATTCTTTTACTGATGAATCTCAGATACATCAATCAGATGATAAAATAGCAATTGGTTTTAGTATGTGAACTCAAAAGAGGTAATAATGTAGTGTATTATTGGTACTGAACATGTTGCTGATACTAAATTTCTTTCAACAGTTCTATTGAAAAATTTATCCCCTCATCATAATTTGAGCTTGTAAATTTTGCATGGTCAAAAGGAGGATTTTTCCCCCCAATACGGGTTTCTTCTGAAAATTTGTGGTGCACATACCATTATTATTCAAAACCAATTACTTATGTTCTTTAGCCAACATGGCAGATATCGGACCTTGTATATTGGAGCGGTTAGATATCTTGACAGTGCAAGTTAGTGCATTTTCCACAAAACTTGTGCCTTTTCACAAAGTTACAATTTTTATTTTTCATCAATTGTGTGACCTATTCGATGTTAAAAGTGAACAAATAAGGAGACATGGTTGTCCTTTTTCAGTTCATTTATCACCCATCTTTGTTGGTTTGATCTCAATCAATGCTTTAAAATATTTAAATCCTTTTAATTTTTCTTAGATTTCATCAAAACATAATAGATTTTCAATTTCTCATGCAAGCCAGTTGACATAAATTAGAAGCAGAATAAAGGAATGATCTTTAAACAAGGATGTACTTTATCGTGAGCTCTACTAATTGGAGGACTCTACTTGGTGGTGATGAACACCTTACCTCTTATGATGATGGTGTGAGATTTTACAATTTTGTTTCTACAAATGCATTTCAAATTGCAACATTTGTAAGAAATTGAGAAAATACACTGACGCTATTCCAAGTTGCACTAGAATTAAAAGTTTCATTTTCTACCTCACAGAAAGTGGTCTGTATTTGTAATTAGTTTTGAAAAAGGACTGCGTGCGTGATAAGTTTGGGAAAGCGGTCTAAATTAATATTATATCATATATAAGAGCATGTGAAACTGCAAACAGCCAACGTGGACTTAGTGGATGAAAACTTTAATAGTAAATGAAAATTCAACTTGTATTCGCTACTTGGCTCCTCAAAAGCAGCATGATTGGATACTTGAAAGATTGAAAAAAGAGGAGCTTCTTAGTAAAAAATAAAAAATTTGATTTGCAACGTCCTGAGAATGCCCAATGGAACTCATATTATGTTACCTTGAATAGACTCTTTGTTATGTTTCCACTTGTTTCTGATGTAATAAAATTACCATGGATGTTGGTATAGTTTCTAACAAAAGTTGATGCAAAGGTTATATTTGACAGTGCGCTATTGTGACTTCGCGTATACTATGCATTCGATGAAGAATATATTGGACAAGTGATGACCAGTTAAAACTAAGTAACATCAAAAGAATGAAAACACATTGAATCTAGTAGAAAATTCAAAAACATGGTTACAAAATATGAGATATTTCACTAAACATGAAAGGCTTCCTTAGAGTGTCTATCTTTAACTATACAAACTTGTACCCAAAATGAATGAAGAGTTTGTATCCCATTAAACTTAAGATGTATAGCAGCAGCAGCAACAAAAAAAGACACAAGAAACTTAAATCATATTCATGTAGAAGTTTGCAGCACTATTATATATTTACAATTTTGAAGCTAAACCATCATCTTCAGGATGAAATAGTGAGTTGCATTTATGGTAAGGTTCAAAACACCGTTTTATGTTTCCGTTCTGCTCATTGCAAAATTTCAATATTTCCGTTCCATTTTAGGAAATATAGGAATTCCGTTTTAATTCTGATTTGCTAGTTCCGGTATTTTTTTAATAACTGCGTCACTAATTTCCAATATTAACATAAATTTATGGTACATTCTTCGGATTGGGTACAAGATGCATGCTTTGGCAAAAGAACATACAATATGTAACAATTTTATTAACAAAATAATGTTTTTTTAGATATTAATTGTAATCGTTGTTGTTTTTATCTTTGAGCGTCGTAGCATAATAAAGTACCTGAGGTATTGTAAAGAAATATAATTTACATTACGTTAACAAAAATCAGCCCAAAATCATAATCTAGAGTAATTAATACAAAGTACTACAATACCATGCCTAAATATATACACAAAAGAACAAATCAAGCCCAATAAAGCAGGCATGATTAACTATTGCTCTCAACCAGTCAATCTATACCAACAGTCGCTGCCTAAAACCCCTAATCAATGAAAATCTGATGCCGCTTCCCTCTCTCTCATCCGCCACTTTTCTCTAGTCCGCCAACGATATCGTTCTCCCACTCCCCGACGTCGCATCTCTCTACATCTCTCTTTTCTTAGGTATTTATGAGTTCAAATTTTTTTGTTTCTCTTTTTTTTTCAATTTTGCTTCCGGAAATGGATTTTCAAATGGATTTCGGTTCAATCATAGCCGGAACCAGACGATGGCCAAAATTCCGACGTGCCGACCGAAATTTTGAACCATGATTTTTGGGATGTTTCACTCGAACGTGCCCGTTTTTTTTTCCAAACGTGGCAAAGCTGCTAGAGTTTGCTTGATTTTATCCGGAATGTTTTTCTAATTTTGATTTTTTGGCACTTGAAATTTATTTCCTCAACATCATAATGAAATTTTTTTAGTTGTTGATAGCATTGCCACCCTTGAAGAAACTCGTCGAAATAAGAAACATATGATTGATCCACTTGTTTAAAAGCTTAGTATCAACTCTTCCTACATCATTGCTACTTTGAAAGAGCATTGTCTACAATGAACATTTTAAAAAACCAACTGTTTAATAACGTTGGGAATGATTGACTTAGTAATACACATAGTGGGAAAGATGTTTTAAAAGACACTGACAAAGAAACTTTTATCCTCGTTTTCAATCTTTAAAGCCTCAAAAAGAGCAATTTTAATTCTAATTGATCTGTCAACGTTTTGTTGAAATGCTCGTGATTGATTTTAGTTGATGAATCAAATTCATTCTTATCAATATTTTCCATCTTTCACCTTATCACCCTTCTCAACCATAATCCCTAGTTTTGTCCCTGCTAGTGTGTCATAGCTACCATGCCTTCATACAGAAAATAATACTCACCTTGACAGAAATCATTAGCAATCCAATAACTGGTCGTAGAGAAGTGTCTTTTGAATCACTGTACAACTTCAAAAAAATAAAATAAATATTATAGTCAGTACAAGAGAGGTATAATACAAAACGATGGCAAGCCTAATATTGATATTAAAAACATTTAAGCTTTCATTTCTTCCTTTAGAATACAAATGGAACTAAAATAAAGTTCATGTTTACCCTTGATTTATAGATGTAAAACGAAACGCATTTACAAGACAATTTCTAAATAATATGATGCAGCTATATCATACTAAAATAAATCTCCTCCATCTCGATCGAGATCTCGTTTCAATGCTTGTGCAAAATGAAACATCAAATCTTGTTGACCTCTTTGTCGACCAAGATATGAAAATCCCAACCAAGACCTCCTTCCAGATCTCAATCAGATATCTCGGTCTAGCTTTTGTTATTTTATTTTACATATTTGTTTTTTTTACTTCAAAAACGAGCCGATTTTTCAATCTAATTATGATTTACTAATCCTGTCTTGTCTTTTGCTACGTATTGAGCCACAAAAAAACTTCATATTCTTTTTTCTCCTTGATTTCAATGTTTGGACAAGAAAAAAGATAGCCGGTCGTTATCAATTATCCGAGGCCATTTTCTCCTCCAAATTCGAAAAGTCGATCCTTTTTTCAAACACGATAATTCTTTAGCGCAATATCAAGAAGTTTTTATGAAAAATATAGAGTTCATATTTTTGAATTACTTTTCTATTACATAAAAGATTATGATGATAATAGAAAGTCTAATTTTGGTTGATGATTAACTCGATTAACTTTGATAGTGGAGAGTAACATATGACAAATATGTCTTAGTAGCTGTAGCCTAAACAAATGACAAGACATTAACTGATTCATTTCAATTTTTATAGCTACAACCTAAACATATGTTTTTTGATTTCATCGTATGTACCATGTGAAACAATGAATTTTGCTTGTTAACTGAAACAAATAATCCACATAAAAATATTATACATCTATAACCTGCATAAATGAAGTTACTGACTAGATACAAGTATATATTTTGTTTATATATTCTACAAAACAACTTAAAGTTGCATTATTTTAATTTTTATGCAGCAACTAATAAGAAAAACTTAAAAATGTTAATTCCAGACATATTAATAATCCTGAGATAGTCTTAAAACGTACTTATGACCAGCTAAGATGTCAATTTGATGAACGTCCATGATAAAGGAATGTATGGCAAATATGTTTTTGATTGTTTTTAATAGTCATAGCCTAAGTAAATGGCAAGACATTCACTGATTCATTTCAACTTTAATAGCTACAACCTAAACATATGTTTTTTGATTTAATCGTATGTACTATGTGAAACGATGAATTTTGCTTGCTAACTGAAACAAAATAATCCATGATAAAGTAATGTATGACAAATATGTTTTTGATTGTTTTTAATAGTCATAGCCTAAGTAAGTGGCAAGATATTCATTGATTCATTTCAACTTTAATAGCTACAACTAATATCGCTCCTATCTATTGGGTTGCCCAAACGAACAATGTATAAGTTGTCTTTAATTGTAGAAAAAAGACAACTACTTTGAACCAAATATAACAAGCAAAAAACAAGATAAATCTAGTAATGTTATTACTACTGAGTTCTGACCTTCCAATTAAAATGCAAAACTATAATCACTAAATTACTACTTACTCAATTAAATTATTATATCTTTGTTCTATACATATTGTATTTAAGACTAGGGGTTGCTCTTCAATGGGGTTGCCCCAACCAATTAACTTGCTCGTCTTACCCAAAGGTTGGCCCTGGCTATAACCTAAACAAACATTCTTTGATTAAATCGTATGTATTAGTGCAACAATAAATTTTGCTCGCTAACCAAAACAAAAAATCCACAGGAATATATTATATATATCTTTAACCTACATAAATGAAGTTTATGAACACAAACCTACAAGTATGAATTTTGTTATACTCTACAAAACATGTTAAAGCTGCATTATATTAATTTCTACATAGCAACTAATAGGAAATCTATAAAAATGACAATTTTAGATAGATAAGTAATCCTGAGATAGCTCGAAGACGTGTTCTATGACCTAAGATGAGAGTTTAATGAACACTCATGATAAACTCTTCTCATCCGATATGAGACATAGTATGTGAAAATTATAAGACGAGATGTACCCAAAATCCAAGATTTTAAACAAAGGTATTAAACAATCATCTCACATAAAGTATTACTATTTCATAAGGTCATTAGCTAGGAGAAAAAACAAGAAAGCGCCTGTCTAAAATAAACAAAACCAAAATGAAAAAAGAAAAGAAAAAATATTGCTGCAATCACTTTTGTTAGCATATGTCCTCTGGCAGCAAGTAACATGTATCATGTATTGGCATCTCATGCCTTTTATGGACTTCGGGCACTATACTTTCTCTACCAAAAAGGAATATAGACCGCTCAACATGATTAATAATCATTTTCCACCAATTTCATAATAGACTAATCTTTTGTATACGTGTGTTATCACTTAAGAAACTAATTATCATTTCAGACCAATTTATAACTTATTACCAACATAGGCTAGTTTTGGTCATGTCAACAACCATATCATATTATTACAAATTTCAGCTATTTGATATAAATGCAACTATGAGTTGCCTATTGAATTTTTGATAGAACAATACATACAACTATGACTACATATAGATTTTGGTTAACAATGTTCAAGTCTTTTGGGTAGTTGGCATAATAGATAGGCAAATATTTATGAGGCACTGTTTACATTTTAGGAAAATGGATAGATGCAATTGTGTCACATGTATGCATATATGTGTGTGTGTGTATGCATATATGTATACACACATATACACATATATATGTGCAATGATCGACTACACCTCAAATCCCCCTCAATTTTTGATACAACTATGACTACATATAGATTTTGGTTAACAATGTTCAAGTCTTTGGGTAGTATTGGCAAAATAGATAGGTAATAGTTACGAGGCACATTCACATTTTAGAAAAAAAAGCATAGATGCAATTGTGTCACATGTATGCATGTGTGTGTATGGATAAGGATCGACTACCCTCGGATTTCAACCACATGTTCCCATTTGAATAACTAGTGTATAACTCGTGAGTTGCACACGTAATGTTAAAAAATAGTATTTATATTTGATTATTGCTGAAAATAGAATTTTAATATGTACTATATGATAAATTTATTGTGATTAGATGAATTATAAACGCTCTAATGTAATATTGAGGGTTCAATCCCCATCATCTACGTAACTCTATGAGAATAAATGTGCTAACTCAAACAAATTGTAAATTAAAATTGGTAGTGTTGTATATGTAAATAATTTATGTTATGTGATATATTTTTTTATAGTGGAAATTAGCCACAAGGGCTTTTTTAGCAAGTGGAATTAGTTTCTAAGACACACAACTGAAATAATTACTTTCAAGGACAAAACATAAAATAATTAGTTTCTAGGGCCTAAAAACCTATGAAATTATGTCATTGAAAGTAATTGGACTGCTGACTTTGTCCTTGAAAATAATTATTCTGCCGATTTTGGCCTTGAAAGTAATTTCTTTGAATGTGTGTCCTAGAAACTAATTGGACTACAAAGTTTGTCCTTCTGTTGAAATTCCCCTTTTTTATATGTATGAGTGAATAAATAACTTAACCATTTTTGCTAATATAAATATTGTATACACACTAAATTGTCATTTACTAAAGATTTATAAATGAATTAATGAATATTAAATCATTTAAATTAATAATCAACTGAAATTAAACATAACGAGTTGTATTTAAAAATTTGAGGGAACTGAGAAGAGCTTTGTCTGTATTTGCAATTGAAAAGTGCATTTTATGGTCTGCTTATCCACATTTGAACTTTTAACCATTATTTAATTTTTTATTTCTAAAATTTTTACCTTTGCAGTTAACCACAAATTTCGTGTTGTTGTAAGAGAGTGATGTTTAAAATTTTGATAATCGCAAAATAATGTTCTGTAGCATTTAGTTAAATTATGAGTTTGGTAAGGTTTAATACCATGTTAAAAGTGAGAAAGTTTATATATCTACTTTTTATCATTGTAATCTATACGCTCACATTGTAATGTTGTGAAATATTAATTTATCCTTTAAAAGTTGTTAAAAATAGAACTATGTTATGTACTATACAATAATTTTTTTAAGATAAATGAACTAGAAGTTAAAAAATTATTATTATTTGTGTATACATTTTACGTGATTTAAATATCTTTATATTTGAATGAAAAATTAATTTTATCATTATTTCTCATATATATGAATATTGTATATATACCGAAAATCCTATATTTTTAGGATTTATTAGAAGAATTAATGAATATTTGTTAACTAAATTTATTTAAATAGTTTAATTTATGATTACACAAGTAGTTAAATATATGGACTTGAACTTAAAATATTATGAGAGAATTGAGAATGGTTTGTAAGTAATTATAGAAATTTTAAAATGTAGGTATTTGTAGTTAGTAGAATTTTACAGCGTAATGTATGATAAATTCATTCAAGTAAATAAATTATAAAATGAATCATTAATGTAAATAATTTATTTTTTTAGCAAAGCTAGCAGGGTTGACCGGACCCTTACCGGAATGTATATAATTTATTGTTTGTGATATATTATATATATATATATATATATATCCAAATGAAAAAGATAATTTTAACAATTGATGCGCCTATGCTAACATAATGAAACTGACATCTTTTAAGATTTGTTTAATGCATTGATAAATATTAGTTGATTGAGTTTATCAATTAGCTTATAGTTTGCATTAACTTTAATGTAAATGCTGGAAGAGAATTGAGAAAATATATGTAAACGATTGTAGTTACTTTTAAAAAGTATGTATTTAAATGTAAAATAATGAGAGAAATTTAGTATAATAATTGTAAAGTGGTAAATTACAGTATTCTGAAAATAAAATATCTTGACTTGGAGAGAATAAAGAAGAATGGAGAAAACTCCCTAAATTTAACAAGAGAGCTTTGAATTCTTCTGTTTTACTATTATTTAATATATTATAGTTTCTCTCTCTTGTCACTTCGTTCTATTATTTAAATGGGAATGTTGAAATCAGGGATTTGAGGTGTACCAAAAATGAGGTGTAGCCGATCTAGCCTCTGTGTGTGTGGGTGTGTGTGCGTGCGCGCGCGCAGGTGCGTGAGTGCATGCATGCATACAAAATATGCATAGCGCGTTCTTTATTCCACACTCAACTCCAATTTTTTTCCAATAACAAACACCATAACTATTTTAATTTCGATTTTCATTTAACAGTTCAGTTTGAATCTCTCTTTTATACTTGCAACAAAAGAAGAATCTTCTACATCTAGTCACAAGCAGTTGATGTACTTCAGATCCTTAATCCAATTTTTCTTGGTTTTATATTACTTTCCTTTAACTAGAGTAATTTAATTATCGATTTTCGTATTCAACGATATTTTCTATATAAAATTAGTTATTGTATCATATCGTTACTAGGCCAAAACTCAACCGCTTTACTTAAAACATCAAATTGTTGTCCACGGTTTTTATTTGATATAACTTCAACATGTTAAACCATAAATTAAATCAAATAAGAATGCAAGAAGCCGCATATCAACTTATTAAAGTACTATTGAGTATGGATTATTGAGACCGCTTTTATGGATTTATGATTTATAAATTGTTTTATGGTTGATAATTTGTTTTTTTCCAAGCAATTATGTTGTTTTTGGTTATGTTAATTTGCCTAGAAATTCAGTATACCATGTGTTCTATAGACAGGAATTATTTCTATACTTCTAGTTCCATATAGACGCAACCACAAGTTGCATCTATCAGCTTTTTTGTCCCAGTTAATAACAAAAACTCGTAATTTCAAAATTGTTGGAATCCAAAATTTTCCACCTAAAATCATGTTTTATATAGACATATACCGAAACAACTCATTAATGCATATCTTAAATGTTTTGAACATTAAGAGATGCAACTCATAGTTGTGCCTATCTTTTTCTTTGATAAAAATTAATAGGCATAACTCATAGTTGTGCCTATGCAAACAACAAAAATTGAAAAGTCAAATGTGGCAGCTGATTTGTCCACAATTTGTTTAGGTCGATAATAAAAGGTTAACTTTTGAATATAAACCACTTAGGTGGACAAATTATCAACTTGGACTCATTTCACAACTTACTATCAGTATATGCTAGTATTGTTCACGTCAACTACCACATAATATTTTTCCATTAAGTTATTTGACATACTGAAAGCTTCGATAAGCGCAACTATACGTTGCTCCAATATATAGTTGTGTAAAAAATGGTGTTGAGTGAAATACTCAAAATTTCAAGCTTAAAGCAAACAAAAAATTTGAACTCTGGACAGACAAAATTTACATCTAGTTTTCCGAGATCAGAAGTACGATATAAGTAACTCATAGTTCTGTCCATAGAGAAAAACAACACACGTTTGTTGCTTTAGAACGCATCAAACAAAAATCCTAGACCGATGGAGAATAACTACAGGCAGCATGACTGCTACTAAATATAACATATTTTTAAACATAAAAAACTTAATTTCAATATTCGTGTGTGTGTACATACGTATATGTATAACTTTAACGTCAAGTTCAATAATTAATCTACACTTGATCATTGTCGTATTAATACAAATAATTTAAATTAAATGTCAACAGTTGAATTAAAAGTACAAACTTGAATATAATTTCAATATAACATAAAGATAAGTTTTAACAAACTAATTTATTTTAAGTTTTTCCCAAGATGTTCTTTTATGATCCAAATGACCACACTTGCAATATCTTGTCTATGTTCCATCATTTCATCTATAACTTTTTAGATTCATGTAAATGCAATCTGCATGTGAGTTTAACAATAGATATTTGATATACATTCCAGTATTTGTTGTCAAACATAAAATGAAACGCTAAAGCATATAAACATCTTTATCATTATCTTTACAACAACAGCAGCAGCTGCAGCAATAGCAGCAGCAGCAGCAATAGCAATAGTAATAATAATACATGTGAACATGAAAATTGTGCAAACATTGCAGGAGCAATTGCATTTATTATTCTCTATAATCGTGGTATACTCATGCACATATACCGGTTACTTGTCAGTTATTATTACTATATATTTTATTTATTTTTTTCATAAAGCAAATCTCTTGCTTTTTATATTTTACTCTATCATATTTCTTTCATGTAAGCATCATTAGCATCATAAACGCCAACTCATTTGGTCATAATATATGCAGCTCTTCTCATGCTCTCGACATTTTGGAAGATCTTAAAAAAGAGAGAAAGAGAGACTACATAAGAAAAGTATCGCAACAGAAGTACGTCATTTTCCCTGACTCTATGACAAGTTTTGTATGAGGTTATTTTCTTAAAATTACTTTTAACCAACTAACAATTATTTCAATCTATTACTTTACAACCTTAGTTGAATCTATACCCAGAGTATGGAACTGAAAACCTTGGGCCATATACAAACTACAAACAGAACAACAGATTGTCAGAACACAAGTTGGTTTCAATACCTTTTACGGAAAAAAGAAAAGAAAAATAATATGCACTTCAAAGAGTTGAAAACCGTGTTTCCATCTACTCTAAGCATCAATGTTTATTTTTGTCCATATGTTACAACAATTTGCCAGCTACATGAATAGCTTGTTATTAACTGTAAATGACACACATATGGATTCAACCCTAAATTACAGATTATAAATTACGAAGTACAAATCAACTTTCAGATCTAACGAACTTCAATGATCTTCATTTTATATATCATTACTTATAACATACTTAAGTGAAATAAATCGCACAAAAACAATTACTAGCAATTTGAATACCTGCTTTACAAGATGAGGAATTCGAGATGCTGACGTAGGAACATTATTGCTCGCAAGCGCTTGATCAATTCTTCTGGAAAAAAGATTCCCACAAATTTCATGATATTAGCTACTGTGCGCAAAACCTTAAAGTACTAAAAAGAAACTTAGAAAAAAAGAAAGCGAACCTTGCCAAAGAATAGCATATCTTCCAAACGGTACTGGATTGATGATTGGGGGAAGCAGGAAACGCCATGGACTGCTGTAACTACTGAAGCAACTATATCATGGCTTTTGAATTTTGCCGATTTACGGAGCGTATAGTTAAAGTTGAGCAAGGAATATTAACTGCCGCTATTTTTTCTGTTTCCTTTTTTCCTGATTTTGGGCCGAAGCTGCTCTTCCGTTCTCTGGATCTGGAATGCCTGCTACCGTATGTGACGCGTAGGACGTTCGATACCGCAACGGGCTTAATGGTTCGTTTTGAAGCGCTCAAATTAGTTACGTTTAGGCTGTTTAATAATTTGTTAATAATGTTAATTAGTCGAATTTATATTTTTCTAAATTTCTAAAGATTAATAATTTGTGCAAATGAGATCCGTTTAAGACGTATTTTTTTGCATTACGACCGTATCAAAGTACTCTACATTATGGAGTTGGTTTAAATTGAATCTAAGTAATTTAAAATTTTATAATTTAATTTATTTATTTATTTTGCAAATTATTGATACATTTTATTCATTAAAAAAATTAATTAAATATAAATCAACTTTATTTTAAAATATACTTTTCAAATACTCTGATCGGATTTTCCGTTCCCAACACACACACATTTTCCGTTCACCAGCATTCTCCGCTCAAATACTTTGCTCGCTTCGCAAAGAATGGACGCAAAGAGTCACATTGCAACCCTTTGATTTTCATTTGAAATATGAATTAAAACAAGAAAAAAATGTACGAGAACATATTCGTTCGAGATTGTCCGATATTTTCTTTATTTGTACATTGTTAGTCCATTGTCCGGCTCGTACGAACAATGTCTGAACTAAAACTTTGTCCGGTCCGTGTGCTTCTGAATCTTTATAGAATATGATATGGATACACAGTCGTCCGGTCCGATCCGTTTATACCCTTAATTTTAAGGAGGGTTTTCAAAGACGTTGCTTCCTTTTATAAAACAAAACTATGCTTATTGCAAAAGCTTAATAGTTACATACAAAACTCGTGCCATCTTTCCTAACTGCTCATATCACTAATGATAATTGAACTACTATTTCCCCATGCAAAATGCCTACTCCTAATACTTCTCGCGTATGTCCATGGTATTTCTTCTTCCTTCCTCTTAACTTTTTCATACCGTTTTCTTTCTTTTCAAATCACCACTAAGAAAACTTTCAAGGACTGCATACTACTTGATTTGAAGTTTTTCCATCTCATTGCTTGGAAAATGGCAAACCATTCTTCAAAACTTTAAACGTCAAGACAGCGGTATCCTCCAATTGCAAGAAGTTTGGAGTACCGTATTGTAGCATCCCTCGTTGAAAGTTAATACAATGATCTTTTAGCATAGTGGATAGTGAATGGTGTTACTTTCTGGACCAGTAGGGGTTCAAATCTTACGGTCATCACACTTGGTATCAGAGCATATACTCAGCCGAAATTGGATGATGTAATGTTGCAGATGTTAGTTAGTGTGGTACTGAAGCAGGTTACAAGCACAACGCCTGGGTGGTGTGTGATAATGAGCCAACGAGGATGTTGGCTCTTAAGGGGAGGGGAAAGGGAGTGGTTTGTAACATCTGTATTGGAAAGTTAACACAAAGATCTTTTAACACAGTGGTTAGTGTGTGATGTTCTTTTCTAAGACAGTAAGAGTTCGAATCCTATGGTCGTCACACGTGTCTCATGTGTAAAATGATAGAGTTAAGGGTGTGCTCTATATGCAATCATGTAATATTTATATTACTTAAATATATAAATAATACTGTTTAAAATAAAGTGTGCTTTTAGTTTTATTTTTGTATGTGTTGTTATATAGAGATATAAATAATGAAATATATACTGCTTGATTTGAAGTTTTTCCATCTCATTGCTTGGAAAATGGCAAACCATTCTTCAAAAATTTTAACGTCAAGACAGCGGTATCCTCCAATTGCAGGAAGCTTGGAGTACAGTATTGTAGCATCCCACTCTGAAAGTTAACACAATGACCTTTTAGCACAATGATTAGTGCATGGTGTTGTTTTCCAAAACATTAGGGATTCGAATCCTATGGTTATCACATCTGGTATTAGAGTCTATACTGAGCCGAAATTGCATGATGTAATGATGCGCGTGTTAGCTAGTGTGGTACTGAAGCGGGTTACAAGTACAATGTCTGGGTGATGTGTGATAAAAAGCCAACGAGGATGTTGGGCTCTTTGAGAGGGGTAGTTTATAACATCCGTCTTGGAAATTTAACACAAAATTCTTTTAGCACGGTGGTTAGTATGTGGTATTGTTTTCTGGGATGGTAGGGGTTCGAATTCTGTGGCCATCGCACGTATCTTATGTGTAAAATGGTAGAGTTAAGGGCGTGCTCTATAGGCAATTATGTAATATTTATATAACTTAAATATGTAAATAATCTTGTTTGAAATAAAGTATGATTTTGGTTTTATTTTTTATATGTGTTGTTATATAGAGATATAAATAATAAAATATATACATTAAACATATATAAGTAGAAAATCCATAGAAGAAGTATTTTATGGATTGTAGTTATGAATATGTTCGCATCCATGAGTATTGAATTGATATTTAAATATTTATTTCTTAAATGTTCATATTCACGATGTACAGAGAAAATGATATCGATACATCTACTTAGACTAGTGTGCGTAACACTCTCATAGGGTGGACAGTGAATTACTCATGACCAACGGGGGCACCAAAAGGAATATGTATTTGTAGTTGTTTGAAACAATCACGGAATGACTCAATGAGAGTCTTCTATAGATTAATACAACTAAGTTAAAATAAAGGATACCATTGCATCGACGTGCAGTATTCTTCAAACTTTAGGATTTTGTGGATTTTAAGTAGCTAGACAGTAATTTGATTATGATTAATTGTATGACATAATGAACATGTTATGACCATAGTTGGGCACACGTTGATCTACTTGAAGTGAAACACTACTCAGAAGAGACGTCTTCTTCATCGTAGAAGGTTACTATCACCATAATTAGTAGTCAACTTAAAGTCAAAAAATTTGCCTAGAGTAAATCTGTTAATCAATAAATGTTCAGATTGAACCAAGGACTTCAATCTAGTCTATGCAATTAACTAAGGATATTAATAGGTTTTTAACTTTAGGCAAAACTCTAGATATCTTAGTGATACAGCGATGAAAAAAGAATACATCCACAAAATATCATTACATAGTGCAGCTTAATAAAGGTTAAAAATTGGATTTCGCCTAAATGATCTTAAGTGATTGAACTTATGCTTGATATCGTACTTCAGTAGAGTTTGTATAGGCTTCAGTATTTAAAATTGGTTAAATACTAATTGAGGACCGAGTACACACTATAAAGTTAACACAACCGTGTTGTTAGTTAATTTCTGAGTTCGACCAAATTAAAACTAACTTGTAAATATTAAACTAATAATAAAATCAATACAACTGTTGTTTTGAATTCTTATGGCATTTAAATTATTTATTTCAAGCTTAAAAACTAATTAAAATGATGTATAAAAGTTATCTATTGATTTAATTAAAGAATGAGCCTAAATATTTATCACGTTCTAATTCTAATGGTGTTTAACACGCACGAAAACCCTAAATCATGAAAAATCCACACCGATGCCTCCAAACCCAATCCACTAGATAAAACACCGCCGAAGGTAGCTTCTGCTGCAAGAGGAGAAGGCAATTCTCGTATTAATTTGATTAGAGTAGATTTGGTATCCTCGTGTGCAAGCAAGCGCGGACCAAAGGAAAATGTGGAGAATAATTCTAAAGCTACTGGAGATGACATGGCTAAGGTCTGAAATGCTCCAGCAAATGTTAGGGTGCGTCACTCCAGGATTGATCTCCAAAGGAAAGATCCAAGTTTGCTTCGTAGGGTTGTTGATGATAGAGAGAAGTATATGAATAGTAATAGAACTGGGAGATTTCAAGCTGACAAAGAAGAGCGAAGTCCATCTCATAATAGGAACAAAAATTCATATTTTGCTAAACAGGAAAATTATTTATTTGATTTAAATAAAGAGAAGACATGGTGTGATGTAGTTAAAGGGACACAAAAGAACATTGATAATAGTGAAGGCGAGGTTGTCCGTGGAAAGAAGAAACTTTCATATGTTAAACCAGCTTATAAGCATGAGAATACTTGGAAACCACTAATTCATGAAACGATTTTTCAAAGATCGTAATCAAAATGAGGTAATTCAATAGCTGTATACGTGGTACAACACCATGTTATATTCATTTTAGAGCATACATTAACCAAATTCGAAAACTAAAAGGAAAATATGAATTATTTGCTAGACATAATGGTTTTTCCTAATTTTGAAGATTAAAATGATCGTGATAGAATTTTGGTGGAGGGTCCATATTTGTTTGACTTTAGAATTATAATAATGAGAAATTGGCCCCTTGAATCGGAATAGCTAAACTTGGATTCTAGTATGGGTAAAATAGCTAAACTTGGATTCGGAATCGTGGAATGTGGAGGCATTAAGTATTATTTCTAGTGTTATAGGAAATCCTATTGAACTTGATGAAATGACATTTAAGGAATTAAGGCTTTCATTTGGCTCAGAGTTAGCCTGATGCTTATTCCTCAGATACCATCATTGCTTCTTCTTTGAGAAAAGAAGTTCATGACCCATGGGCTTTCTACCTCCATGCGGCATTGCTCCGTCAGGCTTTCGCCCATTGCATGAAATAGGGATTGCTTATTCAATGGAGAGGAATAAGAATCAATGTTGACTATGAATATAAACCAAGTTGGTGTAAGGTGTACAAAGTGTTTGGGCATATAAATTCACAACGCAAGAAGAAAGAAGAGTCGGTTTGGAAACATAAACCAATTAATAAATCCACTAGCGACAAAGAGAAGGAAGTAGCTTTCTTGTAACAAGGAGATCCATGATGTGCTTCTAGAATGTGTCCAAAGAATCATGGTGTACAAGATTAATGAAGATAATACCCCATAAATATGGGAAAGGAGGATGTTATGAAAAGAGACCTGCCTATTTGGAACACAGAGTTCATTCGCCCCGTATTTGTCTCAAAGGCTGGAGTAATATGTTCAGGGCATCTGTAACATCTCCTATTTCGAAATCCAAAAATAGACACCGATGATGCTGCAGTCATCGCCAGAATCATTTTCCCACGACAAAATGAGTTCAATATTATTTTACACAAGGTAAGTAAATAGAGCAACTAAATAACTTTTTCATTACATCAATTTAGTTTACATGGTTTATTACATCACTTTAATCGAATTTGTTCCTGTAGACGCCAAAAATGGCACCAACACCCAAATATCAGATGAAAGTACTAATGCTAATAAAATAAAGGTAAAAGCAGAAAAGGAGACACATTTTTTATAGTGGTTTGGCGAATTCTCCGACATGCGTCCACTTTAATCTTTGTTATTAGTCGTTTTCCCTCCAAATTACAACTAATTATATCATATCTGACCATAATCTAGTGGATCTCAAATTTACAATGGAGTTTCTAGAGTATATCTGGAGAAGGTGATATGAGTGAAGAAAATGCAGAGTGTGAATTAGAGTGATGATCGAGAAGATCCTTCTTTAGTAGTTGCAATAGACTGGTATTTATAGAGAAATAGCTGCATAGTTTCAGGAGCTTGCTTGCATTGAAGTCTAGAGACTTGTCCAAGAAGTCATCACTGAGCACATTGGCCATAAAAACCTCTCAATGCTAAAAGGTTCCTCTCAGTGCCAAGAGGTCTACTTAGTTGCAAATCCTCAACTTTCCATTACATTTCTCTTCTATCTTCAATTCGATGTTTCCAAGCTCTTTTCCATAGACTTTGAGTTGATCTCTGATAATGCCTGAATTATTCTGCTTTCTTCTTATCAGTTTTGAGAATTGCTCATCTAAACTCTTAGAAAAGCACTTGACCACGAGAGGTTGGAGTAGAGTATGAAGTGTATGAAGTTTTGGAGTGTAAAAGTAGGAGGAAAACCTCTTGGTACCGAGAGAAACCTCTCGGTACCTACCGGTTTCCTTGGTTCCCAAAGCGATGGTTTTCCCTTGAGTTCCACTATCTTATCCTTCTGACCGTGTTTCCAAGTTCTTGAGTCATTTCATCTTCATTTTAGCCTTCTAATTTTAGCTGAAATCTGCTTGGTCAAAAAGCGGGTTAACATTTGCCCCCCCCCCAAAGTACGCCTTTTGAATGCAAGGTGTGCTTTGCTCAGGAACAAGTTTCAACTATAGTCAATCTTCGATGGTTGATTTTTTTGGCTATGCATCGATCTCGAACTTGGTGAATCATCCAGTTCCTTCGGGTTCACCTGCAAATCAAAGGTCTTTTTTGGCCATCATGGCTAAGGACTCTACTCCTTGCTTAAGCGTTAGTCATAAATCATAATAAGTCAATTTTCATCATACTGTATATCAAAATCATCCCGTGTTCACTTGAGGTTTATCTATTTTAGTTCGATTATAAGGCGTTCAAATCATAAGGTCAAGCCAACGTCCACTCTAGGACCCGATCGCTCTAGATCGTTTAACATCCAAACTAGGGTTCCATCCAATCTTGGATGTAATCTCTGTGGATCTTTCTACATCTAATTTGGGATTCGATTTCTCCGGATCATTTATCATCCAATCTAGGATTCAATCTCTCCAGATCGTTTCTCATCCAATCTAAGGTTCGATCTCTTCGGATCCTTATTAAGCCCAATCCGCTTGCTCTTCGACGAGGGGACTTAACGATAAGTAAGTCCATCCGCTCACTCTTCGCTGAGGAGACTTACTTTTGATCTCTTCGGATCCTTGCTAAGCTCAATCTGCTCGCTCTTCGGTGAGAGAACTTAACGACAAGCAAGTCCATCCACTTATTCTCTGGTAAGGGGACTTACTTCTTACGTTCACCCCCATCTGCCTGAATGGAACTACCATGATAAATGTTAGTCATCACGTTCTAGGGGTTTACAAAATCCTAATCAATTCTAGGGGGTCATCAATCCCCATTGGTGTTTCCTAATCGGTGTCAGTCATCTCATATGAAGCTTAAGTCAAGGCACCTAGCAAACATTAAAACATCTAATCCTATCAAGGATCACCTTTAGTCATCTAACTCAGAGCATGCCCAGGGACCGATCAGGATCCTGTACACGTGTAAGCGGTCTGAAAGTGATATTGCATCATTTATTTAAAACAAAAGGCGAGGTAAGGGAATCAGACCTGACTACAATCCATCTCGATCATGGGTTATCATCCAATGGAAGTCTCTGATCCATAGCTTTATTCTGCCCCATGTTCCAATGGTGAGCTTCTGGTTCCACCTCTTGTTATTATGTATTCACATTCAAATCCGCCTCTCTAGCTCCAACATTGTCCTTTCTTGGCATCCCAGCTTGCCCTAAGCTAAATCCAACATTGCCCTGAGTATATTCCTCTTGGTGTCGAGAGGATTAGGGTCAGCAATGAGTGGTCTTAGTTATGGAGGCATTGTTCCATTTTGCTCCACTCCAACTCCGGATATTCCTACATTAGTTCTTGGTCCTTGGTTCTAAATTCCAACAGCTCTAGTCATTCCTTGTTGTCCTAACCTTTGGGAAAATCCACCTAGCATCTTCTATTGTCAGGCCATTATTCCACCTTGCATTTTTTTCATCATTCTCTTCATCTCCTCTCTGGTCACATAGATGGAATGGTTAGAATCTGAGAACACCTCCTGGCTGTCAACATGCTCCAGTTGACTTCCTCCCATCCTAGATCTAGTGTTAGGCCTCTTCATTGTCTCCAAATTCCAAATCCAAGCTCTAGGTTGTGAGATCTAGTACTTTCCCAGTGAAAACACCAAAATATTGACGCCAAAAAGGCACCAACACCCAAATATCAGATGAAAGTACTATTTCTAATAAAATAAAGTGAAAACTGAAAAGGAGACACAATATTTATAGTGGTTTGGCGAATTCTCTGGCCTACGTCCACTTTAATCTTTGTTATTAGCCGTTTTCTCTCCGAATTATAACTAATTTTATCAGATCTGACCATAATCTAGTGGATCTCAGATTTACAATGGAGTTTCTATAGTATATCCGAGGAAGGAGATAGAAAAGAAGATGAAGAGCATGAATCAGAGTTTCGAGAAGATCCTTCTTTAGTTGCAGTAGAGCTGGTATTTATAGAGAAACAGCTGCATAGGTTCAGAAGCCCGCTTGCATTGAAGTCCAGAGACCAATCCAAGAAGTCATCATTGAGCACATTGGCCCAATTGGCCATAAAAACCTCTCGGTGCCAAGAGGTCTACTTTGTTGCAAATCCTCAACTTTCCATTACCTTGCTCTTCTATCTTCAATTCGATGCTTTCCAAGCTCTTTTCCATAAACTTTGAGTTAATGCCGATGATTCTCCGAAAATACCTGAATTATCCTGCTTTCTTTGCTTTCTTCTTATCAATTCTGAAAATTGCTCATATAAACTATGAGAAAAGAACTTGACCATGAGAGTTTGGAGTAAAGTATGAAGTGTATAGGGTTTAGAGTGTAAAAGCAGGAGGAAAAACCTCTTGGTACCAAGAGAAACCTCTTGGTTACGACTGGTTTCTTTGGTTCCAAAAGCGATGGTTTTCCCTTGAGTTCCACTAACTTATCCTTCCGATAATGTTTCCAAGTTCTCGAGTCGTTTTGCCTTCATTTTAGCCATCTAATTCTAGTTGAAATCTACTTGGTCAAAAAGCGGGTTAACAGTTCCCGCGTAGAGGTAAATACAATAAGAAAATAAGAGTGAAGTGATATGATCGACATATGAAGATGCCGACATATACATTTAACTAGCTATAAGTCTTGGTTTTACACAGTAGAATTTCTAAATAACTTTTATTTGCAAAGTTAAGCCTCATGCTTCGTCCTTAGAGTCTTTTTTCATCTTTTCCAAAAGGTTCATGTCTATACCATAAACTTAGCCTACTCGAATGAATACCCATGAGTTTGTGGGAAATATTAAATCCACGGATCAGACATAAAGTTTGGTATGGGTAAACTTTATCCTAGCAAATAATCATATAGGGAGACCACGCCGCTAAAGTATGGAACGAGATTTCCCTTCACTTTATCAAACAATATTAATCACATCACACCATGTAATACATCATATCATAATCAAACATAAGTCATAAGTTCATCACAAGTGTGAGATTTCCTTCATAACATTTCCGGCTAAATTCTATAGTCGATTGGTTTTAAATTGCCATGCAACTCTTATTCTTAGTATCATATTTTTATCATAAACAAATAATTAGGTTGCCATGAAGGCCTTCTACTTTCTTTCTCATATAAATTTTCGTGAATAGACATTTGGGTGCCACGCATGACTAGTTCCCCCGTTCTCGTATAATGTTGTGAATAGACGCTTGGATGCTACAAAAGACTTGTGCCATTATTCCCATATACTGACGCAAACAAACATGGGTTCTCCACTAAGGCCCTCAATCTACGTTACCATATTTAATGTCATAACCAGACATATAGCAGCCACAAAGGCCTTTCGTCATGATAGTGCCACAAAGGCATAGAATTACTTTTTTCATTTTTTTAAGTAAATTATTTTGTATTAACTTATTATTCTTTATGGTCATTTCATCCTTATAAAATTCTCATCCATCTCTTAGGAAAATGGCTTCCAAAGCACTACAAAAGTTCGTTATTTACTAAGAATTTTGTTGTATTCATTATTATCCATCACACATAGGCATTTCTTAGTCATCACATGTTGACCCTAAGCTGTCGCAAGTTGATATCTCATTAGCCATCGTAGGTTGATTTACTAATAGCTGTCGCATGTTGATAACTTCCCAAGCTATCGTGTATTGAGTTTCAAGTAGCCATCGAGAGTTGATACTCCATTAGCTATCGAGTGTTGACTTCCAAGTAGCCATCGCATGTTGGTGCTCCTTAGAGCTATCGACTCCCCCGAGCCATCGCATATTAACTCCCCTAAGACATCGTATGTTGACTACCCTTAGCCATCGCACGTTGACTTCCCTATGTCATCGCATGTATTGAGTTCCTACTTAGCCTTTGTATGTTGAAGAACATTAGCTATCCCAAGTTGATAGGTTTCGAGTGTTGAGCTCTAAAAGCCTTCACACGTTGGCTTTCCCAAAGCCATTGCATGCCTGTGGCCTAAGTGTTATCACATGTTGATAGATCGAATATAGTTATCGCGGGTTGATATATGAGTAGCCATTCCGTGTTTATATCGCATACTTGTAATTAACGTGAAAATTGTTTTATTACCTTATTAAGTAGTAACTATACACCAAATCTCATTTGGTATCAAATTGTTATTGCCTATCTGCTCTTTTACAATTCTATTTTCAGATTTGGCTAACTTCATTCTCGTTTTGTTAACAAATTATCCTTAATTAATTACTCCTTTAATTCATATAAAATAAAAAATTAATGGAAAAATCCCAAAAATTGAATTTATCATGTTTTACCTTATATCAAAATTCCTGGTCAAAATAATTAACTAAACCTGAAATTAACCTTTTTCCCAACTTAGGAAATTCATTTCAATTTAATTCCAAAACTTTTGAAATTAAGAATCCATCTCCATTTCATCATTATGAATATCATATTTTAATTTCGGGTCATTTTATCATGATTAAATCATGTTTTACCTTACAACATGAATAAAATTTATTTCATTTAAACTTCCAAACATACCAATCAATGCTTAATCATTACCAACATGTTATAGTCATCAAAGCATTCATTAAAAAACAAATCCAAACCCAAACAGGTTAGGGAGGGTTTTAGGGAAAGTTTTATTCACCTTAGTTATATTAAACTTAGTTAAGAGTCCCTTTAATGATGAAAGTTATTTCCATTATCTTAGTTTCCTTCTTCTTCCTCTTGAATATATGGCCAACCTTAACTATTAGTTTTCTTTCTTTGGTTTTTGTGGAAAATGGGAGAATGAGTGGAGGGCTAGAATGTAAGAAATTAGTAATTTGGGCTTTGGACCAAAACTCATTCTAGCTTAGTCTTAATAAATCCCCAACTCCTCTTCCTACATTCATTCACCCTTCATTGATTAACTTTTCATATATTTAATTCATCCCATAATTAATTTTAATTTATCATTTATTTAATTTATTTTTTCCATATTATGATACTCCAAAATATGGGGTGTTGCAACCTCCACTTCTTATAAGAATTTCGTCCTCGAAACTCGAACAAGGCAGGATAAAATCACAATCATTAAAACAATGTACACGCGGTACAATAATTACACTAGTTCCCCACTAATGCGAATCATCAGCTATCAAGTATAATGTATTAGCACCCCTACTAATGCATTCAAACATCATATCATGATCTCATACTAGTGTCTCAACTAGTTTATACATCAAAACATACATGCCTATTCGTATATGTCAAAACAAATCGAGATAAATGTTCCTAACCCTATGATCTACCTCCTAGATACAACCATCAACATCGCCACTCCACTAGATACAAACAAGTTTGACAACTTTGTTCCTTAGCTCTTTCATATCACGATCTACTATCTCCTTTGGTCATCTAACATAAGTCAGATCTGGTTCTACGGATAAATTTTTGATTGCCTTTGGTTACACCATCGAATTTGGGTCATGCGCACACGTCCTCAAATATGATATATGGAAAACATTATGCACAGCCACCAAACTACTTGGTAACTCGACTCAATATGCGAGTTTACTAATCCTCTCAATAACTGGAAACAGTCCTACATATCTAGAAGCCAATTTACCCGCCTTCCAAAAGTGCATGACTCCTCGCATCGAAGGAACTTTCATAAATACATAGTTGCCTAGGGCGAACTCAAGATATCTTCTCCTTCTACTATCATAACTCTTCTATCTTGATTGCACCACTTTCATTCTAGTGCGAATCAATTCTACCTTCTCAGTCCCCCCTCTTACCAAATTGGGTCATAACATGAGTCTATCTCCTATGTCCGTCTAGCATAAGATGACTTACATGGTCTACCATAAAGTTTCCCAACTGGAGCCATCCCGATACTCGACTGGTACCTGTTGTTATATGCAAACTCTACTAGATGTAAATGATCCTTCCAAGATCCTCCAAAATCCAACACAAGCTTTCAACAAATCCTTGAGCACACGGGTCGTCCTTTCTATTTGGCCATCAGTCTGTGGATGTGTAACAACCCTCTCTAGAATGGACCTAATTTTCGACCCTATGTAAGCCCATTGAACCTTAGGCACATTCCAAAGCTGGCTATAGGTTGCTAAAATTTATTAAATAAACAATATATATAGTGCTATCTATCTATGCTTTCAGAATCTCACAATGGAGGGGGATAAATTATAATAATAAAGTAAGTACCCATTTCACACATTTTCAAATCTCAGATATACAATATTCCAAATATCCATAACATAATGTCTCAAAATAGAACATCGATAAGTCTAAAATATAGGTATATTAGAATAAATCAAAAAACATAAATAAATAACTATACTGCCACCAACATTTACTGCCTCCTTCAGACTTCATCATCAGCATCGTTCCCCCTAACCTATGGGTTGTAATAAGGAGGGAGTCAGATTAATAATTTCTAGTGAATGAATATCTTAAGTCTTACCATAACAGTATTTGGGTAGTATCATTTAGATGAGTATTATGTCTTACGTATTTTGTAACTATATATTTCTGATTATACCTCCAACTATAAGCCAATGACTCTTCATGTCCAGCTCCGTAATGTACCTCCAACTATAGGCCAGTGGCCTTTTCCAGTCTAACTTCATAACTATAACGCTGGTGCAAAGCAATTATGGAATATATTAGGTCCAACGACCTATCCTTGTTAACCATATCCCAACGATGCAAGAGAAAATACCTAAGTCGCTTAAGATCTTTCTAAATGGGAACTAGGCAGACTCCAACCATTTAATACCTAGACCCTAGGCAGATCCCCGTCATTTAATACCTAGACCCAATGCAAACCCCTCTCTGGTACTTCCTTGTTAACATAGTAAGAAATCAAAAAAGGCCACTTAATACTTCTTTAATGGGGAAGAGTCGGACCCTCTAATAGCCATTTAATACCTTAGTCCTGAAGCGGACCCTCTAGAGATTTCCACTACCGCACTTAAAAGATAATCCCGACCATTTAATGCTTTTGAACGGGGAAGAGGCAGAGCCTACGATATCCATTTAATACCTCTAACCTCAAAGCAGGCCTGTCGTGGGATACCCGTTCTATGACCCGTAACCCAAACCATGACGTCTCCCATTAGTCCAACTATTCGTATGTGCTGGTAACTAAATTAGATAGGCAAGCTTACCCTACAAAATTGGGACTAACCTCGCATCCACCATGGGTACTTATTATAGGAGATGTCTCACGTCAGTTCCAAAGTCACACTACTGATAACTACATTAACTGGGCAGACTTCTGTGTACTTTTAACTGACCTCGCATCCCTATAACTTAGTCATATTTCCGCTCTCCAACCTTTCAAAATTATACTAACATATATGTATAATACACATACACACACACATAATACCTCAATCCTGCATTTACGCATTAAGGCATATAAGGGAAGCTCCTTGTTTTGCCTTTAATTATGGATTAATTTCCATAATTGTTTGTAACGTCCTTTTTATAAAGTTTATTGTTATTTGTTAACCTATTTATTTCATACGTTATGACTATACGTTATTACTATATTTACACTTAACGTCCTTGTTATGCGTATAGTCCTAACATTATTACTATATTAAAACATTAAGCGGTAGATATTACATTTAAGGAAACATTAAGCGTGCGTAAAAGCTTTTCTGTACTAAGATTTTCGATACTTATTTAAGTTATTAAGATAATTTAAATGTCATAATTTCCATATCCATATAGGTCCCTAGTCCAATACCACAGTTTACACAATTGCTAATATCACAATTTACATTAGCTAAACAAAACAGATTTGCTTATATATTTAAAAAATGGGATAAAAGCATTCAACTTGTTTTACATTAACATAATAAAATTGATGCCTCTATTTCAAGAGAGAAAAACTTTACAGTTTAAATACTTTATATCCTATTCAACTTTTAAATGTACAAGATTGAAGTGAAAAAGGATTCATATTTATTTTATTCATTTTCATTATTGAAGTAGGTGGTGCAAACCACGGATGGGATAAAAATCCATGCTTTACACATCCTTTTTTTAATTCATTTTAGAATCCTTCATCATAACAAGCACAAATTGGGAAGTGAAAGTTAAATAGAACATAAATTATTCATATTGCAAATAATAACAGATTAAATTCTACGTATTAACATAAAACAAATAAGATCTAACCAATTCCAGAATTAATATTTTTCAGTGGAATTTCAGGGTTTTAGATTTAAAGTTTTCGCATCCAAAATTTCACAAGACATAAAACAAATCCGAATATTAACCGCACAAAATACTATAGAGAGAAAAACTAAGATTTCCACTCACAGATAGTTTTCCCTGAATTCCCTTGGATTTGCTTTCCCGTTAATGCCAATTTCTTCTTCCAATTATCTTCCTTTTAATTGTACAATGTATAATAATTCATTTGTACATAGATTAGATTCAGAATTCAAAGAATGAGGAAGAATGGATATAGAGAAATATACATATATGTAAAATTCATTACCTTTTCCCTTAACCTAATTAAAATCTTCTCTAATGCTTGAATCTTTTATTTTCGAATCTAGAAAGTTTACCGGGGAGGAAGGAAACTGGTAGTGTTAACATGCTTATTTGTCTTGTGAATAAAAGTGAAAGGGGCTAGCCTCTTATTTCTAGTGGTTAGGATGCGACTGGACCGTAGGATCAGTCAGTTCCAAATAATAAAATCCGGACCATTCAAGCCTTAGAATATCCTAGCCGCCTTACTTCCACCGATCGACCGGTCCTTATCAAGAGGTCAACCACTAGTGGCCGAATGACCCAATAAAGGTGGTCGTCTGACCTTTGGTCCTAGCATCAATACATTAGTTAACGTAAATTTTTAATGTTATGTTATTTATGTCCTTCATTGGTCGTGTCATTAACGTTTCCTTAAATGTAATGTCTATCGCTTAATGTTTTAATATTTATTTCAATTTATAAATTAAAATATATTTAAATTATTTTCACTTTGGAAATTTCAAACATTGGTAATTTCTTCGTTTGAATTCCAATCGCGAGGCTATGAACATTAAAGTTGCTTAGAAGATCACTACGAACACAATGGTTCAATTTTCGTAGTCAAATTCCGATGTTTGCAAAATTACCATTTTTAGCGTCATTATCTTTATCTTTATTAATAGTGGGAATAGAAACACAATCTTTTTGTCTGATCATGAAGTTCTAGAAATACCCTTATATACAAACAAGAGGTCAGGAGTTTAAATTTCACTATAAACAAAAACTAACATTTATCTTCAAATGAAAATTTTGAAACATAAACAAGGCTATAAGTTCAAACTCTATTCCAATAAAAAAAATTACATTTTTTATATATTTTTAAGTTTATTTTTATCGAACTACATAAAAGTTTTAAATTTATAATTTATGAGGGGCTTTTATGCGCGTGCCAAAAATTCTCGTTAATTAATTAATTTCTTATAAATTTTACGAGGTGTTACAGGGTGGTAAGTCATACTCATGCTCAAATTTGTACATGATGCACTCTGCAAACTTTGCCAGAACTCATTGGAGAACTAAGGGTCTCTATCACTTACAATACTACTCAAATCCGATGTAGTCTCGCTACATTCTTCATGTATAGTCTCAATAAACCAGCTGCCATTCTTTTCGACCTTACTAGGATAAAGTGGACACTCTTAGTCAGTTTATTGACTATCATCCAAATACTTTCATTTTCCATTCTCAACCTAGGCAACCCATCGATAAAATCCATAGACATTGAAATCCACTTCCAAGTCAATACTCCCAAAGGTTGAAGTAATCCCTCGGCCTCTAACATTCAGTTTGTGCTTGCTGACACATGAAGCATCTCTTCACACATTCACCGATATTTCTTTTCATCTCTTCCGAAAAGAACACTCTCTTCATATCATGATACATCTTTATGCCTCTAGGATGAATGGTAAACTTAGACGGATGACTTTCTTCCAAGGTTTCTTTCTGAAGGTCTCCTACATCTGAAACACATAGACTTCCCTTCTTTCTAGGCCATCCCTTCGAAACTACCTCGAATCCTTTCCGATCCTCTATATCTGCTCCCATCTTTCATTGCCTAATTCTTTCGGCAATTAGTAGGTCCTTACTTTGCCTTGCAGAAATTCTATCCACCTATGTTGGATGTACCTCCAAACATGTTAACACATCCAGATCCTTACTTGATCCAGTATTCTTCCAATAATGCATTAATTAAGAGGCTAACATCTCCAACGTCTTTCATTCTTCAATCATGGCCAACACTCCCTTTTGATGCTTCCTACTCAAAACATCAAAAACTTTGTCCCTCTTTCCCGACATATACTCAATATCAAAGTTATATGCCGCCAGAAACTCCGATCCAATTACCTTTACTGCCTCATGTTCAGCTCCTTTGTAGAGAATAAATACTTAAGGGCCTTATGGTCCGTATACAACTCGAACTGCTATCCCAAAAGATAATGTCTTCAAGTCTTCAATGCAAAAACTATAGCTACTAACTCCAGATCATGAGCGGGATATCTAAATTCATTAATTCTCAAGTGCCTTGATGCATACGCTGTCGCTCGCCTTCTTTGCATCAGCACCACTCCCAACCCCATTCCACATGTTTCAGTATACACCATCAAATACGGATTCCCTTCGGGCATGATCAAAATAGGAGCAATTTTTATTAACTACTTCAACTTATGAAATGACCTCTCACACTTATCAGTCCACACACACTTCTCGCTCTTTCTAATCAACTTAGTCAAGGGTGATGCTATACATGAGAAATCCTTAATGAATCTGTGATAATAGTTAGCCAAATCCAAGAAGCTTCTCATCTCAGTGGCCGTCTCTGGCCTCTTACAACCATTAATAGTTTCTATCTTTGATGGATCCATAACCAATCCACTCTCTGAAATAACATGCCTAAGAAACTTAACCTCCCATTACCAAATGTGACACTAGGAAAACTTTTCATTTAATTTGTGTTGTCTCAACGTATCCAACACAAATCTAAGATGAACTCTGTGGTCTCTCGCGTTCTTAGAATACACCTAAATACCATCGATAAAGACCAACACAAATCTATCTGATTGATCGCAAAAGATTTGGTTCATAAGATCTACAAAGAACGGAGGGGCTTGGTCATTCCAAAAGGCATAACCAACCATGCATACGAGCCATATCTAGTTTTAAATGCGCTCAATGGAACACTATCTTATGCTAGTCTTAGTTGATGGAATCCCATTGCCAATTCTAGCTACGAGAATATTTTAGCCTCACTCAACTAGCCAAAGAAGTTTCCCGTCCTAGGCAATGGATAACTTTTCTTCACTATTACTTTATTCAACTTCTAGTAATCAATACACATCCATAAAGCTCCATCCAACTTCTTTATGAATACCACGGACGCTCCCTATAGTGGACTACTCGGCCTAATGAAAACTTTTATGTTCAAGTTCCTCTAGTCACTTCTTCAATTCCTCCATCTCCTTGGGCGGCATTATGTTAGGTAGTCTACTAAAAGGTTGTGCTCCCAGCATCAAATCTATTTGGAATTCAATCTTTCTTCTCAGTGTTAATCCTATTAATGGTTTGAAAATATCCACGAACTCCCGAACTTCTAGGACACTACTTAGCTCATCCTCCAGTTCTTTTATCGCACACAAAGTCAATCCAAACCGTTCATCCATAACATCCAACGCTACCATGATCCTTTTCCCTTCATTTGGATTTCGTAAGGTGATAACTCTATCCGCACAAAAGACCCTAGCGTCATTATGCACTAACCAGTCCATACCCAAAATAACTCTGTACCTCGCGATGTCAAACATATATGTTACAAATGTAAATATGATAACACAAATAAAGGATAAGGACAGTGCACCTTGATCCGAGATTAGCATACCCACCAATCCGATTAACCATACTTAAAGACGTCACTAAATAAGCAGTTTCTAACTTCAATGTATTTACCACATCCTTGGAAATAAAAGAATGGATGCACCAATATCAAAGAGAACTCTAAAAGAATGTAACATCCCCCATTTTGAGGCTCGAAACTAACCGTTATAGATGATGCAGTCATCTATAGTATTAATTTCTGATGACAATATGCGGTAATGTTAATTGTATCAATAACATCAGAAGGACAAGAATATGAAATTTTCTTAAACATAATTTCAAAATAACTTTCACATTTCATTTTAAAGATAATATTTCATACTCATTACATAATCCCAAACGTTGCCCATGTTTAGAAAAATTAAAATTATTACAAAATACTCCAAGAGCGACATATGAAGATGCCCCCTTAGTTGGTCAGAGTTTACTGCTAGATAGTTATGACATATGTCATTATGTATATTCCAATAGAATAAAACTTAAACACAACGGATTATATATATATATATATATAAACTCATAGATAGCTAGCCTTGCCTCCTACACGTCTTCGGAAGCTTTATTCATCAAAACCAACTTAACCTGAAAACCGTACTCTCGAACTACTCAAATGAGCACCCAAGAGTAAAAAGGGGAAAATAAAAACTTTGGGTCAGACAAAAAGTCTAGTGTGAATAATAATATGACATCTTGGTTAATGGAAATCTAGTGAGACAACGCCGCTGAGTGGAACTGATTTTCCTCTCACTAGTATCCTCTTTATATATGTCAATCATAATCATGCTCTTGCAATCACAGTAGTTAAACAATAATACAATAATCATATGCATGCATGCTACTTAGGTAATTATGACAAATCTATCTAATCAATGGACTATATGTCCCAACATTTAGTTTTTACAAGGTGACTACCAACGTATATAACTGACTCGGGCCTACGAGATATATTAAATGTTCTAACTTACTTTTAGAGGGAAACATGATGGTCTATCCAGAACTTACTATTTCTAGGGTCAAATTGATCCTAATGGTTTTGTGGGCCAACCAATAACCTATCTATCTCCCTGTATTCCTTTATGTGCATAAACCTACTTTTAGTCTTACCCATGACAAAGCCCTACGCATTGGAATTTTGGACTTATATCAGCTATAGGCTAACAGCTGAAGTATATGGCGCTACCCTACACCAGTCCCACCTGGTTTTCTAATCTCTAAGTCAATTCATCCTATCACGGTTTATCAAAAGGTGATAAGAACAATAGTCTCTATAGTAAAATCCTAGGCTAAATACCATTTTTATACTTCCTTGAAAACATAAACCTTTACTATTGATTTACCCCTGAAATCATCTTTTAAAACAAGGAAAAGATAGCCCTATACTTTATCCGAAATACTTATGCCAAACTATATGCTTTTATAAACCATTATTGATGAAATTACAAAACACTTAGAGGTTGTCGCACCTCAAAACTATAGGCTATAAGCCATGTATAATAAAACCTTTATATATGTAAAGTGCGGCGTCCATAGCGCCACCAATGGTTATCGCATTCCTTACGTTAAATATTTTGATTTAAAAGTATAAGCCCATAGGGCCAAAATAATAAAATTATATATCTATTGATAAAACATGGCATAGAAATGGCCGATAAGAGTCATTGTCCATCTTCATTATCAAGCTATATTAAAGTCTCTGGTTCATAAAACACTATATATGCGATAATAACTATGTCGCATAGCATAGTGTCGAGTTTCATAGGTCTACATAGTATAAAGTTATAAGGCTTATAAATATGGGAATGGTGACATGGATACTTTCGGCGTCAATGTATTATAGAGAGGTGCGACGTCATTATAGCCAACATGAGATTAGCGTCAAAAGTGATAGAATCGACGTCACCGCCAAAAGGAGTTAATATAGTAGAATGGCAGCATCATTTTCATATAACATCAGCGTCGAAGGTAAAAAAACTCGACGTCAATGATAATATGCGGCCTTGGTACGCGGCGTAAGACATATGGCGTCGTTGATAACGTTGACAAGCGTACCGTCTTCGACCCCAACCCTAGTGGATTCATTACACATCACCTGGAAGTGGTATCATATGCATCCATTCTAAACAGTGACGACTGGCGGCATCGGTGAATCATGGCATCGACGACGACGACAAAGGCAATATTGTAATTATCATTAAAACTAAATTCTTACTATTAAAAGTAATTTCTTTTCACCAATTCCTTCTATTTTCAAAATCCCATTGGGTAATAACTTTCTTCTCTAAAACCATTTTAGAAAACTTCTATAGATTTTTTTTCTCATTGTCGAAAGAATTGGCAACCCATATAATTTATATTAACATTATAATATAATTATTAAGCTTTTCTAGCCTAATAAAATCATAATAAATCATAAAAACATGGAATTTTTTTCCAAAAATCACAATAATTCAGATTTTATATATTCTTTAACATATAAAAATTTCGGGGCCAAAAACATCAATTATATTAATAATTAAAACCCGAAATAAATTATTTTCTTCACTTAAGAAAATCATAAAATATTCATACTAACTCGAAAAATTTTGAAATTAAAAATCCACTTCTAAAATAATGTTTCTAACATCATATCCAAATTTCAAGTCATTAAGGTGTCGTATGATGGGTTTTCTAACTCAAACATATCAATTAATTTCATAAATTAATTCCATAATTCATCAACAAGCATATATTCATCCAAACACTTAAAAATAGCATAATATCAATCATATAATTTCGGGTTTAATACTAAAACCAAAAGTAAATAAACATATTATGAGATGGGTATCATTATTCATGTTGATTGGTTAAAAGAACTTGATATTTGAATTAAGATTTGATTCTCCTAAGCTTTAATTTTTTTTCCTAGTTTTTCTTCTTCTTAATGCTCCCAACGATGGCCGGCCTCGTTCTCTTTTTAGTTTGAATGGACGAATTGTAATGAGGGAGATGGGGACTGAAAGGGTTTTAGTTAGGAACTGAGGGTTTATTTAGGAAATGAAGCTTATTCCTATTTTTCCCTTCCATACTTCCTCCTTCTATTTAATTTTATAATCGACATTATTAGTTCATTAATTAAAGCTCGACCCATATTACTTATCGGATCTCAATCTTCTTATACCTTCATATTATTTTATTTAATTTATCTAATTAAATATCCTAAATAATGTTAATTAAAAGTTAGGGTTGTTACAGACTCCCTCCTTGAAGAATTTTGTCCTTGAAATTACGATAAGGTGCGCACATTAAAACATACAAGCATAGATGTAAAACATTCCACAAACAAACCAGGATAAGTGTCTCTAATCCCGTCTTCTATCTCCCAAGTACAATCTCTCTCGTCGTCACTCCACTGCAGTTTTACTAATCTGACTGTCTTATTCCTAAGCTTCCTCTCATCCTTAGCTACAATACGAACTGGTTGCCTAATAATAGTCATGTTTGGTTCCACTACTAAGTCTTCCAATGCATTCAGAGTAATAGTAGTTTCTGGATCTCGAACACACTTCCTAAGATGAGAAACATGAAACGCATTATGAATTCCTATTAAAATGCTCTGTAACTCTATCTTATAAGCGAGTTTCCTGATCCTTTCTATAGGAAACTGTCCAACAAACTTAGGCGCCAATTTCCCTGACTTCCCAAATCTTACTACACCCTTCATTGGTGATACTTTGATGAAAACATGATCTTCGACTGGGAATTCTAAGTTTTTTCGTCTCTTACCTGCATAACTCTTCTGCCTAGACCGAGCTTCCTTCATTCTGGCTCGAACTAATTCGGTCTTTTCTATGGCTTCCCTTACTAAATCTGGACCAAGTATCAATCTATCTCCGGTCTCTAACCAACATACAAGTGATTTACATGATCTTCCATATAAAGCTTCAAAAGGTTCCATCCTTATACTAGTCTGATAACTATTATTATAGGAAAATTCAAATAAATATAGATGGTCTTCCTATGATCCTCCAAATTCAAACACACAAGCCCTTAACAAATCCTCCAAGACTTTGTTAACTCTTTCCGTTTGGCCATCGGCCTGTGCATGATATGCGGTACTCATCTTGAGCTTGGTACTTAAAACCTTTTGTAGACTCTTCCAAAATTCGCTAGTAAATATGGTACCTTTGTCACTGACTATACTATTAGGAACTCCATGTATTCCGACAAAGTTCTTTATAAACAACTTAGCAAGAACAGGCGTCGTCCTTGTCGATTTGACTGGAATAAAATGCACACTTATAGTCAATCTGTCCACTATGACCCAAATACTTTTATTTCCTCTATTCGACCTTGACAACCCATCTATGAAATACACAGATATAGAATTCCATTTCCATACCAGTATATCCAAAGGCTGAAGCAATCCACTCAGTTTCTGATGATCGGCTTTTACTTGTTGACAATTCAAGCATTTCTTAACCCATAAGCCTACATCCCTTTTCATACCTTCCCAAAAGAAACTCCTTTTCATGTCCTGTTACATTTTAGTCCCTTCAGGATAAATGATAAACTATGATCGATGACATTCCCTAAGAACTTCCTTCCATAGGTCTTCCACATCCAGAACGCACAGTCATCCTTTCTCTTTCAACCATCCATTTTGGTCAAGATAAAAGTTATTCAAATCATCGATGTCAGTTCCATCCAATATTCTAATTCATTCTGCTAACAATGAAACATTTCTTTGCTCAGAAGCAATCCTTACGATCAATATTGGTCGAACTTCTAAGCAAGATAACATTGCAGTACTCTGACTAGAACTAGCCATTAATCTTAACTGCACATTACATGTGGTCAATGTCTCTAAATCTTTCCATTCAACTATTATTGCTAATACTACATTATGATGTTTTCTACTAAGTGCATCTACTACTTTGTTCCCTTATCTTGGCGTATACTCAATCCTGAACCATAAGCAGCTAATAACTCTAACCATCTCTACTGTCTCATGTTTAACTCCTTCTGAGATAATAAATATCTTAAATACTTATGATCCGAATACAACTCAAATCGTTCCCCAAAAAGATAATGTCTCCACACTTTCAGAGCAAAAATTACATCAGCCAACTCTAAGTCATGAGTTGGATACCTAACTTCATGCGGTCCGAGCTTGTCAAGAAGCGTAGGAAATCACTTTACCCCCTTTGAATTAACACGACTCCTAATTCTGTTCCACACGCATTAGTATACACCACCAAATCCTGATTTCCATCCAGGACAACTAACACAGGCGCATTGGCTAATAAATATGTCAGCCTTTGGAATGCCTCCTCACATTTATCGGTCCACACATATTTCACGTCATTCCTTTTCAACTTAGTCATTGGTTCTGTTATACTGGAGAAATCCTTGATAAATCTCTAGCAATAGCTAGCTAGTCCAAGAAAAATCTTTATCTTAGTCACTATATTGGGTCTCTTCCAATTATCAACAGCTTTTATCTTTGATGGATCTACTAGCAACCCTTCTTCTAAGACTACATGACACAGAAACTTCACTACCTTTTCAATTATTAACAGCTTCTATCTTTGATGGATCTATTGACAACCCTTCTTCTAAGACTACATAACCAAGAAACTTCACTTCTTTCTACCAAAAATAACACTTCGAAAACTTAGTTTTTAGTTGATGCTGCCTCAACATCTCAAGCACTATTCTAAGATGAGTCTCATGATCTTGCTCATTCCTAGACATATCAGAATGTCATCTATAAATGCTAACTCGAATCTATCAAATGCTCTCGAAAGATTTGGTTCATCAAATCTACGAAGAAAGTAGATACATTACAGTTCGAATGGCATTACTAACCACTTGTACAAACCATATCTTGTTCGAAATGCCGTTAAAGGAGTACTATCCTCCACCACTCTTAATTGATGGAACCATATCGCTGAATCCAATTAGGAAAACATTTTGGCTCCACTCAACTAATCAAATAAGTCGTCGATTCTTAGCAAGGGATATCGATTCTTTATCGTCTTTTCATCCAACTTATGATAATCGATACACAATCTTAACGACCCATCTGGTTTCTTCTCGAATACCACGGCTGCTCCCCAAGGTAAACTTCTTGGTATAATAAAACTTTTTTCCTTCTAAGTCCACCAATCGCACCTTTAACTCCTTCATCTCTATAGGTGTCATTCTACTAGGCAGTCTACTAACGAGTTCAACTCCAAGTACAAGATCTATTCGAAACTTAATAGCTTATTTCGATGGTAGCCCTATCATTGGCTCAAAGACTTCGGAAAACTCTCTAACAACAAAAACTCGGTTCAACTCGTCTTCCTCCCCCATTGCACCCAATAATGCACAAACATCAAAATTTGAGTCCTCTATTGAGTATATAATTCGGTCGCTACTATTAGGGTGTCTCAGTGATATTTTCCTATCTTGGAAAAATAACCTAGCATCATATTTACTTAACCAGTCCATACCTAAAATAATCCTAAAGCCTACGAAATCAAACACACAAAAACTATAGGCAAATATATAACTTAACAACTCAAACTCTTAATTGTCACATCTCATCCCAAGAGTTGCATACCCCCCTATCGGATTCGCAACCCTTAAGTAACTAGGCATGATGGTTCTAAACTTAGCTTATCTACCAGCAATGAGATATAAAAGAATGTGATGCACCGGTATCATATAGTACTCTAACTGATGTACCATGAATCAAAAGCGTACCTCCCATCACAGCTTTTTCTTTTTCCTCAGCTGTTGGTCTCGAGGTAGCTGGTTTCAAAGCAAACACCTTTCCTTTCTGCTTTTTAGCTGGTTCCTTGCACTGATTCTTATAGTGTCCAATCTGGTCACAGTTAAAGCACTTGATGTTCTTTCTCCCAATCACCTTCTTTCCATCACTGGAACGACATTCGTTTGCAAAATGCCCTTTCTTGTCACACTTATAATACACAACTTCGGCCTTTCTTTTCTTTATAGCTCCACCCTTCTAGGCTCCCTTTTTATGGAAGAACTCCCTTTTCTGATTCTGCCCACTCTGAGTCTCCATTACCTTATTACCACCAAAGAAAGCAACCATCTCTTCATTCCTCAGTGCCACCTCCACTACTATGTCACATGTGTCCCTAAGATGTGGCAAGGTTGCCCTAGAAAGCTCTGGTCTTAATCCATGGATAAACTTTTCATTTCTCTTTATTAATGTATCAACTGTAGCATACCAATATCTGGATAACTCCTCAAATCTGCTTGCATACTCAAGCACGGTCATATCACCTTGCACCAACTCGGCAAACTTTCTAAGTAAAGTAAACTTAGCAATTTCTGACATAAACCTCTGTTCGAACTTCCTCCTGAACTTAGCCCAAGTTAAATTCTCCTCTGGCACCCTAATAGTTACAATGTTCTACTAGTACAATGCAGCTCCTTACAGTTGTCTGGATGCCAACCTCCTCTTCTGTTCATCATTCAGACCTAAATCAACGAAATCTTTTCATAATGGTGCAGCCAATTCTCCACCTCGATAGCATCCTCGATTCTGATAAATGGATTTCCTCCAAATCTGGCATAATCCCTACTCAAAATAGCATAATTGTTGACATTAGAACTTCAGGCTTTGCTTCTCCAGCATTTCCTCCAACTAATCTAGCTGCAACTTCTACTTGCATCACGTTGACAAAGAACTGATGCATAAATCCCATATCTACCCGCGGTGTTCCAGTACCCACATCAGCAGCTGTTTGTCGACCCAGATTCCTTCTAGTATTGGACCCGACATTTCCATTGGTTGAAGTGCTTCCTTCATTGAGATTCACTATTCCATTTCCTGCCTCCATATCTTACTTTCTTAAATCTGCATTCGAACCTTAGTAAGATACATAAGAATGGTCTAAGAGAGATTAGAATAGAGATAAGGTATATATATACCTATATATATATAACAAATACAAGTACGTTACTATAACATTATCCCATACCCCAATCTTATTCTCTGATTTATTTGGATTATGTTTTCAAAACTCTTTTTATGTTCAAAATTATTTTAGTTTTACATAAACCTATGCTCTGATACCAAGTTGTAACATCCCCCATTTTGAGGCCCGAAACTAACTGCTACAGATGCTGCAGTCATCTATAGTATTAATTTCTGGTGACAAAATGTGGTAATGTTAATTGTATCAATAACATCAGAAGCACAAGAATATGAAATTTTCTTAAACACGATTTCAAAATAACTTTTACATTTCATTTCAAAGATAATATTTCATATTCATTACGTAATCCCAAACACTGCCCAGTTTATATAAAATATAATTATTACAAAATACTCCAAGAGAGACATATGAAGATACCCCCTTTTGTTGATCAAAGTTTTCTACTAGACAGTTGTAACACCTGCCATTATATAATAGAATAAAACTTCAACACGGCGAATAATATATATAGATAAACTCCTAGATAGCTAGCCTTATCTCCTGCACGTCTTCGGAAGCTTTATTTGCTAAAACCTACTTAACCTGAAAACATTACCCTCAAATTACTCAAATGTGCACCAGAGAGCAAAAGGAGAAAAACAAAAACTTCAAGTCAGACAAAAGTCTGGTGTGAATAATAATATGACTTGTTAATGGAAATCTAGTGAAACTACACAGTTGAGTAGAACGGGTTTTCCTTTCACTGGTATCCTCTTTTTATATGTCAATCATAATCATGCTCATGCAATCATAGTAGTTAAACAATAACACAACGATCATATGAATTATGATAAATATGTCTAATCAATGGACTATCTATCCCAACATTTAGTTTTCATAGGGTGACTACCAATCTATACGGCTGACTCAAGCCTACCGAATATACCAAATGTTCTAACTTACTGTTAGATGAAAACTGGATGGTCTGTCTAGAACTTACTATTTCTAGGGTCAAACTGATCCTAATGGTTTTGCGGGCCAACTAATAACCTATCTATCTATGTGTATTCCTTTTTGTGCGTAAACCTACTTTTAGTCTTACCCGTGACAAAGCCATATGCATTGGAATTTTAGACTCATATCAGCTAGAAGCTGACCGCTGAAGTATATGGCACTACCCTTCACCAATCCCATCTGATTTTTTAATCTCTGAGTCGGTTCATCCTATAATAATTTATCTAAAGGTGATAAGAACAACAGTCTCTATAGTAAAATACTTGGCTAAATACCATTTTTATACTTCCTTGAAAACATAAACCTTTACTGTTGATTTACCCCTGAAATCATCTTTTAAAACAAGGAAAAGATAGCCCTTTACTTTATCCAAAATACTTATGCCAAGTTATATGCTTTTATAAAACTTTATTGATGAAATTCGAAAACACTTAGAGGTTGTCGCACCTCAAAACTATAGGCTATAAGCCATGTATAATAAAACCTTTATATATGTAAAATGCGTTGTCCATAGCGCCACCAATGGTTATCACATCCCTTATGTTAAATCCTTTGATTTAAAAGTATAAGACCATAGGGCTAAAACAATAAAATTATATATCTATTGATAAAACATGGTATAGATATTGTTGATAAGAGTCATCGTCCATCTTCATTATCAAGCTATATTAAAGTCTTCGGTTTATAAAACACTATACATTAGATAATAACTATGTCGCATAGCATAATGTCAAGTTTCATAGGTCTGCATAGTATAAAGTTATAAGGCTTATAAATATAGGAATGGTGACATGGATACCTTCGGTGTCAGTGTATTATAGAGAGGTGCAACGTCATTATAGCCAACATGAGATCAGCGTCGAAAGTGATAGGAACGACGTCACCGCCAAAAGGAGTTAATATAGTAGAATGGCAGCGTCATTGCCATATAACATCAACGTTGAAGGTAACAACCTTGGCGTCAGTAATAACAGGTGGCCTTAGTATGCGGCGTGAGACATGCGACATCATCGATAATGTAGACAAGCATACTGTCTTCGAACCCAACCCTAGTGGATTCATTACACACCACCTGGAAGTGGTATCTATGCGTCCATTCTGATTAGTGACAACTGGCGGCATCGATGAATCACGACATCGACGACGACGACAATGACAATACTATAATTATCATTAAAACTGAATTCTTGCTATTCTTTTTAGAAAACCATTATAGATATATTTTCTTATTCTCAAAAGAATTTGCAACCCATATAATTTATATTAACATTATAATACAATTATTAAGCTTTTCTAGCCTAATAAAATCATAATAAATCATAAAAACATGGGAAAAGTCCTCAAAAATCACAATAACTCAAATTTTTTATATTCTTTAACATATAAAAATTTCAGGGCCACAAATATCAGTTAATTAACTTTAATAATTAAAACCCGAAACAAAATATTTTCTTCACTTAAGAAAATCATAAAATATTCATAATAACTCATAAAATTATGAAATTAAAATCCTGCTTCTAATATAATGTTTATAACATCATATCCAAATTTCAAGTCATTTGGGTGTCGTATGATAGGTTTTCTAACACAACATATCAATTAATTTCATAAATAAATTCCATAATTCATCAACAAGCATATATTCATCCAAAAACTTAAACATGGCATAACATCTATCATATAATTTCAAGTTTAATACAAATACTAAAAGTAAATAAGCATATTATGAGATGGGTATCGTTATTCACCTTGATTGGTTAAAAGAACTTGAGATCTGAATTAAGATTTGATTCCCCTAAGGTTTAACCTTGTTTTCTAGCTTTTCTTCTTCTTAATGCTCTCAACAATGGCTGGCCTTGTTCTTTTAGTTGGAATGGATGAATTATAATGAGGGAGATGGGGAGTGAAAGGGTTTTAGTTAGGAATTGAGGGTTTATATTTAGGAAATGAAGCTTATTCCTATTTTTCCCTTTTCATACTTCCTCATTCTATTTAATATTCTATTCGACATTATTAGTTCATCAATCAAGGCTCGACCCATATTACTTATCAAATATCAATCTCTTTATCCCTTCACATTATTTTATTTTATTTATCTAATTAAATATCCTAAATAATGTTAATTAAAATTAGGGTTGTTACATAGAAATAATGGAGATTGAAATCATACCTCCCAGCATAAATTTCTTTCCCTTCTCCTCAACCGTTGGCCCATCCGACAGTCCTTCCAAAGCAAAAATGCTCAGTTTCTTTAACTCGAGACTATCTTTCTTATTGCGCCTAGGCTTATAACAAACAAAGTACTTAACCTTCACTGCTCCTATCAGCTCTGGACACTTATTTGCATTATTTTCATAATGCCCTATCTGCCTGCAATTATAGCAGGTCAGGTCAGCAAACATCCTTCCATTCCCCACTTCCTCGAGCCTTTCCTTTTTCCCTACTGGCCCTTCTTACCTTTCTTCTATGGGGAATACTTCATTTTATTTTCAACATGAGCCTTTTGCCCCCACACCCTGCCTTTCAGCATACATTAGCTCATATCTCCTTGCCATATCCACCACTTCATTAAATGGAAGTGCTAGATGGGTCATCGTTCTGTCACTCGGTCCCAGCCTCAACCCCAGGATAACCTTCTCCACCTTCTTCCTAAGGTTCCTAATTAAATCAGCTTTATATTTAGATGATGCATTGAACTTCTACGTGTGATCCAACATAGAAAAACTCCTTTGATGCAATTCTATAAACTCTCGGACATCGCCAACAGTTCGGATCATGGAATATACTATCCTCAAACTCTCCTTAAACCTTTCCCAAGTAATTTTTTTGCTCAGGAATATCAGCTCTTACAGTTCCACACCAGACACTTTCCAGTCCCTTGAACTATCTAGACACAAGCTTCATCTTCTGAGCATATGTCGGCTCTATGTCCTTATGAAATCTATCATGCATCACTAGTCAATCACTTGCCTCCAACACCTATTTCATTCCATCAAACATCTCTCCTTCTAGATTGTGACGACCGACCTACACCACCGGCACCCAATATAACCAAATAGTATGCTGCTGACATGCCCGACCGATGTAGGATGATTGTCAAAGGTTGTAAAAGAAATAAAACATCACAGAACCTGTTGTATATCTCACAGCCCATCGAATAATATATATTAGCAATCTCAGACATAGAATAGGAGAAACGGTAATAACCAAGTAAACCAAATATCAGAGCACATATCCATAGAGTTATACAACATAGCAATACAATTTATACAAAACGAAAATGAACTCGGATAGACTATCTCATAATAGTGAAGCAAACACTATTTGGGCTCCAAAGTGCTGCACAACAGAATAAGGAATATAATATCCATATATAATATAAGAAACTCCATCCAGCTCATCCTCTACATAGCTACTGTGTCTCACCTAAACCTGCTATCTAGTCTACTCATTTAAGAGTACACAAGAAAATAAGAAGCAAAGCGTAAAACCTCAAGTTATACAACAGTCTGTTGTAAGTGATAAATGCATCATAAAATACTATACTGGTTGGCATAGTAAGGAACAAGGTATAAGAGTCATACCTGACCTGTCCCTTGCATCCAAAGAGTTGGCACATAATATCTATAATATGCTACTCTACTATCATCATCAAAATGTACTACGTTGTAAGTACAGTATCAGGTGTGTATCCAAGCCTCAAATACCTACATCAAGTGACCTCTCTAGAGTGATAGACTACCGAGGAAACAATCAAACCAAAAATAACATCCATCAAACAATCCTCACTATCACTCAATATGCTTGGATATAAGAAACCTCATAAGGCATGATCATAAGCCAAAGACTCAATCAAATCTTGGCTCCATCATGCTCAATCCATGCCATTTCGTAAGGTCAGGAAATAGGCCCATGGTCATAAGGTCTAGGATAATCTACGATCATACGATTTGGACACAGTTATAATCCAGGTGGGCGTCCCCACGTACCCCATCTACACAAGCACATAGGAAACCTCCAAGCGTCGATGATCCCTTCGCACATGCCTTCATAATGGAACACAATCATCCATTCTACCCATATCATAGTGGAACACCGTCATAATCCCACTCACGAGCTCTCCTCATTGAACCTGGCCTTTGGACCATTACTTCAGCTCTAGTCATCGAGCCACTATCATCGGAAGCTAACTTCACTTACTATCGAGTTACCGTCATCGCGGTTCTAAAGCCATCACATTGAAGCATTCCAATATCACTTCATTTCTTAACCATCAGTCTTCATCGTGTTGTCACTTCACCATCAAATGATGAACAAACGAACACCTCCAGCATGGCCTATAGACTACGTACTTCAATTCCCAGAAGTTTCACCTCAACCCGATAAAAACATTCAAGTTGATGCCGACCTCTACCACTCGGTGTTAAGAAGAATCCTTCACCAAATTTCGTTCCTCTACTTCCATGAAGCCTTTTTCCTTCAATGCTCAAACTCCCAAGTCACTAGAACTCCACCATCACTTGGGAAAGTACTCGGTACCGAGTCCTCCCCTTAGCCAAATTTTGGATTTTGACTTCTGGAATCTCTCTCCCTTTCCAACCCAATGCTCGACTCGAAGCATCCCTCTATTTTCTCCAAGCAAGCCTGAAGTACGACCCGAAGCCTAATTCCACCGAGCTAATTTCCACTAACCAAATTCTACGCATCACAACCACTTTCCACCAAACAAAATTTGATGCGACTTGAAACCGTGGGCTCCTCCCTTTTGCCTTTGATTTTACCAATTTGACAACTTCTTTCCTAACTACCTAAAAGTACTAACAAACCATATCCAGTGTACACACAAATCTGAAATATCATCCGTATACATCATACACATACAATTCATCAAAACATAGTAATCATACAAATCCTATCCTAGATCTAACTTTTCACTAGCATATCAATATGATCAAAAGAGGTTGCAAAACCATTAAAAAAACCATTTTAATTTCGACCATAAACATGTATGAAGGTGTGATTAAAGTTATAAAGCGTTTTAGGATCAAAATCATGTTAAAAACATCTAATTTAACTATATAAACATGCATAAGATAATGAGAGGTCAAGAACCATCACCAAATACCTAATATACCAATCTTTCCTTTAGATCTGAAATGGACAGCAAGGAGAACAAATTCAAATTAGTCAAAAATGATACTCTCGAATCCCTCTATGCTATTTACCCATCTAATGTTGATTTAGGCTAGGATTAGTAAGAAAAAAGGAAAGTGTTTTGATGAAATTAGGATTAATGGAGGTTTGAGATTGTACTGGGACATGGAAAATGCGATAAAGATGTCCCATCAGCCCTAATTAGGTGAAAATCTCAAAATTAGTTAGTGAGCTTAGGTTTGGGCCTAATTAATTACCCACTAATTCTGGCCAACAATAGCAAAAAACTAAAATAGTTATAATTTTCAAACAGTAAGTCCAATTTACTATTATGACCACTCTATGAAATGAGAAACCATCATCCTGAAGCAACGAAAGTAGTTTCAGACTCTAACTTGACTTTTATCAAAATTTATAGTCTATACAAGATTTTTAAGGTCAAAACGGTGACATAGAAATTCGATAAAATCATTGGTGTGTACAATGTCCCCAAGAGCTATTTTTCGAAATTTTAGAGTCATGGGACCTCATATGAATTAAATAATAATATTTTACGATCCTCTGATACGTAAAATATGGGCCGTTACAGTCTCCCCTTTTAGGAATTTCGCCTTCGAAATCTCCAAACCAATAAAAAATATAGTCAACTATTGTTAACCCGCATGCCTAACAATCATATGCAACCAGCAAACATCTCAAGAAAGCATCCATACAATCAATAGTATAGATAACCTATCCTAGCATGCGAGATACTAAACTATCATATATGATATCAAATATAAAAGTAAATATGATAAACAGTAGGCCTTACCATGTAAAAGCTTTGGACATGAAGCCCTCATGCTGTCCTTGGTTTCCCACGTGCAATCGCTTTTACTTCGGCCCTATTAAACCTTTGCAGACTCCACCATCATCCTCCTAAGCAGTTTCGTATCGCGTCCGATAATACAAATTAGGATATGAGGTCTCAAAGCTTCTACTTCAATCTTGATATCATCAAGTTGATTTGGTGCAATTTTCATGCCTGAGTCATGCATAACTTCCATAAGTGAGAGACGTGGAAGATGTTATGTACGCCCACCATCTTCTGATGTAAGTCAACCCTATGTGTTGGGTTCCCAATCCTCTTTGCTGTCAGAAAAGGACCTACAAACCTTGGCGCAAACTTCTCTTACTACCGAATTAAATAGCGTATTTAATGGAGAAATATTTACAAACACCATATCATCGACAGAGAACTCCAAATCTCTATGTCTCTTATCAACATAGCTCTTCTGCTTAACCTAAACAACTTTCATTCGTTGTCAAATCATCTCAATGTTATTCAAGGTTTCCTAATCATATCTGGCCCAAGTATCAATTTCTCACCTACTTTCCACCAACATGAAGGAGCGTTACATGGTTGGCTATGCAATGCTTCGTAGAGTGCCAAACTAATACTAGACTGATGGCTATTGTTGTATGCAAACTCTACCAAATGCAAGTGATCGTCCCACAAGCCTCTGAAATCGAGAATGCAAGCTCATAAGAGATCCTCCAATATATGATTAACTCTCTGTGTCTTCCCATCAATTTGTGGATTATAAGCTGTACCGAGATGCAGCTTGGTCCCCAACGCCTCTTGTAAGCTTTTCTAAAACCTACTAGTGAATAAAGGGTCTTGGTTACTCATAATATTCTTCGGCACACCTTCGAATCATACAACCCATTTCACATACAACTCGGCCAATTTGGATTCCATTCTACTAGACTTAATGGGTATGAATTGAGCACTCTTCATCAATTTACCAATTATGACCCAAATGCTATGTACCCTGCTCTGGTCCTCGATAATCCATCTATAAAGTTCATCGACACTTGCTCCCATTTCCACTTGGGAACTTCAAGTAGTTTTAGCAATCCACTTGACTTCTTCTGCTCTGCCTTTACCAACCGACAGTTCATACACTTTGAGATGGATGTCATGACATCCTTATTCATCCATTCCCATTAATAGGTCTGTTTTGTATCATGGTACATCTTATTACCTCCAGGATGTAATCAATCTAGAGTGGTGGCACTCTCAAAGCACCTCATCTCGAAATCCATCAACATCGGGAAGCAAACAATCTCCCATCCTTACAAAGCCAACCATCTCGGTAGAGTCTGTACTACTTCATTTCCTCAAACTCTACTCCTTCTTCTATTTTTGCCATGATCTTAACTAGTCTAGCATCTCGCCTCTGACTAGTACCGATAGGCTCAATCAAAGTAGATATGATCGTCAAACTTGCCAACATCTTTGGCTCTAACTCGTAGCGAGGTCTAAAATGTTAGCTAACAATGTACTCCAACCGCTTCCACTCTAGGAATATCGCTTCCAAATTGGCATGTCTTCTACTCAATGCCTTGATGGATGCATTCCTCCGGGCATATAGGAAATGTCAAAGCCGTAGGAGGCCAAGAATTCCAACCATCACTACTGGCGAAGGTTGAGATCCTTTTGAGAGAAAAGGTACTTCAATGATTTATGGTTCATGAATAGCTCGAACCTTTCTCCTAATAGATAATGCCTTCAAATCTTCAAAGCAAACACTATCTCCGCCAACTCCAAATCATGAGTCAGGTACTTCTTCTCGTGCAGTTCCAGTTGTCAACTAGTATAGGCAATAACTTTTCCCCTCTGCATCAGCACCGCACCTAGTCTAGAACCATAGATGAAACTCTCCCACCTCTATACTCACACTATCCAAGAGTGTCACTAAGTAATACTGTCAGATAATATGGAGAATGAGGCAAAATGGGGTACATACATGAATATTATCTTAGGCTTACACTCGTACATGTTTAAATATCAAATAAATAACTCAACTATATATACATAGTATCGGCACAAAGAAATAAACACGTGTGCCTCCTACATAGAATAATACACAATATATATATATATATAATATCAGAAAACATGGAGTCAATAGCAATGATAACATATAATACTGAATATTCAAGGTATGTCCAATATACAATACAAGAATAAACGTATACTCATAGGATATACACTACATCCTAGTCTCCTCTAAGCTCAGAACAATACAAGCTGGTCTCACTGTCCCTGAACCTAAAATGTCTTGGACTGACCCAAGTATTATGTAAATAACACACGGGTTAGACTATATCTAATTTAGAGGTCAACACATATATAGATATAGAATATGCATAATATATAGTGATGATATACAAAAAAATATTATGAAAAAATAGCAACAACCACAGACCAAGCATAATGATGTTATCACCCATATAAATTCACATAAAATATTATCCAAAATAATATCGAATGGGTGAATCATTCATATCTAAATTCATCATTAAAGTCCATAAGTCATCAAATATGAGATATCATCAAGTATATTTAGGCTAGCAAATAGCAATGCCCAAGTATATCCCTTAATCTCGAGCAATAGAATATTAACATCAATATAAAATATAGGCAGCCTACCTGAAATATCACACATAAAAAAAGATATGAGAATCCATAATACTTTGGATACCTATCCAAATATAATCTCATCTCCTCATATATGAATAAGTCAGAATAAATCGTGACGAGGAATGACTGTATGGCAAACATGAAGTCCCAAGTAGAGTAATATATATACATTAATATATGGGTCACCTAACCCTACGTCGTCTAACCCATATCTATACTTAAGTGAGGTATATCAATAGAACAAGCCTATCTACCATTATGTTAGAACCAAAAGGGAGATTGATGGCCGTCTGCCCGCTTTTGGAGCCTAGGGTCACCTGACCGGATCTACTCCTACAGTCTTTAGTTACCTCGATCGACATCGTGATTCTTATCCACTAATGGCTCGTCAATTCATAGCCTCAGTCATGACCTTGCTTTGCCCCTGTAGGTAATATACTGCTGACATGTGCGACAAAAGGGGCTATAGGGCACCTGTCCTACGGGTCACCTAACCCAAATCTCATGATATAGGGCACCTACCCTATGGGTCACCTAACCCAAATCTCATGATATAGGGCACCTACCCAATGGGTCACCTTACCCAAATCATGTGATGTGCATCCAATAAAAGTATTATGGATCTAGGGCACAACCATAATATCAGCCCGCTACGGTGGATTCTAATCATCTGGTCCTCTCCAACACCAATAAAAGGAGTACGTCAAGATAGTGACACATAATATCAATAAATATAAGGGCACCTGCCTTGCTCACACTTATAAGTACAACCTCACGTAAGTACAATCTCATAATACAATCCTTGTAACATGAGTGTCATCTACTTATAATCAATAACCGAATAAATATCACAATAACATCCCATACCACTATGTGATACTCAAACGTTTATTCACTGCTTATAAATTATACTCAATCTCCACAATATTCTATATAACGAGTTCAAAGAATAATCGAAGAAATATTACCGAATTCTCTATCCCAAATGGTATTATAACTCCGTTTATTCAGATTCCTCGCCACCCATAATCAAAATCATGATAAATAAAAATATTCCAAAAATGAGAATATCAGTAATGTATAAGGAAGGATGTCATCATCATATGAAATTAAATCAAAAGCAATTAATTAAAATATATAATGATGAATCATTAATAATGTCAAAATTTGTATAAAAAATGGGAAATCATAAAATGAAGAGGTTATACAGAAAATCCCATTTGATTTAGAAATGAAATAATAATAAAGTTCAACAAGGTCTTTCTTTAAACAATTAAATATAAGTAAAATATTTAAATATACATAAAGTACACTTTTCTAATTCATAAATAATGATATAAATTATATTGAACACTTTAAAATACTTAAAATATTAATTAGAAACTTATTATTTAAATCCAATTACAATTTTCTTTTCATAAATTAATAAATTAAGATAAAACTTCTTAAATCAATTTTGTATTCTAAAATAAATAAAAACCTTTAAATATATTATATATTAAATAGTATTCTAATTTTATTTATATAATTCCAAAATAAAGATTTAAATACCAAAATTCATTTTCCAATCTTTACTTGTATATTTTAAAACCTTTAAGATCACTTTACTAATCAAATATATTTTATAGAATGCTTTCCATAATTTTCTATAATTAGTTACCATTTTTAAATAAATATATAAAATTCATAATGAATTATAAATTCATAAAATATGATTCAATATTTTCACTTTATACACAAACTAATTAAAATTAAAACATTTTCTTTTAAATCGTTCCATATTTGAAATTCTCATATTATAAAAAAGGACTATTAAAATAAATCAAAAATCATTTAATTATTTTATAAAAAGAGTTCTACATTTTTCTAAGCTTTTAAAACTCTTTTAGAAATATTTAAATAACCATTATAATAAAAATCTTTGTAAAATAATATTATTATTCTCATAATATATTTTGTAACATAGTATTACATTCTATTTGCCTCTTAAAACAATTCCAAACTTATAATATTGATTATAAAAGGGTTTTATAATCAAAAGGAAACTATATTTATGTTTGTAATTAAAAATATACTTGTAAATATAAAAATAGTTAAATCGAACGGAATTTAGTAAAATATTTATAAAATACTTTTAATAAATTTTTAAAACCCTTCGAAATTTTTTTTAAAGACTTTTCAAACATCTTTTAAACAAGAAAGTAAACAATTTACTAATTTAAAATTTATGTAATATAGTTACTCCATAGACATGTCAACATACAAATGCGTGTGCGTGTAGTTAAATTCGGAAACGGACAGAGTTCCATTTTGCAATAACCCTGCTTTCTCTACCGTATAAATAAATAAATTTAATTAAAATAAATGTTTGAATTTGATTTGCGATAATTAATATTTTGAAAATAAATTTTTGGTTAATTAAATTCTATTTAATAAAAGGTTTTGTTTTAATAAATTGAATCAAAATTAATAAATTCTTTTCTAATAATTTATTAAAATTGAATAAAATGTTTTAGTTAATATAAAATATTTTAAAGTGTAAATAATTTTTATACGATTGAAATGGAAAATAAATTTATTATATAATAATACAATGAATAATTAAATAGAAATATACAAATGCTGAAATGAATTATTAAATAAGAACAGATAAGTAGTGAATTGGATAAAATTGTGCATCCATCGGTTTATTTTTCGTAAAATGAAATGTAAACAGAATTAAATTAGGTTGGAATTTATTTACAAGTAAACAAAAAAAATTATATAAAAAGGAAAGGAAGAGAAATGAATTGATTAAACTAAAGCCTAAATTAAGGCCCAAACTAAGATTAAGCCCACTCGTTTTCCTCTCTTCTTTATTTTACTTTAACCAGTCTAGACCTTCCTTTCCCTATCTTCTAACTTAAGTCCCAAATCATGAACTAAAGCCCATTTTTTCCCCAATCCACCAAAAATCGTGACCCAATGTGAAAAAATGAAATTCAAAATCGTGCATGGTGGGCCGAACCCAGCAACGTCGACTACTTCGGAGGAGATGGGTGCATGTGATTAGGATATGGAGTTGACCTAGTTATGGGTGAATGTAAGCTGCTTCGTGATCTGGTAGAGATACGTGCAGTCGTGCGGCTAAGGGATGCCGATGATAAAGGGATGCGGTGATGTCAAAGCTGAACTACTTTGAGTTGTGCTTGGCTGCATTAATAGAGAGAGTGATCAAATAAAAGTGGTAGCGTCGGAGTAGGTGTGATGATACAAATGTTGGCGACCTATTGTTGGTGTAGGCATTGTGGAAGGTGGTTAAAGCTGCGACTAAGGGCAGCAACAACCTCGAGGAACGATGATGAATGGCTTGGCAGCAACATTCGCATCATTTAGTCGCTAATTTGGTTGTTTAAGCATTTATTCAGTGAGTTATTTTCTAAACTCACATCTATATCTATATCATATTGCTTGATGTGTATTTATCCCATATATTAATTGAATTACTTGGTTGAAATATTTGTTTGGGATATTGGATTGATTTACATGATATTTGATGTGATTTTGTGTTTAATAGTGGAGTCTTGTGTATGTTGGATCATCAAAATGCAAAGGAGACGCTGTCCGATTGCATTTTGATTTATGCAGTTATTTTTGTGTGTTTGCATTGTATGGATGGCCGGAATTTGATGTAAACCAATTCGGGCCACACGATAAAATTTATAATGATGATCGATTGGTTGTTTTGGAGAATTTCACTCCATGATTTATATTTTGGACATTTTATTGATTTTTCTTGTTTTAAAATATTTTTGGAAGCTTGCATAAATTAATTAGGGGTTTACAAATTTAATTGAAGTGTATTTTTGACTAAATAAAAGCGATTGAAAAATAAAATATTGGAGATTGTTTTGGAAATAAAAGTTGTTTTGAAAATGTAAATAGAGAATTTTAATAGTGCTAGGTCGTTTGGATTTTTATAAGTATAAATGTGGAATTTTAATAATATTTCTAGAAGGGAATTTCTTTGTAAAGTGCATACTAAATAAAAAGGATTTAAAGGAAATTTCAAAGAAGGGATTTTTGATTATCAAAATTTACTTTTAAGATTGAAATATATGCCCCTTTATATATATATATATAATTTGTTTTGGAATTGCTTTGGAGTTACTAAATTTGTTTAGAAATCATATTTGAGTATGGAAAATTAATAAATGATTTTATGTTTAATAATAAGTTTTAGAAGATAACTTTTACATTTTAAAATAAAGAAATAAATCGTCGAAAGATATTTATGAACATTATAAACCCCTATTTTGATTTATAAAAGATTGGAAAATAAGTATTTTAACTATTTAAAAATTACGAAGGTTTTCATTGATCATAATACATTTTTATAAAAATTTCTTTCTAAACAAATATGTATGTCATGATTGTTTCTATTTCTGTGTAACGAGCAATCTGAATAAATAGAGTTATAATACCGATTAGTATGAGACTTTTGGTAATATTTTTTTGGTTATTCTTTGGACTTGTTATATGGAATAATTGTGTGACGAGGACTGTAATTTACGAGTATTGAGTAAATAGGCGAATAACACTAGATGGTATGGGATACTTAAGCTATTATCTATTCGATTACTTTCTATAAGTAGACGTCACTCTATCAGGGTTAAGTATACGAGGTATTAATTTATGGTGATGCCACATGATGTTTGATGACCTCTTATTCATGTTGATAGTTGGATGTGTTTTTATTTCACCCCTTTTGATATTATATTTCTTGATGTGTTATTTGAATATTTAGTGATTGGGAGATGATATGTACATGGTATGTGATATGGTGTCATATACATTAAGTTGTCTACATGCCATATTAGGATATATAGTTGTTGCTATCTTTTGACACCTACATTCTAGATATAGTCTGACCCGTGTGTTATTTATATAATACTTGGGTCAGTTCGAGATAGTACATGTTCAGGGACGAAGAGATCAAATTGTGATTGTTGGGCATAGACGGAGGTTAGTTTATTAGTTGACTAGTGTACCATTATTTATTATTGTATCCCTGTGTATATTGTTGATGTTGAGATGTATATGTTAGATTTATACATTGTATATTTTTGATGATAGTGGGTGTTTGACTATTTTCATAGATCCACTTGACTTGTGTATTTTATGTTATATGTTATCGATGCGTTGTTGACTTTGTGTTCTATGAGATTTATTTTATATTATGTATTGTTCTATCCTGAAAACGTACGTGTTTATTGCTTTATGTCGATACTGTATATGTACATGTGAGTTATTTATGATTTTTGAAATACGCGCTAGTGTTATCCAAAGGGAACATTCATGTATGACAGCCCAATATTGCCTCGTTCTCTGTATTATCAGACATATACCTAATAATACTCTTTGGTAGTATGGGTATAGAGGTGGGGTGTTACAATTAGTATCAAAGTAGGTTTAGAACAATACAGAGTATAAGAGACACAAGTCTTGGCCGTAGATGAGACTTATAGTTCATGTCCCTATGGATGTGTGGTAGATTGTTGTTTATACTTAAGTGGTTGTAGGAGTACACGATGATTACTAGGTTAATCATCTGGGGATGTATCTATATTTTTATTATTATATAATATATAACATTTTTTTTCCTTTTTCTTCCTTTTTCTAAATTTAAGTCTCTATATGAGATGTAGAGAAATCGATGGAGGTCATGAAGGTAGAAGTAGCTAGTTTGGCTAGTAGTGTCGGTATTGATGATGAATGTTAGATCTCTATGTGGCATTGAATGTGAATGACGTAGTTCATTTAGGGAAGCTGTAAAAGACCCCGATTCGAATCTCGTATTGAATGCTTTACAAAGTTAAATTGTGATAAGGCGAGTTGAGTAAGAGGATCTAGTAGTGATCAGACTAGCGCAACGGAAACTGATTGATAACTCTTCGTTGAATGCATGTATTTGTTTGGAAATGTGCTTATTGTTATATTGTTGCTTATTTGATTTTACCGATGGATGTTGTGTGATGATTTTCATTGTTGTTAATGAATTGGATGTTTGTACGAATCTTGAAAATAAGTAATTTTATTCAAATAAGCAAATGATTTGATAAATATGAGTTTGATTTTATAAGGTGATTGAAAATAGTGTCATAATTTATTTTGGTGTTAATTTGTCCATCGAGTGCTTTAGGAATTTTGATCGATGCGGGTGCACAAGTATTCGATATAGGGATTCCTAAACACTTAAACGAGGCAAAGTTGACATGATATTTTAGAATGATATAGGAATAATTTTATTTAGAATTATATGTTGTTTTATGAAATAATATATTATTTGGAGAAAAAATATTTTATTTTTCTAGATTTGTATGTATTTTGAACTACATATGCAGCCATTGGATATTAGTATAAAATTGAGATCAATGGCGAAGCGATATTGATATATTATCCTAGGCAGTCAACATTGTAGCCAATTGGCGAAATGAATCACTAAAATTTATGATACACCAACATTATGTATTTTAATATAAATTAATTTATGGATTATTATAGAAAGATATTTGTTTAAAAATTGAACTAAAAGAATTTCCAAAGAAATATATTTATGGATATAGACTAGATTTGTTTTGAGTTAAAGAAAATTTCCTATTGAGAGAATAACTATGCTACATACGTTATTTCAAAAATTGTAAAGGAAAAAAGAAGGGAATATTATTTATTTTAAAATCATGTTTTGGGAAAATATTATAATATTTTGAAATCATTTCAAAAGAAATAAAAATACATTGGAATATATATATATATATATATTTGTTTTTGAAATAAAGGATAAGTGTGAATAAGAATTATTTTTAACTTGATAAATTTAAAACATTAAAGAGAATTCAAATTTTTGTAATTCTTAGTTTTTCAATAAGAAGATTTCATATTATACAATTTGATTATTTCTTGTATTTGGTATGTAGCATATTATACACATATGTGACTGTCAATTTATATATTTGATATGTTCATCAGTTATAAAAGATCTAAAATAAATTTTAAAGAAAGTTCTATATCAAAGATTTTAGGATTTTTGAGGAATGTTTTTTATTATGAATTTTCAAAAATCTGTATCTAACAAGAGGGAGAAAATCAAATATCAAGGAAAAAAAAGAAAGGTCGTGTTTCCTGGGGATTGACCAGGCAACTTAGTACTCGACATCCCCATCGTTCGGTTAAAGAATGAGCGTTCAGCATGTTAAGACCGTTCGGCACGAGCACATCGTTCGGTATCTAAAGGGCGTTCGGCATGGGATAAGCGTTCGGCATCTAGGAGCGTCTGGCATCGAGACACGTTCGGTATTGAATACCGTTCAGCCAAAGAAGAACGCTCGGCATAAGATTGTTCGACAACCAAAGAACATTCAACCAAAGACATCGTTCGGCCAAAGGACGTTCGACATATAGAGAACGCTCGACATCCATAAACGTTCAGCCTACAAGGTGTGTTCGGCATTCCTGGACTGTTCGGCATTCCAGCCTCATTCGATCTGCATCCCTCACTCAACACCACACCTTGTCCAGTGCATGTCTCGTTTGGCAATCACCTGCAGCTCGTCATCCTTGGCCATTCGGTACAAACGAGTGTTCGGCATTCAGAGTGTCCGGTCTCACCTCGTTCGGCATAAAGGGGGAGGCTCGTCATTCCGACGTTCGGCCTATATGGTTCGGCGCATAGGACTTTCACTATTTGGACCGAGTTATTCAGCCACCAGACCCACCAGAGAAGTCCAACCTACCTTCGTCTATAAATAGAGAGGCAGGGGCACAGTGAAATGGACCTTTTTCGGGAACACTGGGGAGACTCTGCCGCTTTCAAGACTTATCCTCTTTACTTAGCAATTGTATTCAAGTATTTGATCTACGGATTGTATCTGTAATCAATCATCAAGTAAAGCAATAAAGTTTAACCTCAAAGTTGACGTAGGCAATTACGCTGAACCACTATAAATCCGGTGTTCTTACTTTCTGCATTCAAATTAGCATATTCTTCCTTGTTTAATTTATCTTCATCACTTATATCTCTACACAATCTTTCTCAACGAGGTTAGTGACCAATTTTGGTGCTAACACTTTGGTGCTTTCACAGAGAATTGAATTCTCAGACCTCAAGGATCTGCTTTGAAGCTACTGGATTGAATAAATCCCCCAAAGAAGATCCGACTCATTCATAGGACGTCCGTTGATTCTACTCAGAGTTCGTACCAATAACTCTACAATGGCAAGACCACGTACCAGATCAGCTTCTCATAATGCGGACGCCCACGAGACTGCTAGCGTGCAACAAGCAGGACCTAGCAATCCGCAAGCGATTCCAGGTGCAGGGACTACCGCCCAGGACCAAATGCCGGTTGTCACCAGAATAGAGTTCAACGACTGGATGAGAGAACTCAGGGAAAGCAGGAGACAACTTGGAGAGCAGATGCAAGCCAACGCCAACCTCATGGCACAACTCACTCAACAACAGCACCAGAATGCTGGGGGCAATCCCGCTCCTTATTCCTCATCCGACAGCTCAACTTCATCCGATGAACCTCCTAGGCGTAGATGCCGTAATACTGAAACTGCACGGGCAGGTGTTGCTGTCCGAACAGTTGGAGACAGTGACCAAGCCGGAGCTGGAAACTTAGGAGCTGGAGTGCAGGTGGAGGCTGGAGTCCCAGACCATCAAGATGCTAACGATGTCGAACCTCAAGATGCACATTTGGCAGATCGCCAACAGAGGAGGCATCAGCATGATCAGTCACGTAGAACAGACTCCAACCTTCCACCCTCCATACAAACACCAGACCTGATAGCCATGATCAGACAATTGATGAAAGAGAATCAAGGCTTATCGAACGATGATTGGGGAGTATCAAGAAGTCATACTCCGTTCACAGACATTGTTCTACAGGCAGCGTACCCCAGAAAGTTTAGTATGCCAACTATCCCGGCTTATGAAGGAAAGACTGATCCCAGACAGCATGTCATGAGGTACGAATGGATGATGGATTCAGCTAGAGAAAATGATGCAACCAAGTGTAGATGCTTTCCAATTACTCTATCTGGGATCGCTACTATGTGGTTCACCCGACTTCCTCCGGGGTCCGTATCCAGTTTCGAGGAGTTGGCGAAGAAGTTTATAGAACAGTTCAGGATACACACTACTCGTCCAAAAGACGTGATCTCTCTATCAAGTGTAATCCAGGCTCCTGGGGAGTCATTGAAGGAGTATTTACAAAGATTCCATGTTGCGGCAACTGAAGTCAGTAATCCCAATGATCATGCAATTCTTATGGCTGTGATGCGAGGCGTGGATCCGGATTCAGAGTTTGGAGATTGGCTGGTAGGAAAACCTCCGACTACGCTAGAGCGTTTTACTCGAAGGTACATCAGTTCATAAGAAGAGAAGAAGCTAGGTGGGTAAGGCGAGATAAGGCACCGGGACCTGTCCAGGAGTCCATAAAAAGCAACATTGCTGTGAAGCAGTCCGGAGACAACTCGGGAAAAGTTCAAGTCAATGTCCAAAACAAGCTCGGGCAATCTAAGGAATCCGAAGGAAGAAATCAAGGGAAGAAGAGAGAAGCGGGGAAGTGGAAGCCGAGAATTCCGACCTACAACGAGTATACCCCGCTGAATGCGTCTCTCGAGAACATTTACCTATCAACCTGCAATACCTTTCAGTACAGAAAGCCATGTCCAAAGGAGTCAACCGAAGAACAAAAGCGGACTGGGAAATACTATCGCTTCCATGAGACTTATGGGCACAATACAGAAGAGTGCAGACACCTACACGACGCTATAGAAAAGTTGATCAGGTAGAAAAAGTTACAGGAATTTGTGAAAAGTCCACAGGAAAGAGGACAAGGCACATCCAACCCAGGTCGTGCACCAGCCCCGCGTCATCCCGAGGAGCCTGACCGGACTGTGGGCAGACTGGTCATAAACACGATCATCGGCGGGCCTCACCCTGCGGATAAGAACTGGCAAGAGATGGAGCGGTATGCTAGTTCCCTGAAGCATGCAGATTTCGAGTGTTGCTCCAACATAGAGGATGGGACCCCTACTAAACAGCTGCGCATGATGACAGACGATATAGTATTCAGAAACAGAGATGCTGACCAAGTAGAGGCTCCTATCATCGACCTGATGGTCATATCTGCGACAATCGGACCGGCTTATGTGAAAAGAATTTTGATTGATTGTGGAAGTTCTGTCATCATCATCTTCAAGAAGGCTTATGACTAGATAAAGAAGGAAACGAAGGATTTAAAACCGTCTAAAGCTCGTATACATGGCTTTAATGGCGCAGCGACCGATGCAGTGGGGTATGTTGAGTTACCAGTAGAACTGGGACAAGGCGAGCGTCGGAGGGTGCGAATCCTACCCTTCGTAGTTTTGGATGTGGATTCTCCGTACAATGTGTTCTTGGGCCGACCGGCCCTGGCTGAGTTTAGGGCAGCATTAGCCCCGTGGTGCTTAACTTTGAAGTTCCCGACTGACAAAGGAGTAGGTGTTGTTCATGGCGACCAGGCGACTGGTCGTGCCTGTTATGTGGCTGAGCTCCGAGAGGCCCATCGGAGGGAGAAAGGAAAGGTTGCGGACAATCCCGTCCGCATCCATAATACTGATAATTGACAAGTAATGCCCGAGCCCTGGCTCGGGCATAATTCTCGGACCTTCAGAGACATAGATCCGAGAGACGATGATGAGAAACCCAGGGAAGGAAAGGCAGCGCCGGCTGAATTAACAATTGACATTTCAGTCACCCGAGACGGTCCATCGTGAGTACTGAAGATCGGATCACAACTCGGCCCCGCAATGACTAAAGACCTTAGTGATTTCCTCCGAGCGAATCTTGATGTTTTCGCCTGGATGCCTTCTGATATGTGCGGGATTTCTCCTGCTATTACGAGTCATATGTTGAACATAGACCCGAAGTACGTCCCGGTTAAACAAAAGAGGAGAGGAATGGACCCGGAGAGGTCCGTTGCTCTCAAAGAGGAGGTGGACAAACTCAAAGCCAATGGGTTCGTCCGCGACGCCCTCTACCCTGAATGGGTATCGAAACCCGTGCTGGTGAAAAGGCGAACGGGAAATGGAGAACTTGCATAGACTATTCCGATTTGAACAAAGCATGCCCCAAGGATAGTTTCCCATTGCCTAGGATTGATCGGTTGGTCGACTCCACTGCAGGACACGAGTTGTTATCATTCATGGATGCATACTCGGGATACAATCAAATCCCGATGCATATTCCGGACCAAGAACACACCAGTTTCATCACAGACGTTGGGTTATATTGCTATGTAGTAATGCCTTTCGGATTGAAAAACGTAGGAGTGACTTATTAGCGTCTGGTGAATCGAATGTTCAAAGACCAGCTTGGTAAAATGATGGAAGTCTATGTGGATGACATGCTCGTGAAGTCACGACAGTCAAACGACCACATTCGAGACTTAGCGGAGATGTTCGATATACTCAGATATTATGGGATGAAGATCAACCCTCTGAAGTGTTCCTTCGGCGTTGCGTCGGGGAAGTTTTTGGGATTTATTGTTAATGCTAGGGGAATTGAAGCGAACCCAGAAAAGATTCAAGCTATTCGAGATGTGCAAGTGCCCAGAACTATAAAGCAGGTACAAAGCTTAAATGGAAAGGTGGCTGCGCTGAGTCGATTTATATCCAGAGCCACGGACAAGTGCATTCCCTTCTTCGATACAATAAAGAAAGGGAAGAGAAATTTCGAATGGACATCCAACTGTGAGGAAGCGTTCCGAGATCTGGTGAGGCATTTGGAGAGTCCTCCAGTGCTGTCAAAGCCAGTAGACCACGAGATGCTGTACATATACTTGGCCGTATCCCCACATGCTATAAGTGCGTCTTTAGTCCGCGAGGAGGACCGAGTCCAAAAGCCGGTGTATTACGTTAGTAAACATTTAACGGGGGCAGAAAGAAATTACCCTAAAATTGAGAAATTGGCCTATTGCTTGGTGATTGCATCACGTAAGCTGCGCCCATACTTTCAAGCACACTCAGTCAGTGTCTATACCAATCGGCCCCTACGGCAGGTACCCCAACGACCAGAAACTTCTGGAAGGATGTTAAAATGGAATATCGAGTTGAGTCAGTTCGATATCACCTACCTGCCACGAAGAGCCATACAAGGGCAAGCATTAGCAGATTTCATCGCTGAGTTTACTGTATCTGACGAACCAGATAATCACAGTGTCAATCCCCCCATTCGATGGAAATTGTACACCGATGGGGCATCAAACGACCGTTGCTCCAGAGCTGGTGTAGTTCTCGTAACTCCAGAGAATCGATCGATTTGTTACGCGTTGAAGCTCAATTTCCCAGCTACAAATAATGAGGCAGAATATGAAGCACTGGTTGCTGGTTTAAAACTCGTTGGAGAACTTGGGGTTAAATTAGTTGAAATCTTTTGTGACTCGCAGCTGGTGGTGTACCAAGTGCGAGGAGACTACCAAGCAAGGGGACAGAAGCTTGCTCCGTACCTTGTTCTGGTTCAGGAACTATTTTCAAACCTCGAACATTATGACATTTCGCATGTCCCGCGTGAACAGAACAAAGAAGCCGACTCATTGGCTAAATTTGCAAGCACTGGCGATGCACAACAAATGGGATTGGTTCCCGTCGAAACCTTGCAAGCTCCAAGCATAGACGCGATGGAAGTTGATTTTGTGTTGGAAACATGAATCGAGAGGGAATCATGGATCACCCCATTCAAACTATACCTGACGACCGGAACTTTACCAGAAAAAAGGAGCGAAAGACGACAGGTCATTCGAAAGGCCGCGCGATATGTGATGCAGGATGGAGTAATATATCGGAAGGGGTTCTCGGTCCTCTTATTACGATTCATTGCCCATGATGAGACAAAGCGGGTCTTGAAGGAGGTTCACGAAGGAGAATGTGGCGACCATACTGGGGGGCAGACATTAGCAAAAAAGATCCTCCGCTATGGATACTATTGGCCAACCGTAAATCGGGACGCTGCAGACTACGCAAGAAAATGTGACAAGTGTCAAAGATATGCGAAAATCCCGAGAGCTCCACAAACAGAACTCACACAAATCGTTAGTCCCTGGCTATTTGCAATCTGGGGAATCGACATAATCGGCTCTTTGCCTATATCCAAAGGTGGTGCAAAATAGGCAATAGTTTCAGTCGAGTATTTCACAAAATGGGCCGAGGCAGAACCTTTAGCCACGATCACCTCTAAGAAGGTCATTAATTTCATTGTACGAAACATTATATGCCACTTTGGCCTCCCTCGAACCATCATTATGGACAACGGAACGTAGTTTGAAAGCAGAGAGTTCAAAGATTTCTGTTTAAAATATGGCGTTGAGAAGAAGTTCGCCACCGTTGCGCATCCGAAAGCTAACAGACAGGCGAGGCCGTAAACAAAATAATCAAGTCCATACTGAAGAAGCGTTTGGAAAAAGCCGAAGGCAAGTGGTAGATGAACTCCCAACAGCATTATGGGCTTATAGAACTACCCACAAGTCCGCGACTGGCCACACTCCATTCGCCTTGGCATACGGCTCGGAAGCCGTTATACCCGTGGAACTTGAAGTTCCATTATATTGAGTGACATATTATGATCCCAGGATGAATTAGGATCTCTTGTTGGAATCACTGGACTGCATCGACGAAAAACGGGAAGAGGCTGAACTAAGAGCGGCAGCACATAGGCACCGAGTCAAGCGATATTACGACAACAATGTCCGCCCAAGGATCTTTGATGTGGGTGATCTCGTTTTGAAACGAGTTTTCCCGGTACCATCACGTATGAATCCTAACTGGGAAGGTCCATACGTCATTGAACGGAAAGCTTGGAGAGGGAACATTCAAGCTAGCGACCGTTGATGGCGTGACACTCCCCCGGGCGTGGAACAGTGAACATTTGCGACATTATTAAATTTAGCCTGTTTCTTTCTTGTTTTAGGCGTAGTTATTTCCTGTATGTTTTTATTCCGTTATCTCTTAGTTTCTTTTTGACCATGTAATCGGGCAGTTTAGTTGGTTTTCATTAATAAAGGCTTGAAGCCGTCTTTTCCATGAATTGCTAATGTCTCTATATCTCATAGTCGGGTGATGAACTGTTGGAGTTACATTGTTCTGTATGATGTACAGACTCGTATAACCGACTTCAATCTCCGAGTCCCCTGAGTGCGGACCGGAGTACTCTAAGTCCCCAGAGCGAGGACTAGAGTATAAACGACTTCAAATCTCCGAGTCCCCTGAGTGCGGACCGGAGTACTCTAAGTCCCCGGAGCGCGGACTAGAGTATAAACGACTTCAATCTCCGAGTCCCCTGAGTGTGGACCGGAGTACTCTAAGTCCCCGGAGCGCGAACTAGAGTATAAACGACTTCAATCTCCGAGTCCCCTAAGTGCGGACCGGAGTACTCTAAGTCTCTGGAGCGCGGACTAGAGTATAAACGACTTCAATCTCCGAGTCCCCTGAGTGCGGACCGGAGTACTCTAAGTCCCCGGAGCGTGGACTAGTATAAACGACTTCAATCTCCGAGTCCCCTGAGTGCGGACCGGAGTACTCTAAGTCCCCGGAGCGCGGACTAGAGTATAAACGACTTCAATCTCCGAGTCCCCTGAGTGTGGACCGGAGTACTCTAAGTCCCTGGAGCGCGAACTACAGTATAAACAACTTCAAATCTCCGAGTCCCCTGAGGGCGGACCAGAGTACTCTAAGTCCCCGGAGCACGGACTAGAGTGTAAACAACTTTAATCTCCGAGTCCCCTGAGTGTGGACCGGAGTACTCTAAGTCCCTGGAGTGCGGACTAGAGTATAGACAATTCGAATCTCCGAGTCCCTTGAATGCAGACCAAATTACTCTAAATCCCCGGAGCGTGGATTAGAGAAAATTCTAAGTACCCAAAGAATGTTCGAACAATGTAAGAATGGATTGGGAAATTATGCGACTCGTAAGAACTTGAGTTTCAATCACAGTTATACAGAAACCTAAAAAGTGAAAGAATCGTTCAAGTGACAAAGAAAACTAAACTTTATTCAAAAATCCAAGATGGGGTTACACAACTACTCCTCCTAAACTTGGAGTAAAAAATTCTATCCACCTGAGCTATGAAAACGAAAAAGTAAGAGTAGATACAAGACCTAAGCAAAATCTCGTTGAACGAGTATAGCGACTATTTCTTCGGCTTCCTTTTCTTTTCTTCCTTTGTTTTCTCAGATGACTCCTCTCCCTCACGCTTCCTCTTGGATTTTTTGCTTTCCAAGGAAGCGGAGTCAAGTGTAGGAGAAGGAACATCAAGCGGTTTGGATTTGCCGGGGAGAATGATTTTCAGAGGCCTATTCAGCGGGTCGGTAAGTTCCAGTATTTGAGGCTCGACCTTGATCTTGACCTTCTTTTTCTTCTCTTCTATGAGTCGCTCCTTCATGCTCATCTTCGAAGTATGTTCGGAGGCGCCAGTGATCTCGATTTCATCACTCCCTTCAACGGGAGATGAAGTGTCAAACTTATCATCATCTAGCGCCCCGATCACTTGAGCGTCAGGGCCGGGAGTTACTCCCGCATGAGCGACATCGCTTGTTTTCCCTGCCTCCTCCTCGGCGTCGTCGCTCCTCGGAGTTGGTTCAGGATCAGAGCGGCCTGCATAAAAACATAAAGAACGAACGTTAGGACAAATAACCGCTACTAGAAAGTGACAGATCTTTTAACTTCTAAAAGAAGAGTTTTATACCGGGTTTTGGCTGGCTATCAGTTGCACGTGGAGTTTCACCCTCTAGAATAGGGGATAGCACATGAACGCCAAGCCCGGGATCTTCTGGATCATAGCCGGCATGCTGCTCAAATGGATCAAGTGTTGGCCGACCGGCCGAGTGAGCAGAAGGAGGAGCAACAGAAGGAGAAGCTGCAGCCTTAGCTCCAGATGGACCAGCTTCGTCGTCTTTCTCTTTTGGTAGGGGAGAGCCTTTGCTATAAAGAGCCAAAGCTGCAGACAAGTCTGCTGGCTCGTTCCCTCTGAGAAATTCTTTCACTAGAGCCTCCTCATCGACTTCCTCAGTGCCCGACTCGATCTTTCTGATCTTTATTAAAGTCTTCCAGGCCTCAGCTAGAGATTCAAGATAGCCCTCGCCTAGGAATGTCAAGTCGCGGTGCATAAGGACGCGGGCACTGTATTCGGCAATCAACGGATCAAACATGCACTTGACCTCTTCTCTACCGGCCTCTGCAGCTGCTTCGAGGCGAGAATCAATCTCCTTAGAAGTTTTTCTCTTGCCCTCCTCACAGGCTTCGTCTTTCATTATCTTAACCTTAGCAAGTTCATCATCGAGCTTTGTTTTTAAGAGCCGTGTAGCAACAATTTCATCGCAGTATCGTTAGGACTCTTCTTGAGCGGCTATTTTCTCTTCTTTCTCCTTAGAGAACAGCTCTTTCAACTCTTTGACTTGCAGGGCGAGCGCGTCCCTTTCTTTCTGAATAGAATCTTTTTCTATGGCAAGGGCTCCACTGCGCTGGACTGCTTCATCAAGTTCCTTTTTATGGGTCGCCTCTAGACGAGTAACGGCCTCTGCAATGTCTTTTGCACTCTGCTCTACGGCTTCAATTTTCGACTTATACGAAGCAAGCTCTTCATCTTGATTCTTGATGATGTCCTTGTCAAAGCCAGCTTCCAACTTCAAACGGTCAATCTCCTGTTGGCGCTCAATGGATACTTCCAAGACTTTCTCGACCAAATGTGAAAACGCATCATGTTGAACATAGACGTCGTTGTTGCAGGCGAGGGCACTCTGTTTGACGTGCCCTGGGATGTGGTGAATAGCTGGGAGGAATTTCAGGCCGTCAAAGCAGATTTTTGGGAATTTAGCCTTAAGATCGACCATCTTCTCTGCTATCGTTGGGTCAGCCGTAGTAACAAGAGGAGGAGGCTTTGAGAGTTCTGTTCTTTTCCGATGTTCCCAAGATTGCCGTGTGCTCGAAGAACCGGAATGTTGTTCTTGGGAGACATCGGGTTGAGACCTCTTCTGCGAAAGTTTTTCTCTATCTGGCTCAGTTTGAGGAGGAGGATCATGAGAATATGAAGACTGGGAATATGTTTTCTTTCGATAAGACGAATCACGAGGACGGTTGTCTCGATCTTCGTAATCGTCTCTGTCCCTACGTCTACCAGAGCTTGAATCCCGTTCCGGATGGTGGAATACAGAAGAACCGTGGAGGCGATCGAACCCGTGGGAGCGCCCCATGTCACCTGCATAGAATAAAAATAACGACGAGTTAGGAAAAATCGGGGTAATGGAAAAACTTGAAGTGCATGGTGAAGTGCGTGTGTGCATGTGTGTCCTAGTGTTTCCCCCGACGGACCAGTTCCTTTATCTTTACTGATTGGAGTGTTATCTCCCTGAACTGGGGGTTGAACTCCCATGTTGCCTCTAGCGGGCGAATGAAACTTAAGGGCTTCCAGATCGTCGAAACCATAATTGAGTAGATCGTCGGGAATGGTAAGGTTCGACAGACCCTTTAAAGAACTTTCCATGTGCTGTGAAGAAGCCTCTTTCTCTAGCGGGATGAGCGTAACTTTGGAAGTTCCGCCAACTTTCTCCTTCCGTATCTTATACGTCAATTTCTTTTTCCCCTTCGAAGGGGAAGATGACGTTTCAATATCATGTACTTCGACCAGCGGGTCCGGAGTAGGACCCACATTCTCGCCTTGTGCTTCAGGAACTTCGCTCTCTTTGATTTTCTCCCCTTCCTGTACGTCAGGGGTATGGCGTGATGACGATTCAGCTAGTTTCTTTCCTTTACCGGATGCGGACTTGGGAATGGAGACGCCCTCAGGAAGACTAATCCGACGCCCTCCTGCTAACAGTCTGAATCTCGATAACGACTCATTTGAGAGGAGGGTTCGGATGTCCCGTTCCTCGGCGGGAAGAGCTCTAATGGCTTCGATGGTCTCAGAATATCCTCGGCCCTCAGTACGTGGGTTGATACCTGAAAAGATGAAACAAGAAGTTAGAAAAAGCATAACTCCGATAGAGCGCGAATGTCGACTGAGGGAAAAGACTTACTGCCTTCAACCCATCTCCTCACGAAACTAGGAGGGCAACGCACATAGAACCATTCCTGTTTGTACAAGGCAAATTTGCTACATGCTCCGGTCAAAATCTGGCATTTGTGGTACGGCTCGAGGAACATAAAGGAGGGGCTATCTTTCCGCTTCTTGATCATATAAATATATCTGATGTCGCCGGAAGTTGGAGGCCTAGAGAAGACGGCCATGAAAAGTAGGTAGGTCCCGTATATGAACGCGTGACCGTTTGGATGCAGCTGCGACGGGGCGATGTCTATGTATTGCAACACGTCCCGAAGAAATAGATTGAATGGAGGCACGCTGCCCATCCAGCACATAAACTTATTACAAGTAGTATATCCGACTGGTGGCAGATGAGGACGATCATGTCTCGACGGGACCAACACATCGGCGAAAAGGATTTCGTGGATGGAGCATATTCGCCGAAGCGCGACTTCGTTAATCTTCGAAGCCTATAAGTCGATCGGATTGTCCAAGAGAATCGATGCCTCCAGGGCATCAGGAGCTAAGTTATGAGCAGGGGAAGTCGACGGATTTGAAGTGTCCGTGACTTCTTGCCTTGAAGACGGCCCGGGCCTATCAGATATAGTGGCGGAGCTAGATTTTTTAGAAATCTCCAATAAATAGTGAATCTGGCAAAGCACCTGTGAGAACTATACTTGAAAAATGTTCAACGTTAGAATTAACAACACGAATATTCCCCTCCACGTGGTGTGCGAACTAGTGAAATCAATCGTGTATAAGCGTTGAAAATTTGAAAGTCACAAGGCTACAGATATAAGACTGAACTTCAAATCATCGCCTTCGAAGACCGTCATCGCTGACCGTCTCCAAAAGCCTGCCTTATGGCGATTAGTCAATCTAAGTTCGGGTTTATGTCTACTGAAGCTAGGGAGTTAATTGTCTGGATAAGTTTGATATGCTAGTATGCTAGAGTCCTTGTCTTTGGTGATAAGACAAGGCAATTGATTGTTCGGCTTTAATTGTTCGGCATTTGTGTTGTTCGGCCTAAGTGTGGTTCGACATTTATGATTGTTCGGCTTTGATTGTTCGGCATTTGTGTTGTTCGGCCTAAGTGTGGTTCGACATTTATGATTGTCCAGCCTTGATTGTTCGGCATTTATGTTTGAACGAACTAAGTATTTGGTTCGGCATTTACGTTGGTCGGCCTAAGGATGTTTCGACATTTATTATCGTTCGGCCTAAAACTTGTTCGGCCAATTCTCGTTCGGCCTGACTATCGTTCAAACTGGTTAGCGATCGGCAAAGCATCGTTCGGCCAAGACTCTGTTCGGTCAAAACGACACTCAACATCCCCACTAATTCATGCTTCCTCCCTAACCTTCCATCCCATCGTTCGGCATACGATGTGTCACGCCGAACCTGTATTACGCCGAGCCTCAACACTCGCCACTGCCTTCAGTTGTTCCTCTCTTCCACCATCCATGCCCGAACAACGAGAACCGACCGTTCGGCAAGTCATGCCAGACCTTACCATTCACGCCCCTAACCATCTCCTACTTCTCCTATATTCTTTCTTCCTCCAATCTTGTTTGGCACAAAAGGTTTATGCCGAACCACAACACATCTCCCAACAGCTTCCTAGAAAGCTCATCTCTACTCACTCTTCCTTCCACCCTCATCATGTAATTCTAAAAACTCTTAGTGTACCTTAATCAAGGCTCGATTCACCCTATCGATTAAGGAACTCGAGCGTAAAGGCCGTTTTAAGCTATGGGAAGGATTTAGATGGAAGAATCGATACCTAGTAGGTAGGTCGAAGATGTGGAAAGGTTTGATGAATTGTTGAAGGATGTTCACTGGAAATGTCAGCAAGTACAAGGAAGCGGTGTTGAAAATGTGAAAAGTGAAGAAGGAAGAAGGTGCCGGCCTTTATAGGGAAGAAGAAGAAGTCGAAAAGTCTATATCCGGTGGAACCGGTCAAAGCCGCAACGTTCGGCATCGACACACAAAGTCGTTCGGCACATGAGGAGCGTTCGGCTTCGACTGCATCGTTCGGCATTTATACCACGTTCGGCACACACCTCCACCACTGATATTCTCAAGAAGGCATCTCCAAGAAGATTTAACCAAGGTTCGAAGCGGAGCATGGAGGATACGTAATTCAAAGCGTATCACGTTCGATCACGTAATACACTTTGGGGGGCAAGTGTTTCCTGGGGATTGACCAGGCAACTTAGTACTCGGCATCCCCATCGTTCGGTTAAAGAATGAGCGTTCAGCATGTTAAGACCGTTCTGCATGAGCACATCGTTCGGCATCTAAAGGGCGTTCGGCATGGGATAAGCGTTCGGCATCTAGGAGCGTCCGGCATCGAGACACGTTCGGTATTGAATACCGTTCAGCTAAAGAAGAATGCTCGGCATAAGATCGTTCGACAACCAAAGAACATTCAACCAAAGACATCATTCGGCCAAAGGACGTTCAACATATAGAGAACGCTCGGCATCCATAAACGTTCGGCCTACAAGGTGCGTTCGGCATTCCTGGACTGTTCGGCATTCCAGCCTCATTCGACCTGGATCCCTCACTCAACACCACACCTCATCCGGTGCGTGTCTCGTTCGGCAATCACCTGCAACTCGTCATCCTTGGCCATTCGGTACAAATGAGTGTTCGGCATTCAGAGTGTCCGGCCTCACCTCGTTTGGCATAAAGGGGGAGGCTCGACATTTCGACGTTCGGCCTATCTGGTTCGGTGCATAGGACTTTCACTATTTGGACCGAGTTATTCAGCCACCAGGCCCACCAGAGAAGTCCAACCCACCTTCGTCTATAAATATAGAGGCATGGGCACTGTGAAATGGACCTTTTTTCGGGAACACTGGGGAGACTCTGCCGCTTTCAAGACTTATCCTCTTTACTTAGCAATTGTATTCAAGTATTTGATCTACGGATTGTATCTGTAATCAATCATCAAGTAAAGCAATAAAGTTTAACCTCAAAGTGGACGTAGGCAATTACGCTGAACCACTATAAATCCGGTGTTCTTACTTTCTGCATTCAAATTAGCATATTCTTCCTTGTTTAATTTATCTTCATCACTTATATCTCTACACAATCTTTCTCAACGAGGTTAGTGACCAATTTTGGTGCTAACAGGTCGTTCTTTAATAAGAAGTGTTATAAATAAAATTTTGAGCTTTTGAGATTTAACTTATTAAATTTAAAGTTTATTATTATGAAAAGAGGTTTTGAGCAGATAATAGATTTTAAACAATATGTAAAATTTTCGTGCCTAGGCAAAGATTAGTTTTAATCATATTTCTCAAACTGTTGGTTGGGTTTCAATGATTTTGAATTCTCTAGAAATCTATGTTATTAGAGATCAATTTTTATTCAAAGTGCAATGTAAAATTTTGAGTTTAAGTAAAGTTAGAACATAAATTACTAAGGAAGGACCTTGCTGTCCTAAAATACAAACTTCCATAAAAACAGAGCTAAATTCATTTAATCGTAACTTTTGAATGGTTTGTCCAATTTAGAAGATTTTTCCCATTCTAGAAAGCCTATAACTTAAGCAACTATTTTTGTTCTAAGACTTTTGCGAATTTTTTATATTTACCGAGCTAAAAACATAGATTTATAAGGTGGGTCTACACTTGAAATACGTGTTCAGTTTTTACTTTTTATAGAGAAAGTTCCACAATTCATGATGTACTTAACATTTGGATGATCTGAAAGTTACTTTTGAAGCCTTATGCCATGTATGAAACCTACTTTTGAAACCCTTGTCTAAATTGGTGATTTAGCCTTTTAATTTTTATCGAGAAGTGGCATAATTACAAATGCATGTTGCCTATATATTAAACATATGCATGTTATTATATTTTGTCATATGCAACTAATGTTTGAAGTTGAGTTAAGTATTGGTGCTCGGAAAGGCCTAGTGGGACTAAGTGAAAGCTTTATCTTGCATTTGCTCATAAAATAATATGGTAACATGCTTTAAAATGCTAAAACAATGTAAGTATTACATGTTTATCGATATATGATGTGATAATATATTGTTTCTCCATGTTTTAGGATGTCCCATGTTGGGATATATATAAATATTTTGATATATTGTGTTTTTATTTTTTTCATGCTCTTCGTACAAATGGCACTTTGCTAATTTTTTTTTGAAAATTCTGACATATAGAATATTTTCAAAAAAATATATCATATGCAAAATATAGAAAGTTGTTAATTGAATATATTTAAAATAATAGCATACGATAAGATGTGTTGGAGAGAAAGAGCCACATAGAGGATTGTGTAAATTTTTGTCTCATAGAAGGTTATAGACTATGAAGAAAGTTCAGGATATGAATTGTATATGACGTTTCCCTATAAGGAATTGCGATGATGCAATTTTCTCAAGGCGGCAAGTCTGTAACAACCCTGCTTTCTCCGCCGTACAAATAAATAGATTTAATTATAATAAAATTGATTGAATTTGATTTGCGATAATTAATATTTTGAAAATAAATTTTTAGTTAATTAAATTCTATATAATAAAAGGTTTTGTTTTAATAAATTAAATTAATAAATTCTTTTCTGATAATTTATTGAAATTGAATAAAATGTTTTAGTTAACATAAAATATTTCAAAGTGTAAATGATTTTTATACAAGTGAAACAGTTAGAAAATAAATTTATTATATAATAATACAATAAATAATTAAATAGAAATAAATAAATATTGAAATGAATGATTAAAAAAGAATAGATAAGTAGTGAGTTGGGTAAAATTGTGCATCCATCAGTTTATATTTTGTAAAATGAAATGTAAATCAAATTAAATTAGGTTGGAATTTATTTATAAGTAAATAAAAAGAATTATTTAAAAAGGAAAGGAAGAGAAATGAGTTGATTAAAGTAAAGCTCAAATTAAGGCCAAACCAGAATTAAGCCTACTCGTTTTCCTCAATCTCCTTTATTTTATTTTAACTAGCCTAAAACCAGCCTTTCCCTATCTTCTAACTTAAGTCCCAAATCAAAACTGGAGCCCTTTCCTTTTTCACTAATCCACCAAAATACATGACCTAATATGAAAATAAAACAAACGAATTTCAAAATCGCGCACGGTGGGACGAACCCAACAACGTCGACCACTTCAGAGGAGAGGGGCGCACACGATTGGGATGGGGAGTCGACCTAGTTACGGGCGAATGTAAGCTGCTTCATGACTTGGTGGAGATGCGTGTGCTTCTATGGCCAATAGATGCGAATGATGGAGGAATGTTATGGTGTTGAAGCATGAACTGCTTCGAGCTGTGCTTGGATATGTTAATGGAGATGGGGAATCAAATAGAATGATGGCTTCGCAGCATCGTTGATATTGTTTAGTCGCCGATTATATTATTCAAGCATTTATTCGGTGAGTTATTTTCTAAACCCACAACAATATTTAAATCATATCGCTTAATGTGTGTTTATTCCGTATATTGATTGAATTGCATGGTTGAAATGATTGTTTGGGATATTGGATTGATTTGTATGATATTGGATGTGATTTTGTGTTTGATAGTGGAGTCTTGTGTATGTTGGATCGTCAAAATGCAAAGGACACGATGTCCTATTGCATTTTTATTTATGTAGTTAATTTGTTATTTTTACATTGTATGGATGGTCGGAATTTGATGTAAATTGACTCTAGCCATAGATAAAATTTATGTTGACGATTGATTGGTAGTTTTGGAGAATTTCGTTCTGTGATTTATATTTTGGACATTTTATTAATTTTCTTGTTTTAAAAGGTTTTTGAAAGCTTTGATAAATTAATTAAGTGGTTTAAAAATTTAATTGAAGTATATTTTTAAATAAATAAAAGCTATTGAAAAATAAAAAGATTTATTGGAGACTGTTTTGGAAATAAAAGTTGTTTTGAAAATGTAAATAGAGAATTTTTTTAATAGTATTGAAACATATGGAATTTTTATATGTATAAATGTGGAATTTTAATAATATTTTCCAGAAGGGAATTTCTTTATAAAGTGTATATTAAATAAAATTATTTAATAGAAATTTCAAAAAAGGGATTTTTAATTATCAAAATCTACTTTAGAGAATTTTGAAATATATAACCCTTTATATATATCTATATAATATGCATTGGAATTGATTTGGAGTTACTAAATTGTTTATAAATCTTATTTAATTGTAGAACATTAATAAATGATTTTATGTTTATAATAAATTTTATAAGATAACTTTTATATTTTGAAATCAAGAAATAAATTGTTGAAAGATATTTGTGAACATTAAAAACCCTTATTTTGATTTATAACAGATTGGAAAATAAGTATTTTAACTATTTCAAATTTATGAAGGGTTTTATTGATTATAATACATTTTTATAAATAAAGATATTTCTTTCTAAACAAATATGTGTTTTATGGTTGTTTCTATTTCTATGTAACGAGAAATCGGAATAAATGGAGTTATAATACCGATTGGTATGAGACTTTTGGTAATATTTCTCCGGTTCTTCTTTCGACTTGTTATATGCAATAATTTTTTGACGAGGAGTGTAATTTACGAGTATTATTGAGTAAACGGACAAATAACACTAGGTGGTATGGGACGCCTGAGCTGTTATGGTAGTTAGGAGATGTTACAGATGATTGCTATGTTTAGTATTTAGTCCTTACTGAATTTCAAGGACGAAATTCTTCAATGGGAGGAGCCTGTAACACCCTTAATTTTAAATAACATTATTCAGAGATTTAATTTGATAAATTAAATAGAATAATGCAGAGACTAGAATGATAAGGGGATTGAGATTTGAAAAACTAAATAGAGGCCGTGCCTTAACTAAATGAAATCATGAGAATGGATTTATGAAATGGTTTTATAAGTTAACTATACAAGAGAATAAGGCAAGGGTATTATGGGAAATAGCCATATACCATAACCCCATAACCTCTAAACCCTTACCTCATTCTCATTCACGTTTTTCACAAAATAAAAACATAGACAAAGGAGAACTAAGGTCGGCCATAACCCTAGAAGAAAAGAGGATCAAAATCAACTAAAAGCTAAGGATTCAAGCAAGGAAGAATTAAGCAAGATCAAATCTCAAGTTTCTTATCCAAAACAAAGTGAATAATAATCAAAACCATCTCATTTATGTTTTAATAAAAATTTTGATTTCAGATTTAAAGTTTAAAACCTTTGGATGATTTGAATAATGATATGCTTTGATTATATGCCATGTTTGATTTAAACTTGTATGTTTGAAAAAGGTTTGATTCGGTTTTAGGGTTAAAATCATATAAAATGGGTTTCGAATGCCATGAGGATTTAATATGTTATGTAAAACATTATTTTGGAGATAGGTTTAAATTGTAATAATTATCCAAGCTATGGATAATTTATATGAATTTTGAATGGAAGGAATAGATAATTTGGGTTTAAAATTAACTTTAGCAATTATATAAAGTATTTTGGGTCCAAAATTTACATATGTCAAAAAACGTATTAAAAATGAATTAAGATGAATTTTGGGGACTTTTCCTAAGTGATTTACTATGGAAATTAAATTAATCAATTTTGGGGACTTAAATGTCTTAATTAGTTTGTTAAAGGGAAGGGCTTCTTTGCTAAAATATTTTTAATTACTAATGGATGAATTCGGCAGCCTTTTTGGAAAAGATTTTAGTAAAGGATTTGGCAACCAATCACATTTTGACAAATAAGGCAAGTTAGGAATAAAGGAGTATCTTTTAAAAGAATAAAACCAGTTTTGCTTCGAATTACAAGCTTGCCACTTCCATTTGCTTGCTTCCGAAATCATCCCAAATGGCCTTTCAAACTCATTTGAAACCAATACACATGATATCGAATAGTTGGTATGTAGGATATTAGAGAAAGGCGAAAGGGGAGCCTACCTGACAAGCAACAATCTATATAGAGAAAATATAGAACATACCCTTATAACAGATCAAGGTAAGTATCTCTAATCCTGTCTTCTGTCTCCCAAGTACAGTCCTTCTCATTGTCGCTCCAGTGAACTTTCACCAACTTGACTATCTTGATTCTTAACCTCTTCTCATCTTTCGCTACAACCCAAACTAGTTTTCTAACAAAAGTCAAATTCAATTCTACTATTAAATCTTCCAACGCAGTCGGAGGAATAGTGGTCTCTGGATCATGCACATACTTACGAAGATGAGACACATGAAACACATTATGGACACCTACCAACCTGCTCGGCAACTCTACTCTGTATGCGAGCTTTCCGATCCTCTCTATAACTGGGAACGAACCAACATATCTCGGTGCCTTACGCCTCTTATCTGCGCAATTCTTTTGTCTAGACCGAGCTTCCCTCATCCTATCTCGGATCAACTCAATCTTCTCTATTGCCTCTCTTACCAGATCTAGTCCTAAGGCTAGTCTGTTTCCAGTTTCTAACCAATATGCTTATGGCTTACATGGCCTTCCATACAAAGCTTCGAAAGGCGCCATTCCTATACTAGTCTGATAACTATTATTACAGGAAAACTCAAAAAATGTAGGTGATCTTCCCAAGATCCACCAAAGTCTAACACACAAGCTCTCAATAAATCCTCGAGCACCTTATTGACTCTTTCTTTAACAACCCTGTTTTCGAAGCCGTAATATTCTACAAATTTAATTAAAATAATAGTATTCGAATTCGGTTTGGATAATTATTATTTTGGAATCAAATTATTATTCAGTTAAAGTCTATTTAATAAAGAATTTTTGTTATAGTAAAATTTGATTTAGTTAATAAATTTCATTTTAGATAATATATTAAAATTCAAATAAAGTGTGTTATTAAATATGAAATATTTTAAAAGTATAAATAATTTAGTATAATTAAAATAGACGAAAAGAAGTTATATTCAATATTCACTAAAATTGATATATTGACGAAGATGAGTAAATTTATTTATATCGATTCAGTGGACAATTAAATTAAGTGAAACAAGTATTGAATTGAAGTGAGTTGTCTAGTACCGAAATATAATTTATGGAATAAAGTGTAAATCAAATTGAATTATATCAAAATTTATTTGCAAATAAATAATTAGGTTATCTAAAAGAACATAAACTAAAAATTTAGCAACTATAATAAGGCCCAAAATATAAAAGCCCACTAAATCCCACCCTCTTTCCTTTTTATTAAATTTCAGTTGGAACCCAACAGCCCAAACATTATCTCCTATTCAAGGCATAAACCCGACTCCACCTTTCTGTGCCCTAAATGCCTAAATCGATTTAAGCCTTAGAAAAAACAAAATCACACGTGTGCTCTACCGTGCTAGGTGACGACGACACCATGACCAAGGAAGCGGCAAGGTGCATGTGGCACGAGTTGATGTGCGGTGGAGGTTGACGTGATGTAGGGTTATGTGCGTGGGGATGGACGTCGATTTGGCGATGTTCGAACTTGGAGATGAGCATGACCTTAAGGCGGCGAGCTTGGAGAGTGGTGTTCTGGTCGAAGGCGAGTGGACTTGAATGATGCACGCTCCACGATGAGTGCCGGGACTCGATGGCCGTGACCGGTGAGGTTAAGGCCGGACGATGATGTTCAAGCGACGGCCGTGTGAAGGTTTGGGCATGGCGAAAGAGTAGGCCAACGACTGCTGATAGCGAGTTCTTCGCATCATTAAGGTGAGTTATAACACTCACTCATTTATATCTATATGTTCTGATATTGTAACGACCCAGAATTTTGAACAAATTAAATTGGAAAAATTTAATTAATTTCAAATATTTGAATGATGATTTAATTTGAATCCCCGATATAACTTTGAATTTGACGATTAAATTATAAAATTTAATCTATTGAATGTTGAATAAAAATTTGAATCTTCAATTTTAAGCCGATTAAAAATATTTCAAAAGGCTTAGGAAATTTATATTGATAATTCTGAAGGTAATAGAACTTTCAGAATTGAATTTCAAACTGTTTTGTTCAGTTTTGAAAATCATATCGTTTGAATTGAATTTAAAAATAGCGTTCCGGGGCACAGTCTCGAAATTCGACGAAACCAGTTCCATTGGGTCCGGAATATTGTATTATTGCCGGGTTTCAAATTTCGTATTTTTCGGAGTTGATATGTGACCGTACGGTGAGTAAACGTGTTGGATTTTAATTCGAATTCAATTTAAAATTTAAATTTTAAAAAGTTAGTCAACACACACGTTCTCTCCTTCATCCACGCCTAAAAACATGCTCCTTTGTTTCAGCCGAGCATCACGAACGAGAAATCGTGCAAACCCATACCTCGTTCAGTTTTAAATAACTCGCCCCCTTCTTCCCTTATCTGATTCAAAATAATTCAAAATAATAAGAGAGTCGAGTTCGTTCTCTATGGCTTCCTGCAAATTTACTAAGCTGGCTCCACCTCAAAATCACGATAAAATGCTTCTTCTCAGTATTCATCCCCGAGATCGAAGCTGTTAGGTTAAATTTAATGGGAGAGGAATCACGACCACTTCGCGATGGGGAGCTCGAGCACGAAGTTTCTGGATTGGCGCTCGAAGGCAGGAGGAATGCGCGGCTAAGGAAGAAGGCTTGCGATGGCGTTCGCGATGAGATAAAGGCATCGCGACCCTGGGGTTGTGCTCGTTCTCGATTCACGGTGACTGGAGATGATTGCAGAGGAACTCGCGAAGTAGGGATGGTGGATCGCGAAGTGTATCAAGGTAATTGGGTCTGAGGGTCGCGTGTCTCAAGTCGTTGGTGGAAGGCTCGAAGTCGAGCAGGCAATTCAGGCGGCAATGGAAGTTCGATCGAATCAGAGAGGCTTCGTAGAGGGCGTGAATTCGTGATGACGACCTGGAGCTCGTCGAGTTCGATCTCGATTTTGAGATGGAGGCGACTTCAAAGCATATGGTATTCTCATTTTTACCCAATTTAACCTAGTTTATAATTATCTGCCTATGAAAACCAAATAAAAATAAAATATAGTTTGAAGAATTTTGGGTATATTTACGTTTCGCAGAGAAGTTCATTTCAGTGAATGAATACATATGATAAGAAGATAATTCTGTTTAATATATGAAGTTAAAGGTAGACAACTCTTTTTGGCCAGTAAAGGATTATTAAAGAAAATTGGTTTGAAATATAATTATTCATTAAGAATTTAATCATTAGTTAAGATTAAATCATTTTCTAACTAAAATTATTATCATAGGAAATTTGATTTGAAATTAAATTATCAGTTAAAATAATTGTTAGTTAAATTAAATTAATAAATGGTAATTAATTGATCGATTAATTCAAATATTGATGAATTGTATAAAATATTTATACAAGGTCAAAAGATCGTGAAAACCAAATTGGAATCGAAGTGGGATTGCAAAATAAAAAGCAAAGGTGAGATTTTTCTCACTCAAAATATATTTTGTATTGCAGTTAGTTATTTGACTGATTAATTGCTATTGGATGTGATATTTGATATAGTAGGATATATATATATAGCAATATATACATATTGGCATATGTATATATTGGATTGATTGATTTCCCGCCTCGTATAGCGGATGAGACCCTATTGCGCCGTTAGTAAGCGGATATTTTTATAAAACCCATATACCGCGATATTCCACCTCGAAGTGGAATTGGTATTGTGCTAACGTCTGTGGATGCAGGGAAACAGGTTGGAGGGATCCAACTGGATTCCTCACCAGTATTTATTTATTTACAGATATTGTGATGTATTCTGTTATCATATATTGATATATGATGTTTGTTGTTGTGATTGACTAATTGGTGCTGTTGCATCATCGGATTCAGTTTTGAAGTTTAAAAATAACGACTTTTACTCTAAAAGGATTTTAAAGTGATTTTTGAAAGTAGACGTTTTATTGAATTTTTGAATTGATTTATTTCAAATAAATAAACGTCTAGAATTTTAAAGTTATAAGAGTTAAGATTTTTGGTGAAATATAACCAAAGTGTCGTTTTTGAAATAAAAGTCGATTTATTTATAAAATGATTTGAGTTGGGATTTTTGAATAACTATAAACGATTTGTATAAAAAGATTTATAAAAATTGATATTTATAAATCAAATATTGGAATTATAAAACGAGTTTTTATAAGTGTTAAAAATGAAATATTTATGGAATTCATAAGTAAATGAAATTTATAGATTTATAAATTGTGAAGTTATAAAATGGATGAAACTGTCGAATAGGAGATTTATAAGAAATTAACTTATAAATTGGATTTTTGCCTTTAAATGGAATATTGATCGAATTTGTTAATAAAAGAGATTTATTAAATCAAAATTGTTATGAATTATGAAGATGAATTTATAAACGTTGTTTTATGAATTCGAAAATAAATCAAATTTGATAAATTGAATATAGAAAGTGATTAAGGGAATTTTATCCACGATTTTGGATAGTGGATAATTCTTGGAATAAATGTGTAGAAAAGATTGAAATTTGGTTAGTGAAGTATATTCACGATTTTGGACAGTGAATATATTTTTAAGTAAAATGGATATGGTTTTGGGGAAGCGATATTATAAAATGAAGTTAATTGTTTTAAAAGATGTTTTAAAACGTGTTAAGTATCGAATACATAGATTTCAACATTCATTGTTGAAATAGACGTTTTCGAGAAATATAAGGAAATGGTGGACTATAACACTGTTGTTATAGTAAATGATTTCCAAAAGGAAATGTTTTATATAGTATTGGGATTTATATATCTATCCTAATTCCGAATCCCTATACTATTGATTTTGAGTCGTCGTAACGATGTTTTACGTAACATTCGTTTTGAATCAAATAGACATTGTTAAAATAAAAGATTTCCTTGAATAATGGAACATATACTTAATTTTGATTTAAGTATATTGAATATTTTCAAATGTTGAAAATAAATAGTCTTGTGAATTACTTATTTTAAATAAGTATGGAATTGCTTTTCCAATATGAAACGAAGGGTTTGAAACTTTATCTTTTAAAGATAAATTGAAAAGTGAATATTTGAAATTTGTTTTCAAACGGTTAAGTGTGGAAATTTTATATCTAGTAAAGATATTTTTGGGAAATAAATAATTTTGAAAAATTATTTGGAATCTGATGATGTTGTGCATCTTTATTGATAGTTAAATAACCGACTATCAATAATTACCTTGAATATGGTATTTGTTGTGAATTGGATGAATTTGAATGCCACACTTATTTTTGAATAAGCGCTCACTATTCGGGTTAGCCGGGAAAGGACCATGGGGTCGTATAACCCATTCCGAATATGTGATATGTCGTTTATGGATCACATTTGATGACCGGTGCTGAAGACCGGATATTTTTGAAAACGGAAGGATTACCGTCGAGTTACTCTACATCGGCTGATATCCGATTTAGAGGTTTTTATCACCCTTAGTGACGGAAAGTCCGGACATGATTAGAAAATTATCCGGATTTGCAAGGGCTTCGTGAGAAGTGCCTTCGGTTCTGCTCGATCCCGGAACAGACTTGTATGGATTGTGTGTCTGACATTACAAATTGAGATATAAAGCTGATTTCTTTCAAATACATTTCTGTTGGTGGCGGAGAATTTATTCTCTTAGCTTAACACCCTTCTCTGAGACGTACGAGCTCAGAGGTTATGTAGTTGAAATTTATCAGCGATATACTCCCAATTTGGTAACGTGGCATACTGAGTGTTGCTGTGAAATGATCAGTGTTTGATCATTTGCGATATGATCATTTGTTTGATCTTATATCTTTGTGATCATAGGTTGATCATTTGTTTAACCCGAAGCATGGCTTTGTAGAAAGCGTAGCTTTGTGGACGAGACTTCATCGAGCCTCACACCCCGGAAATGGTCAAAACAGGAAGGATGCAGCAAGTTTCTAGGGAGTAGCGCCCCTTAGTGTATGTCATTCCTTCTGGATAGAGGTGGTATCATGGTATGGAGCCCAGATATTTAACCTATGTGGTTACTGCATTATTATTCTTATGTGGTTGTTGCGAATCGGGGATCCTCGGGAAGATCAGTTACGATCGGGGGATGGCATACGCGTGTCAGTAGTTACCTATTTTTGCAGAGGTAACCCGGCCTTGTGTTGGCAGAGATCCGGTTAGGTTCTCGGGACGTCATTCCAGGGGCGTTCCTTCGTGGAATAGGAAGTTCCTTAGCCTGACCATTTGTTGGAAATCCAAAGAAACAATATGAGCCTTGTACGGTTTTAGTTGTAGAACCTATCATTCACTTATGGTGGCGCCCCACTGTTTGGATGGTAGCTATAGTAGGCATAGTTCGAAATGTCTATGCTGGCTAAGATTTATATTCTACTTTCGAAATGTTTTCTACACTATGCACTAATAATAATATAAAAATTATTTGATTTTGCGTAGTAAGCATCTTTGACTATCATAAGAAGAAATCTCCTCCAATTCTGCGTTTGCATTGTGTGTGTGGTGGGAGGTCTTATGGTAGTTTCATTTTCCAAAAGCATTGCGAATTTGTTTTATTTTCTTTGTGAAAAATAACTTTTTTACGATCTCACACCAGTCACCATGACTGACTCGGAGTTTATTGTTCCCTTCTAAACTCTGGGTGCCCACCAATTTCCACACGGGCAGCCTAGAGTTATGTTATCAGGATATTCTGGAGCTTTGGAAGCAAGCTGGATGACGAGACGTAGTATTTGTATCTGATAGTATTTATTCCGTGGTGTATTCTGTATGAGGACAAGTTTATATAACTGTCCATTGTTGTATATTGACTCTGATTGATGTATGTATAAAAACTGATATAGTTCTTTGTTTTAAAAGGCTAGTGATTATCTATTATATATTGTTCCGCTGCGATATGTGAGATTCTGATATTGTTTTCTATTCTGATGTTGTTCTGTTGTTCTTCTTTTTTCTCCTTCTTTTCTTTTCTTCTATTTTTCTTCTTCTTCTCCCTTTTCTTGTTCTTAAAACCCCTCAGGGTTCGTATTTCCGTGCATCTTGAGTTAATCAATGGAATTTAGTGTTTAATCAAGGGTACGGATTTGCGGGTCTTGACAGATATCGTTGAAATGATTATTGTTTTGAATGATTTCATGAATGGATGAATTACCGAGTTAAAACGAATTGGTGAATTTTTAAATTTTAGAAACTGAATACTATTAGTTCTTGTTTGAGCAGAAATACTCATTATATACATATAGTAGGATATTGTTAGTGATTGAATGAAATTAGTTCATGCTATGGATTCCTTGGTTTGATGGTTGAATGAACTGTATTGTGTGATTGAAATATTGAATTGGAATCAATGTTCGATTAGGTAGTTGCATGCACATTGGAAACCATAAAAATGTATTTGGTTTACGTAACTTAATTATAAAATGTTTGGGCGATATTTATATGATCAGAGATTGCCAAATAGCGACCCAGATTGTTAAATTAACTATATTTGATGAGTAGTATTATCTAGAGAAATTTATTTTAGAATTTCGATTTTGACTGATTTTTTATTTTGATTCATTTTGAATTCCAATAAATGGTTTTGATTGATGGGTTTAATATTTTTAAATTCATAAGTGTGATCTTTTTTATTAAAAATTAATTTGGAAATTTTATTAAACCATTTTAATTTTTTAACTGAATTATAAATTCAAAATTCTGTTTCAAGCTTTTAAACTAGTTTTATTATTCACAAAATCCTCTAGAAACTACTATTTCAATTATATTTTTATTTACAAGATTATTTTAAAGGCAAATAGAATATGTTACTCTTTTATAAAATATATTACAATAGAAATTACCTTATTTGAAGTGATCTTGATTATAGAATTTATTTAAATAATTCTGAAAGAGTTTCAAGCCTTTGTAAATAAACAACTCTTCTTTAAAAAAATGAAACTAAAGATTTGAAAGTGGTTTGGGAAATTATATCTTTGAATATATATATAATTATTTTGAACTCTTTTATTTTACTTATTATGGCTTTCGTGCTTTTTTATGAAACAAAGAATTTTAATAAACGATTGAATTGTCGGATTGGTATGGGACATTTCGTACAATTCTTTCGATTATTATTATAATATTTTGAATAGATTTTAAGTGAAAATTATTAGCTTTTAGTAAATACTTGAATTTACTATTTGGTATGGCATAGTTAGTTAAATTCTTGTGATTACTGGAATGGTAGTAATTAACACTTTAGAGTTGTATTATCTTAGGGCGTTCGGATTTCAAATTGATAGATCCCCAAGAGAAGATAACTCATTTTTCATCGATCTGAGAATCGATACATTTTTAGATTTGGATAGGCAGATCTCTTTTGGAAGACCTGTTATGGTGTAAACATGGCTATCTCTTTCAAAAGATAGATTTTTACATGCATCGTAGTCTATAGATACTAAAACCTATCAGTTTATTTTGTTTTATACAGTTAGACTATGTTTACCTCTTTCGGTAGGTAAATTTGCATATGATAGATTAGATACACAACTGCTCTTTTCTTTGAGCGGTGTTCCTAATCTGCAGTTTCTTTCGGTAGGCTTCCTTTCTATGTAACGGGTCTCTTTCGGTAGATTGCGTGTCACTGTATTAAACTGATAGACGACTACTATTATTATATTATTATTGATGATTAATTCTTCAGAGATTTTTAGTATGGATATTTTTATCCTTTATGGCTTTGAGTAATTTTAAATTGGCTATCACCATATTTTAGAATGATAGTCTATTGAGACTTGATATGTATTTATGAAATGGTGATTTGTTAGATATGCCTTATTTGAGTATTTGATTTGGGCATATTTTATTTATGACTTATTTGGTTATTGTTAAGTCATAATTGTGATATCTGTATCTATTGATTTGATATGTTTTTTTTGGATTTTTGGGGTTTTTGGCATATTTTGAGATGAATTATTTTAGAGTTAAGTCATTTATGGATTTTTAAAGAGGTTAATTTAATTAATATGCCTTATTATGATTGTTTGGTCGACATATTTTATTATGGCTTTTTATTTTAAGTCATATAATTATGATATTAGTATCTCACCTTTTTATTTAGATATAGTCTGACCCGTTTATTATTTTTAATAATACTTGGGTCAGGCCAAGACTTTATAGGTATAGGGACTCATTGACTCTTGGATTTTGGGTTAGTTTTGAAGTAGACTATTTTGACAATTTCAGTTTACTTCATTATTATGTATATTGACATTTAGTAATATGTCATGTATATTATTCAGTAGTCATTTTGTGCTTGATATAGTGTATGAGATATGATGATATTAGAGTGAGTCCAGTATTGACATTTTGTAGACACATCTTATTATGAAATATGTTGTATAGTAGTCCACTACAATCCGTGATTCTGCAACTTATTTATCTATATTATATACTGTTCTGAATATTTTTAACCGGTGTGTTTGTACACGTCAAATTTTCAGTTTAGATCCTCAAAAAGGTAAATAAGACGTGTCAACGTTAGTATAGAGATATATTCACATTCGATCGCCCTTAACCAGCCGTATTCTCCAGATTAGTAGACGACATTTCTTGTAATGTTGTTTGCTAAATTGGGCATAGCGGTGGAGTCATTATAACTTGGTATCAAGCTAGATTCTGAACATTATAGAATATAATTGACACAAAGTCGAGATTTAAACCTAGTGAGACGTAGATTCCTATCCCTTAGGTGTGCAGGGTAGAACTAGAATTTATATTTCTATTTAGGCTAAATATAAATGATTATTGAGAATAATCACCGAGACGTATTTGTAAATTTTTTGAATGTCTATACAAACTAATATTATGAAAATGATTTTAAATTTGGAACTCACTTCTGTAAAGAGTGAGATTTAATAGATAGCATTAATGAGTCCTTAGATAGCTTAAAATTGAATTGTTGTGTCCTGATCTGTTAGTGATCAGAACTGCGCAGCGGAAGCTGGAAGATGGCTTTCCGCTGAACACGATTGTTTGTTTGTTTGATTGAAATATATGTTGTTTGCATCGATGTTTGTTTTGTTTATGCTTAGTCTAAATGTGGAATTGAATAAGATGTTATTACTCAAAGAATTTATAATTCCATTTGAATCTGGATGAACCTAATTATTAATAAAAGCCAGCGGTTTCTACAAAATAGAATCGCTCAAAAAATAATGTCTAAGCAATTAATAGTTATAAAATATATAATGATAAATAATTTGTTTCTAATTAAATTTGGATTTGAAAATATACTTCATAAATAAAATTAGATATAATAAAAATTTATTGGTTGATGGATGCTTGTTTGTTTTAAAATTGTAAATGATTGTGCAAAATTAATATTGAGTAGGAATAACTATTAAGAGTTAAAACCTGCTCAATAATAACAATAAGAACTTGTGGTGTCTTCAGTAGTGTAGTTACAACAAGAAATATTGAAAATTTAAATTTATCTAAAATGAAATGTTAATTCATATGTGTAACTAATTAAATGTTAAGATGAATAAAATATTTGATGTTTGATTGAAGTATTTAGGGATGAATGTGTGTGCTATGGAATTGTTATTAGTAAATTATTATTTCTATGACAATATTAAGGTTGATTGAAAGAATTTTAATAAAAGCAAGCACCTATTTGAATTAAAATCTTTTGATATTATATATACATATATATGGGACTTGATTATGTTTATTATTGACAAGAAAATATGTGTAATGGCATAAAGTATTGAAAGATATATGTATATCATATAGAAATTTAATATTGTGTTAAATTGCCCGTTGAGTGCTTTAAGAATTCTGGTCGATGAGCCTAATCAATGTTAGCGATAGGGATTCCTAAACACTAGGACAAGACATTCGAACACAGTGTTTTAGGCAATAAAGTGTTTTCAGTAGTAATACTTAATAAGTATATAATATTCTTGTAAAGAAAATAAAATTTTGAAATAAGTTAAATATTATACATAATAAAGTGGACAGTTTGGAAAGGTTATTTTGAAGGAAAATAATATTTTATAGAACTGTATGAATTATATTTTTGAAAGAGATGCCTTGATGTATTTTGATAAATAAAATAAAGTATTTAAAAAGAGAGTTATGATTATATTTTAAATAAAGTGCAAAGTGATATAAAATAAGTTATTGATTAGTCGAATTTTTGTATGTAATGTGTATACTAAATTTTATATATGGTGTTACTTAGTTGTTTATGGTTTTCTGTATTAATGCAATTTTAGCAATTAATTATTAAAATGTATTGGAAGGAACTTGTGTAAAATATAAATTAAAAGTGAGTAGAAACATCCTCATTTTGATTCAATTATATAAACAACCTTGCTTGATGGTTTTATGGTTTGTTTGGTTGTTTATCGGTAATGGTTTATATAATTTTATAGAAGATACAATAATAATAATAAGTAAATTGAAATTATAAAAGCAAGTTCTTGGTTTTCAATGAAAAAAATTTGGAGAAGGAAAACAATCTTTTGCTTCTTGATAACATTTTGTTTTTGTTTTTTTCCTCTTAATTCAGTACGTAACATATGATTTGCTTCAAGTAAGATAGCTGCACCTTAACAGCTTTGCATGTAAACAAATCATTGCCCATCGAGAGAAAAAAGTGATGAAATGACTTGCTGTTAATTCATTCAGTACTCTGAAAAGTTTAAATATAGAACTGTGCTTGCCTAAAACACAAGTTAGTTCCTTGAAATATAATGGCCTATACATGATTTATGACACATTTTGTCATGTTTCTTGTTTAAATTTAAGGTACAGGAATATGTTGAATCAGTAGTATCACTGCTGTGATGTATATTTTAGCATGTTAAAATTCATATAGAAGCATGTCAAGTTTTCTAAATTGTATACTTGACAGTTGAACCAAACAACAACATGTTTTATGAATTTGAACTTATACCACAGTAACATGTTTTTATGTTTAATATACACATCAACATGTTTTTTTAAGACATAGAGCATCATGAATTTATGTTCGAAATCATATAGCAACATATATTCATATAGTTTCAGCTGTCTATGAACTGATTCTTTGAGTTGTTTCAGTTGCATCTTCGCTATGTTTGACCTAAGCGCAAAGTTAAAAAAGAAACTGCTGCTACAACATATGCAGCAACAAGAAGAAGAAAAAAAATCATGTTATTGTAATTGTTGTTTTTCCAAATGATTCCTTATGGTTTACTTTACCCGTCCAAACTAGCTGCATTCTAACTCTCCATTCCCATTATGCTTGCACCTAGTAACATGTATATTGAATTGGTTTGGAAAAAAAACACAACATTTAGCTTATACTGTTTTTTTAACTTTGCACACTGATAACACTTATAATAATTTGATCTATACACCTTGGTCCTTGTTTTAAACTGGTTTCAGACACATCTTCATTAGAACTAGCAAGTCAACAGAAGAATAGCTTGCATATATTTATGAAAAATCATCTTAGTTTATAATGGTAAAAGCAGAAGTAGAAACCCAAATGCTTAACTGAATTTGAATATCTTAAATAATATATATAAGGCTTCAAATGAGCTTTACATGAGCATTATTTTTACAAGATCTAATTTCAAATTGGCATTTGTGATGTTGTGAGCTTAAATGTTGAAGGCTACCTACCTTAGAACTCGTTTTAATTCATCAAATAATTTTTTTTAATTGTGCGTTAAGAATCTATGATTGCTTTGATTTATTTGGTGGTATATTTAAACAATATGCAAAAAGCTACGCCATTAGATCAATCTTTATTTGAAATCACTACACCAGAAAAGTCATTTCATAGTGTTGAAAAACACTACCAAAACTTTTAGCGTTTCGGTAAACGCTGCGACACGACATGCAACTAAAAGTCTGAAAGTTTTAGTTGTGTTGTAGTAAACGCTACCAAAAACAAACATATTGTAGTGTTTTTGAAACCCTACAAAAGTTTTTTTTGCAGCGTTTTATTTGTCATACTATATATTTTTTATGGCATTTTTTCTTTGCTACAATAGGTTTTTTATGTAATTTACATTTATTCTCGTAGCACATTTAAAACGCTACTAAAACTTATTGATTGTTCTGTAGCATATTTTAAAGGCTGCTATTTACTGTTAATGGCTTGTACCATTTTCGACAATCACTTACAAATAATAGTCATATTAAAACCAACAATCAATCACATAATTACCATTCAAGCCAGCAATCAATCACATAATCATCATTTTCAAATCAACATCAATAAATCATATAATCATCATACTCAAATAATTGAAAAAACACATTAATAGCATAATCAAGTATAATATTCATAACCATTTCGATAATAGTATTTCGACAAAATGAGCGAACTCGCATACCACAACCGGTGACAAACAAGTTTACACAACTAGTATGAACAAAATATTATAATATATATAACGATTCATTGCTTAATTACCGATAATTCTTTGTTACAGCTTTTCTTCACTTCGGAAACTTCTCTTTGAAAATCCAGTGCCTGCACAAGTGAAAACACAACACATAGTCAAACAATTATGTTAATTTGTAGGACTTCAAATCTGATAGTCAAACAATTATATTAATTTTAACAAAACTTAGTTAATTTTTATTAACTTAGTTAACTTAGTTAATTTATTATCATCATCATCATTATTATTAAAACTCAGATAACTTAATTATATTATTATTATTATTAACTTAGTTAATTTTTATAAACTTAGTTAATTTTTATAAACTGGGTTAATTCATCATCATCATCATCATTATTTATAAAATTTTGTTAAATTAGTTATATTATTATTATTTATAAAAATTAGTTAACTTAAACTTAGTTAATTTTATAAAACTTGTTTAATTTTAACAAAACTTAGTTAATTTTTTTAACTTGGTTAACTTAGTTAATTTATTATTTTTATTATTGTTATTAAAAAACTTGGTTAAATTATTATTATTATTAATTTAGTTAATTTTTATAAATTTAGTTAAGTCATCATCATCATCATTATTTATCAAACTTTGTTAAATTAGTTATATCATTATTATTTATAAAATTTAGTTAAATTAAACTTAGTTAATTTTATAAAACTTGTTTAATTTTAACAAAACTTAGTTAATTTTATTAACTTGGTTAACTTAGTTAATTTATTATTAGTATTATTATTAAAGCTCGGTTAACTTAATTATATTATTATTATAAACTTAGTTAATTCATCATCATCATCATTATTTATAAAAACTTTGTTAAATTAGTTATGGTATTATCATTTATAAAATTTAGTTAACTTAAACTTAGTTAATTTTATAAAACTTTTTTAATTTTAACAAAACTTACTTAATTTTTTTTAACTTGGTTAACTTAGTTAATTTATTATTATTATTTTTGTTGTTGTTGTTGTTATTATTATTGTAAATTTAGTTAATTTTTATAAACTTAGTTAATTCATCATCATCATCATTATTTATCGAACTTTGTTAAATTAGTTATATTATTATTTATAAAATTTAGTTAACTTAAACTTCATTAATTTTATAAAACTTGTTTAATTTTAACAAAACTTAGTTAATTTTATTAACTAACTTAGTTAATTTATTATTAGTATTAATATTAAAGCTCAGTTAACTTAATTATATTATTATTATAAACTTAGTTAATTCATCATCATCATCATTATTATTTATAAAACTTTGTTAAATTAGTTATATTATTATCATTTATAAAATGTGAATAGTAGGCTTAGGTCCCTAATAAATTTCAAAATACACAAAAACCCCAGTAAAAAAAGTATGTAAATTAGGTCCCTAGAATTAAGTTACTCAGTAATTGCATATAGTTATGCAATTATTCACTGAATAATTGCAGACATTTATGAAATTATATCCAAAAGTTGCATAAATTTATGCAATTTTTCGGTGAATAATTGCGGAAATTTCCGTAAATTTTTTGGTGAAAAATTACGGAATTTTCCGCAATTTTTTGGTGAATATTTGCAGAATTTTCCGCAATTTTTTAAAAAAATAGCGGAAATTTTCGCAATTTTTCTATGAATAATTGTGGAAATATCTGAATTTTTTTGATATAATTGCATAAATGTCTGCAATTATTCACTGAATAATTGCATAAGATAAGTGTATGCCATTATTCGGTAACTTAATTCTAGGGACCTAATGAAAAGACCCTCTCTTTTTATACCTTAATTTGTATGGATTTTTTTACATAGAGATATATATATTTATTATCATATATATATTTCTGAAGCCTAGAGTCATTTTTCCTTTTATCAAATAAACAATTTATCCAGGATTAAGATTTTTACCAATATAAATATATCAGTGTATTCATAAAGATATGCACATACATATGAAGATGCATGTGCCTCTCTTGTTTAAATCAGAGTTATGGTAAACAAGAGGATAATTTGATTGATTAAATTTAATCAATCCATACATAGTTCAATTTAATTCATAAAATAAAATTCCATCCATATATGTATTTGTAAGATTTTAACTCTTGATTCCTTGCTGGATTCTCTATGAAGTGTAATTCCTAGAAACAAGGATATTGTGTTATGAACACATATAAATTAATGGTGTAGTGCTTATGTACTGAAAATGATATAAGTTTATATCATTTTCTATGTTTGATTATCTATAAGATCTGCCTTAGATACAAACTCTTTTCTGGAATATTTTCAAGTAAGATATCATATTCCTAAAGCTTGATTCTTTGATGTCATGATGCTATGCTAAATGAAATGCAAACATGAGTGAGTTTCCTGAGACCCTGAGTATCCAAAATTTGGTTCTAATGGTAAGATGATTTGCTACAACCCAGATTCTTTGTTCTGGTATAAGCCATAGGGCCTTAAAATGCATTTGAACAAAGCTTCAGTAAAAGGAGTTCAGATTCAAGTTAAAATACAAAGGTAACTGATGTGCAAATATCTGAACAAAACATATTTAAACATGCATATATACAAACTATTATGTACATGGCTTTCAACTCCTATAGATACAGATTCTTCCTTTATTCAAAAATGAGGTATAAAACATTTGCATAGTACAAATTTCATTATGAAAACATGCAGACACATAATACATTTTCCCTATGCCTTTAAACTCTTTTATGCAATTGTCATAATGAAAGAATAAACCATATTGTTTATTGAGATTCAACTGTCCAGATTTTCCAATACTTAATCCTTTTCAAAGACTCAAGATTGACTAATACATTTATAAAATATAACCATCCTATTTATCATAGTATTCTTGCTCAGATTTACTTACAAAATCATAGGCTAACTTCTTCAACTTTTCAGATAATCACCAAATTTATAAACTCCAATTACAAGTCAATTCCTTAGCAAAACACTTAGCAAAATATCCATCCATCATTCAGTATTTAATACAAGTGATCATTTAAAAATATCAATAAATGCAGATTTCATCTTTTAAGCTCTTATCTAATTAATTTTAGCATGCTATAATCTTCTTCTCAAAGCCTTGCTCCTACTTAGTTGCTGCAGTCCCTGAAAATGCATTTGAAGCTTCCCCATATTAAATGAGACACCCCATATGCCATTAGCACACTAGGGTCAGACACAAGTATGGTATGAGAAAATCCACTAAAACAATTTGTAAATCAAGTTAAAGTTGAAACATGTATAAATCTGTATATCCTGCCTTTAGAAAACAAGTAAGTCATAGTGTGCATGTTCTGTGTCAATGTGCATGTGCACACTTAAATCTTTCTTTCCAGAAACCTTATAAAGATATAGAACAGGCATACATTCATACAAATCAGTCATAAATCAAATAAGCATACATACAAAAACAGGGAAATCATCAAAATGAATTAAATCATTTATTCTCTACTCAGATTTCTTCCAGGAAAACTCTAGTTCCTTCTTATATCAGATTTTCTCATATTGATATATTTATCTATCTTGGTCTCATCTGCAATCATTTGAATCAATGAACACATTGTAATGGACTAATTCACTCCATTACACAAAGATCTCAGGACTTAAACAAGCCATGTGTCAACTTGTATTGCTCAAGAACACAAGTCATCCCTGCAGTGCTCTTGACCCCATTTCCTAATTAGTTTTAAGTTGATAATAACTCTTTTTATTTTTCATGACTAAACCATTCAGTGAATCATTTCACTAAAAAAACATCCATGTCATGGCATTTCATATCATTCATAACCAAACAAAGATAAACAGGCAACTAACATAGGTGTCTAATAAATAGTATTCTACATCTATATATATACTTGCATTTTAAAAGGGGTATAGACAACTAACATTGGCTTATGGATTTTTGAGAGAGTTTTTCTTCTTGCAAACATCTGTGCTTAAGTTAAACTCAGAATGACCAAGTTTCACTGAATCACAAATTTATTTGCTATGTATATGGCTATTTATATATTTTCATTGAATTAGGAGCATCAGCACATAGGCAACCCTATTGCACCCCTGATTCCTTTTTGTCTCAAGCCTCAGCACCTGTACATAAGTATATTGCAGCTCAACATGTTTGTATTTTCTGGGTTATGCCAAAACCAACACTACTTGCCTATATTCATCATTTGATCCTCTGGGTATTTTCTTATTTTTCCCAATGTTAACATATCAGAGAGATTTGGGTTTATAAAAACATATTTACTAATAATACTTAGAACTTTCACATAATAAATCAAGCAGAACAACCAAACTAAAGATCAAAGCATTTTCATCTTAGAAATCAAAGAAAGAATAACCACATTTGAAAATACATTTTAAGAAAAATCAACTTATAAACTTGCCGCCTTCATCAGGACTTAGTGCCTTAGATTTTTGAGTGAGTTTTCTCACCTAGCTCTCCTTCACTTCTTAGTTGATTGATAAGCTTCTGCCTTTGCCCCAAACCCTTTCCTTTACTTGTCTTATATTTATATGATATGTATATATTTTTTTCAAGAGCTATCAGGGAAGAAGAGAAGGCCCCTCATATCATTGCTTATTTATGCAGGGTTCTTCTTAGGGTTTAAGGTGCTAGCTAAAGTCATTTTTGCCCATCAGAAATTATGCCATTTGCATTTAGTTTAAACCCAAAATCTTACCCTCCCCGGCTCAAGTTTGTGGAGAGAAAAGTGGTTTTATCATTTTGGTTATTTTCAGAAATTTTTGCTTTTCCAGAAAATGCTTTTTCTCTTGTCTACTATCCTGCTAAAGGTGTGACTTGATTTCCATTATTTATCATATATATATATATATGCCAAAGGTTCTTCCTAATTCTACCTATACAAAACATATCACTGTTTTATCTTATTTTTCTATTTTTAGCTTTCACTTAAATAGCATGTACTTCCCTTATTTATTTATAAAAGGATTACTCCTTTTATATCTTCATTCTTTCTTTCTGCCTATAGTTTAAAATATATTTGTGTATTTTTATTTTACTGATTTAAACTCTGGTATTTGATTAGCATACATATATGCATATATATGTCTTACAGAAATAATTAATACACATATATATCTATACATTATTTTTACTGAACACATATGCACATGTACACTCAAATACAACCAGTAGCATCCATATATATATTTATGCATATAGCTTTTAAGGATTTATTCTATTTATTTGTATATATATATATATTTCCATACACATCAACATATGTTCATTCATATCATTCAGGAATTAAGCTTCTATTCATGTGTATTTCCTGTGCACACATGTACACACATATAGCTACACCATATCAAGCCATATCAATTCCCTTTTAAAATTGGTTTAAAAATTATTTTAAACTTGTTTATATTTTCAAAATAAATTCCTAAAATCTGGGGTCATTACATACACCCCACCTTTTAGAAATTGTGTCCCACAATTTTCCTAAGCTTAAATCAAATTTAAACTTAATTCAGAGAACAAATACATTCTCAACCAAATATATTTTTAGTTTTATCACAATAACTAAAAATACATGCATCCAAAAGGAAAGCAAATTAAAAAAAATCAGAATTACCTTTAGTCTGAAAATAGCTTAGGGTCGTTCATCCTTACTTTGTCTTCTAATTCCCATGTGCAATCACTAGGATCAAGACTCCACTGTACCTTCACAAGTTTCAGTGATTTATTCCTCAACTTCTTCACATCCTTTGCCAAAATTCCCACTAGATCCTTTTCATACATCAAATTAGGATTTATTTGCACTTGGGTTGGGGTCTCAAGAATTTCTGCCTTGTCATGAACCCACCTTCTCAATTGTGATACATGAAAAACATCATGCACCCCTTGCATGTTTTCTGGTAATTCCAACTTATATGCCAAGGAACCAATTCTTTCCAGAATTTTGTATGGCCCAATATATCTTGGGGTTAACTTGCCTTGTTTCCCAAACCTCAGTACATTTTTCATAGGTGAGATTTTGATAAAAACAAAATTTCCTACTTCATATTCCACCTGCTTCCTTTTCATGTCTGCAAATATCTTTTGCCTATCTTGAGCTGCTGCATTTCTTCTCCTTACCAACTCAATTTTCTCTTTAGTTTCTTGTATGTACTCAGGCCCTAAAATAGCTCTTTCTCCTGTTTCTACCCAACATACAGGTGATAAACATGGCTTGCCATATAAGGCTTCAAATGGAGCCATCCCTATGGTGCTTTGATAGCTGTTATTGTATGTAAATTCAGCTAAATGGAGAAAATCTTCCCAGTTACCTCCAAAATCTAGTGCACATGCCCTTAACAAGTCCTCTAAAACCTTATTCACCACCTCAGTCTACCCATATGATTGTGGATGGTAGGCAGTGCTTAAGCATAATTCACTTCCCATGGCTTCTTGAAAACTTTTCCAGAACCTGGATGTGAAGATGGTATCCCTATCACTCACAATAGTTTTGGGAATGCCATGCAACCTTACCACCTCCTTCATAAATATTTGAGCTAATTTTGGTGCATTCCTTTCTGACTTGACTGGAATGAAATGTGCCACTTTAGTTAGCCTATCTACTATCACCCGTATACTTGTGTTTCCTCTTTTAGATCTAGGCAGTCCATCTATGAAATCCATAGATATATCTTCCCATTTCCACTGTGGTATGCTAAGAGGTTGTAACAACCCTGATGGCTTTTGTGTTTCTGCCTTGACTTGTTGGCAAGTCATACATCTTGCAATATATTTGGCTACATCTGACTTCATTCCCTTCCACCAAAAATTTCTTTTTAAATTTTGATACATCTTTGTACTACCTGGGTGTATGGAGTACTTACTTCTATGATATTCATTCAATATTTCTTCCTTCAACTCCATGTTTTCTGGAATACATATTCTATTCTGGTTTCTTAAATAACCATTTTTATCAATATGGTAATTTGTCACTTCCTCCCCTTTTGATATGAGAATTTTCTTCTCCAATAAGTTTGTGTCTTGTTCTTGCATTTCTCCTACCTTCAAAATTAGATCTAATTGTAGAGACATTAAACTCAATTTTCCTTTATCCTTATCTCCTTCTACTGGTACCATTTGTACCTTACTACTTGCTTCAATTTCCAAGTCAGCGAGTATAGACAAATCTTTAAATTCTTCCATCATCAGCATAGCTATCTTAGCATGTTGTCTACTTAAGGCATCTGCAACTTTGTTTGCTTTACCTGGTGTATAGAGTATGTCTGAATCATAGGCAGCTAAGAACTCCACCCATCTATGTTGCCTCATGTTTAAATCTTTTGTGAAAATAAATACTTTAAAGACTTGTGGTCAGTGTAGAGTTCAAACTTAGTTCCTAACAAATAATGTCTCCAAAGTTTCAAAGCATAGATCACAGCTGCTAATTCAAGATCATGTGTGGCATACCTTACTTCATGGGGTTTGAGTTGTCTGGATGCATATGCAATGACTTGGCCTTGTTGCATCAACACTGCACCCAAGCCAAACCCACTAGCATCAGTGTATACAACTAATTCTTCATTTCCCTAGGGTACTTTCAAGATTGGAGCATTCACCAATGCCTCCTTCAACTGTTCAAAAGACTTCTCACACTTCTCTGACCAAACAAAAGCTTAATTTTTCCTGGTTAGGTTAGTAAGTGGTGTAGAAATTTTTGAAAAATCTTTTATAAATCTCCTATAATATCCTGCCATCCCCATAAATGATCTTACTTCACTCACTGTGCTAGGCCTCTTCCATGCTTAAATAGCTATTACTTTATTGGGGTTCACAGAAATGACATGGCCAAGGAAATGTACTTCCTCTTTCCAAAATGCACATTTTAAAAATTTTGCCTTTAAACCTTTTTCCCTCAATCTAGACAAAACCAGATGCAAATGACTTTTATGTTCTTCCACTGTTTTGGAATAAATTAAAATGTCATCTATAAAAATCAGCACAAATTTGTCTAAATAATCTCTAAAGGTTCTATTCATTAAATCTACAAAGTATGATGGTGCATTAGTCAAGCCAAATGGCATGACCAAAAATTCATACAACCCATACCTAGTGTTAAAGGCAGTGTACTTGATACTTGACTCCTCCACCTTCATTTGATGAAAACCAGATGCAAAATCTAGTCTAGAAAACACTTTTGCCCCAGCTAATTGATCAAAAAGATCATCTATTCTTGGTAATGGATATTTATTTTTAATAGTTACTTTGTTCAATTCTCTATAATCTATACAAAGTCTTAAGGAACCATCTTGTTTCTTAACAAATACCACTGGTGCTCCCCAGCAAGAATTACTTGGTCTTATAAAACCCTTATCTTCTAATTCCTCTAACTGTTTCTTTAATTCCTTTAGTTCATTTGGCCCCATTCTAGTTAGCTTTTTAATCATTGGGCTTGCTCCTGGAACTAAATGAATTTGGAATTCCACTGGTCTATGGTTTGGAACACCCTTAACCTCCCCAAACACATCTAAGTATTCATTGACTATGGGAATTTCTTCAATAGTAAGTTCACTGAAATCTTTTTCCAAGTCAATTAAATGATACAATTTCCTTCCCTTAGCTACTTCACACAAAATTGTGATTCTCCGGCCTCTAAGGTTTTGCAATGATATGGCGGATGAATCTAAGTTAATTATGGCTTTAAATTGCCTTAACCAGTCTACCCCCAATATAACACCTATGTTTGGGTAGTTTAAAACATATAAATTGGAGATAAAAGTATCTCCTCCTATGTTTAATTCCACATCCACACAAATCATATTTAAAACACTAGAACTCCCCAGTGGACTTTGTATATGCAATGGAGTTTCAACCAATATGCAATTCAATTTTAGCATTTTAACTAGTTCATAAGAAATCAAAGAGTGAGTTGCCCCAGTATCATATACTACTGCTATGGGTATCGTACAAATAAATAGTGTACCTTCCACTTGACTGTGATTTTCAGCATTACTCTCCACTGTGGATTTGCCTTTGCCTTCCAAATTTGCCAATTTTCCTTGCTGTTTATACTCAGGACAATTTCTCTTCATATGCCCCTCTTTCCCGCATAGATAGCACTTGAAAGCTCCTCCTTTCAATTCTGGGCACCTTGGTTTGATATGTCCTTCCTTTCCACATTGATGACACACAATTTTCTTCTTGGCTTCCTTAGCTTTGGTATCTCCGGTGCCTTTGTTATTGGCCTCTTCTTTCTTCTTATCATAAGGGTGATATCTCCCCTTACCCTTCTTAGTGTTATTATTCTTAAAATTTCTGAACTTCTCCCTCTCCTTGTCATGCTGCTCCAATTTCAAAGCCTAGTCTATTACTTGATCAAAAGTCCTGTCAGCATAAGGTAACATGGCTCTGCTAAGTCCTAGGTTCAAACCTTTAATGTACCTATCATTTTTGGATGCTTCATCTGCCACTAGCATTGCTCCATATTTGGATAACCCCTCAAACTTTTGAGTGTATTCAGTGACATTCAGAGTTCCTTGCCTGAGTCTAATAAATTCTTCGAGTAAAGTGGTCTTAGCTGATGCTGGTACAAATTTTGCTTCCAACATCTCCTTGAATTGATTCTAAGTGATTTCATTCTCATTTCTCCCTGTAATGATTACTTCCCACCAGCTTAAAGTTACTCCTTTCAGCTGTCTTGAAGCCACTTGCCTCTTCCTTTGATCATCAAGCTGCATGTCATTGAAAACCCTATCCAATGTTCTCAACCATGCTTGAATTTCCATAATACTTTTTGTCCCTTCAAAGCTTTTGCCTCCTAAATGAGTATAAGTCTTGAGTAATTTTGAGAGCTCTTCATGGGGATTTTCTTGCCTTTGTCCTGCCCCATCCCTAAATGCTCTCACCAAATCTTGTAGATTGACCATTGGTGGTGCATTGGAGGATCCTGCTCCCTGATTTGGTGGTCTTACTACCATAGTTTGCTAATAATAATTTACATAGCTAGTTAGTTTTTTAAATGTCTAACTCAGACTTGATCATCCAGTGATTAATCCCTACAAAATATTTTACTTATATTTTGTTTCTTAAGTTTTTTAGTTACATAGAAGGATTTGATTTCAATTTTCAACCATGTTTTGGTAACATAGCTCTGATACCAAATGAAAAGACCCTCTCTTTTTATACCTTGATTTGTATGGATTTTTTTTTACATAGAGATATATATATTTATTATCATATATATATTTCTGAATCCTAGAGTCATTTTTCCTTTTATCAAATAAACAATTTATCCAGGATCAAGATTTTTACCAATATAAATATATCAGTGTATTCATAAAGATATGCACATACATATGAAGATGCATGTGCCTCTCTTGTTTAAATCAGAGTTATGGTAAACAAGAGGATAATTTGATTGATTAAATTTAATCAATCCATACATAGTTCAATTTAATTCATAAAATAAAATTCCATCCATATATGTATTTGTAAGATTTTAACTCTTGATTTCTTGCTGGATTCTCTATGAAGTGTAATTCCTAGAAACAAGGATATTGTGTTATGAACACATATAAATTAATGGTGTAGTGCTTATGTCCTGAAAATGATATAAGTTTATATCATTTTCTATGTTTGATTATCTATAAGATCTGCCTTAGATACAAACTCTTTTCTGGAATATTTTCAAGTAAGATATCATATTCCTAAAGCTTGATTCTTTGATGTCATGATGCTATGCTAAATGAAATGCAAACATGAGTGAGTTTCCTGAGACCCTGAGTATCCAAAATTTGGTTCTAATGGTAAGATGATTTGCTACAACCCAGATTCTTTGTTCTGGTATAAGCCATAGGGCCTTAAAATGCATTTGAACCAAGCTTCAGTAAAAGGAGTTCAGATTCATGTTAAAATACAAAGGTAACTGATGTGCAAATATCTGAACAAAACATATTTAAACATGCATATATACAAACTATTATGTACATGGCTTTTAACTCCTATAGATACAGATTCTTCCTTTATTCAAAAATGAGGTATAAAACATTTGCATAGTACAAATTTCATTATGAAAACATGCAGACACATAATACATTTTCCCTATGCCTTTAAACTCTTTTATGCAATTGTCATAATGAAAGAATAAACCATATTGTTTATTGAGATTCAACTGTCCAGATTTTCCAATACTTAATCCTTTTCAAAGACTCAAGATTGACTAATACATTTATAAAATATAACCATCCTATTTATCATAGTATTCTTGCTCAGATTTACTTACAAAATCATAGGTTAACTTCTTCAACTTTTCAGATAATCACCAAATTTATAAACTCCAATTACAAGTCAATTCCTTAGCAAAACACTTAGCAAAATATCCATCCATCATTCAATATTTAATACAAGTGATAATTTAAAAATATCAATAAATGCAGATTTCATCTTTTAAGCTCTTATCTAATTAATTTTAGCATGCTATAATCTTCTTCTCAAAGCCTTGCTCCTACTCCTACTTAGTTGCTGCAGTCCCTGAAAATGCATTTGAAGCTGCCCCATATTAAATGAGACACCCCATATGCATTAGCACACTAGGGTCAGACACAAGTATGGTATGAGAAAATCCACTAAAACAGTTTGTAAATCAAGTTAAAGTTGAAACATGTATAAATCTGTATATCCTGCCTTTAGAAAACAAGTAAGTCATAGTGTGCATGTTCTGTGTCAATGTGCATGTGCACACTTAAATCTTTCTTTCCAGAAACCTTATAAAGATATAGAACAGGCATACATTCATACAAATCAGTCATAAATCAAATAAGCATACATACAAAAACAGGTAAATCTCCAAAATGAATTAAATCATTTATTCTCTACTCAGATTTCTTCCAGGAAAACTCTAGTTCCTTCTTATATCAGATTTTCTCATATTGATATATTTATCTATCTTGGTCTCATCTGCAATCATTTGAATCAATGAACACATTGTAATGGACTAATTCACTCCATTACACAAAGATCTCAGGACTTAAACAAGCCATGTGTCAACTTGTATTGCTCAAGAACACAAGTCATCCCTGCAGTGCTCTTGACCCCATTTCCTAATTAATTTTAAGTTGATAATAACTCTTTTGATTTTTCATGACTAAACCATTCAGTGAATCATTTCACTAAAAAAACATCCATGTCATGGCATTTCATATCATTCATAACCAAACAAAGATAAACAGGCAACTAACATAGGTGTCTAATAAATAGGATTCTGCATCTATATATATATACTTGCATTTTAAAAGGGGTATAGACAACTAACATTGGCTTATGGCTTTTTGAGAGAGTTTTTCTTCTTGCAAACATCTGTGCTTAAGTTAAACTCAGAATGACCAAGTTTCACTGAATCACAAATTTATTTGCTATGTATATGGCTATTTATATATTTTCATTGAATTAGGAGCATCAGCACATAGGCAACCCTATTGCACCCCTAATTCCTTTTTGTCTCAAGCCTCAGCACCTATACATAAGTATATTGCAGCTCAACATGTTTGTATTTTCTGGGTTATGCCAAAACCAACACTACTTGCCTATATTCATCATTTGATCCTCTGGGTATTTTCTTATTTTTCCCAATGTTAACATATCAGAGAGATCTGGGTTTATAAAAACATATTTACTAATAATACTTAGAACTTTCACATGATAAATCAAGTAGAACAACCAAACTAAAGATCAAAGCATTTTCATCTTAGAAATCAAAGAAAGAATAACCACATTTGAAAATACATTTTAAGAAAAATCAACTTATAAACTGGCCGCCTTCATCAGGACTTAGTGCCTTAGATTTTTGAGTGAGTTTTCTCACCTAGCTCTCCTTCACTTCTTAGTTGATTGATAAGCTTCTGCCTTTGCCCCCAAACCCTTTCCTTCACTTGTCTTATATTTATATGATATGTATATTTATTTTTTCAAGAGCTATCATGGAAGAAGAGAAGGCCCCTCATATCACTGCTTATTTATGCAGGGTTCTTCTTAGTGTTTAAGGTGCTAGCTAAAGTCATTTTTGCCCATCAGAAATCATGCCATTTGCATTTAGTTTAAACCCAAAATCTTACCCTCCCCGGCTCAAGTTTGTGGAGAGAAAAGTGGTTTTATCTTTTTGGTTATTTTCAGAAATTTTTGCTTTTCCAGAAAATGCTTTTTCTCTTGTCTACTATCATGCTAAAGGTGTGACTTGATTTCCATTATTTATCATATATATATATGCCAAAGGTTCTTCCTAATTCTACCTATACAAAACATATCACTGTTTTATCTTATTTTTCTATTTTTAGCTTTCACTTAAATAGCATGTACTTCCCTTATTTATTTATAAAAGGATTACTCCTTTTATATCTTCATTCTTTCTTTCTGCCTATAGTTTAAAATATATTTGTGTATTTTTATTTTACTGATTTGAACTCTGGTATTTGATTAGCATACATATATGCATATATATGTCTTATAGAAATAATTAATACACATATATATCTATACATTATTTTTACTGAACACATATGCACATGTACACTCAAATACAACCAACAGCATCCATATATATATTTATGCATATAGCTTTTGAGGATTTAATCTATTTATCTGTATATATATATATATATATATATTTCCATACACATCAACATATGTTCATTCATATCATTCAGGAATTAAGCTTTTATTCATGTGTATTTCCTGTGCACACATGTACACACATATAGCTACACCATATCAAGCCATATCAATTCCTTTTTAAAATTGGTTTAAAAATTATTTTAAACTTGTTTATATTTTCAAAATAAATTCCTAAAATCTGGGGTCATTACACCTAATTTACAAACTTTTTTTACTGGGGTTTTTGTGTATTTTGAAACTTATTAGGGACCTGTGCCAAACTGTCCCTTATAAAATTTAGTTAACTTAAACTTAGTTAATTTTATAAAACTTGTTTAATTTTAACAAAACTTACTTAATTTTTATTAACTTAGTTAACATAGTTAATTAATATTAATATTATTATTATTAAAACTTGGTTAACTTAATTATATTATTATTATTGTTATAAACTTAGTTAATTCATCGCCATCATTATTAATATCTATACAACTTTGTTAAAAAGTCTGTAAGCTAAACATTAGTCATTCTATGGAACTTTAGTTTTAAATTCAACTTTGTTAAATGAAATTCAACTATGTTAAACAAAATATATTAACTTTATAAAAAGTGTGTATGAGCAGAAGCTACTAACCAGGGTATCATATCTTAAGGGCAACTAAGATATTAAATTTTGTGAATTTGAAGCCTTGGCAGCAGCCTCTCTTCCATTGTGGAATTTCTTTACCGAACATTATATTCTCCTTTATCGATGCTGCAAATAAGGCTGGCTCTTGACTGATTGACCCCATTTGTGACCTCAGCCTGTTCAACTGCAGCTTCGTAATGTCAACACCATTAAGTAATATCTCACCTAAACTAGGATCATAAGATCTTTCAAGCAAAGCAATCACAATTGATTACTATTGATAGTACATATACGCAGCCTGTGGAATCATGAATCAACCAACTGTGAATTACAGAGATGATTAAAAAAGACTTGAGCTAATCAGACATAGTATATATATCTAATCAGCCAAGTACCAAACTGCATTGCCTTGTCATAATGTCACAGTTACCACTTAGGCATTCATCACTGCAGATGAGTTTTTCTAGAGAGAAACTTAATGGAAAGCTAGACAATAATACGTGTAATAGTGCCCAGATATCTAGAAGTTAAATTAAATTAAACATCACTAAATCAAAACCATAGATTGTGTATTGGGAAAGATACTAGTGTTTGATGTGTGTTTCTTGTTTGATGATAACAAAAAATATATATCAAATTATAGATGTGTTTGCAGATTATACTATACACATATAGGAATAAATATTCGTATTGAATAATAATACTATTGCACAGAATTTAACAAATTCAATCAGTATTTTTTATTCAATATAATATTTTATACAATACAAAGTTTTCAGCTCATACACTGATTTCATACATTTCACACTCATACACTGGTTTCATACATTTTTCATTTACAATCTATTCCTCACTACATCACTCAACACTCAGCTATAACTATCTGCATATATCTGCATTGTCCAGCTCCAGTTCTTGTCTTGTCTCCTGTGTACCTGTATAATTAGCAACTACAGCAGTAATCTGAAAATAAACAAATTTGAATTTGCAAAAATAAATTTTTGTTTTTATCATTGTCTCAGATATATGGGTTATTGTCATCATCTTTGATTGTGTAATATTTGTGCATATCAGTATTCATATCAGGGACATGTAATCATGAGTGGCTGCAGTACACACGTGTATATCTATAGACGTCTGCACTGCCTCGCCAACTCGTGTGCGCAGTCATCATGCACAACATAGACTACATAGTCAGACTGCATCATAACAATGCTAATATGAAGTGTTCACATACTCGAAGACTCAAACATGTCAACAAGCACTGATTCAAGGACCAGTGATACAAGTAGCATGTGCAGACACACCATAAAAACACATCTACAAGCAGTTCGACCAAAACTGGACAGAGCAACATGTACACTAATCCAACAAAGGCAACTGCAACAATACAACCAGAGAAATGCACAACTCTAATGCAGACTCAAGTGAAACCAACCAACCAACAAGTATACAGATTCAAACAAGTCCACACTGCAACATATCAGAGAGTAGTTCCAGTGACTAATGCACAAATGACATCAATGACTACAAGTTCAGCTACAACTGGTAACAACAACACAACTTCAAGTACATCAGTGAACAAGTGACTTATGGATGAACTACAAGCAACTGGTCAATACACAAGTACAAGTAATAAAGTACTGTAACTCGAAGTCACAGTGAAACTGTACAAAACAGAAGAACCACAACAATATCAAGTGAAGGAAATAGCAAAATGAAGACTACAAGGTCAAGTCTAGTTACAACAGCTACAGTTCAAATGACCAGATCAAAACAATGATCAAAGACAGTGCAATACACAATTCTAGTGAATATTCAAGTCAAGCTATAGTCAAAACAGTGGATATCTACATGAATAGTGATGTATCAACTGCAACCAATGATATCAATGAAGTCAACCATCAGCACACACATGAACAACAAATGAACAACACAGACTTAAGTACATCAAACTAATACATGAATGGTATCAAGTACAAATGCAACAGGAAAAAAATGCACAGCAACTAGCTGATCAAGTCAGGGATAAACACAGATGGTCAGAATGTACAAGTCAGTGAAGAATAAGTTCAAACATCAGAGTATAAGTGCATAACAAACTCTAGGTCAAACATGTACAGCAGTGAAGACAAAGTCAGGTGATCATCACCGAACAGTAAATGCAATACTACAGAGATGTTTGGGTACGCAGAGGCAAAGAGATAACAGAACAAAAACAATACAAAGTTCAAATGCCAAAGTAAAGTTAACTACTTCAAGAAGTTACAGTTCATACATGTATGCAACAGGAAGATAGAAAATCGAAAAAACAAATGGCCACAAGCAAATATCAAAGCCGTATGTTTTAAATAAGTTAATCAAGTGATGATTCGAGCAGACCAATATGGCCAGAGAAGATGGTCGAAGTCAAGAAAATTCAAGTCAAAGTCGTATATTTTAATCACGTTTACAAATTGATAAAGTCAAAGTCAGATTTTAGGAAAGTTTCTGAAATATCAGTCATAAAGAAATCAAGTATCAGAAATCCAAGTAAAAAGGGTTAACTGCATGTTAAAGGATTTTCCAGAGCATGTGTTTCGGATTTCAAAGAATCTTGGGAAGATTATTTGCATTTGTAGAGTTTTCCTATAATAATAGTTATCAATCAAGTATCGATATGGCATCCTTTGAGGTGCTATATAGTAGATCGTGTAAGTCACTGGCTTGTTGGTTGGACACGGGAGATGGGCTTATGTTTGGACCAGATTTGTTAAGATAAGCTACTGAGAACATAGAGTTGATTAGCACCAGAATGAAGGTAGCACAATCGAGGCAGAAGAGTTATGCTGACAAGCAAAGGAAAGAGCTTGAGTTCGCAGTAGGCGGTCATGTGTTTGTGAAGGTTTCTCCGATGTGAGGAGCTATGAGCTTTGGGAAGAAGAAAAGTTGGCACCTAGATATGACCACTTCCAGTGATCAAATGGATTGATAAACTTGGTTATCAAGTCACATTACCAAGTAATTTGGCAGGTGTGTATAATGTCTTTCATGTATCACATTTGAGGAAGTGTGTGCACGACCCAAGTTCGGTAGTGGAACTGAAAGCAATGGAGGATTTATCTATGGAGCCAGATTTGACGTATATGAGACGGTCGAAAGGAATAATATGTCGTGATACGAAGGAATTGAGGAACAAAGTTATCAAGCTTGTTTGCGTCCAGTGGAGTGATGATAAGGAAGATTGTACCTAGGAACTAGAGGATAAGATTAGGAACATCTATCCCAGGTTGTTTTAAACATTCATGTATATAGCAGGGTGCTTGTTTGTCTATTGTGTGAACTAGTAGGTTACTAATATATTCATATATGAGATGATTATGTATTAGTACTTGCAAGGATGCATTTTATTTGATGATCGATGGTTTACATTAGTAGGGTACTAGTGTAATATTTTTTACTTATGTGTTCTTATATGATGATGACTTTACGCCTTTAGAGGAAGGAGATTAAACCAAGTTTTTCAAGAATCAAAGGTTAGTAAAATTTTCTATAAAGCCTTCCCTAGCTTGTTTAAATGCGTATGTCTCTAAGAATGAAGGCATTGATGGGGATTAACATGTTTAGATGCTCAAACTTAGTTTTGACTATGGTTAGGAATTTAAATAATAATAAATTTATGCATTATTGAGGGCAAAACAAGATAAAACCTTGTCCAAATGCTTTGAAATTTTAATATGATGTTCTTCATGATAAAATAGAGACGTGATTTTTAATTTCATAATTTTTGGAGTTAATATGAATATTATATGAATTTTCTAGTTAAGAAAATGGTCGATTTCGGGTTAATTAATTATTAAAAATAATATAATTAACTTTTTTGACCTTAAATTTTTATATGAAGTGAAATATGATGAAAGTGAATTTTGGTGAATTTTTTGGATTTTTTTCATTAATTTTATATTTTAAATGAATTATTTAGTGAAGGAAAGCGTTAACTAATCAAGGGAAAATTAATTAGTCAATTAATTATGGTGGTTCACAAATTTTGAAAATAAACTAAAAATATAAGAGATTAGTCAATAAGAAGTTGACACTAAGTGGGATTTGGTAAAAAAAATTTATTTAAGAAAGCAATAAATCAGTTTTCAATTTAATTACAAGAACGTCACTGAACCATTGTTGACCAAGTAAAGTATAACACAATGGCTTAACTGGAGATAGCATAGGATAGCATGCAATAAGGACACCATAAGAAGGCCATGTGGGGAATATTAAACATGATAGCACAGGATGGTAAAAGCATGCGATAGCACAAATCGATGACCATCCTAACTCACGAATGCTTCGGCCTTCGACACGAAACAAACTCAGTTTGGCATGTGATGGCATCGAGAAGGACCACTTGCGATGGCTAACACATGAGAGCTCAAAAGAAGTTAGCTCACGAAGGCTTCAGGCCTTACCCTGCGAAGGCTTTCGACATAACACGCGATGACTTCGGGCCTTCAACCACGATGGCATTAGAAGTTCAAGCACGCGATATCATTAGTATTTATTACCCATGATGTTGTTTGGGGCATCGACTCATGATAGAAAGGATGAACAAGCATGCAATGACTCGAGACAAACACGTGGTGACTCGAGGGTAATTCATGATGGCATCGAGTTTTAGTATGCAATGGCTTAGGGGAATTAGCTCACGATAGCTAGTAACATTCTAGCAACGATAGCTTTTTGTTTATCCTACGTTATAGCTAGGCGCCATCGATACGTGAATGGATGAGGAATTTGTTAACTCACGATGGCTAATGTGATAGCCAACACATAATAGTTAAATACAACTTGTGATATCTTGGGAAGCTTTATTTTTCTAAGTAAAATAACGAATATTTGAGGACACTTTGGAAGACAGTTTCCAAGTGTTAATAAACTATTTCATAGGGATGAAATAAAGCAAGGATTTTTATGTTAAAATTATGTTAACTTATTTTGAAATTGATGAAAGCTTAATGAATCTATTAAATGATAGGGTGTCATCTAAAGGAAGGATAAAGATGTTTTATCGAAATGTGTAGGGTACACAACAAATAAATAAATGAAATGGGTGGACCTATGATCGTAAAGGTATACCAGCTGATGGAGTTATTGGATGGCTGGGTGCCTTGACTACTGATCCAAAGTCCAATGATATATGGCAGGGTGCCATGATAGGGTTCAATCCTAAAATATTTATAAACTCTACAGGGGAGTTAAGGTAGGGTGTAGAGTGCTAAAACATCGGGATGGTGTTTAAGGTAAAGTGAATAAATCAGCAACATGAACAATAGCGATTTAAGGACTAAGAGGCACTATCGATGCTTAGTAAGGACACTTACTAGAATGTATTCAGGGTGCTTATATTCAACCTCTTTGGTGAGTCAAGGTGGCTTTAGCTAGGGTGGATCCCATTGGTGTAATGAGTGTCAATTTCATCGGGTGACGTTGTTCGAGAAAAGATGCATTAGTGATAGATAGGCCTAGGGAGGTAATCACTAAATAAATCAATGGCAACTCAACGATGAAAGCCTGAAACAAGATACTAGACGATGATTGATTGGATGATGAATCATCATATAACATGGTTCGTGATTGATGATAAGTCTAGAGTATACTTAACTTGAATAGATATATGACATGGTTCATAACTGGATAGTGTAGGGTACACTTATTGGTTGGATATGCACGTGGTTGTTTTTTATGTAATATATATTTACATGATGTGATATATTACGCTATGATGATAAGTTTAAGGGAAAATTTGTTCCGTGTTAGTGGCGTGGTCTCACTATTGATGACTAGGGTAAAGGTTTTACCAGGCTTTATGTTTGAATCGTGTTTCTATTATTTACCATAAACTCATGGGTACTCATTCATGTAGGCTGAGTTATGCAATAGACATGTTTCTTTTGAAGGATGAATAACAATTTCGAAGACGAAGCAGGAGGCTCACTATTTATAATCAAAGTATTTTAGATTCCATTGTGTAAAGCCACAATCTATAATTGGCTAGTGTTGTGTTGGCATCTTCATATGTCGAAAACAACACTACTCTATCTATATTTTATTTATATTTATCCCTGCATGGGCAACGAATTTGGGTTAAATGATGTAATGAATTATGTAATTCAAATTGATGTAATGAAAAAGCTATTTAGCTGCTTTGTTTACTTATGTTGTGCAAAAATAATACCGCAATCACTTTATTGCTAGAAAATGATTTCGTTGATGAATGCAACATCATTAGCATCTATTTTTGAGTCTCAGAGTAGAGGATGTTACATCTTCCTTATCTAGTTAATGATTGACTCAGAAGTCCATTTGGTCTACTATTATCTGGTTCGGCTCTTACTTGGTCTAGTAGTCTACCGATTCGATACTAAACTATTGGCTTCAGTTGTAAATAGTGTTGGAAATTCTTATCCCATCACTTTTCTCCTTTGGCATTTTATCATTAAAACCGTTGGTATCCCTCTACGTAGTTTTCTAGATTGACTCCAATTCATACCAAATTGCACAAGCTTCTTTAGATTTTATGAGGTAAAGTTCATCGTCCTTTAAATCACACCTTTAAGCATCAATTTTCATTCATTTTTTGCATGATTTTGCTATCGCTGAACGCCAATTCGGTGACCTAGTCTAGAAATTGGAGCTTTATTATTTGTGTTGCTTAAGTTTATCCTTTAATTGAATTAGAACATCCCTATAGATGGCTTTGAGATTTTGGATGATGCATCCTTGGTTCATCTTGGGCATTGTAGCTTAAGTATGGATTGGTCAAACCAATCAAGGAAATAGGTGTTCTAGCTGAATAATACTTAGCTATGGGTAGGCCATTCAACCTTAGCATTTCACTTTTTTTAGTAAGGAGGAAGGGTAGGCTTGGTCATGAGATGGATTAAACATGTATACAAGGCCTGGCTGAGCTTGGTAGGTTTGCAGACAATCATTAGTTAGTGAGTAGAGGCTTTGAGATTCAAATGTGCGTATTTACTTTCTTGTCAATGTTAATCCACGACTTAACTCTCCTACTAGCCTAAGAACTAATTAGTATGGTTGGATGTAGGCCATTAGACTACTTATTGTGACTAAAGTGAAATAATCATAAGGGCTTTGTCACTACTAGTATATACTCATAAGCGTCATTTCTACTTTCGTTAGCATGAGTCAATAGGCATCATTAATTGATTTAATTCACGTTAAATTGGTGAACATATCGATTCATATCTTTTATGAATGGTTTCATGATAGTAAAAGGAGTTTTTGAATGTAACTTCTACATCTTATGTCACATTCACCACTGCATACACATACTAGTTTAGGATAAATGAGACAGCCTGATATGTTAGAGAGGTATGTTTACTCAACATCACACTAGATCCATCATTGCCGTCAACTCCCAACCCTTTGTACTCAGGTTCTGCCATCTTTTGTTATTGTGGGATCTTCTTTTGGAGCTACAATAAGTCATCCTAACTCTGCTTTCTCGCTTTTTGCAGGATACAAGCCATCCCAGCTATTACTGGATCCGACTGACTCCATTCTCAATACCAAACTGTCCTTGCACTTAGACGTTATTTCTTAGTGGATCCAACCGACACCTTTCTCGGTACCTTTCTACCCTAGAATTTAGAAATTATTTCTTCTATTTTTGTCTACGCATGGAAGATATGCTCATGCGTGGCTTGGACCAACGAGCCCATGCTCCTCCGGAAGGATACATGTCCTATAGATTCTATCATTGTTTGGCTGAAGCTCCTCCTCTGCTTTATGCTTGAAAGCAAGAGTTCTTGTCCATCTCAAAATTGCACCGCTCCAACTCCAACCAAATGGCTATGCCATTCTTAGTAGCTTATGTGTCATCTTCATGTGGTAATTTCAATCCCCCCCACACCTCTAGATTCACTACCTCTATGCCATAAACAATAAGGTGGAGAGTTCATCGTTCTTCAATTTTGGGTTGGGCAACATGTTTAATAATGTGGAGGACATATACTCTAAGTATAGCATGTTCAAACATGAGTGCTTCTTCATTAGGGATCAATCCTCTTACTTTCAAAGTGTCACTTAGGATGTAAGCAACACTATACATTCTTCAATTTTCTCCATCATTTAAATAAAAAAAAGACCATTTCACTACAACAAAAGTTTGTTTTGACAGCATTTATTATCAGCGTTTAAACATTGAATGCTGTAGTAAATGTTTCTGAGAGAGTTATTCGTGAGGATAAACGCTGAAAATAGTGTCGCTGTGTTTATTTTGGTTTGCCGCCAACTCACGTGTTTACTTCCAGAGAAAATTCATTTTCCCTCGTCTCTTAATAATTCATTTCCCTCTCCATCGTTTTTCATTTTTCCAACTGTCCATTTCGATTTCAATTCTCCTACCACCAGATTGCAGCATCGTTCATCTTCTGTGTCGATTTTGATTGAGCGTCTCTGTCGCCGGCTCTTCTATCAGCATCGATTTGGAATTGATTGCCCTAAACTTGGTGGAACTGGTGAGCGTTTTTTCTTAACCCTAGTTTTCAGTTAAGTTTGAAACATTGCAAAGTATCATATCTTGCTTATCTGATCAAGTTTAAAGTTTCAAACGATTTCGGTTATTAGATCGAGAAGGAAAAAAAATTAACTAAAGATGAATGTGGATGAAGTCAGTGGTCCATAAAAAAAGTAAGGCTCTGTTTGTTTTGCTAAAATAACAACTGAACACTTAATAGAATAAGCGAAAAAGGGTTATTTGACTGTTTGTTTTAAAAAAGTGATGCTGGTTACCTCCTATTCAGCATAACGAATAAGCAATAAATTTTTGCTTTTTGGGAATGCTGATTGCTTATTGAAACAGTTTGTCAATAATACATTTTTTATGCATGATTTAATTTTTTTTCTCTTTCAATTGTGTAAATATTATTCAAACTGTTCTAATATTTCAAACTCAATAGTAATTTTCATTTCTACTCAAGTTTTTCTAGGTCGAGCTAAACTTTTATTATTTGGTGTTGATTTTACTCACTTTTGGTAATTTTCAATAATTCAAAAATAATATAAAAAGTTATACAAAGTAAAAAGTGTTTGTTGATGCCTACAAATAACTTTTGGATATAAATGATAGCTATCAACTCACTAATAAGAATAAAAATTATAAATAACTTTGAAAAAGTGGATAAAAGTATGTGAGGACTTGTGTTAAAATGGAACGAAAAGTTTTATTTCTATCTTTAAATTTGTAGAGGGAAAAATAAAATAAAAATGGCATTTGTAAGACAATTGCTTCAAAGAATAATTAAAATTAAAATTGTGAAATGGGGCTTTGTACATCAGATTTTTATCTCTAATGTTATTACAAAAAAATCTCTATAGAAATAAATATATAATTCAGATTCTAAATTTTTTAAATTAGAAAACGCAAATCAGCTTGAAGTTTTCTTATAACATCAAAAATATAGATTTAGAGTTGTTTATATACGGTCAAATCTCGACGGTCTGATGTTGATTTAGAGTTGTTTAATATAGATTTAGAGTTGTTGATATGTAGACAGTGGTTATGTGGGAAGTTAATGAAGTGAATATGTGGATGTGGTCTGATGCAAGACTGATGGTGGAAGTGTAGAGTCATGTAGACAGTGGTTATGTGACAGTTTGAACAGAGATTGGAAGATGTGAATTGGTGAACGAAGTGGATGAACTGGTGAAGTCTGATGGTCAGTAGCCGTAATTGATGTACAGTAGGAGTTGTACAATGGCTGTTGATGGTTTGAATGTGTATAGTAGGAATTGTGGCAGTAGTAGTGTGTTAGAATGCTTGCTGGAGTATTGGCGCAGTGAGATGGTATTGCTGATGGGTGGTTCAGGGTCAATATTGCCGGGGATGTGAATGTGCACTGGGATGAAAATTGTAGGGGATGTGAATGTGGTCTGTTGCAGTAGTTTGTAGCGGAGGCACTGGTATGCAGAGTGGTGGTTAGTGAGATGTTATGGGATCGATGTTTCAGGTAAGGCTATGCTTGTACTGGCAGTAAGGCAGCGAGGAGCTGGTGTGGGTAATGGTTGAAGGAAAATTGTAGTGGCAGTGCAACAGTGTTGTGAGGATGACAGTTTTGTAAAAGAGAAGGAGCATTGAATGTAAAACAGGGTGAATTGAGGCCAGGGAAAATGAAAAACAAAATGTAAATGGTTAACAAAATTGTAAAGTGTAATGAAAATGAATAAAAAGAAAAGAAACAAGATGCATAGAAGTTTTATTCTATGATTAATTCCTCTTACAAGGTAATCTCACAAATTTTAAATATTTATTATTGGTTTTCATGATTTGTATCTAATAATATATGGTTTTCAGTTTTTCTCTACCATTTATTTTGCATGTATGATGGTTTTATATAAGCCAATATCAATTGCAAGTTCATGCTCATTTGAAATCATTTGGCATAAAATGAACCTGATCATTTCATCTAAGCTCATGAAATGAGATGTACGACAAACACATAATTGCCTATTTTATTAGTACACAATAATCCATTATAGCCAACGGTGAATCAAAACGGTTGTAGAAAGCACTTATGAAAAGTGTTGAAGATTGGTATATGTTAAAAAAAATAAAATAAAATTCTTCATTCATGATAGAGCATCAGATTTTTTAAAAATCATAAAATAGGTTATATATTTGTATAATTGTTTCCTTTTCATTTATAAAGTGACCATTTTGTCTATCAAAATTTAGGACTACTTAACATGTGTTGTATGATACATGGTATGATATATTGAGCCTAATATGTAGTCATTTATATTAAATGATCTAGAATGTATTTCAATTAAGTCTAACAAATCCTTACTAAGTCTAGCTGGGGAAATGCAAAAACCACTCTTTGTATATATGTAGTTCCCATTATACTGAATTTACAACACTCTATTTGTATATTTAAGTTCGTTATATGCAATTTGCAGCACATCAATTTTCTAGAAAAATATATTATGACCGTTACCTTACCATTAGATACATGCCATGCGAATGCATACACGAATTCAACTCAATGGCTTTACTACAAGCCATTGACCGACTCATTAAAGAGGTTGTCTATTTAAACCTATAGATAGCGATGTCGCCACTTCATGTACCTTATGAAACGTAACATCGATGCAACTTTTTTTGTTGTTGAAAGAGTGGTCCTCTTACGAGGAGAGCATGAATAATTTTATTAATTAATAACCTGAAATTTGTTCAAGTGTCCGATGGGTACAACAAAAATCAATATACAAGATCATAATTGCGATGATCAACAAACAAGACTGGAAGAGCAAAACATAAATATATTTACAATTATTTATAATGGAAAACTACTGAAAGGGGCTGTGAGAGATCGATGAAAGAGCTAATGCCTTAGAGATGCATGAGTAACTATCAAGGAGAATATTTGTGTGATGATGCCTCTACTTATAGGGCCAGGTTGTTAGCAGGTTGTTGAAAATGAACTAGAGTGCAATGGATCAGGTGCTGAAACAATGAGCCAATGGATCATTAAATTGGCTGGAAGGAATAGTGTAGCGGCGATTCAGGTAGCGTAAGAGTGCAATAAAGTGATGCTTCTTTGTTAGAAAGAGCTTGGCGGCAGTTACAAATCAGAGATGATGCTGCCATCTGGAATGGGGATGTGGGAAGGTTCAGGCAAATAGTAAGCCATTAGACTATTAGAGGATGGCTGAAGATGCAAGGGCAAACATTCCAAGCAAGTGAATTGCCTGATGTAACAGCAGCAACTGTAGGGTGATTTTCTGTACATCAGCAGAAGGTAAAGAACAGTCGAGAGTTGCTCAGGGAGGCAACTGTTGACCTGCTATAACCTGTGTTGAATTCATTTGGATGCATGACGTCCTTTTGGATGATCTGACATAATGTTTGATATTGATTTATGTATTATTGTAGGTTTGCCATCGTGTGATAGTGGCAATACGTATATTTTGGATTTTTAGAAAAAAAGTACTTGCTTAAAGTTTTTGATGATGTTCAACCAAAGGGTTCATTAATGAAGAATTATGTAAATGGAAGAAAATGATCAGACTCTTTACTGACATCAAGTATCAGGAACCAAATTTATTGTTAATGGCGCAAGCCAAGTATCAGGAGAGGGGTAATGCATAGACATTACTCCGGTGCTACAAAATAGCGCCGTTGTAATGGCAAATTTTTTGGAAACAGTTTGGCTTACATAATTCCTTTTGGTTTGTGGCCTAAATTCATGTGGATGTTTCCCAGTGTAGCTTTGCAATGTTTATACATAACAACTAAATGTCAGAAGGTAACGCGTTAACCAATACATTTTGAATCGTTGTATATGCATTTTAGTTGTGTCATGCCTCTGTTGGTTACTTGTATGTTTTATGTTTCTGGCTTCATGTTCCTATTGTCATGTCGCAGTGTTACACTCGTTTGTTGGTGATGCCTGCTTTGGAAATTTATGCATTTTTTTACTAGATTTGGTATCGGTAATCTCTACTTGATCTAGGTGATGATTATGGTTTAATCTTTTGTTTTGCAAATTTTTTGTTGCTGCATTTGGTTATGGTCTTCCCTGGCCATCTTTGAAATTTGCATCTCTATGAAATATGTTCTGTTGCTTGTTGGCAATCTGGTTGTCTTCTGAATGCTAGCTTAGGCTATATTTTTTAGCTAGCTGTGTTGGAAATTTGTAGTTGGTTTGGGTCAATTTTCATAGATAGTAGTGTCCTATCGTATCTAAGTTTGTTAGATACATTTGTTTCTACGAGTTGCTTCCAGCGTGGAGCTTATATGCGTTTTCTTTTGCAACCTGGTTTGTATGTTGCACCATACGTGGTGCTTGAGTAAGTTTAGTCATTCAGACAATCGACCTAACTCCTGTTTTTAATACGTATTTATTACTTTTGTTGTGATAAAAGTGGACGGTCCACAATAAAAAACGGCTGGCCTTGCCAAAAAAAATCAATCGTTTTAGTTATGGTTGAAATTAGTTAATTAATTATTTTATTAATGACTTGTGTAAAGATATTTAATTACTTTAACGATGGTTTAAAGTTAATTAATTGTTCATTTATGATGTTTAAAGGTAATCAATTAAAGTTAATTACTTCTTTTTTCAGTTTTTGTTCTTTATTTTTGGTTACATAGTATCAAATAATTGCTACAGTAGATTGCATCCTCGAATTTTGATTACTTTGCTTTACTTAAATTCGATCAAATAAACAAATTCTACACACTTTAGTACTCTGAGCTCTTGTGTTTATCCTTGCATCGTCGGTTGATTGTATTTATAAAAAATGTTAAAATGATAAGCCGGTATTTTACAACATATATTTGAAGCTCATGACGACTTGAAGAACCTAGGTTTCTGTCCTTTTTTTCATATTCTTCTCCCCATTTTTTGATGTGTATATTAATGAAGTATTTCTTGATGTGTATATTATTTTCTATACGTCTCAAGAAGAAACTCATAATGAGTATTCACATTTAAACAAGCTAACTAAAAGGCCCAGAAACTCTTCTAGCATTCATTACTTGTTTAAATAGTCTAATTTCCAATTACTATTTTGAATTTTAGATACTTGATTGCTTCCATATTATATATGATGATGGAGAAAGACTGGTTGCGTCTACACAGGTAATCATATACAAGTAAATTTACACATAACTTTAGACTTAACATGTTTTGAAAATGAAAGCTAACATTCTTGTTGCTTTCAATTTTAAACATAGAACCAGTAAAGAGTATGGAAAAGGAGCTCAAAATTTTGTACGTGTTGCGAAGAAAAAGTTAGGGGATGTAGAGAAAATTTTGTGTCCTTGTTTAGATTGTCGAAATCTTAGTCATCATTATGGTGAAACCGTCATTGAGGATTTAATTATAAAGGGAATGGATCCTAAGTACAAAGATGGTAGGTGGTATAATCATGGCGAGCAAGTAGATGTTGAAAATAATAATAAAAAGAGTGAGGCGTACGACTTACTCAAAGCAATTCGCTATGAAGATGAATACTACTTTAATCATAATTTTTTTGATGATGATAAAGATAAGGATGATGCACAAAGACGACACGATGATTTACTTAAGAACTTGGAAGATGCAGAAACCCCATTATATCCTGGTTGCATAGATCATACAAAGTTATCTGCCATCACTATTTTGTATAACCTTAAATGCGAAACTGGATTATCCGATTCTGGTTTTGATAAGCTTCTTAATGTGCAACAACTGTTTTTGCCAAAGAATAATGTACTTCCTAAGACTTTATATGAAGTAAAGAAATTCCTCAAACTATTTGATATGGGGTTTGAAAAGATTCATGCATGTGAGAATGATTGTTGTCTTTTTCGTAAAGAGTATAAAAATTTGAATGACTGTCCGAAATGTGGTTCCTCAAGATGGAAAATGAATCAGGATACAAATGAGATTATGCAGGGTATCCCGGTTAAGGTGTTGAGATATTTTCCAATAATTCCAAGATTCAGAAGAATGTTCAGATCTGAAAAGATGGCAGAAGCATTAAGGTGGCATTTCAATAATAAAAGCAGTGATGGAAAGATGCGACATCCCGTAGATTCTGTAACATGGAGCACAATTGATGAAAATTGGGAATCATTTTCAGCCGATCCACGTAGTCTCAGACTTGGTCTTGCTACATATGGGTTTAATCCATTTTCCATGTTGAGTTCCAAATATAGTTGTTGGCCAGTAATGCTTGTGACATATAATTTGTCGCCTATGTTGTGCATGAAGAAGGAAAATATTATGCTAACACTTCTAATTCCAGGTCCAAAGCAACCGGGGAATGATATTGATGTATATATGGTGCCATTAGTAGAGGATTTGCATTACTTGTGGAGTAGTGGAGTTGAGACGTACGATGCATTTAGTAAGACACTTTTTAATATGAGAGCTATTTTATTATGGACGATAAATGATTTTCCAGCTTATGGTAATCTTGCTGGATGTTGTGTAAAGGGTAAAAAGGCTTGTCCATTATGTGGTGTCAATACTCATCGTCGATGGTTGAAATATAGTTGAAAGAATGTTTATTTGGGTCATAGAAGATTTTTGTCTATTTCACATCCGTTGAGGAAAAAAAAAGCTTGGTTTGATAACACTATAGAGGATGGAAAGATGCCTAGAATTCTAACAGGTAAAAACATCTTTCGTATTTTGAAGGACTTTCCAAATGATTTTGGAAAAGAGCAGATTAAGGGAAAAAGTAAGAAAAGGAAGATCGATGACAGTAGTGAGGATGAAGATAATGAAGATGATAATTCTGTAAAAAAGGAGCTATCAAGGTGGAAAAAAAGATCAATTTTTTTTGACTTGCCATATTGGGAGGTTAGTATTCAAATCTCTTTTTTATTTATTAATCTAAAAAAAAGAATATATAGAAAATTTAAATGTTATTTTTTTTCGTAGGAACTTCCATTGCGTCATAATTTGGACGTAATGCATGTTGAGAAAAATGTTTGTGAAAGCACACTAAGTACAATGTTGCATGATAACAAATCAAAAGATGGGATTAATTGTAGACATGATTTAGAGGATTGGGGTATTCGGCATGGTCTTTATGCACAACCCCGTGGAACTAAAACATATCTTCCACCAGCTCCGTATACATTATCAAAATTGGAGAAAAAATATTTTGCAAAAGGTTGTATGATTTCAAAGGTCCCGATGGTTATTGTTCAAATTTCAAAAAATGCGTGTCGTTGGTGGATTGTAAAATTAGTGGTTTGAAGTCTCATGATTATCATGTTTTAATGCAACAATTATTATCGGTTGCAGTAAGAGGTTTATTGCCAACCAGACCCCGAAATGCAATAATTCGTCTATGTTCATTTTTCAATAAAATATGTCAACGTGTTCTTGATAGGGAGAAGTTGCAACAACTTGATGATGATATCGTTAAAATATTGTGTGAACTTGAAAGATATTTTCCACCCTCATTTTTCGATATTATGATACACTTGACAATTCATCTTGGAAGAGAAGCACGATTGTGCGGACCAGTTCATTTTCGTTGGATGTATCCTTTTGAAAGGTATATGAAAACACTCAAAGACTACGTAAGAAATTATGCATGACCTGAGGGGTGCATTGCAGAATCATATCTTGCCGAAGAATGCATGAAATTTTTTAGTGAATTTTTGAGTAAGTCGGTAGATATTGGAAAAAAAGATCGAAATGAAGATTATGAAGATAACGCAATACTTGAAGGGCGTCCAATTTCAATGTCCAAATCAATTACATTGTATTCCAATGAGAAAGAAATTGCTCATTTAGCTGTGTTAATGAATATGGCTATGGTGGAACCATTTTTAGAGTGAGTATATGTTATGTACCACTTTCATTGATTTGATGTGCTTGTATTGGCAACTATAATTTAACATCACTTTTACTGTACTAGTTTGCATTTGGAGGAGTTGTAAAATTCAAACAAGCGCTTAGAAAAAAATGCGACCTTACTGTGGAAAACCCATAGAGATAGCTTCGCTGATTGGATTAAAAGGAAGGTTTGTTAAAGAATTTCAATATTTTCATATATGAATTAATGAAATTGCTTGTTTAATATGTTTGAATATTTTTTTAGATACCTGTTGACTCAAAGGATCATGATAAAATATTAAAATGGATTGCATACGGTCCTAAAAAGACGGCATTCTCCTGCAAAGGATATATTATTAATGGACAACGATTTCATACAAAAGATGTTGATAGAGAAACCCAGAATAGCGGAGTAACTTATGACGCGACTACCATGTGTAGAGCAAGTGCAAAAGACATTTCTCAAGTGGTTGATGTGGTTACGTACTATGGGATACTAACTGAAATAATTTTACTAGATTATAATGTTTTTTATATTCCTGTTTTTAAGTGTCATTGGGCGAACATAGGAAACAGGATAAAAGTTGAAGATGGATTCACTCTTGTTAATTTACATCAAAGTCAGGTTTCATTTTCAAAAGATCCTTATATCCTCGCATCTCAAGCGAAACAAGTCTTTTATTCAAGAGAAAATGATTCTTCTAATTGGTATGTTGTAATGAAAGCACCGCCAAGAGGTTTTCATGAATTAGAGATAGATGATTTTGTTGAAGAAGCTAACTATGTTGCGAGCGGCCCTGAAGAAAACGATATGGATGCAGATGATTTAGTTGAGAATGTTAGTTATGTCAGGGAGGATTGCGAAGGCATACTTGAGTAGTTTTGATGTCTTGTTTTCTTATGAGAAGTTTAAGTTAGATAATGAAGTCTTATTAAATGTTGAAATTTGAAATTTTGTTTTGAACTTTGATGTATGTATATGGTGATGTTAGTAGCAACTTTGGAAACGATATGGATGCAGATGACCCACCAATATATTAAAATTATAGTAGTATATATGTTTCATATGGTTTTCTTGCTAATTGCTATAATCAACACAAAGCCTGTGATTTTTTTTTCCTAAGATGGCTACACAAATGTATAGTGTATACTAATTGCAGTTGTATATTCTTGCAAATATTGTTTGTTTTATATATTGCATTTTTTACAAGGCCTACTGCTCAAAGACTTAACTGCTCCTCGCATGATCGAAGTTGGACCTGAGTTCTGATTTTGGTAAGACGCAGGCCAATTTGTACTTTCTATATGTTACAATTTTTGTAAGGCAAACTGATTTTTGGTTATGAAAATATATTGGATGATTAATTTAAAAAAACACTCCTGATAATTATGTACTAGATTCCCTTGACAATCAAGTGCACTGTACCAGTGCAAAGAATTAGTAACGTAATGAAATAAATAATTAGTTTAATTACAAGGATGATCACCAATTTGAACCAGAAATAACATTGACTAGGTCAAGTGATACAAGTCAAAAATGTTACGTCATGCAGCAATATATAGTGCATACTGCATGCTCTGACAAAGTCTTTTTTATTTGTACCTTAAAAGTTTTACCTAGAATATGCTCTTATAACTTGAAATTCATATGTTGATATGTTATACTTGCAGAAAATGGTTAGAAGTACGAAAAAGACAATGGATAAGAGGATTACGCGCAATCAAAAAAGACTCGAACAATCCACATATGCATTCGATGGGTCTAATGCAATAGGAGAGCATATTGAGCCACCTTTGGAAAACAATGATGTTGGGAATGCAAACAACTCAATCGCAGACACTGCTATGCAAGTCGATGGAAATCCTGAAACAACAATGGAAATCGAGAGAACAATTGAAGACATTGATGCAAATCAGATTTCGAAAAAGAAGACTAGAGGCCCAACCAAAGTGAAAAGACTTCCTTCAGATGTTGCAAGCCGAATCGAAGTCGAGTTTAACTCATCGGGCGAACCGATAGGAAAAGGGTTGGTGAAGCTATCTTCTTATCTGGGGCCACTTGTGCGCGAGCATGTTCCATTTACACTTGAGGACTGGAGGCAACTTGGTGAAGAATTGAAATCAGTTCTATGGGAATCCGTTCAGGTTTGCTTATCTTGCAATGTTCTTAGTTACTGTATACTGATTACTGCTATTAAATCTATTTATTTCTTTACTTTTTATACATCAGCAACCCAGTGACCATATGAAACAGTGGAATATTGGCGATATGTCACTAACAGCGAATACATTCACAATACAGTGCATGTGTTTCTTACAACTGTATAAAGAAAAAAAGAGAACATTTTTCTAATAATCATGAAGAATATGATAACAAAAATAACTAAACTCAAACGAAATCAAACAAAAACAATGATCAAGATATAAGAAATCACAATGGAGACCGTCTGGGAAAAGCTACGAAGGCAAATCAAAACTATGTGAAATATTTTTCAGGACACTGAGTAATTATAATTAGCTCAACCTTTTACTTCAGTGGTTTGAAGAATTACCACTGAAGAATTACTTCAGTGGTAATCAGCTCTGGTTGATCAATGTGGAAGCAGCTGCAAGCCTGCAATGATATTAGTTTCTTTATTTTGATATTCAGCAGTATTCTGGTTGATCAATGTGGAATCAGCTCTGGTGTACCATAGGAAAACCGATAGGTATTCAGCAGTATGTAGTATCTCGAAAATTTATACTTTGATATTAGTTTCTTTATTTTATTTTAATTTGCAGAGCATGACTGCTTCATGTGCTTTAGAACTGCTTACTGTATGTTGGGTGGTTGCTGTCAAACATAAATAAACAAGAGTTTAAAGGACGAGGTGGTGCATTGCTGTTACTTTATTTGTGTCACAATGAAATAAAACAAGCGAGTTTAAAGAACTATTAAAGATAGATTTAGTGCAGTGTTAAATCAATATGATAAAATCTATTATGGAGCAACTTTATGAAATCTGGATATAATGGCTATAACATTTATTGAATAATGGCTATAGCAACTTTATGAAATCTGTTATTTGCTATGTGTCTTGGTCTAATATAATGGTTCAAAATAACAAGAATAGAAAACAATGTAAACATTAAAAAAAATAGTTTCTGAATTGCTGGATCTGTATGTAGTAATACTTGAGCTGTACTCAGTTATACCTCATATAAATAATGTGATTTTTCAAAAAGTCGTGTTTATATTTCTGACATCTGAAGTTTCACCATTTTGCTTGTTGATATATATTTTGCTAATAATAAGTGCATCAATTATTTAAGCAATATTAATTCAACTTAATACAAAATTACCAACTAATATAACCAATAAAAAACCCCATTAAGTACCAAATTAGTATCAAGTGGTAAAATATGTCAACATCTCTAAGTTAGGATAAGACACCGATCAAATCTTAAAGTTGAATAGCCATGTCAGAAAAAAATATATATTACTAATATGATTACCCAATAAGATAGACTAGTATAGCCAAAGTTAGGAGAAGGTTATCTTTAAGAAACATAGTTAATTTTTGGATGCTTCTAGCTTTATACTTGCTTCGATAGGCATTTCTTTGTCAAAAGTTCATTCCTTCGTTTTATCAAATTCAAAAGGTTGAGCTGATGATAAGGTAATATAATGTAACTGGTTTGTTATGCTTTATGACTTCAGTGGTAATTCTTCATTATGTTTTTCAGGACACTGAGAAATAAAGTAAAAGCAATAGTTTGTTATGCTTTATGACTTCAGTGGTAATTCTTCGAATGGTAGTTTTTGAGGATTGATTTACCTTTTTATATGTCTGATGTGATTTGGTATAGCAAGTTGTTACTTTTTTCCACAAGTTTTGTCCTGTCCTAATTACTAAAATTTTAGTGGTTGTAGCTGCTTATGTCTGACAGATAGTTTCTGCATACAACCACTGCTAAAGCTTTTAAAAGACTTGCACAATTATCCTTTTCAAACTCCTTTTTCTAAAATGGTTAACCAGGTAGTTTACTGTAACTTTTACTAATCTTAAAATTTTGGCAACCTGGATGTACTTGTATGTTGTGGATTAGTTTACTTAGGTTTTGAAATGCAGTTGGTTTGTTATGTTCACCGTTTGTTCTTTAATTTTGATAACCCAGTTGTTAGCTAATACATCTGATGTCCCTATAATTTTCATTTTTACATGTGTGCACAATAATACATTATTTGTTGTTGGTTCATATACTATATGTCTTTTCACCCTGATACTTGGCCTAAACTTCCCTTTGTCGATATATTTATTTCAACTTACTGTAATATGCAGTACCTAACTTGTACGAAAGTTTTCCTGATTAGTGGTTGGGGTTTTGGACATTGCGAAAATTTAGCAGTTTCCATTGTCTGTCTTCTCGATGACTATGCGATCTTATTAATTTCTTTATTCAGTTTTTAAATAAAATTACTATATTTTGATATTTTTCTTTGTTACAGGCTAGATTTAAACTAGATGAAGAATGGCAAAAGGTTCCCATTCTTCGGCAAATGGGATGTATTTGGAGGTGTTCCAAAAGCAAACTAGTTGACAAGTTATTAAAGGCAAAAAACACGGAGGAACGGCTTCGACTAAAACCAGATAATGTCAAAACTATGAAGGAATGGAAAAGGTTTGTTGAGTCCAGAACTAGTAATGAGTTTAAGGTAATTATATAGTAATTGTTTTAATCATTTCTATATATAAAATATAAGTGCACAAAGAATGCAAATTAACTAATAAATGTGATAAATCTTTATACATAGTTACGAAGCGAAAAATTCAAATCCATGAGGGGTAAACAAATGTCATATACTTGTAGTCATCGAGGAATGGCACGATTAATTGAAGATATGGTGAGAAAAAATATTTGATTAATTTACTATGATTAGTTGTTTTATCTAATGTTATGTCATTTTTAATGCAGAAAGAGGAAAGTGTAAAGCCTTCTTCCATTTCTAGAGTTGATGTTTGGGTTAAATCTCACACTCATAAGAATGGCGAACCCGTGAATGCACATGTTGTCGAAATTGTTGTAAGTGCTTTTGACCTTTTTTAAAGTAATTATTTTGAAAATAATATAAATTAGAACTCATATTTAAAATATATTTTTTGTAGGAGAAAATAAAAAAGGTGGAAAATGAATCACAACCTAGCTTAACATGTAATTTCAAAGATGATGCTCTCTCACAAGTGTTGGGACAAGATAGACCGGGACGACTACGTGGAATGGGAAGAGGCATGACTGCGACCAAGGCGGTTCTCTCACAAATCAAAGATACTCAAGTAGCTCAATGTCAACATAGTGTCTCAGAACTAAAGCAAGTGGTTTACATGTTAATGAAGCGTCTAGTACGACTTTTAATTTATAATTTAAATGTTTTTGGTGTTTAGAAATTTCGAGAATGATTTTCAATTTCATGGAGATAACCTAAATGACAAAACAAGATATCTATGTTTTGGCGTCCATTGTCCTTAAAAAAAGATTTCTCTATGCATGGTTACAAATCTGGCTACTTGGATGAACAAACAGCCAAAACATTTGCCATTGTAATTCAACTCTTATACAGAGCATTTACAATAGAACAGGGTGTTGGTGAGAGTGAGGTTTTTCTTTTTGTTTTGTTTTGTGTGTGTTTTGCATTTAAAAAAAAACCATTTTGTTGTGTGATTTTTATGTGATTTTTGTGCTCATTTTGTTGTGTTTTTGTTTTTTCGGTCTATATTTGTTTTGCATTTGCATTGCTATTTAACAAAAAAAACACATTACAATTCAAAACCCAAAAAAAGGTCATTTCATTTTCATTGGTTTACATTTTTCTTCTTCCTCTCCTTTCAATTTTTTTTACACTGTTTTTTTGTTTTACATTTCACTCAGTGTTACAAAACTACTCTCTGCCTGTTACATTTACAAACCCCCTGCATACTCCACTGTCAAACTCTCCCATAACAGCGCAGCACATTCTTCCCGACCACATCCACTTCTCTCTTCACTGATTCCACAACCTAACTGCTGTCAACATTCTCACCTTCACATACATCCCCTGCCTTGTTAAACCCTGCCTTAAATTACATTCTGTACACAACCATTTACATTCTACTGCTCTCGGCCTCAATTTGCTCACTGCCCAACAACAGTGTGCACCTCTCCTTTGTCCACATACCAACATCCTCTACATCATTGAAACAACATCTCCACCAACAAAACTGTCAACTTCCTTTCCTATTGTAAGCTTATATTATTATTTTCAGTACCGAATAGCTAACTACATCAGTTGGTTGCAATAAAAATATATATAAAAAATGTGAAGAACACTGCATCAGGCATACCAAAGCTACGAAAGTATAGTTATAACTCACTGGATGTTCAGTATTTTTTTCTTTGTTCTTTTCTGAAAAGATTTTATACTGTCAAAGATTAAAAGCTTTATTATAAGTTTCTGTGATTATTTTTCTGTGATTATTTCGACAATTTATTCTTTGGTTAAATGAACGTCTATTTATTTTTACCATTAATTTGCAATATTATTGATTTGGCAGGATAAAGGAAGTTGGGGAGAAGAGAACACATCCGTAGTGGTAAAAATCCAACGGTTGCAACATCATACATAATTTGATATCTAAATCAATAATCAATATAATATAGTTTTGGTTAATTGCAGAGTAAGTATAGTCAAACAGGTGATAATTGTAGTTTACTGCCTTGGCATGGAGATGATGACGAGGTTGTCGCCGAAGGAAAAATTGTGTCAAGCGATCCGAAAGAACTGTGCAATGAAGTCCCTTTAGGTCCAAATGCCAAAAAAAATTTGATTGTCCATCCAAGAAAATTAGATGTTTTCTTATGGAGGCCTTCTCCTGGTTTGGTATATATAAGAGATGCCAAGGATGAGATAGTAGCATGGCCAGCTGATAAAGTTGTTATACACAAAAGTGAGGACTCCAGAAAACCAAACAAGGTAAGTTTAACACTAATTAGCATTTTTTTTAATATGTAGGGCCATCGTGGATAATAATCTCTATCCATAAATTTAGCATTTTATGGTAGTATGGTAGTATGGTTTAGCATTTTTTTTATTTCTATTGCTACAACGCTTTAAAGATGTGTTACTGAAATTTGTGCAATGTTTTTGTATATTTCTATGTTCAACTTAAACAAATGTATTTTTTTAATAGAGTAAAACTAATAGCATGGAAACCAATTGCAAGCTGTATGATTGGGGTGGGAGCAAAGAACTGGTTGCTGAAGGACGAGTGTACTCGAGTGATCCAAATCAGATAATGAATGGTATTCCTCTTGGACCAGATGCCAAGATAGTTTGGGTGGACAATCCGAAAAAAGAAGATGCATTTTTGTGGAGGCCTATAGTTGGCATGACATGTATTGGAGAAGCTATTGGTAAGAAAATAGCATGGCCAGAATCAACAGTGGTTGTTGAAACGGTTAACGCTAGCACATGTCCTGCTCCTATGATCAATGCTCCAACATCTCTTACGGTAACATGTTCATATTGCTAATATTCCTCTCAAAGAATTGTTGATATCGTATTACCATTTTTTTTGTTATGTGATAGAGTGCAAATTTTTTTGCAAATACCAAATGCAAGTTGATTGATTTAGAGGGTACGGGAAAAATAGTAGCAGAAGGAACCGTGTCTTCAACAGATCCAAATGCTTTGGTACATTCTGTTCCACTGGGACCAAATGCGATAAGAGTTTGGGTGGATGTTGTAAAAGTCCCAAATGCACCTATATGGCGGCCTACATCCTTCATGGAATGCTTATCAGATGCTATTGGCTCGACTGTAGCATGGCCTGTTGCGAATGTTAGAATTGGCTCAACTTCCATGTAAGTTTCACATCTTGTTTATATGCAATAGACAAGATAAAAAACTACTATAGTTTCATTTGATTAAATATGCTAGTGTAAATGAGCATTGATTGGCTGTGAGCGGTTTTATTAAATCTCGTAAATTCAAATCCATTGTTAACTCTCCTGATTTTGGGAAAAAATGTCCATTGTTTTTTTTGGGAGTGAAGTGAAGTTTTTATGTAGTTCTGGTATTTGTTTTGGAGTTGAATGGTTGTATAACAAAGGAGTGTTATAGGCAGTAGCAAGAGGAGGAGCTTGGCAAAGGAAGGTGAGGATGTGAAGTGATAATGAAGTGTTGAAGTTGGGGTATTTATTGTATTTGATGGAAGTGTGAACTGATTTCAGTTTTATATGACAGTGGTGTAGTTGTTTGGTGAAGCAACAGTATGTAGGCTGGTGATGACTGTGTGCAGTTTTGATGTAGGGGAAGCTGTCGAAATGAGATGGTGTAACAGTAGTGAAGTACGTTGGTTATGATGTTTGGTGGAGGAGTTATGTGGGACAGTTTGATGGGGGAAGTTTGGAAATGGTGATAGTGAAGTTGAGGGAAGGCAAATGAAGTTTGCTAAAGGTTGATGTGTTGTATGCTGGTGGTAGGGGAAGTATGGTGTGGTCAGAGGGTATTTTGTAAGTAGTGGGTGTTGAGGTGGTTGTTTCAGTGATTAGAGGGGTCGATGCAAGAAGAGGAGAGAATTATATATAGAGGAATGTTGATTATGGTGGACATTTAGTGAAGTATGGTAGGGATGTTGGTGACTGTTTGGCAGTAGCAAAAGAAGAGAGGTAACAAAGTGGTGTTTAGGTGTAGCAGTATGTAGAGGAGAGGGTGGTTTGGAATGTCAGTGCATTTGCAATGCACCGGTGGTTGAAATGCGTGATTGAATGGTTTTATGGTGGTGTTGAGGAGATGGATTTATGCACGGAGTAGATTTTTCAAAGAAATGCAGTGTTGTTTGAAGTAGAAAGTGGAATGTGCAGGTATTGGCTGGCAGTTCTGTGGCTTTGTAGCAGGGAGGGAGATGATGGAATTGGTGGTATGGGAAGTGAATGGATGAAATGGAGTTGCTTATGACTGTGCAATAGGAATTGGTGGTGGACAGCAATGAGTTTGGGCAGAGGAGGATCTGTAGACAGAAAGAGGTAGTTTGAAGGAGATGTATGTGATATTTTGTAAGTGACTATTTTGGACAGAGGATGAGTTTGATAGTGTTACAGTTTGATACGGATAGGTTGGATTTTATGATGTGAAGTATGGATAATGAAGAGGAGTGGCAATATACTGCACGAATTGCTGTGGTTCTGATGGTTGTGAGAGTATTCTGGTGGGTTGAGAGTTTGCATTGTTGTGTGCACAGAAATGGATATGGGTATGTCAGTTGGAGGTTAAATATTGGGGATTTGGTTGTTTGTTAAGGAATGGTGACTGTTGTATGAATTTGGTTGTGGCTGCTGTAAAGTAGGGTAGTGAAGTATAGTTGTTGATGATGAAGATATGGGTTGTATGTTGTTGATGCTGTGGAGGTGGAACTATTGCAGTAAGATGGTGACAGAAGTGGTTTGAGGAGGTTTGGTTACGGTGGTTGAAATGGGTTAGTTGTCGTATGAAGCAGGTTGTAGCACCGATGTGCACTGGTGAAGAGTGAGGTTGAAAGACAGTGTACTCTGGTGATTGGAAGTGAATGAGCATCAAGTTAATGGCTGTAAAGGTTATGTAGAAGTGGATAATGGTTGAAGAATGTGTTGTCAGGAAATGTTGGCAGAGTGGTTGTTGAAGTTTGCTGTAGAATGATGGGTGCTCAGGGGAGAATTGGTCGAAGCAAGACAATGTAGTGGTGAAAGGATGTGCACTATATATAGTTGGAGAAGTATGGTCTGTGCAGTAGTTTGGTAAGGCAGAAACGATGATGTTTATACGTGAAGTGGTTGAAGTATTTGGGCAGTGGTGGATATTGATTTTTTGTGAAGCAGTGAGTACTTGTTTGAGGGTGGTGATATGATCGGGTGGACGAATTTGGGTATGTTAGCAGTTATGTAGAAGTTGGCGTTGAGGAGATGGTTTTGTTGACAGAATTGTGCAAGGGTATGCACTATGATGTGCAGGCAGCAATGAAGTATGGCAGTTGTAACAAGGAAAAACAGGAAATATATGAAATGTACAGAGAAAATGCAACTGTTTTGAAATTGTAAATGTTTGTTAATGTGCCAGTATACTGGTGGGTATTTTGCAGGCAGCTTGTTTGTATGAGAGGGAGGGTTGGTATGAAGGTTGTATGTGAGGGATGGTTGTGATCGAGATAGAGATGATATGTGCAGTTGGAGGTTGAACAGAGAGGTTTGCTGATGGGGGAGTGAAGTTTTTTGTGGTTTATTGAAGTGATTTGTGGTGGTATATGAGAGATTTGAGAGCAAGGCAGTAAGGGGTTGAAGGGGATGTGCAGCAGTGGGTTGTTTGTTGATGGTGGTCAGAAAAGTTTGGTGGTGAGATGTTGACAGTTTATGAAGGAGATGGTTGAGGGGGTTTGAGGAGCAGTAGCACTGCAAGTTATATGTATGCATAGTTGATAATGTAAATGTACAGTTGAGAACGTAAAAACAAGTTGAGGATGTGGGGAATGGCAAGGCAGTGAAGAGGTGTGTTTGGGATGACAGAGAGTGTTGTTTGTAGAAGGTGTTCACTAGTATGTGAATGTTGCAGTTTTGGTTGAGAGGCAGTGTTCACAGGTATATGAAGTGATGACTGGCAGTGGTAGAAGGTGTTCACTGATTGACGCAGAAATACGTTGATGGCAAGCAAGGCAGTTATGAAGGAATGCAAATGCAATTAAAACTAGAAAACAAACAAACAATCAAAATACAATCAAAATTCACACTGTACGGTGGTTAAGCATTTACTCACTGATCACTTCAAATTTTTAGATCCATATAGTGATTTTTTGGCGCAGTTAAGCATTTTAGCATATGAAACTTCAAATTTTTAGATGGTGTTTACTCACTGATCATTTCAAATTTCTTCATTGCAGGTAATTAAAGATGGCGATGACACATTCTTCTTCCGTAGCAAGTAGCAAGTAGCAAGCATACGAAACTTTTTAGATGCACGTTTTGTTGTTGGCATTTGGTGTGGACTTACTGTATTGATATTATACTTTTACTTAACATATAACGTGTCTTTGTTTAACAGAATTTGTGGCAACTTGGTTTACTTTGTTATTTTTGTTTATGGATATTATTGAAACTTGGTTTATGGATGTCTTTTGTTTATTAATATTCTCTTAACTAGTTTATGTAACCAATTAATAGTTATTAGAACCTGTTATATATACTAGTTGCTTGAATATGCTTAAAATATAGTTTTGGAATATTCAAAAATAGAGTGGAATATTAAAGCTGTTATATAAATAGAAGATAGCGTTTGATTAATGCTGTCAATGAAGAAACAACAGCGTTTAATTAGTGCTGTAATTATCTTGAAACTGTCAATAACAGCGTTTATTACATGCTGTCGAAATAGTTGATGATTCAATCACAGCGTTTTTAACAAGCTGTCGAAATTGTTGATGATTCAGTAACAGCGTTTAGAAAAAGCTGTTGTAAACAGTTAAAGTAGAATTTGAACATCTTCGACAACTAAATTATAAACGCTGTTGAAACATAATACAGCATGTCTGAAAACGCTGTAAAAATATTATTGACAGCTCGTAATAAACGCTGTCACAGAGATGTTTCAACAGCGTTTATAGAAAAGCTGTTGTAAGTTATGTATATACGACAGCATGTCGTTATACAGCGTTTGTAATAACCCTGTTGTATCATATTACAGCGTTTATCAAACGCTGTTAAAAGCCTTTTGTGGTGTAGTGGTTGTAACAACCCTGATGGCTTTTGTGTTTCTGCCTTGACTTGTTGGCAAGTCATACATCTTGCAATATATTTGGCTACATCTGACTTCATTCCCTTCCACCAAAAATTTCTTTTTAAATTTTGATACATCTTTGTACTACCTGGGTGTATGGAGTACTTACTTCTATGATATTCATTCAATATTTCCTCCTTCAACTCCATGTTTTCTGGAATACATATTCTATTCTGGTTTCTTAAATAACCATTTTTATCAATATGGTAATTTGTCACTTCCTCCCCTTTTGATATGAGAATTTTCTTCTCCAATAAGTTTGTGTCTTGTTCTTGCATTTCTCCTACCTTCAAAATTAGATCTAATTGTAGAGACATTAAACTCAATTTTCCTCTATCCTTATCTCCTTCTACTGGTACCATTTTTACCTTACTACTTGCTTCAATTTCCAAGTCAGTGAGTATACACAAATCTTTAAATTCTTCAATCATCAGCATAGCTATCTTAGCATGTTGTCTACTTAAGGCATCTGCAACTTTGTTTGCTTTACCTGGTGTATAGAGTATGTCTGAAACATAGGCAGCTAAGAACTCCACCCATCTATGTTGCCTCATGTTTAAATCTTTTGTGAAAATAAATACTTTAAAGACTTGTGGTCAGTGTAGAGTTCAAACTTAGTTCCTAAAAAATAATGTCTCCAAAGTTTCAAAGCATAGATCACAGCTGCTAATTCAAGATCATGTGTGGCATACCTTACTTCATGGGGTTTGAGTTGTCTGGATGCATATGCAATGACTTGGCCTTGTTGCATCAACACTGCACCCAAGCCAAACCCACTAGCATCAGTGTATACAACTAATTCTTCATTTCCCTAGGGTACTTTCAAGATTGGAGCATTCACCAATGCCTCCTTCAACTGTTCAAAAGACTTCTCACACTTCTCTGACCAAACAAAAGCTTGATTTTTCCTGGTTAGGTTAGTAAGTGGTGTAGAAATTTTTGAAAAATCTTTTATAAATCTCCTATAATATCCTTCCATCCCCATAAATGATCTTACTTCACTCACTGTGCTAGGCCTCTTCCATGCTTGAATAGCTATTACTTTATTGGGGTTCACAGAAATGACATGGCCAAGGAAATGTACTTCCTCTTTCCAAAATGCACATTTTGAAAATTTTGCCTTTAAACCTTTTTCCCTCAATCTAGACAAAACCAGATGCAAATGACTTTTATGTTCTTCCACTGTTTTGGAATAAATTAAAATGTCATCTATAAAAATCAGCACAAATTTGTCTAAATAATCTCTAAAGGTTCTATTCATTAAATCTACAAAGTATGATGGTGCATTAGTCAAGCCAAATGGCATAACCAGAAATTCATACAACCCATACCTAGTGTTAAAGGCAGTGTACTTGATACTTGACTCCTCCACCTTCATTTGATGAAAACCAGATGCTAAATCTAGTCTAGAAAACACTTTTGCCCCAGCTAATTGATCAAAAAGATCATCTATTCTTGGCAATGGATTTTTATTTTTAATAGTTACTTTGTTCAATTCTCTATAATCTATACAAAGTCTTAAGGAACCATCTTGTTTCTTAACAAATACCACTGGTGCTCCCCAGCAAGAATTACTTGGTCTTATAAAACCCTTATCTTCTAATTCCTCTAACTGTTTCTTTAATTCCTTTAGTTCATTTGGCCCCATTCTAGTTAGCTTTTTAATCATTGGGCTTGCTCCTGGAACTAAATGAATTTGGAATTCCACTGGTCTATGGTTTGGAACACCCTTAACCTCCCCAAACACATCTAAGTATTCATTGACTATGGGAATTTCTTCAATAGTAAGTTCACTGAAATCTTTTTCCAAGTCAATTAAATGATACAATTTCCTTCCCTTAGCTACTTCACACAAAATTGTGATTCTCCGACCTCTAAGGTTTTGCAATGATATGGTGGATGAATCTAAGTTAATTATGGCTTTAAATTGCCTTAACCAGTCTACCCCCAATATAACACCTATGTTTGGGTAGTTTAAAACATATAAATTGGAGATAAAAGTATCTCCTCCTATGTTTAATTCCACATCCACACAAATCATATTTAAAACACTAGAACTCCCCAGTGGACTTTGTATATGCAATGGAGTTTCAACCAATATGCAATTCAATTTTAGCATTTTAACTAGTTCATAAGAAATCAAAGAGTGAGTTGCCCCAGTATCATATACTACTGCTATGGGTATGGTACAAATAAATAGTGTACCTTCCACTTGACTGTGATTTTCAGCATTAATCTCCACTGTGGATTTGCCTTTGCCTTCCAAATTTGCCAATTTTCCTTGCTGTTTATACTCAGGACAATTTCTCTTCATATGCCCCTCTTTCCCGCATAAATAGCACTTGAAAGCTCCTCCTTTCAATTCTGGGCACCTTGGTTTGATATGTCCTTCCTTTCCACATTGATGACACACAATTTTCTTCTTGGCTTCCTTAGCTTTGGTATCTCCGGTGCCTTTGTTATTGGCCTCTTCTTTCTTCTTATCATAAGGGTGATATCTCCCCTTACCCTTCTTAGTGTTATTATTCTTCAAATTTCTGAACTTCTCCCTCTCCTTGTCATGCTGCTCCAATTTCAAAGCCAAGTCTATTACTTGATCAAAAGTCCTGTCAGCATAAGGTAACATGGCTCTGCTAAGTCCTGGGTTCAAACCTTTAATATACCTATCATTTTTGGATGCTTCATCTGCCACTAGCATTGCTCCATATTTGGATAACCCCTCAAACTTTTGAGTGTATTCAGTGACATTCAGAGTTCCTTGCCTGAGTCTAATAAATTCTTCGAGTAAAGTGGTCTTAGCTGATGCTGGTACAAATCTTGCTTCCAACATCTCCTTGAATTGATTCCAAGTGATTTCATTCTCATTCTCCCTGTAATGATTACTTCCCACCAGCTTAAAGTTACTCCTTTCAGCTTTCTTGAAGCCACTTGCCTCTTCCTTTGATCATCAAGCTGCATGTCATTGAAAACCCTATCCAATGTTCTCAACCATGCTTGAATTTCCATAATACTTTTTGTCCCTTCAAAGCTTTTGCCTCCTAAATGAGTATAAGTCTTGAGTAATTTTGAGAGCTCTTCATGGGGATTTTCTTGCCTTTGTCCTACCCCATCCCTAAATGCTCTCACCAAATCTTGTAGATTGACCATTGGTGGTGCATTGGAGGATCCTGCTCCCTGATTTGGTGGTCTTACTACCATAGTTTGCTAATAATAATTTACATAGCTAGTTAGTTTTTTTTAATGTCTAACTCAGACTTGATCATCCAGTGATTAATCCCTACAAAATATTTTACTTATATTTTGTTTCTTAAGTTTTTTAGTTACATAGAAGGATTTGATTTCAATTTTCAACTATGTTTTGGTAACATAGCTCTGATACCAAATGAAAAGACCCTCTCTTTTTATACCTTGATTTGTATGGATTTTTTTTTACATAGAGATATATATATTTATTATCATATATATTTCTGAATCCTAGAGTCAATTTTCCTTTTATCAAATAAACAATTTATCCAGGATCAAGATTTTTACCAATATAAATATATCAGTGTATTCATAAAGATATGCACATACATATGAAGATGCATGTGCCTCTCTTGTTTAAATCAGAGTTATGGTAAACAAGAGGATAATTTGATTGATTAAATTTAATCAATCCATACATAGTTAAATTTAATTCATAAAATAAAGTTCCATCCATATATGTATTTGTAAGATTTTAACTCTTTATTTCTTGCTGGATTCTCTATGAAGTGTAATTCCTAGAAACAAGGATATTGTGTTATGAACACATATAAATTAATGGTGTAGTGCTTATGTCCTGAAAATGATATAAGTTTATATCATTTTCTATGTTTGATTATCTATAAGATCTGCCTTAGATACAAACTCTTTTCTGGAATATTTTCAAGTAAGATATCATATTCCTAAAGCTTGATTCTTTGATGTCATGATGCTATGCTAAATGAAATGAAAACATGAGTGAGTTTCCTGAGACCCTGAGTATCCAAAATTTGGTTCTAATGGTAAGATGATTTGCTACAACCCAGATTCTTTGTTCTGGTATAAGCCATAGGGCCTTAAAATGCATTTGAACAAAGCTTCAGTAAAAGGAGTTCAGATTCATGTTAAAATACAAAGGTAACTGATGTGCAAATATCTGAACAAAACATATTTAAACATGCATATATACAAACTATTATGTACATGGCTTTCAACTCCTATAGATACAGATTCTTCCTTTATTCAAAAATGAGGTATAAAACATTTGCATAGTACAAATTTCATTATGAAAACATGCAAACACATAATACATTTTCCCTATGCCTTTAAACTCTTTTATGCAATTGTCATAATGAAAGAATAAACCATATTGTTTATTGAGATTCAACTGTCCAGATTTTCCAATACTTAATCCTTTTCAAAGACTCAAGATTGACTAATACATTTATAAAATATAACCATCCTGTTTATCATAGAATTCTTGCTCAGATTTACTTACAAAATCATAGGTTAACTTCTTCAACTTTTCAGATAATCACCAAATTTATAAACTCCAATTACAAGTCAATTCCTTAGCAAAACACTTAGCAAAATATCCATCCATCATTCAGTATTTAATACAAGTGATAATTTAAAAATATCAATAAATGCAGATTTCATCTTTTAAGCTCTTATCTAATTAATTTTAGCATGCTATAATCTTCTTCTCAAAGCCTTGCTCCTACTCCTACTTAGTTGCTGCAGTCCTTGAAAATGCATTTGAAGCTGCCCCATATTAAATGAGACACCCCATATGCCATTAGCACACTAGGGTCAGACACAAGTATGGTATGAGAAAATCCACTAAAACAGTTTGCAAATCAAGTTAAAGTTGAAACATGTATAAATCTGTATATCCTGCCTTTAGAAAACAATTAAGTCATAGTGTGCATGTTCTGTGTCAATGTGCATGTGCACACTTAAATCTTTCTTTCCAGAAACCTTATAAAGATATAGAACAGGCATACATTCATACAAATCAGTCATAAATAAAATAAGCATACATACAAAAACAGGGAAATCACCAAAATGAATTAAATCATTTATTCTCTACTCAGATTTCTTCCAGGAAAACTCTAGTTCCTTCTTATATCAAATTTTCTCATATTGATATATTTATTTATCTTGGTCTCATCTGCAATCATTTGAATCAATGGACACATTGTAATGGACTAATTCACTCCATTACACAAAGATCTCCGGACTTAAACAAGCCATGTGTCAACTTGTATTGCTCAAGAACACAAGTCATCCCTGCAGTGCTCTTGACCCCATTTCCTAATTAGTTTTAAGTTGATAATAACTCTTTTGATTTTTCATGACTAAACCATTCAGTGAATCATTTCACTAAAAAAACATCCATGTCATGGCATTTCATATCATTCATAACCAAACAAAGATAAACAGGCAACTAACATAGGTGTCTAATAAATAGGATTCTGCATCTATATATATATACTTGCATTTTAAAAGGGGTATAGACAACTAACATTGGCTTATGGCTTTTTGAGAGAGTTTTTCTTCTTGCAAACATCTGTGCCTAAGTTAAACTCAGAATGACCAAGTTTCACTGAATCACAAATTTATTTGCTATGTATATGGCTATTTATATATTTTCATTGAATTAGGAGCATCAGCACATAGGCAACCCTATTGCACCCCTAATTCCTTTTTGTCTCAAGCCTCAGCACCTATACATAAGTATATTGCAGCTCAACATGTTTGTATTTTCTGGGTTATGCCAAAACCAACACTACTTGCCTATATTCATCATTTGATCCTCTGGGTATTTTCTTATTTTTCCCAATGTTAACATATCAGAGAGATCTGGGTTTATAAAAACATATTTACTAATAATACTTAGAACTTTCACATGATAAATCAAGCAGAACAACCAAACTAAAGATCAAAGCATTTTCATCTTAGAAATCAAAGAAAGAATAACCACATTTGAAAATACATTTTAAGAAAAATCAACTTATAAACTGGCTGCCTTCATCAGGACTTAGTGCCTTAGATTTTTGAGTGAGTTTTCTCACCTAGCTCTCCTTCACTTCTTAGTTGATTGATAAGCTTCTGCCTTTGCCCCCAAACCCTTTCCTTCACTTGTCTTATATTTATATGATATGTATATTTATTTTTTCAAGAGCTATCAGGGAAGAAGAGAAGGCCCCTCATATCACTGCTTATTTATGCAGGGTTCTTCTTAGTGTTTAAGGTGCTAGCTAAAGTCATTTTTGCCCATCATAAATCATGCCATTTGCATTTAGTTTAAACCCAAAATCTTACCCTCCCCGGCTCAAGTTTGTGGAGAGAAAAGTGGTTTTATCTTTTTGGTTATTTTGAGAAATTTTTGCTTTTCCAGAAAATGGTTTTTCTCTTGTCTACTATCATGCTAAAGGTGTGACTTGATTTCCATTATTTATCATATATATATATGCCAAAGGTTCTTCCTAATTCTACCTATACAAAACATATCACTGTTTTATCTCATTTTTCTATTTTTAGCTTTCACTTAAATAGCATGTACTTCCCTTATTTATTTATAAAAGGATTACTCCTTTTATATCTTCATTCTTTCTTTCTGCCTATAGTTTAAAATATATTTGTGTATTTTTATTTTACTGATTTGAACTCTGGTATTTGATTAGCATACATATATGCATATATATGTCTTACAGAAATAATTAATACACATATATATCTATACATTATTTTTACTGAACACATATGCACATGTACACTCAAATACAACCAACAGCATCCATATATATATTTATGCATATAGCTTTTAAGGATTTAATCTATTTATATGTATATATATATATATATATATATATATATTTCCATACACATCAACATATGTTCATTCATATCATTCAGGAATTAAGCTTTTATTCATGTGTATTTCCTGTGCACACATGTACACACATATAGCTACACCATATCAAGCCATATCAATTCCTTTTTAAAATTGGTTTAAAAATTATTTTAAACTTGTTTATATTTTCAAAATAAATTCCTAAAATCTGGGGTCATTACACCTAATTTACAAACTTTTTTTACTGGGGTTTTTGTGTATTTTGAAACTTATTAGGGACCTGTGCCAAACTGTCCCTTATAAAATTTAGTTAACTTAAACTTAGTTAATTTTATAAAACTTGTTTAATTTTAACAAAACTTACTTAATTTTTATTAACTTAGTTAACATAGTTAATTAATATTAATAATATTATTATTAAAACTTGGTTAACTTAATTATATTATTATTATTGTTATAAACTTAGTTAATTCATCGCCATCATTATTAATATCTATACAACTTTGTTAAAAAGTCTGTAAGCTAAACATTAGTCATTCTATGGAACTATAGTTTTAAATTCAACTTTGTTAAACGAAATTCAGCTATGTTAAACAAAATATATTAACTTTATAAAAAGTGTGTATGAGCAGAAGCTACTAACCAGGGTATCATATCTTAAGGGCAATTAAGATATTAAATTTTGTGGATTTGAAGCCTTGGCAGCAGCCTCTCTTCCATTGTGGCATTTCTTTACCGAACATTATATTCTCCTTTATCGATGCTGCAAATAAGGCTGGCTCTTGACTGATTGACCCCATTTGTGACCTCAGCCTGTTCAACTGCAGCTTCGTAATGTCAACACCATTAAGTAATATCTCACCTAAACTAGGATCATAAGATCTTTCAAGCAAAGCAATCACAATTGATTACTCTTGATAGTACATATACGCAGCCTGTGGAATCATGAATCAACCAACTGTGAATTACAGAGATGATTAAAAAAGACTTGAGCTAATCAGACATAGTGTATATATCTAATCAGCCAAGTACCAAACTGCATTGCCTTGTCATAATGTCACAGTTACCACTTAGGCATTCATCACTGCAGGTGAGTTTTGCTAGAGAGAAACTTAATGGAAAGCTAGATAATAATACGTGTAATAGTGCCCAGATATCTAGAAGTTAAATTAAATTAAACATCACTAAATCAAAACCATAGATTGTGTATTGGGAAAGATACTAGTGTTTGATGTGTGTTTCTTGTTTGATGATAACAAAAAATATATATCAATTTATAGATGTGTTTGCAGATTATACTATACACATATAGGAATAAATATTCATATTGAATAATAATACTATTGCACAGAATTTAACAAATTCAATCAGTATTTTTTATTCAATATAATATTTTATACAATACAAAGTTTTCAGCTCATACACTGATTTCATACATTTCACACTCATACACTGGTTTCATACATTTTTCATTTACAATCTATTCCTCACTACATCACTCAACACTCAACTATAACTATCTGCATCTATCTGCATTGTCCAGCTCCAGTTCTTGTCCTGTCTCCTATGTACCTGTATAATTAGCAACTACAGCAGTAATCTGAAAATAAACAAATTTGAATTTGCAAAAATAAAATTTTGTTTTTATCATTGTCTCATATATATGGGTTATTGTCATCATCTTTGATTGTGTAATATCTGTGCGTATCAGTATTCATATCAGGGACAGGTAATCATGAGTGGCTGCAGTACACACGTGTATATCTATAGATGTCTGCACTGCCTCGCCAACTCGTGTGCGGAGTCATCATGCACAACATAGACTACATAGTCAGACTGCATCATAACAATGCTAATATGAAGTGTTCACATACTCGAAGACTCAAACATGTCAACAAGCACCGATTCAAGGACCAGTGATACAAGTAGCATGTGCAGACACACCATAAAAACACATCTACAAGCAGTTCGACCAAAACTGGACAGAGCAACATGTACACTAATCCAACAAAGGCAACTGCAACAATACAACCAGAGAAATGCACAACTCTAATGCAGACTCAAGTGAAACCAACCAACCAACAAGTATACAGATTCAAACAAGTCCACACTACAACATATCAGAGAGTAGTTCCAGTGACCAATGCACAAATGACATCAATGACTACAAGTTCAGCTACAACTGGTAACAACAACACAACTTCAAGTACATCATTGAACAAGTGACTTATGGATGAACTACAAGCAACTGGTCAATACACAAGTACAAGTAATAAAGTACTGTAACTCGAAGTCACAGTGAAACTGTACAAAACAGAAGAACCACAACAATATCAAGTGAAGGAAACAGCAAAATGAAGACTACAAGGTCAAGTCTAGTTACAACAGCTACAGTTCAAATGACCATATCAAAACAATGATCAAAGACAGTGCAATACATAATTCTAATGAATATTCAAGTCAAGCTATAGTCAAAACAGTGGATATCTACATGAATAGTGATGTATCAACTGCAACCAATGATATCAATGAAGTCAACCATCAACACACACATGAACATCAAATGAACAACACAGACTTAAGTACATCAAACTAATACATGAATGGTATCAAGTACAAATGCAACAGGAAAACAATGCACAGCAACTAGCTGATCAAGTCAGGGATAAACACAGATGGTCAGAATGTACAAGTCAGTGAAGAATAAGTTCGAACATCAGAGTATAAGTGCATAACAAACTCTAGGTCAAACATGTACAGCAGTGAAGACAAAGTCAGGTGATCATCACCGAACAGTAAATGCAATACTACAGAGATGTTTGGGTACGCAGAGGCAAAGAGATAACAGAACAAAAACAATACAAAGTTCAAATGCCAAAGTAAAGTTAACTACTTCAAGAAGTTACAGTTCATACATGTATGCAACAGGAAGATAGAAAATCGCAAAAACAAATGGCCACAAACAAATATCAAAGCCGTATGTTTTAAATAAGTTAATCAAGTGATGATTCGAGCAGACCAATATGGCCAGAGAAGATGGTCGAAGTCAAGAAAATTCAAGTCAAAGTCGTATATTTTAATCACGTTTACAAATTGATAAAGTCAAAGTCAGATTTTAGGAAAGTTTCTGAAATATCAGTCATAAAGAAATCAAGTATCAGAAATCCAAGTAAAAAGGGAAAGTTTCGGCCGTATCAATCATCGAACGTTTTAAATCAAAGCCGTGGGAACAAAGTATGTACCTTCTCAAAATAGCAAACATAATAAAGGAAAGAATCAACGACGTAAAGGCCAAGGAAATCAAATAAGACAAGTTTAAGGGTTTCGAAAACCCTATATAAAGACCCCAATATCATCATCGAAAGAGCGCAGAACAAAGAGAACCCAAATCATCATTGACAAGCAAAAGCAAGAACAATCGAGTTCCAGCAATTAAAAGAAAAGCAAACAGAGCAGAAATCATATACCAAGGCCAAGCTGAAATAGCAACGATCGAATCATCTCGAGGCCAGCATTCATCAATTGACAGAGCGCAACTCACAGAGAAATCAAGGTGCAAAATCGATCAACATAAATCAATCAGAAGCATCGAGCAAAAGCCCTAGAGAATCGCCAGAGATTGAGCCGAAGCCTCAATTTCAGATTCGCCAGCAAAAAGAAAGAGAGCCGAAGCCCTAATTCTAGAAGCATCAACCCTAATTCAAATTACAGAGGAACAACGACGAGGCCGAAGCCCTAATTCCAAAGGAGCACCATTATCTCAACAAAAACAAAGCGGGTCGACAAAAGTGAAAAGGGGCTGGCCTTGTTTAAAAGGGATTTATTTTAATTTAGGTCGGGATTAATATTTTAAGAGCAAATTTGGTTTTAAAGTTTTAAATTTAATTTCGCTCTTGTTTTTCTGTTTTTAAGTCTGTACTTTTTGAATCAATCAGGGTAAATCACCACCTAGGGTTTAGGTAGTGTCAGATTGTCTAGTTAGGATTAGTTCAGTGAGCAGGGTGTGCGAGTTTGCAAAACTCTATAGGCGGTAGCAGGGTGTGCGAGTCTGTTAGAGTGTTTGTAAGCAGGATACTGTTTAATTCTACTATAAATTTGGGAATGCAGCAGTAGGCAGGGGTTGCCGAAGCTGGGTAAATTTTGTGTGTGATTTACTTTTCATCATATTTATTTATCTGCAGTTTGATTTCGTGTTTAATTCAAGAAAATTTGCTATAACCCTATTCACCCCCCTCTAGGGTTAATCTAGATCCTATAAGTGGTATCAGAGCCCGGTAATTTTTTCTTTAACTCTAGAGTCATGAATCCACCAAATAATGCTTTTTTTGAGGGGCAATCTATTGCTAGGCCACCAATGTTTAATGGGAATGGTTATGCGTATTGGAAGGTTAGGATGGGTATTTATCTTAGTTCTGTTGATTATGATGTTTGGGATATTATTGAATCTGGCTATAAATCTCCCACTATAACTGTTGGTGATACTGAGATTCCTAAACCAAAGGATAGGTGGGATGCTAACGATAAGAAATTAAAAACTACAAATGTTAAAGCGATGAATGCTTTGCTCTGTGCTCTGGATAAGACTGAATTTAATAGAATTTCTCATTGTAAAATAGCACAGGAAATTTGGCATACCTTGGAGGTGACACACGAAGGAACTTCTCAAGTCAAGGAGTCTCGTCTAGCTCTGTTCAGCAATGAATACGAGAACTTCGTGATGGACAAAGGCGAGAGCATAAAGGATATGTTTGGACGCTTCTCAACCTTGGTATACAATGCTAGAGCACTTGGGAAGGTATTCATAGAGGTAGAGCTAGTGAGGAAGATACTACGAGTCTTACCAATGAACTTTGAGGCAAAAGTCACAGCAATACAAGAATCCAAAGATCTGAGTAAACTGAGCATGGAAGATTTAATCGGCAACTTGATGACATATGAGCTTGAGCTAAAAGCAAAGGAGGAACGCAACAACTCCAAATTAAAGAAGAAGACGGTTGCCTTAAAGATAAAAGAAGAGAGCGATGAAGAAGAAGAAGATCCAATTGAAGAACTTGCAATGGCTGTCAATAATATTAGAAAATTGTCGAGATTCAGGCCACGCAAGAAGAAAACGAGTGGTAATAGGTCAAAAGATTCTGACAATTCCGAAAATGAATTAACCTGCTATAACTGCAACAAGCTTGGTCACTTCAAACAAAATTGCCCACTTCTCAAAAACACCAAAGGAAAGAAAAAGAAGAAAAAGGCCTTCGCAGCAACTTGGGATGATGAAGAAGGAGAGGAAGTCTCGGATGATAGCTCAGAGGAGGCTAACTTGTGTCTTATGGGAAAATCAGATTCAGAAGCAAGCTCAGAGGAATCTAGTGAGGTAAGTAACTATTCATACAAAGAACTTGTTTTTATGTGCCTTGATCTTACTAAAACAGTTGATGCTCTTGATTCTAAAATTGAAAAACTGAAATCTGATAGAAGAAAACTTGCTCATGAAAATTTTAGGTTAGAAACTGAACTTGAAAATATTCAAAATCTAGACTGTAAAAATTGTAAAATTCTAGATTCAGAATTATCAAAACTGAAGAATAACTTTGAGAATCTTGAAAAAGAAAACTTGAATCTTAAGGAAACCATTGACACTAGGAAAAAGGATTTTATAAATAGGTGCACCTCACTTGTGACTGAAAACACAACACTGAAAACCAAAGTCCAAGATCTTGAGAAATCACTGAATAACTTTTCAAGAGGAGAAAAATCATTCAACATGTTATTGGGAAATCAACTATTTGCTAACAACAGAAAAGGACTAGGCTTTGGGAAAACACAAGTTGATGATAGTTTAAAAGGTAAGAGTGTCTTTGCTAGATGTGAAATAATTGAACAACGTGTTGAAAATTGTAGTCATAGGAACAAGAACACAAAATTTATACAAGTTTGGGTTCCTAAAAATTTTACAAACAAATTTCATGTCTATTGGAACAAGAATGAAAGGACAAAACAAGTTTGGGTGCCAAAAGGAACATATATTAATAGTTTTGGGTCTACTCAAACATATTCATCTTATTCTGCCACTAACAACCATGGACCTATAAAAACAAATAGGTCACAAAAATCTTTTACCGTGTAGGTGTGGTGGCAGGCTAAGGAACAACATTAGTGTTATCTGGATTCTGGCTGTTCCAGACACACAATGGGTGACAAATCAATGTTCCTTAGCCTAGTATAAAGGTGACAGATTCACAATGGGCAAACAACGAAAGATTATCGTACAGGTAAGACAGGTAATTGTATTTATTTTCAAACGATAGATAAAGTTTGAAAATCTGCACCATAATCTGAATTAAATCGGCCAGTTATGTGAAATGATTGATTTTGATTTTTCATCTTTAAATAGAATTACTCGAAGTAATTATGATGGTTGCCAGATTCTAACTTACTTGATATGACTTGTTCTTATCTATGACTTTGATTTGTGCTTAAAAATTGACCAACAATCTTTTTCTATTGAACTTAATCTGTTTGGTCAAATTATGAGGTTGATTGATTATTGAGTACTCATGCTATAAAAGGGAAGTGCTGACACGACACTATTTCTATTACATAAAGAAAGTGATTTTTTGATTGTTCAGATTTATGTGGATGATATTATTTATGGTGCTACTAATGAACTCTTGTGCGAGAAATTTGAACAAGTCACGCAGGCTAAATTCGAGATGAGCTTGGTTGGAGAATTGAAATATTTTCTTGGATTTCAAATCAAGCAAAGCAGTGATGGTATTTTTATTTCACAATCCAAGTATGTATTGGAACTATTGAAGAAATTTGGAGTTGAGAAATCCAAACCAATGAAAACTCCTATGAGCCCATCAACAAAGTTGGATAAAGACGAGAAAGGAGTTGCTGTTGATCAGAAGAAATATCGAGGGATAATCAGTTCACTTCTCTATCTTACTGCTTCTAGACCTGATATTATGTTTTCTGTGTGTTTGTGTGCACGTTTTCAATCTAACCCTAAAGAATCTCATTTGAAAGCCACTAAACGAATTTTAAGATATATTTCACACACACACAAATTTGGACTATGGTATCCTTCTTGTGAAAATATTGATTTAGATGCTGATTATACTGGTTCACTAGTTGATAGGAAAAGCACTAGTGGGACATGTTTCATGCTAGGACATTCATTAGTCTCATGGTCAAGTCGAAAATAGAATTGTGTTGCATTATCAACCACTGAAGCAGAATATATTGCTTTAGGAAGTTGTTGTGCTCAAATTTTATGGATGATGCAAACTCTGTCTGATTTTGGCTTAGTTTATAAACAAGTTCTATTAAAATGTGATAGTAAAAGTGCAATAGACTTGTCTAATAATCCTGTTCATCATTCATGCACGAAACACATTGATATGAGACACCACTTTCTTAGAGATCACATTGCTAAGGAAGACATATGCATTGAATTCATTTCAACTGAGGATCAACTTGCTGATATTTTCACAAAACCCTTCCCCGAAGACAGATTTTCCAAATTACGTTTGGATTTGGGGATATGGAAATTGACTAATCATTTTTCAATTTTTGGTTGAAATATTCTTGGATATTTATTTTCAACTTCAATTTCTAGGATTCAAACCTGTTTTGGATATCATTCAAAGATTGATTCGAATATGGTATTCAGTAGTGGAAATATGTTTGTTTAATTTTAAGAAATTTCATAATATGATTAATTTGGTAACTTATTCCACGACCATTTCTATTTCTACCATCTTTCTATCATTCATAATGGTTTTGAAAAATGAGAAGAGTGAATTACTTTTTAAATTAAAAAGAAAAATAAAGAATTTTTTTTATAAAATATTTCTCATGCATCCATTCTCATTTAAAAGTCCTTATGGTTATGTATGGATGGATCATGTGAATTTTAGTTTATCATCACTCCATTCTCATTTAAAAGTCCTTATGGTTATGCATGGATGGAGCTTGATAGCTAATGAGTAACTGCTAATCCCATTTAAAAGTCCTTATGGTTATGCGTGGTTAGTAAGTGCTTATTTTTGTGCTTAAATGTCAAATTATTTCTAAAGAACATCCCTCTTCTCATTATATACAAACCAAATCATCGATCCATTTTCTAAAATGTGGAAATTGTTATCTTGTTATGATATATTATGGTTTTTCTTGGTTTTACATTTGTTTTTCCCCTACTGTTCCATTATTTTTTTGTCAGTCTTTTGATGATAACAAAAGGGGGAGAAGAACGAGATTTTGATAAGGAAATAAGTATTTTTGGAATTCTTCACCAAATTTGTTAAATGCTGTTAGTTATTTTTCTATAGTTTCTTTATTCTTATGTAATTTCCTAAATCTTCAAAATAGGGAGTGGTCTCAGTTGTAGGGGGAGTATTCATGAAGGGGGAGCATTCATATAGGGGAAGCTAAAAATGTCATGCTCAAACACATTTACTAGAATTTCAAAATCTTTAATATATATGTTTGTCATCATCAAAAGGGGGAGATTGTTTGATATGTGTTTCTTGTTTGATGATAACAAAAAAAAAATATCAATTTATAGATGTGTTTGCAGATTATACTATACACATATAGGAATAAATATTCGTATTGAATAATAATACTATTGCACAGAATTTAACAAATTCAATCAGTATTTTTTATTCAATATAATATTTTATACAATACAAAGTTTTCAGCTCATACACTGATTTCATACATTTCACACTCATACACTGGTTTCATACATTTTTCATTTACAATCTATTCCTCACTACATCACTCAACACTCAGCTATAACTATCTGCATCTATCTGCATTGTCCAGCTCCAGTTCTTGTCCTGTCTCCTGTGTACCTGTATAATTAGCAACTACAGCAGTAATCTGAAAATAAACAAATTTGAATTTGCAAAAATAAATTTTTGTTTTTATCATTGTCTCAGATATATGGGTTATTGTCATCATCTTTGATTGTGTAATATCTGTGCGTATCAGTATTCATATCAGGGACAGGTAATCATGAGTGGCTACAGTACACACGTGTATATCTATAGACGTGTGCACTGCCTTGCCAACTCGTGTGCACAGTCATCATGCACAACATAGACTACATAGTCAGACTGCATCATAACAATGCTAATATGAAGTGTTCACATACTTGAAGACTCAAACATGTCAACAAGCACTGATTCAAGGACCAGTGATACAAGTAGCATGTGCAGATACACCATAAAAACACATCTACAAGCAGTTCGACCAAAACTGGACAGAGCAACATGTACACTAATCCAACAAAGGCAACTGCAACAATACAACCAGAGAAATGCACAACTCTAATGCAGACTCAAGTGAAACCAACCAACCAACAAGTATACAGATTCAAACAAGTCCACACTACAACATATCAGAGAGTAGTTCCAGTGACTAATGCACAAATGACATCAATGACTACAAGTTCAGCTACAACTGGTAACAACAACACAACTTCAAGTACATCAGTGAACAAATGACTTATGGATGAACTACAAGCAACTGGTCAATACACAAGTACAAGTAATAAAGTACTGCAACTCGAAGTCACAGTGAAACTGTACAAAACAGAAGAACCACAACAATATCAAGTGAAGGAAACAGCAAAATGAAGACTACAAGGTCAAGTCTAGTTACAACAGCTACAATTCAAATGACCAGATCAAAACAATGATCAAAGACAGTGCAATACACAATTCTAATGAATATTCAAGTCAAGCTATAGTCAAAACAGTGGATATCTACATGAATAGTGATGTATCAACTACAACCAATGATATCAATGAAGTCAACCATCAGCACACACATGAACATCAAATGAACAACACAGACTTAAGTACATCAAACTAATACATGAATGGTATCAAGTACAAATGCAACAGGAAAACAATGCACAACAACTAACTGATCAAGTCAGGGATAAACACAGATGGTCAGAATGTACAAGTCAGTGAAGAATAAGTTCGAACATCAGAGTATAAGTGCATAACAAACTCTAGGTCAAACATGTACAGCAGTGAAGACAAAGTCAGGTGATCATCACCGAACAGTAAATGCAATACTATAGAGATGTTTGGGTACGCAGAGGCAAAGAGATAACAGAACAAAAACAATACAAAGTTCAAATGCCAAAGTAAAGTTAACTACTTCAAGAAGTTACAGTTCATACATGTATGCAACAGGAAGATAGAAAATCGCAAAAACAAATGGCCACAAACAAATATCAAAGCCGTATGTTTTAAATAAGTTAATCAAGTGATGATTCAAGCAGACCAATATGGCCAGAGAAGATGGTCGAAGTCAAGAAAATTCAAGTCAAAGTCGTATATTTTAATCACGTTTACAAATTGATAAAGTCAAAGTCAGATTTTAGGAAAGTTTCTGAAATATCAGTCATAAAGAAATCAAGTATCAGAAATCCAAGTAAAAAGGGAAAGTTTCGGCCGTATCAATCATCGAACGTTTTAAATCAAAGCCGTGGGAACAAAGTATGTACCTTCTCAAAATAGCAAACATAATAAAGGAAAGAATCAACGACGTAAAGGCCAAGGAAATCAAATAAGACAAGTTTAAGGGTTTCGAAAACCCTATATAAAGACCCCAATATCATCATCGAAAGAGCGCAGAACAAAGAGAACCCAAATCATCATTGACAAGCAAAAGCAAGAACAATCGAGTTCCAGCAATTAAAAGAAAAGCAAACAGAGCAGAAATCATATACCAAGGCCAAGCTGAAATAGCAACGATCGAATCATCTCGAGGCCAGCATTCATCAATCGACAGAGCGCAACTCACAGAGAAATCAAGGCGCAAAATCGATCAACATAAATCAATCAGAAGCATCGAGCAAAAGCCCTAGAGAATCGCCAGAGATTGAGCCGAAGCCTCAATTCCAGATTCGCCAGCAAAAAGAAAGAGAGCCGAAGCCCTAATTCCAGAAGCATCAACCCTAATTCAAATTACAGAGGAACAACGACGAGGCCGAAGCCCTAATTCCAAAGGAGCACCATTATCTCAACAAAAACAAGTGGGTCGACAAAAGTGAAAAGAGTCCGGCCTTGTTTAAAAGGGATTTATTTTAATTTAGGCCGGGATTAATATTTTAAGAGCAAATTTGGTTTTAAAGTTTTAAATTTAATTTTGCTCTTGTTTTTCTGTTTTTAAGTCTGTACTTTTTGAATCAATCAGAGTAAATCACCACCTAGGGTTTAGGTAGTGTCAGATTGTCTAGTTAGGATTAGTTCAGTGAGTAGGGTGTGCGAGTTTGCAAAACTCTATACGCGGTAGCAGGGTGTGCGAGTCTGTTAGAGTGTTTGTAAGCGGGATACTGTTTAATTCTAATAGAAATCTGGGAATGCAGCAGTAGGCAGGGGTTGCCGAAGCTGGGTAAATTTTGTGTATGATTTACTTTTCAGCATATTTATTTATCTGCAGTTTGATTTCGTGTTTAATTCAAGAAAATTTGCTATAACCCTATTCACCCCCCTCTAGGGTTAATCTAGATCCTACAACTAGCAGATCAACTCACTTCAAAAAAAACATTATTATTTTTAAACAAAAAAAGGAAGGGTAAGAAGAAGACCTTTGCATGATAGGTAGACATGTATGTACCTTCACACCCCAAAATTGCAACAAGAACTTGATCCCAATATGATGTATGGACATGTAATTTTACAATTCATTATATGTATAGTGGATATGTCGTATGTGGATGCCTATTGCATGCTCCATCGCTTCAAATCTGTCAAAAGAAACAAAGAGCAGCATTCCAATGTAAGTTTATGATACAAAGCCTGAAAACATTTAAATAACAATCTTATCGCAAAATTAAGTCTAATATATTATCCGGTAAATCATTTTATATTAGCTTACTAGAAGAATGATCCATACTTACAGTATGCTTTCGAATACTTTCAAAACAAATATATTAACATCTACTTATAAAACACGACCATGTAGACAATAAAAATATTCAGTAGTCCCTGAAGTAAAATTTTGGACATGAGAATTTATCCCATAATCAATAAATTTTATAACACCATAAAATTCTAGTTTATGAACATGTTACATGGGGGTTTAAAAAATCTGTCCTTATGGCAACATATAATGCAAAACTAAAAGAAGCATACCACATAAGCAACTGAAAGTCTGCTTCCATCATAAAACATTCCTGCGATCATCCTGACAACATGATAAGCATAAATGAATAGTCTTATCGATCATATAAAAGTATAACTATAAGAATAAAGCACAATAAAAACATAATCAAGAACAGAATGAAAAATTGGAAACTGGATCTGAAGTGCACAATGATAATAAAATCAAGAATTAATGCACAATGATGGATGATTAAAGAAAAACAAGAAATTTGAATTTTACAACAACCCAAATGGAAGTGTTAAAATATTAATAAATGGATCTAAGTTAAGATGAATAAATGGTACAAAGTCAGCAACTGTGTGATTTTCACTTCAAACGTGGGTTAGGTATTATGAGATTAAAACTTTGGGCAGTGACAGATCAAAACTCCGATAGTGACACATTTAAAATCATACTGTACAAGAGGGATTTTAACTTTTGAAAGCTACACACGTACTTCTTGCATTAACTTTCTGGCTATATGAAAATCCTATGATCAACTAAGTGTATTCTTTTGGCTATGCCCGACACTATTGTAGTACCTAATTTTATGTCTTTCTTTTGCTCAACTAAGTGTATTCTTTTGGCTACAGTATAGTATTTCTTTCGAATCTATGATATTTTAATTAGGGGTTGTTAGGAATTAAGGGCACTGCTATTTATAGAGTAGCAAATAACTATTTAGAGTATACACAAACTGATTAAATTTTAACTAATAACTATATTCACCTTCAAGCAAGCATGTACTAGCTTATGTCTACATCTAATTAAACATGACCTTAAAATCCTATTATCAATATTGAAAAAAATAAAGCTTAAGCATAAATTAAAGTAGCGGAAGCTTAATGTTTGTGACTTACCTCATATTGGTACTTTCTGAAGTTTCAGGCAGAGGTTTCATCGTGATGGCGAGCTTCATGGACGATAGGGCTTCAGGGTGTGGAGGGCCTTTATCTCCTTTGATTCGTCTTTATCGAAGCCATTTTCATCTTCTTTTTTATTTTTGTTTTTCCTCTCTTCCCCACTTCACCACATCATTGCAACCAATATTACAAGGTTAATTTATTGAAACAAGGAAAAAAATTAAAAATATATATTATATACAACAGTCACCTAAACGGTAAATCATGTATTCTGATATAAGTTAACGGTAAACAAACAATGTAAATTGAAAAAGGCAAGTTCTAATCCCCAAAAGCAGGGATAGTATTCAACTTTGTCCAAAGTCCAAAGGGAGGTTTTCTTAGTCCTTCAAATGTATATTATTGGAATGGAAGATTAAAAGTGAATTGAAGAAAAAAAGAAACATGGTTTCTTTCTTTTTTTTTCTGTTGAAATTTTGAATTTTCCGACTTAATATAAGCATATTTTGACAGATTGCCCTTGATAACAGCGGTTTCTAAAGAAAAATTAGCTTACTGCATGATGATAGTAAACTATTGTGTTATAACCAGCTAATTTATATAATTTATAACAGATGCTCATCTTTACCTTGTTTGATAAAAATATATTATCAAAAATACAATTTAAATGCTTTGTACGAATGACCATACCCTACAAAGGTCAAATAATTAATACAACACAACTGTTGCCAAAAGGAAAACATAATATACCATTTACCTACTACTGTGCTGGAATGAGAGAAAGGATTTGTCTTTTATACTCAACATAACATTGTTCCTAATTAAGTTTATATCGTGCGAACAATATTTAATTTCAGTTTTGTAATATTTGTCTTAACATGATGCAGACAAATATAGTCACTATCTACGCAAACAACAAGGATTATTTGCAAATTGAAAATCGATCAACCCAAATTGCAAGGCCAAACAAAAAAAACACAAAAGAATGAGAAGGAACTTACCACATTAAGGTAAATTAGGAAGACGTCCCTTTTTAAGACATGGTATGGAGTGTTGAGCTATTTCAATGAGGTCGACAATATTGTGACGGGAGCGCTCAACAACACCAAATATGAACATGGAGCATACCTCAACTTTCTTAGATAGCCGAACAGCATAACCAAGTTGAAGTTCAGGAGAGTTTAGTCCTCTTAGGATCTGCCTGTACAGAGATAGCACCTTTTCTCGATTGTTTGCCAATTCTTAAGCTATTGCCCATATCAAGCCCTTTTCCATTACTCAGTGCAAGCCACTGAAGATGAGGAGTCAGGTGGCAGAAAGTGAAAACAGAAAAAAATCATAAGAATATAATAGACAAGTTTACACTTATACGATAAGGCACACTTACAAACTCACAAACTGGTTTCACATACGATTAGTTGAAGTTCAAATGGATGTACTTTTATTGAACTGGTTTCATCCACGATTAGGTACACTTATAATCTTTCTTAGTTCACTTGATCAAGACACACCAATTCATTACCCAATCAAATATCATCAAAATTCCAGTAGTGGATATTAGCTGTCAAAGTACATATATCACAATTCACGTACAATCTTTCTTTCAAACCCTTCAACTCTTAACATGAAAACATCACAAATACCCTATTATGCCTATTTTTAAATTTTAGTTGTCAAAGTGATTCCATCCAGACATATCAAACTTTGTTATTAATAGCACTAATGTTAGTTTATACGCCTTGTGTGTATTTTTGAATAGGATAGGTATGTTATTTGGTACTTGCATAGGTAGGCAAAAAAATGTGCATACACATTGGTAGGAAAGAAAATGAAAAAATTTAATAAACATAGAAACTTGTGGACATATTGGAACGTTCAGTTGACAAAGAGACATTCAGTAGTTAAGTCTTAATCCAACTTAATAAGTCTATAATCACTAATGCACCAAAAGTGTATGCTCATGTAATAATTTTACCCCTTTTAATCTCCATTTCTTGTAAGAATTCTTGTAATAATTGTAATAATTTCTTGTATGAATTTTGGTATAAAATGTCTGGATCTAATATTTTATGTATAAATTATAAACACCTATATAAATATTTCACATATTAGATTTCACGCACTACTATGTGTTTACTGTACCAAAGTATAAGAAATGATACCTTTACTCCCTGAGTTCCAATTATACCCAATTAAACCTTTACTCCCTAAGTTCAAGAAGTATAACATCACCTTCTCTGCCATAATAATCAGCTGACATAGGCATCTACTCCTTGAATCTCACTTCAATTTTGCTTGGAAAGACTGTATTTACTACGGTCCTGATATCAACAACTCTTGCCTGGTGATGAAAAGTATCAACAGAACTTATGTCAATGTTATCTGACAAAGCTACGAAGGAAATGAGAAGCAGTTCAGTATCGGAAGTTCCAAGGGGTGGCACGATCTACTTTATGATGAATCTGCATTTGCAACTCCAAAAATTTGATACAAAATTCAAATTTGGCGTTGGTAGTCGGTTTCGATGTTGTACGAGAAGAGGTAGTGCTAGTGTAGGGATTAGAGGCAAAACCGGGATGACTTGGCAGACCTGGTGTCGCAGATGAAGACTGGTTGCCTTTTCCCCATTCAAAATTCCAACCCCTAATTTTATTTTATTGAAGAAGAAAATCATAATTTTAGATTCAGAATGAAAATTTCTATGTTTTTCTTTTTGAAGTAAATGTTGGAGGAGAAGTTAATAAAAATGTTGCACGTATTAAGCGAGAGCGGTAGAGAAAAATTTCATGAAATGTTAGTGAATTAGTGGTGGGAAAACTTTGGCAGCGTTTCTAAATGATTAATAGCAGCAGTTGGCTTTGAAACGCTGCCAATAACTGATAACAAGTTTTCTTATAGTGAATGCAAAATAGCCAAAACATGAGCTGAACTCATTGGCTCATAAGTTTTGAATAATTTGTCTGATTTCGATGGTTTTGACCATTCTGGAAAGCTAAAAGCATAAGCTACAACTTCTATTTCAAGCGTTTTACAAAATTTTATCGTTTACTAGGTTAAAATAGTTGATTTGCTAAGTGGGCCTATGTTTATATTTTAAAAATCTGCTGCATATATACTTAGAAAATCCAGCGTAAGTTGAATTATATTTCACATTTTTATGATCCGAAAAGTGTTGTGGAAAGCTAATAAACAATTCTACAACTTTACTCTTGAAGACATTTTCTAATTTTGTGTTTTTAACATCCTAAAGTTAGTCATAACATTGCTTATATAAGCTAACAGAATTACTAAGTTTTTATCTATATGTTTAATTAGCTAGATAAATGCCATGTTTTTAACTTTGTATATATGCGAAACTTATGTATTAATTTAATTTGGGATTAGGTACAAGAAGACTATTTGGATTCGAATGTGGTGCAAACTCGCTCTCGCTCGCATAAAAATTTAACAAGTTGCTTTTAATGCTAAAATAAAGGTACACTTTCGGATTAAAATATAGAATTGTTAGAAATATTAATATATATTGTGTTTTTGACTATGTGGTCGATGTATATCGTATATATAATATTTGTGAAATTGCAAACGGCTCTTCGTACAAAGAAGACTCTACCCGAAATTTTCCAAAAATTTTAACACTTAGAAAATTTTCAATAAATTTTCGTATGCGAAGAAACGGAAATTAATAAATGAATATGTTTAAATTTATAACATACGATAAGTTTGATTCTTATGCTAACTACTTAAGGTTTTGATCAAGTTTTAACTTAATAGTAAAATCTAAGAGAGTTAATGTTTGCATGTGTTTTTGACGTTTTCCTATAAGAAATTGCAAGGACGCAATTTTCATAAGAGGGGAAGTCTATAACAACTCTATTTTCAAAGCCGTAATATTCCCTTAATTTAATTAAAATAATAGTGTTCGAATTCGGTTTGGATAATTATTATTTTGGAATCAAACTATTATTCAATTAAAGTCTATTTAATAAATAATTTTTGTTATAGTAAAATTTGATTTAGTTAATAAATTTCATTTTAGATAATATATTAAAATTCAAATAAAGTGTGTTATTAAATATGAAATATTTTAAAAGTATAAATAATTTAGTATAATTAAAATAGACGAAAAGAAGTCCTATTCGATATTCACTAAAATCGATAAATTGACGAAGATGAATAAATTTATTTATATCAATTCAGTGGATAATTAAATTAAGTGAAACAAGTATCGAATTGAAGTGAGTTGTCTAGTATCGGAATATAATTTGTGGAATAAAGTGTATATCAATTTGAATTACATCGAAATTTATTTGCAAATAAATAATTGGGTTATCCAAAAGAAAATAAAATAAAATAATTAGCAATTATAACAAGGCCCAAAATATAAAAGGCCACTAAATCCCACCCTCCTTCCTTTTTATTAAATTTCAGTTGGAACCCAACAGCTCGAACGTTATCTCTTATTCAAGGCATAAACCCGACTTCACCCTTCTATGCCCTAAATGCCTGAATCGATTTAAGCCTTAAAAAAGAAAAAAATCACGCGTGCGCTCTACCATGCCTGTTGACGACGATGCCATGACCGAGGAAGAGGCAAGGTGCAGGTGGCGTAAGTTGATGTGCGGTGGAGGACGACGTGATGTAGGGTTATGTGTGTGGGGATTGACGTCGACTTAGCGACGTTTGAACTTGGAGACGAGCATGGCCTTAAGGCGGCGAGGCTGGAGAGTGGTGTTCTGATCGAAGGCGAGTGGACTTGAATGATGCATGCTTCGCGATGAGTGCTGGGATCCGATGGCCGTGACTGGCGAGGTTGAGGCTGGGCGATGATGTTCAAGCGACGGTCGTGTGATGGTTTGGGCATGGCGAAGGAGCAGGCCAATGACTACTCATAGTGGGTTCTTCGCATCGTTAAGGTGAGTTATAAAACTCACTCATTTATACCTATATATTTAGATATCGTTGAAATGATTATTGTTTTGAATGAATTGATGAATGGATGAATTACTGAGTTAAAACGAATTGGTGAATTTTCAAACTTTAGAAACTGGATACTGTTAGTTCTTGTTTCAGCACAAATACTCATTGTATACATATAGTAGGATATTGGTAGTGATTGAACGAAATTAGTGAAATACAGTTTCATGCTATGGATTCCTTAGTTTGATGGTTGAATGAATTATATTGCATGATTGAAATATTGAATTGGAATTAATGTTCGATTAGGTAGTTGCATACACATTGGAAACAATCAAAACTATTTGGTTTACGTAACTTAATTATAAAATGTTTAGGCATTATTTATATGATCGGAGTTTGCCAAATAGCGACTCGGATAGTTAAATTAACTCTATTTAATGAGTAGTATTATCTGGAGAAATTTATTTTAGAATTTCGATTTTGATCGATTTGTTGTTTTAATACATTTTGAATTTTAGTAAATGATTTTGATTGATGGGTTTAATATTATTAAATTCATAAGTGTGTTCTTCTTTATAAAAAATTATTTTGGAAATTTTATTAAACCATTTTAAATTTTTAACTGAAATATAAATTCAAAATTCTGTTTCAAGCTTTTAAACTAGTTTTATTATTCAAAAAATCCTCTAGAAACTACTGTTTCAACTATATTTTTATTTAAAATATTATTTTAAAGGCAAATAAAATATGTTACTCTTTTATAAAAGATATTACAAAAGAAATTACCTTATTTGAAGTGATCTTGATTATATAATTTATTTAAATAATTTTGAAAGAGTTTCAAGCCTTTGTAAATAAACAACTCTTCTTTAAAAAATGAAATTAAAGATTTAAAAGTGGTTTTGGGAAATTATATCTTTGAATATATAATTATTTTGAACTCTTTTATTTTACTTATTATGGATTTGAGATTTTATTGGATTACGTGCTTTTCTATGAAACAAAGAATTTTAATAAACGATTGAATTGTCGGATTGGTATGGGACATTTCGTACAATTCTTTTGATTATTATTATAATATTTTGAATAAAGTTTAAGTGAAAATTATTAGCTTTTAGTAAATACTTGAATTTACTATCTGGTATGGCATAGTTAGTTAAATTCTTGTGATTACTGGAATGACAATAATTAACACTTTAGAGTTGTATTATCTTAGGGCGTTCGGATTTCAGACCGATAGATCCCCGAGAGAAGATAACTCATCTTTCATCGATCCATGAATCGATACATTTTTAGATTTAGGTAGGCAGATCTCTTTCGAAAGACCTGTTATGGTGTAAATATGGCTGTCTCTTTCGGAAGGTAGATTTTTACATGCATCGTAGTCTATAGATACTACAACCTATTAGTTTATTTTGTTTTATACAGTTAGACTATGTTTACCTCTTTCGGTAGGTAAATTTGCATAGGACATATTAGATACACAACTGCTCTTTTCTTTGAGCGGTGTTCCTAATCTGCAGTATCTTTCGGTAGGCTTCCTTTCTATGTAGCGGGTCTCTTTCGGTAGATTGCGTTTCACTGTATTAAACTGATAGATGACTACCATTATTATATTATTATTGATGATTAATTCTTCAGAGATTTTTAGTATGGATTTGTATCATATATGGCTCTAAGGAATTTTGAATTGGGTATCACCATATTTTGGGATGATAGTCTATTGAGACTTGATATGTATTTATGAAATGGTGATTTATTAGATATGCCTTATTTGAGTATTTGATTTGGGCATATTTTATTTATGACTTGTTTGGTTTTTGTTAAGTCATAATTGCGATATCTGTATCTATTGGTTTGCTATGCTTTTTTCGGATTTTTGGGTTTTTAGGCATATTTTGAGATGAATTCACTACACCAGAAACAGCTTTTGACAGCGTTTCAAAAATGCTGTTATATGATACGACAGCGTTATTATAAACGCTGTATGTAACGACCCGTAAATTTCAACTGTTTTAATAACGTAATTAGTTGAAATTTTGTGAAATTTTAAACGATAAAATTTTGAAATATAAATTTGATATTTGGAATGCGTCTAGTTAAACATAGCAACTGGTAAATTTTCGTCCGAAAATACGAAATTTTATTTCGTGCGTAAATTAACTTCAATTTAATCAGTTAAAAAAGCGATGAAAATAAAATGTTTCTGAAACTTAAATATTTTTACATAGAAAAATTCTAAACCATCTTCTGAGCAAGATGTCAGTTGTCGTTTTTCCAAATTCGGACATCTTTGGCTCCGTCAATCTTATTTTTCAGTGTTTTTCTTGCATTTTTCGTATTAGAAAAATTCGAATTTTTATAATTCATCCGTACCACAGATATCTATATAACGGTTTGATCATCTTGTCGTACTGATCTTAACAGTATATTCGGTTGTATATTTTGGTACTCGATGCACGACTAAAACGTACGAAACAATAATCATATCGGTACCGGTTTTAAAACTTTTGGTATTTCTTACCATTCTATTTTTCACCATAATAATCAACAACTCGTGATGCTCGCCCGCTCATCCTTTCCCACTTCCCCTCTCTCAACCAAAACTGCACGTATCTTCCCTCCAGATCTCCTCTCCTCCGATCTTTTCACCACCATTCTTCCAAGCACCGCCTCAAACTCCACCACGAGCCACCTACAACGTGTCCCTCTTCCCCTAACCCGTGCCTAACACCCCAACACCCGGCCACCATCTACCACAAGCGACAGCCCCACTTCCTGCCGTTCAACCCATCTCCACCTTCTCTTTCCCATTGCCGAGCCTTCTCTTGAAATGGGGTACGAATTGTTTATAAAGGAAACTTTACCTATGGTATATACTTGAACTGTTTATATATATATAGTTTATGTTTAGTGTAATAAAGTAGTGTTGTACATGTTGGTTTATAGTTATATAATATTTTACATAGGTATGATCTAGTAAACTGCTACCTTAAAGTATGGAAAATGTGATTTATATATATGTATAAGGTTGGATATATATTATATATGTGTTGTTTGTCCTTGTTACTGCCGCATGGCATGTATACTTCTCAAATATGGGTCGGCTGAAGTAAATTTTTAGAATCTAAACTTAGTTCTGTTATGTATATATTATTTATTTTGTAGGATGTATATATTTTAACTGGTATATATTCAGTACAAATGTTATATATATAATTTCGTATAAAAGTATTAGGCATGCGGGTACAGTTATAAGCTATATAACCAACTATATTTTTATAATAACACTAGTAATGTCAGCAATGATGTGTATATATATGTATATATATGGTTATATAAATTCTATAATATATATACATACTGTTTTAAGCATGATGATTTGCGTCAGTTTCTAACATATATATGTTTACAGTTATACATATATGGATGGATAATGTGTATATACTTATGTATACATAGGATAGTTATATAACTTTGTATATATGCCAGTTTTATAATGTAAGTTATAAATATAAGTATGTTTTATATGTTTCGAAATTTGGGTGTTATTACGGTTAAAAGTTTACATAGTATAGGTTACATTGGTTGTTTATATAAAACCGCATACATGATTTGTTTATAGTTATTCATGTCCAATAAGTATATATAGTTATAAATGTTATACAAGTATATACTGTTTGGATGTAGTTTAAACATTAGTTAATTATATATAAATATCCCTGAGTTGATTTTCCAATGTCTAAAATTTTAATAGTTTTATTTGTTCTTTACTGTATTGTCCTAATGTCCACTGCAAGTTGAAACCCTTTGCATTTAAGTGCTTCTATATATATTATTGATTTTCAAATGTTGAAATTATAGAGATTTTGTGTTGATTTTTTTGATATAATATATTGATACATACACGTTAGTTTATGTAAACTATACATGTTAGAGATATAATGTATATTGCTATATACGTAAATTATATATTGGTTGGTCTTCAAATATAGTATGGGTTTAATATAATATATATATAAAAATTCACTTATACCATTTATCGTCATCGACCCAATTCTGATTTGACCTCGTTAATTCTTATTATCAGCTTTGATGATTGAATTCGTGCCGATTTTGCTTTGCTTCGATTCGCCATTCAAATTTCAGTGTTCGTACCAGTGTGCGTATCCGTGCCATCTTCTCGTGCATCTCTAGCCTCGAAAGGTGAGCACTCACTCACGATTAACGTCCTTTTATTTATTAAATCTGATTTCAATTGAAAGGACAATTGAAATATGCTGCTGTTAGTTAATTGCACTGTTATATATGTTATTGCCTGTATCAGTTCACCTGTGACATCTGGCACCATTATCTGTTAATTATTTATGCAATAATAATACAGTTTGGCTAATAATTGATTGATTGTTGATGTTTATGTTGGACGTTAATTGTTAATGTTAAAATGATAAATAGTATTGAAATTGAACTTGATATAGGACAGTTAAATGTTAAATTTGATTAACTGACATTTGTATAATATGATCCCTTTAACTGTTGAATTTATTGACACGTAGGATTTGTTTAATTACAATTTGAACCACTGAATGTATGTTGTTAAATTGATGATGTATGAAATTGTAATTGAATGACAAGTGAAAACCGTAATGTAATAATCTTTAATCTGCATGAAATGATAGTGTAGATTCTAGAGATAATTATATTAATTCGTACAAATAACAATGTGAATTAATACGGTTATTTCGGGATTATTTGAATTGATTATTTGATTGATATTGTTTGTTGTTATTGCTTGTTTATTTACTTTGACACCATCCCAGTTATCACACTGCAAGTTCCCTTTGTTATGCTTTGATTTTTGAATTGAATTGGAATCGGGTTGAAATGATAAATACCCAAATTGAACTTTGACTTAGGATAGAAAATTAAATAAACCCGATTGGTCAATAATTTGATTTAAAAATAAAACGAAGATTTTATTTGAATAAAGAATATAGTTTTGAAAATGAAGTTGAAATTTGAATTTTAATGAAATTTAAATGTTAATATTTAATAATCTGAAACAAAGGATTAAAAATGTAATTAATGAAAGAATGTTGTTTAATTTGAGAAATCATTGAATTAAGTTTGAAATTATTAAACTTTGAAATGATTTAATAATTAAGTTTGAAATTGTAATTAAGTTTGAAATTGTTAAACTTTGAAATGATTTAATAATTAAGTTTGAAATTGTAATTAAGTTTGAAATTGTTAAACTTTGAAATGATTTAATAATCAAGTTTGAAATTATAATTAAGTTTGAAATTATTAAACTTTGAAATTATTTAATAATTAAGTTTTGAATTATTTAATAATTAAATAAGATTGAATTTAATGATTAAATTAAATTGAATTTTGAATTTTACTTCGTAATAACTGAAATTGAGTTTCTTTATTAATTAAGTTTTGGAAAATTATTTAAGTAAGTAAATAAGTGAAATGGAATTTCTTTAACAAGAAATGAAAATGTGATATTTTTGGAATTAATGTAAGACTTGTAATTGAAAGAATTGATTTGACGAATTTAGTTTAATTCAAAATTGTAAGTTTTGATTTAATGAAGTTGAACTTAAGAATTGATTGAATGAACTGGAAATTTAATAGAAATTGTTTTGAATGATAAAGTAATTTAACGATATTGAATGAAATCGATAAATGAATGTAAACTGATTTGAATGTTAAACTAAATTGATTTAAATGATTTCGAAATGAAACTTTTGTACGAACTTGAATCAATATTTGAATTGTTTTCAATATAAAGATTGGAATTGAATTATAAGATTTTGAAATGGTAATTTGAAAGTTTTGAAACGTAAATTTTGGAAATTGGTTTTTGAAAGACAAATGAAATGTTGGTTTACGAATTCTAATTGAAATGAAATTGATTTGGTTTTTGAAATATATAAACAACCAATCGGTGTAATAATTACGAAAGTTATTAAAGAGACCGGGATCAGTAATGGATATACTCTCTATCTGAACCGAAACCACTTTAATAACTATACGTGGAGTGATGATCCAGAATGAAGTGGTTGGAATGATGTACGTGATGACTGAAGAAAGAGAACGATAATGGATAGCCTTGACACTTGTGTCAAATTGGAAATGACTAAAACAGGAGCTGTGCCGGGCCAATGGAGGATTAGCTACCTCAAGTGGACACACTTCTTCGAACTACTTATACTTGTTGTCGATTGGTGCACCCTTGATTTTGGGAGTGTTGTTTCACGGTGTTGCGGGCGCTACGGCGTTGCGTTCTCACCAGTCCGGATCAGGCGAACGGTAGTATCACTACCTTGGGTATTGCCTCATGTGCCCTGTCATACTTGTATTCCATTTATTCGCGACCACTACGAATTTGATTTGTACCTTTAGTATATGGATTGCCCTCTGGTGACTTCCGGTTTTGGGGAAACTACGGTCTTGTATATGCTTTTGGGAATAAAAATGTGTTAAGGGTGGAATGGGCCATGACTTAACACTATTTTGATATCTTTATATTACTGATAGACATTATCTACTTATCGTACACTACTACATAGTAGATAGTTTAACGGATCCTTAAAGGATGGTTATTCCAAACATCCTTTGAGTTACTGGTATCTCAATTGCTATTTCACTTGAGTTGGATTTATTAATATAAGAATGTTAATCCTGACTCGAGTGTCTTGTGTTTTTGCTTTACGCTCGGGTCAGACTGAGTGTACCAGTATTCGAGACTCACCTTTGAAGTTGGAGCTTTGCTTGAAGATCCAGCCATCTATTCTGCTTTCAGTATTCGATGATTCCAGTGATGTATTCTGCTTTGTATTTGATGTATCGCATTACTCTTCCGTTGTATCTGGTTTAACTCTGATGTATCGTATTACTCTTCTGTTGTAAACTCTGATGTATCTTATATATATTCATATAGTAGCTTCATGAACTACTATCTCTTTTATTTCCGCTGCAATTTATTACTCTGTGTCTGTGATCTGTGATTATTTATTTACTATATATGTTCAGTTTTGCCAAATTTAAATTAACAACGCGGTATTTTGAGCAATTCAACTCCGGCATGAGTGTCTACCTATACACTTATAATGGATGCGAATGGTCCAAAATTTCGGGTCGTTATAGTTGGTATCAGAGCCAGGTTGCTCAAGGCAAAACTTAACATATAGGGTAAATGTATTTACAGAATCACTCTCATTCGAGTTTCAATCTCTTCCCTTGACTCAATTCCTTTGAATTTTGGAACGTTCCCCTCGGTTTCGAAATTCATTCGTGTCCCTCACTATTCGTCTTCTTTCAATTCTGGAGCACCCCATAACTCCATTTTGAATGATATCTATAATAGATCGGCGGTCTCGCCAATCTTCGAATGATTCGTAAAGGAGAAACTCCTTTATAATAAGCATCGATTTACCGGAGATTTCTGTATCCTCGTTTATGATGCTATCTATTACCTGCTATACCTGAATTCCATCTCTTGAGATCGAGTGTTGATTTTCCTCGGAATTCTACACCTATCTTATCTTGAAGTCACGGTTGACCCGGTTAAGGTTGCCCGCGATGTATATAATTTATCAATCTTCCTACTTTGTTATTAATCATCATATCTTTGTTTCGAACTTAGCTTCGAATCAAATTCCTCTTTGATTTGAGTCCATCAAATTTGAAGCCCTATCCTTATTTTGAAAATTCATTCCTGTATCGTCGAGCGAGGAAGTGTATTTGTAAATTAGTATTAAAATGTTTTATATATTGTGTTGTTTGAGTTGTTGATGTTGATTTGGGTTTCCGATCGATTCGTCTGATCAACGCTATCGATAGGATTTCCAAAACACTTGAACAGAACAAACTGACACAATACTGTTTTCAAAATTTGGTAAGTAAAATAATCTTGTAAATTTATATTATATAAGTATAAATTTTCTGAAATTAAATTGTTAACTGAATTGGTTGTAAAAAAAAAGGGGTAATATTGGATTTTCACTATTTATTTTGTAAATCATTGATTACTCCAACATAAAAATAAATGGAATTATAAAAGTTAGTTTATAGAATTATTTAGGAATTTAAATGAATTTAACATTTAGAATTTGAGAATTTAATTTTCAGTAATTTCAAGCTTTGGTTTTAAATTTTTAAAATGTATATTATTAAAGGTATTTTCAAATAGAAACCGTTTTCAAAAAAAAAAATTAAAATGTTGAAATCAGTGCTCTTCTCTTTGTCGCTGGAAAATAATTTCGGTGATGGCGGCCGCATCATCGACATTCATTTTCGAGTTTCGAAGTGAAGATACCATTCTGTAGCTTTGCTACGGTTTTGTTTTGAAAAAATATATTTTGATTTGAATTTCTTCAGTATATTTTGATTCACATATATATAGGTATCTTATTTTAAAATTTAATTTAATTTGATATAAAAATATTATATATATCTCTAAGTTGTTTAAAGTTAATCGGAAATCTAATTCTTAAATTTTGTTTAAAGGATGATTTTAATTACAAATTAAACCAAAATTTGGAATAAATATTTAAACTTGAATAATTGAATTGGGAAAATTTTATTTGTATATTATTCAACTGCATTCTAATACAACTTACCTAAATCATTCAGAAGTTGAATATGTAATTGGATAATATATTAGATAAATTGAATTTATAAATAAAATTTGAGTGTTTATAATAAATGTTATACACTAAATTTTGATTATAAAGATGTTAATAGAATTAGATAGGATAATACGTAAACTCAGTTAATAATTAATAAATTTGTTTTGAAAGAATTAATAAATTTGTTTTGAAAGAATTAATAAATTGAAATTTGATCAACATATGAAAATACCTTGAATTTAAAAGAAATTAATAAATGTAAATTAATTTAAATCGAAACTTTTATGGTTTAAATTAATTTATATAGGTTAAATATATGTGATTAGATATATGAAGTGGAATAAATTTAACAATAATTTGGAATAAAGAAGAATTTAAAATTGTTGAAAAAAATATGATTATGATAAAAGACTATTCAAACTTATGGTTTTAGAAATTGTAAATTTAAGATAATTGGATAATAAGATAACGAATTTAGAAATAGTTGAGATTGATTTTAGAGAAATCAAATGGATTAAATCAATTATTGAATATCAATTAAAATTTAATTTGAATTTATATGGTTTAAATTAATTGTTATTTGTATTTCAAATCTGTTTTCTTTCTGGATGTTCTATTCTCCTACCTCGTTCCTTTTCGGGGACGAAAAGTTTTGAGTGGGGGAGAGTGTAACGACCCGTAAATTTCAACTGTTTTAATAACGTAATTAGGTGAAATTTTGTGAAATTTTAAACGATAAAATTTTGAAATATAAATTTGATATTTGGAATGCGTCTAGTTAAACATAGCAACTGTTAAATTTTCATCCGAAAATACGAAAGTTTATTTCGCGCGTAAATTCACTTCAATTTAATCAGTTAAAAAAGCGATGAAAATAAAATGTTTCTGAAACTTAAATATTTTTACATAGAAAAATTCTAAACCATTTTCTGAGCAAGATGTCAGTTGTCGTTTTTCCAAATTCGGACATCTTTGGCTCCGTCAATCTTATTTTTCAGTGTTTTTCTTGCATTTTTCGTATTAGAAAAATTCGAATTTTTATAATTCATCCGTACCATAGATATCTATATACCGGTTTGATCATCTTGTCGTACTGATCTTAACAGTATATTCGGTTGTATATTTTGGTACTCGATGCACGGCTAAAACGTACGAAACAATAATCATATCGGTACCGGTTTTAAAACTTTAGGTATTTCTTACCATTCTATTTTTCACCATAATAATCAACAACTATTATATTTATTTCCCGGATTTTGTGCCTGCCTTTCACTCTTCCTATTTAATTTATGACTTTCTTTAGTTCCAATACAGAAATACATTATTCAAGAAAGAGAGTAATGTCTGTTCATTTGCCTACTTTCGTTCGATCTGGGAAAATTGATATTATATGCAACTTTTTTTTATTTGCTTTAACCTTTCATATTTCCCCTGTAGCTTCTCCCCTTGCCTCCCATTTCCATGCTCTTCCTTCACCTCTTGCGACCCTCACTTCTTCCACCGCCCAGCACACGAACCCACCACCCACCAAACACCACGTCGTCGTCACCGTACCAAACTCAGATCCCTCCAAAACCCCAACCAAGCAGCCTCACCGCCTCGTCTCCCACACCCTAGCACCTCTGCTGAAAACAAAGACAACCCAAAATCCCTTCCTGATGCCAAGAAGCCTGCCTCGCCCAAACAAACCCTTCCTCCGCCTCGTGATGCTCGCCCGCTCATCCTTTCCCACTTCCCCTCTCTCAACCAAAACTACACGTATCTTCCCTCCAGATCTCCTCTCCTCCGATCTTTTCACCACCATTCTTCCAAGCACCGCCTCAAACTCCACCACGAGCCACCTACAACGTGTCCCTCTTCCCCTAACCCGTGCCTAACACCCCAACACCCGGCCACCATCTACCACAAGCGACAGCCCCACTTCCTGCCGTTCAACCCATCTCCACCTTCTCTTTCCCATTGCCGAGCCTTCTCTTGAAATGGGGTACGCATTGTTTATAAAGGAAACATTACCTATGGTATACACTTGAACTGTTTATATATATATAGTTTATGTTTAGTGTAATAAAGTAGTGTTGTACATGTTGGTTTATAGTTATATAATATTTTACATAGGTATGATCTAGTAAACTGCTACCTTAAAGTATGGAAAATGTGATTTATATATATGTATAAGGTTGGATATATATTATATATGTGTTGTTTGTCCTGGTTACTGCCGCATAGCATGTATACTTCTCAAATATGGGTCGGCTGAAGTAAATTCTTAGAATCTAAACTTAGTTCTGTTATGTATATATTATTTATTTTGTAGGATGTATATATTTTAACTGGTATATATTCAGTACAAATGTTATATATATAATTTCGTATAAAAGTATTAGGCATGCGGGTACAGTTATAAGCTATATAACCAACTATATTTTTATAATAACACTAGTAATGTCAGCAATGATGTGTATATATATGTATATATATGGTTATATAAATTCTATAATATATATATACATACTGTTTTAAGCATGATGATTTGCGTCAGTTTCTAACATATATATGTTTACAGTTATACATATATGGATGGATAATGTGTATATACTTATGTATACATAGGATAGTTATATAACTTTGTATATATGCCAGTTTTATAATGTAAGTTATAAATATAAGTATGTTTTATATGTTTCAAAATTTGGGTGTTATTACGGTTAAAAGTTTACATAGTATAGGTTACATTGGTTGTTTATATAAAACCGCATACATGATTTGTTTATAGTTATTCATGTCCAATAAGTATATATAGTTATAAATGTTATACAAGTATATACTGTTTGGATGCAGTTTAAACATTAGTTAATTATATATAAATATCCCTTAGTTGATTTTCCAATGTCTAAAATTTTAATAGTTTTATTTGTTCTTTACTGTATTGTCCTAATGTCCACTGCAAGTTGAAACCCTTTGCATTTAAGTGCTTCTATATATATTATTGATTTTCAAATGTTGAAATTATAGAGATTTTGTGTTGATTTTTTTGATATAATATATTGATACATACACGTTAGTTTATGTAAACTATACATGTTAGAGATATAATGTATATTGCTATATACGTAAATTATATATTGGTTGGTCTTCAAATATAGTATGGGTTTAATATAGTATATATATAAAAATTCACTTATACCATTTATCGTCATCGACCCAATTCTGATTTGACCTCGTTAATTCTTATTATCAGCTTTGATGATTGAATTCGTGCCGATTTTGCTTTGCTTCGATTCGCCATTCAAATTTCAGTGTTCGTACCAGTGTGCGTATCCATGCCATCTTCTCGTGCATCTCTAGCCTCGAAAGGTGAGCACTCACTCACGATTAACGTCCTTTTATTTATTAAATTTGATTTCAATTGAAACGACAATTGAAATATGCTGCTGTTAGTTAATTGCACTGTTATATATGTTATTGCCTGTATCAGTTCACCTGTGACATCTGACACCATTATCTGTTAATTATTTATGCAATAATAATACAGTTTGGCTGATAATTGATTGATTGTTGATGTTTATGTTGGACGTTAATTGTTAATGTTAAAATGATAAATAGTATTGAAATTGAACTTGATATAGGACAGTTAAATGTTAAATTTGATTAACTGACATTTGTATAATATGATCCCTTTAACTGTTGAATTTATTGACACGTAGGATTTGTTTAATTACAATTTGAACCACTGAATGTATGTTGTTAAATTGATGATGTATGAAATTGTAATTGAATGACAAGTGAAAACCGTAATGTAATAATCTTTAATCTGCATGAAATGATAGTGTAGATTCTAGAGATAATTATATTAATTCGTACAAATAACAATGCGAATTAATACGGTTCTTTCGGGATTATTTGAATTGATTATTTGATTGATATTGTTTGTTGTTATTGCTTGTTTATTTACTTTGACACCATCCCAGTTATCACACTGCAAGTTCCCTTTGTTATGCTTTGATTTTTGAATTGAATTGGAATCGGGTTGAAATGATAAATACCCTAATTGAACTTTGACTTAGGATAGAAAATTAAATAAACCCGATTGGTCAATAATTTGATTTAAAAATAAAACGAAGATTTTATTTGAATAAAGAATATAGTTTTGAAAATGAAGTTGAAATTTGAATTTTAATGAAATTTAAATGTTAATATTTAATAATCTGAAACAAAGGATTAAAAATGTAATTAATGAAAGAATGTTGTTTAATTTGAGAAATCATTGAATTAAGTTTGAAATTATTAAACTTTGAAATGATTTAATAATTAAGTTTGAAATTGTAATTAAGTTTGAAATTGTTAAACTTTGAAATGATTTAATAATTAAGTTTGAAATTGTAATTAAGTTTGAAATTGTTAAACTTTGAAATGATTTAATAATCAAGTTTGAAATTATAATTAAGTTTGAAATTATTAAACTTTGAAATTATTTAATAATTAAGTTTTGAATTATTTAATAATTAAATAAGATTGAATTTAATGATTAAATTAAATTGAATTTTTAATTTTACTTCGTAATAACTGAAATTGAGTTTCTTTATTAATTAAGTTTTGGAAAATTATTTAAGTAAGTAAATAAGTGAAATGGAATTTCTTTAACAAGAAATGAAAATGTGATATTTTTGGAATTAATGTAAGACTTGTAATTGAAAGAATTGATTTGACGAATTTAGTTTAATTCAAAATTGTAAGTTTTGATTTAATGAAGTTGAACTTAAGAATTGATTGAATGAACTGGAAATTTAATAGAAATTGTTTTGAATGATAAAGTAATTTAACGATCTTGAATGAAATCGATAAATGAATGTAAACTGATTTGAATGTTAAACTAAATTGATTTAAATGATTTCGAAATGAAACTTTTGTACGAACTTGAATCAATATTTGAATTGTTTTCAATATAAAGATTGAAATTGAATTATAAGATTTTGAAATGGTAATTTGAAAGTTTTGAAACGTAAATTTTGGAAATTGGTTTTTGAAAGACAAATGAAATGTTGGTTTACGAATTCTAATTGAAATGAAATTGATTTGGTTTTTGAAATATATAAACGACCAATCGGTGTAATAATTACGAAAGTTATTAAAGAGACCGGGATCGGTAATGGATATACTCTCTATCTGAACCGAAACCACTTTAATAACTATACGCGGAGTGATGATCCAGAATGAAGTGGTTGGAATGATGTACGTGATGACTGAAGAAAGAGAACGATAATGGATAGCCTTGACACTTGTGTCAAATTGGAAATGACTAAAACAGGAGCTGTGCCGGGCCAATGGAGGATTAGCTACCTCAAGTGGACACACTTCTTCGAACTACTTATACTTGTTGTCGATTGGTGCACCCTTGATTTTGGGAGTGTTGTTTCACGGTGTTGCGGGCGCTACGGCGTTGCGTTCTCACCAGTCCGGATCAGGCGAACGGTAGTATCACTACCTTGGGTATTGCCTCATGTGCCCTGTCATACTTGTATTCCATTTATTTGCGACCACTACGAATTTGATTTGTACCTTTAGTATATGGATTGCCCTCTGGTGACTTCCGGTTTTGGGGAAACTACGGTCTTGTATATGCTTTTGGGAATAAAAATGTGTTAAGGGTGGAATGGGCCATGACTTAACACTATTTTGATATCTTTATATTACTGATAGACATTATCTACTTATCGTACACTACTACATAGTAGATAGTTTAACGGATCCTTAAAGGATGGTTATTCCAAACATCCTTTGAGTTACTTGTATCTCAATTGCTATTTCACTTGAGTTGGATTTATTAATATAAGAATGTTAATCCTGACTCGAGTGTCTTGTGTTTTTGCTTTACACTCGGGTCAGACTGAGTGTACCAGTATTCGAGACTCACCTTTGAAGTTGGAGCTTTGCTTGAAGATCCAGCCATCTATTCTGCTTTCAGTATTCGATGATTCCAGTGATGTATTCTGCTTTGTATTTGATGTATCGCATTACTCTTCCGTTGTATCTGGTTTAAATCTGATGTATCGTATTACTCTTCTGTTGTAAACTCTGATGTATCTTATATATATTCATATAGCAGCTTCATGAACTACTATCTCTTTTATTTCCGCTGCAATTTATTACTCTGTGTCTATGATCTGTGATTACTTATTTACTGTATATGTTCAGTTTTGCCAAATTTAAATTAACAACGCGGTATTTTGAGCAATTCAACTCCGGCATGAGTGTCTACTTATACACTTATAATAGATGCGAATGGTCCAAAATTTCGGGTCGTTACACTGTATAACGACATGCTGTCGTAGATGCAAAAGTTTTAACGGCAAAATAGAAAACGCTGTAAAAAACTTGATACCACAACGTTTATTAAACGCTGTTATATGATACAACAACGTTAGAACAAACGCTTTATAACGACAAGCTATCGTATAAAGAGAACTTACAACAGCTTAATTTTAAACGCTGTGGAAATTATTCTTTTGACAGCGTTTTATTTAGGCTATTAATATTTTTATTACAACGTTTAATGCGTGCCGTGTTATGTTTTTACAGTTGGGATGATGTTTTACTACAGTTTACAACATCGTTTAATAAACGCTGTTACTCACTATTTAATGATAATTACAACACGAATTAAACGCTGTTGTTTCTTCATTGACAGCATTAAAATATATGCTGTCTTCTATTTATATGATTTTTACAGCATTAACATTCCACTATATTTGCATATTTCAGAACTACATTTTGAGTATAATCAAGCAACCAGTATATATAACATGTTCTAATGAATAATAATCTGTTAAATAAAGTAGCTAAAACAATATTAATATACAAAAAACATCTATAAATCAAGTTTCAATAATATCCATAAACAAAAATAACACAGTAGACCAAGTTATCATAATATTGTTAAACAAAGATAAGGTATATGTTAAACAAAAATATAATATCAATAAAGTAAGTCCGCACCAAATGCCAACAACAAAACGTGCATCTAAAAAGTTTCATATGCTTGCTACTTACTAAGGAAGAAGAATGTGCCATCACCATCTTTAATTACCCGTGTTGAAAAAATTTGAAGTCAGTGAGTAAACATAAATTAAAATCTAAACCCATCTGATAATCTCAATACAATTATTACAAGCAAATCAATATTTTTATCACAGTTCTCGGTTTACACTAATAGATGAGTTTTATTGTAGTATCCAACATTATTGTTAAGTATGATTTACATAAATGAATTTTATTGTAGTATCCAACAATATTACACAATTAAGTGTTTCACAAGTATGATATAATAATGTAAAAATAAGTAACAATAATTGAAGACAGAAATAAATAAGTCTAAATGATTGGTGGCAAGTCACAGCTGGACGCAAACTCTGGGCCAGTGATTAAGCACATTATTATCACTAAATAACAGTATAAAGTGTGAATAAGAAAGAGTAAATGGCGAGCACACCGAACTTCAATTTACCAACCCTTTTGTGGAGGGTAGACTGCAATTTAACGGCACAGGTTATAGGATGTAAAAATTTATTTTATACCAAATTTACAGCAATATAATTGGGTGATAGATTTTTCAGACAAATTTTTGTTACCTCGGGGAGGATACTAGTCGATTGGGTATTGCTAAGTTTTTTAATGATTCTTATCCTAGTGAGAAACTTGCCAGCAATCTTCGTCTGAACCTTTGCTGCTATATATTCCTGAAAATATTTGTTTAAAGTACTGTGAACTTGTTTGATAATAATGATCATAGCTATGCCTAAGTACATAGTTAGGATATGGTCAGTTTCGTTGGTTATTGTTTATTTTAATTTACCTGTAAACGTGTAGGAAGAAAATATCACAGTGTTCAATGAGTATGATATATTATAAAATTGCTTAACTTAGCGACCATACTTGTTAGCCACCATCGTATACTTTCTTTTCAACATCAGTCACATTGTGAAAACAATTGAAACAGATATATAATAACATGCATACAAAAATAGAATCTTATATTATTGATATATTCCAACTCTAACCACATGTTCTTTAGAAATTAAAGAATCTTCGGTGGTGATGAAGATTATCTCAAAAGATCTCCTACACAAAATGAGTAGTTCATATAGAAATGGTAAAAAAGGTTTCAAAAGAGCATACAGTAGGAAGATGTGGGTTGATACTTCATATTAATTGATCTATATGAAACCTTTTTCAAACAAAAGAGTATTGTAAACTGCGTATTTTTTTTCCAAAAGTGTGCAATTTATGAAAAAGAAAACTAGAGTGGATGTAACTTCCAAGAAGGCTATGGATAAAAGATTCCAAATTTCAAACGAGTAGGAAGCAAGCTATATTAATTGTCAAGACATCATGTGAATATCTTAGGATGTTCTATAAGTCTAGTTCAAAGCCACCAATCAGTAAATGAAAAATAAAAAATGACTCGCTAATGCATTAGAAATCCGTCATCATGCACCTGTCAAAAAATTGCTCAAGATGCAGTTTATTCCTTTGATCTGTTCCATCTGGTCCTTTAATTTGTTTTAATGAAAGCTTGATTCATTGATCAAACTTTTCTATAATATATTCATATACTGTGATAGACTAAACAAGGATTAAACAGGTAGACAGCAACCCAAACTCCAAATCATATAACGAGCCTCACCAAATTCACCAAAAGATTCTAATTGCCTTGAAAACCCAAATTCAAACTCTATCTCGAACTTCTCACACATTCTTTACCTCTGTGCCGCTAGAGGAAACCCCATATTTCCAGATCTATCACCAACTGAACAGTGGTTAAATTTCCAAATCGAGCAGCCTAAACCAAAGCCGCACCATACCCGTCAAGCAAATTGCTTGAACTCTTACACCATTTACAAACTGAAACAAGCAGCTTCGCTTCCACCAGCTCCATCTACAAACTCTTCCAGTTCATCAGCAAATCAACCAGACCACCTACAAAGTTCACAACACTCAACCCTTGAATGTACAGCCACCTCCATCTCTTGCTAAACAATTAACTCCTTCATAGCTACATCACCAGACTAGCTGCGAACACCAACCTAAAACCTTACCTTCTTACTGCACTTACATCCACTTCCTGTACATCGGAAATTTATCCCATTCACCTAAACTGGCACTACAGTCCAACACCTCATTCAACCACTTAAAGCATCACAACTTCAATCCATTCCAACACTACCAGTCCCCTACTCCTCCACTTCCATCACATACACCAAACTGTCCAGTTCAACCTGCACATTCGTCTTCAACCCCCTTTCACTGATGTCCACCCACTACCTACGAACAATCTTCACCTTCCTTCTGCAGCATCTACAACCAGTCACTGCCTTCCTCGACCACTACCAAGTTCAAGCAACAAAACCTCCATCCGAACACCCTCCTTATCCTTATGACAATTCAGTAATCACACACGCTTTCATTTGGGACAACAGTCGCAGTTGAAAAATTACCTTATGACCAAAACAAAAACACAATAATCCAAATATTACCTTATGATCAAAGGTTTAACACAAAATTCAATACGGACATAACATGCACATAAAAATGCTTCAATTATTAACTCGACTGCACTATTGTGTGTTCGGATATTGCAAAATAGTTGTTAATTTTTCAACTGCGAACAAGAATGCATATAAACAAGATGTTGTGAAACTTACATGGAAGTTGAGCCCATTCTAACATTCGCAACAGACCATGCTACAGTCGAGGCAATAGCATCCGATAAGCATTCCATGAAGGATGTAGGCCGCCATAGAGGTGCATTTGGGACTTTTACAACATCCACCCAAACTCTTATCGCATTTGGTCCCAGTGGAACAGAATGTACCAAAGCATTTGGATCAGTTGAAGATACGATTCCTTCTGCTACTATTTTTCCCGTACCCTCTAAATCAATCAACTTGCATTTGGTATTTGCAGAAGAATTTGCACTCTATCACATAACAAAAAAATGTTAATACGCTATCAACAATTTTTTGAGAGGAATATTAGCAATATGAACATGTTACCGTAAGAGATGTTGGAGCATTGATCATAGGAGCAGGACATGTACTAGCATTAACTGTTTTAATAACCACTGTTGATTCTGGCCATGCTATTTTCTTACCAATAGCTTCTCCAATACATGTTATGCCAACTATAGGCCTCCACAAAAATGCATCTTCTTTTTTCGGATTGTCCACCCAAACTATCTTGGCATCTGGTCCAAGAGGAAGACCATTAATAATCTGATTTGGATCACTAGAGTACACTCGTCCTTCAGCAACCAGTTCTTTGCTTCTACCCCAATCATATAGCTTGCAATTGGTTTCCATGCTATTGGTTGTACTCTATTAAAAAATACACGTGTTTAAGTTGAACATAGAAATATATAAAAACATTGCAGGAATTTCAGTAATGCAAAAAAAATCCTATGTTTATTCAAAACAGAATGGGATCGTATCAAATTTGTAAGTCTGTAATCCCCTAACATGTCGCTAAATATGTTAAAGTGATTCAATTGATGTAGATATTGATTCTAACCTAACCATTGTTACTTGGAGTTCATACAAACGATGACAGTAAATCAAAAGGACACCAACTTAAAACAACAGTGACAGTTTAAGGTAAGCTACTAGCTAGCTTCCCTGTGATAAGCTACTTTATATAATAGTTTATTCTTAATGATGTATTTAAGAGGCAAATACTTGATTAAAAATATATTATTATAGCATAATTCAAGGTTGGATGAACTATGGCCTGTGGACAGTCTCAGGCCTGCATAACCGCTTGCAAAATACCAAACAACCGATCGTATGACTCTTTATTTTTTTTAACTTTTACATGAAAGTTTTGTACTGTCTCCAACCCGTTGTACCTTTCCATCATTCTGTCTCCAACCCATTGTAATAGCAGCTTCAAGTTTCAACTCACTTTTATTGGCTTAGCACTTAATGGTTTTTTTTAATTTGATATTATATTTCATTTGGACAATTTTTATCTGTAGACCTAAACAAACACTTTTCCAATCTAAGTTTTGTTCAAAATTTATTAAAATATAGATTTGGTTTTCATCAGGTTAAGATTTGTATTTGCTTAGAAATTGCACAATATAAAATACCAATTTTTACTTATGCAAGTATAAAATACTAATATAAAAGATACAAGATAAAGAGGCATATTTTTGTAATAAATTTTGAACAGACCATAAAATTGAACTGTATTTTTATATGACGCCAATAAATAAAATTTGTCCATATTATTTTTGTTTTATGTAAAAGGTAAACAACTCATTTTGGAACTTTGATCTACCAAAAGCTTGTAATTGTTAGAAGCACAAGAAGTGCAACAATAAATAACAGTTTTCTTGTGGTAATTTTATTGATATTTTCATTTGCAATGTGAAACTGGTATATATATGCTAAAGTTAATACTTTCAAAAACTAAAACAGATATTCATATTTGGCAACCTGTATTCTTTCAAAAAGCAGATATGCTTGAAACTGCACATACATATGCTTGAAAATAATATGCTAAACTTCAAAAAATAATGATACAATTGTGTTATTCTTATTGCAATGTTACCAGTTCATATTTTATGTTGTTTGCATAGGTAGCAGATCAAATTCTACTCTATCACATAAAGTATATATGCAAGACACTGTAACATAATGGGGATTTTAGAGCCTAAAAATGAAAGATATTAGATTCATGTATGTTTATTTTATTTATACGGACGTTACACATACAGCTCAAAGACCAAAACTTTGTCTCTACACATAGAGCACAATTTGTCTCTACACCATCTACCATCTTTGTACTTAGGATCCATTCCCTTTATAATTAAATGCTCAATGACGGTTTCACCATAGTGATGACTAAGACTTCGACAATCTAAACAAGGGCACACAATTTTCTCTACATCTCCTAACTTTTGCTTCGCAACACGTACAAAATTTTGAGCTCCTTGTCCATACTCTCTACTGGTTCTATGTTTAAAATTTAAAACAACAAAAATGTTAGCTTTCATTTCAAAACATGTTAATTCTAAAGTTATGTGTAAATTTACTTTTACATGATTACCTATGTAGACGCAACCAGTCTTTCTCCATCACCATATATAATATAGGGAAGCAATCAAGTATCTAAAATTCAAAATAGTTATTAGTTTTACAACATACATAACTGTTTTGCTATGAAACATAACTGCCATAAAAGAATATTCAAATATTTGCCTACCATAACCACATTAAATATGCAAAGCAATATACAATCTTAAAACAGTTTCTTATTAAACAATTTTTAACATGCCTAAAGTTTGCAAATAACGTGTAGCGTGAAATAGAAATGTAAGCTTCATTATAGAACAACATATCATTAAAAACATGGAAATCGATATCATTATATAGTACAAAACTTGTTTTAGAAGCATGCTCCTCCCGTTTAATATTCAACTCTACCAAAGGCTAGGCTCCAAAAGATTCGAAAAAACCAAAAAAAATTGAAAACTAAACTGCAGACAGCATGAAAAACTGTTATATAAAAATGAACAATGGTATAAATCATATCAATTTGATGAATTAATGCTTGGGTTAAAAGGATCGTGGAAGCTCTGAGCTGCAAGAAAAAATATCGAAGGCCGCCAACAATTAGGTCATAAAATTCATATGAAAACACCCAGTTTGTAATATTAATCTATGAAAAAAATAACAAAATGTCCACTATATTCACTCTGTAAACACATAGCAGAGGAAAATAAAATAAATATGTTATTTATTATAAATAAGGTGGTTTGCCTAGGGAGGTGCAGGCAGGAGTTTTGGTGTTTGTAGGCAGTCTGGTCGGAAGTGTAAGGTGAAGGCAGTGAATATGGTAGTTATGTGGTGAAAGCATCGATGAATAGGGGACTCGCTGGTAGCAGTTTGGTTGTGAGATGCAGGTGTGGTGGTTGTGTTTGCTGATATGAGGGTGGAATGCAGATTTGATATGGCAGTTTGTGGCTATATTTGGATTTTCTAGTGAATGAGAAGCGACAGTGTTTGATGGTTGTAGGGGATTGCATGTGGATTTTAGGGTTGTACTGGAGAGTGGAGGCTATCGTTGATGGTACTGTTGCTGGAAGCTTTAGGTTTGGGAGTCTTTGGAGATGAATGCTGGTGGGTTAGAATCAGTAACTTGGTGGTTTTGTTGATGGGAGATGATGGAGTTATGGTTGTTGTGAGTGGGGAAGGTGCTGGACTGAGATGGTCGAAGAGAGGAGTTAGGAGATGGAAGGGTGATGTTAAAGTTTGAGGTAGTGGGTTCATGTTAGAACTTGAACACACAATGTAAATGCAGAGGGACCAAAAAAAGAAAAAGTGCAAAACAATGTAAAAAGAAACGTAGAAATGTGAATCTGAATGCAAGAACAGAAGTATACGAAATGCATTATAGAATTCTGAACAGAAATGCACAGAACAAAGTGTCATAGTAAACAAAATGTCACTATAAACAAATGCAAAGTAACCAAGGCAATGTGATTTTTTTCCTATGGAATTAACAATGCAAATGCATAAAACAAACAAAACAAATGCAAATGGAATGTGGAAAACATAGAAGAAAACAATGGAACAACACAATGCACAAAAGGAAAAATAAATGAAAACAAATGGACTAATATATTTTTAAATGAAAGCTAACACAAAATGAATAAGTGGACAAATGCTAAAAAAATGGAAACAAGAGTGAATCATGCAGTGTTAATGTTGAGTATTTTTATTTCACACTACCACATTGAATATTATCTGTTCAAATAAAAATAAAATACATAACCTGAAATTGTCACAAGAACAGACAAAATATTATATTTAAATACAATGCATTATGGATTAGCATTCACACTTAAGTGTATGTACATATAGTGCAATCACTATTTAAATAGTGTGTGAAAAGGGGGAAATCTCCTGATTTATGGTTATAATTTATAAATTAGCCATGTTTAGACTAAATATTATGTTCTTAATATAGCAAAGAAAACTATATAGGTTAAAACATATTATATAGTTGAAACAACTCATTGAGATATCTTTTATTTTTTATTTGTCAGCTTGGGGTCTTTCACCTACGTAGAGTAATCATTGTACACTTAAATTGTAAATTATGAGTTTCATGAAAAATAAATTGGCCTAACAAAAAACGCATACAACAGAAAAAGTGATAATGGTGTTACTATAAGCATACTACTTGTGAATTTTACTGGTGAGATTTCAAAAAACTCATGAATTATCAAATGATGATAACTCTGATGATATTCAGGCTACTAATATGCCGTCAGGCTGAAGCACCGATACCATATAAGATTTACAGTTTAATGATCTGCTTTGATGTTTTGAGAAGAATGTTTGAATTGCATGAAATGAGAAAGGAAGCTTTGCAAAATTATTATATCAGAGTGTGATACATGTTGCTGTTTATATAACAGCTGTACGTAATAACATTATATGGTTTTGGGCAAAAAAAAATACAAGCCCGATAGCCTGCTTATTACATAATTGCTTTGTAAATAAAAGAGCAGATGCGTCTTCGGTCTCTCGCACTTGTACACTTCTAATTCTCAAAGCAGTACAACTTTTTTATTAGTGACAATAAAATACTCTCAAAGCAGTTTTTTTGAATCTCACCAGTAAAATGACAATGGGGGACAACAATGGTAGAAATTGAACAAACGGTAATGGAGGGTGGAAGAGGTGTGGAGATGGAAAAGGTTTAGAGCTTTGATTTAATGCATATCCTAAGTTAATCGACGAAAAAGACAACACTTAAATGGCTACTCGACGTACATCAAACTATTGGAGGTCACACCCAAAGGTAGAGATATAAAAAGATAAGCTGTATGGAAAATTTTGTTGCTTTCATAATTCTACATGGCATAATACCAATCAATGTTGGCAGTTGAGAGTTCAAATCAAGTTATTGATTAAATAGAGACTTCAGCAATGCATGCAAAATAAAGCTACAACACTCTAATAGTTGCCTCGGTAACCTTTACCTCTTCCCCCATAGTAATTATCAGTGAATGGTTCAAAATCAGGTCAAAATAAGGTCAACTTACCTACTCCACTACCTCATCAGGTGCTCACAATCATGGAGGCCCTCTTAACATATTAGAAGGAGGAAAAAGAGTAATGGTTCAAACTTGAACATAGTTAGCAGTATAATACTTACTGTACTTTCTCCATTTTTATACCATAATATTATGGCAACACATTAATGAATGAATTATTTTAAGTGCATTTAGTAAGCGAGTGATCATAATTAGAACCACGATGCATTCTCTTAAAAAAAATTTAGTAATTTTTTCTGTACGTACATGTTTGAATAGTCACTTGGGAGTATATGAACGTACATGGAAACGTATATATACATGGATTAGAGCATATATGTAACTTTAGTTAAATGCTGAAAATTAGAGTTTTTGAAATTTTGTGTGAAATCCAAACGTTGCTTGAAGTAGATCATCTATCTAAATATGTTCTATGATTATACTCGTTTCCATCAAAAAAATAATTTTGTGAAATGATGTTTGTTATAGGATTGTATAATTTCAGATATGAGTTGAATTATAAAGTTGAACTGAGTGAGTCATTAACTTAGGCACTGATATATGTTAAAGTGTATCTAGACTCCTTTTCATTTTCCTTAGGCACTGATATATGGTGTAAGTGGATGACTGCTAGCCAAAATGTATTTGAATTATAAAGTTTTGCTTCTACTTCTGTCTTAACACTCCTATACAAGAACAATAATATTTTGTCTCAACTCCTACCTCAATGCACTCTCTCAACAACAACGACATTTATCTCAAATCCCAGAATTCAGAATCCAGATTTTTACATAAAAAAGAAAAAAAACAAATAAAAAACCACACCAGTAAACCAATAATCATGTTAACATTCCAAATTGCAAGAAAGAACTTATTAAAATAAACTTATTAACGTACAAAAATCTAAATAAACTCATTAACATCAGTTTACATACAAAGTCGACGTAACGAAGTTTGATTGAGGGCAATTGAGAAACAAAATAGTTGCGCTAATTACGAATCGACGAACACTCGAGAATGATTAAACTAATCGACGAACATAAAAGCCTAAATAGGAATCGATAAATAGTTGCGCTAATTACCTTAAGATGAGCAGTGACGAATATGAACGAACGATGAACGAAGGATGAACGGTGGGTGGCGACGAAGGCAAACTTCAGTGATTGGAGTAGCGATTTAGTTTGTTCCAAACTGTGAGTGTTAACGAAATGAGAGGGCGGTAAAATTAATTGGGGAAAGTGGAAAAAATAAGCGGCAAATCCCTATTTAGGTTTTCTCAGCGTTTGGACGTAAATTTTTACCACGCGAAATTTTAATTGACTGCATTTCAAAGAAGAATGCTGAGGGTAGATGCTGTTGATGGTAATTTTTCTTGTAGTGATTATTTTAGAGTTAAGTCATTTATGGATTTATAAAGAGGTGAATTTAATTAATATGCCTTATTATGATTGTTTGTTCAACATATTTTATAATGGCTTATTATTTTAAGTCATATAATTATGATATTAGCATCTCACCTTTTTATTTAGATATAGTCTGACCTGTTTATTATTTTTAATAATACTCTGGTCATGCCGAGACTTTACAGGTATAGGGACTCATTAACTCTTGGATTTTGGGTTAGTTTTGGAGTAGACTATTTTGACAGTTTCAGTTAACTTCATCATTATGTATATTGACATTTAGTAATGTCATGTATATTATTCAATAGTCATTTTGTGCTTGATATAGTGTATGAGATATGATGTATATTAGAGTTAGTTTAGTATTGATATTTTGTAGACACACATCTTATTATGAAATATGTTGTATATTAGTCCGCTGCAATCTGTGATTTTGATTATGATTTATCTATATTATATATTGTTCTGAATATTTTTAATCGGTGTATTTATTTCTTTGTATTAATACTGTACATGTCAAAAATTTCAATTTAGATCCTCAAAAAGGTAAATAAGACGTGTCAGTGTTAGTATAAAGATATATTCACATTCGATCGCCCTTGACCAGCCGTATTATCTGGATTAGCAGACAACATTACTTATAATGTTTTTTGCTAAATTGGGCATAGCGGTGGAGTCGTTACACTTTCTGTCTGCCCATCCGTCTGAGGGTTATACGCAATACTCATCTTGAGGTTGGTACCTAACACATCTTGTAGACTCTTCTAGAATTCACTAGTAAACAAAGCGTCTCTATCACTGACTATACTACTAGGAATTCCATGCAGTCTAACTATGTTCTTCAAAACAATATAGCTAAAATAGGTGTCGTCCTAGTTGAATTAACTGGAATGAAATGGGTACTCTTGGTCAACCTGTCCACTGTGACACATATACTTTCATTTCCTCGATTCGACCTTGGAACCCCGTGTATAAAAACCATGGATATCAAATCCCATTTCCAAACTGGTATCTCCAGGGTTGAATGCAATGACCCTAATTCTTAACCAAAATTTTTTTTTTTTTTTTATCATACTTAGCTAAGACTACCTAGGGTCATCCTTCCCTATTCTCATATTATCCAGGATCTTTCACAATATAAAAATATTGTTTTAAATCTAAATCATTCCTAACATACATATATGAAGATATCTATGTTATATTCTACTAGAATCAGAGCATGATAATATGTAAGTAGAAATCCTTTTAAATCTATTAAAATGTGATAATTCCCTGATAAAAGATTAATTATTGTATCCTGATTTTTGACCATAGAATCCACTAGAAACATGTACTTTAGTCTGTTATTCTAATTAAGAAATGATCAAGTAATAATCAGGTGGAAGAAAGCTTTTAATATGGATGATTGTGTTAAAGTCTGTATAGTATCAAACTCAGGCTAAAAGAAAGTGGATCATAAGTGAACACAAGCAACATCTAGGCGTAATGGAAATGCGCCTAACTTACACATGAGAGGTCACGAGTTCGAGTGCTATGCTGGTCGGTTCAAACCCAATTTTTGTTTTTCTTTTTATTTTTCTCCTGTATGGTTTAAAATCTGATATCTACCTATATCTACACATATATACTTAATTTTTGCCTATAATCTAACATACAAAACAATATTTCTTGCTTTATTATTTTTGAAACCCATTCCTACCACTGTTCTAGGAATTTATGTTTATATTTTTGCCCAAATATCAACATGTACACAGATATACATGTACATGTCAATGTCTTTGCTCATTTTCCAGAAAACTGGGTTCAAATGGTTCCTTGCTTTATTGATTTGAAGTGAACATTTGGCCTGACCTATGGTCTAACCATGTGGTTAATCTGACCATTCTTTTATTTGCATTTTACAAACCAGAATCTACCCAAAACATTGATACTCCTTCTTTTCAAAAGCATGTTTATATATGTATGAATCAGACACCTTGTGATCAGATTTATATCATCCTTCCTAACCATAATTCTCTTTTAAAAATGCATATTCAGGGTATATACACTTTTACTTGCATTTGGACATATATCAATATCATGACTTGAAAATATAACAGTTATAATTCTTTCTGGATTTTCCCAATATAATTTCCTATATATCTATCTTTTGAAAGGACTTAGGATGAACTATAATCATCATAAAATGATTATGCTTATAAAATCCAGGTTTTTCCTCTAAATCAAAAACAACTTCAGCAAATAGATTTTCAAATCAGTTTAACATCAATATCCTTAATACATACCAAACCAGAAATAACCAGAAACAACATAACACGTATTTCTTACAAGTTATTCCTACTTAATACATTTAGATAGCCATATCAATCAGGAAATACATGCATGAATTAACACATTCTAGCTCTTATTTCTAATTATCTTAGCATTCTCTATTCCATATCTTTTTAATCTTGCTTACTTAGCTCCATCACAACCTGCAAAAGCATTAGTGGCTGCCCCATTATGAATGAGACACCCCCATGTGCCATGAGCAATAAGGGTCAGATCTATGATCTGGTGTGAGCATTTCTAACATATCCATGATATTAAGCTAAGGATACAGCATAAATGTACCTTGCATAACTTGACAGGTATTATCATGAATGATTAATGTATAAATTGATCAGGTATTCCCATATACATACACAAGAGCAAACATATGCATTAAAACAATTTTTATCTGGAACTACTAAGGTTCCTCATACCAACCCTAATCCCGGAAAGACCCAAGTTTCCTATATCATCATTTAAGGTTGCCTTTTCTTCTTATAAATTCCTGGCCTCATCTGCTATAAGGAATCAAAGGGACACATTGCCATGAACTAATTAACATCATGGCACAAAGATCTCAGGACTTAAACAAGCCATGTGTCAACTTGTCTACTTCAAATAGGACAAGCATTCCAGCAGCCTTCTTGGCACAAAATCCTTAGTTATATTACTAAGTGTATTCATGTTCATTTTATCAATGATAGCTAGGTGTACAGACCACTTATATACATGAAACATACTAGTTACCTTGCAGACATAATATTGCAAGCAAGTTAAAGGTTACTTTCTAGAGGTATAACACCCAGTCATTCCATCTCACATTATTTAGCATATAAACACCCTATTCAAACATATACCAGAATGTTTGCAACTGAGAATAAATGCATGGCTCTATTGGGTTTATTTTGATTTTGAAAGCAACTATGTTTAGCCAGATTTTTAATCTTGTTTAAACATAATTTTTAGGCTTGTAAATTTTCTGTTTGGTTTAGGGCTCAGCACTTATAGAGAAAGACTCCATTGCACCCTTAACCAATTATTTCAAGCCTCAGCACTATACCATTGTATATGCAGCTCATAGTTTTTTTTCTTCATTCTTTGTCTTAAGCCATGATTCAGACTAGTTACAAATACTCTCTTACATGTTCTTTAAGGTTTTGGTATAACATACAGGGATGAAAATAGAACAACAAAGTTATACATCCATCATAGCAGATCATATCTCATCAAGCATTCATGAAACCATCAGTAGTCAACATGGTTTGCAAATCAAAACATGCAAAATATAGCATATAAAAGCTTGGCTGCCTAATCTCAGGTCTTAATGCCATGTATATGAGTGAGGATACTCACCTAAATGCTTACACAAGCTTAATCCAGAAAACCCCTCAAATCTTTAGCCTTTTCTTCCTCTTCTTCCTTAGGTTAATTAATTCAGTGAGAGAGTAGTTTTCTGGTTAGGCTCTTGATTTATATAAGGGTTCTACCTAGGGTTTTGGGTGATGCAAAATCCCTATTTTAGCCCAAACTAGAATCATGCATTTGGCATTGCATATTCTCTCCCTCCTAACCCTTAATGTCCCGGCCAATATTTTAAAACAAGGCTAAGTTGTGCCCATTTTCTTTTCTTTTCAGAAAGTGATTACTTTAAGTATTTTTATTATACTTACCTCAAACATGATAATGGTGTGACTTTCTATTTTCTGCCTTTATACATTTGCTTTCTTGCACTTTGGTTCTTACTATTTTAGTGCTTCTTTTACTTATTTTTCCTTTATTAATTTTCTGCTCAAATAATATCTGTGTATATACATTTATACAACTATGGGTGTTAGTTTAACTTTAACCTTCTTTTATTTGCAGAAAACATGTGCATTCTTATATGCATTTCTACACTCCTATTATTCAAATAAAATTTCACTTATTCATTATAAATCAATGTTCTCTTCTGTCTTAATTTCCAGACAAGTCATACATATGCATATATATATATATATAGATATATATATATATATATATACATATCCTCAGGAATTTTAATATTCATGTCTAGGCCTATATTTCCTTTATTTAAAACATTTTATCTAAATGTTTTCCTTCTTTGTTTTATTATTCAGGAATTCTAGATTTTCTCTTAGTGCCATAACTAGTGTGCACGTGCACACATGCACACAACCTTGCACCACTGAAAATCCCACCTATATAATAATTCTGATTTTTCCCCCAGAATTTTAATCATTTATTAAAAGGATTTTCCTCAAAATCTTGGGGTATTACATTGAAGCAATCTACCCAGCTTCTGGTGTTCGACATTCACTTATTGACAGTTCACACACTGCCTAACCAACAAGCCAACATCCTTCTTCATACCTTCCCAGTAGAAACTCCTTTTCATATCCTGATACATCTTGGTTCCTTCGGGATGAATCGTAAATTTGGATCGATGACATTCCCTAAGAACTTCTTCCCTTAAGTCCTCAACATTTGGAACACACAACTGTCCCTTCTTTCTCAACCATCCCCTCTGGTCAAGACTGAAATCTTTTAGATCATCAATCTCCGACCCAACCTCAAGCCTTCTAATATTCTCTGCTAACAATGGGTCTTCTTTCTACTTAGAAACAATCCTTTCGATCAGTACTGGTCGAACTTCCAAGCAGGACAACATGGCGGTGCTCTGACTAGAACTAGCAGTCGATCTTAACTGCACACTACACGTAGTCAAAACCTCAAGATCTTTCCATTCTGCCAACATAGCTAACACCACATTGTGATGTTTTTTGCTAAGAGCATCCGCTACTATATTTCCTTTTCTAGGTGTATATTCTATACCAAAATCATAAGCCACCAAAAATTCCAGCCATCTCTACTGTCTCATATTCAAACTCCTTCCGAGGGAATAAATACCTTAAGGACTTATGATCTGTGTATAACTCAATTCTCTCCCCTAAGAAATAATGTCTCCATACTTTCAAAGCAGAGATCACCACTGCCAACTCTAAATCATGAGTAGGATATCTCACTTTATGCGGTTTAAGTTGTCTTGAAGCGTAGGCAATAACTTTACCCTTTTGCATCAATACAGCCCCTAATATTGATCCACATGCATCGGTATACACTACTAACCCTTGGTTTCTGTCTAGAACCACTAACACAGGCGCGTTGGTCAACAAATGCTTTAACTTAAGGAATGCTTCCTCACATTTGTCAGACCAAATAAACTTCACGTCCTTCCTAGTTAACTTAGTCAAAGGCGCTGCTATCTGTGAGAAATCCTTAATGAATCTCCAGTTATAGCCCGCGAGTCCAAAAACTTCTGATCTCAGTCACCATCTCTGGTCTCTTCTAGTTGTTAATAGCTTCGATCTTATCCAGATCAACTGACAAACCCTTCTCTGAAACCACTTGACTAAGAAACTTAACCTCTTTCTTCTAGAAATGACACTTTGAAAACTTCGCTTTCAGCCGATGGTGCCTTAGCGTCTCAAGCACTATTCTAAGATGAACTTCATACTCTCTTTCATCCTTAGAGTATATTAAATTGTCATCTACCAAGTACTCTTGAAAAATTTAGTTCTTCAAATCCACAAAGAAAGCTAGTGCATTCATTAACCCAAATGGCATTACTAACCACTCGTACGAACCATACCTAGTCCGAAACGTCGTCAATGGAATAATGTCCTCTGCCACTTTTAACTGATGGAAACCTGTCACCAAATCCAATTGGGAAAATACTCTGGCTCCACACAACTTATCAAATAAATCATTGATTCTCGGCAAAAGGATACTAATTCTTGATCATTTTCTCGTTTAACTTACGATAGTCGATACACATCCTTAACGATCTATCCTATTTCTTTATGAACATCACGGCCGCTCCCCAAGGTGAACTGCTTGGCCTAATGAAGTTCTTCCCTTCCAAATCCACTAGCTGCACCTTTAATTCCTTCATCTCGGTCGGTGTCATCCTACTAGGTGGTCTACTTATAGGTTCTGCTCCCAGCACAAGATCTATCCAAAACTCAATGACTCGTTTCGGTGGTAGTCCTGTAACTGGCTCAAAAACATCTACAAATTCTCTTGCTACCCGAACCTGACTCAACTCTTCTTCTACTTCCATAGAACTCAATAAGGTACAAGCACTTTGATTTGAATTTTCCACTGAGAATATAATCCGGTTATGACTATTAAGGTGTCTTAGCGATATTTCGCTATCTTGGCAATATATCCTAGCATCATATTTGTCTAACCAATCCATACCCAAAATGATTCCGAATTCTACGAAATAAAAAACATACAAACTGCATGCAAACTTATGACCTAATAAATCAAATTCTAACTGGTCACATCTCATTCCCAGAGTTGCATGCCCTCCTATCAGATTCACAACCCTTAAGAAAGTAACAAGGTATGAGGGTTCTAAACATAACCTATCAACCAAACACTGAGATATAAATGAATGTGATGCACCGGTATCAAATATTACCCTAACTGGTATACTTTGAATCAAAGCATACCTTCCATCATAGTCTTTCCCTTCTCAGCAGCAATTGGCTTAGCCGACGATGATCCTAAGGCGAAGACTTTTCCCTTTGTCCACTCTGACCAGTTCTGGACACTGATTCTTGTAATGCCCAAGCTGGTCACAGTTAAAGCACTTCACTCCTTTCTTCTCTGCGGCCTTCTTTCCTTTTCCAGTTCGACATTCATGAGCATAATGTCCCTTCTTATTACACTTAAAGCAGACTAAATTAGCCTTCGCCTTCTTGGCAGTTTCTCCCTTTTGGGTTTCTTTCTTCTTAAAGAATTTCCTCTTCTTGCCCTGAAAACCTTGGGTTTCAACTTGCTTCTCCTTCCCATAAGTAGAAAGCATCTCTTCATCTCGGATTTCCATCTCCACAACAACAATACTTGGATCACGGAGATGTGGCATTGTCGCCCTAGCAATCTCGGGTCTTAACCCTCGAATAAACTTCTCATTTCTTTTGATGACGGTGTCAATGGTATGATATCCGTATCTGGACAACTCATCAAACTTCATAGCATACTTCATCACCGACAACTCACCCTGCACTAGATCCATGAACTTTCTCAGTAATGTTGACTTGGCAATTTCAGACAAAAACCTTTCTTCGAATCTCCTTTGAAATTCTACCCAAGTCACTCTTCCTCGGGAATTCCAGCGGTAACACTATTCCACCAATGAAGCGCTGCTCCTTGCAACTGTCTAGAGGCAAGTCTCCTCTTATGCTTATCATTTAATCCTAAGTCAGCAAAGACCCTTTCACAATGCAAAAGCCAGTTCTCAACTTCTATAGCATCCTCTGTTCCCAAAAACATCTTCCCACAGAGACTGGTATAATCCTGCTCAGCTTAGCATAGTTGTTGTCAACTGGGGCCACGGGATTAGGTCCTCCAACAGCATTACCCCCAGCCACTACTACAGCCGCTCCTGCTTACATCAGATTGACGAAGAACTGATACATCATCCCTATATCTGCTGGCGGATTTCCAGCACCTACGTTGGCATTTCCATTTTGATTAGCATTTGCCAGTCGACCCTGGTTTCTCCTGTTGGGTCGAGCTTTTCCATTGGTTGTGGTGCTTCCTCTACCTAGATTTCCTCTTCCATTTCCCGCCTCCATATCTTCCTTTCTCGTAAATCTGCATATGAGCCTTAGTAAGATACATAAGAATGGTCTAAGAGAGAGGGGAGTACGTACTTATATATATACATAACAAATACAAGTATGTTACTGTAGCGTTAACCCAAACCCCAATCTTATTTTCTAATTCATTGGATTATGTTTTCAAAAATCTTTTAGGTTTAAACTTCTTTTTAAGTTTACACAAACCTATGCTTTGATACCAACTTGTAGCATCCCCTACTTGGAGGCCCAAAACTAACGGCTACAGATGCTGTAGTCATCTATAGTTATTAATTCTTGATGACCAAATGTGACAATGTTAGATACATTGATATAACAGAAACACATGGATATAAAAAAAAATTAAAATCATAAAACAAATTTCTCATTCCACTTCAAATCATATTTCAGATTCATTACATAATCCCAATTTCGTAAACCACGTTCAAAGAAATATAATTATTACAAAATGCGCCAAGAGAGACATATGAAGATGCCCCATTGGATGATCAGAGTCTAAACATAGGCAATTAAACAACTTTGCCATACAACCAAAACACAGCAGAATCAAACAGAAAAGAACTCCTAATAGCTAGCTTGCCTCCTGCACGTCTTTGGAAGCTTATTCGTCTAAAGGAGGACCTGGAAACCTTAACTCTCAAACTACTCAAAATTAATTGGGCACCCAAGAGTTTAAGGGGAAAACATAAACTTCAAGTCAGACAAAAAGCCTGGTATGAATAATAACCTACCATCTCGAACCATATAGAAATCTAGTGGGACCGCCGCTTAGCGGAATGAGTTTTTCCTTCACTAGTAGCTTAACCAAAATTTATAATAACCATATACTATGCACCTGCATCCATAATGGTTAAGACATAACATAATAAAATATATCATGATGATATGCAAACACGTAATATATTCTAGATTTGTCATCTCCATTCATTTGACTATCTATCTCAGTTATAGTTTCTAGGGTTACTATTAATCTATTAGTTTTCATGGGCTGACTATCAACCTGTTCAAAGCTTACGGTATATCTGTCCAGTTCCATAGTTTTCATTGGATCACTAAGAACCTATTGGTATCTACCAATAACTTCATCAAATTATAGTTTTCATAGGCTCACTATGAACTTATTGGGTTCTTCAATAAATTCTCTCATGCCATAGTTTTCATGGGTTGACTATGACCTTATTGATCTCCGTCAATGCTTAATATGGATATAGTTTTAATAGGATCACTAAGAACCTATTGGCCCCTGTCAATAACAATTACCAATCATAGTTTTCATGGGTTTACTACGAACCTGTCTAAACTAACAACTCTTTGATCAATCTCTGGGCATCCTATATTCTGGTCTACCTGACCTCCTGGATGCTATTCTACTCACACAGGAGTTAATTCAATATATATTCACTACTAGGTCAACCTAGCTGGTTATTCTTCCTTTAATAACTCAAAATGCAGTTATGTGTCAATTATAAAGTGAATATGTTTACAAAAGAAGCACACATGATAAATGATCATAACATAATAATATAAACATCTCTGGTTTAATTTCCTTGTAATCATTTTTCCAAATGAAATATGGTTAATACCTTTAACCCATTATCTTTAACAAGGAAAGCTTCTTCAAAAACTCCAAAGTGAAATGCCATTTCAAAACTCTTTTATATTGCCATGGGGTTTTTCTTTAAAAATGAGATTGGGTTCCTTATTTTGAAAACTAAGGCTTTCGAAACCTTACACCTTCTCCTTCGAAACCATTAAAATATATCCTTCTAAAGTATGCAAACCTTCTTTTCGAAAAACACTTAAATATATGCCTTCCAAAACATTCAACACATCTCTTTCAAAAGCATCAAAACCTTCCTTTCGAAACCATTAAACATTCCTTTCGAAAGTAGTAAAGCTTATCTTTCAAACCACTTAGTTCAAGTAGAATTTATAGAAGCATAGCTTCGAAACCATATGAAAGTATCTCTTTCAAAATCATTGGGTATAACCTTAAATATAACTTCTGGGTCAAAGTGCCCATAAGCGAAAGTAACACTTTCGAAAACATTAATTTCCAAGTAAAAGAGTTTGGGGGAAAAAGATGGCTTCGAAACCACTCTTTCGAAAGCAATAATCTTTAAGTAAAATAATAGGGAGAAGGATAGCTTCGAAACGACCTTTCAAAACCATTTCCTTTGAAACCTTTAATATAAGTGACTACAGGGACCCTTTCGAAAGCATTAGGATAAGGCTTCTATATTAATAAAACAAAAGCTTCCCTTTCGAACTCATGGTTATAAGGCTATAAAGAAAGGTGGTGTTCAACCCATTCAAAAGGTATGAAGACGGCAGCAAGGTTTCGACTAGGTTCAAAAGCAACTACCCTTTCGAAAGCTTCTTTTCAAAACTTAATACAGTGCAACTCAATCGAAAGCTGCTTTAAAACAAAGGCAAGCGGCAATCCATTCGTATAAAAGCACTTCAACCCTTTCAAAAGCTTCTTAGAAAACAAGCGTTAACTCTTTCAAAAGCAAAACAAAGGCACGTGGGTTGATTCGAAAGCTATTAAAATGGTATTAACCCCTTCGAAAGCTAGCTTTCGACACCTTCCCCTTTTGCCTTTCTCTAATACACTACATACCAGCTATTTGATATCATGTGTATTGGTTTCGAATGAGTTCGAAAGGCAATCTGGGATGATTTCAGAAGCAAGCAAATGGAAGTGGCAAACTTGTAATTTGAAGCAAAACTGATTTTATTCCTTTAAAAGAAACTCCTTTATACCTAACTTGCCTTATTTGTTAAAATGTGATTGGTTGCCAAATCCTTTACCAAAATCTTTTCCAAAAAGACTGCAGAATTCATCCATTAGTAATTAATAATATTTTAGCAAAGAAGCCCTTCTCCTTAACAAAACAATTAAGACATTTAAGTCCCCAAAATTGATTAATTTAATTTCCATAGTAAATCACTTAGAAAAAATCCCCAAAAATTATCTTAATTCACTTTTAACATGTTTTCTAACATATATAAATTTCGGACCCAAAATACTTTATATAATTGCCGAAATTAATTCTAAACCCAAATTATATATTCCTTCCATTCAAAATTCATAATAAATTATCCATAACTTGGATAATTATGAAAATTTAAACTCATCTTCAAAATAATGGTTTACATAACATATTAAATCCACATGGCATTCGAAACGCATTTTATATGATTTTAACCATAAAATCAAATCAAACGTTTTTCAAACATACTTGTTTAAATCAAACATGGCATATAATCAAAGCATATCATCATTTAAATCATCCAAACGGTCTTAAACTTTAAACCCAAAATCAAAATGTTCATTGAAACATAAATGAGATGGTTTTGATTGTTATTCACCTTGTTTTGGATAAGGAACTTGAGATTTGATCTTGCTTAATTCTTCCTTGCTTGAATCCTTAGCTTTTAGTTGATTTTGATTCTCTTTTCTCCTAGGGTTATGGCCAGCCTTAGTTCTCCATTGTTTACGTTTTTATTTTGTGAAGAACATGAATAAGAATGAGGTAAGGGTTTAGGGTTCATGGTATATGGCTATTTCCCATAATACCCTTGCCTTATTCTCTTGTATAGTTAACTTATAAAACCATTTCATAAATCCATTCTCATGATTTCATTTAGTTAAAGCACCACCTCTATTTAGTATTTCAAATCTCAATCTCCTTATCATTCTAGTCTCTACATTATTCTATTTAATTTATCTAATTAAATCTCCTGTATAATGTTATTTAAAATTAGGGGTGTTACAACCGTCGGCCCATCATCTACCTCAATCATCGCTAATGACTTCTTACAATCCTCCATCACTCCGTATATATAAAACCAGTCCATACCCAAAATAATACCAAACCCTATTAAACTCAAAACAAAGCAATTGCCATCAAAAGAACATCTATGACTCGATAAGAAAAATCCACTACAAACCATACACTGGTTAGTGGAGCCTGGGTTTGTAGCAATCAAACGTCGGTCAACTACTGTGGTCCTAATTCCAATCTATCTACCAAAGCACTAGATATGAAGGAACGTGAAGCACTAGTATCAAACAAAATATGTATGGGAACATCATAAATGGAAAGCATAGCTAAAAAAATGATCCTTCCCTTTCTCTTTCCTTGATGTAGTACTCGACGAAGTCAGGACGGCTTGAGAGCATATGCTTTCACCACCCGCTTCTGCTTAGGCAATTCGGGACAGTCGTTCTTAATATGCCCAAGCTTATTGCAGTTGAAACACTTTTCTCTTCATCTTTGCGGTCTCTACCAAAGTGACTCCTTCCAAGCGGTTATAGCAAATTGGCCCGCATTTGATCTTTGTCTTTTGTTCTTCTTTGTTCTGAAACTGCTTCCTCTTTTTTTATTCCACTTCTTGTTGCCTCCCCTACCTAGTTGAGGCTTTGGCTCTTCTTTAGGAATAATAGCCTTCGGTTTCGAACATAGATGTTCATGCCTTAGAGCCTTCTTAACTATCATCTCGAAAGTCTCATCAATATGACTCATGAGTTTCTCTCCTAAGTAGTCGTCTAAGCCAATGATGAATTTATTGTTCTTCTTTAATGGAGTATCGATAAAGGACACCATATATTTTGATAAGGCGTCAAACTTAACAACATACTCAGAGGTAGCCCCTTGCTTCAGGTCCTCGAATTTACAAAACAAGGCTGACTTCTAAGCTGTTTGTATAAAATTATCCTCGAATTTGGCTTTGAACTGGTCCCAAGTGAACTCATGCTCAGGAGTAGCAGTCCTCACTACATTCCACCAGTTCAGGGCTTGCCCTTGAAGCTATCGGGAAGCCAATCGCCTTTCATAACATCATTCAGTTCTAGGTCATCGAAGATCCTTTTTCAAATATCATGCCAATCCTGCACTTCCATCGCCAACTTCGTTCCTTGCAATGGTTTGCCAACTAGACTAGCAAAGTCTTTGTTCAACTTAGCGAAATTGGCTTCCCGACACCATTAATAGCAACATTTGAAGTGGCTACTTGATCATTTTATAGCATGTTCAACATTATGGTATTGAACATCATCTGTAGATCGGGATTAGTGTTGGAACTTAGCCAACCCATAGTGGAAGAAATGGGTGAATTTCGAAATCTTTTCCATTTTAGATCTTTGTTGAGCCTATGTAGTCTAAATTTATTTAGAACTTTTCTAAACTTTTCTTTTAAAATTTCTTCATATTATTACAACCGTTTAAAATTAGTTTAATTTAATTTTAATTAATTGTATATCATTATGAGCATATCACATGCATTCATGTGTATAGTGTAAGTGCAACCTATAAAAAATGTACAAAATTAATGTGAACGTTGTTTAGGTTTTGTGATTTACACCGCAATGGGCCCATTCCCCTCTATATATGCCTTTGTTATCCTAAACATGAAAAGTTTTTTTAATATATATATATATATATACATATATATATATATTTACGTGTATAAATGTATATATACTTACACAATAAATGTTTTTCATAGCAGTTCATATGAAATAGATTTCATTTATATTTCATGCAGTAAATCAAAGAAAATTAAGTTTAATTAAAGTAATTTGACACTTTACTATTATATCTTATACTAAAACCCTTTTTAAATCTTAGGTTAAATATAAATATATACACATACACATAACAAATATTATATAATTATGTAAACTCAAGTACATATACAATCAAAATAAATTTGGAACAAAATAAATGATATAAAAGGGGTTTTTGAAAAAGAACACTTCCTTTTAAATAAAGATTTAATACCAAATTAGATGCAATTATAAAATATGGAATAGATCATTAATTTATTTTTCCCTTTTTTATTTTAATTAGCAGAGTTTATTTTAGAATGATTTAAAACATGACAATTAACTCATTATATTAAGTTGATGACAAAGATTGGTTAATGCAATTATTACAAAGTTTTGTTTACATTGCAACTCATGTGTAAATATTTAATTCTGATTCTTTTAATATGAAAAATGAATTATTAACAAGAAAATTCCAAAGTTCAATTTTTTTAACAACAACAAAGTCAGACGGCATAAGAAAATATAGATTCGTGATAAGAAGATCTAGATCTATATTAAATAAATTGGATTAATAAGCATATAAAACAGAGAAAATAAAACTAGGAAGGTCCAGATCTAGGTTAAATTAACTGAATAAACAATCTACAGAATAGAGAAAATGAAATATTATTATTCGTAACAAAATAGCAGTGAATAAAGCAAAGGTTCCATGTTTTAACATGATAGGAATATACAATTGATTCAAATAAGGGAATTAGGACATTCAAAACAACATTCAAATTTACATATATGAACAAAGGGGAGAGATACAGAATTAAAGAGATATAAACAAATTAGAAGATATGTAAACATAGAATTATATATATAATTACCTTAGAATTAAGCCTGTAGAAACACCTCGAATGAGAAAACAATTCCGAGATCCATTTGATCGCCCTCTAGATCTATAGTAATCAAAAGGCAACCACCCAATTTTTATTTAATATTGCTTGATTAAATTTTGTAGTTTTGAAGTATTTTCCACTAGTAAATTTTTAGCCTTGAAGTTTCTCTTGAGAGGAAGAAATAAATGACATATAAAAATTTGATTAAATGAGGAAACGTGTAATCAATATATGGTTTATTCCTTCTTTAATTAAGATTGCCCAATCATCTTAATTTTAATAAACTTGTCCACTTCCCTACATCATAGGCGCCTATCACATAGGGATGCCAGTCTACAAGATTTTCAAAATCCAATTAGTCTTATTTCCATTTAAATCTAATTTAAATTTCCCATTGATATCATAAACCAATGTGGGCATTTATTACCTTTTATATATGCACATTGTAAAGACAATATTTTTTAAATCTTTTTGATACTATATATTTAATTAATTTTAAATATTTAAATAATTTATTTTAAAATCTTAATAAATCCTTTAATTAATAAATAATAATGGTGAGCTTGTTATAGAAAAATATTTACAAAAATATATAGTTTGAATTAATATCGATAATGAGACCGAAAATCGTTTTATCAATAGATGGTCTCGAAAAGCATGAAATTATCATTCTGGGACACTGTCTCGGATTTTGACGAAGTGCCATAGGAACCAGATTAATAAAGTGATGTACGCCAACGAGTTTTGTGACAATTGGACGTGCTGTGTGGCCGTACGAGCTTGGAATGCACGAAGATTAAAAAGTGAGATTAAAATAATAATATAAATTATTATATAAACACCTTCATACCCCTTCACTCTCTAACTCTTCCTCTCCCTCCCTCTTTTCTTTTATTTTTCATTTTTTGTAAACAAAATAACAAGCCACCTCCTTCTCGAATTTATTCCTGGAGTTTTGCTCACGAAAAAAATATGAAATCAGATCTGTTGAGTTCGTATTGGCGAAGGCTTCAAATCCATATATTCAATGTTGGGTACAACGTCGTTTGGGGATTAGCGATGTGGTGATGGCCAAACTAGGGTTAGGCCTTGGGGTGCTAGAGGTGGAATTGGACGAAACGGAGATCGCCCTGCGTTTATCGTGTCAAATATCACCTTCCCACCAAAGCTTATCAACTTCGATGCCTTGGGTTAATCGCAACTTTAAGAAGGGAGGATGATGTGCTCCAAGTCATGAGTGGAAGGGGGGAGCCGAGCGTGCAAGGAGGGGGTCAATTGTATAGAGATCGTGAAGTGTGACGAGATGGCGAAGTTCGCTCGTTGATTCATCTACTGGAAAAGGGGAAATTAGCATGCGTGCACGACTTGGAGGTGATATTTTTACGTGTCCATAGTGATGAGAGGATGAAGGACTAGGGTAAAGTAATTTGTTTAGTATAGTAATTAGTTGTAATGACCTGGATTTTTAGCCCTCTATTATTAGAATAATTAACTAATTTTAAATATTGAAATATTAATTTTTATAAGTCAAATAACAAAATTTTCTGATATTAAAAATATCTGAATATAAGAATTTTGAAAAGCTATACTAAATTTTCAAAATGTTAATTGCTGAATATGATAATATATACATAGGCTTCACCATTTCAAACTTATGATAAATATATATATATATACATATACTAGCTTCATCATTTGCAAACTTAAAATCAAGCATGCAAAGATCAAATCAAGCATACAATAAATTAAATCAACCCACAAATATCTAATCGAGCCCACAATAGTTGAAAAAATAAAATAAAATGATGAAGCCTAAACCTATCAGCTACCCTCTTATGTACTATAGCCTCTATCTTGTTTTACTGCCCCTTTCTTTCTCCATATATAACTATGCTTGTTTACTTATAAAAAAAATCTGCCATTTAAATTAAAGAAAGAAGATTGGTTTGTTCAAAGGCTTAGAGGAGATAAGCAGTTGTTCATTTTAAATCTGTGAGTAAAACACTTTTACTTTGTTAACAGGTTATTACTTATATATATATATATATATATATATATATATCTGTGAATATGGATGAATCTTTGACCTGTAACAAATGTATATGTGATTGTTATGTTAATATGTAGATGTATATGTGTGTTTAGACATGGATAGTTCCACCTGCACATCAAAAACCCTGTACTTCTTCCACAATAGCTCCTTTGTTCTTTGTTTATGGTTTAAATAGTTAAAACTTTTAACTTTAAAAATCAATATCTCATCATCTATTAAGTTTAAACTTGATTCCAAAATAAAAGTTGTTGGTTTTTAAGTATATACCATTTTAAAATTGATTTCATTTAATTCCATCAAGTAGGGAAAGAGAAAACCCTATATAACCGTGAGAATTTCAGTTATGGCAGAAAATCAAATATCGTAATTTAGTGAATGGATCATATGGTTGTAATCGTAGTTGAAAAATATGATTTTTGAGAGTGGTTTGAGGATTTTTAGTGGTGGTTGGAAGGAGAAATGTGGAGATGATCAAATTTGGGGATTTTGTCAAATTCCAGCGATGTGATCGATTTCATGGCATGGCGTTTGGCATGGAGGAGGTTTAGGTGATGGGGGATCTAGGAAAAATAGTGCGACAATTTTTAATTATGTGTATGGGCTAGACGAGGTAGATTTAGGATTTATGGTAGTATGTTTGTGGTCTCGGGTTCGAGAATAATGGAGAAGAGAAGAGGGAAGGAGGAGCGTGCGCATGAGGGGAAATGATAGCGGAGATGATGGCGGAGCTAGAGGCGAGTTCTAGTGGTGGATGGTCGATTGTGGTGGCGTGGCGATGCGGCGGAGTGGCTCAGTTTTCATTCCAGTTCTTGGGTTAGCAGTTCGATTTCGAACTGAAGCTTGGCCGTGGTTTCCAAGTGGTCAGGTATGCTACAATGATCGTGGGTGGTTTGCGTGGATGGTCGGCAGCAAGGATTATTGGCCGGAGGCAGTGGGTACGTGCACACGTTCGTGCATGTTTTCATGCACATTTCAGTGTGTTCAAAAGAAATGGTGGAGAAGGGAACTGGAAGAAAGGAGAAGGGAATGGGTCGTTCGGGTTTAGTTGGTTGGGCCGAGGTTTGTTATTTGGGATGGGTTCATGTTTTAAAAGTGAATTGAATAAATTATTATATTTAATAAATCTTTAAAATTTAAAGCACTATTTCTCTTACATTTTAGATCCAATCGACGCACATATTTTTGCATCAAGATCCTATCGCCAAGTATTATCATCTGAAATAATATTGTCAAGTTTTCTGAAATGTGTAAATTTAATGATTTAAAACAATTGAAAGCGATCAAATAAGTAATTTCTTATTTAAATTAATTATACGTTAATTAATCAATGAATGGTTAATGGACTGTTTAATTTTATAATAAAATCATTTTATAATTTCTTTGATTGACAAGTAATCTGTATTAAAAATATAACTTGACTAGTTAATTGAAACCAAATCAGTTCTGATTTGTAAATTGATTTAAATTTAATTATAAATCGTTGATTTAAGTTAATGACCTATGCATTGACTTTTATTTCTTCTGAATATTGATTTCAATTATCTTTTGTCTATCCTATTAAGTAGCCAAATAAATTAAAGTAGTTAGAATAAAACGTTGACACGTTTTATTGGAAGTAAATCGACTTGTACTGATCACTATTCCGAGTTTCGGAAAATGTGATGATTACAAGTGAATTAATTTCGATGGACATGTCATGATAAATGAATTTCCATATGTGAATATTTACACTCTGGTTGTAGAATTGTTTATTTAAACAAACTTGGCCTTTAAAAATTTATCGTTTTGGTTTGTGGAGACCAGGATCGGATAACTGTATTATCCGAAAACCACTTCGAACCAGTTTAAGCGAGCGATTTGGAAGATTCTAAAGGCAAGATTCAATATGCATATTTTGAAGTGCAAGGGCTATTTGTCACTAACTCTGAGGGAGATTCCAAAAATGGGTGTAGCGAAAATAGTTTCTTCGGTTTCGTTCAGCCAAGAATGGACTTGTATGGACGAATGCTATCAGAACATTGTCATTGGAAGGCAATGAGCATTCTAAGTGAATTGTTCTTGAAAGGTAAATGTAGCCTCAAGCCTCATCAGCCGGGAATGCCTAAAACAGGGGAGATGCAGCAAGGCTAAGTGGGTCGCTCCCATTAGGGTAAGGTTACCCCTTTCTAGAGTCCTTACTATTAATTCGTGAATGTTTTGGTATGGTTGATGATCCCAACCGAGGGGTGACCTTATTTGGTACTATTCAGGTTAGGGGTAGGCCGGTCTTGTGTTGGCAGGGGATCCAGGCGAGGTCCTTGGTGTTATTTTATCTAGAGATGCACTGTGATGGGCGGTACCCCAGTAGCCCAGTCATTGTATGGAATCCATTTTCCAATAAGTGCGTACTTTTTTTATTGTGTCCAAATATGTTGGAACGTGAGATGCAAGCATTCCAGCTATGTTCTATTATATTTGAAAACCCTAGACACTATGATAATATTACTAGATTTTCTATTAAAGTGTTTTGGCTATCGTAAGGTAAAAACCCGTCCGTGTTTATGTGTGGCGTGGTCTTACGAGATACCTATGATTTTAACTGATTTGCATTTAAAGCAATTTAACCATTTTACTCACACCAGACCCACGTCTGACCCGGAATTTTTTCTATTTTTCCCTAAACTCTTGGGTACTCAAATTTTTATGAGTAGCCAAGTGATCCAGGTTCTCACGATTGTATTTTGGAGGAGCTGGAGCAGGTGGCTTCATCGTTAGCTAGTTACTACCTATTCCACTATGTCTATATATGTATTTTGGATTGTAATGTATGGACAAGTAGTTATGGCTGTCTAAGTATGGTGTCTGTATTACAATTACTCTGATGTACTGTATTGTCAGTGACTATGTAAAACTTTTGTTATGTAATATATATTATTCCGTTTCGCTGTTAGATTCTGTGTTTTGTTTAGTTTCATCTTTTCTATCTCTTTCTTTCACCCTTAAAGACTCGTCTTTGAATGGTAAGAAAGGCGGTTCATCACATTTGGTACAGAGCTTAGGTTGAGTGAACACCTAGGCTTTGGGTTAGTATCAATCTTGAGAGAGCATATTTGTAATTATATATATATATATCCTCGATAGTTAGATCAGCTTTGATAAATTTGATTAGTGCCATCTTTGGAGTGTATTCTGTCCAAGTTTTCTAAGTGTCATCTTACTATGTCTAGGTAGTAAGTAATGAGCACTAGAGGCAGATGTGGAAGGGGAGCTAGCAGTACCACAACCACAAATGGTCGCACCTAGAATCCCGGAAGAGTAGGAATTGCTGAGGAAGCAGAGCCGATTCAGCCATGGCAAACTTTGCAACATTATGCAAAGACTACTCAACTCCGGGAGGGAAACCTTTTAAGGGGACAAAATCTATCATGGAAGTCCAAGCATGGTTACGAACCTGTGAAAAGATTTTCAAAGATCTTAATCTGGCCGATGAGCATAAACACTTTTTAGCTTCTTGGCAGTTACAAGAAGGAGCAGCCGCATGGTGGGATTCTCTAACCTCAAATGTTCCTAAAGAAGAGTTCTCCTGGAACAAATTTAAGGAAGAATTTGAACCTCAGTTCCTGCTTGCTACGGGTAAGACAAGGATGTATTGAAATTTTATGGGTTTAAAACAAGGGGATTTGTCCGTAGCAGAATATGAAACCAAGTTTAATGAACTTTCATGCTTTGGACCTGAACTGATCAATACCCCGTTAAAGAAGAATGAGATGTTTGTGACTGGATTGAGGTAAAGTTTTCATGAAAAGATGACGGGCCATCTCAAGGGATCTTTCATTAACTTAGTGGATATGGCTCTCCGATACGAAGCATTGGATAAGAAGAAGTCAGTTCCAGCAGCACCTAGTGGAAATGCAAGTGGGAACAATTCAAACAAAAGAAAGTTCAACCCCAATTGGAAGAATCAAGGAAAAGGGAAGCCGAGCAGAGAGACTTAAGGGAATCGTTTCAAGGATTTTATTTGCCACAAGTGCCAGCAGAAGGGCCACATCACGAAGTTTTGCAAGAATTCTGAAGTTCAGAAGCAGTAAAAATAGCAACCTCAAAAACAAAATGGACATATCTCTCCAATGGTCTAGAAGACCCTATGTTTCAACTGTCATCGGCCTGGGCATATGGTAAAAGACTGTCCACTCATGAAGAAACTGCAGCAGCCTAAGGTGTATGCTATAAAGGATGAGCCATCGACTTTAGCGGACGTGAAAGGAAAAGGCGTCCTTGAAGGTACCTTACTTATTAATGGCATTTATGTTCGAGCATTGTTTGATACTGGTACCTCTCATAGCTTTATTTCCTTAAAAATTGGTAGGCAAGTTACACCTCATTCCTACTATTGTAGAAAAACCTATGTGCGTATCTAACCCCATACATGGGGTAATGCACTTGAATATGATCTATAAGAATGTGCCAATTTCCTACCTTTCCCATAACTTTTCTTGTGACCCGTATGTCTTAGACTTTAAGGGATTTGACATTATTTTGGGTATGGATTAGTTATCTAAGTATGAGTCTGTCTTAAAATGTGATAAGAGAACTGTATCTTTAGTAACCAATATAGGGACAAAGGCTAAGGTATCACGTAAGAATCTCGGTATCCATATGTGTAGTTTCCTTTATGCCCTTGAAGCAACTCAAGAAAATTTAGGGTCTATTGAAGTTTTTAGGAATTTTTCTGATGTGTTTGAAGTAGTTAAAAGCTTACCCCCTCATCGAGAAATAGAACTCCGAATTGATTTAGTTCCTGGTACAAGGCCTGTGATTCAACCCAAAAGAAGGATGGATCTGAGGGAGAGAGAGGAGTTAGTAAATCAAACCCAGGATTTGTTGAATAGAGGGTTGATTAGACCAAATTATTCGAGTTGGGGCTCGGCAATAGTTTTTGTGGCTAAGTCCGATGATTCTCTAAGACTCTGTGTGGACTATCGAGAATTGAATAAGGTGACCATTAGAAATAAATATCCTTTACCCCGCATTGATGACCTTTTTGACCAACTCCATAGGGCAAAGTATTTTCCCAAATGGATCTAGCTACAGGATTTCATCAATTAAGAATTGTCGAAGATAGTATACCCTTAACTGCATTTAGGGGTCCGGAATTTTTTCTCGAGTGGTTGGTTATGCCTTTCGGGCTAACTAATGCACCTACATATTTTGTAGACTTGATGAATCGCGTTTTCAGACTAGTCCTGAATAAGTTTGTGTTGGTTTTCATCGATGACATTCTCATCTATTCTAAGTCGGAAGAAGAGCATAGACACCATTTGGAAGCAGTGTTAGAAACTTTGCGGAGGCATGTTCTAAAGGAAAAGTTTTCCAAGTGTCATTTTTAGCAGTAAGAAGTAAGATTCTTAGGCCATATTGTTTCATGAGAGGGTATTTCAATAGACCCGATAAAATTTGAAGCTGTGCAACAATGGAAGCAACCGCGGACTCCTACTGAAGTTCGTAGTTTCTTAGGATTGGCTAGATACTATAGAAGATTCACACAAGATTATTCCAAGATCTCCTCTCATTTGACAAAGTTGACTAAGAAGGGTGAGAAGTTTGTATGGACTCCTAAGTTTGAGGAAGCATTTTTGGAATTGAAGAAGAGATTGACTAGTGCGCCAGTTCTAGCTGTTCCAAACGAAAGGAGTGGATTCACGATTTATACCGATGCATGTGGAGTAGGATTGGGTGCTGTTTTGATGCAAAATGGTATGGTGATTGCAAATGCCAGTAGACAATTGAAGCCGCACGAAAAGAATTATGCAACGCATGATTGGAGTTGTTAGCAGTTGTCTTTGCATTGAAAATGTGGAGACACTATTTGTTAGGTAAGGATATCTCTATTCTTCTTGTTTCTTTCTTATCTCTAAAATTCTAGTAAGTTAGTCTTCTCTCTCTAACTAGGCAAAAATTTTGAACTCTTCACGAATCACAAGCCCCTGAAGTATCTTTTCACTTAGAAGGATCTGTTTCTGAGGCAACATAGATGGTTGGAGTTGTTGGCATCCTATGACTTGGATATTCTTTACACGCCAGGGAAGGCAAATGTTGTAGCTGATGCTCGAAGCAGGAATGTGGTTTTATCTCTTTTGGAGGTTACACCTGTTACCCCGCCTTTTTGTCAAGGCCGGGATATCAACAAATTGGTTTAAAAAGGATGGATATCAGGATTGGAGATCGATTGGAAACAAGGCTATGATCGATAACGTCAAAATTGGACCGAGCACCAATCAAGGTGGGATCGAAAGGAAATGATAAAAAAGGTTTGGAGAGGCTACCTTTCAAATTTCTGGTCAATCGGAGTTCGTATTCTCGAGTTATGGATGGATCAAGATTCATGAAAATTCAGTTCATATCGATACTTTCGTATCGATCGAGATGCACTCGGCTACTTACACTGGATTGATGGTTTCGTATCGATCCATATAGATATGGATAAGGGAACTGCACTGGCACTTTACTTTGGACCGATGGATTTCGTATCGATGCAACGCGCATCGATTGAATGGATACGGCAAGTCATACTTCATATCGATCATAGCTTGGATCGATATGAAGGAAGCAGGATTTGGCTGGATATGAAGTCATATGCTTCACCCGGACACTTAGGATCGATATGAAGAACACACTAAAGGATGGATACAAACAAATCAGGAGCTATTCTCGTATCGATCGGTACGAAGGAAACATTCAAGAAAGCATGGACCGCGGCATGAGAAGCGGATCGATGCGAAAGCTATGGTCACGGAGTGATGGGTACGAAGATTGGGATCGATACGAAATACGTTTGTATCGATGCAAGTTCATCATCCTGGTTGCAATCAAAAACTTGGATCAATTATAACTCTCAAACCATGAATCCAAATGCTATGAAATTTTCATAGAAGCTTGCTTATGCACTCAAGAATGTTCATGATCGATCTCAACTCGATTGGGCTAATTTTAGATCGATACGAATTGTACTTGGATCGATCGGGATCGATCCCAAACGACCCCAGATCGATTTGGTGGGCCCACCTATGCATGAGAAAAGGTATTCCAGGTTTTGGGGCGGATATTTTCGGATTTACACCTATAAATAGTGGTCCTATGGCAACTAAAAGAGGATCTTCTTCTGCTCTTTACGCCGAAGCTCTGCTATTTTGTTGGTTGATGTTCAAAGGCTTGTAATTGTAATCTCAATACAAAAGGAATAAAATGATTGATTCAAAGTGGACGTAGACCGGAGATAGCCAAACCACTATAAATCTTGTATTCTTTCTTGCTTTCCTACATTCTAATTTTGCTATTTCTTCATTTTTATTCTCTACTTCATCTGGACCTGAGATCTATGTTTGGATATTGTGGATCTGTGTGTAAACACTGGTGCTTTCACTACTTCTGGGGTTTGTGACCAATTTTGGCGCAAACACTTTGGTGCTTTCACTGAGAAAGACTAGCACCCGCTATACCGGATTTAGAGTTCAAACATAGAAAGCTAAAGGATCAGATCTAAAAGGAACCATGATAAAGCAATCGACAAGGAGACAAAGAGCGGAAAGGAGTCAGCACGAAGGGAGTTAGGAGGCTTCCTCGGGAGCAAATCAGGCCTCAGTTTTCATCGCCATAGATGAGATGGAGATGATGATGGGAGATATGCAGGAAGAATTGTTGAAAAGGAAGGAGGAAATGATGCAGAACCTTCCCAGACAGTTTAAACAGGCACGAACAGCTGGAGCTGCTGGAGTTCAGATCCACGGAGCTGGAACAGAAGGACCCAATATGCAATCGGATGGAGCAACTCAAGGGCGCAGCCCCAATCAGCACACATTTACCAATTTGGATGGATCCAGGCTCCGGGGCACACCACCATGCAACGATAGACCAATTCATGGAAGAATTCCAGGTGACACCGCACAATAGGATGCCAATAGGAGCATAAGAGTACGTAATGAAGAGTATGTGCTAGAATTCCCTCGGGGACTCGGGGGCAACCCTTGGTGGACAACACCGGATTAGCTGAGATTATCAGGCTAACTATGCGCGGAGGTTTAGCAAACGGGGATCTGGAGGGAGTAAACATGAGTCCGTTTACTCGTGATATCATAATGGCTAGAAATCCACCAGAGTTCAAGCTACCTACTCTGGAGGTGTACAATGATAGGGCTGATCCAACCGATCATTTGATGAGGTACATTAGACACATGGAAGTGCTGAGGGTATCAGAGGAAGTTATGGCCCGGTGTTTCCCCCTGTACTTGACGGATATAGCTGCTATGTGGTTCAAGCAGATGGAAGATGGATCTATTAGGACATGGACATAATTGGTTGACAGGTTTCTGAAGCAGTTTCGGGTTCATATCAAGAGGCCAAAAAATGTGATGACACTAACATCGGTAAAACAAAGGATAGGGGAATCGCTCAGGACTTTCTTAACTCGGTTCAATGCAGCGGTTGCTTCGGTGGATCGGCCAGATCCATCGATGGTTTTAATGGCGGCAGTGTCAGGAGTCAGGGACAACTCGGATTTCAAAGTATCATTGATACGGGATCCACTAGTGGATCTCGGGGAATTCTTTCACAAGGCTGAAAGATTTCTTCGACGGGAGGATGCAAGTTTGGATTTGAAGCTAAAGAAAGTAAACGTGGTTAAGGATGGAGAACCATCCAGTGAAAGCTCGGGTAAGGATAAGGATAAAAGGAAGAGGAAGTCAGATAACGAATCTGGCAGAGCAAGGAAGCGGTGGGGAGAGCCAAAATTCTCCACTTACACAAGATTGAATGAAACATTGGAGCGGATATTCATGGAGACTCGGGATCGCCTTCCTTATCGAAGGCCGGCAAGGAGGGAACCCTCGGAACGCGAGAGGGCATCTGGAAGGCACTGTCTCTTTCATGACCTGGACGGGCATGATACCAACAGTTGCAGGCATCTAAAGGATATAATCGAGGAGCATGTAAGGAGTGGTCAGTTGCGGCAATATGTCGGAACTCGTAATGCGGCCGTGGAACAGGAGCAGCCACCATCTACCTTAAATAACGATGGCACGATGCTCGATAATGATGGTCGATTGGTTATCGACTAATCAGGATGGTATGAAATAAATAGCAGACTCTGGGCGGACGGCTAAGTCACTTACTCATGTATGGGGACGGAGATAGCCCTTAGGCATGCTCTGGGATGATGAAAAACCATGATACCCTAGTTTGTAAAATCTGCCTTTTCTTTCTGATTTGAACACTTGTTTTTTCTGATTTGGTTTTGGAGTTTGGTTTGAACTCCTGGTTATGTTTGTTTTCTGGTTTGGATTTTGGCTTGGACACTTGTTTTTTGGTTTGGACATTGATTTGGATTTTTGATATGGATCTCTAGATTTTCTTGTTTTCGCATTGGATTTTTATCTGGTTTTTGGTAAATTGTCGTCGGGTATGGATTATGCCTGGCAAAGGGTAAGTCGCTTCGTCCGAACATGGCGGGTCGGCTTATTCAGGTCATCGAGTATGGACTATACTCGGAAAGGGTCCAAAGAGACCAGGATTCGGCCTAGTACTTAGGCCCTATATTATCTATTATCTACTATACAGGTCGTCGAGTATGGACTATACTCGGCAAGGGCCCGGAGTGACCAGGATTCGGCTTAGGAATTAAGCTATAGCATTACTTAGCATTCAGGGACACTTAACTAGGATCACCATTGAGCAAGGCATTGCTTGACATGGGTCGTCGAGTGTGAATTGCGCTTGGCAAGAAGCCAGAGAGGTTTTGGATTCGGATATTGGTTGTGCATAGCTAAGGATTTGGACAAGGGCCCAGAGCGGTCCCGGTTTTGGATGTCGACCCGGAGAGGTCATGGATTTGGTTATTGGTCATTGGATATGGATGGATTAAAACTCTGTTGATGGGTTCGGATGGCTATGGAATTGGCTAAGGATTAGGTTACTGGATTCGGAATCAGATATCGACTCGGAGCAGTCGCAGATTCAGATAAGGATATGGCTATGGCACTTGGATAGAATGGCTCGGTAGTGGATTGGATTATGGATCGGAAGGTATAGCTATGGATGGAATGTGGACTTTGGATGTTGGACTTGAAGATATTCAAAACACGCCTTCCTATCGCAAGGCATGTTTTGGGGGGAAAATGTTAACACGCCTTTTGTCAAGGCCGGGATATCAACAAATTGGTTAAAAAAGGTTGGATATGAGGATTGGAGATCGATTGGAAACAAGGCTATAATCGATACCATCAAAATTGGACCGAGCTCCAATCAAGATGGGATCGATAGGAAATGATAAACAAGGTTTGGAGAGGCTACATTTCAAATTTCAGGTCAATCAGAGTTCGTATGCTCGAGTTATGGATGGATCAAGATTCATGAAAATTCAGTTCATATCGATACTTTCGTATCGATCGAGATGGACTTGGATATTTACACTGGATCAATGGTTTCGTATCGATCCATATTGATATGGATAAGGTAACTGCACTGGGTACCTCACTTTGGACTGATGGATTTCGTATCGATGCAACGCGCATCGATTGAATAGATACGGCAAGGCATACTTCGCATCGATCATAGCTTGGATCGATACGAAGAAAGCGGGATTTGGATGGATACGAAGTCATGTTCCTCACCCGGACACTTGGGATCGATATGAAGAACACACTAAAGGATGGATACGTACAAATCAGCAGCCATTCTCGTATCGATCGAGTTCGTATCGATCGGTACGAAGGAAACATTAAAGAAAGCATGGACCGCGGCGTGAGAAGCGGATCGATGCGAAAGCTATGGTCACGGAGTGATGAGTACGAAGATTGGGATCGATACGAGTTCATCAGCCTGCTTGCAATCACACACTTGGATCGATCATAACTCTCAAACCATGAATCCAAATGCTATGAAATTTTCACAGAATCTTGCTTATGCACTCAAGAATGTTCATGATCGATCTCAACTCGATTGGGCTAATTTTGGATAGATGTGAATTTTACTTGGATCGATCGGGATCGATCCCAAACGACCCCGGATCGATCTGGTGGGCCCACCTGCGCATGAGAAAAGGTATTCTAGGTTTTGGGGCGGATATTTTCAGATCTACACCTATAAATAGCGGTTCTATGGAAACTAAAAGGGGATCTTCTTTTGCTCTTTACGCAGAAGCTCTGCTATTTTGTTGGTTGATGTTCAAAGGCTTGTAATTGTAATCTCAATACAAAAGGAATAAAAGGATTGATTCAAAGTGGACATAGGCCGGATAGCCGAACCACTATAAATCTTGTGTTCTTTCTTGCTTTCTTACATCAAAGGTCTGTGTCTGGATATTGTGGATCTGTGTGTAAACACTGGTGCTTTCACTACTTCTGGGGTTTGTGATCAATTTTTGGTGCAAACAACACCAACTCTGCAGGAAAGAATTATGTGTAGTCAGAGAAAGGATAAAAATCTGGAAGAATTAATTCAAGGAGTTGGGAAGGGACGATATTCAGACTTTCAGGTGGACGATCGTGGTGTTTTGAGGTTAACAAACGACTATGCGTTCCAGATGTAGAAGGATTGAGGCATGAAATTTTATTGGAATGCCATAAATCTAAATTAAGTATTCATCCAGGAGTTCATAAGATGTACAAGGATATGAAAAGAGTATTCTAGTGGCCGGGAATGAAGAAGGATATCTCTATCTTTGTTAGCAGGTGTTCGTGCTGTCAACACATCAAAGGTGATCATCAGAAGACAGTCGGGTTGTAACAATCTTTGGAAATTCCTAAATGGAAATGGGAAATGATTTCCATGGATTTTATCGATGGTTTACCTAGAACCAGGAAGGGAATTGAAGGAGTATGGGTCATTGTGGATCGGTAGACCAAGGGCGCCCATTTTATACCACTGAAACCAACTAGAACCGTAGCTTCTTCATCAGAAATTTTTATGAGGGAGATTGTTAGATTACACGGAGTTGCAATAAGTATAGTAAGTAATCGTCATCCTATCTTTACCAGTAAATTTTGGGAAGCGTTGCAAGTATCCCTAGGAACAAAGTTAAGTTTGAGTACTACTTACCACCCTCAAACCGATGGTCAAACTGAGAGGATTAATCGCATCTTGGAGGATATGTTGAGAGCCTGCACCTTGGATTTTGGAGGATCATGGGAGGATTATCTACACTTAGTGGAATTCTCCTACAACAACAGTTATCAAGCTAGCATAGGCATGGCACCTTATGAAGCTCTTTATGGAAGGCCGTGCAAATCACCGACCTGTTGGGTAGAGTTTGGAGATTGTCTAGTTCTTGGTCCGGATATGATTCGAGAGGCATCTGAGAAGGTTGAATTGATTAAGAGGAGGATGAAGGAAGCTCAAGATCTCCAGAAAAGCTATGCTGATAAGAGATGAAGGGATCTGGAATTTTCTATTGGAGATCTTGTATTCGTGAAGATTTCGCCAATTAGAGGAGCGATTAGATTTGGAAAGGCTGGGAAGTTAGATCTAGGTATACCGGACCTTTCTGTATTCTTGAAAGGATTGGGTCTCTTGCTTATAAGGTTGAGTGGCCGGAAAGGATGGCGGGAGTTCATAATGTATTCCACGTATCTCATCTAAGGAAATACGTTCATGGTCCATCGTTGATCGTGAAGCCATCAATTCGAGAGGATTTAGAGATAGAACCAAACTTGACAGTGGTCAAACATCCAGTTTATATTGTAGATCAAGATGAGAAGAGACTTCAGAATAAAGTGGTGAAGTTAGTCAAGATTCAATGGAGTGAGGATCCTGGAGACTGTACATGGGAGATTGTGGATCGTATGAACAAAGCCTATCCAGAGATAATGTTAGGATAGCTAATTTTTGGTATATGTATAGTGTATGCCTTGTTTGCTATGGTTGTTTAGTGTATGACTTATGTATGTGCTTTATAAATATATGACTTTTTGTATGGTTTGAACTATTTCTTTTCTTTCTAATTTCGGGGACGAAATTCTTTTAAGGGGGAAGGAATGTAACGACCCGGATTTTTAGCCATCTATTATTAGAATAATGAACTAGTTTTAAATATTGAAACATTAATTTGTATAAGTCGAATAACAAAATTTTGTGATATTAAAAATATCCGAATCTAAGAATTTTGAAAAGCTATACTAAATTTTCAAAACGCTAATTGCCGAATATGATAATATATATAGGCTTTACCATTTCAAACTTATGATAAAAATACATATATACATATCCAAGCTTCTTCATTTGCAAACTTAAAATCAAGCATGCAAAGATCAAATCAAGCATACAATAAATCAAATCAGCCCACAAATATCTAATCGAGCCCATAATAGTTGAAAAAATAAAATAAAATGATGAAGCCTAAACCTATCAGCTACCCTCTTATGTACTCTAGCCTCTTTCTTGTTTTATTGCCCCTTTCTTTCTCTATATATAGCTATGCTTGTTCACTTATAAAAAAAATCTGCCATTTAAATTAAAGAAAGAAGATTGGTTTGTTCATAGGCTTAGAGGAGATAAGCAGTTGTTCATTTTAAATCTGTAAGTAAAACACTTTTATTTTGTTAACAGGTTTTTACTTATATATGTATATATCTGTGAATATGGAAGAATCTTTGATCTGTAACAAATGTATATGTGATTTTTATGTTAATATGTAGATGTATATGTGTGTTTAGACATGGATAGTTCCACCTGCACATCAAAAACCCTGTACTTCTTCCAAAATAGCTCCTCTGTTCTTTGTTTATGGTTTAAACAGTTAAAACTTTTAACTTTAAAAATCAATATCTCATCATCTATTAAGTTTTAAAACTTGATTCCAAAACAAAAGTTGTTGGTTTTTAAGTATAGAATATTTTAAAATTGATTTCATTTAATTCCATCAAGTAGGGAAAGAGAAAACCCTATATAACCGTGAGAAGGCCAGTTATGGCCGAAAATCAAATATCGTAATTTAGTGAATGGATTATATGGTTGTAATCATAGTTGAAAAATATGATTTTTGAGATTGGTTTGAGGATTTTTAGTGGCGTGTGGAAGGAGGAATGTGGAGATGATCAGATTTGGGGATTTTTTCAAATTCCGGCGATGTGATTGATTTCAAGGCATGGCGTTTGCTGTGGAGGTGGTTTAGGTGATGAGGGATCTAGGAAAAATAGTGCGGCAATTTTTAATTATGTGTATGGGCTAGACGAGGTAGATTTAGGGTTTATGGTGGTATGTTTGTGGTATCAGATTCGAGAATAATGGCGAAGAGAAGAGGGAAGGAGGAGCGTGCACATTGGGGGAAAATGATAGCGAAGATGATGGCAGAACTAGAGGCGAGTTCTGGTAGTGGATGGTCGATTGTGGTGGTGTGGCAAGGTGATAGGGTGGCTCGGTTTTCATTCCAGTTCTTGGGTTAGCAGTTCGATTTCGAACTGAAACTTGGCCGTAGTTTCCAGGTGGTCAGGTGTGCTGCGATGATCGTGGGTGGTTTGCGTGGATGGTTAGTGGCAAGGATTATTGGCCGGAGGCAGTGGGTACGTGCACACGTTCGTGCACGTTTTCGTGCATATTTCAGTGTGTTCAAAAGAAAGGGAGGAGAAGGAAACTGGAAGAAATGAGAAGCGGATGGGCCATTCGGGTTTAGTTGGTTGGGCCGGGGTTTGTTATTTGGGATGGGTTCATGTTTTAAAAGTGAATTGAATAAGTTATTATATTTAATAAATCTTTAAAATTTAAAGCACTATTTCTCTTACATTTTAAATCCAATCGACGCACAGATTTTTGCATCAAGATCCTATCGCCAAGTATTATCATCTGAAATAATATTGTCAAGTTTTCTGAAATGTGTAAATTTAATGATTTAAAACAATTGAAAGTGATCAAATAAGTAATTTCTTATTTAAATTAATTATACGTTAATTAATCAATGAATGGTTAATGGACTGTTTAATTTTATAATAAAATCATTTTATAATTTCTTTGATTGACAAGTAATCTGGATTAAAAATATAACTTGACTAGTTAATTGAAACCAAATCAGTTCTGATTTGTAAATTGATTTAAATTTAATTATAAATCGTTGATTTAAGTGAATGAAATATGCTTTGACTTTTATTTCTCTTGAATATTGATTTCAATTATCTTTTGTTTGTGCCATTAAGTAGCCAAACAAATTAAAGTAGTTAGAATAAAACGTTGACACGTTTTATTGGAAGTAAATCGACTTGTACTGATCACTATTCCGAGTTTCAGAAAATGTGATGATTACAAGTGAATTAATTTCGATGGACAGGTCATGATAAAGTAAATGTATGGAATGCATTTCCATATGTGAATATTTACACTCTGGTTGTAGAATTGTTTATTTAAACAAACTTGGCCTTTAAAAATTTATAGTTTTGGTTTGAGGAGATCGAGAATGACTAAAACAGGGGAGATGCAGCAAGGCTAAGTAGGTCGCTCCCATTAGGGTAAGGTTACCCCAATATAGAGTCCCTACTATTAATTCGTGAATGCTTTGGTACGGTTGCTGATCCCAATCGAGGGTGATCTTATTCGGTACTATTCAGGTCAGGGGTAGGCCGGTCTTGTGTTGGCTGGGGATCCAGGCGAGGTCCTCGATGTTATTTTATCTAGAGATGCTTCGTGATGGGTGGTACCCCAATAACCCAGTTAGTGTATGGAATCCATTTTCCAATAAGTGCCATATGTTTTTGATTGTGTCCAAATATGTTGGAACATGAGATGAAAGCATTCCAGCTATGTTCTATTATATTTGAAAACCCTAGACACTATGATAATATCACTAGATTTTCTATTAAAGTGTTTTGGCTATTGTAAGGTAAAAACCCGTCCGTGTTTATGTGTGGCGTGGTCTTACGAGATACCTTTGATTTTAAATGATTTTCATTTAAAGTAATTTAACCGTATTACTCACACTAGAGCCACGTCTGACCTGGAGTTTATTTTTTCTGTTTTTCCCTAAACTCTTGGGTACTCAAATTTTTATGAGTAGCCAAGTGATCTAGGTTCTCACGATTGCATTTTGGAGGAGCTGGAGCAGTAGCTTCATCGTTAGCTAGTTACTATCTATTTCCACTGTGTCTGTATATGTATTTTGGATTGTAATGTATGGACAGGTAGTTATGTCTGTCTAAGTATGGTGTCTGTATTACTATTACTCTGATGTATTGTATTGTCAGTCACTATGTAAAACTTATGTTATGTAATATATATTATTCCTTTCCGCTGTTAGATTCTGTGTTTTGTTTAGTTTCTTCTTTTCTATCTCTTTCTTTCACCCTTAACGACTCATCTGTCAATGGTAAGAAAGGCGGTTCATCACATTAGTTGATTAATTAAATTATTTAATCCAAATTCTTATAAAATTCATATCTTCTACATACGAGGTCCAATAGAGACACGGTCTTTTGCATTGCGCTTGCAAGAGCGTTATCTATGCACTGCAGTTGATTTCTTCATATTTGGGGCAAGTAAGATTTCATGCTAAATGATCGAGCATAACGCATAAGCATTGGCTGGAATAAATACGAGTTAACTCGCCTCTGGTTTAATGCTATATGATATATGAGTTGGGATAAATTATTATTTGTGTGCTTGGATGTTTTATTGTTTGGTTTTGGGAGAGAGTTATTATTTCTTTAGTTGGGATAAATGAGATATCTTGTTCATTTTAAATCCAATTAACCTATGGATTTTTGCATTAGATTTATATCAATTTAGACAACGATAGTATAACTTGTTGACAGTTTTAACGGAGTATAAAATATTTTTAAATTAATAGTGGTAAATATAATTACGTTGATTTATATAATAACGTAGTTAAATTTAATTATACTTCGTTCGTGATGTCTATTTGGCAGAATAAAACATTGTCCTTTTATAACTAAATTGAAAAGATTATTTTAGACACCTATCAAGCAAATTAAATCCTCATTCTGTGCTTGAAAAGTAAAAAGATGATTTTTGTAGTTAATTAATATATGGATTAATTAATATTGGATAAATGATGTGTTTGCTATTGATTGTTAATTGTTGATAATAATGTGTTTGTTGTGACAACCTAGATTTTTAATTAATAATTAATTGAAATTAATAATTGTAATTTAATTCATTAAATTGGAATCTAAAGATTCGTTTAATAAATTGAATTGGAAATTATTTCGTAAAAGGATTTAAATTGCTAAAGTTGATATTTAAATTTAAACAATAAAATGTGGAGAATAAATTTTATAAAAGGAGATATGTAGAAATATAATACTTATTTGGTGGAAAAGTGATTTTAAATAGAAAATTTCATTTACTAAATTGAATTGAATTTAGTTTTAAATGTAAAAGAATATATATATATATATATATTCCCATTTAAATTTGCGAAGCCCAAACCCAATATCACAAGCCCAAACCCTATACTTAGCTTCCTGGTTACTCTTTCTTTTCCAGAGTATTCCTTATCCAGATTCTTTACCTTCAAATATAAATACACGAGAACATGTTTTCGTTTTTAGAAAACCTTCATATGCCCTACACCCTACCTCCTTATAAATTCAATTTGAATTCATATATAAATTTATAAATTCTCAAATATAAGTAAATGTTTCTCTACACTAAAATACACTCACGCTAGAAAGAAAAGTTGTATTTTGTTGAAGCATTGGAAGCCGAGAGGTGCGCAACCAGAGAGAGAAAGATAGTGAAGATTTAGCAAACATGACTCTCAGGTGAGTAAATTTAAGTCAAGCAACTATGTAAATCAGAAATTCATCATCACGCTTGTATATAGTGTTGAGTTGTCGAGTGTTGGGTTTAATTTGCAAATGCTAAAATTGTTGGAGAATCATCACCTACAAGCGATCAACATCGCCTGCTTTTTCTATAACTGGTCGATAAAACTAGTCCCCCGGTCAACCATGATTGGTCGCCTGATGGTGAACCCTGGTCGATGGTTAACTCGACTTGTCTTATGCCTATGTGTGTGTATTTGTGCCTATGTTTGCATGCATTTCTCCTGCAATGCATGAGAAGGTGATAAATTATGTGCGTGCCTTTTCTATTGTGTACATTCTCTTTTGGTGGATATATCCTAGTGCGCTTTTTCTATGTTGTGTTACTGCATTTAATCTCTCTGCTAGTTTCAGTTACTTGCTTTTGTATACTAGTTATTGAAGTGCAGGTTATGTGATATGGCATTTTTGTTTATATATGTATTTAAAATCTGCTCTTCCAATATACTTGGTTCTAGTTTGTAAACTTTCTGTATGTATTATACACATACACTTAAGATTATAAATAAATGTTTGATAAATCATTGAAATGCGTTTACTTATAATGTTTAAATAGACTTCAATTATCATTTTATACAAGTGTGAGATTTTAGTATATGCATATATGTACACACATAATTTAAGTTTGATAATGTTTTCTTTAAATATGAATAAAGTAAATTAGTTTGAATGTTTTATAATAGTATTTGATTATAATAAATTATAAATTAATTTTGATATGTAATATATAGATTCTCTAACTATATTGGAGTTTTAAAGGGTAAGATGGAGTTTGAAATGATTTGAGAAGGTTTTATTTATTGACTATTTATGCGAAAAGAATGAGAAATTATTTATTTATTTATAAATTAAATCTTATTGAGTTTAAATTATTATTTAATTAATTTTAGGAATATGAATTTATTGACCATCTCATCTTACTTATTTTGTAATATAAAACTATATTTCATGAATGTTACAATATGTAGTATATTTTAATCTAATTAATTATATTTTTAATTCTAGTGTTTATATAACTCGTATTCATTCCCAGATATTTATTTTGTATATTTAAAAATTATATGTTGCGAATGATTTATTCTTAATATTGATTTTTTTTATTTTTATCATCTATTTTTATATTAGTCATTGATTTCTGATCTCTTATTTGTCTTCTTCATAATGATTTCGATGAAATGAATTGAGTTGGATTTGTTTGGTATTTTATTATGATACGGTGATGACATCCTTGTTTTGATTTTATTGTGATTATTCTACGTGACGAGAAATTAGAATAAACGGTATAGTGATATCGTATGGTATGAGACTTTAGGTAACACTTTTTTAGTTATTCTTTGGACCCGTTATATAGAATAAAGAAGGGCGAGTGTGATGTATGAGCATTGAATAAATGGACTAGTAACACATGTTGGTATGAGATGCCGTTGCATTATTTATTCAGTTATTCTTTCGCTAGTGGATGACACTCAATACAGGGTTTGTTGTATGTGATACTTGTTGTATTGAGTATACTTAGAGTCGTGTGTCGACCATTGTGTGTGTATATATATATTCTATGTGTCTGTTTACCCTTGTCCAGCTCCCTTTATGTTTTTGGAGTAAACCTGTAACGACCCACTTTTCTGTACAGTCTAAGCTGACAATAAACCGCACATGTCAACTCAAATTGAACAAAAAGGCGAATTGTTAGGGGAAAAGAAGAAAGAAGATAAGAAGAAAACTAAGCAATATAGAATCTCATAGCGGAACGAATAATCTATAATATATCACAAGTCTTTACACGAAAACAAAACTGTAATATGTATATATATATATATATATATACAAACATCAATCAGAGTATACTAACCTATTTCAGCTTGAACAGTTATAACAATCCGTCCTCACAATTGCTGGTAACACACCAATGAATACAGCAGAAAATATAACCATCTACGTGAGTACGTCTTTGGGCCTCCAACTCGTCTCCTGAAGCTCCAAGTAACCAATCTAATCTGTAATACTTGGTCTGACCCGAGCATTATATTAAAATAACACCCGAGTCAGTCTGGAATACCGGCGTGAGGAAACACACTTAATTTGAACATAATTATTTTCAAAAATCCTTTTGAAAACAAAGGTATCTCGTAAGACCACGCCACACATAAAAAGGATGGGTTTTTACCTTACGATGACCAAAAACTTTTATATAAAAAATTCTGTGATATTATAATAGTGTCTAAGTACAAATACTTATTAAAATAGCTGAAATGCTTGCATCTCACATTTCAACATAGTTGAGTACAATCAAAACCGTAAGGCGCTTATTGGAGAATGGATTCCATACAATGACTAGGCACTAGGGTACCACCTATCACGGTACACGTCTAGAAAATGTACCGAGATTGAACCTATCGATCCCTGCCAAAACAAGACCGACCTACCCCTTACTGGATAGTACTGAATATGTCATCACCCCGGTTGCTTTGCAACCCTTTTGAGATCTCATGCACAACCAATCCATAAATATGTAGATGTAGGGTAATCTAGAAAGGTGACTACATACCGTAATGGGTGCGACCCACTTAGCCTTGCTGCATCTCCCCTGATTTTCAATCATTCCCGGTTGATGAGGCTTGAGGCTACGATTACCTTAGATTTAGCATTCATATACTTGGAATGCTAACACCCCTTTCCAGGCAACAATGCAATGATAGCATTCATCCATACAAGTTGTTCCGGGTCTGAACAAACTAATCTCTTCAAAGATCACTGTTTTCATTATCCTCAAGATTCCACAATTCGTAACGTTCAAATCAGATCGAAGTGGATTTTGGATAATTAAATCTGATCCCGGTCTCTTCGATACGATCAACGAATTTTGCCAGATTTGATAGTCGATTATTTAACTATCAAATTACACACATAAGCAGTCACTAGGCCCATATTATAAATCTTTCAAACATTTATCTCAGAATATCTTTACAAAGATATATATTCAATCTCTTCCAATATTTCAATACTTGAACACGATTTCAAATACTTAAATCCATAGTAGGATATTTCAACCCATATCAACACTTAGAAACATTTCCAAATCCGACTTATAATTCCTTACTTGAAAAAATATTTCTATATAAATCATTTCGTCGCTAAAATTTCACCAAAACCTTAAATTCCAATACTTAGGAAAATATTATAAGTCTTTTTCCTAAAATCATTTCAAATATCCGTACTTAGAAAATATTCCATAGTTATCTCATAAATCTTCGGAATTTTTATTAATTCCCTTACAATTTCCAAATATTATCGATTATACTTATTTATAATCCAACTAACAATTTATAACTCCTTAATGAATTCAGATTCATTTTCGAAGTTCCCGTATCTAAACAATTTGGAAATTTCCTTTTCTCAAATTTTCTTAAGTTCCCGAATTCCATTATAAGATTTTCTCTTATAAAATCACATCCATTAAATAAAACCCGGTTCACAAATCTCGAGAGCATTTATAAATAAATTTCAATCACTTACTTTTAAACTATATATATAATAATAATAAATTACAAAAAACATGGTTAAATAATTATTTAAAATATCAAGGCACTTTTAAAATAAACGTCAATAACTAATTCCAATTCATTTATAAAATTTCTAATCCATTTTCAAAACTAGTTTATAAAACTTAGAATTCATTTCAACAAATTTAAATATTTAAATAATTACGATTCTGAAATATTTTAATCAATTTAATAGTTTTTAAAACTACATAGTTTAATAAATAAAAATACTTTTCTAAAAACAAACCTTAACTTCTTGTTAAAAACCATTTTTAAAATTCAGCATACCCGTTTTTTTATACTTATAAATCCCTATCGATTTATCACAAATCAATTTACATTTCCAATTTCATAACTATTTCAAAATTCCAGAATAGAATTTACTATTTCTTTCTAAACTGATTTCCATATCTCATTTTAAATTCACACTGTGAATTTATATTCCCAATTTATCAAATGATAATCATTCCACTTTATTTATAAACCTTGTTTATAAATTTCATAAACTCATTCCCTGTTTATAGAGGTTTATATTACAAAAATCCATATTTAAATTGATTTCTAATCAAAATTTCATTTAGGAATCTATTCCTTAAATAATCCAAACTATATTCCAAAACCATTCAAATCTCAATTTCGACTCCCATTTCGTATTTTAAGAATCTCATTTAAAAATCCATCGTTTAAACATCCTCAATTTAAAATTCTCTATTTGAAATCATTTTACGAAATTGCAAAATAAATATGCAAATCCAATCATTTATTTTATCCAACTCAATTCCCTTTTAAAAAATCCCTAATTAAATATAAATATTTTCATTTCCCAAAATCGCCTTTGAATTCCTTTTAAATTCAAAAATATTGTTTATGGTATTTATAATACCAAAATTAAGGCCAGTGCTACTATAACATCCAATAAATTCAAATCACATCATAGTCTATCATAGAATATTCAAAACACATCATATATTAATATATATGAAATTAAATCAACAATTTTGAGGAATCCAGTTGGATCCCTCCAACCTGTTTCCCTACAACCACAGATGTCATATAATCACAGAAATATAATCACCGCTTCGAGGCGGGATATCGCAATAAAAAGGGTCATCCGCTATTATGTGGGGCGCATAGTGTCTCATCCGCTCCAATCGGCGGTAAATATATCCAACTACTAATATATATAATATAACATCCAACTAATAATAATTTATCATCCCATCCAATCAACCAATTAATAATTTTAACTGTTTAAAATAAAACCAATTATCCAAGATGAGCGAGATTTACTCATCATTATTCCAGTGGTCGCTTGCCCATTTTGGTTCCGGTTGAATTCGAACGCGTAAAATTCACCAAGCTCCATTTGTTGCCAAACCAAATCCATATTGTAGTATTTGTTGATACGATCTTAACACGACTAATCGCGTTCAATTTGGACCTTAAACGAAATAGATATTTAATTTACAAAATTCATCAATTAAATAATATTTGAAATCCACTAATCACATGATTATACTTAACTTAATTACTTTCCTCCCTCTAATCTCTCTCCCTCTCATGTTCTCAGGCCCTAAAAAAATGCGACCTCCTTCCCATCCTGCCGCTGCCACCAGAGATCGCCAGAGCAGCTCGTGTCATCACCGAAGACGTCCCAGCCTCCAACCATCCTTCGACACCAGCGCCAACACCCATTGCCTCGTCGACGACCCAAATCGAACCCAAAATGCAATTCTGTTCATTTCGAATTGCACCACCACAACGCGACGAAAGCCACCAAACTCTGGCCGCATCTAGCTCTCATCCCTCCCCACCTTTTTCCTTCAAGCGTCCCTACCCCTAGATGACTAGAGCTCACTAACGAGCTCCATAATCCTAAATGCGTTCATCGACGATCTACCATCTCCCCATCGCGCCAAATCCAATCTCCATCATTGATTTGCTTTACTTCCCTGTCGCAGTCATTTCACTAGTTGAGGCCTCGGTCTATTTCTTGCTCTAGTGGCGCCGACGAACCCAGGCCGTTGGATTTGGCTGTTGAAAAATTTGATCGCTTCTTTATTTATTTTCTCGTGCATTTAAAATGAAGACGGAATGCGATTTAAAAGAAAAGAGGTAGGTACGAACATGGATAGGGTGGCTGATGAGATGTAATAGCGGCTGTGAAAAAAAAATTATTTAAAATTTCAAAATATCTAGATATTTAATTCCGAACCCCAATCGAGGTGTGCCGCTTGGCGTTCCTAATGTTATACCTCTATTCCGGACGTAATAGAACAAGTTTCGGAACCTAATTTGATCGTATGGAGAAGATAGCTTTTTGAACCCATTATTATATTAAATTTTCGATATTAATTTCAACACATTCTATCCCATACGATCAAACGATGCATCTGATCGCTACGAAATTTAACGGCGTAATATAATTCATTATTACGGACCCAATGACACTAGTTTCGTCGAATTCCGAGACTGTGCCCTGGAAGGCTATTTTTATATGTTAATTAAAATGAGTTATTTTAAAAATTGAGTTAATCACTTTTAAATTCAATTTAAGAGTTTTATTACCTTCATTCTTATTAATATAAATTAAATAAGCCTTTAAATCATTTTTATTTAACTCAAAACTCAAGATCCCATTATTTAACCAATTTCAATTATTAAATTTAGCGATTAAATTATCCAATAAATCACTATATTTGAAATTTAAGTTATTAAATCTATAAAATTAACTTTCAAATATTTAAAATCAATTAAATATTCCAATTTCAAATAACCAAAATTATGGCTCATTACATTTTCCCCCTTTAAAAGAATTTCGTCCTCGAAATTGACAAAATAGGAAAAATGCCCAAACCCATTTCCTTTCTAAAACAAATTAGTTGAAATAACTTCCCAAATCCATTTAAGCCTTTAACTTCCTAAAATAAATTTGTTGAAAACTCATTATCACCCTTTCCTTAAGTCTCAAATTCCATCAATGGGTTCCAACTAATATTAACCATTTCAAGTTAGAATTCAAAAATCAATTTTTAGTTATTAAAAATTGTCTTCAAAATTTATAACTCTTTAAATTTTCGAAAAATTTCGCCGGCGCCTCCTTTGCGCAGCTAGATCAGAACAACTATAAATCGTCACTACGGGCCCAAATCAGCAAATGAAAACAAAAGCCAAGTGGCTCAACCATTAAACCATCAAATTAAACAACAATATAAACATGTACCTTTTAGTCGAGCAACCCAATTTTCTTATGAAATCAAAGGCATCAAATTAGCTCTTGATTTTATATACCTGCATCTTATTTACCAATGATATCCAATCATAAAATTCAAAATCATATTGTTTTGCATTTTAAATTTCCAATATTTGCTTTACTTAAGCCCGTACGATGTACATATATCATCCGTACGTAATATCAAATCTGATCGCTCACTCGATCACACAATTTCACTTCCGAACCAGTATCGTTCACACGACCACTCTAGTGCGGACTCAAATCCGATTCCTTGATTAGAAACCGTCATTCTCCTTGAATAGCCATATACTATGATAGAGAATCCCAGAATCAATCAAAAATCCATATCCAGTGTTCGCCGTCGAGAATCGAATGAAAAATCCCAACTCGGATCGATATAAATCATCTCGAAATCATGTACTCCAATCTGGATCAAACCATATTGCGAAGAAAATAATATACGTACAACTTACGTATTTATTTCAATTGATTTCTTAACTACACCAAATTTTCTTGTTCACATTTGTCGCGTTCTCATTAATTTTATCCACATTCAATTGATCTACATTCAATTATCAATACCAACATCTCTTAGGACCATTTCATCAAATTTCATGTTTAACAACATTTCACTCTATATTGATCCCATTTATGAGTCATTTCATAAAACTTCCTTAAGTTTATAAACATTTTATACAAACTTCTTATGGTTATTGCCACTTCACAACTTAAGTCCTTATCCATTAATCCAATTTCAATTCCGTTCTCCAATTTCAACATTTGATTTATCAATCAACATTCCAAACCATATCCAATTCACTAATTACTTTAATTAGCTCATTTCATTAATTTATTTAAAAAATCGATCAATTCCGTTTGACTCAATCCATTTGTTTCAATTTCAATATTTCAACCATATTCAAAAATCATATTCACTCACTAATTTATTCAATTAGTTCATTCCTTAATTCATTTCCAAAAATTATTTTATTTAACCTAACTTAGGCTAAATTTTCAAATTACACTTTATTTAACTTAACTTAAGTTAAATTTTTATTCCACGGTTCAATTTCAAGTTTTTACTTCCTTTGCATTCATATTCAACAATTTTAACCATTGTTTTAACTTGCTACTTTTCAAATTTTATAAGTTATCAAACTTATTTTCTCCTATTCTCAATAAAACATTTAAATGAAAGTCCCAGAGTTTAAACACCTTGTTCTAAAGTATTTCAAATCATTTTTGAAATCATATATATATATACATAAAATCCCTTGCTATGTCAAATCATTCTTTTGAATTTTCAAAATCAAAACCCATTTTACCAAACTAAACTCCAATGGTAGCAATTCCTCTCTTGGAAACTCGAAAATGAATGTCGATGATGCTGCAGTCATCACCGAAATTATTTTCCAGTGATCGAAGTGAGTTCAGTGCTTTTATTCGCTTTAAAATTCTTTTAAATCTTTTTGTCCAAAAGTATCTTCCAAATAATACTATTATTATTTTCCAAACTTTGAAAAATCATTTCCAAAACCAACGGGATTTTAATTTCCAAGTCCCCAGCTTTAAACCCTTACAAATCATATTTAAAACATACTTCTGAAATTTCGTTTTAATTCATAAATCACATTTATAAATCATATATTTATATAATCTCACCTTGGTTATATAAAATCATTTCTCTATTGTTAGTCTTGCGTGCATTAGAATATCAACCTTTATTAAAACACAACAATAAAAAATGATAATTAAAATATTATCATTCTCTAACATCCAAACACACCATATAATAATAATTTCTAAAAAATTATTCCTATATATAAAATATAATTAAGGTAAAATTATTTCATTTACCCAATTTCAAAATAGTACCATGTCGAATTTGCTCAACTCGATTGTTTAGAGATTCCTATCAATAACGTTAATTACTCGTATTGACTAGAATCCATAAGCCACGCAATAAATCAACCAACACAATATAAAACATTTTTATATCATTAACAAATACGCACTCATATATATAACACTTAAACTCATTCTAGAGTGCTATTGTCCCTATCTCTAATGAGTTACCCCACCAAAGCCAAGGTTCTCGCTTAAGCTTCAGCTCTGATACCACGTTGTAACGACCCACTTTTCTGTACAGTCTAAGCTGACAATAAACCACGCATGTCAACTCAAATTGAATAAAAATATGGATTGTTAGGGGAAAAAAAGAAAGAAGATAAGAAGAAAACTAAACAATATAGAATCTCACAACGGAATGAATAATCTATAATATATCACAAGTCTTTACACGAAAACAAAACTGTAATATGTATATATATACAAACATCAATCAGAGTATACTAACCTATTTCAGCCTGAACAATTATAACAATTCGTCCTCACAATTGCTGATAACACACCAATGAATACAGCGGAAAATATAACCATTTACGTGAGTACGTCTTTGGGCCTCCAACTCATCTCCTGAAGCTCCAAGTATCCAATCTAATATGTAATACTTGGTCTGACCCGAGCATTATATTAAAATAACACCCGAGTCAGTCTGGAAAACCAACGTGAGGAAACACACTTAATTTGAACATAATTATTTTCAAGAATCCTTTTGAAAACAAAGGTATCTCGTAAGACCACGCCACACATAAAAACGATTGGTTTTTATCTTACGATAACCAAACACTTTTATATAAAAAATTCTGTGATATTATAATAGTGTCTAAGTACAAATACTTATTAAAATAGCTGAAATGCTTGCATCTCACATTTCAACATAGTTGAGTACAATCAAAACCGTAAGGCGCTTATTGGAGAATGGATTCCATACAATGACTAGGCACTAGGGTACCACCTATCACGGTACACGTCTAGAAAATGTACCGAGATTGAACCTATCGATCCCTGCCAAAACAAGACCGACCTACCCCTTACTAGATAGTACTGAATATGTCATCACCCTGGTTGCTTTGCAACCCTTTTGAGATCTCATGCACAACCAATCCATAAATATGTAGATGTAGGGTAATCTAGAAAGGTGACTACATACCCTGATGGGTGCGACCCACTTAGCCTTGCTGCATCTCCCCTGATTTTCAATCATTCCCGGTTGATGAGGCTTGAGGCTACGATTACCTTAGATTTAGCATTCATATACTTGGAATGTTAACACCGCCTTCCAGGCAACAATGCAATGATAACATTCATCCATACAAGTTGTTATGGGTCTGAACAAACTAATCTCTTCAAAGATCACTGTTTTCATTATCCTCAAGATTCCATAATTGGTAACGCTCAAATCAGACCGAAGTGGTTTTCGAATAATTAAATCTGATCCCGGTCTCTTCGAAACGATCAACGAATTTGGCCAGATTTGATAGTCGGTTATTTAACTATCAAATTACACACATAAGTAGTCACTAGGCCCATATTATAAATCTTTCAAACATTTATCTCAAAATATCTTTACAAAGATATATATTCAATCTCTTCTAATATTTTAATACTTGAACACGACTTCAAATACTTAAATCCATAGTAGGATATTTCAACCCATATCAACACTTAGAAACATTTCCAAATCCAACTTATAATTCCTTACTTGAAAAAATATTTCTATATAAATCATTTCGTCGCTAAAATATAACCAAAACCTTAATTCCAATACTTAGGAAAATATTATAAGTCTTTTTCCCAAAATCATTTATAATATCCGTACTTAGAAAATATTCCATACTTATCTCATAAATCTCCGGAATTTTTATTAATTCCCTTACAATTTCCAAATATTATCGATTATACTTATTTATAATCCAACTAACAATTTATAACTCCTTAATGAATTCAGATTCATTTTCGAAGTTCCCGTATCTAAACAATTTGGAAATTTCCTTCTCTCAAATTTTCTTAAGTTCCTGAATTCCATTATAAGATTTTCTCTTATAAAATAACATCCATTAAATAAAACCCGGTTCACAAATCTCGAGAGCATTTATAAATAAATTTCAATCACTTACTTTTAAACTATATATATGTATAATAAATTTCACAAAACATGGTTAAATAATTATTTAAAATATCAAGGCACTTTTAAAATAAATGTCAATAACTAATTCCAATTCATTTATAAAATTTCTAATCCATTTTCAAAACTTGTTTATAAAACTTAGAATTCATTTCAACAAATTTAAATATTTAAATAATTACGTTTCTGAAATATTTTAATCAATTTAATAGTTTTTAAAACTACATAGTTTAATAAATAAAAATCCTTTTCTAAAAACAAACCTTAACTTCTTGTGAAAAACCATTTTTAAAATTCAGCACCCATTTTTTTTATACTTATAAATCCCTCTCGATTTATCACAAATCAATTTACATTTCCAATTTCATAACTATTTCCAAATTCCAGAAGAGAATTTACTATTTCTTTCTAAACCGATTTCCATATCTCATTTTAAATTCAAACTGTGAATTTATATTCCCAATTTATCAAATGATAATCATTCCACTTTATTTATAAACCTTGTTTATAAATTTCATAAACTCATTCCCTGTTTATACAGGTTTATATTACAAAAATCCATATTTAAATCGATTTCTAATCAAAATTTCATTTAGGAATCTATTCCATAAATAATTCAAACTATATTTCAAAGCCATTCAAATCTCAATTTCGACTCCCATTTCGTATTTTAAGAATCTCGTTTAAAAATCCATCGTTTAAAAATCTTCAATTTAAAATTCTCTATTTGAAATCATTTTATTAAATAGCAAAATAAATATCCAAATCCAATCATTTATTTTATCCAACTCAATTCCATTTTAAGTAATCCCAAAATTAAATATAAATATTTTCATTTCCAAAATCGCCTTTGAATTTCTTTTTAAATTCAAAAATATTGTTTATGGTATTTATAATACCAAAATTAAGGCCAGTGCTACTAGAACATCCAATAAATTCAAATCTCATCATAGTCTATCATAGACTATTCAAAACACATCATATATTAATATATATGAAATTAAAATCAACAATTTTGAGGAATCCAGTTGGATCACTCCAACCTATTTCCCTATAACCACAGATGTCATATAATCACCGCTTCGAGGTGGGATATCGCAATTAAAAGGGTCATCCGCTATTATGCGGGGCACATGGTGTCTCATCCGCTCCAATCGGCTGTAAATATGTCCAACTACTAATATATACTAATATACATAATATAACATCCAACTGATAATAATTTATCATCCCATCCAATCAACCAATTAATAATTTTAACTATTTAAAATAAAACCAATTATCCAAGATGAGCGAGATTTACTCACCATTATTCCAATGGTCGCTTGCCCATTCTGGTTCCATCTGAATTCGAACGACATTCGAATTCAGCGTAAAAATCAAGAATCTCCATTTGTTGCCAAACCAAATCCATATTGTAGTATTTGTTGATACGATCTTAACGCGACTAATCACGTTCAATTTGGACCTAAAACGTAATAGATATTTAATTTACAAAATTCATCAATTAAATAATATTTGAAATCCACTAATCACATGATTATACTTAACTTAATTACTTTACTCCCTCTAATCTCTCTCCCTCTCACGTTCTCAGGCCCCAGAAAAAATGCGACCTCCTTCCCTACCTGCCGCCGCCACTAGAGATCGTCAGAGCAGCTCGGGTCATCACCGAAGACGTCCCAGCCTTCGACCATCCATCGACACCAGCACCAACACCCATTGCCTCGTCGACGACCCAAATCGAACCCAAAACGCAATTCTGTTCATCTTGAACTACACCACCACAACGCGACGAAAAGCCACCAAACTCTGGCCACAACTAGCTGTCACCCCTCCCCACCTTTTTCCTTCAGGCGTCCCCACCCCTGGATGACCAGAGCTCACTACCGAGCTCCAAAATCCTAAATACGTTCGCCGATGATCTACCATCTCCCCATCGCGCCAAATCCAATTTCCAAAATTGATTTTCTTTACTTCCCTGTCGCATTCATTTCACTAGTTGAGGCCTCGGTCTATTTCTTGCTCCAGTGGCGCCGACGAACCCAGGCCGTTGGATTTGGCTGTTGAAAAATTTGATCGCTTCTTTTTTTTCTCGTGCGTTAAAATGAAGATGGAATGCGATTTAAAAGAAAAGAGGTAGGTACGAACATGGGTAGGGTGGCTGATGAGATGTAATTGCGGCTATGAAAAAAAATATTAATTTAAATTTCAACATATCTTGATATTTAATTCCCAACCCCAATCGAGGCGTGCCGGTTGGCATTCCTAATGTTATACCCTTATTCCGAACGCAATAGAACAAGTTTCGGAACCTAATTTGATCGTATGGAGAAGATAGATTTTTGAACCCAATTATTATATTAAATTTTCGATATTAATTTCAACGCATTTCTATCCCGTACGACCAAACGGTGCATCTGATCGCAACGAAATTTGACGGCGTAATATAATTCATTATTACGGATCCAATGACCCTAGTTTCGTCGAATTTCGAGACTGTGCCCTGGAAGGCTATTTTTATATGTTAATTAAAACGAGTTATTTTAAAAATCGAGTAAATCACTTTTAAATTCAATTTAAAAGTTTTATTACCTTCATTCTTATTAATATAAATTAAACAAGCCTTTAAATCATTTTTATTTAACTCAAAACTCAAGATCCCATTATTTAACCAATTTCAATTATTAAATTTAGCGATTAAATTATCCAATAAATCACTATATTTGAAATTTAAGTTATTAAATCTATAAAATTAACTTTCAAATATTCAAAATCAATTAAATATTCCAATTTCAAATAACAAAAATATGGGTCGTTACAAAACCAGATTGGCCAGAATCCACCCATGAGTCTTGATCTTGGGGTCGCGCCCTCGATCCGTGACATAGTCTTTGTATTTTATATTCGATGCGCATCACGAGAGATGGGTTAGGTGCCCCAACATCATATGTTTTGGGTTACGTGCTCCCGCATTACGAGGTTTGGGTTAGGTGACCCGTAGGGTAGGTGCCCTATGCCCTTTTGTTATGTCGCATAAGCCAGTAGTCTGTTACGTATAGGGGCAAAGCAGGGTCGTGACCGTGGCTATGCATCGATTAATCACTATTGGATATGTGTCACGATATCTATCAAGGTAACGAAGGACTATAGGAGAAGATCCATTTAGGTGACCTTGGGCTCCTAGAGCGGGCATACAACCATCGGTCTCCCATCTGGTTTCAGTTCGCATGAACCAATGTTGTTGGAGCAAATCCGGCTACAAATCATATGGCATAGTAGACCCTGGGTTCCTGGAGCGGGCAAGCGGCCATCGGTCTCTTATCTGGGTTTGGTTCACGTGTGGTAAAAAGGCGTATATGAGATGAGATTATACCTGAGACAGTGTCAACTGTATAGTCAACCCCGTATCCTTCTAAGGCAAACGGCCTATACTTTATAGGTAGACAGCCTATCCATTATCGATTATATTTGTATATTGTTCTGACCTAGCTTAGATCTTTGTTATCGATTTTAGAGTTTTGATGAGGATATTTTATAATATGGGATTGAGAGATAATTGGGCATTGCTTCATGCTAGCCCAATATACTTAGTGATATCTCACTTATCATAATTTCCTGGATTTATACGTTAGATTCTGGACATGTATGACTCACCCATTTGTGTTGATTACTTAATTTCTGATTTAATGTGTTTTAAATGGGTGATGACATCTCTATATGGATTTGAGATATTTAGGTGATTTAATGCCTTGAGGATTATTCTTTATGTATATATATACTTTGATATGTCATCTGATGTATTGAGCATCCTTAATAGTGGTATCGTATTAGCCTTCCTTGTTTATAGTGTATCATCTTATTTATGATCCTTGATTAGGCATAGTCTGAGTTAAGTGTTACTTTATAATACTCGGGTCATTCCATGACATTTCGAGTACAGGGACAATATGACCAACTTGTATTTCATTGGGCTTAGAGGAGTATAGTATTAGGATTATTATATGATATCAAATTCATTATATATATAATTGACATTTGAGATGTATTGTATCCTTATACCATTATTATATTTTATATATTATATGTTATCCCTGAGATTGACTCTATGTTCTCTGTGATTTACTGTATATTATGCATTGTTGTTTTTTGGAGGCATACATGTCTATTGCTTTGTACTGATATTGTTATGTATATGTAGTTTCATATTTAATGTTTAATATGTACTAGTGTTAGTCCAAGGAAACATTCACGTGGGTGTGAGGAATGCGGATTAAGGATCTTAAGGCTAGAATTAACACTAGAGGGGGGTGAATAGTGTTTTAAGAAATTTGTTAATCTTTTTGAGTTTATCTTAATTTGATAACAATGTATACACTAATCAGACACAGATATGAACATAGAATCAAACACAGATGCAAATATAAAGTAAAAGCAGTAAAGGAAAGAACACACCGGATTTTATACTGGTTCGGAGTTACCCTACATCCAGTCCCGCAACACAAGTACGGATTTCCTTTCAAAAACAATTCTTACAAATACAACCCTCGGTTTCAAGGCTATGAGGTACACCCTCTAGAATCACAATCCTCTGGGTAGAGAAACTTGATTTCCAAGGCAACAAGTTCACCCAATTGATTTCCAGGGCTACAATCACACCTTCTCTCTTTTGATTGATTTCCAAGGCTACAATCACACCTTTTCTCGCTTAATAGATTACAAAGAAGTCTATAACTCTGAATAGCACTGAGAACCTTGTAGAGATAGTGATAGAGAATCAAACTAGAAGTAATCGAGTATGATTCAATGTTGATTTCGGCAGAGTAATGGTATGAATATGTATTAAGAATGTGGAAGAAGAAGAGAAGTGAAAACCAGAAAAAGTGATTAAAAATTCGTTGAAACTGACCCCTATTTATAGAAGAACAACAGCCATGACCATTCATGAAGAGTTATGGCGAATAGACACTTCTTTTGAAATTTGAATTTTGAAACTAACTGACACCATGTCGACATGGGGTACTTGGGCATGTCGACATCCCAAAGGGATTTTTGGTGATTTGTTATACTATGTTGACATGGGTAAGTTGGGCATGTCAACATCCCAAAGGAAATTTTGGTGATTTGTTTTTCTTTGAAAATAACTTCTATTTTATATTAAAACTATTTTAAACTTTTATAAATATATTTAAATATAGTTAAAATATATAAATAAATGTAGAGAATAATATTTTTGTATATATAAAATTTTACTATACTTTTATATTTAAATCTAAGTATAAATATTTAAAAGTTTTAAATATATTATTTTAAAGATAGTTTAAAATTAGGAGTAATTTGACTTTGAAATTAAAGAGGATTTTGAGGCTAAAATTATTTAAAATCAGGATAGAGGTTTTTGAATCTTTTTAAAGGAAAGTTTTGAAATGATTTTGAAAACAAGATAATTTTGTAAAATCATTTGAATAAAGATTAGCGGATACAAAACAATGTTCCACTAGATTTTTCGTAGGTTCCATCCTACTAAGGGTTCCATCCCTTTAACGATCTCGAAGTGGATTCCATTCCACGAATAAATTGGATTTTAAGATGCCAGTGCTTTTCTAGGAGTTTTAACAAAATTCCTAATAAAAATACTTATTCTTGAAATCTTGAACTCTTGATAATCTTGAAACTCATGAGTTTTCTATCTCTATATCTTGAATCTCTATACTGTACAGTCTTCATTCTTGATACCTGCATGGTTAGATCCTGCATATACATATATATCTAAACTTGTAATGTTAGTATTTATATTTTATAATCTATTCTAAGGTTGTTGTCATCAAAACCATCATCTCATGGACTAACAATCTCCCCCTTTTTGATGATGACAACCTTTGTTTATAAAATATTCCTTCTATCCTAATACTTCTAATAACTCCCCCTTAATCTTTGCCTAACTATCCTATTTTATACTTCTCCCCCTTTGTCATCAACAAAAACTTACTCTAAACTAGATAACTCCAAACTATATAACTCCCCCTAAAACTTATCACTCTATGACGTGTGATTATAATGATAGTGTTATCATAAATAATTAACACTTAAATCTAATAGTAAAATATAATCCTAAACTATTAACTATCCTAACTAAGAATTCACAATAATACTAACACATATAAGAACACGAGTTTATTTATTACGAGTATGGTTGTATTTACATTTGCGTTTGGAAAACATAAAAACACAAACAACAACGGAAAGAAAGAGAAGAAACTAATGTGTGTTTCTGAACATAAGAGATTTATGAATTGAACAGTTTGGATAGTGGAAACAGAAATTTCCACATTGTTCGACAAGATTCCCATTTTTGTCAAAACACACTTCTCCAACGCATACTACTTGGTCATTATCCTCCTCGTGTGCTTCTTCCATTGGTTCTTCTTCTTCTTCGTCGCTGACCTCATGTTCTTGATTGAGTGAAGAGTCTTCATCGATCAAGATAGGGTTGGCATGGTTATCCATTAGGAATTTTTGTAAATTCCTAAGAATCTTGCCTTGCCTCTCTTGCTCTTTCGCCATACGAAGTTGACTCACTTGAATTTCAGTCAACATCTGAAGAGTATCCTTCATAGAATCCTCCAATTTAGTTACACATGCGAGAGTAGTGCATTGGAATGGACCAAAAGTAAGAGAGAGGAATGAGAAAGTTGATTTTATGTTTGATTTAGAGGAAGATGCCATTATTTTATATATTTCAGAATAGAAAATAAAGAGAAAACAGAGAGAATGAATAAGAATTCGAAATAGAGAATAATATATAACTAAATTATTGAATTTTGGTGGGAAAATTTAAAAAAAATAAAAACGTTACATGTCGACATGTCATCCTAGGGGATGTCAACATGGTCCTTATATTTTAACTTTATGATTTATTTTAATATTAATTATTAATTATACTTGTTATTTATATTTTATATTTCAGTTATAGAACAAATACCTAATTCTCTTCTTAATTTAGTAAATACAGATTCATTTAATGGTTTTGTTAAGATATCAGCAGTTTGATTCTCAGAGTTTATATATTCGAGAGTAATTACTTCTTTAGTTATATTATCTCTAAGAAAATGATGTCGAATATCAATATGTTTAGTTCGAGCATGATGAGTAGGATTTTTAGATAAATTTATTGCACTAGTATTATCACAATAAATTGGCGATTTTGAGATATTTAATCCAAAATCTCTTAAGGTTTGTTGCATATATATTACTTGAGAACAAGCCAAAGCAGCAGAAATATACTCTGCTTCAGTTGTTGATAGAGAAACTGTATTTTGCTTTTTACTAAACCAGGAAACCAGAGAATGTCCCAAAAAGTGACAAGTTCCACTTGTACTTTTTCGGTCTGATTTACATCCAGCATAGTCAGAATCAGAGTATGATATTAAATCAAATGAATCATTTTTAGGATAAAATAAGCCATAATCAGAGGGGTGTTTAATATATCTTATGATACGTTTTACAGCTTTTAAGTGAGTTTCTTTAGGATGAGATTGATATCTTGCACATAGACATACACTATGCATGATATCAGGTCTACTAGCAGTGATATAGAGCAATGATCCGATCATTCCTCTATACAACTTTTGATCTACATCTTTCGAGAAATCTTATTTACTTAGATATTCATTGGTTGCCATGGGAGTAGGTTTTCCACTCGCAGTAGTCAAACCAAATTTATTGACTAGTTCTTTAGCATATTTTTCTTAACTAATAAAAATACCATTATCTAACTGTTTTATTTGCAATCCTAGAAAGAAATTTAATTCACCCATATGACTCATCTCAAACTCTTTTGTCATTATTTCAGAAAATTCTTTATTCATTTCGAAGTTAGTTGAACCAAAAATGATATCATCTACGTATACTTGAACTAGTTGAATATCATTTTTGTTTCTTTTAATAAAAAGAGTATTATCTATTTTACCAATTTCAAAATTTGATTGTAATAAATAAGATCTTAGTCTATCATACCAGGCTCTAGGAGCTTTTTTTAGACCATATAAAGCTTTCTTAAGTTTGTACACATGGTTTGGTAAATTTTCATCTTCAAAAAGTGGTGGTTGTTCAACATATACTTCTTCTTTTACAAATCCTTTTAAAAATGCACTTTTAACATCCATTTGAAATAATTTGAAATTATTATGATTTGCGAAAGTAAGTAGAATCCTAATGGCTTCTAACCTTGCTACAGGAGCAAAGGTTTCGTCACAATCTATACCTTCTTCTTGACAATAACGTTGGGCGACTAATCGTGCTTTATTTCTAACGACCTCACCTTGTTCATTCATTTTATTTTTATAGACCCATTTGGTTCCAATTATAGTTTTATCTTCAGGTCTAGGAACAAGTTCCCAAACTTCATTTCTAGTGAATTGATTTAATTCTTCTTGCATAGCCAAAATCCATGAATCATCAGTTGATGCTTCTTTAGGATTTTTGGGTTCAATAAATGATATAAATGCTACATTACTCATTTTACTTAGTTGATTTCTAGTTGTAATAATAGATTGCATATCTCCTATTATATTTTCAATAGGATGATCTTTTAAAAGTTTAATCCTTTTATTAGGATGATTAATTTCATTATTAATTTCGGTTGATTCCTGATTTTGAGTAAGTAAATCTTCTTCATCATTTGTAATTTCAAAATCTTTTAAATTTTCATCAAACGAAACATGCATTGTTTCTTCGATGGTGTTAGATCTTAAATTAAAAACTCTATAAGCTTTACTTCTATTAGAATATCCGATAAAGATTCCTTTGTCGGATTTAGGATCAAATTTATCCAAATTATCTTTTGTATTTAAAATAAAGCATTTACTTCCAAAAATTCTGAAGTATGATACCTTAGGTTTCTTCCCATGAAGAAGTTCATAAGGTGTCTTATCAGTTAAAGGTCTAACTAAAATTCTATTCAAAATATAACAGGCGGTAGCAACAGCTTCTGCCCAAAAGTGTTTTGGTAAATTACTATCTGAAAGCATAGTTCTTGCACACTCTTGTATCGTTCTATTTTTACGCTCAACTACTCCGTTTTGTTGTGGAGTTCTTGGAAATGAGAAACTGTGAGTTATTCCCTTCTTATTGCAGAATTCCTCAAACTTTTCATTTTCAAATTCACCACCGTGATCACTACGAATAGTTATAATTTTTAAAGATAATTGATTTTGAATCCTTTTTATAAAGTTCTTAAAACATTCAAAAGTATCACTTTTATGTTTCAAAAATATTGTCCATGTAAATCTAGAATAATCATCTACAATTACAAAAACATATTTACTATGATTTATTGACTGAATTTGAGATGGACTAAATAAATCAAGATGACGTAACTCAAGTGGTTTTGAAGTTGAAATCATATCTTTTAATTTAAAGGAACTTTTTCTAAGCTTTCCTAATTGACATGCATCACATAAACTATCTACTTTAAAATTCATTTTAGGGAGACCTCTTACTAGGTCATGTTTTGACAGTCTAGATAATAGTTTGAAATTCAAATGTCCAAATCTCTTATGCCAAATCCAAGGGTCACTTGTATTTGCCAGAAGACATAGGTTATCATTTGAAACTTTCATACTAAGAATATAATATTCTTTTTCCTAGTTCCCTCAAATATTATGGTTGAGTTATTATCTTCAATATGACATTTATCTTTTTCAAATTTAATTTTATATCCTTTATCACATAGTTGACTTATACTTAGCAGATTGTGTTTTAGATTCTTAACTAGCAAAACATTAGTAATAATAGGAGTTTCAGAGTTACCGACATTGCCGATGCCAATCACGTATCCTTTCGAGTTGTCTCCAAAGTTAACCAGTCCTCTGTCTTTGTATATCATATTATTCAGCATATCCGGATTACCAGTCATGTGTCTAGAGCAACCACTATCAAGTATCCACTTATTCCTTTTGATCTGCACAGATTGTCCATTGTGGATTGATTCCTTAATACCCATAAAGCATCTTTCCTACACATTATAAAATTTGGGTAGACAACTAGAATTTGAATAACATTCATATGCAAACTCATGGAACAATGATGGTTTAAACAATTCTAAACTAGGTTTAACAGATTTTTCAAAAATAGCCATTTTAAAACTTTTCAAAATTCAGATTATGAAACTTTTGAAAACAAAGCTCTGATACCAAATGTGAGGAATGCGGATTAAGGATCTTAAGGCTAGAATTAAAACTAGAGGTGGGGTGAATAGTGTTTTAAGAAATTTGTTAATCTTTTTGAGTTTATCTTAATTTGATAACAATGTATACACTAATCAGACACAGATATGAACACAAAATCAAACACAGATGCAAATATAAAGTAAAAGCAGTAAAGGAAAGAACACATCGGATTTTATACTGGTTCGGAGTTACCCTACATCCAGTCCCGCAACACAAGTACGGATTTCCTTTCAAAAACAATTCTAACAAATACAACACTCGGTTTCAAGGCTATAAGGTACACCCTCCAGAATCACAATCCTCTGGGTAGAGATACTTGATTTCCGGGGCAACAAGTTCACCCAATTGATTTCCAGGGCTACAATCACACCTTCTCTCTTTTGATTGATTTCCAAGGCTACAATCACACCTTTTCTCGCTTAATAGATTACAAAGAAGTCTATAACTCTGAATAGCATTGAGAACCTTGTAGAGATAGTGATAGAGAATCAAACTAGAAGTAATCGAGTATGATTCAATGTTGATTTCGGCAGAGTAATGGTATGAATATGTATTAAGAAATGTGGAAGAAGAAGAGAAGTGAAAACCAGAAAAAGTGATTAAAATTTCGTTGAAACTGGCCCCTATTTATAGAAGAACAACAGCCATGACCATTCATGAAGAGTTATGGCGAATAGACACTTCTTTTGAAATTTGAATTTTGAAACTAATTGACACCATGTCGACATGGGGTACTTGGGCATGTCGACATCCCAAAGGGATTTTTGGTGATTTGTTATACTATGTTGACATGGGTAAGTTGGGCATGTCAACATCCCAAAGGAAATTTTGGTGATTTATTTTTCTTTGAAAATAACTTCTATTTTATATTAAAACTATTTTAAACTTTTATAAATATATTTAAATATAGTTAAAATATATAAATAAATGTAGAGAATAATATTTTTGTATATATAAAATTTTACTATACTTTTATATTTAAATCTAAGTATATTTAAAAGTTTTAAATATATTATTTTAAAGATAGTTTAAAATTAGGAGTAATTTGACTTTGAAATTAAAAAGGATTTTGAGGCTAAAATTATTTAAAATCAGGATAGAGGTTTTTGAATCTTTTTAAAGGAAAGTTTTGAAATGATTTTGAAAACAAGATAATTTTGTAAAATCATTTGAATAAAGATTAGCGGATACAAAACAATGTTCCACTAGATTTTTCGTAGGTTCCATCCTACTAAGGGTTCCATCCCTTTAACGGGCTCAAAGTGGATTCCATTCCACGAATAAATTGGATTTTAAGATGTCAGTGCTTTTCTAGGAGTTTTAACAAAATTCCTAATAAAAATACTTATTCTTGAAATCTTGAACTCTTGATAATCTTGATACTCATGAGTCTTCTATCTCTATATCTTGAATCTCTATACTGTACAGTCTTCATTCTTGATACCTGCATGGTTAGATCCTGCATATACATATATATCTAAACTTGCAATGTTAGTATTTATATTTTAAAATCTATTCTAAGGTTGTTGTCATCAAAACCATCATCTCATGGACTAACAGTGGGTACCCAATATAGCCTTATTCTCTGTATTATCTAAGAGTATTACTTTGTAATACTCTTGGTTAATATGGGTATAGAGGTATAGTGTCACATTTGTTACCATTGTTGCTTGGTTGTTGGGTCCGGTTGAATTTCTGCTCTGGAAAGTAGATGGCATACAAAATGAAATACAGAGAATTTTGTAGAGGGATCTGAATTCGTCACTATTGTTGATGTTAATTTCATCTATATACCTATATTATAAATTGTTAAATGTTAAAGCTTGGTAGTTTGAAATTGGATGTGACTTTCATATGTTGAAAAAGTTGAACTTTTTTGGTTGTAAATCTACGAAAGCACTTGTTAAGTGTTATGGTTGCTCTAGGCCTCATTATAGTAATTTGAAATACTATGGTTTGTTATTTTAATTTGAAAATGGTTTTAAATCGAAGGATGATTTTAAATATGACTTTTGGAATTTTCTATGGTATTTTATTTACAAATAGTTTTTGAACTTCTTTATTTTACTCCAACCTTTTTAGTAATGTTTAAAATTATTTCGGAAAGTATTTATTTTACAGAAAAGTTAATATAATAACAAATGTTTAACTTGAAGGATAACAAAGGGGAATTTATCATTTATAATAAAGTGATTTTGTTTTTAAAAGAAGATAGGAATATTTTGGAATAAATATTGGTGAAACGCTTTATATAAAATGTTGTATGGAAAGAGAGATTTATAAATTGTATTTTATACATAAAAGAATAGATATCTAAATAATATTTTTAGAAGGGAAATGATGTCATTTTTGATAAATTGAAATAATGAACCACATTTATGAATTTATAGTGACATATAGAATGATCGTTTTATGGAAAGTATTTGGTCCGATTTAGGAACCGAAGATTTGTAATAAGTATATGAGATTTATAAAAGAAGTTTTTGTAAGTTCTACGGGGTGGATCGTGTAGTGTATATGCAAGTATATGTGACAAAATATATGATGCAACTAAAACAATATTAATCAAAGTAAATATAGAATAAGCACACCAGGATTTTATACTGGTTCAGACCTCCCATCCTACGTCCAGTCCCGAAGCTCCCCTTCGGAATTTGACTATCAAATACCCTCGCTATGCTGGAGGAATAGGCTTGGTTATAATGAGTTATTCTTGCCAAATGTGTGTTCTAGTATAAAACGGATGTTGACTAATTAGTACAATTGCTTCCAATATATATCTAAAGAGTACTGTCTATGAAGAACCGAATATATGGAAGAGTGAATACAAGTATAGATTGATAGAGTGCAGAAATCAAGAATATGATAGAGTTAGTGAGCGTGAGTCAGTAAGGTAGTCAGGTGAGATCTTTCTCTTGATTTCTGATGCTATATATAGTTGTAGATAGGTATGTTGAGTAGTTGCATCCATTAATGAGTGCTATATAGTTGCTTCTGTTGATGATGAAGAGTTGCAGCGAAGAGAAGCAGAGATGTCCATTCGAATGTGACAGTTGAAGTCTTTATTTGAAATCCGAGTTTGAAATCGGACGTTTGATATTTGTATCAGACGTCTGATACTATATACTTTTTGAACATAGTAGGTTTTCAGACGTCTGAGTGCTATTACCAGACGTCTGGTTTAGCTTGTTTGTTACTCCAGAGGACTTTTCCAAACGTCTGGCTTGTGCACCCAGACGTCTGATACTTGTGCATGTCTTTTTTGTGCATCTTTTCTTTTGCTTCTTTGTACCTATCAACTTGTAGTCTCTTGTAGTGTCTTTTGAGCCTCGTTCTTGTCTTTCTAGTGATGTTGTTCTAGCAAATTCCTGTATATATAAATATATATGTACATTTGATTTCCATTGTATGTTGTCATTAAAATCATGGATTTGATTTCCTAACAATCTCCCCCTTTTTGATGATGACAAATATACAATATACTTATATATAATTTTGTATAAATCTCCCCCTGAATATGTGCTTTCTATTATTTATTGTGCTTTCTATTATTTCTCCCCCTTTGGCATTATCAAAAAGCGTTAATAATTTTTAATTGTAGAAATAATGTTCGTACCATCTAATATTTGCCAATCGGCGTAAGGTTATAATATACACAAAAATACACACCAAAAAGCACGTTTCATTAATCATATTAATAGATTACATGCATAGATTTTTTATCTTTTTTATACAAAAGATGGAATCCTAAAAAGTCTAAGTATCTTTTGGGGAAGCTTTATCTTGATCACCTCCTTCATCTTCTCTCTTGGATGAGCTAGCTTGTTTTTTAGGAGATGTCGGAGTGTGCTCGAGAGGTTCTTTATCCTCTTCAAAAGGTTTGGAATGTTTTGAAGGAGGAGGAGAAGACACTGGAGTTGGCCAATCTTCTAAAGGTGGTGTAGGACCACGAACTCTTTGAAGAACCTCTTTTAGAACATATAATGTAGTTGAAAGTGACTCTTCAACTGTGGCCAAGCGAGAAGCAAATGATGTTTCAAAACTATCAATACGTTTAGCCAATAATTTTTTATTTTGGTATAGGATAAGTTGATTTTGGAGAGTTAAGTCATGAATACTCTCATTTGGCTTCGTCTCAGTACGAGTCTCCAAAATATCATCTTGACACGTATAATCAAAAGGTGCAGGAGGAGGAGGAGTAGTCTCACGTTGTTGTTCTACCTCTTGTGATGGTTCAGGTTGATGTTGGGGTGGAGGCCTAGCTTGTCTCTCTTGACGACATTGCGTCCATTCTTGAAATGAGATAAAATCCGGAGGATTTTCCGGTAGGTGAATTAGAGAGAAGAACTTTGTGGATGCATATTTTGGAAAAATTTCTCCAAAAGTGGATAAATATGAAGGGATGTTGTGAGCTCGTAGAAGTCTCATGATGTATGTAGGATAGATGATGGATGGTCGTGATCTAGTCCAAAAATGTTTGAGCTCGTCAAATATAAATTTTGCCTAATTAACCCTTGTTCCACCGAATATAGCATATAGAGCCTTGTGCTCTAATTCTGTGATTTGCTCATGACTACCAAGGCGAGGAATGATAGTGTTGGTGATCATTCTAGTGAGAAGTCTCGCCTTAGGTCTTAGGTATTTTGATGCAAATCTAGGCATGTCATCTTCCCATATTTGATGTGTGATAGTATCTCTCAGTTTGAGATGCATATCTGGAATATTATATAAATCTTCTCCGGTGTCGGAACATCCAAGAGTATGGCCTATGATCCCTGGAGTAAGTCTAATTGTGTTGCCGTAAACACTTGACCATAACCAATTATCATCGTTATCGGTGTTCCAAACAGCTGTGCTATCTAAATTAGCATAGAAAAGAAATATGGCTAGCTGATCGATTTGAACATTATTGGGATTGAAGGAAATCAATGTTTCTAATCCAGCACTTTCGCACATTTCGTCCAAATCATACATTGGGAACTTTAGTAAATTATAAAATGGACCTCTATGAAGCTTCTTCTTTTGAATATCCTTGTATCTCTTGATTGAATGTGGTACACGATTCATCCATCTCTCTATTTGATCGTCAGAGCAAACTTGCGGATTGGATGAAGTGGCTTGGTCTTGCTTGCGTTTAGATATTTTAGGGTTTTTTGTTTTAGGGGATATGAAATTCGAGCGTGTTTGAAGGAAAAAAAATTGGAGAATCAAAGAATCGACCTTGTAGTAGAAACAAAATAAAATGTAAGTGTGAATAAGTGAAAAAATAGTCGTTAATAGGGTATTTTAAAGTGTCGATTGAATTTCAAACGTCTGGAAGTTAAACCAGACGTCTGATTTAACCTAGATTGAAGACAATATATATGTTCAGACGTCTGGTTGGTGGTAGTAGACGTCTGGAATTGATTGGTTTGGAAAATTTGAAAGGCAGAGAGATATAACAGATGTTTGGATGTAGATTCAGACGTTTGGAATAGCTGAAGTGTAAATTTTGTAGGACATATAGTTTTCTCAGATTGCTGGATGTAATATCAGACGTCTGAAAATGGCCTGTGTTTGTATCTTAAAGATGTAGAGACTTTGTTCAAACGTCTGGTCAATAGTTCAGACGTCTGAACTAGACTGGTTTGTAATTTTTATTAAGCAGAGATATTTTTCAGACGTCTGGTACGTTATATCAGACGTCTGATATATGCACGCTGTATAAAAATTTGTGTGATACAAGCGTATCAGACGTCTAAAATAGGCAGTTTTTCTTAAAATAGCCTATTTTTTAAGGGTGTTGCTTATTTTTCGAGAGATTGATTTTTAGTAAAGCATAATATTATTATTTGTGGAACAGAATACGAATATACGTAGATTAAAATACAATGAGAATAAGTAAATTTATTTAGAAGAAGATGGAGTATTGCGATCTTCAGACTTGTCATCCCTCCATGGCTTGAGTGGAGACCATATATTTCCACGTTCATTTGTTCTTGGGGAACCAGAGAATCGCCTAGGTGAGGGATTCAAAGGTGTATGATAAGAAGTAGAGGGATCCAAAGGATTGCAAGGAATTGGAAGTGGTTCATGTACATCCTTCTTACATGAATTACAAAATTTGATCGCTACTTGCTCCAGAAAACTTAGTCGTCGCGCAGTGACCTTAATTTCAAAGTATAATTCTCATTGTAAATCTATTTGCTGCTTTTGGTAGTGATGTATCTCATCAATTTTCTCCTTGGTGTTAGGAGAGACAAATAGAAATCGTTTGGACTTCTTGTTATCGGGGGTGAATCACGTGTGATAGGAGGACCACTTATATGTTGGTTCCTGATCTGGTGTAGGAGTAGGAAGGCGATGAGGTGTATCCGCTGAGCTGTCAGTTGTTGGTGTCGAGAAGGAGAGATGAGAGTTGTCGGAAGACATGCCTTTTTCTTGTGTAAAAATATAATATTTATAAATTCTTGTGAAAAAAGGCTATTTATACATGATTTTAAAGGCTATACATAGGTAATTTCATAAAAAAAATTGCTAAAAAATTGTTGGTTTGTGTTGACAATGTTAATTTGTGGATAAAAAATTTTAGCCAAAAAGGGAATGGATGAAAGTGTAGTATTAGTTTAGAAGATCATTAAGAGAACATATACCTAAATCGCGTCGCAATTTAACAAATGTTTGTTCATTTAGTGGTTTTGTGAAAATATCGGCTATTTGATTTTCGGTATGTATGTATTCTAATGTAATAATTCCTTTTTCTACATTGTCACGTAAAAAATGATGTCGTATATCTATGTGTTTAGTACGTGAGTGATTTACAGGATTTTTTGATAGATTTATTGCACTTGTATTATCGCAATATATTGGTGATTTATCGATAACTTTGCTGAAGTCCTTAAGTGTTTGTTGCATGTATATCACTTGTGCACATGCTAGAGCTGCTGAAATATATTCGGCTTCGCAAGTAGATAAGGAGACACAATTCTGCTTTTTGCTACACCATGAAACTAATGATTGTCCGATAAAGTGACACATTCCGCTAGTACTCTTACAATCTGTTTTACATCCACCGAAATCTGTGTCACTATATGAAACTAGTTCAAACGTTGATCCCTTAGGATAAAACAAACCGTAATCTTTAGTACTGGATAGATATTGTTATCCCGCTTTTTGGTCAAAGCCGGATTATCAAACAAATTGACAAGAAAGGATGGGTATCAGGATTGGAAGTCGATTAGAGACAAGGTTGTGATCGATGTAGTCAGAATTTGGCCAAGCTCCGATCAAGGCAGAATTGATTGGGAATGATAATCAAGGTTAGGAGAGGCTATGTTTCAATTTTCAATACGATCGGAGTTCGTATGCTCGAGATATGGATGGGTCAAATTATGTGAAAACTGGTTCGTATCGATGCATTTCGTATCGATGGATATTGGTTCGAATCGATGATGTTCGCATTGATCATGGTCTGCCGCACTTCGTATCGATGCACTTCGTATCGATGAAGATAGGTTCATTCGCTAGCTTTGGTCAACATGGTTACGAACAGATAATCGTATCGATCAGGATGGAGTTGGCAACATACTTCGAATCGATCCTGTTCGTATCGGTCGGGATGGATTCAGGCTACAGGTTTCGAATCGATACATTTCGTATCGATAGGAAGGCGAGGGCTGAAGATGCATTTCGTATTGATCATGGCTAGAATCGATACGAAGGACTCACGTATGAATCGATTCGAAGAAGATCGAAGACATTAATAGATGGATGGATGCATATGGATACGAAGGATTCAAGAGCGGCATGGTTCGTATCGATCATGTTCATATCGATCGATACGAAGGAAGCAGTCAAAACAATACAAACAGATGGATACGAGTTGGAAGTATGCACGAATCCAGGGAAGTAGAGATCAACGTGGAAAAATCTCTGGAATAACACGATCAACACGGCATGAAAAGCGGATCAAACCCTGAAGATAAGGCCACGTCACATCGCACGCGCGTGCCATCATGGATTCGAAGGAATCGATTCGAAGGAGATCGATTCGAACAAGACGCACAGCCGAAGATCACAATTTTGAATCGACCATATCTCACGATCTACAAGTCCAAATGCAATGAAATTTTCACAGGAGCTTACATACATGCTAAAGGATGTTCACACCAAATTTCAGCTTCATTGGATGAATTCTTGATCGATTCGAATGGACTCCGAATCGATCCCAAAGTGGTCACGGATTTCCTGAAAGCGGGCGTGTGGGCCCCCTCACGTGCTAGAACTGGTCTCCCCTCAATTTAGGTGAAATATCAGCCTCCTACACCTATAAATAGAGCCCCTAGTCATTCAGAAAAGGGGTCGGATAATTTTGAGAGCTAAAGAGCCCCTAGACTCTGCCAGATTTACTCCAGATCACCACTGCTTCCTTAGATTCAGATTATAATCATAAAATCTGTTGTACTACGCGATAAGAAATTGTAATCTTCAAGCATCGTGCAATACAATCATAAAAACCTTGAAGTGGACGTAGGCCGAAGATAGCCGAACCACTATAAATCGTGCGTCTTTGTTTATTATTTCTGGATTGTTGCTTGTTATTTGCTTAGATCTGTGATTTGTGTGTGAATATTGTTGATTTGTATTCATACGCTGGTGCTTTCACTACATTTGGGGTTTGTGACCATTTTTGGCGCAAACAGATATCGTAAGATACGTTTAACAAATCTTTGGGGAGATTCTTTTGGTTTTGCTTGAAATCGGGCACAAAGACATACACTCATCATAATGTCGGGTCGACTAGCCGTCAAATAAAGTAAGGAGCCAATCATACTACGATATAATTTTCATCAAAATCTTTTCCGTTATCATCTTTTTCCAAGTGAACACTAGTACTCATTGGTGTTGGTTTGCTTGAAGTTTTATCCATTCCAAAATGACATAATAGATCATTACAATATTTTTCTTGATGAATAAAAATACCATTTTCAAGTTGTTTTATTTGTAAACCTAAAAAGAAATTTAATTCTCCCATGTGAGACATTTCAAATTCGTTTTTCATAATATTTGAAAACTGAGTACAAAGATTTTCGTTAGTTGAACCAAAAATAATATCGTCTACGTAAATTTGTACAACTAAAATGTCAATATTTTCCCATTTAATAAATAAAGTGGTGTCAATTTTACCTATTTGGAAACTAGATGCAATCAAATGATTTTTAAGATGTTCGTACCAGGCACGGGGGGCTTGCTTTAAACCGTATATGGCTTTGTGCAATTTAAAGACATGATTGGGATATTTTTCGTGAACAAATAATGGAGGTTGTTCAACATATACATTTTCCTTAATAAAGCCATTTAAAAAAGCACTTTTGACGTCCATTTGAAATAATTTAAAATTGTGATGATTTGCAAAAGCAAGTAATGTACGTATGGCTTCGAGTCTTGCTACTGGAGCAAAAGTTTTGTCATAGTCGATTCCCTCTTCTTGATTATAACCTTGAGCAACTAAACGCGCTTTATTTCTAACTATATTTCCGTATTCATCTACTTTGTTTTTAAATACCCATTTTGTTCCAATAACCGATTGGTTTTCAGGTCTTGGTACAAGTTCCCAAACATTAATTCGTTCAGATTGATTTAATTCTTCTTGCATGACTATTATCCAAAAATCATCGTTTGAAGCTTCTTTATAATTCTTTGGTTCAAGATTTAACATAAATGCAATATGATTTATTTGGTTAAGTTAATTTCTAGTTAATCTGGAATTAAGTTCCCCAATGATATTATCTTTTGGATGATCTTTAAGAATTCTAGGAGATGATACTTGAGTATTATTTTGTACATTTGTCTCATTATTAGACGAGTTTGTTGTATTTGTTATAGAAATAATTTCTTCATCATCAATAGTATGATTGTTAAGGAAATTTTTATCAAATGAAACATGTAAACTTTCTTCAATTGTGTTAGTACGTTTATTAAAAATTCTATATGCTTTGCTACGATCCGAATATCCAACAAAGATTCCTTCATCGGCCTTCGGGTCGAATTTTCCTAAATTGTCTTTTGTATTTAATATAAAACATTTTGACCCAAAAGTTTTAAAGTATAATACTTTAGGTTTTCTTCCAAAAAATATTTCGAAGCAAGTTGTTTAGTCATAGGTCGTATGGTTACTCGATTCAAATCATAACAAGCCGTAGCAATAGCTTCAGCCCAAAAATGTTTTGGTAAACCACTACTATTTAATAGTGTTCGAGCATATTCTTGTAACGTACGATTTTTCCTTTCTACTACACCATTTTGTTGTGGTGTGCGGAGAAAAGAGAAATTATGACTTATACCCTTTTTATTACAAAAATTAGTAAAAAAATCATTTTCGAATTCTCCACCGTGATCACTTAGAATATTCTTGATTTTCAAATTCATTTGAGTTTTAATTCTTTTAGCAAAAATTTTAAACATACCAAAAGTGTCACTTTTATGTTTTAAAAATAAAGTCCACGTATATTTTTGAAAAATCATCAACTATTACGAAAACATATTTGTTGTGATTTATGGATCGTACTTGAGTTGGACCAAATAAATCTAAATGTAATAATTCTAATGGTTGTTTTGTAGAAATATTATTTTTAGATTTAAAAGAGCTTTTCTTTAATTTACCGATTTAACAAGCATCACATAAATTTTCTACTTTATAGTTTATTTTAGGTAAACCTCTAACTAGCGCATATTTTGCTAATTTATTAATATATTTAAAATTAATATGGCATAAATGTTTATGCCATAACCATGGATCGTCATGTTTGGCGGTTAAACATAAGTTTGAATTTCGATTTATATTCATATTTCAGACATAAATATTTTTGTTTCTAAATCCTTCAAAGATAAGTTGTTTGTTATTATCAAAAATATTGCATCTATCTTTTTCGAAATTGATTTGAAAACCTTTATCACATAATTGACTAATCCTAAGTAGATTGTGTTTTAAATTTTCTACTAACAAAACATTTGTAATAATAGGAGAGCTAGAAATACAAGAGTTGATGACTTCTTTGATGCCAACGACGTATCCTTTTGAGTTATCTCCAAAAGTTACTATTCCACCATCGATATATGTTATATTTGATAACATTTTTGCATTTCCGGTCATATGCTTGGAGCATCCACTATCAAGTATCCATTTCACCTTATTTTTTATTTTGGATACCTGCAAGATAAAAATAATTTAATTGGTACCCATACACTTTGCTAGGGTCCTAGATGTTAGAAGGAGCAGGTAGCCACACCCAAGAAGGTTTGGTACCTTTATGAATATAATTTTTATTATAGACTACATTATCTAGGAAATTATTAATATGTTTTTGTCTAATCAATTTATTATTTGTCTTAGGAATCCAAATTTTTATATTTTTGGTATTCGTAACAGACTTAGGTGATCCTTTAGTCTTTTGATAAATAAAACAATATTTCTTAATATTATTCCCTTTTTGTTTAGGAATTTTTTTAAAATCCTATTCCATTTCTATTTTCGAAAGGTTTTGAAGTTTAGATAAGATTTTCCAAATCTTGTTTTCCTTTATTAAATTTTGAAACATTATTTGTAATTTTATCTAATTTTTCTTTTAATTCAAAATTTTCAATTTTCAATGTTTCTATATTACTTTTTAAATTGATATTTTCTTTTAACAATATATCCTTTTCTAGTTTAACTTTTCCAAAATCGATAGATATAGTCTCAAATTTAGTCAAATTACTTTTAACTTTTTCTTGAGATAATTCTAGTTCCTCCTCTAAAATAATTTTTTCATCTTTTAACATTCCTATTTCTAGTTCTAATCGATTTATTTTGGCTATGTGATCCTTATTTAATTTTTTAATTTGTCTAAATTTATCATCTAATTCCATGCTAAGTTATAATAATTCATCATAGCTAAGGTCAGGACATACCTCATCAGTTTATGCCATAAAACATACATTAGTTTGTTCTCCGTCACTATCGCTGTCACTCTCTGATGATGATGAAGAGTCTGAGTCATCCCATGTTACTTTGAAAGCTTTCTTCTTTTTGAATTTTTCAAATTTGTTCTTCTTTTTTTCATTGTTGAGCTTGGGACAATCTTTCTTCATATGTCCAAATTGATCACATTCATAGCATTTAATTGACGTTTGATTTGTTGAGCTTGATTTTCCTCCTTTCTGAAATTTGGTCATTTTCCTAAACTTCTTGAATTTGTTGTAATTTTTGGCAATAAATACGATTTCCTCTTCGTCTAAGTCGGAGTCTTCATTTGTTGCTGGGAATGCTATATTTTTCTTCTCCGAATTTGTTCTTTTCTTGCCTGCAAATTAGCTTCATAGGACATTAAATTTCCTATTAATTCTTCAACTAAGAGTGTTGAGAGGTCATTAGCTTCTTCGATAGCTAATACTTTTCTTTCCCACTCTGGAGTTAAAGAATTGAGTATTCTAGATACTAAGTCAAAATTTATGAATTTAACTCCTAGTGCCATTAAATCATGTTGAATAGTTTGGAATCTAGAGTACATGTCTACTATAGATTCATTTTGTTTCATTTTAAATGATGAAAATTGGTTTTGTAAAATTGAAATTTTAGTTTGCTTAACTTTATTCGTGCCTTCGTGTGTAACGTGTAAGGTACGCCAAATATCATATGCAGTGTTACATAACATGACACGTAAAAATTCATTCTTGTCTAATGAACAAAATAACACATTCATAGCTTTGGCATTATTAGAAGCTGTGGTTTTTTGTGTATCATTCCATGTATTCATAGCAGTAGTAGGTGCTTCATATTTATTTTGAGTGGTTGACCAAATTTCTAATCCATTAGCTTCCATAAAAATTCTCATACATGTTAACCAATATGCATAATTAGAACCATTAAACTGTGGGGGACGTGCTGTAGATTGACATTCTTGAAAAATACTTGCCATATTAAAGTGATTCAAATACGTGTTACTGTACTTTGATCAAACCTTGCTCTAATACCAATTGTAAGTTCTACAGGGTGGATCGTGTAGTGTATATGCAAGTATATGTGACAAAATATATGATGCAACTAAAACAATATTAATCTAAGTAAATATAGAATAAGCACACCAGGATTTTATACTGGTTCGAACCTCCCGTCCTACGTCCAGTCCCGAAGCTCCCCTTCAGAATTCGACTATCAAATACCCTCGCTTCGCCCGAAGGAATAGGCTTGGTTACAATGAGTTATTCTTGCCAAATGTGTGTTCTAGTATAACACGGATGTTGACTAATTAGTACAATTGCTTCCAATATATATCTAAAGAGTACTGTCTATGAAGAACCGAATATATGGAAGAGTGAATACAAGTATAGATTGCTAGAGTGCAGAAATCAAGAATATGATAGAGTTAGAGAGCGTGAGTTAATAAGGTAAACAGGTGAGATCTTTCTCTTTATTTCTGATGCTATATGTAGTTGTAGATAGGTATGTTGAGTAGTTGCATCCATTAATGAGTGCTCTATAGTTGCTTCTGTTGATGATGAAGAGTTGCAGCGAAGAGAAGCGGAGATGTCCATTCGAATGTGACAGTTGAAGTCTTTATTTGAAATCCGAGTTTGAAATCAGACGTCTGATACTATATTTTTTTTAACATGGTAGGTTTTCCAAAGTCTGAGTGCTATTACTAGACGTCTGGTTTAGCCTGTTTGTTACTCCAGAGGACTTTTCCAGACGTCTGGCTTGTGCACCCAGACGTCTGATACTTGTGCATGTCTGTTTTGTGCATCTTTTCTTTTGCTTCTTTGTACTTATCAACTTGTAGTCTCTTGTAGTGTCTTTTGAGCCTTGTTCTTGTCTTTCTAGTGATGTTGTTCTAGCAAGTTCCTGTATATATAAATATATATGTACATTTGATTTCCATTGTATAGTTGTTGTCATTAAAACCATGGATTTGATTTCCTAACAGTTTTATAAAAATAAAGAGGATTCATAATATCAATTTTATAAATAGAAAGGAGATCTATAAAAGGAGTTTTATAAATATAAAAGATATTTATAAAGGGATTTTTATAAAAGGATTGAGATTTGATATCTATAAATAATCATGTTAAATTATGGTGGTATGGAAAGTATTCTTTTCATACTTAACATCAAATTCCAAGGTTGGAAAACTCGTCCCCATCATGAGAATCAAGAATGTATGTCGAGACAAGGATATTATGCTAACTTGCCCAATTTCATTGTTAATCGAGGGATAGTACAAGTTTGAAATCAGAAAAGGATGGTAAGTATATTTGGTCTAACTTCCTATGATCCATTTACTTACACCAAAAGGAAAGTGGTTTGGGGTTTATAATAAACAATGTTTTTAAATGACATTTGTTTTGGCCCATTTAAATATGGTTTTGGAAATATGAAATATTTCTTAATATTTTGTGAATAAACTTATACAATTGAAATAAGTGTATGGTTACATTTTCTAAGTATTAAAAGTGTAGTTGTAACAACGCATACCTTAATGGGCCTAAATTTTGACAAAAATCGAAACCCAAGACCATTAAAGCACAGATCATTGGATTTGGTATCTGCAAATAAACATGAGCATTATCAGAGATTGATAGAAATCTACACTCATAGTGGAAACAATAATAGGATAAGAATACTAATTATGACTACTGCATTGGAATTAATGGTATTCCTTGGATAATAAGTTGTCACATCAGCATCGAGCAGGAGAGAAAAGAAGACCTTTCTAATAACTAAACACAACCAACACCAGTGACCTGTTCCTCTAAATCTATCATGTCGGTTGTAATGAGGAAGGTGTCAGAACAACGTTCTGGTGACGGGAAAATCTATAAATTGTCCATAACATAAATTTATGCCGATTGGTTTCTATTTAATTGTTATGTCTATTAAGGTTAGCAATTTTAACCTAACCTTGCATTGCACACACGATTACTTGCCTACCCCTTCCCAAGGTATAAAATACTGACGAAGCCTTATCAACCACCCAATACTTCCAAACGCATTTGCCACTTAATACTTATAAATATGAAGCTGGCTTCTATAATCACTGTATAATACTTTTAAAAGAGAAATAGGCAGATTGCCATTTAAGACCTCAATCATGGTAGACCTCATCATTTAAGACTATTTCCACGGTGGTTTTCTAACAATGTTGTCAATGGTCGGTAGGCTCTAACTACAAAGACCTCTAACCACTATTTATGGCTTCTGACATTTAATGTCCGACTATTACCGCATTTATCGCCAATAAAATCGTAACCATGTAAGAGACAGTACCTAAGCCACTTAATACCATAAAAAGGACTGGCGTACTTCTATCCATTTAATACCTATATTCTAGGCATATCCTACATCACTTAATACCTATCCCCAGGCGAACTTCTCACTGGTACCATCGTTATTACGGCCTTAGCAATGTGAGAGACTGTACCCAAGCAACTTAATACCTCATTAATAAGGACTAGGCATACCCCTGACCATTTAACACATATTTAAACATAGGCCTTTGTCATTTAATACCTAACCTATGCCGGACTCCTCACTGGTACTATCTAGCTGCAACGCTTGGAATCACACTCGGCTACTTAATACTTCCTTTTTGGAGAGAGACGAACCCTAGATCAGTCACTTAATACCTCAAACTTGAAGCAAACCCTTCGCGGGATATCCACTATCACTCTTAATTATTAATTTGGAACCTTACTAGGTTACTTCTTTCGATAGGGCGGCGGGCCCTAAAATAGCCATTAATACCTCAACACTGAATAAGAGACACCCTTATTTATTTTGAATCTCACTAAGTTATTTAATGCATCCTTTTAGGAGAGAGACGGACCACACAGCCACTTAACACCTCAAACCAAAAGCGAACCCCTATGGAGATATCCCTTACCGCTCCAAATTCCAAATTTGAACCATTTAATACTCTTAATTGGGAAAGAGGCGGGCCCTAAAGCAACCACGTAATACCTTTGACCCTAAAGCGGGTCCTATCTCTCACAAAGTCATGGGTCCTAGGATTAGTGATATCTCACATCAGTAGTAATTGCACCCGACCGCCGGTAGCCTCAAAGTGAAGGGCAATTCCATTGAGTGACTCTTCTAACCTCGCATCACTACCCTACTAAGTCCAATTAACCATCCTAAGTCTCTACTTATACTATCTTAGGTTGAAATTGGACTTAGCTTACTAACTCTCTTTTTATTTAAGGCAACAAGATTTACCTTTAATGCGTATCTACCTATAAATCCCCTTTTTATGCTCATAAACGTCAATTTGTTCATAAAATCCTAACGGACATTTCCTAAGACATTATGTATGATTATTGATTTCAAATTAGTAACCTTTTTATATCTATTTCATTTTTATCAGTTCCATTAATCCACTGGTCCCTATTAATTGTAACTCTACTCATTTCCATTATTTTCCCATTAATTGGAGTTACAGTCTTTAACTAACTAATTCTAACCCCTAATATAATCCTATCCATTATTTCCCATTAATTAGGGTTATAATATCTTATTTCCTATTAGTTATTTGCAATTCCTAATTTATTGTCCATTAATAGGAGTTACTGCATTTTCTAATTCTACCTATTCACTTCCCTAAATATAATAATAACTAACGAACGTTACATATAAATAACGCACTAATAAATGATGTTCTTCTTCATTAACGCATTAAATACGTATAAAGTACCTAATAAAACTACTATTCTTATCGAAATATATTCTAGTCATAAATATTTAACTAGAATATACTTTCCATATTAGTTTGTAGGAATTAAATTCCTCAAGAGGAGTTTTCGCTATGATTTCCTTAAATTGGTTTAACACAAAAGGAAAGATTTACTACATTTGAAATTACAAGAAATGGATAATTTGTTTTTATTTGTAATAACTAGTGTAAACTATGGAGAATCTACAAATTAGCACAAATTTGGTCAATAATTCAAAAATCATATTTTACATCAAAGTACAGATCTAAAATAAAAATATACAACATTCGAATTCTAAAATCTTTGGGACTGATTTCCAGATCTAGGTGTAAACATATTTCAAATTACGTCTAAAATAAAAATATGTAAGCAATAGGTTTCTACACTAGTTTAAGCTTGTATTTCACAAATAAAATTAATTTAGGCATAAAATCAAATGTATGCCAATGGAATAGATTTAAAATCATAAAAAATATATAAAATTTCCCACTCACCTTTTAAAAGTGATCCAAATCTCCAGATCTAAAGTAGAACCTTAAATTCTTCTCCAAACCCTTTTTAATCCAATAAATATGTATAAAAGTGATATACATACATTAGAATTACATATCTGAGAAAAGATATGGGATTAGGAGAGAAAATAGATACAAATATATAAATTACCTCAAGTGCGCGCATAGTTGATTTTCTTCTCTTCTTCATTTTATTAGAATTCTATTCTTATCTATTTTGTATGAATATAAATATAAATATCTTTTTTTTATAATTTAGAAAGAAAGCGGAGAATAAAAAATGGCAGAGCTTCGCTACTGCCTCCAAAAAAATATGAGAAGAGAAGGGGGTTTAGGCCTGAATTTATAGGCATAAGAATCAACCTCAACCTTCGGATTGAAATATATTAAATCTGGGTCGTTGGGCCTAGGTTAATCCTAGCAGCCATACACGAAGCTGTCTATCACCCCCTTCCTAGGGGTCGACTACCCCTGGTTGACCGCTCCAATATGCGGGTCGACCTGTGGGCCCTAGATAATTAACATACAAATGTTAATTTTCTTATTCAAATTATTTTCATTTCGAATTCGTTTTTCGTCCATAACTTCTTCGTTCAGACTCTGATCGCAAAATTCCAAATATGAAAGTTGCTTAGAATTTCGCCATGAACGCAATGGTGCAAGTTTCGTGGTGAAATTCCATCGTTTGCACAATTTCTATTTTTGGAGTCTAATTAGTTAACTAACCAACTAATTAATTAAGTAGCGCCTAATTACGGGGTATTACATTCTTCTCTCCTTAAAAAGAATTTCTTCCTCGAAATTTCACCAATGACTAAGTTATGGTTTTGGCTCCTAATTATCCTATAACTACATAATCAATGAGTGGACAACCAATTTTTTCAACCAAACGTGCACAAGTGCTTAGTATACTAATGTATTACCACACAAAAAATATGTATGCAAAATGATTGTAAATCAGATCCTCTTATATGAATGCATTTCTTTTAAAAACATTTTTAAAATATGATGCAAACAACCTAATATACTGGCAGTTCTATATGTATGTAGCTTTTCGAAAAATCTTTTCAACCAAAACCCCCATAACCCTACGAATAGAAGTAGAAGCAACCAATTTTGCATCCAATTCCTACCATCCAAAAATCTAACGCATTGAAAAATCGCTTCCTAAACTTTACTCATATGCTGGTAAAAGGAATTTAGATAGAGAAGTTAACATTCTTACCACTCAATAATCTTCCTATTGCGGTAGTACAGTTGAATTTTCCTCGCTTCCTCGGATTTACTCCAAAATTTCCATGCACAAAACGCATAAGGATGCTTATTTTCAAGCCCTAAAATGGAGTTGAGTCTAGAATAGACTCATGTGCATCGTCGATAAGGTATGAAAATAGAAATTCCAAGTCTAAAACAACTTTTCTCTTGTTACCGCTTGTGTTTATCACATCATAGATCCAATATACCGCTAAATCTGCAAATTCTAACTCTATATGCCTTCCCCATGCTTAACATGTGGCCTTCAAAATAAAATATTTCATAAAAGGTCTTTCTCACTTTTCAAATAAAGGGGAAACTTTTTAAAATATTTTCCTTCTTAAAATTTTTGATAAATCAAGCCACAATTCAACGTAGTCAGAAGTCGGTTATGCGCTAAATGCATAAACCAAATTTCAAAATTCTACAGCTAACCTTTACCCATAAAACTTGATATTTTATTTAAAAATTTCATCAGCTCAATTACCGAAATTTTTTAGCTTTTAAGGAACATGAGCAATGACCCTTGTTATCGGCATTCTAGCCTGGCTATATCAAATTGATTGCATGAGTTAGATTCGACTGCCATCATGGCCGACGACTCCAGAGTGATGATTGTGGAACCCAGAAGTCAAGTAAAAATGATCATATAAAGTCAGGACTGAATGGATTTGATGGATGTACAATGTAAGATGCTCAAAGTATGGAATATGGCTCAATGATTAGAAGGGATCGGCATAGATTGGTTCATTAAGAGGGATCGACATACTTCATGAAGGAGGGATCGACACACATTGAAATACAAGAGCACCCTTATAGAAAACGGTCAATATCTCGAGATCTACAAGTCTAAAGCATATGAAATTTGGAAAGCTAGGTATATGGACCCTAAGGAACCTACCCTAGCAATTGTGCATCAAAAGGATAATATTAGAGGGATCAACATGAATCCCTTGGAAGGGATCGGCAGAGAGCAGTATACAAGTAATGTTGAGTCAAAGATCAAGCAATAACTCGAGTTCCAGTGATCCAAATGATGTGAAAATTTGAGGTTGAACATATTTTAGCATGATGAAGCCTCTATAGGGATCGCTCCCTAAAATTCAACCAAAAAAGGGATCGATAGTGATCCCTCCACATTGGGAATCGGGCCTAGTGGTCCCACTAGTAGGCCCATGTGGATTAGAAGATCCTTCAGTCAAAATTTCAGGGAGATAGATGGTCGTCTTCACTTATAAATACTGCCCTGATGGGTCATTCTAAGGATCTTTACGCTGCTTGTTACTCTAGACTCTATTGTAATCAAGTGTTTGCTATTTTCTACTGTTGTAATCAGATTTATAAGTGATTAATAAAGGATAATCTTCAAAGTGGATGTAGTCATACAATGCCAAACCACTATAAATTTTTGTGTCTCTGATATAGTTGATTCTCTGTTACTTGTTGATTTGTCTACTCAGTTTAATTTTGTTTTTTTCACTTACTTCTCTACAAAAAACTATTCTTGGGTGTTTGTGACCAATTTAATTGTAAACATTTTGGTGCTTTCATTGAGAGACTAGATTCTCAACTTTCTAGGATCCCCTTGTTGCTACGGGATTGGATAAATCTCCCAAAGGAGATCTGCAGTTACCTTCAAGAAGTTGCTAATACTACTCAGATTTGTAGAAATCTAAGTAAGGCTATTGATAATTGTGAGATATACTAAATCTACTTCTCAGAACGTGGAAGGAAATGAGAATACTAGCATTTAGCAAGGAGACCCAAGCAATCAACCAACAAATACGAATGCTAAACTGGTTGAAGTTCAGAATCCCACTGATTCTATTACAAGAGCAGAATTTCATAATTTAATGAGAGAGGTGATGGAGAGCCGTCTACAATTAAATCAAAAAAATTAGACCAATAATAACTTGATGATCTAAATCCATTAGCAGTAGTGGGGGAAAGCTAGGAGGGATCCCACTCCTTACTCGACATCGGAAAGTTCTAGCTCATTAGACAAATAACACATGCATAAGCATCGCAGGATAGAAGAATATCGCGCATTAACTTCAATACATCACTTGGCAGACCATCATGGTCTGCCAAGATCAATCGGTTTCGATCCCTCCATAAGGATCAGTATCCATCCCTCCTTCAGAGGAGGGATTCCACCCACACACCTTAGGAATCGAGGTGAAGCTGCTTTTGTTGGTTTGGCTAATGGAGTTCAATTGAATGCTGACCAGGTTGTAACACCCCTAATTTTTGTTTAACATTATTTAGGACATTTAATTAGATATATTAAATAGAATAATATAGTTGATTAAGGAGTTGAGATTTAATTTTCAATTAACATGGCCGCGGCTAAACTAAAGAATGTATAAGTATAGTTTATAATTTAAAAGTTAGGAAAATAAGAGGAGGGCAATATGGGAATAGTCATACCCATATACCCTTAAACCCTCCCTTATTCTCACCTACCATTTCATAAATCAAAATAGACATAAAAGAGAAGATATAGCCAACCATTAAAACACCTTAGGAGATCGGCAAACTTGGAAGATCCAAGAGAGAAAGCTAGAAGATTAAAGATAAAGCAAATCTCAAACTCCAACAACTTAATCAAGATGAATAATAGTGTAAATCATCTCATTTTTCCTTGTTTTGGTTAGGTTATGGATAATAACCGAATGTAATTTGCTGTGTTGATTATGCTTGGACCTAAAATCATTGTTTGGATAGAATAATGATTTATGGTGATTTATTGGAATTTTTATAGAATTAAAATGAAGGGTTTGAAGGTAAAAACCTAACTACCAACCTCCAAACAACTTGATTTTTGGATATGTTGTGTAAAACGTAATTTTGGAGATGATTTTTTATTTCATAATTTTCGGAGTTAATAGGAATATTTTATTAATGTCCTAAGGTAAAAAGGCATTTATTACGGGTTTTAATTATTAAGAATAATGGATTCTGCCCTGAAATTTTTATATGATGTAGAAAATATTATTTTAGATTTTGGTGAATTTTTTGGATTTTTCCCAAGTGATTTCGATTTATTATAAATTTTCTAGGCTAAAAAGGCTTAATGATTATATTAAAATATTAATATAATTAATTATTTTGAAAATAATTTTTGAAATAATAAATATGATTTATAGCAGTTTTTCTGCAAAGAAAGGTTAAAGTATGTTAATAACCAATAGGATTTTGACAAAGGATAGGAGTTGGTGAAAAGAATATACTTTAATTAGCAAAATAACAGTTTTCAAGTTATTTACGACTGCCATTCAACCTTTCGACTTAGATCAATCTGCAGCACTTCTGGACCCTTCTGCAGCATTTTAGAAGAACCTTTCGACTTAGTAACCTTTCGACTAAGTAACCTTTCGATTTAGATCATTCTGCAGCACTTCTGGACCCTTCTACAGCAATTTGGAAGAACCTTTCGACTTAGTAACCTTCGACTAAGAAACCTTTCGACTTAGATCATTCTGCAGCACTTCTGGACCCTTATGCAGTATTTTGGAAGAACCTTTCGACTTAGTCGAAAGCTACCTTTCGACAGAAGTTGTAAACGTTGCGGAAGCGCTTTCGTAGCAGTTTTCTCCAACTTTGTTTTCAAACTTCAAATAGGCATAACTCTCTAACCGTAAGCCCGTTTATCTGTTGTGACCACTCTACGGAAAGGGAAACCATCATTTGAATACAATGGAATAGGTTAGAGACCTTAATTCTACACTTATAAAAAGTTATAGCTAAAACAAAGTTTTATATTTTCGAAGGAGTTGATTTCTTTGCTTCCGAATATGTTTGCTTGGTTTTCTTTGCCTTTGAAGGGGATACTTTCAAAGGGGTTGTAAAATTGTTTTCTTTTGACAAAGTTTTATACTTTCAATTGGTAGAATTTAAAGTATTATAAGACGAGAGCCTAATGTTTTTAAGAGATTTCGAAGGAGGTAATCCTACGAAGTCGAAAGCTAGGTTTTAAAGGTACCGAAAGGTTTTATGACCGAAACTCTATTTAAAAACCCATGGCTATATTAAAGGAGTTTTTATAATGGTTTAAGAAGGATCTATCTGTTATAAATTAAACCCATAGGAGTGGTATTGCTGTGTTGTTATATTGCTTCTTCTAATATGAATATATTCACTTTATAATGGACCCATAACTGCATTTTGGGGAAAAATGGTAGGAGAACTAGTTAGGTTAACCCAATAGTGAATATAAATTGAATAAACTCCTAAATGAGTAGAATTGCATCCAGGAGGTCAGGAAGATCAGAATGTAGGATGCTAAAATTTAAAGGAAAGATATTAGCAGGGGCCAATAGGTTTATAGTAAGCCCATGAAAATTATATGATATTGGCAGGGGCCAATAGGTTAATAGTTAGCCCATGAAAACTACGTGTAAAGAGGATGTCAGACAGACAGGTTCATAGTTAGCCCATGAAAACTATGTGTAAACGAAGATGTCAGATAAACAGGTTCATAGTAAGCCCATGAAAACTATGTAATTGGACATGGAGTTCTTAAATGTTTAACCGGTTATTAGTTAGCCCATGAAAACTAATAGGTTAATAGTAATCCTAGAAACTATAATTGAGACATATAGTCAGAATGAATGGGGATGGGTAATCCAGATTTGAATTGCTTGTTTTGCATATCATCATAATGTTTTGAAATACTATGTTTTAACCATTGTGGATGTAGGAGCACAGTATATGGTTTTATAAAGGTTTTAGGATACTAGTGAGGGGAAAACCCGTTCCGCTATGCGACGTGGTCTCACTAGATATCTATTTGGTTTGAGATGATAGACTATTATTCATACCAGGCTTTATGTCTGACTCGAAGTTTTTGTTTTCCCCTTAAACTCTTGGGTACTCATTTGATTTTGAGTAGTTTGAGGTTTAGGATTTTCAGGTTCTCTTCTTAGACGAATAAAGCTTCCGAAGGCGTGTAGGAGGCATATAGTTATTTAGAGATATCTTTTCTGCTGTGTTTTTTATTTGTAAAGGAAGATTTATTAGCCTTATTATATACTATGATCAACCAAGGGGACATCTTCATACGTCGCTCTTAGCGTATGTGTAATAATTATATTTTTACTGAACGTGGTTAACGTTTTGGGATTATGTTTAAACATGAAATGTTTTGAATGGATGTGGAAATATGTCTTTGAATTGTTAATTTTTTTTCCATATTCTTATGATCTGTGTATCAATGAATCTAGCACCACCGTATTTGGTCACCGAAGATTAATAACTATGGATGACTACAACATCCATAACCCTTAAAATAGGTGGATGCAATAAGTTGGTATCAAAGCATAATTTTATTATAAAGCATAAAATAAACAAACATTTTCAAATATAATCCCCACTCTCTTATATCGTTCTTCTGTATCTTACTAAAGCTCGTATGCAGATTACGAGAAAGAAAGGTATGGAAGCAGGAAATGGAAGAGTGAATCTAGGTGGAGGAAGCACCTCAACTAACGGAAACACTCGACCCACTACAAAGAGACAATCAGGTCGATTGGAAAATGCTAACCAAGATGCAACTGCCAATGTGAGTGTTGGAACCCCACCAGTAGATATGGGGATGATGTATCAGTTCTTCGTCAACTTGATGCAAGCTGGAGCAACTGTAGGGGTAGTTGGAGGTAATGCTGTGAATGATGGAGGAGCCAATCCTATGGCCCTAGTTGGCAATAATTATGCTAAGTTGAGCAGGGATTATACCGGTCTAGAAGGGAAGCCTTTTCTTGAAACAGAGGATGCTGTTGAAGTTGAGAACTGGATTTTGAACTATGAAAGGATCTTTACAGATTTAGGCTTGGATGATGGAGAGAAGAGAAGGCTAGCCTCTAGACGGTTGCAAGGGTTAGCGCTTCAATGGTGGAACAGTGTGACAGTTGGAGTTCCGAAGGAAGAGCTGACATGGGCTGATTTTAGAAGAAGGTTTGAGCAGAGGTTCTTGTCCGAGGTTGCCAAGTCGGCATTAATGAGGAAGTTCATGGATCTTGTACAGGGAGAGATGTTAGTGATTGAGTATGCTGCTAAGTTTGATGAGTTATCTCGATATGGTTATGTATTGGTTGACACTGATGTTAGAAGAAATGAGAGATTCATTCGAGGTTTGAGGCCAGAGCTAGGTAAAATGACCATGACTCATATTACAGAGCCTTGTCATGTAGTGGTGGAGATGGCCATTCGCCATTAGGAGATGCTTGCTGTGTTTGTTAGGGAGAAACCATTTGAGTCCTAGGGCCCTCAGGGAAAGAAAAGAAAATTCTTCAAGAAGAAAGGAGCCTAGAAAAGGGATGCTGCCAAAAAAGCGAAGGCTGATTTAGGGTGTTATAAGTGTGATAAGAAGGGTCATTATGCCAACGAGTGCAGAACTGGCAAAGGAAAGAAGCCTGCAGAAAAGAATGTGAAATGCTTCAACTGTGACCAAGTTGGGTATTATAAGAGCCAGTGTCCAGAGCCAGTCCGAGCAGACAGAGGGAAGGTGTTTGCTATTGGACCACCTTCTTCTTCTAGACCTACTGCCGTAGAGAAAGGGAAAACGGTGAAGGAAGGTATACTTTTGTTTAGAGTATACAAGTTAGAGTACTTTTTGATACCAGTGCATCACACTCATTTATATCACAGTATTTGGTTGATAGGTTATGTATAGAACCCATATATCTTATTACTTCCTTAAAGGTTGCAAATCCAATAGGAGGGCATGCAACTCTTGGGATGAGATGTGACCAGTTAGAACTTGAATTGTTAGGTCATAAGTTTGCATGCAATTTGTATGTTTTTGATTTCGTAGATTTCGGGATCATTTTGGGTATGGATTGGTTGGGTAAGTATGAGGCTAGGATATTTTGTCAGGATCGGGAATTATCGTTGAGGCACCCAGATAGTCGTAACCAAATCATTTTCTCAGTGGAGAATTCCAGTAAGAGTGTTTGTGCTTTGTTAAGTGCCTTGGAGGTGGGAGATGACCTTAGCCCGGTTCATGTAGTAAGAGAGTTTGCAGATGTATTTGAGCCGGTCACTGGATTACCACCGAAACGAGTTGTAGTGTTTCGGATAGACCTTGTACCAGGAGCTGAACCTATTTGTAGACCACCTAGCAGAATGACATCGATAGAGATGAAGGAATAGAAGGTGCAGCTAGTGGATCTTGAGGGAAATAATTTTATTAGACCAAGTAGTTTACCTTGGGGAGCGGCCATGGTGTTTGTAAACAAATCAGATGGGTCGTTAAGGATGTGTATCGGCTAACGTAAGCTAAACGAGAGGCGATCAAGAATAAGTATCCTTTGTCGAGAATCGATGACTTATTTGATCAGTTGAGTGGAGCCAGAGTGTTTTCCCAATTTGACTTGGCGATAGGTTTCCATCAGCTAAGAGTGGCAGAGGACAGTATCCCATTGACGACGTTTCGAACCAGATATGGATCATATGAATGGTTAGTAATGTCATTCGGATTGACAAATGCACCTGCTTTCTTCGTTGATTTGATGAACCAGGTTTTCTGAGAGCAATTGGATAGGTTCGTATTGGTATTCATAGATGACATTTTAGTATACTCAAAAGATGAAAGAGAGCATGAGATTCATCTTAGAGTGGTGTTGGAGACGCTGAGGCAGAATCAGCTAAAGGCAAAATTTTCCAAGTGTCATTTATGGAAGAAAGAGGTTAAGTTTCTTTGTCATGTGGTTTTAGAGAAGGGATTGTCAGTCGATCCAGATAAGATCGAAGCTGTGAACAATTGGAAAAGTCCAGAAACGGTGATCGAGATCAGAAGTTTTCTTGGACTTGCTGGCTATTACTGAAGATTCATTGAGGATTTCTCACGGATAACAGCGCCTTTGACTAAGTTGACCAGAAAGGATGTGAAGTTTGTTTGGTCCGACAAATGTGAGGAAGGGTTCCTTAAGTTAAAGCATTTGTTAACCAATGCGCCAGTGTTAGTAGTTCCAGATGGTAACCAAGGGTTGGTAGTATACACAGATGCATGTGGGATTGGATTGGGAGCAGTATTGATGCAGAAGGGCAAAGTTATTGCTTACTCATCAAGGCAGCTTAGACCGCACGAAGTAAGATATCCTACTCATGACTAGGAGTTGGCAGCGGTAATTTTTGCCTTGAATATTTGGAGGCATTATCTCTTGGGGGAGAGATTTGAATTGTATACCGATCATAAGTCTTTGAGATACCTATTCTCTTAGAAGGAGTTGAATATGCGACAGTAGAGGTGGTTGGAGTTTTTGGCTGCTTATGATTTCGCTATAGAGTATACCCTAGGGAAAGGTAATAAAGTAGCGGATGATCTGAGCAGAAGACATCAGAATGTGGTGTTGGCTATGTTGGCAGAGTGGAAGGATCTATAAGCTTTGACCAGTTGTGGTATGCAGTTAAGATCGACTGATAGTTCTAGTCAGAGTACTACCATGTTGTCCTGTTTGGAAGTTCGACCGGTGTTGATCGAGAGAATTGCTTCTAAACAGAAGGAGGATCCATTATTAGCTGAGAGGATCAGAAGGCTTGAGGTTGGAACTGAGGTCGATGATTTGAAAGATTTTTGTCTTGACCAGAGAGGATGGTTGAGAAAGAAGGGACAGTCATGTGTTCCGGATGTGGAGAACTTGAGAAGAGAAGTTCTTAAGGAATGTCATCGATCCAAGTTTACGATTCATCATGGAGGGACCAAGATGTATCAAGATATAAAGAGGAGGAGCTTCTATTGGGAAGGCATGAAGAGGGATGTTGGCTTGTGGTTTAGGCAGTGTGTAAACTGTCAACAAGTGAAAGTCGAACATCAGAAGCCGAGTGGGTTACTTCAGCATCTAGATATTCCAGTTTGGAAATGGGATTCGATATCCATGGATTTTATAGATGGGTTGCCAAGGTCAAGGAGAGGAAATGAGAGTATATGGGTTATTGTGGACAGGTTGACCAAGAATGCTTATTTCATTCCAGTAAAGTCGACCAGAACGGCACCTGGTTTAGCAAAGTTGTTCATGAAGAACATAGTTAGACTTCATGAGATTCCTAGTAGCATAGTCAGCGTTAGGGATGCATTATTCACTGGTGAATTTTGGAGGAGTCTACTGGAGGAGTCTGGTACCAAGCTCAAGGTGAGTACAGCTTATCACCTATAGACAAATGGGCAGACAAAAAGAGTCAACAAGGTATTGAGGACTTGTTAAGAGCTTGTATATTGGACTTTGGTGGATCTTGGGAGGACCACCTACATTTGATTGAGTTTTCCTATAATAATAGTTATCAGGCTAGTATAGGAATGGCGTCTTTTGAAGCTTTGTATGGAAGACCATGCAAATCGCCGGCAAGTTGGTTAGAGATTGGAGACAGATTAGTCTTAGGTCCGGATTTGGTTAGAGATGCATCAAAAAAGATTGAGTTAATCTGAAGATGGATGAAGGAAGATCAATCCAGGCAGAAGAGTTATGCAGATAAGCATAAAGACCTAGAGTTCTCAGTGGGAGACAGAGTTTTCATTAAAGTATCACCAATGAAGGATATGGTACGGTTTGGAAAATCGAGAAAGTTGGCCCCGAGATATGTTGGACCATTCTAGATTTTAGAAAGGATTGGAAAGCTAGCTTATAGAGTAGAGTTGTCGAGCAGTAAGGCAGGTGTCCATAATGTATTCCATGTGTCTCATCTTTGCAAGTATGTGCATGATCCAAAGACTACTATTCCTTAGACAGAGTTGGAGGACTTGGTAGTAGAGCCTGATTTGACTTTTGTTAGACAACTAGTTCGGGTTGTAGCGAGAGATGAGAAAAGACTGAGAACCAAGACAGTCAAGTTGGTGAAAGTTCAGTGGAGCAACAACGAGAAGGACTGTACTTGGAAGACAGAGTACAGGATCCGAGATGTGTATCCTGATCTGCTTTGAGGGTATGTTCAATATTTGTTTTATATAGACTTATTAGCTGGTAGGATATAATAGCTTTTGTTTGCATGGTTGTTATGCTTGTTTGTAGTCCTTACTGAATTTCGAGTACGAAATTCTCTAAGGGGGGAGCCTGTAACACCCTAAATTTTTGTTTAACATTATTCAGGACATTTAATTGGATAAATTAAATAGAATAATGTGGTTGATTAAGGAGTAGAGGTTTAATTGTCAATTAACTTGGCCGTGGCTAAACTAATAAATGTATAAGTATAGTTTATAATATATAAGTTAGGAAAATAAGAGGAGGGCAATATGGGAATAGTCACACCCATATACCCTTAAACCCTCCCTTATTCTCACCTACCATTTCATAAATCAAAATACACATAAAAGAGAAGATATAGCCAGCCATTAAAAAACCTTAGGAGATCGGAAAACTTGGAAGATCCAAGAGAGAAAGCTAGAAGATTAAAGCTAAGGAAAATCTCAAACTCCAACAACTTAATCAAGGTGAATAATAGTGCAAATCATCTCATTTTCCCTTATTTTGGTTCAGTTATGGATAGTAACCGAATGTATTTTGCTGTGTTGATCATGTTTAGATCTAATAATCATTGTTTAGATAGAATAATCATTTATGGTGATTTATTGGAATTTTTATGGAATTAAAATGATGGGTTTTAAAGTAAAAACCTAACTACCAACCTCCAAACAACTTGATTTTTGGATATGTTACGTAAAACGTAATTGAGATGGATTTTTAATATCATAATTTTCGGAGTTAATTGGAATATTTTATGAATTTCCTAAGGTGAAAAAGGCATTTATTACGAGTTTTAATTATTAAAAATAATAAAATAATGAATTATGCCCTGAAATATTTGTATGATGTAGAAAATGTTATTTCGGATTTTTGGGATTTTTCCCAAGTGATTTCGATTTATTATGAATTTTCTAAGCTAAAAAGGCTTAATAATTATATTAAAATATTAATATAATTAATTATTTTTAAAATAATTTTTGAAATAATAAATCTGATCTATAGTAGTTTTTCTGTAAAGAAAGTGTTAAAGTATGTCATTAACCAATAGGATTTTGACAAAGGATAGAAGTTGGTGAAAAGAATATACTTTAATTAGCAAAATAACAGTTTTCCAGTTATTTACGACTCTACCATTCAAGTTATTTTGTTAGTTTGGCTGATGGAGTTCAATTGAATGCCGACCAGGTACTTCCTCGAAATGATGATGAAATGAATGTACAAGATGCGCATCAGGAAGATGGTGAACCAAGAAGGCATGAAACGGCCCGTAGACATCGACCGAACCATTCACGCGTGTTGGAGCACGACCACCGCTTGGCACCAACCATCCAAACGCTGGACCTATCGGCAATGGTCAGACAATTGGTGAGAGAGAGCCAGGGCTTGACTAACGAAGACTAGGGAAGCTCGAGAAGCCATACCCCGTTCACTGATAATGTTCTATATGCAGAATATCCAAGTAGGTTCAACATGCCATTGATGCCCGCTTACGAGGAAAAAACCGACCCCAGACAGCATATAATGAGATACGAATGGCTGATGGATTCTGCGCGAGCGGATGATGCGACCAAGTGTAGATGCTTTCCCATAATTCTCTCTGGAATAGCGACGATGTGGTTCACAAGACTACCCCCACGATCAATTTCTAGATTCGATGATTTGGCAACCAAGTTTGTGGAGCAGTTCCGGATGCATGCGACTCGTCCCAAAGATGTGATGTCCATGTCCAACGTGATTCAGGCTCCAGGAGAGTCGTTGAAATATTATTTGGAGCGATTTCATACAGCTGTTACGGAGGTCGGTAATCTGAATGACCATGCTATACTCATGGCCATAACGAGAGGGATTGATGTAGAGTCTGATTTTGGCGATTGGTTAGCCAGTAAGCTACCCGCAACATTGAAGCACTTTTATGCAAAGGCAGCTCAGTATTTAAGAGAGGAAGAAGCCAGGTCCTCCAGAAAAAGGAATGTTGCAGGACCAAGTGAAGAGGGAGTATAGAGTAATATTGCATTAAAGCAGTCTGATGATAGTTCTGGAAAAGTTCAAGCGAATGTCCAGTATAAACCAAATCAACAAAAGAGAGGCAGAGGTAGGAACCGAGAACGGAAGAGCGATTCTGGAAGAGGGAAGCCTAGGATTCTGATGTATGATACTTACAAGCCGTTAAATACGTCCTTGGAGAATATTTATCTGTCTACTTGTAATACCATGCAGTATAGGATTCCGCCCTCGAAAAGAATCAATGGAGAAGCAGAAATAGACCGGGAAATATTGTCAGTTTCACGAGTGTTATGGGCACAATACAAATGAATGCAGGCATCTCCAGGATGTTATTGAAAAACTGATTCGAGGAAGGGAATTTCAACAGTTTGTGAAAGCCCCGTAGGATGGCGGGCAGGTGACATCTGACCCCAATCAAGGACAAGCACTGGATAGGGCTGAGGAGCCTGCGTTTATTGGTGGAAGACTGGTGATAAATACGATAGTCAAAGGACCGCACCCTGCACATAAGAGTTGGCAAGAGATGGAGTGCTATGCTAGAGCGATTAGGTCTGTAGATTTTGAATGTTGTTCGAATACGGAAGATAGAGCTCCAACAAAATAGCAACATACAATGGTGGATGATATTGTGTTTAGGAACAGAGATGCAGATAAGGTAGAGGCATCGACGATCGACCTAATGGTCATTTTGGCTATGATTGGCCCCGCTTTGGTGAGAATGATATTGATTGATTGTGGAAGTTCAGCAAATATAATTTTCAAAATAGCTTATGATCAAAAGAGGATGAAAGCCAAAGATTTGAAACCATCTAAAGTGTAACGACCCGTATTTTTTATAATTAAAACTATTAAATTAAATAAGATTTTGAAATTTAATGTTGTAAGAAACCAAAATTTATGACTTATAAATAGGCAAAATTTGATTTCAATATAATTTAATATTACGGTTTGAATGTTATTGACAACTATTTAATGTAATTTAAATCAGTTGAAATAATTGTAAAGTTAATTTGGTTATAAAAAGGTTAATAAGGAATAAATTAAATGTTGTATCAAAAATAGAAATAATATGCATTTAATTGAAATTGGTTAATATTGAATATGAAATCAGTTTTGGGTAAGTAATTTATAACCCTTGGTTGTAAACAATGAATTAATAGATATGAATTACTAAGTTGTAACAATTGATTTATTATCATTTTGATATTTAACCCGTTTGAAATTAATGTGGAAATCAATAAAATTAGTATAATTGAAATATTACAGTTAATATGGTAAAAGATGTTAACTATAGAATAATGAATGTAATAAAGTGGAAACTTATGTTAATTAATTCATAAGGTTTTGGTTAATTTAACAATAAGAGTGAAAATAAAAAAATTTATTGGAATTTAAATTATAATAAAATAAGTTTTATTCCTATTGTAATTTAACATTAAAATTAATGTAATATTTAAATATTGGATTTAACATGGAACTGTATTGTAAAAGATTATTAATTTTTGTGTAATCGGAAATGATGAAAATTGTTAACTTTTAATTTAGAATTCAAAGGTGATTAAAACAATTTAATAATAATTTATTCAGTTAACGTCTAAAATTAGCCTTTTGGGCATTGTCTCGGATTTCAACGAAACCAGTTTCATCAGATCCTTAACAGTGAATTATTATAGGATTTCAAGTTTCGTAGCGATCGGACTTATCATTTGATCGTGCGAGCTCGAAACGCGTAGAAATAAATTAATGGAATTTGAATAATATAATTTGATTTTAAAAGCTAACTTCTATATACATTAGAATTAGGGTTTGAAACTAGTTTCATTGAATTTAAAAACAACGAAAACATATATGTCGGTATATTGGATGACCTATTTTCGTTTCGGGAACGAAACGGGCTTTTCGGGTCGTTGTTATCGTTTTGACCCAAATCGATCTGTCCATCCATTCTTATCCATCTCTGTCTATATAAATTGATATCTCCTGAAACCCCAGTAGCTTCTATTATGTTGTCTATACGTACAATTTCAATCTACCTATTCATAATCCTTCTCAATAGCAGAAACCCTAATTTTCCAATTCCAAATCAAACTTCAAAATTTAAACTCCTCAAAACCTATCGAATTATATATCACCGCGAATCTCTCGATGAACGTAATTTGCATCTGCAGTTCATTTTTGCAATCGAGCTTCGGTTTGTCCAAAAATCAGCAGTTTATTCTCGTCGTCCATATTAGGGTTTTGCGATCGACGGTGGATCGTCGACCAATCGACGATCAAGGAGTTGCCTTTGGTAGAGGAGGCGATGCGGTCTTCATCTATGCGGCTCATTTGGGTAGATGGTGCAAAAATTTTCCAAAATTGGAAAGAAATGGCGGCGGCGGTGGAGCGCGCCTGGTGATGGCGTGGAGGCGCGTGCGAAGTCTGGTAGGGCGCCTGGGATCGACGAACGTCGTGGTGTGCTCCGATCATTGAACGGTGGCATAGGGAAGTGGCGGCGTGTCATGAAGTCGGCGGCTGTTAGGGTTGTGTGCTCGATCTGTGGTCGTAGGGTTAGAGAACGATGGAAACGTATTTACGTTTTTACCGATGTTTAATTTTAGTTTTAAATTTTCAAACTTCTAACGCCTATAACTTTTGCATACGAACTTAGATTTGGACGCGGTTTCTTCCGTTGGGTTCGTATTGAAATTCTGGACAACATGGAACTAGTTTGGCTGCATTTGGAGATTGTTGGAATTTGGGCGTTCTTTTGGATTTTAATTCGACTAAAATCAAAGGTGAGTTTTCAAACCACTCACAAATTACTAAAATATTTTGATGTTCGTTAAATTGAAATCATGAAGTGATTTAAATTTATTGATTTTTGTTTGATGGTTTAAAATTGACATTTATATTGAATTGCATCGATAGTGTAATTTAATTTGACAATTAAATTGACATTGAAATTGACATTTAAATTGAAACTGGAATTTAATTTTCTAGTTAAACACCCGAGAATTTTAAACTAGTAATCTATTATGATATGTGACTGTTTTGGATGTTGATTGTGATGGATGCCTAATGATTGATATGTTAGATGTTTGGATATTTGTTTATGCTGATCTATTCCTATTATTCACCCTAGATGTTTTATGCTGATTTATTCCTGTTATTCACTCTGGATGTTACGAGCATCAAATAAATCTGAAATTAAATAAATTAAGAAATAGGTTGAAATGATATATAACTATGACACCTGATTTGGATTGAAATGATATATATCCATCCCTGAAATTAAAATTAAAATTAAAATTAACTGTTCACTTGGCCATAGGATAGAAAATTATATACGGACACCATTGGTTGATTTTAAATTATTTTCTAAAATTGTAAAGTATGTTTTGATTTAATAAGTTTGATTTTAAAATTTAATTTAAAGATTTTATTTAAAATTTATATTTTAGTTAATATAAGTTTTAAAAATCTAAATTTTAAGATTTTAACTTATAATTTTATTTAGTTTTAAAATATATAATTTAAATAAGGTAATATAATAAAAACACTTTAAAATTTTAATTTTAATAAAATATTTGATATAGTTTTAAAAGATTTATTTAAAAATTTAATTTAAGATAATAAATATAGACTTTTATAATAACCTTAATAGATAAAATATTTTTGTAAAAGATTTTAGAATTTTATAAAAGGATTTTATGATGGATTTTATAAAAGATTTTTATAAAGTGTTTTATAATGGATTTTATAAAAGGATTTTTATAAAGGATTTTATAATGGTTTTATAAAGGAGTTTATAAGATTTTTAATGGATTTTATAAAGGGTTTTATAAAAGAACTTGTATAAAGGGATTTGGAAGCATTTTAAAGGAATTTGCGTAGAGGTTTATGAAAAGGGGAAGAGTTGTAAACTGTTTTGGAATTTATAAATAGCTTTATAAATGGTTCTAAATCATATAAATAGTTTTTAAATGGTTTAAGAGAGATTTATAAATTATTCTTGAAATTGATTGAAAGAAATCTTCCTCGGTATTTATGAATATATTTATACTTTTGGAATAAGTATATGGATATCTTGATATGAAGGTATAAACTGTTTTCTGGATTTATTATTAAAAATGTTTTATAAAATGACCAGGGTGTGAAATAAGCGTTTTGTTGTTAAAGAGACTAAGGTCGGATATTGTCATACTCTCTACCAATTCCGAAACTACTTTAACAACTGTGCACATGGTGGAGAATCCAGAACGAAGTAGGATGGTTTGGCGAACGCTACTGGTATGAAGTAAGAACGTAACCCTGACCTTCGGGTCAGCTTGATATGATTAAAACAGGAGCCATAACCAGGCCAAGTGAAGTTGCTTCTCTTATCGGACACGCTTCTTCGATACCATATCTGTTACTTTGTGATTGATTGGCGGCCACCCTCAATTTGAAATGGGAGTGTTGTTTCAAGGAAGGCGGTAGCTACGGCTATGCGTTACCACCAGCCTGTATCTGTAAAACGGTAGAATCCTACCCTGGTATTGCTTCGCATGCCTTGTCATATGCCTTATCGAGCCCACTACGATTTTGGTTTGTGTTGTACCTATGGAGTGCTCCCTGATAGCCCACCAGTTTACGGTGGAGTTTACAGTACTGTATAGACTATGATACTTATATAAAATATGTTAAGGGCGATATGGGTAACGCCACAACGCTATTTTCAGTATTACACTTTACTGATAGACACTACATATATAGCGTATACAACAACATATAGATAGTTTGACGAACTTTTAAGAGATGGAAAAATCTTGTAACATCTCTTAAGTTATTGTACTCACGTTATACACCGGATAGGAGATGAAAACCCCGTAACTTCTTTGACGCCATTACACTCATTTTCCACGTGATATTGATTTGACTTGCATAAGAATATTTTAGTTCTGAATTGAGTGTTATATCTTTTCATTACGCTCGGGTCTGTTGAAGAATTTATCTCAGGAGGACGAAGACGGAGTTTTGTATATTATATTATTAGAAATTTTCCGCTGCATCATTATTGGTATGTCGTTGTTTGTACTCTGATTGTTGTAAAAATTTGTGTAATCAAATGTATATTATAAAACAGCTTCATGAACTGTTTATTTGATTATTATATTTTGTCATTCCGCTGTGAGATCCTATGTTTGTTTTTTCTCTTTTCTCTTATTTTCTTATTTACCCCATTGACAATCGTCCCTTTTGAATGGTTTGAGTTAGACATGTGTGGTTTATTGTCGATTTAAACCGTCCAAAAAGGTGGGTCATCACGTAAAGCCCATATACATAGTTTTAACGGTGTTGCAACTGAAGCCGTTGGTTATGTCGAACTACCTGTGGAGTTGGGAGAAGTTGAACGAAGGAGAGTGCGGATCTTGTCGTTTATTGTTTTGGATGTTGACTCTCTATACAATGTTTTTTTGGGTCGACCGACCCTGGCCAAATTCTGGGCAGCTCTTGCCCCATGGTGTTTGACTTTGAAGTTTCCGGCTGATAATTGTGTTGGAGTTGTTCATGGCAATCAGGCGACTGGACATGCCTATTATGTAGCTGAGGTGAGGAATGTTCAACGCAAGGAGAAGGGAAAGGGTGTGGACAAGTCAGTATGCATCCAAGCTACTAAAGATTGACAATTAGCACCTTGGCTTGGTCACCATAGTAGGTTCTATAGAGATACTGATCCAAGGGATGATGAGGAGGATCCCAAAGAGACTAAGGCTGCACCAGGTGAGCTGATGATTGATATCACGATCAGCCACGACGACCCATCACGAGTCCTAAAGATTGGGTTACAGCTCATCCCCCTGATGATGACATGTATGGAATCTCACCTACCTTTGCGAGCTATGCATTGAATATCGACCCAAGGCATGTCCCGGTGAAGAAAAAATATACAACATGGATCCGAAGAGATCCGTCGCTCTCAAAGAGGAGGTGGTTAGACTCAAAGACAACGGGTTTATCCATGATGCCCTCTACGCTAAATGGGTATCTAATCCTGTACTTGTGATAAAAGTGAATGGGAAATAGAGAACAAGCATTGATTATTCAAATTTGAACAAGGCGTGTAAAAAAGATAGTTTTCCCCTTCCGAGGATCAACCAGCTAGTGGATTCAACCGTGGGACACCGATTGCTATCTTTCATGGATGTGTACTCGGGATATAACCAAATCCTTATGCATATTCCCGATCAGGAGCACACAACGATGTTGGATTATACTACTATGTAGTAATGCCGTTTGGATTAAAGAATGCAGGAGTGACTTATCAGGGCTTATTCAATAGGATTTTTAAAGATCAAATTAGAAAAACGATGGAAGTTTATGTGGATGATATGCTCGTGAAGTCACGACGATCAAGCGACCATATTAGAGACTTGGAAAAAATGTTCGACATCCTCCAACATTACATGATGAAAATTAATCCTTCGAATTGTTCTTTTGGTGTTGCATCAGGGAAATTCTTGGGCTTTATTGTTAATGCCCATGGAATAGAAGTTAATCCTGACAAGATTCAAGCTATTGCGATATCCAAGTGCCAAGGACTATTAAACAAGTACAGAGTCTGAATGGAAAAGTTGCTGCCTTAAGCCGATTTATTTCCAGAGCTACCGACAAATGCATTCCTTTCCTTGATCTGATTAGCAAAGGGAAAAGAAACTTCGAATGGACACAGGATTAACGACCCATTTCAAGCTTTGGTGAATCATTTAGAGAGGCCCCCCATCTTGTCAAAGCCAGTGGATCATGAAGATTTGTACATTTATTTGGTCATACCGGCACATAGTATAAGTGCCGCATTACTTCGTGAGGAGGATCAGATCCAGACGCCGGTGTATTACGTCAGCAAATGATTGACACGTGCTGAAAGGAACTATTTGAAAATTGAGAAACTAGCATACTACTTGCTGATTACATCATAAAAGCTTCGTCTATACTTCCAGGCACACCCGATCAATGTTTACACCGACCAACCGTTACAACAGGTCCTAACACGACCTGAGACGTCTGAAAGGTTACCCAAGTGGAATATCGCGCTCAGTCAATTCGATATTACTTATCTCCCTCGGAGGGCTATCCAGGGTCAGGCACTAGCGGATTTTATAGCAGAGTTCACTGCGTAGGATGATTCCCCAGAAGACAGCGAAATCCCTATCATACGGTGGAAATTGTATACTGATGGATTGTCCAATGATCATTATTCTGGAGCTGGAATTGTGCTTGTAACTCCTGAAGATCGATCGATTTGTTATGCTTTAAAGCATGATTTCCCAGCGGTAAACAACGAAGCTGAGTATGAAGCTCCGATTGCTAGACTTAAACTCGCTAGAGAACTCGAAATAAAGTATCTTGAAATCTTTTTCGATTTGCAGTTGGTAGTGTACCAAGTCAAGGGAGATTACCAAGCTAAAGGACAACGGCTTGCTCCATACCTTACCCAAGTCTGAGAGTTGTTGGCAGAATTTGAGTACTATGATAGTTTGCATATTCCACGGGATCGAAACAGAGAGGCTGATTCATTAGCAAAGTTTTCCACCGGCGCCGCACAACAAACGGGCTCGGTTCCAGTTGAAGTATTAAATGCCCCAATTATAAACATGATAGAAATCGATTGGACACTGGAAGCGGAGCCTGAGAGGGAATCGTGGATGACTTCAATCAAAGACTATCTGCTATATGGAGTCCTACCGAATCAAAGAAATGAAAAGCGACAAGTCCTTCGTAAAGCTTCACGATATGTCATGCAAGGAGGAATTATGTACAGAAAAGGTTTTTCAGTCCCTCTACTCCGGTGTGTCACTCATGATGAGATAAAACATGCCCTAAAAGAAGTTCACGAAGGGGAATGTGGCGACCACACTGGAGGGCAAACTCTGGCAAAGAAAATATTCCATTACGGGTATTATTGGCCGACTGTCAATCGAGACGCCACTGAATATGTAAGATGATGCGATAAGTGCCAGATATATGCAAAAGTTTCAAGAGCTCCGCCGAAGGAAATCACGCAAATGGTCAGCCCATGGCCATTTTCCATGTAGCGTATAGAAATTATTGGTTCCTTACCAATCCCTAAAGGTGGCGCAAAGTACGCTATCGTCGTAGTCGATTACTTCACCAAATGGGCCGAAGCAGAACCTTTAGCCATGATCACAACCAAGAAAGTAATCAACTTTATTGTCTAGAACATCATATATCGTTTCATTCTTCCACGAACTATTGTAATAGATAATGGGACTCAATTCGACAGTGTTGAATTCAAATACTTCTGTCGGAGATATCATATTGAAAAGAGATTTGCAGTGGTCGTTCACTCTCAAGGAAATGGACAGGTTGAAGTTGTGAAAAAAGTTATAAAGTCCATTCCGAAGAAGCATTTGGAAAAGGCTAGAGGCAAGTGGGCAGATGAACTCCCGACAGAATTATGGGCTTACAGGACCACCCACAAATCCGCGACTGGCCATACTCCATTCGCCCTTGCTTACGGTTCCTAAGCCGCCATTCCTGTTGAGCTTGAAGTTACGTCTCATTGAGTGACTTACTACGATCCCAAAATGAATAAAGATCTCCTTTTGGAATCTCTTGAATTTATAGATGAGAAGTGCGAGGAAGCCGATCTGAGGGTAGTTGCGCATCGACACTGAGTTGCCCGGTATTACAATATTAAAGTCCGACCTAGAACCTTTGAAATCGGCAATCTCATTTTGAAATGGGTTTTTCCTACCCCATCGCACATGAATCCAATCTAGGAAGGACCGTATGTCATTGAACAGAGGCTTGGAGAGTGAACTTTCAAGCTAGTGACCGTGGATGGCATCGCACTTCCACGGGCGTGGAATAGCAAGCATTTACAACGCTATTTCACTTAGTTTATCTCTTTTTCATTTCAATTGTATTTTCTTTCATAATTTGCTTTAGCATTTGATTTTCCATATATGTAATAAGATAAATTATGTTATTTCTTTCCATTTAGCGAATAAAGTTTCAGACTTCCTTTATATTTATGTTTTCTGTGGAAATATGTATCAGTTACATGACGAAATCGATTAATGTCGATATGTCCGAACAGGTTCCCAGGGTTTGAAATTAATCAATTACGCTAGTTCCCGATGGGATTAAACAAGATGGGCTTGTTTCGGTTGCTCATTTGATAACTCTCGTTCTTAATCCAATGGACGATATGCAGAATGAGGAATGGATGTAACTTGACCATTTGACAATCGAATAAATCTTGCAAAATAATGAAACTGAATAAGAGCGATCGTGACATGACCGATCGCTCGCTAAATTAAACCCCTGACCTCCGAGGGGGCAAATCAATCAATTATGGAGAGTACGATCCGACTGCTCTCTGAGATAACTCTAAGTCCCCAAAGTGCGGACTGGAGTATAAACATAAATCGGGTGTGAATCGACCACACGCAAAATAACTCTAAGTCCTCGGAGTGTGGATTAGGGTATAAAGATGAATTGGGTGTGAATCGACCACCTGTAGAATAACTCTAAGTCACCGGAATGCGGACTAGAGTTTAAACATAAATTGGGTACGATTCGACCACCCATCAACTAACTCTTATCCCCAAAGTGCGGATATAAGCATAAACAGATAGAAGAGTGAAGTTCGACCAGTCACCATTCCATGAACTCCTACCTGAAACCGACAGGAAGTGATAAACCTACTAAGGATGGAGTTCGACCATCCAACGTCTAACCCCGCTAACCTAAGACTGGGGGCAGGAGTATAGTTACTCAAAACAACTAAATTCGACGGTGTAACACTAAGGCTCGAGCCAAGCATTTGATATGACTCAAGGCCACGGCCACATGGAGGCCTTAGGATAGAGCTAGTGGATTGTTACCAGAATTGATGAACAACGAATTACAAGTACATTGAATGGAAAGTAATTGTACAACTACTTAAATAGCAGTTCACACGAAAGCTCAACAGAAAACGAAAAATTTAATTCACATGATAGGTTTCAAAATTATGGTACAAGTTATTTTTAAAAAACTGGGAATCGTACTCGTACAACCACAACTAATGAAAGAAAATGACAAACAAATAGCTATGCAAACTATGTACACACCGAGCCGAAGTGATGGCTATTTCTTTGGTCTTCTCTCCTTTTTGGATTTTTTTGGGAGTGGTACCACTTGAGCCCCCGATAGTTCTCTTCATGGATCCTTTGCCACCTTTTGCAGGAGAGCTTTCAAAAGTAGGAGGGAGTTCTCTGGGAATTGACCCACTAGGTGGAATAACTTGTAGTGGGATAAGGTGTGGATCGTCGATGTCCACCTCGGTGGGCTCAGCTTTAGCCTTTTTCTTCAGTAACCCCTCCTTCTCAATACGCTCCTTCTGGCTAATCTCATCAGTGCGTTCGGAGGTGTCGGTAATCACAACATCATCGGATTCGTCCACTAGGAGTGGATCTTCAACCTTATCATCGTCGAGTGCTTCGATGACTTGAGCATCGGGCCTCGGTACATCAGTGGCTGCCAGAATCTCTGTTAGTTTCTCTTGTTGCTCCATAATAGCATCCCTCCTAGGAGTTTGACCGGGACCTGAAAGACATGCATATTTGTTAAAATAGGGAGATAAGTCTAAAACCATTGGGCGCGAAGAACAAAACTTCACGTAAATTGGAGAGTAAAATGGAATATCCATATTCGGTTGGCTCTCAGTTGTTGCTGGAGTGCCCCTTCCAAAATAGGGGTCAGCACTTTGGATTGATAACCAGGCTTATCTGGATCATAGCTCAAGTCCTACTTCGGGCCAAAGGAAACCGATGCTCCAGCCGCTTAGAAAGAAGAGGGGCCCTTAGGATCGGCCTCCGAGGATTCGACAATATGTTTCTCTTTGTCAGAAGGCACTGAAACGTCAAAATATTGGAGCCTCGCAATGGCAAGATCTAGGGTTCATTTCCACGGAGGATCTCCCACTCTAATTTCTCTTCATCTAACTCAGCTCCACCCAGCTCCCTCTTTTTCATCTCAATGATGTGCTCCCGGCTTCAGTAAGTGACTCGAGATAACCTTCACCAAGAAAACACAAGTCGCGGTGCATGAGGACTTTGGCGTTGTATTCGATGATCAGCGGATCAAGCAAGTCCTTGATATCATTCCGACTGGACTCCTTAGCATCTTCTACTCGGGTTTCAATTTGTTCCATCATCTCCTTGAGGCCTTCCTCTCGTGCCACCTCTTTAAGGGCTTCTATTTTGGAAAATTTCTCATCGAGTTTAATTTCCAGGCTCCTATCTTCAATAGCCTCTATGCAAAACCTTTATGATTCTTCTTGGGCCTCAATCTTCTCTTCCATTTCTTTCTTGAGAAGGTTCCTCAAGTTCCTCAATGTGGCAGGCCAAGACATCTTTTTTCATTTGCAAGGAATCCTTTTCCAGAGCGAGTGCCCCACTACGACTGAGGACAACATCAATTTATTTCTTATGGGAAGCTTATAAACGGCTCACTGCCTCCGACGTTTCCTTGGCGTTCTTTTCTTCCTCGACAGGTTTTGTTGTCAACTCCGATAGTTTACCATCTTGGTGTTTGATTATGTCTTTATCGTGTATCGCCTCTAACTTGAGATGATCCATTTCGTATTATCGCTCGATTGACACTTCGGAGATTTTTTTAGCTAAGTGTTGAAATGATTCATGCTGCACGAACACATCATTAACACCTGCAATAGAGCATGCTTTGGCGTGCCCTGGGATCAAATGTATTGTGGGAAGGAATTTAAGCCCATCAAAATAGATTTTCGGGAAAGTGGCTTTAAGCTCGGCCAATTTCTCCACTGTAGAAGTGTCAGGAGCAGCGCCCGGCAAGGATGGATCAGAAGTGGCAATTGAATGCTTGCTCGATCTACGGTCATGAGAATGCTTAGAGCTAGAAGAACCAGAGTGCTGCTCATATGATGTGGCAATTTGAGGGCCACGAAAGGGAGGCCGGTCTTCACTATAAACAGGAAAATTGGGCTGATCTCCCTGTCGAGATGTCTGAGACTGGGACTTGCGCTTAGAAGAGGAGGATTCACTTGAATGATAGCTTTTCTCCTGTCCGTCGCCTTTTTCCCTGGGCTTGCCAGATTCTGAGTAACATGGCTGGATCGATAATGCATCGAGGAAACTATTAAGCGATCGAAGGCCCGAGACTAAGTCATTGCACCTGCATAGACCAAATGAGAACATGTAAGTAACTATTGTGCAAAGGATTGATGAAGAGCGTGTAGTGAAGTGCACGTGGTCATGAGTGTCCTAGTGTTCCCCCTGATGGATCGATGGCTGTAGCCTTGCTTATGGGTGTTCTCTCTCCTTTATCGGTAGGAAGAATGCCTTCACCGCTCCTAATTAGGGCTGCACACAACCCATATCCAACCCGACCCAACCCACCAACCCGACCCAACCCACATAAACCCAACCCAACCCATCCTAGTTCGGGTCGGATATGGGTTACAATTTGTAACCCATACTATATATGGGTCGGGTGTGTTATTTTGTTCAACCCAACCCTACGTTAACCCAACCCTATATTAAAAACCTAATTTAATATCAATACACTTAAAATTAGAGTAGTCTAATCCTAGAATAATGTTTATGTATTCTATAGTAAATATACGAAAAAGCATATTTTATGTCAACCCAAACAAGATAGAATTTGGCAAAGAAATTCCAAAGGGCATTTTAATGTATTTTAAAATGAAACACTTGTTCTACTATGTAGTGAACTAATTTCATATGATGTGTTTTACATTGAAATTTTAATAAAATATATGTTATAATCTAATATATTATGTTGAACATTTTAATGTTATTTTTTGAAAATATTCCCTTATATTCTCATTTTTTATTAGATTCATGCAACCCAACCCAACCCTACTAAACCCGACCCAACCCATACTTCGACCCAACCCATATCCAACCTCATATAGGGTCGGATACGGGTTGAGCTACCTTAAACCCATACCTATGCGGGTCGGATGAAATATTTGGTCTGACCCGACCCAACCCATACTTTGTGCAGCCCTACTCCTAATAGGAGAATTGAGCCCTTCGATGTTGATATTTGGAAAGTGATAGGTCATAATATTATCGGGAATTTGGAGATTTGAGAATCCCTTCGTTGAATTTCCAAGTGTTAGGAAGATGATTCTTCTTCAATAAAAGTGATGACGAATTCTGGATATGTGGCAGTTTTTCTTCTTTGAAGTTTATATGCCAGCTTCTTCTTTCTCTTGGTTGGTGTTTGAGATTGCATGCCTTATGGTGGTTCGAGCACAGGCGCCTTTCCTAGGCCCGCATCAGCGTCGCTGGGTTCATTGGCCTGGGAATCCCTAATCTCACCTTCTTCGGTGTCATCCTAAGTCCCCTCAGTTGGGGGCACGACAGGATTGATGGCATCCCTTTCTTGCTCTACGATGTTTCTCGGCAACGTTGCACTTTCGAGGAGCCCAATGCTACGACCCTCTTCCAACAGCCCGAATAAAGATAATAACTCATCGGTTACAAGAAGTTTGATGTCGCTATCTTCGACAGGGGTAGAGCGAATAGCAGAGACTACTCTTGAAAAACTAATGCCTTTAGGTCATGGGCGGACACCTGCAGGAATCTCGGATGTTAGTAGATTCAAAAATATGACTTGGATTATCGGGCTTAAAAATGAAATTAAAATAACACTTATGTCCTTCCAACCATCGCCTTGTAAAGCCAAGTGGACACCGAACATAGAACCACTCGTGTTTGAACAGAGAGAGTTTATTCCAAGTGCCTGTTAAGACTTCGCAGATAGGTGAAGGTTCAAGGAAAATGTAGGAAGGACTTCTTGACCGTCGTTTAAAGTTGTAAATGAATCTTATGTCCAAGGGAGTTGGTGGATGAAATAGAACACTCATGAATAGCAGAAAGGGTCCATGTAGAAAGGCGTAGCTGTTCGGATGGAGTTGCGTGGGTGCTATTCTAATATATCTTAGCATTTATCGAATAAATGAATTAAAGGGCGGTATGCATCCGGCCCAGAACATAAATTTATTACATGCTATGTACCCCTTCGGGGGAAAGTGAGGCCTGTCGTTTATCGAAGGAACCAAGACGTCTACGAATGGAATTCCATGTATGTAACATAGCCTGCGAAGGGCAGCCTCGCGAATTCGGGAAGCTTGAGAATCTATTGAGTTATCTAGGAGAATGACACCTTCTACTGCGTCGGGAGTAGGGCTTATATCCTCCATCGAGAGGATTGGAACATCTGAAAAAGGTTGACCAACTGACCAGAGACTTCCGTTTGTTCGGCTTGATGATTAGGAGAAAGTCTGCCGGATATAGTCGCGGAGCTCGATTTTGCTTCAGGATCGATATGCTGCATGGTCGGTTCGGAAGACATAGCAGCTAGATGCTCTGAGTGTTTAGAGTGCATATTAGCTATACTCGGTAGATAATCGAGGTTAGAAAAGTTTACCTTGTTCCCCCCATATTAAGTGTGAGCTAGTGCAGTGTAGTGAAGTGTATTACAGAAATAAATAGCTTAAAATCATAAAAAAAGTTAAATGACAAAACTTTGGATTTCGACCAGGGTGACCGTCATCGTTGACCACCTCAATTGGCAAAAAGATTGATCGATTGTGATAGCTTTGGGATCGACTATTGGCATATCGAAGTGTAAAGTTTATCATTTGAGTCCATATGTATGTTTTTAGTATATCTTGAAAGTTCCAAGGATTTGATTGTTCAATCTCAAGTTTAGTAGAGAATATGCAAGTTTTATTGTTCATCATCATCGTATCTCCAAGTTCGTTAAGGTGAATTAGTGATGATTGTCCAAACAAGTAAGGTTGGATTAGACTACAAGTTCAAAGGGCTCTTTATACCGACCTCTATCTTTTTGCTGATCCCTATGTTTATACCGATTCCTAACCTTATACCGATCCCTATTGTTATACCGATCCCTATCCCTGAGCTTCTCAACCGCTCTCTCTCTTCAACCTAAAACCCATTGTTCCCTTCACTTCTACATAATCCCATCGATCCCTCTCTCATAACAAACGTTGTTGAATCCAAAACACACCGACCACTTCTACTTCTTCCTCTACTCATCGAGCCTCTACGTAGAGGGATCGGCATAGATCCAAATCTCCAACACTGATCCCTCCTCCACTCTATCTTCCTCCTCCTTTATCCTCCTTTCTTCCTTCTCCTTACTTATTTTGTTGAACCCTATCCACTGATGATTTATCTTCTAAAGGCCGCTCCGATCGCTATATCATCACGGCCTCAAGCGCTATCAAAATCATTAACGACTCCCTTATCTCGCCATGAAACCAAAGTCAAGAAGGCTCACCAACGTATGAATATTTTAAGGAAATTGGCGAGAAGTTCAAAGGCAATCGAAATGGAAAATATGGGAAGTTAGTTTGTAAACGCGGATTGAATCACAAAAGTATTTTGTTTCAAACTTGAGGGGAGAAGAAAAGAAGGAAAGTTCATTTTGAATGAAGGAGCGAGAGGGTTCAGTGCTTCAGAGGGAAACGAGAAAATGAAGTAAAAGTGAAGGAATGGGAAAGCTACTTTATATGTATATATGGATCGAGGGATCGGCCCAAGTCTTTGGCACGAAGCATGGAGAGGGGGATCGGCATGAAAGCTTACCGATCCCTATTAGTATGAACCCAAAAAAAGGGGTTGGCATACATGTATGCCGATCCCTACAAATGCTTTTTTTAAAGAAAAAGTAAGGGAAGAGAAAGAAAGAGAGGGGTCGGCTAAACATATGCCGACCCCTGCACATAAAAAAAATGAAAAAATGATGAATGAATAAAAAAAAATTATGATGATGATTATGAGGGTTCGGCTATAAACATGTACATATAAAATGCAGGAAAGTTGGCAACGACCCATAAACGTGCAAGCACATTCGGGATTCAGCAACAGGAACGTGTACATGAACGTCTACGTGTGTAAACTAAAGGTCTAATTTTTTGAAATCGACGGAAATTGAAATCAAACGCTAAGCCTTCATGTTCAAGGCGGGGACAACTAACCAAAACTTGTTAGCCTTGTGGGACCAAACCCTTGAATATTAACTAATGGAGTATAGCCTTGGATTTATACTATCGAAAATCGACCAAGTGTCATGGTGATCAATGAGAAAAATAACCTTTGGAGAAATAGTTCGGCAGATGGATAGCAGTTATTCAGAAAGTTGGATGGATTTCTTATCGACGACTCTAATTTTCTTCGATTCAAAACACGCCATGTTCATTACTAGACGTACTTTGGAGGGCAAGTGTTACTCGGCAATCTAGCCCGGCTATATCAAACTGATTGCACGAGTTAGATTCGACCGCCATCAGGGCCGACGACTACGGAGTAATGATTGTGGGACCCAGAAGTCAAGTAAAAATAATCATATAAAGTCAGGACTGAATGGATTTGATGGATGTACATGTAGGATGCTCAAAGTATAGAATATGGCTCAATGATTTGAAGGGATCGGCAAAGATTAGTTCAATAACAAGTATCGACATACTACATGAAGGAGGGACCGGCACATATTGAAATACAAGAGCACCCTTATAGAAAACGGTTAATATCTCAATATATACAAGTCCAAAGCATATGAAATTTGGAGAGTAAGTAATATGGACCCTAAGGAATCTACCCTAGGGATCACACATCAAAAGGACAATATTGGAGGGATCGGCATTAATCCTATGGAAGGGATCGGCAGAGAGTAGTGCACAAGTAATGTTAAAAGATCAACCAGTAACTCGAGTTCCAGTGATCCAAATGATGTGAAAATTGGAGGTTGAACATATTTTAGCATGATGAAGCCTTTGTGAGGATCGCTCCCTAAAATTTAACCAAAAAAGTGATCGGTACCGATCCCTCCACATTGGGAATTGGGCCTAACGATCCCTCGAGTGGGCCCATGTAGATTAAAAGGTCCTTCAGTCGAAATTTAAGAGAGATAGGTGGTCATCTTCACATATAAATACTAGCCTGATGAGTCATTCTGAGGATCTTTATGCTACTTGTTACTCTAGACTCTATTGTAATCAAGTGTTTGCTATTTTCTACTGCTGTAATTAGATTTATAAGTGATTAATAAAGGATAATATTCAAAGTGGATGTAGGCATACAACGCCGAACCGCTATAAATTTTTGTATCTCTGATTATAGTTGATTCTCTGTTACTTGTTAATTTATCTACTCAGTTTACTTTTTTTCTTCACTCACTTCTCTACAAAAAAAATTCTTGGGTGTTTATGACCAATTTAGTTGCAAAGAACCCGTGATACCAAAACAACTTCATCATGTCCTTTGCTTAAATTTTCCACTATTCCAAACTTCCAGTTTTATATTGCATTTACTATTAGTCAAGTGTCTTTATGAGATTCCCATATTTATACTGCTTCTTTACTATGCATATATTGGAGTAGTTCGCATGTCTAGAAACAATGACATAGTAAATAAATAGTAACTCATAATATCGTGCGTGCCTTTTACAAGAGACAACTGACATTTATAACCTAAACAACCAAAAGGAAAAGAAAAAATACTGGAAAGAAACGACGACAACACCATAAATCTTAGAATAATGCCTATCGACACTAGATGCCTTGCTCCACAGCTGGAGCTCGATCCATTGCCGCGACCCTTTAATTGTCGTAGCATGGCAGCTATACGCCCAATCCCATGCCGCTGGCGCTGCTGGTTTTGCTGACGGCTTCGGAATTGCCATCTTCCTAAGGAAGGATCTAATGATGGTAGAAGAAACCTTCAACTAAACCGCCTCTCCATGGAGGTTCAACCGTAATACCTAAAAACGGGAGTGGATATGTGAAAATACAGAAAGTGGCTCTATGGAGTGCTAATCCTTGATTAACAAATTGAATCAAAAGGGTGCAAGTCCAATTGATGGTGATGCCGCCAATACTAGCATCGGTAGTCTTTCATACCATGTGATAAATCCAATCGTAACTTCCCGTCTTAGGGATGATGTTGTACCGAATGATGCACATAATCAGATGGGTAGTCGGACATAGATTATCCATCTTCCAAACATCGACATCCTAGAAAAAGATTTACTGCAAAAATCTTTGAGTCAGACACTTTAAATCATCCAAGTCCACGTCCTTCGTGGAGGCCTCCAAAATATTAGCGAGATCATCATTAGTCAGCTCAATCAAGACACCATTCACCTCCAAACAAATCAAACTGTTGCCTCCGTAGAAATTCTAAGCCAACAGGACATCGAAAAGGCAGATGCAGCATGGGTAACATTCCTGCTCAAAATTCTCAAAGTAGTGGATCGATGCAAATCCTACCGCAACAAATAGCTCTTCCAGCCCAAAAGCGGTGAAACCTTCTGCTCATTCTGGTCCAGCCAAGTGGCCTCTTGAGGGTTAAGATCATAATGTACGATGAAAAACCGGTAGTTCGGAAAGATGTCTTGGGCTAAGAAGTGGTCGGAGGGAGGGAATAACGTTTAGATCTAGAGTAGTGGTGGGGCGAGATCTAACATGCAAAACCAGCACGAGGGGGAGGCGAGGCTGCTGCTCCAAAGGAAAAACAGTGTCACCTAGGGGAGGAATGGAAGAGAGAGGCTGATACTTAGATGAGGAGGAGGATGGAGATTGGGTTTGGCTTGTTGAGGAAGGAGGAACGAAAGAAGGCAACTGGGAAATTCAGATATGACTTTTATAGTCCCATTCCAGGTCCAAGTTATGCCAAAACTCTTAATTGGTAGGCCACCATAGGTTTACCGCTAGATGGTCAACTGCTAGACGGGCGTCGGGCATTAATTGAACCTAGACCCAATTAAAGTCGAATTAAATAATAATCATCATTTTGCGTTGTCGCCTTCGATTTGACACGATCCGAAAAATTTCGGTCCTCATCATGGCAGTGTCAAAGCCTACTGCCTAGTTCCGAACTATGCTTCAGCAATTCATAGCAGTCCCAACAAAACAGCTGCGACCAACAACAATTCCAAAAACCCGAAAATATTCCAGCTGCTATTTTCTGCCTACTTTGCATGGAAATATTTCTTCCAATAGCCGGTGGTATAACAACACTTCAAACCACATACCCCAATAAAATTGAATGTCATTCGTATTTTTGTCCATACCTTAATGAGAGAAGATTTTAAAAACCTCGATTTTATAAACCGAAAAATCACCGAGCTAAATATATGCTCCTTTATACTTGTTTCTAAATGACAGAAACTATTTTATACCAAAACTTCCCTTTAAAAACCAAACTTATATATATTTTGAAGTTTCCACAAACTTCTTTTAAAAAATCTAAGGCATTTCCAAGATATACTTTATAAAAAATTTCTCATAGGTTTTATACTAAGGAATTGATATTAATTATCCAAATAAAAATCCGGTTTGCCATCAAAGAGGTAATCAATGAATGCACCTTAGCAAAAACTTGCCTCCGGACAATTGTTACATATAGACTCTAATTTCCCGTCCATTTGGAATAAATGTGTTTCCCTGATTGGAGATCATCATCAAAATCCAAAATCAGAAGGTAGCTAGAATCTCAACTATCAAGTCGAACACCTCCAGTCTTCGGGGTTCTACCCTATGTCATACTCATGCTCTTCATCAACAGCTCCTTACGCATTTCCATCACTCTGCGGGGTACTTCAAAATCGGCTGGAAATCTTAACTCTGAGATATTTCTAACCGATAGTTGCTTTTCCCCTTTCCCTCGGAGTGGAACTACAACTACTTTTATAATTGGAATTCTTAGAATCTAGCATAAAAATATAATAATACCAAATAGGAAAGTAAGAATACGTTCTCTCAATTTATCCTAATTCCTCTGATCTACTAACATAGGCGCTGATACCAAATGTAACAACCTAACTCAACCGGCCTAAATGGACAAAAATCGAAACCCAAGTCCATTAAAGCACAGATCGTTGGATTTGTTACCTACAAATAAACATGAGCATCATCAGAGATTGATAGAAATCTAAACTCATAATGGAAACAATAATAGGATGAGAATACTGATTATGACTACTGCCTTGGAATTAATGGTAATCCTTGGATAATAGGTTATCAAATCAGCATCGAGCATGAGAGAAAAGAAGACTTCTCCAATAACTAAACACATCCAGCTCCAATGTCATATTCCTCTAAATCTATCATGTGGGTTGTAATGAGGAAGGGGTCAGAACAACGTTCTGGTGATTGGAAAATCTATAAACTGTCCATAACATAAATTTATACCGATTGGTTTCCACTTAATTGTCATGTCTATTAAGGTTTGCAATTCTAACCTAATCTTGCATTACACATAAATTTGCCATTTAAAACTTCTAAATATGAAGCGGGCTTCTATAATCACCATATAATACTTTTAAAAGAGAAATAGGCAGACTCTACCATTTAAGACCTCAATCAAGGTAGACCCCGTCATTTAAGACCATTCCCAAGGTGGTTTCCTAACAATGTTTTCAATGGTCAGTGGGTCCTAGCTATAAAGACCTCTAACCACTATTTAAGGCTTTCAACATTTAATGTCCAACTATTACCGCATTTATTGTTAATAAAATCATAGTCATGTAAGAGACAGTACCCAAGCCACTTAATACCGTAAAAAGGACTAGGTAGACTTCTAACCATTTAATACATATATTCTAAGCAGGTCCTACATCAGTTAATACCTATCCTTAGGTAGACTCCTCACTGGTACTATCGTTATTACGACCTTAACAATGTAAGAGACCATACCCAAACCACTTAATACCTCATTAGTAAGGACTAGGCAGACCCTTGACCATTTAACATCTATTTATAGGCGGGTCTTTTTCATTTAATACCTAACCCCAAGGAGGACCCCTCACTGGTACTATCTAGTTGACATCGCTTGGAATCTCAATAGGTTACTTAATACTTCTTTTTAGGAGAGAGATGAGCCCTAGATCAATCACTTAACACTTCAAACATAAAGTGAACCCTTAACGAACCCCTTTTAAGATATCCACTATCACTCGTAATTATTAGTTTGGAACCTCACTAGGTTACTTCTTTTGGTAGGGAGGCGGGCCCTAAAATAGACGCTTAATACCTCAACACTGAAGTAAACCCTTTTAGAGGCATCCTTATTTATTTAGAATCTTACTACGTTACTTAATACTTCCTTTTAGGAGAGTGGTGGACCATACAGCCACTTAATACCTCAAACCAAAAGCGAACCCCTATGGAGATATCCTTTACCGCTCCTAATTCCAAATTTGAACCATTTAATACTTCTTAATTAGGAAAGAGGCGGCCCTCAAACAACCATTTAATACCTCTAACGCTAAAGTAGGTCCTATCTCCCGCAAATTCATAGGTCCTAGGATTAGTGATATCTCACATCAGTAGTAAGTGCATTCGACTGCTGGTAACCTCAAAGTGAAGGGTAGTCTTCCGTCGAGTGACTCTACTGACCTCGCATCACTAAACTAGTAATCCAATTAACTATCTTAAGTCTTTACTTATACTATCTTAGATTGACATTGGACTTAGCTTACTAACTACCTTTTTATTTATGGCAATAGATTAACCTTAAATGCTTATCTACCCATAAATCCCCCTTTTATGCTCATAAATGTCAATTTGTCCATAAAATCCTAACTTACATTTCCTAAAACATTTATGTATGATTACTAATTTCAAATTAAAAACCTTTTTATATCTCTTCCATTTTTATCATTCCAGTTAATCCACTTGTCCCTGTTAATTGTAATAACCCATTACCATTAATTGCCCATTAATTAGAGTTACAGTCTTTAACTAACCAATTGTAGCTCCTAATCTAATCATATCCATTATTTTCTATTAATTGGCCATTAATTAGGGTTACAATTCTTTAATTTCAATTAATTATTGGTAATTCCTAATTTATTGCAGAATAATAGGAACTACTACATTTTTTAATTCTACCTATTTGTTTTCCTAAAATAATAACTAACGAATGTTACGCATAAATAATGCACGAATAAACATTGTTCTTCTTTATCAACGCAATAAATACGTATAAACTACCTAATAAAACTACTACTCTTATCCAAATATATTCTAGTCATAAATATTTAACTAGAATATACTTTTTATATTTAATTTGCTGGAATTAAATTCCTTAGGAAGATTTTTCCGCTATGATTTCCATTAATTGGTTTAACACAAAAGGAAAGATTTACTGCATTTGAAATTAAAAGGAATGGATAATTTTTCTTTATTTGGAATAAAAAGTGTAAACTATGGAGAATAATCTATACTTTACATATCTCTTCCCTTTTTGTTTTATTCCTTGTTACATCAAGCGTCGCCATTTTGAATCAAAAGTGGAAAATGCAAACAAATTTATAAAATTAAACGGATGTTCTTCCCACAAATTAAACTATGCAAAATCTACAGCTTAGCACAAATTTGGGCAATAATCCAAAAATCCTATTTTACACCCAAGTACAGATCTGGAATAAAAATATACAACATTCAAATTCTAAAATATTTGGGACTGATTTCCAAATCTAAGTGTAAACATATTTCAAATTAGGTCTAAAATAAGAATATGTAATCAATAGATTTCTACACTAATTTAAGCCTACAATTCACAAATAAAATTGATTTAGGCATAAAAATCAAACATATGCTAATGGATTAGATTTAAAATCACAAACAATATATAAAATTTTCCACTCGCCTTTTAAAAGCAATCAAAATCTCCAGACTTAAAGTAGAACGTTAAATTCATCTCCAAATCATTTTTAATCCAAGAAATATGTATAAAATGGTATATACATACATTAGAATTACAGATCTGAGAAGAGATTTGGGATTGGAAGAGAAAATATATACAAATATATAAATTACTTCAAATGCGCTTATAGTTGATTCACTTCTCGGTTTTATTAGATTTCTATTCTTCTCCAATTTATATGAATATGGACATAAATATCTTATTCTTATAATTTGGAAAGAAAGTCAAGAGCAAGAAATGGCAGAGCTTCGCTACTACCTTCGGAAAAATACGAAAAGAGAACGGAGGATTAGGCCTGAATTTATAGGCCTAAGAATCAACCTTAACCGTTAGATCAAAATTTATTAAATCCAGGCCGTTTGGTCTAGGTTAACCCTAGCTGCCATACATGAAGAGGACGATCACCCCTTCCTAGGGGTCGACCACCCATGTTTGACGGCTCCAATATGCAGGTCGACCTGTAGGACCTAGATAATTAACATACAAACTTTAATTTTCTTATTCAAATTATTTTGGTTTCGAATTCGTTTTTCATCCATAACTTCTTTGTTTGGACTCCGATCGCAGAATTCCAAATACGAAAGTTGCTCAGAATTTTCCACAAATGCAATCGTGCATGTTCTGGTCAAACTCCATTGTTTGCACAAATTCCATTTTTGGAGCCTAATTAATTTACTAACTAACTATTTAAATAACTAATGCCAAATTACAGGGTATTACAGTAGTGGTTTGTGAATATACTTATAACATCGAGATAAGTATATAAATACTTTGTTAAGTATTGAAAGTGTAGTGTTTTGTGAATATACTTATACCGTTGAGGTAAGTATATGGTTACATTTTCTAAGTATTCTAAATGTAGTGTTTTGTGATTATACTTATACCGTTGAGATAAGTATATGGTTACAATTTCTAAGTATTGAAAGTGTAGTGATTTGTGAATATACTTATACCGATAAGATAAGTATATGGATGGTTTTCTAACGATTAAAAGAGTATACATGAATAGTGAATGAGTAGTATACATATGTATATCTTTGTGAAAGTATTTTAATACAAATATTTACAAAGAGATTTTAATTAATAAAAGTTTTAATTAAAGAGGCTTAGAGGTTGCTTGTGTGCTTAATCATGCTTGATTTAATCTCTTAGTAGATTGTGCCTATTTGATAGTTAAATAACCAACTATCAAATCTTGGCCAGTTTTGATACTATTGATTGTTGGTTCGAAGAGACCAGGATCAGATATGTTATCCAAAAACCACTTCGAACCAGCATAAGCATTCGAATTTTAGACATCTAGAAGATGGTAGAATCGAAGATAGGGTTCTTCGAAGTGCAAGGGCTACTTGCTACTAATCTTAAGGCTGATTCTAGAATGAATGTAGTAGAAGTAGTGCCTTCGATTTGTTTAATCCTAGAACAACTTGTATCGATGAATGTTGGCATTGCATTGTTGCTTTGAGGGCAGTGTTAGCATTCCAAGTGGGATTTGCTGAAAGGTAAACATAAACTCAAGCCTTACATGCGGAAATGACTAAAACAAGGTAAATGCGGCAGGGCTATGTGGTTCGCTACCATAATCATCACTTGTATCTAGATTGATATTTATGGATTTTGTATGCTTGTGGCCATGGAAATGGTTTGTTAAGTTGACAGCTGGGGTGATGATAATGTTCGGTACTATCCAGGAATGGGTAGATCGGTTTTGTGTTGGTAGAGGTGCATAATTTGCAACCTTAGTATATTTTATCTAGAGTGTACTTTACGGAAGGTACTCCCTTAGCTTGTCATTACATGGAATCCATTCCCCAATACGCGCCCTATAGACTTAGTTGTATACCAAATATGTTGGAACGTGGGATGCAAGCATTTCAACTATATTTTATATTTATTTTAAACCCTAGACATTATTATAATATTAGTGGATTTTGCAATAAAATTGTTTGGTTATCGTAAGGTAAAAACTCGTTCGTGTTTATGTTAGGCATGGTCTTACGAGATACCTTTATTTTGAAAGGTTTTATAATATTAAAAATCATATGATTTGTGTTTCCCACGATGGTTTATCAGACAGATCCATATGTTATTTCCTTATAATGCTCGAGTCAACCGAGCATATTTCCATATTTGGTTAGAAGCTTTGGAGCTTTAGGAGACAAGTTAGATGCCTCTAAAACATATTCACGTTTCTTTTATTTCTATTGCATTTGTTGCTTTGTATTTGTTAGCAGTTGTGAGAACAGGTTGTTATAACTGTCTAAACTGATGAGAGGTTAGTTTACTCTAATTGATGTATGTATATTAAAGTTTCTTTTGTAAAGATCATGTGTATATTTTATGTTACTCGTCATGAGGTTCTATTTTGTCATTTCTTTTCTTTCACCCCAACAATCTGTCTTTTCGGCACTCAGATGCTCAGAACATAAATATCGTGAATGTATTAGTGTAGACTTTTGAGGTTCGAAAAGGCATGCAGGACGTTATAAGTGTGTCTGAGCTTAGGTTGAGCACATAGGCCATGGTGGGCTAAACTCATTAGAGATGGGGTTATCAACGCACTAGAATGGGTTTGAGTGTATTATATATATGAGAGTGCATATTTGCTAGTGCTATAAAATTGTTTTATATTATGTTGATTGGTCTACGGAGTGGTTTATAAATTCTAGTCAAGACGCGGGACACCATGGTATCGATAGTGGTCTCTAAACACTTGGACAAGGCAAACCGACATAGTATTGTTTTGAAATTTGGTAATGAAATAATTTTACTTAGATTTTTTATTATATATATAAAAGAATAATTTTCTAAAATTGATATTGTTTGTGCCAAAATTGGGCACAACACTCTTCGGGTGTGTTTGAAGAGATAAAATGAAGAAAATAAATGTAAAATGAAGCAGATCTAACAAACACACCAATAAACAAATAAGAAAATGCACAGAAACACACGGATTTAGAGTGGTTTGGCGAATTGCCGACGTCCACTATGAAATGGCTGATGTTTATTGAACTTTACTCGCTGGTTACAAAAGATTACAGTAGTACAACAGAAGTTTAATGGTGATTATGGCAGAGTATAAGCGTAGATAAACAAAAAAGGTCCCTTTTCTGTAGGTCCAGGGTCACTATTTATAGGTGTAGGCAGCAAATATCTCGCCCAGATCTTGGAAGACTTCTTCTCTCACGTGAGTGGGCCCACGGGAGCGAGTTCAGGTGATTTCGGCTCGATCTGGGAGTGATATGAATTGAGTTCGTATCAATCCATAAATAGTCCTTTGAGGCTGAAATTTGTCAGGTACATTCTTGGGGTTGTATGTAAGCTCCTGTGAAAATTTGGTGGCATTTGGACTTGTCGATCTCAAGGTATGATCGATGCAAATTTGGATTTGTTGAAGGCTGCCGAGTTCGCATCGCTTCTGTTCGCATCACTTCTACGCACGTGATGACCGATGATGCGACGCTAACTTCTAGGATCGATCCATTTTTCATGTCGAGCGACCGAGTCTTTCTTTTGAATGTGCCTTGTTCGTATCGAGGGACTGTAACTGCTCTGTATCGATACAAATCCATATACTTTGTATCGAGGTATTCCTTTGCTCTTCGCATCGACGTGAGGCAACCTTATTCGTATCGTTCTAAGTTGTCCCATTCGTATCGTTTTCCTCAACCCCATTTTGTATCGGTAGGGGTGTTATCTCGTATCACTTATTGGATGACCCATTCGTATCGACTGTTGGTTGACCGATACGAACTATACATATGAGATCGATACGTAGTGGCTTTAGTTGATGGATACAAAGTAGATTACATTTAATGGATACAAAATAGAGAAGCAAGGTGGATACGAATGAGGCCTTCCTCCATGGATATGAATGTGGTGCTTCGGTCATGGATACGAACCACTGTTCACTTTGACGGATACGAATTGTAGCTGTCTTCCTTGATTTTGATCGATCAATTTTTTGAGCATACAAACTCCAATTGGCTTGAAATTTGGGATGTTGGCTTCCATAGTTTTGCTTGTCATGTCATATCGATTGTAGCTTGATCTGGACTCGGAAAAAATTTACCAGCATCCATAATGAACCTATGTATAACCGATCTTCGGGATGAACCGTCCTTGGTTCCCAGTCAATTCCTTGGTGTCACGGCCTCGCCAAAAGGCGGATAACATTTGCCACCCAAAGTACGTATTGTGTGAACATGACGTGCTTTGAAAAGCTGCCATATTCATTCTAAAAAGTTCTAGCCGATTCGCTGAATAGTTGCTGTCTTTTTGCCGAAAGATGTAACCTTTGATTGATCTTCAGTATTACAAATAAGGAATGGTTGACTTCCAATCGTTGTACTGTGCACCGTTGTAACTGAGTGTCGAGTGATAGCAAATTGTTGTTCTAGGTCGTAATAGCCATTAGGTGATCATTCAATTCTTGTGAATTTTGAAAATTGAATGTTAATTCGTCATATATGCATGTATGTTAACCTGACTCCCGTTAACGTTTGTGCGTTCACGAGTCGTCGTCAAGTTTTTTACATCGAATCCCGTATTAATCCTCTCCTGAATCGACGTGAAATTTGAGTTGTAACAACAATTGATGGTTGTTTTGCAGGATCTTTTCGTATCGATCCTCTCCTGGATCGATGTGAAAAGTTAAAAAGTTGTTCTTGCATCGACGGTGATCGATACGAATTTGGCTGGTGGTCTTCAATGTGATGGACATAAAGCTGTCACTTCGTACCGATGGAGTCGAACAATCCAAATATGACTTGGTAGTGGCGTTCGCATCGATGAAAGCCGATGGATACGAACAGCCGTTGCCTTAGATCGACGATGAGTGGATACGAAGAACGCTTCTTCGCATCAATCGGGAGAGAGACTGTTCCTATCGGTCAACATGACAGGGAGGTGAATCGTCTTTTCTCTTGGTTTCGTACCCATATAAATTCGTTTTGGACTTCGCCAAATTCTCACTTGCTTCCATCCCAATACTTTGCTTTCGTATCGATCATAAACTCGAGAAAAAGAAACTGCCTTTGCCTTCGAACCATTTAACCCCTTAATCCCTTGAATTAGCTGCTCGAATTAGGTAAACAATTAACCAAATTTATTCGTAGAACGATGAGATTTGAACTTTTCGTGCCATTTCATTTGCTTTCATGGCCGAGTCTGATGGAGAAGAGGTCGTAGATGGGCCAGAGTAAGGTCGTGGATGGTTGGAGATAGCCTTGGCATGGCTTTAAGGAAGATGAAGTGTGGGGATACGAAGAAAATGTTCGTATCGATCTGGAATGAAGAGCAAAATCGCATCGATCTGAGCATAGTGAAACTTCGTATCGAACGAATAGAGTGTTTCGTATCGATTGGTGATGGTGGACTCTTCGTATCGATAGGACCGAAGGCATTCGTATCGATTGACAACTAATGACATTCGTATCGATAAGCCTTGATCGATACGATTTCATGATCCCTCGATTGATACGAAGAGGCTATTTTCTCGATCGGTATGAAGTAAGTGATATCGTATCGATACGAAGTACTGCCCCTTGATTGATACAAAGTGATGTTCTATGATCGATACAAGGTGACATTTTATGACCGATATGAAGTGCACTTCTGGTGATCGATCCAAGTCTAAATCCTGATCGATTCGTAAACTTCTTGCGTACTTGAACAATTGACTCCGACGAGCTTTAGCCTTGCATAACTGGACTTAACATTTTCACTTCATATTTGACTGTCTTTCGAAGCTCATCGATGGAACTGTAACTTGACAAAATCTGACGAACTTTAACTTGGATCGATTTCCGAAGTTAGGATGGCACGGTTGTGACGGTCAGTGATGACGGTCATTCCGAAGTCTCGTCATTTGAACACCTTGTTAATCTTTGTAGAACTTTCTCAAGTACTATACAATATTGCATTGCACAACACACTCATGCACTTCACTTTAGGGCACACATGGGCTTATTATCACCTAATGATGGTTTTTGATGAGTTGATTAGTTATGGAACCCGGGAGTTCACAACTACAGGAGGTTCAGAGTCCGCCTCCTTTGATAATAGAGATGCGGCCTTCGTGGCCGAAGTCATAAGTCCAGCTCCAGACGAGTTACCAGGAGCAACTTTCATTGGGAGCCCACAAGATTTCGCTCCATCCAATGTCACCGAAGATATGTTGGGGAGAATTTTCTTGCGGCATGGGCTATCGTTGAACGATGTTATGTTATCAGGGCCGAACGATAGGCCACATTCTCCCCCGGAAGGGTACACTGCCTTTAATCGATTTTACTGCACAGTTGGGACACTTCCACCATTCAATCAGTATATCCAGGAGGTGCTATCTTACCTAGGAATTTCTCCGTCATAGCTGCATCCAAATAGATACGCGTTGTTGAACAGCTTATTCATTGTTTTTATGGAGCATCTCTTACGGCCCCCGACCCCGGAGGAAGTCAGAATCTTGTTCAATATCAAGAGTCGAGGAGATAATCCCTTGTTCACATTCTTAGAGACGGTCAGGAATTGCCAAGTTGTGACCAAAACCTCGACCAGACTTAGCTCCTTCAAGACCGAGTGGTTCTATGTTCGGTGCCCGCTCGGGTTTGCCAGATGGTGGCTAGTTAGAGATAAGTGCCGCAATTTCTCTGGTGACTAACGAGATAGTTGTAATCGATGTTGAGTCTAACATTTTCTTTCCTTTACAGCCGCTATTCCACAACCCGAAGGTGTCTGATTTAAAGAAATAGTGCAGATTCTTCAAGAGGTACCGGGCGAGATTAGAGAGATCGACTTGGTACTTACAGATGAAAATTTGAGGGTCGTTGGGCTGATTGATAGAGACTAGAGCATAAGGCCTGAAGGATCTCTTAGGGTAGCTCCGACAAGACGGGCTGGGCGTAAGGCGCCCGGGATTGTAATTTCTGATCAGGGTGTTGAAGAGGATACGCCCACCGAAAAAGAACCCATAGCCGGGCCCTCAGATAGTCCTCGACATTCAGAGGGAAAGAGAAAAGGCAAGGCGGTTGCTCATAAGCTTTACAAGTCTTCAAGATGGAAATCTGTGGTCATGTCTCTGCCAGCCACCGGTGTTATAATGTCGGAAGCTCTTCCCCCACATGTGGAGAATCCTTTCGAAGGACTTGCAAACATTCCAATTCTGGACTATGTGTCGCTTCAACAAGATACCGGGTTGGAAGGGCTTCAGAGTGCCTTAGATCTAGGCGAGTTGATTCCTTCGAGTATGGCCGACATATCCGGTTGGTCGGGGGGTTTGCACATGCATACACACACTTCACGGCACCACATAATTTCTAATCATAAGCAATTCATTTCTGGGAAATACCAACTCTATTTTCCTTTCCATTTTACAAGCACGATGTCAAAGCAAGGATCTATGCTTGGCAGCCTCCGTTCTGCATGTTATCCCGCCTTTTGGCAAGGCCGAGATATCAAGGAACTAACTGGGGAATATGGATCATACTGTTATCCCACCTTTTGGCAAGGCCGAGATATCAAGGAACTGACTGGGGAATATGGATCATACATCCTCAGCATCAAGTAGCTACTAGATGACCACAGATATCGATGAATTTTACCCGAGTCCGGATCGGGCTGCAATTGATAAGACACGTCAAGCAAGGTCAGAAAAAGCAACGTTCCAAGTTTCAAGTCAATCCGAGTTCGTACGCTCGAGATATCATCGATGCAAGTTGGAGGAAATGATCCTAAGTTCGAATCCATAAGCAACCTTTGTTCGTATCCATCGGTTCGACTCCATCTAGTTCGCAACCATCGACAAGCACTCGTTCGAATCGGTCCGTATGTACCGCTTCGTATCCATCCAGCTGAAGCCACTCCGTATCCATCAAGTTAAAGTGTTTCGAATCCATGGAGTCATTCCACTCTGTACCCATCAGCTTGGAGTACTTCGAATCCGTCAAGTTGCTCTACTTCGAATCCATCCTATTACAACAGCTTCGTATCGATTGACCAAAGCTCACTATGATCGATACGAACAGACTTCCATTCGAATCGATGTGTGGAGAAATCCCTCGAATCCACTAAGTCAAAGTAGCGAAAATGATGGAGTCGACCCAGTCGACTCGGAGTGAAAAGCGGATCGATACGAGAAACGCGTGCCACAACAACACCTTCGCGCACTACACCATCGATTCGACCCTATCGATTCGAACGAAATCGATTCGAACAGAACACAGCAACCGGAAAGGCAATTTCGAATCAACTATAACTCGAGATTCACAAATCCAAATGCTATGAAATTTTCACAGAAGCTTGAGCACATGTTGAAGAATGTCCACACCAAATTTCAACTCGATTGGACAATTCCTTGATTGATTCGAATGGATTTCGAATCGATCCCAAAGTGGGCCCGGATTTCCTGAAAGCGGGCATGTGGGCCCCCTCACGTTCCAGAACTGGTCTCCCGAAATTTAGGCGAAATATCAGCCTCCTACACCTATAAATAGAGCCCCTGGTCATTCAGAAAAGGGGTCGGACAATTTTAAGAGCTAAAGAGCGCCCAGACTCTGCCAGATTTACTCAAAATCACCACCGCTGCCTTAGATTCAGACTTAGCTCATAAAATCAGTTGTACTACATTATAAGAAATTGTAATCTTTAAGTATCGAGCAATAAAATCATCAAACTTCATAGTGGACGTAGGCGAAAAGCCGAACCACTCTAAATTGTTGTCTCCTGTGCAATTTACTTTCTGTTATTTGGAGTTTTTGTTAGATAATCCTCTGTTTTAATTTTCTTTCTTCACTTTTATCTCTTCAAAAACTTCCAAAGAGTGTTGTGCCCATTTTTGGTACAAATACTTTGGTGCTTTCACTGAGAAAACCAGCTTTTTCTCCTGCTCCTTGGATCTACCATCGATACCGGATTGCATAAATCCAAGAGGAAGATCCAGATCTCTAATCCAGAATCCTTCCATTCTATTCAGATTTGCATAAAGTCTAGAAAAGGAATCCACCACTCAAGATGGTTAGCACAAGAACCGCCTCTACAGCTGCTGACCAAGAAGGTCGGGATAGACAGAATCCTACACAGCTGCCTCCATCCAACCAAGACAACACTGCTCACTCAGATCCGTCAGGACCAGTCACCAGACAAGAGTTTCAAGTGTTTCTTCAAGAACCAACTCAAAGTCGGCAACAGTTAACTGAACAGCTACGCGCTAACGCTGAATTGACCAATCAATTAAACCGTCGAAGGCGTAGGAGGACCAGGAGGGATGATGCTTCCCACTCGTCCACTGAAAGTTCTGCTTCATCTGACTATCATGGCAGAGCTACACGTCCCCGATTGGACGCAAGTCACACACAAGCTACCGGATATCAACCTGCCTTGACTATAGGACAATTGAGGGTCAGACCATCAACTAGCTTCCAGGCCGGGCCCTCATCACGATGAGGTGCTGTTCCACAATATACCACAGACAATCGCACTGCAACCGCCGCGGTAGAAACAAGGGTTGATACCCGAAATCTGTCAGATCCGAATAATCAGCAACGTGGGCGTACTCCTGAACCATACGTCTCGGAAGATGCCGAGCCAAGGAGGCGAGATTTGGACCGTCGACAGCGTCCGATTCAAACTCGCAATGTGGAACCCGACCACACCTTAGCTCAGCATGCACAGAATGCGACAATGCCCGATATTTCCACCATGATACGCCAGATGATTCGCGAAAGCCAAGGGCTTACCAATGACGACTGGGGAATTTCCCGCAGTCACACTCCTTTCACAGACGAAATATTATACGCTGAACCTCCTCGGCGATTCAGAATGCCAACTCTCCCTATGTACGAAGGAAATTCCGACCCCAATCAACATATTTTAAAATATGAGTGGTCAATGAGCGCCGCAAGGGCTGATGATGCAGTGAAATGCCGAAGTTTCCCCATCTCTTTGGAAGGAATCGCAACAATGTGGTTTACAAGGTTACTGCCTAGATCTATCTCTTCGTTCGATCAACTGGCTAAGAAATTTGTCGAATAGTTCTGCATGCATGTCGCTAGACCTAAAGACATTAACACCCTATCTAGTGTCACCCAAGCTAAGGGAGAGACACTCAGACGTTATTTAGAAAGATTCCACGCGGCATGTGTAGAAATTAGTAATCCAAACGATAACTCAATCTTGATGGCATTAACTAAAGGAATCGATCCCGATTCTGAGTTTGGAAATTGGTTAGCTGGGAAACCACCCGCATCGTTGGACCATTTCTACTCCAAAGCCGCTCAATTCTTACGGCAAGAGGACGCGAAACAGTCTAGGAAGCAGGACGATACGGTGCCCAGAACTGAAGGAATACAAAGTAGTGTAGCAGTTAAGCAGTCCGGTGAAAGTTCCGGAAATGTTCAGTTGAATATACAGAACAAACAGACCCAGCCGCGAGGCAACAACGGTCAGGATAAAAAGAGAGATCAGAACCGAGGCCCACGACGTAGGCCTCCAATGTTTGATAATTACACGCCATTGAATACATCATTGGAGAATGTATATCTACAAACTTGCAACACTGTGCAATATAAGAAACCTGCTCCGAAGCAATCGTCGGAGAGGCAGATTCAAACAGGGAAGTTTTGAAGATTTCACGAGAGTTATGGCCACAATACCAATGAGTGTCGACATTTGCAGGACCTCATCGAGAAGTTGATCAGGGAAAGAAAGTTAGATCAGTTTGTGCGAACGCTACAGCCTGGTGGTGCGGGCCCGTCGAATCAGAATCGTGTACAAAATAAGGAAAGACAAGAGGAACCCGCTCGTACGGGCGGAAGGCTAGTTATAAATACGATAAGTGGTGGTCCCCATCCAGTAGATAGAAGCTGGAGGGAAATGGAGTCGTATGCCAGCTCTATCAGACATGCGAACTTCGAATGCTGCAGTAATTGTGAAGATGGAACTCTGACTAAACAACAGAAAACAATATCTGATGATATCATATTTAGAAGCAGAGACCCTGATAAGATTGAAGCCCCAACAATCGACCCACTGGTCATATCTGCCCAGGTAGGTCCTGCTTGGATGAAGAGGATCTTGGTTGACAGTGGGAGCTCCGTAAACATCTTGCTTAAACGAGCTTATGATTTAATGAAAATGGAAGAAAAGGACTTAAAACCTTGCCAATCTCGAGTTCACGGCTTCAACGGAAGTGCCACAATACCCACTGGAGTGGTGGAATTGCCAGTGGAGTTGGGAGTTGGAGAACGCCGGAGAGTCCGGATGTTGCAGTTTGTCGTTTTAGATATTGATTCACCTTACAATGCGTTTTTGGGCCGACCGGCCCTAGCTGAGTTCAGGGCAGCCATTGCCCCATGGTGTTTAACTCTGAAATTCCCCACTGATCACGGAATTGGGGTCATTCAAGGAGATCAGGCAGCAGGAAGAGCCTGTTATGTTGCTGAACTACGCGAGGCACAGAGAAAGGAGAAAGGAATGGGCATAGAGGAATCTCTCTGCGTCTGTTTTGCTGATGATTGACAATTAGTGCCTGGGCCCCGGCCCGGGCACCATGACCAATTCCTTAAAGATCTTGATCCTAGAGACAACGAAGATAAAGACGAATCTATAGAGAATCAAGCTTCCCCAGTTGAACTGACTGTGGACGTCCCAATCAGTGAGGATGATGATTCGAAAGTACTAAAAGTTGGATCTCAACTGGGAAGACAGACACAACAGGAATTGGTTGAATTTCTCTGGGCAAATCTCGACGTTTTCGCCTGGACACACTCTGATATGTGTGGGATCTCGCCGGACATCGCAAGTCACTCCCTGAATATTGATCTGCGGTATGTCCCGGTCAAACAGAAAAGGCGCGGTATGAATCCAGAGAGATCTGCCGCCCTTAAAGAGGAGGTTGATAAGTTACAATCAAATGGGTTCATCCGAGATGCTTTATATCCAGAATGGGTGTCAAATCCAGTATTGGTTCAAAAACCAAACGGGAAATGGGGAACTTGCATCGACTATTCTGACTTAAACAAGGCTTGTCCGAAGGATAGTTTTCCACTTCCCCGAATTGACCAGCTCGTAGATTCAACGGCTGGGCACGAATTATTATCTTTCATGGATGCTTATTCTGGCTACAATCAAATACCTATGCATTTGCCTGATCAAGAACATACCAGTTTTGTGACCGATCTGGGACTCTACTGCTACAGAGTCATGCTTTTTGGTTTAAAAAATGCCGGAGCAACATATCAACGCTTGGTCAACCGAATGTTCGCCAACCAGATCGGGAAGACCATGGAGGTCTATGTGGATGACATGCTAGTAAAGTCTCGATTCTCTATAGATCACGTCAGAGATTTAGATTCAATGTTCTGCATCCTTCGAGAATATGGAATGAAGCCCAATCCATTAAAGTGTCATTTCGGTGTCGCGTCCGGAAAGTTCCTCGGGTTCATCGTTAACGCTCGAGGGATAGAAGCAAATCCCAAAAAGATCTGGGCGATAAGGAACTTACAAACTCCAAGAACCATAAAACAAGTCCAGAGTCTCAATGGGAAGGTAGCAGCACTAAGCAGGTTCATTTCAAAATCCACTGATAAATGCATTCCTTTCTTTGATCTGATCCGGAAAGGAAAGCGAAACTTTGAATGGACCATGGAGTGCGAAGGTGCATTCTGATCGCTGGTTCAACATCATTCCACACCACCGATCTTGTCAAAGCCGGTCGATCATGAACAATTGTACCTTTATCTGGCAGTATCAGAGCATGCAATCAGCGCTGCTTTGGTTCGGGAAGAAGACCGAGTGCAGAAACCGGTCTACTATGTTAGTAAACGATTGACTGGAGCTGAGAGAAATTATCCGAAACTAGAGAAGTTAGCTTATTGCCTTGTCATCGCATCAAGAAAACTCCGGCCATATTTCCAGGCACATCCTATTATTATTTACACCGACCAGCCGTTACGACAGGTCCTTACGCGGCCTGAGACGTCTGGTAGGTTACTCAAGTGGAACATCGAACTGAGCCAGTTTGATATTACTTACTCTCCAAGACGAGCCATTCAAGGACAAGTCCTAGCCGATTTCATAGCTGAATTTACCGTTCCAGAAGACTTGCCCGAAACCAGTGCATCCTCCGAATACATCTGGAAGCTGTATACTGACGGTGCATCAAACGACCGGTGTTCGGGCGTTGGTGTTGTACTTGAAACTCCCGAAGGCCGATCTATATGTTATGCTTTGAAGTTTGGTTTTCATGCAACCAATAATGAAACTGAATATGAAGCCCTCTTAGCTGGACTAAAATTTGCCAGAGATTTGAGAATTATCGCTGTGGAAATTTATTGTGATTCACAATTAGTCGTCTGCCAAGTACGGGGAGAGTATCAAGCGAGAGATCGAAGGTTGGCTGCTGACTTGGCTCGAGTTCAGGATGTACTGAATCAGTTTGATTATTATGCCATTTATTATATACCTCGAGAACGCAATCAAAAATCCGATTCATTGGCGAAGTTAGCCAGCACAGGTGAAGCACAGCAAATGGGACTTGTCCCCGTCGAAACTTTGTCCTCCCCAAGCATCGATCAAATAGAGACGAATTTTGTATTTGAAACCGCTCCCAGTAAAGAATCATGGATGACTCCGTATCAAAATTACATTGAGAATGGGACATTGCCTGAGCATAGAAATGATAAAAAGGCAAATTCTACGAAAAGCTTCACGGTTCGTCATTCAGGATGGAGTCATGTATAGAAGAGGTTATTCTGTTCCTCTCCTCCGGTGTATCGCGCACGATGAAATCAAACGAGTGTTACATGACATACACGAAGGAGAATGTGGCGATCACACCGGTGGACAAGCTCTTGCTAAGAAAATACTCTGATATAGATACTACTGGCCGACAGTGAACCGAGATGCAACAAACTATGCCAGAAAGTGTGATAGGTGCCAGAAATACGCCCGAATTCCAAGAGCCCCACCTACCGAGATAACTCAAATGGTCAGTCCCTGGCCATTCGCTATGTGGGGCATCGATATCATCGGCGCTTTACCTCTGGCAAAAGGTGGTGCTATGTACGCCATCGTCGTCGTTGACTACTTTACATAATGGGTTGAAGCCGAAGCTCTCGCAACGATTACGACAAAGAAAGTAATAAATTTCATAGTTCGCAATATCATCTGTCGATTTGGACTCCCGCATACCATCATCACCGATAATGGAGCCCAATTCGAAAGTGCAGAGTTCAAGAACTTTTGTCAACGTTTTCATATCCATAAAAAATTCTCGGCAGTTGCACATCCTTAGGCAAACGGTCAGGTCGAAGCTGTCAATAAAGTTATAAAATCTATCCTAAAGAAACGACTAGAAAAGGCCGGGGGCAAATGGGTTGATGAACTTCCTATGGCATTATGGGCTTATCGAACGACTTACAAGACTGCAACCGGACACACCCCGTTTTCCTTATCTTATGGCTCGGAAGCCGTTATTCCGGTCGAAACGGAAGTGTTTTCCCATCGTGTGACTAATTATGATCCGAAAACAAACGCTATATTGCTTGCTGAATCTTTGGATCTACTGGATGAGAAGCGGGAAGAGGCCGATTTGAGAGCGGCTGCATATCGAAGTCGAGTCGCCCGGTTGTACAATGCCAAAGTCCGACCTCGAACTTTTGAACTCGGCGATCTCGTTCTCAAGAGAATCTATCCGGTTCCTTCGCACATGAAACCGAACTGGGAAGGACCGTATGTGATTACACAAAGACTCGAAGATGGCACATTCAAACTATCGACCGTTGACGGTCTTAATTTGCCAAGGGCCTGGAACGGCGAGAGTCTCCGTCGCTACTACATATGACAGGCTTTATTTATTTTATTATATTTTTCCATTTAGCAATTTACTTTTGCATTTCGAAATTAGAATTTGTAATAAGGAAAATGACTTTGCCATATTTTCTTATTTCAGCAATAAAATGCCATCTCTTCGAGCCAGAGCTGTGATTCATTGAACACAATGTACAACATCACGATGCACGGAGAGCTAAATTCCATCACGCAGTGGAATTTATTCAAGTAGGGAGTGGCTATGATACGATCAGCCACTTGCTAAATGAAACCCGAGCTCGGGGGCAAGCCATCACGTCAGGCTAAAAGTGGGTTTATACATGACAATCCTTCACTTAACTCCGTACTCCCAGAGTGCGAGACGGAGTATAAACATTAACTCAACTCCGTATTCCCAGAGTGCGGGACGGAGTATAAACATACCTTAACTCCGTACTCCCAGAGTGCGAGACAGAGTATAAACATTAATCAACTCCGTACTCCCAGAGTGCGAGACAGAGTATAAACATTAGTCAACTCCGTACTCCCAGAGTGTGAGATGGAGTACAAACATAAAACAAACCCCAGAGTACTCCGAGAGCGCAAGTTGGGTATAAGCGTTAGCAACTATTGCGACATTATCCCTAAGGCTGGGGGTAGAACCAAAACAAATATTGAATTTAAGACAAAAGAGAATATGTTTTCATTTCCGTTATCAACAAAAGGAATCCAATTACAAGCTAATTCAAAAATTCCTACTAGCGAGGGCCGAGCCCGCATCTATACACGGATATGAAAAATCAAAAAGACAAAGCAAAACACTACCCCCGAACATGACAGCGAACTAAAGGAAGCGCTCAATCTTTCGTTTTCCTCGGTTTCTTCTTCGGGGTAGTCCCGCTAGATCCACTACCCAACTTCTTCCTCAATCTTTTGCTCTTCTCCGGTTTGCCCTCCGATTGCGACATAATATCAACATCCTCCTCGGAGCTTGAGGCAACAGATATTCTCTTGGAGGATGGAACTGGAGGCATATGAGCTATGACAGGAAGTGAGGCAGGAGCGCTTGCAATGACCACAGTGCCTCCCGGCGATATCATCATTAGTGGAGCAGGACCAGACGGATTCATGCCTACTGTCACTGATGTCATCTCAGCACTGATCTAGGCAAGAATTTCATCCGCATGAGATACTTGGGCCGCGCTGGAAGTACTGATGGTTGGCATGAAGGAGCTAGTAGCTGGAGTAACTCCACTCATGGCGAAGGATGGGTCTACAAAAGGATCGTTAGGTTGACTAAGGAGTTCCTCAATCATCTGAGCATCAAAAGATAGCATGCTCGTTTCTCCCTCTTCGCCGACCACAGTAGATGTCATAATAGCCTCGGTGACAATAGCCCCTGGCACTTGATAAGAAACTTCAGAGGCAGGAGGCGCAGAGATAACGGCTTCGGTCACTAAAATGTGAAAAGGCGAAGATTATTAGCTAAATGTATTGCTTCAGATTCACCACCCTAAGTGTATACAAGAGGAGTTCAAATACCTTCCTTGGCCTGACCCGAAGCATGGGCAGGAACAGAGGCAGAGGGATCAACAGGAGACAGTTGTGGCTGATCGGGGTTATAAGCGGGAACAGACTGGGGCTCAACCGCGCCAGTGGCTTCGGGCAATGTCGGAATTACAGCTCCAACACTTGCTTCATGATGCTCGATCCCCGAGCCCTCTCCGGTCTCTATCTGCCGAGCACCAAGCCTCTCTTTCTCCACAGAAATCATCGCCTCGTGGAGAACCTTCCTCTCTTCCTCAGAAAGCAAGCGCGTCTCAAGCTCGAAATCATCCAATGCTTCATCCGGATATGCTGCTGTCTTCTCCGCCACTAGCCTAGTCCAGGTGTTGTACAGAATCATAGAGTCATCTCCAAGCCAAAATAAATTTCTATGCTCCAGCACGTTGGCATTATAGGTAACCAGGAGATCATCGAAATCAGCTTCCATCCTGGACTGCTCCGCCGTAATCTTTTCCTCAACTTCTGCCTCCACAGACTTAGTCTTGGTCACCGCCGCAGCAAGTTCAGCTCGAAGTGATACGGCTTGGTCACATGCTTCCTGAGCGGTGGTGTTTGCATCATCTTTTTCTTTCGCCACCTCAGCGAATTTGGCTTTAAGCTCATTCAGCTCTTTGACGGCGGTGTCCCGCTCAGCTACGACGGTGGTATAGCGGTGGCCCATCCCTTCTACTAAGACACAGTTTGCTTGCTGCATCCTCGCCATCTTCGCCACAACCTCGTCATGCTTTTTAAGCGCTTGGAGTTTAGAGTTTCGAGACGACTCCATCTCAGATTGAAGAACCTGGATGATGTGATCTTTCTTGACAATGTCAGCATCGCGCTCCTCAATAACCCTTGCCCAGTCAAAAGCTACCTTTGAAGCTTTCACGGCAGCTTTGTACCACTCCTTGTATTGAGCATAAAAGTCGCGGATATAGCTATGCGCAATATTTTCGGCATCCGAAGGAATCCTCTTGAGATGGGGAGGGAAGACATATGCATCCAGACAAATTTCTGGAAAGTCCTTTTTCATTTGAGCAAGGTGGATGGTTCCTTCACTTGTCAATTCAGCCGGAGCCTGTTCAACAATGGCAGCTGCCTGCGGTTCAACCCTTTGCCGCCGAGTTTCGGGCCTGGAAGATTGAGAAGGTTGTTGTTTCTGCGAAGACTCAGGAGGATCTATAGGGGACCTAGGAGGCGGAGGAGAACGAGATCGCGGTCGGTAGTGATAGCTCCTATCTCTGTCAGTACGATCTTGACCAAAGTGGCTACGCCAATAATCTCGATCTCTATCATAGCGATCCTGATTGGTATAGCCTCGTCCATGATCCCTATCCGATTCCCTCCAGCGGGACTCATAGTATGAGGAAGATCGGCGTACATTATGGAGCCTATCCAAAGTGGATCCATGGCCTGACATCTCACCTGCGATAAGAAGAAAATGCAGTTTAGAATCCTACAAAAGTGACATTCAATATGCGGAAATCATGTAGTGCTGTGGAAGTGTGTGTAAATGTGTAAACCCCCAGACCAACCGGAAGTGTTGACTGCACTCAAAGGGAAGGGCTCGCTCATATTTAAAACATCTTGAAATTCCTCCAACTCGGAATTGTGATGAATCGATATATAATCTGGGATGGGAATATCATCAAGCCCTTTGAAAGTATCTCTCGAATGAGAAGGGGCGGCCTCAGAAATTACAGCTCCGGAAGTGGGAGAAGACACATCTACAGACTTCCACCACTTAGATTTATGTTTTTTAGAAACGACGGTCTTGCTTTTCCGTCTATCTCCCAACTCTTCAAAATTTCCCGAAAGATCCGCCATCGGCTCTACGTCTGTGTGAGTCCTTTCCTCGTCACTCACTTCAGTTATCACGACCCCGAGCGTTTTCTTTGCCTTTTTCTTCTTCTTCTTTTCCTTCTTCTTTGAGACGGGCTTTAGCATCCCTTCAGTGACTATGCTCTGATTCATTTCGATCAAGCCAAGAGTCCTTAAGTTATAATCAATCAACACCAAGTCGATGTGTCTCGCATCGCTCGAGATCTCTTGAAGGCTCCGAATCATGCCCTTGTAATACCCACCGTCGGGTCTGGAGATAATGGCTATAAGAAAAATAGGATGTCAATACCAATGCCAAAAAGCTATTCGTCAAAGAAATCGTCAACTGGTTACGACACTTACGTCTAGACAACCATCGCCTAGCAAAACCAGGAGGACACCGGACATAAAACCATTCATTCTTGAAGTAACTAAGTCTGGTCCAGGCTCCGGTAATAACTTGACAGTTTCTCACTGCCTCCAAAAATGTAAAAGATGGACTATCGCCTCTGCTCTTGAAGTTAAATAGATATCTAATTTCCGTCGGCCTTGGAGGGCGGAAAAGGTGTTCCATAAATACAATAAACGCATTGTTCAGTAGTGCGTGCCCGTTGGGGTGTAATTGAGAAGGAGCGATTCCAAGAAATGATAGCATCTCCCTAATGTATTGATTGAATGGAGGGAGTGTTCCGACCGCGCAAGCATGTCGATAAAAGGCGGTATACCCTTCGGGCGGACAATGAGGTCTGTCACTAGGTCCCGGCAATAGTGCATCATCCAAAGAGATGTTATGTCTCATACATATCCTGCCCAATAAGTTTTCGGAAATGTTGGACTGAACAGAGTCTATAGGGTCCTCAATAAATATAGCCTCTTGCAGCTCGTCAGGAGTTGGATCTACAACCTCCGCTGGGATATCTGGAATTACTAGGACCGGAGGAGGAGAACTCTGAATCTCCTGCTGTTGAGAGCTCGAAGATTCCATAACTGACTACTTATCAGAAATCAGTGTTAAACAAACAATAAACCCGTGCATCCCGCAGTGTGAAGTGTTGTGCAGTGAAGTGTAGCTAATACTTGGAAAAATTCTACAGAGTTAGAAAGAATTTGCAAACAGCAAAGACATTAGAGATCCAGTCGGGATGACCGTCGTCGCTGACCGTCATTGCTTAACCATCCCAATGTTGGCGATTGATTCAAGTTAAAGTTTGTTATCACGGTGTAAAGTTATAGTTCCATCGACGAGCTTCAAAGGGCAGTCAAGTATGCACAACAAAAGTTCAGTCCAAATATGCAGAGATGAAGCTCGTCGGAACATGGTTTTAAATCTCCTATATATCGCCCGAGATCTCCTCCGAGATCTCCTTTTCACACTTAAACGAGACGAGACATCAAATCTCCTTCATATCTCCCTCGACACTCATCTCGTCCGAGATATTCAAATCTCACCCGATATATGGATCAAAATCTCAATCCGAGATCTCATCCGAAATTATACATTTTTCTTATTTTCCATAATATTTTTTATTTTCATATTGATTCAAAAGAAACTACTCAATTCAATTATAATTTACCAACTTCTTGAACATATTCTTTACTTTTTATCTTAATGAGTCATAGCAAAAGGTTTCACTTCTTTATTATGTTCAAATAAAAGAATATTATTCAATCATTACCAAATCAATTAAGCTAATCAAGCTACTACTCTTCTAAAAATATTCCTTTTTCCATGTAAATCAAGTATGTTACCTTTTTTATTTTTACTAAGAAAGTTATAACGGTTAAATAAATTTTAGACACATCAATTTTAGACACATAAGTACATCCGAGATATTCCCGAGATGCATTATAAGACCCGAGATGTCAATCCGAGATGTACACCCGATATGTACTCACCTCGTCCGAGATCTCCCCGATACGAGATAACTTGTGTAAAAATTCCGAGACGAAACGTGACCGAAATCCGATATTTAAAACCTTGCGTCGGAATCATGCTGCTAAATATATGAAAGTTGTGTATCCATAGAAATTACTTCGAATCGATCTGAGCCGGATTATAAGTGTTTGAATCGATCAAAGAGACGACGCTTCGAATCCATCTGGGCCAGATTTCTAGTGTTTGAATCAATCGAAGAGACGATGCTTCGAATCGATCTGGGCCAGATTCCAATTGTTCGAATCAACCGAAGAGATGGTACTTCGAATCGACTCTGTTCGAATCGATACGATTCGAATCGATGGTAACCGGAACCCTTCGTATCGATCAGCGACTCAAGCTTTGCATCCATCGTCAATAGAGGCATCGAATCGATCCCCAACAGTAAAAGACAGATAGAAGACTTAAAGTTCGTATCGATTGCATAGGCAGGATGTTCGAATCGATTGCAAAGGGTCGATACGAAGGATTCATTCGTGTTTCTTCTCCAGCAAGCCAAGATCGAAACAAACAAAACACAATGGAAAAGTTTGTTCTTGAATCTTCGAATCCATAAAATTTCGTCTACCTGAATGTATAAATCGATTCGAAAGAAGTTGGATATCGCCTCGACTCGAAGGAAGGAGAGTACTTCAACCTGTTTCTTGAAGGATCGAGATGGATTCGAAGACACAGGAAGACAGAGATAAAAAGTAAAAAGTGGAAAGTGAATGAGGCCTCAGTATTTATAGGGATTCTGTGGCGATTCGTATCCCGGTGAGTAAAACCGGTAGCAACAGGTAAAGACATCAAAGCGATTTGAAGCAACGAGTTTGAAACCATAAGCTAGAGCGCTGGAATTGATTCGAACCCCAACATGCATTTACACTTCGAATCCATTCCCTCGAACCCATCAAAACGATTCGAAGCATGATGTTAGAAAGGCCTAAAGAGCATTCGACTCCACCAGTTCGAGGTGTTCATCGACCCACAACGGTGTGCGGCCTATCGATACGAACGATCGCTTCGTATCCATCAATTGTCATCAATACGAATCAGGGTCCATCATCGCATCGAGTCGAACGATGCCTTCGAATCCATCACCAATGAGTTCCATCGATTCGAAGCTTTTGTTCGACTCCACCCACTGCATATCGATATGAACAAGCGTTTCGTATCCACTGAATTCTAAATTCACCAGTACGATGTCGGTCCTTCGACCTTCTATATTGATTCAGGAGAGGATTGATACGAAGGAACTTCCTAAAACAACTGACAGAAATTGTTACAACTCAAAATTCACATCGGTTCAGGAGAGGATCGATACGAAATGCAATACAAGAAAGTTAACAAAAACTCGAATTGAACATTCATCCAATAACGACTGCAGCGACAAAAAGTTAATCACTACTGTACGACAGTCAGTTACGGAAATACAGAATACGGCTTTCAACGAAACATGCAATAGCTATCCAACATGAATCTGCAGCTTGTCAAAGCACGTCATGTTTACACAAGACGTACTTTGGGGGGCAAATGTTATCCCGCCTTTTGGCAAGGCCGAGATATCAAGGAACTGACTGGGGAATATGGATCATATTGTTATCCCGCCTTTTGGCAAGGCCGAGATATCAAGGAACTGACTGGGGAATATGGATCATACATCCTCAGCATCAAGTAGCTACTAGATGACCACAGATATCGATGAATTTTACCCGAGTCCGGATCGGGCTGCAATTGATAAGACACGTCAAGCAAGGTCAGAAAAAGCAACGTTCCAAGTTTCAAGTCAATCCGAGTTCGTACGCTCGAGATATCATCGATGCAAGTTGGAGGAAATGATCCTAAGTTCGAATCCATAAGCAACCTTTGTTCATATCCATCGGTTCGACTCCATCTAGTTCGCAACCATCGGCAAGCACTTGTTCGAATCGGTCCGGATGTACCGCTTCGTATCCATCCAGCTGAAGCCACTCTATATCCATCGAGTTAAAGTGTTTCGAATCCATGGAGTTATTCCACTCTATACCCATCAGCTTGGAGTACTTCGAATCGGTCAAGTTGCCCTACTTCGAATCCATCCTATTACAACAGCTTCGTATCGATCGACCAAAGCTCACTATGGTCGATACGAACACACTTCCATTCGAATCGATGTGTGGAGAAATCCCTCGAATCCACTAAGTCAAAGTAGCAAAAATGATGGAGTCGACCCAGTCGACTCGGAGTGAAAAGCGGATCAATACGAGAAACGCATGCCACATCAACACCTTCGCGCGCTACACCATCGATTCGACCCTATCGATTCGAACGAAATTGATTTGAACAGAGCACAGCAACCGGAAAGGCAATTTCGAATCAACCATAACTCGAGATCCACAAATCCAAATGCTATGAAATTTTCACAGAAGCTTGAGCACATGTTGAAGAATGTCCACACCAAATTTCAGCTCGATTGGACAATTCCTTGATCGATTCGAATGGATTTCGAATCGATCCCAAAGTGGGCCCGGATTTCCTAAAAGCAGGCATGTGGGCCCCCTCACGTGCCAGAACTGGTCTCCTGAAATTTAGGTGAAATATCAGCCTCCTACACCTATAAATAGAGCCCCTGGTCATTCAGAAAAGGGGTTGGACAATTTTAAGAGCTAAAGAGCGCCCAGACTCTGCCAGATTTACTCAAATTCACCGCCACTGCCTTAGATTCAGACTTAGCTCATAAAATCAGTTGTACTACATTATAAGAAATTGTAATCTTCAAGTATCGAGCAATAAAATCATCAAACTTCATAGTGGACGTAGGCGAAACACCGAACCACTCTAAATTGTTGTCTCCTGTGCAATTTACTTTCTGTTATTTGGAGTTTTTGTTAGATAATCCTCAGTTTTAATTTTCTTTCTTCACTTTTATCTCTTCAAAAACTTCCGAAGAGTGTTGTGCCCATTTTTGGTACAAACACTGCACGCCATTCCTCTAGTTCATATTATGAGTCTCGCAGACGTGAGGCCGATAGAGACCGCGATCGCGGCTACTCTAGCCAAGAGAAGGAGCGCTATGACTGGGAGAAAGAGTACAGGCACCATTCTGGGTCACGCTCTCCACCACCTAGAGTTCCCACACATCCTTCCGGCTCAGGCAAGCAAACCTATGAATCTTCACTCAAACACCACCTTCCCAAGCACACAGGCCCGACCCACAGCGTCGGAGGACCAAAACCGAAGTCCCCGTCGTTACTGAACAAGCTATCACAGAGCCCATCGAGGAAGGAGCGATTAGAATTGCTAAGTTGAAAAAAGATATTCCAAACATTTGTTTTGACGGCTTCGTCTTTCCCCCGCACTTAAAGAGAATTCCTATCGAGGCAGAACAAACAATGCACAACTATATTCATGATGTCCATGGCCAATAACGGGAATGGATGAAGACCGCGGACAAAGTATCAATGGTAGCCTTTGAGTGGGTGAAGACAATTGAAAAATTGGGGACCGATCTCGCTTAGAAGGACCGCATAATCCAGGTGCTTAACGATGAGAATGAGTCCGCGAGAAATTCAGTGACAGAGGCCAATAAAAGGGATGATGAGGTAACTCGGGGGATGGAAGAGATGAGGTGGACACACTTTGCCCTGGTTGAGGAGATGAGACATCGGACCACCACAGTTATGGCCGAAAGAGACGGGGCGCTTAAAGAGCTTAAAGCCAAATTTTATGAAATCGTCAAAGAGAAAGACGATGCAAACAAAGCCGAGGAAGCATGTAAACAAGCTGTGGTGCTTAGGGATGAAAGGGATGCGCAATGCTCAAAGTCTAGGAAGCCGAAGCCAGGGTTGAGAATGAAGTGAAAGCGGCAGAGGCCAGGCTAGAGGGTGACATCGAAGATCTCCTTATTACATACAATGCCAACGTGCTGAAGCATCGAAATCTAACCTGGCTCGAAAATTATCCATCCCACCTATACAACGCTTGGTGCTGCCTGGTGGAAGATGAAAAAGCAGGGCATCAAGCTGAATCTATCGATGAATTTGAATTGGAGAATCGGGTGCTGAGTGAGGATAAGGGAAGAGTTCTCCATGACATTACTATCACATTCGAGAAGGAGAAGCTCGGTACTCGGCACTCGGATGTTGGAGAGGGTTTTGGCGTTGAGCATCATGATGCGAGTTCCGAAATTCCTATGCCAACCCAACCCGAATCCACTCCTGCGGTTGATCCTTTATCTATGCCCACATACAATCTTGATCAACCATAGTTATCTCCAGCTCGTGAGCAGGTCACTGAAGCTGTTCCGGCTCCACCCGCAAGCCATTCCAAGGAAGGTATTCTGAGCATCTCTCGCACATACTCGAAGTAAGGAACTTTGTTCAAAGCAGTTATTAACATCTTTTCTCTTATCTTCATCTAGCGATAGGAGCCGCACCGGCCGTGCCCCCTGTAACCCAAGAGTCGCATCATGAGCAGGAGGCCCTTATAACAGAAGCGACCACCACAATGACCACTGCACCAACCGATGGAGCACAGGGGAGCACGTTTACTTTCAATGAGCAGATGATGGAGGAAGTTCTTGGCCACCAAAGCGACCCTTTTGCCAATCTACCATTTGTCATGAGCAGAGGTGCACCCGTGGTTAGCTCCTCGGGCCCAACCGGTAGCATCCCCATGGATTCTCAAACAATCCATGAAGAAGAGATAATAGCTGAGATCAATGTTGAGATGGAAGCGGCCACGCGGGCCAGCAGTGTTTGAGGCGGGATGAGGGGCCCTGGTCCAGCCCCTCTGCGAATGATTTCTCCGGGAGGCATGGTCGTCGACACCGGTGTGCCTCCCCCGCCTTCCAACATTGATCCTATCCCTTCGACTCTGCCTTCAGAAAGTATTCCAATTCATGTGAGTACGGAGGAAGAGGTTACCATAATTCCCCCGGCCGGGGACCAACCACCAAAAGGCAAAGGCTCGAAGAGGCACCCAAGTGGTAGCTCCAGTGGGTCAACACCAGGGAGGAAGAAGAAGAAAGTGAAAGAATAGGCATGTCTTTTTACCTCATTTTTGGTAGACAGATAGAAATTTCTTTTTGCTTCTTATAGGCCATGTAAAGATGCGGATTCGACCACCACTAGTAGGAATTATTGGAAAGATTTTTGTACTTACCCTTCTTTTCCAAAGAATAGTTAAAATAAGATTCCATTTTGTTTCTAGCATGACTTTGTGTTTATTTGCTTAAGTATTTCAACTCTCGAACTTCCATTCAATGTACTTGTGAATTTTTAGTCTTTGAATTGGATTCGAGTTTAGTTGTTAAGTTCTGAAGTTATGGCTTCAAGTCATAATCGAACGTTAAGCCGAGTTCCAATACCGCACTGTCTCGATTAGTAGCTGGTACTTAAGTTCTGCCCCCAGACCCGGGGATAAATTGTAAAGATCGGTCGGTAGTCTCTTTTCGCCTTTAATACATCGAACTTAACTTTCTTGAACCGAGGCTCAAGCCAGACGAGTCTGGGTGGTCGAATCACACTTGTTCATCTATTAGTGATTGCATCCATACCCTGGGGATTGCACCTGTACGTCGGCGGTCGGTCATGCCCACTTAAGGTTTGGAGATATGTCTGTGCTACGGGGACTTAAGTCATTTTATGGGCGGTCAGTCGCACCTGCTTGATATTTAGAGTTTCGTCCGCACTCTGGGGACTTAGAGTTGTCTTACGGGTGGTCGTTTCATACTTGGTTTGTGTTTATAATCCAATCCGCACTCTAGGGCTTAGAGTTGTCGATGGGTGGTCGGTTATATCCATTTCGATGTTTATACTCCAGTTCGCACTCTGGGAATCTGGAGTTGGTTAACAGACGGTCGATCGCATCTGTTTTGAGTTTCAGAATTTCGTTCGCACTCCGGGAATGATAGATCTATCAGGATCGTGGATGGTCGATTCACATCCACCTTGAGTTAACAAGTCAGGTCGTTAGATGGACGGATCCATCCTCCTCGAACTTGGTTTAAACATGGGAGAAGTCGTTAGGTGGATGGATCCACCATCTTCTAGCCCGCATTTGTAAGTTTATACTCCAGCTCGTACTTTGGGAGCCGGAGTTAGTTAGAGGATTGTCGTGTATCAATCCTTTTCTGGCTTTAGTGTGATGACTTGCCCCCGAGCTCGGGTTTCACTTAGCGAGTGATCGGTCGTATCACAGTCACTCCCTATTTGAATAAATCCCACTATAGGGTGGAACTTAGCTCTCCGTGCATTATGGTGGTCGTATGACGCATTTTAAAAATCACTGCTCTGGCTCGAAGAGATTGCATTTTATTGCTGAAATAAGAAAATACGGCAAAGTTAGTTGCCTTATTACGGATTCAAATTTTGAAATGCATAAACAAATTGCAAATGAAAAGAAGACTGAATGAATAAATAAAGCCTATTATGTGTAATAGCGACGAAGACTTTCGTTGTTCCAGGCTCTTGTCAAAGTGAGACCGTTGACGGTCGATAATTTAAATGTGCCATCTTCGAGTCTTCGTTCAATAACATACGGTCCTTCCCATGTTGGTTTCATATGTGAAGGAACCGGGTAAATTCTCTTAAGGACGAGATCGCCGAGTTCAAAGGTTCAGGGTCGGACCTTGGCATTGTACAATCGGGCGACTCGACTTCGGTATGCGGCTGCCCGCAAATCAGCCTCTTCTTGCTTCTTATCTAGTAAATCCAGAGATTCGGCAAGTAATGTAGCATTTGTCTTCAGATCATAATATGTCACACGATGAGAAGGTACTTCCAACTCGACTGAAATAACTGCTTCTGAACCATAAGAAAGTGAAAATGGAGTGTGTCCGGTCGCGGACTTGTGGGTTGTTCGATAAGCCCATAAGGCCATGGGAAGTTCATCGACCCATTTGCCCCCGGCCTTTTCTAGTCGTTTCTTTAGAATGGACTTTATAACTTTATTAACAGCTTCAACCTGTCCATTCGCTTGAAGGTGTGCAACTACAGAGAACTTCTTCTGGACGTGGAACCGTTGACAGAAATTCTTAAATTCAACACTGTCGAATTGGGCTCTGTTGTCAGTGATGATGGTATGTGGGATTCCAAATCGACAGATAATGTTGCGTACCACAAAGTTGGTCACCTTCTTCATTGTGATAGTAGCAAGGGGCTCAGCTTCCGCCCACTTGGTGAAGTAATCAACTGCAACGATGTCATACTTCGCACCACCTTTAGCCAGAGGTAGAGAACCAATAATGTCAATGCCCCATACTACGAACGGCCAGGGACTGACCATTTGAGTTATTTCAGTAGGCGAGGCTCTCGGAATCCGAGCATGTTTCTGACATCTGTCACATTTCCTAGCGTAATCCGATATGTCGCAATTTACAGTCAGCCAATAATATCCATACCGCAGCACTTTTTTGGCAAGAGCTTGCCCCTCGGTGTGATCGCCACATTCTACTTTATGCACATCATGTAGTACTCGATCGATTTCATCGTGGACGATACACCGGAGTAAAGGAACAGAGTACCCTTTTCTATACATGACTCCATTCTGAACAGTGAACCGCGAAGCCTTTCGAAGAACTTGTCTTTTTTCATTCATGCGCTCTGGCAGGGTCCCATGCTCGAGATAGTTTCTGAATGGAGTCATCCATGACTCCTTATCGGAAGTGACCTCTAATACCCAGTCAGTTTCCAGTTGATCAATACTCGGGGAAGATAGTCTCCACGGGAACAAGTCCCATTTGTTGTGCCTCATCGGTACCGGCTAACTTTGCTCAGGAATCGGCCCTCTGATTGCGTTCTCGGGGCATGCAATAGATGGCATAATAGTCGAACTGATCCAATATTTCCTGAACCCGGGCAAGATAAGCAGCCAGCCATCGGTCTTTGGCCTGGTACTCCCCTCGGACTTGGCACATGACCAATTGTGAATCGTAGTAAATCTCTATAGCAATAATTCTTAAATCTCTGGCAAACCTTAGTCCGGCGAGCAGGGCTTCATATTCGACCTCGTTGTTAGTTGCGTGGAAATCGAACTTTAAAACATAGCATATAGATCGACCTTCAGGAGTTTCAAGTACAACCCTGGTGCCCGAACAGCGGTCATTCGATGCACCATCAGTATGTAACTTCTAGACATATTTAGGAGATTCACTGGTTTCGGGCAAGTCCTCCAGGATAGTGAATTCAGCGATGAAGTCTGCTAGGACTTGCCTTGAATGGCTTGCCTCGATGTGTAGATGATGTCGAACTGACTCAGCTCGATATTCCATTTGAGTAACCTACCAGACGTCTCAGGCCGCGTAAGGACGTGTCGTAACGGCTGGTCGGTGTAAACAGTTTTAGGACGAGCCTGAAAATATGGACGGAGCTTTCTCGAGGCAATGACAAGATAGTAAGCTAACTTCTCCAGCTTCGGATAATTTCTCTCTACTCCGGTCAGTCACTTGCTAATGTAATATACCGGTCGTTGTATCCGGTCCTCCTCCCGAACTAAAGCAGCACTGATTGCATTTTCTGACACCGCCAAAGAAATGTAAAGTTTCTCATGATCGATAGGCTTTGACAGAATAGGGAGCATGGACAGATGCTGAACTAGTGCTCGAAATGCATCCTCGCATTCTGCAGTCCATTCAAAGTTCCATTTTCCTTTTTTGATCAGATCGAAAAAGGGAATGCATTTGTCGGTGGATTTTGAAATGAACCTGCTATGTGCTGCTACCTTCCCGTTGAGGCTCTGAACTTGCTTTATAGTCCTAGGAGTCTCGAGATTTCTTATTGCCCAGATTTTCTCAGGATTGGCTTCGATTCCTCGAGCATTGACGATAAATCTAAGGAATTTTCCAGACGCGACCCCAAAGTGACACTTCAATAGGTTGAGTTTCATTCTGTACTCTCGAAGGATGTTGAACATCGTTTCCAGGTCTCTGATATGATTGGTGGAGAATCACGACTTCATAATCATGTCGTCCACATATACCTCCATGGTTCTTCCGATCTGGTTAGCGAACGTTCGATTAACTAGCCGTTGGTAGGCTGCCCCGACGTTCTTAAGTCCGAACGGCATCACTTTGTAGCTTTAAAGTCCTAGATCGGTGACGAAGCTGGTATGCTCCTGATCGGGTAAGTGCATGCGTATCTGGTTGTAATCGGAATATGCATCCATGAAAGATAAGAGTTCATGTACAACCATTGAATCTACGAGCTGATCGATTCAGGGAAGTGGAAAAATGTCTTTAGGGCAAGCTTTGTTCAAATCTGAGTTATCAACGCATGTTCACATTTCCCATTAGGTTTTCTGACAAGTACAGGATTGGATACCCATTCCGGATATAACGCATCTCGGATAAACCCATTCGACCTGAGTTTATCTACTTCTTCATTAAGGGCGGCAGATCTCTCTGGATCCATACTACGCCTTTTTTGCTTGACCGGGACATGCCGAGGGTCAATATTCAATGTGTGGCTCGCGATGTCCGGCGGGATCCCATGCATGTCAGAGTGCGTCCAGGCAAACACGTCGAGGTTTGCCTAGAGAAATTCAACCAATTCCTCTTTCACCTGTTGGCTTAGCTGAGATCCAATCTTTAGCATTATAGAATCATCATCATTAGCGATTGGAACATCGATCGTTAGCTCTGCCAGAGAAGCCTGACTGTCTTTGACCTCATCCTCACTTTCAGTATCTCTCGGGTCAAGATCTCTTAGGAATTGGTTGTGGTGCCCGGGCCTTGGCCCAAGCGTTAGTTATCAATTATCAGCAAAGCGGACGTAGAGAGATTCCTTTATGCCATTTCCCTTCTTTTTTCGCTGCGTCTCCCGTAGCTCAGCAACATAACAAACTCGTCCAGTAGCCTGGTCTCCCTAAACGACTCCAACTCCATTGTCGGTAGGAAATTTCATAGTTAGACACCAAGGGGCGATGGCGACCCTGAACTCAACTAGGGTCGGTCGGCCTAAGAAAGCATTGTATGGTGAATTAATATCCAATACAATAAATTGCAATATCTGGACTCTCTGGCTCTCTGACTCCCAACTCCACTGGTAGCTCCACCATCCCAGTGGGTATAGTCGCACTTCCATTGAAACCATGAATACGAGACTGACAAGGCTTCAAATCTTTCGCTTCCATTTTCATCTGATCATAAGCTCGCTTAAACAATATGTTCACTGAACTTCCACTGTCCACTAAGATCCTCTTCATCCAAGCAGGACCTATTTGAGCTGAAATGATAAGTGGATCAATGGTTGGGGCTTCGACTCTATCGGCATCCCTGTTACGAAATACGATGTCATCTGTCATCATTTTCTGTTGTTTGGCCCAAGCCCCATCTTCCAAATTACTACAACATTTGAAGCTCGCATGCCTAATAGAGCTGGCATACGACTCCATTTCCCCCCAGCTCCGATCTGCTAGATGAGGACCACTACTGACAGTATTAATCACTAGCCTCCCGCCGGTATGAGCGGGTTCCTCTGGTCTCGCCTGATTTGGTATTTGGTTTTGATTTGATGGGCCCGCACTTCAAGACCGCGACGCCCGAACAAACTGCTCCAACTTCCTTTCTCAGATCAACTTCTCAATAATATCCTATAAATGGCAACAATCGTCCGTGTTGTGGCCATAACTATCGTGAAATATGCAAAACTTCCCTATTTGAATCTATTTTTTTGATGATTGCTTCGAAGCAGGTTTCTTATACTGAATTGTATTATAGGTCTGCAAGTACACATTTTCCAGAGACGTATTCAAAGGAGTATAAGTGTCAAACATGGGGGCTCTACGTCGTGGTCCGCGATTCTGATTCCATTTCCTGCCCTGATTTCCATCGCCTTTCTGCTGATTTTGTTTATTCTGTATGTTTAACTGCACCTTTCCGGAACTCTCCCCGGTTTGTTTTTATTAGCACCAAAATTGGTCACTAACACCCTTGAATAGAGTTATGTAGAGAGATTAATGAAGAAAGTAAATTAAAACAGAAAAATAACGCAATTGAGTGCAAAAAGAATAGCAGAAACGAGAACACCAGATTTATAGTGGCTCGGCGTAATTTCCTACGCCCACTTTGAATATGATCTTTATTACTTTCCCTATCACTTGAATACAGATATAATCCGTAAACAATACACTTGAATACAAGTTTGAATCGAAAATAGGAGAGTATAAATAATGGCAGAGTTTCCTTGGAGTTCTCCCAAAAGAAGGTCCTTTCAACTGTACCCCTGCCTTTGTATTTATAGAAGAAGATAGGCTGGACTCCCTTCGCAGGCCCAGGAACAAGGTACTTCGGCCCATAGCAGGCGACTTCTATGTACCGAGCCAGGCATACCGAACTGTGGTCGCCGAACGATGGTGGCCGAACGATGGTGTGCCGAATGATGGTGGCTGAACGATGGTTGCCGAACATACCTGGTCGAGTGACCTCTCCTTGGACGCCTAGAGTGAGCCATCTCGTTTTCCTATTCTTGATCGAGCGGTATCTGCCAATCCTCCTTTGACCGAGCCATACATACCGATCTGCACATTCATGCCGAACCATATCGATTGCATCAAACCCTTATATCCCCAGCCTCCTCTTGGCCAGAACCTTGTCCAGTGCTAACTATAACTTCTGCAACCGTCGCTTTGTAGCCGGGCCAAGTAGCTGGGTAACATTTGCCCCTCAAAGTATGTCTTGTTGCATACATGACGTGATTTGAATCGAAGCAAGTTAGAGTCTCCAGAAAGAAATCCATCACGTCTCCTGAATAGTCATTATCCTTTAATTTTATCCTCCAACTTCTTCAGCCGTCATGACGCTTGGTCGATTCCCAATAGTATAAATTCAGGATTGTAGTTCATCGGTGGCCATCTGTGTCCGGTTCTACAGGGCTAGTAAGCTTCGGCTATCTGATCCAGTTGTTTCTTAATAACCCTATGTGAAAATTCAATTTCTGTTGATTTCAAGAAGTCGAATTTTTTCGAATATACACGTGCATGTTCGGGCACATGTTCTTGTCATTGGCTCTCGGATGCGTTTTATATGCTCATAAGTCGTCACCAATTCCATCTAGTTTAATTGCAATTCGATTGCAGTTCCTTCTTTATATTTTTTGTGAAATAAGGGTTGTAACCAGCCACTTGATGAGAGGGGACTTCAAGTTCTACATGGATGACGACCTCGGAGCCGTAAGCAAGGGTGAAGGGAGTACGGCCAGCCATGGACTCATGGGTAGTTCTATAAGCCCATAATGCTGTTGAGATTTCATCCACCCATTTACTTCTAGCCTTTTCCAAACCTCTCTTCAGACTAGACTTTATGATTTTTTTCATAGCTTCAACCAGTTATGATGGATCGTGGAAGGTCATAAGGACAAATGGCGTTACGTAAGACAAAGTCGATTATTTTTTTCATCTTGGTCGTGGTTAAAAGTTCTGCATCTGCCCATTTGGTGAAGTAATCAACTGCTACGATGATGTATTTCGCAACACCTTTGGGATCAACAAGGAAATGATGATGTCAATACCCCCAAGTGGCAAACGATTATGGACTAGTCATTTGAGTAATTTCCATCGGCGGGGCTCTCGAATTTTTTGCAAACATCTTGCGCTCATCGCATTGTTTAGCATGATCAACCGCATCTTGATTGATAGTCAGCCAGTAAAACCCATAGTAGAGTATTTTCTTTGTCAAGGTTTGCCCACTGATGTAATCGCCGCATTCTTCTTCATAGACTTCACTCAAGACTCATTTGATATCATCATGGGTGATACACCGAAGCATGGGAATGGATAAACTCCTTCCTACACATGACTTCTTCTTTGATGATTTGGCATGAAGCTTTGAGGAGGATCTGTCGTTTTCCATTCCTCCGTTCAGTAAGAATTCCTCATTGTGGATAGACTTTGATAGGAGTCATCCATGACCCATTTTGGCCAGCTTGGCCAGTGACTTGAATCTTTTCATTTCGTTCGCTGAAGATGTGCGCAATGATGTAATACGTGAAGTCAGCTAGTAGCTCTTAGACCCAACCGAGATAAGGATTAAGACAATGCCCTCTAGAAAGATTAACTTCCCTAACTTTGCATACTACTAATCAGGAATCGCAAAAGATATGTAAAGTTTCCACTTCAAGGTCTCTAGCAAGTTTGAGGCTAGCGGTCGAGGCTTCATACTTAGCTTCGTTGTTTGTTACAAGGAAACTGAATTTTAGGGCGTAGCAGATCGATCGTTCCTCGGGAACACGACTTTTGCGCCATAACACTAATCATTGGATGCTCCATCCACGTACATTTTCCATCTGTTAGTTGGTTCTCCACTACTCTTCAAGTAGTAGTCTGATGTAGTGAATTCAGATATGAGGTCTGCTAATTTCCGTCTTTGGATAGCTCTTTGAGGGAAATAAGCGATATCGAATTGGCTTAGTTCGATATTATATTCAAGTAGTCTTTCAAATGTCTCAGGTCGTTGTATGATACTAGCTTTTGTAGCATCGGGTCGATATTTAATGCATGGCTCGCATTAGTCGGTGAAATCACACACGCAAGTCAGAATGGGTCCGAGGGAACATATCATCATTTATTCAGAGAAATCCAACTAATTCTTTTATCATCATCGCACTGAGCTGTGATCCGATCTTCAGCACCCGTGAAGGGTCGCCATGGCTAACTGTAATGTCGATTGTCAGTTTAGCCGGTGCAATCTTGGATTCTTCGAATTCAGATATAACTACTTTGCATAACATTCAATGTGAAATATGGTTGGGATGGTCAATGTTGATGGTTGCTCTGGTCGAATCCTAGAGTCTTGTCATGAGTTATTAAGTCTGATAATGAAGGGCTCTGAATGCTCTGATCGATTATCTGCAAATGGCCAAAGATCAAGCTTAGAAGCACGTTGAAGAAAATGACGAGTAGGGGTTAGCCTCGAGTTGCGTGAAGCTACATAGCTGGATTTTGCTTTGAGTTTGAATTTGCTTGTATATTCGAGTAATGCGCTTTCCATTCAATGCATTCATGATCCTATACCCGTCCTTCGGCTTGGAGTGATAGTCAGTTGCCTACGAGCTTAGGCATCGATTTAATGATTCTATCTCTAGGCATTCTTTTGGTCGTAGCCTTGAGCAGTTGTAAACACTATATATAAATTTCAATATTGAGCTATCACAGCCAGTCTTTGGATGATCACGCTTCTGCTCCTAGTCTTGGGTTGATAAATGTACTGCGTGGGCAGTTGAGTCTCGTCCTAGCTATGTTTATACCCCTACCAAAACTCCAAAGACATAGAATTGATCGGTGAATAGTCGGTTCACATTCATCTTGCTTCTCGCTCGTGACCCCAAGTCTGGGGCATATATCAATAAGTAGGAAGGCCAGCCATGCCCACTTTAGCTTTATTCTCTTTCCCGTTGAATCGTGGGATCAGGTCAGTTGATGGGAGGCTGAGTCTTGCCTATCCTGGACTATATTATGGTTTTTCATTCCAAGGGTAATACTCCGATGCCTCGTCAGTTTATGGGCGTAAGTTGGGTACTGGAAAATCAGCTACGTCCAGTTTGGTTCATGTTCTATAATCATATCTCGGGGTAAAGTTGGCTCAAGTGCAGTCGGGTCATGATCATCCAGTTTCATATTCCTCCTGATGGATCGAAGGAGGGTGCTAGAGAATTAATGACCAAGTCTTTGTGGTTTACTCTCCTTTCCACACTTTGGGGGTTATAGTTTTTCAAGGGACATTCGGGTCATATTCGTATGTGCTTGGTGCGGATCATAATGACCCTCGATCTAAGGTATGATATAGTCGGTCATTTGTAGCTTTGGATGTCATTCCGATTGGTCCTGTATTGAGGCCTCCTTGCAGTCGTTGCCTTAAGTTGTAAAGAACGCCAAGCTAGAGCTATAATGAGCTGTCGTATTCAGCTTTTAGTGATTTGTACTCCTTCTTCCAACATTGATTTGGCTAGGCCACAAGTCGGATGGTCGAACTCCATCCTTAGCGAGTTAATACTCCTCCCGTCGATTTCAGGCCGTCCACTCATCTATTTATCGATGTTTATATGCCACTCTGCATTCCGGAGACTCAGAGTTGTTCTTCCCCCGGTCGACTCGCGCCCAATTTGTGTTCATGCTTCGGTCCATGCTCCAGGGACATAGAGATTTGTTGAACGGTTTATGCTCTAGTCCATAGTTTGGGACGTAGAGATTTTCGTCAAGTCGTTTATACTCTAGCCCGCGCTATGGGGACTCAGAGTACTCTAGTCCGCTTCAGGGACTTAGAGATTTTTTTTCAAGTCGTTTATACTCTAGTCTCGCTCTGGGGACCCAGAGTACTCTAGTTTGCTTCAGGGACTTAGAGGTTTTTCTCAAGTCATTTATACTCTAGTCCGCGCTCTGGGGACTCAGAGTACTCTAGTCCGCTTCAGGGACTTAGAGATTTTTTTCAAGTCGTTTATACTCTAGTCCGCGCTCTGGGGACCCAGAGTACTCTAGTTCGCTTCAGGGACTTAGTGGTTTTTCTCAAGTCGTTTATACTCTAGTCCGCGCTCTGGGGACTCAGAGTACTCTAGTCCGCTTCAGGGACTTAGAGATTTTTCTCAAGTCATTTATTCTCTAGTCCATGCTCTGGGGACTCGGAGTACTTTAGTAGTCGGGCCAAGTAGCCAGGTAACAGTTTTACTGCGACATTGCTCTGGACTCCTTCTACACTCGGCCCTGCATCATCCTTTTTCCTAGACTGTTTCGCATCCTCTCTTCTCAAGAACTGAGCTGCCTTGGAATAGAAACGGTCCAATGATGCAGGAGGTTTTCCGACCAACCAGTTACCGAATTCGGAATCGGGATCGATCCCCTTAGTTAGTGCCATCAAAATTGAGTTGTCATTGGGATTACTAATCTCAGCGCATGCAGCATGAAACCTTTCTAGATAACGTCTGAGTGTTTCTCCGGGAGCTTGAGTGACACTGGACAAGGTATTAACATCTTTTGGCCTTGTGACATGCATGCGGAACTGTTCAACAAATTTCGTTGCCAACTGGTCAAAACATGAGATGGATCGGGGTGGTAGACGAGTAAATCGCATAGTTGCTATGCCCCTAGGGAGATCGGGAAACTTTGGCATTTAACCGCATCATCAGCCCGTGCGGCATTCATTAACCATTCATACTTTAAAATGTTCTGGTTAGGATCAGAACTCCCCTCATAAACAGGTAGAGTTGGCATTCTGAATCGCCGAGGCGGTTCAGCGTAGAGGATGTCATCGGTGAAGGGGTATGACTTCGGGAGATTCCCCAGTCATCATTGGTGAAGCCCTGACTTTCACGGATCATCTGGTGGATCATTGTCGGGATGTACAACATCTAGACATTCTGAGCATGTTGAGCCAAGGTGTGGTCCGGTTCCACAACGCGAGGATGAGCCCGTCGCAGTCGATGGTCTATATCTCGCCTCCTTGGTTCTAAGTCTTCAGAAACATAAGGTTTAGGAGTATAATCACGTTAACGAAGGTTCAGATCTGTTTGGTTCCGAGCGTCGGCTCCCAACTCGGTAGCAGTAGCATCGCGGTTGTTAGTAGTGTGATAGGGAACCGTCCCTCCTCGGGAAGAGGGTCTGGTCTGGTGGTTGTTGATGGACCAACTCTTGATTGTCCAATAGTCAAAGTGCACTGATGTTCGGTAGCCTACGTATAGCTTCCATCCAGCCGTGGGCGGGTGGATCTGCGATTGTAGTCAGAAGAGACTGAACTCTCAGTGGATGAATAGGAAGCCTGATCCCTTCTGGATCTCCTTCGTCTTTCATGATTCAGTCGATTGGTCAACTCCGCGTTGGCCCGGAGCGGCTGAGTAAGCTACTGGCTGCTTTGAGTCAGCTCTTGCATTAGCAGTTGGAACTCTTCCCTGGTGATAGGGCCTTGCGGATCTGAAGGTCCAGCAGCATTTTGGTCGGTAGGATGAAGTGGCACGGGGTTCTGTCTATCCCGTCCTTCTGGATTTGCAGTTGTTGAAGTAGTCCTAGTGTTGACCATGATGGATAACGAAGCTCTCTCCTAAACTAGATACAAATCTGAATAGGATGGAAGTGTTTGCGCCAAAAATGGTCAAAAACCCCAAGTATTGTGAAAGCACCAGTGTATGAATACAAATCAACGATATTCAGACACAAATCTTAGATCTACGCTAGCAATAAACAGTAATCCAGAAATAAATCACAAGAACACGAGGTTTATAGTGGTTCGGCTATCTCCGGCCTACGTCCACTTCAATGATTTTTATCTTTTATTGACGTTCTTTGCTGATTACAAATGATTACAGCAGATACAATGAATGAATTCGAGTGTAACAGCAATGGAAAGAAGTAGAATTGAATCCGGCAGAGTCTGGACGTTGAATGGCCAAAAAGATCCCTTTTCTATAGGCTTCAGGGGGCTATTTATAGGCGTAGGAGGCTGAGATCGCGCCCAAACTTCGGGAGACTTCTTTTGGCACGTGAGGGGGCCCACGCGACCGACCACACCAAGTTTCGACTCGATCTGCGATCGATACGAAGCAATTTCGTATCCATCAAGAAATGATCCAATCGAGCTAAAACTTGGCAGGATTGCTCTTTACCTTATATGCAAGCTGCTGTGAAAATTTCGTTGCATTTGGATCAATGGTTCGTGAGATATGATCGATACAATCTCGTGTTCTTCGTAGCCTGCTGTCTTTGAATCCATGCTTTCGCATCCCTCCTGTTCGACTCGATCAAGGCACGTGCGCATCGATGACGTGGCACTTTTTCCAAGGCTCGATCCATAATTCGTGCCGAGTTGAAGGTTTCTTCCTTCGAACCATGCAGGTCCTTCGCCGCTTTGAATGCTTCTTCTCTTGATTCGCGCTTGCACCCATATTTTGCGTTCGTTCGTGCCTATAATTCTGCATCCAACTGCCATCGTATCGTTCTTCGTATCAAGTGTTTTGTATCGATCTAGCGATCGATACGAAGCAAAGTTATGAGATCAATACGAAGAAGGCATGAAGGGCCAGAAGTTGGACGATGGATACGAATGAAGCCTTACCTGATGGATACGAGAGTGGCCTTACCTGGTGGAAATAAACTTCGATAGCTTTCCATGGATACGAAAGTGCCAAATCCCCATCTCACCGATACGAAACCATCGAGTCGAACAAAAACCTGATCGATGCGAAGAGCCAATGCCGGATGGATTCGAACAGCACCGATTCGAACAAAGCCCTAGGGTGGATTCGAATGGATCGAAGCGGTATCCTTCCGATGGATACGGAATCAATCGATTCGAACAAGCCAATACATGATTTCCTGATGGATGCGAATGATGGATTCGAACTGCCCCAAACTCGATGGATACGAACTCCTTTATTTTATATTGATCATATCTCATCCATACGAACTCCGATTAACCTGAAATTTGAAACATAGCCTTTTCTAGTCCTCATCATCATCTCCAATCGATTCCGTTCTGATCGGAGCTTGGCCAAATTTTGACGACATCCATTGCAGCCTTGTTTCCAGTTGAACTCCAATCCTGATATCCATCCTTCCTTGCCAATTTTGTTGATATTCCAGCTTTGATCAAAAGGTGGGATAACATTTGCCCCCCAAAACATGCGTTATGATAATAAGGCGTGTTTTGAATAGCTCCGTATCCGATATCCAAAGTCCATAGCCAATTCCGTGTCCATCCGAACTCGATAACTGAGCTTTTAGTCCATCCTTATTCAACAACCGAATCCAGGACCTTTCCGGGTCGATATTTGAATCCATAACCTCTCCGGGCTCTTGCCAAGCGCAATCCATACCTGACGACCGTGGTCCAGTGTCCCTGGACGTTGAGGTAACCTCTCCGGGTTCCTGCCAAGCGCAATCCACACCTGACGACCTTGGTCCAGTGTCCCTGGACGATGAGCTAACCTCTCCGGGTTCTTTCCAAGCGCAATCCACACTTGACAACCTTGGTCCAGTGTCTCTGGACGTAAGTAATGCCGTGGCTTAAGTCCTAAGCCGAATCCTGGTCGCTTCGGACCCTTGTTAAGCATAGTCCATATTCAACGACCTGAAATGATAACCGATAATATAGGGCCTAAATCCTAGGCCGAGTCCTGGTCTCTCCGGACCTTTGCCGAGCATAGTCCATACTCGACGACCGTTTATAAAAAACCAAAAAGAATCCAATCAAATTCCAATCCAAAATCCAATCCGAAATCCGAATAAAATCCGAAAATCAGAAATCCAAACCAACATCCAAAACAGAAAATCCAAACTAGAAAGCAAACAAAACCAGGAGTTCAATCCAAACTTCAAAACCAAACCAGAAAAACGAGTGTCCAATCCAAAAACAAAAGACATATTTCGCAAACCATGGCTTCGCGGTTTATCATCATTCAGAGCATGCCTAGGGGCTATCTCCGTCCCCATACATGTGTAAATGACTTGGTTGCTCGCCAATGGTTTGTTACTTATTTCATATTACCCCGGTCAATTGATGACCAATCGACCATTATTCCTGTGCCTCACATCCTCATGGCTTGAGGTAGGCAGTGGTTGCTCCTGCTCCACTGCTGCATTTCGAGTCCCAACATACTGCCTCAATTGTCCATTCCTCACATGCTCCTCAACTATATCCTTTAAGTGCCTACAGCTATTGGTATCATGCCCGTCTAAATCATGGAAGAGACAATGCTTTCCTGATGCCCTCTCCCGCTCGGATGGTTCTCTCCTAGCCGGCCTCCGGTAAGGAAGGCGATTCCGGGTTTCCATGTATATCCACTCTAGCGTCTCGTTTAATCCTGTGTGTGTGGAAAACTTTGGATCCTTCCATCGCTTCCTGGATTTTCCTGAATCGTCATCCAGCTTCCTCTTTCCTTTGTCTTTATCCGGGTTTCCGTTGGATGGTCCTCCACCCTCAGTCGCATTCACCTCCTTCAACTTTAAATCCATACATGCATCTTCTTGCCGAAGGAACCTTTCAGCTTCATGGAAGAATTCCCCGAGATCCAGTGGCGGGTCTCGTACTAGAGATACCTTAAAATCCGAATCCTCCCTAACTCCTGACACCGCCGCCATTAAAACCATTGATGGATCCGGCCGATCCACCGAGGCGACCGCCGCATTAAACCGAGTTAAAAATGCTCTAAGCGATTCATCCGTCCTTTGCTTTACCGATGTCAACGTCATTACGTTCTTAGGCCTTTTGATATGAACCCAAAACTGTCCCAAAAACCTATCCACCAATTCCCTCCAAGTCCTAATAGATCCTTCTTCCAGCTGCCTAAACCACATTGCAGCTAGATATGTCAAATACAACGGGAAACATCTAGCCATCACTTCCTCCGATGCCCCCAGTACTTCCATGTGTCTAGTATATCTCATCAAGTGATCAGTCAGGTCAACCTTGCCACTATATACTTCCATGCTAGGTAACTTGAACTTAGGTGGATTCTGAGCTATCCTGATTTCCCGAGCAACGGACTCCTGTTCACTCCTTCCAAATCTCTATTGGTCAAACCTCCACGCATAGTCTTCCTAATGATTTCCACTAATCCAGCATTGTCTGTCAGGGGTTGCCCCCATGCTCCCGAGGGAACTCCGGCACATATTCTTCATGTGGCTCATTAGCAGCAACGTTGACCCTAGCCTGTTGTACTCCTTCCAAAGATCCTCTTGTGTTGGATCCGGCGGGCCTGCCCCCAAGCCCTTGTTGATTGCCTTCTGGTTCTGTATTCTGTCCTCCATTGAGTGCAGCAACCCTAGTTCTTTGTTCCACATTTGTAGTCGCTGTAGTTGGTCCAAGATTCTGTGTCCCTGCAGCTCTCATCTGCTCGAAGAAATTCTGCAGCATCTCCTGTTGGCTCCTCGTTATTCTTTCGTGCATCAGATTGGTCATGGTCTCCATTTCGTCTCTAGTGATGTAGATTGAAGCTGGTTCTTCTCCAGCACCAGAGGATACCTCTTGACTTCCTCCTTGATGGCTTCTCTCAGCTCTTTGTCTTGTTTGTCGAGTCATTGTCTTTCAAATCTTCAAGCTTTCAAATATGAACTTCAAATCTTTCGTAGCGGGTGCTAGTTGCCTTCTCAGTGAAAGCACCAAAGTGTTTGCACCAAAAATGGTCACAAACCCCAAGTATTGTGAAAGCACCAGTGTATGAATACAAATCAGCAATATTCAGACACAAATCTCAGATCTACGCTAGCAATAAACAGTAATCCAGAAATAAATCACAAGAACACGAGGTTTATAGTGGTTCGGCTATCTCCGGCCTACTTCCACTTCAATGATTTTTATCTTTTATTGACGTTCTTTGCTGATTAAAAATGATTACAACAGATACAATGAATGAATTCGAGTGTAACAGCAATGGAAAGAAGTAGAATTGAATTCGGCAGAGTCTGGACGTTGAATGGCCAAAAAGATCCCTTTTCTGTGGGCTTCAGGGGGCTATTTATAGGCGTAGGAGGCTAAGATCGCGCCCAAACTTCGGGAGACTTCTTCTGGCACGTGAGGGGGCCCACGCAACCGACCCCACCAAGTTTCGACTCGATCTGCGATCGATAAGAAGCAATTTCGTATCCATCAAGAAATGATCCAATCGAGCTGAAACTTGGCAGGATTGCTCTTTACCTTATATGCAAGCTGCTGTGAAAATTTCGTTGCATTTGGATCAATGGTTCGTGAGATATGATCGATACAATCTCGTGTTCTTCGTAGCCTGCTGTCTTCGAATCCATGCTTTCGCATCCCTCCTGTTCGACTCGATCAAGGCACGTGCGCATCGATGACGTGGTGCTTTTTCCAAGGCTCGATCCGTAATTCGTGCCGAGTTGAAGGTTTCTTCCTTCGAACCATGCAGGTCCTTCGCCACTTTGAATGCTTCTTCTCTTGATTCGCGCTTGCACCCATATTTTGCGTTCGTTCGTGCCTATAATTCTGCATCCAACTGCCATCGTATCGTTCTTCGTATCAAGTGTTTTGTATCGATCTAGCGATCGATACGAAGCAAAGTTATGAGATCGATACGAAGAAGGCATGAAGGGACAGAAGTTGGACGATGGATACGAACAAAGCCTTACCTGATGGATACGAGAGTGGCCTTACCTGGTGGAAATAAACTTCGATAGCTTTCCATGGATACGAAAGTGCCAAATCCCCATCTCACCGATACGAAACCATCGAGTCGAACAAAAACCTGATCGATGCGAAGAGCCAATGCCGGATGGATTCGAACAGCACCGATTCGAACAAAGCCCTGGGGTGGATTCGAATGGATCGAAGCGGTATCCTTCCGATGGATACAGAATCAATTGATTCGAACAAGCCAATACACGATTTTCTGATGGATGCGAATGATGGATTCGAACTGCCCCAAACTCGATGGATACGAACTCCTTTATTTTGTATCGATCATATCTCATCCATACGAACTCCGATTAACCTAAAATTTGAAACATAGCCTTTTCTAGTCCTCATCATCATCTCCAATCGATTCCGTTCTGATCGAAGCTTGGCCAAATTTTGACGACATCCATTGCAGCCTTGTTTCCAATTGAACTCCAATCCTAATATCCATCCTTCCTTGCCAATTTTGTTGATATTCCAGCTTTGACCAAAAGGTGGGATAACAGGAAGAACTTCTAGGCTTGAAATCTAGATTCTAATTAGATTTTAACAATCCGATATCAGCGGTAGGTCCAACGAGCGGGAAAAAACCGGGTTTTCTCGGTGAAAGCACCAAAGTGTTTGTACCAAAATTGGGCACAACCCTCTTCGGATGTGTTTGAAGAGATAAAATGAAGAAAATAAATGTAAAATGAAGCAGATCTAACAAACACACCAATAAACAAATAAGAAAATGCACAGAAACACACGAATTTAGAGTGGTTCGGCGAATTGCCGATGTCCACTACAAAATGGCTGATGTTTATTGAACTCCACTCGCTGAATACAAAAGATTACAGCAGTACAACATAATTTTAATGGTGATACCGGCATAGTATCAGCATAGGGAAACCAAAAAGGTCCCTTTTCTATAGGTCCAGGGTCACTATTTATAGGTGTAGGCAGCAAATATCTTGCCCAGATCTCGGAAGACTTCTTCTCTCACGTGAGTGGGCCCACGGGAGCGAGTTCAGGTGACTTTGGCTCGATCTGGGAGCGATACGAATTGAGTTCGTATCGATCCATAAATGGTCCTTTGAGGCTGGAATTTGTCAGGTACATTCTTGGGGTTGTATGCAAGCTCCTATGAAAATTTGGTGGCATTTGGACTTGTCGATCTCAAGGTATGATCGATGCAAATTTGGATTTGTTGAAGGCTGCCGAGTTCGCATCGCTTCTGTTCGCATTGCTTCTAGGCACGTGATGACCGATGACGCGGTGCTAACTTTTAGGATCGATCCACTTTTCATGCCGAGCGACCGAGTCTTTCTTTTGAATGTGCTTTGTTCGTATCGAGGGACTGTAACTGCTCTGTATCGATACGAATCCATATACTTCGTATCGAGATATTTCTTTGCTCTTCGCATCGACGCGAGGCAACCTTATTCGTATCATTCTAAGTTGTCCCATTCGTATCGTTTTCCTCAATCCCATTTCGTATCGGTAGGAGGTGTTATCTTGTATCACTTATTGGATGACCCATTCGTATCGACTGTTGGTTGACCGATACGAACTATACTGATGAGATCGATACGTAGTGGCTTTAGTTGATTGATACGAAGTAGAGTACATGTAATGGATATGCAATGGAGAATTGAGGTGGATACGAATGAGGCCTTCCTCCATGGATACGAACGTGGTGCTTTGGTCATGGATACGAACCACTGTTCACTTTGATGGATACCAATTGTAGCTGTCTTCCTTGCTTTTGATCGATTAATATCTTGAGCATACCAACTCTGATTGACTTGAAATTTAGGACGTTGGCTTTCATAGCTTTTCTTGTCAGGTCATATCGATTGTAGCTCGATCCGGACTCGGACAAAATTTACCAGCATCCATAATGAACCTGTGTATAACTGATCTTCGGGACGAACCGTCCTTGGTTCCCAGTCAATTCCTTGGTGTCACGGCCTTGCCAAAAGGCGGGATAATAGATATAGTTATTTATGATGTGTTTGTTTGTCGGGAAATGATAATAATTCAATTATTATTATTTATTGTTTGATTAGTTGTGCTCGGTCAGTTTATGAGCATTGACTATTGTTTGTTGATTTTTGAATTGTGCATGACAAGTTTACAAGCTATTTTACCTTTTCACTGCATGGGTTGGGTGGAGAGTAATTGTGGAAACATTCAAACGAACACCTTGTAAATTAAGTTTCACAGTTTGACTATAAGGCGTTCGATGATAATGTTGGGTTAAAATTTAATTTTAATAAAAGTTGTTTAGTATACTCTAAACGAACATATACATTTGTGAAATGATTTTGTATAAGAACGTGAAATTATATAAGTATGGTTTATAAATAAAAAGGATTTAAGCTGTGAATTTGAGAACTTAATCCTGGTGTTTTTGAAAATGTTTTTCAAAGTTTTTAAGAAAATAATAGAAGTATCATTTGAAAGGATTGGTGAATAGAAATATTTTAAATTGATTTTAATGGAATAGAAAGTACTTAATTCACTTTTCACACTAGAAAGTAATTCTAGTAATGACTGCAGTATCATCGGCGTTCATTTTCGAGTTTCTAAATGGGGGATGTTACTATGTAGTTTGCTACAGAGTTGTTTTGGTGAAATAGATTTTGATTTAATCCCAAAAGTATGATTCGATATACAAAAGGAGATGTGTATATTATTATTATTTCAAAATGATTTGAAATGAAAACCAATATTTAATTCTTATGTTTTATGTTAACTTATTTTATGGATGCACATATCCTATGCATTAGGGTAGTTTTATTTATGCATCTCATTATGATATGTTGTTTGGTAATTTTCATTTGTTGAAACGAAATGGAATTTTGATGATTATGGGCAGTCAAAAACTTCCGAATTAATTGAGAACTTTAATCTAAGTGTTGGTGAAATATAGAAGTAGAGTCTTGTGAATCTAGCATGGAAAGATAGTAAGTTAAACAAGTTTTAATTTGTTGTACATCCTGGTTAAGTAAAACAAATATGATATTGTATATATACCTTTAGGATATGTAGTGGAGTATTATACAAATAAGAACATAAGTCTTGAATGTTTATAAAAACTTAAATAAGGTTTTATGAATGGTTCAATGATTTTAGTATTAAATAAAGTACGATTGGTGTATATAAATGTGATTTAAGATGAAAGGAAACCGGTGTAGTTAAGAAACCAATGGAATACATACGTAAGTTATACGTAGATCATTATTCGCATAACCGTTCTTGATCCAGATTTGAGTACATGATTTCGAGGTGATTTACGCCAATCCAAACAAGGATTTTTCACTTGATTCTTGATTGCAAATAGTTGATATGGATATTTGATATGATTCTGAGCCTTTCCATCATAGTATATGGCTATAAAAGGAGAACATAGGTTTCTAATCAAGGAAGCTGATCGAAGTCCGCACAAGAGAAGTCGAGTAAGCGATACTAGTTCGGAGGGGAAAGTTATGTGATCGAGCAAGTGATCTGATTTGATATTGCATACAGATGGCATACGTACATCGTAGGGACTTTAATATAAGTGTATGCTTTTTACATTAGAAATGCAATGTACATGATTTGAGATGGCATGTTGATGTGAGATGATTGTTATATATGATGGATGAGTTGTTGTATTGTTTATTAGTCATGTTTAACTCTCTTTTTGGCATATTTAAGCGAAATTCAGGTATATGGAAGCAAAGGCTAACTCGTTGCTTTTAGTTTCATGAGTAGAGTTTGATTGCTCGACAAATTATACATGTTTATGCTTAGTGGGTGTATTTTACTGTGTGACATACACACCGTATAAGGTATATCATAAGTATTTATTGTTGTTGTATTGTCCTTGGATATGGGAGGTCCCACATATGGGATTATATTGGTGTTGTGATTTTTTCGTACCTAGCCGCGCAAACCAGGTCCATTTTCCATAACATATGGGATTTTAAAAACTTAATAACTCATCTTAATTAATTGATTTTCAAAGCCTAAGAGTTTGGAGACGTTTTCTTCCTTTGGCAATTTCGGGGACAAAATTCTTTTAAGTGGGAAGAATATAACGACCTAGAATTTTATCGTTTCGATTTTTAATATTTAATTAATTTTAAATAGTTAAATAATCGATATTAAAAGATTAATAACTCATTTTAATTTATAAATAATATTGGTGAACTTGTTATGAAAAATATTTACAAAAATATATAATTCAAATTAATGTGGAAAATGAGAAGAAAAATCGTTTTATCGATAAACGGTCTCAAAAAGTGTGAAATTATCATTCTGAGGCACTGTGTTGGATTTTGACAAAACTCATGCCATCAGAACCATAATGATAAAGTGATGTACGCCCACTTGTTTCATGATGATCGGACGTGTTGTGTGATCGTGCGAGCTCAGAACTCACGACGATTAAAAAGTGAGATTAAAATAATAATATAAATTATTATATAACACCTTCATACCCCTTCACCCTCTCACTCTTCCTCTCTCTCCTTTTCATTTTTCATTTCCTGTAAATAAAATATCAAGCCACCACCTTCCCAAAAGTATTTCAGAGCTTCGCTCAACAAAAAAAATATAAAACCGGATCCATTGAGTTCATATCGGCGAGGGCTTCAATTCCATGTAGTCGATGTTGGGTATGGCGTTGTTTGAGGAGGAGCGATGTGGTGATGGTCATAATAGGGTTAGGCCTTGGTTGTGCTAGAGGTGGAATTATAAGAAATGGAGATCGCCGTTGCGTTTCTCATGTCCAATATCACCTTCGCACCAAAGCTCGTCAACTTCGGTGTCGTGTGATGAATCATGACTTTGTGACAGGGGATAGCTGCTTTAGGTCATGAGTGGAAGGGAGGAGCCGAGCATGAAAGGAGGGGGTCCATCATGTAGAGACCGTGAAGTGGGACGAGATAGTGAATTTCACTCGTTGATTCGTCGATTAGAGATGGAGAATTGGCATGCTTACACGGCCTGGAGGTGATATATGTGCGCATGCAGAGTTATAAGGGAAAGAAGGAAGAAGGATTAGGGGTAAAGTAATTTGTTTAGTAAAATAATTAGTTAATTAATTAAATTATTTAATCCAAATTCTTATAAAATTCATATGTTCTATATACGAGGTCCAATCGAGACGCGGTCTTTTGCATTGCACTTGTAGGACGTTATCTACGAATTGGAGTTGATTTCATCAATTTTGGAGTAAGTAGGATTTCAAGCTAAAATCGAACACCGTTCAATTTCAGGTCGAGCAGGAACGTGTAAGCGTTGGCTGGAATAAATGTGAGTTAACTCACCTTTGGCTATATGATATATGAGTTGGGATAAATTGTTATTTGTATGCTTGGATGTTTTATTGTTCGGTTTTGGGTGAGAGTGATTATTTATTTAGTTTTCTAATTATATTAACTAAATGCGTTAACGTTAAAATGAGATATCTTGTTCATTTTAAATCTGATTAACTCGTGGATTATTGCATTAGATTCATATTAACATTTAGAAAGAAAAAATTATCTAGTTGACAGTTTTAACGAAGTGTAAAATATTGATAAATTAACAGTGGTAAAATATAATCACGTTGATTTAAATAATAACATAGTTAAATTAATTATACTTCGTTTTTATGTCTATTTAGCAGAATAAAACATCATTCTGCTATAATTAAATTGAGTAGATATTTTTGGACTTCTATCGAGAAAAATGAATCCCCATTATGTGCTTGTAAAGTAAAAGGATAATTTTTGTAGTTAATTAATATGTGGATTAATTAATATTGGATAAACGATATGTTAGTTGTTGATTGTTAGTAGTTGATAATAATGTGTTTGTTATCATTGTTGCTTGGTTGTTGGGTCAAGTTGGATTTCCGCTTTGGAAAGTGGATGAAATATAAAATGAAATATAGGGAATTTTTTAGAGAGATTCAGATTTCTCACTACCGTTGATGTTAATTTCATCTATATACTTATGTTATAAATTGTTTAATGTTAAAGCTTGGTAGTTTGACCATATTGGATATAACTTTAATATGTTGAAAAAGTTGAACCCTTTTAGTTGTAAATCTACGAAAGCACTTGTTAAGTGTTATGGTAGCTCTAGCCTCATTATAGTATTTTGAAATGCTATGGTTTGCTGTTTTGATTTGAAAATGGTTTTGATTCGAAGAATGATTTTAAATGTAACTTTTGGAATTTTCTATAGTATTTTATTTAGAAATAGTTTTGTACTTCTCTATTTACTCCAACATTTTTTGGAAATGTTTAAAAGTATTTCGAGAAGTATTTATTTTATAGAAAGGTTAATATGAAAATAAATGTTTATTTTAAAGGAAAAAAAGGGAATTTATCTTTTATAATAAAGTGATTTTTTTGTAAGAAGATATAAATATTTTGGAATAAATATTTGTAAACCGCTTTATATAAATGTTGTATGAAAAGAAAAATTTATAAATGGTATTTTATAAATTAAAGAATAGATTTATAAATAATATTTTTAGATGGGAAATGATGTCATTTTTGATAAATTGGAATAATAATCCACATTTGTGAATTTATAGTGATATATGGAATGATTGTTTTATGGAAAGTATTTAGTCCGATTTTGGAACCGAAGATTTGTAATAAGTATATGAGATTTATAAAAGAAATTTTTTAAATAGAAAGGGGATTTATAAGAGAAATTTTATAAATAGAAAGGAGATTCATAAACGGAGTTTTATAAATATATAAGAGATTTATGAAATGAAGTTTTATAAAAGGAATGAGATTTGATTTCTATAAATAATCATTTTAAATTATAGTGGTATGGAAAGTATTCTTTTCATACTTAACACCAAATTTTGAGGTAGGGAAACTTGTCCCTATCTTGAGAATTAAGAATGTATGTCGAGGTAAGGATAGTATGCTAATTTTTCCAACTTCATTGTTAATCGAGGGATAGTACAAGTTTGAAATTGGAAAGTGATGGTATGTCTATTTGGTCTAACTTCCATACGATCCATTTACTTATACCAAAAGAAAAGTGGTTTGGGTTTATAATAAACAGTGTTTTTAAATGACACTTGTTTTGAGCCATTAAACATAGTTTTAGAAATATGAAATCTTTCTTAAGATTTTATGAATATACTTATACCATTGAGATAAGTATTTGTTACATTTTCTAAGTATTGAAAGTGTAGTGTTTTGTGTTGGTATAGGTGCAAAGTTTGCAGCCTCGATACATTTTATCTAGAGATGTACTGTATGGAAGGTAGTCCCTTACCTTATCATTATATGGAATCCATTCTCTGATACATGCCATACGGGCTTGGATGTATACCAAATATGTTGGAATGTGGGATGTAAGCATTTAGCTATGTTATATATTTATTTTAGACCCAAGATATTATTATAATACCAATGGATTTTCTAATAAAAATGGTTTTCTTATCGCAGGGTAAAAATCCGTCTGTGTTTATGTACGGCATGTTCTTACGAGATACCTTTATTTTGAAAGGTTTATAACATAAAAAATCCATATGATTTGTGTTTCTCATGCTAGTTTACTAGACTGATCCGGGTGTTAATTCCTTATAATGCTCGATCGGGTCTGTCCGAGCATATTTCCAGATTTAGCTGGATGCTTTGGAGCTTCAAGAGATAAGCTGGATGCCTCCAAGCCGTATTCACGTATCTTTTATTTCTACTACATTTCTTGCTTTGTATTTGTTAGCATTTATGAGGACAAGCTGTTATAACTATCCAGGATGATGATAGGTCAGTTTACTCTAATTGATGTATGTATATTACAGTTTTCTTTTGTAAAGATCATGTGTATATTATATATTATTCGTCATGATGTGAGATTCTCTTCTATCTTTTCTTTTCTTTCACCCCAATAATATATCTTTCCAGCACTCGGATGCTCGGCACATGAATACCGTGGATGCATTAGTGTCAACTATTGAGGGTCAGAAAAACGGGACGTTGCACACATTATTAAATAATAATAGAAATTAGCAAATAAGAGATATTTTTGTAGATTAATATTTCACGAATATTTAGTTTAATTTATTTAAGATCGATTTCAGTATTTATCTTATTTAAATCAAATTTAAATATTCTATCGATGTTGTACCACGATTTAACTATAATCAAAGCAGAGCTTCGACATTGAAGATCAATAGTATTCTCAAGTCAGAAGAACTGTGTAAATTAGTCACATCGATATTTTCAGTTTGACCTTAGTTATATAAACCAACAGAAAACTATTGAGTGAGACATTTTATAGTTATCAAATATCAGTACGTAACCCCTTAGTGCCCCCAGTAGCAACGAGTAATACACTGCCCAACACTTAGGGAGCATTACGTACTCTAGTCTCAATTGATATATTGATATCCAGTCTCGATACATCCTGACTAGGAATATTTAAAATGGTATATTTATTTTCATTGTGGTAAACTACTCATGATTTCAACATTTGGTAGCTATTATCACAAACGTACCATTTATGGATTTTCAATTAAATACACTTTTAATTAAATTAATTAATTAATATATAACTCATTTTATCAAGTAGAAAGAAAACACCTTTTATTTCAAATAAGATTGGTTATCGAGTTAGATATATGTAACAAATTACATAATTGCCCCTTTGGCACACCCCTAACTCTATCAATCTCCCACTTGTACTTAGGTCAATTATAGAATCTCATTCCAACTTCCCCAATCGATTTTCTCAAAATAAATTTGGTTAGTCCCCCAGTGAGCGGGTATGCTATTATGTTTCAATTTTCTACTTTGTCAATCAACTCTCTCCGATGCTGATAAACTACCTTTGTCATGTAGAACAATGCGAGTATGTCTCTTGACTTCCTGTGAGCTCTAAGTTCTGTTATAAACCATATTGTGACATTGTTACGGTATAACAATGTTACAGGATTCTCAATATTTGGAATCACCTTTGGCTCAATTATAATTTGTGCATTTATATTTATATGCATTACTTTTATTATGGCGTTATTCAAGGCGATGTGCTTAGACTTTTCATAGAATCAGCCACGGTCTTTCATTCGGAACATTTCCAACTTAAAGATTCTTAAACGGAATTTATTATTGACATATTATACTCAATATCACTTATGGAAATTTTGAGTCTAAATACTCTTTCATAAGGAATTTGTTGTTTTTGCAAACAATTCTCTAGTATTTCATAAATACACAAGAAAACCTCAAACAACCATTTAGTGATATCAATTTGGATTTGATATTTGCTTCATGTATCAAATACACAAACAAATAAGGATATCGTAGACAACATAACATGTATGATAATTCCTATTTCTAATATGTAAGAAATCCTTCTGTAATACCCCAAAATTTTGTGAAAAATCATTTTTGTAAAATGATTTAATTTTTGAAATATTTAGATTTAAATATGGTGAAATTTCTGGAATAAATAGTGTGCAAGTATATGTGTGCACGTGCACACTGAAATGGCACAAGGAAGAACTCCAGATTTCTTGGATTTAAAACAAGAATTAAAAAGCAATACAAACATGATTTTGCAACATGGATATTTGATTTCTGGAATTATATGGATCATTTTAGAAAATAAGAAAAGTAAGTTTTACTTTAAATCAGTAAACAGATTTTATTTAAAACCCAGAAAAGAAAATTATACATATATATGTTATAAGGATTTGTAAACCTGTATACATATAGGTGCATATGTTTCTGAAATTAAAGAGGAATTAAATAAGCCTAGATAAGATATGTATACAAATATACATTTTTTTAGTACTGAAAAGTATATATATATATATATGCAAGTGAAACTATAACATTAAAATGACATGAAATGTGATACAAGTCAATATGCTTGTGTAGGCAAAAATAGCAAAGGGGATTCTCAGGAATAATTAAAATATAAAATAGGATAGTCACACTTTTAACATGACTAGGTGAGTGGCCATTTTCTGAAAAGTAAAAGAAAGAAAATGCAGCCTTTAAATTGGATAATATGGCCGGGGTATTAAGGAGGAAAGTGAATGAAAAATGCATGAAGATGGTTAGGTCAGAAATGGAATTTTGTTTTAACAAAACCCTAGTGGAAAAATGCATATAAATAGGCAGTTTAGCCAGTAAAATTATCTTTACTCCGAGCTGCACAAAAATAAGAAAGGAAGAAAAATATTGGAAGGAAGGAGAAAACACTCATACAAGGATTTTCTGGATTAATAAGAAGAAATATTTAGGTGAGTAACCTCACTGAGTTCATGGCATTAAGACCTGAGATGAGGCAGCCACTTTTTATGTTGCCATTTATATATTTCTGGTTTTGATGTATATGATTTCATCAATGCTTTTTGGATGTCTTATTTTAAAACTGATATGATTTAATATGGATGATTTTGATGATCTTTGATTGGTTGAGACATTTGTCTTTGGATGTGTATCATACTGTTTTATTTATACTCATAAATGTTAAAGTCTAGGATCTTAAAATTATATAGAGAATACTCTCAACTGTTATAGATCTATGGCATGAAAACTTTACAAAAATGTTGGGAGCTGCATTATACTTGGTATAAGTGCTGAGGCTTGAGAAGAAAAATGTTAAGGGTGCAATAGAAAGTTTCTAAGTGCTGAGCCCTTAATCAAAAAAAAAAAGGAAGAAACCCACAAGCTAAAATTATGATTGAACCAGATCTTGAATCTGAATCAATCATAAAGGCTTGCAGATCAATATAATAAGAACATGCCATGCCTCTTTTACAGTTGAAAATATTCTTATATTTTACTAAGATCAAGACATATTGACCCCATTTAGGAAATAACTGTCTGCTTATTTCTGAGGAGAATTATGCCAGGAAAGATTATGGATGTTTCCATTTTTGCAGTGACATGTTCACTTAGCATATTTGATGATAGGATTTAAGACAATACACTAGTAAATAAACTAGGGAAGGGAAGGCCAAGAAGGCTGCTGGAATGCTTGTCATATTTGAAGTATGCAAGTTGGCACATGGTTTGTTTAAGCCTTGAGATCTTTGTGCAATGATGTGAATTAGTTCATTGCAATGTGTCCCTGTGATTCCTTAATAGCAGATGAGGCAGGGATTTAAATTGAATTATACAACCTGTAAATGAAGAAATAGGAATATGAATATTTCTTAGGTTGAATGGTATGGAACCAAGATGGTTCCAGTGAATGCAGTTGTTGCAAATAGATAATTATGTTTGCATGATTATGTATGCAAGTGTAAGAATGATAAATGAATATATCATACCTGAATCAACTTAATTATACTATGTTAAAGTAATTGATTGCAGGAATTTGCTTAAATAACTAATTGGTGCTCTTATATTCTCTATTGCTTAATAACATGAATGTATTGATGTTACTCATACCAGATCATAGATCTGACCCTTGTTTGCTCATGGCATATGGGGTGTCTCATTTTAAAATGAGGCAGCCACTCATGCTCTTTCAGGTAACCCAGGCACTAAGTAAAAATGAAGTTATGGCTATTATGGAGGAGTGAATGAACATGCTAGCTAGTTTCAATAAGAGCTTAAATTGATTATATCTGCATGTATTCAGGAAAAAATTTATGTTTCTAAGATTTCCAGTCATGTAATGAATTCTATTATGGTTAGATGGACTAGTTGTATCATGTTAAATATATTGATATGCACTAAGGATTAAAATCTAAAAGAAATATCTGAGTGGGGAACAAGGAAATGATTTTAAGTGTTGATATGGATGCTTGGAAAAGAAATATGCATATGTAGGTGAGCTACTGTTTTGCATAATTTATATTATGTATTAGTTAATCTTGAGACATAACAGAGCACTGAGTTTTAGAATAAAATCTGGATTTAGCTAGAAGTAAACTTATAAGGATTTTAGTTTCCTTTTTACTGAAATGCTTTGTAAATAAGTTTGAATTCATTTCTGAATCGTATTGAGAAAAGTAAAATGTTTTTAAAGGCTTCAGACAGAATGCAATGAATGGTATCTCCATTGCTTTGAACTAGTGTGTAGCAGATACAGGATACATGAGTTAACCAGCTTCAAATAAATGATGTATTGGTTGATCATGATAGATTGTATTTTGAAAATAAAAATGCATTTCAAAAGCTTAGTACATTTAGCAATTGTTTCATCACAATCATCTTTAAAAGTTTAAGACAGATAAGCAATGTAAACTGGTTTGAACAAACAAAACCTGGCAACAATGCTAATAAAAGAATGGTCAGATTAACCACATGGTTAGACCATAGGTCAGGCAAATTGTTCACTTCAAATCAATGAAGCAAGGAACCATTTGAACCCAGTTTTCTGGAAAATAAGCAAAGATATTGACATGTACATGTATATCTGTGTACATGTTGATATTTGGGCAAAAATATAAACATAAATTCCTAGAACAATTGTAGGAAAGGGTTTTAAAAATAATAAAGCAAGAAATTTTGTTTTGTATGTTAGATTATAGGATGAAATTAAGTATATATGTGCAGACATAGGTAGATATCAGATTTCAAACCATACAGGAGAAAAAAAAACAAAAATTGGGTTTGAACCGACCAGCATAGCACTCGAACTCGTGACCTCTCATGTATAAGTTAGGCGAGTTTCCATTACGCCTAGATGTTGCTTGTGTTCACTTATGATCCACTTTCTTTTAGCCTGAGTTTGATACTATACAGACTTTAACACAATCATCTATATTAAAAGCTTGCTTTCCACTGATTAATACTTGATCATTTCTTAATTAGAATAACAGACTAAAGTACATGTTTTCAGTGGATTCTATGGTCAAAAATCAGGATACAATAATTAATCTTTTATCAGGGAATTATCACATTTTAATAGAATTAAAAGGGGTTTCTACTTACATATTATCATGCTCTGATTCTAGTAGAATATAACATAGATATCTTCATATATGTATGTTAGGAATGATTTAGATTAAAAAAAACAATATTTTTATATTGTGAAAGATCCTGGATATATTTTGTTTATTGGATAAAGAAAATGACCCTGGGAAAATATATTTGTAATGAATGATATATCTATATATCATCTCTTAAAAAAAATCCTTATGAAATTAGGGTGAAAATAGGAGGGTCATTTCAGTTGGTATCAGAGCACTTGGTTGCATTGATTGTTAAGTATTATAGAAATGTATTATGTCTGTTTGTTTTGGATGAAATAATTTAGATAAGAAAATAGAAATTATAGAAGTACTCATAATATACTAATACCATTTGCCCAGAATTTAGTTAGCAGACCATGGTAGGAAGAGGATCTCATCACAATGCAGGACCCAGTGCACCTCAAATGCTTGATATGCAAGAATTTGTGAGGGTTTTAAGAGAAGGGATTGGACATAGGCCTGAGAACCCACATGAAGAGCTTTCAAAACTACTGAAGACTTATTCCAATTTGGGAGGCAAGAGTTTTGAAGGGACTGAGAGTGTGATGGAAATTCAAGCATGGTTGAGAACACTTGATAGGATTTTTAATGACATGCAGTTGGATGACCAAAGGAAGAGGCAAGTAGCTTCTAGACAACTGAAAGGGGTAGCTTTAAGCTGGTGGGAGGTGATCATAGCTGGAAGAAATGAAAATGAAATCACTTGGAATCAGTTCAAGGAGATGTTGGAGGCAAGATTTGTACCAGGATCAGCCAAGACCACTTTGCTTGAAGAATTTATCAAACTTAGGCAGGGAACTTGGAATGTCACTGAATACACTCAAAAGTTTGAGGGGCTATCCAATTATGGAGCAATGCTAGTGGCAGATGAAGCATCCAAAAATGATAGGTATATAAAAGGACTGAACCCAGGACTTAGCAGAGCTATGCTACCATATGCAGGTAGAACATTTGATCAAGTAATTGATCTGGCCTTGAAACTGGAACAACATGACAAAGAAAGAGAGAAATATAGGAATTTTAAGAGCAACAACAAGAAGGATAAGGGAAGATATCACCCTTATGATAAAAAGAAGGAGGAGGCAGACAACAGGAAGAGTAAAGATACAAAAGCCAATGATACTAAGAAGAAATTGGTTTGCCATCATTGTGGAAAAGAAGGACACATCAAACCAAGGTGCCCAGAGTTAAAAGGAGGAGCCTTCAAATGCTACCTATGTGGGAAAGAGGGGCATATGAAGAGGAACTGTCCTGAGAATAAACAGCAAGGGAAATTGGCAACTTTGGAAGGTAAAGGCAAATCTGCAGTGAAAATTGATGGTGAAAATCATGGCCAAGTGGAAGGTACATTACTCATTTGTGCCATACCCATACCAGTAGTATATGATACTGGAGCAACACACTCTTTGATTTCCTATGAATTAGTTAAAGTGTTAAAATTAAACTGCATGTTGGTTGAAACCCCATTGCTTGTACAAAGTCCCCTAGGGAGTTCTAGTGTTTTGAACATGAACTGTGTGGATGTGGAGTTAAACATAGGAGGAAATATTTTTATTTCCAATTTATATGTTTTAAATTACCCAAATATAGGAGTTATATTGGGGGTAGATTGGTTAAGGCAATTTAAAGCCATAATTAATTTAGACTCATCCACCATATCATTGCAAAATTCTAGAGGCCAGAGGATCACAGTTCTATGTGAAGTAGCTAAGGAAGGGAAATTGTATCATTTAGTTGACTTAGAAAAAGATCTGAGTGAACTAACCATTGAAGAAATTCCCATAGTTAATGAATACTTGGATGTGTTTGGGGAAGTTAAGGGTGTTCCACACCACATACCAGTTGAGTTCCAAATTAATCTCATTCCAGGAGCAAGTCCAATAATCAAGAAACCTTATAGAATGGGGCCAAGTGAACTGAAAGAATTGAAAAATCAGTTGGAAGAATTAGAGGGCAAGGGATTTATAAGGCCAAGCAATTCCTGCTGGGGTTCTCCAGTAGTGTTTGTAAGAAAACATGATGGTACCTTGAGAATGTGCATAGATTACAGGGAACTAAATAAAGTAACCATCAAGAATAAATACCCATTGCCTAGAATAGATGATCTCTTTGACCAACTCAGTGAAGCTAAAATATTTTCTAGGCTAGACTTAGCATCAGGATTCCATCAAATGAAGGTTGAAGACTCAAGTGTTAAGTATACTGCATTTAACACCAGATATGGCTTATATGAATTTTTGGTTATGCCATTTGGTTTGACAAATGCTCCTTCATATTTTGTTGATTTAATGAATAGAATATTTAGAGATTATTTAGACAAGTTTGTACTGATTTTTATTGATGACATTTTGATTTATTCTAAGACAGTGGAAGAGCATAAAAATCATTTGCATTTAGTTTTGTCAAGGCTAAGGGAAAATGATTTAAAGGCAAAATTTTCAAAATGTGCATTTTGGAAAGAAGAAGTGCATTTTCTTGGGCATGTTATCTCTGCCAAAGGAATATCAGTAAACCCTAATAAGGTAGTGGCAATTCAAGCATGGAAAAGGCCTAGTACCATCAGTGAGATTAGGTCATTTATGGGGATGGCAGGATATTATAGGAGATTTATAAAAGATTTCTCAAAAATATCATCACCACTTACCAATTTAACTAGAAAGAACCAAGCCTTTGTATGGACAGAAAAATGTGAGCAAGCTTTTATCAAAATAAAAGAAGCCCTGATTAATGCACCAGTATTGAGAGTGCCAGAAGGAAATGAAAATTTGGTTGTGTACACTGATGCAAGTGGCTCTGGGTTAGGGGCTGTGTTGATGCAGCAAGACCAGGTGGTAGCCTATGCATCTAGGCAATTAAAGCCACATGAAACCAGATATGCAACCCATGATCTTGAACTAGCAGCAGTTGTGTATGCTTTGAAACTTTGGAGACATTATTTGTTAGGTGCCAAATTCATTTTGTACACTGATCATAAGGCACTGAAATATTTATTCTCACAAAAAGATTTGAACATGAGGCAACATAGATGGGTAGAGTTCCTAGCTGCCTATGATTTAGATATACTGTATACACCAGGCAAGGCAAATAAAGTTGCAGATGCCTTGAGTAGACAACATGCCAAAGTAGCCATGTTGATGATGGAAGAGTTTAGGGATTTGTCTATACTTACTGATTTGGAAATTGAGGAAAACAATAAGGTACAAATGATGCCCATTGAAGAAGGTGAAGGTAAAGGGAAATTAAGTATGATATCTCTGCAATCAGATTTACTTCTTAAGATTGGGAAAATGCAGGAACAAGACCTAAACATGGTGGAAAAGAAAATGCTCATATCAAAAGGGGAGGAAGTAATAAATTATCAAATTGATAAAAATGGTTATTTAAGGAATAAAAATAGGATATGTGTTCCAGAAAATATAAAATTGAAGGAGGAAATATTAAATGAGTACCATAGGAGTAAGTACTCCATACACCCAGGTAGCACCAAGATGTATCAAAATTTGAAAAGAAATCTTTGGTGGAAGGGGATGAAGTCAGATGTGGCCAGACATGTTGCAAGGTGCATGACTTGCCAACAAGTCAAGGCAGAGACACAAAGGCCATCAGGACTATTGCAACCCCTTAGTATACCACAGTGGAAGTGGGAGGACATATCTATGGATTTCATAGATGGTCTGCCTAGATCTAAGAAGGGAAACACAAGCATATGGGTAATAGTGGATAGGCTAACTAAGGTAGCACATTTTATCCCAGTTAAAACAGAAAGAAATGCTCCAAAATTGGCTCAAATATTCATGAAAGAGGTAGTAAGGTTGCATGGCATACCCAAAACCATTGTGAGTGATAGGGATACCATCTTCACCTCAAGGTTTTGGAAAAGTTTTCAAGAGGCCATGGGGAGTGAATTGTGCTTAAGCACTGCCTACCATCCACAATCAGATGGTCAAACTGAGGTGGTGAACAAAGTCTTAGAGGATTTGTTGAGAGCATGCACACTGGACTTTGGAGGCAACTGGGAAGACCACCTCCATCTAGCTGAATTCACATACAATAACAGTTACCAAAGCACCATAGGGATGGCACCATTTGAAGCCTTATATGGCAAGCCATGTTTATCACCTATATGCTGGGTAGAGACTGGAGAAAGGGCTGTTCTAGGACCTGAATATGTTAAAGAAACTACAGAGAAAATTAGGTTAATAAGAAAAAGAATAGCAGCAGCTCAAGATAGGCAAAAGAAATTTGCAGATAGGAAGAGAAAGCAAGTGGAATATGAAGTGGGAGACTTTGTTTTCATCAAGATTTCACCTATGAAGAAAGTCTTGAGATTTGGCAAGCAAGGTAAGCTTACACCAAGGTATGTTGGACCTTATAAAATTCTGGAAAGAATTGGTTCATTGGCTTACAAATTAGAACTACCAGAGGAAATGAAAGCAATGCATAATGTTTTTCATGTGTCCCAACTTAGAAGATGGGTACATGATAAAGAAGACATTTTGGAAGAGCCTACCAAAATTCAAATAAATCCTGACTTGGTTTATGAAAAAGAACCAGTGGGGATTGTAGCCAAGGAAGAAAAGAAATTAAGGAGCAAAACCTTGAAACTAGTTAAGATCCAGTGGAGTAGTGATCCTAATGACTGCACATGGGAGTTAGAGGATAAGATTAGAATGGATTATCCTAAGCTTTTTGCAAATTAAAAGGTAATTTTTTTTTCTGGAAAATTTTGTTATGCATGGTTGATATGGTTGAATTTGTTTGCTTATGCATATGTTTGATAAGTTTTCAGAAAAGAAAATAATGCTTGTTATAAATGTTAGAAAAATTGTGAGGACACAATTCCTAAAAGGAGGGGTGAATGTAATACCCCAAAATTTTGTGAAAAATCATTTTTGTAAAATGATTTAATTTTTGAAATATTTAGATTTAAATATGGTGAAATTTCTGGAATAAATAGTGTGCAAGTATATGTGTGCACGTGCACACTGAAATGGCACAAGGAAGAACTCCAGATTTCTTGGATTTAAAACAAGAATTAAAAAGCAATACAAACATGATTTTGCAACATGGATATTTGATTTCTGGAATTATATGGATCATTTTAGAAAATAAGAAAAGTAAGTTTTACTTTAAATCAGTAAACAGATTTTATTTAAAACCCAGAAAAGAAAATTATACATATATATGTTATAAGGATTTGTAAACCTGTATACATATAGGTGCATATGTTTCTGAAATTAAAGAGGAATTAAATAAGCCTAGATAAGATATGTATACAAATATACATTTTTTTTAGTACTGAAAAGTATATATATATATGCAAGTGAAACTATAACATTAAAATGACATGAAATGTGATACAAGTCAATATGCTTGTGTAGGCAAAAATAGCAAAGGGGATTCTCAGGAATAATTAAAATATAAAATAGGATAGTCACACTTTTAACATGACTAGGTGAGTGGCCATTTTCTGAAAAGTAAAAGAAAGAAAATGCAGCCTTTAAATTGGATAATATGGCCGGGGTATTAAGGAGGAAAGTGAATGAAAAATGCATGAAGATGGTTAGGTCAGAAATGGAATTTTGTTTTAACAAACCCTAGTGGAAAAATGCATATAAATAGGCAGTTTAGCCAGTAAAATTATCTTTACTCCGAGCTGCACAAAAATAAGAAAGGAAGAAAAATATTGGAAGGAAGGAGAAAACACTCATACAAGGATTTTCTGGATTAATAAGAAGAAATATTTAGGTGAGTAACCTCACTGAGTTCATGGCATTAAGACCTGAGATGAGGCAGCCACTTTTTATGTTGCCATTTATATATTTCTGGTTTTGATGTATATGATTTCATCAATGCTTTTTGGATGTCTTATTTTAAAACTGATATGATTTAATATGGATGATTTTGATGATCTTTGATTGGTTGAGACATTTGTCTTTGGATGTGTATCATACTGTTTTATTTATACTCATAAATGTTAAAGTCTAGGATCTTAAAATTATATAGAGAATACTCTCAACTGTTATAGATCTATGGCATGAAAACTTTACAAAAATGTTGGGAGCTGCATTATACTTGGTATAAGTGCTGAGGCTTGAGAAGAAAAATGTTAAGGGTGCAATAGAAATTTTCTAAGTGTTGAGCCCTTAATCAAAAAAAAAAAAAGGAAGAAACCCACAAGCTAAAATTATGATTGAACCAGATCTTGAATCTGAATCAATCATAAAGGCTTGCAGATCAATATAATAAGAACATGCCATGCCTCTTTTACAGTTGAAAATATTCTTATATTTTACTAAGATCAAGACATATTGACCCCATTTAGGAAATAACTGTCTGCTTATTTCTGAGGAGAATTATGCCAGGAAAGATTATGGATGTTTCCATGTTTGCAGTGACATGTTCACTTAGCATATTTGATGATAGGATTTAAGACAATACACTAGTAAATAAACTAGGGAAGGGAAGGCCAAGAAGGCTGCTGGAATGCTTGTCATATTTGAAGTATGCAAGTTGGCACATGGTTTGTTTAAGCCCTGAGATCTTTGTGCAATGATGTGAATTAGTTCATTGCAATGTGTCCCTGTGATTCCTTAATAGCAGATGAGGCAGGGATTTAAATTGAATTATACAACCTGTAAATGAAGAAATAGGAATATGAATATTTCTTAGGTTGAATGGTATGGAACCAAGATGGTTCCAGTGAATGCAGTTGTTGCAAATAGATAATTATGTTTGCATGATTATGTATGCAAGTGTAAGAATGATAAATGAATATATCATACCTGAATCAACTTAATTATACTATGTTAAAGTAATTGATTGCAGGAATTTGCTTAAATAACTAATTGGTGCTCTTATATTCTCTATTGCTTAATAACATGAATGTATTGATGTTACTCATACCAGATCATAGATCTGACCCTTGTTTGCTCATGGCATATGGGGTGTCTCATTTTAAAATGAGGCAGCCACTCATGCTCTTTCAGGTAACCCAGGCACTAAGTAAAAATGAAGTTATGGCTATTATGGAGGAGTGAATGAACATGCTAGCTAGTTTCAATAAGAGCTTAAATTGATTATATCTGCATGTATTCAGGAAAAAATTTATGTTTCTAAGATTTCCAGTCATGTAATGAATTCTATTATGGTTAGATGGACTAGTTGTATCATGTTAAATATATTGATATGCACTAAGGATTAAAATCTAAAAGAAATATCTGAGTGGGGAACAAGGAAATGATTTTAAGTGTTGATATGGATGCTTGGAAAAGAAATATGCATATGTAGGTGAGCTACTGTTTTGCATAATTTATATTATGTATTAGTTAATCTTGAGACATAACAGAGCACTGAGTTTTAGAATAAAATCTGGATTTAGCTAGAAGTAAACTTATAAGGATTTTAGTTTCCTTTTTACTGAAATGCTTTGTAAATAAGTTTGAATTCATTTCTGAATCGTATTGAGAAAAGTAAAATGTTTTTAAAGGCTTCAGACAGAATGCAATGAATGGTATCTCCATTGCTTTGAACTAGTGTGTAGCAGATACAGGATACATGAGTTAACCAGCTTCAAATAAATGATGTATTGGTTGATCATGATAGATTGTATTTTGAAAATAAAAATGCATTTCAAAAGCTTAGTACATTTAGCAATTGTTTCATCACAATCATCTTTAAAAGTTTAAGACAGATAAGCAATGTAAACTGGTTTGAACAAACAAAACCTGGCAACAATGCTAATAAAAGAATGGTCAGATTAACCACATGGTTAGACCATAGGTCAGGCAAATTGTTCACTTCAAATCAATGAAGCAAGGAACCATTTGAACCCAGTTTTCTGGAAAATAAGCAAAGATATTGACATGTACATGTATATCTGTGTACATGTTGATATTTGGGCAAAAATATAAACATAAATTCCTAGAACAATTGTAGGAAAGGGTTTTAAAAATAATAAAGCAAGAAATTTTGTTTTGTATGTTAGATTATAGGATGAAATTAAGTATATATGTGCAGACATAGGTAGATATCAGATTTCAAACCATACAGGAGAAAAAAAAACAAAAATTGGGTTTGAACCGACCAGCATAGCACTCGAACTCGTGACCTCTCATGTATAAGTTAGGCGAGTTTCCATTACGCCTAGATGTTGCTTGTGTTCACTTATGATCCACTTTCTTTTAGCCTGAGTTTGATACTATACAGACTTTAACACAATCATCTATATTAAAAGCTTGCTTTCCACTGATTAATACTTGATCATTTCTTAATTAGAATAACAGACTAAAGTACATGTTTTCAGTGGATTCTATGGTCAAAAATCAGGATACAATAATTAATCTTTTATTAGGGAATTATCACATTTTAATAGAATTAAAAGGGATTTCTACTTACATATTATCATGCTCTGATTCTAGTAGAATATAACATAGATATCTTCATATATGTATGTTAGGAATGATTTAGATTAAAAAAAACAATATTTTTATATTGTGAAAGATCCTGGATATATTTTGTTTATTGGATAAAGAAAATGACCCTGGGAAAATATATTTGTAATGAATGATATATCTATATATCATCTCTTAAAAAAAATCCTTATGAAATTAGGGTGAAAATAGGAGGGTCATTTCACCTTCTTTCTTGTTTTGTATTAAACTTTTTAATAAGGTGCCTTGCATATCATTTGGGACATATCCAGTATCTTTAATACTTACCATAAAAGACATCATTTAGAAATCCAACATCAAGTATCAAAAAAACTAAACTAATTTTAACATAGATACATCGATAAAAATCAACAACGTGTTGTTTATTTATAGTTTAAAAATATCAATGTACCTTTTAACGCTCTTTCTTATGAACACACGCTTCCTCTACATTTTGACTGATAATCAAACTATTTGATATTTCTATCAAAACACTTATTTAATTTTGATGCTTTTCAGAATGATACTTTCGTATCCGTTCTCAGATCGTGTCTGAAAACTCACAAACTCAATATCGCTCCAACTGACTTCGTGACTCTTTGGTTATTATGTGTAAACAGTTTACTCTAAATCATTATTTAGAATTTTCTGCTTTAACACATATGTAGCAAAATATAGATTCATACTATATGATAATTTTGCGAGTAGAATCCGAACCTACTTGAGCACATTAAAGGGTTAATCTGTTACGTTGATTTCAACAATTGAAATTAATGGTATTATTCTTATCAATGTGGCTCACTATATTCCAACTTTATTTGTCTTTCTCTTAAAGACATATTTGCGGCCAATGGATCATATCCCTTTGGGTATAAATTTTAAAATCATATTTTGATAATGTACTTGGAATCTATTTCATATTTGTGCATCATTCCATACCGTGGAGTCAATACTCTTAAGATGCGTTCGCAGTGATTTTTTGCGCCGTTACCATTCATGATGCATCCAGCGCGTCCGATGCACTGGGGCAAATGCTCCATTTATATGAATGAAACTTTTTGGTCCATTTGAGTTAATTAGTTTATTTAATTAGTAAGGTCATATTTTTGAAAATTTCTAAAATTAATAACTTGTGAAAATGAGTTCCGTTTGAGATGCGGTTTTTGCGTTGCGATCGTATCAAAGTGTTCTATATTATGGAGTTGGTTTGAACTGAATCCGAGCAATTTATAATTTTTCAATTTATGTATTTATTTATTTATTTTCATAGATTATTGACACATATTATTTATTAAGAAACAAATAATTAACTAATTAAATATAAATCAATTTTATTTTAAAATATACATTTCAAATACTTCGCTTAGATTCTTCGGTCAAATTTCCCATTCGCAACTAAACGCATTCCCTATTCAACAACCAACTTCCTACTCAAATGCCCCGCTTAAATGTCCCATTACTATTTGTCTAGAATGCACCCTTAATGGTTTAATTGACTGCCCAGGATTATCTTTTCTCGACATTGATAAAAAACTTGTAGTTTTTCTTCAATGTACAAGAATACTTATTAGACATTCTAATATGTTATGTTCATTTATGTTTGGTTAATTTCTTTTTATTCCTATTATCCTTGAATCATATCCAAATCCTTTTTATACCATCAATTTCTTAAAGCAATTTCGTTGCTATGAAGTTGGTATTTCTTGAAATAGCAATTGTTTTTCAGTGCAATGGAATGAGCATTCATAAAAATTTTATGGACTGCTTTATATAAAATTGATTTTGCATTAGTTCACAATATATTTATGTTCACAACATAAATTAGTCATCTAATGGCCATAGTTTCCAAAATTCTCTTGGGATAATTCATACAGGATCTTTTACATACAACTATTGCATGCGGTCTTTTGACTTACACAACCTGTCAACTCCTTGGCCTAGAAAATTAGCGGTTTCTCATAAACCTGTATCTTGTATAGTTTTATAAACTATTTTATTAATGATATTAATTTTAACCTTGTGTACTACTATTAAGTACACACCTTATAGAAAGAATTTTAACTCAGCTTCACTCATTATTAATTGTGCTTTGTCCAACAAAGCTCGATTACTCCTTATCAATACATCATTATGTATTATAGGGAGGAGTGACCTTTGAGACTGAATCTTTATTCATATTACGTACAAATGGAACTCTTCCTAATAACTCACCCATTCGATCAAATCGAATCAATTCTTCTGCATATTATATTGTTTACTTTCATTTTATATTCTATGAGCTTATCGTAGACTTATACATGTGTATCAAATACACATTTCCATGTCTGTGATAACTCATCGGTGAATATGACGAAATATGTGGAACCATTTGTGTATGAATAGATATATGATTGCGTACATCTATATGTATCAATCTGAAGAGTTCATCAACTGTTATAACGCTTCGACAAAACGGGTGCATAGCCCCTAATTGTTTGAGATATAACTAATAGTATCATATAATTCACAATCATATAATGAAAATTATTTCTCGAAACTACGGCTTAGTCTATAATCTCAAAATAATTGTAAACAATTTTAGATACGTCTGTATTTTTCATTGTATCACTTTTGGTATGAAAACAAATACAACGATATAGTTTTATTTCATAGTGAATATTCATAATATTCACACTGAAATATAACTATGTCTATTTTTTAGTTGACACTAAAATAGTCATTACTTCATAAATAATATTCGGTATGTTTTACGAAAACAATTTCGTAACTTGATGCAATCAATAAGTGTTATATAGCATGCTCCTGCTATTTTCGTTATTACTATATTGATAGCATACTGAATTTGGAGGTCCATTATTCACTTAATATAGATAATTTATTTCACATACTGTAACTAGTTTACAAATGAGAGTTCTTTGATTAAATATCTTAAACTCAAAGAAATAAATCTCACAGAAAATAATTTTCTACATGAAAATACCTTTCGAAATAGAAATCATATTTCTTATTCCAATGTTAAATATCACTCATTATTATTAAAATTCTCGTCTCCGATGTTCCTTTATGAAGCAGAAGTGGTCATTTATTCTCTTTATCCCAACTGTACTTTAAGTCGCATCTACTCTTGTACATTCATTTTCATTCTAAATGGTCGAACCACTCAAAAGAATACCCTTACTAAAATATCATAACCGACTCTTTAATAAAGCGCACTCGATCATCTTTAACATTTGAAGACAATATACATGATGCACTTTGCATAAAATGATCAAAATGACATTTCAGCAATTGAGTTCTTAGTTCTATCTTGTAGTTTTGGTCTAGTGTTACATTTAACATAATACGATCTTTATTGTAATCAATCAAATTGAATACTCGATCTCATAGTATAGTTTATTTAATTACTTTGAATTTGCTGATTTCATCAAAGATCGTACATTACGAACTGTGACCGTTCACTATATAACACTTCTATGTGATAGTTTATGGATCAAATATCCATAGTCTTGTAATGCTTTTGAGTTCGAAACTCATAGAATCCAATACACGGTCTTGACCAAATAAACACATGAGCGACCAAATTATGGACGTATTAACTAGTTGTAAAATTAGGAACTTGCATAGGTGTTGAAAACATCAATATTCAAGATGTATTTAATAGTAAGTACATATATATATATATACATAAACATATATATTATTTCTATTTGTCAATCTTCGGTTCATTTTAATTTGTATATTTTAATTGATAAACATTTTATCAATCATGTTAAATGCACAAATTTATAAATGTAGATTATTATAACATTATTTTACATATGTTCTTACAATATTAGAAAGGTTGAATGTTATCATTTCATTTTTCAAATAAGGCTCCCACTAGTCTTTTATATTTCACTAGTGGGTGTTAGTCATCTACCTTGGGATTCCGACCTTGAGTTTGCTCAACAAATCATAGCCACATAGATGATGGACAACTCCTTATCGTTTGTATCACATACAACTATTAACCCATGGTCCCTTGCCCTAATCTCATCTCAACCTTGAGGTTGCTCAACAAATCGAAAGAGATTATTCGCTCGTACCTACCATATCGCGACAGCTAAGGTATAGTATATGTATCTTGAGTTTGCCCAACAAATACACATAGTTATCTTACCTTTACTCAATATATTAATAACACTATACATAACATCCCTAGCTTGAGTTTGCTCAACAACTAAGGAATATGCAAGCAATTTATTAATACATATACATATACATATATATATACATATATATATGTATATGTGTGTATATATGTATGTATGTATATGGTAGAGGACAACGTTGTATTAAAAATCCATAATCTTCAATATATTATATAGAGTGATATCGACCTACAGAATGATGCATTTCTTATGAAATACCATCGTGATTAAAGTGTCGAACATATCAGAAATCACGGTATCCATACATTTACGTATGTATTTATTCCTTTAGTCTGTTTGGGTTTCTATAATGTTCCACCTTTAGTTTATACATTTAGATCATATAAGTTTTATCATTATATAACTTTTATATTTCATATTACTTATATAATGGTCCTATGTATAATATTATATTAATTAAATATTATTTAATTAATTAACTCTTTAATTAATTTTATATTTATATTCCAATACAACTTTATATTGGACATGTCCGCTATAATTTTTATAGTACACACTGTAGTCTTTATAGTATATGTTATAACCTTTATAGTAATACATATATATCATATACACACACACACATATTATAACCCTTATAGTATAACACATATATCTCATATATGTGTGTTTTTATTTATTTAATTAACCTTTAATTAATTTTTTCTCTCAATTAACCTTTACTTAATTAATTTTTTTAATTAAATTATGTTAATTTCAAATTTTATTTTATACACATTCATGTATACTTATGTTATCTGAAACATCTTTAAAGTAACATAAGATATATCAATATATATAACACATGTATGTAAGTTTTAATTAATTTATCTATTTAATTAATTCATTTTATTAAACTTATTAATAAATTTTAAATTTCAAAATTAGTATTTATATATTTTTAAACATTCTGAAAATATTATTAACTTTTAAGACATTTTGAAAACTTATGTTGTATTATAACTTTTATAATAAACATGTTTTTATTTTAAATTTAACTTTTAAATTTAAAATCTTTTATTTTGAATTTTAAAACAATTTTAAAAATTAGCCCAAGGCCTAATTCAAATTAGGGCTTATCTATTAAAGGCAACCTATAGGCTCACTTCACTTTCAAGCCAAGCTGGTAACCAGGTAGGACATTGAACTTGATTATCCAATTCCAATCCTAGATAGTACCTTTCTAAACACCTTACTAAGTAGGCAAGCTTAGTTAGTTAGCTCTAATATGACTAATTTAGACCTCATGGGTTATAGGCTTTGACACAATTATTGGAACTTGGCCAGCCCGCGGCGGAAGAAATGAGTGAATTTTAGAAAATAATTCCATTTGAGATCTTTATTAAGTAATGTAGTCTAAAATTATTTAGAACTTTTCTAAACCTTTCTTTTGAAATTTCGTCATATTATTACAGCTGTTTAAAATTGGTTTAATTTAATTTTAATTAATTGTATATTATTATGAGCACATCACAAGTACCCATGTGTATAGTGTAAGTGCAACATATAAAAAGTGTACTAAGTTAATGTGAACGTTGTTTAGGTGTTGGGATTTACACTGCAACAGATATAGTCCCTCTCTATACATGCCTTTGTCGTCCTAAAAAAGTTTTTTTAATATATATATATATATATATATATAAATACACATACACATGTATAACTGTATATTACACAATAAATGTTTTGCATAACAATTCAAGAAAAAACAGATTTCATTTATATTACATGTAGTAAATCAAAGAATATGTAATGACCTGACTTTTCAAAACCCAGAAGTCGACACTAGTACATCCACGGTATTCACGTGCCAAGCAACCAAGTGTGAGAAAAACATATTGTTATGGGAAAAGAAAGAAGGAAGAAGACAAGAAGAAACTAAACAACACATAATCTCACAGCAGAACGAATAATGTATAATATAGAACAAATCTTTACATAAAAACAAACTGTAATATAAGTATATACAGACATCAATCAAAGTATACTAACCTATTTCGGCTCGGACAGTTATAACAACATGTCCTCATAATTTCTGATAAATACAACAATGAATGCAACAAAAAAAACCATGTACATGAATATGTCTCTGGGCTCCAACTCTCTACTGAACCTCCAAAACATTCAACTAAACCGGGAAATATGCTCGGTCTGACCTGAGCATTATAGGAAAACAACACCCAGGTCAGTCTGGTAAAACCAGTGTGAAAAACTCAAATCACAAGGAATTTTATTTATTGTAACTTGTAGAATCCTTTAAAATCAAAGGTATCTCTTAAGACCACGCCGCACATAAACACGGATGGGTTTTTACCTTACGATAACCAAAACCTTTATATCAAAAAATTCAGTGATATTATAATAATGTCTAAGGGCGAAAATAATAATAATCAAGTAGCTGTGATGCTCGTGAGTGTACATCACAACAATAGTAGGTATACAATCAAAAACTGATAAGGCACGTTCGCTAATTATGTAGAATTTCCATGGAGGTGCCCTCAGTACTTCGAGAACGGTCCTCCTACACAAGGATCATAGATATCCTACCGAAGAAGCATACAGCCCTAGTGATGTACCATAGGAAAAACATAGCCGGTCTCGGTAAGGCCGAGTGCATCGCCCATGTAACAACTGTAATTAACGTCTAGGAGGAACCGACTACACCCTATGGGTTTGCCAACCCTACTGGCCATGCCTCCTAACTCTGGTTTTAGTCATTACCGCTGGTGAGGCCACGTCCGGCATTCCAGCTCATGCACCGCCACCAAAATAGATCATGGAATCCCATATCTCAAATAGATCTTGGAATCACCCATGGATTCCCATACCCCAACGGGTCTCGTAATCGCACATAGATTCCAACATTGCAATATATCACGAAACTCCTCCATAGAACCGTATATGGTTTCGGAGTGGTTATGAGTTTCGAGTCATCTCTTATGAGTACACTCTTCCCCTTCCTTGGCGCTCCAAAAACCAATCGTCGATTTTTTGGTTCTTTAGGAAATAATCCGACAACGCATAAGAGCGGGGATCACCCACTAACCATTTAAGTGGACGGATCTCCTTATCATTTGTCCTAGAAGAACAAAATGAGATTTCGATAAGTAGATTTTGGAATATGAGTAAAACAAGTTTTTGGAAAAATTGCGGTTTTGCAATTCGGAATCCATAAAAGGATTTCTTTGGAAATGATAATTTAAAATTGTTTAAAAAAATAAAATAAATTCTAAAAATCTTTTAAAATTTTTTAAAAGTTATTTGAGTTATAAAAATGAATTTCCAAATGATAAAAAGTTGTTTTGATCAATATAGCTTAAAAGCACTTTCCGCGGCACTTTTTTATAACTTTTGAAATAAAGTTTTAAACGCAACCATTCTTTTCCAAATCTTTTGTAATTGTTTTTAAATGATTAATAAAGTATTTTAAAGATGATTTTAAAGGATTTATGGAATGGTTAAATGTTAAATGATTTAGAGTCGATCAAATAACTTGACCACCGTATGGATGTCAGAGAGATAGTGTCTAGGCTTGAGTTTGGAAAACCAGTTTTCTGCTCTCTCTAGCTATTCAGACTGGCCCGACAGAGGGAATAGTAAATTTGGTTTACTTGGATCAATATTTTCCTAAGCGAAAAATGAAATGATTTCGAATTTATTCCTAGTTTAGAAAGGTTTAAATTTATCAAAGGATTTGATAAGAGAGGTTTAATGATTCCATTTTTTCCCAGAAAGAAGTGTTTTAAAGTTATATATCTCTAAAAGATATTTTTGATAAAAAGAATGAATAAATCAAATATTATTCACTTATCTACTTGACCTCTTTTATCGATGATTGGTTCGAAGGAACCGGGGTCGGATTTGGGTAATTCCTATCCGAAGACCACTTCGAACCAATTTACGTATTCGAAGTGAAATATGCATATGATTTGGAAGGTGGAATGTAGGACTGCTTGTCACTGACCCTCGGGGAAAATTTCTCATATCATATTATGTGGTTGTAGCTCTTCATTTAAGATCTTCGATGCAAGGACTTCTCGCTACTAATCCTAGAGGTAACTCCTGACAGGATATGGTAGGAGAGTGCCTTCAGTTTGTCCTGTTCCTGGACAACTTGTATGAACGAATGTCCGACGTTTTATTTCTAGTTACATAAGTTGATCTCTATGAATGTATCATCTGTTTGGTGGCAGAGAAAGCAATTTCTCTTAGCTTAACACTGAGACGTACAAATTTAGGAGTTATACGTTTGTAGAAATCAGTTGTGTGATTATGGAGGTATTGTGGCATTCAAAGTAAAAAGAAGATGTGCAATGTGAAAGGTAATCGTTACCTCAAGCCTCACACCCGGAAATGACCAAAACATGGTAGATGCGATAAGGCTATGTGGTTCGCAACCATTAGGGTATAATCATCCTCTTCTAGATATATTTCCACCCGCTATTACGATCGGGTTTAAATTATTATGGTAAATGCTAAGAGGCATCTCGGATAGGTCGATAACGGCCAGGGTGATGACATATTCGGTACTATCTAGGAAGAGGCAGACCGGTCCTGTGTTGGTAGAGGTGCAAATGTTCTGTAACCTCGGTACATTCCTCTAGAGATGTACTGCCGGAAGGTAGTCCCTTCACCTGGTCATTTGTATGGAAATCTTTTCTCCAATAAGTGCTTGCCATTTTGTTTGTAGAACCCACTTTGTGGCTAATATGCTGTAATTTAATCAATGTAACAACTTCGGCTAAAATTAATAAGTTTACTTGCAAATGTTTTCAAAGAAATGTCATTAAAAATAATATCCCTTATTGTTACGTAATAAAGATTCATAAGGTAAAAACCCTTTCCGTGTTTATGTATGGCGTGGTCTTATGAGATACCTTTTTGTTTATAAACATTGTATTGAGTTCTCACACTAGTCCCATTACTGACCCGGAGTTTATTTTGTTTTCCCTTTGAACTCTGGGTGCCCTATTTTTTTAGGTAGCCAAGTAATCAGAATCACGTTAGGAGCATTTTGGTGAAGTATTTTGGAGGAGTTTTTGGAGCATGGAGTCGGAGCATCTGAAGTGGATATCTATCTATCTTTTTATTATCTGTTGTATCTAAGTTTTGATTGTACCAGCAAGTGTGGGATCAGGCATTTATAACTGTTCCTGGCTGGTTTAGTTCATACCATAACTCTGATGTACCCTAATGAGAGTAGTTGTGTGTACTATCTATCTATATAATTAAACAAAATGTGTGAATTTGTGTTTCTATCTTCTACCTTTACTTTACTTTACCTCTTATAATATGCCTCCATGGCACTTGGATTTACGGCACGTGAACACCGTGGATGTATTAGTATCAATTTTTAAGGGTCAAGGAGACGGGTTGTCATACAACACTGATGGTAGTTGTACCATATAATATCCGTGTTTCTCCTAGATATTTCCAGAGTTAAAATCCTTCGGTATTAAGTAGGGAATATTTCCGTACCACCAAAATTAAGAAGGATTACATATTTAGGCCAAGATTTGATAGTCAATTATTTCACTATCAATAAATAAACATTCCAAATAAAGATTACATTTCCCACGAAAATCACTAAGCCTCTTAGATTATTAATTTAAAATCATATTCAAGTATTTATTAAAATAGTTATATACTTATCTCACCGGTATAAGTATATTCACAAACCCTTTCTTTTAAAAATGCTAGAAACGTTTAAAAATAGATATGGAAAGCACCCTTCCGTATAAAACATGGACCACAGTTTACTTAATGGTTACGTCATTATCCCAACGAATCCATATTAAAATGTAGGCAATCCTTACCCCTCAAATTATGCCATAAATATCAACCATTTCTTTCCAAACCTCTTTATTTTATAAATATCTCCAAATTTATTTATAAAGTGTTTTTATAAATCTCCAATCCATTTATAAAACATTCTTTATAAATCTCAAAACCCCACTTATAAACTTCCCCTTTTCAGATCTTTAAAACTCATTTATAATCCTTTTATAAATATCCGGAACCATTTATTAAACTCTTCCTATATTTAAACAAACCTATTAAATGGTGTGTTTAAGTCAGTAAGGTTCCTTTAATAAATCATAAATTATTTAAAATAACTTTAAATAATAAGTTATTATTTTAACATCCTTCTATTTCATTTTAATTAAATCTCATTTAAAATAATAACATTAGAAACTCATTAATAATATATATTTAATTAATTTTAAACACTATTATTATATTAATAAGTTAACTTCAAATTAATAATTAATTAACTTTAAAATGATATTAATACAATCATCAATTAACTTTTAACTAATATTAATATGGTTATTAATTAACCTATAAATATAATTAAATAACTTAAATCAATATAGTTAAATAAATTTAATTAATAATTAAAGTATTAAATCACTTTAAATAAATAATTAAATTAAAACATCTTAAAACAATAATTAAATAACTTTTAAAATAATAAATAAATATTCTTAAATAACTTTAAGAAGTAACTTTGAAGAATCATGTTAATAAAATAATTAACTTTAAATCATTATTAAAACAATTATTAATCATCTTTTAAAACATTATAAATAAGTAGTTATCACCCTTTAATTCTTATTGCTAAATAATAATTATCTTTAAACCTTATAATAAAAATAATTATTCTTAAATTAACTTTCAAATCAATAATTAACTTTTCAAATTTGAAATAGGCTTAACGATCACAATGGTATTTAAATAAGCTACCATATCACTCAATTTCACTTTCCAAGTTAATAAATGATATCTACATAATTAACGATCATGAAAATAAATTCAACACTTAGCCATCGTGGGTTAACATATCACTTACTCAAAATAGAATATCAACTATCGATGTATAATTAGAGGTCCAAATCTATAAAATAGTGGAACGGAGATTTATTCTGTTAATTAATTTCAAATTAGTTTAATTAACGGAATTGTGTTTTATTCCGCTAAAAAGGTGTCCAAATTACCATATTCGATTCTTTTTAACATAATGGTGTTTATTTTGGCCAAATAGATAACCCCATTAATTTTAAGTAATTAGACTATGTAATTACCCATCCTAGTTGACGTAATTGTTATCAGTCAATATTAATTTATCATTCAATTATACTATTCCAAAATTAACGACGAGTTATATCAAAGCGTTGTACTCATCAACACGAGCCCAACGCATAAATTCGCTGGTTAAACGGATTTCAAACAGTTGAAATATGAATTGTTAAAGTTTACTAACTCTAAAATAAATATAAATCAAATAAATTATTTAGTTCCCCCACCCAAGTGCTAGCCGGCCCAAAGCCTGGCCCAACATCAACATAACTCGCACTTCCTTTTTCATGTAGAACTTAAAATTTGGACCAAAGTGCAAAACTAGGCACAAAGAACAGTAGCCTCATCATTCTTCTTTCCTCTCACCCACTTCACCTTCACATTCACACTACTTGCCACTTTCTTTCTAAGCCACGCATGCATGCATCGCCATACACACTGCCACATACATGCACCTCCCCTTTCCTTCTCACTGCCCAAACGAACACGTCCCCATGCACCCTACCACCTCGCTACTACCAGCATCTCACATCACCGCCCAAGCTACAACACCCTAAGCACCTTCAATTCCTTCGTGCATCCTCCTATTACATCCTAGGCCTACACACGTGCAAACCCCCACAGTACACATGTACGCATGAATACATACGTAAGCTACAACTCTAGCTCCCTATAAACCCATTCACATATACACACACGTAGCTCTTTCTTTCCCTCCATAACTCCACCTATACTCCATTATTTCGGGTGTAACAAAAACGAAAAACGTAGACCTTTGCACCCTCTACAACTTTTGTGTTGGAAGTTTTGGCTAATATTTAGTGTGGTGGGAGATATTGGATTTATGAAATGTAAGGTGGAAGTGGAAAGTATATGTTCATAGAAAAAAATGAATGTGTTAAAATAAACGTGTCTATATTTGCATGGTAGAAAGAAAAATGTGCAAGTGTTGCTTTCATACATGAGAAAGTGGAGTGAGAAAGTGGAATGGAAATTAGTGTGTTATGCACACTTTTGTATCTTCATTTATTCATGTGTGCTGTGTAACAAAAAGGACAGACAATTAATGCTAAGTAAATAATGCTCAAGTGTAAGGATAGGAAAAAGAGATCTGTGCAAGATTTGTGTGTGCACCATATATTTTATTTGTTTTGGAAAAATTAAGTTTTAGGGTATGATGCTACACAATATCCCGTTCACGTATGAGTCGTGAACGACATAAATAAAAGTACAATCATGCTCAACTATGTGAGATAATCACAAAACAACAATAAAATAGATAAGTTTACTTATTCTATGAAGTTTCAAAAGTACCGACGTTTGGCGCAAAAAGCGTCAAACGAAAATTTAATTATTTTCCAAATTAAAAATTATGGAAATTTTCTATAAATTAAACTAAAAACACGTCATTAAAAATCAAGTCTAAATTTGAAACATAGATTTTATTATAATTTAATTCAAATTTGAATATTTAAAAAAATTAAATATTCAAATTTGAAGACCCAAAAATATGGGTCGTTACACTCTCCCTCCCTTAAAAAGAATTTCGTCCCTGAAATTTCACCTCATGAACATACAATATTCTTCATAAACTGCGTGATGTTTAGAGATCATTAATAAACAAAATCCGATTCGATCACTACTCGAATACATAACTTTACTTCCAAACAAGAATTGCTCACCCGACTTCCTAGTGCGGACCCTGATCAGGCTTCTTAATATAAACCTCTATTTTACTTACACAGCCATATACTATGATAGAAAACTTTTGGTTCCATATTAAGAACCCTCACCAAGTGTTCACCATCAAAATTGAGTGATAGATCCTTATTAGGATCGGTCTAAGACACCTCAAGTCATGTACTCGAATCTTGGATCAAGAACTATATAAGAAAGGGAAATGATCTATGTACAACATACGTACTTATATTATTGGTCCTCACCAATACTAATTCCATTTCAGCCAAAATTATTTATGAAACCATTTCATAAAAATTTCAACTTAGGTTCAAACATTTTAGATGATACAACTTTATTTATGAAACCGTTTCATAAAATCACTTTACTTTACTAACTTGTATAATACTATCTTACATACTAAGAGTATATACAAAACATCAGATTTTTTATTCTATTCACTTTTAACTATTCAGATGTAGGTCCAAAATAATTTAAGAGCTTAAAACCGAGTCGATCAATATAAACTCTTTACCCGTTCGGTCTAGTAAGTACCTAAGAAGAGTAGGATGCTGGTATCCAAACTCAATCCTAAAATCTATTTTTCTATATACACTCAGAGGTAGAAATGTTTATTAGCCGGCCCTATAACATCAAGTAATTTTTAATTTCCTAGTTGTTAAATCAAAAGACACGATTTAATAAAACAAAGTTTGTTAAACCTTCTTAATAAATTTGACCCAATTAAAAGTTCACTTATTAGCCCATTTTAAATCAAGATACCTTTATATTTTGGAAATTCAAGAGTCAAATACCTGGATTTTCATTTCAAAAAAATAACTTAAATCAATATTATAATAATGATATTTTAACTTTAAAGTATAATAAAATAATTTGTAACGACCCACTATTTTGGACCATTCAAATCGACAATGATGCACACATGTCTGACTTGAATAGTTCAAAATAACAGATTGTAATAAAATTTGGAGCAAATAAAATCAAATACACAGAATCACAAACACAGAACATATCAGAATAACTCACAGCAGAATATAAAAACCATAGTAGTTCATGAAGCTACTATAACAAACTCTCAAAACATAATACATAATATCATTCTGAAAACATATACAGTAGAAATCCCAAATACATAGAAGTTTATAATACCAGAGCTGAAATAGAACAACTGAAACTGAAATGAATAGATAACTAGATAAGCAGAATCTCCAACGATTCCTAGCTCCAGAAAGAGATCCAAAGCTAAGCCGTAAATACTCAGGCTGACCCGAGCATAAAGCAAAATACAAAACACTCGAGTCAGGACAGTATATACTTATATAATGTAAACCAACTCAAGTGAACTGTAGCAGTAATGCACACAATAACTTAAAGGATGCTTGGGATCGCCCATCCTTTAAGGATCAGTTAAACTATAAATTAAATACATCCCGTGGTTAAAATTTCAAAATGGTATTTTATACTTCGAAATCAAATATCATTTCAAAATTCAATATCATTCAAAAATCCATTTCGAAATATCATATTTCAAAATAGTTTATATTTCGAAACAAATTACTTCATTTTAAATCATAAAATGAAGTTATTATATTTAATAATCAAATTATTAAATTTCCAAAAATTTATCTTTTCAAAGTTCATTCGTTCACTTAAATTACTTAAAACAATGAAAATTCAACTTTCGCAGCATTTAGAAAATGCTACGGAAAGTCACATTTAAAACAGTTCAATTTAACAAAAGACAGCATTTAAAATGCTGTAATAGGGTTACATTAGTTTCAAATAAACTTAGTTAAATTCAACCATTATAACATTTACAAAAATGCTATAATAGCCTTTAATTAAATTTAGCCATTTGGTCCATTATTATCAACTACAACATTTACAAATGTTGTATTATCATTTACATTAGAATTAATAGCATTTCAGAAATGCAGTTAATTAACTTCAAATATTCAGTAAAATTTCACAAACAATTATATTTTTATATAAATCATTTTTAACTTATAAAATCATATAATTTCACTTTTAAAACAATCATTCAAGTACCCTTATATTCATGATTTTATAAAGTTAAACCTCCATTCAAAAATCAAAATTTAATAATAATTCACTTATTAAATTCCAATATTAAATTATAAATTCATTAAATTAAATTAACTTAACACTTAAGTTTAAATTTTCAAATATAACTTAATTCCATTTTTATTTACTTAACTTAAAATTCACTTTTAAGCCAAATTCACAAATTTCCAATTTTAGTTATATTTCAAAATTTCAACTTAAATATTCATTCATTTCACATTTTAACTTTATTCAAAAACCATTAATATATTATAAAATCATTTAAATTCATTTTAATCCAAATTATCATGAATTTATCATATTTCATATTTAATTTAAATTCCAATTATCACAAAATTAAAATTTCCCAAAATAACTTACATTTCAGATTTTCTAACTTTACCATTAATTTATTTCACTTATAAATTTTCAGAAAATCAATAATGCTTTACAAAAATCATTTTAAATCAAAATATTATAACATTTACATTTCTAAAATATTTTAAAATTTTTAGAAAAACATATTTTAACTACGGGTCTGTATTTCATTTTTAGCCTAGGTAAAGTGATACGGGTAATATATCATTTCAACCCGTAATTTTCAAAGAAAACCCGGGTTTGATCATTTCAAACCCGCAATCCCAAGTAAATGAAAATAATTGAAAATCATTCAGGTCTATCATTTCATCCCATAACGATTTTCTCATATTCTAAAGTCCGTTCGGGTATGTATCATTTCAACCCATAGTGATTCTAATCTAAAGGGAACTTGCAGTGTGATAAACTGATAAAAATAATAGAACAACATAATATAACAGTAACATATAATATAATAGGTGTTTAAGCATGGGTGAACATCATAAAATCATAACATAGCAGGTGTAACATGATAATGCATTTTTACAGATTTAAAAGGGGTCAATTCACTAGTTATATATGTACATATTGTCTGGTGAGAATAACTCACTGGTTTGAGCTGGAGATACAACGACGAATACACAAATGAGATCCACACAAGCACGATAACACGACACAAAGATGAGTGGAAGAGCCAAGGCATCAATTCCCTTGAATACAAGTCAAACAAAACAATATAATATACATAAGTTTTCAAATTCAAATACGATAAACAATGAGAGAATTGAATGTACAAACATCTCCAAAGTATTTGCACTTGCTTTCTACCACCTATGCTTCAGCTATAGATCTGAAATGCATGGCCAAAGCATGGGTTTAGATCAGGTTTGGGTTCAATAGAGGTCGGCCAAACATGTATGGTGATGGGGCAAAAGTGATGTAAAGAGATATGTGCATGGATACAACTACAAGGCAACACATGATTTCTATGCAACAATAAGGCTCAGCCAAACCAAGGATGAGCACGGCTAGTCTTCAAGTGGGGTGGAGGATGATGTGGCAGTGATGTTAGGTCAGGAAATGGCTGGAGATGATGGTGCAATTGGCGTCCAAGGAGGAGTTTGAGGTGGTGGAGCAATTTGGTGGCTCGGCTAGGAAGTTTAAGTGAAGTTTGCTCAATTTTTGGTGGAGTTTGATCATCTATGGTGCATGGCCATGGAAGGTCAGAGGGCTGGAGGAGGAGGACAGCCTGATGTGGTGGTGGTGAAGGTGGCTGAGGTGATGGAGGAGAAAAGCCAAGCAAATAGGTGAAGGCAAGTGCAAAATAGAATGGAAAAACAAGAAGAAAAGAGTGGAAAAGAAGAAGAGATTACCAACTTTTTTTTTCCTCCGGAAATGGAGGCCGTAAATTTTGAGATGAGAAACTATTTTGATACGTGAAAAATGAGAAAGAGATCGGCTGAAGCAATGAGGAGTAATGGCAAATTTATGAAAAGTTAAGTTACAAATATGAAAAGGTTAGAAGATAAAAGGCCATAGGAAAACTAAAAGTCATAAACCTTTTCAAATTTCTCATATATATTTATATACATTCAAATAGCTGAAAATACTTATAATTTCAGTTAAAATTTCGAAAATATAACAGATAAAAAAAATACTAATAATTAATATTAATTAGATATGATTAAAATAAGAAAATAGCACAAAAAATGAAAACTAGTCTAGAAAATTTGAAATTAAATGGAACAAACTTTGAAAAATTTATATGTAGATGAAAAATATTTATAAATAAAGATAAGAACATAAAATAAAAATGAATTCACAAAATAAATAAATAAATTTTAATTAAATAAAATTTAGTGAAGAAAATAGCAGAAAAATGGAAACTAGCCTTTAAAAATAGAAAATAAATGCAATAAATTTTGGAAATTTTTTATTATCACATTAAAAATATTAAAAGACAAAAATATACATAAAATAACATATTAACACATATTAAAATAAAATATGACAAAGAAAATATAATTTATAAAATTTTTAAAATAAACAAAATTGCTAAATAAAACAAATTGCATTCAATATTGAAATACACATAACTTTCACAATCTAACTCCGTTTTCAACGAAAAGAAAATCAGTATTCATGTTATTAAATCTATTTTCATAATAAAAGATAAAATTTAAGAATTTAAATAATTTAAATTTGAAGTTTAAAAGTCAAAGTTTGAATAGTTTGACCAGAAATTCACTTTACAGTAAAATATTCAAATTATACTAGTTTGAACTATAAATCACTTAATAATCAACATTTATATTTAAAAATGAAATATTTGAAATAAACCATTTTAAAAATAATTTAAATAAAAGAAAGTCAAATTTAAAATATATACAAAAATCTAGGGCTGTTACATAATTAATTATAAAAAAAATTAACTTATAAATAATAGTTAACTTTGAAATCAATTTGTTATAAAAATAACTTTAATTAAATAATTAATTAATTTTAAACAAATAATTACAATATAATTAAACATTTTAAAACAATAACTAAATAACTTGGAAAAATATTCTTAAATAACTTTATAAATACTTTAAAGAATCATAAAATAATTAGTCATTTATTATCATTAAAACAAAAATCTATTATCCTTTGAGAACACTATTAGACTAGTATTATATGCATATTAATCCATAGCAAATATATATATAGCCCGAGTAACCTCAAAATGAAACCAAGGAACAGGGTACTACCAAACAGTATTATATATTCCTTTACCAAGAAGGGTAATATTTAAGAGAAGTGTCTGCCATCCGAACACATCTCCTGCCCATTTTTTGTTATTTTTGAGCCACTCGAACTAGTTAATTTAAAAACACTTTTCTTCTTTTCAAATCCATTTTTGAAACAATACCATAAATATATTTCCAGCTAAATATTTTTAGAACAAAATATCTAATTCCAATTAGCTTTAGATTCATTCGAATTCGAACTCCTTCCGACCGTACAATGACAAAAATAATAATTTACTAAGTGCTCAATATCGTTTGCCTAAACAAACATTTGATCGTCACTGAGAAGATTATTCTGATTATCATAAAACAAACCGGGAATAATTCCGCGAACCAATCTAAAGAAAATATACCTTTTCTTTAATTTTTTCTCTTCCAAAAGTATTTATACTTGAATATGTTTACAAGTAAACTATTGTCACTATTTCCTAAAATATTTATACTTTAAACTCTTTCAAGTAAATTAATACTTCTTTTCCCATAAATTATTTGAAATTAATATACATCTTTCCTTTTGTATACCAAATCATAATTTTGGTATTTAATCAAAATCTACTTTTACCCAAACAAATCTATAACAAAATTCCTTTTTTACAATACATGTATTTGTAAAATATCTTCAAATAATATTATTATTACCTTCTTAAAACTTTGAAAACCATTTTTCCACAAGCACCGGAATTTAGGTTCTTAAATTCCTTTTATTTATAAAACACATTTTTTTATAAATTAGATTTCTCCTTTTAAAGGAAACTATTTCTCAAATATTTGTTCCGAAAATGATCTATCTTTCTTTTTAACAAAACAAGACTTATTAAAACTTATTTTTTTTAATAAAATCAAATTTATATAAAATCATTCCTAAATATTTAGTTTAAAATATTTAATTTACTTAAAATAAACAACTTATATTGAAGTCAAATTTTAACCCAGCACTGTCAACGAACGCCTTATAGTCCAATTGTGAAACTTAATTCACAAGGTATTCGTTTTCAATGTTCCCAAATTTCCTATCTACCCAATCCCAGGTTCACAAAAGAAGATTCCAGATAGATCAATAAACAATATTCAATGCTCAGAAATGGACGAACATGACTAGTCAAATTCTAGAAGATAACGATGGAATAATATCATTTCTATCAACCAACCACAACCAAGAATAACTATATTAAATTTTTGAAAAATTATTCTTATAAAATATATACCTTAGGTAAAATTGTTTCATTTACCCAAATTTTAAATCAATATTGTGTCAGTTTGATCATGTTTAAGTGTTTAGAAAATCGATAACGTTGGCCAAACGCATCGACCAGAATTCTTAAGCCACTCAACTGATCAAACGACAAAATATAAAACATTTTTATATCACTAACAAATATGCACTCTTATATATATACACTCAAACTCATCATAGGGCCTCACTTACCCTATCTCAAATGAGTCAACCCCACCAAAGCCTAGTGCTCAACCTAAGCACTAATACTACGTGTAACGACCTGACTTTTCAAAACCCAGAAGTCGACACTAATACATCCACGGTATTCACGTGCCGAACAACCAAGTGCAGAAAAGACAGATTGTTAGGGGAAAAGAAAGAAGGAAGAAGACAATAAGAAACTAAACAGCACAAAATCTCACAGTGGAATGAATAATCTATAATATAGAACAAATCTTTACATAAAACAAATTGTAATATAAGTAAATATGGATATCAATCAGAGTATACTAACCTATTTCAGCCCGAACAAGTATAACTATTTGCGCCAAAATTGGTCACAAACCCTAGAATTAGTGAAAGCACTAGTGTTTGCACACAGATCCACAATATTCAATCACAGATCTCAGATCTAGATAAAGTAGAGAATAAAAATGAAGAAATAGCAAAATTAAAATGAGTAAGAAAGCAAAGAACAAAAGGTTTATAGTGGTTCGGCTATCTCCGGCCTACATCTACTTTGAATTGATCTTTTTATTCCTTTTATATTGAGATTGCAATTACAAGCCTTTGAAATCAGTAAACAAAATGGCAAAGTTTCACCTAGGAAAGCAGAAGAAGAAGATCCCAAAAGTCCCTTTTTAGTTGCTATAGATCTGCTATTTATAGGTGTAGATTCGAAAATATCCGCCCCAAAACCTGGAATACCCCTTCCCATGCGCAGGTGGGCCCACCAGATCGATCCGAAGTCGTTTGGGACCGATCCTGATCGATCCAAGTATAATTCGTATCGATCCAAAAAAAATTCCAATTGGGTTGAGATCGATCATGGAGGTTCTTGAGTGCATCAGCAAGCCTCTGTGAAAATTTTGTGATGTTTGGACACTTAAAATGAGAGTTATGATCGATCCAAGTTTGTATTTGTGAGTAGGCTAAAGGCTTCGTATCCATTAATTTTGTATCCATCAATTTGCCTCCATCACTTCATATCCATCAGTCCCCATGTCCATAGCCGTAACCTTCGTATCTATCCGAGCTTCACGCAGTGATCCATGTTGAGTGCTTCTTCCCTTGACCGGTTCGCATCAATCGATACGAAGTGTGCCTGCGGATCCATCCAATGTAGCCACCCTTCGTATCCACCGGTATATTCTATTCATATCCATCCACCAACCCTCCGTCGTATTGATCCACACATGCCATCTGCCTTCTGTATCCATGCTATTCGTATCGATCCAAGCTTTGTCATATGGATCGATACGAACAAGACCAATATCCAACGTTGCCGTCTTTTATGTGTGTCCTTCGTATCGATCACAATCAGATCGATACGAAATGCTTTTCCTTGTAACCACTGCCTCGTTCTTCGTATGGATCCCAGCCTTGATCGATACGAAGTATGTCGCCATACTTTTGCCACGTCCAACCAAATTGATGTGCATTGCATCGATACGAAACCTATCGATACGAAGTCCACGTCCATTTTGATCGATACGAACTAATTTTCCATGAACCTTGATCCATCCATAACTCGAGCATACGAATTCTGCTTGACCTGAAATTTGAAATGTAGCTTCTCCAAGCCTTATTCATCATTCCAAATCGATCCCATCTTGATTGGAGCTTGGTCCAATTTTGACGGTATCGATCATAGATGTACTTTCCAATCGATCTCTAATCCTGATATCCATCCTTTTTCAGCCAATTTGATGATATCCCGGCCTTTTCCAAAAGGCGGGGTAACATTTGCCCCCCAATTTTTCCATTCATCATTATTGTATTTATTCTTACCTTCATACTTAGATCGAGATATTCTATTGGACATAGAATGCCAATCTTTAAAATGTAAAAAAAGGAGTAGCCTTGCGATAGGAAGGCGTGTTTTGAATAGCTTTAAATATGATAGCCAAAGTCCATATCCCATCCATAGCCATGTCATCTGGTCCATAATCCAATCCATTACCAAGCCATTCTATCCAAGTGCCATAGCTATATCCTTATCCGAATCCGCGACTGCTCCGAGTCGATATCCAATTCCGAATACAGTAACCAAATCCTTAGCCAATTCCATAGCCATCCAAACCCGTCAACCAAGTTTTAATCCATCCATATCCAATAACCAAATCCATTACCTCCCGGGGTCGATATCCAAATCCGGGACCGCTCCGGGCCTTTATCTAAATCCGGGACAGCTCCGGGTCCATAGCCAATCCTTGGCCATTCAAAGCCGAAATCCGAATCCATGACCTCTCCGGGTCTAAATTCAAATCCATAGACCTCACCGGGTTGTTTTATCCTACTCCGGCCTCGACTCTCCGGTCGAGGACTTTTACATTCTCCGGCCTCGACTCTCCAGTAGAGGATTTTTTTTATTCTCCGGCCTCAACTTACCGGTTGAGGACTTTTATATTCTTCGGCCTCGACTCTCCGATCGAGGACTTTTATATTTAGTTTGAGTCCATTCCATCGCTCTACGACAAAGGGACTCGTAACTTGCGATTACTGCCCTGCCTCTTCGATCGAGACCGTAATCGCGTGACCTGTATTATTTATTACATTAATCCAAATCCAATCAACACAAAGTACAATTGACAAAATAAATGTCCGTACAACCAAGAAAATCAAATGTCCATAGTACCAAGAAAGAAACCAAAGTCCACAGAAAGCAGAAAGAAAACAAGATTTCATAAACCCGAGCATCACAGTTTATCATCATCTTAGAGCATGCTTAGGGACCATCCTCAATCCCGTACATGTGTAAGTGACTTAGCCGCATCACTTTGGGGTTTATTACTTATTTAAAGCCATAAATCCATTCAGCTGATAATAACCTGACGATGCCTAGATCCAATGCCATCTTCGTCTGAGGTGGGCGGTGGCCGCTCCTGTTCCACTGCCATGGCTCGATTCCTTATGTATTGTTGCAAATGGCCATTCCTCACATGTTCCTCAACGATATCCTTCAAATTCCTACAGTCGTTCATGTTGTGCCCATCTAGCTCATGGAATAGGCAACGCTTTCTTGATGCCCGCTCGTATTCAGAGGGTTCCCTTTTTGCCGGCCTTTGATACTAGAGGCGCCCTCGAGTATCTAAGTAAATCTTTTCTAGAGTTTCAGTTAAATCCATGTAAGAAGAGAATTTGTATTCCCTCCGTTGCCTTTTCAATGTGCTACCGTTGTTGTTTATTTTCCTTTTGCCTCAATCATCCTTGATTGAATCCTCCCTAGGCGGACCTCCACCTTTTACCGCATAAACTTCAGCCTCTCTCCCCTCTATCACAGCCTTCGCATCTTCCTATCGTAAAAACCTTTCTGCTTCATGATAAAACTCCCCGAGATCCATTGGCGAATCCCGTCCCAATGATATTTTAAAATCTGAATCATCCACAATTCCTGAGACTCCTGCCATCAAAACCATCGACAGATCGGGTTGATCCGCCGAAGCCACTACCGCATTGAATCTGGTTAAGAAATCCCTAAGTGATTCTCCCTTCCATTGTTTCATCGATGTTAAAGTCATCACATTCTTGGGTCTATGTGGACTCGAAATTGCCTTATCAACCTCTCAATCAACTCCGTCCATGTGCCAATTGAGCCGCTCTCCAGTTGTCTGAACCATAGTGCTGCTATATCTGTCAAATACAAAGGGAAGCACCACGCCATGACTTCCTCTAATGCCCCTAGTACTTCCATATGCCTCATGTACCTCGTCAAGTGAATAGCTGGATCCATTCTCCCAACATAAATCTCCAACGTTGGTAGTTTGAAATCCGGTGGATTCCTAGCCTGCTTGATCACAGGAGTGAAAGGACTACTGTTCACGTTCTCCAAATCTCTATTCACCAATCCTCCCCTTATAGCCCGTTTGATCATCTTTGCCAATCTGTTACTGTCATCAAGTTGTGGTCCTTGCTTGTTGCCTCTGACCTGCCCCCCGAGTTCATAAGGGAATCCTGAGATCTGTTCTCTTGGATGAGCATTCATTCCTCCATCGACGCCAAACTGCATAGTATTGGTTGGAATCCTGCCTAGAATAGGGTCAACATGATCCGGGGGTGTGCCCCCTAGCTCGGGGGCTGCTCCTGATGGTCCCGATCTATCCTGAATCCTGGTGGCTCCGTGCCAATGACTCTGGTTCTGGACTCCTTTTGTTCATGCTGTTCCATTCCCTTGATTTTGCATTTCAGGTTGTCCAACTTGTTGAAGTAGGTTCCGCATCATCTCCTCCTGCCTTTTCAGCATTCGTTCCTGCATAGCATCCATCATCATCTCCATCTCATCTCTGGTGATGAAAACTAAAGTCTGATTAGCTCCTGAAGAGGCCTCCTGACTTCCTTCATGCTGACTCCTTTCCGCTCTCTGTCTCCTTGTTGATTGCTTGGCCATGGTTCCTTCTAGATCCGATCCTTTAGCTTTCCAAATCTGAACTCCAAGTCTGGTGTAGCGGGTGCTAGTCCTTCTAAGCGAAAGCACCAAAGTGTTTGTGCCAAAATTGGTCACAAACCCCAGAAATAGTGAAAGCACTAGTGTTTGCACACAGATCCACACTATTCAATCACAGATCTCAGATCTAGATAAAGTAGGAAATAAAAATGAAGAAATAGCAAAATTAAAATGAGTAAGAAAGTAAAGAACACAAGGTTTATAGTGGTTCGTCTATCTCCGGCCTACGTCCACTTTGAATTGATCCTTTTATTCCTTTTATATTGAGATTACAATTACAAGCCTTTGAAATCAGTAAATAAAATGGCAGAGTTTCGCCTAGGAAAGCAGAAGAAGAAGATCCCAAAAGTCCCTTTTTAGTTGACATAGATCTGCTATTTATAGCTGTAGATCTGAAAATATCCACCCCAAAACCTGGAATACCTCTTCTCATATGCAGGTGGGCCCACCAGATCGATCTGGAGTCATTTGGGACCGATCCTGATCGATCCAAGTATAATTCGTATCGATCCAAAAATTGTCCAATTGGGTTGAGATCGATCATGGAGGTTCTTGAGTGCATCAGCAAGCCTCTGTGAAAATTTCGTGATGTTTGGACTTGTAGAATGAGAGTTATGATCGATCCAAATTTATATTTGTGAGTAGGCTGAAGGCTTCGTATCCATTAATTTCGTAACCATCAATTTGCCTCCATCACTTCGTATCCATCAGTCCCCATGTCCATAACCGTAGCCTTCGTATCTCTCCGAGCTTCACGCAGTCATCCATGTTGAGCACTTCTTCCCTTGACCAGTTCGCATCAATGGATATGAAGTGTGCATGCGGATCCATCCAATGTAGCTACCCTTCGTATCCATCGGTATATTCTGTTTGTATCCATCCACCAACCCTCCTTCGTATCGATCCACATATGCCATATGCCTTTCGTATCCTGCTGTTTGTATCGATCCAAGCTTTGTCGTATGGATCGATACGAACAAGACCAATATCCAACGCTGCCACCTTTTATATGTGTCCTTCGTATCGATCGCAATCATATCGATACGAAATGATTTTCCTTGTAACCACTGCCTCATTCTTCGTATCGATCCCAGCCTTGATCGATACGAAGTATGTCGCCATACTTTTGCCACGTCCAACCAAATTGATGCGCATTGCATCGATACGAAACCTATCGATCCGAAGTCCACGTCCATTTTGATCGATACGAAACCATTTATATGAACCAGTTTTCCATGAACCTTGATCCATCCATAACTTGAGCATACGAACTCCATTTGACTTGAAATTTGAAATGTAGCTTCTCCAAGCCTTGTTCATTATTCCCTATCGATCCCACCTTGATTGGAGCTTGGTCCAATTTTGATGGTATCGATCATAGCCGTACTTTCCAATCGATCTCAAATCCTGATATCCTTCCTTTTTTAGACAATTTGATGATATCCCGGCCTTGTCCAAACGGCAGGGTAACAATAACAACTTGTCATCACAATTTCTCATAAATACAACAGTGAATGCAATGGAAAATAACCACGTATGTGAATACGTCTTTGGGCTCCAGCTCGTCTCCTGAAGCTCCAAAACATCCAACTAAACCTAGAAATATGCTCGGTCTGACCCGAGCATTATAGGAAAACAGCGCCCAGGTCGGTCTGGTGCGTAAGAAACTCAAATCACAAGGAATTTTATTTATTATAACTTGTAAAATCCTTTAAAATCAAAGGTATCTCATAAGACCACGCCGCACATAAACACGGATGGGTTTTTACTTTACGATAACCAAAAACTTTATATCAGAAAATCCAGTGATATTATAATTATGTCTGAGGGCGAAAATAACAATCATCAAGTAGCTATGATGCTCGTGAGTTTACATCACAACAATACTAGGTGTATAATCAAAAACCAATAAGGCACGTTTGCTAATTATGTAGGATTTCCATGGAGGTGCCCTCAGTACTTCGAGAACAGTCCTCATGCACAATGATTAGAGATATCCTTCCAAAGCAGCATACATCCCAGTGATGTACCATAAGAAAAAACATATCTGGTCTCGCTAAGAATGATTGCATCGCCCTATTCATGCATAACAACTGTATTTAACGTCTAGGAGGAGCCGACTAAACCCTATGGGTTTGCCAACCCTACTGGACATGCCTCCTATCTCTGGTTTTAGTCATTACCACCGATGAGGCCACGTTCGGCATTCCATCTCACGTAACGCCACCAAAATAGATCATGGAATCCCACAAGCAATCCCAAGTTTCAAATAGATCTTGAAATCACCTGTGGATTCCCATACCCCAACGGGTATCGGAATCACACATGGATTAATCCAACATCGCAATATATCATGAAACTCCTCCATAGAACCGTATATGGTTTCAGAGTGGTTACAAATTTTGAGTCATCTCTTACGAGTACACTCTTCCGCTTCCCCTGGCGCTCTAAAAATTAATCGTCGATTTTCCAGAATGCTCAGTGTCGGTTCTTTAGGAAATAATCAGACAATACATAAGAGTGGGAATCACCCCCTAACTGTTTAAGTGGACAGATCTCCTTATCATTTGTCCTAGAAGAACAAAACGAGTTTATATGTATAGTATAGCACCACCGACAGTAACTATACCATATAATTTCTATGTTTCTCCTAGATATTTCAAGAGTTAAAATCCTTCGGTGTTAAGTAGGAAATACTTCTTCCGTACCACCAAAATTAAGAAAGATTACATATTTAGACCAATATTTGATAGTCGGTTATTTAACTATCAACAAACAAACATTCCAAACAAAGATTACATTTTCCATGGAGATCACTAAGCCTCCAAGATTAATCTTTCATTAATTTAAAATCATATTTCAAATGTTTATTAAAATATTCATATACTTACCTTACCGGTATAAGTATATTCACAGACCCTTTCTTTCAAAAATACTTGAAACGTTTAAAAATAGATATGGAAAGAGCTCTTCCATATAAAAATGGACCACAGTTTACTTAATGGTTCATCGCTATCCCAGCGAATCCATAATAAAATATAGGCAATCCCTGCCCCTCGAATTATGCCATGAAAATCAACCATTTCTTTCCAATCCTCTTTATTTTATAAATATCTCCAAATCTATTTATACAGTCCCTTTATAAATCTTCAATCCATTTATAAAACATTCTTTATAAATCTCAAAACCCTATTTATAAACTTCTCTTTTTCAGATCTTTAAAACTCATTTATAATCCTTTTATAAATATCTGAACCATTTATAAAACTCTTCCCATATTTAAACAATCTTATTAAATGGACTCTTTAAGTCAGTAAGGTTCCTTTGATAAATCATAAATTATTTAAAATAACTTTAAATAATAAGTTATTAATAAAACGTCCTTCTATTTCATTTTAATTAAATCTCATTTAAAATAATAAATTTAGATCATCAATAATATATTAAATTAATTTTAAAAACTATTATTCTATTTATAAGTTCACTTTAAATATAATAATTAATTAACTTTAAAATGATATTAATACAATAATCAATTACCTTTTAACTAATATTGTAATTAATTAACCTATAGATATAATTAAATAACTTAAATCAATGTAATTAAATAAATTTAATTAAAAATTAAAGTATTAAATCTCTTTAAATAAATAATTAAATTAAAACATCTTAAAACAATAATTAAATAACTTTTAAAATAGTAAATAAATATTCTTAAATAACTTTAAGAAATAACTTTTAAGAATCATATTAATAAAAAAATTAACTTTAAATTATTATTAAAACAATTATTAATTATATTTTAAAATATTATAAACAAATAGTTATCACCCTTTAAATCTTATTGCTAAATAATTATTATCTTTAAACCTTATAATAAAAATAATTATTCATAAAATAACTTTCAAATCAATAGTTAAATTTTCAAATTTGAAAGAGGCTTAACGATCACAAAGGTACTTAAATAAGCTACCATATCATTCAATTTCACTTTTCAAGTTAATAAATGATACCTACGTAATCAACGACCATGTAAATAAATTCAACACTTGGCCGTCGTGGGTTAACATATCACTTACTCAAAACAGAATATCAACCAACGATGTATAATTAGATGTCCAAATCTATAAAATAGCAGAACTGGAATTTATTCTACTAATTAAATGTCAAATTAGTTTAATTAACGGAACGGTGTTTTATTCCGCTAAAAAGTTGTCCAAATTACCATATTCAATTATTTTTAACATAATGGTGTTTATTTGGCCAAATAGATAACCCCGTTAATTTTAAGTAATTAGACTACGTAATTATCCTAGTTGACTAATTATAATCAGTCAATATTAATTTATCATTCAGTTATAGTACTCCAAAACTAACAACGAGTTATATCAAAGTTTTGTACTAGTCAACATGAGCCCAACGCATAAATCCACTAGTAAAACGGATTACAAACATTTGAGATATGAATTTTTAAAGTTTACTAACTCCAAAATATATATAAATCGAATAAATTATTTAGTTCCCTCACCAAGGTGCTAGCCGGGCCAAAGCCCAGCCCAACATCAACATAACCCGCACTTCCTTTTTCATGCAATAGTACACACGTCCCCTTCCAATCCATGCATATGAACACAAAATTTTGACCGCAGTGCAAAACTAGGCACAAAGAATAGTAGCCTCATCTTTCTTCTTTCCTCTCACCCACTTCTTCTTTCCCATTCACACTACCTGCCACTTTCTTTCTAGGCCACGCGTGCATGCATCTCCATACACACTGCCACATACATGCACCTCTCCCTTACTTCTCACTACCCAAACGAACACGTCCCCATGCACACTGCCACCTTTCTACTACCAGCACCTCACATCACCAACCAAGCTACAACACACTAAGCACCTTCAACTCCTTCGTGCATCCCCCTACTACAGCCCAGGCCCACACACGTGCAAACCCCTATAGTACACACATATGCATGAATACATACGTAAGCTACAACTCCAGCTCCCTATGAACCCATTCACACATACACACACTTGCATGCACACACGTAGCTCTTTCTTTCCCCTCATAACTCCATTTATAGTCCACTATTTCGGGTGCAATAAAAATGTAAAACGTAGATCTTGCACCCTTTACAACTTTTGTGCTGGAAGTTTTGGCTAATATTTAGTGTGGTGGGAGATATTGGATTTATGAAATGTAAGGTGGAAGTGGAAAATATATGTTCATAGAAGGAAAATGAATGTGTTAAAAGAATGTGTCAATATTTGCATGCCAGAAAGAAAAATGTGCAAGTGTTGCTTTCATACATGAGGAAGTGGAGTGGGAAAGTGGAATGGAAATTAGTGTGTTGTGGACGCTTTTGCATTTTATTCATGTGTGTCGTGTAGACAAGAAGGGAAAATAATTAATGCTAAATAAACAATGCTCAAGTGCAAGGACAGGAAAAGATATTTGTGCAAGATTTGTGCGTGCGCTGTATATTTTATTTTTTTGGAAAAATTAAGTATTAGGGTACTATGATGCACAATATCTCATTCGCGTACGAGCCTCGAGCGATAGGAATAAAACACGATCGTGCTCAATAATGTGAGACGATCATAAAACAACAATAAAATTGATAAGTTAACTTATTCTGTGAAGTTTCGAAAGTACTGATGTTTGCCGAAAAAAGCATCAAACGATAACTTAATTATTTTTCAAATTAAAAATTATGGAAAAATTCTATAAATTAAATTAAAAATACGTCTTAAAAAATCAACTATAAATTTGAAACATAGACTTTATTGTAATTTATTTCAATTTTGAATATTTAAACAAATTAAATATTCAAATTCGAAGTCCCAAAAATACGGGTCATTACAGAATATTAAGGTTAATTAAAGTAGTTTGAAACTTTACTATTATATGTTATACAAAAACCCTTTTGAAATCTTAGGTTGAATATAAATATACACACACACATAATAGATATTATATAATTATGTAAACTCAAGTACATATATAATCAAAACAAATTTGAAACAAGATAAATAATATAGAAGGGGTTTGTAAAAAAGAATGCTTCATTTTAAACAAAGATTTAATACCAGCAATTGTAAAACATGAAATAGATCATTAATTTAATATTTCCCTTTTTCTTTTAATTAGCAGAGTTTATTTTAGAATGATTTAAAACATGATAATAAATCATCATATTAAGTTGATGACAAAGGCTGATTAATGCAATTATTACCAAGTTTTAGGTACATGCAACTCACATGTAAATATTCAAATCTAAATCTTTTAATATGAAAACTGAATTATTAACATGAAAATTCCAAAGTTCAATTTTGTTTTGTTTTTTTCTTATTAACAATAATAGTCAAACGACATAGGGATATATAAATTCATACTAAGAAGATCTAGATCTAGATTAAACAAATTGGATGAATGAGCATATAAAATAGAGAAAATAAAATTAAGAAGGTCCAAATCTATGTTAAATTAACTGAATAAACAATCGTATGGAATAGAGAAAATGAAATATTATTATTCATAGCAAAATAGCAATGAGCAAGGTGAAGGCTTTTTGTTTTAACATGATAGGAATATACAATTGATTTCATTGTTAAATCAACGGTCTTATTTCTTTCTCTAATGGCGACCTAAAATTTTCCCCTCCGCGAATCTTTACTGTATTCTCCGCGATTTATTTCTTCCATCTCTGGTTGTGCGCTTTCTTCTTTTTGGTGAGCTTTCGTTTATTTCCAGTGCAATGGTTTCTAGGGTTTGTGAGGATTTGGGGCTTTTTTACTTTCGAGGTGATTTCGTGGGTGCTTGTCCCCCCTTTGCTATTGTAGCCGAGGCTTTGTTGAAGATTGTGGCACCACCGCTATCTGTGTGCTTTATTGGCCCTGATTCTGTGGAAATCTGCGTCTTCTCCCACTTGTCGGCAGCGGTGTTGAACAGATTCCGTTTTCTTGTTGTTGGCGAGCGGTTCATGGAGATTACACCGTGTTTCTCGTATTCCATCCGAGACCGGTCCTCTGTAGCCTCGCTGGCCTCCGATGATGTTGTGAGTTTGCTTCCTTTCGACTCCCCTGACCTTCTGGATGCCTTCGGCGAACGGGATTTCATCACCCGTTTTGTTCCGAGCCTCCACTTTGGGGCAGAGGTGGGAGATTTGGACTCGTCCGCCTTTGGGACGTGCTTTGGTTCGCTGGATTATGGTCTTGATTCCGTTATTTCGGGACCCCTCTTGGCTGTAGAGCGAGGCTGCTTCACTACTCGTCTCACTATTCTTGGGGACGAGATAACGGCGGCTTTGGACGTGGTTGATTTTGGTTTTGGCACTGTTAGCTGTATCGGTCTGGATGGTGGCAGTGGGGCATTGGATTTGACCACCAATCCTCCGCCAACGTCCGGTTGTCTAATGGGAAGCTCGCCTGCTCCTTCGGATGCTTCGCCGTTGGCATCTCCGTTGTCGGTTGTTGTTTCATCGCCGCTGAGGACTTTGGCCTCGGTTGGTATCGGTGGAGGATCGTTGGTTTGGCAGGTTTGCTTCTCTCGTTCCTCTTTTAGTATTCTCGTTATTTTAGATGGTTGTTTGTTTTATGTTGGGCTGGTAGCTTTTCAGGCCATCTTATCTCGGCTGAGCTTTGTTTATTTCCTCCATGACTTTGAGGTCAGCACTCATGACAGGGAGTCATATTCCGTTGGTTTCCTGTCTGAGTTCGACTGCTTTCCTTTGGATTCGGTGCAGCTCTCCCTCTGCTACATCGATTCCGCTCGAGCTCCTTTTCGAACTGGGCTCGGCCTACTGGAACTCGTCAGTAGTTTTGCTCTCCGTGGCCAAATCGATTCCCCATCAGTACCGATTTTGGCGTCCGCTAGTTTGTCCGGTTGTTTCGGGTCCTACTGGGCTGAGTCCTATTGGGTCTGTCGATGGATGGCTAAGACCCGATGTGGTCGGCGTGGGCGATCTCCTACAGTTGAATGTATAGCGATCGCTATCGACCGCTATACGGGCAGTTGGGACATTTGCCAGCCACTCTCGATTTGCGCGGGCGATCGAGGCATCGGGGCTGAGCCGAGACTTCTTTCCTATACGCGGGGCTGTCTGATTAGTGACAGGCTGGCAGTGGAAGGAGTCCAACAGCAACTTGGGAAGCAATCTGTTTGCTCTCCTACATTATTCGGTAGTCCGTCTGCTTCTGTTTCCTCCGTTATCTTATCGGGCTCCTTCTCCTTCGGTTTTACTTTGTCTTCGGTTGACTCTGCTTTTGTCTCCTTTTTTGGGCAGTCGGTTATAGCAGCAGATGTTGGTGATATGTCCCCCTTTGGTTGGTGCGTTTGGCTTTCCTGGTCTTGTGTGGACCGCATTCCGTCTTGCTTGCGGTCTCCTTCCATTTTGTTAGATAGGGATATCCCGTCGTCCTCTCACTGCTCTTCGATGTGTTCTCGATCTTCTTCTTCGTGCCCTATCTCCATTTCTATTCCTCTGATGAGCAAGGCAGAGATTGCGCTCCTTAATGAGCGGCTGGATTGTTTGGCTAGGAACTCTTCTCCCTCGTCCTTATCGGATAGCCCTTCTTCGCTCTCCTCGATAGGGGCTGGGGAAGAGGCGATGGTTGAGGCGGCCGTCCCTCCGCAGCGATCGTCTCGGCGAAGGTCGCGGAGAGCCATCTCCACCCCTCGCACCATTCGCACACGCTCTATAGCGGCGTCCGAGCAGATCGACCGATCGGCTCGGTTTTCTCTGTATCTGGTCTGAGGCTAGGGTGTGTTTGACCCGATCGCCTCTCTTTTGGCCTTCTTTCCACATGGCGAATTTTCTTTTCTGGAATATTCGTGGTATAGGCAACGACGAGTCTCTTGCTAGGCTTAAGCGCATTGTTAAGAAGCACTCAATTGGGTTGGTTGCGATCCTAGAGCCCATGATTGAGCCGGCGAACATTCCCCGAATTATTCTTTCCCTAGGATTCGGTGGTGGCTCGGCGAACATCTCGGGCAAGATTTGGATATTATGGTCCAAATCGTTTGTGATTCTACCCCTTTTCGACTCCGATCAGCTCCTCTCTGTGATTTGTTCGTCCTCCTATTTTGCTCCCTCCTTTATTTTTTCGGCTGTTTACGCCAAATGTGATCGTTTGGGTCGTCAGGTTCTGTGGTCTGATATTCTTGCTCTCGATTCGTTTGGCTTCTCCTCGTCAGTGGTTGGCGGAGACTTCAATATAGTCGCTACCCAGGAGGAGAAGAGGGGTGGGGCGGCCATAAACCGAGGGGCAATGGCTGAATTCAACTCGTTCATCGTCTCCTCAAGCCTTTCGGAAATCCCCTTCGTCGGATCGGCTTTCACCTGGTCCAACAACCAAGAAGGCCCGAATCGTATTCTCTCTAGACTGGATCGGATTTTCGGATCGGAGGATTGGTTTCGGCTTCCTTTCTCTTTCTCTATTTCTCATCTCCATCGGTCCTTCTCGGACCACGCTCCCATGATACTTCGGTGCTCTCCTCTCTCGTTCTCGGGACCCTCTTCTTTCAGATTCCAAAGCATGTGGAGGACCCACCACTCTTTCCTTCAAGTGGTTTCTAACTCTTGGAGCTCCCCTGTTTCTGCCTCTCCCTGTTCGACTTTTGGGCGCAAACTATTGCGTCTCAAGGCTTGCCTTAAGGTGTGGAACGTTGATGTTTTCAGAAACATTTTTGATCGCGTTCGATCTGCCGAAGAGGCTCTTATCGTTGCCGAATCTTTGTTTGACGACCTTCCATCCGCCTCAAACAAGGAGACGTGGGACCTTGCCCAAGTTTCTTTCTCCTCCGAACTTCGTGTCGAGAATGACTACCTCCGTCAAAAGGCAAGGGTCAAGTGGGCTATCCACGGTGATGCGAATTCCAAATTTTTCCACTCTTCTATTCGTAAGAAGAATAGTCTTTTATCTATCCGTGAGATTATGCGTCCTGATCTCACTATGGCCTCCGAGCCCGAGGAAGTGAAAGACGTCATCCTTTCCCACTTCCAATCCTTCTTGGGCTCCCCGTCAGCTTCTGTTACTGACCCAGCCCTTCTGGCTTTCATTCCTCCATTGGTTCTCCCCTCAGAGGGAGCCATGCTAACGGACATCCCGGCCCCTGAGGAGATCCGTTCTTGTGCATTTGCTCTGAGCAAGGACAGTGCCAGTGGTCCTGACGGCTTTAATGGTGTTTTTTATCGGTCTACTTGGTCGATTATCCAGGCGGATTTTTGTCTGGCTGTTCAATCTTTCTTCTCGGGAGGAAATCTTCCATCCGGCTAGACCTCTACCAATTTGATTCTCATTCCGAAGTGCGACAACCCTCGGGCGTGCTCGGACTTTCGTCCCATTAGCCTCTGTAACTTCTCTAACAAGGTTATCTCGAAAATTCTGGCCACTCGTTTGGCACCGTTCCTGGAACGTATCATTTCCTCTTCTCAGGCAGGCTTTGTTAGAGGTCGACTTATCTCTGATAACGTCCTCCTCGCCCAGGAACTGATCTCTCAAATTGATCGGAAAGTTAGGGGTTCCAATGTCGTTTTTAAACTAGACATGGCTAAGGCCTACGATCGCATGTCTTGGTTTTTCGTCATCAAGGTCCTTCGGACCTTTGGATTTCCGGAGGGGTTGATTGACATGGTCTGGCGTCTTATTTCCAACGCCTGGTTCTCTGTCCTCATCAATGGCTCCGCCCATGGGTACTTCAAAGCAGGGAGGGGCCTGCGCCAGGGGGATCCTCTCTCGCCTTCATTATTTGTGATTGCGGCTGAGGCGTTTGTTCGGGGTCTTCAGTCCTTAACCGTTTATGGTCAAATCCAACGGTTCGGTATCCCGAGGGGTTGTCCCCTTATCTCTTCGTTATCATTCGCTGATGACATTGTTATCTTCTCTAACGGCAGCCGTTCCTCTGTTAGGAGGCTCCTTAGTTTTATCCATCAATACGAGAGATCCTCGGGTCAGCTTGTTAACCCCTCCAAATGCTGCTTCGTTCATTCTAAGGAGTTGTCTCCTGCTAGAGCTGCTTGGATCGAGTCTACCTCTGGTTTCAAGGAATCTTCCCTTCCGCTTCCTTACCTTGGTATTGTTCTTTACCGGGGCAGGAAACTAAATGCTATTTTCGATCCCCTGCTTGACAAAGTGAGGGGAAAGATTTTACGCTGGAATGCGTCTCTTCTTTCTCAGGCCGGTAGGCTTGTTCTCATCAAATCAGTGTTGGATTCCATGGGAACTCATATCTTCGCGACTATGACCCCTACTGCATCCTTCTTTCGTTCTTACCGGTCCTTGGCCTCTTCCTTCCTCTGGGGTAACAAGGAAAGTGATCGACGGCATCATTGGGTGTCGTGGAACATGGTTTGTCGCCCCAAATCTGAAGGCGGTTTAGGGCTGCGTAACCCGACCGACCTTTGTAAGGCATTTGCGTGTAAACTGTGGCATCGGTTTGGGGCTAACAACTCCCTTTGGGCCTCTTTCCTCCGTGCTAAATATCATCTTCTTGAGGGAGCTAACTTCTCCGGCTCTCCTTCTTATGCTAGTGAAACCTGGAAGCATATGCAGTCGGTTAAAGCTCTCTCAGACGCTCACGACGGTATGACGGGCTGGGATGGCGACTCCTTCTCCATTCTGTCAGCCTGGTCTTCCATCAGAGTTCCTTCACCTATCCGTCCTGAATTCTCTTTCATTTGGGACACTCGGACTCCACCAAAAGTTTCTTTGCTTATGTGGCGCCTTCTTCACGATGGTTTGCCACTAGACGTTAATATCCAACATATCGGCATTCCTTTGGTGTCCCGCTGTCATTGCTGCGGCAACGGGGAAAGGGAATCTTTGAGCCATTTGTTTTTCGAAGGCTACACTGCCAAAGCATGCTGGAATTACTTCGGTAACCTGGTTGGGGCTCGGAGTAATACTGGCATGTCCTCTGATTTTCTTTCTTCCTGGTGGGTCGGGAATTCAGGGAAATCCCTTCGGGCTATCGTGTTCAGACTAATCCCGTGTCTTGTTTGCTGGCATGTCTGGTGCGCAAGAAATAAGGCCATTTTCGACAACGTTCCTATGGATCCGCTTTCCATCATCCATCGCGTGAGGAAGGATGTGTTCTTGGCATTTCGGAGTAGACCTTTCAAGGGTTCTCTGAGCCATAGATCCCGGCGGTTAGTAGGACTACTTTCGATCACTTGCGTGCAGTTGGCCGCCAGACTTGGTGTTGGTTGAGTCTTTTCAGAAAGGTGGTGCCTTTCACACACCGCCTTTTTCCCTCTCCCCCCCCCCTCATTTTAATTTAATGTGTTTGCTAGCATCTGTTCAGGTTTGAGCGGTTTTTCATTGGTTGGCTTTCTCTTGTGCTTGCCTGGTGGGTTTTGGTTGGTTTCTTCAAGATAGGTCGAGAGGGTCTTTTCTGCTGCTCCTCGCCTGGCCTTTTCGTGTTGGTTTCTGTGGTTTGGTTTTGTCTTGCTTACTCTGTGCAGTGCTCAGCCCGTGGTTCCGTCTCCTTCTTCACTGGCCAGGGTTATCTGTTCTGGTCGATCCGGCTGGCCAACAATAGTCTCCTCTCCTGGAGGTTGTCTGCGTTGGTTTCCCAGTGTTGGTTGATTGCGTTGCAATCGCTTCTGCGGTTCTGATTGGAGGACTGGTCTTTCCATATGGTAAAGACGGGTTGGTGGTTTGCTGGTGGTCTCTTTTTCTCTGTTCCTTTCTATGTGCAGGGCGGAATAGCTGCCGCTGAGCTTTGTATTTCTGGTTTTTCTTGTATTTTCTAAAATTTGGGTCAATGGGTGGTGTCGCTTGATGCTAGCCTTTTCTGTAAGCCCCGGAGAATGGCTATTATTCTCATTTTGATTATATACTTTTATTTTGAAAAAAAAAAAAAAAAAAAAGATTCAAGCAAGGGAATTGACATATTCAAATCAAAATTCAAATTCACATATATGAACAGAGGGGAGAGATAGAGAATTAAGGGATATAAACAAATCAGTAGATGTCTAGATATTGAATATTATATATATATATATATATATATAATTACCTTAGGATGAAGCCTGTAGAAACACCTTGAATGTTAGAACAATTTATAAATCTGATTGATCACTCTCTAGATCTGCACCAATCAAGAGAAAACCACCCAATTTTTATTTAATATTGCTTGATTAAATTTTGGAGTTTTGAAGTCTTTTCCACCATTAAAATTTTCAGCCTTGAACTTTCTCTGGAGAGGAAGGAAAAAATGATGTAGAGAAATCTAATTAAAGGAGGAAATAAATGTGTAAACAATATATGGTTTATTTCTCTCCTTTTGTTAAGACTACCCCTTCATTTCAATTTTAGTAAACTCATTCCCTTCTCCACATCATAATCGCCTATCATATAGGGATATGGGACCCAAAAATTTCCAAAATCCAATTAGTGTTAATTTTATTCAAATCTAATTTAAATTTCCCATTGATATTGTATACCAATATGTACGTTTATAACCTTTTATATACACACATTATAAATACTAATGGAAATCAAACAAATCAAAAAAGAAATATTTTTCATCGGTTAATAATTCACAACTATTAATTAGACTGATTTATTTAAAATCGATTTCAGTATTTATCTTGTTTAAATCGAATTTAAACATTCTACCAATGTCGTAATCGATACGAGCGTTTATAACTTTTATGTGTGCCCTTTACTAAATACTAATGGCATCCAATAAATAAAATAAAAATTCATAATTAATATTTCTTAAATATTAATTAATTTTCAACAATTAAAAATTAACTCGATCATGTGGTTGATTCGGAATATCCATTATTTCGGTTATATGACTCAAAGTGTAAATTCAGTCAACGGTTAATATTGAACAATTCAAATATTAACGTTCATAAGTCACCTTGGCTAGTGGTGTGACATTTTGGCTAATTTATCGCTTACCCATCCTTTGGTAAAAACCAATTTTACTTATTATAAGCATTACCCATTAGTGACAATATACACCAATTCTCTTCGTCAAAACTATATCACTTTGGACTTATGAAATTTAGTAGCAGTCAAAATTCTAATATCGTCCATATTCACCATTATAATCCAAACACAAAGTCCTTTGTTCAATAATAATTATTATTATTAACCGAACTACTCAAGCCAAACATTTTGACTTTGAGTTGACATCAATTTACCGTGATACTAACCTCATATAATTAAGGAGATGAATCCTTTCTTGAATGACCAATGCTTGCATTCGTCATGGATGTCGTGTCACGATTTAACTATAATCAAAGCAGAGCTTCCATATTAAAAGTCAATAATATTCTCAAGTCAAGAGAACTGTGTAAATTAGTCACATCGATATTTTCAGTTTGACTTTAGTTATATAAACCAATAGAAAACTATCAAGTGATTCATTCCATATTTATCCAATAACTACCCATACGTAACCCCTTGGTACCCCGACAGCAATGAGTAATACACTGCCTAACATTTGGAGGCGTTACGTACTCTAGTCTTAACGGATATATTGATATGCAGTCTTGATACATCTTGACTAGGAATATTTAAATTGGTATATTTATTTTCATTATGATAAATTACTCATGATTACAACACTTTGTAACTATTATCACAAAACATACCATTTATGGATTTTCTATTAAATATACTTTTAATTAAATTAATTAATTAATATATAATACATTATATCAAGCATATAATAGAAAGAAAACGCATTTTATTTTGAACAAGATTGCTTATCGAGTTAGATATATGTAACAAATTTTGAACAAGATTGGTTATCGAGACAGAGTTCCTAGCGGTATTCCTTATTTAATGACTCATCCTTCAATCTGTAATAAGGACGGTTAGTCTTTCTATAGGAAATTCTGCTTAAGTAGTACTCGTGTGTGCAGTGCGACTTTATACTAAGTATATACTACCGCATAGTTTTAAAAACCTAAACATATAACAAGTATGCACTCTCGTATGTATACAAATGCTCTCGATCCAGTCTTTAGTAAAACTCATCCTATCTCTACTGGATTACAGTATCCTATACGTTAAACTACGCAACTAAGTTCTGATACCAAATGTGACAACCGCCCTAAACCACCGGCACCCAAACATATAGCATGTATAATCATGTGTGCTGCAACAATGTCCGATCGATGTAGGATGATCATCAAAAAGGGATTTTGTAGTAAAGTAAATCAATCAATCATAGAACATGTCATATATCTCACAGTGCATCGAATAAAATACAATAGTAAACATCTCAGATATAAAATAGACGAGACAGTAATAGCTAAATGAATCATAAAAATTAAAGTACTTAGATCCATACAGCTATACAACTTAAGTGATACAGTTATACAACTGATAATAAACTAAAAATAGATAGTTGTCTCTAAATATAATAGCACTAGTAAGCTTCATAGTGTGGTACAATAAAATGATAAGCAATAACAGCTAAATATAGTAATACGAGAGTATAGCCTCCTGCTCGTCACCTATCCAGCTCCACATGCTCACCGGACCTGATATCCCTAATCAACTTATTTAAGAGTGCCTATAATAATATGAAGCAAAAAATAAATCTTGGACAATAGTCTGGTGTGAGTGGTAGAAAATCTCAAATACTATAAAGTCAATATACTATGCCAAATGGTATGAAAAATCATACCTGACCTGTTTCTACATCCACAAAGTTAGCACATAACATAAAATATATGCTACTCTACATTGTCATCATCATGGTGTAATATACATCGAAGTACTAATGGGTGTCTATATATCTACATTGATTATATCTACGTCGTGTGACATTCCTATGGTGATAAGCAATCAAACAAAAATAACATCCAATATCCATCCTCACATTCACTTACTCAATGCGTTGGATATATGATAATTATATGACCCCATCGCATAAAAGAATTACTCAACATCCCAGTTTCTCGATAGTCGAATCCATGCCACTCAATAGGCCTGGAACTAGACTGCCATTGCACTCAATTCAGTGTAAAATGGATTAAAACATCATGTGATCCTAGGCACATCGCACTCCCAAGAGAGTGTCCTCATATACCCCTGCTTTATGAGTACACTTTGAAACCTACAAATATCAGTGATCCTTCTGCACACGTCATCCGCAGTAGAGCACATCCTGTAACTGTCCTTACAACTCCCATCTGAAGCCACGACAGTTGGGACTATTTTCCACATCCATCGTTAATCGTAGAATATCATAGTTTATCCCATAACCTTCCTCTAACAGTTTCCTCAATCTGACTCATAGTCACTTAATATGCATCTTGAAGTACAATTATCCATCGTCGAAGCCATCACTTCCCATTACGGAATCATCGTCGTCAAATCGCACATCATGGTCGAAAATCATCATCGAACACCATGGTTTGGTACAAACCCGAACCTTAGCTCGAAAACTTGAAGTTGTGACTCAAAGCAATTTCCTATTCTAAAAGACTCGAAGCAATATGCAAATGACTCAGAGCAACATGTTGTTGACTCAAGTAGCCTTGCAAGTCCCCATCACCAAACCATGCGACCCTGGACCATGCATCAAGACCCGAGCTACAATGATCCATGCTCCACTGACCCATCCTCCATCACTAAACCAAGAAATGATCCATGGCCACCGATCCTACACTTTATAGTTTCATGCATCTTCAAGCAGCTTTCCTCTACTGATCCTAAGCCACCCTTCATTTGATTCAAAGCAACTCCCACTTAACTTGAAGTAGAGCTTGCCACCAATCCAACACTTCATCAAATTTCACTTCCCACATATGAGTCCAAGCGAACTGTGTATGACCCAAAGCAAACCCCTCTAGGACTTGAAGCAACCACGTCCAAAACTTGAAGCATTCTCCTACCGATTCATCAACACTGAACCATCTTCTTTTGCACCCAACTCGAGCAACGAACTCCAAACGACTTGAAACTGGAAACGTAGCTTTAGCGTGCCTTCCTTGACCTACCATATCGATTTCAAGTCATTTGGAAAACTTGACATTTGTGGGTCATCATCGATTCAAGACCTGTTCCTAGAACTAAATAACCATTCAATTGGTGCTCAAACATCATACATTAGAGCAATCATTATATATAATATATCCTAATAAGCACACATCCATACATATCAAAGTAAAGCCTAAATTTAAGGGTATAGACAATAAGAATAAGGGATAAGAACATGAATTTCAAAAATCTTTTTCAAATCGTTTGAAATTAGCATACGTGATCAGTTAAAGTTTAAAACATGTTTTAGGATTCAAAATTCATTTTAAAACATCATTTAAATGTGTATAATGACTAATTATTAAGTAAGAGGTTCTAACCACTCACCTAAATCCAAAGCAAATCCAAAGATGCACAAATCCCAAGATGAACAATAAATCTTCAAATCCAAGTGCTAATTACGCTAATCTCCTTCTAATGATAAGATTTGGCTAATTAAAGTAAGGTTTAAGGTAGCTTTTGGCTTAGAAGTGGTTAATGATGGTTTCTCTATATTTTAGGAAGTGTGTAATTATAGAGAGAAGTCCCATCAACCTACCATGATGCTAATCTCGAAATGCGCTTTGCACCTAACTAGTAACTCATTAATTGCCCGTTAAGCTATTCAAAATCAAGTGAAACTTCAAACGGCCATAACTCCCTAACAGTTGGTCTGTTTTACTACTGTGACCACTCTACGGAAAGAGAAACCATCATCCCAATCCAATATAAGTGGTTTCAGATTCTAATTCGGCATCTACCAAAACTTATAGGCCATATAAGATTTTTTGGGCTAAAAACATATAATAAAAATTCACATGATGGAAAATGTCCCTAGCAGTCATTTCCCAAAACCATGGAATCATACGACCCTAAGTAAAAATAATTTTAATATTCTATAATCCTTTTATATGTAGAATACGGGTCGTTACAGTAGGATTTTACTTTATCTATGTGAAGATACAATGAGGAAAGAGAGAGAAAGCATCTACTTTGCTTATAAATTCTCGTGATATAAATTAATTGATTGAGACCATAAGTTGGTAGGATGATTACTGGTATATTGGATGGAATAATGAATACATTAAAGGGATTAAAATGTAAAATTTAACCTTAAAATAAGGAAAACGCAATATTCAACTTGAGATGAAATATAAGAAAAAGGGATGAAAAGTCAGATATTCAATTCTTATATAACATAATAGAAGATAGATAGATAGGTAGATAGAACATACTAAAATGAGGAAATTGAAATTAAATGAAACATAAATTAAATCAAATTTGTATAGTGAAGTGAACTGGAAGAGAGAAGACATTAATCTAAAGAATTAATTGTTAAAGTGAATACATGGTTATTGTGGTCCATTGAAGATAAATAGATAGGTAGATAGAATAGACCAAAATGACGAAATAGGAATTAAATGAAATAGAAATTAAATCAAATTTGTATAGTGAAGTGAACCGGAAGAGAGAAGACATTAATCTAAAGAATTATTATTAAAATGAATACATGATTATTCCAATCCATAGCATTTATACCTTAGGCTGAAAATAAGGAGAAGGTGAGAGAATATTTTTAAAATGTTTTAGGGGTAAGCAAAATATTTATCCTAAAACCAATAAGAGACTAGTATTTCAAATAGAAATGACTAAGAGAAGAGAATACAAATGGTTCAATATTCAATTTTATATATAATAGATTAGATTTGGTCTTATTGAAGTTAGGGGAGTTAAATATACATGGAGATCTGGACCTTAAATAGACATAGGGTGCAGATTTGATAAAGTTTTAGTGAATCATGACCGGTTCATTAACTTTACCAATCAAAAGCAGTAGCCATAACTTCAATGTCAAATGATCATTCTCCTATTATTTTTTGGTTAGTTAAAGTTAGAAAATGGAAGGGTGTTAAACCATTCAAATATTGCAATTTTTGGTGTTATTATGTTGAATACAAAGAGCTGGTTGAAGAATACCTAACCATTCCACAAGTGGGAAATCATTTGTATAACCTGCTTTAAGTTCAAAAACAAGTGAAAAGCAAACTAAAAGAGTGGATCCAAGATAATAATAACTTGCAAAAAGAAGTGGATAAATGTAGAAAAAAATGTGATAGACTATAAGTTCCTCTGGATTCCAATCACAGGAATACCAATTCTAAACTCTATTATGATACAAAATTTAGATATCCATAAAAACTGCATATATTAGAAGTGTTATTAAAGCAAAAAAAATATGAATTTGCATGGTTAGAACAAGCTGATGATGCAACTAAGTTCTTTTATGCGAAAATGTCTAACAAAACTCAAGTAAATTCAATAGCAAAATATGGTAAATTCGTAAGGAATAAATGATAAATCTGAATTTGAAACAAATGAGGAAGCAGTTAAAATTTTCACTGAATGATATAATGAGAAGGATTATATAAATGAATTTTCTACTATCATTTGTAAGGCAAAGATTTCTAAATTTGATAAAATTTTGAATTCTCCCTTCACAATGGAGAAACTCAAATATGTTGTATCCGGTATACATAAAGATAAAGCATCAAGTCCTGTTGTTTTTTCTTCAAAATCTACTAGTTTCATGGGGACAAATTAAAGAATGACCCGGTAAAAGAAATGCAAGGATGTTTTGATGAAGGGAAAACCATTAGAAAAATTAATCACACTTTCCTGGCTTTAATACCCAAAAGAACCCACTAGGAAGTATGGCAGATTACATACCAATAGCGTGTTACGATTTTATATACAAAGTGCTCTCTAAGTTGCATTATAACAAAATTAAACCCACACTTCAACTACTTATCTCAGAATATGAGCATGCATTCATACCAGAGAGAAACATTATAGAAGAAACCATGTTAGCATATGAACAAATCATAGGATTTAATATAGCAGGCTAGGGAAGATGTGCATTAATGTGGATATTGAAAGGAATATAATCTGGTGATTGTAGAATTCATATTACATATGATGCAAAAATATGAATTTTCCACAAAAAAGGATTAAAATTATCAGAGAAGTTCGTTTAACTAATAAGTTTTCTTTACTATTAAAAGGGATTCCAAAGGGTTTCTTCAGCCGTAAAAATTGTGTTACATAGGTTTCCCTATCTATTTACCATAATAATGAAATATCTCATTTTCCTTATGGAGTTAAAGGTGAGTTGTTGGAAAATAAAGCCTATTTGTAAATAAAAACCTATTTTAACACATCTTATATTTGTAGATGATATGCTAATCTTTTGTAAGGCAGATACTCAGAGTGCAATGGGAATCAAGAAGATATTTAATAAGATGCATAGTTATGTAGGCCTATCAATAAATGTCATAAAAACAAAAATATTTTTCATCAAAGACTTTCCATAAAGGGAGGAAATATATAATATTTTAGGGATACAAGAATATGAATTGCTAGTCAAATGTTTGGGATTGCCAATGTCAATTCAGTTCTTAAGTTTGAAACCTGCAGTGATCTTATTAACAACATTAGGAAAAGGGTTAAAGGTTAGGAATGCAAGTGCTTAAGTATTGCTGATATAATATAGTTAATTCATTCTATTATAACATTAAGAGTGATGTTTTGGTGTCAAAGCTTTAAAATTCCCACTTTTATTCCAAATAAAGTGATTAAAATCTATTTCGACTTCATTTGGAAGGGTATACATAACAAAATTCCGTTGATTGTAATGTGTCAACGAAAGTTAGGGGGTTTGAGGCTATATAATTTTCAAGAAATGATGAGGTAAGTGGTTTGAAACTGGTTTCGAATTTTTTTGAACAAAACATCATTGTGGTCAAATTAGATGAGAGTCTTTTTGGGATTGTAAAATCAGCATATCACATTCAGGCAATTGGAAAAGGATGTTAGAACTAAGGGAAAAGGCATTATCCGACACGAAGAAAAGAATTATGGATGGTCAATCTACTAGTCTTTGGTTTGATCCTTGGTTAAATGGGTGAAAATTGCTAGAAAAGTTGAAAATGATGCATTAGAGGATTTGGGAGGCATTATATTAAAGGTAAGAAACATCAAATTAATAGACAATGACAACCAAGTAATTTGACACAAACCATTTCATTAGCTGAAGTTATCAAGCAAATAATCAGTCATCAAGGTGAAATTGATCGCTGGTGTTGGATTAATAATAACAAGTGTAAATTTACTTTCAAATAAACTAAGGACTTCATCAAACCATACAGTAACATGTTACACTAGCATAAATTTTTATGGGATAAAGTTCACTATCCAAAAATGATGACGTGCCTATACAAAATTCTTAGAAACTGTATTTCGACTAAAAGGAGACTCGTACAAAGGCATATAGTGCTTAAGAGTGATAAATGTATGTTGTGTAATCTGGAAATGGAGGATACATATGATTTATTTTTCAAATGCAATTTTACAACATACATTTAGAGTTAGTCTACAAGCAAGCAATAGTTATAGCATACCCGATGAAATTGATTGCCTCATTAAGAACTTTAAAGCAAAAGACATATTAAGAGACACGATTAGATTAGTAAAATCATTGCAGCATGGGTTATATGGAAGGCATGAAATGTAAGAATTTTCAAAAACAGATATAAGAATAAATTCAAAGTATGAAGTGGATATAGTTATACTTGAAGATTCTCGTGCTTGAATCAAATGAAAAGCCGAGCTCGTCTTAAATCTACGCAAAAGCACTTCCATGAACTGAAATGAAGAAAATAATCTCGCTCCTTTGCTTCACCACCCACTTGCTTGAACTGAAATAAAGAACAGGAGGCTTTGACAGTTGAGAAGTAGAAGATGCTGAAAATGAACACATAATATTCCAAATTTTCATCATATTATCATTTTTTGGTGGGAATCAATGCTGGTGGCCGTTAAAGGTGTAAGATTTGGTGATATAATATTTACAATTGAAGAAGATTTGGAAGATATTGTTGATTTCAATGATACAATATTTCCAATTGTAGAAGGTTTGAAAGATATTTGAGATAATTACTTAAATATATATTGCCTCTTTTATAGCATTAAAGAGAGTAATAAATTACCTACATGAGAAGAAGAATTATTTTGGGAGATTGAGGTAATCAATTAATTCCCTAATTAGCTGATTAAAAAAGGAATCTTATCAGGCACATGTAAATCGGAGAAAACTGCAAAATCAAATGAACAAACATTTTATGTATGAATAGGAGAATTAATGAGGAATTGATTTACGACCATAAATCAATTACTTCAATCCCAAGTAATAATCTCTATATAAAGGCAGAGCTTAGCATAAGTAGAATTATTTCTCTCGGTTGTATTTCTTATTTTTCTTCTCCATTATCAATCTTGTAAAATTTTCTTCTCTCAAAAAGTAATAAAATCTCCTCTCCCTAAGTGGATGTACACTACCTCGCCGTAGTGGAACCACTATAAATCACGTGTGTTGTTTTCTTTTATTGCTTGATCTGTGATTGCTTTTAGCTTATGACTATCTCTTGTTTGTTTTGTCTCACCATCAATCCGGTCCTATTTGTTTTTCATCAAGGTTGGGTTTTTTGTTCCTAAGGTGATCTTGGTAGATTTTTCCTCAACAGTCTGGTATCAGAGCGACAAGGTTGATTGAGAAAGGGTGTTAGGCATTATGGTAGGAGATGAGGAGACTCCAACGGTTTTACCAAGACCTTATGTTAAAGGGACCTATATTGCATCAGGATCTTGTTTAGCAATAGAGAAGTGGAATAGTGATAAAGACTTGAGAAGTGGCAATGGAGGATGAAAGTTGTTCTGATGAGAAACGAAGTTCATCTTGTGGTGTTTGCTCCTGAGGAGTTAGCGGTTGAAATTTCAGCCGTAGAAAATAAAGAAACGGAAAAATGGACGTTTACTACTTTGAATTAGCTATGGGAGAAAATGTTATTTCTGAGATTAGTGATGAAAGTGCTGTTAAGGGCATTTGGACCAAGCTGGAAAATCTATTTGAAGAAATCTTTGACTAACCATCTGATTTTGTTGAAGAGAATTTTCACCATGAGGATGGGAGATGGTACTTCTATCAAAGAGCATCTGGGTTTCTTCGACGATCTAGTGATGAAGATGAAGGCTGTGGTTTTGAAGGTAAATGAAGAGCATATGACTATGATGCTCTTATGTTCTCTTCCGGAGCGTTACACAGGGTTCGCTAACAGCCTTATCTTTGCGAGAGATATTTTGACCGTTGAAGATGTGAAGTTGGGTCTTCTATATGAGGACTTAAGGGATCATATGAAGGAGATGGGTGAAGGTAGAGGAGGAAGTAGTAGTCAAGGCCTATTTGCTGAGAGAGGGAGAGAGGAGAAGAAGAATTGGAATTCTAGGGGCGTTCCAAATCTAGAAAGCCCGGTAATATTTATAGAGGAAGATCAAAGGATGGAAAGTGTCACCATATTGTAAGAAACCAGGCCACTGGAAAAAAGACCGTCCAAATTGGTAGAAGAAGAAGGAAGAAAATGGTTCTTCATCATTTACGGTGGAGAAAGCTGTATCTGATGATGTTTTATCTGCAGCGGTATCAGATGTATCAAACCATTGGGTGCTTGATTCAGGGGTGTCTTTTCATATGATGTTTAATAGGGATTACTTCAGTTCTTTAGTTGATAGAGAGGGAAGTGCAATTCTTATGGGTAATGATGCTAGTTGTACAGCCATGAGAGAAGGTACAGTGTGGATTAGGATGTTGATGGAGTGATACGCACTTTGGTAGATGTCAGGTATGTTCCGGGTCTTCGGAAGTCCTTGATTTCTTTTGGGCAGTTGGCATCCATGGGGTGCAAGGTAACTTTAGAGAAGGATGGTTTGAAGGTTTCAAGGGGTGCTCTTGTTCTTATAAAAGGATATGTGTTCTGGAATCTGTATTTGTTTAAGGGGGCCATAGTTCTTAGAGAGTCGTGTGTTGGAGTTGATAGTTCTCGTGCTTTGGATGCCACCATACTTTGGCATCTCAGGTTGGGTCAATTTTTTTATAAAGGCTTAGAGTTTCTTCGTAAATGGAAGATGATCAAAGGTGACTTCGACAAGTTGGATTTCTGCCAGGAGCATGTGTTAGGTTAGCATATTAAATCCTTTGGAGTTGGACTCCATAGATCAGAGAGGGAACTTGATTATGTGCATACAGATCTTTGGGGACCAATTGCTACTACTTCCATTGGTGGAGTGAAGTATTTTATCTCTTTTATTGATGATTTTTCTCGGAAAGGTTGGGTGTATGTGATGAAGGCAAATCAGAGAGCTTTGAGAAGTTTAAGGCTTGGAAGGTGCTTGTTGAGAACCAATCTGGTTCTACGTTAAAGGTGTTGAGATCTAATAACGGCGGCAAGTTTGTCTCTGGGGAGCTCCTCGACTTTTGTAGATAGCATGGCATTGAGAGACATTTCACTACACCATGTGATCGACAATCTAATGGGGTTGCTGAGAGGATGAATAGGACTTTATTTGAGAAGGCTCGTTGCTTGAGATTGACGGTGGACTTATCTAGAGGCTTTTGGGCTGAGGCATTATCGACTGCGGTGCATATTGTTAATCGGATTCCGTGCTCAGCCATAGATTGGAAGATTCCAAAAGAGAAGTGGAGAGGTAAATCCATGTACCTTGGTTATTTTCGTATTTTTGGTTGTCCTGTGTATGTCCACTATACAGGTGATAATAAGTTGGAGGCTAGAGCATACAAGGGCATCCTCTTAGGATACACAAATGGTATCAAAGCGTATCGTATTTGGCACCCTATTGATGGGAAGGTTGTTCATTCCAGACATGTTACTTTTGATGGGTCAGCAATGTTCAATCCTAAGAAAGACTTACCTCCCACATAAGATGTTTCTAATAGGCCTAAAGAGATGGAAGAGGTTCCTATTTTATAGCCTAGTAGTAGAGTTATCGATGCTCTTGAGAGTGAGATAGATGCAGTTGATATGACATCACAGAGTAGTCCACATGTGCCTTCTAGTAGTGTTGGTGATGTGCATGAGACTAGAGGAAGTTCAGTTCAAGATGGAGCTGAAAAGAGTTTAGACGAAGTTGTACCTACTCAGGCCAGTCGTAGGACTATTCGGCTGCCTGAGCGGTATGGTAAGTGGCAGTATCCAAATCTAAGCCTTAATGATCGATTTGATTGTGCCCTAAGTATGGTTATGAGGAGCCGCTTGACCATGATGAAGCTTTGAAGTCATGTGACAGTTCGAAGTGGATGTACGCTATGAAAGAGGATCTAGAGTCATTGAAGAAGAACAAGACTTGGGATTCGGTACCTCCTCCTCAAGGAAGCCGAGCCATAGGTTGCAAGTGGGTGTTGAAGCCTTCAAAGTGACGGATGATGGAAGATAAAAGGCTAGACTTGTTGCTAAAGGGTTTTCACAGAGGAAGGGATTGGAGTATGATGAGATTTTTTATCATGTAGAGAGACACGCCTCCATCCGTATTTTGCTTGCTATAGGTGCCGCTCATGGCTTGGAGTTAGAGCAACTTGATGTGAAGACCGCTTTCTTGCATGGAGATTTGGATGAGACCTGTTTGCACCAAAATTGGTCATAAACACCCAATTGTCAATGAAACCACCAGTTCACAATCACAGATAACAAGTATGTAGAAAATTGAAAATGAGGAACACTCAGAAAATCAAAAGGAAAGCAGTAAAGAACACAGAATTTATAGTGGTTCGGTGATCCGGCATGCGTCCACTTTAAAGTTTGATGACTTTATTGATATTCACTTGCTGATTACAACTGATTTCAATGGGTTACAGTGAATTAAAGTGTTGAAATTCGAGTACAACAGCAGCAATGGAGTGCAAAGTTGGATTCAGTAGAGTCTGGACGTCGGGGAGCCAAAAAGATCCTTTTTCTGTAGGCTCTGAGGGTCTATTTATAGGTGTAGAAGGCTGATATTTCGCTCTGATCTTGAGAGACTTCTTCTGGCACGTGAGTGGGCCCACGCGACCAAGCCCGTGAAGTTTTGGCTCGATCCGTGATTGATACGAACGAATTTTGTATCGATCAAGATTTCATCCAATGGAGTCGAAACTTGGTGTTAACATTCTATAGCACGTGCGTAAGCTCCTGTGAAAATTTGGTGGCATTTGGACTTGTGGATTGTGAGTTATGATCGATGCAAGATTGCGCTTTTATGAAGGCTGAAGCGTTCGAATCGATGCCTTCGAATCGATATCGGGCACGTGCTCAGGAGATGACGTGGCGAGTGATTTTTGGATCGATCCGCTCTTGGCGCCGAGTCGACCGAGTCGTCCCCATATTTTCGCCTAGTTCATATCGATGTTGTTGCCTTGTTCGCATCGATGAAGGATGCACATTTCGTATCGATGAAAGTTCCTTAGTTCGTATCGATTGTTATGCTTTGTTCGCATCGATTGTGTATGCTATGCTTCGCATCGATAGGAGGTGTGCATTTCGTATCGATCGGTGATCGATCGATACAAAGTGAGTTTAAGATTGAACGATGCGAAACAGACGCCCATGCTACTTGCCAATGGATACGAAGTAGGAGTTTTCGGATGGATACGAAGTGGACTCTGTTTGATCGATATGAATCAAAGATAGATTGATCGATGCGAAGTGGTACGAAAAGGATGGATACGAAATATGTGGACTTGGATCGATGCGAAGCAAACTCACCTGTTGCCGATCGATTCGAAACCATGTGTAGTCGATCGATTCGAGATAGATCGATACGATGAAGGAGTTCCTACGGTTGCTTGATGGACACGAAGATGGCACCTGTCGATCGATACGAAATAGAGTTGATTTTCCTTAGCTTGTATCGTATCTTGAGCATATTAACTCCGATTGACTTGAAACTCGGAACACTGGCTTTCATAGCTTTGCTCGTCGTGTCTTATCAATTGTAGCTTGATCTGAACTCGGACAAAATTCATCGACATCCATAGTGGACCTGCGCGTACTTGATATTCGGGACAAGCGATCTTTGGTTTCTAGTCAATTTCTTGGCGTCACGGCCTTGCCAAAAGGCGAGATAACACTTGCCCCCCAAAACATGCCTTGCGATAGGAAGGTGTGTTTTGTAGTTCGATAAGCTGGATGTTTATATCCTGTTGATGACCTGCAAAGAAACTGATAGTCTTATCTGACCGCAAATGACGATCGTTCGGGATCGCATGTCATTCGAGGTAGTATGTGACTGTTCGGGGTCGAAAGCCGTTCGCGGCGAATTGTGACCGTTCACAGTCGGGTGTCGTTCGAGGCGAATCGTGACCGTTCGCGGTCGGGTGCCGTTCGAGGCGAATTGTGATCGTTCGCGGTCGGGTGTCGTTCGAGGCGAATTGTGACCGTTCACGGTCGGGTGCCGTTCGAGGCGAAATATGTGTGCCCGGGGAGGGACTTAGTATCATTAATGTCAGATTTCACGTTCGAGTGAGTTTCTGAGTTGTTTGTGGTGGTGGTTTATCGCCATCTCAGAGCATGCCTGAGGATCGTTCGCGGTCCCGTACATGTGTAAGTAGCTTAGCCGTTATGGAATCACAGATAGCGGATTTTCATTCAGAATAAGTCTTCCAACAGAAATCTCAAACAAAATCGAGTCTAAATATGAGAAACAGAAAGCAAAAGCAAAACAGGGACGTCAAAGTGCAAACACCTACATTGATGCGGTTTATAGTCATATCAGAGCATGCCTGAGGATCGTTCGCGGTCCTGTACATGTGTAAAAAGACTTAATCGTGTTGGTGTGGAGTTTGCTACTTATTCATCATTATCCCAATCAATTAATGACAAGTTGACGCCTCGATCCTGAGCCGTCCCCAGTAGGTGTAGGTGGTGGTCGCTCCTGTTCCACCGTTGTTGTTCCCCTTCTTACATACTGCGATAGTAGTCCATTCTGGATATGTCCCTCAACCTCATCCTTCAAGTGTCTGCAATCATTCGTGCTATGACCATTCAGCTCGTGGAATAAGCAGTACTTGTCTGACCTTCTTTCATTGTTGATCGGACCCCTTCTCATTGGCATTCGATAGGGAATTTGCCCCCTAGTATCCTGGTAGATTCGCTCCAAAGTCTCATTCAACTCCGTATAAGAGGTGAATCTTCGTTCCTTTCGTGGTCGCGTCGGTCCATCACCATTATCCTTAACCTTTTGTTTCCCTTTACCAGTTCATGCACCTTTTTCAGGAGGATTTTCGCTCTTGACCGCATAGACATCGACTCCTTCTCCTTCCTCTCTTTCAGCATTTGCATCCTCTAATCGTAAAAATTCCTCAGCCTAATGATAAAATTCCCCTAGATCCATAGGTGGATCCCTTGTTAACGAATTCTTGAACTCTGTGCCATCAGCTACGCCAGATACGGCTGCCATCAAAACCATGGATGGATCGGGCCGATCCACCGATGCTGTCGCTGCATTGAATCGCGTCAGAAAGTTCCTCAAAGACTCCCCGGTTCTTTGCTTCAGTGCTTCCAAACTCATCACATTCTTGGGTCTTGAAATGTGAACCCTGAACTGCCTCATGAACCTTTCAATCAAATTGGTCCATGTTCCAATGGAGCCACTCTCCAGTTGTCTAAACCATAGCGCTGCAATGTCCATCAAATACAATGGGAAGCACCGGGCCATGACCTCCTCCGATGCCCCCAACACCTCCATATGCCTCATGTATCGTGTCAGATGAACTGCAGGATCTGTCCTTCCATCGTATGTCTCTAATGTTGGTAGCTTGAATTCTGGTGGATTCCTGGCTTGCCTGATTGTAGGAGCAAAGGGACTCCTATTAACATCTTCCAGATCTCTATTCACTAGTCTACCTCTCATGGCTCGTTTGACCATCTCCGCCAATCTATCACTATCTCCAAGTTGTAGTCCTTGTCTGTTGCTTCTGATTTTCCCCCCGAGTTCACGAGGGATTCCTGGAACTTGCTCTCCTGAACGAGCATTCATTTCCCTGTCAATGCCGCGTTGCGCAGTTCCACCTGGTACTCCGCCCGGGATTGGGTCAACATGCTCTGGGTAAGCGCCTCCTAGTTCTGGGGCTATGCCAGATGGTCCTGCTCCATTCTGAATTCTGGTTGCTTCGTGCTCCCGATCCCTATCTCCAGCATCTCCTATGGTTGCGTTCCACTGATTCTGTACTCCAACTTGTCCATCTTGTCGAAGTAGATTCTACATCATCTCCTCTTGTCTCTTGAACATCGTTTCCATCTCGTCCCTGGTGATGAAGATCGATGCCTGATTCGCTCCTGAAGAAGCCTCCTGACTTCCTTCATGCTGACTTCTCTCTGCTCTTTGTCTTCTACTTGATTGCCTTGTCATAATTTTTCAGATCTGAATTCTTAAGCCTTCAAATTCGACTTCCAAGCGGTAGAATCCTGAGTTCAATTCTCAGTGAAAGCACTAAAATGTTTGCGCCAAAATTGGTCACAAACACCCAATTGTCAATGAAAGCACCGGTTCACAATCACAGATCACAAATAACAAGTATGTAGAAAATTGAAAATGAGGAACACTCAGAAAATCAAAAGGAAAGCAGTAAAGAACACAAAATTTATAGTGGTTCGACGATCCGGCCTACGTCCACTTTGAAGTTTGATGACTTTATTGATATTCACTTGCTGATTACAACGGATTGCAATGGGTTACAGTGAATTAAAGTGTTGAAATTCGAGTACAACAGCAGCAATGGAGTGCAAAGTTGGATTCAGCAGAGTCTGGACGTCAATGAGCCAAAAATATCCTTTTTCTGTAGGCCCTAGGGGTCTATTTATAGGTGTAGGAGGCTGATATTTTGCTCAGATCTCGGGAGACTTCTTCTGGCACGTGAGTGGGCCCACGCGACCAAGCCCGTGAAGTTTCGGCTCGATCCGTGATTGATACGAACGAATTTCGTATCGATCAAGATTTCGTCCAATGGAGTCGAAACTTGGTGTGAACATTCTTTAGCATGTGCGTAAGCTCCTGTGAAAATTTGGTGGAATTTGGACTTGTGGATTGTGAGTTATGATCGATGCAAGATTGCGCTTTTATGAAGGCTGAAGCGTTCGAATCGATGCCTCCGAATCGAGTACTTCGAATCGATATTGGGCACGTGCTCAGGAGATGACGTGGCGAGTGATTTTTGGATTGATCCGTTCTTGGCGCCGAGTCGACCGAGTCGTCCCCATATTTTCGCCTAGTTCGTATCGATGCTGCTGCCTTGTTCGCATCGATGAAGGATGCATAGTTCGTATCGATGAAAGTTCCTTAATTCGTATCGATTGTTATGCTTTGTTTGCATCGATTGTGTATGATATTCTTCGCATCGGTGGGAGGTGTGCATTTCGTATCGATCGGTGATCGATCGATACGAAGTGAGTTTAAGATTGAACGATGCAAAACAGACGCCCATGCTACTTGCCGATGGATACGAAGTAGGAGTTTTCGGATGGATACGAAGTGGACTCTGTTTGATCGATATGAATCAGAGATAGACTGATCGATGCGAAGTGGTACGAAAAGGATGGATACGAAATATGTGGACTTGGATCGATGCGAAGTGAACTCACCTATTGCCGATCGATTCAAAACCATGTGTAGTTGATCGATTCGAGACAGATCGATACGACGAAGGAGTTCCTACGGTTGCTTGATGGACACGAAGATGGCACCTGTTGATCGATACAAAATAGAGTTGATTTTCCTTAGCTTGTATCGATCGTATCTTGAGCGTATTAACTCCGATTAACTTGAAACTCGGAACGTTGGCTTTCATAGCTTTGCTCGTCGTGTCTTATCAATTGTAGCTTGATCCGAACTCGGACAAAATTCATCGACATCCATAGTGGACCTGCGCGTACTTGATATTCGGGACAAGCGATCTTTGGTTTCTAGTCAATTTCTTGGTGTCACGGCCTTGCCAATAGGCGGGATAACAAAACCATCTACATGAAGTAGCCAGATGGATATTGATAGAGTTAGGAGTATGCCCTAAGGGAAATTATGTAATCCGTTACATATATCTAACTTATTGACCAATCTTGTTTGAAATAAAGGTATTTTCTTTCTATTATATACTTGATATAATGTGATTATATCAATTAATCAATTTAATTAAAAGTATATTTAATAGAAAATCCACAGATGATATGTTTTGTGATAGTAGTTACAAAGTGTTGTAACCGCGAGTAATTTATCACAATGAAACAAATATAACATTTTAAATGTTCCTAGTCAAGATGCATCGAGACTGGATATCGATGTATCCGTTAAGACTAGAGTACGTAATGCTCTCCAAATGTTAGTCGGTGTATTACTCGTGACTGTTGGGGCACCAAAGGGTTACGTACTGATAGTTATTGGATAACTATGGAATGACTCACTAGATAATTTTATGTTGGTTAATATAATAAGGTCAAGCAGAGAATATCGATGTGACTAATTTACACGGTTCTCTCGACTTGAGAATACTATTGATCTTCAATGTGGAAGCTCCGCTTTGATTATAGTTAAATCATGCCACGACATCCATCGAACGACAACAGTTGGGTCGAGTGGAAGCATTGGAAGTGAAACACTATTCAAAAGAGGATTCGTCTCCTCGGTTATATGAGGTTAGTATCACAGTCAACTAAAGTCAACTCAAAGTCAAAGTCTCTGGCCAGAGCATTTCAGTTAATAATAATTGTTATTATTGAACCAAAACTTTGTATTGGGACTATAAAGTTGAATGTGGATGATATTGGAATTTTGACAATTACCAAATTCCATAAATCCAAAGTGATATAGTTTTGACGAAGAGAATTGGTGTAAATAATTATCACTATTAGGTACTGCTTATAATAAGTAAAATTGGATTTTACCAAAAGATGTGTAAGCGATAAATTCGGACAAAATGTTACACCACCTGCTAAGTGACGTATGAACGTTAATATTCAAATAGTTCGATATTAATCGCTGACTGAATTTACACCTTTGAGTCGCACAACCGTAACGATGAATTCTTGAACAACCACATGATTTAATTAATTTATAAAATATTGTAAATTGATTAAATTAATTGATATTTGAGAAATATTGATTATTATTTATTTGATGTTTGGAAGTTTTTTGTGATTATTATAAAAGTTATATTTGCGCACATTGATATACGATGTTGATGTAATTTAAACATAATTGCATGAATGATTTACGGAAATTTTATGTCATTTGATGAAACAGGTGTAAAGAAAGGATTGAAGAGAGAGAAACAATCAAGGGAATTAATTAGGGAAGTTTTTATTAAATAATGGAAAAGGTTTCAATCTTTCAAATGAAACATATTCTCTACTTCATTCTGCACGTACAATTCATTTTCCTTCTCATTCATTCTTTCACTTTCTCTCCTCCTAATTTTTCATGGCAGAAATAAAAAAAAAAGAAAATGAATTTCCAAAATCTTTCAACTCTAAATAAAAGGAACAAATAAAATAAAACAAAAGTGGTACATCCTATCATCCATCTCTTGCAAGGATAGGATGTGGATCTTGAAGATCTGAGAAGATATCATCATTCAAGGTGTGATTTCTAGGCAACATCCTAAGGTGATTCAATCGAATCTAGAAGCATTCTTCATTCAAGGTGCAAATCAAAGGAAACATCAACAAGGTGTGTATTAAGGATTGGGTAGCAAGGTATGTCATTTTCTATATATAGATAGTGATTTTGCAATGTTTGATGGAAATTTAATTTGACTTTCATGATTTATATGATGTATTACTGTCTTCCTTAATTAAAAAATTGTTTATGAAGATTAAATTATTTGTTGAATGATATGATTGAGTTTTCATTTAATAGATCAAAATTAAATTTGTTTATGTTTTAAAACAACATTTAAGTGTAGATCTAGGTTTTCAAACATTCTAATTAAATTGTAATTCTTCATATCTGAATGTTTACATGTTCGAATTTATTAGCTGCTTTTCTTTACTTTGTTAAATTGAAACTAAATCTATATATTTTAAACTACAATGTTTTATTTTAGTTCTATGTTTTAACATCTAATTTAAATTCCATTTCTTTAAATCTAGAAATGTACATTTTCATGTTGATTGATTAAATTATATTTAAAGTTAAAAATGAAATTTATACGGAACCAATACAATGTTTCAATTGTAGATATATGTTTTAATCTTTAATAACAAACTGTAATTTTAGTTTTGAATTTTAACACATGTATGTATGTATGTTTGCATGTATTACTTGCACTTTTTATTGCATTAGATATTTACATATGAATAAAAGGAATTTTAACAACAAATCAAAGTTTTGAAATTGACTGTAATAACTATCTAATTTAAATTATTAGAAAGCTTTGATTGAATTCCATATAGACATATTTGGATCTACTTGTATGTGTTCATATAAAATTTATTTTTCTTTACATATATTGACATAGCATGAAATCATTTTTTTATTAAGACAATAATTTATACATACAATTCATTGTTTACCTTCCATATTCTTACATTACGGTACCTATTGATTGTCATTAATATGTTACATTAATTAAGTTTACTAAAAGGGAAACTGTATCAATCACCCTTGTCATCCCTTATTTATTTCCATTTCAATTCCTATGTAATAACCATTCAAATTGTTCTTGTTTATTTTATGTATACATATTATTTACCACGGACTATGCACACTCCCTGTATGTTGCACTTGCACAATATTTACTATGAATATATTTAAAATTCATGTTATATTTAGATTAGTCATTAATGTTATTTTATTAATCAATTGTTTAATTTAATTAAGAGAAGGAAATGAAAAGATTCATTCTCTAACTAAATTTATGATCCCTCATTAATTGAATAGTTTAAGAGAAAGGAAATGAAAAGTTTCCTTCTCTAAATAAATTTATGTCCCCTCATTAATTGAATAAGTTAAGAGAAATGAAATAAAATGTTTCCTTCTCTAAATAAATTTAATAAGTTACTGTTACACACAACTATGTACATAAGAGAATATTCGATATACTCTAATTTACATGCACATTAAATTAAAGTAAAACTTTATATATAAAATTAAATAAAATATTGATTTTATTTAAAAGAAACTTAGAAAAGTTCTAAGTATATTTAGCCTTCATAGGCCCATTAAAGATCCAAAATGGCTAATAAATTTGAAATTCATCCATTTCTTCCGCTGCGGGCTGGCCTAGTTCCAACACTGGTATCAGAGCCCAATAGCCTATGCGGTCTAAATTATTCATGTTAGGATTAACTAATTAAGCTTGCGCACTTAGTACGGTGTCTAGAAAGGTGATGTTTAGAATTGGAATTGGATAATCAAGTACCATGTTCGACCTGGCTACCTTCCTGGACTGAAAGGTGAAGTGAGCCCAATGGTTGCCCCTGATAGAAAAGGCCCAATTTGAATTGGGCCTTGGACTAATTTTCAAAATAGTATTGAAAATTGAGACAAGATTTTAAAAGTTAAATTTCAAAATAAAAACATATTTATTATAAAAGGTTATAATATAACATAAATTTTCAAAATGTTTGAAAAGATAATGAAAATGAAACGAAAGCAGATTTTTGACCCTCGAAAATCGACATTAATACGTCCATTGTATAGCATGTCGAGCAATCGAGTGCCGAAAATACCAGATCGTTAGAGGAAAAGAAGAAAGAGGTAGAAGAAGAAACAGAAACAACAACACAGAATCTCACAATCGCAGCGGAATAATATATAATAGATAATAACATGTCTTTATACAAAAAGAACTACAACTGTTATTTAGACATTACATCATCAGAGTACAACACATCAATAACACAATACTGGACAGTTATAATAAGTTGTCCTCACAAAACGCTGAATATATAGCATACAATACACAGCGGAATATAATCAAGTACGTGTGATACGTCTTCATCATCCAGCTCGTCTTCTGAGCTCCATAGTATCCTATCATGTATCTGTAATACTCGGTCTGACCCGAGCATTATAATAAAATAACACCCGAGTCAGTCTGGAAAACCAGCATGAGAAAACACACTCAATTTCAATTATTAAAGTTATCAAATCCTTTGAAAACAGAGGTATCTCGTAAGACCACCCCACACATAAACACGACGGGTTTTAACCTTACGATAACCGAAACATTTTATATCAAAATCATCTGATATTATAATAGTGTCTAAGTACAAATACTTATTCAAATAGCCGAAATTGTTACATTAATTAAATTCCAGCATACTAGGCTCTACAACCAAAATCGTAAAGGCACGTATTGGAGAATGGATTCCATACAAATGACTAGGCATTGGGGTACCACATATCACAGTACACATCTAGAAAATTGTACCGAGGACCACGTCGGGATCCCCTGCAACACAAGACCGGACTACCCCTAACCCGGATAGACCGAATATGCTATCACCCCAGGTGTTCCCACCCTTTCCGAGTTCTTCCGCGCACCGTAGTAATAATATCCGAGGGTATCTAGAAAGGTGATAAACATACCCTAATTGGGTGCGACCCACTTAGCCTTGCTGCATCTCCCCTGATTTTTAGTCATTCCCGGTTGATGAGGCTTGAGGCTACGATTACCTTTTAAGGAATTTATACTTGGAATGCTCATTGCCCTCCAATGACAATGTACTGATAGCATTCATCCATACAAGTCCGTTCAGGGTCTGAACGGAGAAGGCACTATTCCTACTACATCCATTTTGGAATCATCCTCAGGATTGGTAGCGATTAGCCCTTGCACTTCAATGCTCCATCTTCAATTACACGCTCTTATCTTCACTTCGGAAACGTATTCGTTGGATCGAAGTGGTTTTTGGATAACTTTTCTGATCCTGGTCTCTTCGAAACAACGTTCGATATTTCCTATAAACTCAACCCTGGTTCTTTAGGAAATAAACGGACGAAAATAAGATCGGAGATCACCTCCTAACTGTTAGTGGACAGATTTCCTTATCATCATCCTAGAAGAACGAAATGAGTTTTTACGTACAGTATAGCACCTTCCAACGGTAACTGTACCATATAATTCCCGTGTTTCTCCTATATATTTCCAAAGTTGTATTTTGAGTCCAGATTTAATAGTCGGTTATTTAACTATCAAAAAAACAATCATTCAAACAAAGAGTTCATTTTCCACTGAAAATACTAAGTCTCATTCAATTTAATTTTAATAAATTAAATCTCTTTATCAAAAGGTATGTACTTATCTTATCAAAGTAAGTACGTTCACTAACCATTCTTTTCAAAAATATTTGAAAACTTTATAAAACAAATATGGAAATCACCACGCGGTATCACCCATGGATTCACAGCTCAATGATTAGTCTCTATCCCAGAGAAATCCAAAACTTAACTGCAGCCAATCTCTGCCTCCGATTCTGCCATGAAAGTATACCATCACTTTCCGAAACTTTATTTAATAATTTTCTCAAAATAATACTTATAAAATTTCTATATAAATTCCTAAGTTTAATTTAGGCAAATACTCTTAAATAAAAGTTATTATATAAAATAATATTAATATTGAATAATTTACCTTTTAAAATGATAATACTGATTAATTCTTAAATAATAATTAACTTAATATCTTATAAACTAACTTAATTAACGATTAAATAGATTTTAAACACTTTAAAATAATTACATAACTTGAAACAATAATTCATTTTGATTTATTAATAAAATTCAAATTGATTCACAAGACTTATTTATAAACTTATAATTCATTTTGAAAATTTTAAAATATTTAAATAACTAATTTTTTGGAATATTTTTATGCTAAAAACATTTTTAAAATTACCTAGTTTAATAATTGAAAATCCTCCTTTTACAAACAACTCAACTTCTCGATTAAGAATATATTTTCCAATTCTAATATAACCAGTCTAACGTTTATAAATCTCTCTCGATTTATCACTAATTGATTTACATCCCATTTCCGTAAATCCCCTTTCCACATTTCTAAAAATAAATCTATCATTTATTTTTAAGCCGATTTACCCATCTCATTATAAATCCTCATCGTGAATTTTAACTTCAATTTATCAACTGATAACCACTTCACTTTATTTATAAACACTGTTTATAAATCTCACAGTTTTCAATTCTAGTTTATAACGGTTTCACATCACTTAAATCCACTATAAAAATTGATTCTAAATTAATTTCCCTTTTATGAATCAATTTCTCAAATTGAATTCCATTTATAAATTAACTTCTTAAATAACCTAACTATATTCCAAAATCAACCAAATCTCGATTCTTCTTCTATTTCGTAACTTAGAAAATCTCATTCAAGATCCAATATAACAATACATTTATTTCCAATTCCACTTCTATTCTCCAAATCTATTTAAAATCTTGATTTTAAAACCCTTTTATATTTAAAACCAATATCACTTAGGAATTTTTATTTAAAATCCTTTATATATATATGTATATATATATATTTCTAAAGTTTCTTTTTCAATATCACGAAAAAAAAAGTTAAGTACAATTTTAAAATCAACCCCTTTATTTTTTCCAACTAAATTTCTCTTTAACCAATCCAAAATTCTATATAAATATTTCACTTCTAAAATCCCTTTTTAATTTCTTTTCAAATTCAATATATATATATATGGTATTTTAAAATACCAAAATCTAGTCCAGTGCTACCATAGCATCTAATAAATTCAAATCACACTATAACCTACCACAGACTGTCCAAATAGATCATATATATATATGAAATTTAATTCAACATTTTTGAGGAATCCAGTTGGATCCCTCCAACCTGTTTCCCTGCAACCACAGATGTTAATACAACATAAAAATATCAATCCCACTTCGAGGGGGATATCGCGGTATATAGGGTCATCCGCTATTATGCGAACGCATAGGGTCTCATCCGGTAAAAATATGCAGGAATATCAATCAAACTACTAATATATATACTATATATATTATATCACATTCAAACTGATAAAATTTTATCAATTCAACCAATCATCCAATAAATAATTTTAACTATTTAAAATTAGCTAGTAATCCAAAAATGCGTGAGATTAACTCACATTTATATTTCTGTTGTCGCCGAGACGTTCCATTTTGGAACTAAAACCGGACGACGCCTGATTTTAGCCCAAATTTCAACCGTCTCCAAATCTGTCCAAACCAGTTTCATTGCGAAGCCTCGTCATCACGATCGCAATGCAAAAAGTCTCATCCCAATCCGACCTCGTATGAGAGTGATATTTAATAAAGTTCGTCAATTAATTAAAATTAAATTAACTCTAATTACATTAAAATTATAAAAAAACCATACCCAATAAGAACATCGACCCGACCCACTTCTACAGTTTCTTCCCCAATACCATTTTCTACCTGTACGCGAACAACCCACCAACGGTTGTGCACGCCGTGTCCATGACACCACCAATCCTCTTGTCGTTCGTCGAACCGAAACCACGTACGAACTCCTCATCGGAAACTCTACCTTCCAACAACCACGATGGCGACTCCGGAGCTTCCACGTGAATCGTGACCTGAAGCTTCCTCCATGCCTAACCAAAAGTCGTGATCTTCCTTTCACGGCTGCACACGCCCAAACAGCCACCACAGCTGCACTTTGGTTCGAGATGCTCGAATATGATCTCCAACCCACCAATCATTGACCACAACTCACTGTAACCGAAACCCTAGTTTTGCCGAGCACCAACCCAACCATCGACTTCCCTTAAATCTCGATCGCACCCCACCACAATATGTCAGATTGAAGCTCTCAGTAAAACAATATTTTTAAAATTAATTTGAGATTTTTTTGTTGAATATTTTGTGAGATAAATTTTTTTGAAGCTTTCATTCATTTTTTCTTCTACTGGCTGGTTTGCTTGTGTTTACAAGGAAGAGGGACGTGATTTAAAAGAAGGGAGGGAAGCGTGTTTGGATAGGTAATAGTATAGTGATTTTAAAAGGAGAGAAAAAACTGATGTGAATATTTGACTAGAATATATATTAATTAAATTTCAAAATGTCTCGTTTTACGTAACTTAAAATCTCGAACTCCTATCAAGGCATGCCGCTAGGCGTTTATAATGTTATACCCCTATTCTGAACGCAATGGAAAAGGTTCTGAGTCCTAACTCAATCGTATGGGGAAGGTAGCCTTTTGGACCCAATTATTATATTGAATTTTCGATATTAAATTCAACGCGTTTCTATCCCGTACGACCAAACGATAACTCCAAATGCTACGAAATTTAAAGTCTGATAAAAATACATTATTACGGATCCAATGGAACTAGTTTCATCAAAATCCGAGACTGTTCCCTGGAAGGCTATTTTTACTCGTTGATTAAAACGAGATATTTTTAAAAATCGAGTAAATCACTTATAAACCCAATTTAAAATTTTATTTACCTTCATTCTTATAAATATAAATTTAATCAGCCCTTTAAATTATTTTTATCAAGCTTAAAACTCAAGATTCAATTATTTTACTAATTTTCAATTATTAAATTCAATGATTAAATTATCCAATAATTCGTTATATTTGAAATTCAAGTTAAAAATAACTTCTTAAATATTTAAAAACAATTAAATATTCCAATTTCAAATAACCAAAATTCTGGGTCGTTACTGAAAATTTCAAAATGTGTGAAACTGTTTAAATATTAATTTCAAAATTTAAAATTTACTAATAAGATTAATAAAATAAATAAATTAAATGAGTTAATTAATTAATACTTATATGCATGTATTATATATGTTGATATAAGTTATGTTATTTTAAAGTGTTTAAGATAACATAGGCATACATGTATGTATATAAGATAAATTTTCGAAATTAATATAATTTAATTAAAATTGTTTAATTAATAAAGCAATTAAAGGTTAGTTAATTAACTAAAAAATATGCATATATAAGATATATGTTCCTTACTATAAAGGTTATAGTAGATATGTCCAATATAAAAGTTGTATTGGAATACTAATTAAAAATTAATTAAAGAGTTAATTAATTAAATAAGATTTAATTAATAAAATATCATACATAAGACTATCATATAAGTAATATGAAATATAAAATTTATATAACAATAAAACTTATGTGATATGAATGTATAAACTAACGATGGAACATTAAAGAAACCCAAATAGACTTGTGGAATAAATACATACGTAAATGTACGTATATCTTGATTTCTGATGTGTCTGACACTTGAATCACGAGGGTATTTCATAATAAATACATTATTTCATAAGTCGATATCACTCAATATAATATATTGAAGATTATGAATCTTCAATATAACATTGTCCTCTACCATATATATATATTAATAAATTACTTGCATACTCCTTAGTTGTTGAGTAAACTCAAGCTAGGGATGTTATGTGTAGTATCATTAATATATTGAATAGATGAGGTAAGATAACTATATGTATTTGTTGAGCAAACTCAAGATACATATACTATACTTTGGCCATCACGATATGGTAGGTATGAGTGAATAATCTCTTTCGATTTGTTGAGCAAACTCAAGGTTGAAATGAGATTAGGACAAGGAAACATGGGTTATGAGTTGTATATGATACAACCGATAAGGAGTTATCCATCGTTTGTGGGGCTATGATTTGTTGAGCAAACTCAAGGTCAGAATACCAACACAGACGAGTCCTAACACCCACTAGTGAAGTCGAGAGACTTCTATGTTTCATCTTAGGGTTTTGAGAAACATAAAAGACTAGTGGGAGCCTTATTAGAAAAATGAAATGGAACATTTAACCTTTCTAATATTGTAAAAGCATATGCTAAATAATGTGATAATTATCTACAATGATAAATTTGTGCATTTGATATGATTGATAAAATGTTTACCAATTAACATATACAAACGAACTAAATTGAAAGTTGACAAATGGAAATTAATACCCACTATTAAATTTCTATTGCATGTTAACATTTCAACACCCATGCAAGTGCCTGATTTTACAACTACAGAATACATTCATGGTTTGGTCGCTTATGCATTTATTTGGTCAAGACCATGTATTGCATTCTATGAGTTTCAAACTCTAAATATTTGATCCATACAATTGCATATAAAGGTTATATGGTGAATGATCAAAGTTTGTAATGTACAATATTTCGATGAAATTAGTTCATTCGAAAAACCAAATAAACCTTAGTGCGAGATCAAGTATTCAATCTGATTGGTTACAAAGGGGATCATATTGTGCTAATGTAACACAAGACCAAAAACTACAAGATAGATATAAGAACTCGATTGCTGAAATGTCATTTTGATCGGTTTACGTAAAGTGCAACATATTTGATGTCCTTAAATGTTAAGGATAATCAAATGCTCTTTTGTAGAGATTTCGTTATGATATTGTAGTATGGTTTTCTTTTGAATAGTTTGACCATTTGAAAGGAAAACAAATGTATAAGAATATATGTAATTTAAGGTACAGTTGGGATGAGAAGAATGAATAGTCACTTCTGCTTCATAGAGAAACATTGGAAATGGCAATTGTAATAATAATTGATACTTAATATTAGAATAAGAAATGTGATTTCTATTCCATAATTGCATTTTCATATAGAAAATTATTTTCTATGTGATTTATTTCTTTGAGCTCAAGATATTTGATCAACAAACTCTCCATTGTAAATAGTTACAGTGTATGAAATAAACAAATTGTATTAAGTGAATGATGGACCTCCGAATTTAGTATGTTATTATAGTAATGGTAGAAATGGTAGGAGCATGCCATATTGCACTTATTAATTGCATCATAGTACGAAAATTGTTTTCGTAAAACTAACCATACAATATTTATGAAATAATGATTCTTTTTCGGTATCGACTGAAGAAAAAATAGACATAGCTATATTTCAATATGAATATTATAATTTTTCTTTGTGAAATAAACTATAATGTGGTAAAAACATTTAACAAAAGTGATACATTGGAAAATACAAAAGTATCTAATATTATTTACAATTGTTTTGGAATTATAGACAAGCCGTAGTTTTGAGATATAATTTTATTGTATGATTTTGAATTATATGATACTTGTTAATTATGTCTCAAACAATAAAGGGTTATGCACTCATTTAGTGGGAATATCATAAGAGTTGATAAAACTCTTTGGATTGATACACATAGATGTATGCAATCGTAATTCTATAAATACCAAAACGGTTCCACGTACTTCGTCATATTCACCGATGAGTTATCGTCGACATGGACATGTGTATTTGATACACATGTAGTATGTCTATGGTAAACTTATAGAATATAAAATGGAAGTAAATAAAATAATATGCAGTAGAAATGATTTGATTGAATGAGTGAGTATACTGGAAAATGTTTCGAACATACCTAAAATGAATAAAGATTCAATCTCAAAATTACTCCATGTGATACATAATGATGCATCGATATGGAGTAATCGGACTTTGTTGGACAATGTACGATTAATTGTGGGTGAAGTTGAGTTGGTTTCTTTCTATAAGGTAATATACTTAAGGGTAGTACACAAGGTTAATATTATTGCATCTGAATAACAGTTTACAAAATTTTACAAGATAAGGGCATATAAGAAACTCCAACATATCCTAGGCCAAGGAGTTGGCAGGTTGTGCGAGTCGAAAGATTGCTCGTAATAATTGTTCATAAGGGATCTTGTATGAATCTCCTAAAAAGAGTTTTTGGAAGACTGTAATTGGATGATATATATTTTGAACATGAGTTTTGTAAACTAAAACCGAATCAGTTTTATAAATAAAGAAATTCATAAAACATTTATGAATACATATTCTGTTGCACTGAGAAACAAATGTTGTTTCAAGAAATACCAATTGTGAAGAAATTTCTTTAAGGAATTACTGGTGGTAAAATGGTGGATACGAACCATAAATAATACTGATTAGATGGAAATGAAATTAACTAGCCTAAATGAACACAAGCATTGGAGTGTCTAATAAGTATTCTCGCACATTGAAGAGAAACTATGAGTTTCTTATTAATGTCGAAAATATATAATCCTAGATTGTTTAATTAAACCATTAAGAACGTTGACTCTATATGGTATGATGCGCAAATCCAAAAGTATTCCAAGTACACTATCAAAATATAGATTTTGGTGGTCGTAACTGAAGGGATATGATCCATCGACCACGACTGTGTCTTTATGAGTAAGACTAATGCAGTTGGAATTAAATGAGCAATGTTGATAAGAATAATATCGCAAATTTCAATTATTGAAATTAGCCTAATAGATTCGATATTCAACATGTTCAAGTCAATTTGGATTTACTCACAAAATTATTGCTTGATAAGTCCTAGTGTTTTGGCACATATGTATTGAAACAGAAAATTCTAAATAATGATTTAGAGTAACCTGTTTACACATATTAACCAAAAATGTCTCAAAGTCAGTGGAAGCGATATTGAGTTTGTGAGCCTTTGGATATAATCCAAGAAACAATACGAAAGTGTCATTTTATAGGCATGAAGATTGAATAAGTACTTTGATAGAAATATTAAATAGTTTGATTTTCAATCAAAGTGCAAAGGAAGCATGTATTCATAAGAAAGAACGTTAAAAGGTACATCGATATTTCTAAACTATAAGTAAACAGCACGTTGTTGATTTTAACGATGTACTTGTGTTAAAATCAGCCTTAGTTTTTTTAATACTCGACATTGGATTAATAAATGATGTCTTTTATATTAAGTATAAAAGATGTTGGGAATGTCCCAAATGATATGCAAGGACACCTTATTAAAATGTTTAATACATAACATGTAAGATTGATTAATTTGCATTGGCAAAAGAAATTATCATACATGTTATGTTGTCTATGATATCATGATTTGTTTATGTATCAGATACATGAAGCAAATATCAAATTCAAATTGCTATCACTAAATGGTTGTTTGAAGTGTTCTCATGTATTTACGAAATACTAGAGAATTGCTTACAGAAACAAAAACTCCTTATGAAGGAGTGTTCGAACTCAAACTTCATAAGTCATATTGAGTGTAGTATGTCAATAATAAATTCAAGTTAAGAATCTTTAAGTTAGAAATGTTTCAAATAAAAGACTGTGGCTTATTCAATGAAAAAAGGTTACGTATATCACCTTGAATAGCGCCGCAATAAAAAAATGTATATAAAAATATAAGTGCATAAATTTATAACTGAGATGATTCCAAATGTTGAGAATCTCATGACATAGTTATATGATAACAATGTCGTAATATAGTTCATAACATAACTCAGAGCACACTTGAAGTCAAAAGACATACTCTGAATTGTTCCACATGATAAAACAGTTTATAACCATCGAAGAGAGTTGATTGATAGAGTAGATAATTAAAACATAATAGCATACCCATTCACAAAGGGACTGACCCAATTGGTTTTGAGAAAATCGATTGGAGAAGTTAGAATAAGATTCTATAATTGACCCCAAGTACAAGTGGGAGATTGATAGAGTTAGGAGTATGCCCTAGGGGCAATTATGTAATTTGTTACGTATATCTAACTCGTTGACCAAGTTTATTTGAAATAAAGGTATTTTCTTTCTATTATATACTTGATATGATGTGGTTATATTAATTAATCAATTTAATTAAAAGTATATTTAATAGAAAATCCACAAATGGTATGTTTTGTGATAGTAGTTACAAAGTGTTATAACCATGAGTAATTTATCACAATGAAACAAATATACCATTTTAAATGTTCCCAGTCAAGATGCATCGAGACTTGATATCGATGTATCCGTTAAGACTAGAGTATGTAACGCTTTCCAAATGTTGGTCAGTGTATTACTCATGACTATTGGGGGCACCAAGGGGTTACGTACTAATTGTTATTGGATAACTAGGGAATGACTCACTAGATAGTTTTATATTGGTTAATATAACTAAGGTCAAGTAGAGAATATCGATGCGACTAATTTACACAGTTCTCTCGATATGAGAATACTGTTGATCTTCAATGTGGAAGCTCTGCTTTGATTATAGTTAAATCATGGCACGGCGTCCATCAAACGACTATAGTTGGGTTGAGTGGAAGCATTGGAAGTGAAACACTATTCAAGAGAGGATTCGTCTCCTCAGTTATATGAAGTTAGTATCACAATCAACTGAAGTCAACTCAAAGTCAAAGTTTCTGGCTAGATTTGGGTTGACAATAATTGTTATTATTGACCCAAAGACTTTGTGTTTGGACTATAAAGTTGAATGTGGATGATATTGGAATTTTGACCATTACCAAATTCCATAAATCCAAAGTGATATAGTTTTGATGAAGAGAATTGGTGTAAATAATTGTCACTATTAAATACCGCTTATAATAAGTAAAATTGGATTTTATCAAAAGATGTGTAAGCGATAAATTCGGCCAAAATGTCACACCACATACTAAGTAACGTGTGCACGTTAATATTCGAATAGTTTGATACTAATCGTTGACTGAATTTACACCTTTGAGTCGCACAACCGTAATGATGAATTCTTTGAAAAACCACATGATTTAGTTAATTTATTAAATGTTATAAATTGATTAAATTAATTGATGTTTGAGAAATATTAATTATTATTTATTTGATGTTTTGAAGTTTTTTGCAATTATTTTAATGCATTTATAAAAGCAATATTTGCACGCATTGATATACGATGTTGATGTAATTTAAAGATAATTGCATGAAATGATTTATGGAAATTTTATGTCATTTGATGATAAGATTTGTGGAAATTTTATGTCCTTTGATGACACACGTGTAAAGAAAGGATTAGAGAGAGAGAAACAATAAAGGGAATTAATTAGGGAAGTCTTGATTAAAGAATGGAAAAAGTTTCAATCTTTCAAATAAAACATATTCTCTAATTCATTCTGTACGTACAATTCATTTTCCTTCTCATTCAATCTTTCTCTCCTCTTAACTTTTCATGGCAAAAACAAAAAAAGAAAATGAATTTCCAAAATCTTTCATATCCAAATAAAAAGATCAAATAAAATAAAACAAAAATGGTTCATCCATCTCTTGCAAGGATAAGATGTGGATCTTGAAGATCAGAGGAGATATCATCATTGAAGGTGTGATTTCTAGGCAACATCCTAAGGTGATTCAATCGAATCTAAAAGCATTCTTCATTCAAGGTGCAAATCAAAGGCAACATCAACAAGGTGTGTAATAAGGATTGGGTAGCAAGGTATATCATTTTCTATATATGATGGTGATTTTGCAATGTTTGATGGAAATTTAATTTGACTTTCATAATTTGTACGATGTATTACAGTCTTGCTTAATTAAAAATTGTTTATAAAGGTTGAATTATTTGTTGAATGATATGATTGAGTTTTCACTTAATAGATCAAAATTAAATTTATTTATGTTTTAAAACAACATTTAAGCGTAGATCTAGGTTTTCAAACATTCTAATTAAATTGTAATTCTTCAGATCTAAATGTTTACATGTTCGAATTGATTAGCTGCTTTTCTTTACTTTGTTAAATTGAAATTAAATCTATATATTTTAAAATACAATGTTTTATTTTAGTTCTATGTTTTAACATCTAATTTAAATTCCATTTCTTTCAATCTGGATATTTACATTTTCATGTTGATTGATTGAATCATATTTAAAGTTAAAAATGAAATTTATATGGAATCAATACAATGTTTTAATTGTAGATCTATGTTTTAGTTTTGAATTCAAATTAATCTTTCAGAACAAGTGTAATTTTAGTATTGAATTTTAATACATGTATGTATGTATGTTTGCATGTATTCTTGCACTTTTTATTACATTAGATATTTACATATAAATAAAAGGAATTTTAACAACAAATCAAAGTTTTGAAATTGACTGTGATAACTATCTAATTTATATTATTAGAAAGCTTTGATTGAATTCCATATAGACATATTTGGATCACTTGTATGTGTTCATATAAAATTTATTTTTCTTTACATATATTGTCATAGTATGAAATCATTCCTTTTTTTAATTAAGACAATAATGTATACATACAATTCATTGTTTACCTTCCATATTCTTACATTATAGTACATATTGATTGTCATTTATATGTTACATTAATTAAGTTTACTAAAAAGGGAAACTATATTAATCACCCATGTCATCCCTTATTTATTTCCATTTCAATTTCTATGTAATAATCATTCAAATTGTTCTTTTTTATTTTATGTATACATATCAATTACCACTGACTATGCACACTCCCTGTGTTGCACTTGTATAATATTTATTGTGAATATATTTACAATTCATATCATATTTAGATTAGTCATTAATGTTATTTTATTAATCATTTGTTTAATTTAATTAAGAGAAGGAAATGAAAAGCTTCATTCTCTAACTAAATTTATGATCCCTCATTAATTGAATAATTTAAGAGAAAGGAAATGAAAAGTTTCCTTCTTTAAATAAATTTATGCCCCCTCGTTGATTGAATAAGTTAAGAGAAAGGAAATAAAATGTTTCCTTCTGTAAAGAAATTTAATAAGTTACTGTTACACACAAATATGTACATAAGAGAATATTTGATATACTCTAATTTATATGCACATTAAATTAAAGTAAAACTTTATTTATAAAATTAAATAAAATATTGATTTTATTTAAAAGAAACTTAGAAGATTTCTAAGTATATTTAGACTCCATAGGCCCATTAAAGATCCAAAAAGGCTAATTTTTTTGAAATTCATCTGTTTCTTCCGCTAAGGGCTGGCCCAGTTCTAACAAATATGTCGTAGATGGAAAAGAGAATTGGGTTTGCAAGCTAAAGAAGTCATTGTATGGACTTAAGCAGTCGCCTAGATGGTGGTACAAGAGGTCTGATTCTTTTATGCTTTCACTTGGTTTTGATCGTAGCATCAAAGATGCTTGTGTGTACTTTAGGCATTTGAAGAATGGTTATTGGGTGTATTTACTCTTGTATGTGGATGATATGTTGATTGCTTCCAAGGATAAAACTGAAATTGATAGCTTGAAGTTGAAGCTTAAGGCAGAATTCAAGATGAAAGACCTTGGAGAAGCAAGGAAGATTTTGGGTATGGAAATCCAAAGGGATAGGATGCTCGGAGTTTTGAGGCTCACTCAAAAGGAATATATTCTGAAAGTGTTTGCTCGGTTTAGCATGGAAGGAGCAAAGACAATTTGCACACTCATGCCTTTGCACATACAACTTTCTAGTAGAGGCTTTTCGATCTCAGAGAAGGACAAGGCTTAATGGAGAAGGTTCCTTATGTGAGTGCGGTTGGTAGTCTGATGTATGCATGGTTTGCACTAGGCCTGACATTGCACAGGCAGTTGGATTAGAGAGTAGATTCATGCCAAATCTAGGAAAGATGCATTGGGAGGTAGTGAAATATATTTTCAGATATCTTAGAGGGACTTCAAACCATGGGCTTGTCTTTGGCGACAAAGAAAGAGATTTCTGCTTGGTTGGATTTTGTGATTCTGACTATGCCGGTGACAGAGATCGAAGGAACTCAACCTCAGGTTATGTGTACACCATTAGTGGGACAGCTATTAGTTGGAGAGCGAGGTTGCAAACAATTGTGGCTTTGTCTACTACAGAAGCAGAGCTTATAGCTGTGGTTGAAGCGGCTAAGGAAGCGCTTCACTTGAAGCGTTTGTTGTGTGACTTGGGCTTCATATATGAAGGTATAAAAGTGAATTGTGATAGCCAAAGTGCAATTCACTTAGTTGAAAATCTGGTTTTTAGCTCAAGGACGAAGCATATTGAGGTGAGAGAGTCCTTTCTTGTCTCTATGGATGAAGAGAAGCTTGTACGTCTTAAGAAGGTTCACACAAAGGAGAATGCAGTGGATACGTTTACCAAGTCCTACCCATTGCAAAGTTCGAGCATTGCTCGAACTTGATTCGCTTGATAAAGTGTTAGGTGCCACAAGGTGGCACGGGGGAGAGTGAGTTGGTAGATGGAGACGTTTTTTTTCATTGTGGAGATTGATAGGTCCTACTTGGAGAGGTCGCTTTCAACACTTTGTTGGCGGGCGGTGGCCTTGCCGGAGTTCGTTGACAAAGTGCAATGGGTGATGGCTATGCCGAAGTTCTTGATAAAGTATCTATGGTGTCTTGTTCGAGAGCTACTTAGAGTAAGAGGATATAGGTGGAGTTGATAGGTTTGCAGGGAAATATAGTATCAAGGTGGAAATTGTAAGATTTGGTGATACAATATTTCCAATTGCAGAAGATTTGGAAGATACTATTGATTTCAATGATACAATATTTCCAATTGCAGAAGATTTGAAAGATATTTGAGATATTACTCAAATATATAATGCCTCTTTTATAGCATTAAAGGGAGTAATAAATTACCTACGTGAGAAGAAGAATTATTTTGGGAGATTGAGGTAATCCCGTTGGGGAAAAATCCCTCAAGATCGCCTTAGGAACAAAAAATCCAACCTTATGGAAAAACAAATAAGACCGGATTAATGGTGGGGCAAAACAAACAATAGATGGTCCCCAGCTAAAAGAAATCGCAAATCAAGCAATTAAAGAAAATAACACATGTGATTTGTAGTAATTCTACTACCGCGTGATAGTGTACATCCATTTGGGGAGAGGAAATTTTATTACTTCTGAGAGGAGAAATTTTTACATAATTGATAATTGAGAAGAAGAATAAGAAATACAACTGAAAGTGATAATTCTACTCGTGCTAATCTCTGCCTTTATATAGAGATTATTAATTGGGGTTGAAGTAATTGATTTATGGTCATAAATCAATGCGTCATTAATTCTCCTATTCATACAGGAAACGTTTATGATAGAGTTTGGGGTATGCCCTAGGGGCAATTATGTAATTTGTTACATATATCTAACTCGTTGACCAATCTTGTTCAAAATAAAAGGTATTTTCTTCCTATTATATACTTGATATAATGTGATTATATTAATTAATTAACTTAATTAAAAGTATATTTAATATAAAAATCCATAAACTGTATATTTTGTGATAGTAGTTACAAAGTGTTGTAACCGTGAGTAATTTATCACAACGAAACAAATATACCATTTTAAATGTTCCTAGTCAAGATGCATCGAGACTGGATATCGATGTATCCGTTGAGACTAGAGTACGTAACGCTCTCCAAATGTTGGGCAGTGTATTACTCATGACTGCTGGGGGCACCTAGGGATTATGTACTAATAGTTATTGGATAACTATGGAACGACTCACTCGATAGTTTTCTGTTGGTTAATATAACTAAGGTCAAACAGAAAATATCAATGTGACAGATTTACACAGTTCTCTCGACTTGAGAATAATGTGGATCTTCAATATGAAAGCTCCGCTTTGATTATAGCCAAATCATGGCATGTCATCCATCGAGTGACTAAAGTTGGGTCGAGTGGAAGTATTGGAAGTGAAGCACTATTCAACTAAGGATTCGTCTCCTCGGTTATATGCGGTTAGTATCACGGTCAACTCAAGTCAACTCAAAGTCAAAGTCTTTGGCCAGAGCATTTCGGTTAATAATAATTATTGTTATTGAACCAAGGACTTTGTATTTGGACTATAAAGTTGAATGTGGATGAGGTTGGAATTTTGACCATTACCAAATTCCATAAGTCCAAAGTGATATAGAGAATTGGTGTAAACAAATGTCACAATCGGGTAACGCTTATTAAACTAAAATTGGATTTTACTGAAAATGAGTAAGCGATAAATTTGGCCATAATGTCACACCACCTTCTAAGTGACGTGTGAACGTTAACATTAGAATAGTTCGATGTTAATCACTGACCAAATTTACACTCAAGAGTTACACAGCTGAAATGATGAATTCCCTTAAGACCGAACGATTTAATTAGTTTATAATTGCTATAAATTAGTTAATATTTATGAAATTTAATTATAAAATTTGAATATGATTTGAGAAATAAATAATGTTATATATATTTATAGCAGCTATAAATATATCGATCGATATACAATATCGACAAGCGATTAAATTAGATTTAATTGCATAGTATTTTGGCTTGGGCTTAGATGGGTTTAAGGCCCATCATTAGGGATGGAAAATTTCGGTTTTGGGAAGGTCTAGGGGTTGCTAATACATAGGGAATTAACTTGGAGATAATGGGTTGAGATCAAGTGAGAATGGGTAAAAAGGTTTTCCTCATTTCTCTAAAATAATGACTAACCTTTTTTGGCCGCCATTACCTTCTACATTGCTGGTTAAAACTGAAAGTCTTGCGAATCGTATATATGTTACTAATGTGCAAGTGAAATGTAAGGGAAAAAACCGATCACACCAGAGTTTTTATACTGGTTCGGACCTTCCGTCCTACGTCCAGCCCGAAGCTCCCCTTCGGTATTTCACTAACCAAATACCCTCGCTTCACCCGGAGGAACAGGTCTTTTTACAATAGAGTTTTCTTTGACAATCTTGTGTTCTGATCAACACTGATATTGACTGATAATACAAATCTTCCTATAATCTCCTTTGAGTGATTGTGTAAGTGTGAGCACAGATTTGAGGAAGAATATAACCAATATAAATAGTGGTTATAGTTTTGATTTGAGAATATTAGAAATTATGTTTCAGAAATCAACTTGATAATAATAATTCAAGAGAGTAGAAATCAGTAAGTTGAGTAAGTAAATCTCAAATCAATTTGATAGTATTTATAGAATTTGAAGAGTTATGATTTAAAGAGAAGTGACTGGAAACCATTGGTGAAAGGTTGCAACTGTTTGAAAGAAGAAGAACGTTTGTTTAAAGTTTCACAACCTTTTAGAATATAGCCGTTTATTAAAAAAATGTTCATCACCAGACGTCTGCAGGAAAGCTCAGACGTCTGGAGTTTGTTTCAGAGAATTTCCTGAAACTTATTGCAGACGTCTGGAGTATATTATTTCCAGAATTTATAATGTGTTGTGCGTGTCACTTCATTGGAGATTGTACAATAATTCTATATACTGCTTACACATTTGTTTACAGAATAATCTCCTTGTAATCTTCAAATCATAGCTCTTTGACGTGATGAATATCTTGAATACCTGCATATGTTAATATATATGTATATATATAATATTGTATAGTTGTTGTCATTGAAACCATAGAATGGAGGTTCCAACGTTCTCCCCCTTTTTGATGATGACAACTATACAATATTTTGTTAGAGATATGAACATATTTACTCCCCCTAAATATGTTATCTCCCCTTGAATATGTGCAAATATATTTTCTCCCCCTTTGTCAGAATCAAAACAGAATGAATGCACACAAATATGACATAAAACAAATAGTTTAAATAACATAGATGCAGACAAGTTTCAAAGTTAATACATATGAAATGCAGAAAAATGAAAGAAATATAGAAACATATTATTCTCCTTCATAGAAGAATGCCCCTCCATAGCCTACATAAGAAGAACCATAATATGAATAAGGATCATATTATATTTGTTCGTTTATTAAAGATTCGATATGCTTTACTTCTATCAGAATATCCAATAAATATTCTTTCATCTGCTTTTGCATCGAATTTTCCAAGATTATCTTTTGTGTTTAGTATAAAACATTTTGAACCAAATACTCTAAAATATGTTATTTTTGGTTTCCTTTTATAAAACATTTCATAACACGTGTGTTTAGTCATAGGTCTTAAAGTTACACGATTTAAGACATAGCATGCCGTTGCGACTGCTTCTGCTCAAAAATTCTTTGGTAAATCGTTACTATTTAATAGTGCCAGTGCACATTCTTATAAAGTACGATTTTTTCTTTCAACAACACCATTTTGCTGTGGTGTTCGGGGAAAGGAGAAATTATGACTAATACCCTTTTTATTACAAAAATTTGTAAATAATTCATTTTCAAATTCTCCACCACGATCACTTCGTATATTTTTAATTTTTAAATCCGTTGAGGTTTTAATTCTTTTAGCAAAAAATTTAAACATTTCGAAAGTATCACTTTTATGTTTTAAGAATAAAGTCCAAGTATATCTTGAATAATCATCCACAATAACAAAAAACGTATTTACTATGATTTATATATCGTACTTGAGTTGGTCCAAATAAGTCTAAATGAAGTAATTCAAGTGGTTGTTTAGTGGAAATTTCCTTTTTAGATTTAAAAGAGCTTTTAGTTAATTTGCCAAGTTGACAAGCGTCACAAAGATTTTTAACTTTAAAATTGATCTTAGGTAAACCTCTAACTAATTCATGTTTAGCTAATTTATTGATATTTTTAAAGTTTACATGACAAAAGCGTCTATGCCATAACCATGGATCATCATGATTAGCTGCTAAGCATACATCATTTTTATGATTAATATTCATATTTAGAACATAAATATTTCGTTTTCTAAATCCTTCAAATATTAAACTTTTATTTTGATCATAGATGTTGCACTTATCTTTTTCAAAATCAATTTTAAAACCTTTATCACATAATTGACTAATACTAAGAAGGTTATGTTTTAAATTTTCTACTAGTAAAACATTTGTAATTATAGGAGATGTAGATATACCTAGATTGATGACTTCACCAATGCCAATGACGAATCCTTTGGAATTATCTCCGAATGTTACCGTTACGCCATCTATATTTTTGACATTTGTAAGCATGGCTTTATTTCCCGTCATGTGCTTGGAGCATCCACTATCTAGTATCCACTTCTCTTTTCCCTTACTCTTATTTTTGAGTACCTGCAAAAAATAAATAATAATTTAGTTGGTACCCACTTCCTCCGTTAGGGTCCTAAGGGTTAGTAGGGGAAGGTAGCCATACCCATGATGGTTTGGGACCTTTAAACAAATAATTATTGTTATGAACTACTTTTCCAAATATTCATTTATAAATTTCTTTCTAATCAAATTATTATTTGTTTTTGGAATCCAGATTTTAATATTTTTAGATTCGTTGCTTTTATGAAATACCCTTGATTTCTTAAAGTTAGTGTAGAGAGAACTATACTTAGTTGCAGCATTCAAATTTTGTTTCTTGGTTTTGACTTGATTTTTAACAAATCCTAATCCATTTTTATTTCCTGATGGTTTAGAATTTTTAATTAAACTTTCTAAATTTTGTTTCCCTTTATTGAATTTTGAAACATTATTTGTTATTTTTTCTAAACTATTTTTCAAGTTAGATATTTCAATATTGTCAGATTCTATCTTTTTTTTAAATCAATATTTTCTTTTAGAATAACATCCTTTGTAATTACTTCTTTTTGTAACTCATGATTTAAATCATAATTAATTGTAGACAATTTTTTACATTCATCTTGAGCTAATTCTAATTCTTCTTCTAAAATTGTTTTCTCATCTTTTAACATTCCGATTTCTAATTCTAATCGAGCAAATTTTCCTTTATATTCTTTGATCAATTTTTTTGATTCTCTAAATTTATCGTCTAATTCCATACTTATTTCAAGTAGTTCGTTATAAGATAAATCGGAAAGTACCTCATCAGTGTTAGCCATAAAGCAAACATTTGCTTGTTCAGAATCAATCTCACTATCTGATGATGATGAGTCAGAATCGTCCCATGTTACTTGAAATGCTCTCTTCTTTTTCTTGAAATCGAATTTGTTCTTTCTTTTATCATTGTTACCTTGAGGACAATCCTTCTTCATATGTCTGAACGTATCACATCCAAAGAATTTGATTGAAGTTAGATCAGTTGTTTTTGAATTTGAATTTCCTCCGTTTCAAAACTTTGTCATTTGCTTGAATTTCTTGAATTTGTTGTAGTTCTTTGCTATGAATACAATTTCATCTTCTTCGAGATCTGAATTTTCATCATTGGCTTGAAAAGCAATATTTTTCTTTTCTTGATTTGCCTCTTTTCGTGCCTGCAAGTTAGCTTTGTATGACATCAAATTTCCTATTAATTCTTCAACTTTGAGTTCGGAAAGATTATTAGCTTCTTCGATAACCAAAACTTTTCTTTCCCATTCAGTAGTCAAAGAATTTAAAATTCGAGTAACTAGTTCAAATTGAGTAAATTTTACTACTAGAGCCATAAGATCATGTTGTATAGTTTGAAATCTCATGTACATATCACTTATAGTCTCATTGGTTTTCATTTTGAATGATGAAAACTGATTTTGTAGAACTGAAATCTTTGTTTGTTTAACTTTTGTAGTTCCTTCATGAGTAACTTGAAGTGTATGCCATATATCATATGAAGTGGTGCATAACATAACTCTAGAAAATTCATTTTTATCAAGAGAACAAAACAAAAGATTCATAGCTTTTGCATTATTTCCAGCTAAGAGTTTTTGTGCTTCTGTCCATGTGTTTCAAGCAGTGGTTAGTGCTTCAAATCTAGTTTGAGTTGTTTCCCAAACATCTAGACTGTTAGACTTCATAAAAATACGCATACGTGTAGACCAATATGCATAATTTGAACTAGTGAATAGTGGAGGACGTGCAGTAGATTGACCTTCTTGAAAAGTACTTGCCATATTAGTGATAATTCAACTACGTGTTACTGTAACTTGAATTGAACTAAGCTCCGATACCAAATGAAAGTCTTGTGGATCGTATATATGTTACTAATGTGCAAGTGAAATGTAAGAAAAAAAACGATCACACCAGAGTTTTTATACTGGTTTGGACCTCCCGTCCTACGTCCAGTCCCGAAGCTCCCCTTCGGTATTTCACTAACCAAATACCCTCGCTTCACCCGGAGGAACAGGTCTTTTTACAATAGAGTTTTCTTTGACAATCTTGTGTTCTGATCAACACTGATATTGACTGATAATACAAATCTTCCTATAATCTCCTTTGAGTGATTGTGTAAGTGTGAGCACAGATTTGAGGAAGAATATAACCAATATAAATAGTGGTTATAGTTTTGATTTGAGAATATTAGAAATTAGGTTTCAGAAATCAACTTGATAATAATAATTCAAGAGAGTAGAAATCAGTAAGTTGAGTAAGTAAATCTCAAAGCAATTTGATAGTATTTATAGAATTTGAAGAGTTATGATTTAAAGAGAAGTGACTGGAAACCATTGGTGAAAGGTTGCAACTGTTTGAAAGAAGAAGAACGTTTGTTTAAAGTTTCGCAACCTTTCAGAATATAGCCGTTTATTAAAAAAAATGTTCGTCACCAGACGTCTGCAGGAAAGCTCAGACGTTTGGAGTTTGTTTTAGAGAATTTTCTGAAACTTATTGCAGACGTCTGAGTATATACTGCAGACGTCTGGAGTATGTTATTTCCAGAATTTATAATGTGTTGTGCGTGTCACTTCATTGAAGATTGTATAATAATTCTATATACTACTTACACATTTGTTTACAGAATAATCTCCTTGTAATCTTCAAATCATAGCTCTTTAACGTGATGAATATCTTGAATACCTGCATATGTTAATATATATGTATATATATAATATTGTATAGTTGTTTTCATTGAAACCATAGAATGGAGGTTCCAACAAAAACATAGCACTCAATCCACTCCAAAATTATCAAATATATTTCAAATTAAAAAATACTATTTGATAGTTAGAGGTCGATGTGACGACCCTGAATTTTTGACATTGGAAATCAGAATATTTAATTGATTTTAAATATCTGGAAGTTAGTTTAATTTGAAATTCAAATATCAGAATGAATTTGGCAATTTAATTATTGAATTTAATTATATAAGTTGGGTAAAATTTTGAATCTTCAATTTTTAAGCTGATTAAAAATGATTTCAAGGCTTAGAAAATTTATATTAATAATACTGAAGGTGATAGAAATTTTGAAATTGAATTTAACAGTGTTTTGTTCAGTTTTGAAATTTTATCGTTTGAATCGATATTTAAAAATAGCCTTCCGAGGCACAGTCTCGGAATTTGACGAAACCAGTTCCATTGGATCCGTAATATTGTATTATTATCGGATTTCAATTTGCGTAGTGTTTGGAGTTATAGTGTGATCGTACGGTAGATAAACGCGCTAAAAATTATACCGAAATTCAATATAATAACTGGGTCCAAAAAGCTATATTCTCCATACGATCGAAATTGGACTCGAAACCTTTTCCAGTGCGTTCGGAATAGGCGTATAACATTATAAACGCCTAGTGGCATGCCTCGATAGGGGTTCGTGATTTAAGGCTACATAAATCGGAACGATTTAAATTTAAATTCAAATATAATATAATTTGACCAGTCAAATTTCCTTCAGTTGAAATTCTTTCACCATCAGCACTTTTTCAAAACACTGTTTCCCTGTTCAAACACGCAACCATCTCTTCTTGTCTCCCTTCTGATATACGCTACCCTCAGCTTTTCAGTCGTAAAATCATGTCCTGCCTCCTTCAAATCGAACGATATATTTTCTTTCGTTCAAAACTAAATCATGGCCGAGCAAACAGAAAAAAATGTTGATTAACTCGTTTAAAACGAACGATGAAAGAAAGAAAATGAAACCCCTTTCTTGTTAAATCAATGGCCGCACTTCCTCCCCAATTCAATTCATTCGAAAGCTCAAAAATAAAAATTAATGGCCGAAAGCGGTAACTCAAAGTGATGCTGTCAATCTCGTGATGCTCTCAATCTCGAGTTATATGGTTTCTCGAAGCAATTAGGGGGTCGCAATGGAGAAGCCTTCGATTTTGAGACTCTGTAGGTTGGAGGGGAGATCTCGAGCTCGCGACTGGAAGGTGGACACTCGGCAGCAACGTGGTCGAGTTCGACTTCGATCGAAAGGGAAGCTCGGCGACGTTCGATTTCGAGGCTCGGATTTGGGGCATCGCAATCTTCGGTGAGGTTATTTCTTTTTTTTCTTTTTTCCAATTTAAAATTTTACATCTGAATATATAATATTTACAGCGAGGTATATAAATTTTATCTTTAATTTAGTTCAATATATATATATATATATATATAGATTGAGAAAGAAAAAGAACAAACAGAAAATAAAATATATATATATAAGTTTTAATCTGCAGTAAAAGTAAATATAAATACAAATATACATATATTAGAGATGGAAAAGTTTTACAGTTAAGAAAATCACCGTTTGGTTATATACAGATTTGAAAATACATGTAAGATTTTAAATAGGAAACCTTTTTGATAAAGATATATATATATATATATGTACACACACATCTAGGATTTTGAGAAAATATATAAGGGTTTATATAGATTATTAAAGGAAAACCCGATTAAAATTTAATCATTAGTTAAAATTAAATCGTTAGTTAATTAAATTTAATTATCAAATGAAAATTGATTATTCGATTTATTTCGAATATTGATAAATTGTATAATTGTTTATACAAGGTCTAATACAGTGAAAACAATCTGGAATGGAAATGGATTGCAAAACAAAATCAAAGGTGAGATCTTCTCACTCAATCGAATTTTTCGATTAAATTTAAATAGTTGAATTTAAATTCTTGATGTGTTTGGATGAATTGGATAATTTATCTATTGATGATATTAGATATAGTAGGATATATATATATATATATGGAGATTGATTTCCCGCATTATATAGCGGATGAGACCCTATGCGCCGCATAATAGCGGATGATATTTTATAAATCCCATATAACACGATATTCCACCTCGAAGTGGAATGGGTATTTAATTATTGTGCTAACATCTGTGGATGTAGGGAAACAGGTTGGAGGGATCCAACTGGATTCCTCAAATTGTATGAATTTGTTTCATATATTATATGAATTTGTTTCATATATTGTATGAATTTGTTTCATATGTTGTGTGATGATTTATTGATAATCTGTGAATGATTATATTGATGATTTAATTTGTTGAAGGCTATAAATTTGCCGAATGTATTTTTGGTATCGTTGGATACCAGAAATAAATAAAATTGGATTTTTGAAATTAAAGTAGGAAATTTTAAGTGAATTCCTTTTGAAAGAATTAAGTGAATTTAAAAGAAGGAATTTAAAAGCATAACGTTGATTTTTGAAATCTTATCGAATTGTTTCCAAAATATGGGAAAAGATATTAATAAATGGGTTTTGAATAATATTGTTTAAAAGTTGAAGAATTTATTGAAAATGGAATTTTAAATAATTTGGAAAGAATAAAAGGGATTTATTTTAATAAAAAAAGAAATAAATTTTTAGAAATCAATTTGATAATTGATTTGGTATTTGAAAATAAATCTTTAGAAAATCAATATGAAAATTGATTGGTGTTTTGAGTGAAAATGATTTGGTAATTGGAAATAAATTTAGAAATGGATTTGCAAATGATTTGGTATTTGGGAGTAAACTTAGAAATCAATTTGAAATTGATTTGGTACTTGAAAAGAAATTAGAAATCAATTTGGAATTTGATTGGTGTCTGAAAGTGAATATTTGGAAATTTAAATTCACAATGGAATTTATAAAGATAAAAGGGAAATAAATAATATCGGGAATTTTATTTCGCGAGTGAAAAGTGATTTGAAATTGGTTTTCAAAGTGATGAAGTGTGGAAAATATATATCTTGCAAAGATAATTTGAAATTTAATAATTTGGAAAAAGGATTATTTAGATTGGATGATCATTGTGAATATTGGTTGATAGTAAAATATCCAACTATCAGTATAAACAATTTGGGGAAATTATTAAGGCTTGTTGTTTGTTATGAATGTTGTTTGATAGTTATATAACCGACTATCAATATTTGCCTTTGAAATCGCACTTGAATTTGTTTTTAAAAACAAGCGCTCATTATTCGGTTTAGCCGGGAGAGGACTTTGTGTCATATAACCCATTCTGAATGATGATACGACGTTATGGATTGCAATTGAAAATCGGATTTTCAAGGGCTTCTTTGGAAATGCCTTCGGTTCTGTTCGAACTCGGAACAGACTTGTATGGATGTATGTCCGACACTACACTTTGAGATATAAAGCAGATTTCTTTCAAATACATTTCTGTTTGGTGGCGGAGAATTTATTCTCTTAGCTTAACACCCTTCTCTGAGACGTACGATCTCAGAGGTTATGTAGTTGAAGGTTATCGGTGATATACTCCCAATTTGGTAGTGTGGCATGCTAAGTGCTGCTGTGTGTTGTTGATCATTTGTTGATCAAAGCAAGGCTTTCGTGTAAAGCGTAGCTTTGTGTACGAGACCTCATCGAACCTCACACCCCGGAAATGGTCGAACAGGAAAAATGCGGCAAGGTTTCAGGGGTAGCTCCCCTAGGGTATGTCATTTCCTTCTGGAAAAAGGTGGTATCATGGTATGGAGCCCAGATATTTTACCTGTGTGGTTGCTCCAATCTCATTTACTGTGTGATTGTTGCTTTGTGATCGAGGGCCCTCAGATAAAGGTCGCAAACGACCGGGGGTGGCATATCTTAGGTTTACTTCCTGAGAAGGGGGTAACCGGCCTTGTGTTGGCAGAGAGCTGGTTAAGTTCTCGGGACGTCCCTCCAAAGGCGTACCCATGTGGCATAGGAAGTTCCTTAGCCTGACCATTTGTTGAAAAATCCAAAGAAACAATACGAACCTTGTATGGTTTTAGTTGTATAACCTGCCATGGAATGTGGTGGTAACCTGCTATTGAACATGGTAGCTATAGTAGGCATACAATAATGGTTGTATGCTGGCTAAGATTAATATTATACTTTCGAAATGTTTTCCACACTAGGCACTAATGATAATATTAAAACGATTTTGCGTATCAAGCATGTTTGACTATCATAAAGAGAAATCTCCTCCAATTCTCCGTTTGCATTGTGTGTGTGGCGGGAGGCCTTATGGTAGTTTCACTTTCCAAAAGCATTGTGAATTTCTTGTATTTTCTTTGTAAAAATAACTGTTTTTAAGATTCCACACCAGTCCCACGACTGACCTTGCTTATCTTTGTGAAATGTGATAGGGGGTTCTCGCTTTGCAGTTTGGTGGCGAACGGGAGACTCTTACCCCTACATGTCCTCTTCGTGGGGTTGGTTAGCCGTAAGGTGTGACAGTCGAAAGGCTGGCTGTAAAAGCAAGGGCAGGGTAACTACTACAAAACAGGCCATTTGCATCGGTTGTTTACCCCCCTTTTGCATCAGTTCAACAACCGATGCATATGCAACCGATGCAACAGGCTTAACACTTTTGCATCAGTTCTGAAACCGATGCAAAAAGGTCCTTTTTGCATCGGTTGTTACTAACAACTGATGCAAAATATCATGGTTGGTTGCTTGGACACAGCCCTCATATTGCATTGGTTGTAATGAAAACCGATGCAACTCATCCCTCTATTGCATCAGCTATTTATACCTGATGCAAAAAAGCCATTCTTAGAAACCATTATTAGAAACCATTATTAAAGTACTCAAATAGACTATATATTATTGATTATAACAAACAATTATTGCATGCAATATTATAATCATTCAAAATTAAATTTGATGGCAAATACATAATCAGATTTAATAATTCTACAAAAGAATGAAAAACGTAAATAGATTCCACAGTACATAATCAGACAGTCAGTAGTAAATTTTGGACAGTCTTCTATTGATGAAAGGTTGATCATCATTATGTTCTGCCATATACTCTGTCTAATGCATTTATGCATTCACTAACTCATTACCAAAATGATGCAAAAATATGCAAGTGATTGATGATGCTCAAACAACAACGTGCCCAATCAATTTTCTTTAACTAGCTGGCCCCACAAGTTCTTCCCAATGATTTAACTGGTAGTATCCCTGATGTGCTGCCTACACCCAATGTTTAATTGTGTCTGATCAATAAAAATACCAATGCAAATTACTTTCAGAAGTAACTTACCTCTCTCTAGAAACTGCTGGTTACTTTATGGTTAATCAATAAAAATACCAATGCTTGATTTGTTCCCTTTTGATTAGATTCATAGTCTACACCATAGAAAGAACATAAAGAAGAAGTTGGGGCTTGAGACATAAATGTAGCAATTCTTTGATATGGTTGAAATCAATGCATGTTGTATAAGAAATCTGTAAAAATAAAATAAAAGGTGAAATTAAATTTTTTTTTTTGCAACTAGAACTGTTTCTAATATATAATAGAAACTCATATTCCATCATTACTAGAAGCAAACTAACCACTTCACTAATCTCATAAACAAGAACAGTATATTATGACATCCTATATGCTGTTCTTTTCCCTTTGCCTATCTGTAAATAATCCTAGTTTGCGGTCACAAATGCAGGCACATCTATGTTTTCTTCTACAACAATTTCTTCAATTATGACAACAGCTACATGTTGTAATTCTTCCATGTCAATGTTATGTGGAAGGTCTGGATTCAATAGATGGTCATCTGATTCGGTAGTAGGAGCAGACTGACCTTCAACGTTTATGTCTTCAATGGTGGTCTCATCTGTTTTACTCTGATTTGGTTCATCAGTTGTGTGTTCGTTGTTTGCATATGTGCTGGGTACATCTCTCTTCTCCTTAGGAATCCATTTTGGTTCAGAAATATCAGCGTGGAAGAATGTCTTATGGCCAAAAGTATCACAGTGATCAGATTTTAAAGGAATAAATTCATACTCGATTGCAATCTCTCTCTTGTTCCCATTATGTCACAAAAGAGGAACTATTGTAACAAGTTTAGACTTTGTATTAATTGAAACTTGAATTCTAGCATACTTTGTAAAAAATATTATGCCCAGTGTTATCATCAATCTGTAGTGGGATACCAATAAAACTGTCAATCATAGATAGTGTGTTAACTGTCCATATTTCCATATTAAGATTAAATAGTTTGATCCATACTTAAACTGCTTTTATATCATGTTTACCAAAGTCATAGCCAGGATGCCATGCAGCTGTCTTAAGAATTTTTCCAAAGTACAAGTATGTATTAGATCCCATCACTTTTTTCAAAATCATTTGAATCCTCTAATTGCACAGCCTAATGAAACTTTGGAGCATTATGGATATAGTAATTACCAGTAGGCTTCCGAACCTTAGTTATATGATCCTTCAGGAAATATGACATCTTAAAATCAATGGGATGCAAAACCACATTATCAGTAATTAACTTAGGTGGTTTCCTACTTACCTACATAGTAGTTTATGCGGGTAACTGTTTTTGTGAGAGAGAAACACTTTGGCAACACATTATTCAGGAAGCAGCAGCTATTCAAGAGGCATAGATTTTGATGGGGGATTATAATAATGCATCTGTGTGGAGCATTTGAAATGAGAGAAATAATAGATTGTTCAAGGGTATATATAGCAGTGAACAATATACTTGCAAACAGATTTTAGAGCATGTAAACATCAGATCCATTGAGTCCAAACAAAGACATTATATCAACATCAAAGTCCAAGAAATTTGTAGAGAATTAAAGAGTTAAAAGTTCACGAACCATTGTAAGAGCGGTTTACCAAAGTATGATCAAATGAACTGCCTTCCTTCATAATGAACCTTTGCTGCTTTCTGGTATGAGATTCAACCTGTATTCATTTTAGGCATGAACAAATAGAGAGAAACGGTTACATATTGATATACTTAACAGATCTGGGCAAGAGGAAACGTGACCAAGTTGAAGCTGCAGAGCAACTCAGATCTAGGCAAGAGGAAATAGAACATCTTTGGCATGAACAAATAGAGAGAAGAGTGAGTTGAGTTTGAGGATCGACAGCACAGTGAGCCGGTGGAGACGAATCAACCACATGAGCAAATGCAAGAGCAAATTCAAGCTCAATCTCAAGTGCAAGTTAAGATGTCTGGTATGATGGAAACATTTCTTATTAAACATTGATTTCCATCCACTACATTGAGTTATTGTATTCAGCTGAAGGTTCAGGAGGATTGTTGTCATTAAAGAAATCAAGAAGTTCTTCCTCAGCACATTTATGAAGCTGTTCTAAAGCAGATTTCGCAGTACCTACAAGCAACAAAGATAAATATAGTGCCATGGAATATATTTACAAAAGTAAAACAAACAAAAAAACCTAGTTGACTACAATTCATAGAAATCAACATGAAATGAGTTGAAACCTTGTAAATACTCAAACAATTCCTTCTTTTGAACTTCGTTCTCTGGTATGTAATAACCGTAGGGATACGTCCATTTGAGAACTCCCTGACAGTCTATTATCTGTTCATTCGTATGACATTGTCACGGGATTAGTACAGTATTATTACCAAGTAATCAAAACATGCAAGATGATAAAATATTATATTTGTGAAATTAGGATTCATCGCTATCTTTTTTTGAGAAGATGGTCACCTCTACATCATCTGGCAATTCACTATGGATGATGATTAATCTTGAATGATAAGATGATGCAAAGCAAATAATCCTTAAAGTATAGACACCAAATCTAGAAATGACAGAAGTAATACCTGTTTCCAGGCATCAGTAACAAACCCAAGACTCCATATCGTCACATGTAATAGTTTGGAAAGCTCCTATGGCTGCACATATTTTAAAATGTTTATAAAAATCAAGTAAAATCACCTATTTACATTAATAATTGCATTCAAAGGAAAATAGAAAAGAGGCAAAATTTAATACCATCCATGCTATACATTATTTCATGTTTTGAAACGTATATTGTAGGCAATTATCTACAGGGCACCGAGCTTTACCCAATCTCGATCATAGATGCTAATTTCTTCGCTGAACTCGAATTCGTCCTCCATTATCACCAATTCTCCCTCAAATTGATGCAAACCGAAGCCCTAGTTCGAAGTCCCCACTGTCGAAGCCCAGACAAGCAACGCACCTATGAAAATGAAGCTATCCGCGAACGAAAGATTTTAAGGCTTGTTTCGTATTTTTATATTGAGCAGATTTTTATATATTGATTTTTGAATTCAAACATTTTTTCTTTTCTCTGGCCAAGTTTAAATAATGGAAAGAGGAAAAAATAAATTTTCTGGCAGCGAGATTCTAAGGAGGAGAAGAATTTTTTTTTCCGAGTGGGTTACTGAGGAAGATGGAGTAAATTTGTCCAAAGTAGTAACTTTGGAGCCAATGTTTCATTAGTTCCCACCTAAATTTCATATCTTTGCCATCAACATGCAGTTGCATCGGTTGACTTTAAAACCGATGCGAATAAAACTATTTGCATCGACATATTTGCATCGGTTGTTGGTGACAACTGATGCAAATTTATTTTTTTATTACCTACTGCTTTCCACGTACCAATTGCATCGATTATTAAGATAGAACTGATGCAAATAGTTCTATTTGCATCAGTTTTTACTTCAACCGATGCAAATGAGGCGAAGCAATATGCACTTTTTGTACTAGTGGTACCATTGTAAGCCACGGCGGGGCTGGGATGGTTGAAAAGCCTACCAGTCGAGATTGGCCGCTGTCGATGGTTGAAAAGCCTAGATCGTTACATGTGGTATCAGAGCAATTGGTTAAGAGACAACCTTGGCTCTGTTGGGTGTTACTCATTAGAGATAGAGTCAGTAGTACTCTAGAATGAGTGTGAGTGTAATAATAGATATGAGCACGTATTTGTTAGTGAATACAAAATTTTGTTTTATATTATGTTGATTTATCGGTTGATTGTTTATAGATTCTGGTCGGTTCAGTTTGGCCAACTGTAATCGATAGGGGTTTCTAAACTCTTAAACAAGATAAACCGACACAGTATTGTTTTAAATAAGGTAAATGAAATAATTTTCCCAAAACTATTTTTGTATAGAAAAGTAATCATTTTCCGCAAATTATTATTGTATATGGTTGCTTGGTTGTTAGGAAGTGATAATATTGAATTATTATCATTGTTATATGGAAACGGAATAAGAAATAATGGTATAACCAAAGATTTGGAGATAAATTCATTTAACAAATGAAATTTGTAAATATGAATTGAAAGGATAAGGAAATAAAATTCATATACGAATAGGATTTTGTAAATATAAACTGTAAATGAGATTTATAATTTGAAATAGAATTCCAGAGAAGTATTTGAAAATAAATTCATTAATGGAATGAAATTGGTAATGTGAATTTATAAATGGGTTTATAAATTGAAATGAGATGCCAGAGTAATTTTTGCAATGCGGATTAAAGGATTTGGATTGAAATTTCAAAGGATTAAATTTTCTAATTTGAAAATGGTTTCCAAAAGTCTGGAAAATAATTATTTGAGAATTATTTTTGAGTTGGATATGAAATCTGGTGGGGTTTGAAATTTAAAAATATTTGGGAAGATATTTTGAAGGGACATAATTGATTTCAAGGTTAGTTTTGAAATGTGTGTAATTGTTAAAAAGACTCTGGAATTTCTTTAAAATGTTATGGAATGTAAATAAGTTTGATAACTTATAAAAATATTTGAAATTTGATTGGAATAAGGTTCAAATTGAAAAGGAATGAATTTGTGAATGAACAAATGAGATTTGATTTGAATCAAGTTGGAAAAAATAAATAAATAAAATGGATTGAATTCAAGTAAACTAACTTGATAATTTATTAATTCATGAAATAATGAATTGGAAGTTGAATTAGTTAAATTAAAGTTGAGTTGTGAGCTAAATTTGGAAATGGTTTGAATTTGCATATGAATTCAACTAAGTAGGAAAAAAATAAATTGAAATTTCCTTGATAAAGATAAAGTAAATTCAGGATGAATTGAATATGGAATGCAAATTGAATTGAATGGAATCAATTGGAAATGAAATGAAATTAAAATAAATTGAGTTGGTATCAATTTAAATTAGTTATAACTAGAATGGATATTCTAGTAAGTAATATCGTTGAATTTGCATATAAATGGTTGTCGTTGACGCAAACGAGGTTATATAAAATTCTATGAGTTATTAAAAGAAAATAAAAATTGATTTTTGAATCAATTGAAATGAAAGTGAGTTGTAAATCACTTGAATTGAATAGAAATTATGTGTGATATAGTTGTAAGAAATTTAATTTGTATCGAAACCATATAAATTGCTAATGGAAAGAATTTTGAATGTTTTTTTTTAAACGCAAGCAGGGTTGAATGGACCCTTACCATATTTATTAAACACACAAACACAAAACAAAGGAGAGCAAAACATGCTGTCCCAAAACAGATACAGGGAAAACAAAGGAGATTTGAAAGAAAACAGAACAAAAAACACCCAAACAAGAACAACAACAAAAAATAGGCAAGACAGCCACCCTAATCCATCGAGTCATAAGCATCATGATGTGAGGACTTCTCCTTGACCCTAGAACTTATGATATTGATCAAAGCTGTTTCAACCTTCAATTTATTCTCAAAGACTCTAGCATTTCTCTCAGCCCATATGACATCCACATACACTTTCAGAATTAACAAAAGCAAAAAGGACTTTGCATTCTTCCATCTAGTATTCCTGAAAAGCCTGTTCCACTCAGCTCCACCATGAAGAACAGGCTCAACAAAACCAGTACTAATGAGACAAGCTTTCCATATTTTATTAGTAAACACACAGTCAAAGAAAAGGTGAGAACCATCTTCAGCAACATTATTGCAGAAAACACAAATCAAGTCCACAGTGAAACCCCTTCTGCATAACTTAACCTTAGTCTTGAGAGCATTCTTTAGGACTTTCCACAGAATGAAGTTCAGTTTATGAGAAGTTAAAGAATTCCAAACTCTAGTATGCCATCTAAAAACCGGGTTAATATCATCTCTTTTCAGTGCTTTGTAAATTCTTGATATGGAGTGCTGCTCATGCTTAGCAGCCCACACATACCCATTACCACTTGGGGGAAGCCTGTAGCATTTCACAGCATCCCATAGTTGATTTATGATAGGATTGGAAGTGAGGGGAACACAAACTCACCATCGTAATAATAATCAGTAGCCCTGGCATTCAAGGGGATGCCAGATTGAATTCTCTGATCAAAGGTAAGTAGGTCATGCAATATTACTCCTCTACTTACCCACGGTTCAAACCAGAACTTAGCAGAACAATCAGGGCCAAGTAACACCTGAACATGAGGAAGTAAAATGCATCTGAGTTTAAGAATAGATCTCCACACCCAACCACATAGAGGAGAGGGTACCATTTTCCAGAAATTTTTATTGCCAAGATGATGATGCCTAGCCCACTTAACCTACAGGTTCGGTTTGATATTGATAAGATTGTCAAAATGCTTAGAAAAGGCAGCCTGATTCCAAGTAGTCAAACACTTAATACCCAATCCACCATATTTTTGTGGTTTTTCCAATTTCAAATAAGCAATTGGAATGAGTTTAGTAGAATACATATCCCCAGTCCAAAGAAAGTGGTTCATTGCTCTCCTAATGCTAGATAAAAGAGCAGAGGGTAAGATAAAACACTTGCTCCAATAGACAGTCATGGCATGGATTATGGACTTAATGATAGTGGATCTGCCTGCCTGAGTTAACTTATTGCTAGCCCATCTATTCATAGCTTCAGTGATTCTTTCAAACAGAGGTAAACATGCAGTAGAACCAATTCTTCTGGAGGACAAAGGAATGCCCAGGTGCATGGTTCCAGCAGGGAGAATAGGTAATTGACTTTCATGAATGATGGTCTGCTTGTCATTGTCATTTAGACCAGACAGCAAAAGGTAAGACTTACTTCTGTTAACCTAAAGACCAGTGCACTTCTCAAAGGTATGAAGGATGCCTTTGACATAGTTTATAGAAGAAACAGTTGGCTTAATAAATAGAATCACATCATCAGCAAAAAGAAGAGAGGTAATGAGCGGATTCCTGCATTTGGGATGCAACTCAAGGTTGTTATTCCCGACCTCTTTGTTAATAAGCTGAGTTAAAAATTCCATAACAATGATGAACAAGTAGGAAGACATCGGGTCTCCTTGCCTTATGCCTCTCTTACTTCTAAAGTATCCAACAGTGCCACCATTATAACATAAGGAGTAGGAAACAATGGATATACAAGTATATATCCAGCTGACAAAATGACAGGGAAAACCCATTAAACCCATAATGCCAGACAGTGCTTCCCAGGACACTGTATCATAAGCTCTTCTAATATCAAGCTTCATCATAGCTCTTGGAGAAACGTGAGTACGACCATAACCATTTAGAAGTTCATGAGTAACCAGCACATTATCAAGAATGCTTCTATTATTCAAAAATGCAGCCCGGTTCTCAGAAATCACTGAAGGAAGCACATGTCTAAGCCTAGCAGCAATGACTTTAGATATGCATTTGTATATAATGTTACAGCATGCAATAGGACGAAAAGCATGGAGAGTAGCAGCATGCTTAACTTTAGGCACTAAGCATAAATTGGTAGCATTGATGGGGATAGGCAATTTATTGTGCACAAAGAAATTATGCATGGCAGCCTTAAGGTCATAAGCAACTATATCCCAACAATGAGTAAAAAAACAGCATTAAAGCCATCAGGGCCACCACAGGAATCTCTCTTCATACCAAACATTGCATTATGTATTTCTTCGTCAGTGATAGTAGAAGATAAAAAAAGGATGTCCACATCAGACAGAACAGGTAGAGGAGTTGACAAAAGATCATGAGTGGATGGGGACCATGATTCATCAGGGGAGAAAAGATTAATATAATGGTTAATGAAGGCTTTGTCAATGTCTTCAGGCTTGTTTATAATCCTACCATCATCAATCTGAATATGATGGATGTTTCTTTTGGCATTTTTAATGTTTAGGGAACTATGATACAGTTTAGAATTTCTATCACCATACAAATTCCACTCCTTCCTCAATTTGTGTTTCTTCATGCTTAGCTCAACTTCCAAGGCATCAGTAAGACACTTAGTCAGGTCATGTTCTGCACAGAAAGGCTGACATTACCTGGATCATCAAGCATCCTCAGTTGGATAGTAGACAGTTGACTCTGCAAATTAGTTGATTACTTGTTACCATCACCATACTTGTTCTTTGCCCATCTCTTTAAAGCTTCTTTGGTTGCCTTCAGTTTTTGCTGCAAGATAGACATTTTGTTACCATATTTAGGGCAGTTCCAAACAGAATTAACTAAAGGCATGAATTCTGGATCATCGATCCAGGAATTAAAAATTTTAAAACTAGATTTTCTTTTAATGGCATTGCAATCAAGGGCTAAAAACACAGGAGAGTGGTCAGAGAGCAGAGGGGGGAGGATATGAGTCAGAGAGTTAGGGAATAGGGAAACTGCTTTAGTGTTGAGAAATGTTAAGTCTAGTCTACTCATAGTTCTCACACAAAACTTTGGGGCCATGGATACATTTGTATTCCATCGCCTTTGGTTAAGCCGGTTTTATAAGTGGCCGTGCACTATGTCTCATTATTGTGGCCGCTGGGTATCGAACCGGTGCCACTACAACACAATGTAGCAACTCCACTATGTCTTTACCACTGGACCACTAATGTTTTGCTTATGGAAACTATGTGTTTACTATTGAAAATAAGTGAATTGTTAATAGATTTCCTATATATGTCACTTACGTGTTTAAATTGAGTAAGTACAAGTTTTTGGAAGCCGTTTGGCTGCATTTGGGTTGCGCAAAATGCTTAAAAATAACCACTTTGCTTAAAATGCTAATAAAGGTACGCCTACGCAATACAAAGTTAGGAAATATGAACTGTTTTTATTTTTTCGACCGTGTGGGTCGATGTATATATATTTATATCTTTTGTCAAATTGTAAAAGCTCATCCGTACAAAGGAGACTCTGCCAAAATTTTCAGAATTTTGGGCGTTAGAAAAAATTTGGAATTTTTGAATTTTCAGTAACGACAAATGATTTCAAATTTGAATTTGAGATAAGGTAAATAGCATTTGATATCTAAAATGAAGTAAATTGAATTCAAATGGAATTGAAAATGCAAAGTTGAATGGAAATGAATATATAACTTTGGTAGTGAAGTGAAAATAAATATAAGAAATACTTATATTGAACTTAAGAAATGGTGAAATTCTTAAGTAAAATTTAGAATTGAGGAAATATTCTAAGTTAATAAGTGAATGAAAATTAAACGGGAAGTAGTAAAATGGTGATTGTAAATAAGTGGATAGAAATCAAAATATAAACGTGCAAAAAGATTTTTGAATATTGTAATTGGACATTATTGTTAAGTAAAATATACAGGGGTTATAAAGGAAAAGGGAATTGGATTTTTGATTTCGAAGATAAAATTAATTTGCTCGACAATAAGGTATGTATTTAAAAATTTCAGTATGAAATTTAATGGGATTCTGATTTGCCACTTGGTATTTTGTTTTCTATTGGAATTTGGCAGTCCGTAGGGACATCTTGTAGTTGTACCGAGTTAGCCGCGTAAAGGAGACGCTGGCGAAATTTTTCAAAAATTTAGAGAGTTAGAAGATTTTTGAGAAATTTTGGATAATTTAAAATTTGAATTTAAATTTAAATTTGAATTGTGAAGTAAAATAAAGTTGCTTGAAACTATGAAAATGTTTGGAAAATTAATAAGGATGATAGTGTGGTTGTGATAAGAAGATTGGTTTGAGAATTTGATAAAACTGTTTGGTTTTGGGAAAATGATAAACGGGTTGAGGATCATTCTTCTTAACTTGTAATTTCGGAACGAAATTCTTTTAAGGGGGAAGAATGTGACGACCCTGAATTTTTGACATTGGAAATTAGAATATTTAATTGATTTTAAATATCTGGAAGTTAGTTTAATTTGAAATTCAAATATCAGAATGAATTTGGCAATTTAATTATTGAATTTAATTATATGAAGTTGGGTAAAATTTTGAATCTTCAATTTTTAAGCTGATTAAAAATGATTTCAAGGCTTAGAAAATTTATATTAATAATACTGAAGGTGATAGATGTGATATCCCGGAATTTCAAGGAATTTAAAATGTGATAATCTCTTAATTAAATTATTTAAAATTGATAAAATTGTTATTTTCAAATATAAATAACCAATTAATTAATAACGTGATGTTTTAAATTATGATTATAGATTGATTTTAAATAAGAATAATTATTTAATTTGTGTTATTTTAAAAATAGATTTTTAATATACTTATTGTTTTCAAATTTAATAAGCGTTATTTAAATGTGTATATATATGTGTGTATTTTAGAAGAAAGCTATGATTTAAAAATTTAAAATAAAGTCTTTCAAAAATATTTAAAAGAAAATCTATCTTAAATTAAAGTAAGCTTTACCTTATTAACTTTTGATATATATATATATATATATGTAATATAGATAATAATGCTTGAAATAAAATCTTATCAATATTAAATATAAGTAGTAAAACAAATATATGGCCATAAACATAAATATAGACATATAAACATAAGAAACTATGATATTAAACATAAGTGAAAATAAATAATTATAAATGAAGTGTTTGGTAGTTTGAGGTTAAAATAGAAACAAATACATTAGTTAATTACATTAAGTTTAAAAATAGAAATAAATATCTCAAATAAATTTATGGTTATGTAAGAATATGAAATGAACATAAGATAATTTTAAAAATATAACAACTTTAAAATTTGACACTTAGAATTATTCTGGAAATACATGTAGAAAGAAAATCAGGCAAGTAATATATGTACTATAGCAAAATGTAGAGATGCAAGGAAATAAAGAGGAATCATATAAGTACATACGAATTGAGAAATGGGGATAAGTATGACAATGTTAATAAATGCTTGTACAAAATGTTTCATATCAGCCTCCATATGAAAAAATCTCTGACCAACAATTTGTACCAGCAAATACTTACCTCGGCATACTTGTTTCTTATTTATCAAAGCTTCTTTTTCATTTTCGTTCATTAAAACAATGCAAACCAGAAATCATCTAACCTGTAAACTTCCCTCAAAAACAAATCAAACCCAGCCCTGTAATCCTTTTTCTCAAGCCTGTAATCAAAAGTTCAAAACCTGAAATCAAGTCTTAAAGCATTCCAGTTTCAAACTTTCAAGTTTCAGAGCATCAAGTTTTCCAGTTTTATATATCATCAAGATCAAAGCTTTTCAGTTTTTAAGTTATAAGCAAGACGGAGTTTTCTGGAATCAAAACAACAAAAGCATACAAATTTTCAAAGCAGTCAAGTTTCAAATCCAGTTTCCCAAACTCTCTGTCTTTTTAATAAGGTGAGTAAACTCTTAATTTAAAAAAAAAGGTTTAAGTAGATATAGGATTTGTTGCTTGTGAAATTCTGAAAATAAGTAATGCTTGCATATGTAGATATAAATGTGTAGTATGTTTGTTTATGCTTTGAACTGTGCATGTCTGTTGTTTTTTCTTAATACCTCTGTTCTTAGTTTAGGTTTTAAATTTTTGATCTAAATTCCAAATCTCTTCTCTGATCTCTGTTAAGCCGTAGTATTTAAACAAATTCAGTTTGTTAAATCATAAACTTGAATCTAAATTTTTTTTTAAACATGTTTATTATATATGGAAATCTGGAACTCAAGATTTACAGTATAAATCTTATAACATGTAAAATCAATCATCTTAGTTTACTATTTTAAGATTATAACTTGAATCCATTTTAAAAGTTAGGATTTTTAAGACAAAAATCATAATTTTTAGTGTTGAAATGGATGTGTAATTTGGTGATGTCTGGAATTGGGATTTTGAGTGATTTCTGATGGCCTCAAGGTCTATGGTGATCGGGATCTTGGATGGAGGTAGTGGGATGATCAAGGAGTTTGGCAAAAATGGCGTGGAGGTGAATAGTTCACCGTGGTGTCGTTGGCGAAGTGATTTAGTTTTTAAACCTAGTTTTTGTTGATGTCGGAAATAGGATCACCGCGGAGTCTCTGGTGATTCGAGTTGCTCGAAACTTTGGGGAATGGTGGCGTAGAAGCTTGGTAGGGTGTGGCCGGAGTTGCAGCAGCTCCGATGATCGGAGACGTGGATGCGAGGGGTTTTCTGATTTGGGTTTGTGTTGAAGTTTTCATCTGGGTTGCTCGATTTTGATTCGAGGCTCATGCAAGTGTTTTGGTGGTCGATATGGGTTGCTACGAGGTCAGGCGAAGTGTCGAGGGTGTCGTCGATGGTCGGAGGTGGCTCCGGTGATGGTGCACGTGCACTGTGACTTGGGTGTGTCAGGGATTTGCTGCTGTTTGGGTTTGGATGTTGACTCGAAGGGATGATCGAGTGTTTGGGCAAAAGACTCGAGTTTGTACTCGAGTAAATTTGTGGGGTTAGGCCCATAGGATTTTAAACTTATAAATAAACTAAGTTTTTTTGAAAATGGAAGAGTAGGGGAAGAACTCGGGTTTAAACTCGAGTGGCATTCGGGTATGACCCGAAGTAGGTCTAAAATCCAGTTTTTAAAAAGGTTTTTAAAATAAGATTTTTGAAATTTAAAAGCAAAATTGGTTAAAACTTTCTTTATAGAATTACTTTATAAATATCAATTATTTCCTTAACATTTGTTAAGAAGTTTAAAATTTGTTTAATTTAAATTTTGTTAAGTAAAGTTTAAGTTATTTTAAAATTTGAGTTAGTAATGAAATTTTAAGATTTTATAAAAGTAAGCTTTTAAATATAAATTGAAATAGTTTTAAAACTATTACTTGATAATGTTTAAAACATTTAAAGGAAGTTATGTTTTGTTAACTTTAATTTATAAAGTTAAATGATTATTTTATTTCAAAACTTAATTAATGATTTATTAAGTAGAGTAAATTCTTAAAATAAAGTGTTTTAATGATAATTAAGTTTTATCTTAAGATAATTATGGTTTTAATGATTTAGATTAATTAAGTTAATTAAGAAATTTAAGTATAATTAATTAATTTAATTAATTAAGGATAAGGATTAATTAAGTAATTAATTAAGAATAATTAATTAATTTAATTAACTAATGATTATGATTGATTAATTAATGATTAGAGATTAATTAATTTGTAATTAGAATTTACTTAATTAAGTAATTAGAGGTCGATTAATTGGTAATTAAGTAATATGTAATTAAGTTTTATTAATTAATAATTAGGCTTTATTAATTAATAATTAAAAAAATTAATCTGTAATTAAAGTTAATTAAGAATTAATTAACTATTATTTATGGTTAATTAATTGTTATTAAGAATTGATTAATTAATTAATTAAGGATTAATTAATTTGTTATTAAGTTTTATTTATTGATAATTAAGATTAATTAATAATTAAAGGATAATTAATCTACAATTAAAGATTAATTAATTTGCTTTAAAGGTAATTAAGGGATGAATTACCAATTGTAATTAAGGAAGTGAATGTGATATATGTTAGTTAATTAATTTGCTAATTAATTAAAGATAATCATTTGATGGTTGATTAAATAAAATTACTTAATGAGACTGAATAGTGGAATTACTTAGTGAAGTAATTAATGTATAATTACTGAATGTAATTAATTAGAAAGGAAAATTTCTTAATAGGAAGTAATTAAAGGATAATTACTTAGGGGAAGTAATTAAAGATTTATTGCTTAGTGTAATTAATCAAAGGATTTATATAATTAATTAAGAAGTTAATTAATTAAGGTAAATAATTACAGGATGGTAATTACTGTTTATGATCAAGGTTGATTTATGGAAATGATTAATTAAAGTTTAATTAATTAATGTAATTAATTAAGGATTTATGTAATTAATTATAGTTAATTAATTAATGGAAGTAATTAATTAAGGATCATTAATTAATGAAATTAATGAAGTAATTAATGGTTAATTACTGTGAATGGTTAAGGATAATTAATTTGTATAATTAATTAAAGGCTAATTACTTAAAGTAATTAAGAATAACTAATTAGGATGATTAATTAAGATGGATAATTAGAGGATGATAAGTTAATTGATCTGTAATTAATTAATGATTAAGTAAGCAAGATTTATGTGATGAAAGTAATTAATTTAATTTATTTAAATTAATTAATGATGGAAGTAATTAATTTAATTCATTTTAAATTAATTATAGAATGATGATTAATAAATCATTGCTTATGGAGGTTGAATGATATTGATTGCCTAGAATGGTTTGAGATCTCAGATATGAGATAAGTAATGCTGTTTGATATGGATGCTTTGGTTGAAGTATGATGATAATGTGAATTATCTGTTTGTGATGATAATATGAATTATCTATTGTGATATTATGAATTATCTATCTGTGTGTATATAGATAATTGAATTGAATTGTTTTAACTTTAAAACAACTTGGACCTAAAAGATGGCGATTTGGATTTCGATGAGACCGGGATCGGGTTTCTAGATTTGGATATCTGAAAACCACATCGATCCAAATTAACGATAGGTCGTGAATCTCAAGTGAAGATGAAGATTCAGAGTGCAAGGGTTATTGTCGTTAACTTTGAGGGTGATTCCAAAATGAGTGTAACGAGATAATGCCTTCGGTTTCGTTCGAACCCGGAACGAACTCGTATGGATTGAATGCTTTCAGCACATCGTCAGGTGGACGATGAGCATTCTAAGTGATGTGTTCTGATAAGGTAATCGTAGCCTCAAGCCTCATCAACCGGGAATGGCTAAAACAGGGGAGGTGCAGCAAGGCTAAGTGGGTCATACCCAAGTAGGATGAGATGAACCCCTGTCTAGAGTCCCTTTTATTTCGGCTGTGTGGGCGGTTGCTAGCTACAACTACCGGGGTTGTCTTATTCGGGACTGTCCAGTAAGGGATGGTTCCGGCTTTGTGTTGCAGGGGGTCGAGCGTGATCCTCGGTACGGTGATCTAGGCCACGTACTGTGACGGGTGGTACCCCAGTAGCCCTGCCATTGTATGGAATCCAAACTCCAATAAGCGTCGTACGATTTAGTTGTGCCCAACTATGTTGGAACGTGAGATGTAAGCATTCCAGCTATTTCTGTATTTTACTGAAAACCCTAGACCCTATTATAATATCACTGGATTTCCTATCAAATGTTTGGTTAGCGTAAGGTAAAAACTTACCCATGTTTATGTGTGGGGAGTCTTACGTGATACCTTTGTTTTCAAAAGATTTTTAAAAGTTAAGCAACTTTAACCGTTTACTCATACCAGACCCATGTCTGACCCGGAGTTTATTTCTGTTTTTCTTAAACTCTTGGGTACTCAAATTTTTACGAGTAGCCAAGGAATTCAGGTTAGCTTTGACAAATTATGGAGGAGCAATGGAGCAGGAGGCTGCAGCGTATAGATATATATTGGTTCTGCTGTGTTAGTGTTTATCTGTATATCTGTGTTGTATATTGAATTGTAATAACTAGACAGGTGTTTATAACTGTCTTGTTTGTGTTTGAATAAGTTGTGTAACTGTGATAGTTGTTGTGTACTATGTAATATCTTATGTGATTAATATAATTTATTCGTTCCGCTGTGAGATTCTGATGTTGTTTAGTTCTTTCTTCTCTATCTTTTCTCTTTTCTATCCCTTTCTTTCTCTAAGATGATGCGACTTTCTGGTGATAGAAGGTTGGGTCGCTACAATAGAAATTTTGAAATTGAATTTAACAGTGTTTTGTTCAGTTTTGAAATTTTATCGTTTGAATCGATATTTAAAAATAGCCTTCCGAGGCACAGTCTCGGAATTCGACGAAACTAGTTCCATTGGATCCATAATATTGTATTATTATCGGATTTCAATTTGCGTAGTGTTTGGAGTTATAGTGTGATCGTATGGTAGATAAACGCACTGAAAATTATATCGAAATTCAATATAATAACTGGGTCCAAAAAGCTATGTTCTCCATACGATCGAAATTGGACTCGAAACCTTTTCCAGTGCGTTCGGAATAGGCGTATAACATTATAAACGCCTAGCGGCATGCCTCGATAGGGGTTCGTGATTTTAGGCTACATAAATCGGAACGATTTAAATTTAAATTCAAATATAATATAATTTGACCAGTCAAATTTCCTTCAGTTGAAATTCTTTCACCATCAGCACTTTTTCAAAACACTGTTTCCCTGTTCAAACACGCAACCATCTCTTCTTGTCTCCCTTCTGATATACGCTACCCTCAGCTTTTCAGTCGTAAAATCATGTCCTGCCTCCTTCAAATCGAACGAGATATTTTCTTTCGTTCAAAACTAAATCATGGCCGAGCAAACAGAAAAAAATGTTGATTAACTCGTTTAAAATGAACGACGAAAGAAAGAAAATGAAACCCCTTTCTCGTTAAATCAATGGTCGCACTTCCTCCCCAATTCAATTCATTCAAAAGCTCAAAAATAAAAATTAATGGCCGAAAGCGGTAACTCAACGTGATGCTGTCAATCTCGTGATGCTCTTAATCTCGAGTTATATGGTTTCTCGAAGCAATTAGGGGGTCGCAATGGAGAAGCCTTCGATTTCGAGACTCTGCAGGTTGGAGGGGAGATCTCGAGCTCGCGACTGGAAGGAGGACACTCGGCAGCAACGTGGTCGAGTTCGACTTCGATCGAAAGGGAAGCTCGGCGACGTTCGATTTCGAGGCTCGGATTTGGGGCATCGTAATCTTTGGTGAGGTTATTTGTTTTTTTTCTTTTTTCCAATTTAAAATTTTATATCTGGATATATAATATTTACACCGAGGTATATTAATTTTATCTTTAATTTAGTTCAATATATATATATATCTATAGATTGAGAAAGAAAAAGAACAGACAGAAAAATAAATATATATAGATAAGTTTTAATCTGCAGTAAAAGGAAATATAAATACAAATATACATATATTAGAGATGGAAAAGTTTTACAGTTAGAAAATCACCGTTTGGTTATATACAGATTTGAAAATACATGTAAGATTTAAAATAGGAAACCTATTTGATAAAGATATATACATATATACATATATATATGTACACACACATCTAGGATTTTGAGAAAATATATAAGGGTTTATATAGATTATTAAAGGAAAATCTGATTAAAATTTAATCATTAGTTAAAATTAAATCGTTAGTTAATTAAATTTAATTATCAAATGAAAATTAATCATTCGATTTATTTCGAATATTAATAAATTGTATAATTGTTTATATAAGGTCTAATATAGTGAAAACAATCTGGAATGGAAATGGATTGCAAAACAAAATCAAAGGTTAGATCTTCTCACTCAATCGAATTTTTCGATTAAATTTAAATAGTTGAATTTAAATTCTGGATGTGTTTGGATGAATTGGATAATTTATCTATTGATGATATTAGATATAGTAGGATATATATATATATATATATATATATAAATATATATTTGGAGATTGATTTCCCACATTATATAGCGGATGAGACCCTATGCGCCGCATAATAGCGGATGATATTTTATAAATCCTATATACCGCGATATTCCACCTCGAAGTGGAATGGGTATTTAATTGTTGTGCTAACATCTGTGGATGCAGGGAAACAGGTTGGAGGGATCCAACTGGATTCCTCAAATTGTATGAATTTGTTTCATATATTGTATGAATTTGTTTCATATGTTGTGTGATGATTTATTGATAATCTGTGAATGATTATATTGATGATTGAATTTGTTGAAGGCTATAAATTAGCCGAATGTATTTTTGGTATCGTTGGATACCAGAAATAAATAAAATTGGATTTTTGAAATTAAAGTAGGAAATTTTAAGTGAATTCCTTTTGAAAGAATTGAGTGAATTTAAAAGAAGGAATTTAAAAGCATAACGTTGATTTTTGAAATATTATCGAATTATTTCCAAAATATGGGAAAAGATATTAATAAATGAGTTTTGAATAATATTGTTTAAAAGTTGAAGAATTTATTAACAATGGAATTTTAAATAATTTGGAAAGAATAAAAGGGATTTATTTTAATAAAAAAAAGAAATTAATTTTTTAGAAATTAATTTGATAATTGATTTGGTATTTGAAAATAAATCTTTAGAAAATCAATATGAAAATTGATTGGTGTTTTGAGTGAAAATGATTTGGTAATTGGAAATAAATTTAGAAATGGATTTGCAAATGATTTGGTATTTGGGAGTAAACTTAGAAATCAATTTGAAATTGATTTGGTGCTTGAAAAGAAATTAGAAATCAATTTGGAATTTGATTGGTGTGTGAAAGTGAATATTTGGAAATTTAAATTCACAATGGAATTTATAAAGAAAAAAGGGAAATAAATAATATCGGGAATTTTATTTCACGAGTGAAAAGTGATTTGAAATTGGTTTTCAAAGTGATGAAGTGTGGAAAATATATAACTTGCAAAGATATTTTGAAATTTAATAATTTGGAAAAAAAATTATTTAGATTGGATGATCATTGTGAATATTGGTTGATAGTAAAATATCCAACTATCAGTATAAACAATTTAGGGAAATTATTAAGGCTTGTTGTTTGTTGTGAATGTTGTTTGATAGTTACATAACCGACTATCAATATTTGCCTTTGAAATAGCACTTGAATTTGTTTTTAAAAACAAACGCTCATTATTCGGTTTAGCCGGGAGAGGACTTTGTGTCATATAACCCATTCCGAATGATGATACGACGTTATGGATTGCAATTGAAAACCAGATTTGCAAGGGCTTCTTTGGAAATGCCTTCGGTTCTGTTCGAACCCGGAACAGACTTGTATGGATGTATGTCCGACGCTACACTTTGAGATATAAAGCATATTTCTTTCAAATACATTTCTGTTTGGTGGCGGAGAATTTATTCTCTTAGCTTAACACCCTTCTCTGAGACGTACGAGCTCAGAGGTTATGTAGTTGAAGGTTATCGGTGATATACTCCCAATTTGGTAGTGTGGCATGCTGAGTGCTGCTGTGTGTTGTTGATCATTTGTTGATCAAAGCAAGGCTTTCGTGTAAAACGTAGCTTTATGGACGAGACCTCATCGAACCTCACACCCCGGAAATGGTCAAAACAGGAAAAATGCGGCAAGGTTTCAGGGGTAGCTCCCCTAGGATATGTCATTTTCTTCTGGAAAAAGGTGGTATCATGGTATGGAGCCCAGATATTTTACCTGTGTGGTTGCTCCAATCTCATTTACTGTGTGATTGTTGCTTTGTGATCGAGGGCCCTCGGATAAAGGTCGCAAACGACCGGGGGTGGCATATCTTAGGTTTACTTCCCGGGAAGGGGGTAACCGGCCTTGTGTTGGCAGAGAGCTGGTTAAGTTCTTGGGACGTCCCTCCAAAGGCGTACACATGTGGCATAGGAAGTTCCTTAGCCTGACCATTTGTTGGAAAATCCAAAGAAACAATACGAACCTTGTACGGTTTTAGTTGTATAACCTACCATGGAATGTGGTGCTAACCTGCTATTGAACATGGTAGCTATAGTAGGCATACAATAATGGTTGTATGCTGGCTAAGATTAATATTATACTTTCGAAATGTTTTCCACACTAGACACTAATGATAATATTAAAAAGATTTTGCGTATCAAGCATGTTTGACTATCATAAGGAGAAATCTCCTCCAATTCTGTGTTTGCATTGTGTGTGTGGCGGGAGGCCTTATGGTAGTTTCACTTTCCAAAACCATTGCAAATTTCTTGTATTTTCTTTATGAAAATAACTGTTTTTAAGATTTCACACCAGTCCCATGACTGACCTAAAGTTTATTGTTCCCTTTCTAAACTCTGGGTGCCCATAATTTTCCACACGGGCAGCCTAGTATCAGGTTATCAATTGGATCTGGATGGATTGCTGTGGAGATCTAGAGGCGATCTGGATGGCGAGACGTATCACTTATACTAGTATTATTCCGCTGTGTATTCTGTTATGTGGACAAGTTTATATAATTGTCCAATGATGTGTGTTGTTGTTGTAAACTCTGATGATGTATTGTATAAACTGATATAGTTCTTTGTTATAAAGATTATTCATTCATCTATTATATATTGTTCCGCTGCGAATGTGAGATTCTGATATTGTTTCTGTTTCTTTTTCTTTCTTTCTTCTTCTACCTCTTCTTAACCCTAACAATTCGGTTTTCCGGCATTCAATAGTTCGGCAGTTGGTACAGTGGTTGTATTGATGTCGACTTTCGGGCGCCGAAAGATCGAAATGTTACAGGTCGGTAATTCCGGACTTGCAATCTGACGAATCAAGAATAGTAAAAGGAACGGAAGTCATTGCTTCAACGTGGATTCAAAGACATCAATAAATTCGTAATTTTAATTCATATTGCAGTAATTAAATTATATTTTATGATCCTATAATGAGCAATTTCATATATGTTTAAATATATTGCTACAATATGTTTAGTTAGGTGATTTTGCAAGTAGATGTAGTTGTTACAAATCAGTTTGGTTATGTGCATAATTTGTTTATTATACTATTTGATTTATGTATAGACAAATGTTGTTTACTGTACAAAATCAATTTTTGTCATTAATAATTGTTTTATATATATTTATTAATAAATTCATTCATTCACACACACACACACACACACACACACACATATATATATATATATATATACACTAGTGCGAACCCGTGCTTCGCACACGGATGTTGAAAAAATATTGTTGTTGCATAGGTCATATCCAAATGTATAAGAAAATTAATATGGTGGTAATGAAAAAACATTGTTGAACGATAGTGTTACATCATGAATAACAATTTGGTAGGATAAAGAATACATAGATATATTTGGTTATGATAATCACAATTAAAATCGAACAAAACAATTACAGTGAATATGTTAAAGTTCACAGACTATTTAGAGGATAATGTGTTAAAAATTTATCCGCTAATGCATAGATATATTCACTGTGGCATGTAACGCCAATGTTGTTGCTTTTGCAATTACACAACTGCTTCAATGTGCATAGATATAGTTGAAGTATTCACTGTGAACTGCAGACACAAAGACACGGTGCAGTTCGATTCAATTAAATAAGAGTAACAAAAGTTTTTTGCAATGGGGAGAAATATAGTAATAGGATGAAATTTGTAAACAGTCAGGAAAAGTATTTGTCAACAGCTGAAAAAAGGGAGCAAAAAAAAAAGAAAAAAGCAACAGATGTAGTACATGGGAAAAGTAGTAAAACAGAAGATTCAATTGAAATAGAAATGATGATGCAATAAGAAAATAACATGGGTTCCAATATAAATTACTACTGTTCACCGAATCTGATCTATGTCGATGCAGGGTACAGAACACGGCATACAACTAGTCGTAGTAACCAATATTTGAAAATATCCAAAACATACAGAAGGGAACAATTATGAGAAGTCCATTCATTTTTTAGCCTCAGAAATAACTGCTAGCAACGCGTGTATGATATTAGCTTGAGCGCAAATAGGTGATGTTTTCTTGGCCTTAATAGATGCATTACATCAGTCAATTATTTTAACCATTGAAGGTATTTGTACCTGCAGCCAAAAAAGGCAAAAGTGTCATTGATGCAGTATTATTACTAAATTCTCTCACTGCTCGTCTGACCTATTAACTATATCTAATAATCAAACTGTGACTACATAATCATCTATACAAAGATACATTCATCAATTGTTTTCTAGAAGTTTTTCGACGGTGGTGGTGCAAGTGATTTTAGAATTTACTACAAAAAATAAAAAATAAACTCTTTTAGGTGGTTATCAACATTATTCTCACTACAACACATGCTTTGACCCAGCACTTAAACTGTGCATCTACCTTAAGCCTGAATACAACAACTTATATGCTTATTGTATTATTGATCATCGTAATTGTAAACGAAATTGAGTAAACTTAGCCAAATTATGTCATCAAACTTGGAAGCAATGTATTAAACGCTGAGCTGCACGGTTGAATCAAGCATTAATTATGTGAAGTCATTATTTAATCATCTCAAGCTATCAAAAATCAAAATTCATTTTTCAATTATATTTTCATAATGCAGTTAAATAACCATCGTTAATGTGACGCCCCACCTCTATACCCACGCTAGCCAAGAACACTACGGAGTAATGCTGTCAACTAGCGCGGAGAATAAGGCTGTTGAGGAGCGACCATCCATGTAACTTCTTTGTGCGAGCACCGATATGTCAGATAGTATAGAATGCATATCATTTAAGGAGGAAATCCGACATACCGATACAAACTCAAAGCTATCACACGGTGGCTATATATAATCTTCGGAAACAAATATAGAAATAAACGTAACACAAATCAGTCACAGACAATTCATATCACAAAGGCGGAAATAGATATGAATATAACACATGAAAGTGTACATCAGAGTAGTGGTCAAATAAGATCCACAATAACACAAATGAATAGATACAAGTGCAAGATAATGGAATATGTATACATCAAGGAGTCTAATCTCAAATGTATACAAACAAAAACTACTAAACTAGAGTAGTTAGCCAAAAGTCAGAGTAGCAAATCCCGGGAGGAAGTCAAGCAGAAGCACCTGTAACATCTCGGTCTGACCCGAGTATTATTTAAGAAAATAATAAACGGATCAGTCTAACTATAAATATCAGATGACATGATATAAAATAATAGATATGGCATAAACAGAGAATACCCATACTGACATACTACTATAAGTATGAAAATGATGATCAACAGGAGATCAACCGATGAGAAATGATCAATATCACAAGAATCTTCTCAAAGATCCAAAGAGGGCATCATACCCTAAACTTGTACTCATAACAAGTCAATGACATAAAAATCCAGAAATCAAAACAAGAAATCCAGAAATCATAAAAAGAGAAAGAGGCTTATCACATGATGGTCCGAAGACCATTGGGCGCTACCCCATATGTGTGAGTCGGAATCACACTGATTGAGGCCTAGGCTAACCAAAAAGCAAAAAGGTATGTGTGAATGGAATCACACAAGTGGTGTCTAGCCTAACCTCGCAAACAAAAAAGATATGTGTGAGTCGGAATCACACTACTGCGGTCTAGACTAACCTTGCGGACAAAGAGATGTGTGTGAGTCGGAATCACACTATTGCGGTCTAGTCTTACATTGCAAACAAAGAGACATCGCACAATTGCTAGTCTAAATCATAAAATGATCATCATGATCAGCGAGAAGTGTCAATCACACCAAGCTAGTAAATATATGAGTTTAGCTTCATGTCCCATAACCACTTGCTTAACTTAAATATTTACGAACAAGCTGTAAATCTTCACTAGGAAATTTTCACGAAAAGGGTTCAATCGAACAAGTCCAAGAGCTAACCGACGAAGTGAACGCAAGCGTTTCATACCACTCGTTTTACTAAGTCGTTTAAGTCGATTTCTCATTCGAGTGAAGTAAAGGCTTATATATATTAGTAGATTGGAAATCGGTTTGAGAAAACGAACTTTTGATATTAAAAATAGTGTTGAAATCGATTTGATGAAAGAGTTTTGATATTTACTACTAGTATTAAAACCTTCATATCTTTAAAGTGACAAGTCATAAAACGATTGTTGGAACAATCTATCACAAAAATTCACATTCGGAGACGTGAATAAAATCCAAGAAAATCAGCTCAAAATGCATCAAAGTGGAAGTTCTGATGAATGCTTTTCAGATAAGATTGCCTACGCAGAGTAATACGGGGTTCGACCTACCCGGTCAGGTCGCGGGGGTCCAGGGGGCAGCGCCCCGTCAAAATGGTACGACTTAGTGAAGACAAGCGACCTAAGTTTAAAAAGGCGGGCGACTTAACAAAGTGGCCGATATAAATGATAACAACAAAAAGGGAATCAACCCGACTTGATTAGAGTTGGATATTCAAGCTAAAATGGCAAATAGGCAAAACACAGCAGATTCAGACGTCTGAGATCAAGAATTCAGACGTCTGAATCTGGAAAATAAACTATTTTCCAGAACAGAATTCAGACGTCTGAATCCTAGATTTCAGACGTCTGAAATAAGCACTTTTTAGCCTATTCCTTTTCTGGTCCAAAACGAACCAATTCAGACGTCTGAAATTTTGATTCAGACGTCTGAATGCTGGGAGAAGAAAATTCCCAGTATTCCATTCAGACGTCTGAACCATACGTTCAGACGTCTGAAACTGTTATTCAGGGCATTCCCTGAACCTAGGCCAAAAAATGGCCAAACAACATCGATAACGATCGGTCGAGCAACAACGACTAAGGAATTGCACAAGGATAAGTGTTAGGAATTCATACCTAACAATCGAAGATAATTATTGACTTAGATGTGAGATAAAAATCTCACCTTTGAACCCAAACAAATGAAGAAGAAGCTTTGAAGCAATGTCAAGAGCAATTACTCTTCACTCTCAACACAAGAAGCTCCAACTAAGATCAAAACAAGCATTTCCCAAATTTAGGTTTAGGAAATAAACTGAAATTGGAAAGAGAAAGAGTTGGAGAAGAAGGAGATGAAGCTTACCAATGGGTTCTCTTTGAATTTGGAGTAAGAATTTGGGATTGCAAGAGAAACTAGGGCTTGGAGTTTTAATTCTTTTTCTTCTCCTCTATTAATCTTCTTAGAACTGAAAAGTGGAGGAAGAGGGAGTGAATGAAGAGGGGGGTTTCAGTTTGGGGTATTAAGTTGGCTAGTGGGCTGAACCCAAACTCAAAACCCAATAGAAAAAGTAGCAAAATTCGACTTACTCCAAACATATCGAAGTTTACACTCAAAAAGATCGCAAACGTAATTTTGGACTCAATGGGGGTGGTCTCGAGTCCCAATTCGACTGTTTGCAAAAAGTAGCTTTTCGGATTAAAATCCGACGAACGATGAAATATTTAAATAAAATATTTAAATATAAAATCGACAAATATGCGGGTTGTTACAGTTAACCTCAAACAAAATTATTACTACAGCTAAATTAGTATTGCATCACACAAATGTAGTTAAAATATTCAAAAACAATAATTGCTTAATTCCAAAAATACTGCAAAATAATAACCGCTTTTGCTTAATGCATTTAAATTTTAACTACAGTAAGCTCGAATAAATCATCGTGTACAACCAAAATTATTACTACATCACATAAATATACCTGAAATATTCAATTTCTACCATGCATAATTCAAAATTGTCATTAAATTATAACTGCATTTTATTAATGTAGTTAAATTTTAATTGTATTAAGATTGAATAAATTCCTGAAATGTAGCCAAATTTATTGCTTAATCACATAAATGTGGTTAAAAATCTTCAAATATAGTTAAATTTACCCAAAACTTGCTAGTAAATTATAATTGCATTTTCTTAATTTCATTAATTTATAACTGTTTTAAAATTGAATAAAATTATCAAATATAGTCAAAATCATCAATAGTAAATGCAATAAAAAAATGCTAACGTAGTTAAATTAATTCAAAAAATGCCTATAAATTATTGCACCATTTTTTGATGGGGTTAAATTATAACTGCACTAAGTTTGAATACTATCAAACACAATCAAGATTATTACTTTATTATATAATGTAGTTACAATATTCAAAGCCAACCATAATTGTATAATTCAAAAAAAATATTCCTTTCAAATATGTTAAAAGATAATAAATACATTATAATAATCTAGGTAAAACTACTATGTAATGTTTATGATCATCATAATAATGCTGTTACAGAAACGCGGTACACAGCAGTGACACAAAATAATTGTGCAATTAAAGTTGCTATATAAAATTATGATTTTAAAAAATTTATTTTTAGCTATCAACAATGGATATCATTGGAAAGCAAATTAAATTTGAGATTTAATAGTGAAAACGATTCTTAAATCCAATCAATGTAGAAAAAGTTATCACATTTTAAAGTTTGGAATATAAAAAAATGAAAAATGCGACTGTTCAGTTGCCAAATTTCAAGGGGACCTGTGTGAGCCTGAAATTCAACTCACTGATAATAATATAGTATAGATATATATTAGTGTATATTTCTCTTCCATAATAGCATATATGCATATATAAGATATATATGTGATTTAAAATTTTTAGTACACTTATTTATATATAATATGAATTTAAAAATTCAAAAATTAATTATCATACATATATTCATATTTATAAATGAACATTTATTGAATTTTGAATTGTTTATTATATGAAATAATTATTACATTAAAAATACAATTTTATATTTTTAGAAAATATTATATCATTCCAGAAACGTATAGAAAAAATTTAGGATTTTTTTAATAAAGTTTATTATTTTTATAATTAATATTATTTTGAAAAAACTGTTTATGATTTATTAAAAATAATAATTTAATTGAAAAATTCTTCAAAATTTTTTGTAACCTTTCATTCATGATCATAGATTTTCTGAAATTTTAAAATTTGAATTTTTAATAATATATTATTTTATATTAAAAGATTATTATTGAAATCAATGTATCTGTTTTTAAAAATAATATTTCAACTTTGAAAAATCTCCAGACTTTTTCTAAGCTCTATTTTATGATCCTAGATTTTCGAAAATTGTAAAATATGAATTTTTATCAATATATTATTTTATGTTAATTATTTGTGGATGAAAACATTATTTTATTTATAATATATACAAATTAAAATACTAAAATTATTATGTTTGCAAAACTAAGTTAATTTTGAATTATAAATAATTACTAATAATTGTTCTCTCTCTTTCTATATATTTATCTATATATAAATGTTTTATGTTCATATAATGTGTAATATATTGATACATACATGTGTTGGTGTGTGTGTGTGTATTGTAACACATATACATGCACATATTTGAACAACATACATGACATACAAAATAAGCTAATATGTCTGTTGCGATGTAAATCTCAACATCTACATATAACCATATTATACCTTTCACGGATTACTATGTTACATATGCACTCACACATATATGTATATGATACATTTATGTATAAACTAAATTAAATAAAATTAATTTCATATCTTAGTATATTTGAATTTAAATAAAATAAATGATTTTATTTAAATGAAATTTAGAAATGTTCTAATTCAGTCAGACTTCATAGGCCCAATAAAGATCCAATAGGGTAAAATTTTTGAAATTCACCCATAACTTCCGTTGCGGGCTGGTCTAGCTCCAACAGTTTATCCATTTGATTTTCCAATTTTCCTCAATTTACATGCGCCTCATAAGATTTCATTTTAAATCGGCTAATTAGAGAATTAGTTGATTATCTCAATCTCATAAAATAGTTCTTCTTCTTACATAAGTAAATTATTACTCTATTTAACGCTATAAAAGAAGCAATATATATTTGAGTAATTATCTCAAATATCTTTCAAATCTTCTGCAATTGAAAATATTGTATTACTGAAATCAACAATATCTTTCAAATCCTCTGCAATTGAAAATATTTCGATTAGAACAGAGAAAATGATTAAGGTTTTCTTTTTTTGTTTCAGATCGTTTTGTATTAGTTTCACATGAGATAGAAGTTGTAAATGGGCGGGATTGTATTGTACTATATTTATTTTAGCGATGGAAATAAATAACCTTCCCTTCAAAAAAAAAAAGTGATGTATCATGAATTCTTTTATATATACCAACAAAAATATATCAAATGTTGTTATGCGCATTAGCAGACTTGGTATCAAAAATAAAATATTTATAGGCACTAATTTCCTTTATTAGTAATACATAATATAATAAAGCTATTTACAAAAGAATACAAGGCCCACAATCTGGCCCAAATATGACACCTGCATTTAGCATACTTTGCCCGATCTGGTAGCTGCACTACTAAGGAAGACGCTGGGCGGCTGTAGAAGCTTTTCTTCCAGGCCTAGTCTCGTTTGACAAATTTGAGTTAAAATTTGTAATTTATTTTCAAAAATGCACGTAACCACTGCCATCTCTATGTACTTTATGCTTACCAATAGTAGAACAGGTATGATAACGATTTTCTTGTATTGGGACCATTGCTAAAACGGCCCCATTCACTCTGCTATACTATTCACATGCATGATACCCGTTCTTTAGGCTACTAGGACGTAATTAATATAACACAATAATGGCATGCTATATATCAGCTATTGGATCTTTTTTGTTTTTATCCATGTTTGAGATTACTGTACATCTAACGACTGGAGTCTATTTTACCAAACCAAGGGATACGAAGTTCGCTTGCCACAGTGACAGTGATGCCAAATGGAATTATCTCTCTTTAACGTGTTTTCATGCTAGAATTACCTAATTGATTCTCTCACCACCATGTTAAATCAATATTCCAATACCCATTTGAATAATTACTATATTTATGATTCCTTTTTTTTAATTCAAATATTGTTTAAAAGATATTTGATTTTCTTTTATTAGAGCTTGTATATATTTAACAATCTTTGCGTAAAAAGTCTAGATTTTGTTAAAAGGTTCTCTTAGAAAATCGAATTTGTTCAATAATACGAACCTATTTGGTTCGCTATTTTTAGTTTGTGTGTTTTTGTCCAAAAATTGTGTACAAGAAGTATGCATTTTTGAAAAGCAACTGATTTGAAAAATGACATTAACATATAAATTTGAAAACAAATATATTTTATTTTTCGTGTTATAAGAAATAACAAAAGAATGAAAAACAATTCATCCCCTCCGTCGTTCTTCCATCGTCGTCGTAATGACATAAAATTTGAAATTTCTCTTCCGTTATCCTCATATTTTGTTGTGAATATTGAAAATTGAAAATGCAAGAAATTGAATGATGCACAAAAATATATTAACACTTGAAACTTTTTTATTCTTTTTATTTTATTTTATAAAAGTAAATTTGTTAGAAATCTATTCCAACTAAATTAGTTTTTTTATGCACTTCCGAAAATTATATTATTTTTTTGTATAAACTAAACATGAAAAATGAGAATTAGAAAGAACAAAAACTTCGGAAAAGTTTAGTTTAAAGGACATTGAGTTTTACTTTTAAACTGACGAAGAGTTGCTAGTTATAATTAACATTATATCTAATTTTTAAATTAATCGTAATGCTAGATATAGCTAGTATTATACTTAATTTTATACTATGCATAATGATAGTTATAAATAGTTTTGTTCTTCCGTTTAATTTTTTTCGATCGGTCTTCATTGTAGAAAGTTTACTATTTTTATGTTTTATCTATCAATACGAGCAGGGTCGGCCCAAGGGCAAGCCCACCAAGCCCCTGGGATGGGGCAACCCACTGAGCCGGGCATCAGAAAAAATCTGTTTTACTTCAAAGTTACAGCTCATTAGCAACCTCCATGTTTGCGATGCTTGAACCCAAAAAAAGGGGGTTTCAAAAATCAACGCCTTCTAAATAATCATCGCTGCATACTCGGCTATTCCATCAGCCATCGTCGGCTCATCCTTGCCTCCTACGCGATATTTTCTACTGTTGATTTGAAGTCCTGCTACAGTCTCTTTATACTGCCACTGCTAATTAAGTAAGCGAATTTCTTGTTTTGAGTTATCTAATTTTCTAAAATTGAGTCGCCCTTTTACTGCTTTAGATTTCATTAACATTGAAAACGCCTGAAGCTAATAACTTATTAGTATTTAGTTATAAACAACTAGTTTTCTGTAAATAATCGTTTAGGAATTGAAATTTGAAAGCCGAAGCTAAAAAACTAATAATTATTTAGGAACTGATACTTACATCGATGTACTATTTTTCCTGCAGTGTGTGTATGTCTACCCGCAAACATTTAGGCAAAACCCAATATGATTTGTCTGTACACTTAACTAGATACACTAGTTTGTAAACTTGATACATTTAGTTAAAAATTAAATACACTGTTTTGTAAACTATTTGAGACTATAAGTATTGTAGCCCATTTAATGTGACAGCTTTTGTATAAAAAGTTGGTACTTTGTTATGTTATAGTTTTATATGTGATTTTATGCTTATATATAAAAAAGAAAATTTAAAAAAATTGACATGTTATATAGTAAGGGGCAAAAAAAATTCACATTGGGTTGGGCAACCGATTTTTTGGACCGCCCTGAATACGAGCGTCTATCAAATTCATTATTCATACTAGAAGCAAGCTAAGGACGGTCGCGTGTTACTTGCTTGCTGATTGGAGAGTTCATTTTTTTTTCTTCTAATTTTGAATTTAATAGTTTGTGGGTTCCACCACCGCTTGGTCAATCAATTGGGGACGCAAGTATCAGCACAATGGCTCCTTAACCGCCTACTGCCGATACTGTTTTTACAAATTTCAAATGAAAGCAAAAGATACTAACAGAATGGTCAAAAAAAATGGAGTGTAGTGGGGAACCGTGGCGTGAGCATTAATATACACAACCGTACCTTGCACGCCACAACGATTACTGCTTCTCCGTCTTTTTTTCAAATCAGTAACGCGACGTTAATTAGTTGGTGGATATGTCCATCCAGCTTATTTTTAAGTGAATATTAGGCTCAGGTCCCTAATAAGTTTTAAAATACACAAAAACCCCAGTAAAAAAAAGTATATAAATTAGGTCTCTAAAATTAAGTTATTAAATTTTCGCAATTTTTTTGGTTAATAATTGCGGAAATTTCCGCAACTTTTTGAAAAAATTGCGGAAATTTCCGCAATTTTTTTGGTGAATAATTGTGAAATTTTTCGTAATTTTTTTGATAAATAATTGCGGAAATATATGCAATTTTTTGATATAACTGTATAAATGTCTGCAATTATTCACTGAATAATTGCATAAGTGTATACCAACTTAATTCTAAAGACCTAATTTACAAACTTTTTTTACTGGGTTTTTTGTGTATTTTGAAACTTATTAGGGACATGTGCCAAACTGTCCTTATTTTTAACGTATGCTACAAAATCAACCGTGATTTGTATTTGATTTTACAGTTGATCATTCCTTGCCTTTTTATCTGTTCTGCTCAGCATAAACTTCTTCCGTTCACATATGCGTTTTAAGGAATAAATTTTACATGCGACCGCCTGATAAAAGAAAAACAACCATGTCGAGAGGGCGCGTTTTCAGATTTATTGAATACACTTTGCTGGCAGTGCTGAATAACGTCATTTTATACAGTTAATTATGTGCAGATAAATTACTAGTTTGTACAACTTCGATCCTAAACAATTACGAGATAAATCATATAATATTTAATTTTAGTGGTTGGTTTCGTGTAAAGTTTGTTGAAACGCAGGACCAGACCCAATGAATCACTCAATGTATGTGGTTTAGTGCGTATTTCTTAGAATTTACAACTAAAAAATCTTGATTTTTTGACGGTGTGTTTGTTTCTAGAAAGTGGTAACTAATTGAGCAAAGAAAAAGTGATAAAATGTTAAAAAGTTGTATTAACCGACTTTTTAACCAAGCAGAATTTCAATAAAAGTTAAAACTTCATGATGAAAACGAAATGACTTACGAATTTGAAAGTATGTTCAAAGGAACAAGGACATTGGACTCGGTAAGTTTTAAGGGAATTTGGGTTAAGTGGACCCCTCAGCGTCGAGAGACGCCTTTCGGCACCGAGACGAATTCTCTTCACTTGAGACCCACCAAACTCTTTACACTTCAGGTATAGTCTCAAGCAATTGTCAGCGAGTGCAATTTTCAAAGAATAGACGAGCAATTCTGTAACAACCAGCCTACTCGATCCTCAAAAATCGACATTGATACATCCACGATATTCACGTATCGAACATACAAGTATCGGAAAGACGGATTGTTGGAGTGAAAGAAAAAAAAATCAAAACAGAATCTCACATCGTAACGAATAATATATAATATACACATGATCTTTATAGAAAACTGAATATACATAGAACTATTAGAGTAAGCTAACATATCATCAACTTGGACAGTTATAATAGCACATCTTCACAAATGCTGATAAATACAAAACAAGAAATGCGGTGGCAAATGAAATACGTGAATAGGTCTTGACGGCATCTGGCATGTCTTCTAAAGCACCAAAACATCCATAACTAAATCTAAAAATATGATCGTGCTGACTCGAGCATTATAAGAAAATAACGTCCGGATCATTCTAGTAAACCAACGTGAGAAAACTCAAATCATATTGATTTTAATATTATAAAATCTTTTAAAAAATAAAGTTATCTCGTAAGATATGCTAGCTGATATCTTACAATAACCAAACCATTTTATATGAAATCTTGTGATATTATAGTAATGTTTGGAGTTTAAAATAAATATTGAATTATAGTCTGAATGGTTGCCTTAATTAAAATTCAACAGCATATTTAGTATACAATTAAGTCCGTAAAGGCATGTATTAAAGAATGGATTCCGTACAATGACAAGGCTACTAGAGTACCGCCTGTCATAATACACATCTAGAAAAATTTAGCGAGGGCCTCACATGGACCCCTTCCAACACAGGACCGACCTACTCTTTCCTAGTAGTACTGAATAAATCCACAAATATCGATCTAGATCGAGTGATGACCATATCCTAATGGTAGCGAACCACATAGCCATGCCACATATCCCATGATTTAATCATTACCGGGTGTGAGGTTTGATGTTACATTTTATCTTTTTAGCCCATTCCACTTGGAATGCTAACACTGTCATACAGACAACAATGCAATGCCAGCATTCATCCATACAAGTTGTTCAGGATATGAACAAATCAAAGGTATTACTTCTACTACATCCTTTTTGGAATCACCCTTAGGATTAGTAGCAAATAGCCCTTGCACTTTAAAGAACTTCGTCTTTGATTTCATTGTCTACATGATGTCTCCAAAGTTGAACGTTTGTGCCAATTCAAAGTGGTTTTCAAATAACATATTTGATCCAGGTCTCTCCGAACTGACAATCAATAATTTCAAAACTGGCCAAGGTTTAATAGTCAGTTATTTAACTATCAAACAAACAAACAATCAAACTAGATATTTAATTTCATATGAAAACCAAGCATGATTAAGCACATAAGCAACCACTAAGCTACTTTAATTAATTCTTTCATTAATTAAAATTCGCTTTATAAATACTCGTATAAAAATACTTTTACAAAAGATATACATAAGTACAATACTCATTCACCAATCATTTATACTTTTCAATGCTTGAAAAACTATTCATATACTTATCTTAATGGTTTAAGTATATTCACAAATACTACACTTTCAATACTTAGAAAATGTAACATTATACTTATCTCAATGGTATAAATATAGTCACAAAATCTTAAGAAAGATTTCACTTCCAAAATCATATTTATTTGGATTAAAACAAATATCATTTAATATATATATATATATATATAACAATAAATCCAAAACACTTTTGGTGTAAGTAAATCAATCATATGGAAATTAGACCAAGTATACTTACCCGCACTTTCTGATTTCAAAGTTACACTATCCCTCGATTAACAATGTAGTGGGATAAGTTAACATACTATCGTTGCCTCGACATTCATTCTTAATTCTCAAGATAGGGACAAGTTTTCCTACCTTCAAAATTTGATGAAGTACGAAAAAATAACTTTCCATACCACCATAATTTTAAAATGATCATTTATAGAAATCAAATCTCATTCCTTTTATAATACCCATTTTTATAAATCCCTTTTACATTTACAAAACTCCTTTTATAAATCTTTTTATATTTACAAACTCCTTTATAAATCTCTTTTATATTTACAAACGCCTTTTTAATTATCTCTTTTATATTTACGGTCTCTTTTTTATTTTAAATCTCATATATTTATCACTAATTTTCGGTTTCAAGATATGATCGAATACTTTCCATAAAACGATCATTCCATATATCACTATAAATTCATAATTATGATTTATTTTCCAATTTATCAAAATGATATCATTTTCCTTTTGTAAAATCTCATTTATAAATCTATGCTTTTATTTATAAATACAATACATAAGCCTATCTTTCTATACAATATTTTATATAAGGATCACCAATATTTATTTCAAAAATATTTATAACTTCTTTTAAAATATAACCACTAAGTTGTAAAAGAGAAATTCCCCTTTTTCCAACATAATAAACATTATATTAACTTTTTTGTATAATAAATACTTCCCAAAATACTTTTAAAACATTTTCAAAAAGGTTAGAGTGAAATAGATGTTCAAAAACCATTTCTAAATAAAATGCCATAGAAAATTCCAAAAATCGCATTTAAAATCATTCTTCAAATCAAAACCATTTTCAAATCGAAACATCAAATAAAAGTATTTTCAAAGCACTATAATAAGGCCTAGAGCTACCGTAGCACTTAACAAGTGATTTCCAAATAAATGTGACAAGTGTAACAACAGTAAGACCAATAACAAAGTCATATATCAAAATCACATCCAATAAGGCCAAGCTATCAAGCTTTTGGCATTCAACAATTTATACAACAAGTATGTAAATGAAATTTAAAATGAAAGTGGCGAGGAATCCAGATCCCTCTACAAAATTCCCTGTATTCCCTATGTTTTATTTCATATGTCATCCGCTTTCCAAAGCGGGAGATCCACCAAATGAAACAGAGAAATCATCTAAGCATACAAATAACAATTTATATCAACACATGTATCAAATAGTGTTCATCCAAAGGTGAGTTAAATTCACCAAAATTTCAGCTAATGCTTATGCGTTTCAGCTCGATCTAAAATCGAACGTCGTACCCAAGCACACATTCCTTAGCCCCTTCGTCTGCTTTCCAAGCACACATCCCTCATAAAAACCAAGTTTTGAATGATAAATGCCATCAATCAAACCTCACTTTCTCAACATCTCCAAATTGCACTCTCCAATGTGTCCCATAAGAAAATATCACAATCTGGTAGAATTAGAATCATTAGAATCAATAACCAAAGATGACTCTGTAATAACATTAGTACTCTTCAACAAATATATATTTCCAGCTTTTACCCCTTTCATCACTATCAATGATCCATTTGCAATTTTCAATGAAACGTTTTCTATTACACACTTCAAGCCAAGATTACACAAATGCCCCAATAAAGATCAAACCTCAAATCAGGCACATGCTTGATATCACACAAAGTACGAACAACACCATCAAACATCCTAACATTCACCAATCTAATACCAATCATGCAACAAGTAGCATTATTACCTATGCGAACCTCCCTACATTAAACTAACAATAACTGGAAAAGGAGTGCCTATCAGGTGTCATATGATAGGATACTCCAAAGTCAATGATTCAAATAGCACTCTTCGTAGGAGAGGCAGAAGTTGTAAAAGCGTCAGGATCACTCTTTGAATCTAATGTCTCCGCTGTAGAAGCTGAAGCTTTTTGGGCAACGGCTTTGTTTTTATTTTCTAACTTGGAGGAACTTGTATTAATGTCCAGGCCTTCTACAATAATGTCAAACTCCTTTCGCAGCTCCCCTCGACTGAGATCTTGACTTGCCACTATTCCACCATATTTGGGTATACTATTACTTCTTCCCCTTTGTGAATAAGGCTTTCAGAATCATTATCCATGCTTATGTTTGCCAGCTTTCCCCTCAAGATCTCGTTATGCAAATTTCTCTTCACATCCTCCATGCAAAATAGAAGAGCGCTCATAGATCGTAGAATTAACAAAAGTGTTATACTCCGTAGGTAAAGAATATAAAAGAATGACAGCTTGCGCTTCATCCTTAATTTTTGCTTCAGCTGCTCGAAGAATCATAACAAGTGTGTTTAGGGCATCCACAAGCTAATACATAGGTTCCATGCTTCATCTTGAACGAATAAAGTTTGTTGTAGGATGATGCAGTTGGTGGAAGACTTGTCATAAAACTTTTTCTAAAGAGCATCCCATAATTTCTTAGCGGTTTCCGTATGAGAACTCTCTAAGGACTTTATCAGGAAGGCTAAGCTGGATGGTGGTAAAAGCATCCACCTTCAATTCCACAAGCTCTTCAAGTGTCAATTTCTTCAATTTCCCAAGATTTGAGACAACCTTAAAAGTCATCTCTTTCTTCAACTTCGCTTCCATATTCATCATCAATGCGCAAAACCTCCCTTTCCATAAAATTTAACGACTCCATAATTTGAAGAGCTTCCACCAATGCTACTCTTTGTAGAATTAGACATGGTCGAAATACTTTTTGAGTAGAACAACAAACTTCGATACAAAACTATAGCGCAAAATCAGAATTTTGGGTAGCGGAAGGAGGACACTCAATAATCTAATATGTGGACAACCTCAACAATTTCAGTCCAACAGAGAGAATAAAAAGAAAATCAAATGACACAAATTACATTCAAAGAAAAGAAAGAAAATAACACACCGATATAATGAGGTTCGGCTATGCCTATGTCCTTGGATCCAACAACCTTTATTATTTTTTCACTTCAAGAGAGTATAACAATACGAGAAGAATATAAATCACTCAATAAATTTCACTTTTCCTAAAATAGATACATAATTTGGGATCTTATTGAAGATATTTTGTGGAGACTTTTTGTCTTCTCCTGTACTGAAAAGATGAACAAATGTTTATATATATATATATATATATATGTGTGTGTGTGTGCAGGGATGAAGTCTGCCTTGGAGATAAGATTGAAATCTTTCCGGATTTACTTGATTTGATTTCAACACTAATTAAGAATAATGGTATTAGTTTCCACATTTATCCATATTTAATTGATTACTTTCTATTTGCTTTCCATATTTGATCAATTGCATGAATCAGTCAATATCTTCTTCCTTTTAGTACTTGGAATATATTTGAATCGTCCAAATTTAAAATATCGCACCTCCACCGTTGTCGATGTCTAACGCATCGCCGTTCAAATTTGCCGCACCCCTTCTTCACCGTGCAAGAAAACACAACGTTAAATTAGTGCGTCCTAATGCCTAAAATTTTAAACTTTTACTCACTTATGACTCAAGTTTTATCCTTCATGCATAAAAATAAAAGGCGTGTTCTACGTTTAATTTTTTTTTTAAATTTTGTCTCATGTTTAGAAAATTTGATTGGAAAATATGAAATCCAAATTAAATTTCGCAACAACAACCTTGCACCTAATTGCCACCAATTTTTACAAGGCCTGATGGTGTTATTGACATTGGATAAATAAGCAACTTTAAATGTTAGTTTTAGCAACTTGTACTGTTGCTTTAGGGGGTTAGTGGTTGGTAGCAACCCACTTTCATCGAAGACGAATCACCCAGATACCCTTTCTATCAAGAGTGATCTAATAAAACGGTTGTACATTATTGCAAAACAATCACACTACTTTTGTCCGCGTACTGTCGATGACAACCATGTTAAAACTGTGGAAATAGAGATATTTATAAAGGGAAACCATTCTTAAAAGAGCAGTTTCTATAGTGGTGCTGCTGGTGCCGAATATTAGTGCTTATATATACATATGAGTGCGCTCAATAACTAACATTAATGCAGTGATCTGTTCCAAATTCCTCATTTAAGCAGCATTCCATCCCGATTCCAGATTCTAACTTCTAATTCTCCTTCAATTCTCAAAGGTAAACCCCGATTCTATTTCGTTAAGCTTGACACAGTGTTCTTTTTTCTTTTTGTTCAGCAATGCGTCGTAGAATTAAAATTTTGTTTCAGAAAAGTAAATTAGTTATCGTCCTTTTTATTCATTCTTTTATCTTTGAATTACGTTTTATATTGTCAAAATCGAGTATTTTTAGATTAGAGGGCTGTTCGATATAACCAATGCATTCCTAGCTAGAACTATAGTAGATCCAAATTTGGTGACAGATTCTATAAATAATCATTGCTTTCTGGTTACATAATGAACTAAATGCTGTTAGAATAAACAAATTTAGCTGTAATTGTATTTGCTAAAATCAAAATATGCATGTATGTTTTTTTGAGAGTTAATAGGTAGTTAATAAATCTGCTATGTCTATGGTCTTATTATTTGTTAACGTATAATTTCAGCTTAAGGTTACTGCGCCTGTATAGGCAAATGGGGTCATTAGTTCTATTTACGCATAGTCACAAGCAATTCATGAGGATTTGGTGGCACCTTTTGCTCGCATTGATTCTTTTAAATTCAAGAGAAGTTCTTTCGGAGTCACAGTATTTGATTGGGCTTGGGAGTTATGACATAACGGGTCCTGCAGCTGATGTGAATATGATGGGATATGCAATGTTAAGCCAGACTGTCTCTGGGGTTCATTTTAGGCTACAGGCTCGCACGTTCATTGTTGCTGAACCCAACGGTAACAGAGCAGCCTTTGTCAATCTTGATGCTTGCATGGCATCACAGCTTGTCATGATCAAAGTTTTTGAAAGGCTTAAATCAAGGTATGTATGATGAGTATTGGTATTGTTCTATATCTTCTTATCAAAGACAAAGTTGGACATAAATTCAATGATTTTTGTATAGATAATGTAGCATTTAAACATGATTTTTTTATACTACTTTATTGAAGGTATGGAGACATCTATAATGAACAAAATGTGGCTATCAGTGGAATTCATACACATGCTGGACCTGGTGGTTATCTTCAATATGTTGTGTACATTGTTACTTCTCTTGGATTTGTAAGGCAATCATTTGATGCAGTTGTTGATGGTATTGAGCAAAGTTTCATACAAGCACATCAGAATCTCCATCCTGGCACAGTTTTTGTAAACAAAGGTTAGAACATTTGCATGTCAGTGTAGTCCATCAGAATACATGTATGCATCTTTACAATGGTGAATATATATGTAGACTAGTGGTACACCGATCACCTTATCAGGAATCTGTTAAGCACAATATACATCTGTGCATTTTTATCACTTAACCTGGTCAATGTTGCCCGTCCAGAACTAATTTTACCTCTTTACATAACTGGTTAAAATTAATACTTACAATATCACTGTCTTTAAAAAAAGGAAAAGAAAAGAAAAGAAAAAATCAAACGAGACCACTGACTTTCAACTGGTCAACTTATTGCCTTAGTACTGGTATTTTACATAGGGAGAGTAAGAATGGTCATTTCTATTTAAGAAACTTGATTAAAGTACACGCTTCACTCAAATTGGCTAAGATTTACCTTAAAGTTTATAAATTTGAGTTATGGTTTCTGTTAAATTATCTTTCCATGCACAATAAATGTGTAGATATCAGCTAGGATCATTTACTGATATAAGCTACTGGATTTGCAGGAGAGATTACAGATGCTGGTACAAATCGCAGCCCTAGTGCTTACCTCAGTAATCCAGCTTCAGAAAGGGCCCAATACAAAACCAATATCGATACAGAGATGACTTTACTAAAGTTTGTAGACAATGAATGGGGGCCTATAGGTAGTTTTAGCTGGTTTCCTACGCATGGAACTTCCATGAGCAATACAAATTCTTTGATAAGTGGAGACAACAAAGGTGCAGCTGCACGTTTCATGGAGGACTGGGCCAAACAGAAGGGTTTTCCATCTGGAAATGATGATGCATATCTTAATGATTTTAGCTCTACTGGTAGTGAACAAAACTGGCTTCCACGAAGAGTTTCCAATATAGTTTCTCACCTGAATGACAACTGTAAGTTTTTGCTAAATTACAGTAACCCTAGTTTGAATTTACTGGATATCCTGATGTAGACTAGAATTTTTTGTTCACTCCACTTTTCTGACTATAACATAACACATTTTATAGTTGGTGGATATAATAAAAATTATGATTATTGACCTCTGTAGATTTTGTTTATTCACTAGGTTGATATGAAAACTCATAAGAAAATCGGGTGAACAAAATCATACTCCCATGATGTTTTTGTGTGTGTATTAACATTTGTATCAAAGCATGTAAATGCATTATCCCTGTATTGAAGACTTAAATTAAGGGAATGTTAATTTATTGAGTATCTAAACAGAGTAAACTACCATAGGTTGTAAATTTATACTGAGCAAAATCTTTGGGAGTAAAATCTTATCTCATATAGAGATGAATCTGGGACCATGTAACCATGTTTGTAATTCCTACATCTCTTTCATTCTGGAGTCAAAACTAAGCACAATTTTGATCACCCTCATTGGTAGGGTTAACATAATTGTTATCTTTATTGGTGGTATTAATAAATTTAACACATTATACTATTTATACATCAATGGTAACTGAATCTTATACTTAACTTACGGGGGAGTAAACATAACTGCAACGCATTTTTTCCCCTCCAAATTGAAGGATGTATAACCTTGTTCATAAACAAATCTATTGTAATTTTCTGTGAAATGAGTTTAGTGACGTAAAAAAACTGTACGACTTTGTTTTTGTTTGCAAATAACAATTGGTTCTTCAATGCAAGGTGGCAATTAAAATGTGATGTATGTATATTATATAAGCAATTAGGAGATAACAATGTCAATGCAGCAATTAGGAGATAACAATGTCAATGCACTGCAATTCATTTGTTTATGCTTAGCATTATTTTTGAAAAATATCCACTTGGGATCGAAATTTGGAATGAAAGAGACTGGAGCAGCAAAATGCCAAGAACAGGATAGTTTCCTGCTTAATGCTAAGATATAAAATGATGTTAAACTGAAGTTCAGCATTATTTAGCACATTTATGGTTTTAAACATGTCTGTTGCAAAATGTATTTATTCTTGCTCTTCAAGCTCAATTATTTCTGCAGTTGATGAGTTAAAGCAAGTTGCTTCTTGCTTCAAAGCATCAAGAGGTCAAAAGTTAGCTAGGTCATTAAGCTCAACACACAAGGTAAGGAGTTCACTCATGCAAGGCAACAAACCAAAATTTGTTTCTGCATTTTGTCAATCAAATTGTGGAGATGTTAGCCCAAACACACTGGGAGCTTTTTGTACCGATACTGGCCTTCCATGTGATTTTAATACCAGTACATGTAATGGGAAGAATGAACTTTGCTTCGGTCGTGGTCCAGGGTATAAATGATATTTATTTATTTGTTAGTAAAATTCCTTCAGTTAAATAAATAAATTGCTAATTAAATACATGCATTGAGCAGCTACCCTGATGAGTTTGAAAGCACGCGCATAATTGGGGATAAACAATACAATAAAGCCGTGGAGCTATTTACTTCTGCCTCAGAGAAAGTAAACGGTAAAGTTGATTCTCGACACACTTACTTGGATCTCTCACAGCTTGAAGTGGCCGTTACCACAAATAGTGGAGCCCAGCAAACAGTCAAAACTTGTCCTGCGGCTATGGGATTTGGTTTTGCTGCAGGGACAACCGATGGTCCAGGAGCATTCGATTTCAAACAGGGAGATAATACAGTGAGTTTATTTGGTTTCATTCAATAGGCTTTCTTGCATAGATGTGGTTAATATTCTTCTTTAATTATTTCTTTAACATTTTCCTTTTATATGTTAGGGAAATCCTTTTTGGAAACTAGTGAGAAATGTTTTGAAAACTCCAAGCAAAGAGCAAGTTGCTTGTCAAGCACCAAAACCAATTTTGCTTGATACAGGTGAAATGAAGACCCCATATGATTGGGCGGTAAGTTTGAACTTCTTACATAATTGTGATCATTGGTTAAATCCCATCTTAACAGCTTGTTCATTACAAGTCTTGATTATCTCTAAAGGCAGTGATAGTATACTTGTTCTATATCGTGTCATTAGATTTAGTCGTCCTTATTTTAATTTTTTTTTATGCATTTAACGGTTACTCTGCATAATGTTTCAGCCTTCAATCCTTCCAATACAAATAATTCGGATAGGGCAAGTTGTTGTCCTTTGCGTACCTTCAGGTTAGTCACTTTTTTCTCGAACTATAACTTTTCTTTTCCTTTTTTTTATTTCAGAAAAACATAGATTATGTGCAGTTTCTAATTTCTTTCTCCTGACCCGAATCATCCTTAAAAAAATTATTTTTCTGGGAATCTGTCTTCATTACATCTTCAGAATTCACGACAATGGCTGGGAGACGACTACGAAATGCAGTGAAGGAAGTGCTTACTAGCAGCAAACAGTTTGGCAACAATGTTCATATTGTTATCGCCGGGCTTACAAATTCTTATTCTCAGTATGTGACAACTTTTGAGGAATATCAGATACAAAGATACGAGGTTTGTTATGATACCAATTCCTAATTCTACGTCCATAGTCACCGCAGCCAAACATAAGATGTAGATATAACACCATTACATGAACAGTAATAGATATATGTCAATCATAACTGGACATGATTCTACGTTAGGGCTCCCCACCCTCCCCTTCACATTCATCCTTTACATGGTAAACACTACTTGCTGGAACCTTTTTGAGCTGTATCAAGTGCAAACCTTAAACAAAGTTCAAATAATGATTTTAGAAAGCTCTGACGAGCAATTTACTGTAATCGGCTATCCATATGTATTTTTAGTGCATACATCCACTTTTACCTTTAATATATTTAAACATGTCAAATAGGGCGCTTCCACTCTATATGGACCCCACACTCTGAGCGCTTACATTCAAGAATTCAAAAAGCTGGCAACGGCTCTAATCAGCGGTCAGCCCATTCCAGCAGGCCCATCACCTCCGGATCTACTGTCAAAGCAAATCAGCCTCCTCCCTCCAGTGGTAATCGACACGGTCCCCATTGGTGCAAAATTTGGCGATGTCACAACCGACATTCCTCAAAATTCGATGTTCAAGCCAGGTGATACAGTGAATGCCACTTTTCAGTCCGCATGCCCTAGAAATGACCTAATGACGGAGGGCACATTTGCCCTTGTGGAGATGTTGGACCGAGAGAGCAATACATGGATCCCTTCCTATGATGATGATGATTTCTGTTTGAGGTTTAAATGGTCCAGGCCTTCTAAATTTAGTGCAGAGAGTCATGCTGCATTTGAATGGAGGATACCCCAAGGGGTTGTTCCTGGTGTGTATAGGTTTAGGCATTTTGGTGCTTCTAGGAGTTTGTTTGGGTCTATTCATCATTTTACTGGTGCTTCTAGTGCCTTTGTCGTGGTTTAATATGAATATTTATGATTTTTAATGCTATGTCATCTCAGTTCTACTTTAATTGTTGTTCACAGTTAATATACATAGATCGTGGAAGTTGAAAATAATTCCAATATATCAAAACTTACCCCCCATCAGAAAAACTCAAACATGTGTGTATATGAACATGCTGATGTTAGTATTATCGTGCAATGGTGTAAATTGATCTTTAGCATTTAGCATGTTAAGACTAAAATAGTAATAATTAACTGATGCTAATAATAAAGAAATATAAAAGGGCTTGTTATGCCTCAGTTTGTACTTTAGGAAAACAGCAAGCAGAGAGTAATCACAATCAAAGATCAGACCAAAGTTCGTCAGAGAAAGCTTCGAAGGTTGTCAGAGATGAGACTGCTGGTGCTGGAAGAGCCAAGGAGCTGTTGGATGGGGACTGCAGTTGAAAGTATGGGCGGGATCATGTGTACTAGTGTGCAAGTGCACAAGTGATATGTTGCATATATTGTTAATTACTTACCTAAAGTTAATTTGTGAATTATCAGGATCAGTTTAGAGCCGTTGTAATTAGTCCTATATACATGAAGGCAATGTGCATGTAAGTACATATGATCAGTTGCAATTTGAATATAATTCTAAGCTTATTTCTTCACGTGTCTCTTATTCTTTTCTTCTTGTGCATTTCTCTTCCTGCTATATCTTCCCTGTATCCAACCTTCTTGCTTCATTAAGCTCTTCTTCTTGCATCCATCAATCTACTCCCTGAATATCTCTTTATCTCCCCTAAACATCTAACCTATCAGACCATCCAAACTCAGCCAGTTTTTCACTTTTCATTTCTAATTTTTATGTTTTGAGTTCCGATAAAAATTTAAAATTCAATTTTTCATCAAAATTCAAATACGAGGATGCGGTAGCTTATTATTTTCTAAGTACAACTGTCAATCACCTTGGAGAACTACAGTGTGCGTTCACACGATAAAGTATCTGAGTTCCATATTGTCCTTAATTTAGGTGGGAGTTAATCGGTCGAAGTCCCGCTTGATTCTGAGTTAAAACGAAGGAGTTATTGCAGTTCGAACAAAAAAAATAGCAGCTTTTGCACTAGGCGGAGTTCAAATATGTGGATGTGGTAGTCTGTTATTTTCAAAGTACAACTGTCAGTCCCCTTGGAGAACTACAGTGTGCGTTCATATGAAGTATCCGAGTGTTCCATACTGTCCGTAATTTAGGTGGGAGTTAATCGGTCGAAGTCTCGCCTGATTTCGAGTTAGAACGAAGGAGTTATTGCAGTCCGAACAAAAAAAATAGCGGCTTCTGCATTAGGCGAATTTCAAATATGGGGATGTGGTAGTCTGTTATTTTCTAAGTACAATTATCAGTCCCCTTGGAGAACTACAGTGTGCGTTCACACGATGAAGTATCCGAGTGTTCCATATTGTCCGTAACTTAGGTGAGAGTTAATCGGTCGAAATCCCGCCTGATTCCAAGTTAGAACGAAGGAGATATTACAGTTCGAACAAAAAAATTAGCGGCTTCTGCATTAGGTGGAGTTCAAATATAGGGATGTCGTACCTTACTATTTTCTAAGTACAACCGTCAGTCGCCTTGGAGAACCACAGTGTGCGTTCTCACGATGAAGTATCCGAGTGTTCCATACTGTTCATAGTTTAGGTGGGAGTTCATCGGTCGAAGTCTCGCCTGATTCCGGGTTAGAATGAAGGAGTTATTGTAGTCTGAACAAAAAAAATAGCGGCTTCTGCACCAGACGGAATTCAAATATGGTGATGCGGTAGCCTGTTATTTTCTAAGTACAACTGTCAGTCTCTATGAAAAACTACAATGTATGTTCAAAATTCTCATTTTTCAAATTTATATTAAAATAAATGTTTTTGATTAATGGATAAATAAGTTACCCATTTATAACCCTTTTAAAAATGGATCAACCCAACCTATAACTCATTTAATAATATTCATAAATGGATTGACCCAACCCATTTATAAGTAGGATAAATGGATTAGGTCATATTTTGACAGGTCTACCTACCAGGGCTGTCAAAGGCCAAAGCCTTTGTCGTTAATCCTTTAAAGAGGTTTAGTACGTGTCACCGCAAAATGATACAAGGAATGAGGAATTTTTCTTTTTTTCGACGGTATACATGTACCAGTTGGATTGAGCTCGGGAATATTATATGGTTGATGGGGTTCATTTGCCTCGTTCTATTTAAATCGTGCATTGTACAACCAAAAAAGTGAAAGAGCATCATTTTTTCTTTTTTTTTTAATTACAACTAACGAAAATATATCAACCTGCCTTATCAAAAGAGTATCATTTTGTTGCCATTATACTTGGTCCAATTTTGAACGTAGTGTACCATTATTTTCGTTAGACTTCAGAGTGTCATGGGTAAAAGTGATCCAGTCTCGCAAAATATCCAAACCTTTTGAAAAAAATGGTTAAGGTCAAAACGCATTTTGATCGAAACCGCATCTTAATTTGAGTTACAGATTGAAAAATATGATCATTTTAAAATTGACCTCTATTTTACTTTGGTTCCACTTCGCAGAGCTAATAACTACATCATTCAAATGAAACATCCAAATGCAATGAGCGTTCTACTTAACAATACAAATCTATCGGTCCAATTTCACTCAATTACGATTTAAATTGAAGAAGTTATAATATAAAGAAAATCAATGTAACGTTGATGATTATGTTAGGTGCCGAACAGAATTATACCGAACTGTGAAAACGGTCTAGTAGGCCAGAATTTGGTTGGATCCGAACCAAATTAGCTGAACATAATTTACCTAATTAAGTCTGTCAAAGAATATTCGAAAAATCCAAAATCCATCTGCGTTCATATCCGAAAAGCGGATAAAAAGGGGATAATTATCCTATATTCGAAAAAAGAGATAGATGTAGATATGAAGGCGCCTGCGTTCGAAAATCATTCGTCCAGTTTTTTTTCAAGATCATAACTTATATTATGTGTATTTTAGACAACGAAAGATATGTAAATATTGTTTTATTAAATTAATAGTTTATATTATATGCATTTAATGCATATTAATTGCTTAATACTATTTATCATCATTATATTTGTTGACTTTGCTCACTTTTATTATCAATGAGATTGGAAAAAATATGTTATGAAATGACCATATCTATGGTGTTTTGATGATAACAACCAAACAACAATGCTACCAACGGTTTCATCAAGTACACTACAGATTTAGTAAGCATGCAATGGAAGAGACGAGAATAAAAGCATGTATCAAAGAATACTCTGCTTCAAAGTAATGCTATAGGAGTGCATGAGCTTGAGAAAACCTACAACGGTATTAACTATTCTATTGGAACGCTTCAAAGCTAAAGCTACAATCGATTGAAGGCTGAAAAGCTCAATAAAACATGAAGGAGCAAACAAATAAAATTTACACTATTTAGTCGATTGTATGGGGGACCAGTCGACTGAACCCAGTCAACTAAATATGCTATTTAGTTTACTGATTTTCGTTATGCTCTCAGGATTGACTTTTATAAAGAGTTAGTCGACTGAACTACATATCTAGTCGACTGAATGCACAGAAAATGGCTAGTTCCTTAAAAGGTTCCTTCACATCTCTTCGCGCCTATGGTTACTTCTCTTCGTTGATGGATATTTCTAAAAGATTGTGACTCTACCTTAACATCCCTACAACATCTGTTAAAACCCCTAATCATCCTGAATCTAAACAAAACTCAATGCTATGAAATTCATACCTAAACTCTCAAACGCAAAAGCATTTACCATGTTCTTCAAAAGATTCATGTGATTCAGATAATATCAACTAGTGTGCTTCATCTCCACATTTCATATCCTAGTCGAATAAACTTCTTAACCTCTACACCTCCACTCAATATCGTTTGGTTTGGTTATATGAGTTCTTGTATCGAAAAGAGACAATTTGTATATAGAAGATACACTGTATCAAGATGTAACTTTTTGTTACATTGTTTGTTCACTACACCATAAACGTCATTTCGCAACGGCTTTGAGCCGTTGCAAATAGATTTTGCAACGGGCCTAAGCCGTTTCAAAATCAAGAGTGGCAAAATTTTGCAACGGACCCTGCCCGTTGCGAAATTAATATTTAGCAACGGCTAAAGCCCGTTGCTATTTTATACTTCGCAACGGATTTACTCCGTTGCTAATTTAATTTTGCAACGGGTTATAGCCGTTACTAAATTATACCGTGTGCCATTCTTTATATTTTCGCAACGGCCTGAGTCCGTTGCTAATTAAAAAAACCCACAGTTATCTTTGATTCTGCATCTCTCCCCCCAGTTCACATGCTGTACAAATCTTTGCAAACTTAATATAAATACCATAACAGTTGATAACCAGTACACAGATCAACGAACAAAATACTTTCAATATATTGAACACAAACAAGCTTTACAGTTCTAATAGTATTACCGTACAAAGTCAAGGTAACCATAATGATATTACAATATTACAGTACATTTCAACTTCATAGAAACAATATTACAACACTGCAGAAGAGCTGAGAAGCACAAGTTCTAATAGTATTACCGTACAAAGTCAAGGTAACCATAATGATATTACAATATTACAGTACATTTCAACTTCATAGAAACAATATTACAACAATATTACCTACTTTTGTAATGCTAAAGAGCTGAGAAGCACAAGATCTTTTGGAATCAAAGCCTCTGTAGAAAAAGAAAAAAGGTTAGTTCAGTGACATGATTTCTGCTCAATGTGCACGTGTATGTGCACATACAGGTATTTTATCTCTTTTTTTCCAGCAAAAAACAGTCCTTTATTATTATTTTTCAATTTCAGATTAGGTTTTCTGGTTGATTTTCTATCACATGCCTCTGTTGTTGGATTCATGGCTGGAGCAGCTATACCAATATCACTTCAACAACTTAAGGGTTTTCTTGGTATTGCTAACTTTACGGGGAAAACTGATATTGTTTCTGTTATGAAATCTGTAATCAGTTCAGCTAGACATGGGGTACTATACATGTTTAGAAGTATTATATTCAAAAAATCATGCTATATGTGTGTTCCATAAAAAATTATAACTTTTATTTTTACTTCTTTTCAGTGGAATTGGCAGACTATACTTATAGGATCAGTCTTTCTGGTGCTTCTTTTATCTGCCAAGTATATAGTAAGAGGACATTAGTTTCTTTAAATCCTTCAATTATTACATCAAAATTCAAAGATTACAGCTATACTGATTATGTGATAGGGGAAGAAGAACAAAAACTTGTTCTGGATTCCAGCAATTGCTCCATTGATCTTTGTTGTTCTTTCCACATTTTTTGTGTACATTACTCGTGCCGATAAGCATGGAGTTAAAATTGTAGGTTCTTAATGCTAACTATATTATTCACAGTGCTAAAATATTATGTGTGTGTGTATTGCAAACTAAAGAAAGTAAAATATACGTGAAGGTCAACGATCTTCAAAAGGGTTTAAATCCATTTTCATTCGACGAAATTTATTTCACTGGCGATAAGCAAGATCACATAAAAACAAACCACTTCAGGCTGATAACTTCGCCATTATTTAGACTGGGTTTTTCAGTTTAGCAAAGGAGGAAATTACCTCAAAGCATTAATTGCTTAGAGACATAGCACATTTGCAAATCAAAATTTTAAAAATAAATGTTCCTATTAAAAGACCAAGAAAATCATAGAAGTACTACTTAGCCAAATCCAGACGATTGAAACTGAATTATTGTTTGCTACATTCGTTTATAAATTGTTTGAATCGTTCAATACCGATTTCACATAAGAAGCTTTTCTCCCATCTCATATATGCTAATACTGAATCCAATCAATCTATAAAAGTTTAAGCGGAGATGACGGCATCAAATAATTTTGAAGCCAATACCAGCTCTGAGTACAAATTAAAACATAAGAAAGAAAAACGACAGTTTCTGTTTTAGAACAGTTTAAAAAATCTTTCTTGACTGCAACTATTATTTTGAAAATCAAATCGTAAAAAATAAAATGGAAGGAACAATGTTCCAGTTGTAAAGGGCCAAGAAAATCATACCGATTAATCGATCAATCCAGGCGAGTGTAACTGAAAATATTCATCATAATTTCGCAAGAATTATTTATAAAGTTTTCTGAATCATTCAATACTGAATTCAAACAAGAAGCTGAATTTGCTTACTGTTTATTCAATGAACAGAAAAGACAAATGAAGGAGATTTTGAATCATAGAAGAAACAAATTAGAAGAATTAAGAGAAAAGATTTTGAAGTATCGGAGAAATGAAAGTAGACGCCAGCGACTGATGACGCAGAGAATTTAAAGAAAAGGATTAGGGTTTGATGAACTGAAATGGCAATTTTAACCCCAGTTGTAGATAAGATAATGGACTGCTAATTTTAACTAATATCACGTAGCGCTTCTACTTAAATTATTTTAAGCCGTAGAAATATTATATTAGCACATACACATATGAAAATAACAATATAAATTTTATGTTAATTATTTGTATACTCGTTTGCATATGTGAATTAATCAAATATTATATACTCGTTTGCATATGTGAATTAATCAAATATTATATACTCGTTTGCATATGTGTAAGATAAGCCAATATTTTCAGAGTCATGTGAATAATTTATAAAAATAATCACCGACAGTACCCATCATAAATCTAAAAATATGAAAACATAAAAATAAATCTAAAAAATTGTAATAGCTCATACCTGCTTCTCCATCTAAAGATATCGAATTGAACTCTTTGGGTGAGACACATAACCACCGACTCCAACATCACCAAAGGTCGTAGCAAGAGGATGATTTTGCTTGGCTGTGGCCTCATCCGGTAACAGTATATTGTCTACAATCACCTTCTCATGTGTTGGAGGTACAGGTTTTCCATGTATGATGGATGCCGTCGAATCTGTGCAGACTAAACCTGTTGCAACAACTTCTAGATCGAAGTTCAACATTTCACATTTTTTATTTGTCGAAACATGTGAAATTTGCGGATTAGCAACAACGTCGGTGTTCGACGTTCTTCCTCCATTTTCCTGATGTGTCCCAACGCTTCCTCCTTCGTTGGAATCAATGTCTGGTATCTGGTTTTCTCGATTCACATATCCTTTTAACATGCCGAAAATTGACTTCAATGTCCCCTCCACATTCTCCAATGTCCCCTCCACCTTCTCAATCCTTGCTGTCAAATTATCTGAGCCTGATTTAATCTTTTTGAGTTGTTTACGTGAAATAGTAGAAGCTTTAACTTGCGACTTTGATATCATACTTCCAACACTTCGAGTCCGGCCCTTTTTATCCTTGCCAAACACTTGTGACAAGATGTCTTCATCCAATGTCAAATCTTCTTCCTCGTCATCATTGATTGTTTCCTTCGCTTTTGCAATTTTCCCCTAAAATATGATAATGACTGAGATATAACGTGCATTGATAAGTTGCTAAACTAAAACAATATATTGTTTAACTTACAAAGTACGAAGAATTCGAATCTGATATGGTGCCATCCTTTTTTGTATGAGTTTTCTCCCATACTAGACGACGTGTGATTTCTTTTTCTGGATTTTCACTTGCCTGCAACCATGAAAAAGGATTAGTAGATGGAAAAACAATGAAACTATCTTTCTATCCATGCCTATAAGGGGACAGACTTATTGACAGATTAAGTACACGGAGTTTAGATATATTAAATGTTGAACATCTTCTTGTCAGCTCTATCACTGGAACCGATGGCTAGAAAGTAAACAGATTTATCTAATTGAGACAGTTTAAAAAAAAATTGAAAACACTTTTTTTTTCTTTTTTCTTTTTTGTGATAGAACTGAAGACCATTGGCATTGGTTGTGTACAAATCAGGGAAATGTTCTTTCAAAATTGGTTGTACATGCATGATACCAGGCACAAAATTGTTTGGGAAAGAGGCAACTATCCAAAAAATAATACTTTGTTTATATAAAGTAATAATCGAACAACTACCAACAATAGAAAAACTGCAGCAAAAAGGCATGATCATTCATAATACTCACATATTAATCAAATAAAAAACATACGGTTGAAATCAGACGAGTAAGTGATGCGGTTAAATACACACACATCGTGTGATGCAGTGCAGGAGCATAAATGATTGAAACGTTGCATAAGTTAGGGCCAACATAACAGGCTGGTTTGATATTAGACATCAGCACATGATTTAAAAAAAAACGTACCATTTTATGTTCGACTACGGCATGACTTGTACGACCACTGTGATGACTATAATTGTACACTGATCTGTTTTTTTCCTAGCTCTCTTCTTTCGTGTGCACCGGGTTTTGCTTCGTTTTTCAAGAATCCGTCCCAATCTTCTAGGCTAACTTTTGGAGGACAATTTTTTCTTCTATCTTCATCATTATCAAATTTGTCGTAGTAATTTGTCCTCAATTCACTTTTATATCTCCTAAATGACACGCACATTTTTTTCAAATAAAGCTCTTTTGCATCCGACTCTACGTCATAAAATTTCTGTATATGTTAGTGTAATTCAAAAAATATGTTAGTGTAATCAATGCGGTGCATGAGAAGTAGAACAGAAAATGAAGAAAATGAAGAAAAAGTTAAACCATATAACAGACTAAATCCACAAAAATATATTACTAATGTGTTTTACTTATGTGAATAGTGAGAACCAGCCTCTTATGGTACACAAGTCAATTCTTACTGAGTAGACACTAATATCATCTTATATGAAATTCAAAAACTGAAGTGGTCAAGAAAAAGATCCTTAAAAGATTCTTAAAATATAGGATAGTTAACTGATCAACCTACTCGTATCTGCCTCTAATAGTGAGTTCTGTATCCTACAAAAGGTTTTCTTAGTCGTCTTTTTTTTATAATGAAAAACTGGTTATCAAATTGACAGTCACTTGATTTAACCCCGCCTGTTGATGACTTGTGCTTGTTTCACTTGGAGCTGGCTAACTTAGGTATTATGCGTAATTATATAATATGGTACCATTGGACCTTGCAAAGACATAGATGGTCGAATTATAGAAATTTAAGTATCAGTCTTTTCTTCTTTATTGCTTAAAGTTAAAAAATGAATTGTTATGTGATTTCTGTAGAACGATTACAGTGGTCCATAACACACACTAGTTTTCTCCAGGAGAAGGAAATTTGCTCTCAGTTTTTGTGACAACTTTACAAGAGGATTGTAAGCGTTTGCCTTTTTTTATGCATACAAGAGGATTGCAAGTTGCAATCATGAAACTAAAAAGGGTTAAAATAATTACTATTCTTCCTATAAACTTTAAAAAGGACAGTAATGCTTTTTTACTTTTACTTTTTAATCAGCCACAGAGCACCAGTCTCTTAATGAGAAAGTATTTTAGGAGCATATCTAACAGTCGGTCGTTCTTTTTACTTTTTAATCAGCCACAGAGCACCCAACAAGTTAACTAGGCACCAAAACAATCAAAAATGAATAAAAAATGCATCTGGCAAAGAGAATGGGTTAAAACAGCCGTGTGTATGACGTTTTAAATGGCTCAGCCTGCACATATTATGCCATTTAATGGTTGACCCATATGGATACAGGTTGCTACTTGTTGAACAAGCCTCACCGGAAAGTGAGGTTGTTCAGTTGGTGAACAAGCCACCATTGGCAAACCAAACACATCTTAGTTAAGTACATTAAGAGAATTTGTAAGCTAATTGAAAAATGTTTTTGGTCAATCTGGGATGACGTGGTTGATGAGGGGCTAAGTCTTCGCTACTGGAGCAACATAAGGTGACATAGGTAATGGGAAAAATACTCACATAAATTTTGGACTGTCGGATCACCCAGTCAATCTCATTGTATTACTAAATTTCCAATATTAGGCTGGCTGCAATATTTGTTAAACTTACGTAGCCATCTCATACTCACAAACAATCAGCTGATCGTAAACAAAATAAAAATAAAATGAAGAAAAAGTTAAACCACATAATAGTAGGCTTACCCGCAATTCATCCCAAACGTCATCTTTACATTTCCCCGGTACTTTATCCCAACTTTCATATGATATCGGTACGTGAATTCGTACCAATTTACCAATTTTACTGCCTATCTTTCCAGCATTATCTGAAATTGCAACACCGTATGCATTGATCTCGACTTTCTCGGGTTGTGAAGCTGACGAATGCGAGACTGAATGGATCGAAGCTTCCACGGCTTCTGACATCACTACATCATTTACAGTGTAATATCATCCATTAACAATACCAATAGATGATTATTATTCGTAAACAAGGAAAAATATTTTAAACTGCAGAGGAATAGGCATCATACAAAATCACAGTTCAACTATCTCCCAAGGAATAAAATGTGAAACTAAATTCCTATATTATTTGAACTGGTAATGGCAGATGAATATATAAGTAAAAACAAAGCATAAAAGTCGGTTCAACTATCTCCCAAGGAATAAAATGTGAAACTAAATTCCTATATTATTTGAACTGGTAATGGCAGATGAATATATAAGTGAAAACAAAATCATGGATACAACTTTTATGACGATCGATTAAGACATTTCAATCCTACACGCTAGATATGAATGTTCTTATGTACACCAACCAAGGTGTATAAGCAACTTATATGCTTGTCCAACAATCATATGTAGGAAAAAAAGAGTTCATAACATACGTTACCGTAATATTTTCTCTTTGTTTACATATTTCACGATACGATAATTAGATGAAATCGACGAGGAAACTCAGTTCAATTTAAAAACATATACACCAAACATTACAAACGAGTCCATACACAACAAACATTACAAATGCTGATAATATTCATAGTCAAACAATTTTAGCCACATTTGAAATTCAACTCAATTTATTTAAAAAATTCATCTTATATTAACATATGCATTTGATAAGGTCTTCTAATTTTTGGTTATCTTCAAAGGCTGATTGATAAGAAGTAGGAAACTCAACGTCATCCACGGTTGTAGTCAACCGCTTAGGTGTGTGTAAAACCACAAACCATCCGCTATTTTTTAGATCTTTTGAGTAGAACACTTGACTCGCTTCCGACGCAAGAATAAATGGCTCATCGTTCATCCTATCCTTGGTCTTTAATTTTCCTAAGTTAACTGTAATCAAGTTTGAAACAGGATCAATCTTGCAACCATTGACCTTATCTTCGACCTTCACCCAATCACAATAAAAAACCGTTTGTTTAAAATCTATGTAATCCAACTCAATTATCTCTTGGATAACTCCGTAATACATTGTCTCTGCTTCTTTATAATTTTTATCTTTTCCACTGACTCTAAATTTTGTAATTGCTCTCATGCATACGCCGCTGTCTTGTGTTACCATCCGCTCTTCGTAACTTTTCGGAGAAAATATAAACCCATTTACTTGATACTTCATATAACTACGAGCCTTGAACTTCGGCCCATTCACAAGCCGCCAATGAATTGAATCAATGTCGTTTGTTTTCACCAACTAAAAAAATAAAATGTGAAAATATGATTAATAAATACGATGTACGATCCATTTAAGTACATGCGAAATATTAAATAAACTTTAATATACCTCGCCACGTAACCAAATAGTAAAATTTTGACATGCTTCCATGGATGAAATCCCACTTCGAGATTGAGATTTAGTATTTTTCACATAAATGGTATACCTCCTACAACAAACACATTTCAAAACATTTATACGAGCTGATTTACAATGGTGAAGATTCATCAATTATTCGTGAACTTACTTCTCCCATTCATCCAATCCATCATATTTATTGAGGATCCATCTACGAACTTGTTCGAACTGCACTGAGGTTAAGGTTATATCTTTACCATTATCTAAAGGCATCTCACCAGCAAACTCATCATCCTCGTCTAAAAAAGCCTCACGAGTATGTTTATGCGTGCCATCGCCTCCTTTTGGCATATACTCCATGCAGTAAAGACTAGCTTCCTGTATGATATATCCCTCTGCAATACATCCTTCAATATATCTTTTGTTGCGCACATATCCTTTATATATTTTCATCAACCTACGAATGTAGATTGATTATGAATAATTAGTACTTATTATAATCGAATGATGATGAACAAAATTAAATTTAGTAATTTACCGTTAGAAAGGATACATCCACCTATATCTAACAGGACCACAAATCAATGCTTCTTCGACTAAGTGAACCATAAGATGGATGCTGATATCAAAAAATGCAGGTGGAAAATATTTTTCAAACACACAAATTGCTTCCATTAGACTACTCTTCGCTTTTAAAAGATGTTCTCTGTTGATCACTTTTGAGCATAAAATATTAAAGAATAGACTTATACGATGTGACGCCCCACCTCTATGCTCATAATAACAAAGAGTATTAAAAGAAATACTGTCTATTATTACGAAGAATAAGGCTGGATAAGAGCGACCATCCGTAATTGGCCTTACACTAATATTGGTTATCTCGATAGGAGTGGTATATACTTTTATTTTTCATCTATTATTTATTTACTCCCATCGACATATCCAATTATCAGTATAAAACAAACTACGATAGTTCATAATAGTTTAGGACATTAGATATAACAATAACACAGATAATATAAATGCGGAACACAGATTAACAAAAATCTCATATATATATAACCGATGTCAGTTAATACATAGTTGACACAATACATATGATACAACTACAACTGTCGACTCTAGAAGTTATATATACAAGTACATTATCGACTAATATACATGAATACATATCATTCTATACAATGACACGACTACTACAAAATGACTGACAACTTCAGAAGATGTGAAAAGTCTTCAATCCCGAACAGCAACTCAAAGAAAGAAATCTACAACCTGAAATACTCGGGTCTGACCCGAGTATTACATTCAAAAGAAAATAATACCCAGGTCAGTCTAATTCAAACCAGTTTATTAATGCACAGAAGCAATAATAATCAATATAAAACATCAACTCTAGTAGGGCTGCAGCACACGCACGCGTGTGCTGCCTCGCCACTACAGCATGTATACTCAAAAGATCAACGCATCAAAAGCAAAGGAAATACCAATAAAATCAATACAGTGTGGCTGCAGTGCACGCTCGCGTGCACTGCCTCGCCACTGCAATGATGAAGTCATCACAACTCCAATTATTAACAGAAAGTAGAAACTGTAGAGGTTGAGTCACTACTATCAGGACTTAACACAACTTCAATGATTCAGCAGTATGGAAAAGGCTCGTAAGGCCAGATGCACGAAGGCAGTTATACCAAAACAATTGCAACCGTAAAAAGAAACAACCTCGACAGCAAGAGAACAAGGCAGCAATAGTATGCAAGTGCAGACCACATAAAGGCCATGCATCAGTAAGACAGATTCAACTCAGCTATGCAATACATCCCACTCAAGAGCCTATACGAACATGAAGTACAACAATGCAACGGTATCCGACTAAGGTACATCAGGTCAGAGACCAAAATAATGACAAGTAGACAAGACCAGTCCAGCAACTACACTCAAATGCAATCATGTACAACCAGGCTGCCAAATTCAAGAAACAATGGGACAGCAAGAATATGAATGCAGTAGTGACTAATGTAAGTGCAGACACAAGTGCTACCAGATAGCAATGTAGCATTAAGGGAACACGTAGAACAGTGAACCAGCTAATGAGCAAAGAGTCAGAACCCAAAACAGATGGAAGTGACACAGCCAGTTCGAATATGTATCAGCGAACATATGCAAGGGTTAAGCAAGTGAAATATGCAAACAGACCAGTAAATGCAACAGATATATAGTGATGCACAAGCAAGAATATGAATGCAATCATATACACTGCAGTGAAGCATTCATTCATGAAACATAAATGCAAACTAACTGACTCAAGTGATACTAATTATATGCTCTGTGCACACTGAAATTCAAGTGATACAACTCGAAGTAATGCACCAAGTTCATATAACAACACAAGTGCATAGGGGCAATGAAATGGAGACTGTACTCAGGTGGACAGTACAAGATAAAGAAATAAGCAATGCAAGTGAAACTAGGTTACTTCGACGACATGATGCAATGCAACAGCATACCCAACGACTCAACTGCCCAGGGTTAACGATGATTGTATGAATGCACATATACGAAGGATATTAACAAATGAAGGTTCAAGTACTACCAGCTCCAAGCCTATAACACAAATGACCAGTTATCTGACAACCAGGTAACAGTGAAACTACAAGTGTTCAACTACAATAGACCCAATGATACTAATATGGAATGCAGTGCAACTCAAAACGAACTCAATTGATCATGTACACAGGGAACTCAAATATGTAGGTTTAAACTTTGCGGATAAGATGCAAGCAAACGAATCAATGCAACATGACTCAAGTCAGTGAGCTCTTGGATATGTAGACCAACATTAGTGAAACATGATGCAAGGACCACAATGATACTGAAACAAATAAAATTTGACCAGTGGCCAACATCATAACCAAGTCAAAGTCGAGGTAAACAAGTCAGATCAATAGCAGTATTATCGGAGATGAAGCCGAGAATATCAAAGACATGGCAACCAAACATTATCTAATAATCGAACAATTTCCAAAATTCCAACGAAACTGCCATTGCAAACATGAACAACTGCAACCAGTATAATGAACAATGGCAAGTATACTACGGGGTGAAGTACAAGTAAAATAAAAACACCAAAAATCAAAGTCGGTGTCTAGGAAACAAATAAATGCCGAAATCCACTAAAGCAAAACCAACAATTCAAATCACTGAGCACAACAATTTAACTTCAATTGGTCAAAACATATCTTAACAACACCGAATGGCCCAGAATAAGGTCAGAGCCACGATGATCAAAGAAAACGAACAAGGTCGTGGTCATCACGAAAACAAGTCGTGAGTCGAACAAATCAAAACAAGAAAGTCACGAAGCAGTAAGTTCCAAGCAACATCAATTACCAATACCAAATGAAAACAAATGGCAGAGATAAAACAAGGTCGAATCCAACTAGAATTACAGATGCATCATAAGAAGAGTGAACTAGATGTGAGTAATACGATTACTCACCATTTTCGACGAGGCAGTGAAACCAAAACCCTAGCAGCCTCGAGTGACTCCAAGCGATTTTGCGATTGACAAGGCGAGGCTGAAACGTCCTTCGATCGAGCTATGGGGGTTGACGCCTTTGATTTCTCGATGCCCTGATTTCGATCGAAGAAGGAGGGACGGGTTGAATCGAATAAGGAGGAGACGGCTACCATTTTTATTCTTTGTTTGGTTAGGGTTATGGAACGAGAAAATGACGTGGGCCGGGTCTTCGAAATGAAGGAGGGAGGGATGTTTTATCTCCTGGGATAAGGCAGCTCTAAACTAAAATATGGGCTTCTATAAATTTTAAAGCCCGAACTGCTTTACAACTTTTTCAAAGAAACGCAATCAATTAAAACTCCAGCTGAATTAAACAAACAATCTAAGCGTCACATTGACGATAGTTAATTGTAAAAAATCTCGGGTTGTTACAGACTCCCCTCCTTAAAGGAATTGCGTCCTCGCAATTATAAGGAATAAATGGACAGAAGGTAACAACTAAAAGAGCAAGGTAATGACGAGTGCATAAGCAAAGCAAATGTCAGCAGGGGAAGTACTAAATATGAAATCAAAAAGGTTCGACTGCTTCAATCAAAAGAATCAACATCGTGGGAATCAGGGATCAAAATCAGACGACTAACAAAAGCAAGAACAATCGAGTTCCAGCAACTAAAAGAGAAGGAAAACAGAGCAGAAATCCCATACAGAGCACGAATCGAATGTGGGTAAATCAAATTACTCACCTGAATCTCCAGAGAAAAACGAAGCTCAAATCTCAAAAATCTCAAATGTTTACTTATCTCAAACGATAATCAGAAGATAAATCAAATATCTGATTATCTCAAACGATAGTCAGAAAATAAATATTCAATTATCAAAAAGCGATAATCAAATTTCTCAAATCAACATATATTCGATTATCATAAACGATAATCAAATTTCAAATTCAGCAAATATTTAATTACGTCAAGCGATAATTAAATCTCAAATCAACAAATATTTAATTATCTAAAGCGATAATTAAATCTCAAATCAACAAATATTTAATTATCTAAAGCGATAATTAAATCTCAAATTAACAAATATTTAATTATCTAAAGCGATAATTAAATCTCAAATCAACAAATATTTAATTATCTAAAGCGATAATTAAATCTCAAATCAGCAAATATTTAATTATCAAAAGCGATAATTAAATCTCATATCAACAAATATTTAATTATCTAAAGCGATAATTAAATTCGAAATCAGCAAATATTTAATTATCTAAAGCGATAATTAAATCTCAAAGCAACAAATATTTAATTATCTAAAGCGATAATTAAATCTCAAATCAACAAATATTTAATTATCTAAAGCGATAATTAAATCTCAAATCAGCAAATATTTAATTATCAAAAGCGATAATTAAATCTCATATCAACAAATATTTAATTATCTAAAGCGATAATTAAATTCGAAATCAGTAAATATTTAATTATCTAAAGCGATAATTAAATCTCAAAGCAACAAATATTTAATTATCTAAAGCGATAATTAAATCTCAAATCAGCAAATATTTAATTATCAAAAGCGATAATTAAATCTCATATCAATAAATATTTAATTATCTAAAGCGATAATTAAATTCGAAATCAGCAAATATTTAATTATCTAAAGCGATAATTAAATCTCAAAGCAACAAATATTTAATTATCTAAAGCGATAATTAAATTTCAAATCAGCAAATATTTAATTATCAAAAGCGATAATTAAATCTCATATCAACAAATATTTAATTATCTAAAGCGATAATTAAATTCGAAATCAGCAAATATTTAATTATCTAAAGCGATAATTAAATCTCAAAGCAACAAATATTTAATTATCTAAAGCGATAATTAAATTTCAAATCAGCAAATATTTAATTATCAAAAGCGATAATTAAATCTCATATCAACAAATATTTAATTATCTAAAGCGATAATTAAATTCGGAATCAGCAAATATTTAATTATCTAAAGCGATAATTAAATCTCAAAGAAACAAATATTTAATTATCTAAAGCGATAATTAAAACAACAAATCAACAATTATTTAATTATCTAAAGTGATAATTAAAAGCAACAAATATCCGATTATCAAAAACGATAATCAGAACCCATATCAACAAATATCTAATTATCACAAGCGATAATTAGAAGCAACAAATATCTGATTATCAAAAACGATAATCAGAACTCATATCAACAAATATCTAATTATCACAAGCGATAATTAGAAACAACAAATATCTGATTATCAAAAACGATAATCAGAACTCATATCAACAAATATCCAATTACCTGCAGATAATTGGAAGCAACAAATATCTAGAAATCAATTAAGAAGACTAGAAAATCAACATAAAAGCTTGGATCGATCCCATCAGATGGCGAGTTTTTAATTCGCCGCACGTGCATCTCAGAGTGGCCGAAGCCTACCAAGTACTCAACATAATTTTGGCGCCCATCAGATTGACCCGAAGGTCCGCAGAGTGACCCGAAGGTCTAGTACTGGTATTTGACCCGAAGGTCCGCAGAGTGGCCCGAAAGCCCAACAAATGACCCGAAGGTCCAACAAATGACCCGAAGGTCCTCATAGTGGCTCGAAAGCACACGAAAGCATCAAAATGTTTCAATTAACGAGTCCGGAATTAACCAAAATAGCAAACGCACATGTCCCATAACCACGAGTTTTACTAAATTGTTTAATTCTCTTCATCGTTTCCTTGAAAGTGCAAAATTGTGTATTTTGTAAAAATACACTTTACATTCTCAAACGGACAAGTCCGGAATTAAGCGAATCAGTAAAAGAAAGGGGTCACAGTCCTCGATTTTGCTGAAACGTTTAAATCGCTTCCTCATTCTTTTGAAAGCGTAAACTGTTAAATTTCTGAAAACAATTTTTTTTATTTATTTTATAAAAATAACAATTCACCTTCTCAACTGGACAAGTCCGGAGTTAAGCGAAACAGTAAAAGAAAGGGGTCATAATCCTCGATTTTGCTGAATCGTTTAAGTCGCTTTCTCATCCTTTTGAAAACGCAAACCGTTAAAAATTTATAAAACAATTTTCATTTTTAAAACGAGTTTCCAATCACGTGATTAAAGCAGCAATATTAGTAACAATTTCGATAAGGAAATTGTACTTCTCAAAATACCGTAAAAACGGTCACAAATCAATATTGCGGAATAACCGCTTGAAAATCCACTTTTAAAATTTGACGGTTACTGAAGCCAAAGCGACAGTAATTTTAAAACGTCAAAATCACATCAAAACAATTTACATCAAAATGTAATATCAGAGAATTTTCATTCATCAAAATGCCATAAAACACCGTGCTTCAAGAATTTAGCATTGGTGTAAAAATCCCGTTACAAAAATAACGGCAACAAAATACGTTTCATAACCTAGCATCGGTTCAACGTAAAATAAATGCAGTAACGTGCAATTCAAATTTTTTTTTTTACACGTACTACAAAATAAACAGAGAATCATTCAAATGTATCTTCAATGAAGATAATTTAAAACAGCAAAAATCTAATCAATAGATGATTAGTACAAAAGAAAGCCAGCGGAAATTTCAACAAAAATCACATATCTGCAATTTCTTCGAATCCTCAGTTCGGATTCGAAGTTCTCAAAGAAACAAAATAGTTACAGCTATGTAAACAACAATTGGAATTCATATCAATTTCGTATTTTGATTCTTAAATCAAAAAGATTATCAGTTGTACTCAGCGAAGACAGTTTCACTGTTTCCGCTGCGCACTCTGATAAATAGAACACAAATCAATCAAATCATCAGAACACAATTTCATCCAAACAACAAAACACAATTCCACTTTTATTTTTAAATAACGATATTTAAAAATTTCATCAAAATTTCAAAACTTTAGTTTTGATTCAAATCACAGATAAAACGTCGACTAATAGTTGTAACATATGTTCCATCCAAGTTATGTTTTATATTATGTCCATAAACCCCAAGCTCTGATACCAACTGTGACGCCCCACCTCTATGCTCATAATAACAAAGAGTATTAAAAGAAATACTGTCTATTATTACGAAGAATAAGGCTGGATAGGAGCGACCATCCGTAATTGGCCTTACACTAATATTGGTTATCTCGATAGGAGTGGTATATACTTTTATTTTTCATCTATTATTTATTTACTCCCATCGACATATCCAATTATCAGTATAAAACAAACTACGATAGTTCATAATAGTTTAGGACATTAGATATAACAATAACACAGATAATATAAATGCGGAACACAGATTAACAAAAATCTCATATATATATAACCGATGTCAGTTAATACATAGTTGACACAATACATATGATACAACTACAACTGTCGACTCTAGAAGTTATATATACAAGTACATTATCGACTAATATACATGAATACATATCATTCTATACAATGACACGACTACTACAAAATGACTGACAACTTCAGAAGATGTGAAAAGTCTTCAATCCCGAACAGCAACTCAAAGAAAGAAATCTACAACCTGAAATACTCGGGTCTGACCCGAGTATTACATTCAAAAGAAAATAATACCCAGGTCAGTCTAATTCAAACCAGTTTATTAATGCACAGAAGCAATAATAATCAATATAAAACATCAACTCTAGTAGGGCTGCAGCACACGCACGCGTGTGCTGCCTCGCCACTACAGCATGTATACTCAAAAGATCAACGCATCAAAAGCAAAGGAAATACCAATAAAATCAATACAGTGTGGCTGCAGTGCACGCTCGCGTGCACTGCCTCGCCACTGCAATGATGAAGTCATCACAACTCCAATTATTAACAGAAAGTAGAAACTGTAGAGGTTGAGTCACTACTATCAGGACTTAACACAACTTCAATGATTCAGCAGTATGGAAAAGGCTCGTAAGGCCAGATGCACGAAGGCAGTTATACCAAAACAATTGCAACCGTAAAAAGAAACAACCTCGACAGCAAGAGAACAAGGCAGCAATAGTATGCAAGTGCAGACCACATAAAGGCCATGCATCAGTAAGACAGATTCAACTCAGCTATGCAATACATCCCACTCAAGAGCCTATACGAACATGAAGTACAACAATGCAACGGTATCAGACTAAGGTACATCAGGTCAGAGACCAAAATAATGACAAGTAGACAAGACCAGTCCAGCAACTACACTCAAATGCAATCATGTACAACCAGGCTGCCAAATTCAAGAAACAATGGGACAGCAAGAATATGAATGCAGTAGTGACTAATGTAAGTGCAGACACAAGTGCTACCAGATAGCAATGTAGCATTAAGGGAACACGTAGAACAGTGAACCAGCTAATGAGCAAAGAGTCAGAACCCAAAACAGATGGAAGTGACACAGCCAGTTCGAATATGTATCAGCGAACATATGCAAGGGTTAAGCAAGTGAAATATGCAAACAGACCAGTAAATGCAACAGATATATAGTGATGCACAAGCAAGAATATGAATGCAATCATATACACTGCAGTGAAGCATTCATTCATGAAACATAAATGCAAACTAACTGACTCAAGTGATACTAATTATATGCTCTGTGCACACTGAAATTCAAGTGATACAACTCGAAGTAATGCACCAAGTTCATATAACAACACAAGTGCATAGGGGCAATGAAATGGAGACTGTACTCAGGTGGACAGTACAAGATAAAGAAATAAGCAATGCAAGTGAAACTAGGTTACTTCGACGACATGATGCAATGCAACAGCATACCCAACGACTCAACTGCCCAGGCTTAACGATGATTGTATGAATGCACATATACGAAGGATATTAACAAATGAAGGTTCAAGTACTACCAGCTCCAAGCCTATAACACAAATGACCAGTTATCTGACAACCAGGTAACAGTGAAACTACAAGTGTTCAACTACAATAGACCCAATGATACTAATATGGAATGCAGTGCAACTCAAAACGAACTCAATTGATCATGTACACAGGGAACTCAAATATGTAGGTTTAAACTTTGCGGATAAGATGCAAGCAAACGAATCAAAGCAACATGACTCAAGTCAGTGAGCTCTTGGATATGTAGACCAACATTAGTGAAACATGATGCAAGGACCACAATGATACTGAAACAAATAAAATTTGACCAGTGGCCAACATCATAACCAAGTCAAAGTCGAGGTAAACAAGTCAGATCAATAGCAGTATTATCGGAGATGAAGCCGAGAATATCAAAGACATGGCAACCAAACATTATCTAATAATCGAACAATTTCCAAAATTCCAACGAAACTGCCATTGCAAACATGAACAACTGCAACCAGTATAATGAACAATGGCAAGTATACTACGGGGTGAAGTACAAGTAAAATAAAAACACCAAAAATCAAAGTCGGTGTCCAGGAAACAAATAAATGCCGAAATCCACTAAAGCAAAACCAACAATTCAAATCACTGAGCACAACAATTTAACTTCAATTGGTCAAAACATATCTTAACAACACCGAATGGCCCAGAATAAGGTCAGAGCCACGATGATCAAAGAAAACGAACAAGGTCGTGGTCATCACGAAAACAAGTCGTGAGTCGAACAAATCAAAACAAGAAAGTCACGAAGCAGTAAGTTCCAAGCAACATCAATTACCAATACCAAATGAAAACAAATGGCCGAGATAAAACAAGGTCGAATCCAACTAGAATTACAGATGCATCATAAGAAGAGTGAACTAGATGTGAGTAATACGATTACTCACCATTTTCGACGAGGCAGTGAAACCAAAACCCTAGCAGCCTCGAGTGACTCCAAGCGATTTTGCGATCGACAAGGCGAGGCTGAAACGTCCTTCGATCGAGCTATGGGGGTTGACGCCTTTGATTTCTCGATGCCCTGATTTCGATCGAAGAAGGAGGGACGGGTTGAATCGAATAAGGAGGAGACGGCTACCATTTTTATTCTTTGTTTGGTTAGGGTTATGGAACGAGAAAATGAAGCGGGTCGGGTCTTCGAAATGAAGGAGGGAGGGATGTTTTATCTCCTGGGATAAGGCAGCTCTAAACTAAAATATGGGCTTCTATAAATTTTAAAGCCCGAACTGCTTTACAACTTTTTCAAAGAAACGCAATCAATTAAAACTCCAGCTGAATTAAACAAACAATCTAAGCGTCACATTGACGATAGTTAATTGTTAAAAAATCTCGGGTTGTTACATACGATGTATAGCATTACGCAGATCCTTATGATGTGAATAGGAATGCTGAAGCAATACCGGAAGTAATTGTTGCATTATGACGTGGTAATCATGCGACTTCATATTTGTTAGTTCAGGAGGATTGATGCTCACATTGTTACTGAAATTGGAAGAGAACTTGCTAGGAACTTTCAGACGTTTCAAAATGGAGCAAAATCGTAACCTTTCATATTTGCTTAAGGCAAAAGCTGCCTCTGGTATGATTACTTTATTTGTTTCAGGATTCTCCATCACCCACAATTTTTGTTTTATACCCATGATTTTCAAGTCTTTACGTGCATTGATGCCTTCTTTAGACTTGTCTTTATGACATATGATTGTACTAATGAGATGCTCAGTGACATTCTTCTCTGTATGCATAACATCAATATTATGTCGGATCAAATTTGCTTTCCAATATGGTAAATCAAAGAGGATGGACCTCCTGTACCATGCGGGAACATTGTCAACTTCTTCTTCATCGTTCTTTTTTCGTTTTCGACCGATTTCCGACTTGTTTTTACCAACTTTCATCTTGATATTAGCTACCTTCTCTTCAACTTGATAACCAGTCAATTGCCGTGGAGGACGACGATATTCTTGTGTGTTATCAAAGTTTGTTTATCCTCTCGAAACTTGTGTTTGGAAGGAAGAAATCTTCGATGTCCCATGTAACACATCTTCTTACTTTCAGGAAAATAATAAGAACACGTATCCTCCCCACATGTAGGACATGCAAAATAGCCATGCGTTGTGCATCCTGATAAAGTCCCAAGTGCAGGATGATCATGAATTGCCCATAACAACCTAGCTCTCATTGTGAACTCAGATTTATTAAATGAGTCATATGCAGCGACTCCTTCCCATAACTGCTGTAACTCGTCTATCAACGGTTGCAAATAAACATCAATATCCTTTCCTGGTTGTTTTGGCCCAGAAATCAACAATGTCAACATTGAAAACTCTCTTTTCATGCACATGGATGGAGGAATATTATACGGTACTAGAATTACTGGCCAACAACTATAACGGCTACCCACAGATGCATTTGGGTTGAAACCATCGGTTGCTAATCCAAGCGTGACATTTCGTGATTCCAAGGCAAACCTTTTGTCAAAAGAATCTGCAGCTCGCCATTGAGAAGTGTCGCATGGATGACGCATTACATCTGGATTAGACTTCGCACGACTATGCCAAGTCATAGCTTCTGCTATCCATGGTATAGTATACATTCTTCTCAACCTAGGAATTAGAGGAAAATGTCTCAACGTCTTTTGAGGTACTTTGGCAGCTCTTTTCTCTTCGTTGAATGTTGTCTTATATCTTGGATCTTTGCAAACTGGACAAAAAACTCTATTTGCATCATCTTTCCAATACAAAATGCAGTCATTAATGCATGCATCATAAGTTTTGTAGTCCATTCCAACTTGTTTAATCATCTTCTTCATGTCGGGATACTTTGTTGGTACTGTATTACCTTGAGGAAGTAATTCCTTTATAAATTCAAGGAGTGCAGTCACACCGTTGTCGGAAAAACCATACTGGGTTTTCAAGCTATTCAGCTTGGTGACGAAATATAATGTTGTTATCCCTTTTGGACATGAAGGATACAATGGTTCTTTTGCATTATCGAAAAGAGATTTATACTTTTTACTTTGATTGTCCTGCCAATCAACATCAACCGTAGGCGATTCTCCAATATTGTCAGGCAACGAACTCGTAGATTGAAAGTGATGAAATCTATCAGTATCATTGACTAGATCTTCCATCCTAGGAAGTTCAGACTCATCGGTACTTATGGCTTCACTAACGGGTTGTTTTTGCTTCCTCGCCGACTCTTCCCCATGAAAACGCCAAACGGTATATGATTGGACAATTCCCCATCTAAGCAGATGATAATGAATTTCGTCTAATTTAATTTTTGTTCTCATATTGTTGCACTTTGTACAAGGACAAGAATAGATTTCTTTATTACCACCATTTTGTACAACAAAATCAATAAACTTTTGCACTCCTTCCACATATCGTGCAGTTCTTCGATCGGATTCTTTCATCCATTCTTTATCCATTCTGTAATTACAATACAAGAATATTGACATTACATTAAGAGAATCAACAGGAATATACTAAAGGCCCAGACTTGTACTTGGGATAATATGCACACGATCATGTATGTTTATGGTTTTTATCCTTATTGTTTCTGTCTTTATCCTACTATAATATTTACGGGCATGTTCATAATGTTTATCTTTGTGTACTGTTTATTGATAATTCGACCGTCGTTTATAATCTGAAGTACTACTGTGTTACTCTTTACGTTACATTGTTAGATTATCTATAATTCAAAATTTGATCAACTGAAACTACTGCTGGTGGTCATGTTACTACAAAATTAAATACATTTGAAGACTGACTTCCGTCTGTGCCACGGTTATTCAACAAAGCATTACTGCTTCCAAAATTTTTTTGTGGCACGACAACCTTCGCCTAGGTATTCCCATACTCTTAATATTATCCTACCGTAAATTCACACATTTAAATTCCTACGCATTAATTTGTTCATTATAAGGACATGCTGGTTTTAATTTCATTTCAACTTTCAGTCCAATTTAACTGAAATAGAATATGTTGTAATTTCATTTTACCATGCAGGTGATTCTAACTTTATTATTACAATGTGATCATATTGCATAATACTTTACTCAAACTATTTGAAAATTTATTTTGAAAACCAAGGTATACTTTTAAAGTATTTCAGTACATCTCACATAATTTTGCAGCTGCATGCTTCAATGCATGGGGTGGATCATGCATGCTAGTTTTACTAGTAATTTCTCCTTGAAATGTCCATAACTCATAATCAGTATAAAGCCATATTTGGATAAATGACATTTAATGATATCACCATCCCAAAGAGCTTCATTTTTACATTTTGACAAGGACATTGAATTTCTTGATTTCCAAACTCTCTAGAAGAAAAATTAACAAAAAAAATCAATACCCTTGAAAAAAAATCCTCCAATATTACACCTTGTCCATCTTTTCACTTGTACATCCAAGTATGATCCCTCGTATAATCTATTTCAACTGCGTGGCATATTGTATGCTCACATGTAAACAACCTTACATATTTTTGATAGTGGTTCAAAGTAGTGAAGTACAAGCATAATTTACTAACTATAGATAAATAATTATTAGAAATCTATTATTAGAAATCATCACGCCTTTCCTATAACTACAATTCAAAATAAATTTTATTTAATTCAATGATTACAATTATATTCAATTTACTAAAGGTAGTATTATAGACAATAGGTTATTTGTCTTGTTACGTACAATACCAACAAATTTTATTTTCAAAAATGGAGTTTAACTATGAATAACAGTTGGAGATACTCCAATGTCTAAACCGTGGTCATGGATAAGTTTTTCCAAATTTGGTGAAGCTAACTAACATTGGTCGAATTCATTGGTTTGTAAAATTTAAATGTTATCAAACATGTAGCATAAGTATTCTTTGACTTAGTGCAGCTGCATTGAGTGCAAAACTGCACTAAGTCATCGACTGACTCAGTGCAGAAGCACTAGGTCAATAAAACTCAGTGCAATTGCACTTTGTCAAAAAAAAACTCAATGCAGTCACACTGAGTCGATAACTCTTGATGATCGTGACATATATTCAATATTTACGGGCATCAGGCAAGCCATTCTCATGAAAGCAGTTGTTTGACCATCTTCATTAGTGCATCTTTACATGCACAACATTTATTGGTTTGTAAATATCAACGTACATATCAACAAAGTCTGTAACTTTAGATAAAAAATTATTAGTTTGTGTACAAGAAGAATACATTATTAGTACTGCAGTTTTTATTTTACAAAAAGAATCTACTTGCAGTACAAAATATACTTCAGGAGCCGCACACATGTAATAGGCCTGAAGGGAAGAATAGTATATATTAAATAATTTCACTTTGTGCCGCACCGTAACTCAATTTTTTTAAACTATTTTGGTCTGCAAGAATGCAAGAAATATGTAAAAGAGAATATATATAATTGAACTGTTTATAATTTTGACAATAATAACCAAACAAACAAAGGGAATGCAGCTTATAGTATAAATCCATGTGTCAGTTGTAATGGTCCTAAGTCAATAGTGCAGTGCAAACCAAACAAGTAGAAGGAATGCAACCAAACATTTAGAAGGAATACAACCAAACAAATTGCATGGAGTCAACAGTGCACTCAACATTAACTAATGTAAAAAAACACAAGATCACTGTTACATAAACAAACTCATTACTTGCCAAAGTCATGCATGGTTCTCAATAGATTCATCCTTGTTAATATCTATCATATATGTATAAACTAATTGGAGGTGTGTTGTTGATAGATTTAGGATAGAGATTCTTTTTTTTGTTAATTCAAAAATAGCATCAATCTGCACATGCTTTAAATTAGATGTGAAAGTCACTTATTTTGTTTGAAAATAATCCAAAAGTCAGCTAAATAAACCTCTCTTTGAGCTTTAGAGTTGAATGATAACTCATTTTGATAATGAGGTAAAAGGCAAAGATGAAAATTACAAAACGGTAAGAAAGTAAGTTACTAGAAATAGAAGATTAGAGAGTAAAAGCAAAGTATAACAGCAAAATAGAGACTTCATTGCATCAAAGCATGCATAAAAGATATTATGATGTGCCTCCATCTAAAAATCAATCAGTGGTTCTTAATTGACAATTACTAGTGGTTCTTAATTGATCAGTCAGTATGCTACTCTCATTATATAGTGAATAAGCATAATTTTATAAAAGATACACGTACCTTATTCAAATAAATAAATTTGAATTTCAACTCCAATATTAATATATCATATTCAGTTTATATGCCAGCTCTTTGGTTCAAAGAATAATTCTGATGTGCATAGCTGTCCGTATTTAGATTTTTTATGTTATCAGACAAAAACACAACAATAATATTCTTACATTTTCATGTGCTTTTTGGAAGATTTCATATAAATTTATTTATTACAACGATTAATAAAAATATTATGAAACGCAACATTTGAAATACTGTCTCCCAATAATTGTATAAATCAACATGGCATCCAGTTCAAATATTTATGCAGAATACAGTTCAAAAACCAACAATTGAATTTATTTAAAATTAAAAAGAAATGCAGAAAACTACGCTTTTATTTCCACCATCGAATAGGTCGTGAATTATCATATAAATAAACATAAAAAAAGAATGAAAATAACATTGGCGCAGATGCAACAAAACATAGTACCAGAGAGTTTGGTAATCGAAGCACATGAAGCACCAACATATGAACCCCATCACAGCTGTCTACATGCTTCTCTCACTCTCATCGTTCATTTAATGTTTCCATCACTTGTTAGTGAACAACGAAATTGTTTATATATCGATGTTTTCATCATTTATGTGTTAAAAATGTACTTATAAACTTTATTTACATGCATATCTAGCTCAGTTGTAAACAAACTTTTCCTCGACCTTGGTAATTTCTAGAGATTGATGTTTAATAAAATACAAAACAAATTACTCTATCAGCTTTTTAGGGTTCCAAACACGATGTCGCCATCATAAAATCCTATTTCGATGCCGAGATTTACGAATCAATAAGAAAACTGACGAGAATAGAACTATCAAGTTTTACTATACAATGGATCTTCCATACCTTAGAGTAGATCGACTTCGAGTTCACGATGAGATCTGGAAAAATGGATCCGGAGAAAGCACGGAAGACTTCGATTGGGAAAATGGCGAGTAGATCTAGAGGAAGACTGGAAGAGTGGATCGAGATCTGAAAATGGCAACTTTGATTTTCTTTTTCATTTTTCTTTTTTTACCTTGAAGGAAATGGGAGAGCGTACGTAGGTTGGGAACGGGGTATATGGATGGGTGTGCTATACTTTAGAGCGGTTAAGGTCCGTAGCCAAAAGTAAAACAGTTTAGGACCGTGCTTTTTCCATTTTGCAACGGGCGAAAGCCATTGCTAAATAGCAATGGCTCTAAGCCGTTGCAAATGTCCCGCACTTAGGGGTTGCAAAAACGCTGATATGGTGTAGTGGTTGAAGTCATATTCAGTTGTTCAGGTGGTGTTTATAAACCTGTTCCGTCGGATCAAGTGACGTTGTTGGTAGTGAAATTCCTTAGAGGTGCTAAGGGACTGGATGTAGAAGAGGTGCTCTAAACCAGTATAAAATCGACTAAACCAATATAGACCCGATGTTCTACTGATCGTAACAATATTCTAGAACAATGGCTAGAAAAAGAAGATCTAGTCAGGGTTCAAAGACGGTCGAGAAAAAGAAATTTTTTAAAAGCAAGTAACAATCAACTAAAGATACATGTGCTCCATGACTAATCTCAGATCAAAATTGGTACACTTAGATTCTCTATATAGTGATCTTTTAGAAATTCATAAGAACTAAGGATGGAAATGGGGTAGGTATAAGGTGAAAACCCGGTAGACTCATCCCTATTTTGACCCACCAAGGCCCGCCCCATTGGGTCATCGGGGCGGGTAGACCCATGATCCGTTCTTGAGAGCTCCGGATCTACGGTCGGGTTGGGGCTCAGCTGATCTGCCCCAACCCGACCCGCACTGCTGAGATCACATGAAATCGCTTTATGACTATAATGATGATTTGTTAATCTTTGTAGATATAAGTGATTACAATATGGGTATAATAATGTTTCATTCAATAAGCTATAATTTTCTATAGCATTAATTTACGTCACTAGTAATCATATAATAATATATGCATATTTTTCTGATCTATTATAGTATACCTTGTTTTTATTATCTTCCTTTATCATTGAAAATACATTGTTATTTGTATTTATGCTTCATTTTGGTAACAGTCCCCCTTACAAAAATAAATAAATAAATATAAATATATATATTTATATATGTAATTAGAACATAATTTTGATTCAATACATAGAGCCTCATCGGGTCTTGGGGCATGACAGATCTATCCTGACCCATACGACTTTCAGGTTCGAGACAAAAATCTAGATCTGCAACGGGTCTACGGGCGGGTCTAGGTCGGGGTTTGAAAAACCTGGGGTGATTTTGGGGCACAAAAAGCCCGCCCCAACCCGCCCCATTGCCATTCTTAATGAGAACTTATTAAATAAATTTAAAGCTTCGCCATAGGTAAATTCTATTGCTTCAGCTAAATTAGATGTCCGTGAGCGTAAAATTAGCATTTTAAGAGAAGAAAATAATTTTTTAGTAAAACAAACTGAATTTTTTGAAAATACATTAAAAGAATTTGTTTTACAAAAGGATTTCCTATTAGCTGATATTGAGCGTTTAAATAATAAAAATATTAGAAAACAAAAATAAATTTTTGAAAAATTCTTTAAATGAGTCCAATTCCAAACTTTTGTCTCTTGAAAAAGAGAATAGTGCTTTAAATGATAAGAATTTAGAATTAATTAAAGAATGAGAACTTTTAAAAGATAATAATATTACTTTGCGAAAAGAAATCTGTGATTCTGAAGCTGTTTTTGATAAATGAAATGAGAAAATCACAAATTTTAATGGAAAAAAAGATTATTTATCTTCTTTAATTATGAATACTAAAGCTCACAATGGTAGAACCGGTTTAGGCTATAAACGACATAAATGTAGAAATAGTACTAGATATGCTTTAATGTATACGCATTTTAATACTAGTGCTAAACACCGAGATAGTCCTAAACCCTTTATGTCATGAAAATACACTACCTATAAATAAAAACCATTCTTCAAGTACAAACTCAATGACGTATGATTTTAAAATATAGATTCCCACTAATTTGAGTAATCATGATAAACAATTATACATAAATAATTATTAAGACACTGTGATTATTAATGAAACTATATTTTGAAGGGATCAACCACATCCATTTGAATATGATTTCCTAAGTCATGAACCCTATATTTTTAGAGAAATGAGTATCATTTTGCGTACACTTGACATATCTATTAGATACCCATCACTTTGCATTAATGTTAAATTATTATTTTTTACTTATCTATAATACTTCCTATATCTTTTATAAAAGGAGAGAAAAAGTATACATACATACATATACATACATACACACACATATATATAAAGGATATAGATCTATTTATTAAGAGAAATATTATATTTAGAGGAATTTATAACATATAATATGTGTTTGCTCTTATCTCTTCTTGTTGATGACAAATGAGTGTTTTACATATTTTATATTGGCATTATATAAAGTCGAGGGAAATAAATTTATTATATAACATATATTTAAGGGGATCTATCATTTTATATTATAAAGTTGTGTGGTTTTCATCATCAGAAGGGAGGAGAATAAAAAAACCATATGTATGGTGCTTTGATGATAACAACAAAAAAATAATGCTACCAATAATTTCATCAAGTACACTACAGATTTAGTAAGCATTCAGTAGAAGAGACAAGAATAAAAGGACGTAACAGAGAATGCTCCGCTTTAGAGTAATACTATAGGAGTACCTGAGCTTGAGAAGACTTACAACGGTGTTAACTATTCTACTGGAATACATCAAAGCTAAAGATACACTCGATTGAAGACCAAAGAAATCAAACAAAACATGAAGAAGCAAACAAAAAAATTTACACTATTCAGTTGACTGAATGGGGGGACCAATCAACTGAACCTAGTCAACTAAATATACCATTTAGTCTACTGATTTTGGCTATGCTCTCTGGATTGATTTTTACAAAGAATTAGTCGACTGCCATATCCAATTGACCGAGCGCGCAAAAAAGGCTAGTTTCTGAAATGGCGTCTTCACATCTCTTCACTTCTACGACCGCTTCTCTTTGTTGATGGATATTTCTGAAAGATTATGACTCTACCTTAGCATCCCTACAACACCTATAAAAACCCCTAATCATCCCTGGATCAAAACATAACTTAATGCTATGAAATTCATACCTAAACTCTCAAACCTAAAATCATTTACCCTGTTCTTCAAAAGATTCATGTGATTCAGATAATATCGACTAGTGTGCTTCATCTTCACATTCCATATCCTAGTTGAATAATTTCCTTAGCCTCTACACCTCCACTCCATATCGTTTGGTTTGGTTATTGGAGTTCTTGTACTAAAAAGAGATTTTGTATATAAAATATACATTTGTCAAGAAGTAACTTTTTGTTACATTGGTTGTTGAAGTCCTATTCAGTTGTTCAGGAGGAGTCTGTAAACTTGTTCCTATGGGTGAAGTGAAGGGTTGATGGTGAAATTTCCAAGAGATGCTTAGGGATTGATGTAGGAGATGTGCTCCAAACCATTATAAAATCGACTGTGCAATCTACTATATTATTTCCTCCGCATTTATATTATTTGTACTATCGGTCATCTTTGATCCAGATGATCCTATGTATAGCGACTAACATGTTAAATGAAAAATTTTCTTTTATACTTCTTGATTTATCGACCGTTAGCAGATAGGATAATTATTCGATATTCGTTCATATCTACGGATGTGGATATCTAATATCCAAAACTGATTTCAGATGTAGAGGTGGATATTACACTATTGGTATTCAAAAATATCCGTTGACAAGCTTATACCTAACATAATTTGGTAAACATAATTTACATAACAGAATTTGCTGAACAGAATATGCCGAACAGACTAACCAAATAGAATATTTTAGACCTATGTATAGATCAAAACATCACTTATACATATTTGAAATTTTTGGAAACTCAGATGACTTACTAGTCAAATTCTAACTGCATTTGGAGCACCATCGGACAACAAGAAACCATCGAAACGAAAATATAGATTTAGAACTAGGCCTATCTGATTCATTACTTCAAACAAAATTCTGACAAGAGGTCTAACGAGCATTGTAGCAACTGTAAATCGGATAATCACAATAAAAGATATAAAGTGGATGCAGACCAATGATTCATGAAGCACAATGTATATTCTATGTGTCATTTACTTTTTATGTACCTTATTCATGCTTTGTAGTATATTTGTTTGTGACTTGTGATCTGAATTAGTGCATGACTTAATATATTAGACAAACAAAGATCTAACCTTTTAGAAACCAGTACTATAATTACACTTAAGATCCTTAGCTGTACGAGATCTCTGTTCTAAGTTATTTGGTCATTATTAATCCAAACATTTTTTGTCCTTCATTGAGAGCTTGGTTCAGATCATGAAGCCGCTAACTATAAATTAAGGGTATAAAAAGACAATTAAAGAAGCACAGTTTACTTATGGAAACAACCAAGAAGCAACGTCCGCTCTGAATCGATTTGTCAACTATCTGGATTAGGAGTGTTAATAGCGGGGTTAAAATAGTTGATCAAAAAAGTTTTATTTTATTAAAAAGCACAAGATCTTAGTTTGTGCTTATGTGAATAAATTTATTTATACTAATTCAAATTTAATATTTAATAATAAAAGAGTTTGGGTAATATTTTTATTTTTTAATTTATTTAAAATATTTTTTATCTGTTATTATTTAATAATAATATATTATTATTAATTTAATTTAAAAAATTACTTTGTTAGTTTAATTTGGATTTAATTCTATATTTTAATCTTTAGAGATGTTTGTATTAAAAATATAAACATCACTACTATATTGAAAGTATAAACTAATCTAAGGGTATAATGAGAAAATTGACTTTGTGTCCTACTATCAATAAATGTGGCAACGATCAACATATATCAAAATATTGTTAATAGCACAAGGACATATACCACTAATACACACACACATCTGTATATATGTACACACACACACACATCTGTGTGTGTCATTGCATATTAGTAAGAATTAATGCAATATATGTGTGTGTATATATATAATTAATTATAAATTATTATTAAAATAATAGTTAATTTATTTGGATAAAATATAATTATATTTGATTATAAAGCAGTTTAATTTTCAAAATTCATAATAAACGATAAAAGATTTAAAATTTAATTTTTCAAAAGAATTGACTTTTTCAATGCATTCATACATTTTTTTAAAAAAATGGCTTTCTTATTAATGACGTTTAAGAATCAACAGGGAATTCGCCTTCTTGAAAAACCCTACCAATGTAGTAAGGAAAAAGAGCACGACATTCTCTATTTTGTATACTCATATACAATACATATCCAATGCAAGCCATAAATCATAAAAAGAGAGAAAATAAACACCACACATACAATCGCCCCAAACTCGTTACACCATCACTTTCTGTAAGCCACCAACCAAACCCGATAATAGTAACCTTGAAATCATTACGCTATAATTATCCACAATCATTCAACTCGACACCCCACTTTCTCAACATATCTCATTCTCCCTCCATGCTACGACGAAGCATTTCACCTCGATTAATTTGTAATGTAACGTTGATCTCTATTAAATTTAGTCGCTGAGTGACGAAGCAAGGTTTATGTTCAAATTTACATTGATTTCTCTCCTTCCATATACGACGAATCATTGTTGAAGTTGTTGTGAATGCCGGATCTTGTGAGAGTGAAGGCGCTAGAAAATGATGTATAACCGAAGAGATGCGTTGTTGCAAATTTGCATTTCTTATTAGCTGGAGCTGCAACTTCGCATTGGTGGAATCCCAAAGTGAAGTACTGTATGGACAATTTGAAAAAAGATGTTCATGATTTTCGATGTGATCATTACATAATTCACAGTCCACATTTAGCTGTAGGCCCCAATTTCTCAGTCAATCTGAAGTAGCTAGTCATTCCAAATACACTTTATATGCAGTGTATGATATTTTTTTGCAGTAGTTTTATGCCATACTAACTTGAATTCCGTTTTTTTCCCTGAACGTTGTCTTACTTCATTCCAAATTTTGGAGAAAATAAGTTTATTGTTGTTAGAATTCCTAGTGTAAATGAAATACACTTGTCCCACATCGCCAAATTTACAAAGCCATTCCAATATATATATATGGCTTTGCAATGAAGGTGTTGGGGCTTAGGGGCATCCAAATGTATGTTTCGTTGTGAGGAGAGAGATCATGCATCTCCACCACACGCGCCGTCCGTCCGTCCGAACCGGGCCGGGCTTGGGTTTAATATGATCCTAATTTTACTACAAAACTGGGCCGGGTTTATTAACAGTTGTAGGCTACACGAACAGACGCGACTGTTCATAAGCGGACGCAACCTGACTGAAGAAGCGGGTGCGGCCCGACTGAGGAGGCACGGCCAAACGGATTCAAGCAGCAGGCGGGTGCGACCCATTAACGAACAGCAGCGTTCAAAAGGCAGCGGGTGCGATCCGTCAAACAGACGCGACTGTTTGAAGGGATGCAGACGAAATTATAAATAGGAGAGAATCCTGATCACATTCTCGTCCCATTCCAATTCTATTTCGTTCCCTTCTCTTCTTCTTCCCTGCTCCTGCATACAATAAATCACAGAGTGATATACTCATTACAATTTCAAGCAGAATAAATCGTTACGACGAGCCTCAGACTTAATCCGGTTAGAATTCTAGTCTATTTGTATATTTATATACATTATTCTATATTCTATTCGTTATTCTGGTTATACTATTTATTCAAAATAGTATACCGCTGTTGTTGTAATTTGTTTACAACATTCATACTGTTATTATAATTAATACTGAATTCCAGTGTAGTGGAAATCTGAGTTATAAACTTGTGCGACGAGTTTATATTTGATTATTCTCTGTTTTGGTATACTAGACATATAACATCTTAAGAATTTTATTGTTTTCACTAAAACCGAGATGGCAACAGTAGAGCTCTCAACAAAGGCTACTACACACAACAGACCCGATCCTTTTAAAGGAGATGGTGATGACTTTTTAACATGGCAGAATCAGATGTTATTTTACCTCACCACACTCGGTCTGCAACGGTATCTCGAGGAGGAGGAACCGATTTCTGCACCAGGCAAGGAAGCAGATGTTGCTACATGGAAACATTCCGATTTCCTATGCAGAAACTATATTCTGAATTGTCTAGACAAGGTGCTATACAAAGTATATCAACCTCTAAAGACAGCAAAAGCACTCTGGAATGCACTTGCCACGAAGTATAAGACGCATAATATCAGTCTTAAGAAATTCATTGTAGACAAATTCATGGACTACAAGATGGTCGACTCCAAACTGGTGACTGCTCAACTGCATGAACTACAAATCATTATTCATGAACTCGAAGTGGTAGGTTATAAGGTTGGAGAATCGTTTTTGGTTGAAGCCATCACGGGAAAACTGCCATCGTCGTGGAGAGATTACCGCAATTATCTAAATCATAAAAAGAAGGAAATCTCTTTATAGGATCTCATAGTCCGATTGAAAATTGAGGCAGATAACCGTGGAATTACAAAACAAAGCGAGGAGGCATTTGTGGCTGAAGATTCAAAGACCAAAAACAAAAAGAAGAATTTCCAGAAGAAAAGGAAAGCTCCAGACAACAAACCAAAAGACAACAAACGAACCAAAAAGTTTAATGGTGAATGTTGGGTTTGTGGAAAGGTTGGACATGCCGCTAGAGATTGCAGACTCAAAAAAGACCGCAACAAAGAGGCAAATTTAGTAGACAACATGGAAGTGGATGAGTCCAACTTCTCGGCAGTTGTATCTGAATGCAATATGGTTCAGAATCCTAACCAATGGTGGGTGGACACAGGCGCTACTCGTCATGTCTGCTCTGACAAATCCATGTTTTCTACATACCAAAAATTCGATCATGAAGAAAAACTCTATATGGGTAATTCTGCAGTATCTATGATCGAAGGCAGTGGCACAGTAATCCTCAAGTTTACTTCAGGAAAAACTGTCAAGTTGAAAGACGTGCTCCACGTTCCAGATATACGCAAGAATCTCATCTCTGGTGCAGTATTATCAAAGAAAGGATTCAGAATGGTGTTCAAGTCAGACAAGATGGTTCTATCCAAAGCTGGAATGTATATCGGAAGGGGATATTTATGTGATGGCCTATTTAAGGCAAATGTAGCCGTTATCGGCAATAAAACAATGTATTCTGATTGTGCTATTAATAAAATTGAAGTTTCTTACTTGCTTGAGCATGAAATTTTACTATGGCATGATAGATTAGGACACATAAATTTCCGAAAAATGAAAATATTATCAAACTTGGAATTAATTCCAAAATTTCAAGTAGATAAGAACTACAAATGTGAGACATGTGTAGAAGCAAAAATGGTTAAAAAACCATTTCAATCTGTTGATAGAAGCACCGAACCACTAGGTTTGGTTCATACAGATTTATGTGATTTTAAATCATTACCTACAAGAGGTGGGAAAAAGTACTTTATCACGTTTATTGATGATTATACGCGATATTGCTATGTATATCTTTTGAATAGCAAAGATGAAGCAATTACATCATTTATAAAGTACAAGGCTGAGGTAGAAAATCAGTTAAATAAAAAGATCAAGATATTGAGATCTGATCGAGGTGGAGAATATGAATCACCATTTGAACAGTTCTGTGCCGAAAATGGTATAATTCATCAAACAACAGCTCCATATTCACCACAACAAAATGGTGTAGCCGAGAGGAAGAACAGAACGTTAATAGACATGATTAATGCCATGCTTTTAACCTCTGGTCTACCGACGAACTTGTGGGGGGAAGCCTTAAATATGTCTAATCACATATTAAACAAAGTCCCTCATAATAAAACAGGAACAATTCCATATGAGATATGGAAAGGACACAAACCAAGTTTTAAATACCTCAAAGTGTGGGGGTGCTTGGCAAAAGTTCCAGTTTCGCCTCCCAAGAAAGTCAAACTTGGACCAAAAACAGTAGATTGTTACTATTTAGGGCCAGCCCAAAATAGTAGTGCCTATAGATTTTTGGTATTCAAGTCTGATATAACTGATATTCATGTAAATACAATCATGGAATCTAGAGATGCCTCATTCTTTGAAGACGTGTTTCCGCACAAAAGGAATGAAGGGAATAATGTCCCTAAAAGGACAAGAGAAGAATCAAGCAATTCACATGAAGATGAAACTCATCATGAGATTGAGGAAGTTGAACCAAGAAGAAGCGTAAGGGCTAGGACTTCCAAGACATTTGGTTCGGATTTTTTCACATATGTGTTAGAACATGAACCTCAAACGTACAAGGAAGCAATGTCATCTTCTGAATCTTCATGTTGGAAAGAAGCAATCCAAAGTGAGATTGATTCAATTCTAAGTAATAAAACTTGGGAAATTGTTGATATTCCACCTGGAATAAAACCTATTGGCTGCAAATGGATTTTCAAGAAGAAAATGAAAGCAGATGGCTCTATCGACAAGTATAAAGCCAGATTAGTAGCCAAAGGATATCGTCAAAAAGAAGGAGTAGACTTCTTTGATACATATTCGCCAGTAACACGAATAACCTCTATAAGAATGCTAATAGCAATTGCATCAATTTATGGTCTAGAAATTCATCAAATGGATGTAAAGACAACATTCTTAAATGGAGATCTCGATGAGGAGATCTACATGGAGCAACCTGAAGGTTTTATTTCCAAAGGAAATGAAAACAAAGTCTATAGATTAGTAAAATCATTATACGGACTAAAACAAGCTCCAAAACAATGGCACGCAAAATTTGATAGTGTCATGATGAGAAATGGTTTTCGTATAAATGAATGCGATAAGTGTGTTTATTATAAACAAACTGGACAATCATATGTGATGATTTGTTTATATGTAGATGATATGTTAATATTTGGTCCAAATACTCATGTAATAGAGACCATAAAGAAGATGTTAACTAGCAATTTCGATATGAAAGATTTAGGAGTTGTATACGTTATTTTAGGAATCAAAAAATAAGAACTCCTAATGGAATTGAATTGTCTCAGTCACACTATGTAGACAAAGTGATTGAAAAATTCCAAGACTATGGAATTAAAGGAGTGAGAACACCTTTTAATCCATTAGAAGTACTGCATAAAAACACTAATGAGAGTGTAATGCAACTGGAATACTCTCGTGTAATAGGATGTCTCATGTATCTCATGAATTGCACAAGACCAGATATAGCTTATGCAGTAAGTCGACTAAGAAGGTATACAAGCAATCCAGGAAAGTAACACTGGAAAGCACTAATGAGAGTGCTTGGATATTTAAAAAATACCACAAATTATTCCTTACATTATGGAAAATATCCTGTCGTCTTAGAAGGATATAGTGATGCAAATTGGATTGCTGATTCAGAGGAATCAAAATCAACGAGTGGTTATGTCTTTACCTTAGCAGGGGCAGCAGTGTCATGGAAATCTACTAAACAAACATGCATAGCTCGATCCACTATGGAATCGGAGTTCATCACTTTAGATAAAGCAGACGAAGAAGCAGAATGGCTTCGTCATTTTTTAGAAGATATTCCATTTTGGCCTAAACCTGTACCGGCCATATGCATACACTGTGATAACCAAGCTGCGCTAAGCAGAGCGCACAACTTTGTGTATAATGGAAAGTCACGACATATTCGTCGACGCCATAACACAGTTAGGCAGTTACTCTCAAATGGAACTATTTTCATAGATTATGTGAGAACAAATGATAACCTAGCGGATCCATTTACTAAAGGTTTATCAAGAGAGAAAATTGACTGCGCATCGAGGGGAATGGGTTTAAAAGCCTAAACCACCCAGAGTTATCTTATACGGAAACCTATCCTAGCGACTGGAGATCCCACGGACTAGGATCAATAGGCAAACCAGTTCTGAATAACTCAAGACGTAATGCATTTGCGTGGACATAGTCCAACTCCATTCTTATGGTGCACAATATAAATGCATGCCTACAGAAATATTTAAAGGTTAAAACTATGTTTTTTAATGATGACCATATCTTGGAAATAACAAGTGGGGTATATGTAGGATACTCTTAATGGTTGCGATCACCTATGTTAGTGTGAGCTAAGTCGGCTCTATGAGAATATTAAAAGGCTTTTATTCTCTAAAACACTCGCAGAACCAAAAATTGTTCAGGACCAAAATGAACACAACCAAGAGATTGGATGAGAAGGGAATCAATGCTTCGTAAAGCTTATTGTCTGGATATACAATAAAGGCCGACGGTTCAAGATGAAATAATTCACCGATTAGCCAAGTAGATCCGATAAGTTTTAACTAGGGAAAGTTCAAAGTGAAATATCTACTTATCCACGATAAAGCATTATTCCATATGCACTATGTGATATTTCGCTTTGTGTGGGGGAAAGTATATTATCATTTATGTGGGGGATTGTTAGAATTCCTAGTGTAAATGAAATACACTTGTCCCAGATCGCCAAATTTACAAAGCCATTCCAATATATATATGGCTTTGCAATGAAGGTGTTGGGGCCTAGGGGCACCCAAATGTATGCTTCGTTGTGAGGAGGGAGATCATGCATCTCCACCACACACGCACGCGCACCGCCGTCCGTCCGTCCGAACCAAACCGGGCCGGGCTCGGGTTCGGGTTTGGGTCTAATATGATCCTAATTTTACTGCAAAACTGGACCGGGTTTTTTAACAGTTGTAGGCTATACGAACAGACGCGACTATTCATAAGCGGACACGGCGAGCGGGTGCGACCTGACTGAAGAAGCATGGGCGAACAGAAGCGGGTGCGGCCCGACTGAGGAGGCACGGCCAAACGGATACAAGCAGTACCAGCAGTAGGCGGGTGCGACCCATTAACGAACAGCAGCGTTCAAAAGGCAGCGGGTGCGACACGTCAAGCAAACGCGACTGTTTGAAGGGATGCAGACGAAATTATAAATAGGAGAGAATCCTGATCACATTTTCATCCCATTCCAATTCTATTTCGTTCCCTTCTCTTCTTCTTCCCTGCTCCTGCATACAATAAATCACAGAGTGATATACTCATTACAATTTCAAGCAGAATTCGTCTGTTGTATCTTGGGAGAATTTTGAAATAAAATTCTTAAGAAAATCGTTACGACGAGCCTCAGACTTAATCTGGTTAGAATTCTAGTCTGTTTGTATATTTATATACATTATTCTATATTCTATTCGTTATTCTGGTTATACTATTTATTCAAAATAGTATACCGCTGTTGTTGTAACTTGTTTACAACATTCATACTGTTATTATAATTAATACAGAATTCCAGTGTAGTGGAAATCTGAGTTATAAACTTGTGCGACGAGTTTATATTTGATTATTCTCTGTTTTGGTATACTAGACGTATAACAATTGTTATGCATAATCTGCAAGTAATCTGCTTATGTGTCCAAAGCTACTTTAACTTGATTAGTAGCTGTTAAAACTTCCCTTGCTTTCGGTAAAAATTCATACGTACATGTATGTATGTATGTATGAAAGAATATTTTATTATTTAATACATGCACCAGCATGTATAAATTTATAATCAATCCCCCCATATACCCACTGGAAGCTTGATCCCATGCCATAACCGCTCGAAACTCTATCCTACACCACAACTCCGTTGAATTTCAAACCTCCAAATTCTATCAAATGGACCCATTTTCTAGAAAATTAACCTGTTAAAAAGCTACATATTTTGGCTTCAAAATTTTCAAATTTGTAAACAACAATACATTTCCAACCTTGTGACCATGTCACCAACTCTAGAATATTATAACTAGCCAAGCATTCAAAGGAAAAAGGGGACTCTATCAAATGACAAATGCACTCCATTATTCTATGCCAAGAGGTTATTAATACACAAAGAATTCCGCTATTTCACTTATCTTCTCAAATATAATAAAAATTCCAGGAAAACCATGAGTATGGAGATGATTTGTGATTAACAAAGTAGTAAAAGAAGAAGTAGATGTAGACTTTATTAACGGATAAAGCAACATGAAATCTCGTTTTTTTACTTTTCGGTGCTCTGCTCTATGTTTTACTTATTAAACCGTGATCTTTTCTTCCTCTGTTACCCTTTTTGCACATATATTATTGGCCTATATTTTGAGGCTAAAGATCTATATAATCTATTTGCTTTTGCTCACCAAAAAATGGCATAAATATGTATTTACATTGTGAGAGGATCAGATGTTCTCCATTGATTTTCACTTAAACTTTTTTTACCATGGTTACCGATATAATAGTTAGATTTAAATCCAATAGTAAAATTTTAATATTTTAAACACGTATATGTTTCCAAATGATCTCATATTTTCCAAACATAACGCTCATAGTGTAAATTGGAAATTCACAAAATTTCATATGATTTTGAATTGTTTAAATTTAAAATTAACAAAGATGATGATATCTTGTTTCATTATGGTCTACCTTTATCATTTATAGTCACCCATAGACTTGTTAATGATTTATTATTATTATTTTTAACATAACAACAACGACGATGATAATGAGTCCTCTTCCGAATTTGAGTACCACTCTTTCATTAAAAAAACTAATAGAAGTGTAAATGGGTTGATATACATTGGATCATTATACTATATAGGACAAGAATCAGTTACACTAATTCGAAAATTTTCATATTGGCAGCCCACCCCACTCTCCATTACCTCTTAACCTATACCCTGCCACTTCTTTGAATAATCCATCCATACCTCCCTTACTTGACCCTCCTCCTAACCGTGCTTTGTCCTCCTCTCCTCCAACCATACCCTCTCCTCCTCACCTTCCTCTTCCCCTCATATCCCTTCTAATTCTTCCTTTATCTCCTCCTCACCTCCTCATGCATGGTCTTGTTTATTCAAAACACTACCTAGGAACGATGGTTCCTCCTTCCCAGTTGATATGGACCTTTATTTCTCTGGAGATTCTATAGTACCCCTGCTTGCTGTGATTGAAGCAAGTAAAATGTGATTGGATTCTTCTTAGATAAACCATTATCTTACATGACAGTGATTAATCACCTCAAGAAGATACAGAAACTAAAAGGAAGCATTAAAGTGAAGTTCGATGGTACTATGTTCCTCTTCTTGCTCCCCAACTAAGGAAGATAAGAAAATGATTATGAAGGAGAGCCTATCATTATGAAGAAGAAGATGTTCATTGTCAAACCATGGAACCCAAATGATAGCAATGTTTGTGGATCCATCAAGTCAATTCCTATTTGGATACACTTTTCTAATACCCCTATTTTTGCTTGATCTCCTCTGGGTATAAATTGGCTAGCTGGTAGAATTGGTAGGATTTAATGCATGGATGAAAACACTGAAAAGTTGGAAAGAATCTCCTATGCCAAAGTCCTTACTGAAATATCTCCTTCTCGAGAACTGATTGATAGCTTCCCCACTAGACTACCTGATGACTCTGATCAACTCATTCAAGTATATTATCAATGGAAGCATGATATTTGCTCCAAGTGTAAAGTATTTGGTCATTTCCTGGAAGAATGCCTTTATGAAGAGAAGCATATTAGTAGCAAGGAGAAGGTTGCTAATGATGGGACAGTCAAAAAGCAAGTGAACTTCAATAGGAAAAGAGATGTCAACTGGCAGGAAAAATCAAATAAGAAAGTTTGAAAAAAAGTTGGCCATAGCAAAGTTGGGTTACAACGAAAATTGTTAGAATAAATGATACACCATTCGTTTTGGACGAGGAGCAAAGAAGCGGCTTGAACCATTCAGATGATAGCACTACGAAAATAGAAATTGATAACAATCATCTAAGCAAGGAATGTTCTATTGAAGAGGGAGAGACTGAAAAGTTTTATAGTAATAAATTTGATGCTTTATTAGATATTAGTGAGGAAGGAAATGATTTAGATTATGAGGTTGAAATGGACCACTCAAAGTTACATGAGAATGCTTCAATAAATTCCACTTCTGATTCCCCCATAATTAATGTATCACCATCCCATCAAACAATTATTGAGAAATCCTTAAAAGTCTCTAATGCTGCTTCGAGCCTTGTTGATATTCCCCAGGATTCCTCTTTGAGCCCAAAAACAGTAATCCCAATGCACTCCTCTACTGAATTTTTTGCACAAATTAATGCATAAATGCATGCACAATTCATGGAGCATGCAAATGTGCATGCTTTTTCCTAAGGCTGCATGTAATCTATTGCAGAATTAGTTCCTACCATCAACATTACATATTCTGATCTTGCTTGCCTAAACAACCAACCTTATCCTTCAAACTATATCAATACTTGTTCAATTTCATCCGATCAATCTCTTTCTAACAACACTTCCTTGCTTGATACTTCATCGCACTCTATTAAACCTCCTTCATCAACCTCTGAAACTGCTATTGCATCAATAAACTAAATTCCAAAATCTAATCACATCCCTCATCCCCTTCTAATGATAGAAAGAAAACCAAAAAAAGAAAAAAAGGAGTAGATTCTAATCAAGACAAAGTTAATGATGAGGGTTTCCAATTCACTATGGAAGAATTAATTCCAGAAGTTAACAAATCAGCAAACTCTTCAAGGAGGAGTACTAGACTTGCTTCAACAAACCCCTAATAGTTCTCTTATGCTTAGCAACTTCTGCTCTTGGAATATTAGGGGTGACCATAATGATTCTAAACTAGATCAAGGTAAAATTCTAATTCAAACTCATAACTTCAAAATCCTTGCCATTTCAAAGACTAAGCTAAGCCCTATTCTCACTGCTAGAGTAGCAAATTATATCAATACCACTTAGATTCTCTTTCATAATCATGATCACTCCCCCTTTGGTAGATTAATGGCTATCTCTGACCCTGCTATTTGCTCTCTCTCCCCTATTCAGTATCACTCTTAATTCATGCACTTCCATATTGTCCATCTCCCCACCTCCACTTCCTTGTATCTAACTTTCATCTATGGTCACAACTTCCCAGCATTAGACAACAAATGCTAGACTATCCGCCACATCTTAGTCAAGATTGTCATCTGTGATTTGTTTTGGTTTCCTTAATGGTATGATGAGAGCTTCTGATAGATCTGGTGGTTCTCCTCTTACTCTAAGTGACGTTTCTCCCCTAAATATCGCCTTAGCTAACTCCTTTCTTCTTGAAATGCAGTATTCTGGTCCACTTTTCACCTGGAATGTAACATCCCGCCATTTTGGACCATTCAAATCGACAATAAATCCACACATGTCAGACTTGAATAATTCAAAACAATAGATTGTTAATAAATTTTGGGGCAAATAAAATCAATCATAGAATCACAGACACAGAATATCAGAATAACTCGCAGCGGAATAAAATAAACATAGTAGTTCATGAAACTACTAGATACAAAGTCTCAAAACTAATACATAATACCAAAGTCTGAAACCAATACATTTGGAAATTCAAGGTACATAAGTTCTCTACTACAAAGACAAAAGCTAAGTGGAAATATCTGGAATGGAAATATTAGGTAGACAGCTAAATCTCCGGTGGATCTCTAGCTCCAAAAAGATGAAACCAAAGCTGTAAAACTCAGGCTGACCCGAGCGTAAAGCAAAAACACAAAATACTCGAGTCAGGACATACATACTTATAAAATGTAACTCAACTCAAGTGAACTGTAAAAGAAATGCATCAGTAACTTAAAGGATGCTTGGGATCACCCATCCTCTAAGAATCCGTTAAACTATCTACTATGTTGTAATATACGCTATTATAATAATGTCTAAAGTAAAGTAAACTATTAAAATAGCGTTAAGGCATTACCCATATCCCCCTTAACACATTTTATAATGCCAATAGTCTATGCAGTACCGTAACTCCCCGTAAACTGGAGCTGCCAGAGGATACCCCATAGGTACGACATAAAACAAACTCGTAGAAGGCGCGCTAGGGTAGGTGACACGACACAACTAGGCAATGCCAGGGTAGATATACCAATTACACTTCCGGACTGTTGGTAACGCATAGCCGTAACTACTGCCCAACTCGATCCACACTCCCGAATCAAAGGTGCGCACCAAATCAATCACAAAGTAATAGAATTGCTAACGATGAAGTGTGTCCGATCGGAGGAGCTACCTCCTTGGCCCGTCAATTGCTCCTGTTTTAGCCACCTTATGCTAACTCACGGGATTTAGGTCCACATAAATATACCTTTAGGATCATCGCCACCATCCTACTTCATTTTGGAATCTCCACCTACACAGTTGTTAAAGTGGTTTTCGGTATCGACAGAGAGTATGCCCATATCCGATCCCGGTCTCTTTAACAACCAAACGTTATTATAACCCGTGGTTATTCAATTTCAGATGGTTTATATTTCATATCAAACATATTCCTTTCAAAACCATATAAATTCCATATCATTTCCTTTTAAAATAATATTCATTTTTCCAAAGTAGTAATACTTTCAAATTCATTTAATTATAACCCCTTTGAAACGTAAAATTTAGAGATCATAACACTTTAAAAATGTAACTTTTAGAACCATACATTCGGAACTATAACCCTTTAGAAAATTTGTAGCATTCTGAAAATGTCACTTTTAAGAAACGCAACAGTACAGAAGTGCTACTGTAAGAATTCGCAGCAGCGCAGAACTGTTATGGTAAGAATTCGCAGCGGTGCAGAAGTGCTACTGTAAGAATATGCAGCATGCAGAATTGTTACAGTAAGAAACTACAGCAGTTTTGAATTGCTACCGTAAGAAATCGCAGCAGTTTTGAATTGTTACTTTAATACTTCTTACTGTAATAGTTTATATGATCAAATAGTATATATATTTTCAGTTTTATCATAGTCATTCTATCATTTCTATTATATTACTCAAATTTAGCTATTTGGTCATTAAAGAAACTACACCTTTAGTAAAATAACTTTGTTACTAAAATATCAAATTTTAAAGCAGAAATCCTTATGCCAAGTTAAAAGTATTTTAACTTATCCTTTATTTTCTTTCAGTAAATAACATTTTATCATTTTTATTTCCCAAATGATACCATTTACATTAGTTAAAACTTACATTTTTTTCCCACAAAACATTTATCATTTTAATTACTATTACATAAATTAAAACTTACAATTTATAGGTTAGAATAAAATTCCATTATTAGGTCAAATCGGATTATTAAATTTTTAATTAACCTTCATACTGTAAATTAGATTCCAAAACTTTACATTTCCAACTATTTATTTCTTATAAAAATTTTAACACATGTAAACAATTTTACAGAAATCCTTACATTAAATTTTAGTTGAGATTCATATATAGAAATCCAAAATACCTAATAATTTTTAGAAAAATCATTTTAAAATCAACCACGGTGTCTGTATAAAATTTCTACCATAGGGTCAAGTAAATACGAACATATATCATCTCAATCCGCAATTTATTAATTTTCCGGGTTTTATATCATTTCAAACCCGCAATCCCAAGTCAAATAAAATTTCTCAGGCCTATCATTTCAGCCCATAATAATTTTTCTTAATCTAAAGATCATTCGGGTATGTATCATTTCAACCCATAGTGAAGGAACTTGCAGTACGATTTCAGAATATTAAATAAACATAACAATATACAACATATCATGGCGTATGATCATAACAGGTAAAATATGGTATGAAATAACATATATAATAATATTCAATATATCATGGCATATGATCATAACAGGTAAAATATGGTATGAAATAACACATAGTATTCAATATATCATGACATATGATCATAACAGGTAAAATATGGTATGCAATAACATAATAGTATTCAATAGTGAAATTTCTTAACTTGCATATACAAATCCATACAATTCCATTGTCATCAATTCACCACAATATAAGTACGTTGTCAAGAGTGATTACTCACATTTCTTTGGTTAGCAGAGTGATTCAAAGCGCAACAAGCAGGACAAATTATGGACAAACTTGAGTGAGAGGAGAATCCAAATCCGACGCTTTGAAAAATAAAAATAAATTTCATACGTAAACAAATAATTCACATAGAAAAAAATAGAATATATATATATATATATATATATATATATATATATATATTTGCAAAATACAATAGAAGAGGCTTGTCTAGGGGGTGCATAGGCTAGGGTTTAGAGGTGGTTTGGGTTAGGTTAGGCTCGGCCATAGGAGTTTGGGTTAGGGTTAGGCTCGGCCTAGGGCTTTTGGACTTGGTTTTGTGGTGCAAAGGCTAGGGTTTTGGTGCAGAAGGCTCGGGTTTGGGTAGGTTCGGCTAGGCTAGGGTTTTGGAGAGGTGAAGGCTCGAGTTTGTGTAGGGTTTGTGGTGGCAAGGCTCGGCTTTGGTAGGGTTTTGGTGAAGTGGTGGCCGAAAATAGAGAAGGGGGAATGGAGGCCGAAATTGGTAAAGAGGAGAGGGGGAAAGAAAGGAGGAAAAAGGGGGTTTGGTTGAAGTTTGGTGATGGGGAGGGGATGGAATAGGTGTGGCCGAAATTTCTAAGGAGAGGAGGAGGAAAATTATAGAGGAGAAGAGGAAGAAGGTCTAGGGTTTGGAGGAGAATGATGAAGAAGAAGAAGACTTACATAATTCTCTGTGGAGGCACAAATGAAGGATGATGAGGCTAACTAAAACCCTAGGAGATGTTATATAGGCTATTCAACAGGTGGCTTCTCATCTACTGTAGGGGTTCTTAGCCCATTAGTACAAGCCCACATCAAAATATAAATAAGATAGAGGTTAAGAGAAGACAACTTCGTGTAATATGCTGAAAACAACAAATTTGGAGAAGTAGAAATCAAAATTTAACAAAACGAAAAACTAGGAAAATGTTAGAATTAAATCCATCTTCATAAAAAAAAAGTAAAAGTTCAAAATTCAAAATTTTCATAGAAATTCAAACTTTGACCAAAGTTGACCAAAATTTGCATTTTAAGAAAAAATTTATTTTATTAAATTTGGAAGAACATTTCACATCAAAACTCAAAATATTACATTAAATTTCCCAATTTATCAATTTTAAAATAATTATACTCAAAATTTCAAATAAATTTTCATTTAAAATATTTTCAAAATTTGCGGGTTGTTACACTTAATAAAAGCAGGAGTGGGGTCAAAACCACGAGTAGAATTAATCATGTTTTCCTCAATTTCCCTGCACTTTTTTCCTGGCCTAATATCCTGAACTATGTTGTCCCTCCTATGCTCTCCGACCATTGCCTAATCCTTACAAGTTTTAGGGAAGCTGCCATGAATAGAAAACCAAAATTTAAATTTTTTAACAATTGGATTAAGGAAGTTTCCTTCTTAAGCATAGTTAATTCTGCCTGGCTTTCTAATTTTTTTAGTAAAACTATGTATATCTTTTAATAGAAACTCAAGGCTACCAAATAAGCTCTTTGGGTTTGGGTTAAAGATTTGTTTGGAAATGGAGATGATCTCACATTTGGCCTATCTGAAGAACTTAGGAGCATTCAGATTCAAATGCTTAATCAACCATCCAATACAACACTTTGACAAGGAGCATGAGCTAAGTGAACTTTTGAACAAGGCATTAACTATTGAATGTGAGATGAAAAGACAGAAACTAAGGAACTCTTGGCATATTAACGGGGCTAGAACACAAAATTCTTTCATGTAGCACTTAAAACCAAACAAGTTAATGCTAACATTTATCAAATTGTGGACTCTCAAGGCTCACTTGTAGGAATAAAAAAAGATATTGGGCATGCTTTTCTGGATTATTACACTACTCTCTTAAGCAATTCTTCCCAACTTTGAAACCATTAGCTAGACCTCAATTCTCTTTCTCTTCCTTAGTTAAGTTCTCTTGATACTGATTTTTTAATTTCTGAAGTTTCTAATGAAAAATTAAATCTTGCATTTTTAGCATGAATGAGGACTCTTATAGGGTCCATATGGTTTTAATGCATGTTTCTACACTTCTTGTTGAGATATTACATCCAAGTATTTATTAAAGTCCATTCACAATTTTTTCAAACATGGCAAAATGCTTAGGGGAATTAATTCAACTAATCTTGTTCTAATCCCTAAGACTAACAATCCTAATTCTGTCACTAGCTTCAGGTATATTGCCTGTTGTAATCTTATTTATAAATGCATTTCTAAAGTTTTAGCTACAAGATTAAAGAATGTGCTTCCTGCTATCATTTCCCTAAACCAGGCTGTTTTTTTGCAGAATAAAAGTATACTGGATAATGTACTTCTTACTCTTGCACTTCTTAAAGGCTATTGCAGATCTATTATTTCTCTTAGTGCTATGATGAAAATTGACTTGAAAATGGCTTTTGACATTGTAAGTTGGGATGTAATTGTTTCTATCATGATTAGAATGAGTTTTTCGATGCCTTTTATAAAATTGATTTACTATTGCATTTCAACTCCATATTATTCCCTGATCTTAAAAGGGACTATTGTTGGTTTTTTTAAAGGAGCAAATGAGATTAGAAGATCCACCCTAAATGCAAAGATCCCTAAATCTCCTTACTTATGTTTGTAGATGATTTAATAAATTTTTTTCAAGCTAACCTTACAAAGCACACATTGCCTCAGAAATGTTCTAATCAACTTTCGTTCCTTTTCTGGCTTGGAAGTAAACTCTGAAAATTCAGAAATCTTATTTGGTGGCTTACCACAAAATGATTCTGAACACCTTAAGATGGTTTTTTCTCTACAACCTATGGGATCTCATATGTCATATTTAGGAATTTGTTAGGCTTCCAAAATAATTAGTTTCAGTACCTTCCTTCCTTTATATGAGAAAAACTCTTCCTCGATGATATTGTTGAGTATTATTGTGTTGTGCTGACGTGTATTTGCTGTGGGGTATTGTGGTGTATTGCAACATGTATATATATGGTTCTGTATTGGGTTGTGAAACTTTAACTGTCACTTTTTCATTTTATCGGCAGTTCAGAAATAATATGTTTTTCTTCTTCCCCAATTTTATTTTGCCCTAGAAATTAACATGGTATCAGAGCAGCCGCCACCACCCCCGCCACCACCCAATCCAACCATCGATCTTTCTTCGCTCACCTCCAATGACGAACTCTTCCTACATCACTCCGACCATCCAAATTATGTCCTCTCAACTATCCCTCTCTCAGATCGCAACTATGGCCACTGGCGACGATCTGTTGAAGTCTCTTTAATGGCGAAAAACAAATTAGGATTTGTCAATGGTCTTTGCCTTCGACCAGTTGATAATCCGATTCTGGCGTCTCAGTGGGATCGATGCAACAATATGGTAATTTCTTGGCTATTACATTCTGTTGAAAAAGATATTGCTCAATCTATTCTTTATTATCGTTCTGCATCTGCTATTTGGTCCGATCTTGCGGTTCGATTTGCTCGATCTAATCGAACTTGCCTTTTCCAAATTCAAAGAGCGTTGTCCACGCTTACTCAAGATACTTCTTCGATTTCTGCTCATTATACCAAATCGAAAACCCTATGGGATGAGTACACCTTGCTACTTGAAGATCGTGTTTGTGTGTGTGGTTCTGGAGCTTTAACCATGATATTCTTCAAGATCAGCAGGTTGTACAGTTTCTAGCAAGTTTGAATGAATCATACAATTCTGCATGTGCTCAAATCTTGATGATTCAACCACCTCCATCTTTAAATGAGGTTTATAAACTTTTGTTACAAGAAGAAGAACAACGTGAATTAGGCAATAAACAAACTTCATCAGGTTCTTCTCTGTCTGATATTACCTCTGCATTAGCTTCCCAACGTTTTACTGATCCCAAGAATTCAAACAGAGGTAATAATACACCTTCTCGAGGTCGTGGTGGTGCTGTCAAAAGTGGTAGAGGATCTCAATATTGTGATCATTGTAAGATTGGTGGACATACAGTTGACAACTGCTGGAAATTACATGGACATACTATTTTCTGCGATCATTGCTCAATTGGTGGACATACTTCAGAAAAGTGCTGGAAGAAGCATGGATATCCACCAGGCAAAGGCCCTCGAATAGCAGCTGCTGCATCATTTTCAAAAGATTCATCAGCCGTGACAACTCAAACTGGATTTACTAATGAGCAATACAATCAACTTTTAGCTTTGTTGAAAAACAATACTGCTGCTTCCTCTGATTCAACTGCTTTTCTGGCTGGTAAGAATTTTTGCTTCATTTCTTCAGAAACCAAACCTATTTGGATCATTGATAGTGGAGCAACAGACCACATGACTCCTAATCTTAATTTGTTCACTCATTATTCTTCTTTGTCTAAACCAATACTTATCACTATGCCAAATGGTAAAACATGCAAAGTTTCACATTCTAGTACAATTGTTCTTTCTCCTTCTTTAATTTTGAAAAATGTTTTACATGTACCAGAATTCTGTTTTAACCTTGTTTCAGTACGAAAACTCATGATAAACAAGAACACTAATGTTCTTTTCACCTCTCAATTTTGTTTCCTTCAGGACCCTTTGATGAAGAAGCCAATTGTAATTGGTAGTGAAGTCAAAGGGCTTTACATTGTTGATATTGACAGTAATTGTAAGCAAGTTTCTACTGTTTCTTCTATTTCGAATAAATCCATAGATAATAATGTGGTCAATGATGTTTCAATGTTCAATTTCTCTGTAATATCTCACATGAATGATACTATTTTACCATTTGCCTCTTTTGCTGTTCTAAAAAATAATGGCCCTGAATTATGGCATTGTAGACTTGGTCATGTACCTTTTATTCAACTTAAACACATAAATACTTTTGATTCTTCCATAAAACCTTCTCATTTGTGTAAAATCTGTCCTCAAGCCAAACAACACAGAAATTCATTTCCCATTTCTATCACAAAAGCTGCAAAACCATTTGATCTTATACATATTGACACATGGGGTCCTTATAAACATATCACTCACAATGGTTTTAGATATTTCTTAACCATTGTGGATGATAATACTAGATGTACATGGACTTTTCTTATGTCCTCCAAAAGTGATTCTCTCACTGTTTTGCAAAATTTCTACACCCTTATTCTTACACAATTTCAATCCAAAATCAAAGTCATTAGGTCTGACAATGCCGCTGAGTTTTGTGGATCTAATGCTTCCAAATTTTATTCTCTAAATGGCATAATTCATCAAACTTCTTGTGCCTACACTCCTCAACAAAATGGGAGAGTTGAAAGAAAACACAAACATTTACTTGAAGTTGCTAGATCTTTACTTTTTCAATCCAATTTACCTTTAAAGTTTTGGGGAGAATGTATACTAACAGCTACTTATCTCATAAATCGTACACCCCTACCATCTCTTCAATTTCATTCACCTTATTTTCAGCTTTTCAATAAAATACCAGATTATTCCTTCTTAAGGACATTTGGATGTCTTTGTTTTGTCTCCACAATAGCTCAAGGGAGAGATAAATTTCAACCTCAAGCAAAACCTTGTGTATTCATTGGTTATTCTTTTGGAAAGAAAAGTTACAAAGCATTAGATCTTGCTACACATAAAATTATTGAATCAAGAGATATTATTTTTCATGAATTCAATTTTCCATTTCATCTTAAACCATATTCAGATCCTATCACTTTGCCTGCAGTACAACTTGATTCTTCAGATTTTATTTTTACACCAATTCAAAATGACACTCATCAAAATACTCCATCATCTCCTCAAAATGATATATTCCATGACATATCACCTTCCAACAGTTCTACCTCATTTATACCTGATACTCAACAGGTTTTACATACTGTTAATGCTGAATCAACTTTGAGAAAATCTTTTAGACAACCCAGAAAACCAACATATCTCCAAGATTACATCTGCAATAACCGTTCTTCTGAATTAATACATACATCATTGATTTGCTCTTCATCCTTACCTTCTTCTCATTTTACCTTTCTTTCATCCATCTATTCTTATCATGAACCCTCTTCATATTCTGATGCCTCAAATGATCCAAAATGGGTTTTAGCAATGAAAAATGAAGTAGAAGCTCTTCAGTTAAATGGCACCTGGGATTTAGTTAATCTTCCAGCAGGTAAAACTCCAATTGGTTGCAAGTGGGTTTTTAAAGTCAAGCTTAAGGCAGATGGTTCATTAGAAAGGTATAAAGCTAGATTAGTAGCTAAAGGTTTTACACAAAAAGAAGGAGTGGATTTTCATGAGACGTTTTCCCTAGTTGTCAAGATGACAACCATTCGAACTGTTATTGCAGTAGCAGCCTCAAAGAAGTGGCATATTCATCAACTTGACATTAACAATGCCTTTCTTCATGGGGATTTGTATGAAGAAGTTTACATGTTGATGCCAGAAGGAATTCCAAATCCCAATCATCTTGTCTGCAGACTCAAGAAGTCCATTTATGGTCTGAAGCAATCTTCACGACAATGGTTTCACAAACTTACTTCAGTACAATCTCGTGGATACTCTCAATCGAAGAATGATTACTCATTATTTACCAAGAAAAGATCTGGTTTTATAACCATAGTGGCTGTATATGTAGATGATCTTTTAATAACTGGTTCAGATTCTTCTGAAATTAAGAAATTAAAGGATTTTCTACATACTACTTTCAGCATTAAAGATTTGGGACCTCTTCACTATTTTTTGGGACTTGAAATTAATCATGTAGCTTCAGGAATTGCTATGACACAACACAAATTTACTACTGACTTGTTAAATACTTATGCAATGAAATTTTCCAAGTGTTCTTCTACTCCATTGCCACTTCATCTGAAATTAAATGACACAAATGGTGATCTTCTTTCTGACCCTACACAATACAGAATTCTTATTGGTAAACTCAATTACCTCACACACACCAGACCAGACTTAAGTTTTGCTGTTCAAACATTGAGTCAATTTATGCAACATCCTCGGATCCCACACTTTGAAGCTCTGAAACACACCATTTCTTATGTTCAAGGCACTACAGGCAATGGAATATTACTCAATGGGTGTGATCGACCTTTATTACAAGATTTTTCAGATTCAGATTGGGCAGCGTGTCCAATGACCAGAAGATCAGTAACTGGATATTTAATTTTACTTGGTTCTTCTCCAATTTCATGGAAATCTAAGAAACAGGCAGTAGTATCTCGAAGTTCATCTGAGGCTGAATATAGAGCCATGGCACAGGCAGCAACTGAAATAACATGGTTAGTTAGATTGTTGCAGGAATTACAAGTTGATCCAATCAAACCAGTCACTTTATTTTGTGACAACCATTCAGCCATGCACATTGCTAAAAATCCAGTTTTTCACGAAAGAACAAAGCACATAGAGGTAGACTGCCATTTTAACAGAGACAAAGTTATGGAAGGATTACTAAAGCTTGCTTATGTTCCCTCGTCAGAACAATTAGCTGATGTATTTACTAAGATTTTGCCTTCTCATCAGCAGAACAATATTCTATCCAAGCTGGGTTTATATCAACCTCCAGCTTGAGGGGGGGTGTTGAGTATTATTGTGTTGTGCTGACGTGTATTTGCTGTGGGGTATTGTGGTGTATTGCAACATGTATATATATGGTTCTGTATTGGGTTGTGAAACTTTAACTGTCACTTTTTCATTTTATCGGCAATTCAGAAATAATATGTTTTTCTTCTTCCCCAATTTTATTTTGCCCTAGAAATTAACAGATATGATGGGTTAATAAATATTCGACTCAAGTGGGTAGATTGACATTAATTAAATCCATCACATTTGCTATGACTGTGTATTGGTCCATGATATTTCTTCTACCATAGAAACTCATCACTAAAATCAAACATGCAATGAATCACTTTTTGCGGAGTAGAAACATGCACTCAAAAAACTGGTGCCTATTGCTTTTCAAAATCTGGAAAAACTATTAGCTTGTGGGGGTTTGGGGATTAATAACTTCAAATTATGGAATCGGGTTGCTTTTAGTAAGAACTCTGACAACATCATTAATACAAAAACAATTTATGGACGGCCTGGTCTTACAAACACCACTTTGACAGAAAGAATTTGTGGACTTTGAAACAACAATCAGACTGTGGGTGGATATGGATATCCATGTTGAAACTTCGAGATCAATTCCTACCTCATCTTCAAGCTATCTCTTCTATAATGGTACTACAGAGTTCTGGCATGATCCTTGGATTAGACAAGGACTGATCTTGTACAGCGTTTTGACATATTCCCAGAGACTTCGGACCAGAAACTCCTACTGAGGCTAAAGCAAGACTACATACAAGAAGGTCTTATTACTCTCCCTTACTCTAATAATCAAGACATCAGAGGTCATTGGAATATATTTCAGCGTTAAGTGATTTTTTTGTAGCTCATCGGAACAGTTATGTTTGGTCATCTTAAGCTAAAGCTCACTCTATCTCAATTGTCTACAAGTTGATAAACAACAATAACGCTCTCACTAGATTCGGCTAGAATAAAAGGATCTGGAATAACCATAGTCCTTAAAAACACAACTTTCTTTTATGGAAAGTGATGAAAAATTCTTTTCATACATTCACGACAATGTCTGTGTTTTCTGTAACACTAGTAAAGAGGGTACTTTGCACCTTTTCTTCAACCGCAGCTTCATATCCGACCTATGGAGGACAGTTTTATTCAGAGGGAGGGGGATGCACACTCCAAATCGGGACAACAGAATTGAATGGTGTTACATCTTCAAAGCTTCTAAATGTAAAAACTCGCCTGCTGTGACTTTGCTAATGTTTTCGAAGATTTTTCATCATGTCATCTAGACAGAAAGAAACTTGAGAATCTGATCAACTTGTGCTTTGATTTGAAATTTGGTTTCAAGGTTTCTTGGCTATGATTCTTAATGCTTTAGTTGATGGCTTTCTGCCGCGTTTTCAATTTTTTTGGTTCCTCGGGTTGCCTCTGTAATTTTCTTGTCTTTTTGGTTCTTTTCGCTGGGTTTTTTTACATGAGATCAACATGTTCTCATGTTTTTTTGGGTGGAATAAACTGATAAGGGTCCATTCAACTTTGCTTGCTCTGCGAAAATAAAACGAATCGGTTATACCTCATTAATTTGCCACATTTCAAATCCCATGATCTCAACTATGTGTCCCGATTTAAATAATTATATTTTCCTTTACTTGTCACTTCATTCTTTTATTTAATTCGAAAAATATAGTTGAAATCAAGAAAATATGAGGTGTAGAACGAGGTATGTGTGTGTATGGATGAGGATCGACTACACCTTATTTTTGTTACACCTCTGATCCTCTTGATTTCAACCGCATGTTTATTTTTAAATAATAATAGTTTCTCCATCCTGTTAGTTGTATAATTATTTTAAGGGAATATGTAGTTGAAATTAAAAGGGATTTAAGATGTAGCAAAAATGAGATGTAGCCGATCATTGTCGTACATACATTCATGTATGTATACACACATGCTTCGTCTCACTTGTGCTTCATCTTAAACCCCTGATTTCAACAACAAGTGTCATTTAATATAATATACTTTATCTTTTTTTTTTTGTTTGAATCTCAAATCCAGCTCATTTTTGCTAAATCTCAAGTCTTTGTCGTGTTAATGCAAATTGAACTTTAAACAATCACAATTGTTCTAAACAAATTCATTGAACACGGCAATTGCACCAACAAAATCCGTTGAACCTTACATTCAACCAAAACAATCTACTAAACGTATGTGCTCCAGAATTCCTAAATCTATATATCTGATGTACCTGCAAAAAAAAATCCCTGTTCAACGAAATATCCGGTCCTTTTTTCTTCTTCTTCTTCTCTTCTTCATCTTTTTCTCTTTATCTTAAAGTTTTACTTCTATAGCACCAAAAGTTATATGACGCAATTATAATTTTCAACTATAATACTTCCCCTGCATTACACTTAATGCACTTGTACTGCGCGTGCATCACGACTTATTCATAAAAATACATACATACATATTTTAAAGAGAAAAGGGAAAAGACAGAAGTACAAATTAACTTGAGAATTTGTTGACTTCAAGGACATGAAGATTTATTGTCGGCCCAATGACAAACTTTTGACAATAGTTCACTTTAAGATCAATTGCTTTTTCCCCAAGTTCAGGTTCGGGATACAGGATGACAACAGCAGGTGGAGGTGGTGGATAGACAGATAACAATGCAGTGGTAAGGCAAGCGTCAACTGCAAGGGAGGCAACCACGAAAGAAACCATGTGTGATGGTTCATATATTCTGATTTCGGAGATAGACAACGAATTTTGGATCAAGCTGTTGCGCGAATTGATTGTGGTGATGCATTGGTTATATCAGACGGTGGTTCAACATCGAGAGTGGTGCAGAAGGGACAGCATTGTATGTGGTGATTAGGTTTTATTTCGTAGTATTGGTGGAAAACACCGAATACAATTAGCATTTCTGAATGGTAAAAAATGAATATAACAATACGTGCTTATGATGTTAGTTTATAAACTTAGCATCTGAAATGTACAAACGCACATAGCATTATACACTTACGGTTTATACTGGTAGTTGGTGTCTTGGAGGCAGGTTGAGGCGACAACAATGGAGGCTGTGGTGATGATGGAGAGGACCGAGATGGGACTGTGAACCTGTGGTGTCTTGTGACAATGATAGCAGAGAAGGAATAATTATTTCACAGACGATCCAATCCGTTATTTCAATTTTTGTTTGCAGAGTTAACAGAATAAAAATAAGGATAACATAGTTTCTTTGATTAGTCACTCAACATTGAAACTAGCTGAAACGAGCAAACAAAGATAAAAGTACAATCTAGTTGCTCAACAGCAAACAAAGAGACGGTAGTAGTAAGTAAATATACATAACCGGATATGATATAGGAAAATGACTGGATTCCGGTGGTCGAAGATGCATGGTAGAAAATGAAAGTAAAAGAGCGGGTTAGATAGGAATAGCATTGTTGACGGAAGGATAAACGACGGCAGCGGGATGGGACATGATGCGTCTGCCCTTGATGCGCTTGAACAGGTAGACAACCGCCCCAACCGGCCATTCCACGATAGCAGCAGCAGCAAACGCTACGAATCCAAGCGTGGGACCAACCACCTTGCACCTGCACGGGTTGCTCTTCGTTCCGCACTGTACGCACACCGGAAACACTGCACACACCATCCTCCCTTTTCTGATCTTATTTATTAGCTAGCACCGATGCCTTTGGTTCAATTTTTAGATTTACTTTACTGCACCCAGTCGCAATTGGTTGGAATTGGGAGAAGCTTCGGCAGTGGTTATATAACTGTTCCTGTGAGACAGGTGGAAGGTGAGGTGTCCCGTTTCTGCTACGTGTAAGCACGAGAGCATGTTGACGGTGACATTGTTTAACTCATCGAAACGTTGGGAAGAGGTTTAATGTCGGCTTTGAAAGAACACTCATGATCTGATCTAACGTGACAAACTTAACAATAACATCTCAATTCTCATCGCGATGGTTGCAACTAAATTAACATGGTTAATGCACTTAACAAATAATACCAACACAACAATTTTCAATTATTGCTGTTACGATGACACAAACAAACTATTTTGGAAATGCAAATACAATGATATAGACACAACTTTTGCGAATTGCAACTACGTCGACATAAATAGAACGGTTATGGAATTGGAAATACTATGATACAGGTCATAATTACAAACAGTCGTTCTTGGAATTCTTTTTTTGGTTTCGTCAAACATGTCGACTTCCACCGACTATGTCAAAAGTTTGATGCAATACAATAATTCATCAAAATTATAATGCAACTAATACATTATGTATCGATTTTTATTTGACTTTACAATAGATCTATAAAAAACTTTCGGTGAGTTGTACTGTAATTCACTACTAGAAAAGAGATGAAATAACCACTTGGAATTACCAATGTCACGCCGAGACCATTTTTATAACGTCAACGCGTAAGTCGTCGTCCTCCAACTTAACTTATTCCCGTTCGATACCGTCATTATCCATAAATTTGTTTTCATTAGAAAAAGAAAGCTGCACGCCTTCTCCATCGTGTAATCCACGCCACGCTGCTAACACAATCGCATCAATTAGATTTCAATTTGTTGGATAAGAACACGAATTAGATTATACGATTCAATTTATATTTGGTTGAAGTATGCGCGTGCGCGCACGCGTGTATGAGGAGCTTTCAACAACACTCTTATACTTCTTGATTTCCACCATAAGCTTCGATTTATATAATAGTTACTTCTCCCTCTTCCCACTACCACTGTTATTTAAATCAGAGCTTATGTTGGAAATTAGGGACATTTAGGGTGCTGTTGAACACTTCTATATACATACGTATATGTATGTATGTATGTACGTACATATGTACGTATGTATATGTATATGTATGTGTGTGTAAAACACATACATATGCTCTTTTATACACACACATATATGTATGTATTATGTGTGTGTGTTAACGAATTTCTCAGTCAACCCCAAAAAGTGTAAGAAAAGATGAATGTGGTTGTAAGAAGAATCGGATGTTCCTTGTAAAGCTCAACGAGTGTTGGCAAAAACGATACTTGGTTGAGAAATGGTTTGGGTAATTAGGCTTGGCTTGTTCAAGTCCATGATGACGTCATAAGCATGATAATGTCGAAGCAATGTCAATCTATATAGAGCAATCTTATGCAAGCACAAATCAAGATTATAAGTGCTTTTTTAATTCGAACCAAGTTATGATTAAAAATCGCAAGTACTTTGAAACTCGAAAACAAGTCTTAATTTAAGTCCTCTTTTTTCATATATTATGTAATTTGTTAATGTACAAGGTCCCATGTGCAAAAGTATAATCGGCACTACAATCCCCAAATCGATTTAGGGTTATAAAGTTTAAATGTACAAGACAAGAAAAGAATGATTCATCCATTTCTTCTTGCCCCTAGGTCCGTATTTATATGTGCCGAGGGATGCGACATGGCTGTCATATGTCCATGCGGCATGCTTGATCTCCAACATTAACCATATTGATGGCGCATGACACTATACTCCAGCATCCACTTGCACAATGGTGAACTTTGGCACTCACAATCCATCCCGCCCTGATAGCCTTCATTGATGACATTTGATATCAACATTGTATTGGGGATATGCGGCCTTCTTTGAAGGTTGATGAAGTGCGGCTTTACTATAACACGACATCAATAAGTGCCGACATTGATAAGTGACGATATTGATAGGGGGCGATATTGACAATGATCGGCATTGATAACTTGCGGCATTGATAGCAAACGACATTGATAACAAACGACATTGATAATAGACGACATTGACAATATGTGGCATTGATGATAAGCGGCATTAATAACATACGCCATTGGTAATGAACGACATTAATAGGAGACGACATCGATGGTGAAGCGGCATTGATGAGACACGACATTAATCTAGAGCGATATTGATTCTTCTGACTCATGGAAGAAGAGTTTCATTGATGGAACGTGGCATTAATGAGAGACGACATCAATGCTATATCATGCCGTTATAACATTGATGGTTTTCAACATAGAGCTTTCCAATGTTGTCATTCCCTTACTAACATGCGACATCGTTTCCAATTTCTTTGGCACAACATCACTCATTCAACTTTATAAGCGGTATGTAGCATTGATGGCATCCGGTATTACTGGCCCTGCGATAACCAATGAAATTTCCTATTATTATTTATTGATGAGGGGCGGCATTGTATGCTTTCGACATTGGTTTTTCTTCATACTTTCAACATTGCTTGAATCTGCGATCATGGCTATGTTGACATGTCATGTATCTTCGAGATTGATAATGATAGTAACGTTTGCCCCCTGTATGAATGGAGCATTGACTTTTCAAGTCAATACCTTCGGCATTGTCTCTTTACCGCCTATTGGTATTCTTTGCAGAACCCACCGTACATTAAAATTGATCCAATGGTAGCTGCATGTCTTCTTTTCCACTATAAATAGTCAAATCTTCTCATTCTTCATCTTTTACCTGCGTTTCAATCTCAAGCAAAAGAAATTCTCAGATTCTCAAAATAATTAAAAATATCATATTCATACATCTAAGCCATCATTAAGGTTTGATTTCTGATTCTACTTGCATCGATTAACTTGAATTTTATGTTAAAATCATTATTAGGGTTTTGTTTTGATTTTATCGATTTTTAATTGACACTTAGGTTTAATTGCATGATTTTGATGTTGATATTTATATTATCGCTTAGATTAATAACCAATTGTGCTTTTAGATTGAATTAGCAAAGATTAATATCGCTATCCCAAGAATAAACGACAGCGACGGTGAATTTAAAATCTAAGAATTATTTTGGACATAACTTTTGAACCGAAAGTCCAAATTTAATGAACTTTTTCTTGTTAGAAAGCTTAGATTTTTTCCTACAACTTTTATGTTTTGAATTTTGCGATATTTTATGGTATATATGGTCGAAAATGAGTTTTAGTATCGCTGTCCCGAGAATAAGCGACAACGGCAGTGAATTTAAAATCTAAGAATTGTTTTGGCCATAACTTTTGAACTGTAAGTCCAAATTTGATGATCATTTTCTTGTTATAAATTTTAAACTTTTTTCTACAAGTTTCATATTTTCAGTTTTGCAATATTTTGCGGTTTAAGTAGTCGAAATCGTATTTCTTTATTGCTGCCCTGAGAATAAATGACAGCAACAATGAATTTAAAACCTGAGAATTGTTTTGGCCATAAATTTTGAATCGTAAGTCCAAACTTGATGATCTTTCTCTTGTTTGAAAGCTTAGACTATTTTCTAAAATTTTAATGTTTTGATTTTTGTAAATTTTTGAGGTTTAAATGATCGAAATAGCATTTATTTGTCGATATCCTAAGAATAAACGACAGAGTTAATTAATTTTGTATTTATACTCATGTCTCATTTTGCTTGATTGCCTTGTGATTTTCTTTGTGAGTTTGTGTTCAGATTTCATTAGTTTTTGCTAGTTGAATTCTTCTATTTTCTTGGGTTTTTATTTCTCTAATTCTTGGCTTGAGATGATATGGAGTTTGAACACTATGGATTGATTTATTGCTAGGGTCTTGTGATGAATTTGGATTTTTGGAGCAGTAAACTTTCTTGTGTTATATGGATATTGAACTATTTTGATTCAAAGGTGTTGGGCTGTTATAAATATATATATATATATATATATGTCTATTTAATATATATATGTTTTAAATAAACAAAATTTACAAAAGAGAGTTTATACTAATATCAGTTTCAAACTAAATTTCTATATCAATGCAATTCCTTTTTATAAATGGTTTCAATAAGTAATTATATATATTAAAATAAAGTTAGTAGAAATGATTATGGATTTCAAAGTGTTTTTGAAATATAAACTTATGTTATTTCTAAATAAATGTTTGTATATTAATATGGTTTTGAAATATGAACATTTATGGTTTCAAAAAATAAATGAGTTTGTGGATTTTAAATAAGAAGTTTAAAAGTAAGTATATATATAAAGTATTTTAGAAATATTTCTTATATGGTAAAATCATGTTAATTGCTTTCAAACTATAAATTCTTATTGGATTTTATTGGACTTAAATTTGGCTATTTATATGCTATTTTGGCATTTTGTGCGACTTTTGGATTTTTAGATAAAATATTTTGAGAACCTTAATTCTATAATAAGAGGAGTACTAATAATCGATTTAATGTTATTGATTGATTTAAATGCTTATAAGTAATTCTCATCGAATATGGTACAACTCATTGAATAGAATGTTTGAGTGGAATTTACTAAACCATTAGCGAATACGTGAATTTCATCGGGTAGTATGGGATGCTTTGGTTAAATTCTTTTAATTTCCTTTTGGAAAGTATTTAACACTTTAGGGTTATATTCTCTTTTGGTGTTTGGCATGGGGCCGATAGGTCCTTAAGAGAATATAGTTCAGGTTTTCCAGTGGTATCCATGACGAGTGAGGTTTACTAGCTTCTAGTAAATATTTGAATTTTACCAGATGGTATGAGACGTTTTGGTTAAGTTCTTATGATTACTAAGAGTGATAGTATTTGACACTTTAGAGTTTACTCTCTTTTGGTGTGCGGCAAGGAGCTGCTAGATCCTTACGAAGTAAATTCAGGGATTTTTATATGATCCTTGTGATCGGTTAAGATTTTATTTTCTTGGATTTGAGATTTATTTTCATGGTATGGATAATCATTGGTATTAGATCGGAATGAGTGATACCACCTTCTGTTTTCCACGATATGAGTACGATCATTAAGATCATTCGGTATTTGGTTTTCTTGGATTTTGAAACATTATTCTTAGTTTTGGATTTCTGGGTTTTTGATTTATTCTACGTTTTGGGATTTAAATATTTCTTATGTCTTGAGATGGATTTTGATGATTTTTGATTTATTCCGTGTCTTGCGATTGAAATATGGTTGAGATGGGTTTTAAGTTAAACTATTTTAGTACCTTGTATATATTTATGGCATTTTCATTTATTATATTATCATATGCTTGTGTGTTATACCTGTTAGTTCCTGAGATTATGGTTTTCATGACAACAACCTTAGGACTTGTTATAAAATATAAATACTAATATCTTTGTCCAGATATATGTATATGCAGGTACTGAGAATGAAGACTGTACAGTATAGAGATTCAAGACTGACGAATTCAACATTGAAGAAATCAAGACCGAAGACTCATGAGTATCAAGAGTTCAAGATATCAAGATAAGTAATAGAGTCTAGATTTATGTTAAATCTTCATAATAGCACTTAAATCTTTATTCGAAATTTAATTGTGGAATGGAATCTACCTTCTCGCTTTAATAGTGGAATGGAACCCACAACCTTCTCTAGAGGAATGGAATCCACGAATTTTTTTCAAATTGACTTATTTTTAAATTTTTTCAAAACTATATTTTTAAAAAGACATCTTTCTCTCGGTTTAAATATTTTAGCCTTAATTCAAAAACTATTTTTAATCATATTAATTTCAAAATCATTTCTTGTTTTTAAACTATCTCCTAGTTTTAATATTTTAGCTTTAATCTCAAAATATTTATATATTTAATTTTTATTACTTGTATATTTCGTAAGATCACTTTCCAAAGGTTTTTATAATCATAAAGTATATTCAAAATAGTCTACAAAGTTCTAAGATTGTTTCGACAAACTTTAGAAAGAAAATCTCTTTTAAAACAAAAATCAATTTTCAAAAAATACTAGGGGATGTCGACATGCCTATACCCCCCATGTCGACATGGTAGCCGTAGATTTTAAAATTCAAATTTTCAAAAGAAGTGTCTATTCGTCATAACCTTTCATGAATAGACATGACCGTTATTCTCCTATATATACCAGTTGTTTTCAACGAAATTTAAGTTAGTTTTTCTTCATTTCTTCACTTCTTCTTCTCCACTCAAATATTCTCTTATATCTCAAATGCTTTAATAAAATTCTGCCAAAATCCTAAGTGAATCAAACTCGATCGTCTCTAGTTTGGTTCTCTGCCACTCTCTCTTAAAGATCTTAGTGCTATTCAGAGTTATAGGATCATTTTTAATCAAAGATCGAAGTGTATCAAGTTTCTCTCTATCAAAGTGTGATTGAAAACGGTGTGATTGTGGCTCGTAAATCAATTGGGTGTGATTGTATCCCGTAAATCAATTTGGTGATCTTGTAGCCTGGTTAAATCAAGAGAGTTTGCCCTGGACTTGGAGACAGGAGGGTGTATCTCGTGGCCTTGAAATCGAGGTTGTAATATCGACATTATATTTGAAAAGAAATATGTACAAGAAATTATGTGGGACTGGATGTAGGGTAGCTTCGAACTAGTATAAAATTCCGGTGTATTCTTTGCTTTACTGCTTTTATTTACTATTCGCATCTGTGTCTAGTTCTGTGATTGTCTCTGTGTTTGTGAATTGCATCTGTTTGGGTTTAATTTGAAAAGGTTCATAAAATTAATTAAACACTATTCATCCCCCTCTAGTGTTAATTCTGCCTTAAGATCCGTAATCCTCGTTTCCAACATTTGGTATCAGAGTATTGGTTTTCAAAGTTATCATAATCTGAATTTCGAAAATGTTTAAAATGACAATTTTTGGAGATTCTGTTAACACTAGTTCAAAACTGTCCAAATCGTCATTGTCTCATAAGTCTGCATATTATTATTATAGAAAATCAAGTTATCTACCGAATTGGTGTGTTGTGCAGGAACAGATGTGTTATATGGCTTTTGAAGAATCAACACTCAATGGAAAAATTGTGCAAATCAAGAAAAACAAATTGATACTTGATAGTGGATGTTCAAGACACATGACTGGTAATCTGGAGATACTGAATGACATAATTTATGATGATGGAGGAATGGTCAATTTTGGAGACAATTCAAAAGGATATGTGATTGGCATCGGCAATGTCGGTAACTCTAAAACTCCTACTATTTCCGATGTTCTGTTAGTTAGGAATCTAAAACACAACTTACTTAGCATAAGTCAACTATGTGACAAGGGCTACGAAATTAAATTTGAAAAGGATAAGTGTCACATTGAAGATAGTAAATCAAATATTATCTCTGAAGGAATTAGAAAGAAAAGTATTTATATTCTCATTATGAAAATCTCAAATGATAACCTATGTCTTTTGGCTAATACAAGTGACCCTTGGATTTGGCATAAAAGATTTGGGCATTTGAATTTCAAACTCTTATCTAGACTTTCAAAACTTGATTTAGTAAGAGGTCTTCCTAAAATGGATTTTAAAGTAGATAGTATATGTGATGCTTGTCAATTAGGAAAACTTAGGAAGAGTTCATTCAAATTGAAAGATATGATTTCAACTTCAAAACCTCTTCAGTTACTTCATTTAGATTTGTTTGGTCCACCTCAAATTTAGTCAATAAATCACAGTAAATATGTTTTTGTAATTGTAGATGATTATTCTAGATTTACATGGACAATTTTTCTGAAACATAAAAGTGATGCTTTTGATTTATTTAAAACTTTTGCAAAAATAATTCAAAATCAACTTTCTTTAAAAATCAAAACTATTCATAGTGATCACGGCGGAAAATTTGAAAATGAAAATTTTGAGAATTTCTGTAATAAAAAAGGAATAACTCATAATATTTCTTTTCCAAGAACTCCACAACAAAACAGAGTGGTAGAGCATAAAAATAGGACGATTCAAGAGTGTGCAAGAACTATGCTTTCATATAGTAAATTACCAAGAAATTTTTGGGCTGAAGCAGTCGATACAGCTTGTTACATTTTGAATAGGATTTTAATTAAGCCTCTAACCAATAAAACACCATATGAACTTTCCAAAGGTATCTTATTTTAAAGTTTTTGGAAGTAAATGCTTTATTCTAAATACAAAGGACAATTTGGATAAATTTGATCCTAAATCCGACAAAGGAATCTTTATCGGATATTCTAATAGAAGTAAAGCATGCAGAGCTTTCAATTTAAAAACTAACACCATTGAAGAAATAATGCATGTATCTTTTGATGAAAATTTCAAAAAATTTGTTCAAATAAATGATGAAGATGATTTTGTTACTTTAAATAATGAATCAAATGAAACAAATTATGAAACTGTTCATCCTAATAAAAGGATCGGGCTTTTAAAAGGTCATCCTATAGAAAATATACTAGGAAATGTTGAATCTGTTGTTAGAACTAGAAATCAACTGAACAAGATGAGTAATGTAGCTTTTATATCAACTATTGAACCCAAAAATCCAAAGGAAGCATCATCCGATGATTCATGAATTCTTGCTATGCAAGAAGAATTGAATCAATTCACCAGAAATGATGTATGGGAACTTGTTCCTAGACCTGAGGACAAAACTATAATAGGAACTAAATGAGTTTATAAAAATAAAATGAATGAACAAGGTGAGGTCGTTAGAAATAAAGCTCGGTTAGTTGTGCAAGGTTATTGTCAAGAAGAAGGAATAGACTTTGATGAAACCTTTGCACCCGTAGCAAGATTAAAAGCCATTAGAAATCTACTTGCTTTCGCAAACCACAACAATTTCAAATTTTACAAATGGATGTCAAAAATGCCTTTTTAAATGGTTTTGTTAAAGTGGATGTTTATGTTGAACAACCTCCACTTTTTGAAGAAGAAAAGTTTTCAAATCATGTTTACAAATTAAAGAATGTTTTATATGGTCTGAAACAAGCTCCTAGAGCCTGGTATGACAAACTAAGATCTTACCTATTACAATCAAATTTTGAAATTGGTAGAGTAGATAATACTCTTTTTATTAACAGAAACAAAAATGATATCCAATTAGTACAGATTTATGTAGATGATATCATTTTTGGATCAACAAACAATGAAATGAACAATGAATTTTCTGAAATAATGACAAAAGATTTTGAGATGAGTCCTATGGGTGAACTTACTTTCTTTTTAGGATTGTAAATAAAACAATTAGATAGTGGTATTTTCATTAGTCAAGAAAAGTATGCTAGGGATCTAGTTAGTAAGTTTGGTATGACCACTGCGAGTGGAAAATCCACTCCTATGGCAACCAATGAAGCCTTGAATAAAGAAGACATGTCAAAAGATGTTGATCAAAAACTATACAGGGGAATGATTGGATTGCTACTCTATATAACTGCGAGTATGCTTGATATCATGCATAGTGTCTGTCTTTATGCAAGATACCAATCTCAACCCAAAGAAACCCATTTAAAAGCTGTTAAACGTATCCTAAGATATGTTAAACACACTTTAGACTATGGCCTATTTTACACTAAAAATGATTCATTTGATTTAATCTCATATTGTGATGCTGACTATGCTGGTTGTAAATCAGACCGAAAAAGTACAAGTAGAACTTGTCACTTTTTAGGACATTCTCTGGTTTCCTGGTTTAGTAAAAAGCAAAATACTGTCTCACTATCAATAATTGAAGCAGAATATATCTCTTCTACTTTTGCTTGTTCTCAAGTTATCTACATGCAACAGACCCGAAAGGATTTTGGATTAAATATTTCAAAATCACCAATTTATTGTGACGATACAAGTGCAATAAATTTATCCAAAAATCCTACTCATCATGCCAGAACCAAACATATTGATATCAGACATCATTTTCTCAAAGATAATATAAGTAAAGAGATTATTTCTCTTGAATTTATCAACACCGAGAATCAAAAAGCTGATATTCTGACCAAATCCTTGAATCAGTCAACCTTTACTATTTAAATAAATAGAGAAAAACAAAATTGTCAAAATTTTCAAAGGGATGTCGACCTGCCCCTACCCCCCATGTCGACATACAACAGTCAGATTTGAAAATTTGATTTTCCCTCTAAAATCAGTTTGGTGGTTATATAACCACAATATTTCGAATTCATCTGTCTTCTCACTTCATTTTCTCTATAATAAACTTCTGAAAATACAAAGTAATGGCCTTCTCTTCTAAATCAAACCAAAATGCAACCATTTCCTTCCCTTCTCCTAATTCTGGTCCATTCCAACGTACTACATTGGCTCGAGTAATGAAGATCGAGGAAATTATGAAGGATTCTCTGCAAATGCTGACTGAATTACAAGTCATGCAAATAAGGATGGCAAAAGAACAAGAGAAATAAGGCAAGATTCATAGAAATTTGCAAAAATTTCTAATGGATAATCATGCAGGCCTTATTGTGATTGAAGATGATTCCTCTAACATACGTATTCATAATCCATTAGAGGACGATGACGAAAAAGAAGAAGAAGAAGAAGCACAAATGGACGAGGACGATAATGTTGTTTGCGTTGGAGAAGTCTGTTTTGACAAAAATGGTAATTTGGTCGAACAACATGGAAACTTTTGTCCCCATTACCCTAATTGTTAGATTCACAAGTCACCAATTGTCAAGGACTCTCGTTAGATTGTTATTATATTAATGTTTTTATATTTTGTGTACTTGTATATATTTGTGTCTATGTTTCATATATATGTGTAATGTAATGTAATATATAATAAAATTAGAATTATGTTTGGCTTATTATACTTCGTTATTAGCATTTAGTTCCATAGTATTAATTTAAGGGGGAGTTATGTAGTTTAGGCTTAGTTTTTGTTGATGACAAAGGGGGAGAATTATAAAATAGGATAGTTAGGGCTGTTAGTTAGGATTAGATTAAGGGGGAGTTAGTAGATTACAGGGGAGTTGTTGGAATAAGGGGGAATAAGAGTTTCGTAGAGTATATTTTATAAACATAGGTTGTCATCATCAAAAAAGGGGAGATTGTTAGTTTATGAGATGATGGTTTTGATGACAACAACCTTAGGACTTGTTATAAAATATAAATACAATATCTTTGTCTAGATATATGTATATGCAGGATATATATATATATATATACAGATATTGAGAATGAAGACTGTGCAATATAGAGATTCAAGACTGACGAATTCAAGATTGAAGAAATCAAGACTGAAGACTCATGAGTATCAAGAGTTCAAGATATCAAGATAAGTATTAGAGTCTAGATTTATATTGAAACTTCATAATAGCACTAAAATCTTTTTTCGGATTTTAATTGTGGAGTGGAATTCACCTTCTCGCTTTAATAGTGGGATGGAACCCACGACCTCTTTAGTGGGATGGAACCCACGACCTTCTCTAATGGAATGGAATCCACGAAATTTTCAAAATGACTTATTTTTAGATTTTTTTTCAAAACTATCTTTTAAAAAAGACTTCTCTCTCTCGGTTTAAATATTTTAGCCTTAATTCAAAAACTATTTTTAATCATATTAATTTCAAAATCATTTCTTATTTTTAAACTATCTCCTGGTTTTAATGTTTTAGCTTTAATCTCAAAATATTTATATATTTAGTTTTTATTACTTTTATATTTCGTAAGATCACTTTCCAAAGGTTTTTATAATCATGAAGTATATTCAAAATATTTTACAAAGTTCTAAGATTGTTTCGACAAACTTTAGAAAGAAAATCTCTTTTAAAACAAAAATCAATTTTCAATAAACACTAGGGGATGTCGACATGCCTATACCCCCATGTCGACATGGTAGCCGTAGATTTTAAAATTCAAATTTTCATAAGAAGTGTCTATTCGTCATAACCTTTCATGAATGGACATGACCGTTATTCTCCTATATATACCAGTTGTTTTCAATGAATTTTAAGTAAGTTTTTCTTTATTTCTTCACTCCTTCTTCCCCTCTCAAATATTATCTTATATTTCAAATGCTTTAACAAAATTTTGCCAAAATCCTAAGTGAATCAAACTCGATCGTCTTTAGTTTGATTCTCTGCCACTCTCTCTCAAAGATCTCAGTGCTATTCAGAGTTATAGGATCATTTGTAATCAAAGATCGAAGTGTATCGAGTCTCTCTCTATCAAAGTGTGATTGGAAACAGTGTGATTGTGGCCCGTAAATGAATTGGGTGTGATTGTAGCCCGTAAATCAGTTAGGTGATCTTATAACCTGCTTATATCAAGAGAGTTTGCACTGGACTCGGAGACAAGAGGGTGTATCTCATGGCCTTGAAATCGAGGTTGTAATATCGACATTATATTTGAAAAGAATCCGCACAAGAAATTGTGTGGGACTGGATGTAGGATAACTCCGAACCAGTATAAAATTCCGATGTGTTCTTTCCTTTACTACTTTTATTTACTATTTGCATCTATGTCTGATTCTGTGATTGTCTCTGTGTTTGTGAATTGCATTTGTTTGGGTTTAATTTGAAAAGATTTCAAAAAGATTCATAAAATTAATTAAACACTATTCACCCCCCTCTAGTGTTAATTCTACCTTAAGATCTGTAATCCGCATTTCCAACAATACTGTGTTCCCATCTTTATGATATTTAGAGATAGTTCGACCCGTTTATTTTATATACTCGGGTCAGGCCAAGGCTTTTCAGATTGCAGGACAGGTTGACCTTTGGATGGTTGTGCTAGTAAGGAGATAAACATTTTTGACTTTTAGTTTATCTTATTTAGGATTCGTGTTTGTTTATGAGATGTATATTGAGTTAGAGATTTGTACCAGATGTATATTATGTGAGTCTAGTTTTATATTTTGTAGACTCATAGTTTGTATATGTATATGATGTTTATTATTCCGCCGCGATCTGTTACTATTGTTTTGTATGATATACTGTTCTAATTCCGAGAATCGATTTGTTTATTTCTAATCCCGACCCTTAAGGAGATTATTGACATCGGTATTGCATTTTGGAAAGACTATTTAATCTGTTTCTTTTTGGATGACGCTCCCCATTATTCTATTATGAAAATTCATGTTCTCGGGTTATGATGTTTGCGTGGTTCGGTTAATGTGCGGTGTGATAAATCGTGTACTTTTTCAAATTTTCTAACCCTATGGAAAAATCCCGTGTTTTGGAAATGGACCCTATCATTATTAAAGGTAAAGTTTTATTGTTACCCAGTGGAGCCCTTCTGTTGACCTCGCCCATCGGCAAGTTTTATCTATTCCCATCTGGGCTTATATGTGATGACCCCTCTTTATCACCAGCACCAATAGTATATGAATAGTGCGCTCATATCGTGCCCGACCAATATAGGATGATCATCAGAGTCGAAATAAAACAATATAACCTGTCATATCTCACAGTGCATGAAAAAAATATAATATCACATGTATAATAGAAAAGATAGTAATAACAATGTAAACCAACCATCATCATCAAAGTATAATATCTACAGAGTTATACATCAATAGTAGAGTTTAAACAATGGGAATAAACTCAGATAAACTGTCTCAACAAATAGTAATAAGAAATCAATGTCATGGGCTCTATAGCGTTGCTCAGCGGAATAAGCGTAGACTCAATATATGTATATAATACAAGATGGCTCCATCTAGCTTATCCTCCGAATAATAACTATGTCACCTAGACCTGTCATATACTAATTTTATATAAGAGTTCCCGAGATAATAAGAAACAAAGCATAAAACCTCGAGTCAGACAACAGTCTCGTGTGAGCGGTAAAGGAATCTCAAAATGCTATACAGGTAAATATGGTAAGAAACAAAGATACACAAATCATATATGACATGTCCCTGCAACCGATGAGTTAGCACATAAAACTATAATATGATACTCTACAATATCATAAAGATATACTACTAACCAAATAAACAATATCAATCTTCCTAGTATTCTTATCTCTAATACCTATTTCCTTGATATCTACGAGTGATAGCTTACCTAAGAAAGCAGCTAAAGCAATCATAGCAACCATAGCATCCACTAAGCAACCCTAGCTACACTCCATCCTCGTGCTCTGAATATGTGACAACTCATATGACCCTCAAGCCAGGGTCTAATGGAAATCCCGATTCTCTATTGTAGTCTCGTATCTCGCAGCTTAAAGTTGGATACATGTCTCGTGGCCCAAAGCTGAACACTAGACCCAAAGCTATAGGTCTAAGGAATACATGTCCCTCCATTGACCCATGGACGTGCCCACTTACAAAACCCCTACTTCAAGTACAACCGAAAACTCTTCGAGTGTCAACGATTCCTTAGCATATATAACCGAGCCCTCCTTTGCTCCATTTGGACCCCTAACCCTTCTTACTCAATTAAGTTTCCATTATTCATGAGGAACAACCCCTACGTTCCAGGTTCCTACGGCTCCTTCCTTTACGAGCCGTCAATTTCAACATACTCCCAACATGAGCTAACATCCGAAGACCATAGCTTTTTATCATACTGTTATATCGCCATCCACCCTTGATGCGAATGGGCCAACGCCTCCAACACGACCTACAGAGCATCCTATTCCTGTCTTGAAAGTTCCACATCCATACCACTAACTATGATAATTCGGTACTTACCTAAACCTTAACTCGGTACCGAGTTAATCACTTTGCCAATAATTGGCTATTTTCTCCTTCCTTGTCTTTAGTACTCTTTCTTAGGTGCCTTAGACCCCGACTCACCCCTCTTTGATAACTCGGTCCCAATCCAAAGCCATACTTCCAAGTTTTAGAGATAACTCATTACCCAATCCCATCACTTAGCCAAATTCCTATACCAAATCATAGACTAGCTCCTTTGACCGAGCCCTATCCACTCATAGCAAAGATCGAGTCATAGCCACTTTTCTCATAACTCGGTAGTGACCTAACCTCCTTAACTAGGGGCCGAGTTTAACCCTTAGCTCCAAATGTTGTGCGAGTTACTCCATAGCCTCTTACCATCCTCCAGAGCCTATCTGCTAAGTTTTGTCCAATTCCGACTGACTTTGCCTCCGATTTACTCAATATCATTGCTATTCTAATTCCACTGTCAATTTGAATACTACTATCCTATTGTTCCTAGTTGAAGATAACCGAAGGGACCAGATTCTACTTAGACCCAACTATATTCACTCCATGGTCATCTTGTCATGATTTAACTATAATCGAAGTGGGTATCCACATGGAAGGTCCACGTTATTCTCAAGTCGAGAGAACTGTGTAACATCGTCACACCAAGATTTCATATTTAACCTAGTTGTCATTATCTAATAGAAAACTATCAAATGAGTCATTCCGTAGTCATCAAATAACTATAAGTATGCAACCCCTTGGTACCCCTAGCAGCCATGAAGTAGTACAATACCCAGCATTTGGGGAGCATTACGTACTCTAATCTCAACGGATGTATTGATATCCTTTCTAGAAACATCTTGACCATGAATATTTAAAATATAATATGATTTTATATTATGATTGATTACTTGCAATTACAACTATTTGCAACTACAATCACATAATATTTTATTTAAAGGATTTTTCGATTTATATACTTTAAATTAATTACTTAATTAATTATAGCACAATATAACAAAGTATAGAAAAGAAAACAAACACCTTTATATTACGAACAAGATTAATTACAGAGTTAGATATATGTAACAAATTACATAATTGTCCTTATGGCATACCCATAACTCTCTTAACCACTTCCAAAACAACCCAACCCATGGTAATTAACAAAAAACAATTCTTCTAGCCAAAATATAATTTTATTACATATGTAGAATATAATTTTACTACATAAGTAATAAAAAAATTCATTTTGAATTTGATTAAATAAATAAAAATAAAAATATATAACATTAATGATAAAGGTAAGTTTAAGTTTTATATTTTAAAATATAACACACACACACACACACAGAGAGACACACACCCCATGTATAATATATGTGCATACTTAAATTTATGTTTTAAAAAAAGTATTATTTAGGCCAAAACTATATTAATGACAATAGATTTAAATATATAAATCTTAAACATGCTTTATATTACACACACACACAAATGTATATGAGAAAAAACTTATTTTTATTGGTTACGAGTTAATTAAAAAACAAATTTTTGAGGATCGAAAGTAAAACATTTATACACGTATATATTTAACAAGATATTATGAATATATCATAATAATAAATATACACATTGTATAAATAAGGATGTGATCATAAATCCCAATGATCACTTATGTATCCCATGCTGTCCATTTCATATCTTATTTAGATAAATATATATCTTTATATTTCATGTGCAATAAATCATATTGAATTCGTGATATTTCCTAACGATGAACAAAATAGAAAATCTACGAACATATAATAAGGTTAATAATATTCAAAGTTAAAATCAACTTAAATTAAAACAAAATATCAAAGTTGAAATTAAAATAAATTTAGTTTTTGAACGCATCTACTTTTTATTGAAATCACATTAAAAACGATTAATTTGACTATATTATTTATGATAAGACAAATCAAAGATCTAATACAAAATTAATAAAATATTTTCTTTTTGAAATTTGCCAATTTTGCCCCGCTGCCGTTGTTTTTGATCCAACAATTAGGTAAGGCGAATAGGGGGTTCTCCTACTACCAAAACGCGGTGATATTTTCTATTAATCTCGAACTTATGTTGAATTTTATGAATATCATATAAAGTTATATACTATCTTAGATTTGCTACGCATGCATACTGATAAACATGAAAAATACAGAAATGTAAATTAACAGAGACATAAAATTAAGGTGGGTTCGATCTTTAAAGACTACATCCACTATGAGAGATTTTATTGTTTTAGTACTTTTAGTTATAATGGTGAATACAAGTGCTCATTTCTTCACAACACATTTGAGATTCTCAGTTCAATCCCCTTACCTATGCAAGAGAAATCTTTTTATAGGGCTGATGCTCTAATGTAATTAACGTTGACTTGAAATTGATGTGCTCGACTTTGATTTTGTGCTTTGATTGGAATGTCCCATGAGTTGTTTGTTTGTAATGTTTGTAATGATCAACATTACTTCAGGGAGTAAAGGAGGGGTTATGACTGCTTAAATGTGTATAAGTGGAGAATAATTAGGATTAATTAGAATTAATTGGTTTTAACTTAAGAGTTAACAATTATGAAAAGCTATTGAAGAGGTTGTAACATTTTGAATTAGTGACCATTTATGTGGTCTAAACAGTTAGGCAGACGACTCTTGACCAGTATGTCGGGTACTTTTGCGAACCTGATAATGGAAGAACTTGGGGTTTTTACTGGACTGTTGTTGTAGTTGATCAAAATATTATGTGCTAAATCGTACCTACAATAATGTGTTGTTTTAACACCATACAAGCTGAACCGAAATAACACAACCAAAACAAAACTGAAGGAAGAATACGTAGGATAGGAGCAAGTTAAAAGAGATTTTTTTATTATTATTTTGACAAAAACGGATTTTACAGCCCAAAGCCCAAACAAAATAAACAGGGCTCAACAAAATCGATCTACGTACTTAAGGAACAAAGTTTAGCCGAAGTAAAATATATTTGTTGTTTTCTTTCTTCAACGATGGCATGAGAAAAAGATGGCAATGAATCTTTTCTCCTTCAGTTCCACTTCAAAGTTCTCTAGTCTTATACTTGCTGCTCTCCCCTCTTTCCCAATAAGACAGACAATCACTTAATCTCCGCCTTTAAATGCCTTTACTCAATATATCATCTCTTTACAAGTTGAAACTGTGATATCAGAGTTATAGACTTGTCAATGCTCACAAGTCAGATCTAAGACGTTATTGTTGTTATTGAGTTCAAATTGCTGGTTCGCGGTTGCAACCCTTGTTTTACTAACTGCTTTTCTCCATGCGGTTGAACTAAGCGCATTGCAGCCTGAATCATTGACGTGAGTGGTTGGACTAGCAGTAGCTTGATTGTCATTTAGCTTGTGGATTTGCAGATATGCCTGTCATCAACATTGTTCCATACTTCAGATGAGATTCTGAAACCTTGTTGGCTTTTTGTTTCCTTTTCGATTCGGGTAATATAAAATTGTAGCCTGTTTATATAGTTATCCATCTTTGCCTTTTATCAGTAGCTTTTTTGTTGTGTAGTCTGAGGTTATACTGTTGCTTTTAGTAGAATGTGCGCGTAATCTACCTCAAGCAATTCAGGTTTAAATATTATGTTTATTTTAGTCTCTTCATCTTTGATGGATGCATTGTTGCTATGGTGTATTCCCATTTTTCTTTATCTTTTGTTCATAAATAATTGGAATAGATGCAATTGAAAAACAAATGATCACAGTTTCACAGTCAAAATTGCACAGCATACACCTGGCATTTTCGATGTTTTGCTACTTCATGATTTTATCTTTGGTCTGGAGTTTGTCTTTGATTGCAAAGTATGCACAATAAGACATTTTTGGGCAATTGGATTTATTCCAAATGGACTTATACCAGCCATTTCTTGTTGGTTGCCTCTGATTTAATTCCATACCTTTATGAAGGAAAAGTTCCCATTTTTTTAATGTCCGTTCCCAACCGTCTTTCTCAAATAGTTGGTATATGATAAATTTTGAAGCTTTCTTTGTAAATGTTTGTAGCAGAATGAAGTTCTGGACACCAAATGCTATTTTTAATGATTTCTGCTACATTTGCAGCATTTCCAGAAAATTCCACATTATTCCATCCAAGTTTTTCGATTATAAGTTGATTGTTTAGCCATAGATCAAAATATAGGCTTGTATTGTTGCCACCCTTGAAATTTCTTTTCAATAAATTTTTGCCAACTTCTCTTGAATTTAAAATATGTTTCAAGCACTTGAATAAGAATTGTTTGGTTCATATCTAGAAATTGTCATTTTTAAAGTATATGATATTAATCCATTTTGCCTATAAAGACTCTCCATTTAAAATCTCCAAAATATTTTTATATGACCAGTGGTATTAATATCATTCAAAATTTTTGAGTCCCATACCACCTTATTATTATTATTATTATTATTATTATTATTATTATTATTATTATTATTTTGTTTACATAGACTAATCCAGTTAATTTTATGATAGCTACCTGTGCAGAAAAAGTTAGCACACATGTTTTTCAATTTTCTTAATGGATGTTGCAGGTGTTTGATATGTCTGCATCCAGTAAGAAATCATAGCATATACTATTGTTTGGATGAGTTCTACTCTTCCAGCTATAGATAACGACTTTAGAAAGCCTTTCATTTGGTTTGTAGACAAAGCCAAGCATAAATATTGATTGGTAGAAATTCTTCTCTCATTTGCAAGCCTTCTAGGACTTCAATTTTCTTTTTTACATTGCTTATTGAAGTAAATTTTACTTTTTCATTCATTGATTTTAAGTCCACCATATTTATCTACCATTCAAATATTATTAATGAATTTGCCTTTTCCTTGTTTCAATCATATAAAAAGAAATCATATGTGTGATACTTGGTTTCATTCTATTTATTGGTAGAATGTTTTTTTATGTATATTCAATCTTTCATTTGTATTGAAAAGAATTCAATAATAATGGTAAACAGATAAGGGTATAAAATCCACTTGTCTGATGCCTCTTTTGCTATGTATAAATGTTTACCTGAATACAGAGAAAGTTGGGTTAATTTAAAAGAGATATTAGCTCACACAGTCACTCAACAAACAACATACAAAAATGATTATTTTCCTATGTTTTGTAATTAATTTTCACATACATCCATTTATCAAAGGATTCTATTTCTGCATTCGACTTTTCCTTACCATTGGAATCGATAAAATAGTGTACATCCATATATCTAACAGAAATCAAGCTGCAACTCTAACTCTATTGTGGCCATAACAGACTTGTAAATTTCATGTACCAACTTCTTTTCAAATTCTCCCAGCACGGACTTGACCCGTCCAGCCTTCTGAACTTCCCGGTTCAGCAACGGTTTTGGACTTGTGGAAACTTTACCTGGTACGCTCAATGTACACTTCACACATGCATTCCGAATTCTGGCAAAGATCCTTACCGGATCAAAAGATGGAATCCTCAATTTACAAATAGAACGCAGCTTGAACCAACATTTTGAGCTGTATTCTGAACCACTACCAAATCGGGCAACCCGATTCGGTTTCTTATCAAACCTTTCTAGCTTTTGATATTTGCGGCGTTGCCATTGTGACTTCAAACCCTGACGAAACTGACTGGGAAATGAGGCATCCATGTTAGGTTAGTAAGAGTGATAAGCTCTTCTCTATTTGGAATTTATGTTGAATTTTTGTGAGTATTCTTTTGAGTGATCTTTTGGAGTTTATATAAGGTTACAAAATGGTACTATACATCCACAAACTATTATACACTGCCGTCTTAGATTCTTTCACTATAAATACAAGAGAAAGAGCCCAATAATATAACGTGGGGAATTTTTGTTTACATACTTGGCTATATCATTTAAATCATTGCTCTTCTACTTCCCTTTTTTATTTTTTAAATAAAAGAAATGTGCTTGTTCAATCAATATTAATGTTTGATTCTGTACACAAACCGGCTAACTTGGTTAGCATATGAGTGTAACGAAGTTGAACCTTTTTTTATCTTGCTAATGTTGGATTAGAATCCAGCTAAAATTTTAAGCTATTTTTAAATTACCACATGCATAGTTCTTGAATTGCAATGACCATCGGGTAAAAGTTATTGGATTTGAGAATCTATTTCATTTTTGATGCTAGTGATGGTCGTTGTTATTTATTTTTATTTTTATTATTACCTGCAACACCATTTGCTTGCTCTATTATCCCATTAGTGCTGAGTGACATTCGTATGGAGTTGTGCATAGAAAATTATGAACGAAAAAATATATGATAATAGGCTAAGATTACTATCAAAATAAATATGAAAAACACCAAAATCACAAAAGGTAAAGTTTGTTATGTACAAATAGCGGAAATGCCAGATCCGACGATATGAAAAACGTGGTAAAAATATGAGAATCAAGAACAATGAATATTTTTTAGAATAAAAATGGTACTTTATCTAAGTAGATCATTCGTTTCTTATGTTGAAAAATTCCAACATGTGGACCACATATGTAAAATAAAATATGTTATGCTATTTTGGTGTAAAAACTAATTAAAATGATCAAATTATGAATTAAAGTTAAAAGACTTAAAAATATAATTGTCATGATATTAATGCGTAGATATCGGAAAAATTCTAATTTGTTGAAGGACCAAATTAAAAAATGCCAACATTATAAATAAGAGATTATGGTCCTCAAATTACATATGCTCTGCTTATTCTTCTAATCTCTTATATAGAAATAATTCATATCTAGAGTTTATCAATTTGGAAGATCAAATCCAACTCTTATCTTTTAGATCCATATATTTCTCTTAATTAGTTTATGAACGCAGCAACTATGGATTCAGATCTAATATAAGATCTATGACTTGTGTCAATATGGAAAACCAAACAAAATTTACTTTTCCAATCAGCAACTTTGAATTCGGATATGACTTCCCCTAATTCATTTACTTTTCTATGATTTCTTCTCAATCAAATCAATATGGATCATCTTTCAGATCTAGGATTTCATGATTAATCAATCCTAAAGTATGTTAAAATCATAACAAGTAGTATTGGAGTCGGCAATCATTGATTTCATTGAGAAATTTTTATGTTCTTTTTATTATGAGTAAGTTTTGAATTAAACTTAATTTAGAAACCATTAAATTCCACTTAAGTTTCGGATATGCTTGATCTATGTATCAAGGATTTTTTTTGATGATTTTAAATTTGATTTAGTATCAATTTTATTTTTCTATCTATTGTAATTTGAAAGACTGATTTGTGAAACTGTTTTGGTGAAGAAATATAGATATAAATGATCTGTAAGTTATTTATGAAATAAGTAAGAATTTTGAAATAATTAAATTATAGAAAATAATCCAAATTCCTCTAAATTTCAAAAGCAACTTATGTTAGTTAAAACATCCACATGTTTATATTTTATATTTTGTAAATAAGTTGTGAATTTTAATATGAGGAATACATTATGATCTGATATGTACAGTCATTTTCTTTAATGTTTATAAATGGTATGGATACACACACACACACTCATTTATGCCAGTAATATAAATCTAGTTCTATGATTATTTTACATTAGTCAACTTTAGATTAAGTAATTTTGATATATATATATATATATAAGGTGTTTTAGTTATTTCAGAAATTTTTATTAATTAGAAACCAGTACATTAGGCACGTCCGTTGGACGTATACAAAGAAAACTGTGAGAAAATTTATCAACTGTGAAATAATGATCATATTTTTAGACTATATTTGACACATATAAATACGTGAGCTAAATTCTTTTTATTGTGAAATAATACAAACAAATACACATAAAACTCGTTGATATATTTTCAAACATCAATTTTGTGCTTGTGCTTTAACAAAGCAATAGTATCACAACTATACCATCTTAAAGTCGTTAGTTGAACACATTATTTACATCATAGTTTAAAAAAGGCATTTAACCAAAACTCATAACCGTCATTTAAAGCAATTTGTATGTTATAATTTTCTACGGGAGATGCTTTGTTAGTCAAAGGATTTGCCCCAAGTGAATGAAGAATTTAGTGCATGTACCTAACTTACACCTTTATGTTTAACATGACATTGTCGATATATAACATTGTAAATATTATAGTTTGTGTGAATTAAGGTGTCTAATTTTGACATGTTTGCATATGTCAAATTTTATGATAAATACATTTTTTGTAATTTTTCAAGATTCTTCTTGTATAATCTAAATAATGCAGACCACGAGAAGCTCCGATGGAAACATGCAGCTTTTGCTTCCACGTCCAAACAAAGTTTAGAAATCCATGTACTAAAAGTTAACAAAGCTTGACCGAACGTTTCATTTATTACCAACCCAATGGTAATTCAGAGAATTGGGGCTCACACTACTTAAACTTTTATGTAAATATGCATCCACGTTTGGTTTGACATTCCTCTTAGTTGGAACTTTATAATTTTTTAGTTCAGCATTGTAAATGATGACATGAATAGTAAGTTAATACCTCAAATTACATCAAGAAACATGTGTTATATTGACCATTTACATTAATCGATAAAAACAATAAAGGAAAATTTTAAGAATTAGTATATTAACTCAGAGTTATAAGAGTCGGGTTAAACGTTCAAGTTGATCAACATCGATTGCCTTGCATCCACACAGGTAAATATTTTGCCTCAAAATACTTTCAGAGTAGACGATTTGTATTTGTTGAGAAAATGAGACAGGGCAAAGGGGAAGAAATGCCTTGATCACATCAGACAGAGTGGATAAGGAGATGGAATGTAGAGATTATGAAAATATCCACACAATACAGTAGAAATTTAAACGTATAATTTAGACTTTTCAAAAGCTTAAAATTAAAGTATTAACAGATAGTATGCATGCACGTTCGATAGATGTGTGCAAAATATTTCCTTCATTTATATTTCCGTAAATTATACAGCAGCAAATGCTAACCAAGATATATCTGACCAATTCTTATCTTCTATATTATCTACGAGGTACAAAAGTACATCGATTCATCTAATTAAAAGAAACATTTCACCATATTTGATGGCTAAGTGTTGTGAAGCAGACTATTCCTTTCATGAAATCACAAAATTCACACTTCCAATCACCATTCTCACCCATTTGAGCCAATGCAAAGTACCGTAAGAAGATCCGACCATATCCTAATGCTTGAATCATTTATCATACCCAAGTCAACACCTCACTCTCACCAATAAATCTATGACAATGGATTCAAAAATACGGGCTTCAACAAACTATCTGATTCGGGCTATGTGCTCAAAATCAATGGTAATGGATCTTTCATTCAACTATGTATGTGGGAACATACTCCAACGGCATGAGTTCAGAAGTGTTGGTTGTTGCTACGATGCAAGCTTTCTTTGTGTGCTTGACGTCGATTATGATGCTACTACACAACACTTCAGTTAGGCTTACATTGACGGAGAACATTGAATTTGGTAGCATTCGGTAGCCTAAACCACAAAAGAGAAAATCATATTTTAGTAAAGAGTTAAATTCAATGTGGAAACAAAACTAATAAACATGGAAAAACTGATGTACTCAGCTTACATGCACCACTCTATTGTAGTGGATGATAAAGGTCCGTAGTATAAGATTATTAAAATAATGTTTACTAAAATAAAATCATTTAAAGCATAAAACAAAAAATAATCACAAAAAATAGCATGTTCTTTAAATACTGACCGGTTAATCATTTCCAAATGTACTTATAGAGCAATACTAACACACATCATACTCGAAACTTATCCATATTAGCACTTGAAAGTTGAAAATGTCTGGAAATTCAAGAAATTCCAAAGGAAAAGACATGAAGAAGCACATTTGAAATTGATAAGCACAAAAGCAGTTTTGGTATGTGGAGTTATGTTAAAAAATGAACTTTCATAGTCAGACAGAAGAAGAAAAATACCCAAGCACTTATACCATTATCCGAGATTCATTCAATTAACATAGGACAATAGGAGTGACTCAAATTACATCCAAACTTCAAAAATTATTTTTAATCTTCAAAAAACATCAAATAAAATGATCAACTATAAATCTAAGTTCGAAACAATCCTTTCCTATATTTGCAGTTCCTTTGTCAATACTATCAAATCATCAATTCATTATTTTTATTAAAATGATTTTCCAATACTAATTAATCATTTCATCAAACTGATGAGTGCCAAACCTAAACCCTAAACAATTACATGTCTTAAGCCCTTCATAATGAAAGCGGTTAGCAAAAAAAGTAACAGCAAACCAACATGAACAAAAAAAATTGAAGACATGCTAAAGGAAGAAAATAAAATGAATTTTCATAGGATTTAAGATGATACATAATCAATTTAATAGCCTAAGTTGTCAAACCTCAAATGTCTATCGGAATCAGTGGTCATCCATGTATCTCTCCCCAAAAGCTCTTAATTTTAAAAAATTTCATTTCTTTAGATTCTAAATAGCTAACGATTAGAAATTGAAATGAACAAATGAAGGAGTTCACCATTTTATGTTTTGATGTGTGCTAAAAAGAAAGAAAAGTGTTGTTTCTGCCTTTTGAAATTGGAAATGTGGCATTGAAACGGGAAATGTGGGTGGAAAATGACAAACTTTTCCTCTATGTACGTACCGTATTAGTTAACTAACAACATGGGTGATAATGAATTACCAAAATATCCTTGTGGTGTAGCTCAAAACTGAAAGGATAAATTAGACATTTCAAAAACTTCAAAACCAAGTATTCCTATTATATATAAATAAAGAACAAGAAAAGAGCTACAAGTCCCTGTTTTTAATGTTGTTATAAGAAAAGTCCCAGTAGAAATTAATATGTAAATATGTTCCCTATTTTTAAAAATAGAAAATGCAAGGTGCCTTGCACTTTTTTAACAGAAAATGCAAGGTAACTTGCAGTTTTCTGATTTTGAAATTCTTTTTGAAAATTTTAAAAATATTAAATTTTCGAAAAGCGCAAGTTAACTTGCACTTTCTAACAGAAAACTGCAAACTGGTTTGCACTTTCTTATTTTGAGAAAATAGGGACCTAATTTACATATTCTTTATTACAGGGACTTTTCTTGAAACAACATCAGAATTAGAGACCTCATGTGCAAAGCTCCAATAAAGAATGCTCCTTTAAAATGTTTATATTTATTTTATTATTGAAATAAATTTTAACATGACACTAGTTTATATTTTGAACCACATAACGGTCAATTGCATTAATTTTTATCATAAATGCATTAAATGTGGTTGTTATGGTAATGAATGAATTAATTTATTATCAAAAATGCACTAAATGTGTCAGCTACAATAAATTTATTGATGCAACATGTATGTATTTGGATAAAAAAGACTTATCGTTTATTTTTTGATGCATTTATGTTTGGTATATATAGATATTTTATATGTATGATCCATGCTCGTTGAAAATATGTTTTCCTTTCATGCTTTGGTTAGCATAAAATGAAAGGAGCAGATATTTTTCCAAAATTCATGGAACCGACCTTAATTAAGTATTCAGATAATAAACTAAAGATAAAGTGATATAGTAGTATTCCGTATAGCTATATTATGGTTCAGATATACATCATAACTACTACATTCATTCATGTTATTTAATATGACATTTACTATGTCATTTATGCATAATTTTATGTGGCATTTAATTCTGGTGCTCATCCATGACATTTGTTATGTGATTTATTGATGATGTCTTATATCATGTTTATTTAGGAAATATCATGAATGTAACCACACACTTAAAGTAAAAGATTATAACAACTATGATTAAAACATGTTGTGCCACAGTTATTACTTTGAGATTTTCAAGTGTCATGTAGACTTAAAGTACTTTTGGAAGCATTATATAGCACTCGAAATATTGTACATACACTAAGAAATAAATTCAAATATAATTTTGGTGTCTTTTTGCAAACTAATTGTAAATATCCTATATTCCAAGTGAGCTAATTAAAATAACATGCCACCAAAATGATCTCTCTTATTTTAGCTGTTCATGAAAATGTTTGATATTTATGTATATTTATTCATGTGGATGTTAGCCTGCCCAAAAGAAGACTAATATTTAGTCAAATAACTTACACATATGTGATGATAAATATGTGACAATTATAAGGTTTTATAAGCAAAAAACTAATCGGTCTAAAGGAAGATTATTATTTGACTTGTTAGTGTTTGATCATTACAATAGGATTACCACTTACACTTAATATTACTGTCCAAAGACTTTATATTAATGTTGTGCTAGGTATCTTGAGAAAAGACTTACCAATTATTTGAATTTACTATGGCAGATATTTGGATATGAGCATATATGGTGAATCTTTATTTTTGTTCAATTTTCAACTAATTTGACTAAAGTATCTACCAATTTAAATAATATTCTCATCTTGTTTGGGACTACCTCTAAGGATTATTAAGAGAACATTTTGTTTGTTCTTAACTGCATGGATCTAGCTCTTGCAATTAGGAGCGTCACAACCACCCATATTATGGTTGAATGTTCTTATAATGTTGTGAAGAACATTCAGAGGTGTGATAATTCAAATTTCAAGAGTCAAATGATCATAAGGTATAGTATTTCAAACATTTTCAAGGGTGTGATATCCGCAAGGAGAATCAATTTAAAGGAGTTCTTTACAAACTAAAAAGCGTTTTTTTTAAAAAATGATAAGGGGAACAAACACGTTTTATATTGCTTGATTCCATAAAGTCAAAGTAGGAGAAAAATAAATGAGTATTATATGGAAAGATGTTGCTTCAAAAGTTAAAGGCACTCAAGTTATTGTTATTTTTTTGGTACTCTCTTTATTTACAGTATAACTATTTTAAGATTATTGTTAAATTATTTTTTTAAGGATAAAATGGCCTCTTATTGAGTTCATTTAGCATTATGGTAAGAAGAAGAGAAATTGAAGCATGTAAGATTGAAAGTACTAACGTACATGGTAAATAAATATATAAATAAGGATAAAGGAGACGCTAAGGATCTAGAAGAAAAGAAATAACGTATAGATATATTTATAGTTGTTTCTTTAATGAGATATAGATACATATAAAGTAAAGTTTGCTAGATGTTTTCTAAGATATTATTGTGATTTCAGTTATATTGTTTAGATTTATTTGATATTTTTGTTATGCTGTCATTTAGACAGATTTTGGTTTTCTATTCTAATATGAACAAATTAGGTTACTGTTGTTCATTTAGAAATAATATGATTGATTTATGAATAAATTCAAATATTATTGGAATTAAAGCTCTTAATGTTTAAAATATAACTTATATATATCTACCTATGCTAAATACCTTTTATAATGAAGTATCAAAATTTGATTTGGTGATTAATATGATTATTTGTTTTAACTTACTAAATAATTCTAGATTGAGGCACTAAAGGTAGAAAATACTTTATTGATATTCTAAACAACTTAAAAGTTATAATTTTATGAACCTCCACTAAGGAAAAGTTTTAAGACGGGAAATGCAACAGTTTTTGAGGATGTTGAGTTTGGGGAGAGAAAAATAGTATGAATCATTGTCTTTAAAGAGAGTCATTATCTTTGATTCAACTATAGTTACTCCTTCAGATAATGTACAGGATTTGTTTCCTTTCATTAACAAAAAGTAAATTGGGAACCATAATAAAACAGTGTTAAACAAAATTTTCTTCAAGTTAAGGTTATTGTTTCAAGAAAGCAAACTCAACAACCTCAATGTGCAAGGTCACTAAGGAAATTCACTTGAAAAGAAAAAAAATACTATTTCGGATGACTGTGTAGTATTTCTCCATAAAGATAAATATTGGATTGGTGAAGATGATTCTTTGGACTTACATCAATCCATACAATGTACTAATTTGAAATATGAATTTAATGTATGAATATATAGTGTAAATATATAAGGACAATAAATTTTGGGATCTTTCCCACCACCTTAGGTAACAAGATCATTGGTTATGAATAACTATTCAAAATAAAAAAGATCAAGTGGGTAATGTGGAAAGGTATAAGGCTTATTATAGAAAAGACTATACTGAAAAGAAAAACAATGTTTTATTTTTAAAGAGGCTTTCTCTTTTGTTTTACTGAAAGACTCTTTAGAATCATTTTGGAACTTGTTGTAGATTATGATGTTAAGCAATATCAAAAGGATATTAAAGTTGTGTTTCTCAATGGAGATATTGATGAAACTACTTAAGAAAACCACTTATGGATTACTCTTTTGCATTAGAGATTCAAATACACCATTATTATTTATGGGATGATATTTGGATTATCACAAAAGAGTTAGACAGATAAGGCTTAAAAGGGGTTTGGTATGCAAACTGCGTATCTATTGATTCTCTTTTGCCAAAACAGACAAACATTTGCTTATATAGTAATATAAGAACATCCTTGAAGCTAAAGAAATGCAAAAGATTCCTTATGCATTTGCGATGTGGAGTCTAATGAATACTAAGGCTTATACACATATGTATATTGCATGTATTATTTGGCAGATATATTATTGACATTGAAAGTGGGTCAATGATTAGTAACCAAAATGGTTACGAGATTTTTTTTAGGAATAAAAAGATTATATGGTCATAGATAAAAGATTGGATTAGTTAGAGATCATAAAGCACTACAATCCAAATATTTCGGATGCCAAGAGTACAAAAGATCCACTTTAGATAATAATAATAATATTATTGTTTTTGTTATTTTTTAGATGAAACTATATAAGGAAAGTTTTCATACAAACACTTATAGCCTTCTTTACAATTTTCTATTACGGGGCATCCAACGATGCAAAATAATTGTAAAATTTTGTCATAAAGTTATGGACTATTGAATAAAGAAATTGAAAGACCATTAAAGTAATATTGTGACAATAAATAACATATTATTTTCTAATAAGGGGAGGGTGAAAAATAGATTGTAATTCATAGAACATATTGTGACAAAATCCATTATGGCAGATCCACTTTCAAAAGGATTATCACCTAAAGTCTTTCATGAGCATCTTGCTCAATTGGTGTAACTTTTATGTAAGAATATTTTGGTTCAGTGGGATTTTGTATTTGATACTGTCATATGACAGATTGCTTTATACTTCAGCTATAGATATATATTAAGTTCTTTTTTTGATAAAAAATAAAGTAATAAAGTTTTGTTTGGACTCTAGGTTATTCAAATATTGAACATGTTGATGTCACTAAAGAAGGACCGATTGGAAATAGACATGTATAGATCATATCTCATGTAATTTCCATGCTACGCATCCATGATTGATCTATGTCGTTTGATTATGTTGGTATATATGACCATTGATGGGTTTAGTTACGCTAAAAGTAACAAAAGCCGTTTTGATCCTTTGCTAGCATAATTAATGGTCGAGATTGTTTTGGAAACACCTTATGTTATATGAATAGCAAATTTTGGGGCTCATAAAGTTATACACATTTATAAGGTTATTACATATATGGCTCAGGGGGAGATTGTTGGAAAATTCCAACACGTGGGCCACATATGTAAAATAAAATGTGTTATGCTATTTTGGTGTAAAGCCTAATTAAGTGATCAAATTTGATTTAAAGTTAAAAGGCTTAAAAATATAATTGTCTTGGTATTAATGTGTAGATACCGAGGCATTTTTCATTTGTTGAAAGACCAAATTATAAAATGCCAACATTATAAATAAGGGGTTATGGTCCCCAATTTACATATGCTCTGGTTGTTCTCCTAATCTCTTCTATGGAAATAATTCATATCTAGGATTTATGTCAATTTACAAGATCAGATCCAACTCTTATCTTTTAGATCTGTCTCTTTCTCTTAATCGGTTTATGAATGCAACAACTATGGATTCAGATCTAATATAAGATCTAAGGCTTGTGGCAATACGGAAAACCAAACCAAATTTACTTTTCCAATCAGCAACTTTGAATTTAGGTACGGCTTCCACTAATTCATTTAATTTTCTCTGATTTCTTCTCAATCAAATCAATATAGGTCACCTACTCAGATCTAGAATTTCATGATTAATCAATTCTAAAGTATGTTGAAATCCTAACATTTGACGTTACAAGAATCGAACCCAATACCTCTAGAAGCTCGTTTTGGAGCATCCCACCACTTACCACTTACCACTTGAGGTACTGGTTATTAATCAAGGACAATGAACTTTGATTATTAGATTAAAGAAAAAGACCACATCATATTATATAAACACCCTATCCATCCTAATTACTGTCACTAAAATTAATTCACGAAAGAATGATTAACATTCAAAAACAAATGATAAAAGTGATTTCAAATATAATTTAATTGATTAATGTTAGCATAAAAGTATAGAACTAAGCAGTTCAGAAGTCTAAACGAGTATAGCTTTATCCTTTAATAAATTTATATGATTACTAAATGAAAAGGGTTTTATTATTAAAAAATATTTTAGAAAAATTAAGAGCAAATATAATTTATTTGTTAAAAGTATTGTATTTTAATAAAGGTTAAGTGAAAATAACTCTAATAATAAAAAATATTTTCCAAAATCCAACTGCAACTGGCTTTATTAGTTAAAGGTAACCTAATTTAATAAGTACTAAGTGAAAATAACTTTATAAAGTGAAAATCATGGATTTAAAGTGACATTAGCTTTACAAAGTGATATTTTCATAAATATAAAGGAATATGGCTTTATCCATATCATATAGACTGTTACTTATGAATCTCCCTTGTTCCTTTTTGCTCTATAGAGTATACACATATTAGACTTATAAACTCATTTTGATAACTCACATACGAATGCGAATAATAAAGTGCAACACAATAACTTATGAATAAAGATATAACCGCTTAACGAACCCCAAGTGTTTCCATCACCTAAAATAATATAATCGAACACTAAGCACTATCAAGTATAGTATTGGGCAATCATCCCATTGGTCATTCCATCATCGAGTTTTATACATTCGATATGCCTCACTTCATGCTTCATTAATTTTTCATCCGATCACATCAAATTCCGACTATTCGACCTCCCTAATTTCTTAACCGACCACTTGTATATTTTACACTTCAAATGGAATTTTCCCACATATATAGTTAGATATGCATGAACGGTCTTCTCCATTATGGTCTTCCCAACGATACAAATTTCCTAAAAAGTTACTACTGCTTGGATTTTCATGAATAAATATGGTCGATTATGTGTGTGCATTATGCAATTTCTAATCTATGCATCTGATCAACGATATAAACATATTGTTGTGTCTGTACCAATGAGTACATTCTGTTAACGTGGGCCAATCTTCGAAATGACATGCCAATTAGAGCAAATTTCTTGATGAAGAATCGATGCCTGCTCATGTCACCGACTAAATTTTGGCTTTTTCGATCAAGTCGTCGGTATAGGTTGGTTCGTTTGATTATGGGAATTCATTAATGGTGGTCGCTTATCGCACTTGCTATAGATCGATGTAGATTTTGCCTTGAAGTTTCTCACTTAGATCAACTTTTAGCGGATGTCACTGGCCATATTTTGACATAGTTTCCACTTGCTCTACCACCATGGAGTTCACCTCAGTATCCCCTTCATGGTCTAGTGTTATGACCATTGGTGGTCTGACAAATGTTAATGAGTATCCTTGGTTTAAAATTCTGGATTTTATCCAAGTAAAGTTTGAAAGTTATCGTGATGATCCGCCCTTCGTAATATCCTAAATCCACATCAAATGAAAACGTGTAACCCCCGAATACCACAAAAGACAGCTTGTCAGGGTTAAAAAACTAACAAAACACCAAACCACGACGGAACGATAGAATTTCGCAATGGAATGATAATATATAATATACTAAATATACGTGAACATGATAAACGATATATATGAGACTGCACTGATGGAAGTAACCAATAAATAAATATCAATACAAAAAGTCAGAATACAATACCCGATACAACAAGTCTCATAGATAAATACCATTTCTATCATGTACTACCAAAACATCAAGTATATACCCAAAGTATTGACTTCGCCTCCAAAGTGCTTCAGTTGTACTAAAAGCGTAATCCCAAAAGCACCTGGCTCCCAAACTACTCAATCGAGTACCCGAGAGTTGTCTTGGCATAAACGAACAAAAACAAAATGCGGGTCAGGCATAAAGCCTGGTATAAGGGGAACTATCTCAAAATATCGAATATCAAAACCATATACAAATAAACATGAAACTACTAAAGTACAGTCGGTCCTCTACACAAATGTGGCTCAGGGATAATTCTGACCACCCATTAACAAGTAAAGTAAACCCAACTCAAAGGCAGGGAATCATAAAACAACCGTTCTTCTCCTGTAATCAATGAGTCAGCACAACTAATATAATATGACTGAAATGTAACAACATACAATGATAGGGGTAACCCAATGTACCAATGTAGGAGTAATATAAACATCACAATGTAAGTCTAACACATAATGCTCAATAATAATAATCAACTAACCAATATAACATGTACAATCATAATGATAATAGACACACATAAAATTAGTTGATACTCATCATTGTTGATGGGTACAGTCTGTTAGGGACACTAATCGATTCAATGATCTTTATAAAAGCATCTGAAATGCAAAAAAATACAACGATATAATAATGCTACTAACATAGCATCTCCATATCCAAAACCGAAATACAGATATCTATAACCAATACTTGTCTCGAATTGCCATTAGCTACCAAAGAGTCCTATCGAGAGCCACAACTATATTGTAGACTCCCTTGAAAACCAACACATCAAATGAAGTTGGCCTGTAGGTCATAACGCAGCACCCTTCCGTACAACACAATAGTATATAGCATATTCAAGATTGGCATCCCAATCTCTCTCCACCCCAGCTCTGGACCGTGTCCACGGTTCATGCATCTCAATGGTATAGTGGATTCCTTTTTCAAAACTGATATCATCTGATTGTCTATGGATAGACAATCCAGATACAAGCTACTCCACATACACCCTTCCCACACATATACACAACACCAAAGTATTGTCATCCCATTATGGATCGTGACTCGTTCTTGAAGTGCCTCGCACTATCCGGTTGCCCCAAGTCAGGCATACTAAACCAATATATATATAAATTGTAACGATTTGCCTTTCTTACACCTAAGGACGACACTTAATACATTATCGGTATTCGTGTGCCGATCATTTAAGTGCCCGAAAGACAGGTCATCTGGGGTGAAGAAAGAAAAAGACCGAACATAATCTCACATAGTGATGAGTAAAATATAATATGAACAAGTCTTTACAAAATAAACCATCTTTATTATACACAACATCAGAGTAAACTAACCTAATCAACCTGTTCTTACAATTGCTGATAAATACATACAAAAACAAAATAAACAAAAACAGCGGAAGAATAAAAGATAGGAATAAGGAATGCTAACACTACATGCCCTCCAAGCAGAGATGCAATGCTAGCTTTCATCCATACAAGTTGTTCTAAGATTGAACAAACATTCAAAATTTTACTATCTTTCATTTTGGAATCAACCTCAGGAAGAATAGCCAACTTTTATGTACAAAAGAGTTTTGTTAAAAGGACTTATTGAAGGAAATTTATAAAAGAATTAGAGATTTGATTTCCTTTAACTGACCTTCTTAATTCTGGTGGTATGAACATTCGTTCCACACTCAACACCGAAGGAATATTGTTTAAGGTTATCTTTATCTCCAATTTAAATAACATTTTTTTTGTCCATTGATATGATTTGTAAATGAGAAACCTTTCACAAATGTTTTGTGAATATACTTATGTCAATGAGATAAGTATATGGATGTTTTTGATAAACACGTTTAAAATGAGATTTTTAACAAATGAAAGAATTATTTTGAGGCTTAGTGGTTGCTATGGGTAATTAAATCTATGATTTGTCGTTGTTTGTTTACTTGATAGTTAAATAACCGATTATCAAATCCTGACCTATTTTGACTTGTAACGACCCACCTTTTTGGGTAGTTTAAATCGACAATAAACCACACATTTCAACTCAAACCATTCAAAAGGGAGGATTGTTAATGGGGTAAATAAGAAAATAATAGAAAAGAAAGAAAAACAAAACACAGAATCTCACAGCGGAATGACAAAATATAATAATCAAATAAATAGTTCATGAAGCGGTTTTACAAATAATATTTGATTACATTGTTACAATATATTAGAGTTATACATACAACAGGAATAAATAAATAAATAAATAATGCAACGGAACAACATGATGCAGTGGAATAAATATAATAAATAGTAATAATATACTAAATCTTCGTCTTCGTCCTAAAAAATAAGGTCTTTAACACCGAAATGCTCAGACTGACCCGGGTGTAATGAAAAGACAAAACACTCGAATCAGAACTAATAGAGCTTATGTAAGTTAAATCAACATAAATAAATATGAGTGTAACGGCTTCAGAGATGTTGATGGATTTTACATCTCCTATCTAGTGTCTAACATGCGTGCAATAACTTAAGAGATGTTCAGGATTCCATCTCCTAAGGATCCGTTAAACTATCTATATACATAGTACAATATGCTATTATAATATGTCTACAGTAAAGTAAAGTATTAAAATAGCATTAAGGCGTTACCCATATCCCTCTTAACATATTTTTATATAAATGTTGTAGTTTATACAGTACTGTAAACTCCACCGTAAACTGGTGGGCTATCAGGGAGCACTCCATAGGTACGACACAAACCAAACTCGTAGTGCGTGCGATAAGGCATATGACAAGCACGCGAGGCAATGCCCAGGGTAGGATACTATCTTTTTGTGGATCCGGATTGGTGGTAACGCATAGCAGCTACTATCGCCCACCTCGGAACACACTCCCATAATCAAATCGAAGGTGGCCACCCAAATCAATCACAAAGTAATAGATATGGTATCGAAGAAGTGTGTCTGATCGGAGGAGCGACCTCACTTGGCCCGGCATGGCTCCTGTTCTAGTTATATCATGCTGACCAGGGGAGTCAGGGCTGCGTTCATACCTCATACAGCAGCGTTCGCCAAACCATCCTACTTCGTTCTGGATTCTCCACCATGTGCACAGTTGTTAAAGTGGTTTTCGGTATTGGTAGAGAGTATGACAATATCCGATACCGGTCTCTTAAACAACCAAACGCTTATTTCACACCGGTTGGTTCTTTTACATTTTCAAAACTGATTCATCATTGATATCAAAATATCATATTCACTTCAAAATCATATCACTTCCGAAATCATATTCACTTTCGAAAACATATCACTTTCAAAATCATATTTACTTCAAAACCATATCACTTCCGAAATCATATTCACTTTCGAAATTATATCACTTTCAAAATCGTACTTACTTCAAAATCATATCACTTTCAAAATCATATTCGCTTTCGAAATCATATCACTTTTGAAATCATATTCATTTCAAAATCATATCACTTTCGAAATCATAGTCATTTCAAAATCATAGCCACAAAATAGGTTAAACCATCATATCAAAATATTCACATTTAAATAAAATAAATCTAAATCATAACGGTTCCAACTTTAAACAGTTTGAATATTGAAAGCAGTTTATATATTGGAATAGTTATACATTAAAAATAGTATATATATATTAAAAGTTGTTTATAAATTTAAAATAATATATATTAAAATAGTTTATATTTTAAAAATATGTTATATATTAAAATAGTTTATATAGTAGAAATAGTTTATATATTAAAATAGGTTATAGATTAAAATATTTAATGTATTAGAAATAGTTTATATATTAAAATGGTTTATATGAGAAAAATAGCTAATATGTTAAAAGAGTTTGTATATTAAAGAGTTTATATCGAAAATAGTTTCAAATTTGAACTGTTTCTTCCAATTTCACAAATCAATTCAAATCAACTTTAGTTCCAAAAATTCAATTTAAATCAATCTCAGTTTAACGATTTCAATTCAAAAGATTAAAGGTTTCAATTCAAATTCTCATTAAAACCATTTCAATTTATATCGATTTCAAATCCATGTTTGAACTACAAATTTAAACCACTACAAATTCAATAGGTTTCAAAGTTTGAATATTCAAACGTTTATAATAGCTCAATTTTGATAAATTTCATTTATATTTCAAAATTCAACTTTAAGATTTCAGTTTAAATTCTTTAAACAATTTATTTAAACCAATTTCAATTTCAACCTTTTAAAAGCTTGGATTTTGAAAATAATTTAGTTCATATAAATCAAATTTTATTTCATAATATCATTTAACTGGATTCAAAAATTAAGGATTTAAAAATCATTTAATTTAACCAATCTGGTGTCCGTATATAATTCTCTACCCTATGGTCAAGTGATACAGATATATATTATTTCAACCCGCAATAAATTAAATTTATGGGTATATATCATTTCAACCCACAATCCCGAGTAAAATTCAAAATCCATAAGATCGCTCGAGTTTATCATTTCAACCCATAACGATTTTCCCTAATCTATAAGACCATTCAGGTATGTATCATTTCAACCCATAGTTATTTTTCTAACAATAATTAAGGGAACTTGCAGTGTGATAACAACATATAAGATAAATATAATATCCAATCATCCAAATATCAACAATTAAATATCCATCACAATCATCATTCAAATCAACCAATAAATCACAACAAATAAATTGGTTATAATTATCAGGTATTTAACTAACAATTTTAAATTCAATATAAATTTAAATGGCAATTCAATTCAATAAAATTCAAATTAAATTTAAATGACAATTTAAAATACCAAACAGCAACCAAACAATTTTTAATCACTTTAAATTTAATTTAACTAACATAAGATGGTTTAGTAGTTGTGAGTGGGTTAAAACACTCACCTTTGATTTTAATTGATTAAAAATCCAAATAAAGATCAAAATTTTAACAGTCTCATAATTCAACCAAACTAGTTCCATAATATCCGTATTTTCGACACGATCGCAACGGAGAAAACCGCGTCCAAATCCGAGCTCGTATGAAAAAGTTACGAACGTTAGAAGATATAAATTTTAAATTAAATTAAAAAAACAAAAAAGGGCAAAACTGAGATTACCACGTCACCCTTAACTTCATCGTGAAACCCTATTGGCTAAAACACGTTTGAACTCCCTTCATTCTCCAGCCGCCACCACGTTTTGCCTTGCCGTCGAACATCCACGTACCTCCACCCAGATCAGAGCACTTCACCAAGCTCCCCGTCTCCGGCCGTCCATCTCCTCCCTGCGTGTAGAGCTCCGCCACCGCCTATACAGTTCGCCACCGCCATGATAATTGCCTATTTCTGGCCATCCTAGCAACATATAGCCTAAACGAACTGTACAGATTGACTTTCCTCAACGCCCTCTACACTCCGATGCCCTTCGATCAAGCCATCGTCGAAGATCCACCATTAAATCTCACACCTTAATACGAACAACCGAAACTAAATCATCAATTTTCGAACAAACCATGATTCGATTGCAAAAATGAATAGTAGCCATAGATTGCGCTCATCGAGAGCTTTCCAACGATATATAATTTGTTATGGTTTGAGGAGTTTAAATTTTTCGATCTGATTTTTGATTTGAAATTGAATTTTGGGAATTAGGTTTCTTCCATGGGGAAGGAAGGAAGGAGCAGATGGAAATGCACGTATAAAAATAAGAAAAAGGCTGCTAGGGTTTTAGAAAAGAAATCTATTTATATGGACAAAGCTAGATAAGAATGAATGGTACAGATTGAATTGGTCGAAACGATTACACAAACCTGAAAAGCCCGTTTCGTTTCGGAAGCAAAAGTGGATCATCCAATATATCGAAATATAGGTTTTCGATATTTTTAAACTCAATGGAACTAGTTTCATACCCTAATTCCATTGTATACAGAAGTTAGCTTTTAAAATCAGATTATTTTAATTGAATTCATTAAATTGATTTCTACGCGTTTCGAGCTCGCACGATCAAACGACAAGTCCGATCGCTACGAAAACTTAAAATCTTACAATAATTCACTGTTACGGATCCGATGAAACTGGTTTCGTCGAAATCCGAGACAGTGGCCAAAATTGCAAATTTCACGTTAATTAAATAAATTATTATTAAATTGGTTTAATCACTTTTCAAATTTAAATTAAAAGTTAACAACTCTATCATTTCTTAATTACATAGAAATTAATAGCCTATTAAAATAAAATTTCCATGTTAAATCCACTATTAAATATTACATTAATTTTAGAGTTCAATTGCAGATATTTCAATTATAACCAAAATTAACTTTACAATTATTTCAATTGATTGGAATTACATTAAAATAGTTGTCAATTACATTAAATCAACATTATTAATTTACATTCTAATAATCTTTCCCATTTATAAATCATAAATTTTAATTTCTCACAATATTAAATTTCAAAATCTTATTTAATTTAATATTTTTAATTATCGAAAAATACGGGTTGTTACATGACTCAAGAAGCATGATTGTATATCTGAGTTCCCCAATGAGGACTCGAATACTAGTTGCATACTTCCAAAGAACCAGAATTAAGTTAGCTGGAAATTATCGCTTGGTTTTGGAGACACCGGTTTTTCGAATTTATCCGAACCACTCCAAACTAATTACGTTCGTGATGAAGGATGATATGAAGCTATGCTATTCTTCCCGAGGGTGATTCCGAAATGGAAGATAGTAAAATTTTGAATGCTTGTTCGATCCCCGAACAACTTGTATGGATGATTGCTAGCATTGCATCTTTGCTTGGAGAGCAGTGTTAGCATTCCAAGGTGGTATGTTAGTAGAAGAGGTAAAAGCGTAGCCTCAAGCCTCACAATCCAGAAGAATGGCTAAAACAGGGTATGCAGCAGAGCCATGTGGTTAGCTACCATTAGGAACCGTCATCCCATTCTAGATTGTCCCTTAGAGTTATTTTGCGTGCATGCATCGAGGGGCAAAGTAAAGCAGCCTCGGTGTCAAAGGGGTGAGGTAATTAGGCTTGCCATGTTAAAGGGGCAGACCGGTTGTATGTAGCAGAGGGGCAGATGCGTCTGTAGCCCTCAGGTACATTTTCTAGAGGTGTACCATCGAAAGGTAGTCCCTTACATAGCCATCATTGGAACCCATTCTCCAATACGAACCTTTACGAAATTAGATGTACCCAACTATGTTGAAATGTGAGATGCAAGCATTTCAGCTATATCCCGTATTTATTTCAAACCTAGACATTATTATAGTATCACTACATTTTTTTTATAATAAAATATTTTCGTTATCGTAGGGTAAAAACCCGTCCGTGTTTATGTGTGGTGTGGTCTTACGAGATACTTTTTATTTTGAAAGGTTTTTCAAATATAGTAATCCATATAATTTGTTTCGAGCTTTTCTCATGCTTGTTTTACCAAACTGACCCGAGCGTTGTTTTCCTATAATGCTCGGGTCAGCCTGAGCATATTTTTGTAGATTTAGCTGGATCCTTTGGAGCTTTTAGAAGACGAGCTGGATTCTCCAAGATGTATTCATGTATCTTCTATTCTTTAGCTATTTTTGTTTATTTTTGTTTTTATCAGCAATTGTAAGGACAGGCTGATAATATGTTAGTGTACTCTGATGTTGTGTATAATAAAGATGATTTCTTTTGTAAAGATTTGTTCATATTATATATTACTCATCACGATGTGAGATTCTGTTATGTCTTTTTCTTTCTTCACCCAAATTAGCCTATCTTTAGCCTATCTTTTGGACACTTAAATGATCGGCACACGAATACCGAGGATGTATTAAGTGTCGTCTTTAGGTGTAAGAAAGGCAGATCGTTACACAAATCGTCCACACCGTTCATCTATAATTATATATATATATATAAATCACTTGAACCACATATTTATATATATACGCATAATATATTTCGTCCACCATTCGGTAACCCCAAGTCGAACATACCGAAACTATACATACGCTTAAATTTTGTATCATAAATCACATCAAATTTCCATTAGCTACCAAAGAGGCCTATCGAGAGCCATGGCTATATTATGAACTCCCCTACAAACCAACACCTCAAAAGATGTTGGCTTGTAGGTCCTGTCGCAGCACCTATCCGTACAACGCAACAGTATATGAACTACTTTTGATTGGCGTCCCAATCTCTCTCCATTGTTGCTCTAGAACCACGTCTACAGGTCATGCGTCTCAATGATACAATGGATTCCTTGCTCCAATCGGTAGTACTAATCAAACATACCGAAACTATATATAAACGCTATAAACCGCATATCAATATATATGTATATATATAATATTTCATACATCTCCCAGTAGCCCCCCAAGTCGGACATACCAAAACTATATTTATACATATAGACATATATAAATCATATAAACTACATGCAGATACATACATACATATATACATATATAACCAGTCCAACTATATGGAACTAATGAACATATATCATGCACATTTGCATATAAAAAAGGAAATAAACAACCAAAGTAACAAATATATCATCTCAAATCAATAACAATTCACATATACAACCATATAAATAATTCATCAAAATGCATCTTACTTAAGTAACCAATCTAACAAATATATCTTCTTCGTATTATTTTATAGAAGTCTCAAACTTATATAAAATAATGCAATTTCCTATTAATCATGCTATAGCTTATTTTCACTTAATTCTTCTATTTAAATTAAGTTTAACTATCAATAAGGCCTTAACATATTATATAGCTCATGTATATAATTTATACACACACATACATGCATATTTCTCAAACCATTCCTCAGGGTCTGGAGTTAATAACGTTAATACCTCGATTATTGATTTTGATGATAACAACCTTAATAACAACAATATACACTTATATAAAATATGGATACTAATGTTTTGCTAAGTTATGTAGCATATAATGCAGGATATTACACAGGTATTGAATCAAAGATTGTACAGTATAAAGACTCAAGAAATGGACATGAAGACTCATGAGTATAAAGACCAAGATATGAAGATCTCAAGACTATAATATAATGTATAGAGTCATAGAATATTGTTAAAGTCCCAAGCAACAATCTTCGATCTCTATCTCTTATTTTTGTATCTTTTATATTTTTAATACAAAATATATTTAAAATTATTTTATAAAAGATTTTTAAAGATCAAAATGTTTATAAACTATGTTTTAAATGTTTTACAAAGTATCAAATTATTTTACAAAATATGGAGTTTTCAAAACATTTTTTAAAAGAAACTTATTTTCAAAAATTTCATGTATATGTCGACATACATGATGTAGATATGTCGACGTACATGCCGAAAAGTTGTCTTTCAAATTTTGAATTAAAGTGTCTATTCGTCGCAACTCTTCGCCAACAAACACATCTGTTTATACACTATATATATGAGGTTTCAAACGAGCTTAGTTATTATCTTATTTTCTTCCCTTTTCTTACTCTCCCAAAAACTCCATTAAAAATATAAAAAATTCTCTTCAAAATCAAACAGAATCAATTCATACCTTTGTGTATTTATTTAATATTACTTTCTTACTATTTGAGAATAATCTCTCTATCAACATAAAAATGCTATTCAGGAGACTATAGGATCCATTGTATCCAAAGTTCAAGAAATTGTCTTTGGAAAAACCATCAAACTCTATTTGCATTTTCTTGGGTGTGATTGTAGCCCATTCAAATCAGTTGGTGTGCTTGGTAGCCCAGAAATACAAGAGGATGTGCTTGTAGCCCGTCCAAATCAAGTGGGTGTACCCTGGGCCTGAAAAATCAGGAGGGTGTGCCTCGTAGCCTCGGAATCTAGATTGTTATTAGGTTTGCCTTCTGCCCGTTTAAAGATTGACATTTGGAAAGAAATCCGTACAGGCAATTGTTTGGGACTAGATGTAGGAGAAATCTGAACCAGTATAAAATCTCTGGTGTCATCTATCTAACTCTCTACTTTACTTTATATATGTTATTTTATCTATGATTGCAACAATGATTGATTGTTGATACAATTCTGTGTTGAAAATTTATGATTTAATATTAAACTTGATAGAAATTTAAAAATATTTACAAAAGTTAGAACACTATTCACCCCCCTCTAGTGTTTAATTAGCCTTAAGATTCATAATTCCACAACTCACATTTGGTATCAGAGCATTAGGTTTTCAGAAACTCGTAATTTGAATTTTTCAAAAGGTTTGATGGCTATTAACACTGTTGGTATATTTGTTAATACTTTTGTTGAAGGACAATCAACTATTAGACCCCCACATTTTAATGACAGTAATTACACTTATTGGTCATGTAGGATGAAGATCTATTTACAATCTAATGGTTTGAAATGTTACACAAAATGAGTACACTGAACCCCAGACTAATTTTGCATAATGGGCTGCTAACCAAAAATCACATGCATAGAGTAATTCTAAAGCCATGAATATTTTATTTTGTTCACTAGATAAAAATGAATTTAATAGAGTCTCTATTTGTAAGTCTGCATATGAAATTTGGAGAACACTACAAGTTATGCATGAAGGCACTAATAAAGTGAAATAGACTAAAATTTCCATACTAACTAATTAGTTTCAATTTCCATACTAGCAATAGAAGAGGCTAATGACATTAGTACTTTGAAAATTGAAGGGTTAATAGGCAATTTAATGTCCCATGAAGCACAATTGCAAGGAAGAGAGGAAAGTGAGGCAACAGAAAAAATCCATCGCTTTCAATGCAATAAATGACGATTAAGATTCTGATGATGATAACGATGAGGAAATTGCATTCATGACTAGAAATTTAAGAAAATTCCTAAAATATAGAAAAATGCACAACTTTCAAAAATCTAAAAACAAAACTTCTGGAACTGCAACTAAATGCTTCAACTGTGATGAACTCAGTCATTTTCAAAGAGACCACCCACATCCAAATAAATCAAATATCTCACCAGTTAATGATTCATCTAGAAAAAGAAAAGGGCTTATACAGCAACATTAGATGATTCAGAAACTTCCTCAAGCGATAATGAACTAGAAATTGAGAATGTGAATATCTGTTTCATGGCTATAACAAAGTAGTCGAAACTGATCAACAAAAAGCTGCAAAAACATTACCTTTTATCTATTAATTTTTATTTCATTTTTTTGGTTGATTATTATTTTTAGGAATAACATATAGATTAATATAATATTGGATGAGTTTATAAGTGTATATATAGGAATATATTAGCTTAGTTTTAATTTTTAAAATTTTGGGCTATATGTCGACATACCCACAAGTCATATGTCGACGTACATGCTAGAAAACTAAAAATTGAAATTTCAATTCAAAATTCAAATTTTCCTCTCTTTTGCATACTCCCATGTTCTTAAAAAGAACCTTTTTGACCAGAGAACATAACTCTTCACTCTCTATTAATTAAATCTATTTATATCCATTCATTCACTCACTTTATTTCAAATTTCAAATATCTCTTCATTATCCCATCTCCTTAAAAAACTCAAAAATGACTTCCTCTAGTCAAAATCCTAAGATCACAATGCTCTCTAAAAGCTTTCTCTTCAATGGAAAAAATACCATTGAAGCCTATATGGAGTATACTACTTCTAGAAAAGTTTCTCCCAGAAGATTTGCTAAATTCAAAGATTTTTTGCTCTTATGGTTTACAAGATCTTTGGCTTGAAAATGAAATTCTTGGTTTAACCGACTCTTCTCAAAATGATTTTTTTTATTATCCAGAATTAGTCAAAATGTTTTATATGAATTTAAAAGGAAAATTTCTTCAAGGAGAAGAGGGACAAATTTTGAGTAGTGTTAATGGTACTCAAATTGTTTTGTATTGTAAACTTTTGGAAAATGTTCTTGGTTGAAAATCTAGTGGAATTGACCTATCCAATTTTCAAATTGATAAACAAAATAGTGAAAAATGATATTTTCGAAAGTGATGAAGAATTTGATTCTAAACACAAGAATCGTCGACCAAAATCGAGACTTATGAGTCTCATTTTACAAAAAAGTATCACACCATGGGTGGGTAATTACAATAACCCTAATCAAAAAGTTTTTAAAGCTCCTTTTGCTATTTATGGTCATTACAACATCAATTGGACATAAGTCATTTTAGATGACTTTGTTCAAAAGAACATTTCTAGACTTGAGAACACACTCTTCTATGGTGTGTACCTTGCTAGAATTTTCATATATTTTGGTGTTGATTTAAGAGGAGAAAAATCTATTCCTCAAAAAGTTTTCGACAAGGCCAACTTCTCTCTTATGCACATTCCATCATTTTTTGAACCATACGAGACACTTCCAAAAAAAAGAACAAAGGTTGGCATATGAAGAAGAATAAGAGATCCAAGAAGAAGAAGAAGAAGGCGATGAAATGGAAGTGGAAGAAGAAAAGGAGGAGGAGGAAGAAGTGGATACTTCCTTGGAAATTTTTGACAAACCATCCCACCCCTCTAACAAAGAAATCCTAAGAAACCAAGAAAAGCTTCTTAAAAACCGAAAGAAGCTTAAACGATCATTTGGTAAAAAGTTCACCTCTCTTTCCAATGAAGTGGACAAATACTTTGGAAAGATCATTCACAAACTTGGCAGCTCTTCATCATCATCATCTACATCTTTCTAATCATATCTAGTTGTTTCCTTATGATATCTAGCTTTGTATTATGTGCTTTAGTTTAAGTTTATGTTGTTTTTATGTATTTCTTTTATTAATCTTTGAAATCCATGTACTTTTCAATTCTAAGTAATGAAATATGTCCCTTACTATCCTATATTGTTTAGTAGTCCCTGAAAGTTATAAAAATATAATGGTATATGTAACGACCCATAATTTAATCACTTTGAACTCGAATAGTTAATATGTTTTTAAATGATTAAATAATGGATTTTATATCTAGAATAAAATTTGGATAAAACGTCTCGAATGGATTTTTTTTAAACCGATGTAAAATGTTAGTTTAAAGATGGTTCGAGTTATAAGGCGGTTATGGGTACCAATTTATTTAAGAATAAGTTTGCCTAATAAAACAGAATAGTATAATTACTTGCCTAATAAAACAAGAAAGAATTATTAACCTTGCCTAATAAAACATAATAGTATAATTACTTGCCTAATAAAACAAGAGAGAATTATTAACCTTGCCTAATAAAACATAATAGTATAATTACTTGCCTAATAAAACAGAACAATATAATTACTTGCCTAATGAAACAAAATAACATAATGATTATTATATTCCATGCGGATTGTTGCCATTGGACCAAAATCTGGTCGAATCATGTTATGCCATAGTTGATAAGGAGGATTCCTATTGGACCAAAATGTGGTCGAATCAAATTAAGCCATCAAGATGTTTTCTATTGAACCAAAATGTGGTCGAATCAAATTAGGCCATCAAGATATTTTCTATTGGACCAAAATATGGTCGAATAAAATTAGGCCATAAGGCTGGTTTCTACTGGACCAAAATCCGGTCGAATCTGGTTAGGTTATAGGAAATGACTAAAGTACCCTTCTCTTTACCTATAAATAGCCAAGTCCATATCTCATTTTAGTTCATTCACAAACTAAAGAAAAGAACTAAAATTCATTATCAAACGTGAAGTATTCCAAGTCTCCATCAAAGCAAATAGGATGTGAGTATATTCCTTGTTTTCGTAGTTTAGTGGGTATAACTTATTCTGTGAGTATAATTTAATTATTTTATAGTCAGTGTAATCTTAATCTCTTTCCTTTGACTCATTCACATTTTAACAAATGTTGTGTTAAATATTGATTGTAAATTCTTAATAATAATGAGTCTGTTATTATTCTTGTTATTATACTTGTTTGGTTGTTTGATTTGTGCTCGGCCAGTTTATGAGCAATAACTTTGATGTTTAGTTAAAGGGAACTTACCCACCATTTAACTTAGGATTGACATTTAGTGACTTTTTGCTTAAAAGGAAATAACACCCCTTTTAGCTATCTCATTTGATTAAGAGGGAGCTTCAACCCTCTTGGTTGTATTCTCTTTTAAAGATGATTGGTTTAAGTTATGATTTGAATGGAAGTTTTAAATCTTTGTTTAAAGTATTTTAAAGGAGCTTCAAAATTTATATAATGATTTAAATGGGTTATTTATGGGAAGTAAGTAGTCCTATACTTGGCACTAAAAGCCGGTGATTAGATTGATCCTCTATCTGTGAGATCTGGAACCGAAGTGTCTAGGCAAGGCTAGGAGCATCTAGTGCCCTGACTTACCTGGCTTTGTTTCTGGGCGAGGGTAGAGTAAGTCAAGAATATCGAAAACGTGGCAAGTGTAGGAGATTTGATTTCCATAAATGATCTTTATAATTATAATGGAGAACATTCGCATTTCTTATAGACAATTGTTTTGACCCATTTAAGTATGCTTTTGAAATATGAAATCTTCTTAATTGTTTTGTGAATATATTTATACTAATGAGATAAGTATATGGATATTTTCCAAGCATTGAAAGAGTATAAGATTTAATTTCCACATACGACCATTTTGTTATCCCCGATAGTTGATATCTTAACTATCAATTTCGATACCCTTCTTCCTTTTGTTTTGGTTTTGTCAATCTAAGACGATTTGTTGCTCATTTAGAGCATTGATATCCTTTTATTAGAAATGACTAAATAAAGAGCAAGTGGGGGCCAAGCTATGTGGGGTTGCTCCCATTAGGGTATTGTCACATCTACTCTAGATTGGTTTCGGTTGTATGCGCACGGAGATGTGAAATACTCAGATACTCGGTAAGTTTGGCGGGGTCCGACTTGGAGGTTTCCAAGAGCCATCGTAGCTCTCAAGTATATTTTCTAGAGGTATACATTCGATAAGGGGGGCGCACCTTCCTAGTCATTGTTGGAAAAAAATCCCCTTTCCTTATTTTTGATTCAAATCTTTGGATTGATTTTTTCTTAATTGCATTGGGAATCATCTTACGCTCTTCGCGGTGTTTAATTATTTATGTCCATTCTTTTATACTTGGATGTTGTCCTTGTGAGGGAAAAACCCGTTCTACGTTTTTGCGACGTGGTCTCACTAGTTATTTTGTGTGTTCTATTTTTTGGAGTTTACTCATACCAAACTTATTGTCTGACCTGAATTATTTGTTTCCCTAAACTTTCAGGTACTCATTTATATTTGAGTAGTCCAAAAATGACAGGTTTCTTTGGGCTCCTATGAAGATGGTGGACGAACAGGAGGCTCCTTATCTATTTAGCTATTTATTTCCGCTGTTATGAGATGTTGGTTCTATTTTTGTATATTTAAAAAAAAGGTTGTTATAACTACCTAGACTGATAGTAGTACTTTTGTTCTAACTCTGATAACTCTATGCTGGGGAGTAACCTTATGTACTGTCTTAATTTTATGTTATATTTAACCGTTCCTTTGTGAGATTATTGTTCTGTTCTTATATTTTACCCCATAACCACTCGTCTTTCAAATACTTGGCAACGGCACATGAATACCATGGATGTATTAAGTGTCGTTCTCAGGGGTTAGAAAGGTGGGCTATCACAGTTGGTATCAGAGCTTTGGTTGTGCGAACACCTTAGCCTGATTGGGGTACAACTCATTAGAGATAAGGTAAGTGATGCCCTAGAATGAGTTAATCTTGAGAGAGCATATTTGTAATTATTTATAACAATAATATTTATCCTCTAAAGTCTCGTTTTAGATCCTTTGGTGTTATTTCCTTAAACCATTTTAATCCTATTTTTGTATTCTAAAGATACCTATTCTTTGTTTAGATTATAGAAAATGAATAAAGGAAGAGGAGGAAGAAGAGGATCTGGAACTAGCACGGCTACCGATGGCAGGATACCTAGAAGTGCTACTATGTCAGCTGTAGATCCGGTAGAGGAAATGGTAGTGCAAGTTCAGACCCCTATGAACTTTGCGGCTTTGTGTAAGGATTTTATCACTTTAGGCGGGAAACCATTCTATGGGACTGAAGATATTCTTGGAGTGCAGATGTGGCTTCAAACTTGTGAAAGAATATTTGGAGATCTTCGGTTGGAGGATGCGGAGAAACGGCTATTGACATCGCGACAACTTCAAAAGTCGACGATGGATTAGTGGAATTTAGAAATAGCTAGTACTTCGAAGGAGGAGTTTTCTTGGGCCCATCTTAAGAAAGTTTTTGAAGCATGGTTTATTCCAGAAGCCGGAAGAACTCAGTTATTTAGAAGTTTCATTGACTTAAAACAGGGTGATATGACTATGTCGCAGTATGAGCATAAGTTCAATGCTTTGTCCCATTTCGGACTTGGATTCATAGACACACCGCTCAAGAAAAATGAAATGTTTATGAATGGAATGCGACCAAAGTTCCATCGTGAAATGACCAATCATCTTATGGGTAGTACACCAACATTATTAGCATAGCTTTGAGGTTTGAAGCTCTTGATATTAAGGAAGGAGTCCAGAAGGGTGAAGTACCAGCAGTAAGTGCCAAGCTTTTATCAATTATACCAGTTGAAGGAAAGCCAAACTTCAAGCGTAATTTTAAGGGAAAGAAGCAGGGTGCAGGGAAGAAACCCGAAGATGGTGCTCTAGCATAGAAGAAGCAGACCAACTTGGATAATGTTCTTTGTTTCAAATGCAATAAGATGGGCCACTTTGCAAATCATTGCCCAATTGCCATATGTTTTAATTGCGGCTAGCCAGGACATATGGAGAATGAGTGCCCTTTTCCTAGAAAGGGATCTCAAGGACATGCTTTTACCATTGAAGAGATACCATCCACTTCTTTAGATTAAAAAGGGAAGTAAGTGTTGCAAGGTACATTATCCATCTATGATATTCCTGTAAGGGTGTTGTTTGATACAGGAGCTTCCCATAGTTTTATTTCTTATGATCTAATCGACAAACTAAACCTTAAATATGTTATCATAAGTAATCCTCTTTGTGTGTCAAACCCAATTGGAGGTCCGACAAATCTTGAAACTTTGTGTCTAAATGTACCTATTTCTTATCGAAATCATCTCTTCCTTTTGACTTCTTTATTCTTGGATTTATGGGTTTTGGATTGTTACTAGTAATGGATTGGTTATCTAAGTTTAAAGCTATCTTGGATTCTAGTAGAAGGCTCATCAGAGTTAGTGATGCTGGAGATGTTGGTGTTGATATTAGTCGTGAAGAGCCTAAGAAGTTAATGAGCAGTTTTCTCAATTCATTCGAAGTGGCTAAAGCTGAGCTAGGAGATGTGTCGGTTGTTCGAGATTTCACAGATATTTTTGATGAGGTGCAAGGTTTACCTCCTCACCGTGAAGTCGAGTTCCGTTTTGATTTGGTTCCGGGAACTAGACTTATTGTACAACCCTTACGAAGGATGGCTCCGAAAGAGAAGAGGGAGTTAGAAAGGCAGACTTATGATTTGTTGCGGAAGGGCTTGATCCGACGTAGTACCTCGAGTTGGGGATCGTCATCGTCTTTGTTACAAAGGCGAACGGTTCTATAAGGTTATGCGTAGACTATTGGGAGTTTAACAAAAGCACTATCAAGAAAAAATATCCTTTGCCAAGGATCGACGATATGTTTGACCAACTCTACGGTGCTAGGATATTTTCTCAATTAGATCTTGCCACCTGTTTCCACCAATTAAGAGTAGCAGAGGAGAGTGTTCCCTTAACAGCTTTTCGGACTCTAGAAAATTTCTACGAGTGGTTAGTTATGCCATTTGGATTGACTAACGTGCTCGCTTATTTTGTGGACTTAATGAATCGAGTATTTAGAGATATTCTCAATAAATTTGTTCTCGTCTTTAGTGATGACATTCTTATCTATTCAGAGACAGAGGAGGAACACAAATATCATCTCTATGTCGTACTCGATACCTTAAGGATCCATATGTTGAAGGCTAAGTTTTCCAAGTGCCATTTCTGGAAATCCGAAGTTAGATTTTTAGGGCATGTTATTTTAGGAGAAGGCATATTGGTGGACCCAGCTAAAGTTGTTGCGGTTCAAGACTGGAAGAAGTCGGAAAGTGCAACGGAAGTTAGAAGTTTCTTGGGACTGACTGGTTTTTACCGTAGGTTTATCAAGGACTTCTCGAAGATTGCTTCTCATCTGACGATGTTAAAAAAGAAAGATGTTAAGTTCGTTTGGACTTCTAAGTGTGATCAAGCATTCAATGAATTGAAAGAGAAGTTGACTAGCGCTCCTGTTTTAACCATTCCAAATGGGAGTGAAGGTTTAACCGTGTATACAGATGCTTGTGGAACTGGATTGGGAGCAGTTCTGATGTAGCATGGGAAAGTTATTGCCTATGCCAGTTGACAGCTAAATCTGCTTGAGAAATATGATGCTACGCACGATTTGGAGCTTTTGGCTGTTGTCTTTGCACTAAAGATGTGGAGGCATTATCTTTTGGGTGAAAGGTTTGAGTTATACACGGACCACAAATCCTTAAAATATCTTTTTACCCAGAAATTTGAATTTGAGGCAGCAGAGATGGCTGGAGTTTCTCGCTTCTTAAAATCTAGAGGTTCTTTATACCCTTGGAAAAGCAAATGTTGTTGCTGATGCATTGAGTAAGAATGTAGCAATGGTTGCAAACCAAGAAGTTAATCCAGTATTGTTAGAGAGAATTGCATCCAGTCAAGAGGCAGATCCTATTTTGGCTCAACTTAAGAAGGATGTTTAAGAAGGTGTTGTTTCTAGCTTTGAGATTGATCTCCGGGGCATATTGAAAATGAATGGGCGTATTCATGTTCCAGACTATGATGGACTTAGGCAAGAAGTGTTAGCCGAATGCCACCATTCAAAGTTATTTTTTCATCCAGGAGTGACCAAGATGTTCAAAGATATGAAGAGGGTATTCTGGTGGAAGGGGATGAAGCAAGATATTTCAATCTTTGTGAGTCATTGTGCAAACTTCCAGCAGATTAAGAGTGACCAATAGAAGACAGCTAGATTGCTTCAGCCACTTGAGATCCCAAAGTGGAAGTGGGAGTAGATCTCTATGGACTTTATTGATGGACTTCCTAGGTCAAGAAGAGGTAAGAATGGCATTTGGGTTATAGTCGATCGACTGACCAAGAGTGCCCATTTCATTCCTGTTAAGCTGACTAGGACTGCTACGAGTCTGGCGAGTTTGTATGTAAAGGAGATTTTAAGACTCCATGGGATTCCTCATAGTATTGTAAGTGACCGAGACCCGATATTCACTAGTAGGTTCTGGGAGGGACTACATACTGCTTTAGGGACTGCGCTAAGTCTAAGTAATGCTTACCATCCCCAAACAGATGGGCAGACGGAGAGAGTGAACCAGATCTTGGAAGATTTATTGTGAGCATGCATTCTAGACTTCAGGGGTTCTTGGGAAGATCATTTACCCTTAGTCGAATTCACTTACAACAACAACTATCAAGCAAGAATTGGTATGTCCCCTTTTGAAGCTCTTTATGGTCGTCTATGTCGTTCTCCTTCGCGTTGGATTGAATATGGAGATAGACTTGTTCTTGGACCCGACATAATCTTAGAAGCCAATAAGAAGGTAGCTAATATTAGAAGAAAGATGAAGGAAGCGCAAGATCGGAAAAGTGTTATGTAGATCAAAGGCGTAAGGATCTAGAGTTCTAAGTCAGGGACTTGGTATTTGTAAAAGTCTCTCCTCTGAGAAGTGTTGTGAGGTTTGGTAAGACAGGGAAGTTAGCCCCTCGATATATTGGCCCTTTTCCCATACTAAACCAGATTGGTAAACTTGCATATAAAATGGAGTTATCAGATCGACTATCAGATGTGCACAACGTATTTCACATATCTTATTTACGTAAGTATGTACACGACCCTTCGATGATAGTAGGATCGAGACAACAAGTTGATTTGGAGGTTCAGCCTAACCTAACAATTCTTAGGCGGCCTATTCGTATTGTCGCTCGTGATGTAAAGCGATTAAGGAAGAAGGTTGTGAATCTTGTTAAGGTTCAGTGGAGTGGAGATGTTAGAGATTGTACTTGGGAAACTGAGGACTATATTAGGGATTCTTATCCCGAGTTGATATAGTTGTTATTTGTATTTTGTTGTTTCTTTTTAGTGTACTCACCAGTTGTGTTAAGGTCACTTTCCTTGTATCTTTGTGTGGTATATATGATATAATTTGGATTTCTTTGATATCTTGAGTTTATATGATTAATTTTGAGGACGAAATTTCCTTTAAGGAGGGGAGGATGTAATGACCCATAATTTAATCACTTCGAACTTGAATATTTAATATGTTTTTAAATGAATAAATAATGGATTTTATATCTAGAATAAAAAATTGGATAAAACGTCTTGAATGGATTTTTTTAAACTGATGTAAAATGTTAGTTTAAAGATGGTTCGAGTTATAAGGCGGTTATGGGTACCAATTTATTTAAGAATAAGTTTGCCTAATAAAACAGAATAGTATAATTACTTGCCTAATAAAACAAGAAAGAATTATTAACCCTACCTAATAAAATAGAATAGTATAATTACTTGCCTAATAAAACAAGAGAGAATTATTAACCTTGCCTAATAAAATAAAATAGTATAATTACTTGCCTAATAAAACAGAACAGTATAATTACTTGCTTAATGAAACAAAATAGCATAATGATTATTATATTCCATGCGGATGGTTGCCATTGGACCAAAATCTGGTCGAATCAGGTTCTGCCATACAGATGGTTGCCATTGGACCAAAATCTGGTCGAATCATGTTATGCCATAGTTGATAAGGAGGATTCCTATTGGACCAAAATGTGGTCGAATCAAATTAAGCCATCAAGATGTTTTCTATTGTACCAAAATGTGGTTAAATCAAATTAGGCCATCAAGATGTTTTCTATTGGACCAAAATGTGTTCGAATCAAATTAGGCCATAAGGCCGGTTTCTATTGGACCAAAATCTGGTCGAATCTGGTTAGGCTATAGGAAATGACTAAAGTACCCTTCTCTTTACCTATAAATAGCCAAGTCCATATCTTATTTTAATTCATTCACAAACTAAAGAAAAGAACTAAAATTCATTATCAAAGGTGAAGTATTCCAAGTCTCCATCAAAGCAAATAGGATGTGAGTATATTCCTTGTTTTCGTAGTTTAGTGGGTATAACTTATTCTATGAGTATAATTTAATTATTTTACAGTCAGTGTAATCTTAATCTCTTTCCTTTGACTCGTTCACATTTTAACAAATGTTGTGTTAAATATTGATTGTAAATTTTTGATAGTAATGTGTCTGTTATTATTCTTGTTATTATACTTGTTTGGTTGTTTGATTTGTGCTCGGCCAGTTTATGAGCAATAACTTTGATGTTTAGTTAAAGGGAACTTACACCACCTTTTAACTTAGGATTGGCATTTAGTGACTTTTTGGTTAAAAGAAAATAACACCCCTTTTAGCTATCTCATTTGATTAAGAGGGAGCTTCAACCCTCTTGATCGTATTCTCTTTTAAAGATGATCGGTTTAAGTTATAATTTGAATGGAAGTTTTAAATATTTGTTTAAAGTATTTTAAAGGAGCTTCAAAATTTATATAATGATTTTAATGGGTTATTTATGGAAATTAAGTAGTCCTATACTTGGCACTAAAAGCCGGTGATTAGATTGATCCTCTATCTGTGAGATCTAGAACCGAAGTGTCTAGGCAAGGCTAGGAGCAACCAGTGCCCTGACTTACCTGGCTTTGTTTCTGGGCGAGGGTAGAGTAAGTCAAGAATATCGAAAACGTGACAAGTGTAGGAGATTTGATTTTCATAAATGATCTTTATAATTATAATGGAAAACATTTACATTTCTTGTAGAGAATTGTTTTTGACCCACTTAAGTATGCTTTTGAAATATGAAATCGTCTTAATTGTTTTATTAATATACTTATATCGATGAGATAAGTATATGGATATTTTCCAAGCATTGAAAGAGTATAAGATTTAATTTACACATACGATCGTTTTGTTATCCCTGATAGTTGATATCTTAACTATCGATTTCGATACCCTTCTTCCTTTTGTTTTTGTTTCATCAATCTAAGACGATTTGTTGCTTATTTAGAGCATTGATATCCTTTATCAGAAATGACTAAATAAAGAGAGAGTGGAGGCCAAGCTATGTGGGGTTGCTCCCATTAGTGTATTATCACATCTACTCTAGATTGGTTTCGGTTGTATGCGCACAGAGATGTGAAATACTCGAATACTCGTTAAGGTTAGCGGGGTCCGGCTTGGATGTTTCCAAGAGCCATCGTAGTTCTCAAGTATATTTTCTAGAGGTATACTTTTGATAAGGGGGGCGCACCCTCCTAGTCATTGTTGGAAAAAAATTCCCTTTCCTTATTTTTGATTCAAATCTTTGGATTGATTTTTTCTTAATTGCATCGGAAAGCATCTTATGCTCTTCGCGGTGTTTAATTATTTGTGTCCATTATATTATACTTGGATGTTGTCCTTATGAGGGAAAAACCTGTTCTGCGTTTTTGCGACGTGGTCTTACTAGTTATTTTGTGTGTTCTATTTTTTTAGTTTACTCATACCGGACTTAATTGTCTGACCCGAATTATTTGTTTTCCCTAAACTTTCGGGTACTCATTTATAATTGAGTAGTACGAAAATGACAAGTTTCTTTAGGCTCTTTTGAAGATGGTGGACGAGCAAGAGGCTCCTTATCTATCTAGCTATTTATTTCCGCTGTTATGAGATGTTGGTTCTATGTATGTATATTTAAAAAAAGGTTGTTATAACTACCTAGACTGATAGTAGTACTTTTGTTGTAACTCTGATAACTCTATGCTAGGAGTAACCTTATGTACTATCTTAATTTTATGTTATATTTAACCGTTCCGTTGTGAGATTATTGTTCTATTCTTATATTTTACCCCATGACAACTCGTCTTTCAGATACTTGGCAATGGCACATGAATACCGTGGATGTATTAAGTGTCGTTCTTAGGAGTTAGAAAGGTGGATCGTCACAGTATAAGTTTAAAAAAACTATAACAATTTTTTTTTGCAATTTATGACATGCATGTCAACATACATGTACCTTATATGTCGACATATAACGGCCAAATGGCAAAAAAAAATTTAAAATTCGAAACTAAATAACTACCACCTATTCAACTCATTACAAGCGACTTTCCACTCTTATATAAGCCTATTGCTTCCAAAAAATCACTAATCATTTTATTTTATACTCTCTTTTCATTCTCAAACATATTTTTACAAATATGTCTTTTCCACATCAGAAATTATATGAAAATCTTGAACAAACTCTTCAAACTTTAAAGGATATTCACTCTTTTAACTTAAGAAATCAAAGACATTTAGAGTTAAGTTAACTAGTTCAGGTGACTTGAAAATAACTAGAAATGGAGAAAGAAATGTATTCGGATGGCAAACACTTCTCTTAAATAGTACCCTTCTTGGTAAGGGAATATATGATATTATTTAGTAGTACCTAGTTCCCTAGTATCATTTTGGGTTTACGCAAGCTATATAAATATATTTTCTATGGTTAAAATGTATAAAAACCATTTCAAAAGAGTTTTGAAATAAAACCGGATATTTGGATCTCGAGTTTACTTAAGAGAAATAAATTCAAAGGGGAAATGTTTGGACCAAATAGTGGTATATACTCTCATGATGTAGTAGAGCATCTATAAACTTAAGCTTAAGTTAGTTTTATGAAATATTCTCGTAAATAATTTTAGTAAAAAAGAATTGGTATTAGTGAGAACCAATAAAATATGTATGTAAGTTGGATATAGGTCGTTTCTCCTTTTCACATAATTTTTGATCAAAGATCCGAGTACATAACTTTGAGGTGTTTCACACCGTTCCAAATAAGGATATATTACTCGATTCTAGATGGCGAACACCTGGTGAGGGTTCTTGATATGGAACCAAAGTTTTCTATCATAGTATATTACTATGCAAGAGGAATGGTAGTTCTTGATCAAGGATCCTAATCGGAGTCCGCATTAGGAAATTGGGAGAGCAATACTAGTTCAAAAAAGGAGTTATGCATTCAAGTAGAGATCGAATTAGATTTTGCATAGGAATGATCAATGAACATCATGCAGACTTATGAATAATTTGGATGTTTCTTTCAAGGTTTGGGTTATGGTGGAATTTCAAGGTGAAATTTCTTCAAGTGGGGAGAATGTAATGACCCAAAATTTAATTACTTTAACTATGGATATTTAATATATTTTGAAATAAGTAATAAATGGATTTTATTATTCAAAATACCCCTTTTTAAATATTAATCGGTGACAGTGAAATGATTTAAAAAATATGTATACAAAAATAAGTAGTTCGATGAAAACCAGAAAAAGTGACCAAAATCGTTTTTGGATTTTTGACTTTTCATCGTCTAAAAGTTGTCGAAAATGTTTTAAAACTATAACGACCCGCCAATTTATCACTTTGATAAATTATATTTATTTTTAAATTTATGCAAATAAAAGATTGATAATTCAGATAAAGTGTTTTAAGTGATAATAAAAAAATAATACTCTTGTTTTGAATAAATATTTACAAAAATATTTTCCTCGAAATTTATATCGATAAAATGGCACCATACAGATTTATGAATTTTAATGGAGATTTAATGATCTAATGATCATTTTAATTATCCAAATAATTATTTTAAAAGATGATAATTCATTTTGATAAGTTATAAAGTGGTAATAAATTATTTGTAATAGTTTTATAAAAACATATATTTGATTTGAAAATATACGGAAAAATCGATAATGCCTTATCGGTATATAGCAATTATTGTAGTTAATTGTTAATAATTTATATGGTTTTATAATTCAAACATGATCATTTTAATTAGTCTAAAATAATATGAAATTTATTTTTGGATTTTGTTTACAATATATGTACGTTGATAAATAAGTGAAAATGTGTCTGATAATCGGTTCCTCGGATTTCAACGATTTAACAAACAAAAGTTGTTCAAATACGTTCGAAGTGTTATGCACCTACGTATACATACATACATACATACATACATACATACATATATATATATATATCACATGCACATGATAACATGTACATGTATACATAAACACACACACACACACATATCACAAAAGTGATTTAATAATTCCTAAAACTTAACCTTTATGTAACCATAAAGCAAACAACGCTTCATTGTACCATAGCATCACCTCACATCACCGTCGCATGGCTTAGGGGGGAGCCGTGCGTGTAGGGGCAGGGGGGTGTGGGCTAGGGGCATTTAGGTAATTATGCATTTGAACATATTATTCCAAGGTTTTTTCCTATAAATACCACCCCTCTTCTCACAAAATTCCAAATACCATTCCACTTCTTCTTCCTCTTCTATTCAAGCTCTAGTGGCCTCTCTAATGGCTACTCTTCGTACAAAAAAATATAGTAAGAAAGTTATGCCAAAATAGTGCAAATATTATAAATATATGAAATACACATTCATACTTCTCAAAACCAAGCTAAATCCACTCCTCTTCCTCTTGCAAACTCACGGCCACCACCATTTCCCATCATGGCCGAGCCTCTTCTCCTTCCCTAGCTAGGCCGTGAGCTCCTCCATCATCAAGGCTAGGCCGAGCTCTCCCATAGATCGCGAGTTTGGTTTCATTTGCTTTGGTTCGTTCGTAGCGGAGCTATAGCCAATTTTATATTAGCTCGAAGGGAAAATGAAGTTGAGAACTCCTAAACTATTGTATTATATTTTGGGTGGTGATATGATGTTTGCAATGGATGTTTATTATGCTTTGATCATCAAGTTTGGTTATTTAAATATGAATGTTGAATATATATGCAAGTCACGGAAATACACATCGATAAACACAAAGGAAATCACTTTCCTTTATATTAATTAATTGATGTATATGGAATGTTAAACCTCTTTAAAAAGGGTTAAAAATAAGTTTGAAATGTTTTATAAACAAATGGAAGTGTTTCGGTGAAGTTTGAATGATAATTGAAAATTTAGTCAAAAACAGACGCGTTGCGTAACGGTAGTTCTCGATTTCGCGCCATAAAAGTCAAATGAGTGTAAAAGATGGAATATAGCTCGGAATTCTTCGAGATAAGAATTTTCCAAACTATTATATCCCTATTTTTCCAACGAAGAAATAAAATTGAGATTTTGATAAGTATATTTTAAAATATGAGTAAAACAAGCTTTTTGAAAAATCGCGGTTTTTGCAGTTCGGAGTCCAAAACAGTATTTCTTTGAAAATGATATTTTAAAATTGTTTAAAAATGTGGAATAAATCTTATAAATCTTTTAAAATTTTGTAAAAGTGATTTGAGAAATAAAAATGAATTTTCAGATAATAGAAATGTCGTTTTGATCAATATAGCTTAAAAGAGCACTTTTCGCAGCACTTTTCTATAACCTTTGAAATATGCTTTAAACTTAACAACTCTTTTCCAAATCTTTTATAGATGTTTTTAAATGGATAACTAAGTGTTTTAATAATGATTTGGAAGTTTTATAGTTCGTTTAAAAAGAATTTAAGTAAACAATATAAAGAAAAGCTATTACAAATTAAGTGAATTTATCTTGGCTTTAAAAGCCGACGAGTAGACTGCATTTTTCTATTTGTGAGATACGGATGTGAGGTGGTTAAACTAAGGGGATGTTCAAGAGCAACCGGTGCCTTGGCTCACCTGCCTCTTTCCTGGGCGAGGGATAGATAAGGTTGAAATGTCGGAAACGAGTTAAGTATATAAAAAAAAGATTTAAATTTTCGGAATTTAAATTTAATACAATTTGATTGTATAGAGATAATCTTCTTACACTCGGTGTTAAACCCCTAAGAGGGAGCTCATACTATTCGTGGAATTTAAAAGGTGACTTCGCCCTTATTCCACCTATCTTACTTGTTGAATACGAAAATTGATACCGGATAGAGTTAGATGATTTCTATAGATTCTGCTCATTTAATATTTACTGGTTTTGGGATTAACGTCCTAGATAACATGGTTTTAACTCAATCAAAATTATGAGTTTTGAATTAAGAAATCATTTTTAATATTTTAGTGGAATGAATTGGAAATGTTTTCCTAAGTGAAAAATGAAATGATTTCGATTATTCCAAGTTTAAAACGGGCTATAAATAATCAAAGAATGTGATAAGTGAGGTTTAATGTTTCCGTATATACCAGAAAGGATATTTTAGAAATATATATCTCCAGAGGAGATTTTGATAAGAAGAACTTAATCAATTAAAGAATGATTCCCTATTCATAAAACCTCTTTTTATCGGTGATTGGTTCGAAGTAACCGGGGTCGGGTTTGGGTAATTCCTATCCGGAAACCATTTTGAACCAATGTACGGGTTTGAAAAATGAAGACCTAATGAAGAAAATGAAGGATGAAGACCAAAGATTCATGGGGGTGAAAGGACTGCTCGTTGATAATTCTTATTAGCTCCCAAATACATAAGTAGCAGTGGTCCCTTCATTTCTGGAACTCTTCGGGTTGCAATGGCATCTCGCTACTAATCCTAGGAGTAACTCCCGACAGGATGTGGTAGGAGAGTGCATTTAGTTTGTCCTGTTCCTGGATAACTTATATGGACGAATGATTGACGTTGCGTTTCTAGTTGTATAAGTGATCTCTATGAACGTATCATCTGTTTGGTGGTGGAGAAGGCAACTTCTCTTAGCTTAACACCCTTTTTTGAGACGTACGAGCTCAGGAGTTATACTTTTGTAGAAATCAGTTATGTGACCATGGAATGGTAGTGTGACATTCAAAGCAAAATGTGCAAAGTAAAAGGTAATCGTTACCTCAAGCCTCACACCTGAAAATGATCGAAACAGGGTAAATGCGGCAAGGCTATATGGTTCACGACCATTAGGATATGATCATCCCATTCTAGATATATTTCTACCCACTATGATGTTCGAGTTTAAAGTATTGTGGATGTATGCTGTAAAGGCCCTCGGATAGGTCGGTAACGACCAGGGTGATGACATATTTTGTACTATCTAGTGAGAAAGGTAGGCCGGTCTTGTGTTGGTAGAGGGTAGATGTTCTGTGCCTCGGTAAATTCCTCTAGAGATGTACTACCAGAAGGTAGTCCCTTCAACTGGTCATTTGTGTGGAAATCCATTCTCCAATAAGAGCCTGCCATTTTGTTTGTAGAACCCAGTATGCTGGAATTTAATAATGGTAATAATTTCGGCTAAGATTAATAAGTTTACCTGCAAATGTTTTTAAAGATACATCATTAAAAATATAATCAATGATTTTATGTAATAATGATTTGGTTATCATAAGGTAAAACCCGTTCTGTGTCTATGTGCGGCGTGGTCTTATGAGATACCATTTTGGTTTTCGAACGCGTATTTTGAGTTCTCACACCAGTCCCATGACTGACCCAGAGTTTATTTTTGCTTTCCTTAAACTCTAAGTGCCCTAATTTTTCCAGGCAGCCTAGTAGTCAGGTTTAGTTTAGAATAAATTTAGAGGGAGCTCGAAGCATAGAGTCAGAAGATTTCTCTGAAGATCTTTGTCTATTTCCACTGCACTCTTGAACTATAGTATTCCGCATTTGTAAGGACAAGAATTTATAACTGTCCATGTTTAACTCTGATAAATGTATTTTAATCTGTAAAGTTTTTATTGAAATAACATATGTGAGATTCTGTCTGTCTTTACTTTTCCTTCTTACCCTTGAGAATCTGCATCTCCGGCACTTGGATTTTCGGCCTATGAATACCGAGGATGTATTAGTGTCGATTTTCGAGAGTCAAAGAAACGGGTCCTCACAACGTGGTATTAGAGCTTAGGTTGGGCGAACACCTTGGCTTTGGTAGAGGTAAAGTCTCATCAGAGATAGGGTTAGTAATACCCTAGGATGAGTAACTCATTAGAGATAGGGTTAGTAACACCCTCGAATGAGTTTGAGTATATATGTATGTATGTATATATATATATATATATGAGCACATATTTATTAAAAATCATATACAAATGAATTTAGTTTTATATGAAATCATTTTACCGAAAAGCAAATATATTTGAAAAGAAAAGAATATTTTGGTAAAATTTTCAAAGAAATTTTGAAACAATGAAATATTTTATACAAAGAATTTGAAAAGCTATCTTTTAGAAAGAATATCGAAACATTTTTTGAGTACTGACCAAACATAAAAATACGCTAGCAATTTCCTACTACTTATGTCTAAAAGAATAATTGTTTACCTTATAGAAACCGTGTAGGGGAAATTACTCGAAAGGGAAGTCCTCTAGAGCGAATTGGGGCGAGAAGGATAGCCTCATTTTTCTCTCTAGCGATAAAGAGGAGCAACCATAATATCGCCTAGCAATGGTGGGTTTCCGATTGAGGAAGAATATGCCCCATACACTCGAAGGGGTGAAGATGGATACCCTATTGCTGGAATGCTTGTACCATCCCCAGCTCCAGAAGTAATTATGATCTTTAGCGACGATGAACCCGGGCAGGCCTCGGAGGGAAATTGGATAGTAGATCCCACTAGCTCCATTTTGGAACCTACAGAAGAGATTGAGACGATGAAAGAAGAATCAAAACCTATGGAAGAGGAAATAGAGCCCATGGAGGAAGAATCAGAGCCGGTGGAAGACCCTGCTGCTATCATATCAAGCGACTGTAGCAATTAGTATGGGATATGGAACGGGAGCGTGTCGTATGGCAGGAGGGACCATCCAGTTCATACATAAACTAGAACGAGATAGAAAGCAACAACGAAGAAGCAACATAAGAAGAAGAAGAGGAGGGGGTCGAAGAATTTGAGAACCCTTGGGTGGAAAACGTGCAAGGCTTGAAGGAGTTAGAAGAAGGAGGACTCATTCCTGGAATATCAGTAGGCATGGGACATGTCCCATGGAACCAACCATGGTTACCCAAGTTAATGGGAGAGATACCAGAAGAGGACGGCAATGAGGCTGACGACGAGCTGGACAATGATGAAGAAGGAGAAGGTGAAGTGATGATAAACCTTGGTAATTGAAGTCCACCATCATCTTCGGACTCAGAAGAATAGGAGTAACGTTTGGGGAATTAAGGATAATTCTAGTATGTATGAGTATGGATGGAATGTTTATTTTTGATTTAGTGTTTTGAATTGTATTAGTGTAAGGAAGGGAGGTGAATTTTCTTTTTGGACTCAAGCTTCGAAAATTTTTAAATGATGCAAGCATATGAGAATTTATAATATGATATTGTCCTTAGTATGGATCTTTAAAATAAATATTCAAAGTTATTAATGGATGATTTTGGGTTTGTAGTAAACAATGTTTTAGCAACATTTGTTTTTAAACCTTTAAATGACACTTTGGAAGAAATTTTTTGGGTATATTTTAGATCTTTAATAATGGGATTTTAAAGATAATAACAAGCATTGGAGTCTTTTATAAAAAGATAGAAAATATTATACTAAACATGTTATAAAAGGAGAAGTTCATTACAACAATGTTTTGGTAGTAATTGTTTTAATCTCTTTGATTATATTTTACAAGTAAGAAGAAAAAAACTTGTTAAATATACTTATAACATTTGAATAAGTATATAAATACTTTTTAATTATTAAAACTAGTATAAGTAAAGAGAATATTTATAAATAAAGTTTAATTAATAAAGGAATATTAATTGATAAGGAAGTTTTAAATAAATAAAGAATGTTTTCACTGTTGATATTAGCTAAAGGAAGTTTATGGTGATTTATCAATTTAATGAGTTATTTTGAAAATAAGTTTCCAGGAACCATTAAGATACGTTTAGAAATGTATTATAATAAAAGGATATTTATATTTTGAAAAGAAATGTGTTTTTAAGTAGAAATATTTGAAAATAAAAATGTAAAATGGTTATGTATAAAGAAGTATCTTTATAAAGTTCGAATGAAAGATGGAAGTTTTATAAAGTATTTTCAAAAGAATTTTGGAAAGGCTAATCAATTCATATAAAGTATATGGATTATTTCATCATACGATTTAATCTAAGATTCGAGTTTAGAACTTTAACGTGTTTGACACTTATCCGAAAGAGGATTTATGACTCGATTCTTGACGACAAACATTGATGAGGGTTTGTGGTTAGATACTTGAGTTTTCTATCCTAGTTGAGAGCTATGCAAGGAAAACTAAAGTTCTGATCAAAAAGCCTGGTCAGAGTCTGCACTAAAGGATCGGGGATCAATACTAGTTCGGAAGTAAAGTTGTGAACTCGAATAGAAGATCGAATCAGATATTGCATACGGATGATCTATATACATCATACAAGAGTAAGTTGAAATATAAATATTTTGGCAAACCTTTGGGTTTTTGTTTTGGGAAATTTCAAGGACAAAATTCTTTTAAAGGGGGAAGTCTATAACGACCCGCCAATTTATAACTTTGATAAATTATATTTAGTTTTAAATTTATGCAAATAAAAGATTGATAATTCAGATAAAGTGTTTTAAGTGATAATAAAAAAATCTTGTTTTGAATAAATATTTACAAAAATATTTTCCTCGAAATTTATATCGATAAAATGGCATCATATAGATTTATGAATTTAAATGGAGATTTAATGATCTAATAATTATTTTAATTATCCAAATAATTATTTTAAAAGATGATAATTCATTTTGAAAAGTTATAAAGTGGTAATAAATTATTTATAATAGTTTTGTAAAAACATATATTTGATTTGAAAATATACGGAAAAATCGATAAAGCCTTATCGGTATAATAGCAATTATTGTAGATAATTGGTAATAATAATTTATATGATTTTACAATTCAAATATGATCATTTTAATTAGTTTAAAATAATAAGAAATTTATTTTTGGATTTTGTTTACAAATACATGTACGTTGATAAATATGTGAAAATGTGACTGATAATCTGTTCCCCGGATTTCAACGATTTAACAAACAAAAGTTGTTCAAAGACGTTCGAAGTGTTATGCACCTACATGTACATACATATATATGTCAGATGCACATGATAACATGTAACATCCCGTATCTAGAGGCCAAAATCTAAGTGCTAAGGATGTTGCGGTCTTCCAACTATTCACTGCCTCGATCTTTGTCGGATCTACTGATAACCCTTCCTCTGAAACGACATATGACCAAGAAACTTCACCTCCTTCTTCCAAAAGTGACACTTCAAAAACTTCGCTTTCGGATGATGCAGCCTCAGCGTCTCAAGCACTACTCTAAGATTAACTTTGTGCTCTCTTTCATCCTTAGAGTAAATCAAGATATCATCTATGAAAACCAGCACAAACCTATCCAAGTGCTCTCGAAAAATCCAGATCATCAAATCCACAAAGAAAGTTGGAGCATTCGTCAGTCCGAATGGCATAACTAACCATTCGTACGATCCATATCTGGTCCTGAATGCTGTCAAAGGTATACTATCCTCTACTACTCTGAGCTGATGGAAACCCGTTGCCAAATTCAACTGAGAAAATACCTTTGCTCCACTTAGCTGGTCAAACAAATCGTCAATCCTGGGCAATGGATATCGATTCTTTATCATCCTCTCATTCAACTTACGATAATCGATACATAGCCTCAACGATCCATCCGGCTTCTTAGCAAAGACTGTCGCTGCACCCCACGACGAACTGCTTAGCCTGACAAAACTCTTGCCCACTAAGTCCACCAACTGCACCTTCAACACCCTCATCTCTGAAGGGGTCATCCTGCTTGGCGGTCTACTCACTGATTCTGCTCTAGAAACCAAATCTATCCGAAACTCAATAGCTCATTTCGGCAGCAATCCAACTATAGGCTCAAACACATCTGCGAATTCTCTAACCATGAAAACTTGACACAACACATCATCTGAATCCAATGCACCCAACAAAACAAACATTGCACCGCTAGAACCTCCTACGGTGAAAACATCCGATCGCTATAATTCGGGTGATAAAGAGATATCATCCTACCCTGGCAAAATATCTTAGCATCATACTCACTTAACCAATCCATACCTAGGATGATCCCAAACCCCACAAAATCAAACACATGTAAACTGCACTCAAAAGTACGACCTAACAGGTCAAACTCAAACTGGTCACACCTCAACCCTAGTGTTGCATACCCTCCTATTGGATTCGCAACTCGTAAGGAAGTAACTAAATATGTGGCTTCAAGGTTAAGCTTATCTATCAAACATCTAGATATAAAAGAATGCGATGCACCAGTATCAAATAAAATGCTAATAGACATACCATGAATCTGAAGCGTTCCCCCAAGAACCGACTTTCCCTTCTCCTGGGCTGTTAGCTTGGAAGTGTCAGGCTCCAATGCACGACTACCTTAATTAAATCAAATCTTAATCCCCTTATCAACACATTTTTATTTAGTTTTTCTAACTAAATCTCCTAAATAATGTTATCAAAAATCTGGGGTGTTACAGACTCCCCTACTTAATTCGTCCTCGAATTACAATAAGGTTCGAAACAAACAAGAAGGTAATACATACCATCAAAACAAGTCAGGATAAGTATCTCTAATCCTGCTCTCAACCTCCCAAGTACACTATCTGTCATCGTCACTCCACTGGACTTTGACTAATTTAAACGTCTTGGTTCTAAGCCTCTTCTCATCTATCGCAACAATGTGAGCTGGCTTCCTCACTATGGTCAAGTCCGGTTCTACCACTAAATCATCTAGCACTATTGGTGCAATAGCAGTCTCCAGGTCTCTAACACACCTTCTAAGATGAGAAATATGAAAAACATCATAGACACCTGCCAAATTGCTCGGTAACTCAAGTCTAGACGCGAGCTTCCCGATCCTCTCAAGAATAGGAAAAGATCCTATGAACCTAGGAGATAACTTCCCCGACTTCCTAAATCTAAGCACACCCTTCATCGATGATACTTTGACAAAAATCTGGTCCCTAACTGAGAACTCCAAATCTTTCCGTCTTTTATCTGCATAACTTTTCTGCCTAGACTGAGCCTCCTTAATCCTATCTCGATGCAGCTTCTCTAACCGAATCTGGACCAAGAATTAACCTATCCCCAGTCTCCAACCAAAAAATAGGAGATTTGAATGGCCTTCCATACAAAGCTTCAAATGGTGCCATCCCAATACTAGTTTGATAACCATTGTTATACGAAAACTCGACTAGATGCAGATGGTCTTCCCATGATCCCCCAAAGTCCAGAACAAAAGCTCTCAACAGATCTTCTAAGCTCTTGTTAACTCTTTCTGTTTGCCCATCTGTCTGTAGATGGTAAGCGGTACTCATCATAAGCTTGGTTCCCAAAACTTCCTGCAGACTTTTCCGAAACTCACTAGTAAACCAGGAATCTCTATCACTAACTATGCTGCTAGGAACCCCATGTAGTATAACCACATTCTTCATGAACCACCTTGCTAAAACAGGTGCCGTCCTGGTTGACTTAACTGGAATGAAATGGGAACTCTTGGTCAATCTGTCCACTATAACCCATATACTTTCATTTCCCATGTTCGACCTTGGCAACCCGTCTATGAATTCCATAGAAATAGAATCCCACTTCCATACTGGAATATCTAACGGTCGAAGCAAACCACTCGGTTTCTAGTGTTCGGCCTTTGCCTGCTGGCAATTCAAGCAGTGCCTTACACACAAACCAATATCCCGGTTCATTCCTTCCTAGAAGAAACTCCTCTTCATATCCTAATACATCTTGGTACCTTCGGGGTGTATAGTGAACTTCAAATGATGGCATTCATATAAGACTTCCTTTCTTATGTTTCCTACACTTGGAACACATAATCTTCCTTTCTTTCTCAACCACCCATTCTGGTCAAGACTGAAATCTTTCAAGTCATCGCTCTTGGTTACTTCCTTTAGCTTACTGATCCGTTCAGCTAACACTAGATCCTCTATCTTCTTAGAAGCAATTCGTTCGATCAAAACTGGTCGAACTTCTAAACAAGACAATACAACTGTATCACCACTAGACCCTGCCTCGGATCTCCACTGCAATCTGCAATCTGCTAATGCTTCTAAATCTTTCCACTCAGCCATCATTGCCAACACTGCATTCTGATGTTTCCTGCTAAGTGCATCTGCAACTCGGTTGCCTTTCCCTGGTGTGTAATCAATCCCTAAATCAAAAGTGGCTTTGAATTCTAACCAGCTCTGCTGTCTCATGTTCAGTTCCTTCTGAGAGAAAAAATACTTCAGCGACTTATAATCTGTAAACAGCTCAAACCTTTCTCCCAAAAGGTAATGTCTCCACACCTTCAAAGCAAAAATCACAGCAACTAACTCTAAATCATGCGTTGGATATCTAACCCCATGCGGTCTAAGCTGTCTAGAATCATAAGCAATCACTTTACCTCTCTGCATTAGCACAACTGCTAATCTTGTTCCACATGCATCGGTATAAACTACCAAGTCTTGATTCCCCTTTGGAACTACCAACACAGGTGCATGGGTCAATAAGTGTTTCAAACTCTGGAATGCTTCCTCACACTTATCGGCCCACACAAACTTCCCATCCTTCCTCATTAGCCTGGTCATCGGTGCTGCTATCCGCGAGAAATTCTTAATGATTCTCCGATAATAACCAGCCAACCCAAGGAAACCCTTAATCTCGGTTACAGTCCCAGGTCTCTTCCAACTACTCACTGCCTCGATCTTAGTCGGATCTACTAATAACCCTTTCTCTGAGACGACATGACCAAGAAACTTCACCTCCTTCTTCCAAAAGTGACACTTCAAAAACTTCGCTTTCAGTTGATGCGGCCTCAGCATCTCAAGCACTACTCTAAGATTAACTTCCTGCTCTCTTTCATCCTTAGAGTAAATCAAGTATCATCTATGAAAACTAGCACAAACCTATCCAAGTGCTCTCGGAAAATCTGGTTCATCAAATCCACAAAGAAAGCTGGAGCGTTCGTCAGTCCGAACGGCATAACTAACCATTCGTACGATCCATATCTGGTTCTGAATGTTGTCAAAGGTATACTATCCTCTGCTACTCTAAGCTGATGGAAACCCATTGCGAAATCCAACTAAGAAAATACCTTTGGCCCACTTAGCTTGTCGAACAAATCGTCAATCCTGGGCAATGGATATCGATTCTTTATCGTCCTCCCATTCAACATACGATAATCGATACATAGCCTCAACGATCCATCCGGCTTCTTAGCAAACAATGCTGCTGCACCCCACAGCGAACTGCTCGGCCTGACAAAACTCTTACCCTCTAAGTCCACCAACTGCACCTTCAACTCCCTCATCTCTGAAGGGGTCATCCCGCTTGGCGGTCTACTCACTGGTTCTGCTCTCGGAACCAAATCTATCTGAAACTCAATAGCTCGTTTCGGCGACAATCCAACTACAGGCTCAAACACATCTATGAATTTTCTAACCATGAAAAATTAGCTAAACTCATCATCTGAATCCAATGCACCCAATAAAGCAAACACTGCACTGCTAGAACCTCCTATGGTGAAAACAATCCGATTGCTACAATCCGGGTGACAAAGAGAAATCTTCTTACCCTAGCAAAATATCTTAGCATCATACTCACTTATCCAATCCATACCTAGGATGATCCCAAACCCCACAAAATCAAACACATGCAAACTGCACTCAAAAGTATGATCTAACAGGTCAAACTCAAACTGGTCACACCTCAACCCTAGTGTTGCATACCCTCCTATTGGATTAGCAAACCGTAAGGAAGTAACTAAATATGTTGCTTCAGGGTTAAGATTATCTATCAAACATCTAAATATAAAAGAATATGATGCACCGGTATCAAATAAAACGCTAACAAACATACCATGAATCTGAAGCGTCCCCCCAAGAACTGACTTTCCCTTCTTTTGGGTTGTTGGCTTGGAAGTGGCAGGCTCCAATGCATGCACCTTTCCCTTACCATCTCTAATGGGCTCCTTGCTCTGGTTCTTATAATGGCTTATCTAGTCACAGTTAAAACACCTGATATTCTTCCCCTTAGCCACATCCTTCACTTTCCCTGAGCGACACTCATTAGCAACGTGCCCTTTCTTGTCGCATTTATAACAGACAACTTCAAACTTCACTTTCTTGGCTGCTCCACCCTTCTGAGCACCTTTCTTGGGAAAGAACTTCCTCTTCTGGCTCTGCCGAACCTTGGCCAATTTCGCCTTGCTCTTCTCCAGAGACTCAAGGACTTCTTCCTGCCTCAAAGCTATCTCTATAACAATATCAGAAGGATCTCTAAGATGAGACAAAGTAGCACTAGCCAATTCTCGCTTCAATCCTCTGATAAACTTCTCATTCCGAATCAACACGGTATCCACCGAAACATACCCATACAAGGCCCACTCTTCGAACTTTCTAGCATACTCAACAACAGACATCTCTCCCTGCACCAGTTCAGCAAACTGCCTAATCAAAGCTGACTATGCCATTACCGACATAAACCTCTCCTGAAATCTCCTCTTGAAATCCTCCCAGGTTACTGTCTCCTCATCAACTGTCGCTGTTACATTGTTCCACCAGAACAATGCGGTCAACTGAAGCTGCTTGGACGCCAACCTCCTCTTTTGCTCGTCATTGAGCCTTAAATCTGCAAAAATCCTTTCGCAGTGCAACAACCAATTCTCCACTTCAATGGCATCCTCCGTTCCCATAAATGGCTTCCCTCCTAGCTTCACATAATCACCGCTCATCTTAGCAAAATGATTAAATGCGAGAACTTCTGGAACCCCTGCTCCTGCGGCATTTCCTCCTTCCACTCCGGCTGCAACTTCTGCCTGCATCATATTCCTGAAAAACTGATACATGGCCTCTATTCCGACCTGTGTGACTTCTACACCAGCATTCTCCGCCCGACCTTGGCCTCTCCTACATTAGGTCCGATGTTCCTTTCGATGCTTCCCCTTCCTTGGTTAAATCTGCTTCTTCTACCATCCATATCTGTATTCATACCTCATGAGATACAGAAAAATAACCTAATCAAAGGTAGATGAATGGAGATAAAGCGCATACTTATATATAACAAATATAAGTACCTTACTATAGCGTTAACCCAACCCCCAATATTACTCCAATTTCCTCAGATTTTTGTTTTAAAAACCAATTTTTAGTTAAATTTTTCATAAACCTATGCTCCGATACCAAGCTGTAACATCCCATATCTGGAGGCCAAAAGCTAAGCACTATGGACGCTGCAGTCATCCACAGTATTAACTTCCAGTGACGAAATACGGCAGTGGTAGTGGTATCCATAATATCAGAAGCGCTTGAATATGAACAAAATCACAGATTTCCAAAAACAATAATTTCAGTGATTATATTTCAAATAAATCATATCCAAGTTACAAAAATCCCAAACGTAATCCCAAGCATTGACCAAATATAATTTACAATAATACACCAAGAGCGACATATGAAATGCCGCATTGGATGATCAAAGCAATATAGACATAATTGTCTTAATACACATCGGAAATGATTTTAAAACAGAATTCCTAAATTAGCTAACCGTTAGCCACCTGCTCGTCTTCGGATGCTTTATTCTCTAAAAACTGCTAAAACCTGAAAACCTAAACCCTCAGCCCACTCAAATCAAATTTTAAGCACCCAAGAGTTTAAGGGAAAATAAAAAAACTTCGAGTCAGACATAAAGCCTGGAATGAATAATTTATATTACATCTCAGTTTACTGATAAATAGTGAGACCACGTCGCTTCGCGGAATGGAGTTCCCCTCACTAATATCTCTTTTCAGAACATATATTTTGCAAATCCTTTCCTGCAACCAAACTGGTTAATCAAATGATTATAATAATAATATAGGAATATCCATTATGCTAAAACAGGAAATGAAAGAGACTATCTGTCTAAAATCTGAACTATCTATTCTAAATTCTGAGCTATTTGCTCTTTTCTGGACTATCTGTCCTAAAATTGATTATAGCAATATCTTTTATGCTAAGTAATGGGCTATCTTCCCAAAACAAGTAAGAAGGGTGGACTAACTGTCCTAAAAATTTAGCAAGCTCCGTTACGCTAATAAATGAACTGTCTGTTCATATCAGAGCCGACTGCTCTTTCTGGACTAACTGTCCTCTGGGCTGACTGACCTCAAAATGGACTGACTGTCCGAATTTAAAATAAGTTGACTGCCCGAATTTTCTTTTGGGTTAACTACCCTTCAAATATCTAAGCTAACTGCTGTACAAAATATCTGAGCTAACTGCTCTTTAATTTTTCCTTGAAAACTTTTCAGAATGATTTAATCCGTCAAATCATATATATACAAGGAATATATATCTTTAGCTTTACTCTAAGCTATTTTTGCCATGTTATGTATACTTTACTCAAAATAATGTTGATGATGTTTAATAAGGATTGTCTATCCTTTATAATAAGTTAATGTCCTTTATAAATTAAAACACTTAGGCTATCTTTCTAGTTCTTATTTTTGAAATCTTTGTTTAAAACCTTTAAATAACCTTTCAAAAACATAGAAGGTAACTCCTTCAAAACCATTTACAAAACCCTTCGAAATATTGAAGGTAACTCCTTCATATCCTTTAATAAACCTTTCGAAATCATTGAAGGTAACTCCTTCTAAACCTTTTAAAAGCTTTCCTTTTACAAGCTTTAAAACATATGACATCCGCCTTTTAAATCCTTTAAACCTTAGCCTTTCGAAAACATTGCAAAACCATACCTTTCGAAAACAATGTAACTCAAAACCTTTCAAAGACATTAGGTTCAATTTAAAACAGGTGGAAAACCTTTCAAAACCAATGAAAGTTAACTACTTTGAAACCTTTAAAACATTTCGACTTAAAACATTTGGATCATTCAAAAGGATCAGAAAAACATTGGAGTCGAAAGCAACTGCTTTGAAACCTTTATAAAACCTTTCGAAACCATTCGAATTCAATGAAGTGTTGGTGTTGGAACCAACCCTTCGAAATTAATAGAGAGAGACGGCAAGTTTTAGAAAACAAAAGATAACCTTTGACTCTATCTGTATCGAAAGGTTGGGAAGCAGCAACAATGCTTTCGGCCTTGTCGAAAGCTATACCTTTCGACCTTGTCGGAAGGTTTCATTTAAAACAAGAAGCAAACCAATCGAAACCTTTTTGTTTTAAACCTTTTTAACAATTACGAAAGCTCTTTGTCGAAAGTTAGAAGGCATATTTTCTTTAAACCAAAAAAAAATTCATCTCTTTCGAAAGCTATAACCTTTCGTCCCTAAACCTTTCGACTCCATCCAATCCACTACGTACCAGTTGCCTGATACCTTGTGCATTGGTATTTGACCAAGCCGAAGGGTTTGATACCTTTTGACTTTGTCGGAAGGTCTGGAATGAAGGAAGAAGCTCTACCGAAAGGGTTGAAATAGAAGAAAAACTATTTATTTTTTCTTTAAAACAGTTCTTTTGTACCTCACCTGCCTTGTTTGTCTAAATTTGATTGGTTGCCAAAATTTTATATTCAAAAGTGCTGCTGACTTTCCTTATTTGGAAATTTGAATAATTTTGAAAGTGAGATGAACGTGTGTTTTGAAATACACGGCCTAAGGAAGACAATATAGGAATGGCATATTTCCCATAATACCCCTCCTCTAATTCATTTTAAACCTTTCTTTTAATGTATTAGTTAAAAGGCACGACTACCTTAATTAAATCAAATCTCAATCTCCTTATCAACACATTATTTATTTAGTTTTTCTAACTAAATCTCCTAAATAATGTTATCAAAAATCTAGGGTGTTACATAACATGTACATGTATACATAAACACACATACACACACAGATATATATATATATATATATTTCAAAAATGATTTAATAATTCCTAAAGCTTAACCTTTAAGTAACCATAAAGCAAACATTACTTCATTATACCACACCATCACCTCACATTACCATCACATGGCTTTGGAGGGGGGGAGTCGTGAGTATAGGGGCAAGGGGGGTGTGTGTTAGGGCCATTTAGGTAATTATGCATTTGAATATTTTATTCCAAGGTTTTTTCTATAAATACCACCCCTCTTCTAAAAAAATTCATGATACCATTCCACTTGTTCTTCCTCCTCTTTTCAAGCTCTAATGGCCTCTCTACTGACTACTCTTCATAAAAAAATATAGTAAGAAAGTTATGCCAAAATAGTGCAACTATTATAAACATATGAAAAACATATTCATACTTCTCAAAACCAAGCTAAATCCACTCCTCTTCCTCTTGCAAACTCATGGCCACCACCATTTCCCATCATGGTCGAGCCTCTTCTCCTTCCCTATCTAAGCCATGAGTTCCTCCATCATCAAGGCTAGACTGAGCTCTCCCATAGGTCGCAGGCTTGGTTTCATTTGCTTTGGTTCGATTGTAGCGGAGCTATAGCCAATTTTATATTAGCTCATAAGGAGAATGAAGGTGAGAACTCCTAAACTATTATATTACATTTTGGGTGGTGTTATGATGTTTGCAATGGATGTTTATTATGCTTTGATCATCAAGTTTGGTTGTTTAAATATGAATGTTGAATATATATGCAAGTCACGGAAATACACGTCGATAAGCACAAAGAAAATAACTTTCCTTTATATTAATGAATTGGTGTATATGGAATGTTAAACCCATTTAAAAAGGATTGAAAACGAGTTTGAAATGTTTTATAAACATATGGAAGTGTTTTGGTGAAGTCTGAATGATAATTGAAAATTTAGTCAAAAATAGGCGCGTCGCGTAACGACAGTTCGCGATTTTGCGCCATAAAAGTCAAACGAGCGTAAAAGATGGAATATAGCTCAGAATTCTTCAAAATAAGAATTTTTCAGACTATTATATCCATAGTTTTCCAATGAAGAAAGAAAATCGATATTTCGACATGTAGATTTTAAAATATGAGTAAAACAAGCTTTTTGAAAAATCACGATTTTGAAGTGCGGAGTCCAAAACAGGATTTCTTTAAAAATGATATTTTAAAATTGTTTAAAAATGTGGAATAAATCTTATAAATCTTTTAAAATACTTTAAAAGTGATTTGAGTAATAAAAATGAATTTTCAAATAATAGAAAAGTCGTTTTGATCAGTATAGCTTAAAAGAGCACTTTCCGCAGTACTTTTCCACAGCCTTTGAAATATAGCATTAAACTTAGTATTTCTTTTCCAAACCTTTTATAAATATTTTTAAATGGATAATTAAGAGTTTTAATAATGGTTTGGAAGTTTTATAGTTCATTTAAAAAGAATTTAAATAAACAATATAAGGAAAAGCTATTACAAATTAAGTGAATTGATCTTGGCTTTAAAAGCCGACGAGTAAATTGGATTTTTCTATTCGTGAGATACGGATGTGAGGTGTTTAAACTAAGGAGATGGTCAAGAGCAACCAGTGCCCTAGCTCACCTGGCCTCTGGGTGAGGGATAGATAAGGTCGAAATGTCGGAAACGAGTCAAGTATATAAAAAAAGATTTAAATTTTCCAAATTTAAATTTAATACAACTTGATTGTATAGAGATGATCTTCTTACACTCGGTGTTAAATCCCAAAGAGGAAACTCGTACTATTCGTGGAATTTAAAAGGTGATTTCACGATTATTCCGCCCATAGTACTTGTTGAATACAGGAATTGATATTTGGTAGAGTTAGATGATTTCAATAGATTATGCTCATTTAATATTTACTGGTTTTGGGATTAACGTCCTAGATAACATGGTTTTAAATCAATCAAAATTATGAGTTTTGAATTAAGAAATCATTTTTAAGATTTAAGTGGAACGATTGGAATGTTTTCCTAAGTGAAAAAATGAAATGATTTCGAATTATTCCAAGTTTAAAAAGGGCTATAAATAATCAAAGAATGTGATAAGGAAGGTTTAATGTATCCGTATATATCGGAAAGAATGTTTTAGAAATATATATCTCAGAGGATATTTTGATAAAAAGAACTTAATCAATTAAAGAATGATTCCCAATTTACAAAACCTCTTTTTATCAATGATTGGTTCGAAGGAACCGGGGTCGGATTTGGGTAATTCCTATCCGAAAACCACTTTGTACCAATGTACAGGTTCGAAAAATGAAGACCTGATGAAGAAAATGAAGGATGAAGATCGAAGATTTAAGGGGGTGAAAGGACTGCTTGTTGATAATTCTGATTAGCTCCCAAATACTTAAGCAGCAGTGGTCCTTTCATATCAAAAACTCTTCGGGTTGCAAGGACTTCTCTCTACTAATCCTAGAAGTAACTCCCGACAGGATGTGGTAGGAGAGTGCCTCCGGTTTGTCCTGTTCCTGGAAAACTTGTATGGATGAATGTTTGACGTTGCGTTTCTAGTAACATAAGTGATCTCTATGAACGTATCATCTGTTTGGTGGCGAAGAAGGCATCTTCTCTTAGCTTAACACCCTTTCTTGAGACATATGAGCTCAGGAGTTATATACATTTGTAGAAATTAGTTGTGTGACCATGGAATGGCAGTGTGACATTCAAAGTGAAATGTGCAAAGTAAAAGGTAATCGTTACCTTAAGCCTCACACCCGAAAATGACCAAAACAGGGTAGATGCGGCAAAGCTATGTGGTTCGCAACCATTAGGATATGATCATCCCCATCTAGATATATTTCTACCCGCTATGACGTTCGGGTTTAAATTATTATGGATGTATGCTGTAAGGGCCTTCGGATAGATCGATAACGACCGGGGTGATGGCATATTTGGTACTAACTAGTGAGAAATGTAGGCCGGTCTTGTGTTGGTAGAGGGCAGATGTTCTGTGCCTTGGTACATTCCTCTAGAGATGTACTGCTGGAAGGTAGTCCCTTCACCTGGTCATTTGTATGGAAATCCATTCTCCAATAAGAGCCTGTCATTTTGTTTGTAGAACCTAGTATGCTGGAATTTAATAATGGTAACAATTTCGGCTAATATTAATAAGTTTACTTGCAATTTTTTTAAAGATATGTTACTAAAAATAATATCAAGTGATTTTACGTAATAATGATTTGGTTATCATAAGGTAAAATTCCGTTTCGTTTTTATGTGCAGCGTGGTCTTATGAGATACCTTTTTGGTTTTCAAAAAGTGCATTTTGAGTTCTCACACCAGTCCCATGACTGACCCAGAGTTTATTTTTCCTTTCCTTAAACTTTAGGTGCCTTAATTTTCTCGAGCAGCCTAGTAGTCAGGTTTAGTTTAGAAGAAATTTGGAGGGAGCGTGAAGCATGGAGTCAGAAGATTTCTCTGAAGATCTTTATCTATTTCCACCACACTCTTGAACTATAGTATTTCGAATTTGTAAGGACAGGAATTTATAACTGTCCATGTTTAACTTTGATAAATGTATTTTAATTTCCGCTGTAAAGTTTTTATTGAAATAACATATGTGAGATTCTGTTCTATCTTTATTTTTCCTTTTTACCCTTGAGAATCTGCTTCTCCGGCACTTGGATTTCCGGCACGTGAGTACCGAGGATGTATTAGTGTCGATTTTCGAGAGTCAAAGAAACGGGTCCTCCCAAAAACACTATAGTAAACATATACACAATTATATTAATGATAATATATGCATGATTAATATAATATTAAGATATTATATATTTATATTTGATTTTGAAATAATATAAGATTCTTTAAGTGTAAAAATAAACTTAAAGTACGTGAAACTCCCTATTATCCAATGTATGTACTATGATGGGATGATATGATGGAAAGGTGAAAAGAAGGAGGGAACAACGTGTATGATAAGGCATGGAAAGAGGAAGGATGGATGATGTGTCATTATGTCACATACCGAAATTTTCGACTTTCGAAAATTCGACATCGATACTCACTTTATCGACTGCCGAGCAATCGAGTGCCGGAAACTCCAATAGTGAGGGTTTTAAGAAAGAAGAGGTAGAAGAAGAAGATAGAAGAAAAAGAAAGAAGAACAGAACAGAACAACATCAGAACAGAAAACAATATCAGAATCTTACACATCGCAGCGGAACAATATATAATAGATAAATGAATATCATTTAAAAACAAAAGAATTATATCTGTTATTACATTACATCACATCATATCATCAGAGTTAATAAACAACAATGGACAGTTATATAAACTTGTCCTCATACAGAATACACAGCGGAATAAATACTATCAGATACAAATACTACGTCTCGTCATCCAGCTTGCTTCCAAAGCTCCAGAATATCCAGAATATCCTGATAACCTAACTCTAGACTGCCCGTGTGGAAATTGGTGGGCACCCAGAGTTTAGAAGGGAACAATAAACTCCGAGTCAGTCATGGTGACTGATGTGAGATCGTAAAACAGTTATTCTTTATAACAACGAAATAATTTTTAAAAGTCAATTCGCAATGCTTTTGGAAAATGAAACTACCATAAGACCTCCCACCACACACACAATGCAAACGCAGACTTGGAGGAGATTTCTTCTTATGTTAGTCAAAGATGCTTACTACGCAAAAATCAAATCATTTGGATATTATTATTAGTGCATAGTGGAAACCATTTCGAAAGTAGAATATAAATCTTAGCCAGCATAGGTACCATTATATTATGCCTGCTATAGCTGCCTCCTGAGGAGACAGGTTATACAATTGAAATCGTAAAGGCTCGTATTGTTTCTTTGGATTTCCAACAAATGGTCAGGCTAAGGAACTTCCTATCCACGATGGGTACGTCCCTGGAATAGACGACCCGAGAACCTAACCGGATCTCTGCCAACACAAGGCCGGGTTACCTCTGCAAAAATAGGTAACTACTGACACGCGTATGCCATCCCCCGATCGTCACCGATCTTCCCGAGGATCCCCGATTTCCAACAAACCACATAGATAATAATAATGCAGTAACCACAGAGGTTAAGTATCTGGGCTCCATACCATGATACCACCTTTATCCAGAAGGAATGACATACACTAAGGGGCGCTACTCCCTAAAACCTTGCCGCATCCTTCCTGTTTCGACCATTTCCGGGGTGTGAGGCTCGACGAAGTCTCGTCCACAAAGCTACGCTTTCTACAAAGCCCTGCTTCGGGTCAAACAAAAATGATCAACCTATGATCACAAAGATATAAGATCAAATAAATGAACATATCATAAATGATCAAACACTGATCATTTCACAGCAACACTCAGTATGCCACGTTACCAAATTGGGATATATCGCTGATAAATTTCAACTACATAACCTCTGAGCTCGTACGTCTCAGAGAAGGGTGTTAAGCTAAGAGAATAAATTCTCCGCCACCAACAGAAATGTATTTGAAAGAAATCAGCTCTATATCTCAAATTGTAACGTCAGACACACAATCCATATAAGTCTGTTCCGGGATCGAACAGATCCGAAGGCACTTCTCACGAAGCCCTTGCATTTCCGGATAAATTTCTAATCACGTCCGGACTTCCCGTCACTAAGGGTGATAAAACCCCTAAACCGGAGATCAGCCGATGTAGAGTAACTCGACGGTAATCCTTCCGTTTTCAAAAATATCCGGTCTTCAACACCGGTCTCCAAATGCAATTCATATCGACGTATCACATATTCGGAATGGGTTATACGACCCCATGGTCCTTTCCCGGCTAACCCGAATAGTGAGCGATTATTCAAAAACAAGTGTGGCATTCAAATTCATCCAATTCACAACAAATACCTATCTAAAGGTAATTATTGATAGTCGGTTATTTAACTATCAATAAAGATGCGCAACATCATCAGATTCCAAATAATTTTCCAAATTATTTCATCTTCCAAAATATCTTCCACTAGATATAAAATTTCCACACTTAAACTTTTGAAAACAATTTCAAATCAATTTCCACATTTCATTTTATCTTTGAAGATAAAATCTCAAAATAGTTCATTTCATATTGGAAAAGCATTTCCATACTTATTTAAAAATAAGTATTTCACAAATCATTTATTTTCAACATTTGAAAATATTCGATATACTTAAATCAATTTAAGTATATAGTTCATTCTTTAAGGAAATCATAAATTTTAACATCTATTTGAGTCAAAACGAATGTTGCGTAAAACATCGTTACGACGACTCGAAATCACTAGTATAGGGATTCAGAATTTAGATAGATGTGTAAATCCCAATACTATATAAAACATTTCCTTCCGGAAATCATTTACTATAACAACAGTGTTATAGTCCACCATTTCCTTAAATTTCTCGAAAACGTCTATTTCAACAATGAATGTTGAAATCTATGCTTTCGATTCATAATACATTTTAAAACATCTTTAAAATGTTTAACTTCATTTTTAATGTCACTTCTTCAAAAATAAATCCATTTTTTTTCAATAATATATTCACTGTCCAAAATCGTGAATATACTTCATTTAACCCAATTCCAGTCTTTTCTACACATTTTTTCAACAGGGATTCGCTATCCAAAATCGCGAATATATCTTCTTTAAAAATCTTCTATATTTAATTTATCAAATTCAATCTATTTCGAATTTATAAACACGTTTATAAATTCTATTTCCATTTTTATAACAACTTCGACTTATAAATCTTCTTTTATCAACTTCTATATTTTTACTTATCAAAATAAGTGATTTCGGATTTATAAACAACTTTTATAAATTCCAATTCTATTTATAAAACTTCAATCCCAAATCAATTTCGATATTGATTTCTAAATTTATTTTCAACTTTAAATAAACTTCCCATACTGATTTCTCAAAATTTCATTTCCAAATATTAAATCAATTATAGATTGATTTCTAATTTTATTCATCCCTACTAAAATAAATTCCTTATTTTCCTTCAAATTATTCAATATCCTGTTTTTAAATGGATTCTTTAAATTGAACTCATTTTACATTGATTTCCCAAATCATTTCAATTTACCAATTAAATTTCTAATTGGATTTCCAACTTATCTCCTTTTAAATAAATTCCTTTTAAAGAAAATAAATTTCTATTGTCTTCTTTCAATCTATTTAGAAATCCAGATTTTAAATTAATTTCCTCAATTTAAAATCACTATTATACGAAATTCATTTATTTAACATTTTCACTTTATTCTGGAAATAAATTCGATAAGATTATAAAAATTAACTTTTTATACTTTAAAATTCCTTTCTTCGAATTTATTAAATTTCTAAAATTAAATTCACTTAGAAATTTCTATTTTGATTTCCAAAAATTCAATTTCGTTTATTTTTGGAATCCAATGATATCAAACATCCATTCAGCTAAATTTTAGCTTCCAAACAATTTTCCAGACATCGATATGATCAATAACATCAATATAATCATTCACAGATTCATATCACAGTATAAATAAATTCAATCAAAGTGAGGGGTCCAGTTGGATCCCTCCAACCTGTTTCCCTGCATCCAAAGACGTTAGCACAATACCAATTCCACTTCGAGGTGGAACATCGCGGTATATGGGTTTTATAATATATCCGCTTACTAACGGCGCAATAGGGTCTCATCCGCTATACGAGGCGGGAATCAATCAATCCAATATATACATATGCCAATATGTATATATTGCTATATATAGATATATATCCTACTATATCTAATATCACATCCAATAGCAATCATATCAAACAATCAATAACTGCAATCAATTCTTGAGTGAGAAAAATCTCACCTTAGCTTTTATTTGCAATCCCATTTTCCATCCAGTTCGTTTTCTCGATTTAGACCTTGTATAACAATTTATACAATTTATCAATATTCGAATTAAATTGAATAATAAATTTTCATTTGATAACTTCAATTCATCGGTGATTTCGTTTTAAACAGTTAATTTTAAATTTTAACTGATTTCCGTTTTGAAATAAACTTATTTAACTAAGATTTTATTTTGTAACAACTTCTTTTAATAAATTTATCTAACAAAATTTTAAATCAAAACTATTCTTCCTTTAAATAAATATTCCACTTAATAAATTATATTTGTTTTGATTTATAAATAACTATTTAACATTTTAAAATTCCAAATTAACTTCCAAAATATTATACAATTTAAATTAACAGTTGAACCAATTTCTCCTTTAACAATTTATTTAACAAAACATTAAATTTAAAAACTACATCTCCTTTAATAAATTTAATTTTCTAACCATTTGACAAATTTAATTTACTAACAATTTAAATTTAAACAAATGTTTTCTTTTCAAACTAATTTCTTTTAATAGATTATTTTTGGTAACTAAAATAATTAAATAGATTAGTAAAACAAATAATTCACCATATCTATTATTTATTTATTCTTCTTCCTGTCTTTCTCTACTGTAAAATCGTAATGGTATTTATTATAAAACAGAAATTAATTTCACTGTTAATATTTTCTAATCTATATAAACTTGACTGCAATTATATTACCTTCACTGTCGAACTCTCGTTTTACAGATCGCCACCATCAACTCGGCAAATTTTCCAGTCGAACAAGCGAAACCCCAGCTTTCCGAACAACCTTTGACGCTGCACTCGACTGGCACTTCGGCCAACCTTAGCCGCTCTCCTAATCGCGATGCTACAGGCGACGAACCATCTCCATCGCTGCTATCACACGAGTGCCACAACCCAATATCAGTCGATGCCCTAACCCTAGTGCCTCCGAGCTCGAGCCAGTCTTCACGTACGCAAGCGCCTCCTACCAGTTGAATTCCAGGTCGCCGCCTCGAGCTAGGCAAGATCGCGACCACCCCAACTCCACGCGCGCGACACCACTTCGCCAACCATCGCACTGCTGTCCACCACGAATTCGTCGAACATCCCCCTTCCGCTCTGTCGAGTTCGCAGACATCACGAACCCCAGCCGAGACCACGTCGCGACTCTCCCCCCAATCGAGCGCGCGTAGCTATTGATTTAATTAGCTCGGCCATTTTCTTGTGAACGAGATGGGGTTTCGATTTATTTTTTTGAACGAGATGTCTTTGAATCGGGGGAAATTTACGCGATTTCAAAACGTCTGAACGGAGGGGAAAAGAAAAGTTTGTGAACTCGGTCGCCATTTAAAATTTGAACGAGAACGAAGAGTGTTTCGTTTGTGAATTCTTCTTCTGTGTTGCTCACGTAATAAGAGGAACGAGGGGTATGCTATGCACGATTTCGTACCCGTGATACTTGGCGTGGGTTAAGGGAAGAAGACGTGTGTTTGTTGACCAAATAAAAATATAAATTTAAATTTAAATTTTCGATTTATTACCAACGCGTTTATACGCCGTACGCTCTCATACTAACTCCGAAAAATACGAAATTGGAAATCCGACAATAATTCGGTATTACGGACCCAATGGAATTGGTTTCGTCGAATTCCGAGACTGTGCCTCGGAACGTTGTATTTTAAATTCAATTCAAACGATATAAATTTTCTAAACTGAACAAAACCGTTTTAAATTCGATTCTGAAGCTTCAATCATCTTCAGTATTATCATTACGAATTTTAAAAGCTTTTGAAATATTTTTCTTCGGCTTAAAATTAAAAATTCAAATATTTATCCAGTTCAATAGATTAAATTTTATAATTTAATCGCCAACTTCAAAGAAATATCCGGGATTCAAATTAAATCATCGTTCAAATATTTAAAATTAATTAAATATTTACAATTTAATTTGTTCAAAATTCTGGGTCGTTACAAACTTCCCCCCTTAAAAGAATTTCGTCCTCGAAATTACAAGTTAGGAAAAATGTCCTTAACTCGTCTACTATTTTTCCAACATCCAATAGTTTTATCAAATTTTATCAAAACAAATCTTCCTACTAAAGATTCGTTATCAATTCAACTAGTTTTTCAACTTCAATTACAGGTTTCAAACAACATTGTTTTATTTCAAAATTCAAATTCGAGTTTAAATTCAAATTTGAAACTTTCAAAAATTTCTCAAAAATTTTCTAACACTCGGAATTTTCGAAAAATTTCGCCAGCGTCTCCTTTGCGCGGCTAATACGGCACGACTACAAAACGTCCCTACGGACTCTCAGATTTCAAAAAGAAAAAGAAAAAGCCAAGTGGCTAGAGAAGAAATCAGCAAATCTCATATCGAAATTCAAATACATACCTTTTTCGAGCAATTCAAATTCATCTTTGAAATAAATTTTCCAATTCCTTTATAACCTGTATATCCTACTAGCCATTATATCTAGTTACACATTCAAACCATTTTGCAAATTCTATTACAAAATTTTCAATATCAACTGCTTATACATTTTTAGCTTACTATTGAAGTTACACCTATTCATTTTCCTTCAATTTTACAGTTCTCATTCATTTAAATTCAATTCACAATTTCAATTCAATTTGAATTCTATTCATCTTCAATTCTGAAATATTGAATTTCATCGATTAACTTTCATTTACAACTGCTTATTTTAAATTAGTTTCAATTACTAATTCATTACAAATTCTAATCTACTTATTCAAATTGTATAAGTTATCAACTTATTTCTTATTTCATAAGTATTTTTATATAGTATTCCAGAGTCTTTTCAATCTTTTCAAAACCATTTTTGAAAACAATTCAAATTATCCTTTGAATTTTCTAAAACAAAACCCAAATTTTCCAAACAACTTTCATTTAAAACAATCGGCAGCAATTCCTCTTTTGGAAACCCGAAAATGAATTCTAATGATGTGGCCATCATCATCAGGATTATTTTCCAGCGACCGAAAAGAGTTTAGAGCTTTCATTCCTTCAGAACATTTTTCAAAACCTTTGAAATTCATTTTCAAATCAACAGATTTAAACTTCCAAATCTCTAAAATTTTCAAATTCTTTTCAAAATATTTCCAAAAACTTCTCTGGAATCCCGTTTTAAATTACAAATCACATTTATAATTTACGTTCTTAAATTTCATTTGTATATGAATTTATTTCTTAACTTTGGAGTTACCATTTCAATTTCTTATTCAATTTCAATAATAATGATAACATTTCCATATTATCACTTTCTTAACAAACATGCATCCATATACTATAGTAATTCATAAAAACCATTTCTTTTCTATACAAAAATATTTTTGGGCAAAATTATTTCATTTACCCCATTTTAAAACAATATTGTGCCGAACTGTTCTATTCGAGCGTTTAGAAACCCCTTCGATCCAGTTGCGCAGACTGTGTCGACGAAGGTTCATATACCACTCAATAAACCAATCATCATAATATAAAACAATTTTATATTCACTAACAAATACGCGCTCATATCTATTATTACACTCAACTCATTCTAGAGTACTACTGACTCTATCTCTAATGAGTAACACCCAACAGAGCAGGGTTGTCGCTTAACCATATGCTCTGATACCACTTTGTCACATACCGAAATTTTCGACTTTCGAAAATTCGACATCGATACTCACTTTATCGACTGCCGAGCAATCGAGTGCCGGAAACTCCAATAGTGAGGGTTTTAAGAAAGAAGAGGTAGAAGAAGAAGATAGAAGAAAAAGAAAGAAGAACATAACAGAACAACATCAGAACAGAAAACAATATCAGAATCTTACACATCGCAGCGGAACAATATATAATAGATAAATGAATATCATTTAAAAACAAAAGAATTATATCTGTTATTACATTACATCACATCATATCATCAGAGTTAATAAACAACAATGGACAATTATATAAACTTGTCCTCATACAGAATACACAGTGGAATAAATACTATCAGATACAAATACTACGTCTCGTCATCCAGCTTGCTTCCAAAGCTCCAGAATATCCAGAATATCTTGATAACCTAACTCTAGACTGCCCGTGTGGAAATTGGTGGGCACCTAGAGTTTAGAAGGGAACAATAAACTCCGAGTCAGTCATGGTGACTGGTGTGAGATCGTAAAACAGTTATTCTTTATAACAGCGAAATAATTTTTAAAAGTCAATTCGCAATGCTTTTGGAAAATGAAACTACCATAAGACCTCCCACCACACACACAATGCAAACGCAGACTTGGAGGAGATTTCTTCTTATGTTAATCAAAGATGCTTACTACGCAAAAATCAAATCATTTGGATATTATTATTAGTGCATAGTGGAAACCATTTCGAAAGTAGAATATAAATCTTAGCCAGCATAGGTACCATTATATTATGCCTGCTATAGCTGCCTCCTGAGGAGACAGGTTATACAATTGAAATCGTAAAGGCTCGTATTGTTTCTTTGGATTTCCAACAAATGGTCAGGCTAAGGAACTTCCTATCCACGATGGGTACGTCCCTGGAATAGACGACCCGAGAACCTAACCGGATCTCTGCCAACACAAGGCCGGGTTACCTCTGCAAAAATAGGTAACTACTGACACGCGTATGCCATCCCCCGATCGTCACCGATCTTCCCGAGGATCCCCGATTTCCAACAAACCACATAGATAATAATAATGCAGTAACCACAGAGGTTAAGTATCTGGGCTCCATACCATGATACCACCTTTATCCAGAAGGAATGACATACACTAAGGGGCGCTACTCCCTAAAACCTTGCCGCATCCTTCCTGTTTCGACCATTTCCGGGGTGTGAGGCTCGACGAAGTCTCGTCCACAAAGCTACGCTTTCTACAAAGCCCTGCTTCGGGTCAAACAAAAATGATCAACCTATGATCACAAAGATATAAGATCAAATAAATGATCATATCACAAATGATCAAACACTGATCATTTCACAGCAACACTCAGTATGCCACGTTACCAAATTGGGATATATCGCTGATAAATTTCAACTACATAACCTCTGAGCTCGTACGTCTCAGAGAAGGGTGTTAAGCTAAGAGAATAAATTCTCCGCCACCAACAGAAATGTATTTGAAAGAAATCAGCTCTATATCTCAAATTGTAACGTCAGACACACAATCCATATAAGTCTGTTCCGGGATCGAACAGATCCGAAGGCACTTCTCACGAAGCCCTTGCATTTCCGGATAAATTTCTAATCACGTCCGGACTTCCCGTCACTAAGGGTGATAAAACCCCTAAACCGGAGATCAGCCGATGTAGAGTAACTCGACGGTAATCCTTCCGTTTTCAAAAATATCCGGTCTTCAACACCGGTCTCCAAATGCAATTCATATCGACGTATCACATATTCGGAATGGGTTATACGACCCCATGGTCCTTTCCCGGCTAACCCGAATAGTGAGCGATTATTCAAAAACAAGTGTGGCATTCAAATTCATCCAATTCACAACAAATACCTATCTAAAGGTAATTATTGATAGTCGGTTATTTAACTATCAATAAAGATGCGCAACATCATCAGATTCCAAATAATTTTCCAAATTATTTCATCTTCCAAAATATCTTCCACTAGATATAAAATTTACACACTTAAACTTTTGAAAACAATTTCAAATCAATTTCCACATTTCATTTTATCTTTGAAGATAAAATCTCAAAACAGTTCATTTCATATTGGAAAAGCATTTCCATACTTATTTAAAAATAAGTATTTCACAAATCATTTATTTTCAACATTTGAAAATATTCGATATACTTAAATCAATTTAAGTATATAGTTCATTCTTTAAGGAAATCATAAATTTTAACATCTATTTGAGTCAAAACGAATGTTGCGTAAAACATCGTTACGACGACTCGAAATCACTAGTATAGGGATTCAGAATTTAGATAGATGTGTAAATCCCAATACTATATAAAACATTTCCTTCCGGAAATCATTTACTATAACAACAGTGTTATAGTCCACCATTTCCTTAAATTTCTCGAAAACGTCTATTTCAACAATGAATGTTGAAATCTATGCTTTCGATTCATAATACATTTTAAAACATCTTTAAAATGTTTAACTTCATTTTTAATGTCACTTCTTCAAAAATAAATCCATTTTTTTTCAATAATATATTCACTGTCCAAAATCGTGAATATACTTCATTTAACCCAATTCCAGTCTTTTCTACACATTTTTTCAACAGGGATTCGCTATCCAAAATCGCGAATATATCTTCTTTAAAAATCTTCTATATTTAATTTATCAAATTCAATCTATTTCGAATTTATAAACACGTTTATAAATTCTATTTCCATTTTTATAACAACTTCGACTTATAAATCTTCTTTTATCAACTTCTATATTTTTACTTATCAAAATAAGTGATTTCGGATTTATAAACAACTTTTATAAATTCCAATTCTATTTATAAAACTTCAATCCCAAATCAATTTCGATATTGATTTCTAAATTTATTTTCAACTTTAAATAAACTTCCCATACTGATTTCTCAAAATTTCATTTCCAAATATTAAATCAATTATAGATTGATTTCTAATTTTATTCATCCCTACTAAAATAAATTCCTTATTTTCCTTCAAATTATTCAATATCCTGTTTTTAAATGGATTCTTTAAATTGAACTCATTTTACATTGATTTCCCAAATCATTTCAATTTACCAATTAAATTTCTAATTGGATTTCCAACTTATCTCCTTTTAAATAAATTCCTTTTAAAGAAAATAAATTTCTATTGTCTTCTTTCAATCTATTTAGAAATCCAGATTTTAAATTAATTTCCTCAATTTAAAATCACTATTATACGAAATTCATTTATTTAACATTTTCACTTTATTCTGGAAATAAATTCGATAAGATTATAAAAATTAACTTTTTATACTTTAAAATTCCTTTCTTCGAATTTATTAAATTTCTAAAATTAAATTCACTTAGAAATTTCTATTTTGATTTCCAAAAATTCAATTTCGTTTATTTTTGGAATCCAATGATATCAAACATCCATTCAGCTAAATTTTAGCTTCCAAACAATTTTCCAGACATCGATATGATCAATAACATCAATATAATCATTCACAGATTCATATCACAGTATAAATAAATTCAATCAAAGTGAGGGGTCCAGTTGGATCCCTCCAACCTGTTTCCCTGCATCCAAAGACGTTAGCACAATACCAATTCCACTTCGAGGTGGAACATCGCGGTATATGGGTTTTATAATATATCCGCTTACTAACGGCGCAATAGGGTCTCATCCGCTATACGAGGCGGGAATCAATCAATCCAATATATACATATGCCAATATGTATATATTGCTATATATAGATATATATCCTACTATATCTAATATCACATCCAATAGCAATCATATCAAACAATCAATAACTGCAATCAATTCTTGAGTGAGAAAAATCTCACCTTAGCTTTTATTTGCAATCCCATTTTCCATCCAGTTCGTTTTCTCGATTTAGACCTTGTATAACAATTTATACAATTTATCAATATTCGAATTAAATTGAATAATAAATTTTCATTTGATAACTTCAATTCATCGGTGATTTCGTTTTAAACAGTTAATTTTAAATTTTAACTGATTTCCGTTTTGAAATAAACTTATTTAACTAAGATTTTATTTTGTAACAACTTCTTTTAATAAATTTATCTAACAAAATTTTAAATCAAAACTATTCTTCCTTTAAATAAATATTCCACTTAATAAATTATATTTGTTTTGATTTATAAATAACTATTTAACATTTTAAAATTCCAAATTAACTTCCAAAATATTATACAATTTAAATTAACAGTTGAACCAATTTCTCCTTTAACAATTTATTTAACAAAACATTAAATTTAAAAACTACATCTCCTTTAATAAATTTAATTTTCTAACCATTTGACAAATTTAATTTACTAACAATTTAAATTTAAACAAATGTTTTCTTTTCAAACTAATTTCTTTTAATAGATTATTTTTGGTAACTAAAATAATTAAATAGATTAGTAAAACAAATAATTCACCATATCTATTATTTATTTATTCTTCTTCCTGTCTTTCTCTACTGTAAAATCGTAATGGTATTTATTATAAAACAGAAATTAATTTCACTGTTAATATTTTCTAATCTATATAAACTTGACTGCAATTATATTACCTTCACTGTCGAACTCTCGTTTTACAGATCGCCACCATCAACTCGGCAAATTTTCCAGTCGAACAAGCGAAACCCCAGCTTTCCGAACAACCTTTGATGCTGCACTCGACTGGCACTTCGGCCAACCTTAGCCGCTCTCCTAATCGCGATGCTACAGGCGACGAACCATCTCCATCGCTGCTATCACACGAGTGCCACAACCCAATATCAGTCGATGCCCTAACCCTAGTGCCTCCGAGCTCGAGCCAGTCTTCACGTACGCAAGCGCCTCCTACCAGTTGAATTCCAGGTCGCTGCCTCGAGCTAGGCAAGATCGCGACCACCCCAACTCCACGCGCGCGACACCACTTCGCCAACCATCGCACTGCTGTCCACCACGAATTCGTCGAACATCCCCCTTTCGCTCTGTCGAGTTCGCAGACATCACGAACCCCAGCCGAGACCACGTCGCGACTCTCCCCCCAATCGAGCGCGCGTAGCTATTGATTTAATTAGCTCGGCCATTTTCTTGTGAACGAGATGGGGTTTCGATTTATTTTTTTGAACGAGATGTCTTTGAATCGGGGGAAATTTACGCGATTTCAAAACGTCTGAACGGAGGGGAAAAGAAAAGTTTGTGAACTCGGTCGCCATTTAAAATTTGAACGAGAACGAAGAGTGTTTCGTTTGTGAATTCTTCTTCTGTGTTGCTCACGTAATAAGAGGAACGAGGGGTATGCTATGCACGATTTCGTACCCGTGATACTTGGCGTGGGTTAAGGGAAGAAGACGTGTGTTTGTTGACCAAATAAAAATATAAATTTAAATTTAAAATTTCGATTTATTACCAACGCGTTTATACGCCGTACGCTCTCATACTAACTCCGAAAAATACAAAATTGGAAATCCGACAATAATTCGGTATTACGGACTCAATGGAATTGGTTTCGTCGAATTCCGAGACTGTGCCCCGGAACGCTGTATTTTAAATTCAATTCAAACGATATAAATTTCTAAACTGAACAAAACCGTTTTAAATTCGATTCTGAAGCTTCAATCATCTTCAGTATTATCATTACGAATTTTAAAAGCTTTTGAAATATTTTTCTTCGGCTTAAAATTAAAAATTCAAATATTTATCCAGTTCAATAGATTAAATTTTATAATTTAATCGCCAACTTCAAAGAAATATCCGGGATTCAAATTAAATCATCGTTCAAATATTTAAAATTAATTAAATATTTACAATTTAATTTGTTCAAAATTCTGGGTCGTTACACATTATTTGAGCGGAGGGCATTATTTATAAGGGTATTTTAGTAATTTACTAATTCCATTTTATATAAAAGTGATTTCTATTTTCCTTTCTCTCATTTTTTCTTTCATTCTCTTTTTTTCCCTTAAGGCTTCATCTTTTTTTAAGCTTTGAAAAACTCATTAATGGTTTCCATTTTAGATTTGAAAGGTTAAAAATCAAAGCTTTTTCATTTTAATCCTTTACAAACTTGTTTAAAAACCTTTATTCTTCTTTCTTCTCCACTTCTACTTCAAAAACAAAGTCCATATCACCTCCACCAACCATGGCCAAGCCCATATTGATCATGGCGGAGCCAAAAAGCAAGTTTTGTGGTCCAAAATCACGTTTTTACTAAGTAAAAGCTTAGATTAAGGCACTTTTCAAGTTCTATGGTGATTTGGTTGAGTTTTGGTGAGTAAAGTTCTCGCCTTTAACTAAGTTTTTAAAACTTATATTTTTCTTGACTTGGTTATTAAATTGATACTTGTTTGGATGGATTTGATGATGGTTAGTATGTGTATATGTGTGTTTAGTTGTGATGTAGTACAAACTTGAAAATGAAAGTTAAATGTTAGTAAAAGTTTGCAAGTTAGGATCTTTATGTGATGGATGATGTAAAGTTGAAAACTTTACTTGTGTTTGCGGTTTGTTATATGTTTTGTATACTGTGGACATGAATATGTGTTTATATGCTAAGAAAAGTTAGCACCTTTATATGGTATTGGCGACTTGGATTTCTTGTGGAAAGTTATGTTAAATTATTTTCGAAACCAAAATCATCTTCAAGTTCTAAAACTTTGTTTTACTTTTTCAAACTCTTACCTTATGTTTGTGGAAAGTTGGTAAGTTATAAAAATGTTAGTAATTCAAAAAGAAATCTAAGAAAACATTTTCTAGTAATGGCATCCATAGTGATAGTTGCTATGGATGCAGTTTCGACAAAAGTCCAATTTTTGGCAAAATTGAGTTTTATACTTAAAAATACTTTAGAAATATTTTATAAACTTAACAAATGATGTTTAAGAAAGTCAATGAAGAAATTAAGTATTAATTATTAATTAATTTTGGTAGTTAATAATTAATTAAGTATTAAACAAGGATTATTAATTATAATTAAGTGGAGATTAGTCACTAATTAATTATATTTTAAATGACATTTATTTTAATTGATTATGAGTTAGGTATATGATTTGTTTTTAATTAATTATTAATTAAGTATAGGGTTAATTATTAATTAATTATTAAGTAAGTGTGTAATTATAATTAATTAAAATTTAGTTAACAGTTTTTAATTTATAAATAAATTATTTATTAAAGGTTTAGTTATTTCTTAATTAATAATTAAGTTAAGTTAAGACTTAATTAAGATTTAATTATACTTTAATAAAGGGTTTAACTAGTATTAATTATTTTAAAAGCGGTTTGAGTTTTTAATTACTTTGTTTTTCAGGAATCAATTTTGTTTAAAGACAACCATCTTTTTCAAAGAATAGTTGTGAACATAAGCTATCCATTGTTGGTACCATTAAGCAACCAATAAGACGAATTAGTTATACTAAGACTTTGACATCTATTTAGCAGAATAAATTCCCATTCTGCTATAACTTAATTGAATAAATATTATGGACATCTGTTTAGCAGAATAAAGCACCGTTCTGCTATCATTTGATTACATAAAATATAGCTACCATCTGTTTAACAGAATAAATCCCCGTTCTTCTATTATATAGTTTTGGACATTGAATTGTATGTCAGTAAATTGATATTGGATAAAGATGTTTTCTATATGTGCATAGTTGTTATTTGCTTTTGTATATATCCACATACTCATGTTATGTGATGCTTAAATGGAAAAGTCGTCCCTTTTGAAATATTTTGTTAAATCTTATGCATGGGTTTTACAAATATAATTAACTTTTTTAAATAAAGATGAGATTTAGGTTAATTAATTATCATATTAATGTCATTTTGAAATTAATTGACCATTTTAAATATTGATAATTAAGGTTAATTAATTATTTAAATAATGATGTGATTAAAGTTAATTAATCAATTGATTAATGATGTTTTAAAATTAATTAATCATTTTAACTAATGATGTTTAAGGTTGATTAGTTATTTAATTAATGGTGTATTAAGGTTAATTAATCATTTTGTTAATGAAGTTTAAGATTAATTAATCACTTTAATAATAATGTTTTAAATTTAATTAATCATTTTAAAATAACGATCTTTAAAATTAGTTAATCATTTTAATAATTGTATTTAAGGCTTAATTAAATATTCAGATAATGTTGTTTTTAAGATTAAATCGGTTAAATAAGAATGATTAAAGTTAATTAATCATTTAAATAGTGTTATTTGAAGTAATAAACCAGGATTAAAGCAAGTTAATTATTTTAACTAAAAATGTTTAAAATAATTAATCATTGATTAAAGTAAATTTATCATTTTATATAATGATACTAAAGTAATTAATTTGTGATTAAAGCATATTAATCGCTTTGATAAAGTTGTTTAAAGTTAATATTTTTAAATGTGAAACCCCAGCACAAGTTGTTTTAAAAGTAAAAGTTCGATTCGGTTATGGAAAAGTAGTTCCATAAATGATATCACTTATATGAAAAGGATTCAGTCATACTTTTAACAATAAACGTCGAGACTTGGACTCATTTCTACCTCAAAGGTTAACAATGTCATCAAGGCAATGCCTAAAGGTAACACTACCTCAACTAGTGATAAGAATAAGAATATGAAATTTAATTTCTATATACGATCATTTTTAATTATCCCCAATAGTTGATTATTAACTATTGGTTCAGCTTTCTTTATTATGTATCATCAATCTAAGACGATTTGTTTCTCATTTGAGCTTTGTTATCCTTTATCGGAAATGACTAAAACCAAAAATTGAATGGAGGAAAAGTTATGTGGGGTTGCTCCGATTATGGTATATTCACATCGGTTGGTTTCAGTCAAATGCACACTAAGATGTGAAATACTCAGATTCTCGGTAAGGTTGGCGAGGTCCGGCTTGGAGTTCTTGAGAGGAGTCATAGGAGAGAATGACCCACTCAAGTATATTGACTAGAGATACACTTTCGGTAAGGGGGCGTGCCCTCCAAGTCATTTGTTGGAAAATTACCCTCTCTTTTCCTTTGATTCCCAACTTTTAAATATACCTCTTTTTTAATTACATCGAGGTGACTGTAGCCCTTCTCGATGTTTAATTATTTGTGCCCATACTTTAAGTTTAGATATTTATCTTGTTTATACTCATTTATTATTGTTTGAATTGTTGTTCTAATTTGTTTCCCATTTCTTCATCTATGAATGTTGTTCTTGTGAGGTAAAAATCTGTTTCACGTTTAGCGGTGTGATCTCATAGAATTATTATATGTTCACCACATTACTTGAGTTTCTCACGTTGGTAATTCCAAACTGATCCGAATGTTATTTTATTTTAATTCTCGGGTCAGACCGAGCATATATTCCCAGATTAGCTTTGGATGCTTTGGAGTTCAGGAGATGAGCCAGATGCATAAGACATATCTATGTATTTCTTTATTTTTCCACTGTATTAATTGTTGTATTTATCGGCATTTGTAAGGACAGGCTATTATAACTGTCCAGGCTGATAATAGAATAGTGTACTCTGATGCTATGTATAAATAAAGGTGATTTCTTTTTGTAAATATTTTGTATATATTATATATTGCTCATCAAGTTTTTGTGAGATTCTATTGTCTTTTCTTTCTTTACCCCTAATGACCTATCTTTTGAACACTTAAATGACCAGCACACGAATACCGATGATATATGAAGTGTCATCTTTAGGTTTGAGAAATGCATTTCGTTACATGTTGAATCAGAGCTTAGGTTAAGCAAACACCTTGGCTTTGGGTGGGGTAAACTCATTAGAGATAGGGTAAGTGACACCCTAGAATGGGTTTGAGTGCATAGATATAAGAGCGTGTATTTGTTATTTTTATAAAAATGTTTTTATATTGTGATGATGGATCTGTTGAGTGGTTTATGGATTCAAGTCAATACGAGTAGCTAACTTATTGATAGAGATCTCTAAAACACTTAAACATGGCCAGCCGACATAGTATTGTTTTAAATTAGGCAAATGAAATAATTTTACCTGAATTATATTTTATATACAAAAGAAATTTTTTAGAAAATTGTTATAGTTATTTAGGATATGTTTGTTGTTAGAGAATGATAATATTTTATCATTATCATTTATTGTTGATTAGTTAGGCTCAGATATTTTATAATCATTTATTGTTTTAGTTAAATTAAATACGAACATCTTGTGAAATCAGTTTCACAATTTGACTATAAGACGTTCGGTGATAGTGTTGGGAAATTTTTTTAAATTTAAATTTGATTTTAGTAGGAGTTGTTCATTTTAATATCTAAACTAAGAATAAACATTGTGAAGTCTTTTTATAAAAAGGTGGAATTATATAAGTATGATTTTTTTATTTGGGTTATGAATGTTAGAAGATTCAAACTGAGAATTTGAGAACTGAAATCCCGATGTTTTGAAAATTGTTTTCAAAGTTTTAGAAAGATAGTAATGGTATTATTTTGAAAGTATTTGTGGATAGAAGTATTTTGGAATTATTTTAAAGGAGGTAGAAAGCATTGAACTCACTTCGGTCGCTGGAAAATAATTTTGATGATGACTGCAACATCATTTGTGTTCGTTTTCGGGTTTCTGAGTAGGGAATGCTACCATAGCAATTTTCTATAGGATTGTTTTGATAAAGCAAATTTTGACTAAATCCCAAAAGCATGAGTTGATTTGAAAAAAAAAGAAATATGTATATTCTTATTTTAAATCATTTTTGGACAAAGTAATAATTTGTATTATTTGAAAGTTTTTTTAAGTATAAACATGTTGGAAAGAGAATATTAAGTAAGAAGTATATAGTTTTCTTATTTTACAAGCTGGATTTTGACTAGAAGAAGAATTTTCTATTAACTAGTTCGGATGACTAAAAAACAACTAGAAATGGGGAAAGAAATGTGTTTGGATGGTAAACACTTCTCTTAATTATTACCTTTCATGGTAACAGAATATATGATATTATTTAGTAGTACCCAGTTCCCTAATATCATTTTGGGGTTACTCAAGCTACATAAACACATTTTCTATGGTTAAAATGTATAAAAAAACATTTCAAAAGAGTTTTGAAATAAAACCGAGTATTTGGATCTTGATTTTACTTATGAGAAATAAATTAAAAAGGGAAAAGTTTGAACCGGATAGTGGTATATACTCTCAGGATGTAGTAGAGTACTAAAAAAGTTAAGCTTAAGTTAGTTCTATGAAACATTTTCATAAATAATTTTAGTAGAAAAGAATTGGTATCAGTGAGAACCAATAAGATATATACGTAGGTCGTTTCTCTTTTTCAGATAATTTTTGATCCAAGATTCGAGTACATGACTTTGAGGTGTTTCACACCATTCCAAGTAAGGATCTATTGCTCTATTCTAGATGGGGAACACTTGGTGAGGGTTCTTGATATGGAACCAAAGTTTTCTATCATAGTATATTACTATGCAAGGAGAACAGTAGTTCTTGATCAAGGAGCCTGATCGTAGTCCACACTAGAAAATCGGTTGAGCGATACTAGTTCAGAAAGGAGTTATGTACTCAAGTAGAGATCGAATCAGATTTTGCATAGGAATGATCTATGAACATCACGCAGACTTATGAATTAATTGGATGTTTCTTTCTAGGTTTGGGTAATGGCGGAATTTCATGGTCGAAATTCTTTTAAGGGGGGAGAATGTAATGACTCAAAATTTAATCACTTTAAATATGGGTATTTAATATATTTTTAAATAAGTAATGTAACGACCCGACTTTTCAACCCAAGAATGTGGACACTAAATACATCCACGATATTCGTGTGCCCAGTAACCAAGTGACGGAAAGACAGAAAGTTAGGGTAAAATAAAAATAAAAAGAAATAGAACAAGAAAGAAAGAACACAACATCAGAATCTCACAGCGGATAATTTACAATATCAAAAGAACAGTACAAAGGGTTACTCTTAACACAAGATTTTCAGAGTTACAAAACCTAAGTACTATCATCTGCTTGGATAGTTATAACTACCTATCCTTACAACGCTAATACATACACATAGCTAAAAAGGAACAAATAAAATAGAAATAGATAGATAATGGAGGCCTCTAGCTCGTCTTTTGAACTCTAAAACGTCCAAGGTAAAACCTGATACTCAACCTACTCGAAAGAGTACGTAAGGAATTTGTGAAAACAAAAACAAAGCATCAGACATAAGTTTGGTATGAGAAAACCTGAGATATAAGAATACATGTAACAGTAACTACTGAGACCACATGGATTCCCATAACAGTTTTCCTCTCCAAAGAAACCAACCATTCATTAAGTTTAATATAGTGGCATGACAGATAATGTCTAGGTGTAAGATATAACCATATCAAATAGCTATGATGCTTATATTGGTCACACCACAACATATTTAGGTTACATTTAAAACCGCTAAGGTACGTTCGCATATTGGATTTCCATTGAAGATATCCCAAGATAAACTAAGGCCAGCCACCTGACAAGGGTCAGAAAGTACCTTCCGAGCGTCGTATATCTCTAGATAAAATATACCATTAAGGTAAACATAACTAGCCCACACATGAACCTATAGAACCATGTGGAACCAAGTACCATCAACTCTATCGTGGGTTAGCAAAACCCCAAGCTGTTCATCCTACTCCGTTTTCTGTCATTTTCGATAGCAAGGTTACGTTCGGCACCTTTCACTCGAGTCTTCGTTACTCGAACAGAACATAAATCCCCAACTGGATTCCTTCATTTCGAACAGATCATGAATCACTACAAGGATTCGAGCATCTTGAACAGATCTCGAATCTCCATATAGATTCCCCTTCTTCAGCTGCTTCCAAAACATAGAACTCGTAGACTTGTTTTGAATTGGTATTCGATAAGTAGAACACTTATCGATCCCAGACTCTTTAAAACCAATCGATGAATTTTCGGTAAACTCAATTCCGGTTCTTTCAAAAGTACGTGAAAGCCAGAGACATTTCATACCAATACTCCTCCTTCGGGGTTCTTATTGGTATAAAATCGCGAAGCCTTTCGATTACTTTCTAAGTGAATATTATGTTAAGTTCGATAATCAACCAATCAATTATCCAGTCAAAACAATTGCTTATACAAATCACAATTCGTACGCTTAACTCGTTTCCGACATTCCAATTTAACTATTCCTCGCCCATGAATGAAGTCAAGTAAGTTTGGGCACTGGTTGCTCCAAGCCTTGCCTAAACACTTCAGTCTTGAATCTCACAAATAGATAGGTCTAACTCGTCGGCTTTTAGTGTTAAGTATAGTATTAATGATTTCCATAAACAATAAGAAATCAACTCGATTAACACGTTTTCGACATTTTCCCCTTACCCATTCCTCGGTTAAGAGGGAAGCTCGTTAGGTTAGAGCTCTATTTCTCCATCCTTACTCGACGTCAATCTTAACTCTCACAAAGAGATAAGATTACTTCGTCGGCTTATTAGTGTTAAGCATAGCTAATTTCTATTAAGTAATTAAATAATCAACCATTTGGCCATTTAGCAATTCTAACCCCTTTTTGAAAACATTTAAAATACTTTAAAATACTTCTAATAGGTTTTAATACATTTATCCAAAATATTACTTAAAAATAATAGGTTTGAAAAATTAACAAAACGTGAAAAAAGAACATATATTATTCTAAAATTTCTTTCTTTATAAATTCATAATTAAATCTTAAAAATTCAAAATATCTCAAACTACTTTTAAAATACTTTAAAAGTACTTAGGCACTACTGTTAAAAAGAATGAAACAAATCGCTCGAATTTAAAGTCCTTTTTGAAACGTTTAAAGTCCAAAATTCAAGGTTAAACGTGGCAGTTTTGCACTAGTGATGTTTTGGCCATTTGCGAGATGTTACTTAACTTTTTACTATTCAGGCTTTTGTTAGCAACAAACATACATATAAAAGAATACAAATATGGTGAGAAATCCCTATGGGTCTCTCTACAAAATTCCATAACAATTGTCAAAAACAGGACAATTCCGAACTACATCCATAACGACTATCGCTATAAGTGCACATTAAAATCCGAGTCATAGCTCAACCTATGTTCAACTGCAACCTATGTGCTTTGTTCAAGGTTTAGTCATATGTCATATAAGTCCACTTAAGTCCATTCAAATCCATATACAGATCCTATGTTCCATTTGTTTTCAAAACAAGGATCAAAATCAATGTTTTCAACACATGTCACTTAACAATTCAAACACTTTAACACAACAAATTATAATCATATATGAGTTATATTATCAATCCAAGTGGTGAGTTAGCTCACAATAAACCCAACAAACAACCAAGCTTAAGCATTGAAGTTCAAACACAAGCTAGCAAATTCCTTTCCTTCCTCTTTCTTCCTTGCTTCACTTGTTCCTTTGCCTCCCTCTACCTCACAATGCTCATGGCCCAAGGTAAGTGGGGGAGTGTGGCTTCACTTTTTCACAATATAACAAGGTAGACGGTGTTGTTATGTGGTGGTAAGTCTCACTCCAAGTTTGAGGTGATTTGGAGATGGTTTGCAAACTATTTGCTTTAGAAAGATAAGAAGAAGATGATGATGAAGACATTGAAATTTTAGCTCAAAGCTTTAGGAATTTATGTGAATGAATACTAAGGGTGTACCCCTTCTTATATAGGCTTAGGAATGGTTCTCTTTAAGCTTGCCTTCACCCCCGCATCATGCCATGGAAGGCTCACCTCCCATCACCTCTCCTCTATGTTTCTTCTTCTTTATGTCACTTCTCCTTTATGGCTAATTACTCTTATACCCTCCTCATAATATCATCTCTTATCCTAATAGAACTTTCTAGAACATTCCATGCTTTATGAAGAGGATAATGTTTTAATTAGTTGCTAATATATTCATTTTATTATTGGTTAAGTGCACGTTAGTTCGAACAATATATATCGATCGAAAAGCTGTTTATCGATAAACCGATTTTTGGTCAAATTATCAATTTTTCTTCGAAGAATATATTTTTGTAAACATATTTCGAAAATATTTTTCTTAACATTATTTATTAATTAAATGATGTTAAAAAAGGTTATAAAATAATATTTACAACACTTAACTATTATTCAAAATGTATCGATATTCGAAGACGAAGTGTTCGAATTTCCGAGTCGCAACATTCTCAGCTACGTAGATCATTTCTTCCTTGAAATTCAACAAGAACGATAATCAAAGAAGATAAAAGAATAAGATATATAATACCGCTGAAACTATATACAAACTAAAATGCAACCCAAATACAAACTAAGATAAAAAAACTCTGGTCTAAGAACAAATTCGAATAGGATCCCCTTAAACTATCCTTAGTCTCCCGCATACAATCTCGAGCATCCTTGCTCCATTGTATCTTGACTAACTTTACAACCTTAGTCCTCAATTGCTTCATATCCCTATCAACAATATGAATAGGCTGCCTCAACACAGTCAAATTTGGCTCAATCCCCAAGTCCTTTTACTGCGATGCTTCCATTATTATCATAGGATCACGCACAAACTTACGAAAATGCGATACATGAAATACATTGTGCACATCCGATAACCTAATCGGTAACTCAACTCTATATGCGAGTGTACTAATCCTCTCAAGAATCGGGAACGGTCCTATATAATAAGGAGCCAACTTCCTAGCCCTTTCAAACCGAACTACACCTCTCATCGGAGAAACCTTTACAAATACAAAGTCTCCAATCGAGAGCTCCAAGTCTCTATGCCTCTCGTTTACATAATTCTTCTATCGATTATGTGCTTCCTTGATTCACTTATGAATCTCCATAACCTTATCTGATGCCTCTCAAATCATATCAGGCCCAAGCACAAGATGATCTCCAGGTTCTACCCAACACGATGGAGATTTGCAAGGCCTTCCATACAATGCTTTAAATGGTTCCATTCTGATACTGGCCTGATAATTGTTGTCGTATGAAAAATCAACAAGTGGTAAGTGCTCTTCCCATGAACCTCCAAAATCTAAAATGCATGCTTGAAGCAAGTTCTCTAACACTCGGTTTACCCTCTCTGTTTTCCCATCTGTCTGCGGATGGTAAGAAGTACTCAAATTAAGCTCGGTCTTTAATGCTTTATGCAAACCCTTCCAGAAATGGCTTGTAAATATCGGTCTCCATCACTCATGATATCACTAGGAACACCGTGTAACCTGGCGATCTCCTTAACATATAGCTTGGCCAAACTAGAAGCTGTCCTCGTAGTCTTAATAGGTAAGAAGTGCGCGCTCTTGGTCAATTGATCCACAATAACCCACATACCTTCTTTACCCCTTCTTGACCTAAGCAATCCGTCGATGAAATCCATAGAAATATGCACCCACTTCCACTTTAGAATCTCAACTGTCTGAAGTAGTCCGACCATCATCTGATGACTACCTTTTACCTGTTGGCGCTTAGCACACCTACTCACAAAGATAGAAACATCTCTCTTCATGCCCTCACACCAGAATATCCTCTTCATATCTTGATACATTTTAGAGACCCCAGGATGTATTGTCAACCTAGAATGGTGACTCTCTACCAGAACTTCCTACCTAATCCCATCAACATTTAGGACACACAACCTACCGTTCATTCTCAAAATTCCATGGCTATCCCCCTCGAATCCCAACCACCTCTCTAGTGCCTCATTCTCACTTACATTCTTAGTTATCCTAGCAAAATGAAATGATGATTCCCTTCGATACGACTAATCAGAGTCGGACGAACCTCAACAGTCGCCATAACTGCATACCTCCTACTAAGCACATTAGCTACGACATTAGCTTTCCTCGGAGTATACAAAATATCCAGATCATAGGCCGTAAGAAACCCCAACCACCTTTGCTGCCTCATGTTCAAGTCGTTTTGCGTAAAAAGATACTTCAAAACTTATGGTTCATGTATAACTTGAACCTCTCACCTAGCAAATGATGCCTCCACATCTTTAATGCCAATACCACCACTAACAATTCTATGTCATGAGTTGCATACCTCACTTCATGCAGTTTGAGCTGCCGACTCACATAAGCAATAACCCTCTCATGCTGCATCAACACAGCACCTAGACCTGTTCCACACGCATCACTGTAAACAGTCAAAACCTTACCTTCGTCTGACATAGTAGGAACAGGAGCATTGGTCAGCTTTCCCTTTAATTCTAAGAATTCTTGCTAGCATTTATCTATCCATACAAATTTGACGTCTTTCTACTTCAAATTCATTTAAGCGAGAGGCAGTCTTTGAGAAATCCTATATGAATCTCCTGTAATAACCCGCTAGACCCAGAAAGCTTCTAATATCTATTATGCTTTTCGACCTCTTCCAATCCTGAACGGCCATAACCTCTGCGGGATCCATAGAAATGCTCTCTGCCGAAACAACATTAAGAACCTAACTTTCGAATGCCAAAAATGACACTTCGAGAACTTAGCCTTCAATACATGCTATCTTAGTGTTCTAAGAACAATCCTTAGATGGTACGAATGTTTCTCCTCAGTCTTGGAATAGACCAGAATATCATTGATAAAAACAAGGACAAACTTATTCAATACAACTCGGAAAACCCAATTTATTAAGTCTACGAAATATGCTGGAGCATTAGCTAAGCCGAACAACATAACTAACCACTCATAAAACTGGTCAAATCTAAAAGCGTTCAACGGTACACTCTCCTCTGCCACCTTCAACTGATGAAACCCTGTAGCAAGGTCAAGCTGAGAAAATACTCGAGCTCCATGAAGCTGAGTGAACAAGTCATATATCCTAGACAAAGGATACTTGTTCCTAACAGCCGCTTATTGAGCTCGAAATAATCTACACACAACCTTAAGGAACCGTCCACCTTTATACCAAAGAGGACAGGTGCTCCCTACCTCGAATGACTCAGTCGAATCAAGCCCTTCTGCAACAAATCACTAACTTGGATAGATTGCTCCAACTTCTCCTACGGTGCAAGTCTATGAACAGACAATACGACAGGCCTTGCATCTTTAACTAAATCTATGCGAAATTTAATTTTCGATGAGGTAGTAAACCTGACACCTCTTCGAAGACATCCTCAAACTCCCGAACAACCAAAATTGAACCCAACTCCTTCTCTGCCACATTAAGAGACTAAAGGAAACCACACATAAGCAAACTGGGTTCTCCACTATTAATTATTAGAGTTCCCCCCTTTAGTTTTAAACAACATAGTTCTCTTTACACAATCCAGACCTGCACGATATCGGGATAACTAATCCATTCCAAGAAAAATATCAAAGCCCATAAATCCCAAAGCATAAAGATTGTAAAGAAAGAGTTGGTCAAAACAAGAAATTGGAACTCCTAAATACATCATGCTAAGGTGAGCCGAGGCTCCAACAAGATTCGACACACAAATAGAGCCTAAAGCCATAACTGGCTTAATTTTCAATTTATTAACAACAGTACGAGAAATGAAACTAAGAGAAGCACTAGTATCAAATAAGACATGTGAGAATGCCAAAAATACATAGAGTACCTTCCAGAACTTGCTTCTCCTTTACAGCTGCAGAAGTGGAAGGTGCTGAAGCTAGTGCGAAAGATCGAAGTTGTTCTCCCTTCTGGAGCAATGGACACTCTCTAGAAAAATGGCCTAGCTGATGACAGTTATAGCAACCATATCTTAGAACAAACTGAGTCTTGGTTGTTGGTGGCTCTGTCTTTGGGACCTTAGCAATAGGTGCCTTCACCAATGATGCTTTTGCTACTTGTCTTCCCCCAACTGATGCATTGTTCCTGGAGAAATACCCTTTCTTCCCACACTTGTGACAAGCTAAACCCAAAATATCTTTAGGCGACTGGAACTTCCACTTGTTGTCCCCAGCTGGTGCACCAATAGACAGCTTTGGAGCCAAACTCTCAAACCTTAACCCCATGTTCACCAGATTCACATAAGACCCCAAGATGTGATTAGTCATATTACCCTTGAATGCCGGACGCATCCCTGCGATGAAAATCTCATTCCTCTTCAAGGGCGTAGCTACCAAACCAGGCCAAACCAAGACAGGGCAGTAAATCAGTTATCATACTCCACCATTGTCATGGCCTCCTACTTCAAGTCGGGGAAGCACCTAATTAAACAACAAAGTCTTCCTAGCCTCCGGAACAAACTTCATCTCCAAACCCTCCTTTAATTGGGCCCAAGAGAAGTCTTCTCTTGGATATCTACAGTGACAGTACTCCACCAATCCATGGCCGCACCCGTTAAATGTCATGATGCCAACCGACGCTTCGTCGCGTCATCTAACTCCATATCTCCAAATATACGGTCACATAACTAAATTCAAGTCTGGACTTCTATGATCGTCTCCGTACCACTAAACCTCATACCTCCCAATCTCTCATAATCGTGGCAGAGCAAAGAAAAGTTCACCTAAGGCCTGACCTGTACGGCCTCCTCTACAATATCCACCCTTGGTTCTCTGATTGAAGCAACTTGGTTCTCTGATTGAAGCAATATCCACCATTAGTGATGGTACAACCCCGACCACCTCAACCTTTATCTCTATCCCCTCGAGCATTGACAACCCTAGTACTCATGATGTACAACCTGAACATAGCAAAATACATTTAGGATATAAAAGGCTAGAGTTATTTCAAAGAAAGATATTATTCCTAAGAAAGCTGAAAAAGGATGTATAGGTTTATAGAAAATACAAATACGCTCTCTCATATACACTCTACTCATTCTAGGGTGTAGCTTACCCTATCTCAGATGAGCCATACCCAACTAAAGCCAAGCTGTTCGCTTAACCTTCTGCTCTAATACCAAATGTAACGACCCGACTTTTTGATCCACAAATGTCGACACTAAATACATCCACGGTATTCTTATGACGAGCAACCAAGTGTAGGAAAGACAGAAAGTTAGCGTAAAATAAAAAGAAAAAGAAATAGAACAAGAAAGGAAGACCACAACATCAAAATCTCATAGCGAAACGATAATTTACAATATCAAAAGAACAATACAAAGGGTTACTCTGAATACAAGATTTTTAGAGTTACAAAACGTAAGTACTATAATAAGCTTGTACAGTTATAACTACCTGTCCTTACAATGCTGATATATGCAGATAGCTAAAACGGAACAACTAAAATAGAAATAGATAGATAATGGAGACCTCTAGCTCGTCTTCTAAACTCTGAAACGTCCAAAGTAAAACCTGATATTCAGCCTACTCAAAAGAGTATGCAAGGAATTTAAGGAAAACAAAAACCAAGCATCAAACATAAGTCTAGTATAAGAAAACTCGAGATACATGTAACAGTAACTATTGAGATCGTACGGATTCCCATAACAGCTTTCCCCTCCAAAGAAACCAACAATTCGTTAAGTTTAATATAGTGATATGATAGATAATGTATAGGCGTAGGATATAATCATATCAAATAGCTATGATGCTTACATTGGTCACACCACAACAGATTTAGGTCACATCAAAAACCGCTAAGGTACGTTCGCATATTGGATTTCCATGGAAGACATTCCCAGATAAACTGAGGCCAGCCTCTTGACAAGGGTCAGAAAGTACCTTCTAAGCGTCATATATCTCTAGATAAAATATACCATTAAGGTAAACACAACTATCCCATGCACGAACCTATAGAACCACGTGGAATCAAGTACCATCAACTCCCACGTGCAACATCGATAAGCATACTCTAGATAATAGAGTTGATATACCCCGTCATGGGTCGGAAAAACACCAAGCTGTGCATCCTACTCCATTTCCTGTCATTTTTGATATCAAGGTTACATTCAGCTTCTTTCGCTCTAGTCTTCATTACTCGAAGAGAACATAAATCCCCAATTGGATTCCTTCATCTAAAAAAGATCACGAATCACTATATGGATTCGAACATCTTGAACGGGTCTCAAATCTCCACATACATTCTCCTTCATTAACCGCTTGCAAAACATAGAACCCGTATACTAGTTTTGATATAGGGTTCGGTTTGTAGAACACTTACCGATCCCGGACACTTTGGAACTGATCGATGAATTTTCGATAAACTCAATTCCAGTTCTTTCAGAAGTAAGTGAAAGCTAGAGATGTTTCGTACCAATACTCCTTCTTGAGGTTCTTATTGGTATAAAATCGCGAAGCCTTTCAATTACTTCCTAGGTTAATATTAGGCCAAGTTCGATAATTGACCAATCAATTATCCAATCAAAACAATTGCCTATACAAATCACGATTCATACGCTTAACTTGTTTCCAACATTCCAACTTAACTATCCCTCATCCAAGAGCGAAGCTAGGTAAGTTTTTGCACTAGTTGGTCCAAGCCTTGTCTAGACACTTCAGTCTTGAATCTCACAAATAGATAAGTCTTCCTCGTCGGCTTTTAGTATTGAGTATAGTGTTAATGATTTCCATAAACAATAAGAAATCAACTCGATTAACACGTTTCAGACATTTTCCCCTTACTCATTCCTTGGTTAAGAGGGAAGCCTGGTAGGTCAGAGCTTTATTGCTCCATCCCTACTTGACATCAATCTTAACTCTCACAAATAGATAAGATTACTTCGTCGGCTTATTAGTGTTAAGCATAGTTAATTACTTTCTAATAAGTAATTAAATAATCAATCATTAGGCCATTTAGCAACTCTAGCCCCTTTTGAAAACATTTAAAATACTTGTAAATACTTATAATAGGTTTTAAAACATTTATCCAAAATATTACTTAAAAATAACAAGTTTGAAAAAGCAATAAAACTTGGAAGAACATATTTTATTCTAAAATATCTTTCTTTAAAAATTCATAAATAATTCTTAAAAATTCATAAATATCTCAAAATAATTGAAACACTCTAAAAATAGATAGGAAATACTTTTAAAATGAATGAAAAAATCACTCGAACTTAAAGTCTTTTTTGAAACAATTGAAGTCCAAAAATCAATGTTAAACGGGGCAATTTTGCACTACTGATGTTTTGGCCGTTTTTGAGATGTTACTTAACTTTTTACTATTCAAACTTTGAAAGCAACAAACCTACATATAAAAGAATCAAATATGGTGAGAAATCCCTATGGATCTCTCTATAAAATTCCATAACAATTTTCAAAAACAAGACAATTCCAAACTGCATCTATAGCGACTATCGCTATAAGTGCACTTTCAAATCTAAGTCATATCTCTACCTATGTTCAACTACAACCTATGAGCTTTGTTCAACGTCTAGTCATATATCATATAAGTCCATTCAAGTCCATTCAATTCCATATGGATCCTATGTGCCACTTGTTTTTAAAACAAGGATCAAAATCAATGTTTTCAACATATGTCACTTAACAATTCAAACAGTTTAACACAACAAAATATAATCATATATGAGTTATATTATCTATCCAAGTGGTGAGTTAGCTCACATTAAACCCAACAAACAACTAAGCTTAAGCACTGAAGTTCAAACCCAAGCTACCAAACTCCATCCTTCCTTTTTCTTCCTTGCTTCACTTGCTCCTTTGCCTCCCTCTACCTCGTAATGCTCACAGCCCAAGGTAAGTGGGGGAGTGTGGCTTCACTTTTTCACAATCTAACAAGGTAGAAGGTATTTTTATGTGGTGGTAAGTCTCACTCCAAGTTTGAGGTGAATTGGAGATGGTTTGCAAACTATTTGCTTTAGAAAGATAAGAAGAAGATTATGATGAAGACATTGAAATTTTAGCTCAAAGCATTAGGAATTTTTGTGAATGAATACAAAGGGTGTACCCCTCCTTATATAGGCTTAGGAATGGTGCTATCTAAGCTTGACTTCACCCCGCCACCATGCCATAGAACGCTCACCTCCCATCACCTCTCCTTTATGTCTCTTTTTCTTTATGTCACTTCTCCTTTATGGCTAATTACTCTTATACCCTTCTAATAATATCATCTCTTATCCTAATAGAACTTTCTAGAACATTCCATGCTTTATGAAGAGGAGAGTGTGTTAATTAGTTGCTAATATGTTCATTTGATCATTAGTTAAGTGCACGTTAGTTCGAACAACTTATATCAATCGAAAAGCTGTTTATTCGATAAACCGATTTTCGGTCACATTATCGATTTTTCTTCAAAGAATATATTTTTCTAAACAATTTTCAATAACAAGTTTCTTAACATTATTTATTGGTTAAATGATATTAAACAAGGTTATAAAATAATATTTATAACACTTAACTATTATTCAAAATGTATCGATATTCGTAGACGAAGTTTCCGAATTTCCAGGTCGCTACAAGTAATAAATGAATTCTATTATTCAAAATAACCCCTTTTAAATGTTAAATAGTGATGGGGTTATGATTTAAAAAATATGTTTACAAAAAAAAGTAGTTTGACGAAAAATAGAAATGCGACCGAAACCCCTTTTTCGGATTTTCGACTTTTCATCGTCTAAAAGTTATCAAAAATGTTGTAAAACACTTTAGCAAACATATACAAAATTATATTAATAATAATATATGCATGGTTAGGATAATATTGAGATATTTATATTTGATTTTGAAATAATGTAAGATTCTTTAAGTGTAAAAATCAACAAAAAGTACATGAAACACCCTATTGTCCAAAGTGTTATCCAATGTAAGTATTATGATGTCATGATATGATGGAAAGGTGAAAAGAAGAGGGGAATAATGTGTATGATAAGGCATGGAGGGAGGAAGGATGGATGATGTGTCATTATATGAGCGGAGAGCATTATTCATAAGGGTATTTTAGAAATTTACTAATTCCATTTTATATAAAAGTGATTTCTATTTTCCTCTCTCTAATTTTTTCTTTCATTCTCATTTTTTCCCGAAGGATTCATCTTCTTTCTAAGTTTTGAAAAACTCATTAATGGTTTCCATTTTAAATTTGAAAGGTTAAAAATCAAAGCTTTTTCATTTTAATCCTTTACAAACTTGTTTAAAAACCTTTATTCTTCTTTCTACTCCACTTCTACTTCAAATACCAAGCCCATATTACCTCCACGAACCATGGCCAAGCCCATGATGATCATGGCCGAGCCAAAAAGCATGTTCCATCTTTAAGGCTCTTTTCAAGTTCTAGGATGATATGGTTGCGTTTTGGTGAGTAAAGTTCTCATCTTTAACTAAGTTTTTAAAACTTATATTTTGCTTGACTTGGTTATTAAATTGATACTTGTTTGGACGGATTTGATATTGGTTAGTATGTGTATATATGTGTTTGGTTGTGATGTAGTATAAACTTGAAAATGAAAGTTAAATGTTAGCAAAAGTTTTCAAGTTAGGATTTTTGTGTGATGGATGACGTAAAGTTGAAATATTTACTTGAATTCATGTTTTGTTATATGTTTTGTATGCTTTGGACATGAATATGTGTTTATATGCTAATAAAAGTTAGCACCTTTATATGGTATTGGGGACATGGATTTCTTGTGGAAAGTTATGTTAAATTATTTTTGAAATCAAAATCATCTTCAAGTTCTAAAACTTTGTTTTAATTTTAAAAACTCTTACCTTATGTTTGTGGAAAGTTGGTAAGTTTTAAAAAATTTAGTTTTTCAAAAAGTAAAACAAGAAAACATTTTTTAGTAATGGCATCCATAGCGATAGTCGCTATGGATGCAGTTTCGACAAAAGTCCAATTTTTGGTAAAATTGAGTTTTATACTTAAAAGTATTTAGAAATATTTTATAAACTTAACAAATGATGTTTAAGAAAGTCAATGAATAATTTAATTATTAATTATTAATTAATTAAGTTTGGTAATTAATAATTAATTTGTTATTAAGCAAGAATTATTAATTGTAATTAAGTGGAGAGTTACTAGTTAATTATCTTTTAAAATGAGAATTATTTTAGTTAATTATGAGTCAAGTATATGATTTATTTTTAATTAATTATTAATTAAATATAGGGTTAATTATTAAGTAAGTGTTTAATTATTTTTAATTGTAAACTAATTGAGAGATTTAATTTGTAAATAGATTATTTATTAAAGGTTTACTTATTTCTTATGGAATAATCAAGTTAAGTTAAGACTTAAATTAAGATTTAACTATAATTTAATAAATGGTTTAACTGGTAATTAATTATTTTAAAAGAGTTCTAAGTTTTTAATTACTTTGCTTTCCAAGAATCAATTTTGTTTAAAGACAATCTTCTTTTTCAAAGAATAATTTTAAAGATAAGGGATTCCATTGTCAGTACCATTAAGTAACCAACAAGATGAATTAGTTTTACTAAGACTTTAACATCTATTTAGCAGAATAAATCCTCACTCTACTATAAATTAATTGAATAGATTATTATGGACATCTGTTTAGTAGAATAAATCACTATTCTACTATCATTTGGTTAGATAAAGTATAAATGTCATCTGTTTAGCAGAATAAATCCTCGTTCTGCTATTATATTGTATTAGACATTGATTTGTATGCCAGTAAATTAATATTAGATAAAAGAAGTTTTCTATATGTGTATAGTTGTTATTTGCTTTTGTACATATCCCCATACTCATGTTATGTAATGTTTGAATGGAAAAGTTATCCCCTTTAAAATATTTTTTAATCTTGTGCAAGGGTTTTACAAAGATAATTAATTTTTTAAATAATGATGAGATTTAAGTTAATTGGTTATCTTATTAATGTCATTTTGAAAATAATTAATCATTTTAAATAATGATAATTAAGGTTAATTAATTATTTAAATAATGATGTGATTAAGATTAATTAATCATTTGATTGATGATGTTTTAAAATTAATTAATCAATCTAACTAATGGTGTTTAAGGCTTATTAATTATTTAATTAATGATGTATTAAGGTTAATTATCATTTTGTTAATGAAGTTTAAGATTAAAACACTTTAATAATAATGTTTTAAATTTAATTAATCATTTTAAAATAACGGTGTTTAAAATTAATTAATCATTTTAATAATGGTATTTAAGGGTTAATTAATTATTCCGATAATGATGTTTTAAAATTAAGAAATCAGTTAAATAAGGATGATTAAAGTTAATTAATCATTTAAATAATGTTATTTGAAATAATAAACCAGGATTAAAGCAAGTTAATTATTTTAAATAAAAATGTTTAAAATAATTAATCATTGATTAAAGTAAATTTATTATTTTAAATGATGATATTGGAGTAATTAATTTATGATTAAAGCATATCAATCATTTTGATAAAGTTGCTTAAAGTTGATATTTTTAAATGTGAAACCCAGCACAAGTTTGTTTTAAATTTAAAAGTGTGATTCAGTTATGGAAAAGTAGTTCCGTAAATGATATCGCTTAATGGAAAGGATTAGTCATACTTATAACACTAAACTTCGAAGCTTGGACTCATTTCTATCTCAAAGGTTAACAATGTCGTCAAGACAATGCCTAAAGGTAACACTACCTAACCTAGCCCGACTTCATTTTCAACCGAGGGATAACACTTGTTTGGAATCGATGAGTAGTGATAAGAATATGAAATTTAATTTATATATACAATCATTCTTTATTATTCTCGATTGTTGATTTATTAACGATTGGTTTGGCTTTCTTCATTATGTATCATCATTCTAAGACGATTTGTTGCTCATTTGAGCTTTGTTATCCTTTGTCGAAAATGACTAAAACCAAAAAGCAAGTGGGGGCCAAGTTATGTGGGGTTTCTCCCATTAGGATATATTTACATCTACTCTAGGTTGGTTTCGGTTATATGTGCACTAAGACGTGAAACGCTCGAATTCTCGGTAAGGTTGGTGGGGTCCGGCTTGGAGTTCCCGAGAGGAGTCACAAGAGAGAATGACCTTCTCAACTATATTGATTAGAGGCATACTTTTGGAAAGGAGGGCACACCCTCCTAGTCATTTGTTGGAAAATTTCCCTCTCTTTTCCTTTGATTACAAACTTTTAAATTTAGCTCTTTCTTAATTACATCGAGGAGTGAATGTAGCCTTCTTGGTATTTAATCATTTGTGCCCATCCTTTAAGTTTGGATATTTATCTTGCATATGCTCATTTATTATTGTTTGGATTGTTGTTCCGATTTGTTTCCCATTTCTTTATCTATGAATGTTGTTCATGTAAAGTAAAAACCCTTTCCGTGTTTAGTGGTATGGTCTCACAGAATTATTAGATGTTCACCCTATTACTTGAGTTTCTCATGATGGTATTTCCAGACTGATTTGGGTGTTATTTTATTTTGATGTTTGTAACTTGTTCTCGGAATTGAAGATGATTCCTATAGCCTCTAAGTGCTATCCACGATGGTAACCCTATTACTTCTTTGGAATAATCTCCCCCTTAAATCAAAGATCAAAGTGATGTCCAAGAGGCTATAGGATCTATTGTACCCAAAGTTCATGAAATTGTCTTTGGAAAAACCATCAAACTCTATTTACGTTTGCTTGGGTGTGATTGTAGCCCGTTCAAATCAATTGGGTGTGCTTGGTAGCCCAAAAATCTGAGTAAGTGTGCTTGCAACCTATCCAAATCAAGTGAGTGTACTCTGAGTCTGAAAAATCAGGAGGTTGTGTTTTGTAGCTTCGGAATTGAGATTGTAATTGGGTTTACCTTCTTCCCGTTTAGAGATTGGCATTTGAAAAAGAAATCTGTACAAGCAATTGTATGAGAGTGGATGTCGAAGAAATCCAAACTAGTATAAAATCCATCGTTTCATATCTCTAACTCCCTACTTTACTTTATTGATGTTATTTTATCTATGATTGCATCAATGATTGATTGTCAATTACATGTTGAAAATCTATGATTCAGTATTAAACTCGAAAGAAATTTTAAAAGATTTACAAAAGTTATAAAACATTATTCACCCCCATCTAGTGTTTAATTAGCTTTAAGATACATAATTCCACAACCCATAAATTAATCACGTTATTATAATGTTCGGGCTTTTATAACCTTAAACAAGCCCTGTTAAATAATGAAGTACTTCTTTGAAATTTCTAACTTCTCAATTCATCTTTATAGAAATTCATTAGTTAGTTAATATTGATCTACACAATAGTAAACCAATATCAAGGCCAGATAAACTTCAAAGCCATTTTTAACACAAGTCTAACCTGAATAAATCATTATTTTAGCTTTACATCATATTTCAAAGGTCATATTTCTAATTTTCGACCAGTAATAAAATATACAACCATATTTCTATCACTAATATAACTGCAAATTAGAGTTCCGATTAATTTATAACCATGTTATAAATCAAAGTTAAGAATACAATATTTATATATACGGGATCTCAATCAATTATCTCATATATCAGCAATAAAATATAGAATAATATTTATATCACTAACCTAACTACAAATTAGAGTTTAATTAATTTATAACCATGTTATAAATTAATATCAACTCTATCTAATTCTATTCAATAGGAATAAAACACATAACATATACATACATACATACACACACCAAATCTTAATCGATTATCCCGAATATCTACTCAAACCAATCCAATCAATGGGGAAATAATTACTCATACATATTATTTTACCTCTACTAGGTAATAGTTTTCAATATATATATATATAATTATAATTATGAGGATTTATGTTAAAAAATAAATTCAGAGTTATAATTCTGCTCACCTAAACTATAAATTTCCAAGTATCCGAATCTAGTCCTAGCTTATATAATGTCATAGACAATCTCACTACAAACGCAATGGCGAAGATCGCATCTCAATCGGACCTCGTATGTAAGAGATACGAATTTTACAAGGATTCGAAATATAAATATTAATTAATTAACTAACTAATTAACAATACTTAATTATTTCTTAATCCTCCTCTTCCCCCAAAAGGATATGCACAACCTTGCAAAAACTAACCCAACACACGCAAGTATCTTCCCTCGATTTTCTGCCCTTTGCTTAACGAAATGACGAACCGCGGCTTGCTACATACTCCACTTCGTGCTCCTTGCCACGGATCAAAGCCTGTCCAACCTGATGCCCCCAATCAAAAAGAAACCTCGGCTGTTGTTTCCCTTTTGAGTTGTCGTGATTCCCATAATGCTGTCAGAGATATGGTTGTTCACGTCGAAGGGTGCGTGCCGCCAAGAGGAATGCATCCATACTCTCTATTTCGCCTATCACCTTCTTCAAATTCGCCTATGCCAAACCCTAATTGATAGCAAGCAACGTGGCCTTTGGCCAAGCATCTCCACACTCCTCCAAATCAACATGTATTTGAAGCTCTCTTCCTTTCGAGTCTAATGGATCTAACCTCGGCCTCTCTCTTCGCCCGTAGCTCTAGAATAAATTCATGGAAGGGGGAGGCTACATGAGCAAGAGTAGATGGTTGAAAAAGGAAAGGGAAAAGAAGAAAAGAGGAATTTTTAAAATATCTAAGTTGAGCAAGAGCAGACCAAGCCTAGATAAGGAATGCTCGTCAAGATTGAGATTTGGTTAAGAAGTCCACTCTTACTGCTGAAATTAGACATTGAGGACTCGGTGTCTCCATGGTGACTTGTGAAAAAGACCTATATGCACTTCGAATGCTACTTTGCACTCTTCCGTCCATTCAAAGCTTATTCCCTTCTTGTTTTGATCAAACAAAGGAACACATTTATCAATGGCCTTTGAAATAAACCTGGTCAAAGCTGCCACTTTCCATTCAAGCTCATCGTATCTTTGGGTATTTTTGTAATTTTTGTTTTCCTACTGGCTTCAATTTTCTCTCCATCAACCTCTATTCCTCTTGCACTCACAATGTATCCTAGAAATTTTCCCGACTGAATTTCAGAAGTACACTTTAGTGGATTCAATTTCATTCCATACTGCCTTAGTGTGGTAAAAGTCTCTTCTACATGTTGTACATGGTTAAACTACTTTGGACAATAAGTCAATAATGTAAACTTCGATGTTCTTCCCAATCTGATCTACGAACATCGTATTAACTAGCCTTTGATATGTTGCCCCTGCATTCCTTAGTTCAAATGGCATCACTTTGTAGCAATATAATCCTTTGCCAGTGATGAAGTCCGTATGCTCCTGATTTGGCTCGAACGTGGCTATCTAGTTGTATCCTGAATACGCAACAATGAAAATCAGTAGTTCTATCTGCTAGTTACACCAACCAAATAATCGAATTTAGGTAAGGGGAACTGTTCCTGGGGGAGGATTTTTTGAGGTTAATGAAACCTATGTAGGTTCTTCACTTCTCATTTGACTTTTTACCAAAACTAGATTTGTTATCCACTTTGGATAGTATACTTCTAGGATGAACTCGTTCTCCTTCAACTTTTTAACTTCTTCACGGAGAGAGAATTAGACTTCTCCTACTCCAGGGTATGCCATTTTTTCCTCACGGCTTATGCATCGGGATCTATGTTGAGGGCATGGCATACTATGGTTAGATGGATTCCCTTGATATCGATATGAGTCCAAGCAAAAACATCATGGGACCTTTGTAAGAAATCAATCAACTCTGAATGTAGTTTACTATTTAGGTTTTTTTTCCAATTTTCGCAATCCTGGTAGGATATTACGGATCTATTTGAACATCTTCCAAATCATCCACTGGTTTAAGACCTTTTTCTTTGATTCGTAGCCGTGATGAAACTATGCTTTCCTGACCTGTAGGAGCATCAAAAAGATACTGTGAAAATACTGATTTGATTTCATTTGTTTCCATCATGTGCTGGTAATCCCTTTACGCTTTTCTCGCAAATGTCGTGTCCGTAGATTGACCTATTTTAGTGTCTACCTTGGAACCTAGTTTCGGTGCAGTTCTTTGAACTGGCTTATCAGTTATATTTTCATTTTTACATAAATTAGAGGAGATAACATTATAGTTTCGAATAATTTAATTGCTAGGATTCAAACTTACATTGTATAGCTTTCTAGCTAGCAACTGCTCTCCTCTTACACTTCTTACTCCTACAGGGGTATGAAACTTCATGACCAAGTCTTTCTAGGAGATAACTGCACCAAGCTTAATCAATTCAGGCCTTCCAAAGAAGTCGTTGTAATGGGATCGTTGATTTATATCCAGAAAACTTGCATAGAAGGATTTGTGCAGCGGTGATGTTCCTTTGGCAACAAGGAGTCGAGACGTTCCCACTGGGATGGTTTCTGTATTGTTACAGCCATATATGGCTCTAGGCTTGGCTTAGAACTTCAGCTGGGTGTCCTATCTTGTCGTACGCATCTTTGAATATGACATTCATCAAACTTTCTGAACCAACAAAAAATTTCTTCATAATATAGTCTGAGATCTAAAAAGTTGTCACTGGGGATTCTGATGCGAAAAAGTAATCCTTATTGAATCTGCTGAAGTATATGTGGTGTTTAGGACGACTTTTTGCCTAATATGGAATAAAATTCGGTGCTTAGTTTAGGCTTTTTGGATGTATTTCTCTTGCGCGTTTTTGCTTTCACTTCCAAGATTGGGTCCCCCGTGGATAGAAGCAACGAGAGTATTTTGTATCCCCACCGGATCTTTATAAGGATCTAACAATTGATTTTATGCAAGTGTAACCATATTGTCTTTCTGGAAGATGCCTAAATATCCCTTTTGTATTAATATTTCAATTTCGTTTTTCAAGTGGAAACTGTTGTCTGTTGGTGGCCATTCACCCCGAAGAACCTGAAATCTATGCCAACCTTATTTTGTTTGTGCTTCTTCCCTTTATTCGGGACATTTTAATCTAATTTAGTCATGGTCATTTCATAAATCTGCCCAGAAGTATGCGCCAGTGGAGTTTTTGTTGTATAATTGAACTTTCTTTAGCTTTTGTAGGCGGGTCGCTGTATTTTTTTTCCTCCGCTTCCTTTCATTCTAAGTTGAAGAAATTCTCTCTGTTGTAATTTCTCCTAGTAAGCACCTTCAGAACCATCCAGGGGCCATTTTTTGCGAGGTACGCTGGAAATGATTTGCAATGGGCTAGTCTTCCGACCTTCAGTGTGTCCATATGGTATTCAAACGTGCATAAATGGCCATCGAGGTTATATGATCCATCATAATTTTCAACTATCCAGGCTTTGAAGTTATTGGGGTAGTCTGATTCAATAATTGCTTCACTAAATAGGGAAGAGCATTTCTCCTTCCTTCACCCCTTCATATTATGCTCACATAGTTTGGGTAACTGGTCTATACGGGCTTTGAGTCCGATATCTCCTCATCCTTTGCACTCACCCACGATGAGGATCTCTATAGACCGAAGCAGCCTCATCGGGATCTTGCACAACATGGCTACTATGCTTTTCCAATAACAGAGAGTTAATATTAGCTATCTTAGTTTTGAAGTTTGGGTTTATCTAGGCCTTCTTTTTAGCTTTATGTCCCAAGATCAATAATCCAGCTTCACCGTTCTCATTACAGAGATTCTCGTATTTGTTCACTATGTGCCACTTGCTCTTATGGAACAACATGGGAACAATAATGGTGAGCTGCAAAACTGTGGGAATTTGATGGCCTTGATGGGAGATTTTAGGACACTGACTTTTCAATCCAAGTCATTCGATATTGATATGGGTTACAAAGGCATTAAGGGCCTCATGTATGGGTTCAATAGCTATTTATTATGGTTGATGGATAGGTTTCGATGAGGAATGAAGGGTTTGTTTCCAGTTTTCGTGGCTATGTGGTCAGCTTCTTGTTGGGGAAAGGTAAAAGAATTTTTTAGGTTGCATCATCAAATTTGTGAGGTTGTGAAAATTACGATTCTATTTATGCATCTCAATTAATATACTAGGAGCCCAAACTCTCGAATCAAAGGATGAAGTCTAAGCCACTAGTTCACTAAGGTGAGTTTGCCATGTGAAAGATGTGCGTTGCATCCATTCGAATTCCATTTCCTCACCTGAAGACGCTCTTGAGGGTTTGCGTAGAGAAGTCACCTCACTTTGCTCTTTCACTTACCCCACTTACCCTCTTTTAGTATGGAATTCTCTCCCAGAGCTGCAGAACTCACGACTCTATTAGAAAGTAGAATGACCAACTTTTACATGAATTTTCAGGTAGATGGAATCGGTCGAGTGGTCTCAGCCAATCCACCCATATTTTCAAAACAAGTCCCATGTGACGATTAATTTGTATACTTAGCTATAATTAATAAAGCTATAAGCGAAGCAGTAATGCGAGAAGAAGCAGGTATACAAAGGCCAATATACTTCACCAGCAAGTGTTTATCTGGAGCTAAATTAAACTACTGCATGATAGAAAAGTTAGCTTATAACTTATTGTTAACAGCTAGAAAGCTACGGCCGTATTTCCAGGCTCATCCCTTCAAAGCACCAACGTACAAGCCATTAAAATGAACACTATAGAAGCCAAAAACACCTAGTTGCCACCTAAAGTGGGCAATTGAACTAAGTCAGTCCATCATCTCCTACTGCCCTCGCAACACAATTAAAGGTCGGCCCTTAGCCGATTTCATTGTAGAATGCACAACACTAGTAATAAGGAGATGGAAGAGTATCCATAGTTGTGGTGACTCTATATTGATGGTGACTCAAATGAATAGGAGGCAGGAATCAAATATGTACTTGTCAACCCAGATCGGTAGAAACTACATTGTGCGGTTCATCTTGAATTCAAGGCAATAAATAATGTTGTAGAATATAAGGCACTCATTGCTAGGCTCTAAATGGTGCAAGTAATGAAGGTAACCCACATTAAAGTCCATAGTGATTCACAATTTGTTGTAAATCTGGTGCAAGGAGATTATCAAATCAAAGGGCTAAATCTAGCTAAGTATGTATAACTATCAAAAAATTACTTGCTCAAGTTGAACAATTTGACATAGAGTAAATTCCCAATGTGGAAAATTCATTAGTGATTCTTTAGCCAAGTTAGAAAGTACCAAGATTATGTAAGAGATTAAGGCAGTTCTTGTGGGGTATTTGACCAAGCCTGGCATTTCCAATACAAATCAAGACAAAGCAAATAAGATTCAAGAAAACCACGCCCCACCGATAACACATTAAGAAGAAGTGGAATCTTCATTAAAGAATTCTGTCGTCAATATGGGAAAAAGAAGTCTCTTGTTAAGTAGCCCGATCTAATTGCAGTGCTCTTTAATGTTCTCCAAAGGGGATTAAGGGAATACTTTCCAAAATGGAGATTGTTAGGTGTGGCTCGCATTGTATAAGAGTGGGTGTGTGGATTGAAATTGTGAGTAGTCTCACACCAAAAGAAATATGAAATGAAATGCAATATATATATATATATATATGAGATTAGTAGCTTGTAATGTTGGGAATTCCTTTATATTATAATCATATGTTGCCAATGTCAAATATATACCTATTGGGAGGTGATATTTTAGTGTTTTATTAAGACGCCAACACATGAGAGCTTCATTCAGTGGTCTTTCTCTACCTACACTAAATGAGGTGTGAGCATAGTGGAGATGTAACCGAGGTGTCTAAATCCACACCTATGGATTTCCTTTATTCGACCTTGGGAACCCATTAATGAAATCCATAGGTGTGGAATCTAATTTCCACACCAGTATATCTAAAGGCTGAAGCAATCCACCTTGCTTCTGATGCTCGGCTTTCACTTGCTGGCAATTCAAACATTACTTTACTAACAAGCCTACATCCCTTTTCATATCTTCCTAGAACAAAATCCTCTTCATATCCTGATACATCTTAGTTCCTCCAGGATGAATAGTAAACTTCGATCAATGACACTTCCTAAGAACTTCTTTCCTTAGGTCACTAATATTTGGAACACACAATTATCCTTTCTTTCTTAACCACCCATTTTTTTCAAGACTAAAATCCTTTAAAGCATACATCTTAGTTCCACCTTCAAGCCTTATAATTCTTTCGTCTAGTAATGGATCACCTCTTTGCTTTGAAGCAATCCTTTCGATCAATACTAGTCGACCTTCCAAGCAAGATAACTGGGCAATATTCTGACTAGAACTAGCAGTCGATCTCAACTTCACACTACAAGTAGTCAACGTCTCTAAATCCTTCAATTCTGCCAACATAGCTAACACCGCATTCTTGTGTTTCCTGCTAAGTGCATTAGCAACTTTATTTCCTTTCCCTGGCGTATACTCAATACCAAAATCATAAGCTGCTAAAAAATCTATCCATCTCTGTTGTCCCATATTAAACTCCTTCTGAGAGAATAAATACCTCAAAGACTTATGATCCGTAAACAACTTGAATTTTTCTCCTAAGAGGTAGTATGTCCACACTTTCAAAGCAAAAATCACTGCTGCCAACTCCAAATCATGAGTCGGATACCTAACTTCATATGGTTTAAGCTGTCAAGAAGCGTAGGCAACCACTTTACCTCTTTGCATTAACACAACTCTTAAATCTGCTCCACATGCATTAGCATACACCACCAAATCCTAATTATCATCTGGTACTGCTAACATGGGTGCATTTGATAATAAATGTTTTAGCTTTTGGAATGCTTCCTTACATTTACTGGACCAAACAAACTTTACGTCCTTCCTGGTTAGTTTAGTCAAGGGTCCTGCTATCCGAGAGAAATCCTTGATGAATCTTTGGTAATAGCCAGCTAATCGAAGAAAACTTCTCATCTCAATCACCGTCTCAGGTCTCTTCCAATTATTAACAACTTCTAACTTAGCTGGATCCATAGATAAACTTTTTCTAAAACTACATGACCAAGAAACTTCACTTCTTTCTTTTAGAAATGACACTTTGAAAACTTTGCTTTTAGTTTATGTTGCCTCAACGTCTCAAGCATTATTCTAAGATGAGTCTCATGATCTCTTTCATCCTTAGAATATATCAGAATGTCATCAATAAACGCCAACATGAATCTCATCCCAAGAGTTACATACCATTCTATTAGATTCAAAACCCTTAAGGATGTAACAAGGTATGATGTTTCTAAACTTAACTTATCTACCAAACATTAAGAGCTAAATGAATGAGATGAACCAGTATCAAACAATACTCTAACTGGTATGCTATGTCTGACGATCCATAATTCCATACATTTTAAGTTGACAATAAACCACACATGTCTAACTCAATTTGAACGAAAAGTGGATAGTTATGAGGAAACGAGAAGAAAGACATAAAACAAAATCTTACACGAATGGAATAACATATATTATTGGAACATATCATCTTTATAGCAAAAAAATTTAAATACATTTATCAGAGTTTAACTTAACATCAACATGGACATTTATAAATCTATGTCCTTACAAATGTAGAATACAATAGTACATAAGTGTGGTAGAAATGGATAACAATCTTCAAAAGAATCTTCTAGCTCCATAGTCCGAGCTCTTTCAAAATGCTCCAAACTAAACCTGACTACTAGGCTTCCCAGAAAAATAGGGCACCCGCAGTTTAAGGTAAAGAAAATAAACTCCGGGTCAGTCATGGGACTGGTGTGAGAAACTCAAAATACGAGTATTTGAAAACAAAGGGTATCTCATAAGACCATGCCGCACATAAACTCAGAACGGGTTTCTACCTTATGATAACCAAATCATTTCTACATAAAATCCAGTGATATTGTTTTTAATGACATTCTTTGAAAACCTTTCAAATAAACATATTCAAATGGTCGAAACTGTTACATTGGTTAAATTTGATGGTATAATAGGTCTACAACTAAGTCCGAAGGCACTTATTGGAGAATGGATTTCCAATGAATAGCGAGGTAAGGGACTACCTCCCGTACAGTACATTTCTAGAGGAATGTACCGAGGATCAACATCTTCGAAACCTGTGCGAATTAAGACCAGTCTACCCGAGACCAACATATGGTACAGATAGCACCGAATATGATATCACCCCGGCCGTTACCGACCTATCCGGGATCTCATAGCATACGCTACATAATTTAAACCCGAAATCATAGCGGGTAGAAATAAATAGGTCTAGAAAGGTGATATCATAACCTAATGGCTGCGAACTACTTAGCCTTAAATTACCCCCTGTTTCACAATTCCTCAGGTGTGATGCTTGAGGTAACGTTTACCTTTCTTAGAACATTTTCACTTAAAATTCCACATTTGCCATTTCCAACAACACACTATTGATTTCAATGAAAGTACAACCTCTGAGCTCATACGTCTCCAAGAAGGGTGTTAAGTATAAGAGGGGTTACGTCCTACACCACCAAACATATGTACGTTTGTAGAGATCAATGTACTGTGTTCTTAGAAATGCAAAACATTCAATCATACAAGTTGTCAAGGAACAGGACAAGCCGAAGGCACACCCTTACCATATCCTGTCGGCATCACCCCTTGGATTATATCAAGTAATCCTTGCATACGAAGACTCCAAAACGAAGGGACCACTGCTATTTATTTATCTCAGGAGCTACTCCGAAATTATCAAAGAACGGCCCTTCCTTTGTGAAGATCCTTGCCTTCAACTTCATTGTCTTTTAACGTGTCTTTACTTTCGAACTCGTAAATTGGTTAAAAGTGGTTTTCGGATAGGAATTTGCCCAAATCCCATCCCGGTTCCATCAAACCAATCATTGATAAAAATATTTTAAGTAGCTGGTGATTAATATTCCATTAATTAGTATTTTTTTATCCAAAATATCTACTTAGAGATATATAACTTTTTAAAACCATTTCTTTTCAGTATACCTGGGATTATTAAACCTCATTTAGCAAATCTTTGTTTAATTAAAACCTTTTTAAATCTTGGATTAATTCCAAATCATTTCATCCTTTACTTAGGAAAATATTTCCAAATCATTTATTTAAATCTTAACGAAGACTTATTATTTCCAAATCATAACTTTTAAACTGGTCAATAACAATGTTATTTAAGACATTGTTTACTATAAACCCAAAACAATTAATTTTAAGTAAAAGGATCCATAGGAATTGAAATAATTCCAAATCATTTATTTAAATATTGACAAAAGATTTCTTATTTCCAAATCATAACTTTTTAATAGGTTGAAATCATGTTATCTAAGATGGTAAATCCAAATTAGTTAATACTGGAGTAAAGTGGATCCATAGAAATTATACTAATTTTACTCGATACTAATTTCCTAATTCAATTTGTACTATCCATTGAATAATGGTGGAATCACCTTTTATATTCATGTGATTAGTATGAGTTCCCTCCTCGAAATTTAACACCGAGTATAAGAAGATTATCTCTATTTAATCCAAATTGCAATTAATTAATTATAAAAATTAAACCTTTTATACTTGTCTCATTTCCGGCATTTCGAACTTATCTATCCCTCGCCTAGGAAAGAGGCCAGGTGATCCAGGGTGCCGGTTGCTCCTAAACATCTCCTTAGTATAAGCAACTCACATTCAGATCTCATGAATAGAAAAATCCAGTTTACTCATTGGCTTTTAGAGTCAAGATTAAATCATTTTTTAAAGTCAGTTTTATAAATAAATTTTCTTTTAAATTTTTTATTAATGCTTCAAATCATCTTTAAAACACTTAATTATTTATTTAAAAGATTGGAGAAGAATAGCTGAGTTAAAACATGATATGTAGAAGTTATAGAAAACTGCTGCAGAAAAGGCTGCCAGTGTTTTAAGACTATATTGAACCAAACACCAATTTATTTCATAAATGTCCATTTTTATAACTTAAATCTCTTTTAAACCATTTTAATATACTTATGGAATTTATTAAATTCATAGTTTTAACATTTAAAAATATCCATTTTAATTCAATTTCAAAATTTGGTTTTAAGGCGATATTTTTGAAAACTTCTGTTGGACTTATTTGAAAATCTACAAGATGAAATCTTGATTTCTTTCTTTGTTTGAAAACTATGATTATAAGAGTTTGGAAAATTCTTATTCTAAATAATTCCAACTCCAAATCTATCATATAAATGGATTTAAATTTCTGTGGCGTGAAATCGCGAACTACCATGCGATGCGCCTATTTTTACTAAATTTCCATATTCTTTCCAAACTTTGCCAAAACACTTTTAAATGTTTATCAAACATTTATAAATCATTTTAAACCATTTTAAGGAGGTTAAACAAGCTCATATACAACATTTTATTTAATAAAGGAAAGTGATTTTCTTTGTGATATCGATCTATATTAACGTGACTTATTTACGCAATTTAAACAACTATATTAAAACAACCAAACTTGATGATCAAAGCATAGTAAACATCCATGGCTAACATATCACATTATCATTATCATATATATATATATATATAAAGTTTTATAGAGTTTTCCTACCTTCACTGGATATCAAACTTAGGAAAACGGACTATAGCTTCGCTACGATCGTACCAAAGTTTATGGAGTCAAACCCGAGACCTTGGGAAAGCTCGCCCTAACTTGGAAGGAGGTGTAGTGCTCGGACAAAGTGTTGGATGGTGGTGGCTGGGTGTTGTGAAGGAGGATTAGAGTGATTCGAACTTGTTTTTGAAGTGGATTGCTAATGTATATATACTATATTAATTTAATTTCATTATGCAATATTTTTCTTTATAGTTTCCTTAAGGTAGGAAGCCATTGAAAAGCTTGAGAATAAGAAAGAAGATGAAGTAGAATAGTGTGTTAAATTATGAAGAGAATGGTGGGTATTTATAGTAAAACATTTGGAAATAAATATCCAAATGTGTAACTACTGTTTTTCCCCTTGCCCACACCACTCCTCTCCCATCAAGGTGCACGGCACCCCCCATGTTATCCTCCCCATGTCATTTCCATGTGTGTGGTGATGATGATGTGTAAGTGAGTTAATGTTTGCTTTTTAAGGTAGAAAATATCTTGGATATTTATACTTTTTACTATATGTAAATTCTAATGTAAATGGTAAGTATATTTTTACTTTTTTACGTGTGTTAATTTCATATGTATGTGTTAATGTATGCATGTATATGTTAGATATGTGTTCAAGTGATATAAACAGCATTGTACAACTTCTATAGGTTAAACCGTTACGAATTCTGATTTCGATTGTCGGACACATTTCCAGTTTTTAGTTTAACTATATATTTTAATAAAAATACTTAAGAATATATTTCTCATCGTTTTAAATAAATTAAAACGATCTCATTTGAATTATAAAACCATATATATTGATATTAAATAAATGTTTATAAAAAGTGCTATGTTATCGATAAAGCGTTCTGAAATTTCTTAGAATTTCAAATCAGGTATATAGTTTCTCAAAACTATTATAAATGATTTACTATCACTTTATAACTAATTAAAATGAATTATTTAGGTAGTGTTTGATTTAAAAATGAATTTTGTTTTTTTGGTTTTCAATATGTATCTCAAATATGAGAAGAATGGAGGGACGATGGAAGAGATGAAAGAAAGACCGACGAGAGGACGAAGGGGGTAGAGGGAGGACGGAAGAATGGATTGTTTCATGTGCTTTTATTATTTCCCAAAACGTGGAAAATAAAACAAGTTGTTTTCTATTTTGTATGTTAACTTTGTTTTCTAAATTGGTCATTTTCGACAATATGAATGCGTTTTCTACATTTTTTTATGGACAAAAACTAAAAACTAAAAATGAAAAACCAAACACTACCTTAATTATTTAAACTTAACTTGAATTTCCAAAGAATTATATAAAAGCGATGACATCTCTAGTGATGTCATAAATACGTTTTATTTCTAAAAATAAAATAAATAATTTTATTTCATAATCTTGTTTTAATATACATATTAGTATATGTATCCAGACTCCTACACTCAAACACTGAGAAAATCTCGTTTCTATTGAAAATCAATTTATTAATGAAAATTTATGTACACGTGCTTTATTTATGAAACTATATTCCACAATTATATTTTGAAACAAGTTTCTTATCATAATTTTAGGGTTTAAATCTTTATAGTTGGTGTTATAAAACCATTTATTTGAATATTTCAAAATTAAATAACATTTATCAAAGTGATAAATTTGCAGTCCTTAAACTATGAATCAAAAGCATACCTTCCATTACAGACTTTCCTTTCTTAGCAACAGTTGGTCTCGATGCAGGTGGCTCCAAAGAAAATACTTTTCCTTTGTTAGCTTTGATTGGTTCTGGACATTCATTCTTGAACTACCCTACCTGGTTGCTGTTATAACATGTTACTTTTTCTTTCTCGCAACTTTCTTTCCTAAGGGTTTCTTCATATCCCCAAAGCAACACTCATTAGCAAAGTGCCCCTTCTTGTTGTAGCTATAGCAAACAATATTAGCCTTCTTTTTCTTGGCATTCCACCCTTCTGAGTTGCCTTCTTGTTAAATAACTTCCACTTCTTACTCCAAGAACCCGGAATCTCCACTAACTTCTCTTTTCCAAAAGTCGAAAGCATTTCCTCATTTTGTATCACCATCTCCACCACTACATTACATGAGTCTCTAAGATGTGGCATTGTTGCTTTAGCAATTTCCGACTTCAACCCAAGGATTAACTTCTCATTCCTCTTAATCATAGTATCTATAATGGCGTATCCATACCTAGAGAGCTCAACAAACTTAGTGGCATATTCCAACACTGACATTTCTCATTGCTATAGATTAGCAAACTTCCTAAGCAAGGTTGACTTGGCTACCTCGGATAAAAATCTCTCCTTGAATCTCCTTCGAATTTCTGCCCAAGTCAATTCCTCTTCTTGCACACCTATGGTTACCATGTTCCATCAGTACAAAGTAGCTCCCTGTAACTGCCTTGATGCTAACCTCCTTTTTTCCCATCGTTCAAACCTAAGTCAGCAAAGATTCTCTCATAATGCAGTAGCCAATTCTCTAATTCAATCGCATTCTTAGTTCCTCCAAGACTAAAATAATCCCGGCTCAACTTAGCATAGTTGTTGCCAATAGGTGCCTTGGGATTAGCTCCTCCTGCATTAGCAGCATTACCTCCAGCCAAACCAGGGACAGGTCCAACTTGCATCATGTTGACAAAGAATTGATACATAATCCTCATATCTACTGGTAGGGTTCCAGCACTCACTTTAGTATTTGCTTGTCGATCGGGATTGCTTTTAGTATTGGACCGAACATTTCCATTAGTCATGGTGCTTCCGCCAACTAGATTCACTCTTCCGTTCCCTACTTCCATATCCAGCATTCTCGTAATTTGCATATGAGCCTTAGTAAGACATAGAAGAATGGTCTAAGAGAGAGGGAAAAATACAGGTACGTTACTATAGCGTTATCCTATACCCCAGTCATATTCTTTGATTCATTTGGATTATGTTTTCAAAACTCTTTTCAGTTTAAAATTCTTGTAAGTTTTATATAAACCTATGCTCTGATACCAAATTGTAACATCCCATATTTTGAGACCCAAAAATAAGCGCTATGGTGCTACAGTCATCCATATTTTTAATTTCTAGTGACAAAATGCGGCTATATTGATCATATATAACATCAGAAACACGTGAATATGAAATTTTTCAAAAATTAATTCATTAAATAAACTTTCACATTTCATTTCAAAATAAGATTTCATATGCATTACATAATCCCATTCGATCTCTCTTTAGAGAAAATATAATTATTACAAAATACTCCAAGAGCGATATATGAAGATGCCCCCTTGGATAATCAGAGTCTAATACTTAACAATTATACAGTTTTCCATTACATCCATTAAGCAAACTGAAAACAACACAGTGGATAAAATAAAGCTCCTAAATAGCTATCTTGCCTCCTTCATGTCTTTGGAAGCTTATTCATCAAACTGGAATCCTGAAAATCCTTACTCCCGGCCTGCTCAAATGAGCACCCGAGAGTTTGAGGGGGAAAACAAATACTTAGTTCAAACAAATAGACTGGTGTGAATGATAATATTCCAACTCGAACCAAATAGATATCTAATGAGGCCATGGCGTTGAGCGAAATGGGTTTTCTCCTTACTAGTATCTTATCAAAATATATCAACCATAAATCATGCTCCTGCATCCACAATGATTAGAGCGGAAATTGAACATGATCGTATGCATGCATGCAACGTGGATAAGTCTGACTAATATGTCAACATAGGGTTATGCATTCCTGTGGTTTACACAATCTCCCAAAATGGACCAATTGTCTCTAATCATAATTTTCCTAGGGTTACTAAGAACCTATTAGTTTTCATAGGCTAACTAACAACCTATCTCTAGATATAGTTAGGAGGTCTCCAAATACGGTAGGAGGTATCGGGATGGCCTTTCCTTAATTAAGCTTAACCAGATATACCAAAGTCACGAACTATGGTTAGGAGAATCAAATAATAATATTAATCTCTAGATACTTTAGGCAAACAACTAATACTCTAAATATGGTTTGGACTTACCAACAATGCTCCAGATACGGTTAGGAGTCTTTCATCAATCTTGTGTGAGCATATAGAGCTACGAGTTCCTTCATGTGCGTAAACATCCTTTTATTTCAGTAAGCCCTATGCAATGGAATCGTGGATCTTTGCCAACCGGGGGCTAACTGTTGAAGCATAGGGCGCGACCCTACACCAGTCCCACTTTCTACTCATTATCTTGTGTTAATCATATCTTTTGATATGTCTAAGGCATCATAGCACAATTAGATCTTTTCGATCTCCTGGATGCAATTCTACTCACTCGGGAGTTTAGTCTGGTCATACTTACTACTGGGATTACCTAACTAGTTCTTCTACCCTTAAACTTTTCCCAAATGCAAATATGGGTCATGATAATGTGAGTATAACAATAATAAACATGCAAATACAACTGATCAATGATAACAAGAACATATAACATCCATCACTCAAATATGTTCAATCAATGGTCATTGGTATTATGTAATTACTTAATCTTAAGTAATAACTCCCTTTAGTAATTTCATATAAAAACTTAGGTTAAACAATAATTCATTTCTTGAAAACATTTTCATTATATGCATAATCCCCTTAATTCATATTTTCAAATAAGGAAAATATATCCCGTTATTTTACCAATCCCTCATGCCAATTTATAATCCAATATAGAACATCCATGTATGTTTTCGGTATCAATATGAGGATCGCACCTCCTTATTATAGGGAATACAACCATTTATTAGAAAGGGGAATTTGTTTAAAGGACAAAAATTTATTTTTTTTAGTCTTAAGGACACAACCTCCATATTTTAGTCACAAGGACAAACATTCTCCCAAAATAAGTCATAAGGACAAACCACCAAAATTATCAACCACCACTTCTCGCACCACCACCCACCGCCATCACCTGCACCACCAGCATCGTCGTCGTTCCCAACACCACCACAATCGCCAAAATCTGAAATTTTAGTAGTAGGTTCGACACGGCTACTATGTAGTATATGTTTCCTTTTATTAAATAAAATGATATTAGGCGGTATCATTAATGTTATTATAAGCTAAAATATACATATACTTTTCCAATTTATATTTACTCCTTCGTAATCACCATCAGTACATATCCTGCTATACATAAAGAAAAGGTGCATCATTAAAAAAAATTAAAGAGAAATAGAAAACTCACATTATCATTTACATCTACTATCAAAAAACTGCTACCATCAAATGTGTATAAAACTACTACTATCAAATGTGTATCTATCAAAAACCCGCTACTATTAAGTGTATATCTATCAAAAAATTGCTACTACCAAATGTGTATAAAACTGCTACTATCAAATGTGTATAAAACAGCTACTATCAAATGTGTATAAAATTGCTACAATCAAATGTATATGTATCAAAAAACTGCTACTATCAAATGCATATAAAACTGCTACTATCAAATGTGTATAAAACTGCTACTATCAAATGTGTATAAAACTGCTACCATCAAATTGTGTATACAGTGTCATTTACTGCTACTATCAACAAACATAAAATGTGTATAAAACTGCTACTATAATTCACAATTACTATTAAATGTGTGTAAACTACAACTATAATTCATAAATACTATTAACTGTGTATAAACTGCTACTATAATTCAAAAGGAAACAAAATTCGTAAACTGGTACTACAAATATAATAAATGCACACTTTATCTATAAAATGGTACATTTGTTCAAATATTGCTACTCAAATTCATAAACTACTACTATAATTCATAATATAATTCATAAACTCTACTATAATTCATAAATATTATTTAGTGTGGATAAACCGTTACTATAATTCAAAAAAAACAACTACAATGCAAAAACTGCTGCTACAAGCATAATAAATATTAAAAAATAAAATAAAATGATTGTGACGCCCCACCTCTATACCCACGCTAGCCAAGAACACTACGGTGTAATGCTGTCAACTAGCATGGAGAATAAGGCTGTTGAGGAGCGACCATCCATGTAACTTCTTTGAGCGAGCACCGATATGTCAGATAGTATAGCATGAACTTCATTTAAGGAGGAAATCCGACATACTGATACAAACCCAAAGCTATCACACGGTGGCTATATAAAATCTTCAGAAACAAATATAGAAATAAACGTAACACAAATCAGTCAGAAACAATTCATATCACAAAGGCGGAATAAGATATGAATATTACACCTAAAAGTGTATATCAGAGTAGTGGTCGAATAAGATCCACAATAATACAAAAGAATAGATACAAGTGCAAGACAATAGAATATGTATACATCAAGGAGTCTAATCTCAAATGTATACAACAAAAACTACTAAACTAGAGTAGTTAGCCAAAAGTCAGATGATGGTTCCAGATAGGAAGTCATGAGGAAGCACCTGTAAAATCTCAGTCTGACCCGAGTATTATTTAAGAAGAAAATAATAAACGGATCAGTCTAACTATAATTATCAGATAAAATGAGATATAAGAAGAGATATGACAAAGACGTATGATAACCATAAAGCCATACTATGATAAGTATCTAATCGAAAATCAATCCAGAGATGAATCAATATCACAAGAATCTTCTCAAAGATTAAAAGAATGTCATATTCTTAATTTAATTCACCAAGCCACAATAAATGACATACATATCAATGCCAACTGAACAAGGTGGTGAAACATGAATCCCAGAAATCAATAAATTAGAAATCCAGAAATCACAAGAAAGAGGATGGCCAATCCCATAAACTGAACATCGACGCACCTAGAAAGGTTCGCCCCATGTAAAGTCTAGCATCGATACACCTAGAAAGACATACCCCATGCAAAGTCGAACATCGACGCACCTAGAAAGATACGACCCATGCTCTAGCATCGACGCACCTAGAAAGATACGCCTCATGCATAAATAAACATCGACGCAACTAGAAAGATACGCCCCATGTAATGTCTAACATCGATGCACCTAGAAAGATACAACCCATGCAAAGTCGAACATCGACGCACCTAGAAAGATACGACCCATGCATAGACGAACATCGACGCACCTAAATAGATACGCCCCATGCCCCGACTTATTGAGCCGATTGCTCCACGAAGTAAATAAACATCGACACACCTAAATAGGTACGACCCATGCGAGAAATAAACATCGACGCACCTAAATAGATACGACCCATGCGAGAAGTGAGACGAAGCTCAATAAAATGAGGAACAGTCCTCCACGTGGACAAAGAGACATCGCACATTGCTAGTCTAAACCATAAAATGATCGTCATCGATCATAAAGAAGTGTCGATTACACTAAGCTAGTAAATATAAGAGTTTAGCTTCATGTCCCATAACCACTTGCTTAACTCAAATATTTACGAACAGATTGTAGATCTGCACTAGAAAATTGTCACAAGAGTTTCAATATGTGTGAATCGAAATCACACCAATGAGGTATAGACTAACCTTGAAGATAAAGAGATATGTGTGAATCGAGATCACACAAATGGTGTCTAGTCTAACCTCGCAAACAAAGAGACATCGCTCAATCGCTAGTCTAAATCACAAGAATGATCATCATGATCATAAGGAAGTGTCGATTACACTAAGCTAGTAAATATAAGAGCTTAGCTTCATGTCCCATAACCACTTGCTTAACTCAAATATTTACGAACAGATTGTAGATCTACACTAGAAAATTGTCACAAGAGTTTCAATCGAACAAGTCCATAAATTAACCGACGAAGTAAACGCAAGCGTTTCATACCACTTGTTTTGCTAAGCCGTTTAATTATATTTTCTCATACGAATGAGGTAAAGGTTTATATATACTAATAGATTGGAAAACAGTTTAAGAAACGAGCTTTGTAATTAAAATAGTGCCAAAATCATTTTGATGAAAGAGTTTTGATATTTACTACTAGTATAGAAAACCTTTATATTTTGAAGTGACAAATCATAGAAGTGATTGTAGAAACAATCAATCATAAAAAATCACGTTCGAAGACGTGAGTAAAGTCCAAAGAAATCAATCCCAAAACCATCATAGTAGAAATTCTGATGAATGTTTTTCAGATAAGATCGCCTACGCAGAGGTGTACGGGGTATGACTTAGTGAAGACAAGAGAGGCGAGCGACATTCTTAGAAATCCCGAGAAGAAGTCATCAATGAAGAAAATAAATGATAACGACAAATAGGATCATCACTAATCGATTTAAATTGAGAATTCAATCCAAAAAGGCAATCTGGACTGAAACAGCAGGTTCAGTCGACTGAACAGAGTTTTCAGTCGACTGACCATGTATCTGGAAATTTTCCAGGTTCAGGAAGCTTTCTGTTTCCAGGTTCAGTCGACTGAACAGAGTTTTCAGTCGACTGAATCATGCCTGGAAACTTTCGGGTTCCAGGTTCAGTCGACTGAACAGAGAATTCAGTCGACTGAATCATGCCTGGGCTGTTTTTCAGCCTATACAAATGAAGGGCAAACTCTTCCAAAATGCAACCGGACGAACATAGGCTCTAAGGGATTATGCCAATCAGCAACCCGGCCCTATATGCTCCACGGTGCATCACCAAAAGCATGATCAAACATCCATAAAGAGATATACACACAAATTTGACTTCAAAAACCAAAAATTGGAATATTCACAAAACCAATCCAAATCAAGAGCAAATGCACATGAAGAAGTGTTAGGAATTCATACCTAACAATCAAAGATAATTATAGTCATAGATGTGAGATAAAAATCTCACCTTTATGCACAAGAACTAGTATGAAGAAGCTATAGAGCAATGGCAATGACAATCTCTCTTCAATCCCAACTCAACAAGCTTGATTCTAAGCTAAAAAGAGAAACATTTCCTAAATTAGGTTTAGGAATTTCTGAAATTGATAAGAGAGTGAGTTGGGGAAGAAGAAGAGGAGACTTACCAAAGCTTCTTCTATTGATTCGGAGATAGAACTTGATTTGTAGATGGAAACTAGGGTTTTAGAGTTTTAATTTCCCATTCCACTCACCATTAATCTCTTTAGAACTGAAATGAAGAGGAGGAGGGAGTGAATGAAGAGGGGGTTTCAGTTTGGAGTGTTAAGTTAAAACATAGGGCTGAACCAAACCCAAACCCAAAGTGAAAATGGTCAAATTTTTGACTAGCTCCAAACATATCGAAGTTTATACTCAAAAAGATCGCAAACGACATTTTGAACTCAATGGGGGTGGTCTCGAGTCCTAATTTGACCGTATGCAAGAAGTAGCTTTTCGGACTAACATCCGATTAACGATTTAAATATAAAAATTATAAAATCGATAAATATGCGGGTTGTTACAATGATACTAAGATTGTAATTTTTATTACAAGTAAAAGACAACAAACAACGTTGGACCATACTGATACTATATAGTATTATTTTATTCTTATTAAATTCAACTAAAAATATTATTACAACTTGTGAAATATTACTACAAAATAGGATTATAGTCTAAGATTACACACTCCTCCTACAAAATGATATTACAAATCAAAAAAATTGTAATGACCCGTATTTTTCTGATAATTTAAATATTAAATTAAATAAGGTTTTGGAAATGTAATATTGTAAGAAATTTAAACTTATGATTTATTAATAGGTAAATAGTTAAAAACATGATTTAAAAATGTTGTTTGAAGGTTAATAACAATCATTTTGATGTAATTTCAATTGATTGAAATGATTGTAAAGTAAATTTGGTTATAAATTGTAAATAAGGAAATAAACCAAATGTTGTATTTTATGGTAAAACTGTACGTAATTAATTGAAATTGGTTAATATAGAATTAATCAGTATATGAATTTATTAGCTTGGTTTGTAAACAATAAACATAGAAATGTGTTTGAAATTGTAAGTTGTAACAATTGTTTAACCATCATTTCATTATTTAATCCACTGAAATTAAATTGGAAATCAATTGCAATAAATCTACTTAAATATTGCAGTTAATATGAATTAAGATGATAATTGTAAAATATTAATGTAATAAGATGTAAACCAATGTTAATTATATTCGTAAGATGATAGTTTAGTGAATAATAAGATATAAATCAAAATAAATAAATTTATTTGAATTTAAATTATAATTGATGAATTTATTGCAATTGAAATTGAACGCTGTAATTTGTGCAACATTTAACATTGGATTCGACATGGAAATTTATTTTAAAGGATTATAAATCACTACACTAAGTAATCAAAAATGATAAAAATTGGCCAACTTTTGAAATTGGTGATTTAATCCATTTAATAATAACTTATTTAATTAATGTGAAAATAGCCATTTTGGCCACTATGTCGGATTTCAACAAAACCAGTTTCATCGGACCTGTAATAGTGAATTATTGTAGGATTTCAAGTATCGTAGCGACCGGACTTGTCGTTTGATCGTGCGGGCTCGAAACGCGTAGAAATCAATTTAATGAATTCAATTGGAATAAACTGGTTCTAAAAGATAACTTCTATATACAATGGAATTTGGATTTGAAACTTGTTCCATTAGTTTAAAAATATCGAAATCATCTATTTTAATATATTGGATGACTCACTTTCGTTTCAGAAGCAGAACAGACGTTTCGGGTCGTTATTGTCGTTTCAAATAATTCGATATGTTCATTCCTTCTTATCGGACTTTGTCTATATAAATAGATTTTTTTCTAACACTAGCAGCCTTTCTATTTCTCATTCATGTTATCTGTCTATTTAATCATCAGCTTCTTCTTTTTCTAATGGCAGAAACCAAATTCCATATTATAACCCTAATTCAATTTCAAATTCAAATCTAAAAATCAAACTCCTCAAAACTATATCGAATTATATATCGTTGGAAAGCTCTCGACGAGTGCAATCCACTACAGTGATTTGTTTTTTGATTTGGATCATGGTTTGGCCAGAAATTAACCATTTATCACCGGCCGTTCGTATTTGGTTTTTGGATTGGACGGTGGATCCGCGACGAGGGTTCGATCGGGAAGCATGGTCATGTAGAGGAGGCGGAGGACTTTCGATCCATACGGTTGCATCATCTTATTCTCGACTAGATTTGCCAGAAATCTCAACTATAGGCGGCGGCATGTCAGTTTTGGTGGGGCATGAGGTGGTGGAGGAGGCATAGGGATCGGATCATAATGATTGTCGACGTGGGTGGCGCAAAAATCGGAGATGTGGCGGCAGCTATAACCCTAGGCGTGTACGTGAGTTGATGGTTTTGATCGAGTGAACGAAGACAGAGGTGACGTGTCGCCTATTTTATTATTTAATTTTAATTAAATTTTTTGATTTGAATCTTCTAACGTACATAACTTTTGCATGCGAGGTCGGATCTACATGCGATTTTCTCCGTTGCGATCGTATCAAAATTACGAACAGTATGGAACTGGTTTGGTCGAATTCTGAGACTGATAGATTTTTGGACTTTAAATCATCGTAAAATCAAAGATGAGTGTCTTAACCCACTCACGACTACTAATCTATCTTATGTTAGTTAAACTAGATTTATGATGTGATTAGAAATTGATTGGTTGCTGTGTGGTATATTTAAATTGTCATTCCAGTTAAATCTGACATTTGTTGAATATAATCGCCATTTAATTTAATATTGAATTTTAAATTGCTAGTTAAATACCTGTTGATGATATCAGTTAATTGTTATTGTTTATTGGTTGATTTGAATGGTGATTGTGATGGATGTTTAACTGTTGATACTGGATGACTAGAACGTTATGTTATATATCACACTGCATGTTCCCTTAGTTTATTGCTAGTAAATCACTATGGGTTGAAATGATACATACCTGAACGTTCTATAGATTATGTAAAAATCGTTATGGGTCGAAATGATAGACTCGAGCGATTTTATGGATTTTTGAATTTATACTCGGGATTACGGGTTGAAATGATATATACCCATAAAATTTAAAACTATTGCGGATTGAAATGATATATATCCGTATCACATGACCATAGGGTAGAATATTATATACGAACTCCGGATTGGTTAAATTAAATGATTTTAAATTCTTAAATTTGAATTCAGTTAAATGATATTATGAAATAAAAATTTATTTATATAAACTAAATTATTTTCGAAATCTAAGCTTTAAATGCTGAAATTGGAATTGGTTTTAATGAATTGTTTAAAGAATTTAAATTTAAATTTCAAAGTGGAATTTTGAAATATAAATGAAATTTATCGAAATTGAGTTATAGAAAACGTTTGAATATTTAAACTTTGAAATCTACTGAATTTGATGTGGTTTAAATTTATAGTTCAAACATGGATTTGAAATCGATATAAGTTAAAATGGTTTTAATGGGTATTTAAATGGAAAAACTTAAATTGAGTTTGTTGATTTGAAATCTGAATACGGTCCAGATTTGTGTAAATGGATGAAACAGTTTGAATTGATATTATTTTAAAATTAATTATTTTAATATAAACTGTTTAAAGATATATCATTTTGAAATTTAAATTTATTTAGATTTTCAAAATATTTACTATATAAACCATTTCAATAATCAAACCATTTTATATTAAACTATTTAACCTATTTAATCTATCTAAACTATTTAATCTATCTATACTATTTTAACCTATTTAGTATATTTAAATTATTTTAGTATATTTTAATCTATTTAAACTATTTTAGTCTATTTTAATCTATTTAAACTATTTTAGTCTATTTTAAACTATTTTAATCAGTTTAAACTATTTTAATCTATTTTAATCTATTTAAACTATTTTAGTCTATTTTAAACTATTTTAATCTATTTAATCTATTTTAAACTATTTAAACTATTTAAACCAGTTAAACTAATTTTAAAGTATCTTTAAACTATTTAAAACTATTTAAAATATTTTAAAATTATTTAAAACCATTTATGACTATCTAAACTATTTTCAAAATTTAAACTATGCAAGGCTGAACTATTTATATTTAAATCTTGGATTTAAAAACGAATATGGTTAAATGATGTTATAACCTAAGTTGGGATTTGAAAGGATATTTTCTAGTGAAATGACATATTTGAGTAAATATGATGATCTTGAAATGAGAGTTTAACCTATTTTGTGGATATGATTTTGAAAGTAAATATTATTTCGGAAGTGATATGATTTTGAAGTAAAATATGATATTTTGATATCAATTATGAATTGGTTTTGGAAATGTAAAAGAACCATCCGTTGTGAAATAAGCATTTGGTTGTTAAAAAACCGAGATCGGATATTGTCATACTTTCTGCCAATACCGAAAACCACTTTAACAACTGTGTATGTGGTGGAGATTCCGAATGAAGTAGGATGGTTTGGCGAACGATTTTGTATGAGGTATTAACATAGCACTGACTCCCTCAAGTCAGCTTGATGTGACTATAACAAGAGCTATACTTGGGCCAGGTGAGGTCTCACCTCCGATCGGACATGCTTCTTCGATACCATATCTGTTGCTTTGTGATTGATTTGGTGGCCAACCCTCGATTTGATTATGGGAGTGTGTTCCGAGGTGGGCGGTTGTAGCTGCTATGCGTTAGCCCGATTCTGCAAAGGGTAGAATCCTACCCTAGCATTACCTCACGTGCCTTGTCACATGCCTTATCGCGCCCATTACGAGTTTGGTTTGTGTCGTGCCTATGGAGTGCTCCCTGATAGCCCACCGGTTTGATGGAGTTTACAGTACTATATAGACTATGACATTTATATAAAATGTGTTAAGGGGGATATGGATAACGCCTTAATACTGTTTTAATACTTTACTTTACTGATAGACATATTATAATAGCGTATATTACTACATAGTAGATAGTTTAACGGATCCTTAGGAGATGGAATCCCGAACATCTCTTAAGTTATTGCACGCACGTTTGACATTGGATAGGAGATGTAAAATCCCATAAACATCTCTCAAGCCATTACACTCATATTTATTTACTATTGATTTGGCGTACATAAGATCTTTTAGTTCTAACTCGCGTGTTTTGTCTTTTCATTATGCTTGGGTCAGTTTGAGCATTTCAGTGTATTGAAGACTCTATTTCTGGAGGACAAAGATGGAGATTTGTATGCTATTTCTTATTATTTATTCCACTGTATCATGTTGTTCCGCTGCATTATTTATTTATTTATTTATTTCTGCTTTATGTGTAACTCTGATCTATATTGTAAAAGTGTAATCAAATGTTATTTGTAAAACAGCTTCATGAACTGTTTATTTGATTATTATATTTTGTCATTCCGCTGTGAGATTCTGTATTTTGTTTCTTTTTTTTTATTTACCCCATAGCAATCCTCCCTTTTGAATGGTTTGAGTCTGACATGTGTGGTTTATTGTCGATTTAAATTGCCCAAAAAGGGTGGATCGTTACAAAAATACTACTACAAACCAAAAAATGTTCAATACTTCAAAACTGCTACTGTAGTTCATAAAACTGATACTACACAGTAGCGCGGTCCTTCTCACCGAATTTTTATCCTTCTGCAATATTATATTGAAAAGTTTGTCCTTCTAACTAAAAAATTAAGAGCATGTCCTTGAAGCTAAAAAATTGATGAATTTTGTCCTTTATACTATTTTCCTGTTATTAGAAAATGTTCATAATTATAAACTTGCAACATAAATATGGCCTAGGGGTAGGCATTTAACCGACCTATCAACCGTTTTAATTGATTTAATCGGCTAACTGAACTTTCAATTAACCGACCGACCTTAACCGATAAAATTCAATTCAATTAACGGTTAACACAATTGCTAACCATGGTTACCATTAACCAAAAAGTTTTGAAGCAACCATATGAGCCATCGAATCAGATTCGTATTGCTACTATTACCACCATAATCGACCCATCGCGATTTTCCATAAACCCTAAAGTAAAACATACGAACGCCGCTTTCTTTCATTTTTTGTATTTCCTCTCTTCAATTCAAAAACCCTAGATTGTCAATACATACATATTTCAAGCAATACATAATCGATTTCGAGCAAAACTATCAATTTTGATATGGTGAATACTAGCCGAAAGAGGGAGAATGTGAGTTTGTTCTCACTTTTACCTGTTTTATTTAATTATTCCGTGTTTAATTATTAGATTTATTTAAATGAATACTAGCCAAAAGTTATCACATGTTTAATTGTTAAACAATTTTTACCGTCTTATAATTGAGAATTCTTCTGAGAATTAAGATGAATGATCCAGGTTCAGACTTGAACATTAAGACGAATGTTTAATTAAGAATGGCATTAATTGAGAATTCTAAGCATTAAGATGAATGTTTAATTAAAAAACTCTTGTTTTTGACATGTGTAATTATTTCTGTGATTAAAAAACTCTATGCTAAAAATCTAACAATTCTTGTAACCTTGATGATGGATGCACACTCCAATATGCTAGAAAGTAGCAGAAATTCAAATAGAAGCGACTAGTGATGTGTGTATTCATCTTCCTTACATTGTAGAAGGAAAATAATGGACAGTTTTGTGTGTATTCAGTTTTTAACTGCATTAGTTATAAGATTACATTTATAATGTATATTTCAATAATATATATTTGTTTTCATGCACTATAACAGGTACAAATAGGTAGTTCTAGAAAAACAAGGGATGACGATGAGTTTGTGGAAGAAGCAGATGATGAGGAAACCGGTGAAGAAGAAATCAATTTTAGAAAACCTCCTCTACACCCAAAGCGTAGGCCTTCTTCTAAAAAGCCTTCCCCGGTATGGGAACATTTACTAAAGAAGCTAATTCAATTTCCAGAAATGTATTTGTAACTATTGTGGTCAACAATTTGCATATGATTCTAAATCAAATGGCATTGCACATTTAAATTATCATATAAAGCATCCATGTATCCATTCCACGTGATAGTGATAAGAGATAAAAAACTTTAGCTTTTGGAACAAATAGCAATAGTAAAGGTACATGTAGTCGCAATCTTATCACATGGTCCTTTAATAAATAGGAATGTTGAAAAGCATTAGTTCAAATGCTAGTTATTGATGAACTCCCATTTAGTTTGGTGGAGGGTGAAGGTTTTCTTCTATTTTGTCAGGAATTGTGTTCTAGTTTTGAAGTTCCTTAGCATAGAACAATTTGTAGGGATATTCTTCAATTATATTAGGATTCGATGGATTCTCTTAAAAAAATGTTCTCAAACTCATTGCATGGTGTTTGTCTAACTATCAATACATGGACATTTATTCAAAATGTGAAGTATATGGTTTTAATTGCATACTTTATTGATGGAGATTGAAAGTTACATAAAAGGATTATATATTTTTATGTAATTACTAGTCATAAAGGAGAAAATATTGGAAAACTTATTTTCCATTGAATCAAAAAATAGGAAATCAAAAGAATAGTGTCTATCACGGTCGACAATGCTAGTGCAAATGGAGTGGCAATTAATTATGTAAAAAGAAAATTAAATGATAATAATGGTGGTTGTGTTTTGAATGATGATTTCATGTATGTTCGTTATTGTGCTCATATAACTAATTTAATTGTTAATGACGGGCTAAAAGAAATTGGTAGTACTATAGTTGGAATTTGTACTACAGTCAGATTTGTGCAATCATCTCCAGCACGATTGACTAAATTCAGAGAGATGTGTTTAAGTTTGGGAATTGAGAATAAATCTTTGCTTATTTTGGATATACCGACTAGGTGGAATTCACGTATATGATGTTGGAAGCGGCTTTAAAATACAGAAGGGTTTTTGTTGATATGAAAGAAAACGATGGTACTTTTGTTGCCAACTTTAATGATGAAATTCATCTTCCGAGTTCTATGGATTGGAAAAATGCTGAATTATTTGTTAAATTCTTAAATTATTTTATGATATTACTTTAAAATTTAGCAAAACTTTATCCATTAGCGCAAATGTTTGTTTTGCCAAGCTTAGTCGAATTCAAGAAAAACTTAGAGCATTGATTGCGAAAACAAAATCCTTCTCTTGGTAAAATGGCAATTAGTATAAAAGCAAAGTTTGATAAATATTGGGAAAGCGTAGGTAACATGAACAAAATTTTGCTTACTACATGTATGCTTGACCCAAAGTATAGATTCCAATTTTTGAAGTTATGTCTTGAAGACATGTACGAGAAAAATGTTGCGGAAGACATATTAAAAAGTATAAAGAATATTTTGATAAGGTTGTTTGACTTCTATGTTAAGATTGTACATTAGGAACACAAACGCGTGATGAACCACAACCTAGTACCTCTGTAGCTAGTGAACGTGTTGAGGATGTTAGTGATGTTCTTTATAAATGAATGAATACTTTTCTAAGAATAGTTCAACAACACGATAATGAAGGTAATGAACTAGAAAAGTATCTAAATGCTCCGATTGAGGGTACACCAAATAATATTGATGTTTTACTATGGTCGAAGGTAAATAGTTCCAAATATCATGTTTTATCTTTAGTCCCTCGGGATCTTCTTGCTATTCTGGTATCCACGGTTGCTTTTGAATAAGCTTTTAACACTAGAGAAAGAATTGTAGATCCTTTTCATGGTACTTTGAGTTTACGGATGGTTGAGGCTATACTCAAACTTAGTTAAGGTCTAAACCAAATTTTGTCAATCACTAGATTGAGGGTCCTATCGATGATGTTTCTTATTATGATTAACTCCTCCCAGGTGGTATTAGCATTTGTAAATTAATATATTTCCTTAATTATTTGATTTAAATACAATACTCTAACCTACTTGTTTTCCATGTAGATTTTGTACATGGATGTCAATGTGAGTCGCCATTATCTTTTATGTTCAACATGGATAGTCCATGTTCGCCATCGCTGTATTCACCTTCACCACGTTCATGTAGTAGAATTTTGTTCATGCAACTGGTATATTTCTAATTGGTTATAGAATATGTTTGATTGTTTATTTCAAGTGATAGGTGGATGTTATATGAATAGTGACCAATAATTCAGAATTATCGTTGTTGTTTCAGGTATGAGCGTATTTGTAAAGTAAATGGCTACATCTTAATAATTCACCATGTTAAAATGATTGCATATATATATACCCGTTAGTACAAATTTGCTTCAAATGTGTTACCTATTTTCACTTTTAAGGGAGTTCATATCATGTTTTCTTGTAAGGGAGTAAACATCATTTTTTTCACTGTGAGCACTCGGGTTAGACATAGAAAATATTTTGAGCTTTCCTTATATGTAGTTTGAACTTGCTTAGATTTAGAACTTTCTTTATTGCTAGCTTTACATTTTTTCACTACCATGCTTTACATTTTTTCACTGCCATGCTTTACAACATTAACTCTGCTGCTAGTATTATATTTTCTTATGACAGTATTAAATGAATACTGCTTATCATCTCTCTGTTGCTGCCATGTTTGAAAAGTTGGATCCTAATGGAGTTCGACAAACTCATCCCTTGTTTTCAAACTAATTACAATGTTTGAAAATAATACATAGAACTACTTATTTTACTAGTTTGTACTTGGTAAATATATTGAACTATTACCTAGAACTAATTGTAATGCTTTCTACCATAGGACTGATTATAATGTTTGTGCCAAGTAAATATATAATAGAACAGACAATGATTTTACCTGTTTTACCATAGGACATTAATATATAAAGTGATTAATGTTTTATATATTTACTATGCACACTTTAATGAATTACCTGTTTTACCATATGACATTAATATATAAAGTGATTGATGTTTTATATATTTACCTTGCACACTTTATCGAATTACCTGTTTGAAAATAACATATAGAACTGATTATGTTTGAAAACATTATATCTACTATCTCACTTATTTACTCAATATGTAGTTTCACACAATTACAGTGTTAGTATGCATTGCATTTTAATTTACAGTGGAATATGGATGGAGATATGGAGTAGATTTGAAGGCTGAAGCTCACTATCTCAGGCTCAAATTCAATCTCCAAACAATCATTTTAATTTTCATTGCATTTTAATTTTCATTGCATTTGCAGTGGAAAACGAATGTATTTGTATTGTATGTACTATCTAGTATTGTAGACTCGTATTATTTGTACTATTAACTATGAATTATGGTGTGGACTATGCAGTGTGGACTATTGTTATAAATGTGGACTTTGTGATTGTTGTTTATGTTTATAATGGACTGTAAACTTGTAGACTTAGTAAGTTAGTTGTGGACTGTTGAGCATTGTTGTTTATGTTTATGAATTATAGACTTGTGGTTGCACATTGCATTGGTTGTGAAATCATTAATGTTTGTGATATGTTGCAATATTGCGGTTAACCATTGGTTAACTATGCATCATCTAACCATTACTGTTAAACGGTCAACCATACAGTGGTTAACTGATTGGTCGAAAGGTTAACCGAACCGATTAATCTGGCTGGTTAACCAGAACTAAATTTAATCGGTTCGGTCCGTAGATGCAATTAGTTTTAACCAATGAAACAGTCAACCAACCATTATTTTTCACTAATTAACCATTCAAATTAATTGATCGGTTCGGTTAACCGACCGTGCCCACACTATTACGGCCGGCATGGGATGTCATGTCCCTTCTTATAAAAGCTTTAATAAAGAATTCCGGTTTATATAACTTAAGGCTATAATGTCGAAACCATTGTTATCGTAACATAGAAATATATAGGTTGTCGAACCTATTAAATATAGCCTTTTATACATAAGATATATGGACGCCAACATTGATGGCATACATCATCAATACTACAAAACCATTGACATCGGGTGCTTTACAACAGCAGCTACTATATTGAGTATAAGGTATATTGAAACCATGATATAGCGGTGTCATTAACACAAAATATTTAAAGTCGAAAATAATATTTGCGGCATCACTGCCTTAAGCTATGGCATCGAAATAGGAAGCATGCAGCATCATTGCCATAGTACAGTAGATACGGAAAATAATGGCATGTGGCATCATTTAAAACCTGGGTGAAGACTTGCGGCATTAATATCATATGTTATAGATTTCAAAACAAAGAAACAAGGGAGGTCGGAATAGTTCTAGTGTGTTACGAGATCACCATGTCAACATTGATTGGATGCTGAAGACTTTATACTATATGACTTCAATCTGAACAGATTCTTTCCATACCAACATAGTTGATATCGCAAGCAAGAGCTAACTCAGAGCCGTTAGCAGCTTACCCAGTAGATCCGTGCTAACACGGAGCTCGCAAACCAACTAAATGAGGAAGGACGAAGAAGATCCAGAAGGGATCGTGCTTCCTATTCATCCACCGAAAGCTCGGCTTTACAAGCATAGAGCTACACGCCAACAGCTGGATGGAAATTATGTGCAAGCCTCCGCGCATCAGCACGTTCTGAATCTCGGACAAGCCGAAGCTGGTTTTTCTACAAGACATCAAGCTAGGCTCTCCTCCCGAGGAGGGACGCTTCCTTATCACACTGTCGATAGCCATGCAGCTGCCGTCGCCATAGACTTGGATGCTGAGATTCGGAATCGAGCAGATCCGACCCTTCGTCAACATGCTCATGCTCCAGAACCCTATGTTCCTAAACACTTGGAGCCAAGAAGGCGAAGAACGGACCATCGACTGCACCCGGACCGTCCCCGCAACGTGGAACCTGTAATACCCCAAAATTTTGTGAAAAATCATTGTTGTAAAATGATTTAATTTTTGAAATATTTAGATTTAAATATGGTGAAAGTTTTGGAATAAATAGTGTGCAAGTATATGTGTGCACATGTACATTGAAAATAGCACAAGGAAGAGATTTAAAAATCTCTGAAATATATATATATATATATATATAGGAAAGTAAATTCCTTATTTAAAGCATTGGATTGTAATTTAAGCATAAAGTTAAAAATGAAGTATATGCTTAAATGTATTTTCTGTGAAACAAGGGGAGATTAAATAAATAAATATTTTTATTTATGTTTTCACTTGTATATTCTGTGAGCAGAAAAATGTCAAGCTAAGCAAAAGAGTAACATTAAATAGGTATAAAGCATAAAACAGGTATGTATGTTATGTATGGACAGGAATAGAAAGAAGGGGGATTTCCAAAAATGAGCAAATGGATAAATATAAAATATGGTAGTCACACTTTTAACATGACTAGGTGAGTGGCCATTTTTCTGAAAAAGTAAAGGGAAGAAAATACTGCCTTCAACTAATTATTATGGCCGGGGTATTAAGGAGGAAAATGAATGAAAAATGCATGAAGATGGTTAGGTCAGAAATGGAATTTTGTTTTAACAAACCCTAGTGGAAAAATGCATATAAATAGGCAGTTTCAGCCAGTAAAATTATCTTTACCCCGAGCTGCACAAAAATAAGAAAGGAAGAAAAATATTGGAAGGAAGGAGAAAACACTCATACAAGGATTTTCTGGATTAATAAGAAGAAATATTTAGGTGAGTAACCTCACTGAGTTCATGGCATTAAGACCTGAGATGAGGCAGCCACTTTTTATATTGCCATATTTATATTGCTGGTCTTGATGTATATGATTTCATCAATGCCTTTGGATGTCTTATTTTAAATCTGATATGATTTGATATGGATGTTTTTGGTGATCTTTGCTTTGTTGAGACATTTGTCTTTGGATGTGTATCATTACTGTTTTATTTTTACTCAAAAATGTTAAAGTCCAGAATCTTAAAATTATATAGAGAATACTCTCAACTGTTATAGATCTATGGCATGGAAACTTTACAAAAATGTTGGGAGCTGCATTATACTTGGTATAAGTGCTGAGGCTTGAGAAGAAAAATGTTAAGGGTGCAATAGAAATTTTCTAAGTGCTGAGCCCTTAATCAAATCAAAAAAAAAGAAACTCACAAGCTAAAATTATGATTGAACCAGATCCTGAATCTGAATCAATCATAAAGGCTTGCAGATCAATATAATAAGAACATGCTATGCCTCCTTTACAGTTGCAAATATTCTTATATTTTACTGAGATCAAGACATATTGACCCCATTTAGGAAATAACTGTCTGCTTATTTCTGAGGAGAATTATGCTAGGAAAATTATGGATGTTTCCATGTTTGCAGTGACAAGTTCACTTAGCATATTTAATAGGATTTAAGTCAATACACTAGTAAATAAACTAGGGAAGGGAAGGCCAAGAAGGCTGCTGGAATGCTTGTCATATTTGAAGTATGCAAGTTGGCACATGGTTTGTTTAAGCCCTGAGATCTTTGTGCAATGATGTGAATTAGTTCATTGCAATGTGTCCCTGTGATTCCTTAATAGCAGATGAGGCAGGAATATAAATTGAATTATACAACCTGTAAATGAAGAAATAGGAATATGAATATTTCTTAGGATTGGTTGGTATGGAACCATGATGGTTCCAGTGAATGCAAATGTTGCAAATAGATAATTATGTTTGCATGGTTATGTATGCAAGTGTAAGAGTGATAGATGAATATATCATACCAGAATCAACTTATTTATACCATGTTAAAGTAATTGGATGCAGAAATTTGCTTAAATAACTAGTTGGTACTCTTACATTCTCTGTTGCTTAATATCATGAATGTATTGATGTTACTCATACCAGATCTTAGATCTGACCCTTGTTTGCTCATGGCATATGGGGTGTCTCATTTTAAAATGAGGCAGCCACTCATGCTCTTTCAGGGAACGCAGGCACTAAGTAGAAAATGAAGTTATGGCTATTATGGAGGAGTGAATGAACATGCTAGCTAGTTTCAATAAGAGCTTAAATTGATTATATCTGCATGTATTCAGGAAAAATTATGTTTCTAAGATTTCCAGTCATGTAATGAATATTTTATGGTTAGTGATCAAGTTGCTCTTATGCTCTGTAAAGTGTTAGATTAAATTAGTTGTTCTGTCGAAATCATTGTGTGTTAAGGTTTGATTTGTTTTTGAAGTAGTGTCTGGGATATAAACAAGAAAAATATGCTCAAGCATTAGCTATAAAAATCTGGTAAGAAATATACAATTATGTGAGCAATTTCCTTGCAATTATATTATGTATTGGACAATCTTAAGTATTTTAAAAACACTGAGTTTTGGAGTAAATTTAGAATTTACCTTGAAAAATACCTTTAAGTATCTAATTGTTTTTCCTCTGAATTATGTCTACAAATGGTTCAAGTCTACTTTTTAAATTGTTTTGAGAGAGGTAATTGTATGGGAAGGCTTCAGGTATGATGCAAATGACTGGCATTTCAATTGCCATGATCAGATACCTGGCATGACACTAGGCACATGAGTTAACCAGCTTCAAATAAGTGAAGTTTTGGTTGATTATGTTTGATTGTGTTTTGACAGTAAAATGCCTTTCAAAAAAAAAGAGCTTTGGGTTATTTAGCAAATGTTTTACCATAACCAATTTTCAAAGTCATAACAGATATACCATCTGGACAGGCTTACACCAGCAAACCTGGAATTATTCTTATGAATATTTTTAAGTTCAAATTCTTGACATAGCAAATCTTATGCAAATACACAACTCACTATTTGTCGTGTGGGCTAAGATTAAGGCAAACAAGTCACATAGGTTGAATCTTAAATACTAAAGTTTTTTTTAGAAAATACATAAGTGGAAAATGATAAGTGAATATATCATTTCTGGCCTTAGCCAAATATCAATACCTTTGATCCATGATCTGAAATACAAATTTCAAGAATCTTGGAATTTAACTGACATGGTAAAATTGATATTAAAACTATCAATTAGAATGAGCAAGTTCTTATGAATTAAATATGCATAGGATTTACTGACTTATTACAAATATTCAAAAGTATATAGTAATAAACTTTAGGCAGAATTGCTAAAATCTAAATCAAACAGAATGCTCTTGTACAACAAATAAAAATAAAGTATATACTCTGAATTCAAACAAGAGGAACACATACATCTTCATATGTATGTGTATGTTATTAGAAATACACTGATATATTTATATTGGTAAATTATTTTGATCTTGGATATATTTTGTTTATTGGAGAAAGAAAATGACCTTGGGAAATATATTTGTAATGAATGATATATCTATATATCATCTCTTAAAAAAAAATCCTTATGAAATTAGGGTAGAAATAGGAGGGTCATTTCAGTTGGTATCAGAGCACTTGGTTGCATTGATTGCTAAGTAATATAGAAATGTATTATGTCTGTTTGTTTTGGATGAAATAATTTAGATAAGAAAATAGAAATTATAGAAGTACTCATAATATACTAATACCATTTGCCCAGAATTTAGTTAGCAGACCATGGTAGGAAGAGGATCTCATCACAATGCAGGACCCAGTGCACCTCAAATGCTTGATATGCAAGAATTTGTGAGGGTTTTAAGAGAAGGGATTGGGCATAGGCCTGAGAACCCACATGAAGAGCTTTCAAAACTACTAAAGACTTATTCCAATTTGGGAGGCAGGAGTTTTGAAGGAACTGAAAGTGTGATGGAAATTCAAGCATGGTTGAGAACACTTGATAGGATTTTCAATGACATGCAGTTAGATGACCAAAGGAAGAGGCAAGTAGCTTCAAGACAACTGAAAGGGGTAGCTTTAAGCTGGTGGGAGGTGATCATAGCCGGAAGAAATGAAAATGAAATCACTTGGAATCAGTTCAAGGAGATGTTGGAGGCAAGATTTGTACCAGCATCAGCCAAGACCACTTTGCTTGAAGAATTTATCAAACTTAGGCAGGGAACTTTGAATGTCACTGAATACACTCAAAAGTTTGACGGGCTATCCAATTATGGAGCAATGCTAGTGGCAGATGAAGCATCCAAAAATGATAGGTATATAAAAGGTCTGAACCCAGGACTTAGCAGGGCTATGCTACCATATGCAGATAGAACTTTTGATCAAGTAATTGATCTGGCCTTGAAACTGGAACAACATGACAAAGAAAGAGAGAAATATAGGAATTTTAAGAGCAGCAACAAGAAGGATAAGGGAATATATCACCCTTATGATAAAAAGAAGGAGGAGGCAGACAACAGGAAGAGTAAAGACACAAAAGCCAATGATACTAAGAAGAAATTGGTTTGCCATCATTGTGGTAAAGAAGGACACATCAAACCAAGGTGCCCAGAGTTAAAAGGAGGAGCCTTCAAATGCTACCTATGTGGGAAAGAGGGGCATATGAAGAGGAACTGTCCTGAGAATAAACAGCAAGGGAAATTGGCAACTTTGGGAGGTAAAGGCAAATCTGCAGTGGAAATTGATGCTGAAAATCATGGCCAAGTGGAAGGTACATTACTCATTTGTGCCATACCCATACCAGTAGTATATGATACTGGAGCAACACACTCTTTGATTTCCTATGAATTAGTTAAAGTGTTAAAATTAAACTGCATATTGGTTGAAACCCCATTGCTTGTACAAAGTCCCCTAGGGAGTTCTAGTGTTTTGAACATGAATTGTGTGGATGTGGAGTTAAACATAGGAGGAAATATTTTTATTTCCAATTTATATGTTTTAAATTACCCAAATATAGGAGTTATATTGGGGGTAGATTGGTTAAGGCAATTTAAAGCCATAATTAATTTAGACTCATCCACCATATCATTGCAAAATTCTAGAGGCCAGAGGATCACAGTTCTATGTGAAGTAGCTAAGGAAGGAAAATTATATCATTTAGTTGACTTAGAAAAAGATCTCAGTGAACTAATCATTGAAGAAATTCCCATAGTTAATGAATACTTGGATGTGTTTGGGGAAGTTAAGGGTGTTCCGCAGCACAGACCAGTTGAGTTTCAAATTAATCTCATTCCAGGAGCAAGTCCAATAATCAAGAAACCTTATAGAATGGGGCCGAGTGAACTGAAAGAATTGAAAAATCAGTTGGAAGAATTAGAAGGCAAGGGATTTATAAGGCCAAGCAATTCCTGCTGGGGTTCTCCAGTAGTGTTTGTAAGAAAACATGATGGTACCTTGAGAATGTGCATAGATTACAGAGAACTAAATAAAGTAACCATCAAGAATAAATACCCATTGCCTAGAATAGATGATCTCTTTGACCAACTCAGTGAAGCTAAAATATTTTCTAGACTAGACCTAGCATCAGGATTCCATCAAATGAAGGTTGAAGACTCAAGTGTTAAGTATACTGCATTTAACACAAGATATGGCTTATATGAATTTATGGTTATGCCATTTGGTTTGACAAATGCTCCTTCATATTTTGTTGATTTGATGAATAGAATATTTAGAGATTATTTAGACAAGTTTGTACTGATTTTTATTGATGACATTTTGATTTATTCCAAGACAGTGGAAGAGCATAAAAATCATTTGCATTTAGTTTTGTCAAGGCTAAGGGAAAATGATTTAAAGGCAAAATTTTCAAAATGTGCATTTTGGAAAGAAGAAGTACATTTTCTTGGGCATGTTATCTCTGCCAAAGGAATATCAGTAAACCCTAATAAGGTAGTGGCAATCCAAGCATGGAAAAGGCCTAGTGCCATCAGTGAGATTAGATCATTTATGGGGATGGCAGGATATTATAGGAGATTTATAAAAGATTTCTCAAAAATATCATCACCCCTTACCAATTTAACTAGAAAGAACCAAGCCTTTGTATGGACAGAAAAATGTGAGCAAGCTTTTATCAAAATAAAGGAAGCTCTGATTAATGCACCAGTATTGAGAGTGCCAGAAGGAAATGAAAATTTAGTTGTGTACACTGATGCAAGTGGCTCTGGGTTAGGGGCTGTGTTGATGCAGCAAGACCAGGTGGTAGCCTATGCATCTAGGCAATTAAAGCCACATGAAACAAGATATGCAACCCATGATCTTGAACTAGCAGCAGTTGTGTATGCTTTGAAACTTTGGAGACATTATTTGTTAGGTGCCAAATTCATTTTGTACACTGATCATAAGGCACTGAAATATTTATTCTCACAAAAAGATTTGAACATGAGGCAACATAGATGGGTAGAGTTCCTAGCTGCCTATGATCTAGATATACTGTATACACCAGGCAAGGCAAATAAAGTTGCAGATGCCTTGAGTAGACAACATGCCAAGGTAGCCATGTTGATGATGGAAGAGTTTAAGGATTTGTCTATACTTACTGATTTGGAAATTGAGGAAAACAGTGAGGTACAAATGATGCCCATTGAAGAAGATGAAGGTAAAGGAAAATTAAGTATGATATCTCTGCAATCAGATTTACATCTTAAGATTGGGAAAATGCAGGAACAAGACCTAAACATGGTGGAAAAGTAAATGCTCATATCAAAAGGGGAAGAAGTAATAAATTATCAAGTTGATAAAAATGGTTATTTAAGGAATAAAAATAGGATATGTGTTCCAGAAAATATAGAATTAAAGGACGAAATATTAAATGAATACCATAGGAGTAAGTACTCCATACACCCAGGTAGCACCAAGATGTATCAAAATTTGAAAAGAAATCTTTGGTGGAAGGGGATGAAGTCAGATGTGGCCAGACATGTTGCAAGGTGCATGAGTTGCCAACAAGTCAAGGCAGAGACACAAAGGCCATCAGGACTAATGCAACCCCTTAGTATACCACAGTGGAAGTGGGAGGATATATCTATGGATTTCATAGATGGTCTGCCTAGATCTAAGAAGGGAAACACAAGTATATGGGTAATAGTGGATAGGCTAACTAAGGTAGCACATTTTATCCCAGTTAGAACAGAAAGAAATGCTCCAAAATTGGCTCAAATATTCATGAAAGAGGTAGTAAGGTTGCATGGCATACCCAAAACCATTGTGAGTGATAGGGATACCATCTTCACCTCAAGATTTTGGAAAAGTTTTCAAGAGGCCATGGGGAGTGAATTGTGCTTAAGCACTGCCTACCATCCACAATCAGATGGTCAAACTGAGGTGGTGAACAAAGTCTTAGAAGATTTGTTGAGAGCATGTACACTGGACTTTGGAGGCAACTGGGAAGACCACCTCCATCTAGTTGAATTCACATACAATAACAGTTACCAAAGCACCATAGGGATGGCACCATTTGAAGCCTTATATGGCAAGCCATGTTTATCACCTATATGCTGGGTAGAGACTGGAGAAAGGGCTGTTCTTGGACCTGAATATGTTAAAGAAACTACATGGAAAATTGGATTAATAAGAAAAAGAATAGCAGCAGCTCAAGATAGGCAAAAGAAATTTGCAGATAGGAAGAGAAAGCAAGTGGAATATGAAGTGGGAGACTTTGTTTTCATCAAGATTTCACCTATGAAGAAAGTCTTGAGATTTGGAAAGCAAGGTAAGCTCACACCAAGGTATGTAGGACCCTATAAAATTCTGGAAAGAATTGGTTCATTGGCTTACAAATTAGAACTACTAGAGGAAATGAAAGCAATGCATAATGTTTTTCATGTGTCCCAACTTAGAAGATGGGTACATGATAAAGAAGACATTTTGGAAGAGCCTACCAAAATTCAAATAAATCCTGACTTGGTTTATGAAAAAGAGCCAGTGGGGATTGTAGCCAAGGAAGAAAAGAAATTAAGAAGCAAAACCTTGAAACTAGTTAAGATCCAGTGGAGTAGTGATCCTAATGACTGCACATGGGAGTAAGAGGATAAGATTAGGATGGATTATCCTAAGCTTTTTGCAAAGTAAAAGGTAATTTTTTTTTCCTCTGGAAAAATTTGTTATGCATGGTTGATATGGTTGAATTTGTTTGCTTATGCATATGTTTGATAAGTTTTCAGAAAAGAAAATGATGCTTGTTATAAATGTTAGAAAAATTGTGAGGACACAATTCCTAAAAGGAGGGGTGAATGTAATACCCCAAAATTTTGTGAAAAATCATTTTTGTAAAATGATTTAATTTTTGAAATATTTAGATTTAAATATGGTGAAATTTTTGGAATAAATAGTGTGCAAGTATATGTGTGCACATGTACATTGAGAATAGCACAAGGAAGAGATTTAAAAATCTCTGAAATATATATATATATATATATATATATAGGAAAGTAAATTCCTTATTTAAAGCATTGGATTGTAATTTAAGCATAAAGTTAAAAATGAAGTATATGCTTAAATGTATTTTCTGTGAAACAAGGGGAGATTAAATAAATAAATATTTTTATTTATGTTTTCACTTGTATATTCTGTGAGCAGAAAAATGTCAAGCTAAGCAAAAGAGTAACATTAAATAGGTATAAAGCATAAAACAAGTATGTATGTTATGTATAGACAGGAATAGAAAGAAGGGGGATTTCCAAAAATGAGCAAATGGATAAATATAAAATATGGTAGTCACACTTTTAACATGACTAGGTGAGTGGCCATTTTTCTGAAAAAGTAAAGGGAAGAAAATACTGCCTTCAACTAATTATTATGGCCGGGGTATTAAGGAGGAAAATGAATGAAAAATGCATGAAGATGGTTAGGTCAGAAATGGAATTTTGTTTTAACAAACCCTAGTGGAAAATGCATATAAATAGGCAGTTTCAGCCAGTAAAATTATCTTTACCCCGAGCTGCACAAAAATAAGAAAGGAAGAAAAATATTGGAAGGAAGGAGAAAACACTCATACAAGGATTTTCTGGATTAATAAGAAGAAATATTTAGGTGAGTAACCTCACTGAGTTCATGGCATTAAGACCTGAGATGAGGCAGCCACTTTTTATATTGCCATATTTATATTGCTGGTCTTGATGTATATGATTTCATCAATGCCTTTGGATGTCTTATTTTAAATCTGATATGATTTGATATGGATGTTTTTGGTGATCTTTGCTTTGTTGAGACATTTGTCTTTGGATGTGTATCATTACTGTTTTATTTTTACTCAAAAATGATAAAGTCCAGAATCTTAAAATTATATAGAGAATACTCTCAACTGTTATAGATCTATGGCATGGAAACTTTACAAAAATGTTGGGAGCTGCATTATACTTGGTATAAGTGCTGAGGCTTGAGAAGAAAAATGTTAAGGGTGCAATAGAAATTTTCTAAGTGCTGAGCCCTTAATCAAATCAAAAAAAAGAAACTCACAAGCTAAAATTATGATTGAACCAGATCCTGAATCTGAATCAATCATAAAGGCTTGCAGATCAATATAATAAGAACATGCCATGCCGCCTTTACAGTTGCAAATATTCTTATATTTTACTGAGATCAAGACATATTGACCCCATTTAGGAAATAACTGTCTGCTTATTTCTGAGGAGAATTATGCTAGGAAAATTATGGATGTTTCCATGTTTGCAGTGACAAGTTCACTTAGCATATTTAATAGGATTTAAGTCAATACACTAGTAAATAAACTAGGGAAGGGAAGGCCAAGAAGGCTGCTGGAATGCTTGTCATATTTGAAGTATGCAAGTTGGCACATGGTTTGTTTAAGCCCTGAGATCTTTGTGCAATGATGTGAATTAGTTCATTGCAATGTGTCCCTGTGATTCCTTAATAGCAGATGAGGCAGGAATATAAATTGAATTATACAACCTGTAAATGAAGAAATAGGAATATGAATATTTCTTAGGATTGGTTGGTATGGAACCATGATGGTTCCAGTGAATGCAAATGTTGCAAATAGATAATTATGTTTGCATGGTTATGTATGCAAGTGTAAGAGTGATAGATGAATATATCATACCAGAATCAACTTATTTATACCATGTTAAAGTAATTGGATGCAGAAATTTGCTTAAATAACTAGTTGGTACTCTTACATTCTCTGTTGCTTAATATCATGAATGTATTGATGTTACTCATACCAGATCTTAGATCTGACCCTTGTTTGCTCATGGCATATGGGGTGTCTCATTTTAAAATGAGGCAGCCACTCATGCTCTTTCAGGGAACGCAGGCACTAAGTAGAAAATGAAGTTATGGCTATTATGGAGGAGTGAATGAACATGCTAGCTAGTTTCAATAAGAGCTTAAATTGATTATATCTGCATGTATTCAGGAAAAATTATGTTTCTAAGATTTCCAGTCATGTAATGAATATTTTATGGTTAGTGATCAAGTTGCTCTTATGCTCTGTAAAGTGTTAGATTAAATTAGTTGTTCTGTCGAAATCATTGTGTGTTAAGGTTTGATTTGTTTTTGAAGTAGTGTCTGGGATATAAACAAGAAAAATATGCTCAAGCATTAGCTATAAAAATCTGGTAAGAAATATACAATTATGTGAGCAATTTCCTTGCAATTATATTATGTATTGGACAATCTTAAGTATTTTAAAAACACTGAGTTTTGGAGTAAATTTAGAATTTACCTTGAAAAATACCTTTAAGTATCTAATTGTTTTTCCTCTGAATTATGTCTACAAATGGTTCAAGTCTACTTTTTAAATTGTTTTGAGAGAGGTAATTGTATGGGAAGGCTTCAGGTATGATGCAAATGACTGGCATTTCAATTGCCATGATCAGATACCTGGCATGACACTAGGCACATGAGTTAACCAGCTTCAAATAAGAGAAGTTTTGGTTGATTATGTTTGATTGTGTTTTGACAGTAAAATGCCTTTCAAAAAAAAAAAGAGCTTTGGGTTATTTAGCAAATGTTTTACCATAACCAATTTTCAAAGTCATAACAGATATACCATCTGGACAGGCTTACACCAGCAAACCTGGAATTATTCTTATGAATATTTTTAAGTTCAAATTCTTGACATAGCAAATCTTATGCAAATACACAACTCACTATTTGTCGTGTGGGCTAAGATTAAGGCAAACAAGTCACATAGGTTGAATCTTAAATAAGAAAGTTTTTTTTTAGAAAATACATAAGTGGAAAATGATAAGTGAATATATCATTTCTGGCCTTAGCCAAATATCAATACCTTTGATCCATGATCTGAAATACAAATTTCAAGAATCTTGGAATTTAACTGACATGGTAAAATTGATATTAAAACTATCAATTAGAATGAGCAAGTTCTTATGAATTAAATATGCATAGGATTTACTGACTTTTTACAAATATTCAAAAGTATATAGTAATAAACTTTAGGCAGAATTGCTAAAATCTAAATCAAACAGAATGCTCTTGTACAACAAATAAAAATAAAGTATATACTCTGAATTCAAACAAGAGGAACATATACATCTTCATATGTATGTGTATGTTATTAGAAATACACTGATATATTTATATTGGTAAATTATTTTGATCCTGGATATATTTTGTTTATTGGAGAAAGAAAATGACCTTGGGAAATATATTTGTAATGAATGATATATCTATATATCATCTCTTAAAAAAAAATCCTTATGAAATTAGGGTAGAAATAGAAGGGTCATTTCAGAACCCGACCACGCCTTGGCCCCGAATGTCCATATACCTGACATTCCAACCATGATCCGCCAAATGATCCGTGAAAGTCAAGGCATTACTAATGACGATGGGGGAATCTCCCAAAGTCATACTCCGTTCACGAACGACATCCTTTATGCTAAGCCACCTCACCGATTCAAGATGCCTACCCTGCTTATGTATGAAGGAAGTTCAGATCCTAATCAGCACATATTAAAGTACGAATGGCTCATGAATGCCGCATGAGCTGACGATGCGGTTAAGTGCAGGAGTTTCCTTCTATTGATGGGAGGTATTGCAATGATGTGGTTTACTCGTTTACCCCCCAGATCTATTTCTAGTTTTGATCAGTTGGCTACGAAGTTCGTCGAACAATTCTGTATGCATGTCACAAGGCCAAAAGATGTCTACACCTTGTCCAGCATTATCCAAGCTCCGGGAGAGACACTCAAATGTTATCTAGAAAGGTTTCATGCTACCTGTGCTGAGGTCAGCAACCCAAATGACAATTCTATCTTAATGGCACTGACAAAAGTAATCGATCCTAATTCGAGTTTGGGAGTTGGTTGGTTGGGAACCCCCCGCATCATTGGATCGTTTCTATGCTAAGGAGGTCCAGTTTCTGAGGAGGGAAGACGCTAGACGATCTAGGAAGCAGGACGATGCGGGGCCTAGTGTCAAAGGCATTTAAAGTAACGTTGCTGTGAAACATACCGATGAGAGTTTCGGTAAAGTGCAATTGACTAAACAGAACAAGCAGAGCCAGCAAAAAGGCAATGGAGGTCAGGGTAAGAAGCGAGACCAAAATCATGGACGAGACCCAAAGCTCCCATGTTTGACCAATATACCCCTTTGAATACATCCCTGTAGAATGTTTATTTACAGACTTGTAATACGGGCCAGTATAAGAAACCAGCTCTGAAACAGTCATCTGAGAAGCAGATTTAAACTGGAAAGTTCTGCAGATTCCACGATTGCTATGGCCACAATACTAATGAGTGTCATCATTTACAAGACATCATTGAGAAGTTAACCAGGGAGAGGAAGTTGGAATAGTTCGTTTGGATGCCGCAGGCTAGAGGTGCGGGCCAATCAAAACCGAATCAAGGTCAAAACCAGGCTAGACCAGAGGAACCCGCGGATACTGGCGGGAGGTTGGTAATAAATACAGTTAGTGGTGGTCCTCATCCAGCTGATCAGAGCTGGAAAGAAATGGAGTTGTATGCCAGTTCGGTTAGGCATGCAGACTTCGATTGTTGCAGTAATATTGATGATGGGGCTCTAGCGAAACAATAAAAAATGATGACAGATGACATTGTTTTCAGAACAGAGATGCTGATAGAGTCGATGCCCCTACTATCGATCCACTAGTCATATCAGCTCAAATAGGTCCTACTTGGATGAAGAGGATCTTGGTAGATAGTGGAAGCACTGTGAATATCCCTTTTAAATGGGCTTATGACCAGATGAGAATGGAGGCAAAGGATCTAAAGCCGTTTCAGTCTCCCATACATGAATTTAATGGAAGTGCAACGATACCCGCTGGGATGGTGGAGTTGCCAGTCGAGTTGGGAATCGGAGATCGCCGAAGAGTCTGGATGTTATAGTTTGTTGTGTTAGACATTAATTCACCGTATAATGCTTTCTTGGGCCGACCAGCCCTCATTGAATTCAAGGCAGCTATTGCCCCATGGTGTTTGACTCTTAACTTCCCCATAGATAATGGGGTTGGAGTTGTTCAAGGAGATTAGGCGGCTAGACGCGCCATTTACGTTGCTGAGTTGCGAGAGGCGCAGCGAAAAGAGAAGGGCAAGGACGTAGAGGAATCTCTCTGCGTTCGTTTTTCTGAAAATTGACGTCTAACGCTAGGGCCTAGGCCTGGGTGCCACAACCAGTTCTTGAATGATCTTGGTTCACGAGATAATGATAATGAAGAGGAATTCAAAGACGGTCAGGCTACCCCGGCAGAATTGACGATCGATGTTCTGATCGATGATAATGATGACTCCAGAATGATAAAGGTTAGATCTCAACTTAGCCACTAGATGAGAGAGGAATTGGATGAATTTCTCCGGGCAAACCTTGACGTGTTTGCCTGGGCTCACTCAGATATGTGTGGGATCTCGCCGGACATCGCGAGCCATGCATTGAATATTGACCCGCGGCATGTCCCGGTCAAACAGAAAAGGCGCGGTATGGATCCAGAGAGATCTACCGCCTTGAAGGAAGAGGTAAATAAACTCAAGTCGAACGGGTTTATCCGTGATGCATTATACCCAGAGTGGGTATCCAACCCAGTGCATGTTAGGAAATTCAATGGTAAATGGAGAACTTGAGTAGACTACTCAGATCTGAATAAAGCCTACCCTAAAGACAGTTTTCCACTTCCCAGAATTGACTAGCTTGTAGATTCAACGGTTGGACATGAACTCTTATGTTTCATGGATGCATATTCCGGCTATAATCAAATACCAATGCACCTACCTGATCATGAGCATACCAGCTTTGTCACCGATCTGGGACTCTTTTGCTATAAGGTGATGTCGTTCGGACTCAAGAACGCTGGGGCAACTTACCAAAGACTTGTGAACCGAATGTTCACTAACCATACTGGGAAAACCATGGAGGTATACGTGGACAATATGCTTGTAAAGTCACGGCTATCCATCAATCATGTCAAAGACTTGGAAACAATGTTCAACATCCTCCGACGGTACCGAATGAAGCTCAACCCGTTGAATTGTCACTTTGGAGTCGCATCTGAAAAGTTCCTTGGATTCATTGTTAATGCTCGAGGGATCGAAGCCAATCTTGAGAAAATCTGGGCGATTCAGAATCTCGAGACTCCCAGAACCATAAAGCAAGTACAAAGCCTCAATGGGAAGGTGGCAGCCTTAAGCAGATTCATCTCCAAATCCACAAACAAGTGCATTCCCTTCTTCGATCTAATCAGGAAAGGAAAGTGGAATTTCGAATGGACTGAGGAGTGTGAAGGCGCATTCCAAGCAATGGTTCAACATCTGGCGACGCCATCTATTCTGTCAAAGCCGGTTGATCATGAAATACTATATATCTATCTGGTGGTTTCAGTGAACGCGATCAGTGCTGCATTGATTCGGGAAGAGGATCGAATCCAGCGACTGGTCTATTACATCAGCAAGTGATTAACTGGGACAGAGAGAAACCACCCAAAGTTGGAAAAGCTGACTTATTGCCTCGTCATTGCCTCGAGAAAGCTCCATCCTTATTTTCAGGCTCACCCGATAATAGTCTACACCGACCAGCCGTTACGACAGGTCCTTACACGACCTGAAATGTCTGGAAGGTTGCTCAAGTGGAACAACGAGTTGAGTCAATTCGCTATTGCTTACACACCAAGGTGAACCATTCAAGGACAAGTTCTGGTGGACTTTATAACTGAATTCACAATACCAGAGGACTTGCCTGAAACTAGGGAATCTCCCAAGTACATATGGAAGCTATACACCGTTGGTGCATCAAACGACCGTTGCTCAGGCGCTGGAGTAGTACTGGAAACTCTAGAAGGTCGATCCATATCCTATGCTTTGAAGTTTGACTTCTGCACAACTAACAACGAGGCAAAGTACGAAGCTTTACTCGCGGGACTTGGACTTGCTAGAGATTTGGGAATTATTGCTGTGGAGATATACGATGACTCACAATTGGTCATATGCCAGGTTCAGAGAGAATACCAAGCTAGAGACCGGAGGTTGGCTGCTTATCTTGCTCGGGTTCAGGAAGTGTTGAATCAGTTCGACTACTATGCCATCCTCTGTATACCCCGAGAGCACAATCAAAAAACCGATTCTTTAGCAAAGCTGGCCAGCACCGGTAAGGCACAGTAAATGGGACTCATCCCTGCTGAGACACTTACCACTCCGAGTATCGATCAGATGGAGATGGACTAGGTCCATGAGACAATGCCCGAGAAGGAGTCATGGATGACCCCGTTCAGGAATTATCTTGAGCACGGAGCTTTGCTTGAGCCCCAAAGTGAGAGAAGACAGGTTCTCCGAAAAGCTTCATGATTCATTATCCAGAATGGAGTCATGTACAGGAGGGGATACTCTATTCCTTTACTTCAGTGTATTGCCCACGATGAGATTAAACGAGTGTTACATAATGTGCACGAGGGAGAATGCGGCAATCACACTAGAGGGCAAGCCCTTACTAAGAAGATACTCTGATACGGATATTACCGGCCGATAGTGTACCGAGACGCATCAGACTATGCCAAGAAATGTGACAAATGCCAAAAGCATGTCAGAATTATAAGAGCCCCGCCTACTGAAATCACCCAGATGGTCAGTCCATGGCCGTTCGCCACATGGGGCATCGATATAATTGGGTATTTACCTCTGCCTAAAGGTGGTGCGAAGTACGCCATCGTTGTAGTTGACTACTTTACCAAATGGGCAGAAGCTGAGCCCCTTGCTACCATCACTAAGAAGAAAGTAATCAACTTCGTTGTATGCAACATTATCTGTCATTTTGGCCTCCCGCATATAATCATCACCGACAATGGAGCTCAATTCGATAGTGTCGAGTTCAAGAATTTCTGTCAACATTTCCACATCCAGAAGAAGTTCTCGGCAGTTGCTCACGCTCAGGCAAATGGAAAAGTCAAAGCTGTTAACAAAGCTATTAAGTCCATTTGTAAAAAACGACTGGAGAAGGCTGGAGGCGGATGGGTCGATGAACTACCCATGGCCCTATGCGCATATCAAACTACCCACAAGTCCGCGATCGGCCAAACTCCATTTTCACTTTCCTACGGCTTTGAAGCCGTTATTCTAGTTGGGTTGGAAGTACCTTCCCATCATGTGACATATTATGATCCAAAGATGAACGCCATATTACTTGCTGAATCTCTGTATTTATTGGATGAGAAGCGTGAAGAGGCTGATTTGAGGGCAGCCGCACACCGAAGTCGAGTCGCTCGATTATACAATGCTAAGGTCCCACCCAGAAGCTTTGAACTTGGCGATCTCATACTCAAGAGAATCTATCCGGGGCCTTCACATATGAAACCAACATGGGAAGGACCATATGTTATCGAACAGAGACTTGGAGACGACACTTTCAAACTATCAACTGTTGATGGTCTCACTTTGCCAAGAGCTTGGAATAGCAAGAGTCTCTGTCGCTACTATGCCTAACAGGCTTTATTTATTCACTTAGTCTGCTTTTCCTTTGAAACTTTTTTATGCATTTCGAAATTTGAACTTGTAATAAGGCAACTGACTTTGCCGTACTTTCTTATTTCAACAATAAAATACAAACTCGTCAAGCCAGAGTGGCAATTCTTGAAATGCGTCATGTGACCATCACGATACACAAAGAGCTAAGTTCCATCTTACGGTGGGACTTATTCAAATAGGGTGTAACTTTCATCTGACCGGTCACTCGCTAAGTGAAACCCCGAGCTCGGGGGCAAGCAACCACGCTAAAGCCAAAAGGATTGATACACGACAATCCTCTAACGAACTCCGGCTTCCAGAGCGTGAACCGGAGTACGAACTCCAAAACATGGGATCGAGGAGTATGGATCCGTCCATCCACGACCTCACCTTCAATTTTACAAGCTCGAGGAGGATGGATCCGTCCATCTACGACTTCGCTTGCCTATTCAGGGTGGATGTGATCTGACCGTCCACAAACCTGATCAACCCCTCATTTCCAGAGTGCGAACGAAATCCTAATACTTAAACAGATGTGACTTACCATCTATCAACCAACTCCAGATTCTCGGAGTGTGAACTGGAGTATAAACATTAAACAGGTGTGATCGACCACCCATCAACTAACTTTGGTCCCGAGAGCGCGGGCCGGAGTATAAACACCAAATGGGTGTGACCGACCACCCATCTACTGACTCTAAGTCCCCAGAGCACGGACTGGAGTATAAACACCAAACGGGTGTGATTGACCACCTACTGTTTAACTTATGTCCCTAGAGTATGGATATAATTATAAGTTCTAAACGGGTTTGATTGACTGCCCGTAAATAACTTAAGTCCCCGGAGCATGGATATGACTTCAAACATTAAGTAGGCGTGCCCAATCACCGGCGTACAAGTTCAATCCCAGAGTGAGGATGCAATTACCAACAAACGAGCAAGTGTGATCCGACCACTCAAACTCATTTCACTTTAACTATGTTCCAACTAAGTTAAAGCTAAAATTATTGAAGGCGACACCCGACCAACTACTTCGATTCTCCCCAGAACTGGGGGTATAGCTCAAGTACAAGCCGCTAACCGAGACAGTGAAACGTAGGGACTCAACCTTAACGTTTGGTTATGACCCGGAGCCATGACTTTAGGACTTAACAACCAAACTCAAGTCTGGTCCAGAGACTAAAGCCTCACAAGTACATTTAATGGAAATTCGAGCGCTAATACACTTAAGCAAATGAACAAAGGGCTATGCTGAAAACAAAAGGAGATTTTATTTTTACTATTCTTTAGAAAAAAGACAAGTACAAAAACTTATTCCAAAAATTCCTATAAGCGGGGGCCGAACCCGCATCTATACACGGCCTGCAAAAAGCAAAATGAAATCCTATCCCATTTATCTACCAAAACAAGGAATAGAAGGACACATCTACTCCTTCGACTTCTTCTTCTTTTTCCTCGGCGTTGACCCACTAGAACTACTGCTCGAATGCCTCTTCGAGCCTTTGCCTTCCTGACCTCCTTTTCCTGGTTGGTCTTCGGCCGGGGGAATTACAGTGGTCTCTTCCTTCGAACTCACAGGGATCGGGATACTTTCTGAATGCGGAGCCAGAGGAATGGTGGCACTTTCAGTGTAGGAAGGAAAAGGAGGCATGCTAGTATCGACGATTGTGCCACCAGGAGAAATCATATGCATTGGGACCATGTCGGGACCTGCCATACCACACCCAACACAACTGGCCCGCTGGTCTTGCTCTATTTTGGCTGTGATTTATGCCATTATCTCATCAGCCCTTTGTGTGCTAACGCTCGCTGGAATGCTGCTAGTCGGGCCCGAGGAGTTAGTTGTAGACACTTCTTCACCTATATCAAAAGGCAAATCAGTGATTGGGTGGCTTTGGTGGTCGAGGAGTTCTTCCATCATTTGTTCATCAAGAACGAAACTGCTCTCGTGAACCTCCCTGGTTGATGTAGCGGCTGTTGTGGTCGTTGCCTCCATCATAATGGCCTCCTGCTCATGATGCAATTCTTGGGTTGCAGGAGGAACGACTGGTGCAACATCTATTGTTGAATAAAGATAAGAGAAGATATTGGTGACATCTTCCAACAACGTTCCTGCATTTAGGCGAATGGAAAGAGTGTTCAGAGTACGTTCCTCTGATTGGCTCACTTGCTGAGCCGTTGCGGCTTCAGAAGCATGCTCAAGTACCGGGGATATATGCGGCCTGTCAGGGTCGTACGCCGGAACAGTCGGAGGATCAACTGTAGAAGAAAGCTCGGGTGGGTTGCTATAGGCATTTTGGAGCTAACTTCATGGTGTTCAATTACGGACCCTTCTCCAACGTTTGGGTACTGGGCAGCTATTTTCTCCTTTTCGAAAGTGATGATGGCGTCATGAAGAACCTTTGGCTCATCTCCAACTAATATCTGGTTTTCAAGCTCAAAGTCATCGATAGTTGAAGTGCCGCGGTCCGCCTTCTTGTCCTCTACCAGGCGCTGCCATGCATTGTATAGATGGAGTGGGTAGTCTTCAAGCCAGCCCAGGTTGCGGTGCTTTAAGACATTAACATTATATATGACCAGGCGATCCTCAATATCACTTTCCATCCCGGCCTCAACTGCTTTTACCTCGACTTCAATTATGGCTTCAGCTTCTTGTGCCTTTAAGACTGTCGCATCCCTTTTGCTCCTAAGAGCCACTGTCTGCTCACACGCTTCTTGGGCAACTTTATTAGCGTTATCTTTTTCTTTGAAGGCCTCAGTAAACTTTGCCTTTAGCTCCTCAAGTTCTTTGAGGGAAGCATCCCTTTCTGCCACGACAGTGGTGGTCCTATGACCCATCTCTTCAACTAAGGCAAGTGCTCCTGCCGCATCTTTTCCATAGACTTATTTGTCTCTTCGGCTCTCTTATTGGCCTCCGTTTCCGAGTTCCTTAAATTTTCATTTTTCGTTGGTAAGAAATTACACTATACGGTCGTTTTGGGCAAGATCTTTCCCCAGTTTCTCAATTGTTTTCACCCGATCGAAGGCCACCGCTGAAGCTTTCTCTGCCGTCTTCACCCATTCTCGGTATTGGTTGTAGAAGTCATATACATAGTCATGTACCGTCTGCTTTGCCTCATTAGGGATTCGCTTTAAGTTTGGGGGGAAATGGAAACCATCGAAGAAGATGTTCGGAAAATCTGTCTTTAACTTAGCTATTCTGATGGCCCCTTCTCTCGTGGGCTCCATAACAGTCGATTTGGTGACAACAGGAGTTTCTGCCTCAGTTCTGCTGTATTTTTCATCGGATTTCGAAGTTTGGGGAGGCACTATTTGACGCAAAGTTTCAGCACTTTGTTTTTCAGAGCTAGAGGGTTGCAAGGGACCTCTAGGTAGAGGAGAACGCGACCAGGAACGGCGCCTATATTGCCTCTCCCTCTATCTCTCCCTATCCCTTTCATAATGCTCCCTTTCTTGGCTGGAGCGCCCACGATCATGTTCTCTTTCAGACTCACGCCTGCATGATTCGAAATATGAACTAGAAGAATGGCACACAGAACGAAGACTACCGAGCATAGATCCCCGCTTCGCCATCGTATCTGTAAAATGAAAAGAGAAACGGAGTTAGATATCTTTGAAGATCAAGAAACGCATGATTAGAAGTTGTGTGGTGCCGTGAAGTGTGTGTATGCATGTGCAAACCCCCCAACCAACTGGTTGTAGATGCCGTACTCATAGGAGTTGGCTCCCCTATATCTAAGGCACTTTAAAGCCCCTCTAGTTCGATATCTTAATGTAAAGACAAATCATCAGGAATGGGAATGTCTGTCAGTCCCTTAAAAGAACTCTTCATTCGCGGAGGAGAAGTCTCTGCGCTTACACTAGTTATAACGGGCGGAGATAGCACGACAGTTTTACGTCTCGTGGCTTTGTGGGCAATAGACTTGCCTCTTCTTTTCAGCTCTAAGGATCGAAGACTTTGCAAGGGCCTAACTGCGGGCTCGTCTCTAGTGGGCACATTCTCATCACTACCCTATTTTATAATCATGACTCCAGGAGCTCTTCTCCCTCCATACCTCGCGGGGGCCATTCTGAGAACTCTCGCCGATCCAATGCTCTGGTCTCTATCTATCAGCCCTACGACAATCAAATTTTCATATGTGAGGACTTCGTCGATTTCTCTATGCGTAGCTGGCACCGCTTGAAGAACTTACTATTTCTTAAAACTGGGCCCCTTTGGGTCACGCAATCGAAGCTGTATAAGAAGCAAAGTGTTAAACTAGGCACTAGTTGATATTGTCTTGTTAATCAGTAAAGAGGTTGGAGCACTTACTTCTGACTAGCCATCGTCTAGCAAATCCCGATGGACACCGAACGAAGAACCATTCGGCCTTAAAGTAGCTTAGCATGTTCCAAGCTCCTGCAACAACCTGGCAATGTCTAACCGCTTCCAGAAAAGTGAAAGAAGGGTTGTCCCTATGACTTTTTATGTTGAATAGATATCTGATCTCTTCCACAGTCGGTGGTCGAAAGAGGTGCTCCATGAAGATAACAAACAGACTTTTGAGCAAGGCATACCCATTCGGGTGCAACTGGGACAAAGCGATCCTTAAGAAGAGCAGCACTTCTCAAATGAACTGATTAAAAGGAGGCAGTGTTCCGACAATGAACATGAACCTGTTGCAAGCAGTATACCCTTCTGGGGGATTATGGGCTCTGTCTTCCATGCTTGGTACCAAGAAGTCTTCCATAGATAGCCCATGCCTAAGGCAAATCCTGCCTAACACGTCTTCAGAAATTTTTGAACGGACATAATCCTACGGGTTCATAAGAAAAGCAGCACCCGACATCTCATCCGGAGCATGACTTATTACTTCAGCTGCAATGGCTGGCATTCCGATTACTGGAAGAGAAGGGCTCTGGATATCCTGCGGCTCAGAACTTCCGAGTTCCATAGCTATTGAACTTAGTAAAAATTATCATTAGATGGCAATAAACCCTTGTTCCCCCTGGTGTGAAGTGCATGAATGTGTTGTGCAGTGCAGTACAACATAATACTTAAAATTCTACAGAATTTGAGAGATGTTCAGACGACAAGACTTCGAGATTCAACCAGAGTGACCGTCATCGCTGACCGTCACAACCAAGCCAACCTGTCTTCAGAGAACGATCCATGTTCGAGTTTGTTAAGTTTTTCAAGTTATAGTTTCATTGACGAGCTCTGAAGGGCAGCCAAATATGCAATTTAACAGTTAAGTTCAGATATGCAAGGCTGAAGCTCATCGGAGTCAAGTGTTCGACTATGCAAGATTTCGTATCGATCGCTAGAAGCCCCATTCGTATCAATTGTGAAAGAAAGAACTTTGTATCGATCACCAGAAAGCTAGTTCGTATCGATCCCAAGCCCTTCATCTCGTATCGATCACGGGCCGCGTCTTCATATCAACAGAACTGATACTTCGTATCGATCACACGGTCAGGTTTTCATATCGGTCGCTCCGGATTGATATGAACTCCCACTATCTCCAATCGATACGAATCCGCTCCCTCCCTCGATATGAATCACCATTGTTTTCAATCGATGTGAACTTCCATCATTTTCGGACCGATACGAGTCACTCTTCTTCATCCATGATCGATACGAATGATTCCTTCATATCCATCTACCCTCCTCCTCCAAACGGCATAAACGCCATTCCTTCCTTCCTCGACCTTGCTATGGCCCAACTTCGGCATCATCATCACTAGAATCGGCCATGACTCTGGACGATTTGGCATTAGAACTCGAGTCTCATCGTTTTAATGTGGATTTATCGATTAATTACCCAATTTAAGCAATTAGTTCAAAGGATTAAAGGTTTGAATGGTTCGAAGGAAAAGACAGTTTCTTTTTCCCGATCTCTTGATCGATACGAAAGCGAGGTGTAGAAATGAAAGCAAGTGAGAATTTGGATAAGTCCAAAATGAATTTATATGGGTATAAACCAAGGGAAAGAAACGTTTCGCCTCCCAGTGCTAAAAAACCTGTGGAAGCGGTCTCCCATATTATCGATACGAAGGAGCTTATTCGTGTCCATCAATCCAGAATGGTCTGAAGTATAGCTGTTCATGTCCATCAACTATCAATCTCACATGTCCCATCTATACGAAAGGCCATTGCAAAATTATACATTGATCATTCCGTCTTATCGATACGAAATGCCAACTTTGTATCCATCACTTTGATGACTACAAGAACTAGTATCCATCGATACGAATCGTCTCCAAAACCATCTGCTTTGCATCGATAGCCATTGATATGAAAAACATACCTCAACTTCTCAAATCGATCCATGAGAGGATCGATACGAAGAAAGGACTTAAAATGACGTTAAACGTTGTTACAACCCGAATTTCACATCGATCTAGAAGAGGATCAATACGAAACTCGATCCAGACAAAAAAATAAAAAACTTAACAATGACCCATGAACGTGCAAACATGAATAGGAGTCAGGTTAACATACGTGCATGTATGACAGACTAACATTTAATCTTCGAAATTGATAGGAATTGAATGCTCACTTGATGACAATCAAAACAGTGAACAACAAATTGCTAACACTCGACACTCAGTTACAACAAAGCACTGTATGATCATTGGCAGTCAACAATTCAGCATTTATATTACTGGAAATCAATCAAAGGTTGCATCTCTTGACGAAAATGCAACAACTATTCAACGAATCGGATAGAACTTTTTCAGAATAAAGAATGCTGCTTTTCAAAGCACGTCATGTTCACACAATATGTACTTTAAGGGGAAAATGTTATCTCGCCTTTTGGCAAGGCCATGATACCAAGGACTTGGCTGGAAACCAAAGACAATTTGACTCAGGGATCGGTTATACATAGGTTCACTATGGACACTAGCAAATTTGGTCCGAGTCCCGATAGAGCTACAATTGATATGATACGACAAGCAAAGCTATGGAAGGCAACATTCCAAATTTCAGGTCAATCAAAGTTTGTATGCTCAAGATATGGATCGATCGAGATCAAGAAATTGACCTCATTCGTATCCATGCAATTTCGTATCCATCAACGCACAAGCATATCCATCTCTTGGGTTACTTCGGTTCATATCCATCAAGCAGAAGTGGCCTGGTTCGTATCGATCACTCCCTCGATCGATACGAAGGAGAGAGTCAACAATCGATATGAAAGAGGTCACATTACATCGATACAAAGCGATTCCTAAAGCATAGTTACGAATGAAGTTCATTAGATCGATACAAGAAGGCACGGTCAAGCAAAGGAAACGGTCACGTGGCATGAAAAGTGGATCTCGCCTTCACAATCGCTCCATGTCACCACTGAACGATCTAATCGATGCGCATAGCATCGATACAAAATGCTATCGATACGAACCGATCGATACAGACAGTTCAGCCCATTGCAAAGTAAAACTTGGATCGATCATAGCTCAAAATCTACAAGCCCAAATGCTACCAAATTTTCACAGGAGCTTACTTACCACCTCAACGTTGTCTCTGATCGATCTCAGCTCAAATGGATGTCGTTTTGATCGATACAAACAAGGTAGTGATCGATCAGGGATCGATCCCAAATGACCTCGGATCGATCAAGTGGGCCCACCCACATGTGAGAAGGAGTATTCCAAGATCTAAGCCAGATATTTCCTGACTACACCTATAAATAGCAGCCCTATGCCTTCAGAAAATGGACTTTTGACATCATTACGCCGTTACTCTACCGGAGATCCATTGTAACTTGAGTGTTTGAGTTATTCTCTGTTGTAATCAGTTAGTAAACATCAATAAAATAGCAAATCTTCCAAAGTGGACTTAGCCTACAACGTCGAACCACTATAAATTCCTATCTTTTTACATTTTTGTTTGTTGATTTTTGCGTGTTTGTTAGATTAGCCTCTGTTTACATTTAAATTATTCATTTTAATCTCTTCAAATACGTCCGAAGAGTATTGTGCCCAATTTTGGTACAAACATTATTCACCTTAGATTGGATAAAAGGTTTGAGATTTGATATAGATTTGTTTTCCTAAGCTTTTTCCTTTAATTTGCTTTAGTTTTTCTCTTCTAATCTCCCTAGTAATGGCGGACCTCTTCTCTTTAGCTTTAGATAGTTTTAGTGTTGTAAAATGAGAATGGATGAGAGGGTGAGAGATTAAGAGTGAAACAAAGCTCTACTCCTATTTTTGCCTTCTCATTTATTCTTCTCTATGGTAAGTTTAAAACGATTTTATTAGTTGATTAGTTGAGGCCTAACCTAATTAATTATCAAAACTCAATCCTCTTATCACACCACACATTATTCTATTTAATTTATTTACTTAAATCTCCTGAATAATGAATCAAAATTAGGGGTGTTACAATGGTAGTCCCTACCCCCAAGAAAAAAGATAAGGGGAAAGGGAAAGAGGGAGCAATTACCATTACTACACCTATGGACCCAAACTTTGATGAGTTGCAACAATCGTATCAACCAAGAGATCCCTTGCCCGCTTGCTTGTTGAGGCACTCCCTCTTTCCTCTTCAGAGGTCATTGATCTTCTTATGGATGGAGTAAGTGGTGTAAAGGCCTTGTCAGAGTTTCACAGCAAAGTCATCAAGGTCGGAGAGGAGATCACCAAGAAAAACATTGAACAGAATACAAAGACTTTTGATTTGGGGAAGCGACTACAACAAAAGGATTTAGACCATAAGAAAGTTGTAGATGCACTATACCGGTCTCACACCGAAGAGATTAAGAAGCAAGCCAGAGAGATTAAGAGGCTTAAGGCTGATCACATTGAAGAATTGGAGCAATTGAGATGGGATCATTTTTCTAACATTAAAGCTGCCAAGAAGGAGTATAATGATAAGGCCAGGCAGCTCTTTGACGACTACAAGTATGTCATGACCAAATTCACTAAAATGTTGGACTGGCTCCATGCGGTAGCTAAGAGAGTGGAGCTTGGTTTTGCTGACCTAAAGAAGAGAGTCATGGAATGGAGAGCTAAGAGGGTTTCTCTTCAAACAGAGGTTAAAGCCTTATCTGCTGGAAAGGCTGCCGAAACTTCGAAGGCCAAGAAGCTGCAAGTGGACTGTGATGAACTGAATAGCCAGCTTGAATGGGTGGAGCCACTTCTGAATGAAATTTATTGTAGAATGTTCATAGAGAAGAGAACGGCATGAATGGATGATTACCAGGAAGTTATGGCTTCTATCCACAGACGGCTAATCAAAGAGGCAAAAGCTGCTAGTGAGAAGGTAGGTCTTTCTTTTAACCTTGAGGTCATCAATACTTGCTTCTCAACAGATGAGATGGAAGTTGTTCGTGCCTAGATTACATCAAGTTGGCTGAAGTTGAAAAGGCCTAGAAAGAAGAAGCAAAGAAGGGAAAAGATGGTGGCTCGACCTCTAGAGCAACAGTGTAAGGTCAGATTTCAAAACCGATCATTTATGCTCCCATACATGATGTCCCTTCAATCGTTTTCCACATTTCTTCAGATGCATCAGCTGTCAGTCAGCCTCGGGAAGTGCCTCTACCTTCGAATCAAATTTAGCCTCCTGGCGATATCCTGAACTCTTCCAAATGATGTAGGATTCGTCTTTATAGTCCATGGGCCATAGCTCAGTACGCTCGAGGTTACTTTGGGAAAGCCATATCTGACAGCCTTCCTCATTTCCCTGTAGGGGTTCTTTGGTGATGGGCTCATCTGAAGTGGGTATCACTTCCAAATCTCTACCCTTGTCAATCATGCCCTAGGCTCCTCTGATCCTCTAGTTGATGCAGCTCAGGACGAGATCATTGCTGCCCTCAAGGATGGCACTAACATCAAGATATTAGGTACCATAGAGCCTACCAAGGACTTTAACAAGCATGAGGCTTTCAAACAACAAGTCCTAGCAAAATTTTCAAAGGATTGGCAAGGGTCAAGATTGAGGCCCTGGAGTAGCAAAAACATATAAAGAAGAAACAAGCAGAACTCAATGCGGCTGCCATCACCAAGCAAGAGGAAGAGAAGAAAGGAGGTGAGCAGAAGGGCTCCAAGCCCCACGGCAAGCAGAAGGTCTCCAAACCCAAGTAAATGCTGAGCTCGCACCTTGTCTGTTTTTCATGCTTAGGATAAACTACTATATGTAGTTCTTCTATCTCTGTATTAAACATATATGTTTATACTCGACCAATTTTGATGTATTGGTGAGGTTGAGCATATGATATTTTTTGATACTTGTGAATTTAGATTGTAAATATCTGGTCATCTGATAACATGATCTGCATGTGAACCATCATGGCGTATTTTGTGTTTTCCCCTTTCTGTTCGTTGGTTATTATGTGGTTCAAGCATGCCTTAGGTGAGTTTGAGCTGATGGTTATTGTTTACCATTGTCGGACTTAGCTGCTCAGTGTGGGCAAGGCCAAAACCTAACCGCAAAATGGGAAACCGACTAGATGGCGGTCATGTCCATACCGCTGGTAAGTCGGGTTATCTATTGCCATCCATAGGTTTAAAGCTATTGACAACAGTGAATGTCCTGCTAGGATCACTATGGTCCACTATGGCCGATGGGAAACTTTAAGCCAATGTTCAATGATGGATAGCTGGTTAGGAATCACTTTGGTCCATCAATGCAATAAGAAGTTTGGTTCGATCGTCAATGATGGATACCCGGTTATGGATCACTCTGGTCCATCACTTAAGACGAGAAGTTTGAGCCGATCATCAATGATGGACATCCAGTTAGGGATCACTCTGGTCCACAACTACCGGTGAGAAGTTTGAGTCGATTGTCAATGATAGGCACTTGGTTAGGGATCACTTTAGTCCATCACTACCGGCAAGAAGTTTGAGCCGATCGTCAATGGTGGATACCGGTTAAGAATCACTCTGGTCCATCACTACCAGTGAGAAGTTTAAGTCGATCATCAATGATAGAAACCCAATTAGAGGTAACTTTGGTCCATCACTGTTGATAAGAAGTTTGAGTTAATCATCAATGATGGCGTTATCCCACCTTTTGGTCAAGGCTGGGATATCAATAGATTGGTTGGGAAGGATGGATGTCATGATTGGAGATCGATCGAAAACAAGGCTATGATCGATGTCGTCAAAGTTTGGCCGAGCTCCAATCAAGACGGGATCGATTGGGAACGTTGAACAATTCTAGAAAAGGCTATGTTTCAAATTTCAAGTCGAATGGAGTTCGTTTGTTCGAGATATTGATGGATGCATGCTTAAGAAAGCCTTGTTCGTATCGATGCCTATCGATACGAACAAGACGTTCGTATCGATCACGGAGAAAGGTTAGGTGGATTTCGACTCGATGGCTGTGGACTTGGATTGAATAGATAGGTGACTGATGTTCTGTTCGGCTCGAGGTTGTTGGATTCGATGTGATTTCGTATCGATCAAGCCTTGTGATCGATGCAAATTAAAGACACGAAGAAGATGGCCAAAACCGATATGAACACGTCGTTCGTATCGATCAAGGAGAAGGGTACAATGTATTTTGGCTCTATACATGTTCGTATCGAACAAGTAATGATCAATGCGATTGAGATCAACACAAAGGAAGAGAACCCAGGTTGGATACGAGGAAAAGGACTGATACGAACAAGTGAATGCCAAATAATGGATACGAAGGCATGTGCTTTTGGAGTGCTGAAGGATCGATACGAAGAGAACAATGGTCGATCGATGTGAAGAGGGGAATAGGTTGATGGACATGAAACTGATGGATATGAACTCACGGATACGAACGCTTCAGACGCTTCAGCCTTCACAAAAGCTACAAATTGCATCGATCATATCTCACAGTCTACAAGTCCAAATACAACAAAATTTGGAAAGGAGCTTCCTGATGCACTCGAGAACCTTCATGATCGATCTCAGCTCGATTGGAGCGCTTTAGGATCAATACGAATTGAACGCGCATTGATCCCAAATCACTCCGAATCAGTCTGGTGGGCCCACTTGCGCAAAAGAAGAGGTATTCCAGGTTTTGAGGCAGATATTTTTAGATCTACACCTATAAATATGAGTGCTATGGAAACTAAAAGGGGGATATTCTCCTTCTCTGACGCTGAAGCTCTGCCATTTTTGTAATTGATAGAAAAGGATTGTTTTGTAATCAAAGGAATAAAAGGATTGATTCAAAGTGGACGTAGGCCGAAGATTGCCGAATCACTATAAACCCGGTGTTCTTTCTTGCTTTCTTTCATCTTAATTTTATTGTTTCTTCATTTTTAATCTCTACTTTATCTAGATCTGAGATTTGAGTGTGGATATTGAGGATTTGTGTATATACACTGGCGCTTTCACTACTTCTGGAGTTTGTGGCCATTTTTGGTGCAAACAGATGGACACCTGGTTAGGGATCATTTTGGTCCACATTGCCGGTGAGAAGGTTGAGAGGAGTATTGTGATAATGTAGTTTTTCCCCCAAGTTGAGGAGTCGGCTCTTAGGGCTTGGGCGATATTTCCTCATAGTATTAACGTTAGTCCAACACGTTCGAGCGGTAATACAAAGTTATGTTTCCTAATCATTACCTATCAAGACAAGATTTCAAGGAAAAGCACACGTTGTTAGAATCCATTCCATAACCGTTTCAATTATAGGATCACAATATAGTTAGTGAAACAATAGATATTTAAGTACAATAGCGATGTAGATGGTGTGCATTCCAAGACCTTCTAAATATAGCTCATTTACTATGTTGAGCTCCATTGTCCAAGTCCTTGTGGATAACATACGATCCTTCCCAGCCCAGGTCGAGTGTCCCCGATCTAGAGAATATTCGTTTTAGCACCAAGTCCCCCTCCTTGAGTGGGCGGTCTTTGACCTAACATTGTATTGTGCGGCTATCCTTTGCTTGTGTGCTTCGGCCTTCAAGGAGGCTTCCTCACGCCTTTCATCAATCAAATCCAGTGACATGTTCAGCAGCTCCCCATTTTTGTTTGGATTATTGTGAATCCTCTAATGTGATGGCACTGATGTCTCACTAGTAATATTGCCTCTGATCTATAAGCCAATGAGAAAGGAGATATTATTTTTTCGTCTTGAAGAAAGTGCGATAGGTCCACAATTCAAGGGGAAGTTCACCAACCCAAGTTCGCCAACCCTTGCTCCCTCGCTTTTTCCAACTGTTTCTTTATGAGTGTCTTCAAAACTTTGTTAACAGCCTTCATTTGTCTGTTAGCCTGAGGATATTGTTATCCAATCTTTTGGCCTGGCTATATTCGAACTAACTAGACAAGTTAGACTAGACTATCATCGGGACCGACAAGTCAGATTAACAATCACAGAGCCCAGAGATCAGACACAGATGATAATATAAAGAAGCGGTGAAGCAAAAGAAAAAGATGGACTCGATTGAACGATAAAAATATGAAAATATTACTAAAAATGGATTGGGTACAATCCATGTTCACCAATTATGGATCGTACCATATCGATATTACAGTTCAACTCAGCGAAAATCGATCGATATCTCAAACTCTATAAGTCAAGTGCACATGAAACTTTGTGAACATCAATATATTGAATGGTGGAGCCCACCTTATCGATTGCATGCCAAAAGAAGCCAACAAAACAATCGGTGTCGATCGTTACTTTGATGGAAGTGGGACCTACAATCGATAGTGTGACTTCTTCTGGATTCGGAGACTCCGCTAGCGAAATTTCAAGAAGATATTTCACCGTCTTCCCTTATAAATACAGACTTGATTGTTCATTTTCGGGATTTTTAGGCTGTTATTTCCTTGGTACTCCATTGTAACTACGGATCCTACCCGATCCATCTCTTTATACTCAGCAATTCAATTGATTAATAAAGTTGTATCTCCAACGTGGACATAGGCTTTCAACGCCAAACCGCTATAAATCATTGTGCTCTTGTTATTGCTTATTTTCTATTATTTAATTTCTTTCTCTGTTTTCACTGAATTTTCTTCATTTATTTCTCTAGAAAATCTTTATTGGATGTTTGTGCTAATTTTTGGTGTAAATATTTTGGTGCTTTCACTGAGAAGGGGGAATTCTCAGCTCGAATGGATCTCATCGTCTACTTGTGGACTCCTATATTCACGAGATAGATCCAGCTTTCTACCAACAAGATTTCGTTTCAATTTCGATTTGAAGAAGAAATCTATAAGGAAAACTATCAACAATGGTTAGGAACATTAGATCTATCACTCAAAACATAGAGGGAAACGAGAACGCCAACATCCAGCAAGGTGGCTAAAGCAATTTACCAGCAGATGTAAATGCTACCAATCCAGTTGATGTCCGGAATTCAGCTGATTCCCTCACAAGATCTAGTTTTTAGAATTTGATGAGAGAGCTCATGTATAGCTGTCGATATTTAAACCAGCAGATTCAAGCCAATATCGATCTAATGAATCAACTCAAGAATCAACAATGGGGGAAAACTAGGAGGGAGCCAACTTTTTATTCCGCATTGGAGAAATCAATTTCATCAGAAGCATAAGGACATCAACACACAACCAATCCCGGGCTGCCAGGATCGATCAAACCCTATCCATCTATAGGGATCGAAGTCGATCCCTCCTTCAGGAGAGGAGCCTTACCTTTTTCTAATGGAACTCGAGTTGGAGCCGCTGTGGTTGGTTTGGATGCTAGAATTCAAGTTAATGCAGATTAGTTACCTCTCCATAATGATGAGGATGTGTACACACATCAAGAGGATGTTGAGCCAAGAAGGCGTGGAACGACCCATAGACATCAACCGGACCAGTCACGTAAGGTAGAGCATGGCCACCACTTAGCTCCAACTATCCAAACGCCCAACTTGACAGCGATGATCAAGCAGCTAGTAAGGTAGAGCTAAGGCTTGATCAATGATGATTGGGGTTCTCGAGGAGTCATACCCCGTTTATCGACAATATCTTACATAAGGAGTATCCAAGGATGTTCAGCATGCCATAGATGCCTGCCTACGAGGGAAAGACCGACCCCAGGCAACACATCATGAGATATAAATGGCTGATGAACTCCCACAAGCGGATGATGTAACAAAATACAGACGATGTTTTCCCATCACTCTTTCCGGCATAGCAATGATGTGGTTCACGAGATTGCCCCCAAGGTCAATCTCTAGATTTGATGATTTAGCAACAAAATTTGTGGAGCAGTTCCATATGCATGCAACTTGCCCCAAAGATGTTATTCCCTATCAAGTATGATCCAGGCTTCGGGAGAATCGCTGAAAAACTATTTGGAGACATTTTATACAGCTCTCACAGAAGTCGGTAATCCGAATGACCTTTCAATATTGATGGCGATAACAAGAGGGATTGATCCAAAATCTAACTTTGGTGATTGGTTAGCTTGCAAACCACCCGCGACGTAGGAGTGTTTATATGAAAAAGCAGCTTAGTATTTGAGGAAAGAGGAAGCCAGATTTCTAGGAAGAAGAATGTTGTCGGACCGAGTGGAGAGGGAGTGCACAGTAATATTGCAGTAAAACAATCCAGGGACGGTTCCGGAAAAGTTCGAGTGAATGTCCAAAATAAACCGAATCAGCAAAAGAAAAGCGGTGATAGGAACTGTGAACAAAAGAGAGATTCTAGAAGAGGAAAGTCAAGGATTCTTGTATGATACCTACATACCACAAAATACATCCCTAGAGAACGTCTACTTGTCTATATGCAATACCATGCAGTATAGGAAGCCACCTTCGAAAGAATTGATGGAGAAACAAAAGCAGACTGGAAAATATTGTCGGTTCCATGAATGCTATGGCCACAACACGAATGAATGTAGACATCTTTAGAATGTTATTGAGAAACTGATTCGGGAAAGAAAACTATAGCAGTTGATTAAAGCCCCGCGGGATGGTGGGCAGGAGACATCCAACCCTAACCGAAGACAAGCCCCGTATAGGGCCGAAGAACCTGCGAAGAATGGTGGAAGATTAGTTACCAATACAATAGTTGGAAGACCACACCCAGCTGATAAGAGCTGGCACGAGATGGAGCGCTATGCTAGCTCAATCAAGCATATGAATTTTGAGTGTTGTTCAAATATAGAAGATGGGGCTTCAGCCAAACGGCAGCGTACAATGAAAGATGACATTGTATTTAGAACAGAGATGCAGATAAGGTGAAGGCACTGATGATCGACCCAATAGTCATTTCGGCCATGATCGGCCCCGCCTTAATAAGGAAGATCTAGATTGACCGTGGTAGTTCCATGAATATTATTTTCAAAAAGGCTTACGATCAGATGAGGATGGAAGCTAAGGACTTGAAACCTTCTAAATCCTACATCCATGGCTTTAATGGTGTTGCAACTGAAGCTGTCGGTTATCTTGAATTGCTCGTGGAGTTGGGAGAAGGCGACCGCACAAGAGCAGATGTTGCCATTTGTTGTGCTAGATGTGAACTCTATATATAATGTTTTTCTGGGTCGACTGGCCCTTTTTGAATTTTGGGCAGCCATTGCCCCTTGGTATCTTACCTTAAAATTCCAAAATGATAATGGTGTGGGATTTACGCATGGCAATCAGGCAACCGGACGTGCCTGCTATATGGCTGAGTTGAGGGACACTCAGCGGAAGGAGAAAGGTAAGGGTATGAACAAGTCTCTCTGTATCCAAGCCATCGAAGATTGACAACCAGTGCTTGGGCCTTAGCTCGGGCACCACAGTTGGTTCTACAAAGATATAGATCCGAGGAATGATGAGGAGGAGCCCAAAGAGACAAGGTTGCACTGGCTGAGCTAACGATCGACATCTTGACCATCCACGACGACCGGTCACGGTCATAAAGATCAGATCACAACTCAGCCCCCTCCCCCGATGATGAAGGAACTTGTTGGTTTTTTCCAAGTGAATCTTGATGTGTTCGCTTGGACTCATTATGATATGTGTGGGGTCTTGCCTACCATTGCGAGCCACACGTTAAATATCGACTCGAGGCATGTCCCGGTGAAACAGAAAGGTTGTGGCATGGATTCAGAGAGATCTGCCGCCCTTAAGGAGGAGGTGTATAGGCTTAAATACAATGGGTTTATTCGCGATGCCCTCTACCTTAAATGGGTATCCAATCCTGTACTTGTGAGAAAGGTGAATGGAAAGTGGCAAACATGCGTTGACTATTCGGACTTAAACAAGGCGTGTCCGAAAGACAATTTTCCCCTTCCAAGGATCAACTAGCCGGTGGACTTAACCGTAGGACACGTGTTGCTATCTCTCATGGATGCGTACTCGGGTATTATCAAATCCCGATGCACTGTGAGTCAGCGGAATAGGGATCTTAAGGCTAAATTAACACTAGAGAGGGGTGAATAGTGTTTAATGGATTATATGAATATTTTTCAAATTCTTTAACATTCTACTTTGAATGATGTAATTAATAATCATAGAAACAATCACAGAATCAAAGTACAAATAGAAGTAAATGAAGTAAAAGTATAAAGGAAAGAACACGCTAGGATTTTATAGTAGTTCAAAGTTAGCTTACATCCAATCCCACATAATTCCTTGTACGGATTTCTTTTCAACTATAAATGCAAATACAATCTCAATTTCAAGGCTACAAGGCACACCCTCCAGAATCTCGTCCTCTGGGCAGAGCCATTTGGTTTCTGGGCTACTAGCACACCCACCAGATTTACAGGCTACTATGCACACCCAATTGATTTTAACAGGCTACAATCACACCTACTTGGATTTCAGGGACACCAAGCATACCACAAAGTATAAGAGTATGACTTGATAGGGTTTACAGAATCATTCAATCTTGATTACAATTGATCCTACAACTCTCGAATAGCATTTTGATCTTGAGAGAGATGAGAGAAATCAAAGAATATATGAAAGAGAATCAAACTAGTAATGATTGAATTTGCTTCTAGTTGAATTTCGGCAGAGTTTCGATTGAAATTGATTTAGAAATCAAGATAGTGAAAAGAGGAGAGAAAACTAGGAAAGCAGTTATAGAAAATTCGTTTGGAAGTTTGATATATATAGGAAAACAACGGTCATGTCCATTTGCGAAGAGATACAACGAAATGACACTTCCATTCAAATTTGAATTTTGAAATTTATGGCTAGAATGTTCACATTGTAGAGGATATGTCGACGTTTCCCTTTGTATTTTGAAAAATCACTTAATAAATTTTTTTTGAAAATATTAAGCTTTGTAAAATATTGTGAAACTTTGTACAAATATTTAAACATAGTTTATACATATTTTAATCATATTAAAACTTAATAAAACAATATAAAATGATTTTGAAAGATTTAATAAGAATATTCAATATAATGTAAGTAATATATAGGAAATCAATATAGTTATAAATTATTAAAGTATAAACAAAAATTCAATATATATACATATGTTAACTTAAAAAAAATTAAAATGATATCTTTATAAGTATAAGAGATTGAAAATCATTATGAGAAATATTTTGAAAATATTATTTTAAAAACAGAATATTTGAAAAACAATTTAAAACGAAATTAGAGAAGGTGAGAGAGATCAGGAAAGTGTTATCAAGGTTTTAACATAAATTCTATGACTCTATAACTTATCTGAAATATCTTGAAATCTTGAACTCTTCAATACTCATGAGTCTTCGTTCTTGAACTCTTGAAACTTTATATTAGCATGTTGAATCTACTCTCGATATCAGCATCTCGATACTGTATAGTCTTCTTAATCAATACTTGTCTAATATCATGCACTATATACTATATATATCTTGATAAAATATTAGTATATATATTTTATATAATGTCCTATAGTTGTTAATATCAAAATGAATACCAAAGGTACTAACAATCTCCCTATTTTTGATGATGACAACTTTGTATATAAAATATAATATAGCTCCCTATGAGTTACAAAACTCCCCCTTAATCAATGCCTAAATTTTATATATTTCTCCCCCTTTGTCATTAACAAAAAATATCCTCCTAAAATTAAATCTCTAACACTAACTCTTACTATAATCCTATCTCTAACTTCCCTAAATAAAATACTAATTAATATGTATAATGATGATGAGAAAGATTATATAAAACAATAAGTGATTAGATGATCATGAAATAATCAATCCAAGTATTCATCCAATCAAAAAAAATTTATGCATACAACATTCAAACAAATCCACATAAATCAAAACCAATCAAATCCAAACCAAATCAAGTATTATTATTTATACACAATCAAATCTATTTAAACTAAACATTTTGAGGAACTTCAACCCATCCATCAGGGCCAAAGATTGGATCCGATTTGGTAGCATCCCAATCTTCATCATCTTTGTTGATGATACACTCTGGATTGGTGGTTGGTTATACTTTGTTCAAGGCAAAAATCATCCACCGCATCAAAATGCTTTTCATGCTCCTTGATCATCTGAATTTGACTTAATTCTAAGTGCCTTTGGTTTCTTAGGATGAAAGTAAGAATGTTCTTGAATGATTCAACAGTTTGTTCGAGGTTTTTGGTTAGTTTTTGGATAGGAGAAGCTATTATTTTGGTTTTAGAGTTTAGGGATGGAAAGGAAGAAGAGAGAGAGAGTAGAAAATAAAGATTCTCTGGTCTTAACGAATATTTAAAGGGGTGGAAATTCATTGGGAATGAATAGACATTTGATGTCTATTCAATTTTTAAAATTAAAAAGTTTTGAAAAATTACCATTGTATGTCGACATACATACCTAGGGTATGTCGACATAGATGTAGAAAATTTCAAAACAACTTTGTTTTACTTTTCTATTGTATTTGGCTTATGCTATTATATTTGTATGACTTTCCAGAGAAAGTTGACAATATATAGCAATAAGAAATAGAATTTTCATTCATAATAATGATGAGTATAAGAAATAAAAGAAAGATACATGATATTCAACATAAACTAAAAATAGAAAATCTAAATACAAGGATAGTTTAAACAAACAACTAGAAAGATATGGATGAAGAAAAAGAAGAACCACCAAGCTTGCAGATGATCTCTTCAAAGAATTTATCCATTTTATTGGAAATTGAAGTAAATCTCTTTGAAAATAATTTCTTAAGCTTCCTTTGGTTATGGATGATCTTCTCTTGATTTTTGAAAAGATCTTTGTTGGATGGATTTGGTGGCATATTGATACTTTCCAAAGGAATGTCCTCCTCCTCTTCTTGTTCTTCCTCGTCAATTTTCATTTCCTCTCCTTCTTCTTCCTCTTCCTCTTCCTCTTCTTCTCTTATTTCATGCTCTTCTTCCTAAGCCAACCTTTGTTCCTTTTCCGTAAGCATTTAGTAAGGCTCGGAAAAGGGTGAAATATGCATAAGTGAAATGTTAGCCTTGTCAAATATTTATTGAGGAATTATTTCCTCTCTTTTAAGGTCAACAGTAAAATAATTGAATACACGAGTAAGAGACACCCCATGAAATAATGTGTTTTCATGTTTAGAAAGATTATTAGGAAAAAGTTCATCCAAAATGACTTTAGACCAAATTATGTCGTATTGACCATAAACTGCGAAAAGTGCTTTGAAAACTTTTTGAGTCGGGTTATTATAATTACCCATTCTAGAATTGATACTTGAATGCAAAAGAAGGCTTAAAATTCTTGCTTTTGGACTCAATTTTCCATTTTTAAATTCAAAATCATCATCACTTTCAAAAATATCATGAGTTACTTCATGATTTTGAAAATCAATTTGAAAAGATGAAAGGTCCATTCCACTAGATTTGCATCCAAGAATGTGACCCAAAAGTTCATAATTTAAAACAATTTGTGTCCCTTTGACACTTCTCTAAACTTCTCCTTCTCTTCCATTATAAAACTTTCCTTTTAAATTTGCATAAAATATCTTTAATAATTTTAGATAACAAATAAAATCATTTTGAGAAGCATCGATTAAACCAAGAATTTCATTTTGCAAACAAAGTTTGAAAAGATCATAAGTAAGAAAATATTCAAAAATAGCAAACCTTCCGGGAAAGACCTTTCTGAAGATAAATACTCAATATAGGCTTGAATGGCTTCTTGATCATTGAAAAGATATTCTTTTATTTCCTTAGAAAGCCTCATGGTTGCCTTAGTATTGCTTGAGGATGTCATTGAAGAATAGGTTGAAGAGATAAAGAGAGTTTATGATTTTTGAATTTGAAAATGAAAGTGAGAAATGAATGGATGAAGATAGGGTATGTAAATAAAAAATCAAAGGACATGTACTCTGGTCAAAAGGCAGCTTTTCAGAATATAGGAAATGGTGAAAAGGTGGAGGGAAATTCAAATTTTGAATTTGAATTCAAAATCTGCCTACATATGTCGACATATGCTTATGGGGTATGTCGACATATTGGCCGAAATTTTCAAAAATGATTTTTTTGTTTAACTATATCCTATTTTATTATATAGATTTATTTATAGCTATTCTATTTTAAGAGAAATAATTTTAAAGTAATTTTAAATATATTTTATATTATTATTTTATTATTAAAATATATAAAATATTTATATTTAAAATGTAATCACAAAATATTCAACCAATATTGTTATTAATCTATAGGATATTCCTAACAACCAATAAAGCAACCAAAAGAAAAAAAAGTTCATTCAAGAAATTTAAAAAACTTTTGATATATTAAAAGCATACCTTTTTTGATCCTTTTCACCATTTTTTTCTAAATTATGTATTATTGTGAAGCACATGTTAGTAATTTCTATAGCTGATTCATTATCACTTGAGAATGTATCTAAATCGTCTAATGTTGCAGTATAGGCTCTTCTCCGTTTTCTGAATAAATCAGTGTTTGGTGTAGTTTTCAATTTATCGAGATATGGACTGTCTCGTTTTAAATGACCAGGTCATTATAGTTATAACATCTAATGCCATTTCCATTTCCACTTCCGCTGCCTGGATTTTTGTTGTCATTTCTTTTGAAATTGTTCATCTTTCTCAATTTTAGAAATTTTCAGAAATTCCTTGTCATGAAAGCAATTTCTTCATCGTCATCGTTGTCTGAATCCATATTATTCGTTATTGCATTAAAAGCTATAGATTTCTTCTCTATTACTTTGCTTTCTCTCCTGCCCTGCATTTGTGCTTCAAAAGTGATTAAATTGCCAATTAACTCTTTAATTTTTAGAGTTTTAATGTCATTAGCCTCTTCGATTGCAAGAGTCTTTTGATCCCATTCAGGAGTAAGTGAATAGAGGATTTGTCTAACTTGATACTCCTTAGAAAAAATTTTACCCAGTGCAACAAGTGAGTGTACTATATCTTGGAATCTATTATACATATCAGATATGGACTCATTTTGAATGATTGAAACTGGTTTGTTAACATGGAAATTTTGATCTGTTTGACCTTACTTGTCCCTTCATGTGTAACTTGCAAAGTTCTCCAAATTTCAAATTCAAACTTGCAATAGATACTCTATTAAATTCATTTCTATCTAGTGAAAAAAATAATAAATTCATAGGATTAGAGTTACTTTGTGCAACTGCTTTTTGGTCAGCAATCCACTGTGCAAAATTTGTCTCGGGTGCATTGTAAGTTTGTGTGATATTCCAAGTGTCTCAACCAATTGACTGAAAATAAATTTTCATTCTACAAGACCAATATGTGTAATTACTGCCATTAAAAAGTGGTGGTCTAGCAGTGGATTGTCCTTCGACAAATGAGTTGCTAACAAGTGTATTAACAGTGTTACTAACAGTACTATTACTAGTGTTAGTAGCCATTTAAACTTTTTCAAAAATCAGATGATGAATACTTTGAAACCAATGCTCCGGTTCCAAATGTGAGTCAGCGGAATAGGGACCTTAAGACTAAATTAACACTAGAGGAGGGGTGAAAAGTGTTTAATGGATGAATATTTTTCAAATTCTTTAAGATTCTACTTTGAATGATGTAATTAACAATCACAGAATCAAAGTACAGATAAACATATATGTAGTAAAAGTAAAAAGGAAATAACACACTAGGATTTTATGCTGGTTTAGAGTTACCCAACATTCAGTCCCACACAATTCCTTGTACGGATTTCTTTTTAACTAGTAAATGCAAATACAATCTCGATTTTAAGACTACGAGACACACCATCCAAAACCCCGGCCCTTAAGTAGAGCCACTTGATTTACGGGGTACAAGCATACCTAATTGATTTTAATAGGCGACAATCACACCTACTTAGATTTCAGGGTTACCAAATACACCACAAAGTATAAGATTATGATTTGATAGAGTTTACAAAATTAGATCTTCGATCTTGATTACAATTGATCCTATAACTCTTGAATAGAATTTTGATCTTTAGAGAGATGAGAGAAATAGAGAGTATATGAAAGATAATCAAACTAGTAATGATTGAATTTGATTCTAGTAGAATTTCGGCAGTTTCGATAGAAATTGATTTAGAAATCAAAAGAGTGAAAAGAGGAAAGAAAATTAAGAAAGTATTTATTGAAAATTCGTTTGGAATTTTGGTATATACGGGAAAAAACAGTCATGTCCATTCACGAAGACATATGACGAAAAGACACTTCCATTCAAGTTTTAATTTTGAAATTTACGGCTAATATGTTGACATACTTGCAAAGGATATGTCGACATATCCCTTTGTATTTTGAAAAATCACTTGATAAAAATTGTTTTGAAAAATTAAGTTTTGTAAAATATTTTGAAACTTTATACAAACATTTAAACATAGTTTATACATATTTTAATCATATTAAGACTTAATAAAACTTTTTAAAATAAATTTGAATGATTTAATAAGAATATTCAGTATAATGTAAGTAATATATATGAAATCAATATAGTTATAAATTATTAATGCATAAACAAAAATTCAATATATATATATAAACTTAAAAACATTAGAATAATATCTTTACAAGTATAAGAGATTGAAAATCATTTTGAGAAATATTTTGAAAAGATTATTTTATAAACATATTATTTGAAAGACAATTTAAAACAAAATTAGAGAAGGTGAGAGAGATCAGGAAAGTGCTATCAAGGTTTTAACATAAATTCAATGACTCTATAACTTATCTGGAATATATTGAAATCTTGAACTCTTCAATACTCACGAGTCTTCATTCTTGAACTCTTGAAACTTTATATTAGCGTCTTGAATCTACTCTTGATATTAGCATCTTGATACTGTACAGTCTTCTTAATCAATACCTATCTAATATCTTGCGCTATATATATATATATATCTTGATAAAACATTAATATTTATATTTTATATAATTTCATATAGTTGTTATCATTAAAACTAATGCCTAAGGTACTAACATGCACATCCCTGACCAGGAGCACACCAGCTTTATTACCGACGTGGGATTGTATTGCTATGTAGTAATGTCATTTGGGTTTAAGAATGCTGGAGCAACTTATCAGTGCCTGGTCAACCAAATATTTAAAGATCGAATTTGAAAGACGATGGAGGCATATGTCGATGATATGCTTGTGAAGTCACGACGATCAAGTGACTACGTTAGAGACTTAGCAGAGATGTTCGATATTCGGTGATATTAAAAAATAAAGATCAATCCTCTAAAATGTTCCTTTGGCACCGAATTAGGAAAATTCTTTGGTTTCATTGTCAATGCTTGTGGAATCAAAGCTAATCGTGAGAAGATTCGATATATTCGCAACATCTAGGTGCCAAAGACCATCAAACAAGTACAAAGCTTAAATGGGAAGGTTGCCTCTCTAAGCTAGTTTATTTCTAGAGCTATTGATAAATGTATTCCTTTCTTCGACCTGATAAGAAGAGGGAAGAGGAACTATAAATGTACTCTGATTAGTGTATCTATATTATATTTTTTTGGGTAAAGATTTGTTGTATATTATAGGTTATTCGTTCCGTTGTGAGATTCTGTGTTGTTTAGTTTCCTTCTTATCTTCTTTCTTATTTCTTTTCCCTAACTATCTGCCATTCTGTTCAATTTGAGTGGGCCGTGTGTGGTTTATTATTTGGTTATACTGTACGGAAAAGTGGGTCGTTACATATGGTCACTTCCGAAATGAAACATCAGAGTCATTACAAGTACTAACTTCATCCATGGAGTAATAACTATATGCCCTTATAATGCTGATACATAATATACATACACATCGAAAATAAAATAGACAACTAGATAACGTTGAAGCCACATGCTTTATGCTCCTCCAAAATGCATCCGTACTCATACAAATTTGAGTACCCAAGAGTTTTAAGGAAAGAAAGAAAAACTCCGAGTCGGATATGGGTATGGTGTGAGTAAACTCCAAACAACTTAACTATTATAGTTATAAAACCCTTTAAAAATAAAGATACCTCGTAAGACCATGCCACGCATAAACATGGATGGGTTTTTCCCTTATGATAACCAAAACTTTTCAATTAGAAAATCATGTGATATTATAACAATGTCTAGGGTTTAAAATAAATATATAACATAATTGGAATGCTTGCATCTCACGTACTAACATATTTGGGCACAACTAAGTCCGTAAGGCACTTATTTAAGAATATATTCCATCAATGATAGGGCAATTGAGGTACCTACCTATAGATAAAATGTACCGAGGTTTGAAAACCTTTTAACCCCTGGGAGTCAAGATGGGCCTGCCCCAAGCTAGATAGTACTAAATATGATCATCCCTCAGTTGCAATTAACTACCGTACTAGGCCCCAAGCATACATCAAAATGAATAATACCGATCTAGATCAGGGATGATCACACCCGAATGGTAGCGAACCACATAGCCTTGAAGCATATCCCTTGTTTCAGTCATTCTCGGTTGTGAGGCTTAAGGCTACGTTTTAACTTTCTATATAGCAATCCCACTTGGAATGATAACACTACCCTCAAGGCAACAATGCAATGCCAGCATTCGTCCATACAGGTTGTTCATAATATGAATAAACCGAAGGCACTACTTCTACTAAATCCATTATGGAATCGCCATCAGGACTAGTAGCAAGTAGTCCTTGCACTTCAAAGAACTCCATCTTCGATTCCATCATCTTCAAGATATTTTCCAATTTGAACGCTTACGTTGGTTCGAAGTGGTTTTCGGATAACTCATGTTATCTGATCCCGGTCTCTTTGAACCAACATTCGATAATTTTAAAATCGGTCAAGTTATCGATAGCAGACAAATCCACTATCTAGGGTAAGTATAGATTTTCATATGAAAAATAAGACATTCCATACTTATCCCTTTTTCCAATTTCAAACAGTAATATCCCTTGATTAACAATAAAGTTGGACAAGTTAGAAAACTATCCTTACCTCGACCAACATTCTTACTTCTTGGGATAGAGACGAGTTTCCATACCTTAGAATTTAGTGTTAATTATACAATGAAGTATCTTCCATATACCTACTTAACCATGACCCATTTATCAAAATTAACTCTCTCATATTTATTACGTTTTTGACATTTCGACTTCTTTATCCCTCGCCTAGAAAATCTAGTTCTAGATCTCACAAATAGAGGAAAGTCTACTCATCGACTTTTAGTGCTAAATACAAGAGACTTACTTTCCATAAAACGTGTCAACGTTTTAGCGTAGCTTATCATATTTGTTTGGCTACTTAATGACACAGACAAAAAAATCCATTGTATTTAAAACCATTCTTTGTAAAGAAAGTTGCTTTTAAAAAACGACATCTGGAAATAAAGTGAATTAAAAACCTTTATATAATTAATTAATAATAAATTTAAGCATTTAATTTAAATAATAATTAAACCTTTTTAATTAATAAATAAATAATATTTAAACTTTTACTTAATTAATAATTAAATAATAATTAAACCTTTACTTAATTAATTAATAATTAAACCTTACTTAATTAATAATTGAACCTAACTTAATTAATAATTAAACCTTACTTAATTAATAATTAAACCTTAATTAACTAATTAATTAAGCGTTAGTAGATTAATTAATTAAACCTTACTTAATTAATAATTAAATAATAATTTTACCTTTTAAATTAATAATTAAATAATAATTATTAAAAATATTTTTTTAATATTTTATAATTCATTTTTAATACTTATAATATATTTTTAAAATACCTTTCAAAAATATTTAAAGTAAAAACCCCTTTAGTTTACACAAAAGTTGTCAAGTTACGGACTACATCCATAATTATTATCGCTATATGGACCATAACTTTCTAACTTGCTTTATGTATCAAAATAGCATTTAAATATTTTCATTTTATATTTAAATTACTTAAACAACTTTGTATAAGAGTTGAAAACAAAAAAGGGAAGTTTGGAAAACTATTTAGAAATATTTTTAGAAAACAAGGAAATGAACAAGTTTTAAAACACACGGGATCTCGATAACGAACATAAACAAATTCAAGTGTCAACTTTCTAACTAACATACAACCAACCATATACATAATAATGTACAAGTACACATGTAAATGTCATCTATAAACAGGAACGATTATTACTTATACATCATACATAAGCACTTCGACTATATTCCAAGTCATCAACCAATCATCACATGTACCCTCCACTTTAAGCCGGAACCAAACCAAAAAACATCACTTTCAAACAATTATAAACATAAGAAATAAACCAAGATTATTATAACAAATAATGAAGTTAAAAATTTTATTTTTAAAGTGCGCTTTACTCACTTAAACAAGCACAAGCTTTAACCAAACTTGCAAATGACACTCAACAGAGCTTCCTTCTACAAAAACTTGCTTTCAAGACCAAGAGGAGGTGGATTAGGCTCGGCCTTGGGTAGGTTGGGAACAATCTTGGCCTTTTTGTGGGGTTTTGGGCTTGTTTTGGTGAATAAGTGAGGTAGAGAAGTGTGGATGTGGTTCTAGAAGCTAGTTAAAGTGTTTTAAGAGGGAAAGGAGAAATTTTTAATTAAAAATCTTTTTGGAAGCCATTAATGGAGTGGAATAGAAGGTTTTCAGAAGGTGGAAAAGAAATGGTAAAGAAGTAAAATGAGGTAAAGGAAGAAAGGAAAGAGTTAGGTTGCTTTTATAGAAAATGGAGATGGGAATTTACTAAAATACCCCAGTTATTAAAATAATACATACCTTCCACCAAAATTTGACACATCACTCTCCTCCTCCTTTATTACATGCGTTACCAATCACCACCCTCATTTCTCCATCACTTCATCTCTTAAATCATGCACTTGATGTATTACCTTTTTACCATTTTCTTTTTAAAAATTTAAAAGAAAAGTCAAAACATACTTTCTTTACTGAAGTAAAATTTTAAACTTATTAACTCAAATCAATTCCTTAACCAAAACAAATGTTATTTATATATGTGTTTGTGTGTATATTCTAGTGTATACAACATGTTTCAACAACTTTAAGATGATGAAAAGTCAAAAATCCCAAAAACGATTTTCGATCACATTTTCGATTTTTCTCCGAACTAATTATTTTTGTAAACCAAATTTCAAAACAACTTTACCATCATTAGTTATTACTGAAAAGAGGTTTGTTTGAATTATAAAATCCATTAATTGATTATTTAAAAATATATCAAATATTCATATTTAAAGTGATCAAATTACAGGTCGTTACATTCTCCCCGCTAAAAGAATTTCATCCCCAAATTAACACACAGAAAGATAAATCAGAATAACACAAAATGACATATATTATATATATGATGAAACAAATACAAAAGATACATACTAAGCAACTACATCGCAAACAGTGAGTACACAATCCACACAACAAGAAAACAACTATTCTATCATCAACTCGAAATAAGCTTCCTTCATGCTATCTTCGGTCTCCTAAGTGTAGTCTTTGGAATCTTCACTCCACTAAACCTTACCGATCTCATAACTTTACTATGCAATTATTTCACATCTCGATCAACAATGCAAGCTAGATGCCTTATCACGGTTAAATTCAGTTCCACCTCCAAATCCTCTTAAATAGATGGCTCAACTACCAGAGATGGATCACACACATATTTCTGCAAATGTGACACATGAAACTATTATGGACTCTCAACAATCTTTCCGGCAACTCAACTCGATAGTCAAGTAGCCCAATTCTTGTAAGAATTCGAAATGGTCCAACATACCTAAGCACAAACTTCCCTGCCCTTCCAAATCAAACAACTCCTCTAATTGGGGAAATCTTCACAAACGCAAAATCTCCAACTGAAAATTCTAAATCCCTTCATCTACGATCGGCATAGCTTTTCTGTCGATCTTGAGCTTCCTTCATTCTCCTCTTGATCACAACAACCTTCTCTGTAGCTTCCCGAATCATATCAGGTCCAAGCTCTATCTGATCTCCGGTCCAACATGATGGTAATTTACATGGCCATCCATAAAGAGCTTCATGGGGTGTCATGCCAATGCTTGCTTGATAACTATTATTGTAAAAGAATTCCACCAAGTGCAGATGATCTTCCCACGATCGTCCAAAGTCCAAGACACTTGCTTTCAACCGATCTTCTAAGATTCGGTTTATCCTCTCTATTTGCCCATCCGTTTGAGGATGGTAGGTTGTGCTCAAACTTAGCTTTGTTCCTAAAGCTGCTTGTAATGCTTCCCAAAACTGGCTGGTAAAGATCGAATCTCGATCATTTACAATGCTACATAAAACTCCATGTAGTTGGACGATCTCCCTCATATAAACATCTGCCAGTCTTGCTGCAGTCCTCGTCGATTTTACTGGAATAAAATGGGCGCTCTTGGTTAGCCGATCCACAATGACCCAAACACCTTCATTACCTTTCCTTGATTTGGGAAAACCATCAACAAATCCATTGATACTTGTTCCCAGTTCCAATTTGGAATGTCTAGTGGTTGGAGTAGCCCGGCAGTCCTTTGGTGATCGCCTTTGGTTTGTTGACAGTTCGCACATCGGTGACAAAGATTGAGATACCCTCTTCATCCCTATCTACCAAAATACTCTCTTCATATCCCGGTACATCTTGTTAACTCCAAGGTGGATACATAACTTAGATTTATGGCATTCCGTCAAAACTTCTTGCCTAAGACCATCAACATCCAGAACGCATAACCTTCCACCCATCCTCAGAATCCCACGGCCATCTACCTCAAAATACGAACATCGACCTTCCTCCACTCCTTGCATAAATTCTACCAAAAGACAATCATTCCTTTGTTTACTTGAAATCCTCTTCAAAAGAGTCGGAGTAGCTTCCAAAAGAGCACAAACTGCATTCCTACTCAGAGCATTCGTTACCACTTTAGTTTTTCCCAACGTATATAAAATATCAAAGTCGTAGACTGCCAGAAATTCCAATCACCGTTGTTGCCTCATATTCAAATCCTTCTATGTGAAAAGATACTTCAAGGACTTGTGATCCATGAGGAGCTCGAACTTTTCAACCAAGAAGTATTGCCTCCACATTTTCAATGCAAACAAAAAAGCTAATAACTCCAAATCATTTGTTGCATAATTCCTCTCATGAGGATTCAGCTTCCTACTAGCATAAGCAATGACTCTCCCGTGCTAGATCAAGACTGCACCCAAGCCAACCCCACAAGCATCGATATACACAGTCAACACTTCACTTCCATCTGGAATAGCTAGAACTGAAGCATTGGTCAACCACTTCTTTAACCCAATGAATGCTTCTTCATACTCTGAAGTCCAAATAAACTTAACATCTTTCTTTCTCAACTTGCTCAGGTGCGAGGAAATCTTGGAGAAGTCTTGGATGAACCTTCTATAATATCCGGCCAAGCCTAAGAAACTTCGGACCTTTGTAGGAGTCTGCGGTGTCTTCAAATCTTGGATGGCCGCTACCTTTGCTGGATCAACCGAGATGTCGTTTTCCAACACAACATGTTCGAAGAACCTTACTTCCGATTGCTAAAAATGACACCTAGAAATTTTAGCTTTCAAAATGTGTTTCCTTAGCATCTCCAGCATCACTTCCAAATGGTGTTTATATTTTCCTAGGTTTTAGAGTAAATAAGGATATTATATATAAATACGAACACAAGTTTATTTAGCACATCCCTAAAAACTGGACTCATTATATCTACAGAATAAGCGGGAGCATTGGTTAGCCCAAAAGGCATAACCAACCACTCAAGAAATAATCTGGTCTTCTAAGTGTTGTTAAGGGTATACTATCCTCCGCTGCCCCTAACTAGTGAAATCCTGTAGCAGGGACCATTTGGAAAAATACCTAGCTCTATGAAGTTGGTTAAACATATCGTCTATACGGAGTAAGGGATACATATTCCGAAAATCTGCTTGTTCAGCTCTCTATAATACACACAAAGTCTTAAAGAACCATTTGAGTTTGCAAAAAAAACTACAGCAGCTCCCCAACTTGAGCAGCTTGGTCTAATAAGCTCTCTTCTCAACAAATCATCTGTCTAATCTCTTAACTCCTTCTCTTTCAGGGCCATTTTACGAATAGGTTGAATAATAGGTTTCCAACCGGGAATAAAGTCAATACAAAATTCAATCTTTCGATGTGGACGTAGATTGTTAACTTCTTCAAAAATATCAAGGAAATCCTTAGCAAGTGCTATCGACCCTAACACTTTCTTGGACGAATCCAATGCATACAAGAAACTACTCATTCGCTTGACAGACTCTTCACATGATATTTTTTCCAATACCCTTCCAGACTCAGCTTTCAACACTACTATCTGCTTGACACAATCCAGAACAGCTCTATACTTAGATAAATAGTCCATCCCGAATATAACATCAAAACCGTTAAAATCCAAAATATACATATCCTAAAAGAAAGGGTCGATAAGATAAGTAATTTTCACCTTTTCATAAATTATACATAGATTAGTTACACCACCTATGGGGTTAGACAAGAAGATAAGGGTTTCTATGAATTTAGGGGAAAGTTGCAATCTACTAACCAATTCTAGAGAGAAAAACTATGAGAAGCCTTGGTATCAAACAGTACTTGCACTAAAACGCCATTAATAATTAAGGTACCTTCAAGAAATCCTTTTCCTTTCACATCTTTTGATGTCGAGGGTTCATCCTTGATAGCATAAACTTTGACTTGCTCCCCTTTCTTCATCAATGGACAACCCTTCACCATATGCCCTGGTTGGTGACAATTAAAGCAAAGTGTCTTCTGAACCATCGAAGAAATAGGTCCTGCCTGCTGCTATTGAACTCCAGAACAATTACAGAATCTAACGATATGGCCCTTCTGATTGCCCTTATTACAAAAATAATCTTTGAACTAGTTCCTTTGATCTCCTCTGAACTTTCCCCTCCACTACTTCTCCTATTGTAGGTTAAACGACCTCTTGTTCAGGTTGCTATTATTGTTGCTTGGTGCTGCTATTGGCTTCTTCTTCTCCAAAACTTCATATTGCAACGCCATATCCACTAAGTCCACAAAAGATCCATTCTGATGGTCGGTCATCTTCTCCTAAAATCCTTCCCTCATCCCCATCACAAACATCTCATTAGTCTTAAGCGGGGTATCAATCAACTCCGGACCAAATCACGACACTAAACCTGGTTTCATATTCAGCTACTAACAAATCTCCTTGCTTGAGATCCAAGAAACTCCTCTAAATACGGGTCTTTCTAGCAGTGGGCATAAAGTGGTCTTCAAACACCTCCTTCAATCTAGACTAAGAAAAATCATTCTTCAGAATATTCGATGTAATGATGTCCCACCATGCTGCAGCTCCACCTTGCAACTGCCAAGATGCTAAGAAATGCTTTTGCTCATCTAAAATATCCAGCCCCTTGAAAATCTTTTTGCAAGAACGAAGCCAAGCTTGGACTTCGATGATGGATTCTGTGCTCTTAAATGGCTTTCCTCATCCTAGATTAGTATAGTCTTTGAACAAAGTTGCAAACTTCACACGGAGCTGCTCTGGTGCTCCCTCTTCAACTACTCCAACTCTTCTAATATTCGGAGCTCGCCCATTGGTGGGATTGGTGCTACTAGCTCCCCTACCTTATCTTGTCTTATTGCTAATTCTTACTACCTAGATATAGTAAGATAACTTTTGAATTCTTAGGCGGGATTATCCAAGGAAAAAGGGTGCTAAATTAATCATGTCAAAGCTAATTGAAATAGTTCAAATATATATAGACAAAATTACAAATACGCACTCTCATAGACTAAACTTATTCTAAGGTATTACTAACCTCATCTCTAATGAGTTAACCCCAAAAAAGGCCAGGTTTTCGCTCAACCTGAGCTCTGATACCACGTGTAACAATCCACCTTTCTTACTCCTAAGGAAAACATTTAATACATCAACGGTATTCAAGTGCCGATCATCTAGATGTCCGAAAGATAAGTCGTTGGGGGTAAAAAAAGACAAGAAGGAATAAATACAGAATCTCACAATGCAAGAAAATCATATATAATAGAAAATAAGATAGTACATATGGTCACTTCCAAAACGAAAAAAAAGTCATAAGTACCAACTTCAGCTAAGGAGTTATAATTGCATGCCCCATAATGCTAATACATAATATACATACACAGTAGAAATAAAATAGACAACTAGTTAATGTTGAAGCTACATGCTCCTTGCTCCTCCAAAATGCATTCGTAAGAACCTGGACTACCGGGCTACTCATACAAATTCGAGTACCCAAGAGTTTTAAGGAAAGAAAGAAAAACTTCGGGTCAGACATGGGTCTGGCGTAAGTAAACTCCAAACAACTGAACTGTTATACTTATAAAACTGTTTAGAAATAAAGGTACCTCGTAAGACCATGACACACATAAGCACAGACGGGTTCTGTAACGACCCGGGTTTTCGGACCAGTCAAAATCATTGAAAAACCCATCCATCCTAAAACTACGAATGAAAACTACCAACTTAATGCACAATATTTGATAAATATTCAAAGACTATTAAATGTATAGGATACAATTTCAGTTTTACAAGTTATCAGAGTAATCAATTTAATCTACTAGGTGTGCTTTAATACATACAAAATACAAATACAAATAAATCTACCACTGCACAACTCTGAAGAGAGAGACAGCGATAGCCATTCCTGCTAACTCAATAAACATATCAAATGCAGAATAAAATAGCAAGCAGAAAAAATACATCAATACACGGTATATAGCAAACAATAAATAGAAAAATATTATGTTATTATTGGGGCTGCATCACTACCACTTGTGACTGCCTACGTACCCCTATCTAATTGGGTACCCAATTAGATAACAGGATCAAGCCAACATAGTTCTCCTACCGCAAATAGGACTCATGGAGCCTACAATGCAACAAACAAATATGCAATACCCAAAACTACCCTCTTAGGCTTAATCTTTACATTAAAATTTTCAAATCTTATTGCCTTTATGGAAATTATCTCTTTGGACTTTATTCTTGAATTCTTATTTCAAAACTTTTGGAATATATATATCTTTTATATTCAAACTAGTCCTTTACTTCAGGATCTGAAAACAAATCACCTTTTGAAATTATACCAATATACAAGCATACAAAACTATATGCTACCAAATCTCGGGAGGTTTCTAGCCATAACCAAGCCCCTGGGTCTAGCCTTCCGAATAAATAATAGATTGGTGCATCCATCTACTCCGATGGACTACACTGAGGTTACAGAACATCTACACCTCCTTTGCCCATGTGTTTCGTAGATTATGGGTTTAACTTTGGTAACAAAACAAATCACTTTATATCCTGAAGTGGCAAAATCATTTACACTAATAATTACAAATACTTATAATCTATGGTAATTTCCATTTCCAAATCCTTTAGAAAAATCATCTTAACACCTTCAGGTTTAGTCCTCGAAATTCTTTCCATTTTATAAAAGACTTATACAAAATCATTCTTTATATAAAATCACTTCAAAATATTTATTCTCAAATATCTCTTTGTTTCTCTTTTAAAGAAAAACATTTCGTAACATTTCAACTTGAAAACCAATTTTCAAAACAATTCATTAAATTGAAGTGAACCAAATATTACCACTAAACACCTTATAGTCAAATCGTGAAATAAATCACAAGGTGTTAGCCCATAATTATTTTCTACCCAACCCATGCACATGGATAATTAATTGCTCATAAACTGGCCGAGCAAAGTCGACAATCAATAAATAATAATCAATGCTCATAAACTGGTCGAGTCTAATTCAAACAATCAATCAATAAAATAAACACAACAATAAATGATAATCAATGCTTCATTCTATCAAATATTTATAACACTTTTTATTTTATCTTGGGTTAAAACGATTTGATATTTATTTTGGAGCATCCGGGCTTTCCCTTCCACATGTTCCGTCCCTCGCCCAAGTCTCCGTGGATCTCACAGACGAAACACGTGTACTAGTCATTTATGAATACCTCATTAAGTATTTAACTTCTAAATTTTAAAATACTTAATTAACCATCCAAATAGTCAAACAATAAAATAAAACCATTGTTTAAGCAAACAAAGTAAACAAGCATTGAACAAGGGTTTTCAAACAACACTTAACACTTAAAGTGCCTTCAACTTAGCAATGATTTTAATGAACTCAAAGGAAGAAATAACTTTGGATTCCACTCCGTCAAACTTTAAGGCAAGGAACTATGGATCCAAACCATACTTCCTACCAATTTTGCTAACTTTATCACTACGGATTTGACTATAGCTTCGCTACTATTTTCCGAAACTTCTTGAAATCCGACTACAGCTCCGATATCCTAGAAGTTGAGATGAAAAGAGGTGGATATGGCTTCTAGGTGGGCACGGCCTTGGATGAATGGACGGAACTTACTAGCTTGAACTTGACCAAAGTGGTATACTTTTTCTGTCGATTATTTTTGCCGTAACTTTGTCGCTTTTGGAATTTTTTTTAGAGAGGCATGGAAGCCATTAAAGGTCTAAGGAAGAAGAAGAGAAGCTTAGAAAAGGAAGAAGAAGAGGAATGGAAAGTGTGGAATTTGTGAAAGAAGTGGTAGGTATTTATAGAAAAAGTTTGGAATAAAATATTATTATGTGAAATGACCAAAATACCCTTACTTCAACTTAAAGTAAACTTACTTTTTCAACACTTACCATCACATTTAACATCTTACTTTATATCTTAGTCACATAAGGCTTAAGTAAATGTATTTGGATGGAAAAGTGGATTAAAAAAGAAGATTTGTCTAGATTTTTGATGTGATTTGATTTGATGTTTACTTTTTTTAACTTATTCCCTTGCTTACTTTTCTTAATTATATTCTAAAAGTTTTATAATCATAATTAGTAAAAGTAAACTTGTTTAGTTATTAAAATGTGTAATATATATGTTAAAACATGCTAACAAAGATGCAACAACGTTGCGACAACTTATTTTGAATAAAACGTTGATTTTCGACAAAATATTTTAAGGTCATATTTTGACGTTTTTGTTAAACTATTTATTTATGTAAACAAAACTTGAAATTAAATTTCTTATCATTTTTAAAAAATTAAAAAAAGTTTATTTTAGTTATAAAATCATATTAAATAACATTAAAATTTAATTATAAAAATATGACGTCGATTTGTCAACGTGCGACGAAGTTTGTACATTTTTATAAAATAAGTACATATGCTTATAAAACCATTATAAATCAATTTTTTATTATTATCGTATCATTATATAACCATTAAAAAGAGTTATTATCATTTACAACAATTATTCGAATGTATATCAGATTTTATCGAAAACCAGCTTTTGTCAATTTTACGACGAAAATCCAAAATCTCTATTTTTTGCAAAAGTAAGTTCACCATTCTTATTTATCACATAGAACATGATTATTGTTCTGAAATAAACCTATATTTGAATATTTTTAAAATCAAATATTCCTATTTTCCAAGTGATAAAATTATGGGTCGTTACAGGTTTTACCTTATGATAACCAAAACTTTCAAATAGAAAATCCTATGATATTATAATAATTTCTAGGGTTTAAAATAGATATATAACATAGCTAAAATTCCTGCATCTCATATTCTAAAATATTTGGGCACAACTAAGTCCGTAAGGAACTTATTAGAGAATGGATTGCATCAATGACAGAGCTATTGGAGTACCGTCTGTCACAGTGCACCTCTAGATAAAATGTACCGAGGTTGAAAACCATTCAACCCCTACGAGTCAAGACCGATCTACTCCTTACTAGATACTATTGAATATGATCATCTCTCAGCTGCAATCAACAGCCATACTAGGCCCGAAAGCATACATCAAAAGGAATAATATCGATCTAGATCAGGGATAATCACACCCTAATGGTAGAGAACCACATAACCTTGAAGTATATCCTCTTTTTAGTCATTCCCAGTTGTGAGGCTTGAGGTGTTTTACTATTCTATGTAGCAATCCCACATGGAATGCTAACATTGCCCTCAAGGCGACGATGCAATGTCAGCATTTGTCCATACAAGTTATTCGGGATTTGGACAAACCGAAGGCACTACTTCTACTACATCCATTTTAGAATTACCCTCAGGATTAGTAGCAAGTAGTCCTTGCACTTCAAAGAACTCCATCTTTGATTCCATTATTTTGAAGATGTTTTCCAATTTGAATGCTTATGCTGGTTTGAAGTGGCTTATGGATAACTCATGTTATCTGATCTTTGTCTCTTCGAACCAACATTCGATAATTTCAAACCTGGTCAAGTTATCGATAGCGGACAAATCCACTATATGGGGTATAGATTTTCATATGAAAAATAAGACATTCCATACTTATCCCTATTTTCCGATTTTAAACATTACTATCTCTTGATTAACAATGAAGTCAGACAAGTTAGAAAACTATTTTTGCCTCAACCTACATTCTTACTTCTCGGGATAGAGACGCGTCTCCATACCTTAGAGTTTAGTGTTAAGTATACCATGAAGTATCTTCCATATACTTACTTAGTCATGACCCATTTATCGAAATTCACTCTTATATATATATATATAATATTTCTAACATATCCACTTCTCTATCCCTATCTTGGAAAATCTAGTTTTAGATCTCACAAATAGAGTAAAGTCTACTCATAGGCTTTAGTGCTAAATACAAGACGACTAACTTTCCATAAACGTGTCAACGTTTTAACAAAACTTACCACATTTGTTTGGCTACTTAATGGTATAGACAAAGAAATCTTTTGTAATAAAAACCATTATTTGTAAAGACAGTTGCTTTTAAAAAAACCGACATTTAAGAATAAAGTGAATTAAAAACCTTTATATAATTAATTAGTAATAAATTTAAACCTTTATTTTAATTAATAATTCAAATACTAATTAAACCTTTTTTAATTAATAATTAAATAGTAATTAATCGTTTACTTAAATAACAATTAAACCTTTACTTAATTAATTAATTAAGCCTTAATTAATTAATTAATTAAACTATACTTAATAATCTATAACGACCCGGAATTTTGGTCGTTAGATTTTGAAAATTTAATTCATTTTAAATGTTGAATGTGAATTTTAATTTGAATTGAAATAAGAAGTTTTAGGTTAAATCAATATAATAAGTTAAAATTTCAAATATGACAATTCAATTGGATTTAAATAATAATAATTAAATAATTGGAATTGGGAAAATTTGTGAATCCGGGTGTATATGGATATAAAAATGGTTTCTAAAATGTATTTAAGTCTAGATGGATTTAAATTTTAGTATTGGACTTTTGGATGGAACCAAAGAGTCGATGAGTTAAATTTGGAATTTTTAAATGAATTCAATAATGAAGTTTAATATAATAATATTGCAAATAATCAGATTTTGATTTAAAATGAATCGGGATGATTTATAATGTGAATATAAATTCTATATGATTTATAATTAAGTTAGTAAAATTTTAAAAGTGAAATTTTAAATGATTTCGACGATTTTGGAAATCGGCCGAATTAATCGACGAGATAAAATAGCCTTCCGAGGCACAGTCTCGGAATTCGACGAAACCAATTCCATTGGATCCGTAATAGTGTATTATTATCGAATCTCAAGTTTCGTAGCGTTTGGAGTTACCGTTTGTTCGTACGGATGAGAAACGCGTTGGAATAAATACCGATAATTTAATATTTTAAATCGAATCAAAAAGCTATCTTTCACATACGATCAAATTAGCTTCCGAAACACATTTCATTGTGTTTGGAACGTGGGTAAAACCTTATAAACGCCTGTCGGCATGCGTCGTTTGGAGATCGTGTGAAAAGTTGTTTTAAAGTGGATTTAATATTAAAATAATGTTTATAATACGTATATATATACACGTATAATACCGAAACCCTATTTCCTTTCTCAGCCGCCACTAAAACAATTCTATGGCCGAGAAACATCGCTTTTCAACTCAAATTTTCGAGTGATCTATCGAGTTTTAGTTAATTCTTCCAACTGGAAAGATGGAGAGCTCGCTGAGCACTTCGATTCGAATGGTGGTGATCATAGATCGTTGAGCGGATTGTCAGAGGTTGCGCCACCAAGGTTGCACGTCCGTGCATGCAATTCGAGATATCTAGGGCGCCGAGCTCCATGGTGGTTGTGGTGGAGGAAGAGACGGCGAAGGGCTACCAGATGGTGGCGCTCGATCGATCTCCGGTCGACTAGAGGCGAAGCGGTTTTGAACCCTAGGAGGCGGCGGCAATGGGTTTTGTTCGAACTGATGTTGCGTGAGAGAAGAAGTTGGCTTCGGCATTGTTTTTGATCGACGGTTTGATCTTAGGTTTGAATTAAAATTAAAATTTAAAGAAAATTTGTGTTAAAATTTATATTCAAATCTTTAAACCTGAATATCTCATGCATGCGTTATCAGATTTCGACGAAACTGGCAACGCCAGAATCGCAGCGACGTGATCTACGCTGTAGTGCAGATCTGGAGTCGGTTTGAGAAAGTGGAAATTTTAGATTAAATCGAACGAGCTCGATTTAATTTAAAATTTAAACGCTCATCGAACTCAAGGTGAGTTAATCTCACTCACATCTGGAATGCTAGTTTATTTAAATAGTGGATATTTAAATGGTTGATTTGTTGGTTGAATGTGATAATTATTATCAGATTGGATCAATATTAATTGTTGTGCTGACATTTGTGGATGCAGGGAAACAGGTTGGAGGGATCCAACTGGATTCCTCACAATATAGAAATTATCCTCATAATTTGTGATGTACTTTATTTATGTCCTGTGATAGTTTAATTTGGAAATTTAGTTGTGTTGTGTTATGGTTGGATAAATATAATCTGGTATTTTAAAATATCAGTAAAATGAATTGGGATTAAAGGGAAATGAAAAGAATTTTGAAGTAATGAATTTAAGGAAATGAGGAATGAGAATTTATTAACTGGGTTTATAAATGAAATGGAATATTTATCGGTGGATAAATAGATTTCCGGTGGGAATTTATATAAGAGGGACAAATTGTTTTAAAAATAATAGGGAGATTATTTTTAAAAGGATGGAAAATGTATTTTTCCTGCGGAATGAAGTATGTTTCAAAGAGAACTTTAATTGTATAAACCAGAATGTTTAAATGCGTTTCTAGAATATTTTAGAAAATTATTATCTTTAATTATTTTTAAGGAAAAAAATAAGTATTTATTAAGTAATTATGGTATTTAATTAATCTAAAGATAAATTAGCATTTTGATATCTAAAGGAAATTGTATTATAAGTATTCGATATAATAACTTTATATTAAAAGGAAATTTTTGATTTAAGTTACCCAATATAAACTTTTATAGTTTTTTCAAAAAAGTACATTTTGAATAAAGAATTTGGAAACTTATTTTAAATAATTAAAGCATATATTTTGGAAGTGATTTCCAGGAAATGGGAAGTGTGTTTAAAAATAAAAGGGATTTTTATTTTTAAAGTGTTGGAAGAAATTTACGGGATTCAAACGTAAATTTGAATTGAGATAAATCAAGCAGGATTTATAAGGAGAATTCTTTGGTTTATTTTGAAATGAAATGTATTTCCCTGAGAAGCCAAGTACGTTTTAAAGCAGATTTTTTAAGTAAAAGTTAAAAGTTTTAAATTGTTTTAAAAGAATATTATTTTTATTTATATCTATAAAATGGATTTATTTAGAGATAGTTTGGTTAAAGTTTTATTTGAAACTTATGTAGAAGTTTGTAACTCTTATTTTAAAATTTAGTTCGACTTAACTTTTATTTTAAAATTAGTTTTTATATTTTATAAAAATAGTTTTACCTCAAACATTCTTAAAATATATTTTGGATAAAGTGATTTAAGTTATTTTAAATCTTAAGTGTTTGTACTTGGTGATTTCCGTGGAAATAGAAAATGTTTGGGAAATTTATTTCCGTAAAAGGAAGTGGGTTTAAACTGTTTTCAAAGGGTTGAAAATAGAAATATATCTTGCGAAGATATTTTGAGGAAAACATGAATTTGGGAAATTATCTATGTTTGGTGGATGTTTGTGAATGTTTTTGATAGTTAAATAACCGACTATCAATATTGGCCAATGCGCTGATCGTTTCGAAGAGACCGGGATCGGGATTAATTTCTCGAAAACCACTTCGATCAGGTTTGTACGTTTTCGTGGAAAAACGAGTTCGGAGTCGAAGATGGAGCACTGAAGTGCAAGGGCTAATCGCTACTAATCCTAAGGGTGATTCCAAAATGGATGTAGTAGGAATAGTGCCTTCGGTTCCATTCGAACCCAGAACGGACTTGTATGGATGAATGCTTTCAGAACATCGTTAGGTGGATGATGAGAATTCTAAGTGATATGTTCTAAAAAGGTAATGCTTAGCCTCAAGCCTCATCAACCGGGAATGACTGAAAATCAGGGGTTACGCAGCAAGGCTAAGTGGGTAGCACCCATTAGGGTGAGGTCATCCCTGTCTAGATGTTCCTTTTCATTCGGCTTAGTGGTGCGGTTGCTGATCCCAACCGTGGTATGATCTTACTCGGGCTATCCGGTAAGGGATAGTCCGACCTTGTGTTGCAGGGGATCGGGCGTGGTCCTCAGTACGCTGATCTAGACCAGGTACCGTGACAGGTGGTACCCCAGTGCCTAGTCATTAGTTGGAAATCCATTTTCCCTATGCGCCTGTATGGTTTTGATTGTGCCCAACTATTGCTGAAACGTGAGATGCAAGCATTTCAGCTAGATTCTATTTTACTTTCTATAGACACTGTTATAATATCAGACGGATTTGATAAAAAGTGTTTTGGCTATCGTAAGGTAAAAACCCGACATGTTTATTTGTGGCGTGGTCTTACGAGACGCTTTTGATTTTCAAAAGATTTTTGAAACTTTAATAATCAGTTTGGATGTATTTCACTCATGCTGGTATTCTAGACTGACTCGGGTGTTATTTTATTATAATGCTCGGGTCAGACCGAGTATTATAGATTACAGGATAGGATGCTGTGGAGCTCAGGAGAGGAGCTGGAGTCCGAGACGTATCATTCGTACTTGTTTATTCCGCTTCTATGGTTGTTTGAAATTGCCAGCAAGTTGTGAGGCAGGCTGATATAACTGCCAGGCTGGTAATTGTTCTTTACTGGTGATATACTCTAATGATGTATTGTATATAACAGATATGGTTTCATTTTATGTAAAGATCTGTTATTATTTATTACATTTTGTTCAACTGCGATTGTGAGATTTTGATGTTGTTTAGTTCCTTCTTTCTTCTATCTTCTTTCTTTTTCCTCAACAATCTGTCTTTTCCGGCACTCGATCATCAGAATATTATACTGTGGTGAAATTTGTGTCGATTTTCGAGAGTCGAGAAGGGCGGGTCGTCTCATTTGGTATCAGAGCTTAGGTTAGCGATAACCTAGGCTTTGGTGGGGAAATTACTAATTAGAAATAGAGTCAGAAGTACTCTAGAATGAGTTGAGAGTAATAATAGATATGAGAGTGTATTTGTTAGTGAATATAAAAATTGTTTTTATACTGTGTTGACTTAGGTTGAGTGTTTATGAAATCTGGTCGGTACGGGAAGTACAACCATAATCGATAGGGGTTTCTAAACTCTTAAACAAGATAAACCAACATAGTATTGTTTTTAAACTGGGTGAATGAAATAATTTTACCTAAAATTATATTTTGATATGAAATAAATAATTTTCTGAAATTATTTTATATATTTGGATGTTTGGTTGTTGGTATTATAATCAAATAAGAATATAAAAATTTAAACGGTTATATATATATACATATAACAAAATAAAAAAAATTGTATAAGAATAATTTATACAAAAGAAGTATAACTAAAATTTGATTTGAACCAGAATTTTAAATCCCGAAAATTTTGGAAAGTGTTTTAAATGAATTTGAACAAAGTTTGGAAATTTTTAAGTCTTAAAAATCTTGGAAATTGTTGAAAGGTTTTCTAAAGTGTTTAAAGGAAATAATGGAGTATTATTTTGGGAAATGTTTTTGGATAAAAATTGTTTTGAAATGGAATTGTGGAAGTAAAGAAGCACTGAACTCACTTCAGTCGCTGGAAAATAATCCTGGTGATGATGGCCACATCATCAGTATTCATTTTCGAGTTTCTAAGGTGATGGATTGCTACCATCGTGATTGGTTATGATATTTGTTGGACTTGTCAGGTATACAAGTTGTTTTACAAATTTCAAAAGGGAAATTGTTTTGGTAAAAACAAGTGTTTGGAAACCGAAGGTTTGATTTGATATATCAAGTAGGTATGTATTATTTATGATTTCAAATTAGTTTTGAAATAAATCCGGGCAATGGAATTCTGGAAATTCTATTTAAATAACGTGAAAGGTTAAGATGAATAAATTATTGAGCTTATAAAGTGAAGTTGATCTAATAAGATATATTCGGATTTAACTTCGGATAAGTTAAATATAAAATGTGAATTGGGATTGAATTTGATTAGATATAAGGTTGAAATGTAAAATGATTATAATTGTGGATTATAATTGTCAAATGAAAAATTATACCTTTAAGCTATTAGGTGTTATATATATATAATTGGGAATTGTGATTATAAGATGAATGTGGACCCAAATGAGCAATATAATTAAGTAAATAAGTTGGGAAACTTATGAATAAAAAAATGAATTATAATTCATAAGTGGGAAATGGTTGAATGGTATGGTGAATTCAAAATTTAAATTGAATGGAGGAATAAAATTGGATCGAATTGGATTAAATTTAAATTAAAAGAAATTGAGTTGAATTTGGATTAAATTGAAATCAAAATTTTAGCTGTGTTATAAATAATATTGAATGAAATCTAAATCCTTATTTAAATTAGTAAGGAAATGATATGAATTTAAGTTGGCCGGATAAAATTTGGTTGAACTTGAATTAAAATTGGAAAAGAATTGAATTGAAAGAGAATTTAATTTAGTTGAAATGATATTGAATAATTAAATTCTCACTCAACTGAATTCAAAAGAATTGTTTGAAGGTGAATTTAGTGTAAGCTAAATTTAATAACAAAGGGTAATGGGACGAATAAAATTTTGGTAGCTTATTAAAAATTTGAAAAGCAAAATAAAACCCAGTTCTAATTTAGAATAATTGGAATGGCCATGTGATTAGTAAATTCAGAAAATGAATTGAGAAGGTGAATAAAATTAAAATGGATTGCAAATAAACTAATTGGATTAAAAATTGTAATGGATTGGAATTTGATTAGATGAGGATCAAATAAAAATAAAAATAAAATTGATGTAAGAGAAATGGATATGATAGAGTTATGATGACTTAAGAAAATAGTGAAATGTTGTTGTCGAGCTTATGTAATGGACTTGAATGAACCTATATGGATAATGAAATTGAAGTGTAAGAATAGGAATTTAATATGATAATTGTAATGAGAATGTATGAGTTGTAAATAATTCAGAATGGAATAAAATTAATATAATTTGAGTTGGAATTAATTTAAAATGACTTTAAGCTTAAGTCATGGTTATTTGCATGAATAATATCAAAATGTGCATAGAAATTTGTCGTTGGAAATAAAGGAAAGCAAGTGAATTAAAGGAAGTAAATAAGGTTGGTTTTTGAATATATTGGAATGGGTTGGAATTTAATTTAGTGGGTTTGCATATAAATGGAAGTGAATTATGAATATGATGCAAATTAAAATTGGGAATGGGAAAGGGTAAAATTTATGTAAGTAAGGCTTATAAACAAATTTGTTGTGAATATGAGATTAACTGGTACAAATATGAATTGTATGTAGTAAACTTGAATGTAAATCATTCGAGTGGAATAAAACTGAAGTTTGGATTGGTTAGGGAAATTAAAATAGTGCTGAACCTTGTGGTTTCTTATAAAGATGGTTTACTTGTAGAATTATGAAATTTGTTTGTTTGGTTATGTAATTGATGTGTTTGGTTTAGATTAATGAATAGAAGGTTGTTAAAATCTCATATTATTGAAAACTTGTGCTTGTTTGAGTAAGTACAGGTACGAGGGACAATCGATAGAGTTTGGAGCGCGTAAATGCAAAATAGACTAGCCGCTTGCTTTAAAATGCTTAAATAAGGTACGCCTACGCAATAAATTTGGAAAATGATATATATATATATATTGTGAAATATTTCGTTTTTCGACCGTGTGGGTCGATGTATATATATTTATATCTATTGTGATATTGTGAAACGCTCTCCGTACAAAGGAGACGCTGCCAAAATTTTCCGGAAATTTTGGGAGTTAGAAATTTTTTTGGGAATTTTGAAAATTTTGGTTAACTAGTAATGTTATTTTTGAAATGAAGTTGTAAACAAAACTTTTGAGTTATAAATAAAGAGAAGTGGAAATTAGCCACAAGGGCCTCTTTAGCAAGTGGAATTAGTTTCTAGGACACACAACTGAAATAATTACTTTCAAGGACAAAACGTAAAATAATTAGTTTCTAGGGCCTAAAAACCTATGAAATTATGTCCTTGAAAGTAATTGGACTGCTAACTTTGTCCTTGAAAGTAATTATTCTGTTGATTTTGGCCTTGAAAGTAATTTCTTTGAATGTGTGTCCTAGAAACTAATTGGACTGTAAAGTTTGTCCTTCTGGTGAAATGCCCCGAGAATGGTTTTGGAATTGAGCTAAGAATTTTGGTAAAGTGAATGTAAGTTTTAACTATGTAAGTTGGGTAAGTAAATAAGTTAGTAACATTTTCCTACCTTAGCAAATTTCGAGGACGAAATTTTTATAAAGGGGAAGGAATGTAACGACCCGGAATTTTGGTCATTGGATTTTGAACATTTAATTCATTTTAAATGTTGAATGTGAATTTTAATTTGAATTGGAAATAAGAAGTTTTTGGTTAAATCAATATAATAAGTTAAAATTTCAAATATGACAATTCAATTGGATTTGAATAATAATAATTAAATAATTGGAATTGGGAAAATTTGTGAATCTGGGTGTATATGGATATAAAAATGGTTTCTAAAATGTATTTAAGTCTAGATGGATTTAAATTTTAGTATTGGACTTTTGGATGGAACCAAAGAGTCGATGAGTTAAATTTGGAATTTTTAAATGAATTCAAAAATGGAATTTAATATAATAATATTGCAAATAATCAGATTTTGATTTAAAATGAATCGGGATGATTTATAATGTGAATATAAATTCTATATGATTTATAATTAAGTTAAAGTGAAACTTTAAATGATTTCGACGATTTTGGAAATCGGCCGAATTAATCGACGAGTTAAAATAGCCTTCCGAGGCACATTCTCGGAATTCGACGAAACCAGTTCCATTGGATCCGTAATAATGTATTATTATCGGATCTCAATTTTCGTAGCGTTTGGAGTAACCGTTTGTTCGTACGGGTGAGAAACGCGTTGGAATAAATATCGATAATTTAATATTTTAAATTGAATCAAAAAGCTATCTTTCACATACGATCAAATTAGCTTCCAAAACACGTTCCATTGTGTTCGGAACGTGGGTAAAACCTTATAAACGCCTGTTGGCATGCGTCGTTTGGAGATCATGTGAAAAGTTGTTTTAAACTAGATTTAATATTAAAATAATGTTTATAATACGTATATATATACACGTATAATACCGAAACCCTATTTCCTTTCTCAACCGCCACTAAAAAAATTCTATGGCCGAGAAACATCGCTTTTCAACTCAAATTTTCGAATGATCTATCGAGTTTTAGTTAATTCTTCCAACTGGAAAGATGGAGAGCTCGCTGAGCACTTCGATTCGAACGGTGGTGATCATAGATCGTTGAGCGGATTGTCAGAGGTTGCGCCACGAAGGCTGCGCGTCCATGCACACAATTCAAGATATCTAGGGCACCGAGCTCCATGGTGGTTGTGGTGGAGGAAGAGACGGCGAAGGGCTACCGGATGGTGGTGCTCGATCGATCTCCGGTCGACCAGAGGCGAAGCGGTTTTGAACCCTAGATTGTTCGAACTGATGTTGCGTGAGAGAAGAAGTTAGCTTCGATCTTGTTTTTGATCGTCGGTTTGATCTTAGGTTTGAATTAAAATTAAAATTTAAAGAAAATTTGTGTTAAAATTTATATTCAAATCTTTAAACCTGAATATCTCATGCATGCGTTATCAGATTTCGACGAAACTGGCGGCGCCAGAATCACAGCGACGCGATCTACGCTGCAGTGCAGATCTGGAGTTGGTTTGAACAAGTGGAAATTTTAGATTAAATTGAACGAGCTCGATTTAATTTAAAATTTAAACGCTCATCGAACTAAAGGTGAGTTAATCTCACTCACATCTGGAATGCTAGTTTATTTAAATGGTTGATTGATTGGTTGAATGTGATAATTATTATCAGATTGGATCGATATTATTTGTTGTGATAACATCTGTGGATGCAAGGAAACAGGTTGGAGCGATTCAACTGGATTCCTCACAATATAGAAATTATCCTCATAATCTGTGATGTACTTTATTTATATCCTATGATAGATTAATTTGGAAATTTAGTTGTGTTGTGTTATGGTTGGATAAATATAATCTGGTATTTTAAAATATCAGTAAAATGAATTGGGATTAAAGGGAAATGAAAAGAATTTTGAAGTAATGAATTTAAGGAAATGAGGAATGAGAATTTATTAACTGGGTTTATAAATGAAATGGAATATTTATCGGTGGATACATAGATTTCCGGTGGGAATTTATATAAGAGGGACAAATTGTTTTAAAAATAATAGGGAGATTATTTTTAAAAGGATGGAAAGTGTATTTTTCCTGCGGAATGAAGTATGTTTCAAAGAGAACTTTAATTGTATAAACCAGAATGTTTAAATGCGTTTCTAGAATATTTTAGAAAATTATTATCTTTAATTATTTTTAAGGAAAATAATAAGTATTTATTAAGTAATTATGGTATTTAATTAATCTAAAGATAAATTAGCATTTTGATATCTAAAGGAAATTTTATTATAAGTATTCGATATAATAACTTTATATTAAAAGGAAATTTTTGATTTAAGTTACCCAATATAAACTTTTATAGTTTTTTCAAAAAAGTACATTTTGAATAAAGAATTTGGAAACTTATTTTAAATAATTAAAGCATATATTTTGGAAGTGATTTCCAGGAAATGGGAAGTGTGTTTAAAAATAAAAGGGATTTTTATTTTTAAAGTGTTGGAAGAAATTTACTGGATTCAAACGTAAATTTGAATTGAGATAAATCAAGCAGGATTTATAAGGAGAATTCTTTGGTTTATTTTGAAATGAAATGTATTTCCCTGAGAAGCCAAGTACGTTTTAAAGCAGATTTTTTAAGTAAAAGTTAAAAGTTTTAAATTGTTAAAAGAATATTATTTTTATTTATATCTATAAAATGGATTTATTTAGAGATAGTTTGGTTAAAGTTTTATTTGAAACTTATGTAGAAGTTTGTAACTCTTATTTTAAAATTTAGTTCGACTTAACTTTTATTTTAAAATTAGTTTTTATATTTTATAAAAATAGTTTTACCTCAAATATTCTTAAAATATATTTTGGATAAAGTGATTTAGGTTATTTTAAATCTTAAGTGTTTGTACTTGGTGATTTCCGTGGAAATAGAAAATGTTTGGGAAATTTATTTCCGTAAAAGGAAGTGGGTTTAAACTGTTTTCAAAGGGTTGAAAATAGAAATATATCTTGCGAAGATATTTTGAGGAAAACATGAATTTGGGAAATTATCTATGTTTGGTGGATGTTTGTGAATGTTTTTTATAGTTAAATAACCGACTATCAATATTGGCCAATGCGCTGATCGTTTCGAAGAGACCGGGATCGAAATTAATTTCTCGAAAACCACTTCGATCCAGTTTGTACGTTTTCGTGGAAAAACGAGTTCGGTGTCAAAGATGGAGCAGTGAAGTGCAAGGGCTAATCGCTACTAATCCTGAGGGTGATTCCAAAAATGGATGTAGTAGGAATAGTGCCTTCGGTTCCGTTCGAACACGGAACGGACTTGTATGGATGAATGCTTTCAGAACTTCGTTAGATGGACGATGAGCATTCTAAGTAATATGTTCTAAAAAGGTAACGCTTAGCCTCAAGCCTCATCAACCGGGAATGACTGAAAATCAGGGGTTATGTAGCAAGGCTAAGTGGGTAGCACCTATTAGGGTGAGGTCATCCCTGTCTAGATGTTCCTTTTTATTCGGCTTAGTGGTGCGGTTACTGATCCCAACCGTGGGGTGATCTTACTCGGACTATCCAGTAAGGGATAGTCCGGCCTTGTTTTGCAGGGGATCGGGCATGGTCCTCGGTACGCTGATCTAGACCAGGTACTGTGACAGGTGGTACCCCAGTGCCTAGTCATTAGTTGGAAATCCATTTTCCCTACGCGCCTGTACGGTTTTGATTGTGCCCAACTATTGCTAAAACGTGAGATGCAAGCATTTCAGCTAGATTCTATTTTACTTTCTATAGACACTATTATAATATCAGACGGATTTGATAAAAAGTGTTTTGGCTATCGTAAGGTAAAAATCCGACATGTTTATTTGTGGCGTGGTCTTACGAGATGCTTTTTATTTTCAAAGGAGTTTTGAAACTTTAATAATTAGTTTGGATGTATTTCTCTCACGCTCGTATTCCAGACTGACTCGGGTGTTATTTTATTATAATGCTCGGGTCAGGCCGAGTATTATAGATTACAGGATAGGATGCTGTGGAGCTTAGGAGAGGAGCTGGAGTCCGAGACGTATCATTCGTACTTGTTTTTTCCGCTGCTATGTTTGTTTGAAATTGCTAGCAAGTTGTGAGGCAGGCTGATATAACTGCCAGGCTGGTAATTGTTCTTTACCGGTGATATACTCTGATGATGTATTGTATATAACAGATATGGTTTCATTTTGTGTAAAGATCTGTTATTATTTATTACATTTTGTTCCGTTGCGATTGTGAAATTCTGATGTTGTTTAGTTCTTTCTTTCTTCTATCTTCTTTCTTTTTCCTCAACAATCTGTCTTTTCCGGCACTCGATCGTCGGCATATTATACTGTGGTGAATTTTGTGTCGATTTTCGAGAGTCGAGAAGGGCGGGTCGTCTCATAATCAAATAATAATTATACCTTTTAAATTAATAATTAAATGATAATTATTTAAAATATTTCGTTATTAATAATTATAATTTATTTTAAAATACCTTTCAAAAATATTTAAAGTAAAAACCCTTTTAGTTTACACAAAAGTTGTCGATTTACGAACTACATCCATACCGACTATCGCTATATGGTCCATAACTTTCTAACTTGCTTTATATACCAAAATAGCCTTTAAATCTTTTCCTTATATATTTAAATTACTTAAACAACTTTGTATAAGAGTTGAAAATAAAAAAGGAAAATTTGGAAAACATTTAGAATTACTTCTAAAAAACAAGGAAATAAACAAGTTTTATAACACACGGGATCTCGATGTTGAACATAAACAAATTCAAGTATTAACTTTTCAACTAACATACAACCAACTATATACATAGGCACATACATATACACATGTAAATGTCATCCATAAACAAGGAAAGATTATTACTTATACATCTTACATAAGCACTTCGACTATATTTCAAGTCAACAACAAATCATCACATATACCCTCTGCTTTAAGCGGGAACCATACCAAACAACATCACTTTCAAACACTTATAAACATAAGCAATAAACCAGGATTATTATAACAAATAATAAAATTAAAAATTTGATTTTTAAAGTGAGCTTTACTCACTTAAACAAGCACAAGCTTCAACCCAACTTGCAAACGACACTTGGACGGAGCTTCCTTCTACAAAAACTTACTTTCAAGACCAAGAGGAACCGGATTAGGCTTGACCTTGGGCTGGTTGGGCTCAACCATAGGTTGTTGTAGGGTTTTGGGACTTTTTTTGGTGAATCAGTGAAGTATAGAAGAGTGGAAGTGGTTCTAGAAGCTAGTTTAAGTGTTTAAAGAGGAAAAGGAGAATTTTTGATTAAAAATCTTTTTGGAAGCCATTAATGGAGTGGAGAAGAAGGTTTTAAAAAGGTGGAAAAGAAATGAGAAAGAAGTAAAATGAGGTAAAGGAAAAAAGAAAAGAGTTAGGCCGCTTTTATAGAAAATGGAGATGGGAATTTACTAAAATACCCCTCTTATTAAAATAATACATACCCTCCACCAAAATTTGACACATCACTCTCCTTCTCCCTTATGCCATACGTTACATGTCACCTCCCTCACTTCTCCTTCACTTCATCTCTTAAATTATATACTTGATGTATTTCCTTTTTACCATTTTCTTTTTAAAATTTTAAAGGAAAAGTCAAAACATACTTTATTTATTTAAGTAAATTTTTAAACTTATTAAATCAAATCACTTCCTTAACCAAAAGCATATGTTATTTATATATGTGTGCATATACATACTCTAGTGTATACAACATGTTTCGGCAACTTTTAGACGATGAAAGGTCAAAAATCCGAAAAATGATTTTCGATCACATTTTCGATTTTTCTCTGAACTAAATATTTTTTTAAACCAAATTTCAAAATAACTTTACCATTATTAGTTATTTCTTAAAAGATGTTTATTTTAATTATAAAATCCATTAATTAATTATTTAAAAATATATCGAATATTCATATTTAAAGTTATCAAATTATGGGTCGGTATATATATATATATATATGTGTGTGTGTGTGTCTGTGTGTAGCTATAATCTACAAAGGGTAGATGGGACATATTGTACGCAGATGAGGAGCCAAGATAACTAATTAAATAACAAAAGACATAACATGTGATAGAAGACAATCAGCATAAACTAATGTTATGTACAAAGTGTATAATTTACTAGTCATCGGAATGTTATTCCAACCCACTCCTCATTACAACTCATGAGATATCTTAAAGGACAGGTATTGTTATTAGGCATATACGGTGCTGACAACGTCACTAGACCTTGAAGGTGTCAAATCTTAGTCAGTAGTTATGTGACTTATTATATTTTATTTTTTCATTGTGACTTGTATCGTTAGTGCTCTGATATGCATTCATTATTTTATTTGCAGAATACCAAACCAACGATCTGTATTTTAGTGAACTTGGGTTTTCGGTTTAGCAGAATTTCAGGCCCACTTGGGGGAAGGTTGTTACATTTGGTATTAGGGCTTAGGTTAGTAGATCTTGAAAAATTAGGAAACATTGAGTGAACATATTTGTATTTTTCTTAAATATAAATATATTATCCGCAAGATCCTAAGAGTTTCAACTATAGAGTAGTTATATATGGAAGGTCCCTGAAGCTAGATAGTACATGACTCCTTAGTCGAGCCTAGATAACTCAATGGTTGTAGATTCCCGTATGATTGCCAATGGATAATGTACGATAGGTCAAAATAAGGGAAAAGTAAGAATCAATATGTTGTAGATATCTGGAAGAAGTAGGTTTCCCAAAGGATGGTGTGAGTAGTCGCTCAAAGTTAATAGCTGGATTTCTAATATTAGAGAGAAGATAAGTCGGTTAGTTGAAGAGCAGAAGTTATAGAGAAAGAACAAATAGAAATCCACTTTGATTCCAACCAAATAGAAAATACTTTAAAAAGTTGATAAAAATATATAATCAATATATTTGAAAAAGTAAGCAAATATTGGACTTTAAACTATATATGAAAATAAATATTTTGTTAAATCAATTTTTTTTGTAAATGGGGTTTACAAAAGCTAATGGTTGAAAAATTATAAAGCATATATAGCTCGCTTGTTTCTTTGTAAAGAAAGAAAAGTGTACATATAAATTTCTAGTAGAAATTAAAGTTTGTCAAAATCTAAAATTTCAGTAAAGGAAATTTTGTAAGAAGCTATTTCTTTTAAAAGAAAAAATATGGTAGAGCAATATAGCTCGGCTTTCTATGCAATGAAAATTTTAAACTGTAAAAACATTTTTAGGAGTGGACAATAGAAAGTGGTACAAGTTTGAAATAGGGAAATAGTACAGGAAATAATATTTAAAACTCTAAAACAAAGCTGTAGATGAATGCATTACAATGGTTCAATTAAGAAGATAGTAAATGGAGAGAAAAGTAATTGAAATAAAGGGCAGTTTAGGTTGCGGAAAGTTGAATAGTAATAGTATTGCAAAATATAAAAACAATCTTAGGAATTTATATTAAATAATGTTAGTAAAAAGAAATAACGTTAGGAGGTTATATTAAAAATAATGCTAGTAATCTAATATAAGAAATTAAAAAGAAAACAATTGGATAGTTTTCATAGTAAGTGCAATAATGGCACATATCTTTTAGAAGTCACCCTAATATGTTAGTAGTTACTCCACTAGGGTTGAAAGTGGAGATAGCGAGAGTGATATGAAAAATTTGGAATGGGGTTATCCTTGTCTACTCCAGTTTTGTTGTTAAAAATTATAAAAAGATGTTTTAAAAACATTGTAAAGTATATTTTTGAAAAAATGGTTTGATGTAAAAAATAAGCTTTTTAAAGGAAAACTTAACAAATAATTTGAACCAAAAATCCCAATTTTTAAGAAGTAAAAGTTGAAATGGTCTTTAAAAAAAGGTTGATTTGGAAGGAAAAAGAAGAAAAAAATTAATATTTTTTAATTTTCTAACATTTTCCTTTAGATTCAATGAGTAAATTAAATTCAAAAATTTTAGATTATAGTTTTAATAGGTTAAGACACCAAGTATTTTTGAATTTAATAAAAGGTTTCTAAGTTGTACCTTTAAAGACAAAAAATTTAGGATTAAGTATTTCAAAATTTTTGAAGTTTTTAATATTTGAAAATGGTGAAACCAAACCAAAATTTAAAATATGAAGTAGATATGTATGAGTGAATAGGTAAGACAAGGTAGAGGGTAAGGTTATGAAGAAGATAACACTGATTACTCATAAAGTAGTAATAAGGAATCTCGCAGAGTGTAAAGAATAATGGTGAGAACCTAGGAATATTTTGTTAGACATGTGAGCAAGCCATAATATGAACCCGTAAAGGAACGATAAATGGTATTAAAGTACGCTTCTACGAGTACTAGGATATACTCGTATGAAGGGTCAAAGATAAAGGAAATAAATACCAAGATTTGAGAATACTATCAAGGGATTTAGACTAAAAGAAGATGGTAACAGGGGATTATAAGGTAGTAAGCACACATATAGGATATTGGTAGACTCAAAGTTATGAAAGGCAAGAGAGGGGTTGAAAAAGTTATTTCGCCGAGCCAGTTGCCAATGAGTTATTCAAAATGTGTTCAGTTTGTATTTCTTATCAACTTTAGTATGGGGATGCACAGTTTATTCCATAATAGGCTGTAGTGATGGAAGTTATGAGTAGACCTTATTCATTAGAAACCATAAAAGAAAAGTTAAGATATAAGGATGACAGGTTGGAAAGGTCCATTCAAGTCAAAAGTGATAGAGCCACAACATTGTTAGCGTTCATTGATGTTGAAGGAAGCTTCCAGCAATTGTTCTTTTTAGGTTGAGTTGTAAGCATTAGTTGTCTTTATTCGGGTGTTAAAGCGCATATGATATTATAAGAAATGTTTCTTTTTATGTGTTTTCGGTGTAGACCGCAATGTTATGGAAAAATAATAAGATAAGAAAATTTCAAGAAAGATAGTCAACTAATGCAAAAGAAAAGAAAATAGTAAAGACTGGAAGTTAAGAAATAAATTAAGAATTTTTTTTTAATTGACTATTAAAAACAGAATTGAAATAAGATTGTAAGTCCCAAAAAATTCAAGAAATAAATTTTAGTGAGCTGAGGACAGGGAAAAGATGTTGCGTAGCCATGGATCAATGTCCCTGTACCTTAAAAGCTGAAATTTATAATTGAACTTGTATGCTAGATGCTATTATAAATAAAAGAAAAGTTTTGGAATTTAAAATTTATCAGGTAAATATGTGAAGTCATTATGGACAGTAAACTGTTGACTAAACACTGATTTCATGAGGTGTGGCATAAATCATTTTGAAGAAAATGTATAATATGTGTACTTTTGAAATATTTTGTTCAAAATTCTTGGTTTTACAAAATAAAATATTTTTGTAGGAAGTTTGGGAAATTTTGTGATGAAATTTTTTAAAATTCTAAAAATTTTGCCAAAATTTTTAAAAGTAATATAAAAAAATGGGGCAGAAAAGAAGAAATTGAATTTAAGAAGTGTCACATACTTGATATGGGGAAACAATTTACGGGTTAGATAGTATGGATTTTACTATGCAGCAGAAGTGACAGTAAAATAAAATGCAGTTAATGACGAGGAAACTGTTTTAGCTATGGAATTTTTTCCTATATAACTTGTCGACAGGCGAACAAAAAGTTGATTTTTGCAATAAACGCTGTTTTTAAACTTTAAGATAAAAATCAACTATGCAAACTGCACTTGGAAAAGTTGGAGATTGGAGGAAAGAGAAGGTTCCAAAGTATAGTGGGTGTAACGACCAGAGATTTTCGACCCTCGAAAATCGACACTAATACGTCCACTGTACTGCGTGCCGAGCAATCGAATGCCAAAAAACCTGATTGTTAGGGAAAAAGAAAGAAGGAATAAGATAAGAAAAAAACTAAACAACACAGAATCTCACAGCGGAACGAATAATCTATAATATGCCACAAATCTTTACACAAAAGAAAAACTGTAATATGTATATATGCAGACATCAATCAGAGTATACTAACATATTTCAGCCTGGACATTTATAATAGCCTGTCCTCACAATTGCTGATAAATACAACACGAATACAGTGGAAAAATAAACATCTATGTGAATACGTCTCTGGGCCTCCAACTCGTCTCCTTAAGCTCCAAGCATCTAAATCTGTAATATGCTCGGTCTGATCCGAGCATTATAATAAAATAACACCCGATTCAATCTGAAAAATCAGCGTGAGAAAACACACCCAACTGGATTTTAAAGTTATAGAATACCTTTGAAAATCAAGAGTATCTCATAAGACCACAACGCACATAAACACGGTAGGGTTTTTACCTTACGATAACCAAACATTTCATATGAAATTCTCTGATATTATAATAGTGTCTAAGATACAAATACTTAGTAATCTTAGCTAAAATTGTTACATTAATTAAATTCCAGCATAATAGGTATACAATTAAAACCGTAAAGGCTCGTATTGGAAAATGGATTACATACAATGACTGGGCTACTAGGGTACTGCATGTCACGGTTCATCTCTAGATAAAAAAACACCGAGGACCTCGCCTAGATCCCCTGCCAATACAGAACCGGCCTACCTCTTACTAGATAGTACCTAATATGATCACCCATCCGTTAATGGGCCCCGAAGCATGAAAATAAGAGATAATAGCGACTCTAGATAGGGATGATCATACCCTACTTGGGAGCGACCCACTTAGCCCTACTGCATCTCCCCTGTTTTATTCATTCCCGTTTAATGTGGCTTGAGGCTACGTTTTACCTTTTATATAGCACTTCCCACTTGGAATGCTAATACTACCTTACAGGCAATAATGCAATACCAGCATTTATCCATACAAGTTCATTCTGGGACTAAATGAAACACTTGAGAGCTCCGTCTCCGATTCCATCATCTTCAAGATGTCTTCACTTCGAAACGCATTTGTTGGATCGAAGTGGATTTCGGATAACATACCCGATACCGGTCTCTTCGAAACAACTTTTCAATAATTCCCAGTGAACTCAACCTTGGTTCTTTAGGAAATAAATAGTCAAAGATAAAATCGAAGATCACCTCCTAACCATTAGTGGATGGAATTCCTTATCAATATCCTAGGAGAATGAAACAAGATTTATATGCACATTACAGCATCATCGGAGATGACTTTGTAATGACCCATAAATTTTAATGGTTTTATAACGTAATTAACTTAAATTTTGCTTGAAACTAAATTATAAAATTTAACAATGAAATTTTGATATTTGAAATGCGTCTATTTAAACATAGCAAATGGCAAATTTTCATTGGTAAATATGGAGGTTAGTTATGTAGTGTAATTTACAATTTCAATTTAAAATCAGTAAATTTGATAAAGATAAATTATTGTTGAAACTTGAATATTTCTATACAAGAAAAATGTAGACCATTTTCTGAGTGATACGTCATATTTCGTTTACTCGAATTTGGATTTCTCTAGCCCTGTTTATCTTATTTTCGATGAATTTGCAGTAGTTTAGCAGCGAAATATCGACTTTTGATAGGATGGTCGTATCGCTGATATCTGTGTACCGTTCTGTTCATCTCGTCGTGATGATCTACGCGGTATATGCATTTGTGTATTTCGGCGTCCGGTACGCGGTGAAAACTGCGAAACGATTTGCCGTACCGGTTTCGTATTTGGGCTTTTGGGTTTCCTATGCCTTTTCATCTATCTGCCATGAAAATCAATAGCCACCAACCATATATATTCCTTGAATTCAGCTATTAACTTTTATTATTCCAACTTGTCCAATTTATTTTGCTAGTTCGTTTCCCATTTCCATTCTGTTGCTTTGAGAATATATTATATTTGTATTGCATGCTCACATCCTCTTTGAAACCTATGCGTCTTCTTCCTTTGTTATCTGTCCACTCATCAGTGAAATTAAAATAATAAATATAAGTTATAATTATTAAGGCTTGTTCATCTTCTTTCTTATAACATGTTCATTACCTTTGTTCTTTTATTACCGGCGAAGCCTGTGACCAGCCACACTCATCTTGTCCTCCTTCCATTTTTTTCGCCTACCGTATATATAAAGAGAAAAAAAATAAAGCGTGTCTTCCACATTCCTTGTTGAAACCATCGGCCTTCCTCTTCCCCCATCTCCGCTCGCACCACTTCCTCTTCCCACAGCCGAAACCCCTCGGGCTATCTGCTCCGACCTCCCTTCCTCCGTACAATAGCCATGCCATCTCCACTTCCCTCTCGCATCCGCAGCCTATCCTTGCACCTGAACCCGGAGCAGCAGCTCCAGCCCATTCTCCAACAACCAACTTCACCTGCACCACTCGAACACAGCCCTACCACCAGATCGCCACTCAGCCACCGTCTGTCGCCTGCATACAACCCACTTCCACGCCGACCGACCCCGCCCTATCCTCCGTCTGTCCGTGCTCCACTGATGTAGCCCTATTCTAATATTATTTATATGTAAGCTCATGAGTTTGTTTATATATAAAGTTTTCTATAATATATATAAATAATGTATATAATGTTTATTATAAATAATGTTTATAATGTATATATATTAGCCGTGACTTGTTGTAGCCGTGTCTAGTGCTTTTGTTGTTGTTTATATATATAGTAAAGTAGCATTTTATGAATTTGTCTAGTGCGTTTGCGGTTGTTTTAAATATATACGGTAGAGTAAAATTATATATATATATATATATATGTAAGTTTTATATAACCGGTTATTTATAAGTATATGTAAGTTGTATATACCCAAAGTTATATAAACTTTAGTTTGGTGTATATAAGCTATTGCTATAAAAGATAAGTTTATATAAATATATATAAGTTTGGTTTTAAATATAAAGCATGGATTTTATTTGATATATATTTTTATATAAATGGCGATGTGTTTTATTAGATATACATATAGATAGTATATGTTTAAAAGTATACATATATTTGAATGTTTTGTTATAGATTTTAAGTGGAAATTAGCACAAGGGCCTCTTTAGCAAGTGGAATTAGTTTCTAGGACACACAACTAAAATAATTACTTCAAGGACAAAACGTAAAATAATTAGTTTCTAGGGCCTAAAAACCTATGAAATTATGTCCTTGAAAGTAATTGGACTACTGACTTTGTCCTTGAAAGTAATTATTTCTACTGATTTAGGCCTTGAAAGTAATTTCTTGGAATGTGTGTCCTAGAAACTAATTGGCCTGTAAAGTTTGTCCTTTTGGTGAAACGCCCCTTTTATAAATATATTACGATTAAATATATATATTTGAGGATTTTGAAAGGGAAATATATGATTTCTAAGATGATATGAAGATGTTTTATTTTGATATGGCTTTTAAATTTGATATTGATTTTTTCTATAAAATTTATAGAGATATATACATACATACATATATATATATATTGTTCCCATCAAATTCAAGTAGTTAGCTTGCTTACTTCGTCAATGTCCAGTTGATGTTTTGTTCGTCGCTGTTGGCAATCTCAGCATCTTTTGATTTGCGTTGCTCATGCCAGTGTCCTTGTGCGTGTCCCTATCATCTTCTTCGCCATCGTTGTTCTCTAGCCTCGAAAGGTGAGCAATCACTCACGATTAAAATTCTTATACTTAGTAAATTTAAATTCACATAAAATGACGATTGAAAGATGCTGTTAAATTTGAATTGTTAGTTATTTAATTGTTAAGTATGATATGCCATTATCTGTAATTGTTCACCTATGAATATATAACACCATATCCTTATGTATATATATTATATTTAATTTGTTACTTATGATATATGCCTGTTATTGATATGTTATATTATTATCATATTTGTTCTCACTCTGCAAGTTCCTTGTTAGTTTAGAAATCCCTATGGGTTGAAATGGTACATACCCGAACGATCTTGTAGAATAAAGGGAAAATCGTTATGGGTTGAAATGATAAACCTAAGCGATTTTCATTTATTTTGAAATTTTGAGATTACAGGTTGAAATGATATATACCCGTAAATATTTAAATTGCGGATTGAAATGATAAATATCTGTATCACTTGACCATATGATAGAAAATTATATACGGACACCATTGGTCTATTTTGAAAAATGATTTCCAAAGTTTGAAAGGGAATATATGGATTTTATTAAATATTGATTTTTAAATTATAATATAAAGAATTTATTTTAATATATGTGTAAAATTTATGTTTTTAAAATTATATGTTTTGGAAATTTTAATTTATAAGTTAGTTTTGGAAAATATTAATTTTAAGATTTTTCTTATAATTTTATTGTTTTAAAAATATATAAAATAATATTTAATATAAAATAAATTTAATAATAAGATTTAATTTAATAAAAATTTAATTTAATTATTATATAATATGTTAAAGCATTTATTTAAATTTATATTAATATTTTAAAAAAAATTAATAACTTAATGTAATAAAGGTCTGGAAGATAAATTAATGTTGACTTGGAATTTAAATTGGTTAATAATTGAATTTAAATAAAAATTGATTTGAACTTATTGATTTTTGAGATTTTGAAAGATATGATTTATAACTTGATTGGATAAAAAGTGATTAAATGAATATTCTCAATTTTAAATACAATTGAGACTAAATATTCAATATTGATTTAAATTTATAAATTGAGATTTATTTAATTGTTATTAAAATGATTAAATGAATATTTTCCAATTTGAATAAAATTAAAGTTAAATGATTTATCTAAACGAAACTTATATTGAAATGTTTGAATATTTAAACTTTGAATCTTATTGGAATTGAAGAGATAGTTCAAACCCGGATATGAAATCGATAAAAATTAAAATGGTTTAATGAGAATTTGAACTAAATCTTTAACCCTTTAAATTTAAAAAGTGTTCAACTGGGATTGATTTAAATTGAATTTTGGAATCTAAGTTGATTTGAATCAATTTGTGGAATTGGATGAAACAATTCTAACTTGGAAACTATTTTTATTATATAAAGTACTTTAATATATATAAACTATTTTGATATATATAAACTATTTAATATATAAATTATTTTAATATATAAACTGTTTTAATTTATAACTATTTTAATATGTATATTATTTTCAATATCTAACTGTTTAATTTGGAAGTGTTATGATTTCAAAAGTGTTATGATTTCCAAAGTGTTATGATCTCGAAAATGTTATAATTTCGAAGTGTTATAAATTTGAAAGTGTTACGATCCTGGAAATGAATATTTTTTTAAAGTGAATAATGATATCGAATTGATATAGTTTTGAAATGAATATGATATTTGGATATGAAGTATGAACTATTTGAAATGAAATGACCACGGTGTGAAATAAGCGTTTGGTTGTTAAAGAGACCGGGATCGGATATTGTCATACTCTCTGCCAATACCGAAAACAACTTTAACAACTGTGTACGTGGTGGAGATTCCATAATGAAGTAGGATGGATTGGTGATGATTCTATATGAGGTTTTAGCGCAGCCCTGACTCCCGTGAGTTAGCTTGATGTGGCTAAAACAGGAGCCACGCCGGGCTAGTGAGGTCATTCCTCCGATCGGGCACATTTCTTCGATATCATCTATTACTTTGTGATTTGATTAGGTGCACCTTTGATTTAGGAGTGTGTCTTGAGGTGGGCGGTAGTAGCTTCTATGCGTTACCACCAGTCCGGATCCGCAAATGGTATATCTACCCTGGCATTGCCTTGCGTGCCTTGTCACATGCCCTATTGCACCTTCTACGAGTTTAGTTTGTACCATGCCTATAAAGTGCCCTCTGATAGCCCTCCAATTTACGGAGGAATTATGGTACTGTATAGAATATAGGAATATATACAAATGTGTTAAGGGAGATATGTGTAACGCCTTAACTCTATTTTGATAGTTTACTTTACTATAGACATATTATAATAGCGTACATTACTACGTAGTAGATAGTTCCACGGATCCTTAGAGGATGGGTATCCCAAACATCCTTTAAGTTACTTGTATTTCAGTTGACATTTCACTTGAGTTAAATTTACTGATATAAGAATGTTAATCCTGACTCGAGTGTTTTGTGTTTTGCTTTATGCTCGGGTCAGACTGAGTGTCACAGCATTTGAGACTCACCTTTGGAGTTTGGAGCTTTGCTTGAAGATCTGTCTTTGTCTATTCAGCTTTCCAGTTACTTCAGTTTATTCCAGTTGTTTGTTCAGACTTATCACTGACTTTTGTATCGACACTCATATGTATTTGATATCTCTGTTGCATTTTGTTTCAAACTCTGATGTTTTATATAGTAGCTTCATGAACTACTATTTATCTATTCCGCTGCTTATTGTTGTAATACTCTGTGTCTGTGATTCGGTGATTGATTTATTTACTATATATCTTAAGTTTTGCCAATTATAAATTAACAATCTGTTGTTCTGAGCAATTCAAGTCCGACATTTGCGGATGCAAATAGTTCGAAATACCGGGTCGTTACAACTGTGCCATATAACTCACGTGTTTCTCCTAGATATTTCCATAGTTACGTTTTTAGGTCCAATTTCGATAGTCGGTTATTTAACTATCGAATAAAACATTCAATCAAGGATTTATTCCATAGGGAAAACAAGCATTGGTTAAGCATATAAGCAATCACTAGCCTCCTTTTATAAATCTTTCATACATAAAAACCACTTTATAAATTACTTGTATAAGAATACTTTTACAAAGGTATATCCACCAATCCTTATATTTTCAATACTTAGAGAATATCCATATACTAATCTCAATGGTATAAGTATATTTACAAAATTGAGAAAGATTTTCTATTTATTCGATTCAAAAATCATCCATGAACTCCTTATAATTATCTAAAACCATTTATAAAGCATTTTATAAAACTCATGGAACATTTATAAAACTTCTTTTATACATTTCGATCTTTTATAAATTCTTCTGTACATTTCTAAAACTCATTTATAAAGCCTTTATAAATCTCTAAACCATTTATAAAACTTCTTTTATAAATTTATAAACCCGTTTCTTAAGTCCATTTATAAATATCTAACCATTTATAAACTCTTCACCTTGTAAATAACCTTCCCTTAAGTCTTCTAACCGTTTCATAAACTCCTTTATAAAATCCAAGTCTTTCAACTATATTCATGGTCTCGGAACATTTATAAATAATTAAAAATCTTTTTACTTCAAAACGTCGTTATATAATAATAATTATTAACAATAAATATTATAAATAAATGAAAACTATTAATTTTAAAACATCTTAAAAATAATAATTAATAATTTCAAAATATTGTTTATGAAACAGTAATAATTAATCTTTACTCTTTTTATAAATAATAATTATTATTTTCAAAACCTTATTAATAATTCTTATTATTAATTCCATACCATAATTATTCGTGGAATAATTAACCTTTCCAAATATTAACATTTTAATAAATTCTTTAAAACCATATTAACTATAAACAAATAATCTTTAAAACAATACTAATATAATTAAATAACTTTAAAAAGATATTACTATAATTAAATAACTTTAAAACAATATTAATATAATTAACTAACTTTAAAACAATATTAATATAATTAAATACTTTTAAAACAATATTACTATAATTAAATACTTTTAAAATAATATTATTTTAATTAAATAACTTTAAAACAATATTAAATGTAAATAGGTCATCTTTTAAAAAACAATATATTTCTGAAACCCATTTTCGGATTTAAAATCATTTCCTGTCTTAAACTAAATTTCCATTCAATTGGCAATTTATAGTGTTTCAAAATACTAATTTTAGGCCAATAGCTGCCAAACGCTCAACTTATATTGATATTGATTTTCTATAATCGCTAGGTTTTTGTTTTTAAACATAGAACGATGTTATAACCATAGTATCCGTAATAAGGTTTATTATTCAATAATCCATGTAAAAGGAATATTATCGAAACAATTCAACAATAGCGAGGAATCCTGTTGGATCCCTCCAACCTGTCTCCTTGCATCACTATAGTATATAATCATAAAATATAAATCAATCGCTTCGAGGTGGGATTCGTATACAAAGGGTCATCCGCTCTTACACGAGAACGTAATAGAGTCTCATCCGCTCCAATAGGCGGGGAAATTCAATCCAACTAATATAAATATAGTAATTCATTCAAACAATCATCCAACAATTTTTATCGACTATATATCATACTAGTTAACCAAAAAGGTGAGTTTAACTCACCGAAATTTTCTTTTTTTGTCGAGGCGTTCCGATTTGGAACTAAAACCGAACGATGTCCGATTTTAGCCCAATTTTCAACATGCTCCAATCGTCATCAATTTTATTCCATATCGTAGTATTTGTCGTTACGGACATAACGCAAAAATCCGTGATCAAATCCGACCTAACATTGATTAGATATCATAATTAAAAGTTCAGTTTATTTTATAATCATTTTTAAATCACTAATTACATTTAATTATCTTAATTAATTACCATTTCAAACCAAAACCCACCCTAATCTCCTTCATCTTCTAGCGAACGAAAACCAACTAGGCCGCTATCTTCTTTTGCTCGCCGTTGCCACTATGGCCATCGCCGCCGCCGCCTCTTCACATTTGCTTCGCCTCGACGCCCCCATCCCATCAACACTGGCCATGGGCCAAAACTCGCCTCCTTCGCCACGCTAAAACCCAATTCCCATTTCCGTTCATCCACGAACTACACCGCCACCACGTGACGATGACAAGCCACCAAACTCCGGCCGCGCCTCGCCTATGCCATGCGCTACAACTTTCCTTCACATGCCTCGATCCATCGATGAACGTAATTGCCAGAATCAGCCAAAAATGATTTCGCCGTTCATCTAGGATTCGCTGCCCCCACGCAACGAGCTACCTCCATCTGACCATTGAATAGGCCCACTCATCGCCGCGAACAACTCCCTAGTTAGCACTTTCTCCCAATGTGGCCTTGGATGGTCCAAATCTATAACGACCCAGAATTTTGGTTGTTTAATTTTAAGCGTTTAATTCGTTTTTAAAGATTGAATTAGAAATATTAGTTGATTTTGAATATGGAGGTTTTGGTTGAATTAGTGAAATGGTTTAAAGTTTCAAATATAGAGATTGATTGGATTTGGTAAATAGTAAGTTTAATATTTGAAATTGGGTAAATATGTGAATTTGGCGTTAAATGTGAATGGAAATGATTTCTAAGTTGTTTTAAATTCTATTTGGATTAGAATTATAATATTGGACTTTTGGAGGGAATTAAAAGTCGATAAATTAAAATTTGGAATTTTATATATTAATTTAATAGTGAAATTTAATATATGGCAATAGTGTGAATAATCAAATTTTGATTTAATATGATTCGAAATGATTTCTAATATGAATATAAATTCTATTTGAATTATAATTGAGTTGGTAAGTTTTTAAAATTTCAAATTTCAAGTAATTTCGTCTATTTTGGAAATCACTCGATTTAATCGACGCGTTAAAATAGCCTTACGGGCACAGCCTTGGAATTCGACAAAACCAGTTCCATTGGATCCATGATAGTGTATTTTTATTGTATTTCAAATTTTGTAGTGTTTGGAGTTACGGTTTGGTCGTATGGGATAGAAATGCGTTGAAATTAAATATCGAAAATCTAATACTTTAATTCGATTCGAAAAGCTATCTTCCACATATGATCGAATTAGGCTATGAAACTTGTTCCATTGTGTTTGGAACAGGGGTAAAACATTATAAATGCCAGGCGGCACGTCTCGATTGGAGTTTGTTCGGAAAGGCATGTAAATTTTGGAAATAATATTAAAATAATATGCGTATACGTATATATATACCCTAGCACAGTAAAACCCTAGCTTTTATTTACGCAGCCGCCTCCATGAAATTCAATGGCCGAAACCCTTCCAACCTTCTTCCCTTAATCTCCGTTAATCAATTCAATATCAAGCCACGTTTCCAACATGAAAAGCGCAGAGGGCAGTGAGATCTACACATCCATACGATGGAGCATCGCGAAGTTCGACGAGATGGCCAGAATCGAGCTCGTTAGGGTTTCTGTTCATGCTTATTTTTCGAGCAAGGGGGAGCGCCGAGCTTCACGTGGCTCATGGCATAGGTTGAACTCGCGAAGGGCGTTTGAATAGGGGTGGTTGATCGTGGTACGGCGGCGTGTGGACGGAGCGGCGATCGACAGTTGCTTCACGTGATGGGTTTCTTTAACTTGGCGTGCGACCGTGAAGAAGAAAAGGAAAACAAAAGGGAGCGGCCTTGATCTCGTTCCAGAAATTGGACGGCTGGTTATTTCTAGGTTAATAAAAAAAGAGAGTTTATTTATATAATTTATATTCAAAACATTAAAAATCCGTATCTTTGTCATACGAGGTCGGAATCGGATGAAACAAGTGACGACGGAATCGCGGCGATGAGCACTACGTGATGGAAAAGATTTGGAGGCGATTGGAGTGAGTTAAAATTTTAGGTTAAATCGAACATGTTCGATTTAATTTAAAATTGGAACGTTTGGCAAATTTAAAACTCAAGGTGAGTAAATCTCACTCATTTGGATGATTGGCATTAATTTTAAATAGTTAAAATTAATTATTGATTAATTGATTGATTGGATGATTTGATAATTTTTATTATCAGTTGGATGTCATAATATATATGGTAGTATATATTAGTAATTGGAGTGATTGATATTCCCACATATATGTAGCGGATGAGACCCTATGCGCCCCGCATAATAGCGGATGACCGCATATACCACGATATTCCACCTCGAAGCGGAATTGATATTTTTATGTTGTATTAACATCTGTGGATGCAAGGAAAACAAGTTGAAGGGATCCAACTGGATTCCTCAAAAATGTTGAATTTAAATTTCATATATGGTGATATATGTTTTGTTGGAATAATCTGTGGTAGATTCTAGTGTGATTTGAAATGGTTGGATGCTAGGGTAGCATTTACCTAGAATTTTGGTATTTTAATATACCATAAATGTAACGACCTAGAATTTTCGTCATTTGAAATTCAGATATTTAATTGATTTTAAATATTAACAAGTGAGATTTGTAAGTCGAATAAATTTAATTTCGAATATAGTGATTTAATTGTATAATTAAATCGATAATTTAATATTTGAAATTCCAGAAATAATTGGAAATCGGGTTTAATGTGTATAAAAAAATGATGTATAAAGTTATAATAAAACATATTGGAGTTAGAATGATGTTGTAAAACTTTTAAAATTGAATTAAAAGTTAAATTGTGAAAATTGAATATTTTAATATTTAATTGACGAGTGAAAAAAGTCATTTTTCAAACACTCTCGGATTTCGACAAAACCAATTTCATTGGATCCGTAATGTTAAATTATTATATGGTTTCAAATTTCGTATCAATCGGATGTACGGTTTGTCCGGGGCAAGCTGAAACGCATCGAAATCGTTTTAAATCGATTTGATTTAAATTTGATCATTTATTTCCGTAACTCTCACATATGATTGAATTAGCTCCCGAAACACGTTCCATTATGTCCGGAACGCGGGTAAAACCTTAGAAATGCCAGTCGGCATGCTTCGTTTGGAGTTCGGAAAATTTTCGATGAATAGTGTTTTGAGAATTTTCTATAAAAGGACCTAGATTTTCACATTTGCAAACCAACTAGGGTTTCAAGCTTCAGCCGGCCCTAGCTATTCTCAATGGCCGAAAATGCACGATCTTCTTCCCTCTTCTTCTCCAAATCCGTAAACAATTACAACAAACCTTCAACTACAAAGTTGAAGAGCGTATCAAGATCTATAATTCCAACGGTTGAGATCGAAAATGGTCGACCACGTCAGCGGCAATTCACTTCCGTTCGTTGCCGTTCGCTAAGGGTTGCGTGGCCACTGGGGACAGCCGAGCTTCGCATGATTCTGGGCGGAGGTGGAGGTGGCTAAGGCGCTTCGTTTGGCGGTGGTATGATGGGTTCTCGACGTCGAATGGTGGCACGTAAATTGATAAGAGAGGGCGGCTAGTGGGTTCTTCATGCACGTACAAAGGAACGAAGGGGAGAAGAAAGAAAATCACGGCCCAGATTTCTCAAAGAGAAAATCAATGGCAGATCTGAAGTAGGGTTGAAAATTAAATAAAAAAATTGTAAATTTATATATTTAAAATCGTTCAAACTTTAAAATGCTGTAACTTGTTCATACGAGGTCGAAAATCGACGAAACTGGCGGCGCCGGAATCGCAGCGACAAGCAGCTCGCTGTGGTGTAGACGTGGGGTCATTTCGAGCAAGTGAAAATTTTGCGTTAAATCGAACGTGTTCGATTTAATGTAAAAAATTGAACGCTCGACATTTTAAAAAGCAAGGTGAGAACTTCTCACTCAATCGAATAATTGTTTCGATTTAAATTTTAAATAGTTAGATTTAAAATTGTTGATAGTGTTGATTGTGTGATTGGATGATAAAATTGTTATCTATTGTGTTGAAATAGACCCTATACGCCGTATATTAAGCGGATATTATTTATTAAAAACATATACCGCGATAATTCCACCGTGAAGTGGAATTGGTATTATATATGTATTTGGAGTTGATTTCCCGCATTATATAGCGGATGAGGCCCTATTGCGCCGCATAATAGCGGATAGTATTTTATAAATCCCATATACCGCGATATTCCACATTGAAGTGGAATTGGTATTGTGCTAACATCTGTGGATGCAGGGAAACAGGTTGGAGGGATCCAACTGGATTCCTCAAACATTTGAATTTGTTTCATTTATTGTGTGTTGATTATTTATAATCTCTGTGTGATTATATTGTGTTTGAAATTGTGAAAGGATATAATTTAGCCGAATATATTTTCGGTATCGTTGGATACCAGAAATAAATAAAATTGGATTTTTGAAAATTTAAGTTGAAAATTTATCGAAAAATTTATTTTTGAGAATTGGGAAATTTAAAAGGAGTTTTTAAAAGATAAAGTCTTATTTTTGAACCATATTTGAATTAAATTTCAAATTTGGAAAAAGGGCTTAATAAAATGGATTTCGAAAATTATTATTTATAAGTTGAGAATTTATTTAAAATTTGGATTTTTAAATAGTTTGGAAAATAAAGGAATTTATTTTAAAAAAGGGAATAAATTTAGAAATCCATTTGGTAATTGATTTTTGGTGATTGAAAATAAATCTTTTGAAAATGTTTGGAAATTTATTTGGTGTTTTGAAATAAATTTGAAAATCAATTTGAAATTAATTGATTATTAATTTACCATAACTGGTAAAATATATTCACAGAAATTTATTTGATTTGAATTAATCAAATAATTAAAGTAATCCTACGTATGGATGTTTGGATTTTATTGGATGTTGAATTGTTTGACATCTTTGATATGTGATGCTTTGTGATATATCATGTTCTGTGTTGTGATTTGTGATCTTTTTATCTATGATATGATATATCTGTGATTTGTGAATGAAAGATAAGCGTTATAATTTATACCACTTATCAATTATATTGTTATATTTGATCTGTGATGGTTGAATGTTGTTGCACTATTGTGTTAAACCCGTGGACAACACAATACACACACAAATGTGGATTTCACGTGGAAATCGGTTAAGTCACAGATTTTTGACAATTCTAAAAAGATTGAATTTTTGAATCCAAAATAGTTTTGGAATTCGAATTAAAAGTTTTGAAATGAGTTTAAAAAATAAGAGTTATTTAAATAACTTAATTAAAATCGGAATTTAAATCATTTGATTTAAATTTGAATTCAATATTTTGAAATTGAATTCAATGAAGTGGGAATTTTGGTTTAAAAGATTTTTCAAGTTATAAAAGGTGTTTATATGGGTTTTTAACCATTTAAAATATGGTTTTGGAAATTTAAATTTATATTCAAGTTTTATACTTGAATGGCATTAACCTGTGTAATTGTAACCAGTTTTTCCCAAAACAAAAACTATCTGTTTTCAAATAATAATAGCTTTCATAAAGTGAAAAAAATTTCCAATTTGTATCGAAACATTTCAAGTTGAAATGAAATTGTAAATAGTTTGGAAAAACTATGAATTAACCTTTGTGACGATAATTAAACTTTATTGTGAAATAAAGAGTATTTCAAAAGGTGTATCTTTTATATTATAAAAGACTTGAATTGTGAATAGTTTTGAAAGCTATAAGTTAAATCTTGATTTAAAGATTTAATGGGTTAATCCAATTGAAATGGAAATTGATTTGGAAATCTATGAATGAATCTTTGTGAAACTGGGTAAACTTTGTGAAGTAAATCTTTTTGTTTAAAGGTTTAAAATGGTAATTTGTTTAAACCATTTAAAGGAAAGGATTTGGGTAATAAGTTGTGACTTAATTTGAAATCCCTATATCCGTATGTTTTAAATATTGTTCTCACTATTCGGGTTAGCCGGGAAAAGACCTTTGTGTCATATAACCCATTCCGAATTAGTGATACGACGATATGGATCGTATTGAAGACCGGTGGTGAAGACCGGATATTTGTGAAAACGATAAGATGACCTATTGATTGTCTCTGCACCGTTAGCTACGGTATAGAGATTTCCTTTGTGATGGGAAGTTCGATCGGGATTGTGAATACCCGGATTGCAAGGGCTTCTTTGGAAGTGCCTTCAGTTCTGTTCGAACCCAGAACAGACTTGTATGGTTACATGTCTGACATTACATTTTGAGATATAAAGCTAATTTCTTTCAAATACATTTTTGTTTGGTGGCGGAGAATTTATTCTCTTAGCTTAACACCCTTCTCTGAGACGTACGAGCTCAGAGGTTATGTAGTTGAAAGTTATCAGTGATATACTCCTAATTTGGTAGTGTGGCATGCTGAGTGTTGCTGTGTGATGATCATTTATTGATCATTTGTGATCAAAGAGTGGCTTTGTGAAAAAGCGTAGCTTTGTGGACGAGACCTCTTCGGACCTCACAAACCGGAAATGGTCAAAACAGGAATGATGCGGCAAGGTTATGAGGGTCGCTCCCTTTAGGGTATGTCATTTCCTTCTGGAAAAGGGTGGTATCAGGTATGGAGCCCTGGTATTTAACCTATGTGGATACTCCAATCTCATTTACTGTGTGATTGTTTTTTTATTCGAGGCGCCTCAGATAAAGGTCCCAAAGGACCAGGGGGTGGCATATTCGTGTAGTAGTTACCTAGTGTCAGAGGTAACCTGGCCTTGTGTTGGCAGAGAGCTAGTTAGTTCTCGGGACGTCCCGCCAGAGGCGATCCCATGTGGCGTAGGAAGTTCCTTTGCCTGACCATTTATTGGAAATCCAAAGAAACAATACGAACCCTGTACTGTTTTAGTTGTATAACCTGCTATGGAATGTGGCGGTAACCTGCTATTGAACATAGTAGCTATAATAGGCATACAATAATGGTTGTATGTTGGCTAAGATTAATATTATATTTTCGAAATGTTTTCCACATGCACTAATAATAATAATCCAATGATTTGCGTAGTAAGCATGTTTGACTATCATAAGAAGAAATCTCCTCCAATTCTGCGTTTGCATTGTGTGTGTGGCGGGAGGTCTTATGGTAGTTTCATTTTTCAAAAGCATTGTGAATGTCTTTTATTTCCTTTGTTGTTGTTGTTTTAAAGATAATAACTGTTTTAAGTTCTCACACCAGTCACCATGACTGACCTGGAGTTTATTGTTTCCTTTCTAAACTCTGGGTGCCCACCAATTTCCACACGGGCAGTCTAGAGTCAGGTTATCAGGTCATTCTGGATTCAGGAGATGCTGTGGAGCTCAGTGGCGAGCTAGATGGCGAGGCGTAGCACTTGTATATGATATTATTTATTCTGCTGTGTATTTTATATGAGGACAAGTTTGTATAACTGTCCATTGATGTATTGTGTGTATATTGACTCTGATGATGAAATGTATAAAATGATATAGTTCTTTGATTTAAAGATTATTCACTTATCTATTATATGTTGTTCCGCTGCGAATGTGAGATTTTGATATTGTTTCTGTTTCTGTGTTTTTCTGTTCTCTTTTTCTTCTGTCTTCATCTACCTCTTCTTCTTAAACCCTTAGGGTTCGGTTTTCCGGCATTCGATTGCTCGGCAGTTGATACAGTGGAAGTATTAATGTCGATTTTCAGAAGTCGAAGAATCGGGTCTTGACAATGTGGTATCAGAGCATATGGTTAAGCGATAACCTTGGTTCTGTTGGGAATTACTCATTAGAGATAGAGTCAGTAGTACTCTAGAATGAGTGTGAGTGTAATAATAGATACGAGTGCGTATTTGTTAGTGAATATGAAATTGTTTTATATTGTGTTTGCTTATCCGTTGAGCTGTTTTTGAATTCTGGTCGGTATGTGGGACGCCATATTATCGACAGGGGTTTCTAAACACTTAAACGAGGCAAGTCGACATAGTATTATTTTAAATTGGGTAAATGAAATAATTTTACCATGGTATTATTTTACATATAAAGGAAATAATTTTTTCAGAAATTGTTGAAGTGTATATAAAATTGAATTGTTTGGTTGTTGAAAATGTAAAAATATATATGAGTTAATGAAAGTTGTTTGAATAATCTAAATAAAAACAACAATTGTAAAAGAATGAAGTATATAAGCAAATGAATTATTAAGTATGGAATTATAATTAAAATGATTTACAATTGTGAAATAATCTTGTATAAGTAAAGTAAAATAGTGAAATTATATGAGAAAAAAGGATTTATAAATAAAAGGGAAATTTTAAAAGAATATTAAGCACTGAATTCACTACTGTTGCTGGGAAATAATAAGGGTGATGACTGCAGCATCATCAGTATCATTTTCGAGTTTCTGTGTGATGGATTTGCTACCATAGTAAATTGAAAATTGAAGTTTTGTTGTGATAAACAAAATTTAAATTAAAAATCCAAATTGAAATTAATGAATATAAGTGAAATGAGTTTTGAACTTATAATATGAGATAATAAATTTAGCTTTGGTAAAGTTAAATAAATTAAATCAGATTTGAATTGGATTAGATAAGTGATTGTAATATGAATTTGGAAGATTAAATAATAAGTTGTGTAACTTATAAAATGAGAAGATGTAAGTGAAACCAAATGATAAAATGGTTAAACGAATTTTGTTAAGCAAAATAAAATTTGATTTTGATTAAGTAATGAATTTGACTTTAAGGAAAAGTTAAATGAAATTGAATTTAAAATAAATTAGAAATGGGCTTAAGTTGTATAAGTGAAGTGAGTTGAAATGGAATATAACTTAAGTGATGTTAAATGAAGTTGATTTTGGTATCGAAGTAAAAATAATAAAGTGAATTAAATGGATGTGAACTTGAGGTTTATAAATGAAATTCAACTTTATTTGTAAAATGAATTAGCAATTGAATTGAACTAATGGATTGAATGTTAATCAATCTAATGTAAATGAATTGATATGGAATAATGAATGTAAGTGTTAATTCATTGAAAACTATTAAAATTGGGAATTGATAATTGAATGAAAGTCAATTAGATATTAAACCAATTGGAAAATTAAAAAGTGTTAAACCAAATTGAATGTAAGCAAAGTAAATTAATTTGGTAATGTTGAATATACATTGGTTGATTGTATATAGTATAATTCATTAAGTGTTAATGAAGTTGAATTAGTGAAATTGAAAGCTATGTGATGGAATTTAAATTGGAAGTGAATCAACTTGAATTTAAATTAGTGAATGTAAACTAATTGAAAATGAAGAATTGAATGTCGTTGTATGTGAATTGGTTGTAAACAATTACAAGTAATGTCAAAATCATATAAGTTGCTTATAAACCTTGTTTAATATGCATTTCTTTTAATATGCATATGTTGTAGTTGTTTAAAAGAGTAAATTGTTAATAACTTTATATATATGGCACTTACATGTTTAAACTGAGTAAGTACAGGTACCGTGACTGCCGTTCGGCTGATTTGGGTGTGCTAAAATGCTAAATAAATAACTGCTTTGCTTAAAAATGCTAAAAAGGTAAGCCTACGCAATAAAAATAGGAAATATGAACTGTTTTTTTGCTTTTCCGACCGTGTGGGTCGATGTATATATATTTATGTCTATTGTGATCCTACTACGATCGAACCGCGCAATGGAGGCTATGGCGAATTTTTCTGAAAATTTAAGGCATTAGAAAATTTTCGGGAAATTTTGGAAAATTTGTGAAGACTAAATTTTGGAATTGAAGTTAAAAGTTAAACGATATAGTTTGTTTTGAAAAGTATAATTAAGTATAGATTTGAAAAACTTAGTAAAGTTTTTGAAAGAGTTTAACTATTGGATTTTGGGGAAGTTGTACACTTAAGTGATTTTGAAATCTAATTTGAGTGGATTTTTGAAAAGTTAATGGATTTGGGGCATTTTTCTTACTTTGCAATTTCGAGGATGAAATTCTTTTAAAGGGGGGAGATTGTAACGACCTAGAATTTCCGACATTTGAAATTCAGATATTTAATTGATTTTAAATATTAACAAGTGAGATTTGTAAGTCGAATAAATTTAATTTCGAATATAGTGATTTAATTGTATAATTAAATCGACAATTTAATATTTGAAATTCCAGAAATAATTGGAAATCGGGTTTAATGTGTATAAAAAAATGATGTATAAAGTTATAATAAATCATATTGGAGTTAGAATGATGTTGTAAAACTTTAAAAATTGAATTAAAAGTTAAATTGTGAAAATTGAATATTTTAATATTTAATTGACGAGTGAAAATAGTCATTTTTCAAACAGTCTCGGATTTCGACGAAACCAGTTTCATCGGATCTGTAATGTTAAATTATTGTATGGTTTCAAATTTCATGTCAATCGGATGTACGTTTTATCCGAGGCAAGCTGAAACGCATCGAAATTGTTTTAAATCGATTTGATTTAAATTTGATCGTTTATTTCCATAGCTCTCACATATGATCGAATTAGCTCCCGAAACACGTTCCATTGTGTCCGGAGCGCGGGTAAAACCTTAGAAACGTCAGCCGGCACGCTTCGTTTTCGGAAAATTTTCGATGAATAGTGTTTTGAGAATTTTCTATAAAAGGACCTAGATTTTCATATTTGCAAACCAACTAGGGTTTCAAGCTTCAGCCGGCCCTAGCTATTCTCAATGGCCGAAAATGCACAATCTTCTTCCCTCTTCTTCTCAAAATCCGTAAACAATTACAACAAACCTTCAACTACAAAGTTGAAGAGCGTATCAAGATCTATAATTCCAACGGTTGAGATCGAAAATGGTCGACCACGTCAGCGGCAATTCACTTCCGTTCGTTGCCATTCGCTAAGGGTTGCGTGGCCACTGGGGACAGCCGAGCTTCGCGTGATTCTGGGCGGAGGTGGCTAAGGCGCTTCGTTTGGCGGTGGTATGATGGGTTCTCGACATCGAATGGTGGCACGTAAATTGATAAGAGAGGGCGGCTGGTGGGTTCTTCACGCACGTACAAAGGAACGAAGAGGAGAAGAAAGAAAATCGCGGCCCAGATTTCTCAAAGGGAAAATCAACGGTAGATCTGAAGTAGGGTTGAAAATTAAATAAAAAAATTGTAAATTTATATATTTAAAATCGTTCAAACTTTAAAATGCTGTAACTTGTTCATACGAGGTCGAAAATCGACGAAACAGGCGGCGCCGAATCGCAGCGACAAGCAGCTCGCTGTGGTGCAGACGTAGGGTCATTTCGAGCAAGTGAAAATTTTGCGTTAAATCGAACGTGTTCGATTTAATGTAAAAAATTGAACGCTCGACATTTTAAAAAGCAAGGTGAGAACTTCTCACTCAATCAAATAATTGTTTAGATTTAAATTTTAAATAGTTAGATTTAAAATTGTTGATAGTGTTGATTGTGTGATTGGATGATAAAATTGTTATCTATTGTGTTGAAATAGACCCTATACGCCGTATATTAAGCGGATGTTATTTATTTAAAACATATACCGCGATAATTCCACCGTGAAGTGGAATTGGTATTATATATGTATTTGGAGATGATTTCCCGCATTATATAGCGGATGAGACCCTATTGCGCCGCATAATAGTGGATAGTATTTTATAAATCCCATATACCGCGATATTCCACATTGAAGGGGAATTGGTATTGTGCTAACATCTGTGGATGCAGGGAAACATGTTGGAGGGATCCAACTGGATTTCTCAAACATTTGAATTTGTTTCATTTGTTGTGTGTTGATTATTTATAATCTCTGTGTGATTATATTGTGTTTGAAATTGTGAAAGGCTATAATTTAGCCGAATATATTTTCGGTATCGTTGGATACCAGAAATAAATAAAATTGGATTTTTGAAAATTTAAGTTGAAAATTTATCGAAAAATTTATTTTTGAGAATTGGGAAATTTAAAAGGAGTTTTTAAAAGATAAAGTCTTATTTTTGAACCATATTTGAATTAAATTTCAAATTTGGAAAAAGGGCTTAATAAAATGGATTTCGAAAATTATTATTTATAAGTTGAGAATTTATTTAAAATTTGGATTTTTAAATAGTTTGGAAAATAAAGGAATTTATTTTAAAAAAGGGAATAAATTTAGAAATCCATTTGGTAATTGATTTTTGGTGATTGAAAATAAATCTTTTGAAAATGTTTGGAAATTTATTTGGTGTTTTGAAATCAATTTGAAAATCAATTTGAAATTAATTGATTATTAATTTACCATAACTGGTAAAATATATTCACAGAAATTTATTTGATTTGAATTAATCAGATAATTAAAGTAATCCTACGTATGGATGTTTGGATTTTATTGGATGTTGAATTGTTTGACATCTTTGATGTGTGATGCTTTGTGATATATCATGTTCTGTGTTGTGATTTGTGATCTTTTTATCTATGATATGATATATCTGTGATTTGTGAATGAAAGATAAGCGTTATAATTTATACCGCTTATCAATTATATTGTTATATTTGATCTATGATGGTTGAATGTTGTTGCACTATTGTGTTAAACCCGTGGACTACACAATACACACACAAATGTGAATTTCACGTGGAAATCGGTTAAGTCACAGATTTTTGACAATTCTAAAAAGATTGAATTTTTGAATCCAAAATAGTTTTGGAATTCGAATTGAAAGTTTTGAAATGAGTTTAAAAAATAAGAGTTATTTTAAATAACTTAATTAAAATTGGAATTTAAATCATTTGATTTAAATTTGAATTCAATATTTTGAAATTGAATTCAATGAAGTGGGAATTTTGGTTTAAAAGATTTTTCAAGTTATAAAAGGTGTTTATATGGGTTTTTAACTATTTAAAATATGGTTTTGGAAATTTAAATTTATATTCAAGTTTTATACTTGAATGGCTTTAACCTGTGTAATTGTAACCAGTTTTTCCCAAAACGAAAACTATCTGTTTTCAAATAATAATAGCTTTCATAAAGTGAAAAAAATTCCAATTTGTATCGAAACATTTCAAGCTGAAATGAAATTGTAAATAGTTTGGAAAAACTATGAATTAACCTTTGTGACGATAATTAAACTTTATTGTGAAATAAAGAGTATTTCAAAAGGTGTATCTTTTATATTATAAAAGACTTGAATTGTGAATAGTTTTGAAAGCTATAAGTTAAATCTTGATTTAAAGATTTAATGGGTTAATCCAATTGAAATGGAAATTGATTTGGAAATCTGTGAATGAATCTTTGTGAAACTGTGTAAACTTTGTGAAGTAAATCTTTTTTTTTAAAGATTTAAAATGGTAATTTGTTTAAACCATTTAAAGGAAAGGATTTGGGTAATAAGTTGTGACTTAATTTGAAATCCCTATATCCATATGTTTTAAATATTGTGCTCACTATTCGGGTTAGCCGGGAAAAGACCTTTGTATCATATAACCCATTCTGAATTAGTGATACGACGATATGGATTGTATTGAAGACCGGTGGTGAAGACCGGGTATTTGTGAAAACGATAGGATGACCTATCGATTGTCTCTGCACTGTTAGCTACGGTATAGAGATTTCCTTTGTGATGGGAAGTTCGATCGGGATTGTGAATACCCGGATTGCAAGGGCTTCTTTGGAAGTGCCTTCGGTTCTGTTCGAACCCGAAACAGACTTGTATGGTTACATGTTTGACATTACATTTTGAGATATAAAGCTGATTTCTTTCAAATACATTTATGTTTGGTGGCGGAGAATTTATTCTTTTAGCTTAATACCCTTCTCTGAGACGTACGAGCTCAGAGGTTATGTAGTTGAAAGTTATCAGTGATATACTCCCAATTTGGTAGTGTGGCATGCTGAGTGTTGCTGTGTGATGATCATTTGTGATCAAAGCGTGGCTTTGTGAAAAAACGTAGCTTTGTGGACGAGACCTCTTCGGACCTCGCAACCCAGAAATGGTCAAAACAGGAATGATGCGGCAAGGTTATGAGGGTCGCTCCCTTTAGGGTATGTCATTTCCTTCTGAAAAAGGGTGGTATCAGGTATGGAGCCCTGGTATTTAACCTATGTGGATACTCCAATCTCATTTACTGTATGATTGTTGTTTTGATCGAGGCGCCTCGGATAAAGGTCCCAAAGGACCGGGGGGTGGCATATTCATGTAGTAGTTACCTAGTGTCAGAGCTAACCCGGTCTTGTGTTGGCAGAGAGCTAGTTAGTTCTCGGGACGTCCCGCCAGAGGCGATCCCATGTGGCGTAGGAAGTTCCTTAGCCTGACCATTTGTTGGAAATCCAAAGAAACAATACGAACCCTGTACGGTTTTAGTTGTATAACATGCTATGAAATGTGGCGGTAACCTGCTATTGAACATAGTAGCTATAGTAGGCATACAATAATGGTTGTATGTTGGCTAAGATTAATATTATATTTTCAAAATGTTTTCCACTATGCACTAATAATAATAATCCGATGATTTGCGTAGTAAGCATGTTTGACTATCATAAGAAGAAATCTCCTCCAATTCTGCGTTTGCATTGTGTGTGTGGCGGGAGGTCTTATTGTAGTTTCATTTTTCAAAAGCATTGCGAATGTCTTTTATTTCCTTTGTTGTTGTTGTTTTAAAGATAATAACTGTTTTAAGTTCTCACACCAGTCACCATGACTGACCTGGAGTTTATTGTTTCCTTTCTAAACTCTAGGTGCCTACCAATTTCCACACGGGCAGTCTAGAGTCAGGTTATCAGGTCATTCTGGATTCAGGAGATGCTGTGGAGCTCAGTGGAGAGCTGGATGGCGAGGCGTAGCACTTGTATATGATATTATTTATTACGCTGTGTATTCTGTATGAGGACAAGTTTGTATAACTGTCCATTGATGTATTGTGTGTATATTGACTCTGATGATGAAATGTATAAAATGATATAGTTCTTTGATTTAAAGATTATTCACTTATCTATTATATCTTGTTCCGCTGCGAATGTGAGATTCTGATATTGTTTTTGTTTCTGTGTTTTTCTGTTGTCTTTTTCTTCTGTCTTCTTCTTAAACCCTCAGGGTTCGGTTTTCCGGCATTCGATTGCTCGGCAGTTGATACAGTGGACGTATGAATGTCGATTTTCGGAAGTCGAAGAATCGGGTCTTGACAATAAATATATATATGAATTTTTAAAAGAAACTTTAAAAGGGATTTTTGAAGTAAAATATTTATATAGAGTTTCGATAAAATAATTGGTTTTTGAAAATTGTACTTAACTATTTCGGGATATTGCAAATAGAGATTTTGGATAAAAGTATATAAAAAGGATTTTTAAATAATAAATTCATAAGTGGTACTTGTTTAAATATAAAAGGTTTAAAATTGAGATTTTTAATAGATTGGAAGGATAGAAGTGAATTTGGAAATAAGCATAAAATTGGTTATACTGGAGCTTAAGTAAGATTTTCAAATTTACGAAATGAAATTAGAATCGAGAAATTGGGCTTGTTTTAAAAAGATAATTTTTAATTATTAACTAGGTAACTTAAAAGTATTAAAAATATTCTAGAAATTAGTTATTTAATTATTTTAAATTGTTTAAAGTATATCTAATTATTAATTAGTTACCTTATAATGATTGTTAAAGATGTATTATTATTTAAGAATTAGTCAACATTATTGTTTTTAAAAGATAAATTATTAAATATTAATATTGATTTGTATAATAACTTTTATTTAAGTATATTAGCCTAGATTAAACTTGGAAATTTATTTTAGAACTTATAATAATTATTTTGAGATAATTATTAAATAATTTTTTTGGAAAGTAATGGTATACTTTCATGGCGAAATCGGAGGTAGAGATTGCCTGCAATTAAGTTTTGGATTTCTCTAGGATAGAGACATAACCATTGAGCTGTGAATCTATGGTTTGATACCGTAGTGGTACTTTCCTTAATATTTTAAGGAGTTTCTATATTTTGAAAAGAATAGATTGTGAATGTACTAAATTCGGTAAGAAAGTAAATATTTTGGATAAAGAGATTTAACTGATTGAAATTTAAATTAAAAAGAGATATAGTGTTTTTGGTGGAAAATAAAGTAAGTGGTTGAATGATTGTTTATTGATAGTTAAATAATCGACTATCAAATCTCGACCCAAAATATAACTTTGGAAATATCTAGGAGGAATACGGGGATCATATGGTATAGTTACCGTTTGAGGCGCTATACTGTACGTATAAACTCGTTGTGTTCTTCTAGGATGATGATAAGGAAATCCGTCCACTAACGGTTAGGAGGTGATCTCCGATCTTACTTCATCTGTCTATTTCCTAAAGAACCGGGGTTGAGTTTACCGGAAATATCGAACGTTGTTTCGAAGAGACCGGGATCGGATAAGTTATCCGAAAATCGCTTCGATCCAATGAGTACGTTTTCGAAAGGAAAACAAGAGCATGGAGTTGAAGATGGAGCAGTGAAGTGCAATGGCTAATCGCTACTAATCCTGAGGATTTTTCCAAAATGGATGTAGAAGAAGTAGTGCCTTCGGTTCCGTTCGGACCCAGAACCGACTTGTATGGATGAATGCTATCAGTACATTGTCATTGGAGGACAATAAGCATTCTAAGTGAAATTTTTTTAAAGGTAATCGTAGCCTTTAGCCTCATCAACCGGGAATGACTGAAAATCAGGGGAGATGTAGTAAGGCTAAGTGGGTCACACTCAATCAGGGTATGTTTATCACCTTTCTAGATACCCTCGGATATTATTTATTACTACGATAAATGGAAGGAGCTCGAGAGAGGGTGGGAACACCCGAGGTGATAGCATATTCGGTCTATCCAGGTTAGGGATAGTCCGGTCTTGTGTTGTAGGGGATCCCGACGTGATCCTCGGTACGTTATTTCTAGATGTGTACTGTGACAGGTGGTACCCCAATGCCTAGTCATTCGTATGAAATCCATTCTCTAATACGTGCCTTTACAGTTTTGATTGTAGAGCCTACTAGTATGCTGAAATTTAATTAATGTAACAAATTTTAGCTATTTGAATAAGTATTTGTACTTAGACGCTATTATACTATCATAGGATTTGGTATGAAATGTTTTGGTTATCATAAGGTAAAAACCCGTCGTGTTTATGTGTGGCGTGGTCTTACGAGATACCTTTGATTTTCAAAGGATTTTGAAAACTTTAATAATTCAAATTGAGTGCGTTTTCTCATGCTGGTTTTCCAGACTGACTCGGGTGTTATTTTATTATAATGCTCGGGTCAGACCGAGTATTACAGGTTCAGGTTAGAATGCTATAGAGCTCGGGAGACGAGCTGGAGACCGAGATGTATTCTCGTACTTGTTTATTCCGCTGTAGTGTTTTGTTGAAATTGTCAGCAATTGTGAGGGCGGGTTGTTATAACTGTCCAGGCTGGTAATTATTGATTTGTGTACTCTTATGTGAGATATGTATATTACAGTTTGATTTGTGTAAAGAACTATTTATTTTATATATTATTCAGTATGCTGTGAGATTCTATTTTGTTTTGTTTCCTCTTTCTTCTACCTACTTTCTTTCCCCTCAACAATCTATCTTTTTGGCACTCGATCGTTCGGCATGTTATACCATGAGCGTATTCATGTCGATTTTCGAGGGTCGAAATGGGCGGGTCGTCCCAAAATCGATACCAACCGTTAGCTGAGGTTATTATTGATTGATAATTTGCATTAGAAAAGAGGGAGCTTGTTTGTTAGGCAATGATATATGCATAAGGGGGCTGCGGTAAACAATGTTGAGGCATGGGTTGAGAACGTGTATGCATGGGCTAAGGTATGGGGTGAATAGTTGGAAGGTATGGTTTTGTATGGTGATTATAAAGTAATATGTTTATTATTTAAATTTAAATTATCAAGCTATAAAACATTCGAAAATCTCGAACTCCAAACAAGACGTGTCCAAACAAGACGTGTTGCCTGGCGTTCTATATGTAATACCCCTATTTCGAATATAATGGAACTTGTTTCGAGGCCTAGTTCGGTTGTATGCAGAAGACAGCTTTTTAAACCCAGTTATAATATAAATTCCTGAAATTAATTTATATGAATTTCGATCTCGTACGACTAAAGATTCATCTGATCGCTATGAAATTTGATGGTGTATTATATTTCATTATTACGGATCCAATGAAACTAGTTTCGTCGAAATCCGAGACAGTGCACCCGAAGGATATTTTCACTCGTTAAATAAAACAAATTATTGTTAAAAAACAAATTAATCACCTTTAAATCTGAATTAAAATTTCCTTCTTACCATTCTTATTAAATAGAATTTAAATAAGCTTTGAAATCATTTTTATCTAACTTAAAACCCAAGATTCCATTAGTTAGACAATTTCAATTATTAAATTCAACAATTAAATTATCAAATAAATTGCTATATTTGAATTCAAGCTACTTAACCTATAAAATTAACTTTTCAATATTTAAAATCAATTAAATATTTTAATCTCAAATGACTAAAATTTTGGGTCGTTACACTCTTTCCCCTTAAAAAGAATTTCTTTCCCAAAATTGCCAAGGTACAAAAATTGCCCAAACCCATTACTTTTTAAATCCAAATAGTTGAAATAACTTACCAATCCTTTTAAGCCTTTAGTCTTTCCAAAAATTATTTTGTTGAAACTTCATTATTACCTTTCCTAAGCCCTTATATTTATTCATAGATTCCAACTAAAATCATTCCTTTTAATCATTTTAGGTTATAACTCAAAATCAAATTTTAGTTATTAAAATTTTTCCTCAAAATTTCTCAAAATTTTTCTAACTTCTTAAATTTATGGAAAATTTCGCCAGCATCTCCTTTGCGTGGCTAGATCAGAACAACTACTAATCGCCATTACAGGCCCAAACCAATAAAAGAAAACAAAAGCCAAGCGGCTCAATCATAAAACCATCAAATTCAAGCAACAATATAAACATGTACCTTTTGCCTGGCAACCCAATTCTACTTATGAAATCAAACGCCTCAATTAGCTTTTGCTTTTATACCTGCATCTTATTGACCAATGATATCTAATCCTATAATTCATAATCATATTATTATGCATTTTCAACTGTCCATATTTGATTTATTAAGCCCGTACGATGTACATATATCATCCGTACGCAATATCAAATCTGATCGCTTGCTCGACCACACAATCTCACTTCCGAACTAGTATTGTTCACCGATCACTCTAGTGCGGACTCAGATCCGGTTTCTTGATTTGAAAACCGCCATTCTCCTTGCATAGCCATATACTATGATAGAGAATTGCAGAATCAATCAGAAATCCATATCCAGTGTTAGCCATTGAGAATCGAGTGAAAAATTCCAACTCGGACTGGTATAAATCATCTCGAAACTATATACTTGAATCTGGATCAAACCGTTATGCGAATAGAATAATATACGTACAACTTATGTATTTATTTCAATTAATTCTTAGCTATGCCATATTTTTTTATTCACATTCATTTCATTCTCATTCATTTTATCCTCATCCATTTTATTATATTTCTTTCAATACTAATTATCATTTAAGAACTATCCCATTAAATTCTATGTTTAACAACATTTCACTCCATACTAAATTTATTTATGAATCATTTCATAAAATTTTACCAAAGTTTATAAACATTTCATTAATTCATTGCAATGAAACTCAATTTCTTTTAACTCAATTCATTGTTCAATTTCAACACTCAACAATCTAAACCATATTCAGTTCTTTCACTAATTCATTTCAAATCACAATCAATTTCATTTCCAAAAACAATTTCATTTAACTTAAGTTAAATCTTCATTTCAAATCATTTTGAAATCATACATGCACACATACACACACATAATCCCCTTAGTATATCAAATCATTCTTTGAATTTTAAAATCAAAACAAGTTTTACCAAAACAAAACTCCCATAGTAGCAATTCCTCTCTTGAAAATCCGAAAATGAATGTCGATGATGCTGCAATCATCATCGATATTATTTTTCAGCGACCGAAGTGAGTTCAGTGCTTTTTATCTCTTTTAAATCCTTTAAAAATATGTTCATTCAAAAATATTTTCCAAATAATACTATTATTATTTTCCAAAACTTTGAAAAACCATTTCAAATTTTATTTGTTTTTAAATTCTCAAATCCCAGTTTTTAAATTCTTTTTAATTTATAAACCACTTTTACAAATCATATTTATAAGAAATTTATGAAATTTCATTTCCTTTCCATTTATAAATCACATATTTATATAATTCCATTTGGTTATATAAAATTATTTCTTAATTATTTATCTTATTTACATCATAATATCAACTTTTATTCCATCATAAACAATAAACAACAGAAAACAAATGATAATAGTATAACATTATCATTTCCTAACAACCAAGTACACCATATATATCATAATAATTTTATGAAAATTATTCCTTTATATATAAAAATAATCAAGGTAAAATTATTTCATTAGCCCAATTTCAAAACAATACCGTGTCGAATTGTTTTGTTCAAGTGTTTAGAGATCCCTATCAATAACGTTAATTACTCGTATTGACCAGAATCCATAAGCCACTCAACTGACCAATCAACATAATATAAAACAATTTTAATGTCACTAACAATTACGTGCTTATATATATACACTCAAACTCATTCTAGGGTGCTACTGACCCTATCTCTAATGAGTACCCCACCAAAGCCAAGGTTCTCGCTTAACATTCAGCTCGGATACCAAATGTAACAACCGGAGATTTTCAACCCTCGAAAATTGACACTAATATGTCCACTGTATTGCATGCTGAGCAATCGAATGCCGAAAAACCCGATTGTTAGGGAAAAAGAAAGAAGGAATAAGATAAGAAGAAAACTAAACAACACATAATCTCACAGCAGAAAAAATAATATATAATATGCCACAAATCTTTACACAAAAGCAAAACTATAATATGTATATATACAGACATCAATCAGAGTATACTAACCTATTTCAGCCTGGACAGTTATAACAGCCTATCCTCACAATTGCTGATAAATAAAACATGAATATAGCGGAAAAATAAACATCTACGTGAATACGTCTCTGGGCCTCCAACTCGTCTCCTGAAGCTCCAAGCATCCAAATAAATCTATAATATGCTCGGTCTGACCCGAGCATTATAATAAAATAACACCCGAGTCAGTCTGGAAAACTAGCGTGAGAAAACACACCCAACTGGATTTTAAAGTTATAGAAAACCTTTGAAAATCAAGAGTATCTCGTAAGACCGCGCCGCACATAAACACGGACGGGTTTTTACCATATGATAACCAAAGCATTTCATATGAAATTCTCTGATATTATAATAGTGTCTAAGATACAAATACTTATTAATCTTAGCCGAAATTGTTACATTAATTAAATTCCAGCATAATAGGTATACAAGTAAAACCGTAAAGGCTAGTATTGAAAAATGGATTTTATACAATGACTGGGCTACTAGGGTACCGTCCGTCTTGGTGCATCATTAGATAATATAACACCGAGGACTTCGCCTGGATCCCCTGCCAACATAGAATCGGCCTACCCATAGTGGATAGTACCGAATATAATCACCCCTCCGTTAATGGGTCCCAAAGCATACAAATGAGAGATAATAACAACTCTAGATAGGGATAATCATACCCTAATTGGAGCGACCCACTTAGCCCTGCTGCATCTCCCCTATTTTAGTCATTCCCGATTGATGAGACTTAAGCCTAAGTTTTACCTTTTATATAATACTTCCCACTTGGAATGCTAATACTGCCTTCCAAGCAACAATGCAATACTAACATTCATCCATACAAGTTCGTTCTGGGACTGAATGAAACACTTGAGAGCTCCGTCTCCAATTCCATCATCTTCAAGATGTCTTCACTTCGAAACGCATTCGTTGGATCAAAGTGGTTTTCGGATAACATACCCGATCTCGGTCTCTTCGAAACAACTTTTCGACAATTCTCGATAAACTCAACTCTGGTTCTTTAGGAAATAAATAGTCAAAGATAAGATCGGAGATCGCCCCCTAACCGATAGTGGATGGATTTCCTTATCATTGTCCTAGGAGAACGAAATGAGATTTATACGCATAGTACAGCATCATCGGAGATGACTGTGCCATATAACTCACGTGTTTCTTCAACATATTTCCAAAGTTATATTTTTGGGTCCAATTTCGATAGTCGGTTATTTAACTATCGAATAACAACATTCAATCAAGGATTTATTCCATAGGGAAAACTAACATTAGTTAAGCATATAAGCGATCACTAGCCTCCTTTTATAAATCTTTAATAAATAAATAAACACTTTGTAAATTACTTGTATAAGAATACTTTTACAAAGGTATATCCACCAATCCCTATATTTTCAATACTTAGAGAATATCCATATACTTATCTCAATGGTATAAGTATATTTACAAAATCGAGAAAGATTTTCTTTTTATTCGATTCAAAAATCATCCATAAACTCCTTATAATTCTCTAAAACCATTTTATAAAACTCCTGGAACATTTATAAAACTTCTTTTATACATTTCAATCATTTATAAATTCTTTTTGTACATTTCTAAAACTCATTTATAAAACCTTCATAAATATCTAAACCATTTATAAAACTTCTTTTATAAATCTATAAACCCATTTCTTAAGTCTGTTTATAAATATCTAACCATTTACGAACTCTTCACCTTGTAAATAACCTTCCCTTAAGTCTTCTAACTGTTTTATAAACTCCTTTATAAAATCTAAGTCTTTCAACTCTATTCATGGGTCTCAAAACATTTATAAATAATTAAAAATATTTTTACTTCAAAACATCATTATAAAATAATAATTATCAACAATAAACATTATAAATAAATGAAAATTATTAACTTTAAAACATCTTAAAAATAATAATTAATAATTTCAAAATATTGTTTAAGAAACGACAATAATTAATCTTTACCCTTTTTATAAATAATAATAATTTATTTTTGAAACCTTATTAATAATTCTTATTATTAATTCCAAACCATAATTATTCATGGAATAATTAACCATTCCAAATATTAACATTTTGATAAATTTCTTAAAACCATATTAATTATAAACAAATAATCTTTATAACAATACTAATATAATTAAATAACTTTAAAACGGTATTACTATAATTAAATAACTTTAAAACAATATTAATATAATTAAATGACTTTAAAATATATATTAATATAATTAAATACTTTTAAAACAATATTACTATAATTAAATACTTTGAAAACAATATTAATTTAATTAAATAACTTTAAAACAATATTAGATGTAAATAGATCATCTTTTAAATATATATATATATATTTCTGAAACCCATTTTCGGATTTAAAATCATTTCTTGTCTTAAACCAAATTTTAATTCAATTGGCAATTTATAGTGTTTCAAAATACTAATTTCAGGCCAATAGCTGCCAAACGCTTAACCAATATTGATATTGATTTTCTATAATCACTAGGTTTTTGTTTTTAAACATAGAACGATTTTATAACCACAGTGTCCACAATCAGGTTCATTATTCAATAATCCATGTAAAAGGAATAATATCGAAAAAATTCAACAATAACGAGGAATCCTGTTGGATCCCTCCAACCTGTCCCCCTGCATCACAATAGTATATAACCATAAAATATAAATCAACCGCTTCAAGGCAGAATTCATATACAAAGGATCATCGGCTCTTACGCGGAAACGTAATAGGGTCTCATCTGCTCCAATAGGAGGGAATATTCAATCCAACTAATATAAATATAGTAATTCATTCAAACAATCATCCAACAATTTTTATCGACTTTATATCATACTAGTTAATCAAGAAGGTGAGTTTAACTCACCGAAATTTTCTGTTGTTGCCAAGGTGTTTCGATTTGGAACTAAAACCGAACGATGTCTGATTTTTGCCCAATTTTCAACATGCTCCAATCGTCATCAATTTTATTCTGTATCGTAGTATTTGTCTTTATTAACGTAATGCAAAAATCCACGTTCAAATCTCTTGCTCGCCGTCGCCACAATGGCCATCGCGTCGCCGCCGTCTCTTCACATTTGCTTCGCCTCCATGCCTCCGTCCCATTGACACTGGCCATGGCCCAAAGCTCGCCTCCATCGCCATGCTAAAACCCAATTCCCATTTCCATTCATCCTCGAACTATGCCACCAACATGCGACGACAAGCCGCCAAACTCCGACCGTGCCTAACCCATGCCATGCGCTACAACTTTCCTTCACATGCCTCAATCCATCGATGAACGTAATTGCCAGAATCAGCCAAAAATGATTTTGCCTTTCATATGGGATTTTCCGCCTCCATGCGACGAGCTACCTCCATCCGACCGTTGAATAGGTCCCACTCATCGTCACGAACAACTCTCTAGTTGGCACTTTCCCCTAATGTGGCCTTGGATGGTCCAAATCGATACCAACAGTTAGATGAGGCTGATGTTGATTAATAATTTGCATTATAAAAGAGGGAGCTCGTTTGTTAGGAAATGGCATATATATAAGGGGGCTGCGGTGAACAATGTTGAGGCATGGGTTGAGAACGTGTGTGCATGGGCTAAGGTATAGGGTGAATAGTTGGAAGGTAAGGTTTGGTATGGTGATTATAAAGTAATATGTTTATTTCGAACACAATGGAACTTTTTTCGAGGCCTAGTTCGATCGTATGCAGAAAATAGCTTTTTAAACCTAGTTATAATATAAATTCCAAAAATTAATTTATATGTATTTCGATCTTGCACGACTAAACGCTTATCTGATCATCATGAAATTTGATGGCGTATTATATTTCATTATTACGGATCAAATGAAACTAGTTTCGTCGAATCCGAGACAGTGCCCCCGAAGGCTGTTTTCACTCGTTAAATAAAAAAATTATTATTAAAAACCAAATTAATTACCTTTAAATCTGAATTAAAAGTTTCTTATTACCATTCTTATTAAATAAAATTTAAATAAGCTTTCCAATCATTTTTATCCAACTTAAAACCCAAGATTCCATTATTTAGACAATTTCAATTATTAAATTCAACAATTAAATTATCAAATAAATCGCTATATTTGAAATTCAAGTTATTTAACCTATAAAATTAACTTTTCAATATTTAAAATCAATTAAATATTCCAATCTTAAATGATTAAAATTCTGGGTCGTTACAATGGGAAGTTGTGTACCCAAGAAAAAAAGGATGGAAATATGGAATTTTTCGTCTAAACTTTTTTCCCAGCATAAAGAAAATAGGTTTAGAAAAGTGAATTTTTCTCAATTTGGTTGTTAGCAACGGTGTCCCGGGATTTTGGATCATAGTTATTAGATGCGGAATTGGTTGAACTATACTTCTATTCATAGAAGTATGGGAAAATTTGGATGCAAAAGCAAGTTTTTTATTTTCAAAAGTTGCATACGTGTAGAACTGCTAGTATATTTAGGATGTTTGCATCATATTTTCGAAATTGATTTAAAAGAAAAAATTCATATAGAAGGTGCTGATTAGAATCATTCTGCACATATCATATGTAATTTGATACACAGTGCACTTGTACACGATTGGTTAAAAAATGGTTGTACACTAACTGATTTGTTAGCTTAGATTGGATGTAATTTAGGTCACATGATAGAGGGCTTAAGGAATTTCAGGGATGAAATTTTTTTAAGGGGGAGAATATAACACCCCGCAATTTTTATAATAATTAATTTAAAAGAAATTAATTAATAAATAGTAAACGCCAAAAAATAGGATTTTTGAAAACGTCAGAATTTGGCTACGGAACTTGCACTATTGGGTTCATGTCAATTTTCTGATCAATTTTCATATGTAAAGTTTTACGATCGAAGATCAAATGAAAAATTATTAACATTTGAACTTTTAGAATAAAATATAATCATATATGTAATTATGGTAATAACTAACACTAATTAGTAATGTTAATGGAAACTTAGATGTTAATAAATATTACCGTCAAATTAAATATAAGAGAATATATATAAGTGGAGTAAATTATTGCAACAGGGTTTAAAAAAGAATCAAACAAGCAAAATCATTTAAACAAAGAATAAGATACACAAAATCAAAGCATGCTAACTAATTCACCATTGACGTGTAAATTGGAGATATTGGAGTGTATATTGAACGATAGAGATGCAATCAAATATTTTTCTTTCATGCCAAATTTCTGATATGCATCTCTGATTAAAATAAAGAATGCATACAGTAAATCTAACGCTCCAATTTAACACTAAACCCTATAAATATAAACCTAGTTCCTCACTTCTCTTCTTATATTTTCTGGATCACAGTAAAGCTCTGCCATTCTCTTTTCTCCATAATCTCCAGAATTATAAAGTAGTAAAGCTAATATATATACATACATGCATATATATATAAGTAGAGGAAAGCAGAGAATAAGAGAAGAGAAGAATAGGATCGTTTCAGAATGCAGAAACAAAGGTAATCATGAATCTTAAACACAAATCTAAACGTAATTCAATCCTTTCCCTAGATCTGTAATTCTAATAGCTATATACCCTTCTTATATTTAGGTTTAAAGTAAGAGAGAGTCAACTAAAAAGGGAATGGATCCAGATCTAGAGATTCGGTGCTAAAAATGTGAGTGAGAATATTACATGCTTTCATAATATATTAAATTATATCATGTAAATCTATTCCTATATGCCTATAATGTTAATTGAAGTGTAGGCTAAATTTATAAATATGAAAATAAAATTGGAGGACCCTGCCTACATATTCTGTATCCGTTAATTTGTAATATTTACATGTTATATGAATGTAAATCTGAAAAATGTTTTGGATATTTGCAGTTCCTAAATTCATAATTGAAAAATATAAAACTATGAATTTGATTGTGATATGATAATAATTGATTGGTATTTAAACGAATAATAAGAATGTAAAATAAAGAAATTACATTAAGATTTTAGGTGTTTAAGTAGTATTTTAATTCGTTGGAATTTAGGATGTTGCAAGCTGAATTTCTATACATTACCAAGCTTAAAACAAATAAAAATGCGTTATTTGAAATGACAAGGAATACACCTAAAAAGAAAGAGATCTACAAAATAGAGATATTTAGCGTATTTTGTACTATCAATTTCAAACAATGAAAAGATAATTCTTTGTAACTCCAAAAACAAATAAATCTTTCTTTTTGGATAGACATTTATAGTGTTAACATTTTTATGATAGAAACGTAGTTCCACCACATTGAAATGCAGAGAACCCCGAAGTGTTAAATAAAGAGCTATAAACGCAATAAGAACATTCTAAAATGAAAAGAAACGTGATACCAATAAAAATGGAAATTTAAAAAAGGAAATTAAATAAATGGAAATTTAAGAATAGGTAAGAGTAAATAAAAGAGTAAAAAGGGAATAGAGATAAAAATGGGAAAAGTATAAAAAGAATGAGAAATGATATTATGAGCCTATTGAAAAGGAAAGCGATAATAATCATAAAGCAAGAAAGATATAAACGACTAATGAAGTAAAAGACTTAGGGTCAACAGTGAAATGTAGAAGCAAGATAATTAAGTAAGGATAAATGTGTATATATAAGATATATATATATATATAAGTAGCCTCAAGTATGCATTTATAACGGCTGTGAACTATTAAAGTTAAGAATGACATTAGTCATTAGTGTAGGTTGGAACGCAAGGTGAGTACTGTTACACAATAGAAGTCTTCCCACTACAAGGGGTTACCGGCAGTTGTGTATACATTATATTGATACGAGACATGTCCAACCATAAAACCCGTGGAGAGCATACGCTTGCATATAGATAAAGGAATACCCCAATAGAAAAGGTAGTCTGCTTCAATAAAATAAGAAAGGGGGTATTGTTTTAGTTGCATTAGGCAATCTAAATAGGATAGTGAGCAGCTTGATGCTATGTGAGCAGGTGTAGGCACCAAATCAAGAGTAGCAGCTACATAGGTTGAGTGCGTCATCGATCCAGAGCAGTCAAAACGGGGAAGACATGGTTATACCTTACAGGTTATGCCTCCTACTAGGATAAGCCATGTTAGGTAATGCACAACCATAGTTGTTTGCTAGTTGTTTTAAGGGCAAGGTTAGTTAATCCATGAAAGAGTTCTTTCAAAAATGAATGGGGTAGTTCATGGAGCTGAGTCCACAATAGGAAGCAGACATATAATAAATCCTCAAAACAAAGCAAGATAGTATACAATTAAATATAGTGCCGTCATTAGGCACTAATGGGAGGTTCTACTTTGTACGCAGGCAATTTGGCCTTGATATTGATGATGATGTCAGATAGTGTAGAATTACGGATACTAGCGAGGATAGTATTTAGGTCCAATAGGGGACCGTGGTGCTTATATCTACGTATAGATACATATATATATATATATATATGTATGTATGTAAGTATTTGTGTGTGTATGTATATGTGTAGATATATATATATGTATGTATATGTGTATATATATGTGTATATGTATATGTGTATGTGTATATATATGTATATGTGTGTGTGTATGTACGTAGCTATAATCTACAATGGGTAGATGGGACGTATTGTACGCGGACGAGGAGTCGAGATGACTAATTGAATAATAAATGACATAACATGTGATACAAGACAATCGGCCCAAACTAGTACTTATATGTGTGTGTGTGTGTGTGTGTATACATATATGTGTATATATATACGTAGCTATAATCTATAATGAGCAAATGGGACATATCGTATGCGGACGAGGAGTCGAGACGACTAATTAAATAATAAATGACATAACATGTGATAGAAGACAATCGGCATAAACTAGTGTTATGTACAAAGCGAATAATTTACTAGTATCTAGAACGTTGTTCTGACCCCCCCTCTTCATTATAACCCATAGAATATCTTGAAGGACGGGTACTGGTACTTGGTGTATACGATGCTGATAAGGACATTAAACCTTGAAAATGTCAAATTTTGGTCTGTAGTTATGTGACTTATCATATTTTATTTATTCTGCTATGACTTATATCGTTAGTGTTCTGATATGTATTCATTGTTTTATTTATAGCATACCAAGCCAATGATCTGTATTTTGGTGGACTTGGGTTTTCGATTTAGCAAAAATTCAAGCCCGGTGTGAGTTGTTATGCTTGTAGAATCATTTTTCTTTCTAAATGGTCGAACCACTTGAATTAATATCCTTACTACAACATCATAACGAACTCTTTACAAAACCACACTCGATCATCCTTAACATTTAAGAATATCATATATGATGCATTCTGTATAAACTGATCAAACTGACATTTTAGTGACCGAGTTCTAAGATCTATCTTGTAGTTTTGGTCTAGTGTTACATTTAACACAATATGATTTTGCCATAATCAATCAAATTAAATACTTAATCTCACAATATAGTTTATTTGTTTGTTTTTTCGATGAACTAATTTCGTCGAAGTGTCATACATTACAAACTACGATTGTTTACCATATAACACTTATATGTGATAGTATATGGATCAAATATCCATAGTTTTGTATCACTTTTTAATTTGGAACTCATAGAATGCAATACACGGTTTCAACCAAATAAACACATGAGCGACCATGTTACGAACATATTAAGTAGTTGCAAAAATTAGGCACTTGCATGGATATAGAAAACATTAGCATGCAAGGAGTATTAATAGTAAATATATATGTTATATTTTTATTTTTCAATCTTCAATTCGGTTCCTTTGCTTATCTTAATTGATAAACATTTCATCAATCATTTTAAATGCATAGATTTATTAATGTAGATTATTATAACATTATATAGCATATGTTCTTACAATATTAGAAAGGTTAAATGCTATCATTTTATCTTTCTAATAAGGCTCCCACTAGTCTTTGATGTTACTTCGAAGTTTCTTCGAACTCTAAGCGAAACATAAGTGTTTCAACTTCACTAGTGGATGTTAAGACTTGTGTGCTTTGGGAATCTGACCTTGAGAAAAGCTCAAAAAATCATAGGCCCGCATATGATGGATAACTCCTTATCGGCTGTATCACATACAACTTCTAACCTATGGTTAATTGTCCTAGTCCCACATTTACCTTAAGGAAAGCTCAACAAGTAAAGTAGGACTATTCACTCAGACTTATCATTTCACAATAGCATAAGTATAATACACGTACCTTGAGAAAAGGTAAGCAAATACGTGTGGTTATCTTACTTAGTCTATTCAATATATTAATAGTACTAAACATAACATCTCTAGCTGAGGAAAGCTCAACAACTAAAGGGTATGCAAGTAATCTATTAATATATAAATGATAGAGGACAACTTTATATTAAAGATTCATAATCTTCAATATATTATATCGAGTGACATCGACTTATGGAATAATGTATTTCTATTTCTTATAAAATACCCTCGTGATTCAAGTGTCGAAAACATCAAAAATCACAGTATTCGTACATGTATCGTATGTCTTTATTCCTTAAGTCCATTTGGGTTTCTTAAATGTTACACCTTTTGTTCATACATTCATATCATATAATTTTATTATTATATAACTTTTATATTCATATTACTTATATAATAGTCTTATGTATAATACTGTATTAATTAAATATTATTTAATTAATTAACGCTTTAATTAAATTTATATTGGTATTCCAATACAACTCTTATATTGGACATGTCCACTATAACTCTTATAGTAATACCTATATATCATATATATACACACATTCTATAACCTTTATAGTATAACGTATATATCATATATATGTCTATTATCATTTAATTAATTAATTTGTTCAACTAGTTAACCTTTAATTAATTTATTTTAATTAATTAACCTTAATTAATTAATTTAATTATACAATAATTAAATTATATTAATTTTAAAATTTTATCTTATATACATACATGTATACTTATGTTATCTTAAACACCGTAACATAACATAACATATATCAATATATATATATATATGTAAGTATTAATTAATAACCTATTTATTAATTCACTTTATTAAGCTGATTAGAAAAAATTAAAATTTGAAATTAGTATTTAAATATTTTCAAACATTTTGCAAATATCGTTATCCTTTCAAACATTTTGAAAAAAAATATGTTGTATTATAACTTTAATAATAAACATGTTTTTATTTTAATTTCACTTTTAAATCTAAAATCTTTAATTTTGATTTTCAAAATAATTTTTAAAAATTAGCCCAAGATCCAATTTAAATCGGGCTTTTTCTATAAGGGGCAACCTTTGGGCTCCCTTCACCTTTCAGGTCGGGCTGGTAACCAGGTAGGACAATGTACTTGATTATCCAATTCCAATCCTAGACATTACCTTTCTAAACACCGTACTAAGTGACCAAGTTCAATTAGTTAGCAATAACACGACTAATTTTGACTGTATATGCTATTGGGCTCCGATAACATTGTTGGAACTTGGCCAGCCCACAGCGGAGTTAAAAGGTAAATTTCAGAAAAAATTCTTTTATTGGATCTTTAATGGGCTATGATGTCTAACTTCATTTAGAAATTTTTTATTTTTTTTAAACAAAATCATTATTTTATTTTATTTCATAAATAAAGTTTTACTTTAATTTAATGTGTATATAAATTAGAATATATCAAATATACTCTTATATACATATTTGTGTGTAACTGTTACTTATTAAATTTAATTTAGAGAATGAAACTTTTCATTTCCTTCTCTTAACTTATTCAATTAATGAGGGAGTATATTATTTTAATCGGAGAGAGAAAACTTTTCATTTCTTTCCCTCTAATTAAGTTGATTGATTGATTAATTAAATGACATTAATGATAAATTTAAATATGGCATGATATGTAAGTATATCCAAATATATTCACAATAATATTGTGCAAGTGCAACATATAGGAAGTGTACATAGTCAGTGATTGCCTTTATATATAAGCCTTTGTTGTCCATGTTTTTTTAAACAAAACAACTTATATTATATATATATATATATTCTTGTTTAGACTAAAGTTGATTTTGGTTGTTTTACATGTTTTAAAGTAAAGCTTACAATTTAAAACTACTTTTAGTTAATGGATAATTTAATACCAAAATTGTAATTTTCATAAAAGTGCACTTTGTAAAACTTTTTTTTTGAAAACCCAGGAGAACCTAGCGGGCCGGTAAACTTCTAAGGAGGGTATAGTAAAGCCGTTCGCTGATCCAAGCCCCCATACCCCGTGGTAAATTTATATAGAATAGGGAAGCGCATGGTAGGAATCAAACCTGGGTCTTTTTACCAGAACTCAAGCCTCCTTTCCACTACGCCGCACCCGCGGACCCATTTTGTAAAACTTGAATTAAGAACGTACGCATATATGTATATTCATAAACACGGATATGTATGTATGTATATGTATACAATAATAAAATAGAGTGTAACATATGTATTTAAGTAATTTATAGTTCAAAATCCATATACATATAGTGAAAATAACAATCTTAGATCTAGTTGTTAACTCAAATAAAAGTTTTATGATTAAATAGGAAATTCCATATGTAAATCTTAGAATGAATTAACTTTTATTCTAAAGTAAATAATGACCAAAGTTGTTCCAAAATAACTTATAACAGTATATTCAATTCTCAAAATTGTAACATAAAATTAAATCAATTAATCGGAACAATTTCCAAAACAAAATATTGTTCAAACAATAATTTCTAAAACAAAAAAGAATTAGACAACTAAGGCACCTATAAATTCATGGTAATAAGATTCAAATCCGAACTACACATATAATATGAATAAAAGAGCAAAAGGGGTAATGGAATTAACAATATTAACAATAATTAACATAAATAAATAAGGAATGAAATACATGTGCAGATTTAAGTTGCATCAAATAATAGACGTGCTTTTAAATGAGATAAAAGGATTTTGATTCACGTGTTTAAAATTAATCGATTAAGCACATAATGAACCATTTATATCCAAACATATAAATGATAAAACATATAAATAAATAAATCAGAGAATCACCGTAGGATGTTGCCTAGAAATCACACCTAGAATAATGATGTCTCTTAAGATCTTCAAGATCCACATCCTATCCTTGCAAGTGATATATGAACCACCTTTTTTATGTTTTTTTCATTTGGAGTTGAAAGTTTTAGGAAATTTTATTTTGTTTTTTGTCATAAAAAGTTAGGAGGAGAGAAAAAGAATTGAATGAGAAAAAATGGGCATTGTTATTGACACTCTAGTTTTGGATATGGAGGGCCATTTTCTTTCAATTTTTTTTATTATGAGGAGTACTAATCAAACTAGCCCTCTCATAAAACTACAGTCAAATTGACTTAATTGTCCTTCCTTTTATTTATCCTAATTTTTCCTCAATCATCGTTAATGTTCAATCCAAAATCATTATTCAAATAATGGAGAGTTCAAGCTCACCTCTAGAGAGAAATTGCAAATAGGAAAGTGACAAGGTTGTTTCTTACTCAACAAAGCGTCCAACGCGGTAATCTTAAATCTATTTACCGCTGTTAAAAAACGTGTAATATATTGAGTTAAGAAATTATCTTTTCATCATCTTCTCATCAAAGTTTGGACCTGATTGTGAAGATCGAGATGAATTTTATTCTCACCATTATTTTTTTAACAAAGAAGGAGAAGAGGAGAGTAAATGAAAGTGTTTAAGGTTTTAGTGTCTTAACTAAGGGCAAAAAAGGTAAAAAAATATATGTCTTATTAACTCTAATAGCAATTTAATTTTTTATGGAGTGCTCATAAAATTTGGCCCCATCATATCCAAAACTGAAGTGTCAATACAATACCTAGAAAAAATGAGTTGTCTGTAGAAATAAATCAGTGGATGTTTTAATTAAAAGAATGAAACCTTTCACGTTCTTTAATTAAAACTTCCCTAATTAATTCTTCTAATTACCCTTCCCTTTCTTTACACTCCTTTCTTTTCATATGATATGACTGAAATTTCCTACCATTAAATGACATAAAATTTCCATAAATCACTATGTGCTATTTTTTTTTAAAATTACATTAATATTGTATACCGATGCATGTAAATATAACTTTTATAAATGCATTCAAATAATTACAAACAACTCCTAAATATCAGAAAAAATTAATATTTCTTAAATATTAATTAATTTAATCAATTTACAACATTTTTTAAATTAATTAAATCAAGTGATTTTTCGAAGAATTCATCATTACGGTTGTGCGAATCAAAGGTGTAAATTCAGTCAGTGATTAATATTGAACAATTCAAATATTAACGTTCACACGTCACCTTATCTAGTGGTGTGATATTTTGGTTGAATTTATTGCTTACACATCTTTTGGTAAAATCTAATTTATTTATTACAAGCGGTATCCGATAGTGGAAATTATTTACACCAATTCTCTTTGTTAAAACTATATCACTTTGAACTTATGGAATTTGGTAATGGTCAAAATTTCAATATCGTCCATATTCAACTTTATAGTCCAAACACAAAATCCTTGGTTCAATAATAATAATTATTATTAACCGAAATGCTCTAGCCAGATACTTTGACATTGAGCTGACTTTTGTTAACCATGATATCAATCTCATATAACTGAGGAATGAATCCTCTCTTAAATAGTGTTTCGCTTCGAATGCTTCCACTCAACCTAACTATAGTCGTTCGATGGACGCCATACCACGATTTAACAATAATCAAAGCGGAGCTTCCACGTTGTAGATCAATAGTATTCTCATGTTGATAAAACCGTATAAATTAGTCACATTGATATTTTCTGTTTAACCTTAATTGTATTAACCAATAGAAAACTATTGAGTGAGTCATTCCATAGTTATTCAATAAGTATTAATATGTAACCCCTTGGTGCCCCCAACAGTCATGAATTGCTCAACATTTGAAGAGCGTCATATACTCCAGTCTCAATGGATGTATTAACATTTAGTCTCGATACGTCTTGACTAGAAATATTTAAAATGCTATATTTATTTTTACTGCAATAAATTACTCGCGGTTGAAACACTTTGTAACTATTATCACAAAACATACAATTTATTTATTTTCTATTAAATATACTTTTAATCCAATTAACTAATATAACACATTATATCAAGTATATAATAGAAAGGAAATACGTTTTATTTTGAACAAGATTGGTTATCAAGTTAGATATATACAACAAATTACATAATTGCCCCTAGGGCATACCCCTAATTCTATCAGAAGCCGTTGTCCCCCATCCTCCAATTTCTCCCAAAGTGCCCCTCCACAAACCATCTCCTAGGCAATAGTGAGTGAAGACTCCTTCCGTATCGAACCAGATTTGGCCGAAGCTCTGATTGCTTCTCCCGCACCACCACCCTTGATTTTCGAGGATCACGCCCTAATAATAAACTTTGTTCCATATATTTCCTTAAATATGATTGTTGTCCCTATGACCAGGAAGTCTACTGTCATTTTTGACATGTAACTGCTCCCTTTACTACTATGAGTGTTGACATCCCTACATCAGGTACATCTATGCCTCTTGCAAGTTTATATAGGCAGCCAGATCTTGATGACTTAGATGACATCATGAGTACATTATCTCTAATTTGTTCACGTCGTAGGTAAATGTTTCTTTATGTATTATGATGTTGAAAGTGCCAATATAACTATTACCTCGCTAGTACTACTTTTGTAGAATTAAAAGTTTGAGTATGGAACGTGTTATCCCGCCTTTTGGCAAGGCCGTAACACCAAGGAATTGACTAGTAACCAGTGACGGCCCGTCCCAGAGATCGGTTATATGCGGGCTCACTACGGATATCGATGAATTTTGTCCGAGTCCGGATCGAGCCAAAATTGGTAGGACATGACAAGCTAAGCCATGGGAGCCAACGTTTCAAATCTCAAGTCAATCCGAGCTCATATGCTTGAGTTATAAGCGATACAAGATTGGACGAAAATCAATTGCTGATCGACTCGCTCCTTCGACTCGCTTCACGTCACTCAAAGCTGATCACTTCAACTCGCTCCACGCCCCTCAGAGCTGCTCTCTTCGACTTGCTCTCCCAGTGCAAGCTTCGACTCGCTCACCCAGTGCTAGCTTCGACTCGCTCTCCCAGTGCAAGCTTCGACTCGCTCTCCCAGTGCTAGCTTCGACTCGCTCTCCTAGTGCTAGCTTCGACTCGCTCTCCAAAGCTTGCTTCGACTCGCTCAACCAAGTACTTACTTCGACTCGCTCGAAACAACATCCAGGACAAAGTAAGAATCAAGTGCCACGTCATCGAGTCGAATGGAAGCGAGTCGAAACAGAAGCGAGTCGAAGGAAACAGCCTACCGAAAACTCCATTTCGTATCGATCATATCTCCCAATCTACAAGCCCAAATGCTATGAAATTTTCACAGAAGACTACGTGCATGCTAAAGAATATCCACGCCAAATTTCGACTCCATTGGACGAAATCTTGAGCGAGTCGAAATCTGTTCGTGTCGATCACGGATCAGACTGAAACTTCACGGGCTTGGGCGTGCGGGCCTGGTCACGTGCCAGAGAGGGTCTCCCGAGATCTGAGCGAAATATCAGCCTCTTACACCTATAAATAGACCCCCAAAGCCAACAAAAAAGGGGTTCTTCTTCTTCCTCTTTGAGATCTCCAATGCCCGAACTCCGCCAGATCCAGATCTGGACTCAATTGCTGCTGCCATAAGCAAGATTCACTGCTGCAAATCACAATTGACTGCTGTAAAACATTGAATTCACTTGTAAACACAAAAGAAAGATCAATAAAGCGAACTACTTCATAGTGGACGTAGGCTACACGCCGAACCACTTTAAATACTTGTGTCTCCTTGCACTTTAATTATTCCCATTTTCTGAAATTTGGAGTCTTTGTTAGATAATTCCTCTTTTTTCATGTATCCTCTTCACTTTATCCCTTCAAAGACTTCCGAAGAGTGTTGTGCCCAATTTTGGTACAAACACTTTGGTGCTTTCACTGAGAAAAACCCAATTTTTCTCTCACTCTTTGGATCTCTTATCTATATTGGATTGCATAAATCTAAGAAGAAGATCCAGATCTAGAACTTTGAAGCCCTTCCATTCTATTCAGATTTGCAATCAAATCTAGGAAAGAACTTCGCCAATTCATTATGGTGAGCACACGTACCACCTCTGCAGCTGCTGATCAAGGGGCATGGGACCGACAAAACCCCATGCAATCACCTCCATCCAACCAAAATGCTGCAGGACCTTCAGATTCATCAGGTCCAATCACTAGACAAGAATTCCAGACATTGCTTCAAGAGTTGACCCAAAGTCGACAGCAGCTAGCGGAACAACTACGCGCCAACACGGAGTTGACTAACCAGCTAAATCGCCAAAGGCGAAGAAGATCTAGAAGAGACCAAGGTTCTCACTCCTCCACAGAAAGTTCAGCCTCCTCCGATGGTCAAACTAGATCCACACGTCCACGGTTAGGTGGAAGCTACACCCAGGCCACGGGACACCAACCTGCTTCGAACCTTGGGCAACCTAGAGCTGGACCATCCACTAGTCTCCGCATAGAACCTTCAACTCGAGGAGGAGTTGCTCCTTATCATGTTACCGACAACATTGCTACTACCACCACTGCCGGACGGGGAGGTGACGCTGGAAACCAAGCTGATCCTCAACGTAGCCAACGAGATCAGACTCCTGAGCCTTATGTCCCCGAGGATGTTGAACCAAGGAGGCGAAACACGAACCGTCGACCGCGTCTGGTCCAGACTAGCGCTGTGGAACCCGACCACACCTTGGCACAACATGCTCCAACTGTCCGAACACCAGATATACCGGCGATGATCCGCCAAATGATCCGTGAAAGTCAGGGTCTCTCTAATGACGACTGGGGAATCTCCCGAAGTCATACCCCTTTCACCGATGATGTTTTATATGCTGAACCACCTCGGCACTTCAGGATGCCAGCTTTGCCAGTTTATGAAGGAAGTTCTAATCCTAATCAACATGTCCTGAAATACGAATGGCTGATGAATGCTGCTAGAGTTGATGACGCAGTAAAGTGCCGTAGTTTCCCCATTTCCTTAGGGGGCATCGCTACCATGTGGTTCACTCGTTTGCCACCGCGATCCATCTCTAACTTCGACCAGATGGCCACCAAGTTTTTCGAACAATTCCGTATGCATGTGGCAGGGCCAAAGGACGTTAACACTTTGTCTAGTGTTACGCAAGCTCCCGGAGAAACACTTAGACGTTACTTGGAGCGATTCCACGCTGCGTGTGCAGAAATAAGCAATCCCAACGATAACTCTATCCTGATGGCTCTGACTAAGGGGATTGATGCTGATTCCGAGTTCGGAAGTTGGTTAGCTAGGAAACCACCTGCGTCATTGGACCGTTTCTATTCCAAGGCAGCCCAATTCCTGAGAAGGGAGGATGCGAAATAGTCTACGAAGCAGGATGACGCAGGGCCCAACATTGAAGGTATCCAGAGTAACGTCGCTGTTAAACAGTCCGGGGATAGTTCTGGAAAAATTCAGTTGAACGTCCAAAATAAACAGAATCAGCAGAGGGACAATAGAAACCAGAACAAAAAACGCGATCAGGATCGTGGACCACGGTGTAGAGCTTCCATGTACGATAATTACACTCCATTGAACACGTCATTGGAGAATGTATATTTGCAAACCTGCAATACCATGCAGTATAAGAAACCTGCACCAAAACCACCAACTGAAAGACAAATCCAAACAGGAAAGTTCTTTTAGATTCCATGAGAGTTACGGCCACAACACCAATGAGTGTCGTCACTTACAAGACCTCATTGAAAAACTAATACGAGAGCGGAAGTTGGATCAGTATGTACGGGCGCCGCAATCCGGTGGTGCGGGCCCATCAAATCAGAATCGTGCACCGAACCAGGAAAGACAGGAAGAACCCGCTCGTGCGGACGGGAGGTTGGTCATCAATACAAAAAGTGGTGGCCCTCACCCAGCAGATCGAAGCTGGAAGGAAATGGAGTCGTATGCCAGTTCTATCAGGCATGCGGACTTCGAGTGTTGTAGTAGCTTTGATGAAGGGGCTCCGGCCAAGCAACAGAAAATGATGACGGATGACATCGTGTTCAGGAGCAGAGACGTAGATAAAATCGAAGCTCCCACTATCGATCCACTGGTCATCTCCTCAGCACAAGTAGGTCCCGCTTGGATAAAAAGGATCTTAGTTGACAGTGGAAGCTCTGTGAATATTTTGTTCAAGTAAGCTTATGATCAAATGAAGATGGAAGCCGCAGACTTGAAGCCCTGTCAATCTCGAGTTCATGGTTTCAACGGAAGTGCCACAATCCCCACTGGGATGGTGGAATTGCCAGTAGAGTTGGGAGTTGGAGAACGTCGGAGAGTACGGATGTTGCAGTTCATCGTTTTGGACATAGACTCCCCTTACAATGCTTTCTTGGGCCGACCAGCCCCCGCTGAATTCAGAATAGCCATTGCCCCATGGTGTTTGACCTTAAAATTTCCCACTGGTCATGTAATAGGAGTCGTTCAGGGAGATCAGGCCATTGCCAGAGCCTGTTATGTTGCTGAGCTGCGGGAGGCACAGCGAAAGGAGAAGGGAAAGGGCGTAGAGGAATCTCTCTGCGTCCGTTTCGCCGATAATTGACAATTAACACCCGGGCCTAGGCCCGGGCACCCCAGCCAATTCCTCAAGGATCTTGACCCGAGAGAGACTGAAGACGAAGGAGAATCTAAAGAAAGTCAAGCATCCCCGGCCGAGCTAACGATTGATGTCCCAATTGACAATAACGATGATTCAAAAATGATAAAGATTGGATTTCAGCTAAGCCAAAAAACTCAAGAGGAATTGGTTGAATTTCTGCGGGCGAATCTTGACGTATTTGCCTGGACACATTCTGATATGTGTGGGATCTCGTCGGACATCGCGATCCACACTTTGAACATTGACCCGCGGCATGTCTCGGTCAAACAAAAAAGGCGCGGTATGGATCCAGAGAGATCTGCCGCCCTTAAAGAGGAAGTAGAAAAGCTTGAAGCGAACGGATTCATTCGGGATGCGCTATATCCTGAATGGATGTCAAACCCCGTGCTCGTTCGAAAGCCAAACGGGAAGTGGAGAACATGTGTCGACTATTCCGATCTGAATAAAGCGTGCCCCCAAAGACAGTTTCCCGCTTCCTAGAATTGATCAGCTAGTGGATTCGACGGCTGGACATGAACTCTTATCCTTCATGGACGCGTATTCAGGCTACAATCAGATACCGATGCATTTACCCGATCAAGAACACACCAGCTTCGTAACCAACCTAGGACTTTACTGTTACAAGGTTATGCCGTTCGGACTCAAGAACACCGGGGCTACTTACCGACGGTTGGTCAATCAGATGTTCGCTAATCAAATCGGGAAGATAATGGAAGTATATGTAGACCATATGCTTGTGAAGTCACGACTCTCCACCAACCATGTAAAAGACCTGGAAACTATGTTCAGCATACTTCGGGAATACAAGATGAAGCTCAACCCACTGAAATGTCACTTTGGAGTTGCGTCCGGAAAGTTCCTTGGGTTCATCATTAACGCCCGGGGAATCGTAGCCAATCCCGAAAAGATTTGTGCAATCAGAAATCTTGAAACTCCCAAAACTATAAAACAAGTCCAGAGTCTCAATGGAAAGGTAGCAGCATTGAGCAGGTTCATTTCAAGGTCCACTGACAAATGCATTCCCTTCTTCGATCTGATCCAAAAAGGGAAACGAAACTTTGAATGGACCACGGAATGCGAGGGCGCTTTCCAAGCACTAGTTCAACATCTATCCACACCACCAATATTGTCAAAGCCTATCGATCATGAAAAGCTGTTCGTATATTTGGCGATATCAGAAAACGCTATCAGCGCTGCATTAATCCGAGAAGAAGACAAGATACAGAGGCCATTATACTATGTCAGCAAACGATTGACTGGGGCTCAAAGAAATTATCCAAAGCTGGAATAGTTGGCTTACTGCCTTGTCATTGCATCAAGGAAACTCCGACCATACTTCCAGGCACATTCCATTATTGTTTACACCGACCAGCCGTTACGATAGGTCCTTTCGCGGCCTGAGACGTCTGGTAGGTTACTCAAGTGGAACATCGAACTGAGCCAGTTTGACCTTACTTACGCTCCGAGACGGGCCATACAAGGACAAGTCCTAGCCGATTTCATAGCTGAATTTACCGTCCCAAAGGACTTTCCCGAAGCCAGTGAATCCCCTGAATACGTCAGGAAACTTTATACCGACGGAGCATCAAACGACCGGTGTTCAGGCGCTGGTATTGTGCTTGAAACTCCCAAGGGTCGATCCATATGTTATGCCTTAAAGTTTGATTTCCATGCGACTAATAATGAAGCTGAATATGAAGCCCTCCTAGCTGGCTTGAAACTCGCTAGAGATTTGAGAATTATCGCCGTGGAAATCTATTGTGATTCACAATTGGTTGTGTGTCAGGTACAAGGAGAGTATCAAGCAAGAGATCGAAGGTTGGCTGCTTACTTAGCTCGAGTTAAAGAAGTACTAGACCATTTCAATTACTACGCCATCTACAGTATACCTCGAGAATGCAACCAAAAGGCTGATTCGTTGGCGAAGCTCAAAAAATGGGACTCATTCCCGTAGAAACGCTATCTTCCCCAAGTATCGACCGGGCAGAAATGAACCGGGTATGCGAAACCGTCCTCGAAAAGGATTCATGGATGACTCCACTTAGAAATTACATTGAGCACGGAACCCTGCCGGAGCGCAGGAGTGATAAAAGACAGGTCCTTCGAAAGGCCTCAAGATTTACCATCTAGAATGGACTCATGTACAGAAGGGGATACTCAGTTTCCCTACTCCGATGTATCGCTCACGATGAAATTACACAAGTGTTACGCAATGTGCATGAGGGAGAATGTGACGATCACACCGGGGGGCAAGCACTTGCCAAGAAAATACTTCGCTACGGATATTACTGGCCTACCGTGAATCGTGATGCGTTGGACTATGCAAAGAAATGTGATAGGTGCCAAAAATATTCCCGAATCCCTAGGGCTCCTCCTACTGAGATAATGCAAATGGTCAGCCCATGGCCGTTCATAATGTGGGGGCATCGACATTATCGGTGCTCTACCTCTGGCAAAAGGTGGTGCGAAGTACGCCATCGTCGCGTTTGATTGCTTTACGAAGTGGGCTGAAGCCGAAGCTCTCGCTACCATTACAACGAAGAAAGTAATCAACTTTGTAGTTCGTAACATCATCTGTCGATTCGGTCTCCCACACTCCATTATTACGGACAACGGAACCCAATTCGATAGTGCTGAATTCAAAGAGTTCTACGAACGATTTCACATCCAAAAGAAGTTCTCCACAGTTGCACACCCTTAAGCAAACGGACAGGTCGAAGCAGTTAATAAAGTCATAAAGTCAATCCTGAAGAAACGACTAGAAAAGGTCGAGGGCAAGTGGGTTGATGAACTTCCTATGGCTCTATGGGCTTACCGAATAACCCACAAGACCGCGACCGGCCACACTCCGTTCTCTCTTTCTTACGGTTCAAAGGCCGTTATTCCAGTCGAGCTAGAAGTTCCTTCTCATCGTGTGACATACTATGATCCAAAGACAAATGCTATATTACTTGCTGAATCTCTTGATCTACTGGATGAGAAGCGTGAAGAGGCTGATTTGAGGGCAGCTGCGCATCGAAGTCGAGTCGCCTGATTGTACAACGCCAAGGTCCGTCCACGAACCTTCGAACTAAGCGATCTCGTCTTAAAAAGAATCTATTTGGTTCCTTCACACATGAAGCCGACATGGGAAGGACCGTATGTTATTGAACGAAGGCTCGGAGATGGCACATTCAAGTTATCGACCGTCGACGGTCTTACCCTGCCAAGAGCCTGGAATAGCGAGAGCCTTTGCCGCTATTACACCTGACAGGCTATCTTTATCCATTTAGTTTACTTTCCTTTTCTGTAATTTGTTTATGCATTTCAAAATTAGAACTTGTAATAAGGCAACTGACTTTGCCATACTTTCTTATTTCAGCAATAAAATGCAACCTCTTCGAGCCAGAGCTGTGATTTACTTGAAATACTTCATATGACCATCACTATGCATGGAGAGCTAAGTCTCATCATACAGTGGGATTTATTCAAATAGAGAGTGGCTGCGATGCAACCAATCACTCCCTAAGTGAAACCCGAGCCCGGGGGCAAGCCATCACATCAAAGTCAAAAAAGGGATTGATACACGACAATCCTTCATCAACTCCGTATTCCCAGAGCACGAAGCGGAGTATAAACATTCAACTCCATATTCCCAGGGTGCGAAGCGGAGTATAAACATTCAATTCCGAACTCCCAGAGCACGAGTCGGAGTATAAACATTCAACTCCGAACTCCCAGAGCGCGAGTCGGAGTATAAACATCCAACTCCGTATTCCCAGAGTGCAAAGCGGAGTATAAACATTCAACTCCGAACTCCCAGAGCGCGAGTCGGAGTATAAACATTCAACTCCAAACTCCCAAAGCGCGAGTCGGAGTATAAACATCCAACTCCGTATTCCCAAAGTGCGAAGCGGAGTATAAACATTCAACTCCGAACTCCCAGAGCGCAAGTCAGAGTATAAACATCCAACTCCGTATTCCCAGAGTGCGAAGCGGAGTATAAACATTCAACTCCGTATTCCCAGAGTGCAAAGCGGAGTATAAACATCCAACTCCGAGTTCCTAGAGCGTGAACCAGAGCATAAAACATCAACTCCGTATTCCCAGAGTGCGAAGCGGAGTATAAACATTCAACACCGTATTCCCAGAGTGCAAAGCGGAGTATAAACATCCAACTTCGAGTTCCCAGAACGCGAACCAGAGCATAAAACATCAACTCCGAGTTCCCAGAGCACGAACCGAAGTATGATCATCAACTCCAAACTCCCGGAGCGCGAGTCGGAGAACAACCGCCAGTAAACAAATGAGGATCCCCGAAGTGCGGACATGATCATCGACGATCGGACAAGCGTGAATAAACCACTCAATCCCCGTTTGTCTCAAACGCCCATCCAGCGGCACTAGACTCGGCATGCTATAAGAAAAGCGGCAATCGCTGATTTATGTTCTACAACATACCACAAAGACCGGGGGGCAAGACTTAAGCATCGACCATCGACTAAAGCAACTATGACGTCAAAATTCAACTCGCTTCCCGGTCGCAAACCATGTCCACAGTTTCCGAATATGGCGAACAAAAACGAACTTGATTCGAAAGCTAAAAACTTCACAAGTACACTTCAGATATTGAAACACTTGGACAAATACACAATAGAAGTCAAAAAAGAAAAGTTTCATTTCTATTGATTATAGAAGAAGTTCGTGTACAAGTTTTCAAAAAATTCCTACTAGTAGGGGCCGAACCCGCATCTATACACGGCTAACAAAATGCAAATCAAAATACACCGGAAGAGCATGCCTAATCTCTCTTCTTCCTTGGCTTCCTCCTCGGTGTGGACCCGCTGGAGCCATCGCCAATCTTCCTCTTCGAGCCTTTTCTTTTCGGCAGTTGATCTTCAGGCGAGGGCATTATGTCGATGTCCTCCTCCGAACTTGTGTGAATGCTAATGCTCCCTACGGGCGGAGTCGGAGGAACAGGATCGAATATAGAAGGTGGAACAGGCATGCCGGTGAGAAAAACAGCACCACCGGGAGATATCATTCCGAGCAGAGTAGGCCCCGATGCTGCCATCCCACCTCCGAAGTTTCCACCACGAGCCGCTGCCGCCATTTCAGCATCAATTTGAGCAAACATCTCCTCTTAGGTTATTGCTCGAGCCCCGCTGGAGGCATCGGTAGTTGGCATTAAAGAGCTTGTAGCAGGATCAGTTCCGCTCGTGACAGGTGGCAAGTCAGCAAGGTGATCGCCGTGACGGCGGAAGAGTTCATTCATCAGTTGTTCGTCAAACACCATTGTACTCCCCTGCATATCATCGATCGGGGCAGCTATGCTCACGGTGGTCGCTTCGGTCATGATAGCCTTCTGCGTCTGATGTAATTGTCGAATGGCAGGAGGCATGTGCGGTGCAACGTCGATCACTGGACAAAGAATAAAAGAATTGTTAGAACTTAAACTCGATCGAAGACTTCGAATCATGAAAGACATGTGGAATGTTCGGAGTACCTTCCTCAGTTTGGCTTGTAAGCGACGGGGCGGCTTCAGTCGCTTGTGTTGTAGTCGGAGGCATTTGCAGCTGATCCGGGTTATAGGCAGGAACAGCTTGAGGACCAATCGCAGGCAAAGATTTTATAATCATGGAGATCATATAATCATGGAGAATCTTCTTTTCGTCATCAGTTAACAGACGATTCTCAAGCTCGAATTCATCCACAGACTCACCCTGGTGCGCCTCCTTCTTTTCCTCAACCAGTCGGCCCCAATCACTGTGGAGATGCGTCGAATGATCATCGAGCCAGGCCAGACCCCTGTGCCTCAGTACGTTAGCGTTATAGACAACGAGGAGGTCTTCAATGTCGGCCTCTAGCCTGGACTCGGCCAACTTCACCCTCTCCTCGACCTCAGTCTCCACCTTTTGGACTTTAGCCACCGCCGCATCCCGTTCTCCCCTGGGCAGAACAGCCTGATCGCATGCCTCCTGGGCTGCGTTGTTCGCGTTGTATTTTTCTTTGACCAAACTGGCGAATTTGGCTTTGAGTTCATCAAGCTCCTTGACCGCCGCATCCCGCTCGGCGATAACTTTGGTGTTCCGGTGGCCCATCTCCTCCACCAGGGCGACGTGTGTCTGCCCCAACCTCTCCATCTCCGCCTTCACTTCATCAGCCTTCTTAATGGCCTCGATCTTGGATTTCCGAGAAGACTCGGACTCAGCAGAAAGTACCTGAATAATACGATCCCTTTTTGCGAGCTCAGTCTCCATCTTCTCGATCTCTTTAGCCCGCTCGAAGGCCGCTTTAGAAGTTTTTTCGGCAGCCTTTGCCCACTCTCTGTACTGGGTGTATATATCATGAACGAAGTCATGCATCGTGTTCTCCACCCCAGATGGAATTCTCTTTAGGTGTAGTGGGAAGACATAGCCATCAAAACAGATATTTGGAAAATCCTTCTTCATTTGTGCCAACTTAAGGGCCCCTTCTCCAGTGGGATCAGCGGGAACCTGCTCTGTAATTAACAAGGCTGTAGTCTCGACTCTCTGAAGATGAGTCTCAGATCTGGAAGTGTGAGAAGACGGACTATGAAGAGGAGGGTCTGGTGGATTTGAAGTTTGAACAGGAGGAGGGGATGGAAGTCTAGGAGGAGGAGAGCGCGACCTAGACCGATGTCTATACTCCCTATCCCTATCACGCCCGTAACTATCCTGGTGGGAGTACTCGCGGTCGCGATCTCTGTCTGAGTCCCTCCTGCGGGAATCATAGTAAGAAGAAGACTTTCGGGCCGAACGGAGACTGCCGAGCATCGATCCTCTCCCGGACATAGTACCTGAAAATGAGAAGCGAAGAAAGAGTTAGCAACTTCCTAAGTCGGACGAAGTACAGTTGTAAATCATGTAGTGTAGTGAAGTGTATGCATGTGTAATCCCCCGACCAACCGGAAATGTCGGCCGCACTCGTAGCAAGTGACCCGCTCAATTCAAAAGCACTATCAAGCCCCTCCGTCCCGGCGTCGTGTGGGGACAACATGAAATCCGGGATCGGAATGTCGGCAAGCCCTGCAAAAGGACTCTCCACTTGCGGAGGAGGAGCCTCCGAAATTCTGATCCCCTGGAAAGGTAAAGACACGACCACGGATTTAAATCTCTTAGACTTAGGGTGTTTGTGAGCAGCGGCCTTGCCTTTTCTTCTTCCACCCGAGTCCAGGACATCGGCAGAAGGCCCAGCCGGGAGCTCGGTATCGGTGGGTGTCCTTTCTGGATCAACTTCTTCGGTGATCACAACTACGGGCGCTTTGCGCTTTGCGCGTTTCTTTGGGGTCACTCTATGTACCACCTCCAGATGTATGCTCTGTCTCCGCTCTATCAGCCCGACAGCCCTCAAATTCCTGTCGGTCAGGACTAAGTCTATGTGCCTTTCTTCGCTCGGAAACGCTTGAAGAATCTTAACGAGCTCTCTGAAGTACGCACCATCAGGACGAGAGATTGCGGCTGTAAGAAAGGATAGGTGTGTCAGTTTTGAAGTCAGTTACTAGTGTCTCCCAGATTCAAGAGAGAGGTGGCAGCACTTACGTCTATCTAACCACCGACTAACAAATCCAGGGGGGCACCGAACGTAGAACCATTCGGATTTATAATAACTTAGCCTTTCCCAGGAGCCCAGCACAATGTGGCAGTTTTTGACTACCTCCAGGAAGGTGAAAGAAGGGCTATCTCCGCGGCTCTTGACGTTGAATAAATATCTGATTTCGATCGGCTTCGGCGGTCGAAAGAGGATCTCCATAAATAGGATGAAGGTGCTGTTCAACAAGGCATACCCGTTGGGATGTAGCTGGGATGGAGCTATGCCAAGAAACGATAACGTCTCCCTTATATAGTCATTGAAGGGAGGAAGTGTCCCCACCGTGCAAGCATGACGGTTGAAAGCGGTAAACCCTACCGGGGGATAATGCGGCATGTCCTTCGGCCCACGAAGTAGCACGTCGTCAATCGACAAACCGTGCCTTAAACAGATCCGGCCTAGCATGTCTTCAGAAATACCCGACAGCACCGAATTGGGTGGGCTAAAAATAAACCGAGCCCCTAGACGCTCGTCTGGAGCTTGCTCAATAACTTCAGCTTCTATAACCGGTATCTCAATAGTTGGAGGAACAGAACTTGGGAATTCCGGCTGCTGAGAACTTGAAGGATCCATAACTAGCTAGCTTATAAAAAATCATTGTTAAACTGACAAATAACATTCATGCATCCCCCAGTGTAAAGTATGTGGGCGTGTTGTGCAGTGCAGTACTGTATATTATTTGGGAAGATCAACCGGATTAAGGAAAACGTGTAAACGACGGGACTTCGGAATTCAGTCGGAGGGACCGTCATCGCTGACCGTCACAACCATGCCATCCAGTTATTAGCTATCAGTCCGAGTTAAAATGTGCTATTATTTTAGTATGTTCCAGTTTCATCGACGAACTTCAATAGGCAATTAGGTGTACGGTGAAACAATTAAGTTCGGTTAAGCAAGTCTGAAGGTCGTCGGAGTTAAGTGGTCAAAGGCACTAGAATTTTTGGTATCATCAAAATTAGATCAATGGTCAATCATCAAAAGATCAGGTTCAAGTTCAAATCAGGCTCGAGTTTGAATCGATTGTTCAGGGTTATGCAGTTCGACTCGGTCCGAAACCACGTCCTTCGACTCAGTCCAAGACCACGTCTTTCGACTTGGTCCGAAGCCACGCGCTTCGACTCACTTCGAAGCCTCGACTTCGACTCGGTCCAAGACCACGTCCTTCGACTCGGTCCAAGACCACGTCTTTCGACTCGGTCCGAAGCCACGCGCTTCGACTCGCTTCGAAGCCTCGACTTCGACTCGGTCCAAGACCACGTCCTTCGACTCGGTCCAAGACCACGTCCTTCGACTCGGTCCAAGACCACGTCTTTCGACTCGGTCCGAAGCCGCGCGCTCCGACTCGCTTCGAAGCCTCGGCTTCGACTCGCTCCCGAGGCCACGCGCTTCGACTCAATCCAAAGCAGCCACTTCGACTCGATCCAAGACAGCTGCTTCGACTCGACCCAAGGCCATCCACTTCGACTCGATCAGAAGCCCCCATTTCGAGTCCATCAGACACAGCCCCTTCGTATCGATCCACAGATACCAAGAGTTTGACTCAATGCGAAGCTCCACCATCGATCGATACGAAGGCCTCCGCCTCATCATCTCGAAGCCCCTGCTCCAGATCGACACGAAGCTAAAACCAAGGGTTTTTCGATCGGTCGCGGTACTGATAGGTTTGGTGTAAGGAATCGAGTCTCCTCGTTTACGTGTAGATTCGTTTATTGGATTACCTAAATTTTTTAATTGGTTCGAGTAATCGAAGGTGTAAGTCAGTTCGAGGACGAGAGTGCTTTTTCTTCTTTGCTTTTCCGAGTCTCAGAGCGATACGAAGGCAAGAAAGATAAAGGTGAAAGGTAAAAAGTGTAAAAAACGGCTAAGTATGGAGTATTTATATGGACTCGAAAGTAAGGGGAATAACCGATTTGAATTCCAGTGGGGTCGAACGCGTGCTTCGACTCCCTCTTCAGCGCACTAATGCAGAGCTCCCTTTCGTATCGCTCCTTCGACTCCATCCCCGTGACCAGTTCGACTCCCTCATGCAGCAATAAAAGACATCACTTCGACTCCGTCTTTTCTTCGACTCGCTCCTCTGTCTCCGGTGCGTTTCGACTCTGACTCCTATGTAGTTCGAATCCAAGACCGAGTCGAACATCCTGTTCGAATCCATCAAGGAGTCCACGTCGACTCGCCCCACTTCGACTCACTCAGTTCGAGTCCGTCATCAAGTTGAACAAGCGCTTCGCATTCATAAATCCAATAAAAATTATCTTCGATGCTTCAATCCTTCACATCGATTCAGGAGAGGATCGTTACGAAGGAACATTCAAAAACAACCGTCAAGCGTTGTTGCAACGAATTTCACATCGGTTCAGGAGAGGATCGATACGGAATTCAAAAAACAATAAACTGACAACGACTCGAGAACGTGCAAACGTCAGCGGGAGTCAGACTAACATATATGCATAAATGTCGGACCAATATTCAATATTCTAGATTTTCAGGAATCAGAAATTCATCTAATAACGATTACAACAGCAAATGGGTAACCACTAGCATACAGCAATCGGTTGCAGCAATACATGGTACATCAGTCAATGGTTTACATTATCAAGAAGAACGGTCAAAGATTATAGCTTTCATCGATGAAACAATAACTATTCAGAGTAGAGACGACAGTATTTCAAAGCACGTCATGTTCCCACAAGACGTACTTTGGGGGGCAAATGTTATCCCGCCTTTTGGCAAGGCCGTAACACCAAGGAATTGACTAGTAACCAGTGACGGCCCGTCCCAGAGATCGGTTATATATGGGCTCACTACGGATATCGATGAATTTTGTCCGAGTCCGGATCGAGCCAAAATTGGTAGGACATGACAAGCTAAGCCATGGGAGCCAACGTTTCAAATCTCAAGTCAATCCGAGTTCGTATGCTCGAGTTATGAGCGATACAAGATTGGACGAAAATCAATTGCCGATCGACTCGCTCCTTCGACTCGCTTCATGTCACTCAGAGCTGCTCTCTTCGACTCGCTCCACGCCCCTCAGAGCTGCTCTCTTCGACTCGCTCTCCCAGTGCTAGCTTCGACTCGCTCTCCCAGTGCTAGCTTCTACTCGCTCTCCCAGTGCAAGCTTCGACTCGCTCTCCCAGTGCTAGCTTCGACTCGCTCTCCCAGTGCTAGCTTCGACTCGCTCTCCCAGTGCAAGCTTCGACTCGCTCTCCAAAGCTTGCTTCGACTCGCTCAACCAAGTACTTACTTCGACTCGCTCGAAACAACATCCAAGACAAAGTAAGAATCAAGTGCCACGTCATCGAGTCGAACGGAAGCGAGTCGAAACGGAAGCAAGTCGAAGGAAACAGCCTACCGAAAACTCCATTTCGTATCGATCATATCTCCCAATCTACAAGCCCAAATGCTATGAAATTTTCACAGAAGACTACGTGCATGCTAAAGAATATCCACGCCAAATTTCGACTCCATTGGACGAAATCTTGAGCGAGTCGAAATCTGTTCGTGTCGATCACGGATCGGACCGAAACTTCACGGGCTTGGGCGTGCGGGCCTGGTCACGTGCCAGAGAGGGTCTCCCGAGATCTGAGCGAAATATCAGCCTCCTACACCTATAAATAGACCCCCAAAGCCAACAAAAAAGGGGTTCTTCTTCTTCCTCTTTGAGATCTCCAACGCCCGGACTCCGCCAGATCTAGATCTGAACTCAATTGCTGCTGCCATAAGCAAGATTCACTGCTGCAAATCACAATTGACTGCTGTAAAACATTGAATTCACTTGTAAACACAAAAGAAAGATCAATAAAGCAAACTACTTCATAGTGGACGTAGGCTACACGCCGAACCACTCTAAATACTTGTGTCTCCTTGCACTTTAATTATTCCCATTTTCTGAAATTTGGAGTCTTTGTTAGATAATTCCTCTTTTTTCATTTATCCTCTTCACTTTATCCCTTCAAAGACTTCCGAAGAGTGTTGTGCCCAATTTTGGTACAAACAAAACGTGTTGTGTGAGTTGTAATTGTTGAGGTCGTTTGTGCCACACCTGTTTTACCTTGTTTTACAAAAATGATAGGAGACCATTCTACCTGGTTTGCCTTGTAGAGAAAATAACAAAAATAAAATAAATGAAGCTATTTACACTTAGTATTTACAAAATAATTCTATTTTAAATTAGCAAATCTATTCTCATTTAGCATTCAAGAGCTATATTATATTTAATTCATAAACTTGTATTCTCTAATCTTTTACTAAAAAGTACTATATGTATCTTTTTTTTTATGCCCATGTTGGTCCATTCAAACGTTTACGAAATTAGTTTTACTAATTGTTTTTTCCATGAAACTATAGGTTATTCTTCTTTATGTATATAAATACTCAAATAACCAGGTTTCGCAAACTCCAGAGAATTATACATTGAACCCCTACCACATACTTTGAGTAAATCACAGGAAATGTAGTCGATGAGGATTGTATGTTCGACCTTGCACGTGAGTGTCATTTGTCCTAGCCAGTTTAAATTGTTCTTTTTTTCCAATATATATTTGTAAATATGACTTTAAACGAATGGAGTAAGAGTTTAAGGGTGCGTTCGTAATCAATCGGCGCAGAGCTTCTATTTCCTCCTTCCACGCAAGAAAAATGATCAGTTTGGGACTGAAGACCGGCGCGTTGGATGACAAAGCTTCGTTTCAACTTCAAACAAAAGATTAATAAATAATAAAATTTTAAAAAATTATGACTGTTTTTTGTAAATATATTTGGCAAAGAATAAAAGTAATAAACATACTTTTCTTTTAAATAAAAAAAAATTAATATTAAGACGATATTTTTCATATAAAAAAATGACACTGATAACACACACCATTTCTCGACGAATGCTGCCATGCATCTCGTTGGGTGATGATGCCCCTTAGACCCTGTGACCTGACAGTCCATATCGACTGTAGTCCATAAGGTATTGCACTCCGCATTTCCACCTAGGGTTGTCATTCAGTTTGGAAACACCCTCCACCCCCAACTCTCATAAACCAAATTTATCAATTTCATTTTGATGTATCCACCTTTTAATTTTGCAGCTTTTACATTAATTTCTAATTTAATATCAACTACCGACGTTAATTAATATACTTCAAACGATTTAAAATAAAAAGAAAAATACATAAAATCGATCATTTTATTTTTTGCTGTCTTTTTTGCAACACATTTATCTTTTGTTGAAACTCTTAGGCTCCGTTTGGTTTGCTGTTTTCAGTTTTGTGTTTTCGTCTAAACAAAAATGCGCATTTCTTATGCATAGTCGAAAAACACACAATTTTGAAAAATGAAATTAACATAGAAAATAAAAAACAAGTTTATTTGATTTTCGTGTTTTGAGATATAACAAAAGGACGGAAAACAATTCATCTTCTCCATTTTCCCGTCCATCGTCGTAATGGCTAAGAATTGTAGAAAAATTCCCACGTTTTCTTGTAATTTGTAGTGTATGTTGAAAACACAAAATTCAAAACTCAAAACGAAAACAAACGCGCCCTTTAATTTCGCGGAAAGCTGATTTTCGGTGTTACTTTCGGTTTGAAAATAACACTTCCTACGTCTATAAATTGTTATGTGTGTCGTCTTTGGAGCCTGTAAGTTAAAAAGGAAAATTTGTTCTTCATGAAAAATAGCCCTGTGATCAATAAAAACTAGGAGCCCAAGCCCATTTGCATATAACCCATGCGCATGTATTGCACAACTCACCTTTAAGGATAATGTTACAGGACTTTTCATTATGACAATGTGCTTGCATTTAAAAATGTATAAGACATTTATTAAAAAGTAAATTAGGTATAAAACAAACAGGAAATTATTGTCAAGGACAAAAAATTTTAGCGTTTTTGCCTCAAGGACAGATCTTCAATATTTTATCCTGAAGGGCAACTTTTTTTAAGTATCAGTTTTTAGTCATTGATAGCAGTTTTTAGGTATCAGTTTGTAGTTATCGGTAGCAGTTTTTAGGTATCAGTTTTAGCTTTGTAGCAGTTTTGTTGTCCTTATAAATAATTTTGGAAAATATTTGTCCTTATGAATAATTTTTAGGATAATGTTTATTTTTATGGTAAAAATATTGAGCATCGTAATATTTATTGAAAGAGAATAAACGTTCGTACCATTTCTGATCCCTACAAAGCGAAACATGATTCATATATACGTACAGGCATCGAACTTTAGTAAATTTTACAGGCGAATCTAAAGCAACTATCATGGTGGGCTGACGAATCTTATTATGGTGAGCTACTTGGTGACCGTTAATACCTAATTCGCCAATTCTATTTGCATCAAGATTCTACTTTCACACCCACTTTTTTTTTTTCATAAAAATTAAATCCTAATTTTATACCTATTTTGCCCCTGCTTCAACCAGTTTAGAAATTATGAGAAAAAAACCCTCACTCGTCTGGTAACAGTAAACTCATTTAACGAGCGAGTTTTCTTTTTAAAAAAATAAAAAATAAAAGTAGGAAAGAGTGTATTAGGGAAACTGACATCTATACTGGACGTATTGTTCTTTGGTATACCCGCCGGACTCGGAAGTGGATGCTGTTATCCTCTAAGTTCTGACCTGCCTGGATGGAACCAAACAAAATAAAAATAAAAATAATTAAAAAAAAAGGACGAAACGGTAAAAGGAAATGAGCGGTAGGAATTTGCAAATAGAACGGGCCTACCTAGTTTTGGCTTTTGGAATTAAATCAGACGTTACATTTAATTCTGGCTGGTAGGTTGGTACTCCTACTCACAGTAAACCAAAGGCAAAGAAAAGTAGTTATCATGCTTTAATGACAGTGTCGTCGTTTGGTTGGTAGTAAGAAAATATGTTCATGAAATTGGGACGCCTTACCTTTTTTGTTTTCCTCTAAATTACGCTTGTTGACTCCAGGGTACAAACACATACGCTTGTTATTATCGTATGATTGCCGGTTTTGATGTTCAAACTTTTGAATTTTTATCTCCTAATTCAGACCGTTAAGCAATTGAACCCACTTAGTGAATCAATGACACTGGTGATCATCATATAAAAATACAATATCTTACTCTGCGTTCTGTAATGAGAAATTGTGTTTTGTTCCCAATTTGGTTCAATGATTTCTTTAAAATCGTTTACCTCTTCTTGGAAAATAAAGAACGTGTTCCTGTGTATCTAGGTGTTGTTTCTTGCTTTGTAAATCTTTGATGTTCCTTAATCTGTTTTTTTTCTGAATGGCACTACCATGTACATTCACCAATACACTTCGTAATGCTACTTAAAGAGATACTAAAAAGTAAAAAATAAACTGCTTCAAACACCAACTATTGTTGTTAACACAAAAGATTTAAATTTTTACAAACTTTGCATAGAGCACCACTTGCAATTTATTTATTAGACATGAACAATTGCTTTTTAAGGTTGTTTTTGCCATATCTTTCGTTTTTATCGCTTGAAAAGAGATTTCAAATGAAATCGTTCAACATTTTAGTATATTAAGGTTCTAAAATTATCAAATTACTAGTTAAAATCAAATTTTGATTTGATGGAAATTTGTGGGTACATGGTTGGATTTGATGAAATTTAATTTCACAATTGCTATTTATTGTTATATATTGAAGAAGATTAAAACATGAATGCTTGTTTTCTTAAAAAATTCATTAAAATGAAAGGTGGGTGTGTAAGGTGAAAAAACTAGTTTACAAAATATGAATAAGTGAGAAAAAAAGTGGGTGAGAGAAAGAGAAAAGTGGGTGTATATAGTATCATCCTTCTTGGAAAGACTGGTTCGTTGACTAATTTTGAATGTCATACATTAGAATTGATCGGAATAAAATAAGATTACTTTCTATAATTGGCTAAGAATAGCTGTCACTTGTTAGAGATTTCAAATCAAATTACAATGAAATATTGATCAAATCCATATTGTAAAATAAATGCGCCATATGATTTCAACGATAAGAACAGGGGAGGAAAAAAAAGTAACTGCGGAAGCCACACCAAGGAGATAAATCCAAGAGAAAAGATATGGATATTATATTCCAAATTAGTGCAAGTCTACATTTTTATTTTTTTTAGAAGACGATCGGGGAGAAAAAATAGAACTTATGTAATTTGAGCACCGTAATCTCATGTATATAATAGTGTGATATTTTTCAATTTGATCCTTCAACAATTTAAAATTTACTCTAGTCTCTACGCATTATTTCCACGACACTTGCATCTTTATACCTTAAATGTTTTATTTGATCACTTTTATAAGGTTCGTTTATAATTGTGCACATTTCATATTTATGTGTGTGACTCCACATGTTGAGTATTTCCAAGATCTATGTAACATCTCACACTATGAGACCTAAAAATGAACGCTGGTGATACTACAGTCATCACCAGAATTATTTTCGAACGACCAAGAGTGAGTTCCATATTATTCAAAACAGTATAAGTAAATAGAACAACAAACTACTTTCAACACATCAAGTTTGCCTTAATATTCTTTACACACATATTCAAAGTTAACCGTAAGTCGTATCCATGGAGGGGTCAAAATATAACTTAAGAATGTTAGATACCCATACCTTCATGTTTTGATAGTGACAACTAAACAAGAGTATATCGTGTGTACTAACAACTTGTATAGAAAAAGATATCAATCAACGAAGAGACGTACTTGACAAAAAGAAAACCACGATGACGTAATCATGTAATATAAGACCTGGTGTCTTATTCTAGAGTTATAAAATTGTTACAAACTCTTGTAAGTGGTATTCATACACATGTATTTGATCACACAATCGATTTCAGAGTCTAAAAACAAAAATCATATCAGGCAGCATCAATCAGTCGACTGACTAAACCACCGCAGTCGACTGAATCCATGCACACACACACATATCCTAACATTGGTAAGTCGACTAAAATTCCAATTCAGTCGACTAATCACTAGTTCAGTCGACTAAATTGAGAATTTCAGTCGACTAAAGCTGCTTATCTATTTCTATTCTTGTTTTAAACAACAATATTTGATCAAATTCAATCGGCTGGTTAATTTCATTCAGTCGACTGGATGTCGTAATAGCTATTTTCAAATTCAAATTACTGAAGAGATGCTCTTCTCCATGAAGAGACACTTCTCTTCAACAATGGCTGCAACTCTTTCCCTTGAGCATTGCTCTTCATTAACAGTTGCATTCATTGGTTATCTATATAAAGCATTCGATTTTCGAATTCATTTAACAATTCTTTCTATCTTTATCTTGATTTGAATTCTTAAAGCATTCATACAATCTTATTTGTTTTTTAATCACACACTCATTCAAGAATACAATTCTTGTGATCAAAACTTTTCCATTTCTTCACGTGCACTCAATATACCACTCAAAAGAAGATTATAGGAAGGTTGTACTTATTGGCTAATCTGTGCTATACAAGAGCATACACAGTCGAACAATTCTACTTATTTGTAGATGAAGTCGTGTTGGAGATCTTCAAGCATGAAGTCCTGTTCAGTAGCTCAGACGGTTGTAATACATATTCCTCCGAGTTAAGTAAGGGTGTCGCTAGTTAATTCCAAAAGGAGTCTGGGACTGGATGTAGAATGTGAGTTCGAACCAGTATAAAAATCTCTGGTGCATTTTACTTATTGCAATTTTTATACTGCCAATTTGATATAAGTTTTATTTAGTAGATATAATCATATTACTCAATCCGCATAGACTTTCAAAGAATACATAGAAGAGTGTCGGGTCAACATATCACGATGCTACCTAAACACATATAACAGCGGAATTAGCATACACTAACAAATAAGCAGGCCTTCATCATCGTCTTCGATCTTCGGCCTGCGCCCAAAATAACATGCATATTCCATAAACTCAGCCTACACAAATGAGTACCCGTGAGTTTATGGTAAAAACAAGGGTCAAACGTAAAGCTTGGTGTGAATAATACTTATCTGAAAGTATAACATAAATACATAGTGAGACCACACCGCATAACGCGGAAGGGTTTTCGCCTCGCTACTTACAAAACAACATACCTAATACCATACACAAATAAAGGTCATATTTACATATCCTGCAAACTTCCCAAGTTTCACTTAATACAATTTACTACTGCACCCCTACGCAGTTCCTATCTTGTTCCAAATGGACCATATAAAGATTGGATGCTGCATGAATCACTCCTTAATAACCTCTCTATAGTCTTCTCTTTGTTTTACTCGTACTGCATTGATCCCAGTCTTTGCAGTATTATTTTATTTGCTTATTTATGTAGACTGCATGGAATTACTCTCACTCGGTATTGTTTTGTTTAGCTCTGGGCTACTATGCTTCCTCACCTGCAACTCCATTCCTATAAACTTGTTAAGTTCAAATCTGCTATGAAACAGCTACCCGCAAATTCTCCATTCCTTCATCTTTTATATTATTTGATTAGATCTGGGGCCACCATAAATCAGCCACTCACGGTCCCCTATCTAATATTTATTCATTTACTTCTGACCTGCTATGAATCAGCCACCCGCAGGTCTTATTTAATTACTATTTGATTGTAAACTACAAAGAATCTGCCATATGTAGTCTTATACTGCATGGAATCAGCCCCCTATAGTATTGTTTTGTTTTAATTTGACGTTGCACAGAATAATCCTCCTACAAACCTCTGAAAGTTGAATGCCTCTCCTCAATTGAAGTTCCTTCAAGCGTGCATTCGAACAAGCATCCTTACTCGACGTCAATAGCCTTTCCTTTCCTTTCTTCCACTCAAAATACTTCAACACAGTACACCCTCCCCCGATACATGTGGGCAACACACTATTTACTTATCGAGCGTGTTCTCTTCCAAATTACAGCGCAATATGATGGTGTAATTTTTCTTGCTCTCTTCATAATTATGGTGCTCTTTATCTTTCATAAAAATAGTGGTGCAGAACTACTTTCCCGAGAACGTCTCTAGATTACTTTGGCAAATCACTACCCACTACCCAGCGTAGTTTTATTTGGCACAGTTCTCCTTTAAGATGTTTAGCCACCGCCTCCTTAGCTCAGTACCTGACAATATCTGACACCTCTGACAAAGCACGTTACCACTTTTACACTTATCGTCATTAGATATGTTACCTTACAATTTTCTGACATTTATAGAAATTTTTTGTTTACCTTTTCGACTGTTTTATTGTCCCTTACATTATTATTTTAATACATGTATCATTTCCATCAAATCCTAGCGCAGATTCCCTTCCACCAGCACAGTTCGTCATTAGTTCTAGCTTATTTTACGTATAAAAAGTCTTATAAAATTCCAAAAAAATCGTGAATAATTCCTTTATCCTTACCTTGTCTTGCTTTTGAATTACAAGTTATTTTCCTTAAATATTTTCTAGGTGTTTACTTCAGAAATTCATAACAATTTATTCCTAAGCCATGAGTTTCTCAAATTACTAACCCATCTTTAGAACAATGGTTAGAACGTCATATTAGGTGTCCATTTTGACATAAATTTATACGAATAACAACAGAATAACATGATCCTAATCAACCAAAACGAACTGAATAAAAGGTTAAGTATTACTTACCTAAATCTTTAAGAAATCTTGCTTAGATCTTCTTCTCTTTTCCTTAGCTTGTATTTGCTTTATTTTTTTTATTCCCGTTTCCCTAAGCCACCACCATTAACGTATCTTTTGAGCTTTTATTTTACTTTTAGTAAAATGAAATGAATAAAAAAGATTCATGTTTATTGTCCTATAATTGTTTGGGTTTTGGCCCACATACTCGTTTCTATTAATTCATTATCTCCTTTTCTATCTTACTTATTCCCTCTGAGCCCTTTAATTACTTAATTAAATTATTCATAATTTATGGGTTGTTACAGTCTCCTCTCCTTAAAGGAGTTTTGCCCTCGAAATTCAACCAAGGCTCGGTAATGATTTGCCAACTATCCCATGCTTTCCTAAGCACAACCATGGATTCCTAATCCACAAATAAAATGTACTAGTTCTATCTACTAATACAATAATCAACCATAATATTCGTGTGTGTATATATATGGTTTGCAATCGACAAATACAATACACAACTCATATGCTAATCAGAAACAAACAACTCTGGATAGGTCCTCTAGACCTTATCCTTTGTTTAACATGTGTGGTCCTCCCGGTTTGTGCTTCACTGAACGTAGAGTAGCTTCATTACCTTGTTTTGAATCATCTTCTTATCTCGGTCCACTATTAGAATTGGTCTTCGCACATAGGTCATATTTGGCTCTATGACCAAATCTTCTATTGCCCTCGAATTAACTACTGCGCTCGGATCTTTAATGCATTTCCGAAGATGTTATATGTGAAATACATTATGGATTCCTACAAAAACACTAGGCAATTCCACCTTATACGCCACCTTCTCAATCCTTTCTATGATTGGAAATGACCCTAGATATTTGGGTGCTAGCTTCCCAGCCTTCCCAAAGCGCATCATGACTCTCATTCGAGAAATATTTACGAACACCGGATCGCCAACTGCGAACTCTAGCTCTATTCTCCTAGCATCGACATAACTTTTCTGCCTTGACTGTGCTGCTCTCATCCTAGCCCGGATCAACTCCACTTTCTTAGTAGCTTCATTGATTATATCTGGACCCAACACGATCCAATCCCTCGCCTCCAACTAACATACAGGTGACTTACACGGTCTTTCATACAACGCTTCAAATGGAGCCATTCCAATACTGCTCTGGTAGCTATTGTTATATGAAAACTCTACCAAGTGTAAATAACCTTCCCAAGATCCACCGAAGTCTAAAATACAAGCCTTAAGCAAATCTTCTAGGACCTTGTTAACTCTCTCGGTCTGTCCATCTGTCTATGATGGTACGAGTACTCATGCACAGTTCTTACCCCATAGCACTCTACAAGCTATGCCAAAACTCACTAGTGAAAAATGGATCACGGTCACTAACAATAGTGCTAGGAACCTCATGCAATCTCATACTTCCCTTGCATATATCTCTGCTAACTTCGGCGCAGTTCTTGTGGTCTTTACTAGAATGAAATAAGCACACTTAGTTAGTCTTTCCACTATAGCCCACATGCTCTCATTCCCTACCCTCGATCTTGGCAATCCATCTACGAAATCCATAGATACCAAATCTTGTTTCCAAACGGGAACATCCAAAAGCTGCAGGAACCCACTTGGCTTATGATGTTCTGCATTCACTTGCTAGCATGTAGGACATCTTCTCACATACTCTCCCGCATCTTTCTTCATCCCTTCGTAGAAAAAACTACTCTTCATATATTGGTACATCTTTGTACCTCCAGGGTATATGATAAACTTTGAACAATGACATTCATCCAGTGCTTCTGTCCTTTGTGCTTCTACCCTCAGATCATACAACCTTCCATTCTTCCGCTGTTAACGTTAAAAAGTGAATGCTAACACCCGGTGTGTGTAGTAGAATTGTGAAAGCACCACCCGCGTGACGGGAACAGAAATTAAGCAGTAAAATAGCAGAAAAGCAGTAAAAGACAGCAGTTTATAGTGGTTCGGCTTGAGATCGAGCCTACATCCACTTTGAATCTCTTTATTACTGAATCCGGTTACAAATCGATACAATTCACTTATGAAAACAATACAGTTTGATCACAAAAACAATCTCAACTACTAGCTCAAACTTCGATGATGAAACTCGATGAATCCGTGTTGGATGTAGGGAATTCCTCTCGAAGCTTGTTGTAGTGTCTCGAATGTTTGAAGATCTTCAGTTGTTGAATGAGTGGAGAGTTCAGCAGTGTAACGACGCTTTGAGAAATGATCGGCCAAAAGTCCCCTCCTTGTTGGAGTTTGGGGGGTATTTATAGGAGCTGAATTCTGGACAGAAGTTTTCCCTAAGTCTTAGGTCGCGTGCGACCTAAGTTAGGTCGTAGGTCGCGAACGACCTAAGCTAGGTCGCAGTCTTCTCTTGACTTAGGTAACAAGCCTGAGGCAGCTTTATGCGGTTTCATCTGAAGAAGTGGTAGGTCGCGAACGACTTAAAGTAAGTCGTGCTCCTCTCTTCGCCTTTAGCTCGTGAAGTTTTTAGGTCGTTGGCTTTTAGGTCGCTGGGTTTGCTTCAGGAGTTAGGTCGCAACATTCTTTAGGTCGCAAGCTCCCTTAGGTCGCAGCATCCTTTAGGTCGCAAGCTCTCTTAGGTCGCAGCTTCCTTTAGCAGTTAGGTCGCTATGTCTTTAGGTCGCAGCTTCCTTTAGCAGTTAGGTCGCTATGTCTTTAGGTCGCAGAGCCTCTTAGGTCGCAAGCTCTCTTAGGTCGCAAGCTCTCTTAGGTCGCAGCTTCCTTTAGCAGTTAGGTCGCTATGTCTTTAGGTCGTAGAGCCTCTTAGGTCGCAGGCTTCCCTTAACAGTTAGGTCGTAGACTCCCTTAGGTCGCAGAGCCTCTTAGGTCGCAGGCTTCCTTAAGTCGCGACTTCTCTTAGGTCGTTTGCTTTTTAGGTCGTACAGTTTTAGGTCGTACAGTTTTAGGTCGCTTAAAGATAGGAGTTAACATTTGCCCCTCGAAGCATATGCCTATGCTATAGGTCATGTGCTTCGACTTAACCCCGCTAGGTCGTGAACGACCTAAAGCTTGTGCTAACCCGTACGTCTGTTCGCCTTCTTCCCTCAGCCTTGTATAAATAAGTTAGGTCGCTCCTTCCTCCTCACCTTACTGCTCTGAAATTCCATTGCCATTGGTGAATTTTTGATTTTTCGAAGGCGAATTCAATCCAACTAACAATCAATTCATTCCTATCAGCATATTACGTAAGTGGATCAATCTCTACTCATCCATAATCATTGCTCGATCACGAATCCTCGTTTCCTGACCTAAGCTTAATTTCATGCGCCATGCTTTATTTTCTGAATGGTGGTTTCGATTGATTTTTGTTTGTCGTTTGACACGTTGTGGTGATTCATGATCGTATGGAAACTTTCACTATGGATCGGCGGGGTTCACAATCGATTTGCTGATTGATTTGGTGGTATGTTGAGATGGAATGAAGGGGAAGACGAATTTCTCTGAAATGGCGGTATTGGGCTCTTGGATCCAGTAAGATGTTGCTTGGAGAGGAAGCCAGTGACCTACCAGACCTAGGCGACTTAAAAGTTAGGTCGCGATAGGATTCTTTGCGACCCAAGCCTTGCGATCTAAGAATATCCGCGACTTAAACAATATCGAACAACCTTTTTTACGACCTAAAGAATTTACGACCTATGCCAAGTCGTGAGCGACCTAGGACTTTGAGAAAATTGCACTGCCTTGATCCACTCATTTGCATTGCGCGACCTAAAGACGCCTTGACCTACGATAGGTCGCTGAACGACCTAGCACTTGAAACAATTTTGCACAGTCCTGAACACTTTAATTTGAACAGCATGACTTAAGAATGCTGCGACTTATGTTAGGTCGTGAGCGACCTAACACTTGGAATTTTGAGCAGAATTTGACTGAATCTTTGAATTTGAACTGTGTTGCATTTCCTTTCAAACTGTCTTGACTTTAATGTTGATAACCTGCTTAAATACAACATTTGCAGAGAAAATGGGACAAATATACTGCCATTGACTACCCACATCGCATGACAGATTAGTTGACAAAGAACAATTAACTTACATGAATTTTGTGAATGAAATGTTGTGAAACGATAAATTCGAATGAAGTATTAAAGCAAAGCTGAAATAATCAACATACGCTGATTTGTTCGCATCAACACAACATTGTATTTGAACTTAAAATGACAAGTCTTGGAACTTTGTAATCGACAAATGCCAACTATTTCAATTTCTGTTATACTTGCTTGTCATCGTTTTAGTTTTGCACAACACTTCACACTTTTTAGGAAACGTGCACCTTTTATATTTAAATATCCAGTTGATTGTGTAGAATGACATCTCAACAAGAAGATTCAGGACCGGTCGGAGAAGCTTTTCCGATAGCCAACCCACTGATTGATCCTCCGGAGAGAACTCCGACTACTCTGAGCCACAAAGTCTTTAGACAACTATGTATCCAATTCGGTATTGCCGAGTCAGATGCTATATTCCCTGGAGCAAGCGACACAGCTGACAGGCCACCCCTTGGTTTTGTCGCAGTGAACCGTCAGATGTGTTTAAGCGGAGTTATTCCACCTTTCAACGAATTTCTCCATGAACTCTTTCTTCGATTAGCTATCTCGCCCTTTCAGCTACACCCCAACGGTTACGCTGTTCTGATGGGGTTATGTGTTCTGTTTAGGAGGACGCTTGACCGTCTCCCGAGCTTTGATGAAATTTGCTACTTATGCACTTTTTCAAAGAACAAAGACCATCCTTCAATCGTGCTCGTAAGAGGTGCCAGAAACCGGAAATTGATTTTGGACTTGCCCGAAAGCGCTCACGGATTTCTGAGTCAATTTTTCTTTGTCCGATGTCCTCCAGGATTCTATGCTGTCTGGAGAGTCGGAAGTAAGATTGTCTTTTGCCGTTCATCTCATGAGTTTTTCGAAACCTAATTTATCAAATGCTTAACTTCATTCTTTTTCTTCTTCCAGCACTTCCTCCTCCGCTCAGAAATCCCAGCCTCAAGTCAATCCTTGAAACCTTAAATGCTGTGGCGGCGGAAGAAAGAAGCGCCAAATTTCTATTAAAAGACGAATTTTTGCATCAGTATGGACTTTTACACTCTTCCCGATCTACCCAGCCTTATGAAGTCCCCAATTCTCCAGTAAAAACATCGGATGCCCCAGTCCATGCTGAAGAACTTTCGCCGAAAGGACTTACCATTGAGACTTCATTGGTAAAGTGTTCTACTCCTACCGACATTGTGGGGTCATCCAACAAATTAGCACTTTCTCCCGTTATTGAAGAAGAAGAAACTTCTCAACATTTCGAGAAAGTTGATGATAAAGGAGTCGAGAAAGAAAGCCTGTGGTGACCCTCATCTTTAAAATCACTTAGATTTTTTTTAAGAGGGACTCACCACTAAACCCCAAATACTTTTATATTTAAATTTTATATAGTTTCCAAATATTTTTCCCAAGACCCTGTAATTACTAATATAATCATATCAGTGTACAAAGATTAAACCAATTATATATTTGATGATATATAATTGCTCCTTTATTAATATTTATATATATATATATTTTTATATATATCAGAGTCAATTTAAATCAAATTGAAAACAAAATATCATACAAGCTATTGACAAGCCACTGATTTCCTATTTAAATCTTATTCTACTGCCAGAGGTATATTTTTAGCAAATTATAATACCTAAACTTGTTATCTGACTATATATAAATATTAATCTGCCTAAATAAGGCTATTAGCATTTATTTGTTCTTGTGACAGTGATTAGGCTTATGCATAAAATTATTTCAAGATCCTACTTGTAGTTAGGAACATTAAAAGTGATTTCCTAATCACTGTCTCAAATTAAACAATTGAAGTTAGATTGCATTTCTATATTTGACATGGTACAGATTTTTAGTTGCTTGGTATATCACTATAATTGCTTGGTGTTATCTGAGGGTTGCTTGGTGTTTTTCTTGGTTTTTTCCCGGATGCACTCACACTTCATCAATTGAAATGAAGAGATTCCAGGCTCCAAGGGTTTGACCCATGGCCACCTAGACCAGCCATAGTCCCCCTTTTACCACTTGCAAACCCATACCCTTCATTTTGACAAGCTTTTACAAAATTCCTACTCCTAAATTTCCAAGCCTTTTTATGCCTAGTTCAAGTTTTCTGGAAAATACTTTCTTATAGGTGTTCAACCAAATATCCAAAGTCCATTACCCTTCCAGGTCTACTATTCTCAAAGATCTTTTTTTTGAAATTTTAAATGCTCAAATCCATACAAATTTCCAGAATTTATGCACCTGCCAGTATCATTTACTTGCCATGCACAAATTCATTTTACTTGAATGTTCTGCTAAAATCTTTGAGAGTTCATTTCAAAAATTAAATCCCCTTAGCTGTTTAATTTCCATAAGACAAAATATAAACAATAGAAATCAGAGATTCAAATGTATATATATATATTTCAGTATCAATTATCTGACATGCATACATTTATTCCACTTGAGTATTTCTTATTCAAATCTTGTCAAATCTATAGAGATTTTATTTAAAGAAAAATCATAGAATAAACTCAGGCAATAAAACCAGAGATCATTACATTCACATTTTATATTTATGTGTTATATCCATCCCCTTGTTTTCTCCAAATCAGATGATCATAGAATCAATAAAAAAATCAAACCCCATCAAATATCATTCAAAATGAATTTTACTTAAGTACAAGTTTTCAACCTCAAATACTTAGAAAGTTTCCTAGAAGTACTTCAATTACAGAAAATAGAATTTGTCTAGTAATTCTATTACAAAGCAACTGCAAATTTAAAACAAGTCTCTCTTACTTATACTAGCAGCCAATGCCTTCTTTACTCATCAAGCCAACTTCAATTTCCTGCAAGCAAATCATTTAGCTGCCCCAAATAATTTTTGAGACACCCAGATGATTGCAAGGGCAACCAAAAGGGTCAGTTTACACTGGTATGAGCATTTATCAATTTTGTATACATGTACATAATTTTAGTAATCTTACAATGCCTTCCTAGATTAACAGGTCTTATACTTAGCAAGTTTTGGTTCATGCAAGAAGACACAATATCACATTCAACAAATTATACAATGCACAACAGTCAGTTAAGATTAATCATGTGTACAATTTTAATTCATCCTCATCAAATCTTGGATAAGTAATCACTGATTTATACTCCAAACTTCCACCCAGCAATTAATCAATGAACAATATTTATCTTGATTAAATCTAACACCAAATCTGAAAGTTTATAACCCAGATTTTTAAACCCCTATCCCCATTTATTTCATGGTCTTTAACTCCTTGTCAAATGAACACTATGTATGCATTGTGATGGAAACTCCCAGGTTGTTTAAATTATTCCAACACACAAAGGCCTCAGGGTGCAGTTGCACCATGCACATACTTGCTTCCACCTGAAGTAAGCAGATCATTGACTACCCCCAAGTGACCAATTTAGTTTTTTTTTTCATATATCAGAGAAATATGACTGCCTGCATATTTTCTGGCTCAACCCCATGTTCCTCTATTAATCTTGATCCATGTTTAATGATGATAGAACAAGAATACTTAAAACATGTTAACTCTAGAAGCCAAATTATAGATCAATGCTCCAAACAAAAATGCACGAACAAACATCCATATCACTCATAACAAATCATTTCGGAGATTCAAATAACTCATAGTATTTTTAGGCTGCCTGCAATAGGAATTAATGCCATTGCATACAAAAGATAAATACTCACATAATGTTTCTCCTTTTACTGCCTTAATTTCTTAGAACAGCAAATTCCCCAAAGCCTCAAGCTAGTGTTTCTCCTTGTTTATTTTATTTTGTTTTTGATCCCGAGAGAGTGATGGTTTTGGCTATGTGCAGTTATTTATAAATCCATTCTAGGGTTTTAGAAAATGGGTAATTCCCCTGATACCCTTAGATGTTTATGTACACATCATATTTCTGTGTGATCATAAATTGGAAATGCACACTTTAATTAGCTATTTCGGGGATCATGCATTTTTAGACACTCAATACTATTTTCATGACTCTTTTCTACTCATGCAATAAGCATGTGACCCTCAGTTCATTATTTCTTTTTTATAAGTTTTAAGGAAATCTGAGAATCTACTTTGTATATTTTTTCTACCTATCCATTACCTCCATTAAATCAGACATACTACCATACTTTGTAATGTAAAATCATTTACACAAATTATTTGCTTGGAACAAATATGGTATGGAAATTTTATTTGATTCTGTATATGTGTATATATATATATATATATTTCTGCCTTTATGTCAAATCAGTCAACTCCCTTTTAAATTAAAAATCACATATATTATGCTAATTATTTTCTGGCACAATTATAAGACATATAAACCTTTATATTAAACTTCATTTTATTTTATCTTCATATAAAACAGCAAACACCCCATATATTAAATGTGTATATATATTTACATAATTCTTTGAACATAAAGCTATATTTATTTTGAGTTCCAATTTTTCTTCTAATTACCTTAATTCCTTGCATTTTATCAAACAGAAGCTCCCATTTATTTTATTTATTGCCAAATTCTTTTCTGTTTTAATGCAATATATATATATACTTATATATATATATATCTCAGAATTTTCTAATATAAATATATATCATTTTATTTTTATTTTAGGGTCATTACATACCCTCCCTCTTAAAGGAATTATGTCCCCATAATTTCACCTAATTTCTCCAATTAAAAGCACTAATCCATAGCCAGTTTTAACTCCATAACCCCATACCCATATTTTATGAAAACAAACAATGTATAAGTATATTTAGAAAAATTATCTTAGGTTGCTTAAACATACCTCTCCATCAGTAAACAAATTGGGGTATTTAGCCCTCATTTTATCTTCAACCTCCCATGTACAATCATTAGTGTCCAAGCTCCATTGGATTTTCACCAGTTTGATCACCTTGTTCCTCAACTTTTTCTCTTCCTTGGCAACTATCCCTACTGGTTCATTGGTATAAACCAAATTCTTCTGGACTTGAACTTGAGTAGGTGACTCCAGAATTGCTCCTTCATCATGCACCCATTTTCTCAATTGAGAAACATGAAATACAGGATGCACACCACTCAACTCCTCAGGTAACTTAAGTCTGTAGGCCATAGCACCAATCCTCTGTATAATTTCATATGGTCCTACAAATCTTGGTGATAGCTTACCAGATTTTCCAAACCTGAACACTTTCTTCATTGGTGATACTTTCAAAAAAACATGCTCTCCTACTTCAAACTCCATTGGCTTTCTCTTTCTATCTGCATAAGACTTTTGTCTTGATTGTGCTGCCTTCATTCTATGCCTAACCAATTCAATCATGTTGGAAGTTTCTTTAACATGATCTGGCCCCAACATTACACCCTCTCCTACTTCCAACCAACAGGCAGGAGACATGCAAGGTTTCCCATACAAGGCTTCAAAGGGAGCCATTCCTATGGTTGATTGATAGCTATTGTTGTAAGTGAATTCTGCCAAGTGGATATGATCCTCCCAATTACCCCCAAAACCAAGCACACATGCTCTAAGTAAATCTTCCAATATTTTATTCACTATCTCTGTTTGCCCATCACTTTGAGGATGGTAGGCAGTGCTTAAACAAAGTTGTGTTCCCATTGCTTCTTGGAAACTTTCCCAAAATCTTGAGGTGAACAAAGTGTCTCTATCACTTACAATAGTCTTGGGTATGCCATGTAGCCTCACCACTTCTTTAATAAACAATTGTGCAAGCCTAGATGCATTTCTATCTGACCTGACAGGAACAAAGTGAGCTGATTTGGTTAGTCTATCAACAATTACCCATATACTATCATTGCCTTTCTTAGTTCTAGGCAAACCATCCACAAAATCCATGGAAATGCTTTCCCACTTCCACTGAGGTACCTCCAAAGGTTGCAACATGCCAGAGGGCTTTTGGTGATCTGCTTTAATTTGTTGACATGTGGAACATTTTGCCACATATCTTGCCACTGCTTGCTTCATTCCTGGACACCAGTAGCCTCTTTTTAAATCATGATACATCTTAGTACCACCAGGGTGTATGGTGTACCTGGTCTTGTGATGCTCATTCATGATTTCTTCCTTCAATTCTGCAATGTTTGGTACACAAAGCTTATCATTTTTCCTCAAATAACCTTGGGAATCTATTTTAAAATTCTCTGACTCAATGTTATTTAATAACATTTCTTTCTTCTCCTTCAGACTTTGATCTTGATCTTGCATGCTACCAACTTTCTCCACCAGATTAGACTTCACTGTGATTATTCCCAGTGTACCATACTCCACCATATCACCATGCTCTTTAAAATTCACTGCATCCTTGCTGTATATATCTGCCTCCCCAAGCACTGCAAGATTTTTAAACTCATCAATCATCAAACTGGCTAATCTAACGTGATTTCTGCTCAAAGCATCTGCTACTCTATTAGCTTTTCCAGGAGTGTACAATATATCTAAATCATATGCAGCCAGAAACTCCAACCACCTTGCTTGCCTCATATTTAAATCTTTTTGAGAAAATAAATATTTCAATGCTTGATGATCTGTGAATAATTCAAATTTTGCCCCAAGCAAATAATGCCTCCATAGTTTTAGTGCAAACACTATTGCAGCTAATTCTAGATCATGAGTTGCATATTTGGTTTCATTGGGTTTAAGCTGTCTTGATGCATATGCCACTACCTTGCCATGTTGCATAAGCACTGCACCTAACCCAGACCCACTAGCATCAGTGTATACAACCATTCCTTCATTTGCTTCTGGGATTTGTAGGACAGGAGCTTCTACCAATGCTTGCTTCAATTTCTCAAAAGCTTGTTCACACTGCTCAGTCCACACATATGGTTGGTTCTTCTTGGCTAGTTTGGTCATTGGTGCGGCTATTCTTGAAAAATCCTTGATGAACCTCCTATAATACCCTGCCAAACCTAAGAATGACCTCACCTCAGTCACTGTTTTGGGTCTACTCCATGATTGAACTGCAATGACCTTGCTTAGATCTACACTTACTCCCTGCTGTGACACTATGTGTCCTAAGAATTTTACTTCATGTTGCCAAAATGTACACTTTGAATACTTGGCTTTTAATTCATGTTCTCTAAGTCTGGATAATACTAAATGTAGGTGCATGGCATGATCATTTTCTGTCCTTGAATAAATTAATATGTCGTCTATAAATACCAAGACAAACTTATCCAAAAAGTCTCTAAAAATTCTATTCATCAAGTCTACAAAATAGGAGGGAGCATTGGTCAAGCCAAATGGCATTACTAGAAATTCATAAAGGCCATATCTTGTATTAAAGGCTGTGTACTCAATGCTTTCCTCTGCAACTTTCATCTGATGAAATCCAGAGGCTAAGTCTAGCCTTGAAAATATTTTAGCCCCATGCAATTGATCAAATAGATCATCTATTCTAGGCAGTGGGTACTTATTTTTAATAGTCACCTTGTTTAAATCTCTGTAGTCTACACACAACCTCATTGTTCCATCATGTTTCTTGACAAATAGCACTGGGGAACCCCAACTGGAACTACTTGATCTTATGAATCCTTTCTCTTCTAATTCTTCTAGTTGATGTTTTAATTCTACCAACTCTTTTGGACCCATTCTATAAGGCTTCTTAATGATTGGATTTGTTCCAGGAATTAATTTTATTTTGAATTCAACTGGTCTGTTTTGAGGAATTCCTTTCACTTCTCCAAACACATCTACATATTCATTGACTACTGGAATTTCCTCTATTTTTAATTCCTTTTGAACTTCATTAATACTCCAGATTTTATTAAAACATGTATTCTTTGCTATTTCACTTAAGATGGTAATTCTTTTGCCTTCATGTGTTTCCAAAGAAATAGTAAGGTTTTCTAAATTTAAAATTGCTTTATTTCTCATTAACCAATCTACCCCCAAAATAATCCCAATACCAGGATAATTTAAGGTATATAAATCTGAATTAAATTCATAACCCCCTATAATTAATTTCAGACCCAAACACTTCATCCCCAACATACAATGACTCCCTATGGGACTATGTACAACCAAGGGCTGATCAATGGAAACACATGCAAGTGTTAACTTCTTTACAATTTCCAAAGATATTAGTGAATGTGAGGCACCAGTGTCATATATTACTGATATGGGTTGGGTATGAATAAAAATTATACCTTCAAGTTGCCCAACATTCCCAGTGTTACTTGCTGCCAAAGCTCCTACCCTTGCTGTTCCCCTATTGGTTTCTGGGCAATCCTTCTTGAGATGACCCATCTTTCCACAATTATAGCAGCCTCCTCTGGGTATCTTGGGGTCAGGGCATTGGTTACTATAATGTCCAGCTTTTCCACAATTAAAACAATGAGTAAACTTCTTGCTTTCAGGTGCTGTTGCTCCTTCCCCTTTCTTAGCTCCTTTACTTGCATTTCTCTTGTCATAAGGTTGCACTTTGTTCTGACCACCCTTCTTCTTGTTGAGCTTCATATTCCTGAATTTCTCTCTTGAAGTGTCATGTTGCTCAAATGAGAGAGTTAGATCAATTACTTGATCAAAAGTTTTGTCCTTGTATGGCAACATTGCCCTTGACAAACTAGGGTTCAAGCCTTGAATGTACCTTGCATTCTTTGCTTCTGCATTCCCTATTAACACCAGTCCATACTTGGATAAAGCTTCAAACTTCTGAGTGTATTCATTCACACTCATGCTTCCTTGCCTTAATCTAATAAAGTCTTCAAGTAGTGTGGCCTTGGCAGATGCTGGGACAAATCTGGCCTCAAGCATGTCCGTGAAATTATTCCAAGTAATGGTATCCTCTTGTCTTCCTGCTGTCACAACTTCCCACCAATCCAGTGCAACCCCCTTCAATTTCCTTGAAGCTATCTGTCTCTTTCTTTGGTCATTGATTTGCATATCTGTGAAGACCCTCTCCATAGTTTTTATCCAAGTTTGAACACCTATAGCTCCTTCAGTACCTTCAAAATCCTTTCCTCCCAAAGTGGCACAAGTCTTAAGCAGTTTGGAGAGTTCCTCATGAGGATTGTCTTGCCTTGGTGCCATTCCATCCCTTAAAGCTCTCACAAAATCCTCCATGCTCATCACAGGTGGCTCACGTGATGATCCTGCACCTGTGTGATGCCTTGGTCCTACCATAATGCTATAAATATGATTGTTATGTTAGTTTATTTACCCCTATCAGTTTTTGGTGTCTTTACTTGGTTCATTTTCATTTCTGTGCACACTGTGCATGTGTCACGTGTACACACATATATTTCTTGACATAAAGCAAAAACATTCAACACCAACAATTCAAACAATGCATTCAAACATCCATATGCATAGAACAACATTTACTATGTTATTTAAAACATAGCTCTGATACCAACTGTGGTGACCCTCATCTTTAAAATCACTTAGATTTTTTTTAAGAGGGACTCACCACTAAACCCCAAATACTTTTATATTTAAATTTTATATAGTTTCCAAATATTTTTCCCAAGACCCTATAATTACTAATATAATCATATCAGTGTACAAAGATTAAACCAATTATATATTTGATGATATACAATTGCTCCTTTATTAATATTTATATATATATTTTTATATATATCAGAGTCAATTTAAATCAAATTGAAAACAAAATATCATACAAGCTATTGACAAGCCACTGATTTCCTATTTAAATCTTATTCTACTGCCAGAGGTATATTTTTAGCAAATTATAATACCTAAACTTGTTATCTGACTATATATAAATATTAATCTGCCTAAATAAGGCTATTAGCATTTATTTGTTCTTGTAACAGTTATTAGGCTTATGCATAAAATTATTTCAAGATCCTACTTGTAGTTAGGAACATTAAAAGTGATTTCCTAATCACTGTCTCAAATTAAACAATTGAAGTTAGATTGCATTTCTATATTTGACATGGTACAGATTTTTAGTTGCTTGGTATATCACTATAATTGCTTGGTGTTATCTGAGGGTTGCTTGGTGTTTTTCTTGGTTTTGTCCCGGATGCACTCACACTTCATCTATTGAAATGAAGAGATTCCAGGCTCCAAGGGTTTGACCCATGGCCACCTAGACCAGCCATAGTCCCCCTTTTACCACTTGCAAACCCATACCCTTCATTTTGACAAGCTTTTACAAAATTCCTACTCCTAAATTTCCAAGCCTTTTTATGCCTAGTTCAAGTTTTCTGGAAAATACTTTCTTATAGGTGTTCAACCAAATATCCAAAGTCCATTACCCTTCCAGGTCTACTATTCTCAAAGATTTTTTTTTTTTGAAATTTTAAATGCTCAAATCCATACAAATTTCCAGAATTTATGCACCTGCCAGTATCATTTACTTGCCATGCACAAATTCATTTTACTTGAATGTTCTGCTAAAATCTTTGAGAGTTCATTTCAAAAATTAAATCCCCTTAGCTGTTTAATTTCCATAAGACAAAATATAAACAATAGAAATCAGAGATTCAAATGTATATATATATTTCAGTATCAATTATCTGACATGCATACATTTATTCCACTTGAGTATTTCTTATTCAAATCTTGTCAAATCTATTGAAATTTTATTTAAAGAAAAATCATAGAATAAACTCAGGCAATAAAACCAGAGATCATTACATTCACATTTTATATTTATGTGTTATATCCATCCCCTTGTTTTCTCCAAATCAGATGATCATAGAATCAATAAAAAAATCAAACCCCATCAAATATCATTCAAAATGAATTTTACTTAAGTACAAGTTTTCAACCTCAAATACTTAGAAAGTTTCCTACAAGTACTTCAATTACAGAAAATAGAATTTGTCTAGTAATTCTATTACAAAGCAACTGCAAATTTAAAACAAGTCTCTCTTATTTATACTAGCAGCCAATGCCTTCTTTACTCATCAAGCCAACTTCAATTTCCTGCAAGCAAATCATTTAGCTGCCCTAAATAATTTTTGAGACACCCAGATGATTGCAAGGGCAACCAAAAGGGTCAGTTTACACTGGTATGAGCATTTATCAATTTTGTATACATGTACATAATTTTAGTAATCTTGCAATGCCTTCCTAGATTAACAGGTCTTATACTTAGCAAGTTTTGGTTCATGCAAGAAGACACAATATCACATTCAACAAATTATACAATGCACAACAGTCAGTTAAGATTAATCATGTGTACAATTTTAATTCATCCTCATCAAATCTTGGATAAGTAATCACTGATTTATACTCCAAACTTCCACCGAGCAATTAATCAATGAACAATATTTATCTTGATTAAATCTAACACCAAATCTGAAAGTTTATAACCCATATTTTTAAACCCCTATCCCCATTTATTTCATGGTCTTTAACTCCTTGTCAAATGAACACTATGTATGCATTGTGATGGAAACTCCCAGGTTGTTTAAATTATTCCAACACACAAAGGCCTCAGGGTGCAGTTGCACCATGCACATACTTGCTTCCACCTGAAGTAAGCAGATCATTGACTACCCCCAAGTGACCAATTTAGTTTTTTTTTTCATATATCAGAGAAATATGACTGCCTGCATATTTTCTGGCTCAACCCCATGTTCCCCTATTAATCTTGATCCATGTTTAATGATGATAGAACAAGAATACTTAAAACATGTTAACTCTAGAAGCCAAATTACAGATCAATGCTCCAAACAAAAATGCACGAACAAACATCCATATCACTCATAACAAATCATTTCAGAGATTCAAATAACTCATAGTATTTTTAGGCTGCCTGCAATAGGACTTAATGCCATTGCATACAAAAGATAAATACTCACATAATGTTTCTCCTTTTACTGCCTTAATTTCTTAGAACAGCAAATTCCCCAAAGCCTCAAGCTAGTGTTTCTCCTTGTTTATTTTATTTTGTTTTTGATCCCGAGAGAGTGATGGTTTTGGCTATGTGCAGTTATTTATAAATCCATTCTAGGGTTTTAGAAAATGGGTAATTCCCCTGATACCCTTAGATGTTTATGTACACATCATATTTCTGTGTGATCATAAATTGGAAATGCACACTTTAATTAGCTATTTCGGGGATCATGCATTTTTAGACACTCAATACTATTTTCATGACTCTTTTCTACTCATGCAATAAGCATGTGACCCTCAGTTCATTATTTCTTTTTTATAAGTTTTAAGGAAATCTGAGAATCTACTTTGTATATTTTTTCTACCTATCCATAACCTCCATTAAATCAGACATACTACCATACTTTGTAATGTAAAATCATTTACACAAATTATTTGCTTGGAACAAATATGGTATGGAAATTTTATTTGATTCTGTATATGTGTATATATATATATATATATTTCTGCCTTTATGTCAAATCAGTCAACTCCCTTTTAAATTAAAAATCACATATATTATGCTAATTATTTTCTGGCACAATTATAAGACATATAAACCTTTATATTAAACTTTATTTTATTTTATCTTCATATAAAACAGCAAACACCCTATATATTAAATGTGTATATATATTTACATAATTCTTTGAACATAAAGCTATATTTATTTTGAGTTCCAATTTTTCTTCTAATTACCTTAATTCCTTGCATTTTATCAAACAGAAGCTCCCATTTATTTTATTTATTGCCAAATTCTTTTCTGTTTTAATGCAATATATATATATACTTATATATATATATATCTCAGAATTTTCTAATATAAATATATATCATTTTATTTTTATTTTAGGGTCATTACAAAGCCCCACAAAACACGATGGTGACGATACCTTTGATGGCTTGAGTGATCTGATGATCACTTCACAGGAACTTTTCAAAGACGATATAACTAAAGCTACATCTCCTGTGACTGAAGCGACATCTACTTTACAGAAAACTTCGTCGGCTCAAAAATCGAGTCCCGCTTCTCAATCTGTTACCACTCCCCAACCAAAGAGTGGTTTGTAGTTTGACGCGTGTAGTTCGCACATCACACACACCTCGGATGCTTAGCACTTAAACGCACTTTGCTTCTTCAATTTGGAGATTTCTAAGACTTGCCTTTTTTCTTTAATTTCAGGTTCTACAATGGGGCGAAGCGGCTCATATTTTGACAACTTTCGGCGCTACGGAGGGCGCGATTCTTATGATTACGGACGCTATCTCCCCACTCGCAAAGAATCTGACGAAGAGCGAGCAATTAGAAAAGCTCAAGAAAGGCGAGCTTATGAGGAGCAACAGAGAAGAAGGGAAGATGACCTTCATAAAAGGAAATATCATGATGACAAAGGGAAAAGCCATGCTGCTGGAGACCCGAGTAAATGGGTTAGACGTGATGAAACAGACGTGTCTGCAATTTCTAGAAAAACTGACGCTCCTATCTCTTCTAATATCCCGGCTGGCTCTCCTCCTTTAAGGAAATCCGACATCCAAGCAATCATCAACAGACCCCCAGTATCAGGTTAAAGATGGCCCTCCAACACTTCAAAGCCGATTTCCGAATTGGTGCTTAAGAGGAGTGCGCTTTGATTTAGATCTAGTTCCGATCGATAAACAAGCCATGCTTAGAAATCATGACGCAGTTAGGCTTGACATTGAGAGGATATCGCAATGGCAGAAGCTTGTTGATGAACTCCAAAGAGTCAACCATATGAATCTCGAAAACATGCTGACTCTGGAGAATGATAAGGCTGAATGGGATAAATGGTGCAAGCAGCACGACGCGGAGATGACGAGCATCGCGGATGACAATGCGAGGCTTGAATCTAAAGTTAAGCGACTTAAAGAAGATCTCTCCTCTTCTTCTGCATTGCAAACTCAAAAAGAAGAAGTCTTCCAGAAGCAAGTGCGAGATGCACATGCTGCGCAAAGGGATGCCGAGATGAAGCTTGCAGCCGAGCAGCACATTACTGAGAAATACCGCAAAGAAAATGCTGAGCTGCGGGGTACAGTTATTTCCCAAAACGCGGAGATTGAGATGTCAAAAGCTCGACTTTTTAAAGTTGAGAAAGAGCGCGACGATGCTGTTGCTGGACAAGTTGCAGCTGAAGAATCTCACAAAGCAACTAAAGCCATTATTGATTCTACTCTATTTGACTTTTACATCCACAGTGTTTTAGGGCGTGGTAGTTTCTCATTCTTGGGACCAAAATACGAGACTACCTTAGCCGAAGTGTGGGAAGCAATAATGGACATGTTCGGAGGTGCGGGATATGCTGAGGCAGATCTTCAAGCGACTTATCTGGATGATGAGGCGCGCGCTGCCCTTGCTAGGGGAAAAGAGCAGCTTGTTAGGGAACGAGTCGATGCAGCGGGAGGAGAATGTTTAGAAAAGGAAACTGTAACCGACTCCGCTTGTCCTCCGGCTTCGGTCGATCCCGAAAACATTGGCTCTAGTTCCCATTCTTCACTTCCTGCGAATGTCGAAGTTAAAATCACAGCTCCTGAGCCTTCCACTGCTCAAGATGAAGAGGAGACTCAAGACGACGTTGAAGCAGAACAATTTGAAATCAATGTGATTAAACCAACTTCTCTAGGTAACTTCGATGTTGATCCAAGTCTAGTAGACTACTTATTTGCTTCAACCGAGTTTGATGAATTTCTCAATTGTTACTTAAGTGTTACTGAACCAACATCTTTACCTTTTCCGGAGAATACTGATTTTAACTTCTTTTCTCTATAGCGGAAGCACCGAATACTACACAAACTTCCACTCCTCTAGTTGCGGTTCCTCCACCTTCCCAAGCTACTCCTCCTTCTGCTTCTCAGCCGGGATCACAGGCAGAGAAAATTGAAGCTCTTCAAGGTCTGGATGATCCGGCCGCTTCACAAGAGCAGAAGGCGGAGGATCTTGATGACACTGAGAAGACCCCAGAGCAATCTCTTGATGATGACACAAAGCTTTCTACACTGCTTGCTACTTCGGGGAGCGAATCTTCTTCGAAGAGGAAGGGGAAGCGGGTTATGAAGAAGAAGAAGAAGAAGAAGAAGAACACTTCCACTGGAGAGGATAAAGCAGAAGAAGATCCGTCTACACCTTCTCCTCCTCCTTCTCCGACTCGTCCACGCCGGGTTCCAAAACTAATCATCAAACCAGGCTATGGTACTAAAGGCGGCAAGAAGAAGGAGTGATAAGCTAGGCTCTTCTCTCTCTTTTTTTATTTATTTTGCTTTTTGCATGTATTGACCGGAGATTGTGCAGGCACCGGTCCCTGCTTTTGCTTTTTTGAGATATCTGCACATGTAAAGAATTTTCATAGTACTGAATAAAATAGTTATTTTACTTGTACAAATTCTTGTTTGTGTGAGAATGCATCTGTTTCTTATTTTCAGTGTAGAATAAACGATTCTTTTTACTTGTACAAACTTTTTGTCTATGTTTGAGAATACATTTATTCCACATCTATTTTTTTTATGGTATTGCAATTAATTTGTGGTATGTTGCTTGCATGTTACTTTTATTAATGTAACCGAATTGTATAGTGTTGCCCCCATACCACAAGTGCATTGCAACATTTCTAGCTTTTACAAGACTGATACTCTTATTTTAGAGAGTAACTATTCCACTTTTAAGGGAAGAATCATTCTGCTTTAATAGAGTATATCTCGTTTTTGGAGAAATTTTTACTTTCTCTTCCTTTCTTGAAGAACACTTCACTTTTCAGAAATAATCATTTTCATTTGTTGAAAAGTGGATTTTCCTACGCAGTGAAATGAGCTTTTGAAGAAGGTTTTGATTTTGTGCCCCAGTAAAGGGCTTATTTTTGGTACTTCGAGCACGGTGAAGTTTGCTTCCGAAGAGGTCTTTTTGTAGCATTTCAACTTTTTTTTTAAGGAGGAACTTTTTCGAGATGAATAAGTTAACCTTCCTTTGAGAGTTAAAATGTGCTTCCGGAGAAGGCTTTTTTGTTCGAGTATTCTATTTTGGGACATGCCTCCGGAGAGGGCTCCTCTTAAAGAGTTGTGCCTCCGAAGAGGGCTTGTGCCTCCGAAGAGGGCTTGTGCCTCCAAAGAGGGCTTGTGGTGCCTCGGGAGAGGGCTTTCGCCTCCGTAGAGGGCGTGTACCTCCGAAGAGGGCTTGTGGTGCCTCGGGAGAGGGCTTTCGCCTCCAAAGAGGGCGTGTGCCTCCAAAGAGGGCTTGTGGTGCCTCGGGAGAGGGCTTTCGCCTCCGTAGAGGGCGTGTGCCTCCGAAGAGGGCTTTGTGATTGCCTGGAAGTTACTTTCTCATGGTTGGATGGATCCACGGGGCGGACGCAAGTTGTTTGATTGGATGTTCGTTTGCACAAACGATTGCAATCAATTAACAAGGGCCCTGTTCCTTCAGCTTGGGAAGGTGCCCCTCCGGTGGTTCCACCAATCTTTTTTTATTGAGAGAAGCATTTCCATTTTTTAGCGTGCCTCGTTAGAGGGCTTTGTTGGCCTTTGAGAAGGAGCATTGGTTGGTTGGTGTGCCAGGAAGGTTGCGTCTCAGGGGCGAGTAGATCCACGGGACGGACGCAAGCTGCCTGATTGGATGCATCACAATTAGTTAGCAAGGGCCTTGTTCCTTCTACTTGGGAAGGTGTCCCATCGGTGGTTCTACCGGCCCTTTTATTGAGAGGCATACCTCCTTTTGGCTGCTTCTGTGTTTGCTTGGCCATGTTCTCTTATCATCTGCTCATTAGCGATCTTTTGTTATCGTTTCCAAGCGCATCTTCTTTCCTTTTGCAAGTAAATTGCCTTATCCGAAGAAGTGGACTTCACTGTCGAACGACTTCACGGGACAAACGCGAGTTACCTAGTTGGATGTCAGTTCATATTGACAATCACAACCAGCTAACGAAGGCTTGCCACAGTGGAGTCGCCAACTTTTTATGCGAAGTTCTTCTTGTATAGGATTTGAATTTGGAATTTTTGTCGCTTGGTATTTGCTAAATAGGTGATTTATAGAGGTCGCTTGGCTTTGTGACGAGCAAGCCTTGTTTTAATGTCCTGGCAAACAATAAGTTGAGAATCGCTGAAGATCTGTAACACTTTGATGTTTAGTTCCTTGGCAATTTTTAAACCGGCAATGAGAGCTTCATACTCTGCTTCATTGTTTGTTGAAGGAAATTCCAGTCTCAATGCATAACACAACGATCGTCCTTCGGGGGTTTCGAGCACAACCCCTGCCCCAGAACAGTAATCATTTCTTGATCCGTCAACATACAGCTTCCACTGGATTGGAATGCCATCAGTTGTTTCATTCTCACTATCACCTTTGTCAGTAGATTCTGCGATGAAATCTGCTAAAGCTTGTCCGTTGATTGCTCTCCGGGGATGGTAAGTGATGTCATACTGGCTGAGTTCAATGTTCCATTTCAAAAGACGACCCGAAGTTTCAGGACGAAACAGGACTTGCTTTAGAGGTTGATCAGTAAGAACCTTGATAGGATGAGCTTGAAAGTATGGTCTCAATTTCCTGGAAGCAATTAGCAAACAATAGGCGAGCTTCTCTATCTTTGAATAATTCATCTCTGCCCCAGTGAACCGTTTACTGATGTAATATACTGGACGCTGTACTTTCATATCATCCCGTACAAGTGCTGCGCTGAGAGCATGAGATGAAATTGCTAAATAGATGAAAAGATCTTCACCATCGCTAGGCTTGGAAAGAACCGGAGGCGTTTCCATATGACGAATTAGTTCATCGAAAGCATTCTGGCATTCGGGAGTCCATTCAAAAAATTTCTTTCCTTTCTTTAGAGCGTCAAAGAAGGGAATGCATTTGTCTGTGGCCTTGGAAATGAAACGACTCAGAGCAGCGACTTTTCCATTGAGACTTTGCATTTCTTTCTTTGTTTTAGGGGCTTTGACCTCCCTTAGAGCTGTGATTTGAGTAGGATTGGCTTCAATGCCCCTGGCGCTCACAATGAAACCCAAGAATTTCCCAGATTCTACTCCGAACGAACATTTCAATGGATTGAGCTTCATCCCGTACTTTCGAAGAACTGCAAACATTTCCTCCAAGTGACCCATGTGGTCTACAGCTTTCTTTGACTTTACCAACATATCGTCGACATAAACTTCCATGGTTCTACCAATCTGAGGTTTGAACATCGCATTGACGAGCCTTTGGTAGGTTGCCCCAGCATTCTTCAATTCGAAAGGCATAACTTTGTAGCAGTAGAGACCCACATCTTTGATAAAGCTTGTGTCTTCCTGATCCGGCTCATGCATCATAATCTGATTGTATCCGGAGTAAGCATCCATAAATGATAACAACTCATGCCCAGCTGTTCCATCCACCAATTGATCGATTCTGGGCAGTGGGAAGCAATCTTTGGGGCAAGCTTTGTTTAGATCAGAAAAATCGATGCATACTCTCCACTTTCCATTTGCCTTCTTAACTAGTACTGGATTCGAAACCCAATTTGGATAAGTGGAGTTTCTGATGAAGCCGTTTTCCATGAGCCGATCGACTTCTTCCTTTAGTGCTGTCGACCTTTCTGGACCTTGAGTTCTTCTTTTCTGTTTCACTGGCGTGAATTTTGGATCAATGTTCAGAGTATGTACAGCAATTTCCGGGGAAATCCCACACATATCCGCATGACACCAGGCGAACACATCCAGATTGGCTTTTAAGAATGATATCAGCGTGTTTTGACCTGCTTTGCTCAGCTGTGAACCCACATTGAGTACTTTGTTCGGGTCTTTCGAGTCAACAAATATTGGTACCGTTACCTCCACGGGTACCACTCTATTCTCCCCTGTACTGGCTTTCCTGGGATCCATTTCTTTCCTTGCATTGCTGTTTCGCCAGTACAGGGGCCACTCCGTAGTTGCTACAGGGTTGGTTCTTTGATGCGGAGCGGAGCTGCCGCATCTTTCCCCATTTCTCTTTTTCTGGCCTCTCGGAGCTCTACAAGATAACATTCTCGCCCCGCGTTCTGATCTCCCTTAATGACAGCAACCCCATTGTCAGTGGGAAATTTCATTGTTAAACACCACGGAGCGAGGACGGCCCTGAAAACAGCAAGAGTAGGCCGACCCAAGAAAGCATTATAAGCGGAGAATCCATCAACAATTACAAAAGTTTGCTTCCGAACCCACTTCTTATGTCCTTCGCCCATTTCAACAAACAAGTCCACCGTTCCAATTGGCTGTTTCAGCTCTCCTGTAAATCCGGCAATCTTGTGTGAAGAAGATTGTACGTCTGTCATTGGAATTTTCATTTGGTCAAACGTCTTCTTAAAGAGTATGTTGCACGAAGCGCCGCTATCAACCAGCACTCTTCTGACAATAGCCGGCCCAATACCGACAGAGACAACTAAAGGGTCCTCAGTAGGTGCTTCCACATCAATAGAATCCCTGGTTCTGAACATAATATCATCATGAAAAGTCTTCTACTGCTTCAGAGGTGCAGCATCTTCCAAGATTAAAACACTTTCTTCAGCTGGGGCATATTTCAAGGCTCTAGCATACCTTTCCATCTCACCCCAACTCCTGCCAGTCGGATGAGGTCCTCCTATGATCACATTGATAATAGGTCTTTCCTTTTCAGCAGACCTCTCTCCTGAACCAAATGAATGAGCTGGGGGTAGTTGCCCCTGGTTAGATGAAGACGGGTCTTTTCTATTCCTCTTAACATACTGCTGCAACTTATTCTCTCTTAACAATTCTTCAATCAGGCTTTTCAAGTGGCGACACTCGTTGGTATCATGGCCTGGTTGGTTATGAAATTTGCAAAATCTTCCACTTTGAACAGCATTCTTCCCAACTTTTACTGCTGGTGGTTTTGGAAATTCAACAGCATCCTTAGTGGCAATGAAAATATTCTCCGGTGTATCAGTCAGAGGGGTAAAATCTGAAGGCTTGAGGAAGCATTATTTTCTTTCTTTCTTGTTCTGAACTGTAGCATTATTTTCCACCACTGTTGTCACAACTTTAGCTGACACGGAGAGATTCTCTAGGCGCATGAACTCATCAGCCTTTTTGTAGAACTTTTCGAGCGAATTTGGTTCCTTCATTTTTAACCATTTTCCAAACTCGCTTGACTTGTCAATAGCCCGCATTAAGTAGGTCAAGATCATTGGCGGTTCTGCGTTATCAACTTCTGCTAGGGCTAAATTAAAGCGATTCAGGAAGGATTTGATGGGCTCTCCAGGATTCTGTTCAAGACTCGGATGAGGCATTATATCCTTTGCTCTTGAAATGTACAATCTGAATTGTTCCTTGAACTTTCGGGTCAGATCGGAAAACTGGTCAACAGATCGCACAGGAAGCTTGGTAAACCAAAGTAACGCCACTCCCTCCAAATACACCGGGAAATACCTGCACTTAATCTCATCGGTTGCTCTAGCGCCAGTCATGTGCCAATCATATTTGTATAGGAACTGATTTGGATCACTTGTTCCTCGATAAGAAGGAATGGTAGGAGGAACGAATTTTCTAGGAAATTCTGCTTTTAGGATTCTTTCAGTAAATGGAGTCTTACTCGGAGCGAATCCCCAATCATTCTCATCTTCGTTTCTCTACATGCTTTCCTTCATTATTTGTCGAACCATGCTAGAGAGATATTCCTCATTATTTAGGGACTTCGCGGAATAGACTTCGGCCATTTTCTCGGAGGTTTGCCCAGGTAAATGCTCACGGAGAACTGGTGACGGCCTGGATCCTTCAGCCTGGAGGGGTGCCCCTTCAGCAGCACCTGATCCCCCTTGAGGAATATTTCTCCCTTCGGAATTGGGAGCAGCATTAGCAAAGTTTTCTTCATTACTTACTGGTCTTTGATTAGCCCCGAGCAGAGCATTCAACTTTTCCATCATCAGATTATTCTGAGTTTCAATCTGCTGGTACAATCCGGACACAGCAGCATCCAACTCCTCTCGCGTCACCCCGACGCTCGGAGTTGCTTGACTTGGAGAAAGAGAAGTGGCAGTATTGTCACGGTCATCATCAGATCTGACAGACTTACGTTTTATTCCAGGAGCCATTATGTCTGATAGGCTTCTGGTTTTGAAGGAAATTCTTTCAACAAACTTCCATGAAGCAATGGTTGATGATCTCCTAAGTTCAATTCTCAGTGAAAGCACCAAAATGTTAACGTTAAAAAGTGAACGCTAACACCCGGTGTGTGTAGTAGAATTGTGAAAGCACCACCCGCGTGACGGGAACAGAAATTAAGCAGTAAAATAGCAGAAAAGCAGTAAAAGACAGCAGTTTATAGTGGTTCGGCTTGAGATCGAGCCTACATCCACTTTGAATCTCTTTATTACTGAATCCGGTTACAAATCGATACAATTCACTTATGAAAACAATACAGTTTGATCACAAAAACAATCTCAACTACTAGCTCAAACTTCGATGATGAAACTCGATGAATCCGTGTTGGATATAGGGAATTCCTCTCGAAGCTTGTTGTAGTGTCTCGAATGTTTGAAGATCTTCAGTTGTTGAATGAGTGGAGAGTTCAGCAGAGTAAGGACGCTTTGAGAAATGATCGGCCAAAAGTCCCCTCCTTGTTGGAGTTTGGGGGGTATTTATAGGAGCTGAATTCTGGATAGAAGTTTTCCTTAAGTCTTAGGTCGCGTGCGACCTAAGTTAGGTCGTAGGTCGCGAACGACCTAAGCTAGGTCGCAGTCTTCTCTTGACTTAGGTAACAAGCCTGAGGCAGCTTTATGCGGTTTCATCTGAAGAAGTGGTAGGTCGCGAACGACTTAAAGTAAGTCGTGCTCCTCTCTTCGCCTTTAGCTCGTGAAGTTTTTAGGTCATTGGCTTTTAGGTCGCTGGGTTTGCTTCAGGAGTTAGGTCGCAACATTCTTTAGGTCGCAAGCTCCCTTAGGTCGCAGCATCCTTTAGGTCGCAAGCTCTCTTAGGTCGCAGCTTCCTTTAGCAGTTAGGTCGCTATGTCTTTAGGTCGCAAGCTCTCTTAGGTCGCAGCTTCCTTTAGCAGTTAGGTCGCTATGTATTTAGGTCGCAGAGCCTCTTAGGTCGCAAGCTCTCTTAGGTCGCAGCTTCCTTTAGCAGTTAGGTCGCTATGTCTTTAGATCGCAGAGCCTCTTAGGTCGCAGGCTTCCCTTAACAATTAGGTCGTAGACTCCCTTAGGTCGCAGAGCCTCTTAGGTCGCAGGCTTCCTTAAGTCGCGACTTCTCTTAGGTCGTTTGCTTTTTAGGTCGTACAGTTTTAGGTCGCTTAAAGATAGGAGTTAACATCCGCAATTGCCCTCTCTATCAGCACTGAATCCCTTCAACTCTACTGCCTCGACTCCTGAGTCCAATTCCTTGCTATGTCTGCGCATAACTCGTCTCCCTTATGCAATTCAGCTATTCTTTCCACTAGTGCAGACCTGACTTCTAGACAAGCTAGCATTCTAAATGCACTGCTTGAACTACACTAGACCAAATCTGCACATCACATGTAGACAATGTTTCTAAAATGGCCCATTCCACTATCATAGCCAAAACACAACTTTGTTGTTTTCGGCTCAAGGCGTCAGCTACTTTGTTGCCTTTTCAAGGTTATACTCTATCGCAAAATCATACGATGCTAGAAACTCTAACACCTCTGCTGCCTCATGTTCAACTCCTTCTGAGAGAACAAATATGTTAGTGAATTGTGGTCAGTATACCACTCAAACTTCTCCCTCAAGAGATAATATCTCCAAATCTTCAATGCGAAGACAACTGCTGCCAACTCTAAATCATGAATTGGATATCGAACTTCATGCGGTCGCAACTGCCTAGGTGCATAGGCAATCACCTTGCCCTTCTGCATTAATATCGCACCCAATCCTGCTCATGAAGCATCAGCATACACAGTTTTACCATCATTCCATTTAGGTATCACTAACACAGGTGCATCGATCAATTGATGCTTCAATTTCTGGAATGCCATTTCACACTCCGGTGCCCAAATAAACTGCTCACTTTCCCCAGTTAGCCTTGCCATTGGCGCATCTATACGAGAGAAGTCCCTAATGAATCTTCGGTAGTAGCCAGCCAATCCCAAGAAACTTCGCACCTTAGCAACAATTTCAAGCCTCTTCCACCCATTAACTGCGTCAACTTTAGAAGGATCCGTGGCTAACCCCTTTTTTTGAAATTACATGGCCTAGGAACTTAACTTCCCTTCTCCAAAAATAACACTTGGAGAACTTCGCCTCCAGCACATGCCTTAGGTGAACTACACGCTCCTCCTCATTTCTGGAGTACACTAAGATGTCATCTATGTACATCACAATGAACTTATCAAGCTTATCTCAAAAAACTCTATTCATCAAATCAACAAAGAACATTGGCGCATTCGCCGGTCCAAATGGAATCACTAACCACTCATATGAAACAGACCTTGACCTGAATGCAGTCAAAGGAACATTGTCCCCCGCAACTCTCAGTTGATGGAACCCCATAGCTAAATCTAGCCGTGAAAATACCTTAGCTCCATTCAATTGGTAAAAAAGATCATCGATTTTCGACAAAAGATATCCATTCTTAACCGTCCTCTCGTTCAACTTTCGATAGTCTATACGTAGCTTTAATGACCCATCAAACATTTTATAAATACTGCCACTGCTCTTATGGTGAGCTACTTGACCTAACGAAGCTCTTACCTTCTAACTCAACCAACTGCTTTCTCAACTCCTTCATCTCCTTCAGAGGCATTCTACTAAGAGGTCGAGAAAATGGTTCGGTCCCTGAAGCAAATGTATACGAAACTCTACTGCTCTCGAGGGTGGCAACACCGAAACTGGTTCAAATACATCTCAGAACTCCTTCACTACCCGTACTGCTCCCAGCTCTTCTTTTGTTTCTGAAGCTAAAGCAAACAAAATGCTCTTACGCCTAGTTCTGCACTCATATAAGACCATATGGATCCAATTCTTGTGGTCGAGAAGAGTAATAATCCTATCAGCATATTGCGCATTTGCATAATACCTCTCCAACCAATCCATCCTTAAAATAACTCCAAAGTCTGTAAATTCAAATACGTAGGGATCACAAGAACACTTGCACTCGCCCAACATAATATCTAGCTCAGTACATCTCAATCCATGAGTGGCATATCCCCCTATTGGATTAGCTACACTTGTGGAGGTGACTAAATAGGTAACTCCTAGCCCAAGTCTATCAACCAAATCTATTGTTATAAATGAATATGTAGCACCAGTATTATACAGTACTCTAACTGAAATACCAAAAACTAAAGCCATGCCTTTCGAGGCCTTCTTTTTGCCTTTCTCTTCAGTAGATGGTCCTTCCAAAGCATAAACCTATGCCTTATGCTCTGGGCAGTCCTTCTTCAAATTCCCCCACCTTATCACACTTGAAGCATTTAGCCCTCCCAAGACTCTTCAACGCTGGACACTTAGTAGTATAGTGTCCATTTTGTCCATAGTTGAAACAGATGACATCTGCTGTAGCAGCTTCTCCGCTCCTCCCCTTCGGCACCCTTCTTGCCTTTGGTATATAGAACCAACTTCTTCTTCATCTCAGCTTTGGGCTTTGCTTGTACTCTCCTTTGCCCCTGATACACCCTATCATACCTCCTGGCCATGTCAACCACAAATTCAAAAGGTGATACCAAGCAGGCCATCATCTTATGAGCCATCATCTTATGTCAACCACAAATTCAAAAGGTTTTACTACTTTAAGTCTTGAACTCGTGCAGTAACACATCCTGTTGAGACTTGGATATAAATTGAGCCTCGAATCCTTCTCTGAACTGCACCCAGGTAATCTCTTCCTCAAGCGTTCCGGCAATAACCATCTCCTACCAATCTGGCGCATCTTCCTGAAACTGTCTCGACGCCAGCCTCCTCTTCTGCACATCATTCAATCGTAGGTCTTCAAATATCCATTTGCAATTTCTTAGCCAATTTAGTACTTCAACCGCAGGCTCTCTCCTGTAAACACTTTTTCTCTTAAACTCTTGTAGCCTTTACACATCTTTGGAAAATCTTCTCTTACAACAATAGACCTTGGCCCAATCACTCCAAGCATATTTTCCCTCATCATCTGAGCCATAAACTCTCTAAAAATGGCATTCACATCCATGCTCGCCACATTTACTAGCTGCGTAGCATCCACCCCTACTGCTCTTGGGAATTCTCCCTGCTTCCTTCATTAGTCTGCGCATTTTCCGCATCTCTTCTTACATTTTCCCCTCCTAACGCAATTTGCGTAATCCTCAAATCCATCTTGGTTTTTCTGTTAAGCAAATCTTCATTAGAAATGAAAAGAAAGAGTGATATCTATACATCAATTTGCAAATAGTTATGTATATATATATATATGTTTATATAAAATAGCGCATCCCATCCCTAGGGTGTTCTTATTCAAAGTTCTTATTCCTGCTTCTAACTCTGTTTTACTTAGATTACCCTAACCCTAGGCTCTGATACCAACTGTAACATCCCCCACAAGGAGACCAAAAAATGAATGTCGATAATGATGCAACCATCACCGGAATTATTTTTGAGCGACCAAGAGTAAGTTCCATATTATTCAAAACATTCTAAGTAAACATAACAACAAACTACTTTCATTACATAAAGTTTTCCTTAATATTCTTCACATGCATATTCAAAGTTAACCCCAAGTCGTACCTATGCAGGGTTCAAAATTTGACATAAGAATAGATAGAAGAGTGTTAGGTCAACATATGACGATGCCATCCAAAACACATAAAACCGTGGAATTTGCATACATTAACAAATAACTAGGCCTTCAGCATCGCCTTCGTTCTTCGGTCTGCGCCTATAATGACATGCCTGTCTCATAAACTCAGCCCACTCAAATGAGTACTCGTGAGTTTATGGGAAAAATAATGGTAAAAACATGGGTCAGACATAAAGTCTAGAATGAATAATACTTACTTGAAAGTATAACATAAATACATAGTGAGACCACACCGCATAATGCAGAAATGGTTTTCCCCTCACTACTTATAAAATGGCATACCTAATACTATACACAAATAAAGGTCATATATACGTATCCTACAAACTTCCCAAGTTTCACTTAATATAATTTACTACTACGCCCTTCGTAGTTTCTATCTTGTTCCAAATAGACCATATAAAGATAACATGCTGCATGGAATCAGCCTCTAACAAGCTTCCTTTAATCTTCTCTTTGTTTTACTCATACTGCACTGCCTCATTCTCTATGATATTATTTTATTTGTTTATTTATTTAGACTGCATGGAATCACTCCCCCGCGGTATTGTTTTAGTTAGCTTCGGGATACTATGCTAACCCACCCGTAGCTCCATTCTTATGAACTTTTTAAGTTTAAATCTGCTATAAATAGCCACCCGCAAATTCTCCCTTCCTTCATCTTTTATATTATTTGATTAAACCTGGGACCACCATGAATCAGCCACCTGCAGTCCCTTATGAAATATTTATTTATTTCCGACCTGCTACAAATCAACGACCCGCGGGTCTCATTTAATTATTATTTAATTCTGGACTACAAAGAATCAGCCACCTATAGTCCCTTATTGCCTGAAAATAGCCCCTTATAGTATTATTTTATTTTCATTTGAGGTTGCATAGAATCAGCCTCTTGCAAACCTCTGGAAGTTAAATGCCTCTCCTCACCTGAAGTTCCTTTTGGTGTGCATTCGAGCAAGCGTCCTTACTCTGCGTCAATAGCGCTTCCATTCATTTTTACCGTTCACAATACTTCGGCGCAGTACACCCTACCCCGACCCATGTGGGCAACACACTCTTCGCTTATCGAGCGTGTTCTCTCCCAAATTGCGGCGTGGTATGGTGGCACAATTTGTCTTACTCTCTGCATAATTGCGGCGCTCTTTATCTTTTATAAAAATAGTGGTGCAGAACTACTTTCCCAGAAAGTCCCTAGATTCCTTTAGCAAATCACTACCCAACGTAGTTTTATTTGGCGTAGCTCTCCTTTACGATGTTTGGCCACTGCCTCCTTAGCTCAGTACCTGACAATATCTGACACCGTTGACAAATCACGTTACCTTTTGTACGTGCCACCATTAGATAAGTTACCTTAATGTTTTATGACATTTACATAGTCCTTTTTGATTTATCTTTTCAGCTATTTTTATGGATATTGTCCCCTTACATTATTATTTTAATGCAGATATCATTTCCATCAACTCTCGATGCAAATCCCCCTCCACCAAAGCAGTTCTTCATTAGTTCTAGCTTATTTTACGTACAGAAAGTCTTATAAAATTCGAGAAAATTCATGAATAATTCCTTTATCCCTACCTTGTCTTTCATTTGAATTACAAGTTATTTTCCTTGTATATTTTCTAGGTGTTTACTTCATAAATTCATAATAGTTTGTTCCTAAGCCATGAGCTTCTCAAATTACCAACCCATCTTTAAAAAGGTTAGAACATCATATCCGGTTTTCATTTTGACATAAATTTATATGAATACCAACAAAATAACATGATCCAAATCAACTAAAACAAATTGAAAAAAAGGTTAAGTATTACTCACCTCTTTAAGAAATCTTGTTCAGATCTTCTTCTCTTTTTCTTAGCGTGTATTTGCTTTATTTTCTTTTTATTCCCATTTCCCTAAGCCACCACCATTAACGTATCTTTTGGGATTTTATTTTACTTTTAATAGAATGGAATGAATGAATGAAAAAGATTCATGTTTATTGTCCCACAATTATTTGAGCTTTGGCCCACATACACATTTTCATTAATTCATTGTCCATTTTTCTATCTTACCTATCCCCTCTTGCCCCTTTAATTAATTAATTAAATTATTTATAAATTATGGGTTGTTACACCTTTGGATCACCTATGTAGCCTTACAACTGTGTGTAACTTTTGAGCTTTAGGATATCTTGTTATTCAAGATCTAAAATTGTGTGTCGATAATGCTGCAATTATCACTAGAATCATTTTCAAGCGACAAAGTGGGTTTAGTATTCTCTTGCACAACATTAAGTAAACATAGCAACTAAATAAACTTTTGTTACATCAAATTGTTTTACATAATTTTTTACACCATCATTAACCCTTCTCATTCTCATGTAGAGGTAAATACAATAAGTATATAAAAGTAGTATCATGTTTGACGTATGTAGATGCCAGCATGAAACTTAACTGGTTATAATTCCTAGCTTTACACAATGAAATTTTCAAAACAACTTTTATTTGCTAGATAAGCCTCATGCTTCATCTTTGGAATTTTTATTCGTCCTTCCAAAAGATACATGTCGAATCTATAAATTTAGCCTACTCGAGTGAGTACCCATGAGTTTATGAAAAATAATAAAACATATGTCAGACATAAAGTCTGATATAAGTAAAAAATTTACCCTAAGCATCCATAGTGAAACTACACCACTATAACACGAAACGGTTTTCCCCTCACTTTGTCATTATAGAAAATACATCATAAAATGTAAACAATCATTACAAAAAGAGCTACCATGTGCGTTTCATTCAATCCATAAGTGTACCCTACACTTGTTATCCAATTATGAGCCATGTCATATTTAGTTTTTCGATTAAAATTAGGTTTACCATATACTTAACTTCCAATTATGAAATGTCATATAACAACCAATAGTTCATCCAAACATTACCCAATTTCTTATTTAGGTGTTCATAAGTTATCAGCGACTTAGTATAATGATTACCTCCTTAGGCGTATCTACCACTAATTTTTATCTTTTCTCAAACTTCACTTGATGAAATGGCCACTCATTCCATCAATGGAAGTCACCTTGATTTGAGTCACCCTTGATTCTCCTAAGAGGTTGAATGTAAGCAACCTAAATTTATTTTAGCAAGCGTCCTTACTGAGCATCAATAGCTCCTCTTAGTCTCTGAACTGCCATCGTTCATGTTGCCAATTTATTTATTTTATTTATAACATCACCCTGATGTTTTCGTTACCCTACCATGACATCTTGCCAAAAACCCCATTAAATTTTATAAATCTTTTAGGATTGAACCCTATCATGGCACCCTACCATATGTCATTGGGCTTTAGACCAATAGTCAAGGCAGCTTGGCATCCAATAACTCCATGAGCAAGTATATCTTTACGATCATGGTTCCACACCTTTGTTTCATTCATTTATAGTTGACCATACACTTTCTGTAGATAAAACATCTTTATCTTTTATTATATAATACCCTATCATTTATTGGCTTCTCTAAGCTTTCTTCCATTTCAAAACTAAGTTAATCACAATTTTAACTTATAAAATTCTTCCTTTATTTCTTCTCCGTGAAATAGTCAATTAACATTTGGAAACTATCTTCCAAAGTGCACTAAGTATTTATTATTTTTCTTAGAAAATATAGCTTCCCAAGCTATCGCAATTTGAACTTAGTTTTCAAATATTGGCTATCCCACAGCCTTTGCAAGCTAAGCCTAGCTATTGCATATTGTCTATCCCATAGCCTTCGCAAGTTGATTCTCCTTGGTTATTGCTATTTGACCCTCAACTAACCATCGCATCTTGATATTCTATTTTAGCTTGCTCAAGTTGAGCTTCTCTATAAGCTATCGTAGGTTGATAACTTTCTAAGCCATCACACATTAAGCTACAAAGAGCTATCATAAGCATATAACCTCGTAGGTTATCGCACGTTGAGTTTCATATGACTATCGCAAGATGACTTCCCTAAGCCTTCGTGCTTTGAGCTTCCATCAAGCTACTGCGTGTTGATCTTCCTCCAGCCAATTGTAAGTTAAGGCAAGTTTAGATATTGCAAGTTGATAGCTATTAAAGGTTGAGCTCTTTAGGAGCTATCGCATATTGGTTTTCTCAAAGCCTTCATAAGTTGATAGCCTTAGTGCTATCGCGAGTTGATAAATTAAGTAGCTATCATAGGTTGATGATTTGTAGGCTATCACAAGTTGAAATGGCATATTCACAATTAACTTGAAAAATGATTTGTTACTTTATTAATTTGTTACTTTACACCAAATCCCATTTGGTGTCGAATTTCCATGGGTTAACCTATTCTTTTATGGTTCTCTTTTTAGAATTAGCTAATTACATTCTCCACTTACTAAATAATCACCATTAATTAATTACTTCTTTTCTTAGCCAAATAATTCATATAAAATTGAAAATTAATAAGATAAATCTTAAAAATTCACTAAAAATCGAATTTAACATATTTTGTCTCACATCGGAATTTAAGATCAAAATGATTATTTTTATCATTTTTAATAATTAGTTTTTCTGAATTATGCATTTTCTCAACTTAGAAAATGCATAGAAATACCAAATAAATTTCTTAAATCATGAAATTAAACATCCATTGTTTTATCATTATAAAAATCAAATAATTTTTTTATATCATTTAAAAATGATTAGATTATGTTTTAACCTAAAACATGAACAAATTCCTTCCATTTAAGTTTTCAAATCACATTCCATACAAGGTTTAATCATTCAAACACATTTATCATCATCATCAAAGTTATCCAACGAAAAGACAATTCAAATCCAAACTGGTTAGGAAACATTTTAGAGAAAATTTTACTCATCTTGATTTAGAATACCTTGATTAAAACCTTGCTTTAATTCTCTTTCTTCTTAAAGTGAAAGCTTGAATTCTTCTAGTCTTGATTTTCTCTTCCCTTAGTTTGAAGATAATGGCTAGCCTTTTATAGTTTTAGGGATTTTGTTTTGTAAATGAAAGTAGTGAGGAATGAGGGGATGTGACTAAAGATAATGGGTTTGTAATTTTGGCTTGGGCGAATATCCTTTCTAGCTTAGTCTCATCGATACACCTTCCTTAACACAAATCCTTCCTATTCTAAAACATATTTTTTATTTAGCTTCATATTAACAAAGCCAACTTAATTGCTCTAATCACCCTTTGACTATTCAGTTTATTTTTAAAGTGTCCCACACTTAATTAACCAAATCTTCCTTCGGTAATTCTTACAATTAAATTTATCTTATTCATCTCTTTAAATAATATCTTCTTCTTCTTATTAATTTAATTTAATTTCTTATATTATGGGCCCTCCAAAGTATGGGGTGTTACACTTCAGTTCTTGCCCGAGGAGTACGTAACTAACTTATACTATTCATTTTGTCAAGTTATAGGTCATCTGTAGCCGCCTCATCCCCCACCATCTACTCAAGCTTCGAGCCCTAGTGCCATCACTACTATGCCTAAGCTACCACAATGTTCATCATTCCAATTCCTCCTTCTAGCTCTGGACCTGGCACAGATTCAGAAAAGATAGGGGTACTGGAAGGGTTAGAGGACATTGATTAATCACAAGAAGACAAGGTGACTACCGTTAGCAACAAGAATGTAGATGATTCTAACCATGGCGACGATGTTGAAGCGTGACTATGACAAGATTAAGATCAAACTAGAGCTTGGGACCTGGAAGCCCTCGATCCACTCTAAAAAAATCATCACCTACTCCTAAAGTTCCTCCACTAAAAATCAAGCCTCCTAAATGTCACGGTACTGGTGGATCCAAGACCTCCGACCCTAACTCCAAGAAAATCCAAGGATCCTTTTTATGGGTTAACTGAAGGAGAATTGTCTTCTTTTGAGGAGATCCCTATAGATAGGGAGGATAAGGAGGTGAAGACCTCAAGGAAACACTGCACCAAACTTGCAATCAAGAGCAGCAAATGCGGGAGAGGACAGTAGGCGATTATCATGGTTTTTAGAAGACAGTTTCCTTTTGCCTTTCTTGTAACTTTTTTGGTATTTCCTTCATATAGGCCCTCATTGGGTGGGAGCAGCCCGCGCAACTTTTACGAAAAGCTATGTAAATAAAAGACTGTTTGTTTTTCAATCTCTTTTGTATTTACATTTTTGTATTAATTACATGCCTATATAACTGCATGCATATATGATACAATCATTTGTAATTCAGTCACATTTTATTACACATGCCCATGTCTATGCAATGCCATTATTTACTGTAACTTTGTAATAAATAAATCTCCATAATTGCTCAGTGTTATTTCATTACTTGGCTCTGTATATCATTGCCAATGCATTCTTTCTCGACTAAACAATACTATATTTCTCTATATAACTTTATTGTCTTCAGTTGAGCATACCTCACCGAGCTATAAGTAGAGCTACATCACTTTGGCCATTTTCGTGGACAGCCTTATTTATTTTCAACCGGGTTTCATTTGATCGTAATCAAGGTTGTATTAATAATAATCACTAACTTCGCATCCTTTCTTGTCTTTGGGAAATAGGAGTGTAAACGTTTATCTCTGGACAACCACTTTTAATTTCACCTATCACTAGATGATAATGAAGGATATCTTGGTACAATCTTATTTACCATCGACCAAACATATCATACCGAGTCGTAAATTTGGCTGTACCTGCAAAAAATTTAATCATACACTGATACCTGTCTCTGAGAATTAATGTCTTGGATGCTTATCTATGAGCATCGGTCTTAGACATGGCCTATTTGTGAGCATTGATAAAAAACATTCACTAACCATCTTCGCTTATTGTCAGCCGAGCACGTCTTGCTAGCCCGCAAGTGTAGTCATGTCTGCAAAATTCCAAGTATTCACTGATCCTTATCTCTAGAAATAAGTTTTCTAGATGCCTATCTCTGGGCATCCATCCTTGATCTGACCTATCTCTAGGTGTCAATTGGGAGGATTTATCGACCATAATCACTTATCTTCGGCCAAGTGTGTCCTACTGGGCTGTAATCATGGGTCATACCTATGAAAAGAATATAATTCTTTATCGATTCCTATCTCCAAGATCCAGTGTCTTAAATGCCTACCTTCTAGCATGGATCCTTGACATAGCCAGTCTCTGAGCACTGATCAAAGATTAGGCATGAAAGGGCAATCGTCTGATCAACCCTAGCATAATTGTACTCCTTGATATCGATCAAGGGTCGAAGGAGTTCGTTGATACCTGTCCTAGGTACCTAAACATCTTGTTTTCAAAACAAAGAATGACTTATTCTATCGATGATCATGCGACTCAAAGTCAAAATTTTAAGAATATGGTTCCATTGACTTTAAAAGTAAACTTTATTTATAAACTAGGGAAATGGAAAGTCCCACCTTATTATATTGCCCCAGTCAATTAGGGTGGCTTATTTGCAGAATATAAATAAACCTAAGAGAAATAGCATCATAGATGCTCGCTATTACATACCTATAGAATTGAGATCCCATCAATAGTCTATACATTGAAAGTTCCATCTCCAAGCTTCTATTCAATCGCATAGCAACCTTCTTAAGTCGAACCCAGAGCCCATGTACTAGGGAGGACCCATTTCAAAACAAGGTCCCCAGCCTTAAAGTTGTGATTTCTGACCTTGGTGTTGAAATGTCTTGCTACTCTTTTATAGTGATCAGCTACACACAGCTCATCCTCTTCTCATTTCTCGTCAACCAAGTCGAGGGATTCAAGCAAAAATTTCTTAGTCATCTTGAGATTATAACGCTTTCTTCAATGAGAAGGGACTTCCAGTTTTATTAAAATTGTGCCCTCAGCTTCGTAGGACAAAGCGAATGGAGTATGCTTAGTTGCAACTTATGGTTGTCCCATAAGTTGTGCATCTCCATAGCTGGCCAGTTTGGCTAGCGAACCAGCTTTCATATTCTCTTATCTAAGAATATGTTTTATCGTATAGTGTTTAATGTCACTTAGTAGTTCCAGAACCATTATCAGGAAGGGGAAAATCTCAATCCCTTAGCCTGATATTCCTTTTACACTTGGCAGAACACCAACTGGGAGTCATTGAATATATGTAATGTCTTGACTCCCAGCTTCTTGCTATCTAAAATCCTAAAATCAATGCTTCATATTCACCATTATTTTTTATTTCTAGGAACATTAGCTATAAGGCATGACATATCTTCCATCCTTCCAGGGTTACAAGAATCACTCCTGCTTCGGAACTACTTTCATTGGAAGCTTCATCTAAGTACAATTTCCATTTGGATAGTTGGACCATATCCTTTTCCACTTCTCCATCCCGGATTGTAAATTTAGCAATGAAATTGGCCAATGCTTGTTCAAGTATCGCCCTTTAGGATGGTATGTTATGTAGCTGACTTAGCCTGGTATTGCACTTCAACAATCTTCCCGAGGTCTCAAGTCAATGCAGTACTTGCCTTAGTGGTTGGTCAGTAAGAACTTTTATCCAATGAGCCAGGAAGTATGACTGCAACTTCCTTGAAGAAATCAACAAGCAGTAGGCCAGCTTCTCTAGCTTTGGATATGTTTTTCTGCTATAGTAAACCACTCGCTGATATAATATACAAGCCTCTAGATTTTAGAATCCTTATATACTAAGGATACACTTAGTGCATGAGTAGATACTACTAGGTAAACAAATAGATCTTCTCATTCCAAAGGCTTTGACAAAATCGACGGTCTCTCTATCTTGTCTAGTTTAAAGCTCCCTAGCATTCCTTTGTCTAGACAAAATTTCCTTTTTCTTTTTTAAGGGCATCAAAGAATGATATACATTTGTCTATTGCCTGCAAAATAAATTGACTCAATGCAATGACCTTCCCATTCGAGCTTAGCATTCCCTCCTTGACTATAGGGAAGCAACTCTTTCAATGGTTTAATCTGCTCTGCTTAGCTTCAATACCCCTTGAGTTCATAATAAAACCCAAAAATTTGCCTGACGGGACTCCAAAAGAGCACTCTAATTGATTAAGCTTCATCTTGTACTTTCAAAGAACATCAAACATTTTAGATAGGTCGTCCACGTGATTTATCATGCACTGTGACTTATCAAGCATATCATCCACATAAACCTCCATTGTCCGTCTGATTGGATCTTTTAACAACTTGTTTGAAAGGCATATCTTGATAATAGTATAGGCCCAAATCGGTAATGAAACCCGTATGCTCCTAATCTAGAATGTGCATTGCTATCTAGTTATAGCCAGACTACACATCCATAAAGGATAGCAGTTCATGTCCATCCATTAAGTCAAGAAGTTGGTCAATCTTCGATAGCGGGAAGCTGTCTTTTAGGAATGCTCTATTCAAATCTGAATAATGATGCTTGTCTACCATTTTCCAATTTCGAATTTTGACCAACACAGGGTTCGATACCCATTCAAGGCATAAGGTGTTGCGTATAAAGTTATTTGCCTTTAGTATATCAACTTCTTCTTTCGGTGTAGTGGATCACTCCGGACCCAGGTTGCATCTCTTCTGCTTCATAGGAGGGAACATTAGGTCCACATTTAATGAATGGCATACTATTTCCGATGAAATTCCGTACATATCATAATGCATCTTGGAAAACACATCAAGGTTTGTCTGGAGAAACCATATCAAATTTCATGCCAAGCCGATATACAACCTTAAGAAACCGAGTAGGATCGTCATCATCGATCATGATGTTAATCGTCAACTCCGTCAGCCCCGCCCACGCATCATCTGGCTCTTTTTAGGGGTCCATATACTTGTAGAACTTACTATGGGACCCAATCCTGGGCTTGAGTGGTAGTTTCTATGCATCGACAGTCTTGATGCAAAGAGTCTTCTCTGTATCCTTTCCTTTCCCAAATCGCTTCGCCTCTCTAAGCTCAGCGACATAACACTCTCGACCAGTGATTTAGTTATCTTAAATAGCTCTAACTCCATTCTCGATGGGGAATGTTATCATTAAACAAGACAGAGCTGGTGTTGTAACAACCAAAAATTTAATCCATAATAATTAATTTGTTAATTAATTAGATAATAAAATAACTTTATGAAATTATCAGAATTAAGCCACGGAAGTTGCACCATTGTGTCCGTGATAATTTTCTGGTCAATTTCCATATATAGAATGTCAAAATCTGAGCTAATATGACCAAGTTATAAAATAAACAAAATAAGCATATATATATATATATATATATATATATATATATATATATATAAAGGCAGGTCGATCGGCCGGTAAACCTGTCGACCGCCCGGTCGACCCACCTCTGCTATTTACGAACAAAGGAACGTTCGTTCGTTCGAATGTTCCAGAGCCTCAAACTGACGTGTTTTGCATTCTTTATTTTAATCTGGTCCTTTTATTTTTGCATCCGATGGCTCCTATTTAGCTTATGAAGTGGTTGCATCCTATTCAATCCCCAAATCCAACAGTCCGAGATCCACTTCTACCCCTATAAATAGACCCCTAGACCTAACACTTTTTCTCATTCTAGGTTTTCTCCAATTGGGTTCACCTTTCTAGGAAGGACCCTAAACGGAATAATTTTTCCAAAGGAGAAAATCGTTATAAATTAAATTATTTTACAACTCCAAGTGGATCCGAGAAGACCAAAGGAAGAGCTTAGGACCAGAGGTGAGTGATTGTAATTATTTTAAGATTTCTTTACGTAATTTAAAATAATAGGGTTTCCAATAGTTGTAGTTTTACTATGATTTTGGAATAGCCTTTTTATCAGTTTTAGATCTATTTTTCGGTCTATTCCCTTTTAGTTATTCTTTTTCAATTAATTATAATTTATTACTGTTAGGCATAGCTTTTTATTTATTTATAGTTTATTTATAGTATTAGTTTATTTACTGTTATTTATTTCTTATTTACATCTTTTTCGACGTTTTGGATTTTATGCAAGCCTCTATTCTCTTCCTCCTCCTTTTCTTCGCGTATGGATTAGAATAAATTAAATGCGAATATGGATTATATAAGTAAGAATATTGAATAAAGAAAATAAGATGTAAATTATGAAGACTGTAATAAATAATGGAATTGGACTGTAATATAAATGGAATTGGACTAAAACTATGCCTAATTATGATCAGAATTGGAATAATTAATTGGCTTAGTTATAACTTAGAATTATAACTAAAAAGAGTATAAGATGAAAGAAGCTTATTTTCACACTTAGACCTTGGGTTAAGTAATAAGCATGATTATAACGTAGGTTATAATAAGAAATAGAACAGAATGAGGCTTATTTTAAGACTTAGGATAAGTTAATAAGCAAAGATAGTAGGGATAAATTGTAAAGGCTTATTTAAATAATTTATCTAAGTTAATAAGCAAAGATGAAAGTATAACCTGTAACGTATAGCATTCCCTATTAGACAGAACAGTGTCTCACATTAGCTTGAAGTGAGATGAGGGCACGCTTATGCTAAGAATGGAAGTAATTGGTCAAATAGAAGTCCAAATCATGGGGGATTTGGATAAAGGGCACAACTAAATATTGTTTGGATGACGGGCTAGTACCAATAGCATTTCCCCTATAGATTCTATGGACACACGGTGATCTCACGTTAGCTTGAAGTGGGATGAGGGGCATGCTTATGCTTGAGTTTGAGGTAATAAGAAGACCCAATAGGTGGAGCAAAAGGTAGCATGGGCATGGTGGCAGTTACGCGTGCGACTTCCATTCTGGTGCTCAGTAACCGCTATGAGTTCAAAGTGCTTAGTATGGGTGTCTTTCGAAGACACCATTACCTTCTGTGTAGGAAGCTATATATGTCGTCCGGATCCACAGTGGGTGCTTTGTGTATCTTTCATAGATACCATTGGCTGCTGTATAGGGAGTTATATAGCATCTGGTCCGTAGTAAGGTCTTTGGAGTAGTAGGCCGATTGAAAAGGGTAGAATTAGGGTTACATCCTAATTATAGGATTAGGAATTCAGCCTAATCAAAGCAGAAATCAAGGACAAGTGCAAACAATCAAAGTTAACCTATCTTATAAATTGGGCAATATTTAATCGTACTTATTTCCAGTTTATCTCTTTTCTATTTCCTTTGCTATCCTTATTTATGCTAGAACTGTTGTAGAGTCCATTACTTTTATCTTGCTTAAAGACTCTAGTAATTACTATTATTCACCAGACTTTTAGTCTGACCCACTCCTCTATTTTCCCCTTTCCCTCCATAGGAAATCAAGCGAGAAGTCAGTAGATTGCTGTTGCTTGGAGGAGATTTCTACTATGTATTTCTTTTATTTTCAGCTTTTGATCTTTCTATGTACTGGCTTATTATGAGGGATATTATGTACTCTGATTTTTGAGACTATGATTTTTTGTTTCATGAGACATATTGGATTTTTAGACATGTATGTGGTATTTGACTTATTTATGAAGAAATTATGAAATTTTGTTTTAATTAAGTTATTATTCTAAGTTTCCGCTGTTTTTTATATTTTTGTCTTGTGAATCTTAGTCTCTGTTAGATTTAGTTATACCTACAACGCACCATGCCTTTTAATGTGTCATTTTGGGTATATTAAGGGGTGTGAGGTGTTTCACTTGGTATCAGAGCCTAAGGTTATAGGATTCCAATTTTTTTGAAGGTAAAGTATTTTTCAAAATAACTTGTTTTAAAAATATTTTTCAGTAAAGAACTTTTAGAAATGATTTTAAGTATAGAAGAATTTTTATAAAAAATCCCCTCATAAGTCCAGTTCAATCTCCTTTTGACCCTTTTCTAAACTATGTTTTTCTTTTCGTAGAATGGCTGATGCCCCGAACCTTCCCAAGGGCATTCCAGTCCCAGCCTAGTTTCATATGTACTTACAAGCCATGACTCGAGAGGTGCATGGGCCTACGCCCAATCTTGCACCAACGGGTGGGAATCCCATCAACCCACCTGCCGCCATTAATTTCTCTAAGCTTTGTAAAGATTTTGTGAGTTTGGGCGGAAGACTTTTTATGGCATGGAGACTTTTGTGGAGGCGAGAACATGGCTTAGGGACACAGAGAGGATTTTTGGTCTTTTGGGATTGGATGGTTAGCAGCGAGTTCAGTTAGCCGCTTGGTAGCTGAAGGAGGAGGCATCTTATTGGTGGGAGGTGATCGAGTTGGAGGGAAGAAATATTACTTGGGATGGATTCCGGGAGCGATTCGATAGGAAGTTTCTGTCTCAGGCGGAAGAGAGTGTTCATCTGGAGAGGTTTATCAATTTTGAAGCAAGGGAGTTTGTTTGTTAAGGAATACATCAATCAATTCAATGAGTTGTCGCGGTTTGGTATGGATTTGGTGAACACGCCGCACAAGAAAGCTATGAAGTTTGTGAAGGGATTGAATCAACCCCTTTAGGGATTATTGCTGACTCATGTACCGATGGGAGCTACTTATGAGTCTTTGGTTGAGATGGCACTTATGTCAGATACAGTCAAGGAGGGAGAGTCTAAAGAGGAGGTTAAGTCTGAAGGTTCAAAGAAGAAGTGGTGGGAAAAGAATAAGAAGAAGAAGAAAGGTGATGGTCCTCAGAAGTATATTAAGAAGGGAGTAAAGTGCCATAGTTGTAGGAATGTTGGACATATGGCCAAGGATTGCAGGAAGGACAAGATGAATGGTAGGTGCCATGTTTGCGGGCAGCCCTGTCATATGAGTAGGAGTTGTCCCTAAAGAGCTGGTCAGGGAGCGAGTGCGCTAGTTGCACAGATTCAAGCGTTAGACGTAGCACCTTCCAGTAGCATTGTAGATAGAGGTAGGAAAGTCACAGTTGAAGGTTTGATTTCTATATCTGATTTTCCCATTCAGACTTTATTCGATTCTGGAGCATCACATTCTTTTATCTCTAGTTCTCTAGTAGATTGTTTGCACTTGGACATATCATTAGTAGTAGACCCCATTATTGTTTTAAACCCTATAGGAGGATCGGCACACTTATCTATGGTTTGTAGGGGTTTGAAAATCTTTATCCTAGGCGTAGAATTTGACTGTGACGCCTATGTTTTAGGATACTCGGGGTATGGGATGAACTTAGGGATGGATTGGCTATCCACATACGGAGCTATATTAGACTGCGAGAGGAGAGTGGTTAGACTTCAGACTTGTAGTGGTAGGACTTTGGAGGTATCTTGCGACCCGCAAGGGTCAGTCATGTTGAGTTTTCTCTATTCCCTCAATTCATCGTCATTAGAGTTGCATTTGGTTCCTGTCGTTAGAGATTTTACAGACGTCTTTGAGGAGGTTAGGGGACTGCCACCTAAGAGAGAGATTGACTTCAGGATTTATTTGACCGAGAATGCCAAGCCAATAGCATTACCTGTGAGGCACATGGCACCTACGGAGAGGAAAGAATTGAGCAAGTAGATCCGTGAGCTTTTGGAGAAGGGATTCAGAAGAAGGAGCGTATCAGAGTGGGGAGCGCCAGTCGTCTTTGCCACTAAGGCGGATGGTTCTCTCTGACTTTGCATGGACTATAGGGAATTAAATAAGCTCACCAAGAAGAAACGATATCCACTCCCTAGGATTGATGATCTTTTTGACCAATTAGTAGGTTTTCAGTTTTCTCTCAGCTTGATTTAGCCATGGGATTCCATCAGCTTAGGGTGGCGGAGTACAGTATAGATAAGACTGCGTTTAGGACACCGAACGGATTCTTCGAGTGGTTGGTTATGCCTTTTGGGTTAACCAATGCTCTAGCCTATTTTGTTGATTTGATGAGCCGCGTCTTTAGGGATGTCCTAAATAAGTTTGTGGTGGTATTTGTGGATGATATCTTGGTATTTTCCAAGAATATGGAGGAATGTTGTTCATTTGGAAGAAGTTCTTCGCACACTTCGTAGTCATCATTTGAGAGCTAAGTTTTCAAAGTGTCATTTCTGGAGAGAGGAGGTACGTTTCTTGGGGCACGTAGTTTCGAAGGAAGGTTTGGCTGTAGATCCTACTAAGGTTATTGCAGTGCAAGATTGGAAGGCCACCGAGAACGTTACTGAGGCTAGGAGCTTCCTAGGATTGGCTGGCTACTATAGGAAGTTCATTAGAGACTTTACTAAGATTTTGGCAACACTCATGCGCCTTACTAAGAAGAATAAAGCTTTCGTGTGGGACGTGGATTGTGAGGATTCCTTCACGAAGCTTAAGAGAGCTCTTACTAGTGCACCAGTGTTAGTTTTACCCGATAGAGCTAAGCCTTTCACCGTATACACCGATGCATGCGGAACGGGTCTAGGAGCGGTGTTGATGCAATGAGGGGGGGGGGGTAGTGTGTTATGGTAGTAGGCAGTTGAGGACGCATGAGAAGAACTACCTTACCCACGATTTAGAGTTAGCTGCCGTAGTTTTTGCACTCAAGTCTTGGAGGCACTATTTGCTTGGAGAGAGGTTTGAGCTTTTTACCGACCATAATCTTTGAAGTACCTATTCTCGTAGAAGGACTTGAACTTGAGGCAACAGAGGTGGATGGAGTTTTTAGCCTCGTCTGATTTTGAGATTGCTTATACCCCTGGCAAGGGTAATATGGTTGCCGATGCATTGAGTAGAAGGAAAGCAATCCTTAGTCCTATGTTTGTAGAGTAGAGGAGCTTGGAGTTTATTTCTACTTTTGATTTTAAGCCCTCTACAGACATTACTCCAGGATTGTTGGCGACATTAGAGGTGAGGCCTACCCTTATGGATCAGATTGGCTCGAGGCAGCGGGAGGATTCAAGGCTCATGGACATTATGGATAGGATTAGCCGAGGAGAGGTCTCGAGACATCTCCAACGCTATTCCATTGATAGCAGAGGGTGGCTTAAGAGATATGGGAGGCTTTGTGTTCCACGCGCAAGTGACTTGTTGAGAGCAGTTTTGGAGGAGGCGCACCATTCTCGTATGACTATTCCTCCTGGTGGTGAAAAAATGAATCGGGATATGAAGAGGATGTTCTATTGGGGTGGCATGCAGAAAAACGTGGAGGAATTCGTAGCTAAGTGTCTCATATGCCAAAGGATAAAAGCAGAGCAGTAGAAGCCCGACGGATTACTTCAGCCCTTAGATGTGCTGCAGTGGAAGTGGGACAGTATTTCTATGGAAAGTTAGCCCCTAGATTTGTTGGACCATTTCCTATCACAGAGAGAGTTGGGAAGATGGCTTACCGAGTAAGGCTACCTGATAGGCTTGCAGTAGTGCACGACGTTTTCCATGTTTCGCACTTCCAAAAGTTCTTACATTACTCGGCGGAGGTTGTAGAGCCTATTAGTTGGAGGAGGTGGAGGTAGAAAGGGAAGCTTCTGTTCGGCGTATCCCTATGAAGATTGTTGGAAGAGACATCAAGCGACTAAGGAATAAGGAGGTTCCACTGGTGAAGGTGCAATGGGGAGATGATGTTGCAGACACCACTTGGGAAGCAGAAGAGAAGATTCGTACTTCCTATCCTCCTTTTTGATAGTAAGTTTTAGAATTCCTTTTTTCATCTTTAGATTTGAATAGGTTCTTTCCTTTATTATCTTTTGGGGAGGGTAGAACTTAGGATTTAACCTATGGATGGTAGGATTTGATGTAAACATGTTAATAGAACATGTTATGAATGATGTATGCTAGGTTGCAAGTGTTTGCTAGTGGATGCTAATGGATGCATATAGGTACACTAGGCACTATTATTCCTTAGGGATCGGCCTAATTAGAACACTAGAGCATATGCATATGGATGTGTGAGCATTTTTACTTTATTTCCATGATTGCCATAAATGGATGTTTATTACATGATTGTCGCATTTGGATGATGGTTGTAGCACACATATAGAACTATCAGTTATTATTAGCAATTTTTGCATTCATTTTGGATACATGGCACAGACATGATTACATAAAAGGAGGTCAACTGAATCAGCGGACCACCTAATCTTTTGCATTAGTTAGGGTCATTTACACTACACTAATTGCATAAGTATCATAAACTTCATTAGAAAAACTTAAGGACAATGGATGAATGGTTTATGATTGAGTTGTTGGTTGTAGAACTTGGATGAAAACATTTAGTCATTCTTTTATCCTTAGAGATTTCGGGGACGAAATCCTTTAAGGAGGGAAGAAATGTAACAACCCAAAATTTAATCCATAATAATTAATTCGTTAATTAATTAGATAATAAAATAACTTTGTGAAATTATCAGAATTAAGTCACGAAAGTTACACCATTGTGTCCGTGGTAATTTTCTGGTCAATTTCCATATATAGAACGTCAAAATCTGAGATAATATGACCAAGTTATAAAATAAACAAAATAAGCAGAACATATATATATATATATATATATACATATATATATATAAAGGAAGGTCGACTGACCGGTAGACCTGGGCACCAAGGCGGTCGACAGCTTGGTCGACCCGCCTATGCTATTTACGAACGAAGGAACGTTCATTCGTTCGAACGTTCCAGAGCCTCAAACTGACATGTTTTGCATTCTTTATTTTAATCCGGTCCTTTTATTTTTGCATCCGATGGCTTATTCAGCCTATGACGTGGTTGCATCCTATTCTATCCCCAAATCCAACGGTCCGAGATCCACTTCTACCCCTATAAATAGACCCCTAGACCTAACACTTTTTCTCATTCTAGGTTTTCTCCAATTGGGTTCACCTTTCTAGGAATGACCTTAAACGGAATTATTTTTCCAAAGGAGAAAATCGTTATAAATTAAATTATTTTAGAACTCCAAGTGGATCCAGGAAAACCAAAGAAAGGGCTTAGGACTGGAGGTGAGTGATTGTAATTATTTTAAGATTTCTTTAAGTAATTTAAAATAATAGGGTTTCCAATAGTTGTAATTTTACTACGATTTTGGAATAGCCTTTTTATCAGTTTTAGATCTATTTTTCAGTCTATTCCCTTTTAGTTATTCTTTTTCAGTTAATTATAATTTATTACTGTTCAGCATAGCTTTTTATTTATTTACATTTTATTTATAGTATTAAGTTTATTTACTGTTATTTATTTCTTATTTACATCTTTTTCGATGTTTTGGATTTTATGCAAGCGTCTATTCTCTTCTTCCTCCTTTTCTTCGCGCATGGATTAGAATAAATAAAATGCGAATATGGATTATATAAGTAAGAATATTGAATGAAGAAAATAAGATGTAAATTATGAAGACTGTAATGAATAATGGAATTGGACTGTAATATAAATGGAATTGGACTAAAATTATGCCTAATTATGATTAGAATTGGACTAATTAATTGGCTTAGTTATAACTTAGAATTATAACTAAAAGGAGTATAAGATGAAAGCTTATTTTCACACTTAGACCTTGTGTTAAGTAATAAGCATGATTATAACGTAGGTTATAATAAGAAATAGAACAGAATGAGGCTTATTTTAAGACTTAGGATAAGTTAATAAGCAAAGATAGTAAGGATAAATTGTAAAGGCTTATTTAAATAATTTATCTAAGTTAATAAGCAAAGATGAAAGTAGAACTTGTACCGTATAGCATTCCCTATTAAACAAAACAGTGTCTCAGATTAGCCTGAAGTGAGATGAGGGCACGCTTATGCTAAGAATGGTAGTAATTGGTCAAATAGAAGTCCAAATCACAGGGGATTTGGATAAGGGACGCAACTAGATATTGTTTGGATGACGGGCCAGTACCAACAGCATTTCCCCTATAGATTCTATGGACACATGGTGATCCCACGTTAGCCTGAAGTGGAATGAGAGGTACGCTTATGTTGGAGTTTGAGGTAATAAGAAGACCCAATAGGTGGAGCAAAAGGTAGCATGGGCATGTTGGCAGTTACGCGTGCTCAATAATCGCTATGAGTTCCAAGCGCTTAGTATGGATGTCTTTCGTAGACACCATTGCCTTATGTGTAGGGAGCTATATATGTCGTTCGGATCCACAATGGGTGATTTGTGCATCTTTCATAGATACCATTGGCTGCTATGTAGGGAGTTATATAGCGTCTGGTCCGCAGTAAGGTCTATGGAGTAGCAGGCCGATCAAAAAGGGTAGAATTAGGGTTACATCCTAATTATAGGATTAGGAATTCGGCCTAATCAAAGCAGAAATCAAGGACAAGTGCAAGCAATCAATGTTAACCTATCTTATAAATTGGGTAATATTTAATCGTACTTATTTCCAATTTATCTCTTTCCTATTTCCTTTGGTATCCTTATTTACGCTAGAACTGTTGTAGAGTCTATTACTTTTATCTTGCTTAAAGACTCTAGTGATTACTATCATTCACCAGACTTTTAGTCTGACCCACTCCTCTATTTTCCCCTTCCCCCCATAGGAAATCAAGGGAGAAGTCAGTAGATTGTTGTTGCTGGAGTTTTCTTAGAAGAGATTTCTACTATGTATTTCTTTTATTTTCAGCTTTTGATCTTTCTATGTACTGGCTTATTATGAGGGATATTATGTACTCTGATTTTTGAGACTATGAGTTTTTGTTTCATGAGACATATTGGATTTTTAGACATGTATGTGGTATTTGAATTATTTATGAAGCAATTATGAAGTTTTGTTTTAATTAAGTTATTATTTTAAGTTTCCGTTGTTTTTATATATTTTTGTCTTGTGAATCTTAGTCTCTGTTAGCTTTAGTTATACCTACAACGCACCACGCCTTTTAATGTGTCCTTTTGGGTATATTAAGGGGTGTGGGGTGTTTCAGCTGCTATCCTGAACCTAGGAAGGGCCGGTCAGCCTGTAAAAGTATTATATGCTGAGAATTCATCGACCAACACAAAATCCTGTACCCACATAATCTTGCGGTCTCCCTCTCCCAATTCTATGGGCAAGTTAATACAACAAACATGTTCTTTAGTCTCTTTGATAAATCCTTGGATACGAGATTTACACGGCTTCAAATCTTTTGGATTGATCTTTATCTGATCAAAGGTTTTTTTGAGTAAAATACTAATCGAGCTTCAACTATCAATCGAAACTCGATGCACTGTTGTCGGCCCAATAACGGTAGTAATTACTATGGGATCAAGCGTCAACGCTTCGACCCCATCAAAATCTCTATTTTGAAAAACAATATCATTATTCATTATTCTTTGTAGTTTCACCGGAGGTTATCTTCGATAGTGAAACAACTCTCCTGAGTCACATGCTTCAATAAATTACCAAACCTTTCCATTTCATTCCAACTTTTCTCCACTAGTTGGGGTCCTCCATATATTATGTTTATCACAATCATACTCTTAATTTGCCTCGGTCCCCCTCTACTAGACCCTGGCAGATCCCTTTAGGCATTCTGCCATTCGGGTCTATTATTCAGTCTTCCATCTTGGTGATCCCTCATATATTACTGTTAATTCTCTTTGAATTAAAAATTCAGCTACATCTCTCCGGCGATGACACTTATTGGTATGATGTCATTCATTGGTATTATACCCATGAGTATCGTGGAAGTGATAATACTTCCCCAAGTTCCTTTCAGCTTCAGTTGCCTCCCTTCAAGTAGGCTTCTTATAATTCTTCATACCCTATGTGGAATAGTATCAATCAAGGGAGTGTAATCTTTCGATCTCATATATGTCGTACGTTTCATGCTGTCCTGGTTTTCCCCACCAGCACGTTGGTTTCTCCATTTCTAATTATTATTCCTAACATTCACTACAACGTTTTTGGTGTTCTCACGGTCTACTTAATAGCAACGTTGCTCTACACTACCTTACCTAATGGCCTATCGCCAATTGGTCCTATGGCCAGGTCGGCCTCTTCCAAGCGTAGAAACTAGGACGCCTTTCAATAAAATTCTTCAATAGTAGGTGGCCGCTTTCTTCTAAGCCATCTACCAATGTCTATTAGGGTGAACCCCTAGAATCAATGCCATCAAAACTATATCCATAACAACCCACCTCGAAACGAGCCTAATTTTCTATCTGGAAAAGGACTATCGAACATTAGACCCATTCCAGAGCTGGCTGTTGGTTTAACAAAACACAGAGCTATCTACTAATGCTATCAGAAACTCACAGCGGAAATGATAAAATATAATATAAGAAACAATACCCATTTTATAAAAATTAAAATTCCAAAAGAAAATAACATCCCAATATCCATAGTGCAATATCTCAAAATACAATAACATCATGTCTGAAAAGGGTACAACAAAATATATAAACATAAGTAGATAGATAACTGTCGTAAGTCTCCATCTCTGCCTTCATCTCCTAGGCTGCATCATCTTTTCTAACCTGTGTTGAAATGAGGAGGGAGTGATCAACAATGTAAGGTGAATAAAATCTTGAGTCTTGCCATAATAGTACTTGGGTGGTAAATTAGATAATAATATATCTTATGCATTCTAACTATATTTCTTATAAATAGCTCCAACTGTAAGCCCGAAGGCTCTCCTAATCCAATACTATAACTTACACTTTTCTAATCCAACTCTATAACTTACTTTCAATTGTAGGCCCAAGGAAATTTCTAGTCCCACACATCTACAATCAATCATGTCCTAACAATGTGAGAAAAAGTACCCATGCCACTTAATACATTTTCAATGGGAAATAGGAAGACTCTGACCATTGAATACTTATATAGTAGGAAGATCTCCGTCATTTAATACCTAACCCAAGGCGAACCCCTCTGTGGTACTATCTATCTGACATCATGTTGAATCTCATCAGGCCACTTAATACTTCTTTTTGGAAGAGGCAGACCCTATAGTAGCTACTTAATAACTCATACCCGAAGTGGGCCCTTTCTGATATTTCTATCTACCATGCCTAAATGCCATCCCCGACCATTTAATACTTCCTGATTAGGGAGGAGCAGACCTGTAACGGACCGGATTTTCGACGTTCGAAAATCGACATCAATACACCCACTGTATTACAAGCCGAGCAATCGAATGCCGGAAATACCCGATCGTTAGGGTAAAGAAGAAAGAGGTAGAAGAAGAAAATGGAAATAACAACACAGAATCTCACAATCGCAGCGGAACAATATATAATAGATAACAACCGATCTTTATACAAAAAGAACTATAACTGTTTTCATACATTATCTCATCAAAGTACACCACAAATCAACAGCACAACGCTGGATAGTTATAATAACTTGTCCTCACAAAAGCTGAATATACAGCATACCATACACAACGGAATAAAATCAAGTACGTGTGATACGTCTTCGTCTCCCAGCTCGTCTCCTGAGCTCCATAGCATCTTATCATGTATTTGTAATACTCGGTCTGACCCAAGCATTATAATAAAATAACACCCGAGTCAGTCTGGAAAACCAGCGTGAGAAAAACACACTCAATTTGAATAATTAAAGTTTCAAAATCCTATTGAAAATCAAAGGTATCTCGTAAGACCATGACACAAATAAACACGACGGGTTTTTTCCTTACGATAACCAAAACATTTCATATCAAAATCATCTGATATTATAATAGTGTCTAAGTACAAATATTTATTCAAATAGCCGAAATGCTTGCATCTTACATTCCAGCATAGTTGGGCACAATCAAAACTGTACGGTGCTTATTGAAGAATGGATTCCAACTGAATGACTAGGCACTGGGGTACCACCTGTCACAGTACACCTCTAGAACAATGTACCGAGGACCACTCCGGGATCTCCTGCTACACAAGACCGGACTACCCCTAACCTGGATAGCCCGAATAAGATTAGCCCGCAGTTGGGATCAGCAACCGTACCACACAGCCGAATAAAAAGGAACTCTAGATCTCTAGATAGGGGTAACCTTACCCTACTTGGGTGCGACCCACTTAACCTTGCTGCATCTCCCCTGATTTTCAGTCATTCCCGGTTGATGAGGCTTGAGGCTAAGCGTTACTTTTTCAAGAACGATTTTACTTAGAATGCTCATCGTCCTCCAATGACAATGTGCTGATATCATTCATCCATACAAGTCTGTTCCCGTTCCAAACGGAACTGAAGGCACTACTCTTACTACATCCGTTTTGGAATCACCCTCAGGATTAGTAGCAATTAGCCCTCGCACTTCACTGCTTCATCTTCGACTCCATGCTCTTGACTATATTACGAAAACGTAGTCGTTGGATCGAAGTGGTTTTCGGATTCGCAAATCCGATCTCGGTCTCTTTGAAACAACGTTCACTATTTCCTGGTAAACTCAATCCCAGTTCTTTAGGAAATACACATACGAAGATAAGGTCGGAGATCACCTCCTAACCGTTAGTGGACGGATTTGCTTATAACCGTCCTAGAAGAACAAAACGAGTTTATGCATATAGTATAGCACCTCGAACGGGAACTGTACCATATAAATCCCGTGCTTCTTCTAGATATTTTCCAAGTTATTTTTGGGTCCAGATTTGATAGTTGGTTATTTAACTATCAAATAAATAACCAATTCAACCAAAAACTTCATTTCACTGAAAGGAAACACCAAGTCTTATTTAAATTTAATTTTAAATAAATTAAATCTGTTTATCCAAAATTATACACTTATCTTATCGAATTCGGCATATTCACAATATTATCTTTTTCCTTTTCAAAATATTTGGAAACCCTTTTAAAATAATATGGAAAGTACCACTGCGGTATCAAACCAGGGATCATAGTTCAATGGTTACGTCTCTATCCCAGAGAAATTCAAGTCTTAACTGCAGGCACTCACTGCCTCCGATTTCGCCATGCGAATATACCAATACTCTCCGAAACTTTATTTACAAATTTTCAAAATAATACTTATGGAATTTCTATAAAAAAATTCCAATTTACTTTAGACAAAAACTACTTTTAAATAAAGCTATTATATAAAGTGTAAATATTTAATAATTATCCTTTTAAATCATAATACTAATTTAACCTTTAAAAATAATTAACTACTATAACTAACTTAATAAATTATTACATTAACAAATTTTAAAACAATGAAATGATAAATTTTGCCTAAACCATTCTTCTAACACCTTTGAATTTTCTAATTAATACTTAAAAATCTTTCTCTAAAAATGTACTTAACTTTCCCGAAGAATATATTTTCAACCCCAATATAGCCAGTCCAATTGTTTTATAAATCCCTCTGGATTTATTTCCAACTTAATTTATGTCCAATTCTGTAAATTCCCTGTCCACATTTTTAAAAATAAAAATACTACTTATTTTTAAAAACGAATTACCCATCTCCTTATAAATTCCCACCATAAATTTATAATTCAAAATTATCCACTGCTAATTTACTTCACTTTATATTATAAACTTCGTTTCTAGTTTCCATAATCTCATTTCCCGTCTCATCACTATTTCACCACACCTAATCGATTTTTAAATCGATTTTCAAAATTAAACTCCATTTTAGATAAATTTCCTAATACATTCCAAAATCCACTAATTTTATATCTCACTTCCTTTTTATGATTTAAAAACCTTATTTAAATCTGAAACATTAACTTCATATTTTATTTTTCAAATTCCCTCTTTATTTTTCTCAAATCTATTTTAAATCTCGGATTTAAAAATAAAGACTCTTATACTTAAACAAATCGCTTAATTTTTATTCTTAAAACCCTTTAATTCACATTTATTCAAAAATCCCTATATAGATATATCAATCACTCCAATATATATATATATATATATACTACTATATATAATAACACATCCAACTAATAATAATTTATCAACCCAAAGAATCAACCAATAATTAATTTTAACTACCTAAAATTTATTTGCTGTAATCCAAAATCGAGTGAGGTTAACTCACCTTTATTTTTTTCGAATTTGCTGATCGATCCAACTTGACTCTATTGCACACAATTTGCTCGGTTATAACCTTGTATAAGCAAATTTTGAAACGTATAAATTAACATTTTCAACTTAATTATAAAATCACTTCAATATATTATATTTTTTCTTTTCGACTTGACCTGTTTTCACGAACCTACTTATCTTTTTTTTCAAAACCAAAATTAGATTAAGTAAAAATAGTTTAGGTTAAATAAATTACCATAAAACCCACCTCGACTTGCAACTTCACCATCGATTCCAACCTTTGACCTACCAAACTCCATCCCTCGATGCATTCGACTGCCCTTCCACCCCGGCCTGGCCAATGAACGGTGACTGCACATGACACCATTTCCGAACAATCGAGCTCCTTCATCACCCCACAACTCCACTCCACAACACACCCAACTCGATTGTACGCCATCGGCCACCGCCCCCCTTCCACCTCACTCGACGCTTGACCCAAAAGCAATCTCCGAGTCCCCCTCCTATGCGTGAGAACTCAAGTCGCGACATCGACCACTCCTAACTGCGCGAAGACTCTGATGCCATGATGACCGAGCCATCGCAATGGACTATGCGCCACTCCATCACTCGCGACTTGTTCTAACACCACGCAAGCCTCAGTCGCCGACCCCTTTTATTTCGAGCGCCTCGATTTTTAGTTTGACTTCGAGCTGATGATTTTTTTCCTTTTCTTTTCGCTCCATTTGTTTTTGAAAAGTAGAGGAGGGAATCGAGCAGAGGAAAAGAGGGTGAGGGAGAACGAAAATCAATTGGGTCTACCTTGTTCGATTTGAAGATTAGAGGGAGAGATATATACGCGACATATATATATATATATATATATTCTCGGAGCTTTCATTTCTGTTTTAAAATTTTTCTTTCGGCCGTCAGTTTAAATAAAATGGAGGGAGATGGGAAAAGGAGAAAGGAAAGGTGGATTGCGTGTTAGAGGGGGAAATGGCAGATCTGATTTTGAATAAAAATACAGCTGATGTGAGTTTTGTTTGACCGGTCAACATAAATATAATTTATTTAAATTTAAATCGTCTTGGAATCGTAATTTAAAATCTTGACCCACTATCGAGGCATGCCGCTAGGCATGTATAATGTTATACCCCTGTTCTGAATGCAATGGAAAAGGCTTCGAGTCCTAATTCGATCGTATGGAGAAGATAGCTTTTTGGCCCCGGTTATAATAAGGAATTTTCGATATAGATTTCAGTGCGTTTACAAACCATATGACCACACGATAACTCCAAATGCTACGAAAATTGAAATCCAATAATAATACACTATTTCGGATCCAATGGAACTGGTTTCGTCGAATTCCGAGAATGTGCCTCGGAAGGCTATTTTTAAATGTCAATTTAAATGATATATTTTGAAAACTAAACCAAACACTTTTAAATTCAATTTTAAAAGTTCTATTATCTTCAGTGTTATTAATATAAATTTTATAAGCCTTTAAATTATTTTTAACAAGCTTGAAACTCAAGATTCCATATTTTACCCAATTTCCAATTATTAAATTCAATAATTTAATTATCCATTAAATGGTTATATTTGAAATTCACGTTAAAAATCCATTTTTAATAATGTAAAATCACTTAAATATTCCAATTTCAAATAACCAAAATTCCGGGTCGTTACATCCCTCCTTCCTTATAATAATTTCGTCCTCGAAATTGCTAGGTTAGAAGAATGGTCCAAACCCGTTAACTGTTTAAAACCCAACAGTTTCAACAACTTTCCGAAAACAATTTCCATCGAAAACACTCTATCACCTTTTTACTATTTTTTCCAAATTCATCTATAGATTCCTTATAACATTTTCCCTCAATCATCCAAATTATAATTTAAAACCAAATTTTAAATTATCAAGATTTTCTTCAAAATTTTCTAACTCCCTAAATTTTCGAAAAATTTCGCCAGTGTCTCCTTTGCGCGGCTAGATCCGAAAAACTACAAAACTTCCTCTACGACCCCAAATTTTCAAAAGAAAACAAAAGCCAAGTGGCTCAATCAAAAAACCATAAAATTTCATACGACAATTTAAACACATACCTTTTTGTCGGGCAATCAAATTTATCTTCTGAAATCTAAAATATTAATTTTCCTTTGCTTTTAATCACCTGCAGCCTACTTACCAATAGTATCTGATCATACAATTCAAAATCATTTAATTCATTTCTTTTCAATATTTTCAAGATTTACTTTACTAAAGCCCGTACGATGTACATACATCATTCGCACGCAAAATCAAATCTGATCGCTCACTCGATCAACAATTTCACTTCCGAACTAATATTGTTCACAGGATTCCCTAGTGCAGACTCAGATATGGTTTCTTGATCAGAAACCGTCATTCTCCTTGCATAGCCGTGTACTATGATAGAGAATCCCAGGATCAATCAAAAATCCATATCCAGGGGTCGCCATCGAAAATCGAGTGAAAAATCCCAACTCGGATCGATATAAGTATCTCGAAATTCTGTGCTCGAATCTGAATCGAATCATTATGCGAATAAAATAATATACGTACAACTTACGTATTATTTTCCAATTGATTATTTTGCTATATCCAATTCTTTCTATTCACATTTATTTCAATTTCCATTCACTTATTCACACTTACCCTTTTTCACAACTTTTTGTTTAATCTTCATTCAAATACTTACCCAGTATATTCCCAATACCAATTTTACTTAAGAACTTCATCATTTACTTTCTTAAGCCTATTATAAATATTTTATATAACTTCTTATATTTACTTTCCCTTCCTCACTTTGGTTTATATCCATTTCATATTCAAATTTTAAATTTCAAGTTGATTTTCACTTCAATTCAAATTTCCAATCTTATAAGTCTTCCAACTTATTGATATTCCATAAACATTTTTAAATAAACTTCCAGAGTTTAAAAAATTTCGTTCTAAGTGTTTCAAATTATTTTTGAAATCAAATACATCCAAAATCCTTGATATAACAAATTATTCTTTGAATTTTCAAAATCCAATTAGTTTTACCAAACCCAAACTTCAATTCACAACATTCAGGTAGCAATTCCTCCCTTGGAAACTCGAAAATGAACATCGATGATGCTGCAGTCATCACCGAAATTATTTTCCAATGACCGAAGTGAGTTTAGTGCTTTTATTTCTTTTAAAACCATTTTAAATATTTTTATCCCATATCTCAACATATTTCATTTCCAATCCACAATATTTCCAAATAATATCACTATTATTTTCACAACTTTGAAAAACATTTCAAAACCAACGGGGTTTTAAATTTCCAAATTTCCTACTTTTTAAATTCTTTTATCTCTATATTTTAAATATTCCTCTGGGATTTCATTTCAAATTATAAATCACATTTATAAAATCATATTTACAAATTCCATTTTGTTATATAAATTAATTTCTTAACCTTTGGTTAATATCAACTTTTATACAATTTTAACAACAACAATAATAATAGTTTAATATTATCATTTCCTAGCATCCAAACAAACCATTTATAACTATAATAATTTGAGAAAACAATTCCTTTTATATATAAAAATAATTTGGGTAAAGTTATATCATTTACCCCATTTTAAAACAATACTATGTCGAATTCTTCTGTTCAAGTGTTTAGAGATCCCTATCAATAATGTTAATTACTCGTATTGACCAGAATCCATAAGCCACACAACAGACCAATCAACACAATATAAAACAATTTTATATTCACTAACAAATACGCGCTAATATCTATTAATACTCTCAAACTCATTCTAGGGTGCTACTGACCCTATCTCTAATGAGTAATCCCCACCAGAGCCAAAGTTCTTGCTTAACCTTCAGCTCTGATACCAAGTGTAATTAACCGGATTTTGACGTTCGAAAATCAACATCAATACACCCATTGTATTACAAGCCGAGCAAACGAATGCCTGAAATACCGGATCATTAGGGTAAAGAAGAAAGAGGTAGAAGAAAATTGAAATAACAACACAGAATCTCACAATCGCAGCGGAACAATATATAATAGATAACAACTGATCTTTATACAAAAAGAACTATAACTGTTTTTATACATTATCTCATCAGAGTACAACACAAATCAATAGCACAACGCTGGACAGTTATAATAACTTGTCCTCACAAAAGCTGAATATACAGCATACCATACACAGTGGAATAAAATCAAGTACGTGTGATACGTCTTCGTCTCCTAGCTTGTCTCCTGAGCTCCATAACATCCTACCCTGTAACATCCCGTATATTTGGACCATTTAAATTGACAATAATCCACACTTGTCAACTTAAATAATACAAAACACAGAACATTATGGGATTATAAGTACATAAATGTAAATGAGAATCAATACAACATCACAGACTCAAAACAGTCACAGAATAATGCAGCGGAAAATACATCGTCATAATAGTAGTTCATGAAGCTACTACAGAAAATACAACAATGTCTCAACATAAAGCGACTGAAAAGAGATACAAGATGTCCAATACATAAGTACATCAAATACTGAAAATAAAATGATATAGATAAAAGCTAAGCCTTCAACATCTTCAACCAACCTCGACCAGCAACGGAATATCTTCAGACTGACCCGAGCATATGCAAAAGAAACACTCGAGTCAGGACTCAAAATCTTATACAGGATAATCAATGCATATAATAAAGTCCATAACTCAAAGGTGAATATAAACATCATTAAGGTATCGATAAACTACCTACAGAATACGCTAAATAGATAATGTCTAATTCATAAAGTAAGATATCAAAATAGGGTTAAGCAGGGCCCATACACCTCTTAACCTGTTTATTCCCAAAAGCATATACAAGACCGTAGTTTCCCCAAAACCGGAAGTCACCAGAGGGCAATCCATATACTAAAGGTACAAATCAAAATCGTAGTGGTCTCGAATAGGATAATCAGTATGACAAGGTACATGAGGCGATACCAACTAGGATACTAGTAGTTGCGTGATCCGGACTGATGTTGGGCATAGCAGCTACTATCCCAACACCGCGAAACAACACTCCCAAATCAAGGGGTGCACCCAAATCGAATCACAAAAGTAATAGATAAGGTATCGAAGAAGTGTGTCCGCTAGAGGTAGCGAACCTCAATGGCCCGGCGCGGCTCCTGTTTTAGTCATGTCAGGGGTCATCCAAAATCGTTCTCTTTCTTCAGTCAACGCGTTCATCAAAACCATCCACTTCGTTCTGGATCAACACTTCGCGCATATTAGTTATTAAAGTGGTTTCGGTATCGACAGAGAGTATGTCCATAATCCGATCCCGGACTCTTTAATAACTACGTATTAATTACCCAACAGTCAACCTTTTTTATTAAAGTTAAAACAAATCAAATCCAAAGGTCAAGTTGCAAATTTGACTTCCAAATTTGATATTTCACAATTCGATTCGTTTCAGTTTCTAAAATTCATATTTCGAAAAGAAATTCTAGTTCAAGCCCTCTAGTTATCAAAATTTTAAGTATTCACGTTAAATCAACATTTCACTTATTAAATCAAATAGTCAATCTTAGTTCAACTAATTAAATCAAGTTTTATTCTTTAAATCCATATTTACATTCCTAGGTTCATTACTATATCAATTCCATTTACTACATTCACTTTGTCAAATTTCGTTTATTCATTTATCAAAACTTGAAATTTATCACTTTATCGTCTAACCTATTTACTTCTTAAATCTCATTTCGGTTAACTTTGTCAAAACACTTTGTTTAACTAAATAATTTACAAACTCATTTCAATTCATTATATTAATTCATTCTCACTTATTTCAATTAAATTCATTTCTTTATTCCAACAAATCTAACTTATTTAATTCGATAAAATCCATTTTATTTATTTCAAAACAAATTCATTTATTAAATTCAATAAAATCATTTTATTTATTTCAACAAATTTATTTATTCAATTTACTTCAATAAAATCATTTTATTTATTTCAACAAATTTATTTATTCAATTCAATTCAATAAAATCATTTATTTATTTTGACAAATTTATTTATATTTACGTTACCAAATTTCAATACCATTTCCTAAGTTCATTCCATAATTCCAATAAGTCTCAATTTCAAAAACGTTCTTTGTTGACCGTTCGGTTTCTTATTTTTATTCTCTATCCTAGGCCAATTCATTTAATTGGGTATTTATCATTTCAACCCAATTCTATTTAAATTCAAAATCAAAACATACAAAGGGAACTTGCAGTGTGATAGCTGGGATGGTGTCAAAGTAAATAAACAAGCAATAGCATCCATTCACAACAATTCAACAATTCCAAATAATCCCGAAATAATCGTATTAATTCACGGTTGTTATTTACGCCAATTAATATAACTATTTCTAGAATCTACTCTATCATTTCAAGTAGATTAAAGATTATAACATTTCGGTTTCACTTATCGTCCAATTTCAATTACAACAGTTAATTCAATATACGTTCAACCGTCCAAAGTGAAATTTGTCAATTCTACGTGTTAACTAACTTAACAAATTAAGGGTCAATTTAATTAATCAATATTCATCACAAAGGGGTCAAGTTAACAATCAAATTCGACATATATAATTTATTTAAATCGTTAATCATCCTATATCAAATTTTTAACTTGCAATTAATTTGTCACTTAACAATAACAATTTACAACCAATTCAACATCACATCGCAATCATTTATCAATTCAAATTTGCATAAGAATATAGTCGTGAAAATTAATTCACCTTTCGTGGATAAGAAATTTGACTACGAAGCACGAAGAAATAAGAACAGAGTCGGTACAGCACGAACAACGAACACTGTAATATCGACAAAGAAACGATATTAATACAATGAACATTGTATATAATTTATAAATTTGTATAAATGCGCTTACCGAAGATGGAGGAAAGAACAAAAGCTGAAGATTTGACGATGCTGCAAAACGCTCAAACGGTTGCTGCAACACAATAGGGAAACAAAATTTGTTACAACTCTATCACATACTTTTCTTATATACAGTTGTGACAGCAAAATGAGTTGTACAAACCTGCAAATCTCGCATGTTTGCACAATAAACATTTTATTCCATGTTTTCTTTTAAATAAAAATAAAATAACTGTCATTTTAAAAGCAACATCATTTCTCGTATTAATATAATTAGTGTAAAAGCATTCTCTACAATCCAACATACACACGCAACACATGTTCACGGCTAAACACACACGCACGCACATTCACGGCTAAACACACACGCACGCACATCGGCAAAGCTGGAAGACGAGGAGGTGGGAACGGCGGTTGCTGGTGGGCGGTGCGACTGGGTGTGCTGGAAGGTGACGCGCGGAGGCAGGTGGTGGAACTGGGTTGGCCGGGACGGTGATGCGAAGGGCAGGGGTCTCGGCTGCGGTCTGGGTGGCACGGGTGGGTTGTGGGGTCTGGCGGTCTAGTAGTGGGTCCGTAGGTTGGGTGCGGTGTCAGGGCCAGGTGGCGCGGGTGTCTGGGTTGAGGCGAAGTACTGGGTGGAAGGACATGGCTGTTGGTCTGGGCGAGTGGCAGCAGGCGTGGCCAGGAGGTCTGGTGGGGGACAGAGGAGGCGGGTGGGGTCAGGGTCTGGGCGCGGAGGGTCTGGGGCGGATGGCCTTGGGTGCGGAGGATCTGAGTACGGAGGCTGTTGGAGGGGTCTCGGCGGTGATGGGCTGCAGTCGGTTGGTAGCTGGGTGGAGCTGCAGCAGTGGGGACGGGTTGGTGGGAAGAGTGGAAGAATGGCAGAGGAAGAATGGCTGGTAGACGTGCTTGGCAGTGCTTTTGTTTTCCAAGCAAATGAAAAGAGAAAAAGAAAGAAAAAAAATGGCAGAGGAAGAATGGAGAGTTTACCTGGAGACGTGAGCAAGCAGAGAAAGTGAAATGAGAAAGTGAAAGAGAGAGTTGAGTTGGATCCTTTTACAATAAAATTCTCAACCGGTTATTTACATTCCCAACCTTTCACCTTTTAACTTCCCAACGTTACACATTTCCAAGGCAACCTATTAGCTTCCAACCCACCAATCTAAACGTTAGTTCAGATTATATTTTTCAATTTCTTTTGTAAATGGGCTGAGATTTTATTTAACCGGTCCGTTCGGAACCGTTAAATCAACGCGACGGATTTTTTTGTCGGACCTTGATACGCGCAAATAAATATACCGTTATGATCAGTGCGACGACGCGCTTCCAACGGTACACAGATTATTGCGTTACGATGATTTTATAAAATTTGCATTTACCCGCTTAAATTGTGCGTTTTGCAAAATAATATAAACGGAGCAGGCGATGACAGTTTTAGACGAAACGAATTATAAAATCTTGATCAGAATAATTTTTTACAAGTGGACTGTGTAAAAATATTTGGATTCGGAAGATAAATTTTACGCAGCTTTATATGGACTGATATACAGTAAAACGCGAACGGACTTTACTGTAATATTTTTCAACGAAACTTTTTCTATGTCCATATCTAACTAGACGTATGTCATAAATAAAGTTTGGACGAAATTCGAGATCGCTTAATTTTTCAGAATTTTATTTAAACGCTGAATTTAAAATTTTAAATTGGGTCGAAAATTAGGGTCGTTACAATCTCCCCCACTCAAAACTTTTCGTCCTCGAAAAGGAACGATACGAGTGAAGTAGAAGTGAAATAAGTAGAAAAGTCACGATAGATTTCAAGAAATTTGAATAATACCTGAAATTAATAGTTCGGGGTTTGAATCTCGAATGCTATTCTCAGTTTCCCACGTGCAATCCCGCTCATCTGCACTCCACTGTACTTTGACGAGATTTACCGATTTCCTCCTGAGTTGCTTTGTCTCACGATCAACTATCCGAAGTGGCTTTCGCTCAATAGTCAAGTCAGGCTCAATAACTATTTCATCCAACTGAGCAGTAGGGATGGTCATAGATGGATCGTGTACAACCTTGCGAAGGTGTGAGACGTGGAATACGTTGTGAACACCAGCGAACTTTTCTGGTAATGCAACTCTATATGCCAATGTTCCAACTCTTTCTGTAATTTCAAACGGACCAACGAATCTGGGAGCTAATTTCCCTTTCCTTCCAAATCGAACAATATTCCTCAAAGGCGACACCTTCAGAAATACTTTGTCTCCTACACCGAATTCGAGATCTCTTCTCCTTTTGTCGGCATAGCTTTTCTGTCTATCCTGTGCCGTCTTTATCTTCTTCCTGATTTCTTCGACCTTTTCAGAAGCTTCCATAATCATTTCTGGTCCAAGCACTAATCGATCTCCCGACTCAATCCAACAAGCTGGCGATTTGCATGGCCGTCCATATAAGGCTTCGAACGGTGCCATACCAATGCTTGCCTGGTTGATAAAGGATAATTAATGCAAATTCAAATATACTTATTCAATTTGAAATTCAAATTCTTTACCTGGTAACTATTATTATAAGTGAATTCAACCAAGTGAAGATGGTCTTCCCAGGATCCACCAAAGTCAATAATACAAGCTCGGAGAAGATCTTCCAAAATCTGATTTACCCTCTCAGTTTGGCCATCTGTCTGAGGATGATAAGTTGTACTCAGATTCAGTTTGGTGCCCAAAGTATCCTGGAATGCTTTCCAGAATTTACTGGTGAAAATAGGATCGCGATCGCATACAATACTAGATGGTACACCATGAAGTTTAACAACTTCCCTCATGTATATCTCAGCCAAACTAGAGGCTGTACGAGTGGTCTTGACTGGAATAAAGTGAGCGGACTTTGTCAGTCTGTCAACAATCACCCATATGCTTTCGTTACCCTTTCTAGTCTTTGGTAGCCCATCAATAAAATCCATAGAAATTTGCTCCCATTTCCAACCTGGAATCTCCAGCGGTTGGAGTAATCCTGCTGTCTTTCTGTGATCAGCTTTAACTTGTTGGCAAGTGGTGCACCTGCTAACATAGATAGAAATGTCGCGCTTCATTCCACTCCACCAATATAGTTTCTTCATATTCTGGTACATTTTGGTAGCACCGGGATGAATTGAAAGCGAAGACTTATGATTTTCTCGCAGCACTTCCTGTCTAAGACCATCGACATTAGGAACACAAATACGATTGTCGATTCTCAAAACTCCATCACTATCAACTTGTGCACCCACTTTGCTGTCGGCATTACCTACCCTACCCATAACCAATTCCTTCATACGATAGAGCAAAGTGTCTTCATATTGCTTAGCTTTGATACGATCCATAAGAGATGGAGATATACTAAGCTGGAATAACATGCCTTCGATAAGATTGCAACAAGATAATGCTTTGCTGCGGCTCAAAGCATCTGCTACAACATTTGCTTTCCCCGGTGTATAAGTGATGTCGAGGTCGTATGCAGCTAAGAATTCAAGCCATCGGACTTGCCTCTGGTTCAAATCCTTTTGAGAAAAGATACACCTCAAGGACTTATGATCAGTGAATAGTTCGAACTTTGCTCCCAAAAGATGATGCCTCCAAAGTTTCAAAGCAAATACAACAGCAAGAAGCTCAAGATCATGAGTGGCATAGTTCAATTCATGGGTCTTCAACTGACGACCGGCATAAGCAATAACCTTCCCATTTTGCATAAGAACAGCGCCCAAACCTTCTCGGCAAGCATCTGTATAAACAGTCAATCCTTCACTTCCATCGATGACTGCAAGAACTGGGGCTGAAGTTAATCTGTGCTTCAACTCATTAAAAGCTGATTCACACTTCTCGCTCCAAATGAACTTAACGTCCTTCCGAGTCAAAGCAGTAAGAGGAGCAGAAATCCGGGCAAAGTGCTCAATAAATCTGCGATAATATCCAGCTAGGCCCAAGAAACTACGGATATCAGTAGGAGTTTTAGGGGTCTCCCAATCCTGTAGATTAATTGATATAAATTAGCGAGAGATAAGATTGTTTGAATAGAATTTCGAATATGATAAAACTTACATTGATTATGGCAATCTTAGCTGGATCGACTGAAATGCCATTCTCAGAAACAATATGGCCAAGGAATCTCACTTCATCTCGCCAGAAATGGCATTTAGAAAACTTGGCTTTAAGCTGATGGTTTCTGAGAGTTTCAAGGACATAACGAAGATGTGCCTTATGCTCTTCCTTGTCCTTAGAGAAGACAAGAATATCATCAATGAATACAAGAACGAACTTGTTAAGGACATCACGGAAGACTCGATTCATCAAGTCGACGAAGTAAGCAGGTGCGTTGGTCAAACCGAATGGCATAACCAACCATTCATAGAATCCATTCTCAGTACGGAAAGCTGTCTTATGGATACTATCTTCAGCAACTCTGAGTTGGTGGAACCCAGTGGCTAGATCAAGTTGTGAGAAAACTTTAGCACCATGAAGCTGGTCGAATAAATCGTTGATGCGGGCATCGGATAACGATTCTTGAGAGTGCGTTTGTTCAGTTCCCGGTAATCAACACACATGCGAAGAGATCCATCTGATTTTGTGACAAATACCACTGCGGCGCCCCATTCAGAGCAACTTCTTCTAATCAAACCTTTAGCAAATAGATCATCAATTTGGGTTTTTAGTTCAGCTTTTTCTTTAGGAGCCATCCTTCGGTGTGGGAGAACTACGGGCGTAGCTCCAGGAATAAGATCAATACGGAAATCGATTTCCCGTTTGGGCGGTAGAGAGTTAACCTCTCCAAATACATCGGGAAATTTCTGAACAATAGGTGTAGTACTGAGATCATCCGGATGGGCATCAAGAGAGAATATGAAGCTTCCGGCATATTTCTGAGGTGATTTGCATTCAATGACAAGCGGTAGGCCCTTGTCATTGACTAGAGAGACAGAACGAGCCTTGCAAGAAATAACAGCATCGAATTTTCTTAACCAATCAGCACCTAACAAGATGTCAAATGCTGCGAAGCCAAGCACATAAAAATCCCAAGTGAATCGATATCTTCCATATAAGAGCACGACCTCTTTACAAATTCTACTGAGGTTGGCAAGTCCTCCAATAGGGTTGGAGACGCATAGGGAAGTAGTAGCAAGAGTAGGTTCTAATTTGAGCTTATTACAGAGATCAATAGATATGAAGCTATGAGAAGCACCAGTATCGAATAATACCCTAATAGGTAAATCATGTAAAGAAAAAGTACTACGCAAGGTACCTTGGTCATCCTGAGCAGGTGGTGGAGGTGGTGTAGGAGTGGTGATAGCAAATACTCCAGATGGTGTGCCACGCTTGTACATTGGGCATTCTTTCTTGAAATGACCCGGCTGGAGGCAGACATAGCATAAATCTTTCCTAGTCGTAGAAGGTGGTGGAATAGCAGCTCCGGTAGATGGACAACTATTGGCATAATGGCCCTTCTTATCGCACTTGAAGCATGTGATGTTAGCAAGATCGATAGGGCTTTTCTGAGCATAACCCAATCCTGTAGTCTTCTGCCAAGCTTTCTTTTGTTGATCAAAATTCATCTTCCTCTTCCCGGGCTGGCTAGAAGAGGGCTGAGTAGGAGCAGCCTTGGCAGTGGATCCCTTAGGCTTCGCCTCATATCTAAGAGCAAAATCAATAAGCTCTGTGAAAGTGGAGTGAATGTGTCCGGTGAGCAAGTCATAAAATTCTGGTCTAGCTCCCAAAATGAATTTCTCATTCTTCAAAAGTGGTGTGTCAATCAAACCCGGTCCAAACTTGGAGAGTTCATTAAATTTCCTCTCATACTCAGAAATAGTCATACTGCCTTGCTTAAGATCCATGAAAGCTCTATAGAGTTGGGTTTTCCTAGCAGCTGGCATCCATTGTGCCGAGAAGGTATCCCTAATCAAAGATAGACAAGATGAATAACATTCTAAAGATAGAAGGAAGAATTTAAACCACTGGAATCCAAACCATTCATACCTAAACTGGGCCCAAGTGATGGTGTCCTCCTCGATACGAGAAGTAACGGATTCCCACCAATCTTGTGCGGCATCTTGGAGTTGCCAAGCAGCAAGCTGACGCTTCTGAGCATCAGTAATTTCCAATCCAGAAAATATCTTCTCCAAACTCTTAAGCCATTGCTGAGCCTCTATGATGTTCTCGGATCCAGAAAATTTAGTACCTCCCAGTTGCGAATACTCCTTGCTAAGAGTAGTGAATTTGACAGGAGCTGGAGCGGCAGGTGCAGCCTGGGCAGGACCATTGCCTCTTCCACCTCTAACATTTCTTCTGGTACTCATCCTGAAATACCAAAAGAGATTTAGAACCAAAGATAAGATAATAGAATGCTAAGAAAACTAATCAACGAATCAAAGGAGCTTGAACTTTTGAAAGGATTTGGATATTGAATCGATTCTCCTCATTCTAGAGTATTGCTACTCTATCTCTAATGAGTTTCTTTATAATCCCGAACTAAGGTTTTTAGGAAACCAGAGCTCTGATACCAACTGTAACATCCCGTATATTTGGACCATTTAAATTGACAATAATCCACACTTGTCAACTTAAATAATAAAAAACACAGAACATTATGGGATTATAAGTACATAAATGTAAATGAGAATCAATACAACATCACAGACTCAGAACAGTCACAGAATAATGCAGCGGAAAATACATCGTCATAATAGTAGTTCATGAAGCTACTACAGAAAATACAACAATGTCTCAACATAAAGCGACTGAAAAGAGATACAAGATGTCCAATACATAAGTACATCAAATACTGAAAATAAAATGATATAGATAAAAGCTAAGCCTTCAGCATCTTCAACCAACCTCGACCAGCAACGGAATATCTTCAGACTGACCCGAGCATAAGCAAAAGAAACACTCGAGTCAGGACTCAAAATCTTATACAGGATAATCAATGCATATAATAAAGTCCATAACTCAAAGGTGAATATAAACATCATTAAGGTATCGATAAACTACCTACAGAATACGCTAAATAGATAATGTCTAATTCATAAAGTAAGATATCAAAATAGGGTTAAGCAGGGCCCATACACCTCTTAACCTGTTTATTCCCAAAAGCATATACAAGACCGTAGTTTCCCCAAAACCGGAAGTCACCAGAGGGCAATCCATATACTAAAGGTACAAATCAAAATCGTAGTGGTCTCGAATAGGATAATCAGTATGACAAGGTACATGAGGCGATACCAACTAGGATACTAGTAGTTGCGTGATCCGGACTGATGTTGGGCATAGCAGCTACTATCCCAACACCGCGAAACAACACTCCCAAATCAAGGGGTGCACCCAAATCGAATCACAAAAGTAATAGATAAGGTATCGAAGAAGTGTGTCCGCTAGAGGTAGCGAACCTCAATGGCCCGGCGCGGCTCCTGTTTTAGTCATGTCAGGGGTCATCCAAAATCGTTCTCTTTCTTCAGTCAACGCGTTCATCAAAACCATCCACTTCGTTCTGGATCAACACTTCGCGCATATTAGTTATTAAAGTGGTTTCGGTATCGACAGAGAGTATGTCCATAATCCGATCCCGGACTCTTTAATAACTACGTATTAATTACCCAACAGTCAACCTTTTTTATTAAAGTTAAAACAAATCAAATCCAAAGGTCAAGTTGCAAATTTGACTTCCAAATTTGATATTTCACAATTCGATTCGTTTCAGTTTCTAAAATTCATATTTCGAAAAGAAATTCTAGTTCAAGCCCTCTAGTTATCAAAATTTTAAGTATTCACGTTAAATCAACATTTCACTTATTAAATCAAATAGTCAATCTTAGTTCAACTAATTAAATCAAGTTTTATTCTTTAAATCCATATTTACATTCCTAGGTTCATTACTATATCAATTCCATTTACTACATTCACTTTGTCAAATTTCGTTTATTCATTTATCAAAACTTGAAATTTATCACTTTATCGTCTAACCTATTTACTTCTTAAATCTCATTTCGGTTAACTTTGTCAAAACACTTTGTTTAACTAAATAATTTACAAACTCATTTCAATTCATTATATTAATTCATTCTCACTTATTTCAATTAAATTCATTTCTTTATTCCAACAAATCTAACTTATTTAATTCGATAAAATCCATTTTATTTATTTCAAAACAAATTCATTTATTAAATTCAATAAAATCATTTTATTTATTTCAACAAATTTATTTATTCAATTTACTTCAATAAAATCATTTTATTTATTTCAACAAATTTATTTATTCAATTCAATTCAATAAAATCATTTATTTATTTTGACAAATTTATTTATATTTACGTTACCAAATTTCAATACCATTTCCTAAGTTCATTCCATAATTCCAATAAGTCTCAATTTCAAAAACGTTCTTTGTTGACCGTTCGGTTTCTTATTTTTATTCTCTATCCTAGGCCAATTCATTTAATTGGGTATTTATCATTTCAACCCAATTCTATTTAAATTCAAAATCAAAACATACAAAGGGAACTTGCAGTGTGATAGCTGGGATGGTGTCAAAGTAAATAAACAAGCAATAGCATCCATTCACAACAATTCAACAATTCCAAATAATCCCGAAATAATCGTATTAATTCACGGTTGTTATTTACGCCAATTAATATAACTATTTCTAGAATCTACTCTATCATTTCAAGTAGATTAAAGATTATAACATTTCGGTTTCACTTATCGTCCAATTTCAATTACAACAGTTAATTCAATATACGTTCAACCGTCCAAAGTGAAATTTGTCAATTCTACGTGTTAACTAACTTAACAAATTAAGGGTCAATTTAATCAATCAATATTCATCACAAAGGGGTCAAGTTAACAATCAAATTCGACATATATAATTTATTTAAATCGTTAATCATCCTATATCAAATTTTTAACTTGCAATTAATTTGTCACTTAACAATAACAATTTACAACCAATTCAACATCACATCGCAATCATTTATCAATTCAAATTTGCATAAGAATATAGTCGTGAAAATTAATTCACCTTTCGTGGATAAGAAATTTGACTACGAAGCACGAAGAAATAAGAACAGAGTCGGTACAGCACGAACAACGAACACTGTAATATCGACAAAGAAACGATATTAATACAATGAACATTGTATATAATTTATAAATTTGTATAAATGCGCTTACCGAAGATGGAGGAAAGAACAAAAGCTGAAGATTTGACGATGCTGCAAAACGCTCAAACGGTTGCTGCAACACAATAGGGAAACAAAATTTGTTACAACTCTATCACATACTTTTCTTATATACAGTTGTGACAGCAAAATGAGTTGTACAAACCTGCAAATCTCGCATGTTTGCACAATAAACATTTTATTCCATGTTTTCTTTTAAATAAAAATAAAATAACTGTCATTTTAAAAGCAACATCATTTCTCGTATTAATATAATTAGTGTAAAAGCATTCTCTACAATCCAACATACACACGCAACACATGTTCACGGCTAAACACACACGCACGCACATTCACGGCTAAACACACACGCACGCACATCGGCAAAGCTGGAAGACGAGGAGGTGGGAACGGCGGTTGCTGGTGGGCGGTGCGACTGGGTGTGCTGGAAGGTGACGCGCGGAGGCAGGTGGTGGAACTGGGTTGGCCGGGACGGTGATGCGAAGGGCAGGGGTCTCGGCTGCGGTCTGGGTGGCACGGGTGGGTTGTGGGGTCTGGCGGTCTAGTAGTGGGTCCGTAGGCTGGGTGCGGTGTCAGGGCCAGGTGGCGCGGGTGTCTGGGTTGAGGCGAAGTACTGGGTGGAAGGACATGGCTGTTGGTCTGGGCGAGTGGCAGCAGGCGTGGCCAGAAGGTCTGGTGGGGGACAGAGGAGGCGGGTGGGGTCAGGGTCTGGGCGCGGAGGGTCTGGGGCGGATGGCCTTGGGTGCGGAGGATCTGAGTACGGAGGCTGTTGGAGGGGTCTCGGCGGTGATGGGCTGCAGTCGGTTGGTAGCTGGGTGGAGCTGCAGCAGTGGGGACGGGTTGGTGGGAAGAGTGGAAGAATGGCAGAGGAAGAATGGCTGGTAGACGTGCTTGGCAGTGCTTTTGTTTTCCAAGCAAATGAAAAGAGAAAAAGAAAGAAAAAAAAATGGCAGAGGAAGAATGGAGAGTTTACCTGGAGACGTGAGCAAGCAGAGAAAGTGAAATGAGAAAGTGAAAGAGAGAGTTGAGTTGGATCCTTTTACAATAAAATTCTCAACCGGTTATTTACATTCCCAACCTTTCACCTTTTAACTTCCCAACGTTACACATTTCCAAGGCAACCTATTAGCTTCCAACCCACCAATCTAAACGTTAGTTCAGATTATATTTTTCAATTTCTTTTGTAAATGGGCTGAGATTTTATTTAACCGGTCCGTTCGGAACCGTTAAATCAACGCGACGGATTTTTTTGTCGGACCTTGATACGCGCAAATAAATATACCGTTATGATCAGTGCGACGACGCGCTTCCAACGGTACACAGATTATTGCGTTACGATGATTTTATAAAATTTGCATTTACCCGCTTAAATTGTGCGTTTTGCAAAATAATATAAACGGAGCAGGCGATGACAGTTTTAGACGAAACGAATTATAAAATCTTGATCAGAATAATTTTTACAAGTGGACTGTGTAAAAATATTTGGATTCGGAAGATAAATTTTACGCAGCTTTATATGGACTGATATACAGTAAAACGCGAACGGACTTTACTGTAATATTTTTCAACGAAACTTTTTCTATGTCCATATCTAACTAGACGTATGTCATAAATAAAGTTTGGACGAAATTCGAGATCGCTTAATTTTTCAGAATTTTATTTAAACGCTGAATTTAAAATTTTAAATTGGGTCGAAAATTAGGGTCGTTACATACCCTGTATCTGTAATACTTGGTCCGACCTGAGCATTATAATAAAATAACACCTGAGTCAGTCTGGAAAACCAGCGTGAGAAAAACACACTCAATTTGAATTATTGAAAATCAAAGGTATCTCGTAAGACCAACCCACAAATAAACACGACGGGTTTTTTCCTTACGATAACCAAAACATTTCATATCAAAATCATCTGATATTATAATAGTGTCGAAGTACAAATACATATTCAAATAGCTGAAATGCTTGCATCTCACGTTCCAGCATAGTTGGGCATAATCAAAACCGTATGACGCTTATTGGAGAATGGATTCCAACTGAATGACTAGGCACTGGGGTACCACATGTCATAGTACACCTCTAGAACAATGTATCGAGGACCACTCCGGGAACTCCTGCTACACAAGACTGGACTACCCCTAACCTGGATTGCCCGAATAAGATTACCCCGCGGTTGAGATCAGCAACCGCACCACACATCCGAATAAAAAGGAACTCTAGATCTCTAGATAAGGGTAACCTTACCCTACTTGGGTGCGACCTACTTAGCCTTGCTGCATCTCCCTTGATTTTCAGTCATTCCCGTTTGATGAGGCTTGAGGCTAAGCGTTACCTTTTCAAGAACGATTTTACTTAGAAATCTCATCGTCCTCCAATGACAATGTGCTGATATCATTCATCCATACAAGTCCATTTCCGGTCCGAACGGAACCGAAGTCACTACTCCTACTACATCAGTTTTGGAATCACCCTTAGGATTAGTAGCGATTAGCCTTTGCACTTCACTGCTCCATCTTCGACTCCTTGCTCTTGTCTTTATTACGAAAACATACTCGTTGGATCGAAGTGGTTTTCGAATTCGCAAATCCGATCTCGGTCTCTTCGAAACAACGTTCACTATTTCTCGGTAAACTCAACCCCGGTTCTTTAGGAAATATACAGACGAAGATAAGATCGGATCACCTCCTAACCGTTAGTGGACGAATTTCCTTATAATCGTCCTAGAAGAACGAAACGAGTTTATAAGTACAGTATAACACCTCGAACGGAACTGTACCATATAAATCCCGTGCCTCTTCTAGATATTTTCCAAGTTATTTTTGGTCCAGATTTGATAGTTGGTTATTTAACTATCAAATAAACAACCAATTCAACCAAAAACTTCATTTCACTGAAAGGAAACACCAAGTCTTATTTAAATTTAATTTTAAATAAATTAAATCTCTTTATCCAAAAATATACACTTATCTTATCGAATTCGGCATATTCACAAAATTATCTTTTTCCTTTTCAAATATTTGGAAACCCTTTTAAAATAATATGGAAAGTACCACTGCGGTATCAAACCATGGATCACAGCTCAATGGTTACGTCTCTATCCCAGAGAAATTCAAGTCTTAACTGCAGGCACTCACTGCCTCTGATTTCGCCATGTGAATATACCAATACTCTCCGAAACATTATTTACAAATTTTCAAAATAATACTTATGGAATTTCTATAAAAAATTTCCAAGTTACTTTAGACAAAAACTACTTTTAAATAAAGCTATTATATAAAGTATAAATATTTAATAATTATCCTTTTAAAATCATAATACTAATTTAACCTTTAAAAATAATTAACTACTATAACTAACTTAATAAATATTTACTTTAACAAATTTTAAAACAATGAATGATAAATTTTGCCTAAAACATTCTTCTAACACCTTTGAATTTTCTAATTAATACTTAAAAATCTTTCTCTCAAAATATACTTAACTTTCCCGAAGAATATATTTTCAACCCCAATATAGCCAGTCCAATTAGTTTATAAATCCCTCTCGATTTATTTCCAGCTTAATTTACGTCCAATTCCGTAAATTCCCTTTCCACATTTAAAAAAATAAAACTACTATTTATTTTTATAATCGATTTACCCATCTCCTTATAAATTCCCACCGTGAATTTATAATTCCAAATTATCCATTGATAATTTACTTTACTTATATTATAAACTTCGTTTCTTGTTTCCATAATCTCATTTCCCATCTCATCACTGTTTCACCACACCTAATCGATTTTCAAAATTAAACTCCATTTTAGATAAATTTCCCAATTTATTCCAAAATCCACTAATTTCAGATCTCACTTCCTTTTTATGATTTTAAAACCTTATTTAAATCTGAAACATTAACTTCATATTTTATTTTTCAAATTCCCTCTTTATTTTTCTCAAATCTATTTTAAATCTCGGATTTAAAAATAAATACTCTTATACTTAAACAAATCGCTTAAGTTTTAATCTTAAAACCCTTTAATTCACATTTATTCAAAAATCCTTATTTTTCCATACTCCGGAATTATTAACAGGATTTTAAAAATCAACTATTTATTTTTTCCAAATTTATTACTTTTTAATTTATCCATCTTTACTATAAATATTTTTACTTTAAATTCTTCTTTTTATTTTCCTTTAAAAATCCAATATTCATATTTTTGATACTTTAAAATACCAAAATATATCGAGCAATACCATAGCATCCAAATAAATTCAAAACATGCAATAATCTATCACCGATTATCCAATATATCATATTCCTTAATATGAAAATAATTTCAACATTTTTGAGGAGTCTAGTTGGATCCTTCCAACCCGTTTCCCTGCATCCACAGATGTCAGCACAATATAAAAATACCAGTCCCACTTCGAGGGGGATATCGCGGTATATAGGGTCATCTGCTATTATGCGGGCGCATAGGGTCTCATCCGCTATATATATGCCGGAATATCAATCACTCCAATATATATATATATATATATACTACTATATATAATAACACATCCAACTGATAATAATTTATCAACCCAAACAATCAATCAATAATTAATTTTAACTACCTAAAATTTATTTGCTGTAATCCAAAATCGAGTGAGGTTAACTCACCTTTATTTTTTTTGAATTTGTTGATCGATCCAACTTGACTCTATTACACACAATTTGCTCGGTTTTAACCTTGTATAAGCAAATTTTGAAGCGTATAATTAACGTTTTCAACTTAATTATAAAATTGCTTCAATATATTATATTTTCTTCTTTTCGACTTGACCTGTTTTCACGAACCTGCTTTTTTTTTCCAAAATTAAAATTAGATTAAGTAAAAATAGTTTAGGTTAAATAAATTATCAGAAAACCCACCTCGACTTGCAATTTCACCATCGATTCTAGCCTTTGACCTGCCAAACTCCATCCCTCGATGCATTCGATTGCCCTGCCACCCCGGCTTGGCAAACGAACGGTGACTGCATGCGACACCATCTCCGAACAACCGATATCCTCTATCACCCCGCAACTCCACTCCAGAACGCACCCAACTCGATCGTACGCCATCGGCCACCGCCCCCTTTCCACCTCACTCGACGCCTGACCCAAAAGTAATCTTCGAGTGCCCCTCCTACGCGTGCGAACTCAAGTCGTGACATCGACCACTCCTAACCGCGCGACGACTCTGATGCCACCACGACCGAGCCATCGCGATCGACTACACGCTTCTCCATCACTCGCGACTTGTCCTAACACCACGCGAGCCTCAGTCGCTTACCCTTTTTGTTTCGAGCGCCTCAATTTTTAGTTTGACTTCAAGCTGATGATTTTTTTCCTTTTTCTTTTCGCTCCATTTGTTTTCGAAAAGTAGAGGAGGGAATCGAGCAGAGGAAAAGAGGGTGAGGGAGAACGAAAATCAATTGGGTCCACCTTGTTCGATTTGAAGATTAGAGGGAGAGATATATACACGACACATATATATATATATATATATATATATATATATATATTTCTGAGCTTTCATTTCTGTTTTCAAATTTTTCTTTCGGCTGTCAATTTAAATCAAATGGAGGGAGATGGGAAAAGGAGAAAGGAAAGGTGGGTTGCGTGTTAGAGGGGGAAAAGGCAGATCTGATTTTGAATAAAAATACAGCTGATGTGAGTTTTGTTTGACTGGTCAACTCAAATATAATTTATTTAAATTTAAATCATCTCAGAATCGTAACTTAAAATCTTGACCCCTATCGTGGCGTGCCGCTAGGCGTTTATAATGTTATACCCCTGTTCCGAATGCAATGGTAAAGGTTTCAAGTCCTAATTCGATCGTATGGAGAAGATAACTTTTTGGCCCCAGTTATAATATGAAATTTTCGATATAGATTTCAATGTGTTTACAAACCGTATGACCACACGATAACTCCAAATGCTTCGAAAATTGAAATCTGATAAAAATACACTATTTCAGATCCAATGGAACTGGTTTCGTCGAATTCCAAGACTGTGCCTCGGAAGGCTATTTTTAATTGTCAATTTAAACGATATATTTTTAAAACTGAACAAAACACTTTAAAATTAAAATTTAAAAGTTCTATTATCTTCAGTGTTATTAATATAAATTTGATAAGCCTTTAAATTATTTTTAACAAGCTTGAAACTCAAGATTCCATATTTTACCCAATTTCCAATTATTAAATTCAATAATTTAATTATCCATTAAATGTTTATATTTGAAATTCATGTTAAAAATCCACTTTTAATTATGTAAAATCACTTAAATATTCCAATTTCAAAATAACCAAAATTCCGGGTCATTACAAGACCCTACAATAGCCACTTACTACCCCTGATCCCTGAAGTAGGTCCTATGTATTATGACTCGTAACCTAAACTATGACGTCTCACATTAGTCCAACTATTCGTAGGCACTGGTAGCCAGGTTAATTGGGCAGACTTACCCTACATAATTAGGACTAACCTCATGTCCTCCATGGATACTTATTATAGACGATGGCTCACATCTGCCTCAAAGTCACGCTACTGGTAGCCAGGGCAGACTTCTGTGTGATTTTAACTGACATCGCATCCCAATAACTTAGTCATAATTTATACTCATCCAGTTATACTACCACGTACCTCACCGCATTCTACAAAGGCTATAAAGAAAATTTCTTTATTCCGTCACTAATTATAATCATCCTTATCTTCCATCCTACGAGATTTTAATGCTAATTACCAACCTTTTACTGCGCAATTAATACGTTGTTAATTATATGTTATTTATATGCTAATACACACACACACACATGTACTAAAACATTCCTAAGTGTGCAAATATTGCATCCTACACTAATCGTTTAAATATCAAGACTTCCAACATATACAAGTCTAACTTCATACCATAACATACAAATTAACTAATATCCTTAGCCCAACAATTGACTTGTATAAGAAAATAGAATTAATTACCAAACTTGTTTTGTCTTAAAATAGTAGAATCAACATTAATAGAATTTACAATTCAAATCCTTTTACACTCTATTAAACTTCTGCATATAAAATGAAAAGTGATTTATATTTAAACTACAGAAATAAGCAATGCAAACTACAAATAGAAGAATTCTTACTTTACACACCATTTTCTAATTTATTTCCTTTTTAAACCCTTAATCTCATCAAAATAGAAAAGTGGAAAGTGGAATAGAATGTAAAGTATTAAAATTGCAATAACTACACAAATTCTGCTATTTCAATATAAAACAATTAAGCTTGCAAAACACAAGAATTGACGTTTCGCTTTGCAAGGCTTTTTGAGGTTTTAGTTTGTTGTTTTCATGAACGAAATTCCCCAAAGCATATATCAAATCCAACCCATACTATACAATTACTAAAATGAGAAAAACTAAGATTTCCACTCATTGATAATTCCCAGCTTTCTCCTTTGGATTTGAATAGAACCGCTTCTTTTTCCTCTTTTCAGACCCCTTCCTTTTGAAATATACAATAATTGGATTGTATACTAGTTAGATTCGGAATTTAAGGAGTTGGAGGAGAATAGAATTAGAAATTGAATATAAATATCTAAAATCCCTTACCAGAAGACCTTAAGAAATTTTTGAATCATTTGGAAGAAAGAGACTAGCAGAGCTCCACCTACATTCCTAAATAATTTGTGAATGAAAGTAAGGGGGCTATGCTCTTATTTATAGTGGTTAGAAGTCACCAGACCTGTCAGACTTAAGTCGGTTTAAAATAATAAAATCCAGTCTGTTCCTCGCCTAAATAACCCAAACCACCACAATACCTACTGGTCGACTGCTCCTACCTAGCCGGTCGACCGCTAGCGGTCGGTCAGCCCTAGGTATGTGGTCGATCGGTTGATTATTCATGGGAAAGTATTGATTGTTATGTTTAACATTTTATTTAATTCCTTAATTAATTTTTAATGTTAACGTTTAATTTAACATTTTTGCTAAATCTATTTCTTATCAACATTAATTTTTAAATTTCCAATTCTTAACATTAATTATAAATTTGAATTTGAATTCCATTTGAATTACTATAAATTCAAAAACTACAAACGTCAATAACTTCTCCGTTTTGGCTCCGATTTCAAAGCTTTATATATCGAAATTGATCAGAAAATCCCCAGAAACACAATGGTGTAACTTCGATAACCAAATTCTAATATTGAAAAATATCCATTTTAGCCTTATTAATAATTAATTAATTTCTTATTAATTTTTGTGCGATGTTATAGTATCCTCCTTCGGATTACTACTTCAGTCATCGCAATATTAAATCGCTTCAAAAAATCCTTTAGAGTTTCTCTACAACCCTGATGGATGTTTGAAAAGACATCACATCCTTTGGCCAAGCAATATGAAGTTTGAACTGCTCCATAAAATTCTTTGCTGATTGATTGATACAGGATATAGACCTTAGTGCAAGCCGAGTGAACCACATTGTAAATACACCTTCTAAGAATTTGGAGAAGCACCTGCATCACACCACATCAGTAGCACAGGCACTATCCATGTGCCATTCATACTTCAATAGATGTTGTCTAGGATCGGTCATTACATTATAAGATGATGTCATCGGCATTGCAAACTTCTTGGGATAACTCACTTACAATATATAATCGGTGAATGGAGTCCTACTAGGTGTCGAACCCCATTCATTATTACTTTTGGGTTAATATTCATTTAGCAATCTCTTAATCATATTTGCTTTGAACTCTTCGTTGGTTTGGGCGGCCGAATGGTAGACATTAGAGACTGCCCCGAGTGTTTAATTCTGCAAATGCTCTTGGTTTGTCCCATGATATCTAGGCTCTCTTATCTCTAGAGGAGCCACTTGTTTATATTTTCTACGTTGCCTTTTTGGTTCTACAACCTTCATTTGAACACCATCAATCTATGCACTAGCTTAGTGCCCAACATCATTACCAGTATCATATAAGTTATCCTCGCTAACGGAAAGGTTCACTACATCAAGTGGCTGTCCATTTCCACCTTCTTTAACATGATCGGTACCAAGTTTATTATAGCACCACTTTGCCCACTTCGTTTCTTTGTTCTGCAACATCACTTCTCTTTATTTTTTCCTGCCTTCTCTCATATTCTGATCTAACAAAGATAAACTATCCTCCATGGAACTTGAAGATGATAAATCTCTACAGCTCTTCATATGCCTTTGTAGTTACTGGGCCAACATTGCAAAGTTTTTCTCTATTCTTTCAAAAATGGCATTCTAGCTACCAACTTCCTTTTGTTCACTTCAGCCATCATCCTATCAAGTTTGGCTTTGGTCACCATCTCCTACGGGGAAGAAGGCCCTAAAAAAGAATGGGTTGGCTGCATAGTCTCTTCGTTGTGTTGAAAAGCATCATCTTCTCTAGCAACAGCCCCAGATCTCGTGGAAGCTCTCTTAAGTGCCATATCTTTTAGATTCAATGTAGATTCTTCTTCAAAACTTAGTAACTTCATATCTACAACATCAAACTTCTAAATCAAACTTCTAGATGCTTGAAATCCAAAGTTCTAAGCTAAATCTTCACTTGGGAAACTTGTTTCTCAGTAAAAGCACCATAAATGTTAGGTCAAAAATGACATAACACTCTAAACCAATTTAAAACGAGAATAGATATTAAAAACGAGAATAAAATAATGGGAACACAAGATTTTTATAGCGGTATGACCTCAAATCACTGCCTAAATTTGCTTAGTTTTGTTGCTTTAAGATTTATAATGAGTACAAATGATTTACAATGATTCCAAGTCTAGAAAACAAGGTACTCTCAGGTTTAGCAACAATTCATGATAAATGGATAAAGTATAGATGAGAAGAGAGTGATTAGTTAGAGCCAAAAGTGTAAAAGTCAAAAAATCCTCTTTACGTTACTCCAACTTCCATATTTATAGTTAAAGTACACTACCATAGTTACTAGATCATGGAAGATTGGGTAAGAATTTAGATTCGTGGAAGTAGGATGGAAGAATGTCAAATTAGAATATTAAAAACATGTCATACCAACTAAAATATGGTCGGTACTAAGCTATTTGCTCATCATTGAAGAGCCTACTTCTTTATACTTGTATGGATTTCATATCTCCGAACTCAAAATTTGGCCCTTATACTAAAATCAACTTGGTACCGACCATAATATACTTACTCCAAACCACTCTAAACTTCTTATTCTTATTCATTCCATCATCACAAGCATCTCCTCAAGTTATTGATCAATCTCGTCTTTGTCTTGAAGTCTAGATTCACTCAGAAGTTGCTCGGTTTAAACGTTGGGTAACAAAATACAATATAATATTAACCAAATGCACACAATCAACCAAAATCAACAATAGACTTTGTGTGCAAAAGTGCAAATAATTCATTACATACTTCTTATACCTCTTCAGATGTACAATAATTTTCAATGTTGAATATGATATGAACTTCTTTAAGAGTTTTACTTTTATATAATTAGTAGTTTTTTCACATCACAAACAAAAAAAAACTTTTCAATCATACTAAAAATGGAAATATAAAACTTACTAATGAACCACAATCGAAATATGGAAACTCTGGTCAACCAATCAAATACAAAGCTATTTCCACCTATTTTAGAGAAAGACAGATTTAATTAAGGAAATTGAGCTAGGGTAATGATCAAATAAACCCAAAAAAAGTAATTGGGACACTATAACATCAAACATGTAATAATAGAATATTGCCCAAAAAATTGCAATAGCACTCCAATATCAATCAAAAATGAATTAACAAATGTAAAAATGAAAGAAATCAATGAAAGAAAGAGCAAAGGCACGACCTTTTTATAATGGTTCGGAAAAATCTCCACCATACGTCCATTTAATTATCTTCATTGATGAATTTCCTTAGGAATACATTATTTATAATAAGAAATCGAGTTACGATGAAGTAGATCTCGATTTTGCTCTCGCAAGTCTTGGGAAGAAGATAAAGATCCAAATGTCCTTTTCAAGTTGAAGATAGCTTACTACTTATCGATGGATCCTAAAACGAAGAAAGCCATATCGATCGATGTCGACCAAAATCAGTCGATACCAACTGATTTTAATGATTCCAAAACTCTAGTCTTCTTCATGGTTAATCCTCTAAAACTCCAATGCACACAAAATAAGGCAACAAGATCGGTTGGTATCGATCGATTTGATTTAGTCAAAACTTGGTCAAAATTGTATAATTCCACCATCTGGTTAATCTTGATGGTTTCCAAGTTTCTCAATCCATTCCTTCATCATTTATAGTCCAACTTCTCAGTCTGAGTTAATTCCAAAACAATGGTAAAATTGCTTGAAATACTTGCTCCTCAAAGCATGCTTTTATGGATAAAAAACATCCTTTGATCAAGAAAACACGTCAAGGTGGGAAAACTGTCATTAGTTGCGCATTTCGACTATTTAATAGCCCGATCATGGCAAATCGTTCAGGTTCCTCAGATTTACCTACGAACCAAAGTTCGTTCTAGACCCAGCGTGTCTAAGGATTCAAAACCTTGCTTAAATATCAATCATAAATCATTATTATCTTACGTACTCTTGGGATTTAATTATCATAAATAGATTATATATCATGCTATCATGAAATATAGATCATAGCGGTGCATTGCCCCCGATTGGAGCTTCGCTTATAAATCATCTAGTATCACCCAACATTCCATTATAAGTAAGTCCAATCGAATCAAGGCAATGATGTTCACCAATCATTCAATAACCATTATCAAATCATTTCAAATCAAATGGTGCTCGTGCCTAGATGTTAAGTTTTAACCTTTTTGGATTATAAATCTACATTCTGCCTATTAAACTAAAATTTGGTAAAACATTCAAAATGTTGTACAATGTGGCATATTCGAAAAAACTCCAACAACACACCTTAGTTTTATGATTATTCATGAAATTATTTGAAATACGATTCATAAATTCAAAAAATGAAATACGCAAGTCCAAATAACAATAGGCAATATGTTCAAGTCATGTCCTATTTTCAATTACGAACATGTTACAGAATGTATAAATAGGCAATTTTCTAATTGTTCAAGCAAAGTAATTGTAAATATCATATATATTCTTCTCCCTTATTAGCCTTTTTTCCATTAGAATTGTCCTTGAGCTCTCAATGAAGAGAACTTAGAGAAAATTCTAATTAGAAAAAATGATATGACGACCCATATTTTTAACGATTGTTAATTGGTAATTAACCGAATTAGATCATTGAAATATTAGTTTTGATTAGCCGAACAAATAAAATTCTGATAATTAAAATATCTGAATATATATAAATTGAATTAAAAACTATATTAGAGATTTCATTTTTTTTAAATCTCCAGGTATGATAAATCCTATAGAAAAGAAAATAAACTTTTTGTAAAGGTAAACTTTACCATTTAAATTCAAGGTAAAAATATCCATAAATATGTAAATAGATATATACAAGCTTTAGAGTATATATAAGTACATAAATAGATATGTATATAACCATACATATAAGTAAAGAAAAATTATATATATATATATATATGTATGAATATAATTATAAATGTGCATGATGATAACCAACATAAATGCATATGGAAATATATATATGAATTCCATAAATTAGATTAAATGAAAATGTTCAAATATATTTATATATATAGACAAACATATAGACAAGTCTTATCAAATAAAAATATACATAAGTAAGTATATATGTATATATGTTAAATGAAGTGGTAAAAGTGATAGAATGGAAATATACATATGGTGTATGTATATACATATGAATGGATAGGTATGTAAACATACAAGGGAGACAAGCATTTAATGCACATTCATCTTAAGCATACAATACATCATTTCTAGCATACAAAACTTTGAATCAAATCAAATCTTTGTACAAAAATCACATCAGGTCAAAGTAATTCTCTGACCAAAGAAAAGAATATGTAAAATCAAAAAGAAATAAAAAGAGAAAAAAATCTCAGCCTGGCTTCTCCAACACATTTCACTTCTATGAATAAATATTCACTGCCTATACTTTCAAATATACACTTTGGTTCACAAAAAAAAGGGATATCAGGCTTCAGATCAAACTCTGGAAATCATGTTCCAGACCAAGACTGTTCTCTGTTTCTTCAAATAACTATGAGTAAACTTAATTTTGAAAAGATAAATCTCCTTGATATCCTGATGCATGTGATGATTTATGATAGTAGGGTTGTAAATATGGTTTGCATGGATGAATTGTATGGTTGCTTGGATAAACAGGTTTTAAAATATACTGTATGTAATATACATACCCCTGTTGTGTAACAGGTTCTATAAATTCAAAGAAAAATTTATATCTCTTTACACAAACAGTTTTAGGCTATAATCTCTAAATGAAAAATGTTAGTAACAATGTAACATTAATTTTACAAATTGTTCCAAGTAGAATTATTCTGTAAATATTTTGGAAATAGGAATTTACAGTGAAACCCAAAACATATCAAAAATCCGACCCTCATGATTGCAAGATCCAATTATATAATTGGTTTCGTTTTTGAAAATGATGATTTTTGGCGATCGAATCATAATTTTTAAACTTGTAAATGGTGAGGAATTGAGAGATGAACGAAATCTGGGTTTTTGTCAATTTACGGCGAACGGGAAATTGTGGTGCTTCGTGATTGTCACTGGAGGTTGTTCGAAGATCAGGGATCTTAGGAAAAATGCTCGTTGGATTATCAGATGATTGTGGTGGCCGAACGGCGTTGATATAGGGTTTAAGGTATGGTTCAGGTCGACGATGATTGCGAGGGCTATGCGACGTTGTGATGGTTTAGAGTTAGCTTGGAGGTGGGGGAAAAGGAAGAGGAAGGTCTGGCGCGGCTATCGGTGCGAGCACGTGGGTTCAGATGGACGGAGATGGCGATGCGAGGTGTTTGGGTGATCGGGTTTCGTTTTGATAGGTGTTCAAAATTGTTCAATTGAGTTCTACGTGGTGGTCTGGGGTTCTGGGTGGTCGGGATGCTCTGGTAGGTGGTCGGCGACTTGCTGGCGTTCGGAACGTTGATCGGAGATGGTTGGATCAGCCGTACACGTGCACGCGTGTATGTTGTTGTCTGGGTTGTTCATGGCATTTGGGGAAGAAGGGTTTATATCGGGTAAAATTCGAAGTAGATGGTGGATTGCCTTGAAGTAGTGTGATGATCGCGAGTGTCTTGGGAATAGGCTCAGGTATTTTGGGTTTTGACTCGGGTTTTGGCCTAAGGGGATTTTCTGTTTTAATCTAAAGCAATTTTTTGTAAAACAAATCAAGTTTTAAAATTTTTAAACAAGGTAAGTAAAGTTTTTAAGTTATGTGATTTGTTTAACTTAAACTTGTTAAGTTAAATTCTGTAGTTATTTTAAAAACTTAATTTAGAAATGTAATTAAGTGTTGATTAAAAGAATAAATTGTTTTAAATCATATGTTAATGATAATTTAGCAGTTACTAAGATAAATGTTTTATCTTAAAATTTATTAGAGATTAATTTATTAAATAATTAAAGATTTATTAGCAAATAATTAAGGATTAATTAATTTGTAATTAAGGGTTGTTAATTAGATAATTCGAGATTAATTAATTAAGAAGTTAAGTTGTAATCAAGTATTAATTAACTAAGTTATTAGAGATTTATCAATTGTTAATTAAGGATTAATTAACTAGTAATTAAGAATTAATTAATTGTAATTAAGTTTTATTAATTGATAATTAAGGTTTATTAATTAATAATTAAGGGATAATTAATTACTGAATGAGGTTAATTAAGGATAATTAATAAAGTGATTAATTTAAAATTTTCTTCTTAAATGTAATTAATTAAAGGAATAACTAATTACTAGAAGTGATTAAGGATCATTAATGAATTAATTAAATATTAATTAATGTGAATGGTTAAGAATAATTAATCTATGTGACTTATTAAAGATTAATTACTTAATGTAATTAAAGAATAATTAATCAAGGAGGATTAATTAAGATGGATGATTAAAGAATGATTAATTAATTGAGTTGTAATTGATTAATGTTAAGTAAGCAGGATTAAGATAATCCAAGTGAGTAAGTTGGTGATTAATTTAATTGGAGATTAATTAAGAATTATATATCCTATAATCTTGCTTATGGATGGTTGAATGATATTGGATGAATTGAATTGGTTGATATCTCTGATATGTGATACTTTGAGATATGAGATATTTTGGTTGAACAGTGATATTATGATTTATCTATCTGAGATAAATTGTTGTGTGAATACGAAATCCTGAATATAAATTGTATTATTTAACTTACACACTTGTTTAATGAATAATTTTGGTTTCGAAGAGGCCGGGGTCGGGTATCAGTAAATACCCGAAACCACTTCGATTTGTAATCAACAATAATTCTTTATAGATTGATATGTGAAATCAATAAGGTGGAATGAAATAATTTAAGTAAACTGGACCATTGAAATTATGTAGTGGTACTTAAAATATTGTGTGTGAAATAAGTCTGGGCTATAACATGTTAGAACTCGTAGTAAGGTACAAGTTACCCGGGTTTAGTTATGTTTAACTTGATATTTCAAATTATATGGGTATACTCACGCTGGATTCCAGCCTGACCCGGGTGTTACCTTGTTGTAATGCTCGGGTCAGATCGAGTATTACAGATTTTCAGGTAAGGACGTTCTGGAGCTCAGGGGTCGAGTTGGATGGCAGGAACGTATGGAGTGTTTCCGCCGTGATATATTTTGGTTTATCTGAGACATGTTGATTTGTATATGTCTAGTGTTTGAGTATGTGTGTAACTCTAGTGTATAAAAATGTAATCAACTGATACAGGATTATTTTGTAAACCGTTATTATTTGATATTATATTTTGATCCGCTGCGATTTGTGAGAATCAGTAATGTGTTTCTGTTTCTTCTTCTTCTATCTCTTTCTTCTTTTCTTAACTATCTGGAATTTTCGCGATCGGAAATTTCGGGTCATTTCAAATGATAGGAGTGAGAAAAAAGTTAAGGGCCCCTTTCCATGAGGGCATCTCTATTTATTGTGGTTGGAAGGAGGTAAGGCTTACTTCCTGTTAAGGTAAAAAATGGATCAACACCCTGGATTGAGTGTGAAAGCACCTGCCTTGTTTATCAAGGCAAATGAAATAGAAAAAAGCAATAGAAAATCGTAGAAAACGCGAATAGACAAGAGGTTTTTATAGTGGTTCGGCTATTAACGAAGCCTACATCCACTTTATAGATTTGATTGATCAATTGATGTAAAAAGGAGTTTGGATTATAATATAATTCTTCTTTCCTAAGTTAGATCAAGCCACCATTGTTAGAGACAACTGGAAGGATCTTAGTTGCCCTTTAATGGCTGTTGTGAGGGAAAAGAAGGGTGAAGAAATAATGATAGAGTTTCGGCGGGGATCAGAGAAGACCTTTCCTAGTTGCAGATGGAATGGTATTTATAGGAGTTGGACAGCACTTTGGCCAAAACCGCTTTTTCAAAGGCCTGCATTCATCACACAGAGTAAGTCCAGAAAGCTTGAAGGTCATCATAGCAAAACATTTTGATCGATACTGATCCAATTGGATCAGATCAGTACCGATCCAAATAGTTAAGCATTTTTTATGCTTTGACCATTTGGTTGTCTTTCTTGCCTGATTACGATGCTCTCCATGTAGTTTCATAGCTTGTTGACTTGTTTTGATGATGATTCGCCTGTGGGTTAGATTGAACTGTAATCTGAATCTAATAAGTCTTCACTTCTTCAACTCGGATGCTTGGAATGTTATCAAATCAGTAGATAAGCTTAGTGGTGACATAAAAGTGTAAGACAAGTGGAACGGAGATCCAATAAAGCAATATTTTAGATCAGTACCGATCCAATTGGATACCGATCCGAAATGTTAGCCTAAAAATAGTCCAAACTTCTTGGGGTCCTTTATCTTGTACTTTTAGGCCTTCCAATCAAGTTTCGTGTCATTCTAGTTTAATCTGAATGTTCAAACTCCCATTGAATTCTGCTGGGTTAAAAGACGGGTTAACCCCCCAGAGTACGCTTTCGTTAAAAACAAGGTGTGCTTGAGAATCGTTTATCTTTCAGTTTCTTTTTTAAGGAGTTTCATTGGTCGTGTCTGGCCATCTTACAGAGCTATCTATGACGTACCGGTTAACTGTCCAGTCCTTAGTTGTGAATCTCCATTGTTCGAAATTATGGAGTGATCTCAACTTGATAATTTCCAAAATGAATACGGACATCGAGTAGGTCAAATAGGGAAAATTTGAGACCATTTGAGGGAGAAAATTTGGACCGGTACCGATCCAAGTACTTGACAATTTTTCCAATTTTTCTCTTCCTTTTAATACGAGCCGACCCCCCACTTTACCACATTTTCATTTGATCCAAGATTTTATCTTCCAACCGATCTAATCCCTTCGAGCCCTTAGCCTGTCGATCTAAGCTCACCTTTCGTTTAAGAGCCACTGCCATCAATATTACCACCAACTCCACCCGCTGCCGCCTCCTGGAGCTGCCGCCCTCAAGAGTATGCCTATTTTGAGGCACTGCCGATCTAAATCATCCAATAACTCAGTTTGGCCTCTCTTGAATTAGATATCTAATCACTTTTCTCAATTTCGGAGGTCGATGAAGTGGATTTTGACGTATTATTACATTATCGATTGGTGATGAAGTTGTGTTGGCGACATATACAGTGGAAGACTCGAGCCGATTGTGACTTTGTGGAAGAAGATAGTAAATCGACTTGAACTCTTCGAGGAACGAAGCAAGGGTTTTGCCCCAGCGCTCGACATGTTTTGCTATCTTTATCCACAGAGTCAGAATTAACTTGCACTGAGTTACACAGTCGATCCCGACACAGCATATCTGAGTGATTTTGGTTTTTCTGGGAAGTGATAATAGCTTAGGGTAGCATCTTATATGTAGCTCATGCTGTTATCATTTTCTAAAGAACTAAAATTGACTGATGCTGAGAATTCTCTACTCGATTCGGACCTATCGATCTATAGTTGCTTGCTTTGGATTGGTCCCGTCGCACAGTCATTGTACCTGGAATAGGAAGGGCTTTTCGTGTCGCTTCGGACAGCGGATCCAATATGGATTGTTGATTAACAATGGGTAAGTATAGAAGAAAAGAAATTAACAGGAGATACAGATCGCTCCTTCTGGTGTGAGTGGGCCATCTACAAGGAATGGTTTGTTTACAACGTTCATGACACCAAACCAACTCTCACTTAGATCATGCATCACATGCACACCCGGTTAATACTTGGAATCTGATCGGTGGTTAGTACACGTCAATTATCTTCCGAATTTCAAGTATCAACTATGCTAGAGTCTGTAGTTTAGAGATTAGGCATTCCTGACCGTTTTGAACACAAGCTTTCTTATATAGAATGGCGTGCAAATCTTCTTGGTGCAAATTAGTTGGAGAGAACTCACCTCTTTCTGAAGCGGAGTCATCGTCGATCCCAGCTGGATCCACTGCTTCCGTACTTTTAGGTCAATATGGTTGCCTGATTGTAGTCGGCCCCATCGTCGATCGCACTCCTCCTAACTTGAGAATCTTGCTTAATCCTCCGGAGAAAGATCCTTCAATTATTACACATAAGATGTTGCAAAGCATTTGCTTGCAATATGGTATCCTAGAGGACGACGTACTTCTGCCATCAAGAGGAGAATTTACTCATAGGCCACCTTCTGGATACATGACTTACCACCGGTATATGTGTATGTATGGTGCAGTGCCCCTGTTCAACCACTTCTTAATGACAACGTTTCAAAACATAAGGCTGCCCCTATTCCAAAATTTTCCAAATGGATATGCCATACTAACATGCTTATATGTTCTGTTCATTCGGAGGCTCAATCGTGCCTTGAGTTTCACTAAGTTGCAATATCTTCTATTATTCAAAAAGAGAGAGGCTAACCCATCACTCGTTTATATCGAGGTGCAACGTAGCTGGAAACTTATACTAGATCTTCCCAACAAAGTTCCTTTATTCAAAACCAGTTCTTTTTTGCTAAATGTCCGGAGGGATTCACCCGTTTATGGACCATGGGGAGTAAGTTTCTTTCACCATGCTTGGAATTTCCTTTAATTTCTACAAGTCTTCTGAACGATCGTATTTTCCTTATAGTTCTTTCAAAGATTAACAAGATCCATCACTTGGCCATGTTCTTAGCACCCTAAAAGTGGTCGATGCTCAAGAGCGCACAATTACATTCTTGCTCACAAACGAAAATCTCTGTCGTTGTGGGCTTTTACACCCTGGGAGGTATGTTGGATTTGTCAATGCTCCTTCCCGCTCTAGAACTCGAACCCGTTCTGTTTCCTCTTCCCATGATTCTGGTGAAGATGATGATGGTGATGAGGAAGAAGAAAGTGACTCATCTAATAGGTTAGAGAAGACCCCCGAGGAGGTCCAAATTCAAGTCGGATTCGACGATCTACTTAAAATGCCACATATCCCAGAGGATAAAGAAGAAGAGTTTATTCAACGGAAGGGCAAGGCTCCGTTGTTTGAAGGGAAGGAGGAAGGAGAGATTAGTGAGGAGCGTCCTCTAAACGAGAAAGAAATAGATTGGGATTCTAATAAGGGTGATGTTAACTTAGGCGACAAGGTCTCGGAGTTGAGCCCTGTACATGCACCCTCACCTCCTTTGAAAGAGCCTCTTGAAGGAGTTTCTCCCAAGGACAAACCTGTATCAAGCTCTCTGCCGGAAGGTGTCGATATTGACTTGGGAGATATGAGCGACATTTTTGTGTATATAGGTGACTTGATGGATGACTTCACTTCGGAAGGGTTTCCTTCCCAGCTTACTCAGATCATCCCTACAGGAATCAATGTCCTGACATTAGTTGGTGATCGATTTGGCTTGTTTATTCTACCAGGGTCGTTAAACTGTAGCACACACTTCACTAGGATCACACACTTTATATTATATTATATTATTTTCTAGGATGTTTTACTTCATTAAATGTCTCTTTACAAAAGTCGTTTTATCATTTACTGCAGTAATCATGTCTCGTGGCTTTTACAGTGATCTTGATCGAGTATTAGAGTCTGAGCGTTTGCAAAGACACTCTTCTAGGTACCACGCTCCCTAGGAGACCGACGAGGGGAGGAAGAGGAGGAAGGATAAGGAGGTGGAAGAGCGCTGCCGAGCCGAGAAAGATCAAGGCCATGATAGAGGAAGTGGCCATGAGAAGAGGAAAAGCCTGACTGAGCGGGAAGATCCGTCAATAAGGCCGAAAAGAGACCAAGAGCGAGAACCCGCTCCACAGCTTCCTGCTTCCACTGGATAACATTCCTGTTTCCGGTGTCGTGACCTCCTCCACTCATGCTGCTATGACCACCTCTCTCCTAATTTCTAGGCAAGCGACTTACATTCTCCTCGCTGGTCCCCCGCATCTGCAAGTTGCCTTCCCTAACTCTTTCTTAAAGGGGGTTGTTTTTTACAAGCCTAATTTGAAGTCAGTTCATGCTGAATCCTATTCACCCCATCTCCAAGCAATTCAGAGCGGTTTGGAGCAAGCCAAAGGGTAGGAAAAATTATACATGCGGCTATCCACTGTGAATTGAAACAACTACCAAGAAATTATCTCGTTCGAGTGTGAAAAGGATCGGTACGAGGAGCAGCTCGTGGATCGTGACGTGGAGATTCAGAGGCCGAAGAGAGAGAGAGAGGGATGATGCCCTCAAGAGAGAGAGCAAAAGTGCTTCTTTGTTCAAGGAGCTGAAAGAATCTATCGACCGGTTCACGCTCATATTCAAAGATGAAATAAAGAAATGCCACACTGATATGGCGGCCTTAGAAGAAAAGTTGAGGATAAGTGAGACAATGGTTGAAACGCAGAAGAAAACCATCGCCAAACAAGCTCAAGAAATTACCTCTCTTTGTAATATAGTTTCGACTTTAGATGCTGAGAAAAAGCAGCTGACGGTGGAGAAGGCTAGCATGGAAGCTAGCTTTTTAAAGCTTCAAGATACCTTCGTAAAGAAGGTGGAAGGCATGGATTCTACCATTTTGGGCTTTTATGTTAACTCCGTGCTGCATCAAGAGAGTCTCAGTTACTTGAGTCCGTTGTTCCCTCATATGCTTATTGTAGTTAGGGAGGAGATTATGGCCTGATTCCAAGATATTGGTGGTAGTGACACCGAAGAGGAGTTGGCTCAGGCATACTTGAATGAAGAATCCCGCCAAGCTTTAGTAGAGAACCAGGAAATCTTTAGACCGGAGAGGGAACGAGAAGCCATTGATCTTGCGGCCGCCACTAAGGCTGTAACCGGGCATTTTCCTTTAGGCCCTGTTAAGCCATCTTCACATCTTCATGCTGATGAGGGGATCGTTCCTACTTCTCCCGTAATTGTGCAGCCATCAATGGAGGGCAACAGTGAAGGCTTCGAACTTGTGGCGCATGAGCAGACCCCGTAGCAGGTAATTCCTTATCACTCCCTTGCTTGAAGACTTCCAATTTATGCCTGATGAAATTGCCGAGATAACCGCCCTTTATTCTGATATAATAGATCAACCCTCTCTTCCTTCCGAGTTCCCTCTTCGTCATGATGCTGGATCTGCTGCCATTCTAACCGCATCAACTGTCGTCTCCGCATCTTGCTCGCAGCTGTAACACCCCTTATTTTTGATAATATTATTTAGAAGATTTAATTAGATAAATTAAATAGAATAATGTAAATGTTAAGTGATAACGGGATTGAGATTTGAATAAATATAATTAAGGCCGTGCTCAATTAACTAATTAAATGGGCTAAAGAATGGTTTTTAAGTTAATTAATCTATAAAAGGGTATAATGGGAATTAGCCGCACAAAACCCCTTACCCTTATATATTCTTGTTCCTTACCATTTCATTTTCCGTTCACGTCATTTTGAAAACAAAAATAAAAACGTAAAAGAAGAGGAGCTGACTATAATCAAAGAGAAAAGAGAAAAGAAATCAAAGAAAAGCTAAGGATTAAAGCAAGGGGAATAAATCACAATCTCAATCCAATCTCCTTATCTTAATCAAGGTGAATAATAGTTTATACCATCTCTATTTTGTTTTATGATCATATGTTTTCAGATTTAGGATTAAATTTGTTTGTATGATGAATTGAATGATGATATGCTTGGATCAAAATATGTTAGTTCTAAGCAAGATTGTTTAAATATGATTTCTCATGGTTTTAAGTGTAAAACCAATTGTAATTGATTTTGAATGCCATGGAAAAAATTTATGTTATGTAAAACATGATTTTGGAGTTGGGTTTTAATTTTGATAATTTTCCAAGCTATGGAAAGACTATTATGATTTTCAAAGGAAAATATGGTTAATTGGGTTTAGAAACGTATTTCAAAAATTATATTGCAAAATTGGGCCTGAAATTTTGATATGTTAGATAACATGATGAAAGTGAATTTTTATAATTTTTGGGGATTTTTCCTAAGTGATTTGCTATGTAAATTAAATTATTTTAGAAGAAGAACTTATTTGCAACATTGGTTTTGTTTAATGGAAGGGCTTATTTGCTAAATTAACCTTGATTTAGATCTGAAATTAAGCGGCAGTTATTTTAGTAAAGAATATGAAAAGTTAAGGCAACCAATTATAGGTTTACACGTGGCAGGTTAGTTAGATAAAATTTTCTTTAATTGGCATTAATCAGCTTTTACTCAAAAACGTAGGCTCCGCCTCTAATAGAAGTACCTTTCGACTCAGAGCTTCCGCCTTCAATCAAGTCGAAATCCCACTAAGCCTAAACCAATACACAAGGTATCACTTAGATGGTACGTAGTGGATTGGAGAAAGGCGGAAGGCATGGTGTCGAAAGCATTGCTTCCCATGGGGTCGATACCTTTGTTTGTTTTAAAAAGTGAAGTGTCTACCTTTGTTTTATTAAAGCCTTCGAAGGAGTCGAAGCATATGTTTTCGAAAGAGGTTTTCTAGAGGCTTTCGAAGGGGTTGCCAATTTATGTTTTAAAGAATAAGCTTTCGAATGGGTTTCTTTACTTATAAAATAATGCTTTTTAAAGGTGGGGTTCTGACCTAGTTGAAGCCATACTGCCGTTCTTTTGCCTTTCGAGTGTATTGAAGTCATCAATGCCTTCGTAGGGTAGTTTTGTTTTAAAGATGTTCTAAGCCACTTCCTAAATGCTTTCGAAAGGGTCCAAGGGTTTCGAAGGCAATGGCTTCGAAAGGGGGTTTCGACGCTATCCTTTAATGTTTTGTTTAAATGATTTGAAGCTTTCGAAAGGGATGGTGCCGATGCCATCAATTTTTTCCCCAATACTTTTATATGATAAAGAATGGTTTTGAAAGAGATACTTTCATTTAGATTCATTTTGATCCAAATGATATTTTTATATAAACCCAAAGGTTTCGATAGAGGGACTTTCAATGGTTTCGGAAGGGATACTTCCAATGGTTTCGGAATGGATACTTCCAAATGTTTTGAAAGGGGTACTTTCACTTGTTTCGAAGCTATACTTCTAAAAGATAATAAGTAATACTTTATTACATTTGAAAGGTTTCGATGGAGAGGTTTTAAAGTGTTTCGAAAGGCAGGGGACTAATGTTTTGAAAAGAGATTTATATGCTTTCGAAGGAGGTTATCCAATGAGGTCGAAAGTAAGGTTTTGAAGGTTTCGAAAGCCTTAGTTTTCAAAAAAATAACCCAAATCTCATTTTTAAAAGAAAACCATGGCATAAATAAATAAAGTGTTTTTGAAAAGGAGTTTTTGAAGAAGTTTTCTTTGATTAAAAGGTTAAAAGGATTAACCAAGTTATTGTGTTTGCTTCTTCATGTATGTATATATTCACATTGTAATGGACCTATAACTGTATTTTAGGGAAGGGCAGATTAACCAGCTAGGTTGATACAGTAGTGAATATAAATTAAGTTAACTCCTAAATGAGTAGAATTGCATCTAGGAGGTCAGAAAGACCATAATGTAGGATGCTAAAATATTAAAGGAAGATATTGGCAGGGGCCAATAGGTTCTCAGTAAGCCCATGAAAACTGTATATAGGAAAAGATATTGTCAGGGGCCAATAGGTTCATAGTAAGCCCATGAAAACAATATATATTTGAAGATGTCAGAAAGACAGGTTCATAGTTAGCCCATGAAAACTATGATTTGATATTGGCAGGGGCTAATAGGTTTATAGTGAACATATAAACTATATCTGGATTAATATATTGACATATGTCAATAGGTTCCTAGTCAGCCCATGAAAACTAGGATAAGAAGAGAAGATATTGGAGTTACTAATAGGTTCCTAGTCAACCCATGAAAACTAGGAGAAGAGTAAAGATATTGGAGTTACCAATAGGTTCTTAGTGATCCCATGAAAGCATGTAACTGGACAGGGAGTCCTTAAACATTTTACCGATTATTAGTCAGCCCATGAAAACTATTGGTTAGTAGTAACCCTAGAAACTATAATTGTAACAGATAGTCAAAATGAAAGGGTATGGGTAATCTAGAATTGATTCACTTGTTTTGCATATCATCATATCATATTGTTTTGAATTGTTTTAAGCATTGTGGATGTAGTAGCACATTATATGGTTTTATAAAGGTTTTAGGATACCAGTGAGGCAAAAACCCGTTCCGCTAAGCGGCTTGGTCTCACTAGATATCTAAATGATTTGAGATGTATTATTCATACCAGGCTTTATGTCTGACTTGAAGTTTATGTTTTCTTTTTAAACTCTCGGGTAATCGATTAATTTTGAGTAGTTTGAGAGTTGAGGTTTTCAGGTACCTCATTAGACGAATAAAGCTTCGGGAGATGTGCTGGAGGCATGAAAGCTATCTAGTGTTCTCTTTTATTTTGATTCCGCTGTGTTGTTTGTAATGCCAAAATTGTTAGATTGCTTGTATATTCTCTGATCATCCAAGGGGCATCTTCATATATCGCTATTGGCGTATGTTGTAATAAATATATTTTCTTTGAACGTGGTTAATGATTGTGGGATTATGTAATGAATTTGAAATATTTTAAAATGGAATGTGGACTTTGTTTGCTGTTTTATTTTTTTTCCATATTCATGTGTTTCTGTGTATTAATGTATCTAACATTGCTGTATTTGGCCGTCAAGGATTAATAATCATGGATGATTGCAGCATCCGTAACCGTTAGTTTTGGGCCTCCAAGTAGGGGGAAGTTACAGCAGCCTAGTTCGCACTCCGAGCAAATTGCAGCGCTGCATGGTTTGGATGACCTCTCTACATCTCCAGAGGATGGCTTGGCAGCTACTAATATACGAGAGTAGGTGGATTAAGCTAGCCAACTAGACAAAGCTGAGGCTTAACACGCGAAGACCGAGCAACAGATGATAGCGGTGAAGAAGGAGAAGGTTGAAGAGCAGAAAAGGTCATCAAAGAGTTCTCACAGATCCCGTAAGCACAAAGGCAAAGGAGGGTACGCAAGTGGCTATGTTTCAGAGAGCGAGATCGCCTCTAGAGGGGAGAAGCCTGAGTAGTTGCCGATCAGAGGTAGAAAGGTGACGGGGGAAGCGGTGACAAGAAGTCATTATTTGTCTTTTGCTTTTCGGTTGCTTTTTGTACAAGTGTAGAGTCTGCACTTAGCACTTCTTTTTATTGTTGTCAGTGGTGTTTGTGTTTTCCTTTTTTCCTTTTCTTGGCCGATATTGTGCGGGCACGACCCCTGCTGTTTGTTGTTGTACATGAAAAACATTATAAGTAATAAAACTGTTGAAATTTTGATTGTATCTTCACTTTTCTTCTTATCTTTGTTTCACGATTCATCCACATATGCCACTCTTTTTTATTCATCACTATTTTATTTAGTCCCGTAATTACTGCCAAAATTCTTTGTTTGGAGTAATAGAACTATGAAGTATTCGCTACTTTGGTTGAGTGTCAGTGTGTGCCCCCTAGTTCACGGGGCTGTTTATTCCGAACACTTGATACGAGACTGGGTGCCCCCAGTCAGGTCTATACTACAACTCCTGTCTTTGGGAGTATCTGGCTTGAGATACTTGCAAAGCTCTTTAGCGGCCTCACGGCAAGTAATTTACGCACTCAAGTGATTTACATATTTAAGTGATTGGCAAAGCCGGAGCAACACAGATTACTTGGGATTTTGTTTAAGTGATTTAATTGTGATGCTGACATTCAGGCTATCATGCACACATATCACTCCTTGGAGTGCTATTTTCTTAGCTTCAGGGGCGGTACGTGATTTTTCATAATATGAGAGTTTCTCATCTTTGGATGCAATTTTGCTGACCCAAGTAGTAGTGTGTGGCTTACGAAAAGCGCACGGTGGGATCAAGGCTTGTCTAGTCATAGTTTTGTGAACCAAGAAGCAATGCATGGCTTAGGTAATTGTATTTGCTTGGATGTGATTCCACAATCCAAGAGGCGGTGCACGACTTTGATTTTGGGCCTTTTCGGTGTTGTCAGAGCAAACTAGTTCTTAGAAGGCAGGGATAGAGTTCCATTGATCCAACGATTTGAGTCGATTTTCTTTTTTCGACTCAACGGGTAGATGGGGTGTTCTCGAGCATGGTTCCACTATCTCAAGTAGCGATTGGATGGTTTTGATTCGATTTGACCCCGTATACTCAACAGGTTACTTTCATGAACACAGTTTTATTGGTTCAGAAACCAAGCAATTTTATTAATAAAAGTTGGGCAAATTGTGCCTATTCACAATGCCTTGGGTGTTCCGAGATGGCTTATTTATGGGAAATAGGAAATACATGAGATAATCTTAGATAAAGTAATGACGCAGCAATTCGTTGTTCTAAGCTCGGAGAATTTGGGTTCCATTAACGGTTGTTAGCTTGAACGTGCCATCTCCTAGCTTCTAGCCGATCACATAGGGCCCTTCCCAGTTTTGTCTGAATGCTTCTGGTACAGGATAGACCCATTTGAGGACAAGGTCTCCTATTTTGAAAGTACGGTTACGGACCTTGAAGTTAAAAAATCGTGCGACCCTTTTCTGGTGAGCAACAATCCTGAGTTTGGCTTCTTCCTTCTTCTCATCGACCATGTCGAGTGACTCAAGCAGGATCCACTTGTTCTGCCTTTGATTGAAATTTTTCCTTCGATGAGAGGGGACTTCCAGCTCAACTGGGATCGTTGCTTCTGAACTATATGCCAGGGCGAAAGGAGAGTGCCTACTTGCAGATTTGTGTGTTGTTCTGTAAGCCCATAGTGCGAGTGGAAGTTCATCAACCCAATTTCCTTTAGCTCTAGTTAGCCATTTTTGATAGTGGACTTGATGATCTTTTTCATTGCTTCCACTTGCCCGTTTTCTTGCGGATGTGCAGTAACAGAAAAGCTTTTCTCGATTCGGAAGCGTTTACAAAAGTCTTTGAACTCAGCGCTCTCGAATTGAGTCCTGTTATCCGTAATGATCTTTTGTGGAACTCCAAACCTGTAACTAATATTTTTAGTGACAAAGTTAATAACTTTCTTTGTGGTAATAGTGGCCAGCGGTTCTGCTTCGGCACATTTAGTGAAATAGTCAACAGAAATGATAGCGTATTTCGCTCCTCCTTTGGGTATTGGTAATACACCAATCAAATCGATTCCCCAGATTGCGAATGGCCATGGGCTAACCATCTATGTTAGCTCTGTTGAAGGAGTTCTTTAATCTTGCCAAACTTTTGGTATTGGTCGCACCGTCTGGTAAAATCTGTTGTATCGCGGTTTACAGTTGGCCAGAAATACCCATATCGGAGGACTTCTTTACAAGGGTTTGACCCAAGGTGTGGTCTCCACAGTCGCCTTCATGAACTTCCATGAGGATTTTTCGAGCTTCGTCGTTGGTCACACACCTGAGCAAGGGATTAGAGAATCCCCTTCGGTAGAGTATGCCATCCTGTACTATGAACCATATGCCTTTTGAAGGTGCTTTTCCATTGGTTCCTATTTGCGAGGAGTGTTCCTCTGAGCAGGTAATCCTTTATTGGTGTCATCCATGTTTCTGTTCTTTCGGTTGTCTCAAAGATCCAGTCGATATCAATCTCGCTCACGCTCGGAGCAGTTAGCGTTTCAACCGGGACTAGTCCTAATGACTGAGCTTCTCCAGAACTGGCTAGTTTAGTTAGATAGTTTGTTTTTGTGTTTTTCCCTTGGGATATAAGTTATGGTGTAATGTTCGACGTTATTCAGCAATTCCTGTACTTTAGATAGATACGGGGTGAGATTCTCTCCCCAGCCTGATATTCGCCTTTCACCAGATAGACGACTAGTTGGGAGTTGCTATAGATGTGTACGGACTTTATCACGAGTTCCTCCATAACTTTCAGCCCAGCTATCAATGCTTCATATTTTGCTTCGTTGTTTGTTGCAAGGAATTCCAAGCACAAGGCATAGTAAACGGATCGTCCTTCGGGAGTTTCAAGCACGACTCCTGCCCTTGAGCAGAAGTTGTTAGATGCACCATCGATGAACAACTTCCAGCATATCTCCACTTCCGGAGTTATTTCTTACTCGTTATCTCATATTGTAACCTCTGTAATGAAGTCTTCCAATGCCTGTCTGTTGATCACCCTTTGAGTATGGTATGTGATTTCATATTGATATAATTCGATGTTCCATTTGATAAGCCATCCAGAGGTCTCGGGGTGGTATAACACTTGCTTTAAGGGTTAATCGTTAGTACTTTGATGGGGTGTGCCTTGAATTATGGTCGTAGTTTTCTAGAAGCGATCAAGAGGCAATATGCTAGTTTTTCCAATTTCGGATAGTTCTTCTCGACTCTAGTGATTCATTTACTGTTGTAAAATATGGGTCGCTGGATCTTAGCTTCTTCTCGTATGAGCACAACACTTAATGCATGTGGCGAGGCTGCTAAGTAGATAAACAAGTCTTCTTTCTTTACCGGCTTGGATAGAATTAGCGGGGTTTCCATATGTCGCTGCAGCTCTTCGAAGGCAGTCTAATAAGCCTGATTCCATTTGAAGTTCTTCTTTTCATTCTTTAGAGGGTCAATGAATGGTATACATTTGTCGGTTGCCTTTGAGCTAAAGTGGCTTAGTGCTGCAACCTTTCCATTCAAGCTTTGTAACTCTTTCTTGTTTCTTGGGGCCTCGACTTCCCATAAAGCGTTAATTTGTTCAGGATTTGCTTCGATACCTCTGGCGCTTACAATGAATCCTAAGAACTTTCCAGATCTACCCCCAAAGTGACATTTAAGTGGTTGTCCAAGTGATTTATAGCTATGCACAATTTAACTAACATGTTGTCTACATAGACTTCCATACTCTTCCCGATCTGATGTTTGAACATGTCGTTCATTAGTCGTTGGTAGGTTGCCCTAGCATTCTTTAAGACGAATGGCATCACTTTGTTGCAGTATAATCCTAGATCAGTAATGAAACCGGTGTTTTCCTGGTCAGGTTCATGCATCATGATCTAGTTGTACCCCGAGTATGCATCCATAAATGATAGAAGTTCATGTCCAGCTGTCCCATCCACAAGTTGGTCGATTCTAGGGAGAGGAAAGTTGTCTTTTAGGTAAGCTTTGTTTAGGTTCGAGTAGTCGATACAAGTTTGTTATTTTCCATTGGACTTCTTGACTAAGACCGGGTTGGATACCCATTCGAAGTAGGTTGCATCGTGAATAAAACCATTCACTATCAGCTTATCCACTTCTTTTCTCAGCGCTTTGGACTGTTCGGGTCCTAGGCTACGTCTCTTCTGCTTCACTGGTGTATACTTGGGATCAATATTAAGTGCGTGGCATGCAATTTTCGACAACAACCCGCACATATCAGAATGTGTCCAAGCGAATACGTCCAGGTTGGCATGAAGAAATTTGATTAGTTCCTATCGCATCTTGTTTCCAAGATGTGATCCAATTTTTAGGACCCGAGTCGGGTCATCTATATCGACTGGGATAGGCACCGTCAATTCTGCCAGTGTTGCTTGATTCTCCCCTGAACTCTTCTTTCTAGGGTTCAAAGCCTTGTTGAATCAGCTATGGTCCCCAAACTAAGGGCGGCTTTGTAGTTTCTATTCGGTAGGCTCACAAATTTGGAGATTTCTCCCCCACATTCCCCTTTTCTTTTTTCTAGACTCGTGCAATTCTGTGATGTAGCATTCTCTAGCGGCACTTTGATCACCTCAAGTCCATTATCTGTCGGAAATTTCATGGTTTGACACCACTAAGCTAAAGCAATCCTGAAATCTGCTAAAGTGGGCCGACCTAAGAATGCATTGTAAGTGGATATTTCATCTACAATCACAAAGGTCAAGATAAGAACAGCACTTCGGTCGCCGTCCCCAAGTTCTACGGGTAAATCAATTGTTTTGATAGGTAGCTTAGGTTCACTTGTGAATCACTGGATCTTTGTTCAGCAAGCGGATATGTCTTTCATACTGATCATCATCTGATCAAATGTATGTTTGAACAGGATATTCATAGAGCTACCACTGTCCACCAATACACGTCGGACCATGGCTAGTCCGATTCCTAACGAAACGACCATAGGGTCGAGGGTCGGAGCTTTTATTCCTTCAGTGTCTCGATTCCGGAACACTATGCCATCGTTCTGGGTCCTTTGCTGCTTGGCACGAGTTCAGTCTTTGATTGCGACGCATGAATCTTTCGGAGCATGTCTTTGTGAGCTTACGTATCGCTCCATTTCTCCCAAACTCTTTTGCGGTTCCGACGATGAGTCTCTAGTCGGTCCATTTGGATCTCTTGTCATTGGTTCCATCTTGGTTTCCCCGGTCTCTAAGGGCTTGTAGTGTTGCAAGGTGGTCAGGATTTTGCGGTTTCCTCATATATTGCTGAAGCTTGTTTTCCTGAATCAGCTTTTCAATCAGGTTCTTCAGGTAACGATACTCATTCATGTTGTGACCATGTGTTCCATGGAAGCAGCAGTATTTTCCGAAAAGCTTCTGCTGTTCTGTTGCTTCCTTTTTAGGTGGCTTCTTGTACTCCTCTGTCCTTTGTGTCGCAAGGTAGATGTTTTCTAGAGTATCATTGAGCGGGGTATAGTCTTCGGGCCTCAAGCCTTTAAGTCGTCTGTTTCCCTTGTTGGAATTCTAGTTCTTCCTTTTCGGGTTCCCATTCTTCCCCGCGTTTGCTGCAGCGGTCCTGGAGGTATTTGCATCCTGGTTAACTACCATTCCATTCTGGCTAGTGTTGGTTGGCTGTAGGTTAGTAGGTTTTCCTTCTAGCTCCTCTGCCTCTTCTAATCTCAATACCGGCTCGCCTTACGGTTAAAGTCCTTCCTAGTGGTAAGTTGTTACATTTTGATCAATTTTTCAAATTTAGTGTCGGAATGGATGGCACAGACCAAGGCCATAAAGACAATATCTTCGTTTACGTTACTTACTTCAGCGACCACGGTGTTGAATTGACTCATGAAGGATGTCAGAGATTCATTTCATCCCTGGAATAAGCTAGATAAGGACATCACGTCTTTTGGTTGTGCGGTGTGAAGCCTAAAATGGTTAGGGAATTTTGTTGTTAATTCACTGAAAGTGGAGATGGATTTTGGTAGGAGCCTGGTGAACCACATGGAAGCAATTTCCTCCATAAAGATTGGAAAACATCTACATCGAACAGCATTCGAAGCACTTGCTTCGTCCATGTACCAACTGTACTTTTACAAATGAGGTTTCGGGTCTCTAGTTCCATCGTAGGACGGAATAGTTGGCATTGTGAACTTTCTAGGGTATCGTTCGTTCAGAATGTCATCAGTGAAGGCAGTCCGACTTGGAGCACATCCCCATTTGTCATCTCTCCTATCCTTACTTTCATCCATCAAGCGCTTGACCATATCTGCGATATATGCCTCTGATGTCAGGTAGTCCGTGGGTTGGTATCAACACTAAGTGTTTGATCTTGCAAATGATCTTGGTAAGTGGGCTGAAGCCTAGGCTCTACTATCTTTGGGAGAGTCACTCCCTTGGAGTTCCATAGGCTTGCGGTTGGTCAGGTAGTGGCACTTTGGACCTCCCTGCCGGTATTGAGTGCATTAGTGTTCTCTTTCAACTTTTTCGTCGTCAAGTTTTTCACCATCTTCAGGGTCGGAGAGATCCACTACTATATCTTCCCGTGGGGTTTTCGTCCCCAGATTTAGGTTCATGGCAGGCTGCTTTGCAGTTAGTGGAGTGCTTGCGTTTCCTTCTATAGTGATTCCTTTAGCTTCACCCACTGTTCCATTTTTCTTCTTCTATTTACGCCCGAAATGGAAGAATTTTCCTACTCTATGGCAACCGCAGGTTTTAGCATGGTTCTTAAAGCAGCTAGTGATTGTAAGGTTTCAGGGGCATTTAATTTGTCCATAAATGCTTTCCGGTTGTTTTCCATCTTTTGATTGATTTCATCAACCATCTTATTCAATTCGCCTTTAGTGATGACTTCATGCTGGATGGAAGGTCTCGACACCTGAACTCCTATGTTGGCTCCATAATTTTCTCTGATTAATGGATTATTGGTGCCATTGATCTCAACTTTCTTAGGATTAGTTCCTTCTCCGGCTATTGCAGCTCCTATGGATCTTCCGGAAGCGGATCTCTTTCTCTCCGATGCTATTGATTCTCAGTGGCAAATCTTTTAAGCAGAGACTAAGGATCTAACTGAACCTATCCAATCCAAAGTAGATAGCTAGATCTAAGCATGAGTTGAATCCTTCTCAGCGAAAGCACCAAAATGTTAACAAAAAATGGATTAACACCTTGGATTGAGTGTGAAAACACCAGCCCTGTTTATCAAGGAAAATAAAATAGAAAAAAGCAATAGTAAATCGCAGAAAAGTAAAGAGACAAGAGGTTTTTATAGTGGTTCGACTGTTAATGAAGACTACATCCACTTTATAGCTTTGATTGATCAACTACTGTTACAAAGGAGTTTGGATTACAATATGATTCTTCTTTCCTAAGTTAGATCGAGCCACCATTGTTAGAGACAACCTGAAGGATCTCAGTTGCCCTTTAATGGCTGTTGTGATGGAGAAGAAGAGTGAAAAAATAACAGCAGAGTTTCAACAGAGATCAAAGCAGATCCTTTTCCTGTTACAGATGGAATGATATTTATAGGAGTTGGAGAGCACTTGTGCCAAAACCGCTTTGTCAGAGGCCTGCATTCATCACATAGAAGTCCAGAAAGATTGAAGGTCATTGTAGCAAAGTATTTTGGTCGGTAACGATCCAAATAATTAAGCATTTTTGATGCTTTGACCACTTGGTTGTGTTTTTTGCCTGATTACGATGCTCTCCATGTAGATTCGTAGCTTGTTGACTTGTTTTGATGATGATTAACCGGTAAGTTAGATTGAATTGTAATATGAATCGAATAAGTCTTTACTTCTTCAACTCGGATGCTTAGAATGTTATCAAACTAGGTAGGTAAGCTTAGTGGTGACATTGGAGTGTAAGATAAGTAGAACAAAGATCCAATAAAGCAATATTTTGGATTAGTACCGATCTGAAATGTTAGCCTACAAATGGACCAAACTTCTTAGGGTCCTTTATCTTGTACTTTTAGGCCTTCCAATTAAGTTTCAAGTCATTTCGGTTTAATCTGAATGTTCCAAATCCATTCAATTCTGCTGGGTTAAAAACTCGGTTAGCACTTTCACTAGTAATGTGGGACTTTATAGTGCCATTTGTTACTATCTTAGTGGTAGCCTCAACATGGAGCATGTGATGGAATCTGAAGGCCTTTGAAGCTTTATGAAGGAAAATACACCAAACCCTCTTGAATTTGTTCTTGTTAATGATTTTATTCCTTTTTCTTTGCATGGCCTTCGACATCCTATGGCCTTGATGTCGTGCAACGTCGATAATATACAATATTCATGAAATACGGCATCACCTAACATTTGATGCCTATTATTATGTCGTTGACATGCTTCTTAATGAATTGCCATGGTTGATGAAGTATGATATCAATAAGATATGGCATTTGTGTTAGGCGGCTTTGAAGAGAGGCGACATTAGTTGAAATGTGGCATTAAAAAGATGTTATATTGATGAGATGTGACTTGATTAGGTGCGACATTGATAGGGTACGACATTAAGGAGAGGCGATATGAAAAGTGACGACATCGACTTGATCATTCACCGGTTATTTTCGACATGCATAGTATGACATCTTTACTGCTCTAATGGCATGCAGCATTGATCGAGTGCGGCACAGAATCAATGCAGCATTGGATGACATGCGATATCATTATAGCTGTAGGCTTTTGATGTCTTTTCTCTTGCTAGTCTTCGACGTTGATTTTCATATTGATGAGATGTGGCAAGGAATTAGTGCAGCGTCATTATCAATTGTAGGCCTTCAATATCAAATATTCCCCTTCCTTAGCATCTGAAGCCTTGAACTTCAACATACATCTTTAGCTTCGGCATTGATTCTTTTTCTTATATCCTTTAGAAAATATGTGGATAACATTTGCCCTCCTCCTAGTATAAAAGAAGCTTTTTACACTTTAGTGTAAAACCAAGAATTTCATCATTTTTCCCGTTCCTTGCAAGGTTTTCTTTCTAACCCTGTTTTCCTATAAACCACAAAACAAATGATAATTTTTACTATAAACTTTAAATTCAATTTTAACTTTGAGCAATTCCTATTGGGTTTGATTAAGTTGTGAATCAGTGTATATTCTTTTGCATGGAGAATCCTCCATACCTTCTATATAAGCCGTGATTATATTTAAATATTGTAAATTTTTCTTGAAAAGGCCTAAAATCTATTTGGCATCAAGTTTATTTAAATAGTATCCCATAGAATCAAGATTAGAAAACTATTTTGAAATAATGATTTCATGAATAAAAAACTAGAAGGTCATTTAAGAATTATAATTTCCTAAGTAGAAATCCAAAAAACCATTTGGAAATATCATAGGAGGAAGGACCAGAAATTCTTCTGTCAATATTATGAGTAGAAGATCAGAAATCCATATGATGGTAATAAATTTTTAATTAGAAGACCAGAAAACAATCTCTTGAATAGAAAGCTTGAAAACCATCTGGATATAATGTCTTGAACAGAAGACCCAAAAATTATTTGGCAATAATAGAAGACCCGAAAACTAATCAGGTAATAACAGGGGACCTAAAAACCCATCTGGCAATAATAATAGAAGACCAGAAAACCATCTAGCAATGATAATAGAAGACCAGAAAACCATTTGGTAATGATAATAGAAGATCAGAAAACCATCTAGCATTGATAATAGAAGACCAGGAAACCAATATGGCAATAATATGACTAGAAGTCTAGAAAATCCATTTGGCAATAATTATAAAAGACCAAAAAACCATCTAGAAATAATAGAATACCAGAAAACCAATCTATTAATAACATAGACCAAAAAACCCATCTGGCAATGATAAAAGAAGACCAGAAAACTAACCTGGTAATAAGATGACTAAAGTCCAGAAAATCCATCTGGCGCTTGAAGATTGCTTTTGTATAGAAGCAGCTTGATCTTGCTTTGGAGCACAAATGACTCATTCTTGATTAATATTCCTCTAAAAGATTGATTTTGTTTTGGAGCGCAAATGACTCATTTTTTATTGATCTTCATCTAGAAGATTGATTTTTCTCTGAAGCGAAAATGACTTATTTTTTATTGATTTTCCTCTAGAAGATTATTTTTGCTTTGGAGCGCAAATGGCTCAATTTCATCTTCCTCTAGAAGATTGCTTTCTCTTTGGAGTGCAAATGGCTCATTTTTGATTAGTCTTCCTTTAGAATATTGGTTCGATCCATTATTTTGGATAGAGTTCGTTTGACTTGATTGATTTCTTTAGCACCATCTTAGGTGATGATCTCAATTTGGATCTAATCCCTTATCACCGTCTTAGGCGATGATTTAGGTCTTTTGTCCGGTGCGTTTGGCTAGCTTTCCTTAAGTAGAACCAAAGACTTACCTGACCTACCTCTAGGAAGCACTTCAGTAAGGCCTTAGTAACGATACTGAAGGCTGGTTTGGTGCTTTGGTCAGGCCATCTTAGACGGGACCAAAGGCTTAATCCGCCCTCCCTCTAGGAGGTGCTCCGGCCAGGCCACGTAGTCAGGGGCAAAAGGTCTGAAGATGCTTTAGTTAGCCCTTTTCAGGCGAGACTAAAGGCTTACTTCGATCTCCCTCTAGAAGGTGCTTTGATCAGGCCCTTATGGCGGGATTAAAGCTTTATTTCACCCCTTACTACCATCTTAGGTAGTAGTTTAGAATTTTCCTTTTAATTCTTTCCTTTATTGGACTATCGATTCCATATACATACTTGTCTTGATTTCTTTATTTGTCTATCATAGGAAAATATGCCTTAGATGTTCGGTGTTCCAAGTTCTTGTTGCGACATTACCATTTGATCGACATAGTCGATAGGTCCCTAGTGGGATTTCTTCATGGATAACTAAGGGTCCTTCCCAATTTGGCCCAAGTGGTCCATACGCTGGATTTTTAGTATTATCCATCACCTTTCGAAGTATCTAATCTCCATTTAGAGATGATGGTTCCTTTATTTTGGAATTCTAGTACTTGGTTATTCTATGCTGATATTCAACTGTTTGTATGGATGCTTTATCTCTTTGCTCATTGATTGGGTCTAGGGATTCTGTTTTCAAAACCTATTTTGGATTAAATGCATAAGCTATCCTTCGATGAGAGGGCAGTTCAACCTTGATTGGAAGCATTATTCCTTATGCATATGAAATACATCCTGTTGTAGCTTGATATTCCCAAAGTATGAGTGGTAGCCAAATTTGTTTTCACAAAGTATATAGCAAAGGATGGAAAGTATTCCTCACTTGGCGTATTCCATTCGGTTTTAATATGAATGAATCTCTGTTGGTCTTTATTATTTACCATTTTCCTCTTTGATAGAGGCTAGATATATATGTAACTCTTTAGTGAATTCATACTTCTAGGGGTAATTCTTCTTCTCGATTCACTTCATGTTCAAATACATTTTGTGGTTCTATTGGTAACCAAAGATCATATTTCGATAATTGATGTCCTTGAACCTATAATTACTTGGAACACTCCGAATTGATTTTTCTACCTTGTCACCACTTGAGACATTGGAATACACATTTTTGTTAACAGATTTCCAAGAAATATAAGTAAAGTACAACTTGGTTGAGGGGAGACCTAGGTAAATCTAGGTTAGCTTTCTAGGAGTGCACAATACCCATGCTGAATCCATTCTAAGGTTGGAATCATAGGTGCTTTAAAATTTGATACAAGTTATGATTGAAATCATAGGCGCATTAGAATTCAAAACAAGTCATGGTTTAAGAAACCTCCATTGCGATGTAGTCTCACTATTCTATTTCGAACGATCCCTTTTATTTTGAGTATTGTAGCTTGAAAATTACTTGGATGTCGATTCGACTCCTGAGTTGTAGGTTTACTTAATCTTTTCCTCTTTTTTAATTGAAAGGTGGTTTTCTACTCGTTTTGCCTTGATGTGTCGACCATTCTGCCATTACTTGTTCTGGTTCGCTTTTCTTTTAGCTTATCCCATGCGCCTGAGATGATCCGTATAGAAATCTTTTCATAGCCTCACTTATTCCTCCTGGCCTCTCTATTATGAGCTCAGGCTTATGGGAATATAAACCTATCATCCTGAATTTCTCGGTACTCCTTGATCTGAGGTTGGTGGTTATTCAGTTTCTATTACTGCTTTATTTTCCAAATAGTGGCGATCACATGCTCTCTCTTGAATATCTCTTTATTTGAAATAAGGGTAGCTTCTCTAAGCATTCGTGTCCTAAAATTATGAAGTGATTTATTAATGGTTCTTTGCCTTTCCTAATATCTTTAGTCGATATCTAGGCGTTCTATCTACTTAACCATCTAGCTATTCAAATGGATATCTCTTTCCTCAATAAGTATTGGTTTTATTGATTTGTCCATTTTATGGCTCATGCTCATGACTCTCGATGAATGTTTTTCCATTCTCCAACTTTTTGAAAGCTACTTAGAGCATTCTAATGGCCAAGATGAGAGATTCTATTTGTAGTGTTCGAAGTTCAAAGGAAGTTTTTGTAAAACTTATTTGTTAAAATAATCTGACCATAGAAATGTAAATATCAAATAAGGGACTGAGCGGTCATGATTCATGAACCAATAGTCCTTTAGTTGAGAATATACTCTTCTAATTAGAGTTTTAGCGGTGCTAATAAGCCTCAATATTTCCAGAAACTTTCTTTGGAAAATATACATAGATTTCTCCTTTTCAATAATTTCTGAAAGCTATAAGAATGCTCTTGTCAACACATTTCAGATCAAAACTTTTATAGGAAATTACTGATGCTAAGCAACATATATTTGAAGATTTTATAAATATATGTATTCCCTGATAAATATATATGCATTCCCTAATCTATAGGGTAATTTGTAAAAAACCTTTTGATTTTTGAAATATTTTCCCAAAGATTTGTTTGGTGAAATTTTTTGTAAAAACTACTTTGTTAAAATGAACGTTGGTGTATATTACTCCACCTTTGTATGATATGTATAGTAGCACCATCTTAGGTTTTGCTTAGCAAAAAGAAATGTCATGTTTGTATGTCTTAGAAGTCATGATTCATGAACTAATAGACTTTATGGACAAGAACACACTTTTCTTTAAGGATCCCTTCTTTTAGAGGATTTTGAATACTTATCTTCTTCCAAAAACAGGCTTGTGATGGAGGATTAACGATGGTTCAGAAGCCTATAATGAAGTCAATGATATTATATAAATCCAAGCCTTACAATAGAGAATCATTTTATCTTGGATATTGAAATTATCCTCTTTCACAGAAAACTGGAAATCTGCATTATAGAAGACTAGATAATCCATTTGATTAGAAGAATTCTACAATGCCATCATCGAATAATAAGAAGACCAAAATATTATCTGATAATAAGGAGACTAGAATCTCATCTGATAATAGGGAGACCAGTATCTCATCTGATAATTAGAAGGCCAAAATCACATCTGATAATAAGAAGACCAGAATATTATCATCCGATGTAAGAAATCTAGAAAATCCTCTGATATAAGTAACTAGAAATCTATCCGATATAAGGAGATTCCACTATGATTTGATAAGAAAATTTAGAGCTTCTTGGATGTTTACTCATAATAGATTAGTCCTCATTTCATCCGGTAAAGAAGCTTGAATTCCACGTTGGTATGTGATGAATATTACGTATAAACTAAAGGAATCAGAAATTTTGATGAGCAGAGTTGATCTACGGTGGACAATAGCTATAATACTTCACGGCTGAACTCATTAAATTGCATGCTTATATATAACATGCCTTGCAAAACGGTAGCTTTTATAATTTAAAAGCAACAACAATAATAATCAGAAATAAAAGTGCAATATGGTCAACATTTTCCAAGTAATAATAAACTCGATGTGTAGGCAAGTAAAAACTCATAATTAGAATATTTATTCATTCATTTTTTTCTTATTTGGTATATGCACTTAAAATGTCCCATATCGGTAGAAGGAGCCCTTTAATTTGGAAAATCACTATTCTTAAACAATTAATGCTTGACATCTCAATGCTTATTACCCCATTGTAATAATTATTTTTAATCTTATGCTAGTCCACGTGGATAGCAATAAGCATGTTTAGGCATGTGCTCATGTACTGCAAAGCATAATTTTTACATGTGACCTAGTAGCATGTATATTGACCTTATGATATTATTACTATTTTTTATAAAATTTGTATCCTCGTCCACTATCTTTTCATCATTCTTGGATATGTACGAAACCTTTTGATACATTCAAAGTCTGATTATATAATCATACATCTATGAAACTATATACGCGTAACTTTATACTTTCAAAACTTGATATATATTTGAAACTATGAATTGTTCGAAACTTTGATGATACATATACATACACATATATATATATATATATATATATATATATTTGAAGCCAGTATGCACTCAAAACTTATACATTTTCAAAAAGACGACATACTCAGATCTTTTTCGAAATCTTACATATATATTTGAAGCTTTTTATTCAAAAGCTTTATTTATGACACCAAATATATATAATAAACTTATATACTTAAAACCATATATGTATGAAACCATACATACTTGCAACTGCTCATTTGCAAAAACTTGTATATTTAGAACTTACATTTTCCAAAGCCTATCATATAGTAGAACCTATCTATATTCAAATCCATATATCCACTTAAAGCTCATATATATTCAAAACCAATATATTTTTGAGACCTGATGCTCTTTGAAGTCACAAATATCCCAAAACTGATATATACATTCAAAACTTGTACGTTTTCATAAATCTGATGTACTTAAAAACCGATGTATATTGAAAACTTGTATATTTGAGATCTATACATTTTTAAAGCTTATGCATAAGAAACATTTGAAACCGATATTGAAACCTGTTCACATGAGATTGACATACACCAAGCTTCTACATCTAAACCATTTTTTAATTTCTGCCATGTATACAAAGCTTTAAATCTTTGAAATTTCAATGTATATGAACTAAATTCTTTTGAAATTAAAACCTTCATATTTTCAAAAGCCTGACATTTGAAATTCATGCATATATCTGACACGGGTTATTTTTGAAACTATACAGATATATGAAACTTTTTATATATTTTCAAAACAGACACATATATGTATGTATATGTGAAACTTTTATTTGCAAAGCCATATTTGAAACTTTGATGTATACAAAAATTACATATTTTCGAAAACTTGATATAAATAAAACTCTACAATCCGAAGCCAAATGTATTCAAAACTTATTTGTTAATTTAAAAACTCAGACATTCATTCAAAACTGTAAGTTTTTGAAACCCATATCATTTGGAACCATACACGTTCTCATAACCATATGCATATAGAGTTATATTATTCGAAACTTTTTATATATCACACACTTGATAATATTCGAATTGTGATTCCATTGGAATAGAATATTATTAAAACTTAAATACATATGTTAATTTGTATCTCTTACATTTGTGGAATCTGTCAAGCTTTTGAAAACTTTAATTTTGATCACTTTGTATTCAAATATGTAATTTCTAAAATTTGTAAATTTTCAAAATGAGGCCCGCTCATCTGAGACATGAGTTCTGAGCTTTGGAACTTGGGCATGGTTCTTTGTTTTTAATCTTCGGCATTGGGTATGCTTTGGATATCAGATACTGCGGCCTTGGGTAACTGGCGATATCAATTACCCTTACGACATCAGATATACCTTTGACATTAATTACTTTGCGGCATCAGGGAGCAGACGACATCAAATAACCCGGCATCATCACTATCCCCGTGCCATCGGCATCATTAACCCGGCCCCATCACTATCACAGTGCATATGTTATCAAATAATGCGATATTGTATGACTAGAGACATCATTGACTTCAGCGGCATCAATATTGTATGACTTTCAAAATCATTTGAATTTTGACATTACGGTAACATCCCATATATAGAGGCCCAAAACTAAGCGCCACAGATGCTGCACTCATCTGTAGAATTAGCTTTCGATGAAATATGGCTATGTTAATGGTACCACTAATATCAGAAGCACTTGAATATGAAACAAAACACAGATTTCAAAAAACCACATTTACTTCATTACATTTCATAACCAAATGTTTCACATTCACAACGCATAATCCCCAAATTGTTCCCAAGCACAGATCAATTATAATTATTAAAAATTACGCCAAGAACGGTATATGAAGATACCACATTGGTTGATCAGAGTCATATGGTCATAATAGACCTAATACAAACGACACAGCGGAAAATACATCAAAATTTAGTCGATGAAAACATTTATCCATTTGAAAGAACCTCTTTCTAAACTTTTGAAATCCTCTCTTTCAATATCAAACTCCAAACCTTTCGAAACCATTGAAATGCAAACCTTTCGAAAGCTACAAAACTTTGGACATCATTCTTTAAAATCACTTTAAAACATTGCCTTAGAAAAACTTTGGAAAACCTTCCATTTAAATATTTCGAATCCATTGAACTAAACCTTTCGAAATCATTCAAAAAAAACCTTTCAAAACCATTCAATATAAACCTTTCGTAACCATTCAATATAAACCTTTCAAAATCATTGGATTCAAACCTTTCGAAATCGTTTAATAAACAAATTTTTCGCCATTCAATATAAACCTTTCGAAACCATTCAATATAAACCTTTCGAAATCATTAGATTCAAACCTTTCGAAATCGTTCAATAAACACCATCCAACATAAACCTTTTGAAACCATTCACTTAAACAAACCTTTCGAAATCATTGGAAGCAACCTTTCAACTAAGTCGAGAGCTCTGCTTCGAAAGCGTTAAACATATCCTTTAAAACAACTCTTTCGAAAGTTTTGGGTTTTACTTCAATTTATAAAACAAGGGTGAATCACCTAAGTTAAAAGCTTCCTTTTGAAAGCATGGAGAAGTGGCTAGTTTTTAAAACAAGTAAACCTTTCATCTTTGTCGAAAGGTTCAAAACCAAACATTTATAAAGTGGCAGTAACCCTTTGACTGTGTCGAAAGGTTCCATTGGTAGTGGTGCTATCCCCTCCAAGATTTACTCTGCCTCTTCTTCCTTCCATATCTGTATTCAACCCTCGTGAGATACAGATGAATAGCCTAACTAAGACAGGAGTCTATAGATATAGCGTATACTTATATATATATATAGCAAATACAAGTACGTTATTATAACGTTATCTCATACCTCGATCTTAACTCTAATTTCTAAGGATTATGTTTTCAAAAATCATTTTTAGTTAAAATATTTCATAAACCATACTCTGATACCAAGCTATAACATCCCCTATTTAGAGGCCTAAAACTAAGGGCTTCAAATGCTGCAGTCGTCTATAGTATTAGCTTCGGGCGACTAAATACGGCTATGTTAATGGTATCACTAATATCAGAAGCACTTGAATATGAAACAAAACACAGATTTCAAAAAACCACATTTACTTCATTACATTTCAAAATCAAATGTTTCACATTCACAACGCATAATCCCCAAATCGTTCCTTGGCACAGATCAATTATAATTATTACAAATTATGCCAAGAGCGGTATATGAAGATACCCCCTTGGTTGATCAGAGTCATATGGTCATAATAGACCTAATACAAACAACACAGCGGAAAATACATCAAAACATAACAAGAACGGCAAATCCTAAGTAGCTATCCATTTCCTCCTGCATGCCTCCGGTAGCTTATTCATCAACATTCTAAAACCTGAAAAAGAACCTTAACCCCTAAGCATACTCAAATCAATTTTGAGCACCCGAGAGTTTAAGGGGAAAACATAAACTTCGAGTCAGACATAAAGCCTGGTGTGAATAATATTATACATACCGGAATAATTATGTTAAGTGAGACCACGCCGCTTAGCGGTACGGGTTTCCCCTCACCAACATACTTTTAAAACATATCTTTGCAAGACCTTTCATAAAACCATATACTGTGCTCCTGCATCCACAATGGTTAAATACTGTAAAGAAATCATTATGTAAACATACATAAATATCAGGTAATAATGAACTATCTGTTCAAACACACAAGTTTTGTTTGGATAACCTTTAATCTTTGGCTGACATGGGCCTACCAGACAATATAATCAAAATTAACCTAACACCTGTTAGATATTCTTCTTCTGGATTATCTATCCTTAACTATATGTTTAAACATTTCCCATCTGGACGGTCTGTCCTTAACTATATGTTAAACACATCACTTCTGGACGGTCTGTCCCTAACTTAATCATCTCCCTGGTCTTCTCCATCCTAATGGTTTTTCCGGCTCACCAATAACCTATCTGTATACAAACATATATTCCTTTCGGTGTGTAACCATAATTTAGTCTACCTATGACAAAGCCCTACACACTGGAATTTTGGACAACAATTAGATGGGGCTATTAGCTAATGTAAAGGCCGCGACCCCATACTAGTCCCATCTGGTTTTCTAATATCTGAGTCATTTTCACTTAAGGATCCCTTCCTATAATTTTCCTTGAAAACATTTTCAAAATGATTTAAAACCATTAAATCAAACTTAAACAAGGAAAAGTATAGTATACAATCTTTATACTTCACTCAAAATCATATCACCATGTCATATATATATTCTTTACTCAAAATTTAGTTGATGAAACCATTTAACCATTTCAAAGAACCTATTTCTAAACTTTCAAAATCCTCTCTTTCAAAATCAAACATTAAACCTTTCGAAACTATTCTCCAAACCTTTCGAAACCATTGAAAAGCAAACCTTTCAAAAGCTATAAAACTCTACACATCCTTCTTTAAAATTACTTTAAAACATTGCCTTAGAAAAACTTTGGAAAACCTTCCATTTAAACCTTTCCAATCCAGTGAACTAAACCTTTCGAAATCATTCAAAACAAACCTTTCAAAACCATTCAATATAAACCTTTCGAAATCATTGGATTCAAACCTTTCAAAATCGCTCAATATAAACCTTTCAAAATCATTGGATCAAACCTTTTGAAATCGTTCAATATAAATCTTTCGAAACCATTCAATACAAACCTTTCGAAATCATTGGATTCAAACCTTTCGAAATCGTTCAATAAACATATCTTTCGAAACCATCCAACAAAAACCTTTTGAAACCATTAACTTAAACAAACCTTCCGAAATCATTAAAAGTAACCTTTTGACTAAGTCGAGAGCTCTACTTCGAAATCTTTAAACATATCCTTTAAAATAACTCTTTCAAAAGCTTTGGCTTTTACTTCAATTTATAAAACCAGGGTGAATCACCTAAGTCGAAAGCTTCCTTTCGAAAGCATGGAGAAGCGGTTGGTTTTTAAAATAAGTAAACCTTTCGACTTTGTCGAAAGGTTCAAAACAAAATATTTATAAAGCAGTAGTAACCCTTCGACTGTGTCGAAAGGTTTCAAAACAGAATAGTGTTAAAACAACAGTAAAATTTTGACTTTGTCGAAAGGTTTAAAACCCTTACTTTAAACATTTGACCTGGTAGAAAGCAACCAAGTCGAAAGCATCCAAGTTGAAAGCTCTTATTCGAAAGCAAAGCAGGTGAAAGCTTTTGGTTTGTAAAACAAACATATCCCAGCCTCTTTGGCCATCAACCCTTCGACTTAGAACCCTTCGACTATGTCCAATTCATTACGTACCAAGTAGCTCGATACCATATGCATTAGTTTGACCTTGGCTAAAGCTTTGAACCTCTTGACCTTGCCGGAAGATCTGGGTCGGAAGGTTTATTGCCGTAAAGGCTGAAACATGTAAAAAATGCGATTTCTTTGTTTTTAACTTAAAAAAGAAATCTTTTCAACTAACCTGCCTTTGTTTGTCAAATCCTCATTGGTTAACAATTACTTTTCAGAAATGTGCTGCCACTATTTTTAAATTTTAATAATCGTTTTATTTTACAAAATACCCCTTCTCCTTAATTAAATATATAAAACATTTAAGTCCCATACCTTAAATAATTTTATATATTCATCAAAACACTTAGGAAAAATCTGGAAAAATCCTAGAAAATCTATTTTAATATGTTGCCTAACATATAAAAATTTCAACCCCAAATAATTATTATTTTACTTGAAAATAATTTAAGACCTAATAAACAATTTCCTTCACTAGAAAATTAATATAAAATCCATATTATTCAAAAAATTATTAAAATCGAAACCCATCTCTAAAATATCATTTCTGACCTATATTTAAATTTTCAAAGCATTTGGATGTCATTAAATAGGGTTTCCATGTCAAACATATCATAAAACTAACATGAACATATATAATCCATCAACAATATATATATATATAATTTTAATCATCAAAACATGGCATATACTTGCAAAATCATTTCGGGTCTATTCTTAAAACCGAAAACTAAAAGAAATTGAGATGTAGTAATTATTCACCTTAGCTTTGAGATTATAGATGTGAGATTTGATGCTGATTTAGTTGATTGTTTCCCTTCCCTTGAATCCTACTTTAATCTTCTCCTTGAGAATGATAATGGTGGCCGACCTTAGTATTTTTAGTTTGAGTAAAATGAAATGAACGTTAGCATTCTATCTCCTAAGGGTTTAGGGTATAAGCTCCACCTGTTTCTCATATTGCCCTTCTCATATCCTAACACATTAGCTTAGGTTATTTCATTTTAGTTTGCACATTAACATGGCACAGCTACCCTTAGCTAATCAATTATCAACTTATTAATCTCCACATTATTTATTTAATTTACCCAATTAATTATTCTAAATAACGTTATAAAAATATGGGATGTTACAGCGGCATTAATATTATATGACTTTCAAAATCATTTGAATTTTGACATTATTAATACTGTGGCATTAGGTAACCTATGGCATTAAAAACTCCATAATAAATTCCTGAGCCTCGCCATGAAGCCGACGATATTAATAAATCTCCAACAACATATACTTCGGCATTAATATCACAAATTTCGGCATCAATGACATTAGTATCAATATCACATACTTCGGCATTAATAACTCAATGTCGCACACTTTTGCATTAATAGCATCGGCCTCTTCCATTATCCCATTTTCTGATACTTATAAATATGGAACTCTCTGGATTTTTAAATTCGTTTTCACAAACCAATATCTTTTGGATTTACAAACTCAATAACATCTGGATCTAGAACCAGTTGAGGAATAATCATCTTTCCTTGTAAAATTAATGTCGAATTGGTATTTGATATTGGATGGATTGTGAGTTAAGAGCAACAAAGGGAGGAGAAGAAATAAATAAAGTTTTTTATTTAGGGATGTAATAGGATAAAGTAAAGTGGGAGTCATATGATGGAGTTATGCCGTAAACAAGTTATTAACCCAGAAAATGGATCAACACCCTGGATTGAGTGTGAAAGCACCAGCACTTTTATCAAGGAAAATAAAATAGAAAAATCAATAGTAAATCATAGAAAAGATAAAGAGACGAGAGATTTTTATAGTGGTTCGGCTGTTCATGAAGCCTATGTCAAGTTTATAGCTTTTATTAATCAACTGCTGTTACAAGAGAGTTTTGATTACAATATGATTCTTCTTTTTTAAGTTAGAGCAAGCCACCATTATTAGAAACAAAAGGAAGATCTCAATTGTCTCTTAATGGCTGTTGTGTGGGAGAAGAAGAGTGAAGAAAAAATAGCAGAGCCTCAACAGAGATCAGGTCAGGAAAAAAACCCCTCTTCTCTTGAAGGTAGGTTGGTATTTATAGGATTTATAGAGCACTCAGGTCGAAACCATTACACCAAAAGCCTGTAGTTGTCCATAGGAGGAAGCATGAAAAGTTTGGAATAATTCTGAGCTAATTTTTTTGGATCGGATCGGATCGGTATCGATCCAAAGAGTCGTGCAATTTTTGCAGAACTTCTATCTAGTTGGCTTCCTTACTTGCTTATGAGGCTCTCCATGTAATTTCATAGCTTGTTGACTTGTTTTGATGATGGTTCACCCATGGGTTTAACTGAATTGCAGTCTGAATTCGATAGGCCTTTACTTCTCAAACCCTGATGCTTGGTTTATTACCAAACTTAGTAGATAAGCTTAGTAGAGAGGTAGAAACATAATGCAAGTGGTTTGGAGGAACCGCAAGCAAATATTTTGGATCAGTACCGATCCAAAGTGTTGGCGTATTTTTGGGTCAAACTTCCATGGTTCATTTATCTTGTACTTTTAGGCCTTCCGGTCAACTTTCGAGTCATTCTGACTTAATATGAATGTTCTAACTCCTTTTGAATTCTGTTGGGTTAAAAAATCCATTAACTTTTGCCCCCCAGACCACGCTTTCGTTGGAAACAAGGTGTGCTCTAGAATTGTTTACCTTTGGGTCTTTGTTTTAAGAGTTTCATTCGTCGTAACTGGTCATCTTGAATAGCTACCTATGACGCACTGGCTAACTGTTCAGTCCTTAGTGGGAATCTCCAATATTCATAATTGCGGAGTGATCTTGATTTGGTAATTTTCAAAATGAATACAAACGTCGAGTAGGTCAAATGGGGAGGATTTGAGTCTATTTGGAGAAGTAAATTTGGATCGGTACCTAACCGATTAGATCGAATCGGCACCGATCCAAGTACTTATAATTTTCAGTGACCTTCTTTCCTACTTTTTATATAAGCAGACCCCCACAATATTTCCTCTCGATCCAATCCCTTGCCTTCCGCCGATCCGACTTCATCCATACCCTAGCCTACCGATCCGACCACTTCATCCACTCGAAAGCCACCACCATCGATCCTAGCTTCCAGCAACACCAACCGCCGTTCTCTAGAGCTGCCGCTGACTTAAGTAGGTCCTAGTTTTGCGATTCCACTTCAAGTCATTGCCAATCCATCAATACTCTAGTTTGGGTTGTCTTGCATTAGAGATTGGATCATTTTTCTCCATTTTGAAGGTTGGTGATTTAGATTTTGGCACGTTACCAACGATTGGTGATGAAGTTATGTTGGTGACGGATATAGTGGAAGATTCGAGCTGATTATGAATTTGTGGAAGAAGATACTAAATCGAGCCTTAAGTTTTTCATGGAACGAAGCTAGGGGTTTGCCTCGGTGCTCGACATGTTTTGCTTTCTTCATCCACAGAGTCAGAATTAACTTGCACCGATTTACATAATCGATGTTGGCATGAAGCCTTGTGGATTGATTTTGGTTTTTCTAGGAGGTGATTATCGCTAAAGGTAGCGTCTTGTATGCAGCTCAGACTGTTATCACTTTCCAGAGAACTAAAATAGACATATGATGAGAATTCTCTTCCCGATTCGGACCCATCGATCTATAGTTACACACTTTAGACTAGTCCTGTCATTGCACGGTCGGTGTACCTAGAATAAGATGAGCTTTCCATGTTGATTCGGACAATAGATCAGTTATCGATCGTTGATCGATAATAGGTAAGTATAGAAGAAAAGAAATTAACAGATGATACAGATCACTCTTTCTAGTGTGAGCGAGCCATCTACACGGAATGGTTTATTCACAGCGTTCAGGGTGCCATTTTGAACACATCACACACACCCATAGCTAATACTTGGAATTCGATCGGTGGTTGGTACATCTCAACTATCTACCAAATTTCAAGTATCTACTACGCTTGGGTCTATAGTTTAGGGATTTTATGTACTTGACCATTTTGAACACAAGCTTTCTTATATAGAACGGCACGCAAATCTTCTCAGCGCAAGTCTATTGAGGGAAGCTCATTTATTTTTGAAGCGGAGTCTTCATCGATCCTAGTAGGGTCTGCTGCTTCCATAACTTCGGGTCAATATGGTCGTCTGATTCCAATTGTCCCTATCGTCGATCGCACTCCTCCTAACTTCAAAGTCTTGCCTGATCCTCTAGAGAAAGCTCCTTCAATTCTCGCACATCGGATGTTGCGAACCATTCGCTCGTAATATGGTATCCTAGAGGATGACGTACTTCTACCATCAAGAGGAGAATTTGCTCATAGGCCACCTTCTGGATACATGGCTTGCCACCGGTATATGTGTATGTATGGTGCAGTGCTCCCGTTCAATCACTTTTTAATGACAACACTAAAGAACATAGGTTTGGCTCCATTCCAAATTCTTCCAAATGGAGACGCCATGTTGACATGCTTATATGTTCTATTTATCCGGACGCTTAATCATGCTCCAAGTTTCGCCGAGTTGCAGTATCTACTATTATTCAAAAGGAGGGAGGCCAACCCATCACTTGTTTATATCAAAGCGCAACGTAGCCAGAAAATTATATTGGATCTTCCCAGTAAGATTCCTTCATTCAAGAATCAATTCTTTTTCACCAAATGTCAAGAGAGAGTCACCCATCTGTGGACCATGAGAGGTAAATCTCTTTCACCACACTTGGAATTTCCTTTAATTGCACAACTCTTCTAAACGATCATATGTTTCTTACGATCCTTTCAAAGATTAATAAGGATCCAGCACTTGGCCCTATTCTTAGTGCCCTGAAAGCGGTCGATGCTCCAGAGTGCACAATTAGGTTCTTGCCCACAAACGAAAATCTCCGCCGTTGTGGGCTTTTACACCCTATGAGGTCTGTTGGATTTGTTAGTGCTCTTTCCCACTCTAGAACTCGACCCCATTTTGGTTCCTCTTCCCACGATTCTAGTGAGTATGATGATGGTGAAGAGGAAGAGGAAAATGACTCATCCAGAGGGCCAAAGAAGACCGTTGAGGAGGTCCAAGTTCAAGTCGGGGTCGACGGTCCGCTTAAAATGCTGCCGATTCCAGAGGAGAAAGAAGAAGAGTTTATTCAACGGGGGGGGGGGGCAAAGCTCTGTTGGTTGAAGGAAAGGAGGAAGGAGATATTAGTGAGGGTCATCCTTTAAATAAAGAAGAAATAGATTGGGATACTGACACCGATGAGGGTGATGTTGACTTAGGCGACAAGGCCTCGGAGTTGAGCCCTGAACATGCACCCTCACCTCCTTCAGAAGAACACATTGAAGAAGCTTCTCCCAAGAATGAACCCGTTCCCAGCCCGTTGTTGGAAGGTGCTGATATTGACTTGGGAGATACGAGTGACTTTTTTGTAAATATGGGTGACTTGATGGATGACTTCACCTCGGAAGGGCTGCATTCCCTGCTTACTCAAATTATCCTTACAGGAATCAATTCCCTGACACTAGTTGGTGACCCATCTGGTTTGTGTATTCTACTGGGTTCGTTAAACTGTAGCACACATTTCACTAGGATCACACACTCTATATTATTGTTATTTTCTAGGTTATTTTAGTCTGTCAAATGACTCTTTCCTAAAGACGTTTATATCATTTGATGCATGAATCATGTCTCGTGGCTTTTACAGTGATCTTGATTGAGTACTGGAGTCTCAATGTTCGAAGAGACATTATTCCAAGTATAACGCTTCCCGGGAGACTGATGAACGAAGGAAGAGGAAGAAGGACAGGGAGGTGGAAGAGCGTCGCCCTGTTGAGAAGGATCAAGGCCGTGATAAAGGAAGTGACCATGAGAAGAGGAAGAGCCCGATTGAGCGGGATGATTCATCAAAGAAGCTGAAAAGAGACTAAGAGCAGAAACCACTTAACAACTTCCTACTTTTAGTGGAATAACCATTTCTACTTCCGGTGTCATGACCTCCTCCACTCATGTTGCTATGACCACCTCTCTCCAGGTTTCTAGGCATTCTCCTAACATTCTCCCCGCTGGTCTCCCGCACCTGTAGGCTACATTCCTTAACTTATTCTTAAGGAGGGTTGTTTTTTATAAGCTCAAATTAAAATCGGTTTATGCTGAATCTTATTCACCCCATCTCCACGCGATTCAGAGCAGTTTGCAGTAAGTCGAGGGGTGGGAAAAATTATGCATGCAGTTTTCCACTGTTAATCGAAACAATTATGAAGAAATTCTCTCATTTGAGTCCAAAAAGGATGAGTACGAGAAGCAGCTTGTGGATCATGATGCGAAGATTGAGTGGCTGAGGATGGAGAGGGATGATGCCTTCAAGAGAGAAAGTAAAAGTGCTTCTCTGTTTAAGAAGCAAAAGAAGTCCACCGATCGGTCTGCACTCATATTTAGAGATGAAATAAAGAAGTGCCACACTGATGAAGCAGCTTTAAAAGAAAAATTAAGGATAAGCAAGATGATGGTTGAGATGGAAAAGAAAACCATCGCCGAACAGGCCCAAGAAATTGTCTCTCTTTGTGAGCAAATTTTGACTGTGGATGCTTAGAAAAATCAGCCGGCGGCAGAGAAGGCTAGCACGGAAGACAGCTTCTCAAAGCTTCAAGACACCTTCGCAAAGAAGATGGAAGGCTAGGATGCTACTATTTTGGGCTTCTATGTTAATTCCATGCTACATCAGGGGAGCCTCAATTACTTGGGTCCACTGTTCCCTCGCACGCTTGCTGTAGTTTGGGAAGAGGTTCTGGCCCAATTTCAAGACATGGGCGGCGGTTACACTAAAGAAGAATTGTTTCTGGCATACCTGAATAAAGAATCCCACCAAGCTTTAGTACAAGGCCAAAAAATATTGAAACTGGAGAAGGAACGAGAAGCCACTGATGTCACAGCCACTGCTAAGGCTTTTATTGAGCATTTTCCTTCTGGCCCGGGTGAGCCATTTTTGCATCTTCATACTGATGGGAGGATCATTTCTTCTTCTCCCGTAATTGTGTAGCCATCAAAGGAGGGTGACGGCGAAGGCTTCGAAGTTGTGACACACAAACTGACCCCCATAGTAGGTAATTTTCTTATCTCTTTCATACTTGAAGACTTCCAATTTACGCCTGTTGAAATTGCCGAGATAACCGCCCTTTATTCTGATATTATATATTAGCCCTCTCTTCATATCAATTTACCACATCATCTTGATGCCGGATCTGCTGCTATTTTGACCGTATCTATCGCCGTATCTATGTCTGGCTCGCAGCCTGGTTCGTAATCCAAGCAAATTGCATCTCTGCATGGTTTGGATGACCCCTCTGTATCACAAGAGGAAGGCTTGGTGGCTACTGATACACAGGAGCAGACGAGTCAAGCTAGCCAACTGAGAAAGTAAAGACTGAGCCGCCGACGACCGAGCAACAAATGATAGCGGCAAAGAAGGAGAAGGTTGAGGAACAAAAGAGGTCGTCAAAGAGTTCTCACAGATCCCACAAGCACAAAGGAAAAGGAGGATCTGCCAGCGGCCATGCTTCGGAGAAAGAGATCGCCTCGGAAGGGGCCAAGCCTGAGAAGTTGTCGATCAGAGGTGGGAAAGGCGACCGGGGAAGCGGTGAGAAGAAGTCTTGATTTGTCGTTTGCTCCTTTTGTTTTTTGGCTGCTTTTTGTAGAAGTGCAGAGTCCGCACTTAGCATTTTTGCTTGTTGTTGCCATAGTGGTGTTTGTATTTTCCTATTCGTGGCCGATATTGTGCGGGCATGGCCCCCGCTATTTATTGTAGTACATCAAAAACATTATAATAAAACTGTTGAAATTTTTATTGTAGCTTTATTTTGTCTACTCATTTATGTTTTATGCACTTATTGTAGCTTTATTTTGATTGTTTTTTTAGTCCCATAATTATTGCAAAAATTCTTTTTTAGAGTAATATAATTGTGAAGTATTTGCTACTTTGGTTGAGTGTTGGTGTGTGTGTGCCCCTAGTTCACGGGACTGTTCAATCCGAACACTTGGTACTAGACTAGGTGCCTCGGTAGTCTTCCGAATGCCCCCAGTCAGGTCTACATTGCAACTCCTATCTTTGGGGATTTCTGACTTGAGATATTCATGAAGCTCTTTAGCGGCCTCATAGCGAGTATTTTATTCACTCATGTGATTCACGTACTTAAGTGATTAGTGATGCCATAGATACACCGATTTCTTGATTATTTGTTAAGTTATTTGGTTGCGATGTTGACATTCAGGCTATCGCGAACTCATATCGCTCCTTGGAGTGCTATTTTCTTGGCTCCGGGGGCGGTATGCGATTTTTGCAATATGAGAGTTTCTTGTTTTTTGATGCAATTTTGCTGATCCAGGTAGTAGTATGCGGCTTACGAAATGCGCACAATGGGATCGAGGCTTGCTTGGTCGTAGTTTCGCGAACCAAGAAGCAATGTGTGGCTTAGGTAATTGTGTTTGCTTGGATATATTTCCACAATCCAAGAGGCGGTGCACGACATACGAAATGCACGGCTTTGATTTGGGCCTTCCCGATGTCGCCGGAGCAACATCGGTTCTTAGAAGGCAAGGATCAAATTTCGTAGATCCAACAGTTTGTGTCGATTTGTTTCGGTCGAATCGGTGCGTAGACGGAGCATACTCGAGCGGGTTCCACTGCCTTGAGCAGTGATTGGATGGTTTTGAGTCGATGTGACCCCGTCGACTCAGCAGGTTACTCTCGTGAACACAATTTCATTGGTTTAGAAAGAAAAGAAATTTTATTAATAAAAGTTAGGCAAGTTCTGCCTATCTACAATGCTTCCGGTATTCCGGGGTGGCTTATTTGCTCGAAATAGGAAATACATAAGATAGTCTTAGATAAAGTAATGGCGCAGTGATTCGCTGTTCCAAGCTCGAGAAATTTGGGTTCCATCAACGGTTGTTAGCTTGAATGTGCCATCCCCTAGCTTCTAGCCGATCACATAGGGCCCTTCCCAGTTTGGTCCGAACGTTCTTGGTACAGGGTGGACCCATTTGAGGACAAGGTCTCCCACTTTGAAAGTACGGTTACAGACTTTGGAATTGAAATATCTTGCGACCCTTAATTTTTTGGTGAGCAGCAGTCCTTAACTTGGCTTCCTCCCTCTTCTCGTCGAGCGACTTGAGTAGGAGCTTCTCTTTTTGCATTTGGTTAAAGTTTTGCCTTCGATGAAAGGGGACTTCTAGCTCGACTAGGATCATTACTTTTGAACCATTAGCCAGGGCGAACGAGGAGTGCCCAGTTGCAGATTTATGCGTGGTCTTGTAAGCCTATAACGCGAGTGGAAGTTCATCAACCCAATTTCCTTTAGCATTAGTTAGACGCTTTTTGATGGTGGACTTGGTGATCTTGTTCACCGCTTCCACTTGCTTGTTTGCCTACGGATGTGAAATAGTGGAAAAGCTTTTCTCAATTTGGAAGCGTTTGCAAAACTCTTTGAACTCAATGGTTTTGAATTGAGTCCCATTATAATGATTTTTTATGGCACTCCAAAACCGCAAATAATGTTTTCAGTGACAAAATTAATTACTTTCTTTGTGGTAATAGTGTCCAACGGTTCCGCTTCAGTCCATTTGATGAAATTGTCAATAGCAACGATAGCATATTTGGATCCTTCATTGGCCATTGGAAATACACCAATCAGATCGATTCCCCAGATCGCGAATGGCCACGGGCTGACCATTTGTGTCAGCTCTGTCAAAGGGGTTCTTTTGATGTTGCTGAATCTTTGGCATTGGTCGCACCGTCTAGCATAATCTGCTGCATTGCGGTTATTATTGGCCAGGAATACCTTTATCGGAGAACTTTCTTTGTAAGGGTTTGCCCCCAGTGTGATCTCTATAGTTGCCTTCATGAACTTCCTTGAGGATTCTTTGGGCTTCGTCGTTGCTCACACACCTAAACAAGGGGGTAAAGAATCCCTTTCGGTAGAGCACTCCATCCTGTACTACAGACCGTGGTGCCTTCCAAAAGAGCCTTTTCCATTGGTTCTTGTCTATAGGGAGTGTTCCTCTGAGCAGGTAGTCCTTAATCAGTGTCATCCAAGTTTCTAGTTCTTCGGTTGTTTCAAAAATCCAGTCAATATCCATCTCGCTTATGCTTGGAGCGGTCAAAGTTTCGACTGGGACTAGCCCTAAGGATTGAGCTTCTTCAAAACTGGCTAGTTTGGCTTGATAGTCTACCTTCGTGTTTTGCTCTCTCGGGATATAAGTTATGGTGTAATGTTCGATGTCATTCAGCAGTTCCCACACTTTAGATAGATAAGGTCGAGGTTCTCTCCCCGAGCTCGGTATTCACCTTTCACTTGGAAAACGACCAACTAAGAGTCACTATAGATGTGTATGGACTTTATCCTGAGTTCCTTCACAACTTTCAGCCCGGCTATCAATGCTTCGTATTCCTCTTGGTTATTTGTTGTAGGGAATTCCAAGTGTAAAGCATAGCAAATGAATCGTCCTTCGAGATTTTTGAGCACTACTCATGCTCCCGAGCATAAGTTGTTTGATGCACCATCGATGAACAACTTCCAACGTGTCTCCAATTCCGGAGTAATTTCTTCTTCATTATCTCATATCGTAAACTCGACAATAAAGTCTGTTAGCGCCTGCCCATTGATCGCCCTTCGAGGATGGTATGTGATTTCATACTGACTTATTTCAATATTACTTTTGATAAGCCGTCCAGAGGTCTCGGTGCGATATAACACTTGCTTCAAGGGTTGATCTGTTAGCACTTTGATATGGTGTGCCTGGAAGTACGACCATAACTTTCAAGATGCGATCAAGTGGCAATATGCTAGTTTTTCTAATTTCGGATAGTTCTTCTCGGCTCCAGTGAATCGTTTACTAATATAATATACGGGTCGCTAGATCTTAGCTTCTTCTCGTATGAGCGTAGCACTTAATGCATAGGGCGAGACTACTAAGTAGATAAATAAGTCTTCTCCGTTTATCGGCTTGGACAGAATTGGCGGGGTTTCCATATGTCGCGGCAGCTCTTCAAATGTAGTTTGAGAAGCTTGATTCCATTCGAAGTCCTTCTTTACCTTCTTTAGCGCGTCAAAGAACGGTATACATTTATCGGTTGCTTTTGAGATGAACCGACTTAGTGCTACGACTTTTCCATTCAAGCTTTGTAAGTCCTTCCTGTTCCTCGGGGCTTCGACTTCCCATAAAGCGGTAATTTATTCGGGATTTGCTTTGACACCTCTGGTGCTTACAATGAATCCCAAGAACTTTCCAGAGGCTACCCGAAATGACATTTAAGTGAATTAAGTTTCACTCCATATCTGCGGAGTATTTCAAACATTTCGGCGTGGTTGTCTAAGTGATTCATAGTTGTGCATGATTTAATCAACATATTGTCTACATAAACTTCCATAGTCTTTCCGATCTGATGTTTGAACATGGCATTCGCTTGTCATTGCTAGGTTGCCCCAGTATTCTTTAAGCCGAATGGCATAACTTTGTAGCAGTATAATCCCAGATCAGTAATGAAACTGGTATTTTCCTGGTCAGGTTCACGCATCATGATTTGGTTGTACCTTCGAGTAAGCATCCATAAATGATAGTAGTTCAAGTCCAGATGTCCCACAACGAGTTGGTTGATTCTAGGCAAAAGAAAGCTGCCTTTTGGGCAGGCTTTGTTTAGGTTCGAGTAGTTGATACAAGTTTGCCATTTTCCGTTGGAATTCTTGACTAAGACCCGGTTGGATACCCATTCGGGGTAGGTTGCATCATGGATAAAGCCATTTGCCATCAGCTTATCCGCTTCTTCTCTCAACGCTTTGGACTGTTCGGGTCCTATGCTGCGTCTCTTCTGCTTCACTAGTGTATACTTGAAATCAATATTAAGTACGTGGCATGCAATCTCCGGCGAAACCCCGCACATATCGGAATTTTTCCAAGTGAAAACATCCAGGTTGGGGCGAAGAAATTTGATGGATTCCAGTCGCATCCTGTTTCCAAAATGTGACCCAATTTTCAGGACTTGTGTCGGGTCATCCATATCGAATGGGAGAGACACCATCAATTCTGCCGGTGCTGCCCGTTCCTACCCTAAACTCTTCTTTCTAGGGTCAAAGGCCTTGTCGAATCGGCTATGGTCCCCAAGCCAGGGACGGCTCTGTAGTTGCAATTCAGTAGGTTCACGAATGTGGACAGTTCTCCCCACATTCTTCCCCTTTTCTTTTTTTCTAGACTCGCGTAGTTTTGCGATGTAGCATTCTCTAGCGGAACTTTGGTCTCCTTTGATCACCCCAACTCCATTCTTTATCGGAAATTTCATGGTTAGACACTACTGAGCTAAAGCAATCATGAAATTTGCCAAAGCGGGCTGACCCAAGAAAGCATTGTAGGTGGATATTTCATCTACAATCATAAAGGTTTAGATGAGGACGACCCTTCGGTCACCCTCTCCGAGTTTTACTAGTAAATCGATTGTTCTGATAGGTTGCTTAGGTTCACTAGTGAACCCCTAAATCTTTGTCCGGCAAGCTGACATGTCTTTCATACAGAACTTCATCTGATCAAAAGTGTGTTTGAAAAGGATGTTCGCAGAACTGCAACTGTCCACAAATACTCATCGGACCACGGCTGGGCCAATTCCCACCATCACAACCACAAGGTCGAGGGTTAGAGCTTCTATTTCTTCAAAGTCTCAATTTCGAAATACTATGTCATCGTTCGGGGTTCTCTACTGCTTGGTAGGAGTTCCATCTTCGATCACTAAGCATGAATCTTTCGGGGCGTGTCTTAGTGAGCTTACATATCGCCCCATTTCTCCCCAACTCCTCTACGCGGAATGAGGTCCTCCAGATATTGTTCCAATGATGAGTCTTTGGTCAGTCCACCTGGATCCCTCTTTATTGGTTCTAGCTCGGTTTCCACTGTCCTTAGGAGCTTAGGGTGTTGCTGATTGGTCAAGATTTTGTGGTTTTCTCATATATTGCTGGAGCATGTTTTCTTGAATCAGTTCCTCAATCAAGTTCTTTAAGTTATGGCACTCATTCATGTTGTGACCATGTATTTCATGGAAGCGGCGGTACTTTCTAGAATGCTTTTAGTGTTCGGTTGCTTCCTTATTAGGTGGCTTCTTGTACTCCTCCATCCCTTGTGTCACAAGGTAGATGTTCTTTGGAGTATCATTGAGCGGGGTGTAGTCTTCGGGCCTCAAGCCTTTAAGTCGCTTGTTACTTCTATTTCGCTTATTGGAATTATGGTTCTTCCTTTTCTGATTCCCATCCTTCCCCGCGTTTCCTACAGCGGTCCCGGTGGTATTTGCGTCCTGGTTCGACGCCATACTATTTTGGCCACCGTTGGTTGGTTATAGGTTAGCTGGTTTTCCTTTCAGCTTCTCTACCTCCTACAGTCTCAAGTACTAGCTTGCCTTTCAGTTAAAGTCCTTCCTAGTGGTAAGTTGTTTCATTTTGATTCATTTTCTGAATTTAGTGTCAAGATGGATAGCGCGGACTAGGGCCATGAAGACCATATCTTCATTCAAATTACTTACTTCAGTCACTGCGGTGTTAAACCGAATCATAAAGGATTTCAAAGATTCATTCCGTCCCTGGAATAGGTCCGATAAAGAGATCACGTCTTTTGGTTGTGTCGAGTGAAGCCTAAACTAATCAAGGAACCGAGTTGCTAATTCACCGAAAGTGGGGATGGATTTAGGTGGTAGCCTGGTGAACCACATGGAAGCAATTTCCTCTAGAAAGATTGGAAAACATCTACATCGAATAGCATTTGAAGCATTCGCTCCATCCATGTACCAAATGTACTTGTATAAGTGAGGTTTCAGGTCTCTAGTTCCATCGTAGAATGGAATTGTCAGTATAGTGAACTTTTTAGGATATTATTCATTCAAAATATCATCAGTAAAGGGGGCCCGGCTTGGAGTAGATCCTCATTCATCTTCTCTTCTATTCTTACTTTTGTCCATTAGGCACTTGATCATATCCGCGCTATATGCCTCCGATGTCTGATAGTCCACGGGATGGCTGTAGTGACTACACAAAGTGTTTGATCTTGCAAATGGTCTTGGTAAGCGGAGTGAAGCCTAGGCTCTCCTGTCTTTGAGAGCCACTCCCTCGGAGTTCCATTGGTTTGAGGTTGGTCGGGTAGGGGTAGTTTGGACCTCTCTACCGGTATTGAGTGCGTTAGTGTTTTCTTTCAACTAGTCGTCGTCATGTTAATCACCATCTCAAAGTCGGAGAGATCCACTGCTATATTTTTGCATGGTGTTTTCGTCCTCAGATTCAAGTTCATGGAGGGCTGCTTTGCAGTTGGTGGAGTGCTTGCATTTCCTTTTACAGTGATTCCTGTAACTCTACCCGCTGCTCCTTTTCGCTTCTTCCTTTTGTTTCTTCTGTTTATGCCAGATATGGAAGAATTTTCCTGCTCTACGGCAGCCACGGGTTCTGGCATGGTTCTCGGAGTAGCAAGTGATTGCAAGGTCAGGAGGGCATTTAATTTTTCCATAAAAGATTTTTAGCTGTTCTCCATCTTTTGATTGATTTCATCAACTATCTTGTTTAACTCGCCTCTAGTGACAACTTCGTGCTAGATAGAAGATCCCGACACCTGATCTCCTATGTTGGCGCCAGAATTTGCTCTGACTAATGGGTTGTTTTTTTTTTGAGAGTGACGGGTGTGTAGCGTGGAACTACACAGCCGGTTAAATAGTTATATTATATAGTACTAAAGAGGTCGATCGACATGCCCGATCGGTGGCCAAAAAATAAAAGTGAAGCCACAAACTGTACTGAAAATACAAGAGTATCATTAACTATTACATGTTAACTGTAGTACGAGATAACTCCCTGAAGGTCAGGACTATCTTTCCGGAGATGCGGTGGTGCTTCCCTGGGATTCTACTGGTTGGACGCTGCACTGTGGGAGGCTCAGGCGGAAGGGTGCGGAGTGGCTTTGACCTGTTATGGAGGAGAAAATATGAGTGATACTTCTACAAGTTCCTTCGAAATGTCGTGATGGTTTTCCAAATACAATGGCATTCCTTTCTTTCCAGATGTACCAGCTAAAGGTTGATATGAAGGCGTCCATCAGCAGACTCTGCTGATTGAGCTGCCAATATTCGAAGTGAGAGGTCACACTGGGAATATACCCTAGGAGATAGGCACTAGTTGCCGCCCATATTGAATATGAGAAATCGCATTCAAAGAAGAGGTGAGTTACTGATTCGTTCTGGGTTGAGCAAAGGACGCAGCGTGGGTCAATAGGGATGTTGAGTCTGATGAGTCTGTCTTTGGTATTGATTCGGCCTGAAATTAAGCACCATTGGAAGAAGGCTATACGAGGTGGGAGTTTGCAAAGCCAAACCCTGGGGTAGGAGAAAAGGCGACCGGGGTGGGTTAGATATTGATAACAGGAGGCGACTGAGAATCCTTTGGAAGGTGCAAGGGCCCAGAGAAAAAGGTCTTGGCTGTTGGAAGGGCGGATCGACTGGAGGATATTTGTGGCAGAGAGAAGTTCAGGAATTAGGTCTGCTTCGAAGATGGAGGGAGGGCAAAGGTGGTCGGGACCTAGGGTGAGATAGTCTTCAACCGTTGCATTGGGGAGGGTGGTGTGTGAAAAGAGGTTGGGTAGAGTTTTAGCGAGGGGTAGTTGTTCAAACCATGTATCTAACCAGAACAGGCATCTGTTGCCGCTTTCTATTTTCACCTGGAACAGTGCTTTGACTCTGGGTAAGGTATGAAGGACCCCCGACCAGAAAGGGGATGGGTGGGACCGGATGGTGAGGTGGAGTGCCAAGTGAGGGTTTGATTGGTAATGATAACCTAGGATCCACGATTTCCAGATAAAATTTCCAGGAGTAAGTAGTCTCCAGAGCCATTTGGACAGCAGCGCCTGATTGAAGGAGCGAAGGTCTGTAATCCCCAACCCACCATGGTTGCGGTGCAAACACACCGTCTTCCAGTTCACCAGACATTTTATTTTGCCTCCATTCCAAAGGAATGTACGTCTGATTGAGTCGATTTTCTTGATAACCCAGGATGGAAGCTTGAGGATGGACATCCAGTATGAGGGGATAGTTGATAGGACCGATTTGACTAGGACGAGACGACCTGCGGAGGATAACGAGTGTGCCTTCCAGGTTGCGAGTCTGGATTCAATTCTGGAAATTAGAGGAAGCCAGTCTGCGCGGTGGAGGTTGGAAGGACGGATAGGGATGCCTAGATAGGAAATGGGAAATGAGGCTAAGTTGCACTTTAGTAGGGATGAGATTGTAGGGCCGAGGTTTGCGGAGTTGCCTAGCATGATGACGGAGCTTTTGTTAAAATTTATGGAGAGGCCAGAGATTGTTTCGAAAACATATAGTGCTACCTTGAGGCAATGGATGTGTTTGATGTCGGTAGAGGCTAATAGGATCGTGTCATCTGCAAATTGAAGGTTAGACACAGCTAAATCGGAGTTTTGGAGCTGGATACCTTTAAAAAGATTATTGGTCGATGCAAGCTTGATCATTTGGTTGAGCACATCCGCTAGCAGGACAAAGATTAGGGGAGAGAGCGGGTCTCCTTGCCTCAGACCCCTAGCTGATTTAATGTGACCACCAGTAGAGCCATTGATTGAGATGGATGAGGTACTTGTGTTGAGTATCGCTTCGATCCACCCACACCATTTTGTCGGGAAACCCCTGTGCTTCATAAGGTCCAAGATGAAGTCCCAATGTACCGTGTCGAATGCTTTGGAGAAATCTAGTTTTAAAAGAGTTCCAGTGGTTGAAGTTCTATGACAGTAGGAGACAACTTCTTGGGTGGCGGCGACGCAGTCTAAAATGTTTCTGCCCTGTATGAAGGCCGATTGTTCCGCCCCAACCAGGGGGTCGATGGCAGCTTGGAGTCTGTTGGCAAGGACCTTCGTGATTATTTTGAATGTGGTGTTAAGGAGACTGATTGGTCTGAAAGCGGATAGGGTGTTGGCGCCAGGGGATTTGGGGAGAAGGATGACGTTGGCATAATTGAGGCGGGCAATTGAATATGGGTTGGCTTGGAATTCTTCGCACATGTCAAGTATGTCGGTTTTGATGGTTTCCCAATATCGTTTAAAGAAAAATGGGCCGAAACCATCCGGGTCCGGGGCCTTGTCATCTGGCAAGTTTTTGAGTGCGGCCCAAACTTCCTCTTCGGTAAAGGGGTGGTCAACAGGAATTGGGGGACAGGATGGGTATAGGAGGTTCCATTCGATGGGGGGTATTGCCTGCGAAGCTAGGCCTAGGATACTACGGTAGTATTCGGTGAAGAGGCGGAGGTGATCCGACGTTTCGGTGAAGCTGGAGTTGTTGTGCACTAGTTCCGAGATGTAAAGAGATCTACGTCTGCCATTGGCCATACGATGGAAGTAGGAGGTGTTCCTATCTCCCTCCTCCAACCATTTGGCTTTGGATCTTTGCTTCCATCCAATTTCCTCTTGTTTGATTAGTCTATCAAGCTCGGTTTCTAAAGTCTTCAGTTGAGAGTGTTCGGTTGGGGTGAGGGGTCGAGATTCTTCGAGAATGTTGAGATCTAGGATGGCATCTTGGGTGGAGGAAATGCGCGAGCGTAGGGAGCCCCAAATATTTTTGGCCCAAGGTTTGATGATCTTTCTGAGTGAGCGGAGTTTGGAGACTACTCTGGCGGTTGCGGAATTGGACGGCACAGGTTGGGACCAAGAAAACTGGATGAAATTGTCGAAGGAGGGTTCCATGGTCCATAGTCGTTCGAAGCGGAAGGGGCGATTTGGGTTTGGGGATGAGTCCGAGTCTAGGATTAGTGGACTAATGGGTTGTTGGCCTCGTTGACTTTAACTTGCTGAGGATTGGTTTCCTCTCTAGCTATTACAGCTCCTATGTATCTTCCGAAAGCAGTTCTCTTTCTTCCTTGTGCCATTGATTCTCAATAGTAAATCTTCTAAGCAAAGATTGAGGATCTACCTTCTAAACCTGCCTGATCCAAAGTAGATAGCTAGATCTGAGCCCGAGTTGGGTTCTCATTGAAAGCACCAAAATGTTAGCCCAAAAAATGGATCAACACCCTGGATCATAGCTTCTTGACTTGTTTTGATGATGGTTAACCCATGGATTTAACCAAACCGTAGTTTGAATTCGGTAGGCCTTTACTTCTCGAACCCGGATGCTTGGATTACCACCAAACATGGTAGATAAGCTTAGTAGAGAGGTAGAAACATAGTGTAAGTGGTTTGGAGGAACCATAAGCCAATATTTTGGATCGGTACCGATGCAATTGGATCGGATCGGTACCGATCCTAAGTGTTGGCGTATTTAGGATCAAACTTCTAGAGTTCCTTTATCTTGTACTTTTAGGCCTTCCAATCAACTTTCGAGTCGTTCTCGCTTAATCTGAATGTAGTAACTCCTTTTAAATTCTGCTAGGTTAAAAACCCGGTTAACACAAGCATTGTAGGCAGAATAAATAATGAATGGATATAACTTGAAGTCAAAAGTAGGCAGGATGATATCAGAACAGGTTGATGTCGCATTATAAATGAATTGTCCGACTGGTTCCTTTACATGCAACACAATAGCCGTGAGTTTTAAAATTGAATTTCTTTTACAAAAATTCAAATCTCAGGGCATTTTAGTCACTTGTCGAACATTTAGAGGTTTGAGCCCTCCTTCTAGCGCCAACTTGTTAAACCAAAATTTGGTTCAACGTTCAAAATATTGTACAATGTGGCATATTCAAATAAATTCCAATAGTACCCCTTGGTTTTATGGTTGTTCACGGAATTGTTTCAAATATGATTCATAAGTTCGAAAAATAAAATAGGCAAGTCCAAATAACAATAGACAGTATGTTCAAGTCATGTCTTTTATTCAATAATGAACATGTTACAGAATGTGCAAATGTGCAATTTTTAAATGTTCAAGCCCATGTTTCTAAATATCATATACCATCTTCTCCCTCATTAGCCTTTTTACTATTAGAATTGTCCTCGAGCTCTCAATAAAGAGAACTTAGAGAAGATTCTAATTAGAAAAGTGATAAGCATGAGAATGAAGTTAAGGGCCCTTTTCCATGAGGGGGTGCATCTTAATTTATAGTGGTTGGAAGGAGGTAAGGCTTGCTTCCATTGACGATGTAGGATTTTATGGTGCCATTTGTTACTATCTTGGTGGTGGCCTCTACATGGAGCATGTGATAGAATGCGAAGACCTTTGAAGCTTTACGAAGGAAAATATCTAAACCCTCTTTAATTCATTCTTGTGAATGATTTTATTCCTTTTTCTTTGTATGGCATTCGGCATCCTATGGCATTGATGTTGTGCGGTGTCGATACTATGCAATATTCATGAAATATGGCATCGATTAACATATGATGCATATTATTATGTCAGTGACATGTTTCTTAATGAATTGCCTTTGTTGATGAAGTACGATATCAATAAGATGTGACATTAGTGGTAGGCGACTTTAAAGAAAGGTGACATTACTTGAAATGCATTGAAGAGATGCGATAATGATGAGATGTGTAATGATCAAGTGAAAAATTGATAGGGCACGACATTAAGGAGAGGCGGTAACGATATGTGATGACATCGACTTCATCATTCACTGGTGATTTTCGATATGTTGTTGTATACATCTTTACTGCTCTAATGGTATGCAGTATTGATTGAATAAGGCATGGAATCAACATGACATTGATTGAGTATCAATGCGGCATTGATCGAGTATGGCATGGAATCAATGTGGCATCGATCGAGTGCAACATTGAATCAATGCGGCATTAGATGACAAGTGGTATCATTGTAGTTGTAGGCCTTTGATATCATTTCTCTTACTAGTCTTCGATGTCTACTTTCATATTGATGAGGTGCGGCGTGGAATTAGTGCAGCGTTATTATCAATTGTAGGCCTTCGATATCAAATATTCCCTTACCTTAGCATCCGAAGCCTTGAACTTCGACATAAATCTTTAGCTTCGACATTGATTCTTTTGCTTGTATCCCCTAGAAAATATGTGGATAACACTGCCGATCCACTTTCTCTTCGATTAAGGGACTCGGCTAATAAAGCAAGGCCATCCACTTGCTCTCCGGTGAGGGGACTTTCTATCCTATATGGGCCCATCCACTCACTCTTTGGCAAGGGGACCTATACTTCACAGTTCGTCACACAGTCTGTCTGGTTAGAAGCACTGCAATCAATCAGTTCATCTATCAAATTCAAGAGATAACTATGCTCTAATAGTACCACCAACAATATCAAATTCAAATGATTTCATATATAAATATACGTCAATCAATCATTCATAGAATTCAAATCAGTGTGCATCAAGAAGTAATTTAAGAAAATAGTTCAATCAAGGTATACTCTTGACCTTTAACTTAGAGCATGCATATGGACTAGCTGGGATCTTGTATATTTGTAAATATCCAAGCAGTGATCCTTTATAGTTTATTTATAGCAAAAAAAAATGCAGAAAACAGACCTAATTCCAATTCATCCCGACCATGGGATCACCATACCCAACTCAGATCTTGGCTATATTCGGGTTCATCCACCACAACTAGAAGTCGCTTCTGCTGCTGTTAACCTTCATTTTGCCAAGGCAGTACACAACCGGATTTAACCCAACAAACTTCACGATCATCAAGGCAGAAAGCCCGAAGAGATGGTTACCAGGATGGAGATCGATTATATTTGAAACTATAGACTATGGTTGAATGGATTCGGATTGACAGCACTCAAGATATGGCTAAGTATGGAACTAATACTTACTCTAGAAGAGGGAACAGAATAGAGGGATCAGAATAAAGGGATCAGATTAAACAGGATGCACACAACACAACTCAATGTTGATCGCTCCATAACTCAACAACCACAATGCAGATTGAAGTGAAAATTTGGGAACAAAAAGAAGGGACCCTATGGAGTCTACCCTAGGGATCGCACATCAAAGGGAGGAGTTTGGAGAGATCGACCTTGTTTCCCGTGATGGATCGTCCATATTCAAGTTCATAGCAATGATCGGTCAATAACTCAAAATCTACAAAAGCAATCAACATGAAATTTAGAGGGGAAGTACATTACAACATGAGGGACCCATCATAGGGATTGCACCCCATAAATCCCCCAAAATATAGAATGACCCAGATTCCTATTATGGGCTCCAGTGGGCCCTAAACTTTCTAGGCAGGCTCGTCTTGGCTTCAGGGTTCCAGATCTCGGTTTTGAGCGAGATAGTTTCACATCTTCTCCTATAAATACAGCGTACATGGCATCAGCAAAGGGTTCTTCTTTCTACTTCATTCTATCTTCTACCTAGACTTTGCCATTTTTATTTTAGGATTTCACGGATTTGTAACTCTAACAGTAGCATAAACGAATAAAAGGAAAATCTTTGGAGTGGATGTAGGTCGGAGTTAGACGAACCACTGTAAATCTGCATCTCCATTTACTTGCTTTCTATCTTTACTTTATTATTCTTCAATTTATATTCTCTACACTCTGTTATTTGAGATCTGTGACTAGATATTGGTGCTTTCGCATAACTGGGTGTTGATGGCCATTTTTGACACCAATAGCTGCACCGTTGTGGTTGCACCAAGGTTCTGATTCTTTACATACTACTGCAATCTGTTTCTCTAAACCCCACTCTTCTACCAAATCTCACAAATGTCTGCATTCATTCTTCTTATGTCCATCCAACACATGTAATGGTAGAACTTTCTAGACTTTCTTTCCCAACCTTTTGGCTCTCTTAGTAGGTTTCCTACAGGGAATATGCCCCTTGTATCAAGATTGATCTTCTTCGAGGTCTCTGTCAATTTAGTGTAAGAGGGAACCTTGGTTCCCTCTTTGGTCGCCTTGATTTTTCTAATCTATCATCGGTCTTCCCTTTTCCTTTATCCTTTCTGGGTCCTGTCTTAGATAGTCCTCCACCCCTACAATATTCACTTCACAGTTCTTGGATTTTTGCTTCTATGTGATGCAAATCTCTTAGTTTGATAATAGAAATCTGCCAGATCCATCGGCGAATCCCTTTCCAAATCCTTCTTAAATCCAGTTTTATTGGCAACTCTAGGGACCATCACCATAAGAACGATCAACGGGTCTGGTTTCTTGATTGGAGCGGCTACTACATTAATTCTAGTCAAATAACTCTGTAAATTTTCACTGTCCCTCTGCTTCACATTCGAAAAGCGTCATCACATTCCTCAATCGAACTATATAAAATTTGAAAACGCTCATAAACTTTTTCACTTAGTCCACCTGCTAATGGATCCATTATAATACCCATAGATTTTATATAAACTTAAATAGTAATAATATACAATAATAAATAAATTTGATAATGAATTAGAGGGTATTTTGGTGAATTTCTATTAAAGGGGGAAAAACGTTAATTTTAAGGTAAGCGAATTTGCTGGCAGAAGTTACACCATTGCATAGCTCTCTTTTTTATGATCGAAATGGAGTATTCATTTATTTAAATCAGATATCGTATGAGTAAGATATCACTGATTTAATGAGGTGGTCTAAAACTATATAAGAGCAGTTGACTAGGTAGGGTTGAATTAGGCTAGGTCCTATAATTAAAATTCTAATCAAGACGGTTTCAGATTTCATCTAAATGCCTGTTTTAAAAGTATGTACATTTTCATTTTTAGTTTTCTTTCTCATTTCTGAAACCACATGTAACACCCAGTAAAAATTAATAAGAAATTAATTAATTAATAATAAGGCTAAAAATGAAAATTTTAGAAATGTTGAAATTTGGCCACAAAAGTTACACCATTGTGTTTTGGCGATTTTCTAATCAACTTTCATACATAAAGTTTGGCGATTAGACTTTAAATGGAAAAGTTGTTAATGTTCGAAAATTTTAAATTACAAACCATTCGAAAGAATTTTGTAATGACCTACCTGCCTTTTCGACCCTCAAAAGTCGATACTAATACATCCTCGGTATTCACATGCTGAGCATCCGAGTGCTGGAAAAATAGACCGTCGGGGGTGAATGAAAAGAAAAGACAAAATAGAATCCCATATTGTGACGAGTAGTATATAATATCGAAATGATCTTTACAAAATAAAACTGTACGAATACAACAATTAGAGCAAACTAACCTATCATCAGCCTGGACAATTATAACATACTGTCCTTACAAATGCTAATAAATACAAAACAAGTAATGCAACGGAAAATAAAATACGTGAATAGGTCTTGGAGGTATCCAGCTCCTTTCTTGAACTCCAAGTGTCCATAGCAAAATCTGAAAATATACTCGGGTCTGACCTGAGAATTATAAGAAAATAATACCCAGATCAGTCTGGTAAACCAGTGTGAGAAAATCAAATAATATGTATTTTTGTATTTATAAAACTCTTCAAAAATAAAGGCATCTTCCAAGACCACACCGCAAATAAACACAGATGGGTTTTTGCCTTATGATAACCAAAACATTTTTATCAGAAAATCCAGTGATATTACAATAATTTCTAGGGTTGGAAATAAATATATAACATAGCCAGAATGGTTATATTAATTACATTCAACGGCATATTTAGTATACTACTAAGTCTGTAGGACATGTATTGGAAAATGGATTTCAACAATAATAGGGCTACTGGGATACGACCATCATAGTACACCTCTAGATAAAATGTATCAAGGTTACAAACCTTGCAACCCTGCCTGGCAAGACTGGCTACCCCTCTTTTGTATAGTACCAAATATGATCATCACCCTAGCTGTCAACTTGACAACTATTTCCGAGCCTACAACATAATATCGATCTATATACAGTAATGATCATACCCTAATGGTAGCAAACCACATAGCCTTCCTGCATATCCCTTGTTTTAGTCATTACCGGGTGTGAGACTTGAGGCTAGCAAATCCCACTTAGAAAGCTAACACTGCCCTCTAGGAAACAATGCAATGCCATAGTTCATCCATACAAGTTATTTAAGATATGAACAAATTTAAGGCACTACTTCTACAACATCCCTTTTGGAATCATCGTTAGGATTAATAGCAAGTAGCCCTTATACTTCAAAGAACTCCGCCTTTGATTTCCTTCATAAGATGTCTTCAATTTAAACGCTTATGCTAGTTTGAAGTGGTTTTCAGCTAAATCATGCTTATCCGATCCCGGTCTCTTCAAACCAATAATCGATAGTTTCCAGTTGACTTAATCCAAGTTCTTTTAGAAGTAGGCGGATGATAAAAGAGTCCTAAGGGGATCTCTAATATATGCCCTTAAAGTGAGAGACATTTCACCGGAATGAGTTCTCCCAAGGGATCTCAAACCATATGAACACGTGACGTTGATATACACTTCCTAAGACAAACTTGTCAAGATTTGATGGTTGGTAATTTAACTATCAAATAAGCAGGCATTCAAATTTGAGATTTAATTTCATATCGAAACTAAGTATGATTAAGCACATAAGAAACCACTAAGCCTCTTCAATTAATCCTTTCATTAATTGAAATCTCCTTTCAATTATTGAAATACCTTTACAAAAGATGTATTTACAAACCCTCTCTACTCTTTCAATACTTGGAAAAGTATTAATATACTTAACTCAACTCTAAAAGTATACCCATAAAACATTTCACTTTCAATACTTAGAAAACATCTCCATATACTTATATCAACGGTATAAGTATATTCACAAATCTTAAGGAATATTTCCCCGTTTTTAAAATCATATTTAAATTAGCCAATAAATGTCATTTAAAATCATTGTTCACTATAAACCCTAAATAACTTTCCTTTAGGTGTAAGTAAATGGATCATATGGAAATTAGACCAAATATACTTAGCCCTACTTTTTGATTTCAAACTTGTGCTATCCTTCGATTAACAATGAAGTCAAACAAGGTAGAGAACTATCCTAACCTTGACATCCATTCTTAATTCTCATAGATAGAACAAGTTTCCCTAACTGAGAATTTGATATTAAGTATTAAAAGAATGCTCTACAAACCACCATAATTTTTAAAATGATTATTTATAGAAATCAAAATCCTACAGTTGCCACGTTTTCAATAACTCGAATTACTCACCCAGAAATGAAGCCAGGTAAGTCAGGGCGTTTGCTCCTGGCCTTGCCTAGTCAATCACCCAGAATCTGAATCTCACGTATAAAGATAATTCTACTCATCAGTTCTCAGTGCCAAGCATAGGACTACTTATTTTCTATAAGTAATTGAATTTGTATACGAAAATATTACTTCATATACTTGACAACAATCTTCAATTTCAAACTTAAACTATCTTTTGGTAAACAATAAAGCCATTCAAGTTGGGGTATTATTACCTCTAAAACCTTGACTCCACATCATTCTTATCTTTCAAGATAGGCAGAAGTTTCCCTACCTTGAAGCTTAATGTCAAGTATAAGACTTCATAAATTCCATACAACCATTTATAACAAATAAAATATTATAAACCGAACTTCCTTTCTACTTTTCCCTAAACTATTTACTATAACAAGAATGTTATAGTCCATAGTTTCCTACTTTCACAAGACATTTACTACAACAAAGGTGTTGTAATCCATGACTTCTTTACTCTTTAAGATTCCACTTAGAACCCTTATAATACACTTTAAAATTTCCATATAAAATCTCACTTAAAAGTATTTATTTAAAACTAAGTTTGATTTGGAAAGTCAAGATTCCCCTTTTCATAAAAAAACCACTTGCTTTACTATATCAAATATAAATCACTTATATAAATTTCAAACCTCCACTAAACCCCTTAAAGTTTAAAACTTCCATTCAAATCATAACTTAAAATCGTTACTTTTTGGAAGAGAATTCGACTTTGAAAAGAAAGGAGATTTCCTTTATATAGACCACTTGTTTAAATATCTCAAAATCAATATTTAAAAACACTTTGCTTTCTCGAAAATATATTTTAAACACTTAAAATATAGTTCAAAACTCTTATAGAAAACATCTCTTGAAGATCATCATTCCAAACCAAATTTGATTTAAAAGATAAGGTTTTGTTTATATAAAAATGTAACAAATTACTTTAAAATAAGCCTTTAAAATAAATATATAAATTTCAAACCACTTTAAACACCTTTGCAAAAAAGTTTGGAAAACAAAATTCGAGTTCGAATACCATTTCAAAATACTTTAGAAATCAACCAACAAAATCACATATAAAGAGAGTTGTAGAAAATCCAAGCTACCATAACTTCTCCAAAAAGTATTACTACAAGGCTTCTCCAAAAAGTATTACTACGAGGCTTAGCGACCACTATGGTACTTAAACCAAGCTACCATTTATTTTCATATCAAAGAAGCCAACTTTTCGAATCATTTTCAAAGTTACATTCAACATCACTAAGTTACCAAGCTTTGGCGCACAAGCAATTCATATAAAAAATTATTAATGAATGTAAAGTCAACAGTTGCGAGGAATCCCGTTGGTTCCTCTTACAAAACTCAAATCCTTCAAAGTGTTTCTGTATCGACCTATTCGCTACGAAACACTTCGACTTTCATTTCCTTGCTTTTGTCCTCTACAAAAATGGATATGTATGTCATCCGCTTTCGAACGGGAATCAAATAAAAAACAATAATATATATAGTCATATTCATATATATTCAACAATATACACAATATTTATTACACAATTTTCACCATAATAATATATGACTTAAAGTGAGAATCTTACTTTGACCTCAACCAAACTTTAGCGAGAAGCTACCACTTCCCAACTCAACCTATCAAAAAACACTTTGACAACACAACCCCTTGCTTTGCTCTTGAAAACTCCGCCTCTTCACCACTTATTACTCAGCCCAAGCCCACTAGGACTTCAAGAGTGCTCAACCATGGTTTTTAAGAGGCGATTTAGCTACCAAATCCGCTTCTTTGATCACATGAAGGGTTTTGCAATGTTGTAACAAGGTTAAAAAAATATTTTGAGGAGAATAGGTTGTGTTTTGACATGGTTTTGATTTAGTTTGAGAATAAAGAATATAGAAAGGGAATTGAAGAAATGAAAGTGGAAGTGTAAAAGCAAAGTGTGTAGATGTGTGCCTCTTTTATGGCTGTAGAAAAGTGGCAAAGACACCGTCTACCCCTTAGCCAAATTACCTAACTACCCCTCCATGTTTTAGGCCACAACACAGTCCCCTTTGCACTTTCCAAGCACACCCCATACCAGCCCCATCTTATCATCCCTTAAGTACTACATTACAACCCTTAAAATGAGGCAATAGTTAAGGAACCCAAAACATACTTTAAAACTTTCTAGAAACACTTAAGGGTTTCCTTACTTTAACTAATTCCTTTTCTACTTTTTGACTTTTATTTGTTATATGTCTGTATGTACACAAATATATGTATGCGTCTAATAATGTTTTAATAACTTCCGTTTGATAAAATGATGAGAATCCGTAAAACGAATTTCAGTCACATTTTGAGTTTTTCACCTAACTATTTATTTATGTAAACAAATTTTCAAAATGTGTTTACCGTCATCATTAAATAAATAAAATTAGTTATTTAAGCTTTTTTTAAAACAATTATTTAACATGTAAAATTAATTAAATATTCAAAATCAAAGAGATAAAATTATAGGCCGTTACATCCTTCCTTCCTAAAAGAATTTCAACCCCAAAATTTCATCACTATCAAATGAAAAAGAAACAAGCCCACATAAATACTTAACATTTTTCATAAGCCCGTATGATGTATATAGATCAACCTTATGCAATGTCTTTGATCACTTACTTGAATACATAAATCTCTCATCCAAACTAGTATAGATCACTTAACTTCTTTATTGCAGAACTCTGATCCGGTTCTTTGATTTGATACTTATGTTTTTCTTACATAGTACTAAACTATGATAGAAAACATTCACATCATCCTAAGAATCTATCTCTAGTACTCGCATTCATGAATCGAGTGAAATGCATAGTTCGGACTGGTGTATAACACTAGAAATCATGTGCTTGAACTCTGGATCGAAAACTGTCATGGGAATAAAATGGTCAAAGTACAACCTACGGTCTTTTATCCTTTTAGGATAACTTAATAACTATACTACTTCAATTCTTTTTACTTCCCAAAATCATTTATGAAAATATTTCATAAAATATAACTTAAGTTTTAAACTTGTATAACACCTTACTACATCCTGAATGACTATCTGATTTAATCTTTTACCTTTGAATTTAGATGTAGGCCCAAAATAAATCTAGGTCTTAAAACCGAGTTGACCATTTCGACCTCTTCACCCATCTGGTCTAATAAGTAGTTATGAAAAGTATGATGCTGGTATCCAAACTCGGTCCTAGAGTTTACCTTTCCTCAAACACCTCAAAGATAAAAATGTTTATTAGTCGGCCCAATAACATCAAATAGTTTTGACAAAATATCTACTACTACTTGATTTTAGGTTTATTCGGATTCGAACTTTTTTCGATCGTACAATGAGAAAGGGAATAATTTACTAAGTGCACTACAACATTCGCTTAAGCAAACATCTGATTGTCACTTAGAAGATTATTCAAATTACCGCAAAACAAATCGAGACCCATTCACAGAACTATCCAAAGAAAATGTACCTTACCTAAAGTTCTCTTTGAAATATTTATACATATAAATACTTTCGAGTAGTACTTTTATTACTTTTCCAAACATCATTTGAAATCTTTTTCAAAAACACCTGGATTTAATTCTAAAGAAAAATCCTCTTTATTTTTAAACATACTTTGTAAACCTAATTTGTAAATTCATCTTTATATAAAATCATTCCTTCTTGTATCAAAATAAAATTTATAGCAACATTACTACTGAACACCCTATGGTCAAACAGTGAAACTTAATTCATAAGGTGTTCATATTTAATTTAAATCAAACCAATAAATGCTCATAAATTAGCTGAACATACCAATCAACAAACAATAGCCAACGCTCCTAACTGGATGAGCATGACTAAAAAATAATAAATGATAATAATTGAATATTATCATTTCCTTATAAACAAACACATCATAAATAACTATATCAATTGTTTTTTGAAAAATACTCTTTTATATGTAAAATATAATCCTAGGTAAAATTATTTCATTGACCAATTTCAACATAATACTGTGGTGGTTTGCCTTGTTCAAGTGTTTAGAGATCCCTATTAATAACGTTAGCAACTTATATTGACTAGAATCCATAAACCACTCAACAGACCAATCAACACAACATAAAATATTTTTATAAAAATAACAAATATGCACTCTCATACACACACACTCAAACCCATTCTAGGGTGTAACTTACCCTATCTCTAATGAGCTTACCCCCACCAAGGCCTAGGTATTCGCTCAACTTAAGCTGTAACGCCCGTATTATATGTATCGAAGAATCATAAAATAATTTTATTTAACTCATTTTTGGTCGTATGATTCTAATATTTTGGGATATAGGTTTTAGGGTTATTTTACAGATCTATGATTCTTCTCGAATTTCTATGTGACCATTTTACTCTTGGAGATCTTATTTTGGCTATAGCTTTTGATAGAGGCCCAATTAGATGCTCTAACTTGATTCACTGCTTTGGGAGGTGGTTTCCCATTCTGTAGAGTGGTCATATTGGAAAATCGGATAAGTGGTTCGGAAGTTATTGCAGTTTTATGTTTTAAAATATGCTGGCCAGAATTAGAAGGGGATTAATAGGCTGAATTAGCAAGCCCATTAGTGAAATCAGGTTTGGCTATAAATATGAGGTGAGAGAGACCATTTGAAAGTTTATCACTCATTTTAACTCAGCCTTAAACTCTAACTCCTCTCTAATTCTCCATTCATCTCATTGGATTTCATCTCAAATCATCTTTAATTGCAAATTAGAGGTTAGATCTTCAATTAGGAGATTGATTTCATCATTTGGATTGCATCTTCCCGATTTGTTACTATTAGGATTAGATCTTCATAATATTTCCTAGGTTTGGTAGATTTGGTGAGTGGTTACGATCTCTCACTAGTCTATGATGGATTATATATTGTAATTAGGTGATATAGGTAATTATCAAATTAAATTGATTAGACTTTGGTAATTTCATATTTAGAAACCCTAAATTAACCTAATTTTTTTGAGCAAGACGGTTGTGTAGCGTGTCACTACACAGCCGGTTATATAGCATAATAATATGTAAATAGTACGATCAACAAGCCTGATCGCTGGCCAAAATGGGAGAAGACTGCACAATAGTCACACAGACAGTCAACTACTTAGCAGAGTCATAGATACATAACAACATAATACATATATCAGTATATAAAGTAGATAGGTACTGCAGAATGTTCAGCGGTGGTGTCCAGGATGCCTTCTGGTTGGAGTTGCGGAAGAGCTGCCAGCCGATTCAGCTGGCGATGATATGGAGAATGGCAGTCTAAGCCTGAATGGAGCTGAGAAACTGTGGCTTGCTAAAGATGAGAAATAGTAAATAATACGCCTGCATGTTCCATCGAAGTGAGATTTGGGCCTACTGAACACGTGTGCATTTCGCTCGGCCCAAATGCACCAACTGAATATAGCCACAAAGGGATCTAAGTGCTTGTTGGGGGGGGGGGGGTTATGCTGCCAATATTTGAAAAATGAAGTGATTGTAACTGGGATTAGATCATTGGCTAGTGTTATTTGTGTATATTTGGCTATGAAATTCTATGTGTTAAATTAGATTTGTGCTAGAATTGTAATGGTAGATTGAATTGGATGATTTGTATGTTCATATTGGATGTAATTGGATGATTTTCTATGTTTGATTCGTTGTTATGTTTGAATTGCTTGCTATGCTTGATTCGTTTGCTAGTTTGTGCATGTTTTTGGACTTAGATTGGTGATCGGAGCATATCGAGAGCAAAGTTCATCGAAATCGCATGAAACTTGGAGGATAGGCTCTGGATCATGGCAGGAAGACACCGTGAAAATTTCACGATAATTGGAGCTAATTATTTGGATCGACTATAACATCCCCCTACTTGCAGGCCCAAAACTAACGGCTACGGATGTTGCAGTCATCTATAGTTATTAATCCTCGATGGCCAAATACGGCAATGTTAGGTTCATTGATACACAAAAACACATGAATATGGAAAAAGTTTAAAACATCACACCAGACCCACATTCCATTTCAAAACATTTCAAATTCTTTACATAATCCCACAATCGTTAACTACGTTCAGAGAAATATACTTATTACAACATACGCCTAGAGCGACATATGAAGATGCCCCCCTGGATGATCAGAGTATATATAGGCAATTTAACAACTTTTCCTGTACATCAACAACACAATGGAATCAAAATCACTACAACAAAATGGGGATTTGATAGCAATAACAAATAGTGTTTCCCCCTTTTCTCTTCAAAATCCTCTGAAATGTAGGGTCTTAACGCTATTTGAGAAATATATTCCGTGTACTCAATGCTATACAAGCAAAAAGGAGGGTAATAAAAATCTTTTGTGCGGGAACTAAAAATGAGCGCTTGTTGCCCTTTTCTTCAGAAAACAGCCCTTCTATTTTCACTTCATCGCCTCCAGGAGTCAACAGAAATCCCTAATCCATAATCTCAACATCCCTAATGGTAGAATCACAAAATCCCTAATCTCAACATCGAATCACAAAATCCCTAACCCGCAAAATCGTGAATCGCCGAATCTACGCTGTCATAGCAGCCGATCCCGCATTTGTCCAACTTGAACGGGCATGAGAGGTACTGCAAACTTTATTATATGTTTTTCACTAAAAAATTATTAGTTAACTAATCTGCATTAACGTATTATTTAACCGAAAACATTAATTTCATGATATTTTTCTCCACTTTGAATTAACATGTTTCAGCGTGGTTACTTATCAATGTATAGTTTGGTTGTCAAGAACTCAATTGCTTAGTTTTAGCGTTATTTAATAATTTTTTGGCAACACAACTTTGATTTCATTTTACAAGGAAATAGAAGATACTTGCTGGGTTGATATAAAAAGGTAACAAATCTAGAATTGGCATCTTGAAATTTGAAATTCCATCACTCAGCGTCAATCTATCATTCAATATCTAGAACTTTATGGTTTATTTTAGTGTTTGTGGTGTTGTTTATGTTGTATGATGTGAATCTGGTTGTTGGATTCTGACTTTACAGTGTTATATTTAGACTTTTTTCTGAAAATGGTGGTCTTTCTTTAATTTACTTTATTTTGTTTTATTATATTTATTATTTTCTTATTTCATGTGTGTGTACACACACAGACACACATAAACAAAGGATCCAAATCCCTGCCATATAATTCCTCCTTAGTTTTCTTGGCCTTCGTATTTCAGATTTGTATAATTTTTTGTATATGAGGTGTATTTATCGATGAATGATTAATATAGTTTTGATAAGTATTCAGGCTAAAACTTGGTATTTACTTCTCTCCTTGTTCTTTTTGCCCCTCTCCTCTGCAAAGTTTTTTTTGCTTGCTCATATGGATGAATGTCACTAGAGTTTGTTCACATGTACATTATACCATAGTAAACGTGTAGGTTCTAATGAAAAATTTCTATTGTTTATCCACTCATATTAAACGAGTGTAAGGTCTAAAAAAAGGGGTAACACAATATCTGTGTTGTTTCAAGATGAACTACTCTCATAGGCAATGTAACTACTATATAGACAGATTTTGGAAAGAAAAAATGATTGTAAAAAAGTAAACCAATGTTGTCTCATTATTTATCTCCACAAATATTTCTGCATTTTCTACACCTGTGGCAATATAAAGAGCACCATGAAAGCAATGAATTCAGACGACCACATAAAATCCTACATGTTATTATGCTGCCCAACTCCCTTCTTATTTCTCATTTTTGCTGTTTTTTCAAGTTGTCGTGATGTTTGCAATTGCAATTAAGTGAGAATGCGGTATACTGTAATGGAAATCACTAACAAGACAAAGAAGCTTGTCTGCCTTATGCCACGTAGTGCTGGTCCTACAATGCCTGAGTTTCTCTATTCCATTTCTCTCACCAGGTTCATTTTTCATCTTTTATTCTTATTCCTTTTTTGTAATATGTAACCTATACTTTATTGACAAAGGGTTGATATATTGAGTACTGGAAATATAATTACAGGTAGAAAAATGTGCAAGTATATATTGGTAGGGTAATATTCTTACATATTCATGTAGGGATCTTTAATTCCTGAAATGTATGGTTTGTTGCAGCTGCTATGCAAACCCTGAAGAACTAATCTTTGATTATCAAAATTTATAGTTAAATAATTCAACATGAAATCAGGGAGTCTATCTGCTCTAATGAACTAATCTTTGATCATTAAAATTTATAGTTAAATAATTCAATTTATTGGACATAGTTCGGATGGCATTAACAAAAATCATGGACTTGGAAGTATGCCTCCTGTGGTTTCTCGTTTACTTATCACTGATAGTTTATATATTATCAATTAGTGTTTAAAACTATTTTGTTGTTTTTTTCATAAAAGCATTAATAACGTGTAAGATAGAAAGATAAGAATACATGTATAGTACATGATGTGCTACAGGTTTAAATCACTAATATGCATTTGAGTGGATCAGAAGACTGTTTTCAAAATCAATATACAATGATTAGTAATATTTGTTAAGCTATATTCTATAAAAAAGAATTTTTATAAAGTTTGATTTGATGCTTGATCAGTAATATACAATATGTCCATAGTCCTCAATATCCGTAATATACAATATGCCAATGAAAATTTATTTTATATGTAATTCTGTGGGAAAGTGGAAGTTGAGTGCGGACTTAAATAAATAATAACTTCAATACCTGTTTTAAGGAAATGTCAAAATCTATTTTTTTATTCTGGTGCATTCAGTATATTATTTATTCAGCAGCATTGACTAAGTAGAACTTGTAGCCGACATTATTTTCATGATTTCTTTTTCTTTACAATCATGTGAGCTCAAATCTAAGACTTGAAAATTAAATAAATGATATACTCATAAAAAGTCAAGAAGCAAACACAAAGTATATCAACATAAAAGGTATTATGCTATGATCAATTTAGACTTCGTACAAATTCATAGAAGATATCATAGTATATGTTTAAATTCATGGAAAACTTCTGATTTGTGATTTCTAAATCCAGAAAACTTTAATTATATATTGGAAACACTTTGCAAGTTAGAACTTCGTTCGTGACAACAAGAAATACATCAACTAAGTGTAGACTAACATATGTGAAAGTGTCAGGAATCACATCATATATCCAGTTTGTGCATGTTTCTCTGCAAACAAGAAGAAAGAAATTTATGTTGAAATAATCCATACAAGTTAAATCAGTCAACTTCATGGCATAAGGAATGCCATGTCTCGAAGTAAAATTCTTTGCTATTTCTTTTTCATGCATATAGTAAAAAAAAATCTGTTTTCTAGTACATTTTTTCCCTGTAATTTTCATTTTGTCTACTTCTATTGGTGGATGTTATCCCGTTAGAAACATAAAGTTACTCATTTTCTTTATCTCACGATAGATACTTGTATTTAGGGTTGAAATGTTGGACACTCATGTTGTAATTTGATCATTAAAATGGCGGATATGTTCACAAAGGTAATATTTTTATATTTCTGTTGAACATAATGTGGTTTTATACTACATTGTTGTATTTATAATTATCTGTTATGCTCATGTTTGCAACTTACATGCACTAGAATTTATATTATGTTTTGCTATTTCATTTTCAGTCCTTATGGACTTAAATGTGAGAGATATTATATTTGTATTTTGTATTTTTATATGTAGGTAGTTGATCAGTTGAAGGTGAATTCAGGCATATCTTTCAAGCTCCTTTGGATTCGGTAAGGATCTATGCTATTGAGTTAGTGATTTGACTTTTGAGTGTGCATGTGCGCGCTCACTCGTGTGCATTCCTGTGTGTCTAGAAAAGCAGAAATATTTTGCCATCTGAGTTCCAATTGTTATGGGATATTTTCTCGAAATCCTAAAATGGGGAAAAAATAAATAAAAAAACTAGTGATATTGATTAGAGTGTGTGTTCACTCATATTTCATCTATTTTATTATTGCATTCATCATCTTGTAATCATATAATGATTTTTTTTAAATAGATTATTCATCCAGTAAATGATCACACTATTTATCTGAATGAGAGTCACAAGAAGCAGCTCAAGCAGGAATATGGTAAGTTGTCTACTTGTTGTAATCATCAACATTTTTTTAAATAGGAAGTCTTGATTTATTCCCCTTTTTAGTATTGCAGGTCTTAACATTTCTTTTGCTCCTCTCTTAATAATTATCAAGAATAGAGCCCTGGACGTTTGAGCAACATCTTGGCGAAGCAGTTTTTATTCCAGTAGGATGCCTTCATCAAGTAACAAATAGAAAGGTTAGTGTTCTCTATACTCTATTATTGATTGATATAGAGGATTTTAGCAACGGTGTAATGAATTCATATTTTTGTTATTTTTTTTATCATAATTATACATCAGATTATTTTGCTTTTTATTTAAGATGGTACATTTATTGATTTTCTTAGATATTATAGGATGTTTATACTGTACTTTATATAAATAATTTGATCTATTTGTCTCAACTGATGATTTTCACCCTTGATAAATTTGAGAGACTTACTGGAGAAAAACTAGATAGTCTCAAACCAAAGAAAAATAACTAGAAACTAATTTCATTTAATCCTAGAAAAATGTCACTAAAAATATAAGTATAGTCATTATATATGTATTCAATTATACAATATTTTTCTCATTTTTCCTTTTGCATGGTAGTGTGTGTGTGTGTATAAAATCTCTGTGTGTGTGTATTCAGTTATGAGTCTAAACTTTTTGTTATTGTAATTTTTCAGTCTTGCATTAGAGTAGCCATGGACTTTGTTTCTCCTGAGAGTCTCATTCAATGTGTCAGTTTAACTGAAGAGTTTCGACTGCTTCCAAAACTCATAGGTCAAAGGAAGACAAATTAGAGGTACATATTGTTTTCAGTTAATGTATTTAGAAAAAAAAGAAAAGAAAATCATTTCTCGCTTAAGTTAGCAACTTCATCTGCATTTCTCTCTATGATCATGTATACTTATGAACTAAAGATCTTATTATTTTTCTTGGTTTATAACTCTATGCCCGAATTAGTTAGCTTCACATGATGTAGAAACTGACCTGACAGCTGTTCCATATTTTGTATGCAGGTAAAAAAATGTCTGTATATTCCATGCAAGAAGCTGTGAAAGAAGCTAAAAAATTGATATCCTCTATCAGGTCGGACTGGTGTATTTACAAGTTACTGAACAATGCTTCTGTCAAATAGTGAAGTATTCTTTTGCTAATTCGAAGAGTTTCACTAAAAACTATATTTTAACATAGTAATAGGAAAAATCAGAGTTTGGTATATGATTTGTATAAAAAGGTGACTTCCAATACTGGTTGTCGATGCATATGAATACATATAGATCTATTATGATTTCTTACTATGAAAAAGAATTGCAGATTTTAATCTTCATTCATTATAATTTCAAAATAAAATATGGGTTCTTTTGGAAGTTTGGCATGTAAAACTATAGTGAAGCAACCTGGAGCAATGTTTAGATCCTTGCAAGAATCTTCTGTAGCAGCCATTTCCGTATCATCGTCTCCATAACTGAGTATTTGTGTCCATTTGTTAGACTATTTTGAGATATTATCATGTGACCATGTCTTGTAGTATTTGTGTTCATTTGTTAGACTATTTTGAACTATTATCATGCGACCATGTCTTGTAGTATTTGAAATATTAGCATAATTATTTGAAACTTTTCCACTGGTTTGATTGTGTGTTTCCAAATTAGAATTCAGTGCAACGTTATCATTGTTACATATAGTTGTTGTCATCTTCTCGATTTGTTATTTTTGGGATCCACATTTTAATATATATATGTGTGTAATGTGTATACATATATCTATCTATGTGCGTATATATATATAATATAATATAATAAAAAGAAAATTGAAACAAATGTTGAAAATTAATATTTATAGAATAGCGTTTGAAAAACGCTATTGATTCATCAAACGCTATCGCAACTCTATATGAGATGTATGATTTATGCATCAAAAATGCTATAATAGAATCAAAAACGCTATAGTAGAAAATAAAAATGCTATACAAGCATGACAAGAAATGCTATCGAAAAACATTGTAACGCTATAACATGGTTTGATGAAACGCTATAAAATGTGCTCAAAAACGCTATAGAAGTTAAATGAAGGATTATATTCCCTATAGCGTTTAAGTTTAATAACAGAGAAAAAATGCTATGGTAGGTTGCAAACGCTATGCCCTTTTGTAAATGCTATTAGCTATTATAGCGTTTTCCTTCCTGCTATGTAATGATGCCGGCCTACCATAGCTTGTGGTTCCACGGCGTTCTCTGAAATGCTATGGTAGCCTGTTATAGCGTTTTTCAAACGCTATGAAACCCATAAACTGTTGTAGTGAATAAAAGAGAACTCTAGATAGATATCATGCCTTCTGCATGTCTCCGGAAACTTTATTCATCTAAAGAGGTATCTAAAAACATCAGCTCTCAAACTACTCAAAATCAATTGAGTACCCGAGAGATTAAGGGAAAAACATAAAATTCGAGTTAGTCATAAAGCTTGGTATAAATAATAATCAACCATCTCAAACTATTTAGATATCTAGTGAGACCACGTCGCTTAGCGGAACATCTGTAACGACCCGTAAAATTTTCAATAATTAAATTTTTAAGTTAATAAGTTTTGTAAAAAAAATAAAAAATTGGGGCTTCTTTATAAAAATAACTTGAATTTATTGTAAAATATCACGATTCCTTTTATTTCCTTTTAAATTAACGTTAGACCTTAATTTGTTGCTTAATATTAAAGAATTTACTAAGTTATAAATTTTAACATAAAATGTTGTATTAAGTTTAAGACATTATTTACAGTGATTTGTATATACATATTTGTGTGCGTTAATTTGACTTAAGATTTATAAGATGGACTTGTATGCAAAGTTATAACTTTTAAACTTAAACCCTTTTAATCTGGAGATTAGGTTCAAAATTGTTGTCTTTAATTTTAGGCTCATAAAATAGTGAAACTTAATTTTAACACATTTATATGTAAAAGTCTAGTATATATATATATACGTATACGTATATGTTTTTAATAATAATACTATGACCAATAAAGATATATATGAAGGAAACATCATCTTTGTACACAATTTAGTATATTGCACTTACCTAATTTACTGTAGAATACATTTGGACATAGTTACATTCCATGCCATGAATAAATAGCTTGTTAATGACATTTAATTAATCAATCAATTTGATTAGAGAAAGAATGAAAGGTTTCTCTCCCCATATACATAATTAAGCTCTAAATTAATTACCTGTTTTTAGGGAAAGAAAAGAAAGGTTGCCTTAATTCTTACCTTTTTGTTTTCCTAACATTTATTCCTTTTCTAGGCATTCATTCCTTTAGTTTAGCCGTATACTTTGCCTTGCAATTCACGTACAAGTTTCTCATTTTCTCATCTTCTTTATTTTCTCATTTCCTAAGAGAGAGAAAAGTATTACAAGCTCTAATTTTTCATCGCTTCCCTTCTTCTTCTTTTTTTTGTCCTTTTCTAAATTTAGTTTACCCAAGATTTTTATTTATAAGAAAACTCTAAAATGCATATTTTGGTTACAAATTTACGTTCATCGGAATCTAAATCTTTTTCTAGTTTTCAAATCTGTTAGTTTAATTGAATAAATTCACAATAACCTTTATTTCACTTTTGTTGTTTAAAATAGATTTTATACCTTTTCAAAATAAAATAATTTATACCGTTACTTATATACACTTTTGTAATAGATTTTGGGTAAATGATAAATGAATGAATAAAAACCAGTGTAAACAAAACATATCTTAATAAGTAATAAATTTCAAGATTCATAGTGTGTAAAGAAACTGTTTAAGTATGCATTTAAAGGGCACGTTATCTGATGGAGTAAATAATGTATATAAGAAAACGTATAAGAATTTAGGCGTCATTTTGAGCGTAAAATTTTGAGTTAGTTATTGCGTCTATAGTGCGCATTCCAAATGTGTATACCGTAACTTAAAATGGTTAAATAAATCAGCAAACGTACATTTTTGAGTAAGAATGAAGCGTATCCATTTCAATTTTCCTTTAACCATGACTGGCCATTTACCTTTTAGGGACATCCCATTTCCCTTTTGCTGCAACTATTTTATTTGGTATGAAATCTTTGATTTTTCTAACATTCATATCCTTAATTTGTGCGTTCCTTATTTTATCTATCAGTAAAACTTTCATCTTTTAAACTAAATCATCAATGCAAGTTTCTTGTCACGTAAGCAGTATATTTTTTTTCCTATCAGCTTGCCTTTTTGTTCCCATTTGATTTGCACACGTTACTTTTCCTTGCGTGCAAAGCTTCTGCCTATAAATACAAACCTCATATCACATTTCCTCACCTCAAAATTTTTCTGCATCTCCATTTGTTTTTTTTTCCGTGAGCAGGGAAATCAGGTAATGGTTTTATTCATTTTTTTTCCTTCCTTCTTCTTTTGTTTGTTATATTTTGTCATCCAGTTCATGCTCATCTACACCCTAGCTTCCTCTCTCCATCTAGTGAAGTGGTCAAGTCAAAATTTGATTCCATTCGTTCAGTTTATTTCGAAATTTTTGTGTTAAATTTTACTTAGTTTTGATGTTGAATTTATTCGTTCCTTTTCAAGAATAAAAAAAATCTGGTCGCAGCCTTCGCAACTATTTGATCATGCTTCTGTGCATTCTCTTTTCAAAGTGTTACCATCATTTTTGAATCAAAATCTTCAACGGCAATAAGGTGAGTAATTCTCACCAGACAATGTGTACTTATATAACTAGTAAACTGACACCATTTGAATCTGTAAAATTATATCATCCTTTTATAACTGTTATATTATGATCATATATTGTTTACTCCTGTAATTACATATGCTATATCATCTATTACTGTTATATGATGTTACATTATATCAGTTTATCACACTGCAAGTTCCCTTAGATTAGGTTCATTATGGGTTGAAATGATACATACCCGAACAGACTTTAGAATAGGGAAAGATCGTTATGGGCTGAAATGATAAGCCTAAGCGACTTTTTATTTATTTTATTTAACTTGGGATTGCGGGTTGAAATGATAGAACCCGGTTTTTCTTTGTAAACTGCGGATTGAAATGATACATATCTGTATCACTTGACCTAGGCTAGAAAATTATATACAGACTCGTGGTTTATATATTTTTCTGAAATTTTAAAATATTTAAAAATGTAAATATTATGATATTTTGATTTAAATTTTATTAAAATGATTTATATAAATATTAGTGATTTTCTACAAATTAAATAAGGGAATTAAGTAGATGGTGAAGTAGAATTTGAAATATAAGTTAATTTTGGAATTTATGATTTTGTTTATAAATGGAATTTATGTAAAGTAAGAATATATGACAAATTTGATTTAAAGATGAATTTAATGATTTTTATTAAGTAATAATAATGTTTTAAAGGTGTTGATGATTTTGTATAAATTAAAATATGGAATAAATGAATTTTAAGTTGAAATTTTTGAAATATAACTTAAATTGGGAAATTGTGAATTTTGTTAAAAGTGAAATTTTAATTAAGTAAAATAAATGTAAAAAAGGTCATATTTTGGAAATTTAAACTTAGTTGTTAAGTTAAGAATTTATTTAAAGAAATGAAAATTTAATTGTTATTTAATTTGATTTTTGTACTGAAATTTGACTTTATAAAAATCATAGGAATAAAGGTATTTAAATGATTGTTTTTAAATATGGAAATATATGATTTTATAAGTTAAAATGATTTTTATTAAAAGTTAATTATATGTGAAATTATAAATAAAACTCTGAATTTAATTTGACAGCATTTCTGAAATATAATGTAAAGATATTACAACATTGGAAAATGCTGTTGTTGTTTTAAATGAACCAAATAGCAAATTTGAACTAAGGGTTATTATAGCACTTTGTTAGTGCTATAGTTGTTAAATTTAACTAAAATTTTAATTGAAACTAAATTAAGAAATTACAGCATTTAAAAGCCGTCTTTTGTTAATGAACTATTTTTAAACATAACATTTCGTAGCATTTTCTAAGTGCTGCGAAAGTTGAATTTTCTTTGTTTAATAAAGTCAAATGAATAAATGATCTTTGGAAAAAAGATTAAATTTTGGAAATTTAATATTTAATTATTAAATATAATGAATTGACTTTAAATGATTTAAATGGAATAGTTGATTTTGGAAATACAACTATTTTGAAATATGATTAAATGGTATTTAAATATAATAGATGATGTTTTGAAATGATATTTTGATATTTTGAAATGAATTTGAAATGATATTAAATCTTGGAATAAATAATTGAAGTTTATATTAGTATGAAAACATTTGGTTTACTTGAAATTTGAATCTATTTAAAAGATATTAGACTTGTGAAATATAGATAATAAAGCTTGGAATTATTTTATAAATTGGAATAGTTATTTTGTGGATTAAATCTATATTTGAAATTTATAAGATTTGAAATGGTCTATGGAAATTTAATTGAAATAAATGATTGAATTGAATTGAAACTTTGGAAATTTTAATACTTGATTTGAAAGTATAATAATTACACTTTTAAATGGTTTAAATGAATTAATTTGTTGGAATATAAACTATTTTAAAGGCAACTTGAAAATCATAGTAAATGAATGATATCTTTAAATTTAAAAGTATTTAAAGTTTAATATTTAGAATTGAACTCAAATGATAAGTTGATATATTAAAATGATTTGAAATGAAGTTTTGGAAAGATATGATATTTTGATATATTGAAATGATTTGAAATGAAGTTTTGAAATGATATGATATTTTAAATATATTGAAATGGTTTGGAATTGATTTAATCTTTATTTTGATAAAGATTTGGATTTGAAATGATATTCTATTTTGAAGTATAAACTGTTTTTAAATTATAACCACGGGTTATAATAACGATTGGTTGTTAAAGAGACCGGGATCGGATATGGACATACTCTCTGTCGATACCGAAAACCACTTTGACAACTGTGTACGCGGTGGAGTTTCCAGAATGAAGTAGGATGGTGGCAACGATCCTAAGGTATATACGTAGACCCGACTTGTCACGACCCCGAAATTTAAATTTATTTAAATTTATAATTAAATGAAATTTTGAGTTAAATTTATGATTAAATAAATTTTTGAATAAAAATTGTGAAATTTAATTTAAAAAATGGAGCGAGTTTCCCCGATATCCAAGTATATTCTGTATAAATCATTTGAGATTAAAATATTGTAAATATTGTATATGTGAGTATATGTGTGTATATTGAATGTATATATATATATTTAGGTATATGCGAGCAAATTTAATATATATTTGAATTGATGGTTAAAGATGGTTTGAGTTTATAAAATAAATATAAGACAATAAATATTAAGTAAATAATGATAATTAATATTTGAACTAAAAATTGAAATTAATATAAGGTAAGTTTTAATAAAAATAGGAAGTAGAACATTTGTTAAATTCTAACGAGATAATAATTTTGGATATTCATTTTTGTTTCAAAGTAACAAGGCCAAAATAAATCTTAATACCATGTTAATAAGTTAATACAACTATATAAAATAAATTATGAAAAGTATATATATAGTAACACTTAAATAAAATTTAAGAACATGTTAGAAATGAAAATAAGTATATATGATTAGGAATAGAACAAAAATAGATAAGCTAAAAAAAATGGTAACAAAATAACAAATAATAACTTTACATTCTATGTACATAAAGTATGTAAGCAAAGCAAAATAGTAAAACAAAGTATAGGCAGCCGAAAGAAAAATATTCAAATGTCTATAAACAAGACATAGAGGACTTGAACAATTAATGCAAGACATCTCTAGTACACCAAAGCCATGTTATCAGCTGAAGACAAGGAAGCATGCTTGCATTTAATGCTTTCACCTTAGTACACAGTATAATACTAATCAACCTGTACAAGCTTTATCACTTGTAAACTTATTCTTTTATCAAGCCTTTTCATCTCAGTCTCATTCATTCGAAGCTAAGTAAAACTGAGATGAAGCTTTCATTTAAAATATAAACAAGCATTCAACATCATCAAACAAGTCAATATAACAGTGGAGCAAGATGATTTGAAGATCAAGGTTAAAAACACTTTCCAGTTTTCTAAATGCAAACTACTTCAACAATAAGGTGCTCTGTTCTCCATATGACAGGTGAGCAACTTCTTTGATCTGATCCATAAAATGGATGTAGTGATTTATGTTGAAGTGAAGCTGTGAAATATGGTTGTATTTATACAAAAATGAATATTTTCCTCTGCATGTCTGGAAACAGAACAAAGCTTGCTTTTGTTCATTCATTCCAGATCTTAAAACTTAGTTTAAGAATTTCGACTTCTCTCTCTCTTTGATCTCTGTTAGGCTTAAGTGTTTAAACAAACTTTGGTTGTTAAAATATAAGCTAAGTTTTAAAATTTATATAAGTTAAAAACAACTTTTAATCTTCTCTGGAAAATCAAGAAGTTAGAGTTAACTTTAAATAAGCCAAATTTCGAACTTCATGATTTACGAATTCAGGTATATAACTTGAATTCCTATTGAAAAATATGATTTTTAAAACGAGATTCGTGATTTTTAGTGGAAGGAGTGGGGTGCAGTTCGAAGTTGAACGGAAAGTGGTTTTTGGGGTATTTCCGGCGATCGCGATGATGGGAGAGGTCAGGGCTTGGTCTGGAGGTGGAGGAGCCTATAGTGGTGATGGAAAAAATAGGTGGAGGTACCATCGGTGACAGTGGTGAAGGCGGTGGACATTTTAAATTTCTAAACCTAGTTTTAACATGGTACGGTATTTGGTCTCGTTCGTCGTCGAGAAGCGATCGAGTGCTTCGGGGTTTGGAGCGATGGAAGCTGGGTGGTAGTCGAGTTCATGGCTGAAATTTCGCGAATTCAGGTGCACGGGGCTGCGTGAACGTGGTGTTGCCAGGGTTCGTGGGGAGGCTGTTTTCATGTTTCCAGGTTTTCATTTTTTGGGTTTTCTCGTTCGATTTCGAATGGCGACGTGATCGAGTGGATTGTCGATCTGAAGTTGGTAGGCGCGGCGTGGTCGACTTGTTCGACGACGTGGGGTAGGCCGGAGATGAACGCCGGCGAAGTACACGTGCACGTGCACGAGCACGTTTTCCCTACTCTGTTTTCTTTGGGAGGACGAAGATGTTTCCTGGGGTTTTACTCGTGTCGTTCGAGTACATGACTCGAAGAAGGGTAGGAGAAGTCTCGAAGCAGTTTTGTTCGTTCGAGTATGATGGTTCCAGGCTTTTGAGAAAAATAAAGCCTGGCAGTTCTGGATTTTTGAATTTAAAATAAAATTTGAAATAGAATTTAAACCAAGTTTGATTTGAATTTTTAATCTGAATTTAAACCGAGTTTGAATCTTAGGTTTTGAAAATAAATAAATATATATTTTTAAATGATGTAAATAAGTTTAAAAGTAAAGTATACTTTAATAATTTGAAAATTTTAAAAGAAATTTAGTTTAAAATCTGTAAGTGGAATTTAGTGATTGGATTCATTAAATTATTAAGTAAAATTAAATAGATTGATAATTTAATTAATAACTGGATTAATTAAGTAATTATGAGTTTTAAACTCGTTAATTAAGTTTTAAGTAAATTAATTAGAAATAATTAAATTGGAGTTAAGATCATTAATTTGAATAAATTAGATTTTTAAACTAATAGTTAAATGTTAATTAATCAAGAAATTAAGGGTTAATTAAGTTACGGTTAAAAACTTGAATTGATTAAATAATTAGTGGTTAAGTAATATTTGGTTAAGAATTAATTAATTTGAAATTTATAAGGGTTTATCTAAGTTAAATTTCTTAAGAAAAGAAATTCAGGACTGTTAATAGTAATAAAGGTCATTAAATTAAGATTTAATTTATGGGAGTAATTAAAGAATAATTACTTATTGAAATTAATTAGAGATTAATTAATAAATGATTAAAGGATAATTAATTAAAATGGTTCGTAATTTATTAATGTTAATTAACCAGAATTAGTAATTTATTCATAGAATTTAAATCTGATTTAAATTAATCCAACAATTAATTGACCTCACTTATGAATGTTTGGATTCTATTGGATGACTTGATTGTTTGATTTTTCCTGATATATGATGCTTTGTGATACATCCTGATTTGTATTGTGATCTGTAATTTACTTATCTGTGATGTATATATTGTTATCTGAATATGCAAACCCTTGGCCCTTTGAAACGGCACTTGAATTTCGATGCGACAGGGAGTCGGATTCCAGTTGGTTATCCGAAACCCACATCGAATTGTAATTGTGAATCTTTGTGACTGATAAATTTATTTTATCTATGAATCTATGAATGAAGATAAGCGTTATCGATTATACCGCTTATCGATATATCTGTGATGATTGATGTTGCACTATTGTGTGTAAAACCCCTGGACTACACTGTTACACACACAAATATGGATTCCACGAGGAAATTGGTTAAGTCACAGATAATTTAAAATTGATGTTTTTTAAATTGAAATTTTAATTTCAATTGATTTTGAAATTGGAAAATTGGGTTTAAAGTAAAAAGCTTTTGAAATAGAATTTCAAAGAGAAAAGTTATTTTAAATAACTTAACCGAGTTTTGAAAATTTAAATAGTTAGATTTAAATTGGGATTCAAGTTGAAATTAAACTATGATTTGGAAACTAGGGAGTAAAGATGATATAAATGTGTTTATATGAATTTAAACCATTTTGAAAGTATAAGTTTGAGAATTTGATTTTAACCCAAGAACCTTAACTCGTATAAATGAATCAGATTTCCAAATTAAAGACTGTTGTTTTAAAAGAATAAAAGCTTTCAGCTAAGAAGTGAAATTCCAATTTAGGTAAAGGAATTTCAAGATTTAATTGAAAAATGGTTTTCCAAGTTATAAATGAATTCTTTTCGAAAGCTATGAATTAAATCTGTTTATTTTTAACAGATTTAAAATGATGTTTTGTTAAACCATTCGAAATGAAATTGTTTTGAAAGCTATTTGTTAAATCTTTGATTTAAAGATTCAACGAATTAATTAAATTGAAAGGGAAATTGATTTGGCAAATCTGTGAATGAATCTTTGTGAAATTAAGTGAACTTGGTGAATTGAATCTTTTTATTTAAAAAGATTAAAATGGAAATTTGTTTAACCATTTGAAAGAGAAAGTTTGGGTTTAAATTGTGACTTAATTGAAATCCCAACATCCATATATTTTTGAATATTGCGCTCACTATTCGGGTTAGCCGGGAAAAGACATCTGTGTCATATAACCCATTCCGAATAGTGATACGTCGTATATGGATCGCATTTGAAGACCGGTGTTGAAGACCGGATATTTTCGAAAATGAAAGGACAACCTGTCGAATGTCTCTGCACTGGGTAGCTCCCGGTATAGAGATTTATATCACTCTTTTGTGATGGGAAGTCTGGACGTGATTTGAAAATTATCCGGATTTGCAAGGGCTTCGTGAGAAGTGCCTTCGGTTCTGTTCGAACCCGAAACAGACTTGTATGGATACATGTCTGACATTACACTTTGAGATATAAAGCCGATTTCTTTCAAATACATATCTGTTGGTGGCGGAGAATTTATTCTCTTAGCTTAACACCCTTCTCTGAGACGTACGAGCTCAGAGGTTATGTAGTTGAAATTTATCAGCGATATATCCCAATTTGGTAATGTGGCATGCTGAGTGTTGCTGTGTGATGATCAGTGTTTGATCATTTGTGATATGATCATTTGTTTGATCTTATATCTTTGTGATCATAGGTTGATCATTTGTTTGACCCGAAGCATGGCTTTGTGACAAAGCGTAGCTTTGTGGACGAGACTTCGTCGAGCCTCACACCCCGAAAATGGTCGAAACAGGAAGGATGCAGCAAGGTTCTAGGGAGTAGCGCCCCTTAGTGTATGTCATTCCTTCTGGATAGAGGTGGTATCATGGTATGGAGCCCAGATATTTAACCTATGTGGTTGCTGCATTATTCTTATGATTATGTGGTTTGTTGCGAATCGAGGATCCTCGGGAAGATCGGTTACGATCGGGGGATGGCATACGCGTGTCAGTAGTTACCTATTTTTGCAGAGGTAACCCGGCCTTGTGTTGGCAGAGATCTAACCGTAACGTTAGGTTCTCGGGTCGTCTATTCCAGGGACGTACCCATCGTGGATAGGAAGTTCCTTAGCCTGATCATTTGTTGGAAATCCATTTTCCAATACGAACTTTGTACGGTATTAGTTGTAGAACCTGCCATTTACGTACGGTGGTCACCACTGTTTAGATGGTAGCTATAGTAGGCATACGATACTGGTCGTATGTTGGCTAAGATTAATATTATACTTTCGAAATGTTTCTACACTATGCACTAATAATAATATCAAAAATGATTTGATTTTGCGTAGTAAGCATCTTTGACTATCATAAGAAGAAATCTCCTCCAATTCTGCGTTTGCATTGTGTGTGTGGTGGGAGGTCTTATGGTAGTTTCATTTTCCAAAAGCATTGCGGATTTTAATGTTAAACAGCCTTTTGTGTTTGCTTAAAGATAAACTGTTTTTGTTGCTCACACCAGTCCCATGACTGATCCGGAGTTTATTGTTTCTTTCCTAAACTCTGGATGCTCAAAATTTTCTACACGAGCAGTCTAGAGTTTGGTTTTTCAGATAGTCAGATTAGTAGGTTATCTGGAGCTAGTTCAGTCTTTGGATCGGACTGCACTTGCTTATTCTTGGTGTATCGTTATTGGGAGTTCGAGCTACTGCTGGAGTTCTCTCTTGAAGACTATCTTAGAGTTATTTGTTCCGCTGCTGATATTATCGTTTTTTTCTTTCCACTGCTATTTGTTGTATCATATCTCTGATGTATATAGATATTCATTGTATCATCATTGTATCTGGATATTGTATCAGATGTTGGATGTCTATATTCTTTTTCTTTTCCGCTGTGTTGTTTACTTAATGTTGTTATAAGCTCCGGCGAACCGGATTTGAACGGTCGAATCTACGGCATTCGAGTACGATGTAAAGTATGGATGTCGATTTTCGAGCGCGAAAATCTGGGACGTTACATTTGGTATCAGAGCTAAGGTTGAACTTTAGCTCAGGAGTATAACACGTTAAGTAGCTCATTAGAGATAGAGTGAAGTAAACTCTAGAATGAGTATATTCTCAGATATCCGTTTAAACGTCTCAGTAAATTCTCTTACTATCCACAGATAGTGAGTATGAGTACAAGAAGAAGACGAGATAGGGGACGAGGGAATACGACTATAAATGGTCAAAACCCTGCAACAGTGGAAACAATCTTTCTTATCAATTTTCTTTGATTCGTTTCCAAATTCTTTTCATTTCTTCGTATCATCTACAAGAAGTAGTTTCGGTGTAATGGTGGCCCTACAAATCGTTGTAGAAGATCTTACCTCGTATTTCATCGATTCCTTATCAGCTTTTTGATTTATATCTTAATGAATTTGAAATTGAAAATTTTAATTTGAGGTAAATTGATTAATAGAATATGAAGCTAATTTGAATTGAATCGATAAAACGATTTCGTTTGAAAACCAAATTTTGAAATTCTATTGAAATTTCTTGTGAATACCAAAGTCCGAAGAGGAATAAATTGGTATGTATTCTGAGATATTCCTACTTGTATTCGGAATCCGTATCTTATGTTTGAGGAGTTATAGGAGATCGAATCTATCTATCTATCTCTGCGATTGCTTTCGTGCCTGCGAATTTCGAGGACGAAATTCTTTTAAGGGGGAAAATTTGTCACGACCCCGAAATTTAAATTTATTTAAATTTATAATTAAATGAAATTTTGAGTTAAATTTATGATTAAATAAATTTTTGAATAAAAATTGTGAAATTTAATTTAAAAAATGGAGCGAGTTTCCCCGATATCCAAGTATATTCTGTATAAATCATTTGAGATTAAAATATTGTAAATATTGTATATGTGAGTATATGTGTGTATATTGAATGTATATATATATATTTAGGTATATGCGAGCAAATTTAATATATATTTGAATTGATGGTTAAAGATGGTTTGAGTTTATAAAATAAATATAAGACAATAAATATTAAGTAAATAATGATAATTAATATTTGAACTAAAAATTGAAATTAATATAAGGTAAGTTTTAATAAAAATAGGAAGTAGAACATTTGTTAAATTCTAACGAGATAATAATTTTGGATATTCATTTTTGTTTCAAAGTAACAAGGCCAAAATAAATCTTAATACCATGTTAATAAGTTAATACAACTATATAAAATAAATTATGAAAAGTATATATATAGTAACACTTAAATAAAATTTAAGAACATGTTAGAAATGAAAATAAGTATATATGATTAGGAATAGAACAAAAATAGATAAGCTAAAAAAAATGGTAACAAAATAACAAATAATAACTTTACATTCTATGTACATAAAGTATGTAAGCAAAGCAAAATAGTAAAACAAAGTATAGGCAGCCGAAAGAAAAATATTCAAATGTCTATAAACAAGACATAGAGGACTTGAACAATTAATGCAAGACATCTCTAGTACACCAAAGCCATGTTATCAGCTGAAGACAAGGAAGCATGCTTGCATTTAATGCTTTCACCTTAGTACACAGTATAATACTAATCAACCTGTACAAGCTTTATCACTTGTAAACTTATTCTTTTATCAAGCCTTTTCATCTCAGTCTCATTCATTCGAAGCTAAGTAAAACTGAGATGAAGCTTTCATTTAAAATATAAACAAGCATTCAACATCATCAAACAAGTCAATATAACAGTGGAGCAAGATGATTTGAAGATCAAGGTTAAAAACACTTTCCAGTTTTCTAAATTCAAACTACTTCAACAATAAGGTGCTCTGTTCTCCATATGACAGGTGAGCAACTTCTTTGATCTGATCCATAAAATGGATGTAGTGATTTATGTTGAAGTGAAGCTGTGAAATATGGTTGTATTTATACAAAAATGAATATTTTCCTCTGCATGTCTGGAAACAGAACAAAGCTTGCTTTTGTTCATTCATTCCAGATCTTAAAACTTAGTTTAAGAATTTCGACTTCTCTCTCTCTTTGATCTCTGTTAGGCTTAAGTGTTTAAACAAACTTTGGTTGTTAAAATATAAGCTAAGTTTTAAAATTTATATAAGTTAAAAACAACTTTTAATCTTCTCTGGAAAATCAAGAAGTTAGAGTTAACTTTAAATAAGCCAAATTTCGAACTTCATGATTTACGAATTCAGGTATATAACTTGAATTCCTATTAAAAAATATGATTTTTAAAACGAGATTCGTGATTTTTAGTGGAAGGAGTGGGGTGCAGTTCGAAGTTGAACGGAAAGTGGTTTTTGGGGTATTTCCGGCGATCGCGATGATGGGAGAGGTCAGGGCTTGGTCTGGAGGTGGAGGAGCCTATAGTGGTGATGGAAAAAATAGGTGGAGGTACCATCGGTGACAGTGGTGAAGGCGGTGGACATTTTAAATTTCTAAACCTAGTTTTAACATGGTACGGTATTTGGTCTCGTTCGTCGTCGAGAAGCGATCGAGTGCTTCGGGGTTTGGAGCGATGGAAGCTGGGTGGTAGTCGAGTTCATGGCCGAAATTTCGCGAATTCAGGTGCACGGGGCTGCGTGAACGTGGTGTTGCCAGGGTTCGTGGGGAGGCTGTTTTCATGTTTCCAGGTTTTCATTTTTTGGGTTTTCTCGTTCGATTTCGAATGGCGACGTGATCGAGTGGATTGTCGATCTGAAGTTGGTAGGCGCGGCGTGGTCGACTTGTTCGACGACGTGGGGTAGGCCGGAGATGAACGCCGGCGAAGTACACGTGCACGTGCACGAGCACGTTTTCCCTACTCTGTTTTCTTTGGGAGGACGAAGATGTTTCCTGGGGTTTTACTCGTGTCGTTCGAGTACATGACTCGAAGAAGGGTAGGAGAAGTCTCGAAGCAGTTTTGTTCGTTCGAGTATGATGGTTCCAGGCTTTTGAGAAAAATAAAGCCTGGCAGTTCTGGATTTTTGAATTTAAAATAAAATTTGAAATAGAATTTAAACCAAGTTTGATTTGAATTTTTAATCTGAATTTAAACCGAGTTTGAATCTTAGGTTTTGAAAATAAATAAATATATATTTTTAAATGATGTAAATAAGTTTAAAAGTAAAGTATACTTTAATAATTTGAAAATTTTAAAAGAAATTTAGTTTAAAATCTGTAAGTGGAATTTAGTGATTGGATTCATTAAATTATTAAGTAAAATTAAATAGATTGATAATTTAATTAATAACTGGATTAATTAAGTAATTATGAGTTTTAAACTCGTTAATTAAGTTTTAAGTAAATTAATTAGAAATAATTAAATTGGAGTTAAGATCATTAATTTGAATAAATTAGATTTTTAAACTAATAGTTAAATGTTAATTAATCAAGAAATTAAGGGTTAATTAAGTTACGGTTAAAAACTTGAATTGATTAAATAATTAGTGGTTAAGTAATATTTGGTTAAGAATTAATTAATTTGAAATTTATAAGGGTTTATCTAAGTTAAATTTCTTAAGAAAAGAAATTCAGGACTGTTAATAGTAATAAAGGTCATTAAATTAAGATTTAATTTATGGGAGTAATTAAAGAATAATTACTTATTGAAATTAATTAGAGATTAATTAATAAATGATTAAAGGATAATTAATTAAAATGGTTCGTAATTTATTAATGTTAATTAACCAGAATTAGTAATTTATTCATAGAATTTAAATCTGATTTAAATTAATCCAACAATTAATTGACCTCACTTATGAATGTTTGGATTCTATTGGATGACTTGATTGTTTGATTTTTCCTGATATATGATGCTTTGTGATACATCCTGATTTGTATTGTGATCTGTAATTTACTTATCTGTGATGTATATATTGTTATCTGAATATGCAAACCCTTGGCCCTTTGAAACGGCACTTGAATTTCGATGCGACAGGGAGTCGGATTCCAGTTGGTTATCCGAAACCCACATCGAATTGTAATTGTGAATCTTTGTGACTGATAAATTTATTTTATCTATGAATCTATGAATGAAGATAAGCGTTATCGATTATACCGCTTATCGATATATCTGTGATGATTGATGTTGCACTATTGTGTGTAAAACCCCTGGACTACACTGTTACACACACAAATATGGATTCCACGAGGAAATTGGTTAAGTCACAGATAATTTAAAATTGATGTTTTTTAAATTGAAATTTTAATTTCAATTGATTTTGAAATTGGAAAATTGGGTTTAAAGTAAAAAGCTTTTGAAATAGAATTTCAAAGAGAAAAGTTATTTTAAATAACTTAACCGAGTTTTGAAAATTTAAATAGTTAGATTTAAATTGGGATTCAAGTTGAAATTAAACTATGATTTGGAAACTAGGGAGTAAAGATGATATAAATGTGTTTATATGAATTTAAACCATTTTGAAAGTATAAGTTTGAGAATTTGATTTTAACCCAAGAACCTTAACTCGTATAAATGAATCAGATTTCCAAATTAAAGACTGTTGTTTTAAAAGAATAAAAGCTTTCAGCTAAGAAGTGAAATTCCAATTTAGGTAAAGGAATTTCAAGATTTAATTGAAAAATGGTTTTCCAAGTTATAAATGAATTCTTTTCGAAAGCTATGAATTAAATCTGTTTATTTTTAACAGATTTAAAATGATGTTTTGTTAAACCATTCGAAATGAAATTGTTTTGAAAGCTATTTGTTAAATCTTTGATTTAAAGATTCAACGAATTAATTAAATTGAAAGGGAAATTGATTTGGCAAATCTGTGAATGAATCTTTGTGAAATTAAGTGAACTTGGTGAATTGAATCTTTTTATTTAAAAAGATTAAAATGGAAATTTGTTTAACCATTTGAAAGAGAAAGTTTGGGTTTAAATTGTGACTTAATTGAAATCCCAACATCCATATATTTTTGAATATTGCGCTCACTATTCGGGTTAGCCGGGAAAAGACATCTGTGTCATATAACCCATTCCGAATAGTGATACGTCGTATATGGATCGCATTTGAAGACCGGTGTTGAAGACCGGATATTTTCGAAAATGAAAGGACAACCTGTCGAATGTCTCTGCACTGGGTAGCTCCCGGTATAGAGATTTATATCACTCTTTTGTGATGGGAAGTCTGGACGTGATTTGAAAATTATCCGGATTTGCAAGGGCTTCGTGAGAAGTGCCTTCGGTTCTGTTCGAACCCGAAACAGACTTGTATGGATACATGTCTGACATTACACTTTGAGATATAAAGCCGATTTCTTTCAAATACATATCTGTTGGTGGCGGAGAATTTATTCTCTTAGCTTAACACCCTTCTCTGAGACGTACGAGCTCAGAGGTTATGTAGTTGAAATTTATCAGCGATATATCCCAATTTGGTAATGTGGCATGCTGAGTGTTGCTGTGTGATGATCAGTGTTTGATCATTTGTGATATGATCATTTGTTTGATCTTATATCTTTGTGATCATAGGTTGATCATTTGTTTGACCCGAAGCATGGCTTTGTGACAAAGCGTAGCTTTGTGGACGAGACTTCGTCGAGCCTCACACCCCGAAAATGGTCGAAACAGGAAGGATGCAGCAAGGTTCTAGGGAGTAGCGCCCCTTAGTGTATGTCATTCCTTCTAGATAGAGGTGGTATCATGGTATGGAGCCCAGATATTTAACCTATGTGGTTGCTGCATTATTCTTATGATTATGTGGTTTGTTGCGAATCGAGGATCCTCGGGAAGATCGGTTACGATCGGGGGATGGCATACGCGTGTCAGTAGTTACCTATTTTTGCAGAGGTAACCCGGCCTTGTGTTGGCAGAGATCTAACCGTAACGTTAGGTTCTCGGGTCGTCTATTCCAGGGACGTACCCATCGTGGATAGGAAGTTCCTTAGCCTGATCATTTGTTGGAAATCCATTTTCCAATACGAACTTTGTACGGTATTAGTTGTAGAACCTGCCATTTACGTACGGTGGTCACCACTGTTTAGATGGTAGCTATAGTAGGCATACGATACTGGTCGTATGTTGGCTAAGATTAATATTATACTTTCGAAATGTTTCTACACTATGCACTAATAATAATATCAAAAATGATTTGATTTTGCGTAGTAAGCATCTTTGACTATCATAAGAAGAAATCTCCTCCAATTCTGCGTTTGCATTGTGTGTGTGGTGGGAGGTCTTATGGTAGTTTCATTTTCCAAAAGCATTGCGGATTTTAATGTTAAACAGCCTTTTGTGTTTGCTTAAAGATAAACTGTTTTTGTTGCTCACACCAGTCCCATGACTGATCCGGAGTTTATTGTTTCTTTCCTAAACTCTGGATGCTCAAAATTTTCTACACGAGCAGTCTAGAGTTTGGTTTTTCAGATAGTCAGATTAGTAGGTTATCTGGAGCTAGTTCAGTCTTTGGATCGGACTGCACTTGCTTATTCTTGGTGTATCGTTATTGGGAGTTCGAGCTACTGCTGGAGTTCTCTCTTGAAGACTATCTTAGAGTTATTTGTTCCGCTGCTGATATTATCGTTTTTTTCTTTCCGCTGCTATTTGTTGTATCATATCTCTGATGTATATAGATATTCATTGTATCATCATTGTATCTGGATATTGTATCAGATGTTGGATGTCTATATTCTTTTTCTTTTCCGCTGTGTTGTTTACTTAATGTTGTTATAAGCTCCGGTGAACCGGATTTGAACGGTCGAATCTACGGCATTCGAGTACGATGTAAAGTATGGATGTCGATTTTCGAGCGCGAAAATCTGGGACGTTACACGACTCCTGTGAGTTGGCATAAGGTGGCTAAAACAGGAGCGATCTCGGACCAGTGAGGTAGCACCTCTTATCGGACACACTTCTTCGATACTACTCTATTACTTGTGATTGATTTGGTGCGCACCCTTGATTTGGGAGTGTTGTTCGAGATGGAGCGGTAGTGGCTGCTATGCGTTTCCATCAGTCCGTGTGCGTAATTGGTATATCTACCCTGACATTGCCTTGTGTGCCGTGTCACCTACCATATCGAGCCCACTACGATTTTGGTTTAAAGATCCGACCGCGTTAAGGTTCACCATCCCCTTAACGCTATTTTCTATATGATTATACTTTACTAATTAGACACTACTGTATATAGCGTATATTACTACATAGTAAATAGTTTAACGGATCCTTAAAGAATGGGCTATCCCAAGCATTCTTTAAGTTACTTGTACCTTTATTACAGTTCACTTGAGTTGGTTTACATTATATAAGTATATATTGTCCTGACTCGAGTGTTTTGTGTTTTTCTTTACGCTCGGGTCAGCCTGAGTTATTCACATATTTGGATTTCCACTCTCTTGGAGATTTGAATCGTTGGAGGTTATCTGCTTGTCTTGTCCTATCTACTTCAGTTCCGTTGTCCTACTCAGCTTGTACTTGGTTATTTTATTGAGACTTCTGTTGTTCTCTATTTCTTTTGTTATATCTTATGTAACTCTGATATATTTATATAGTCATGAACTACTATTTCTTTTACTTCCGCTGCATTATTTTACTTTGTGTCTGTGATCCTTGATTATATTTATTTACTGTATATTCTGAGATTTGCCAAATTTTATTTACAACGCGGTATTTTGAGCAATTCAAGTCCGACATGTGCGGATGCGAATGGTTGAAAATATCGGGTCGTTACAGTTGGTATCAGAGCTTTGGCTTTGAGGCTAAACTTAGAATGTATGGTAAATTTAGTTACAGAATCACTTTTCATTCGAGCTTGCATCTCTTCATTTTTATTTGATTTCCTTTGAATTTTGGAACGTTCTGTGCGGTTCCAAAATCCATTCTTGTCCCTCACTATTCATCTTCTTGTGATTCTAGAGTATCCCATAACTCCGCTTCGAATGAGCTTTATAGTGAATTGGCGGTCTCGCCAATACTCTAATGACTTGTAAAAAGGGAAACTCCTTTACAATTAGCATCGATTCACCAAAGATTTATATCTATCCTTGGTTTAGATGCTAATATCTTTTGTTGTTCCAAACTCTATCTCTTGAGATCGAATGTAGATTTACCATAGAAAAATCCACATTTGATATTATTCATTAAGTCACGGTTGACCCGGTTAAGGTTGCTCGCGATTTATCTAAGCTTATCCATCTTCATATTTTGTTAATTAATCATCTTGTCTTTGTTTCCAAAATATCTCCAAACATTTTGAATTGTACTTGTAAATCTATGTTTGTTTTATATATTGTGTTGTTTTAGTTGTTGATGTTGATTTGGGCTTCCGATCGATTCGTTTGATCAACACTATCGATAGGATTTCTAAAACACTTTGACAGAACAAACTGACACTATATTATTTTAAAATTTGGTTAATGAAATAAATTTTGATATAAGTAAATATTATGGAACTTAATAAATTGATTTAAATTGATTATTTGAAATGATAATACTTGATTTATCATTCTATAAATGAATTTATAAATAGTTGTTTATAAATTTGATTTGGGAACTGAAATGAATTTAAATCAAGAATTCGAGAATTTAATTTCCGATGGTTTCAAACCTTGTGTTTAAAGTTTTAAAAGGATGTATTATTTAAAGTATTTGTGAACAGAAATTTGTTTCCAAAGAATTTTAAAGTTTTAAAATTTTAGTGCTCTTCTCTTTGTCGCTGGAAAATAATTTCGGTGATGACCGCCGGATCATCGACTTTCATTTTCGAGTTTCGAAGTGAAGACACCATTCTGTAGTCTTGCTACAGCTTTGTTTTGGGAAATCTAATTGATTTGAATTTCTAAAAGATTATTTGATTTATAATATATATAGATATATGATTTAAAATTTGATTTGACAAATTTTGTGCATACATTTATTTATCTCTAAATGGTTTGAAAAGAATCGGAAATTTTATTCTTAAATTCTATCTTAAATAATAACTTCAAGTATAAAAAGAAAATCAAAATTTTGAATAAATATTCAAGCTTGAAATGATTGAATTAGAATGTTTATATTGTATATTAATTTTAGAAAGTTTATTTGTATAATTCTCAATTGCATTCCAATATAACTTACCTTAATTTTAGAAGTTAACAATGTAATTGGATAATATACAATATAAAAAGATTTTTATAAATAAAATTTGAGTGGTTATAATAAATATTATACACTTAAATTTTAGTTATAAAAAGATTAACAGAGATAAATAGACTAAAAGGTTAATTGAATAATTTACAATATAAATGATGTTAAGGGAATTAAAAATAAATTAAAACATGTATAATAAATGTAATCTACTTAATATGTGTGATAAGATATATTAAGTAGAATATATTTAATAATAATCTGGAATAAAGAAGAATTAAATTTGTTGAATAAAAGATGATTATTATAAATGATTATACAAATTTATGATTTTAGGAATTGTTAATTTCAAAATAATGGGATAATAAGATAATCAATTTGGAAATAGTTAAGATTGATTTAACTTCAGTAAAAATCAAATGGATTAAATCGATTATTGAATATTAATTAATTTAAATTGAATTTATAATGGTTTAAATTAATGATTCTATTTTGAGTTTCAATTTAGTTTTCTTTCAGGGTGTTTCTATTCTCCTACCTTCTTCCTTTTCGAGGACGAAAAGTTTTGAGTGGGGGAGAGTGTAACGACCCGTAAAATTTTCAATAATTAAATTTTTAAGTTAATAAGTTTTGTAAAAAAAAATTGGGGCTTCTTTATAAAAATAACTTGAATTTATTGCAAAATATCACGATTCCTTTTATTTCCTTTTAAATTAACGTTAGACCTTAATTTGTTGCTTAATATTAAAGAATTTACTAAGTTATAAATTTTAACATAAAAATGTTGTATTAAGTTTAAGACATTATTTACAGTGATTTGTATATACATATTTGTGTGCGTTAATTTGACTTAAGATTTATAAGATGGACTTGTATGCAAAGTTATAACTTTTAAACTTAAACCCTTTTAATCTGGAGATTAGGTTCAAAATTGTTGTCTTTAATTTTAGGCTCATAAAATAGTGAAACTTAATTTTAACACATTTATATGTATAAGTCTAGTATATATATATATACGTATACGTATATGTTTTTAATAATAATACTATGACCAATAAAGATATATATGAAGGAAACATCATCTTTGTACACAATCTAGTATATTGCACTTACATAATTTACTGTAGAATACATTTGGACATAGTTACATTCCATGCCATGAATAAATAGCTTGTTAATGACATTTAATTAATCAATCAATTTGATTAGAGAAAGAATAAAAGGTTTCTCTCTCCGTATACATAATAAAGCTCTAAATTAATTACCTGTTTTTAGGGAAAGAAAAGAAAGGTTGCCTTAATTCTTACCTTTTTGTTTTCCTAACATTTATTCCTTTTCTAGGCATTCATTCCTTTAGTTTAGCCGTATACTTTGCCTTGCAATTCACGTACAAGTTTCTCATTTTCTCATCTTCTTTATTTTCTCATTTCCTAAGAGAGAGAAAAGTATTACAAGCTCTAATTTTTCATCGCTTCCCTTCTTTCTTTTTTTGTCCTTTTCTAAATTTAGCTCGCCCAAGATTTTTATTTATAAGAAAACTCTAAAATGCATATTTTGGTTATAAATTTACGTTCATCGGAATCTAAATCTTTTTCTAGTTTTCAAATCTGTTAGTTTAATTGAATAAATTCACAACAACCTTTATTTCACTTTTGTTCTTTAAAATAGATTTTATACCTTTTCAAAATAAAATAATTTATACCGTTACTTATATACACTTTTGTAATAGATTTTGGGTAAATGACAAATGAATGAATAAAAACCAGTGTAAACAAAACATATCTTAATAAGTAATAAATTTCAAGATTCATAGTGTGTAAAGAAACTGTTTAAGTATGCATTTAAAGGGCACGTTATCTGATGGAGTAAATAATGTATATAAGAAAACGTATAAGAATTTAGGCGTCATTTTGAGCGTAAAATTTTGAGTTAGTTATTGCGTCTATAGTGCGCATTCCAAATGTGTATACCGTAACTTAAAATGGTTAAATAAATCAGTAAACGTACATTTTTGAGTAAGAATGAAGCGTATCCATTTCAATTTTCCTTTAACCATGACTGGCCATTTACCTTTTAGGGACATCCCATTTCTCTTTTGCTGCAACTATTTTATTTGGTATGAAATCTTTGATTTTTCTAACATTCATATCCTTAATTTGTGCGTTCCTTATTTTATCTATCAGTAAAACTTTCATCTTTTAAACTAAATCATCAATGCAAGTTTCTTGTCACGTAAGCAGTATATTTTTTTTTCCTATCAGCTTGCCTTTTTGTTCCCATTTGATTTGCACATGTTACTTTTCCTTGCGTGCAAAGCTTCTGCCTATAAATACAAACCTCATATCACATTTCCTCACCTCAAAACTTTTCTACATCTCCATTTGGTTTTTTTTCCGTGAGCAGGGAAATCAGGTAATGGTTTTATTCATTTTTTTCCTTCCTTCTTCTTTTGTTTTTATATTTTGTCATCCACTTCATGCTCATCTACACCCTACCTTCCTCTCTCCATCTAGTGAAGTGGTCAAGTCAAAATTTGATTCCATTCGTTCAGTTTATTTCAAAATTTTTGTGTTAAATTTTACTTAGTTTTGATGTTGAATTTATTCGTTCCTTTTCAAGAATAAAAAAAATATGGTCGCAGCCTTCGCAACTATTTGATCATGCTTCTGTGCATTCTCTTTTCAAAGTGTTACCATCATTCTTGAATCAAAATCTTCAACGGCAATAAGGTGAGTAATTCTCACCAGACAATGTGTACTTATATAACTAGTAAACTGACACCATTTGAATTTGTAAAATTATATCATCCTTTTATAACTGTTATATTATGATCATATATTGTTTACTCCTGTTATTACATATGCTATATCATCTATTACTGTTATATGATGTTACATTATATTAGTTTATCACACTGCAAGTTCCCTGTAGATTAGGTTCATTATGGGTTGAAATGATACATACCCGAACAGACTTTAGAATAGGAAAAGATCGTTATGGGCTGAAATGATAAGCCTAAGCGACTTTTTATTTATTTTATTTAACTTGGGATTGCGGGTTGAAATGATAGAACCCGGTTTTTCTTTGTAAACTGCGGATTGAAATGATACATATCTGTATCACTTGACCTAGGCTAGAAAATTATATACAGACCCGTGGTTTATATATTTTTCTGAAATTTTAAAATATTTAAAAATGTAAATATTATGATATTTTGATTTAAATTTTATTAAAATGATTTCTATAAATATTAGTGATTTTCTACAAATTAAATAAGGGAATTAAGTAGATGGTGAAGTAGAATTTGAAATATAAGTTAATTTTGGAATTTTTGATTTTGTTTATAAATGGAATTTATGTAAAGTAAGAATATATGACAAATTTGATTTAAAGATGAATTTAATGATTTTTATTAAGTAATAATAATGTTTTAAAGGTGTTGATGATTTTGTATAAATTAAAATATGGAATAAATGAATTTTAAGTTGAAATTTTTGAAATATAACTTAAATTGGGAAATTGTGAATTTTGTTAAAAGTGAAATTTTAATTAAGTAAAATAAATGTAAAAAAGGTCATATTTTGGAAATTTAAACTTAGTTGTTAAGTTAAGAATTTATTTAAAGAAATGAAAATTTAATTATTATTTAATTTGATTTTTGTATTGAAATTTGACTTTATAAAAATCATAGGAATAAAGGTATTTAAATGATTGTTTTTAAATATGGAAATATATGATTTTATAAGTTAAAATGATTTTTATTAAAAGTTAATTATATGTGAAATTGTAAATAAAACTCTGAATTTAATTTGACAGCATTTTTGAAATATAATGTAAAGATATTACAGCATTGGAAAATGCTGTAGTTGTTTTAAATGAACCAAATAGCAAATTTGAACTAAGGGTTATTATAGCACTTTGTTAGTGCTATAGTTGTTAAATTTAACTAAAATTTTAATTGAAACTAAATTAAGAAATTACAGCATTTAAAAGCCGTCTTTTGTTAATGAACTATTTTTAAACATAACATTTCGTAGCATTTTCTAAGTGCTACGAAAGTTGAATTTTCTTTGTTTAATAAAGTCAAATGAATAAATGATCTTTGGAAAAAAGATTAAATTTTGGAAATTTAATATTTAATTATTAAATATAATGAATTGACTTTAAATGATTTAAATGGAATAATTGATTTTGGAAATACAACTATTTTGAAATATGATTAAATGGTATTTAAATATAATAGATGATGTTTTGAAATGATATTTTGATATTTTGAAATGAATTTGAAATGATATTAAATCTTGGAATAATTAATTGAAGTTTATATTAGTATGAAAACATTTGGTTTACTTGAAATTTGAATCTATTTAAAAGATATTAGACTTGTGAAATATAGATAATAAAGCTTGGAATTATTTTATAAATTGGAATAGTTATTTTGTGGATTAAATCTATTATTTTAAATTTATAAGATTTGAAATGGTCTATGGAAATTTAATTGAAATAAATGATTGAATTGAATTGAAACTTTATAAATTTTAATACTTGATTTGAAAGTATAATAATTACACTTTTAAATGGTTTAAATGAATTAATTTGTTGGAATATAAACTATTTTAAAGGCAACTTGAAAATCATAGTAAATGAATGATATCTTTAAATTTAAAAGTACTTAAAGTTTAATATTTAGATTTGAACTCAAATGATAAGTTGATATATTAAAATGATTTGAAATGAAGTTTTGGAAAGATATGATATTTTGATATATTGAAATGATTTGAAATGAAGTTTTGAAATGATATGATATTTTAAATATATTGAAATGGTTTGGAATTGATTTAATCTTTATTTTGATAAAGATTTGGATTTGAAATGATATTATATTTTGAAGTATAAACTGTTTTTAAATTATAACCACGGGTTATAATAACGATTGGTTGTTAAAGAGACCGGGATCGGATATGGACATACTCTCTGTCGATACCGAAAACCACTTTGACAACTGTGTATGCGGGGGAGTTTCCAGAATGAAGTAGGATGGTGGCGACGATCCTAAGGTATATACGTAGACCCGACTCCTGTGAGTTGGCATAAGGTGGCTAAAACAGGAGCGATCTCGGACCAGTGAGGTAGCACCTCTTATCGGACACACTTCTTCGATACTACTCTATTACTTGTGATTGATTTGGTGCGCACCCTTGATTAGGGAGTGTTGTTCGAGGTGGAGCGGTAGTGGCTGCTATGCGTTTCCATCAGTTCGTGTGCGTAATTGGTGTATCTACACTGGCATTGCCTTGTGTGCCATGTCACCTACCATATCGAGCCCACTACGATTTTGGTTTAAAGATCCGACCGCGTTAAGGTTCACCATCCCCTTAATGCTACTTTCTATATGATTATACTTTACTAATTAGACACTACTGTATATAGCGTATATTACTACATAGTAAATAGTTTAACGGATCCTTAAAGAATGGGCGATCCCTAGCATTCTTTGAGTTACTTGTACCTTTATTACAGTTCACTTGAGTTGGTTTACATTATATAAGTATATATTGTCCTGACTCGAGTGTTTTGTGTTTTGCTTTACGCTCGGGTCAGCCTGAGTTATTCACAGATTTGGATTTCCACTCTCTTGGAGATTTGAATCGCTGGAGGTTATCTGCTTGTCTTGTCCTATCTACTTCAGTTCCGTTGTCCTACTCAGCTTGTACTTGGTTATTTTATTGAGACTTCTGTTGTTCTCTATTTCTTTTGTTATATCTTATGTAACTCTGATATATTTATATAGTAGCTTCATGAACTACTATTTCTTTTACTTCCGCTGCATTATTTTACTCTGTGTCTGTGATATGTGATTATATTTATTTACTGTATATTTTGAGATTTGCCAAATTTTATTTACAACGCGGTATTTTGAGCAATTCAAGTCCGACATGTGCGGATGCGAATGGTTGAAAATATCGGGTCGTTACATTTTCCCTTCACTAGTATTTTAAAACCTTTATAAAACCATATACTATGCTCCTGCATCCACAATGGTTAAAACAATTCAAAACAATATGATATGATGATATGCAAAACAAGTGAATCAATTCTGGATTACCCATCCCCGTTAATTTTTGACTATCTGTTACAGTTATAATTTCTAGGGTTACTATTAACCTAATAGTTTTCATGAGCTGACTAATAACGTGTAAAATAATTATGGACTCCCTGTCCAATTACAGAGTTTTCATGGGATCACTAAGAACCTATTGGTAACTCCAATACCTTTACTCTTATCCTAGTTTTCATGGGCTAACTAGGAACCTATTGGTAACTCCAATATCTTTTCTTCTTATCCCAGTTTCAGTGGGCTGACTAGGAACCTATTGACACCTGTCAATATCTTTATCCGGATATAGTTTTCATGGGTTCACTATAAACCTATTGGCCCCTGCCAATATAAAATCATAGTTTTCATGGGCTAACTATGAACCTGCCTTATTGACATCTTCCTTTATTCATAGTTTTCATGGGCTTACTATGAACCTATTAGCCCCTGCCAATATCTATTCCAATACACAGTTTTCATGGGCTTACTGTGAACCTATTGGCCCATCCCAATATCTTCCTTTAATATTTTAGCATCCTACATTCTGGTCTTCCCGACCTCCTGATGTAATTCTACACATTCAGGAGTTAACTTAATTTATATTCACTACTGGGTCAACCTAGTTGGTTATTCTACCCTTCTCTAAAATACAGTTATGGGTCCATTACAATGTGAATATATATGTATATGGGGAAGCAACCACAATAAATTGGTTAATCCCTTTAACCTTTTAATCAAAGAAAACTTCTTTAAAAACTCCTTTTCAAAACACTTTATTTATTTATGTCGTGGTTTTCTTTTAAAATGAGATTGGGTTATTTGGTTTGAAAACTAAGGCTTTCAAAACCTTCAAAACCTTGCTTTCAACCTCACTGGATGACCTCCTTCGAAAGCAGATAAATTTCTTTTCAAAACATTAGGCCCCTGCCTTTCGAAATACTTTAAACCTCTCTTTGGAAACCTTTCGAATGTAATAAAGTATTACTTATTAACTCTTAGAAGCATAGCTTCGAAACCATCGAAAGTACCCCTTTCGAAACCTTTGGAAGTATACCTTTTGAAACCATTGAAAGTCCCTCTTTCGAAACCATTGGGTTATATTTAGTGTTATCCGGGTTTTTAATCCAATGGGACCCACTAGAAAACAGAACAATTTTATGACATCGGAATGGCTTAGAACTTAACTAGAAAGGCTAAGGTAAGGAGTTAACGAGAGCCAAGTCATATTACTAAAGCAACGACCAAGTTCAACTAAATTAAAAAGCTAGTGTAAGTTCAGTCTGGTCAGCAACTAAGTGTATCCAGCTAGTAAATTGTCATCAAAACGGAACAATGGGCAACGGGACTACACGAACAACGTCAATTCAAGGCCATGAAAATATTCCACACTCTAAGCTGCAAAAACAATCCAAGTGCTTGGATCGCTAGCGATCCATGCCCTATGGATTTTCAGCGATTCGTGCATCCTAATGGTCCGCTTAGATAAACAAGGGGTGAAAGGCCTAAATGATAGAGCATAAAAATACTAAGTGTATGGATCGCTAGTGATCCATACAGAACAATGTTATTGGCAACCTAGTGTGATGAAGTGATGGAGGGTGAGCACCCAAGTAATTAGCTCACGAACGATCCAAATCTATGGATCGCCAACGATACACAGGCCATTGATCGCCAGCGATACATAGGCCATGGATCGCCAGCGATCCATGGTTTTGGCTTGGATCGCGAGCTAAGCTCCTCTAGGTCGTTATGCATCCATCTTCTAGTAGTCGGCGAGTAGGCCTAGCCAGAAGCTCTCCGATCTATATAAATACCATCCTACCAGAACATAATTGGGATCTTCTCCGGACTGGTTGCTGAAGCTCTGTTGGAAACATTCTTCACTCTCTACCTCCCTTACAATAATCTCCAAAGGAATTCACTGTGATTCTCCAGTGGATTCTAACTCTGGGGATTCAATCTACCTAAGGATAATCAAAGCCTTGTAATCAAACAATACTTGTAAGAACAATCAGTCTATAATAAAACTATAAAGTTTGGACGTAGGCTTCGTTAACAGCCGAACCACTATAAAATTGCTTGTCTTCTTTCTTTTACTATCTTTTTCTATATCTGTTATCTGTGATATTGCTCTGTCAAAACATGGCTGGTGCTTTCAAACTAAAACCAAGGTGTTGATCCATTTTTTGGGTTAACATTTTTGTGCTTTCACTAAGAACTCCAACTCAGAATCCAGATCTAGCTATCTACTTTGGATCCCATAGGTCCAGAAGTTAGATCCTCAATCTTTGCTTGAAGAATCCGCTGTTTGGAAGTAATGGCCCCTGGAAGAAGAAGAACTGCCTATGGAAGATCCATAAGGGAAGTAGTAGCTTGAGAGGATGTTAATCCCCAACAAACTGAAGTAAATGGTGCTAACTTAGGAAATTAGGCGCCAGCATCCTCCAGTCAACACGAAGTTGTCACCTGGGACGAGTTGAATAAAATGGTTGATGAGATCAATCAACAAATGGAAAGTAGCCAAGAGGCTCTTATGGATAAGCTTAACGCTCTCCTAACCCTATGGTCAAATCCTGCTCCAAGGACTATGCCTGAACCCGCGGCTGCTATAGAACAAGAGAATTCCTCCATTTCTGATCTACATTGAAGAAATGAAAAGCAGCCACAAAAAAAGGTGACAACAAGACTTAACGTGGACAGAAATGCAAGTACTATGTTCGCCACAAGGCAACCTATTCTGAACTTGAATCAAGGGGCAAATACCCCGTTGGAAGACATAGCTATGGATATCTCCAACTTGGAGAACGAAAAGCAAGACGACAAATTGGAAGACAATGCATTCGATAATGCTAGGAATACTCAAACTGCTCCAGTTAGGCCAACCACAAGCCAATGGGACCCTGCAGGAGTGGCTCTCCTGTAGATATGAGAGCCTAGGTTTCAGCCCACTCACCAAGACCGTTTTCAAAGCCAAACACTTGGCGCAGTGACTGATTGTCATCCTTAGGACTACCGGACATCAGAGGCATACATAGCGGATATGGTTAAACAAATAATGGAGGAGAGTTAAAATAGAAGAGATGATGAATGAGGATCTGCAACAAGTCGGACTCCCTTCACCGATGAAATCTTCAATGAGAAATATCCAGAAAAATTCACAATGCCAATTATTCCGTCCTATGATGGGGCAAAAGACCCAAAACCTCACTTGTACAAATACAGTTGGTATATGAACGGAGCTAATGCCTCCGAAGCTGTTCGATGCAGATGCTTTCCTATCTTACTCGAAGGAGTTACATCAATGTGGTTCACTAGGCTTCCACCAAGATCTATCTCTACTTTTGACCAACTGGCGACAAAGTTCCTTAATCAGTTCAGACTCTGTACTACGCAGCCAAATAACGTCATGTCCCTATCCGGATTGTTCCAAGGGCGCAACGAATCACTGAAATATTTCATGAACATGTTTAACACTGCAGCGACGGAAGTAAGCAACCCCAACGAAGACATGGTTTTTATGGCATTAGTCTGTGCCATTCACCCGAAAACGGAATTTGGAAAGTGGATTAAGATGAAGCAACCTACCACCAGGAAAGATTTCAATCATAAAGCAAGTCAGTACTTAAGGTTGGAGGAAACGCAGGAATTGGAAAGGAAGTCTACTAGTGTGAAACCTATCAACATCGGGCAAAGTGACGTAGCAGTGAATCAAAATGCGCACACTTCTCGGGCTGCTGAAGGAATCACTGGGAAAGACAGAAAATAAAAGAGAAAAGGTCAAAACTCCAATAAGAAGAATGGTAATGGTAATAATAAAAAGCTCAAAGGGTTTAAACCCGAAGGCTACACTCCCCTAAACAACACACCGAAAAACATTCTTCTCGTGACTCAAGGGACCAAGGAATACAAAAAGCCACCCAGAAAAGAAGCAACTGAGCAGCAAAAGCGCTCAGGGAAATTCTGCCGCTTCCACGAAACACATGGCCACAATACAAACGAATGCCACCATCTAAAGAATCTCAATGAGGAACTGATCCAGAATAACAAACTCAACAGTACGTAAGATAGCCACAAAACCTTGATCAATCTACGACTCCTCAACATCCTAGAGACTGAAGGAATCAAGCGGGAACTAGTGAAGAAGGGTCAAAACGAACTGACTAAAGGCTTATTATTGGAACAATATCCGAGGTACCACATCCCACACAAAGAAGTTGGGGGGAAATGGAGTGATATGCAAGTTCGTTAAAGCACGGTCCGAAGGAATCATGTTTAGATTTAGAAGATGAAACTCCGGCCAAGCTGCAAAGGGTTTTGAATGACGATATAGTGTTTTGAAATTGGGACACCGAAGGGATCGAAGCTCCAACTCTCGATCCAATGGTGGTGACGGTAGGAATCAGACCTGTTGTAGTTCGATGGGTGTTGGTTGATAGTGGCAGCTCCGTTAACATACCCTTCAAACGTACTTTCGATCAGATGAAGATTGGCATGAAAAGTGTATCCGCGTGCCAAACAAAGATTTAGGAGTTTACTAGTGAGCCCAAATAACCGGTGGGAACATTTGACCTACCTATGGAGCTTGGAGAGGGTGAGTGAAGGGTCACCCTCATTTAGACTTTTGTGATCGTGGATGAAATGTCAGCATACAATGCCTTCTTGGGATGACCCGCATTAACTGACATCAAAATAACAATGGCCCAATGGTGCCTTACAATGAAGTTCCCTACAAAGCATGGAGTTGGAATTGTGAAAGGAGACAAAAGCGCCATCCGGGAAAGCTACATCGCAGAATTGCGTGAGTCAAGAAGAAAATAATAAGGAAAGGATGTGGGGAAAGCTCTCCACATTCGTGAGCCCGTTGAATAGCAATTACAGAGCCACTCCTAGCTCGGGGACCATAGCCGATTCGACAAGGCTTTGGACCCTAGAAAGAAGAGTTCAGGGGTGGATCAGGCAGCACCGGTAGAATTGACGATGTCTTTCCCAATCTGTATGGACGACCCAACGCGGGTCTTGAAAATTGGATTGCACCTTGGAAACAAGATGCGGACAGAACTAACTAAATTCCTCCATGCCAATTTGGACGTATTTGCTTGGATGCAGTTCGATATGTGTGGGGTATCACCCAAAATTGCCTGCCACGCGCTCAATATCAACCCTAAATTCACACCAGTAAAGCAAAAATGGTGCAGCTTGGGCCCTGAATGGTCCAAGGCACTGAGAGAGGAGGTAGATAAACTAATGGCTAACGGCTTCATTTGAGACGCAACTTACCCTGCACGGGTATCAAACGCAGTCTTAGTCAAGAAATCTAATGGAAAATGGTGAACTTGTATTAACTTCTCGGATCTAAATAAAGCTCCCCCGAAAGATAGCTTCCCGCTCCCTAGAATCGATCAACTTGTGGATGGAACGGCGGGGCATGAATTACTATCAGTTATGGATGCATATTCGGGCTACAACCAGATTCTGATGCATGAGCCAGATCAAAAAAACACCAGCTTCATCACCCATTTGGGACTGTACTACTACAGAGTAATGCAATTCAGTTTAAAAAACACCAGGGCAAGATACCAAAGGCTAGTAAATACTATGTTCAAACGTCAAATCGGAAAGACAATGGAAGTTTATGTGGATGACATATTGGTCAAATCTTGAGTAGCTGCTAATCATATGGAAAATCTCGCTGAAATGTTCGAAATACTCTTGAAGTATGGAATGAAGCTCAACCCACACAAATGTCACTTCGAAGTAGCCTCTGGGAAATTCTTGGGGTTCGTATTAAGTGCCCGAGGCATCAAAGAAAATCTAGAGCAAATAACAGTGCTACAAGAAGTCCAAGCCCCGAGAAATAAGAAGGAACCTCAAAGCTTGAATGGAAAAGTCATGGAACTGAGCCGATTTATCTCAAAAGCTACAAACAAGTGCATACCATTCTTCGATGCACTGAAGGAGGGAAAGAAAAAATTTGAATGGAGTGAAGCTTGTCAAACAACTTTCGAAGAAATGCTACGACACATGGAGGCTCCTCCAATCTTATCAAAGTCGGTGGATGGAGAAGACCTATTCATTTACTTAGCAGTCTCACCGCATGCACTGAGCGTCGTTCTCATGTGGGAAGAAGCGAGAATCCAGCGACCCGTATTACACTAGCAAACGATTCACCAGAGCTGAGTAGAATTTCTCGAAACTGGAAAAGCTAGCGTATTGCCTCTTGATCGCGTCCCGGAAGTTACGACCGTACTTTCAGGCACATCCAATCAAAGTGTTAATCGACCAACCCTTGAAACAAGTGATGTACCGACCCGAAACTTTTGGGCGACTCCTCTAGTGGAACATAGAGCTAAGTCAATATGATATTGCATACCACTCTAGGAAAGAAATCAATGGGCAAGCATTAGCAGACTTCATCGCCGAGTTTACCATAAGGGACGACGAGGAAGAAGCGCCGTTGGAAGTGGAGACTCAATGGAAACTCTTTGTAGATGGTGTATATAACAATCTCTGTTCTGGGCAGGAGTAGTACTCGAAACCCCCGAAGGGAGAGCCATTTGCTACGCCTTGCGCTTGGAATTCCCTGTGACAAATAACAAAGCGGTTTATGAGGCGCTTATTGCAGGATTAAAGATGGTGAAAGAACTTAAGATAAAATCCATTAACATCTACAGCGACTCCCAGTTGGTCGTCTGTCAAGTAAAGGGGGAATACCAGGCTCGAGGAGAGAATCTTGCCCCGTACCTGTCTAAAGTGCAAGAACTGCTAAGCGACATCGAACAGTATACCATAGCCTACATTCCACAAGAACAAAACACCAAGGCGGACTATTTGGCTAAACTAGCGAGCTTTGGGCAAGCTCAATCATTGGGCTCGTCCTAGTCGAAAATTTAGCCACTCCGAGCATAGATGAGATGAACGTCGACTAGATCCTCGAGGTAACCGTTGAGTCGAAGACATGGATGCCATCAGTAAAGGACTATTCACTTGCGAGAACTCTTCCAACTGACCGGAACCAATGGAAATAGCTTCTCCAAAAGGCACCATGGTTCATGATACAGGATGGAATACTCTATCGAAGGGGATTCTCGACCCTCCTTCTTAGGTGTGTGACCGATAATGAAGCACGACGAATCCAAAAGGAGGTACATGAAGGCGAATGCGGGGACCACATTAGGGGGCAGACCCTAGCGAAGAAAGTCCTTCGGTATAGACATTTTCGGCCAACAATAAACCGCGACACAGCAGACTACGCCAGAAGATGCGATCGCTATCAAAGATTCAGCAAAATTAAGAAAACTCTTCAATGGAGCTAATGCAGATGGTCATCCCATGGCCGTTTGTAATATGAGGAATCGACTTGATTGGCGCCCTGCCAATAGCAAAAGGAGGGGCCAAATATGCTATAGTTGTCATAGATTATTTCACAAAATGGGCCGAAGCGGAACCGATGACCACCATAACCACAAAGAAAGTCATTACCTTTGTTACTGAAAACATTATTTACAGGTTTGGTGTGCCCAAAATGTCATCATGGAAAATGGAACTCAATTCAAAAGTGCCGAGTTTCACGACTTCTACAAGCGCTTCAGAATTGAAAAAACTTTTCCGCGGTGGCTCATCCGCAAGAAAACAAGCAGGTGGAAGCAATAAACAAGATATCAAGTCCACTATCAAAAAGCAACTAGCAAAAGAAAAAGGAAATTGGGTTGATGAACTTCCACTCGCACTATGGGCTTACAGAACTACCTACAAAGCGACAACCGACCATACTCCGTTTGCCTTAGCGTACAGTTCAGAAGCAATGGTCCCTGTTGAATTGGAAGTCCCCTCGCACCGAAGGCAAAACTTCAATCAAAAGCAAAACGAGAAGCTCCAACTCGAGTCGCTAGATATGATTGACGAAAGAAGAGAAGAAGCAGAGTTAAGAACCGCCGTCCACCAGAAAAGGGTTGCATAGTACTTCAACTCCAAAGTTCACAATCAAACCTTTGAAGTGGGAGTCTTGTGCTCAAGCGAGTTTACCCCGTTTCGGGGACCTTCGGCCAAACGGGGAAGGACCGTATGTCATCAATCAAAAGCTAAGAGACGGGACTTTCAAGCTAACAACCGTCCACGGAACTCAAGTTCCCAGGGCATGGAATAGCGAATCGCTCCGTCGTTACTTTGTCTACGTTTTATTTTCTAGCAAGTAAGCATCCTGGGATACCGGGGGCATTGTAAATAGGCAATGAATCTGCCCCGCTTTCCTTAATAATATTTGATTCGCACTTTTGAACCGACAAAACTGTGTTCATAATAAATACCCGCCGGGTCGATGGAAGCAAATTGACTCAAACCGCTGGATCGACTGAACTCGATCCTTGCCTTCTAAAAATCGGTGTTGCTCCGGAAACATCGGGAAGGCCCAAAACATACGCTCCTCGCGTTTCCCGAAGATAGGCAACACCGAGGAGCACCAAAAGCCGCACGTTTCGTAAGCCGCGCAATAACTTCCAAAAAATACGCTCCTCACGTTGCCCGAATATAGACAACACCGAGGAGCGTGAAAAGCTGCGCATTTCGTAAGCCGCGCATCAATCTCCAAAATGCCAACTCCTCACGTTGCCCGAAGATAGGCAACACCGAGGAGAACTAAAAACCGCACATCTCATAAGCCATGCCAAAACGCACACCCTTCACATTGCCCGAAGATGGCAACGCCGGGGAGCATCAAAAGTCGTGCACTAAATCCCAAAACACTAACTTCTCACGTTGCCCGAAGATAGGCAACTCCGAGGAGCATGAAAAATTACACACTGATTCTTAAAACTTAAACTCCTCGCCCTAGCCAAAGATAGGCATCATCGGGGAGCACTAAAACATATGCTCCTCGCATTGCCCATAGATAGGCAATGCCTAGGAGCACCAAAAAACTGCACATCCCATAACCAGCGCCAACTGGTTCTATAATCAGGAATAATGAGCACAAATCCAACGAAATTGGAATGCTACAAACCAACAAAAAAGTCTCAACTATGGACATTTAATGATTAAAACTGCCTTCATCTAACCCATGCAATGTGCACCTCTCAAACACACATATATTGAATACTTGCTGGAATATTACAAGAAACTTGGATTACGTGCTAAAATTGCAAAACTTCCAAAGAAAGGAAGATCAAGCTATGACTTAGCCAAATTTCAAGTTTAATATGAAAATTATCTAAATCCTAAGATACCGATCATTTGAAAATTGTTTGAAGTAAACAACCATGTGAATTGTGGGGCATACACCGGTACTTGAATAAAAATACGTGAAGACAATAAGTTCACAAGTTCTGTCACTCCAAAGAAAGAATTTTTAAGTTATGTTAATTTTTAAGTAAAGAATTTTTAAAATATGTTAATTTTTAAGTAAAGAATTTTTAAGTCCTGTTAATTTCTAAGTTTTGTTTTTTCAAATGAAGGATTTTAGCGGTAATCACAGAACTAGATAAGTATAAAATAAACAAGCACAAGTGCACAGAACATATATGAGCAGACAGCTGAGAATACTGTCAAAATATCAACATATTGCTTATAATTTTCTTTACACGGGGTCAAAATGTAGGGGCCGTACCCATACAACACTGGCCAACAAAAAGAAAAAAAAAACTCCCCAGCAAAAACACTAAGTGCAGACCCTGCACTTGAACAAAATGACTCAAAAGAAACCAAAAATTAAATCAGTCTTCACACAAGCTCCTCGACGCTTCCTTCCACTACTCCCCTTTCCGCCCTTTGTTGGTAGCTTCTGCTTCGTCTCAGGAGTAGTGTCATTGCCAGTTATGTCAACGAACACCTCAGTGGCAATGTCCTCCTCTTCCTCAGCAGCCTTCTTAGAATATTCTCCCTTCCCTTTGTGTTTCCATGATTGGAGGGAGCTCTTTAAGGCCTTGATCGCTTCAACCTTTTCCTTCTTGATAGCGACCGGTTCTTGCTGAGTCTTGCGAGGCTACTCTGTTTGAAATTCATACTCCTTAACGTCTGCCACTGTTATGTTGCCTTCTAAAGACACAGAAGGGTCATCCAGGCCATGAAGCGCGGTTATCTTTTTGGACTCCGGCCTCGGTTGCGAGCCAGACACGGACGCAGGAACAGGAACAGGAACAGAGACAACCATAGTAGCTGTAGAAATAGCAGCGGGTCCGGGAGTTGAGGAAGTTGGCACATCAACAGGAAAGGTTGACAGACCTATAAGATCAAAAATGAAAGCGTTAAATTCTTCCTGCTCTTGCGGCGTAAGTTGGAAGCTCCTAAACTCGGAGGAAGCGCGAACATTACCTGCACCGGAGGAATGGTCAAGAATCTCAACTTCATATTCACCAACTTCGCCTTCTTTCGATGGTTCCACTAACTGAGGGAGAATCTCGAGCTCTGAACTTGCTGGCAGGTCGTGGGGCTGCTCTGATGATTCGCCTACGCCAGAGATAAAAGGCTTGATGAGCGCTTTGGTGGTAGTCGTTAAAGCAGCGTCGGTGGCTTCTTTCTCTCTTTTGGCTCAAAGAATCTCCCGGCCCTCGAGCAAAGCCTTCTTTGACTCTTCATTATGGTAGGCATCCTGCAACTCCTGCTCGGTATAGACATCACCGCTATCGCAAAAGCGGGATAAGAGTTTTTCCCAAACTAAAGCGAGAGTGCGCGGTAACTTCAGACCCAAGTAGCTGAGACTTCCTTGATGCAACAGGGAGTTAACATAAAAATTCAGAATGGTCGTATCTAGCTTTTCCATCTTTCTTTCAAAAGTATTTTGGAGCTCTAGGTAATCCGCTCTGATGGCGGCTTTCTCAACTTCAATGGCAGACTTATCGGCATTAAGCTGTGCGACTTGAGCTTATAGCCTGGCAATTGTCTCGGCTTGGTCGAAAATAGTCTTGTTGTGCCCTTCAACGATGCGGTCGTGATCAGCAATGGTTTTCCTTTGAGCCTCAATCATTGCGTTGCAAGTGACCACTTCTTCTTTTAATTTCTCCTCTTCGGCGTGAACCTTCTTTATCTCGTCTCTATAGACGATCTCAATCCTGGCATGAGCCTCCTTTACTTCTTTTCGCATATTGGCCCTCCTCTTGCCCTCTTGCAGTGTCGTTGTCTTTTCTTCCTCTAGCAATTTAATTTTGGCGTCACGTTCTGACAGCTCTCTTTTAAAATTGCCCTTCTCCGATTCGAAAGAAAGGATCTCTTGATAGTTATTGCGATTGGTGTTCGCCAGCTGTTTACACAGTCTCTCCCATCCTTCGGTCTGATCCAAGTCGCTCCCAATAGCTTGAAAGTGAGGCATGTATGAATCCTTGCAAATCGTGTGCAAGTCACGATCAAATTTAACCCCCTTCAAGAACCATCCGAGAAGCGCTTCCTCAAGCTTAGGAGGGCACAAAGGAAGAATATAGGTAGGTCACCGATGGGGACATGAAGCACTAGGAGCAGTAACAATAGAAGATGGCGAGATGTGAGTTGAAGGCGAAACAGGGGCATAAGTAATGGGAATTTCTTGGCCCGCTGAAGAGTGTGTTGTGGAAAGCCCTAAAGAATGGGGACGATGCTTACATTTTGACCTTTTCGATGGCTCCTCCCTTTCCTAAAAAGTTCTCCTCTTCTCGTACCTGCCTTTGTATGATCGGCCTCAATCTCTCTCCTTTTGACGGCAGACTTCGGCCTCTAGTTCTTTCCTCCTCTTATATTCCACCTCTGTTTCTCGGGATTGATGACGGCCAGAGGTGTGCTTGAGGTACCGCTGCGAGTTAGTAAATTCTTCGAAGACATCGTAAAGGCCACGTCCTCTAGTCATACCTAGCATGAAGCATAAATAAAAGGTTTCAGAAGCATAAAATAGACACAACAAAAATGAAGGAATGAATGGAAGTGGGTGTAATCCTAGTGAGATGTGTAGTGTGTTTCAGGGATAGGCCTAAAACGTCATCACAAACCGGATCGGACGGCCGTCGTAGGTGGAATCGGACTAACTTTGGCTATCGTAGGCAGAATCGGGCTGACTTATGGTGTAGTTCCGCTCGAGCGGGGGGGGGGCACCTAATCGAATTTAAAATCTTCTCTCATAAGCACGTCAAAGTCAACATAAACGTCGCTCAAATCGCTAAACTCTGCTCCGACATCTTTACTTGGAGAATCTCGATGCCTTCTGGTCTCTAGGGCTTTGTCTTTATCGCTTATATTAGGGAGAGGTGAACTCGGAAGGACGAGACTTATTCCTGAAGTCTCATCACATGACTTTGAGTCCCCATCATCGGATTCTGCAAAGAAGTCGTCACTTGCAGTAGACTCGTCGCTACTATTCTCAAACTCCCCATCTTACTTTTCTGAGTCCAATGTGGCCTTATCTTCTCTTTGCTTGAACTCTTCTTCTCCTTCCTTCGGGATCAGAGGCATTCTAGCCGGGCCGCTAAATCCGGTCGTAGTAGCACCTCCTTCTTCATGAGCCTCTTCGAATGATCCTCTGGACAGGCTCTCTCTCTCTCTCTCTCTCGAAAGGTGCCTTCTTCAGAACCATAGGAAGAAGAAGTAGATCTTGTGCGAACCCGGAATCGGGCATGAGAGGGGACTTCAACTTGAATTGTGGATCTACCCGGATATAGTAACCCATATCGATGCAAGTTCTCATCCATCAGCAAAACTTTAATGCAACTTTCCTCGGCATCAATAGCCTTTAGTGTCTCAAAAACTTCATCAAGCGCCACGTCTCTATTTGGCCTTGGAATAACTGCAAGAAGTATGCCGCCCATTAGAAACTCCATTCCAATGCATCGGAGCTTGATAGATGTAAAATGGAACTTACCCACTGTCGTCCACTGACGATTGAACCCCTCGGGGCATCTAACAAAGAAATATTGCGTCTTGAATTGCGACAAGTTTCCCTACAGGCGCAAGATGATTTTTCGGTTTCTTTGGGCTTCAATTACGATCAAGGAGGGGCAGTCATCTCTCCTTTTGAATGATAGAAAGTACCGCAACTCATCAAAGCTAGGAGCGTGGTTAGACGTCCGCATGAAAAGAACATGTAGGCAAGTCAAGATGGCATAGCCGTTAGGATGAATCTTGTTATCCCACCTTTTGGTCAAGGCCGGAATATCAACAAGTTGGCAAGAAATGATGGACATCAGGATTGGAGTTCGAATGGAAACAAGGCTGCAATAGATGACGTCAAAATCTGACCGGGCTCCGATCGGGACGGAATCGATTGGGGATATTGATCAATGCTAGAGAAGGCTACATTTCAAATTTCAGGTTAATCCGAGTTCGTGTGATCAAGATATGATCGATGCAAATTGGAGGAAGTGGCCTTATCTTCGTATCCATCATCACGCCTCGGTTCGAATCCAGAGACCTCACACACATCTGGTTCGTATCCATCAAGTTGAGTTCCTTCGAATCCATGAAGCTACTCCACTTCGTATCCCTCAGGTGGAAGTCCTTCGAATCCATCTAGCGACCCTGCTTCGAATCCATCCGGCTGTAGTACTTCGAATCGACCCTGTGGAAACAACTTCGAATCGATCAATACTTTCTTTGATCGATTCGAACGAACATCCATTCGATCGATTCGAAGAAGCATGGCTTCGAATCCATTACCTCGAAACCAAGAGGAAGCGGCTAAAATCATGGAGTCGACCCAGTCAACTCGGCATAGAAGTCGGATCGATACGAAGGAGGCGCTCCACGTCATCACAGGGGCGCACGCTTGGATCGATTCGAAGCAATCAATTCGAACGTAATCGATTCGAACAGTGCACTGCAACCAGAAAAGCGACCTTGAATCGATCATAACTCGAGATCTACAAGTCCAAATGCTATGAAATTTTCACAGTAGCTTGGACACATGTCGAAGAATGTTCACACCAAATTTCAGCTTGATTGGACAATTTCTTATTCGATTCGAACATAGCTTCGAATCGATCCCAAAGTGGGCCCGGATTTCCAGAAAGCGGGCATGTGGGCTCCCTCATGTGCCAGAACTGGTCTCCCTTCAGTTTAGGCGAAATATCAGCCTCCTACACCTATAAATAGACCCCCAGGTCATTCAGAAAAGAGGTCGGACAATTTTGAGAGCTAAGGAGCGCCCAGACTCTGCCTGATTTACTCCAGATCACCATTGCTGCCTTAGATTCAGATTATAATCATAAAATCCGTTGTACTACGCGATAGGAAATTGTAATCTTCAAGCATTGATCAATAAAAGATAAAAACTTTGGAGTGGACGTAGGCCGGAGATAGCCGAACCACTATAAATCTCGTGTTTTTGTTCATTATTTCTGGATTGCTGTTTGTTGTTTGTTTAGATCTGAGATTTGTGTTTGAATATTGCTGATTTGTATTCATACATTGGTGCTTTCACAACATTCGGGGTTTGTGACCATTTTTGGCGCAAACACTTTGGTGCTTTCACCGAGAATAGAACTCAGGACCTCCCGCTACACCAGATTCAAAGTTTAGCCTTGAAAGTTTGAAGGATTCGGATTGACTCTACAATGACTCGACAAACAAGTAGAAGACAAAGAGCTGAGAGAAGACAACAAGGAGGAAGTCAAGAGGCATCCTCCGGAGCTGGAGAAGGACAAGCTTCGATTTACATTACCAGAGACGAGATGGAAGCTATGGCGAATTCATTACACGAGAGGTTGCTGAAGAGTCAACAGGATATGATGCAGACTTTCTTCGAGCAGATGAGAGCTGCAGGAACACAGAACATTGGACCAACTACAGTGACTGCAAATGTGGAACAAGGAACTAGGGTTGCGGAACCCAATATAGGACAGAATACAGAACCGGAAGGCAATCAACAAGGGCTTGGGGGCAGGCCCGCAGGATCCAACGCAGAAGGACCTTTGGAAGGAGTTCAGCAGGCTAGAGCCAACGTTGCGGCTAATGAGCCACATGAAGAATATGTGCCGGAGTTCCCTCGGGAGCATGGGGGGCAACCCCTAACAGGCAATGCTGGATTAGTGGAAATCATTAGGAAGACTATGCGTGGAGGTTTGACCAATCGGGATTTGGAAGGAGTGAACAGGAGTCCATTCGCTCGGGAAATCAGGATAGCTCATAATCCACCTAAGTTCAAGTTACCTAGCGTGGAAGTATATAATGGCAAGGCCGATCCAACTGATTATTTGATGAGATACACTAGACACATGGAAGTGCTGGGGGCATCGGACGAAGTAATGGCCAGATGTTTCCCTTTATACTTGACAGACCTAGCGGCAATGTGGTTTAGGCAGCTGGAGGAAGGATCTATCAGGAATTGGAGGGAATTGGTGGACAGGTTTTTGGGACAGTTTCGGGTTCATATCAAAAGACCTAAGAACGTGATGACGTTAACATCGGTAAAGCAAAGAACGGATGAATCGCTTAGAGCATTTTTAACTCGATTTAATGCGGCGGTTTCTTCGGTGGATCGGCCGGATCCATCGATGGTTTTGATGGCGGCAGTGTCGGGAGTCAGAGAGGATTCAGATTTTAAGGTTTCTTTAGTACGAGACCCGCCACTGGATCTCGGGGAATTCTTCCATGAAGCTGAAAGGTTCCTTCGGCAAGAAGATGCATGTATGGACTTAAAGTTAAAGGAGGTGAATGTGACTGGGGGTGGAGGACCATCCAACGGAAGCTCGGATAAAGATAAAGGAAAAAGGAAGCTGGACGACGATTCAGGTAAAACCAGGAAGCAATGGAAGGATCCAAAGTTTTCCACATACACAGAATTAAACGAGACGCAGGAGCGGATATACATGGAAACCCGGAATCGCCTTCCTTACCGGAGGCCAGCTAAGAGAGAACCTTCTGAACGAGAAAGGGCATCAGGAAAGCATTGTCTCTTCCACGATTTAGACGGGCATGATACCAACAGCTGCAGGCACCTAAAGGACATAATTGAGGAGCATGTGAGGAATGGACAGTTGAGGTAGTATGTTGGGGCTCAGAATGCAGCGGTGGAGCAGGAGCAACCACCGCCTACCTCAAACCATGAGGATATGAGGCACAGGAATAATGGTCGATTGGTCATCAATTGATCAGGATAATATGAAATAAGTAACAAACCATTGGCGAGCAACCGAGTCATTTACACATGTATGGGGACGGAGATAGCCCCTAGGCATTCTCTGAGTGATGATAAACCGCAAAGTCATGGTTTGCGAAATCTGTCTTTTGTTTTTGTATTGGACACTTAGTTTTCTGGTTTGGTTTTTGGAGTTTGGATTGAACTCCTGATTTTGCTCGTTTCTCTGGTTTTGGCACTCATTCGGATGATTGTTCTCCGTTTTGGATGATGATTTCGATTTTTGATATGGATTTCTGGTTTTCCGATTTGATTTGGATTTTGGATTGGATCTTGATTGGATTCTTTTTGGTTTTTGATAAACGGTCGTCAGGTATGGATTATGCCTGGCAAGGGGTGAGTCGTTCTGCCCGAACGCGGTAAAGTGACTCATTCAGGTCATCGAGTATGGACTATGCTCGGCAAGGGTCCAAAGTGACCAGGATTCAGCCTAGGACTTAGGCCCCCTATTATCGATTATTGTTTCAGGTCGTTGAGTATGGACTATGCCCAACAAGGGTCCGGAGCGACCAGGATTCGGCTTAGGACTTAAGCCATGGCATTACTTACGTCCAGGGACACTGGACCACGGTCGTCAAGTATGGACTATGCTCGGCAAGGGTCCGGAGTGACCAGGATTCGGCTTAGGGCTTAAGCCACGGCATTACTTACGCCCAGGGACACTGGGCCACGGTCGTCAGGTGTGGATTGCGCTTGGCAAGAACCCGGAGAGGTTAGCTCAACGTCCAGGGACACTGGACCACGGTCGTCAGGTGTGGATTGCGCTTGGCAAGAGCCCAGAGAGGTTATGGATTTGCATACCGACCCGGAGAGGTCTTGGATTCGGTTGTTGGATAAGGATGGACTAATAACTCAGCCTTCGTGTTTGGATGGGCACGGAATTGGCTATGGACTTTGGACATTGGATTTGGAAACTATTCAAAACACGCCTTCTTATCACAAGTCATGTTTTGGGGGGCAAATGTTATCCCACCTTTTGGTCAAGGCCGGAATATCAACAAGTTGGCAAGAAATGATGGACATCAGGATTGGAGTTCGATTGGAAACAAGGCTGCAATAGATGACGTCAAAATCTGACCGGGCTCCGATCGGGACGGAATCGATTGGGGATATTGATCAATGCTAGAGAAGGCTACATTTCAAATTTCAGGTTAATCCGAGTTCGTGTGATCAAGATATGATCGATGCAAATTGGAGGAAGTGGCCTTATCTTCATATCCATCATCACGCCTCGGTTCGAATCCAGAGACCTCACACACATCTGGTTCGTATCCATCAAGTTGAGTTCCTTCGAATCCATGAAGCTACTCCACTTTGTATCCCTCAGGTGGAAGTCCTTCGAATCCATCTAGCGACCCTGCTTCGAATCCATCCGGCTGTAGTACTTCGAATCGACCCTGTGGAAACAACTTCGAATCGATCAATACTTTCTTTGATCGATTCGAACGAACATCCATTCGATCGATTCGAAGAAGCATGGCTTCGAATCCATTACCTCGAAACCAAGAGGAAGCGGCTAAAATCATGGAGTCGACCCAGTCAACTCGGCATAGAAGTCGGATCGATACGAAGGAGGTGCTCCACGTCATCACAGGGGCGCACGCTTGGATCGATTCGAAGCAATCAATTCGAACGTAATCGATTCGAACAGTGCACTGCAACCAGAAAAGCGACCTTGAATCGATCATAACTCGAGATCTACAAGTCCAAATGCTATGAAATTTTCACAGTAGCTTGGACACATGTCGAAGAATGTTCACACCAAATTTCAGCTTGATTGGACAATTTCTTATTCGATTCGAACATAGCTTCGAATCGATCCCAAAGTGGGCCCGGATTTCCAGAAAGAGGGCATGTGGGCTCCCTCATGTGCCAGAACTGGTCTCCCTTCAGTTTAGGCGAAATATCAGCCTCCTACACCTATAAATAGACCCCCAGGTCATTCAGAAAAGAGGTCGGACAATTTTGAGAGCTAAGGAGCGCCCAGACTCTGCCTGATTTACTCCAGATCACCATTGCTGCCTTAGATTCAGATTATAATCATAAAATCCGTTGTACTACGCGATAGGAAATTGTAATCTTCAAGCATTGATCAATAAAAGATAAAAACTTTGGAGTGGACGTAGGCCGGAGATAGCCGAACCACTATAAATCTCGTGTTTTTGTTCATTATTTCTGGATTGCTGTTTGTTGTTTGTTTAGATCTGAGATTTGTGTTTGAATATTGCTGATTTGTATTCATACATTGGTGCTTTCACAACATTCGGGGTTTGTGACCATTTTTGGCGCAAACACTTTGGTGCTTTCACCGAGAATAGAACTAAGGACCTCCCGCTACACCAGATTCAAAGTTTAGCCTTGAAAGTTTGAAGGATTCGGATTGACTCTACAATGACTCGACAAACAAGTAGAAGACAAAGAGTTGAGAGAAGCCAACAAGGAGGAAGTCAAGAGGCATCCTCCGAAGCTGGAGAAGGACAAGCTTCGATTTACATTACCAGAGACGAGATGGAAGCTATGGCGAATTCATTACACGAGAGGTTGCTGAAGAGTCAACAGGATATGATGCAGACTTTCTTCGAGCAGATGAGAGCTGCAGGAACACAGAACATTGGACCAACTACAGTGACTGCAAATGTGGAACAAGGAACTAGGGTTGCGGAACCCAATATAGGACAGAATACAGAACCGGAAGGCAATCAACAAGGGCTTGGGGGCAGGCCCGCAGGATCCAACGCAGAAGGACCTTTGGAAGGAGTTCAGCAGGCTAGAGCCAACGTTGCGGCTAATGAGCCACATGAAGAATATGTGCCGGAGTTCCCTCGGGAGCATGGGGGGCAACCCCTAACAGGCAATGCTGGATTAGTGGAAATCATTAGGAAGACTATGCGTGGAGGTTTGACCAATCGGGATTTGGAAGGAGTGAACAGGAGTCCATTCGCTCGGGAAATCAGGATAGCTCATAATCCACCTAAGTTCAAGTTACCTAGCGTGGAAGTATATAATGGCAAGGCCGATCCAACTGATTATTTGATGAGATACACTAGACACATGGAAGTGCTGGGGGCATCGGACGAAGTAATGGCCAGATGTTTCCCTTTATACTTGACAGACCTAGCGGCAATGTGGTTTAGGTAGCTGGAGGAAGGATCTATCAGGAATTGGAGGGAATTGGTGGACAGGTTTTTGGGACAGTTTCGGGTTCATATCAAAAGACCTAAGAACGTGATGACGTTAACATCGGTAAAGCAAAGAACGGATGAATCGCTTAGAGCATTTTTAACTCGATTTAATGCGGCGGTTTCTTCGGTGGATCGGCCGGATCCATCGATGGTTTTGATGGCGGCAGTGTCGGGAGTCAGAGAGGATTCAGATTTTAAGGTTTCTTTAGTACGAGACCCGCCACTGGATCTCGGGGAATTCTTCCATGAAGCTGAAAGGTTCCTTCGGCAAGAAGATGCATGTATGGACTTAAAGTTAAAGGAGGTGAATGTGACTGGGGGTGGAGGACCATCCAACGGAAGCTCGGATAAAGATAAAGGAAAAAGGAAGCTGGACGACGATTCAGGTAAAACCAGGAAGCAATGGAAGGATCCAAAGTTTTCCACATACACAGAATTAAACGAGACGCAGGAGCGGATATACATGGAAACCCGGAATCGCCTTCCTTACCGGAGGCCAGCTAAGAGAGAACCTTCTGAACGAGAAAGGGCATCAGGAAAGCATTGTCTCTTCCACGATTTAGACGGGCATGATACCAACAGCTGCAGGCACCTAAAGGACATAATTGAGGAGCATGTGAGGAATGGACAGTTGAGGTAGTATGTTGGGGCTCAGAATGCAGCGGTGGAGCAGGAGCAACCACCGCCTACCTCAAACCATGAGGATATGAGGCACAGGAATAATGGTCGATTGGTCATCAATTGATCAGGATAATATGAAATAAGTAACAAACCATTGGCGAGCAACCGAGTCATTTACACATGTATGGGGACGGAGATAGCCCCTAGGCATTCTCTGAGTGATGATAAACCGCAAAGTCATGGTTTGCGAAATCTGTCTTTTGTTTTTGTATTGGACACTTAGTTTTCTGGTTTGGTTTTTGGAGTTTGGATTGAACTCCTGATTTTGCTCGTTTCTCTGGTTTTGGCACTCATTCGGATGATTGTTCTCCGTTTTGGATGATGATTTCGATTTTTGATATGGATTTCTGGTTTTCCGATTTGATTTGGATTTTGGATTGGATCTTGATTGGATTCTTTTTGGTTTTTGATAAACGGTCGTCAGGTATGGATTATGCCTGGCAAGGGGTGAGTCGTTCTGCCCGAACGCGGTAAAGTGACTCATTCAGGTCATCGAGTATGGACTATGCTCGGCAAGGGTCCAAAGTGACCAGGATTCAGCCTAGGACTTAGGCCCCCTATTATCGATTATTGTTTCAGGTCGTTGAGTATGGACTATGCCCAACAAGGGTCCGGAGCGACCAGGATTCGGCTTAGGACTTAAGCCATGGCATTACTTACGTCCAGGGACACTGGACCACGGTCGTCAAGTATGGACTATGCTCGGCAAGGGTCCGGAGTGACCAGGATTCGGCTTAGGGCTTAAGCCACGGCATTACTTACGCCCAGGGACACTGGGCCACGGTCGTCAGGTGTGGATTGCGCTTGGCAAGAACCCGGAGAGGTTAGCTCAACGTCCAGGGACACTGGACCACGGTCGTCAGGTGTGGATTGCGCTTGGCAAGAGCCCAGAGAGGTTATGGATTTGCATACCGACCCGGAGAGGTCTTGGATTCGGTTGTTGGATAAGGATGGACTAATAACTCAGCCTTCGTGTTTGGATGGGCACGGAATTGGCTATGGACTTTGGACATTGGATTTGGAAACTATTCAAAACACGCCTTCTTATCACAAGTCATGTTTTGGGGGGCAAATGTTATCCCACCTTTTGGTCAAGGCCGGAATATCAACAAGTTGGCAAGAAATGATGGACATCAGGATTGGAGTTCGATTGGAAACAAGGCTGCAATAGATGACGTCAAAATCTGACCGGGCTCCGATCGGGACGGAATCGATTGGGGATATTGATCAATGCTAGAGAAGGCTACATTTCAAATTTCAGGTTAATCCGAGTTCGTGTGATCAAGATATGATCGATGCAAATTGGAGGAAGTGGCCTTATCTTCATATCCATCATCACGCCTCGGTTCGAATCCAGAGACCTCACACACATCTGGTTCGTATCCATCAAGTTGAGTTCCTTCGAATCCATGAAGCTACTCCACTTTGTATCCCTCAGGTGGAAGTCCTTCGAATCCATCTAGCGACCCTGCTTCGAATCCATCCGGCTGTAGTACTTCGAATCGACCCTGTGGAAACAACTTCGAATCGATCAATACTTTCTTTGATCGATTCGAACGAACATCCATTCGATCGATTCGAAGAAGCATGGCTTCGAATCCATTACCTCGAAACCAAGAGGAAGCGGCTAAAATCATGGAGTCGACCCAGTCAACTCGGCATAGAAGTCGGATCGATACGAAGGAGGTGCTCCACGTCATCACAGGGGCGCACGCTTGGATCGATTCGAAGCAATCAATTCGAACGTAATCGATTCGAACAGTGCACTGCAACCAGAAAAGCGACCTTGAATCGATCATAACTCGAGATCTACAAGTCCAAATGCTATGAAATTTTCACAGTAGCTTGGACACATGTCGAAGAATGTTCACACCAAATTTCAGCTTGATTGGACAATTTCTTATTCGATTCGAACATAGCTTCGAATCGATCCCAAAGTGGGCCCGGATTTCCAGAAAGAGGGCATGTGGGCTCCCTCATGTGCCAGAACTGGTCTCCCTTCAGTTTAGGCAAAATATCAGCCTCCTACACCTATAAATAGACCCCCAGGTCATTCAGAAAAGAGGTCGGACAATTTTGAGAGCTAAGGAGCGCCCAGACTCTGCCTGATTTACTCCAGATCACCATTGCTGCCTTAGATTCAGATTATAATCATAAAATCCGTTGTACTACGCGATAGGAAATTGTAATCTTCAAGCATTGATCAATAAAAGATAAAAACTTTGGAGTGGACGTAGGCCGGAGATAGCCGAACCACTATAAATCTCGTGTTTTTGTTCATTATTTCTGGATTGCTGTTTGTTGTTTGTTTAGATCTGAGATTTGTGTTTGAATATTGCTGATTTGTATTCATACATTGGTGCTTTCACAACATTCGGGGTTTGTGACCATTTTTGGCGCAAACACTTTGGTGCTTTCACCGAGAATAGAACTCAGGACCTCCCGCTACACCAGATTCAAAGTTTAGCCTTGAAAGTTTGAAGGATTCGGATTGACTCTACAATGACTCGACAAACAAGTAGAAGACAAAGAGTTGAGAGAAGCCAACAAGGAGGAAGTCAAGAGGCATCCTCCGGAGCTGGAGAAGGACAAGCTTCGATTTACATTACCAGAGACGAGATGGAAGCTATGGCGAATTCATTACACGAGAGGTTGCTGAAGAGTCAACAGGATATGATGCAGACTTTCTTCGAGCAGATGAGAGCTGCAGGAACACAGAACATTGGACCAACTACAGTGACTGCAAATGTGGAACAAGGAACTAGGGTTGCGGAACCCAATATAGGACAGAATACAGAACCGGAAGGCAATCAACAAGGGCTTGGGGGCAGGCCCGCAGGATCCAACGCAGAAGGACCTTTGGAAGGAGTTCAGCAGGCTAGAGCCAACGTTGCGGCTAATGAGCCACATGAAGAATATGTGCCGGAGTTCCCTCGGGAGCATGGGGGGCAACCCCTAACAGGCAATGCTGGATTAGTGGAAATCATTAGGAAGACTATGCGTGGAGGTTTGACCAATCGGGATTTGGAAGGAGTGAACAGGAGTCCATTCGCTCGGGAAATCAGGATAGCTCATAATCCACCTAAGTTCAAGTTACCTAGCGTGGAAGTATATAATGGCAAGGCCGATCCAACTGATTATTTGATGAGATACACTAGACACATGGAAGTGCTGGGGGCATCGGACGAAGTAATGGCCAGATGTTTCCCTTTATACTTGACAGACCTAGCGGCAATGTGGTTTAGGCAGCTGGAGGAAGGATCTATCAGGAATTGGAGGGAATTGGTGGACAGGTTTTTGGGACAGTTTCGGGTTCATATCAAAAGACCTAAGAACGTGATGACGTTAACATCGGTAAAGCAAAGAACGGATGAATCGCTTAGAGCATTTTTAACTCGATTTAATGCGGCGGTTTCTTCGGTGGATCGGCCGGATCCATCGATGGTTTTGATGGCGGCAGTGTCGGGAGTCAGAGAGGATTCAGATTTTAAGGTTTCTTTAGTACGAGACCCGCCACTGGATCTCGGGGAATTCTTCCATGAAGCTGAAAGGTTCCTTCGGCAAGAAGATGCATGTATGGACTTAAAGTTAAAGGAGGTGAATGTGACTGGGGGTGGAGGACCATCCAACGGAAGCTCGGATAAAGATAAAGGAAAAAGGAAGCTGGACGACGATTCAGGTAAAACCAGGAAGCAATGGAAGGATCCAAAATTTTCCACATACACAGAATTAAACGAGACGCAGGAGCGGATATACATGGAAACCCGGAATCGCCTTCCTTACCGGAGGCCAGCTAAGAGAGAACCTTCTGAACGAGAAAGGGCATCAGGAAAGCATTGTCTCTTCCACGATTTAGACGGGCATGATACCAACAGCTGTAGGCACCTAAAGGACATAATTGAGGAGCATGTGAGGAATGGACAGTTGAGGCAGTATGTTGGGGCTCGGAATGCAGCGGTGGAGCAGGAGCAACCACCGCCTACCTCAAACCATGAGGATATGAGGCACAGGAATAATGGTCGATTGGTCATCAATTGATCAGGATAATATGAAATAAGTAACAAACCATTGGCGAGGAACCGAGTCATTTACACATGTATGGGGACGGAGATAGCCCCTAGGCATTCTCTGAGTGATGATAAACCGCAAAGTCATGGTTTGCGAAATCTGTCTTTTGTTTTTGTATTGGACACTTAGTTTTCTGGTTTGGTTTTTGGAGTTTGGATTGAACTCCTGATTTTGCTCGTTTCTCTGGTTTTGGCACTCATTCGGATGATTGTTCTCCGTTTTGGATGATGATTTCGATTTTTGATATGGATTTCTGGTTTTCCGATTTGATTTGGATTGGATCTTGATTGGATTCTTTTTGGTTTTTGATAAACGGTCGTCAGGTATGGATTATGCCTGGCAAGGGGTGAGTCGTTCTGCCCGAACGCGGTAAAGTGACTCATTCAGGTCATCGAGTATGGACTATGCTCGGCAAGGGTCCGAAGTGACCAGGATTCAGCCTAGGACTTAGGCCCCCTATTATCGATTATTGTTTCAGGTCGTTGAGTGTGGACTATGCCCAACAAGGGTCCGGAGCGACCAGGATTCGGCTTAGGACTTAAGCCATGGCATTACTTACGTCCAGGGACACTGGACCACGGTCGTCAAGTATGGACTATGCTCGACAAGGGTCCGGAGTGACCAGGATTCGGCTTAGGACTTAAGCCACGGCATTACTTACGCCCAGGGACACTGGGCCACGGTCGTCAGGTGTGGATTGCGCTTGGCAAGAACCCGGAGAGGTTAGCTCAACGTCCAGGGACACTGGACCACGGTCGTCAGGTGTGGATTGCGCTTGGCAAGAGCCCAGAGAGGTTATGGATTTGCATACCGACCCGGAGAGGTCTTGGATTCGGTTGTTGGATAAGGATGGACTAATAACTCAGCCTTCGTGTTTGGATGGGCACGGAATTGGCTATGGACTTTGGACATTGGATTTGGAAACTATTCAAAACACGCCTTCTTATCACAAGTCATGTTTTGGGGGGCAAATGTTATCCCACCTTTTGGTCAAGGCCGGAATATCAACAAGTTGGCAAGAAATGATGGACATCAGGATTGGAGTTCGATTGGAAACAAGGCTGCAATAGATGACGTCAAAATCTGACCGGGCTCCGATCGGGACGGAATCGATTGGGGATATTGATCAATGCTAGAGAAGGCTACATTTCAAATTTCAGGTTAATCCGAGTTCGTGTGATCAAGATATGATCGATGCAAATTGGAGGAAGTGGCCTTATCTTCGTATCCATCATCACGCCTCGGTTCGAATCCAGAGACCTCACACACATCTGGTTCGTATCCATCAAGTTGAGTTCCTTCGAATCCATGAAGCTACTCCACTTTGTATCCCTCAGGTGGAAGTCCTTCGAATCCATCTAGCGACCCTGCTTCGAATCCATCCGGCTGTAGTAATTCGAATCGACCCTGTGGAAACAACTTCGAATCGATCAATACTTTCTTTGATCGATTCGAACGAACATCCATTCGATCGATTCGAAGAAGCATGGCTTCGAATCCATTACCTCGAAACCAAGAGGAAGCGGCTAAAATCATGGAGTCGACCCAGTCAACTCGGCATAGAAGTCGGATCGATACAAAGGAGGCGCTCCACGTCATCACAGGGGCGCACGCTTGGATCGATTCGAAGCAATTGATTCGAACGTAATCGATTCGAACAGAGCACTGCAACCAGAAAAGCGACCTTGAATCGATCATAACTCGAGATCTACAAGTCCAAATGCTATGAAATTTTCACAGTAGCTTGGACACATGTCGAAGAATGTTCACACCAAATTTCAGCTTGATTGGACAATTTCTTATTCGATTCGAACATAGCTTCGAATCGATCCCAAAGTGGGCCCGGATTTCCAGAAAGCGGGCATGTGGGCCCCCTCACGTGCCAGAACTGGTCTCCCTTCAGTTTAGGCGAAATATCAGCCTCCTACACCTATAAATAAACCCCTAGGTCATTCAGAAAAGAGGTCGGACAATTTTGAGAGCTAAGGAGCGCCCAGACTCTGCCTGATTTACTCCAGATCACCATTGCTGCCTTAGATTCAGATTATAATCATAAAATCCGTTGTACTACGTGATAGGAAATTGTAATCTTCAAGCATTGATCAATAAAAGATAAAAACTTTGGAGTGGACGTAGGCCGGAGATAGCCGAACCACTATAAATCTCGTGTTTTTGTTCATTATTTCTGGATTGCTGTTTGTTGTTTGTTTAGATCTGAGATTTGTGTTTGAATATTGCTGATTTGTATTCATACACTGGTGCTTTCACAACATTCGGGGTTTGTGACCATTTTTGGCGCAAACACTTTGGTGCTTTCACCGAGAATAGAACTCAGGACCTCCCGCTACACCAGATTCAAAGTTTAGCCTTGAAAGTTTGAAGGATTCGGATTGACTCTACAATGACTCGACAAACAAGTAGAAGACAAAGAGCTGAGAGAAGCCAACAAGGAGGAAGTCAAGAGGCATCCTCCGGAGCTGGAGAAGGACAAGCTTCGATTTACATTACCAGAGACGAGATGGAAGCTATGGCGAATTCATTACACGAGAGGTTGCTGAAGAGTCAACAGGATATGATGCAGACTTTCTTCGAGCAGATGAGAGCTGCAGGAACACAGAACATTGGACCAACTACAGTGACTGCAAATGTGGAACAAGGAACTAGGGTTGCGGAACCCAATATAGGACAGAATACAGAACCGGAAGGCAATCAACAAGGGCTTGGGGGCAGGCCCGCAGGATCCAACGCAGAAGGACATTTGGAAGGAGTTCAGCAGGCTAGAGCCAACGTTGCGGCTAATGAGCCACATGAAGAATATGTGCCGGAGTTCCCTCGGGAGCATGGGGGGCAACCCCTAACAGGCAATGCTGGATTAGTGGAAATCATTAGGAAGACTATGCGTGGAGGTTTGACCAATCGGGATTTGGAAGGAGTGAACAGGAGTCCATTCGCTCGGGAAATCAGGATAGCTCATAATCCACCTAAGTTCAAGTTACCTAGCGTGGAAGTATATAATGGCAAGGCCGATCCAACTGATTATTTGATGAGATACACTAGACACATGGAAGTGCTGGGGGCATCGGACGAAGTAATGGCCAGATGTTTCCCTTTATACTTGACAGACCTAGCGGCAATGTGGTTTAGGTAGCTGGAGGAAGGATCTATCAGGAATTGGAGGGAATTGGTGGACAGGTTTTTGGGACAGTTTTGGGTTCATATCAAAAGACCTAAGAATGTGATGACGTTAACATCGGTAAAGCAAAGAACGGATGAATCGCTTAGAGCATTTTTAACTCGATTTAATGCGGCGGTTTCTTCGGTGGATCGGCCGGATCCATCGATGGTTTTGATGGCGGCAGTGTCGGGAGTCAGAGAGGATTCAGATTTTAAGGTTTCTTTAGTACGAGACCCGCCACTGGATCTCAGGGAATTCTTCCATGAAGCTGAAAGGTTCCTTCGGCAAGAAGATGCATGTATGGACTTAAAGTTAAAGGAGGTGAATGTGACTGGGGGTGGAGGACCATCCAACGGAAGCTCTGATAAAGATAAAGGAAAAAGGAAGCTGGACGACGATTCAGGTAAAACCAGGAAGCAATGGAAGGATCCAAAGTTTTCCACATACACAGAATTAAACGAGACGCAGGAGCGGATATACATGGAAACCCGGAATCGCCTTCCTTACCGGAGGCCAGCTAAGAGAGAACCTTCTGAACGAGAAAGGGCATCAGGAAAGCATTGTCTCTTCCACGATTTAGACGGGCATGATACCAACAGCTGCAGGCACCTAAAGGACATAATTGAGGAGCATGTGAGGAATGGACAGTTGAGGCAGTATGTTGGGGCTCGGAATGCAGCGGTGGAGCAGGAGCAACCACCGCCTACCTCAAACCATGAGGATATGAGGCACAGGAATAATGGTCGATTGGTCATCAATTGATCAGGATAATATGAAATAAGTAACAAACCATTGGCGAGCAACCGAGTCATTTACACATGTATGGGGACGGAGATAGCCCCTAGGCATTCTCTGAGTGATGATAAACCGCAAAGTCATGGTTTGCGAAATCTGTCTTTTGTTTTTGTATTGGACACTTAGTTTTCTGGTTTGGTTTTTGGAGTTTGGATTGAACTCCTGATTTTGCTCGTTTCTCTGGTTTTGGCACTCATTCGGATGATTGTTCTCCGTTTTGGATGATGATTTCGATTTTTGATATGGATTTCTGGTTTTCCGATTTGATTTGGATTTTGGATTGGATCTTGATTGGATTCTTTTTGGTTTTTGATAAACGGTCGTCAGGTATGGATTATGCCTGGCAAGGGGTGAGTCGTTCTGCCCGAACGCGGTAAAGTGACTCATTCAGGTCATCGAGTATGGACTATGCTCGGCAAGGGTCCGAAGTGACCAGGATTCAGCCTAGGACTTAGGCCCCCTATTATCGATTATTGTTTCAGGTCGTTGAGTATGGACTATGCCCAATAAGGGTCCGGAGCGACCAGGATTCGGCTTAGGACTTAAGCCATGGCATTACTTACGTCCAGGGACACTGGACCACGGTCGTCAAGTATGGACTATGCTCGGCAAGGGTCCGGAGTGACCAGGATTCGGCTTAGGACTTAAGCCACGGCATTACTTACGCCCAGGGACACTGGGCCACGGTCGTCAGGTGTGGATTGCGCTTGGCAAGAACCCGGAGAAGTTAGCTCAACGTCCAGGGACACTGGACCACGGTCGTCAGGTGTGGATTGTGCTTGGCAAGAGCCCAGAGAGGTTATGGATTTGCATACCGACCCGGAGAGGTCTTGGATTCGGTTGTTGGATAAGGATGGACTAATAACTCAGCCTTCGTGTTTGGATGGGCACGGAATTGGCTATGGACTTTGGACATTGGATTTGGAAACTATTCAAAACACGCCTTCTTATCACAAGTCATGTTTTGGGGGGCAAATGTTATCCCACCTTTTGGTCAAGGCCGGAATATCAACAAGTTGGCAAGAAATGATGGACATCAGGATTGGAGTTCGATTGAAAACAAGGCTGCAATAGATGACGTCAAAATCTGACCGGGCTCCGATCGGGACGGAATCGATTGGGGATATTGATCAATGCTAGAGAAGGCTACATTTCAAATTTCAGGTTAATCCGAGTTCGTGTGATCAAGATATGATCAATGCAAATTGGAGGAAGTGGCCTTATCTTCGTATCCATCATCACGCCTCGGTTCGAATCCAGAGACCTCACACACATCTGGTTCGTATCCATCAAGTTGAGTTCCTTTGAATCCATGAAGCTACTCCACTTTGTATCCCTCAGGTGGAAGTCCTTCGAATCCATCTAGCGACCCTGCTTCGAATCCATCCGACTGTAGTACTTCGAATCGACCCTGTGGAAACAACTTCGAATCGATCAATACTTTCTTTGATCGATTCGAACGAACATCCATTCGATCGATTCGAAGAAGCATGGCTTCGAATCCATTACCTCGAAACCAAGAGGAAGCGGCTAAAATCATGGAGTCAACCCAGTCAACTCGGCATAGAAGTCGGATCGATACGAAGGAGGCGCTCCACGTCATCACAGGGGCGCACGCTTGGATCGATTCGAAGCAATTGATTCGAACGTAATCGATTCGAACAGAGCACTGCAACCAGAAAAGCGACCTTGAATCGATCATAACTCGAGATCTACAAGTCCAAATGCTATGAAATTTTCACAGTAGCTTGGACACATGTCGAAGAATGTTCACACCAAATTTCAGCTTGATTGGACAATTTCTTATTCGATTCGAACATAGCTTCGAATCGATCCCAAAGTGGGCCCGGATTTCCAGAAAGCGGGCATGTGGGCCCCCTCACGTGCCAGAACTGGTCTCCCTTCAGTTTAGGCGAAATATCAGCCTCCTACACCTATAAATAGACCCCTAGGTCATTCAGAAAAGAGGTCGGACAATTTTGAGAGCTAAGGAGCGCCCAGACTCTGCCTGATTTACTCCAGATCACCATTGCTGCCTTAGATTCAGATTATAATCATAAAATCCGTTGTACTACGCGATAGGAAATTGTAATCTTCAAGCATTGATCAATAAAAGATAAAAACTTTGGAGTGGACGTAGGCCGGAGATAGCCGAACCACTATAAATCTCGTGTTTTTGTTCATTATTTCTGGATTGCTGTTTGTTGTTTGTTTAGATCTGAGATTTGTGTTTGAATATTGCTGATTTGTATTCATACATTGGTGCTTTCACAACATTCGGGGTTTGTGACCATTTTTGGCGCAAACAAATCTGGAATGGGGCAATACCCAAGTTCGAAAGAGTCTCGTGTAGAAAGTCGTTAAAGGGAGGCACGATTCCATTCAAACCCATATACTAGTGGCAAGCGATGTACCCCGGAGGAGTCATATGAGTGAGCTCGTCCTTCTCTGGCAGACACACATCCTCATCTTGAATACCGTGTTGCATACAGATGTTATGAAGAACTTTAGCAGAAACCACCGAAGAAGCCCTCTCAGGCGGATTGAGTAGAACTCTAAAGTTAGGAGACGTTCGATCCACGATTGGCCCAATCGGGACCAACTGATCGTATTCCGCTTGTGAAGTGGTAGGAGAAAGAGCGACGGATGACGACTCGGATGTGGAAAGTGTTGGGCTCATAGATGGGTGCTTCATTTTAAAACAACAGAACTCGTATTCAAAACGGTCAGGTGATTTTATTCTAAGTTAATAATTTTCCCCTGCAACACTTGAATTCCGGAGAGATATCAATCTGTGCCCACGCAACGGACTTCAAGTGTGAACCGGGGCAAGTGCACGTGCTGTCTATAGGGGGTGAGCTCGGTATCCGAAACACTACAAACGCTCTATCCTGTGTAGATAGTCTGTCCGCAGTGGGAATGGAAAAGAATTTCCCACATCGCTCCCATTTGTTTTCACTTCCTGTACACTTACCCGTTTTCGATAAATGGTCGATAACGGATCTGTTGTCTGAAGCGACGCGGAAACTCTTCTCACTACAGGGACGCCGAGCGTGCAACAAGAAAGCAGGATAAGTCCGAATTCTTTGGAAGAATCGGGATCAATTAGTTATGTGTCGTGCAGTAACAGCTACGAAACTGGGCACAAGTCAATTCTTGTCTAATGGACAAAGATAGCAAAATGTATCAAGCATTGGGCCAAAGCCCGAATGTCGTTCTGGGAGAAAACTCAAGACTCGATTTACTATCTTCCTCCATTAAACCGCAATCAACTCAAACTTCTCACTACCAACATTGCAAATGCGAACTCGCCATTAAGTCATTATGCGAACACTGTAATTAGCAAACCCACCTCTTATTGGATTCTAGAACACGGAAATGATAAAAGACACAGAATCAATGAGCTGAAGATGGATCAATGGCGAGCCAAAGGATCGATCGGCAGCGACCTAGGGGAGTGGCAAGTTAGGGTTTCGATGAACGAAGAACCACTAGGAGGAATCATGGCAGAAGTGGCTGAGGAATGATGGATCGAATCAAACTAGGAAGTTGTTGAATCGCTTGAAATCAGGTCGCGGGAAGATTAGATATCATGAAGGAATAGAATGGCTTGGGTCGAATGAAGGATTAGCTCGGCTTGAACACGTATATAGGCAGATAAATATGACGAAGCAAAAATTTTCCTAAGTCATTGGGTTGGCTGCGATCCATCTTTCCATAGTAAAATTTATCCAAGTGGTCAGGTCGCTAGCGACCCATCCTACATGGATCGCTAGCGACCCATGAGATTAACAACTAATTTTTCTCAAACTCGAACTCCGACATCTACCCATCATTTCGAAGCATGTCGGGAAGCTATGGAGAGAAATTTGATCCGTTACGATAAGCAATAGTAGTCAAGACCAAAGCAAGGTGATCAACAACATGACCTGCCATGTATTTGTAAAACTCTAATGCGATCACTTGGAATTCAACAAACAGATGTTGTAAGTGATAACTTCCAGAGCACGCCTTGTTTACAATGAAGACATACTCCGGGGGGGGGCAAATGTTATCTAGGTTTTTAACCCAGCAGGACCCTACTAGAGAACAAAACAATTCAGTGACATCGGAATGGCTTAGAACTTAACCAGAAAGGCTAAGGAGAGGGGTTAACGAGAGCCAAGTCATATTACTAAAGCAACGGCCAAGTTCAACTAAACGAAGAAGCTAGCGTAAGTTATCATCAAAACGGAACAACGGGCAAGGAGACTACACGAACAATGTCAATTCAAGGCCATGAAAATATTCCACACTCCAAGCTACAAAAAAATCCAAGTGCTAGGATCGCTAGCGATCCATGCCCTATGGATCGCCAATGATCCATGCATCCTAATGGTTTGCTGAGGTAAATAAGGGGTGAAAGGCCTAGAAGACAGAGCACAAAAATACTAAGTGTATGGATCGCTAGCGATCCTCACACGATGGATCGCTAGCGATCCATACAGAACAATGTTATTGGCGTCCTAGTGTGATGAAGTGATGGAGGGTGAGCAGTCAAGTAATTAGCTCGCGAACGATCCAAATCTATGGATCGCCAGCGATCCATAGGCCATGGATCGCCCGCGATCCATGGTTTTGGCTCGGATCATGAGCTAAGCTCCTCTAGGTCGTTATGCATCCATGTGCCAGCAGTCAGCTAGTAGGCCTAGCCTAGAAGCTCTCCGATCTTTATAAATACCGTCCTACCTGCAACATAAACGTAATCTTCTATAGACTGGTTGTTGAAGCTCTGCTGAAAACATTCTTCACTCTCTACCTCCCTCATAACAATCACCAAAGGAATTCACTGTGATTCTCCAGTGGATTCCAACTCTGGGGATTAATCAACCTAAGGATAATCAAAGCCTTATAATCAAACAATACTTGTAACAGCAACCAGTCTATAAGAAAACTATAAAGTGGACGTAGGCTTCGTTAACAGTCGAACCACTATAAAAATTCCTTGTCTTCTTTTTTTATTTTCTTTTTCTATATCTATTATCTATGATATTGCTCTGTCAGAACAGGGCTGGTGCTTTCAAACTTAAACCAGGGTATTGATCCATTTTTGGGGTTAACATTTAAAAATATCATTTGGGTCAAAGTGAATACAAACGAAATATCTCTTTCGAAACCATTCTTTATCATATAAAGTTATTGGGGAAAACATGATGGCGTCGGCACCATCCCTTTCGAAAGCTTCAAAACATTTAAGTTAAAACACTGAAGGATAGCATCGAAACCCCCTTTCGAAGCCATTGCCTTCGAAACTCATGAACCCTTTCGAAAGCATTTAGGAAGTGGCATATAACATCTTTTCAAACCATCATTACCCTTCGAAAGCATTGATGACTTCAATACACTCGAAAGGCAAAAGAACAACGATTGGGTTTCGACCTAGTCAGAACCACTACTTTCGAAAGCATCATTTTCATAAGTAAAGAAACTCATTCGAAAGCTTATACTTTAAAACATAAGATGGCAACCCCTTTGAAAGCTATTAGAAAACCCCTTTTGAAAGCATATGCTTCATCTCCTTCGAAAGCTTTAATAAAACAAAGGCAGACGCTTAACTTTTTAAAACAAACAAAGGTATCGACCCCAACGGAAGCAATGCTTTCGACACCATGCCTTCCGCCTTTCTCCAATCCACTATGTACTATCTAAGTGATACCTTGTGTACTGGTTTCGGCCTGGGTTATTTTCGAATGAGATGGAATGGAAGCATTAGAGTCGAAAGGTGCTTATAAATAGAGGCGGGACCCACTTTTCTCGGTAAAGCTGATTTAATACCAATTAAAGCAAACACTTTCTAACTAACCTGCCCATGTGTAAGCATGTGATTGGTTGCCTTAACTTTTCAAATTCTTTACCAAAATAACTGACACTTAACTTCAGATCTAAACCAAGGTTAATTTAGCAAATAAGCCCTTCCATTAAGCAAAACCAATATTGCAAATAAGTCCTTCTAAAAAAATTTAATTTCCATAGCAAATCACTTAGAAAAAATCCCCAAAAATTACAGAAATTCACTTTCATCATGTTATCTAACATATAAAAATTTCAGACCCAAATTCTCAATATAATTTCTGAAATAAATTTCTAAACCCAATTAACCATATTTTCCTTTGAAAATTCAAAATAATCTTTCCATAGCTTGGAAAATTATCAAAATTAAAACCCAACTCCAAACTCATGTTTTACATAACATAAATTTTTTCCACGCATTCAAAAATCATTTAAAATCGGTTTTGCCCTAAATCGCAAAAATCCTCATTTAAATAATCTTGTTTAAATTAAACAAATTATAATTCAAGCTTATCATCATCCAAAACACCATAAAAACGAATTTAATCTTAAATCCGAAAACATATGATTATAAAAACTAAAGATGGTGTAAATTATTATTCACCTTGATTATGATAAGGAGATTGGATTGAGATTATAATTTATTCCCCTAGCTTTAATCCTTAGCTTTACTTTGATTTTCTTCTCTTTTCTTCCTAACAATGGCGGCTACTCTTTACGTTTGTGTTTTGTTTTTGAACATGAATGACAAAATGAAACATGAATGGTGTAAGAATGAGAATATATAAGAGTAAGGGATATGTGCGGATTTCCCAATATACCCTTATGTAGATTAATTAACTTATAACCCATTCTTTAGCCCATTTAAATAGTTAATTGAGAACGCTAAATTTTATTTTCGTATCTCAATCCCCTTAATAGTCTAATTATTTACATTATTCTATTTAATTTATCTAATTAAATCTCCTGAATAATATTATCAAAAAATAGGGGTGTCATAGGCTCCCCTCCTTGAAGAATTTCGTCCTCGAAATTCAGTAAGGACTAAATACTAAACATAGCAATCATTTGTAACGACTCCTAACAACAATACCAGTCTACCTGACTAGCAATTATCTATATAAATCTAATATAGACATACCCTCAAAGCAGATCAGGATAAGTATCCCGAATCTTGTCCTCTGTTTCCCAAGTACAGTCCTTCTTGTTATCGCTCCACTGAACTTTCACCAACCTGACTGTCTTGTTCCTGAATCTTTTCTTATCTCTCGCTACAACCCAAACTAGTTGTCTAACAAAAGTCAAATTAGGCTCTACTACCAAATCTTCTAACTCTATCGGAGGAATAGTAGTCTGTGGATCATGCACATACTTGCGAAGATGAGACACATGAAATACATTATGGACACCTGCTATAATGCTCAACAACTCTACTCTATATGCGAGCTTTCCAATCCCCCTTATAATCTGGAATGGACCAACATATCTCGGTGCCAGTTTCCCTGACTTTCCGAACCGTACCACACCCTTCAGCGGTGATACCCTAATGAAAACCCTATCTCCAACTGAGAACTCTAGGTCTTTACGCCTCTTATTTGCATAACTTTTGTGTCTGGACTCAGCTTCCTTCATCCTTTCTCGGATCAACTCGATCTTCTCTGACGCCTCCCTAACCAATCTGGACCTAAGACCAATCTGTTTCCAGTCTTCAACCAACATGCTGGTGATTTGCATGGCCTTCTATACAAAGCTTCAAAAGGCGCCATTCTTATACTAGTCTGATAACTATTATTATAGGAAAACCCAACCAAATGCAGGTGATCTTCCCAAAATCCACCAAAGTCCAACACACAAGCTCTCAGTAAATCCTCGAGTACCTTATTGACTCTCTCTATCTGCCCATCTATCTGAGGGTGATATGCAGTACTCGTCTTGAGCTTAGTGCCTAACACATCCTGTAAACTCTTCAAGAATTCGCAAGTGAACAAAGCATCTCTGTCACTGACTATGCTACTAGAAACTCCATGTAGTCTAACTATGTTCTTCATGAACAATTTAGCTAAACAGGTGCCGTCCTGGATGACTTTACTAGAATGAAATGGGAAATCTTGGTCAACCTGTCCACTATGACCCATATACTTTCATTTCCTCTACTTGACCTTGGCAACCCGTCTATAAAATCCATGGATATCGAATCCCAATTCCAAACTGAAATCTCTAGAGGCTGAAGCAACCCACTCGACTTCTGATGTTCGTCTTTCACTTGTTGATAGTTTGCACACTGCCTAACCCACAAGCCAACATCCCTCTTCATACCTTCCCAATAGAAGCTCCTCTTCATATCTTGATACATCTTGGTCCTTCCAGGATGAATCGTAAACTTGGATCGATGACATTCTTCAAAAACTTCTTTCCTCAATTTCTCAACATTTGGAACACACAACCGTCCTTTCTTTCTCAACCATCCCCTCTGGTCAAGACTAAAACCTTTTAGATCATCGATCTCTGATCCAACCTCATGCCTTCTAATCTTCTCGGCTAATAATGGTTCCTCCTTCTTCTTAGAAGCAATGCTCTCGATCAACCCTGGTCAAACTTCTAAACAGGACAACATGGCAGTACTCTGACTAGAACTAGTAGTCGATCTTAATTGCACACAATAGGTAGTCAAAGCTTCTAAATCCTTCCATTCTGCCAACATATCTTGCACCACATTCTAATGTCTTCTGCTAAGAGCATCCGCTACTTTATTACCTTTCCCTGGTGTATACTATATACCAAAATCATAAGTAGCCAGAAACTCCAGTCACCTTTGTTGTCTCATATTCAACTCCTTATGAGAGAATAAGTACCTTAAGGACTTATGATCTATGTATAGCTCAAATCTCTCCCCTAAGATATAATGTCTCCAAATCTTCAATGCGAAGATCACCGCATTCAATCCAAATTATGAGTAGGATATCTCACTTCATGTGGTCTAAGCTGTCATGACGCATAGGCAATCACTTTACCCTTCTACATCAACACGGCTCCCAATCATGTTCCGCATGCATCAGTATACACCACCAACCCTTGGTTTCTGTCTAGAACCACTAACACGGGTGCATTGGTCAACAAATGCATTAACTTAAGGAATGCTTCCTCACATTTGTCGGACCAGACAAACTTCACCTCCTTCCTGGTTAGCTTAGTCAAGGGCATTGCTATACGTGAGAAATCCTTGATGAATCTCCGGTAATAGCCAGCAAGTCCAAGAAAACTTTTAATCTCAGTCATTGTCTCTGGTCTCTTCCAATTATTAACAGCTTCGATCTTACCTAGATTGACTGACAACCCCTTCTCTGAAACCACATGACCAAGAAACTTAACCTCTTTCTTTTAAAAATGACACTTGGAAAACTTCGCCTTTAGCTGATGCCGCCTCAGCGTCTCAAGCACAACTCTAAGATGATCTTCATGCTCTCTTTCATCCTTAGAGTATACCAAAATTCCATCTATGAACACCACCACGAATCTATCCAAATATTTTTGGAAGACTCGGTTCATCAAATCCACGAAGAAAGCAAGTGCATTCGTTAACCCGAATGGCATTACTAACCACTCCTATGAACCATACCTAGTCCATAATGTTGTCAAAGGAATGCTGTCCTCTGCCACTCTTAACTGATGGAAACTTGTCGCCAAATCCAATTGGGAAAACACTTTGGCTCCACTCAATTGATCAAATAGATCATCAATTCTTGGCAAATGATAATTACTATTTATCGTCCTCTTGTTCAACTTATGATAGTCGATACACATCCTCAACGACCCATCTGGTTTCTTTACGAACACTGTAGCCTCTCCCTAAGGCGATCTGCTTGGTCTAATAAAATTCCTTCCTTCTAGATCCACTAGCTGCACCTTCAATTCCTTCTTCTCGGTCGGTGTCATCCTGCTAGGTGGTCTACTTACAGGTTCAGCTCTTGGCATAAGATCTATCCGAAATTCCACAGATCATTTCGGTGGTAGTCCTGTGACTGGCTCAAAGACATCTGCAAACTCTCTTGCCACTCGAACCTGACTTAGCTCTTCCCCCACTTCCATTGCACAACTACTCCGGTCAGAATTCTCCACTGAGAATATAATTTAGTTATGACTATCAGGGTGTCTTAGTGATATCCCCCCATCTTGGCAAAATATCCTAGCCTCATACCTTCTCAACAAATCCATACCCAAAATGATTCCGAAATCTACGAAATTGAAAACATACAGACTGCATGCAAACTTATGATTTAACAAATCAAGTTCTAACTGGTCACATCTCATCCCCAGAATTGCATACCCTCTTATTGGATTCGCAACCCTTAAGGAAGTAATAAAGTATGTTGGTCCTAAGCATAACATATCAACCAAACACTGGGATATAAATGAATGTGATGCACTGGTATCAAATAGTATCCTAACTGGTATACTCTGAATCAAAAACGTACCTTCCATCACAGTCTTCCCTTTATCAACTACAGTTTGCTTAGCGAATGATGGTCCAACAGCAAAAACTTTCCCTTGTCCACCCTAACTGGATCTGGACACTGATTCTTATAATGCTCAACTTGATCACAGTTAAAGCACTTCACATTCTTTTTATCTATAGCCTTCTTCCCCTTGCCTGACCGGCACTCATTTGCATAATGACCCTTCTTGTCACACTTGTAGCAAACTAACTCAGCCTTTTCCTTCTTGGCATCATCTCCTTTCTGGGCTCCCTTCCTCTTAAAGAACTTTCTATTCTTTTCCTGAGAACCTTGGGTTTCAATTAGCTTCACTCTAGCACAAATAGCAAGCATCACTTCATGGTGGATTGCCATCTCCACAACCACACTACAAGGATCATGGATATGTGTCAGGGTCACCATAGCAAGCTTAGATCTCAGTCCCCAAATAAACCTCTCATTCCTTCTGATGTCAGTGTCTATAATAGTGTACCATATCGAGACAGCTCATCAAACTTAGTAATATACTCGATAACCGACATCTCTCCCTGAACTAGATCCATAAACTTTCTCACCAACACTTACTTAGCAACCTTAGATAAAAACCTCTGTTCAAATCTATTTCTGAATTCAGCCCATGTCAACTCTTCCTCCGGAACTCCGGAAGTAACACTATTCCACCAATGCAGTGCTGACCCTTGCAACTACCTAGAGACCAACCTTCTCTTCTTCTCATCATCTAAACCCAAATCAACAAAGATACATTCACAATGCAATAGCCAATTCTCTACCTCAATAGTATCCTCCGTTCCCATAAATGGTTTCCCACCAAGACTGGGGTAATCTCTGCTCAGTTTAGCATAATTATTCCCAACTGGAGCCCTAGGATTAGCTCCTCCAACATTTCCAGCAACAACTCAGCTTTTCTTAGAATGAGGCTAATGATTCTTATTACAAATAAGAATGAATTGGAACATAAGGACTGCTGCTAGGAATAACTCCACTTCAGGAGTGGAAGAGGGAGCAGGATCAGGAGTTGCTACACTTGATTTTCAAGCCATGTTCGATGCAATGGTGGTTTTGCTAGTGAGGAGAGCCCAAGCTACTCCTGGTATGGATTTAGATGGTGGTGCTCCTTTGCAAGTGCCTAAGATTGACTTTGCCAAGCTTTCCAAGGATTATTCTACTCTTGGAGGGAAGCCATTCTTAGGAATAGAATCAGCTATTGAACTGCAAGATTGGGTAGATACTTGTGAATGCATTTTTAAGGATATGGATATGGAAGATGCTATGAAGAAGAAGCTTGCTTCAAGACAGCTACAGGGCCGAGCAATGAATTGGTGGAATGCTGTTACCATTGCTACTCTAGAGAATCAGATATCTTAAGATTAGTTTAAGGCTAGATTTGAGGAGAATTTCATTTCTACGGCCCAGTAAGTCTATATTGTTCAAGAAATTTGCTGAGTTGAAGCAAGGGGAAATGTTTGTTTCTGAGTATGTGGCATAATTTGATGATTTGTCGAAGTATGGGATGTCTGTTATTGATACACCTTTGAAGAAGAATAAGAAGTTTATCACTAGATTGGACGACCACATGGGAGAGAAGTTAATGGACCACATTGAAGTGTCTTTTGAAAAATTTGTGGAGAAAGCCCTCAGACATGAGAGTCTGTACCTGAAGAATAGGATTGCTATTCTTTTTGTTGCTGAGAAAGAGGAACCAAAACCACAACAGAGCAGTGGAGGTAAGAAGAAATGGCATGAAAAAAGGAAGCAACAATAGCAAGGAAAAGGAGGTCAGAAAAAGAGCAAGAGTGAGATTGTTTGTCATAATTGTAAGGAGAAAGGCCACTGTATATGGGAATGCAAGGTTGTTAAGAAGTGCTTCAACTATGATAAGCCTGGGCATATTAAGAAGGATTGTCCAGAATTGCCTAAGGATAAACAGATTGTGAAGGCATATGCTTTGGATGTAGTCCCGAATTTATCTTGTGCTCCTACTGCTAAGGATAAGGGGAAAGGAGTCATGGTGCAAGGTATGCTTTCCATCAGAGATGTTTTTGTTATAGTTCTTTTTGATACTGGAACTTCCCATTCTTTCATCTGTGGTGATTTAATATGCAGACTAGATTTGGAACCCGAGATAGTAGATCAACCTTTGATTGTGACCAACACTGTTAGAGGATCTACTAGTCTCTGTACGATTTGTCGAGGCTTAGTTTTATTGAGTCATGGATGTTCATTTGCTTGTGATTGCTTTTTTCTTAATTTTGCTGAGTTCAGGATTATTTTGGGAATGTACATACTTAAGAGGTATGCGGCTGTTGTGGATTGCAAGAAGCTAGAGGTGACAATTGGGAATGTGGAAGGGTGAACGGTAGTGATATGCTGCTTACCATAGGATGGGGTATTGGTCAGCTTTCTATATTCGCTTGAGATTCCACAAGAAGGATTGTCGTCAATGCCTATCGCTAGAGAGTACCCTGATGTCTTCGACGAAGTGAAAGGATTGCCACCGTATAGAGAGATCGAGTTTTGGATCAACTTAGTGGATGGAGCCAGACCCATAGTGATGCCTTTGAGGCTTATGGCACCCAGAGAGCAGAAAGAGTTAGATGTGCAAGTAGATGATCTGTTGAAGAAAGGATTCATCCGGAGAAGCATATCTGAATGGGGCGCATCTGTTGTGTTTGCAACTAAGGTAGATGGTTCTTTCAGGTTATGTATGGATTATCGTAAGCTGACCAAAGTTACGAAGAAGAATAAGTATCCACATCCACGAATTGATGACTAGTTTGATCAGCTACATAGTTCAAAGGTGTTTTCTTATATGGATTTGGCAACGGGATTTCACCAATTGAGAATGGCTAAAAAAAGTGTGCCTATTATTGCATTTTGGACACCGTCGGGTTTCTACGAGTGGTTGGTTATGTCTTTTGGGTTGACCAACACTCTGACATACTTTGTGGATCTTATGAATAGAGTCTTCATAGATCTGTTGAACAAGTTCATGCTTGTGTTCGTGGATGACATTTTTATTTACTCCAGAACTGAGGAAGAGCATAAGACGCATTTGAGGATTGTGGTTGAGATTTTGAGAAAGCACAAGTTGGGAGCTATGTTCTCTAAGCATCACTTCTGGAAGGAAGAAGTGAGATTCTTGGGTCATGTCATATCAAGACAAAGAATATTAGTGGATCCCACAAAGGTGGCAGCGATCCAAGATTGGAACCAGCCCAAGAATGCTATGGATGTGAGAAGTTCCCTAGGATTGGTAGGATATTACAGGCATTTCATAAAGGACTTCTCAAAGATTGTAGCACTGTTAACTAACTTGACCAAGAAGAATCAAATTTTTACTTGGGATGCTAGATGTGAGCATGCATTTGTGGTTCTGAAGGAGAGATTGATGAGTGCATCTGTATTGGTTATTCCAGGTGGGAATGAAGAGATGACAGTATACACGGATGCTTGTAGAACTGGTCTTGGAGCTGTGTTGATGCAGAAAGGGAGAGTTGTCGCTTATACTAGTCGATAGTTGAAAACACATGAAAGGAATTATCCAACCCATGACTTGGAGTTGGTGGTGATTGTGTTTGCTTTGAAGATGTGGAGACACTATTAATTGGGAAAAAAATTTAACCTATTCATGGACCATAAATCCTTGAAATATCTTTTCTCTCGGAAGGATCTTAATCTTCGACAGGAACAGTGGTTAGAGTTTTTGGCCTCTTATAACTTTGATATTTCCTATACTTCGGGGAAAGGTAATGCAGTGGCAGATGCACTAAGTAGAAGACATGCTGGATTAGGAACTATATTTTTTGAATGGAAGCATATAGAGTATATAGCTGGATTTGATTTCGGGCCACATTGTGAGCTCGAGCTTTAGATATTGGCAAGTCTATCGATCAGGCCTACTCTCATAGAAAGGATTGGTATGAATCAAAAGCAAGATGCTAAGCTAGTAGAGATCATGGCAAAGATTGAGATGGGAGTGGAATCTGATGATTTGAGGTAGTACGAGATTGACCGAGATGGTTGGCTTCATAAGGTTAAGAGACTGGTTGTTCCAGATGTTGATGGATTACAAGATTAAGTACTAAGGGAATGACATAATTCTAGATTCACCATTCATCCTGGTGGTAACAAGATGTATAGTGACATGAAGAGGACTTACTACTGGGAAGGTATGAAGAAGGATGTATGAATTACCAGTTAGCGAAGGCCGAGCAGAAGAAGCCTAGTGATTTCTACAACCACTAGATATTCCCGAATGGAAATGGGAATGGATATCTATGGATTTTATAGATGGATTTCCATGGACTAAAGCAGGATATGATAGTATTTGGGTAGTGGTAGATCGATTGACCAAGAGTGCAAGATTCATACCTGTCAAGTCTACCAGAACGGCATCCAAGTTGGCAGAATTGTATGTTAAGTGGATTGTTCGATTCTATGGTGTGCTGAAGAGTGTTGTAAGCGATAGAGACCCGTTCTTTACCAGTGGATTCTGAAAGATATTACAAGAGACTTTGGTAACCAAGCTGCACTTGAGCACAACTTATTGCCCATAGATGGATGGAAAGACTGAGAGAGTGAACCGAATTTTGGAAAATCTTCTTCGCTTGTATTATATATTTTGGAGGATCTTGGGAAGATCATTTGCATTTGGTAGAGTTTTCTTATAACATCAGTTATCAGTGAAGTATGGGCATGGCACCATATGAAGCATTGTATGGACGACCTTGTAGTTCACCATCATGTTGGTGGGAAGTAGGTGAGAAACCGATACTTGGACTCAAAATGACTGGAGAGACGTCAAAGAAGATAAAGATCATTCGACAATGAATGAGGACTGCTCAAGACCGTTAGAAGAGTTATGCAGATAAGATAAGAAAGGATTTGGAATTCTCAGTTGGAGGCATGGTATTTGGTAAGATTTCTCCTTTGAAGAATGTTGTTCGGTTTGGTAGGAGGGGAAAGTTAGCACCCAGATTTGTTGGACTGTTTCCAATTATTAAGAGAATTGGGAAGTTGGATTATAGAGTGGACTACCTCCGAAGATGGTGGGTGCGCACAATGTTTTTCATATCTCCTATATACGGAAATTTGTGCATGACTCGGGTATCATGGTAGCACGAGATCAGTTGGAAAAAATAGAGGTTGAGCCAGAAGTTTATGGACCTCGTAAGCTACTTCGAATCGTTGGGAATGAGACGAAATAGCTTAGGAGGAAGGTAATTAGCCAGTTAAGGTGCAATGGAGTAAGGATGATAGCGATTGTACATGGGAGATTGAAGAGAGAATGAGGACGGCCTATCTTGAACTCTTCGAGTAGTAAGACCCATATGTCGTATTTACTTGCACCATTGTAAACTGTACTATTAGAATTTTGCGTGCTAGGATAGGTTTTGTTTGCTATTGTTGATTTAACTGGTTAGTTGGATTGTTAAGTGTTTGCCAGTGACTGGTAGGCATGCGAGATAACCTTGGTTGCTTATTTTTGTTTGGGTATTTCGAGGACAAAATTCCTAAAGTGGGGAGAATGTAACGATCCGTATTTTACATATTGAAGGGTCCTAAAATAATCTTATTTAATTCATTTGTGGTCGAATGATTCTAATATTTTGGGATATGGTTTTTAAGGATGTTTTACAGATCTATGATTTTCCCCAAATTTCTATGTGACCATTTTGCCTTTGGAGACCTTATTTCGGCTATAGCTTTTGATATAAGCCACATTATATGCTCTAACCTATTTCATTGCTAGGAAGGTAGTTTTCCATTTTGTAGAGTGGTCATACATGAAAATCGGATAAGTGGTTAGGAAGTTATAGCAATTTTAAGTTTTAAAGTTTGCTGGCCAGAATTAGAAGGGGATTAAAAGACCGAATTAGCAAGCCCATTAATCTAATCGGGTTTGTCTATAAATATGAGATGAGAGAGACCATTTGAAAGTTTATCTATCATTTCAAATCATCTTCAAACCCTAACTCCTCTCTAATTCTCCATTTATCTCATTGACTTCATCTCAAATTGTCTCTAATTGCAAATTAGAAGCTAGATCTTCAATTAGGAGCTTGATTTCATCATTAGAATTGCATCTTCGTCCGATTTGTCGCTGTTCGTATCGGATCTTCATCATATTTCATAGGTTTGGTGAGTGGTTATGATCTTTGACTAGTTTATGATGGATTATATGTTGTAGTTAGGTCATTATAGGTAATTATCAAATTAAATTGATTAGAATTAGTTTAATTCAGATTTAGATACCCTAGATTAATCTAATTAAACATGTAATTGGGATTAGATCATTGACTAGTGTCATTTGTGTATATTTGGCTATGAAATTCTATGTGTTAGATTAGATCTATGCTAGAATTGTGATGGTAGATCGAATTGGATGGTTTGTATGTTCATATTTGATGTAATTGAATGATTTTCTATATTTGATTCCTTGTTATGTTTGAACTGCTTGCTATGCTTGATCCGTTTGCTAGTGTTGTGCATGTTTTAGGACTTAGATTGGTGATCAGAGCATATCGGAGCAAATTTCGTCGGGATTGTACGAAAACTGGAGGATAGGCTCTAGAGCATGGTAGGAAGACACCCTGAAAATTTCATAAAAATTGGAGCTAAGTATTTGGATCAACACCGATCCAATTGGATCAGATCGGTACCGATCCAAAATTAGCATGCCAAATGAAGTGAGATCCACATGGGAAAATGAGTATGGAATGTAGAGTTGCTCCATGAAGTTGGATCGGAGGATAGGCCAAGTGTTGAAGATTGGATGGATCATCTTCATTGGATCGACTATGGTGCATAAAAGAGAAGACCTGAAGGCTAAGAGGGATGGCTAAGGGTTTATGGCTTCTAAAGGGAGTGCATTAGAGGCTCAAAGAGAAATGGAGTCCAATATGGTTAAGTATTTGGAGCGGTACCGATCCAATTGGATTGGATTAGTACCGATCCAAATTGTTGGATCTATTGGACGTGAGATCCAGGGTGGATCATGTTGGAAGTTGTGGCTCGTTGATTGCTTCTACGGTTTGGAAGTTATAGCATGATGAAGTTTTGGATCTTCGGCCGGGAGCTCGGATAAGGACTAGGATCGAAGGAGTTGATAGACAGCTCGGGATGGAACGAGGCTGTGTTATAATGGACTGGGTTGAGTGGCAGGACTCATGCCCGGAAATGGATTGGAGTTGTGAAAGCATTAAAGATTTGGGAGTGCCAAGGAATCATTGATGACTCGAAGCGTTATCGTTGTGTTCAAGAAGGGGCACTATATGCGGGGGCACCTAAGGGTTGGTACTGCCAGTTGTGTATCCTGGACCGCTCCGAGAGGGTCTAGCGTTAGATTGTACAGAGGTACTGTAGGAGACAACCATGCGGGGTTTCAGACCTAAAAGTATGGAGGAACACAATCGAGAACCGGGGTTTCCATTAGTCTCTAGCAGGCGAGGACGGGGCCATACGAGTTATCATATATTCAAGGCTTTGGCTAGGTTTTGATTAATGGATGCTATGGTTGCTATGTTTTCTATTTCTCTTAGGTAGGCTATCACTATAGGAATGTTAGAGAAGGGATTGAGAATAGGGTCAATGGAGGAGGCTTCTTAGATTCTTCTATTCTGTTCTATTACAGTATCCTATTGCCATTTACTTGAGTAGCATATTATATCTTATTATTATGTGCTAACTCTTTGGTTGCAGGGACAAATCAGGTATGGGTTTTATTGTACCTGTCTAATACCATATTTTCCAGTATAGCTTTTGATAGTCATTTACCACTCACACCAGACTATTGTCTGACCTGAGGTTTTATGTTTCCTCTTATCATCTTGGGCAATCTTAAATGAGTAGACCAGATGACAGGTCTGGAGTCACAGCTGCTATACGAAGATGAGCTTAAAGAGGCTATGGCGTGTTACTCTATATTTGTACTTTCCGCTATCTGTTTCTATGTACTCTGAGTGATGTAGTGAGGAAATGTTGTACCGAGATATTATGACATTTGTACCATAACTCATGATTTAGTGGAGATGTTATTTTCATTTGTTATGGGTCACTATATTCTGCTATATTATGTTTTATCCATGCGCTTTGAGATATGCAATAGGTTTTCCACTTTAAATTTTAACCCCTGATGATTGTCCCATATCAGCCTGGCACGATTACAGTGCTCTTTTAGGTCATTGATGTGCGGGTGGTATGGGGCGGTCGTCACATAAGCTTTGATACCACGTGTAACGACCTGTCTTTTCGACCCTTAAAAGTCGACACTAATACTCGGTATTCACGAGCCGAGCATCCGAGTTCCGAATAGACAGATTGTTGGGATGAAAGAAAAGAAAAGACAAAACAGAATCTCACATCATGATGAGTAATATATAATATCCAAAAGAATCTTTACAAAAGATAACCGTATGGATACAACAATCAGAGCGAACTAATCTATCATCAGCTTGGATAGTTATAACATCCTATTCTTACAAATGCCGATAAATAAAAAACAAGTAATGCAGTGGAAAATAAAACACGTAAATAGGTCTTGGAGGTATCCAGCTCCTCTCCTTAAGCTCCAAGCGTCCATAGAAAAATCTAGAAATATATTCGAGGCTGACCCAAGCATTCAAAGAAAATAACTCCTGGATCAGTCTGGTAAACTAGTGTGATAAACTCAAATCATATAGATTTTATATTTATAAAACCCTTTACAAATAAAGGTATCACATATGACTATGCCGCAAATAAACACTGACGGATTTTTACCTTACCATAGGAAAACTGTTTTTATTAGAAAGTCTAGTGGTATTATAATTATGTCCAATGTTGAAGACAAATATATAACATTGCTGGAATGGTTTTATTAATTACATTCAATGACATATTTAGTATACAAATAAGTCCATAAGGCACGTACTGGAAAATGGATTCAATCAATGATAAGGCTACTGAGGTACTGCCCATCACAGTACACCTCTAGATAAAATGTATCGAGCTTACTAACCTTACAATCCCGGCATTGCAAGATCGGCCTACCTCTCTACTGGATAGTACCGAATATGATCATCACCCTGGCTGCCAACTTGACAACCATTCCGCGCCCACAACATACATAACCCATAAATATCAATCTTGATATAAGTGATGATCATACCGTAATTGTAGCGAACCATAAAGCCTTGTGGCATATCCCTTGTTTAAGTCATTACCGGGTGTGAGGCTTAAGGCTCCGTTTAACTTTTTAGCAAATCCCACTTGGAATGCCAACATTGCCTCTTGGGCAACAATCCAATGCCATCATTCATCCATACAAGTGGTTTAGGATATGAACAAACCCGAAGGCACTACTTCTACTGCATCCCTTTTGGAATCACCCTCAGGATTAGTAGAAAGTAGTCCTCCCACTCAAAGAACTCCATCTTCGATTTCCATCATCTTCAAGATGTCTTCAATTCGAGCGCTTATGCCGGTTCGAAGTGGTTTCTGAATAACTCATGGTTATCTGATCTCGATCTCTCCAAACCAACAATTGATAGTTTTCGATAGACTCAATCCTGGTTCTTTTAGAAGTAAGCGGACGATATAAATGTCCCAAGGGGATCTCAAATATACACCCTTAAAGCGGAAGTCATTTCACCAGAATGAGTTCTCTTCGGGGATCTCAAACCGTATGAACACGTGAAGCTTATAATACTTCCTAAGTCAAACTGGCCAAGATTTAGTTGGTGATTTAACTATCAAATAAGAAAACATTCAAATCAAAGATCTAATTTTATATGGAAACTAAGCATGATTAAGCAAAAAATAAACCACTAAGCCTCTTCAATTAGTCCTTTCATTAACTAAATTCCCCTTTCAATTATTTATATTAAAATACCTTTACAAAAGATGTATTCACAAACCCTTTCTACTCTTTTCAATACCTAGAAAAGTATTAATATACTTATCTCAACTGTATAAGTATACCCACAAAACATTTAAATTGTTAATACTTAGAAAACATCTCCATATACTTATATCAACGGCATAAGTATATTCACAAAACTTAAGGAAAATTTCCCCTTTTCCAAAATCATATTTAAATGGTCCAAAACAAATGTCATTTAAAATCATTGTTCATTATAAACCCAAATCACTTTCCTTTTGGTGTAAGTAAATGGATCGTATGGAAATTACACCAAATAAACCTACTCTCGCTTTTCGACTTCAAACTTGTACTATCCCTCGATTAACAATGAAGTCAGACAAGTTAGAGAACTATCCTTGCCTTGATATACATCCTTAATTCTCACAGATAAAGACAAGTTTCCCTATCTTGGAATTTGATATTAAGTACAAAAATACGTTTTTCATACCATCACAATTTTTAAAATGACTGTTCACATAAATCAAATCTCCTGCACTAGCCACATTTTCGATATTTCAACTTACTCTATCCCTCGCTAAGAAACGAAGCCAGGTAATTTAGGGCACTGGTTGGTGCTGACCTTGCCTAGTTAATCACTTCGAATTTGAATCTCACAGATAGATAATTCTACTCATCATTTTTTAGTGCCGAGAATAGGACTGGTTATTTTCAATATGTAACTGAATTCGTATACGAAAATAACACTTCATATACTCGACATCAATCTTTGATTTTAAACTTGAACTATCTTTTTGTTAATAATGATGTCATTCAATTTGGGGTATTATTATCTCTCGAACCTTGACTTGACAACATTCTTATCTTTCAGGATAAGTAGAAATTTCACTACCATGAAGCCTAATGTCAGGTATAAGAATTTATAAATTTCATATAACCATTTATAATAATCAAAATATTATAAACCAAACTTCCTTTCCACTTTTCCCAAAACTATTTACTATAACCGAAATGTTATAGTTTATAGACTCTTCCTACTTTCCCAAGACATTTATTACAACAATGGTGTTGTAATCCATGACTTCTTTCCTCGTTATGATTCCATTTAAAACCCTTATAATACACTTTAAAACATCCATTTAAAATTTCACTTGAAAGTCTTTGTTTAAAACTAAGTTTGATTTGGAAAGTAAAGATTCCCTTTTTATAAAAATACCACTTGTTTTATTATATCAAATATTCCTTTAAATCACTTATATAAATTTCAAACCTCCTTTAAACAAAGTTTAAAACTTCCATTCAAATCATAACTTAAAGCCATTACTTTTAAAAAAGAATTTGACTTAGAGAAGTAAAGAGATGTCCTTTACATAAACCACTTGTTTAAATATCTCAAAATCAATCCATTAAAAACACTTTGCTTTTCCAAATATACATTTTAAACACTTAAAATATAGATCAAAACTTTTATACAAAACATCTCTTGAAAATCATCATTCCAAACCAAATTTGATTTAAAAGATAAGGTTTTTCCTTGTATAAAAAAGCAATAACTTACTTTAAAATAAGCCTTTAAAATAAATATATAAATTTAAAACTACTAAACACCTTTGCAAAAGGGTTTGAAAAACAAAAGTCAAGTTTGGAAACCATTTCAAAACACTTTAGAAATCAACCGACAAAATCAAATATAAAGAAATCTATGAAAATCCAAGCTCCATTGAAACTATCCTCGAAATCAAACAACTACAAATGTATTTCATTATATTATAAAAAGCTAAAGACATATTAAAACTTTTTTAAATCAAGTCAAAACCATAACCTTCTCCAGAAAATATTATTACGAGGCTTGGCGACGACTGTGGTACGTAAACCAAGCTACCATTTATTTTCATATCAAAGAAGTCAACTTTCCGAATCATTTTCAAAGTTACATTCAACATAGCCAAGTTATCAAGCTTCGGTGTACGAGCAATTCATATAAACAATTATTAATGAAATGTAAAATCAACGGTTGCGAGGAATCTCGTTGGATCCTTCTACAAAACTCAAATCCTTCGAAGTGTTTATGTATCGTCTTACTCGCTACGAAACACTTCGACCTTCATTTCTTTACTTTTTTCCTCTACAAAAATGGTTATGTATGTCATCCGCTTTCAAGTGGGAATCAACAGCAAACAACAATATATATAGTCATACACGCATTTATACAACAATATATGTAGAATATGCTAATATATGATTTTTGTTTGATGATAACAAACATATATATATATATATATTCATTTAAATATATTTGTTATTGTACTAGTTTATTTTCACATAGTTAAATAAATATTTTCTGAATAAAATAAATAACACAGAATTTAAATTCAAAACAGATATTTTATTCAAATAAATATTTTATTACAATTTTGAATAGTACAAAATTTGAGCTCTCACTATATTTACAAAATTTCAATTTCAATACAATTTCGATTACATCATAATTGTCACTTACATTTGCACCTCACTACATATCTCTCGTTCACTCATATTTGTTCTTCAGCTGTATTCCAATTCTATCCAGCATATGAATTATCTGCAAAATAAACACTGACGCAGTAAAATCGGAAAAGAAATATTTTTGCAGTGTAAAATAAAATGTGTTTTGAAAATATTATTTGCCTCAGTTATTTGGGTTATTCGTCATCATTTAATTTTTAATTCATCAAACACGAATAACCTGTGACATGCACAGTGTATCGTTATACATACCACAAGGCTGTGCACACCGATATACACTTGATGAAATTACAGAGATAGGTGAGCACAAGGTCAAACCCGAGCCGAGGCTGGATTTAACTCAGGTGCAATACAAATACATCACAAAATTGTCGAGTACAAGTCCTCATGCAACAAGAATCCAAAACTAACATAAAACAAGCCTCGACCAAAAATTCAATGTGTACACATGAAAACAACTCAACTATACAATGACCAGACTTATGCAACCAGTCAACAGGAACTATACAAAGGAGCACTTGAAGTTCACATGAAATGCAATAGCAATGATCATAGTAAAGACACAAAGCAAATCATAGCCAACGATTCGTTTGGCGAAGGAACCAGAGGCAAAGTTTACTTCAATTCGAACATCAATTTCAAGTGGCGGCCCCACTTATCACGAAGCCCTAATTTATTTTGAAAGAGGAACGAATGTTTTCGAGCAAAGGAAAAGAAGCAGATATTTTCACAAAGATACGGGTCGAAGAAAATAAAGGGAGAAAACATTTAAAAATTATATTCATTTGGGCCGATCACTTTTTAATTTGGGCTTAAATATACATAGAGTTTTGTGTTTATTTTTATTTATCTTGTAATTTTCTTTTCAAACTCTGTTTTTCTAGTCGTGTGACTAGGTTACGAACTACGATGGTGTAGTTCGAGAATTCACAACTCAGTGGCTGAGTTGTGGCAGGGTTTTAAGCGTAGAGTTAGGTTAGTCGATAGCGGGTGTCGCGAGTTTACGTGTGTAAGCGTCTGACTACTTAATTTCTAGTAGAAACCTTGGGGGCAGCACGTACGCAGGGTTTTTTCGAAGCTGGGTAAATCTGTGTTGTTCTATTTCTGCTTTTATTATTCTGCTATTATCTGTGCTGCAATTATTTTATATATTTCTGCATTAATTTTTTATAATTATTAGTATCACCCTATTCACCCCCCCTCTAGGGTGAAATCGATCCTACAAGTGGTATCAGAGTTAGGAACAAAAGTCAATTTTTGTTTTTAAAAATTTGATTTTTCAAAAACAAATCGTTGTTTTAAAATTTTGATTTTTAAATAGCTTCGTTAATAACGCTTTTTCTAAGGGACAGTCCATAGTTAGACCACCAACGTTCAATGGTGAATATGCTTAGTGGAAAAATAGATGAAATTTTTTCTGAAAACCATTGATGCTTGGAATATTATTGAGACAGGATATAGGACACTAACTATAATGGTAGATAATCAGGATTTTGAAAAACCTATGGATCAATGGACAGATCTAGAAAATAAATTACAAAATGCCAATGCTAAAGCTATGAATTCTATTATTTGTTCATTAGATCAAATTGAATTTAATCGTGTCTCACATTGTCTAACTGCACAGGAAATTTGGCACACACTTGAAGTGACTCACGGAGGAACATCTCAAGTCAAAGAATCTCACCTTTCCATGCTTAGTAGCGAATACGAGAACTTCACAATGGCCAAGGATGAGAATGTCAAAGATATGTATAGACGACTTTCTAATCTAGTATAAAAATCAAAAGCTCTTGGAAAATCATACACATAATTGGAAATAGTCCGAAAGATCCGCAAAGTCCTTCCATGAAATTTTGAAGCCAAAGTCACTGCTATTAAAGAATCGAAGGATTTGAAACAAATCAAAGTTGAAGAACTCATCGGAAATCTCACCACTATGAGGTAGAAATGAAATTCAAGGAAGAACGTGAAGGAGGTGATACTCGAAAGAAATCATTAGCTCTAAGAAGAACAACGGAAAGTGATGATGATGATGATGATGATGGAGCAGCTGAGCTGGCACTAACAAAGAGATTCAAAAAGTGGAACCACAAGTACGGAAATCCAGCTCTAAATTAACAATTGAAAAGCAGAATAGTCAAAGTACTTTACAACTCAGAAGAGCAAGAGATCATTTGTCACAAATGCAATAAACCCGGTCATATCAAGCCCAATTGTCCTCAGAATCGACTCAGCCAAGGAAAGAAACCGAAAAGGAGAAGTTTTGAAGCCACTTGGGATGAAACTGATGAAGATGTTAACAGCACTGGCAGTGAGAGTGAAAAGGCAGATCTGTGTCTTCGAGGTGATATAACTGACAGTGATGATGACGAGCCAAGCGAGGTATCAAAACTTACTCATTCGGAATTACTCTTATATTTTCATGAAGTAAACGACTGTTTTGAAAGACTTAGGGAGAAATACGCTAAAATTGAATCACAAAGAGATACTTTGATAGAATTAAATAAACAACTTGACCAATTAGTCAAAAAAAGTCAAAATAAAAGCCCTAAGTATGGCTAGTGTCCATCATTCGAAGAAGAAATTAAAAAATCAGAAATTAAAATTAAATCACTAGAAAATGAAATTCTGATTTTGAAAGAAAGTGAAAACAGGAGGGGAGAAAATTCTATTAAAAAGTGCACACAGTTATTGAATGAAAATGAATCTCTCAAAATTCAAGTCCAACAATTATCTACAACTTTAGGAAAATTTTCCAAAGGAGAAAGATCGCTAAATATGCTTTTAGGGAAACAAACTGTTAATCCTGTTAGACAAGGACTTGGGTATAATCAATTTGAACGTATTAGAGGTGATATTAATCAAGTCAATTCCAAGTGCACAATTTGTGGAAAAACTGGACACAATCACAATAATTGTTGGTATAGACTCAAACACGTGAAAACCATACCAATTTGGGTTCCAAAAGGCACGAATATAAAATCCCTTAAAGTCAAACAAATCTAGGAACAAATATAAATAATCTTGGGTCTACACAAACATATTTTTGGAAATCTTTTGCCACTAACAACCATGGACCTATAAAACCAAATAGGTCATAAAAATCTTTTCTCATGTAGGTGTGGTGGCAGGCTAAGGAACAATAAAAGTGTTACCTGGATTCTGGCTGTTCCAGGCACACGACGGGCGACAAATCAAAGTTCCTTATCCTAGTATAAAGGTGGCAGAATCACAATGGGCAAATTATCGTAAAGGTAAAATAGGCAACGATACATCTATCTTGAACGATATATTAAATATGATAATCTGCACCATAATCTGAATTAAATCAGCCAGTTATGTGATAAGGAGATGAATGTTGATTATTGATTCTGATTTATGCAAAATTGTTGGCCAATTATATTTTTATGTCAAGAGAGCTGTAAGTATCTTTAGAGTCTTTGAACTAGTTTGGACTAATGATGTTGCTTTATTGGTTGATGATTATTCTGGATACACGTGGATATATTTGACCTGACATTATATTTTGTGTTTGCTTGTATACACTGTTTCAATTCAAATCCAAAAGAATTTCATTTAAAAGCTGTAAGATGATTATAAGGTATTTGTTGCACATCTCACGATTTGGTCTTTGATATCCATCTGATAATTTTGAGTTAAAACGGAATTCAGATGCAGATTACACTGGTAGTCTAGTTGATAGAAAAATTACTAATAGAACGTGTTTTATGTAGAGACATCACATTTTCAAAGAAAATATCTGCATATTTTTCATTTTAACTGATTTTAAATTAGTAGACATTTTTTCTTATAAAACCCCTTCCAAAAATAGTTTTGTTGACTTCATTTCATATTAGACATTTTAGAAATTTGATTTTATATTTATTTTTGGATTTGATCTTAAATGACTACATTGACGAATCTGACTCCCTACTACTTATCGAAAGATAAATATTAATTGAAAAAAGTGATGAATGTTGATATTTGTTTGTACCAAAATTGGGCACAACGCTCTTCGGAAGTTTTTGCAGAGATAAAGTGAAGAAATTAAATGGAAAAAGAGGATTATCTAACAAAAACTCCAAATTTCAGATATGAAAATAATTAAAATGCAAGAAGACACAAGAATTTAGAGTGGTTCGGCATATCGCCTATGTCCACTATGAAGTTGATAGCTTTATTGATCTTTCTTTGAAGGTTACAAGTGAATTCAGTGAGTTACAACAGATAATTATGGTTTGCAGCAGTCAATTTCGTTGTTAGCAGCAACGATGGAGTTCAGATCTGGATCCGGCAGAGTCTGAGCGTTGGAGAATTCAAAGAAGAAGAAGCCCCTTTTTTGTATGCCCTGGGGCTCTATTTATAGGTGTAGGAGGGTGGTATTTCGCTCAGATCTCGGGAGACCCTCTCTGGCACGTGACCAGGCCCGCGCGCCCAAGCCCGTGAAGTTTCGACTCGATCCGTGATCGATACGAACGGATTTCGTATCGATCAAGATTGCGTCCGATGGAGTCGAAATTTGGTGGGGACATTCTTTATGTTGTACATAAGCTTCTGTGATAATTTCATAGCATTTGGACTTGTAGATCTTGAGATATGATCGATGCAAGTTGGAGTTTTTCCATCCGCGGTCGATACGAACGAATTTCGACTCGGTCAAGACTTGCTCCGATCGAGTCGAAATTTGGCAGGAACATTCTTCATGTTGTACTTAAGCTGCTGTGAAAATTTGGTGGCATTTGGACTTGTAGATCTCGAGATATGATCGATGCAAGTTAGAGTTTTTCCATCCGCGATCGATACGAACGAATTTCAACTCAGTCAAGACTTGCTCCAATTGAGTCGAAATTTGGCAGGAACATTCTTCATGTTATACTTAAACCGCTGTGAAAATTTCATAGCATTTGGACTTGTAGATCTCGAGATATGATCGATGCAAGTTGGAGTTTTTCCATCCGCGATCGATACGAACGAATTTCGACTCGGTCAAGACTTGCTCTGATCGAGTCGAAATTTTGCAGGAACATTCTTCATGTTGTACTTAAACTTCTGTGATAATTTGGTGGCATTTGGACTTGTAGATCTCGAGATATGATCGATGCATGTTGGAGTTTTTCCATCCGCGATCGATACGAACGAATTTCGACTCGGTCAAGACTTGCTCCGATCGAGTCGAAATTTGGCAGGAACATTCTTCATGTTGTACTTAAGCTACTGTGAAATTTCATAGCATTTGGACTTGTAGATCTCAAGATATGATCGATGCAAATTGGAGTTTTTCCATCCGCGATCGATACGAATGAATTTCGACTTGGTCAAGACTTGCTCCGATCGAGTCGAAATTTGGCAGGAACATTCCTTAGGTCATATTTAAGCTCCTGTGAAAAATTGGTGGCATTTGGGTTTGTAGATCTCGAGTTATGATCGATGCAAGTTTGGATTTCTCAACCGTGATCGATCAATATCTTGAGCATATGAACTCCGATTGACTTGAAACTCGGAATGTTGGCTCTCATAGCTTTGCTTGTCGTGTCATATCAATTTTAGCTCGATCCGGACTCGAAAAAATTCGTCGATATCCATAGTGAGCCTACGTATAACCGATCTCCAAGACGAACTGTCATTGGTTTCTAGTCAAGTTCTTGGTGTCACGGCCTTGCCAAAAGGCCGGATAACAATATTAATCATATATTATGATTTGAGATAGTATATTTAGTAAATTTCTTTAAAAATTTAAACAAGATTTATAATAACTTTTGTTGGTAAAAAATTCCATGACCATCTCTATTCCTATCATATTTCTAACGTCCATCACTCATCAAAATCCAATATAGTATGTCAAAATGTGGTATTTTAAACAGGAATTTATTCGTTTTTTTAACATCCAAAGTATTCACTCTCATTTAAAAGTCCTGCGGTTATGCATGGGTGAATTACTTGGAATATTTGTTTATGTGCTTTCATGCTCATTTAATAGTCCTCACGGTTATGCATGGGTGAATTACTTGGAATATTTGTTTATGTGCTTTCATGCTCATTTAAAAGTCCTCACGGTTATGCATGTATGGAACACATATCAAAATTGGTTATTAAATAGACAAGTTGATTCTAATCCCATTTAAAGGTCCTCACGGTTATGCTCGGTTAGAAGATACTTGAAATTTGTTTTTTGTTTTTTAAAAATTGGGAATACTACTAATCTCATTTAAAATTCCTAACAGTTATGCATGGTTAGTAGATATTCAAATTCCTGATATAAATATACCACAAATAGACACAACTATATGGTTTTATATACCGACATCACCCCTATCATTCTAAAGTGGGATATGCTTCTAACAGAGTATTTATGATTTTTGTTTGATTTTTTATTGAAATTTAATATTTATACTCGATTGGGTATTAATAGTGTATTAATGTCTATCATTTTATCTTTATTTTTTCTAACACTATTACTCTTTTGCTAATAACAAAAGGGGGAGAGAGAAGTTAAGATTTTGGTTGGAAAATAATTCAAGTCATATTTTTTATTTGCATATTCTCATCTATGTTTATTTGCATATTATTTATTTTCATGCATATATGAAGGGGGAGCATTTATGTAGGGGGAACATTCAAATAGAGGGAGCAAATAAAGTTCATCAATGACCAAATACATTTAATAAATTCAAAATCTTAAATATATGTTTGTTATCATCAAAAGGGGGAGATTGTAGAATATGCTAGTATATGATTTTTGTTTGATGATAATAAACATATATATATATATATATTCATTTAAATGTATTTGTTATCGTACTAGTTTATTTTCACATAATTAAATAAATATTTACTGAATAAAATAAATAACATAGAATTTAAATTCAAAACAGATATTTTATTCAAACAAATATTTTATTACAATTTTGAATAGTACAAAATTTGAGCTCTCACTATATATACAAAATTTCAATTTCAATACAATTTTGATTACATCACAATTGTCACTTACATTTGCACCTCACTACATATCACTCATTCACTTATATTTGTTCTTCAGCTGTATTCCAATTTGTATCGAGCGTTTGAATTATCTTCAAAATAAACACTGATGCGGTAAAATTGAAAAAGAAATATTTTTGCAGTGTAAAATAAAATGTGTTTTGAAAACATTATTTGCCTCAGTTATTTGGGTTGTTCGTCATCATTTAATTCTCATCAAACACGAATAACCTGTGACATGCACAATGTATCACTGTACATGCCACAAGGCCGTGCACACCGATATACACTTGATGAAATTGCAGAGACAGGTGATCACAAGTTCAAACCCGAGCCAAGGCTGGATTCAACTCAGGTGCAATACAAATACATCACAAAATTATCGAGTACAAGTCCTCATGCAACAAGAATCCAAAACTAACATAAAACAAGCCTCGACCAAAAATTCAATGTGTACACATGAAAACAACTCAACTATACAATGACCAGACTTATGCAACCAGTCAACAGGAACTATACAAAGGAGCACTTGAAGCTCACATGAAATGCAACAGCAATGATCATAGTAAAGACACAAAAAATATACAAGTTAAATGTTCAGTGACTCGAAGTTTATATGGAAATACAAGTGCACAAATCAAATACACATGACTCGAAGCAATGGAAACACAGATCAGACTCGAGTAAATCACAACTAGAGGTAACAACAGATCAACAACACATATACACACACATACATATGTATGTATGTACATATATGGTAATACAGCAAGTTCATATGGATATGCAAGTAGTGCAACCCGAAGCAAATGCAAAGCTATGCCAGAGAATACAAAAGTGCAGTGCAAACCAGACTAGACTTCACACAGTATATGAAGTATACAAGCATTCAAATGATACTAGTCATCATCAACTAGAATGAATACAGCATGAACTCAATGACAGCATACAAATAGAATGTACAGAAAGACCACATAAACATATATACATATATGCACATATATATGTATACACATATATGAGTTCAAAGAATACAAAAGCACCAGCATGAATAATCAGAAGCTCAAAGGCAAGCAAACCAGAAGTAACATGAAAACAAGTATATATGGTGGTCAAGGAAAACAAAGAAACAACAAATTTACTTGTATCAAAGGAAACAATAAGTTAATAAACAACCATGTACAAGTGTGGCCTCAACAATGAAGACTCAAATGAACTCAAATGTCAATGGCACCAGGGCAGTGCAACATGTACAAAGGGCTACAACAAGATTCAAGTATACATGAAGACTAGGAAACAACAAAAGGTATACAACAACCAAGTGAAGACTCCAAGAGGAACAAGTGAAGGCATAGAGGCAAACAAGTATACAAGTGAAGATATCAAGTGCACCAGTACAACAAAACATATGCATATGGTCAGTGAATATGGCTATGTATATGGTCATATGGACAGAGCAATATTGATGCACCATACATATATACAACAGTGAAAACATGAAGGCTCAAATCTACATAAGACCAGAACAATGCATATGGACCAGATAGAAATCAAATGCACAAGTGACTCGAAGCAAATGAAGCAATACTTACAGGCATGAACACACACATCGAACAAGTTATAGCAGAAAGGATTTGAACAAGTCGAACTCAATTTTTATCACAAAGTCGGAAAATTCAAAAAGTCAATATCGCAGGAATTTCAATCTGAACATGTCAGGTTTTAATAACAAAGTCAAAGCCGTGGTGACCAAGGTAGAATCGAACAAGTCAGAATCAAAGCCGTGGAAATCAAGCATAGCACATCAGAAAATATTTGAATTGAACTAGTCTAAAGAAATCACATGTATTCAAGTAAAATCGAACGGCCAAGCAAAAATTAGCATATGAATTCAAACGAAATATTCGAACGATAACTTAAGGTTTTATTCCCTATAAATACCATCAACATCATCAACAATTAATTGATTCGAGTTCAAGCAAAAAATCACAGAGCCAAGTTTCAAATTAAATCCCAAATCAATAACTTGAATCGAGTTCAAATCAAAATAAAACAACAGAGTAGTTAAACGACATAATTTACATACCAAATTCACAGATTCGAACTCAATCCTAGGAGCAGCCGCATGCATAATCAAAGAAAAACAACAAAGCAAATCATAGCCAATGATTCGTTTGACGAAGGAACCAGAGGCAAAGTTTACTTCAATTCGAACATCAATTTCAAGCGGCGGCCTCAGTTATCACGAAGCCCTAATTTATTTTGAAAGAGGAACGAATGTTTTCGAGCAAAGGAGAAGAAGTAGACATTTTCACAAAGATACGGGTTGATGAAAATAAAGGGAGAAAACATTTAAAATTTATATTCATTTGGGCCGGTCACTTTTTAATTTGGGCTTAAATATAAATAGGATTTTGTGTTTGTTTTTATTTATCTTGTAATTTTCTTTTCAAACTCTGTTTTTCTAGTCGTGTGACTAGGTTACGAACTACGGTGGTGTAGTTCGAGAATTCGCAACTCAGTGGCTAAGTTGTGGCAGGGTTTTGAGCGTAGAGTTAGGTTAGTCGATAGCGGGTGTCGCGAGTTTACGTGTGTAAGCGTCTAACTACATAATTTCTAGTAGAAACCTTGGGGGCGGTACGTAGGCAGGGTTTTGCCGAAGCTGGTTAAATCTTTGTTGTTCTATTTCTGCTTTTATTATTTTGCTATTATCTGTGCTACAATTATTTTATATATTTTCGCATTAACTTTTTATAATTATTAGTATCACCCTATTCACTTCCCCCCTAGGGTGAAATCGAACCTACAAGTGGTATCAGAGCTAGGAACAAAATTCAATTTTTGTTTTTAAAAAATTGATTTTTCAAAAACAAATCGTTGTTTTAAAATTTTGATTTTTAAATGGCTTCGTTTAATAATGCTTTCGCTGAGGGCCAGTCCATAGTTAGACCACCAATGTTCAATGGTGAATATGCTTACTGGAAAGTAGAATGAAATTTTTTCTAAAAACCATTGATGGTTGGTATATTGTTGGGACAGGATATAGGACACCAACTATAATGGTAGATAAACAGGAAATTGAAAAACCTATGGATCAATGGACAGATCTAGAAAATAAATTACAAAATGCCAATGCTAAAGCTATGAATTCTATTATTTGTTCATTAGATCAAATTGAATTTAATCGTGTCTCACATTGTCTAACTGCACAGGAAATTTGGCATACACTTGAAGTGACTCACGGAGGAACATCTCAAGTCAAAGAATCTCACCTTTCCATGCTTAGTAGCGAATACGAGAACTTCACAATGGCCAAGAATGAGATGTCAAAGAGATGTATAGACGACTTTCTAATCTAGTATACAAATCAAAAGCTCTTGGAAAATCATACACATAATTGGAAATAGTCCGAAAGATCCGCAAAGTCCTTCCTCAATAGCCAAGGGAGGAGCGGTCGACCCGTGTATTTCGGCTAGGGTTTAGATAGGCATGAATGAACCGAATTTTATTATTTTTAGCCAACTTTAATCTTATAGTCCTGACACATTCCAACCACTATAAACAAGATACTAGCCCCCTACCTTTTATTCACAAATTATTTGGAACGCTAGGAAAACAAGATACTAGTCCACGATTACATTAAATGATTCAATCCAAGGGAAAAGGTAATGGGATAATATATATTAATGTTTTTATATTCTTATCCTTCCCTAAAATCAGAATTCTGAATCTAATGTGTATGAACTTGAGTAGTTGTATATTCTACAATGAAGAAACCTAAAGGTGCAGTTTGAAAGGAGTGTGAAACAAGTACAAAGGAAGATGGAAACCATCTTTGAGTGGAAATCATAGTTTTTCACATTTTTAATATTTGTATACTAGAAACTTGAATTTGTTTTATCGCTTGGATGCCCTAAAACTAAAACCCCGAAATTTCCCAAACAAAATATCAATTCTTATATTTATTGAAATCTCAATTATTTTACATTAAAATAGTAGAATTTGTTTTGTTATTGCAATTTGAATATTTCATATTCAATTCCACTTTCCACTTTTCTCTATGATTGTGCTAAAGGGTTTAAAAAACTTAGGCAATGGTGTGCAAAGTATGAATTCTCCTATTTGTAGTTGGCACTGTCTATTTTTATAATTTAATTATGAATCCTTTTTCATCGTATATGTAAAAAACGAATAGAATATAAATGGTTTTAAATTATAAGTTTTATTCCTTGAAATACAGGCCCGATTCTACTATAATATAAAATAAGTTTGGTGTTGATTATATTTTGCTAATATAAGTCTATCGTTTGGCAAAGGATATTAACTATTTTGTAAGTTATTGAATGGGTTTAGACTTGTATAAGTTCGGAGGTTTTGACATTTTTAATGATTAGTATAGGAAGAGAAAATCTTCGCACGCTTAGGAATATTTAGTTAGCCTAGATTATGTAAGTATAAATATATTAATTGAAAGTTACTATGTGTTATAGGATCGTGTAATATGGATAAACTACTTGTGCGGAATAAGTAAGTAAATAGTAAAAGCAGTAAAGTAAATGACACCAGAGATTTTTTTATACTGGTTCGAACTCCCGTTCTACGTCCAGTCCCAGACTCCTTCTAGAATTCAATCGATACCCTCGCTTCACCCGAAGGAACAGGTATTACACCGCCTGAACAACCGAACAGGACTTTCCCGCCTAGACAACCGAATAGGACTTCTACTGCCTGAGGATACTACAACAGGACTTCAAATACAAGTGGAAATGTTTCTGACTAAATATGCTCTGTAATAGCACTGATAAGTCAATATAAGCACACCCTTCCTATAATCTTCTCCTTTATGGTATATAGTGTAATTTATGAAGAAAGGAAGTCTAGTTGACCACACAAGAGTATGCTTGAGTGTTTGGTGATCAAATAGTTTGATTTGTAAAACTTGAAAGTAAATAGCAAGAATATAGAGTTTAGAAATAAAAATAAGAATTGGTTAAGAATAGTGTTGAAATTGCTTGCTATTTATAGTTGTTAAAGGTTGCAATGATTAGTGAAGAGTTGCCATGAATCAGAATAGAAGCAACTGTTGAAATTAAGATTGTTTCTGTTCAGGGAAGAGAAGCAACCTTTCAAAAACTAGCCGTTAATTTTAACTCAAACTTCTGAATTTAAAATTCAGTCTTCTGAATGTAGGAAATAATAAGGCAGCGCCGAAATAGTTCATTTTAGACCTTATTCAGATGCCTGAATATTATGTTCAGACGTCTGATTTTGCTGTTGAAAAAATATTTGCTTCAGAAGTCAGACGTCTGAATATATGATTCAGACTTCTGAATTCTGCTAATCTAGACAACTTTAAAACTTCTTTTGAAAATAAGTCGTGTATTCAATAGCTTGTGCATCTATACCAATTTGGAGAGATTTTAACATATATTACTGACTGAACACAGACTCTATAACCTGTAAAAGATTACATCCATCAATCTGGAATCTGGTCATCAATATTTTCTTGTAAAACTTGGTTAGATAAACACATATAATTGTTATTATCAAAATATCAGGAACTGAGGTTCTAACATTCTCCCCCTTTTTGATAATGACAACTATGAAAATATTGGTTAGTAGATAAGAACTTCTCCTGTCAATAAAACTTGGTTAGTATATAAAATTTCTCCCCTTGAATAAAAGAATTTATGCACAAATATTTTTATCGTTTTCTCCCCCTTTGTCATTACTAAAAGGAATTAGTGATTAAAGTAGCAAAGAAATATATAGAATACGATAACATCACAGAGAATGATTGGAGAGAAACATATAGCTAATTTAAAGTATAACACAACGTTTAAAGTGACAACATCACAGAACATAACATAAAACTCAAAACACAACATAACAAAGAAAATAGAAAAACATCCATACCACTTTAGTAATAAGATAACACATCATAACAAAATAAAAGAACATCCATACCACTTCAGAAATACTCACTATCCTTGGCTTGTTCATCACCTTCTTCTTCCTCTTCTTGGTCGGAAGACCAAGTGAATGGTGCCGGATTATGTTGCACGTTGGTAGATGAAGAAGATACACACGAAAGCTTATCCCAAATTTTGTTTAAGAAACCTTTGATGGATTTGAATTTCTTGTTCGTGTTTCTTTCCATGCTCATCATTTGCTTTTGAAGCCTCTTTTGATTTTGTGAAAGAGTTCGTAAGGCTTGTTTTGGTGTAGCATCCTCTCGGATTTCTTGAATCTCATCATAGTCTTCTTCTTCTTCTTGTTGATGCGGTTGAGATGAAGATGATGAAGCTATGTTTGGATAATACTGTTGACGAATACCACGATTTCGGTTTTCAATCCATTGTTGAAAGGGATGATATCATGAGATGGCGGTCACTTTGGTAATTGCATTAGCCCTAAAGTTTTAGAGCCAAGCACACTTATGGATGAGCATTCAAAATCGGGTATCGAAACTCCACATTGCATTAATATCCTTATGATATAAGCCCCATAATGCAAAGTCTTATATTTCTTACGAATTGTCACATTTTGAAATTCGTCTAATATAATTTTCCCTCAATTGACTTGTTGGTTAGAATAGATAGCATAGAGTGCTTGGAAATCTTTGTAAATTTTCTCATAGCTACCGGTTCGGGGTTGAAGAGATCGAATGAGCGCACGATGGATTATTCGAGCTTATGGATGTAACTTTGTGGAAATCAAATTTGTCATGTCGTCGGAAAGAAATCTATGAGATACTTCGTCTCGTTCATACATATCCGCATCAACATGGTCAATGTCTATTCCTTCGTAAGGACATCTTATAATATAGCCTAATCTTTGTAATGGGAGAGAGATTTTGACACCACATACCATTGTCCAAACACAATCTTCTCTATTTTGGGGATTGTGGTGATCTAAATTCATATTTGCATAAAATAACTTGATAAGTAAATGATTGATTTTCAAGTTATTGAAATCATACCCAATTAATGAATTGAAGTGATTTGATTCAGCCATTTCTCTAATTCTATAGCCGTTGAATTCTGGAAATTGCATAAAAGCTCCTTCAAATATTTTGGAGTTCTTCATTGTGTTAAATCTTGCAATAGCCGTCTCATTGTGAAGCCAAGATCTAATTTGTGCTTTGGATGGTCCGGTTGATGATTCTCTTGATCTCTTGGTCTTAGGAGGCATTTTGGGTTGATTTTGTGGAGGAAGATTTTGGGATTTTAATGGAGTTTTAGGGTTTTGAGAATGGGTTGATGGAGTAAATAATGAAGGGATGCGGTAAAATAAATGGGAAGATAAGAGAGGAAAGATAAAATTAGGTGGATAAAAAGATGTAGGCCCCACAACAATTTAGAAAAAAATTTTGCCTGGGTTAAAACAGACGTCTGTTAATAAATCAGACTTCTATTTTGATCAATTTTGACAAGCAGCAAGGAAATAGTGTATTTCGGGATTGATTCAGACGTCTGAATCTGGGTAGAATTTTGTTCCAGATTGACAAATCAGACGTCTGATTTGATAATTAAGACGTCTGAATTAGCATAGGATGCTAATATCAGTTTTGTTTATACATATAAAAAAACTTTATTCAACTTTTTATAAAACATGGTAAAAAATAAACAACAAACAAGATTTTATGTAAAATTCAACAAGCAAAATAAGAGAATAAAACAGAAACTAATAGTTGGAAGGAGAGTCATCAAAATTCCTTGGTTCGACTTTAATGTTTTCTTTGAGTGGTTTGAGAGGAGACCAGTAGTTCTGACGAGCCGATGATCCAACCGGTTGTCCACATTCCCATGAGTTTGGTGACACATGAGGACGTAGAGGTGAATGAACGATTGTGTGATTTTGAACCGCAGTGGAGCCACAGAATTTGACAGCCATTTTCTCCAACCAATTTAGTTTTTGTCCTTGAATTTTTTGTTCATAGTAAAGTTCTCTCTGAATATTCAAAGTTTCCTGTTGATAATGATGGATATCATTAATCTTTTCTTTGGTTGATGGAGAACCAAAGTGAAGTTTCCTTGGTCGTTTTGGTTCCAGAGTGTAACCACTATGGTTAATCGAAGCCTTTTCATGATAAGGATTAGGAGTAGGTAATGAAAATGATCCCGAACTAGGAGATTCAAAGTTGATTGATGAATAGCTAGAAGAATATTCAAAGTCTTCATGAGAAGACATATTTGAGAATAAAACAAATTTTGGTTCGAAAATTAGAAGAATTGAATATGAAATAATTTTTGAAGCCAAATATATAGTGAATATATATAGCTTAAAATAACAAGATGTTTCTGGTAGAAATGATTATAACCAATTAAACGCATAACCAGTGAAATTTCTGGTTGAAAGACAATTTTGTATAACAATCATCTTGCTAAAAATAGATAATAATAAAATCTATAAAATCAACTGAAGTATAATCTATAAACAAAAGATACAAATAGTGTTTAATCGACGGAAATTCTATGGAATCAGAAAACCGTCGAAAAATTTCAAATTAAATTTACCGCAAGCGCACGGCGTACTATTGTAGTACGTGGCGAATACGGGTCGATCCGCAGAGAATTGTTAGAGTTTAAAAATATATTCAATCAAATTAGACCAAATGGAGGAGGAATTGTTAACTAGAAATAAAATGAAGCTAAAACTAGAATTAAAATGTGATTTAAAAACAATTAGACTAGAGAACAATTTAGAGGCAAATCCACTCTCATATTTTTGTAAATCAACAAACAAATGATTTATGATCTCTAGCTTTGATATTGAGTGAAATAATTATTGTATTTATCATAAGTATGGTTTGTTTATGTTATTAATTAATAACTCAAACCATCAAACTATAATACAATAATTATACCACTTATAATTCTTATGAAAATGAAGCCAAAGCAAAAGCTATTTTAAGTATGATCTATTCACTATTGTAACTAGTAATATAGATAATCAAATTTCATTTTTACTTTCATTTCAAAATCAAAAATTAATTAGCAAATGATGATGTGAATTGTGTTTATGTTGAATAAGAATAGCTCATTTGCATAAGCAATATAAGCTATCAAACCCACTTGTATAAACTTACATCAAATTTACTTTCATGAAGCATAGACAAAGAAATCATAAATCATAGAAATGTTGAAATCACATAATATTTGAGAGCTTCATTACCCCTAAATTGAAGGGGTTTAGCTCCTCATTTGTGTTATCATTTCAACACATAGAGATTTCAACATTGAAAATGAAGTAAAGTAGAGAACCAACAAGAAAAAGAAGATTAACTAGTAGAAGGAAATGTATTAAACTAGTGCATAAATGTAAATCTAAACTATGAACATGAAAAGAAAGAGAGCATAAAAATAAACATCAACATAAAAGCAAGGAAAAGCATGTAGAAAAGAGAGAAGAAAGAGGCTTGGAAGCCATTTTCATTTCACTTTGATTTGTGTTTACAACTTACTTTCTTAATTTTCTAACAAAAATCAAAGAGTAGAAGATGATTTACATGTACATAAGAGGGCTATTTATACATGCATAAATCCCTAATTCTATTTTTAGGGCGCTTCCCAAAATACCCCTTAGGAAGTGTGGAGGCCAAGTAATCATTAGCTTCTACTAATCATCATTTAAGTGTACATGAAGCCATTAGTTTCATAAGCATGTTCATTAGCCTCTAATTTGTACATTAAGGTAGGTGGGTAGGTGGGGTCCTCCATGATCTTCACTTTGAATTATTTCCCTCTTCTTTCCTTTGTATTCATTTGTGCATGCATGTATCTTCATATAAGCCTCTTCCATATGCATCCAAATTCCTATAAAAATCATTAAAAATGTCCAAGTAAAAATTCTCTAATTTACACATGCACAAAAATGACCGTTTTGCCCCTGAATGAAGGTGAATATATGATGATTTGAAATTAATTGAATTTTGGTTTTAAACATGTTAAAATGCCCAACTATGATATTTATTTAAACAAAAAGAGATAAAATATGAATGTATATATATGCACATTTACGTGCACATCAAATAGCAAAATGGTAATTACATGGAACTTTCAGCCAATAGTGTAGAGACCGAATCCTGGGACTAGCAGTCCCTTCTTTTTTTTAAAAGAAAAAATTACAAATCTTTTTGAGAAATAATACCTAATTCTCTTCTTAATTTTATAAAAATATTTTCATTCAAAGGTTTTGTAAATATATCAGCCAATTGATTTTCAAAGGAAACAAATTCTAATTTTATTAAATCCTTTTCAAGTTTAGCCTGGAGGTTAACTTCATAAGACATTAGATTTCCTATCAACTCTTCTGGTTTAATGGTTGAAATGTCATTAGCTTCTTCAATTGCTAAGACTTTTCGTTCCCATTCATCCGTTAGAGAATTTAGGATTTTTGAGACGATATCAAAATCAGTGAATTTTTCTCCTAATGCCAAAAGTGAATGATATATGTCTTGAAATCTAGAATACATATCATTTATAGATTCATCTTGCTTCATTCTAAAGTTTTGGAACTGATTCTTAAGCATAGAGATCTTGCTTTGTTTAACTTTGTTAGTGCCTTCATGTGTAACTTTCAATGTGCGCCATATTTCATAAGCAGTAGTACACATGCTAACTCTATTAAACTCATTTTTGTCTAAAGCACAAAATAACATACTCATAGCTTTAGCATTTGCAGTAGCATCTAGTTTTTGTGTGTTAGACCATTGTGAATATTTAGTAGTAGGTATGTGATGTTCAGTTTGACAGATATTCCATGTGTCATAACCATTAGCTTGCATATAGATTCTTATTCTAGTAGCCCAATAGTTATAGTTCAAACCATTGAATAGTGGTCGTCGTGCAGTGGATTGACCTTCAGTAAAACTTGTGTTGGTGTTATTTTCCATATTACTAAAAAGATCAAATAACTGTGTTACAGTTATAAGATTACTAGCTCTGATACCAAATGAAAGTTACTATGTGTTATAGGATCGTGTAATATGGATAAACAACTGGTGCGAAATAAGTAAGTAAATAGTAAAAGCAGTAAAGTAAATGACACCAGAGATTTTTATACTGGTTCGAACTCCCGTTCTACGTCCAGTCCCAGACTCCTTCTGGAATTCAATCGATACCCTCGCTTCACCCAGAGGAATAGGTATTACACCGCCTGAACAACCGAACAGGACTTTCCCGCCTAGACAATCAAATAGGACTTCTACTGCCTGAGGATACTACAACAGGACTTCAAATACAAGTGGAAATGTTTTTGACTAAATATGCTCTGTAATAGCACTGATAAGTCAATATAAGTACACCCTTCCTATAATCTTCTCCTTTATGGTATATAGTGTAATTTGTGAAGAAAGGAAGTCTAGTTGACCACACAAGAGTATGCTTGAGTGTTTGGTGATCAAATAGTTTGATTTGTAAAACTTGAAAGTAAATAGCAAGAATATAGAGTTTAGAAATCAAAATAAGAATTGGCTAAGAATAGTGTTGAAATTTCTTGCTATTTATAGTTGTTAAAGGTTGCAATGATTAGTGAAGAGTTGCCATGAATCAGAATAGAAGAAACTGTTGAAATTAACATTGTTTCTGTTCACGGAAGAGAAGCAACCTTTCAAAAACTAGCCGTTAATTTTAACTCAGACTTCTAAATTTAAAACTCGGCCTTCTGAATGTAGGAAATAATAAGGCAGCGCCGAAATAGTTCATTTTAGACCTTATTTAGACGTTTGAATATTATGTTCAAACGTCTGATTTTGTTGTTGAAAAAATATTTGCTTCAGTAGTCAGACGTCTGAATATATGATTCAGACATTTGAATTCTGCTAATCCAGACAACTTTAAAACTTCTTTTGAAAATAAGTCATGTATTCAATAGCTTGTGCATCTATATCAATTTGAAGAGATTTTAACATATATTACTAATTAGACACAGGCTCTATAACCTATAAACGATTACGTCCATCAATCTGGAATCTGGTCATCAATATTTTCCTGTAAAACTTGGATAGATAAACACATATAATTGTTATTATCAAAATATCAGGAACTGAGGTTCTAACATTAATAACATATTAATCGTGCAGTATAAATAGGTTAGTAAATAACGTTAAACCCTTAGGAAGGAAGTTAAGGATACTTATGGAAATTAGTCCATAATTAAAGGAAAAATATGGAGTTTTCCTTATATAACCTTAATGCAAAATGCGGTGAGGTATATATGGTAGTGTGTTAGGAAAGCGGAATTTTGACAAAGTTATAAGGATGTAGGGTTAGTCAAAAGAAGACAAAAGTCTGCCTAGCTTATATGGCCACTAGCAGTGTGACTTTGGGACTGATGTAAGACACTGCTTATAATATGTACCAACTTTGGATGCAAGGTTAGTCCTAATTCTGTAGGGTAAGTCTGCCAAGCTAATCTAGCTACCAACACCTATGAATAGTTAGACTAATGTGAGATGTTATAGTTTGGGTTGCGGGTCATAAGACGAAGGGTCTACTTCTGGGTTAAGGGTATTAATCGGCTTTTGTAGGGTCTACCTCCTTCCTACTTAAAAAGTGTTAAATGGTCGAGATTATTATTTAAGTGCGGTAGTGGGGAATCTCGGACGGGGTCCTCTTCAGGGTCAAGGTATTAAGTCGCTATTACAGGGTCTTCCTCTTTCCATAAAGAAGTATTAAATGGCCCGATGAGGTTTCGTGCAACTTCAGTTAGGGAGTACCAAAGAGGGGTCCGTCTTGGGTTAGGAATTAAATGATGGGGATCTGCCTAGGATATTGGTTTTAATTGGTCGAGTTTGCTAATTCTAATTAAAGAGCTATTAAGCGACTTGGGTACTTTCTCTGACATTGTTAGGACATGACCGACAGTAGCTGCATTGGACTGAAACTGGCATTTGGCCTACAACGGAAGGTACGTTATGGAGTTGGGCTGGAAGAGCCTTGGGGCTTACAGTTGGTAGTATTCTTGGTAGGATAGTATAAAATGTGTAGGACATATTACTCATCTAAATGATACTACCCAAACACTATTATGACAAGACTTGAGATTTTCATTCACCGGACATTATTGTTCTGACCCCCTCCTTATTACAATACATAGGTTAGGGGAAACAACACCGATAGAGAAGCTGAAGGCGGTGGTAAAAACTTGTGGCAGTTTGTCTATCTATATGTAACAACCTGTCTCGAAATGGACCTAAATTCCGACCCAGAAAAGGCCCATGGAAACTTAGAACCATCTCAAAACAGGCTGTTGGTTGGTAAAAAAACAATATAGAGCTATTTATTTACACATTTAGAATCTCATAGAGGAAAGATAAAATATAATAATAACAACATTACTCATTTCGTTATCAATTCAAAATGTCATTTAAAACCATAACAAAATATCTGTAGTCACTGTTACATATCTGTGGTACAATATTCCAAAATTTCAACATCATTTTTATTTCATGGGTACACCAAAAACTATGGAAAATTACAAGTAAACAAATAGACTATTGCTACAAGTCTCATCAAAGTCTCCGCCTTCAGCATCGCCCTTGCTAACCTGTGTTGTAATAAGGAGGGAGTCAGAACAACATATACATGATGAATAAAAATCTCGAGCCTTACTATATTAGTACTTGGATAGTATAATTTAAATAGGACTATGTCTTACGTATTCTACATACATCATAAATCTGTTCAAATATACGCTCAAAGGCTTTTCTCAGACATAAATAAAAAGGCTTTCCAAATATAAACCCAAAGCCATCTCGCTTTCAACCCAATAACTCATATCTATCAGCAATAATGTCCTATCAATATGAGAGATTGTACCCAAGTCACTTAATACATACACAAGAATACATTAACACACATATATATGCAATTAACACATGTAAAAAAGTAAAACGAATATACTTACCATTTACACTAGAATTTACATATAGTAAAAAGTAAAAATATACAAGATATTTTCTACCTTAAAAAGAAAACATCAAATCACTTACACGCCATCATCAACATATGCATGGAGGCACAAATGGGGGTGGCATTTTCATGAGCCTAGATGGGAGTGAAGGGGTATGGGCAAGTGGCAAAAGAGTAATTACACATTTGGATATTTATTTTCGAAGTTTTTCCTATAAATACCCACATTCTCTTCATAATTTTACACGCTAATCTACTTCATCTTCTTCCTCATCCTCAAGCTTTTCAATAGCTTCCTACCTTAAGGAAATTATGAAGAAAAATTAGCAAAAAAGAAAATAAATTTATGTAAGTATATATACATTTGCAATCCAATTAAAAATGAGTCCAAATCCACTCCTCCCTCACTCAACACCCATGGCCACCACCTCCTACCACCAAGGCCAAGCCCATCTCAATTTGCAAGCTTAGGCAGAGCCTATTCAAAGATCCAAGGCTTGATTCCGTAGGCTTTGATTCGATCGTAGCGAAGCTATAGCGAATTTTCATAAAGTTAGAAACCAACGAAGGTAAGAAACTCTATATATATATAATGATGATGTGATATGATTGCTATGGATGTTTACTATGCTTTGATCATCAAGTATTGGTTGTTTTGATATAGTATTTAATTGTCTAAACAAGTCACGTTAGATACACGTCGACATTACATAAGGAAATCACTTTTCGAATCAAGTTATAAAAGTGATATGGAATCATTAAACCCCTTTGAAATGGTTTAAAATGGTTTATAAATGTTTTATAAACACTAAAACCCAATTTGTTGAGGTTTTGACAAGTTATGAAAGTCGAGTCAAAAATAGGTGCGTCGTGTAACGGTAGTTAACGATTTCGCGCCGTAAAAGTTTAAATCCATTTATACGATGGATTCAGAGTCGAAATTCTTTGTAATAAGAATTTTCCAAACTCTTATAATCATAGTTTTGAAACAAAATAAAATGATTGAGATTTTGTATAGTAGATTTTGAAATATGAGCAAAACAAGTTTTCAAAATAGTCGCGGTTTGGCAGTTCGAAAACCAAAGCGATAAATTCTTTAAAAATGCTTTAAAAATATGGAATAAATTCTATAGATATTTTAAAATGTTTTAAAAGAGATTTGAGTTATAAAAATGGATTTCTAAATGGTAGAAAAGTTGTTTTAATCAAATAAGCCTTAAAAGTATTATTTGCAGCACTTTTACTAACTTTTGAAATATGGCTTTAAACTTAAGTATTCTTTCCCAAATCTTTTATAAATGTTTTCAAATAAATAATTAAGTATATTAAAGATGATTTGGAGGCTTTATAATTTATTTAAAAGAATTTAAATAAGTAAAGGAAAGCAGTTACAATCAGGTGATTTAATCGTGGCTCTAAAAGCCGATGAATAGACTGGATTTTCTATTCGTGAGATCTGGATGTGAGGTGGTTAAACTAAGGACATATTTAGGAGCTACCATTTCGAACAACTTGGATTGTATAGAAATAATCTTCTTATACTTAGTATTACATTCCAAAATGGGAACCCATACTATCCATGTGAATTTAAAAGGTGATTTCACCATTATTCGATGGATAGTAAAGTTTGAATACGGAAATTGATGTTGAGTAGAATTAGTATAATTTCTATCGACCATTTTTACTCAATAACGTTTGTAATGTGATTTATGGGAAATGATTTTGATTTGGTATTTCCAAAGTTAAAAAAGGTTTAATGATTCCGTATATACCCGAAAAGAAAGGTTTTAAAGATATATATCTTTAGTAGAAATTTTGATAAAGAGAAAGTAATTAATCAAATGATAAGCACCTATTTACTTAGCATCTTTTTCGAAGGAACCGGGGTCGGATTTGGGCGATTCCTTTCCGAAAACCACTTCGAATCAATTTACAAGTTCGAAAGTGAAGGTATATTGAAGATAATGAAGTTGAAGGCGAGGATCTTCATAATAGAAGGACTGCTTGTTGATAATTTCAGAGTAGCTCCTGAGATAAATAAATAGCAGTGATTCCATCATTCTAGGATCTTCGTATGCAAGGACTACTCGCTACTAATCCAAAAGGTAATGCCCAACAGGATGTGGTAGGACAGTGACTTTCGGTTTGTCCTTTCCTGGATAACTCGTATGGATGAATGTCTAACATTGCATTTATATGATCATAGTACATTGATCTCTACAAACGTGCATCTGTTTGGTGGTGTAGGAGGTAACCCTCTTATACTTAACACCCTTCTCTGAGACATACAAGCTCAGAGGTTGTACTTTTGTTGAAATCAATAGTGTGGTGTCGGAAATGGCAATGTAGCATTTTAAGTGAAAATGTTCTAAGAAAGGTAAACGTTACCTCTAGCCTCACACCCAGGGAATTGTGAAACAGGGGTTGCTTTAAGGCTAAGTGGTTCGCAACCATTAGGGTATGATATCACCTTTTTAGATTTATTTTGTGCCTGCTATGACGTCCGGTAAAAATATATGTGGTGTATGGTATGAGAGCTCTTGGATAGGTCGGAAATGGCCGGGGTGATATCATATTCGGTGATATCCGTACCATTTGTTGGTCTCACGTAGACCGGTCTTAATTCGCAGAGGTTTCGAAGATGTTGATCCTCGGTACATTCCTATAGAAATGTACAGTATGGGAGGTAGTTCCATACCTCACTATTCATTGGAAATCCAAATCTCCAATAAGTTTTTTCGGTTTTAGTTGTAAACCTATTATGCCATCAAATTTGACCAATGTAACAATTTCGTCTATTTGAATATGTTTATTTGAAAAGTGCTTTCAAAAGAATGTCATTAAAAATAATATCACTAGATTTTATGTAGAAATGTTTTGGTTATCATAAGGTAAAAACCCATTCCGTGTTTATGTGTTGAAATGACCCACTTAATTTTTTTTTATATACAGTGGCCATTAAATCAAGAAAACATTACATTCCAATTTTCTTCTATCCAGGACCTTTTGTCAATATAAAAATATTGGTTTACTCATTTCATCTTAAACTTACATATGTGAAGATATATAAGTCATTTTCTACTTGAATCAGAGTACAGAAATTTGGAAGTAGAAATCTGTTTAAACTAACTGTTCTTTAAACTAGAAATAATCTACTTAAAGGAAATACTCTCTACATAGCAATAATGTATCTAAAAACCAGATTTTCAAGGTATACTTGGGTTATTGCATAACTATTGGTTCATGTCTCAAGACTTATCATTTTGCATGAATTTCCATAATTTTATTACTGTATGAACCGGGCTTTTGCATGTGCATGTGTGTGCATGTTCTTGTGCATGTGCCTAATTTCTTCCTACTCTTGTTAGCAAAAGGTCTGAGTCTACCCTGTATTTGGGTTGTAAAACATAACTAAAAATTTAGTTTAAAAACTCTTTAGTGCTGGCTCAACCCTGGCTCAATGAAATGGTTATGTTAGCCACATTCAGTTTGCACTGTTTCTTAACAAAATACATGTTATTTTGTTTTCTTTTCAAGGCAACTCAAAACCTTTCTGCCATATTTTTTTTAACTTAAACATGGATTTTCTTATGTCAATTCTTTGGATATACATTCAACCCACAAATCCTTTCAATCTCAGATTCTCGACCATTTAAACTAACTGTTCTTTAAAGTTTTAGAGTTTCATTTCTTAGCAAGGCATTTGCAAAACAAAGCACATAGTTTCAGCTGATACATATGGGTTCAACACTTACAAAACAATGGTTCTAACAATATAGTAAATTTTCCAAGCAAATTTAAACTAAATAGCTTAACATAGTTCAACATAAATATCTAACTTAACTTCAGCAAAATCTCTAAATATAGCATCCAATTCCTTAAGCAGCTAAACATCCAAAGCTTGATCAAAGGAATTCTTACTTTCCTGCAAAATCACCATGAACTGCCCAATATGAATATGAGACACCCAATGGTGCATAAAACACACAAGGGTCAGACTAAAGTCTAGTATGAGTAATCTAACTGAAAGCATGATTTATATAACACTTATTCATTTTCAAATAATTTCAAAATGGATAAAGGAACTCAATACCACTCTTGTGCATGTTTCTGTGATACATGTGTTTGTACATTAGTGCACAGCCAATTTGTATGTAATCCAATGATTTAGTTCAGTGATAACAATCATGGGATCCATCCCTAAAAACATCATAAACCCATCAACATATTCATCAAGTCTTTCCTACCAGATTTCTGGCCATCGGGGATTTTACCCAAGCCCTCTCATGAACCTATTTCTATTGTTCATTATCAAGTATGTTATGGTCTTTAGCTACTTTCTCTTGTTAAACCACACACTACCTGGGACATATCACTGTTAACCTAGCACACTTAGGCCCCTGGGTATAAACATACCATGTGTGAGCTTGCAATGTTCCCCTTGCCAAGCCATATTCTGTAGCCCTAAGATCCAAAAGTCCTTAGTTAAATTACTAAGTGTTATTTTCCCCTTCCCCATTCCTATGCTAATCCCTTCTGCATAGTATACTTTAATCAGAGAAATAAGCATACATCCAGCCAACATATATTCATCCAGAAATTGGGAGTCATGTTCTCATAAGCAATCATTTTATCATACAAACAGAGGTTATTTCTAAGCATATTATTTTTGTCTAGGGGTTTCAGTAGATCAAGTTATAAACATATGGTTATAAATAATTTTCTGCTTGTCTCCTTTTACCTCTGGTTCAATCAGACCTTTTGTTGATTTAAGATCTGGCTAAACCACAAGTATATGCTTTGATTTGGAGAGTTCATAAAATATAGAAGCTCAGCACATGTATAACATTGCACCTCTATATTTATTTTTATTTTAGTTGATGTGAGACATAAGCAACAACACAATGTTGCAGCCCCACTTTTTCTTTCATTTTCAGACCATGTATCTACAACATAAATTCTAGGTTTAAATAATAAATGCATAAAGGAAACTCATAGAAATCTGCTTCATCTCAAAGTTAAACACAACACAGATATCCATATTCAACCATGAAATCCATGACTCTTGTATACTGGATAATGTCATTATAAAGGGTTATATACTTAAGCAGATCATTGACAAGCCAAAATTGTCAAATCATAAAATGAACATAGCTTGTAAAAAGTGAAATATAAATTTAACTAGGCTGCCTTAATATTTAGGACTTATTGCCAAAGTTTCCAGTGAGGTTACTCACCTTAATCCTTCTTCTTCCTAAGCTTTATGAATCCTTTTTAGTCTGCTTCCTTCTTCTAATTCTAGTGGCCAATGCTCCTACTTTTCTCTGGTTGATATTTCATTTTTCTTTAAATGATGAAGAGCAAAATTGTGAAAAGCCTTACTACACTAAGCTTTCTTATACAGAACCCTGGCTGCTATTAGGGTTTAACAAAATTACCCAATGTCATTTTTACCCTATACAAAACATGATCTGCCTCTTATTTGATTCAAGAAAATAAGAGGGTATGTGGTCCTTATCTTTATTTTCAGAAATAAGCCTTATCCCTTTTTCCCCGGTCATGTTATATGCATGACTTCTCATTTCCTAAATTAAAGAAATTACTAGAAATGGATAAAGTGTTTGTTTAAGGGTTCATGCCATTTCCATGCAATATTTGTTTTTCTTCCAACAAATGTCTGCTTGTGCACATGTATATGTATGCCTATTTTGCCTAAGTCTTTATTTTCTTTCTTTAAATAATTTTAAGTTTATTTCTCCCTACTTTTATTTTCTTTGTGCCAGATTTATTTAAAGACAAAATCCTATCTTCATGCATATGTATTTCTAAATTAGTTATTTTAATTTATATATTGATTTCTGCCTATTTTATTATGTAGAAAATTGTGTGCATGTATGTGCACTAACTTGTGCACTTGTACATGTTTTAAACCATGTATCTGCAAATCAGTTTCCTATTCCTATCTTTTCCAATGCAATTTTTAAACAAATATAAACTAAATTAAATCATGAAATTGCTCACAAAAATCAGGGTTATCACATGTGTGGCGTGGTCTTATGAGATACCCTTTATTTTCAAAAACTTGTATTTTGAGTTTCTCACAACAATCCCATGACTGACCCGGAGTTTTTTTTTCATTCCCTTAAACTCTGGGTGCCCTATTTTTTCGAGCAGCCTAGTAGTTAGGTTTTGTTTGGAGCATTTTGGAAGAGCTCGGAGCATGGAGTTAGAAGATTCTTTTGAAATTTGTTCTCCATTTCCACCACACTCATGTACTATTGTATTCCGCATTTGTAAGGATAGATATTTATAACTGTCCATGTTAATGTTAAGTTAAACTCTGATAAATGTTATTAAAATTTTCCGCTGTAAAGATTATATGTTGAAATAATATATGTTATTTCATTCGTGTAAGATTCTGTTTTGTTGTTTTCTTCTTTCTACCCTTAACCATTCGCCTCTAGGGTGCTTGGATCTGGGGCATGTGAATACTGAGGATGTATTAGTGTCGATTTCCGAGGGTCAGAAAAGCGGATCGTCACATATATATATACACACACAACAAGGGATTTTTATATGTGTGTGTATATATATATGTTAGATTCAGAAGATTGGAGAAGAATAGGTTGGAAAAATAAATAGAAAACAAAATAGATACATAGAATTTCTTACCCAAAACCATAATTGATTTTTTTTGAATCTATGAAGATACGAACTGACAGAGGTTCGCTAGTCCAAAAATATTTTGTGAATAAATGCATGGGGGCTAGGCTCTTATTTATAGTGGTTGGAATGCACCAGAACTATCAGATATAGGTTAGTTAAAATACTAAAAATCCGAACGCTCAAAGTGCAAAACTGTTGCTGCAACATCGCAATCAATGGTTAATCGCTAGCGGTCGACTGATCCTAACTATGACTTTTGTTTTGGGAAGATTATTATGCCGCTGTTTTATTTATTTTCTTGATATAACGTCAACTTTATTTTTAACATTTACTTAACCCCCAAATCTAATCACTGTTAACTTTCAAATTTGAAATTTAAGAATTATTTAATTATTTGAATTTGAATTTTATTTAAATTATTTTGAAACCAAAAACTTCAAATGTCCATAGCTTTTCCATTTGAGCTCCATTTTCAACATATTATATATGGAAATTGATCAGAATTTTGCTACGAGCATAACAACATAACTTTGATGGTTAAATTTTGACTCTTGCAAAATTTCCATTTTTAACCTTATCTTATTAGTTAATTTATCTTATTTTATTTAATTTACTTCATATCAATTTTTACAGGGTGTTACATTCTTCCCTCTAAAAAGGATTTCGCCCCTTAAATCTTTCCAAAGGACGAACAACGTAATGCGCAATAAACATCCATATTATACAACTAAGTTATCTACACAACCATCTGCTCACCTAAAGAGCAATGTGATTATATTTGCAGACATGCCATAAGTGTGCTCAATCCCAGCGTGAGTGTTTGATCGTGACATATAAGTATGTATGCTATCATCCTAAACATTAAAAAAGTGTTTAATATGAGTTCAAAAGTGATAGTAAAAGTGTAGCAACCACATCCTACCATCCAATCTTGCTACCACGATGCTACAAAAATCTAATTTTGGAAAGAAAAGTTAGTTGGTGAAAAACTTAGGATGAGAATACTTCATGCTTTCTACTGGGTTTTCCCCCCATTGTACTCAAACTAGTCTAATTTCTTTGTTGTGGAGCTTCCTAGTTCCATGCTCTATAATGATTGTCGTGGTACGAGATGTTATTGCCTCCGTCTCAATATCCCACAATATATCTGGCTCAACTATGGTGGTTGTGTGATGAAGGCATTTCTCCAAACGTGAAACGAAAAAAATATCATGGGCTCCTGCCAATCATCTGGTAGCTCTGCAAGATAGCAAGCCTTCCTATTCTTTCAAAAATTGGGAAAGGCCCAACAAATTGTGGTGACAGCTTTCTCGACTTTCCAAATCTCACAACCTATCTAAAGAGGGAAACTTTAACAAACACAATGTCCCTTACTTCAAAAGCTAATTCTTTTCTTTGCTTATTCACATAGGATTCTAGCGATCTTATGCAGCATTCTTCGTTGCCTAATCAATTCTATCTTTTTCGCTTTGACACGTCTAACGCCTAGTGGAAAATTCTTCTACCTTTTCTTCATCCTTGTCCAATAGAAAATTCTCTCCATATACATATTCCTTCAGAGAGAAGGGCATCCTTGAATGGTGACATTTCATAAGCTAAAATTTATTTTTCCCAAAATCCTAATTTTTTAGGGATTAAAGCATCCTTTTTTCCTTGTTACGAACCTAATTTCCTCATTAACTTTCAGTGTTACCTGCAGTTCATCACTAGTCAAATGTCCTTATGAAATTTTCTTGTTTACATTATTTTTCAATATCTATATATATTATCTAATGGTCTAGTCCCATTTATAAAACCAACACAGCAACAAAACTGGAACATATCTTATACTATATGCTTTTCCAATAACTGAGGGAGACAACTAGCGATAACAATCTCAAAAACTCTAAAAGAAATATTGTTGGAAGTTGCCATTTATCATTAACTGGTGTAAATAATGTTGTGGTCCTAACACTCCTTACTCAATTAAGATGGACACTTCTAATATTTCATTCGACAATCAACTATCTCCCTTAATTTTCCTTCTTGATTTCTAATAAATGTGGTCCATTTATTACTTCAGTTTATATACCCTTAATAATTGTTCGCTAAATGTCAAAGTTGGACCATTTCTAATCAATTCTTATTTAAATCCCTTTAGTCTTTTTCAAAATCTATTTATTATGCCCATAAATGCCCTATTAAATTTCTTAATCAGTTCCCATTTAATTCTTTTTAACTCCCATTAATTACAAATTTATTGCCCGTTAAATTTGATTAATGTCCATAAATCCTAATATGTTAATTACAAACTAATAAGTATATAGTTGTAAATCACACTATTTATATATTTTTATTTTTATATGTTAAGCGTGGTTATACGTATGTCTATATATTAATTTCTAAACTAAAACATTCTTTTTTTGTAACAACCCGTAAGTTTATCGATTTGATAAATTATATTTATTTTTAAATATTAAAATATACGCGTTTTAAAACATAGATTATGATGTTTGGAACAATAAATAATAATAGTAATCTTATTTTAAATAAGTATTTATGAAAATATATACTTTGGAAGAATATCGATAAACTCCTCTATAATCGTCAAAAGTCGCGCACGGAGCTGGGTACATACACTTATTTATATATTTAAACAAGGATTTGAAATAAAATTATTTATTTTATTTTTGCAAAATAAAATGTATTTATGAAATCATCAATAATGTCATCATATTTAATAATTAATTTATAAATTTAAATTGAGATTTAATGATTTAATAATTATTATAACTATTCAAATAATTAAAAATTATAATGATTCATTTTAATTAGTTATATAGTGATAATTAATTATTTATAATAGTTTTACAAAGACATATATTTGATTTGAAATCATAAGGAAAATTGTTATCGCTTTATCGATATAATAGCACTTTTCGTAAACAATTATTTAATATGGATTTTATGGTTTTATAATTCAAATGAGGACATTTTAATTAATTGATAATGACGAGAAATTTTTTTTCAATTTTTTTTATAAATATATGTATGTTAACTAAGAACTAAAAACATGACTGGAGATCGAAATCGGAATTCGTAACGATTTAACGAATAGAAGTTGTTTTAAGTCGTTATAACCTTATAAGATAAATATGCACACATATCTGCATATATATACATGTCATACATGCACATACGTATACAAGTAAACATACATACATACATGTATACAATGAAACAAATATCATGATATTTCTCTTATACTTCACTCTTAAGCATCCTTAAAGTCAATGCATATGCCATGAAGTGAGATGATGGAGACACATGAAGGGGGGATCAATTGAAAAATGATGGGAAGGGAGGGAGTCAGTTGGCACATGGTGTAGGAGATGTGATGGAAGATATTTTCCAAGTTTTTTCCTATAAATACACCTACATACCCTCTCATTTCCTCATACTTACTACTACTTCTTCTTCTTCATTCTAAGCTATTTTAATGGCTTCCTAAGTCATGGCAAATTTATGTAAAAATATCTCCAAAAAGAAATAAAATTATATACACATATATACAAGGTCGAATCACCTCCTCCACCCTTTTACAACTCACAGCCACCCTCTATCACCACCTGAGGTCGAGTACCACTATTCAAAAAGTTATGGCCGAGAGAATCAAAGAAAAAGGAGCAAGTTCGAGGAGCTCCAGAGAAAGGAAAAGAGGAGGAAGTGCTGCCAAAGTGCCGCCGGTTTTATTTTAGAAGCTACAGAAAAGTTTGGTGGAGTGGATATAAATCGTGAGTACTCAATGTTTGTTAAATGATAAATAATCCCTATAAATATGATAATATAACCATTAAATCTCTTAATGATTTGTATGAATGTTTGATAACTTGGTTGATTATATGGATGATTATATGGTTGATAACTTGTTTGTGATAAATTATGAGAAATCATAATAAAAATAGTTAAGTGATTAACCATGGTTAATTTATGGAAAATAAATCCATACAAATGTGTGTATGGAGTTTATTGAGCCTCTTAATGGTTTTGAAAAATGAAAAGGTTGTAAATGAATATTATAATAATATAATATTATGATATAGCTTAAAAGTTAATATGAGATTTAATACGGAAAATATTTGTTAAAATGGTTTATAAATGTTTTATAAACACTAAAGCCCAATTTGGTGAAGTTTTGACAAATTATGAAAATTGAGTCAAAAATAGGAGCGTCGCAAGCAGTAATTCACATTAGAAAAGTTTAAATCCATTTATACGATGGATTCAAAGTTGGAATTACTTGGAATTAGAATTTTCCGAACTCTTATAATCATAGTTTTCAAACAAAAGAAAAGGATCGAGATTCGTTTAGTAGATTTTGAAATATGAGCAAATCAAGTTTTCAAAATAGTCCCGGTTTAGCAATTCGGAAACTAAAGCGATAAAGTCTTTAAAATGGATATTTTTAATTCTTTGAAAATATGGAATAAATTTTATAAATATTTTAAAATGTTTTAAAAGATATTTGAGTTATAAAAATGGATTTCTCAATGACAGAAAAGTAGTTTTGATCAAATAAGCCTTAAAAGCACTATTCGCAGCACTATTCGTAGCACTTTTTGTAGCACTTTTTAATAACTTTTGAAATATGGCATTAAACTTAAGTGTTCTTTCCAAATTTTCATATAAATAATTAAGTACTTTAAAAATAATGTGAACGTTTTATAGTTTACTTTAAAGAGTTTAAATAAATGGTTTAAAGAAAAGCTGTTATAATTAAGAAATTTAATCTTGGCTCCAAAAGCCGATAAGCAGACTTGATTTTTCTATTCATGAGATCCGAATGTAAGGTGCTTAAACTAAGGAGATGTTCAGGAGCAACCAGTGTACTAGCTCACTTGGCCTATTTCCTGGGCGAGGAATAGATAAGGTTGAAATGTCGGACACGAGACAAATATAAAAGATCCAAATTTACAAATTTAATTTCATACAACTCGGATTGTATAGAAATAATCTTCTTATACTTGGTATTAAATTCCGAGGAGAGAACCCATACTATCCTTGTGAATTTAAAAGGTGATTTCACCGTTATTCGACGGATAGTAAAGGTTGAATACGAAAGTTGATATCAAGTAGAATTAGCATAATTTTTATGGACCCTTTTCTTTTCAATACTAGTTGGTTTGAGTTCATAGTAAACGATGTCTTAAATAACATTATTTTTGACCAGTTTAAAAGTTATGATTTGAAATTAAGAAATCTTTGTTAAGATTTGAATAAATAATCTAGAAATGTTTTCCTAAGTAAAAGGTAAAATGATTTGGAAATTATTCCAAGATTAAAATGGTTTAGTTAACCAGAGAATTTGATAAATGAGGCTTAATGATTCCATATACGCTTAAGAAGATAAATGGAATAGTTGAAAAGAATACATCTCTAAAAGATAATTGAATGAATGGAAATATTAATCAATTAGATGATGTTTGATAATCACCTATATACTTGACATCCTTTTATCGATGATTGGTAGAGAAACAGGAGTCGGATTTCGGTGATTCATATTCGAAAACCACTTCAAACCAATGTATACGTTCGAAACTAAAGACATGTTTAAGGTAATGATTTTGAAGACAGAGATCTTCATGATGAAGGGCTGCTTGCCACTAGCCCTATGATTTCATATTATATATAAATATGGTGGCGGTAGTGCTCTGATATGAAAATCTTCGATATAAGGACTACTCGCTACTAATCCTAGGAGTAATTCCTGATAGGATGTAGTGGGAGAAATACCTTCGGTTTGTCCTATTGTTGGACAACTTGTATGGATGAGTGTTTGACATTGCATTTCTAAAACCATGTACATTGGTCTCTACAAACTTATATCTGTTTGGTGATGTAGGAGTTAACTATCATATACTTAACACCCTTCTCTGAGACGTACGAGCTTAGAGGTTGTACTTTTTTGGAAATCAATAAGTGTTGTTAGAAATGGCAATGCGGCATTCTGATCGGTGGAGATTGGTTTGTCATGGGTTGGATCATGGTGGAGTTCAGATCGGTGAAGTTGGTTCGGGATGTAGTTGTTACTTGTGTTTTCTTTAGGTTGTTCACATGTTTGCTTCGAGACTTACTGCAGGTGTTTATGCATGAGATTGCTTCGAGTCGTATCTTTAATTTTTCGAGCTAAGGCTCGGGTTAGTACCGAGTTATACAACTCGTTAGAAAAATTTCAACAACGACGATGTGTAATTTGGTGATGATGATTCTGTGATGGGGAGTGACAGCTTCGATGAGGGCATGCTGTACTTCGAGAGGCAGAGTAGGTGACTATGAGTCGGGTTGAAAGAAATATCGAAGAAAGGTTACGGGACAAATAATGATATTCTACGACTGACAATGGCTATCGAGAATAGTCCCAAACATGATGACTTCAGACGAGAGTTGTAAGGATAATTCTGGAACAAGATCTACTACGGATGACGTGTGCAAAAGGATTGTTGATATTCATAAGTTTTGAAGTGTACTCGCAAAGCAACAATATGTGAGGATGCTCACTTGGGAATGCGATGTGCCCTGGATCACACGATATTCCGATCCGTTTCACTCTGGACTGAGTGCGATGGTAGTCTATTTCCTTCCTATTAAATGGCGTGAATTCAAGTACCAAGATACTAGAATATTGAGTAGTCCTTGATTATGCGATGATGTCATACGAGTATCATATATCCAATGCACTAAGTGAGTGAATGTGAGGATGGATGATGGATGTTATGTTTGCTTGATTTCTTATCACTCTAGGGATGTCACACTATGTAGATATTATTGATGTAGATATCTAGACACCTCTTAGTACTTTGATGTACAGTACACCCATGATGATTATGATTGAGTAGCGTTTATCTTATTTATAGGGTAACTCTATGGATGTAGGGATGGGACATGTGTGATTTTCCATATCATTTACTCTAGCAAATTGACTTTATAGTATCTGAGATTTTCTATCGCCCATAGAGTTTAGGATTTTATGATTTGCTTCCTATTATTCGTTGTACTCTTAAATGATTAAATTAGGGATATCAGGTATGGTGAGCACATGGAGTTGGATAGGAGACGAGCAGGAGGCTATACTCTTGTATTACTATATTAAGCTGTTATTGTTTATCATTCTACTGTGCGGCACTACAGAGTTTACTAGTGCTGTTATTTATTTAGAGACAGTTATCTATTTTGAGTTTATTATTAATTGCATAAACTCTATCACTTATAATGTATGGCTGTATTGTTCTGAGTACTTTGATTTCTCTTATTCATTCCCTTATTACTATCTCGCTTGTTTTCTTTGAGATGTTTGCTATTATATTTTATTCAATGCGCTATGAGATATACAACAGGTTCTGTGAAGTTTCTTTTCTTTTTAATCCTTGATAATCATCCTACATCGGCCAGGCACCATAGCAGCGCACTATTTAGTTATATTGGGTGCGGGAGGTGTAAGGAAATTATTACACAAACTTTATGTCATTCCTTGTTAATTTAGTCATTAGTGCCATTATATGAGTGAAATCCTTAATGAATCTCTAATACTAACTAGCCAACCCCAAAACACTTCAAAATTCAGTTATAATCTCAGGTCTTTTCCAAACATTAATAACTTCATTCTTTGATAGATCTAAAAGCAATCCATTCTTAGACACTAATTGACCAATAACTTCAATTCTCTTTCCTAAAATTGTCATTCTAAAAATTTCGCCTTTAGTTGATGCTGCCTTAGCGTATCTAACGCTATTCTTAGATGAACATCATGATCATGTTATTTCTTGGAATATATCAAGATGTCTTCAATAAACACTAATATGAATGTAACCAAATGCTCATGGAAGATTTATTTCATCAAATACAAAGAAAGCATGCTCATTGGTTAGTCTGAAAGGCATGACTAATCATTCATAAGGATCATATCTTATTCGAAATTCCTTTAACGACATACTTTCCTGTGCCAGTCTCGACTATCCCATTCCAATTGTAAAAACACCTTAGCTATACTCAAATGATCAAGTAAATCATCAATTCAAGGCAAAGGATACTGATTCTTTATGGTCTTCTTATTTAGCTTTCTATAAGTAGCACACCTTCTTAGTGACCCATCCGACTTCTTCACAAAAACCATCCAAGCTCCTTAAGGCAAACTAGTTGGTCTAATAAGATTCTTTTCTTCTAATTTCTACTAGTTGTACCTTCAACTTCTTTGCTTTATAGGTGTCATTTTTCTAGGTAGTCAACTTACAGGTTCCACTCTTAGTACGAGGTCTGTTTGAAACTCACTCACTCGTTTTGGCGATAGTCCGATAACTGGCTTAAAAATATCACTGTACTTCCTTACTAAAAAAACAAGATTTATTTTATCTTCCACACCTTCACATCACACATCAATGCACGTACATCGAAACTTGAGTTTTCTAATGAGTATAAAATTCAATTATTATTTTCAAGGTGTTTGTTGATGCCAAAAATGGATCAACACCCAAGAATAGATTGTAGGGAACCTTTAAGACCTAGATCGAGTAGAGAGCGGTTGAAATAAAAGGTAAATAACAAAAATAAAGTAGAGAGACATAAGATTTTGTAGTGGTTCGGCAATCTATGGTCTACGTCCACTTTATAGCTTTGTTGCTTATAGATCTGATGTATTTTATTTGATATTACAAGAGATTTGAGAGAGAACTAGTCATATGTACAGAGGTTAGATAAATTCTTAATCTTAGAATTGGCCAAAGTAGCTGCCTTGGTGACTATAAAGTGGAGATAGAAGATGAAGAAGAGGGCAGAAGTCGGATCCTCTTTTGGTTTCTCTATGGTTTGTATTTATAGAAGTAGCAGGCATGATGGATCAAAAGCCCGCTTCCATAGATGTCCAGACATCAACTCAGAGCAGTGTGAATAATTGGAGGGGACCATGAGTTATGAGTATAACTTGGTACCGAGTTATCATTATAACTCAATATCGAGTTATCTCCTTAAGGGGAAACTTGTACTTTCCTCTTGGAGCTTTCTTCTTGCTTCATTTTGGGGTGCCCCTTGTATTTTCGTAGGCTGATGACTTGTTTTGATGATTTTTCCTCCATAACTTGGTTTGTTCTGCGGTTTATAGGAGCTAACTGTACAATTCTTGAGATAGGTCATTCAAAACTTTATGAAATCACCTGGGCATGCATATAAAAGCTAGGGATTAATCGTATGAAGTTTGAGAGGTTGGTTGTGTAGCATGGTAACTCGGTACCAACCTATAACCATAACTTGGTATCGACTTATGCACTTACTGTCACTATCATATTGTTATCAAGAAAGTCCTACAACGATCCAACTTCAATGTTGTTGGATACGACGATGCCGATATTAGCATGGATGCAGCAAGTAAGGGTTCATGTCGAGGTTTGATGAAAGGGTTCATGTCGAGGCTTAAAACTCTAGATGCTAAGGTAACGTTGAAGATGGATGTCAACAATAAAGTCCCTATCAACATCAAAGACCTTAGTGTCGCTCCTTAATTACGTCAATATTCTTCAATGCCACATCGAGCTTAATCAATGCTGCTCCTATTCAATGTTGTCTCAATTCGGTGACGTCGAGCCTCCTTAAAACGGGCTATCTCTTCTTGATGATGATGCATCTAGCCTTGTCAACAAACTAAGAATTTCGATCTCATGTCACCACTTATTAAGATCACATCAATGATAACCCAGGGTCATGAGCGTTGCTAGGGATTAGAGGTGACGTAGCATCAACCATATTTAAGCAATGTCAACTGCTGTTGTCGAGGTTCATCAATATCATCGAAGCAACACTTCATTAGCATTGAGTATTTCTAGAGAAGGATGACGTCGAGCATTAATAACACAAGCCTAATATCGAGGAACAAGAGTACAAACATTCAAGTGCGACAACGCCATCAATACCGAGGCAGATAAAACTACCATCATCAAAACTTGATGACGATGAAGACGTTGAGATTTGTGGATGCCGTGGCTCACCACCTGCCAATCTCTATAAATAGGAACCCAGAGGTCTTCATTTGGGGTCAATTTTTGGGATTCTCTTTTCTTGCCCATTAAAAACTCTAAATCAAATTAGGGATTTTGCTGATTGTAATATTGAAAGTATTGTATCTACAATGATTTGCTAAATTAACATGGAGAAGATCCGATTAACTTGATTTGAGCTATGATTTACACATTTATATGTTATGTTGAGTTTTATCTGAGCATATAACCTTGCTATCATCGAGCATGTTAATATAAGCTTCTTCGAGCATTACAATATTTTAGAACCTCGCTAACTTCTATACTAGTCTCACTTTGAATAACTTCTTCCTCAATAAAATCAAAAACTTCGATATCAAAGTTAAACCTCGACAAGAGTAAACATAGAAGCTTGATGACTATGATAGCTTCGCATATAACCTCGATGACCTCAATGACTTCATGACCATCCTCGATGACTCCCATTTGCCTCAACAAGGCTCTTCTCTAAAACAATTCCTTTCTTATACACATTTTTGTGTTAATGAATTTATTCATTAACATTTTGGAGCTAAAAGGAGAGCTCGAACTTTCGACCCCGTTGTAAGCTTGCACATAGCTCACCCTAAGTAACCTAGATTTCCGATATAATGATGTTTAATCATGTTGAGCGATCTGAGCAAGGCTCCTCTGAACCTCGGGCAGTTAGTCTCACTTATCGAATGGATATTGATCCTTGATACCACAAAGAATGAGCACTAAGATTTAAGGCCTTGCAAATGATAGATAGAAAGAAACAAACCGCTCTCTAGGATCTGGATAATTGGAGCATAAATCCATTCCATGCAGGTCTAACTCCAATTTTTGTCTTGGGGAAAAGTACTCCAGAGAAAGATATTTTTTTGTAAGGATGAAATGAGCTATTCAACTTCAGGCCAAGGGAACTATATTTGAAGATAAGATAATAAGTGACATCGATGCCTTCACTCAGAAGTGGCATGGAGTAATGAGTCGATCATTAACTCCCAATGAAATTCAAAGAAATTTAAAAAGGAAGCTGATAATATATGATGAAATACCAATAGTAAACAATAAAAAGGCAAGGTGGCAATCCAGAAAGGCAGCATTCAAATCTAGACACCCAAAGAATTGCATTCTTACTCCTTCTTGAAAACATTTAATTCCTAACAAAGGATGATCTTAATTATTAGCCTTAATAGAAGAAAAGGCCTAAATTCGAAAGGAACCTTGGGATTCGTAATGCCATTACCAAATTTTAAGTGGACATGACACCAACCAGTGTAGAGGCCTAGGGGGAAAGATCATCAATATTCTAAGTCAAGGCAAGCTCAACGATTTTTTAAAAAGATATTACATCAATTCAGTAATAAAGAATAAGCGATTCTACATGGTCACGTGTAAGATTCTCCTTAAACATGGAAATTACCTAAGATGGTAGAAAGCCTTTGACCATAGCAAGATGGCCAGGTCAAAGCGCCTCCTAGAGGGAGATCAGAGCAAGCCTTTAGTCCAGCCAGAAATAGCCAAGCTAAAGCATCTGCAATCCCTTGATACCACCTACATGGCCATATCAAGGCACTTCCTAGAGGGAGGACGGAGTAAGCCTTTGACATCACCTTAACCGGCCAGGTCAAAGCACCGACCTGCCTTCATTCCCGCCTATAAGGCATGTCTGAAGCACCTCCTAGAAGGAGGATGGAGTAAGCCTTTGGTCCCGCCTAACAATGACCTGGCCAAAGCACTGAATCAGCCTTCATTCCCACCTATAAGGCCTTTCTGAAGCGCCTCCTGGAGGGAGGTCGGGTAAGTCTTTGGTCATGCTTGATGAAAGCTAACCAAACGCACCGGACGACCTGATTCATCATCTAAGATGGTGATAAAGGTTCACAACAAAGGATTAACAATATCCAAAGCCCGAAGAGTGGCACACAAAGGATTAACAACATCCAAAGCCCGAAGAGTGGCACATAAAAGATTAACAATATCTGAAACCCAAAGGGTGGCATAAAGTAAAGAGAATTAAATAATTAGTTTTCTAGAAGAAGATCAGCCAAAATTAAGAATTGAAAAGACACTCCGAGCTAATTAACATCTACTATTTAACCATCACAAAATGAGAATTTCTGGTTGTCTATTATTTTTGCCAGATAGGATCTCTGTTCTGTTGTTTAATTCTGGTTCAAGTACGAAAAACAGAATTTAGTTTAGACTGTAATTGAGGTAATATCTTTTCAATTTATAAAATAGTCTTACAACATATTATACCATGTGCAAAGCTACCGGTACAAAAGATCAAATAAAATAAGCTTTTAATTCAAAGGCTTTGTGCTACTTTATCGAGATTCTTAGAAACTAAAGGATCGACATGACAAATAACTTCACTGAGAACTTCTTTAAGCCTTTTCTCTTTATTCTGAATCATGTTGGCATCATTAATGGCCTAATATGAGTCCTCGGTGCATGATTAAAAGCTCTATTTGCACCATTTAAAGTCTTTATCTCGCTTTCCAATTCCTTGACTTTTGTTTAAGAAGCTATTCTTCACACTCTAGTCTTTGGACCTTACCTTCATATTCAATATATCGTTGAGATGTCTTTTCTTTCCCTTGCTTGTCTAAATGCTGGATGATTTCTATCTTAACTTTTCTACTCAACTCAGCGATTACCTTATTACTTATACCCGGAAGTGAGTTTATCAAAGTCGAAAATTCTGGGATTGCCAAGGAACGAGACTAGTTGTCCTGCCGACCTTCGGAGTAGCGGGAACGGTGGGAGAAGGAAAGTTTGGAATGCTTTCACCCATAACAAATTCCTGGGATTTACGATAGGCCTGACTATCCGACAATTCTATCTTAAGATCACTTATTCGTTGGTGAAGCTTAGCTATTTCAATATAAAAGTCAACCGAAGACTTGGATTTTATTCGAGCCTCTAATCTTGAAATTATTTCGTTCTTCTTCTTTGATTCAACTTCAAAGCTAATGATTTGTTCTTTAAATCCTTTGATGATCACTCTTAAAAGTAGAAACTTCCTATGCCATTTTTGTGCTTCTGAATTATCTGGGAATTGATAGCAGAGGCATCCTTATAGGAACTCCTCTGTTCGAGATCAGCTACCAATCTATCCTTAAGAACAATCAGCCAAGATTGAGATTCTGTAAGAGCAAGCATAGTTAATAATTTCATTTCCTATTCAAAAATATGTTATAAAAATAGTAAGAATTAATACACGAAAAAACAACCTCTTTCATTGCAACAACAGTAGAGTTTACAAATCAAAGAGAATAAAAGTCAAGTTTGCACCACATTTCTGTCAAAGGTAGGTCACACTACAAATTACATATCACTAGTATTTAGAGTTTGAAACTACAGCCCGAGCTTTTTCAAGAGATCTAGCAGTCAAAGTAAGTGTAGAATCGAAAGGAGCCTTAATGCCTTCTGGGGTGTAAATAGGAGGATATCGAGGATAATCACATTCTCTGACTGAAGGGCTATCATAGCCACATATTAATTTTTCATGGTATGATCAAATTTTCTTAAGTATCCTATCTTCTTCATTGCCTAGGAAGCCAAAGCGGAAACTAGGATACTGCATATAAACTTCTTGTAAACCTTAGAGGAAACGATGTCTGGCTAACTTTGACATTCTAAAAATAGAAGTTTTTTTTTAAATTCCCTCCTTAATTTGGCATATTTACCCAAGATGTCCTTAAGAGTGGGGCTACTTGAAAGATTTTTATTCTATGCAATTTTTTAAAATTAAACTAAGAATTAAGGAATTAAAATAATAGCATACATAGAATAAACCCAATAGTACACAACAGTTATACGAGTTACTCTGGTTCATACAAAATGGAATTCTTATACACTTCAGTAATAAATCTCTCTTTATTATATTTAAGTTTTTCCAAGGGAAGGGAGAGTAATGAGAGGGGAATAGGATCAACTCGGGGAAGGTTCCAACGCTCCTCGGGGTGAGGATCAGGAGGCATGAATTCATCCAAATATCTTTGATGTAGTCGTCTAATTAGTCCTATGAATTTGTTGCCTAAATAATAAAAATCAATGATTAGATTCCTGTGATAAGTTTTGTACATAAACTTCTTTAGAGTATCCCTATCATCTATGAGCATCCAGAAAAGGGTCATCAATTCAGCATTTTCCTCTAAGATATTTTCCCGATGTTTATGATCCTTCTTCATCCGTAGAGCAACTTCTTGTTCTTTAAAATTTCTCCGTTTTAGTGAGCTCCTGGTAAGGTCATGGTATTTCCTAGATAAGTTGTTGTACTCTTTCACCTCCTTATCCATTTCTCTTTTTAACCGGTCTATGTCCATTTGTTTCTTCTTAAGTAGAGCATCATAATAATATTTGACTTTCTCTTTAATTAAAGTAATCAATAAATTAAATAAATTACTTGAAAATCAAAAGCATTTGCATAAATCAATTCATACCTGAGAAGAAGAAACCGGAGGTGACGAAATTTTTCTCTTTATTGGCTTTGGGCTTTGATATGCATTGCTTTGTCGGAAAGATTTTTCTATTAAGGGTTATGGTAGCAGCAGTTTTAGCATCTCGAGCGGATGGGGCTTGATTAGCATCACCGGCCCCATCTTTATCGTCTGGTTGGCCGGGTTGGTTCACTTCACCGCTCTCATCGCCGCCGCCATAATCATCGTGGCGATCATTGTCATCATCATTCCCATTCCCATCATTTCCAGCTCCACCTTTACCGTCATCATTATTATCATTGCTCTTATCAGCATCATCAGTATGACCATCTCCTTTATCTTTAGACTATGATTCTTCATCACTAGGAGCACCGTCAAATGCTAACTGCTCCTCAACCTTGATTCTCTCCATAGCAGGGAATTCCCTATCAAGGGTCTCCTTAACTTTCTTCAATTCCAAACTGAAATTTCTTTTGCATGTATCATTGATAGACGGTAGAGATGGGAAATCCAGATCCAGACACTTTTGGATGTTATTGGCATATGCAACGAACAAAGCATCTTCGTTATATTCTTCCTTGATCCTTGGAAGAGCAACATTTAAGAAATTGGCAACCTTATTCTTGCGATCGATAATATCATTTGAATAGTCAAAAAGGTTGGATTTTCTCTCAAGCCGTTTGCTAAACAACTCATTCTCTTTAACTAGCTCGATGTTCCTTTTCATCAACCCAGCATTTTCTCTAGACACCCTCTCCATGTCTTCTTTAAGTTTGGAAGATATCACAAGTTTAGCCTCCAAATTTCTTATCTTCTCCTCTAATAGCTGCTTGGCTTTTTGTTTCTCAACAAGTGAAGTAGCTAGATTATTCTTTTTAGAAATAGCTTCATCTATTAGCAGCAATACTTATCATCCCCTTCTAAAGAGAAGAAATAAAGTTATCTTTTTCAGGAATAGCAGTGTCTCTTTTAGTGCTGATATCTTTTATCTCATTTTAAATGAAAGAAATTATCTCATTAAGTGCTACAATTTCTTCAGAAGGTCTTTGGGAGGCATTTCAAAGAAGGAGCATATGTTTTCGCACATAGAATATACAATTATTTAAGTCAGAAATGGGATTCACAAATTCTAAATTTTATCCAAATGTGTAAGATAATGTACATATAAGAGTTGTTTTAAAATCAGGAGAAAATGATCATCCGAATAGACTGGAAGTTGAAATAACCCCAGGGAGGTAATTGATGGAGACTGAATAACCATCTTAACAAGTTTCTCAAAGTTTATTAGAGAAGACTGAGTTTAAGCCTTCAAAGGAAAAGGTTCAGTCAAAGAGATGAGTCCACTAAACTTAGCACACATGTGATTAATGGCAGCTGAAGATGTTGGGAAAGAGACGTTGATGAGAGGATTGGGAGTCTGAACTTCCCTAGTCATCTCAACTTGGATTTCTTTTAATTTCTCCAGAGTCTTGTCTACATTTGCGGCACTAGGGGATACATCAATGTGTATCTCTTCTAACGCATCGACAACAATAGGAGTAAAATCACTCACATGTTTAGGCCTTTTAACTTGAGGAGAAGAAGGCAGTGATGATATTGCTATCAGCTAACTCTTTGTCCAAGTTTTCAATGGCTTGAGAAATTGAATCTGCATAATGTTTGGTTCAAAGGACCATGTGGTTGTCAAAGTTGTACTCTTCGTCTTTTTAGATACGATAACTTTGGTTTTGGATTTGCCCGAAGGGGCAGGAGTCGACAAATTTAAAGATAGTAATAAGGGTTAGCAAGTATGGAGTATTAGTTATCCTATTTTTAATTTGAACTAAAAACTTACCGTCAGTACAGGTTGAATTGGAGAATTGGAAGTAAAAGATACTGGTGTTTCCATTACCAATGAGCTTCCACCACGAGAGTTAAGCTTAACTTTTGGAGGCTCCCATAGAACCTTTTAGCAATCTAAGGTAATGAAATGATTGTGAAGTCTTGTAGAAGTTAGCAAACTGATCTTGTTCCCCATGCTTTATGCTGCTTGGGTTAAAGATGGAATAATTTCTTGATCCGCGGGTTCCAACTTCTTAGGAGCATCATCTAGAAAGAAACATCCATTAGTAACAGTAATAGTAATGGGTAAACATTAAAGGGAAGAAAGAAAGAGGGTCTACTTGGAATAAAGAAGGTTCCCCTTATATAAGGAAATCACTTGACAAAGAAATATTGCATCTCCCATTCTCTAGCCCTGTTAACACTATTAGAAATTAAGCTATTAGGGTAAGGGCAGACTCGGTATAATTGGCGATCTGAATGATCAACAGACTTGGCAGAAACTACAATATGATGAAGAACTTCAGCACTAAGAGAAGAAAGTCCTGCTTCTCAGCAAGTTAAGTATGTATATGAGTTGGGCAATATTGGATAGGAGCAACACCCACGTTCCAAATATATGTGGAGGAAACAGGGGAATGGGAGATAGCCAGAGTGCTAAATGTGCATTGCAATGAAAGAAAAATATACTTCAGGTGGGTTGGAAATAATATGTGAAGAGTCTACTGGAATAGCTTCTACTCCAGTGATGCCAAATTGGCCTAGGATAGAGTCAACTTCCTCTTGAGTTGTGATATATGACGACTGTGGACCATCACCTTCTTTTTTGTCAGTAGGAGGAGATGGCTTGGGTCCCATGCCAGGCTTTATGGAGGATTTCTTTCCCATATGTTTGCTTTTCATAAATCTGCCAAGTGATATGGTTCTAAACTTAAGATAATAATTATAATTGTGCCATGCAAAAATTTCATGCATTAATACCTAAGTGATCAGTTATTTTATAAACACCTAACCATAAGAGGGCAATTCAAAACTTGGGTGAATGAACAAAACTAATAAATGTTAAAATCATGGTTGAACCTAAGGGAATAAGTGCTGCCAACATTAATGGGTAACGATGGTGTCAGCCCAAATAAATTCTGAGGCCATCGATATCGACGCCAATGATAATAACAACATTTATAACTATGTGGAGGTAATGACGCTAGTAAATAATAAAGGCATGAAGAGTGAAAATATATAATCGATGTTAGTAAAATTATTCATGAATCATGATGATGACGAGTGTTGTGAAACATCAAATAAGCATTACTACTATAAAGAATATAAATAAAAATCGTCAACATTATTGAACGTTTTTTACAAGATCCGATGAGTGTTGGTGAAAAGCAACGACATGAATTAATGTGTTTCAATAAACATCAACATTAACTGATGATCTTTTAAAGAAGTACACGCACATTTCTCGACGAATAAAAAGAAAATTGTAGTGTTGTTGAGGGCAATGAAAGCATAACAACATTATCTTTAATAGCAATTAGAATAAAACAATATCATGTCCGGTCAAATTAGACTACATTGATAGTGGTGACTTACCTTTGTTACTATGATCCCTTGCCCTTGTTACTTAAGCCCCACATTGACAATATCAGTTAACAAATTGCGAGATCATATAACTCTTTTTGATCTCGAGTGTTATAATGTCATCGAGGTTCATTGTATCGAGTTTTGTGGCGACATCGAGGGTGAAGCAGTATTATCAATGTTGAACTTTAAAGTTGATATGATGTTTTATCGATAGTTAAGTATGCTAAAGTTTTCACAAATCAAATACCAAAATTGATCGTTGTCAGCTAATCACCAAACAAATTATTTTATCACATCAGTTAGGGTGAAACTATAATCGGGTTCATTTTCAAAGACCCATCTCAATGAAAATCCCCAAATCGAAAATCAACATTAACCTAAAATTAATTGATTCAACAAGTTTCAATCATCAAAACTCTAATAATAATCTCAAATTGATTCAACAAACTCACAATTTTAACCTAAAACATGCCAATAATCAAAATAAAATTTACAGAACCCCCAAAACCAAACCCTAGTAAAATTCCAAAAATTTAATCGAATTGAGCAACTGAGAGTTAAGTCGATAGGAACCATATCTAAGCGAGAAGTGATTGATTAAGCATTTGAAATGCTGAAAAATTTCTTTGGAATTTCCTATTTCTCGTTTGGGTTATTTACTTGCAGGTGGAAAGAAGAATGAAGGGTTTGCATATTTATATGGAAAATCGGATGCATGGTAGCTGTCCGATCAAATTCAAATGCACAAGCATTTAAGCTTTGAAAGACCAATAAGCGGCAACAAGGGATGTTGAGATTGTTGACCTAAAAATTCAATGCTTTTCTCATACTAGGGGCAAATGTTACTACCATATAGTTATCGAGAAAGTCCTACAATGATCCAGCCTTAATCTTGTTGGATACGGCGATCTCGATGTTAGCATGGACGCAGCAAGCAAGGGTTCGTGTCGAGGTTTGAACCAAGGGTTCGTGTCGAGGCTTAAAGGTCTAGATGCCAAGTTAACGTTGAAGATGGATGTCAACATCAAAGTCACCATCAACATCAAAGACCTCAATATCGCTCCTCAACTACATCAACATTCTTTAATTACACGTCGAGCTTAATTAATGCTGCTCCTATTTAATATTATCTCTATTCGATGATGTCGAGCCTCCTTGAAATGGGCTATCTCTTCTTGACGACGATGCACCTAGCCTTGTCGACAAACTAATAATTTCCGTCTCATGTCGCCACTTATTAAGATCACATTAATGATAACCATGGGTCATGAGCATCGCCGAGAATTAAGAGGTATCGTAATATCAACCATATTTAAGCAATGTCGACAACAGATGTTGTCAAGGTTCATCAATATCATCGAAGCTGCACTTTATTGGCTTCGAGGATTACCAAAGAAGGATGATGTCGAGCATTAATAACACAAGCCAAATATCAAGGAACAAGAGTACAAACATTCAAATGCGACAACGCCATCAATACCAAGGTCGATAAAACTGCCATCATCAAAACTCAATAACGATGAAGACACCAAGATTTGTGGATGCCAAGGCTCACCACCCGCCAAACTCTATATATAGGAACCCAAGGGTCTTCATTTAGGGCCGATTTATGGGATTCTCTCTTCTTACTCATTAAAACCCCTAAATCGAATTGGGGATATTTCTCATTGTAATATTGAAAGTGTTGTATCTACGATGATTTGTTCAATTAACAAGGAGAAGATCCGATTAACATAATTTGAGCTATCATTCACACATTTAAATGTTATGTCGAGTTTTATCTGGGCTTATAACATCATTGTCATCAAGCACGTTAATATAAGCTTCATCGAGCCTTATAATTATTTAGAACCTCGCTGACTTCTATACCAGTCTCATTTGAATAACTTCTTCCTCAATAAAATCAAAGACTATGATTCAAAGTTAAAGCTCGACAAGAGTAAACATATAAGCTCGATGACTATGATAGCTTCGCGTATAATCTCGATGACCTCAATGACTTCATGCCCATCCTTGATGACTCTCATTTGCCTCGACAAGGCTCTTCTCTAAACAATTCCTTTCTGATACACATTTTGGTGTTGATGAATTTATTCGTTAACACTTACCATATTTCATTTCCAAATTTTCCCGAGCTACTTCCTTTATCCATTTGAGCGTGCCTTCTAGATTTCAAGTTGTTTCGACGTTCTAATTTCTATTTGTTTCAGCTTGGTTAAAAACCCAGTTAACATTTGATCCCTAGACTATGCTTTCATTGAAAATAAAGCGTGCTTTGGATCAAGACAAGTTCTAAGCTATTATCCTTCGAATTTCATTTGGTTACCTGAACAACGTCTCGAGATGCTATTCTCATGTGTTTGATTTTTCGCTAACTATTCCTTCTAGTTTCAGTTAGAACTCTGATTCTCTATGTTGGTGATGCATTCTACACTTCAAAAATTACATAGCGCATCGATTTAACAAGGATGGCCTCTACAATGATTTGGAGCGGATATGGGAAAACAGGGATAACTCGGTACCGAGTTATTGTGATAACTCGGTACCAAGTTATGGACTTGGAAAATTTTGGGAAAAAGCTTTTTCTACCAAAATAATCTTCCTTAGCCTTTCTCTTCACTTTTGACAATTGAGTTTTCAAATTTCCACCCGAGCTCTCCTTTCGTTCCACCCAATTGAGTCTTTGTTTCACCAACATGATCTCCATCCTTCATTTGCCAGCACCTTCACCTTGCTCGTGCTTCACCGCTGTCCTTCGCCGCATCTGCTTGATTATTCGTCGCCACCCAGCTCGGTCGCCGCCTATAATTTTGAAGCTCGAAAGGGTCAAACCTAGGTTGAATCAAAACCCTAACGTTCACTTTGGAGTTTGATTTGATTTAGAGGTTGAACTTTGTGAATCTTGGAATGGCGATGGCGATGTTGATGATTAGGTCTAGGAAGATTTCAATTTGGAGGGGAGATGGTTGATTTTTAGTGTGTATAATAGGTGGCGAAGTTAGGGTTTGCCCCGATTGAATGCGTATAAGTTTTGCTCTCCCACTTCAACTATCTTCCTTCATGAAATTGGCTAAGTCTTGATTATGAGTTGATTACAATACAAAGATTTGCCTTGAACTCAGGAATATTAGATGATTCTATTGTTTCTGCCTTTCTATTTCTGCACTTCCAATGATCCTGAAAAGAAAAGCTTTTCGCGTCGCTCTGGACAACAGATCCGTAATCGATTTTCAATCGATGTCGGGTAAGTGTCAAAAAGTAATCTCAAAGTACAATACAAATCATTTTTCTAACGCGAGCGAGCTATCTAATATAATGGTCTGTTCATCATGCATAGGACACTGGACTCACTTTGTATAGGTAACACACCACATTTGCCCCGGTCAACACTCGAAATCTGATTAGTCCACACACGCCTACTTCATTTGTATTCCAGGCGTTGGTCATACGGGAATTTTATTCTAAGTGAAACATACCTAACCATTTTGAAAGCCAAGTTTTCCTATTCAGAATGATTTGTCGGTCTTCCTATTTTAAGCCTATCAAAGGAACTTTCTCTCTTCTAGAAGCGGGATCGTCTACAGCTCTAGCTTCGCCTTCTATTCCAGCCAGAATTAGCTGGCCCGTGACTCTGAGTCTGAAGGTCATTTGGTTCCAATTGGTCCATTAATACATCGACCACCTCGAGGGCTAAGAATCATAAGTGACAGCCGTAGCAAGTTCCTTCGACCTTATCGGCTAGGTCACTTTGAAACATTTGTATTCAACATGGTATCCTTGAAGATGACGTTCATTTGCCGACAAGAGACAAGCTTTCTCACAATCCTCCTCAAGGCTTCATAGCTTGTAACCGCTACATGTGTCTTGGTGGTGCCATCCCACCGTTCAACTCATTTCCGAGTCATTTAGTGCAAGAGATTGGGCTTGCTCCATTCCAAGTTCATCCAAATGGATATTTATTGCTGAGCTCGTTGTATGTTCTTTTCATGGATAGATTTGAGCAGCTTCCGGCATTCAACGAGCTGACATACATCTTATCAACTAATAAAAAGTGGAAATAGACTTCAGTGCAAGTCTTGTAAACCACATGGAAGCGACTCCTTCCAAGAAGATAGGGAAACACCCACAATGGACAACATCCATAGCTCTAGCTCCATCCATATGCCATTTGTATTTAAACAAATGTTGTTTATGTCCATTGTTTCATTGTACGATGGTATAGTCGGCATGGTGAATCTTTAAGGATATTCTTCTCTCTAAACATTTTTTACGAAGGTGATTCGGCTTGGCGCAGATGCTCAGTCTTCATTTTTCCTACTCCTACTTTCTTCCATAAATCGTTTGACCACGTTGGCGATGTACTCTTCACTAGCGCGGTTATCTACAGGTCGGCTGTCAGGGGCAGCCCCAAGAGTTTGACTTCTCAAATGATCTTGGTTTGCCAATTGAAGCCTAGGTTCTTCATTCTCTGAGAGAACCACTCCTACAGCATTCCGTTAGTATGCGGTTATCTTGCCATGGCTGTTTGAGCTTCGGTTCTAGCATTTTGTCTTTCAATGCCAGTATTCAATCCCAAGTCTCCACCATCAAGCTGCATATCATCTTTGGAGTCTGAAACAAGCATTGCATCACCTTCTTGTGGAGTGTTTGCCTTAAAGTTTAGGTCGGCTCGAAGTTGTTTTGGATCGGCACCATTTTGTCTCCTTATAGGGAGAAACCCTCTATTCCTCCTACAACATCCCTAGTAGCTTCGGTGGTTGCTTCCTTTTGTCTTTGCTTTCCATCCCTTTGGTTCAGACCTGTAACGAAGAAATTTTCTTGTTTTTATTACAGGAGAAGTCTACTTCCTAGTTCACCTTATCATTGGCGGTTGCAAAGTTAGCAACGCATCCATCTTATCCATGAGTGCTTTCTGGCTATAACTAAATTTCTAGTTTAGATCATTAATAATCTAATTAAGCTCTTCCTTAGTGATAACTTCCAGTTTAGTAGAAGATCAGGGCAGGGGATTTCCATTGTTTACTTCCATTTGGTAGGTGTTTGCTTCATCGCCACCAATTATTATTCCTACAGATCTTCCAAATGTAGATTTTCCTTACCTTAGAGCCATTTGAATAGCAAATCTTCAATTTCTCTAAGCAAACTTTTTCGATTTAACTTCATGACCTTATGCATTCCAAAGTAGAGAGGTAAATCGAAGCCTAGGTTCAATTCTCAGTTGAAACACAAAAATGTTGACGACAAAAATGAATCAACACCTAAGAATTAATTGTAGGGAACCAGTGAGACCTAGATCTAGCAGATCGCAGTTGAAATAAAAGGTAAATAATTGAAATAAAGTAGAGAGACATAAGATTTTATAGTGGTTTGGCAATCTATGGCCTACGTCCACTTTATAACTTTGTTGCTTATAGATTTGATGTAGTTTGTTCGAGATTACAAGATATTTGAGAGAGAACTAGTCATAAGTGCAAGGATTAGATAGATTCGAAATCCTAGAATTGCCCAATAGCTGCCTTAGTGACTTTTTTTTGGCAAAGCCAGCAGGGTTAATTGGACCCCTACCAGTTTTATTGCAACAATAATAAAAAATATTAAAAACAAGCTTTGAATCAAACATGAGACAGAGATAACAAAGAAGAAAGAAAGAAAAAAACAAGAAGTCAATGAGCCCAACCACTAGTCATGATATCAGGGAAAAGGCAAGCTCTCCTTTTCAATTGCATGAAAATTCTTTCCCTAACCTCATTCCATAGAGAAGCAATACTCTTTCTCTGGTTATCAAAAATAATAGCATTTCTTTCTCTCCAAATCACATCCATATAAATTTTAATGCAAATAACTAGTTCTCTTGACTTGAGGGCCCTCCACCTGGTAGCTTTATAAATGATGTTCCAGTCAATTTTTGAATTTGCAGGAGAATCAAAACAACCTAAATTGCATCCAATTTTATCCACCAGACCACAAAGAAATGGACAATTAAAAAAGAGATGCTCAATAGTTTCCTCATGTTGTTCACAAAACACACACTCTGGGCTACAGCAAATGCCAAAGTTATTTAAAACACTTCTGGTCAGCAGGGCACTACTAACAACCTTCCACATCATAAGATTATCTCTCGGGGCCGAATCAGTAGTCCAAATTTCATTAAACCATTTAGCTGCAGGCAATACATTGGTACCAGAGAAGTGATGGTAAACCAACATTATAGAATGAGGCTTCTTGTTCCAAGACACAGAGACAGGGTGATCATAACTGAAGTAGTAGGTCTGAATATAATACCATAGCTGCCTGATCACCTGATTACTATTGTAAGGAAGTTGTATTCTGCCATCAGAGATGAAGTCATTTGCTCTAGCACCACGGCGGACACCAGACTGAACAATCATGGAATGATCAAACAACCGGGAAAGAATCATGCCTTTACTCACCCAAGGGTCATCCCAAAAACTAATATCAGAGTTAGGGTGGACATGATACTGAATCAAGGGAAGAAAAACATCCCTGTGCTTCAGAATATTCCTCCAAGTCCAACTACTATGTTGTGCTATGTCCATAAACCAAAACTTCCCATTCTTGATATTATAATGCCACGTCCATTTGACCCAAAGACTGTCCTTCTTATTTAATAAATCATCAAAGTGCTTGCTGAAAGCAGCTATGTTCCATTTCTTAGCATTTATAATTCCAAGCCCACCCAATTTTAAAGTAGACTCAAATTTGGTAAACGAGCAAGGCAACAGTTTCCTATTGTGAATACTACCAGTCCAGAAATATCTATTCATTGCAGACCGAACAAGGTGCAGAAGCCTACCAGGAAGGATAATAGTTCGAGCCCAGTAGACTAAGGAAGGAAACACAACAGATTTTATAAGAACAAGCCTACCACTTTGAGACAAGTTCCTATTATCTCAAGCATTCATGACAGAAGTAATCTTATTAAATAGGGGAAGACAATCAGCAATGGTAATTCTTTTTGAGATTAAGGGGAGACCTAAATACCTCATATCATTGTGCATACAAGAGAACCCAATTAGCTGATACAGAACAGAAGCATGTTCATCACTGACTCCTGCAACAAGCAAGGTAGATTTGGAGTGGTTAATTGTGAGGCCTGTCATCATGTAGAAGGACTGCAGAGCATTTAGGATACCACTCAAAGAGGTAGCTTCTGGTTTAGTAAATATCATAACATCATCAGCAAACATAATGGACGAAATTTTATGGTGAGTGCACTTTGGGTGATACTTTATGAGATTTTGTGAGAATTTATTCTTGAGAATAATAGTGAAGACTTCCATGACCAACAGAAATAAGTAAGAGGAGGTAGGATCCCCTTGTCTAATTCCTTTTTTACTTCTAAAATAACCAACAGGTCTACCATTAACTAGCACAGAGAAGGAAGGAGTGGAAATGCAAGTGTAAACCCAGGAAACAAAGATTTTTGGGAAGCCCATCATAGCCATAATCCTCACAATGGAAACCCAATGAATAGAGTCATAGGCTTTGGATATGTCAATTTTAAGAGTAGCAGCTGGAGTTACATTACCTCTGCCATATCCTTTTAATAATTCTTGGGCAAGAAGTACATTATCAAGAATATTCCTAGAAGGAATGAAAGCTGCCTGATTGAGAGACACCACAGAAGGCAGAACACAAACTAATCGAGATGCAAGAATTTTGGAGATGCATTTGTAAACTACATTACAACATGAAATTGGCCTGAAGGAAGAGACTCTAGAAGGAGGAGAAACTTTTGGAATTAAGGCAATGTTAGTGGAATTGACTTCCCCTAGTAATTTACATTTTTTAAAGAAATTATGGATTGCCTGACAGAACTCATGACCAAGCACACTCTAAGTTGAAATGAAGAATGTTACATTAAGACCATCAGGGCCTCCAGAAGAATGTTGGTTCATGGAAAAAAGGACTGTCTTAATTTCTTCATCAGAAAATAGTTTAATTAAAGCATCAACTTCAAGTAAGGAAAGTCTAGGCAGGGAAAGGGATGATATTTGGTTTAAGTCAGGAGAGAACCCAGAAGAGTTGCCAAGAATATTAGTGAAGTAGTCAATGAAGCTTTGTCAACAGATTCAGGAGTGGAAAAGAAATTACCTTGATCATCCATAATGCTAAAAATATTATCTCTAGCATGTTTAACTTTTAATGAATCATGGAAGAATTTAGTATTCTTATCTCCTTCTTCATGCCATTTGTTGTGAAGTTGCTTCCTTTTCATACTAGCTTAAAAGTGAAGAGCTTTATTCACTTCTATGTATAATCTTCCTACATCAGCAGCTGCATTTTCATCCTCGGGATTAGCCATCATGAATTCTTGTTTGACCTTGAGTTGCTCCAAAAGGGAGAAAGAGAGCAGACTGCCATGCCCAAAGGTGGAAGAAGCCCACAATTTAAGTGATTTCTTGATGCTTTTTAATTTCTTGTAAAACTTAAACATAGGGTTACCAAAACAATTAAAGGTAGAATTAACTTGAGAAACTAACACAAGGAAATAATCATGTTTAGCCCAAGCATTACAAAATTTAAAACTTCTATTTTCTCTTCTTAAATGGTGATCGAGGGACAGAATCAATGGAGAATGGTCAGACAGAACAGAGAGAGGAAGAAACATTGACAAAGAGGGCCAAGCATTGAGGGAAGTGATGTTACAAAAAGCATGATCAATTGTTGTGAAGGTTCGTACACCACTATGGCTACGATTGTTCCATGAATATTTAGCTCCTGATTTGTTAACCAAAATAAGATCAGAGTCATAAATAGCAATATTAAGAGGAGCAAGATCACCAGGAAGGAGAGGAGATCCACCATGTTTATCATCAAAGTCAAAACAAGAATTAAAATCTCCAAGAACAACCCAAGGATGAGTGTGCTGCCGAAGTGGAGGAAGGGATTCAAATAGCAGATTTCGAGAGAGAGGAGAGTTATTAGCATAAACAAAGGTAATGTAGAAGGAAGTTTGAGTTTGAGAAACAAGGACATGGAAATGAATGAATTGACTAGAAGAAAGGATGGGGGATAATGTCAAGACAGCGGGATCATAAATAACAAGAATTCTCCCATATGAAGCAGTATCAAGATTGTGATAGTAAGCCCAGGCAGGATTAGTATAAGAAGCTGCTTTAATGGATAAAGGAAGGTTGAGTTTTGTTTCTAGTATGCCAAAGAGACAAATGTCATACAGGTTAATTAGGCTTTTCACCTGATCAAGTTTCAAGTTGGAGTGAGCACCTCTAACATTCCATGAAGCAATTTTTTTAATCATGGGATAATTAAAGTGATAAGTGAGATTTATTTCCTCTCTTTGCTGAAAGAGCTTTTGTTTCAATTTGACGAGTTTGCAGAGAAATGGGGGAGGACATATCAGTGGAGGGGGGTTTTGAGGAGGGGGGTCAGGAGGTGAGATAGAAACAGGGGATGGTAGGATAGATGGCCATCCTGACAAGTCAATGTTGAAATTATACGATGGGGGAACTGCTGTGTGATTTTCCACCACAGATTGTTGCATGGAGACTATAACTTGCTTAATCTATTTTTCAAATGACATACACCAAGTTGTGTTAAAATCTGATACAGGAGAATGTACATGCTCAATCACTGTAGGTGAAACATCGGCCACCTCTAGATTACAGAGAGTATTGGCACTTGATGGAATTTGTTGTTCCAACCCATCAGTTTTTTGATTGATTACTCTAAAACTGTCAGAATTTTCCTCAGAAGTATTACCATTACTCAATGAATTATTATATGCAATATCATATCTGGTCCCATCATAAGTAACTTCACCTTCCTCCACATCTTGCCCTACCAAATTACCATGATCATGATCATCAAATTGTAGTAAAATAAATTTGTTATTTTAGTAACATGATCAGAAGTCACACGGCCAACACTATGGGTTCTGATCCCTACTTCAGTAGTAGTATTAATTTCCTCACTAACGTTCAGAAATGTTTTATCCTTGCCCCTAGACTTATTCATGGTTACAGTTTGCACTTCTTCACTTGATATTTTCTTTTTCCCCTTATTATAATTCACTTTATGCCAGAATTGTTTCACTTTGTTATCTTTATCCACCCTTATACCTTTCTTCACCTTACTTTGATCAACCTCACTATGTTTGAGATGAACATTATTGTCACAAACATTTTTACTACTTTCACCAGTTACTTCAACTTTATTACAACTTGTTACCATATGCCCAAACTCCTTACAAGTAATGCATATTTCAGGTCTCCACAGATAATCAACTTTTACTATTTGATCTGAACCATCAAGTAACTTAACTGCAAAATTATCAGGAAGTTCATGCTGAGGGGAAACTTCAACCAAACATTTAGCAAAGGAAATCCTCTCAAATTTTTCAGTAGATGCATCATACATAAGAGCTTACCAACCCTGGAAGCCAACCAGTTAATACCCACAGAAGACCAGGCATACAGTGGGATATTAGAGAGCTTAATCCATACAGGAACTGCTTTAATGCTTCCACAGCTGTTATCTACATTTTCATCCCAAGGCTTCACAATAAACAGTTTATTCTTCATAACAATAGGATCTGATTCAGCAATCCTTCTCTTATCTTCCTCGTTAGAAAACTTGAATAAAAACAGGAACCCATCTGATTTTACACTAATAGATCTCTGTAATTTCCATGCCTTTTTGAGGTAATAAAGGACAGAGGAGTAAGGAAGAGGATTATCAAGAAAGAAACCAACTACGTATTCCTTCCACATCGAGTTTCCTACCTGAACAACTTCAGTTGGGGGCACAATGGCATCACCATTATATACTAACTGTATTTCACGAGGAACATATTTACCTGCATTGATTGGTTTGGCCTTAAACAAGGAATTCCAAGCAACAGGAGGTGAAGGATGGGATGGCATAGGAGGAGACGAGAGAATCGGGATAAAAGGTATGGTACGAACAGAGGAAGGTATGGAAGAAGGTAGGGTTGGCATGGAAGAAACAGAAGCAGGAGGTACAAGGAGAGGGGATGAAGGACAGGGTTGATTGGATGTTGAAGGACGAGTTGGGTCGGCGGGAAAAGAAATTGAAGGAGGAGGGGACCCCATTAAAGAAAAGAAAAAAAGTAGTGACTATTGTGTGGAGATAGAAGATGAAGAAGAGGTAGAACTTGGGTTGCTCTATGGTTTGTATTTATAGGGGTAGCATGCATATTAGATCAGAAGCCCTCTTCTAGAGATGTCTAGACATCAGTCCAGAGCAGTGTGAAAAATTAGAGGGAACCATGAGTTATGAGTATAACTCGGTACCGATTTATCATTATAACTCGATATCGAGTTATCCCCTTAAGGGGAAACTTGTACTCTCCTCTTGTAACATTCTCCTTGCGTCATTTTGGGGTGCCCCTTGTGTTTTCATAGACCGATGACTTGTTTTGATGATTGTTCCTCCATAACTTGGTTTGTTCTGCGGTTTACAGGACCTAACTCTTAAATTGTTGAGATAGGTCATCCAAAACTTTATGAAATCACTTGGGCATACATATATGAGCTAGGGAATAACTCGTGTGTAATTTGAGAGGCTGGTTATGTAGCATGATAACTCGGTACCGACCTATAGCCATAACTCGATACCAACTTATGCACTTAGCATAATTCTTGTCCAAATTTTCCCAAGCTACTTCCTTTGTTCATTTGAGCGTGCCTTCCAAATTATAAGTCGTTTCATCTTCGTTTCGACATTTTAATTTCTATTTATTTCTGCTTGGTTAAAAATCTAGTTAAAAGTGTCTTAAAGATATCATTCTATCTTGAAAATATATCGTAGCATCGTATAGGCTTAACCAATACATACCAAAGATTATCCCAAAATCAACAGAATCAAACATATATAAATTGCAGATAAATTTATGACCTAATAAATCAAATTTTAAGTGATTGCATCTCATTTCTAGAATTGCATAACCTCCAATCAAATTTGCAACCCACAGAGGTTATAAGATATGTTGGTTCCTAGTTTAATTTGTCCACTAAATAAATATATAAAGGAGTGCAATGCTCCAGTATCAAATAACACTTCGACGGGTATGCTATGTATAAGAAGCATACCTCTCAACACAGCCTTTTCTCCCTCCTTGGTTGTTGGTTCAGAAGTTGTAGGTTCCAAAGCATAACCTTTCCTTTCTCAGCTTTGACAAGCTCAGGATATTCCATATTGTTGCGATTATAGCTTCTCAATCCTTTCTTGTCCATGGCCTTCTTATTGACCATGGCATGACAGTCATTAGCAGAGTTCTCCCTCTTGTCTTACTTATAACAAGTCACCTTATATTTTCCTTTCTTTGAAATTCCATATTTATGAGTTCCCTTCTTTCTTTTGGATTAAATCGTTTTTCTCTTCTGGTCCTAAAGCCCAATGGATTTATCCTCCACCACCACAGACTTATTTTTCCCAATTAATGTAAAATAATCCTCATTCCTTATATCCATGTCTACAACAACATTACATGGATCTCTAAAGTGCGGCATAGTTGCTCTAGCGATCTTGGGCTTCAACCCCTAAATAAACTTCTTGTTCTTCTTGAGCAAAGTGTTAATGACAAGTTGCTCATGCCTCGCAAGTACATTAAACTTGACTACATACTTCAGAACTAACATATCACCTTGTTCTAATTCAAAAAACTTCTTAAACAAAGTAGATTTTGCTGCTTCAGGTATGAACTGTTCCTTAAAATTTCCCCTAAAGTCGTCTAAAGTAAGATCATTGTCTAGTATGTCCATAGACAAAATATTCCTATAATATCCCCTATTTTGGGTACTAAAAATGAAACCCCAATGTGCCGCAGTCACCTTGGGGTTATCTTTTTGCAACAGAATTAGTTCATTATTTATAAAATAGTTAAGTAAACATAGCAACTACATATTGTTCATTATACAAAACAGTCCTTGCGTTTATTTCCATAAATTCTTAATCATTCCCACATATGGGTAAAATATAAATCATTACACAGTAGCATCAAAGATGGGATATTTGATGATGCCAAACCCTACTAGTCTTCAATATTTACATTACATGGTAGAATAATAGCTAGAGCAAAAATAATAATAGTAAGGCTTCCTGGCCGTCCTTGACCTTAGCATAGTGTTGGCAGAAAAAGTCCTACTTTGACTAATAACTATAATCTAAAAATCTTATTACTCAACTTACTCAAATGAGTACCCGTGAGTTTATAGGGGGGAGAACAATAAACACATGAGTCAAACATTAAAATGGTATGAATAATATCATCTTTCATCTAAATTCCTCCGCTGGTGGGATCATGCCGCTAAAGTATAGAACAACTTCCCCCACTCCAGCCTTGCTTACACAATCAATTAAGGACTATCATAAGCCATAAGTCACAATAAAATAGTTGTTAACGTAAACACATAAAATTTGTCTTCATAAAACTACACTCGAAACTATCCTGGATTTACAGTCTCGGTAAACATAATATTTATCCTATGGTCATTTTTAAATTTCGATAACACTACTTCCAAAACTAGCATTAGTTTCATGTATTATATTTCTTATACCGTAAGGTACAACCCTAAACGTTTCAATTAATAATTTCTTAGCTTTATACCGAAAGGTACATCCCCTCCTAGTCCTAATAATTCATTTATTAATTTTATACTACAAAGTACAACCCTAAAAGAACCTTTGTCTTTATGTATATACTGCAAAGTATAAATTAAGCAGTCTTAATTCTTTGTTTTATACTGCAAAGTACAAGCCTAAGCAGTCTTGGTTCATTATGTTTATATTGCAAATTACAGTCCTAAGTAGTTCCTTTACCCTTTTCTTAAGCTTGAACCCCATAAGAGAGTTACAACCGCTCTCGTGAAAGCATACCACCCACCTAGATGTCCCACATCCGCTCAGAAGTTGAATGTTGAACCCTTCCCCTTAAAGAAGGGGCATTCGTGTAAGGGTTCCTACTCAGCATAAATTAGCCCTTTGAACATGTATTATTTTTAGGTTCTCACTTATTTACTTCTTAATTATCTTTAAATTTCAATACCTCACCTAATTATTCATTTACTAGGCCTTAACTTTGGTTCTTCATTAAGTTCATTTGGCTCCCAGCCCTCATTTGGTTATCTTAAACCTTGGAACTACTTCTGTAACACATTACACTTTTTGCAAAACTCTAAATTTTACCACTGGCCATCTTAAGCCTTAGGTTTCAGTATTGCCTTATCTCTAAAAGCTAATAGGTCTCAGCACTAACTTTTCCTGAAAGTCAATAGGCCTCGGCTAATGAATCACAACTCTCTAGTTTCGTCCTAGGGAAGGCTAGTTAATACACTTTCGTTAGGAACACCTTCATCTGAAACACTTCTATGGAACCTTCGACCATCACCTTAAGCTATATTATTACTTAGTTCATTAAATTGGAACTTCTCTTAGTATTTTTTAGTTCATTTTAGGTTTCGGGTGTTATACCCTCAGCATAACACCTTCAGCTCGGTATACTAAAAAGCCTATCCCTTTGGCTGTCCACATCTACAATTCTGACCATATCTGCGTATATCTTTCCACGTGTCGCCACGTTATTCGTACAACCTCTAATTTTTATTAGCGGCAATGTCCTTTATTTTATTTTTATAGCAACTTTGTAGGATCTTGTCCTTTTATTGCTTGGTCATATTATTTACATGCATAATTAAGTCTCGGTTGCCTTGCTATTTAGTTTTGGATTTCCAATTTAACTTTCAAAAGTAGTTATTTTTATTTATAAAATTCTCGGAATTCATAAATAAATCCTTTAGCATATTTTGGCCAATGTTTCCATTTTTAAACCATAAAAATGATATTACTCACCTAAGTCGTTAGATTTTCTAGACCTTTATTCTTCTTCAGTTTACTTAGCATTTTCTCGTTTTCTTCTTCTTTTTTCTTTTTCTTAATAACTTTCGCGGGTAAGGTTTTATTTTGAAGAAAGAATGAAAATTAGATTAGAAAGATGTGTCTAGTGACACAGACACACATACATATAGAGTAAGGGTTTTGATTTGGAATTAACCTTTTGTTGCCAAATTTTATTAATATATTAACCTTGATGTAAGATCTTCTCTTATTCAAATATTACATCTTCTCTTTACCTATTTGCAAATGAATTTTAATCATATTTTGCCTTTTTACCAAATCTATTTGCAAATGAATTTTAATCATATTTTTCCCTTTTACCAAATCCTCATTATTCACGCATTTAAATGGATTCCTGTAATACATGGCCAACAATTTCCTTTAATATTGGATCTCCTATATTCGATCTCTCTTCACCTAATTTATTTCACTTAATAAAAATATACGTCATTCAAAAATTTATATTTTCCTTTATAACAGAACATTGCAAACATATATGTTAAGTTTAAACAAATAGCTCGTGTTAACTCCCTTAGACCTTATCTTTCATTTCCCAAATACAGTCCTCTTGGTCCTTACTCCATTGGACCTATACAAGCTTCACTTCCTTATCTCAAAACTTCTTTACATCTCGATCAGTAATTCGAATGGGCTTCTTAACATTGATAAGGTTTGGTTCAATAACCAAGTATTCTATAGCTCTCAATCTTACTATATCATTTAGGTCCTAAATACACTTCCTTAAAAGTGATACACGAAACATATTATGGACCCTAGAAAAAGCATTCAATAATTCTACATTATAGGCTACTTTACCGATCCCCACTTATATCGAAAATGGGCCAACATACCTTGGCGCTAATTTTCCATCCTTTTCGAATTTCATAGTGCTCTCATTGATGAAACTTTAAACAATACATGATCTTACAGATCAAACTTCCAGTCTTTTTTGCTTCCTATCGACATAGCTTGTCTACCTCAATTGAGCATCCTTCATTCTTTGCTGAATTTACTCAACCTTTTTTGAATCTTATCTTCATGTCTCAGTACATCTTAGTTTCTCATATGTAAATAGCATAAATGATGGCATTAGTTCTTGCCTTCTTTTCGAAGATCTCTTATTTATGGGACATTCAACCTTCTTTTCTTCCGAATCTAACCTCTTTTGTCAACTTTGAAACCCCTTAACACATTAGTCTTGGCACTAGTCCTTAGGCACCTAATCCCTTTAGTACAAAGTAGATCTTCTCTTTACTTCTCAACAATCCGTTCCATGAGAATTGGCCGAACTTCCAAGTATGATAGTGTCCAAAAGCTCTACTCGAACCAACCCTCTATAAAGTGTATATTGTAGGAAGTCAATGTCTCTAAAATTTTCCACTCTTTGATCATGGCCAAAATGCAATATTTTGCCTTTGGTTAAAGGCATCGACAACCTTATTTCCTTTCCTCGAAGTATACTTAATTCCGATGTCATAAGAAGGCAAAACTCCAACTACATATATTGCCTCATGTTCAACCCATTTTAAGTTTCTCAAAGACCTATGGTCCGTAAATAGTTCAAACCTTTCTCCTAAAAGCCAATGTCTCTAAATCTTTAATGCGGAGATAACATTTGCCAACTCCAAGTCATGAGTCAGATATCTAACATTATATGTTGGCAACCGCCTAAATGCATAAGCTATTAATTTTCTTTTTTACATCAATACTACCCCTAACCTCAAACCAAAGCATCGATGTCAACAATCATATCTTTATTGTCTTCGGATATAATTAAAACTGGAGAATTTTTCAACTAAAGCTTTAACTCTTGGAATGACATCTCTCACTCACTTGTCTAAACGTACTTCTCGTTTTTTCCGAGTAAGTCTCATCATTGGTGCTGCTATACGAGAAAAGTCCTTAATAAATCTTTCAAATCACTTTCAATTTCCATTTCCATTTAAATCGATTCAATTCCGATTTCAATTCGAATTAACTTCGATTCCAATTTTAAATCAAATAAACTTCAATTTCAATTCCAAATTAATCCAATTTTGATTTCAATTCCAACTAATTTCAATTCTATTCCAATTTGAATTAATTTCATTTCAATTCTCAATTTTAAATCATCGATATAGCCTGCCAACCGTAGAAAACTCTGAACTTCTGTTACAGTCTCGGGTTCCTTTCATCGATTCACAACTTCAACTTTGAAGGGGTTAGGGCCAAAACCCTTTTCGAAACAACATGGGCTAAGAACTTAACTTCCCTTCTCCAAAAATGACATGTAATAATTTTTGCCTTTAACTTATCTTATCTTAATGTCTCTAACAAAAATCTTAGGTGAATCTCATGCTCTTTCACATCAATTCAGTGCACCAAAATATCATCTATAAATACTATCGCATATTGACTTTACAAAGCTCTTTCTTACCAACTCCGCTATTTACATCTTCAACTCCCCCAACTGCTTCAGAGGGGGTCGACTAAATGGTTTAGCTATCAGTATTAACTCAATTCGGAACTCGAAAGCTCTCAGGGATAGTGGTCTCGAGGCAAATTAAAATACATCAGGGAAGTGTTTAACGATTCGTACTTCACCGGTGCCTACATCCTTCAAAGCTAAAGCAAAACATTCGCCTTTGCAAGTAGGATTAGGCTTTTTTGAAACTACTAGTACTCTTTCCTTTCGGTCTGGCTGACTTAATGCTATGATCCTTTTAGCATGGTATATTTATGCGCAATAATGCTACAATCAATACGTCCCTAAACTAACTTCAAAACCTATAAAGTCAAACACATACGGATCACATAAAAACTAACACCCACCTAACTCAATCTCTAGATTAGTGCATCTAAATCTGAAAATGGCATATCCCCTTATTGGATTTACTACATGTGTGGAGGTGACTAAACAGGTAATCCCTAACTCAGGCCTGTGAACTAAATCTTAAGTTATAGATGAATGTATAGCACAGGAATCAAATACTACTCTAACCGAAATACCAAAAATTAAAGTGATACCTTCCAAAAAAACATTCTTGCCTTTCTCTTCAGCAGTTGGTTATTCCCTTGGTCCCTCTAAAGCAAACACTCTAGACCGCAACTCTAGGTAGTCTTTCTTCGGATATCCTGCTTTGTCACAGTTAAAAAAATTTCATTTCCCCCTAAGTTCTCGCCGTTAGACACATAGATGCATAGTTCCCCCTCTACTCACAATTAAAACAAGCAACTTCAGTAATAGCAGTCTCGACACTCTTTCCTTTTAGCATAGTCTTCTGCCCTTAGCATAAGGTGTGAACTTTTTCTATTGCACTGCCTTGGACCTTGTCTTAACTCTCCGCTTTTTTAATACATCCATTATACCATTGGGTCATGTCCATAACAAATTCAAAAGGAGATGCTAAGAGCCCTATCACATTATGATCTAGACTCTACTTCAAACCCATGATAAACTTCTTATTATTCTTTAGTGGGGTATTATAATCTCACGGCCATACTTCGCCAAATAGTTGAACTTCTAGATGTACCCATCCATCAAAAGATCTCCTTGCCTTAACTCGATAAATTTCCACAACAACACACTCTATTTGAGACTTGGATATAAATTGAGTTTCAAACCTCTCCTTAAACTGGTTCTATGTGATCTCCTCCTCAACGATCTCAGTAATTACCATTTCCCACAAATCCATAGCATCTTCATGTAATTTCCTCGATGCCAATCTTCTCCTTTATGCATCATCTGAACCCAAATCTTCAAAGACACACTCGCAAATTGTCAACCATTTCAACATTTCAACCGTGGGCTCCTTCCTCATAAACATTTTACCTCCCAAGTTTCGGTAGTCATGATTCATCTTTGAGAAATTCCCTCTTGCTACATGCCTTAGCGCTACTACCTAGGGCATGTTCTCCCTCATCATTTGCACCATAAATTGCCAAAATAAGGCAATCACATCCATACCCATTGCATCAGCTGGAGAAGCTTTGTTTTCGCCTACCATCGCCCTTCGCCTTCGTTTCTCCCACTACTCTAGGTGCTTTCGATCTCTCTCTTGTATTTGCTCCTCCTACCATAATTTGTCCACTTCTCATTTCCATCTTTCTTTTCTGTTAAGCAAGCCTTCATCAAAAACGAAAAGATTAATAGAAACGTAGATATATCTACCTATATTTCTATATATCAAAATACAAATACATTATTTAATAGCATATACCCTTGCCAAGGTGTTTGTTTTCTTCTAAGTACTTAATTAATTATTTCTAGCTCTCTTTTACTTAAGTGACCCCCAACCTTGCTTGAGACCAATTGCAACATTGTTATCTAGCCTTGTGACTAAGTCATGTCAAGATATGTCAGATCGATCAAAGAAAAGAATAACTAAGTAGGAATCCAGAGCGATAACTACCAAGCTCAAGTGTTAAGCAAGGCCAAGAGGTAAAGTCATAAGCCAACCAACATCTTCAAAAATGACCTACACAACACCTACTACAAGTACCAAGCCCAAAAATGCAAAGACCAAGTAAAGTCATGGTTCGGTACCGGTCCTTAACATTTGCCCAAACTTGTTGTATAACTCGTTCCCTACAATGTTAGAGCAATTGTCAGTAAACGTACGCCAGTATGGGATGTTTAGTTTGACCATCATGACTCGAATGATTGATGGAAAAATCAAGTGCTTTCGTCCAACCTCTGAACCAAGGAATTTGCTCAATTACAAGCCCATAATAATGCAACCGAATGTCGAAGACTAAGATACAAGCCAACTGAACATCCATAAGAGAGCAAGGAAGTTTCGTAGAACAATCTTCTGGATTGATACCAATCAATGGAGAATGGTTTGATATTGATCCCTGAACATTGGTGAGTCGGCCACGATCTTCTAAAAACAGCAACTTTAGGACGTGAGAAGCATGGGCAAGAACGTGGTGGAGAAAATTCCATCGACCTACAGCCATAAATAAAGGAGAAGAGCCATTGTTTAGAGGAATATTGGCTTGTGTAATAAATTTCTATATTTTCTCTATAATCCCACGGATCATCACCGATCCATCGCCACTGAACCATAAGATCAACGTTGTAAAACTCAACAAAAATATAAGCAAAGTTCAAGTGGACGTAGGCCTGATTAATCGAACCACTGTAATTGTTATATGTTCACTTTTCCTCATTTTTAATTTATATTCTTTATTTCATTCTCCTTTATTAATCTTTGGGTGTTTGTGCCAAATTTTGGTGTTTGGTGCTTTCATTTGGAATGTATCGATCTCAAGCTATTTGGATCTATTTCCTACTTTTGGATTACTTAAGTCCATGTGGTGGATCCGTTAGTTTCATTCTTATAATCCATGACTACTTAGATTTTTGCAAAATCTATCTCAGATTTAACCAAAGTAATGTCTCCATGAAACACCAGAGAAAAATTCGCCACCTTTAGGCCTGTTAACGATGTTGAGAACGCTGGTTCTCAACATGTTGAAGAAGTTGCTCAACCTAACGTTACTGAAATTCAAAGTCCTTCAGACATGATAACATGGGTTAAGATGGATAGGATGATGAAGTATTTGAATGAAATGTTGTATGAAAGCTAGGAAGCAACAAGGAAACAAATGAAGGAAAGCTTGGATCTGCTGAACCAGTTATTTTATAGTCGTAAAAGGAATAGAAGAGAGTTGTCACCTTCTAATTTTGAAGATGGAAATAGTTCCTCATTATCTGATGAAAAACATAGAGAAAGGAAGCAGCAAATAAAGTGAAAGGAAACTGAAACCTCGAAAAGCAAATTGGACAATGCTCAAAGTGCAAGTGCATGGGTCGATATTGACCCATCCTCTAGGATCGATAACAAACCCTGTCGACATGATGTAGATGCAGAGGGAGTTGTTGGCTTAAATGATGATATTGGGTGGAGATGGACTTGTTGCTGGTGGCCAGAATGGTGAAATTCAAATGACTGTTGTTGGTCTATCATGCAAAAATCATAGAAATAGATCAACTAGACGAAAGTTTCTCCTAAAGACAAAGGAACCCAGGTACCATGGAACTAACCGAGACTATTTGCAGAGCTAAACACTTGAGGTAGGCTATGGTTATCGTCGTCCAGTAGATCAAATTGAACTAGAATTTTTGGCTGATACGGTTATAAAGTCAATGAATGAAAACCTGCACAGAAACAACGATGAATAGGCTCTTCTCCCAGTAGGAACTCGTTTACAGAAGAGATATTGCATGAAAAATATTCTTGAAGATTCACTATGCCTATAATGTAGTCCTATAGTGGAACAATGGATTCAAGGTAGCATTTGTTGAAATATGAATGGCATATGGACATGGCAAGGGCAACAAATGTTGTCAGCTGTCGATGTTTCTCGATTTTCCTTGAAGGTACAACTAGGACGCAGTTCACCCATCTTGCATCGAGATCCATATCGTTGTTTGTTCAATTGGCAAAGAAGTTTGTTGAACAGTTTCGCTTGCACATTTCTCATCCAGGATGTGATTTCATTATCAAACTTTTCCAAAGTACTAGAGAGTCATTGAAGGACTTTTGGAGTAGATTTATTATGGCAGTGACAGAAGTAAGTAACGTTAAAGAGACATAATATTGGTAGCTTTGATCAGGGGGATACATCCAGATACTGGTTTCGGAAGATGATTGAAGATGAAACCACCACTGACTATAGATGATTTTTGTCGAATGACAACTCAATTCTTGCACTTGGAAGAGGCAAGTATGACTGCCAGTAAAGCCGACGGTAGAAAATCGACTAAAATGATTTAGAGTAACGTGGCTTTGAAGAAACCCGACAAAGGTTCTAGGAACATCGTCGTTAATGTGGGAAACATTGGCAATAACCAAAAAAGAATAATCAGGTGATGGAGGCAGGAAGCTGGATTTCAAGGAACGCCCAAGGTTTCCAAAGTGTGAGGATTATACCCCATTAAACAATTCAATTGAAAAAATACACCTTGCGACGTAGGGTACTGAGCATTAAAAGCTGACTCCAAGGGAGTCGACCAGGAGAAAGAAAAGGTCTGGGAAGTATTGCTGCTTTCACAAGACCCATGGCCATAATTCAAATGAATGTAGACGTTTGCGAGATACGATTGAAGATCTAATCCAGAAAAAGAAAATCCAACAATATGTGAAAGCCCTACCGGATGGCGGGCAAGAGAACGCTTATCCCCAGTAGCAACCGCTCCAATGGGGCCAGGCTGGGCCTAGCGGTGATGAGGTTGGACATCTTGGGAAAAGACTTATTATCAACATAATGTTGTAAAGGAATGAGATGGAAAGGTATGAGAGTTCTTTGAAACATGTTGTACAAGAAATTTGCTTTGCCATCGAAGATGAAGCTCCAACAAAGCAATTAAGGACTATAAAGGATGGCATTGTGTTCAAAAGTCATGACATGGGTAGGGTTGAAGTACCTATGCTTGATCCCTTTGTGATTACGACAATGATTGGGCCAGCAACTGTGAAGAAAGTGCTTGTTGATTGTGGAAGTTCTGTCAATATACTGTTTAAAAAAGCTTATGACCAGAGGATGATGGATGGTTAGGATTTGAAACCTTGTAAATTTGTAATTCAAGGATTTAAAAGGGAGGCTACAGAGCTTATGGGTTGTGTAGACCTACCGGTGGGTTTAGAAAAAGGTAACCACAAGAGAGTGCATGTTGTGACCTTCGCGGCAATCGACGGACCACTTAAAGGATCTGTCAAAAATGTTTGGTGTGCTCCGGAGATATGGTGTAATACCCCATATTTTTAGTGACATTATTTAGGAAATTTAATTAGTTAAATTAAATTAAATAATGTGGGATTGATTAATGGATTGAGATTTGTAATTTAATTAAGGGGTTGTCGTGCCATGTTAATGAGTAAACAATGAATCAAAGAATTAAGGTGTTAGGAAGTAAGGGAGGGAAAAATAGGAAAATGATTAAACTTATACTCTAAACCCTTAGGAAAACAATATACAAGTTCATTTCATATTTTCTCAAACAAAAACACTTCTAAGGCCAGCCACCATTAGCAATCTCAAGAGAAGATAAAGCTAGGAGTCAAGAGAAGAATCAAATCAATTAATCAAGATCAAATCTCACATCCTTAATCATAAAGCAAAGATGAATAATGACTACATCTCATTTTTCTTAATGATTTTCGATTTTAAGGAAAAATCCAAATTCATGATTATGCCATGTTTTTGAATGATTAAATGATTATATATGCTTGTTAATGATTTATGCTTATTCATATAGATTTTATGATATGTTTGATGTGAAAACCCCATTTATTGATCTAAATGCCTTGCGATCTTAGAAATAGATCAGAAATGATGTTTTAGAGATGGGTTTCAATTTTCATAATTTTCTGAATTAATATGGATTTTATATTAATTTTCTAGTGAAGAAAATGATATATTGGGTTATAAATAATTTATGGTTAAATTATAAATAATTTGGGTCTGAAATTTATATATGTAGAAAACATATTAAAAAGGATTTTCTAGAATTTTTGTAGAATTCTCCAAAGTGTTTTGATGAATATATAAAATTATTTAAGGTATTTGACTTAAATGTTTTATATATTTATAAAAGGAGAAGGGGTATTTTGTAAATAAATTAAATTGTTATTTTTGAAATTATGGTAGTGCTTTTAGAAAAGAAAAATTTGCAACCAATAAGATTTTGACAAACAAGGCAGGTTAGTTAAAAAGATTACTTAATAAGGTTATAAACCAGATTTTCATGCCAAAAACAAGTTTCGCCACTTTCGCCACCCTGCCTTCGACTTTGATGGCTTTCGACTTAGTGGTTTTGCCTTTGTCACCATCAAAACCAATGCACCTAGTATCAATTCATTGGTATGTGCCGAATTGGATAAGGAACGGATGGTAAAAGGTTGAAACCAGGGGTTCCGAAGGAGGTCGAAGCGTCACTTTGTTTTAAATGAAAATTGCGCCTGCTTTGTTTTCGACTGTATAGCTTTCGACACAGTTAAAAGGTTTTAAAGTAATGGTTGCGCCTTTGTTTTGAACAAACTGTTTTCGATCTAGTTGGCTTTCGACTAGGTCAATGGTTTAAAAAGAATGGATTTAAAACGGATTGCGCCATTGCTTCTAAGTATAGGCTTTCGACTAGGTCGAAGACCTTTAGCTGCCGCCTCTTACCTTTCGAAGCAATGCCTTCGAAAGGGTATACTTGCTTTTATAAAACCCTGTCACTTCTCCAATGCTTCCGGAAGGATGGTTTCAACACCATCACTTCTTTGCTTTGTTTTTGGCTTTCGAAAGAGTTGCTTTCGACCCTGTTGGATGTGACCCTTAAATATTTTTTAAAGATTAACCCCAAGGTTTCGAAAGATAAGGTTCTGAATGGTTTCGAAAGGTATTCCCACATGTTTTAAAAATTGAAACCAAATACTTTCGAATGGTATAAGACATTGATGCTTTCAAGAGGTTTTAAGGAAGATTTTTAAGGGGTGGTTCCCCAAGGGTTTTGAAAGGTTTAAAGGAAAGGTTTTTCTAATGGTTTCGAAAGGCTACGTTTAAAGCTTTTAAAGAGAGGATGTCTAAAGTTTTAGCTTTTGATGGAAAAGGTATTTTAATGGTTTCGAAAGGTTTATATAAGTTGTTTTGAAAGGAAGGTTTTGGCCTTTCGGCCTTGATGAAGGAAAGGGTTTATTTAGTTATGAAAAGGGTACTTTCAATGGGATCGAAGGGGTACTTTCAAATGTTTATAGGTTTTCATCAACAAAGATTTGGGTAAAGTATATATATAATATAGCAAGGTGATTTTGAGTAAAGCATAGAGTATATGTGTTTTCCTTGTTTAAGTTTGGTTTAAAAGGTTTTAAATCAATTTTAGATGAAAAGGTTTTCAAGGAAAATTTTGTGAAGGTATCCCTAAGTAAAATGAATTAGATATTAGAATACCAAATGGAACTCGTACAGGGTCGTGAATTATACATTAGCTATTGGCCCTAGCTAATTTAGTCCAAAATTCCAATGTGTAGGGCTTTGTCACAGGTAAGACTAAAATTATGATTACACACAGAAGGGAATATATGTTTGTATACAGATAGGTTATTGGTGAGCCCGCAAAGCAATTAGGATCAGGTGACACTGGGAGATGTCAAGTTAAGGACAAACCATCCAGAAGGGAAGTATTTAACAGATAGTTTAAGGATAGACCGTTCCGAAGACGTGTGTCTAACAGATGTTAGATTATTTTATTATATTGTCTAATAGGCCCAAGTCAGCCAAAGGTTAGTAGTTAGCCAAACAAAACTATGGTGTTCAGACAGATGGTCCATTTGTTACCTGATATGTAAGTTTACATAAAATACTTTACGGTTTTAACCTATTTTGGTTGCAGGATTATGATTTGCAAATGATATGTTTTGAAAGGATATTAGTGAGGGGAAACCCGTTCCGCCAAGCGGCGTGGTCTCACTTAATATCATATATCCGAGATGTGTAGTATTATTGACACCAGGCTTTATGTCTGACTCAAAGTTTATGTTTTTCCCTTTAAACTCTTAGGTGCTCAAAGTTGATTTGAATAGGCTGAATGTTGAGGTTTTACAAGTTTTAGTAAGTTGACGAATAAAGCTTCTGGAGACGAGCAGGTGGCTGACGAATAGCTATCTAGGAGTTGCTGTTTTGTTTTGTTTTATTCCTATGTGTTGTAATTAAGACAGATATGTCTATGTAGCCCTCTGGTCAACCAATGGGGCATCATCATATGTCACTCTTGGCGTATTTATGTAATAATTATATTTTATCTGAACCTGGGAAATGATTATGGGATTATGTAATAAGAATGTGACACATATGTTTTGGAAATATAATCAGTAAAATGTTGTTTTTGGAAATCTGTGATTTTGTTTCATATTCAAGTTCTTCTCATATTATGGATACCACTGACGTAGCCGTATTTAGTCGTAGGAAGTTAATACTATGGATGACTGCAGCATCTGTAGCACTTAGCTTTGGGCCTCTAGATAGGGGATGTTACAACTTGGTATCGGAGCATAGGTTTATAAAATACTTTAACTAAAAATGATTTTTTTGAAAACATAATCCTTAGGAATTAGAGTTAAGATCGGAGTTTGGGATAACGCTATAGTAACGTACTTATATTTGCTATATATAGTATACGCTATATCTCGATTCTCCTATCTCTATTTAGGCTATTCTTCTGTATCTCACGAGGCTTGAATATAGATATGGATGCCAGGATAGGCATTGTTAACCTAGGAGGGGACAACACCACCACCAATGGAAATGCCCCACCTAATACAAGGAGGACCCAAGCTAGAAATGTTGGCGTTGGAGTCCCACAAGTGTATATGTGGCAATGTATCAGCTTTTCGTAAACATGCTGCAAGCTGGCATTACCGCTGGGTTTGTTGAAGGAAATGCTGCGGGAGGAGTTCAGGAAGCTCCGGTTGTCTACCATTATGCTAACTTGAGTAGAGACTATGCTAGGCTTGGAGGGAAGCCATTTATTGGAATAGAGGATGCTATATAAATGGAGAACTGGTTGTTGCACTGTGAAAGGATATTTGTTGATTTAGGGCTCAATGACGAGCAGAAGTGGAGACTTGCTTCGAGACAGCTTCAAGGAGTGACTTTATTATAGTGGAATAGTGTGACGGCTGGGGTAAATGAAGTGGAGATGACATGGACTGAGCTTCGGAGAAGGTTCCAGGAGAGGTTCATGTCGGTAATGGCGCAGTCTGTTTTGGTCAGAAAGTTTGTTGGGTTAGAACAAGGAGAAATGTCTGTTTTGGAGTATGCTAGTAGATTTGAAAAGTTGGCTAGATATGGGTATGCCACTGTTGATACAGTGATGAAGAGGAATGAGAAGTTCATCAGGGGATTGAAGCCCGAGTTGGTTAGGGCTACCTTATCGCATATCAGAGATCCCTGTGATATGGTAGTGGAGATGGCGTTAAGACATGAAGAGATGCTTGCGTGTTTGGAGAAGAAGAAGGAAAAGGAGGTCCAGGTTGGGCAAGGTCAAAAAAGGAAGTTCTTTCATAAGAAGGGTGCTCAGAAAGGTGGAGCGACAAAGAAGGTTAAGTCTGAAGTGGTCTGTTACAAGTGTGATAAGAAAGGCCATTATGCAAATGAGTGTCGGACAGGCAAAGGAAAGAAGGTTGCTGAGAAGAAAGGAGTTAGATGTTTCAATTATGATCAAGTTGGTCACTACAAGAACCAGTGCAAAAAGCCTGCTAAAGGAGATAAATGGCAAGTATTTGCATTGGAGCCTGCTACTTCGAAACTGACAATGCAGAAGAAAGGAAAAGCAGTTTTGGGAGGTACGCTTCAGATCCATGATATGTCTGTTAGCGTTTTGTTTGATATTGGTGCATCACATTCTTTTATATCTCGATGTTTGGTAGATAAGCTTAACCTAGAACCCACATATTTAGTTACTTCCTTAAGAGTTTCAAATCCGATAGGAGGGTATGCGATACTTGGGATGAAGTGCGACCACTTAGAGTTTGACTTGCTAGGTTACACTTTGTTTGCAGTTTGCATGTGTTTGACTTGGTAGGGATCGAAATCATATTGGGTATGGATTGGTTAAGTGAGTATGATGCTAGGATATTTTACCAGGATAGGAAAATATCACTTAGACACCCGAACCGTACTGATCGGATAGTCTATATCGTAGAAACCCTAGTTGTGAGGTGAATGCTTTGTTGGGAGTTATGGAGTTAAAAGATGAGTTAAATCGCATTTTCGTAGTTAGAGAATTCATAGATGTTTTCGAACCCGTAGTAGGATTGCCACCGAAACGAGCTATTGAGTTTCAGATAGATTTGGTGCCTGGAGTAGTACCAGTATGTAGGCCGCCAAGTCGGATGACACCTACAGAGATGAGGGAGTTGAAGGCTCGGTTGGTAGATTTAGAAGGCAATAGTTTTATCAGACCGAGTAGTTCACCTTAGGGAGCAGCCACAGTATTTGATAAGAAGCCGGATGGATCACTAAGGCTATGTATCGATTATCATAAGTTGAATGAGAAGACGTTAAAGAATCGATATCCGTTGCGTAGGATTGACGATTTGTTCGATCAGCTGAGTTGAGCCAAGGTATTTTCTCAGTTAGACTTAGCGACAGGTTTTCATCAGCTTAGAGTGGCAGAAGATAGTTTACCTTTGACTGCGTTTAGAACAATATATGGGTCATACGAATGGTTAGTTTTGCCATTCGGACTCACTAATGCATCGACATTCTTTGTGGATTTGATGAACCGAATTTTCAAAGAGCACTTGGATAGGTTCGTGTTGGTTTTCATAGATGATATTCTGATATACTCTAAGGATCAGAAGGAGCATGAACTTCATCTTAGAGTTGTGCTTGAGACGCTGAGGCAGCATCAGCTAAAGGCAAAGTTTCGAAGTGTCATTTTTGGAAGAAGAAAGTGAAATTTCTAGGTCATGCTGTTTCAGAGAAAGGGTTGTCAGTCGATCTAGATAAGATCGAAGCTGTTAATAATTGGAAGAGACCTGAAATGGTAACTAAGATAAGAAGTTTTCTTGGATTGGCCGGATGTTATCAGAGGTTTATAAAAGATTTTTTGCGGATAGCAGCGCTGATGACCAAGATAACATGAAAGGATGTGAAGTTTGTGTGGACCGATAAGTGTGAGGAAGCGTTCTGGAGCTTGAAACACTTGTTGACCCATGCACCTGTGTTAGTGGTTTCGGAAGGGAATCAGGACTTGGTAGTTTATACAGATGCGTGTGGTACCGGGTTAGGAGCTTTACTAATGCAGAGGGGTAAAGTGATTGCCTATGCTTCTAGACAGCTTAGACCGCATGAGGTTAGATATCCAACGCATAACTTGGAATTAGCTGCAGTTATATTTGCTTTGAAGGTGTGGAGGCATTACCTTTTGGGGGAGAGGTTCGAGCTTTATACAGATCATAAGTTGTTGAAGTATTTGTTCTCTAAGAAAGAGCTGAACATGAGACAACAAAGGTAGCTAGAGTTTTTAGCCGCTTATGACTTTGGAATAGAGTACACACTAGGGAAAGGCAACAAGGTTGCAGATGCGCTAAGTAGGAAGCATCAGAATGCAGTGTTAGCTATGATAGCAGTATGAAAAGACTTGGAAGGATTGTCAGCTGGCAGAGTGCGGTGGAGATCCGAGGCTGGGTCTAGTAGAGGATCTTCTATATTATCTTGTTTAGAAGTCCAGCCGGTATTGATTGAGAAGATTGCTTCTAAATAGGAAGAGGACCCATTGTTGGTTGAAAGGATCAGAAAGTTAAGAGAAGGAACTAAGAGCGATGACTTGAAAATTTTCACTCTTGACCAGAATGGGTGGTTGAGAAAGAAGGGTAGATTATGAGTTCCAGATGTGGGAGACATAACGAAAGAAGTTTTGGAGGAATGCCATCGTTCGAAGTTCACTATTCATCCAGGAGGAACGAAGATGTATCAGGATATGAAGAGAAGTTTCTTCTAGGAAGGAATGAAGAAGGATGTTGGCTTGTGGGTGAAATGGTGTTTGAACTGTCAACAGGTGAAAGCCGAGCATCAGAAGCCAAGTGGGTTGCTTCAACCATTGGATATTCCGGTATGGAAGTGGGATTCTATTTCCATGGATTTCATAGATGGCTTGCCGAGATCTAATAGAGGAAATGAAAGTATATGGGTCATAGTGGACAGATTGACCATGAGTGCCCATTTCAGTCCCATTAAGTCAAATAGGATGGCACCTGTATTGGCTAAGTTATTTATGAAGGATGTAGTTAGACTTTACAGAATTCTTAGTAGTATTGTTAGTGATAGAGATTCTTTTTTCACTAGCGAATTCTGGAAGAGCCTACAGGAGAGTTTAGTAACCAAGCTCAAAATGAGTACCGCTTACCATCCGTAGATAGATGGGCAAACGGAAAGAGTTAACAAGATCTTAGAAGACTTGTTAAGAACTTGTGTATTAGACTTCGAGGGATCATGGGAAGACCATCCACACCTAGTCGAGTTTTCATATAACAATAGTTATTAGACTATTATAGGGATGAAACCGTTTGAGGCTTTGTATGGAAGACCATGCAAATCCCCTACATGTTGGTTAGAGACCGAAGACAGATTGGTCCTTGTTCCCAAATTGGTAAGAGAAGCAACAGAAAAGATTAAGTTGATAAGGGCGAGAATGAAGGAAGCTCAGTCTAGGCAGAAGAGCTATGCAAAAGAAGACAGAAAGATTTAGTGTTCTCTGTTGGAGATCATGTTTTCGTCAAAGTATCACCGATGAAAGGTGTTATCAGGTTCGGGAAGACGGGGAAGTTAGCACCGAGGTTCATAGGACCATTTCCTATTTTAGAAAGGATTGGGAAACTCGCGTATAGAGTAAAGTTACCGAGTAGCTTCGCAGGAGTCTACAATTTTTCCATGTATCTCATCTGAGGAAGTGTGTTAGGGATCCAGACACTATATAGCACCGACTGTGTTAGAAGATTTAGTAGTGGAACCAGACATGACTATAGTTTGGAAGCCTATCCGGATAGTCGAGAGAGATGAGAAGGAGTTGAGGAACAAGACAGTCAGATTAGTAAAGGTCCATTGGAGTAATGATGCTAAAGACTATACTTGGGAAACTAAGAGCAAGATTAGAGGCGCTTATCCTGACTTATTTGATGGTACGTTTTATCTTTGATTGTCTGATGTGTACCTTATCGTAGTTTCGAGGACGAAATTCTCTAAGGAGGGGAGATTGTAATACCCCATATTTTTAGTGACATTATTTAGGAAATTTAATTAGTTAAATTAAATTAAATAATGTGGGATTGATTAATGGATTGAGATTTGCGATTTAATTAAGGAGTAGCCGTGCCATGTTAATGAGTAAACAATGAATTAAAGAATTAAGGTGTTAGGAAGTAAGGGAGGGAAAAATAGGAAAATGATTTAACTTATACCCTAAACCCTTAGGAAAACAAAATACACGTTCATTTCATATTTTCTCAAACAAGAACACTTCTAAGGCCGGCCACTATTAGTAATCTCAAGAGAAGATAAAGCTAGGATTCAAGAGAAGAATCAAATCAATTAGTCAACATCAAATCTCACATCATTAATCACAAAGCTAAGGTGAATAATGACTACATCTCATTTTTCTTAATGATTTTCGGTTTTAAGGAAAAATCCGAATTATTTGCATGATTATGCCATGGTTTTGAATGAATAAATGATTATATATATGCTTTTTGATGATTTATGCTTATTCAAATAGATTTTATGATATGTTTGATGTGAAAACCCTATTTATTAACATACAAATGCCTTGCGATCTTAGATATAGATCAGAAATGATATTTTAGAGATGGGTTTCAGTTTCATAATTTTCTGAATTAATGTGGATTTTATATTAATTTTCTAGTAAAGAAAATGATTTATTGAGTTATAAATAATTTATGGTTAAATTATAAATAATTTGAGTCTGAAATTTATATATGTTAAAAAACATATTAAAAAGGATTTTCTGAAATTTTTGTAGAATGTTCCAAAGTGTTTTGATGAATATATAAAATTATTTAAGGTATGGGCATTAAATGTTTATATATTTATAAAAGGAGAAGGGGTATTTTGTAAATAAATTAAATTATTACTTCTGAAATTATGGCAATGCTTTTAGAAAAGAAAATTTTGCAACCAATAAGATTTTGACAAACAAGGCAGGTTAGTTAAAAAGATTACTTAAAAAGGTTAAAAACCATATTTTCATGCCAAAAACTTGTTTCGCCACTTTCGTCACCCTGCCTTCGACTTTGATGGATTTCGACTTAGTGGTTCTGCCTTTGTCACCATCGAAACCAATGCGTTTAGTATCAATTCATTGGTATTTAGTGAATTGGATAAGGGGTGGAAGGTACAAGGTCGAAACCAGGGGTTTCGAAGGAGGTCGAAGCGCCACTTTATTTTAAATGAATATTGTGCCTGCTTTGCTTTCAACCGTACAGATTTCGACGCAGTTAAAAGGTTTTAAAGTAATGGTTGTGCCTTTGTTTTGAACAAACTGCTTTTGATCTAGTTGTCTTTCGACTAGGTCAATGGTTTAAAAAGAATGGATTTAAAGGGGGTTGCGCCTTTGTTTTTAAGTATAGGCTTTCGACTAGCTCAAAGCCCTTTAGCTACAGCTTCTTACCTTTCGAAGCAATGACTTCGAAAGGGTATACTTGCTTTTATAAAACCCTGCCGCTTCTCCAATGCTTTCGGAAGGATAGTTTCGACACCATCACTTCTTTGCTTTGTTTTTGGCTTTCAAAAGAGTTGCTTTCGACCCTGTTGGTTGTGACCCTTAGATATTTTTTAATGATTAACCCAAAGGTTCAAAAGATAAGATTTTGAATGGTTTCGAAAGGTATTTCCACATGTTTTAAAATTGAACCCAAATTCTTTTGAAATGTTTAAGACTTTAATGCTTTCGAAAGGTTTTAAGGAAGATTTTTAAGTGGTGGTTCCCCAAGGGTTTTGAAAGGTTTAAAGGAAAAGTTTTTCCAATGTTTTCGAAAGGCTATGTTTAAAGGTTTTAAAGAGAGGATGTCTAAGGTTTTTAGCTTTTGATGGAAAAGGTATTTCAATGGTTTTGAAAGGTTTTATAAATTGTTTCGAAAGCAAGGTTTTGGCCTTTCGGCCTAGATGAAGGAAAGGGTTTATTTTGTTATGAAAGGGGTACTTTCAATGGGATCGAAAAGGGTACTTTCAAATGTTTCAAGGTTTTCATCAATAAAGATTCAGGTAAAGTATATATATAACATGGCAAGGTGATTTTGAGTAAAGCATAGAGTATAAGTGTTTTCCTTGTTTAAGTTTGGTTTAAAAGGTTTTAAATCAATTTCAGATGAAAAGGTTTTCAAGGAAAATTTTGGGAAGGTATCCCTAAGTAAAATGACTCAGATATTAGAATACCAGATGAGACTAGTATAGGGTTGCACCCTATACATTAGCTATTGGCCCCAACTAATTTAGTCCAAAATTCCAGTGTGTAGGGCTTTGTCACTGGTAAGACTAAAATTATGATTACACACAGAAGGAAATATATGTTTGTATATAAACAGGTTATTGGTGAGCCCGCAAAACCATTAGGATCAGGTGACCCTGAGAGATGTTAATTTAAGGACAGACCGTCCAGAAGGGAAGTATTTAACAGATAGTTAAGTACAGACCATCTAGAAGAGGAGTGTCTAACAGTTGTTAGATTATTTTGTTATATTGTCTGGTAGTCCAGAGTCAGCCAAAGGTTAGTAGTTAGCCAAACAAAACTATGGTGTTCGGACAGATAGTCCATTTGTTACCTGATATGTAAGTTTACATAAAATGCTTTACAGTTTTAACCTATTTTCGTTGCAGAATTATGATTTGCAAAAGATATGTTTTGAAAGGATATTAGTGAAGGGAAACCCGTTCCGCCAAGCGGCATGGTCTCACTTAATATCGTATTTTCAATATGTATAGTATTATTCACACCAGGCTTTATATCTGACTCGAAGTTTATGTTTTTCCCCTTAAACTCTCGGGTGCTCAAAATTGATTTGAGCAGGCTGAGGGTTGAGATTTTACAGGTTTTAATAGGTTGACGAATAAAGCTTTCGAAGACGAGCAGTTGGCTGATGGATAGCTATTTAGGATTGTTGTTTTGTTTTGTTTTATTCCGATGTGTTGTATTTAAGACAGATATGTCTATGTAGCATTCTGATCAACCAAGGGGGCATCATTATACGTCGCACTTAGTGTATTTATGTAAATTATATTTTATCTGAACCTAGGAAATGATTTTGGGATTATGTAATTTGAATGTGAAACATATGTTTTGGAAATATAATCAGTAAAATGTTGTTTTTGGAAATCTATGATTTTGTTTCATATTCAAGTGCTCTGATATTATGGATACCATTGGCATAGCCATATATAGTCGCCGGAGATTAATACTATGGATGACTACAACATCTGTAGTGCTTAGCTTTAGGCCTCTAGATAGGGGATGTTACATATGGCATGAAGTTCAACCCGCTGAAATGCTCGTTTGGAGTTGTGTCAGGGAATTTCTTGGGTTTTATTGTGAACTCAAGGGGAATTGAGGCTAATTCAGCGAAGATTGAAGCCTTAAGGAATGTTGAAGCCCCAAAGAAGATAAAGGAGGTACAGTGTTTGAACAGGAAAGTAGCTACACTAAGCCGATTCATCTCAAAGGCTATAGACAAATGTATACCATTCTTCGATGTCCTCAAATTGGGGAAAGGAAACTTCGCCTAGATACAAAAATGTAAGGATGCTTTTCAAGCCTTGGTTGATCATCTGGAAAGGCCTCCTGTTCTTTCAAAGCCATTCCAAGGAGAGAATTTATTTATTTAACTGGTTATATCTATTCTGCTTTGAATTCTACCCTCATACGTAAGGATGCCAGAATCCAAGGCTAATATACTATATCGGCAAGCGATTAGTAGGAGCGGAGAGAAATTATCCAAAGTTGGAAAAGCTGGCCTATTGCTTGTTGATCACATCAAGGAAACTCCATCCTTACTTCCAAGCTCATCCAATAAAGATGCTGACTGATCTGCCCTTAAGACAGGTCCTACAATGACTTGAGATTTCTAAAAGAATGTTAAAATTGAACATTGAATTGAGTCGGTATGATATATCATGTCATTCTAGGAAAGCAATCCAAGGCTAAGCTCTAGCCAATTTCATTGTTGAGGTCAGCACTCAGGATAATGGAGAGAAAAGGTTTATGATCGAAGGGCTCGATGGATACGCCAACGGAGCATCCAATGAACGTTGCTCGGAGGTAGGAGTGGTTTTGGTAACCCTCGAAGAGCGATCAGTTTGCTATGCCCTAAAGTTTGAGTTCCCTGCAACAAACAATGAAGCCGAGGAGGAAGCGTTGATTACGGAACTCAGGATAGCGAAAGAATTAGGAGTAATTCCAAGAAAAGGGAGTAAGGCTAGCCCCTTATTTGATAAAGGTTCTTGAACTACTCAATGATTTTGAGTATTACATGATAACGCATATCTCTAGGGAGGAAAACACGAAAGTTGATTCTCTAGCTTAGCTGGCTAGCTCCGGGGATGCGCAACTCATGGGTTTAGTCTAGTGAAGGTATTATCAGGTTTGAAAATCGACCAGATGAATGTTAATTAAATCTTGTTGGCTGAATCTGAGAGAGAATCATAGATGACTCTGATTAGGGACTATCTATGAAGGGAACCCTTCCAAATGGAAGAAGAAAACGAAGAAAACTCTAATGCCAGGCTCCGCAATTTATTGTTTAGGATGGGTTATTATACAGAAGAGGGTTCTCTGTTTCCCTGTTGCGGTGTGTCGCCAACAAAGAAGCCAAAAAGATCCTTGTTGATATTCATAAAGGAGCCTGTGGCGATCACACTAGGGAACAAACATTGGCGAAAAAGATTCTTCTTTATGGGTGTTTTTAGCCTACTATCAATAGTGATGTAACCGATTACACCAAGAGGTGTGATTAATGTCAGAGATTCGCAAAAATTCGTAAGTCCGGCCTACGAAGTTTACACAAATGGTCAACCCATGGCCATTTGCGATATAAGGAATCGACATTATTGGTGTACTACCGTAGTCATAGGGCGAAGTGAAATACGCTATCATTATGGTTGATTATTTCACAAAGTGGGTTGAAGCGGAACCAGAACGCTTCGATGATAGAATATTGTTATGGACTTTTGGAATTGGATTGGTGGGGTTTGGAGCTTGTAGAATTGGATTGGTGGAGTTCAGAGCTTGTAGAATTTTGTGAGATCGTTATCTACATTTTGGAATTGGGTTGGTGGAGTTTGGAGTTTGTAAAATTTTGTGTTAAAATCTAACGTTGTTCGATATTAGACGGAACCTGAACACTTCTACGGTAACTGGAATTTCAATGAGTGTACTCATCTTTAAATAAACTATATAACATCAGTGATGCTATATATTTTGTTGTATGATTGGATATTAGTATATTGTTGTTTGATTGATTGATTGGTAGGATTCCCGTTTTGAAAAACGAATGACATGTTATCTAATTTACAATGAACCCTTATAACTATTTATGTTGTTCGTAACCATAGTCTTGCAGGGGACATTTGTAGAGAGACCCTAAGGGGTTTCTCACCAAATATTAATTTATTTACATCCTTGCATTGATATATTATTATTTAGTTGAAAATAATTGTGGCATTCTATTAGAATTTTTAATTGTCGGCATAGCGATTTTCGCTATACCATTATTGAATATCATCCCCGAAGCCTTTATGTGTGTTGAATTTGAGTTTGTATTTTTACAAAATAGATGTGTAAAATTCATTGATCATTTTTACTAATGGCGTTTAAAGCAATTAATCATTTTAATTAATGATATTTGATTTAATTAATCATTTTAATTAATGATATTTACATTTAATTAATCATTTTAAAATTAAAAAAGTGGAAGTTAATTAACTGATTTAATGGAAGTGTTTTAAAGTTAATTAATCAATTTAATAAAGATGTTTAAAGTTAAATAATTAGTTTAACAAAAGTGTTTAAAGATAACTGATTGATTTACTAAAAAGATTTCAAACTTGATTTATTTTCTTTTGGGGAATATTAATGTAGTTTTAAAGTTACAAAAGGATTTTATAAATTATCCTTCGAGATATTAACATTTGATTTAAAATTTATAAAAGTAATTTAAATTGATTTATTATCTTCTAGGATAATAAATGTTGTTTGAATTTATAAATGAGAAAATCCTTTAAAAGGGATTGTTTAAAAATAAAACTAAGTGTAAATTGTTTTGCGTTTATAGTGAGCAATGTTTTAATGACATTTGTTTCTGACCCCTATTTTAATACACTTGGTATTATAATTTGTCCTTTTAAAAGAATATTTCAAAGAGGATTTTTAAAGTGTTTTACAACATTTGAAATGTGAAAATCAAGCCCAAATGTGAATCGAATGTTTTAAAAGTTTTATTCATTTATTGGTGGTAAGTGTATGGGATTTAATTCCTATACACAAACCACTTTGTTATTCCCAATGGTTGATTTATCGACTATCGATTTCGATTTTGCTACCTTCTTTTCATTTTGTCACCCTAAGATGATTGTTGCTCATTTGAGCTTTTGTTATCCTTTGTTGGAAATGACTAAACCCAAAGAGCGAGTGGATGCCAAGCTATGTAGGGTTGCTCCTAATAGGGTATTTTCACATCCACTCTAGATTGGATTCGATTTTGCACATTAAGATGTGAAATACTCGGATTGTCGGTAATCGTTGGTGTGGTCTAGCTTGGACGTGTTCGAGAGCCACCAGAGTTTTCAAGTATATTTCTAGAGGTATACTTTCGGTAAGGGGGTGCACCCTCCTAATCATTGTTGGAAAAACTTCTCTTTTCCTTGTTGTTAATTCAACACTTTGAATTATTTCCTTAATTGCATTGAGAAGTGCCTTATGGTCTTCTCTATGTTTAATTATTTGTGTCCATTCTTTCAAGTTTGGATTTTGATATTATTTATGCCCATTCATTAAGTATAGGATTTGTTCTTACTTGTACCCACCACTTTTATTTGGATTTGTTTCTGATTTCGATTTTTTCTTGATTGGATTGTTGTTCTAATTTATTTCCCATTTCTTCATCTATGGATGTTGTTCTTGTGTGGTAAAAACTCGTTCCATGTTTAGCGACTGGTTTCACAGAATTATTACGTGTTCGCCATATTACTTTAGTTTTGTCACGCTGGTTGAGACTGATCCGGGTGTTATTTTATTGTAATGTTTGGGTCAGATCGAGTATTTTCTCAGGTTAGCTTTGGTGATATGGAGTTCTTGGAGAAGAGCTAGATGTTCACCTCTCATAATGTTTTATTTTCCACTGTATTATACAGTATTCCTATCAGCAATTGTAAGGTCGGGATTTTATAACTGTCCAGTTGATAAGGTTCATTTTTAACTCAGATGTATTCTGTATTTTTGGAGTGGCAGGTTACACTATCTTTGTTATATTATATGTTGTCTTTCCAACAGTGGGATTATGTTTTCCATATTCTTTGTTCTTTCTTTTTATTTTACCCTAACAGTTTGTCTTTTCGATGGTTGGATGTTCGGCATTTGAATACCGTGGATGTATTCATTGTCGACTTTCGATGGATAAAAGGCAGGTCGTTACATTAGGCCTATCAAACAACCCACAAATCTGCAACTGGTCACACTTCATTCACTTTGGCTATGGATCAGAGGCCGTGGTTCCAATTGAGTTAGAAGTGCAATCTCATCGAAAGATCCATAACCATCGCAAAAGGAACGAGAAACTCCTGCTAGGGTCCCTCGATATGATCAATGAGAAGCGCGACGAAGCTGACTTGAGAGCCGTTGCTTGCTAGAAATGAGTAGCTCTGCATTACAACACAAAGGTTAGGAACAGGACCTTCGAGATCAGCAATCTCATTCTTAAACGAACCTTTCCTAGTCCAGTGAACATGGACCTGATTTGGGAAGGTCCGTATGCTATCGAACAAAAGCTTGGAGATGGAACATTCAAGCTAGCAACTATTAATGAAATTTCACTTCCAAAGGCGTGGAATAGCGAGCATTTATGATTTTATTTAGCTTAAAATTATCTTTGTACATACTTTGTTAATTTCAATGTATTAAGGCATAATTTACCATCATTATGTATATAAATGAATTGGCTTTAGGGATGGATGAATTTTTATTTACATTAGCTAAATCTTACACTGCAACAATAGCATGATTGAATAAGTTACACCTATATAATGCATGAATCCAGATGCCCGGAGATATGTGCCAGTCGAATTCTGTGGTCCATGACTGGACCTAAGGGACATGATTGTTTCGAGGCATCCAGAGTTAGATGCCAAGTAACCCCTCTAACCCATGACTTGGGCATTGAACTATAAACACGTAAGGGCCGAACAAGACGGTCCGCCCCCAAGAACTTTGCCTGGGGATGGGAAAAACATCAAACCATTGCCTGGAGTTTGGAAAAAACAGCGATCAGTGCCCAGAGTTTGGTAGGATCTGACACAAACATCCGAGATAGACATTGCAATGCTCAACGATAGCCATTATGCTGACATAGCCCCATGAATAGGGCATAAGTGATCGATGCCACGAGTTTGGCAAGATCAGATAAAAAAAAGTTTAAGAAATTGGCATCTGAATACCTCTTAGAGGTGATCAATCTCAGTCGATGCTTTGAGATTGGTAAGACCAAACTTGGATGCCCAGAGTTAGGTACCCAAGCTATAACTCTATCAGTGTAAAGAGTGATAAAATATGTAGCGTTATCGCTAGTTAAACAATGCTCGGTTAAAGACGGGAAAAGCAAACTATGAAGCTAGTTAAATGAAAACATTTCTCGATACATAAACAGGCCGATGCAAGATTTGAAAGAAAACAAATTATTCTTTATCAAAATACTTAATTAGCAATAGAGCGAGGTCTGCACACGCATGACATCATCTTATTCACACGAGAATCTGAATAAAACAAAAATATGACGAAAAATAAAGGCAATGCAGTTAAGTCTTCTTTTTCCTCTTTCTCTCCTTCTACCCTTCTCTAGAATAGTGAGCACCAAACAAGCATGGTTTCTCCCTACTCGTCCCTTTACCTTTGCCTTCCTTGCCAAAATAATCATTTGGGTCCTTCTCCCAATTATAGTCACTTCACAGAGACTCGAAAGTCGTGCCTTAAAAATCCCCTAAAGTAGGAATGGTAATGGAAGCAAAGATATATTATGTGGGCAACATAAAGAACAAAGGAGGATGAATGTCATAAAAAATTTCTATCTTGATCTTCTTAGTCTGCATGGCTTGAGTTTGTTGCATCTCTTGCATAGTTACCCTGACAAATGCTCTACGACTCTAATAATGATGATATCTTCATCTCCGTAGGCCCTGCGAAAGTCACCTGCGACATCCTCTTCCAAAGCTTGAATCATTTTAGCATCGTAATCAGCGTGATGCGTATTGGAAGAGCCAGAGTCGAATGAGGGGTAGATGCAATGATAGATTCTGTTAGAGTGGCATGTGTCCCCATTGACAAGCTTACTTATAGTAAAAGGACAATAGCGGGTTGACCTGAAACTTGAAAAATGGAAAAGTAGAGATTATTGACGTTAACCTCTATCATATGAGCTATCTCAAATGCAGGTGAGGTTAGCGATATACCTCCAGGATATGTAGACTCTTGTGTGCTGCCAGAACCTCCCTCTAGAATAAGGGATAAAATAGGTAGCTTTGGAAGTTGAGGCTCATCGGGGTTGTACTAAGCATCCAAAGAGGGTGCCAGAACATTTGAGACACTAGAAGCTACCGTAATAGCAGAAATAGTAGTAGAGCCAGGAGAAGGAGTGACAGTTCCAATAATCAACGGCTATGAATCAAAGAAGCGGTGATATTAATAGTTTAATTGCAAGGAGCATATCCGGAATTCTCGCCATGATCCTTCTGAACCCCAATAGCCAACTCAGGGTGTAAGGTAAGCTCACTGATCCTGAGTGCTTCTAGGTCTTATTCATCCAAAAGGTCGAGTTTTAGCTTCTCCTATGACCCCCTTGGAGTGCTCTCACTCCTGTCTCATGCTCTTTCCAGGCCATGGCTAAGGCCTAAGGATATCCCTCATCTAACCATTTCATGTTTCCAAACTTTATAATGTTTACATTGTACCGCACATGAATAGGCTCAAGTCCAAGTTTAACTCTATTCTTCATGGCCTCAACCAGTTCTTCAGCACCCTTTACTTGGGCCACTATGTTATCTCTCGCTTTGTGAGCTTCCAGTAACTCCTTGTAGTAACCCTGGGCTTGGGTGAGAGCATCATCCTTTTCTTTCTTCTTATCATCCAACAACTTTTTCAACTTCTCTATTTTTGAGGCTTACTCTTCCACGGTTTTCTTGAGTTGTTCATTTTCCAATGATAGAGTGTGGCTCCTATGATGAGAAGATTTGATTTGCCTTTGCTAGTTCTGGCAATCATCCTTAACCGACTTACTCAGATCTTCTAGCTTTTTTTTGGCCTTAACCAACGATGCATTGAGTTCTTCAACCTCCTTATCAGGAATCGAGATGATGCGCTTATCCTGTTCTTGCATTAGTTTCACCCTATCAAGCTCCACTTTTCTCATACAGGAGGCCTCAACAATAGCCTCAGCTATTCTTTTCCACTTGAAGTATTGATCATATATGTCATCCACTGGCGGAGAAATATCCTTTAGCTGAGTAATAAAAAGGACATCAAAGAAAATCTTCAGAAAACCATGCTTTGTGGTAGCCACATTAGGACTGGAAACAGCTTCCATCTCTGTGGTGGTGGTAGGAGTTTCAATTGGCCTCTTGTAGGGTATCAAGTGAAGAGAATCAAAGGGAACTAACCCTGACGACTGCTAAGAACATCGTGGCAAGTCAGAGGACGTCATCATTTATGTTAATGGAGGTAGGACTGTTAATTTTGTATGAATGTCTGATGTTCGTTCGTCGAAAAATGTATGTCCAAGTCCGTTCGATTTTCATTTAAGACATGAATTAGGACAGCAAAATTTGTACGAGCAAAAATCTCATTCAATCCGTGTTCGTTTGAATTAGTCTGAATTTCTTATAATACAGTATATACATTATGTTCTTCAAAATATTTATGACAACTGTTTGGTTGGTTAATTGAGCAAAGATTCATAAATGCTTATAATTCTGTATATACTGATAAATATAATTGATAAAAACTCTATTAAAAACATAAAATGAGACATAAATAGCAATGTCGTGTTCGTTCGAGTCTATGGTTGAAAAACGTCCATTCATGACTGTACGATTTTTTTAGGACATGAATTAGGATGGCAAAATTTGTACGAGCATAAATCTCGTCCGATCTATGTTTGATCCGATTTCATTTAGGACAAAAATTGAACATACCTCCATCTGGACCGGTCCGACCGATTTACCTAAATGGTGGGACTAAAATAGGAGCAATTAGTATCTCAATTCCCTTTCTTCGAGTAGGACTTGATGGAGATCTATAAGGTAATCGATAAGGCAGCACGGCAAGGGCCTTCTTGAATTTCTGCAATCATAAGGAATAACGGTGCGAATAGCTGATGTTATGACACCGATATCAAAAAAGAGGTGAAAACAAGACTTAAATCCGGAAAACGACATTTATGCAAAACCAAGCGGATAATATATAAAAAAGAATTCATCTTTGAATTAACTTAACTTATTCCAAAGGCCCAATACTATTCGGCATCCTCTAGAAGGTTTCAAGAAGATAAGTGAGAGAGATCCTTTTCGGCACTTGAAGCTGTACCGATAACTAATCTCCTCGGCATTGGGCTCATGATTCAAATGGCAAAAAAAATTATATACATACTATTTAGAAAAGCATAGATGTTCGGATGTAGTTAAGTTGGAGCTAGCTTCATGAATTGTCGAATCATGCGAATGTAGTAGTTAAATAGTGGAACACAACCGGTCATGCACATGTATCGACTATAGGCCCTACAGGCGAAAGATGCGCTCATTGATAGCATGCAGGAACAAGTACATCTTCGAACGGAATACCATGCTTTTTTCATATCCTCCTGAGGGAGGGTTCATCAAATTTCGAAGTTGGGGAATTTTGGGATCGTCCAAAATAATGGAATCACCCATATCAATGTCAAGGGAAGCCCCAGCTGCAGGCCCTTTAGCCGGGGGAAAATGGATTATTTCTAGAGGTTGTGATGTTTGATGACCGGTTGATTGAGATCTCGATGGCATGGAAGTAGGTCTAATTATAGGTAATGCAGTAGAACTAGATTCTGTATCGGATTCAGCATATACTGATGTCGAAGGACCTGCGGCCATAGCTGAGAGACATGAGGAGTGTTTGCGATCCATGACTATAATAGCTTCACACATAAGTGATATAGGCATATTAAAAGCTATAGTCTTCATGCTGGAAAAAGAGCCCTGTATAGTCGATGTACCAAACCCGACAAATACAAACATGTGTCGATCGATCAGATCTCATACATTGATGGGACAATGGTGTGTAGTTAAAGTTGTGCAGTGTGTGCATTTGAAATTGCACAATGCATGCATCTAACGTCATGCAATTCAAATCCGTTGTTTGGTAAATGGATTAAAGGATAATTAGTTCGGTCGTCGATTTATATTCGAAGCAAATGTTATCAGAAACCGTCCCAACATATCATGAATCATCGATCATAGCTCAAATAAGTCCGCTATGGAACTGCATTTGCATATTTTTAAGATTGTTCAATCGATCTTACACCAGATGTTGAGGACGCTGTGAAAACTCAGGTTCGTTATTGAAAAACTCGAGGCCAACTCGACTCAAAGCTTGTAAAATTCAAACTCGAGTCATGCCTGAGAAAAATGCTCTTTTCTTCAAGTGAAACCATGAGTTTCCAAGCATCTACCCCCATAGTCCAATCTCTAAGTCCGGGGTTGGTCTCTATCCTTAAAAGAGTAGAAATGGGGTCCATCGACTTCCAAGCATGGTCGGAATTCCAATCAGCGATAAACGTCGACAATCAACACCACCACCTACCTAGAGTCAAAGACAATAATGATTTCAAAGGAGCTTGAGATAAAATGTCCAAGTCATTCAAATTTGGTTCGAAATTCATGAGTTAAGGCTGCAAATCGATTACTCTAACGGCATTAGAAGCGAAGAGAAGGCGATTGCTTGAAGTCAGAGACCGGCATGGTGATGAAAAGATGGAAGTCGAGTCAGTGTTTTTGAGGTTCGGCAATGGCAGCTTTAGCAGCAAGAGTCTCAAGGTAGACAGAAAATGGCAAGTGAAAATAACATAAGTACGGGGTTGCCTTTATGTATAGGCCGACCCATGCGAATAATCGAAGGAATCACCTATATTTCGGGCACCATGGATCAATACCGAACCACAGCTCATGGATCGGTACCGAACCATAAAACCTAAAATAAAGGAAGATATATATACAAAAAAATAATGAAATAGTAATAGATATATGTGTATGTGTGTACCTATGTACGCATGCATGACAATAGACATCCAGAAATCCAATAAATCAAAGTTCTACCTGACTGATTCGAAGAAGGAAATTGTTGGAAACTTTCTGAAATTAGAATGACGGAATCGAAGAACGGGCTTCATCTCTTATACATCTCAAGAGTTACTAATTCAAAACCATCCAAAACCATACAGCAACTCATGAAAGACACAATGCTTTATGAAATAGCTCAAAGAAAAGGTGGCATATTTTCGAAATAGGATCTGGTACAGATGATAGAAAATCCATAGTTTGTCTAGTTCCAAAGCATATCCTGCTAAAACGAGATATACTTTAGGGGGAAAATGTTACCTAGCCTTGTGACCAAGCCATGTCGAGATATGTGAGATAGATCAAACAAAAGAATAGCTAAGAAGAAATCTAGAGCGATAACTACCGAGCTCAAATGTTAAGCAAGGCCAAGAGGTAAGTCATAAGCCAGCCAAGAATCTTCAAAAATGACCTACACAGCACCCACGACAATTACCAAGCCCAAATATGTAAAGATCAAATAAAGTCACGGTTCGGTACCGAACTATAGTCAGGGTTCGATACCGATCCTTAATGTTTTCCTAAACTTGTCATATAACTCGTGCCATGCAATGTTAAAGCAATTGTCAGTTAGCATATCCAACATGGATGGTTTGTTAGCCCTTCATGACTCGAATAATTGATGAATAAATAAAATGCTTTTGTCCAACCTCTGAACCAAGGAATTTGCTCAAGTTCAAGCTCATAGCAAGGCAATCGAATGTCAAAGACAAACATACAAGCCAACTAAACGTCCATGAGAGAGCAAGGAAGGTTCATAGAACAATCGTATGGATCGGTACCGATCCATGGAGAATGGTTCGGTACATATCCCTGAATATTGGTAAGCTGGCCATGATCTTTTGAGAACAGCTTCTTTAGGACGTTAGGAACATGGGCAAGAATGTGGTGTATAGAATTCCGTCGACCTACAGCTATAAATAGAGGAGGACACTACAACAAGACGACCCTACGATAGCGCAGGAAAAACGCTATTAAAGCCTATGATAGCGGTTTGATAAACACAGTATAACGACATGTTATAAAAAATAGTGGACAATTCATAGCGCTAAAACAACCGCTATAAAAAGTTTCCATATTATAGCGCAAATCGTCCGCTATCTTTCTTTCTAATATAGCACTGATAATCCACTATAAAACAAGTTAATAGCATATTCTAAACATTGTACATTGACATGTTAACGTAGATGCTAGACTTTTCACAGCACTAATAAACCGCTAAAAAACACTAGCAACGGCAGCGCTTATACTATGTTATGATAAGTTCTGTTCTAGCGGTTATGGACCTGTTATACGTTATTTTTTATAGCACTTATTATGATACCATAGCATTTTTTATGTTAAATGCATGTAATATTGATAGATTTAATAGCGGTTATTCAATGCTATTAAATAACTATAACACTTTTTAAGCGTTATGGTTTCTTTTCACAGTTTTACTGTTCCTTGCTTCTTAATTATAAATTACAATATTCAATACTATATCAAAATGTGCAATAATAATCTTTTTTTAACATAAAATCATTTAAATAATGCAAGAATCATAGAAGATAATAAACATAGAGATGTAACACGTTGTATTAAACATACAAAATATTCATATATATAATATCTCATAATTTAAACCACAAAAACCAAAGCATAGAGATGTCACTAATAAACAACCCTAACATCGTCGACTCCACAGAATTTTCAGTCATTTTGATGCATCTGCTATCCTCCAGATCTTCTAATGCGGTTTGCAGCAGCCTAAATAATTAATATTGTATAAAATCATTTTGATATTCCTTATGAGCGCATTAAAAGAGGGTGAAAAAATTACGTCAATTGGTAATTTACTATTATTATAATACCTTGATAGATATGAATTTACAGTCTCACCTTCAGCATCCTCCAAACCATAGTAAGATGGTTTTACCACCTATAAAATACACATAATGTGTGTTGTATAATCATTCCATGTAAAACTAGATCACCGTAATTTGATTTTATAAATATTACATCAATTGAGCTAAAGGAGAAAGAGCACTGAATTTTAACTAACCCATTGAAATACAGTTGTACTCGAGACCATATAACAAAAAAGTTAAGTTTACACGGTGCTAAGACTAAACAAGCTATGACAATTAATATAATTAATATACTATCCTATTTGTTTTAAAGAGAATACCGAAATAAAAACCTAATAAAAAGAAATACCATCTAGTTCTAAATTTGTACACAAATTGTCAAAGAACAATGACTAACCCAGTCCATGGGTAAAAACAAAACAATATATTTTGTGTACTCCGTAAATAATAACAACATGTTATCGTCCAGCATGTGCTAAAGAAACACTATGAATCATATATACCAAAGATAGGATACACTTTATAAATACAAAATATGGTATTATTATCATAAACTTAGTTAATTTTCATACACATTAGTTAAATTATTATTATTATTATTATTATTATCAACTTAGTTAATTTTTATAAGCTTATTTAATTTTTATATAACATAATAAATGAAATTAATTTTAATAATTTTAGTTTTATTATTATTATATTATTATATAATTTAGTTAATTTTTATAAAACTTAGTCAACTTGGTTCATATTTTATAATTTATTATTATTAATATTTTAAACTTAGTTAGTTTTTATAAAACTTATAGTAAATTTATTACTATTTCGTTGTTGTTGTTGTAGCAGTAAAATTAGTAAATCTTCATAAACATTTGTTATTATTATTGTATTATTACATAAATTTAGTTAATTTTTATAAACTTAGTTAATTGTTGTTATTATATAAATTTAGTTAATTCTTATAAACTTAGTTAATTATTATTATTATATAAATTAAGTTAATTTTTATAAAACTTAGTTAGCTTAGTTAATATTTTATAATTATATTATTATTGTTATTAGTATCATTATTACTATAAACTTAGTTACTTTTTTTTAAACTTATAGTTAATTTATTGTAATTTATGGTTGTTGTTAGTATTATTATTACAAAATTAGTTAATTTTCATAAACATTAGTAATTATTATTGTATTATTATATAAATTTAGTTAATTTTTATAAAACTTAATTAACTTAGTTAATATTTTATAATTTATTATTATTCTTATTAGTATCATTAATATTATAAGCTAAGTTAGTTTCTGTAAAAATTATAGTTAATTTATTATTATTATTTATAATTGTTGTTGTTGTTAGTGTTATTATTATAAAATTAGTTAATTTTCATAAACATTAGTAATTATTATTGTATTATTATATAAATCAATTTATTTATTTTTATAAACTTAGTTAATTATTATTATTTTATTATTATTATTAGTATTATAAACTTTGTTAATATTTATAAACATTAGTTAAATTATTATTCTTACTATCAACTTAGTTATTTTTATAAGCTTATTTATATTTTATATAACTTAATACACAAAGTTAATTTTTATAATCTTAGTTAATTTATTATTATTATTATATAAATTTAGTTAATTTTTTTATAAAACTTAGCTAAATATATTTATTATTATTATTATATAAACCTAGAAATTTTATTCTTATTACTAGTTTAGAAAATGATAAATATATATATTTGCAAAGCATTATCAAGGTTGAATATGACTAAAGAGTAAAGGGATGAATGGAAGCCAGTAATAATTGTAAATGTCTGCACAGAATAAAAAGGAAAATTGTAGTTTTTGAGATATATTGTTCACCGATACACCAAGATTATATAGGGATAGTGCATAAATTTCTATTTTATGGAAAAAAATCACTTCATAAACCGTTCTTGATTTAGTAATAACTATAGTATTTACAATATCTACAAGATAGTATATATGCTTACTTGTAAACTAGGCACCTTCAATTTACTAACAAGTAAACCAAATCACAATAGTATGTGGCCAGCATGATGGCAGACGGTGGAAAGGAATCGTAAAAGGAAGTTCTTATTGTATTCGGCAAAATGATGATTGTATAGTCATAGTAGAGTGTTATACCTAGGCAATTCAGCAAACATCTAGAGTGCATCAAGTTGGAAATGAATTTCATCAAACAAGTTGGTAAATAAAGCTCGACCTACCATCACAAGCAAGTGAAACAAGTAACCAGGTTTCGAAGAAATCGGGGAAGATTCAGAAGTGGGATGAAACAATTTAACGAACTAATTATAAAATCTTACAGTGCATTGATAAGCTAGTCATATATACTAATTTTAGTAGAAAGCATGCATGTTTGAAAAATAATACATACCTTGGAGATGTGCAGGAAGACTCCACTGCTCTTTCAGAGTATTCAGTTAGATGCTTCCATTGCTATTGATGTTTAAGTGAAACTTTTATTTTAAAAGAAACTTTAAACTCAATAACAATATGATTTTTATCAGGATAGAGGCATATATAAGTAAGAAACTAAGCATACTGGTCTAAATAAAAATAACAATTAGCAAAACAACTCGAATGATCAAGCACAAGTTAGATTGACCTTATTCTGAGTCATAACAACAGTAATAGAGCAATAATACAGAGGAAAAAAAATGTTCACCATCATAGCATTATGGCAAGCTGTCAAACAATAACTAATAATAACAATTATTTTACGGAGTAAGAGAGAATGTTCACTACAACTCTTGTAGTAGATACATAAACTTTAGATTTAGCGTTCGTGCCTAAAGTACAACGGAGATTAACATTAAGTGTGACACGACATTATAATTAGTTTCATTATTACTAGGGAGCTACTTCCTCATACAACTTTTCCATGACACTACTGGTTTCAGGTTAATCAAATAGAATATAGTATTCTTTGGTGTTAGTGGTGGTCTTAGATTCCAAAGAACAAAACTCAATTAAAAATATATATTTATTCATAGCTAAATTAGTGACAGTTAGCTCTATATTTTCTTTGGCGAATTAGAATATCAATAGCGGCACCAACTCTTTGCTTCTCTCGACGACTAATATCTCTCAATTGCAAATGGAAACTGATACTTCACCTGAATTACTTTTGCATATTTTATGCCAAACACTTTATCATTGGCTACATAATCTCAACCCTATTTCAAAGGCATTATTTTCCAATTAAATACTACATCCAGGGCCGAAGTTAGATATTTAACTATTTCCAAATGTTAGGTATTTCATTGCTATAATTTTGTTCAAGGATAAGTGATATTCAAAAGAGAAGATATCTTAATCATAAAATATGAAGTAATCTAACTTAGCTACCATTAATAATAATCTACATGCTTTAATATAAGTTTCTTCTTTCTCGTTTCTATCACTAGTTATAAACATACTTCAACTCCAAGATTCAAATAGTAAGGTTCACATCCTAACCTTAACAAAAATTTCATATATATAATAATCGCACCTATAGTGGAAATGAAAAATTATAATGAAGCCACAGAGGATTGTAAATGATGAACAGGAGCCAGTAATGATTGTAAATATCTGCATAGAATATCAAGGAAAACTTTAGTTTTCCATAAAAGGAAAATTGTAGTTTACAGGAGCATAAATGTTCACCGATACACCAAAACAAACTCAAGCAAACAAAATCACCACACATCAGTTGCAATGTATAAAACATAAGCAAAAGGAGCAGCATAAATGTTCCACCGACAACATGTATATAGCATTGTATATACTATATACTGTTTCCATTAAAAAAGAAAAAAATAATAAAAAATAAAAGAGGAATGGTTCGCAGCTTTGACCAGATTGGAAAACCAGGAAAACATACCGGTAAGTTGTAACTAGTCGATGCAGGAATATCAACATCATATTTTTTGCCAAGTTCATTCCTAAGCAAGTCCTCCCCCTACACCAAAAGCAAAGTAGTTATATGATTTCATATCTTTCTAGTGAACAAAAAAGAATGAAAAATCACCACTTCTTATTTCAAATCATCAGTTAAAAACTGCCATATATGCAAGTCTGAACTTCAATGGTTCATCATACAGGTCCGGGTTGAAGTGTATAGCCCTTGCATCTTTATTGACTACCCAGCCTTTCTTTATATGAAACCTAGTTATCACTGAAATATATAAATGTTTCAGATATAACAACAACAATAAATCCTGTATTTGACTCAATGTAACATCTATCCTTCAATTTGGAAATCTTTAAGAGCAACACTTGGAAACCAAGATATAATTGTTGCCATTCTTAGTGATTCTCTTACTATCTATGTGAAAGGGTAGACACAATAATCAAACAAAGATAAAACTTACGATTGATTCATCTGAAAATTACAATGGTAATTAGTGGCATATGACCTCTCATTTAGTGCTCCGATACCAAGACATGAATTCTCAAAACTATGAGCTTACATCAAATAACAAACTGTATTAACTAAGAAGTTCGTAAATATTACATTAAATAAAACTACTATTTTTCTTACCAAATCTTCAGCCAGTCGAATCATTCCTTAAAGGCTGCATGTTTGTGGCAACTGTCTGCATCTAATAGCTTTGTTCTTCTCACTTAATGCCTGAAATAAGAGATTTAAATACATTTTCTATATTTTTTATGTTCTTATATTTCGTACAAAAGAAATAATCAACAGTAATACAAAAATACCTGAAATTCCAAACTTGTTTTTGATTTGAAATTCTGTAATGCTGAACAAATATTCAACAAGGTGAGGCAAGATGAGTATGTGGCACAATTCAAAATGTACACTACTTTACTTAAAGCTTGTACAAAAGCTGAAGTGTCGGCTTATGGGTTTAGAGAGAGAATGAAAGTTGACTGCGTTGTCCCAAATCCACCGTTGAAGAGACGGCTGGTGGAAGTTGATAATTTTACCAAGGATTAAGGCTTTTTGTTTGTTTGATTGATGGATCGAAAAAATATTTTTGGGTGGGGAACTTAAGCAATACTGAAGGTGATCAATGTTTCAAAATAGTCTGTTTTTTTCAACAAAATGTGTTCCAATGAGAAACAGTCATGATAACTTGTATTACTGTAGTTCTTGGGTGAAAAATATGGTACTTGTTATTCAGTTTTATATAGCATGTATCAACAGCTCATTTAGTTAATCCAAAGAAAAGAACTAAATAAATTGTTGTGGATGAAAATATAACCCTTACTATCCACCAATGTCAACAAACTCTAGAGATAATAGCATTAGAACAAAACATAAGCCTCATAAATTAAGTTCTCCAACGTCTAGAAAAAATATAATCTATTTTATTTTCCTCAAGCACAAATTTATACAATCTCTCGCATGTAGTGCATCATGTAAAAAATATATTTGCACTAAGCCTCATGTTATTACATTAATTATCTATTTGTAGCTAATGAGTCACAACCATTGATTAAAAGGAAAAAACCTTTAATTCTTCAAACATTATCTCTGTAAAGTAAATCAAAACCCATTCAATAATTTTTATGGTGCTAAGAATCAAAACCCGGCTTAACTAGAACAAAATGTACGTGTCAGTTCAAATCCAATTGAGCGCAAATTGAACGCAACTGAAAAGCGAATGCAAATCGAACAAAATTGGTTTCTTAAATTAAACGCAAAGCGAAAATTGAACAGATTGAATACAACTAGAAATCAAACAAAATGGGTTTCAAATAAATCACATAAAATCGAACAACATGAGAAAAAATCGAACAACATCGAACAAAATGAGAACGAAATCAAACAAAATCAGACATAAAATCGAACGCTCACCTCAAATCCAATTACGCGACACTTCTTTGAATCAGCTATGGGCTTCATTTTTGATAAGTCGTAGATTTGGATCGAAACAGCTGGACGTGGATGTGTTTTTAACTTTCTTCTCGTGGGTTTCAATTTAGGTTTGGAATGAAAATGGTAAATTGTTATCTCTGAGTTAAGGGAGAAGTGAGATATTTAGAGCGGGGGTTTAATTTGTTTTGCACACGCAAAGCGTTATGTTGTGTAGCATAGAGAAGTAAAGTAAAATAATAAAGAATTGAAGTTAATTAATAACGCTTCACAATACTGAGCTATTTATTGGTGTAATGAATAGCAAAATTTGTTGTGGTGGGAGGGGCATTATTTAAAGAACTTTTGGCTTGTTTAACAAATTTATGTACTTTCTCTATAATCCAATGGATCATTACCGATCCATAGCTACCGAACCATAAGATCAACTTTGTAAAACTCACCAGAAACATAAACAAAGTTCAAGTGGACGTTGGCCTTTAATTAGCCTAACCACTATAATTGTTGCGTATTTGCTTTTTCCTTGTTTTCAATTTGATTTCTTCATTTTATTCTCTTCTATAAATATTTGGGTGTTTGTACCAATTTTTGGCATAAACAAACATTTTGCATTCTAAGACCTAAAGATGGAACCCATGTGCTGCGGTCGACTTGGGATTTTCTTTCGACGATGGAATGAGTGCAGTATACGTTAAACCTTTAAGTAAAAAGAGCAACAACATATAGTTCATTATAGTCCTCGCATTTTTTCCGTAAATTCTCAATCATGCCCACGAAGGGGTAAAAATATAAATCATTACACAGTAGTAGAAGATCCAGTAGATTATAACATCCCGCAATTGTAACGATCAGACATTTAAATGGTTAATTTAAATATTTAATCGTTAGTTAACGAAACGACCATTATACTTAATTTTTCAAACATGGATGAATTTGGTCTCTAGACATCCTTAGTTGAGACTGCCTTTTCGACATAAGAAAAATGAGTGTAAACTTGACTATGTTTGGAGTCAATGAATTTTTGGAGTGAATAGTGATTTTTGAGAAAGAAATGAATTAGGCTAAGCCCATTACTTGCCTTTAAGTGGCTAATCCTCTTCATTATTTCATTTCACTTTTTCATTCATATTACTTTGATCTTCCTCTTCTCTAATATTTCCCTAATCCTCCCTTAGTCCCCTTTCTTTAATTAGCTAATCCAAGCCAAAATAAATTTTCTTAATTTAAATAAAAATCACCATAATTCCTCTCATACAATTCTCTACAAAACCCATGAAGAAATTGGCTTAAAACGAAGTATGGGTGGAGTTCTCAAATTTAAAGAGAGCAAAATAATGGGTTTTGGTGGTTTTGAGGTGGTTTGGAGAAGAGGAGGTGAGTGGGATGATTCTCCTAACTAATTTACATGCTATACTTCATATATTCTTTATTAATAATTATGGAGTTATGTGTAGTGATTTAGAGAATTTATGTGATGATTTAGACTTATGTTTATATTATAAACATGATTATATTACCATATTATTTATTTGAGACCTTAATTGCAAATTTTATAAAAATTAGTAAGCTTGGAGAATTGATTTGGGCTTAATTGGATGTTTGTGTGACACTCCACCTTTATACCCTCATTAACAAAGAACATTATAAAGTAATATCGTCTGCTAATATGGAGGATAAGGCTGGTTAGAAGCGACCATCTATATTATTGCTTTGGGCGAGTATCGATATGTTGAATTGAGTGGACATTTTTATTTTTCAAGAGAGGCACTACAAGAAAACTCGTTATTAGCTGCATTAATTGGCTGCGTTTAAAGCCAAGTGCAACCACTACTTATTTAGAAGAATATAAATAAATAAATCAACGCTGCTAATTATCGGCGCCGATAATTAGGTAAAATTTTGATGAAACTTCTATTTGCCTGGTCGTCTATGTTTCTTCCACTGACACATTTGTATTAGAAAAACCTAAATAAAAATGGAGTCAAATTATCAGCCACCATCCCTTATCTCTTCCTCGAATCCTCGTTTACCAACTTCTCCACTCTGACCTTGTCTCCCAACCTTTCCCCCTTGTCCAACCCACCTCCATCCCATCTGCTCCTTTAATCGTTGGCTTCCCTTTCAAATTTGCAAACCCTAAATCTGTCTTGCTGTATCAACCGTCACATCACGCTCTACTACTAACGTCATTTTTTTCAGGTCACCCTTTCCCAGTCTAAGTCCAAGGCCATCTAATGGGACAAAAGATAGTGGCTTATTACATCCGCGATTTTAGCTTTAAATACCTTCTCGAATTCTGAAATTAAAATATGTGAGTGAGTTCGAATTTTTCAATTATGATATAAGGTACTCTTCTGCAGCTGAGAAAAATTGCGTACTTTCCTCAACTTAGCTTTCCATATTAAGGAAAATATCTGAGTTTTAGGATACCATTAATTTTATCTTGATAGGAAGCTAGCGGAGCAGTATCAGGTTTAGGTGCATTTGGAAAGCTAAAATACGAAAGCGGAGTTCATAGAGTGCAGGTTTGGCTTGTAATTTTTGTTTCTTATATTTAGCAGATTATACTTTTTAGTTCTTTCATTTTTCTTTTTCGTTTTCAGCGTGTCCCAGTGACAGAGAAGTCAGGAAGGGTGCACACAGGTGCGATTTCAGTTGCCATTCTTCCTCAAGCTGATGAGGTAGCGATATAACTCATCAGTTGGTTTCTAATTGAGTGCTTATCTGCAGAATTCAAAATGCAACTTATCCTGTATAATTTGATTTTATTTATATGCCAGGTGATGATAAGTGGATTGTGTTGGGTAATTTATAGGTCGATGTTCGGCTGCGTAATGAAGATCTGAAAATTGATACATACAGGTCTAGTGGAGCTGGAGATCAGTCGGTTAATACTACCAGTAGTGCTATGAGAATCATTCATATTCCTACTGGAATAGCAGTGGCTATACAAGATGAGAGATCATAGCACATGGTAACTTAATACTTCCTTCGCATACCTTTTTTCCTGTAAATATATAGTTCCTTTTTGTTTCTCATTGATCTATGTGTTCTATCTGGAACAACTTCTGTTAATATATTTGATACTTTTTTTTCTTGTAAAAAATCTCTTTTGAGAATAAAGAGAATGTTAAAGTATTGCATATATTATATTTTGTTAACTAATTATCCAGTCCCAATGGCAATCGAATGTTGGTATATATATTTATGAACACTTTGGTCATAAATACAGTTATAAAAGGAAAGATCCTAATGAACAAGGCCCCCAGTTATACAATGTCTTCGAGGAATTACCATTGGATGCTAACCTAACCAAATAAAGATAATATTTCAAAGTATTGTTATAATTAGAAGAAAATTTGGTAATGTATCAGCTCCCGCCTTCCCATAGTTTTGGAAACCATCATGGTATATAGTTTGTTGTATCTTTGGGTCTGCACGTGCACTTAATATATGAAAAAAATCATTTGGAATTCAATTAAGCTTTACATATAGCATCCTTAAAATTACTATTTAACTTTTATGTTAATTATTTGATTCAAGATTGATAATACAAACAGAACAAGGCAAAAACACTTAAAGCACTGAGATCAAGGGCTCAGATGAACAGATCGTAACTTAGAATGGATCAGGTGTATACTAAGCTTAGCCGACTCCCTACATTCAGACATGATATATGTGATCTCTATGGTTTATATTTGCATATGCTACTTAATAATTGTGGAATCTGAATGTCATGTTTATGTTATCTTTGTTGTCTTAGAGAACTATATTCGTGACTGCCTTTTCGTATTAAAAAAATGAATTCAAATTCAGCTAACTTTGTAACAGCTTGAGATTCATTTCATATATCTTTGACTGTTTTTTTCATGCAATTTTCATAAGGTATTTAAGAACCTTAAGGTATTAGTTGAACACTAAAAATATGATATGTGCTAAGTTAAAAAAGAATTGATAGATTGATAGAGGCAGTCCATCTTCCAAACTGAATATAGAACTTTATTGGTTAGATGTAGTTGAGACATCTTGGCTACTAGATTCATGAAACTACGCATTTGTGATTTAATTCATTAATGTCACTTTGTTTATATCAGCCTTTTCTTTCTACATCAGAACTTTATTATGCTTGGTGAATCCACTCCATCAACGTCGTTTAGACATGATTTTTTTTATAGAGTTGATAGTCTATATTTGTATGATTAAAAATGCCCAATGCTTCAACTGTAATTAGTGGATATCGATTTCTGAAATAGTTTTATACCAATTAGGCGTATTGATGAAATTTGAATATAAACACTTCAACATATAGTTTTAAAATTTGTTTTTTAAAGTGTTTTCGATCATAGATGCTTACTCATACCCATTTTAGCTAATATGAAACAAAGAAAAATGACACATATAAGCATAAATTATCCTTGTCAATCAAGGGCTCCACCATGTTTAATTTCATGTGTTATGCATCATCTTTTTTTAATAAAAGTATGGTTTCATTCTTGATATTCAGAAGCTGCCTTGGTCCATTGTTTTTTCTTTTTCTTTTTCTCAAGAATTTATGAGTTATATAGTTTTACAAACTGTGGACAGACGAGTAATACATGCAATAATAAAAAAATTTGTATGTCTTAAGCTGCAGATCATTTTGATAAGGTTTGTAGGTTTGTAGCTCAATCACTTAAACCACTATGAAACCTGTTAGTGAGATGACATTTTAATTATTTTTTAAGTACCTCACCTATGTGTTCACATCTATTGGTAGTCAAAATTAAGATCTAAGTTTAATAGGCAATTATAATGGTTTGTCCAAGCTTTGCTGGCTGAAAGAGCTTTATTGTTTCCTTTCTATTAGTGAAAAGTTCTACACTTTCCGTCAGTTAGTGTTTTCTAGAATAATTACTTTGCTAGCAGAAAGAGCTTTATATAGACAATTGCTGCTATTTTTAATTGTTAGATTTCTATGTAAAGTTGTCATGCCCATTGCATATGTACTTTTATTTTATTATTGCCATATGTACTTTCTTCCGGCATGCACATGATCTATACATTGCTTCGTGGAGTAATGTCTTGCTATTTTAATGTTTGAGACATTCATTCACTTGGTACCTAGTTGATATTGCTTACTGTTGTCATATAAGCATGATTAACTATTTCAAAAAAATTGACTTTAAGGGATAAATGCTATTTTTGATACAGATTTTTAAAACGCTTAGCTCAGAATCTAGAGGCATTAAAAAAGACCAGAGTTAGAAAGAAGGAATTGTTATTCTTCAGTATATGCATTTCCAATATCTAATTAATAAGTTATGCATGCTCATAGCCGTAAATTTGTTCGGATAGGTGAATGGTGAAGGATATAAATCTTAGTGGTCTTTTTAAAGTAACAGTTGGGTTTGGTTACAGAGGTATGCATGTGAATGATATTGAGCTCTGACGATTAGTTCTGACGATTGAGCTCTGACGATTAGTTCAAGTTCATATTCTTTAAATGCTTGGTTCATTATGTGATATTGTTTTGTATTCAGATGGGTGCTGCTTATGCAGCTTGCAATATACAACAGTTCTCTGTGTATGTTTATATGTTTACATCTCATTTTATTGTCCGCATCCACCGTTCATTCCAAACAGCATGGTAAGATCCAACGGAGGGCAGCGATTGCTGGTGCTGAGAAAATTGCTGCAGTAGCTGCTCCGTATCCACCGGCTTTTGGTTTTAGCAAGGGATCTAATTTGAGGACTTCCTTTCCTAATACTGCTCACTTTAATCATATGCATGTTTTATTTATTTTTCTGCAAGTCCTTTATTGTTTGGTGAGTGCTTGTTTAGTAGTTTATGTTTTTAATGGAATTTGATTACTGGCTACTAAAAATCATATAGATTGAATGGACAGTCATGGTAGATTATGTGAATTTCTTACCATGATTTTTTATGTAGATTTTAATGAATTAGTTTACGTTTATCGTTTGGTAAGTTTTATAAATGATGAATTAACATAATTGTTTGACTATATGCCATGCTATACTTGTGCAGGTATTGAACTTTCGAAGAGAGCAAGGATGGACTTTTATGGCATTGGACTTTCAAAGAGAGCAAGGTTGGACTTTTATGGTGCTAGCTTTTACTTATGCATGCAACAAAGAATTATGGATGATCAAACGTTTTGTTAGCACTAGTTAGGTATAACATTTTATTAGTATTAGGTGTGTAAATTTGTATACTAATGGTTATTGTATGCGAGTTTGATCATTTTATCAAAAAACTATTGTATTAGAATGGTTATGCATATCTTATTTGATTATATGATTAATATGTTTCTTTTAATTGTTTGAATATGATGATAATGTGCATGATTGTTGATTGATATAGTAGAAACAAAATAGACCGTTAATAGGAAATAATAGCATGAAAAAATGGTGCAAAGTGATTAACAACTTTTAGTAGCGTTTCAAAAACGCTACAAAAATACATATAGTGGCGTTAAGTAGACGCAACCGTAAAGTAGAGGTAAAGTTGGAAATACTATTGGTAGCGTCAAAAAACCTTTTGGTGGCGTTTTTAAAATGCTACAAAAAGATTTATGGTGGCGTGTGATAAACGCTGCAATAAAAAGATTTATAGTGGCGTTGAAATAAATGCAACTAAAAATCATGGATTTTTAGTTGCGGGCTTTATCACGGCGTTTATCAAAATGCTACCATAAGTTTTGGTAGCGTTTTTGGTGCGCCACCAAAAATAAAATTTCTTGTAGTGAGGATTCGGCGTAACCGATCCAAGCGCAAAACAACAGCACGGTGGCTTAATACAATTCAGAACAATATAAAATATTATAGACCATAAAATCACAGAATACATAGATAAATATACATATCTCATAAACTGATGGAGACATGTATACAATACATAGAGTGGACAACAAAGTAGTGGATATAAGAGAACTACGATATAGATATGAGATACATAGACAACCCAGAAGAATATATACACAATAAAATGAGTCTCTAACTCAAATACAAGATAGACTACACACTACTAGACTAATATAGCATGCAAAATATTACCAAGCTAGTCCAATCCTAAAGTCATCATGCGGAAGTACCTTAAACACCTCGGCATGACCCGAGTATTATATAAAAATAATAAATGGGTCAGTCTAGTCATAATTCAAGTAAATGTGAGATAGTAGTGATAATGGTATAACAAACCTCGAAGAAATCATATATCCATATAGTGTTAGAACTCAAAAGAATATTCTCATTCTTAAAACTCATTCACCAAATTCCCAAAACCAATACTAACTTATAAAAGCAATTCCCAAGAAATATTTGGTAAAATAGAAATCTCATAATATCTAGAAATCAATAATAGAAATCTAGAAACACAAAGGGGGAAGCACCTAAATTACCCAAGATTGGCAAGTATATAAACTCACCCAACACGCATGTTTTTCCCACGATGATCCTTAAAGGTCCATAATCCCATGATCTCATGCGACTTAAGTTTTCTTAGCGAGGGCTACCTCGAATCGCTAGCTGAAGCTTGGGATTATATTGTTATGATGAAGAAAGAAGAGCTGGGTGAAGCTGAATTTAATGAGGAAGAATTAGTGAGGGAGGTTCTTCGCGTAAACGAGCCTTCGGATCTGGCCGCTGCAAAACTTCAAATTTTCGAGGCTTCTGCACTTATCGATGGAGGAGAGGATATTGCCGGGTCTCCAGGAACTGATCTTAAGGGGTCCTCTCTGATCCAAGTAGCCCGACCGTCAGCTTCTTTTGACACAGAGTAAAACCTCGACTAGGATCCGGATAAGCCTGGCTTTGAATCAAAAATGCTATCTCCCATCCTTGAAGGAGGTACCCAGCGACCATAGAGAGTCAACAAGATATTGGTATCGCGCTTTACTTCTTAGTGCGTGAGGAGTTTTGTTTTTCGCACGTAATGGTTTTAGGCTAATTCCACTACTTTAACAATTTTTGCAGGTCTTCCTGGCTCTAGCCTGACTCCTAAGAGCGGTGCGGCTTTAGAACAAGAAGAGAAAATGATCGAGGATCTAGCAGGAGCTGATGTTCCGGGGCCTAATGCTCAAGTCATTGAAACACTCGATGACGATAAAACTGAGGATCTGCTTCATGCTGACGACCCTAATGACGTCATGATCACTAGTGCCTCCGAGCATACCACCAAACTCAACATGAAAGAACAGATTGAAAAGAAGGAGTTGCTAAAGAAAAAAGCTAAGTCTGAGGACGTCGAGGTGACCCTGATCTCGTGCCCTTACAAATTATTCCACCGGGTGGGTTGATCCTCGATGAACTTCCTCCTACTTCCTCGAGCTCTCCGGCGAAGGGCGGCAAAGGGTCTCGTAAGAGAAGCACGAGTGGCTCCACCCCTGAAAAATCCAAAAGAGAAAGAAAATCGAAGAATTAGTTGTTACTTCACGTCATTGTGTATATTTTACATAATTATTTCTTTCACTAGTCGTAGTTGTATGGGTATGAATCCCGATCTTTTAAAATAACTTGTACTGAAATTTCGGCATTTGTGAATAAAAGTTTTTGTTTTAGGCTATGCTTTGTGTGAATTGTTATTCAAGTAGATGAACGATTACTTTCCATTCAATGTACTTGTAATTCGTTGCTTATGAATTCTACTAACAATCCACCATCTCCATCTCAAGGCCTCTATGTGGTCGTGGCCTCAAGTCATATCAAACACCAGGTTTTGGCCTTAGTATTACCCTATCAGGTTCAACAGTTCTCTTCTTTTTTTACTATGGTTCTGCCCTCGGCATTGATTTGGCGAGGCCAAAAATCAAACGGTCGAATTCCATCCTTAGCGATTTTATATTCCTTCTATCGATTTCAGGTTGGAATTTGTGGAATAGAGAACGGTCGAGATCCACTCTTGTATTCATAAAGTTTGCGGAATAGAGAACGGTCGAAATCCACTCATCCATTCATGGAGTTTGCAGAATAGAGAACGGTCAAAATCTACTCATCTATTCATGGAGTTTGTGGAATAGAGAACGGTCGAAATCCACCAATCTTTTCATGGAGTTTGTGGAATAGAGAACGGTCGAAATCCACTCATCTATTCATGGTGTTTGCGGAATAGATAACGATCGAAATCCACTCATCTATTCATGGTTATACTCAGGCCCGCTCTATGGGAACTTTGAGTGATTTTGTGGACAGTCAGTATCCACCCGATTTATGTTTATACTCCAGTCTATGCTCTGGGGACTTAGAGTTGTTTCATGGGCAGTTAATATCCGCCCGATTTATGCTTATACTCCAGTCCGCGCTCTGGGGACTTAGAGTTGTTTCGCGGGCAGTCGATATCTGCCCGATTTATGTTTATACTCCAGTTCGCACTCTGGGGACTTAAAGCTGTTTTGCGAGCAATTAGATTATACTCCTTTTGGTTGATTGGTTTTATTTCATTCCCATAGTTTGGGCAGGAATTTTTTTTGATCCCCAGATTGTTGACCATATTCGTTCCTTATTGTGTGTTCCATTCTCTAGATCATTTACAGGAATTGTTAAATGAGCAAATTGACTGAGCTCATTTTCTTTGATCCCATCAGGGGTTAGCACGATCGATCAATTTCAAACTCTAGGAGGTTGTTCACACATATCGATATCAATCGGTTTGGTTAATTACTTAGCATACAATGCAATAACAATCAAAACTACAAAGGAAGCTTGAAACTTTATTCATTAAATGGAAAGGAACAAAATAATATGTCTTATTACATATTCGAAAAATCAAATGCTAAAGCAAAACTCTGAAAGTAAATAGAACTGAAATTTAAAGAAAATAATCTAAGTGAAATAGCATCATAAATGTTCGCTATTCCACGCTCTCGAAAGTGTAATGCCATCGACAGTCGCTAGCTTGAAAGTTCCTTCTCCAAGCCTCTGTTCAATAACATACGGTCCTTCCCAAATCAGATTCATGTGTGATGGGGTAGGAAAAACCCGTTTCAGGATGAGATTGCCAATTTCGAAGGTTCTTGATAGTAGTTTAGTGTTGTAATATTGGGCGACTTGATGTCGGTGTGTAGCTGCTCTCAAATCGGCTTCCTCGCGCTTCTCATCTATAAAGTCCAAAGGTTCCAAGAGAAGATCTTTGTTTGTTTTGGGATCGTAGTAAGTCATTCAATGAGAAGGGACTTCAAATTCTACTGGAATAACGGCTTCGAAACCGTAAGCAAGGGCAAATGGAGTATGGTCAGTCGCGGACTTGTGTGTGGTTCTATAGGCCCAAAGTGTAGTAGGAAGTTCATCCACCCACTTGCCTTTAGCCTTCTGTAAATGCTTATTCGTAATAGCATTGATAATCTTATTTACAGCTTCAACCTGTCCATTTTCCTGTGGGTGAGCAACCGCTGCAAATCTCTTTTCAACGCGGTATCTTTGGCAGAAGTCTTTAAACTCAATACTATCGAATTGAGTCCTATTATCTGTTATAATGGTCCGTGGAAAACCAAAACGACATATGATGTTTCAGATGATAAAGTTGATTACTTTCTTGGTCGTGATTGTAGCTAAAGGTTCTGCCTCGGCCCATTTGGTAAAGTAATCAACTACCACAATAGCGTAAATGAACCGATACTATCTATACCCCACATGGCGAACGACCATGGGCTAACCATTTGCATGATTTCCGTTGGCGGAGCTCTCGGAACTTTTGCATATATTTGGCATTTATCAAATTGTCTTACATAATCAGCTGTGTCTTGAATCACGGTTGACCAATAATACCCATAACGGAGTATCTTCTTTGCTAGAGTTTGCCCCCTAGTGTCATCGCTACATTCTCCTATACATGACTCCTTTTTGCCTAATATATCATGAAGCTTTTCGAAGGACCTGTCGCTTTTCATTTCTTTTATCAGGCAGGTCCCCGTGCAGTAAAGTCCTTAAATGGAGTCATCCACGATTCCCTTTCAGATTCTGCCTCCAGTGCTCGATCGATTTCCATCATGTTTATACTTGGGGTATTTAATACTTCGAACGGTACCAAACCCATCTTTTGTGCATCGCCTGTACTAGCGAGCTTTGCCAATGAATCAGCCTCTCTGTTTTGATCGCACGGAATATGTGAAATGTCATAGTATTCAAATTCAGTTAACAACTCCTGAACTCGGGTAAGGAAAAGGGAAAGCCATTGTCCCTTAGCCTGGTAGTCTCCTCTAACTTGATACACTACCAATTGCGAATCACAAAAGAGTTCAAGAGATTTAACTCCAAGTTCTTTGGCGAGTTTAAGTCCAGCAATCAGGGCTTCATATTCAGATTCGTTGTTTGTCGTTGGAAAATCAAGCTTCAGAGCATAACAAATCGACCGATTCTCAGGAGTTAGAAGCACAATCCTAGCTCCAGAGCAATGATCATTAGACGCTCCATCGGTATATAACTTCCATCGCATAGTGGGGTTTTCACTTCCTTCTAGAGGATCATCCTACCTAGTAAATTCTGCTATAAAGTCCGCCTAAGCCTGTCCCTGGATGGCTCTCCGAGAGAGATAAGTAATGTTGAATTGGCTGAGATTAATGTTCCACTTGAGTAACCTCCCAGATGTCTCAGGTCGCTATAGGACCTGTCGTAACGGCTGGTCGGTGTAAATATTGATCGGATGTGCATAAAAATATGGGCGAAGATTTTGTGATGCAATAAGCAAGTAATATGCCAGTTTCTCTATCTTCGGATAATTCCTTTATGCTTTTGTCCATCATTTATTGACGTAATACACCGGCCTCTGGATCCGATTCTTCTTACGAACCAAGGAAGCACTTATAGCGTGTGCTGATACAGCCAAATAAATAAACAGTTCCTCATGATGTACCGGCTTTGACAAAATAGAGAGCCTCTCCAAATGATTCATCAGAGCTTGGAATGTGTCTTTACAATCCTGCATCCATTTGAAGTTTCTTTTTCCCTTTTTAATCAAATCAAAGAAAGGAATGCATTTATCAGTAGCTCTGGAGATAAATTGACTCAAAGCGGCAACCTTCCCATTCAGACTCTACACTTATTTAATGGTTCGTAGTGCCTGGATATCGTGGATAGCTTGAATCTTCTCTGGATTAGCTTCTATTTCACGAGCAATGACTATAAAGCCCAAAATCTTTCCTGATGCCAAACCCAATGAACATTTCAAAGGATCAATTTTCATCTTGAAATATCGGAGGATATCGAACATTTCTGCCAAGTCTTTGATGTGGTCGCTTGATCATCGGGACTTCACGAGCATATCATCCACATACACTTCCATTGTCTTTTCAATCTAATCCCTAAACATCCTGTTAACCTAGCACTGATAAGTTGCTCCGTCATTCTTCAATCCAAACGGCATTACTACGTAACAATACAACCCAACGTCTGTAACAAAACTAGTGTGCTCCTGATCGGGGATATGCATTGGGATTTGGTTATATCCTGTATACGCATCCATAAATGATAACAATTCGTGTCCTGCAGTTGAATCAACTAGCTGATCAATCCTAGGAAAGGGAACATTGTCTTTTGGACATGCTTTGTTCAGATCTGAATAATCAATGCACGTTCTCCATTTTCCATTTGCCTTCTTCACAAGCACGGGATTAGATACCCACTCAGGATAGAGGACATCGCGAATAAACCCATTGACTTTTAGTTTATCCACCTCCTCTTTAAGAGCACCAGATCTCTCCAGATCCATGCCTCGTCTTTTTTGCTTCACCGGAACATACTTTGGATTAATTTTCAATGCATGGCTCGTAATGGCAGGTGAGATCTGCAGAATGAGTCCAAGCGAATACATCCAGATTCGCTCAGAGAAAACCAGCAAGTTCTTTCATCCTTAAGGGGCTGAGCTGCGACCCAATCTTCAAGACTCGTGATGGGACATTGTGGCTGACCGTGATATCAACCGTCAGCTCAGCCGGCGCAGCCTTGGTCTCTTTGGGCTCTTCCTTGTCATCCCTTGGATCTATATTTCTATAGAACCGACTGTGGTGCCCAAGCCAAGGCTTAGGCGCCAATTGTCAATTTTTGGTAACTTGGATGCGGATAGATTTGTCCACACCTTTCCCCTTCTCCTTGCATTAAGCTTCCCTCATCTCGGTTACATAACAGGCATGTCCAGCCGCCTGATCACCATGAACAACCCCTACACCATTATCTGTTGGATACTTTAAAGTTAAACACCACAGGGCAAGAGCTACCCGAAATTCAGCCAGGGTCGGTCAGCCCAGAAAATAATGTACGGCGAGTCAACATCCAAAACAACAAACGATAGGATTCCCACTCTCATACATTCACCTCCTCCCAATTCAATAGGAAACTCCACATAATCAACAGCCTCAGTCGCCACGCCATTAAAACAATGTATGCGAGCTTTAGATGGTTCTAAATCTTTGGCCTCCATTCTCATCTGATCATATGCTTTCTTGAAAATTATATTCATCGAGCTTCCATAATCAATTAAAATCCTTCTCGCCAACGCAGGGCCAACATAGCTGAAATGACCATCAGGTCAATTGTTGGAGCCTTTACTTTGTCTGCATCCCTGCTTCTAAACACAATATCATCCGCCATGGTACGATGTTGTCTTGCCGGCGTTCCATCTTCCATATTTGAATAGCATTCAAAATCTACATTCCTTATCACGCTAGCATAATGCTCCATATCTTGCCAACTCCAGTCTGCAGGGTGTGGTCCCCCAACTATCATATTAATCATCAATCTTCCACCGGTCCGCGTAGGCTCCTCAGCCATACGTTGAGCTTGTCCTCGATTGGCGTCAGATGTCCCCTATCCGCCATCCTGCGGAGTTTTCACAAACAGTTGCAACTTCTTCTCCCGAATCAATTTTTTAATGACATCCTGGAGGTGCCTACATTTACTCGTGTTGTGCTCGTAACATTCATGAAACCAACAATACTTCCAAGTCTACTTCTGTCTCTCTGTTGACTCTTTTGGTTGTGGCTTCCTGTACTGCAAGGTATTACAAGTGGATAGATAAAAGTTCTCCAGGGACGTGTTTAGCGGCGTGTAATTTTCATGCATTGGAATCCTAGGCTTTAGTCTTCCAAAATCCCTCTTCCGCTCTCGATTCCTGTCTCCATCTTTCTTCTGTTGATTCGGCTTATTTTGAACATTCACCTGAACTTTCCCAGAACTGTCATTCGACTTTTTTATTGCAATATTACTATGTGCTGCTTCTCCACTCGGTCCCGCAATGTTCTTTTTCCTTGAGGACCTGGCCTCCTCCTTCCTCAAGAACTGGGCTGCCTTTTCATAGAAGCGCTCCAACATGGCAGGCAGATTTTGGCCAACCAACCATCAAACTCAGATTCTAGATCAATCCCTCTCATTACGACCGTAAGTATAGCATGATCATTTGGGTTACTGACTTCCATAGCGGTGGTATGAAATCTTTCCAAATAGTCTTTCAATGATTCCCAGGGGCCTGGATCACACTGGAAAGGGACATGACGTCTTTAGGACGAAATGCGTGCATTTCAAATTGTTCTACAAATTTGGTTGCCAGCTCATCGAATCTTGAAATTGATCGCGGAGGTAGTCTCATGAACCACATCGTTGCTATCTCGAAAATGGTTATGGGAAAGCATCTACACTTGGTTGCATCGTTGGCTCTTGCAGAATCCGTCAGCCATTCGTATCTCATAATATGCTACTTAGGATTGGTTTTTCCCTTATAGGAAGGCATTGACGGCATGTTGAACCTTCTTGGATATTCTACATGCAAAACATTATCAGTAAACGGGGGATGGCTCCTCGAAATTCCCCAGTCATCATTAGTCAAACCTTGGTTCTCTCTCACCAACTGTATGACCATTGCCGACAAATCCGATGTATGGATGGGTGGTGCCAAGCGGTGGTCGTGCTCCACCTCACATGAACGGTTTGGTCGATGTCTACGGGTCGTTTCATGCCTTCTTGGTCCACCATCTTGTTGGTGTGCACCTTGGACATCCATCTCGTCGTTGTTCCGATGAGGTGCATGGTCAGCATTCAATCGAACTCCAGCATCCAAGCTTCCGGGAATAGCTCCTGTGTGATTCCCTAAGTGTAGTGGGGGAATCCCTCTTCTGGAGGATGGGTCGGTACCGATCCCTAGGGAGGGATCGATACCGACCCATCTTGGCAGACCATATTGGTTTGCCAAGCGGCGCTCCGATGTTTCTGCATGATCTCCTTTAAGCCTACGATGCCTAAGCCTTTGGTGTTCATCTAACGAGCTTGAACTTTCCGATGCTGAGTAAAGAGTGGGACCCTTTCTGGCGTTCTCACGCTATTGTTGAGTTATCTGGTTCATCAAGTTAATATTGGTCTAAATCTGCTCATTCAGCTATCTATGGCTTTCCATCAACTCCATCATCAAGTTATTAAATTTAGCTTTGGTTATAGAATCAGCAGGGTTCTGGACTTCAGCAGGATCAACATTCAAATTTGCAGGTTGGTTGCTTGGACCTCCTTGTTGAATACTAGTAGTCTCATTTGCATCAACATTCTGAGAAATGGATCTGATATGTCTCACCATTATCAATCTCCTTGTTTAGATTTTTGCAAATTTGAGTAGTGTAAGTAGGTTTATGAAGAAAATTATGGATCTCCTTCGGGGGATTTATCCAATCCTATAGCAGCAAAGGGGATCCTAAGAAGATAAGAACCAGATTTCTCAGTGAGAGCACAAAAAAATTTGCAACCAAATTGGTCATAAACACCCAAGAATAGGTTTGTGTAGAGAAGTAAATGAAGAAAACTAAATTAAAACAGAGGAATAGAGTGAACCGATAAACAAATCAAAACAATAAACTAGAACATTCAGATTTATAGTGGTTCAGGGTCATATGCCTACATCCACTTTGAATACTCTCTTTTATTCACTATTAACTTGATTACAATAAAAATGGTAAGAAGTAAGGAAGAAAGTTGATTACAATAAAGAACAATGTAACCAGCAGCGTAAAGATCCTCAAAATGACCTCCTAGGTCAGTATTTATAGGTGAAGGCGACCATCAATCTTTTTAAAACTTCGACCGTGGGACCTTCTTATCCATATGGGCCCACCATAGGGGTCGCTAAGCCCAAATCCCAATGAAGATGGATCGGTACCGATCCATCCATTGGTCGAATCTAGAGCAGGAATCCTTATGGTGGCTTCTTCATGTTTAGACATGTTGGTACTTCAAATATCATGCTGATTGAGCAGGTAGAACTCATGCTTTTGATTGATATTTGATTTGAACCCACCTGCAAATCGCTCTCTACCGAACTCTTCTTAATAGATCATGCTGATCCCTCATCCTCTACCATTCTAACATGCGATCCCTAGGGCATGACCCCTAAGGTCCATATACTCTGCTCCCCAAATTCCATTAGCTTTAAACCATGGGGCCCCCAGATATTGACTGTTAAAATGCTCACGTTTTATATACATGTTAATCCATCCTTGGTTTACCCAGATATAACGATCCATCCTTTTCCCCAATGTTATGCCATGTCGATCCATATACTTCCATTGTGCCATGCTGGTCCATCATATGACCAATCATGCCTTGCCGATCCATATATTTTATCTATACCGATCCATTATACAACCAACCATATCGATCCATCTGATTCCATTAAGCTATGCCAATCCATGGCTTGCCCAAGCTAATTTCCATATTTCTAACATCCTGCATTGTCTATTTACCAACTCCGTTCAATCCTGGCTTCATATAACCATCTTAACTCTACTTCCAGGTCCTATAGCCATTGCTCCATGGTCATCCTTCTTGACAAACAGTCGAATCTGTCTTGCGCAATTAGTCCAATATAGTCGGGTCAGGATACTGGATAACATGCACTTAGGATGCATCAGACAACTCTTAGGAAAATGCTCCTTCGAACCACAATTGAAACACTCGCCACAAACATATGGAGTACTCTTGAACCCTAAACTTTGCTTCTTAGTCTTATTATTGGAATTGAAGGACTTAGATTTGTTGAAAGGATGCTTCTTCTTATGGTTAAAGTTCTTCTTCACACTTCCAACCTCATCACCACTATCTTTATCCGCCTCTTCAAGTCTAAGAGCGGTATCCACTAACTTCTCGAATTATACTTCCAACTTCAATAGCAAGGCCTTCTTAAAATTCTTATTCAATCCATAAACAAATTTTTGATTCTTCTTTAGTAGGGTATTAATGTGCTCGACCCCGTACTTAGATAATGCCTCAAAAGATGCTACATACTCCGCTACTGAAGAATCCCCGTGCACAAGATCTATAAACCTCCGAGCCAAAGACTCTTTCTCTGCCTCAAACACAAACTTCAACTCAAACCTCTTGCGAAAATATTCCCAAGTAAGCTCGGCTTCCGCTACCTCAGAAATCAACAGCTCATACAAATCTAATGCTCACTCTTGGAGCATACTCGAATCCACCTGAACCCTGAGCAAATCAGAAAGATCCATGCGAGTAAAGATGTGCTCACATGTCCTACAAGCTTGGAACTCCATAACTCTTTTGGTACCTTTGAATGGCTTCCCTCCTAAATGTGCAGAGTCACTGCACATGCATGTGAATCCCGACTTGCGTGGAGAAGGATCAGAAGCGGAGCCAGAAGTTTGGGCGTTCTTCACAAGATCTATAAACTGTTGGGCATACATGAATACACACTACACCAAATACTGAGATTTGCAACTAACCATCCGCGCATTTGGCAACGGTTATTAACCGTTGCCATTTAGAAACGGTTAATCACCGTCTTGGTTCAGTTAGCAATGGTTTTTTATCGTTGCTAATTGGGAACGATTATTAACCGTAGCTTCTTTGGAGACAAATGATGGCGGTGAATTTCATCCTTTCGCGCCATAATTTTTGGCGCGCTTCGTTCCAACTAGCAACGGTTTGTAACCGTCGTAAATGTTGTGGCATATAATGGCGCTAATTTTGTGCCAAATATTCGCTGGGAGCTAAAAAGAATTGGCCCGTCACTTTTCCTTCCCTCCTTTCCTTTGATATTCGTTTCGTCCTCTTTCAACGAAAAGAAAACCTAAATAAAAAAACCCCAATTCCACCAATTCGATTTACTTCAACCCGCTCATCTTTCCATCTAATCGTGAAATCATCTTCCATCCAACCGCGAACCCATCTTTCCACTTAATCGTGTCCATCTGCGAACTCATCTTCCTTCCAGCCGCACCGGTTCTTCCTTCATTCAACGCCAATCGGTGGCCCTCTCAGATCTGTGTTCGGAGAAGTATTACAACGTGAATTTATCGAATACCTACTCCAGGTTGGGTACTCATTTTTAATTATTTGATTTCTATTTTAAATTTGATTTTGTTTCATACTTGTATTATAAAATCTAATTTGAAATCTTAATTATCTCAGATCTATGTATCTTTGATATTTGGTTCCTCGAGTTTCATTGGCATAATCGAAGAGAGCGCATAACTGCCTTGTAAGCTTTGTTTTGTAATAATACAGGTTACGGCATTTTGGAGCGTCTGTTGCGTTGTTGTCTTCTAGTCCTCAGTATTTTACCGGCGCTTCTAGTTTGTTCAGTGTTAAGTGATGTGCAGCTTACTGTACATGCAAAAAATGCAGATATGTGTGCAAGTGAATTTTGTTGAATATTTGGCAAAGTGGTACATACTTGAATTGGTGTTTGGTTATATTGCATAGATATATGTAAAAGTGTAAACTGGTAGAGTTTACTTTTGTTGATACTGTGGCTTATAACTAATACTATGGCTTATAACTGATTAGTTTGTATTCATGCAACAATTCGGATATGTGTTTAGGTTGACTGGTGATCATAAGCTTTTCAATTAAGATAAAATTAGTGGGTAATATGAAAACCTTACTACCGTGAGTTTGGGCAAAACAGATACATCTTCATCTAGCAGAACAGCCTGAGAAGAAGAAAAAAAAGCTGAGAGGCATAATATCAAATAGCTGGGTTGCAACCAGTTGTAAACTTGTTTGTTTATCTTTTTCCCTCTGAATCGAATATTTAACTGGGTCTTCTATAGTTGTCCATCGACGGTCAGAGCAGTTTTTGTATGGAAAACGAATATTTGAACGGCGGACTAGAGGAATGTCATTTACTACCAAAGTATCAACCGGATTTCAATACTCGTATGTTGGGCATTTACTTGGGTTTTCTTCAGAATTTTAGGTGCGATGGGGTACAGTGGTGAAAATAGAAGTGAGATAGCGAGGAAGATGAATAACAAGTAGAGAAATGCACAAAGACCTACAGGCGAGAAGAAGGGGGTAATACGATCGCACGTCAAATATATTTATTTGTACGGCCTACTAACATTCACTGCAGTAATGGGTGTTTGTACCAAAAATGGGCACAACACTCTTCGGAAGTTTTTGAAGAGATAAAAGTGAAGAATGAAAATTAAAACTGTGGATTATCTAACAAAAACTCCAAATAACAGAAAGTAAATTGCAAAGACAAGCGATTTAGAGTGGTTCGGCGTTTTGCCTACGTCCACTATGAAATTTGATGATTTTATTGCTCGATACTTGAAGATTACAATTCTTTATACTGTAATACAACTGAATTTATATGCTAAGTCTCAATCTAAAGCAGCGGCGGTGTTCTGGAGTAAATCTGGCAGAATCTGGGCGCTATTCAGTACTTAGAATTCTCCCACCTCTTTTCTGAATGACCAGGGGCTCTATTTATAGGTGTAGGAGGCTGATATTTCGCCTAAAATGAGGGGAGACCAGTTCTGGTATGTCAGGGGGCCCACATGGCCGAAATCTGGAGATCCGGGCCTACTTTGGGATCGATTCGACCCTTGGTTCGAATCGATCAAGAAATCATCCAATCGAGCTGAAATTTGGTGTGAACATTCTTTGTCATGTGTTTAAGCTCCTGTGAAAATTTCATGGCATTTGGACTTGTAGAACTCGAGATATGATCGATTCAATGTTGCATTTCTGGAGAACATGGATACTTCGAATCGATCTTAGTTCGAATCGATTTGGTCGACTCGATGCTTGCTGTGACGTGGTGCGTGTCTCTCGCATCGACCCGCCTCTTACTCCAGTTTTACTGGGTCGTATCCATAACTTCTGCTACTTCGACTCGATGGTTTCGAGGGAATGGATTCGAAGAGATGTAAGTTCGAATCGATCTGGGTATATCATGGGTGATCGACTCGAAGTTGTCTCAAACAGGGTGGATTCGAAGCATCTTTAGAGATGGAGTCGGACTTAAGAGATGGAGCCGGGGTGACTAGCCTCTGTGGATTCGAAGGAACTTTCTTTGATGGAGTCGAAGGACTCATGCCTTACAGCTCTGTGGATTCGAAGGAATGGATGGTCCAATGGATTCGAGTTAGGCCTTGCTCGATGGATTCAAAGCAAGTTGACTTTGCGGACCCGAAGCAGGTGAAACCTAGCCTAGTTTGTCGATCGACTCGATCCTGATGGATTCGAATTAATGGATTCGAATCATTGCTTCCTTTCTAACTTGCATGGATCTTAACTCGATCATACGAACTCGGATTGACTCAAAACTTGGAACGTTGACTCCCATGGCTTAGCTTGTCATGTCTTAGCAACTTTGGCCTGGTCCGGACTCGGACAAAATCCATCGATATCCATAGCGACCCTTGCGCGTAATTAACTTCCGAGACAATCGGCCACCGATCTCTTGTCAAGTCCTTGGTGTCACGGCCTTGCCAAAAGGCGGGATAACATTTGCCCCCCAAAGTACGTCTTGTGTAAACATGACGTGCTTTGAAGAGTTGCAATCTCTCACTGGACAGCTACGACATGCTTTACCGAAAGTCGCATTCTGTATCGCAGTAATCGACCGTCGTATAATTGTGACTGGCTGTTAGGCTTTTGATCCATGACGAGATGAACATTTGATCCTTGAAAATGATAAAGACCAAATATTAGTCATAAATACGTGCATACGTGTATTATCTTGACTTTGGTTAACGTTGCGTGATCGCAAGTTGTTGTTAGTTCGGTTTGCTATCGAAATCTGCATCGGTCCTCTCCTGAACCGATTTGAGACTCGAGTTAAAACATCGTTTTTATTATTGTATATGGTCATCCTCTTGCATCGATCCTCTCCTGAATCGGTATAAAGAGTAGATAAGCAAAAAAATTCACATTGAAATGGTTCGTCCATTTTCGTCAGTGGTCTGTGATGGATTCGAAGCTATGTTTCTTGGTCCGCTTCGAGTTGATGGTTTCGAAGTAGGTACTTTGAATCGATGGTGCACAATGATCTAGATTCCCCCTCCGGGGACTGTCTCGAATCAATGGTTTTCGGGTGGATTCGAAGCTTGGATGGATTTGTAATTGAGGGATTCGAACTTGACTGTTCGAATCGATGGAGTCGAACGTCCCCCTGACCCTTCTGGCGCCGTGCTTCGAATCGATGCTATGGATTCGAAGGAAAAGTCTTGAAGTTGTCTGGTGTAGATATTTGAGTCCGAATTGACGAAGTCATCTGGTCAGCTTCGAATCGATGGATGCCTTGCAGTGATCGATTCGAAGATACTCATTCGAATCGATGAGCCGGACCCATTATTTCCGGTTGCGCTTGACCGGGAGACGAATCGTCTCGTTTCCCCTATATATACCGGGGTCCTGTTCATTTTTAACTTTTTACTTTCACTGTTTCCCTGCTTCTTCTTCGTATCGATCTTCCAGACCTTGAGAGATAAGCCTTTACGAATCGATCAAACCCTTTACACTTTCACTCGCAATCCATACTTAACCAGGTAACTATTAGACTGAGTCGAACTTGAGAACGTGTGGAACGGGGAATTGTTGTGAGATCTGAGTATAATTGGTCGAGTCAATGGATGGAGCGTGACAAAGTGCTGAGGCTTTTTGGAGAAGGAGAGATTCCGAAGGGTTTCTTTTCTCTTCGTATCGTATCGATCCGGGACGGATTAGTTCGTATCGATCCTGATTATGGGGCTTCGAATCGATGCTTGTGAGATGACGTGGTTCGTATCGATCGATTCGAACTAATAATTTCACGATCGATTCGAAGGCATCGAACTTGATCGATGCGATGTTGCTTTCCTGGGTCGGTGCGAACGCTCCCCTGATGGACTCGAAGCGCTCCTTCACATGATGCTATGGATATCATTCCAACGACCTATATTGATGTGAAATGCATCGAGTCGACTCTTTTTCGATTCGAAACACATCGATTCGACTCATATCGATCCGAGGTGATCGATTCGAACGTCTTCAGTTCAGGGAGTGCAATTCTTCTGACTCGCTCAATGGATTCGAACGTGACCAATTTTCAGTCGAAATTTGACGAACTTAATGAACTTTAGCATGCTTTACTCCGACGAGCTTCGGCCTTGCATAATCGAACTTGACTGAAAGGCTTGAACTTGAATTCCCTTTGAAGCTCGTCGATGGAACTATGACTTAACCAATAATACAACTGATTTATACTTGAAGTTGGTCCGTAGCGTTTGGATGGTGTGGAAGTGACGGTCAGCGATGACGGTCATTTTCATTCTCAAATTCCCAAGTTATGTTGTACGAACATCTTGCTTCATTATGTTAAATTTGCTTAAGTGATGCACAGCACTTGCACTGCATGACACGTTCATACACACTATACTGGGGCATGCACGGGCTGTTTATGAACTTAACGTTGCTTTCTGATGAGTTAGCTAATTATGGAATCTTCGAGCTCCCAACAACAAGAGGTACAGAGCTCAACTCCTCCGGTGCTTGAGATTCCCGATATTCCTGCCGATGTAATCGACCCAGCTCCAGATGAATTGCCAGAGGCTATATTTATTGAGGACCCGGTTGATTCGGTTCAATCTAACATCTCCGAATCCTTATTGGGACGAATATGCTTAAAGCATAACATATCTCTGGATGATGTGTTGTTACCTAATGCCGATGATAGACTGCACAATCCGCCTAATGGATATACGGCTTTTTATCGCCATGCTTGCGCGGCCGGAACTCTCCCTCCTTTCAATCAATATATCAGAGGGATGTTATCATATTTAGGAATCGCTCCTTCACAACTTCATCCCAACGGGCACGCGTTGCTGAACAGTGCCTTTGTCATATTTATGGACTGTCTCTTCCGCCCGCCAAGGCCCACCGAGATCAGACACATATTTAACTTCAAGAGTAGGGGTGATAGCCCGTCTTTTACATTTCTGGAGGCAGTTAGGAATTGCCAAGTTGTAGTGGGAGCTTGGACCCGATTGAGCTATTTCAAGAACAAGTGGTTCTACGTTCGGTGCCCTCCGGGTTTTGCTAGGCGATGGTTGTCTAGACGTAAGCGCCTTAACCTGTTTTCTTGACCAATAGCTCTTTGGTGTTAAAATTGACATTTCATTCCCTTTACAGCCATTATCTCCAGACCCGACGGAGGGCGTTTCAAAGGTATCGTCCGAAGTCTTCAAGAAGTTCCAAGCGAGTTGAGACATATTGACTCGGTGCTGAATGATTATAACTTAAGAACTCTTGGTTTGATCGACATCAATCAAAGCATAGTCGTCGAGGGATTGGCAAAGCCCGCCTCCAAGAAAGAAGATAAGAAGAAAACCAAGAAGAGAAAAGTGAAGAAGTCACTTGGAATCAGAATAATCGAGGCGAGTGATGAAGAAAGAACCCATACGGATTCGGAGCCGATGGCTGACCTCTCGGGAAACTTGGAGGAGTCGGGAGGAAGACGGAAAGGCAAGGCCGCCGTTTCCAAAAAACTTAAGTCTAAGGGGTGGAAATCTGTGGATGTGTCTCCTCCCATTTCCGGAATTATGATTTCTAAGGCCGCCCCTTCTCATTCGAGAGACATTTTCAAAGGGCTTGACGATATTCCCATCCCAGATTATATATCGATTTCTCATAATCTTGGGTTGGAGGATTTTCAAGATGTCCTAAACATGAACGAGCCCTTTCCTTTAAGTGCGGTCAACACTTCCGGTCGGTTTGGGGGTTTACACATTTACACACACTTCCACGGCACTTCATGACTTTTGCATAATAAACATTGCTTTATGGGATCTTAATCCGTAATTCTTTCTTATCGCTGGTGAGATGTCAGGACGTGGCTCTACTCTGGATAGGCTTCGAAATGTGCGCCAATCTTCTCCATTCTATGATTCTCGCAGGAGAGAGACAGATAGAGATCATGGGCGAGGCTATTCAAGTCAAGAACGTTATGATAGAGATAGAGATTACTCGCGTGGCCGTTCTGGCTATGACTATTCTGACAGAGACCGGGGATACCAGTACCGACCCCGATCTCGCTCTCCTCCGCCTCCTAGGGCCCCAGTAGACCTCCCAGGGCCTTCTCACCAGTAGCAGCCACCTTCTCAATCTTCTCGGCCTGACGTTCAGCGGCCAAGAATGGAACCGTCAGCAGCTGCTATAATAGAACAAGCTCCAGCTGAGTTGATAAGTGAGGGAGCTGCTAAACTCGCCCAGATGAAAAATGACTACCCTGAAATTTGCATGGATGGCTATGTCTTCCCTCCTAACTTTAAAAGAATTCCTTTGGACGCTGAGACCACTGCTCATAGGTATATCCACGACTTCTACGCTCAGTATAAGGAGTGGTACAAGGTAGCCGTGAAGGCTTCTAGAGTAGCTTTTGACCGGGCGAAGATCATTGCTGAACGTGATGCTGACATTGTTAAACAGAAACGCATCATTCAGGTTCTTCAATCTGAAGTGGAGACGTCCCGGAAGTCAGAGCTTGAAACACTTCAGAAACATGAAGATGTCATGGCCAAACTGGCGAGGATGCAGCAGGAACACTGCGCCACGGTAGAAGAGATGGGCCACCGCAACACCACCATTGCAGCTGAGCGAGACTTAGCCGTTAAAGAGCTGAACGAGCTCAAGGCCAAATTTACTGAAATGGTGAAGGAGAAGGACGATGCAAACGCCACTGCTCAAGAGGCTTGCGACCAAGCAGTATCTCTCAGGGCCGAACTTGCTGCGGCGGCGGTCAAGGCTAAGTCTGCGGAAGCAGAAATTCAAGAAAAGATCTTGGAGGAGAGGTCTAGGCTAGATGCTGAGTTTGATGATCTCTTAGTCACGTACAACGCTAATGTGCTGGAACATTGAAATTTAGCGTGGCTGGGAGATGACTCCATGATCTTGTACAATGCCTGGACCCGGCTGGTGAATGAGAAAAGAGCAGCGCATCCAGATGAAACACTTGACGACTTTGAGCTGGAGATGCGTTTGCTCACCGAGGATGAGAGGAAGATCCTTCATGAGGCGGTGATCTCTATGGCGAAAGAAAAGCTTGGCGTTCAATCTCTAGAGACAGGCGAAGGCTCGGGGATCGCGCATCACGAGACAAGTGTTGGAGCTGTAATTCCAACATTGCCCGAAACCACTGGTGCGGTAGATCCCCAGTCTGTTCCTGCATATAATCCTGACCAACCATTATTATCTTCCGCCGAGGATTCTGCCCACGTTTCGGTCCAGACCAAGGAAGGTATTTGAACGCTTCCCGTAGTTTAGTTGTGAAGAACCTTAAGCATCGCACTTGGCTAACAATCTTCGTTTTGTCGCATTTCAGTGACTGAAGTTATCGTTTCTGCGCCTCTTGCTCTATCAGTTCCACATCAAAGACAAGGGGTTGTTTTTTCTGAAGCCATCACGACTTCTACCTTGATTGGCAAGGAGGGAGATGCGAATATGTTTTCTTTCAGTGCTCAAATGATTGAGGAGCTTCTCAATGAACCCATCGATCCCTCTGTCAACCCGTTCGATGCCGTGAGTGGGGCTGCTCCGGCCGTTAGTTCATCTATGCCAGCTATTGGCACATCCGATGCGGCCCAAGTATCTCGTGAGGACGACATTATTGCCGAGATTGATGCCGAGATGGCAGCAGGGAACGCTGGTATGAATCCGCCCGGGCCTGCCCCGTTAATGGTGATTTCACCGGGCGGTACTGTAGTGATTGAAACTGCTCCTGCCCCTCCTCCTGCTACTACTCCTATGCCTCCAGCTCGTCCTCCTAGAAGAATCTCCGTCGCTTCCAGTTCTGAGGAAGACGTTGACATTATATCGCTGCCGGAGGGCAAGCCTGAAAAGAGTAAGCGGTCGAGGAGAAAATCAGGCAGCGGATCTGGTGGGGCTACCCCGAAGAAGAAGAAGATAAGGAAGAAGAAAGATTGAACTCTTTCTTTAAATCTCTGTTACGTAGGGTAGCATTTTGTTGATTTTTTTTATAGCCGTGAATAGATGTGGATTCGGCTCCCACTAGTAGCAATTTTTTTTGAACCATTTTGTAATCAGATTCTTTTTGTTGATAGTGGAAATGAGAATGTATTCCCTTTTGTCTTCAACTTGTTATGTGTTATGGTTCTGCCCCCAGTATTGGGGGTAAGTGTGGAGTTGACGTATGTTTATACTCCACCTCGCACTCTGGAAGTACGGAGTTGAGTAATGTTTATACTCCAGCTCGTGCTCTCGGAGTCTGGAGTTTGTCAATATTTATACCCAGCTCGCACTCTCGGAGTACTCTGGGGTTTTAGGAAAATGTTTATACTCCGCCTCGCACTCTGGGAGTACGGAGTTAAGAAAATGTTTATACTCCGCCTCGCGCTCTGGGAGCACGGAGTTTAGTAAAATGTTTATACTCCGCCTCGCGCTCTGGGAGTACGGAGTTAGGAAAATGTTTGTACCCAGCTCGCGCTCTCGGAGTATTCTGGGGTTTTGTAAATGTTTATACTCCGCCTCGCACTCTGGGAGTACGGAGTTAAGAAAATGTTTATACTCCGCCTCGCGCTCTGGGAGTACGGAGTTGAATGAATGTTATACTCCGCCTCGCGCTCTGGGAGCACGGAGTTTAGTAAAATGTTTATACTCCACCTCGCGCTCTGGGAGTACGGAGTTAAGTGAAGGGTTGTCGTGTATCAACCCATTTCTTGGCCTGATGTGATGGCTTGCCCCCGAGCTCGGGTTTCATTTAGTGAGTGGTTGATTGCTTCACAGCCACTCCCTACTTGAATAAATTCCACTGTGTGATGGAATTTAGCTCTTCGTGCATCGTGATGTTGTACATTGTATTTAATGAATCACAGCTCTGGCTCGAAGAGATGGCATTTTATTGCTGAAATAAGAAAATATGGCAGATCAGTTGCCTTATTACAAATTCTAATTTCGAAATGCAAAAGTAAATTGCTGAATAAAAAACATAATGAAATAAATAAAGCCTGTCATATGTAGTAGCGACGGAGACTCTCGCTGTTCCAGGCCCTTGGTAAAACTAGACCATCCACGATTGATAGTTTAAATGTGCCATCCCCAAGTCTTTGTGTAATCACGTACGGTCCTTCCCAATTTGGTTTCATGTGTGAAGGAACCGGGTAGATTCTCTTGAGGACAAGATCACCGAGTTCAAAGGTTCGGGGTCGAACTTTGGTGTTATATAACCGGGCGACCCGACTTCGGTATGCGGCCGCTCTCAAATCAGCTTCTTCCCGTTTCTCGTCCAACAGATCCAAAGATTCAGCGAGTAATATAGCATTTGTTTTTGGATCGTAATAAGTTACGCGGTGAGAAAATACTTCTGTCTCAATTGGAATAACGGCCTCCGAGCCATAGGATAAGGAAAATGGGGTGTGTCCCGTTGCGGTCTTGTGAGTTGTTCGATAAGCCCATAATGCCATAGGAAGTTCATCGACCCATTTGCCCCCAGCATTTTCCAGTCGTTTCTTTAAGATGGATTTGATAACTTTGTTAATAGCTTTGACCTGACCGTTTGCTTGTGGATGTGCGACTGCAGAGAATTTTTTATGAATATGAAATCGTTGACAAAAATTCTTGAACTCCGAATTTTCGAATTGGGTTCCATTATCGGTGATGATGGTACGCGGGAGTCCAAATCGACAAATGATATTGCGGACTACAAAGTTTATCACTTTCTTCGACGTAATCGTTGCGAGAGCTTCAGCCTCGGCCCATTTCGTGAAGTAGTCAACTGCGACGATGGCATACTTCGCACCACCTCTTGCCAGAGGTAAAGCGCCGATGATATCGATACCCCACATAGCGAACGGCCAGGGACTGACCATTTGAGTTATCTCGGTAGGTGGGGCTCTTGGAATTCGAGCGTGTTTCTGGCACTTGTCGCACTTTCTGGCATAATTGGTTGCATCCCGGTTCACTGTCGGCCAGTAATATCCATATCGGAGTATTTTCTTAGCAAGCGCTTGTCCACCGGTGTGATCGCCACATTCTCCTTCGTGCACATCATGTAACACTCGTTTGACTTCGTCGTGAGCGATACACCGGAGGAGTGGAACAGAATAACCTTTTCTATACATGATCCCGTCCTGAATGATGAACCGCAAAGCTTTTCGTAGAACTTGCCTTTTCTCATTTCGGTGCTCAGGCAATATCCCATTCTCAATATAATTTCGATACGGAGTCATCCATGATTCTCTGCTGGGAGAGGTTTCCAACACATCATTCGTTTTTATTTGATCGATGCTTGGGAAGGACAAAGTTTCGACCGGGACAAGTCCCATTTGCTGTGCTTCACCTGTGCTGGCCAACTTTGCCAATGAATCGGCCTTCTGATTGCGATCTCGTGGTATATAGTAAATGGCATAATAATCAAACTGATCCAGTGCTTCCTGAACTCGGGCTAGATAAGCAGCTAACCTTCGATCTCTTGCTTGATATTCTCCCCGTACCTGGCACACAACCAACTGTGAATCACAATAAACTTCTATAGCGATAATTCTCAGATCTTTGGCAAGCTTTAACCCAGTCAATAGAGCCTCATATTCGGCTTCATTGTTGGTTGCGTGAAAATCAAACTTCAAAGCATAGCATATGGATCGACCTTCGGGGGTTTCTAGTACAACACCAGCGCCCGAACACCGATCGTTTGATGCACCGTCTGTATAAAGTTTCCAGACAGATTCAGGAGACTCGCTGGTTTCGGGTAAGTCGTCTGGAACAGTAAATTCAGCTATGAAGTCAGCTAGGACTTGCCCTTGAATGGCTCTCCGCGGAGCATAAGTAATGTCAAATTGACTCAGTTCGATATTCCACTTGAGTAACCTTCCAGACGTCTCAGGCCGCGTGAGGACCTGTCGTAACGGCTGATCGGTATACACAGTAAGCGGATGAGCTTGGAAATAAGGACGAAGCTTTCTTGAGGCAATGACCAAGCAATAAACCAGTTTCTCCAACCTGGGGTAATTTCTTTCAACTCCGGTCAATCGTTTACTAACATAATAGACCAGTTTCTGCATTCGATCTTCTTCTCGGACCAGAGCAGCACTGATCGCATGCTCTGATACCGCCAGATAAAGGTATAATTGCTCGTGATCAATCGGTTTTGACAGGATCGGTGGCGTAGAGAGATGCTGAACCAGCGATCGGAATGCGCCTTCACATTCCATGGTCCATTCAAAGTTTCGTTTTCCCTTCCGGATCAGATCAAAGAAAGGAATGCATTTATCAGTGGATTTTGAAATGAACCTGCTTAGCGCTGCTACCTTCCCATTGAGACTATGGACTTGCTTTATGGTCCTTGGAGTTTGCAAATTCCTTATTGCCCAGATCTTTTCGGGGTTTGCCTCTATCCCACGAGCGTTGACGATGAAACCGAGAAACTTCCCGGATGCGACGCCAAAGTGGCACTTTAACGGGTTAAGCTTCATTCCATATTCACGTAGGATGCGGAACATTGAATCTAAATCCCTGACGTGATCTGTGGAAAATCGGGACTTAACTAACATGTCATCCACATAAACTTCCATGGTCTTCCCGATCTGGTCAGCAAACATTCGATTAACCAAGCGTTGGTAAGTTTCTCCGGCATTCTTTAAACCAAAAGGCATGACTTTGTAACAGTAGAGTCCCAGATTGGTCACGAAACTGGTATGTTCTTGATCGGGTAGATGCATGGGTATTTGATTATAACCGGAATAAGCATCCATGAAGGATAACAATTCATGGCCTGCAGTTGAGTCTACGAGCTGGTCAATTCGAGGAAGTGGAAAACTATCTTTTGGACAAGCTTTGTTTAAGTCGGAGTAGTCGACACAAGTTCTCCATTTCCTATTCGGTTTTTGAACCATTACCGGATTTGACACCCACTCTGGGTATAGAGCATCTCGGATGAAACCATTTGATTGCAACTTGTCAATTTCTTCTTTAAGGGCGGCAGATCTCTCTGGATCCATACCACGCCTCTTTTGCTTGACCGGAACATGTCGCGGATCAATATTCAAAGAGTGACTTGCAATGTTCGGTGAGATTCCGCACATGTCAGAGTGCGTCCAGGCAAAGACATCGAGATTCGCTTGAAGAAATTCAACCAATTCCTGTTGTATCTGTTTTCCCAATTGAGATCCAACTTTTAGTACTTTCGAGTCGTCATCCTCACTGACTAGGACGTCCACAGTCAGTTCGGCTGGAGACGCTTGATTCTCTTTGACTTCATCTTTATCTTCGTTATCTCTAGGGTCAAGATCTTTAAGGAATTGGTAGTGGTGCCCGGGCCGGGGCCCGGGCGCTAGTTGTCAATTATCAGTAAAACGGACGCAGAGAGATTCCTCTACGCCCTTTCCTTTCTCCTTCTTCTGTGCTTCACGCAACTCAGCAACATAACAGGCTCTTCCTACTGCCTGATCTCCTTGAACGATTCCTATACCATGGTCAGTTGGGAATTTTAAAGTCAAACACCACGGGGCAATGGCTGCCCTGAATTCAGCAAGGGCTGGTCGACCCAGGAATGCATTGTACGGCGAAGCGATGTCAAGAACAACGAATTGCAGCAGTCGGACTCTCCTGCGTTCCCCGATCCCTAGTTCTACTGGTAGCTCCACTATCCCAGTAGGTATTGTTGCACTCCCATTGAAGCCATGAACTCGAGATTGGCAGGGTTTCAAGTCTTTTGCTTCCATCTTCATTAAATCGTAAGCTCGTTTGAATAGAATGTTTACAGAACTCCCACTGTCAACCAGGATCCTCTTCATCCAAGCAGGACCAACCTGGGCAGATATGACCAGTGGGTCAATTGTTGGGGCTTCGATTTTGTCAGCATCTCTGCTTCTAAATATGATGTCGTCAGACATCGTCTTTTGTTGCTTAGCCGGGGTTCCATCCTCACAGTTACTGCAGCATTCGAAGCTCGCATGCCTGATAGAGCTAGCATACGACTCCATTTCCCTCCAGCTCCTGTCCGCTGGATGAGGACCACCACTTATGGTATTGATAACTAGCCTCCCGCCTGTACGAGCGGGTTCCTCTTGTCTTTCTTGGTCTTGCGCACGGTTTGGGTTTGATGGGCCCGCACCACCAGACTGCGGTGCCCGCACGAATTTATCTAACTTTCTCTCCCTGATCAACTTTTCTATGAGATCCTGCAAATGGCGATAGTCGTTAGTATTGTGGCCATAACTCTCATGAAACCTACAAAACTTTCCTGTCTGAATCTGCCTCTCCGATGACCGCTTCGGAGCGGGCTTCTTATACTGTTCAGTGTTGCAAGTTTGTAGGTACACATTTTCCAGCGATGTGTTTAATGGTGTATAACTTTCGAACATCGGAGCCCTACGCCGTGGGCCTGGATTCGGATCTCTCTTCTTATTTTGACCATTGCTACCTCTTGGCTGAGTTTGTTTGTTCTGTATGTTTAACTGAACTTTTCCGGAATTGTCACCAGACTGTTTAACTGCTACATTGCTTTGTATTCCCTCATTTCCGGGTTTCGCATCGTCCTGCTTCCTAGACTGTTTTGCGTCCTCTTGCCGTAAGAATTGAGCGCTTTGGAATAGAAACGGTCCAACGATGCGGGTGGTTTTCCGGCTAACCAGTTTCCAAATTCAGAATCGGGATCAATCCCCTTTGTCAATGCCATTAAAATTGAGTTGTCGTTGGGATTACTAATTTCCACACATGCCGCATGGAATCTCTCCAAGTAACGCCTTAGTGTTTCCCCACGAGCTTGGGTAACACTGGACAGGGTGTTAACATCTTTGGGTCTAGCGACATGCATACAGAATTGTTCAACAAATTTCTTAGCCAATTGGTCAAATGAAGAGATAGATCTTGGAGGTAATCTTGTAAACCACATTGTTGCAATTCCTCCCAGTGAGATGGGGAAACTTCGGCATTTCACTGCATCGTCGGCCCTTGCGGCGCTCATTGACCATTCATATTTCAATATGTGCTGATTGGGATCAGAATTTCCTTCGTACATAGGGAGAGTTGGCATTCTGAATCATCGAGGAGGTTCAGCGTATAGTATCTCGTCCGTGAAAGGAGTATGACTTCGAGAAATCCCCCAATCGTCGTTGGTAAGACCTTGGCTTTCGCGGATCATCTGACGTATCATAGTCGAGATGTCTGGCATTGCTACATTTTGAGCATGCTGAGCTAAGGTGTGGTCGGGTTCCACAGTGCGAGTTTGGACCGGGCGCTGTCGACGGTCCAAGTTTCGCCTCCTTGGCTCAGCATCTTCCGGGCCGTATGGTTCAGAAGTACGTCCCTGCTGTTGATTGCTTGAATCTGGAAGATGTCGGGTATCAACCCTTGTTTCTACTGTGGCAGCTGTGACATGATTGTCCGTTGTATATTATGGAGTACGACCACCTCGTGCTGACGGCCCAGCCTGGAAGCTGGTTGACGGTCCTACCCTCAACTGTCCGACAGTTAGGGCGGGTTGATATCCAGCAGCTTGAGCATGACTTCCATCCAATCGGGGACGGGTAGATCTATGATGATAGTCAGATGAGGCAGAACTTTCAGTGGATGAGCGGGAAACATCATCCCTTCTGGACCTCCTACGGCCCTGGCGGTTCAGTTGGTTTGTCAATTCAATATTAGCACGCAACTGTTCGGCCAATTGTTGCCGACTCTGAGTCAACTCTTGAAGCAACACCTGGAATTCTTGTCTAGTGACTGCCCCAGATGGATCTGAGTGTGCAGTGTTGTCTTGGTTGGATGGCTGCTGTTGAGCAGGATTCTGTCCATCCCTACCTTCTTGTCCAGCAGCTGTAGAAGTGGTTCTTGTGCTAACCATTTTGAATGATGAATCCTTTTCCTAGACTTTACGCAAATCTGAATAGAATGGAAGGATTATGAATTAGAGATCTGGATCTTCCTCTTGGATTTGTGCAATCTGGTATCGATGGTAGATCCAAGGAGCAGGAGAAAAAAGCTGGTTTTTTCTCAGTGAAAGCACCAAAGTGTTTGTACCAAAAATGGGCACAACACTCTTTGGAAGTTTTTGAAGAGATAAAAGTGAAGAATGAAAATTAAAACTATGGATTATCTAACAAAAACTCCAAATAACAGAAAGTAAATTGCAAAGACAAGCGATTTAGAGTGGTTCGGCGTTTTGCCTACGTCCACTATGAAATTTGATGATTTTATTGCTCGATACTTGAAGATTACAATTCTTTATACTGTAATACAACTGAATTTATATGCTAAGTCTCAATCTAAAGCAGCGGCGGTGTTCTGGAGTAAATCTGGCAGAATCTGGGCGCTCTTCAGTACTTAGAATTCTCCCACCTCTTTTCTGAATGACCAGGGGCTCTATTTATAGGTGTAGGAGGCTGATATTTTGCCTAAAATGAGGGGAGACCAGTTCTGGTACGTCAGGGGGCCCACATGGCCGAAATCTGGAGATCCGGGCCCACTTTGGGATCGATTCGACCCTTGGTTCGAATCGATCAAGAAATCATCCAATCGAGCTGAAATTTGATGTGAATATTCTTTGTCATGTGTTTAAGCTCCTTTGAAAATTTCATGGCATTTGGACTTGTAGAACTCGAGATATGATCGATTCAATGTTGCATTTCTGGAGAACATGGATACTTCGAATCGATCTTAGTTCGAATCGATTTGGTCGACTCGATGCTTGCTGTGACGTGGCGCGTGTCTCTCGCATCGACCCGCCTCTTACTCCAGTTTTACTGGGTCGTATCCATAACTTCTGCTACTTCGACTCGATGGTTTCGAGGGAATGGATTCGAAGAGATGTAAGTTCGAATCGATCTGGGTATATCATGGGTGATCGACTCGAAGTTGTCTCAAACAGGGTGGATTCGAAGCATCTTTAGAGATGGAGTCGGACTTAAGAGATGGAGCCGGGGTGACTAGCCTCTGTGGATTCGAAGGAACTTTCTTTGATGGAGTCGAAGGACTCATGCCTTACAGCTCTGTGGATTCGAAGGAATGGATGGTCCAATGGATTCGAGTTAGGCCTTGCTCGATGGATTCGAAGCAAGTTGACTTTGCGGACCCGAAGCAGGTGAAACCTAGTCTAGTTTGTCGATCGACTCGATCCTGATGGATTCGAATTAATGGATTCGAATCATTGCTTCCCTTCTAACTTGCATGGATCTTAACTCGATCATACGAACTCGGATTGACTCAAAACTTGGAACGTTGACTCCCATGGCTTAGCTTGTCATGTCTTAGCAACTTTGGCCTGGTCCGGACTCGGACAAAATCCATCGATATCCATAGCGACCCTTGCGCGTAATTAACTTCCGAGACAATCGGCCACCGATCTCTTGTCAAGTCCTTGGTGTCACGGCCTTGCCAAAAGGCGGGATAACAATGGGCTACGCCAAAACATAGCCCGACAATTAAAGGTGTGTTCAGGGACATTTATGATTTTATGTTAGAAGCTGTTACATTCATGGAAACAAATTTGATTATAGTTTAGGTAATGGTAGTGTAGGAAATAATTTGTAATGTATATTTGTAGTTTAGAATAATAAAGAAAGGGATGCAACACAAGTTAAGGAACAGTTTATTCCCTATAATGCTTGCTTATGGGTTTGTTTAGTGTTACCATATAAGCTGTCATTTGAGTTCCATCATTATCTTCATCTTTTAGGATTGATGTTTCATTAAGTTTTTCGGGATTGATTATAGTCAATATCTACTACTCTTTAACAGTTTGCCAAAGTAGAGATGCACCTTCTAATCTGAACCATCAGAATACATATTTGATGTTTTAAGTGTACAGTGTTAGAGAACCAAGAAACAATTGGTTATGCAAAGGATGATCTTTTTACATTTATATATGATTTGTTTTACAAATTGTACAATGTGAGATAATCTAACACATCCCCGTACATGTGGTGTATCATCAGCCAAACATTGCGACATGGAAGAGAAGTAGTGTTGTAGTGTGCATTCTCATATTTACTAAAGCCTAAATGTTGTACTGTACTACATGCTAGTTAGACATAGCTGCTTATAGTGACTGCTAGGGTATAAGTTGATGCAATGAATTTTGTTTTACTAAATATGAGACCATATTTAGTAAGTGGATAAAATTGTTGTTAATGGCGCAAGCCAAGTATCAGGAGAGGGGTAATGCATAGGCATTACTCTGGTGCTACAAAACGGCGCCGTTGTAATGGCAAATTTTTTGGAAACAGTTTGATGCTAATGTTAAATTTCAAGTGAAATCAGAAGAATATACATCTGTTTAGTTAATATTAGAGTTGAACTTGGTGGAAAGCCATAAGATATTGTTACCCATGATTTCTTATTAGCTCTTGTTATTTTCTTTCAGTATGTCTTTTAGTATAGACAAACAATGGATGAATCAATCTAATTGAAGAAATACAGAATATGTGGAAGGTGTGAGAAATTTCGTTAAATTTGTTGCTGAAAACGGTGGAAATAAGGAAAAGTATTCGTGCCCTTGCACGCGGTGCAAAAATGAAGATACATTCAAATTAAATGACATTCATTTTCATTTGCTTAGATATGGTATTGTTCAATCATATACCGTGTGGTGTTTTCACGGGGAAAGAATACCGGAGAAGCCAAAACAACAACCGGTTAGTCATGCCACAAATACTGATGAGTCCAAACATATTAGGATGGAGGATTTGATCAATGATGCAGATAGATTCCATCATTTTCAACCTACAAGTCAGTTGCATGATAATGCTAATATTGGTGAGCAGTTTACGGATAAATCATTTTTTGATAGTGCAACTGCAACAGAGCCATTGTATCCTTCTTGTCCAAAAGAGATTACAAAGTTGTATGCCATTGTGAAACTGAATAGCTTGAAGACCCAATACGGCTTTTCAGACAATGGTGTGACTGCACTACTCGAATTTATAAAGGAGTTACTCCCCGAAGGTAACACGCTACCGTCAAAGTACCCCGACGTGAAGAAGATCATTAAGCAAGTTGGGATGAATTACATAACTTATGATGCATGCATTAATGACTGCATCTTGTACTGGAAATATAATGCGAACAAAGTTTCATGTACAAATTGCAACGCACCAAGATATAAGACATCATTCGACGAAGAGAGAAAAGCTACCACAGTACCTCAAAAGACCTTAAGACATTTTCCTTTAATTTCTAGATTGAGAAGACTGTATACTGTACCATGGATAGCAGAAGCGATGACCTGGCATGGTCGTGCCAAGTCCGGTACAACCGTAATGCGTCATTCGCGTGATACTTCTCAATGGAAAACTACAGATGCTTTTGATTCTTCGTTTGCTGCTGAACCACGAAATATCACGCTTGGAATAGCAACAGATGGTTTCTGTTCGAATGCTTCTTTAACTAACCCTTACAACTGTTGGCCAGTAATTGTAGTACCATATAACCTTCCTCCGTCTTTGTGCATGAAAAGAGAGTTCTCAATGTTAACACTGTTGATTTCTGGGCCAAAACAACCGGGGAAGGATATTGATGTTTATTTAGAACCTTTGATAGACGAGTTAAAGCAGTTATGGGAAGGAGTCGTTACATTTGATTCATTTAAGAAATCTGAGTTCATAATGAGAGCTAAAGTGTTGTGGGCAATCCATGATCATCCCGCTCTTGGGACTTTATCGGGATGTACAACTCACGGCTACTTTGCATGTCCTATTTGTGGAGAAGAAACTACATCTGTTTATCTCCCTGAAAGTAAGAAGATTTGTTACATGGGACATCGTAGATTTCTTCCGTCCGGACATAAGTTTCGATACGATAAGACAAATTTCAACAATGAGCAAGAACTTAAGCGTCCTCCAAAACCACTAACTGGTTATCAAGTTGAAAAAAAGGTAGCGAATATAAAAATGAAAGTTGGTAAAAACATACCGGAAATTGGTAGAAAACGGAAAAAGACAATCGATGAAGAAGTTCCTACATGGTATAGGAGGTCGAAGTTCTTTGATTTGCCATATTGGAAAACAAATTTGACCCGACATAATATTGATGTTATGCATACGGAGATGAATGTCACGAAACATTTGATCAACACAATTATAAACCATAAAGACATGTCAAAAGATGGGATCAATGCACGGAAGGATTTGAAAATCATGGGTATAAAACAAAAGTTGTGGGTGATAGAAGATCCTAAAACAAGTAAAGTAACCATACCAAATGCGACTTTCACTTTGAGCAAAGAAGAAAAGATACGGTTTTGCACCGTTTTGAAAATTTTGAAAGTGCCGAGCAAATTCTCTTCGAACTTCCATAACAATGTGAGCATCAACCCTCCTGAACTAAAAAATATGAAGTCACATGATTACCACGTCATAATGCAACATTTACTTCCGGTATTGCTTCAGCATTGTTTTCCGCAACATAAGGATCTACGGAATGCTATTCACCGCATTAGTCTCTTTTATAACATTTTGTGCTCAAAGGTGATCAACAGGGAACATCTTCTAAAAGCAAAGGCTAGTTTGGTAGAAGCAATGTGTGTTATTGAAAAACATTTTTCGCCTGCATTTTTTGATATCAGTATTCACCTTATGGTTCATTTAGCCGATGAAGCATTGATTCCTGGTCCTGTTAGATATAGGTGGATGTACCCATTTGAACGGTAAATTACTAATTTTAGTTATGTACATAATTATTTGATTTAAATAGCTGTTGATGTCTACATTTTACAATTATTCATCTTCATAGGTTGATGAAAACATATAAAGGATATGTGCGCAACAAAAGATATATTGAAGGGTGTATTGCAGAAGGATATATTGTACAAGAAGCTAGTCTTTACTACATGGAGTATATGCCAAAAGGAGGTGCTGGCACTCATAAACATACCCATGAAGCGTTTTTAGACGAGGATGATGAGTTTGCTGATGAAATAACACTAGATAATGGTAAAGATATAACGTTAACTCAAGTGCAATTTCAACAAGTGCGTAAATGGGTCCTTGATAAGTACGACGGATTGGATGAATGGAAGAAGTAAATTCATGAATTTGTTCTGAATTCTTATTATTGTAAATCAATTCATATATATAGTATTTATTGTGTGTTTTTCGTAGGAGGTATAACTCCTATGTTCAAAGCACCAAATCTCAAACTCGAGGCGGGGGTACATCTGGGGAAGCTATTAAAAATTTCACTTTTTGGTTACGTGAGGAGGTATATGTATTAAATATTTAACGTATTTTCAAGTTGACCATACACCTCCTTGATAATGTTTTTTTACTTATTGTGTTTGTTGTAGTTGTTGAAGACCGTCGATGTTGACTCAACTCTTTGGCGGTTAGTTAACGAGCCAAAGTTTGATGTCCGTAGTTATATGAAGTACCAAGTGAATGGGTTTTTATTTTCTCCAAAGAGTTATGAAGAGCAAAAGCTAACACAGGATAGTGGTGTATGCATGAGAGCAATTACACAATTTAGAGCAAGTGGGAAGGATAAAAATTTTAAGGAAGAAGAAACAACTTATTACGGAGTCATTCAACAGATAATTGAGTTGGATTACATTGACTTCAAACAAACAGTTTTTTATTGTGATTGGGTAAAGGTCGAAGATAAGATCAATGGTTGTAAAATAGATTCTGTTTCAAGCTTGATCACATTTAACTTGGGAAAATTGAAGAATAAAGATAGCGTGAATGATGAGCCATTTATTCTTGCATCGGAAGCGAGTCAAGTGTTCTACTCAAAAGATTTAAAAAATAACGGATGGTTTGTGGTTTTTCATACACCAAAATGGTTGACCATAAATGTGGATGACACTGAGTTTCCCACCGTTTATCAATCAGCTTTTGAAGACAATGAAAAATTAGAAGACCTTATCAAATGCATATGTTAACTTTGTATTTCAGAGCAGTTATTGTACCTTAACAAAATATTTATTTAAAATGGTGTAAAATGTAAAATGGTGTGTTATATGATAGTAATAGATGCATTATATTTTTTATTAGTGCCATTATAATATCCTGATGGATCCATAAGGATGGATATATTGCAAGAGTTCATTTTGTGTTTATAGTTGTAGGTACTTACATATGATCACATACATACACACATGTACACATACATACGTGTGATCAGCTTGACTATTCTTTCTTTCTTTGTGTTTGTAGGTAGACAGGCAGTTTAAGATATTGTATTTGCACCCTTTAGTTCAGCAGTGCTAAGGTAATATATTTTTGTATTTGCATCCTTTATTTCAGTCAGTATTTTAGATATTGTTTTGAATCCGCTTAAGTTTAAAATTCTAGTGATGCAGGAAGACTTTATCACTACCGCATAAAAGTTAATGTTCCCCTTCCCGCCCATCCCTGTGATGCCCGATTGCTGTTAGCCAAATTATTGCACGGATTCCCCTCCATAACAAGATCAAACGCATTATATGACTTAATAAAATTGCTCCAAGCGATTACTGGTAAGCTGCTGTACATCTGATATAGTAAACAACGTCCCTTTCTGATTTGTCTGATCCCACCAGTTTCTCTTCACATTACGATTATGGATGAGAAACTGGTGGGATCAGACAAATCAGAAGGGGACGTTGGTTCATATATCAGATGTACAGCAGTAATAAGGGGACGTTATGGAGGGGACTCCGTGCAATAATTTGGCCGACAACAATCGGGCATCACAGGGATGGGCTGGAAGGGGAAGAAATGTACGTCATAATGTTGTTGGGATTATTTTAGGATTTTAGACTTTACAGGACATAATGTCACAAGGTGCCACACCACCGTCAAATGATACAACTTCACAATCATCCACTTTAAAATGGGAGAAAATTGATATAGACAACTACGGTTCTCCAGTCAGAAAAAATGGTTCAAAGGTCGCTACGAAGATTGGTAAACTAGTAAGAAATCATGTGCCAATCTCATATCCAAGTTGGAAAAAAGTTCCGCCAAATTACAAGGAAGACGTGTGGAATCAATTGGAGGTAGGTTCTCCAATCTCATAACCATTTTTATGTACTGTTTCTGTTTGTAAAATATAGTCGTTTGATTGTAATATGCACCCTTTTTATGTACTGTTTCTGTTTCTGTACTATTTCTGTTTCTGATTGTAAAATAGGCCTGAATGAGCGAGGGTTCATATGAGACCATATTTATGTACTGTTTCTGTTTCAAGATATATTCTTTTATGATATTTATAGGATATTTAGATTAATCACTTTATTCATAGAGACTGATGAAACTATATACGTTGAAATGTAAAAATCCATATACTTTGAAATGTAAACTGTGTACATGAACTTAGATGGTTTAAATTCATTTATAATGCTTTCAATACATAAATAAAAAATGGTTTACATGCATTTTTTGTTATGCAGAAATATTATGAGCTTGATCCTCTATCAAAGGACCTTATTATGAAAAAAATGTCCGAGGCTTTTAGGAGACACAAGAATGATTTGCGCAAGAATCATTATGACCATTTCATCACCGACGAAGGAAGAATGAGAAATTGTCCATTGAAAATTGCTCAAGATGATTGGGATGAGTTCATAAGAAACGAATCAAAACCCGAGGTGAAAGAAAAAAGGAAGCGAGGCAAACAAAATAGATCAATGCTCGAATATGGTCATCATTCGGGACGTAAGAGTCACGCTATGATTACTCAAGAAATGGTATGTATCATTGAATTGGTGCATCACATTGCATATACCATTAGTTCCAAATATAATTTTAGGTCATTGTATGCAGGTCGATTCAAGTAGTCTGGGAACAGAAGTATCACGTCTTCAAGTATGGGAGAAAACGCATAAGAAAAAAGATGGCAGCACGTCAAATGCGACATCTTCCTACTTTGTAAGTTAAACAAATAATAACGCCTCTAAATTAAATTTTCATTATTCATATATATGTATTTACTTTTTAGGACAAAATTGAAAAAGAAAAGGAAACGACGAGTGGTGGTGATGAAGCCGTCTTTATATCAGTGTTTGGTAAAGATGTAAAGGGCAGGAGCCGAAGTATTGGGACCAATATAGCTCCTAGCCAAGTTAAGAGTGCTGTCATTCCATGCAAACGGCTCAAACAGGCCCAAGGAGTATATGAGCAGCGACTGCAAAATATGGAGCAAAAATTGATGAAGCTGGACAATATGGATGATAAACTGGAGTGTCTTCTCAGCATAGCCCAAGATAATCGTCAAGTAGGCAGTGAAATCGAATCTTCTCAGTTTGCCACTCCAAACAATCAGTTAATCGACCAAAGATGTGAAATCCTGAAATTCGAGGACGAAGTAATTGCAACAGGTACTATTTTAATCGACCAATCAGTCTTTTTGTGCTTCAACCGAGTTTACTGCTCTTTGTTATTTTGCATATAAACAAATTAATGAGTATTAGTGCATGTGTATTTATAGATTCCAAATTATCTTTTGTTATAGAAAAAGAGGTTAGGCAACAAAGGTTCACGTTTGACATGTACGTCATAATTAGGTTCACAAGAGGTATATATGACATTTTCAAAATCTAAATTAACATAATCATAAGATATAAGAGAATATTTAGCAATATTTATAATGCTATAACCATAGGATAGAGCAAATTAAGCAGTTTTAAGTAGTTTTAGCAAATCAATAACAATGATCACATGGATAAGTTCTGGTGGGCACAACCTTCACTAAATTCTTGCTTGGCTGAAAGTACAGTGTTATTTAAAAAAAGGTTGTGTTCATGATTAGATTTGAGAAACAGTGAGAGATAGCAAGAAATGATGAAGAATTACGTAAAAGTTCAAAATGCTATTGCAGAGCTGGAGTTTGAGACAGCGAATGAATGACAGAGATGAGAAGGAATTCATTATCAATAGCGATCTAGTTTGTATACTTATACTCATCGTAGTCTTTATCTTATATCTGTTTTGGTTTCAATTTTCATTGACACTCACAATAGCCATTATGTCCAAAAATAAATTAGTAAACTCCAAAACAAAAAAGGATATAGAAAGATCATAAAAGTTTACACCTTCCATTCCAATCTTGCATGATTTTAAAGATCGAATATCGCATACACAATGGGTCTAGGACTTGTGTAGCTCTGCACAATGGTCTTAAATGTTTGGGAGCTTGTTAGTTCTGTAAATGTGATTCCATATATTCACTCCAGAAATGCTTATATAACAGGTACTATATGCCGAGATTCCACAGCATTAGTAATTCATGGAAAATCAGTACCACCCACATATGAAAAAGTGTTGTTGGACAAAATTTTATTGCCGGATGAGCTAACCGCCAAAATATGTCGACAATTTACCGAGACCTTTGGGGATGTTGGAGCCGGAGGTTATGTGAGCCATCAAAAGGGTTTGATACGATATCTTTAGTTGGAGGTATTGATATTTCTGACTTGTTCTTTGCATATATTGCTGATTTTCTTTTATTTGCTGTATATGAAATTTGCATATGCAAATGCATGTGTATTTTGTCCTGGTCTGTCTTGTTTACAAGATAATCGACAATTTATCAAATACTAGGAAGTAAAGTCAAAATTCAAGGACAAAATCAAAAAACAAAAAACATGATCAATGTGCCTGAACGATGAATGGAGGTCCAATAAACTAAAAATTGATTAGCTAAAAAAATTTATGTGTGTATCGTACTAATTGGGTTTAATGGGTGGTAAAATAATTTGGTTATGATATCGGGGAGGGGACTGAAATGGTAGGGGACTGGAATGTTTGGTAGGGAACTGGAGTGGTTACTGGAGTGTTTACTGGTGGTTGGAGTGGTTGATACTGGTGGTTTGTGGTAGAGTTGGTGAATAGGAAGTGGGAGGCAGTTTGTAATGCTGGAGTTCATTGCAGAATGTGGAGTTAGAGAGGTTGGTCGGGATAGTTGAATTATGCTGACAGTATTATGGTTGTGATTTGGTTTGAAGAGGAAATGAAATGTGTAGTGATTGGTTTGAATAGGAAATATGAAAATGTTGTTGGAGTGCAGGCAGGTTTGTAGTTTGTGTTTGATGGCTTACTGGTACCAAGGGAACCAGGTTGGAAGTGTAAATGGTGGATGAAAGGGAAGTTGAAGGCTGCGGAGCAGTCAGAAGAAGACTGTTACAGTTTTTGTGATGTGATGTGAATGTGCAGTTGACAGGGGATTGGTTTTGAAGCAGACAATAAAAGGAATTACAGTTGTTAGAATGCATATAATTGATTTAAAAGTTATAACAGTTAGAATGCATATAATTAACTCGTTTAATCAATGTTGGATTACCAGCAGAAACACTCGCCGCATTTGCAGACATCTCTTTTGCCTGAGTACTGAGTAGAACCAAACCTGTACTTGGCTTATTTATGATAACGAGGCTATATGCAATATACTTTTGTTTTCATATATTCTAGGTGAAATCAATCATAGATTAAGCATACATAATGTACACCTACCGATGAGGTAATAACTTAAAGGTATACTGCAATATAGCTTTTGTTGGATATTAATGGTGCAAAATTGGTACATACTATTAACATCAAGCAATATTTATTGAAAAAACCATTATAAAATGTTTGGATTTAACTTGATAGGTGTGTGCACGTACAAACTTTAAAGATTATGAATTTAACAATACCCGAATGAGATAATTAAGAAAAATAGTAGAATCAAATGCATTCGAAGGAGGTGGACATTTAAGGTTAGATATGTCTGAGCAACTTGTTCATATTACTTGATTTCTGGCTTAGTACAAACGGTGCAACATTGGACAAAAACCCAAAAATAGTGTAGTACTTAAGTGTAGTACTTGACCAAGCTAATGGTGTATGTTGTTGACAGGCAATAGGCAGCAGGGGGTGTGATGTAGTACTTAAGTGTGGATGAGATGAAAACAGAGAAAATGAGGAAGTGCTGTAGTGTGTAGGAGTGTGGTCGTTAGTGGAAGTGTATAGCAGAGGGGATGGGATGAACTTGAAAGGAAGTTTTTTTTGTTAGTGTTGTTATAGTTGTTTAAATGTTTGCTGCCACTTTTACTTGTGCATTATTATTGCTTACACAGGAATTCCATTGCTCTATTAACTGAACTTGACCAAGCTAAAATTCACTGTATGATTTGAGTTTAAAACCTGTTTTTACTTTTGCGCAGGAATTGGATAGAATACTGTATGCACCACAGCATGAGCCAAAGAAATATCAGCTTCGGCTAACCTGCTCAGCATCCTTTTAATGTGTTTATTATATGTAGACTTCACTGCTTGCAAAACAATGTAGTGTAATTAATGAAATCTTTGTAGTGTAGTGTAATAAACAATGCAGTGTAATAAGTATGATATTCCGGCACGGTAGCATTCTGTTTGCAAAACAATAGTGTAATTATAAGTTTGATAATTTTATATGTATGGTATATGTGCGATATGTTTATAGTGCTTGCGTACCAATATTTTGATATTCTGGCATATTTTGATATATATTGATATTCTGGTATATATACTGAGATATGCGTGTAACACAGTAGTGAGTTACAGATGTGATTTTGTAGGAGCAGGAGCAAACACTATGTGCAACGGGTGTTAACCGTTGCTTTATGTGTGACTTTGGCCATAAAGCAACGCTTGCACCCGTTGCTTTTTGGACAGAAAGCAACGGTTTATATCCGTTGATTTTTTGCCCATTAAGCAACGGTTCGTAACCGTTGCCTTTTGTACATTAAGCAACGGTTTATACCCGTTGCCTTTGGCCCAATTTGCAACGGTTTATACCTGTTGCCTTTGGCCCAATTTGCAACGGTTAATACCCGTTGTCTTTGGCCCAGTTTGCAACGGTTTATACCCGTTGCCTTTGTCCCAATTTGCAACGGTTTATACCCGTTGCCTTTTGGACATAAAGCAACGGTTTTCTCCCGTCGCTAAATTCAACCACTCCTGTGTTGAAGACGGTTTTTACCCGTTGCTTTTGGACTTAACAATGGTTTTTACCCATTGTTAATAGCTTATAATGGTGTAGTGACACCATCCTAGCTAGGCCTACTAAACTATCCAACATCCGAACATGTAGTTCTAACACCGCCCATTACTTCTACTCAAGAAAGAATCAAATAAAGATCATTCTCAAAGATAGATTCAAATAAGTTTGATTATAAGATAAGACGGAATACTAATGTTTGAATTAGATCCTTAGGCACGATCTCTAAGATACACTTAGGATATGATTCTCATCTTAATATCATATATTGTTTTGACTTCGACTCTGATACCAAGTTGTGACAGCCCACCTTTATACCCTCATTAACAAAGGACATTACAAGGTAATATCATCTTCTAATATGGAGAATAAGGCTAGTTAGAAGCGACCATCTATATTATTACTTTGGGCAAGTATCGATATGTCAAATTGAGTGGACATTTTTATTTTTCAAGAGAGGATTCGACGTAACCGATCCAGGTGCAAAACAACAGTACGGTGGCTTAATACAACTCAGAACAATAAAAAATATTATAGATAACAAAATCATAGAATACACAGAGAAATATACATATCTCATAAATTGATGTAGATATGTATATAATACATAGAGTGGACAACAAAATAGTGGTTACAAGAGAACCACTATATGCATATGAGATACATAGACAACCCAGAAGAATATATATGTAACAAAATGAGTCTCTAACGCGAATATAAGATAGACCACACACTACTAGACTAATATAGCATGCAAAATGTTACCAAGCTAGTCCAACCCTAAAGTCATCATGCGGAAGTACCTGAAACACCTCGGCATGACCCGAGTATTATATATAAATAATAAATGAGTCAATCTAGTTATAATTCAAGTAAATGTGAGATAGTAATGATAATGGTATAACAAACCTCGAAGAAATCATGTATCTATATAGTGTTAGAACTCAAAAGAATATTATCATTCTTAAATCTCATTCATCAAATTCCCAAAACAAATACTAGCATATAAAGGCAATTCCCGAGAAATATATGGTGAAATACAAATCTCACAAAATCTAGAAATCAATAACAAAAATCCAAAAACACAAAGGCGGAGGTGCCTAAAATACGAAAGATTGGCAAGTATGAAATCTCACCCAACACGCGTGTTTTCCCCATGATGGTCCTTAAAGGTCCATAATCCCATGATAGTCCATAAAGGTCCATAAATCCCACGATGGTTTATAAAGGTCCATAAATCCCACGATGGCCCATAAACGCCCATAAATCCCACGATGGTCCATAAACGTCCATAATTCCCATGATCCATCAATAAACGGATAAACACAGAAGATAGGTCGTTAAATTTGTCTTAGTAAGTGTTATCTACTTCCAAATAATAACTAAACGAATAACATTCGTACGTCCCATATCATACTTGTTTACTCGGATGTTTACTACAAGTTAGTAAACTCCACTCAAGAGGAAATAGGATTTCAGTCGAATAAGTCCGAGAATTAACCGACGAAGTAAACGTAGGCGTTCCATACCACTTGTTTTACTAAATCGTTTAATTAAATTCCTCATCTGAATGAAATAATAATTTATATATTAATATTGGTTTTGGAAATTCTTTTCTTAAATATATGCTTTGGAAAATAGAGTTGAAAATCCATAAAATGATATTTATATATAGTATAAAATGTTTTATTAAAGATTTAAAAATTGAGTTGAAATATAATTGAATTACTCTAAAATCCTTTTTGATAACTTTTGAAATCTTTTATAAATATATATATATATATATAATTGATATATGTTTGAAAACCTGATTATCACAAAATTCATATCATCAAGATCAGAGTTAAAACACAAAAATTCAAAGGCATGTGAATCCCAAAAAACACACAAAACAAACAAGGCTCCAGACTCAGGTTTAGTCGACTACCTGGAGCTATATGCTCTAGGTTAACATGTTCAATCGACTGAACCAAGTGGTTCAGTCATCTACCTGGAGAATATGCTCTAGTTTGCTGGTTTAGTTGACTGAACCACATAGTTCAGTCGACTGAACACGAATTCCTAGGGCTGTAAGGTACCAGGTCACGCTTCCAGCTGCAAGTGATGAACATTTCGATGAGATTTCTTGATTCTGGCGATACAATATGATTGAAAACATTTACATACTTACATGCAGTTCTCATATATTCATATGCAAACAATCTATAGCAATTTGGACAAAGATATCATTGATGAAAACACTGGACAACGATATTAGAGAATCAAACCATCGGTTAAACAGAGGACTGAGATCAAAATCACTATTTTCTCGACCATTCAATCATTTGCTGCCATGAAATGATTAGAACTATAAATTATGATATTACTCACCTTATTGTTAAGAAAAGAAGTTGTTTACTGCCTCTAGACTTCTGCTCAACTCCTCACAGTTGCCCCTAATATTCTCAGAAATAGACCCAAATACAAAGTTCAATTGCTAAGATAAAACTAATATAAATGGACAATAAGATGTATCATAGTAGGCATAGATTACTTGAGATTATTAGCTTTAGAAATTAGAGATTTCACTTTCTATTTGATTGATTTAGGGAAGAACTAGGATTTCCTTGAGAAAGTGATAGTAAAATGTTTATTGTAATTTTCTTACCTTGGCTGAAAGTGAAAATGATGAAGTATGGAAAGAAAACTAACATACAGGATATCGTTTTTCAATTAGTAACACAATTCTAACTCCAATTGGGCTGAGACTTGTATTTGCTTACCAAAAGAACTAAATCGGTATTCTTATTTTCAATTATAAGGAGAAAACTAAACAATGTTTTAAGTTATACTTCATAGATTAACAATAATTTCTAAAATAAACGTTGGCCTACTTATTGCATTTTAATTTCAAAAAATTGAAATAAATTTTACAACTGTTAATAATAATAAACCATTCTTTTTAGTCTTAATATAACTAGAAAACTAATAGACTACTAAGTTATAAATTCTTCAATTTAAACAAGAAATCAAAAATACTCTAATTTTAATAAATATATTCACATTAAGTACATTACAATGATTTTACTAGTGATAAAATAAACCATTAAGTTACATTTAAATAAAATGGTTTCAAATCCTTATTTCATTAATAAAATGTCACATTTTCCTTTATTATAAAATAAAAGAATTAATCACATAGAAATTATTCTCATTATTTCTAAAATTTCCAATTACCTATTTCTATTAGAAAATCATTTACATGAACCCCATATATATATATATTCCCAACTCCAATTTAATTATCAATAAAAATCCCCAAATCTCTTAATTATTTAATTATCACTAAATTAAATTATTCTTTTAATTTAACTGCAAGTAATCTAAACCAGAGTTGTTATAGTTTGTGAGTGATGTTATGATAAAATAGAGATTAATTAAGTGATTATTGATGTGTATATCATTAGTTATTAAATATTAAATCATTTGAATTGACTTTTGGAAAGTTAGTAAGCTAATTAAGTAGTTTAAGGACTCTAAGCTTACCATTAATGTAATTAGAGGTCTAATACCTTAGTTTGTACATATAAATATTAAATTAAAAGAATGATTTTTATAAGTGAATATTTTATTTATAAATAATTATTTATGTAAAGAAATTATTTTTTATATATATGTGATATTTTATAAAATAATAATGTATAAAATAAAAGTGGTATTTTATAAAATAGTGATTTTATAAAATACTATAAAAGATGTATTTTTTAAAATAATGACTTAATAAAATAGTGTAAAAGTGGTATTTTACAAAATAGTGATTTTTATAAAATAGTATGAATGAGATATTTCATAAAGTACATGTGATTCATAAAATAATATAAAAGGTGTTTTACTTTTATTGAAAAGATTTAGTAAATAAAAGTAATTTTTGATTCAAGTAATAATTGAATTACTTACTCGGATATACATATATGCATATGTGCCCGAGCGGAGATGCATATACGTGTATTTGAAGTTGTATAATAATCAAGATAATTCTTATGTCGTAACTAAAATTGTTGAATGTAGTTGTCTATATATTCATATATGTGTGTATGTGAATATCCAAATTTGTATTAAGCACGTGGTGAGTGTCTCATACATCAAAATTGGTATATAAGCACGTGGTGGGTGTCTCATGCATGAGAAGTTACCGGGTAGAATAATCGCTATGGTAAAGCCCGAAACTTAATTTATATACTAGTGGTGTGTTTTCATGTACATATGTGCATAAGCGTGCATGAATGGAGGCATCGACACACGTGCGAGAGACACACAATGTAGGAAAGTTGGTTGAGTTCCCTTTGGCGTACTAAAGGTGGTTGGGTCACTAGTTTCGCTTATTGAAGTCTATGCATGAAAAGAGTGTTTTTCATTTCGAAATCGATTTCGAACACATAAGAAACCACTTCCAAAACATCAACCAATGAACTACGATGGAGGCAGGCTTCAAAAGACAGGTGGCTCATCGAGCGAAGCAACGGAGGAAACGTCGCATGAAACGACAGCCTTAGTGGTTAAGTGGAAAGTGCCTCGAGCTTTACTACCTAGGATAGGCTACCATCGACGGATCGATGGTAGACCACTGATGCACTAGTGTTGCACCATCCTAGGTAGTAATGCCTAGGTAGGGTGCATTTAAATAGGGGTTTCTCTCCGGGTTTGGGTGCGGGTTCATGCAAAGCTTTGGCGCAACTTCGAGGAAGATCATCGACTACTCGGGGAGGCAAAATGCAAGGCAAAGCTTGGATCTGAATGCGTATGTTAAGTGTTTCATTTGGAATCAACAACGATTGGGCCTGAGATTGGTACGGTGATTGATTACACGATCACATCGAACGAGCATGTACGACCGAAGGAAGTAAGTTCATACCACTTGGCTTTGACCTTAAGGAATATATGTTTTGATTAATAGTATTGGTCTTACATTAGCGACCGTACCCAGCACTACGCTTATATTAGTGATCCTACACCATATTGGCCTTATATTAGTGGTCATGCCTACTATTGGTCTTATAGTAGATGCCATCTGTATTGATGAACAATGACAAGATATCAGTCTTCATTTGTGATAGATGTATTTGATTATGTGATGTTATATTTGTTATATATATATGACATTGTGTTCCTTTATGGTCCCGATGGCATCTTATATGGGATACGCCTGTCATTCTCTATTGTTGAGATGTTATGTGAGTTTGTTCAGAAATCCATGATGGTTGTGAGGGAGATGATGACAATCATCTACAAGTAGGCCACATCTCATTATGCTCGAACTAGGGATATGGTGAGGTCTACATTGATTTCAAATATCAAGAGTAGATTATATATCACTTATGCTCGTTGTAGGGGTACGGTGAGATCTATACGAGTTCTATCAAACCTGCATGCGGCTTGGGGTCTATGGTACATTTAGGTACAGACTCTATTTATTTTGGACCCTCGATGGAAATCATTGGATCATGATAATTTGAATTATATATAGGTGTCCAATGAAAACTCGGGTTTTGGATATCTAGAGTAGATCATATATCACTTATGCTCGTTATAAGGATACAGTGAGATCTGCATGAGAGCGATCACACTGTATGCTGCTCGAGGTCTATGGTACATTTAGGTACTGACTCTATATATCTTGGGCACGAGTCTACCATGGACTCCACTCATCAGAAACGATGAGTACCAACTTATATTATCTATCCATCGCTTATCGTTGTATTATGTGTGTTATATTAGTTGGTTGATAGTATTGTTGTGTATTTTAGGATGCACTTATATTGTGATATTTATATTGTCTCTGCATTTGCATATTGGGTTACCTTATCATAGTATACTGCTACGTATCGGTAAAATTATACTAGTTGTACTGATTCTTTGATTACAGGAGAAGAGTAGGTTATGGTATGATTCCCTACTTTTGTGACGGGTTTACTTTACTTGTTTATGGGCAGTCCAGTTTGACTCTAAGCCACGTTTGTGGAGAGGATCTACTATACCTTAGTTGTTCCTATTCTATTTGTATATAATTTTGATATATGGTATATTGATATAGTTCCCCTCACATCAGGCTCTATGTCTGATTTGCATTATGTCTTTGTCTATTTATGTCATGACAACTCTCGGGTATTAATTTGAGTAGTTTGAGAGTTGGGTGCTATAGGGATAAGCTATTAAAGTGATGCAACTGGAGCTTTAGAGGCGAAGATGATACTTTGGGTATATACTTGATATTGTAGCAGTACATAATAGATATGTTATTTACGTATAGGACTTGCATTAGATTTTCTATTTTAACTTTTGTTTGCACAAAAAATGGGCAAACACCTCCAAGTCGTATGATTTAGTTGATTTTATGTTGTTTTTAGTGATCTGGGTGATTTATGCAAATATATAAAAAGCAGGGACTAAACTGTAAAAGACACACAGATTTATAGTGGTTCGGCCAGAATATGCCTACGTCACTTAATATGTTATTCTCCTTTACTATTCAGATTACAAGTACAAAGCTTTGATACAAGTATATGAAAGTTGTTTGAAAGTTCTATCCGTGCTTGAGCTCTCAAACTTGTCTGCCATTGTTGTACCCCTGCCCCTCTATTTATAGAGTGAGGCTGGGGCAGGGGTTCTAGATGTATATAGCTGCTGGTGGGCCTGGGCTGATGCAATCTGGCCTGGAAACGTTGGTTCGACAACGCCTTGGTTCGGTAGTGCTTCGGTCCAGTGGTAGATGGTTGGAGTTGAGACCTTGGTCCGGTAGCACTTTGGTCCGGTAGGTTCGGTGGGCTTTGGTTCGGTGGTAGATGGTTGGAGTTGAGACCTTGGTTCGGTAGCACTTTGGTCCGGTAGTAGATGGTTGGAGTTGAGACCTTGGTCCGGTAGGTTCGGTGGGACTTTGGTCCGGTAGCACTTGGGAGATGGGTTGGTTTGGCAGGGCCTTGGAGTCGTGTTGGTTCGGCAGGGCCTTGGAGACGTGTTGGTTCGGTTGGCTTTCCTCCCTATGGTTCGGCGATGCCTTCTTCTTCCTGGCTCGGTGGTGGTGGAAACGCACCCAACATTTGCCCCCCAAAGTGGGGCATATGCCAGCATATGTCATGCTTTGTTTTAGGCCTTTCGACTTGGACACTCTCATTCGGTCCCGAGCGACGAACCAGTTGGTCCGGTCGTTTCTATTTGTCTATAAGTATGGGCTCCATGCCTCCGTTATTCCTTACCGTTTGAACCAAGCTGCAGAATCGATCATAGTGCCGAACCAGAGTTGATTGCCGGACCAGGTGAGGCCTTCTTTCACCGAACCAACTTTTTGCCTGAACCACCGAATGAGATCGGAGAATATGGGTGCCGAATGGTATTTGGGCCTTGGACTGGGGAACATAGTGCCGAATGACCTTTTGCCTTGTTTTACCGAATGAATTCGGGAGTTTGAGTGCCGAATGACCTTTCGGCCTTGAACTACCGAATGCACTTCTATGTTTTGAATTACGAGTGAAATTCCAGACTGCATACACTTGCTTGTTTATATCTCTACATCCCTTGTTCTAACAATGTGTTCTCATGTTGTAGATAATGTCTCATAAAGTAGAAACTCGTTCTGACAAAAAGAAGTCTAAGGACCAAGGAGAGTCCTCCATAATGCCCCCAGTTCAGGCAGCACCAGAACGACATGGACCAACCCCGAGATCGCTAGTAAACGGGTACGGTCCTCAAGAGCTCCTGAACTCACCGCCTGATTGATTTCCTAGCTCCCTCAAAGATGAGCAGCTTGATGTTATTTCTCGCTCTTTTGGGATCGACAAAGCGCATATGTTGTTGCCGGGGGAAGGAGTGATGCCGTATAACCCCCCTGAAGGATATTTTGCTTATAGTAGGTATCACTGCATGTGTGGTGCCATCCCACCTATCAATGCTTGGATAGTCAGCTTCATCACATACTTGAAGGTGGCTCCTTTCCAGCTTCAGCCCAACTCCTATGCCATCTTGGTGAGCCTATTCGTTATATTCCAGAGGAGATACGGGCGTCCTCCTTCCAACCGGGAAATCCGGTATCTGTACAACTTAAGAGGCTACAAGAAGGGGTCTCTGTATATTAGCTTGGAGTCGGCCGTGTCCTTCAAGCCAGCCCTGGATTTATACTCGAAGTTCAGCATGTTCAAGAAGGAATGATTTTTTGTCAAGGACGACTCTGTTTCTGTCCACCGCTTCACCTCTGGCTGTAAGTTGAATCTTATTTATAATTTCCGTTCTGACTGCAATGCTCCTCCTTATGTGCTTTATTTCTTTCTAGCGACAGGTGGCTTTGCGGTTGTAGAGAATGATCGTCTGGTTCAGATGGTTGCGGAAATAGAAGCCATTCCGGAAGGCGAGAGGGCGGCTTCTTATTTGATCAGGAATGCTACTCTTTTGAGGCTCAACTTGATCCTGCCATGCCAGTTTGTGGTCAAGCAAAGAGACACAGTTGAGGAGAGGGATGCCAAAGCTAAAGGAGGGGCTACGGTGAAGAGCAGTAAAAGGAAACCCTTCTCGAAGCATCCAATTGCCGGGGGGAAGAAACTTAAGAAGTCCGATGGTCCCTCCCCCAGCACATGTCCAGATGTCCCGGAGGAGGAAGATGTGGAGGAGGAAAGAGGCGAGGATGAAGGAGGTGAGGCGGAGAGTGGAAGTGGCGGAGAAGGTGATGGTGATGGTCATAGCGATGATGGTGGCGACGGACAGAGTGGTGGTGGTACTGGGGCTTTGTCTTCTAAGCAAGCAGGTGTGATCCAGGAGTGGACAGATGATGCTTTCCGCCTAGCTTTTGAAGGGTCGGAGGAAGGATCGGCTTTAGTGGAGAAGCCTAAGAAAGCTGACAAGGCCGAGATCGGTGCTGATTCTTCTAAGAGCGCTTCAGCTAAGGCAATTCCTGCGATTCAAGGTGAATTTTTGACTCCTGCAGACTCCATTTATGATAAGGATTTAGGAATATTTTATGGCCTGCTCCCGTCCTGGAATGAGATTCAGGACTTATTGCAGTATCCTACTCCTCCCCAGGGTTTGTATAACAAAAGCGTCTTTTTACTCTTCTTAACTTGATGTATTTCTTGAATTATAGCTCAATGTATGCTTGTAACACTGGGTTTTTATCACAGAAGCGGGTAAGGTGGCCAAGACGTCGGATGTTCGGCACCGTCTTGAACAATACAAACTCCTCAAAGCTTCTACTAAACCAAAGCCTCCGACTAACCGCCCTGGAGACGTAGTCGGCTACCGTCCTCTTCTTGGAGTTATCGAAGAGGATATCCAAAAGAAGAAGAGGATTCGCTCCTTGTTTGAATCTTCACCTGGTCCTCAGCCCCCAACTCAGCCTCTTCAGGATACTACGGAGGAGAATACTGAGTTTATACCTTCTCTGCACCCATCTGAAAATCCTACCGTTACCCCGATAGATCATCCCGGCTTGGCTCGTAACCCGTTTGTGGGTCATCCGGATCTGGATTCTGGTTCTCATGATATTACCTTTGATGAGGCTACCGGTGAGCACCTTCTCCCTCGCAATCCTATGGTAAGAGTATTAGATGAAGCTAAGTCCCTGGACCTTGATTTGCTTAGCACTCGGGTTGTAACTTTGGGGGATGAAGCTAAGGCAAACATTGACCGGGTTGCTGAGGAAACCAGGAAGCTGATGGGGCATCATGCTCGACTGGTCAAGGCCGGAGAAGAAATTGGCAGTGCTAACATTCGACTGCGGTTAATGGTTTCCGACCAGGCCAAACAACTCGCTGATCAGGCCATCCGGATCTCTCAACATGAGGCCGCCTCTAGGCAATTAAAGAAGACCATGGAAGAGGCCAGCAGAGCAGAGTTACGGAAAATGGAGGCCGTCTGTAAGGAACGGATTGATATGGCTATTACAACGGTGGATGAGGTTCGGTAAGCGGATCTCGAGCGGGTACATGAGTTATCCGAGAAACTTGAGGCCGCGGAGCTTGCTCAAACCAAGCTGAAGGAGGAGATGGAGGCGATGAGGAAATCCTTTCAGGCCGACTACTCGCGATACCAATCGGAGAGGGATGCTGCCACTGCAAAGCTGTTGGCTTCTGAGGACCGAATAAGGGAGTTCGAGGAGAGTGAGGGGATAATGGATGAGATGCTTCAGGATATATACTTTCGCACTTGGAAACAAGGCAACTTATCTTGGATGGATGATTACCCCCTAGTCATGGCTAGGATTTATCTCAGGGCCTTGGAGGAGGCTAAGGCCGATGCAGATAAGGAGGGTGGCGTGGCCTTTAGAATGGACGTGGTTACAGCTCAATTCTCCAAGGAGGAGAAAGCGGCGGTGAAGGAGGGTATGCGGCTGCTTACGGCTGAGAAGGTAGGTGTGTAGTTAGAGGATGATGATCAAGGAGCAGATGCTAGTAAGTCTTTCGCTTTTAGCTTTCCGTAACTTGGTTGCTTATTATTAATGAATTCTTTCCTTGATCGGACAGGCGGGACCTCCGGAGCACTAACTTCCTCTGGTCAACATGCTGAGAGTTCCCACTCCACAGTTAAAGAGATCCCGGAGGGCCAGCAGGACAAGGGTGCAGCTCCGATGCAGCCGACTCCATGACTTAACCTGGATATTTTTTGTTTACTTGACATTGCTGTCTATGTGAGTCTCAAATCAGCAACGTAACTTGTAGGTTGTAATTATGTTACTTGTAACAAATGACTTTATTCGTGGCGTGTAATTTTTAACTTAGGCCGATTATGTCGTATTTGAATGCTTTCGTTATTTTGATGTGTTGCATAAGAAGTATAGCTGTGCATATGCCTGTGATTCGATCGTGTTTGATGTCAAGTTCTGGCTTAACATGTAATTTCATACCTTGCAATGTTTAATGTGATGTGTGAATAAATTATAGCTACGTATTTATACACAAAAGAAGAAAGTACCGCCCCTCATGTTTTAGTTGTAGACGGTTGCTTTGAATGTCTTATATGACTGAGTATGGAATGCAGTTGATTGACTCGTCATCCAATTGTGAGTTCTTAATGAGCATCTCATATCTTGTGTCCTGTACTTTAGGGATTGTTATAGAGGATAGGAGGAAATTTTTTAAATAAAATAGAAATATAAGAAATAGTAAAACTTCCAATCACGGAAGGCCTTCGAAGTTCGTGGCAAACGGGTTTTGCAGTCACTTTCCCTAGTTGTGGGTCTTGGAGACATTTGTCACCCATCTTACGCCTCCGCGAGGAGTTTATCTTTTTTTTTTACCACAACCGTACTTAAGACACATCGGAGCCGAGATCGCGCACAGTAACTACCCGGGCCATTATGGCTTATAATCATGGGTATTATTGGATTTACCGTGGCCGGCTAGCGTGAGTGTCGATCGTCAACCGTGAACTACCCCTGGCTGGCCACACCTTATGTTGGGGCTTAAAGTAGGTTCACGGCTGCCGGCGAGCCGAACGCCGTAATGAGCTGCCTCGGCTATAGTCGGCCTTCTCGGTGGCTTATAATCGGCTCATTACAGTTGGCTTTAAGGGCCATCGCGAGCAATGAGTTAACCCGCAGCAGAGGGATGCCGGAGCAAAAGTGTCTCATTGGCGAGGGCATAGATTCGCGTAGTACCTGTTAGGTCTTGTCCAGGTGAAGTCGCGCTGTGGAGGGCCTTGAATGGAAATGATATATGCACAGGATTTTGTTCAACAGAAAAGGATAAAGTTAACAAGTAGCCAAGACACAAAGGAACAAGTTAAAAAAGAGACAAGTTTTTAAAGTGGTTCGGCACGAAAATGCCTACGTCCACTGATTCTCTTTGTTAATTCACTTCATATGGGCAGTACAAGTTAAGAAAAGTATCGACGAAGGTGTTGGATGTTCCATGCCCTCTGGAACACCTCTCCGTCCACTGTTGACAAAATATAAGCTCCGTTGTGGAGATCTTTATGAATTACATATGGTCCGTCCCAGATTGGATCTAGTGCTCCGGGGCGCGAGAAGATTCGCTTGAGGACAAGATCCCCCTCTTGTAAGCTACGATGCTTGACTTTGGAGTTGTATTGCGCTGCCACTTTTTGCTTGTGAGCTGCTGCTTTGAGGGCTGCATCATTTCTTCTTTCCTCAATTAGATCCAAAGACATGTGAAGGAGTTCCTCGTTCTCTTCTAGGTTATAGTGGATCCTACGGTGGGAAGGCACTACAGTTTCAACTGGGAGCATAGCCTCTGATCCGTATGCCAAAGAGAAAGGAGTATGCCCTGTTGATGTTCTGAAAGATGTGCGATAGGCCCAAAGTGCCGTCGGAAGTTCATCCACCCAAGCGCCTTTTGACTTTTCAAGCTTCTATTTTATTAGAGTTTTGAGAATTTTGTTGACAGCTTCGACTTGTCCGTTTGCCTGGGGATAAGCTACAGATGAGAAGCTTTTGTGAATTCCGTGCTCTTGGCACCAGTTGGCGAACTCCTCGCTGTCAAACTGAAGTCCGTTGTCCGATATGATTTTAAGTGGGACCCCGTACCTGCATAGAACATTTTTGATCAAGAAGTTAATAACTTTTGCTGAAGATACTTTATTTAGGGGTTCTGCTTCCACCCATTTGGTGAAATAGTCGACTGCCACTATAGCATATTTGGCTCCGCCTCGGCCCATTGGCAGTTCGCCAATCAGGTCAATTCCCCATATTGCAAAGGGCCAAGGGCTGGTCATTTGGGTAATCTCAGTTGTGGGTAGCCGCGGAATCTTCGCAAATTTCTGACATCTGTCACATTTTTTGACGAAATCTAAGGCGTCTTTGTTTAAGGTGGGCCAGAAGTATCCATATCGGAGTATTTTCTTTGCCAGAGCCTGCCCTCCAGTGTGATCTCCGCAGCTTCCTTGATGGATGCTAGATAAGATTTCCTTTGCTTCCCTTTCAGCGACACACCTTAATAAGGGGTTAGAGAAACCGCGCCGATAAAGGGTGCCTTCTTGTATTGTGTAGCGGGAAGCTCTCCTCAAGATTTTCTTGACTTCGTTACGCTTGTCGAGCAGTGTGCCGTCTTGTAAGTATTTTTGGATGGGAGTCATCCAAGTTTCCTCTTTGATTGTAGCTATCAGATTCACCAGCTCGAAACTTGGGGTCAGTTGTTTTGAGATGGCCACTGCTCCGAAAATAGTGTCGTCTCTCATGCTAGCTTGCTTCGCCAATTCGTCGGCCTCTTGGTTCTCTTCCCGAGGGATGTGTTTGATTAAATAGCGATCCAATTGATCGAGAAGCAACTTGGTCTTCTTTAGATATGCTATGAGTCGTTCTTCTCGAGCCTGAAATTCTCCTAGTATTTGATTTACAATAAGTTGAGAATCACTATGAAGACACAAAGAATTGGCTTCGATTTCTAAGGCAAGTTCTAATCCAGCTATCACTGCTTCATACTCTGCATCGTTGTTGGTGGCAGCGAATTCCAACCTTAGAGCATAGTGTAGCTTATTTCCCCTGGGAGTGATTATTACCACACCTGCCCCCGAGCCTTGTTCGTTTGACGCACCATCCACAAAGAGATTCCACTTGATGTCTTATGCTATTTCCGATTGCTCCTTACCTTCGTTGGTAGTGAATTCGGCAATGAAATCGGCCATGGCTTGTCCCTTGATGGCGGTGCGAGGATGGTAGGTGATATCATATTGACTTAGTTCAATGCACCATTTAAGTAGTCGCCCAGAAGTGTCGGGACGATGGAGTACCTGCCTTAGCGGTTGATCGGTCAGAACTCTGATGGAGTGAGATTGGAAATAGTGACGCAGTTTCCGTGATGTGATTAGTAAACAGTACGCTAGTTTCTCAAGTTTAGGATATCTGGCTTCCGCCCCTGTAAACCTCTTGCTTACAAAGTATACTGGCCGCTGCGTGCGTTTGTCTTCTCTCACCAAGGCGGCGCTTAGAGCATGAGATGACACAGCAAGGTATAGGTATAGCTCTTTGCCTTTGTTCGGAGTTGAGAGTACTGGTGGTCTCTGGAGGTGTTCGATTAAGTTAAGGAAAGCTGTCAAGCATTAGTCAGTCCATTCGAACTTTCCTTTGTCTTTCTTTAGAGCTTCGAAGAAGGGGATGCATTTGTCAGTTGCTTTAGAGATGAATCTGCTCAGGGCGGCCACCTTCCCATTTAGGCTTTGCATTTCTTTTCGGGTAGAAGGTATCCTGATACCTTTCAGAGCTCGGACTTGTTCAGGGTTTGCTTCAATTCCTTTGGCATGGACGATGAATCCCAGGAACTTTCCTGATGATACTCCGAAGGAGCACTTTAGAGGATTCAGCTTCATTCCATATTAGCGAAGTACTTGAAACATCTCGCCCAGATGGCTTACGTGATCGTCGGCTTTCCTTGACTTTACCAGCATGCCATCCACATAAACATCCATAGTTTGTCCTATTAGCCCTGCAAACATCTTGTTGACGAGGCGTTGATAGGTGGCTCCTGCGTTTTTAAGTCCAAAAGACATTACTTTGTAGCAGTACAATCCCCGGTCAGTGGTGAAACTAGTGTGGTCTTGATCGGGAGCATGCATAGGAATTTTGTTATATCCTGAGTATGCGTCCATAAAAGATAAGAGTTCGTGCCCGGCCGTGCTGTCCACGAGCTGGTCGATTCGGGGAAGTGGGAAGCAATCCTTCGGGCAGGCGTCATTTAAGTTGGAGAAGTCAATGCATGTTCGCCACTTCCCATTAGCCATCTTCACTAGTACCGGATTGGCGATCCACTCCGGGTAGATGGCTTCTCGTATGAAGTCATTGGCAAGTAGGTTTTTTACTTCTTCATCGAGGGCTGCTGATCGTTCTGCCCCCATACTTCTCTTTTTCTGTTTTACTGGCGCCTTGGTAGGATCGATGTTTAGTACGTGGCATGCTGTGTCAGGGGAGATTCCAGTCATGTCAGCGTGTGACCATGCAAATACATCCAAGTTGTGGCGGAGAAAATCAATGAGTTGTCCCTTCAATTCTGCTTTTAGTTGGGACCCGACTTTCAATAGTCTACTCGAGTCATGTTTGTCCACAGATACAAATTCCATAGCCTCTGCAGGCTCGGCGGTGGCCTCCTCCTCTTTGTCCCTGGGGTCTAATTCATTGAAAGGGTCACTAGTATATCGAAGAGGAGGGGCTTTCTTTAGTTGCTATGCTTCCAAACTTTTCATGTAGAGGGCAATCTCTGCACTCTTCCCTATATCCTTCCTGCTGTTATTGCGGAGTTCAGTTACATAGCAATCTCGAGCGATGTCCTGGTCTCCCTCTACTTCCCCTATTCCATTGTCCGTTGGAAATTTCATCTTCAAGCACCATGGGGCCAGGACAATTTGGAAGTCAGACAAGGCTGGCCTTCCTAGGAAGGCATTGTAGGCCGAGTGGTTTTCTATCAGCACAAATGTTTGTTTCCGCACAACGGAGCGGGGATGAATTCCAATTTCAACAAAGAGGTCCAGTCGCCCGAGGTGCATCTTCGCATTTCCTGTGAAACCGTGTAGTGGTTTATTGCAGGGAAGAACATCCTTTAATGACAGCTTCATTTTGTCGAAGGCATGCTTGAATAGGATATTTACTGAGCTTCCAGTGTCTACTAGAATTCGAAAAACTTCGGTAGGACCGAGCCGGGCAGAGATAACCATGGGATCCGTGTGAGGGTACAGCCTTCCCTCCAGGTCACGCCTACTAAATGTGATGTCACCATTCTCTATCCGCTTCGGGTGGCGTTCTTCTATAATAGAATTGACGCATTCTTCATTGTTTCTAAGTGACTTTCCGTACCTTTCCATCTCCGCCCAGCTTCCGTCGGCGATGTGTGGCCCTCCCGAGATGGTATGGATCACTATCTTCTCTTGACTAGAGCCACTGGTGTTGCGATTTCCTCTGCCTATTTCTGGGGAGGGTAGCCTTGGGTTCTCATTGGCAGGAACTGGAGTCCTGTTCTGACCTTTTACATAGCGTTCTAGTCTCCTTCTTCTGATGTGTTCTTCAATCAAGTCCTGGAGATGATGGCATTCGTTGGTATCATGCCCATGGGATTCGTGGAAGCGGTAGAATTTTCCAAACTTAATTGCGTTATCTGATTCCTTCTTGTGCGGGGGGCGTTTGTAATTAACTTCGTCTTGAGTGGCCAGGAAGATGTTTTCGATCGTTTCATTCAAAGGGGTGTAAGCGTCAAATCTCGGTCCTGGCCGATATAGACGCATTTCTCCCTTCTTGCCCCCAGCATTGTCTCTAGAGTCATTTCTTCGAACATCCTTTGCTACAGCGGGCGTGTTGCCGTGAGCTGCCTTATTTTGTTGCCCTGACTGCCCCTCAGTGGCAGCGTCTTCAAGTCTCATATATTTCCCGGCTTCATGGAAGAAATCGGGTAAAGTAGCTGGTTTTTCTTTCGTCAATCTTCTAGCAAATTAAGTATCCGGATGCACACCACTACAGAGGGCCATTAAGATAAGCTTCTCATCGGCATCTTGGACTGCGGCCGCTGCGGCATTGAATCGGGTTAGATATTGCTGCACCTTCTCTCCAGGTTTCTGTTTGATACTGGATAAGGAATAAGCGTCCTTGGGTTGCTCCACATCAATGCGGAACTGGCTGATGAACCTTTCTTTCAACATCTCCCATGAGCTGATGGATCCTTGGGGTAGATGGCAGAACCAGGAGGTAGCTAGATCTGATAAGAATAGTGGAAAGCATTTGCACAGCACTCCTTCTGTTGCTCCGCTCATGAGCATATGCTATGTGTATCTCTGTAAGTGTACAACGGGGTCAGAGGTTCCCTTGTAAGGTTCCATTGTAGGCATTTTCCATTCTCGGTGGGTGATGGCAATTTCGATATTGCGGGCGAAAGGGCTGGTTACCCTAGCGCCTATCCCTCGATCTCTTTGATCCCGTTGGACGCACTCTCTGAACAAGCGTGCCATCCTTTCATCAGAATTTGGAGCAGATAGAAATGAGTTCAGTTCTGCTCTGTGGGATTGATTCCGTCCAGATGACCTGTAGGGATGGTATCGTCTATCATTCCTAATATTTTCCAGTGACTGTCTTTGGTCTTCTGGGAGCATGCTAGGGTCAGCTACAGTTGGCCCTTGTCTTGATCTTCCCCTGCTGGGTTCTGTTCTAAGCACTTCCTCGGGTCCACCTTCGGGCTGGACTCTAGCTCGACCCCTTTCATTGGTGTTTCCATGGTTAGGCAGGATGACAGGCTCAGCTATAGTTGACCTCCGCCCGGTACCTCCCCCGTTGGGTTCGGTTCCAAGCGTTTCCTCAGGTCCAACTTCGGGCTGAGCTCGGTCTCGGCTCCTACCATGACCGCTTCTATCATTGGCTTCTTCGAAGAAGGAAGATCTTTGTTGCCTCTGAGATCCTCCAAACTGGGACTCACCCCATGATTCAGTGTTGCGGTTGGACTCTTCAGCATCCCTTAAGCGTGACATGAGTTGGTTCACGAAGGCTTCCTGTTGGGATGTAAAGCGGTTAGTCACTTCAGCCACAACCCTGTCTAGATCTGCCCTAGTAATTGCTGCCGGCTGTTCCATGGCAGGGGTTGTCGGATTTGCGTGATCTTCATTCGGTACTGCTGTTGGAATGGGACGATTTACTTGATCTGTGACCACTGGATCTGGAATACTGCTGGTTGCGATGTTTTTTCATTTGTTAACGTCTTTTTTCTGCCTAGGAGGCATGTTTTCCAAGCAATGAACGATGCTGTTAGGAAGAAGGTTAAGTGGGAGAAGCTGAAGCTTCGAGTTCCCGTTTCTCAGTGAAAGCACCAAAAATGTTTGCACAAAAAATGGGCAAACACCTCCAAGTCGTATGATTTAGTTGATTTTATGTTGTTTTTAGTGATCTGGGTGATTTATGCAAATATATAAAAAGCAGGGACTAAACTGTAAAAGACACACAGATTTATAGTGGTTCGGCCAGAATATGCCTACGTCCACTTTATATGTTATTCTACTTTACTATTCAGATTACAAGTACAAAGCTTTGATACAAGTATATGAAAGTTGTTTGAAAGTTCTATCCGTGCTTGAGCTCTCAAACTTGTCTGCCATTGTTGTACCCCTGCCCCTCTATTTATAGAGTGAGGCTGGGAGTAGGGGTTCTAGATGTATATAGCTGCTGGTGGGCCTGGGCTGATGCAATCTGGCCTGGCAACGTTGGTTCGGCAACGCCTTGGTTCGGTAGTGCTTCGGTCCGGTGGTAGATGGTTGGAGTTGAGACCTTGGTCCGGTAGCACTTTGGTCCGGTAGGTTCGGTGGGACTTTGGTCCGGTGGTAGATGGTTGGAGTTGAGACCTTGGTCCGGTAGCACTTTGGTCCGGTAGTAGATGGTTGGAGTTGAGACCTTGGTCCGGTAGCACTTTGGTCCGGTAGGTTCGGTGGGACTTTGGTCCGGTAGCACTTGGGAGATGGGTTGGTTCGGCAGGGCCTTGGAGTCATGTTGGTTTGGCAGGGCCTTGGAGTCGTGTTGGTTCGGCAGGGCCTTGGAGACGTGTTGGTTCGGTTGGCTTTCCTCCCTATGGTTCGGCGATGCCTTCTTCTTTCTGGCTCGGTGGTGGTGGAAACGCACCCAACAACTTTCTATATTGATATCTAGTTATTAGTTACTTTCACCAGTGCAGTCTTTCATATATTGTTCGTCCAATTATGTTCAGGTATATTGAGTAAATTATATGTTATCATTCCACTGGGAGATTATATTGTTATGCCTTGGCATAGTGTTTGTTTCTTTTCATTCTAATTTTAGCCCGAAAATATATCTTTTGTGGTATTTGAAAATCAACCGTTGATGTAATATGATGATTTTTGGGTATTTCGAAGGACGGGTTGTTACAATTGGTATCAGAGCTTCGGCTTAAAACTTGGACCAAGTAGACCAGTTTGAGTTAGTCAATCTAGTAAAATGATATATGCTGAGAAAGCGTACTTGTATTTCTCTTCTATATTACACTGTACACACCACTTGTCTTCTGGACTTTGATTAGTTTCTATTGCTGGTCGCTAAGGTATCTTCATCAAGTTATTAGTATGAGCATATGGAGTATGCAAGCACGATTGTGAATAGGCAGTTTGAGATGCTTGATTAGTTCAGAAACTATTTAGCTACTGCAGGGATGTTCTGCCACCTGCGACCATTTCCTACAAAGGCGTTTGGCATCAGAGGTGATGTTGCCCTTGGGGCACCAGTATTTCTAGCTCCACCTGCTTTAGACTCTTCGAAAGTTGTGTCGAGATTTCCTTAGCCTTGGAGGAAGCCATATCTAAGTCTTGACATTGTTCCTAAGACACAGCCTTGGACATGTATGTGAGAGGGATTCCACCGATATAGGTCTGGAGAATGTTCTCATGAGGAAGATTTCTTCTTACCATTTGGATAGGGGGAACTTTGGTGTGGTAGGACATGGTGTTTGTGTAGCTGATAAGAAGACTCGAGCTTGGAATGAATCATGGCATCGCTTTGTTTCTTAGTTTATTATTGAGATCGAGAGAGGCAAATAGCCTGAGCATTCCATCCATTTTGTGCAGGGAAGCTTGTAAGTGAAGGAGTATGTTGACCAATTCAATCTTTTGTATTTAGGGATTGTAATGATCGTACTTCATTGATATGGGCAAAGGAATTTGCATTGGGTCTTAAAGCATCGATCGAGGATTTATTGCTTAGTCTTATCCCTGTTTGGGGCCACTTTAGAGAGTCTTATTAGGATGGTTCTCCTCCATGAGAACACCCATGAGGTACCGTTGGAGGTAACGAAAGTGGAAAGCAAACTGAAGCTCCAATCGAAGCGTAATGATCAAGATATAAGGGAAGATCGAGCTTATGCACAAGAGAGCTAGCCTAATATGTCACTCTTGTGACATATGAGGGCATTTTGATATGAAATGTCATCCAGCTAAAGCGAAGAGTAAGTGCTTCCATTGCAATTGGCTTGATCACTTGAAGAAGGATTTTCCTACATTGCTGAGGGTTGGGTAAGTGATGATGACTTATGCCTTACAAGCATTACCGGGTCCTAGCAGGCCTACTACTCAGGAAAAATGGAAGGAGCTTATGTAGTGAGGTATGCTTCATTTTTGGGGAACTCACTTAGGTTCCTTCCGATACTTTAGCGGTATGTTTTTCTATTGCTAGTTATTTGGTAGATAGGCTAAACTAGATATCTTTTATAATAGGCGAGTTCTTTTGTAAAGATAAACCTTGTATGAGTAACCTTAGTTGCAAAGCTAAGGTGATGTAACCGAGAGTACTACCACTCAAACTTGATGCATGAGCTTTCAAGTTGAGTGGGTTTGGTCAATGAAGTGTGACTTGGATTTGTATTCAATAGGGTTCAGTGGATGCCCAGTAATGAGCAAAGACTGAACATATGACTTATAGGCGCTTGCCTAGAATCGTTCGTGTTAGAATTGTTTTTCTTTGTGTTTGTAAACCTTAGGCGATGAGAGTATTTCTATCTACTTAAAAGGTGTTTTCTAAGGATCAGTCCATTCATATGCCAGTTCTTAACCCATAGTTTGAGCATAGAGTTTCTAGGTGATTTGCACTAGTTAGGAAAATGTTTTTCACTTGATTCTTATAGGCGAGCACTTGAGTCGGACTCTTGAGATGATTGAGAGAATTCCAAAGCGCGGCCATAGTCATGTAGGAGATTCAGTAGTCAGATCAAGGAACCAGATCGGAGTTCGTAAGAGAAGAATCTGGTGGCTGACTTTAATTAACAAAGAAATCTTACGAGCAAATAAAGGGTTGGAACAGGTGTCATGCTGTTTTGGGTGATCTTTAGTCATTATAAATTATAAGTATAATATAGTATAGTTAAGGTTGCTTGGGGTAGTTTGGGGAATGATTTCTCAACTGGTTTTATAGTGATCATATAATCTTCTAAGTGACGAGATGATACTTGCCTAAGCAAGCATCATAGTGCACTTATTGTATTGTCCTTATTGACATTGTGTAGTTGAGGTGAGTTTGAACTCGATAAAACCTAAGCATTTGTAGATCATCGTTTAATAATGATTTAATAGTAGATTTTTCTCCTTTAGAGAATGAGTACAGTTCGGAAGAGAAGGAAAGTTGAAGCTTAGATTACTGGATTTATTCGGGAGTTTCGAAACTCGATGATTCTACATATCGTGTAAATTTTCCTTTTCATAGCGGGAGGTGTAATACTCTTTCTTTTGTTGTATTCACGAAAGGGGTTACACCACTTAAGCGTTTTTTTTTCATCTTGTATGTTGAGCGGACTCATTGGAGTTTATAGTTTGATATGCACCCTTTAACCATTGTTGGCTACCATGCATGTTGGTATAGCATCTTTTTGTATGCTAATTATTTTTTCTTATATTTCTTGTTGTTGCTTAATGATTGATTATTGCTGTTTGTTGATTGATTGATTGATTGTTGATGTTTATTATTGCTTTGTATGCTTTTTGTTGCTTATTCTTGGTTATTTGTATGTTAATTTTATGCTAATTGTTTATTGTTTATTGTTGATGGTTGTAGTTGCTTGTTGTTGTTTGTTATTTCTCATGTTTGCTTGCTACTGTTTGATGTTGTTTATTGTTGTTGATTTTTTTCATGCTTGCATGTTTGATAGTTTGTATGCTATTTATTGTTGCTTATTATCATTTGTGTGTTCAATTGCTTGTATGGTAGTTATAATTTCATAGTTGGAGTATTTTCGGAAAGTGGTAGTGATAGCTATCTAAAATAGATCGCATGTTATCCATGCTCATTATAGGGTCCAGATGGGATATATACGAGTCTATTGCCTTTTGATGGGACTTGGAGTGTGTGGTAAATTTTGATACCGGTTTATTTGAGTTTACTCTCTAATTGATTGTCATTTATGATTTTGGTAGTATCGGTTACTACCCTAAGGTTATACTTGTTTGAATTATGTGTTGCTATTGTGTTGGTACATAATCCTCTTGGAATAGTACAATTAGGTACTTGAGAGCTAGAGCATGAACATTTAAATTCTTATTGTTTAGATTGCATTTAAATGGTGAGAATCTTTCTTAAAAAGGGGTATGTATTTTTGAGAAAATGTGGGATAACGTTGGTTATCGCATATTCCCTAGTTGTGTGACGCCTTATAATTTAGGACTTTCTATAATGTTGGTAGCATAAGGGAACGTACTGTTGAATTTTTTGAAATTGAGATTAGAGAATTTTGGTCAGTCCTGCTACTTTTTCACACTCATAGGATTTCAAGAATGAAATTTATTAAGGAGGGGAGAATATAATACCCCGCAATTGTAACAATCGGATATTTAAATAATTAATTTAAATATTTTGTCGTTAATTAACAAAATGGCCATTATACTTGATTTTTCAGAGATGGCTGAACTGGGTCTCGAGACACCCGTGGTTGAGACCGCATTTTCAACGCGAGAAAAATGAATATAAACTTGGCTATGTTTGAATTCGATGAATTTCTGAAGTGAATACTGATTTTTGAGAAAGAAATGAATTAGGCTAAGCATACTACTTGCCTATAAGTGGCTAACCCTCTTCATTATTTCATTTCACTTTTTCATTCACGTTACTTTCTTCTTCCTCTTCTCTAATCTTTCTCTAATCCTCTCTTAATCCCCTTATTTAATTAGCTAATACAAGCCAAAATAAAACTCTGTAATTCAAATAAAAATCATAATAATTCCTCTCATAGAATTCTATGCAAAACCTGCTAAGGAATTGGCTTGAATATATGGGTGGAGATCTCGAATTTAAAGAGAGAGAGAGAGAGAGAGAGAGAGAGAAATGATGGTTTTGGTGATTTTGAGCATGGTTTGGAGAAGAAGAGGTGAGTGAGATGAATCCTAACTTATTTACATGTTATACTTTATATATTTTTTTATTAATAATTATGGAGTTATGTGTAGTGATTTAGAGAATTATATGTGATGATTTAGGCTTATGTTTATATTATTAACATGATTATATCACCATATTATTTGTTTGATACCTTAGTTACTAATTTTATAAAAATTAGCAAGCTTGGAGATTTGATTTGGGCTTACCTGGATGATTTTGAGTGATGTTATGTTAGATTAGAGACTGATTAAGTGATATAATAATGTGGTATCATTAGTTAGTAAAGATTAAACCATTTGAATTGACTTTAGAAAAATCAGTAAGCTAATTAAGTAGTGTAAGGACTCTACACTTATCATTAAATAATTAGAGGCGTAATAGTGCTTAGTTAGTACTTATAAATATTATTTAAAGTAAAGGAATGACTTTTATAAGTGAATGGTTCTTTTATAAGTATTATTTATGTAAAGAAATAATTTTATAAATAAAAGCGGTATTTTAAAAAATAATGTAAAAGCGGTATTTTATAAAATAGTGATTTTATAAAATAGTATAAAAGTGATATTTTATATTAAATAGTGATTTTATACAAATAGTATAAAAGTTATATTTTATAAAATAGTGATTTTGTAAAATAGTGTAACAGCGGTATTTTATAAAATATTGATTTTTTTATGAAAGAGTATAAATGAGATATTTTATAAAGTATATGAGATTTTATAAAATAATATAAAAAAATGTTTTACTTTTATTGAAAAGATCTTGTAAATAAAAGTAAGTTTTGATTTAAGTAATAATTGAATTACTTACTTGAATATACATGTACGCGTAAGTGCACAAGCGGGTATGCGTATATGTGTATTTATAGTATTATAATAATCAAGATAATTTTTGTTTGATAACTAGAATTGTTGAATGTAGTTGTGTGTGTATTCATATATATATGTATGTGAATATCCAAATTTGTATATAAGAACGTGGCGACCATCTCATGTAGCCATAGCAACCATCACATGCGTTAAGTTGCGTGAGAATGTACCAAGTCGAGTAATCGCTCCGGTGAAGCCCGAAACATGATTTATATATTAATGGTTTATTTGCATGTACATATGTGCATAGATGTGCATGAATAGGGGAATCGACACACGTCTAGATTTCCACAAAGTATGAAGGCTGGTAGAGTTCTTTTTGGCGTACTAGAGGTGGTCGGATCGCTAGATTCACTCATTGAACTCTATGCGTGCAAAGAGTGGATTTTGTGTTGAAATAGGTTTTCGAACACATAAGGAACCATTTTCAAAACATCAATCAATGAACTCCAAAGGAGGTCCGATGGGGAGGAGGCAGGCTTCCACTATGCCACAAGTGAATCAGGCAATAGCGATCACACAATAAGGTAGATTTGCAGTTATCCCAATATTTACCACTATTTCACACAACACATGGAAAAACCATCTGTTGTGTGTCATAGCCTGTGAAATCATTGTTTTATTGAGATTTCATCCATGCCATTCAGATAAAATTTTATCTGTTGTTTGATTGAAATTATCAAAAATTTCATTTTGGCTCTTTATCAAAATTTTGGTTTCCCTCACAATGTTGCCTAGATTATTTCGTGGCCACGTTCTTTCAATTATTTCCCCCTCTTTCTTTCGTTTCTAGAGAAAAAAAATGTCGTGTGTTCCTTCAATTATTTTCCTCACCGCCTTCGCCTATCCCTCCTCCTAAACTTAAACTCATCTTCCAGGATTAGGGTTTCAATTCGGTTTGATAATGAAATCACTCTACCGATACTCTCTCACTCTCAAATAACGATTGATAAAGAAATTGGTTTCCATTTTATGGCCACGTTCGTTCAAGCTTTCTTCAATTTGTCGAGTATTCTTCGATTGATATATGTATGGTTTCTGCCCCTTTTGATTTTGTATTGATCTCGACTTCGATTTTAAGAGCCAATGATGAGATGGGTTTATATAGGAATTTATTTCCTGTATTTTCGATTTAGACTTGACTTTGGATTTTAAACATTGGACGTTGATTTTGTATTGCTGCATATATTTTTGACCGCTTTGTTTTTGATTTTCTGCTTTATGGCCTTGACTCGTTCAATTGTTGAGTTCTCTGATATACTCGAATATATTTTTACTTGGTTGAATATATTGATTTTGAACTTTCTGCCTTGTTCACTTGAATTTGTATATCTGACTTGTATTTGTTGAATTGGTTGGTGATATGAGAGTTGTGCAATGCACTAGCACTTATTTGGTTGTTGAATTGGATGTTCAAGGCAGTGCACAGTGGACTTATTTGTGCACATATTTGTGGCCTATGAACTTAAACTTGAACCATTATTCACTTCATTGTTCGATTTTGAGTTGCTTTCCTTATTCACTTCATTGTTCGATTTTGTCAAGTTCATTGTTTCGCTAGTTGCCCCTTGCTTGTTTTGTTGCCCCTTGCACTTATGATTTTTTTTCACTTCATTGTTCGATTTTGGGAACTTCCATGTATATACATACATATATATATATGTATGTATGTATGTGTGTATGTTTGTGGCACTGCCTTGTTTTAACTTGTGGCACTTGCTATTTTTAGCACTGCCTTTTTTTAATTTGTGGCACTGCCTTGTTGCATTGTTGGCCTTGTCCATGTAGTTGCACACATATGTGTATACACATCTACATGTATATATGTATGTTAGTGTGCTTGAACTCTGAATGGTTTTAATTTTCTGACGGACTTATGAGTGTGCCTTGCATTGCTTGAACCTTGAATGGCTTGAACTCTGCCTTGTTCTGTTCAACTGCCTTTTGAATGTGCTTGTCATTATTTACTATGTGCACATGTTGTACCATTTCATGAACTGGTTTCACTTGTATCATGCATGTGTACCATTACTGACATGTTGTTGGCCTTTGAGTCTGATTTATGAAATATCTTCCATGTATATACATACATATGTATGTATATATGTGTGAAATATTACCATGTTTTTTCTTTTAAATTCCATATGTGTGTCTCATGTATGTTGCAATCTTGTTTTTGCTTTGCCTTGGTCCATGTTGTTAGCCTTGTTCACATGTTGCATTGTTGCATTATGGCCCTGTCCATGTACTTGAACACCGCCTTGTTCAAGGCAGTGCCAGTGCACTGCCTTGAACAAGGCGGTGCACTACCTTGACATTGGCTGAATCTCTTTCATGTGCTTTGGTATCTTGTCTATAGCTTGATTACCTTTCAGATTCTTGAATTTCTTGTTTTGAACAAGGCGTGCAATGCCTTGAACTCCATGTACTCCCTAGCTTATTTGATTTTGTGTGAATGTTCTTTTGATTCCTGTTCATTTGTTTGTACTTCCTGCCTTGAACTCATGTACTTCTTGGCTGCATTTGTTTGTGGCACTACCTTTTGTTCATTTGTTTGTGACACTTCCTGACTGCATTTGACATGTGTTGCATATACACATGTATACATGTATATACATATGTCTCGGGTGCGGGTTCGAGGAAGACCATGGACTAATCAGGAAGGCATAATGCAAGGCAAAGCTTGGATCCAAATGCAAATGCTAAGTAATTCATTTGGAATTAATAACAATCAAGCATGAGATTGGTATAGTGATTAATCACACGATCATGTTCGATGAACATGTACGATCGTATAAAGTAAGTTCGTACCTCTTGGCTTTGACCTTGGGGTATAAATGTTTTAATTAATGGTATCGGTCTTATATTAGTGATCGTACCCAGTATTGGTTTTATATTAGTGACCATACACCATATTGGCCTTATATTAGTAGCCATGCCTATTATTGGTCTTATGGTAGAGGCCATCCGTATTGATAAACTATGACGAGATATCAGTCTTCATTTGTGATCAACTTATCTTGTTACGTGATGTTATATATATATATATATATATGACATCAATGTTCCTTTGTGGTTTGGATGGTATATTATATAAGATATGCCCATCGTTCTCCATTTTTGAGACATTATGCGAATTTGTTTAGAAATCCATGATGGTTATGAGGGAGATGATGCCAATCATCTATGAGTGGGCCACATATCACTTATGCTTGATGTAGGGGTACGGTGAAGTCCACATAGATTCCACATATCTAGAGTATATCATATATCACTTATGCTCGTTATATGGGTATGGTGAGATCCACATGAGTTCCATCAAAACTGGATGCAGTTTGGGGTCTGTGGTACGTTTTGGTACCGACTCTATTTATTTAAGACCCTCGATGGAAATCATTAGATCATGATAATTTAATTATAGATTGGTGTCCAACGCAAACTCAGGTTTCAGATATCTAGAGTAGATCATATATCATTTATGCTCGTTATAGGAGTATAGCACGGTCTACACGAGTCTGATCATACTAGATGTCGCTTGTGATCTATGGTACATTTAGGTATGACTTTATTTAGCTTGGGCTTGAGTCTATGACGGACTTCGCTCATCAGAAATGTTGAGTACCAATTTATATTATATATATATATATATCGCTTATCCTTATATTGTGTGTGTTATATTAGTTGGTTGATAGTATTGTCGTATATCCTAGGATGCGCTTATATTGTGATATTTATATTTTCTCTGCATTTGTATATTTAGTTACCCTATCATTGTATACTATTACGTATCAGTTGTATCACATTAGTTGTCTAATTCATTGTAACAACCAGCACCCTATTGGGCCTGAATTTTTGCTAAATTGAAAATACAAGTCAACTAAAATACAGATCGTTGGTTTGGTTTCCTGCAAATAAAACAAATGAATGCATATCAAGCACTAACAATAGAACTTACAGTGGAATAATAAAATATAATAGTCATATAGCTATTGACCAAGATTTAACACTTCTAAAGTCTAATGTCCCTATCAGCACCGAACATGCCTAGTACCAGTACTTGTCCTTCAAGATATCCTACAGGTTGTAATGAGGAAGGGGTCAGAACAACATTTGGGTGACTAGTAAATTATACACTTTGTATATAACACTAGCTTATGCCGATTGCCTTCTATCTCTTGTTATGTTTTTTCATTTCAATTAGTCGTCTCGACTTTACATACGTCTATCATTCGTCACATCTACCTGTAGTAGACTATAGCTATGTACATATATATAAATGTAAGTACCATGGTCCTTCACTGGACCTAGATATTATCTGCACTAGTTTCTCTACATCAGCACCCCGTCTGGATTTATCACCCTCGTCGTATCACGATCTCATCGTCGCGCATATCAAAAAGCTCCCGTAGTGCATAATAACGGCTTTACAATAATTTAGCCGTACTTTAACTTGCATTTTCGGAGATTTTCTTGTTTGCATTTTGGTTTTAGACTTTGCTCTACGAACTATAAATATGGTGGATTCAACCCCACCGGTTATGGATTCAGCTCCACGGACTACCCCATGCATGATTTTAAAGATCTCCTTAATAGGGTTAACTAGCCTTGCCTCCTAACAAACAAAGTAACAATGTGGCGATGCATGACCCAACATGGTCCGCACACTAGCAGGTAGTGTATCCCATTAGGTGTAACCATGTCTTCCCCATTGACCGCTAAGGACTAATGACATTCTCGGCCTATGTGCAACTCTACTCCTTTATTTGGTACCAACACATGCTGACATAATGCCATTCTCCGCTCATCATCCAATTTAAATTGCCTATTGTAATCAAGGAAATACCTCTATTTCCAATTATTGAAGCAGACTCCTCTGTTTATTAGGGTATTCCTTCATCTATACACAAGCGTATACTCTTCACAGGTCCTATGGTTGGATATGTCTCACATCAGTATAATGTAAACACAACTGCTGGTAGCCACTTACGGTGGACAGACTTCTATTATGTAACACTACTGACATCGCATTCCAACCCATACTAATGACTAATGTCGTTCTATTCATACAATCGTTTATTAACTTCAACGGTTCGCATCCGTCATAAATGCACACTTGAGGCTACGTATATATAACGTATATATTTAATTATTCATTCATCTTTTCTTAATCATTTTTCCTCTACAATTACTATTGACCATAAGTTCTTACTTCATTATATGTTTATATCTTGCTTACTTTAAGGTTATTGACTGCTTTCTTTTAAAAGAATTATAATGTCTTTTCTATCCCTTTATCCTTTTTCACCATTTTTTATTTCTATTCTCTTTTTACCCTTTTATTTGGTCTTTCCTACACTTACATTTTTTATTTAATTCCCACTTTTATTTATATCATGCATCTATTCTCTTAAAATATTGTTATCACATTTATATCTCTTTATTTAAACTTAAGGATTTTTTGCATTTTAATGCATTGGAATTACGTCTTTCCCAATAGATTTACACTATAAATTTCTATATATTATCCAAAAATGAAGGTTTGTATGGCGTTTGGAATTACGAGAAATTATCTCTTTCTATAGTTATTGAAATAGACAGTACAAAATACGGTAAACACCCCTATTTTATACATCTCTTTCTTTTTAGGTGTATTCCTTATCATTTCAAATGATGCACTTCTATTTATTTTTAAACTTGATAATGTATAGAAATTCACATTGCATCATCTTAGATTTTGACGAATTAAAATACCACTTAAACTCCTAAAATCCTATCATGGTTTCTTTATTTTACATTTTTATTTTTCAATACCCATTTAAATAACAAATCTGGAATTATTACATCATTTGTAAATTCATGATCTACCATTATTCGATAATAAATTTAGGGATTGCTAATACCTAAATCTTTTCCAGATTTACATTCATATAACATATAGATATATCAAGTTAACAATTACAGAATATGTAGGCAGAGTTTATAATTTCATTGCATGTGTATAGGTTTAGCTAGCAACTCTAATTTACATTTCAAGAATACAGGAATAGATCTACAACGATATAAATCTATTATTATACAAAAGTATATAATTATTCCCACTCACCTTTTTAGCATTCCAGGTCTCCAAATCTAATCTGTGTTATTTCACTTTGATACTTTTTTCTCCCTATTTGGATATATATACTGCAAGCATATACAGGTCTATTAGAAATCTAGATTAGAAAAGAGATGTGGATTTGATTCGTATTTAAGATCTAGATTTTACTGTTTATCTCGGCTTTGATGATTTGATTTGACCCTATTTCCCTTCTCTATCATCTTCTACAATTCTCCAATTGTATGTATACTTATAACTAGAACTAATTTAAGAATTTATAAATTTGTGGAGAAGAGAAAGTGGCAGAGCTTCCACGACCGTTAGAAAATATGAGTTTGGAAGTGAGGGTCTAGGCCTATATTTATAAGGGTTCAAATCAATACAAACTGTTCGATTAAACTATTTTAAATCCGTTCCATTTAGGCCTATGTTAACTGTCGATTCAACATTGGCAACATTCGACCACCCAAGCCCTTCAGTCGACCAATACCAGTCGACCTGGGAACATCTTAGGTCGACCGTTCCTATTGTTTTATGGTGAACTTATTTCCATGTTGATTTGTTTAGCTTTATGCTTTGTTTAACTGATTATTATAATTTGTTTTCTGTTAAAACTTTCTTAACGTCTAAGCTACCGTTAAGTTTAACTATTTGCAATTAACATTAGTTAATTGTTATTTGTTTCCTTAATTATATATATAATTATTTTTGATTCCAAAACTTCAAACGTCAATAACTTTTTTGTTTGAACTCCAATCGAAAAACTTTATATATAAAATTTGATTGGAAAATCGCCATGAACCCAACAGTATAAGTTTCATAGCCAAATTCTAATGTTTGTAAAAATTATATTTTTCGATATTATTATATTAATTGATTTCTTTTTAATTAATTGTCATAAAATCATTGGGTGTTACATTCTCCCTCCTTAAACGAATTTCATTCCTGAAATTACTCAAGGATTGAGCAATGTAACATAGCGTACAACCATTCTAAACTAACCAACCATTTACTGTGCAACCAATTTCATAATCAATCTTATACAAGTGCATGGTGTATCACAACATATATGATATGCGTACTGAGTAACTCTAAATCGGCGCCTCCTATATGAATGCTTCATTTTAAATCTATTTCGAAAATATGATGCAAACATCCTAAATATACTGGCAGTTCTATATGCAGGCAACTTTTGAAAACAAAAAAACTTATTTTTATAGTCAAATTTTCTCATACTTCTATAAATAGAAGTACAATTCAACCAATTTTGCATCCAATACCTGCCATCCAAAATTCTAGCAAACCGTTTCTAACATCCAAGTTTAGAAAATTCAATTTTTGAAACCTATTTTCTTTAGGTCAGGAAAAGGGTTTAGGTGGAAAATTCCATATTTCATCCTTTTTTTTCTTGGGTACCCAACTTTCTACTATACTTTGGAACCTTCTCTTTTGTCCCCAATTATTTTCCAACTTTTCCAAGTACAGTTTGCATAGTTAATTTTAGCTTAAAGTTCAAAATAAGGTTTATTTCAAAAATCAACTTTTTGTATGCCTATCGACAAGGTATATAGGAAAAGATTCAATAGCTAAAACAGCTTCCTCATCACTAACCGTATTTTATTTTTCTGCCACTTCTGCTGCAAAGTAAAATCTATACTAACCAACATGTTGACTATTTCTCCATATCAAGTATGTGGCATTTTCAAAATTTGAAAATTTCTTTGTTTTCAATTCAAAAATATATTTTTAAAATTACATTTTAAAATATCAATAAAAAATTTCCTAACGCAAAATTTTTTTGCAAAAGTATTTTTATTTCAAAAGTATACACATATAGGTTTTTCAAAACAATTTTTTTTTCGCATCTCCTGAAATCGAGGTTTAGTCAACCCTTTTGCATCCATCATGGACTTTATTCGATTACGCGGTAAATTTTTAAATTTTCAGAATCCTTTCATTTCTTTTATATCAACTAGCACATAAGTTCAATTATAAATTTTAGCCTTTAAGGCGCAGGAGTATAGACCCGTGGCTATGCAACATCCTTTCCCTATCCTCCGTTTACTGAAATTTATTCTCGAATTTTTTTTTAGGACTTAAAATCTTATTTTATTTTTATCTTAGTAGTTAGTTAAATAAATTTTCTTAATTTATTTATTAACTTCCAGTCTCCTTTGCTTTCTTTTCCTCTACATTAGTTAAGTGTCTTTTCTGAAATTTCCTTATTTTTATTATTTTCCTATAATATAGCAGTCCACACAAAAAACACATAAAAAGGAACATTTCCATTACATCGTACGCAATTTTACATAACAAAAACAACTAATGCTTACAACTCAATTACAAGAAAAACAACTATTAGAAGGAAATACAACTACTACCAGTAGCTACTAATTACTACTACTTATGGACCTTTCAAACATGTCATCATTCTCCAACTCACATATCTTAATTTTCCTTTATGGCTTCTGATGAATAATGTACATTCATTACTTCCATTACCATACCCAATTATGGAATAAACCGTGCATTCTCCTACACTATAGTGGGTAAGAAATACAAACTATACACCTTTTGAATAACTTGCCGGAAAATGGCTTGGCGGAATAACTTTTCTGCCCTCTATCATTCCTTCCTTAACTTTAGTCTACCAATGTCTTCTATGTATGTTTTCCACCTCATTACCCTCTATTACTATCTTCTCTTAATAGTATCCTTAAATGTTGATATTTGCTTCCTTTACTCTTGATCTTTCCTACGTGCATACTCTAGAACTCGTAGAAGTGTACTTTAATATCATTTATCATTCCTTTGTGACTCTTCTTATCATTTGCACACATGTCTAATAAAACATTCCTAGGTTCTCACTGGTAATTTTACACTCTATGGGGATTTCTTATTGCTACTCTATGAGTAGTTATCTTCTTCGCAGCCTTATTTTACCCCGTCTTACCTAGGCAATCATTCCTATCTACTCCATATTTAAAATTTTGTTTTGGGCATTGCAATTTCTTCAAAAATTAAAAATTAAAAATTTTGAAGTATTCAATCCCAAAAGTTTTATCTTTAAAAGTAAAACTTAGAAACTTTTTAGAAAATTCCAAAAATAACTTAGTATCTTAACTTGTAAAAGTATAATTAAATTTTTAAAATTCTTTTCCTCTAAAAGACTTAAGTTATTTTTGGAATAAATGCACTTTACAGTGTTTCTAAAACTTACTTTATAATTTTAAATAATAAAAACTGGAGTAGATAAGAACACCTCTCACTCTATCATTTTCTTATTACTCATGTTATCTCCACTTCTAACCCTTGGCAGAGTCTCTAATATCATGTGAGGAAGACTTCAAAAGACACTTGCAATAAATGTGCACAAAAATGAAAATGTTCATTTTGCTTTGTTTTGCCTTTAATTTTCTATGTTGCTTCTAGTTAAATTATTAGCATCATTTTTAATATAATCTCCTAATGTTATTTCTAATTACTAACATTATTTATATAAATCCCTAATATTATTTCTTAATGATACTACTATTTAACTTTCTTCTACCTAAACTACTCTTATTTAAATGGCTTATATTTATATAGTTCTACTCTCAATTAATTATCTTCTTAGTTAAACCATCATAGTGCATTCGCCTACTGCTTTATTTTCGGGTTCAAATCTTCTTTCTTGTTCTTCTGACCCCATTTCAAACTTTTACCACTTCCTATTATTCATCCCTAAAAAGAATTTTTTAACTTAAAAAAATTCATTTAAGAAAAAACAACGAGCTATATATGCTCTACTATATTTTTGAAACCAAATAACTTTTCTTTTTATAAAAACCCCTTTTTACTGAAATTTTAGTTTTTAACAAATTTTAATTTCCACTAGAACTTTATATTTAAATAAAATGTAGGTATTTTATTTTTCTGAAAATTTAACATTTACTTACTCTTCAAAAGTAGGGTTTCTCTATTTTAAATAAACACTTTAAAGTTTATTTCAAATATATCATTTATATATTTTATCTAACTTTTATACTAATATCATTTCAACTTTTATAGTAAATTCTTCTATATAGGGTGGACTCATAGTGGATTTTTATTCGTCCCTTCTTTTGGCTTCTTTTCTACTTACTTTATAACTTATCTCCTTTTTCCAAATATTAAAATCCAGCTTTTATCTTGGAGTTACTACTTCATACCTTCCTCCGGGAACTCAATTGCTTTTGGATATCTACAACATATGGATTCTTACTTTCCCTTTGTCATAATCTTTTGTACATCATCAATCGGCATCATATGAGGATTTACAATCATTGGGATATCGGGAGCCCAACTAGGGAGCTACATACTATCCAGCTTCATGGACCTTCCATATGTTGCACTCATACTTTTCTTAAGTCAACGCCTTTCCACATGATCTATTTCCCATGGGATAATCTGGGTAGGTGTACATCTTCAATTTCTTCCATTATTCCAACTCATAATCAACTTATCAATAGTTTAGTGTATGGTTTCAACTACTCTATATTGGGAATTTATGCGATTCAACGTATCATATATTTTTATTTATAGGCAAAATACAAATAGTTCACTCAACGTTTCCTAACTTTTAAGGTCAACTAACCTCGCTCTGATACCAAATGTAACAACCATCACCCCCACGTGCCTGAATTTTTACTAAATCAAAAATCAAAGTCCATCAAAGTATGAATCGTTGGTTTGGTATCTTGCATATAAAACAAATGAATGCATATCAAAGTACTAACAATATAACTCAAAGCATAATAACAAAATATAATAAGTCATATTGCTATTGACCAAGATTTGACACTTCTAAAGGCTAACGTCCCTATCAGCATTGAACATGCCTAGTACCGGTACCTGTCCTTTAATATATCATGTGGGTTGTAATGAGTAAGGTCGGAACAACGTTTTGGTGACTAGTAAATTATACACTTTGTACATAATACTTTATGTTGATCGCCTTCTATCCCTTGCTATGTCTTTTCATTTCAATTAGTCGTCTCGACTTTACATATGCGTACGATACGTCCCATCTTTCCGTAGTAGACTATAGCTATGTACATATATATAAATATAAGTACCATGGTCCCTCAGTGGACTTAGATATTATCCCCACTAGTATCTCTACATCGGTACCTCATCGGGATCCATCACCCTCACCGTATCACAATCTCGTCACCGCGCATGCCGAGGAACTCCTGTGGTGCCTACTGACGGCTTTATAATAATTTAGCCATACTCTAACTTGTATTTTTGGGTTTTTCTTGTTTTCTTCCTGGTTTTAGACTCGGCTCTACGAACTATAAATATGGTGGATTCAGACCTACCGGTTATGGACTTAGCTCCACAAACTACCCCATACACGATTGATATTTACTCATCGGTTACTTTCGCCAATGCAGTCTCTCATATATTGTTCATCCTATTCTGTTCATGTATATTTAGCATATTATATGTTATCATCCTGCCATGAGATTATGTCTTATGCCTTAGTATAGTATTTGTTTCTTTTCATTCTAGTTTTACCCTGATAATCTATCGTTTATGTCATAAGGAAATCAGTCGTTAATGTAAGACGATGAGTTTTGGGTATTCCATAAGGATGGGCCATTACACATATGAGTTTGTTGAACCCTATTAGTCTTCAATATTTACATTACGTAGCGAAATAAAAGCTACAACAAAATTAACATTCTTAGGATAGGATGAGTAGAATGGGTATTCCGCTTACTGTGATCTTAACAATCAAAATGTCAAACATAACATTTTTAGGATAGGACGAGACCGGTCAACACACTATGCTCTCCTCATCCACCTAAAACCATAATGGTTAGAACATAACATAACAATTTTTAATTATATAAGACCAATTCAACTGTACACCAAAGGACAAATGTTGTTAGAAGGTGTAATTGGAAGCTCCATGCTCCGAAGGATACAATGGTTCTCTCATTGATAGAGAGAGCGAGGATTGCGTCATTCATTATGATGGTCCCCTCTATTGATAACGAGCTAAGTCTGAAATGTATTCAATGTACACAAATAAAGTTTGGAGATGGGTCAAAGATGAATAGGCCAATGTTTAATAGGGTTGAACGATACATATTTCATACATCCACCCATCCCATTAATTGTCAATACATTAGTATACTTTACCAAGGGCATAGGCCAATTAAAATCCTATAAGGCTAACTCAGGCCATAAAAAAAATAATCCATCAACTTTCATTTCTATAAGATTACTAGGATACTCCCTTGACATAAGAAAAATAATAACCGCTTTCATTACCATAAGGGTACCAAAATATCCTGTTGACACAAGAAAATAATAGTGAGCATCTGTAACAATCCACACTTTAGTGGGCCGGATTTTTAACTGAATCAAAAACCTAAGTCCACTAGGGTACAGATCGTTGATTTTGATAACTTAAAATAAACATAAGTATATTAGAGAGATATCAACATAAACTCACGATGAAATAGAAAAATATAACATAGCATATACACCGACAAAGGCTAATACCTTGGAATCAACAGTATTCCTTAGATATCTAATTGCCTTGTCCGTGCCGAGCATGAATGAGAAGACATGTTTGCATACTGTTCCCGTCTTACACCAGTATCTTGTAACTCTAAACCTATCAAGTGGATTGTAATGAGGAGGGGGTCAGAACAACATTCTAGTGACTGGTAAATTACATACTTTATCTATAACACTAGTTTATGCTGATTTATTTCTATTTAAGCGTTATGTCTATTATTCATGGTTTATCCATTTAATTCCACTTGCACGCATGACATATCCAACCCTCTATGAGGTATAACTATATATATGCATACATATATATATATATATATATATATATATACATATATATAGGAATTGAGCCAGCCGGCAGCGGAAGTAATGGGTGAATTTCAAAAAAAATCCAAATCGGTTCCATACTGGGCCTATGAAGTCTAATTTATTTAGAACATTTTTAAATTCTTTAATAAATCATTATTTTATTTAAATTTACATCATAGTTTTATATTATATAATTAATATCATATTACAAATATATACATGTGTATCCTATACACATATGTATGTGTGTGTGTGTCACATAGCAATATGTGCAAGGTATAACATGTCCGTGTATAAGTGCCGAGATTTACATCGCAACGGACATGTTATACCTTGCACAGATTGCTATGTGACACACACACACCCATCTGGTATATAAATATATCGTCTAAATGTATGTTTATATAATTTATTTATGTATTCAAAATATTGCATACACACATAGATATATATATATATATATAAATCTATATTTTGAAATTATTTATAAATATATAAATAAATATATGTATATGAAAATTTAAAATATATTTATGTATATGCATATATTTGAAATTACTTAAAATTTTATTAGAATTTTATTTATTTATTTTTACTGAAAATTCGAAATCAAAATCAATTTTTTAATAAATGGGTATTACATATATGTATATATCTTATAAATAATTTAATAATAAATCATATATATATAGTATACTTAAATGAAATATATATATATATATACACATACATATATATAAAGTATATAAAATAAATATATGTCTTTTATCATGCTCATGATAAAATTGGGTTTTTTTATAATTTTAAATATATATATTAATTTCTGTATGAAAATTAATAAAAAATTATTTTCGAATGGAAATTTCAAATTAAATATTCTGGCAAAATTTCAGAGATATTTTAATATTTATATATTATATAATTAAAATAGATTTTAAACTCAATTATAATTTCGACTATGATTTAAATATTTAAATTATACATAAAAAATTAATTTTTCTAATTTTTATTTGCCGAAAGTGTTGTTAGATGTAAATTCAACTTTATAAAATTTAAAACATATTATATATATTATTTAATTATAGAATTAAATGATTTAAATAATATTTATAAATAAATATATTTATATTTATAAAATTATTATGTTGAAAGTCCATTAAGTATAAAATTATTTGTATTAAATTTTAAACTATAGTTTGTATCCTATAAGAATAAATATTTGAATTTTGAAGCTAGTATAATTAAATAATTTATATTAATTAATTTAAATAATAAAAAAAATTCATTTTTTTGTTTTCAGCCATGATTTTCAAAGGCATATGCATAAAAAAATATTATGTACAAGTATATAAACAAACAACCGCTTTGAATTTGACGATATATCGATATAATAGAATTGTCACCTAACTAACAAATAATATATTATATATAAATTATCTAAATATTATTATATAATTGTAAATTAAAAAATTATCTTATCTCCAATGCCTATTGGTACACCTTGAAATGATGAGGTCAACTCCTTGAACTAGTTTCCAATCCGACAAGATGCTAGCTCTTGAACAGATGACAGTCGCTATTGAATAGCAACTGTTTTATTTGATTTGAACTTTAGAAATAAAGGAGGACGTAGAGTTTATTTTCAGTTAGAAATAAATGTAGATGGAGGTTCTCTAAAAAGTAAGAAAAGAGAGTGGGTTGAGATGCTTATATATAGGAGGAATGGAGAGAGAATTAGGATCTAGCTGCATACTTTCTCAAAATTGCTAGAGAAATGAAAAAAAACTTGGAAGAGAAATCCTTGGCTTTTTGACACGGTTCTAGTCAAAGACATGAAATTATGAAAAACAGAAATGATAATTATTGTCTTTCAAATGTTTAAATCTTCTTTAACTTCAACAGTCTCTGTAATACTTTTAATATTTATTTTATGTTTTCTTTTAATCGTTGTAGACAATTAAAGACTTTTGGAGTAGATAATTAGCATGACGTTGCATTTTCAAGTGTTTGAAGTCTTTTTGATGTAATAAGCATATGATTTCCTTTTGCTTTAGTTCACTTTGGTATGTAACATATACTATGCAATTTTGGTGTATGGATATTATGCAAATTTGGATATGTTTATTATAATGTGTTGAATTATAAAATGTGTTTACACGATTATTGTTCAATTTTGGTTTAAATATGTTCTTATATATCGAGATTTCTATGTTATTATTGCATAATTTGATTTTAATTATGACAAGCTATATAGAATGTTGTTTACTATTTGATAATATTTGACAGCATTTAAATGAATACAGTGGTAAGAAAAGATGTTGTAAAAAGTAATTAAATGTTGTGATAAGGTTAACACAATGTTTAAAAAATGCTAGGAAAACAAGCGAGTAAACAAGCAAAAACTTTTAAAAGCATAAAAAATTCTGTAGAAGCAAAATCCACGATGGAAAGTAAACATAGCAAGGTAAAGTATTTACATGGTTCAAAATGCACCATAAAACATTCAAGTCCTTAGGATCAACATATTTTATCAATGTTTTAGTGAACGCTATTAAAATTATTTACAACATTCAAATTACGTTGCAAATGTTGTCAAAAATAACAACATTATATAGATGTTGTAAATAATAGGATTTTTATAGCGTTTCATAAAGTGCTATTAAAAGTTTAGTGTTTATTATAATATGTCGTTATACAACATTTATAACTGTGCTGTTAAAACTTTTTACAATGTTTTCTAGCACCGTTAAAAGTCTTTTTCTTGTAGTGGCATATCATTTGTTTATTCGTTACTTTTTATGTAGTAGAAATATTTGCTACATGAATAATTATATTCTCTAATTACTCCATAGTTAGTCTCTTTCTTTCATTAATTGGTTGATTAAGGTAATTCTCTACCACGCCATTTAATTCATAATAATTTGAAAAATAATGGAGAAATTTCAAAAATTTCCAGAATTTCGTAACCCCTCTTCTTTACTTTTAGTAAAAATATTAGATCAAAGTGTTATATTTTAATATTTAAAAATATTAATTTATAGCTAAAATGACCCATTTTCAACTTAGAAAATCATAATAAATTATTTTCACATTCGGAAATTGTAAAAAACAAAAAAAAAACTCTATTTTAATGTTAGAAACATCATATAATAGTTTCAGTGCATTTGGAGAAGGTTAATTAATGTTTTACTCTTAAATTTATAAAAAGTAACAGGGTCATTTAACACTCAAACATGTATGGATTTGTTATATAGTAATCAAAATATGATTAGCATCATTCAAAACATCAAAAACAAATTAAATCCAAATATAAACAGATATGGATAAGAGTAGTCCTCATCGAAGTTCGAAATTGATGAAAATCATTGCTTCTCTTTAGAAATGAAAGTTTGGCCTTTTGATTCGGTTTCCCTCTTCCTCTCCTTAGTAATGGCCGAGCCTGATTGTTTATGTCTTTTATTTTGTTTTAATGAAATGAATGTGAATGAAGATAATGGTATGTTGTGGGGTATAAAAGTTAATAATTTGGGTTTGTGCTATAATCCCTCCTTGCCAAATCTTTTTTAAAAAAATTCCTTAATATAAAATGCTCATCATTGTAATTTCCCTTTTATTCTCTTATTAATGACCGAATTTAATTTGCACTAACTTCCCTTGGTTCATCCAATTAATCTTTTTGATTTCCCCTACATGATTAATTAAATTCCCCTTGGGTAATTTTTTTTAAATTAAATTCCTTTAATTATCATTTATGACACTACTAAATATGAGATGTTACACCAAAATCAAGATATCTTAGTGATATAATGATGATGAAAAGAAAATGTGCATAAAATATCATTATTTATGGTATGGCTTGACAAAGATTAGAAATTGGATTTGTCTAAATTATTTGTAAGCAACTGAATTTGTACTTGATATTGTTCTTTATCAAAGATCATACAAGCTTTAATATTTAAATTGTCGAAATATTACCGAGGACCAAATTCACATCAGGGAATCGGCATAATGGTGTTGTTGGCAATTTTTCGAATTCAACTTGTATAAATTGTTGAATATGCGAGTATATGATTTTTGTTTGATGATAATAAACATATATATATTCATTTAAATGTATTTTTTAATGTACTATTTTATTTCTCACATAATTAGATAAATATTTGCTAAATAAAATAAATAACACGGAATTAAAATTCAAATAGATATTTTACTTAATAAAATATTTTATTACAATTTTGAATAGTACAAAGTTGTGCTCCCACTATATATATACAATTTGAATTACAATACAATTTTGACTACATCACAATTTTCACTTACATTAGCACCTCACTACATATCACTCATTGACTCGTATTTATCTTCAACTCCATTCCAGATTGAATCCAGCGTCTGAGTTATCTACAAAAATATACACTGACGCAGTAAAATTGAAGAAAAAAAATTATAGTGTAAAATAAAATGTAATTTTGAAAATATTATTTGCCTCAGTTATTTGGGTTGTTCGTCATCATTTAAATTTTAATTCATCATACACGAACAGCTTGTGACATGCACAGTGTATCACTGTACATGCCACAAGGCCGTGCACACCAATGTACACTTGATAACATTACAGGGACATGTGAGCACAAGGTCAAACCCAATCAAAAGCCGGGTCCAACTCAAGTGCAATACAAATAAAGTCGCGATACGAGCACAAGGTCAACCCCGAGCTATAAGCTGGATTCAACACAGGTGCAAGTTCAATACATTGGCCATGTTCAAAACAACTTCAACCAGAACTAGCACATGTGGTCAGAGAAACCAGAATACGACTAGGCCCAAATGTACATGAACACTTGCAACAGACCGCCACTAACCACATCAGAGCAACTCAATGCAAGCTAACATACACAGTCACCGTCAATGGTGAAGCAACTCGAGCTCCATGAAGTACACAAGACACCTAGGATCAGAATCAAAGTGAACAAAATCAACATGTGCACCAAACAGTTAAACTGTTCAGGCTAGTAGCAGTGCAACCTGAAGTCAAAATGCAAACAAATGAACATCAACACAGAGATTAGATTCAAGTACAATATGTACGAAATCAGTGCACAAAGTGGTGAACATCACCTAGAGAAGGCCATACAAGCTACAGACTTAAATGCACCAGATCAGACGGTCAAAGTGAACCAGACCACTAGATGACAAAACAATATACATGAAGACTAACAGACTTCAACATATGATCAGACAACTACAAGTATCAATGTACACAGACTATACACATGAATACAACATATATATACAGTGACAATATGGTTGCACCGAAGACAGAGCTCGAGGTTACAACCCAGGCAACAAATGCAGTAATTATATACATGTACTCAAGGCAACATGCACAAGTGAAGATATCAAGTGCACCAGTACAAAACAGTAATGTAACTACCAGAGTCCATCGTAAAACATCGAACAAAAAATCACAAAACAACCAGACTTGTATATCAAACAAATACCGAAGGTCGCACTGCACCAGGAATAAGTCAAGTGCATATGAACCCAGACAACACAGCAGTTCGAACCGAAAATCAACACAGCAAGAAGTCGTGGGTCAAAACATATAGCATATAACACAAAATTGAACAGAGTCAATGTCAAGCCGCAAGTCAATCAAGGAAGTCGAACAAGTCAGAAACCAAAACCATGATGAACAAGGCAACAAGAACGAACCAAGTTCGAAATCAAACAAGTCGTGGTGGCCACGAAAGAAATCAACCCGTGAAAGTCAAGCAAACAAAATATACGAATTGGAACAAGTTAGTAATCATCTCAAGCATCCAAACGAAGATCAATGGCCAAAGCAAAGTAAATGACAAATTTAAATTAACGAAATTATAGGAATTTGATTCCTATTTAACCTGTAACATCATCGGCCGTAAAAAAGCATCGAGTTCAAACAAGCTAAAGAGTAAAGAAGAAAAGCATAAATTACATACCAGATTTTCGAATCGAACTCGATCAAAGAAGCAGCCGAAGCTAAGCAACGAACGAACGATCGACAAAGCAAACGCGAGAACATCAATTGAATCGATCAACCTTAAATTGGCGCGCTTCATTTTAGGAACCCTAATTTTGTGACAGAGGAACGAGCAAAAAGCAGCCATTTTTTCTCTCAAAGAACAAGGCCGAAGAAATAAACAAAAGGGGGAAATATTTTTACATAGCTTATTTTTACTTTGGGCCGGATTGAAAAGCTTTGGGCTTGCTTTAATATTTTAAAATTAGGGTTTTTATTTTTAATTTTGTTTTAGTTTTGTATTTTCCTTTTTAACTCTTGTAATTTCTAGTCGTGTGACTAGGGGACGAACTACGGTGGTGTAGTTCGAGAATTCGCAACTCAATGGCTGAGTTGTGGTAGGGTTTTGAGCGTAGAGTTAGGTTAGTCGATAGCGGGTGTCGCGAGTTTACGTATGTAAGCGTCTGACTATTTAATTTCTAGTAGAAACCTTGGGGGCAGCACGTAGGCAGGGTTTTGCCGAAGCTGGGTAAATCTGTGTGTTCTATTTTCTGTTTTTTATATTCTGCTTTTATCTGTGTTGCTATTATTCTGCTATATCTATGTTGAAATTATTTTATATAAACTTCCGCAATAATTTTTATAATTAATAGTATCACTCTATCCACCCCCCCTCTAGGGTGAAATCGATCCTACAAGTGGTATCAGAGCTAGGAATAAAAGCCATTTTTGTTTTAAAAAGTTTGATTTTTCAAAGACCATTTTTTTTCAAATTTGAATTTTTAAAATGGCTTCTTTTAATAATTCTTTTGCTGAGGGTCGGTCCAGTATTATCCCTCCTTTTTTTGACGGAACAGATTTTTTGAATTGGAAATTAAAAATGGAATTTTATTTAAAATCTGTTAATTCTAAATGTTGGGATATTATTGAAAATGGGTGTAATATAATAGATGAGAAAAATAATGCTCTTGCTATCCATATATTATATTCTCATATTAATCAAGATAACTTTAACTTTATTTCTCATTGTGAAAATGCACACGAAATCTGGAATACTTTTGATGCAATATATGGTGCTAAAGTCAACAACAATAAGGAATCCTCAAAAATTGACTCAGTTAAAGAAACGTGCTTAACAGGATTGGCAAAAGGCAACAGTGATGAAGATTCAATAGCCGATGAGATAAGTAATTTTTCATTCAATGAGTTAGTTCTCTTGTGCCGAAAATTAATTGAAAATAATAAAGCTCTTGAGATGAAATATAATAATTTGCAAAGGGAACAAACTAAACTTCATCAGAAAAATAACGATTTGGAAAATGGGCTTAAAAATAAAAGTTCCAATTGCAAAAAGTGTTTGGCCCATGAAAATGAATTTGCCCGGTTACATGAAAACTTTCAAAAGTTAGAAAACGAGATTTTAATTCAAGAGAAAAGCAAAACTGAGTTGATTTGTGAAAATAATATTTTGCAAAAAGAGTTGGATAGTTTTAAGAAGTCAGAAAGTTCTAAAAGTGCAACTTATGAAAAGAAATTAAATGAGGTCAACGGAAAGTTCAAAACTCTTGAAAAAGAAAACATGATTATGAGCAATTCTGAAATTATTAGATTAAATCACGAGTTTGAGAAAGAGATTGAAGAATTCAAGAATTTTGAAAAAATTAAATATAAAAAACTCCAACTCTTTGAAACTTAGATGCTTGAAATTGAGAATAAAATTAGAGAGCTTCAAAATGAAAATATGCAATTAAAAATGAATAGTTTTGAAAAGAGAGATAATAGCATTAGTTGTTGTTCGAAGCTAATAAATGAAAATAAACTTTTAGAATCCAAAATTAATAAACTTGAGTTGGTTACTAGGAAATTTTTCACTAGAGATAAATCATTTAATATACTCTTAGAAAATCAACTCTTCGAGAATAAAAGGAATACATTTGGATTTACAAAAGTGTCAAAATATGAACAAACAACTAATAACATTGTTAAAGGGAAAAGTGTGATACCCAAACACGTGAAAACTATTCCAATTTGGGTTCCAAAAGGAACAAATATAAAATCACTCAAAGTCAAACAAATCTGGGTGCCGAAAGAAACATATATAAATAGTTTTGGGTCTCCACAAAATTAATTTTCAAAATATGTTGCCACTAACAACCATGGACCTATAAAAACAAATAGGTCACAAAAATCTTTTATCGTGTAGATGTGGTGGCAGGCTAAGGAACAACAACAGTGTTATCTGGATTATGGTTGTTCCAGAAACACAACGGGCGACAAATCAAAGTTCCTTAGCCTAGTACAAAGGTGGCAGAATCATAATGGACAACAATGAAATATTATCGTAAAGGTAAAAGAGGTAACGGTATATTTATTTTGAACGATATATTTAATGTGAAAATCTGCACCCTAATCTAATCAGCCATTATGTGATAATAAAATAAATGTTGATTTTGATTCTGACTTATCCTTATCTGATATATTCTTATATGACTTGTTCTTATTTTTGGTTCTGACTTGAGCAAAATGTTGACCAATAATTTTCATCTTTGAACTAGTTCATAAATTTGTTTGGTCTAATGATGCTATTTTATTGATGATGATTACTCATGAAAATATTTGATTATTTTACCGATTCTAAACTTGACATTTTGTTCATTGTTTGCACAGCTTCAATTCAATTTCATTTAAATGCTGTAAAAATGATTTTAAGGAATTTGTTGCAACTTCATGATCTGGTCTATAACATTCAACTAATGATAATCTTGAGTCAAAGGAAAATTCAGATGCAGATTACACTGGTAATCTAGTTGATAGAAAAATTTCTAGTGGAACATGATTTATGTTGAGACATTCAGTAGCTGCATCGTTTTTTCAAAGAAAATATCTGCATATTTTTTCATTTCAAATAATTTTCAAATAATAGACATTTTTCTTATAAAACCCCTTCTAGAAAATCATTTTTGTTGATCTTGTTTCAGATTAGTCATTTTGTAAAATTTGATTTTATAATTAATTTTGGATTTGATTTTAAATGACTACATTAACTAATCTGACTCCCTACTGATCATCGAAAAGATAAATAGTGATTGAAAAAGTGATGAGTGTTGATATTAATTATATATAATAACTTGAGATGGTATAATTAGTAAATTTCTTTAGAAATTTAAACAAGAGTTATAAAAAAATTTGTTGGTAAAAATTCCATGATCATTTCTATTTCTATCATATTTCTATCGACCATCACTCATCAAAATCCAATATAGTATGTCAATGTGTGGTATTTTAAACAGGAAATTATGCGCTTTCATTTCATTATTTTTTTTAACAAATAAAAACATCCAAAGTATTCACTCTCATTTAAAAGTCCTCACGGTTATGCATGGGTGAATTACTTGGAATTTTTGATTATGTGCTTCCATGCTCATTTAAAAGTCCTCACGGTTATGCATATATGGGACGCATATCAAAATTGATTGATTAATAGACAAGTTGATTCTAATCCCATTTAAAAGTCCTCACGGTTATGCGTGGTTAGAAGATACTTGAATTCATTTTTTTTAATTTGGAATACTACTAATCTCATTTAAAAGTCCTAATGGTTATGCATGGTTAGTAGATATTCAAATTCCTAAAATAAATATACCACAAATAGATATAACTATATGGTTTTATATGATGACATCAACCCTATCATTCTAAAGTGGAATATGCGTCAAACAGAGTATTTATGATTTTTGTTTGACTTTTTATTAAAATTTAATATTTATACTCGATTGAGTATTAATGTTGTATTAATGTTTGTCACTTTATCTCTATTTTTTCTAACACTATTTCTCTTTTGCTGATAACAAAAGGGGGAGAGAAAAGTTAAGATTTTGTCAAATAAAAGCAAATAAAGGTCAAACATTTTATTTTGTATTTTCTATATGCATCTAGGTTCATTTATTCATTTTTATTTATTTACATGCATATATGAAGGGGGAGCTTTGTGTAGAGAGAGAGCATTCAAATATGGGGAGCAAATTGAATGATCAAATACATTTAATAAATTCAAAATCTTAAATATATGTTTGTTATCATCAAACGGGGGATATTGTTGAATATGCGAGTATATGATTTTTGTTTGATGATAATAAACATATATATATATATATATATATATTCATTTAAATGTATTTGTTAATGTACTATTTTATTTCACACATAATTAGATAAATATTTGCTGAATAAAATAAATAACACAGAATTAAAATTCAAATAGATATTTATTCAAACAAATATTTTATTACAATTTTGAATAGTACAAAGTTGTGCTCTCACTATATATATACAATTTGAATTACAATAAAAATTTGACTACATCACAATTTTCACTTACATTAGCACCTCACTACATATCACTCATTGACTCGTATTCATCTTCAACTCCATTCCAGATTGAATCCAACATCTGAGTTATCTGCAAAAATATACACTAACGCAGTAAAATTGAAAATAAAATATTTTTGCAGTGTAAAATAAAATGTAATTTTGAAAATATTATTTGCCTCGGTTATTTGGGTTGTTCATCATCATTTAAATTTGAATTCATCATACACGAACAGCTTGTGACATGCACAGTGCATCACTGAACATGCCACAAGGACGTGCACACCAATGTACACTTGATAACATTACAGGGACATGTGAGCACAAGGTCAAACCCAATCAAAAGCCGGGTTCAACTCAAGTGCAATACAAATAAAGTCACGATACGAGCACAAGGTCAAACCTGAGCTATAAGCTGGATTCAACACAGGTGCAAGTTCAATACAATGGCCATGTTCAAAACAACTTCAACCAGAACTAGCACATGTGGTCAGAGAAACCAGAATACGACCAGACCCAAATGTACATGAACACTTGCAACAGACCGCCACTAACCACATTAGAGAAACTCAATGCAAGCTAACATACACAGTCACAGTCAATGGTGAAGCAACTCGAGCTCCATGAAATACACAAGACACATAGGACCAGAATCAAAGTGAACAAAATCAACATGTGCACCAAACAGTTAAACTGTTCAGGCTAGTAGCAGTGCAACCCGAAGTCAAAATGCAAACAAATGAACATCAACACAGAGATTAGATTCAAGTACAATATGTACGAAATCAGTGCACAAAGTGGTGAACATTACATAGAGAAGGCCACATAAGCTACAGACTTAATGCACCAGATAAGACGGTCAAAGTGAACCAGACCACCAGATGACAAAACAATATACATGAAGACTAACAGACTTCAACATATGATCAGACAACTACAAGTATCAATGTACACAGACTATACACATGAATACAGCATATATATATACAGTGACAATATGGTTGCGGTGAAGACAGAGCTCGAGGTTACAACCCAGACAACAAATGCAGTAATTATATACATGTACTCGAGGCAACATGCACAAGTGAAGATATCAAGTGCACCAGCACAAAACAGTAATGTAACTACCAGAGTCCATCATAAAACAACGAACGAAAAATCACAAAACAACCAGACTTGTATATCGATCAAATACCAAAGGTCACACTGCACCAGGAATAACTCAAGTGCATATGAACCCAGACAACACAGTAGTTCGAACCGAAAATCAACACAGCAAGAAGTCGTGGGTCAAAACATATAGCATATAACACAAAATTGAACATAGTCAATGTCAAGCCGCAAGTCAATCAAGGAAGTCGAACAAGTCAGAAACCAAAACCGTGATGACCAAGGCAACAAGAACGAACCAAGTCAGAAATCAAACAAGCCATGGTGGCCACGAAAGAAATCAAGTCGTGAAAGTCAAGCAAACAAAATATATGAATTAGAACAAGTCAGTAATCATCTCAAGCATCCAAATGAAGATCAATGGCCAAAGCAAAGTAAATGACAAATTCAAATTAACGAAATTATAGGAATTTGATTCCTATTTAACCCGTAACATCATCGGCCGTAAAAAAGCATCGAGTTCAAACAAGCTAACGAGTAAAGCAGAAAAGCATAAATTACATACCAGATATTCGAATCGAACTTGATCAAAGAAGCAGCCGAAGCTAAGCAACGAACGAACGATCGATAAAGAAAACGCGAGAACATCAGTTGAATCGATCAACCTTAAATCGGCGTGCTTTATTTTAGGAACCCTAATTTTGTGAAAGAGGAATGAGCAGAAAGCGGCCATTTTTTCTCTCAAAGAACAAGGCCGAAGAAATAAACAAAAGGGGAAAATATTTTTACATAGCTTATTTTTACTTTGGGTCGGATTGAAAAGCTTTGGGCTTGCTTTAATATTTTAAAATTAGGGTTTTTATTTTTAATTGTGTTTTACTTTTGTATTTTCCTTTTTAACTCTTGTAATTTCTAGTCGTGTGACTAGGGGATGAACTACGGTGGTGTAGTTTGAGAATTCACAACTCAATGGCTGAGTTGTGGCAGGATTTTGAACGTAGAGTTAGGTTAGTCGATAGTGGGAATCGCGAGTTTACGTGTGTAAGTGTCTGACTACTTAATTTCTAGTAGAAACCTTGAGGGCAGCACATAGACAGGGTTTTGCCGAAGCTGGGTAAATCTGTGTGTTCTATTTTCTGTTTTTTATATTCTGCTTTTATCTATGCTGCTATTATTCTGCTATATATGTGTTGAAATTATTTTATATAAACTTCCGCAATAATTTTTATAATTAATAGTATCACCCTATTCACCCCCCTCTAGGGTGAAATCGATCCTATATAAATTAATTTATAAATATTATAAATTAAAAGTAAAAAATTAGTACAGATGTTAATTTTTTATGTCCCTTAATTATTTATTTAGGACCTTAGTTTTAATTAAAATAATATATAGTTTTTTATATTAATTTAATCGAATATTTGAGCTGAAATAAATATTTATTCAGTTAATATATGCGATAAGAATTAGGCCCAACATTATGGAATGATCTATATGGGGGGCCGGTAACATCATGGGGGTATGGAGGTTTGAATATTTCTCTTTGACTAAATGAGATCTTGAATAAAGAGAGGTGCAAAAAGAGGAGATGTTGAGATACCTGACATCTTTAAATACCTCCTCCTTTTCTCATTTTAAGAAAGACAATCAAAGTCAAAAACCCTAAACCCCATTAACAACAGTTGGAGCCTATAACTGTGATACGCACGCTCATGCGTGTATACATATACATCTATTTTCAACCTTAAAAAAATTTCAAATTAAATTAAAATTTTAATATATATTTATTTATATAAATTTAATATATACTTATATATAACAAAAAAAATTTATATATAAACTTCGACCAATATATATATTCCAAATAATACACACACACATTTATAATATTTTCACACGCACACACGTATTAGTAAAGTTTAGTATAAAATTAAAATTTTCCATTCGACCAAATTTTTTTCCCCATATTCAAACATATGTTTACATACATACATACATATATATATATGTGCATATACACACACACACACGCTTATATACATATATATATATAGTTATTTATTTAAAGTCTAACAGTGTTAATAAATTTTAAGGACCTCTAGCTCAAGTGGTTAGTGGTGTGACGCTTTAGGAAGGGGTTCTAAAAGTCATAGGCTCGAGTACTTGAGACATCAAAAAAGAGTGCACTACTTGAATAAAGTGTCACTCGTGTTATAAAAAAATTAAACTTTAAGTCGAAATTTTAAATGTGTGTGTATGTTACAAAACTTTTTTTTTTGAAATGGTACTTTATATACAACATGTCACTGGGACAACATATCACATGTTAATAAACGTTCGAATCACGCTACGCAAGTTTCGAACTTGTGACCTCTCGCACCAAAGCTGAATCACTTAACCACTTGGACAATGGTGCTTGTCATATTACAAAAGTTTATATATATACACACATGTATATTTATCTAGAATATTGAACTTAAAACATAACCCCAAAAAGAAAACATTTTTCATGAATGACTGAACATAATATTATATATCTATAATATAAGTTTTAGTATAATAATTATTATGTATATATAGGTATATGATTATACATATAAACTTTATGTTTATATACAGATTATGTATATAATACTTTTTTAAACAGTAAGCTTTGTAAACGAAAAAAATTATTTTATTAAAGTAGTGCACTTTGTGAATAATAAGAAAAGCTTGCGTGTTGGCCGAAATGAAATTGTGTGTACACACACAAATATATTAAATTATAATTATGTAACACCATATATAAATTATATACATTACGTATTTAAATATGGAATTTTTAGATTAGAGTATATTTTATTTGCATACTCTATCACATTAAAAAATTATACATGAAATCGTTCACGGTTAATATAAAAAAAAATTCATTGATTACGCTTAAAACCGAAATAAAATAAAATTCAGTAAATAAAATATCAAGGTTGAAACTAAAATAAAAGTAATATCAAAATACAAAAGTACTTTTCTTAAGAACATTATATAGATTTAATATGTATTCATACAACACAAAATTACGATCGGGTGCAAAACTGATAAAAGATCTTTTTTTTAATTGTCTCTTTTATCTCACGGCTAATGCAGCTGATTCAACACACATCTTCTCAATAGCGTCTTCTCAACACTATCAATCATCAATGCATCATCATCCCTACACACCGTCGTCGTCATTCCATGTCACACTATTTACTATATAGCCACCCCGACCATCTCTATCATCATGGTCGCCAACTTTCTTCACATTGACCCTAATAGCAGGTACGTTCTACCTCATATTCCCCCCAATACCCTTAATTGAGTCATCTCATCTTACTACCTACCGTGCCACCTCGCCATCTTGTCGTGCCACTATTCTTCTTCTTCTCTTACCACACTTAGTCATCGATCATCACCAACAACAAACCCTAATAGTATGTATAAAATGCTAGTAAGCATATACAAAAATTATATATAACTAAGTACACGGTGCTATATCAGTGTATCGTTATATAATTTCAACAAAATTAAATAATGGTAGAATGCTATAAAAAAAAGGAATGCTAGATTACGATAGTGTTTAGTTCTATGACAAAAATTAAACGAAATGAAATGTTAAAAAAGTACTATATGTGGGTATCATTTAACATTCAAATGTTATATTAAATCAAATAATAAAATTACAATCATGAAAATAAATAAAGTACAGAAGCATGAATTAAAATTGCATAAATGTATAAGAGTACATACACATACAATATATTGACATATCAAATCCACTTCATATAAAAAAAATACATAACATAAAATAAAGAATTGTAATATAGCATTAAAATATATATTGTTGTATTCATTTTCTAGTTCATATAATGCTATTCAATGCAGCAATAAAACCTAAAATGGCTGCATAAAAGAGTTTATTATTTACAAATAGCATTACATGTATAATATGCAAAAAAATTCGAAAATATGCAAGATAACATTTGATTACATAAACTAATTACATTATCGTCTACATCAAACCCAGTACAATTTCAGCATTGAGAAAATAAAAAATTATGTAAATCATAAAATCATGCTAAAGTTTATACCATTATGAAATTCTGGTAATACAATGATAAAACAAATAGTTGTAGGAGTTGAAAATATGTTTATCTAATTAAAAATAATAATTAAACTCATAGAACACTACTATAATATACCATTACACAATTTAAGAACTTATTTCCCAATTGGACACATCTCTACCATAGTGCATTTTTGTTCGCACCAGTGGTGGTGATTGGTGTAGTTCAGAGGGTCTCATGCAATTGAATTCATACGACCATTTGAATTCCACCAATCAACTACCGGTGTTATTTTAATACCGTTGTGAACAAAATTATATTCTATTTCATCCACTTAATTATACATCTCTAGTCATCTTAATTGTCACTCCTCCCCATCTTAACCATGGCTCCAACTTCAGTCTCATCGTTGTCACCTCAACCTTCATCATATCTTCCTTCATCACCATCAAAAATTAGTTCTTTATCTCCAAATTGCCGCTACTATCACTAATCTTGACTACCTCACCACCAACAAAACCCGCTATAACCACCACCATAGCCCATCACATCAAATTCTCCATCATCATTGCCCGCTGCAAACAACGATGGTGTCGCTTTTTTGTTCAAGAAACATAGGTAGTTTTTCGTTTGAAAATAAATGTTATATTTTGTGTTCCAATATGTATGTCGAATGACATGAAAAAAAATAGGGGTTTTTAGGCTCAAGAAAAAAGTTGAATAAAACTTTAGTTTTAGGGACAAGAAGTTTGCTTTTTAGGCTAAATGACACTTTCTAGTGTAAATCACAGAATGATAGTTGTAACTATCATTTTCTATTTACACTAAAAAGTGTCATTCAGACTAAAAAGCAAACTCGTTGTCCCTGAGACTGCCTATTTTCTTGAAAAAAATATATTTGAAGGTTTAGAAAATCCTATTATTTCAACAAAGGGTAGAAGGAGAAGCGGAAAGATAGTTTTTTATATTTTTCAAAAGATGAGAAAAAAAAAGTCATTTTTAATTTTATATGTTAAAAACATTTTCCAAATCGATTGTTTTCTACTTCTTCTTTTCCATTCATTTTAAAATACATGTTAAAAACGCAAATTCAAACCTGGTTTTCAAATCAAACACCATCTTGGGGATTAGACACAACATTAGAATAGAAAAATTGGTTTTCACAAAAATAGTTTTGAAACTTTTTTTTTGAAGAAAGGTAGAAGGGCCCGGCCCAAAATTACAATCAAACACGGGTAAAAACAACACAACCCGAAACCACAAACACCAATAAACACACAAACCCTTCCTAGGGTTGCGACACAAAACAAACAACAGCAACGAAAAATAATTTTGAAACTTAATCCAGTTTTTAGGCTAAATTTTTATCAACGTTTGTCAAGGAAGATATTAATCTAATCCTGAATTCCCTCGCAACAAAATATATTGATTGAGGGTATCTCCGTCATTGAGCACAGCCCACGAATCAATCATAGGCATTATTATATACATATATACATACATAATATAAATTCAGTTCTACGCTTCAATTTCGTACTCGCTCATCAGTTGCCAGCTTCCTCTATTTCCATTAGTTTCTTCTCCCATTTTCTCAGAGGGATAAATGTACTTAGTTTCTATCGTTGTCTTCTTCACTCTGGGGGCGGTAGCAGTGGAGATGGACGGAAAGGGGCCCGCCGAGAATTTGAATCAGTTGAAAAGGTTGTTTAATTTCTTATGGGCAGCAGATCAATCTTCGTATCAGCACGTTTGGCCGGTAATCTTTTAACTGATTCTTTTATTTAGTTAGTTAGGGTTTTTTCATTGTTAATACTGCAGTTAACATTTCTTTTGATTTATTTTTTTTGAAAAAAAAAATGGTAAAAGGATATGGAAGTTGGATGGAGGATAATAGTAGGATCAATAATTGGATTTCTAGGAGCAGCGTTTGGAAGCGTAGGTGGAGTTGGTGGTGGTGGAATTTTTGTTCCAATGCTTGCTTTGGTCATTGGCTTTGATCCCAAATCATCAACTGCTATATCTAAATGTGTGAATTTCTCGGTGTTTATTATTTTCCTTTTCTACCTAGTTATGTATGCAAGTAAATTTTGATATAAAGCGATATCAACAGTAGAATTAGAAGACGTATTGTTTGGATCATTACAAGAACTAGTATAAGTTCATCTCGACTGGACCACTAGAATACAATGAGCTGAATTTCATATCTACTCATGTTCTTTCCGTAATTTTTGGAGGGCGCTCCCTTTTTTCAGAAAAGAAAAAAAAATGTCATTAAAAAGCTATTGCGATGAGCGTTGCGTAATTACTTGTACCTGTTAAGGATTAAACTTTTTTTTTTGTACCTGTTGAAATTTTTAATGTTTATTAAATTAGAAATTATTTAACAATCATATGGTTCTATTGTCAACGAACACGCTAATTACCTGAGAAAATCTAATTTGACCCAAAAAAAAATAAAAAAAATAAAAGCTAACGTTTGATGTGCGCTCAGGTATGATAACAGGTGCTGCCATTTCAACTGTATACTATAATCTCAAACTTAGGCATCCTACTTTAGACTTGCCAATTATCGACTACAACTTGGCTCTACTCATTCAACCGATGCTTGTGCTTGGGATCAGCATTGGAGTTATCTTCAATGTTGTATTCCCTGATTGGTTAGTTACGGTCCTCCTAATTGTTATATTTTCTTGTGAGTAATTTACTTTGTTTTATAGACATTTATTTTTCAGGGGTTGAAAGTGAAACTTAAATTTCTTTTGTGGTGTTTCATAGTTACATCCTATAGAGCATTTAGAAGAGGCGTCGATACATGGAAGAAAGAAACAATCACAATGATGGTAAAATACATTGTATCTTCATTTTTGCTTTTGTTTTGATCAATGCCTTACTTACCAACTATTTGTTTCTTTCTGCAGGAGGCAGCTAATGAAAGAGATGACATAGGTGTTCTATATGTTCCTTCTTCTTGAAACTTTTTTTTATTTGCTTTTTGATTTACAAAGCATACATTAATTTCTTCATATATACAACCTATAGATGCTCAAAGTGGATTTGAATACAGTGCTATACCTCTTGGACCTCTTGGTCTTGTTCATCATGAAGATCTGCAGTCAAACTTAGAAGCAGAGGTAATTCAAGTATATACCATGTATACAAAACTATGCTTAAATTACATGTGTAAGTTATAACGCTTTGTAACTATAATATTTCAGTCCCCAAATAAAATTTAGTTAGGATCAAGGCATACTATTTTTGTAGAAATATATATAATCAAGATTTTTTAAAGAGTTAATCTAAAACTAGGCAAACTTTGAAATTTACCGCCGGATATGGCTTACTTTAAAACATATTACAAAAATAGGTCTTGTTTGAAAATTTGTATTTGCTCACTTTTAAATTGTGCAAATACATTTCCAATTTTGTATTTGCACACTTTCAAAGTGCGCAAATCCAAAGTTAGAATTTGTACTTGTCGGAATTTTAAAGTGCGCAAATATAGTATTCGAAACTGGACCTATTTTTGTAATAAGTTTTCAAGAAAACCTATTATTACAATAAGTTTGTTCTGCAAATCTATATCTAAGATGAGTCGTTATTTAAGCTAAACCTTAATAATACAGGTCTCAGTTGTCGAAAACGTCCAATGGGAAAAACTTGGCCTTCTTGTCTTGGTGTGGATGGTTTTTCTAGTTTTGCAGATCGCTAAGGTAATCTGGTCTTCAAAAAGAAGATAAATTCAACTCATTGTTAGTCTTCATCTACTAGCAACTTCTCTTCTATTATGATTATACACAGAATTACACAACAACTTGTTCGAATTGGTACTGGTTGTTGAATGCCCTACAGGTAAATCTATTTTACTCTGGCAACTTATGAAGTTTCCAGTTCCGTCTCTGAATTCTGTTTTAGATTCCAGTTGCTGTAGGAGTGAGCGGTTATGAAGCAGTGAATTTATATACTGGTAAAAGTACAATTGCTTCTAAAGGAGATGAAGCAACAGAGTTGAAAGTACATCAACTAGTATTATACTGCATATCTGGTGTTGTAGCTGGCATAGTAGGAGGTTTGCTTGGTTTGGGTGGAGGCTTTATTTTAGGACCTCTTTTCTTGGAACTTGGAATTCCTCCTCAGGTAAATCACTTCTTTATGTTCACTTAATAAGTTGGTATATCAGGAGAGTCATATATGATTGCACAGACAACGCATATTTCATCTGATCTGAATCACAAGTATATTTAGTTGTTTAGGATTTAATACTCGATCTTTCCTATAGGCCAACCTAAAGTTTCTCTGTAGCCATTCAAATAGTTCTTTGTCTGTATTTGAGTTAGTCAAATGTAACAGTTTTCTGAAAATAACAATATGAATCACATCAGATTCATGCTAGATAATACTGTATACTGACACTGAAATATGCCTGGCAGGTGTCAAGTGCTACAGCTACCTTCGCCATGACATTCTCAGCATCCATGTCTGTAGTAGAATATTACCTTCTTCGCCGTTTTCCCGTTCCATATGGTATTGAAAAAGAATATCACGCAAATCAAATATTTAAATATAAACTTATTTTATCACATAGATAACTCGAAAAACACACACATATGGGAAAATCTATTGGAACACAAATGTAGACAACATTGATGACACAATGGATCTTCATTATTGGACTGCCCTTAGATTTCCGCCTTCTATATATAAAAGGTGGAACCCAGTGCACCGCACGATAGCGGACTTTGGGGAGGTCGATAATGTACGCAGTCTTTTTCTCGCATTACGAAGAGGTTGTTTCCGGACTCGAATCTGAACGTCCAGATCACCTTGCGGGTGACCCCCACCTCTTCCGCCTTCTATGTATATATGGACCCAAAAAATAATATAACGGTCTGATTTTTTGTATCTCTAATTGCGTTTTATACTATGTTCAAATGGCCGGCCCATATATATACATATAGATATGCGTGGGTTAGTTATATCCTAGTTAGATCACATAAATATGACAAAATTTCATATTTGGTGGTCTTGGCAGCTCTATTCTTTGTTGCTATTGCAACAATTGCTGCATTTATTGGGCAGCATGTGGTGAGAAAGATTATCATAATACTGGGAAGAGCATCACTCATCATCTTTATTTTAGCATCAACAATTGCTGTCAGCGCAATCTCACTTGGTAAATTAATATTATTTTCTACTCTCTTTTTTTTCTTTCACAGATCTCATTTTGAATAAACTGTTTTACAGGTTGGGTTGGTATTTTGAACATAATTAGCAAGATACAGAGCCATGAGTACATGGGGTTTGATAATCTCTGTGAATATCAAGTTTAGTATATTAGTTTTGGAATGTAAATTTATTGCTCTCTTATTACAAGGTAGGGTCATCAATATCTATGGCAAGGTTAGGATCTTTGTTTAGTTTCAGGTATTTGACTTCGTTGTATCTTGGAAGTGCAAATCCTCTTATAATCAGAACTGCTATTATCAATCAGCCTTAACAATATTATATATATTCCAGATCAAACAGAACCAGGTCAACGACAAGAGTCTTTATAAAGTGGCTTACAAGGATTATTTGATTTTGAAAATAATAAGAAAATAACTGAAAATGTCAAATTTAATCTCGAGTACCAAAAATTATTCTACAAACAGAGTCTTTGAGCTTTTTTATTGTCATGGTTATCGTTTTTGGTACATCAATTAAATGAAAAATGAATGAGATAAGGATAAGTTATTCTCGGTTCTGATATATTACAATGTTCTGCAATCTCATCCACTGATCCAGTTTCACTTTCATTCAATCAGAGCCACTCATCTGTTTCAAGCATTTGGGCCTAACCAATCTAGCCCACTTTGTAATATTATATAAAGAATGATATTGTAATCGTATATCATTATTCTGTAATACAAATTCTCTGTTGCAAATAAAATCAAATAGAATACAAAGTTATTCTTTTCTTTTTCAATCTAGAATCACATTCTCTGTTTATATTTTCCTTTATGGTATCAGAGCCTCCATTAGCTTAACAGCTTCTCACCATCTCAAGAAGGAGAGATCAGATAATTCATCATCAGAGAATTTTTCATCATTTGAAGAATTCCTTACCCATCAGTTAAGATATCATCATTTGGGTATCAACAGTTGCCCTGCCAAGTTATTACACTGGCTGCATACTGTTCTTTTGCAATTCAAGAAAAATTCAGAAAACAAACTCAAGAAGTCAGAAAACAGATTCAAGAAACCAGAAAGAAGAAATCTCATCAAATCGCAAATAAAGGCCAGTGCCACGCCAAGATCTATCAGAAAAAAACTTCCTCATCTAGACTTGGCTGCATCATACCTGTTATCCTCAGTTTCTTGAAAGTTTTCCTCATTCCCGAATCTATTCTAAAGTTTTCTTTTATCTTCTGAATCAAGAATCATCAACATGGCAGATGATCAGTCAGCAGTCTCTGTCAAAGCCAACAATGATCAGCAAGCAGATGCAACAGGAAAATTAATCAAGACTGTTACAAGTCCTCAAAGCCAATTGATCACCGTGCATTTAGACGAAAACAACTACTTGCTGTGGAAACTGCAAGTTGAAACTGCAATTCAGGGATATGGCCTCGAAGGTTTTCTTCTTGGGACAATACCAACTCCACCAAAATGCATTACTGAGGGAGAAAACAGAATTGTTAGCAATGAAGATTATATCAAACATCATAGGCAGAATAGATTAATATGTTCATGGCTTCTATCATCAATAAACACAAATCTCTTATCACGTGTTATAGGATGTAAACCTGCAAGTGAAATATGGTCTACAATAGAAAAAGTGTTTAACACACAATCTGTAGCCAAGGTCATGTATCACAAGAGACAGTTACAAAGCATAAGGAAAGACAACTGCTCAATGAGAGAGTATCTATACAAGATCAAGACCATCTGTGATCTTCTTGAAGCTGGAGGACACAAAGTGTCTGACTCAGAGCAAATCTTAACCATTCTAAATGGTTTAAGTGATGATTATGAAGCAGTGGTTGCTGTTATTTCCTCTAACAAAGTTTTACCATCTATTGATGATGTTCATTCTATTCTACAGGCTCATGAGGCTAGACTTGATAACAAGAAACCTCAAGAATCAGATTTTGCAATCAATTATACAGTCAATGCTAAAAGCAAGAATCAGAATAACAACAAAGGTGAAACATCATCACAAAGAGGAAACCATTCTAACAGATCAAGGGGAAGAGGCAGATGGAATAATAACAGTAACAGACCAAAATGTCAAATCTGCGAAAAAATTGGACATACAGCTGTAAAGTGTTATTTCAGATATGCTAATCAAAGCAACAGCAATCAAAGAAACAACAACTATAGTGCAAATGTAGCTCAGTCAAGTAATCATACAGACAACAAGGACAACAATTCAAGTGAAAACACTCAACAAGAACATGTGCAAGATGACTGCTGGTATCCAGACTCAGGAGCTACAAACCACATAACTAATAATCTAGACAATCTGAATCTTGGCAGCAGGGAGTATAGAGGTAAACAATCAATTTGCATGGGAAATGGTAAGTGCATCAAAATCTCTCATGTTGGTAATGCTTTTATTAAAGGAAAGAAACAATTATTTTTGCATAATTTATTAAGAGTACCAAAGATCAAGAAAATCTCATAAGTGTGTCTCAATTTGCTAATGATAACAAAGTTTACTTTGAATTTTACCCTAAATACTGTCTTGTCAGAGACATACTAACTAAGGACATTTTATTGCAGGGTGATGCTGAAAAAGGCCTTTATAGGTTTAAATCTGTCAGCTACACAAGTCCCACAAAAAGGGAAATTTGTTGTAATCAATGTGAAAAGACAAACTGCAATAGAGTATTTGATCTTTGGCACTGCAAACTTGGTCATCCAAGTGTAAAAATTGTTAAACAAATTCTTACTGAAAACTGTATATCTTATGATGATGTTTCTATTCCTTATGTATGCACACACTGTCAAATGGGTAAGAGTCATAAATTACCATTTAATGACTCCTTAACCAAATACTCTAAGCCCCTTGAACTTATTGCTACTGATCTTTGGGGACCAGCACCAATATGTACAGATTATGGATATAAATACTATATATCATTTGTTGATGCACACACAAGATACACTTGGATATACTTCTTAAAGAATAAATCTGAAACACACAGTGTTGTGATCAGATTTATTACTATGGTTGAAAAGCAACTAAATTCTCATGTTAAAGTCATTCAATCTGATGGTGGAACTGAATACAAAACCCTTAAGGACTATTTTGAAAAAAGGGGAATAATTCATAGGACCACCTGTCCCTACACATCTGAGCAAAATGGTTTAAGTGAAAGAAAGCATAGACACATAGTTGATTCAGGGCTTAGTCTATTAGCTCATGCTAACTTACCTCTAAAATTCTGGCCTGAAGCATTTAACACTGCAGTCTATCTTATAAATAGACTGCCAACCAAAATTCTAGAAAACATAAGTCCCATTGAAAAACTACAAGGTGTCAAACCAGATTATTACAGTTTAAAAACTTTTGGATGTCTGTGTTTTCCATACTTGAGACCATACAATAGTAATAAATTAAACTTTAGATCTAAACCATGTACTTTTCTTGGGTACACTACTAATCAAAAAGGGTATAAATGCCTTGATGACAATGGAAGACTGTTTATTAGTAGACATGTTGTTTTCAATGAAAGTATTTTTCGCTTTAAAGATTCTAAAGTGAAAACAACAAGCAAAGTTTACAATCCATATATTTCTATACCTGAGTTACCCATATATCATGAGAATAAGACTTCAGCAGAGGCAAGGAGGACTACTGATAATCATCAAAATCCCTCAATGTCAGCTCAACAAGATCATGAGTGGACAGATGATCTCAGTCATGCCAGTCACTCACCTGCACAATCATCAAACACAACAAGTGAAAATGAGCAACAACAAGACAACTTAAGTGTCAACTCAAATCAAGACATAACAGAAAACTTACCTCACATTGAAGTCTCTGTCAGACCAAGTCATCCTATGATAACAAGAGCCAAAAGTGGCATCTTCAAACCAAAAGCTTATATAGCCAACTCAAATACAGATGAGCCAACCTCTTATGAACAAGCTGCAAGAAACAACAACTGGAAGACAACAATGAATGAAGAGTATAATGCTCTTATAAAAAACAGAACATGGGATCTTGTATGTCCACCAGCAAACAAAAACATTGTAGGTTGTAGATGGACATACAGGATAAAGAGAAATCCAAATGGCACCATAAACAAATATAAAGCCAAACTTGTGGCCAAAGGGTATACCCAACGGTATGGATTTGATTTCACAGAAACATTTTCTCCAGTTGTCAAGCCTACAACTATAAGGCTCATTCTCTCTATTGTTTTATATAAAGGTTGGAATATAAGGCAGTTAGATGTCAACAATGCATTCCTAAATGGAGTATTAGAAGAAGAAATTTACATGAAACAACCACTTGGTTATGAGCAGGATAAAAACCTTGTGTGCAAGTTGAATAAGACAATTTATGGCCTTAAACAAGCACCAAGAGTGTGGTTTGATAGACTGAAATCAACCTTAATGGCAATAGGATATCAGTCTACCAAATCAGATACTTCCTTGTTTATAAAACTTACACAATCATCAACCATTTATATATTAATCTACGTTGATGATCTGATTATTACAGGTGATAATCAGGATGAAATAGACAAAATCATTTGCTATCTAAACAAGCAATTCTCAATTAAAGACCTTGGACATCTTAGTTATTTTCTGGGAATTGAAGTGAACAAAACATCAAAGTCAGAAATAATACTGAGTCAAAGAAAGTACATATCTGAACTGCTTGCAAAAACAAATATGGATGGAGCTAATGCTATGTCTACTCCAATGATAAGCAATCAGAATTTATCAAAAAATAGGGGAGAAGCCATAGACAATATTAAACAATATAGAAGTGTTATATGAGCATTACAGTATGCTACTATAACACGACCTGATATTGCATTTAGTGTTAACAAACTCTCTCAATTTATGCAGAATCCACTAGATGAGCACTGGAAGGCAGCCAACAGGATTCTCATATATTTAAAAGGGACTATAAATCATGGATTAGCAATTAATGCCAGCAACAATCTCAACATAACAGGATATGCAGATGCTGATTGGGCTACAGATCCAAATGACAGGAAATCTGTCACTGGATACTGTATATTCATTGGAGAAAACTTAATATCATGGAGTTCAAAAAAGCAACCAACCATTTCAAGGTCTAGTACAGAAGCAGAGTATAGGAGTGTAGCAAGTGTCGTGGCCGAAGTAATGTGGTTACAATCACTATTAAAGGAACTACATCTAGACTCAAATATCAAGACAACACTTTGGTGTGACAATCAAAGCACAGTTTACATGGCAGCGAATCCTATACTACACTCAAGGACCAAACACATCGAAATTGACTTACATTTTGTTCGAGATCAAGTGCTAAAAGGGAAGTTGCAAATTAACCACATATCTGCTGCCTATCAGAAGGCAGATACACTCACCAAATCTCTGTCAAAGAAGAACTTCGTAAGTTCAGATCTGAACTAGGAATTAAGGAAAATAAAGCCACTTCTCAACTCGGATCATCCGACTCTTCACAAAGCAACGAACTGAGGGAGAATCAGCCTCAAAGCTTCCTCCTTGCAATCGAATCAGATACTCGAGACAACTCAAGCTTTCTAGAAATAAAGCAGCATAACTCAAATCAGATGAAGAGAGGAAAGAAAACTGAATATCGCTCAAGTAGTCTCACAAATCCTAACCCTAAAGATATCGGGATAGGGTTCGAAGGGGGGAAAATGAATGAGACAAGGATAAGTTATTCTCGGTTCTGATATATTACAATGTTCTGCAATCTCATCCACTGATCCAGTTTCATTCAATCAGAGCCACTCATCTGTTTCAAGCATTAGGGCCTAACCAATCTAGCCCACTTTGTAATATTATATAAAGAATGATATTGTAACCGTATATCATTATTCTGTAATACAAATTCTCTGTTGCAAATAAAATCAAATAGAATACAAAGGTATTCTTTTCTTTTTCAATCTAGAATCACATTCTCTGTTCATATTTTCCTTTAAAATGAATGCAAAAATATGACTTTTCATCTAGATTTGTTACACTACTTAGGTATAGACACCTTGTACGTAAATAAATTTACCTATGCACCATCCACGGGCTTGTAGTGCACTAGTCTGCATGTTTCTTATGTATGTTATTTCCTACACGTTCCCTGGATACGAATTTTTTCACAAAAATAATGATTTACCTAGGACTAGACTATGCACTGCCAACGCTTATGTTTTGCCTATGCATTTCCTATATCATATTTTTCTATGCTACGCTACCGCCTTTCCCACATTGAAAAAATAATTAAAATTGTTTGCAACTTCGCTAGGCCTTGACTACGAATTTTATTGGTATTTGGTGCTTTCACTTTCCTACATCACAAATCACTAAAATATAACATATATACCAAACTGGTAGAACCAAACATACAACGACACTAATATGTATATCGTCGTAGAAAGTTATGTATAACACAATATAAAGTTTTATAATCAGTAAAGTGCAAGAAACAATACTCACAAAGTCCAATAATCCAAATACTATACCGGCAAGTCCAAATACAACAACACTCACCAGTCTTCAGCTCTAAGTCAATTAATATACATATATAAATCATAAATAATCTCTCATCGCTCACTTTAATCTCCGGCACTGGTCATTCCATCACCACTTAAGCGTTGTATCACTAGATATCTGAGCGAATCGAGTGATTGCTGAAGTTAGTGAATTTCATTGCTTGTTCAGCGGATTCATCCTAGCGGCATCACTTTCATTTTTGGCAATATCAACTTTAGCGATCCTTAGCCCTGTAATACACCCGTAAGTTTTAATAATAATAATAATTAATATTTAAAATAAAAGTGATAAATTAATTAATTAAAACAATGACAGGTAAAATGGTATTTTTACAAATTTGAAATTTGACGATGAATTATACTACATTTGACCGACTCGTATTTCTAATCCATGCAATATATCAACTTGTCGAATTTGGATGTCATTTGAAGGAGATACAAGTGAATTTACGATGAGATGATTCGGCGCCAAACAGTTCGAATATGAATTTAAAATTTGAAGTATTAATTGCTTTTTTCCCTTTATTATGCATATATTAGCCCATAAGTGTACATGCATTTCTCTTTCGAGCCATTTCATTTCTTTTTCCTTCTTCCCTCTTCCTCTTGAAAATTCTAACGGAGATATCTTCTGAAGAAAATTGAGCGAAACCAATGACAAATAGAATTTTGCAAAGAGTACTACGTGTACATACCAGTTAAGCGGAGAAATTGGAAGAGGATTGGGCGCAGCAGGTCGGACAGCAAAAGGCAATGATGGAAATTTCGTACACCATTTCTTACGTTCAACATCAAACTTCAAAATAACGTATCTCAATCATATCTTAACGGAATTCGATGGTCTACCCATCGAAACGACCGTGGGGACGAGAATCACAATCCAGAAAAAGACTTGGGCAAAATACGAAGGTTCCTGGGCAAAAACAAACAGTACATCAAGATAGCGTTTGCTTCTTCTTCTATCGGAGGTTTCAGAGGTTTTTGTGAACGATTCTTCTCTCTTCTTCAATATAATGCAAAGTTTGATGATATAATAGTGGTTTGGATCTAATTATATGCTAACTAATGACTAAAAATAACTTGCATTGATTTAAGAAATGAATTGGAATGCAAATGGAAGAAACGGTAATGAAATTTGTGTAAAAATTGAGGAACGTATAATTTAATAACTCCGAATGAATCTATAACAAATTTGATGTTAAACTAACCCCAAATCAATGTATAATCATTATATGATTGAAATATATTGAATATAAATCAATTTGGAGAAGATTTAGAGCGAAAAAATATGACCAGGAGGAAGAAAGGAGGAGAACCGAAGAGGAATAACGTGAAACAACGCCCAAGCCAACCTCATAGGTCAATCCTCGTGACCTAACTGGTTGACCTATGAACTAGACCAGTCGACCGGTCAGTCCTATGGTGTAGGCACAGGTGGAGTTGAATTTCAATCTGGACCTAACACGGGCCAAGCATTATTAATGGTGCTTTGTACCTTTTATTTCAAGCAATGATTGGAGCTATTTTCGAAAATGATTTCGATGCTACATAATACATGAGAAATAGTTCGATATTGATCGTTTTATAGCGTTGAATTTGTATATTTATGTGGCGATAGGATTACTCAATATCGATATGAATGTCTACGAAACCTATGGTGCAAATGGGCGACCCAGGAGGCGACCCTGTAGCCCAGTAGGCGGGTCCATAGAAATTGCTCTCTTGTAGCTCATGGGGAGGGTCTAGAGATAAAGGGACAGTAAGCGATCCCGTAGCGTATGAGGGCGGGATCCAGGTCGTAAGTCCATTTAGTTATGTGGAGCGAACGTTAGGCGGTCATGTAGCGTATGAGACGGATCCAAGATGCGAGTCCACTTGTAGTTAGTTTAACTATACGATCCTTTACCGCAGGCGACATGACCAAATTTATATATTTGATTAAGTATGGTATGACTAGTAGTGTACTGCGAGGTGGGTTCGAGATGGTTAGACACTGGCCACATTATAGCATTATCTCTGTGGTATATGTAGAATATGCATGACTCACTCATTCAGGCTTATGTCTAACTCACTCCTATTTTTCTTTTGATCAATTTCATTTAGGTTGATGAAGCTTGGTGACGCGAAGGGCTCGACGATGAAGGTTCTAGTATATACTTAATATATATAATATATGTATATAATATATATATAATATATATATATATAATATATTTATTTATTTATATTTATATTGCAAATGGATGTAATGAATAGGCTTATACGATTGGGGTGAGAATGAGTCGATATTGTGCAGACATGTGTATACGATATAGTTAACACAGTACAATTATTGAATAAATAATGATTATCTAGTGTTAAATCTTATTTCCTTCCGCTGCAAGATTCAAAAAAGTTTATAGATAGAATTATATTTGTTTCTTGTTATCAAACCAACGTTCCTTCTTTTCAAATTTCAATGTGTCAACATTGGTTCGGGCGTTGAACCCGAGGGTCGAAAAAGTTGGGTTTCTACATTTGGCATCCAAGCAAAATTTTCCTTGAATTAAGGACTATGAAGTATTGAGAGAACGTATTTGTATTTTATAAACTTATATATAGCATATGAGTAGAATCTGTATGTATACACTGTTTGTTGTTCCAATTGACCTGACTTTCTATTGAGAGTTGGTATTGAATCCTAATTAAGCATAGTCGAGGATGGTTAATTAGCAGAGATAGAAACTAGAATAGAGGTAAATACTGGTGGGGTTGAAAGTAGAAATGGAAATGGTATTAGAATCGGTACTAGGAATATTTCGACATGAACACTCCTGTTTGGTTCCTCAATATTTGAAAGCAATGAGCCAAACCAACATGAACCCCACATTACTTGCACCTAGTTATGAGGAGTGGTTCTTGATTCTATGTCAGTACTAAACATGGATAAGCATTTGTGAGAAAATACTTAATCTTGTGGAGTTGATTTGATGGATGCACCAGATAAGTAGGTGATGAAGTTTGTAGAAGAATTGAGTTTTGAAAATCAAATATTTTAAAGGATGAATATTTTTAAGAAATTATTAAAAAGGGAATTAGTTTTAGAAGTTGGAATCATAATATTTGTTTATAAGAGAATTTTTGAATTGGTATTTTATTTATATATATAAGATTATATAAGTATTTGAAGGACTTTAACAAAGGACTTATCATTTTGTTGGAAAATAAGTGGTATTTTTTCCACTTTGACGCATATTTTTAGATGGAAACTGAAAGATTTATAATATAACGTTTTTAATATATATTATTATATGATTTGAAATTATGGAAATGGTTTTTTAGTGTGATATGAATATGGTCAGTAGTCAAAGTGGATTTTAAATTTTATTTTCACATCCCTATCTCTATTATTAATAATGAAAATTCAATCGATAGGATTTCCACCGTGTCCTTTTGGAATTATGAAAATACCCGAGATAATATCCCTTCATGACCGTCCATCGATGAAATCTGACCATCGGTTTGCACCCTTCACCATCACGCCTTTTCCGACCATCCATCAACGGAATTTCACTGTCGATTTCCATCCGACCCCACCAACAAGATTGCTTGAAATAAAGGTGTTCTGACCACAAAAGTTTTTGCACTTATAGCACATATCCCACATTAGATTTTATTAAATAAAAGGTAAATACATTTAGCAATTAGATACATATACTTGCGATTTATACTGATATGTCTATGATATATTACTTAAGAGTGTTGGAAACTTTCCATTTTCAAAATAAAATGATGTATACTTATACATACATACATACATACATATATGTGATAAAACAATTATAAATTATGTGAAATGATGTTCTGAAATAAAGCAAGGGCATTTTAGAAAATAATCATACTTTGTTTAAAATTTAAATTTATTTTGTGACAACCTGCACCTTCCGAAACACCGATCCAAAGCTTAAGGTGACTTTTGGACTCGCATCAGTGTCAAGAAATACGAGCTATCGGGTTATTAAACATTTCAGAGACAAAATATAAGGATAAAATCTAAGATATTCTACACATTCTGATATCTCAACGGAAGAAAGAAAATACTAGTATTGAAAATAGACATCTCAGAAAATATCCAGAAAAAATAACATAGTCTCAAACAGTATATAGTCGAGTCTGCAATATACAGAAATATATCAAATAGTCTGATAGATACAAAGTACGATAAATAGTTACATGGAGAGTGAATGAAGATATAAAAGCAAATCTAATATTAAGCTCGCCTCTCCACGTACTATCATTAGGTCTATCACCTGCTGCCATGTGCTCCTATGGTGGGGAAAAAAAAGAAAGGAATGGGTGGGTCAAACAAAAGTCTAGTGAACGAGTTACATCTTTAATATATGGTGATCATATACAATTGACTTTAGTAATACTTTATGTGACCTAGGATGTCCAACAAGTGTCTATGAGTTACTTTTTTCATTTATCTAAGGGGGTATATTCTTAAACACACCTACACTAATAACTTGTGAAGGATTATACTTAGGCTCGAACACTTAATCGAACCTCCAAACAACTAATGATCGGCTAATAACTATTGGAACTATTCCAACATAGTATTACCCCACAATTTCAACCACGGGACCACGTTTTCTATATTAAGGCTACATGTATGATATTTACACATTGAGAGGGATCTCGCCATGACGACCCATGCCAAAACGTCAAGGTCTGCCGCATTCGTGTCCACCTCAATGGTAACGTAACGCCTCTTTTCGCACCACGTCAGGATCCATAATAATACAGTACCACACCGCGCCCGTGAATACAAGGAACTCCCGTTAGTGTTGGGCCACACACTCCATCATGCACCATCACCAGTGCTGCACATCTACTATAGAATCTCTTGTGAGTGCAATTTACGATAGAATCGCCACAATCTAATATCCACCCTATAGGATAAATTGCATTTATCCAGTCTCGTAATGTCCTAGAATCGCCAACATAGGGTCCCTACTATTTTTAACATCCATATATATAACAATTGTATATATACTATATAACTTAATTTATAACTTGGGCCTTAGGCCGAGGTTCAGGCTATTGTTTGGCTTCAGTGAGCATGTTGACTGGCCAGGGTATATATTTTTATTTTTTTCATTATCCTTGTCTGTTTATTAACCATTGTCTTTGTCGATTATAGTAACTTTGATTTCTAATTTTGGCATACGGTAAACCCTAATTTCAGTGAACCCAAACTTGTGAAGTTGTAATTTTCCAAAAGTTCATATTTAATTTAGGTTATCGTCTACAGGTATATCAATCTATATTCAATTTTACAAAAAGGTTTATTAACTTGAACCAATTCTTATTTACATAACAAAATGTGCATGTAATCAACTTAAATCAATAGTTATTCACAGATCTAACTTCACCAAATTAGGTTTAAAAGAAAAGGGGTTAGATATGAAATTAAATCATTAACAATTTCCCAATTCATCAAATTCAAGAACTCCAAGTCAATCAGGGTTTAACAAAGTAAATTATATGTAAATCCTCAAATTAATTATGAACCTATTCACCTCGAAAAAGCTATCATTTTTCCTAGCATGTCGGGAATCGCCTCCGCTAGGTGTATATCTCCTCTTAATTTTATTCAATCTCTACTTCTACAAGTCCTCGAATTTAATTATTGTTTGATTTCTGAAGAAACTTTGATTTGAGGAGAAAGATATTTTAGATTTTAGAAAAACAAAGTTTGAATGCATTGTTTACTGCTAATGAACTAGGGTCAGGTTTACTGTCTTATTTGTAGGTGTAGGAAACTACCAGAACCGTTCGATCAAACCCTATCAAATCCGGGCCATTCGGCTAGGACAAACCCTAGCTGATTACATAAGACCGGCCGACCGCTATAGATTGGAGCGATCGACCGCTAGGAATTGACCGGTCCCAATCTAGGTGTCGACACTGTCGGTTTCCTTATTTAATAATTTTTATTTCCAAATTTTTTTACTTAATTATTTTATATTTTGAAATTCAAAACATTTATAACTCTTCCATACTAGCTACGTTTCAAAACGTTGTATATGAAAGGTGTCCAGAAGATCGCTACGGACGCAACAATGCAAGTTTCATAGCCAAATTCGGACGTTTGTGAAAATTCCATTTTGCATTTATTATATTTAAATTTAATTCTTAATTTAATTTTAGGTTAAAATTTTGGGTGTAACATTCTTCCCCCTTTAAAACGATTTCGTCCTCGACATCTCCAAGGATGGTACAGAAACCAATACTACAACCATCTACACATCCAGCAACCATTGGCAATCATTGTCCTTAATTTAAATTCTAATGCAATATGTACATGTAAGCATGGAATGCATATGAACCTATACTAATACGAAAATTAGGCAATCTCCTGATCTAGTCGACCTCCTGAAGTGCACGTGCTTATGCCATGTGTCCAAAATGTATATAACATCATATATAAATATACTGGCAATTTTACATGTATGCGCAACCATTCAATCCATATGCAACAACCATATGCACATAACTCAATGAAATAAAACAAGTGATGACATATGTGTATTCCACCTCAAGAATTTATTTTCCTAAGTGTGCACAAATCAATTTGATAAATACATCCATTTTCATCCATCAACTAAAACATGTCACATTGACACATTCGCAGTCATTCCTAACATCCAATTATCCCTACCTATAGGGTATACTAAGCTAGAACCTAAATACGTAATTGGTTTATAGTTATTTAATTAGAATGGAAATGCACCATAAAATTATTTTGGATAGGTAGCTCGGATCCTCTCCTCAGGCTCTCATGTACTCTCCGTTGGATCGTCTCCTCACTAGACCTTAACTAGCATGATAACTATATTGCAAAGTCGCTTGGTACCATGCTCAAAAATACGAGTGGGTGCACGGCGGAGAAGTGACTTCCTGTCTACTTCCACCTCCTCTAGCTGACTCATCTTGACTACAAAGGTTGTATCATGTAGACATTTTCGCAGATATGACACATGGAAAATGTCTCCCTCTAGCTTCTTAGGAAGTTTCATCCTATAAGCTAACTTCCCAACTCTACCAATGATTGGAAAAGGCCCTACAAACCTTGGTGCTAGCTTTTTCGAACTACCAATCTCACAACATACCTAAGAGTTGAGATCTTTACAAAAAACCATGTCGTCCACTGTGAACTCCAACTTTGTGCGTCTCCTATTAGCATAAGGCTTCTGCTTATCCTGTGCGGTTTCCAACCTTCTAAGGATCAAGTCTACCTTCTCTGATGTCTTCCTTACCATATCCAGTCCAAGAATAATCCTATTTGTAGTATTCCACCAACAAGATTGTGATCTACAAGGCCTTCCGTATAACGCCTCGAATGGTGGCATCCTAATACTTGCCTAATGGTTGTTATTATAGGTAAATTCTACTAAAGATAAGTGATCCTTCTAAGAGCCTCCAAAACCTAAGATACACATTCGAAGCAAAGTCCTCTAACACTCGATTCACCCTCTCCATCTGTTTGTCTTTCTATGGATGATAAGCGATACTTAAGCTCAACTTGGTGCCCAAAGCCTCCTGTAGACTCCTTCAAAACTCACTGGTGAAAAGTTGATATCGATCGCTAACGATGCTAAAAGGAACTTAGTGTCACCAAAGACGCAACAGTCCTCGTACTCGTAATCAGAATAAAATGAGCGTATTTGGTCGTCAGTCGGTCGAATCTGACCAAAATACTCTCATTCCCTCCTCCCACTCCTATGTAGTCCATCGATGAAGTCCATAGAAACACTCTCACACTTCCACTGCGGAATATCCAACGGTTGTAACAATCCTCCCATTTTCTTCTACTCTGCCTTTACCCTTTGGCAAGTCATACACCAGACCACATAACCTGCCACATGCTTCTTCATACCATACCAACAAAAGACTCTCTTCATATCATGGTATAATTTATCTTCGCTAGGATGAATGTCATCCTAGAACGATGCGACTTGGCTAGTACCATGTCAATCAAATACATAGTGAGAGAAACACATAATCTACCATCTATCTGTAACCACCCCTTCGAGTCAATGGTACAATGCCTCAAATTACACGACTGTTGTCCTTTACTAAGCATCTCAAAATATCCAATAGCTCCTTGTCTTGCTTTTGACCTGTCTCAAAAATATCATGGACTCAACACCATATGCTTCCTACTCAAGGCATTAGCTATAGCATTTCCCTTGCTTGGAGTATAGCAGATATCGAAGTCATACGATGATAAAAATTTCATCCACTCTACTGCCTTAAAATCAAATTCTCTAGAAGAATAAATACTTCAAAGACTTATGATCCATATATAGCTCAAACCGCTCTCCTAATAGATAGTGTCTCCAGGACTAGAGTGCAAAGACAATGACCATCAACTCAAGGTCATGTGTATGATAGTTTCTCTTGTGGACTTTTAGCTATCGACTAGCATAGCTCATCATTCTCCCTTCTTACATCAAAACCGTGCCCAATCCTTTTACCGCAAGCATCGATATACACTATCAGTGCCTTCGTACCATCAGATAATACTAGAATGGGTGTGCTTGTCAACGCCTCCTTCAGCTTGATGAAAGCATCCTCACACTTCATATCCCATGAGAAACCCAAACTCTTTGTAAGATGGGTCAGAGGGGCGGAGATCTTCGCGAAGTCCTTAATGAACTTCCTATAGTAGCCTGCCAAAACATGGAAACTTCTCACTTCCATGGCATTCTTCAACATATACCAATCCTGCACTGCATCAACTTTACTAGGATCGACCACTAGCCCACTTTTCAAGACAACATGTCCCAAAAAGCATGCCTGCTCGCGCCAAAGGCGACGCTTGGAAAACTTCACCTTCAATTTATGCTCATGGAGTGTATTGAGCACTTCTCTTAAATGCGACATGTGCTCCTCCTCGCTTTTCGAATAGACTAATATGTCATCCACAATTACCACCATGAACTTATTGAGCACTCTCTAAAAAATTAACTAATCAAATCAAGGAAGTAGGCAGGTGCATTGGTCAATTCAAAAGGCATGACTAACCATCCATACGGTTTGTTGGGTGTACAACAAGCAGTCTTCTGAATACTATCCTCTGCCACACACAACTGATGAAACCCGATAGCCAAGTCAAGCTGAGAGAATACTTTCACTCCAACCAATTGATTGAAGAGTTCATCTATGTAGGGCAATGGATAATGATTCTTCTTCATCAGTTTATTCAGCTCCCGATAATTGACGCAAAACCTCAGATAACCATCTACCTCAGTGGCAAAGACAACTGGTGATCCCTACTCTGAAATTCTCCTTCTAATGAAGTCCTTCTCTAACGGCTCATTCACTTGCTTATTCAACTCGCGTCTCTATTTCGGAGTCATATGCCTCAAGGGTAAGACAACATGTATGGCATTCTCCATAAGATAAATCCAGAACTCAATCTCTCTCTGGAGTGGAAGACCGATAACCTCGAAAAAGACATCTAGATGGTCTCTAATTACCGCCACTAAATCTAACTCATCATGTGATAGTTCTAATGTATATAGGTAACTCAACATAACTGAGCCTCTAGGATCGCAATAAACCTTTAGACTGCGTCCACTACAAGTACCAACCAAGCAACCTTCCTATCACAATTTAGAATCGCCCCATATATCATCATCCAATTCGTGCCTAAAATCAAACCAAATCCAAAAAATCCTATGACAAAAGCATCGTAATTGAACTCGACCCACAAAATAAACAATTCAAACCCCTGCATATCATTGATAAATAAGCCAATCCTCCCAACGGGTTTGATACAACTATAAGATCTATAACTATGCTAGTAGCTAAGTGCAACTCATCTACAAGTCTACTCGAGATAAAAGAGTGTGTTGCCTCTATGTCAAATAAGGTGTGAACAAGTAAATCAGATAGAGTTAACACACCTTTGATCGTGAACTTCTTCCCATTGTCCACAACTAAAGGCATACTTGGGCTAGGAACAATGTATAGTGCATAAGCTGAAACCACCTGGGTAGAGGTCTTCTGAGGTGCTGGGAACTCTTGCCTTACGTGCTCGTATTGATTATAGTTGTAACAATTGATCTTTGAGCTATCTGTCTTGCATTCCTTAGCAAAATGCACCTTCTTGCCACATGTCCTACATTACATCTCTTACTTCTTAATATTCCCTTTGGGTCCCATTCTGCCCTTGCACTGAGTCTACTGTGGTCTCTTCCCTCCTGGTTTCTTGGGTTCACTGTTCACTTTCTCCTTGGAGACGGTATTCAGCAAGGTCATCTCCACCAAAATCTCATAACTCGCACCCAATGGAATATAACTAAGGGCCAAATCTTGATGAGGTTGATTTAGCTCCTTTTCAAAGTTCAGAGCTTTCTTATGAGGGGTATTTATCAGCTCCATTTTAAACCTAGTCAACTCATTGAACTGATTCACGTACTCCTTTACTGACATCACTCCTTGCTACAAATGTATAAACTTCTCAAACTGTATTCCCTCCTCTACTCTGGAAAGAAATTTCATCTCAGATCGTCTCCTAAACTCTCCCCAAGTAATCCATCCCTCATTAGTCTCTGCCACTACTACATCCCACCAATTTAGAGCATCTCCTAGTAAATGCCAAGCAGCAAGCTGTCTCCTAACATCGTCCCTAAGACCATCAATCCAAAAATCCTCTCATAAGTGCAGATCTATGCCTTCGAGTCTACAAGACTCGGTCCCCACATACGACTTCCCTCTTAGACTGGCAAGTTCCTTACATAGCTTGGCAAAATCAGTCGCGTGTGGGCGGTCTGGAACTACACCTGGCGCCTACTTTTTTGGCCCTCTATTAAGGTTAACGACCGCTTATCCTCTTGCTTGCAAATATTGGTAAAACCAAATCAGGACGTCCACACCTAGAATCTCAACTGCATCGCCTGAGCCGCTACTAGTAGGATCGCTCATCCTTTATATCTGTGATTTCGGAATTTATAAGAAACTTACCCATAGATAGTATTGCCAAGAATAAGGGAAAGCGTTACTCATATTACACTTTTATATATAAAAACTTTGAAAAACTTTTATCTATATAGACACACACACACACATACATTGGAAACCCATTTTGAAAACCTTTTTAAAAACCCTTTTGGAAAACTTTTGAAAAACTTTTCATGTATGCTCTCTCGATACGCCTCTAACCCCGAAGGAATTTCAAACCTAGCGTTGATACCACATATGACAACCCGCACCTCTCGACATACCAATCCAAACCCTAAGATGACTTTTGAACTAGCATCAGTGCCAAGAAGTACGAGCTATTAGGTTATTAAACATGTCAAAGACTAAAAATATAAGAATAAAATCTAAGACATTCTACACTTTCAGATCTCACAACGGAAAGCAGAAAATATAAGTACTGAAAATAGTCGTCTCAAAAAATATCCCAGAAAAAACACCTAATCGAATTACCTATAATTGATTTTAGTAATATTTTATGTGACCTAGGATGTCCTACAAGTGTCTGTGAATTACTTGTTTCATTTATCCAACGGGGTATATTCTTAGAAACACCTACACTAATAGTTTGTGAAGGCTTATACTTAGGATCGAACAACTAATCGAACCTCCAAACAACTACCGATCAGCTGATAGCTATGGAACTATTCCAACATAGTATTACCCTACAATTTCAACCATGGGACCATGTTTCCCACATTACAATTATACGTATGGATTTATGCATTAAGGGGGAGTCCGCAATGCCGACTCGTGCCAAAACGTCAAGGTCTACTGCATACATGTCCACCTCATAATGGTAACGTAATGCCTATTATCGTAACATGTCGGGATCCATCAACTATACAGTACCACCTTGCATCTGTGAATACCAAGAAACTTATGTTAGTCCCGTAATGTCCTAGAATCGCCAATATAGGGAATTAACTTCCATATTATTTCTAATATCAGCATATATAAAAATAGTATATATACTATATAATTTAATTTATAATTTGGGCCTTTGGCCAAGGTTTAGGCCATGCCCAAAAAATGCTAACCGGTCGGTCGTTGCTCACTGGAGTAGTCGACTGCTTGCTATCGACCGGCTCCAACGAGCATGTCAACCGGTCGGGGTGTTATATGTTTTTATTTTATTTTTTGATTGTTGGTGTTTAGTTATTAATCATCATCTTTGCCAATTAACTTTGATTTCTAATTTGGCATATATTAAACCCTAATTTCTGTGAACCTAAACTTGTGAATTTATAATTTTCTAAAAGTTCATATTTAATTTAGGTTGCCATCTATAAGATTATACCAATCCATATTTAATTTGACAAAAATTGTGTATTAACTTGAATCAATTCTTATTTACTTAACAAAAAAACGCGTATAATCAATTTAAATCAATAGTTATTCATAGATCTAACTTCACCAAACTAGGTTTAAAGAAAAGGGGTTAGATTTGTAAATTAAATTATTAACAATTTCCTAATTCATCAAATTCAATAACACCAAGTCAATAAGGGTTTAAACAAATCAATTATATGTAAACCCCAAATTAATTATGAACCACTCACCTCGAAAAAGCTATCCACTTTCCTAGCATGCTGCGAATTGCCTATGCTTGGTGTATATCTCCTCTTTATTTTATTTGATATCTACTTCTACAAGTCCTCTAAGTTAATTATTGTTTGATTTTTGAAGAATCTTTGATTTGAGGAGAAAGATATTTTAGATTTTAGAGAGACAGAGTTTTGACGTATTCTTTACTGCCAATAAATTAGGGTTAGGTTTACATTCTTATTTATAGGTACACAAAACAACTAGAACTATTCGATCAAACCCTTTCAATCTGGGTCGTTTGACCAGGACAAACCCTAGCTGATTATATAAGACCGGTCGATCGCTATAGATTGGTGTAGTCAACCGGTCCTAATCTAGGTTTCGACCGGTGGGTTCCCTTACTTGATAATTTTATTTCCAAATTTGTTTATTTAATTATTGTAGATTTTAGAATTTAAAACGTTAATAACTTTTCCGTACTAGCTCTGTTTTCATAACATTATACAAGAAATTTGTCCAGAAGATCGCTATAAATGCAACGGTATAACTTTCGCCACCAAATTCGGACGTTTGTGAAAATTCCATTTTCCCCTTGTTATATTTATATTTAATTATTAGTTTAAATTTTCGATTAAAATTTCAGGGTGTTACATATTTTAAGTGGCTAGTATTAAGTTATTAAAGCACGAAGTAATGGGTGTTAAATTAAAATATAAAAACAAAGGAAATACTTGGTGAAAGAATTGTACTTTGTGGCTTTTAAGTATATAGGATGTTTTGTAAAATAATAGAATTTTTGATTGGTAATTTTTTTTTATTTTAAAAGTATTGAAAGTAAATTTTGAATTTTTGAGTTTAGAATAGTTTGATGGTTTTTGAATCGAATAAGGAAGGGAAAGCTTAGCAATGGAAGTGGCCCCAAGCACAAGTATATCGCCATCTGCTATAAAGGGAATACAAATCATGCTAGGCAGTGAGTTATGCTTTTTGGTAAAGAATGTGATGGTAAAAGGTTTAAGTGTAAATCTCACATTGTGCATGAATCTATAGTGGTGTCGAATCCAACCAGAGGAGCAATCCATCTATCTATGATTTGCTACGATTTGAAAATTGGTTATACGGTGAAGAGTCCATTAGCGACACATATGTACTAAGTCTCTTGGGTTATGTATTGATTTTGGAGTAAATTGGACGGCTCATATGGGATGATATTGAATGGATATAGGAATGTGACTTGTATGAGGAGTAGAGGACTAGGCATGATCTAGTGATCCCGATAGTCCCATGGTAACGAGTCATTATTATCATATAGTATAGGAATCACATATGCTATCATAGAGAAAGGATTTTATTTTTATTTTCCTCCCCAAGTAAATAAAATCCATATGACCTTTGGATATGCCACTTGGGCACATATATCTCTAGAAGATAGTCAGAAGTTTGATAATAGAATTTCTGAGTAGTGAAAGAAAGATCATAGTTATGGTTGGAGAGAGAAAATTAGATCCAAATTTATTGTGTTTAAACATCATAGAGAAGAGAAGTTAACTGAAAAACAAAATATATGGGTCGAAAATTGCATGCAGAAGATTAGGCCGAGGTTAAACTTGTATGACACTAGGAATTTTTGAAGACACGGTTGAGATAAAGTTTCATTTAGAAAGTTGGTTAGTGTAAGAGTCGTAGATGGTATTGGAATTTCAATTGATTAAATATCGTAAACCAACCAATTGAAAAGTCTTTTAAGATATGCTTGAAAAATTAATTAATGGGCCAAAAGTTTGTTATCTATGATAGGGTCCCGGTGACCCATATTTCTATGAGATCTGATTCGGTGATCAGTCCATAGTTTAAATTTTAGGATTGTAGGTGTTTGCATTCTTTCATCCTGTATCATTGTGATAATGATAGGTGTGGGAGGAGAATAACATTTAGATGATTTGTTGTTTGATGTCCTCGGTGAAGATAGACAATTTAGCGGTTTGTGGATGGGTGTTGTCGATCCGATGTTACAGATAACTTTACACTACTCATGTTTGTTTTAGCTTGAGAGTTTATATAGCACCACGTGAGTAGGTTTTTTCCTTATTGTATAAGTGTTTTGAGACGATAATTATAAGGTATTGATAGTTGAGTTATCTTTGCGACTATAAGTACATTGTTTTAGACCTGGATTAGGTAAAGTATAGTTTACTGGACCAGAGAAAGTTTTATTACTTGGATGTGATATAGATTTGACATGAAGGGGGTACATTGCTACTTTGCATGTTGAATATTATATTTATTAGGTTCATATGGAGAGGGTCATCTTGAATTAAGTTGTCATGACCATAGTATATAAAAGGTGAATTTGGATTGTTGGGAAAAGTTATATTTGGAAGGAGCACCATTAGTACGTTTATATGAAGGGACGACTGAAATTAGATTTTTGATTGTAAAAGATATTCTGAATTAAGTTGGTAACATAATTTTAAGAAGGGTTCTGATGATTAGAAAATTTTGGAAAAGAGGCACCATTTATATATTGTGATGAAAGGAAGTACTGGAATTCAATTTATGGGTTAATAGAAAGCATTCCGACTTAATTTAGTTTCAAGATTTATATGAGAATGTATAATTGATCTTGTAGGATGGAGTAATTCAAGTTGATGAGTAGTAGTTCGAAGAGTCAAGGAAAAGATATTTTGGTTCACACATATTAAAACGTGGAGGAGGTTTTCATGGAAATATGAGATTTGAAGATTTAGATGTGATTTTGAGAAGGGAATATGTAGATTCTTTTCAATCATCACTCCGATTGAAGAGAGGCTATCTATTTAAGGAGGTTATTTTACGATAGAGTTAGTATTATGTCCTAGAGGCAATTATGTAATTTTTTACATATATCTAATTCGATAACCAAATTTGCTCAAAATAAAAGGTGTTTTCTTTATATTATTTACTTTTTATATTGTGATATAATTAATCAAGTAATTGATTTAAAGTATGCTGAATAGAAAATCCTTAAACAATATGTTATGTGATAGTAATTACAATGTATTGTAATCATGAGTAATTCATCACATTAAATAATTACATAGTATTTTAAATATTCCTAGTCAAGATATTTTGAGACATGATATCAATACATCTGCTCAGACAAAAGTACGCAACACTTTCTAAATGTTTGGCATTGTATTACTCATGGCTGTTAGGGGAACTACGGGTTACATACTGGTAGTTACAAGATAACTATGGAATGACTCGCTTGAGAGTTTCTGTTGATCAATGCAACTAAGGTCAAAAAGAGAGAATCTCAAACTAATAATATTACACAGTTCTCTTGACTTAAGAATACCACCGAGCTTCAGTATGGACACTCCACTTTTGACTATAGTTAAATCATAACATGACATCCACAAAATGATTATACTTGGGTTTAAATTGAAGTATTGGAAGAGAAACACTATTCAATAAAGAATTCATCTCTCAGTTATATGAGGTTACTATCACGATCAACTGTAGTCAATTCAAAGTCAAAGTCTCTGACCATAGTAGTATAACTAATAATAATTGTAATTATTTAACCAAGGACTTTTTGTTGGGACTAATGAAGTTGAATGTGGATGATGTTGGAACTTTGACCAAAACCAAATTCTCTAAGTCCTAATGTGATATAGTGCTGATGAAGAGAATTGGTGTAATAACGTTACTATCAGGTACTGCTTATAACATTAAAACTGGATTATACCAAAATGACGTATTAACGATAAATTCAGCTAAAATGTCATACCACTAGCTAAGGTGACGTGTGAATGTTAATATTTGAATTGTTTGATATTAATCGCTGTCTGAAACCTTTGAGTCGCACAATCGTATTAATGAATACTCTGAAAAAACACAATTTAATTGATTTATAATCATTTTAAATTAATTAATATTTATGAAATATTAATTACTATATTTTATTTTATTTGTTTGGATACCTTTATAATTTAATAAAGTGCATATATAAAAGTTATAAATGTGCATGATGATATACAATATCGATAGAATATTTAAATTTGATTTAGATAGATTAATTGCTAAGTAGTTTTGGGAAACTTTTGAGGCACACATGTCTCTCATATGGCCAGCCATGCATGATGAGGGGGAGATATTTTAAATGTGATTTGAAAATCCAAAGGATCGTTTAAAGGAAGGAAATAAAGCTCCATCCTTTACTCTTCTTTATGGCTCACTTAAAATTCATTTATGAAATGATTTTTGCCCTTTTCTCTATATTCTATTTTTTTCTGTCGAACGGAGAGAAGATTTGATGAAATTTAACAAGAAATTAAATAGGGAAGGTTTTATTCGAAGGAATTGAAATGTTTCAATGTTTCTTTTAAAATAAATTCTATTTCAATCATTTAAGAATTCTTCCTAGCAGTTTACTTTTCTCCCTCTTCTCTCCACCTTCTCATGCCCGAAACTCTGTGACACCATGGAGGAAAAAATCCCAAAAAAATTCAAATTAAATTAAAATAAAAGGTGGTTGTTACCTCTCTTAATTCTTGTAAAATCTAGAAGTTAATTCAGATGAATCTAGGAGCATTGTTCATCATTTAAGGTGCTGCTTTTTGGCTACATCCAAGGTGATTTTCCATTTTATTTATTTAATTAATGTTCACATAGTTTGAATCCTTTATATGTTTCATACCAAATTATACACATTCATCTTTTAATATAAGATCTCCTTTTGACACTCCTCAATCAATTAATTTTTCAATCATGTTAAATTAATTTAGATCCTTTTTAGTACAACTTCTCAATTGATTGTATGATCATTATGTTAATATACTTTATATTCTTCATCTCGTATAGTTATTTGTTCATATTATTTGTATAGTTTGGTTCTAAATCTTTTAAAATGAATTTATATGTCTAAGTCGTTTGATGTATTTTGTTTTGTTTTAGAATCATTTTTGATTGAATACCGTTTAATTAAACATATATATATATATGTGTGTGTGTGTGTATATATATACATATACATTACATGGTTATTTAAACATGTTTTATTGAAAACAATTTTAATTAATTTTTAATTAACTTTGGTTGGAAATAATTTTTGATTGAAAACAACTTTAATAATTTAAACTTGCTTTTCAAATGAATACAAATGTTACATAGTTGTTGTCTGAATATATTTTGTTTGGTTGTCGTTTACATAGGTATAGGAGTTATTTCAATTCAAAATCCATAAGTGAACTTTTATGTAAAATCTTTAATCGCTTAATTCTTTCTTAAGTTGAAAGTTAGATTTAATTTGTTGATTTTAAATTTTTATATATGTAAATATTAGATTGCAATCTTTGCATACATATGTTGTTTTAAATATCAAAACATAGTTTACAATTATTTATATATGTATTTATGTTATTTTAACTCAATTTATAAAATGGACTTTTGTGTAAAAACTTTGAAATTCATTTTTTTAAATTTCCATAATTATATATTTATCATTTTATATGTATGCACACATGCATGTGTGTGTGTACACTAAATCAAAACTGGATCAACAAAGGCATATATAAAGGGACAAATGAGTCTGTTGCGGTGTAAATCCCAACACCTACGTATGATCGCATCAGTCATGTACACTTCATATTTGTGGCACGTGCATTTTACACAAATGGTTTAATTTCTACACTTATAAAATTAAAACTTAAATAAATAAATAAACCTTTTGAACAAGTTAATAAAATAAAATTTTTATTTAAAATATTTTAGATTGGATATAAAGTCTTTTTAGACTTTATAGGCCCAATAGATCGAAAATAGATTTTTTTTAAAATTTACCTATTTCGTCAGCTTTCAACTAGCTCGGCTTCTACAATGGTATCAGGGCCCAAATGGTCTTTGCAGTCTAAATGAGCAATGTTAGGGCTAACTAATTAAAGCCTAACCATTTTGTAGAGTGTCTAAAAAGACAGTGTCGGAGTTTCGGGTTTGATAATAAGTACTCTGGTGTACCTAGCTGCTGGCATGGCCAAAAGGATTAAGTAAGCCCAAAGGTTATCCCCACTATGCAGGTCCAAAATGAATTTGAAACTTGGGCAAAATTTTAAAATCTGTTTGAAAATCTAAAAGATATCTTAAATATAAATGTTAAGTTTAAAATATAAAAGTAAATTCCTATAAAAGTTATAATATGCATTCAAATTCTTCAAAATTATTTGAAAATTTAAATGATTAATTTAGAAAATTTGAAATAAAATTTAGTTAATATGACTAAGTAAATTAAATTAAATAACTAGTTAAACATTAATTGATTAAATCATATATATTGATACATGTGTATAATTATAATTTTGTAGTTACTTATTTATCTTAAAATTGTTTATGATAAATTAAATTAAAATTTCAAATTAATTAAAATATTTAATTAAATTGTTTAATTAAATAAAATTTAAAAGTTAATTAATTAAGATGTATACATATATTGATATGCACACATAAACAAACTAGAATGTTATAGTTGATTAACTTTCTTAGTAGATAAAATAAATTAAATTAACTAAGAATAATTTAATCAATAATAATTAAAATTAATTAAATAAGACTTAATAATAAGATATATATATAAGTAAATTATAAAAGTTATAAATAAGTTAATACTTATATAATTATATATGTGCAGAACTTAGTGGAACTAGAAAGAAATCCAAATTAGATTTAAGGGACAAGTACAAACGTATAATACGTGTTATCCCGCCTTTTGGCAAGGCCGTGACACCAGGAACTTGGCTAGAGACCAAAGACAGTTCGTCTAGAAAATCGGTCATACACAGGTTCATTATAGATATCGATGAATTTTGTCTGAGTCCGGATCAAGCTGCAATCAGCAAGACACGACAAGCGAAGCTATGAGAGCCAACGTTCCAAATTTCAAGTCAATCCGAGTTCGTATGCTCAAGTTACAATCGATGCAAGATTGAATGAAAATAGCCTCGCGTTTGACTCGCTCAGTTCGCATCCCTCAGAAATGCCAACTTCGACTCGCTCCGCCTCGAGCCCACTTCGACTCACTCCGCTTTGCCTCCATCAGATGCCTTCTTCGACTCGCTCCGCTTCGCCTCCATCAGATGCCTTCTTCGACTCGCTCCGCTCGAACCACTGTTCGACGTTATCGAGTTCGACTCCATTGGCAAAGCCACTGTTCGAATCCCTCGGGACGCTCCACTTCGACTCGCTCAATCGATACACACTTCGACTCGCTCAAAACAGCACCAAGGACAAAGTGATCCAAAGACTCAAGCGCCACGTCACTGAGTAGAACGGAAGCGAGTCGAACAGAGCGAGTAGAACGAAACAGCCTATCGGGAATCCCATTTCATATCGATCATATCTCCTAATCTACAGGTCCAAATGCTATGAAATTTCCACAGAAGACTACGTGCATGCTAAAGAATATCCACGCCAAATTTTGACTCCATTGGGTGAAATCTTGATCGATACGAAATCTGTTTGTATCGATCACGGATCGGACCGAAACTTCACGGACTTGGGCACGCGGGCCTGGTCACGTGCCAGAGAGGGTCTCCCGAGCTCTGAGCGAAATACCAGCCTCCTACACCTATAAATAGACCCCCAAAGCTAACAGAAAAGGGGTTCTTCTTCTTCTTTGAGATCTCCAACGCCCAGACTCCGCCAGATCCAGATCTAGACTCCATGGCTACTGCTACCAGCAAGATTTACTGCTGCAAATCATAATCATCTGCTGTAACTTACTGAATTCACTTGTAATCTTCAAAGAAAGATCAATAAAGCTAACAACTTCATAGTGGACGTAGGCGATACGCCGAACCACTCTAAATTCTTGTGTCTCTGTCTACTTCTTTCCGTTTTAAGTTTATTATTCTTCATTTTCTATCCTCTACATTACTTAGATCTGTGATCTGTGATTACATACTGCTGGTTTGTGTTCATAAACTGGTGCTTTCACGATATTTGGGGTTTGTGGCCATTTTTGGCGCAAACACTTTGGTGCTTTCACTGAGAACGCTACTTCAGGAATCCCATCGTTTGGAAGTTAAGTTTGAAGGCTTAGAGATTCAAATCTGAAAAGCTATGACAAGGCAATCAAGTAGAAGACAAAGGCCAGAGAGAGGTCAGCAGGAAGGAAGTCAAGAGGCTTCCTCAGGTGCAAATCAGACATCAGTCTTCATCACCAGGGATGAGATAGAGACAATGATGAAAAGACAAGAGGAGATGATCCAGAACTTGCTTCTTCAGATTGGGCAGCTTGGAGCACAAAATCAAGGAGCAACCAGAGTTCAGAACGGAGTAGGACCATCTGGCACAGCCCCAGAGCTAGGGGCAACAACCCAGAGCATGTTGGCCCAATCCCGGGCGGAGTACCAGATGGAACTGCACAACGCGACATTGACAGAGAAATGAATGCCCAGCCAGGAGAGCAGATTCTAGGAATCCCCCGTGAACTCGGGGGGCAAATCGGAAGCAACAGACAAGGACTACAACTTGGAGATAATGACAGATTGGCGGAGAAGGTCAGACAAGTACTGCTTATTCCACGAGTTGAATGGTCATAGCACGAATGATTGCAGACACTTGAAAGATGAGGTTGAGGGACATATCCGGAATGGTCTGCTATCGTAGTACATAAAAAGGGGGACAAAGACGGTGGAACGAGAGCGACCACCACCTGCACCTACTGGGGACGGCTCAGGATCGAGACGTCAGCTTGTCATCAATTGATTGGGATAATGACGAATAAGTAGCAAACTCCACACCAACACGATTAAGTCATTTACACATGTACAGGACCGCGAACGATCCTCAGGCATGCTCTGATACGACTACTAATCGCAACGGTGTAGGTGTTTGCACTTTGACGTCCCTGTTTTACTTTTATTTTCCATTTCTGATGCTTGAATTTGATTTTGTTGAACAGTTCTGTTAAAAAACTCATTCTGAATAAAAAGTATGCCATTTTTGATGCCATAACGGCTAAGCCACTTACACATGTAAGGGATCGGGAACGGTCCTCAGGAATGCTCTAAGATGGCGATAAACCACCACCACAAACAATTTAGAAACTCACTCGAACGTGAAATATGACATTGATAATACTAAGTCCCCCCCGGGCACACACAAATCGCCTCGAACGGCACCCGACCGCGAACGGTCACAAATCGCCTAGAACGGCACCCGACCGCGAACGGTCACAAATCGCCTCGACCGGCACCCGACCGCGAACGGTCACAAATCGCCTCGAACGGCACCCGACCGCGAACGGTCACCATTCGCCGTGAACGGCATCCGACCCCGAACGGTCACATACTACCCCGAATGACATACGATCCCGAACGATCGTCATTCGCGGTCAGATAAGGCTATCAATTTCTTTGCAGGTCATCAACAGGATATGAACATCCAGCTCATGGCATTACAAAGCAACAACTTTCATCGAAGATGGCTATTCAAGATGAAGATGGCAGCATTTCAAAGCACATCATGTTTTCACAAGACGTACTTTGGGGGGCAAATGTTATCCCGCCTTTTGGCAAGGTCGTGACACCAGGAACTTGGCTAGAGACCAAAGACAGTTCGTCTAGAAAATCGGTTATACACAGATTCATTATGGATATCGATGAATTTTTTCCGAGTCCGGATCAAGCTGCAATCAGCAAGACACGACAAGCGAAGCTATGAGAGCCAACGTTCCAAATTTCAAGTCAATCCGAGTTCGTATGCTCAAGTTACAACCGATGCAAGATTGAATGAAAATAGCCTCGCGTTCGACTCGCTCAGTTCGCATCCCTCAGAAATGCCAACTTCGACTCGCTCCGCCTCGAGCCCACTTCGACTCGCTCCACTTCGCCTCCATCAGATGCCTTCTTCGACTCGCTCCGCTTCGCCTCCATCAGATGCCTTCTTCGACTCGCTCCGCTCGAACCACTGTTCGACTCCATCGAGTTCGACTCCATTGGCAAAGCCACTGTTCGAATCCCTCAGGACGCTCCACTTCGACTCGCTCAATTGATACACACTTCGACTCGCTCAAAACAACACCAAGGACAAAGTGATCCAAAGACTCAAGCGCCACGTCACCGAGTCGAACGGAAGCGAGTCGAACAGAGCGAGTCAAACGAAACAGCCTACCGGGAATCCCATTTCGTATCGATCATATCTCCTAATCTATAGGTCCAAATGCCATGAAATTTTCACAGAAGACTACGTGCATGCTAAAGAATGTCCACCCCAAATTTCGACTCCATTGGGTGAAATCTTGATCGATACGAAATCTGTTCGTATCGATCATAGATCGGACCGAAACTTCACGGGCTTGGGCGCGGAGGCCTGGTCACGTGCCAGAGAGGGTCTCCCGAGATCTGAGCGAAATACCAGCCTCCTACACCTATAAATAGACCCCCAAAGCCAACAGAAAAGGGGTTCTTCTTCTTCTTTGAGATCTCCAACGCCCAGACTCCGCCAGATCCAGATCTAGACTCCATGGCTGCTGCTACCAGCAAGATTTACTGCTGCAAATCATAATCATCTGCTGTAACTTACTGAATTCACTTGTAATCTTCAAAGAAAGATCATCAATAAAGCTAACAACTTCATAGTGGACGTAGGCGATACGTCGAACCACTCTAAATTCTTGTGTCTCTGTCTACTTATTTCCGTTTTAAGTTTATTATTCTTCATTTTCAATCCTCTACATTACTTAGATCTCTGATCTATGATTACATACTGCTGGTTTGTGTTCAAAAACTGGTGCTTTCATGATATTTGGGGTTTGTGGCCATTTTTGGCGCAAATAGTACATATACCATTATTTCAGATGTGTCTGACCCTTGAATCATGAGGGAGTTTCACAAGAAATATATTATTCACTAAATCGATATCACATAATATATGTAAATTGAAGAATATGAATCCTACATATATAATTTTTCCTTTACCATTTATATATTAATAGATTACCTATACACTCTTTAGTTATTGATACTAAGCTAGAGATGTTATGCATAGTATAATTAAAATATCGACTAAACGAGGTAAGATAAATGCATGTATCTGTTGATATTCCTCAAGGTAAGTGCATTGTACTTGGGTCGTTGCGAAATGGTGGGTATGAATGAATAATCTCTTTCGATTTGTTGATATTCCTTAAGGCCGAGATGAGATTAGGACAAAGATTACAGGTTGGGAGTTATATTTGATACAATCGATAAAATGTTGTCCATCATTTGTGTGCCTATAATTTATTGATACCCATCAAGGTCAGAATCCTAAGGTAAGCGAGTCCTAAAGCCCACTAGAGGATTTGAAACATTTCTATGATTTTCTTAGGGTTTTGAGAAACATAAAACTCTAGTGGGATCCTTGTTAGAAAAATGAAATGGTAACATTTAACATTTCTAATTTTGTAAGAATATATGTTGTATAAAGTTAAAATAATCTACATTAATAAATTTGTGCAACTAATAAAATTGATGAAGTGTTTACCAGTTAAGATAAACAAATGAACTAAATTAAAGATTGACAAATAAACATGAAATATAATTACCTTTAAATCATTTTACATTTTGTTGCTTCAAGACTCACGCAAGAGCCAATTTGTACAACCACTAAAACATTCATATCTCGATTGCTTAATTGCTTATTTGCAAGGCTGTGTATTATCTTCTATGAATTTTGAAATCTAATAGCAATGCAATAATATAGATATTTGATCCATATTCAATCACATATAAATATTATATAGTGAATGACCTTGGTTCGTAATGTACGAAACATTAATGAAATTAGTTCATTAGAAATAAGCAAATAAACCATAATGCCAAATCATGTATCCAATATGATTGATTACAATATGGATCTCCTTTGAATGGTTCGACCATTTTGGAAAGGAAAGCGAATATACGAGAGTGGATGTAACTTAGGTACGGTTGAGATAAATGGTGTGAGTGGTCACCTTTACTTCACGAAGGGACATCGGAAACCAAAATGTATAAAATAGTAAAAGATACTTAATATGGAATGAGAAATGTGACTTATATCCAAATTATGTTATAATATAGAAAAAAAATTCTATAAAGATTATTTCTACGAGTTTAAGATATTTGATCAAAAACTCTTGATTGTAAATTGATTATGGTAAAAGAAATAAATAGCGAATAATAAGTATTTAAATGAAGGTTTATATTTCATACGCTATTACAGTAATGACGGAAATAGTGGGAGCATGTCATATAATACTTATCATTGGATGTATCAAGATACTGAAAATGGTTTCCGTAAATATACCAAATATTATTCATGAAATAATAACTTTTTTCAGTATTGATTGAAAATGAATGTAGTTTTATTTTGTCATGAATATTTTAAATATTCATTATAAAATAAATCTAATAGAATAATGGTATTTGTTGCATTAGCAGCATAACACAGAAGTATCTAAAATTTTAACAATTATTTTTAGGATTATAGACTAAGCTATATCTTGAAGGAATAATTCTTTAAATGATATGATTATGAGTCACATGGTACCGATGAATTATATATCAGAAGGCAAAGTACCCATTCGGTAGGATTGAAGAAAGAGTTGGTGAAATCTTCGAATTTATACATAAAGATGCATGGAAAAGTCTAATGTTACCAAAATAGATCCACCTACTTCCATTAATCTAAAGATGAATTATAGTAGAAATGAACATGTATATTTGATATACAAGCAATGTACTTATGACAAATTCATTAAATATAGAATGCAAGCAGAAAATATAACATTCAAAGGAAATAAAATAATTCAATTTAATTAAATACGTGAATATATTGGAATGAGTTCCCAATTAACCTAAAACGAATAAGTTTCTATCTCAAAATTCTCTCCTCTAAATGATACGTAATGATGTATAGATAAAGAATAGTGAATATTAGGCTCAGGTCCCTAATAAGTTTCAAAATACATAAAAACCCCAGTAAAAAAAGTATGTAAATTAGATCCCTAGAATTAAGTTACTAAGTAATTGCATATAGTTATGCAATTATTCACTGAATAATTGCAGACATTTATGCAATTATATCCAAAAGTTGCATAAATTTATGCAATTTTTTCGGTGAATAACTGTGGAAATTTCCGTAATTTTTTTGGTAAATAACTGTGGAAATTTCCGCAATTTTTTAGTGAATAGTTGCAGAATTTTCTGCAATTTTTTGAAAAAATTGCAGAAATTTCCGCAATTTTTCAGTGAATAATTGTAGAAATGTCTGCAATTTTTTGAAATAATTGCATAAATGTCTGCGATTATTCACTGAATAATTTCATAAGTGTATGCCATTATTCGGTAACTTAATTCTAGGGACCTAATTTACAAACTTTTTTTTACTGGGGTTTTGTGTATTTTGAAACTTATTAGGGACCTGTGCCAAGCTGTCCCTAAAGAATAATTGGAATATACTGGATGAAGAACGATTGATGATGAGTGAAGTTGTGTTAACTTCATTTTGTTAGGTCGTGTGCTTAATAGTAAGAACATAAGATTAAAATTAATTTTATAGTTTATGAGATCATACAAGATAAGAGTTTATAACAAACCTCTATATATCCTACATCACAATATATCCTACATCAAGGAGTTGAAAGGCTGTGTTAGTTGAGAGGCTACATAGTAATTTCTCATGTGGATCTTGTGTAGACCACCCCAAAGGAGTTTGGGACCGATCAATATTGATTAACCAATTTATGTTATGAATATAAGTTCGTAAGTTTAAAACCATATCAGTTTTATACATATATATAGGCAATTCATGAAATGTTTATAAGTACATATTCTATTGCACTAAGAAGCAATTTTTGTTTCAAGAAACACCAACTTCATGACGAATGAATTTCATTTAGAAATTATTGATAGTAAAATAGAATAGGATACAATACAAAGATAAAACCAATTTCAAAAAATGAAATGAAATAGACTAAACCTGAATGAACACAACTTATTATAATGTCTAATAAGAACTCTTGCACATTAAGAGAAACTATGATTCTCCTATCGACGTCAAAAAACGAATTTCTTCAGTTGCCAATAAGCCATTAAGAGTATTAACTCTATCATATGTCATGATATGCAAATCTTTAATGGATTCCAAGTACATTAACAAAATATGATTTTGATAGTTGTAAGGGATATGATCCGTCGGCTACAAATGTGTATTCGAAAAGAAAAGCAAAGCAGTTGGAGTATAAGCTACATTGATAAAATAACATTGTAAATAATGTAATAGATTTTTCATTCAACGTGCTTAATTTAATTTGGATTTTACTCGCAAAAATCAGTCAATATGATTTTGAGTTCGGATGTATGTCTGCTAAAGTAGAATTTCTAAATAATGATTTAAAATACGTTGTTTTCACTTAATAACCAAAGTTTATCGAAGTCAATGGGAGAGATTATGAGTTTGTGGGTTATGGATATGGTATAAGAAATGATACAAAAGTATTATACGATAAACATTTGCGTCAACCAAATATTTTGATGGAGAAATCAAATAGTTTAATCTCCAATCAAAATGTAGAGAGAATGTGTGTCAGTAAGAAAGAATATTAATAGGTGCTAAAGTATTTCTAAAACTATAAGTAAACAATAAAGTTATGACTATTAATGATGTATTCGTGTCATAATCATTTCAGTTTGGTTGTTTAATTCTTAGTATAGGATTTGAAAGGACATCTTTTGTAATCAGTATAAAAGGATGTTGGGAATGTCCTAAAATGATATATATATATATAATACCATATTATATTGTTTAATATCGAGCATATAAGATAGGTTCCTTATGCATTGACAATAGGAGTTATCATACATATTTTATTTTCTACAATATCACACTTCACTTATCTATTTAATACACAGAGCAAGTATCATATCCGAATTAAGATCACTCAATGGTAATTTAGAGTGTTCTGGAGTATTTGCGAAATACTAGAGAATTGTTTATAGAAAGAACGGACTCCATATGAAGAAGTGCATGGACTTGAATTTCAAAAGTGGTATCGAGTATAGTATGTTAATCCCAAGTTCATGTTCAAGCTTAAATTAAGTACTTTAAGTTGGAAATGTTCCAAACAATAAGTAATGACCGATTGAACCAAAGACTAGGTACATCGCCTTGAATAGATTACAATAAAAGAAGTATAAACATATGCACAATTATATAACTAAGGTAGGGCTGAATCCAAATGTTGAGAACCTTGTGACATTGTTATATGATAGCTCACTAGAAGCCAAACGTACTTTGAAAGGATCCACAAGATAAAAGCAGTTTATCAGTATCAGAGAGATAGAGAGAGTTGATTTACAAAGTATATAGTTAAGACAAAATATCATACCCCTTCACTAAGAGACCGACCAAATTAGCTTTGAAAAAACCAATCAAACAAGTTGGGATAAGATTTCATAATTGACTGTAAGTGCAAGTAGGAGATTGATAGAGTTAGGGGTATGCCCAAGTGGTAATTATGTAATTTGCCAATCTTGTTTAAAATACAAAGTGTTTTCAATTTATTATATACTCGTTATATTATGATATAGTTGCTTATTTAAAGTATATTTAACAAAAAAAATCCTTAAATGATATATTATGTGATAGTAATTATAATGTGTTATAATCATGAGAAATCTATCACATTAAAAATTAACATATTGTATAAATATTTCTAGTCAAGATGTTTGGAGACAATTACCTTCAAACTTTCATATCTTTTGATCGGTAGCTTGAAACGACTCATAGTTTGTTCTATTGTGATCATAACAAAATTACCTTCAATCAAGATTTCTCTTATTATGAATTCCTACAATTTATGTTGTTTTGTTCCAATCAATTAGGTAAGGTGCATAAACACAACACTTCGCACGACGTCTCACTACTCGTATTCAAGTATTATTATAAGTATTCACCTTTATCCATCTCGTCTTTGACATATGGCTCCATATCACCGAGATACTTCACCTAAATTTGGTCGATATGAATTCACGTCCTTGTTATAAGTCGTTCAACATTCGAATAAGAGCAACTTCGCACTCGATAAACGATTTTGGAGGCAATGAACCGATTTTCCCACTATTCGAGTTCAACCATTCGATTCACCACTTCAAATCCACACTTCATTCATAATGAAAACTTCAAGTGTCATAAATCATCTCATAACCATTTTATCAAATCGTAAACCAATAATCAAGCCAACAATCAAACTAATCACAATATAACTCATACCAAATTACTTAACACGTTTAATTCTATAATTAACTCTGTCAAAACACTCATAAATAAGATCCTCATCTCTATAACCCCAGTCAAGCTCAGAACTCAAGCCTTAACCAATATTTGAGTATTCATCATGATTTTTAACATATATAGTGATCATATGCCATAGAGAATAGATCTCACTAACCAAAAACCAAGAAATATATGCTCCAATGGAATAAATTTTGAAGCTCTTATTTGATTCCCAAATTCCAGCTCCAGACTTCTCTAAAATGTGAACTAGATGACATAGAGGATCCTTCAACTTGAATTTAGAGATTTATTTTGGACTTTTCCGTTGAGATTTGTGAAAGTTATAAAGATTTGAAGATTGAAAAAAACAATAATTTTCTAACTTAGGAAAAGTGGTGAAGATGAAGAGAATAAGGGAAAACTTCTCATTTAAGAAATTATAAAGGAAATGTAGGTCAAATGGCCATTTTTCCATATCTTTTATTTTCTTCTCATTTTAGCAATCTTATTCGATTTTAACAAATTTAATATGATTTTCATATATAAACAACATTACGAATGCAATGGAGTAGGTATCGAGTCCTAATTCATTCATCATTAAAAATTCTTCTTTTAAGGCCATTAGTTCATTTAATCCAATTAAAACGATTAATTATAATTAATTACTAAGAGTAAAATTATAGGTTGTTACACTAACACCTTCAATATCCCCTAGTACTTAATAGGGGATTTTAATTATATCAGACAAGTAAATGATGAAACTAGGCGTAATAATCTACATCATTCAAATTTCTAGAATTGAATGAATTCATCTTCAAGACCGTTCTTACTGCAATTAAATATTAATGATCTAAAAAATTCATGGAGATTTGGTCTAGAAAAAAAACAAAGCTTCTTAAATTGATATGTCTTTACAAGTACGTTATGGTTACAAAATTTCTCTACAACTCAAGCAACATATCTCCCCTCAGAAACTAGTGCTCAAAACTTCGTTAATTTATTCATGGCTACTTCATTCAACAAAACATAACCGAAATGATTAAATTCAAAAATCACTGGATTTAGAACCTAAAATATAAAGACATTACAGTGCCACATCTTAATTTGCCATAAAATCGGTTTAGTTTGTTCAATGTTTTAAATATGTAGAAGAAAATAAGTACAATATAAGGAACTAGCAATCAAATCACGAAAATATTGGTAATAAAACTGAGGAATGTAGAATAAGATGACAGTTTTTACTAAGTAAAATTGATTTGTATCAGAATCAAAACAATGTCGGGGAATATTTCAATCCACAAAATGAATTGGAAAACATATTGAAAATGAAAGTATTGACTTGAGTAAAAAGCTAAGTGTAAGTGGATGAAGTATGTAGATGAAAATAATAAATCCTTTCATGCAAGAATGAACATGAGGAAGTTTGCCAATAATCCATATAAATCGAAACTGAAAATGGCTCGGTAGTAAAGACTCGGGAAGAGGTAGCTGGTGAAGTAGTTAAATACTATGAGGAACTATTTAATAAATGTGGACTAAACAAATCAATTCCCATATGTTATTATTATCACTGAAAATGAGAAAAAAATTCTCATCTGTAGCACCATAGAAACAAAATTAAAGAACGCATATCAGTGTGGCAAATGAGATTGCACGTAGTCTAGATGGTTTCAATTATTGTTTATGTAAGAATCATTGTGGAAAACTCAAGAATCATTTAGTTGACATAGCTTGAAATGCCTTTTAAGCAAGGAACACGATAAAGGAAATAAATCATACTTTTTTGACAATGATTTCCAAAGGCAGTAACCCCATAACAATTGCACACTATAAACCTATGGCATGTTGTTTAACGATATATAAAATCATAGCTAAAGTTCTAGCCATAAGAATGAGAATAGCCTTGAGAGATTTAATGTCATAAAAACAAACTGTCTTCATCCTAGGTAGAAACATCTCAGAAGGTACTATGTTAACCCATAAAAACATCAAAAATTCTAATGTAATGGGTAGCAATAAGATGTGCATCAAAATAGATTTGAAAAAGGCATATGACAGTGTGGATATGGACTTTATTACACACATGAGAGAAATGGACTTCCCCTCAAAATGGACTGGAGTCATCAAATCAGTAATCGATTCACCTAGTTTTTTAGTCATATCCAGGGAAGACCTTTTGGCTTCTTCAAATCAAATAGATGTATAAGTCATGGAGACCCATTGTATCCTTACATTTTCCCCAACTTGATGGAGTCCTTTGCTGCAGTGATGGACATAATAAAGAAAATGGGGAAAGTTCATCCAATAACTAGAGGCACCCCAAGTATAACTCATTTGATATATGTAGATGATCTGCTAATTTTAATACAGGCATATGAAAAAAAGGCGCATAAAAGTTAAAAAAATAAATGTTCAAGGAATTGGAAAAACGCAGTGGGTTACAATTAAATACGGATAAAACCAGGGTAATTTTCGACATATTTTGCAGTAACAAACATGAAATGTTGGAAATACTGGATATATGAGAAGGCAACCTTCCAATAAAATACTTAGGAATCTCTCTTCTCCTGGTTACACATATCAAGAAAAATAATTTTAACAACTCGATAGACAAAGTCATGAAAAAGATTGAAGGTTGGGAAAGCAAAGCACTTAGCATGTCAGGAAATTAGTGCTAGTAAAAGTTATTATATACCTTAGAGCGAGTTATTGGGCTCAATGCTTTAAAATTATTACCAACATAATTGATACAATAAATCAAATATGTGATGCGGGTAAGGGGTAGAAAAAAATCCCTTGGGAATTAGTTAAAACTCCATAAGGAAAAGGGTTTGGGTTTGAAAAAACTAAGGGACAAAAACGATGTTTTCTATCTTAAAAGACTCTGGACCTTGACAAATGAAAAATCTTCGTGGGCTAAATAGATTTATAATAGATACATAAACTCAAGCGACGTATGGAAAATGCAAAACAAAAAATCAATGTTTGGAACTATTGACTTAAAATTTAAACAACCTCGAAATTAGACTAATGTGTTCTTATTAGCAAAGGTTACTTGCTAACACTAAGCTTAAAATTAGAAAACGATGAGGAAACAAGCAAATACAATAAATGAGCACAAGATATAGAGTGGTTCAGCTAAGCTTGCCTACGCACACTATGAAGATTTCTTACTATATTGATCGCTTATGATTACAAAGAACTACAAGAAAATAATAAGAAATCTAGCACTTAAGCTTACAATGTTGCTAAATTTAAGAGATTTACGGTTTCGCTTACTGTAAATATTAACTCTGAGCATAAAAATCAAACCCTTATATGTTGAATGATAATGAGTATTTATAGCAGTTGAGCTAGATCATTGGATGGCCGAGATTGTGCTGCAAATTGGAGGGAATCCGTCCTGACCGTGGATACGGTCGCTTTGGTTGATGGGGGGACAATTGGAAAGGCATTTGGAACCCAGCCGTTGTTTAGTAATATGGGCGTGTTTTGTGTCGAGAAAGGCAGCATAACACATGTCTGTGCGTTTTGGCAGACATGCCACAGTAATAGATGTTCTAGATTGTAAATTGTGATGTCTAACATACTTTTCTAGGTAGCAAAGATGGAGAGAAGCTTCTTGTGCATAGTAACAATAGTGGCTTACTGCCGAAGATTGCTGAGAACAAATATGACTATTACCAAGGAAAGAGCTGAATGGAACGAGACAAGCCAATCGTGTGGTGATGAGACGGGCTATATGTGGCCGATCGTACGTGGAATGAGATAAAGCTAGGCCAAAGACTGGTCATTTGTGAGCCCGGTCAAGTCAAACCAGTTGGTTGTATATGAGTTGAGCCAAGTGGTTATTTGCTTGGAGTGTTGCCGAGTTGAAGGGTTTGGACTGGGCCGAGTTTAGAAGTGTTGGCCGGCTTGGATTTGGGACGGGCTTAGAATTACAGGCCTGCTTGTCTTTGAAAGCTTGTTATGCAAATCGATTTTGGTCAGGCTAGGATGAGAAATCATTGTCGGTCCATTGTTGACATTCGCTTGCTTGCATATTGGATTTACTTGGATTGGTTGGGTTAATGAGTGTTGACTGAGTAGTCTTTTATTTGTGAAAATTAAGCAACATAAATGATTGAAAACATGTTGAAAGTAAGAAACAGAGCATCATCGTTGTTTGATCGAAAAAATGTCAATGGCAACGAACATCAGCACGTGGTTTGACCCTTGGATTGAGGGGTCTAGATTAATTAACAGGCTAGAGTATATGGCCTTAACATTCTTGGGGGCCTTAAATCTCAAAGTCAGATGTATCATAAATGATTGCTCATGGAGACCGAAAAACAATGAACACACTAGAGGTTTAGGTGAAGATATCATAAACATTAAAATTTTCAATGACAAACCAAAGTTTTTTGACACCGCAATAGTAATAAAAATGGTATCTCCATCTTCAAAGAAGTTTGGGAAAAAATTAGAATACAGTTAGAAAAGGTAAAATGGTACAATCAAGTTTGAAATAACAAAGAACTATCAAGATGCAATTTTGTTTGTTTAGAGTTCTTACAAAGCAATTACCAAGCAAAAACAAACTCATACAACAAGACATGCTAATCAACAATGTTTATGCATTATGTAATAGAAAAGAAGAAATAATAAAACATATGTTCCTTGCATGCGACTACCATAATTATATATGGAAATAGATGAGACTAAAACTAAAAAATCCTATCATTAGCAAGAAACTCAATCTCAAATGTAGTCCATGATGTATATCGTTTTATCATCTAAGTATCAGAATAAATCAATAGTGGGTGAATTAGATAAAAATAAGCATAGCATATATAGTTTGGTTGATTTGAGATGGAAGAAAACAGAACATTCAATCAAATTTTCACTGATAAGAGGATGATTTGAGAGATGATCAATAATCACTGCAATATCCTCATGTAGAAAACCAAACAAACAATCACCATAACAGAGAGGAATGGAGAGAAGTTATGAAGTTGTGGGATATGCCAGATCGTAATTTTAAGTGAATTAATTTAAACAAATTAATAGTAATAAAATTCGTAATGAATGATGTTGTATAACAGTAATATATTTATGAGCTATTATTACTAAGCCATTGCAAAAATTAATGGTAATAAAATTCATAACGAATGACAATAATTTCAGATACATTAACAATCCCTTATTTTAGTAATGCATACAATTTTCATTCCGCTTATTTAAATGGTAGATAAGCAGAAGAAAAAAATATAAGACAACAGACAATTTTCTTTTCTCTTCTTCTCCCTCTATCATTTCTCTCTCTGCGGAGTTCTTTCAAGCAGTTAAATTAGAAAGTGCTAAATTCAGAATGGTTTGGTGTCGTGTAAACAGCAAATCTACCAAATTTTAGAGGTCGTTTTATCCTAGGGACATAATGGTTGATAGCAGCCTTGCACCTTGAGACAGCCGCAATCGTCTTAAAGAAAGCAACAAAGTATGCGACTCAATCATTTCCAACATTCCGATCCAACAATTTATGATGATTCCGCCTACTGCAAATGGCCACGACAGACAATTTTACTAGAACGGTACTGCCTGACACCAACAGGCCCTTCAGATTCGAGGGGCTGCACTTCAAAAGATGGAGGTGCCAGATGATGCAATTTTTCTTGATAATGAAAAGGTGGTCTATGTTCTGACCACTGACAAATTGTCACTATCTAATCCACCCACCGAAGCAGCGAGCAAGGAGAAACAATCTTGGATCGACCATGACTACCTTTGCAAAAACTTCATTCTGAATGGCATCTGTGATGACCTATGTGACTACTGCAACGCAGAGGACAAATTGATTAAGGAGATCTGGGAGGCGCTACAGAAGAAGTATGACATAGTGGAAGCTGAAGCAAAGAAATACGCAGTCAGCTGCTACCTCAAATATCATATGTCCAATGACAAGTCAGTAGAGACGCAGTCTCATGAGCTTCAGATAATAGCTCACGAGATCGTCTCCAAAGGTAAGACTATTGATGAAGAGTTTCAAGTTGCGGTATTTATTGATAAATTGCCCCCTAGTTGGAAAGAGTTCAAAAATAAGCTTAGACATAAAACTAAAGAATTTTCACTTGAAAGTTTGATTACTAGCCACCAAATTAAGGAGGAATCCAAAAAACAGGATATGAAAGAGGAAGTGCTTACTGTTTCCAGCAACACTAAGAAGGCTGTGGTCCTGAAATTGAATCCCAAAAGCTTTAATAATCGGAACCGTAAGCCTAATCAAAACCGTAACAAGAACGGGAACCTTCTAAGGAACCATACTGCACCACAACAACAAGCACCCTTAAAGAATAATTTTGATCATTTTATTTATTAGAACTGTAACAAACTAGGTCATATGGCACGAAAGTGTCGGAACAGACCTCATCCCGCTCCTTTGGCGAACGTGACAGAAGAGCAACCGCTAACTGCTATGATTGCATAGATTAACCTTATAGGGGATCAGAAGGATTGTGGAGAGATACCGGTGTTACACGCCATGTATACTATTGCCGTGCTATGTTCAAAACATACACAGATGCTGAGGATAAGAAAGTGCTGCTAGGAGACTCTCACACCATTATTGTTGCTGGGATTGAAAGCATTGAGCTAAAGTTTACCTTTGGAAAAACTATCATACCGAAGGACGTGATTCACACTCTAGCGATGAGAAAGAACTTAATTTCGGGTTATCTTCTCAATAAGGCCGACTTTACTTAAATTATAGGGGCTGATTTGTATAGCATGAATGGTAAGTTTGTGGATAGGGGTTATGCTACTAAGGGCGTGTTTAAGTTGAATATTGAAAGTAACGAAGTATCTCCTTCTGCTTATATGTTATGTTCATTTAATATATTGCATGCTAGACTTTGTTACATTAACAAACGTATAATAAAGAATATGAGTAGCTTAGGATTAATTCCTATTATGTCTTTAAAAGATTTTGAAAACTGTGATTTTTGTAGTCAAGCCAAAATTACAAAAACTCTACATAAGTTTGTAATTAGAGAATCAAACGTTAGAGTTGATTCATTCTGATATATGTGAACTAGATGAAACTTTGACTAGAAATGGACATCGCTATTTTATCATATTTATTGATGACTGTGCTGATTTTACTTATGTGTACCTAATGAAAAATAAAAGCGATGCATTCGAAATATTTTATAACTGAAACTGAAAATCATTTTAGTAAGAAAGTTAAAAGATTACGTAGTGATAGAGGCATTGAATATGAATCCAGTATGTTTATTGAATTTTATAATTCACATGGTATAATATATGAATGAACCGCAAATTACTTATTCGAAATGAATGGTCAAGCTAAAAGAAAAAATAGGACTTCAACTGAATTAGTTGTAGCTATTTTACTTAATTCGGACAGAGCATCACATTGGTGGGGGTAAATCTTGTTAACTATATGTTATGTGTTGAACAAAATTCCTAAATCTAATAGCAAATTTTCTCCCTATAATATTTAAAAAAATCATAAGCCAAATGTATCATATTTTAGAACTTGGGGTTGTTTAGCATATGTTCGTATACCTGGCAGCCAGACTATGCGAACGTCATTGGCAGCCTAGGGTATGCGACTCATTGTACTAGACCCGACATAGCATATGTCGTGGGATTATTATGCAAGTTTACTAGTAGACCTAGTATTGAGCATTGACATGCTATTGAAAGGGTCATAAGATACCTAAAACTATAGATTACAATATGAAAAGTTTCCAGCTGCACTTGAAGGATACGCCGATGCATACTGGAATAATTTATCAATGATTCTAAAGCAACTAGCGGATATATTTTTAGCATAGCTGGTGGGTCTGTTTCTTGGAAATCCAAGAAACATACTATTTTGACTCAGTCCGCATGGAGTCTGAGATGATAGGACTAACAACAGCTAATGAAGAAGCGGATTACTTAAGAAATCTGCTAGCTGAGATTCTTTTATGGTAAAAATTGGTACCACCTGTGTTGATCCATTGTGATAGTACCGTGGCTATTGCAAAAGTTCAGAACCGTTATTATAACGGTAAGAGACGACAGATAAGTCGTAAGCACAACATTGTAAGAGAGCTACTCCCTTTAGGTGCCGTTAGAGTGGATCATATTCGCACTGATGAAAATTTGGCAAATCCTTTGATAAAAGAATGGCCAGAGAGAAAGTCCATAAAACATCCAAAAGGATGGAACTATTGCCCTTAGACACTCACAATGCTAACCCAAACCTATATGACTAGAGATCCCAAAAACTAGGTTCAATGCCTAAACAACGAGTTGTGAAGCGATAAAAGGTGAACATGTTATATAATAAAATGTTTAGAAGCATGTATTCCTACAGCAATTACAGGTTGAGGTAATAGAAACTCTTAATGAGATCCATACTTTATGTGGAGTGGGGTACATAGCTATAAGTACTCCTGATAAACTCATCTTTGTGAATGTGGGAATGAGGCTGTTTCCTATGGAAACTTTGAGGGCAAAAGTTTTGTAGAGCATTCACTAAACCGGGATATACGTGCATGACCATTAACGCATGAGCTAGTTGAAAACACTTTAGAAAGGTTGTGTGGTTTGATGTCAGAGATAGAGTTCAAGACTACGTGTCACTCTAGTGTATTCTGAATCTTACTCACTATGCCAAGGTTCAAATCGAAAGATACATTTCTTTATGCACAACCATATATTTTCAAAAATAGCTTGGAAATATATTTTTTAATAATTAAAGTAAGTGAAATTTTAAGTGAATTAATTTAAAAAAAATCAATGGTAATAAAATTCGTAATGAATGACGTTGTATAACGGTAATATATTTATGAGCTATTATTATTGAGCCGTTGCAAAAATTAATGATAATAAAATTTGTAATGAATTATGTTGTAGAACGGTAATATATTTATGAGCTATTATTATTGAGCCGTTGCAAAAATTAGTGATAATAAAATTTGTAATGAATAACGATAATTTCAGATCCGTTAACGATCCGTCATTTCAGTAACGCATACAATTTTCATTCTACCTATTTAAATAATAGATAAGCAGAAGGAAAAATATAAAGCAACAAACAATTTTCTTTCTTCTTCTTCTTCATCTGCCATTTTTCTCTCTGCAGAATTCTTCCAAGTAATTAAATTAGAAAGTGCTAAATTCAAAACGATTTGTTATCGTGCAAATAGTAAATCTATCAAATTTTAAAGGTTGTTTTATCCCGAGAACGGAATGGTTGATAGCCAACCTTGCACCTTGAGGCTAAGCTGCAAATCGTCTTAGAGAAAACGACGAAGTACGCGATTTAGTCATTTTCAGCAATCAGCTCCAACATACCATGCCAACCGCCACCAACCATCCAACACCCTCCTTGAACCGTGTGTATTTTCTAACGAGGTTGTGACAGATGCATCTCATCGCAAGGTCAGAAGGTAAACATGAACATATTGTTTTTGAATGGCGATGAAGAAAATGGAAAATAACTCGAACTCCATAGGTTTCCTTTTTTAAGATTTAGTTCGTTTAACCGACTTTAGTCCGTTGTAAATAGTTAAAGCATATTGTTTTACGACCAATTCTATCCCCACCGCGTTTTTTGCCTTTCCCACCCCATTAAATTTTTAAAAAATTAACTGACGCTTTTACCCTTATTGTAATTAGGCTGAAATGCATATGATTGTTCATATTCTTTTATTTTTCCTCTATTTCTTCCACTGTCAACAATTCTTCTTTTTTGTTTTCTCACTTTCACGCGTCGATCTCTTTCGGAAGCTGTTAGGGGATTATGTTTGACTTGTTTGAAGTTTCTACAATAATGAATTAAACAACGTAAAAAAAAATCATTAAGGAATCCATGCTATCCCCAAACGTGGACTATATGATAACTTAGTTAGGGAGCAACGTGGATTCTATTATACCAAAGTTAGGCACCAACGTGGTCATCACACAATCAACATCCAGCCGTAACTTGGTTTGCATGATAACAGCGCTTCCTTTTTTTAATCAATGGTCGCGTTTGCAAATTAGGATTTCATGTTTTTTTTTATGTGGATTAATTCAAGCGAGCACGCCAATATGAATTGATTTAACAAATGATAGCAAAATTATGTAGTAATTACTGTAACGTTGGTTGAAACTATGTCCGTCCACTATGTTCACCCACTATTAAAGCTTGTTTTTTTTGAAGTAAAGAGAAGAGGAAGAGGGAGAAAGAAAAGGCTAGCAAAATAACGGAGGGCAGTTTTGGAAGAGAAAGGGGTGGGAATGATAAAAAGTCTGATAAAAAGTGGGATGTGACTTTTTATTTTGAAACGGTGGGGTGGGATAGACAAAAAACGGGGGAGAATAGAATTGGCCTTGTTTTATTTGTTTTAGTGCATTGATGGGCCTTGCATTGTGAAGAGAATTTTGCTTTATTAATAAATACCACGTTACATAAAATAATAATAATAATAAGCTAAATATTTGATAAAACTTAGGTATGGTACCATAATAAATGTTCGCGTTCGACTTTGAGAGTATATTGTAACATACTTTATTTTATATCTTGCAAGGCATAAATAAGAGCATTTAACTACTTGGTAAAAATGGTGTAACGCTATATGTATCCTATAAAATGCATTATATGATTATTACATAATAGTTTAGCAGCTCGCTCTATATCGACATGTTGGTTGAGTGCTTGAAAGTTCAATTCCATACGGAGGGCCAACGTTTCAGTGAAATTTTCTAAACACTGAAACGTGGAAGCTACTATAAGAATAAATACAATGATAATGAATGAAAAAGAGATTTCAATAGTTATGGTCATTCATAAACGAGCAATGAAATACATAACGAAAATAGATCATCTCCACATTAGACCAAGAACGGAGACAATTGGATCAAGAACCGTCAAATCCATAGTTCCATACAGAGTCATCAAACCGACCAAACCAAAAACTAGTCATGTGCATCATACGAACAAAAAGCAACAAGTCATAATCATTAAATACAATGGTACGAAAACGATACCGAAGCAATCTAGTGAAAATACCCCTCTGTCAAAGAAAGATACGTAGCATGTGATCTAGAGTTGGGCACACACAGCTCAAACTATCATTGTCACTCCAAATCAATGAACATCCCAAAATATGTGTCGGTTAGAATCAGCCACTCACTTCAAATAATATGAAGCCAGAATAGCAAAGACTTCTCATGATACGAGAATCCATAAATTTGCAAAATCAAATCGTGATCAATTCTATGAATAGTGAAAATAGAAATAATTCCCCACTTGAAAGTATGACAAACTCTCCTAAGAAAATGTTCAACAACAGTGTGATCAAGTGTACAAATTATTGTTCAACAAATAAAAATTGAGAAAAATATATATTTCAAAACTGGCTCTTTTAAGTAGACTAAGTTTAACCTGTATAAATCAACTGGAAGTGAGATTGGCATACCATCACTATTTCCTCCAGTAATCAAAAGTAGAACCGATAATATGAAATTTTATATATTTTTAAGTTTAGACTCCATTTTTGAAGGCATCTTTTGACACATGGGCGCGTTCGATAATTTGCAGGCAATTTTCAAAACAATTTGGAAGCATTTCAGAAGATTTTGGCAACAAACTTGAAATTCTCTAAAGGAAAGTCTTTTTGGTCCTATTATCTATGCATTTTCCTTTACTTTTTTTTTTAATTTGAAATATTGGTTAATTATTCAACATTATTATTACCGCATATACAGCTAATACATAAGAAATTAAACATGTAAAATATATTTTTAACTCTTCTATGCCGGTACTGAAGGCAGTTCGAAAAGAGGCAAGTTGGTGTTAGGTAGGGTAAGCAATATGAATCTGGAACAAAATTATTAATCAAACTGGTTCATTTCGATTAGTTCCATTTAGTTAATAAGTTTATATTAAAAAAAAGAAATTAATTAATGAATCAAATAAACGCAGTTCCATAAGCTATTGTCTTTGTTTATATGATGAAAAACATAAACTAATTATTTTTATTAAATAGTGATTAGGCCTTCCATATTTTCCAGAGTAGAATGTCCTTAAGAAAATAAGACAAATTTTGTGAAAGGAAAAAATGTCAAGGGGAAACTGAAATAACATGCAGAGCAAAAAATTAGAGTGCGAGATAGAAACTAAAAGTAGCACGCATTAATGAGAAAACTGGAGAAAATAATCTTAAATAGCATGCAAACATACAAAAAGGCAAAGAGATGTATCATATCGAAAAAGAGATCTAAATTTACACGACCAAAACATTTAAAAAAAATTAGTTTGACTAAAGATATGAATTTACACGTTTATGTGATTCACCTCAATCGTTTTGGGGAAAGAAAAGATGATAATGGAAAAACCTTATGCACGACATACTAATAATCTCTACTCAAATCTTACAAGATATGGACCCTCTTATAACAAAGAATTTCAGACTTGAATATGATAAACCTTCGTTAATATAATAAATATCTATTGGATTGATTCAAATTATATGTTTCAGAGTTGAAATTATAAACGTTCCTGTGTAATTATATTATGCCTGTATGCAAGTAAACAAAGAACGAAAATTTAATAAAACTAAAAAGCTATGCTAAATAATAAAGGTGGACTTACTAGCTTTTAACAACATTTTGTTCAAACCATAAACCTAACTAGCTTCTATATTATAAATTAGAATTAAAACTCAAACTCGTTAGCTTCTATTTTATAAATCAGAATTCAAAACTGTTCACTTAACAGACCCATTAGTGACATCAAACCTTAATTATCTCTATGTGTTCCCATAACAAGCATAGAAAGGAACAAAGGAAAAATGTTTTTTTCACAACTTATGTCGGTTGCTAAAAAAAACGTTAAATAGTGCTGACACTTGACAGAATAGCATATCATTAGCATACAAGAATATGTAAACTGTGAAGTAAACAAGAAGAATGGGTTGAGGATGTATAAATGGACTAAGTTCTGGTTATAGGATATAAAATTAGTACTGAATCAGAAGAAGCAGCTCACATAAGTGAGATACGATAAAAATCACATGTTCATTGTTTCACGACCCTACCACATAAATTACACTGTGTAGAGGGAATCTGAAATAGCAACTTCCAGACCTCAATCACATTCAAGGCTTGATTAACACCTCCAAGACTACCAAAATATAATTTCATAGTTAGTGACAGAAACTTTTTTTTATTACACCAGAATAGTGGCAGATGATTGTTAATCTTTATATTTGTCTTATCAAAGTAGCTTGAAAGCTACCGGCATAACAATGTCAAATGTTCAAAGAACCTGACTAAAAAGACAATTCTCCAATAATAGAGGAAATTCCAAAATCTTCTTAAGGGGAGTTGTTTACAATTTACATAGCTACATAAATATGTCAGTGTAATTCATATTAACTGCTAGTTGTGCCATGTCAGAAAATAACGAATTGTCTGCTATTCTTTTTTTAATTAGACATGTGATAAAATGTTGGTACATGAGTGTTGAAAAGATAACTGGATTTATAAGTTCTAATCATCATCAAATTAATACATAGAAAACAAACTGAAAACTTAATAATTTGGGGTATTATTGAAGCCGCACCTATGAATATTAAAGGAGGGTAAAAAAAAAATTAATTTAATTGTTTTTTTATCACGAGGGAGCTAATAAATGAATGTCCCTTTGATACTAGTTTCTTTCTTTTCTTTTTTCCTCAAACTACCCCACATTTTGTTTTTCAATAATTTTATTCTAAAAACCCATTAAACCTTTTTTTTTTTCGTTTCAATGTTGAATCAGAAGATAACAAATACGAGAGAAAGCGACAGGATGAAAATACACTCAGAACCAAACCTAGAATCTTCATGTGCAGATTTATCAAATCTTATATCCCTTAAACCCCATATCACCATACATACCTGAATCCAAATCAAACCTTTGACACTGTCAAAATCTTTAAAATAGAAAAGAAAATCAAATTTAAAGCAGATACGCTATATATCTTCAAATTTTAAAATAAAAAACTATCATCTCTTCAAAAATTTATCCACAACTTTTGGACCTTGTTTAGACTTTGTGCATGTGTTCTGCATTCAAATCATCTTGCATGCACTTTTCCCTCCTGATTTACATTTTTTTTCCTTTTGTGAATGTGCTTTTGAAAAGAAAGTGGAGAAAAGAAGGAAGTCTAAACAGGAAGGTAGAGTTGATATGAGAAGATAAATCAATACATTTATAAAACATATAAATTTGTTTAACTGAATTGAATGTCCCTGTAACAATTTTAATATTTAACTAGCAACTAGCATATAATTTAGCCCACTTAATATTTGTTGGTGTCCCTTTGATAGCACTTATAACTTACCGAAGGAAATAGCATGACATAAAATAAGGTTTTTATTACTTTGCTTCAAAATCACGAAACACCGGGTAAAGTCCAAAGCCTCATACAGCTATATTTTGCCTTAGATGTTTATTCTTTTTCACTGGACCACCAAAGATGTTCACATTTACGGTTTAATAGGCACCGAACGATGAACAACGCGCTTATACTAGTACAATAAGTATAATCTTAAGGTACCATTAGTTAAATTGTTAGCGAGAGAGCAGATGCTGAAGTTCTACAAATACAAGGCACTAAAATAAGGGGCACCATAAAACATGAGAAAGTATTATATAGCACTATAAGGTGTTCGGACATCAAGTTTAAGCCTATCAGAACCTTTGACAGCATAAAGCATTAGTTGTCATTCAAATATATGCAACCGATGTGAGACAATAAAGGTATTCTAGGAGAAGTTGACCAAGGTAAAGTTCTATGCATAAATGCCATTCTAATTTCGACCAGCTATTTCCGTCAATATTTAGTTCTGCTCCTCTAAGTTGCTAAGAAAATAATTAATAGGACATAATCTACAAGAAGTTTAAGTTTGGATGATATATTAACAGATGGTAAAAGAGCTGCAGATATACTTGCTGTCTCAAACTACTGGTTATATATTGCCTTTTAACAAAGTACAAAACTTCCATAGGCACAGTAATAACACATATTGACAATGTCAGAGCTAAAGGAGAGTTTAAACAAAGTTTTGAATTTCTAAAGAGCAGCGCTCACCCAACAATGAATTAAAATAAGAAAAGGTTTAAAACCTCAAATTTGAGACATCACATTGTCATGGTCAGCATCATCTTCATTATTCATGGCATGATCATAATAGAAATCGCAACTGCCACCTGAATGAAGACAATGAATTAAACAAAACCAATATGCAGACATATATTAAGATTGAACTAGTTATGATATTACTGCAAGACATATAACAAACTTTCAACTTTAATTAATAAGCTAGCATGATAACAAGAAAGAGTTCATCTTACATGTAACTGTTGATCATAAAGAAACAATGCTCTCCACAAAATTATGAACTTCAGCCCTGCCATAAGGTGATACATCAGGAATTTGCTTGATTTCATTGGATTCTAAATCATACAAATAACAGCTATAATCCTCAATCTCATCCAACATCTCATCGGGTTCCATGCCGTCATTTAAAAGAAGAAGATAATGATTATCTAGACATCGTATTGGCTCAATGCATGGAAGAAATTCAGGAGTAGTGAATATCTTTTCCCAACAGCTACCATCAACAATACGGCACACACCATCGACGGCAAACAGTTCTTTTTTCAAAACCCACACGTCAAATGAATTTTTGTTAACTCCAGACTTAACGGACATTGCAAGAGATCCTCTAAACTCCATAATCTGGCTATATTTTGGCACAGGGCAGAATATCCATGAGAACTCCTCCTTGGCCAAGTCAAAAGAAAGTAAACGATTTGCACCTATATGGGTGTCAAGTTCCCAATACACAAACCCCTTTACAGTTGTTCCATGCCCAATGCACATTACATTGATTTTGCTGAAATCAAGACTTCTCCACGAACAATTAGTTTTATAACTGAATACATCAGCCGACAAAATGGGTTGCATAATATAATCATCATCATCATCCGAAGGGATAAAATAACAATAACTTGCAATCCTGATAATTTTATACTCCCTTGATTCCAAACAATAACCAAATCCCCATGCTTCTGATACCAAATTTGTACCAGGAACATTAGTAGGACTTGGAAGCCGCTCAGACCGGATGGTTGCTGGATTCCATAAGAAATACTCGTTTTTATTCACATCACCACTATTTTCACCACCAACAATAACAACAACTAGACCATTGCATGAACCTACAATCTCAATCATCTTATCAGATGAGTTTGAAAAATCAACATTCGGATGAAGGGTTACCTCTTCCACAGTAATCCCTGACTGCAGTCCGGTGTTACATCTAATCAAAGAGACAGTGTTCCATTTGTTGACGATGATGGATGGACGGAGGACAGAAGAATGCTTGAGATGGGCGTCAACGAAATAGGGATCTACGGCGATGGATGAGAACATCTTCGACAAGCATTGTAATTGAAACACTGGTTTCACCGGCAATCTCGATATTATGTCCGTCGCAATCTCTTCAGGTAGATGACGTTTTGACCGATTTGAGTTATTGGATATTATTATTCCGTTCGTTGTTCCTGACGATGACGAGGTATCCATGAAAAGGGTTTCTAGAAGACTCAAGATGGTTAGCAGAGACAACTACACAGTGAAAATCTGAATAGAGCCTCTTCCGTTACGAAATTTCCTCTATTTTATTTACTGATTAATTAATTAATTAATTAATTAATCTGTCTAAAAAATAAATATTATAGTCAGAGGTGACATTGAACTCGCGAGACCTCAGCTTGGTCTTTTTTCCCCTCTTTTCTCTAATTTATTATTTTTTATAGTTTTTTTCACTATCTCACCAAAAATTACAAATATATTTAAACCTCTTATTTTTTTCCGGACAGCCACGGTTAAACATTAAAAAGAAAACAATATGCATACCTAAATCAAAGTAAACTCTTGTTTGGATCAAAAATGGCACAAACACGCAATGTAATATCAAATATGAAAATTAACAAAGAAAAAAGAATAAAAGCAAAAAACATAAACATACAATTTTTATAGTGGTTCAACGAATACTTCGATCTACGTTCACTTAGTCGATTTCTATTGATTATTCTTTGATTTTACAAAACTGTTCTTACAACACGGTGCTCACAAGTCGGTGATAATCCAATAGAGTGTAATTTCAAAGTGTAATTCGCAACTCGTCGAAATTAGGAGTTCAGAAAGTGAAGAAGTTGAAAGTCCTTTTTCGAGAGATCTCTACTCATGTTTGTAGATGAAAATCCCCGAGATAGTCTTCGAAAATAGCTTCACACGTTCTCCACGTTGTGCACGTCATTCCATAAAAATCTCATAGCCAAGCATTGATCCATGTTTTACAACTCAATGATGACCCATAACCCCCAACTTGTCATCGATCTGACTTGGATTCAACTTCGGGTTACTTCGTGCTTTGCTCCAGGTTTGCCTTCAGGACGACTTGCTTCTACGTTCCTTCGTGTCTTCACTTTCTACTTCGAGATTTTCATCCCTTTTCCCTATGTCTACTCCGAGCACAACTCTGTGCCGATCCGAGCATCCGACCCAAGAAGTTGGGTTCTACTTTTCAACTATCTTTTGTGTATCTCTTCAATTTATCATGTCGTGTTGCTTCTCAAGTAATTTGTATCTATTTCTCCATCGTTCTCCAGTCCAGTTCAATCATTCGAGTCTACTCGAAAACTGTGGAAATTTTGCTGATAACAACTCTCATATAACAGATTTTTTTAACTTTTTAATTTGTTTTGAATTCTTTTATCTCGTATTTCATTAAGATTGTTTAAATGATCTAGTCGATTTTCCGCTGAAACATGGTGGTAGTTGGGTTTCTTAATAGATTGAATGTATGTGTAAACCTTTTATTTTCGAATGGATATAATCCATCTATGAATGAGTGTAAATGATTGTGTATACATCAAAATATGATTGTATTAGTACTTAATTTGTACATAATATGTAATTTCGAGAAGAGTAATGTGCTCAAATTCGAATTTGGAGCAACGACGCTCCAAGTGGAGCTCGACAAGCCTAGGTGCATGTTGGATCAACAAACGTTGGCTGGGGAGAGTATGTGAGTGCATTGAGATGCGTGCTAATGATTTGGTGTAGTTGAGGAATTTACTTATATAATAACTTCACGCATCATATAAACATGTCTTCCATTGTCCTTTTCTCTCGTTTAGTACTAAAGTAAAACGAAGAAAAAATGATGGTTGTTATGGCATCCACTAAATCTTGGATCAATGTGGTCGATCGAGGCATGTTTTGTTTATGATGTATGAGAAAGAGAGAAGGGGGAGGCAAAGTGAAGCAAAGAACTATAAGATGAGAGGAGATCGATGATGATCAAAGGTGATCATCGACGTCTAAGGTGGTTATGTAGTGGTGATCTCAACATTAGTGTTATGCGAGTCACTTTCTCACTCAAGATCCTCTACACTAAACTAAGTGTAATTTTTTTTAAGGAAAATGAGTGATCCTCTCTTGGATGAGAGCACTCATATAATTTTATTCTACACTTATAAAAAGAGTTGCCAAAAAACCTGGTAGGTGCAAGTACCCCTCAAACATAGCAGTAAAAGTAGAAAACTCCTTCCAATAAAACCATCTACAATATACCTACGTAAGCGTCTAAGCGTAAGTAGTCCAAATCAAACATCACCTAAAACTGAAAAATTCGAAGGGCCAGAAAGAAGCCCGATAAGTAAAGTCCATGGTGCATTATAAGAAGGAAGCCAGAAATAACAAAACACCATCCACAATCCACCTACTTAAGCTCCTAAGCGTAAGCAGTCCAAATCACACATCACCTAAAACTGAAAAACTCCAAAAAAAACATGAGTCCAGCCCATATATGTGTATATAATTAGGAAAATATATACATATATATGGGAGAAAGGTTAAGCGCGGCTGAAGAGTAAAGAACGACCTAAAAGTAAATCAAACTTGCTTTTCAATCAATAGAAAAGTGTTCCGTGAGCTATCTTCATTAAAAGCACTCATTAGGTCATTGCTCAATGCCACATTGTGTCTACCAGCATTATAAACAATTTTTACCTTCAAGTTTCCAATGCGACCTTTTATCTTTAAGAAATTCCTTAAAGAAAATGCTTTTAGCCAATTTAAAGCTAGAATTTGTAACTTAATTATCAATGAAAAGCGCAATGGCTTAGATCAGACTATCCGTAGGAGTAGTAGCATTATTGAACATTCTTTGGTTTCTTTCAAACCATAAATACCATCAAGTAATATTGAAAATTGTGTCAATTAAAATTCTATACCCTTAAGCATATTTAATTCTAAAGTCATTCATGTAGTAATCATAGTTAAGTTCCGGGTATGTCATATTAAAATCAAAAATATTAAGAGTGTTTACAAGAATAGAACTGGTCAGTGAACTACTAAAATATATCTGTGTTATGTCTTTTAAGTCTAAGTTGCAAACAACATGTTTTTTAATCTAAAATCAAATTCTTTTTCTTTAGAAATCCTATAGTGTTTAATTTCTTGTGTAATATTGACCACATGTGCAGTTTTACTTTTGGTGGAGTGTTTACTTTCCAAATAAATTTAAAGATATTTGATTTGGTTTCTGAGGAATTTAAAAACTTATACATGAATTTGAGAAGTACATTTTATTTTTTTCTCAGCCTCAAGTTTTGGTATCTCTCTCGTTATTAAGGTTATAATATTCTAGTTTAGAACAAAATAATACAAGTTGGCTTAAGGTAATGCCTTCCAAAGCATGGTTAAAATTAAAGTTCTAAGGAAAATAGTTGTACGGTCTATAAACTTATTATGCATTTTTAAGACTACTAATATCAAATGGTTCTTTGTAGTGTACCCTAAATGGTATAGCTAAAATCTAGCTATCATGCCAAAAAAATATGTTATTTTTTGAATGAACTATATTACTAATTCCAAGGTTAAATATATTAAGTTTCTTATAATGGATTATAGAAGTGAGACATGTTGTTAGGGGAAACAGTGAAATGGTAAAGGTTATAAGTTCTTACATAAAATTGGTTCGATATCATTTCTTTTCAAATAAGACTTTAATTATTATTGCTAAATTTCCAAAGCCATTTTCTACTAAAGACACGTTGAGATTATGATGATTTATAATTCCTAAGCCCCACTCTTTTTTGGATTTCCAAACTATTCCCCAATTAACAAGGCGATTTATATTGTTATAGGAATCGTCTCCACTCCAAAGAAATTTTCTTTTGATTTAATCTATTTTTGTCAATTATCGATTTTGAAAATGAATAGTATGACATCCAATAAATTGGCAAAATCGATAAAATAGAGTTAATAAGTATGATTCTACCTGCTTTGGATTAAAATCTACAGTTCCAATTAGATAATTTTTTATAAACTATCAATTATTATCAGTCAATCTTCATTTTGAGCTTAGTTGGTAAAGACTTCTAGAACCTCAATTTTTAGTATTTTGATTGTGACAACTATATAAGTCAATACATCTTGTGTACTAACCATTTATGCAGAAGATTCATTGCAGATTCGGATTCAGAAAGCTATGAAGTTGTTATTCTTTTGTTTAGAGTCTATATATTATTAGAAATATGTTAAAATCTCTCAAATATGGTATATACACACTAACACGTACACAAACCATGCATATGCACAAAGCAGGCTATAAACAACCGGCTGAATAACACCATTCAACCGTTTGTTTGCTGAAACATAGAAAAATTTCTATGCATTTTCAACCGGCTGAATGGTTACATTCAGACAGCTGAATAAGGCCAAAATTAGCCTATGTGCTTGCTGTATCGAATTGAAAATAAATCAGATGGCTAAATTGAAAAATTCAGAAGGCTGGTTATCGATAACGGCTAGTTTTCTAAAGGGATGCTTCTCTTCAATGAAGAGAAACATCTTTAAATCTAATGATTGCATCTTTTCCTTTTCATCATTCTTTTTCATCAAAGATTGCAACTCTTAAAACTATATAAATAGAGTTTAGAATTCAACAAAAAACTTACCTTACTGATTTTAGTGTTCTTGAATTCTTATCTCTAATTCTCTATTTTCAATTTGCACTCAAACTGCATACAATCTCTGATTATTGATCACTATATCTTCCACATTCTTCAAGCACATTACACTATATATCATAAAGGTGAAGGTTATAGGAAGATTGTACTTTATTAACTTATCAATGCTATTAGAAGAGCATATTACTGTCAGATACTTTTGTTTATTTGAAAAAGAAGTCCAGTTCGGTTGCTTAGGCGGTGTAAACCTATTCCTCCGAGTTAAGTGAGGGTTGCTAGTTTAATTCCAGAAGGAGTCTGGGACTAGACGTAGAACGAAAGTTCGAACCAGTATAAAAATCTCTGGTGTCATTTTCTTTACTGCTTTATTTATTACTTTACTTTTACATTTATATTCCGCACAAGTAGTTTATAAATTCATCCATATTACGTGATCTTATAGCTCAGTCTCTTTCATTTGGTATCAGAGCAAGATCATCTTATAAGCGTAACATAGTTATCTGATATTTTAATATGGAAAACAACACTAGCACAGTAATTAACACAAGTTTCCTTGAAGGTCAATCTACTGCACGACCACCACTATTTAATGGAATGAACTATAAATATTGGGCTACTAGGATGATAATTTATATACAAGCTAATAGTTATGAAACCTGGAATATTACTCAAACTGAATATACCATACCTACTACAGAATATTCACAATGGTCTAACACACAAAAACTGGATTCTACTGCAAATGCTAAAGCCATGAATATGTTATATTGTGCATTAGACAAGAATGAGTTTAATAGAGTAAGCATGTGTAAAACAACTTATGAAATTTGGCGTACGCTTAAAATTACACATGAAGGTACTAAAAAGGTAAAGTAGAGTAAAATTTCTATGCTCAAAAATCAGTTCCAGAATTTCAAAATGAAGCAAGATGAAACAATAAATGAAATGTACTCTAGATTCCAAGATATATATCATTCTCTTTTAGCATTAGGAGAAACATATACAGACTTTGATATTATTTCAAAAATCCTCAATTCTCTAACGGATGAGTGGGAATGAAAAGTCTTAGCGATTGAAGAAGCTAACGACATTTCAACCATTAAACCGGAAGAGTTGATAGGAAATCTAATGTCTTATAAAGTTAATCTCCAGGAAAAACGAGTACAGGCTCAAGATAAGAAGAATATAGCATTCCAGGCAGAAAAGGATGAATTAGATTCAGATGAGGAAGATATGACATTCATTGCTAAAAATTTCAAAAAAAGATTTTGAAATTCAAAAAGAGCAACAAATTCAGAAACAACAAGAACAACTCTAGCAACAATAACAACAAACCATCATCTTCTGCTTTAGAATGTTATGAATGTCATAGGAAAGGTCACATCAAAAAAGACTGTCCTAATCGAAAGAAAGACAAATATAAGCACAAGAAAGACAGATTCAAAAAGAAAGCTTTCTCTGTCACTTGGGACGATTCGGAATCATCTTCATCATCAGATAGTGACTCAGACAGCGATACAGAACAAGCCAACGTATGTTTTATGGCCACAAATGACGAGGTGAGTGATCTTACTTTTGATGATTTATTGGAAATAAATTCTGAATTACTTGACAAACTAAGAAACATCGAAAGAAAGTATAAAGAAACTCTTGAAAAATTAAAAAGAACTGAAATTGAGGTAAATATGTTAAGAGATGAGAAACAAATTTTAAAAGAAGAACTTAAAATTTCTCAAGAATCTTATTCTAATACGACATCTCAACTCTCTTTGTTAAGCCAAGAAATAAAAGCTCAGAAAGAAAAGAATGATGCTCTATTAATTGAAAATCATGATCTTAAAGCTAATGTTAAAATATTGGAATTAGATATTTCTAGTCTTAAAATAAAATTAGATGATATTACTAAAAATGTCTCTAATTTTAACAAATGTAGAGAGAATCTTTCTAAAATTATAGAAAACTCTCAAACTGTTTCAAATAAAAGAGACTAGGATATAAGCAAGTTTCTAAAGCTATTCCAAAGAAAAAAGGATTCTTTATATAACAATTTCAAAAAGAATAATAATACTATTGAAAAACCAATTTCAAAAGTTACAAATTATTCTAAATCAATTAAGATTTGGGTTCCTAAAAAAATAATTCTTTGATTAGAAATAAATATATAAAATCTTTTATAAAAACTGTTCACAAAAATAAAAAATTTATTTTTAAAAGGAATTCTAAACCTTCTTGGGTTTGGTTTCCTAAGACCTAACTTTTTAGGACCCAAATAAAATGGTGAGTACTAATTTTAATTCTATATTTTGTAGGTACCACCTAAAAAGAGAGGAAAATGGATATTGGACAGTGGTTGCTCGAAACACATGACAGGAAATAAAGAAATGCTAACGAATATTACCTACTCAGATGGAGGCTCTGTCACTTTTGGAGACAATTCCAAAGGTTATATCATCGGCAAAGGCGATGTGAGCAATAACGGTATATCTAATTTACCTCTTATTACAAATATTTTATTAGTTAAAAACTTAAAACATAATTTACTTAGCATCAGTCAACTGTGTGACAAAGAATTCAATATATCTTTTTCTGAAAATAAGTGTAGCATTTTTGGTCAAAATAAAAATCTTATTTTTGAAGGTTTTAGAGATAAATATATATATATATATATATGTTTTGAATATGAATATAAATTACAATACTAACATGTGTTTAATAGCCAAAGAAAATAATCCTTGGTTATGGCACAAAAGATTTTGTCATATTAATTTCAAAGCTATAAACAAAATATTTAAAAAAGAATTAGTAAAAGGTTTACCAAAAATGAATTTTAAAGTAAACAATATTTGTGATGCCTGTCAATTGGGTAAATTATCAAAATCATCCTTTAAATCAAAGAATAATATTTCTACTATACGACCACTTGAACTATTGCATTTGGATCTTTTTGGTCCAACTCAAGTTCAATCCATAAACCATAGTAAATATGTGTTTGTCATAGTAAATGATTTTTCAAGATATACTTGGACTATTTTTCTGAAAATAAAAGTGACACTTGAAAATTTCAAAATTTTTGCTAAAAGAATTCAAAATCTCAAAATTTTAAAAATTAAAAATATTAAGAGTGGTCATGGAGGTGAATTCGAAAATGAAATTTTTTGAACATTTTTGTAATAAAAAGGGAATTACCATAATTTTTTTTCCTAGAACACCACAACAAAATGGGAGATATAGAAAGGAAAAATAGAACTTTACAAGAATGTGCAAGAACTTTATTAAATGAAAGCACTTTACCTAAACATTTTTGGGCAGAAGCTGTAGCAACTGCATGTTATGTTCTGAATCATGTTTCCATCCGACCACTAACGAAACACACTCCATATGAACTATTTCATGAAAGAAAACCAAATATTTCATATTTTAAAGTTTTTGATTCACAATGTTTAATTTTAAACACAAAAGATTAGCTTGGAAAATTCGATCCAAAATCCGTTGAAGGAATTTTCATAGGATATTCGGAACGAAGCAAGGCTTATCGAATTTTTAATAAAAGAACTAAAACAATCGAAGAAACACTACATGTTTCCTTCGATGCAAATTTTAAGTTTAATAAAATTTTTAAGGATGATGAGATAATAATTAAGACGATCACAAATATGGTTACTCAAAATAATTTTGAAGAATATGAAAACATTGTTCATAATTTTGAAGAAAATGAAAACATTGTTGAAAATGAAAATGAATTAAGATCTCCTCCTAGGATTCTACGAAATCACCCAGTAGAAAATGTCATAGGAGAAATTGATTCACATATCAGAACTAGAAATCAACTTAATCAAATGGGCTATGTAGCATTCCTTTCTTATATTGAACCTAAAAATGCCAAAGAAGCCTCTACTGATGACTATTGGATTATAGCTATGCAAGAAGAGCTAAACCAATTCGAACGAAATGAAGTTTTGGAATTAGTTCCTAGACCGAGTGATCAAACAGTCATTGGTACTAAATGGGTTTTTTTAAATAAAGCAGATGAAGAAGGAAATATAACTAGGAATAAAGCTAGATTAGTTGCACAAGGATATAATCAAGAAGAAGGAATTGACTACAAAGAAACGTTTGCTCCAGTCACACGACTAGAAGCAATACGTATCTTACTGGCATTTGCATGTTTTCATAATTTTAAACTTTATCAAATGGATGTTAAAAGTGCATTTTTAAATGGATATATAAAAGAAAATGTTTTTTTGAACAACCTTCTCTATTTTCACATGAAAAATTTCTAGACCATGTCTGTAAACTTAAGAAAGCTTTATACGGTCTAAAACAAGCACCTCGTGCTTGGTATGAACGTCTTAAAAACTATCTTATAGACTCCGGTTTTGAAATTGGAAAGCTTGATCAAACTCCTTTTATTAAACGTACTAAAAAGGTTATTTTAATTATTCAAATTTATGTTGATGATATTATTTTTGGTTCTACAAATGATAAGTTATGTCAGGATTTTTCAAATATAATGACCAAAGAATTTGAAATGTCACATATGAGAGAACAATCATATTTCTTGGATTACAGATTAAACAATTAGATAATGGAATTTTCATTAACCAAGAAAAATACTGTAATAATTTGATTAAACGTTTTGGTATGGAAAATACTTCTGTCAAACCAACTCCAATGAGTACAACAATACATCTCGATTGAGATGAAGATGACAAAAGTGTTGACCAGAAATTATATCGAAGTATGATTGGATCGTTACTTTATTTAACAGCAAGTAGACCTGACATAATGATGAGTGTTTGTTTATGTGCTCGTTTTCAAGCAAATTCCAAAGAATCACACTTACGAGCAGTGAAACGTATATTGCGTTATCTAAGCAAAACCAAAGATTTTATACTTTTTGATCCTAAAGAATGTCCTTTCGAACTAGTATCATATAGTGATGCTGACTTTGGAGGATGTCGAACAGATTGAAAAAGTGCGAGCGGGACTTGTCACTTCATTGGACAATCCTTAGTCTCCTGGTTTAGCAAGAAACAAAATTGTGTTTCACTATCGACATGTGAAGCGGAATACATTTCTGCTGCTTTGGCATGTGCTCAAGTCATCTACATGCAACAAACACTTCAAGATTTTGGAGTAAATTTATCTAATTCAACTATTTTCTATGATAATACGAGTGCTATAAACTTATCTAAAAATCCTGTCAATCATTCACAAACAAAACATATTGACATTCTCACTATTTTCTTCGTGATAATATTGAAAAAGATATAGTCGGATTAGAATTTGTATCTTCTGCAAACCAGTTGGATGATATATTTACAAAACCTCTAAATGGAAATATCTTTATAAATTAAGAAGAGAACTTGGAATTTTATCTTTAAAAGATTTATGATCTTTAAATTTCAATTTTTAAAATTTTTCGAAATATAAATTTTTTAAAAAGGAATTGGAGTTGCTGGCACTTGAACTCTGGTCTCTTGGTTGGAAGTAACATGTCTTTCCAATTTGCTATTGAGTGTTTTTGTTACACATAGAGAACCGTTAATTATTCATATTGATGTTCTGACTATTCCGTGCTTTATTTAATTATGTTTTTATTATCTATGTGCTGGTATCACTATTTTTATGTATCTCTACTTTTTGTCGATGGCCAAGGGAGAGAAATTTGTTAAAAAATTGTGCATATAGACAGGGGGTATTCAGACAAGAACCATGTAAATTATTTGTTGTATATACGCTTATGTAGTTGTCATCATCAAAAAGGGGGAGAATGCTAGAACCTCAATTTTCAGTATTTTGATTGTGACAACTATATAAGTCAATACATCTTGTGTACTAACCATTTATGTAGGAGATTCATTGCAGATTCAGATTCAGAATGAAGTTGTTATTCTTTTGTTTAGTGTCTGTATATCATTAGAAATATGTTAAAATCTCTCCAATATGGTATATACACAGTAACACGTACATAAACCATGCATATGCACAAAGCAAGCTATAAACAACCAGCTGAATAACACCATTCAACCGTCTGTTTGCTGAAACATAGAAAACTTTCTATGAATTTTCAGCCGGCTGAATGGTTACATTCAGACGGCTGAATAAGGCCAAAAATAGCCTATTTGGTTGCTATATCGAATTGAAATAAATAAGATGGCTGAATTAAAAAATTCAGACGATTAGTTATCGATAACAGCTAGTTTTCTGAAAGGATGCTTCTCTTCAACGAAGAGAAACATCTTCAAATCTAATGATTGCATCTGTTCCTTTTCATCGTTCTTTTTCATCAAAGATTGCAACTCTTAAAACTATATAAATAGAGTTTAGAATTCAACAAACAACTTACCTTACTGATTTAGTGTTCTTGAATTATTATCTCTTATTCTATATTTTCAATTTGCACTCAAACTACATACAATCTCTGATTATTGATCACTCTATCTTCTACATTCTTCAAGCACATTACACTATATATCATAAAGGAGAAGATTATAGGAAGATTGTACTTTATTGACTTATCAGTGCTATTAGAAGAGCATATTACAGTCATATACTTTTGTTTATTTGAAAAGAAGTCCTATTCAGTTGCTCAAGCGGTAGAAGTCCTATTCGATTTCTTAGGCGTTAGAAGTAATGTTCGGTTGCTCAAGCGGTGTAAACCTATTCCTCCAAGTTAAGTGAGGGTTGCTAGTTTAATTCCAGAAGGAGTTTGGGACTGGACGTAGAACGGAAGTTCGAACCAGTATAAAAATCTCTGGTGTCATTTTCTTTACTGCTTTATTTATTACTTTACTTTTACATTTATATTCCGCATAAGTAGTTTATAAATTCATCCATATTACACGATCCTATAGCTCAGTCTCTTTTATTGACAATGAATATGAAATTTCATAATTTAGTTAAGTATATTTGCAACTAGATTTTCGACATTATCAACATCATTCAATACTAAAACAGAACTCTTGTCAAAATTAATCTTAGGTCCCGAAAGCATTTCAAAACTGTATAAAATTTATTTGCAAGCAGTACTGTGGCGAGGTAAATGTGAGGTGAACAACAGGGATTCGTCCGCAAATTGGATAACCAAAACGCCATCACTCATGATATTATTACCTACACTATCAAGAGCCCCATTAGTGATAAAAAGCTTTACGATCTTGGTGAACGTTTCCGCTGCAAGATTGAATAGTAAGGGCGACAGAGGATCTCCTTGCCTAAGACTACATTTAGATTGAATTTTATTACACAAGATACGTTTAACCATTATACTTGAGTTACCAATTTTGAGCAATTACATAATCCAACCTACCCATCTTGAACTAAAGCTCCTAGTTGTTAATAAATCTTTAAGAAATAACCAGTCAACGGAATCAATAGCTTTAGCAAAATTAATTTTTAAATAGCATAAGTGGTATTATTCTTACAGCAATAATTATAAATTCTTGGACCATCGCGACCACATCTGTGATATTTCTACCCTTAATAAAGGAAGATTGCATTATATCGATTAAATTACTCATTTTAGTGCTTAAGTGAATAGCTAGGACCTTTAAGATCATTTTAAGAGAATGGTTTATTAATGAAATAGGCCTAAAATCCTTAGGCTCTATCACGCCTATCTTCTTATGAAGTAAAATCTCCCTAGGTATAAAGAACATTACAAAACTCGTTAAACATCTTTATTAAGTCATATTTTAAAACATGCCAAAATTTCTTATAAAACAATATGAGAAACCCTTCTAGCCCCGATGATTTCTCACTTGGCATGTCATTGATATCCCTAAAGATCCCCTCTTCCAAGAACGAGTTGTCCAAATCATCTAAAGGAGTCATACTATTTCATGAATATAAACCATTCCATCTAGTTTTAATTCTATGGCCATATTAGATCCAAAAATATCTATGAAGTAGTTAGTGAATACATTATTGAGCTCATTTTGTTCAAATATTTCCACATTGTTAATAAGTAAGAAGTTTATGGTATTACTGCACTTATGACCATTGGTTACTCTATGGAGAAATTTGGTATTCTTGTCACCCTCATCCATTCATTAGGCTCTAGACATATGTTTCCATCTTGCACAATGACTTTGTCTATTTCTTCTTTAAGGTTTGAAAGAACACTCTGCTCGGAGTGGTTCGGGATTCTAGATTCTTCCAATATATTTAATTTTAAAATTTCATAAAATAAATTTTCTTTTTTAATTCTAATGTTGCCAAAAACATCTTTATTCCATTTTTTAAGAAACTATCTCAGGTCCCTATGTTTTCTAATAAAAACTTTTGCTATATTATATGAATATTAATGTTACTGCTGCTCATAGAAAGCCATTTATTAGCAACTTAGTTTGTAAAATTACATTCTAGAAGCCACATCTTCTCGAATCTAAAAGGCAAATGAGTTATATGTTGGCTCTCGCAATAGAAGACAATGGGATAGTGATTAGAATGCATAGTTGGAAGCCTATTAACATATAAAACAAGGAATGTATCTTCCATTTCTTCACTAATGAAAAAACAATTGAGGAGTGCTATCGAGGGGATTTCTCTAGTGTTTGACATGTAAATCTCCTATTATATAGTGGTAATTCAATCAAGTTACCACTAATAACAAACTGATCAAATTCATCCATGGCAGAAATGTTGTCTTCTCTAAGCAAACGCTTCCCTAAAACCTAGTAATTGTAGTCTCCCCAACAATCCATTGATCGATGGTTAGAGATCTAAATGGGAAACACTCACTCCAAAGAACTCTCCTATTGATCTTATTATATGGCCCATAAACTTTAGAGGCATTGAGAACAGAGTCGTCTCTTTAATCCATGAGAATTAGAAGAATCGAATAAACATTAATAACAGTTTGCATAAGTTTAAAACAGTTTTGCTTCCAGCCTACCATTAAACCTCCTGAGCTATCCCTTGTAGGGAGCCAAAGCCAATTAGTAAGATAAAACCCCCATTAAACTACTATAAAATCTACAATCAGGACGCTCTATTATAGTTTCTTGCAAAAGAGCAATGTTAGTATTGAATTCTTTCAAAAAAGACCTTATTATTTTGCATTTAATTAGATCATGTAAACCCCTAACATTCCAACTTATGTATCACATGGTCTAAATGATTGGACCCTCTCAAGTTCCATGCTTCTAATAAATTCTACTTCAGAATGGTTTATATCCCAACTTTCTAGCTAAATCAAGCATCATACTAGTAGATAGATCATTTAAAACAGTAGAACAATAGGTGTTACCTAAAAAGTCAATAGAACCTGAGCTAGAGCCAGAGGCTCTAGTAGCTATCGATGATGCTGCACCATGGAGTCGTGCACTCTTCCTAACTGAACTGGCAAGTTGTAGAGATTTTTACCTGGCTGCACATTTTGGGGCCATAGCAACCGCCGTGAATGTTAAATCCACACCCGAATTCGATTAAGTCACTTGACCCAGCCTCTCGCCAAAGAAGTATCAACAACAGAATTTGATTTCAAAGTCCCTTGTACTGCCACACTATCATAAAGCTCTATTCTAAACCATCTGGTCATACTTGCGTTCAAAATTAAACTATCCCCACGCTTCTCCTCTACATTTGATTCTGCTACATCACCCCTTCTGAAAATAAGACAACCGCTCCTACTTCATCTCCTAAACCCACTTCTACAATGGAAAGTTCAACCCCACTCCCTACACCCACTTCTACAATGGAAAGTTCAACCCCACTCCCTACACCCACTACCAATTCCCTATCTACAACTGAGCAAATTTCTCCAGCAAGCTCGTTTAAAAAACCACAATCAATCCCTACCTTAGCCTGGATATTTGTCTTGGCCTCAACCTTCCCCAAAACCATGGCCTGTTTGGCCTCGAACTAAACATCAAAGCCATCCCCGACCACCCCTATATCATTATCAAAAGTGGAAATTAGCCACAAGGGCCTCTTTAGCAAGTGGAATTAGTTTCTAGGGCACACAACTGAAATAATTACTTTCAAGGACAAAACGTAAAATAATTAGTTTCTAGGGCCTAAAAACCTATGAAATTATATCCTTGAAAGTAATTGGACTGCTGACTTTGTCCTTGAAAGTAATTAATCTGCTAACTTTGGCCTTGAAAGTAATTTCTTTGAATGTGTGTCCTAGAAACTAATTGGACGGCAAAGTTTGTCCTTTTGGTGAAATGCCCCTTATCAAAATCATTCGTCTATCATGTGGACCAATCAGGGAGATGAGAAACAATATGCTCAACTTCAATACTTAGGCTCGTGTATAGGTTTTGTGCACCTCAATCCATCCACCAGATATAGTTGAGGGTTTGACCTAGTGGAAATTATGTAATTTTATTACATACCTCTTATAGCGAATCTTGTCTGAAATGAAGTAAGCTTATGGTTTTGTTTTTTATTGCATATATTGTTATAATTAATGTTTTAAGTACATTATACAAGTAGAAAATCCTTAGCAAAATATATAACCGATCCTAGTTACAAACGTGATCATAGCCATTGGTGTTGAATCGTATAAAATAAATAGTTATCCTTAAATATTCCTAGCTAGTCTAGATGCATTGAGAACAAGATATCGATATATCCATTGAGACTAGTGCATGTAATTATCTTCATATGATGGACGATGAATTATTCATGATAGTTGGGAGCACCAAGTGGTTACGTACATGTGGTTGTTTGGAACAATTGCATGATGACTCATCGAGAGTCTTATGTAGGTTAAATGTCAAATAAAAGTTCTCACCTGGTAATGTGTAGCTGTCTTTTGATTTGAGAATACTATGAATCTTAAGTGTCTAAACTATATTTTGATTATGGTCAATCATGTGACAACAATGATCGTTTAAGGCCATAGTAGGGTATAACTTAGACAATTTGAAGTGAAATACTATTTATGAGAAGATTCATCTTCTTCAAATGGAATGTTAGTATCATCATAATTGGTGGTCAACATAAAGCCAAAGTCTTTGGCCAAAACATATCGATTAACTGGCAACTGTTATCGGATTAAACCATGGACTTTGCAATTAAATATATATATATATATATATATATTAGTAAAGTTTTGACCATTGATCAAGCTCTAGATGTCAAGTGATACGGTGATAACGAAGAGAAATCATGCACAATATACATTGCTTAAGGGCGTCTCTTTAAAAGATAAGAAATTGGATTTTACCTAGATAATATGTAAGCAACTAAACTCATGTCTACAACCGTGCTTCAAAAAAGTCCGTACATGCTTTAATATTTAATTTTTTTAAATATTACCAAGGGTTTAATTCATGGGGGAGTTAAAGGTATACCCTAGGATCAAATATGTAATTTGTTACGTAATCTTAACTCTGTAATGAATCTTGTTCAAAATAAAAATATGCTATTTGGCTTTTGTATTCTTTTATATGTATGTGGTATATATATGATATAAATAGATATTACGAGCTTTAGACATATATAAGTGTTAGACCAAAAATTTGGCCTAACCGATGTTTAAGTCCAGGTAGTCAAAAAAGTTCAAAGGTGCTTGGGAAAGAGACTCGATTTTAAGGCAAGCATGCTCATTTTCATATAGTAAAATAAGCAAATATGCAATTAGATAAATGTTCAAGTCCTTAGTCAAAAGGTAACAATTCCAAGGTGACTTAAATGATCATTGAAGTCCCAAATCAAGCTTTGTTAATCTCCCGATTACAAAAATGAAAATGAGAGAGAAGATAAATTCGGAATTGGCCCCTCCTTAGTAGGGAGTACGTGCCTATTTATAGAGGAAATTATCCCTTGGATATTGGACACGTACGTGGCAACTATCGAGTGTGAATGGTTGATATTTTGCTAACATGGCACAATGTTAATTAACATGTGGCACAACTTGCTTTTGCTTTCTTCAAGATGACATGTTATGACTGGGCCAATTAGGAATCGCCATATAGCTAATTAGAGTGCTTCTTATGCTTATTGTTAACAATATTCCTTAGCATGATAGCTTTATGCCTCGATAACTTTACATCTTGATATGCGATAGCTTCACATCTTGATATACGATAACTCTATTCTTTAACATGCGATAGCATTATTTCTTAACATGCATTAGCTTCTTACAATAATATGTGATGGCTCTATTCTTTGAGATGCAATAGCTTTTCCTTTATCCCTCGATAGCTCTGCTACTTTGTCTTTTGGTAGCTTCCTCGTTCAATAGTTCTTTTAACATGTAATAGTTTCCTTGTTGTTCGATGGTTCTTTTAACATGCAACAGCCTCCTTTTTGTTCAATAGTTATTTTAACATGTGATATCCTCCTTGTTGTTTGATAGTTTAACATGTTATTGCTTTACCTTGGCTCATAATAGACTTAGACCTTATCCTTCGATAGCTTGCTGTTTTGAGCTTCAATGGCTTTATTCTATAACCCTCAATAGCTTGCTTCTTTGACCTTTAATAGCTTTAGACCTTATCCTTCAATAACTTGTCACCTTGACCTTTGACAGCTTTATTCTTTCACATTCAATAGATTTTTTTATTTCCAGATGATAACTTTTTGTTTGGACTTAAAAAATTTGGGTTGTAACACTTGACCTTCATAAGAAGTTTGCTTATGCTTTAGCTTTTAGCTTAAGTAAACTTCTAATTTAAGCTCGCTTCTTTTCTTTTTGAATGACTATTTCTTTTTACCCCATCTTTCATTACTCTTGCAAACTCCTTTTTTGGTAGATGCGGTTCTTGGACGACTTTTGATATATTATGTCTTCATTCTTGGATGATTGTTCTTGAGATGGTTGCTTTAGTTAGACCCAAAGGCGGGACCAAAGGGTTTATTTGACCACCACTCTTTGGGTGGTTGCCTTAGCCAGGTCTAGAGGTGGGACAAATTCTTGATTGACCATCATCCCTTGGATGGTTGCATTAACCGGGCCTAAAGGCGGGGTTGGAGGATTAATTTGACCGCCACTCTTTGGAAGGTTACTTTATCCAGGCCCATAGGCGAAACTAAAAACTTAAATGATCATCACTCCTTGGATGGTTGCTTTGGTTAGACCCAAAGGTGGGACTAAGACTTTATTTAACCACCACTCTTTGGGCGGTTGCTTTAGCCAGGCTTGGAGGCGGGAGTAAAGGCATGTGATCACCATCCCTTGGATGGTTGCTTTGGCCAAGCCCAGAGCTTGACCAAAGGCTTTATTTGACCACCATTCTTTGGGTGGTTCCTTTAGCTAGGCTCAGAGGCGAGACCTTGACAACCACTCTTTGGGCAGTTGCTTTAGTGAGGCCTAAAGGCATGACTAAAGGCTTGATTGACCATCATCCCTTCGATGGTTGTTTTGGCTATGTCCAAAAGCGGGACCAAAAGCTTTATTAGTACATTGTTGGGTATGAGGTGAGCTTCTACACAAGGAATCCCCCAGACCTAGTTAGGTCTGGAGCTTTATTGAACATAATGCATCTATGTGTGGGGGCTGTTTGTTTAAATATTCCGTTGACAAAATTTGTGTAAAATCACTTTGTAAACCTATTCAAAACTCTTTAGAAAATACCTTTCCTGTTCAACCTCAGGCGTATGGATTCGGAAAATTTTATTGTTTTTCAAAAGCTCATTTTTCCTTGAAAAATTTCTCTTTTTGAAGAAGCTTTTATAATTTTTTTAGCAAATAATTATTATAGAATGAATCTCTTATAATCCATATTCTCTTCATTTATCCAAAGTAGTGAAGTATGGTCTTAAATGCTTAGCATTTCATGTTCTTGCTATCACACTTTCATCAGGTCTACTTAGTCGATAAGTTCCTACATGAATTACTTCGTGAATGTTCATAGGTCCCTCCCAGTTTGGTCCTTTTGCTGTATTCTTGGTATTTTCCATTACTCTCTTAAATACCAAATAACCCTTTTGAAATGCTCTTCTTCTTACCCTTGAGTTATAATACTTGGAAATTATTCGTCGATACTCTATTGTTCATAGAACGACTTGATCTTTGAACTCATTGCTTAAGTTCAAAGATTCCATTTTTTAATTCTTGGTTTGGCATATAGGAATATGTAATTTTTGGTGTAATGGGATTTCTACTTCAACCGAAAACATTGCTTTAAATATGTATGTTAGAGAATATAGGGTGTGCCCATTGGCTGTTTTTGAGCAAGTCTTATACGACCATAAAACAAGAGAAAGCTATTCCACCCAATTTCCTTTTGCCTTGTCTCTTTCCTTTAGGATGTTTGTAAGAATCTTATTTGCAGCTTCTACTACTCCGTTAGCCATTGGTTGGGCTATTAATGAAAAAATCTTTAGTATCATGTCCGTTTCACAGAAACGAGTGAACTCTTCCCTCTAAAATTAAGTTCCATTATCAAAAATAATTTTGTTTGGAAGTCCGAACCAAGTTACAATGTTTTTAATTACAAATTTCAAGACTTTTCCCGCGATTATGGTTGATAATGGATCATCCTCTACCCATTTGGTAAAATAGTCAATTACCACTCTTGCGAACTTTACTCCTCTATTTGAGATAGGCAAAGCTCCTATTAAATCAGTTCCTCACACATCAAAAGATGATGGACTTGTGATAGGAGTTAAATCATTCGGCAGTAAACGTGGGATTCTTGAGAACCTTTGGAATTTATCACATCTTTTGATGTACGCTAAAGCATCTTCACTCATTCGAGGCCAATAATATCCTTATCTCGTCACTTTTTGGACAATTTTATGCATTGGAATGACCTTTGTAAAATCCTTCATGGGCCTCTCTTGATAACTTTATTTCTTTTTCTGGATTTATACATCTTAGATATTGGACCGACTAGTTCATCATAGTATATGACTGCATTTGATACCCCAAGTTCTTTGATTCATTCCTAACCCTTGGCAGCGTTCCTTTTCTAAATACTCTACTATTGGTATCGTCAACTATTCGTATATCGTTCTTCATGGTTGTCCACTTTTATCTCCTTACAGATTGACTCATGTTTGTTACTCTCTACAGAGCTCTCTTTCCATCATTCTATAAATTTTGAATTTGCAAAAGACTTAAAACCAAAATTCATTACCTGATTATTCTTTCTTAATTTCAATACTTGAATTTTATTGAAATCCAAAAAGTACAATTACCTAAGGTGTTACACATGAGCTTGCCAGTTTTGCTAGTGAATCTACTTATGCATTCTTCTCTATAGGCACTTGGTGGATTGAAAATTCTTTGAATTGAGCCAACATCTCATGGATCTTCTTGACGTATTGAGTCATTCAAGCACCTTTCGTTTGATAAGTTTTATTTAGTTGGTTCACCATTGATTGTGAATGACTAAACACTTCAGTCCTTAGGATTTTTATTTGTTGGGCTAGAGTTAATCTAGCAATCATAGATGCATATTCAGCCATGTTATTGGTTGCAGAAAATCCCAACTTCATAGCATAATACAATCGATGTCCATTTGGCATACTTATTACATATCCTACCCCAACCCCTTGATAATTCGAAGCATCATCTACAAATAATTTCCATCTCGGCTCAAGTTTCATTTCCTTTTCTAAATGCTCCTTAATGAATCCTATACACTTAGTTACAAAATTGGCTAAGGCTTGTCCTTTTATTGATACCAGGTAGATAGTCGATATCATATTGGATTAACCTGATTTACCATTTTTTCAATCTCCTAGATATCTCTGGTTTGATTAAATTTTGCTTGAGTGGATAGTTGGTTAAGATTTTTATCGGATATGCTAGGAGGGAAAATCTCAATTTCTCTATCGATAATACTAAGCAATAAGTTAGCTTCTGTATAACTTGATACCTAAATTTAGCATCTTTTATCCTTTTGCTTATGTAGTATACCGGCAGTTGGATTCCATTTTCTTCCCTTATTACGATCGAGTTGATCACATGTTTTGATACTGCCATATATAAAAATAAATCCTCTCCTTCCATTGGGATAGAATGCATTGGTGACTTTCTAAAATAGTCTTTTAATTCTTGGAAACCTTTCCGACATTCTTCCGACCATTCAAAAGATCTTCGCTTTTTATCACATGAAAGAAAGGAATACATTTGTCAGTTGCTTTCGATATAAATTTGTTAAATGCAGCGACTCAACCATTTAAGCTCATCACATCTTTACTTGTTCCAGGCTCCTCCATATCTCGAATGCTTTTATTTGATTAGGATTTGCTTCTATTCCTCCTACACTTACTATATATCTGAATACCTTTCGAGATTGGATCCCGAAGGAATACTTTTGTGGATTCAAATTCATCTTGTATTTTTGTAACACCCAAAACATCTTGTTTAGGTCTCTTATGTGGTCAACTTTTTTGTTGGATTTCACTAACATATTATTTGCATGTACCTCTATATCTTTCCTAATCTAGTTCTTAAACACTCCTTCACCAGTCTTTGATATGGAGCTCCTGCATTCTTTATTCCAAAAGGCATTACCCTATAACAGTATGTTCTTTAATCAGTTACAAAGCTTGTATGTTCCTCATTAGGTTTGAACATGGGGAACTGAATATACTTTGAATAGGTGCCCATAGATGATAATAACTTATGCCCTCTTGTGGCATCAACTAACTGATCAATCCTCTGAAGTGGATAACAATATTTCAGACATGATTTATTCATATCCATATAAGCGATACATGTTCTCAACTTTCCATTGGATTTATTAACAATTATTGGGTCTGCCAACCACTTTGGATAGAACACTTTTATAGTAAATCCATTTTCTTACAATCTTTTCACTTCCTCTTGCAATGCAATAGTTCTGGCTTTATCAATTTGCCTTTTCTTCTACCTTATAAGAGTAAAATTTGGTTCTATATTAAGCGCATAACACATCACCGTGAATCGGTTCCAATGATACTAGCGTGAGCCTAAGTGAAAACATCTTTTCTTGATTGGAGGAAAATAACCAGTTCTTCCCTTGTATCCTTATCCATCCCTTTTCTTATCTTTATTATTATAGTAGAATCTTGAGGATCTATGCTTAACTCCTCCAGCTTCTCTATAGATTTTATGTTTTCCTTGTTATGTCTAAAATCTATTTCTAGAATAATTTTCTTTAAATTTTCTTCGGGATCTACTTCCTGCGTTGCTTGGTTTAATTCAATATACATACTTCTCTCCTCAGAGAACTTAATTCTTTTCCTCATGATTTTCCACTTCTCTATTGGTGCATTCTTCCTTAGTTGCCTTATATGTCAGTCTTTGATGACCAATATCCAAGTGCTTATAATTTATAGTTTCTTTTAGTTTGTTTAACAATGAATCATAATAATAATAGTTCTCTTTATTTCACTATTCTATGGTTACAAAATAAATCTCCCATGCACTGTTCTCCATCCGTCTTAGACAAAAATTTCACAATCAAGTGCTTTGGGAAAATGAATGTGTCCACTTCATCTAGGGCAAGTTTTCCAAAGAAAGCATTATAGTAGGAGGGCATGTCCATCAACACAAATGGAGTTTTGAAAGTTCTTGAGTAAGGCGAGATTCCCATTGGACATCCAATTATGTTTTCCTGGTTAGAGCTAAATCTTTATTGTTGAACCCAAAGATGGGCTCTAGGCTAGGCTTATGCTTTTCCACAAGAATGTCCATTTGATTGAAAGTATGCTTGAAAATAACATTCATCGCGCTCCCAGTATCTACCAAGATTTTGGACATCGAAGAGAGTCCAATTTGGGTCATGATCATCAATGGGTCGTTATGAGGATGCCTTACTCCTCTCATCTCTTTTGGAGTAATTATCAAGTCTATAATTTAAATAACATTTTTGTAAGCTTTTGCTGATGTTTCCTCTCCTACCAAATATATCCCCTCTCTAGCCTCCTTAACGCACTTATTTCTTGCACCTTTGCTCATTCCTACAATGTATGGATTGCAATGAATCACATCAATATGATTGATTGATGATGGAAAATCTTACACTGGTTTATTCTCCAATATATTAGCATTATCGGAAGTATGTTTTTCATTACTATTAGATTGAGAAAATTTCTGATCCCCCTTTATAAATTCTTTAAGCACCTCCAACTAATCATATTTTGAATTATCCCAGCCAAGACATGGCAATAATCCATTTTGTGCTCGTTTACTTTGTGGGAAGTATATAATCTCCTCCTCTATTGGGCTCCGGATAAAGTTTTGGATTTTTACAAGATAGAATATTAAGTTTCATGTTTAGTTATAGCATAAATGTACGAAATAGGTTGAGTCAGATCAACATAGTTTGCCCTTGGAACTTTTCCCATTTCCCTCATTTACTCAGGGCTGAGAAACCAAAATTTTCTCCTTCTCTCCAACTTTGTTGGGAATTCTTTTCTCGTGGAAGATCTCGTCCATGCAAACGAATTTTTCGGCTTTCAAATTGAAGTCTTGTAAATCTCTACACCTATGGATATAAAGTTCTTTTCAGAATGGGGTGTTTTCTACCAACTTAGATTTTACAACCATTAATTTTTTCCTATCACTTACCTTTTTAGTCTTTGTGGCTTCAACGTTGAATCTTTTTAGAGAATCTCTCAATATCTCTCCTGGCCAATTTTATATTGGCTAAGACACCTACAACTATAGTTGGCTCTTTGAAAGTACATAATTGGGACGAAAACTTATAAGAAAATTGCCCCTAAGAATAAATGGTCTTTTCGTGGTGATGGAGATACCACAATGCAGCTACACCGAAGAAAGTTGTGGGAAATAGTCTACATTTTACCGCTCCCAAGGCATCATAAATGTCCATTTGGCTCTCGAAAACTAGCAAATGGTCATCTAGGTCTGTTAACCAGTCATACTTAATCGAAGGGCTCTTGACATACAAAGGCAATGGGATCGCTATTATCTCTTCAGTAATGGAGCTCCCCTAAAGTTGTTATTAACTTTAGGATCCATTGTATGTTTTCCCTTCAAGTCCATTATGTTTTCAACTAGTTTGTTGGTTAAGTCCCTTAGATATGCTTCATCATCCCCATAGTCCTTCAACTTTGGTTTGTACTCCTTTTGAGAAAATGAATTAGCAGACTTCATACGAGGATAATTTGGTTCTTTAGTCACTTTTTGGGTTGATCGATTACTAGCCTCAATCTCCTTTTCCAAGTTTAGGTATGCCTTAATCAGAGCTTTTTCCAATTTGATGAGTTCGGCCTCATCTTTCCTTTTAGGTTCTAAAGTGCTCTTTCCAAGACTTTTACTTTTTAAAATGATGCATTAACATCACGTTGGGGAGATTCATTCTCTTCACCGTCGTTTCCATTCGTCCTTAATAATTTTTAAGAGATGAGCATTTCGATTAACTCATGCATGGTTTGAAGCAACTTTTGCATAGCCTTGATGTTAGTGTTCTCATTTTTCATCACTACAGGTATTGGGATTGACCCATCTCAATATTCTTAATGTTAAACTGAGATGACACATCCAACTCGAGGGTAATATGATGCTCCACCTCTTGTTCTTAATGTTAACTTTCTTTGTTCTTCCTATCTTATGTCAGAATGAGTGAAATAAGATAGTTTTCTATGAGTTCAATTCTCATGAAAGCACCAAAATGTTAGACTAAAAATTTGGCCTAGCTTATTTTCAAATCCCAGTGGTCAAAGAAATTCAAAGATGCTTGGGAAAAAGACTCAACTCTTTGGCAAGCATGTTCATGTTCAAATAGGAAAGTAGGCAATTAGGCAAATGTTTAAGTCCTTAGTCAAAAAGTCATGATTTCAAATTGACCTAAATGGTCATTAAAGTCTCAAATCATGCCTTATTAATTTCTTGATGAAAAAAAATTGAAAATAAGGAGGAAAAGAAATTCAGAATTTGCCCCTACTTAGTAAGGACTACATGCCTATTTACAGAGAAATTATGCCCTTGGATCTTTGACACATAGCAACTATTGAGTGTGGATGGTTGAGATTTTACTGACATGGCACATCATTGATTTGACATGTAGCATAGCTTGCTTTTTCTTTCTTCAAGATGACATGGCATGGCTGGACCAATTAAGAATCGCCACGTAGCTAATTAGAGTGCTTCTTGTCCTTATTTTTAGATATTCAATAGCAGTATTTCTTGACACCCGATAGCAATATTCCTTGGTATGCGATAGTTTTATGACTCGATAGCTTTACATCTTGATATGTAATAGCTTAACATCTCGACATGCGATAGTTTCACAGTTTAACATGCAATAACTCTATTGTTAAACATGCGATAGCTTTATTCCTTGACACGAGATAGCTTCTCACTCTAATATGTGATAGCTTTATTCTTTGATATACGAGCTCTTCCTTTATCCCACTATAGCTCTACTCCTTTGTCTTTTGATAACTTCCTTATTGTTTAATTGTTCTTTTAACATGTGATAGCTTCCTTGTTGTTTGATGGTTCTTTTAACATGTGATAGCATCCTTTTTGTTCTGTAATTCTTTTAACATGCGATAGTCTCCTTATTGTTCAATATTTATTTTAACATGCGATAGCTTCCTTGTTATTTTATAGTTCTTTTAACATGCGATAGCCTCCTTGTTCGATAGTTCTTCTAACATGCGATAGTTTCACATTGGCTCATAATAGCATTAGACCTTGTCCTTCGATAGCTTGTCTTCTTGCCCTTCGTAGCATGCCTCTTTGAGCTTCAATAGCTCTATTATTAAACCCTCAATAGCTTGCACTTTGTCCTTCGACAGCTTTGGACATGTCCTTCGATAGCTTGTCACCTTGACTTTTTATTGTTTTATTCTTTAATATTTGATAGCTTTTGTTGTTACCCGATGATAACTCCTTGTTTTGACTTAAATTTTTTTGGGGTGTAACATATAATATTATATCGATTACAGTTGCGAATCGGTCGATGAGTATTGAACCGATCTAATAATTATACTCAACTTACGGTTCCTAGTCAAAATGCATCAAGAAAGGATGTTGATGAATTCGTTGAGAGAACTATACGTAAAGCTCTTTAAATTTTAGAGGGTCAATTACCCATAACCATTAGGAGCACGAAGGGTTACTTGTGATCATTGTACAGTTACAGAATGACTCAACTAATAATATACCAAGTCAAAACATATAATCTCAGTGCGACAATGTGTGGTAGTCTTTAGACTTAAGAATACTATGCAGCTTAAACGAGGAGGTTATGCTTTAATTTTAGTCAACTAATGGCATCACGACCATGCTATGGCTCCTTTTAGGTATATGCCAAATCGCTTAGAGTGAAGCAGAATTTATCTCCTCTTATATAGGAGGTTAGTATCACCATAATTGGACATCAACTCAAAGTCAAAAAAATATATGGTTGTAGTACATTTGGTTATTCCATAATTGTTACATCTAAATAAAGGACTTTAAAGTTGGTCGCTATGGATATTATTGGAGTTGTTGACCATTCACCAAATTCTAGATTCCTATGTAATATAGTGACGACGAAAAGAAAACAAGCCCGAATATTGTCGCTTAAGGATGTATGCTTAATTATATTAAAAAATGATTTTCCTAGACTATCTACAAGAAATAGAACTTGTGCCATAATGCCGCACTAATAAAGCCAAAACTAGTGTGGACTTTGATATCAAATTGTTTGATATTATTTACTAAATGTGTAAGCACCCCACCTTTATACCTTATCCAAGAGTACTACAAAGTAATACTTTCAGATAATACGGAGAATGAGGCTATATGGGATACACACGCGAATATTCCCTTGGGCTAACACTGGTGCTTATTTAAACATCGAATATAACTCACCATAAAAGTACATAGTATCGGCACAAAGCAATAAACACATGTGCCTCCAGAATAGAACCATACACAATATACAACAGATAATATAGAACATAGAGTAAAAAATGCAGCGAATCTATATATAATAGGAGTACCTCCATTTGAAGCTTTTGAAAAGTCTAAAATACCCTTTTTCATTTCTCCTATGTGACAAGGTTATTTTGTCATTTCAACTTGCCACGTTCTCCCAAACTAACTCCACTAGACATTTTCTCCCAATTCTTTGACTGTATTTTTTTATTTTACTTCCCCTTCCATACCAAAGGATCAAACTCAAACCAATCAAAAACATCAAGGGTACCCCATGTCAAACGGTTCAACAACAGAGAAACAATCAACTCAAGCCAACTCCTCTTTTCGTATGACCATCATTTTAGAATAAAATGGGTTTGCTCATAGTTTTCTTTGTACACGTCCAATGGACGTGCCTAACGTACTGGTATATATAATACCGAATATGCAAGGTATGTACAATACAGATCATATAAATATACATACAAGAGTGTATACAATACATCATGATAAACAACTATACTAAATACTAGTATCCTCTATGCCTAAATCACAAGCTGTTTATATTGTCCATGTACCTAAAAAATCTCGGACTGACCCGAGTATTACATAAATAACACACGGGGCAGACTATGCCTAAATCAACGGTTAACAAATAAAGGTGACAAAGTATATACTAGGAATAATAATATGATAATACTGGAATAATAAATCAAATTAACGATCACATTGTCAACATATGTATATATAATAACATAGGCATGGTATATAATTCTAATATCATACACAATCATCGAAACATCACATGACACAAATATCATGAAGTCATGTATAAAGATGTCATCAACCATGAGGGAACACATCAAATCATAAATTATAAAATCAACATCAATTGGGTGAATCATCCATATCTAGAAATCATCATCAAAACCAAAAATTATTAAATACGCGATATCCCCAAGTATAGTTCTGAATCTCTATTACCCGGTACCTTGACCCGGTTACACAAGGATGATTACGAAGGCCAGAATCGACTGTTGATGGGAGGGATAGTCACGAGACAATGTCCATATGACCAGAGTGTAATGTCCGAACAGTTGAATCCAGCCCAAGGTAAATAAGGTCGACAGATAGATAATGCAGGATGTTAGAATTATGGAATTTAGTTTGGTTGCAATAGGGGTTGGCATGGATGTTTGACAAATTGAAGGAAGTATGGATGGATCGGCATAACTTGTAAAACCAATGGGATCGGCACATTCATGGCTTATGCAAAAGGGGTCGGCATAGTGTGTTTGGCTTAGCATATTATGCATGGGTTATGTGATGTAAGTGGGTCGACATAATATGGATGAGGCATAGAGGGATCGACATAACATTTAGGAAACCAAAGGTGTCGGCATGGCTCATTCGTAGGCTATGGGTCGGCATGGAATGTTTGGTTCGGCACAGCATGTTTGGATCGGATTTGCATGGTATATAAGGAAGGGAACAACATACGTTGCAAGATCGAAAGGTATCGGCACAACCCTGCAGGCTGAGTCAAGGTTCCAATTAAAGTATTACAAGAACCAAACCCGCACATGTCCAAATTCATGACACTTGAAGTGCCATCATGTCACACCATAAAAGAGCTACCACAGGGATCGCTAGCCCAAACTCAACCCATGGAGGGGTCGGTACCGACCCCTATCCATTGAGAGTTGGGCCTAGCCCTCCCTATGGTGGGCCCATGTGGTTAAGGAGGTCCAAGTGTCGAAGTTTCAATCAGATTAGAGGCTGCCTTCATCTATAAATACAGGGGGCAGAGGGCCATTTTATCGGACTTTTGGCTTATAAGTGAAACTATGCCATTATTGTAACCAATTTCCTTTTGTTCTTCCCTGATCTCTTGTTATTTCTTACTGATTGTAATTGTAATCAAGCGAATTGTGAAGCAATAAAGAAAGTATTCAAAGTGGACGTAGGCAGTCAACGCCGAACCATTATAAATCTTGTTGTTTTTTTTGCTTTTTGCTACATTTTTCTTGATATCTAGCGTTATTCCTCTATTTTCATTTAATTTCTTCATTTATTTTACTACTTAAACCTATTCTTGGGTGTTTATGGAAAATTTGGTTGCAAACATTTTTGGTGCATTCACTGAGAAAACCAATTCTCAGGCTATTAGGATCACCTTTGTTGCTACTAGATTGAAGAAATCCCCCGAAGGAGATCCAGGTTCATTTTCAAAATCTTGCAGGTACTACTCAGATTTTTCAAGATCTAAGAAAAGGAATCTAAGAGGGAAGGTGCACCAGATCTACTTCTCACAATGTTGATACCAACGAAACTACCAGTGTCCAACAAGGGGGCCCAAGCAACCAACCTACTAGTGCGAATATGGAGCCTGCTGCGGTTCAGAACCCCGCTGATTCCATTACTAGAGCTGAATTTAATGACTTGATGAGAAAGCTGATGGAGAGCCGTAGGCAGCTCAACGAACAAATCTAGACTAATGCCTACTTGACAAACCGGACTGCTTAACAACAAAACGAAGGCACCAAAAGGGATCTCGCTTCTTACTCGGCGTCAGATAGCTCAACTTCATCGGACAAGCACCATTGGCGTAGGCATCGCAGGGTTGAAGTGGCATGAGCTGGAGCGATGGAACAACACTTGACAGACAAACATGGTATGTCAAGACGGTTAGGTGCCGACCCCTCCACAGGGATCGGTACCGACCTCTCAACTAGGGGGATAAGTCACCGAATGCAAATGGGGAATTGTGCTCATGCTGGATCCAGGAACGTAGACGCTGGAGTACGCTTGGATGCCGATCAACTACCTCCTTGGGATGATAATGAAGTGAATGTTCGGGATACACATCATGAGGATGATAGGCCAAGGAGGCGTGAAATGCCTCGGAGACACCAACCACAACATTTACATGGAATGGACCACGACCACCACTTGGCGCCACTTATCCAGACACCAGATTTATCCGCAATGGTTAGACAGCTGATGAGGGAAAACCAGGACTTGACAAATGATGAGTGGGGAGTATCTAGTAGCCACACCCCATTTACCGATAGTATTTTACAGGCGGAGTATCCTAGAAGGTTTAACATGCCTACGATGCTTGCTTATGAAGTAAAGATAGATCCCCGGCAGCATGTCATGAGGTATGAATGGTTGATGGACTCAGTGAGAGCGAATGATGCTACCAAATGCAGGTGCTTCCCTATAACTCTATCTGGGATTGCTACAATGTGGTTCACGAGATTAACCCCACGATCGGTCTTAAGATTTGACGAGCTGGCTACAAGATTTGTGGAGCAGTTCCGGATTCATGCTACTCGCCTCAAAGATGTGATGTCGCTATGCAGTGTGATCCAGGCTCTGGGGGAATCACTGAAGGACTACTTGCAGAGATTTCATGTTGTTTCCACTGAAGTTAGTAACCCAAATGACCATGCCATACTTATGGATATGACAACGGGGGTTGACCCAGAATCCGAGTTCAGTGATTGGCTAGTTGGAAAACCGCCAGCTATGCTGGAGAGTTTCTACACAAAGGAAAACCTGTTCATGAGAAAGGAAGAGGCTAGGTTGTCTAGAAGAAGTAATGCTACATGACCAAGCGGAGAAGCAGTATAGAGCAACATCGCAGTAAAGCAATCAGGCGAGAGTTCTGGAAAGGTTCAAGTCAATGTTCAAAACAAGCCAGGTCAACAGAAAAGGAGTGGAGAAGGAAATCCTGATTGAAAGAGGGAGCTCGGAAAGTGGAGGTCAAGGCTTCCCACGTATAATGACTATACACCTCTGAATGCATCTCTGGAGAACATCTATCTATCTACCTGTAATACTTTCCAATATAGGAAGCCACACCCGAAAGAATCAACTAAGGAACAAAATAAAACCAAGAAGTACTGTCGGTTTCATGAATGCAATGGGCATAATACTGACGAGTGTAGGCATCTCCATGATGCCACTGAGAAATTGATTCGGTAGAAAAAGTTGCAGCAGTTTATCAAGAATTCATAGGATGACGGACATGGAACGTCTGATCCCAATCGAGGGCAAGCTCCATGCTGGGCCGAGGAACCCGCTCAGACCGATGGGAAGTTGGTAATAAACATGATAGTCGGTGGACCGCACCCCGTGGATAGGAGTTGGCAGGAAATGGAGCGCTATGCTATTTCAATGAGACATGTGGACTTTGAATGTTGTTCGAATACAGAGGATGGAACTCCAGCCAAGCAATAACATATAATGACGGATGATATAGTATTCAAAAGCAGAGATGCCAACAGAGTAGAGGCCCCTACTATTGATCCGATGGTTATCTCTGCCATGATTGGCCCCGCTCTGGTGAGAAGAATTTTGATTGATTGCGGAAGCTCTGTGAACATTATCTTTTTGAAGGCATATGATCAAATGAGGATGGAGGCTAAAGATTTGAAACCGTCTAAAGCTCGTATACATGGTTTCAATGGTGTGACAACCGAAGTTGTTGGTTATATTGAATTACCAGTAGAATTAGGAGAAAGCGAGCGTAGGAGGGTGCGAATCCTACCGTTCATTGTCTTGGATGTGGATTCACTGTACAATGTTTTCCTAGGTCGTCCAACCCTGGTCGAATTTCGGGCAGCAATAGCCCCGTGGTGTTTGACGTTGAAATTTCCGACATATAATGTAGTAGGTGTTGTGCATGGCGATCGTGCAACTGGCCATGCCTATTATGTGGCTGAGTTAAGAGAGGCTCAACGGAAAGAGAAGGGAAAGGGTATGGACAAGTCTGTCTGCATCCAAGTTACTGAAGATTGACAAATAGCGCCTAAGCCTTGGCTTGGGCACCACAGTCGGTTCTATAGAGATATAGATCCAAGGGATGATGAGGAGAAACCCAAGGAAGCCAAGGCAGCGCTGGCTGAACAGACGATTGATATCATAGTCAACCACGACGACCCACCATGGGTGTTGAAGATTGGCTCAAAACTCAGCCCTTCGATGATGAGAGAACCTACCGATTTCCTCCGAGCAAATCTGGATGTATTCGCTTAGACTCATTCTAACATGTGTGGGATCTCGCCTGCCATCGCAATCCATGCATTGAATATTGATCCAAAGTATGTCCCTGTGAAGCAGAAAAGACGAGGTATGGATCCGGAGAGATCCATGGCTCTTAAAGAGGAGGTGGAAAAACTTAAAGCCAACAGGTTTATCCGCGACGCCCTTTATCCCGAATGGATATCTAACCCCGTGCTAGTGAAGAAGGCAAATGGGAAATGAAGAATGTGTATCGAATATTTGGACCTGAACAAGTCGTGCCCTAAGGATAGTTTTCCCATACATAGAATTGATCGGCTAGTTGATTCAACTACAGGGCACAAATTGTTGTCATTTATGGATGCGTACTCGGGGTACAACCAAATCCCAATGCACGTACCAGATCAGGAGCACGCCAGTTTTGTCATGGAAGTTGGGTTATATTGTTATGTAATAATGCCATTCGGATTAAAGAACACAGGAGTGACCTATCAACATTTGGTTAACCGAATGTTTAAAGATCAAATCGGGAGGACGATGGAAATCTATGTGGATGATATGCTCGTGAAGTCATGGCGATCAAACGACCACATTCGAGACTTAGCGGAGATGTTTGATATCCTTCGATATTATAACATGAAAATCAACCCTCTGAAGTGCTCATTCGGTGTTGTGTCAGGGAAGTTCCTAGGCTTTATTGTCAATGCACGAGGAATTGAAGTGAATCCAGAGAAAATTCAAGCTATTCGGGATATTCAAGCACCCAGAACTATTAAGCAAGTTCAGAGCCTGAACGAGAAGGTCGCTGCTTTGAGTTGGTTCATCTCCAGGGCGACCGATAAATGTGTTCCTTTCTTTGAAATGATAAAGAAGGGAAAGAGGAATTTCGAGTGGATGCAAGATTGTGAAGGCGCATTCCGAGCTTTGGTGAGTCATTTGGAGAGACCCCATTTTTTGTCTAAGCTGGTGGATCATGAGGAGTTGTACATTTACTTAGCTGTATCGCCACATGCCATAAGTGCCACATTGATTCATGAGGAGAACCGGATCTAGAGACTGATGTACTACGTCAGTAAACGATTAACGGGGGTAGAAATAAACTACCCGAAGATAGAGAAATTGGCGTATCGCTTGGTGAACGCGTCATGCAAACTTTGCCCGTACTTCCAGGCACATCCAATTAACGTCTATAGGGATTAGCCTTTACGACAGGTCCTGCAGCGATCCAAGACATCTGGAAGGTTGCTTAAGTGGAACATCGAGCTCAGTCAGTTCGACATCACATATCTGCCTCGAAGAGCTATCTAGGGAAAAGCATTGGCAGAGTTCATAGTAGAGTATACCATGCAGGACGAGCCCCTAGAGAGTGGTGTAATCCCTACTATATGATGGAAGCTATATACCGATGGAGCATTCAATGATCATTGTTCCAGAGTTGGCATCGTCCTTGTAACCCCTGAGAACCAGTCGATTTGCTACGCTTTGAAGCTTGATTTTCCCGCTACGAACAACAAAGCCGAGCATGAGGCATTAATTGCTAGACTTAAACTTGTTAGAGAGCTCGGGGTGAAGTCTATCGAAATCTTTTGTGACTCGCAGCTGGTGGTGTACCAAGTTAAAGGGGACTACTAGGCAAAGGGACAACAGCTTGCCCCTATCTTACCTGAGTTCAGGAGTTGTCGACAGATACCGAATACTATGACATTTCGCATATCCCGCATAAGCAGAACGGAGAAGCCGACTCCTTGGCAAAGCTCGCGAGCACTGGTGATGCACAACATGTGGGCTTGGTTCCAATTGAGACACTACATACCCCAAGCATAAATGTGATGTAAGTTGATCAAGTACCGGAAATGGAACCCGAAAGGGAATCATGGATGACTCCATTTAAAGAATACCTGTTGCATGGAACCTTGCCTGGGAAGAGGAACGAAGCGACAAGTCCTTCGTAAAACTTCACAGTATATTATGCAAGAAGTGACTATGTATAGAAAGGGGTTCTCTTTTACCTTGCTTTGGTGTATCGCCCATGATGAGATAAAGCATGTCTTGAAAGAAGTCCACGAGGGAGAATGTGGCGATCACATTGGAGGGCAAATGCTAGCAAAAAAGATACTCCGTTATGGGTACTACTGGCCGGTTGTGAACCGGGACGCCGCTGATTATGTGAGATGATGCGACAAATGCCAGATATATGTGAAAGTCCCAAGAGCACCTCCAACAGAGATTATGCAAATGGTTAGTCTATGGCCATTCGTCGTATGGGGAATCAATATCATCGGCTCTTTGCCAATTTCCAAAGGTGGCGCGAGATATGCAATCATCACAGTTGACTACTTCACCAAATAGGCTGAAGCGGAGCCGTTAGCTACGTTCACAACCAAGAAAGTCATCAACTTCGTTGTTCGAAATATTGTGTGTCGTTTCATTCTTCCGCGAACTATCGTGACTGATAATGGGACTCAATTTGATAATGCTGAGTTTAAGGAGTTTTATCGGTGATATCACATTGAAAAGAGATTTGCGGCGGTCGCTTGCCCTCAGGCGAATGTACAAGTTGAAGTTGTAAACAAGATTATAAAGTCTATCCTGAAAAAGCATTTGGAAAAGGCTAAAGGAAAGTGGGTGGATGAACTTCCTACGACGCTCTGGGCCTACAGGACCACCCATAAGTCTACGACTGGCCACACTCCATTCGCTCTCATTTACGGAGCCGAAGCAGTGATTCCTGTAGAACTCGAAGTCCCTTCCTATCAGGTGACTTACTACGATCCCAGAACAAACCAAAATCTCTTATTGGAGTCATTGGACTTTATCGATGAGAAGCGTGAGGAGGCCGATTTGAGAGCAGCCGCACATCGACACCGAATCGCCCGGTACTATAATACTAAATTCCGATCGAGAACCTTTGAAGTTGGTGACCTTGTCCTGAAATAAATTTTTCCAGTCCCATCGCACATGAACCTGACATGGGAAGGGCCATACGTCATTGAACATAGGCTTGGAGAAGGAACTTTTAAGCTAGCGACTATTGATGGTCTGATGCTTCCAAGAGCGTGGAATAGCAAACATTTACGATGCTATTTCACCTAGACTATTTCTTTTACATTTCAGTTGTATTTGCTTTCAATATTTGCTTTAGTATTTGACTTTGTCGATATGACAAGTTATTATGTTCCTATTCTTATGATGAATAAAAGCTTGAAGCTTCCTTTGCGTAAACTACTGTTATTGCATGTTATGCTAAGTATGTGTTGGAACTGATTAATATCGACATCTGCGATGTATGAACAGATGCGTAGAGTTAAAAATCGACCAGTTATACCGATCCTCGATAAGAATGAACATGGGGGTTTTGTAAGTTTGCTAGGCTGGCGATTTTCATAGATGAATCAAAAGGCAATTTTCGCAATGAGTAACAAAGGTCGCCAATGGTAGGAGAATGACAAAAATCTCTAAGTCCCTGATGCGGACTAGAGTACTCTAAGTCCCTGAAGCGGACTAGAGTATAAACGATTTGACAAAATCTCTAAGTCCCTGATGCGGACTAGAGTACTCTAAGTCCCTGAAGCAGACTAGAGTATAAACGATTTGACAAAAATCTCTAAGTCCCTGATGCGGACTAGAGTACTCTAAGTCCTTGAAGCGGACTAGAGTATAAACGATTTGACAAAAATCTCTAAAGTCCCTGAAGCAGACTAGAGTAATCTAAGTCCCTGAAGTGGACTAGAGTATAAACGAATTGATAAAAATCTCTAAGTCCCCGATGCGGACTAATGCAGACTAGAGTACTCTAAGTCCTTGACGTGGATTAGAGTATAAACAATTTGACAAAAAATCTCTAAGTCCCTGACACGAACTAGAGTATAAATGATTTGGCAAAAAATCTCTAAGTCCTTGACGCGGACTAAAGTACTCTAAGTCCCTGACTGCGGACTAGAGTATAAACCATTCAGAAAGCACGACCGCCCATGACGAAAAATCTTAAGTCCCAGATTGCGGACTAAAAAAAACAAAACAAAAACTTTTATTCACAATCCAAAAAATTACTTACAAATTATTCAAAAGTTCGGGATCCACACCCGTACATTTGCTACTTGGTAAAGAAACACATGTCTAACTTATCTAGACTATGTACAATGACACAAGACGCTAACTATTTCTTCGATTTTTTCTCCTTCCTACGTTTTTCGGGAGTTGAATCGGTCGATTGTCTCTTTCGAGATCCTTTGCTGCCCAAAGTGGAGGCACTTGAGGAAGGAGGAGGAACCTCAATAGGAGCTGTCCTGCTAGGTGGGATGAATTACAGAGGCCTGAGGAGAGGATTTTCAACCGCCACCACATCGGGATCACCCTTGACTTCACGTTTCGACTTTTCCTCCTCTTCAATTTGTTCTTTCATGCTGAGTTTAGTGGTATGCTCTTAAGCACCCGTGACCACAATGTCATCAAGCTCTTAAGCAAATGATGGGTCTTCGAGCTTGTCCTCATCGAGTGCCCCAATCACTTGAGCATGAGGCCTCGGAGTATCTGTAGCAGCCGGATCCTCGACCATTTTTCCTTGGTGCTCCTTAGCGACATCGCTCCTAGGAGTTAATTCAGAACTGGGATGAACTGCAAAAATTCATCAAAATTCAAGCATTAGTCTCTAGTCGTTATATGCCAGAAACAATAACTTTTTTAATTCGAAGGAGTTCAATACGGTACCAGCATCCGGTTGGCTCTCAGTAGTCATCGGGTTACTCCCTTCAATGATGGGAGACAACATGTGCGGGCCAAGTCCGGGCCTGTCTGGATCATAACTGACGTGTTTCTCCATGGGTTGGGAAGATGACGTTTCGGCCGGTTGAATAGGAGGAGGACCCTGGGGTTCAGTTCCGGAAGTCCCTATGATATCTTCTTTTTCCTTAGTCGGTGCAAGAGCTTTGTAGAATTGAAGTCACGCAGCAGCCAAATCAGACGGCTCATTTCCCCGAAGCACTTCTTGCGCAAGTGCCTCTTCATCAAGCTCTGCCGCTCCCAACTCTTCTTTCTTGATTTTTTTGATGATCTCCCAAGCTTCGGCAAGCGATTTGAGACAGCCTTTGCCTAGAAAATTCAATTCACGGTGAAGGAGAACTTTTGCATTGTATTCGACAATGCGCGGATCGAATAAGCACTTGATCTCTTCCCTGCCAGATTCAGTTGCTGCCTCAAATTGGGAGTTGGCTTCTGCGAGCACCTCTTTCCTGCCCTCTTCACGGGCGGCTTCTTTCAAGACTTCGATTTGGGTGAGTTGTTCATCGAGTTTCGTCTTTAAGTTCCTTGTTTCGATAATCTCTTTGCAGTATTTCTATGACTTTTTTCTTCCCTCTCTTTGAACAGTAATTTTTCTAGCTCCTCAACATGGCGGGTTAAGCCATCTTTCTCCTTTTTTAAGGAGTCTTTCTCTAAAGCCAAGGTGCCACTGTGTTGAAGTGCAACATCCAGTTCCCTCTTATGCGAAGTCTACAGGCATCTTACTGCCTTGGCCATCTCCTCTGCATTTTTCTTTGCCTCGGCAAATTGAGCCTTACATTTGAGCAATTAAGCATCTTGATGTTTGATGATATCTATGTCGTGAATGGCCTCTAACTTAAGGCGATCGATTTCGTGCTGGCACTCGATGGAAACTTCGGAGACTTTCTCAGCTAAGTGAATGAACACTTCATGCTGGACGTACACATCATTCATGCATGATAATGAGCTCTCTTTGGCACTTCCAGGAATGATGTGTATTGAGGGGAGGAATTTGAGCCCGTCAAAGTAGATTTTTGGGAAAGTAGCTTTGAGTTCAACTAGTTTCTCTGCTGTAGTAGGATCTTGGGCTGGAACCGGTGGGATCTATTCAGACGTAACCAATGGATGTTTGCGACGCTCACGAGATTGCCTAGTACTTGATGATCCAGAGTGTTAATCATGGGGAGCGGCAGCCTGGGAACCCCGATGTGTGGATTTATCTCCGCTATGAGCCGGAGGGTTAGATGGATCGCCTTTTCGCGGTGCGTGGGTCTGATATTTCCTTCTGGACGAAGAAGAAGATTCTCGAGAATAATAGTCTATGTCCCATCCTTCATCTTTGTCTTAGCGTCTTCCAGATTCGGAGTCCCGACCCAAGCGGTAGTAAGTGGAAGAGCCGCAGATGCTATCGAAAGCATGCGAGTGAGACATTGCACCTACAAAAGAGCCAAATAGGAACATATTAGGAGTTGTTATGTGAAGAGTTAATCACAAGTGGATGGTGGAGTGCAAGTGCTTGTGTGTGTCCTATTGTTTCCCACCAACGGACCAGTAACATTAGCTTTACTCATTGGAGTTTCTTCTCCTCTGTTAGAAGGTTGCACTCCTTTGCCGCTTCTCGCGGGTGAGCTAAGCCCTTCGATGTCAAGATTGGTGAAGTTGTAATTTAATAAATCGTCCGGGATCGAGATGTCGGAGAGTCTCTTAAATGAGCTCTCCATCTGTTGAGAAGACGATTCTTTTTCAACTGGAGTTATGACAAATTTTGGGGTTGCCCCGGCCTTCCTTTTTCGTATCCTATACGCCAAACTTTTTCCTTTCTTCGAGGGAGGTTGCGATTGGCTATAGTGTGGCGCTTCAACTGCTGGCATTTTTCCAAGGCCCATGTCTTCGTTTCTCGGCCCTACATCCTGCGATTCTTTATCTCCCCCTCTTCGATGTCCTCTTGGGTTTCCCTAACAGGGGGCATCGCAGGGTTGGTATCTCTACTCTTCTCTCGACGACAGTCTTTGAAATTGCTTTGCTTCCATGGAGACCAATCAGGTCGAGGGCGGACACTTGAAAGAATTGAATATATTAGTATGATTAAGGAAGAAGCTGCGACTTGAATCTTTGAACTAAAGACGAAGGCAGAAATGGAACTTACGTCCTTCCAACCATCTTATTGCGAAGCCAGGAGGACACCGTACGTAGAACCATTTTGTGTTTGAATAGGGAAAGTTTATTCCATGCGCCCGTTAAGACCTGGCATTTGGGCAGGGGTTCAAGAAAGACGTACAAAGGACCATTAGCCCATCTTTTAAAATTGTAAATGTATCGGATGTCTTCAGGAGTTGGTGGACGAAATAGGACGTTCATGAAGAGAAGAAAAGTGCCATGGATAAAAGCATTACTGTTAGGGTGTAGCTAAGTAGGAGTGATCCCTAAATATCTCAATATTTCCCGAACAAAAGAATTGAAGGGAGGCACACATCCAGCCCAGCACATGAACTTGTTACATGCAGTATATCCGGCTGGGGGCAAGTGAGGTCTGTCTTGCCTCGACGAAACTAGAACGTCTTCGAAAGGAATCCCATGGATAGAACATAATCGACGAAGAGCGGCTTCGTCGATTCTTGACGCTTGTGAGTCAGCTGGATTGTTCAGAATGGCATCCTCCGCAGCATCAAGAGCTGGATCAATAACTTGTAAGAATAACTGGGATGTCGAAAAAAAGATTTGCTTGTGGGTCAGGTGCCCCTACTTGTTCTGTTCGCTGACTCGGTCTAGGTTTATCAGATAAGGTATCAAAACTTGATCTTGTGGTCGATTTAGAAGACATTTTGGTTGGTTGCTTCATGTAACCTGGGGTCTATGGCAGCTATACTCAGCAAACAATCAATATTAGAAACAATAACCTGTCCCCCCGTGTCGTGTGTGAACTAGTGCAGTTTGAAATCAGAGAAGCAAAAGTAAAGTGTTAAATCTTAGAGGTTTCTTCTAGAAAGACTGTCAACGCTGACCGTCTTAATTGACATGAAGGTTGATCGGCAACCAGTGCTTTAGGATCAAGATGTTGACATTTCGAATTATAAAGTCTATTTTGTTTAGTCGATTTCGTACTTAGTTCGTGATTAAGTAGACCGAGAATTTGTATCGTTCGAACTCAAGTCCATAAGTCCAAGTATGCATGTCGCATTGTTATCAACCATTTTATGTCCAGGCAAGGCAACATGCAATTAAGCGTCTTAGTGACTTAGGTTAAAAATGGTTTTTACTGTCAACACCGAACCCTTTGCCCTATGTCTGTCCCTTTGCCCCAACCACACAACCAATCCCTATCTATAGACATTGCCGAACCCTATACTAGACAAGTCATACCGATCCCTTAACTAAGGCCACTAGCACTGATCCCTCATACAACAGACTCCTGCTGATCCCTCACAAAACCATCTCCTACGGATCCCTCTCATCAAACTCATTTCGTACATCGACCTCTCTCCCCGTAGCTACTTCTCACCGATCCCTCAACAAAGCTATTCCTTAAAACTTTCAATAGACCCCTACATCAAAGTGATCTACACCGATCCCTTTTTCCCAAGTTCACCACGGGGTCGGCATATCTAATGCCGACCGACCCTTTCAAAAAAATAAATAATAAATGAATAAAAATAAAAATGAATAATAAATGATAAATAAATAAGATAATGAAAGAACAAAATATACATGTATGTAATAATGTAATTTAAAAGGAAAGGGAAGGGGAGAAAAGCGTGAATGATGGATATGAGTGAGATAAGAAGGAAAGCAGGGGGCAATAGCAGATGTTTGAAAACCAAATGACAACCGCTATCGTGAAGATTAGATTATAAACTGGAGCATACATAATAAAGCACTTTGGCAGAGACCAACGACGTCCGAACACGTTCGGGAGTCAACAACAGAAACACGTGTATGAGCATACACAGACGAGATTTATGAATTTAACTTTTTGAAAGGTTAAATCAAAAGAAAACCTGAAGACTTCATATGACCAAATTTGTGCATTCTAATGGAACGAGACGCCAGACCTATTCCATCGAAGGTTAATAAAGGAACAATGATCAAACAGGGACTTGGATAGACCTGTTCTCGGGAACCTGGGTTTCTCCAATTCAGAGCATGTCATGTTATTCATAAGACATACTTTGGAGGGCAAGTGTTACCCAGTACCTTGACCCGGTTACACAAGGATGATTACGAAGGCCAGACTCGACTATTAATGAGAGGGATGGTCATGAGACAACGTCCATATGACCAAAGTGTAATGCTCGAACAGTTGAATCCAGCCCAGGGTAAATAAGGCCGACAGATAGATAATGCAGGATGTCGGAATTATGGAATTTAGTTTCGTTTGAATACGGGTCGGCATGGATGTTTGACAAATTGAAGGAAGTATGGATGGGTTGGCATAACTTGTAAAACCAATGGGATCAGCACATTAATGGCTTATGCAAAAGGGGTCGGCATAGTGTGTTTGGCTCGGCATAATATGTATGGGTTGACGTGATGCAATGGGTCGACATAATATGGATGAGGCACAGAGGGATCGACATAGCATTTAGGAAACCAAAGGGGTTGACATGGCTCATTCGTAGGCTATGGGTCGGCATGACATGTTTGGCTCGGCACAACACAGCATGTTTGGATCGGAGTTGCATGGTATATAAGGAAGGGATCGACATACGTTGCAAGATCGGATGGGATCGACACAACCCAGACCGAGTTAATATTCCAACTAAAGTACTACAAGAACCATAGCTGCACATGTCCAAATGTCATGATACTTGAAGTACCATCATGCCACACCATAAAAGAGCTACCATAAGGATCGCTAGCCCAAACTCAACCCATGGAGGGGTCGGTACCGACCCCTATCCATTGAGAGTTGGGCCTAGCCCTCCTTATGGTGGGCCCATGTGGTTAAGGGGGTCCAAGTGCCGAAGTTTCAGTCAGATTAGAGGCTGCCTTCATCTATAAATACAGGGGCATGAGGCCATTTTGAGGGACTTTTGGCTTACAAGTGAAACTCTTCCATTATTGTAACCAATTTCCTTTTGTTCTTCCCTGATTTCTTGCTATTTCTAACTGATTATAACTGTAATCAAGCGAATCGTGAAGCAATAAAGAAAGTATTCAAAGTGGATGTGGGCAATCAACGCCGAACCACTATAAATCTTTTTTTTGCTTTTTGCTACATTTTTCTTGATATCTAGTGTTATTCCTCTGTTTTCACTTAATTTCTTCATTTATTTCACTACTTAAACCTATTCTTGGGTGTTTGTGGAACAATCTCAGTAATAAAATATCAGCATCAATATAAAATATAGGCCACCTATAAAAGAATCATATATAATAAAAGATACGAGAATCCATTATACACTAGAGACTGTCACAGGTATAATCTCATCCCCTCATATGGAATAATAGAGAATATATCATGACGAGTAAATGACTATACATAAGACACGAAGTCCTAGGTAGAGTCATATCTCATAATAATATAAATAGTATATGCCTATCTACCACACACACCGGAACCATACGGGAGGCTGACAACACGCCTGCCTGCTCTAAGAGCCTCACATGTGTCCATATGACACTGCTCCTTCAGTCATCGGTAACCTTCCCCTCGAGATCGTGACAAGATCTACCTTTGTGCTCGTCTATGCAAAGACTCTACACGGTAACGATTCAACACATGCCTTTATAGGTAACTGACTACTGGCCTAGGTGATACAGGGGCAAACTCACATCTACCGACACACGACCATAAATATATATAAAATGGTGTCATAGATCCGGGTGCGACCAAAGTGATCGGGCCGCCAGGGTGGATACTGGCCAATCTGGTTCACTTTTGAAACATAAAGGAAGTTGGAAAAGATAGATAGACACATAGTATTTATATTCTAATACATAGCTCTACATAAACTTCAACACACGACCCTATATATTATCGACACACGGCTCGATACAATTGCCGACACGCGGCTCGATACAATTGCCGACACACGACGTGATACAATTGCTCATACACGGCTGTATACATAACTCACCACAACAAGCATCTCACAAATCCCCATTACGTGAGTATCATCTATTTACAATGAACAACCAAATAAATATCACAACAGTGTCCTTTACCACTGCGTGATACTCAAATGTTTATTCACTGCTCATAAACTACACTCAATCTCCATAATTTTCTATATAACATGTCCAAAGAATAACCAGAGAAATGTTCCCGAATGCCCCATCCCAATGGTATTATAATTCCGTTTATTCTAATTCCTCATCACATAAAATTAGAACCATCACAAACAAAATATTCCAAATATCACAATATCACGAATCCATAAAAAAGATTGTCATCGCCGTATTACATCAAAACACTAAAAAATCAACATCAACGGTGAATCACTCTTATGATCCAATTCAATATATATGAAATGAATGATCAGAAAAGTAACATAAAATAGATTATTCAAATATATATATATATATAACAACAAATCAATATTTAATGATGAATCATTCACAATATATGATCTTAATATAATAAAATAAGTGCTTATTGCTTGTTGTAATATAATATACAAGTGCATTTCAAGAATTCTAGCTTCTAGATTGAAAGTTTTTCTACCATCTATAATTTCCTCTAACCAAGATGCCTATCTTCCCAAAAGAAATATACTTGATAATGTCCTCTTAACCTATGAGCTTATGATTGGATATTCTTTCCCATATATCTCTCCAAGAGCTATGCTCAAAATTGACATCAAAAAGGCCTTTGATTCAGTTAGTTGGTATGCTCTTATGTGTACACTCAAAAAATTGAATTTTCCTTCTAAATTCTCCAACTGGATTTATTAGCGCATTTCTACAGTCAAATATTCTCTTATGATCTATGCTCATGCTATTGGCTATTTCAAAGGTAATAATGGATTGAGGCAGGGTGATCCAATTTCATCCTATTTGTTTATAATTATAATGGAAATTCTAACTCTAGCTTTTCAAAAGCAAGTTGTTGAGAAAAAATTCATCCTTTATCCCAAATGTAGATCTCCAATGGTTACCTCTCTTGCCTTTGCTTATGATTTGTTAGTTTTAACCAAACCTACTATGCAATCTCTGAATTGTATTATGGACACACTTGATTCACTCTATAATTTCTCTGGACTAATGACAAATGCTCAAAAATCTTATATTCGATTGCTGGTTTGCCTCCTGAACAAATTATACAATGCTTAAACATCACCAATATGCTTCCTCTTCATTTTGATATGTCATACTTCAGTATTCCTTTAGCTACTAAAAGAATATCCATCTCTTAATGTATTCCTTTATATGAAAAAATCACCAATGTCTTCTCCAAATGGAAGAATAGATTCCTATATCTCAGCCAGGAATACTTGTGATCATAAATTCTGTAATTTTTTTCGATGACCATTTACTAGTGCATGACTTTTCTCCTCCCTACGAAGCTAATTGCCATGATCAGAACTGCCATGATTAGATTTCTATGGTCTGGTTCTATTCATAATAGGAAATTATCTCTAATTGCTTTTAATAAATTGGTGATGCCAAAATGTAATGGAGGGTCAGGAATTATGAATTAAAAAAAAGAAACATAGCTGCCTTACCGAAACATTTTGATAACCTTGTTAATAAATCTGACTCTCTATGGGTTGCCTGGTGTATCAAGCACAATCTTAAGGACAAAGGTATATGGCCGTTGAAACCAAAATAGGCACATAACTGGGTGTGGAAATCTATGTTAAAAATGAGAGATCATTTTCTTCCTTAAACCAAACTTATTCTCAGTCCTCGTCGCAATGTGAAATTCTAGAATGTGCCTTGGATTAGGCAAGGCTTGATATTATTTAACTCCCTATCTCATGAAGATCGGCAACAAAGTGAGGTCTCTACGAATGCTAAGGCTGTCTCCTTTATAAGACACGGCACCATCACTCTTCCTTGCACTTGCAACTCCTTTGTCAACCAGTTATGGAACTCATTCAACAACACTCCCTATGTCTTTGTCACCTTTGATATTTACTATTGGACTGATGATATGAAGGTACATTCTAGTCATATCATATATAAAGCAATAGAAGCTAAATTTCATGCTTTGGAAAATCTTCAAAAATTCTCTTCATACTCTAGCTAATCTAGCGCGAAAAGGACTTACTACTGCCACTTCCTATCTATTCTGTAATACTAGAGATGAAGATATACATCATCTTTTCTTTAACTGCTCATTCACTCATTTTCTATGGAGGAAAATAAAGTTAAAAGGTGGTTTTGATCGACCTGTTTGGGACAGGAAGATAGAATGGTCGAATATTTGTAAGGCAACTAGATGGAAGCAATCATCCACCTTTGAGCTCCTAATCCTTCTCAAGGTTACTGTGAATGAAATTTAGAAGGAGAGAAATGATAGGATTTTCAATCTTAAGAAAAGGAAACACATGGAATTATACTACGCCATTTGCTAGAAATTCGTTCTGCTATGTCTTTGTCTTCTTTTCCATTTGATAGGTCCACTTTGCTCATCTGGAGTTGATTAGCTTTTTGTTTGTATTTTCCTTCTTTAGTTTGCACTTTTTCTCTTATATTTTCTCTGTAATTTTATTTATGATTGTAAATATTTCTTACTTGTTATAATAAAATGGAAGGGGCCATTCAACCCCGCTGGCTTTGCCAAAAAAAATAAGTGCTTAGAAATGGATAATTAATTAAAACCAAATATTACAACTAATTTCTCAATTAAATAATAATTTAATATTCACCAATAACATTAGAAAACATGTTTCTTTCTTTTAAAACCCCAAAAATAGTTTGCAAAACTAAGTATTACGCATAACAATTATTTCGTAAATTTCTGTAACTAAATACTATTTTTAAACAATTTTATAAGATCTAAGTCAATTAATCATATTCATAATCTATATTTTTTATTTTTCAAAACTTCAATTATATTCAAAATTACGTTAAATATACCTTAGAAATTCTTAAATATCAATTAGAAACAATTTCATATATTTCTAGAATTTTATAAGATTTTTATAAATTTATTACAATCAAAAACTAATTTTTTATTAAATAATCTACCTCTAAATTAAATGAATAATTATTACTATTGAATAAAACTTTTCTCCTTTCAAATTTATATATACAGAACATATTTTTATTTATAAACATTTTTATTTATATAAATTATTAATATATATATATATATATATATATATATATAACAAAATAAACTCACAAAACACAGAGACATACACAAAATTGTGCACAATCGGTCGCTACTACGGTCGACCGGTTGCCCTAGGTTGTTGACTGGTCGGAGGCACTAAAGATGGATTTTCTAGCCTAAACTTCATTAATTCAAGCGATCTCCTCCATTGACTTGCTGCTAACTTGACTAACTCTATGCATGCAACATCATACATCCAAATATCAATCCAAACACAAAATATATACATCGAAGTATATGATATCGATATAGATTCGTGAGTAAGAAACTCACCTACTCTTGCTTTTCTTCCTCTCTCTCTCTCTTTGAACACACGCACACAGAACCAAAACCCCCACCAAAAACTCAAATTCCCTTCAACTATAAGTGCATAAGAGTGTCGAGATACTATATCCAAATTTGGGAATTTATAACAATTTATTAGATTTTTCCAATGTGGAAATGTAATTCAGTATATATGGACTTCGTAAATGGGTTGCCAAGGACAAGGGCAAGGAATGAAGGCATATGGGTCATAGTTGACAGATTAACTAAGTGTGCCCATTTCATTCCAGTGAAGGCTAAGAGGATTGCGCTGAAATTAGCAGAAATGTATGTGCAGGTAATAGTGAAACTACATGGGGTGCCTAGTACTATTATTAGTGATCGAGATTCGCTATTTACTTGCACATTTAGGCAAAGTCTGCAGAAGGTATTGGGTACAGAACTGTGCATGTGTGTTTCATACCATCCTCAGATAGATAGGCAGACCGAAAAGATCAACGGGGTCCTGGAAGACTTGCTAGGAGCATGCATTTTAGAATTCGGTGGATCGTGGGAAGATTACTTACATCTGGTAGAGTTCTAATATAAAAACAAGAATCAGAGCAGTATTGGGATGGCTCCATTTGTGGCGTTGTAGGAAAGCCCATGTAAGTTGCCTGCATGTTGGTTGGTGGCAAGGGATAGGATTGTGTTGGGACCAGATGTGCTGGAGGATGATACTAAGAAGGTGGAACTAATTCGAGCTAGAATGAAGATAGAGCAGTCCAGGCAGAAGTGTTATGCTGACACTAGGAGGAAGGAATTAGAGTTCGCAGTATGCGATCAAGTGTTCGTGAAGGTTTCTTCGATGAGGGGTGTAATGCTCTTCGAAAAAGCTAAGTTAGCACCCAGATATGTGGGACCATTTCTGATCATAGATAGGATTGGGAAGATAGTGTATAAGGTGGATATGCCTAGCATTTCTGCTGGGATTCATAATGTGTTTCTCGTATCATGTTCGTGGAAATGCATTAGAGATTTGGGCTAGTAGTTAATCAGAGCACGGTAGAAGACCTAGTCATAAAGCCAGATATGACATATGTGCGTAGACCGGTTCAAATAGTCGATCAGGATGAGAAGCAGCTTCGGAACAAGGTAGTGAAGCTAGTGTATGTCCAGTGGAGCGCAGATCGGTAGGATTGCACGTGGGAAATAGAGGATAAGGTTACAAAGACCTATCTAGAGTTATTCGTTTCAGATTAGTGCATGAGCTATGTATTGAGTTGTACTGCTATATGCCATATATATGTATGAATATTATGGTTGTTTAACATACTAGTAGATAACTCTAGTATGTTTTATATATACGAACTGGGAATTTATTGGTATGCTTAGGGTAAGCATGGAACATAGGACAAATCTCTACTAAACCTCAATTGAATTTCAGGGGCAAAATTCCTTTAAGGATAGAAGACTATAACAACCCTAAATTTATAATTAAAAAAATTAATTAATTAAAAGGCCGGAGCAGGCTAAATAAGAGAAGTAAGGGGAAATGAATTAATAAAAAGGGGGTATAAGGGCCCAAGCCTAAATTATTATAGGACAATAAACATTACTCCTTTCTATTCATTTATTTCATCCTACCTAAAATAAAATAAAACCTAAAATTGGTGGTTTAGAGTGGACAAGTAGGAAGAAGTTAAAGAAAACGTAAGCTAAAGGGGATTAAGAAGACTAAAGTTAGACATCTTAAATATCTATGTGAGTAATACTTAACCTTTCTATAACGATCTATAATATATGGTCTTGGTTTAGATTTGTATGTTTTTAGGTATTATGGGATTCATATAGATTTCTATTACTAAACACAAAAGCTTAATGAACGATATGGAAAAGAATAGATAAACATGGGATGTTTAGATGTGCTTTCCTTACTTTAACAATTTTGAAATATAATGAAAATTTTATATGATGTTCTAATCATGATTTTAGAGATGGGTTTTTAGTTTGAGAAATTTCTTAAAGCTTATATCATTTGATATGATTTATTGAAGGTGCACAACTAGAAAACAACTAAGGAAAATACCCTTAAAAGTCCAAATAAAGATTAAATATGTTACAACAAGTGTTCACAAATTTTAGGGAATTTACTAGGATTTTCTGTAAGGAAAATAAACCAAAATTGGCTAAGAACTATGTTGGGACAGCAAGGAACTGCGGAGATGCATGACAATAAAATAATAAGGGAAAAATATATTAATAGATGTTGGGAAAAGGGAAACCAGGTCCAAATCATTTCCTAAAAAGAATGCAAAAGGACACTGGAAATAAAAAAAAGTAAAATAGTGACAAATAAGATAGCGACATGTGTAAAGACGTTGTTAAAGAAGTCAGAGTTTGTCCGAAACGACGGCTGGGTGACGACCCTACATTATATGTAAGAACCGCGCACAACATGAAGGGGTCATGCTGCGCCATAATTGGGAAGGGAACACTTAATAAGAAAGGTGGAAAGCACTCAGCGTCGGGGCATAATAGTAGTGCTCCAAGAAAAGTAGTAAACGAAACCCAATAAAAGATAAGTAGGCATGACTCGGAGAGAGGCCGGGTTAGTACGAGGAAGGGATCCTGCGCTAGAAATAAGTTTGGAAAGGCTATTGACGCTGGGTGGGGACGCTCACTCGAATGCACACCTTGGGAAGGTGAGGAAAGGCATTTAACTTCCAAGGACCGTGAGGCAGTTCCATGGCTTAAACATATGTTTAAGTGAATGCACACCTTAGGAAGGTGAGGAGAGGCATTCACGAATGCACATTTAGAGAAGGTGAAGAAATGCATTCAATTACGCATGGCGCAATATTAAATTGTGAAGGAGAAATAAATAAGAACTGTGCGGGATGCAATATTAAATCGTTAAAGAAAAAATAAGAAATACCTATGCGGGGCGCAGTACTAAACAATTATGGAATGAGTATGAAGATGCGTGGGGCGCAATGTTGAGCAGTAGCAAGTCATACAATAGATTAGATAATAATCTAACTGGGGAACCAAGTAGGGACTACGCAGGGTCCGCAGTAGTAGAGTGTTGTATTGATTTAAAAGAATGAACAAAATTTGGAATTGAGTGGGGACTGCACCGGGGGTGCAGTAGTAAATGAGGATCGCTTAGGAAAGTGTAGGATGTAGATGTAGTTAAGTTCCAAATGCATCTGCATTTTGAATATTCCACTCTTGATGTTTGAATAGTGAGGGGGGAATCCAATTTGTGTAGTACGGTTTGGTCTCACTATATGATTGTTTTAGGTAAGTATTATTCACATCAAATTTTATATATGACCCGTGTTTTTATTATTGCTTTCCCCATAACCTCACGGGTGCTCATTTTAGTAGGCTGGGTTTATGAGATTAGGCTGGTATGTAATAAGAGCTGTAGTAGGAAGATCAATGACGAAGAAGGATGCTTTTAGCTAATAAAGATTTTTTTTGATGTACTAAATAGAGCGGACTGCATCATCATACGTTGACCCGACTCTATACTATATTATTTTTATTATATTTGATTATGACAGAAGTATATGTAAATGATGCTAAAGCAAATTTTAAAGTAATGAAAAATTTTAAGCTGCTCTGTTTACTTTATCCATGTTAATTAATAAACTGAACTCACTCTCATCGTTGGAAGATAATTCAGATGACGACTGGAGTATCATCAGCGTTCATCTTCGATTCCCAAGTGGGGGATGTTATAGCAGCCTACTATGCAAGCCTGTTCACATGAAGTAATAACTATACATGAAGGAAAATAATGAAGTCAGATTACAAGCGATGGCTTCGGGTAAGTAACACGGGACGACTTGGACTACAACACGGTAGTAATATATGTTAGCTTGAGAATTGCATGTGACTGTTAATAACGTTTTAATTAAACGCGATGGCTATGGGTAGCTGATATACAATAAGTAATATGTAACTTGTAATTGTTTAGGAAGCTATATTTTTCTAAGTAAAATAACAAAAACTTAGGGCTCTTTGGAAGATAATTTCCAAGTGTTATCGAACTACTTCATTAGGATGAAATAAGTGTTGAGTTACGGGGGTGTACCTATTTGTGTGTTATCTATCATTAAGTATTCTGTGATATAATTAGGAGTTAGCAGGAACCAGATGGCCAGTGCCCACCCTAACGGGCTGATCGTGGGGTCACGCCCTAGATCTATGACACCTTGGTTATATATTAGATGTGCATCATGAGATTTTAGAGAAAGGTGGAGTAGCCTTTAGAGTGGTGTAGCCCGTAGGGTGGTGTAGCCCTAGCCTCTTTAGTCATGAAGACCAGCAGTTTGTTACCATAAGGGCATGATCTGGGTCATGATTAATGCATAGCATAGTCTTCCAGCGTGTATGTGACATGCGGTGGATATAGTCTCGATAGGTTGGTAACTAAAGACCGTAGGAGCAGATCCGGACGGTCTAGCCCTGGGCTTCTGGAGTAGGCAGAGCAGCTATAAGTCTTCCTTCTGGTTCTACACTGAATGGTAGATAAGTACATATTATTTATATACCACACCTAAGTATTTGGGTGGATCCAGATGAATAACCCAGTTGCTCTTGGAGATGGCGGATAACCTTGTTGTGGTTTGACTAGGTGGCGTAATCCAGATATTATGAGCTCATTGGGTAGTGTAACCCATACATTACGATTTGATTCCCGTCATCATTTATTTCTTCATGAGGAGATGAGATTATATCTAGATGGGTGTCCAGAGTATAGTGGTTTCTCATGTCTCTTATTGTATATAATTTTACTATTATGGGGCCTATATTTTATATTGATAATGATATTTTATTTTTTGAGATTGAGAGATATATAGGCAATGTCGTGTGCTAGCCTGACTATACTTGGTGATATCTCACCTATTATTAATTTCTGGGTTTTGGTTATGATACCTGAATATGGATGATTCACCCTATAACAACCCTGTAATTGGGGATAATTAATAATATAAATGAAAATTACTTAATTGGTTAAAATAGATCTTTATAAATTAAATAAGTACAATTTTGGATTTTTACATGGAATATTGAAAATTATAATAAGGAAATGGGTAAGTTCTGAGATTAATTGTTTGTTTCGAAAGTTGTGAAATAAATAAATTAGAAATTAATTAATTAATGGATTAAAAGATATGAATTTTTTGTAGTTTAAATTAAATGAATTAAGTATAATGTAAATTAATTATTATTTGGAAAAATGATAAGTTAATTATATAAAATAAATAATGGAATGAATTATTAGAAAATTAGCATGATAAAATTAATTTTGTTATTGGGTTTGAATTGATAATTGGTATCATGAAACAAAAGAAAGATAAACGAGAAAGAGGAAATAAAAGAAAAAGAAAATAAAGGTGTGAAGCCCAACAACTTAAGGCCCAATAAACTAAACCTTAAAATCTAAGTATCCATTTCTATTTCTAGAGATTTCCAATCTCCAGATTTTTCTACCTCATCTACTAGTCCAAGGAATGAATACATTTTAGGGGAGGCAAGAAAAACAACTACAACACACACTAAACTTTGCCTCTCTACATGTTCAGATTAATTTCAAATTAATTTCTACATATTTTAATCGCCCAATTCCAAGTTCCTGGATAGTTCTACACCATTTAGCCATCAAGTAGACAAAGATTTAATCATCAAGTTGAACTTACAAAAAGTGAAGGACATGAGAGGTGCAAGTGTGCAGTCGTTCTTCTACCACCCAAGGTGAGTAATCCACTCACAACTTCTATGTCTATATTGATGATATGATTGAGATGTTACCATGGAAGTGGTGCATCTCTGTTAATCTTTCTGTTACCTTTCTTTATCCACTTTTGCTGCTACCATGTCTATGTTTGTATAAACTGTAGTGCGCATGAGTGTATATGATTATGTGCATGATTCGTTCAATGTTTTTAAGCAAGAATCAAGTTTATATATATAGTTATAACTATGTATGTTAACTGGGTATAGCAAATTTTGTTAGAGCTTCCTGTTTTCATGTATATAATGTTTCATTATGTTTGTGTTTTAAATCCTTGAAGAGAATTGTTTATATGCGATGCCTCATTTTCTATAGAACATGCCTTCTCTTTCCCTTCTCATTAAATGTTTGTATGCACGTAATATAGTGAAATGGAGGGTTACTGTTGTATATGTGTATGCAAATGTGTGTGTTGAGTATTCTAGTATGTGTACATGAATGGATTTTAGTTTATGATGTGTAGTGCATGTGTGTTTGGGTGAGAGTGTTGACCGGGACATGATAACATGGGTTATGTCTCAAAGTGCGAGTGGATTGTATGGCGTGTGTTTTTATATGTGTGGTAGAGTCGTTATGCGTGTTTTATGTTAAGGTGTGTGTGCTGCTGTTGTTGTGTGAGTGATGTGCTTATGCAATCATGTGTGTTTATGTGTGGTAGGTGTTGTTGCATTTGAGTGAGGTAGTTGTTTCGTGCATGTGAATTGATGTGTTTGCTGAGCACCATTTCAGTGTGTGTATGTCTTCTTATGAGTGTTGTTTAAGTGTAAATTGTGTAATTGTGTGTGTGCGCGTTACTATCTATGTGAAAGAGTGAGAATATGTAGGGTTTTTATGTGTGGAAATTAGTGGCTGCGTGTGTGTATCCGGGTATATATAAGCAGCTTGGTGTGGTATGTGTGAGTGAATGCTTGAGAGATTATGTGTGTGTACTATATGTATGGGAGTTAAAATTTAGCATGTGAGTGCATGCTCTTGCCAGGGTGTATTGCGTTAAGGAGTGCTGTGTGAGTTAATTTATGGCACCAATACCCAAAAGATTATATAGAGAATGAAAGTGAAGAAAAGTAAATTAAAATGAGTAAAAACAGAACTACACACGTTTATAGTGGTTCGACCAACCGTTACTTACGTACACTTAATATTTTTATTGATAATACCACTATTTGACAAGTGCTATTCTTATGGTTCAGTACCAATCCACGGACAATTAGAAAAGATTATGTTAAAATTGCAAGATAGCAAAAAAGATTCCCGAAATGATGCCTATTTATGCCTATTTTTAGCTGTAGATCATCGGGAAAAGCTCTAGCACATCCTCCTCCACATTCTCCATGATCTAGGAGCAGTTTATCTCGAGAAGACATGGCCTTGTCGGCAGATTAGATGGATCGGTATTGATCATAGCGATAGATCGGTACCAATCCACTAAACTTCATCATGAATTTATTTGAACTCTTTGAAATGGAGAGAGTTGTGGTTAGCTTCGTGGTTTCCAACTTGTTTATATAGTTATGAGCTTGTTTCTGAGTTTAAATGATAGATTGGTGGAGGAGCAGAGTTGCTGATTTCTGGCGCTCGAAGAGTTCAGTAACAAACAATAAGAGAACGATCTATAAAGGTCAAAGTTGGTTGCTAACATCAATACTTGGGCACAGGAAGGAGTTGGAGTGGTATAGGTGCATGTGTATCATTCGGTACCGATTCTTCACCTCCATGGTGATGGATCGGTACCGATCCATCAGTTGGTGAAATCGGGCTTCGCAATTTTTTGAGTGACCTTGTTTTCAACTTGTGATCTCGATTGTACTTAGTTTTTGGGGTTTACGGCTGATTCTCCGGGCCTTCTACCTTGATATCTTTCAAGTTCTATTCGTCAAGTCAGTCTAAGTACTGCCTAGTCAAAAGGCAGGATACCACTTGGCTCCTAAAGTACATCTTGTTACAAACATGATGGACTTTGAATCAAGACAAGTCGGGATTGCCATATCGGACACCAATCTATGCTTCGAATGGTTCTGGACCTTTTCGATGAAGTGTTGTGTCTATAGTCATTTGTTATGATACTTCCTTAGCATTTAAGACTATAAAAACTAGAGTGTGCTCTCATGATCTATCATTCCGAGCTTGGTAATTGCGAACTCATTCCTTTTTCAGGTCGTTCAGGTTTGAATCTGCTTTCATTTGTTTCTAGTTATTGAATGCCAAGTATGCACACATACAATTGCTTTGATTTTCCATCGTGCCTTGGTTCCATGTACACACTAGTTCATGTGAAACACTAGATACACACACATGTATATATATTACATTTTTATTTTTTATTTTTAAATGTCGATCGACCGATACCAATCCGTGGCCTTAGAAATAGGTGAGTTTGACACCTATTTTCCTAGGTCGAAAGTGTTATATACCCATTCTACTCCTCAGGATATTGATACCAGTCTCACCTTTGGGCCCCTGCTGTCTCTATCACTCCTTTAGATTCCGAGTACAATCCAGATGCGTCGCAGCTCCACAAAACAAGCATGCTATCTCCTATCCAAGAGGGGAACTTGGGTGGTATGCCTACTCACATTGAGCCTCAATCTGGTGGAGGTATATCGTTGACCTCACCCATATTTGGGAGATCCCACATGACGTTAGTCGATGTCACTAATATCTCGTTTTATCTTTCTCAAATTTCAGGTCTGCCTGTGATCTCAAGTCCTCAGAAGGAGAGCTTCCAACCGAGACCACACGCAATGACGACCAATTCAACAGTCATAACTATCTCTAGGATGATCTCTAGCATCTCGGTTTGTGATTGTCTAGGTCTGGGCACGAAAATGATTGGTGCATTACAAGAGGAGGGGCATGGTGACTTCCAAGAGACATATGCGGATGATGATGTTGAGATCACTGAGTTGATTGATCCTGCTCAAAGGCTTTCAATGAGCGAACTTCTTGAACAGCAGCTCAAGTCCGCTGCAGAAATTAAGCAAGATCCAACTAACTTTTTTCCTCCTCCTCTATAATAGCTTTGCCAGGCGAGACCATTTTCCTTCGATCATGCTACCCATGACCGGGAGCACTCAAAGCATGTCTACCGCCAAGTTACTTAGCCCTCCGTCGAAGGGAAAAGGAAGTGGAGGAAGAAACCAGAGGGATCCGGTGAGCCATCTTCTACAGAGAAGAAAGAGAAAAAGAAGAGGACCAAGAATGTTCATCCATCTCCTTTATGCTTTCAGTTGTACGATATTAGGAACCAGCTTTTGGTTTTAGGATGGTTTTATGCGGGTTTGACCCTCGCTTTTGCTTTCAGTCTAGTTGTCAATAAAGACTTTTTATTTTGTTCAAGTCTTGTATGAGTTTGTCCAAATGTTCGATAATGCACTTTACATTTAATGTACTTGCGGTCCACTTCTCATCATCATCATTATACTAAGTTACTAGTCCATTCCATCATTTGCGAGTAAAGAAATGTTTGTTTGCATATGACCATATTTGACTCTGGAACTTGGTCAAACTCCATTTGGTTAGAAAGTTAACTTGAACATCCATTTCAAGGATATTTTGAGTGCGATTGCGCCTAACTCCGGGTGTCAATAAAGGCAATTCATCTTTGGATGTCTCTCCATATATCCTTCTTCGGAATACATGCCTTGACCATGGTAAACTCCTGGCATCGATCAGAGTTAACCACTTAATCATAGTGGTGTAAACATCCTTTTCCAAGATGTTTGCCTTCGATTATGCTTAACTCTGTGCGTTGATCGATGTAAGTAAGATCCCGCCTATCTTTGGGTGCAGATCGTTTTGTCCTGCCTACTTTGGGCAAGGTGTGGATGCTCTACCAAACTCTGGGCATGAGCAGTAGAGGCAAACTATCTCATTTAGCCTTTGAATGTTTATACTTCTACCCCCAAGTCGTGGGTTAGAGGAGTTATTTGGCATCTCTTTGGATGCCAAGCGTGGTTGAGCTTCGTGCGTCTGATCATGGCCTGCGAAAGCTTGGTTGGCACCTATCTCCGGGTACCTGCATTTTGCATATACAAGTTCATCTAAGTAAATGTCACTGTTCCCAGTGTAAAGTCAAGCACAGATAAATTCATAAGCTTCGAAAGTCATTTTTTTTATAAACACTAGAAATGACAGATTCTGTTTGGTTACACAGCTTTGATTGTACATATAAAAATTTACATTCAAGTGAAATTGCGTCATCATTGTTCACTATTCCACGCCCACGGGAGTGAGATCCTATCCACCATTGCCAACTTGAATGTTCCATCTCCAAGCCCCTGTTCAATTACATACAGACCTTCCCATGGCGGGCCCAAGTTTCCAAGGCCATGGAAGATTCATTTGAGAATGAGATTGCCAATTTCGAAGGTCTGAGTCTTGACCTTGGTATTGTAATATCGGGCGAATTGGTTTCGATGCACGACTGCTTTCAAGTTAGCTTCATCGTGCTTCTCATCCATCATATCAAGCTACTCCAGCAGTTCCTCATTCATCCATGGATTATAGTGGGTCACTCAATAAGAAGGTACTTCAAGTTCAACCAGGATCATATCCTCTGATCCATAAGCTAGGAGCAACAGAGAGTGGTCAGTCACTGACTTGTGGGTCGTCGATAAGCCCAAAGTGCTAATGGAAGTTCATCGACCCACTTGCCCTTAGCCTTCTCCAATCACTTCTTGAGAATGGACTTAATGGTTTTGTTAACTACCTCGACTTATCCATTCGCCTAGGGGTGTGCCACTGTAGTAAACCCCTTCTTGATACGGTACCACTGGCATAAATTTTTGAAACTCGGGACAACGATTTGGGTCCCGTCATCGGAGATAATCGTTCATGGAACTCCAAAACGATAGATGATATTTTTGATCACAAATTTGATTACTCTCTCTGTGGTGATCGTAGCAAACGGCTCTGCCTCAGCCTATTTAGTGAAGTAATCAACTGTGACAATGGCATACTTTGCACCACCCTTAGATATTGGCTACGCACCAATGATATCGATTATGCAAACTTCAAATGGCTAAGGATTGACCATTTGGTAATCTTTGTTGGTGGGGTTCTTGGTATCTTGGCAAATCTCTGGCACTTGTCACAGTTTCTGGTGTAATCAGCTGTGTCCCGGTTGACAGTTAGCCAGAAATACCCGTAATGAAGGATATTCTTCGCCAATGTTTGCCCCTCGGTATGGTCGCCACATCCCTTTCATGAACTTCTCTCAAGACTTGCTTGGCCTCAGCGTTGGCGAGACACCGAAGCATAGGAACTGAGAATCCTTTCCTTCAAAGTACCCCTTCTTGCATGATGAATCTTGCAGCTTTATGAAGGAGTTGACGTCGTTCGTTCTTCCTTTTTGGAAGGATTCCTCTCTACAGATAGTTCTTTATCGGAGTCATCTATGAATCCTCAGATTCAGTCTCCAAAATCCAATCAACATCCATCTGGTCGATGCTCGGAGCCGACAGCACTTCCACCGAAAGCAGGCCCATGAGCTGCATCTTCAGAACTGGCCAACTTAGCTAGCGAGTCAGCCTTCACATTTTCCTCTCTGGGAATATGAATTATCATGTAATATTCAATATCATTTAGCAGTTCAAGGGCTTGGTTCTAATAAGGAGATAGTCTTGCTCCTTTCGCTTGAAAATCTTTCTGCACTTGACATACCACCAGTTGGGAATCACAGAAGATATGCAAAGTCTTAACTCCCAGCAACTTCACATCTTGAGTCCTGCAATCAATGCCTTATGCTCTGCTTCATTGTTTGTTGCAGGAAAGTTGATTTTCAGGGTGTAACAAATTGGATGTTCCTTGGGAGTAACCAACATGACTCCAGCACTAGATAAACGTTCGTTAGATGCATCATCCCTTTAGATCTTCCATCTGGCACTCTGTTCTCCACTGCTCTTTGGAATGTCATCTCACGCAGTGTACTCAGTAATGAAAGCTGCTAAAGCTTGACCCTGGATCGCTCTCCGGGGATGATAAGTTATTTCGTACTAACTCAATTCAATGTTGCATTTCAATAGCCTTACAGAGGTCTCAAGTCATTGCAGAACCTGTCACAAAGGCTGGTCGGTCAAAACTTTGATCGGATGAGCCTGAAAGTACGGGCAAAGTTTCCTTAAAGCAACTAGCAGGCAGTATGCAAGCTTTTCCAGCTTTGGGTAATTTCTTTCTGCTCTTTTCAACCGCTTGCTAATGTAGTGCATCGACCTCGGGATCATGAACTCCTCGCACATGAGTGCGACGCTTAGGGCATGCACCAACACTACTAGATAAATAATTAGGTCCTCATCATCTAGTAGCTTTGACAAAATGCGGGGTCTCTCCTAGTGATCTACCGGATCCTGGAATGCATCCATACATTCTTGCATCCAAGCGAAATTCCTCTTCCCCTTCTTGATCACATCAAAGAAAGAGTTGCATTTGTTTGTGGCTTTGGAGATGAATCAACTCAGGGCGGTGACCTTTCCATTTAAGATCTGAACGTCTTTCATTATTTTCAGAGCTTTGATGTTCCCCAACACTTTGACCTTCTCCAGATTGATTTCAATTCCATGAGAGTTCACGATGAAGCCTAAGAATTTCTCTGGTGCAATGCCGAATGATCATTTCAAAGGGTTGAGTTTCATCCCGTACTTCCAAAGAACACTAAACATCTCTGCCAAATCATCGACATGGTTCTTGATCATCGTGACTTTAGTAGCATATCGTCCACATAAGCTTCCATTAAGCATCCGATTTTCTCTTTAAACATCTTGTTCACCAATCTCTGGTAAGTTGCTCTAGCGTTCTTTAATTCAAAGGGCATAACAAGATAGTAGTACAGTCCTAGATCTGTTATAAAGCTATTGTATTCTTGGTCTGGTACATGCATTGGTATCTGATTTTATCCAGATTATGCAGCCATAAACATAACATTTAATGTCCGGCTTTGAGTCCACTAGCTGATCAATCCTCAAGAGTTGGAAGCTGTCCTTCGAGCAAGCCTTATTCAGGTTAGAATAGTCGACGCACGTCCCCCACTTCCAGTTTGACTTTTTTATTATCAAAACTAGATTTGATACCTACTTTGGACACAGGGCACCGTAGATGAAGCTGTTATCCTTCAACTTCTCCACTTCTTCTTTGAGTGCAGCAGATCTCACCGGACCCAGGCTGTGGCATTTCTATTTCACAGGAACACATTTAGGATTTATATTTAATGCATGGATCGCTATCTTCGGCGATATCCCACACATGTTTGAGTGAGTCCAGGCAAACACATTCAGGTTCGCCCGGAGAAAACCAACTAACTCCTTCATCAATTTCACACCAAGTTGCAATCCGACCTTCATGACCCGTGTAGGGTCATCCTAGCTGAGTGGGATGTTGATTGTTAACTTGGCTGGAGCCGCCCTTCCATCCTCTGGCTCTTTCCGTGGATCCATATCCTTATGGAACCGACTGTGCTTTCCGAGCCAGGGCTCAGGCGGTGGTTGCTATGCGTCCAGAGCCTTGATGCAAAGAGTCCTCTCTACACCATTCCCTTTCTTGCTTCACCTTGCCCCTTCTAGTTTACCGACATAACACTCACGTACAAGCCCCTAATCTCATTGAACAATTCCCATACCATTCTTAGTCGGGAACTCATTGTTAAGCACCATGGAGTGATGGCCACTCTAAATTCAATTAAGGTCGGTCGGCCCAAAAAAGCATTATAGGCAGAGTAGATGTCCAGCACAACAAAAGGCACGACCCGCACTCTCCTGCGGTCGCCCTCTCCAAGTACCACCAATAGATCTACACATCCCATAGGCTCAGTAGCAGTCCTGTTAAATCCTTAAATCCAAGATTTACATGGCTTTAAGTCCTTGCCCTTTAGAAGCGTTTGGTTGTAGGCTTTCTTGAATAGAATGTCAACTGAACTCCTACAGTCAGCCAACACTTTCCTCACTATAGCAGGGCCAATCATGGCCGATATCACAAGTGGATCAATCGTTTGGGCCTCTACAACATCGTCATCTCTGTTTCAAAACACTATCATATGTCATAGTTCCGAGTTGCTTTGTCGGAACATCATCCTCGATGGCAAAAAAACCCTCATTCACTGCTTGCTTTAACGCTCCCACATACCGTTCCATCTCATTCCAACTTCTCTCAGCTGGATGCAGTCCATCAATAATAGTATTTATCAAAAGGCATTTCTCAAGCCTCCTGGGCTCATCAACACTAGTCATGCCTGCCTCTGCTGGGGATTTGAAGTTTCTTATCCACCATCCTGCAGGGATCACATAAACCGATGTAACTTCTTCTTATGAATCAACTCTTCGATCACATCATGCAAATTCTTGCGTTCGTTGTTGCTGTGAACATTTGTTTCATGAAATCTACAAAAATTTCCAGATTTCTTCTCCTTTTCAGTCGACTCCGTGGGAGCCGACTTTTAGTACCACTTTTTACCCTAAGTAGCTAAGTATATATTTTCAATCGAATTGATCAGGGGAGTGTAATTGTCAAACTTCGGGATTCTCGGACGTCTCCTTAATCTGACTTCTTATCATTAGCCCCATCATTATTTTTTCTTTGTACACCACTTTGATTCTCCACATTAACATTGAAATTGTCGTAATCCCCCAGACTGTTTCACAGCAACATTACTTTGTATTATCTCCGCGGACCGTCTGACATTGGTTTTCCTGTCGCTAGCACTTGCCTCTTCCAAGCGCAAGAACTAATTTGCCTTTCTATAAGATACATCCATCGTCGATGGGGGTTTCATCTTCAACAATATTTCGAAGTTAATCTCGGGATGGGTCCCTCTAATCAGCGCTATCAGCACAATATCCTCATATGAATTGCTAACTTCGTTCACTGTGGTATTAAACCTATGTAAGAAATCCTTAAAAGACTCTCCGGTTTCCTGGAAGAGGTTGGAAAGTGACATAACATCCATCAAACGGGTTGTATGCATACATAATTGTTCAATGAACATTCGCACCAATGCTCGAAAGAGGATATGGATCTCAGGGATAGCTGGGTGAACCACATTGTGGCCACTCCCTCAAGGAAAATTGAGAAACAACGACATCGTACATCATTGGTAGCTCTGGCAGAATCCATGTGCCAGTCGTACTTCATCAAGTGCTGCCTCGAATCTGTCTTCCCATTATATAACAGAATCATCGGCATCATAAACCTCCTCGGGTATTCCTCGCATAGGATATCTTCCATGAATTGGTTCCGACTTAGGGGAGGAACCCCACTCATCATTTGTTTGATGCTGGCTCTCGCTTATAAGTCTCTTGACCATTTTAGTCAAATCCAGCTCAGGTGGATTTACTGAACAGTGATAATCATGATCCACCCTAAGTGTTTGGCTTGATAAACGCTCTTGGTTTGTTTCACAATACTTGGGTTCTCCAGACTCTAGGAGAACCGTTCGTTCAGCATTTCCATAAACATAATCTTTCCATTGCTGATCTGTGGCACTCGTTTGATCTCCAACATTTTGGCCGTTTACATCACATCCTGAACCTAAACCAGTGCCATCACCCGGAAGTCGACCGCCTGAACCATGGTTAGGTACCAATCCTTCTAGATGGATTGGTATCGATCCATATGCCTTGGCCGCGGTTTGGTCCCATCTTCTGTTTTGACCTTTCGGTGTCCTTTTGAACTAATTTTTGCTTCATGTTCCTCTGCCTTCGCTCCGACGACGAGGAACTGGAAGATTCTAAGCTAGAAGGCGTCATGTCCCTCCTACTTCTCCTACGACTGTTTGTCAGTTGATTCAACAAATATTCTCAGCCGCACGTGAAGTGGTGGATCGATCCCTTCTTTGAGCCATGGTAGAAAGCACTTGTATAGATTTTCTAAAAATCTGAGTAGTTAATGTTCCAGAAACGAAAAAAACTGGACCTATCTCTTGGATTTAGACAATCCAATAGTAGACGATGGATCCAAACAAATTGAGAATCGCCTCTCGATGAAGGCACCAAAATGTGGCACCAACACCCAAGAGATTATGTAAAGAATGAAAGTGAAGAAAAGTAAACTAAAATGAGTATAAACAAAACAACACACATTTATAGTGGTTTGGCCAATCGTTGCATACGTCCACGTAATATTTTTATCGATAATACTATTGTTTTACAAGTGGTGTTCTTATGGTTCGACACCACTCCACAGGCAATTACAATAGACTATGTTAAAATTGCAAGAGAGCAAAAAAGATCCCCGAAATGATGCCCATACATGCCTATTTATAGCTATAGGTCATCGGGAAAAGCTCCAACATGTCCTCCTCCATGTTCTCTATGATCTAGGAGCAGTTTATCTCAAGAAGACGTAGCCTTGTCAGCAGGGTGGATGGATTAGCATCGATCCATAGCCATGGATCGGTACCGATCAAAAAAACTTCATCATGGATCTATTTTAACTCTTTGAAATGGAGAGACTTGTTGTTAAATTCATGGTTTCTGACTTGTTTATATAGTTATAAGCTTGTTTCCGAGTCCAAATGATGGATTGGTGGAGGAGCAAAGTTGCTGATTTCTGGTGCTCGAAGAGTTCAATAGCAAACAACAGGCGAACGATCTATGGAGTTCAAAGTTGGTTGTTAACATCAATACTTGGGAATAGGAAGGAGTTGGAGTGGTATGGGTGCACGTGTATTGTTCGATACCGAACCATAGTGATGGATCAGTACCGATCCATCAGATGGTGGAATCGGGCTTTGCAATTTTTGGGGCGACCTTGTCTTCACCTTGTGATGTCAATTGTACTTAGTTTTCGGGATTTATGGATATCTCTCCGGGCCTTCTAACTCGATAGCTTTCAAGTTTTATTCTTCAAGTCAGTCTAGGTATTGCTTGATCAAAAGGCTGGATAACAGTGTGTTAAAGTGTATTTTGTATATTTACTTATATGTGTGTGATTTTTATGGGTGTTTACATGAGTATTTGCTATATGAATTAAATTTAATTTATATAATTATTTTATGTTAAAATATAAAATAACTAAATTAAATATCCCTAAACTCGTATATAAATTTATAAGATATCAATTATATTAATGTAAATATTAATGTAATAAACTAATAAAAAGAACTAAATGTTCTTTCATTACTGTCTATAGAAGGGTGAAATTTTAATATATAATTCAAGTTTTGGAAATGCAATTATTTAGTTTGGATAAATTAAATTAAGTTGGATGTGTTATAATTATATTTGTTGGTTTATCTATTTCATTGTTTCTTATTTAGTTTTCCTTATACATTGATTTGGAGTATATGAAGTAGTATATTAATTTGGTTTTAGAAATAATTCTTATATGAAACATTTATTTTGGAAGATTATTTTGAGGATTTAAAATGAGTTTTCTAATGCCATTAGTAAATATTTAATAATAGACTAATTTATATAAGGTCGTGAATTAGTTATTTATTGTGAATATTAAACTGTATCTGAATCTAGGTAGTTATTTAATTAATTCTGGAATATGTATTTATTTTCCATCTCTTAGTATTTATTTTGTTATATGAAATTATAAGTTTTGAATGTTTCATTAATAAGTATTGGTTCATTTATTTATATTTATTTGAATAATCTATTTATATATTAGCTTTTGATTTTCGACTCTTACTTTTATATTGATTCTGATGATATAAATGATTCACCCTTGATAATATTTTGATTATTGATTTGATATAATATGGCGATGACATCCTTCTATATATGTTGTGGCATTTTATATTGGATTTGTGTGATTTTATTTTCGTGTAATGAGAAATTTGAATAAATAGATTAGTGATACTGTCTGGTATATGTCTTTCGGCAACACTTTTTTGGTTATTCGTCGAACTTGTTGTATAGAGATATATTGTATGGATCGAGTGTTGTTTATGAGCTCTGAATAGATATTCGAATAACATGCGGTGGTATGTGATGCCGTTGTGCTATTTTCTTGGTTATTCATTGTAAGTAAATGTCACTCGAATGAGAGTTACTCATGTGTATGTGACGATACTCATCGCGGAGAGTATATTATAGCCATGTGTTGGCTTATGGGTAGAGTCGGGTGTCGGTGAAGGATTTGAGTTCTAGTATATTATAGTCATGCGTTGACTTATATAATGTCGTGTGTCAGCTCACATCTAGAGCTATGTGTAGAATTAGGATATGAGTACTATATGTCATCCACTTGTGTCCAGCTCACTTTATGGTTTGGGAGTGAACCAGATTGCCAATATCCACCCTAGCGGACTTATCGTGGGGCGCTCCCCAGATCCACGACACCATTATTGGATATTATGTAACGACGCACCTTTTTGACCATCGAAAGTCGACACGGAACACTACCACTATGCTCAAATAACGCGCATCCAATAACCAAAAGGGAAGATTGTTAGGGTAAATAAAAAGAAAAGAATAGAGAACAGAGAAAATCAGAATCATAGCGGAATCGACAACATATAATATAACAAGGACAACAAAAACTACTGCTCCAAAATACATAGTACATTAGAGTTAAAAACAAACCTTATCAGCTGGACAGTTATAAAATCCTGACCTTACAATTGCCGATAGGGATAATATATAATACAACGGAAAATAAAATACTATGATAGGTGAATCTCCAGCCCCCCTCCAAGATCTATATAACACCAAAGACAACCTGGGAATATACTCGGTCTGACTCGAGCATTATAATAAAATCACACCCGGATCAGTTTAGAAATACCAGCGTCAGATAACTCAAATAATGGGGAACATATAAAAGTTCTGTGAGACCACGCCGCTAAAGCGAAATGGGTTTTTACCTCACAAGAATAATATTCATACAGGAAGAAGCAGAAATAAATATTAGGAAACAAATCCAAATAAGAATGGACACAAATAATATTAAAACCAGACTTGAAATAATTAAAATAACCCGAGTAAAATCCAAACTGGGCAGAATGGATAAAATAAGGAAACAATCCAAATTTGATTAAATGGACTTAATAAGGTAACAGTCCAAACTTGATAGAATGGACTAAATCAATACTTAAATGACGCGAAGAGTGGTTGACTCTTCTCATGGCAATTTAAAGATAAACACATTCAAGGTTTTCGAATCAAATAAGGAAAGGAAAATTTCCAACAAATGACTAGGAAGGTGCCCCATTTGAAGTATACCTCTAGTAATATACTTCCAAGCTCGGTCACATTTTGTGTGACACTTCTCGGGAATCTCCAAACCGGACCCTGCCAAACCTTTTTGAGAATCCAAATATTTCACATCTAAAAATCTTAACCATTTTTCGCGTGACGGTACACAAAAATCTAAATGAGATGTGAAATAGCCTGATGGGAGCAACCCCACATAGCTTGGCCCCCTTTCGCGCTTTGGTTTAGTCATTTTCGACAAAGGATAACAAAGCTCATGGAGCAGCAAACCGTTTTTAAGGTGACGATACACCATGAAGAAAGCTGAATTCGATAATTAATAAATCAACTATCGGGGATAATTAAAATGATCATATGTGGAAATTATATATATATATATATATATATATATATATTTATCACTACTCATTGATTACAAACAAATGTTATCCCTCGGTTGAAAATGAAGCCAGGCAAGTTAAGATAGTATTACCTCTAAGCATCGCCTTGAGGACATTTTTAACCATCAAGGTAGAAACAAGTCCAAGCATCAATGTTTAGCATTAAAAGAATGACTAGATACTTTCCATATAAGTGATATCGATTACGGAACTACTTTTCCAATTTAACTTTTTAAACCGAACTTGTGCTTGATTTCTATATTACAGTATTGGTAATACACTTTTACAAATACCCTTTTTAAAATGTTCTTTTATAAGACACAATTTATACTACTAAGTGTATTAAAACAAGGGTCAAAAACAAATGTCGTTAAAATATTGTTTACTGTAAACCCAAAAACAATTTACACTTAGCTTTATTTATAATTAATTCCTTTTAAAGGATTTTTCTCATTTATAAACCATTATTAAAATTTAAAACAATATTTATTATCCTGAAGGATAATAAAGAAATTTAAATACCTTTTTAAATTTAAAACAATATTAATTATCTTGAAAGATAATAGAACACATTTATATTCTCTTTTTAAAATCCTTTAACATAAATAGTTAATTATTTCTAGACACTTTATATCACTGATTAATTAACTTCAAAAATCTTTGTTAATTATATAAGTTAATTTACTTTAATTACTTTTATTAAATCACTTAATTAACTTTAAATATCATTATTTAAGAAGATTTATTAAATTCTAATAATCATTAGTTGACATGAATAATTCATCTCAAACATTATTAATTAAACTGATAAATAAATTTTAAATTCCATTAATTGGACAATTAATTAAGTTTAAATAATCATGAATTAATTACACTAAATAAATTCAAACTTCATTAGTTCAAATGATTAATTAAATCATCATTTGTTAAAATGATTTATTTAACTATGAAACATTATTATTTTTAAATGATTTTAACTAAATTCCAAATATAATTAGTTAAAGCACTTAGTTAAATTTAAAACAATCATTAATTAAAATGATGAATACAAGTTTAGAATCATTAATTAAAATGATTTAATTAAATTCAAATCTCATAAATCAAATAATTAATAGATTTTAAAATATCATTAACTAAAAATGATAAATTAAATTCAAATATCATTATTTAAAATGATTAATTACTTTTAAATATCATTAATTAAAATGATTATTAATTTAAATCATCATTAATTAAAATAATTAATTAAACTCAAGTAATCATTAATAAAACTGTTTAATTAAATCCAATCTTACTTAAACCAAAAGATAAACCTAATTTAATCATCATTAATTAAATTGGTTAATTAGTTTAAAAATCATTAGTTAAAATGAATAATTAATTTAATTTATCATTAATCAAAATAATTAATGAATTTTAACAATTCTGTTTAGTGAAAAAACAAGCTCAAGTTCAAAAACGTATGGTAGGGTTTTGGGGATGAAAATTAATAAATCACAATTTAGCGAAATCGCTATAACGACACTTAACAAATAAAATGGAATTTCAAGAGTTATTTCAATTAACTATCAATATAGTCGCATAAGGACGTAAATAACTAATTATTGGCGAGAAACCCCTCAGGGTCTCTCTACAGATTTTCCCTGCGAAATAATGGTTATGGATAATATATATACAATCATATGGGTTCATAACGATCAAATTAATATGTCATCCATTTTCCAAAAGGAAATTCAACCAAACAATCAATCAAACAATTTAGCTAACATCCAAGTAATCAATAATCGTTTATAACATCAAAGATGTGATATAATAAGATTGAATGTGAGCTAAACTCACATTGGTTTTCATTTTCCCCGGAACGTTCCGATTGTGGACTAAAATCGAATGGCCATTCGATTTTAGCATAAATTCCAACAAGCTCCAATCTCGTTTAATCCAACTCATAGCATAGTATTCATCGATACGATTGCAATGCAACTCGTCACGTACAATTTGGACTTCATAATAGCAAGATATTTAAATTATAATAATTCGAGTTAAAAAATATAATTAATTTTATAATTACATCATTAACTATTTAATTAACCTTAATCCTTCTCCTTATATCACCAACCCAAGCATGAACGAACAACAGCCGCTGCCTTCAAACACTCGACGCTTCCACCACAAAGCTCCTTCGACCGCCGCACGCTGCCAGATGGTGGTCCTCGACATCCTGTACCTAATGCCACCGAGCCATTGCCTATCATGGCCCCACATCGGAGATCAAACAAAAAAACGAATGCCGATCATCTCGATCTTTTTGTCGCCTCAAGCCATTGTATGTTAATCCAACTGTCCATCCACCTTGTCTCCCCTAGCCGAGCATTTTACTAGTTGGATCCATCACCTAAAAACGTCTCAGGCATCGTAGATCGATCATGGCCGTTGGATGGGGAAAAGTTTAAACGGTTGCTAGGGTTTATAATTTAGGGTTTGGGCATGTGAATGGGTTTGGGGTCCTTGTATAAATTTTCTAACTGGCACTATTCACGCCTTAAAATTGATGAACTCCAAACGAGGCGTGCTGTGAGGATCCATTTCTTCGACTCTTGGAAATTGACACTAATACTTCCTCGGTATTCACATGCCATAGATTCAAGTGCCGGAGAAGCAGATTCTCAAGAGTAAGAAAGAAAATAAAGACATAACAGAATCAGTAGACAATCGAGATTATAAAAATTACCTGCTCCCTCCGTGCTATGTGTGAGCTAGTGTAGTGCAGTGTATGACAGAAATAAACGACTTTAAATAAGAGAATGAAGTTAAATGGTGAGACTTTAGATTCCGATCAAAGTGACCGTCATCGCTGACCGTCTCAACTGGCGAGGAGATTGATTGGTTGTGAAGGCTTTGGGATCGACTATCGGCATATCAAAGTGTGAAATCTATTATTCAGGTCCATGTGCTATGTTTTAGTTCATTTTGAAAGTTCCAAAGATTTGATTGTTCAACCTCAAGTTCAATAGTGAATATGCAAGTCCTATTGTTCATTGTCATCATATGTTCAAGATTATTGAGGTGGATTAGTAGTAATTGTTCAAAAAAGTAAGTTTGGTGTTCAAAGAGAATATATGGTGATCCTTATGTGCCGAACCCTTTATACCGATCCCTATCCCAAAGCGTTTCAGCTAATCTCTCTCCTTAACCTAGTAGTATCAATCCCTTTCATTCTACAAACCCTACCGATCCCTCTACTTAAACAACACTACTGCCCCCTCTCTCCTAACAAAGACTACCGACCCCTTTACTTGAGCAAAGGTTTGCCGATCCCTAATCCCACCAAGCCGATCCATTAAACTAATGCCTCTGCTAGAACAAAGCTAGGCGATCCCTCTACTTTACTATCCTCTCGTCAAGCCTTCATACCGATCCCTTGTCATCAAGCGAGGGATCGGTCTATATCCAAACCTCCAACACCGATCCCTCCTGCACTCCCTCTTCTTCTTCCTCCCTCATCATTCTATCGAGCCCTACTCCTTTCCACACCACGTCTTTCCCAAACAACCTATGTCCTCAATCATCCACTATGTCATGCACGCATTAAACTAACATCGATGAAGTAGAATCCATTGCCTCGTCTTAAAATCGAAAGCAAAATGGGAAGCTTACCTAAATTTATCGAAGGCGAGCTGTGAAAAGGAACAAGGATTGGGCTACGATTTTATTGGAAGGTGGAATGATGATCTAAGATTAAGTAGGAAGATGGATTAATTGGTTAGAGCGATGGTTGAGTGGAAGGGAATGGGTCGGGTTTTCTTTTTTAAAGTAAGAGAGAGTTCGGTTGTGGGAGAATAGTTTGAAAGCAAAGGAATGAAATAAAAATAGAAGAATGGAATGTTAGAGTTAGCTTATATAAGGAAGCAAGGGGATCGGCTGTACGTTTGACATAAGATAGGGAGGGGTCGGTTAAAACCATACCAATCCCTAAAAATGCTTCTCTAAAAAAAGAGGAAGAAAGTAGAGAGTGAGGGATCGGCTATGAACATGTACACAAGTAAATATAAACATGAAAATTGTAAAAAAACATGAACATACAAAATGCAGGGAAAGTTGGCGACGACCCGTGAACGTACGAGCATGTCCGTGAGTCAACAACAAGAACATATATACGAATATACATGTATATGGCCTAGAAACTTCAATTTTTGGAATCGGCAGGAATTGAAATCAAACCCGAGGCCTTCAAGTTCGAGGCTAGACCAAATAACCAAAACCAATTAGACTTGCGGAACCAAAATTATATATATGAACTAATGGAATATAGCCCTGGGTCTATACCATTGGAAATCGACCAAGCGTCATGACGATCAATGAGAAATAAAACACCTTTCAAAAATAATTCGGCAGACGGATAGCAACTATTCAGAAAACTGGATGGATTTCTTGTCAACGACTCTAACTTGGTTTGATTCAAAGCACGTCATGTTCATTACAAAACGTACCTTGGGGGGAAAGTGTTGTCCGGTATTTTAACCCGGCTATATTAAACTGATTGCACAAGTAAGATTCGACTGCCATCAAGGTCGATGACTCCAGAGTGATGATTGTGGGGCCCAGAAGTCAAGTACAGATGGTAATATGAAATCAGGATTGAATGGAATTAATAAATGTGCAACGTAGAATGTTCAAAGTATGGAATATGGTTCAATGCATAAGAAGGTTCTGCATAGATTGTTCCCAACAAGAGGGATCAGCATGTTTCAAAGTACAAGAGTGTTCCTATGAAAAACAATCAATATCTAAAGATTTACAAGTCCAATGCTTATGAAATTTGAAGAGAAAGATATAAGGACCCTAGAACACCTACCCTAGGGATCACACATCAAAAGGACAAGTTTGGAGGAATCGGTATACATCCTTGGAAGGGATAGGCAAAGAGCAGCATGCAAGCAATGCTGAATCAAAGATCAAGCAATAACTCGAGCTCCAATGATCCAAATTACATGAAAATTGGAGGCTAAACATATTTTTTGCATAAGGAAGCCACTATAGGGATTGCTCCCCAAAATTTGACCAAAGAAGTGATCGTTACCGATCCCTCTAGTGGGCCCATATGGTTTAGAAAGTCCTTCAGCCGAGATTTCAGAGAGATATTTGGTCGTCTTCATCTATAAATACTGACCTGATGGGTCATTCCGAGGATCTTTACGCTACTTGTTAATTTGGACTCCATTGTAATCAAGCACTTGCCATTTTCTACTACTGTAATCAGATTTAAAAGTGATTAATAATGGATAATCTTCAAAGTGGATGTACGCATACAAGGACGAACCACTATAAATTTCTCTGTCTCTGTTTATTGCTTATTCTCTGTTGCTTACTTATTTATCTACTCAGTTTAATTTTGTTTTTCTTTACTTACTTCTCTATAAAAACTATTCTTGGGTGTTTGTGACCATTATATGAGCAAACACATAAAAATAAATTCTCCATTCTATATTTATTTTCCAAAAATTGTTCTTCCACAAAATATTATAATATTATTAATTACTAAATCATCCAAATAATATTATTAAAACTCCATGTAATATCTTTTCCAAAATAAACATGTGGCTCACAATATTTCTTTTGAAAATATTATTTATCTTCAAAATACTTTCTTTTAAAGTTAACACTTTTCCCAAAATATCTTTTTATTTCCAAAATTCATTACATATGGATACAAATATATTTTTCAAAACATTTATCCCATTTCAAAAGAATATTTAACTCAATTAAAACTTTATCTTATTTCTAAGTATTATTTATAACTTTTGTAAAACATTTATAAAATACTAAAACCCAAAGCACTTTGTCTGACTGTCTCATCGAAGTGTTTAGGAATCCTTATCGATAACGTTGATCAGGCGCATCGATCACAATTCTTAAACCACTCAATGGGAAATTTAACACAAAACTAATTTCAAAATATTTCTTTATCAATCTATATAATTTCATATAATTGAAAATCTATTAATAGTAAATTAAAAACACATCCATTCATCCATGCATACATCATGCAATCAAAAATAAATAATAATTTATTACGGTGCTCAGCGGAAACATTCTATCAGCTTCCGCTGCACAATCCTGATCACTAATGGAGCAGGACTCCACTACACAACACTTAATTTTTAAAATCATTTTATAAAAATCAATTATGAAGTAATTCAAAATTTTCACGAATACATCCCAATGATTGTTCCCAATAATCATTTATACTTCTATTCTAAATAGGAATTAAATTCTAAACCCTACCCAACACACCCAAGGGATGGGACTCTAAGTCAATCTAGGCCAAGATTCGTGTTTCATATATTCTATATTGTTCAAAACCTCGCCCTGATACCAACTATAATGCCCTACCCCAATATCCACACTAATAAAGGGTATTATTGGGTAATACTTGTTGTTAGTAAAGAGAATAGGGCTGGTTAGGAGTGACCATCTATCAAAATAACTTTGAGCGAGTATCGAATACGCCAAATAATGTGATTATATATTTCTTTTCTTACAAGTGGTAATCCGACATATCCAATCCAGGAACAAAACAATAGTACAGAGGTTTGCTATAATTCAGAACAATCAATAACATAATCTATAACACAGAATCAAATGTCGCAATGGAAATAATATACATCAATATCTTCTCAAAAGTACAAGTCTATAAAAAGAAAACTAGACTTACATTTATATACATACACATAAATGAACACCAACAGATCTCAATACACATGACTACAAAAGTTTACCATATATACAAACATAGATCAAGCATATAAGCTAGATTCAAATGGTATATCAAAAATGCGAACTACATCAAAAAAGATTTCTTAAGATTGCTCACATCTAAGGTCGCCGAGTCCATGTACTTGTCAAGTCTCGGTCTGACCCAAGCATTAAAATAACACTTGGGTCAGACTATCTATAATTATCAAAAAAGGTGAGATACATATAATAATAACTTGCATAAATGTCAAGGATAAATATCCATAAATTATACTTCACCAACAAGATAATACTTCATTTAATGATTCCAGGTTTATAGTTAAGTTTTATTCTTTATAACATTCATCAAGGCCAAAGCAACTACTACAATAAAAGCATAAATAATCGCATCCATATATGCAAGCAATAGTCATGAACTTCGCAAGTCAATTCAAGAGATACACACTTCGCGCGCCAATCAAAAGATTGCACTTTACAATTTATATCTCGCTTGAAAACGAGTAATCACAAGACAGGCCTGGAAACCCATTAATCCACCTAAACGGATCACCTAAGAATGAGTCTGAAAACTCGTTAAATAAGTGCTATCCAATTTCGATTAATAGTTATAAGAGCATCGATTAATGTCCCATAACCACTTGAAGACGCTCGAATATTTACTAAAAGCTAGTAAATTCCACTCGTGCAAATAAATGTTCATTTGAACAAGTCCTAGAATTAATGGGTGAAGTAAACGCAAGCGTTTGATACCACTTGTTCTACTAGACCGTTTATTCCATTTCTTATCCAAGTGAGATTGTGAATTTGTATAATAAAATAGTTTTACAAAGAATTTTATCAATAATATTAATTAAAAAGGTCTAATATATATACACTAAAAACACGATTTAATTCCAAACTATACTTATAAAACATGCTAAGAAATCACTTTGTAATTAAAGCTACATGCATATAAAGTTCCATATTTACTTCCTCTTAAAACATATGTATATATATAAGTATAAAACAATTTTCTTTCAAAGAATTCCCCTCGTAAGAAACTTTGTAAATCGGTGCAATGAAATAGTGTATTAGGCTAAGCAACATAGAGCCTTCTCTCTATGGAAATAAGAGTATCCAAGTGAGGATTTAAACATCCGGAAATGGTCAAGTAAATTATCACCAAACAATCCTTAAACCATGCAAGTACATCGACCAAAACATCAAAGCAAGGCAACAAAGCAATTAAGGATACAATCACGCGAATAAATAGTCGAACGGGATAATCGGGAAGCAAACTGACACAACCTAGGGCTCAGCCTAGGTCATGACCAGTGCGCCCGTCATGTCCACTGGTGGCACTGCCTAGGCCAAGCCCTAGGCAGTGTTCATCGCTTCCCAATGGTCCATCGATGGTGAATTTCAGGCTATAATTGGTTTTGACTTCAAGGATATTGATTTTGATGCCATATAAACACATATTCCACTATAATTTGATGATTCAAGAGATCATATGATAAAAGTTTTTAGCAAACGGAAAATAAGGTTTCGTATGATAATAGATCAAACACAAAATTGGGATCAATTCAACAACTCATCCAAACAACAGATTTAATAACTTGAAATCAAACTAGAGATAGTTGTGAGTGATTAACCCATCTTTCTTCTTTAATTAGCTTGCTACAACTCATTCATATCAACCTTTCACCTAGATTTCAATAAACCCTTGATTTTATCTAAATTTCTGAAATTTTATTTTGATTTTAAAAATTGATTTTTTGCTTGCAATAGAAAGGAGAAGCCAACCCTAGTTTTATCTTCTTTCTTTAGTTGTGAACGCACAAGATTTTTTGAAAGTGAGAAGAATGAGAAGGGTACTTCTCTTATTTGTTTAGAAATGGGTATGGGTTTAGTTTAAGCTCATTTAAATAAAATACAAATCCTTATTTTATTAAAATGAGCATTAACTTCCAATGTTAATTTATCAAATTATAATTAATTTCTCAACACTTACCAAAGCCCACATATCCAAATTTATAGATTATTCATAATACTTTATTTCATGTAATTTTAAGATCTAAAATTATAAAACAATTAGTTCCTATTAATAATAAAATCCTTTAAAAAAATTATTTACAAAATGATCACTTCATAACACTATTTTTATAACAATGAAAAGATTTACTAAACAAAATATATTCTCTATATTTTCTTCAAAATAGATTTATATATTCAAAGCATACCAAATTCAAACCAACCAATATTCTTGTCTCAACTCTTATTTCAATTATCTTCAAGTAAAACAATTAATATTCTAATTTCTCCAACTTTAATACTTAAGAAACCTAAACTCACATTTAAATTACAATTCAAATCTTTATTTAAGCAACATTGAAAAAATTAGGGTTGTTACAAATGTCATCTTACAAACAAAAAAAGCTTCATAGCTTTAAGTACAAAAAACACCAAAAGGGTATATGGTATTAAATGTCTAAATCTATCAGAGAAGGTGAATTAACCTTATTTTCAAGTCAATCATGCTCTTTAGATTGCAGGTTCACCTGATCCACAACAGCAGTCTCCTTCTCTTTCTGATAAAGGTGTGCATGATAACCAAGTTCAATAACTGGCAGCCTCCTCCTCCTTAACTTCTTCCACCTTCCATTTATTTTGGAAGTAGGCAAAAAATGAGCCTACTACGGATTCCACATCCACAAAGTCTGACCTAACTTCCACCTTATACTGATGTCTGGCTGTAGCATAAAAACCATAGGTGACCCTAGAAGTGGGGGTGTTGAAATTCTCCTTAGATTTAAGCAGTTCCCCTTTAACCCTAGCTAGTTCTTCATCCTTCTCCTTTAGCTCATGTTCCTTCGAAGCTCGAGCCTCCTTAGCAGCCTTAACTGCTTCCTCAACCTAACCGCGGAAACGTTATGGCCTCTGCCTTAGCTTTAACAAACACCGGTGCAGTATTAGCCGAAGCAAGATCAGTCTCAAGCTTGGCCACCCGACCCGAAATCAAGGCCTGAGCATTTTCTGACTCACACGCCTTCATCATCAAGGCAGCATATTACAAGAGTAGAAAATACAAATCAGCATGGGTCGCAAACCAATATAATGCAGAGAAGGAAAAGGAAAAGAAAAAGGAGAACATGATCACAAACACAAGACCAGAGCTTCCCAAATTCCGATAAAATTGCAACAGAAGACATCTCAGGAGCCAAAGCGCAATTAACAACAAGGCCCTATGCTGACCTCCCAACCCTTTCTATTAAGGCAAGAACGTTATCTTCCACAAAGCCACCAGGATCAGAAATAGGTTCACCCATAAAGGAAGAGCCAATTAACCCAAAAGATGTGGGAACCTCAGATGAGGGAGGAACAACCAATTTCTTTAAGGGAGCAGAAGGATCATCAGACCTTTCATGCAGCCTCTTCAAAGTAGCCTTCTTCTTCTCCTTCGCCTCTAGAGATGAACGCAGTTTAGCAGCAACATTCTTATCCATACTATCTACAAAAAGGGAAATAAAAAAAATTAAAACCATAGGTATGGCCATTTTTGACATTTGTCACAAATGGTTTATACCTCCAATTGCAGGTACAGGAGGAGCGATCTTAAATCTGCCCCTAGAAAATATATGGTTTGGACGTAGCAAACCATGATCTTTCAACTTCATTCCAATAAGTAATCCTGATATCTTCCTAGCCTCCTCTGGAAAACTTTGAATTTGATGTCTACGGGACCTATACAACTGCTCATTGGCCTCTGAAGAGATGGTGTGAATGGAGTAATGTTGAGAAAAGAATGAAAATCCATCGTGATTTCAAATAAAGAAATAATAGGTGATCCAAGGTTCAGTCCTACTGTGGGCACCTGTCAGAAACAAGTCTTTAGCTTGGATATAAAAGAAACCATATCGCCATTTCTAGGACTTCTTTTGACCTCAAAAAGGAATCGTATTTCCTCACCAGTAAGGTTGATACCATTTTTGGTACAAGGATAAACATGGCCAAAGCAAAGGTATAAGAATTGGGGACAAGTTAAACTAGAGCGATACCTAAAGTAGTAAGCCATTCACGAATTGTCCAATGCATAAGAAGAAATAGCCCACTTCAAATATGCTTAGGGGTTATGGCGATGTGACCCTCCAGCGGAGTGTCGATCCGCTCGTGAGATCCAAGATCCTAGGTGCATACCTGCGAAACCCAAATTGCCTGAGGACACTAATGGCATCCTCCAGATGAATAATTTTAGAAGAAGGATACAAAGAGGAAGAATCAGAGGAATCCATTCTAAAACCCTAGACACTATTTCAAAGAACAAAGAAGGACCGAGCAAGAATTAAAACGACCTATCCTACTTCTAATTTACAAGATTATCCCTAAATTTGGAAATCAATCCGATCCTTTGTAAGAAAGAAAATGAAGACAAAATTTGGGAAGAGGAAGAAGGAAAATACACACCTGAGTTTAAATTGCAACCGACGATTGAAATAATCAAATACCGGATGAAACGTGGGTTTGCAGATAATAATGAGTATAAAGGATTTATGAAAATCTACCCAGAAAAATGAAAAGTAAGATCATACAACTATTTAGAAATGTCTAGTAAGACCATGATTCACATGCCAAAGCATTAAATGCACAAGTATATGAAAATACTTTTTCCCAGCATCGAAATGAAAGATTAGACAAGACCGAGTGAAGATACAGGCCAGGTGCATAAGGCAATAAGTCTACCCCGACTTGCGGTCATCGCAGAGTTGGAGGGCAAGTGTTACACCCGTTCTTACCACAAGTCAGAACGAAAAGGAAACATATGATACTTCCTAACAGCAACAGAGCTTAGCAAAGAGCAGGTCGAAGGTTATGCATCTAACCAGACCAAGCGTTCTCCATCGGAATCAAGGCGAAACGAAACAGATGCGATATGCTGAAAGACAGAGCAGCACGGGCATCTTCAAAAACAGAGGCCAAACCATAATACAAGGCCAAAGCATAAAGGTTAGCAAGTGAGGATTTGAGTTAGCTATACTCACATACTGTCAAACGTCTACAGGATCAGGTCTGCACAAGAACACACTAGGGACAACCTAGACAGCACCGTACAAAACTAAGAGCACTACATTAGGGCTGTATATAGGGTCACCTAAGTTATGGTTCAATGCAGACTCAACCCAACAGCAAAACGATAAATATGAAGTTCTCCCTCTCTCAAGTCTCTTCAGCAACAGCCAATAAAACAATTCAAATAACAAGTAAGACCCAATCACATCTAGGCAGTTTTCAGCATAAAATAGGAAGAGATACTCCATTCTAACCCAACATGGAGGCAAATTAAGTAAAAATGTAAGGACCAATGGGGCAGTGAAGTCTGAACGCTAGACGACATTCACCATCGACCCCGTTCCTACACATCAACAACACGACAAAGTCGTATGAATGTCTCTTTTCATTCCTCTTAGAGTGACATGCTAGTTCAAAAGAGAAGAGGCCGACCTATGCAGACTAAAGCTTCCCAGCCACTTTTTCGAGCATCCCGCTTCAAAATTCCAATATCCCGTCAAACTTAGGATTTCCTGTCAAAGACACATCATCAATCCAGGCACAAAGAACGACCTTCATGAATAGGCGATAAGTGGCAATGTCTAAGGGCGGAGATTGAAGGAAAACGCGGAAGGCGATTACAACCATCAACAATGCACTTTTCACACTATAGAAGGAAAGGCATAAGGACAAAGAAAAGGATCTTCTTTTTCAACTTCTTCTTGTTCCTGAATAGAAAACAGAGCAAAATATTGTACGCCTCAAGGCCATTGAAATCACTTGTGCAAAAAATAATAAACGATAGTGGATTACCCCGTGGACTTAGGATTACCAACAATTTGAACCACGTAAAACTCTTTGTATCCTTTTACATTTCTGCAATTTACTTTCAACCGCATCTTAATTTATCAATCCATTTCGATATTTCAACAAACAGTTAAAGTGCGACTACTCGATTGTGTAAGCTTTCAGCAACATAATCGCTTCCTAAAGGTGAACTTAACTGAGCTTAAATTTGTTGATTTCTAATCGTAAGGATGATAAATCATAAGATTGTCTCACGATCCAGTCGAGTGTGATGAAGATGAAAATTTTCACCAACATTTTTGGCACTAGGAGGGCCCGAACCTCCGTCCCTTTGTCCCTTCGTCCTCCATTCCTCCATTCCTTCGTCCCTCCATCTCTCTTTTCCTTCACTCATCAAGTTCCAGCAATCCTCCAATTTCGTCTTCCATCTTATCATCGCCCACGGCTCACACCCCTGCTTGTTTATTTGCATGTGTCATGCAGCAGTTAAATAGTCATAGCGCACTCCAAAATGGGAGCAGTGAGACCAACTACCACTATTTGATAGAAAGACTCAACGTCCGATACTTCTCTCCCACGAGAATAGCAGGCTCTCAACAGCAGAGACCTAGGGAGAAACAATTTCATGATTTGATAGAGGAACTAAAATTGAAGCATTGGCTGGCAACTACAATAGTGATTACCCAGAGCCACACTAAGGGGCCCAGGTCTGAAGTAAAGCATTTTACGCCACATACGCAAAAAGGTATACATATGAATGTAATAAACTGGACGTAGGGACATCAGCCAGCCCAAACGAGTGTACAATATTTGTATTATTTCTCTGTATAAAAAAGAATATATATATATTTATCTGCACCTTCACAGTCCACCGCTAGTAGTCACTGACTCAGCAAAACGCTAGATCAGTAGGCGAAAACGGCACTCTCAACGCTGAGAACAGTGATACTATATTTACACACTTGGATCTATATCAACGTAGGTCTGGCTCTTCAGCCAAAATATTTTGCTAGACAGGATGACAAATTTCTCTACACTGATATGAACTTTTATATGATGACAAATCATAATGACTAGTCGTAGGGATATTAGATTACCTGAACCAGTATAAAAAACACTTATGTCAGTTATTTCAACATACCACACTAGACGTACGGATATTAGACTAACCGAACCAGTTCAAAAAAACCATGCGCATGCGATTGTATGTTGTATCACGACCTGACTTCTCAGTCAAATCTACTCCCGCAATGGGAATGACCAAGCCCGGAGCATGACGATTCACTCTTCCTGGCCCACTACTATTGTTCCAAAGATATGATTTCACCTAAGAACAATAACGGAAATCTATACGATGAGAATGGTGACGTTGAAGAAGAATTTGGCTCAGCATACATATGACATTTCACCCCAGAATAAGGGGTAGGTCATATCAAGCTTGCAGCTATGGACATTTTCGCCCCCATAACCCGAGTAGGTCAAAACAGACATTTCACCCTAGGATAGTGGTAGGTCTGGTATTCGGCCACACATGTAGCTAAGGATATTTATGCTCCCAAAATAACGAGTATGACAGAATGAACAGTTCGACCTTAGAACATGGGGTAGCTCCAAAAAGACCTTTTTGCCTCAGGACAGGGGTAGTTCAAATACTTAGACAAACATACGACTAAAGACATTTCACCCTAGAATAGGGGGCATGTCAGAATAAGGGGGACAAATCATCCTAGCATTTAGCTATAGACACTTCGTTCCTGGAACAAGAAGCAGATATTGGCGCGCGCATCATTAGAACTTTGATCCGCTTGTACCCAACCTACAGCTAACTCAGCAAAGAATCAGATCGCATCTCCAAATACTGAGAAGTCGTGACCTATCAAGTCATGATCAAGGACACATACGCTACTCCCTTAAACATATCCTAAGTGAATGCAAATGAGCACATTGAAGTGAACATACCGTCAATCAGGTACAAGCCCGAACACTACTCAAGTCTCGCCAGGTATACACAAAAACTGAGCTGTTAATACTTGGCTATCTATCTCACAATAATATTACTTGCTTAACACTTATGCATAGTTTACAAAAAATTACTGCTCAAGTCATATTACAAAGAAAACACTACTTTTACAAATGTTAACTTACAAATTTAATCGAAGTATGACCACACCACATCATTTCGATCTACGAAAATACGTCATGGTGAGGTGAGACAAAAATTAGCCCTCACGCTCTGTAATCACCACTGATGATCAAGAATAGGAGATCCGACCACGAGCCGATCTATGATATGCTATGTGTGGATCATAATTGGCACCGACCCAAACGTTTCTGTAATCTACAGATCTGTATTCATAGTCACCCCGATTTTATATAAAGGATAAGTCAAGTCTAGGCCAGAAACATTTAAAAGTGTCGATCACATGTTGTTGATCGATTTCTGCTATTCTGGTCTTTACCTTCTCTTTATGAAGTTCATCCAAAAGGGATGCTTGTCCATCCCACCTTGTGAAACCGCAATGAAGTCCAATCGGGCCTCACACTCCAAACTATATATCTTGTTTTCTAAGGTATTTATTCACCTCATTGCTATATTTTAAACTCTATCGATCTCACGCAAGAGTTTCTCCTTTGACTTCTCTAGACTTTTAGAGGAAGGACCAAAGAACTCATCCTTATTGGATAAGAACGGGTAAACTCGAGTATCTGGTGTCCCTAACTCCCCTTTTAAGTAGTTATCTAACTCTTTAGTCTTGGCCTCATAATGAACTTCACATCATTCATCCACTTAAGGATCCCAGTTAGGTCAGCTCCAGATGGAAGCTTAGGGACTTCACCTAACCCAAGGGGGGACACATGAAGTTGAGGCTGCCAAAGAATTCTCCTCTGCATTCAAACACAATGCCATCTCTCTATCCATCTCAACAATCTTTCCTCTTAACATTTGGATCTCATCCATATACACGGCTGTATATATGCTCTCAGCATTCCTTAATAAATGTTCCAACTCCCCTATTCTAAGCTGATCATAGTTTAATTTCTTTCGTTGAGCGTCCACCTCTGAATCCTAAGTAACATGAATTAACAAGATAAAGCTGAATAAGCTCACAATTAAATAACAATATAAATAGGCAAACTAGAATTACCAAAAAACCTATAGATTTCTGTTATTAATATTAACCAACTGACTTTGGTATTACGAAACAGAATAATGTCAGATTGCAAAAAGTGCTTTCCCCATCTTAAGTCAAGTTAAATGTCACAAGAATGTTTTCCTAAAACTAAAGTTATGATAATAAAGGACTATGTCGGAGCGGTGGACTATCAGGGGACGTAACGAGCTCCAGGCTAAGGGTCCTTATTCGAACCGGCTGTCATTTTGAAATCCTCCTTATCACTTAGAAAATTTTGATCCAGTGAAGGGGAGAAAAATTCCAAAACATCTCAAGAACATTGCAAAAACGCTTCAACGTTCTTATTCCTAGCCTTCTCTTGCTCAAGCTAATTCGTATAGGAAGTGACCCTATCATTCAACAAAGATAATACACTCTCAAGTCTATACACCTCCAATGCTGCTTTCCTTCTGATGTCATTTAAAGTCTCTATCAATTGAGACTTTGTCTTCTTATTCTCAACCAAGAAATCACCAAACAATTACCTAGCAATTACCTTGCAACCATCACTATGAAGAAAAGAAGATTCAAATCTCATCAGAGGGATAGAAGCAATATCCGATTGAGACACCTCAATCGACCTTCTATGCTCAGCGGTTTCCAGCTCACTAAGTAGTCTGGAAATCTCAGCTGACATGTCCTTTACTTGTTTCTGATATCTGACAATTTCTTCCTTATAAACAATACCATAAAGCTCTTTCCCCATATGTATGGTCTGTTCAATCCCTTCCAGCTTAGATGCGACATCTCATGACCATGTGCACAAATTCTTATTACAACCATACTAACATTCTAATGCACTTCGAGCCTTTGCAAGCTCTTCACGATTAACCTTTAGCTCTATTTTGAGCCTTTTAACATTATACCTGAGTTATGAAACTTCATCTTCATGAGCATTATCTGCCTCAACCACATCAGAATCCTTCAGGTTTGGAATAATAGTGGAGGTAGAAACATCCTAGTGATGAATACAGTTAGTACCGAAAAGAGCTGAAGGAACCGATTCAAATCTTAATTGAAATAAAACTTAGTTAACTTAATCAAAACATGACGGGCTATGTCATAATACTGAAACGCTTTTTACATCACACCAACTTGACTACTTGATTGAAAATATACTTTAAAAATTAATTAATAAAGACATATGGAGATTATTCAATCAAAGCTCTAACCCTAAGCCTAAACCATTTTAGATAAGGGATATCGGGTGGAAAAGAACCACTCTCTAATGCGTGATGCCATTGATGCAAAAAAATAATCACCGAGAGCTTCCTTTTCTCGAACTACTTGATTTATTTGGGCTGACAACCCCGCAATCTTGCTCCTAAGTTCTGTGCATATCCGATCTAATTCCCTTTCATACCTAACCATGGCTACAATACTTAACCCGATACAATCTAATGTGTATTTTCAAGCCTAGCCTCAGTCTCCTTCAATAATTTTGTGAATACATTCATTCCTGAATACCAAACAAAGCAATAAAGAACACAATCGTTCAAACATAAAAGATACAACGTCATCTTACAAACAACAAAATAAGTTTCATTACTTTAAGAACAAAAAAAACCAAAAGGGCATATGGGATTAAACGTCTATATCTATCAGAGAAGGTGAATTAACCTTGTTTGCAAGTCGGTCTTGCTCTTTAGATTGCAGGTTCACTTGATCCACAACAGCTCTCTTCTTCTCTTTAAGAGAAAGATGCTCATGGCAACTAGGATCAACAATATTTCTCTTAACCTCCTCCTCCTCAGCTTCTTCCACCTTTCATTTATTCTAGTAGTAGGAAAAAATTGAGTCTGCCAAAAATTCCTCATCCACAAAGTCCAGCCTAAATCCCACCTTATACTGACATCTGGTTGCAACATAAAAACCGTAGGTGGCCCCATAGGTGAGGGTGTTGAGATCCTCCACAGATTTAACCACTTCCCATTTAACCCTAGCCAGTTCTTCATCCTTCTCCTTTAGCTCATGTTCCTTCGAACCTTAAGCCTCCTTAGCGTACTTAACTAATTCCTCAACCTGCTCAGGGAATGTTCTAGCCTCTTCCTCTACCTTAGCTTTAGTAGACACCGGTGCAATATTGGCCGAAGCAAGATCAGTCTCAAGCTTGGCCATCCAACCCGAAAGCATGGCCTGAACATTCTCCGACTCACACTCCTTCATCATCAAGGCAGTAGACTACAAGAGTAGAAAATACAAATCAGCATGCGTCGTAAACAAATACAATGCAGAGAAGGAAAAAAAGGAGAATATGATCGCATACACAAGATCAGAGCTTCCCAAAGTCTGACAAAAAGGCAACTGAAGACATCTCAGGAGCTAAAGCAGAAATAACAACTGGACCCTATGCTGACCTCCCAACCTTTTTCATCAAAGCAAGAACATTATCTTCAAAGCCACCAGCATCGGGAGAAGACTCACCCCTAAGGGAAGAGCTAATCAACCCAGAAGATGTAGAAACCTCAGATGAGGTAGAAACAACCAATTTCTTTAACGGAGCAAAAGGATCATCAGGCCCTTCATGCTGCCTCTTTAAAGCAGACTTCTTCTTCTCCTTCGCCTCCAGAGATTTACAAAGTTTAGCAGCAACATTCTTATCCATGTTATCTACAAAAAGAGAGATAACAAAAATTAAAACCACAGTTATGGCAATTCTTAACGTTTGTTACAAACTGTTTATACCCCCCAATTGTAGGTATAGGAGGAACAGGCTGAAATCTGCCATTAGAAAATATATGGGTTGGATGTAGAAAACCATGATCTTTCAACTTCAATCCAATAAAAAATCCTGATATCTTCCTAGCCTCCTCTGGCAAACTCAGAATTTGCTGTCCATGGGACCTATACAACTATTCATTGGCCTATAAAGAGATGGTGTGAGTGAAGTAATGTTGAGAAAAGAAGGAAATCCATCATGATTCAAAATAAAGAAATAATAGTTGATTTAAGATTCAGTCCTACTAGGGACACCTATCAGAAACAAGTCTTTGGCTTGGATATAAAAGAAACCCATATCCCTTTTTTCGGGAATTCTTTTGACCTCAAAAAAGAACTTAAGTTCCTCACTAGTAAGGTTGATACCATTTTTGGCACAAAGGATAAACGTGGCCAAAGCAAAGGTACAAGAATTGGGGGCAAGTTGAACCGGAGCGATACCAAAAGTGGTAAGCCATTCATAACTTGTTCGATTCATTGGAAGAAATAACCCACTCCGAATATGCTCAAGGGTTATGACGAGTAACCCTCCGACAGAGTATTGATCTACTCATGGGATTCCGCGATCCTAGGTGCATTTACCTATGGATCCCAAATTGCCTGAGGATGCCAAAGGCATTCTCTAGATGAGTAATTTTAGAAGAAGGAAAAAAAGAGGAGAAATTAAAGGAATCCATGCTAAAACCCTAGACACTATTTCGAAGGACCGAGTAAGAATTAAAATGACCTATCCTACTTCTAATTTTCAAGATTATCCCTAAATTTGGAAATCAATCCGATCGTTTGTAAGCAAGAAAATGAAGACAAAATTAGGAGAAAATGAAGAAGGAAAATACGCACATGAGTTAGAATTGCAATCGCACGATTGAAATGATCAAATATCGGATGAAATGTGGGTTTGTTGTAGAAAATAATGATATAAAGGATTTATGAAAATATACTTAGGAAAACGAAAAGGCATATTATACAGCTGTTAAGAAATGGCCAGAGACACTAACACATATGTTAAGCATTAAATGCGCAAATAGTTAAAAAGACTTATTCCCAGCTCCGAAAAGATATATTAGACAAGACTGAGTGAAGATACAGACTAGGTGCATAAGGCAACAAGTCTAACCCGACCTATGGTTGCCGTAGACTTTGGAGGTAAGTATTACACCCATTCTTACCATAAGTCAGAACTAATAGGACACATATGATAATTCCCAATGGCAATAGAGCTTAGCAAAGAGCAGGTTGAACGTTAAGCATTTAACCAGACCTAAGGCTTCTCCATCAAAATCAAGGCTACACGAAACAGATGCAGTATGCAGAAATGCAAAGCAGCATGGGCATCTCCGAAAATAGAAGCCAAACCATAATACAAGGCCAAAGCATAAAGGTTAGAAAGTGAGGATTTGAGTTAGTTATACTCACATGATGTCAACATCCATAGGATCAGGTCTACACAAGCACACACTAGGTATAATTAGACAGTGCCATACAGAGCCAAGTGCACTACACTAAGGTTGTACACAGGGTCACCCAAGGTATACTTTAACACAGACTCAATCCTACAGGCAAACAACAAATGTGAAGTTCTCCCTTCTAAATCTCTTATCAACAACATCCAAGAAAACAATTCAAATAGCAAGTTAGCCCCAAGCACAACTAGGCAGTTTTCAGCATAGGATAGGAAGAGATACTCCATTCCGATTCGACATGGAGGCAAATTAAGTAATAAAGTATGGACAGTAACGGGGCGGTGATGTCTGAACGCCAAATGACATTCACTATTGCGCCTATTCCTATGCATCAACAACATGACAAAGTCATAGGAAGGTCTCCTATCATTCCTCTTAGAGTAGCATGCTACGTCAAGAGAGAAGAGGCTGACCTCTGCAGACCAAAGCTTCCCGCCTACTTTTTCGAGCATCCAGCTTCAAAATTCCAATATCCCGTCAGACTCAGGATTTCCCGTCGAAGATACATCATCAATCCATGCACAAAGAACGAGCTTCATGAATAGGTGACAAGTGGTAAAATCCAAGTGCCGAGATTGAAGGAAAACATGGAAGACGATTACTACCATCAACAACGCACTTTTTACACTAAACAAGGGATGGCATAAGGACAAAGAAGAGGATCTTCTTTTTCAGCTTCTTCTTCTTCCCGAATAGAAAAGGGAAAAAATATTATGTGCCTCAAGGCTATTGAAATCTCTTGTAAAAATAATAATAATAAAAGATAGTGGATTACCTCGTGGATGTAGGATTATCAATAATCCAAACCACGTAAAAATATCTGTGTCCTTTTACATTTCTGCAATTTACTTTCAACCATATTTTATCAATCCATTTCGATATTTCAACAAATAGTTGAAATGCGGCTACTTGACTGTGTAAGCATTCAGCAACACAGTCGCTTCCTAAAGGTGCATTTAACTAAGTTTAAATTCGCTGATTCGTAATCGTGAGTACGATAAATCGCAAGATTGTCTCACGATCCAGTCGATTATGGTGAAGATGCAAATTTTCACCAACAGGATCTAAGAAAGTTGTGGCACCTGAAAACACCAAAGTGAAGTCTACTACTTCCAGACCCACTAATGAAACCGAGAATAATTACTCTCAACATGGAGAAGAGACCAATCAACTTGGTGCTACAGAAATTCAAAGTGCATCAGAGATGGTAACTACGGTTGATTTGGATAGGATGATGATAGCGATGAACAAAAAGTTAATAGAGAGCCAAAATGCTATAATGAAACAAATAAAGGAGAACATGGACTTGTTAACCTAGTTATCCTAAAATCGTAGGAGGAGAAGAAGGTTATCATCATCTTCTAATTTGAAGAAGTGAGTTCTTTCTCGTTGAACAAAAATCACAGAGATGGGATACAAAAGATGAATAGAAAGGAAGTTGGACTTCAAAAGTTGGAACTGAAAAAACTCGGGTCGACAAGGGTCAACTCGGTACTGATCCAACTTTACAGGTCAGCACCGACCCATACACCTGAGTTGTAACCGATGATTTAGATATTGAGTTACAAGACGATGTTGTTGTTAATGTTGGCCATGCTGCTGATGGCCAGAGTGGTGGAGTTCGAACAACTGCTATTGAGCCATCACACAAAGAATGTAGAAGTCGAATGACTGGTCAAACGCTTCCCCTAGAGACATCGGAACCTAGATATCATGGAACTAATGGAGACCATTTACGGAAGCAAACACTCTGGGTTGGCTTTGATGATCATCGTCTAGTTGATTCAATTGAACCAAATTTTTTAGCCAATATGGTGAGGAAGTTGGTGACTGAGAACCAGCATAGAAATAACGATGCTTGGGGTTCTTCTCCTAGGAGGAATCTGTCCACTGAGGAGGTTTTACAAAAAGAGTATCCCAAGTGATTCATAATGCCCATGATATTTCCTTACAATGTAACGTTAGATCCTAGATAGAATCTTTTGAAGTACGAGTGGTACATGTATGGTGCTAAGGCAACAGATGCTGTGAGATGTAGATGTTTCCTGATATTTCGTAAAGGGGTGATTATGATGTGGTTCATTTGGCTGCTGCCGAGGTCCATATCTTCGTTTGGCTAATTGGCTAGAAAGTTTGCGAAGCAGCTCAAGTTGCATGCTGCTCGTCCTAAGGATGTGATGTCCCTATCCAATATTTTCCAAAGTCCCCGAGAGTCTCTGAAAAATTCTACGAGTAGATTCAATATAGATGTGACTAAACTGAGAAATGCCAAAGAGGACATTGTTTTGATGGCATTAATCAGAGGAATTCATCAAAATACATTTTTCAGTAAGTGGCTGAAGATGAAATCGCCACCAACCATAGAGGAGTTTTATAGGAAGGAAACCCAATATTTGAACTTGGAAGAGGCAGATAAGTCGTTGGAAAGGCTAGGGAAGTCCGTCAACTGATGTAGTTCGAAGTAATGTCTCTATGAAACAGACCGTTGAGACATCGGGAATGTTGCTATCAATGTTGGGAATAAAAACAGCAATTAGAAAAGAGGAAATCGAGGTGCCAAAGGTAAACCAGACTTTAAAAAATGTTCGAGATACTCGAAGCATGAAGATTACACCCCGCTCAAAGACACTGTGTAGGACATATACCTTGGCACACGGTGTATGGTGAATTATAAAAAGCCAATCCGAAGGTAATTGACCGAGAGAGACAGAAGATGTTTGGAAAGAATTGTTGCTTCCATGAAACCTATGGGCATAACACGAACGAATATCGACACTTGTGGGATGTGATCGAGTACTTGATCGATAAGAAAAGGCTTTAGCAATACATGAAGGACCCCAAGGATGGGTCTAGTAGAGAAGAGCCTAAGTAGCTTAGATGAAGACTTGTGATTACACCATAACTAGAGGATCTCATTCGACCGATAAAAGCTGGAATGAGATGGAAAGGTATAGAGCTCGCTGAAGCATGTGGTGCATGAGAGTTGCTTTTTGTAGAAAACAAAGCTCCGACAAAGACTCTAAGATTTATTACTAATGATATCGTGTTTATAAATGTTGATGTAAATAGGGTAGAAGTGGCGATGCTTGACCGCTTGGTGATTACGGCAATGATTGGGCTGGCGACTGTGAAATGAGTTCTCATCGATTGTGGAAGCTTGGGCAATATTTTTCTAAAGAGAATTACGATCGGATAAATTTGGATGGCTAGTTCTGAAACTATGTAAGTCTCGCATCTAGGGATTTACTGAAAAGGCTACATAGCATATAGGTTGGGTTTATTTACTGGTGGTACTTGGTGAAGTTGACCGCAAGAGAGTGCGAGTTCAGACCTTCGTGGTGATAGAGACGTACTCCGCATATAACTCTTTCTTGGGCCGACTGGCCCTTGCCACTTTTAGAGTGGCCAGAACTCCCTAGTGCTGATGATGAAATTTCTAAATAGAGTGGTTCCATTCAAGGGGATCAGAGTATAAGGTATGAGTGTTACGTTTCAGAGCTAAGAGAAACAAAATGATGCGAGAAAGGAAAGGGTGCAAATAAGACTCTCTGCATCAAATGATTGATGCAGAGCAACCACCACCTAAGCCCTGGCTTGGATAATGTTGTAAATTTATAAATCTACGAATCTAAGGAAAGAGCCAAAGGATGCAAGGGTGACCCCAGCTGAGATGACGATTAACATCCTATCGACCAGGATGACCCTACTTGAGTCCTGATGATCAGGTCTCAGATTAACATGAATATGAAGAAGGAGTTGGCAGGGTTTCTCTAGGAAAACCTGGATGTATTTTCTTGGACGCATTTTGATATGTGTGAAATATCACCAAGGATAACATCAGTATATTGAATGTGAACCCCAGATACCCTCCTTTGAAGCAGCAAAGGTGGAGCCTGCATCCGGAGCGATGTGGTGCATTGAAAGAGGCAGTGGATAAGCTGACAGCCAATGGCTTCATCTGTGATGCTTTATACCCCGAATGGCTATTAAATCCAGTGCTAGTCAAGAATTGATGCAGCACAGGCTAGAGTCGAAGCAATGCGAGCTCCAAATACACAAGGCCTAGGCCGTCCACGACCTAAGGAATCACTGGGTTTAGGTCGGTCGCGACCTAAGAAAGGAGCAGGCTTAAGACGTATACAAGATAACAAAGCTGAAGAAGAAGTTCTAAGTCGTCCACGACCTAACAAGGCTGAAGGCATAAGTCGTTCACTACTTAACACAAGCGGTCTATGACCTAAGGAAAATGAAGACTTAAGTCGTCTACGACCTAAGGAAACTGAAGCCTTAAGTCATCTATGACCTAAGGAAACTGAAGACTTAAGTCATCTACGACCTAAGAAAATTGAAGGCTTAAGTCGTCTCCGACCTAACAAAGAAGAACTGGGACGAGATACGACCTAAGGAAAGTCGCGAAGTGGAGTTACGACCTAAGCTAGGTCGCAGGAAGAAGTTCTGAAGCCAGGTCTTAAGTCGCTGCCGACCTATATGTTAGGTCGTTATTTGATAAGTCGTCTGGATCTTATGTCGTAACTCGCATGTTTTTAGGTCGTTCTGCTTGTAAGTCGTTTGTCTTACTTAAGTCGTTATTTTAGGTCGCGTATGACCTAAGTTGAGCCGTGAGAAGTTGTTAGGTCGGCAACGACCTAAGTGATGTATTTTCTGTTTGTTAAGTCGTAAGTCGTAAGTTGGAGGCTATAAGTCGGAACCGACTTAAGAGTTGATGTAATTTCTGTTGTTGAGTTGAACGCCTATAAATAGGCCGAGTGTCACATTTGTAATAGTTTAGTTGATTTGAAATAAAACTCTTGTTTTGTTAGCTTTGTGCTTTCACCAAATTGGTAGTCGAGTGTAATCTCCTATCTCCTCTTTCGGTTAATCGAGTGCGCTCGATTCAACGACTGCAGAACCGATTCACGGAATCTAGTGCGCTAGATCAACGTGTGAAGAATCGCAGATCTTTGAACCCGGTATCGTGCGCGATCAACGAGTTCGGGATAGCTAGAATTCGGTATCTTCGGAACAACGAATTCGGGCATTTCAGTATTCATCAATCCATCGATTGCTACTTTCATCGATCTACATTGTTTTGATTAATCCGCTGTGTCAGTTTGGTATCAGAGCTTGTTTTAGCCAATCATAGCTAAATCGAGTCCTTGGAGCCAATCATCTTGAAGAATTTGAAGTCGAAGTATAGATTTGAACAAGGCCGAGAGCAACTAGTTGAAGTGTGTGCATACTTTTGAAGTTTGGAGATCGGAACTATATTTTTTTGAAGTTGTGTTCATCGTGTTCATCATATTTTCACAACAAAGTGGGAGTTTTCAATCCATATCATTGTGGATCAAAGTTCGAATTGTGTTTGAATTTTGAAGTGTTGAAGAGTTTTGGCCGAGCTAAGCAAGTGAAGGCCGTGTGCATCCTTTGGTACCATTTTGAAAGTGTTAGCCGAGAATTGAAGAGTTTGTAAAGTTTCAAGTCATGCCGCCAAGAAGAGCTAATCGTCACCAAAACGTAGAAGCTTTGTATCAAAGAGAAGAAGCTGATGAGATGGAGCAAAGAATCAATGAAAACTTTAGTGAAAAGCTTAATGAAGGAATTGGTCGATTAGAGAAGATGATGTTGGAAATGAATCAGAATCGGAGAAGGGTTTCACCTGAATCTAACCATGGGGGAAGTAGAGTCTCGCCACATTCCAATCGAGACAGAAGTGTTGATGATGATCAAAGGCGTGGAAGGAACGAGAATGATCGAGAACGGAGGAATGTCGATAGAAGGGATGTTGGAGGAAGACGTGATGGTAGCAGAGATGTTGGTGGTCAGAATCAACATCGATATACATCTGATTTTGAAGAGGAGTATGATGGTGGTAGTATACAAGGACGAGGACAAGGAAGAAATCACTCTAAGTATGATCATAAGTGGGAGTCGGGGATGAAGACTGAAATTCCTGAATTCAAAGGTGGTATGCAAGCGGAGGAGTTTCTAGATTGGGTGGCTAATGTTGAAGAGATTTTTGACTTCAAAGAAGTTCCAGAACATCGTAGAGTGAAGTTGGTTGCTACAAGGTTGAGGGGTCGAGCTTTGGCGTGGTGGCAGCAGACCAAACTTACACGTGAACGAATGGGAAAGTCAAAAATTGAATCTTGGAAGAAGATGAAGAAATGGATGAAAGCAACATTCTTACCTTACAATTACCAATATCTGATGTATCAACGTTTGCAGAATTTGAGGCAGGGCACAAAGACTGTTAATGATTATGCGGATGAGTTTTATCAGCTTATTGCGGGGAATGATATTATGGAAACGGAAGAGCAGCTGACATCTAGATTCATTGGGGGGTTGCGAATGCAGATTCAAGATATGGTTAACATGTTTGATCCTAGATCTGTGGCAGAAGCACACCAGAAGGCATTGGCTTAGGAGAAACAAGGACGACGATGAGGTGGTGTGTTTACTAATTCCAATAATCAAGCGAAGGGTGTTAGTGGGAGTTCTAATGTTTCTAAACCTATCAGTAGACCAGTGGTGAAGGAGGCTGAGAAGGCAAAGGTTAACAATGGTTTCAAATGTTACAATTGTCAGGAATTGGGTTATAAAAGCAATGAGTGTCCAAAGCCGAAGAAACGAACTATGATTGCTGAACTTGAAGGTGAGGATGGAGAATATTCTAGTCCAGTTGAGGAGGATGAACAGGATATTGCATCAGGAGATGAAGGTTGTAATCTAATGCTGAGGAGATCGTGTTTGACACCGAAGCAGGAAGAAGCTAGTTGGTTGAGGAGTAATATCTTTCAGTCGACATGCACTATACTGGGAAAGGTGTGTAAATTCGTGATTGACGTAGGAAGCTGTGACAATATCGTTTCAACCGAGGCTGTAACAAAGTTGAAATTGAAGACAGAGAAACATCCGAATCCATATAAGTTAGCATGGTTGAGAAAAGGAGGAGAAGTGAAAGTGGATAGACGAGTTCGTGTTCCATTCTCTATTGGGAAGAAATACAAAGACGAGATCTGGTGTGATGTAGTAGAGATGGATGTTTGCCACTTACTTTTGGGAAGACCATGGCAGTATGATCGAGCAGTACAGCATGACGGTCGGACCAATAGCTATAGTTTTATGTTTGAAGGTACGAAGATTATCTTAGTTCCAAAGAAGAGACCACAAGGAGAAAGTAAGTCGGAAGAGATTGAAGAGCTAAAAACTTTGTTATCTTTAAAGGAGTTTGTTAAGGAGATTGAAGAGGAGCCTGAGGTATTCTTGTTGATTGGGCGTGAGAGCAGTGAAGAGGTTGAAATTCCAGAAGAAGCGAAACCAGTTTTGAAAGGATTTGAGGATATATTTCCAGATGAGTTACCGAAGGAGTTACCGCCACTGAGAGACATTCAACATCAAATTGATCTAGTTCCGGGAGCAATGTTGCCACATAGACCACATTATCGAATGAGTCCGAAGGAACATGAAGAGTTGCGGAGGCAGGTAGAGGAATTGCTTGAACATGGGCGTGTGCAGGAGAGTTTAAGTCCTTGTGCTGTACCAGCCTTATTGGTACCCAAAAAGGATGGAACGTGGAGGATGTGCATAGATAGTAGAGCATTGAATAAGATCACAGTCAGATACAGATTTCCGATGCCGAGGCTTGATGATTTATTGGATCAAATCAGTGGGTCCGTAATCTTTTCTAAGATTGACTTGAAGAGCGGTTATCATCAGATTCGCATTAGACCAGGGGACGAATGGAAGACAACATTCAAGACGAGGGAAGGATTGTATGAATGGCTGGTAATGCCGTTTGGTCTATCGAATGCACCAAGTACATTCATGAGGGTGATGAACCAGATTTTCAGGCCATACATTGGGAAATTTGTGGTGGTTTACTTTGATGATATTCTAATCTGCAGTGCTAGTACATAAGAGCATGTTCAGCATTTGAAGAAAGTGTTAATTATTCTTCGTGAAGAACAATTCTATGCTGCTACAAAGAAGTGTGTTTTTATGGCGAGGAGTGTTTTATTTCTGGGGTATGTTGTGTCGAAAGAAGGAATACAGGTTGATCAAAGTAAAGTCGAAGCAATTAGAGATTGGCCGCAACCCAAGACGATAACGGAAGTGCGGAGTTTTCATGGGTTGGCTTCATTTTATCGGAGGTTTATTCCACACTTTAGTAGTGTGATGGCGCCTGTGACTGATTGTATGAAGGGTCAACAGTTTTCATGGTCAGAGAAAGCAGGGGATGCTTTTGGGAAGATCAAGGAGTTGCTGACGTCTGCACCAATTCTAGTATTACCAGATTTTCAGTTGTTGTTTGAGCTACACACTGATGCGTCAAAGGTTGGGATTGGAGGAGTGTTGAGTCAGAGGGGGCGTCCTATTGCATATTTCAGTGAGAAGTTGTCAGGAGCAAGGATGAGATACAACACATATGATGTGGAATTCTATGCTGTTGTGCAAACTATTAAACACTGGAGACACTATCTATTTCAAAAAGAGTTTGTTCTTTACACTGATCACTAGGCATTGAAGCATTTACAAGGACAAGACAAGATTTCCGCGAGACATGCATCATGGATTGCATACCTGCAACAATTTACTTTTGTTGTTAAACACAAGTCTGGAGTTACGAACTGTGTAGCGGATGCGTTGAGCAGAAGGAATCATTTGTTGACTACAATGAAGGTCGAAGTGACAGGGTTTGACGTGTTACCAGAATTATTTGACGAAGATCCTTACTTTGGGATGTTTGTTGATAAAGTCAAGAATGGGGAGACGGATGAGTTTATGATGGTGGATGGTTTTCTGTTCAAAGGAAATCAATTATGCATACCTGATTGTAGTTTGAGAATGAAGATTTTAAAAGGGCTACATGAAGAAGGACATGTTGGGAGAGATCGTACATTGCAGTTGATTTCACAGTCTTACTTTTGGCCGTCAATGAGGAAAGAAGTGGAAAGGTTTGTGGAACGATGTCATATCTGTCAGGTTTCGAAAGGAACTGCGACTAATGCTAGATTATATATGCCGTTACCTGTACAAACTAAACCATGGGTTGATGTGAGTATGGACTTTGTGTTGGGGTTACCAAGAACACAGCGTGGAAACGATTCCATTTATGTGGTGGTTGACCGATTTTCGAAAATGGCACATTTCATTGCTTGTAAGAAGACGGCGGATGCTGTTCATGTTGCTCAGTTGTTTTTCAAAGAGATATATCAACTTCATGGATTGCCAGAATCGATTGTGTCGGACAGAGATACTCATTTTCTGAGTTATTTTTGGCTAAGTTTGTGGAAGATGGTGGGAACGAAGTTGAACTTTAGCAGCGCTTACCATCCGCAAACGGATGGACAAACCGAGGTCGTGAACAGATCGTTGGGAAATTTGTTGAGGTGTCTTGTGCAAGACAATCTGAAGAGTTGGGATGTGAAGTTATGTCAAGCAGAGTTTGCTCATAATCATGCGGTGAACCGTAGTACGGGTTTCAGTCCATTTCAGATAGTGTATTCAAACTTACCGAAGGGACCGTTGGATTTAACGGTAATACCACACTCGAAGGGGACAGTTAAAAAAGCTGCTGGTTTTGTTGAAGGGTTGACGGAATGTCATAAAATCGTTCAGGAACGATTGGAGAAGGCAAATGAAAAGTATAAACAATCTGCAGATCTGAAGCGAAGAAGTGTTGAGTTTAATGAAGGAGATATGGTGTATGCTGTGTTAACAAAGGACCGTTTTCCAATGGGCGCTTATAACAAATTGAAAGCCAGAAAAATTGGTCATGTGGAAGTTGTGAGACGGATTAATGAAAATGCTTATAAATTGAAGCTACCGGAGGATGTGTACACTTCTGACCTGTTCAATGTTAAACATCTCGTACCATATTATGAGAATGAACAATCTGATGAGGAAGAATTTACAAATTCGAGGTCGAATTTTTCTCAACCTGGGGAGGATGATGCAGCACAGGCTAGAGTCGAAGCAATGCGAGCTCCAAATACACAAGGCCTAGGCCGTCCACGACCTAAGGAATCACTGGGTTTAGGTCGGTCGCGACCTAAGAAAGGAGCAGGCTTAAGACGTATACGAGATAACAAAGTTGAAGAAGAAGTTCTAAGTTGTCCACGACCTAACAAGGCTGAAGGCATAAGTCGTTCACTACTTAACACAAGCGGTCTACGACCTAAGGAAAATGAAGACTTAAGTCGTCTACGACCTAAGGAAACTGAAGCCTTAAGTCGTCTACGACCTAAGGAAACTGAAGACTTAAGTCATCTACGACCTAAGAAAATTGAAGGCTTAAGTCGTCTCCGACCTAACAAAGAAGAACTGGGACGAGATACGACCTATGGAAAGTCGCGAAGTGGAGTTACGACCTAAGCTAGGTCGCAGGAAGAAGTTCTGAAGCCAGGTCTTAAGTCGCTGCCGACCTATATGTTAGGTCGTTATTTGATAAGTCGTCTGGATCTTATGTCGTAACTCGCATGTTTTCAGGTCGTTCTGTTTGTATGTCGTGTGTCTTACTTAAGTCGTTGTTTTAGGTCGTGTATGACCTAAGTTGAGCCGTGAGAAGTTGTTAGGTCGGCAACGACCTAAGTGATGTATTTTCTGTTTGTATTTTCTGTTTGTTAAGTCGTAAGTCGTGTACTGGGTAAGTCGTAAGTTGGAGGCTATAAGTCGGAACCGACTTAAGAGTTGATGTAATTTCTGTTGTTGAGTTGAACGCCTATAAATAGGCCGAGTGTCACATTTATAATAGTTTAGTTGATTTGAAATAAAAATCTTGTTTTGTTAGCTTTGTGCTTTCACCAAATTGGTAGTCGAGTGTAATCTCCTATCTCCTCTTTCGGTTAATCGAGTGCGCTCGATTCAACGACTGCAGAAGCCGATTCACGGAATCTAGTGCGCTAGATCAACGTGCGAAGAATCGCAGATCTTTGAACCCGGTATCGTGCACGATCAACGAGTTCGGGATAGCTAGAATTCGGTATCTTCAGAACAACGAATTCGGGCATTTCAGTATTCATCAATCCATCGATTGCTACTTTCATCGATCTACATTGTTTTGATTAATCCGCTGCGTCAAGAATCCTAATGAAAGGTGAAAGACATGAATCGACTATTCAGATTTGAATAAAGTATGCCCAAAAGACAGCTTCTCGCTACTAAAGGTTGACCAACTAGTGGATTCAACCATCGGACATGAGTTGATATCCTTTATAGATGCTTATTCCGACTATAATCAGATACTAGTGCATGTTTTAGACCAAGAGCACACTAGTTTTAATGTTACTGATTTAGGAATACCATGCCATTCGATATGAAGAATGCATGAGCTATCTACCAAAGATTGGAAAATTCAATGTTCAGGGATAAGATCGGAAATACAATGGAGGTCCATATGGACAATATGCTGGTAAAGTCCCAACGATCAGTAAACCATATGAGGGACCTCTCGAAGATGTTTGATGTACTTTGGAGACACCGAATGAATCTCATTCCATTGAAATGATCCTTTGGAGTTGCGTCAGGTAAATTTCTGGGTTTCATAGTGAATTTGAGGGGCATAAAACTAATCTGAAGCAGATTAAGGCATTGAAAGATGTCAAAGCCTCGAGAACAAGGAGGGAAATGCAAAGCCTAAATGGTAAGGTCATTGTGCTGAGTCGGTTCGTCTCAAAAGCTACGGATAAGTGTGTGTCGTTCTTTAGTACCCTCAAAAAGGAGAAAGGGAAGTTCGTTTGGATGAAAGAGTTTCTAAAAGCTTTCCAGGCCTTACTTGATCATATGGAGAGACCACCGGTCTTATCAAAACCTTTGGAAGGAGAGGACTTATTTGTTTATTTGGCAGTATATGCTCATGCGTTGAGTGTTACCTAGTACATGAAGAATCTAAAATCCAAAGGCCTGTATATTGCATCAGAAACTGGTTCATTGGAGCAGAGAAGAACTATCCAAAGTTAGAGAAGCTAGCTTACAGCTTTTTGATCGCCTCGAGGAAGTTACAACCTTACTTCTAGGTTCATCCGATTAAAACCAACAAATCACCTTTCAGATAGGCGTTACACTGACCCAAGACTTCGAGAAGGCTAATGAAGTGAAATATTGAATTGAGCCAGTATGATATGACCTACCATCCCAGGAGGGCAATATGAGGACAGGCATTGGCTGATTTCATTGTCGAGTTCAACACCCTTGATGAAGAGACAGAGGAAGATGTGGAATGACTTTCTTAATGGAATTTATACACGAACGGAGAATCCAATGAATGTTACTCTGGGGTAGGAGTGATCTTGGTAACCCTTGAGGAGCGACAATCTGTTATGCCTTAAAACTTGAGTTTCTCGCAACAAATAACGAAGCTAAATGTGAAGCACTAATCATGAGGCTCAAAATAGCGAAAGAATTAGGAGTTAAAACATTGCACATACTCCTAATTGGTGGTCTACTAGGTGCAGAAGGAATTTCAGGCTAAGGGAGTGAGACTTCTCCCTTACTCTACCAAGGTACTGAAACTGCTAAATAACATCGATTATTACACGATAACGCATATTCATAGAAAAGAAAATACGAAGGCTAATTCACTGGCCAAACTGGCTAGCTCTGGGGATGCACTACTTAGCGATTGGTTCCAATGGAGGTATTGTCAGCTCTGAGCATTGACCAGATGGATGTCAATTGGATCTTGGAGGCCAAAGTGGAAGAGGAGTTATGGATTCTCTACTCCTCTACTATGACGTGTCGCCAATGAGGAAGCTAAAAAGATCCTTGTGGATGTACATGAAGGAGATTGTGGTGATCACACTGGAGGATATATTTTAGCAAGGAAGTGTTATCTGGGTTTTTAACCCATCAGGATCCAAGAGAATACGGAATGACTTGATGGGGTCAGAATGGCTCAGAACTCAATCGAAAGGGCTAAAGCAACAAGTAAAAGAGAGTAAAACCATATTACTAAAGCAATGACTGAGTTTGACTAAACCAAGAGACCAGCATCCGTTCGGTCCAATCAGCAGCTAAATACAACCAGTTAGTAAATCATCATCAAAACAGAGCAACATGCAACGTGGCGAAGCAACAAAAGCATCCTACACATCAAAGTCAAGAAATACACTAAGTCTACGGATCGCTAGCGATCCATACTTCATCCTGGGATCACTAGGTCGCTGAAGCACGTGGGAGCAAAGGAGCCTAGAAGACAAAATGCCAAAAAAATGCTAAGTGTATGGATCGCTAGCGATCCGTACAAAGCCATGGACTTCTCAGAACCTGACATAGCAGCACAATATGAAGAGAGGAGCTAAGTAGTTAGCTCGCACGTGAGCTAAGCTTATGGAACGTCGGCGATCCATAGACCATGGATCGCTAGCGATCCATGCTTTTGGCTCGGGTCACGAGGTAAACTCTACTGGATCATCCTGTGTCCATCTGCAAGTGACTGACAAGCGGGTTTGGCCCAGAAACTCTCTGATCTCTATAAATACCATCCTATCTACAACATAAATGAGATCTTCTCCGGACTGGTTATTGAAGCTCTGCTGGAAACATTCTTCACTCTCTACCTCCCTCACAACAATCTCCAAAGGGATTCACTGTGATTCTCTAGTGGATTCCAACTCTGGGGATTCAATCTACTTAAAGATAATCAAAGTCTTGTAATCAAATACTTCTTGTAACAGCAATCAGTCTATAATAAAACTATAAAGTGGACGTAGGCTTCATTAACAACTGAACCACTATAAAAATCTTCTGTCTAATTCTTTTACCGTTCTTTTTCTATATCTATGATCTTGATATTGCTTTGTCAGAATATGGCTGGTGCTTTCAAACTCAAACTAGGGTGTTGATCCATTTTTTAAGTCAACATTTTGGTGCTTTCGCTGAGAACTCCAACTCAAGGTTCAGATCTAGCTATCTACGTTGGATCTCATAGGTTCAGAAGTTAGATCCTCAATCTCTGCTTAGAAGGTTTGCTGTTGGGAACAGAAGAACCAACCAAGAAGGATTAGAGAAAATCCAAGCAAACACATGCTAAGGTGATGGGTCGCTAGCGATCCATCTTCTATGGATCGCTAGCGATCCATGATGTTCACTCGTGGGTCAATTAACTCTTTGGCATCATGATCCAATAGGCACCCTAGAAGACAAAGTACTAAAATCAGTTAAGAACATGGATCGCTAGCGATCCATGTACTATGGATCGCCACGTTGTGCCCCCGAACTCCCAAACCAGGGCGCTTCGCCCCTGGACCTTGACTTGCTGACCTGGCAACGCCCGTTTGGGTCGTTCGAAGGGGATATAATCGAAAGGAAGCTATGGCCAGAGCTCCAAGAATCATGATGGAAGAATACGTTAACACTCCACCTATTGCAAAAGCACCGGCTACAAACCCAAACTTAGGGGTGAAAACTCCACTAAAGGATATAATGATGACTCTCTTCGGCTTGGAAGATGACAAACAATTTAAGGAAGACAAATTGGTTGAAAATTCCAACATGCAAAACGCTAGAAGAAGCTCTAAAATCCATGCCGTAGCACATTGCTAAGCAATGGACGAGGAACTGCTACTCAAACGGTACTCTTAGAGGCAGGAGAACCAAGAAGATATGAAATAAACCGAGAACAATTACAATGCCAAGATCCCATGGTATATTGTGACCACTCCCGACTGACCAACTTCCAATCCTATCATGGAATTCCCATCATCGAATCACAAATGGTAGTCGTCAAAAGTCATCAAAAATCATCAAAATGGTTGTTGAAAAACTTACTTCAGTCCTGACTCGAAGTCGAACTCGGGTAATCACCTATTTGACTCGAAGTAAACCTAGGAAATTCTGGCTTGAAATCAAACTCGGGTAAGACCAAGATTTTATCCAAGCAAACACTCAAATGGCTCCAAGCAACGTTTGTCACCAACCCAGCACTTCAAAGTCTGTGACTCCAAGCAAATGGAAAATTCTCTCGGGTCGGACTCTAAGTAAAATACCACCGATCTATCAATGCCGATCCATCTTCTTTTGCCCATAACTCGAACATGCGAACTCCAAATACCTTAAAATTTTGAATGCAACCTTATGGGGCCTTCTTTGTCACCCCCGACCGATCTCACCTAGTTTGAAATTTTTTGGGGATCGTCACTGATCCATGACCCCATCATAAGTGATTCGCCATTCGGTCGGCATTTCCAATCATTCAAGCATGGACAATCACGCATCTATCATTCTCAAGCATTATAAACTTATGTAACTTGAAAACGGACCGTCTGACAACAATTAGAGCATCTTCCCAATTGAAACTCATTCACCAAAGCCGTTTAACATGCAAAATATCCAAAGAAGTTTATCATGCCAACTATACCTTTTGTACAACTGATTCATAATTTCTTTGTTACAGGTATGACTAGCATATGAACGAAGTGAAGGAGACGGATGCAGTCTACCACAAGGCCCTCAGGAGTCATTAAAGGATGAAACAACCCACTACCCTAGAAGAATTCTATGGGAAGGCAAATAGGTTCTAAAGACTAGAAGTAGTGCAATTGGAAGAAGGCAACCCGACAATTTTCCAAAGAACATACCAAATGGTGAAGGAGCTACAGCACCTCAGGGACCTTCTGCCTAAGCATGGCTACTAAGACCCAGTACAAAAGTGCACCAGCTAACTGACGAAATCAGACGAAAGGATGATTATCAAATAACACTCAAGCTAGCTAGCAACTAAGGAATGGGGCAGTAACCTAAAGTGATGCCTACTGAGAACCGGCACTTGGGGGCATTGTAGATAGCACGGCAAAAGAAATGCTTCTATGCCCTCGACGAGTCATGTAGATCCCCCTATTGAGAACCGGCGTTGCTTTGGTAGCGTCGAGAAGTCTTGTCTAAAGGACCGTCGAAAAAACAGATCCAATCCCTTAGTCTCCAGGAACTGATAAAACTGTGTTCCCTCGAGCTGAATCTGAAAAATTCCTCTTAGACAGTATGCCAGTAAAAGACCCATTCTCTGAAGGCAGTTTTTACCAGGAGCTAAGAGTCATGCTCTGAACCCCCGTAGGCTCTTTCTTCAATCCATCTTCATGCACTCAGCTATAGATCTCTCCACCATGGCAACCTGATCTATTTGGGCATGCACATCTTCTGGAAACACGGAAGGACCATGGTTACCCGAACCAAAAACTGTTTAGCTTCTTGAACCAATAAAATCGTATTCATGTAAGCAACCTGCTGAGTCGACGGGGTCAAACCAACTCAAACCGTTGGATTGGCGGAACCCGATCCTTGCCTTCTAAAAATCGATGTTGCCCCGGCAACATCGGGAAGGCCTAAAACTTACGCTCCTTGCGTTGTTCGGAGATAGTTAACGCCGAGGAGCACCAAAAAATAAATCCTCATGTTGCCCAGTGACAGGCAATGCCGAGGAGCATCGAAAACTAACTCCTCACATTGTCCGGAGATAGGCAACGCCGAGGAGCACCGAACACTTACTCCTCGCGTTGCCCGGAGATAGGCAACGCCGAGGAGCACCGAAAACTAACTCCTTACGTTGCCCGGAGATAGGCAACGCCGAGGAGCACCAAAAAATAACTCCACGTGTTGCCCGAAGATAGACAACGCCGAGGAGCACCGAAAACTAACTCCTCACGTTGCCCATAGATAGGCAATGCCAAGGAGCACAAAAAACTAACTCCTTACATTGCTCGGAGATAGGCAACGCCAGGGAGCACCAAAAACTAACTCCTCCCGTTGCTCGGAGATAGGCAACACCAAGGAGCATGAATAGCCGTGCATTTCATAAGCCGCACACTAACTTCCAAAATATACGCTCCTCGCATTGCCCGAAGATAGGCAACTCCGAGGAGCGCGAAAAATCATGCACTGATTCTTTAAACTTAAACTCCTCACCCTGCCCGAAGATAGGTAGCATCAGGGAGCACTAAAACATACGCTTCTCGCGTTGCCCAAAGAGAAGCAACGCCGAGGAGCACCAAAAACCGCGCATCCTATAACCAGCGCCAACTACTTCTACAATCAGGAATAATGAGCACAACTCCAACAAAATTGGAACGCTACAAACCAACATAAAAGTTTCAACTAAGGACACTTAACGATCAAAACTGCCCTCGATTAACCCATGCAATGTGCATCTCTCAAACATGCATATTGAACACTTGCTGAAATATTACAAGAAACTTAGATAACATGCTAAAGTTTCAAAACTTCCGAAAGAAGGAAAATCAAGCTGTGACTTGGCCAAATTTAAAGTTTAATTTGAAAATTATCTAAACCCTAAGTTATCGGTCATTTGAAAATTGGTTGAAGTAAACAGCCCTGTGAACTGGGGGCATACACCGGTACTTGAACAAAAACACGTGAAAACAAAAAGTTCACAAGATCTGTCACTCTAAACAAAAAGTTTACAAGTTCACGAGTTTACGAGTGCATAGAACGTATATGAGCAGACATATAAGAATACAATCAAAATATCAATGTATTGCTTATAGTTTTCTTTACACAAGTCAAAACGTGAGGGCCATACCTACACAACACCGGCCAACAAAAAGAAAATATAGACTCCATGATAAAAACACTAAGTGCAGACTCTGTACTTGAACAAAATGACTCAAAAAGAACCAAAATCAGATCAGTCGCCACACAAGCTCATCAGCGCTTCCTTCCACCGCTCCCTTTTGGCCCTTTGTTTGCAGTTTCTGCCTCGTCTCGGGAGTGGTGTCGCTGCCAGTAATATCAATAAACTCCTCGATGGAAACATCCTGCTCTTGCTCCACCGCCTTCTCATAAGATTCTCCCTTTGCTTTGCACTTCCGTGATTTGTGGGAGCTCTTCGAGGCTTTGATCGCTTCAACCTTCTCCTTCTTGATAGCGACCAATTCATGTTGAGTTTTACAAGGCTGCTCCATTTGAACTTCCTGCTCCATAACTTCTGCCGCAGTTACGTTACCCTCCAAAGAAACAGAAGGGTCATCCAAGCCTTGAAGCACAGTTATCTTTTCGAACTCTGGCCCCGGCTACGAGCCAGACATGGACATGGAAACAGGAATAGAAACGAGCATGGAGGCTGTGGAAATAACAGCAAGTCCGGGCACTGAGGAAGCTGGCACATCAATAGGAAATCTCAATCCCAGCCTTCTAAGAACTGGTGTTGCTCCGACAACATTGGGAAGGCCCAGACCCTCGCGCATCACTTCTTGAGCCGTGGAACTACGCTCTTGAAGCGGGAAGGCTCAAATTCTCGCGCATCACTTCTTGAGCCGCGGAACCACGCTCTTGAAGCATGAACTCCTCACGTTACCCAAAGATTGGCAACGTCGAGAAGTTCCAAACCATTTCGGATCAACGGGTTGTATCGATCCCATGAGCTACGCATTCCGTAAGCTGTGCACCCCCAAAAGCCGCGCACTCTCATAAGCCATGCCACCCATAAGCTGCGCACTACCAGAAGCCGCGCGTCTCGTAAGCTGTGCACTATCATAAACCATGCATCTCATAAGCTGCGCAAACTTTGCTCAATGTCGCACCGGCATCATTACCAGACCGTCAAAATTCTCTAAGTATCGGTGTTGTCTTGACAATGTTTATATCAGGATTAATAGGAATGGATCCCTACCACCTAAAAGGACCAACATTGCTCCGGTAATGCGACAAAGTTCCAAAACCAAGATTTCAATAAAGAATTCTGATCTTTGACCAAAATGTCTAAAGTTAAAACATTCAAATCACGAGCTCCCAAAGATAGGGGCACCGATACAACTTTGACGAGGGGGATCCAGAGAGCCGCCCAGAACATCAGGTCTTGCATCAAGTGTTCAGAGTAATCACCCCCATGGACCGGTGACACATAACACACTAACACTTGGTCAGGACAAAAAATCATTCCATGGTTCTGTTACGCGAAATAGAGAATTTCGGTAATCGCCACAAATCCAAACTGTATAGTAGGCTGGACGAATGTGGAATTAAAAAGGAAACCGCTCCAACCTGCTAGACATCGATATTGCCTCAACAACATCAAGAACTCCATACTGTCATATCGACAAGAAAATCGAACTCTTTAAAATTCACCATCGCTCGGAAACAAGCAATTGAAGAAGGGACTTACCATCGACCAAAGTCAGATAATGATGGAAGACGTTTCCAGAATCAAGTCATCGACCCAGCGGCTTCCAAAGACAAAAGCAGGTGCTCGAATGAGGACTTAAGCCCTAACTTGCAAAAAAATAGCTGTTATCCGAAGGCAGACAATGGTAAGGAGAGAACGCTCAAAATCGAGTAGCTAAACTATTGATTCCTGAAGATTGGAACCAACAAATAAGGTTGATATCCACAATAATTCTATTAGTCCAGCATAATGAATATGGCCTGAAATAAGCAAGGTTAAGTGTCATGGATTCAAGACAGACACTACCGAACCCTACCGGTCCATGATCAGTATAAGAATGAACGCGGCCGTACTAAGGGCAATATGATGACTTGCTCCACGATTTTAGATTTTCTATAAGAACCTAGAGTTTGACACCTAGAAGTGAAGGGTCCCGCCTAGAAATGAAGGGTTCCATAGATAGTCGTCAGATCGTAACGAAAACCGATGTAAGGAAGTTCAATTTTTCATGAATAAGAATAACTATAGAATTGGTTAAGCAACTGCCTTGCATCTCCAAGGGTAATACTTGATGGTTATAAACGAAGCTCGGCAGCAGAAACGCCTGGGACTCTCACCCTTCTAGAACATGGCATCGCCCAGATTTAAGTAACGTTGAGAAAACAGCCACACTAGGTTAAAAGGAATCTACTCAACTCTATAGGATCAGATGAATGTTTCAACCTCACCAACATGACTTTAACACTGCCCGAAGACAGGCAGCACTAAGAAAATACTTCCATCGAAGTGCTAGCTTTCGAAGGTCGGAACTAGTACCCAACTGGATTAAGGGCACAACCGAATCGACGGGGAAAATTGATCCCAACCTCCTAAGTACCAGTGTTGCCCCGATAATGCTAGGAAACTTTCTATTTCATAAGTACCGGTGTTGCCTCGGCAGCTCCGGGAAACATTCTACTCACTAAGTACCGGTATTGCCTCGGCAATGCCAGGAAAACTTTAATCTACAGGGCTGATGAGAAGCACTCATCGCAGTGAACCATTGATGCACTAGCTTCCAGAGGTAGAAGTTGGTCATCAACTAAGTTTCTACCTTCTCTTCAGAAAACTACTATTGCCCAATGGTAGGCAATGACCGTAAGGCATATCCTTTCATAGGTCAGCCGGATGGTTCGACCTTTCATCATAGGAATCGCCACTACACATGAATAAAGCAGCGTCGAAAGGAAATCCCACGATTGAATTGCCCATGTACCAATTTCTAGGGATGAAAGCTGGTGCACAACTAAATTTCCTAAATTCAACTTAGAAAGAATTTAGACACACCTGAAAGATAGGCAGCCTCGAGGAAATGGTGCTTGGAACCAAGCAGCTAGGTTATCAATTCTCAAAGACAGGAGTTGACATATGAACAAAACTTCTATGACAACGTCAGCAACCAAGAAGAGCATGCATGGCCAAGGACAAGCTGAAGAAATCATGGAAGGTTGGAAATAAAATTCTTGAACTTCCTCAATTCTAGAATGGCAATGAGAGCCAAACTAGGGGAAACTAAGCAATTCACCGCATAGATTTCCATCTCTCACAATCGCCCAAATATAGGCATTCGAAATAGCTAGTCCCTCAAGAAGGGATAGAAGCACAGATACCTGATCGAAAGAAATGTTTCAAAAGTCAAACACGAATAACCGCGAGGTTGGTTAGATAATGGTTCTGTATCACAAAACAGAGCATTCTAGCAACAAAATCGCCAACAAAGGAAATGAAGGATTTAATGTTCAGTAATCAACCGTCGCTCATAGTCTGGCATTGATGAGAAAGATCGATGACCTACTTACGGTCTAACTAGATCATTTGGTTCCAACTTGCAGGAATATGCCATTACCCGAAGTTTGGTGATGCTAAGAAGAAACTCCCAGAATGAAACTATCTATACATAGACTTTCGGAAATAGAAGCCAAAGCTTGTTCGAACCTTTAATCCTATCTTCTGGAATCTAACGTTATATGAAGGTCCACAACATCAAGGAAAAATCCACAGGTTTGAGTCATTTGTACATGAATCTACGAAGATAGAAACCAACACATGATTAGGATCTCAATGCTGGATTCAGAAGAATTTACTTTAGCAAAAGATGCCAGAAACGCATCTTTCTAATACATACCGACATCATTATAAAACTCAAATCTTGGGATCAAGCAACGAAGTCCCTAATTCCCATAGGAGCTATCGTGTTAATCAAACTAGGGCAATCAAACTTATTATTTAGGAGACCTAGTCTCCCAAAACATGTTGGTTCAGTAGTACAAAGTAATCAGCCCTACGGGCTAAGGCATTTACACCAACACTTTGTTGAAACGAACTCAATTGAACATAAGCAGGTATTAGCTACAGAATTGGCTAGACAAGCTACTTCATAGTTCTGAACAAACCTATGAAATAGAATATGCCGAAATGACTGTAGAAGCATTACTTTCATGTATAGAATTATAGTAAACGAATATGCTACACGTGAACACAAGAGGTGCAACAACGAGAAAAGGCAATGCTTAGAATCGAGCAATTAAACCAATAGTCCACAGAGATAGAGGCTGGTGTGCAGGTTGAATTCCGAAAAACACAAAGGAAGGATAATTGCAATCGAACAACTCGTGTGCTAGTTTCCGAAGACTGAAACAATGCCTTGTAATTTGACTGCAATCAATCGTCCCAATATGATAGGAATAATAAGCGAAGCCTAAGTTGCGAAGGACCCAACTTTTGGAGGAGTGGAAGTTCCTCCGCTAGACTAAAGATTGGATGACCAAAAAGTCATTTGCAACAATAGAACTTGGCATTCAACCCCTCTAGGTATGTTCTACTTTGAATAATATCCTCGTATAACCAACGCTCGAAATCCGAGGGAAATCGACGTATGTTGACCAGTCGGGTTCTGAGCGATGACCGGGGCAGATACAGTGTGTTATCTACATGAGAAGAGTCCACTATCCCGAATACTTGCAAACAAACAATCTAGTGTAGATAGCTTGCTTACATTTGAAAAACAATCCATATCTGTTCGACGATGGATTTTCTATCGAGTTAGAAAACCGTCGAACGAATTTAGAAATTAAAATATAACCGCGCGCACGGCGTATACTTTGTAGTACATGGCGAATACGGTTTGATCCACAGGGAATTGTGAGAGATTAAAAATCTATTCAATCAAATTAGACCAAAGTGTGATGAAAGTTGTTAACTACAAAAATAAGCTAAAGCTAGAATTAAAATGTGATTTAAAAACTATTGAACTAGAGAACAATTTAGAGGCAAATCCACTCTCATATTTTTGTAAATCAACAAACAATTTGTGATCTCTAGCTTTGATATTAAGTGAAATATTGTTGTATTTATCAAAAGTATGGTTTGTTTATATTATTAATTAACATAACTCAAACCATCAAACTATAATACAACAAATAAACCACTTATAATTCTCATGAAAATGAAGCCAAAACAAAAGCTATTTTAAGTATGATCTATTTACTATTGTAACTAGTAATATAGATCATCAAATTTCATTTTTACTTTAATTTCACAATAAAAAATGGATTAACAAATGATGATGCAAATTGTGTTTATGTTGAATAAGAATAGCTCATTTGCATAAACAATATAAGCTATCAAACCCACTTATATAAACTTGCATCAAAACTCACTTCATGAAGCAAAAACCAAATGAGATCATAAATCATATTTTAAAATGTTGAAATTACATAATATTTGAGAGCTTCATTACCCCTAAATTGAAGGGGTTTAGCTACTCATTTGTGGCATTGAAGCAACACAATTAACTTTCAACATTAAAAAGAGAAGAAAATAGAGAATAAGCAAAGAAGAGAATGTAATTAAACTACTTACAACAAAAGAAATTAAGCTACACTACTTGCATGAATGTAAAACTATTCTACTAACAAAGAAAAGAACATAAATAAAAGCATTAACATAAAAACAAAGAAAAGCATGTAGAAAAAGGAGAAGAAAGATGCTTCGAAGCCATTTTTATTTCATAGAACATTGAGCTTACAATTTGATCTCTTAATTTCCTAAGTAAAATGAAAGAGTAGAAGATGATTTACATGTATATAAGAGGGCTATTTAAACATGCATAGAACCTTAATTCTATTTTTAGGGGGCTTCCCAAAATACCCCTTAGGAAGTGTGGAGGCCAAGTAATCATTAGCTTCTACTAATCATTATTTAAGTGTACATGAAGCCATTAATTCCATAAGCATGTTCATTAGCCTCTAATTTGTACATTAAGGTAAGTGGGTAGGTGGGGTCCTCCATGATCTTCACTTTGAATTATTTCCCTCTTCTTTCCTTTGTATTCATTCGTGCATGCATGTATCTTCATATAAGCCTCTTACATATGCATCCAAATTCCTAAAAAACCATCAAAAATGTCCAAGTAAAATTTCTCAAATTTGCACATGCACAAAAATGACCATTTTGCCCCTGAATGAAGATGAAAATATGATGGTTTGAAAAATAATCGAATTTTGGTTTTAACATGTACAAATGCCCAAATCTGATGTTTATTTAATTAAAAAAAGATAAAATATGGATGTAAATATATGCACATTTACGTGCACATCAATATCGTCCTATTAAATTTTCTCTTCCACACTTACCCGTTATTGATCAACGATAAAAAACGGATACGCTATCTGAAGCGACGCGGGAAGCTTTTCTTTTCAGGATCACTGGAGTACAGAAACGGGAAGAGCGATACGATCGAATCATCCACTATATCCAATTTTGGAATAAATCGTCGCGTTGGAATTCAAAAACGTCGATGGGAACTTAATCAAGTTCTCGAAAAGAAGGAGTTAAAGACCAAGGGCAATACTTCGCTCCAGAACGACGTACAATCGTTCGAGACAAAACCTAGCTTCACCACTGGTCGAACTAAAACTATATAGGACAACTCCTAACCCACATCATGCACCCACTTACCGACCTAAACCCTTGCATAAACTATGGAGCAAAGATTGCTTCGTCAATACCAGGAATTGAAATTCAGATTGAAATCAAAAAACGAACGGCTATCAGAAGTCAGTCAATTGAGAACAACATCTTGAGGTGGACTTTAACGATTCACATCGAAAATTCAACAGTCAAAGCCAAATTTGCACGGTAACCTCAACACGATCAACTAGATTTCACAAAATGAAGACTCAAAAGAAGTTACTTCTAGAGCACACCTTGTTTTCAACGAAGGCATACTCTAAAGGGCAAATGTTATCTGGGTTTTTAACCCATCAGGATCCAAGAGAACACAGAATGACTTGATGGGGTCAGAATGGCTCAAAACTCAACCGAAAGGGCTAAAGCAACAAGTTAAAGAGAGCAAAATCATATTACTAAAGCAACGACTGAGTTTGACTAAACCAAGAGACCATCGTCCGTTTGGTCCAATCAACAGCTAAACACAACCAGCTAGTAAATCGTCATCAAAATGGAGCAACGTGCAACATGACGAAGCAACAAAAGCATCCTATGCATCAAAGTCCAGAAATACACTAAGTCTGTGGATCGCTAGCGATCCATGCATCATGGATCGCCAGCGATCCATACTTCATCCTGAGATCACTAGGTTGCGGAAGCACATGGGAGTAAAGGAGCCTAGAAGACAAAATGCCAAAAATACGCTAAGTGTATGGATCGCTAGCGATCCATACAAAGCCATGGACTTCTCATGACCTAATATAGCAGCACAATGAAGAGAGGAGCTAAGTAGTTAGCTCGCACGCGAGCTAAGCTTATGAATCGCCAGCGATCCATGCTTTTGGCTCGAATCGCGAGCTAAACTCTACTGGATCATCATGTGTCCATCTGCAAGATACTGACAAGCGGGTTTGGCCCAGAAGCTCTCCGATTTCTATAAATATCATCCTACCTGCAACATAAATGAGACTTCTCTAGACTGGTTGCTAAAGCTCTACTGGAAACATTCTTCACTCTCTACCTCCCTCACAACAATCTCCAAAGGGATTCACTGTGATTCTCTAGTGGATTCCATCTCTTGGGATTCAATCTACTTAAAGATAATCAAATTCTTATAATCAAACACTTCTTGTAAAAACAATCAGTATATAATAAAACTATAAAGTGGACGTAGGCTTCATTAACAACCGAACCACTATAAAAATCTTCTGTCTACTTTCTTTTACTATTCTTTTTATATATCTATGATCTGTGATATTGCTCTATCAGAACAGAGGTGGTGCTTTCAAACTCAAACCAGGGTGTTTATCCATTTTGGGTCAATAGGAAGATTCTTCGCTATGGATATTTTTGGCCAACAATCAATCAGGATAATGTTGATTAAAGCATGAAGTGCGATAGGTGCCAAGTATTTGCAAAGATTCCTAGAGCCTCATGTATAGAAATTATACAAACGGTTAGCCCATGGCCACTTGTAGTTTGGGGAATTGACATCATCGATGTGCCACTGATGTCGAAGGGCAGGGCAAAATATGTCATTGTTGTAGTAGATTATTTTACAAAATAGCCCAAAGCAAAACCGCTTTCCATGATTACCATGAAGAAGTTGACCAACTTGTAGTAAAAAACATTATCTGTCGATTTAGGATTCCACAAACAATCATCTCCGGTAACAAGACCCAATTCGGCAGCGTTGAATTCAAGGATTTCTACAACAAGTACCAGATTGAAAAGAGATCTACGGCTGTAGCATAACAACAAGCAAATGAACAGGTGGAGGCAGTGAACAAGATCATCAAGTCCATCCTAAAGAAACACCGACAAGGGCCAAGGGTATGTAACAACCCACACCTTAATGGAACCAAATTTTGACTAAATCGAGAACCCAAGTCATTAGGGTACGGATCGTTTGTATTGGTAACCTCTAATAAACATATGTATGTTAGAGAGCTTTTTGTACAAATTTATAGCAGAATAGTAAAATAACATATATACCGACTAAGGCTACTACCTTGGAATCAATATTATTCCCTTGATATCTAGTTGGCTTATCTTTGCAGAGCATGAATGAGAAGACCTATCCACCTACCGTTCCTGCCTTATACTAGTATCATGTCCCTCTAAATTTATCCTGTTGGTTGTAATGAGGAAGGGGTTAGAACAACATTCTGGTGACTGGTAAATTATATTCTTTATCGAGAACACTAGTTTATGCCGGTTGATTTTCATGTAAGTCTTATGCCTACTATTCGTGGATTAGTTATTTAATTCCATATGCATGTACGATATGTCCAACCTACTTCGAGGTTTAAGTATATACATGCGTTCATGTGTGTTTGTATGTATATGCATCGTTATACTCCCTAATAAGAAAACCTCGACCACTTAATACTTCTTCAATAGGGAATAAGCATATCCAACGACCATTTAATACCTCAACTCCAAATTAGACCCTTCACAACGTAATCGATGGTCAACCTGCCCTACAAGCCTAACTACATGAGTATATATGTAGATGTAATGAAAATATGAAGTATATTAGGTTCAACAACCCATCTTTTGTCTAATCATATCCTCACGATGCGAGATAAACGAATTAGGTCACTTAAGACCTTTAACTTAAGGAATAGAGAGACTCTCCAGTCATTTAATACCTAGACCCAAGGCGAACCCCTCCTGGTACTTCCTAGCTTACATCGTAGAAAATATCTTACAACAACTTAATATTTGTTAGATAGGGAAGAGGCAGACCCTTCGACCATTTAATACCTCAGCATTGAAGTGGACCTCCCCCAATAGATTTTTACTAACACACCTAAATGTTAATTCTTACGATTTAATACTTCTTAGATAGGGAAGAGGCAGAACCCAACAGTCATTTAATAACTCAACCTCGAAGCAGGCCCATCATGGAATTACCCCATGCAAAAAAGGAAATCCCAACCATTTAATACTTCATAAATAGGGAAGGGGCAGACCCAACAGCCACCTAATACCTCAACCCCGAAGCAGACCCATCCTAGGATTACCGAATGTTATTTATGAAAAATTCCCTAAGTCGTTTAATCCTTCTTAATAAAGAGGAGGTTGACCCAAATCATCCATTTAATATCTCAACTCCGAAGTAGACTCCTCTTGAATTTCCCCAAACCTATATGCGAACGTATATCCCCATAGGTCCTATAGTTGGAGATGTCCCACATCGACAATATGTATACATAACTGCTGGTAGCTTCTCACGGAGGGTAGACTTCCGTTGTGTAACCCTACCGACCTTGTCTCCAAACCCATATTAAGCCAAGTTTTTTAGAATTAATCTAAATATGGGGCTAAGCCCAATGATTCACACTCATCGCAAACGTATTATTAAGGCCATATAATTTCAACCATGGAAATTATTACGCCTCCTAAGTCCATTTATTAGTATTGATTTATTTACTTGTTATGAACTTCATTTTGTTTTATATGTTTACTATCGTTAACTTCTATCCTTATTAATGTTATTAAATGTCATTTACTTCTTGTTTTACCTCCAATTGATTCCGTTTATAAATAGTCCTTTTTTATTCAAATTGGACAAGTATTAATGACATTTATTTATATGTTTTAGAATTAATTTATCATACCTATTTAATTTCTCTCATCAATGTCATGTTTGGTCTTTGTAATTAAATTCATTAAATGGGTGTGTTAACCCGCCTTCTATCAAGGCAGTATACATGCAGATTTAACCCAACAGACTTCACGATTATCAAGTCCGATGAGTGTAGAGCGACGATTATAGGGCCCAGAAGTCAAGTACATGTAATAACATGAAGCCAGATTTGAACGGAGTTGACAGATAGACAACACAGGATGTCAGAAATATGGAGATTAGCTTGGATGAGATAGGGATCGACATAATGACTTGTTAATATAGACAATATGCTAACGGATCGGTATAGCAAGGAGAAATAATAGGGGTCATCACGTTTACTTGGCTAGATAGTCAACGTTGATGGAAATGCGGAGGGATCTGTATAAGATGTCGTACCTAGTTCAACGTGGTTCAATGGCACTAGATGGTTTGGTATAATGTGGTGGATCTATGGGGATTACCATGTTAAGTGGCTTGGATTGCGAATGTACGTGAGCATGTGAAGGGATCGGCATGCGACATCTTGGAGGGTTCGACATTCATATGAAAGAGAGGGATCATCATGTGCCATCTTGGAGGGTTCGATATTCATACGAAGGAAAGGGATCGACAAGCGCTTACTTTGAGGGTTCGACATGGATGAAGGTAGAGGGGTCGGTATGGTTTATTGGTTCGGAAAGTCACACTTCAACTCATTGGCAATGGATCGATATACGTCAAGGACCAAGTGCACTCTTGCATTTAAAAATCAATAACTCGAGCCCCTTTGGTCCAAAATGAGACGAGAATTGAAGGCTTAACATATTTTGTCATGAAGAATCCACCATAGGACTTGCTACCCAAAAATCAGCTAGGGAAAGGATTGGTACAGATCCCTTCTCATGGAGATTTGGGCCTAGCGACCCCTACGGTGGGCCTATATGGATAAGGAGATCTTGTAGCCGAAGTTTCACCTATAAATACAGCAGGCATGACTTTAGAAAAGAGTATCTTCTTTCTGCTTCTCTTCATCTTCTACCTAGGCGATACTTTGCCAATTTCACTCTTGAATTTCACGGATTTGTAACTGTAATCAATAGTATAAACTAATAAAGAATCATTGGAGTGGACATAGGCCGGAGTTTGTCGAACCACTATAAAACTTGTGTGTTCCTTTACTTTTTCTGTTATTGATTTTGTGATCTGCGTGCTTGTCTTTCTATTTGGATATCATTTTGTTAATTTGGTGTTTTCACGTACAACTGGGTGTTTGTGACCAATTTTGGCGCAAACATTTTGGTGCTTTCATTGAGAGGACTTGCACCCATGTATTTGGAAACTAGGTCTCAAATTTAGAACCTTGGACACTTGGATCTATGAAGCAATGGCCAAGCCATCACCAGAGAGATAGAGAATAGATAGGAGCCATCATGAAGGGAGTCAGGAGGCTTCCTTAGGAGCTAATCAAACTTCAATCTTCATTACCAGAGCCAAGATGGAAACAATGATGGATGCTATGCAGGAATGGATGCTGAAAAGACAGGAGGAAATGATGTAGAACCTACTCTGACAGATTGGACAAGCTGGAGTGCAAACCCAAGGAAATGGAGTAGCAGTGAATACTGGAAATATGGATCATGGAGTTAGAGTAGTAGGAGCTGAGGAAATCCTAAATCAAAATCATGGAAATGGAGCTAATAGGCAAAGGAGTGGAATAAAGCAACCGGGGGCAGTCCCCTGCCATCCAAGAGGGATCGGCACCGATCCCTAAAGGTTGGGTGGCATGCCTCTGGGTCTGGGTGATCCTGATGCTGGAGGACCTGTGATCAATCCCGTGGAGCCTGGTGCGAACCATAATTTGGATGTGCGACTGAAGGAATACGTTCCAGAATTCCCTCGTAGATTCAGGGGGCAGCTTGGGCATAATGATAGGAGACTACCATTGGAAGACAATGACAAGTTTTGCGGAGATGATAAGGCGAGCTATGGATGAAGGGTCAGTGAACATGAATCTCGAGGATGTAAATAGAAGTCCATTCGCTCCAAATACCAGGCAAGCTAGGAATCCGCCGGAGTTCAAATTACCAACGATTGAGACATATGATGGAAAAACGGATCCCGCTGTTCATTTGACGGGGTGCATAAGACACATGGAAGTATTGGGTGCATCAGAGGAAGTAATGGCATGGTGCTTCTACTTGTACTCAACGGATATAGCCGCACTATGGTTCAGACAGTTGGAAAGCGGCTCTATTGGCACGTGGACGAAATTGACCAAAATGTTTATGAGGCAGTTTAGGGTTCACATCTCGAGACCCAAAAATGTGATGAGTTTGGCAACACTGAAACAGAGGACCGGAGAGTTCCTGAGGAGTTTCTTAACACGGTTTAATGCCACGGCGACATCCATGGATCGTCCAGATGCATCCATGGTTTTGATGGCAGTTGTATCTAGAATTGCTAATGGCGCGGAGTTCAAGGATTCACTGGCACGAGATCCACCTATGGATCTCGGAGAGTTTTATCATGAAGCAGAAATGTTCCTATGATAGGAAGATGCATGAGCAAACAAACTGAAGGTGAATGCTGTGCAAAGTGGAGGTCCGTCTGAGGAAGGTTCAAAAAAGGATAAAGGACAACGGAAATTAGAGGATGACTTTGAAGGATCGAAGCGTCTACGAAGTGAACCGAGATTCACCTCTTACACAGAATTGACTGAAACATTGGAATGGATATATCTGGATACTAGGTGCAAGTCCCCTATCGAAGGCCAATGAAGAGAGAGCCTATAAACGATGAAAAGAAATCAGAAAAATACTGTCTATTCCATGAGCTGAATAGGCGTAGTACAGACGACTGCAAGCGCTTAAAGGATGAGATTGAGGGACATATACAGAATGGCAGGCTGTTACAATACGTGAGATCTCAGGCAGCGGCAATGGAACAGGAGCAACGACCATCCGCATCGAACAGGAACTGCCTAGGATCGAGGCATCAACTTGTCATCAATTGACCGAAATGGCAAAGAATAAGTAGTAAACTCCACAATAAAATGGGTAAGTTACTTACTCATGTACGGGATTGAGAACGATCCCTAGGCATGCTCTGAGATAACAATGAACCGTCACACCCGGAAGTGTATGCATTGTAGTGTTTAGTCTTTGTTTTTGTTTCTTTCTTTTTTGGTACTTGGTTATGAAACTCACTCGAACGTGAAATCTGACATTGGTAATTTTGAGTCCTATCCGGATAATCACATTTCGCTTCGAACGGCACTCGATCTCGAATGATCACATTTCGTCTCGAACAACACTCGATCTCGAACGATCATATTTTGCCTCGAACGGCACACAATCTCGAACGATCCAATTTCGCCTCGAACGACACAATGGCATTCGATCTCGAACAATCACATTTCGCCTTGAATGGCTTTCGATCTCAAACGATCACATTTCGCCTCGAACGACACTCGATCTCGAACGATCACATTTAGCCTCGAACGGCACACGATCTCGAACGATACCATTTCGCCTCGAACGACACACGATCTCGAACGATCGCATTTCACCTCGAACGGCACATAACGAACTGCACATGATCACAAACGATCGCATTTCACCTCGAACAACACACGATCTCGAAAGCTCGCATTTCACCTCGAATAGACACTCGATCTCATGCGATCATCATCAGCCTGGGACGGCTACGAATTTGATTAACAGTCCCGAACGATCATTACTAACAATCAGGCAAGATCACTGATTTGTTCACAGGTCATCAACGGGTTTCAAACATTGGACTTAAGGTAATTCAAAACACGCCCTGCTATCGTAAGGCATGTTTTAAGGGGCAAAGTGTTAACCCGCCTTCTGTCAATGCAGTATAAATGCAGATTTAACCCAATAAACTTCACGATTATCAAGTCCGATGAGTGCAAAGCAACGATTGTAGGGCTCGAAAGTCAAGTACAGGTAATAACACGAAGCCAGGATTGAACGGAGTTGGCAGATAGACAACATAGGAAGTTAGAAATATGGAGATTAGCTTGGATGAGATAGGGATCGAAATAATGACTTGTTAATATAGACAATATGCTAAAGGGATCGGTATAGCAAGGAGAAATTATAGGGATCGACATGGTTACTTGGCTAGATAGTCAACTTGGTTGGAAATGCGAAGGGATCGGTATAAGATGTGGCACCTAGTTTAATGTGGTTCAATGGCACTAGATGGATCGGTATAATGTGGTGGATCAATGGGGATCGACGCGTTAAGCCGAGTGGATAGCAAACGAACATGAGCATGTGAAGGGATTGGCATGCGGCATCTTGGAGGGTTCGACATTCATATGAAAGAGAGGGATCAGCATGTGCCATCTTGGAGGGTTCGGCATTCATATGAAGGAGAGGGGTCGACGTACGCTTACTTGGAGGGTTCGGTATGGATGAAGGTAGAAGGGTTGGTATGGTTTATTGGTTCGGAAAGTCACACTTCAACTCGTTGGCAAGGGATCGGTATACGTCAAGGACCAAGTGCACTCTTGCATTCAATAATCAATAACTCGAGCTCCTTTGGTCCAAATGAGACGAGAACTGAAGGCTTCACATATTTCATCATGAAGAATCCTCCATAGGACCCGCTACCTAGAAATCAACTAAGGAAGGGATCGGTACTGATCCCTCCTCATGGAGATTTGGGCCTAACGACTCCTATGGTGGGCCCATATGGATAAGGAGATCCTGTAGCCGAAGTTTCACCTATAAATACAGCAGGCTTGACTTTAGAAAAGGGGATATTTTTTCTGCTTCTCTTCATCTTCTGCCTAGGCGATACTCTATCAATTTCACTCTTGAATTTCATGGATTTGTAAATGTAATCAACTGTATAAACTAATAAAAGATCATTGGAGTGGACGTAGGCCCGAGTTTGCCGAACCACTATAAAACTTGTGTGTTCCTTTACTTTTTCTGCTACTAATTCTGTGATCTGCGTGCTTGTCTTTCTATTTGGATATCATTTTGGGAATTTTGTGTTTTCACGTACAATTGGGTGTTTGTGACCAATTTTGGCGCAAACAGGGTGTATTCCCATTTTAGCTTGATTACCGTAGCTTCCCATTAACTGTGTAATTATTGTCTATTAACATGGTAACTTTCATAACTCCTTAACTTATTCCATTATTCGTATTTTAGCGTTTTATTTGTAATTAATATGATAACATACAATTAATTGCATGTTACCATATATATATATATGTATGTATGTATATTGTAACTAATGTTTATTTATTTACTTCTTGAACTTATACTTTAATTTATATATATATATATATAATTGGTAAAGAAGATTATTTATATTTCTATTTGTAACATTTTAGTTTCTACATTTAGGGATTTTTCGATATACACTTGTGTCTAAATTTCCTAAAAATATCCATTTCTACATTTTAATGCATTGGAACTGAATCTTTGCTAAGAAGGAAATGTTATGGCTGCAAACTTTCTATAAATTACCAAAAGTAGGATTGTGCTGCATTTGTAATTTAAGGAATCCTCTTTATATTTACATTAAAATAGATGGTGCAAACTATGGAAAATCCCTACTTTGCACATCTCTTTCATTTGGACATGTGAATATTCCTTGTTATTTCAAACAATGCACTTTTCATATATAACTATGAGGTTGGACTATTTATGGAAATTCACATGGAGATTAATACAACTTGATTGTACATTCTACAGTTCCAATGAATTAAAGTATAAAAAAGTTAAATCCCAAATCAAATTAAAACATCCACAATGGATGACTAAAAGGTTTAACAGTTTACATCCCAAAAAAAATCCAGAAATAACTACACTATTCTATCAATATCATATTTCACAAAATTTAGAGGCTATTCTCCCTAATTCCAGATTAAGGGTTTTATATACCATTTCATCAAAGTCAAAACAATTTACTGAATATGTAGGCCAGGATTCCAAGTTACATTCATTTATTTAAGCTTACAATTCAATGGTTTTCACACAAGCATAATAACACAAATAGAATTTCAATGATATAAATTTAGTATTATTCTAATTACATAATTTTTCCATTCATCTTTTGGCTTTCAAATCTTCAGATCCAATTCCATTCCTCTTATTGACTCCTTTTCTTTTCAACCAAAAATATGTATTTAAAAATGTATACCCATTAGAATTACAGATACGATAGGAGATTTGAGTTAAATGGAGTCAAAATTTATAATTCTTGAATTTACATTTTTCGCAGAATTGATTCGCTCCTTCTTTTCTTCTCTTTTATTTTCTATCCTTCTTTAACACACACACACATATGTATAATATTTTTATAATTTCTAGAAATAGCGGAGAAGGAAAAATGGCAGAGCTCTAATGCACGTTTCAGAAAAATATGAGAAGAAAAGCAAAGAGCCATGCCTGTATTTATAGGCGCTCGAATCAATTATGTCCATTAGATTATTATTTATTAAATTCAGACCGTTTAGGCTGAGGTTCAATCTACGCCAGTCTTAACTGACTGGTCGACCGGTTATATAAAGTGGTCAACCACTAGCGGTCTACTCGCTCTATGCTGCTGTCGACATGTGGTATACAATAGTGATTTGATTCCTCCAATAATATTATATTATTATTTAAATCATTTGGAATTTTTTTAATTATTTTTGATCCGAAAACTTCAAACGTCGGTAACTTCTTCGTTTTGACTCCGATCGCAACACTTAATATATGAAATTTGATCAGAAGAGCGCCACGAACGCAATGGTGCAAGTTTCATTGTCAAATTCCGATGTCTGCTCAAATTCCATTTTTGATTCTTTTAAATTATTTATTAATTTTTTAAAATTAATTTATATTTATTTGATGGGGTATTACATTCTCCCCTTCCTTAAAAGAATTTCGTCCCCGAAATTCCTCAATGATTGAACCATGTAACATAGCATACAATCTTTCTAAACTATCTAACCAATTAGTGCACAATCATTTTTTGCAGCCAATCATGTACAAGTGCATGGTGTATCATACCACATATGATATGTATGCTGAATTATACTAAATAGGTGCCTCCCATATGAATGCATTCTTTAAAACAATTTTGAAAATATGGTGCAAACAACCTATATATACTGGCAGTTCTATTATATGTAAGTTTTCATAAACCAAAATCTTTGTTTTCACACAACAGTTAAATACTTGTAAGAATAGGAGTATGGTTCATCTAATTTTGCATCCAATTCCTACTATCCAGTACCTAACACATAATTTCTAACATCTAGAATCTGGAAAATCAAGTTTTCCTAAATCTATACTTTTATGCCGGAAAAGGAATTTAGAAGGAGAATTCTATGTTTTCACATTTCTTTTGTGTACTAATTTCGTTGTACCTTGGAACATTCTCTTTGGCCCTCGTATCTTTTTCCAATTTTCCAAGTATAATTTGCATAAGGAAGTTTATTTATAAATTTAAAAACATAATTATTTAAAAAATAGTTTGGTTTATTATTGACAAGGTATGGAAATAGAAATTTCAAAGCTAAAACAGTTTTTTCCATTGTTATTATCTAGGTTTCGCATAAGGCTTTTTTTACAATAGAGATCTTACTTCTTAAAAGGTAGGATTTTAACTCAAACTATTTATTAAGTTTTGCACTCAAAAACTCAATTGTTATACCAAACTATCTTTCAAATGCACTATGGCAGTTTTCCTCAATATCTTCTATAACTTTAAATAATAAAACAGGAGTAGATAAGGACAACTTTCATACTATTATTTTCTACTACTCATGCTATTTCCACTTTCAACTTTAGATAAGACACTACTAGCATATGAGGGGGACTTTTAAAAGATATGTGCAATTACTGCACATATTTTTGGAAATTATCCATTTTTTCCTTTAATTTTTTATATTGTTTCTAATTAGATTACTAACATTATTTTAATATAAATATCTAACATTGTTTCTATTTAAATTTTTTCTACCTAAATTTCTCTTATTTAAATGGCTTCCCCTATATAGCTCGTTTTCTCTTTTATTTGATCATTTTCTTTATTAGATCATCGCAGCACGTTCGCATACTGCTTTAGCCATTGGGCTTTTCTCAATTAGCATAAAACTACTTACTTTTTATGTATAATCTATTTCAGTTGTTTTTTCCCGTATTTTCCTTATGCGGAATATTTCCTTATCTTTCATTACGGGGCATTTTTACCCTTCCGTTCTCTTTACCCCATTTAAATCAAATACCATTTCCATTTATCCACCCCTGTAAAAAAGAATTTTAAAACTTTTAAATTTACAGATGAATTCTTTCGCATGGGGTCAGACTCAAAAAAAGACTTTTGTTTGTCCTTTCTTTTGGACTTTTCTTCTTTTCCAATTATTCTTAACCTGTCTTCATTACAAATGTATTAAAATTTGGCTATCATCTTGTGGTGGTTAATGCACACCTTCTAGCGGGAACTTGCTCATTCCTATTTATAACTTACTTCTAGATGTTCACGATATATAGATTCTCACTTCCCATCTGTTTGGATGGAATATACATCATCAATCAGCAATCCAAAGAAATCCACAATCGTAGGGCAGTTTAGGCCCAACAGAAGGAGTCAAGTACCATCCAGCTTTAGGGACCCGTATATGTCCTGCTCTTGCTCTTCTTAAGTCAATCATCTAATGGTATGGCTTACATCCCATGGGGTATTCCGGGTAGGTGTATAAATTTAACTCAATTTATTGTTCCAACTCATAGTTGCCTTATCCATCTTTTCATAATATGGTCGCAACCACTTCTATAGTTAATGGTGCACGTTTCGTGGTCGAATTTTGACATTTTCTCAAATTTCATTTTTGAGACTTATAAATTATTTATTAATTTTTTTTAATTAATTTCCTTTTATTTTATAGGTTGTTAAATGGCAAGTGGGCCGGTGAATTACCCCTAGCAGCGTGGGCTTACCGAACGACTCATAAGTTCGCAACCGGCTATACTTCGTTCGCTTTGGCATATGATTCTAATTGAATTAGAAGTACCTTCTCATTAGAAGATTCATTATAACCCTAAGACAAATGAGGAACTCTTACTCGAGTCCCTTGATATGATCGATGAGAAGTGTAAAAGGGCCGATTTTAGGGTTGGTTCTCACTAAAAGAGAGTGACATGGAATTTAATGCCAATGTCAAGAATCAGACCTTCAAGATTAACGATCTTGTTTTGAAATGAATCTTCCCTAGTCCAGCGATATTAGGCTTGAATTAGGAAGGTCCGTGTAATAACCCGTATTTTACGTATTGAAGGATCATAAAATATTTTTATTTTATTTATATGAGGTCATATTACTCTAAAATTTTGAAAAATACTCTTAGGGACAGTTTCCACATCTATGATTTTTGTCGAATTTCTATATGACCATTTTAACATTGAAAATCTTGTATAGATTTGGTAGGAGTCAAATTATGGTTTCAAACCTCTTCCATTGCTTCAAGATGATGGTTTCCCATTCCATAGATTGGTCATAATAGAAAAATGGACTTATCATTTGAAAGTTACGGCTATTTTAAGTTTTGACTACTGCTGATCTGAATTATTAGGTAATTAGGCTAATCCAAACTTAGGTCCATTAACCCATTTCGGAAATAGAGCCTAAGGGGGACTGATGGGATTATTCTAAGTCATTTCCGTTCTCCTCAAAACAGTTCTAAAACTCCATTAATCCTAATTTCAAGAAAAACTTACCTTTTTCTTACAAATCTTAACTTAAAAATCATTAGAAGGGTAATTAACATATAGGGATTGGAGATTATCATTTTTGGATGATTTGCATTCATCTCCCTTGCTATCAATTTCATATCTAAGGAGAAAAATCAGTATTTTGGGTATTTGGTGAGTGGTTCTTGACCTCTCACTTTCCTATGCATGTTTATATAGAAAATATTGATGTTTTAACATGATTTTGATCTTAAAACATTTTCTAACTTTAATCACATTTCTATATATGTTTATGGCCAAAATCTAAAGGTATTTTTAATGGTTTTGCAACCCCTTTAGATCATATTGGAGTCTATGTTTGAAGTCGCATCAAAATTGGGTTGGTAGAAAGCTCCGACGACGAGTGGTTTTTATGGTCGGCAGAAATCAACTCAATGGCACATTACTTCATGGCTTGATAAAGGAATGGAGTCAAGTTACGATGACGGAGGCTCGATGTGAAAATGAGTCCTGAGAAATAGTTGTCTACAAAGGTAGGGTTCTAAAAAAGGCAACTGATTGATAAACTATTGAATGGTTCTATTACGGGAATAAAGGAATGTTGAATGGCTCTTTGAAGATAGTGGAAACTAGATGGGGCATGGAATGGGCTCAGATACGTGTTCTAAGTGATCGTTGATACTCGAAGTGTTTCTAATGTAGTCGAAAGCATGGGTATTATAAGTGCACTCAAGAGTACTTTGAGAGGCTACCCCGATCTAGGGGAAAAGGTCCAGTATTAGCTTTGAGCTAAAGATGAGTATATTGAAAACCAGGATTTCCATTAATATCTGGCAAGTGAAAGGTCATACGAGTTATCATATATCTAGAGCACATTGAGTGATAGTAAGGATTGTTTGATGGATGTTATGTTTTCTTTGATTGTTTACACCCGCTATTGTACTTTGGTTGCAGTGCACTCTTATGATGTAATATGGTAGCATATTATACTTGTTATGTACTAACTCTTTGGTTATAGAGACATGTCGGGTATGGTTCGTATACTTGCCCCTTACTATGTCGACTTGTATAGTATTTTCAGATTCATTTATCGCTCACACTAGACTGTTGCCTTACTTGAGATTTTATGCTTTGCTTCTTATTATCTCTAATACTCTTAAATGAGTAGATTAGATATATGCGCTAGGTGGGGCGAAATAGCTATACAGAGAACAAGATGGATGAAGCTATCTCATATTATATAAATATGGATTACTATGCTTATTCCGATGTGAAACTCTATGTAGCCTTGCCAGTTTTTGTTTATTATTACTATGAGATAGTTATTTGTGATTATTCCTACTCTGTATAACTCTATTGCTATGCTATATAACTCTATGGTTATGTGCTTTGATATTTGGTTCACTTAGTTATTACTACCTCTTCCGTTTTATATTTTTTTGATTATTATATGTTATTCTATGTACTGTGAGATATACGACAGGTTCTGTGATGTTTTATTTCATTTAACCCTTGACCATCATTCTACATCAGCCGAGCATGACAACAACGCACTATATAGTTATATTGGGTGTCGGTGGTGTATAACAGCCATCACATTTGGTATCAGAGCTCTAGGTTACGCGATTAACCTGAGTCGATACTGTGGTCCAGTAGAGATAGGGAAGGAGTTATCACCCTAGGCTCGATCGAGAGTATATATAAGAGAGAGTGCGTTCTTGTTATTTATTTTGGTTTTCAAAACTATGTAGTAGTATATATAATATATAAGTCACATGCACACATGAGTACCATGAGGCGGAACATGCTGCATAATACTAAAGCAACCGCTCTGAATGTTGATGTAGGTGTTGGTGCTCAAGTGAAGGTGCCCAAAGCCGATTTTGTTAAGCTAAACAAAGATTTTTCTAGTCTAGGTGGCAAACCATTCCAACGAAGAAAGTCAACGATGGAAGTGCAAGATTGGTTGAACACCTGCGAAAGATTTATGACCTTGAATTAGACGATGATATAAAAAGGAGATTGGCTTCCTGATAGCTTTATGGGAGAGCCATGAATTGGTGGATCACTACTATAATTGCTACACCCGAGGATTAGCTTTCTTTGGACCAATTTAAAACCCGATTCGAGGAGAACTTTATTCCGACCATATAAAAGTCGGTGTTGTTCAGAAAGTTTGCTGATTCAAAGCAGGGAGACTTTCCTACCTCTGAGTATGTTGTTGAGTTTAATGCTTTCTTGAAGTACGGTATGTCATTCATCGACATTCCGTTGAGAAAGAATGAGAAGTTTTTGATGGGTTTGGATGACTATCTAGGGAAGAAGTTGGTGAGTCATATCGATGAGCCATTTGAGAGACTCGTCGTGAAAGCTTTTCGCCACGAGAGTTTATACCCCAAGTCCAAATTAGCTATTGTAGTTAAGGAAGAGCCAAAATTGCAACAAGGCGGTGGAGGCAAGTAGAAATCGAATAGCAAAAGGAAGCAGTTTCAGGGAAAGAATGCTCAAAAGAAGGTATATGCATTAGATGCTGTTCTAACTTCGTCGAGTGCTCCCTCAGCGAAAGTGAAAGGGAAAGGCATCGTTATTCAAGGTATGCTTTCATTTGTGATGTTCTCATACATACTTAATTTGATACTAGAGCTTCATATTCCTTCATATCCAGTGACTTGGTAGATAAATTGGGATTGAAACCCGAAATAGTTGATGACCTTTGATTATGACGAACCTTGATAGAGGCTCCACTAGCCTATGTATGGTTCGTTGTGGTTTGGTCTTATCAAGTCATGGGTGCTCTTTTGTTTTTGATTGCTTTGTTGTGAATTTTGTTAGGATCAGGATTATTTTAGGGATGGACTGGCCGAGGAAGTATGAGGTAGTGATGAATTACGAGAAGTTGTTAGTGACGATTGGTGCCGTGGAAGGGTGGATGGTAGTGATTGATTTCTTGCAAGAGGATGAGGTTATGGTTGGCTATCTGTATTCACTCGAGGTTTTGCATGATGAGTTGTCATCTGTGCCTATCGTGAGAGAGTATCTGGATGTGTTTGAGAACGTAACCAGATTACTGCCACACCAAGAGATTGAGTTCCGCATAGACCTAGAAAAAGATGCAAAACCAATAGTTATGCCTTTGAGGTGTATGACACCAAGAGAGTAGAAGGAGTTGGAGGTGCAACTAAATGACCCGTTGAAGCAAGGATTCATTCGTAGGAGCATATCTGAGTGGGGAGCACATGTAGTATTCCTTACTAATGCTGATGGCTCTCTAAGGCTGTGGGTAGATTACCATTGGCTGAATATGGTGACGAGGAAGAACAAGTATCCACTCTCGCGTATTGATGACTTGTTTGATCAGCTCCATGGTGCGAAGGCGTTCTCTCAGTTAGATCTAGCGATGGGTTTTCACCAATGAGATTAGCAAAGGAGAATGTGCCGATCATCGTGTTTCGTACACCATCTGGTTTTATGAGTGATTGGTTATGCCATACAGGCTAACCAATGTTCCGACATACTCTGTTGACCTTACGAACCGTGACTTTAGGGATCAGCTAAATAAGTTTGCACTTGTGTTTGTGGATGACATTCCGGTATATTCTAGGACGAAGGAGGAACATAAGATACACTTGAGGATTATGCTAGAAATGTTGAGGAAGCACAAGTTGAAAGCGAAGTTTTCAAAGTGTCACTTTTGGAGAAGAAAAGTGAGATTCATGAATCATGTCATTTCCAAGCAGGGCATTGCAGTAGATCCTACCAAGGTGGCAGTGGTCCAAGATTGGAACCTGCCTAAGAATGCTACTAATGTAAGGAGTTTCCTAGGACTGACAGGATATTATAGACGTTTAATCAAGAACATCTTGAAGGTAGCAGCACCGTTGACCAATTTGATGAAGAAGATTCAGACTTTTATTTAGGACGTGAAGTGTGAGCATGCATTTGTAAGTCTGAAGGAGAGGTTGACGAGTGCACCAGTATTGACTATTCCAAGCAGGAATGAGGAGTTGACAATATACATAGACGCCTATGGTAATGGACTTGGTGCGTTGTTGATGTAGAGGGGAAAGGTTGTCACCTAAGCAAGTCGACGGTTGAAACCACATGAGAAGAAGTATCCGACTCACGATTTAGAGTTGGCAGCGATAGTATTTGCTTTGAAGATTTGGAGGCATAATCTATGAGGACAAAAGGTTCGAGCTCTTCATGGACCACCAATCCTTGAAATACTTTTTCTCCCAGAAGGATCTCAACCTTCGCCAGCAGCGATGGTTGGAATTATTGGCCTCCTATGACTTTGACATTTCCTATATGCTCGGTAAGGGAAATGCGATCGCCGATGCATTGAGTAGAAGACATGCCAGTTTAGGAGCGATGTTCCTGGAGTGAAAGTAGTTGGAGTATATTACTAGCTATGACTTCAGACCTCATTGGGAGTTAGAGCCAGAGCTGTTGGCAAGCTTGACAATTAGACCCACTTTAAATGAGCGGATCAGACTAGTTAGAGGCAAGATGCTAGATTAGCTGAGATAATGGCAAAAATAAGAGAAGTAGTAGAATCTGAGGAGATGAAGTATTACAAACTCTACTGAGATAGTTGGCTCCATAAGGATGGGAGATTGTTTGTTCCCGATGTCGAAGGATTGGGAGATAAGGTGTTATGAGAGTGCCACCACTCTAGATTGACTATACATCTCGGCGGTAACAATATTTACCGTGACATGGAGCAAACCTATTATTAGGAAGGGATGAAGAAAGATGTCAGGACATTTATCTCAAAGTGTATGAGCTGCCAATTGGTGAAGGAAGAATAGGAGAAGCCAAGTGGATTGTTACAATTACTTGAAGTTCCCGAATGGAAATAGAAGAAAGTGTCGATGGACTTTAGAGATGAATTGCCGAGGACCAGAGCAGGGTATAATAGCATTTGGGTCATAGTTGATAGGTTAACGAAGAGTGCTCAATTCATACCTGTAAATTCAAGCAGAATTGCATCCAAATTGGCCTAGTTATATGTGAAATGGGTTGTATGATTCCATGGTGTGTCGAAGAGGATTGTGAGTGACCACAACCCTTTATTCACTAGTGGGTTTTTGAAGAGCTTACAAGAGGCGTTAAGGATCGGGCTGCATCTCAGTATAGCTTATCACCAACATAATTTTGGACAGACCGAGAAGGTGAACTATATATTGGAGGATCTCTTGAGAGCTTGCATACTCGATTTCGGAGGCTCTTGGGATGATCACTTGCATTTGGTGGAGTTCGCATACAATAATAACTATCAGCCTAGTATCAGTATGGAACTGTACGAAGCATTATATTGTTGACCATGTAACGCTCCTTCATGTTGGTGGGAAACGGGCGAGAAATAGATACTTGGGCTTGATATGGTTAGGGAAACCTCAGAGAAGATTGAGATCATTCAACAACTAATGAAAGCTACTCTGGATAGGCAGAAGAGTTACGCTGATAGGAGACGCCGAGATTTAGGGTTCTCTATCGGTGAAATGGTGTTTGTGAAGATTTCTCCATTGAAAAATGTTATTAGATTCGGTAGTAAGAGAAAGTTGGTGCCGAGATTCGTAAGTCCTTTTCCGATAGTAGAGAGGACTGGGAACCTAGCATATAGGGTCGACTTACCTTAGAAGATGGTGGGCGTGCACAACGTCTTCCACGTCTCTCACTTGTGAAGTTTGTGCACGACTCAGGCGTGACAATTGCATCGGATCAAGTTGGTGATATCGAGATTGAACTAGAAGCTTCGAGACCTCGTAGGCTAGTTTGTATTGTTGGATGCGATATGAAATAGCTTGGAAGGAAGACGGTGGAGTTAGTGAAGGTTCAGTACGGCAAAAGTGAAGGCAATTGCACATGGGAAATCGAGGAGAGAATGAGGGTTGCATATCTAGAACTCTTTCATGGCAAGGCCCACTTTTTATCGTATTTACTTTCACCTTTGATATATAGAGGATGGATTAGTATCTCGCATGCTAGGATGGGCTTCTCTATACTATTGATTGCACATTTGGCAGTTTGTTATATTTTCGGTTTCATATGATTATTAGGCATATGGGGTAACTATGGTTGACTATTCCTTGACTTATTTGGTGACTTCGAGGGAGAAATTCCTAAGGGGGGAGAGTGTAATGACCCGTATTATACATATTAAAGGATCGTAAAATATTTTTATTTTATTCATATGAGGTTGTATGACTCTAAAATTTTGGAAAATGACTCCTTGGGACATTTTCCACATATATACTTTTTTTCGAATTTTCATATGACTATTTTGACCCTGAAAATCTTGTATGGACTATAAATTTTGGTAGGAGCTGAATTAGGGTCTCAAACCTCTTCCATAGTTTTAGGATAATGGTTTTCCATTCCATAGAGTGATCAAAATAGAAAAACAGACTTACCATTTGAAAGTTATGGTTTTAAGTTTTAGCTACAGATGGCCTACATTACTGGGCAATTAGACTAACCCAAACTTAGGCACTGTTCGTCGACGAAATTCTATGGGTTTAGAAAACCGTCGAACGAATTTAAATTAAAATATAACCGCAAGCGCACGGCGTACACTTTGTAGTATGTGGAAAATACGGGTTGATCCGTAGGGAATTGATGATTTTAAAAATCTATTCAATCAAATTAAACCCAAGTCGAGTGAAAGTTAAGCTAGAAAAATGAGAAAACTAACAAACTAACAACTACAAATGTGAATGAAAACTATGAGAATAAAATGACAATTTAGAGATAATTCCACTCTCTAGATAACATAAATCAACAAAATGAAGTTATGATATCTCTTTTCTTGTCATTAGTGTAAGTTGATGTGCTTATCATAAGTATGGTATATTTGTGCTATTAATTAGCACAATATAAACCATCAAACTATAACACAACCACTATTACACATTTAACTCTCATGAAATATGACAACAAAGTTGAAAGCAAAATCTATTTTAAGCATGGCCTATTAACTATTGTTTAGAAATATAGACCATCAAATTTTAATTTCAACAATAACTTCATTACCATCATCATATGTAGATGAAGAGGTAATCATTGTTTGTGATTGTTTAAGCATAGCCTATTTGGTTTCAACAATATAGGCTATCAAATTCACATCAAAAACAACAAGTTAAACCACTTCATATTAAGCACAAAAAGAGAGCATAAACATCAAAATGTTGAAGCTAAATGATTAGAGGCTTCATTACCCCTAAATTGAAGGGATTAGCCTCTCATTTGTGTTATCATATCAACATTTGTAGCTTGCAACATGAAACTAAAAGAAAAGGAAAATGAAAGCTAATGGAAAAGAAAACTAATCTAATTGCATAAAAGAAAATCTACACTACTTGCATGAAAGGAAATGAACATGTAATTAAAAGGAAACAATAATTACATTGCATAAAAAAAGGAAAAGTACATGAAATAAAAATGGCTAAGTAGCCATGAAAAGAGAAAGAGAGCTTTCTTTTATTTTTGAGCAAAAAACTAACTAAAGAGAGACTAAGGGAGAGGAGGGTTACATGAAGATATGAGGTATTTATACAAGTGTTAAACCCTAATTCATAATTTTGGGGAATGCCCAAATTGCCCTTGAGAAAGTATGGAGGCCAAGTAATCATTAGCTTCTACTAATCATCATTTAAGTGTACGTGAAGCCATTAATTCCATAAGCATGTGCATTAGCCTCTAATTTGTACATGAAGAAAGGTGGGTAGGTGGGGTCCTTCATTATCATGCCTTTGAATTATTTCCATCTCCATTCCTTTGTATCTTCTTTGTGCATGCATACATCTTCATGAAACCACTTGTATATGAAGCCAAATTCCTATAAAATAATATAGAAATTTCTAATTAACTTTTCTCAAATTAATATATGCACAAAAATTACCATTTTGCCCTTGGATGAAGATGAATATGTGACGATTTGAAAATAATATGAATTTTGGTATAAACAATTTAAAATACCCGATATGATCATTTATTTAATTTAAATAGATTAAATATGGTGGTAAAAATATGCACATTTACATGCACATCAAATACCCCCACACTTATCTTTTTATTCGTCCTCGAATAAAGAAAAACTAAGATAAATTCGTCTTCGTAGGGAGCACGATTGCATTGAGTGTATGCGACAAGCCGTTAAACCTCTGGGTGTCCCCAGTAGGACGAGTGTTGTCTCGTGAGGATTTTCAGCGGATACTACCCACAAAATCAAAATGCAGGATGAGAATATTTACACAACGCAAGATTTATTTACAAAGAGATGAATGCAAGTTTTTGGAAATATTTACAAATGAAAGATTTACTTTTAAATAGACACGAATAAGTTAAATATAAGTTTTGGTCATTATCTTGAAAAATTAACTAATTTACTTGTCAAAATTTCCAACAAAAATCAAGTTATCAAAGCAAATATACTATAGTTTAACTCGTTGTTTCGGTTGATAACAAAGTGTAACTATGAAATGGATCCTTAGTTGATTATCAAAGTTTATCAAAGTGGTATTTTCATTTCTTTTCAATAACAAGTCAAATCAAATAAGTTAAAATAGTGCTTGGATTTCATTTGCTTACTCTCTCCATTTTTTCTTTTGAAAATTTTATTGATATCAACAATATTTACATATGCCTAACTCAGATAAACTGAGGCCAGATATATTACCCGTGCACTGCCTTTCGGAATGATGTGAGTGGAATACAAAGTGTAACGACCCGATATTTTGGACCATTCGCATCCACACATGTTGGACTTGAATAATTCAAAATACCGCGTTGTTAATTTAAATTTGGCAAAACTGAGCATATACAGTAAATAAATAATCACAGATCACAGACACAGAGTAATAATTGCAGTGGAAATAAAAGAGATAGTAGTTCATGAAGCTACTATATAAATGTGTAAGTTACATCAGAGTTAAACCAGATACAACAAAAGAGTAATACGATACATCAGATACAAATCAGAATACATCACTGGAATCAACTGGATATCTGAAAGCTGGATAGATAGCTGGATCTCCAAGCGAAGCTCCAACTCCAAAGGTGAGTCTCGAATACTGGTACACTCAGTCTGACCCGAGCGTAAAGCAAAACACAAAACACTCGAGTCAGGATTAACATTCTTATATCAATAAATCCAACTCAAGTGAAATAGCAATTGAAATACAAGTAACTCAAAGGATGTTTGGAATAACCATCCTTTAAGGATCCGTTAAACTATCTACTATGTAGTAGTGTACGGTAAATAGATAATGCCTATCAGTAATATAAAGTATCAAAATAGTGTTAAGGCGTTACCATTATCCCCCTTAACACATTTTATATAAGCGTTATAGTCTATACAGCACTGTAAACTCCACCGTAAACTAGTGGGCTATCAGGGAGTACTCCATAGGTATAACACAAAACAAACCGTAGTGGTCGCGAATAGGGATACAAGTATGACAAGGCACATGAGGCAGTACCCAAGGTAGTGAAACTACCGTTTGCCGGATCCGGACTGGTGAGAATGCATCGCCGCAGCGATTGCAACACCGCGAAACAACACTCCCAAATCAAGGGTGCACCAATCGACTACAAGTAATGAATAGTTTCGAAGAAGTGTGTTCGCTCGAGGTAGCTAGCCCCCATTTGGCCCGGCACGGCTCCTGTTTTAGTCATTTCCAATTTGACACAAGTGTCAAGGCTATCCATTATCGTTCTCTTTCTTCAGTCATCACGTACATCATTCCAACCACTTCATTCTGGATCACACTCCGCGTGTAGTTATTAAAGTGGTTTTCGATTTAGACAGAGAGTATGTCCCTAACCGATTCCGGTCTCTTTAATAACTTTCGTGATTATTACACCGATTGGTCGTTTAATAAATTTCAAAAAAACCAAATCAATTACAATTTCAATTAGAATTTGTAAACCAACATTTCATTTCTCTTTAGAAATCAATTTCCATAATTTACGTTTCAAAACTTCCAAATTCATATTTTCAAAATCTTATAATTCAATTTCCATTTTTTTATTTAAACAATTCAAATATTGATTCAAGTTCGTATATGAGTTTTATTTCGAAAACATTTAAATTAATTTAATTTAACATTCAAATCAATTTAAATTCATTGATCGATTTTATTCAATATTCATTAAGTAAATTTTTCATTCAAAACAATTTTCTATTTAATTTCCAATTCATTAAATCAATTACTTAAGTTCAACTTCATTATATCAAAACTTCAAATTGAATTAAATTAGATTCGTCAAATCAAATTCTTTACATTTCAAGTCTTACTTCAATTTCAATAAATCACATTTTATTTCTTGTTAAAGAAATTAAATTTCACTTATTTATTTACTTAGTTATAATTGCAAAACTCAATTAATAAAGAAACTTAATTTCACTTATTCAAGAAGTTCAATTTTAATTATCAAAGGATTCAATTTAATTTAATTATTAAATAATTCAATCTCATTAAATTATTAAATAATTTCAAAACTTAATTCAATCATTTCTTAAATTAAACAACATTCTTTCATCAATTTCTTTATTAATATTTCATTTCAGATTATTAAATATTCACATTTAAATTTCATTAAAATTCAATTTCCAACTTCGTTTCAAAACCATATTATTTATTCAAATAAAATCTTCATTTTATTTTTAAATCAAATTATTGACCAATCGGGTTTCATTTAATTCTCTATCCTAGGTCAAAGTTCAATTTGGGTATTTATCATTTCAACCCGATTCCAATTCAATTCAAAATCAAAGCATAGCAAAGGGAACTTGCAGTGTGATAATTGGGATGGTGTCAAAGTAAATAAACAAGCAATAACAACAACCAATATCAATCCAATAATCAATTCAAATAATCCCGAAATAATCGTATTAATTCACATTGTTGTTTGTGTAAATTAATATAATTATTTCTAGAATCTACACTATCATTTCATGTAGATTAAAGATTATTACATTACGGTTTTTCACTTGATATTTATTATTCAATTTCAAACCACATCAATTTATCCAACATACATTTAAATGGTTCAAGGTGTCGTTAACACTATTTCTACGTGTCAAATTATTTACATCCAAAGGGGTCATATTATACACATTTAACTAATCAAATTCAACATATAAATCCAATTTAAATTGTTGATTATCCTATATCAATTCGATTGCATATTATTTATCACTTTAACACTAACAATTTAACGTCCAATATAACATCATCAATCAATCAAATATCTACCAAACTGGATTATTATTGCATAAATAATTAATAGATAATGGTGTCAGATGTCACAAGTGAACTGATACAGGTAATAACATATATAACAGTGTAAATCACTATAGCAGCATATTTCAATTGTCGTTTCAATTGAAATCAAATTTAATAAATAAAAGAATATTAATCGTGAGTGATTGCTCACCTTTCGAGGCTAGAGAGATTTGTCACAGAAATGGGTTACGAATCCAAGCACACATTTCAAAGCAAAAGCAGGATTGGCACGATTTCGACGAACAAAGCTGATATATAGAAATTGACAAAGTCGAATCAGAAATGGATTGATGCAGATAGATGGTATAAGTGAATTTATATATGCAACTATATATAACTATATATATATATAAATATATATATGAAATTCAAACATATATTAAATTAAATATATATGTATTTCAAATCCATTGTTTTTAAGTTAAATCTCATAAGTAAACACGACCCATCACAACTTTGTATAACATGTACATGTCACGTATAAACTCATACCAAAAAGTTTGTAAAACAGATAACAGAGGAATAATACTTACCTATAAACTGATTGTATATATATAGCTTGTCAATTTTTTTTTATTTACTATAAACACGAAAACAAAAAATCAAGGTACAAGATATACATATAATACAACTTAATATGAATGTTAATATAAACTTATACCTTACACAAATCTTATAATAACCAGGTATAAACGTGTGAACTATAAACACACGTAACTAATATACTTCTATATATAAAATCTAATATACAACTAACATATTACATGACTAATGTAAACAAAAAACTATCTTTTCATAATTTATTATATAAAATCTCATGTAAACTTGAGCATACATAAATTATAAGTCAAATATAAAACCAGACTATGGAAACATATGCAGTCCATATATTTTAACAAATGTATACAGTTTTTTTTTCTACAAGGAAACGATTCTTGCTTTCGTATAATAGTTAAACATACCAATATAAACAAATATATATAGATTCACGCACGCCTACCAACAGATAATATATATATTATATAACATACAATCTCACTGTTTATATACCTTCACAGTATAACATTCTATAGTGTATACTTTCATATAAGCAAAATATATATTTGTAACCTTTATGTATAGAAACATGTTATAAAACTTTATAAATTTCCATACATAAATAAACTTATATATAAATCAACATATAATGAGATTTGAAAAAAATACTTTTATATACATATAACGGCAACCCAATACATACGCATATATAACCAAAAAAATGAACATTTCCCAAAACAGAGAAGAACAGCAATATGAAAGCAAGCTAAATCAATATTTAAACTAAATAGATAACTAATATAAAACCTTACCGCAGATTAAACGTAGTATATAACATTTAAATATATAAATACATATATATATAAAACTTACATATATACAAACGCAGGTAGAGTCTCGGCAGGGGAGACATGGGATGTGATGCGGCCACTGGTGGAGAGGCCCAAGGCCGTGCTCGGCTATGGAGGCTGTCAGGGTGATGGTGGGGAAACGTGGAGATGGTAACAGGTGGACGTGGGTTGTGGTGGAGGCCGGATGAGGAAGGATTAGTGGTGGATGCGATCGGTCGGAGGGGAAGGCCGAGAAGAGAGAGGTAGGGCTTCGGCCAGTGCTAGGTGCCTAAGTATAGGTGTGGCGGCTGGCGATGGGAGAGAGAAAGTGAGCGGGTTTGGGTTGCATGCGGCGAGTAGCGTGGTGGGTAGGACGAACGTCGGAGCACAAGGTCGGTGGTTGTAGTCGGAGGAGTCGCATGAAGGGCGGTCAGAGAGGCTTCGGTGAAGAGTTTGGAGGATGGTCGTGAGTTTGGGAGAGTGGCAATGTGAGATTTGGTGGAGAAGTTGGGTGAGGTGGAGTTGCAGGGGACGGCTTCAAGAGAAAATGAGAGCAAGGAAGGAAGATGAAATGTGGAAATGTGGAAATACGTGGCCAAGAAGGAAACAAAATATGCGGGATGACAGAGGAAACCAGCTATGAATTGCTGGTTTACGAAATACAAGATGACAATGAAGGCGATATTGAAAGTCACACGCAAATTCAGGACGAATTAATGACAGATGACCGTTGGTTTACACAGAGGGTTATGAAAGGACAGGAAACCCAAAAGCCCAAATACGGAACCGATACGGTTATCAGTTTTCATGATTTTTGCCGTGAACCGGACACCAAAACAAACATATAAATATACCGTGAAGATCAGCTCGAAGAGACGATCAAAACGATATATAGATATCAGTGGTACGGTTGAATTTATAAAATTCGAATTTTTCTACTGAGGAAAATGCAAGAAAAACGTAGAAAAATAAGATCGACGGAGCCACAGAAGTCCGAATTTGGAAAAATGAAAAATGATGTTTGCTCAGAAGATGGTTAAAATTTTTCTATGTAAAAATATTTTGGTTCCGAAAATATTTTATTTTCATCGCTTTTTAACTGATTAAATTGAAGTAAATTTACGCGCGAAATAAACTTTCGTATTTTCGGACGAAAATTTTCCAGTTGCTATGTTTAACTAGACGTATTCCAAAAATCAAATTTATATTTCAAAATTTTATCGTTTAAAATTTCGCAAAATTTCAATTAATAACGTTATTAAAACCAGTTAAATTTACGGGTCGTTACACTCTCCCCCACTCAAAACTTTTCGTCCCCGAAAAGGAACGAGGTAGGAGAATAGAAACAACCAGAAAAAAAACAGATTTGAAATACAAAATAACAATTAATTTAAACCATATAAATTCAAATTTAAATTAATTGATATTCAATAATTGATTTAATCCATTTGATTTCACTAAAATCAATCTCAACTATTTCTAAATTCATTATCTTATTATCCAGTTATCTTCAATTTACAATTTCTAAAACCATAAATTTGAATAGTCTTTATTATAATCATATTTTTTTTTAGAAATTTATATTCTTCTTCATTCCAAATTATTGTTAAATTTATTCTACTTAATATATCTTATCACATATATTTAGCCCATATAAATTAATTTAAACCATAAAAGTTCCGATTTAAATTAATTTATATTCACAATTTGGTTAAATCCATTTATATTAAATCAATAAATAGTCATTCGATTTAAATTTGTTAGTTCAACTGTTAACTCTAACCGTATAAATTTCATTTTAAATCAATTAATATTCAATAATTGATCTTAATTCAAGGTATTTCATTAAGCTGATTCAATTCAATTTGTTAATTCTTTCAGAACAAGATTTACTTTATTTATCTCATTCAATTAACTTATTATTCTATCATCTTTATTAACATCTTTATATAATTAAAATCTAAATGCATAACATTTATTATAAACACCCAAATTTTATATTGTATATTATCCAATTACATTTTAACTTATTGATAGTTTAGGTAAGTTATATTGAAATGCAATTTAGTACTATACAAATAAAATTTTCAATTTCAATTATTTCAAGTTTAAATACTTATTCAAAATTTAGCTTTATTTATAATTGAAAACATCTTTTAACATGATTTTTAAGAATTAAATTTCCGTTTAACTTCAAACAATTTTAGAGATAATTATGTATATACTATATATATTAAATCAAATTAAATTTTAAAATAATATTCTCATATATATATATATATAAATCAAGTCATACTTAAGAAATTCAAATTAAAATATTTCCCAAACAAAACCGTAGCAAAGCTACAGAATGGTTTCTCCACTTTGAAACTCGAAAATGAATGTCGATGATGCGGCCGCCATCACCGAAATTATTTTCCAGCGACAAAGAGAAGAGAACTGATTTAAACATCTAAAATTCTTTGAAAACGATTTCTATTCGAAAATACTTTCAATAATATATACTTTAAAATTTTAAATACCAAAGTTCGAAATCACCGGAAACTAAATTCTCAAATTTCTGAATTAAATTCATTTCAAATTCCAAATCAATTTATAAACCATAATTATAAATTCATTTAGAATAATAAATGATAATCAAATATTATCATTTCAAACAACCAATTTAATTAACCTCTTTTTTTTATTCCAGAAAATTTTACTTATATATTTATAATATAATCATACAAAATTATTTCATTTACCAAATTTGAAAACAATATTGTGTCAGTTTGCTCTGCTCAAGTGTTTTGGAAATCCTATCGATAGCGTTGATCAGACGAATCGATCGGAAACCCAAATCAACATCAACAACTCAAACAACACAGCATATATTAAAATATTTATATATTAATTTACAAATACACTTCCTCGCTCAATGATACAGTAACAGATTTCAAAGCAAGGATAGGGATTCAAATTTGATTAATTCAATCAAAGAAAATTTTGATTTGAGAATAAGTCAGAACGAAAGATAAGATGATTATTTAACCGAATAAGGAAATAGATAATCTTATGTAAATCGCGGGCAACCATAACTGGGTCGACCGTGACTTCAAGAATAAGATCGATGTTGAATTCCGAGGTAAATCGACATTCGATCTCAAGAAATAGAATTCAGGTATAGTAGGAGATAGATAGCATCGTAAACCGATGATACAGAAATCTCCGGTAAATCAACGCCTATTGTAAAGGAGTTTTATCCCTTTACAAATCATTCAAAGTTTGGCGAGACCGCCGATTCATTATAAGATCATTCAAAGTGGAGTTATGGGATGCTCCAGAATTAAAAGAAGACGAATAGTGAGGGACACGAATGAGTTTTGGAACCGCAGGGAACGTTCCAAAATTCAAAGGAATCGAGTCAAAAGGAAGAGATTCAAACTCGAATGAAAGTGATTCTGTAAATACATTTACCATATATGCTCAGTTTTGCCTAGAGCTACCAAAGCTCTGATACCAACTGTAACGGGCCGCGCCAGTGGGGTAACGCCCACCGTAGCATACAGCTGTACCTGTGTTCTGCCTTTACGGCCAGCCTCTCGACTGCACCAACCCCGTAGGGACATGTAGGAGTAAGAGTCATCCGCTCGCTACCAAACCCAAATGCGAGAACCCCCTATCATGCTGCACCCGCCAAGTGCATAGGCAGACACACATGTTCGACTTGAATAATTCAAAATACCGCGTTGTTAATTTAAATTTGGCAAAACTGAGGATATACAGTAAATAAATAATCACAGATCACAGACACAGAGTAATAATTGCAGCGGAAATAAAAGAGATAGTAGTTCATGAAGCTATTATATAAATGTATAAGTTACATCAGAGTTAAACCAGATACAACAGAAGAGTAATACGATACATCAGATACAAATCAGAATACATCACTGGAATCAACTGGATATCTGAAAGCTGGATAGATAGCTGGATCTCCAAGCGAGCTCGAACTCCAAAGGTGAGTCTCGAATACCGGTACACTCAGTCTGACCCGAGCGTAAAGCAAAACACAAAACACTCGAGTCAGGATTAACATTCTTATATCAATAAATCCAACTCAAGTGAAATAGCAATTGAAATACAAGTAACTCAAAGGATGTTTGGAATAACCATCCTTTAAGGATCCGTTAAACTATCTACTATGTAGTAGTGTACGGTAAATAGATAATGCCTATCAGTAATATAAAGTATCAAAATAGTGTTAAGGCGTTACCATTATCCCCCTTAACACATTTTATATAAGCGTTATAGTCTATACAGCACTGTAAACTCCACCGTAAACTAGTGGGCTATCAGGGAGTACTCCATAGGTATAACACAAAACAAACCGTAGTGGTCGCGAATAGGGATACAAGTATGACAAGGCACATGAGGCAGTACCCAAGGTAGTGAAACTACTGTTTGCCTGATCCGGACTGGTGAGAACGCATCGCCGCAGCGATCGCAACACCGCGAAACAACACTCCCAAATTAAGGGTGCACCAATCGACAACAAGTAATGAATAGTTTCGAAGAAGTGTGTTCGCTCGAGGTAGCTAGCCCCCATTTGGCCCGGCACGGCTCCTGTTTTAGTCATTTCCAATTTGACACAAGTGTCAAGGCTATCCATTATTGTTCTCTTTCTTCAGTCATCACGTACATCATTCCAACCACTTCATTCTGGATCACACTCCGCATGTAGTTATTAAAGTGGTTTTCGGTTTAGACAGAGAGTATGTCCCTAACCGATTCCGGTCTCTTTAATAACTTTCGTGATTATTACACCGATTGGTCGTTTAATAAATTTCAAAAAAACCAAATCAATTACAATTTCAATTAGAATTTGTAAACCAACATTTCATTTCTCTTTCGAAATCAATTTCCATAATTTACGTTTCAAAACTTCCAAATTCATATTTTCAAAATCTTATAATTCAATTTCCATTTTTTTATTTAAACAATTCAAATATTGATTCAAGTTCGTATATGAGTTTTATTTCGAAAACATTTAAATTAATTTAATTTAACATTCAAATCAATTTAAATTCATTGATCGATTTTATTCAATATTCATTAAGTAAATTTTTCATTCAAAACAATTTTCTATTTAATTTTCAATTCATTAAATCAATTACTTAAGTTCAACTTCATTATATCAAAACTTCAAATTGAATTAAATTAGATTCGTCAAATCAAATTCTTTACATTTCAAGTCTTACTTCAATTTCAATAAATCACATTTTATTTCTTGTTAAAGAAATTAAATTTCACTTATTTATTTACTTAGTTATAATTGCAAAACTCAATTAATAAAGAAACTTAATTTCACTTATTCAAGAAGTTCAATTTTAATTATCAAAGGATTCAATTTAATTTAATTATTAAATAATTCAATCTCATTAAATTATTAAATAATTTCAAAACTTAATTCAATCATTTCTTAAATTAAACAACATTCTTTCATCAATTTCTTTATTAATATTTCATTTCAGATTATTAAATATTCACATTTAAATTTCATTAAAATTCAATTTCCAACTTCGTTTCAAAACCATATTATTTATTCAAATAAAATCTTCATTTTATTTTTAAATCAAATTATTGACCAATCGGGTTTCATTTAATTCTCTATCCTAGGTCAAAGTTCAATTTGGGTATTTATCATTTCAACCCGATTCCAATTCAATTCAAAATCAAAGCATAGCAAAGGGAACTTGCAGTGTGATAATTAGGATGGTGTCAAAGTAAATAAACAAGCAATAACAACAACCAATATCAATCCAATAATCAATTCAAATAATCCCGAAATAATCGTATTAATTCACATTGTTGTTTGTGTAAATTAATATAATTATTTCTAGAATCTACACTATCATTTCATGTAGATTAAAGATTATTACATTACGGTTTTTCACTTGATATTTATTATTCAATTTCAAACCACATCAATTTATCCAACATACATTTAAATGGTTCAAGGTGTCATTAACACTATTTCTACGTGTCAAATTATTTACATCCAAAGGGGTCATATTATACCCATTTAACTAATCAAATTCAACATATAAATCCAATTTAAATTGTTGACTATCCTATATCAATTCGATTGCATATTATTTATCACTTTAACATTAACAATTTAACGTCTAATATAACATCATCAATCAATCAAATATCTACCAAACTGGATTATTATTGCATAAATAATTAATAGATAATGGTGTCAGATGTCACAAGTGAACTGATACAGGTAATAACATATATAACAGTGTAAATCACTATAGCAGCATATTTCAATTGTCGTTTCAATTGAAATTAAATTTAATAAATAAAAGAATATTAATCGTGAGTGATTGCTCACCTTTCGAGGCTAGAGAGATTTGTCACAGAAATGGGTTACGAATCCAAGCACACATTTCAAAGCAAAAGCAGGATTGGCACGATTTCGACGAACAAAGCTGATATATAAAAATTGACAAAGTCGAATCAGAAATGGATTGATGCAGATAGATGGTATAAGTGAATTTATATATGCAACTATATATAACTATATATATATATAAATATATATGAAATTCAAACATATATTAAATTAAATATATATGTATTTCAAATCCATTGTTTTTAAGTTAAATCTCATAAGTAAACACGACCCATCACAACTTTGTATAACATGTACATGTCACGTATAAACTCATACCAAAAAGTTTGTAAAACAGATAACAGAGGAATAATACTTACCTATAAACTGATTGTATATATATAGCTTGTCAATTTTTTTTATTTGCTATAAACACGAAAACAAAAAATCAAGGTACAAGATATACATATAATACAACTTAATATGAATGTTAATATAAACTTATACCTTACACAAATCTTATAATAACCCGGTATAAACGTGTGAACTATAAACACACGTAACTAATATACTTTTATATATAAAATCTAATATACAACTAACATATTACATGACTAATGTAAACAAAAAACTATCTTTTCATAATTTATTATATAAAATCTCATGTAAACTTGGGCATACATAAATTATAAGTCAAATATAAAACCAGACTATGGAAACATATGCAGTCCATATATTTTAACAAATGTATACAGTTTTTTTTCTACAAGGAAACGATTCTTGCTTTCGTATAATAGTTAAACATACCAATATAAACAAATATATATAGATTCACGCACGCCTACCAACAGATAATATATATATTATATAACATACAATCTCACTGTTTATATACCTTCACAGTATAACATTCTATAGTGTATACTTTCATATAAGCAAAATATATATTTGTAACCTTTATGTATAGAAACATGTTATAAAACTTTATAAATTTCCATACGTAAATAAACTTATATATAAATCAACATATAATGAGATTTAAAAAAAAAACTTTTATATACATATAACGGCAACCCAATACATACGCATATATAACCAAAAAAATGAACATTTCCCAAAACAGAGAAGAACAGCAATATGAAGCAAGCTAAATCAATATTTAAACTAAATAGATAACTAATATAAAACCTTACCGCAGATTAAACATAGTATATAACATTTAAATATATAAATACATATATATAAAACTTACATATATACAAACGCAGGTAGAGTCTCGGCAGGGGAGACATGGGATGTGATGCGGCCACTGGTGGAGAGGCCCAAGGCCGTGCTCGGCTATGGAGGCTGTCAGGGTGATGGTGAGGAAACGTGGAGATGGTAACAGGTGGACGTGGGTTGTGGTGGAGGCCGGATGAGGAAGGATTAGTGGTGGATGCGATCGGTCGGAGGGGAAGGCCGAGAAGAGAGAGGTAGGGCTTCGGCCAGTGCTAGGTGCCTGAGTATAGGTGTGGCGGCTGGCGATGGGAGAGAGAAAGTGAGCGGGTTTGGGTTGCATGCGGCGAGTAGCGTGGTGGGTAGGACGAACGTCGGAGCACAAGGTCGGTGGTTGTAGTCGGAGGAGTCGCATGAAGGGCGGTCAGAGAGGCTTCGATGAAGAGTTTGGAGGATGGTCGTGAGTTTGGGAGAGTGGTAATGTGAGATTTGGTGGAGAAGTTGGGTGAGGTGGAGTTTCAGGGGACGGCTTCAAGAGAAAATGAGAGCAAGGAAGGAAGATGAAATGTGGAAATGTGGAAATACGTGGCCAAGAAGGAAACAAAATATGCGGGATGACAGAGGAAACCAGCTATGAATCGCTGGTTTACGAAATACAAGATGACAATGAAGGCGATATTGAAAGTCACACGCAAATTCAGGATGAATTAATGACAGATGACCGTTGGTTTACATAGAGGGTTATGAAAGGACAGGACACCCAAAAGCCCAAATACGGAACCGATACGGTTATCAGTTTTCACGATTTTTGCCGTGAACCGGACACCAAAACAAACATATAAATATACCGTGAAGATCAGCTCAAAGAGACGATCAAAACGATATATAGATATCAGTGGTACGGTTGAATTTATAAAATTCGAATTTTTCTACTGAGGAAAATGCAAGAAAAACGTAGAAAAATAAGATCGACGGAGCCACAGAAGTCCGAATTTGGAAAAACGAAAAATGATGTTTGCTCAGAAGATGGTTTAGAATTTTTCTATGTAAAATTATTTTGGTTCCGAAAACATTTTATTTTCATCGCTTTTTAACTGAATAAATTGAAGTAAATTTACGCGCGAAATAAACTTTCGTATTTTCGGACGAAAATTTTCCAGTTGCTATGTTTAACTAGACGTATTCCAAAAATCAAATTTATATTTCAAAATTTTATCGTTTAAAATTTCGCAAAATTTCAATTAATAACGTTATTAAAACCAGTTAAATTTACGGGTCATTACACAAAGCGTGGCAAGTGAACACACAAGTGTGAACACTTATCGACTGTAGGCGTTATTAATAAAAGAATTTTTATATACATACACCTAACTCAGGTACACTGATGCCATATATACCAATCGTGCACTGCCTTTCGGGCTTACGTGAGAAGGGTACAGAGCATGGCGAGTGAACACACGAGGGTGAACACATGACTCTAGGTGTTAAAAATATATACATATATATAATTGTTTTTTTTTGTTTTTTTTTCTGTAGTAATTTTTTTTAGAAAGAGAGAGAGTTTCACAAAATCATCTTAGCATCATTTAACTTAGAAGACAAAAAAATGTTATATCCTTTACTTTAAATCAACCACTTTTTAAAACAAAGATTTTCAATTAGGATATATTTCATAATTATCACGTATGAATCTTCCTATATACTAGTTAAACCATTATTATTTGTAATCAAACTTCATTTTTATTTTTGTTAATTTCAAAAATTTCAATTTAATAAACCAAAACCATATATTAATCTTATAATGTTTCTTTAAAAATAAATCAAAATGCTTAAAAAAAATTGTTTTTGGGATTTTTTTGGAGTTTTTAAAAGAAAAAACAAAAATAAGTCATGAAAAATTAAAAATGAAGATGAGTCTCCTCCCACAATTGATTTTGATTGTGTCCCCATAGTCAACCCAAGTGGAAGGAGAAAAATGAAAATAAAAACATGAACTTTATTTAAATGAAAATTAACGGTATTTACACGAGATGAAAAAGTATATCGTCAAAAAGTAAATGAAACGGTCTTCCAAAGACCGATTCATTTGTCTCGTCAAGTATACGAGACACAGCTTAAGCTCGGAAAACCAAACCGTAAATGATTTGAAAGTTGAATGTTGATTTAGGAAAACGAATGTCGTTTTATTAAAAATCTTACGAGTTGTTTTATTTTGGATGATTTCGGGGTAGATAAAACAATTGGTTGAAATTCAAGTTTATTATCACCAAATTGAAATTCAAGCTCTTTATTGAAAAATTCTTTAGAATTATTGATTTCAAAATCAAAGTGATGATTTAAATCTTCCCCGTCGGAATTTAACAACTCGTCATCGAAAAGTCCAAAAAATTCGTGTTCATTAAATTCGTCTTCCTTTGTTGGATTATCAACAACTTCATTGTGTATCTCAAGTTCAAAATCCAAAGTTGTTGTATTCAAATTTTTGAAATCAAGAAAAGTAAGATCGAATTTTAAATTTGGTTCCACACCCTCAAAAGAATTGAAATCCAACTCAATTACCGTGTTTTCAACAACTTCATTAAGATTATTATTTTCAATTTCAAAAGTTGTTATTTGAAAATCGTCGATTTGGGTAAAAGATGGATTATTACTTAACTCGTCACACGTTGAGATTTGGTTTTGTTGTTCATGTTGTTTCATATAAGTTTCAAACAACGAATCTGTGTGATCATCGTAAATTTCGTTCATTTGTTCAACAAAATCCAATTTATAATTATTAGCTTGAGCATTTTTGATTTGGATTTGTTGAGAACAAAAATTTTCACTTGCATCATAGTTGAGATTATTCCCATTGCCAAAATTATTTGAAAAGTGGATCACATTTTCGTTTTGATTTTGAAATTCATTTTGGAGTTCAAAATTGAATTGGCATGGGTTATACTCGAAATCGTTTGAATTTTGAAGTGAATTCAAATATTGATTATTTTGAAAATTTTGATTTGAATCATTGCTTAAATATGAATTACACAAATCATTTATCATTTTATTTTGTTGTGTAGAGATTTCAAGTAAAGACGAAATTCTCTTTTCAAGACTTGAGGGTTGGTCATCGTTTTGAAAATTTTGTGGTTCAAAATTTGAATCATTTAAGCAATAGTTGTTGTTAAAATATCCATACGAATTTGGAGTGAAATCATATGGATTATATTGATTTTCACAACTATTGTAAAATTCACGTAAGTGGAGAAACTCAGACATTTTCAAGAATGTTTTGTTTGTTTTTTTTTGTAAAGGAAAAATATTTACAAATAAAATTTATTTTTCAAAAGGGAAATTGATTTTTGTTTTGTTTTTTGGTTTTTATATTTTTTTTGTTTTAGAGAACGTTTTAAAAAAAATTGGATTTTGGTTTTTTTTCTAAATTTTTTTGGATTTTTAAAATTTCATAGAAAAACAATTTAAAAATTTCAAAGGAAAAGAATATATACAATTTTTTTTTTAGTTTTGGATTTTGAATTTTGATTTTTTTTAATTATGCATGAACTAATGCAACTAAATGAATGCAAGAGTTAATTACAAATGATTTATCCTATGTTAACCTAAAATTATATAATCACACATTATTTTAGATACACAAGATAGTTCTCAACCAGGTAACGGGCAGGATTTATCAGTGCACCACGAATCACCGTAGCAATGTAGCCGAAGGTTTAAGTACCTTCAGAGGAACAACCACTATAATATTTACGAATCTCCATAATATTCATAAATGGTTATTGCTCTGCCGTAGCCTAGACACCGAGAAATTAAATTGTTAAAAGAAGACAATTTGCCAATATACAATTAAGTGTTATCGATGTCTAACCGTTATTATTAATCAAAATGAAGTGCAAAGCAGAAATTAAACGTGTATTAACAACGCAACTACGAATGGATTTTTGTTTTTGTTTTTGAATTTTTTTTAATAAAATGCAAATGAAAGTAACCAACAATGCAATTCAAATAAAACTAGAGATGAGGTTAAAAGCAGCAAATTTTCTTATATAAGCAAGCTAGCAATTTATTTTTGGAAAGCAGAGCGGTAGTTTTCAGCAAGCTATTCTTCCTTTATTTCCTGCTTTGGCAACCTGAAAATTAAAAACAAGATATGTACAATTGTTATTATTAGTACTATTATTTTTTGGTTGTTTTTTTCTTTTATAAAGGAAAAGTTTTGGAAAGAAAACTACTCAAAACAAAATTTCTTTTTTTTTGAAAAGGAAACAAAATTTAAAAGTGAAGTTTTACTTAAAAATTTTTTTCTTTTCGGAACTAAAGACAAGTTGAAACAAAACTAATGAACTACCCTTTTAAAGACAATTTTTTTTTCTTAAAAGGAACATGTTATTTAAAAAAAACTAAACAGAACAAAAAAAAAATTTCCTAAGCAAATGAAAATAAAAGGAAAGAATTTTTTTTAAGTGAACAGGATTTTTTAGAGAATTCTTATTTCAAAATTCTCAAGACAATAATAATCCCTAAACAATTTAAAATAGATTGCCGGCCCAACGGTTTAAAAAAGAATTTTAAAATCCGGCCCAATAGAAATAAACAAAATTTCAACCAAAACAAAAATCGCTGCTTTCTCAAAACTTCATTATTCTCTTCAAAATGAACGAAACAAAATTCAAAACAATGAAAATCAATGCTTGCTCCCAATTCAATTTCGAACAACCTTGAACCAACAACCAGTAATCGAACTCGAGTTCAATTTCGCGTATTTACCTACGAACGCAAAGTTAGTCCATCATGAATTTTGGAGTTCGTGATTTGTTTTTTTTTGGGGTTCGAAAAATTTGGGTCTTTCGCGATTTGGTTTGGGTCGCAATGGCTATCGTTGTTTGTTGCAGGGAGAATTTATGGTTAGGGGAAGTGGGTGTTGGAGGCAGGTTTGAGGATCGGCAATGGAGTGGCGACTTGCTGAGTTTCGAGTTCAAGTTCAAATCGGCAATGGTTGATCTTCGGTATTGTAGTTTGATGGTGGTTGGAGAAGCATGTGTGGTTAAGGGTTTGAATGGAAGTTTTGGTGAGTAATGCACTGGTAGGGGATGACAGTGAAGGAATGCAAGTTGATGTGGTAATGGCCATAGAGGGGAAGTGAAGAAGTTTGGTAGTCAGTAGTTAGGTGAAGTGTTTATTGAATGTGGAAGTGGATGAGATGCTTGAAGTGGTGGCAGGAAGTGGCGATTGGCAGTATATACTATTCGGTGCAGAGGGGATGGCTGCTGTGAATGTGTGTTGTACATCAGTGGTTCTGTGATGCTTGATAGTCTGGTAGAGTGCTTTGACAGTGCTGTTGGTCAGGTTGTCTTGTAAGTGTAAGGCAGTGGTGGAATTGTGGTCCAGGTAGCAAGGTTGATGATGGTGAATGCGATGAGGATGCTGGTCAGTTTTTATGATGAATTGAATATGATGATGTGTGCAGGGATGAGAGGTAGAAGTTGAGTGAGGATGAACTGTGGTTCAACAGTGACTGTTAGGTGGTTATGTAGTTTTGTTGTGAGGAAGTTAGAAGTTGTGAGGTTGCTGCTGTGAGGAAACTGATTGGTTGAGTCACAGAAATGAACACAGGCGGTGATGTGAATGTTTAGGTTAGTGAGCAGTTGTTTGGTTCAGGAGGAAGTACACTGTTCTATGGTCAAAAGTCGAATGGTTTGATGAAATGTTTAATGTGGAGGTTGATGAGAGACAGTGGAGAATTGTTTTAGACTGTAGGCAGTTGTTAGTAGTGTGGATTTGAGCAATTGATTGTGTGACAGGGTATGGTTGGAGATTGTTGCGATTTGGTCGATGGATGTGGTAAGTTTGATGATGAAGTTTGTCGAGGCTAGAGGAGTGCAGAGGTGTAGAAGTGATAGTTGGATGGTGGTCAGAGGACAGATACAGCAGTCGTATGCAGTATGATAGAGAGGTGGAGAATGAAATGGTTTGTGGAAAGTTTTGTGCAGTTGTATGTTTGATGGTGATATTGGGATGTTGTACTGTGGTGAAGAATGGATGGTGAATGGCAGTGTAGGTTTGAGGAGTGGCAGGAAAGTTTGCATTTGAATTTCAGAGAGGAAATGAGGCAGAGGTAGGAGTTGATGGAAAGCAGCTTGATTGTTGTTGTAGAAAATTTGATGTGGGTTGCTGGTCTGACAGTTGATGGTCTGACAATAAAGGGGTAGTAAAGTTGCTGCCTGGCTTGTTTGAGGATGGACAGAGAATTGCAGCAGTTTGAATGGCAGAGGGCAGGCAGAGGCAGTGGGTTCACAAATGTGCATATATGCACAGTGAACAGTGAAGTGAACAGTAACAGAGAAGTGGAAACAGTAAACTGGCAATTTGTAATGTAAATAAAGATAGCAGAATTTGCAATGTAAATGTAAATATGAAAGTTTGTACAAATGAAAATGAGATTTGCAAAATTTATTGAAGTGTGTTTTTTTAAGTAAATGCAAATGCCAATGACACTAGACAAACAACAAGCACACAAACGAAAATTGAAAACAAGATTACAAACAAACACACAAATTTTTTTTTATATATATAAATTATGCAAACACACACAAAATATACACACAAAAATCAAACAACAAATAATTTGAAGAATAGAAAATTAAAATCAAAACAACTCTACGGCAACGGCGCCAAAAACTTGTTCGTCGACGAAATTCTATCGGTTTAGAAAACCGTCGAACGAATTTAAATTAAAATATAACCGCAAGCGCACGGCGTACACTTTGTAGTATGTGGCAAATACGGGTCGATCCGTAGGGAATTGATGATTTTAAAAATCTATTCAATCAAGTTAAACCCAAGTCGAGTGAAAGTTAAGCTAGAAAAATGAGAAAACTAACAACTACAAATGTGAATGAAAACTATGAGAATAAAATGACAATTTAGATATAATTCCACTCTCTAGATAACATAAATCAACAAAATGAAGTTATGATATCTCTTTTCTTGTTATTAGTGTAAGTTGATGTGCTTATCATAAGTATGGTATATTTGTGCTATTAATTAGCACAATATAAACCATCAAACTATAACACAACCACTATTACACATTTAACTCTCATGAAATATGACAACAAAGTTGAAAGCAAAATCTATTTTAAGCATGGCCTATTAACTATTGTTTAGAAATATAGACCATCAAATTTTAATTTCAACAATAACTTCATTACCATCATCATATGTAGATGAAGAGGTAATCATTGTTTGTGATTGTTTAAGCATAGCCTATTTGGTGTCAACAATATATGCTATCAAATTCACATCAAAAATAACAAGTTAAACCACTTCATATTAAGCACAAAAAGAGAGCATAAACATCAAAATGTTGAAGCTACATGATTAGAGGCTTCATTACCCCTAAATTGAAGGAATCAGCCTCTCATTTGTGTTATCATATCAACATTTGTAGCTTGCAACATGAAACTAAAAGAAAAGGAAAATGAAAGCTAATGGAAAAGAAAACTAATCTAATTGAATAAAAGAAAATCTACACTACTTGCATGAAAGGAAATGAACATGTAATTAAAAGGAAACAATAATTACATTGCATAAAAAAAGGAAAAGTACATGAAATAAAAATGGCTAAGTAGCCATGAAAAGAGAAAGAGAGCTTTCTTTTATTTTTGAGCTAAAAACTAACTAAAGAGAGACTAAGGGAGAGGAGGGTTACATGAAGATATGAGGTATTTATACAAGTGTTAAACCCTAATTCATAATTTTGGGGAATGCCCAAATTGCCCTTGAGAAAGTGTGGAGGCCAAGTAATCATTAGCTTCTACTAATCATCATTTAAGTGTACATGAAGCCATTAATTCTATAAGCATGCGCATTAGCCTCTAATTTGTACATGAAGAAAGGTGGGTAGGTGGGGTCCACCATTATCATGCCTTTGAATTATTTCCATCTCCATTCCTTTGTATCTTCTTTGTGCATGCATACATCTTCATGAAACCACTTGTATATGAAGCCAAATTCCTATAAAATAATATAGAAATTTCTAATTAACTTTTCTCAAATTAATATATGCACAAAAATGATAATTTTGCTCTTGGATGAAGATGAATATGTCACGATTTGAAAATAATATGAATTTTGGTTTAAACAAGTTAAAATACCCGATATGATCATTTATTTAATTTAAATAGATTAAATATGGTGGTAAAAATATGAACATTTACGTGCACATCAAATACCCCCACACTTATCTTTTTATTCGTCCTCGAATAAAGAAAAACTAAGATAAATCCGTTTTCATAGGGAGCACGATTGCATTGAGCGTATGCGACAAGCCGTTAAACCTCTGGGTGTCCCCAGTAGGACGAGTGTTGTCTCGTGAGGGTTTTCAGTGGATATTACCTACAAAATCCAAATGCAGGATAAGAATATTTACACAATGCAAGATTTATTTACAAAGAGATGAATGCAAGTTTTTGGAAATATTTACAAATGAAAGATTTACTTTTAAATAGACACAAATAAGTTAAATATAAGTTTTGGTCATTATCTTAAAAAATTAAGTAATTTACTTGTCAAAATTTCCAACAAAAATCAAGTTATCAAAGCAAATATACTATAGTTTAACTCGTTGTTTCGGTTGATAATAAAGTGTAACTATGAAATGGATCCTTAGTTGATTATCAAAGTTTATCAAAGTGGTATTTTCATTTCTTTTCAATAATAAGTCAAATCAAATAAGTTAAAATAGTGCTTGGATTTCATTTGCTTACTATCTCCATTTTTTTTCTTTTCAAAATTTTATTGATATCAACAATATTTACATATGCCTAACTCAGATAAACTGAAGCCAGATATATTACCCGTGCACTGCCTTGCGAAATGATGTGAGTGGAATACAGAGCGTGGCGAGTGAACACACAAGTGTGAACACTTATCGACTGTAGGCGTTATTAATAAAAGAATTTTTATATACATACACCTAACTCAGGTACACTGATGCCAGATATACCAATCGTGCACTACCTTTCGGGCTTACGTGAGAAGGGTATAGAGCATGGCGAGTGAACACACAAGTGTGAACACATGACTCTAGGTGTTAAAAATATATACATATATACAATTGTTTTTTTTGTTTTTTTTTCTGTAGTAATTTTTTTTAGAAAGAGAGAGAGTTTCGCAAAATCATCTTAGCATCATTTAACTTAGAAGACAAAAAAACGTTATATCCTTTACTTTAAATCAACCACTTTTTAAAACAAAGATTTTCAATTAGGATATATTTCATAATTATCATGTATGAATCTTCCTATATACTAGTTAAACCATTATTATTTGTAATCAAACTTTATTTTTATTTTTGTTAAGACGAATAAATTTTCAAAAATTTCAATTTAATAAACCACATATATTTATCTTATAGTGCTTCTTTAAAAATAAATCAAAATGCTTAAAAAAATTGTTTTTGGGATTTTTTTTTGAGTTTTTAAAAGAAAAAAAAAATAAATCATGAAAAATTAAAAATGAAGATGAGTCTCCCCCCACACTTGATTTTGACTGTGTCCCCACAGTCAACCCAAGTGGAAGGGGAAAAATAAAAATAATAACATGACCTTTATTTAAATGAAAATTAACGGTATTTACACGAGATCGGAAAGTATATCGTCAAAAAGTAAATGAAACGGTCTTCCAAAGACCTATTCATTTGTCTCGTCAAGTATACAAGACACAGCTTAAGCTCGGAAAACCAAACCATAAATGATTTCTAAGTTGAATGTTGATTTAGGAAAACGAATGTCGTTTTATTAAAAATCTTACAAGGTGTTTTTATTTTGGTTGATTTTCGGGGTTGATAAAACAATTGGTTGAAATTCAAGTTTATTATCACCAAATTGAAATTCAAGCTCTTTATTGAAAAATTCTTTAGAATTATTGATTTCAAAATCAAAGTGATGATTTAAATCTTCCCCGTCGGAATTTAACAACTCGCCATCGAAAAGTCCAAAAAATTCGTGTTCATTAAATTCGTCTTCCTTTGTTGGATTATCAACAACTTCATTGTGTATCTCAAGTTCAAAATCCAAAGTTGTTGTATACAAATTTTCAAAATCGAGAAAAGTAAGATCGAATTTTAAATTTGGTTCCACACTCTCAAAAGAATTGAAATCCAACTCAATTACCGTGTTTTCAACAACTTCATTAAGATTATTATTTTCAATTTCAAAAGTTGTTATTTGAAAATCGTCGATTTGGGTAAAAGATGGATTATTACTTAACTTGTCACACGTTGGGATTTGGTTTTGTTGTTCACGTTGTTTCATATAAGTTTCAAACAACGAATCCGTGTGATCATCTTAAATTTCGTTCATTTGTTCAACAAAATCCAATTTATAATTATTAGCTTAAGGATTTTCAATTTGGATTTGTTGAGAACAAAAATTTTCAATTACATCATAGTCGAGATTTGCTAAAATTATTTGAAAAGTGGATCACATTTTCGTTTTAATTCTGAAATTCATTTTGGAGTTCAAATTGAATTTGCATGAGTTATAGTCGAAATCGTTTGAATTTTGAAGTGAATTCAAATTTTGATTATTTTGAAAATTTTGATTTGAATCATTGCCCAAATATGAATTACACAAGTCATTTATCATTTGATTTTGTTGTGTAGAGATTTCAAGTAAAGACGAAATGCTCTTTTCAAGACTTGAGGGTTGGTCATCGTTTTGAAAATTTTGTGGTTCAAAATTTGAATCATTTAAGCAATAGTCGTTGTTAAAATATCCATACGAATTTGGAGTGAAATCATATGGATTATATTGATTTTCACAACTATTGTAAAATTCACGTAAGTGGATAAACTCAGACATTTTCAAGAATGTTTTTGTTTGTTTTTTTTTGTAAAGGAAAAATATTTACAAATAAAATTTATTTTTCAAAAGGGAAATTGATTTTTGTTTTGTTTTTTGGTTTTTCAATTTTGTTTTTGTTTTTGAGAAGGTTTTAAAAAAAATTTGGATTTTGGTTTTTTTTCTAAATTTTTTTGGATTTTTAAAATTTCAAAGAAAAACGATTTAAAATTTTCAAAGGAAAAGGAATATTTACAATTTTTTTTAGTTTTGGATTTTGAATTTTGAATTTTTTTTAAATTTGCATGAACTAATGCAACTAAATGAATGCAAGGGTTAATTATAAATGATTTATCCTAAGTTAACCTAAAATTGTATAATCACACATTGTCTTAGATAAACAAGATAGTTTTCAGCCAAGTAACGGGCAGGATTTATCAGTGCACCACGAATCACCGTAGCAATGCAGCCGAAGGTTTAAGTACCTTCAGAGGAACAACCACTATAATATTTACGAATCACCATAATATTTATAAATGGTTATTGCTCTGCCGTAGCCTAGACACCGAGAAATTAAATTGTTAAAAGAAGACAATTTGCCAATATACAATTAAGTGTTATCGATGTCTAACCGTTATTATTAATCAAAATGAAATGCAAAGCAGAAATTAAACGTGTATTAACAATGCAACTACGAATGGATTTTTGTTTTTGTTTTTTAATTTTTTTTATAATAAAATGCAAATGCAAGTAACCAACAATGAAATTCAAATTAAACTAGAGATGAGGTTAAACGCAGCAAATTTTCTTATATAAGCAAGCTAGCAATTTATTTTTGGAAAGTGGAGCGGTAGTTTTCAGCAAGCTATTCTTCCTTTATTTCCTGTTTTGGTAACCTGAAAATTAAAAACAAGATATATACAATTATTATTATTATTACTATTATTTTTTGGTTGTTTTTTTCTTTTATAAAGAAAAAGTTTTGGAAAGAAAACTACTCAAAACAAAATTTCTTTTTTTTTGAAAAGGAAACAAAATTTAAAAGTGAAGTTTTACTTAAATTTTTTTTCTTTTTGGAACTAAAGACAAGTTGAAACAAAACTAATAAACTACCCTTTTAAAGACAATTTTTTTTCTTAAAAGGAATATGTGATTTAAAAAAAACTAAACAGAAAAAAAAATCTCCTAAGCAAATGAAAATAAAACGAAAGAATTTTTTTTAAGCGAACAGGATTTTTTTAGAGAATTCTTATTTCAAAATTCTCAAGACAATAATAATCCATAAACAATTTAAAACAGATTGCCGACCCAACAGTTTAAAAAAGAATTTAAAATCCGGCATCAATATCTGTGTATGGATTTGGTTGGTAGTCATGTCTTGGTGAATTATATCTGTGTATGGATGTATATGGTTGATATTTCATGTTTGTACGTTGTGCTTTGATATGGTTTGCTAGTGCTTCTAGATAGTTAGGAAAAAGGAGGTAGAGTTAGGAAAAACGACAACAAAAATGGTCAAAGTTGGATGAGACTTGGAGGAAGGGCTCTGGAGGATGGGGGGCCTATGTGTCAAATCGCATCAATATCTGGTCGGTAGAAAGCTCTATCAACGAGTGGTTTTTGGTTGGAAAAAATTGAGGGCAAAAATAATCGGAAGTGGATGAAACTTGGAGGATATGCTTTATAGTATATGAGGAACCTATGTTTCAAGTTGCATCAAAATCTAGTTGGTAGAATGCTCCCACAATGAGTGGTTTTTGGACGGTAGAAATCAAAGGCAAAAATGGTCTGAGTTGGATGAAACTTGGAGGATGTGCTCTGGAGTATAGGGGAAGCCTATGTTTCAAGTTGCATAAAAATCTGGTCTGTGGAATGGTTCGAGGACGAGTGGTTTTGGTCGGCATAAATTGAAGGAAACAATGGTCGGAATTGGATGAAACTAGGAGGATGGGCCTTGGAGTATAGGGGAAGCCTATGTTTCAAGTCGCATCAAAATCTAGTTGGTAGAAAGTGAAAGTGTACGCGGATCTAGTATGATATGGCCAATATGAATGATCAAGTGCATATACTCTAAAATAAGTAAAGCCGACTAAGAGAGTATCAAAAAGTAGAATAAATAAAAATGATCACACCAAGAATTTTATGCTGGTTCGGACCTCCCATCCTACATCAAGTCCCGAAGCACCCCTTCGGAATTTCCACTAATCAAAATCCCTTGCTTATCCCAGAGGAACAGATAACACAAAAGAGTATGTTGAGTTAACAATCTTGAGCTCTTTACAACACTGATATTGACTGCTGATATAAATCTTTCTATAATCTCCCATTGAGTATGATGAGTGTAGTCATGTCGAATTGTAGGAAATTTGATCACCAAAATGCTATTATATAGATTTGGTGATATATATTAAGAATAGGAAATTGATATTTTCAATAGAGTTAAATAGCAAGATAGAAAGTTGAAAAACTAATCGCAATTCTTGAATATATTTATAGATGATCAAAAGTTTTGTTTAATGGTTGTTACTGTTCAGATTAAAGCCTTTGATAAGTAGTTGCATCTATTCAAAAAAGAGACATGACTCATGGAGAAGAAGAGAAGTGTCTATTCAAAGTTTTTGAGTTGATATAGATTACAAATGGCAGTTTAAATAAATTCAAAAATTAATGTGTTTATATGTCAGGGGAGTGCAATCCAGATTTTTTTTATACAATTCAGACGTCTTTGATAAATAATACTAGAAACCTAAGAGTTTGGTCAAATGTCTGGTCGGTCAATCCAGACATCTAGTTGATGTAATTTGAATATTGGTTTAGAATATGTGTTGCTAAAAGTCTGGTTAGTGTTCCTAGATGTATGGTTACCTGAGTTTATGAAAAACAATGACTTTTACTTTGTTTTCGAAAATGATATAAATTAGGAATATTTTTGTCCATTTTCATCTAACTCAAGGGAGATTGTATAAGGTAATCTAAGATACTAAATACAAGTATATGACCTTACTTTAAAACCATTTTGATGTAGCTCTTCGTCATTATTTTCCACTTTAGCTTCCATTGGTCTTCTAATATACAATGCCCTTTAGTCCTTCATATAATTGCAAATTTCTTGAAATATTGTACAATACGATTGTATAGTTTTTATCATTAAAACTCAATAAGAGGTATCCTAACATTCTCCTCCTTTTTGATGTTGATAACTATACAATCTTTTCAAATAAATGTTTGACAATAATATGAACAATACTCCCCCTTAAATTAATATCTTCCCCTATCAATATGCATATATTTCTCCCTTTTTGTCACTATCAAAAAGAAGTACAAAGAAATATTTATTCAAATATGCAAACTAAAATGATAACTACTAATTAAGTCATATAAAAATTTGTAGATAAACAACAATCCAATACATATAAAGTCATATAAAAAGTTGTAACAAGAGAAATAACATGTCAAATTGTTCGACATAAGAGAAATGACAAAGAGAAATAATAGAAGTGATTAAAATAAATGGTAGCTATTGATGATGATTATAAGAGAGCTAACCATAATTCTCATAATATTCATAGTAAGCAGAAGGATCAATTTGATAATCTCCCGGCCATTGATGCTCTGTGGTGCTTTGCTCTTCATCTTCATTTATTGGTAGACCTTGGAATAGGGCATTTTACAATTGTTGAGTAGGTGGTGGAGGTTGTAGATTATACCAAGATAACTCCTCGTCCTTGTCTTCCTCTTCTTATGGTTCCTGAGTGATAGTTTTACCTCTTTGACGATGAGAAGATTATGCAATATGCTCAGATTGTTGAGCGTGAGAGTGAGGTGGACTTTGAGGAGCAAAGGATGAAGAAGTAGAGCTAGATCGGCCTCTTACTTTTCTCATAATTTTAGACAACAATGTCGTAATCTTATCCAAAGTTCTTTACATTTTTCCCTTTCTTGTCTAAAAGGATTGTTCTAGGCCTTTTACCCTTCCTTGCTAAGGTCTTTTGATTACCGGTGCTGGCTTATTGGTTTCGAAGAGTCACATATGCTAATGGTTCATTTGGGTTTGGATCAAGTCTAACATCATGAATATTTGGGTCGAAGAGGTAACCGGATTGTTGTTCCATAATAGGGATAGGAGTAGAAGCTCGTGTATGAGATTGATGATGAACTGTAGGTTGAGATGAGGCTTGGTCACGTTGAGCTGTCCATTCTTTAAAGCTCATGTAAGGAGGCTTGCTTTTGGGAAGATGCATCAAGCTAAAAAATCGAGTTCCACTATATTTAACTAGGATGGGTTCAAAGTTTGAAGGGATGCTATTGACTTCAGAAAACTATAAAATCCTCATTATACAAGGAGCGTAAACAATAGTTGGTCATTGACGGAGCCAAAAATATTTTACCTTATCATGAATAAACTTTGCCCAATTAACTTTTATTCCTCCGAAAATTGCATAAAGAGCTTTATGGTCATTATCATATATTTTCCTGTGATTTCTTAGGTGAGGAAAAATAGTGTTTATCAATATCCTATTAAGTAATCTAGCATGGGGTTAAAAGAAACATATTTTCCATTATCGCATATTGTCTTCCCGGATTTCATAAGTAATGGAATTTCTAGGTAATCTCCTGTAATCAATTAGTTGTTTTGATTCCACTCCTCCTTGCCCACACCTAAGAGCTATAGTAAGATGATTCACATGGATTTTTATTAATTTTCCATACACACTTGTCCATAACCATCCCTAATCATCATGTGGTTTTCATAAATTTTCACTAAACAAATTCGCATAGAAAAGATAAACGGCCAGTGGATCAATTATTACTAGATTTTGTTCGTATTCAATCAAAGGAATAATATCTACAACATTAGTAAGTTCTTAAAGGCGATACTCCTAAAAAGCACTCAAAAGGTAAAAAGGACCTTCATGAACCCTTTTGTTCTTAAGCTCTTCAAATCTTTGTTTAGTAATTTGATTATCACGGAGCCAAACAATAATATTTGCTTCGATTGCATGAGAGATTAGAGTAGAGGAAGAAGAATGACCTCTTTTAGCCTTTTTTGCAACAGTTTTCGATGCCATTTTTAATGATTGAGGGATTTTTGGAGATCTAGGCTTTGAAGTAGATTTTGGTTTTTGAGTGAGTAAAAAATGATTGAGTAAATCGCTATTTAAAAAATAGAATAATAGTGGGTCGAACATTTGGGACTTGTGGTTAGAGGTCTGATTTTGGTGAATAACACAATAGAGTTAAAATAGTGTAAAAATCACCTCGTTTAGATGTTTGATTTTTAGGGGCAGACGTTTGGATTTATTAAATTTGATTTTTTTAAAACGTTAATTAGTAATGATCAAACATCCGAAGTGGGATGGCAGACATCTGGTGTTGAAGAGAATAGAAAAAACAATACGTTAAAACAATTTTGTTCATTTATTTTGCATATACACTTATAACATACACTCACACATTAAATGTTTATGTTTTAAAAGTATATACACACATATATTATACGTGCGTGTGTGTGTATGAAGTATTTGCATATATATATATATATATATTATAAAGATAACCAACAAAGATTTACAATCCAACTTAGTTTATTAACGGACTCGACATCTCTTTAGATGGATCAGTCTCCCACGAGTTTTCGAGATATGGTTTGTATATTTTAATTGGGGCAGATGATGATTTTTATGGACTCATAAGTTGTTTTGAAGAACTAGGCTGTTTTGAAGGAGTAAGTTGTTTCAAAAGGGCTTCCAGTGGACCTAATTATATTCTTTGTTGGAGATTTTCCACAGAAACACAAGACAACTTTCTCTATAACACTCAAGCATTCACCATGACGGTGTTGTTACAATACATTTCTTTTTGCAACCTTATAGATTCTTCTTGGTAATGTGTAATATCATCGATCCGGTCGTCATGTGCGGTCATTATTTCTCCTTAAAATTTAAGCGATCGCCTAACTTTCTAGCCCTTTTGAGAATATCCAATCTTCTCGGATGTAGAGGAAGCTATCTTGATACAAAAGGAATTGTTATCCAAGGTTGACATTATGTGGGTGAGTAGAATTTAGAGATTGAAGGGAGATTTGATTTGTAAATTTTATTGAAAACACATGAATTAAATAGGATGGCTATATTCTAAGTTTAAGAGAAGTTTATTTAGTCAGGAATAAAGTTTCACCATACAATATAAGATAAACTTGCTAAAAATAGAAAATTTTGTTTTAAAACCAAAGAAACTTTCAAAAATTAATAACAATCTATAGTTTTTAGGATTCTTATTATTGTCAAAATTATTTTCTATCCATCAATATATATATATATATCTAAGTTAAGTTGAACAAAGAAGGTACAAGGTTGTACTAGCTACTGGTTGTTATGAAATATAAATATATTTTGAACATGAAATATGTGAACATTGTTTGCACAAAAAATGGACAAACACCTCCAAGTCGTGTGGTTTAATTGATTTTATGTTGTTCTTAGTGATTTGGGTGATTTATGCAAATATATGAAAAGCAGGGACTAAACTGTAAAAGACACGCAGATTTATAGTGGTTCGGCCAGAATGTGCCTACGTCCACTTTATATGTTATTCTCCTTTTCTATTCAAATTACAAGTACAAAGCTTTGATACAAGTATATGAAAGTTGTTTGAAAGTTCTATCCGTGCTTGAGCTCTCAAACTTGTTCCCCATTGTTGTACCCCTACCCCTCTATTTATAGAGTGAGGCTGGGGGTAGGAGCCTTGGATGTATATGGCTGTTGGTGGGCCTGGGCCGATGCGATCTGGCCTGGCAGTGTTGATCCGGTACGCCTTGGTCCGGTTGTGAGTTGAGTTGAGAATTGGTCTGGTGGTCTCGGTCCGGTGATGAGTGGGCTGGGCTCTGGTCCGGTGATTCTGGTCCGGTGGTGAGTGGGCTGAGCTCTGGTCCGGTGGTGAGTGGGCTGAGCTCTGGTCCGGTGGTAGGTGGAGTAGGTTGGTTCGGTAGTGTGGAGCAAATGTTGGTTCGGTAGGTAGTGGAGTAGTTTGGTTCGGCTATGCATAGGAAGGAAGTTGGTCCGGTTGTAGGTGGAAACACTCCCAACATTTGCCCCCCAAAGTGGGGCATATGCTTGCGTATGGCGCGCTTTGTTTATCCGGACGCCCTCATCCGGTTCTAAATGCCGAATTGTCTGGTCCGACTATTTTGTGCCTGTCTATAAGTATGGGCTTGAGGCTATCGTTATTCCTTACCTTTTGAGATAGCCGGACCGAATTCATGACTGCCAAATCGATTATAGTGCCGAACCGGTTTTGATCGCCGAACCAGGTGAGACATTCTTTTGCCGAATGAACTTTGTGCTTGAAATACCGAATGACCATAGGGAGTATGATTGCCGAATGAGGTTGGGAGTATGGATGCCGAATGAGATTGGGAGTTTGAATGCCAAATGAGATTGGGAGTTTGAACGCCGAATGAGATTTTATGTTTTAACTTATAAATGAAATTCTAGTCTTCATACAATTGCTTGTTTACTTCCTTCATTCTAACGACGAACTTCTTTGTGTTTGCAGATAAATGTCTTATAATGTTGAAACCCGATCAGAAAAGAAGAAATTCCAGGACAGGGACGATCCTTCCGCAGTGCCCCCAGCTCAGTCAGAACCAAGACATCATGGGCCCATCCCGAGGTCACTAGTAGATGGGTACGGTCCTCAGGAGCTTCTGAACTCACCTCCGGACTGTTTCCCTAGCTCTCTCAAAGGCGAGCAGCTTGATGTTATTTCTCACTCCTTTGGGATTGACAGAGCGCGCATGCTATTGCCGGGAGAGGGAGTGATGCCATATAATCCCCCCGAAGGATATTTCGCCTATAGTCGGTACCATTGTATGTGTGGGGCCATTCCCCCGATCAATGCTTGGATAATCAACTTCATCACCTACTTGAAGGTGGCTCCATTTCAGCTTCAGCCTAATTCCTACGCCATCCTGGTGAGCCTGTTTGTCATTTTCCAGAGGAGGTACGGGCGTCCTCCCTCCAACCGGGAGATCCGGTATTTGTACAATTTGAGAGGCTATAAGAAGGGGTCTCCATACATCAGCTTGGAATAAGCCGTATCTTTCAAGCCTGTCCTGGACTTATATTCGAAGTTCAATATGTTTAAGAAAGAATGGTTTTTTATCAAGGATGACTCTGTTTCCATTCGTCGCTTCACCTCTGGCTGTAAGTTTGAAGCTTACTTAAAATTTCCGTTCTGACTGCAATGCTCCTTCTCATGTGTTTTTATTTCTTGCTAGCGATAGGTGGCTTTGCGGTCGTGGAGAATGATCGCCTGGTTCAGATGGCTGTGGAAATAGAAGCCATTACGGGAAGGGACAGGTCGGCTTCTTACTTGATCAGGAATGCTACACTTCCGGGGAACAACCTGATCCTTCCACATCAGTCCGTGGTTAAGCAGAGAGACACGGCGGAGGAGAGAGCTGCCAAAGTTACAGGAGGGGTCACGGCGAAAAGCAGCAAAAGGAGACCCTTCTCGACGCATCCAGTCGTCGGGGGGAAGAAACTCAAGAAGTCCGATGGACCCTCTCCCTGCACACATCCGGATGTTCAGGAGGAGAAAAAAGTGGAGGGGGAAAAAGGTGAGGACGAAGGAGGTGAGGCGGAGAGCGGAAGTGGTAGAGAAGGTGACGGTGATCGTCACGGTGATGATGGTGGCGAAGGACAGGGCGGTGATGGCACCAGGGCTTTGCCTCCCGGGCAGGCAGGCGTGATTCAAGAGTGGACAGATGACGCTCTCCGCCAAGTCTTCGAAGAGTTGGAGGAAACAGAGAAGTCCAAGAAAGCTGATAAGGTCGGGACCGGCGCTGATTTATCTTCCGGGAGTGCTTCTACTGAGGCAACTTCTGCGATCCAAGGTGAATTTCTCTTTATTCCTTTTAATTCTTGAATGATGGCTCAATGCATGCTGGTGACACTTGGTTTTCATTCCAGGAGCGGACAAAACGGCCAAGACCTCAGATCTTCGGCACAGGCTTGAACAATACAAACTCCTCAAAGCTTCCGCCAAGCTGAAGCCTCCTACTAACCGTCCTGGAGACGTAGTCGGCTATCGTCCTCTTCTTGGAGTTATTGAAGAAGATATACAAAAGAGGAAGAGGAGTCGATCTACGTTTGAATCTCTTCCTGGCCCTCCGGCCCCACTCCAGCCTATTCATGATATTACGGAGGAGGACACCGAGTTTATACCTTCCCCGCATTTGTCTGAGAATCCAACCGTCACCCCGATAGATCACCCTGGCTTAGTTCGCAATCCGTTTGCGGGTCATCCAGACCTGGACCCGGCCTCTCATGACATCTCCTTTGATGAGGTTACTGGTGAACACCTTCTCCCTCGCAATCCTATGGTACGGGTGCTTGACGAAGCTAAGTCCTTGGACCTTGATTTGCTTACTACCCGGGTTGTAACTCTGGGGGATGAAGCTAAGGCGAATATTGACCGGGTTGCCGAGGAGACCAGGAAATTGATGGGGCATCATGCCCGACTAGTCAAGGCCGGGGAGGAAATTGGGAGTGCCAACATTCGGCTACGGTTAATGGTCTCCGACCAGGCTAAGCAGCTTGCCGATCAAGCCATTCAAATTTCTCAGCACGAGGCCGCATCCAGGCAACTGAAGAAGACTATGGAAGAGGCCAGCAGGGCGGAGTTGCGAAAAATGGAGGCCGCCTGCAAGGAGCGGATTGACATGGCCATTGTGACGGTGGATGAGGTTCGACAAGCAGACCTCGAGCGGGCACAGGAATTGTCGGGTAGACTCGAGGCCGCGGAGCTTACTCAGTCCAGGTTGAAGGAGGAGATGGAGGCGATGAGGATATCCCTTCAAGCGGACCGCTCACGATACCGATCGGAGAGGGATGCTGCTGTTTCTAAGCTGGGTGCTTTTGAGGCCCGAATGAGGGAGCTTGAGGAAAACGAGGGGATGATGGATGAGATGCTCCAGGATATGTATTTCCGTACTTGGAAACAGGGTAACTTATTCTGGATGGATGATTACCCCCGAGTTATGGCCAGGATTTATCTCCGGGCTCTGGAGGAGGCTAGGGCTGATGCGGATAAAGAGGGTGGCGCGGTCTTCAGAATGGATGTGGTCACTGCCTAGTTTACCAAGGAGGAGAAGGTGGCGGTGAAGGAGGGTATGCGGCTGCTTGCCGCTGAGGAGGCAGGTGTGCAAGTAGAGGATGGTGATCAGGATGGTCAGGAAGCAGGCGCTGGTAAGTCTTCCTTTCTAGTCTTTCCGTTAACTTGGTTGCTTATCACTAATGAATTCTTTCTTTGACCGGACAGGTGGGTAACAGGACAAGGATAAAACTCCGACGTAGCCGGCTCCTTGATTTGACCTGGATACCTTTTTGTGGACTTGACATTGTTGTATATGTTAGTCTCAAAACAGTAACGTAACTTTTAGGTTGTAATTATGCTACTTGTAATAAACAACATTATTCTTGACGTGTAATTTTTTAACTTAAGCTGATTCTGTCGTTTTTGAATGTTTTTTGCTATTTTGACATGTTGTATGAGAAATGTAACTATGCGTGTGCTTGTAATTCAATTGTGTTTGATGTCAAGTTCTTGCTTAAAACATAATTTCATGTCTTGCAGTGTTAGTGTGATGTGTGAATAAATTATAGCCACGTGTTTATTCATGAAAGAAGAAAATACCGCACTTCATATTCTACTTGTAGATGGCAGCTTTGAATGTCCTATGTGACCGAGTATGGAATGCGGTCCAGTGTCTTGTTGTGAGTACCCGCTTCCATTAGCGAATGTCTCCTATTCTGTGTCCTGTACTTTAGGGATGTTACAGAGGATAGGAGAAAAGTTTTTTAAATAAAATTGAAATATGAGAAATAGTAAAACTTCCAATCACGGAAGGCCTTCGATGTGCTTAAGTTCGTGGCAAACGGGCTTTGTAGTCACTTTCCCTAGCTGTGGGCCTTGGAGACATTTGTCACCCATCTTACGCCTCCGCGGGGAGTTAATCTTTTTTACCACAGCCGTACTTAGGACACATCGGAGCCAAGATCGTGCACAGTAACTACCCGGGCCATTATGGCCCGTAATCGTGGATATTATTCGATTTACTGTGGCCGGCTAGCGTGGGTGCCAATCGTCAACCGTGAACTACCCATGGCTGGCCACACCATATGTTGGGGCTTAAAGTAGGTTCACAGTTGCCGGCGAGTCGAACGCCGTAATGAGCTGCCTTGGCTATAGTCGGCCTTCTTGGTGGCTTATAATCGGCTCATTACAGTTGGCTTTAAGGGCCGTCGCGAGCAATGAGTTAACCCGCAGCAGAGGGATGCCGGAGCAAAAGTGTCTCATTGGCGAGGACATAGATTCACATAGTACCTGTTAGGTCTTGTCCAGGTGAAGTCGCGCTATGGAGCGCCTTGAATGGAAATGCTATATGCACAGGATTTTGTTCAACAGAAAAGGATAAAGCTAACAAGCAACCAAGATATAAAGGAACAAGTTAAAAAAGTGACAAGGTTTTTAAAGTGGTTCGGCATGAAAATGCCTACGTCCACTGATTCTCTTTGTTAATTCACTTCATATGGGCAGTACAAGTTAAGAAAAGTATCGACGGAGGTGTTGGATGTTCCATGCCCTTTGGAACACCTCTCCGTCCACTGTAGACAAAATATAAGCTCCATTGTGGAGATCTTTATGGATTACATATGGTCCATCCCAGATTGGATCTAGTGCTCCGAGGCGAGGGAAGATTCGCTTGAGGACAAGATCTCCTTCTTGTAAGGTACGACGCTTGACTTTGGAATTGTATTGTACTGCCACTTTTTGTTTGTGGGCTGCTGCTTTGAGGGCTGCATCATTTCTTCTCTCCTCAATTAGATCCAAAGACATGTGAAGGAGTTCTTCGTTCTCTTCTGGGTTATAGTGTACGGTGGGAAGGCACGATGGTTTCAACTGGGAGCATAGCCTCCGATCCATATGCCAAAGAAAATGGAGTATGCCCCATTGATGTTCTGAAAGATGTGCGATAGGCCCACAGTGCCGTAGGGAGTTCATCCACCCAAGCGCCCTTTGACTTTTCGAGTTTCTTTTTTATTAGAGTTTTCAGGATTTTGTTGACGGCCTCGACTTGTCCGTTTGCCTGGGGATAAGCTACGGACGAGAAGCTTTTGTGAATTCTGTGCTCTTGACACCAGTTGGCGAACTCCTCGCTGTCAAACTGAAGTCCATTATCCGATATAATTTTGAATGGGACTCCGTACCTGCATAGAACATTTTTGATCAAGAAGTTAATAACTTTCGCTGAAGATACTTTATTCAGGGGTTCTGCTTCCACCCATTTGGTGAAATAGTCGACTGCCACGATAGCATATTTGGCCCCGCCTCGGCCCATTGGCAGTTCACCGATCAAGTCAATTCCCCATACTGCAAAGGGCCAAGGGCTGGTCATTTGAGTAATCTCAGTTGTTGGTAGCCGCGGAATTTTAGCAAACTTCTGGTATTCTTCACATTTTCTGACGAAATCTAAGGCGTCCTTGTTTAAGGTGGGCCAGAAATATCCATATCGGAGTATCTTTTTTGCCAAAGTCTGCCCTCCAGTGTGGTCTCCGCAGCTTCCTTGATGAATGTTGGATATGATTTCCTTGGCTTCCCTTCCAGCGACACACCTTAATAAGGGAGAAGCCGCGCCGATAGAGGGTGTCCTCTTGTATTGTGTAGCGGGAAGCTTTCCTCAAGATTTTCTTGACTTCATTACGCCCGTTGGGCAGTGTGCCACTTTGTAAGTAGTTTCGGATGGGAGTCATCCAAGTTGCTTCTTCGGTGGCAGCTATCAGATTTACTTGCTCAAAACTTGGGGTCAGTTGCTTTGAGATGGCTACTGCTCCGGAAATAACACCGTCTCTCATGCTAGCTTGCTTCGCCAATCCGTCGGCCTCTTGGTTCTCTTCCCGAGGGATGTGTTTGACTAAATAGTGATCCAATCGATTGAGAAGCAACTTGGTCTTCTTTAAATATGCCATGAGTCATTCTTCTCGAGCCTGGAATTCTCCTAGCATTTGATTTACAATAAGTTGAGAATCGCTATGAAGACACAAAGAATTGGCTCCTATTTCTAAGGCAAGTTCTAATCCAGCTATCACTGCTTCATACTCCGCATCATTGTTGGTGGCAGCGAACTCCAACCTTATAGCATAGTGCAGCTTATTTCCCCTGGGAGTGATTATTACCACACCTGCCCCCGAGCCTTGTTCGTTTGACGCACCATCCACAAAGAGATTCCACTTGATGTCTTCTGCTATTTCCGATTGCTCCTTACCTTCGTTGGTAGTGAATTCTACAATGAAATCGGCCATGGCTTGTCCCTTGATGGCGGTGCGAGGGTGGTAGGTGATATCATATTGACTTAGTTCAATGCACCATTTAAGTAGTCGCCCAGAAGTGTCGGGACGATGGAGTACCTGCCTCAGTGGTTGATCGGTCAGAACTTTGATGGAATGGGACTGGAAGTAGTGACGCAGTTTCCGTGATGTGATTAGCAAACAATACGCTAGCTTCTCAAGTTTAGGATATCTGACTTTTGCCCCCGTAAACCTCTTACTTACAAAGTATACTGGCCGCTGCGTGCGGTTGTCTTCTCTTACCAAAGCAGCGCTTAGAGCGTGAGATGATACAGCAAGGTATAGGTATAACTCTTTTGGAGTCGAGAGTATCAGCGGTTTCTGGAGGTGTTCAATTAGGTTAAGGAAAGCTGCTAAGCACTCGTTAGTCCATTCGAACTTTCCTTTGTCTTTCTTTAGAGCTTTGAAGAAGGGGACGCACTTGTCCGTTGCTTTGGAGATGAATCGGCTTAGGGCGGCCACTTTCCCGTTCAGACTTTGCATTTCCTTTCGAGTGGTGGGTATCTTGATATCTCTCAGAGCTTGGACTTGTTCAAGGTTTGCTTCAATTCCTCTGGCATGGACGATGAATCCTAGGAACTTTCCTGATGATACTCCGAAGGAGCACTTTAAAGGATTCAGCTTCATTCCATACTGGCGAAGTACTTGAAACATTTCGCCTAGGTGGCTTACGTGATTGTCGGCTTCCCTTGACTTTACCAGCATGTCATCCACATAAACTTCCATAGTTTGTCCTATTAGCCCTGCAAACATCTTGTTGACGAGGCGCTGATAGGTGGCTCCTGTGTTTTTAAGTCCGAAAGGCATTACCTTGTTGCAGTACAATCCCCGGTCAGTGATGAAACTAGTGTGGTCTTGATCGAGAGCATGCATAGGAATTTGATTATATCCTGAGTATGCGTCCATAAAAGATAAGAGTTCGTGCCCGGCTGTGCTGTCTACAAGCTAATCGATTCGGGGAAGTGGGAAGCAATCCTTCGGGCAGGCGTCATTTAAGTTGGAGAAGTCAATGCATGTTCGCCACTTCCCATTAGCCTTCTTTACCAACACCGGGTTGGCGATCTACTCTGGGTAGATGGCTTCTCGTATGAAGTCATTGGCAAGTAGGTTCTTTACTTCTTCATCGAGGGCTGCTGATCGTTTTGCCCCCATACTTCTCTTTCTCTGTTTTACTGGTGCCTTGGCAGGATCAATGTTCAGTACGTGGCATGCTATGTCAGGGGAGATTCCGGTCATGTCAGCGTGTGACCATTCAAATACATCTAAGTTGTGGCGGAGAAAGTCAATGAGTTGTTCCTTCAATTCTGCTTTTAGTTGGGACCCGACTTTCAATAGTCTACTCGAGTCATGTCTGTCTACAGATACAAATTCCATAGCCTCTGCAGGCTCGGCGGTGGCCTCCTCCTCTTTGTCCCTGGGGTCTAATTCATTGAAAGGGTCGCTGGTATCGAAGAGGAGGGGCTTTCTTTAGTTGCTATGCTTCCAAACTTTTTGTGTAGAGGGCAATCTCTACACTTTTCCCTTTATCCTTCCTGTGGTTGTTGCGAAGTTCAGTTACATAGCAGTCTCGAGCAACGTCCTGGTCTCCCTCTACTTCCCCTACTCCATTGTCCGTTGGAAATTTCAACTTTAGGCACCATGGGGCCAGGACAATTTGGAAGTCAGACAAGGCTGGCCTTCCTAAGAAGGCGTTGTAGGCCGAGTGGTTTTCTATTAGCACAAATGTTTGTTTCCGCACAACGGAGCGGGGATGACTTCCAATTTCAACAAAGAGGTCCAGTTGCCCGAGGGGCATCTTCGCATCTCCAGTGAAACCGTGTAGTGGTTTATTGTAGGGAGAAACATCCTTTATTGATAGTTTCATTTTGTCGAATGCATGCTTGAAAAGGATATTTACTGAGCTTCCAGTGTCTACTAGAATTCGGAAAACTTCGGTTGGACCAAGCCGGGCAGAGATAACCATGGGATCCATGTGAGGGTACTGCCTTCCCTCTTGGTCACACCTACTGAATGTGATGTCATCACCCTCTTTCCGCTTCGGGTGGCATTCTTCTATAACAGAATTAACATTGTCTTCATTGTTTCTAAGCGACTTTCCATATCATTCCATCTCTGCCCAGCTTCTGTCGGCGATGTACGGTCCCCTCGAAATGGTATGGACCACTATCTTCTCTTGACTGGAGCCGCTAGTTTTGCGATTTCCTCTGCCTATCTCTGGGGAGGGTAGCCTTGGTTCTCATTGGCAAGAGCTGGAGTCCTGTTCTGACCTTTTACATAGCGTTCCAGTCTCTTCCTTCTGATGTGTTCTTCAATCAAATCCCGGAGATGATGGCATTCATTGGTATCATGCCCATGAGATTCGTGGAAGCGGCAGAACTTTCCAGATTTTTGTGCGTTATCTGATTCCTTCTTGTATGGTGGGCGTTTGTATCTAACTTCGTCTTGGGTGGCAAGGAAGATGTTTTCGATGGTTTCATTCAAAGAAGTGTAAGTGTCGAATCTCGGTCCTGGCCGATATAGGTGCTTTTCTCCCTTCTTGCCCCCAGCATTGTCTCTAGAATCATTTCTTCGAACGTCCTTTGCTACAGCGGGTGTGTTGCCGTGAGCTGCCTTATTTTGTTGCCCTGACTGCCCCTCAGTGGCAGCATCTTCAAGCCTCATATATTTCCCGGCTTCATGGAAGAAATCGGGTAAAGTAGCTGGTTTTTCTTTTGTCAATCTTCTAGCAAATTTAGTATCTGGATGCACACCACTACAGAGGGCCATTAAGACAAGCTTTTCATCGGCATCTTGGACTACGGCCGCTGTGGCATTGAATCGGGTTAAATATTGCTGCAGCTTCTCTCCAGGTTTCTGTTTGATACTGGATAAGGAATAAGCGTCCTTGGGTTGTTCCACATGAATGCGGAACTTGCTGATAAACTTTTCTTTCAACATCTCCCATGAGCTGATGGATCCTTTGGGTAGATGGCAAAACCAGGAGGTAGCTAGATCTGCTAAGAATAGTGGAAAGCATTTGCACAGTACTCCTTCTGTTACCCCGCTCATGAGCATATGCTGTGTGTATCTCTGCAAGTGTACAACGGGGTCAGAGGTTCCTTTGTAATGTTCCATTGTTGGCATTTTCCATTCTCGGAGGGTGATAGCAATTTCGATATTGCGGGCGAAAGGGCTGGTTACCCTATCGCCTATCCCTCGATCTCTTTGATCCCGTTGGATGCACTCTCTGAACAAGCATGCCATCCTTTCATCAGAATTTGGAGCAGATAGAAATGAGTTCGGTTCTGTTCTGTGGGATTGATTCCGTCCAGATGACCTGTAGGGATGGTATCGTCTATCATTCCTAATATTTTCCAGTGGCTGCCTTTGGTCTTCTGGGAGCATGTTAGGGTCAGCTATAGTTGGCCCTTGCCTTGATTTTCCCCTGCTGGGTTCTGATCTAAGCATTTCCTCGGGTCCAACTTCGGGGTTGGACTCTAGCTCGGCCCCGTTCATTGGTGTTTCCGTGGTTAGGCAGTACGACAGGCTCAGCTACAGTTGACCTCCGCCCGGTACCTCCCCCGTTGGGTTCGGTTCCAAGCGTTTCCTCAGGCCTAACTTCGGGCTGTGCTCGGTCTCGGCTCCTACCATGGCCGCTTCTGTTGTTAGCTCCTTCGAAGAAGGAAGATCTTTGCTGTCTACAAGATCCTCCAGACTGGGACTCACCCCATGATTCAGTGTTGCGATTGGACTCTTCAGCATCCCTTAAGCGTGACATGAGATGGTCCACCAAGGCTTCCTGCTGGGATGTGAAGCGGTTAGTCACTTCAGCCACAACCCTGTCTAGATCTGCCCTAGTAATTGCTGCCGGCTGTTCTGAGGCAGGGGTTGTCGGATTTGCCTGACCTTCATCTGGTACTGCTGTTGGAAGGGGACGATTTACTTGGTCTGTGGCCACTGGATCTGGAAGAGTGCTGGTTGCGATGTTTTTTCCTTTGTTAACATCTTTCTTCTGCTTGGGAGGCATGCTTTCCAAGCAATAAACGACGCTGTTAGGAAGAAGGTGAAGTGGAAGAAGCTGAAGCTTCGAGCTTCTCTTAGTGAAAGCACCAAAAATGTTTGCACAAAAAATGGACAAACACCTCCAAGTCGTGTGGTTTAATTGATTTTATGTTGTTCTTAGTGATTTGGGTGATTTATGCAAATATATGAAAAGCAGGGACTAAACTGTAAAAGACACGCAGATTTATAGTGGTTCGGCCAGAATGTGCCTATGTCCACTTTATATGTTATTCTCCTTTTCTATTCAAATTACAAGGACAAACTTTGATACAAGTATATGAAAGTTGTTTGAAAGTTCTATCCGTGCTTGAGCTCTCAAACTTGTTCCCCATTGTTGTACCCCTACCCCTCTATTTATAGAGTGAGGCTGGGGGTAGGAGCCTTGGATGTATATGGCTGTTGGTGGGCCTGGGCCGATGCGATCTGGACTGGCAGTGTTGATCCGGTACGCCTTGGTCCGGTTGTGAGTTGAGTTGAGAATTGGTCCGGTGGTCTTGGTCCGGTGATGAGTGGGCTGGGCTCTGGTCCGGTGATTCTGGTCCGGTGGTGAGTGGGCTGAGCTCTGGTCTGGTGGTTCTGGTCCGGTGGTGAGTGGGCTAAGCTCTGGTCCGGTGGTTCTGGTTCGGTGGTGAGTGGGCTGAGCTCTGGTCCGGTGGTAGGTGGAGTAGGTTGGTTCGGTAGTGTGGAGCAAAGGTTGGTTCGGTAGGCAGTGGAGTAGTTTGGTTCGGCTATGCATAGGAAGGAAGTTGGTTCGGTAGTAGGTGGAAACACTCCCAACAAACATATTTATGTAATTAATTCGTTAAGTGAACATATTCCAAGATCTCTATGTAATTTTATAAAATTAGATTCACAAAGAGGCTTAGCAAATATAACTGCAATTTGATTTTCGGTATTAACGAATTTTAGAGAAATAGTGCCTTTTCTACATTATCTCGAAGAAAATTATGATGAATATCAATATGTTTAGTTCTAGAGTAGATATACTCTGAAATAAGTAAGGCCAACTAATAGAGTATTAAAAAGTAGAATAAATAAAAAAGATCACACCAGTAATTTTATGCTAGGTCGGACCTCCCGTCCCACGTCTAGTCCTGAAGCTCCACTTTGGAATTTCCACTAATTAAAATCCCTCGCTTAGCTCGGAGGAACAGGCAATATAAAAGAGCATCTTGAGTTGACAATCTTATGCTCTTTACAATGCTGATATTGACTGCTGATACAAATCTTCTTATAATCTCCCCCTGAGTATGATGAGTGTAGTCACGTGGAATTGTAGGAAATTTGGTCACAAAAATTCTATTGTATAGACTTGGTGATATGGATTAAGAATAGGAAATTGATATTCACAATAGAGTTAGATAGCAAAGCAGAAAGTTAGAAAGTTGAAAAACTAATCTCAATTCTTGGATATATTTATAGATGATCAAAGGTTTTGATTAATGGTTGTTACTGTTCAGATTGAAGCCTTTAATAAGTAGTTGCATCCATTGAAAAAAGAGAAATGACTGATGAAAAAGAAGAGAAGTGTCTATTTAAAGTTCTTGACTGTTGCAACATTCCAAACGTTTGGAAAATATGATCAGACGTCTAGTTATTTGAGTTTATATCGATTACAAATGGAGGTTTAAAGAAATTCAAAAATTAATGTATTAAAAAGTCTGGGAAGTGCGACCCAGACTTTTGTTTATACAATTTAGACGTCTCTTACAGAGAATATTAGAAACCCAAGTGTTTGGTCAGATGTCTAGTAGATCAATCCAGACATCTGGTTGACGTACATTGAATATTGGTTTAAAATATGTGTTGCCAGACGTCTGATTAGTGTTCCCAAATGTCTTGTTACCCGAGTTTATGAAAACTGTGACTTTTGCTTTGTTTTCTAAAATGATATAATTTTAGAATATTTTTGTGTGTGCTCATCTAATTAAAGGGAGATTGTAAAAGGCAATCTAAGAAACTAAATACAAGTATACGACCTTACTTTAAAAAGTTAGTTCTTCATGATTATTTTCCACTTTAGCTTCCATCGGTCTTCTAATATCTAATGCTCTTTAGTCCTTCGTATACTTGTAAATTTTCTGAAACATTATACAATATGATTGTATAATTGTTGTCGTTAAAACCCAATAAGAGAGATTCTAACTGAAAGCTCCGACGGTGGGTGGTTTTTGTTTGACAGAAATCATCGGTAGAAATCATCTAAATTTAATGAAACTTGGAGGAGGGGCTCTAGAGTATAGAGGGAGCATATGTTTCAAGTCATATTAAAATCAGATTGGTAGAGAGCTCCGGTGACGGGAAGTTTTTGTGGTCAGAAGAAATCAACTCAACGGCACATTGCTTCGTGGCTTGACAGATGAATGGAGTTAAGTGTCAATGATGGTAGCTCGATGTGGAAAGGAGTCATGAGGAATGGTTATCCACAAAGGATGGTTTCTGGGAAAGGCAACCCGTGGATAGAATATTGAATGGTTCTATCACAAGAAAAAAGGAATGTGGAATGGTTCTTTGAAGATAATGGAAACTATATAGGGCAAGGAAAGGGCTCAGATATGCATGTTAAGGGATCGTTGATACTCGGAGTATTTTCTGATGTAATCGAAAGCAAGGGTATTATGAGTGCACTTATAGGTACTTTGAAAGGCTTCCCGGATCATTTGAATGGATTAGTATACCCTGGACCGAGGAAATGGTCTAAAATCAGCTTCGGATGTATGACGAGTACATTTAAAACTGTGATTTCCATTAAACCCTGGCAGGTGAAAGGTCGTATGAGTTATCATATATCCAGAGCACATTGAGTAATAGTGAGGATTGTTTGATGGATGCTATGTTTGCTTTGATTGTTTACTTCCATAATCTATCACTCGATGGATGTCACTTGAGATAGGTAATGGGCATAGGGATACCTAGACACTCACCATTGTACTTAGGATGCAGTACACTCTTATGAGGTAGTAGGGTAGCATATTATACATATTATGTGCTAACTCTTTGGTTGCAGGGACAGGTCGGGTATGGTTCGTATACTTGCCCATTACTATATCGACTTGTATAGTATTTTAAGATTCATTTATCACTTATACCAGACTGCTGTTTTACTTGAGGTTTTATGCTTTTCTTCTTATTACCTCAAGTACTCTTAAATGAGTAACTAGACAACAGGTCTAGGTGGGACGCAGTAGCTATACAGAGGATGAGCTGGATGGAGCTATCTCGTATTATATATATGGATTACTATGCTTATTCCGCTATGAAACACTGTGGAGCCTTGCCAATATCTGTTTACTTTTACCATGAGATAGTTATTGGAGCTTATTCCTTCTTTGTATAAACTCTATTACTATGCAGTATAACTCTATGGATCTGTGCTTTGATATTTGGTTCACTTAGTTATTACAATCTCTCTTATTCTATATCTATGATGACTATTATATTTTATTCCATGCGCGGTGAGCTATATCATAGGTTCTATGATGTATCATTTCTTTTAACCCTTGACAATCGTCCTACATCAACCGGGCACGAAGTAATGCATTATATAGTTATATTGGATGTCGGTGGTGTAGCGCAGTCGTCACAGTCCGTACGCAGTTGAACATAGGCTTGGAGATGGATGTTCAAGCTAGCAACTATTGATAGAATATCACTTCCAAGGGCATGGAATAGCAAGTACCTAACATGTTATTTCACTTGAATGTATCTTTTTAAATATCTAACTAGGCTCCGATGTAATAAGGCAGAGTCTGCCATTTATATGTTCATAAAGGAATTGGCTTTGGGGATCGGTGTAACTATATTCTCAATAGCCTAATTTTATACTATGTGCACAATAGAAGAATTTAATGCTCTATGTTTTCAAAATGCAGGCCTCTAAGTACCTTAAGATCGGTACCGACGTACTCCTTCAATTCATGATCAGATCATAGGAATATAATCACGCTAAGGTTGATTATGACGATTTTCCCTATAATTCTAACTTGTGACCATTAGTCGAAGAAAGGCAAGGTCTAAGACCATAGTTGGCAAGGTTTAATTGTGATGCCCATAGATAGATATCTTAATCATTAGGTCCCGAAGATAGGTGTAACATCCCCTATCTTGAGGTCCAAAGTTAAGCGTTACAGATGTTGCAGTCATCTATAGTATTAACTTCCGACGACAAAATACAGCTATGTTAATGGTATCCATAATATCAAAAGAACTTGAATATGAAACAAAATCATAGATTTCAAAACAACATTTCTGATTACATTCATAAAACAAGTTTCATATCCAAATTACATAATCCCATAACGTCTCCCAGGTTCAAAAAAAATATAACTATTACACAAATACGTCAAGAGCGACATATGATGATGCCCCCTTCGTTGACCAGTGTATTATATTGTCATAACTGACATAATACAACACAGCAAAATCAAACAAAGGAAAACAACAACTCCTTAATAGCTATCCGTCAGCCACTTGCATATCTCCGGAAGCTTTATTCGTCAACCTACTAAAACCTGAATATCCTCAACCCTCAGCCTACTCAAATCAATTTTGAGCACCCGAGAGTTTAAGGGAAAAAACATAAACTTCGAGTCAGACATAAAGCCCAGTGTGAATAATACTATACATCTCGGTTATTTGATATTAACTGAGACCATGCCACTTAGTAGAACGGGTTTCCCCTCACTAATATCCTTTTAAAACGTATCTTTTGCAAATCATAATTCTGCAACCAAAACTAGATAAAACTGTAAAGCAATATCATGTAAACATACATGTCAGGTAACAAATGAACTATTTATCCGAACACTATTAGTTTTGTTTGGCTAACTACTAATCTTTGGCTGACTCGGGCCTACCAGACAATATATAAACAAATAATCTAACATCTATTAGATACTCCTCTTATGGACGGTGTGTCCCTAACTTATCTTCTCCCAGGGTCCACTGATCCAAATGGTTTTGCGGGCTCACCAATAACCTAACTCTGTACAAATATATATTCCTTTCTGTGTGTAACATCATTTTAGTCTTACCTATGACAAAGCCCTACACACTGGAATTTTAGACTAAACTAGCTAGGGTCTAATAGCTAATGTATTGGGCGTGATCCTATACCAGTCCCATCTGGTATACAAATATCTGTGTCATTTTACTTAGGGTATTCTTCCCTTAAATTTTCCTTGAAAACCTTTTCTTCTCAAATTGATTTAAACCTTTAAATCATACTTTAAACAAGGAAAATAAATTCTATGCTTTACTAAAATCACCTTGCCATGTTATATATACTTTATACATATCTTTGTTGATGAAAACATTTTAAACCTTTGAAAGTACCCCTTTCGAATCCATTGAAAGTACCCCTTTCGAAAACATTGAAAGTACCCTTTTCAAAACCAAGTAAACCCTTTATAACCTAGGCCGAAATGCCAAAACATTCCTTTTGAAACCATTCATATAAACCTTTCGAAACCATTAAAAAACCTTTCCTTCGAAAGCTATAAAACCTTAGACATCCTATCTTTAAAACACTTAAACATTGCCTTTCGAAAACATTGGAAAACCTTTCCTTTCAAACCTTTCGAAACCATTGGGGAACCACCCCTTCGAATTCTTCATTTACACCTTTCAAAAGCACTCAAAACCTTTGTAAACAACAAACCTTTCGAAAGCATCAAAAACCATTACAAACAACAGACCTTACGAAAGCATTTAGGTTCAATTAAACATGTGGAAACCTTTCAAAACCATTTAAAATTAACTCCCTTGAAACCTTTGGTTCTACCTTCAATAGAGCAAAAGGGTCATAAAACATTGAAGTCGAAAGCTCTCTTTCGAAAATAGTTCCTAAGCAAAGAAGTGACAGTGTCGAAACCAACCTTCCGAAAGCATTGGAGAAGTGACTTGGATTTTTAAAACAAAGTATACCTTCTGAAACCAATTGCTTCAAAAGGTAGAGAGCGACAGCTAGGGGTTTCGACCCCTTCGAAAGAATTTACTTAAAACAAAAGGTGTAACCTCTTTCGAAACCATTCCCTTAAAAAATTTGACCTAGTCGAAAGCCAACCAAATCGAAAGCATACCCTTCGAAAGCAAAGCAGGCGCGTTTTCATTTAAAAGCAAAGCAACGTTTCGACACCTTCGGAACCCTTAGCCTCGACCCAGTACCTTCCGCCTAAGTCCAAATCACTATGTACTAAGTATATTGATACCATGCGCATTGGTTTCGATGGCGATGGAGGCGGAAGTACCTGGTCGTAACCCCTGGTGCCGAAAGTAGCGAAACATGCCAAAAGCATGTAAAAACTGGTTTTTACTTTAAAAAGAATTTCTTTTCAACTAACCTACCTTGTTTGTCAAAATATTATTACTCGCTGATTTTATTTTCTAAAAGTGCTGCCAAAATTTCAAAAGCGATTAATTTAAATAATTTACAAAATACCCCTTCTCCTTTTATAAATATATAAAACATTTAAGTCCCATACCTTAAATAATTCTATATATCTATTAAATCACTTAGGAAAATTTTACAAAAATTCTAGTAAATAATTTTTAATATGTTTTCTAACATATATTAATTTCAGACCCAAAACATATATTATTTAACCGTAAATAATTTTAAACCCAGATAATCATTCTCTTCACTAGAAAATTAATATTAGATCCACATTAACTTAGAAAATTATAAAAATTGGAACCCGTCTCTAAAATACCATTTCTGATCTAAATATAAATTTGCAAGGAATTTGGATGTAAATAAAAAGGGTTTTCACATTAAAACATATCATAAAACCTATATGAATAAGCATAAATCATCAACAAGCATATATAAACATTTTATCATTAAAAAACATGGCAAAACACTTGCAAATAATTCAGATTCATCTTAAAACCGAAAACATTAGAAAATATGAGATGTAGTCATTATTCACCTTAGCTTTGAGATTAAGGAGTTTGAGATTTGATCTTAGATATAGTTGATTAACTTCTTCCTCTTGAAATCTTCTCTTGTTTTCCCTTAATGGTGGCCGGCCTTTAGCTTTATTTTTTGTTTTGTGAATGTGAATAATGAGCGTTTATAGGGTTTAGGGTATAAGAATAATAATTATTCCTTTATTTCCCTTGCCTACTACCCTAACTTAATTCATTTTAATTCTCTTAGTTCATTAGTTCAAATAGGCACGGCTACCCTTCTATTAATCACAAATCTCAATCCCCTAACCATTACATTATTTTATTTTATTTAACAAATTAAATATCCTAAATAATGTTACTCAAAATTAAGGTCGTTGCAATAGGACCCAATAGGAGATGGAATATCCTTTTCTAAGTACGATCGATGCCTAGAGGTAGGCGAAATCGAGTACAGACATCTAGAGATGGAGGTATAAGGCACCACTTCCAATGAACACTTATGTTCCACACCTAAAAATAGGCATGATCAAGTAAGAATGTCCAGAATTAGCTATCCAAAACATCACTTCCTAAAGATAGGAAGCGATAGGGAAGATCCAGATTTGTCTTTAATCAAATGGAACTTGACCAAAGATATGCTAAGTAAGCTACAGAGTTGGTCAAGCAATCATTATTCTGTCTACCAACATAGAAATATTTTGGCAGCAACAAATAGAATGAAACAATGTAACACAACCGAGCAATAGTAAGAAATTATTCATACGTACATAGTTACATCAGATGGTAACATTGATCTAATTCAAATTCAATCGCAATTAACATAAATCAACTAAGTACATAGGCAAGCAAGATAGATATCTAAAAGAAAAACTATTTTATTAACAACTGAGAGAAATTCATAAACAAAAGTGGGGTCGTACCCACACAACAATGTCTTATATGCATATACTAAAACTAAAACAAACAAAAGACGACATGAGAAAACAACAAATAGGTATTCCTCTTCATTTTCTTCTTATCCTTCTTTTCCTCAGGAGAAATTGCAACGTGCCATTTTCCATACATTCACTCCTTCTTCCCTCAGAGAGGAAGCCTTTAGGGTCAGTGTTCCAATCATAATCATTCCTCGGAGACTCCAGAACATCAGCTTGAATGCTACCCGTCACAAGACCAGTAGCGGGGATGACAATCGGTGGTATGGGCAACAAAATTAAAAGAGGAGGAGGGATGTCATCGATCTTTTCCTTCTTGATGTCTATGACCTTCTTTACTTGTAAGCTCTTCATCTCATGCATTGAAGGCCTAGACGTATGCTTAGTACCCTTTGTAATAACTATATCTTCATTTCCTTACATTATGTTGGCATCTTCTATATCATCTTCATTTAAAGCAAGTATTATTTCAGTGTCAGGACCGAGAATGGGGCCCGCTGAAGAAGTTGAAATATGAGCGCCTGCATATAAGTTCCCTTCTGGTAAGAGGCAAGAGCGGGTGGACCTGAAACTTTAGAAAGTGAAGAATAGATATTAGAGACATTGACTTGTGTCATGTGAAACTTCTCGAACATAGGGGAAGTTGATGACATACCTTCAGGAGAAGCAGAGGACATGTGTGAAGAAGTCCCCATGGAATTTCTCTCCATGATGGGAGACAAGATGAGTAGTTTTGAAAACGATTCTAACTCTATATAACCGGGCTCCTTAGGATTGTAGTGTACATCGACTGAGGACGTCAAATAAGTTGAAATTCAATGAGTCGCCATTATGGTTGAAATCGTAGTAATATGAAAGGAAGGAATAACTGGTTCGACAAGGGGAGGTCCTAATGTGGAACATGCGATGGCACTACAAGTAGACGCAGTTAATATCGAAGTCTTTGTTGAGGATCCCTTTGAAATGCAAGTGGAACTTTCACCCAAACCTTTAGAACTAGGTTTGGGAAGGACCTCACCAGACACACCAGCTCGAGCAATGTTAAAAATTTCTTTTCTAACCAAATATGCATGGTTTGCTAAGACTAGTTTGGATAAGGGCTTAATTAGACTTATGCAAGCTTGGGATAATATGCAAGCCTAGTTCGAGTCCAAGTGAAGTTATATGCATGTTCATTATTCAAAATCAAATCCGAAAGATAGTCATATGCTTGTCCATGGTTTAATAATAGTTAAATGTAGTCATTTAAAGAAGTATGCTATGCGAAAAGTTTATTGTGCTAGTCCTTATGTGTAAAAAGATCATAAATTACAATCGGCTCTAAAATCCCCAAATCAATTTAGGGTTTACAACTTTTAAAACTTGAGAAATGGAAAAGAAATATTTTTTCCCTCCCAAGTAGCGGAGGGTTGCCTAGTTATAGAGGTAGTGGTAGGAGGGTTGGCTGCTACGTGTCCGCTCGGCTTGATGTTTGTTATTTGTTTAAATCGTTGATATTCGATATCCTCCAGTCTTAGAGATTCGACATCCTCTCTGCATGGATGAAGCTCGACATCACTTTCTCTTATAAGTACGACAAAAATATCTTCCTTTGGTAGTTACTCAATAGGATTTATTATGGTAAGTACTCAACAACGTTTATCGTGGTAGTAGCTCGATCACGTTTGGTGCAACATAGACTCATTATCTCTAGAAGCTCGACATCTTCATTCTGAAACTAAATGCTCGACATCTTCCTTTTTACTTGTTCTATAACACTCCTACTTGTAGTGGTTTGATACCTTCCCCTTCATCTTTATCAATTTGGTTATCTCTAGGCTCAGTAGCCTTTGCATTATAGAAGCTTGATATCTATAAGTGTTTGTTGATTCGGCACCTTCATTAACTTGTTAACTCGACACCTTGATTTGTTGTTGATGTTCGACAATACTTCTATTTGTTATGTGCTCGTAATTCCTTATAGTTGTTGAAACTCGACACCTTTTCCTCCTTACACGCTCGACAACCTTATGGTTGTTGAGGCTCTAACCTTTCCTTTCTTTATTCAAGCTCGACAATTATATTTCTTAAACACTTGGAGCCTGACATCTTTAGAGATTCGAAGCCTTTTTTGTACCTGTTAATTACTTTAGTATGCGACATCCTTCTTATCATAAAGGTTTGACAACCCTTTGCTTTTAGACGTTCGACATCTCTTTGTAAGTGTTTGAAGCTTGCTATCCTTTGGTAAATGTTGAGTGCTCGATGACTTGACTCTTTTCTAGATCAACACCCCTTATTTTTGTCAAACTCGATACGTTCTCTTTAGAAGCTTGGCATGTATATTTGTAGTAACATTTACCCCCTTCCCTTGTATAGAAGAAGTGTATTATACTTTATAATAGTTTGACTTCTCACATTGCCACCTCTTAATATCAGTGTTGCCGCCTTTTGATGTCAGCATCGTTGCCTATTGGTATTCCACTTTAATCTCATTTGTTCATTTGAATTGAAATCAATGCTCCATGTTTGTAACAACCCGCATATTTTATGATTGTATATTTAAATATTTTATTTAAATATAGCATCGTTGGTCGGATTAAAGTCTGAAATGCTACTTTTTGTAAACAGTCGAATTGGGACTCGAGACTACTTTCATTGAGTCCAAAATGGCGTTTGCAACCTTTTTGAGTGTAAACATCGATATGTTTGGAGTTGAGTAGAATTTTGCTATTTTGGGCTTTGGGTTTGGGTTTCAGCCCACTAACCCAACATAATACCCTAACTCCACCCCACTCCTCTTCATTCATTCTCATTTCCTAATACTCTCAAGCTAAAGTAAAAATGGGTGAAAGAAAGGAGACTCAAAATTCCTAAGCCCTAGTTTTGCTAGGAAATTCATATTCAAGTTCTAGAAATCAAGTAGAAGCATAGGTAAGCATCCTCTTCATCTTGTCCATCTCAATCTCTCTTCAATTCTCAGAAATTCCTAAACCCTAACTTAGGAAAAACTTCACCTTTGATAACAGATTCAAGATTCTAGAGGTGTATTGAAGAGGAATTGGTCTTGCCTTGTCTTAAAGCTTCTCATTTGTTGTTTTTGGGTTTAAAGGTGAGTTTTTGAACCCACATCTATATCTATAGCTTTCATTGTTGTTAGGTATAAATTCCTAACAGCTATTTCTTGTCCATTTGCTTTCGAATTGGATTATTTTGATGAATATTCCAATTTTTGGTATTTTGAAGTCAAAATCTATGAAATTCCTAATATGGATGTTTGGACATGTTATTTGGAGTGTATTGATGTGTTTATAGGGTTGGGTTGTCGCTGGACATCGATCCCTAGCCATCGTCGCTCATTTGTTTGCTTCGAATTTGATTTGGCCATCAAAGGCCTTGGCAAAAATTGCCCTGAGCTTCAGCTCAGACGTCTGGTAATAAGCTCAGACGTCTGATGCTACGAGAATAAAATTCCAGTCCTTCAGCTTAGACGTTTGAGCTTACTTCCCAGATGTCTAGGCGATCTGGAAGAAAATTTTAGAGCTTCAACTCAGGCGTTTGGAGCTGCTTATTTCAGCCAAGTTGCCTATTTTGAGTGGATTTCCGTTTTAATCGATTTTTGGTTGATCCAAATAGTTGTTATAACTTATTATCAACTTTGATGACTTCTTTTCTGGATTTTTGGGAATATCCATTTGATGGATTTGATATCGATTTCTATGATTTTGATTCACGTCATCGAATGTGAATTTTTGGTTGATTGATTGTTTCTACAATCATTTCTATGATTTGTCACTTTAAAATACAAAGGTTTCTATACCAGTAGTAAATACTCAAACTCTTTCACATAAACGATTTCAACACTACTTTTAAATACAAAGCTCAGTTTTAAAACCGTTTTCCAATCTATTAGTATATACAAACCTTTACCTCATTCGTACGAGAAATCCAATTAAAAGACTTAGCAAAACAAGTGGTATGAAACGCTTGCGTTTACTTTGTCAGTTAATTCTTAGACTTGTTCGATTGAAATCTTGTGACAATTTTCAAGTGGAAATCTACAATTTGTTTGTAAATATTTAAGTTAAGCCAGTGGTTATGGGACATGAAGCTAAACCTATTTATTTACTAGCTTAGTATAATTTACGCTTCTTGCTGATCAATGATGATCATTTTATGGTTTAGACTAGCGATATGCGATGTCTCTTTGTCCGCGTGGGGGACAGTACCCCGTTCTTTGGAGCTTCGTCTCATTTCATGGGCTAACAACTCATGGTCTTTTAATCGTTAGTGAAGCAATCGGCTCGATAAGTCGGAGCATGAGGCGTATCTTTTAGGTGCATCGATGTTTGTTTATGCATGGAGCGTATCTTTTTAGGTGCGTCGGTGTTCGTTTATGCATGGGGCGTATCTTTTTAGGTGCGTCGATGTTCGTTTATGCATGGGGCGTATCTTTTTAGGTGCGTCGATGTTCGTTTGTGCATGAGGCGTATCTTTTTAGGTGCGTCGATGTTCATTTCTGCATGGGGCGTATCTTTTTAGGTGCGTCGATGTTCGACTGTGCATGGGGCGTATCTTTTTAGGTACGTCGATGTTCAGTTCATTTTATGGGTTAGCGACCCATGGGATAACCTCCCGTTTATGTTAGGCTTACCCCTTCTTTATGTTTTCTGGATTTCTAATTATTGATTTCTGGAATTTGTGTTTCACCAATTTTTGCGATTGGCATTGATATGTTTTGTCAATATTTGAGGTTTGGTGAATAAGCTAAGAATGTGATATTCTTTTTGGATATTTGAGATGATTTGAGATATTGTATGATTTTTGGTTGTTATCAAATGTATGCTTGTCAAAGCATGGCATTATAGTTATCATATATTTTTGTTGTATCTCTTATCCTATCTCATCTTATATGATATTTATAGCTAGACTGATCCGTTTATTATTTTTCTTCTTAAATAATACTCGGGTCAGACCGAGGTATTTCAGGCGCATCTACTTGACTTCTTATCAGGGACTATAACGACCCGTAATTTCGCTACTTTGGAAATGAGAGATTTCATTCATTTTAAATTTAAAAGGAATTTAAGTCTTAAATAAATATGTTATATATAATAAATAATAATGAAGAAATCATTATTTCTTATAGTTAATAAATTAAAAAGTATAAATTTGGATTTTAGAACAAATCAACAAAAGTTAAGTTTTGTTAATAATAAATAAAGGCTTAAATAAATAGGTTTAATATTTATTTGATAAGTTAAATCTCATTTAAAACATCTAATAAAGATAATAAAAGTATATTAATATATTTAAAAATATGTTAATAATCGTTTTATAAAAATAACCAAAATTTGTCGTATTTTGTCAGTTTTACATATACTGTAAAATTAGAGATTTTGATATTATTTAAATACAATTTTAAATTATAAAGAGGCATGTTTTAATTAAATTAAAGAAGTAAAAAGTTCATTTTAAAGTTTGGTTTACATCAATATATAGCTTAATAAAAACGTCAAATTTTGACTGTAAAATTTATCGACAAAAACACCATTTTCAACCGAAACAAGTTGTCGACAAGTTGTTGCAACTTGATACATTTTCTAACACATTAATACAACTTTACAAACTTTTAAATCACTTTACATTTAGCACTAAAAGACAAAAGGTTTATATTAGGAAAGTTTGAATAAATATATATAAAAGTAAAAAAGTATGATTTGACACATTTAAAAATAATTAAAGCTTTTATAAAACAACATCATTTCCTTACTTCTCATCTCATTAATGAGATGTTATACTTATGCATAGAAAAGGAGCAAAAGTACATGATTTAACAACTACAAACCATAAGAAAGTGACACATCATTACCTCTTAACACACTCTTCCATAACCATCATTCCATACATTTAATACAACTCAAATCAAAGGCTAATCAAATGCAAAAGTAAACAAGGGTATTAATGTCATTTACCACCAAAATCTCCAATTATAAATACAACCACAAATCTCTTCATTTCCACTTCACTTTCATTTCACAAAAATTCCAAAAACTTTCTCTACTTCCACCATTTCCCTACTACCATCAAGCTACCACTTCCACATCACCTTACACCATCAAAACCAAGCCTAGCTTCAACCTACCCACCTCCTACACCCTCCTACCCTCGGCTATACCACCTACCCAAGCCTTACACCCCACTACTAAAGCCGTACCCCCTACACCCCAAGGCCGAGCCTCACACACCTAAACCTAAGCCCAAACCCTCCTACACACCTACACACCAAGCCCAAAGCCACCTACCCAAGCCAATCACCCACGCCCAAGGCCGTACACCCTCTTCTCCTCCCAAAAGCTCACGTCCATATATAAGAAAAAAGAGAAAAGAAAAAGAAAAGAGAGAAGAAAGAAGAAAAGGAAAGTGACAAAGTCGAGACGCTTGGAATAGCACGTTAGTTCGTTAGTCGTAAGCACGCCTATTCGCTTAAAGTTTGATGGAGTGGATATGAAGGTGAGAAATTCTCATCGCTTTTGAATTTATATATTGGTTATGATCATATTTATACTCTTATGACATATGAACGTTTATTTGATTGTTAATATGGATGATTTGATAATTAGTTAGGTAATTGAATTGTGATAATATATCCCGTTATGGTAGTAATAGTGAATGATTAGATTTGAAATCATATGTTATGTGATTGGTTGAATGGATGTTATGTTTGTGATAAATATGAATATTGGATATGTTCATTTTTATTTAAATAATCACTTTGTTTATAAGACCATATTTTAGTGATATGAGATATTTTGGAAAAATAAGTCTCTTTTCAATTAGAAGTGAAATTAAAGTAAAAATAAAAGAGAATTTGAATTTTGAAGTGAAACGGATTTGAAAAGAATAGTTAAATTGAAATTGAAATCGAGATGAATAGTGAAATTGAAATTGAAATCGATTTTAGAAATTGAAGTTGAGATTAAGATTGAATTGAAGTTTAAATTGAAATTAGATTTGAAATCTAAGTTTTAAATATGTTTAATTTGAAGTTAGAATTGAAATTAAATTGAAATTGGAATTTAAAATTTAATATTAAAATAATGGGAATATAATAATATTATAATATGGAAATAGTAAAAATACAATTTTAAATACTTTAAAAAGTGAAAATATTGATTTAAAATGATTAGTAATGATTTTATAAGTGTTAAAATCCAATTTGAATATATTATTTCAAATATTGAAAAATAAGTTAAAACTAGGTGCGTCACGCAACGGTAGTTCGTGATTTCGCGCCGAAAAGTTCATATGAGTGTGTAGAGTGGAATATAGATCGGAATTCTTCGAGATAAGAAAATTCCGGACTATTATATCCATATCTTCTAAACGAAGAAAGAAAATCAAGATTTCGTTGAGATGATTTTTAATCAAGTCCAAATCAATTTTCAAAAAAAATCGCGCTAGTGCAGTTAAGTGACCATAACAGGAAATCTGTTTAAATGAACGTTTTTAATTATGGAAAAATATGGAATAAATTTGATAAATCTATTTAAATGGTTTAAAAGAGATTTGGATTGGAAAATACGAATTATCGAATGTTTAAAAGTTGATTTAATCAAATAAGCTTATATAGCACTTTCCGCACACTTTTATGCTGCGAATTGTATAACTTTTTGGATATGAGTTTAAATGTAATGATTTTTCCCTGAATCAATTGTGAATATTTTAAAAAAGGAAGATTAAGTGTTTTGAAAGATAAATTGGAATATTTATAAGCAATTCCAAAATAAAGTTGAAAATCTGAGTATGCGGAAACGACTAGTACATTTGTCCCGCCTGTGAGATCTGGGAAGATAAAACAAGATGTTTAACTAAGGTTAGGGATGGAGCAACCAATGCCCTGAACTTACCTGGCCTATGTTTTCTTTTCTTAGGCGAGGGGTGGAACAGATCGAAAGGAAAGCTCAAATGCTCTTAAATAAAAAGATTCTATTAATATTTCCAAAATAAAAGAAGATTGGTATTATCCAAAATTTAAGCAATCTCTAAAATGAATGATTTCTATGAACCTATTTACTCAAAAATGTTTGCTAAGATTTATTTTAGGGTTTATCATAAACGATGTCTTAAATAACATTATTTTTGACCCACCTAAAAGTTAAGGAATTTGGATCGAAAGTTAAGTGAGGAAATTTGAAATATTTATCCAAAGCAAAAGAATGAATTTCTTAGAATTTTTCTAAGTAAAAAAGAAAGAGATTTCGAAATCATCCAAAAAGCATTAAAGTGAAAAGAGACTTAATAAATCATATATACCGATATTCACTTTTTATCGATAATTGGATTTTGAAGGAACCGGGGTCGGATTTGGGTGATTCCTATTCGAAAACCACTTCGAACCAATGTATACATTCGAATGTGAAAACATGTTGAAGATGATGATTATTGAAGACCGTGGATCTTCATAACGTGGAAACTGCTTGTTGAACATGCTCTGGTTGGCCCCCTTTATAGAGTTATTTTTAGCAGTGGTCTCCTCGTGGTGGAGATTTTTCGGATTGCAAGGACTACTCGCTACTAGTGGTAGTAGGAGAGTGCCTTCGGTTTGTCCTGTTCCTGGAAAACTTGTATGGACGTTTGTCTGACATTGCATTTTCAAAGATTACGTACATTGGTTTTTACAAACGTACATCAGTGATGGCGGCGAAGGCAACTTCTCTTAGCTTAACACGCTCCATGAGACGTACGAGCTCAAGGGTTGTATTTTTGTGGAAGGCTACTTAAAGGAAATGGCAATGTGGCATTCAAAGATGTGATATGTGCTATGTGAAAAGGTAATCGTTGCCTCAAGCCTCATCAAACCGGAAATGACCGAAACAGGATTAGATGCGGCAAGGCTAAGTGGGTCATTCCCAATTAGGGTATGATCATCCCCTTCTAGATATATTTCTTCCGGCTATGACGTTCGGGATGTAAATTAATGTGGTGTATGGAAAACAAGCGCTCGGTTAAAGGTCGGTAACGACTGGGGGATGACATATTCGGTACTATCTAGTTACAGAGGTAGGTCGGTCTTGTGTTGGTAGAGGAGCTTTGTGATGGTTCCTCGGGACATCCATCTAGAGGTGTACCTATTTCGGAAGGTAGATCCTTCACCTGGTCATTTGTATGGAAATCCATTCTCCAATAAGAACCTACGATTTTGTTTGTAGAGCCTAGTATGCTGGAATTTAATAATGGTAACAATTTCAGCTAAGATTAATAAGTTTATTTGCAAATGTTTCCAAAGAGATGTCATTAGAAATAATATCAAATGTTTTGATATATAAAAGTGTTTTAGTTATCATAAGGTAAAATCCCATCTGTGTTTATGTGTGGGCGTGGTCTTATGAGATACTCTTTATTTTCAAAGGATTTTATTCAAAGGCTGATATATGACACTGCCATTTATTATTGAGTTCTTCTCACGCTGGTTTATCAAGCCTGATCCGGGAATTTCAATACTCGGGTCAGATCCGAGTAGTTTCAGGTTTAGTCGAAGACGGTTGGAGTTTCCAGAGGAGAGCTGGAGATATTTATCTACGTATGGACATATTATATTATCCGCTGTACTTAGTTTGTTTTAGTTGAAGCTTGTCAGCAATTGTAAGGACAGATGTTTATAACTGTCCAAGCTGAATTTAGGTTAGACTCTGATGTATGTATTTAAAAATTTTCCGCTGTAAAGATATTTTTTCAATATTATATATTATTCCATTCGTGTGAGATTCTGTTCTGTCTATTTTTCTTTATTACCCTTCATGTTCCGTAATTTCATGCAATTTGAGTTGGACATGTGTGGTTTATTGTCGATTCAAAGGGTATGGAAAAACGGGTCGTGACAGGGACCATCATCCGACTTTTGGCTAACTACTTTAGATTAGTAGTTTTTGTTTTTATACATTCGAGATAGAGACTCCTTGATGTATACTTATTTATTTGTCTAGCACTTGTACCTATTCTTTTGTGATGTAGTGGATCTTGTATGACCGCTACTTTGATGTACACTTCTATGTGTTATATTCATATTTGTTTCTACCTTTGTGATATGAGTATCTTTGACTGATTTGTGTTATGCTTATTTCTATATTTGTTTCCGAAGGCCACTTGGCCATTGTGTGGTAGCTTTGAGTTTGTATTTGATATGTCGGATTTCCTCTTGAAACGAAATGCATGTCATACTATCTGACATATCGATACTCACACAAAGCAATTACATAGATGGTCGCTCCTCAACAGCCTTATTCTTCGTGCTAGTCGACGGCATTACCCAGTAGTGTCCTTGGCTAGTGTGAGTATAGAGGTGGGGCGTCACAGCTTGGTATCAGAGCCATACTTCGGAACAATGTAGAATAATCTAGCAAGGATCATTGTCCTAAGTCTCTCTTAGGAATCGTGCCTTAGGATTAATTCGAGTCATTGGACCCGTTCTATCCTATTTTCTTTTGTGATGCCTTGTTTTATCAATCAAGTTTGTTTGATATTCATTCCGAGAATAACCTTTTTCCTCTTCTTTTTTTCTTTCTTAAAGAAGAGAAATGGTTAGATCTGGCCGTCCCAGTGCCGGTCAATCCAGTGCTACTCCTCAGGATGGAGTATTTATGTCTGCCCAGCAGCTGTTAGATCTTGTAAAGAATGCTCAAGTTGCTGGACCCATTCCAGAGCCTACTCATCCTAAATCTGGGTTTGCACGCTTGTGCAGAGATTATACCGATTTGGGTGGAAGGCCATTCAAGGGTTCCGAAAGCATTATAGAAATCTAAGCTTCTCTTAGAACATGCAAGCGCATCTTTTCTCGCATGAATCTTGTGAATCTACATCGAGTCCAAGTGGCTTCTAGAATGCTCCAGGAGAGAGCATTAGATTGGTATGAGCTTTTGATCTCGGAAATTATTGAAGTGGATCTTATTTGGGAGCAATTTCGAGAAAGGTTCGAGTTAAAGTTTGTGCCGGAAGCTGAAAAAGTAACTTTGGCCCGAAGCTTTATTGACCTTGTTCAAGGTGAATCTTCTGTGATGGATTACGTCGCATCTTTTGAATCTCTCTCTAAATATGGGGTCGAGTATATTAATACCCCATTGAAGAAAAATCAGAGGTTTGTCTATGGGTTGAATAAGAACCTCAAAAAGCCTTTACTTCTGAAACTAGAAGTTTCTTTCGATCAGCTGGTAGATATCTCTCTTCGACTTGAAGAGGCCGATAAAGAAAGTGATGTTGAAATTGTAGGTGTCAATAAGAACTTCAACAACAATAAGAAGAGGCATTCCTTTATTAAGTTCGAAAGTCCTAATCCCAACAAGAAAGGGAAGCAGGAAACTTCGGTAGCAAAGACTCCTACCTCTAGTTGTGGACAATGCTACAATTGTGGTTCTATGGACCACTGTGCAAATGAGTGTCCGAAACCCCTTTATTGTCGCTATTGCAAAAGTTTGAGTCATCATATATCTGCATGTCCCATACTTCAAAGCAAGGAGGGAAAGCTAAACGTTGTGCAAGCTCCTAGTGACACTTCTCTTGGTCAAGGTATTTCTCATTCAGTCCTTGATGGCATTATTTTGTTTCGTGATTATCCTATTCGAATTCTTTTGATACGGGTGCATCTCATTTTTTTATATCAAAAGAACTTGTTGATGCTTTTTCTTTAATATTATGGGTTTGATGACTTCACTGAAAATTGCAAATCTGGTTGGTGGATCCGCAACACTCAGTTTGCTTTGTAAAGATGTCGAGATTATTTTGTGTGATTATTATTTTCGAGCCGATTTGCATGTTATGCATTACTTAGGCTTCGAAATTGATTTTTGGGAAAGGATTGGCTAAATCATTATGAAGCCCATATCCTATGTCCCTAGAGGACTATCCATCTTTGACATTCTCAATCTGTTAAGCAGATTTCTATTGTTCTTAATGATTTTGATTCCAATTCGGTGGCATCATCTTACCTAAACCCACTTGATGAGGAAGATGTATTTCCCTCACTCAAGTAGTTGGGAATTTCCCGGTATTTTTGAGCTTATCTTAGGATTACCACCTAAGCAATGTATTGAGTGGTGCTAAGGTCTTTTCAGCTCGACCTTGCCACCGGTTTTCATCAGCTATGAGTTGTGGAGGGTAGTATTCCACTTACCGCATTCCGCACTCGTTATGATTCTTATGAGTGACTCGTGATGCCATTCGGTTTGTCCAACTTATTTCATCCATCTTATGAATCGAGTATTCTGCGAATATCTCGATGAGACCATCCTTGTATTCATTGATTATGGATGGAAACAACAATTTAAAATTTGCAAATATTTTTAATAAGATATATTTATAAGTATAATTGGATTTTGTTCTTAAAACAAGCAAAGAATATTCGTAAAATTTTAAGAGACATGTTTATCACATAGAAGATGATTTTGTGTTGTTTTGCCCATTGAGTGCTTTAAGAATTCTGGTCGATGCGCCTGATCAACGTTATCGATAGGAATCTCCTAAACGCTATGATGAGATAGTCAGACATAATAAACTGACTTGTAAAAAGTAAATTTTTCTAAAAAGATAATTACACAAAGTTAATTATAATTTTGAAAGTCTTAGCTTTTCGGGAAAGAGGATCAATTAAAATAACTCCTTTCCGATGCTCATATTCTTGTGATTACTGAAAGGAATCAAGACTTTATTGTTTGTAACGATGCTAGTCGTATATGTTTGGGTGTCGTTATCACGCAAAAAGGGAACGCGTTATCGCTTATACTTCTATATAATTAAAGCCTACCGAGACTGGATATGCCACTCATGATCTAGTGCTCACGGCCATTGTTTCCGCTCTTAGAAATTTGGTGTTCATTAGTGTTTCCCCTACGAGTGGTGTTGTGCGTTTCAGTCGATTGGGAAAATTAGCACCTCGATATGTTGGTCCATTTCCCATCATCGAACGTATTGGTTCCGTGGCTTATCGCCTTTTATTACCGGCTCAATTTTCTGCTATTCATGACGTGTTCCACGTTTCTCAACTACAGAAATGCCTTAGGGATTCCGATTCTATTCTTGATCCCCATGTTGTTGAAGAAATTGAGGTTTCACCTAATTTGACTTATGAGCAACATCCTATTCATATCATTGCTTCGGAGGTTAAACGCCTTCGAAATAAAGATGTTCCGCTTGTGAAAGTTCAATGGTCCTCATATCCTAAGGATTGCTCTTGGGAATCTAGAGAATTCACCGAGCAAACACATCCGGACTTAATCTCTCGTGCTCTTTAAAGGTGAACTTCTCACTTCAAAAAATTTCGTTTTGTGTTGATATGCCTTTGTATGGTTGTTACTTTTTATTTTCTTCTTAAATATTGCGAGGACGCAATTTCTTTAAGGAGGGGAGTCTGTAACAACCCGCATATTTTACGATTGTATATTTAAATGTTATATTTAAATATAGCATCATTGGTCGGATTAAAGTCTGAATTGCTACTTTCTATAAACAGTCGAATTGGGACTCGAGACTACTTTCCATTGAGTCCAAAATGGCGTTTACAACTTTTTTGAGTATAAACATCGATATGTTTGGAGTTGAGTAGAATTTTGCTATTTTTCTATTTTGGGCTTTGGGTTTCAGCCCACTAACCCAACATAATAGCCTAACTCTACCCCACTCCTCTTCATTCATTCTCATTTCCTAACACTCTCAAGCTAAAGTAAAAATGGGGGAAATAAAGGAGACTCAAAATTCCTAAGCCCTAGTTTTGGTAGGAAATTCAAATTCAAGTTCTAGAAATCAAGGAGAAGCATATGTAAGCATCCTCTTCATCTTCTCCATCTCAATCTCTCTTCAATTCTCAGAAATTCCTAAACCCTAACTTAGGAAAAACTTCACCTTTGATAACAGATTCAAGATTCTAGAGGTGTATTGAAGAGGAATTGGTCTTGCCTTGTCTTAAAGCTTCTCATTTGTTGTTTTTGGGTTTAAAGGTGAGTTTTTGAACTCACATCTATGTCTATAGCTTTCATTGTTGTTAGGTATGAATTCCTAACATCTATTTCTTGTCCATTTGCTTTCGAATTGGATTTTTTTGATGAATATTCCAATTTTTGGTATTTTGAAGTCAAAATCTATGAAATTCCTAATATGGATGTTTGGACATGTTATTTGGAGTGTATTGATGTGTTTATAGGGTTGGGTTGTCGCTTGACATCGATCCCTAGCCATCGTCGCTCATTTGTTTGCTTCGAATTTGATTTGGCCATCAAAGGCCTTGGCAAAAATTGCCCTGAGCTTCAGCTCAGACGTCTGGTAATAAGCTCAGACGTCTGATGCTACGGGAATAAAATTACAGTCCTTCAGCTCAGACGTCTGAGCTTACTTCCCAGATGTCTAGGCGATCTGGAAGAAAATTCCAGAGCTTGAGCTCAGACGTTTGGGAAGTCTACCAGACGTCTGGAGCTGCTTATTTCAGCCAAGTTGCCTATTTTGAGTGGATTTCCGTTTTAATCGATTTTTGGTTGATCCAAATAGTTGTTATCACTTATTATCAACTTTGATGACTTCTTTTTCTAGATTTTTGGGAATATCCATTTGATGGATTTGATATTGATTTCTATGGTTTTGATTCACGTCATCGAATGTGAATTTTTGGTTGATTGATTGTTTCTACAATCATTTCTATGATTTGTCACTTTAAAATACAAAGGTTTCTATACCAATAGTAAATACTCAAACTCTTTCACATAAACGATTTAAACACTACTTTTAAATACAAAGCTTGGTTTTAAAACTATTTTCCAATCTATTAGTATATACAAACCTTTACCTCATTCGTACGAGAAATCCAATTAAACGACTTAGCAAAACAAGTGGTATGAAATGCTTCCGTTTACTTTGTCGGTTAATTCTTAGACTTGTTCGATTGAAATCTTGTGACAATTTTCAAGTGGAAATCTACAATTTGTTCGTAAATATTTAAGTTAAGCCAGTGGTTATGGGACATGAAGCTAAACTCATTTATTTACTATCTTAGTGTAATTTATGTTTCTTGTTGATCAATGATGATCATTTTATGGTTTATAATAGCGATATGCGATGTCTCTTTGTCCGCGTGGGGGACAATACCCGATTCTCTGGAGCTTCGTCTCATATCATGGGCTAACAACCCATGGTCTTTTGATCGTTCGTGGAGCAATCGGCTCGATAAGTCGGAGCATGGGGCGTATCTTTTAAGTGCGTCGATGTTTGTTTATGCATGGGGCGTATCTTTCTAGGTGCGTCAGTGTTCGTTTATGCATGGGGCATATCTTTTTAGGTGCGTCGGTGTTCGTTTATGCATGGGGCGTATCTTTTTCGATGCGTCGATGTTCGTTTATGCTTGGGGCGTATCTTTTTAGGTGCGTCGATGTTCGTTTGTGCATGAGGCGTATCTTTTTAGGTGCGTCGATGTTCGTTTGTGCATGGGCATATCTTTTTAGGTGCGTCGCTGTTCGTTTGTGCATGGGGCGTATCTTTTTAGGTGCGTCGATGTTCGTTTATGCATGGGGCGTATCTTTTTAGGTGCGTCGATGTTCGACTGTGCACGGGGCTTATCTTTTTAAGTACATCGATGTTCAATTCATTTTATGGGTTAGCGACCCATGGGATATCCTCCCGTTTATGTTAGGCCTACCCCTTCTTTCTGTTTTCTGGATTTCTAATTATTGATTTCTGGAATTTGTGTCTCACCAATTTTTGCGATTGGCATTGATATGTTTTGTCAATATTTGTGGTTTGGTGAATAAGCTAAGAATGTGATATTCTTTTTGGATATTTGAGATGATTTGAGATATTGTATGATTTTTGGTTGTTATCAAATGTATGCTTGTCAAAGCATGGCATTATAATTATCATATATTTTTGTTGTATCTCTTATCCTATCTCATCTTATATGATATTTATAGCTAGACTGATCCGTTTATTATTTTTCTTCTTAAATAATACTCGAGTCAGACCGAGGTATTTAAGGTGCTTCTACTTGACTTCTTATCAGGGACCATCATCCGACTTTTGGCTAACTACTTTAGATTAGTAGTTTTTGTTTTTATACATTCGAGATAGAGACTCCTTGATGTATACTTATTCTTTTGTCTAGCACTTATACCTATTCTTTTGTGATGTAGTGGATCTTGTATGACCACTACTTTGATGTACACTTCTATGTGTTATATTTTCCGCCTTTGTGATATGAATATCTATGATTGATTTGTGTTATGCTTATTTCTATATTTGTTTCCGAAGGCCACTTAGCCACTGTGTGGTAGCTTTGAGTTTGTATTTGATATGTTGGATTTTCTCTTGAAACGAAATGCATGTCATACTATCTAACATATCGGTACTCGCACAAAGCAATTACACAGATGGTCGCTCCTCAACAGCCTTATTCTTCGTGCTAGTCGACGGCATTACCCAGTAGTGTCCTTGGCTAGTGTGAGGATAGAGGTGGGGCGTCACAATGTTGCTTTCCCTTTTTCTATAAATTCTTGTTTCTCTGCTTTCTTAAAGCTTTACATGTAAGCTAAACTCAAAACCGTAATTTCAACATTCTTATTTCGATTAAAATCTTTTGATTTCCTCAACATTCACACTCAATTTAAGGTGCAACCTCTATTTCTAATCAATTTAAGTGAAAGATGGAGGGTTTTTAATTAGGGTTCGATTAGTAATTAAATTTGTATACTTCTTATGATTTTGAGAACTTAGTGTTCGAATTTGAACACTGAGTGCAATATATTGCTTTATTGATTAACAGAAACTCGATAATTTATGGATTTTGATAACTATTACAGATTGGTATCCTTCTAGAAATTAGATAATTTATTAGAGTTTTGATGACCATAAAGGTCAACATCTATTTAAGCACTCGACGTCTAATTAGAGGTTTATTTAATTTTTAAAAGTTCGGTATCCACCTAAAAACTCGATAACCTATTGGGGGTTTGCTAATTAGTTACCAGTTCATAAATTTATTAACCCTTTTAAAACTCGATAACTAGTTAGAGATTAGGTACCCTGTTAAGGTTTGTTAGCTAGTTATAAATTCGATAATAAATTAGTGATTCGACAGCCAGCAGAGACTTGGTAACTAGTTGTGAATCCAACAACTATTTGAAGAATTGCTATCTAGTTATAAACTCGATATTCTTTTAACGAGTTGCTAACTTTTTATAGGTTCAGAAACTATTTAAGAGGTTGCTATTTATTTATAAGTTCGATATCTCGTATAGATTTGACATCTTACTATGGGCTCGGTAACTAATCATAGTGCTTCCAAATGGCAATGAATTCAACAACTATTTATATATTCGACACCTTATTACAAACTCAACAATTAGTAAGCAGTTTAAAAAAAATTTAAACTCATTGACTATTTATGAACTCGATGCCTTGTTATGAACCCATTGACTAGTTACGAGCTCGATACTTAGTTGTGAATTCAATAGTTATCAGTGAGCTTTCAATTCATTATGAATGTACTAACCATCTATGAAATCAACATCTCGTTATGGGTTCGATATCTAGCAATGGGCTTAATAACTACTTAGTAAATTGGGTTTGGCATTTCCTTATTAGCATAATAACTAGCTAAATGGTTATCAACTAATTATGGACCAATTAACTATTTCCTAGTTCGACACCAATTATCTATTCTTATATCTATATTTAAGGACTCAACTTTGCCTTATAATTTCCTTAAATATTTTAATTTTTTATTGAATATATAATACTTCCTTGATCTTGTGTAATATCATTTGGCAGATAAATGGCTGGTAAGAAAGCTAACAAGGGCTCTAAATCTTCTCCTCCTTCGGAGAAAGGAGACTATAGGCATGTTTAATCCTTTATAACTACCCAAGATGAAGTCAACTCTATTTTTCAACAATTTGGAATTACCAATGTAGAGGCTAGGGTGGCAAGCCCATTCGGAAGGATAGAAAATCTTTGGAAGGTTTCTTCGCTTTCACCTCGATCCATATTTGGCACTCGGGCTTCCTCCCCTTTCAGATTTCTTCGTTCACTTCTTAGATCATCTAGTCATTGCCCCGATACAATTGCTGCCCAACTCCTATACTTATCTAGGCTGTCTTGAGATTTATGCTAGGGAGGCAAGCCCCTCTCCCTTGATGTTAAAACTCTCCATTCATTAGTAACTCCTGTTGGAGAATGGAAACAACTTGCTAGTACCGCATATCATCTTCTTCCTTAAAAGAGCCTAATCACTAACTTGATCAATAGAGCTAAGGACTGGGAAAACCAGTTCTTTTGTGTGAACAGCCATACCCTTAGATTCATGGGATCTCTCTCTATTTCTAGTAAGATTTGCTGCTTTGCCTATATTATTTACACTATATATTCTGTTGTTTTCACATAGTAGATATTTTCTTTTAGAAAATATTGTTAAGGGGGTGAACCCTTCCATTGCTAGCAAAATTGGTACTCTAAGCCTAACATCCTAAACTATTGGAGATAGGTGTAAAATCTTGACTAAGGCTAACCATATAAAGTACTCCTTGATTCTGGAGAACCACAAAGTGCTCGGGAAGCCTCCAATGATCAAGAAGGATGCTCATGGGAAACAAGCCCTAGTCGTCGGCAACCAAAATGCATTTTCTCCTACTTTCCCCATTCAACGTGATTTTTCTGGTAATTTCTTAATCTCTTATCATGATTTTAATGAAGTCCCTTATATCGATGTCATATGATTCCCTCCTTGACCTAGGTATGACTCTTATCGTTTCAGCTGTTAAGTCTAAGAAACCTAAAAACTTCCACCTTCTCTTCAGCAATGACTACTAAAGCTGCCCTTGTTACGGACTCTATCTCTAACGCTCTTCAAGCTATTGAGAGTCGCAAGAGAAAGTTTGATTCTATCAATCTATCTAGTATTTCAATTCTTCGAAGCAAAAAGGCCAAACTTAGAGATGATTAAGCGCTGATTATTATTACCGAGGATCTGAATGCAGCTTCGGTCGCAATCCAACAAGACTCTAGTTTTGTTAATTAAGTTTTCTAGATCAGAATCTCCAAGTCCAGACAGAAGTTGCTCATACTCCAAGTCCCTTCATAGACATTTTGAACCCCCTCATCTGCAACTGTTTTTCGACGTTTGTACCATTAAGCCTGACTCCTCCTCCTTTTGAATCCCAACCTTGTGAAAATTCTGGCTCAACATACTCCTTTAAATTTTGATGATTTTGTTTGCTTAGTCATCCAATCCATGACTATGGCTTCTCTAATGCCATTGTAACCTTCTGCCTTTTCTACTGATCGTCTCCACATTCTCTTTCAGTAGCTTCTTGTGGTATGCATCTTCATATGTCTGGCTACATAAATTTTGGTTCCTATTTTTTATATATAATAATTTTTATATATCTTAGGTGACCAAGCACATGTTTTTTCTATAACAAGCTTCTCATGAATCTGTTAGCCAAGTCCTGAATTTCAAAGAACATATTACATCATTGACAGATAAAATTAGGGCCCTTGAGGGTTAAATTCTTGAAGCCACCACAAAAGGGGACGAGGTTATCTCCGAAAAGGTTAAACTTGCCTTTGATTTGGAAGAAGAAAGAAAAACAAGAATGGCAGTTGAAGAAAAGTTGAAATTACTAGAAAAGGAACTTAAGCAGACCAGTATTAAAAATACTCAAACGGCTGCACAAGTTACCACCTTGAAGGATAGTCTGGAAGTCAAGGAGGCTACTCTTGTTTATACAAATAACATTGTTAAAGATGCTAAAAAGAAAGCCTCCTTCTTCATTGACCATGCCCACCCCCAAATAAGAGAGAAGTGTTATATGGATTCTCTTTTCATCCCATATTATGATAATATAGACATGTATCCAGAGTTGGAATTTCCTTCATTGCAAAAATTAAATAACAAGTTCAAAAGAAAGTTCGACCATAAATTGGGGGGAGTTCCTGGATTATTACAAGATGAGTTCCTAAAAGAGGAAGCTATCAACCCTTAGGAATTACTATCTTTTGATGACCCTTTGTCTGGTGAAGGCAGGGATGATGACGATGAAGGCGATAATGGCCATGATAATAAAGAGGACAAAGATGATGATGAAAATGATCCTAGAAAAGATGGTGGAAATGGCATCAAGGATGCTGATGGTGGTGATGGATCAGGTGGTCATAACTTGGGTTCGTCTATCCATTATGCTGAATTCTCTAACCCTCCTGAACTTCCGCATACTTCCTAGGAACACACCTCAGCAAAGGATGTTCAAGCAACTAATAAAAAATCAGGCAAGGAGAAAACTTAGGTTTCTACCTCACGAACTCGTGAGTATAGGTATAGTGTTCATTATCTTTAAATACTTACAATTATTTATCAGCTCGTAGTTAATAAGTTTACTATTTTTTTAGTTAAGCTAAGAGGGGTGGCCTGGGCCCCTACCAATTAATTGCAAACACAATAAAAACAAAGAATGATCATAACATGCTATGATCAAACAAGAGATAGATATGAGAAGAGAAAACAACACAGACGAGGAAGGAAACAAATACAAATAGAGAAAAAAAGACAGGAAAACTTAGCACCACATCTCCAAATCAAAATCATCAAAGGAGAATGAACAAAAGTTTAGGCCATCCTTTATAGCCTGCATGATTTCATTCCAAATTTGATTTTCATTCTTGCTTTTCCCATTGAATAGTCTATCATTTCTCTGCTTCCATACCACTCTTATGTATTTTTTCACAACAATCAGAAGCAAAATAGTTTTTTTTATTCTTCCACCTAGTTGCTTTGTAGATTAAGTTCCATTCAATCAAGCTATCTCTTCATGTATCATTCCTTCCAGGCTTCATCATCAACCTTTTCCAGAGGAGAAAAAGAAATGTACAGTTGTAGTATAAATGAAGGTTGGTTTCTAGCTCATCACCACAATACAAGCAAGTACCATCAATCTGCATGCCAAAACTCAACAACTTAGCCTTCGTTTTCAATGCATTTCTCATAACTTTCCAAAGCAAGAACTTGTCACTTTCATTGTGTTTCTTGGAGATTTGACCAGGCAACTAGTGCTCGGCATCAGGTAGCACTCGGCGTCAGAGAGTGTTCGGCACCTAGGAGTGATCGGCGAAGTACTCGGCATCCAGGAGGACTCGGCGTCAGAGAGTGTTCGGCATCTAGGAGTGATCGGCGAAGTACTCGGCATCCAGAGGGACTCGGCGTCAGAGAGTGTTCGGCATCTAGGAGTACTCGGCGAAGTACTCGGCATCCAGCATACCCGGCATCCATGACACTTGGCATCAGATAGTACACAGCGAAGTACTCGGCATACCAGGCTACTCGGCGTCAACTAGCACTCGGCGTCAACCAATGCTCGGCGTCAGCTAGCGCTCGGCATCGATAGAACTCGGCAACAGGAGTGCTCGGCATCCAGAAGACGTTCGGTGGACATAACTACTCAACATGACACTATCGTTCGGCCAGCATGCATCATTTGATCAAGAGCTTTAGATAGAGTTACGATCGGCTTCAACTGAAACCATCCTGCACTTCCCACACATCAAACGAACCATTCAGCATAGAAAGGACTGTTCGGCATGGAAGGGACTGTTCGGCATGGAAAGGACTGTTCGGCGTCAGAGCGTTCGGCATACCTGGTTCGGCATGCAGCAAACACTACACCTGGGCTAGAGCGTTCGGCTACCAAGCCCACTTGGGAAGTCCAGCCCATCTTTGTCTATAAATAGAGGGGCAGGGTCACAGTGAAGAGGATCCTTTTTTTGGAGAGAACACCGGGGAGACTCTGCCATTTTTAAGACTCATCTTCTCTACTTAACAACTTCATTCAATCATTTGATTCACGAATTGTATTTGTAATCAACAATAAGGAAGATCAATAAAGTTTAATCTCAAAGTGGACGTAGGCAATTACGTTGAACCACTATAAATTTGGTGTTCTTACTTTCTGCATTTAAATTAGCATTGTCTTCTCTGTTTAATTTATCTTCATCACTTATATCTCTACACAATCTTTCTCTATGAGGTTAGTGACCAATTTTGGTGCTAACACTTTGGTGCTTTCACTGAGAATTGAATTCTCAGACCTCAAGGATCTGCTTTGAAGTTACTGGGTTGAACAAATCCCCCAAAGAAGATCCGACTCACTGATAGGACATCCGTTGATTCTACTCAGAGTTCATACCAATAACTCTATAATGGCAGGACCACGTACGAGGTCAGCTTCTCATAATGCGGATGCCTGCGAGACTGCTAGCGTGCAACAAGCAGGACCTAGCAATCAACCAGCGATTCCGAGTGCAGGAATTGCCGCTCAAGAACAGACTCCAGTTGTCACCAGTGTAGAGTTCAATGACTTGATGAGAGAACTTAGGGAAAGCAGGAGACAACTAGGAGAGCAGATGCAAGCTAACGCCAACCTGATGGCACAACTCACTCAACAACAGCAACAGAATGCTAGGGGCAATCCCGCTCCTTACTCTTCATCTGACAGCTCAACTTCCTCTGATGAACCTCCCAGGCACAGACGACGTAAGACTGAAGCTGCACGAGCAGAAGCTGATGTTCAAACAGCTGGAGACCGTAACCAAGCAAGAGCTGGAAACTTCAGGACCGGAGTGCAAATGGAGGATGGAGGCCCATGCCATCAAAATGCTAACGATGTCGAACCCCAAGATGCGCGACTGGCAGATCACCAGGAGAGGAGGCATCAGCATGGACAGGCACGAAGAACAGACCTTAACCTCCCGCCTTCCATACAGACACCAGATCTGACAGCCATGATCAGGCAATTGATGAAAGAAAATCAGGGCTTATCGAATGATGACTGGGGAGTGTCAAGAAGTCATACTCCATTCACGGATGTTGTGTTGCAGGCGGCGTACCCCAGGAAGTTTAGTATGCCTACTATCCCTGCGTATGAAGGGAAAACTGACCCCAGACAGCATGTCATGAGGTACGAATGGATGATGGATTCAGCTAGAGCAAATGATGCCACCAAGTGTAGATGCTTTCCGATTACTCTCTCTGGGATCGCTACTATGTGGTTCACCCGACTTCCTCCGCGGTCCGTACCAAATTTCGAAGAGTTGGCAAGGAAGTTTATTGAGCAGTTCAGAATACACACTACACGCCCAAAAGACGTAATGTCTCTGTCAAGTGTAATCCAAAATCCCGGGGAGTCATTGAAGGAATATTTACAGAGATTCCACTTTGCGGCAACTGAAGTCAGTAACCCCAATGACCATGCAATTCTAATGGCTGTAATGAGAGGTGTGGATCCAGATTCTGAGTTCGGAGACTGGTTGGCAGGAAAACCTCCGACTACGCTAGAGCGTTTCTACTCAAAGGCACACCAATTCATAAGAAGAGAGGAAGCTAGGTGGGTACGACGAGATAAGGCACCAGGACCTGTCCAAAAATCTATGAAGAGAAACATTGCTGTGAAGCAGTTCGGAGACAGCTCGGGAAAGGTCCAAGTCAATGTCCAGAATAAGCCTGGGCAGTCTAAGGAGTCCGGAGGAAGAAATCAAGGGAAGAAGAGAGAAGCGGGGAAGTGGAAGTCGAGAATTCCAAGCTACAACGAGTATACTCCGCTGAACGCACCGCTTGAGAACATTTACCTATCCACCTGCAATAATTTTCAATACAGAAAGCCACGTCCAAAAGAATCAACCGAGGAACAGAAGCGGACCGGGAAATATTATCGCTTCCATGAGACTTATGGGCACAATACGGAAGAGTGCAGACACCTGCACGACGCTATCGAGAAGTTGATCAGGCAAAAGAAGTTGCAAGAATTTGTGAAGGATCCACAGGAAGGAGGACAGGGAACGTCCACCCCAGGTCGTGCACCAGCTCCGCGTCATCCCGAGAAGCCTGCCCGAACCGTAGGTAGACTAGTCATAAATACAATTATCGGCGGACCTCACCCCGCAGATAAGAATTGGCAAGAGATGGAGCGATATGCAAGTTCCCTGAAGCATGCCGATTTTGAGTGTTGTTCGAACGTGGAGGATGGGACCCCTGCTAAGCAGCAGTGCGTAATGACAGACGATATTGTGTTCAGAAACAGAGACGCTGATCAAGTAGAGGCTCCGACCATCGACCCGATGGTCATATCTGCCACGATCGGACCAGCATATGTAAAAAGAATTCTGATTGATTGCGGGAGTTCTGTCAACATAATCTTCAAGAAGGCTTACGACCAAATGAAAATGGAAACAAAAGACCTGAAACCATCCAAAGCTCGTATTCACGGCTTTAACGGCGCTGCGACCGATGCAGTGGGATATGTCGAGTTACCAGTTGAACTGGGACAAGGCGAGCGTCGGAGAGTGCGAATTCTACCCTTTGTAGTTTTGGATGTGGATTCTCCATATAATGTTTTCTTGGGCCGGCCAGCCCTGGCTGAGTTTAGGGCAGCATTGGCCCCGTGGTGTTTAACTTTGAAGTTCCTAACTGACAAAGGAGTAGGTATCGTCCATGGCGATCAAGCAGCTGGTCGTTCCTGTTATGTGGCTGAGCTCCGAGAGGCCCATCGGAGGGAGAAGGGAAAGGTTGCGGACAATCTCGTTCGCATCCTTAATACGGATAATTGACAAGTAGTGCCCGAGCCCTAGCTCGGGCATAGTTCTCGGATCTTCGGAGATATAGATCCGAGAGACGACGATGAGAAACCCAGGGAAGAGAAGGCGGCGCCGGCTGAATTAACAGTTGACATTTCAGTTAGCCGTGACGACCCCTCGCGAATATTGAAGATCGGATCACAGCTTGGCCCCGCGATGACTGAAGACCTTAGCGACTTCCTCCGGACGAATCTTGATGTTTTCGCCTGGACGCATTCCGATATGTGTGGGATTTCCCCCGCCATCACGAGTCATATGTTGAACATAGACCCGAAATACGTTCCAATTAAACAAAAAAGGAGAGGAATGGATCCGGAGAGGTCCGCCGCTCTCGGAGAGGAGGTGGACAAGCTCAAAGAAAATGGGTTCGTCCGTGACGCCCTCTACCCTAAATGGGTATCCAACCCCGTGCTGGTGAAAAAGGCGAATGGGAAATGGAGGACTTGCGTAGATTATTGCGACTTGAACAAAGCATGCCCTAAGGACAGTTTCCCGTTGCCTAGGATCGATCAGTTGCTCGACTCCACCGCAGGACACGAGCTGTTGTCATTTATGGATGCGTACTCAGGGTACAACCAAATCCCGATGCATATTCCGGACCAAGAACACACCAGCTTCGTGACAAATGTCGGACTGTACTGCTATGTAGTGATGCCCTTTGGATTGAAGAACGCAGGGGCAACTTACCAGCGTTTAGTGAATCGAATGTTCAAGGAACACCTGGGTAAAACGATGGAAGTCTATGTGGATGACATGCTCGTTAAGTCACGAGGGTCACACGACCACATTCGAGACTTGGCTGAAATGTTCGACATACTCAGGTTTTACGGGATGAAGATCAACCCTCTGAAGTGTTCCTTCGGCGTGGCATCGGGGAAGTTTTTGGGATTCATCGTCAATGCTAGGGGAATTGAAGCCAACCCAGAGAAGATCCAAGCTATTCGAGATGTGCAAGCGCCCAGGACTATAAAGCAAGTGCAGAGTTTGAATGGAAAAGTAGCTGCGCTAAGTCGATTTATATCCAGGGCAGCTGACAAGTGCATCCCATTCTTTGATATAATAAAGAAGGGGAAGAGAAATTTTGAATGGACGTCTAGTTGTGAGGAAGCATTCCAGAATCTGGTGTGGCATCTGGAGAGTCCACCAATGCTGTCAAAACCAGTTGACCACGAAATGTTATATGTATACTTGGCTGTATCCCCACATGCGATAAGTGCGGCTTTGGTTCGTGAGGAGGATCGAGTCCAGAAGCCGGTGTATTATGTTAGCAAGCGTTTAACGGGGGCAGAGAGGAATTACCCTAAGATCAAGAAATTGGCTTATTGCTTGGTGATTGCATCACGTAAGCTGCGCCCATACTTTCAAGCACATTCAATCGGTGTTTATACCGATCAACCCCTGAGGCAAGTACTCCAACGGCCGGAAACTTCTGGAAGGTTGCTAAAATGGAACATCGAGTTGAGCTAATTCGATATCGCGTACTTACCACGGAGAGCCATCCGAGGGCAAGCGTTAGCAGATTTCATCGCTGAGTTTACCATACCCGTCAAACCGGATGATCACGACATTATTCCCCCCGTTCGATGGAAATTATACACTGACGGTGCATCAAACGACCGTTGCTCCGGCGCGGGCATAGTTCTTATAACTCCGGAAAACCGATCAATCTGCTATGCCCTGAAACTTGATTTCCCGGCTACAAATAACGAAGCAGAATATGAAGCACTGATCGCTGGCTTGAAGCTCATTAGGGAACTCGGGATCAAATCAGTCGAAATCTTTTGTGACTCACAGTTGGTGGTTTACCAAGTACGGGGAGACTACCAAGCAAAGGGACGAAAGCCCGCTCCGTACCTTGTTCAGGTCCAAGAACTACTCTCGAATCTCGAGCGTTATGACATTTCACATGTCCCGCACGAACAGAACAAAGAAGCCGACTTGTTGGCTAAGTTTGCGAGTACCGGCGATGCGCAACAAATGGGATTGTATCCCGTTGAAGCCTTGCATGCCCCGAGCATAGACGAGATGAAAGTCGATCGTGTGTTGGAAACGGAGATCGAGAAGGAATCGTGGATAACCCCATTCAAACTGTACCTAACGATCGGAGCCTTACCAGAAAAAAGAAGCGAAAGACGGCAAATCCTTCGAAAGGCCGCGCGATACGTAATGCAGGATGGGTCAATGTATCGAAAAGGATTCTCAGTCCCATTATTATGATGCATCGCTCATGATGAGACAAAGCGGGTCTTAAGAGAAGTTCATGAAGGGGAATGTGGTGACCATACTGGGGGGCAAACGCAAGCAAAGAAGATCCTCCGCTATGGATATTACTGGCCAACCGTAAACCGGGACGCCGCAGACTATGCAAGAAAGTGTGACAAGTGTCAAAGATATGCGAAAATACCGAGGACTCCAGTAACGGAACTCACACAAATGGTTAGTCCCTGGCCATTCGCAATCTGGGGACTCGACATAATCGGCTCTTTGCCTATATCCAGAGGTGGCGCGAGATACGCGATAGTTGCAGTCGACTATTTCACAAAATGGGCGGAGGCAGAACCTTTGGCCACAATCACCTCTAAGAAGGTCATTAACTTCGTTGTACGAAACATTATATGCCGCTGTGGCCTTCCTCGCACCATCATTACGGACAACGGGACGAAATTTGAAAGTAGAGAGTTCAAAGAGTTCTGTCTAAAGTATGGCATCGAGAAAAAGTTCGCCGCCGTTGCACACCCGAAGGCTAACGGACAAGTCGAGGCCGTTAACAAAATAATTAAGTCCATACTGAAGAAGCGTCTGGAGAAGGTTGGAGGCAAGTGGGTAGATGAACTCCCGACAGCATTATGGGCGTATAGAACTACCCACAAGTCCGCGACCGGCCACGCTCCATTCGCCTTGGCATACGGCTCTGAAGCCGTTATACCCGTGGAACTTGAAGTTCCGTCGCACCGAGTGACATACTATGATCCCAAGACGAACCAGAATCTCTTGTTGGAATCACTGGACTGCATCGATGAGAAGCGTGAAGAAGCTGAATTAAGGGCGGCAGCACATAGACACCGAGTCAAGCGTTACTACGACGGCAGAGTCCGCCCAAGGATCTTTGATGTGGGTGATCTCATTCTGAAACGAGTCTTCCCGGTACCATCACGTATGAATCCCAGTTGGGAAGGTCCGTACGCCATTGAACGAAAGCTTGGAGAGGGAACATTCAAGCTAGCGACCGTTGATGGCACGACGCTCCCCCGAGCATGGAACAGTGACCATCTGCGGCACTATTACATATAGCATGTTTTCTTTCTTGTTTTAGGCACTGTTATTTCCTATGTGTTTTCGTTCAGTATTAGCTTAGTTTCTTTTTAACTATGTAATCAAACAGTCTAGTTGTTTTTCATTAATAAAGGCTTTAAGCCGTATTTTCTACGAATCACTAATGTCTCTATATCTCATGATCGGAGTACTCTAAGTCCCCGGAGCGCGGACTAGAGTATAAACGATTCCAAATCTCCGAATCCCCAAAGCGCCGATCGGAGTACTCTAAGTCCCCAGAGTACGGACTAGAGTATAAACGACTTCAAATCTCCGAATCCCCAGAGCGTGGAGCGGAGTACTCTAAGTCCCCGGAGCGCGGACAAGAGTATAAACGATTCCAAATCTCCGAATCCCCAGAGCGTAGAGCGGAGTACTCTAAGTCCCCGGAGCGCGGACTAGAGTATAAACGACTTCAAATCTCCGAATCGCTAGAGCGTGGAGCGAAGTACTCTAAGTCCCCGGAGCACGGACAAGAGTATAAACGATTCCAAATCTCCGAATCCCCAGAGCGCGGATCGGAGTACTTTAAGTCCCCGGAGCGCGGACTAGAGTATAAACGAATTCAAATCTCTGAATCCCCAGAGCGTGGAGCGGAGTACTCTAAGTCCCCGGAGCGTGGACTAAAGTATAAACGATTTCAAAATCTCCGAATCGCCAGAGTGCGGAGCGGAGTACTCTAAGTCCCCGGAGCGCGGACTAGAGTATAAACGAATACAAACCTCCGAATCCCCTGAACGTGGATCGACTTACTCTAAATCCCCGGAGAGAAGATTTAGAAAAAAGCCCAAGTACTCGAGAGATGTGGAACGAGAAATATGCCACGTCTAGAGATGTTTGAACGACACGAAAATGGACTGCGAGATAATGCAACTCGTAACAAGTGGAGTTATGACTACAGTTAGTCAGCAAACCAAAGAAAAGCAAGAGACTCATTCAAACAAAAAAGAAACTAAACTTCATTCAGTAGTTCAAAATGGGGTTACACAGTTACTCCTACAAAATTTAGAATCCAGAACCTATCTATACAAACTGCAAGCCACAAAAAATAAAAGCAACGACAAGACTTAGGCAAGAAGCTCGTCGAACGAGTGCATCAATTATTTCTTCGGTTTCTTCTTCTTGTCCTCCTTTGTTTTTTCCGATGACTCCTCTCCCTCACGCTTTTTCTTGGATTTCTTGCTTGCTAAAGAAGCGGAGTCAGGAGTAGGAGACGGAACATCTAGTGGTTTGGACCTACCCGGGAGAATGATTTTCAAAGGTCTGTTCCGTGGGTCGGTAAGTTCCAGGATTCCAGGTTCAACTTTGACCTCGGCCTTTTTCTTCTCCTCTGCGGCGAGGCGGTCCTTCATGCTCATCTATGAAGTGTGCTCAGAGGCGCCAGTGATTTCAATTTCATCACTACCTTCGGTAGGAGACGAAGTGTCAAGCTTATCATCATCTAGCGTCCCAATCACTTGAGCATCGGGACCAGGAATTACTCCCACATGGACAGCATCGCTAGCTTTCTCTGCCTCCTCCTTGGCGTCATCGCTCCTCGGAGTTGGCTCGGCGTCAGAACAACCTACATGAAAACATAAAGGATGGGCGTTAGAACGAGTAACCACCGTTGAAAAATGATGGGATCTTTCAACTTTTAGAGAAAGAAGAATTTCCTACCAGGTTCCGGTTGGCTGTCGGTGGCGCGTGGGGTTTCACCCTCCAGGATAAGGGATAGCACATGAGCACCGAGCCCGGGATCTTCGGGGTCATAACCAGCATGCTGCTCGAATGGATCAAGTGTCGGCCGACCGACCGATTGAGCAGCGGGAGGAGCAGCAATATGAGGAGCAGAAGTATTGGCCCCAGACGGGCCAGTTTCATCATTTTTCTCTTTTGGAAGGGGAGAGCCTTTGCTATAAACTACCAATGCTGTGGATAAATCCAATGGCTCATTCCCCCTAAGGAACTCCTTCACCAAGGCATCCTCATCGACCTCTTCGGAGCCCGACTCGATCTTCCTGATCCTTATCAAAGTTTCCCAGGCCTCGGCTAGGGATTCGAGATAGCCGTCGCCCAAGAACGTTAAGTCGCGATGCATAAGGACGCGGGCTCCATATTCAGCAATCAACGGGTCAAACATGCATTTGACCTCTTCCCTGCCGGCTTCTGCGGCCGCCTCGAGGCGAGAATCAATCTCCTCCGCAGCCTCTCTTTTGCCCTCCTCACGGGCCTCATCCTTCATTTTCTCAACCCCGGCAAGTTCGTCATCGAGCTTCGTTTTCAGGAGACGAGTAGCAACGATTTCATCACAGTATCGCTGTGATTCTTCTTGAGCAGCTACCTTGTCCTCCTTCTCCTTGGAGAGTAATTCTTTCAGCTCTCTGACTTGCACAACTAGCGCGTCCCTCTCTTTTTGGACAGAGTCTTTTTCTAGGGCGAGGGCACCGCTGCGCTGGACTGCCTCATCAAGCTCCTTCTTGTGAGCCATCTCTAAGCGAGTAACTGCCTCAGCAGTATCTTTTGCGCTTTGTTCAGCGGCTTCCAGCTTCGACTTGTACGAAGCGAGTTCTACGTCTTGGTGCTCGATGATGTTTTTTTCGCAGCCAGCCTCCAGTTTCAGGCGATCAATCTCATGTTGACGCTCAACGGACACCTCCGAGATCTTCTCCACCAAGTGCACAAACGCGTCATGTTGAACATAGACGTCGTTATTGCAGGCAATGACACTCTGCTTCACATTCCCAGGAATATGGTAAATAGCCGGGAGGAACTTCAAACCGTCAAAGCAAATTTTCGGAAACTTGACCTTAAGATCGACCATCTTTTTCGCAACAGTTGGGTCAACCGCGGGAGTGGGGGAGGAGGCTTTGGAAGTTCTCCCCTTTTTCGTTGTTCCCGAACTTTCCTCGTACTCGATGAACCGGAGTGTTGTTCTCGAGGTGCATCAGAGTGGTAACCCTTCTGTGAAGTTTTCTCTTTATCCGGCACAGTTGGAGGAAGAGGATCACGGGACTGCGAAGATTGAGAATATGCCTTCTTGCGGTGAGACGACTCACGGGGACGATTGTCTCTATCTTCATAATCGTCTCTGCCCCTGCGTCTGCCTGAACCAGAGTCCTGTCCAGAGTGATGAAATATGGAAGAGCCATGAAGGCGATCGAGTCCGTGAGAATGCCCCATATAACCTGCAAAGAACGGAGATAACAACGAGTTAAGAAAAATCCGTGAGATAAGAAAAAAAAACTTGAAGTGTATGATGGAATGCGTATGTGCGTGCGTGTCCCAGTGTTCCCCCCGACGGACCCGTTCGTTTATCTTTACTAATCGGAGTGTTGTCTCCTTGGACCGGGAGTTGAACTCCCGCATTGCCTTTAACGGGCGAAGAAAACTTGAGGGCTTCAGGATCGTCAAACCCGTAATTGAGAATATCATCGGGAATAGACAGGTTCGACAGGCCCCTCAGGGAACTTTCCAGGTGCTGCGAGGAAGCCTCTTTCTCAGACGGGATAGGCATGACTTTTGAAGTGCCACCAATTTTCTCCTTCTTAACTTTATATTTTAACTTCCTCTTTCCCTTCGAAGGGGAGGATGACATCTCAATATCTTGAACTTCGACTGCCGGATTCCAAGCGGGACCGACATTCTCGCCTTGAGTCTCAAGAGCTTCGTCTTCTTTGCGCTCACCTTCTTCGTGCGTATCGGGAGTGCGACACGACGACGATCCGGCCTGTTTTTTCCCTTTACCGGATGAAGGTTTGGGAATGATGACACCTTTTGGAAGGCTGATCCGACGACCATGGGCTAGCAAGCCAAACCCCGACAGTGATTCATTCGAACTGATAGTCCGGATGTCTCGTTCCTCGGCAGGAAGAGCTCTAATGGCTTCAACAGCCTCAGAATATCCTCGGCCTTCCGGACGCGGGTTGATACCTGAAAAGATGAAACAAAGAGTTAGGAAAAGCATGACTCCGGTTAAATGCGAATAGTGACTCGGCAGAGAGACTTACTGCCTTCAACCCATCTCCTCGCAAAACCAAGAGGGCAGCACACATAAAACCATTCCTGTTTGTATAGGGCGAATTTACTGCATGCCCCGGTCAAGATTTGGCATTTGTGGTACGGCTCGAGGAACATAAAGGAAGGACTGTCTTTTCGTCTCTTGATCATATAAATGTATCTGATATCGCCAGCGGTTGGAGGTCTAGAGAAGACGGCCATGAAAAGTAAGTAGGTCCCGTATAGAAACGCATGGCCGTTCTGGTGCAGCTGCGACGGAGCTATGTCAATATACTGCAATACATCCCGGAGAAATAAATTGAACGGAGGCACGCTGCCCATCCAACACATGAACTTGTTACAGGCGGTATACCCGACTGGGGGCAGATGAGGACGATCGTGTCGCGAAGGGACCAACACGTCGGCGAAAGGGATCCCATGAATGGAGCATATCCGTCGGAGAGCGGCTTCGTTGATCTTCGAAGCTTGTGAATCGATCGGATTGTCAAGAAGAATTGCTGCCTCCAAGGCATCAAGTGCTAAGTTATGAGCAGGAGAAGTCGACGGATTAGAAGTACCAGCAGCTTCTGGCCTTGATGACGGCCCAGGCCTGTCGGATATAGTGGCGGAGCTAGACTTTCTTGACATCCTCAATAAATAACGAACCTGGCAAAGTGCTTGAGAAAGCTATACTCAAAAAACGTTGAACGTTAGAGTTAGCAACACGAGTTTTCCCCCCACGTGGTGTGTGAACTAATGCAAGCAATTGTGTACAAGCAATAAGAATCTAAAGATTTCAAAGATATAAAAATGAGCTTCGAGTCGTCGCCTTCGAAGACCGTCATCGCTGACCGTCTCAAAAAGCCCGCCTTGAGGTGATTACAGTTTCAAATTCAGAAAACAAGTGTTAATCAAACCCAGATTTAAGTCTACTAAAGCTAGGGAGTTAATGATCCGGGTCAGTGTCATATGATGGTGTGCTTAGATCTTTTGACCTTGTATAGATTAGGTAAGGCAATTGTTCGTTCGGCATTTACAGTGTTCGGCCTAAGTATGTTTCAACATTTATCATTGGTCGGCATTTATTATTTCCCGGCATTTGCATTGCTCGGCCTTGATATGGTTTGGTTAAGTTTTGTTCGGCATTCGGACTGTTCGGCCTAAGTATAGTATTCGGCATGTGTGTTTGTTCGGCAGGTCAGTTGTTCGAAACGTATACTGTTCGGCATGTCAGTTGTTCGACAATTATGTTGTTTGGTCTAAATTCTATTCGGCGTGTGTGTCTGTTCAGCATGTCAGCTGTTCGGCGCATATACTGTTCGGCATTTGGGTAGTGTTCAGCCTTAGTTTGTTCGGCTAAAGTAGCGCTCCACCCTCGATTACAATTCCACCCTACTCCTTCTCCATCTGCGCCGAACGACAGGAACAGATCGCCCGGCGAAGATTACGCCGTTCGACACCCCAACTTTCTTTTTCACCCAGTCTTGTTCGGCGCGAAGGATCTAGGCCTAACTACCATGCACCATTCGACGACTCCAAACATGCGAGCCATTTCTACTCGTTATGCAACCGTAGAAATGTCCCGTTTTCCACGTGATGAACCTAAACCTCGTGTTGAAGTAATTTTGGAAGGAACGATACCTAGTTCGAAGATCGAACTTGAGGAAAGATCAATTAGGCTTTATATCTGATTGGCTGGCGAGAATTGCAAGTCTCTTGGGAATGACAGATATGAAGGTGTAAAAGGATAATAGTGGAAGGACGCCTGGTTTTATAGGGAGAAGATGGAAGTTGAAAAGGCTATATCCGGTAGAACCGGTCAAAGTCGTAGCGTTCGGCTTCAAAGCGAAGTGTCGCTCGACACATGAGGATTGTTCGGCTTCGAACGCATCGTTCGGTGTCCAAACCATGCTCGTCTCACACCTCCTTCACTAACATTCTCGAGAAGGCACCTCCGAGGTAAGCTGAACTAGATTCAAAGCGCATCACGTTCGGTCACATAATACACTTTGGGGGGCAAGTGTTTCCTGGAGATTTGACCAGGCAACTAGTGCTCGGCATCAGGTAGCACTCGGCGTCAGAGAGTGTTCCGCACCTAGGAGTGATCGGCGAAGTACTCGGCATCCAGGAGGACTCGGCGTCAGAGAGTGTTCGGCATCTAGGAGTGATCGGCGAAGTACTCGGCATCCAGAGGGACTCGGCGTCAGAGAGTGTTCGGCATCTAGGAGTACTCGGCGAAGTACTCGGCATCCAGCGTACCCGGCATCCATGACACTTGGCATCAGATAGTACACAGCGAAGTACTCGGCATACCAGGCTACTCGGCGTCAACTAGCACTCGGCGTCAACCAATGCTCGGCGTCAGCTAGCGCTCGGCATCGATAGAACTCGGCAACAGGAGTGCTCGGCATCCAGAAGACGTTCGGTGGACATAACTATTCAACATGACACTATCGTTCGGCCAGCATGCATCATTCGATCAAGAGCTTCAGATAGAGTTACGATCGGCTTCAACTGCAACCATCCTGCACTTCCCACACATCAAACGAACCATTCAGCATAGAAAGGACTGTTCGGCATGGAAGGGACTGTTCGGCATGGAAAGGACTGTTCGGCGTCAGAGCGTTCGGCATACCTGGTTCGGCATGCAGCGAACACTACACCTGGGCTAGAGCGTTCGGCTACCAAGCCCACTTGGGAAGTCCAGCCCATCTTTGTCTATAAATAGAGGGGCAGAGTCACAGTGAAGAGGATCCTTTTTTTGGAGAGAACACCGGGGAGACTCTGCCATTTTTGAGACTCATCTTCTCCACTTAACAACTTCATTCAAGCATTTGATTCACGAATTGTATTTGTAATCAACAATAAGGAAGATCAATAAAGTTTAATCTCAAAGTGGACGTAGGCAATTACGCTGAACCACTATAAATTTGGTGTTCTTACTTTCTACATTTAAATTAGCATTGTCTTCTCTGTTTAATTTATCTTCATCACTTATATCTCTACACAATCTTTCTCTACGAGGTTAGTGACCAATTTTGGTGCTAACACCTTGCATAAAGTATTCCATATCTTTTTGTTCCACGCAAAGTTTATGTTCTCAGAGGCTTTTGTAATGTACTTGTACACTACAGCAGTGGAATACACCATGTTCTTACTAGACGACACAACCATATCAAACTGGACAGTAGGGATGTGAATCTGCTGTAGTTCATTCCACATATTTCTGATGGCTTGGTTGCTGGAGTAAGGAAGGGTGATATTACCATCATGGATGAACTTATTGGCTACTGCATTAAGAGGGATCTGAGTTTGCAGTATCTGGTTGTAAGTTATAACTTTAGACAGAATTAAACCGTGTTTAGCCCATGGATCAGACCAGAATCTCGATATGCCACAAGCTGCAGCGATAACTTGAACAAGGGGTAGCAAGGAAGATCTCAGGTTCAATATCGATCTCAAAACCCAGCTGCAGTTACATGGCACCACCATAGTCCAAAAATCATTGGATTTTAAGTTATATTTAATTGACCAATTGATCCAAATATTATTCCTCCTATTCAAAAAGTTATCAAAGTGTTTACTGTAGGCTGCCTTATTCCAGTTATTTAAATCAATGAAACCCAAACCACCATATTTCTTTTTGAACTCCACCTTATGAAAGGCAATGGGTTTCAGCTTGTTGGAGTGAATATTACTAGTCCATAAAAAATTCTTGACTGCTTTTCTGATCATAAGAATGAGTTTTTTAGGAAGCAAGAAAGTCCTACACTAGTAGGAGGAGTAGGCAAATATGACAGAGTTGGTTAACACTAAACCACTTGCTTGAGATAATAGTCTATTAGACCATATATTCATAGACCTAGTAATTTTATCATAAGAACCAAGACATTGGGAAGTAGTGATTTTTGTGCTTGAAAATGGAATTCCAAGATAGGAAGAAGAACCCATAATCATCTGCAAACCAGAAATCTCTGCTATATGATTAGCATGGTCCAAAGTTACACCTTCCATCTGAATACTCAATTTCCCAACATTTATGCAAAGACCAGAGAACCTATAAAAAGCCTGCAGAACATCAAAAATACTCTGAATTGAAAGATCAGTTGGCTTGGTGAAAATAATTAGGTCACCAGCAAACATCAGGGAAATGATCAAAGGATCTTTGCATTTTGGATGAAAAAGGATCATTTTTCTTGCAACAGTTTGATTTATCATGCAGGATAGAACTTCCATGACCAGAATAAATAAGTAAGATGACAACGGATCATCCTGCCTAATTCCTTGATTGCTATTGAAATACCCATAGGAAGCTCCATTGTAGCATAGAGATAAGTTCATAGTAGATAGGCAGGTATAGATCCAAGCAACAAAATGTTGTGGAAATTTCATTTTTGCAATCACCCTAACAATGGCAGTCCATTGTACAAAATCATATGCTTTTCTTCTGTCCAATTTCAGTAAGGCTCTTAGAGACACATTCACCTTGTTATAGTCTTTCAGCAACTCATGGCTAATTAACACATTGTCCAAAATACTTCTTTCAGGAATGAAGGCAGCTTGGTTGCTAGATATCGAGGATGGGAGTACATTTTTCAATCTTGTGGCAGTTATTTTGGAGATGCATTTATAGATAATGTTGCAATAAGCAATTGGTCTATAGCCCATAACATCACCAGGATGATCAGATTTGGGGATAAGACTGAGATTAGTAGCATTCATACCAGAGAGTATAGAGTTATGGTTGAAGAAGTTAGTGATTGCCTTACAAGTAACCTTTCCAATTATTTCCCAGCAAGTTGTAAAGAAGAGTGAGTTAAACCCATCTGGCCCACCATAAGAGTCCTTATTCATGCTAAATATACTTAATTTAATTTCCTCTTCGGTTACAAATTTAGATGGCTTTTTAATTTGTTCAGCAATGAGAACAGGAAGAGACAGATCATTAATAATGGATAGATCAGGAGAAAAATTTGTAGTATTACCTAGCAGGCTAGAGAAATAGTCTAAGAAGGCCTTATCCACTTGATGGGGGGTGCTAGCTTGTTGCCCATTTTGGTCCTGTATGCTATAAATATGAGACTTAGTCTGCTTGATTTTGAGAGAATCATGATAATAGCTCGAATTCCTATCCCCTAAAGCATCCCACTTTTGCCTAAGCTTTTGTTTCCTCATGTTGTCTTCAATTATAAGGGCTTTTTTGTACTGGTCAGATAGATCAGATTTAATCACAGCTGCATTCATGTCACTAGGATGGTTCATTGTTTTGTCTTGGGCTTCTATCAGCCTGACTTTCAAAGTATCTGACAAGAGCCTACCACTTCTAAATTTTGCCTTTTCCCAAGCTCGAAGATCCCTTTTGACCTGCTTCATTTTCTGTTGATAAATAAATATTGGATTACCGTACAAAATTTTGTTCCAAGCAACTGAAATAATATTTAAAAATTCAGGATCCTGAATCCAAGCAATAAAAAATTTAAAAGAGGAAGCTCTCTTAATGGTAGCATCCCCAAAGGTGATTAATTGAGGTGAATGGTCTGAAATCAGAGGGGAAAGAAGGTTTGATTTAATGGCAGGCCAAGAGGATATTGCAGCCATGTTGCAAAAGGCATTGTCAATTTTGCTGAAGATTCTAGACCCGGACCTGCTTTTGTTATTCTAGGAGAATCTTAAACCAACAAATGGAATTTGGATAAGATATGAGGAGGCAACTGAATTTCTGAGAGGAGTAATATCATTTATAGTGACTGGGTTCCCTCCATGTTTGTCATCCAGATTGAGAAGACAATTAAAGTCTCATAAAACGATCCAAGGATGAGATTCCTAGGCAAAGTGAGGGAGGTAGTTGTGAAGGATTTGTCTAGAGTTAGCTTGATTAGGAGCATATATAATAGTGATATACATGGATTTCATGGTTGGTAAGTGAAGCATGTGACAATGGATGAATTGTTTGTCGGAAAAAATGGGGTTGATTGTGAAAGTATTAGGATTAGAAAGAAACATGACGCGGCCATAAGGTGCTTCATGAAGATTGCAGTGAAGAGTCCAGAGGGGGTTGATAAGATTAGCAGACCGAGTAGTTAGTGATAAGTTTAATTTAGATTCCAACACTGCAACCAAGTGGAGGTTATTTTCTACAATATGGTGTTTTATTTGATCAATCTTGATATCACAATGGGCACTACACACATTCCAAGCAGCTATGTTATGTATCATATCACTTATTTGGAAGAGTTGTTTGCAAGCTTTTCTTTCTCCTAGTTGCAGGAGAACCATCATTATCATTTTCAGGAATGATGGAGGATGGGAGAAAAATGTTGACATCATTGAGATCAGAGAGGTTGTATTTTTTGTGTTTCTTGTATTTAATTTGCTTTGGTTGGCTGCCAATGGAGGAGTTAAAAATGGGAACAGAAACTGGGGTAGAGATTGTGGAATTAAAAGAGTTAGTGGATGAGACATTGGGTGGCAAGGTAGGATCATGATAACCAGGGGAGCATGGATCAACTTGTATGGTTCTCGGGTGTCAGATTTGACATTTAGAATTAGGTCATCATGGTTGGGTATGGCCTTTGAATGAGGGCCGATGATAGCAGCAAAAGGTGGGATTGAAGCATGAGGAAACTGGATTGTTTGGTTTGAAGAGGGATGTGGGGCATGGGAATCAAAGAAATTGTTGGTATTTATTTCATCGTTAAAAGTTGCAACAAAAGAAGGGTTGGATTTATTTGGAGGAAAAGGAAGGTTTGGATTGGCTGTTTCTTTACATGCATGCAAGGTATCACGTAGTGTTTCATGCGAGACACAAGTTTCTAGAGCATCATTATTTTCAGTATGATTATTGTTTTCATCATTTATGTTTTGTTCTTCTACATTAATTTCTCCCAAGCATTGGAATTTGTTGGATGATAGGAGATTATCAGCAATTAATCCATCATACTCATGCGTGTCAGCATTTTCTTTGTCATTTCCCATTGTGATATTATTTGCACCCTCTTCAAACATGGTTTCAGGCTCTTTGTCATTTATGAGCTCTTTTCCGTGTACATTTGCACTTGATAATTTATCTTTTCCACTTCCTTTGCCCATTTTAACTTTTATACTCACCTTTTTCCAATTTTGCCTCTACACTCCTTGTCTCTGTAACCCTTTATTTTTATTATGACCGTTAACTTAACTTGTCTTCATCATATTTTTTTTCCATATCAGGGTTTTATTCTCTCCTTTCCCTATCAGTTTTCCCAGTAGCAAGTATGCAGTGTTCGGTTTTATGACCAAAGGCAGTACAACTTGTGCAAACATCTGGTTTCCATAAGTACCTTACTTGAACAATCTGCACTTTCCCATCTAGCAGTTTCATAGGAAAGCTATTAACAAGTTCATGGTTTGGTACTTCTATCATACATTTCACATACAATATTCTATCAAGCTTCTCAATGTACTCATTCATACACAACAACTTCCCTAACCTTGATGACAACCAATTTATCCCTAAGTGAGACCACGCATAGATTGGGATATTGGAGAACTGAACCCAAATTGGAACTGAAGTGATACTGCTACTTCCATTTCCAACCTCTGGATTCCATTGTTGTATTATAAATAACTTGTTGTTCATAATTATGGGATCTCCCCTTAAAATTTTGGCTTTATCCTCACTACAAGAAAGGAGAAATAGAAATACAAAACCATCAAATTTCACTTTAATCGAACCTTTCAATCTCCATACTTTTTTCAGATGCTCCACCACGGCAGTGTACGACAACGGCTTGTCAAAGAAAAGGCAACGATGTAGTTTTCCCATAGTGATTTCCCTACTTCGATGACGTTAGATGAGTGGACCAGAGCATCACCCTCATAAGACGGTTCAAAAAGTACATGGGTGTAAGACCCTGCATTTCTAGGTTTATTTTTAAAAAGGTTTGACCATGTGGGTGCATGAGGAGGTGGCACAATAGGAACATTGGATTGACAAGGGTCAGAGGAAGGAGTACAAAGGGTTGTAGGAGTAGGAAGAAGTGGAGGTAAAGTAGAAAGAGAAGGAAAGGGAGGAGAATTAGAAGAGAGGGGGGCAGGCAACGAAGGAGATGGTTTAGAAAGCTAAAGGGAGGACCGAGACTTGGGCGAAGGAGGGGGCAGTGGTGGGGGTGGTAGGGACATAGGCGGGAAATTTAGAAATTTGGTTAAGGGAAAGAGGCGGGAAGAACGGGAGCAACCATTAAAAAGAAAAAAATGACGATTTGAAGTTACTATTTTAGTTAAAGAAAAGAAATAAATATCACATTGATATTTTGCACAAGAAGAGTAAGAGGGAAGTGCTACGATTAAACAGAGAAATTGATTGAAGACCATAGCAGCATGTCTAAAAAATACAGGCGTCTTCTTATTTTTGCCAATTGATTAAAAGATTTCAAAGAAAAATGGGTAGCCCAGCTCTTGAAAAGATCCCGCCTTCATCGAGAAAGCGTTATAAAAGAGAATGTGCAGCTGACTATGCTCTTTTGGATGCTTATTGAAGATAGGAACACTTTTGTAGAGTTCCTTTATAAAGTTTATTCTAGGAACCTTTTTACTAATTTTCCTTTTCCGGGGAAAGAGAGCGGGGATGCGTTTGCATAATAGATATTTGAATGATCATGGGTCTGATTCTCATCTTGAGAAATGTTGGAAACTTCTTAGGGTTGATGTCCTTTCACTTTCCTCGTGCACTCTTCCTGCTGAAAAAGTCAAGTTTAACAAAGAGAAATTTATCTTTTAATTTTACAAAGAGTCTATATTGTATGAACTTGAATGATTTTGTTGTTGTATTATGTAATTCAAACAATCTTTATAAGTATTGACATTCTTATTCTAGGCGGCTTAGTTTAAGGTTGGTAACTATGATTCCATGTGGTTTATGGTCTTTGATAGATTTGTTTGCTTTTTTGCTTCTTCGAAGAATGCTTTTAGATAGGCTTTGATTTGAGAGTTGCTTATCGGGTGTTATAGTACTTGTTTGCCACCTTCCTTGATGAGACTTTCCCTTTTTCTTCTAGAAAAGCACAAAGTAAATAATTATGATTTCCATAATTTTGAGAAATTACTTCTTTCCCAAATCAATCATTTTTTTTGTAAATGACAAAGAAATTTGTGAAATTTTTTTCTTATTGATCTCTAAAATTTTGAGAACTTGGTTTTGAAATTTATCTTTTAGATTAATTATTGAATCAGCAGAATTTCAGACGAATCAGATTAGTTTCCCTCCACACCTTTGTTGCATAAATTTCCTTCCCTCTATCTGGGTTTCATGGATGGCTCTTCGGTGACTATTCTTTGTCTCGTGAGATTTATAGGCATGGAAAGTTACTTGTCAATTTAATAAAAGACTAGAAACCCGCTCGATAAGATGGCCGTAAATTCAATTGATAAGAAGGCCAGAAATCCATCTGATAAGATTCACACTTCAACTTATAGAAGATTGGAAATTCGATCGATAGTGGAGATTCCTGTTATTCGACAGGGTATTTCTGATAAAGAGATTCAAAATTTCCCAAATATCCATATGACGCTGAGACTCTTGGTTCTGGGTAATAGATAGTCCTTGACCTTTCCTTTGAAGGCTGCTTTAATTTTAGCTTACCAGATTGGTCATGTTTAATTATATTTCCTCTTAGAAAATTACTTTGATCCATTCTCAAGATGAAATTACACTTACCGAATTAATCTCTCTTGTCCCTTATCACCTTATAGGTAATGATTTTGGCTGGTCGGTGCAATTGGTTAGTCAGCTTAGACAGAACCAAAGTCTTATCCATCCTCCTTCTAGGAGGCATTCCAATTAGGCTTTATAGGAGAAACTGAAGGCTGGTCAGTGCTTTGGCCAAGCCATCTTATGCGGGACCAAAGGCTTACTCCATCATCCCTATAGAAGGCGCTTCGGCCAGGCCACATAGGCGGGACCGAATGTTTGTGGTGCTTTAGCCAGGCTACCTTAGGCAGGACCAAAGGCTTACTCTAACCTCCCTCTAAGAGGTGCTCCAGCCAGGCCCCGTAGGCAGGACCAAAGGTTTGCAGTGCTCTGGCCATGCCTTATAGGCCAGACCAGAGCTTACTCTAACCTCCCTCTAGGAGGTGCTTTGACCAGGCCCTTGTGACGGGATTAATGACATTTCCTTTATTTTATAATTCCTTTGTATGAAGTATTTCTTCCTATTAAGCACTTTATCTTTGTAGATACATTCGATCTTTTACTCAAATCTTGTTAATAAATTCTTGGAGTTCTCCTTTTCCCAAAAAATTCTCAATCATCCCTTTAAGGGCTCGACACTGATTAATTTTATGTCTATTTGTTTGGTGATATTGGCAATAAGGGCCCCCAAAATTTCTTTCATTTCCTTGTCTCTTCTTCTTTAAAGGCCAATAGCCTAACCTCTCTTTGGTTAGAAGATAGATGTTTTCATATGAGGTTATAAGGGAATGAGCTCTTGTAGATCAGAAATTTCTGGGGGATTGTGTCTTTGGTTCCCATTTGGCTTTCTTGTAGCATTGGGTAGGCTCTTCAAGTGTAATGGAAAGTTTTCTCTTAAAAAATTCTTGCATTCTAATTGATATGGGAGAGCGATTGATTACTCCCTTCCACTTTTGGGAAGAGTTATCAAAATCCTTTGTTATTTCATTTTCAAAGATAGTTCCTTTAGCTTGGAGCTGTATAGTTTCTCATTTCCAAGAACAGATCATTCTTTCTCTTGTTTTCTTTTCTTAGAGCAGGATAATAAACGAAGATCGAGGTAGATCCCATATGGAATGGATTTATACTCCATTTATCCGGTCATAAAAAAATTACTCGTCTCTTTTTAGCCAAAGTCTTCAATGCCAATTCTCTTAACACTTGTTCCTCATGGAATTGAAGACTGTGGGTCACTCGGTAAGTTGACTTGGTAAAGCAAGGCTCGAAGGATCCTCGTTCGGAGGTAGTGATTATGCGGTTTGATAGGTTATGCATGATATAGAAAGTCCTCAATAGGAATATACTGGATATGTAGAGTTTTTAAAGCCCTCTATAGGGATATGTAGGAAACTGAAAGTCCCTAAAGTCCTCTGTAGGGATATGAAGGAAATCGGAGGTCCCTAAAGTCCTCTGTAGGGATACGTAGAAAATCGGAGGTTCAAGACCTCCTTCTAGCGCCAAAATGTTAACAAATTTCTTTGCTAACCAAATATGCAGGGCACGCTAAGGCTGGTTTGGATAAGGGCTTAAGTAGCCTTATGCAAGATTGGGATAATATGCAAGCCCAGTTCGAGTCTAAGAGAAGTCATATGCATGTTCGTTATTCTAACTCAAATCCAAAAGATAGTCATATGCTTGTCCATAGTTCAATAATAGTTAAATGTAGTTATTCAAAAGAAGTATGCTATGCAAAAAGTTCATTATTCAAGTCTTTATGTGTAAAAAGTTCACAGATTACAATCGGCTCTAAAATCCCCAAATTAATTTAGGGTTTACGACTTTTAAAACTTGAGAATGGGAAATAAAGAATTTTTTTCCTCCCAAGCAGTGGAGGAGTGCCTATTTATAGAGGTAGTGGCAGGCGGGTTGGCTGCCATATGTCCACTCAGCTTGATGTATGTTATTTGTTCAAATCCTTGATATTTGATATCTTTCCTTCTTGGAGATTCGGCATCCTCCCTACATGAATGAAGCTCGACATCACTCACTCTTATAAGTTCGGCAATACTATCCTCCTTTGGTAGCTACTCAATAGCCTTTATTATGGTAGGTACTTGACAATGGTTATTTTGGTAGTAGCTCGGTGACAGTTGGTGCAGCATAGACTAATTATCTCTAGAAGCTCGACATCTTCATTCCGAGACTAAATGCTCGATATCTTTCTTTTTACTTGTTCTACAACACTTTTTGTTGTAGTGGTTCGATACCTTCCCCTTCATATTTATCAATCCGGTTATCTAAAGGCTCGGTAGCCTTTGCATTATAGAAGCTCGATATAAATAAGTGTTTGTTGATTTGGCATCTTCATTATCTTGTAAACTCGACACCTTGTTTTGTTGTTGATGTTTGTTATTACTTCTGTTTGCTATATGCTTGCCATTCCTTATAGTTGTTGAGACTCGACACATTTTCCGCCTTACATGCTCGACAACCTTTATGGTTGTTGAGGCTCGACACCTCATCTTTTCTTTATTCAAGCTCGACAACTCTTACATTTGTTAAACACTTGCAGCACAACAGCTTTAGAGGTTTGACACCTTTTTTATATTTGTTAATTACTTGAGTATGTGACATCCTTCTTATCATAGAGGTTCGACAACCCTTTTCTTTTAGACGTTCGACGTCTCTTTGTAAGTGTTTGAAGCTTGTTACCATTTGTTAAATGTTGAGTGCTTAATGACCTGACTCCCTTCTGGCCCGACACCCCTTATTTTTGTCAAATTCGATACGTTCTCTTTAGAAGCTCCGCATGTATATTTATAGTAACAAGCAACAACATCTGATTCTAACAACACTTTACCAATTTCAAGCGCTTCCAAATCTTCATCCTCTAGGCGGTCGTACTCTAATGTTTCCACATCAAACTCAGCACCACCAGAGTAGTCCCGTTCCTGCATAATTATTTCCTCTCAAGCCATTTCTAATGCCCTAGGATACCTCTTATTGAGCTACCTCAAATTCCTAGAATTGACGATGTTCGCATAAAAGCAAACAAGATTGGGCTCTATTTTGGCCTTGATCGGTCTTTAATAGTACTCACCTGGAGCTCGACTTCCTTTTGCGCTTGTTGGGAATCCAATAGTTACTCCACATACTATTGGGCCTAGGTAAGGGCCTATCTTTATCTTTCCTTTCAACCTCTAACGTGGCCTTCAATTTTTGGATTTCTAAAGCCTGCTCATCAACATTTTTTTGAAGCTATTCGTTTTTCAGAGTAAGAGAATGGATCTTATGATGTGCGGCTTCAACCTTATTCTGCTGCCTTTTAGATTGTTCTTCAAAAGACTTTTTCTCTTCTCCTAATTTCTTCTTTGCATTTGCCAGAGATGTCTTAAGGTTCTTGACATCTTTATCCAAATTATCAATGATATACTTATTATCTTCCTCTATCAGCTCCTTCCCCTGGAAAGCCACCGTTTTTTCTAAATTAACCTCAGAAAGAGCATCCGCAAGCCTCCTCTATGTGTAATACTGATGATAGACATCATTTATGCAAGCCGTGACTTCCAGGGCAACATGATGAGGGATATCATTTGGATTATAAACAAATTTAAACCCATCAAAACATATCTAAGGAAATGCTCGTTGCATCGTGACGAGCTGTGGGTTAGAAATAGACTCAGTAACTGTTGTAGAAGTAGGGATAGTAGCTTTGAATTACCCCACCTATATACCTGTACAACCAAAGAGTAACCCTAAGTAATACTGTCTGGTTATACAGAGAATGAGGTGATATTGGGCTTAAACACGTGAATATTCCCTTGGGCTAACACCGGTACATATCTCAAATCGTATAAGACTTACTATAATGTACTCGGTATTGGCACAAAGCAATAAGCACGTGTGCCTCCAAGATAGAATAGTACATAACACATAACAAATAACACAGTGCATAGAGCCAGAACACGATGATAAAATATAACACATCACAGTCACGTAGTCATAGTGGGTCTATAAAATTACAGTCCCTAGCTTACCATAAATATACGCCATATCAATACATCATAACAAATATAAAATGTGGCTACAATATATATAAGGGAATCTATCATCCTAATATAACTACTAGCTTCCAAAAGAGTCCCATATAGCATGAGAGTTACTTCGTAGCTGCACCTGGAATATTTCAGACTGACATGAGTATTATAAAATAACACACCGATCATACTAGGTCTATAATGATATGCCAGTGTTGATAAAAAACATAATATAAGTATGTATCTATGGATTTGTATACTTTACACGTTAATCTATATCACCCATCCAAGTAGTCCACATAATATAAACATATCATTCATCCATCAATCATAAAATAATCACAAACATACATCCGTACAATCATATCATTATGAATAACTCATAAAAGGTAGTGATGGGAATTGACTGTACGACGAACATATAGTCCCAAGTAGAGCCACATCTCTATACTCAAGTAAGATGTATAAATAGTATATGTCTATCATCACTCAACATAAAATTAGACATGAGACTGATGGCTGCCTACCCTCTCTAGGTGTCACACACATGTGTCCATTAACATGACTCCTACAGTCTTCGTCACCTCTACGGTCGTCGTGACTCATATTCATCAGTGCTCATCTACGCAAAACCTTGGTCACGACCTTACAAGTGCCCATTTGGTAATAGACTATTGGACTATGTGACACATGGGATAATAGACATTGACCCTACTATACTCACTAAAAGTGTGTTACAGATCCGGGGCACGACTCTACAATCAAGCCGCTAGGATGGATACTAGCTTAATCTGGTTCACTCCAACAAGTATAATAGGAGTACACATCATGATAAACATACATATAGTTACTATATACATATAGGCACCAACCTAACTCACCACCATAAGTATCACCTCACATAAGTACTAACGCAATACCATTATTCCCGTCACATGAGGGTCATCTACTTACAATGTATAATCGAATAAATATCACTAGGCGTCCCATACCACCATATGTTACTCATTTATTTATTCAATACCCATAAACTACACTTAATCTCCATAATATTTTATGAAACAAGTCTGATGAATAACCAGAGAATTATTACCAAAACTCTTATACCATATGGTATTATAACTACGCTTATTCAGATTTCTCGTTACACATGAACTACAAGTATACATATGATTTGTAAAAGTAATTACATTTTTAGGAAAGTATTACACATCATTTTGAAAGTATTAATATTATTTTATAAACAGAATGATGCTTTATTATATTATAATAATTAAAATAACACTTAGAAATATCTAAATTGACATACAAACCCTTTTTAATACTTCAATAAATTCAGAATATAACTTCTAAATCATCAAGTAAGCATTACAAAACCTTTTGATAATTTTTAATAATCAAATAAGATTTTTATATGTCATTAAATTCCAAAATCAATTTATTATTAACAATCCTATTATTGAACCGATATTTAATTTATATAATCTTTTATCATAAAATAAATTTTGTATTTATGATGTATACAATTTATATTTTATTTACATATTTTTATGTTTATTTTTTAAGTAAAAATCTTAAAATTCCAAATTTCTAAATTTATGATATCATTTCCATAAATCGTCTTTTATTTTATTAAAGCTACAAATTTTCTCTTATGAAATATAATTGGTATATAATATTATTAATCATATTTTATTTTATTTTATTTTTATTTATTTTATTTATTATATATTTTTAATTCTATTGGGCACAGAATTCTTCCCACCGGTGGACCGCGGGTGCGCACCAGTGTCGCGAATTTAATAACCCTATTTCTATCTTTTTGATCGAATTTTGGCATCTATCTTCCATCCTCTCTTCTAATTTAATGCATACACTATTGCATAACCATACTATGATACAATCATGTCCATATACATCCATTCACCCGATTAAATCCATGATCAAGAAGAAACGAGGAGAAATTCTTTTACATTAAATGGGTTCTATAGTTTGCACAAGCACACGATCATAATTCCACACATCTTAGAATCATATGGACATATAAAGTGTGTTCGAATACTCAGCTAAAGTTGAAGAACTTCAGTATCCCCTATAGCTACTCCTACCTTGCTTCTCTTTACTATAAAATTTCGGTTCCAAGAATTTGTGATCAAAGCTTAGATTTCAACTTAGCTTTTGGTGTAGATTGATATCAAGAAGCGCATACTTGAATTTTGGAATTTTTAGGACATTATTTTATTTTTAAAGCGGAGGTGAGAGCTTGAGCAATTTTTTTAGAAAATGATGTTTTGAGCTACAGGATGCTTCAATTTGATAACGTGAGCTCATATTTATAATTAATGAGGGAAAAATCTTGACTTAGAAATGTCAAGACACAAGAGTGAAGGGGTTTGGGCTAATTGGGTTTAGACTTCATTTGATCGCTAATCTCTTTTCCTATTTTCCTTTCATGAAACAATTATTTCATTCTTGGCCTAGCCCATTATAATTCAAATAAAAATCATATTTAATTTTCCTAACATTCATATAACGTTGTTTATATTTTTGTAAAACTATTTTTTGCAATTTTATCTATTTAATTTAATTATTTCTTTAAATTCCTATTTAAACTCATTTATTAAATAAATTCTAAATTCCTTTAATAATTAAAAATAAAATTCATTCTATAATTAAAATAAATTCTAGACTCATTTTTAAATATTATTCTTTATAAAAAATTATTTAACCATTTAAATTCAAATCATAAATTTATCTTCAAAATTTTCAAAATATCTAAATTAATATGTATCTCATTTAAAATTCTTTTTGTTTTAATAAAATATTTTCCATTAAATTATCAAATTATTCTTATAATTTCATATTTATTATATTAAAACACATTTAATTATTTTAATCTTTATTTAAAAAATTCCTAAATAAATGCTTCTCACAACGGGTTATTATAGACCCCCTTAGAAAAATTGCATCCTCGTAATTGTTTCTTAAGGAAAATTTATAATTAGCTAATTAATTTCTAGCTTATCTACACCATCTACTATTAAAACAAACTAATAACATAACATACCCGACTCACGTGTATCGAAAAATAACTCAGGGTAGGTCTATTCCACATATTTTTTGGTTTCCCAAGTACAATCCAACGGATTGTCAGACCACTACACCTTCACTAATAGGACCTTCTTACTTCTAAGCCGTCGGACCTCCAAGTCAACAATCCAAATAGTGTGTTGCATATAAGTCAGATTTGGGAATAGCTCGAGCACCTGAATGTCTTTTGGTCCTCAACAGTCTTTGAATCTTGTAGACACTTCCTCAATTAGGAAACATGAAAAATGTTATGTATACCCGAAAAGTGATCTGGAAGTGCTATCCTATAAGCAACTATGCCAATTCGCTCAACATTCGGATACGGGCCAACATAATGAGGTGGTACCTTTCCTAATTTGCTAAACCTCATGACTCCCTTTAGAAGAGATATCTTCACATACACAAGATCGCCAAATTCAAACTCTATTTCCTTTCTTCTCCTATCAGCATATGACTTATAATGATCCTAGGCCTCCTTCATCCTTTGCCTAATTAGGTCAAACTTCTCAAAAGCTTCTTGGATTGAATTAGGACCCAAAACAACTTTTTCCAGTTTCAAACTAACTGGACGGTGATCGACCCGGTCTACTGTATAAAGCTTCAAATGGAGCCTTGCCGATGCTGGATTGATGGCTATTATTTTAAGCAAACTGAACCAAACAAAGATGATCTTTCTAGCTACATCTAAAATCAATCATACAGTTATGAAGCAAATCTTCAAGAATCTGATTTACCTGCTCTGTTTAACCGTCAGTCTGTTAATGATATACTGTGCTAAAATTCAGCTTTGTTCTTAAGGCTGAAGACTCTTCCAAAATCTACCATAGAATAAGGGATCCTGGTCACAAGCAATAGAGCTAGAAATACCATGAAGTCTAACAACTTCCTTCACATACAACTTCACCAAATATGGTTGGTTCTATTTGGCTTCACCGATATAAAAAGTGCTTACTTGGTTAAATGACCTACCACTACCCATATACTATCATGACCACTTATTGAACGAGGTAATCCATCAATAAAATCCATTGACACCTGCAACAACATACTATTATTCTCATAGGGATTTATATAAGTGAACTGTTATATAATACAATCCACTAATACTTGATCTAATTTCCACTAGGGAATTTTGAATGGCTGAAGCAAACCACTGGGCTTCTGATGTTCAACCGTCACTAGCTGATATGTCACATACCCCTTCACATACTTGCCAATGTCACGCTTCATTCATTCCCAGTAATAAAGATGTTTCATATATATATATATATACACATTTTACTACCACGTGGGTAAACAATATAGCATGATCGATGGCAACCATCCATTACTTCTTTACGGAGATTATTATATCAAGAATTATTAATCTACTCCTTCTCCGTAATCAACCATGGGAATCAAGAGCATAGCTAACAAGATCATTACCCTCATCACCAGATTCCAACCACTGAATAAGCACAAGAATAACACGGATCTCTCCTCTGATCTTTAGTGATCAATCAATTAGAGATGGTCTTAACACAATACTAGCTAGCATTGCTCCTGAACTAGCTACTAGACTTCTATCTTGAATCTCACACATAGAAAGTATCGCAACGTCCTTTCATTCAGCAATCATCATAGAAACAACGACTTGATGCTTCCTACTTAGTGCATCAGCTACTCTATTGCCTTTTCCAGGAGTATGGTGGATCTCAAAATTATAGGCTGCTAGGAATTCTAGCCACTGCTACTGCCTCATATTAAGATCCTTCTAAGTAAATAGATATTTCAATAAATTATGATCTATATACAAAACAAATCTCTCTCTAAGAAAATAATGATGCCAGATCTTTAATGTAAAGACTATGGTAGCAAGCTCTAAATCATGGGTAGCATATCAAACTTCATTAGGCCTCAATTGCCTTGATGCATGAGCTACTACTTTGAAGGAACTGGACCAGCCCGCAGCTGAAAAATGAGTGAATTTCAATTTTTTTAGCCATTTTGGATCTATAATGGGCTTATGAAGTCTAAATATACTTAGAACTAGTTTCTTTTAAATAAAATCAATATTTTATTTTATTTCATAAATAAAGTTTTACTTTAATTTAAGGGGCAGTTCACTAGAAGGACAAACTTTACAGTCCAATTAGTTTCTAGGACACACATCCATAGAAATTAATTTCAAGGCCAAAGTCAGCAGAATAATTACTTTTAAGGACAAAGTTAGCAGTACAATTACTTTCAAGGACATAATTTCATAGGTTTTTAGGCCTTAGAAACTAATAATTTTGCATTTTGTCCTTAAAAGTAATTATTTCAGTTGTGTGTCCTAGAAACTAATTGCACTTGTTAAAGAGACCCTTGTGGCTAATTTCCACTTAATTTAATGTGTATATAAATTAGAGTATATCAAATATACTCTTATATACATATTTGTGTAACAATAACTTATTAAATTTATTTAGAGAAGGAAACTTTTCATTTTCTATCTCTTAGATTATTCAATTAATGACGAGGCATAAATTTGTTTAGAGAAGGAAACTTTTCATTTCCTTCCTCTTAACTTATTCAATTAATGACAGGGCATAAATTTATTTATAGAAGGAAAATTTTCATTTCCTTCTCTTAACTTATTCAATTAATGAGGGGGCGCATTATTTATATGGAGAGAGAAACCATTCATTTATCTCTCTTTAATTAAATTGATTGATCATATGAATATCATTAATTAGCAACATGTATATGGCATGAATGTAAGTATAAACAAATATATATGTTATACTGTAATTCTGTAAGTGGACATATAATAGGTGCTATCAATTGATGGCAAGGTGTAGACATATAAACAAAATTAAATGGATAGCTAATCACATAAAGGAAAAAATGGGAAATAAATAAAGGGTAACAACGATGATTGAATCAATTTCCCATTTCGTAAACTTAATTAATGCAACATATAAGGATATAAACAGTCGAAAATAAATGTATGTATATATCATTGCCTCATTTAAATTGCTTCCTCCTTTTGGAAAGAAATTTAATAATACTTTGACAATATGAAATACATGTAATAAATTTTATATATGCAAACATACATATAAAATTAATTGTGTGTCTATAAGATTAAATCAAGTCTTTCTACTTAATAAAAATTAGAGATTTATAGCAATCAATTTAAAAGTAGGTTTATTGTTAAAACATTAATTGTATGTATGTAATATTCAATAAAATATCTCGAATTAATACGAATTAGAGACTATAGTAATCAAATTAAAATTTAGATTTAATGCCAAAACATCTTCCTTATTTTTCAAAACAATACAAACACAAAATACATATATGTAAACTTTCAAATCTAAATTTACATTTTGTTTTATATGATTTAAAACATGAATCTTCAATAAAACACTGTAATATTCATAAACAAATTTTAGCTTAATTTGTAAAAGTAAAATTCAATTGGAACAATACGAACTTAAAATTTTTACATCTAAAGGATTATACTTTGAATTGAATGTTTACAATATAGATCTATAATAAAACATTGTATTCAAGCATATATAAATTTAATTTTAATTTAACAAAATAAGAACCGAATTGATAAATTGAACATACAAAATTTCTGTTCTAAAAATTATACTTTAAATTAAATGTTTAGAACATAGTTCCAAACCAAAACATTATATTTAAACATATACAATATTTGTTTTGATTTATTCGATAAAACACCAATTGATTCATTCAACAAACAATTCAAGCTACACAGACAATTTTTAACTTAAATGAGGCAGTGATATGTACATACAAATTATGATAATTAAATTTCTCTTTCAATAGACATTACATCAAATATCATTATCTGTTAAAGAAAAACATACCTTATTACCAAAAGCCTTGAAGCACATCTTGAAAATGGATTCCCCTTAGGATATTGCCTAGAAGTCACACCTTGAATGATGATATCTACTTAGATCTTCAAAATCCCCACCCTATCCTTGCAAGAGATGGATGAACCACTTTTGCTATTTTTTTTGATGTTTTCATATGGAGTTGAAAGAATTTGGAAATTTTTTTTCTACCATGAAAATTTAGGAGAAGAGAAAGAAACAGAGTGAATGAGAAAGAATGAATTGTATATACAAAATGAATTATGAAAGATTGAAACCTTTTCCATTCTTTAATTAAAACTTCCCTAATTAATTCCCTTGATTGTTTCTCTCTCTCCAATCCTTTCTTTACACGTTTACCATCAAATGACATAAAATTTCCATAAATCATGTCATCAAATGACATAAAATTTCCATAAATCATTTCATGCAATTATCTTTAAATTACATAAACATCGTATATCAATGCGCGCAAATATAACTTTTATAAATGCATTAAATAATTACAAAAAACTTTCAAACATCAAATAAAAAAAGTACTTTTGGAACACCAGTGGGCATTAAATTAAAGAAAAAATTTAAGTACTATACTTCACTTTAATATGGAAATGTAAGAATGAGTTTATTGTCTTCTTTGATGGTTTTTAGAGAAAGATAGAATTAAGAAATAAAAATCTTAATGAAGAGATAGATCGTTCGAATAATAAAAAGGATCCATACATTCATTCCCCCAAAATAGGACTAATGCTCTAATTAATATTTCTCAAATATCAATTAATTTAATCAATTTACAACATTTTATAAATTAATTAAATCATGTGGTTTTTCAAAGCATTCATCATTATGGTTGTGCAACTCAAAGGTGTAAATTTAGTCAGCGATTGATATCGAACTATTCGAATATTAACGTTTACACGTCACTTAGCGGGTGGTGTGACATTTTGGCCGAATTTATCGCTTACACATCTTTTGGTAAAATCCAATTTTACTTATTATAAGTGGTACCTAATAATGACAATTATTTACACCAATTCTCTTCGTCAAAACTATATCACTTTGGATTTATGGAATTTGGTAATGGCCAAAATTCCAATATCATCCACATTCAACTTTATAATCCAAACAGAACATCCTTGGTTCAATAATAATAATTATTATTAATTGAAATGCTCTGGCCAAAGACTTTGACTTTGAGTTAACTTCAGTTGACCGTGATACTAACCTCATATAAATGAGGAGACGAATCCTTTCTTGAATAATGTTTCACTTGCAATGCTTCCATTCAACCCAACTATAGCCATTCGATGGACGCCGTGCCATGATTTAACTATAATCAAAGCGGAGTGTTGGGTACGTTTGTACCACTACCAAGCCAACACAAAGAAGTAGCAACCGAACCATTCGGTACCGAACCAACACAAGGAGACAGCCACCGAACCATTCTGTACCGAACCAAAGCAAGGAACGAACCAGCCTTCTCCAAGACATTCCAAACCAAGCTTCTACCGGACCACCTACCACCGGACCAAGACGTTCCGAACCAAGCTCCTACCGGACCACCTACCACCGGACCAAGACATTCTGGACCAACACTACCAGGCCAGATCGCGTCAGCCCTGGCCCACCAGCAGCTATATACATCCAAGACCCCTGCCCCCAGACTCACTCTATAAATAGAGGGGCAGGGGCACAACAATGGGGGACAAGTTTGAGAGCTCAAGCACAGAGAGTACTTTCAAACAACTTTCAGATACTTGTATCAAAGCTTTGTACTTGTAATCTGAACTAAAAAGGAGAAATAATATATAAAGTGGACGTAGGCACATTCTAGCTGAACCACTATAAAATATGTGTGTCTTTTACAGTTTAGTCCCCGTTTTTCATATATTTGCATAAATCACCCGAATCACAAAGAACAACATAAAATCCATTAAATCATACAACTTGGAGGTGTTTGTCCATTTTTTGTGCAAACATTTTTGGTGCTTTTACTGAGAACTAGAAGCTCGAAGCTTCAGCTTCTTCCACTTAACCTTCTTCCTAGCAGCATCGTTCATTGCTTGGAAAACATGCCTCCCAAGCAGAAGAAAGATGTTAACAAAGGAAAAAACATCGCAACCAGCAGTCTTCCAGATCCAGTGGTCACAGACTAAGTAAATCGTCCCCCTCCAGTAGTAGTACCAAATGACGGTCAGGCAAATCCGACCACCCCTGCCGCAGAACAGCCGGCAGCAATTACTAGGGCAGATCTAGACAGGGTTGTGGCTGAAGTGACTAACCGCTTCACGTCCCAGCAGGAAGCCTTGGTGGACCATCTCATGTCACGCTTAAGGGATGCTGAAGAGTCCAACCGCAACACTGAATCATGGGGTGAGTCCCAGTCTGGAGGATCTCAGAGACAACAACGATCTTCCTTCTTCGAAGGAGCTAACAACAGAAGCGGCCATGGTAGGAGCCGAGATCGAGCACAGCCCGAAGTTAGGCCTGAGGAAACGCTTGGAACCGAACCCAACGGGGGAGGTACCGGGCGGAGGTCAACTGTAGCTGAGACGGTTGTACTGCCTAACCACGGAAACGCCAATGAACGGGGCCGAGCTAGAATCCAGCCCGAAGTTGGACCCGAGGAAGTGCTTAGATCAGAATCCAATAGGGGAAGATCAAGGCAAGGGCCAGCTGTAGCTGATCCTAGCATGCTCCCAGAAGACCAAAGACAGCCACTGGAAAATATCAGGAATGATAGACGATACCATCCCTACAGGTCATCTGGACGGAATCAATCCCACAGAACAGAACCAAACTCGTTTCTATCTGCTCCAAATTCTGATGAAAGGATGGCACGCTTGTTCAGAGAGTGCGTCCAACGGGATCAAAGAGATCGAGGGATAGGCGCTAGGGTAACCAGCCCTTTCGCCCGCAATATCGAAATTGCTATCACCCCCCGAGAATGGAAAATGCCAATAATGGAACCTTACAAAGGAACCTCCGACCCCATTGTACACTTACAGAGATACACACAGCATATGCTCATGAGTGGAGCAACAGAGGGAGTACTATGCAAATGCTTTCACTATTCTTAGCAGATCTAGCTACCTCCTGGTTCTGTCATTTACCCCAGGGATCCATCAGCTCGTGGGAAATGTTGAAAGAAAAGTTTATCAGTCAGTTCCGCATTCATGTGGAACAACCCAAGGACGCTTATTCCTTATCCAGTATCAAACAGAAACCTGGAGAGAAACTGCAGCAATACCTAACCCGATTCAATGCCGCAGCGGCCGCAGTCCAAGATGCCGATGAGAAGCTTATCCTAATGGCCCTCTGTAGTGGCGTGCATCCGGATACTAAATTTGCTAGAAGGTTGACAAAAGAAAAACCAGCTACTTTACCCGATTTCTTCCATGAAGCCGGGAAATATATGAGGCTTGAAGATGCCGCCACTGAGGGGCAGTCAGGGCAACAAAATAAGGCAGCTCACGGCAACACGCCCGCTGCAGCGAAGGACGTTCGAAGAAATAATTCTAGAGACAATGCTGGGGGCAAGAAGGGAGAAAAGCGCCTATATAGGCCAGGACGAAGGTTCGACACTTACACTCCTTTGAACGAAACCATTGAAAACATCTTCCTTGCCACCCAGGACGAAGTTAGATACAAACGCCCACCATACAAGAAGGAATCAGATAACGCGCAGAAGTCCGGAAAGTTCTGCCGCTTCCACGAATCTCATGGGCATGATACCAATGAATGCCATCATTTTCGGGACTTGATTGAAGAACACATCAGAAGGAAAAGACTGGAACGCTATGTAAGAGGTCAGAACATGACTCCAGCTCCTACCAATGAGAACCCAAGGCTACCCTCACCAGAGATGGGCAGAGGAAATCACAACACTAGCGGCTCTAGTCAAGAGAAAATAGTGGTCCATACCATCTCGGGAGGACCGCACATCGCCGACAGAAGCTGGGCAGAGATGGAAAGATATGGAAAGTCACTTAGAAACAATGAAGACTATGTCAATTCAGTTATAGAAGAGCGCCACCCGAAGCGGAAAGAGAGTGATGACATCACATTCGGTAGGCGTGACATAGAGGGAAGGCAATATCCCCACATGGATCCCATGGTTATCTCTGCCCGGCTCGGTCCAACCGAGGTTTTCCGAATTCTAGTAGACACTGGAAGCTCAGTAAATATCCTATTCAAACATGCATTCGACAAAATGAAACTATCAATAAAGGATGTTTCTCCCTGCAATAAACCATTACACGGTTTCACTGGAGATGCGAAGATGCCCCTTGGGCAACTGGACCTCTTTGTTGAAATTGGAAGTCATCCCCGCTCCGTTGTGCGGAAACAGACATTTGTGCTGATAGAAAACCACTCGGCCTACAACGCTTTCTTAGGAAGGCCAGCCTTATCTGACTTCCAAATTGTCCTGGCCCCATGGTGCCTAAAGATGAAATTTCCAACGGACAATGGAATAGGGGAAGTAGAGGGAGACCAGGACGTTGCTCGAGACTGCTATGTAACTGAACTTCGCAACAACCACATGAAGGATAAAGGGAAGAGTGTAGAGGTTGCCCTCTGCACAAAAAGTTTGGAAGCATAGCAACTAAAGAAAGCCCCTCCTCTTCGATATACCAGCGACCCTTTCAATGAATTAGACCCCAGGGACAAAGAGGAGGAGGCCACCGCCGAGCCTGCAGAGGCTATGGAATTTATACTTGTAGACAAGCATGACTCGAGTAAACTATTGAAAATTGGGTCCCAACTAAAAGCTGAGTTGAAGGAACAACTCATTGACTTTCTCCGCCACAACTTGGATGTATTCGCATGGTCACATGCTGACATGACCGGAATCTCCCCTGACATAGCATGCCACGTACTAAACATTGATCCTACCAAGGCGCCCGTAAAACAAAGAAAGAGAAGTATGGGGGCAGAACGATCAGCAACCCTCGATGAAGAAGTAAAGAATCTACTTGCCAATGACTTCATATGAGAAACCATCTACCCAAAGTGGATCGCCAACCCGGTACTGGTAAAGAAAGCTAATGGGAAGTGGCGAACATGCATTGACTTCTTCAACTTAAATGACGTCTGCCCAAAGGATTGCTTCCCACTTCCTCGAATCGATCAACTTGTAGACAGCATAGCCGGGCACGAACTCTTATCCTTTATGGACGCATACTCAGGGTATAACCAAATTCCTATGCATGCTCCCGATCAAGACCACACTAGTTTCATCACTGACCGAGGTTTGTACTGCTATAAGGTAATGCCTTTCGGACTTAAAAACACAGGAGCCACCTACCAGCGCCTCGTCAACAAGATGTTTGCAGGGCTAATAGGACAAACTATGGAAGTGTATGTGGATGACATGCTGGTAAAGTCAAGGAAAGCCGACGATCACGTAAGCCACTTGGGAGAGATGTTTCAAGTACTTCGCCAGTATGGAATGAAACTTAATCCTCTAAAATGCTTCTTCAGAGTATCATCGGGAAAGTTCTTGGGATTCATCGTCCATGCTAGAGGGATTGAAGCAAACCCTGAACAAGTCCGAGCTCTAAAAGATATCAAAATACCTTCCACTCGAAAGGAAATGCAAAGCCTGAACGGGAAAGTGGCCGCCCTAAGCCGATTCATCTCCAAAGCAACGGACAAGTGCATCCCCTTCTTCGAAGCTCTAAAGAAAGACAAAGGAAAGTTCGAATGGATTGACGAATGCTTAACCGCTTTCCTTAACTTAATCGAACACCTCCAGAAACCGCTGGTACTCTCGACTCCAAGCGAAGGCGAAGAATTATACATATACCTTGCTGTGTCATCTTACGCCCTAAGCACTGCTTTGGTAAGAGAAGACAACCGCACGCAGCGGCCAGTATACTTTGTAAGTAAGAGGTTTACGGGGGCAGAAGTCAGATATCCTAAACTTGAGAAGCTAGCATACTGTTTACTAATCACATCACGGAAACTGCGTCACTACTTCCAGTCCTATTCCATCAAAGTTCTGACCGATCAACCACTGAGACAGATACTCCATCGTCCCGACACTTCTGGGCGACTACTTAAATGGTGCATTGAACTAAGTCAGTATGATATCACCTATCACCCTTGCACCGCCATCAAGGGGCAAGCCATGGCCGATTTCATTGCAGAATTCACTACCAACGAAGGTAAGGAGCAATCGGAAATAGCAGAAGACATCAAGTGGAATCTCTTTGTGGATGGTGCGTCAAACGAACAAGGCTCGGGGGCAGGTGTGGTAATAATCACTCCTAGGGGAAATAAGCTGCACTATGCTATAAGGTTGGAGTTCGCTGCCACCAATAACGATGCAGAGTATGAAGCCGTGATAGCTGGATTAGAACTTGCCTTAGAAATCGGAGCCAATTCTTTGTGTCTTCATAGCGATTCTCAACTTATTGTTAATCAAATACTAGGAGAATTCCAGGCTCGAGAAGAACGACTCATAGCATATTTAAAGAAGACCAAGTTACTTCTCAGTCGATTGGACCACTACTTAGTCAAACACATCCCTCGGGAAGAGAACCGAGAGGCCGACGAATTGGCAAAGCAAGCAAGCGTGAGAGACGGCGCCATTTCCGGAGCAGTAGCCATCTCAAAGCAACTGACCCCAAGTTTTGAGCAAGTGAATCTGATAGCTGCAACCGAAGAAGCAACTTGGATGACTCTCATCCGAGACTACTTACAAAGTGGCACACTACCTAACGGGCGTAACGAAGTCAAGAAAATCTTGAGGAAAGCTTCCCGCTACACAATACAAGAGGACACCCTCTATCGGCGCGTCTTCTCTAACCCCTTATTAAGGTGTGTCGCTGGAAGGGAAGCCAAGGAAATCTTGTCCAACATTCATCAAGGAAGCTGCGGAGATCACACCGAACGGCAAACTTTGGCAAAAAAGATACTCCGATATGAATATTTCTGGCCCACCTTAAGCAAGGACGCCTTAGATTTCATCAGAAAATGTGACAGATGCCAGAAGTTTGCTAAAATTCCACGGCTACCAACAACTGAGATTACTCAAGTGACCAGCCCTTGGCCCTTCGCAGTATGGGGAATTGACTTAATCGGCGAACTGCCAATGGGCCAAGGCGGGGCCAAGTATGCTATAGTGGCAGTCGACTATTTCACCAAATGGGTGGAAGCGGAACCCCTGAGTAAAGTATCTTCAGCGAAAGTTATTAACTTATTGATCAAAAATGTTCTATGAAGGTACGAAGTCCCATTCAAAATTATATCAGACAATGGACTTCAGTTTGACAGCGAGGAGTTCGCCAACTGGTGCCAAGAGCACGGAATTCACAAAAGCTTCTCATCCGTAGCTTATCCCCAGGCAAACGGGCAAGTCGAAGCCGTCAACAAAATCCTAAAAACTCTGATCAAAAAGAAACTCGAAAAGTCAAAGGGCGCTTGGGTGGATGAACTCCCTACGGCACTGTGGGCCTATCGCACATCTTTCAGAACATCAACAGGGCATACTCCTTTCTCTTTGGCTTATGGATCGGAGGCTATGCTCCCAGTTGAAACCATCGTGCCTTCCCACCGTAGGATCCACTATAACCCAGAAGAGAACGAAGAACTCCTTCACATGTCTTTGGATCTAATTGAGGAGAGAAGAAACGATGTAGTCCTCAAAGCAGCAGCCCACAAGCAAAAAGTGGCAGCACAATACAACTCCAAAGTCAAGCATCGTACCTTACAAGAAGGGGATCTTGTCCTCAAGCGAATCTTCCCTCGCCCTGGAGCAATAGATCCAATCTGGGATGGACCATATGTAATTCATAAAGATCTCCACAACGGAGCTTATATTTTGTCAACAGTGGACAGAGAGGTGTTCCAGAGGGCATGGAACATCCAACACCTCCATCGATACTTTTCTTAACTTGTACTGCCCATATGAAGTGAATTAACAAAGAGAATCAGTGGACGTAGGCATTTTCGTGCCGAACCACTTTAAAAAACCTTGTCTCTTTTTTAACTTGTTCCTTTATATCTTGGCTGCTTGTTAACTTTATCCTTTTCTGTTGAACGAAATCCTATGCATATAGCATTTCCATTCAAGGCACTCCACAGCGCAACTTCACCTGGACAAGACCTAACAGGTACTATGCGAATCTATGCCCTCGCCAATGAGACACTTTCACTCCGGCATCCCTCTGTTGCGGGTTAACTCATTGCTTGCGACGGCCCTTAAAGCTAACTGTAATGAGCCGATTATAAGCCACCGAGAAGGCCGACTATAGCCGAGGCAGCTCATTACGGCGTTCGGCTCACCGGCAACTGCGAACCGACTATAAGCCCCAACATAAGGTGTGGCCAGCCAGGGGTAGTTCACGGTTGACGACCGGCACCCACGCTAGCCGGCCATAGTAAATCGAATAATACCCACGATTACGGGCCATAATGGCCCGGGTAGTTACTGTGCGCGATCTCGGCTCCGATGTGTCTTTAGTGTGGCTGTGGTAAAAAAGAATTAACTCCCCGCGGAGGCGTAAGATGGGTGACAAATGTCTCCAAGACCCACAGCTAGGGAAAGTGACTACAAAGCCCGTTTGCCACGAACTTAAGCACATCGAAGGCCTTCCGTGATTGGAAGTTTTACTATTTCACATATTTCAATTTTATTTAAGAAACTTTTCTCCTATCCTCTGTAACAATCCCAGAAGTACAGGACACAGAACAAGAGACATTCGCTAATGGAAGCGGATACTCACAGCAAGATACTGGACCGCATTCCATACTCGGTCACACAAGACATTTAAAGCTGCCAACTACAAGCAAAATATAAAGCGCGGTATTTCCTTCATTCATGTGTAAACACGTGACTATAATTTATTCACACCTCACGCTAACATTGCAAGTCATGAAATTATGTTTTAAACAAGAACTTGACGTCAAACACAATTTAATTACAAGAATATGCATAGCTATATTTCTCATACAAACATGTCAAAATAGCAAAAACATTCAAAAGACGACAGAATCAGCTTAAGTTAAAGAATTACACGTCAAGAATAGTGTTGTTTATTACAAGTAGCATAATTACAACCTAAGAGTTACATTACTGTTTTGAGACTAACATATACAACAATGTCAAGTCCACAAAAAGATATCCAGGTCCAATCAAGGAGTCGGCTGCGTCGGAGTCTTATCCTTGTCCTGTTGCCCACCTGTCCGGTCAGAGAAAGAATTCATTAGTGATAAGCAACCAAGTTAACGGAAAGACTAGAAAGGAAGACTTACCAGCATCTGCTCCTTGATCATCTTGATCATCATCCTCTACTTGCACACCTACCTCCTCAGCTGCAAGCAACCGCATGCCCTCCTTCACCGCCACCTTCTCCTCCTTGGTAAACTGGGCGGTAACCACATCCATCCTGAAGGCCACACCACCCTCCTTATCCGCCTCAGCCTTGGCCTCCTCTAGAGCCCTGAGATAGATCCTAGCCATAACCCGGGGTAATCATCCATCCAGGACAAGTTACCCTGCCTCCAAGTACGGAAGTACATATCCTGGAGCATCCCATCCATCATCCCCTCGTTCTCTTCAAACTCCCTCTTTCGGACCTCGGAAGCCCGCAGCTTTGCAACAACAGCATCCCTCTCCGATCGATACCGTAAACGGTCAGCCTGGAGGGACCTCCTCATCGCCTCCATCTCCTCCTTCGACTTGGCCTGAGCAAGCTCCGCGGCCTCAAGTCTCCCCGATAGTTCCTCGACCCGCTCGAGGTCCGCTTGCCGAACCTCGTCCACCGTGGCAATGGCCATGTCAATCCGCTCCTTACAGACGGCCTCCATCCTCCGCAACTCCGCCCTACTGGCCTCTTCAATAGTCTTTCCTAATTGTCTGGATGCGGCCTCATGTTGGGAGATTTGGATGGCTTGGTCGGCGAGTTGTTTAGCCTGGTCAGAAACCATCAACCATAGCCGAATGTTGGCGCTTCCTATCTCTTCCCCAGCCTTGACCAGTCGGGCATGGTGCCCCATCAATTTCCTGGTCTCCTCAGCAACCCGGTCAATATTTGCCTTAGCCTCATCCCCCAGGGTTACGACCCGGGTAGTAAGCAGATCAAGGTCCAGGGACTTAGCTTCGTCAGGCACCCGTACCATAGGATTACGAGGAAGGAGATGCTCACCAGTAACCTTATCGAAGGAGATGTCATGAGATGCCGGGTCCAGGTCCGAATGACCCGCAAACGGATTGCGAACTAAGCCAGGATGATCTATCGGGATGACGGTTGGATTCTCAAACGGATGGGGGGAAGGTATAAACTCGGTGTCCTCCTCCTCAATATCATGAATAGGCTGGAGTGGGGCCGGAGGACCAGGAAGAGATTCAAATATAGATCGACTCCTCTTCTTCTTTTGTATATCTTCTTCAATAACTCCAAGAAGAGGACGATAGCCGACTACGTCTCCAGGACGGTTAGTGGGAGGCTTTGGCTTGGCGGAAGCTTTGAGGAGTTTGTATTGTTCAAGCCTGTGCCGAAGATCTGAGGTCTTGGCCGTTTTGCCCGCTCCTGGAGTAAAAACCAAGTGTCACCAACATGTATTGAGCCATCATTCAAGAATTAAAAAGAGTAAAGAGAAATTCACCTTGAACCGCAGAAGTTGCCTCAGTAGAAGCACTCCTGGAAGATAAATCGACGCCGGTCCCAACCTTATCAGCTTTCTTGGACTTCTCCGTTTCCTCCAAACCTTCGAAGGCTTGGCGGAAAGCGTCATCCGTCCACTCTTGCATCTCTTCTACTTGCCCAGAAGACAAAGCCCCGGTACCATCACCACCCTGTCCTTTGCCACCGTCATCGCCATGACGATCACCGTCACCTTCTCCACCGCTTCCGCTCTCCGCCTCACCTCCTTCATCCTCGCCTTTTTCCCCCTCCACTTTATCCTCCTCCTGAACATCTGTATGTGTGCTAGGAGGGGGTCCGTCAGACTTCCTGAGTTTCTTCCCCCCGGCGACTGGGTGCGCCGAGAAGGGTCTCCTTTTGCCGCTCTTCGCCGTGGCCCCTCCTGTGGCTTTGGCAGCCCTCTCCTCCGCCGTGTCTCTCTGCTTAACCACAGACTGATGTGGTAGGATCAGGTTGTGCCCTAGAAGTGTAGCATTCCTAATCAAATAAGAGGCCGACATGTCCCTTCCCGTGATGGCTTCTATTTCCGCAGGCATCTGAACCAGGCGGTCACTCTCTACGATCGCAAAGCCACCTATCGCTAGCAAGAAACAAAAACACATAAGAAGAGGTATTGCAGTCAGAACGGAAATTATAAATAAGCTTAGGACTTACATCCAGAAGTGAAGCGACGGATGGAAACAGAGTCATCCTTGATAAAAAAACCATTCCTTCTTAAACATGCTGAACTTCGAGTATAAGTCCAGGACCGGCTTGAAAGATACGGCTGATTCCAAGCTAATGTATGGAGACCCCTTCTTATAGCCCCTCAAATTGTACAAATTCCGGATCTCCCGGTTGGAAGGAGGACGCCCGTATCTCCTCTGGAAGATAACAAAAAGGCTCACCAGAATGGCGTAGGAGTTAGGCTGAAGCTGGAATGGAGCCACCTTCATATATGTGACAAAGCTGACTATCCAGGCATTGAGAGGCGGGATGGCACCACACATACAATGATACCTGCTGTAAGCGAAATAGCCCTCGGGGGGATTATATGGCATCACTCCTTCCCCCGGCAACAGCATACGTGCTCTGTCAATCCCGAAAGAGCGAGAAATGACATCAAGCTGCTCGTCTTTGAGGGAGCTAGGGAAGCAATCAGGAGGTGAGTTCAGAAGCTTCTGAGGACCGTACCCGTCCACTAGCGATCTCGGGGTGGGCCCATGTCGTTCTGGATTCGGCTGAACTGGGGGCACGATGGGAGATTCTCTTCTGTCCGTAGATCTCTTCTTTTCTGATCGGGTTTCCACTTTGTGAGACATTTATCTGCAAACACAGGAAAGCACGTTGTTAGAATGAAGGATGTAGAAATAAAAAACAAGCAAGTGTATGATGTCTGGAGTTTAAACTTGAAGTTCTTGAGTTCATCCGGTACGAAAGTTCTCAAGTTCATTCGGTACGAAAGTTCTCAAGTTCATTCGGTACGAAAGTTCTCAAGATCATTCGGTACAGAAGTTCTCAAGTCCATTCGGTACAGAAGTCTCTAGTCCATTCGGTACAGAAGTTCTCAAGTCCATTCGATACAGAAAGTTTCCAAGTTCGTTCGGTATCGAGTTCATTCGGTATTGAAAGTTTTCATGTTCATTCGGCATTGAAAGTCTTTAGTTTCATTCGGTAAAACAAAGAAATTCAACCTTAAAAAGTCATTCGGCAGAAGAGAACTTACCTGGTCCGGCAGCTAAGATTGGTTCGGCACAAAAGTTGATTCGGCAGTTCAGAATTTAACTCAGATATTTCGTTCGGTGAGGAATGACAAAGGCATGTGGCTCCTACTTATAGAGGAAGGATGGATAGCCGGACCAGCCGGTTCGGTTCTCGGGCCGAATATGGTCGTCCAAACTGGAACAAAGCACGACATATGCTAGCATATGCCCTACTTTGGGGGGCAAATGTTGGGTACGTTTGTACCACTACCGAGCCAACACAAAGAAGTAGCCACCGAACCATTCGGTACCGAACCAACATGAGGAGACAGCCACCGAACCATTCGGTACCGAACCAAAGCAAGGAACGAACCAGCCTTCTCCAAGACATTCCAAACCAAGCTCCTACCGGACCACCTACCACCGGACCAAGACGTTCCGAACCAAGCTCCTACCGGACCACCTACCACCGGACCAAGACATTCCGGACCAACACTACCAGGCCAGATCGCGTCAGCCCAGGCCCACCAGCAGCTATATACATCCAAGACCCCTGCCCCCAGCCTCACTCTATAAATAGAGGGGCAGGGGCACAACAATGGGGGACAAGTTTGAGAGCTCAAGCATGGAGAGAACTTTCAAACAACTTTCAGATACTTGTATCAAAGCTTTGTACTTGTAATCTGAACTAAAAAGGAGAAATAATATATAAAGTGGACGTAGGCACATTCTGGCTGAACCACTATAAAATATGTGTGTCTTTTACAGTTTAGTCCCCGTTTTTCATATATTTGCATAAATCACCCGAATCACAAAGAACAACATAAAATCCATTAAATCATACGACTTGGAGGTGTTTGTCCATTTTTTGTGCAAACACAGAGCTTCCACATTGAAGATCAACAGTATTCTCAAGTTGAGAGAACTGTGTAAATTAGTCACATCGATATTCTCTACTTAACCTTAGCTATATTAACAAACAGAAAACTATCGAGTGAGTCATTTCATAGTTATTCAATAACTATTAGTACATAACTCCTTGGTGCCCCCGGCAGTCATGAGTAATACACTTCCCAACACTAGGAGAGCGTTACATACTCTAGTCTCAACGGATACATCGATATCCAGTCTCGATGCATCTTGACTAGGAACATTTAAAATGTTACATTTGTTTCATTGTGATAAATTACTCATGGTTACAACACTTTGTAACTACTATCACAAAAATACCATTTATGGATTTTCTATTAAATATACTTTTAATTAAATTGATTAATTAATATAACCACATTATATCAAGTATATAATAGAAAGAAAATACCTTTATTTCGGACAAGATTGGTCAACGAGTTAGATATATGTAACAAGTTACATAATTTCCCCTGTGGCATACCCCTAACTCTATCATGCTTTACCTTTCTACATTAAAACTGCACCTAATCCTGAACCATGTGCATCGGTATAAACCTATAGATCTTGGTTGCCCTTTGGAATAATAATTACTGCAGCATGAGTGAGCTAATCCTTCAACTTCTGATAATCTTCTTCACACTTAGCTATCTACTGGAATTTGACTTGTTTTTTAGTTAGGTTAGTGAGTGATTCACAACCTTCGAGAAATCCTTAATGAATCGCCGATAATATCCGTCTAATCCCAGAAAATTTCTGATCTCTGACACCATCTCAAACCCCTTCCAGTTTTGAATATGTTATCCGGGTTTTTGACTCAACATGACCCACTAGAAACAGGACAATCTCGTGACATCAGGATGGCTTAGAACTCAACCAGAAAGGCTAAGGCATGGAGTGAACGAGAGCCAAGCAATGTTACTAAGGCAAAGACTGGGTTCAACTAAACCAAGGGACCGGCATTCTTTTAGCCCAATCAGTAGCTGAGCACAAATGGCTAGTGAATTGCCATCAAAACGAAACAACTATGATAAAAGACTATCAAAGCATCTTCAATTCCTAACTCCAGAAAAACTTAAGTGCTTGGATCATCGGCTACCCATGGCTCTCCTCAAACCTTTAAACAAGATAGCCAAAGAACACTATGAAAAGAGGCAAAGGCATTGGCTCACAAACGAGCCAAGTCTATGGGTCGCCAGCGACCCATGGCTCTATCTCGTTTTGCGAGCCAAAATCTCCTTGGGTCATTTCCTACCTACCTGCGAGCAGTTGATAAACAGGCCCGGCCCAGAAGCTCTCTGATCTCTATAAATAAAATCTTACCTACAACATAAACATGATCTTCTAGAAGCTGATTGCTGAAGCTCTGCTGGAATTATTCTTCACTTCTAACCTCCCTCACAACGATCTCAGAAGGAATACACCGTGATTCTCCGGTGGGTTCTAACTCTTGAGATCCAATTCAGCTAGGAATTGGCCAAAGTCTTATAATCAAACAACCTTTGTAATAGCAGTCAGCTTATAATAAAAGTATAAAGTGGACGTAGCTTCGTTAACAGCCGAACCACTATAAAAATCTTCTACCTATTTTCCTTTACTGTTTCTTTTCTATATCCATGATCTGTTATACTGCTCTGTAAAGATAGGGCTGGCGCTTTCAAATCCAAACCAGGGTGTTGGTCCATTTTTTGGGTCAACGGAATAGCTTCCACATTAGCTAGGTCCAAAGAAATACTAGCTTCTGAATCAACATGGCCTAAGAAATTCACCTTGTTTAGCTAGAAATGACACTTAGAAAACTTAGCTTTCAACTTATTCTTCCTTTAAAGTCTCCAATACAGTCCTGAAATGCTTCTCGTGTTCCACTTCAGATTTGGAGTAGACTAAAATGTCTTCAATGAAGACCAGAACAAATTTGTCTAGATAATCTCTGAAACTCTATTCATCGGATGGCAAAGTATGTTGAAGCATTCATCAATCCAAATAGCATTACTAACCATTCAAAGGAACCATATCTTGTTTTGAAAGAGTTGAAGGTATACTATCTTCTGCAACCCTAAGTTGATAGAATCTAGCTGCTAGGTCAAGCTGTGAAAAAACCTTGGCTCCGCTCATTTGATCGAACATATCATCGATACTGGGCAAGGGAAATTTGTTCTTGATAGTTAGCACATTCAACTTCCAATAATCTATACATAACCTTAGGGATCCATCCGCTTTCTTTACAAACATTACTACAGCACCCCATAGAGAACTACTTGATGTGATAGAATGCTTAGACTCTAATTCTGACGACTTCTTCTTAAGCTCCTCATTCTCCTTTGCGAACACTTTTATATGACGTTGACTAACAGCTTTAGTTTCGGGAACAAGACCAATTCAGAACTCGATACCCTGCTTCAGAGTAAATCTGTAATTGGTTCGAATACATCTGGGTATTCTTAACCATAAGGATTATACTAATATCATCCGCTTCTCTATATTCAAGAGTAAATAGAGATCCATCCGAGCCTTGATTAACATCTCCATGAACCAAACTGACTTGTTTAGAGGAATCTGGATGGCTTAAAGTAATGACCCTCTTAGGGTATTAAAGATGAGCCACATTGCGAATAGGCCAATCCATACCTAAAATAATTTCAAATCCTAAATAGTTGAATATATGCAAATCACGATAAAACGTCAAATCACACAAAATTAATTCAGCTTTCTTACTGTACGACCCGGAATTTTACAGCCTTAATTTGCGAATATTTAATAAATTTTATATATTAAAATAATAGGTTTTATAATTAAAATATAACTCTTTTAAATAATAACAAATGATGGTTAAATAGATTTGTAACGACCCAGGATTTTGCCACTTTGAAATATGCTATTTAAATATATTTTATATACTCAATAAATGGATTTTATTAGCAAATAAACTTATTGTAATTATTTAATAATGATGAGAAAATGGTTTTCAATTTTTTTTTACCAATATAGATAGTTCAAACAAAAATAGAAAATGTGACCGAAAACGTTTTTCCACGACTTTTCGACACTCGAAAGTCATCGGGAACGTTGTGCACACTTGGTGCAACATGCACACATTTATAAATGTTAGGATTAGTATTAATTAAGCATACTTTATATATTAACTCATATATATATATATATATATACCTAAGCTTGGATGTGACAAATTATGTTATAAAAGGCATATATATACATACAAACACATTGATATATATATATATATATAGATATATACACAAATCCAATGCCATAACTTAAGTACCCTACAACATGGCCTAGGGGGAGGGGATAACATGTACAAGAGAGATGGGAGGTATGGAGTGCATGCATGTGTATATATTTAATTATAAGCACCTTATATTTTAAAAATATTTTCCTTAGCCTAAAGATACTCCTTCTATTTCATAATTTTAATTTTACAATCCACTTCTCCACTTTCAAATTCCTAGAAGCTTGAAAATATATATCCATGGCTTCTCTTTATAAATTTTAAAGTAAGAAAATTCACTTCTTTTTACTCAAAATCTCCTCTTTAGTCCACTAAACCACTTTTACTTATACTACAACCTCTTCTCTTCCAAGTTGCAAACCCATCCACCCTAAAACATCAATGGACGAGCCCAAACACATGCATGGTCGAGCCTAATTTAGGTGTAAAAGCATCCAAAGTCTTCTCATTTGCAAGTTAATACCAAGATCTAGGTCGAATTCAAGTATTAGTGAAAGTTTAATGAGTAAAGTTCACGTTTTTAAAAATCAAGTTACTAACTTTTTAAAGTTGTAAAATTAGTGAGTTAAAATGTTACTTAAGTATGTGGTGATGTTATATGTTGTGTATGCATGCATATATGTTGATTTGATGCTGGTTGCTTATGCCGAAGTTTGAGTAGGCGATAAAGATTTTACCTTGAATATTGGAAAAGTTAGTTAGTATTGTGAAATAATACTTTGCTTATGATGGTGCTTTAATGTTATTATGTTTGAATGTTGAATTTTTTGTATGTGGGTTCATGACATGAGGATAGTGATTCGCTAACCAAAAACGACGAAGAAATCCGCTTTTTGTTGAAGTTTGATTTTTGTTTCAAAGTGAAAAGTTTTCAAGTTTAAAACTTTGATTTTGGTTTCAAAAGTTTATTTTCATGTTTAAAGAAGACAAGAGTTCAAAGTTGAAGTTTTAAAAGTTAGAAAATCAAATTTTCAAGTTTTAAAATTACGAGTCCGTATAGCAATAGTCGCTATACACGCAATTCGGAAAATCTAACTATTTTTCTAATCTAAACTTGTTTTTGACTTAAAATCTCTTTAGAAAATGTTTTCTAACTTTAATTTAGTAATTAGAGAACAATTATTTAATTATTTATTATTATTTATTTAATGATTGATTAATTAATTAATTAATAAAGGTAATTAGTACTTAATTATTAATAATAATAGTTTTTAAACTTAATGTTAATCAAATAAGATAATCATGATTTGTTACTTAATTAATAATAATTATTTAATTGTTAATTAAGGATTAATTAATTGTTATTTGATTATTTATTTAAGATAATTATTAATTAATTATTATTTTAGAAGCGGTTTTATTTAATTAGTCCTTGATTAAAGTTAATTATGTTTTAATAAGGTTTAATTAAAGTTTAATTACTTTTATTTTGAGTTTAATTACTGTTTAACAAGGATTTAATTCTTATTTATAAGGGTTTTAATTTATTTTAAAATCACTTTGAATTGAAGTAATCAGTTTTGTTTTGAACTGCTTTCTTTTTAAATTTGTTTTAAATCAAGGGATTACTGTGTCGCTTACCCTTAAGTAACCCTATATGATTAGGAAAGCTAAATGACATCTATTAGCAAAAAACAGCATTCTGCTATTACAATTAACTTGGAAATTTACTTAAGTTGATTGATTGTTATGTATTGATCCCTTATATACTTGTTGTTATGTGATTCCATGTTAGACCGGATAAGTAGAACCAAATTAAAAGCACCATTGTGGTCACTAAGCCTCCGTTTGATGTTGTAAAGATAAATATTTCATTTCCTTTTGAAATGGTATCAAAGTTATTGCATTTTGAACAAGATATTTAAAGAATGATTTGACAAATGGTTTTACTAAACATGTTTTTAACTAATGGGAATGGTTTTCCATGTTATAAAAAGAAGTTTTTATAAAGAGTTTTATAAAGGAATTTGGAAATTTATAAAGTGGTTTGGGGTAAATGGGTTTGAGTTTTTAAGCAAAGTAGATTTCATAAATAAAAGAGATTTATAAAATGGATTTGCTTATTAAAGGAAGTTAATTTGATTTAAGATTATTTAAGAAGTTGTTTAAATAGGAAAGGTTTATAAAGAAGTTTTATAAATGATTTTGGGGTATTTATAAAAGAAGTTTTAGAAAACGATTTGGATATTCATAAAAGGTCTTTATAAAAAGATTTGGATATTTATAAGAAATTTATATAAAAAGTTTGGATCTTTATAAAAGCAATTTATATAAATGATTTTGAATATTTATAAAAAGGTTTTATAAATGAATTTGGAAGTTATAAAGTATTTTGAGACAGTTTTGATTTCAAAATAAAAGGAGATTTCATGAATGAAATAGATTTGTTTAAAAAGGATTTACCGAAAGAAATATAAAAAGAATTTGAGATTTGGGTTTCTCTAAACTGATCTTTTAAAAATGGTGGTATGGAACATCAATTTCACACTTAACACCGGCGGGATATGTTTAGGGTTGTCCTTACCTCCAATATAAACAACATTTGTGTAATCCTTTTTAACATGATTTGAAAGTAAGAAGTTATTCAAAAAAATTTTTTTGAATATACTTATGTCAGATATATAAGTATATGAATGTTTTAGACAAACGTTTTGAAAAGAGATTTATTAAATAAAGATTTTCTTTGAGGCTTAGTGGTTGCTATGGATAAATAAATCTCAAATGGAATTGGTTGGTGTTGTTTATTTGATAGTTAAATAACCGACTATCAATCTGGACCTGTTTTGACTCATGAGGTATGTCGGGTATATTTAGGTTCCCCGTTGAGGACTTGATTGCTTAGTGCATACTTCTAAAAGAACTAGAATTGAGTTAGCTGGAAATAATCGATTAGTTTTGGAGACACCGATCTACAGATTTATCCGAACCGCTTTAAACTAATAACGAGCGGTGTTAAATCATATTGAAGTGTGCTGTGGAGTTATACTATTCTTCCCGAGGGTGATTCCAAAATGGAAGAAAGTAATGTGGAATGTTTGTTCGATCCCGGAACAAATTGCATGGATGAATGCTGGCATTGTATCTCTGCTTGGAGGGTAGTATTAGCATTTCAAGATGGTCTGCTAAGAGGAAGAAGGTAAAGACATGGCCTCACGAGCCTCACAAACCGAGAAATAGCAAAAACAGGGTATGTATCAGAGCTATGTGGTCAGCTACCATTAGGAGTCGTCATCCCATTCTAGATTGTCCAGATTCGAGTTGTTTTGCGTGCAAACACCGTAGTAGTATAAGGCCTCGATTTCAAAAAGTGATGGGGTAATCTGGTTCGCCATGTTAAAGAGGCAGCCGTCTCTATGTAGCAGGGCAAGAAGCTCTTGTCAGACTCCGGTGCATTTTCTAAGGATGTACCATTAGAAGGTAGTCCCTTACCTTGCCATAGTATGTAATCCAATCTCCAATACGTGCCTTTACGGTTTTGATTTTAGAGCCTAGTATGCTAGAATTTAATATGGTAATAATTCAGCTATTTTGATATTTATTAAACCATAGACATTACTATATATCACTAGATTTTGATATACAAATGTTTTGGTTATCTTAAGGTAAAAACCCGTCCAGGTTTATTTACGGGGTTGTCTTACGAGATGCCTTTGATTTAAAGGTTTTTAATTAAAGTTAAAGACTTATGCTTTATTTACACCAGGCCCATATCTGACCTGTAGTTTATTTTCCTATAACGTCCCCTATCTTAAGGCTTGAAGCTAAGCGCTACAGATGTTGTAGTCGTCCATAGTATTAACTTCCGGTGACAAAATACGGTAATGTTAATGGTATCCATAATATCAGCATCACTTGAATATGAAATAAAATAATCACAGATTAAAACAACTTTTCTAATTACATTTCCAAACCATATTTCATATTCAATTACATAATCCCATAATCGATTCCCATGTTTTGATCAAATATAATTATTACAAAATACGCCAAGAGTGACATATGAAGATGCCACCTTGGATGATCAGAGTACTAAATAAAAAAACTGTCTTAATACATTACAATGGAAATAAAAATATCAACTCCTAAATAGCTATCGATGCCTCTTGCACGCCTTTGGAAGCTTTATTCGTCCACCTACTAAACCTGTACAACCCTGACTCCCAATCTACTCAAATTAATTTTGAGCACCCGAGAGTTTAAGGGGAAAAACATAAACTATGAGAATATTCTTACATCTCGATTTACTGATATTAAGTGAGACCACGTCACTTAGTGGAATGGGTTTCCCCTCACTAATATCCCTTTAAAATATATATTTTTGCAAATCAAAATCATACAATCAAACTTATTAATCAAACCGATTAAAACAATAATTGCAATATCATATATGCTTAAAAACAGGTAACAAATGGACTATCTGTCTGAACAATATAGTTTTGTTTGGCTAACTACTGACCTTTGGCAGACTCGGGACTACCAAACAAAATAAACAAATAATCTAACACCTGTTAGACAAACTTCTAGACGGTCTGTCCTTAACTTACTTCTCCAAGGGTCGCTTGATCCTAATGGTTTTGCGGGCTCACCAGTAACCTATCCTCCTTCTCTGTATAAATTCCTTTCTGTGTGTAACCATATTTAAGTCTTACCTGTGACTAAGCCATACACACTGGAATTTTGGATGAAAATTAGCTAGGGGCTATAGCTAATGTATAGGGAGCGACCCTATACCAGTCCCATTTGGTATTCAAATATCTGAGTCATTTACTTAGGGTTAACTACTGTTTGTACCAAAATTGGGCACAACACTCTTCGGAAGTTTTTGATGAGATAAAGTGAAGAAATTAAATGTAAAAAGAGGATTATCTAACAAAAACTCCAAATTTCAGAAATGAGAATAATTTAAATGCACAGAGACACAAGGATTTAGAGTGGTTCGGCGTATCGCCTACGTCCACTATGAAGTTGATAGCTTTATTGATCTTTCTTTGAAGATTACAAGTGAATTCAATGAATTACAGCAGGTAAATATGATTTGCAGCAGTGAATTTCGTTGCTGGCAGCAGCTTATGGAGTTCAGATCTGGATCCGGCAGAGTCTAGGCGTTGGAGAATTCAAAGGAGAAGAAGCCCTTTTTCTACATGCCCTGAGGCTCTATTTATAGGTGTAGGAGGCTGATATTTTGCTCAGATCTCGAGGGACTTCTTCTGGCATGTGAGTAATCCCGCGCGACCAAGCCCGTGAAGTTTCGGCCCGATCCGTGATCGATACGAACGGATTTCGTATCGATCAAGATTGCGTCCGATGGAGTCGAAATTTGGCGTGGACACTCTTTATGTTGTACGTAAGCTTCTATGAAAATTTCATAGCATTTGGACCTGTAGATCTCGAGATATGATCGATGCAAGTTGGAGTTTTTCCATCCGCGATCGATAAGAACGAATTTCAACTCGGTCAAGACTTGCTCCGATCGAGTCGAAATTTGGCAGGAACATTCCTTAGGTCATATTTAAGCTCCTGTTAAAATTTGTTGGCATTTGGGTTTGTAGATCTTGAGTTATGATCGATGCAAGTTTGTATTTCTCAACCGTGATCGATCAATATCTTGAGCATATGAACTCCGATTGATTTGAAATTCAGAACGTTGGCTCTCATAGCTTTGCTTGTCGTGTCATATCAATTTTAGCTCGATCCGGACTCGGAAAAAATTCGTCGATATCCATAGTGAGCCTGCATATAACCGATCTCCAAGACGAACTGTCATTGGTTTCTAGTCAAGTTCTTGGTGTCACGGCCTTGCCAAAAGGCAGGATAACAACTACCTTTCAAAATTTTCCTTGAAAACCTTTCAAATTGATTTAATCCCTTTAAACCATACTTAAAAAAGGAAAACATACTATTGGCTTTACTCACATCTCTTTGCCACGATATATGCTTTACTCAAAACATTGTTAATAAAAACATTCAAAACCTTTGTTTAAAACCTTTAAACAATCTCTTTAGAAACCATTGAAAGTACCCCTTTCGAAACCATTGAAAGTACCCCTTTTGAAACAAGTTAACTACTTTACCTTATAACCTTAGGCCGAAAGGCCAAAACATACCTTTCGAAACCATTTATAATAGACCTTTCAAAAATATTGAAATTGTCCTTTCGAAAGCTTTAAAACCTTAGACTTTCTCTTTTCAAAACGCTTCAAAAATGCATTTCGAAAACATTGGAAACCTTTCATATAAATACTAAAGGTAAACCTTTCGAAAACATTGGGAAACATCCCCTTCGAAACATTTATTTGATATCTTTTGAAAGCATTAAAGTCCTTTACTTAAAATAAACCTTTCGAAAGCATTAAAGTCCTTTACTTAAAATAAACCTTTCGAAAGCATTGGGTTCAAGTAAAAATATGTGGAACATAGTTTCAAAACCATTTAAAACCATTCCTTTCGAAACCTTTGGGTTTAACTTTCAAAATCTCAAAAGGTTATTAAAAGAACTAAGTCGAAAGCAACTCTTTCGAAAGCAATTTCCTAAGTAAAAGAAGTGGATGGTGTCGAAACCAATCCCTTCGAAAGCATTGGAGAAGCAGCGCTACTTTTAAAACAAGGAACCTTTCGAAAGCACTGCTTCGAAAGGTAGAATGTGGCAGCTGGGGTTTCGACACCATCGAAAGCTTCATTTGAAAGCAAAGGCGGCAACCTCATTCATAACCTTTCTTTAAAACAATTTGACCAAGTCGAAAGCTATCTCATTCAAAAGCATTCTTTTCGAAAGCAAAGCAAGCGGCATTTCCTTTTAAAAGCAAAACAAGGTCTATACCCCTTCGAAAGCCCTGTTTTGACTCTATACCTTTTGCCTCTCTCCAGTCCACTATGTACCAAGTCTTTGATACCATGTGTATTGGTTTCGAACTGTTTGAATGCAAAAGTATGAAGTCGAAAGGTAGCTGCCGAAAGTGGCGAGACAGCGAAACCTTTTAAAACTGATTGTTAACTTTAAAAAGCAATTTCTTTCCAACTAACTTGCTTATTTGCCATCATATAATTGGTTGCCAGTTTCTTTGCCAAAATCTTTTCTAAAGGTGCTGCCGAATTTCAAAGATTAGTAATTTTAACATTTACAAATTGCCCCTTCTCCTTTTATAAACATATAAAACATTTAAGTTCCATACCTTAAATAATTTTATATACTTATTAAAACACTTACGAAAATTCTCCAAAAATTCCCGTAAATCACTTTTAATATGTTTTCTAACATATTTAAATTTCTGACCCAAAGCTAATACATAAAAGCCGTAATTAATTTTAAACCCAATTTAACTACTTTCTTCACTCGAAAATTCATAATAAATCCACATTAATTCATAAAATTATGAGACTTGAAACCCATCTCTAAAATAATATTCCCGACCTTATCTTGACACCTCAAGGCATTTGGATGTCATTTGATAGGTTTTTCAAACCAAAACATGTCATAAAAATCTATATGAACAACATAATTCATCAACAAGCATATATCTATTTATCATTCAAAACATGGCAATAAACTTTGCAAATCATATATGGATCTGATCTAGAACCGAAAACAAAAAAATATTAGATGTAACATATTATTCACCTTTAGCTTGTGACTGAGGAGTTTGAGATTTGTTTCTTGAATTAGATTGATTAAGCTTCCTTCCCCTTGATTTTAGCTTATCTTTCTCTTGCTTTCTCCTAATGGTGACCAGCCTCTTCTTAGATTTAGTTTTTTTCATGAACGTGTAAAATGAAAGTAGCATGAAGGGTTCAGGGTATATGAATATAACTTATTCCTAATTTTCCCGTTTCTATTTCATTTTATTTTCCCTTAGTTCATTAGTTATTAGGCATGGCTACCCATTACTATTCAAATCCCAATTCCCTTTATCATTTACATTATTTCATTTAATTTAACTAATTAAATGTCTTAAATAATGTTAACAAAATTAGGGTCGTTGCAAACTCCCCTCCTTAAAGAATTTTGTCCTCGAAATTACGATTAGGCACTCATCAAAATCAATCATAATGGTAAAACATACCATGAAACAAGTCAGGATAAGTATCTCGAATCCTGCTCTCAGTTTCCCAAGTATAGTCTCTCTCGTCGTCACTCCACTGGACTCTGACTAATCTGACTGTCTTGTTCCTTAGCCTCTTCTCATCTCTCATGACTATACGAATTGGTTTTCTAACTATAGTGAAATTCGGTTCCACTACTAAGTCATTTAACCCAGTCGATGCTATAGTAGTCTCTGGATCTCAAATACACTTCCTTAAATGAGAAATATGAAAAACATCATGAACTCCTGCCAAACTGTTTGGTAACTCTACTCTATATGCGAGTTTCCCGATCCTTTCTACAATAGGAAATGGTCCAACGAACCTCGGTGCCAATTTTCTTGATTTTCCAAATCAGATTGCACCTTTCATCGGTGATACCTTGACGAAAACATTATCTCCAACCGAGAACTCTAAATCTTTTCGTCCCTTATCCGCATAAATCTTCTGCCTAGACTGGGCTTCCTTCATTCTAGCTCTAATTAACTCAATCTTTTCAACAGCTTCTCTAACCAAATCCAGACCAAGAACTAACCTATCCTCGGTCTCTACACAACAAACTGGAGATTTACATGGCCTTCCACACAAAGTTTCAAACGGTGCCATCCCTATACTAGTCTTATAACTGCTGTTATATGAAAACTCGACTAAGTTTAGATGGTCTTCCCATGATCCTCCAAAATTTAGTACACAAGCTCGTAAGAAATCTTCTAAGATTTTGTTAACTCTTTCCGTTTGCTCATCTGTCTGCGGATGGTAAGCGGTACTCATCTTGAGCTTGGTACTCAAAGTCTCCTGTAGACTCTTCCAGAACTCGCTAGTGAATAAGGAATCTCTATCACTTACTATACTACTAGGAATTCCATGCAGTCTAACTATATTCTTCATGAACAACTTAGCTAAAACAGGTGTCGTCCTGGTTGACTTAACTGGAATGAAATGGGCACACTTGGTCGACTTGTCCACTACGACCCATATACTTTCATTTCCTCTATTTGAACTCGGCAACCCATCTATAAAATCCATTAAGGTCGAATCCCATTTCCATACTGGAATATCTAAAGGCTGAAGCAACCCACTTGGTTTTTGATGTTCGGCTTTTACCTGTTGATAGTTCACACACTGTTTCACCCACAAGCCTACATCCCTCTTCATACCTTCCCAGAAGAAACTTCTCTTCATGTCCTGATACATCTTAGTTCCTTCTGGATGAATAGTGAACTTTAAACGATGGCATTCCTCAAGAACTTCCTTCCTAATGTTTCCCACATTCGAAACACGTAGTCTTCCCTTTTCCTTAACCACTTATTCTGGTAAAGACTGAAATCTTTCAAGTCATCGCTCTCTACTCCTTTCCTTAACTTCATAATCCGTTCAACTAATAATGGATTCTCCTTCTGCTTAGAAGCAACCTTTTCGATCATCATCGGTCGAACTTCTAAACATGACAACATAGTAGTTTCTGTACTGGAACTACTCTTAGATCTCCACTATACTCTACATGTCGTCAATGCTTCTAAATCTTTCCACTAAGCTACCATTGCCAACACTGCATTCTGATGTTTTCTATAAGTGCATCCGCAACCTTGTTGCCCTATCCTCGTGTGTATTGAATTCCAAAATCATAAGCGGCTAAAATCACTAACCACCTCTGCTGTCTCATATTCAACTCCTTATAAGAGAATAAATATTTTATCGACTGATGATATGTATATAATTCAAATCTCTCTCCCAAAAGGTAATGTCTCCACACCTTCAATGCAAAAATTACCGTAGCTAATACCAAATCATGCGTTGGATATCTAACCTCATGCGGTCTAAGCTGTCGAGATGCATATGCAATCACTTTACCTCTTTACATTAACACAGCTCCTAATCCTGTACCATATGCATCTGTGTACACCACTAAATTTGATTCCCCTCTAGAACAACTAACACAGGTGCATTCGTCAATAAGTGTTTCATCTTCTGGAATGCCTCCTCACACTTATCAGTCCAGATGAACTTCACATCTTTTCGCGTTAGATTGTTCATCGGTGCCGCTATCCGCGAAAAATCCTTTATGAATCTTCGATAATACCCAGCTAATCCAAGAAAAGTCTTTATCTCGGTCATAGTCTCGGTCTCTTCCAATTATTCACTGCCTCGATCTTAGGCAGATCTACAGACAACCTTTTCTTTGAGACTACATGGCAAAGAAACTTCACTTCCATCTTCCAGAAATAACACTTCGAAAATTTCGCCTTCAGTTGATGCTGCCTCATGGTCTTAAGCACCACTCTAAGATGAACTTCATGCTCTCTTTCATCTTTAGAGTATATCAAAATATCATCTATAAATACCAACACGAACCTATCCATGTGCTCTTGGAAAACTCGGTTCATCAAATCCACAATAAATGCTGGCACATTAGTTAGTCCGAATGGCATTACTAACCATTCATAGGATCCATATCTGGTTCTAAACGCTATCAAAGGAATACTATCCTCTGCCACTCTAAGATGATGGAACCCTGTTGCTAAATCCAGCTGGGAAAATACTTTGGCTCACTAAATTGGTCGAACAAATCGTCAATTCTAGGCAATGGATATCGATTCTTTATCGTCTTCTCATTCAACTTACGATAATCAATACATAACCTTAACGATCCGTCCGGCTTCTTGGCAAACACTGCGGCTGCTCCCCAAGGCAAACTGCTTGGCCTGATAAAATTCTTGCCTTCCATATCCACTAACTGCACCTTTAGCTCCCTCATCTCGGTAGCTGTCATTCTGCTTGGCGGTCTACTCATCGGTTCTATTCCTGGTACCAAATCTATCTGAAACTCAATAGCTCGTTTCGACGGCAATCCTACTACAGGTTCAAAGACATCTGCAATTCTCTAACCATGAAAACTTGATTCAACTCGTCTTCTACCTCCACAACACCCAACAAAGCATCAACCTCAAAACTAGGGTTTTATACGGAGTACATAATCCAATCTCTACAGTCAGGGTGTTTAGCAATACCCAAAATAATTCCAAGCCCAACAAAATCAAACACATGCAAACTGCAAACAAAGGTATGACCTAATAACTCAAACTCTAACTAGTCACACTTCATCCCAAGTGTCGCATACCCTCCTATCGGATTTGCAATTCTTAAGGAAATAACTAGGTGTGAGGGTTCTAGGTTAAGCTTATCTACCAAACAATGGGATATAAAAGAATGCGATGCACCGGTATCACATAGAACTCTAATATACCATGAATTAAAAGCGTACCTCCCAACACAGCTTTTTCCTTCTCCTCTATTGTTGGTCTCGAGGTAGTTGGTTCGAATGCAAATATCTTGCCTTTTCCATCCTTGGCTGGCTCCTTGCACTGGTTCTTACAGTGTCCAATCTGATCACAATTGAAACATCTCACTCCTTTCTTCTCAACAGCTTTCTTTCCTTTGCCTGTCCGACATTCATAAGCATAGTGTCCTTTCTTATCACACTTATAATAGACAACTTCTGCCTTCCCTTTCTTAGCAGTTCCACCCTTTTAAGCTCCTTTCTTATGGAAGAACTTCCTCTTCTAGTTCTGCCCTCCTTGAGCTTCCTTTGCCTTGTTTCTTTCAAGAAAAGCAAGCATCTCTTCATGCCTCAAAGCCATTTCAACAACAACATTACATGGATCCCTAATATGCGATAACATGGCCTTAGAAAGCTCAGGCTTCAACCCACGAATGAACTTCTCATTCTTTTTTATGACAGTATCAACCGTAGTGTATCCATATCTTGCTAACTTCTCAAATCTGGTTGTATACTCAAGCACTGTCATATCTCCCTGCTCCGATTTAGCAAACTTCCTGAGTAGAGTAGACTTAGCAATCTCAGACATAAATATTTCTTCAAACCTCCTTCTGAACTCATCCTAAGTCATATTCTCTTCATTGACTCCAACAGTAACACTGTTCCACCAATACAGTGCTGCTCCCTGTAGCTTTCTAGACACGAGTCTCCTCTTCTGCTCATCATTGAGCCCCAAATTAGCGAAAATCCTTTCGCAATGAAGTAACCAATTCTCCACTTAAATTGCGTCCTCAGTACCAATAAATGTCTTTCCACGTAGCCGAGCATAATCTCTACTCAAAACAGCATAGTTATTCACCACTGGAGCTTCCTGATTTCCTCCTTCGGCATTTCCTTCAACTACTCTAGCAACAACTCCCGCTTGCATCATGTTTATGAAGAACTGATACATTTCTCCCATGTTGACTTGCGGGACTCCAGCACCCACATTTGCAGCTTGTGCCTGACCTTGATTTCTCCTGGTATTTAGTCTGGCATTTCCATTAGTTGTGGCGCTTCCTCCATAATGGTTAACTCTTCCACTTCTAGCATCCATATCTACATTCGAGCCTTCATAAGACATGGAAGAATAGCCTAAGAGAGATGGGAGAATAGAGATAAAGCGTATACTTATATATAGAAAGTACAAGTACGTAACTATAGCATTATCCCATACCCCGATCATTTTCTCAAATTCCTTAGCATTATGTTTTCAAAATCGTTTTTAAGTTTAAAGTTTTTCATAAACCTATGCTCTAATACCAAGTTGTAACATCCCTTATCTTGAGGCTCGAAGCTAAGTGCTATAGATGCTGCAGTCATCCATAGTATTAACTTTCGGTGACAAAATATGGTAAATTTAATGGTATCCATAATATCAGCAACAATTGAATATGAAATAAAATCATCATAGATTAAAACAACTTTTCAGATTACATTTCAAAACCATATTTCATATTCAATTACATAATCCCATAATCGATTCCCAGGTTTCGATCAAATATAATTATTACAAAATATGCCAAGAGCAACATATGAAGATGCCCCCTTGGATGACCAGAGTACTAAATAGAAAAAACTGTCTTAATACATCACAGCGGAAATAAAAATATCAACTCCTAAATAGTTATCCATGCCTCCTACATGTCTTCGGAAGCTTTATTCGTCACCTACTAAACCTGTAAAACCCTGACTCTCAATCTACTCAAATTAATTTTGAGCACCCGAGAGTTTAAGGGGAAAAACATAAACTTCGAGTCAGACATAAAGCATGGTGTGAATAATATTCTTACATCTTGGTTTACTAATATTAAGCAAGACCATGCCACTTAGTGGAACGGATTTCGCCTCACTAATATCCCTTTAAAACATATCTTTTGACAAATCAAAATCCTACAATCAAACTGATTAATAAAACTGATTAAAATAATAATAGCGATATCATATATGCTCAACAACAGGTAACAAATGGACTATCTGTCCGAACAATATAGTTTTGTTTGGCTAACTACTAACTTTGGCTGACTCGAGCCTACCAGGCAAAATAAACAAATAATCTAACACCTGTTAGACAAACTTTTGGACGGTCTATCCTTAACATACTTCTCTAAGGGTCACTTGATCCTAATGGTTTTGCGTGCTCACCAATAACATATCCTCCTTCTCTTTATATATTCCTTTCTGTGTGTAACCATCATTTAAGTCTTACCTGCGAATAAGCCCTACACACTAGAATTTTGGACTAAAATAAGCTAGGGGCTATAGCTAATGTATAGGGCGCGACCCTATACCAGTCCCATCTGGTATTCAAATATCCGAGTCACTTACTTATGGTTAACTACCCTTCAAAATTTTCCTTGAAAACTTTTCAAATTGATTTAATCCCTTTAAATCATACTTAAACAAGGAAAACATACTATTTGCTTTACTCAAATCTCTTTGCCATGATATATGCTTTACTCAAAACATTGTTGATGAAAACAGTCGAACCTTTGTTTAAAACCTTTAAACAATATCTTTCGAAACCATTGAAAGTACCCCTTTCAAAACCATTGAAAGTACCCCCTTTCAAAACCATTGAAAGTACCCCTTTCGAAACCATTGAAATTACCCCTTTCGAAACAAGTTAACTACTTTACATTTAACCTTAGGCTGTAAGGCGAAAACGTACTTTCGAAACCATTTACAATAGACCTTTCGAAAATATTTAAATTATCCTTTCGAAAGGTTTAAAACCTAAGACATCCTCTTTTCAAAATGCTTCAAAAATGCCTTTCGAAAATATTGGAAACCTTCTATTTAAATACTAAAGGTAAACCTTTCGTAAACACTGGGAAACATCCCCTTCGAAACCTTCATTTGATACCTTTCGAAAGCATTAAAGTCCTTTACTTAAAATAAACCTTTCGAAAGCATTCGGATGAAGTAAAAATATACGGAGTATAGTTTTGAAACCATTTAAAACCATTCCTTTCGAAACCTTTGGGTTTAACTTTCAAAATCTCAAAAAGGTCTTAAAAGAACTAAGTTGAAAGAAACTCTTTTGAAAGCAATTTCCTAGGTAAAAGAAGTGGATGGTGTCCAAACCAATCCCTTCGAAAGCATTGGAAAAGCCGCGCTACTTTTAAAATAAAGGAACCCTTTCGAAAGCACTGCTACGAAAGGTGGAATGCAGCAGCTGGGGTTTCGACCCCTTCAAAAGATTCATTTTAAAAAAAGGCGACAAACTCATTCGAAACCTTTCTTTAAAACAATTTGACCAAGTTGAAAGCTATCTCATTCGAAAGTATTCTTTTTGAAAGCAAAGCAAGCGGAAAATCCTTTTAAAAGCAAAACAAGATCTTGACCCCTTCGAAAGCCCTATTTCGACTCTGTACCTTTCGCTTATCTCCAATTCACTACGTACCAAGTCTTTGATACCATGTGTATTGGTTTCAAACTGGTTGGAGGCAGAAGTATGAAGTCGAAAGGTAGCAGTAGAAAGTGGCGAGACAGCGAAACCTTTTAAAACTGATTTTTAACTTTAAAAAGCAATTTCTTTCCAACTAACTTGCTTATTTGTCATCATATAATTGGTTGCTAGTTTCTTTTCCAAAATATTTTCTAAAAGTGCCGCCAAATTTCAAAGATTAATAATTTAAAACATTTACAAATTGCCCCTTCTCCTTTTATAAACATATAAAACATTTAAGTCCCATATCTTAAATAATTTTATATACTTATTTAAATACTTGGGAAAATTCTCCAAAAATTCCCATAAATCACCTTTAATATGTTTTCTAACATATTTAAATTTTTGACCCAAAGCAAATATATAATAGCCGTAATTAATTTTAAACCCAATTTAAATATTGTCTTCACTCGAAAATTCATAATAAATCCACATTAATTCATAAAATTATGAAACTTGAAACCCATCTCTAAAATAATATTTCTGACCTTATCTTAAAATTTGAAGGCATTTGGATGTCATTTGATAGGTTTTTCAAATCAAAACATGTCATAAAAATCTATACGGATTTGATCTAGAACCGAAAAAAAGAAAATATGAGATGTAACCTATTATTCACCTTTAGCTTGTGATTAAGGAATTTGAGATTTGCTTCTTGAATTAGATTGATTAAGCTTCCTTCCTCTTGATTTTACCTTATCTTTCTCTTGCTTTCTCCTAATGGTGTTCGGCCTCTTCTTAGATTTAGTTTTGTTTATGAACGTGTAAAATGAAAGTGGCATGAAGGTTTTAGGGTATATGAATATAACTTATTCCTATTTTTCCCTTATCTATTTCATTTTATTTTCCCTTAGTTCATTAGTTATTAGGCATGGCTACCCATTACTATTCAAATCTCAGTTCCCTTAATCATTTACATTATTTCATTTAATTTAACTAATTAAATTTCCTAAATGATGTTAATCAAAATTAGGGTCGTTACATTTCCTTTTTTCCTAAACTCTTGGGTTCTCAAATTTGAATGGGCGGCTAAGTAATTCAGGTTTTTTGGTAGATTCATTTTGAAGGAGCTTGGAGTAGGTGGCTTCATCAATAACTAGTTATTACTTTGTCTTCCGCTGTATTATATGTATGTTGTATCAGTTAGGTAGGGACAGATTATTATAACTGTCCTAGAGTAGAATTTGTATTAGTATGACTCGGATGTAACATTTTTGAAATGAATTGTAATATAATATGTTGAGTAACATATATTGTTCCATTGTGTTGTGAGATTCTGTGTTGTTTAGTTTTCTTCTATTCTATCTTTTCTTTCTTTCACCCCTAATAACCCATCTTTTGGACGAATAAATGATTGGCGCACGAATACCGAGAATGTGTTAAGTGTCGTCTTTGGTAGTAAGAAAGATGGATTGATACATTTGGTATCAGAGCTTAGGTTGAGTGAATACCTAGGCTTCGGTGGGGCCAACTCATTATAAATAGGGTCAGTAGTGTCCTAAAATGAGTCTAAGTGTAATATATATATGAGTGTATATTTGTTAGTGAATAAAAATGTTTTATATTGTATTGTTTGACTGTTTGAGTGGCTTAAGAATTCTGGTCGATGAACTTGATCAACGTTATCGATAAGAATTTCCTAAACACTTGAGCAAGTTAAATTGACATAATATTGTTTTAAATTTGGTAAATGAAATAATTTTACCAAGGAATATATTTTCTATATATAAAAAGGGATGATTTTCAAAATCTATGTAGTTATCTATGAGAAGAGTGGATTAGGAGTTAATAATATTTAAATTATTAGCATTTAGGGTTTAACTAATCATGCTCGTCCAGTTTTGAGCATTGACTATTGTCGGATTTAAGAGTAGATTTCCTTTTTCCATAATGGGTTAGGTAGATAGAATTTGTAGGAACATTGAATCGAATACCTTGTGAATTAAGTTTCACAATTTGACTATAAGGCGTTCGATAATATGTTGGATTAAAAATTGAATTTTAATAAAGGTTTTTATTAAAAGCAAATTTTCAAATAGTTTTATAAGATGAATTAAGGGAGATGATTTTACAAATCAGAACTATTAAATGTGTTTTAAATATGAAAAGGGTTTTGAGAATGTTAAATCCCGGTGGCTTTGATAGATTCCAAATGATTTTGGAAAATAGTAGTAATCTTTCTTATAGATATTGTGAAATAAAATTTGAGAGCAAGGTTTTCTTTGGACAGTTCGGGAATAAGTCTTGATCTGTTTTGCGATGATCAGAATAATCTTCTAAGTGACAATCGAATGAGGATAATGCACTTGGTAAACTATTCTCTTTGTCATTGTACAAATTGAAACAAGTTCAAATCTGAATGAATCCAAAGCAAGTGGATGATTTTTTTAAAAACTTGGAATTTTGTCTATAAATAGTATTGTTTTGAGAAGAAATTTGGAATTTTTTTATTTACTAGTTTGAGCGTCTCGAAAATGACTAAAAATGGGTAAGAGACGTGCTCAAATAGCTAACACTTCTTTTGAGTATTTCCCTTCTTAGTAAAGTGGTATATGGTACTACTTGGTAGCACCTAGTTCCTTGACATCGTTTTGGAGTTACTCGGGCTATATGTATGTTTTCAAAAGGTTTTTGAAATAAACCCGGGTATTGTGTTTTTGGTCCCCTAAAAGAAAGAGTTTTCAAAATAAAAAGTTATTTTGAAGGTGGATTAATAAATGAAGTTTTAATTAGATTAAATTTAATAAGGGGATTTAGTAAACTTTGTTTATTTAAACTATGTCTTTTGATTTTAACATCTAGGATGTGAAGAATTATTTGATGTTATTAGTCCAGTTAATAGACATTTTTACCTTAGTAGTGTCTAAGAAAAAGTAGAACCTAGGGTGGAGTTTGGATACCAACATCCTACTCTTCTTAGCTACTTACCAGAGCAATTAGGGTAAAGAGGTTGATTTGGTCGACTTAGTTTCAAGATCCAAATTATTTTTGGCCTACATCTAACAGTAAAAATTAAATAAAATTAAAAATCGAATTTTTGTATATACTCTTAGGATGTAGAAGGGTATTATACAAGTTAATTAGAAAAAAAATGATTTTTATAAAGCATGGTGGGAGGGTAGAAAGTAGTTATATAGTAAGAATTGTTAGATTAGAACGTAGGTTGTATGAAGATCATTTCTCCTTTTCACAGAGGTCTCGATCCTAGATTCAAGTATATGACTGAAGGTGTTTTACACCACTCTGAATAAGGATTTAGCACTCGATTTTTGACGGCGAGCGTTGGTGAGGGTTCTTATGTGGAACCAAAGGTTGTCTATCAAAGTTTATGGCTATGCAAGGAGAACATAGTTTTCTAGCTTAAGAGGCCTAATCAAAGTCCACACTAGGAAGTCGGGTGAGTAATACTAGTTCGAAAGTGAAGTTATGTGTTCGAGTGAATGATCAAAATCAGAGTTTACATAGAAATGATCTATGTACATCATACAGGCTGATGAATAGTTTAAGTGTTTCTAAGAATTAGGATTATGATACAATTTTGGGGACAAAATTCTTTTATAAGGGGAGAAGAGTGTAACGACCCGGAATTTTACAGCCTTAATTTGCAAAAATTTAATAAATTTTAAATATTAAAATAATAGGTTTTATAATTAAAATATAACTCTTTTAAATAATAATAAATGATTGTAAAATAGATTTGTAACGACCCAGAATTTTGCCACTTCGAAATAGGCTATTTAAATATATTTTATATACTCAATAAATGGATTTTATTAACAAATAAACCTATTTCAATTATTTAATAATGAGGATAAAAAAGTTTTTAAAATTGTTTACCAATATAGATAGTTCAAATAAAAATAAAAAATGTGACCGAATAACGTTTTCCGAAATTTTTACTTTTTGACACCCGAAAGTCATCGGGAACGTTGTGCATACTTGGTGCAACATGCACACATTTATATATGTTAGGATTAGTATTAATTAAGCATACTTATGTATATTAACTCATATATATATATATATATATATTTATACCTAAGCTTGGATGTGACAAATTATGTTATAAAAGGCATATATATACATATAAACACACTTATGTATATACAAATCCTATGCCATACCTTAAGTAACCTACAATATAGCCTGGGGGGTAATGTGTACAAGAGAGAGAGGGGAGGTATGGAGTGCATGCATGTGTATATATTTAATTATAAGCACTTTATATTTTAAAAGTATTTTCCTAAGCATATAAATACTCCTTCCATTTCATAACTTTCATTTTACAATCCTCTTCTCCACTTTCAAATTCCAAAAATCTTGAAAATATATATCCATGGCTTCTCTTCATAAATTTTAAAGTAAGAAAAATCACTTCTTTATACTCAAAATCTCCTCTTTAGTCCACTAAACCAGTTTTACTTATACCCCAACCTCTTCTCTTCCGAGTTGCAAGCCTATCCACCCTAAAACATCCATGGCCGAGCCTAAACACATGCATGGCCGAGCTTAATTTAGGTGTAAAATCATCTAAAGTCTTCTCATTTGCAAGTTAATACCAAGATCTAGGCCGAATTCAAGTACTAGTGAAATTTTGGTGAGTAAAGTTCACATTTTTAAAACTCAAGTTACTAACTTTTTAAAGTTATAAAATCTATGAGTTAAAATGTTGCTTAAGTATGTGGTGATGCTATATGTTGTGTATGAATGCATATATGTTGATTTGGTGTTGGTTGCTTATGCCTAAGTTTGAGTAGACGATAAAGATTTTACCTTGAATATTGGAAAAGTTAGTTTGTATTATGAAGTAATACTTTGTTTATGATGGTGCTATAATGTTATGATGTGATATTATATTTGAATGTTGTATTTTTTATATGTGGATTCATGACATGAAGATAACGATTAGCTAACCAAAAGCGATGTAGAAATCCGCTTTTTGTCGAAAGTTTGATTTTTGTTTCAAATTAAAAAGTTTTCAAGTTTAAAACTTTGATTTTGATTTAAAAAGTTTATTTCATGTTTAAAGAAGACAAGAGTTCATAATTAAATTTTAAAAGTTAGAAAATCAAAATTTCAAGTTTTAAAATAACGAGTCCGTATAGCGATAGTCGCTATATGCGCAGTTCGAAAAATCTATCTATTTTTCTAATCTAAACTTATTTTTGACTTAAAATCTCTTTAGAAAATGTTTTCTAAGTTTAATTTAGTAATTTGGGAACAATTATTTTATTATTATTTATTAATGATTAATCAGTTAATTAATTAATAAAGGTAATTAGTATTTGATTATTATTATTAAAGGTTTTTAAACATAAATGTTAATCAACTAAGTTAATCATGATTTGTTACTTAATTAATAATAATTATTTAATTATTAATTAAGGATTAATTAATTATTGTTTGGTTATTTATTTAAGATAATTATTAATTAATTATTATTTTAAAAGGGGAGTTATTTAATAAATCTTTGATTAAAGTTAATTATGTTTTAATAAGGTTTAATTAAAGTTTAATTACTTTTATTTAGAGTTTAATTGCGATTTAACAAGGATTTAATTCTCATTTATATGGGTTTTAATTTTTTTTAGAATCGCTTTGAGTTTAAGTAATCAGTTTTATTTTAAATTGTTTTCTTTTCAAATTTGTTTTAAATCAAGGGGTTTCTATGTCGCTTACCCTTAAGTAACCCCATAAGATGAAGAAAGCTAAATGACATCTATTACTAGAGCAAAACACCATTCTGCTATTACAATTAACTTGGACATTTACTTAGATTGATTGATTGTTATGTGTTGACCCCTTATATAATTGTTATTACATGATGCCATGTTAGACTAGATAAGTAAAACCAAATTAAAAGCACCATTATGGTCATTAAGCCTCCATTTGAAGTTGTAAAGATAAATATTTTATTTTCTTTTGAAATGGAATCAAAGTTATTGCATTTTGAACAAGATATTTAAAGAATGATTTGACAAATGGTTTTACTAAACATGTTTTTAACTAATGGGAATGGTTTTCTATGTTATAAAAAGAAATTTTTATAAAGAGTTTAATAAAGGAATTTGGAAATTTATAAGGTGTTTCGGGGTAAATGGATTTGAGTTTTTAAGCAAAGAAGATTTCATAACTAAAGGAGATTTATAAAATGGATTTGCTTATTAAATGAAGCTAATTTGATTTAAGGTTATTTAAGAAGTTGTTTAAACAAGAAAGATTTATAAAGAAGTTTTATAAATGATTTTGGGGTATTTATAAAAGAAGTTTTAGAAAATGATTTGAATATTCATAAAGGGATTTTATAAAAAGGTTGGATTTTCATAAGAAATTTATATAAAAAGTTTGGATGTTTATAAAAGCAATGTATATAAATGATTTTGAATATTTATAAAAGGGTTTTATAAATGAATTTGGAAGTTGGAAAGTATTTTGGGATGATTTTGATTCCAAAATAAAAAGAGATTTCATGAATGAAGTATATTTGTTTGAAAAGGATTTACTGAAAGAAATATAAAAAGAATTTAAGATCTGGGTTTCTCTAAACTTACCCTTTAAAAATGGTGGTATGGAACATCCGTTCCACACTTAACACCGAGGGGATAGTGTTTAGGGTTGTCCTTACCTCCTATTTAAATAACATTTGTTTAATCCTTTTTATCATGATTTGGAAGTAAGAAGTTATTCACAAAGTTTTGTGAATATACTTATGTTAGCGAGATAAGTATATGAATGTTTTAGACAAACGTCTTGAAAAGAGATTTATTAAACAAAGATTTGTTTTAAGGCTTAGTGGTTGCTATGGATAAATGAATCTCAAATGGAATTGGTTGGTTTAGTTTATTTGATTGTTAAGTAACCAACTATCAATCTAGACCTGTTTTGACTCAAGAGGTTTGTTGGGTATATTCGGGTTCCTCGGTGAGGACTCGATTGCTTAGTGCATACTTCTAAAAGAACCGAAATTTAGTTAGCCAGAAATTATCGCTTAGTTTTGGAGACATCGGCCTCCGGATTTATCCGAACCACTCCAAACTAATAACGAACGATGTTAAATCATATTGGAGTATGTTGTGCAGTTATACTATTCTTCCTGAGGGTGATTCCAATATGGAGGATAGTAATGTGGAATGTTTGTTCGATCCCGGAACAAATTACATGGATGAATGCTGGCATTGTATCTCTGCCTGATGGGCAGTGTTAGCATTCCAAGGTGGTCTGCTTAGAGGAAGAAGGTAAAGACGTGACCTCATGAGGCTCACAAACTGGGAAATGGCAAAAACAGGGTATGGAGCAAAGCTATATGGTCAGCTAACATTAGGAGCCGACATCCCATTCTAGATTGTCCATATTCGAGTTGTTTTGCATGCAAACACCGTGGTAATATTAGGCCTCAGTGTCAAAAAGGGCTGGGGTAATCCGGTTTTCCATGTTAAAGGGGCAGTCGGCTCTGTGTAGCAGTGGTACAAGAAGTTCTTGTCAGACTACGGTGCATTTTCCAGGGGTGTACCATCAGAAGGTAGTCCCTTTCCTTGCCATAGTATGGAATCCAATCTCCAATACGTTCCTTTACGATTTTGATTTTAGAGCCTAGTATGCTGGAATTTAATATGGTAAAAATTTCAGCTATTTTGATATTTATTTGAAACCATAGACATTATTATTATATCACTGGATTTTTATATACAAATGTTTTGGTTATCGTAAGATAAAAACCCATCCGTGTTTATGTGTGGCATGGTCTACCGAGATGCTTTTGGTTTAAAGGTTTTTATAAAGTTAAAGACTTATGCTTTACTCACACCAGACCCATGTTTGACCCGGAGTTTATTTTCCCCTTTTCCAAAACCCTTGGGTGCTCAAGTTTGAATGGGCATCCAAGTAGTTCAGGTTTTCCCGTAGATTCATTTTGGAGAAGCTTGTTGTAGGTGGCTTCGTCGATAGCTAGTTATTACTTTGTCTTCCACTGTATTATATGTATGTTGTATCAGTTAGGTAGGAACAGATTGTTATAACTATCCTAAGGTAGAATTTGTATTAGTATAACTCTGATGTAACATTTTTGAAATGACTTTGTAATATATTATGTTGTGTAATATATATTGTTCCGTTGCGTTGTGAGATTCTGTGTTGTTTAGTTTTCTTCTCTTCTATCTTTTCTTTCTTTCACCCCTAATGACCCATCTTTCGGACGACTAAATGATCGGCATACAAATACCGAGGATGTATTAAGTGTCATCTTTGGTAGTAAGAAAGGAGGATCATTACACTTGCACATCATCCCAAGGGTTGTGTATCCTCTAATTGGATTAGCAATCCTTAAAGATGTAACTAAACATATAATATTCATATAAAACTTATCAGCTAGTTCCTATTATATGAAAGAATGAGGCGCTCCCTTATAGAACAAAATTCTAATAGTAAAATCATTAAATAAGATCATACCTTCCGGGATAGCTAAAACTTTACCATTAGTCTGGGATGTCTCACTGGTGGGCTCGAGGGCATTCAACTTGCCAACTTTCTTCGGACACGAATAATTAAGGTGGCCAACTTCCTTGCAAACTCTGCATCTTGGTTGAGATAATCGCATTCGTGGCTTAGGGCATTCCCTAGAGTAATGACCCTTCTCTCCATAGTTAAAACACACATCACGATCCCTGAAAAGAGCCTTAAATTTGTTGAATTACTCTTTTGCTTCTTATTTAGGAACTTTGGCCTTTTTTTCTTGAATGGGAACTTCTGTTTCTGTCCAAAACTAACCTTGTTCTTTTGCTCCTCGTCTCCACTTTCCTTCTCTACTTCCTCGAGCCTCAGTGCAGTATCAACCAACATCTCAAAAGTAGCATCTGGCTGCGGAAGTAGAGCTTTCCTCAAAGCTTTGTCCGGGCCATAGATGAACTTTTAGTTACTCTTTAATGGAGTATTAATGAGATCGATTCCATACTTTGACAATGCTTCAAAAGTGGCAACATATTCAGCTATAGACATACGACATTGCTTTAAGTCTATGAACTTCCTAGCCATCACATCTTTCTTAGCTTTAGAAAGAATATTTTTCTCAAAACGGGGTTTGAATTGATCCCATGACAAATCGGCTTCCTCAACCTCTGCTACTAACAACTCATACCAGTCCAATGCTCTCTCTTGTAATTGGCTTAAAGCAATCTGGACCTTTTGTTGGTCAGTGATTCCCATACGTGTGAAAATACGCTCACAAGTCTTGAGCCATGCTTGGACTCCAATTGCTCCTTATGTTCCTTTGAAGGTCTTCCCTCCAAGGCTGGCATAATCCCTGCGCAACCTAGCAAAATCAAATTGTGGATTGGGAGGAGTAGGAGTGGTGGAAGCACTAGACTACTGAATGCTTCTTATAAGCTTCATTAGCTGCTCTTTGTTCAAAAATACTCCCTCAGATCCACTAGTCTATCTAGGATCAACGCGACTTGAATGAACACCGGCCAAACTCACTACTACAACAAAATGAGATTCAAGTTTAGAATAAGCAAGAATACACACACACATACGTATATATATATATATAATAAAATCACACAAATAACAAATATGCACCCAGATGACTACCCCCAGCAATCACTATGTATAACTAATAAATAAATATGAATAATCTACCGAATACCCAAGGGACACGGACTCCTAAGTCCATCTAGGCCAATGACTTATGTCTTCTATCATGTATTATTCTAACACATCTTTGATACAAAATGAAACACCTTACCTCTATACCTATACTACCAAACAGTATCACTAAGTAATATCGTCTGGTAATATGGAGAATGAGATGATATTGGGCTTACACACATGAATATTCGCTTGGGTTAACACAGGTACATATCTCAAATCATATAATACTAATCATAATGTACTCGGTATTGGCACAAAGCAATAAACATTATTCTCTAGGATAGAACAATGCATAACACTGAACAAATAGTAGAGTACATAGATTTAGAATGTAGCAATAAAATATAATACATCACATATAAATAGTCATGATGGGTCTACAAAATGACAGTCTCTAGCCCACCGTATACATACATCATATCAGTATGTCATAGTGAAAACATAATGAGGCTACAAAAACCATAAGGGATCTATCATCCTAACGTAACTACTAGCCTCCAAAAGAGTCCCACATAGCATGAGAGTTACTTGGTACCTGCACCTAGGATATCTCAGACTGACCCAAGTATTGTAAAATAACACATCGGTTTTATTATGACTATAATGATATGTCAGTGATGATAATAAACATAATATAAGTATGTATATATGGATATGTGTATACTTTACATGTTAATCTGCATCACCCATCCAAGTAGTCCACATAATGTATAAATATATCATTCATCCATCAATTATAAAATTATCACAAACACACATCCATATAATCATATCATCATGAATAACTCATAATAGGTAGTGATGAAAATTGATTATACGATAGAGACATGATCCCAAGTGGAGTCATATCTCAACATCGTATACTTAGGTGTGTATACATAGTATATATCTATCAATTAAACAACATAGAACCAGACGGGAGATGGCCGCCTGCCCACTCCAGGAGTCATACATGTGTCCACTAACACAATTCCTACAGTCTTAGTTACCTCGATGGTCATCGTGACTAATATCCAACGGTGCTCCTCAACATGAAGCCTCAGTCATGACCCTGAAAGTGCCCCCTTGGTAATAGACCACTGGCTTATGTGATATAGTGGCTAATGGACACCAACCCTACTATACTCATAAAGCGTTTGTCATAGATCTAAGGCTTGCCCCACAATCAAGCCGCTAGGATGGATACTAGCTTATTCTAGTTCACTCCAACATGTATAATAGGAGTGCACATCATGATAGACATACAAATAGTATCTATACACATAATGGCACCAACCTTACTCACTACTATAAGTATCATCTCAAATAAATACTTACTCAATACCATTATTCTCGTCTCATAAGTGTCATCTACTTATAATGAATTATCTAATAAATACCATTACAGAGTCTTATACCACCACGTGTTACTCATTTGTTTATTCAATGCTCATATAATATGCAAAAGCGTTGACGACCCACATTTCAGAAGGTTTAAGTCGACAATAAACCACACATGTCCAACTCAAAACAATCTGAAACATAGATAATCAATGGGGTTTTATTAAGAAAAATAAGAAAAGAAGAAAACAACATAGAATCTCGCAGTGGAATGACAAAAATATAATAATCAAATAAACAGTTCATGAAGCTGTTTATACTATACATTTGATTAAAATTTTACAACATCAATCAGAGTTATATATACAACAGAACAATAGAATAATGCAGCGGAACAAACAATGTGGTGGAATAATACCAGTAATGATAATACACCAATCTTTGTCTTCATCCTCCAAAATAATAATCTTCAATGCACTAAAATACTCAGGGCTGACCCGAGCATAAAGTAAAACAATACACTCGAGTCAGAACAAAAATATCCATATGTGAGTCAGATCAATATCACATATAACAGGAGTGTAATAGCATTAGAGATGTTTACGGGGTTTTACATCTCCTATTTAGTGTACAACGTGCGTGCAATAACTTAAGAGATGTTACGAGATTTTCCATCTTATAAGGATCTGTCAAAATATCTATGTATAGTAGAATACGCTATATATGTAATGTCTCTATTCAATAATATAAATATTTTTCCTAGCGTTAAGGCTATGCATTGATCCCCCTTAATACGTTTTTAAGCATTGTCGTACAGTTTGCATATAACACAACCAGTAGAACGTTGGTATATAGGGATGCGCCATGATATGAGAACACTAAACCAAACTCTTAGTGGTCCCGTATAAGGATAAAAGTATGACAAGGCATGTGAGGCAATGCCCAAGGTAGTATGCTACCAGTTCGAGTTGCCAGGCTGGTGGTAACGCATCGCCACTACGACCGCCCACCGTGTCCACCCATCCCATATTGAGTCATAGGGAGTTATTCCAAATCCAAGTGCACCAATCGAAACCAACAACAAAGGTAATAGTATGGATCGAGTCCAAAAGAAAAATCGAAGAACAGGTGTCCGCTAGGGGTAGCTAGCCCACTTGGCCTGGTTCAAGCCGTCCCTGTTTTAGTCATTTCAAATTGACACAACTGTCGGGGCTATCCATCATCGTTCTCTTTCTTCAAATTCAGCAAACGTACATCAAATCCAACCACTTCATTCTGAAGTCTTCTCCACGTACACAGTTGTTAAAGTGGTTCCAACATTGACAGTGAGTATGCCAATAATCGACCCCGATCTCTTTAATAGCCAAACGTCATTTTGCACACAGGTTGGTTCTTTTACATTTCAAAACGATTCATACTTATATCAAAGTACCATATTCACTTCAAAATATCATTCATTTCAAAATTATCATATTCACATCGAAATCAATTTCATTTCAAAATCATTTTATTCACTTCGAAATCAATTTCATTTCAAAATCATTTCGAATTTCGAATTAGGTTATAACTTCATTTTAACCACATTCGTATTTAAATAACCGATTTAAATATAAACAGTTTCCAACTTGAATGGTTTGAATTTTTGAAAATAGTTTGAATAGTTAAAATAGTTTAGATATTAAAATAGTTTGAAATAGTTTGGAGATTGAAATAGTTTGATATCTAAAATAGTTTGAGTCTGGAAAATGGTTTATATATTAAAATGGTTTGAAAATTTAAATAATTTAAAAAGATGAATTTTAAAACAGTTTGTAGTAAAATAGTTTATAGTGAAAATAGTTTCAAATTTAAATCTGTTTCTTTCCATTTTCAATAAATCTAGACTCAGGTCCAAATTTCAATCAAACTGATTCAATTTCAAATCTTTCAATTCAATCGACTCAATTTCGATTTAAATTCAAATCAACCCCAATTTCAATTTCAATTCGAATTAACTTCAATTTCGAAACGTTCATTTTTTTACTTCAAATTCGATTCAATGGTTTAAATTTCAATTCTTATTTTAAACCATTTCAATTTATTTAAATTTCAAGTCCAATTTCATTGTACCGATTTAAATCACTTAAATCAAATTAAACTTCAATGTTCAATTTAAGGTTCAAATCTTTAAAATAATTCAATTCCGAGCCCAAATTTGAAATATCAATCCAAATTACTTTAACCAAGATAAATTTTCAAAGTTCGAATAAAGTTCAAACCTTTTAAAGCAATTCAATTCCCATAGTTCAAGTCGTATATCGATTATAACTTCAAATTCCAAAATAAATTCCCTAAACAATTTCTTTTACAAATTTCACCTTCAACATTTTAAAGCTCAAATTTGAATATAATTCGATCTTTATAAATTCAATTTTTAATTCTTTAAAACGAAACCATTTAAATAGATTCAAACTCAAGAATTTAAAACCATTTAATTTAAACAATTCGGTGTCTGTATATAATTTTCTATCCTATGTCAAGTGATTAGTTATTTCGATTTTAATTTCAGGGATGGTTATATATCATTTCAATCCAAATCAAAGTGTCTTAGGTGTATATCATTTCAACCTATTTCTTAATTTATTTGAAATAATTCAAATGACAATTTATATGTTATCAAATAATATACAGGGTGATAACATGATATATATAAAATAAATAAACATCCAAATCTTCCAATATATCAACCAATAGTCATCCATCACAATCAACATCCAAACTAGCCAATAAATCACAATAGTCAACTAGTTATCAATATTGGGTGTTTAACTAGAAGTTTAATTCCAATTTCAATTTAACTGTTAATTCAAAATTTCTAACAGGTCAATTTCTATGTCTATTTCCATGTCAGTTAAATTATTAAACAACAATCAATAAAATGAAATCACTTCATGGTTTCAATTTAACGAACATCAAAAATATTTTAGTATTCGTGAGCGGGTTTAATCACTCACCTTTATTTGAAACTTAAAATATTTCAGAGTCAGACAAATTCTAATCCAACTCCATGTCATAGATGACTTCGATACGAATCCAACGCAACTTGTTTCGCTCAAATCCGACCTCGTATGAAAAAGTTACGGATTAATAAACATTTGTTATAATTAAAATTTAATCAAGTTATTTAAAATAATTAAAACTAAATCTTACCCTAATCCATCCTTCTTGTTCTCCAGGCTCGCACGCGATTTGTTTGTTTTTTTTACTGGATCGATGATCGATTGCCCGCTCCTCGCCGACCTGCCACTACTGCCTTGCCCACCTCCACTGCCGCCGCCCTTCATCGCGCGTGCGAACGCATGTATGAACGCCTCGAGAAACCAAAAACTACAGATGAACGCGGGCATTTTGCCATCGCCTTGGTTAGTCGATCGACGATCCAACGTTGGTTAAGCTCGCATCAATGCCCTCTACATTTTCCTAGTTGAAGTCGAAGGCTAATCGGACCCTAGAGGGTCCAATGATTATCGATCGTTGGATCGTTTAGTTTAATGGGGGCTAAAATTATTTAGGGTTTGCAAATGAAATAGCCAAGTTCTTATATAGACAATTTTCGCGAAGCACTATTGATCCGCGAAAATTTCGAACTCCAAACAAAGCGTGCCGCCTAGCGTTCTATATGTTATATTCCTATTTCGAACACAATGGAATATATATCGGAAGCCAATTCCATTATATTCAGATGATAGTTTTTCAAAATCAAATTATATTAATTAAAGTTCTTAAAATAAATTCTACGCATTTCAAGCTCGCACGACCAAACGATAAGTCCGACCGCTACGAAACTTGAAATCCTATAAAAATTCACTATTGCAGATCCGATGAAACTGGTTTCTTCGAAATTCGAGAGAGTGCCCAAAAAGACTATTTTTACACGTTAATTAAAATGAGAAATTTCCAAAATCAATTTAATCACTTTTAAAATCCAAATTATAAGTTTACTATCTTCCTTCTTATTCAAATAGATTTGGAATCAACTTTTGAAATTAATTTCATTCATATTAAATTCAGAATTCAATTATTTAAATAATTCCAATATTAAATATAATAATTAAATTGTCAAATAAATCACTATATTTGAAATATAAGTTATTTAACTTATAAATTTTGCTTTTAAAATGAATTCAAGTAATAAAACAACCACTTCCATTTTACTGTAATTCAACATCTTTGCAATTATTGTATACAACAAAAGTTATTCATTTCTTACAAAATAAATGTTTTCTTATTTCTGAAATTTATACTTATCAAAATACAATTTCATATAAACAAACTTATGCTTTTATTTTTATTAAACATTCATTCGATTTTTTATTAACTTAACATGTAACGACCAAGAATTTGAGTCAATTGAAATTGGAATATTTAATTGATTTTAAATTTTGAAAGGTTAATTTTATAAGTTGAATAACTTGAATTTCAAATATAGCGATTTATTGGTTAATTTAATTCTTGAATTTAGTAATTGAAATTATTTAAATAATTGAATCTTGGGTTATAAGTTAGATAAAAATGATTTCAAAGCTTATTTAAATTCTATTTAATAAGAATAAAGATAGTAAAACTATTAAATTGGACTTAAAAGTGATTTAACTGATTTTTAACAATAATTTGTTTTATTTAACGAGTGAAAATAGCCTTCCGGGGTACTGTCTCGGATTTTGACGAAACTAGTTTCATTGGATCCATAATAGTGATTTTATTGTATGCTGATGATTTTTGTGGCCATTGGACGTATCGTTTGGTCGTGCAAGATCGAAACGCGTAGAATTTAATATTGAAAATTTAATATAATAATTGGGTTCAAAATGCTATTTTCTGCATACGATCGAATTAGGCCACGAGACAAGTTCCATTGTGTTCGAAATAGGGTTATAACATATAGAACGCCAGGCAGCACGCCTTGATAGGAGTTCAAAATTTTCGGACATTTTGTAACTCGATATTTTAAATTTAAATAATATATATATGTACATCTCTAACATATCTGACCATACCTTAGCCCATACCCCATCACTATTCAGCCACACTCCCCCTACATGTCGACCATACTCCTTCCCTCTATAAATTCATGTCCAAAATCAGGAAATTGGGTTACAAAATTTTTAAAGTTTTCAATTTAAAACAATGGCCTCATCCAATGTCCCAAAATCATCGGGACAAATCCTTGCGCTTTCAGGCAGGTCGTCAACTAGAAAGTTGTTCGCGACATCAAGATGAAGCAAATGGATGGTTGGATTGGCATAGTTCATGGCGTGGCAGCGCAGTTTTCAAGATGAACGTCAAGATGAACTTTGGGTTTAACGGCGAGCTATGGTAGGTTTGGGAAGGTGGACCCTGAAGGAAAAATGTAGGGAAGGGACACGTCTATCTTCGGATGGAATTTGGTGGGGGTAACTCCACCTGTGGTGGCAGGAATCAAGGATTAGTGGTGTTGGCATAGGTTTCATTTTCTCGGTGGAGGCGGTGATTTGGATGGCCCTGTGGATGGCCGGAGGAGCGGCGAAGGTGGGGGCTTCGATGGGGGGTGGGGCGGTGGCCGGCCATGGCTGGAGGCGGCGGTGGTGAGCAAGAATAGGGAGCTGCCATGGTGAAGTTGTGTAGCCTTAAGTGGGAATATTAATTTGAGGAGGAGGGATGGATTATATAATAATAGGGTAATCAGTAAATTAATGATTGTAATTAGTTTATTTATTTTAAAATTAAAATCGATAAATAAAAATATGTATAACTCTCTCATACGAGATCCAACTGAGGTGCGGATTTTTGCGTTGCGCTTGTGATGACGAATGCTTCGCGGTGGAGTTGGTTTGGTCGAATTTGGAGACTATTGAAATTTGGGCTAAAATCGGACGTCGTTCGATTTTAGTTCCAAACCGGAATGCCTTGGCGACAATAGGAAATTTCGGTGAGTTAAACTCACCTTTTTGGTTAAGTAGTATGATATATAGTTGATAAAAATTGTTGGATGATTATTTGAATGAATTACTATATTTATATTAGTTGGATTGAATATTCTGCCTATTGGAGCGGATGAGACCCTATTACGTTCTCGTGTAAGAGCGGATTACCTTTTGTATACGAATCCTGCGACGAAGTGGTTGATTTATATTTTATGATTATATAACGTTTGTGATGCAGGGGGAAATAGGTTGGTGGGATCCAACGGGATTCCTCACTATTGTTGAATTGTTTCAATAATATTTCTTTTATATGGATTATTGGAAATGAACCTAATCGTGGATACTGGTTATAACATTATTATATGTTTGAAAACTAAAACCCAGTAGTGACAGAAAATCAATCTTGATATTGGTTAAGCGTTGGGTGGCTATTGGCCTTAAATTAGTATATTGAAATACTATAAATTTCCATTTGAGTTGGAATTGGTTTTTGAGACAGGAAATGATAAATAGATCTGAAATTGGGTTTCGGAAATATTTTGTTTTAAAGATTATTTAACAATGTTAATATATTGTTATAAAGTTATTCAATTATAATAATATCATTTTAAGGTTATTTAATTATATTAATATTTTCTTTTAAAGTTAACTAATTATATTAATATTGTTTTAAAGTTATTTCATTATATTAAAATTGTTTTAAAGTTATTTAATTTTAATAATATTATTTTAAACTTATTTAATTATATTAGTATTGTTTTAAAGTAATTTGTTTATAGTTAATATTGTCCAAAGAATTTAATAAAATGACAATATTTTGAAAGGTTAATTATTTCAAGAATAATTATGGTTTGAAATTAATAATAAAGGTTATTAATAAGGTTTTGAAAATAAATTATTATTATTTATAATCAGGGTGAAGATTAATTATTATTTTTTTTGGAATGATTTATCAATTTTTTAAGATGTTTTGAGATTTATAATTATTATTTATTTATCCATAATATTTAATTTTAATAATTATTTACATATAATACTATTTAGAAGTAAATGATCGTTATTTGTTATAAATGTGTTCAAGACTCATAAATGGAGTTTTATAAACGAACTTGGATTTTAAAGGGAAGTTTATAAAATGGTTTGAAGACTTAGGGAACGATTATTTACAAGGTTAAAGAGTTTATAAATGGTTAGATATTTATAAACGAATTTTAGAAACGGCTTATAGATTATAAAAGGAGTTTTATAAATGGTTTTATGGATTTATAAAGGGTTTATAAATGATTTTTGAAATGTACAAAGAGTTTATAAGTGATTGAATTTTTATAAAGGGATTATAAAGAGTTTTTCGGAGAATTATAAAATGGTTTATAAATGGTTTTGGAGAATTGTAAGGAATTTATAAATGATTTTAGAATCGAATAAAAAGAAAATCTTTCTCAATTTTGTGGATATACTTATACCGTTGAGATTAGTATATGGATATTTTCTAAGTATTGAAAATATATGGATTGACGGATATGCCTTTGTAAAAGTATTTTTGTACAAGTAATTTACCAAGTGTTTTTAAAATGAATGAAAGATTTATTAAAAGGAGGCCAGTGGTTGCTTATGTGCTTAACCGATGTTGTTTTCATTGTTTTCACCTATGGAATGTTTAAATGTTTGTTTGTTGATAGTTAAATAACCGACTATCAAATCTTAGCCTAAATATGTAATCCTTCTTAATTTTGGTGGTACGAAAATATTCCCTACTTAACACCGAAGGATTTTAACTCGAGAAATATCTAGGAGAAACATGGGGATTATATGTACAGTTACCATCGGTGGTGTTATACTGTACGTATAAACTCGTTTTGTTCTTCTAGGACAAATGATGAGGAGATCCGTCCACTTAAACGGTTAGGGGGTGATCCCCGCTCTTGTGTATTGTTTGATTATTTCCTAAAGAACCAGTATTGAGCATTCCGGGAAATCGACGATTGGTTTTTGGAGCGCCAGGAAATGGTAGGGTGTACTCATAAGAGTTGACTCGAAAATCGTGACCACTTCGAAACCATAAACGGTTCTATGGAGGAGTTCCATGACATATATTGAAATGTTGGAATCCATGCATGGTTCCGAGACCCGTTGGGGTATGGGAATCCATGTGGGATTTCGTAATCTATTTCATGGCGATACGTCAGCTAGAGCGCCGGACATAGCCTCATCAGCGGTAATGGCTAAAACCAGAGATATGAGGCATGGCCAGTAGGGTTAGCAAACCCATAGGATGTAGTCGATTCCTCCTAAATATTACTTACGGTTGTTATCCATGCATGGGGCGATGCATTCGGTCTTAGCCAGACCAGCTATGTTTTTCCTATGGTACATCACTAGGGATGTATGCTGCTTCGAAAGGATATCTCTGATCCTTGTGCAGGAGGACCGTTCTCAAAGTACTGAGGGCACCTCCATGGAATCCTACACAATTAGCAAATGAGCTTTATCAGTTTTTCGATTATATGCCTAGTATTGTTGTGATGTACACTCACGAGCATCACAGCTACTTGATTTTTATTATTTTCACCCTTAGAAATCATTATAATATCAATGGATTTTCTATAGAAAAGGTTTTGTTATCGTAAGGTGAAAACCCGTCCGTGTTTATGTGCCGCGTGGAGTTACGAGATACTTTTGATTTTCAAAGGTTTTCTATAACTGTAAAATCTAGTTGGGTGTGTTTTCTCACGCTGGTTTTCCAGACTGACTCGAGTGTTATTTTATTATAATGCTCGGATCAGATCGAGCATATTACATATTAGTTTGGATGCTTTGGAGCTTCAAGAGACGAGTTGGATGCCCAGAGACGTATTCACATAGATGGTTATTTTTTCGCTGTATTCATTATTTGTATTTGTCAGCAATTGTAAGGACAGGCTGTATAACTGTTCAGGATGAAATAGGTTAGCATACTCTGATTGATGTCTGTATATATACATATTACAGGTTTACTTTTGTGTAAAGATTTGATGCATATTATAGATTATTCATTCCATTGTGAGATTCTGTGTTGTTTAGTTTCTTCTTATCTTCTTCCTTCTTTCTTTTTCCCCTAACAATCGGGTTTTCAGGCATTCGATTGCTTGACACGCAATACAATGAACGTATTAGTGTCGATTTTCGAAGGACGAAAATCTCGGTCGTTACATTTGGTATCAGAGCTGAAGGTTAAGCGAGAACCTTGGCTTTAGTGGGGTACACATTAGAGATAGGGTCAGTAGCACCCTAGAATGAGTTTGAGTGTATATATATGAGCGTGTATTTGTTAGTGATATAAAAATGTTTTATATTATGTTGGTCGATCTATTGAGTGGCTTATGGATTCTGGTCAATACAAGTAATTAACGTTATTGATAGGGGTCTCTAAACACTTGAGCAAAGCAATTCGACATGGTATTGTTTGAAATTGGGTAAATGAAATAATTTTACCTTTATTATATTTTATATGTAAAGGATTAATTTTTTTAGAAATTATTTAGTGTGCTTGGTTGTTAGAAAATGATAATATTTGATTATTATCATTTTTTCTTTGTTGTTTGTGATCGAATAAAAGTTGTCATAATTATAATGCAAAAAGGATAAAAAAATTAAGAAATGATTTTATATAACCAAAAAGAAATTATATAAATATGGTTTATAAATTATAAAGGATTGATAAGCTGGGAATTTGGGAATTTAAATCCCATAGGTTTTGGAAATGGGTTTTCAAAGTTTTGGAAAATAATAATAGTATTATTTGAAAATATTTTTGAATGGAAATATTTTTAAAAGGATTTTTAAAAGAGAAAGAAAGCACTGAACTCACTTCGGTCGCTGGAAAATAATTTCGATGATAACTGCAGCATCATCGACGTTCATTTTCGAGTTTCAAAGAGAGGAATTGCTACCATTGGGATTTTGTTTTGGAAAAAAAATCTAGTTTTGATTTTAAAATTCTAAATAATGATTTCATATACCAAGGGGATTATATATATATATATATATATGATTTCAAAATAGTTTGAAATAGGAACAAGGTGTTTAAAATTATGGAATTTTCATTTAAGTGTTTTATGAAAATATGAGAAAATAAGTTTGATAACTTATATATTTTGAGAATTAGTAAGTTATAACAATGTTTATAGTAAACTTAAGAAAAGTTGATGGAATATTTCTTAAGTGACATTAGTATTGAAAGGAATATATTAAATAAGGGAATGTGAATAAAGCAATGTGAATAATTGAATATAGATCAATTGAATGTGAATAGTTGAATATAAATAAAAGTTAATAAAAAGAATTTGGGATAGTTAAGAAATCAATTGAAATAAATACGTAAGTTATACGTAAATTATTTATTCGCATAACTGTTTGATCCAGATTCGAGCACAGGATTTCGAGATGATTTACATCAATCCGAGTTAGGATTTTTCACTCGATTCTCGACGATGAACACTGGATATGGATTTTTGATTGATCCTAAAGTTCTCTATCATAGTATATGACTATGCAAGGAGAATGACGGTTTTTGATCAAGGAACCAGACCTGAGTCCGCACTAGAGTGGTTGTGTAAATGATACTAGTCCGAAAGTGAGATTGTGTGATCGAGCAAGCGATCAGATTTGATATTGCATACGGATGATATATGTACATCGTACGGGCTTTAGTAAAGTGAATGTTGGAAATTGAAAATGCAAAATAATATGATTAAGAACTATATGATTGGATATCATTGGTAAATAAGATACATGCATAAAAGCAAGAGCTAACTTGATGCTTTTGGTTTCATAAGTAAAATTTGGTTGCCCGATAGAAAGGTACATGTTTAAATTTGATGGTTTTATGATTGAGCCACTTGGCTTTTGTTTTCTTTGTTGTTTTGGGCCTGTAGTGGCGATTTGTAGTTTTTCGATCGAGCCACGAAAAGGAGAAGCTGGCGAAATTTTCTGTAAATTTAAAGCATTAGAAAATTTTTGAGAGATTTTGAAGAAATTTTTGATAACTAAATTTGATTTTGGGTTATAACCTGAAATGATTGAATGGATAATATTAGTTGGAATCTATGAATGAATTTGGAAACTTACCAAAAGAAATAACAAGGTTTAAACGAGTGCATTTTTGGGAAAAGTTAAAGGCTTAAAAGGATCTGGTAATCTATTTCAACTAATTAGTTTGAAAAGTTAATGGGTTTGGGCATTTTTCTTACCTTGGCAATTTCAGGGACGAAATTCTTTTTAAGGGGGGAAAAGTGTAACGATCCAGAATTTGAGTCAACTGAAATTGGAATATTTAATTGATTTTAAATATTGGAAAGTTAAATTTATAAGTTGAATAACTTGAATTTCAAATATAGAGATTTATTGGATAATTTAATTATTGAATTTAATTATTGAAATTATTTAAATAATTGAATCTTGGGTTTTAAGTTAGATAAAAATGATTTCATAGCTTATTTAAATTCTATTTAATAAGAATGAAGATAGTAAAACTTTTAAATCAGATTAAAAAGTGATTGAACTTATTTCTAATAATAATTTGTTTTATTTAACGAGTGAAAATAGCCTTCCGGGGCACTGTCTCGGATTTTGATGAAACCAGTTTCATTAGATCCGTAATAGTGAGTTATTGTATGTCGACGATTTTCGTGGCCCTCGGGTGTATCGTTGGGTAGTGCGAGATCGAAACACGTAGAATTTAATATTGAAAATTTAATATAATAATTGGGTTCAAAAAGCCATCTTCTACATACGATCAAATTACGCCTCGAGGCAAGTTCCATTGTGGTCGAAATAGGGGTATAACATATAGAACGCCAGGCCGCACGCCTTGATAGGAGTTCAAAATTTTCGGACGTTTTGTAACTCGATATTTTAAATTTAAATAATATATAAATATATGTATGTATGTGTGTGTACATCTCCACCATATTTGACCATACCCCATCATTATTCAACCACACTCCTCCTATATATCAACCATACTCCTTCCCTCTATAAATTTATGTCCAATACCAGAAAATTGGGTTGCAAGGATTTTAAAGTTTTCAATTCGAAATACTGGCCTCATTCAACGTCCTAAAATCATCGGGTCAATCCTTGCGCTATCAGGCAAAGTCGTGAACTAGAAAGTTGTTCGTGACATCAAGACAAAGCAATTGGACAATTGGATTGGCCTAGTTCATGGCGTGGTGGTGCAGTTTTCGAGATGAACTTTGGGTTTAATGGCGAGCTATGGTGATTTTGGGAAGGTGGACCCCGAAGGAAAAATGTAGGGAAGGGGCAGGGCTACCTTCGGCCAGAATTTGGTAAGGTAAATCCACCTGTGGCGGTGGGAATCGAGGACGATCAGCAGCGACATGGGTTTGATTTTATCGATGGAGGCGGCGATTTGGATGGCCACGTGGATGCCCGGAGGAGTGGTGAAGGTGGGGGCTTCGATTGGGGATGGTGCGGTAGCTGGCCATGGCCGGAGGCGGCGGCGACGAGCAAGAATAGGGAGCGGCCATGGTGAAGTTTTGTAGCCTGAAGCGGGAATATTAATTTAAAGAGGAGAGATGGATTATATAATAATAGGGTAATTAGTATATTAATGATTGTAATTAGTTTGTTTATTTTAAAATTAAAATCAATAACTAAAAATGTGTATAACTCTCTCATACGAGATCCAATCGAGGTGCGGATTTTTACGTTGCGCTCATGTTGATGAATGCTTAGTGGTGGAGTTGGTTTGGTCTAATTTAGAGACTGTTTAAATTTGGGCTAAAATCTGACGTCGTTCGATTTTAGTTCCTAACTGGAATGCCTTGGCGACAACAGAAAATTTCAGTGCGTTAAACTCACCTTTTTGGTTAATTTTATGATATATAGTTGATAAAAATTATTGGATGATTGTTTGAATGAATTACTATATTTATATTAGTTGGATTGAATATTCCCGCCTATTGGAGCGGATGAGACCCTAATACGTTCCCGTGTAAGAGCGGATGGCCTTTTCTATACGAATACCGCCTGGAAGCGGTTGATTTATATTTTATGATTATATAACATTTGTGATGTAGTAGAAAACAGGTTGGAGAGATCCAACGGGATTCCTCGCTAGTGTTGAATTGTTTCAATAATATTTCTTTTTTATGGATTATTGGAAATGAACCTAATCATGGATACTATGGTTATAACATTGTTATATGTTTGAAAACTAAAACCTAGTAGTGATAGAAAATCAATCTCGATATTGGTTAAGCGTTGGGTGGTTATTGGCCTTGAATTAGTATTTTGAAATACTATAAATTTCCATTTGAGTTGGAATTGGTTTTTGAGATAGGAAATGATAAATAAATCCAAAATTGGGTTTCGGAAATATTTTGTTTTAAAGATTATTTAACAATGTTAATATATTGTTTTAAAGTTATTTAATTATAATAATACTATTTTAAGGTTATTATATTAATATTTTATTTAAAGTTATTTAATTATATTAATATTGTTTTAAAGTTATTTAATTATAATAATATTGTTTTAAGGTTATTTAATTATATTAGTATTGTTTTAAAGTTATTTGTTTATAGTTAATATTGTTTAAAGAGTTTATCAAAATGACAATATTTTGAAAGGTTAATTATTTCAAGAATAATTATGGTTTGAAATTAATAATAAAGATTATTAATAAGGTTTTGAAAATAAATTACTATTTTTTATAACTAGGGTAAAGATTAATTTTTATTGTTTTTGAAATGATTTATCTATTTTTTTAAGATGTTTTGAGATTTATAATTATTATTATTTATTCATAATATTTAATTTTAATAATTATTTCCATATAATACTATTTAGAAGTAAATGATCTTTATTTTTTATAAATGTGTTCGAGACTCATAAATGGAGCTTTATAAACGAATTTGGATTTTATAAGGAAAGTTTATAAAATGATTTGAAGATTTAAGGAAAGATTATTTACAAGGTTAAAGAGTTTATAAATGGTTAGATATTTATAAACGAATTTTAGAAATGGGTTTATAGATTTATAAAAGGAGTTTTATAAATTGTTTTATGGATTTATAAAGGGTTTATAAATGATTTTTGAAATGTACAAAGAGTTTATAAGTGATTGAATTTATAAAGGGATTATATTTTTTTCGGAGATTTATAAAATGGTTTTGGAGAATTGTAAGGAATTTATAAATGATTTGAGAATCGAATAAACAGAAAATCTTTCTCAATTTTGTGGATATACTTATACCGTTGAGATAAGTATATGGATATTTTCTAAGTATTGAAAATATAGGGATTGGCGGATATACCTTTGAAAAGGTATTTTTGTACAAGTAATTTACAAAGTGTTTTTAAAATGAATGAAAGATTTATTAAGAGGAGGTCGGTGGTTGCTTATGTGCTTAACCGATGTTCTTTTCACCTATGAAATAAATCCTTGTTTGAATGTGTGTTTGTTGATAGTTAAATAACCGACTATCAAATCTTGGCTTAAATATGTAATCCTTCTTAATTGAATTTTCACCCTTAGACTTTATTATAATATCAATGGATTTTCTATAGAAGAGGTTTTGGTTAACGTAAGGTAAAAACCCATTCGTGTTTATGTGCGGCGTAGTCTTATGAGATACTTTTGATTTTCAAAGTTTTTCTATAATCTAGTTGGGTGTGTTTTCTCATGCTGGTTTTCCAGACTGACTCAAGTGTAATTTAATTATAATGCTCGGGCCAAATCGAGCATATTACAGATTAATTTGGATGCTTTGGAGCTTTAGGAGACGAGTTGGAGGTCCAGAGACGTATTCACGTAGATGGTTATTATTTCGCTGTATTCATTGATTGTATTAGTCAGCAATAGTAAGGACATGTTGTATAACTGTTCAGGCTGAAATAGGTTAACATACTCTGATTGATGTCTGTATATATACATATTACAGTTTTACTTTTGTGTAAAGATTTGTTGCATATTATAGACTATTCGTTCCGCTATGAGATTCTGTGTTGTTTAGTTTTCTTCTTATCTTCTTCCTTCTTTCTTTTTCCCTAAACAATCGGGTTTTCCAGTATTTGATTGCTCGGCGCGCAATACAGTGAATGTATTATTGTTAACCTGATGAGGAAAATAGAAATCACCTGTACATTCATTAATCGCTTAATTCTCCTTCCTCTTCACTCGAAATGCAAAATTTTGTGTTTTGTATAAAAATTAAGTTGAAGAAAACGAGTTTTAGGAACGTTTCGAAATCGCTTTAGAAATTGCCTTTGAGATTCTCTTATTATATAGTATATAATTTTTATACTAAAATAATAATAATAATAATTTCAAAAGGCCATTTATTTGAAAAACATTTTTAAAACACATTATAATACCTGTGTATGAAATCCAAAAAGAAATATGAAGAAAACATCGAAATAACGGAAATTACACTAAGTATTATCCGTTTAAAACAAGCTGCAACTCAATATTCGGCAGCAGGTTTGAACAACTTAACAGTATCAAAATGACTTGAAATTCTGCAGAAATGTAGTTCAACATTCTTACTTCAATCTTCAAAAAGAATCATTCAAATTCGATTTTAAACGAAGAATCTGCGTCGTTTCAAAGTTGGACTAAAAACAAGGTTAAATCGCTGAATTCCAGCAGGCTGCGGGTTCAAGTTCGACAGCAGTTTCAAAATAGCAAACGAACCCAGATTGTCATGAAATTTTGCAAGAATGTAATTCAACACTCAAATGACAATATTTTCCAACCAAATTTTTCACTTCGAGCGAAGAGGAAGGAGAATTAAGTGATTAGGATTTTCGAATGTCGAAAATCTCGGTCGTTACATAACATTTTATTATTTCATTTATGTTATCAATTACTTACAATTCAATATCATTTAATCTACTTTCTAATATAAGTTATCATCTTTTATCTTATTGAATTTTGTTATATAAATTTTTTACCTAAGTTCATATCCAATAAATTACATTAATAAATCATTAAATTTTTATTTCTAACCATTTTTATTCAATAATTATGTTAAATTTAATAATTTAAAATAGTTAAAAATACGGGTCATTACAAAAAGTCAGATGAATAATCGGAGAAATATTACCGAAAGTCTCATACCAGACGGTATTATAACTCCGTTTATTCCAATTTCTCATTACATAGAAAATACCGGTATACATATGATTTGTAAAAGCAATTAAATTTTGACGAAAGTATTACACATCATTTTAAAAGTACTAATAATATTTTGTAAACAAAATGATACTTTATTATATTATAATAATTAGAAATATTTAAATTGATATACAAACCTTATTGGTACTTTAATAAATTCATAATATTACTTCTAAATCATCAAATAAGCATGACAAGACGTTTTGAAAATTTAAATAATCAAATAGGATTTTTAAATAAGTTATTAATTTCCAAAATCAATTTATTATTTAACAATCCAATTATTGAATTAATATTTCATTTAAATAATCTTCTGTCATAACATAGATTTCATATGTATGATGTATATAATTTATATTTTATTTACATACTTTTATTTTCATTTTTAAAGTAAAATTCTTAAAATTCCAAATTTCTACATTTATAACATCATTTCTATAAATCATTTTTTATATTATTAAATCTACAAAATTTCTCTTCTAAAATCTTATTGGTATATAATATTATTAACCATATTTTATTTTATTTTATTTTTTATTTTTATTTTTTATTATATATGTTTTTTAATTATGTACGGTACAGAATTCGGTGGACAGGTGGGTGTGCGCTGATGCATTGCTGTCGCAAATTCTGTTGCCCCATTTCGACCTTTTTGAATGAATTTTGGCTTCTCTCCTCCATCTTCTTGCCATTCTCTCTATAAATTTAATGCATACACTAGTGCATATCCATACTGTGATTCAATTGTGTCCATTTACATCCTTTCACCTAATTGAATCCATGATCAAGAAGAAAAGAGGGAAAATTCTTTTATAGTAATTGGTTCTATATGAATTATAATCATGCGCATGTGCAGACTAAAGTTGAAGAACTTCAATTTTCACTCTAGCTACTTCGCCTACCTTGCTTTCACTTTATTGTAATAGTCTGGTTCCAATAATTTACAACCCACGCTTGGATTTCAACTTAGCTTTAGCTGTAGATTGATGTCAAGAAGCACATACTTGAATTTGGGAATTTTTAGGAATTTATTTTATTTTGAATTTTAAAGAGGAGATGTAAGAGCTTGAGTAAATTTTTAGAAATGAAGTGTTATGCTATAGGATGCTTCAATTTGATAACATGAGCTCATATTTATAAATGAGGAGGGAAAGTATAGACTTAGAAATGTCTAGACACAAGAATGAAGGGGTTTGGGTTAATTGATTTGGTCTTCATTTTATTACTAATCTCCTTTTCCATTATCCCTACATGAGACAGTTCTTTCATTCTTATCCTAACATATTATAATTCAACTAAAAATCACACTTAATTTTTTCCCAACAGTTATATAACATTATTTATATTTTTATAAAATTATTTTCTACAATTTTATGTGTTTAATTTAATTATTTATTTAAATTCCTATTTAAACTCATTTATTAAATAAATTCCAAATTCCTTTAATAACTAAAAACAAAATTCTTTCATAAATTCTAAACTCATTTATATCAAATATTATTTTCTATAAAAATTTATTTAACCATTTAAATTCGAATTATAAATTTATCTTTATAATTTTAAAAATACCTAAATTAATTTCAAAAATTAATATTTATCTCCTTAATATTTTTTTCCATTTTAATAAAATATTTTCCATTAAATGCAAAAATTATTCTTATAATTTCTTATTTCTTATATTAAAACACATTTAATTATTTTAATCTTTATTAAAAACTTCCCAATTAAATTCTTCTTGACAATCAGTTGTTACAAGCTTGTTCATTGTCAGGTCTTCGTCTAGAGGGATCGGAAGATGTAGACCCAGACAGTGGAATAGGTTGCTTGGATTTATGAGTAGATATCATTGACTGAGTGGTAGGTGGCACCGAAGTAGGTGCAATAGAAATTTGGATTGGAGGGATGGGGTGAGGTCTCGTCAAGTATCGATCCATTCTTATAAGTAAGGGAGAATGTGCCTTATGTTGAGTAGGAGAAGTTCTACCTGAACCTCCATGGCAATCATCATAGTGCTTGTAACTTCATTGATGGCTCTCCTGCTCTCTCATGCGACCTCTACTTGAATTAGACTCATGAGATGACTCACGATATAAATGTGATGCGCCGAGCCTTTGATAATCTACACCATAGCTTTGAAGATCATTAAAGAGATGATGGCGATCCATAGAACCTGAAATTAGAATACAACCAAGTTAAGATTTGGAATGCGAATGTTGGATGATTCAAAGTGTCGTGGAGTGTCAGTGTGTCCTAGTGCCCGCACAGAGTGTGCTCTTGAAGTTTGCTAACAAAGGTTATTTCCTTTACAACGGTAGCAGGTACTTCAGTGGGTAGATGAATCGTGGAGCATTGTCACTAAGACTGATGTTGTCGAGGCCGTAACAAGGTATTTTATCGAGTATGCTACCGAACGAGCCGAATATATCTCCAAACGGAGGAATCGGTATTTCTTCTTTCAATTGGAGCCTGCTGTGGCTGTGGAACCAGGTGGGGTGAGATAATCTTGAACTTTCGCCAATGGGGAATGAGTGGCACTTGATCATCACCATCTGTCCCACCAACAGACCCATGACCGAATTTTACCGCCTTACTATCACCCATTTCCTCATTATCACCATCATTATCGCCATCGTCACCACTATCTCCTCCTTCAATGACGTCATCATTTTCGTCTCCCTCAACATTCTCTTCTTGATTAACCTGAGAATCTTGAATGGGGGAATATCAAGGTTTTCTTTAGCCTCTTAAGCGGGCTAGGAACCTTCACAAACGTTCGGCGCAAAGCCTAGACAACAATTATGATCCAGAAGATTGAATTCCATATTCTTTCATCCATCAACAAATATCTTTGTAGCGACCCACCCTTTGTAATACCCTGAATCAACGTCTGAATCCTGAATAGTACAAAAGATTGTCCATTGGGGGAACTTTTAAAATTAAACATCATACTAAGGCACATCGATGCAATCTCACAATGGAAGATAACATAATATACAGAATATACATTAATAGAACATGATAAACAATTTACAAGAGACTGCACTAGCGGAAGTAGCTGATAAATAAATATCAATATAGAAAGTCATAATACACTATCTGAGATCACAAGTCCCATATAAAAAAAGCATGTCTACCATGTACTACATCAACAGTAAGTACACATAACCCGTATGATGACTTCACGCCTCCAGAATGTTCCTGCTATCCTGCAAGCCTATCCCCAAAGCACCTGACTCCAAAACTACTCAATCGAGTATCCGAGAGTGATCATGGCATAAATAGAGAAAGACAAAATACGGGTAAGACATAAAGCCCGGTGTGAGGATACCTACCTCAAAATACTGCATATCAAAACTATATACAAAGAAATAGGAAACTACTAAGGCATAGCCGGCCGTCTCCACAAATGTGGCTCAGCGGTAACCCGGACTATCCATAAAAAAGTAAAGTATACTTATACCAAAAGATAGGAAATCATGCCCTAATTTGCTCTTCTCCTGTAATCAATGAGTCAGCCCAAGTAATATAATGTGACTAACACGTAACAATATACCATGATACGGGTAATCCAACTTGCCAGTGAAAGGGTGATAAAGGTATCACAATATAAGCCTAGGACACAATATGCAACCAAACTAATTAACCGACTGATTGACTACTAGCATGCACAATCCTAATAATAAATAGCAAACATAGAATACAAATTAACACCCATCTTTGCTGATGGGTAGAGTCCATTAAGAATATCTAACATGGTCTGATGATCCTCATTTATGGTTCGAAATAAATATAGTCAGTACCTAATCGTACCATAGACCCCGAGCCACATCCGATGTGATCAAACCTATGTAAATCTCACCATGCCCCATACCAAAATACGAATACCTATAACTAATACCTGTATCGAACTACCAATAGTTATCAAAAAGACCTATCGAGAGCCACAACCATATTGTGGGCTCCCCTAAAAATAACACCTCAAAAGAAGTTCACATGTAAGTCCTATCGTAGCACCCAATCATTATAGAACAGTATATGACCTACTATAGATTGGCATCCTAATCTCTCTCTGCCCCTGCTTCGAAACTACGTCTACAAGTCGTGTTGAATCGCTAATATCTATTAAAAAGACCTATAAAGAGCCATAATTATATTGTTTACTCCTCTTAAAACCAACACCTCAAAAGAAATTGGCATGTAGGTCTCGTCGTAGCACCCAATCATACTGAAATAGTATATGACCTACTCTAGACCGGCATTCCAATCTCTCCCCTCCCCTACTCTAGAACCATGTCTGTAGGTCGTGTCAAATTGCAAATAACTACCAAGGAGACACATCGAGAACCACAAATATATTGTGCACTCCCCTAAAAGCCGACACCTTAAAAGAAGTTGGCATGTAGTGTAGGTTGTGGAATTGTGGATCTTAAGGCTAATTAAACACTAGATAAGGGTGAATAATGTTTTGTAAATTTTGTAAAACTTTTTAAATTTCTTTCAAGTTAGATATTAAATCTCAGACAACACATAATTATACTATTCACAAATGCAATCATGGATAAAAAATAAAACCAGTAAAGCAAAGGAAAAGTTAGAGAGATGACACCAGGGATTTTATACAAGTTCATACTTCTCCTACATCCAGTCCCATATAGTTGCCTGTACGGATTTCTTTTCAAATGTCAATCTTTAAACGGGCAGAAGGCAAACCCAATTACAATCTCGATTCTAAGGCTACGAGACACACCCTCTTAAATTTTCGGACTTAGAGTACACCCACTTGATTTGAACAGGCTACAAGCACACCTAATTAGATTTTCGAGCTACCAAGCACACCCACTTGATTTGAATGGTCTGCAAGCAGACCCAAGCAAATACAAATAGTATTTAATAGTTTTTTCATAGACAATTTCTTGAACTTTGGATACAATGGATCCTATAGCCTCTTGGACAACACTTTGATCTTTGATTTGAGAGAGAGATGATTCCAAAACATTAAGAAAGTAATAGTGAATCAATACAATAAAGCTTGAGTTAATTTTATATGATTTTGAAAGAGAATATAGTATATTTTTAATGGAGTTTTCAAGAGAGCAAGATGGGAGAAGAAAATAAGTTAATAGCCATAAAAAAATCATTTGAACTCCCCTTTGTATAGTGAATAAACAGACGTGTTTGTTCGTGAAGAATTGCGACGAATAGACAGTTCTTTTTAAAATTTGAAAAACACTTTGGCGACATGTATGTCGACATATCATCTGGGCATATGTCGACATATGCATGTTGAAATTGAAAACTTGTTTCTTTTTATAATGTTTTGAAAATCCTATACTTTGTAAAATAATTTGATACTTTGTAAAATGACTTGAACATAGTTTATAAAAAATTTGAACGTTGAAAACTTTTATAAAATATTTTTTAAATATATTTTGAAAATTTATTTTGTTTTAAAAATATAAAAGATAAAAAAAGAGATAGAGATCAAAGATTGCTAATAAGGACTTTAACAATATACTATGACTCTATACAATTATATTGTAGTCTTGAGATCTTCTTATCTTGGTCTTCGTACTTATGAGTCTTCATGTCCATTTCTTTAGCCTTTTATATTGTACAGGTTTCGATTCAACACCTTTGTAATATCCTGTACTATATACTATAAAATTTGGCAAAACATTAGTATATATTTTATATGAATGTTTATTGTTGTTATCAAGGTTGTTATCATCAAAATAAATAACTGAGGTATTAATATATATATATATATATGCTTGTTGATGATTTGTATTGTTTCATATAGATTTTAAGATAAGTTTCGATTAGAAAACCTACTAAATGGCATCCAAATGATTTGCGTTTTTGATATATGGTCAAAAAAATTATTTTAGAAGTGGGTTTCAAGTTTCATAAACTTTTAAGCTATTCGGGATTTATTATGAATTTTCTATGAGTGAAAATAGTCAATATTGTGTTTAAATTATTTAGGGAAATTATATATTGATTTCGGGTCTGAAATTTAAATAGGTTAGAAAACATATTAAAAGTGAATTATGGTGATTTTTGTGGAATTTTTCTATGTATTTTACTATGGTTATAAAATTATTTAAGTTAAGGGACTTAAATGTTTTATATGTTTAATCAAGGAGAAGAACTTATTTGTTAAAATGTTTTTAATTGATAATTTTGAATTCGGCAGCTTTTTAGAAAAGGATTTTGATAAAGAAATGACAACCAATTACATTTTTGACAAATTAGGCAGGCGAAAAGAAATTACTTTGAAAGGCATAAAATCAGTTTTGTTTTAATTTTCCACTTCGCCACTTCCATCTGTTAGCTTTCATCACCATACCTCTGCTTATGAACACATTTGAAACCAGTGCACATTGAAACCATGCTTTTGAAAGGGTTGTTTTTAACTTGTCTTTATTTATATTGACTCTATACTATGACTCTAACAATATACTATGACTCTATACAATTATATTGTAGTCTTGAGATCTTCTTATCTTGGTCTTCGTACTTATGAGTCTTCATATCCATTTCTTTAGCCTTTTATATTGTACAGGTTTCGATTCAACACCTTTGTAATATCCTGTACTATATACTATAAAATTTGGCAAAACATTAGTATATATTTTATATGAATGTTTATTGTTGTTATCAAGGTTGTTATCATCAAAATCAATAACTGAGGTATTAATATATATATATATATATATGCTTGTTGATGATTTGTATTGTTTCATATAGATTTTAAGATAAGTTTAGATTGGAAAACCTACTAAATGGCATCCAAATGTTACACACAGAAAAGAATACACAAAGTTGAGGTTGGTTATTGGTGAACCCGCAAAACTATTAGGTTCAGTTGACCCTTGGAAAAATTAAGTTAAGGACAGATCGTCCAGTATTGTGTCTAACAGAAATTGGATTATTGTTTATGTTTGGTAGGCTCGAGTCAGCTAGTGGTTAATAGTTAGCTTGATAAAACTATATTGTTCGGACAGACAGTCCATTGATTACCTGATTTGTACGCATATATGTTATTGCTATTATGATTATAATCAGCTGGATTGTAGGTTTTTTATTTGCAAAAGATATGCTTCTAAAAGGATATTAGTGAGGGAAAACCCGTTGTGCTAAGCGACGTGGTCTCACTTAATAATAGTAAATCGAGATGTAATAGAATTATTCACACCGGGCTTTATGTCTAACTCGAAGTTTATGTTTTCCCCTTAAACTCTCGGGTGCTCAAAATTTAATTTGAGTAGATTGATAGTTAAGGTCTTTTCAGGTTTAGTATGTTGGACGAATAAGCTTCCGAAGACATGTAGGAGGCAAAGCTAGCTGTGTAGGAGTAGATTAATAGTATTTCCGCTGTGATTTATTTATCACCGATATGTTTATCTATTTAGTACTCTGATCATCCAAAGGGACATCTTCATATGTCGCTCTAGGCGTAGTTTCTAAAAATTATATTTGATAAAAACCTAGGAATCCTTTTGGGATTATGTAACTAAATATGAAATATTGATTTGAAATGTAATCATGAAAGTTGTTTTTGAAATTGTGATTTTATTTCATATTCATGTGCTTCTGATATTATGGATACCATTAATACTATCGTATTTTCTCACCGAAAGTTAAATACTATAGATGTGAAGACCCACCTTTTTGGACGATTCAAGTCGACAATAAACCACACATGTCTAACTCAAACCAATCAAAAGGGCAGATTATCAATGGTGTTTAATAAGAAAATAAGAGAAAAGAAGGAAAGCAATATACAGAATCTCACAACGGAATGACAAAATATAATAAACAGTCCATGAAGCTGTTTCACAATATACATTTGATTTTTATTTTTACAACATAATCAGAATACAATAAACAAACATACCAAAATAATGCAGTGGAATTATAATAGTAAATACGGTCTAGCAAACTCCATCTTCTTCTTTAAGGAATAATGTCTTCAACACTGAAATACTCAGACCGACCCGAGCATAATGAAAAGAGAAAACACTCGAGTCGGAACTAAAAGTTCTTATGTAAGTTAAATCAATAGCAAGTAACTATGAGTGTAATAGCTTCAAAGATGTTTACGGGATTTTCCATCTCCTATCAAGTGTACAACATGAGTGTAATAACTTAAGAGATATTACGGGATTTTCCATCTCCTAAGAATCTATCAAACTATCTATATGTAGTAAGATACGCTATACATGTAGTGTCTATCAGTAAAGTAAAGTATTAAAATAGCGTTAAGACTTTACATCGATCCCCTTTAACACATTTTTGAGCAGGTAGTCTATGCAGGTCCTATAACACAACCAGTAACGTCGGTAGCCAGTGAGTCCCCTATAGGTACCATACTAAAACAAAATCGTAGTGGACGCATATAATGATAAAAGTATGTCAAGGCACGTGAGGCAATGCCCAAGGTAGGATTCTATCAGTTTACCCTTTCTGGCTGGTCATAAAACATCGTAGCCACGACTGCCGATCGAGTCCACCACCCCCAAAATCAAATCAAGGTGCACCGATCGAGTCAAAATAAATATAGTCATGCGAAGGGGTGATTGCCCCTAAAGGTAGCTGTAACGACCCATTATTTTGGACCATTCAAATCGACAATAAAACCACACATGTCGGACTTGAATAATTCAAAACAATAGATTGTAAATAAATTTGGAGCAAATAAAACCAATCACAGACACAGAATATCAGAATAACTCGCAGCGGAAAATAAAAATACATAGTGGTTCATGAAGCCACTACAATACATAGTCTCAAAACAGATACAAAATACCATAGTCTGAAAAACAGATATAGTAGAAGTCTGAATACATAAGTTCACAAATACATAAGCAAAGCTGAATGAAATAACTGAAATGGAAAGACAACTTGATAGACAGATAAACTCCAGCCAATCTCTAGCTCCAGAAGGTGAATCCAAAGCTATGATACCCAGGCTGACCCGAGCGTAAAGCAAAACACAAAACACTCGAGTTAGGACATACATACTTATACAATGTAAATCAACTCAAGTGAACTGTAGTAGAAAAGCATCAATAACTTAAAGGATGCTTCCTCTAAGGATCCGTTAAACTATCTACTATGTAGTAAGATACGCTATTATAATAATGTCTAAAGTAAAGTATACTATTTAAAAATAGCGTTAAGGATTTACATTTTCCACCTTAACACATTTTTAGGTGTGACAATAGTCTATACAGTACCGTAATACTCCGTAAACTGGAGCTACCAGAGGATACTCCATAGGTACGACACAAATCAAACTCGTAGTAATGCACGCTATGGTAGGTGACACGGCACAACGAGGCAATGTCAGGGTAGATATACCAATTACGCATCCAGACTGTTGGTAATGCAAAGCCATAGAAATCGCCCAACTCGAGCCACACTCCCGAATCAAGGGGTGCACCCAATCAATCACAAAGTAATAGAATGGTTTACGATGGAATGTGTCCGATAAGATAAGCCACCTCATTAGCCCGGAATCGCTCCTGTTTTAGCAACCTTATGCTAACTCACGGGAGTTAGGTCCACGTAAATACCTTAGGATCGTCGCAACCATCCTACTTCATTCTGGAATCTCCACCGCGTACACAGTTGTTAAAGTGGTTTTCGGAAAGAGAGTATGTCCATATACGATCCCGGTCTCTTTAACAAACAATCGTTATTATAACCCATGGTTATAAATTCAAAATGGTTTATATTTCAAATCAAAACATATTCATTTAAACCATTTAAATTCAATGCCAATCCTTAAAAAATAATATTCATTTCCAAAGTCGTATCATTTCTAAGTCCATTCATTCAATTATACATTTCCAAAAACATTGTAATTTTAGCATTCATAACACTTTGAAAATGTGATAATACAAATATTAGCATTCGAAAATATCATCCTTTCAGAAACAGCAGCACTTAGAAAATGTTACTGTAGATAGTAGTATTTCAGAAATATGGTCCTTTTCAGAAACAGCAGCACTTAGAAAATGCTACAGTAGGTAGTAGTATTATTTCAGAAAACGGTACATTTACAAAACAGCAGCACTTATATACTGCTACCTTAAAACCACAGCATTTCAGAAATGCTGCCAATACAAATATGAGATTTTCTATAACATTTCAGAAACATTATAATTTCAGTTTTCACCATTTTTAACTTATAAAACATATATCACTTTTCAAAATTATATTAAAAACTAAAAATATAACTGGGATTCGGATTCCGGATTTTTAACGGTTTAACAAATAAAAGTTATATTTGAATATTGCAACATTGAAAGTAAAATGACATATATATATATATATATATATATATATATATGTACATATAACAAACTAATAACATAAAAGTTAACCATAATTAATTAAAACTAAGTGTTATTTGTAAAAGTAAGGAAGATATTTTTCACAAAAGTTAAAATGAAAAGGCGAACTTAAAATCAACTCACCATCACTTACACCCCTACACACCTATGACATCATGAAGTGATGGAAGGCACATGGAGGAGGATTCGGCCGAAGCTATGACGGGAGGGGAGGGGCATTTTGGTAATTCCATGCACAAGAATTTTTATCCTATAAATACACATGCATAGCCTCTTCCTTTCTTGACAAATTCACTTCTCTTCTTCTTGTTCTTATTCTTGAGCTCTTTAATAGCTCTTCTTCAATGGCTTCCCAACTAGTAAAAAAAATTTCAACATCGCGTCGAAGTTCTGCTAAAATTGTTTTCATACACATAAATCGCTTCAAAAAGTTAGTCGAACTCCACATCTTCCTCACTAAAGTGCACGAACCACACCACCACCATCTTAAAGCTGAGTTTCCACCTCCACACAAGCTTGGCCGAGCATCACTAAGTCCGGGGGACCATAAGCTTCGGTGCGGAGAAAGGGATCGTTTCATCGATTAAAAACGCTTAGAGTCGGATAGCATGAAAGTGCACCACTTCCATCTTCTTTAAATTTATCTTAAAATTATGTATGATTTATGCTATACAAGTATACTTGGTTGATTAGCATAATTTGGATGCTAAAATGATTGATTATTGGATGATTGGTTGATAATATGCTTGCTTGATATGAAAATTATTCACGATAAAATACACGTCGAAATTACACAAAGGAATCACTTTACTTTATGAATTATAATGATATATATAGCTTTGTTAACTTCTTTAACAATGGATAAAAATGGTTTATAAATGTTTTATAAACATTAAAACTCATTTCGGCAAAGTTTGAAAACGATTTGAAAATAGAGTCAAAATACGGGCGTCGCGTAACGGTAGTTCGTGATTTCGCGTCTTAAAAAATTAAATCTATGTATAGAATGGAATATAAGTCGAAATTCTTTGGAATAGAATTTTTCGAAACCTTATAACTATAGTTTTCAAATGAAAAATAAAATCAAGATTTCATTTAGTAAAGTTTGAAATATGTCCAAATCAAGTTTCCAAAACGCCGCGTTTTTGTAGTTCGAAAAATATTGGTTTCAACACTTTAAAAATGAATATTTTTAATTTTTAAGAATATGAAATAAATTCCGTAAATACCTTAAAATGTTTTAAAAGGGATTAGAGTTATAGAAATGGACATAAATATATAATGGAATAAGTGTTTTGACCTACAAAGTTGTAAAATCACTATTCACCAGCAATTTAACAACTGCATTTGGCAACTTTTGAATAAATGATTTAAACTTGGATTTCTCTTCCAGAATCTTTAGGAAATGTTTTCCAAATAATCATACAAGTATTTTAAAGGTTTAGAGTTGATCAAATAACTTGACCGCCTAATAGGTGATAGAGAGGTAGTCTCTAAGTTGGAGTTTGGGAAACCAGTTGCCTGCTTCCCCTAACTATTCGGACTAGCCTGACGGAGGAGATAGTTAATTTAATTTACTCAGACCGCATTTTCCCTAAGATAAAAGAAAGGAGATTGGGAGTTTTTTCCATATGTTAAACAAGATTTAAAATAAAATTTTGATGGTAAAGATAACGTTCTAGTTAAAATCTATATTAAATTCCTAGGTGGGAACCCATACTATCTGTGTGAATTTAAAAGGCGATTTTACCGTTATTCGATGAATATTACAGGTTGAGTACGGAAATTTGTATTGAGTATAATTAATCTAAAATCTCTGAATCATTTTTACTCGGTATTAATTGGTTTGGGTATACACTAAACGATGTCTTAAATAACATTGTTTTTAACCCATTAAAAGATATGTTTCAGAAATAAGTAATCTCCGTTTAGATTGAAATTATACCAATAATAAAAGATGGAAATATTTTTCCTAAGTAATTTAAAGGAAATGATTTGTTATTTCCAAGGTTAACGAGAGCTTTAATAAATCTGTATATACCAAGAAGAAATGGTTTAAAATATATCTCTAAAGATATTTTATTGAACATAAAGATATTAATTGATTGAATGATGATCACCAATCACTGACATACTTAACATCTTTTCTACCGATAATTGGTTTGGAGAAACCGAGATCGAATTTGGGTGATTCCTGTCCGAAAACCACTTCGAACCAATATACACGTTCGAAAGTGAAGACTTGTTGAAGATAAAGATTTTAAAGACGGAGATCTTCATAACGTAGGGCTGCTTACCACTAACCACGTGAATCCCATATTATATACATATAGTGGTAGTAGTACCTTCATTTTGAAATCTTAAATGCAAGGACCGCTCGCTACTAATCCTAGAGGTGATTCCCAAACAGAATGTGGTAGGAATACCTTTGATTTGTCATGTTCTTATGCTGCAGTCATCCACAGTATTAACTTCTGGTGACGAAATACAGTAATGTTAATGGTATCCATAATATCAGAAACACTTGAATATGAACGAAATCATAGATTTCTAAAAATAATTTTCAGTGATTACATTTCAAATAATATCATATCCAAGTTACGAAAATCCCTAAACGTATCCCAGGCATTGATCAAATATAATTTACAACAATACGCCAAGAGCAACATATGAAGATGCCCCCTTGGATGATCAAAGCAATATAGACATAATTGTCTTAATACACAGCGAAAACAATTTAAAACAGAATTCCTAAATAGCTATCCATCAGCCACCTACTCGTTTTCGGATGCCTTATTCGCCAAATCCTGCTAAAACCTGAAAAACTAAACCCTCAGCCTTCTCAAATAAAATTTTGAGCACCCGAGAGTTTAAGGGGAAACAAAAACTTCGAGTCTGACATAAATCCTGGAATGAATAATTTCTGCTACTCTCTATTTACTGATATATAGTGAGACCACGCCGCTTAGCGGAACGGGTTTCCCCTCACTAATATCTCTTTTCAAAACATATATTTTGCAAATCCATTCCTACAACCAAACTAGTCAATCAACTGATTATAATAATTATATAGCAATATCCATTATGCTAAAACAAGAAATAAAATAGACTATCTGTCTAAAATCTGAGCTATCTACTCTTTACTGGACTATCTGTCCTAAATTCTAAGCTAACTACTCTTTTCTAGACTATCTTTCCTAAAGCTAATTATACCAAAATGGCAATATATTTTATGCTAGATAATGGGCTATCTGCCCAAAATAGGTAAAAAGGGTGGACTAACTGTCCTTAAAAAGTAGCAAGATCTGTTATGCTAATAAATGAACTAACTATCCATATCTGGGCTAACTGCCCTTATCCGGACTAACTGTCCTCTAGGCTGACTGCCCTCAAAATGAACCGACTGTTTGAATTTAAATGAGCTAACTGCCTGAATTTTCTTTTAGGTTAACTACCCTTCAAAATATCTGGGATAACTGCCCTTCAAAATTTTCCTTGAAAACCTTTTCAAAATGATTTAGTCCATCAAATCATATATATACAAGGAAAATATATCTTTAGCCTTACTCTAAGCTATTTTTGCCATGTTATATATACTTTACTCAAAATAATGTTGACGATGTTCAATAAGGATTACCAATCCTTTTAAAATAAGTTAAAGTCCTTTATAACTTTAAACACTTAGGCTATCTGCCTAGTCATTCCATTTGAAACCTTTGTTTAAAACCATTAAACAACCTTTCGAAAACATTGAAGGTAACTCCTTCAAAACCATTAATAAAACCCTTCGAAAGCATTGGAGGTAACTCCTTCAAAACCTTTTATAAACCTTTCGAAATCATTGAAGGTAACTCCTTCAAAACCTTTTAGAAAGCCTTCGTTTTACAAGCTTTAAAACACATGACATCCGCCTTTTAAATCCTTTAAACCTTAACCTTTCGAAAACATTAAAACCATACCTTTTGACCTTATCGAAAGGTCCTACCTTTCGATCTTATCGGAAGGTTTCTATTCGACCTAGCAAAAGGTTTCACCTTTCGACTTTGTCGAAAGCTTGAGATATCTCCCCTATAAAATCATTTATAAACCTTTCGAAAGCAATGAAACTCAAAACCTTTCGAAGACATTAGGTTTAATTTAAAACAAGTGGAAACCTTTCGAAACCATTTAAAGTTAACTACTTTGAAACCTTTAAAACGTTTCGACTTAAAACATTCGGATTATGCCTTCAAGTATAGCAAAAGGATCGGAAAAACATTGGATTAGAAAGCATCTGCTTCGAAACCTTTATAAAACCTTTCGAAACCATTTGAAAACAATGAAGTGTTGGTGTTGGAACCAACCCTTCGAAATCAATGGATAGAGGTGGCAAGTTATATAAAACAAAACATAACCTTTTACTCCATCTGTGCCGAAAGGTTTGGAAGCGGTAACTATACTTTCAACCTTGTCGAAAGCCATACCTTTCGACTTTGTCGAAAGGTTTCAATTAAAACAAGAAAGCAAACCAATCAAAACCTTTATCTTTTAAACCATTTGACAATGTCAAAAGCTCTTTGTCGAAAGCTAGCAAGCGTATTTTCCTTTAAACCAAAACAAAGTTTCATCTTCTTCGAAAGCTCTTACCTTTCGTCCCTAAACCTTTCGACTTCATCCAATTCACTACGTACCAGTTTCCTGATACCATGTGCATTGGTATTTGACCTAGTCGAAAGGTTTGATACCTTTCGACCTTGTCGGAAGTTTTAGAATGAAGACGAAAGCTCTTGCCGAAAGAGTTGGAATAGTAGAAAAACTATTTATTTGTACTTTAAAATAATTCTTTTGTACCCAACCTGCCTTGTTTGTCTAAATTTGATTAGTTGCCAGAATTTTATATTCAAAAATCCTGCCGACTTTCCATATTTGGAAATTTAAATAATTTTGAAAAAGCCCCTTTCTCCTTTATAATTATATAAAACAATTAAGTCCCATACCTTAATTAATTTTATATAACTATTAAAACATCTTGAAAAATTCTAGAAAAATTCCAGAAAATCAATTAATATGTTCTCTTCAACATATAAACTTTTCGGATCCAAATAAACAATTATTTTCCCGTAAATAATTTTATAATCCAAATTAACCTTTTCTTAGAAAATTCATAACAATTCCACATAAATTCATAAAAATCTGAAAATTGAAACCCATCTTTAAAATATCTTTTTAGATCAACATAAAAATTTGCAAGGCTAACAGATGTCATTTAATAGGGTTTTCATCTTAAAACATGTCATAAAATCTATACGAACATTCATAAGTCATCAACATTTATATATAATCATTCTACCATTCAAAAGCATAGCAAATCTTTGCAAAATCATTCGGATTTAATCTTAAAACCGAAACCATAAAAATTTAGAGATGTAAACATTATTCACCTTTTCTTTAGAGATTAAGGAGCTTAAGATTTGAATGAGTTTGATTTGAATTTGCATTTCTTTTGTTTCCTCTTTCCCATAATACCCCTCCTCTAATTCATTTTAAACCCTTCATTTAATTTATCAGTTAAAAGGCATGGTACTTTAATTAAATCAAATCTCAATCCCGTAATCAACACATTATTTTATTTAGTTTATCTAACTAAATCTCCTTAATAATGTTATCAAAAATCTGGGGTGTTACAGACTCCCATCCTTAAAGAATTTTGTCCTCGAATTATAATAAGGCTCAAAACAAACAAGAAGGTAAAACATACTATCAAAACAAGTCAGGATAAGTATCTCTAATCCTACTCTCAACCTCCCAAGTTGTGACGACCGCCCATGACTCCTGCACTAAACATAGAAATAGTGCGATGAAAAGTGTGCCAGGCAGCCATGGATGATCGTCAGAGGTAAGTTAAAACAGCAGAATCTATCGTATTACTCACAACGCATGGACAAAATACAATAGAGAAAAATATACATAGTGAAGCTACACAGAACAGAATCGCATCAAATAAGCCTCATAGTAGTTTGATACAAAGATCTGAATAGTCAATACATCCAGCCTCACTACATATCACTCAGAGAATATACAAGCAGCGGAACAGATGTAGATGGTCTTCCCATGATCCCCCGAAATACAGAACACAAGCTCTTAACAAACCTTCCAAGATTTTGTTAACTCTTTTTGTTTGCCCATCTGTCTGCGGATGGTAAGCAGTACTTATCATAAGCTTGGTTCCCAAAACTTCCTGCAGACTCTTCCAAAACTCACTAGTGAACAAGGAATCTCTATCACTAACTATACTGCTAGGAACTCCATGCAGTCTAACCACATTTATCATGAACAACCTCGCTAAAACAAGTGTCGTTCTGGTTGACGTAACTGGAATGAAATGGGCACTCTTGGCCAATCTGTTCACTATAACCCATATATTTTTATTTCCCATGTTCGACCTTGGCAACCCGTCTATGAAGTCCATAGAAATAGAATCCCACTTCCATACAGGACTATCTAATTGTTGAAGCAAACCACTTGGCTTCTGGTGTTCGTCCTTTGCCTATTGGCAATTCAAGCACTGCCTTACACACAAACCAATATCCCACTTCATTCCTTCCCAGAAGAAACTACACTTCATATCCTGATACATCTTGGTACCTCCGGGATGTATAGTGAACTTCGAACGATGGCGTTCATCCAAGACTTCCTTTCTTATGTTTCCTACACTCGAAACACATAATCTACCTTTCTTTCTCAACCACCCATTCTGGTCAAGACTAAAATCTTTCAAGTCATCGCTCTTGGTTCCTTCCTTTAGCTTCACGATCCGTTCAGCTAACACAGGATCCTCTATCTGCTTAGAAGCAATCCGTTCGATCAACACTGGTCGAACTTCCAAACAAGACAATGCAACTGTATTTCCACTAGACCCTGCCTCGGATCTCCACTGCACTCTGCAATCTGCTAATGCTTCTAAATCTTTCCACTCAGCCATCATAGCCAACACTACATTCTGATGTTCCTGCTAAGTGCATCTGCAACCTTGTTGCCTTTCCCTGGTGTGTACTCAATCCCAAAATCATAAGTGGCTATGAACTCTAACCATCTCTGATGTCTCATGTTCAGCTCCTTCTGAGAGAACAAATACTTCAGCGAGTTATGATCTGTATATAGCTCAAACCTTTCTCCCTAAAGGTAATGTCTCCACACCTTCAAAGAAAAAATCACTGCAGCCAATTCTAAATCATGCGTCGGATATCTGACCTCATGCGGTCTAAGTTGTCTAGAAGCATAGACGATCACTTTATCTCTCTGCATTAGCACAGCTCCTAATCATGTTCCACATGCATCGGTATAGACTACCAAATCTTGATTTCCTTTTGGAACAACTAACACAGGTGCATGGGTCAATAAGTGTTTCAAACTGTAGAATGCTTCCTCACACTTATCGGTCCACACAAACTTCACATTCTTCCTCATTAGCCTGGTCGTCGGTGCTGCTATCCGCGAGAAATCCTTAGTGAATCTCTGATAATATCCAGCCAACCCAAAGAAACTCTTAATCCCGGTTACTGTCTCAGGTCTCTTCCAACTATTCACTGCCTCGGTCTTAGTTGGATCCACTGGTAACCTTCCTTTGATACCACATGTCCAAGAAATTTCACCTCCTTCTTCCAGAAGTGACACTTCGAAAACTTCGCTTTCAGCTGATGCTGCCTCAGCATCTCAAGCACCACTCTAAGATGAACCTCATGCTCTCTTTCATCCCTAGAGTAAATCAAGATATCATCTATGAAAACCAGCATGAGCCTATCCAAGTGCTCTTGGAAAATCCGGTTCATCAAATTCACAAAGAAAGCTGGACCATTCGTCAATCCGAATGGCATAACCAACCATTCATACGATCCATACCTGGTCCTGAATGCTGCTAAAGGTATACTATCCTCCGCTACTCTGAGCAGATGGAAAGCTGTTGCCAAATCCAATTGAGAAAATACCTTTACTCCACTTAGTTGGTCGAACAAATCGTTAATGTTGGGCAATGGATATCGATTCTTTATCGTCCTCTCATTCAACTTACGATAATCGATACATAGCCTCAACGATCTGTTTGGCTTCTTAGCAAACACTACCGCTGCACCCCCACGATGAACTGGTTGGCCTGACAAAACTCTTGCCCTCTAAATCGACCAACTACACCTTCAACTCCCTCATCTCTGAAGGGGTCATCCTGCTTGGCGATCTACTTACTGGTTTTGCTCCAGGAACCAAATCTATCTGAAACTCTATGGCTCGCCTTGCCGGCAATCCAACTACAGGCACAAATACATCTGCGAATTCTCTAACCATGAAAACTCAGCTCAACCCATCATTTGAATCTCTAAAGCACCCAACAAAGCAAACTCTGCACCGCTGGAACCTCCTATGGTGAAAACAATCCGGTCGCTACAATCCGAGTGTCTAAGAGATATCTTCCTACCTTGGCAAAATATCTTAGCACCGTACTCACTTAACCAATCCATCCCAAGGACAATCCTGAACCCCATAAAATCAAACACATGCAAACTGCACACAAAAGTATGACCTAACAGGTCAAACATAAACTGGTCACACCTCAACCCTAGAGTTGCATACCTTCCTATTGGATTCGCAACCCATAAGGAAGTAACTAAATATGTGGGTTCAAGGTTAAGCTTATCTATCAAACATCTAGATATAAAAGAATGTGATGCACCAGTATCAAATAAAATGCTAACAGACATACCATGAATCTGAAGCGTTCCACCAAGAACTGCCTTTCCCTTCTTCTGGGTTGTTGGCTTGGAAGCAGTAGGCTCCAATGCATATACCTTGCCCTTACCATCTCTAACGGGCTCCTTGCACTGGTTCTTGTAGTGGCCTATCTGGTCACAGTTGTAGCACTTGACATTCTTCCCCTTTGCCACATCCTTTGCTTTCCCTGAGCGACACTCATTAGCAAAGTGCCCTTTCTTGTCCCATTTATAGCAGACAACCTCAGACTTCGCTTTCTTGGTTGCTCCACCCTTCTGAGTATCTTTCTTGGGAAAGAACTTCCTCTTCTGGCCCTACCCAACCTGGACCCCTTTTGCCTTGCTCTTATCCATAGACTCAAGGACCTCTTCCTGCCTCAAAGTCATCTCCACAACAATATCAAAAGGATCTCTAAGATGGGACAAAGTAGCACTAGCCAATTCTGGCTCCAATCTCTGATGAACTTCTTGTTCCGCTTCAACACTCTATCTATAAAAGCATACATATCGGGCCAATTCATCAAACTTCCTAGCATACTCAACAACAGACATCTCACCATGCGCCAGCTCAGCAAACTGCCTAATCAAAGCTGACAGTGTCATTACAGACATAAACCTCTACTGGAATCTCCTCTTGAAATCCTCCCAGGTTATTGTCTCCTCATCAACTGTCGTTGTTACACTGTTCAACCAAAACAATGCGGCTCCATGAAGCTGCTTGGATGCCAACCTCCTCTTCTGCTCATCATTAAGCCTTAGATCTGCAAAAATCCTTTCGCAGTGCAACAACAAGTTCTCAACTCCAATGGCATCCTCCGTTCCCATAAATGGCTTTCCTCCTAGCTTCACATAATACCGCTCATCTTAGCGAAATGATTAACTATCGGAACTCCTGGAACCCTTGCTCCTGCAGCATCTCCTCCTAACACTCCGGCTGCAACTCCTGCTTGCATCGTAATCCTGAAAAACTGATACATGGCTTACATTCTGACCTGCGGGACTTCAGCACCAACATTCTCCACCTGACCTTGGCCTCTGCCAGCTTTAGGTCTGGCATTCCTTTTGGAGCTTCCCCCTCCTTGGTTAACTCTACTTCTTCTACCATCCATATCTGCATTCAAATCTCATGAGATACAGAAAGATAACCTAATCAAAGATAGACGAATGGAGATAAAGCGCATACTTATATTTAGCAAATACAAGTACGTTATTATAGCGTTAACCCAACCCCAAATATTACTCTAATTTCTTTGGATTTTTGTTTCTAAAACCAATTTTTTTTAGTTAAATTGTTCATAAATCTATGCTCTGATACCAAGTTGTAACATATCGAATCTGGAGGCCAAAAGCTAAGCGCTATGGATGATGCAGTCATCCACAGTATTAATTTCTGGTGACGAAACACGGTAATGTTAATATGGTATCCATAATATCAGAAGCACTTGAGTATGAATGAAATAATAGATTTCTAAAACTAATTTTCAGTGATTACATTTCAAATAATATCATATCCAAGTTACAAAAATCCCCAAACGTATCCCAGGCATTGATCAAATATAATTTACAACAATATGCCAAGAGCGACATATGAAGATGTCCCCTTGGATGATCAAAGCAATATAGACATAATTGTCTTAATACACAGCGGAAATAATTTAAAACAGAATTCCAAAATTAGTTATCCGTCAGCGACATGCTCATCTTCGGATGCTTTATTCGCCAAAACCTGCTAAAACCTAAACCCTCAGCCTACTCAAATCAAATTTTGAGCACCCGAGAGTTTAAGGAGAAACAAAAACTTCGAGTCAGACATAATGCCCGGTATGGATAATTTCTGTTACATCTCTGTTTACGGATATATAGTGAGACCATGCCGCTTAGAGGAACGAATTTCCCCTCATTAATATCTCTTTTCAAAACATATATTTTGCAAATCCATTCCTGCAACCAAACTGGTTAATCAACTAATTATAATAATAATGTAGCAATATCCATTATGCTAAAACAGGAAATAAAATAGACTATCTATCTAAAATTTGAGTTAACTACTCTTTATTGGATTACCTGTCCTAAATTTTGAGCTAACTGCTCTTTTCTGGACTATCTGTCCTAAAACTGATTATACCAAAATGGCAATATCTTTTATGCTAGATAATGGGCTATCTTCCCAAAACAGGTAAAAAGGATGGACTAACTGTCCTTAAAAATAGCAAGATCCGTTATGCTAACAAATGAACTAACTGTCCATATCTAGGCTAACTGCCCTTATCTGGACTAACTGTCCTCTGGGCTGACTGCCCTCAAAATGGACCGACTGTCCGAATTTAAATGAGCTAACTACTCGAACTTTCTTTTGGGTTAACTACCCTTCAAAATATCTGGGCTAAATGCCCTTCAAATTTTTCCTTGAAAACCTTTTCAAAATGATTTAGTCCGTCAAATCATATATATACAAGGAAATTATTTCTTTAGCTTTACTCTAAGCTATTTTTGCCATGTTATATATACTTTACTCAAAATAATGTTGATGATGTTCAATAAGGATTATCTATCTTTTTAAAATAAGTTAAAGTCCTTTATAACTTAAAACACTTAGGCTATCTGCCTAGTCATTCCATTCGAAACCTTTGTTTAAAACCATTAAACAACCTTTCGAAAACATTGAAGGTAACTCCTTCAAACCATTAATAAAACCCTTCGAAAGCATTGGAGGTAACTCCTTCAAAACCTTTTATAAAACTTTCGAAATCTTTGAAGGTAACTCCTTCAAAACCTTTTAGAAAGCCTTCCTTTTACAAGCTTTAAAACATATGACATCCGCCTTTTAAATCCTTTAAACCTTAGCCTTTCGACCTTGTCGAAAGGTCCTACCTTTCGATCTTATCGGAAGGTTTCTTCGACCTAGTCGGAAGGTTTCACCTTTCGGCTTTGTCGAAAGCTTGGGGTATCTCCCCTATAAAATCATTTATAAACCTTTCGAAGACATTGGGTTCAATTTAAAACAAGTGGAAACCTTTCGAAACCAGTTATAGCTAACTACTTTGAAACCTTTAAAACGGTTTGACTTAAAACATTTGGATTATGCTTTCAAGTAGAGCAAAAGGATCGGAAAAACATTGGATTAGAAAGCAACTGCTTCAAAACCTTTATAAAATCTTTCGAAGCCATTTGAAAACAATGAAGTATTGATGTTGGAACCAACCTTTTGAAATCAATGGAGAGAGGCGACAAGTTATATAAAACAAAAGATAACCTTTGACTCCATCTGTGTCGAAAGGTTTGGAAGCGGCAACTATACTTTCAACCTTGTCGAAAGCCATACCTTTCGACTTTGTCGAAAGGTTTCAATTAAAACAAGAAAGCAAACCAATCGAAACCTTTATCTTTTAAACCATTTGACAATGTCGAAAGCTCTTTGTCGAAAGCTAGCAGGCGTATTTTCCTTTAAACCAAAACAAAGTTTCATCTTCTTCGAAAGCTGTTACCTTTCGTCCCTAAACCTTTCGACTTCATCCAATTCACTACGTACCAGTTGCCTGATACCATGTGCATTAGTATTTGACCTAGTCGAAAGGTTTGATACCTTTCGACCTTGTCGGAAGGTTTAGAATGAAGGCGGAAGCTCTTGCAGAAAGAGTTGGAATAGTAGAAAAACTATTTATATGTACTTTAAAAAATAGTTCTTTTGTACCCAACCTGCCTTGTTTGTCTAAATCTGATTGGTTGCTAGAATTTTATATTCAAAAATCCTACCGACTTTCCATATTTGGAAATTTAAATAATTTTGAAAAAGCCCCTTTCTCCTTTATAATTATATAAAACATTTAAGTCCCATACATTAATTAATTTTATATAACTATTAAAACATCTTGAAAAATTCTAGAAAAATTCCAGAAAATCAATTAATATGTTCTCTTCAACATATAAAATTTTCGGATCCAAACAAACAATTATTTTCCCGTAAATAATTTTATAATCCAAATTAACCTTTTCTTTCTTAGAAAATTCATAACAATTCCACATAAATTCATAAAAATCTAAAAATTGAAACCCATCTCTAAAATATCTTTTTAGATCGTCATAAAAATTCGCAAGGCTAACATATGTCATTTAATAGGGTTTTCATCTTAAAACATGTCATAAAATCTATACGAACATTCATAAGTCATCAACATGTATATATAATCATTCTACCATTAAAAAGCATAGCAAATCTTTGCAAAATCATTCGGATTTAATCTTAAAACCGAAACCATAAAAATTTAGAGATGTAAACATTATTCACCTTTGCTTTAGAGATTAAGGAGCTTGAGATTTGAATGAGTTTGATTTGAATTTGCTTTCCTTAAGCTTTTCTTTTGTTTCCTCTTCTTCTTTCCTTATTAATGGTGACCGACCTCACATTTGAAAATTTGGAAATGAAATTAATGTGTAAAAGGATACACGGCCTAAGGAAGATAATATAGGAATGGTCTCTTTCCCATAATACCCCTCCTCTAATTCATTTTAAGAGGAAATTATTGTCAAGGACAAAATTTCTCAGCATTTTATCCTCAAGGACATACCTTCAGTATTTTAGCCTGAAGGACAACTTTCTTTAGGTATCAGTTTTTAGTTATTGATAACAGTTTTTAAGTATCAATTTGTAGTTATCGGTAGCAGTTTTTAGGTATTAGTTTTTAGTTCAGTAGCAGTTTTGGAAGAATGTTTGTCCTGATGAATAATTTTGAAAGAATGTTTGTCCTCATGATTAATTTTTAGGACATTGTTTGTCTTTGTGCTTAAAATATTGAGGTCATGTCCTTAAGGCTAAAAATATACAAATATTTGTCCTTTAAATTAATTCCCCTTCATTTTAAACTCTTCATTTAATTTATTAGTTAAAAGGCACAGCTACCTTAATTAAATTAAATCTCAATCCCCTAATCAACACATTATTTTATTTAGTTTATCTAACTAAATCTCCTAAATTATGTTATCAAAAATCTGGGGTGTTACACATGTGCAAAGGGATCGTTGATATTTGTAGGTTTTGAAGTGTGCTCGTATAACATTGGTAGGTGAATGCTCACTTGGGTTATTAGGAGAGCCCCGGATCGTAAGATGTTTTGATTCATACCCTGGCCTGTTATAGGGAGCATGGTCTAGTTCCTGGTCTACTTAGTGACACAGATTCGAGTATCGAGAAATCGAGGACGTTGAGTAGTCCTTGACCAGACTGGTCATGGAAGTATCATATATCCAATGCACTAAGTGAGTGAATGTGAGGACAGATAATGGATACTATGTTTGCTTGATTGTTTATCACCTTAGGGATGTCACACGATGTAGATATTATCGATACAGATATCTAGACACCCTTAGTTCTTTGATGTATAGCACACCCATGACGACTATGATATAGAGTAGCATATATTCAATATAATGTGCTAACTCTTTGGATATAGGGACAGGTCAGGTATGATCCTCATAGCCTCTATTTCATATGCTATACCGACTTTTATAGTGTTTTGAGATTGTTTATCGCTCACACCAAACTGTTGTCTAACTCGAGGTTTTATGTTTTGCTTTTTATTATCTCAAGTACTATTAAATGAGTAGACTAGCACTTGGAGTTGTGCAGATGGACTAGCAGAAGGAGACACTTTCTCATATTTATATTTTTAGTTTATTATTGTTTATTCTGATGTATGACATCATGGAGCCTTGACAGTGTTAACTTACTATTATTAGAGACGGTTTATCAGTTGAGTTTGTTCATCAGTTGTATAAACTCTATTACTATTTTGTATAACTATATGAGCCTGTGTACTTTGATTATGTGGTTCATGTAGTTGTTCCTATCTCGCCTATTTTATATATGTGATGACTATTATATTTTATCTGATGCACCGTGGGATATACGATAGGTTATCTGATTGTTTGATGTTTTTCTTTTTTTCTCTTCTCTGCTATTCTATTCTCTTATCTTCTATTCCCCTTCTTTACTTATATTCCTTTCCCTTTACAATCATCCTAGATTGGTTGGATGCATCTGCGGTGCACTATTCGTTTATATGAGCATCAGTGGTGTAGTGCAGTCATCATAATAACACCCGAATCAGTTTGGTAAACCAGCGTGAGAAACTCAAATCATATGGATTTTTATATTTTAAAAGCCCTTCAAAATTAAAGGTATCTCGTAAGACCACACCGCACATAAAAATGGACAGGTTTTTACCTTACGATAACTGAACCATTTTTATTAGAAAATCTGGAGATATTATAATAATGTCTAGGGTTTAAAATATAAAAACAAAATATAAGGACCTCGGTACATTTTTCTGAAGGTGGACTATAGTCGCGCATCATATACTTATCACCACTTTTTGATTTCAACCTCATGCTATCCCTCGATTAACAATGGAGTCGGGCAAGTTAGAGTACTACCCTTGCCTCGACGACATACTTAATTCTCAAAATATAAACGGGCTTCCATACCTCGAAATTTAGTGTCAAGTACAAGATTAAGTACCTTCTATATACTTAGTTAATCATGACCAATGTATAGAAATTAAACCTCTTATACTTATCTCACCTCCGACCTTTCGACTTCTCTATCCCTCGCCCAGAATTGAAGCCAAGTAAGTCAAGGCACTGGTTGCACCTGGCCTTGCCCTATTTAAAGCACTCTGATTCTACATCTCACAAATAGAGGAAAGTCTACTCATCGGGTTTTAGTGCTAAATATAAGATGACTTACTTCATAAATGCGTCAACATTTTTGCACTACTTATCATTTTTTATGCTATTTAATGGCATCGACAAAGAAATCCCTTGCACAAAACAATTTTTTTAAATAATCTAAAAACTAACTTCACAAACTTATTACTAGTCATCAATTTTAAACTAGTACTTTTCATCGGTTAGAAATGAAGCCGTTCAAGTTAGGATATTATTACCTCTCAAACCTTGACTTGACATTCACTTCTTACTTCAAAATAGAAACAAGTTTCCATACCTCGAAGTCTAGAAATTAAAACAAGTACCGAGATTTCCAATGTACTTGTTAATAAAAACATTTTCCAAAATCACTTATTTAAACCAAAGTTTAATTTAAAAAGGCAACATCTTTCTTTTTTATAAAGTAAATCGCTTATTTAATAATAACAAAGTATTATAAACCAAACTTCCTTTTCAATTTCCCGAAACCATTTACTATAACAAAAATGTTATAGTCCATGGTCTCTTCCCTTTCTCGAAAACATTTGTCACAACAATAGTGTTGTAATCCATGCTTCCACCCTCTTTAAAAATTACTTTTAAGACTCTTTAAAACATAGTTTGAAACTTGTACTTAAAACAACCCCTTAAGGATGGTCGCTTTTAAACAAAACTTGACTTTTGAAACAAAATAGTTTCCATTATTAAATTTAAACCTCTTATTTAAATAACTCAAATAAATTCTTAAAAATATATTTAAGTCTTCAAACCTCTTTTTAAAATACTTATACAACTTCTATAAAATACATTCGAAAAGAATTTACAAAATATCTAAAATAGATAACCTTCTTTTACTTTACAAAGATCATATATTTCCAAAATGCATCCATAGTGAGTATTGCTATATGAACCATAACTTTTAAAACTTTGTTTTGTAAATCAAATAATTTTTCAACCATATTTCTTTCTATATTTTAAACCACTTTAAATACCATTGCCAAAAAGGTTTAAAAAACAAAAGTCAAGTTTGGAAACCATTTCCAAACACTTGAAGAAAATAAAATAGTAAACCACTTAAAAAGAGCAAAGGATTTCAATGTCGCATAAAAACCAACAAGTAGGTCGACTACAAGTATGCAACATTAACTTTCCATATACACAAACATTTATGTAAACAAGGATGTATGTAAACTAAAATTCACAATGCGAGGAATCCTTTAGGATCCCTCTACAAAATTTCTATTCTTCGAAGTGCTTCCATAGCAACCTATTCACTATGAAACACTCTGACTTCCTTTTGCAGTAGTACCCTACAAAACAATGGTTATTTATGTCATCTGCTTTCAAGCAGGAATCAAACAATATCAAATACCATACATATAATATCACATGCAAACAACTAAATCGAGCAACTACAAAATTATTACAACATGTAACTCATTTTTAAAACTAATTTAAAGTGAGATATTTCACTTTTAAATGCAACTTAGACCTTGGAACAAGCTGCTACTTCTTGCTACCACCAAAACCACTAGCACAACACCTCCTAATGTGATGACCTGCCTTTTTGACTGTGAAAAGTCGACTTTAGTACATCCACTGTATTCATGTGCCAAGCGTTCAAAGTGCCGGAAAGACATATTATTAGGGTGAAAGAAAAGAAAAGACATAACAAAATATCATATAGTGACGAGTAATATAGTATCCATATGATCTTTACAAAAGAAAACATTACAACAATCAGAGTAAATTAACATATCATCAGCCTGGACAGTTAGAAAAGCTTGTCCTTACAAATGTTAGTTCATACAAAACAAGAAATATAGTGGAAAACAAAATACAGTAGGTCTTGGAGGCATCCAACTCGTCTTAAGAAGCTCCAAGCGTCCATCGCTAAATCTGGAAAAAGTACTCGGGTCTGACCCTAGCATTATAAGAAAATAACACTCGGATTAGTCTGGTAAACTAACTGAGAAAAATCATATGGATTTTTATATTTTATAAGCCCTTCAAAAATAAAGGTATCTCGTATGACCATGCCGCACATAAACTTGGATGGGTTTTTACCTTACGATAACCAAACCAGATAGACCCCCGCCAACACAGAATACTAGAGCACTGCCTGCCATAGTACACCTCTAGAAAAATGTACCGAGGGCTTTATATAGACCCCCGCCAACATAGAACCGGTCTACCCCTTCCTAGATAGTACCGAATATGTCATCACCCTGGTTGTGATCAACAACCGCACCCGAGTCTAAAGCATACATCCAAAGAAATATCGATCTAGATTGGGTGATGACCATACCCTAATGGTAGCGAACCACTTAGCCCTACCGCATATCCCCTATTTTAGTCATTACCGGGCTTGAGGCTACGTTTTAGCTTTTTAGCAAATCTGACTTGGAATGCTAACACTGCCCTCCAGGCAGCAATGCAATACCTGCGTTCATCCATACAAGTTGTTCAGGATATGAACAAATTGAAGTCACTTATTCCACTACATTCTTAGGATTCGTAGAAAGAAGCCCTTACAATTCAAAGAACTCCATCTTTGATTCCATCATCTTCAAGATGTCTCCAATCCCGGTCTCTTCAAACCAACAATCGATAGTTTCTGGTTGACTCAAACCCGGTTCTTTCAGAAGCAAGCAAACGATATAAGGGTCCTAAGGAGATCTAGAATATCTGCCCTTAAAGCGAGAGACGTTACACCGGAATGGGTTCTTCCAAGGGAATCTCAAACCGTATGAAATCGCAAAGGTTTCATATACTTCCTAAGTCAAAATAAGTCAAGTTATCGATAGTGGACAAACCACTATCTGGTATAAGTATATAGTTTACATATGGAAAATCGAACATCGTATACTTATCACCACTTTTTGATTTCAACCCCGTATTATTCCTGATTAACAATGAAGTCAGACAGGTTAGGAAACTACCCTTGCCTCGACGTACATTCTTAAACACTCACAGATAGAAACGGGCTTCTATACCTTGAAATTTAGTGTCGAGTATAAGATGAAGTACCTTCTATATACTTACTATTTATACAAATTAACCCTTTTATACTTATCACGTTTTATAATTGACTTCTCTATCCCTCACCCAGAAATGAAGCTAGGTAAGTTAGGGCACTGGTGGCACCTGGTCTTGCATTTGTCAAAGCACTCTGATTCTAGATCTCACAGGTAGAGGAAAGTCCATTCATTGGGTTTTAGTGCTAAATAGAAGATGACTTACTTTTCATAAACATGTCAAATTTTTAGCACTACATATCATATTTGTTTTATGTTACATTATGGCACCGACAAAGAAATCCCTTGCATAAAACAATATCTTTTTAGAACAATCAGAAAACCAACTCTATAAACTTATAATTACTCTTCTCAAATTCCGTATACTAATTTAATAATAATAATGTCTTATAAACCAAATTTCCTTTCCAATTTCCCAAAACCATTTACTATAACAAGAATGTTATAGTCCTTAATCTCTTTCTTTTTCTCAAAAACATTTATTTCAACAATAGTGTCGTAATCCGCTTTCTTCTACTTACAATCACATCAAAACACCTCAAATTCCTACTAAACTTTAATAATCTTTAGGACATTATAGCTAGCATCTCTACATCCTCAAAGACCCAAAATATGGAGCACCACACCCTAAAATGGCCTATGGCCATGAGCTTCTAGGAGTAGGGGGCCTTGGTGTGAGCACTTGACCCGAGTATATTTCCAAATTTAGCTATAAATGGTTGGAGCTTCAGGAGGCGAGCTGGATGCCTCCAAGACCTAACTTATTTTATTTTCCATCGTATTTCTTGTTTTTTATTTATCAGCATTTGTGTGGACAGGCTATTATCACTATCCAGGCTGATGATAGGTTAATTACTCTAATTATTGTATGTAAAAATTTTCTTTTGTAAAGATCATTTGGATATTATATATTACTCTTCATAATGTGAGATTATGTTTTGTCTTTTCTTTTCTTTCACCCCAACAACCTATCTTTCCACCACTCGGTTGCTCGGCACATGAATACCGTAGATGTATTAGTGTTAACTTTTATGGGTCGAAAAGGTGGGTTGTTACACGTGAAGTACATTTCTAGATTAGCGATAGGCGCTTGGAGCTTCAGGAGACGAGCTGGATGCCTCTAAGGCAGATGTATTTTATTTTTGACTGTATTTCTTGTTTATTTATCATCTTTTGTGAGGATAGGCTGTTATAATTGTCTAGGCTAGTGATAGGTTAGTTACTCTGATTATTGTATGTAAAAGATTTCTTTTGTAAAGATCATTTGGATATTATATACTACTCGTCACGATGTGAGATTCAGTTCTGTCTTTTCTTTTCTTTCACCCCAACAATCTGTCTTTCCGTCACTCGAATGCTCAGCATGTGAAGTGAACACCTAGGGAACTCATTTTGAAAGTTTTCTTACAAAAATAAATAGTTCGATGAAAAATTAAAAATGTGACTGGAATTCGTTTCTCAGATTTTCGACTTTTTAGAAAGAAAGTTGTTACAATGTCATTGCACACATATGCATTTTGTAACATACATATACACATTTAATAAAGTTGGAAAAAGTACAAAAGAGATTAATTAAAGTAAAGAATCCTTAAATGCTTTTAAAATGTAATTAAGTAGACTTTTCTTTCTTATTTTAAGTGCTAAAGTACTTAGTAGTACACTAATGGAGTGTGATGTGATGGAAGGCCGTGTGAAGGAGGTGTGGTCCACTTTGGAAAGTGTATGGAAGAAAGAATTAGTGAAGGGTAATTAGGTAATTTGGCTAAGGGGTAGTTAGTGTAATTTGCCGCTTTTTACAATTCTATAAAAGGACCTCTTTACTTCATTTTTTCACTTTACTTCATTTCCAAACTCTTGCTCTCTTCATCCCTCTCTTCTCTCTTCTCTTAAAAAAATTCATGAGCTTTAAACAAATCAAAACACCACAATTTCTTAACAAAATTTAGTATAAGCCTTTGGACATCATAGCATCACCTTGTAGCAAGTCAAAGGTCGAAGATTTGGAGCACAAATCACTAAAATGGCCTATAGTTGTGAGCTTCTAGGAGGAGGGGGGCCTTAGCATGAGCTAGGGTAATGGTAGGAGGTGTTGTGCTAGTGGTTTAGGTGGTAGCAAGAAGTAGTAGCTTGTTACGAGGTTTAAATTGTATTTAAAAGTGAGATATCTCACTTTAAATTAGTTTTAAAAATGAGTTACATGTTGTAATACTTTTATAGTTCCTCGATTAGTTGTTTGCTTGTACGTATGGTATTTGATATTGTTTGATTCCCACTTGGAAGCAGATGACATAAATAACCATTATTTTGTAGGGGACTAAAGCAAAAGGAAGTCGGAGTGTTTCATAGCGAATAGATCGCTATGGAAGTACTTCGAAGAATAGAAATTTTGTAGAGTGATCCTAAAGGATTCCTCGCCTTATGATTTTTATTTACATACATCCTTGTTTATGAAAATGTTTGTATATATGCAAAGTGAATGTTGTATAGTTGTAGTCGACCTACTTGTTGTTTTTTGCGACAGTGAAATCCTTTGCTCTTTTTAAGTGGTTTACCACTTTGTTTTCTAAAAGTGTTTGGAGATGGTTTCCAAACTTGACATTTTTCTTCAAACCTTTTTGCAAAGGTATTAAAGTGGTTTAAAATGTAGAAAGAAATGGAGTTTAAGAGCTATTTGATTTAGAAAACAAAGCTTGAATAGTTACGGTCCATATAGCAATAATCGCTATGGATGCACTTTGGAAATCTATTATTTTAGTAAAGTAAAAGAAGGTTATCTATTTTAGATATTCTATATATTATTTTCGACTGTGTTTTATAAAAGTAGTATAAGTATTTAAAAAGGAGATTGAAGATTTAAATATATTTTTAAGAATTTATTTGAGTTATTTAAATAAGAGGTTTAATTTTTTTAAAGGAAACTGCTTTGTTTCAAAAGTCAAGTTTTGTTTAAAAGCGACCATCTTTAAAGGGATGCTTTAAATACAAGTTTTAAACTGTGTTTTAAATAGTTTTAAAAGTAATTTTAAAAGAAGAAGGAAGCATGGATTACAATACTATTGTTGCAATAAATGTTTCCAAGAAAAAGAAAAAGATCGTGGACTATAACATTTTGTTATAGTAAACGATTTTGGAAAATTGGAAAGGAAGTTTGGTTTATAACACTTTGTTATTATTAAATAAGTTGTTTACTTTATAAAAAGGAAAGATGTTTCCTTTTTAAATCAAACTTTGGTTTAAATAAGTAATTTTGGAAAATGTTTTTAATAACAAGTGTATTGGAACCCTTGAATCCTATTTTGTTATTGTTAGACTTTGAGGTATGGAGTCTTGCTTCTATTTTGAAAGTTAGAAGTGAACGTCGAGTTAAGTTTTAAGAGGTAATAATACTACAACTTGAACGGTTTCATTTCTAACTGATGAAAAGTACTAGTTTGAAATCGAAGACTAGTAATAAGTTTATGGAGTTGGTTTTCAGATTGTTTTAAAAAGACTTTGTTTTATGCAAAAGATTTCTTTGTCGGTGGCACTAAATAACACAAACAATTATGATAAGTAGTGCTAAAATGTTGACACATTTATGAAAAGAAAGTCATCTTATATTTAGCATTAAAATCCGTGAGTAGACTTTCCTTTATCTGTGAGATCTAAAATCAGAGTGCTTTAACTATGGCAAGGCCAGGTGTAACTAGTGCCCTGATTTACCTGGCTTCAATTCCGAACGAGGGATAGAGAAGTTGAAATGTTGGAAATGTGATAAGTAGAGGGTTAATTTCTATAAATAGGTTATGATTAATTAAGTATATGGAAGGTACTTCATAATATATTCGACACTAAATTTTGAGGTATGGAAGCCCATTTTAATCTGTGAGAGTTTAAGAATGTATGTCGAGGCAAGGGTAGTTCTCTAACGTGTCCGACTTCATTATTAATTGAGGGATAGTATGGGGTTAAATTCTAAAAGTGCTGATAAGCATATGATGTCTGATTTATCATATGCAAACTATATGCTTACACCAGATAGTGGTTTGTCCATTATCGATAACTTGACCTATTTTGACTTAGAAAGTATATGTAAGCTTCGTGATTTCATACGGTTTGAGATTCCCTTGGGAAAAATCATTCCAGTGAAACGTCTCTCGCTTTAAGGGTGGATATTCGAGATCCTATTGGGACTCTTATATAATCCACTTATTTTTTAAAGAACCAAGATTGAGCCAACCGAAAGCTATCGATTGTTGGTTCGAAGAGACCATTATCAGATAAGCATGAGTTATCCGAAAACCACTTCGAACCGGCATAAGCGTTCGAATTGAATATATCTTGTAGATGATGGAATTGAAGACAGAGTTCTTTGAAGTGCAAGGGCTAATTGCTACAATCTTGAGGGTGATTCTAAAGAGGATGTAGTAGAAGTAGTGCCTTCAGTTTGTTCATAACCTAAACAACCTGTATGGATGAATGCTAGATTTTCATTGTTGCTTGGAGGGTAGTGTTAGCATTCCAAGTGGGATTGGCTAAAAAGGTAAAATGTAGCCTCAAGCCTTACACCCGGGAATAACTAAAACATGGAAGATGCGACAGGGCTATGTGGTTCGATACCATTAGGGTATGGTCATCACCCTTCTAGACCGATATTTATGGATTTGGTATGTGCATGTGAGCTTATGAGAAAAGGTTGGAAAGAAACCGAGGTGGTGGCATATTTGGTACTATCTAGAAAGAGGTAGGTCGGTTCTGCGTTGGTAGGGGGTCCATGTAGTGGCCCTCGGTATATTTTATCTAGAGATGTACTATGCCAGGCAATACCCTAGTAGTCTTATCATTGTGTGGAATACATTTTCCAATATGTGTCTTGCAGTTTTAGTTGTAGAACCTAGTACTGTTGAATGTAATTATGGGTAACCATTCTAGATATGTTATATATTTATTTTAAACCTTTGATATTATTATAATATCATTGGATTTTCATATAAAATTGTTTGGTTATCGTAAGGTAAAAACATGTCCGTGTTTATTTATGGCGTGGTCTTACGAGATACCTTTATTTTTGAAAGGGTTTTATAGATATAAAAATCCATATTATTTGAGTTTCTTATATCGGTTTACCAGACTGATTCGGATATTATTTTCTTACTCGGGTTAGACCCGAGTACTTTTCCAAAGTTAGCTTTGGATGCTTTGAAGTTTCAAGAGACGAGCTGGATGCCTCCAAGCCTATTTATGTATTTTTATTTTCGTTGTATTTCTTATTTGTATTTATCGGCTTTTGTGAGGATAGGTGGCTATAGCTGTCCAGGCTGATGATAGGATAGATACTCTTGTTGTTGTATTTATATTAAAATTTTCTTTTTTCATAAAAGATCTGTTGAATAATATATATTACTCATCACGATATGAGATTATGTTCTGTCTTTTCTTTTCTTTCATCCCAACAATCTGTCTTTCCGGTACTAAAATGCTCGGCACGTAATACCATGGATGTATTAGTTTCGACTTTCGATGGTCGAAAAGGTGGGTCGTTATAGAGATGAGTTTACCCCTCCAAGGCCTAGATGTTCGCTCAAACTATTAATTTTTAAAGACAGATTGTTGGGGTAAAAGAAAAGGAAAGACATAACTGAATCTCACATCATGACAAGTAATATATAATATCCAAATGATCTTTACAAAAAAAAGTTTTGTGTTCAACAATCAGAGTAACTAACCTAAGATCAGTTTGGACAGTTATAACATCATGTCCTTACAAATGCTGATAATACAAACATGAAATACAACGGAAAATAAAATATGTCAAGTCTTGGAGGCATCCAGCTTGTCTCTTGAAGCTCCAAGCGTCCAAAGCTCAATCTGGAAAAGTACTTAGGTCTGACTAGGGCATTATAAAAAAATAACACCCAGACCATTCTGGTAAACCAGCATGAGAAACTCAAATCACTTGGATTATTTAATGTTATAAAACCTTTCAAAAATAAAGGTATCCATAAGACCACACCGCAAATAAACACGGATGGATTTTTACCTTACGATAACCAAACCATTTTAGAAAATCCAATGATATTATATTAATGTCTAAGGCTTAAATAAATATTCAACATAGTTGAAATGGTTACATTAATTATATTCAATGGTATATTTAGTATACAATTATGTCCGTAAGGCACGTATTGGAAAATGGATTTGTAACGACCCGTAATTAATAACTTTGAACTTGAATATTTAATGGTTTTTTAAATATTTAGATAATAGATTTTATAACACAAATAAACATGTTTTTTGTAATATATAATAGTGGAAAACTTGTTTTAAAAATTTGTTTACATAAATAAGTAGTTTGGAGAAAAATCGAAACTGTGATCGAAAATCGTTTTTTGGATTTTCGACGTTCTATCGATCAAAAATTGTTGGAACAAGTTATGCACACTAGTTTGCATATGTATGCATATATAACAATAATAAATACTATTACTAATGGAATAGTTTAGTTAAAAACAAGTTTAAAAGATACTTAAGTTACACTATGCCAGAAAACGCATCAAACGACAAATATGCTCCGTTATCTGATTGCATACCTATCTATCATTCAATCCCATGTCATCTCATTGAACATCAGACCACAGAGATGCCTCATCGTATGATATGCACTAGCATAGCAAAAAAACCATATGTTGTCTGATGTTATAGTATCATTTCTAGAAATTCCTATTATACAATATAAATATTGTCTAATATGAATAATTGTTCATGGAATGAAATTCAAATATTTTATTTAAACAAATATTTTATTTTAAATCAAATTCAAATACAATACAACTTTCACTATCACTCTACTTACATTTTCAAATACAACCTTCACTATCACTCTCATATATAACATTTTTTTACTCTCACTCACACTCACACGAGTTTGTTTTTTATGTTGATCTTGATTTGCTTGCTCCAGCTTTTGTCCAGCTATCTCCTCTACCTGTTAAATAAACAACGCAGTAAAATGGAAAAGAAAACAAAGCTAAATTGTAAAAATAAAATTGAATATAATATTAATATTGCTTCAGTTTATGGGTTTGTTTTCTCTTCATGTTTTAGACAAGGACAAATATACATGTGCACGGACAACTTATGATATGCACAATGTATCAGTCTAAATATCACAAGGTCGGGCATCGATTAATTCACATGGATTGTTGCAAAGGTCAAGCCCGAAGGCTCAACACAGTGCAAATGTGCACAAGGTCAAGCCCAAGCCTCCTCGGTCTCAACTCAGGTGCACAAGGAAATGCAACTCAAATAAAAAAACCAAACTAAAGGAAGCAACATAGTTCAAAATAAGTCCAGTGTGCACTGCCTTAAATAAGTCCATAGGTCACAAATAAATGCACAAATAAACATAGTTCAGCAACACAGTTCAAACAAGGAAATGGTTCAAGTTCATAGGCCATAAATAAGTGCACAAGTAAGTCCAGCATGCACTGCCTTGAACAAAGCATGAACGAGGCTGAACCCAATTTTAAACAAGAAGAGCAAAGTGGAACAAACCATAAGCAAAGTGGAGCAAACAAGCTCAAGCAAAACAATTCAACATTTGGTTCAAGCTCAAAATGGTTCAAGCTCATATATGAATAAGGCTTAAACTGAAAATGTGCCACAAATTGAATAAGGCAGTGCCACAAATTAGCATCAAAGCAAATAAGGCAAATAATGGGAGCTTGAGTTTTAAACCAAACAGCAAACTATACATGCATTAGTTCAAAGTATACATGTATATGTAGTAAACAAGTGTAAGTTCTCATGTGCAACATGGATATACATGTATATGCGGTAAACAATTCAAGTGCAAGTGCTCAGGTGCAACAAGTGAAAATTCAAAGCATACGTGTATATTCATGTATATGCAGCAAGCATTCATGTATATGTAGTAAACATTCAACTAAGGTGCAACATGGAGAATGCAATGGAAATAACCATAGAGCAATTATATACAAGTGCACATAAACAAGCTTAGGCAAAACAACAAGTGCTGAAGCAAGTATATACAAGCTTGAGTGTACATATGAACAAACAAGTATATACAAGTGTATACAAGTACATACAAATATGCACAAGCACATACAAGTATATGCTAGTGTGCACTGCCTTGACATGGCAGTGTTGTGCACTACCTTGTCAAGGCGATGCACTGGCTTGTCACAAATTGAATAGCAAGTGCATGGAAAGACCAGCAAACCGGAAATAAAGACACACACAGGAGTACAAGTCAGATAAACAAACATGGGCAAGCAAACATGTATCAAAGCTTCACACATTGATATACAAAAAAATAAGAAATGGTGTGACATATATATATATATATATATACACATATGTAAGTATACACAGTGCAGCTATCAAGAAGTACATAGTTAAAGTGCAAGTGTGCATAAGTTTATGCAAGTAGAAAAGCATTTCAAAAATTATCAAAAAACTCAAACAAAATCAGTCGGAAATAAAATCAGTCGGAAACAAAATAAGTCGAACTTAATTTCCCAAAACAAGGCGGTGCCACAAATTAAAACAAGGCAGTGCCACAAACATTCACATATATATACATATATATGTATGTATGTATATACATGGAAGTTCAAAACAAGGGCATATCAATGGCAACACATTGCAATCAGTCATGACCGAAACCAAATTGAACTAGTCATTGCAAGAAATGCAAGGCGACATATTGCAAGTTTCAGATAGTCGAGCACAAGGCACTAAACAAAAGTTCAACAGAAACCAAATTGCAAGTTTCAAAAATACACGGTATGACTGAAACCAAATTGAACTAAAAGGAAAAATAAGGCAACACATTGCAGATAGTCGAGCACAAAGCAAATCTAGCACAAACTGAAATTGAACTAGTCAGTAGAAATATTCAAAACAAAATATCAAAAAAAATAGGGTTTCAATCCCTATAAATTTCACCCAAAATCACCATTGGCAAATAGTCGAGCACAAAGCATAAAATCGAAAACTAAAATCAGAGAGTCCATACCAAATTTCAGATCAATCTTGCTTGACAAAGAAGCTACCAAAGAGGATCCTCATCCAGAGAATCAAGCACGCAATTAATCGACGAAGAGGAGCTAGGGCGAGATTAGGATTTAATCAATCAACGCAATCAAAATACAGTAAATAGGGGTGAATAAGGTTTCATCGTTTGATTCTCTAATTTGAGAGATGGGGGAAAAAGAAATGAAAAGAAGGGGGAATAATTAACGAATACATGGGGGAAACAAAATAAAATGAGCGGCCATGAAACAATTGAGGGGGAAAAGATAGAGCCAAAACTAAAAATTTTGATAATTTAAATTAGACGACAAATACAATGCTGTCTGAATAACAAGCATGTTCATAGAGATTTGACGAGCTATTCAAACTACAGATGAAAGATTTTAGGGGCTCTTCAAACAATAGATGGTTATTTCTTGTGTTGTGTGAAAAAGTGGGATAACAGAAAATCTACCTTATGTTGTGTGATCACTGTTGTCTGATTCACTTTGTGGCATAGTACTAATAAAGTAGGTGGACTTTTTTAATATAATTTAAAAAGATTTAAGGCACAAAATCTAGGACAAAGCACACAAAATAAGAAAGAACTAACGGCATGATGTTGGAAGTGGTGTGTTGTTTAAATTCTAATAGTGGGTAGTAGAAAAGGTTATGTTTGTAATTTACCCTTTTCCATTTCTATAAAATTAACACTTCTTCTCCACTTTTTCATTTTACTTCATTTTCCTTTTCCATTCTCTTTTTGCTTTCATGTATTCACCTTCTTCCTTCTTGCTTCCTTAACTAAAACCAAGTCAAAACTCACTCATTTCTCCTCTAAATTATAAAGTAAACCTAGAATAATATTGCAAACATAACACCATCCCAAAGTCATAAGTTTTGAAGTCCAATCTCCCCTTTCTAGCATAGTGCATGAGAAATATAGGGAGTTCCCGGGGTTTTGAGTTCAGGTCGAGCAAGAAAGGTGGTGTCTTAGGGTGTTCCTAGGTTGAGGAAGGCTTGTGTTGCATTGGTGTGGACGTAGCTTGCTTAAAGGTGAGCTAAACCCACTTTAAATTAGTTTAAAACTGACAAATGTAAAACATAAAATGTTGATTATATTGTTTATACTCATGTATGTTTGCATGTTTGGATTTAATTCCCGCATGAAAGCGGATGGCATAAGTAACCATTGTTCTGCAGGGAACAAAAAAGGAAGTCAAAGTGTCTTTGTAGCAAATAGGTCGCTATAGAACACTTCAAAAAGCTTATATACACATAGGAGATTTACAGGGGACTTCTGTAGAGAGACCCTGAGGGGTTTCTCACCAATGTTAATTCACTTTATATTTATGTTAGTTATGCAATGTTTGGATGAATATATATGACATACAAAGAAGTGTCGTTATAACGACTATCGCTATATCGACACTTTGAAAATATCACCTTCCTTGAAAATCTTTGTGTTGACTTGTGCTTGGGTTTTTTACAAAAAAAATACTGTCGCATTTTTACACTTATAGTGCAAAAGTGCAATGGCTCAGAAAAAGCTAGAACCCCTAAAACTAAAGTCTTTAAAAGTTAGATGTGAATTTTGTTTATTTATTTAGTAAAAGGTCAAGTTTTAAAGAATTTCAAAGGTGTTTATTTGATTTCAAAACTCTCTAAGTTTTTGTGAATGCATACTAAATACATAGTATGTTGTTCTAAAAATAAAAGAGTATTCATACTTTGAAAATTTTTGGAGAAATTTACATTTAAAAATTTTCAATACTATTTAACTACACTTTTTTGCGACGTTTTTCTAATTTTTATAAAATTGTTTATAACTTATTTTTCTCTTCATGAGATTTAATATGGATATTTTTAACATATTTTCAAGGATTTTAAATGTTTGTGATGTGAAAACCAAGCACAAAATCGGTTTTAAAAGTTCAAAATTTTGATTCGGTTATGGAAAGGATATTTAGTTTCCATAAGCGATATCACTTATATGGAAAGGATTTGTCGTATTCTTAGCACTAAACGTCGAGATATGGAAACCCGTCTCTATCTCAAAGGTTAAAAATGTCATCAAGGCAAGGCTTAGAGGTAACACTACCTTAACTGGCTCGGCTTCATTTTTAACCGAGGGATGGTACCAGTTTGAAATCGACGAGTGGTGGTAAGAGGATGAAATTTAATTTACATATACGATCATTTTGTTATTCCCGATAGTTGATTTATTGACTATCGATTATGCTACCTCCTTTGTATTTCGTCAATCTAAAATGATTTGTTGCTTATTTAGAGCATTGATTTCCTTTATCGGAAATGACTAAAATCAAAGAGCGAGTGGATGTCAAGCTATGTGGTGTTGCTCCCATTAGGGTATCTTTACATCTACTCTAGATTGGATTCGGTTGTATGCATGCGGTGATATGAAATACTCGGATACTTGGTAAGGTTGGCGAGGTCTGGCTTGTACATTTCTGAGATAGTCACAGAGTAAATGACCCTCTCAAGTATATTTTTCAGAGGTATACTTTTTGTAGGGGGTGCACCCTCCTAATCATTGTTTGAAAATTTCATTTTACTTGTTTTTGATTCAAGCCTTTGAATTGATTCTTTCTTAATTGCATTGAGAAGTGTCTTGCGCTCTTCATGATGTTTAATTATTTGTGTCCATTCTTTTATGCTTGGATGTTGTTCATATGAGGGGAAACTCATTCCATGTTTTGCGGTATGGTCTCACAAGTTGTTTTGTGTGTTCCATTTTTATTTGGAATTTATTCATACCAGACTTATTGTCTAACCTAAGTTGTTTTTTTTACTAAACTCTTGGGTACTCATTTTCATTTGAGTAGTTGGGGAGTGACATGTTTCTTTGGGCTCTTTTGAAAATGATAGATGAGCAGGAGGCTCCTTATCTATCCGCTATCTATTTCTACAGTTATGATATGTTTGTTTTATTTATGTGTATTTTGTATCAGCAAGTGTAAAGGTAGGTTGTTATAAATGCCTAGGCTGATAGTAGTAGCACTTTTATTGTAACTCTAATAACCCATGTTAAGGAGTAACCTTATGTACCATCTTATTTTTATATTATATTTAACCGTTCCACTATGAGTTTTCTATTCTGTTTCTTTAATTTTACCCCATGATGTCTCGCCTTTTGGATGCTTGGGCAGCACACGATTACCGTGGATGTATTAATTGTCGTTCCTATGGGTCCGAAAGTTGGGTCATCACATGATTCCATCAATGACAAGGCTACTGGGGTACCGCTGTCACAGTACACCTCTAAATAAAATGTACTGAGGGCCTCACATGGACCCTCTGCATGGTAAGACCAGCCTACCCCTTCCTAGATAGTATCGAATATGTCATCACCCTAGTTACTACATACAACCGTACTGGGCCCCTAGCATAAATATCAATCTAGATTAGGTGATGACCATACCCTAATGGTAGCGAATGACATAACCTTGCAGTGTATTCCTTGTTTTAGTCATTACTAGGTATGATGCTCGAGCCTACATTTTACCTTTTTAGAAAATTCCATTTGGAATGCTAACACTGTCCTCCAGGCAACAATGCAATGCCAACATTCATGCATACGAGTTGTTTAGAATATGAACAAACCAAACGATGTACTTCTACTACATCCTTTTTGGAATCATCGTCAAGATTAAGAGCAAGTAGCCCTTGCACCTCAAAAAACTCCATCTTCGATTTTCATCGTCTTCAAGATGTCTTCAATTCGAACGCTTATATCAGTTCGAAGTAGTTTTCGGATAACTCATGCTTATCCGATCCTGGTCTCTCCGAACTAACAATCGATTGTTTCCGATCGACTTGATCCTGGTTCTTTCAAAAGTAAGTAGATGATATAAGAGTCACAAGTAGATCTTGAATATCCCCCTTTAAAGCGAGAAACGTTTCTCTAGAATGAGTTCTCCTAATGGAATCTCAACCCATATGAACACGTGAAGCTTTCATATACTTCCTAAGTAAAAATAGGTCAAGTTATCAATAGTGGATAAACCATTATCTAGTGCAGGTATATATATGGAAAATCGGACATCATATACTTACCATCACTTTTCAATTTGAACCCCTTATTATCCTTCGATTAACAATGAAGTTGGATAAGTTAGAGTACTACCCTTGCCTCGGCGACATTCTGAATTCTCACAGATAGACACGGGCTTCCATACCTGGAAATTTAGTGTCGAGTATAAGACGAAGTACCTTTCATATACTTAATTAATCATTACCTATTTATAGAAATTAACCCTCTTATACTTATCACGTTTCTGACATTTCGACTTCTCTATCCCTCACCCAGAATCGAAGCCAGGTAAGTTAGGGCAATGGTTGCACATGGCCTTGCCTTAGTTAAAGCACTCCGATTCTAGATACCATAGATAGAGGAAAGTCTACTTATTGGGTTTTAGTACTAAATATAAGATGACTTACTTCCCACAAATGTGTTAATATTTTAGCACTTTTTATCGTATTTGTTTTATGTTACTTAATGGAACCAACAAAGAAATCCCTTGCATAAAACAAAGTCTTTTTAAAACAATCGAAAAACCAACTCTATAAACTTATTATAAGTTTTCGATTTCAAACTAGTTATTAGAAACATTTTCCAGAATCATTTATTTAAACTGAAGCTTGATTTCAAAAGACAAGATCATTTCTTTATATAAAGTAAACAACTTATTTAATTATAACAAAGTGGTAACCCAACTTCCTTTCCAATTTCCAGAAACCATTTACTACAACAAAAATGTTATCATCCATGATATCTTTCCTTTTCTCGAAAATATTTATTACAATAATACTGTTGTAATCCATGTTTTCTTTCTCTTTCAAAATTACTTTTAAAATTCTTTAAAACATAGTTTGAAACTTGTATTTAAAACATTCCTTTAAAAATGGTTGCTTTTAAACAAAACTTGACTTTTGAAACAAAGCAGTTTCCTTTATAAAATTTAAGACTCTTGCTTAAATAACTCAAATAAATTCTAAAAAATATATGTAAATCTTCAAGCTCCTTTTAAAATACCTATACAACTTTTATAAAATACATTCACAAATAATTTATGAAATATCTAAAATAGATGACTCTTTTACTTTGCTAAAATCATAGATTTCCAAAGTGCATCCATATCGACTATCGCTATATGGACCGTAACTTTTAAAATTTTGTTTAGTAAATCAAATAGCTTTTAAACTTTGTTTTCTTCTATATTTTAAACCACTTTAATACCTTTGCAAAAATGTTTGAAACAAAAGTCCAATTCAGAAACCACTTCAAAACACTTTTAGAAAACAAAGTGGTAAACCATTTAAAAGAGAGCGCAGGATTTCAATATTGCAAAACCAACAGCAAGAAGGTCGACTATAACTAAGCAACATTCACTTTCATATACACAAACATTTACATAAACAATAATGTATGTAAATAAAAATAAGAAGGCGAGGAATCCTTTAGGACCTTTTTACAAAATTTCTACTTTTCGAAGTGCTTTCATAGCGACCTATTCACTATGGAATACTCTGACTCCCTTTTGCTTTAGTCCCTTGCAAAATAATGGTTATTTATGTCATCCGTTCCCAAGCGGGAATCAACAAATAACACAACCAAGTTATAGACAATTATACAACATGTATAATCCATATTTCACAACAAATAAACATTCACTTTTAAAATTTATTTAAAGTGAGTTAGCTTACATTTATCTCGACCAAACTTCTAGAAACAAACTACTACACCTTCCAATCATCATATCAAAGCCAATGCTTCCACCTTTCCTTGCCTAGCTAGTGAAAACTCCTTCATATGCCATCAATTTCTCACACTAAGGCCCCCTCCCTTCCTAGAAGCTCATGGCCTTAGGCCATTTTGGGTGCTAAAGTTTAGATCTTTGAGGGGGTAAGGGTTTAATTATATGAATGTGGACTTATGGAAGGAGAATAATTTTAAGTGGTTTTGAGGAAGATTTATTTTTTAGAAACTTTAATGGAAGAAGAGTGAAGAAGAGATGGAAAAGAGAGAGCAAAGACTAAAATGAAAAATGAAAAAAGAAATGAAAAGGGGCTCTTTTATAGAATTTCAAAACGTGGTAAATTACTTTACTTACCCATTATTCAAATTACCTAACAACCCTTCACTAATGCCTTCTTCCATACACTTTCCAAAGTACCAACTCATGCACCACACCCTCTTCACATGGCTTGTACATCCATAATAATAACATGCATTACTTAGTATTTTAACGTTATAAAATAAGAAAAGTCCCCTTTTTTTGGAAAAGGTACTTTATAAACAAACATAGAGCACATATACTTCAATGATATGCCTCGTTAAAACCTTGCAATTCCCCTAACCTAAATGGGTACCTTGCTAGGAAAAAGAGTACATATCATGTCCATATATTAACAATACAACGAGTTCAGAGCCTGAAGCCAAGTCGTCAAATAGATGGAGGAGTAGACATATAAGAAAACATACTCAAAACCATCCATACGATCAACTTGGCTCAGCAAAACAAATAAATTACAAAAAAAAACAACCCCCACAAAACTAACCAATACAGGACACATGGGTATCAAATAAAAAACAAAAAAACCATAAAAAGCACAGCCGAGAGAAGAACCCAGAGTTCTCTCGAAGACTTCAAAATTCAGAAAGAATGAGGGAGAAAAAAATCTCTTCAGCTTTGCAATTAGATCTGAAACCAAGACTCCTGATGAAATTCGACGGAATGGCAGAGGCAACAAGAATGTCTGAGCATAACACCAGCATCAATTGAAGTATACAACAGTAAAAAGATCATGGAGGACGAAGACCGTGCTTTAGGTCTGTTGCAGTATCAAAATCCGCTAAGGTAAGTTCAAGTTCTGAATTTTTTATCTTATATTCCAGTTTATGCTGAATTAGTGGTTTGCAATCTTGATTTAAAAGCACGAGTCTCACTTTAGCCGGCAGATCAATGCCTTTAAAAATAGGTTGTTTCTTTTGCACCAAATGTGCTAAATCAGTGAAGTAAACGATAAGTTTATGAGATGATTAATTAGTGAGTTATTTCTCTGATTTTGGCACAAGATTTCCAAAATCTGGGTTATGTTGTAAGAATTACCGAGGTTGATCTTTAACTTAAAAATAAGATCCTCCAGTAACCGTCTTGAATAAGCACAATTAAAAAATAGGTGGTCTTTATCTTTATTTTGGTTTAAACAAAGCATACAAGTTTGATCAATGCCATTTCCATCTACTGATTCTGTCTTTCGTGTTTAGTTTGTTTAATCTTGCTAGAAGAGCGCATATAGACATTTTTGGAGCACAGCTTTTATCCCAAATTATATTTGTCCAATTAAATTCAGCATGTTTGCATCTAATTTGATTCCATGTCGATTTCAGACTGAATTGACCATTACTGTCAAGTAGCAGTTCCAAAAATCATCTTGCATTTGATTATGGATATTTATATTGTGAACTGTATGATGTAGTTGAGCAGGAATATAATCAAAATTCACTTTCCATTCATTACCAGATATAAGAGTCCTGTTACATCCACCAGTTGTAGACATTGAATTCCATCCATATTTATTTATTAGAGAAAAACCATTAATCCAAGGGTCAAACCAGATATCTGTGTTCTTGTCATTAACAATTTTTCTGTCAATTAACCCTTTACACCAAGTATAGCTCTAAGCAAGGATTTCCAAGTATAGGAAGCATTATTATCCATTTTAGCAGTCCAAAAATTACACTTATTACAATACTTGTTATGCATCCATTTGGCCCAAAGAGAGTCACCTTGTAAATATTTCCATAACAGTTTTATGGTAACTGCCTTAGCAACTTCATCAATTCTTTTAATACCAAGTCCACCCTCACTTTTAGTTTTACAGATGTCATATTAGCTCATTTTATGAGCTTTTGATTTCCCTAAAAAGTTAGCAAAAAGAGAGTTTATTCTCTGAATGACACTCATAAGGAATTGTGTGAATTAAAGCCAAAATTGAATCACTGGGTTAATGACAGTTTTAAGTAATTCACTTATGCCACTAATGTTGAGCATTTTACTACTCCAATGATTGTATTTTTTATTAATCTTATCTATTAACCATCCAAAGTCCCTTACTTTTAATTTATTGTTAGATAAAGGGATGCCTAAGTATACAATTGGAAGAGATCCAATGCTTAACTTTAAAATGTCTGCAATTTGTTGCTTGCAATTTGCACCTTTACTAAAGAACAAAGTAGATTTGTTGGCATTTAAATCAAGGCCATATAATAGTTTTAATACCTGAAAGATGTGTTAGATGCTTTCAGCATTTTTTGTGGTAGCTTTGGCTAAATTAAGAATATCATCCGCATACAACAAATGGGTTATTATTAAAAGTACTTAAGGAGTCTTAACTTTAATTAATCCATTAGGCACTATTTGACTTATTATTAAATGGTATATATGTATACATAAGTGTGCAATAACGTTGCGACAACTTTCGTTCGATAAAAAGTCGAAAATCCAAAAAACGATTTTCGGTCACATTTTCAATTTTTCATCGAAATATTTATTTGTGTAAATAAACTTTAAAAATGAGTTCACCATCAGTGTTTAATAATTAAAAGAAGGTTATTTAATTATTAAAAATGATTAATTGAATATTTAAAATTTATCAAATATTCACAAATCAAAGCGATAAAATTTCGAGTCATTGTAATTCCTTAAAGATGAATGGAAACTAAATAGAGCAAGGAAAGAGTTTGAACGCATGCTAAAGGATCGTTGATACTCTGAGTGTTTTCCGATGTACTCGAACAAGGGAATTGTGAGGAAACTCATTGGGTACTTGAAATGGCTACCCCAGATCAGAGGAATGAATTCGTATACCCTGGATCGGTGAAATGGATTATAACAACCTGCATCTTAATGGGCTCTACTTTTTGACTAGATTGAAAACTCGAGTCCAATAGGGTATGGATCATTGATGTTGGTTTTCACCACTCTTTATAAAATTATTAAACTTCATGGTCATGAAGTACTTAAACCAAAACTTTTATCTTTTAAAAGTATTAACTTAGAAACTTTTTATTAAATTTAACAATTGCTTAGTTTCTAAAAGGAGCCGTGAAAAACTCCTTATTTAAAACCACTTTAACTGTAAGTGTCATAAATTTTAAAACTATATTTTATCAAAAAAGTCAATGTTAGTAATTTAATTTAAAAAGATCCTTTCCATTAAACAATACATTGTTTCCTTCTTTTCAAGTAGTAAAAGTCAAGTTTTTATGGGATGAACAATCATCAAATCAATTTTCCCTTTAAAGCCATTTCGAAACATACATTTTACTTCTTTCAAAGTAGGATTTTTAACTCAAACCATATTAAGTTTTGCATTTAAAAACACAATTGTTATACCAAAATATTTTTTCAAAAATGCACTATTACTGTGTTTCTATTATAACTTTTAATAAAAACTGGAGTAGACAATGACAACTTTCATTCTATTATTTTCCTATTACTCATGCTATTTCCACTTTCAACCTTAGTGGAGACTCAAATAGCATGAGCGGACTTTTAAAAGATATGTGCAATTGCTATACATATTTATGGAAACTGTTCATTTTTCCTTTAATTTTTCTATATTGTTTCTAATAAGATTGCTATATTATTTTAATATGAATTCCTAATGTTGTTTCTACTTATATTTCCTAATATTACTACTATTTAAATCTCTTCTACCTAAATTGCTTTTATTTAAATGATTCTCTTTTCTATTTGATTGTTTTCTTCATTGAAATGTGTTCACCTACTACTTTACGCATTGGGCTTTTCTTAATTAATATGAAGTTGTGTACTTTTTATGTGTAAATATATTTTAATTATTTTTTTCTGTATTTCCCTTATACGGAAATGTTCTTCTTATTTTATTATCGGGCATTCTTACCCTTCTATTTTCTTTATCCCATTTAAATCAAGTACTATTTCCATTTGTCCGCCCCTTAAAAGAGAATTATAAAACTTTGAATTTATGAAAATAAAAAAATCATCGAGCCAAACATATGATATATTTTCCATTTATTTCAAAAAGGAAAAATCTCTTTATCAAAAACCCTTTAACTGAATTTTTTTAATCCAACCAGTTTAAATTTCAACTAGGAATCTCTAAATAGCTCTTTTAATTAAAATTTCTATATTTTTTTTTAAAGAATACTTTATACGGAGAAAAATTTAGTATTTAGTTGCTTTTCTTTTCAATGGTAGGGTTCTTCTTTTTTTTAAACAAATTCTTTGAAAGTCATTTCAAACGTCTTAAGAAAATTTCAAAATCTTTTATTAAATTCTTTCACATGGTGTCAGACTTAGAAATGGATTTTGTTTGTCTTTTCTTTTGGACTTTTCTTCTTTTCTTATCACCCCTAGCTTCTCTCCATCAAGAATATATATAAAAAAAAAGTCTGGCTATCATCTTATGGTAGTCAATGCACATCTTCTTACGAGAACTTGCTCAATTCTTACACTTGGATATCTACAACATATAGATTCTTACTCCTCCTTTATCTAAACAAAATGTACGTTGTTAATCGACAATCCAGAAAAATCCACAATCATAGGGCAGTTTATGCCCAGCAAAGGAGTCAAGTACTATCCAGCTTTAGGGACCCTTCTATATGTCATACCCATACTCTTTTTAAGTCAATGCCTTACTTTACAACCTACATCCTATGGGGTAATTTGGGTAGGTGTAAAAATTTAACTCTATTTATTGTTCCAACTCATAGTTGCCTTATCCACCTATTTAGAATATGGTCGCAACTACTTTTATAGGTGGAATTCATAGAGTTTAGTGTATAATATACATATAATTCTACGTAAAAATACAAACACATTCACTCAGCATATCCTAATTCTTAGGATCGACTAACCTATGCTATGATACCAAATGTAACAAGTCACATCTTAATGGGCCTGACTTTTCAATTAAATTGAAAACTCGAGTCCATTAAGGTATGGATAATTCGATATTGGTTTTCACCACACTTTATAAAATTATTAGACTTCACAGTCATAAAGTACTTAACCTAAAAGTTTTATCTTTTAAAAATATAAACTTAGAAACTGTTTATTAAATTCAACAATTGCTTGGTTTTCAAAAGAAATCGTGAAAAACTTCTTATTTAAACCAACTTTGATATGGAGTAGATAGAGATGACTGCCTACGTAAGACGGGGTAAAATTCAATGCTATGAATAAAATAGCTACATACGCTCATAGGGTAGTAACAAGGAATCCCTGTTGAATATAAAAAATTGGTAATAACCTAGGGATGTTTCATTAGACATGTGTGAAAGCTATAAGAATAACCCGCAAAGGAATAGGGAATGGTATCAAAGTACACTTCTGAGAGTTCTAGAATATACTCATATGAAAGACTAAAGATAAAGGAAATAGATACCGAAATTTAAGAGTACTATCAAGAGATTTTGATTAAAAGAAGATAGTAATATAATTGAAGAAGAGCAAAATGGGACGACAAACATAGATAGAGGGAGTTGGTTGACTCAAAATTTAAGAAGGCAAAGATAGGTGGTAGAAAGTTATCCCACCAGGCTAATTTTCTAATGAGTAGTTCCAAATGTGCATAGTTTATATTTCTTACCTACCGCAGTATGGAAATGCATAGTTTATCCTATAATTAGCTATAATAATTAAAGCAATGGATGCACCTTATTTATTAGAAACTAGAAAGGTAAGTTAAGATGTGTGGGTTGTAGAAGATGATATACTGAAATGTCCATTTATTTGAGCAAGAAGTGATAGACCAACAACATCATTAATACCAGCTGATGTTGAAAGGCAGCTTCCAGCAATTGTTTCTTTTAGGTTATTTGGGTTGTATTTGCTAGTTGTCTCTTTTCAAGTATTGAAAACGTGTTCGATATGATATGAGATATGTTCCTATTTTATTACTATGTTGATTTTCTAGATGAGCTTTGACCATTATATATACAAGGAAAAATATGTACGCATTTACTCCGATATATATTTATATGTAGTTAATCTGATGTAAGAAAATATAAATTTGGTAATTATGCGCAAATTTAAATTTTATGAATTATGAGTATATTAAATATGTATATTTGTCTATGAATATAAATATAATCAATACGACGAATTTATTACACATATCTTAATTATTGAATATATATATATATAATTGGTTGTATATTAATTACCTATATCGTGGGAAATTAATTTTGTGGACTGGCAATTGATTGTGGATTATTTGTATATTAATTTCATATATTAATGGAAATTAATTACGTAGATTAGCAATTAATTGCACGTTAAGTGACATATAACCTAATTTTTGAATTTATACATATAAGTTGTTTGTGCACTAATTTCATGTGTCATGGAAAACTAGAAAATATGGTTGTAGGAATCAAATTCTATATCTAAAGTTTCCACTTTTGGGGCTAATATGCATGTATATATTCAGTGTAAAAAAATACATATATATTTATATTCTGTATATCTGAATTATTGAATTTTATTCAAAATTTGAAAGTATATCGGTTTACTAAATAAGTGGAAAACTAATTGTTTGGGTATCAGTTAATTTTACATTGATTAGAATTGACAGTAGTTATTCTATTTATTCTATATTTATTGGAAATAAAAGGAAAGGAACCAAAATAAAAAAACATATCCCCTTCCTTCCTCCTTCCTTTCACCTTCCTCCTTACGTTACCATCAATATAACTGCTTACAAATCCTAAGACAAAAGGGAGGGAGAGGAATAATGAAGTTATAAAAAATAGAAAGAAAAGAAAGAAAATGGTATTAATAATAAAAGGAATCTAGAATACTAAGGAATAGAGGAAGATAACTTTTGAAAGGAAAAAATAAGGAAGACTTAGAGAATTCAACAACAAATTCAAGACCTGTAGAACAAAAACTCCGCTAAAGCCCCACAAACTTTTCTCTATAGCGCGTAGCACTCTTCGACCGCTCTGCTATTTCGGTTTAGCGCTATTAAACAATAGATTCACTTTAAGTCCCGTTATTTTCCGCTACACCCGCCAAATCAAGGCTTTTTAGCATCCACATTAGGAACATTATTATACAAAGGTTGATTTGGCTAGTTCTCTTTTTAAAAAAATTAAAAAAATTAGAGTAAAGATCTAATTTTAAGGCACAAGTGCTTAATATAAGTTAGAAATCTATTGTATTTACCAAATCTAGTCTGCATAAATCATGATATTCTTCAGCTTTGTCATATAAGATTAAATTATGTTTTTTTCCTATACAAATGATGTGATAGTGAGAATAAATTAACTTTAAATATTGGGTTTATATCTAATGAAGATTTTTGCACCTCTGATATTTTCCGCTATATTCCCGCTATAATTTTTTACCTTTCCACCGCTACAGAACCGATAAGTTCTTTAACTGCACACTTCAAGACTAGTCTATTCAAGATTTGAGAGAGATTTTGATTAAGATTGAAGAAGGAGCTACTCTTCATTTATATTTTATCTACAATTGATTTGTGCTAATCTTCATTTGAGGTGAGTGCTTCTTTTTCATTTTAGCCCTTATCTAAATATTTAAATTTAAATCGTGAAACTTCTAACCACCATTTCTTTCATATACGAACTCCGATTCATGTGCGGTTTCTTCCATTAGACTCATGGCAAAATTTCAAACAATACGGCACTGGGTTTGTTGAGTTCTAAGGCTATTAAGACAAGCATGTTGGTATGAATTATTTAATTAATTGAATTTTGAATTATTAAATACATAACTATCATTGAAAAATAATATTTATCCATATATGTTGTGTTTTATGGATGATTGTTTAGCTATTATAATATTTTGGACGTTGTGTGCCTTATTGGATAATTAATGTTGATTGTCGTATTTTTTGGATGTTTAATTAAAATAGATTCTTTTAGTTTGAATTGTAAAGTAATTAATTGAAATGAAATGAATAATGATGAGAAAATTAAATAAATAAATGTTAAATAGGGTTATTTACAGATTTTGAGACGGTTTTTATAAATAACGATGATTTAACAAATTTATAGAAATAAAGTGTGGGATTAAATAAGGTTATTATTTATGAACTTCTAGAGAAATTAATAAATAGTAATTGAAATTATATTTTAATTTAATATTTGGGAAGTTTTATTATTTATAAAATAGAATAGGACTTTAAATAATAATAATATCATTTTTAAAAGAGTATTAATGTTTTACGATGCAATAAGTGAAACCTTTATAATAAACAATAATGAAACAGTTTTATACTTAAGAGGTTAATGGTCATAAGTATATCATTCAAATGATTGTAAAGCGTGTGATCAATTGTCGACTGTAATTATCATGTATATTTGATTTTATATGACAATATGGCATTTGGAAGAGTATGCGATATTTCACCTTTATTACTACTAGACAATGGGTAGTTAATTATGGTTATCTGATGAAGGATGTTGTGTTACTAATACCGATTGGTGTTCTGTAACGACCCGTATTTTTAGCTATTTTAAATTATTAAATTTAATATGATTATTGGATAAAAATGGTTAAAATAGAAATTTAATGTTTTATTTATGTAATTTATTTGAATACAAATTTTGAAATAACCAACTTCGAAGATTTTGACAATAATAGTATTGAAATGAAATTCTACGTATTGAATGTGTTTATAATCAATAGCAAGAATTGGATAATAAATGTTGTATTATTTAAATGGAAATAATTATTGATAACTAAAATTCATTTGAAATTCAATGATTATTAATGAAATTTAATTGATAACTGAATGGTTTAAATTTAATATTGCAATTATTTAAATAATTGAATCTTCAATTAATATGAATGAAAATAATACCGAAAATTGATTTAAATTTTATTTAAATAAGAATGAAAAATTTTAGCATCTAAAATTGAATCTAAAAGTGAATAAATAGAAATTGGAAATTTTATATTTTATTTAACGAGTAAAAATAGCGATTCAGGGCACAATCTTGGAATTCGATGAAACTAGTTCCATTGGATCCGTAATAGTGTATTATTATTGGATTTTAAATTTCCTAGCGTTTGGGGTTACCGTTTGGTCGTACGGGATAGAAACGCATTGAATTTAATATTGAAAATTTAATATTATAATTGGGTTCAAAAAGCTATCTTCTGCATACAATCGAATTAGGTCTCGGAACTTATTCTATTGCGTTCGGAATAGGGGTATAACATTATGAACGTTTGGCGGCACGCCTCGATTGGGATCCGAAAATTATAGCTAGATATTTTATAATTTAAAATAATATATATATAGACTTGACTAGCAGCCTAATTTATTTCACCTCAGCCCAGTTGTAACAACCCGCATATTTATCAATTCTATATTTAGATATTTTATCGTTAGTTGGATGTTAGTCCAAAAAGCTACTTTTTGCATACGGTCAAATTAGGACTCGAGACCACCCCCATTGAGTTCAAAATGACGTTTGTGATCTTTTTGAGTGTAAGCTTCGATATGTTTGGAGATAGTGAAATTTTCGTCACTTTTCCCGCTTGTGACTTTGGTTTGGACTGCACCTTCTTTAGTTCAGCCCAACCCTCTTCCTCACTTTATTCACCATTTGTGTTAACATTCAAGCTTCATCTAAAATGGTGGTGGGAAGTGGAAATTAAAACTCCAAACTCAAATTCAATTGCAAATCCGAGATTCAACTCCAAATTCAAGTTGAAGATAGTGGATTCAAGCTTTGGATTGCTTCTCCTTGCCTTCAATCTCCATCTTCATCCATTTTAGTGAAAAGGTGAGATTTTTGATCTCACATCTTGCCTATAGATGTCATTGGGCTATTGGGAATGATCCCCTATTGCATTTATACGAATATCTGCATTTGGTTTGGAATGGATTGGCGAAAAACTTCAATTTTTGGTGTTTTGATGACTTTCAGGCTCTAGGTTGTTTTGGCCTTCGCTAGGTCGTACCCGGGTTAAGACTTAGGTCGCTGCGTTGAAAAGTCGCACAGGGTTAGGCCTTAAGTCGTAGGTCGCGTCCACGTTAGGTCGTAGGTCGTTTCCGACCTATAATTCCCCAGGCAAACGTTAGGTCGCTCGCACTGGCTTATCTCGTAGGTCGCTTCCGACCTAAGCTCCAATTAAGTCGTTCGTGAGTTAACTCGTAAGTCGTTCGACCCACTAGGTCGTTCGAGTTAGGTCACTCGACCATTTCCACTAAGTCGGCCTGTATATCTCGTAGGTCGTCTCCGACCTAAGCTCCAGTTAAGTCGTTAGACCTACTAAGTCGTTCGAGTTAGGTCGTTGGGCCATTTATATTAGGTCGTATGACTCGATAGGTCGCTCGCGTGTTGAAATGTTAGGTCGCGATATTTCTTAAGTCGTTCGACCCTTTTTCTATCTTAGGTCGCAGGTTTACTAGGTCGCTCGACCGGTTCAAATGCTAGGTCGCGAGCTTCTTAACTCGCTCGCCCCTGGACCTTGTTAGGTCGCTCACGTGCTCCATTAGGTCGCTTGGCATGCATCTGTTAGGTCGTTTGACCCAAAGACAATTTAGGTCGCCGGCCTCTAGGTCGAGAGTTTTTAGGTCGCGTGATTTTAGGTCGTGAGCCTCTTCCCACCTTAGGTCGTAGGTCGCATCCACTTTAGGTCGTTAGGCCTACTTCTGTTAGGTCGTTCAACCACAAACCCCCCCTAAGTCGTAGGTCGTCTCCGACCTTAACCTTAGGTCGCTCAACCTGTAGGTCGTTCCAATCGCTCTCTAAGCTTGGTCTTGTTAGGTCGCTTGGATATTTCTACTTGAAGGTTTTGGAGCTGATTTCCTTGGACTTTTTCTCCCATCTTCGAATGTGAAATTTATGTGATACGATTTGTTTCAACAATCGTTTTGTGACTTGTCACTTTAAAGATATACGAAGGTTTCAATACTAGTAGTAAATATCAAAACTTTTTCATCAAAGCGATTTCAACTCTACTTTAAATATCAAAAGTTCGTTTTCTTAAACCGATTTCCAACCTACTAGTATATACAAGCCTTTACTTCACTCGGACGAGAAATCGACTTAAACGACTTAGTAAAATGAATGGTATGAAACGCTTGCGTTCACTTCGTCGGTTAGCTCTTGGACTTGTTCGATTGAACCCTTTTTGTGACAATTTCCTAGTGAAGATCTATAGTTTGTTCGTAAATATTTAAGTTAAGTTAGTGGTTATGGGACATGAAGCTAAACTCATATATTTACTGGCTTAGTATAATCGACACTTCCTTATGATCATGACGATCATTTTTGTGATTTAGACTAGCGATTGAGCGATGTCTCTTTGTCTGCGAGGGAGACTAGACCCCGCTTTTGTGATGTTTCGCCATCATATATATGGGGTAGCTCCCCATGGTCTTCGGGCCATTTCTGTGTGGAAATTTAATGGATAGCTTCCATGAGATATCTTCTCATTCCTGTGTGATACGCGTAGGTGAGTTTTCATGCTCCCATTCATGTGTTAGGCCTCCCCCTTTTATGTGTTTTCTGGATTTCTGGTGATGATTTCTGGAATTTTGTGCTTCGCCAATTTTCATGATTTTCATTGATATGATATCAGTTTTTGTGCATTGGTGAATTCATGTGTTATTGACTTGTTATGAATACAAGTTTAGGGTATGATACCCTATTTTATCTTTGAGAAGATTCTTGTGATATTGATTGATCTTTTGTTGATTGTCATTTACATACTTATAGTAGAATGCCGTTACGGTTGTTACATGTTCATGCCATATTATTTACCCTATACCTTATCATCTGATATTTATAGCTAGACTGATCCGTTTATTATTTTCTTATAAATAATACTCGGGTCAGACCGAGATGTTACAGGTGCTTCTACTTGACTTCTCTTCAGGATTATTCTGACTTTTGGCTAACTACATAGATTAGTAGTTTTTGTATGTACACATTTGAGATATAGACCCTTTGTGGTGTACTTATTCTTTGTATAGCACGTGATGATATTCTTTTGTATTATCGTGGATCTTTCTGACCACTACTCTGATGTACACTTTCATGTGTTATATATTTATTCATATCTTCTTCTGCCTTTGTGATATGGATGTCTGTGACTGATTTATGTTATGATTACTTCTATGTTTGTTTCCGAAGATTATATATAGCCACCATGTGATAGCTTTGAGTTTGTATAGGTATGTCGGATTTCCTCCTTAAATGATATGCATTCTATTCTATCTGACATATCGGTGCTCGCACAAAGAAGTTACATGGATGGTCGCTCCTCCATAGCCTTATTCTCCATGCTAATTGACAGCACTGCATTGTAGTGTTCTTGGTTAGTATGGGTATAGAGGTGGGGCGTTACAGCTTGGTATCGGAGCCAAACTTCGGAACAATGTAGAATAACTTAACAAGGATCATCGTCCTAAGTCCACCTTAGGAGTTGTATTTCAGGATTTAGTTCGAGCCTTCGAACCAACTCATCTTGTTTTCTTTATGATTCCTTGTTTCATCTATCAAGAATTGCTTGATATTCATTCGGTAAATAACCTTTTTCTTCTTCTCTCTTTCTTGAAGAGGAGAATGTCTAGACCAGGCCGTCCCAGTGCTGGACCATCTTCTGTCACTCCCCAGGATGGAGTTTTTATGACCGCTCAACGGCTTCTTGATTTAGTAAAGAATGCTCAAGCAGCTGGTACTAATCAGGAACCTACTCATCCAAAGTCTGGATTTGCACATTTGTGCAACGATTATACCAACTTGGGTAGGAAACCATTCAAAGGTTCCGAAACTATTATCGAGGTCCAGGCTTGGTTAAGAACATGCGATAGAATCTTTTCTCGCATTAATCTTGTTGATCTTCACCGTGTTCAGGTGGCCTCCAGTATGCTCCAAGAGAGTGCATTGGATTGGTACGAACTTCTTATTTCTGAGATTAATGAAGCGGATCTCACCTGGAAGCAATTCCGGGAACGCTTCGAATTAAAATTCGTACCAGAAGCAGAGAAAGTAACATTGGCTCGTCGTTTCATAGACCTTGTTCAAGGTGCATCCTCTATGACAGATTATGTCGCATCCTTCGAGTCACTATCCAAATACGGGGTTGAATACATCAACACCCCATTGAAGAAGAACCAGAGGTTCGTCTATGGCTTAAACAAAAATCTCAAGAAGCCATTACTTCTAAAATTAGAAGTTTCTTTCGATCAACTCATTGATATCGCCCTTCATCTTGAAGAGGCAGATAAGGACAGTGATGTTGAAGTGGTGGCTGCTAAACCAAACTTCAACAACAAGAAATGGCCTAACAAGTTCAAGGGTCCTTATCCCAACAAAAAGGGTAAGCAAGCAATTCCTGCTGCAAAGACTTTTTCCTCTGATGATAAGAAATGCTTCAACTGTGGTGTTAAGGGTCATTTTTCGAACAAGTGTTCAAAGCCCCGCTCTTACCGCTATTGTAAAAGTCCAGATCATTTTATGCACCAATGCCCTAGGCTTCAAGAGAAGGAGGGAAAGTTAAACGTTGCTCAAGCCCCTGGCAACACATCTCGCGGTCAAGGTATGTCTCATTCTGTCCTTGATGGCATTATATTATTTCATGATCAACCTATTAGAGTTCTCTTTGATACGGGTGCATCCCATTCTTTTATATCAAAGGAACTTGTCGATACTTTTTCTTTAAGCGTTGTTGCTTTAATGACTTCTTTAAGGATTACGAATCCGGTTGGTGGATCCGCAACTCTTAGTTTACTTTGTAAAGATGTGGAGATTATTTTGTGTGATTTTTCTTTCCTAGCCGATTTGCATGTCATGCGTTACTTAGGCTTTGGAATGATTTTGGGTATGGATTGGCTTACTCGTTATGAAGCTCATATCCTATGTCCTGAGCGGACTATTTATCTCCGTCATCCGCAATCTGTTAACCAGATTTCTATTGTCCTTAAAGATTCGGATTCCGCTTTGGTTGCATCTTTATATTCTTTAAATCCTCGTGATGATGATAATGATGACGAGGAGGATGTCATTTCTCTTATTCGCGTCGTTCGTGAATTTTCCAACATCTTTGAGCCCGTTTTAGGACTACCACCTAAGCGAGCAATTGAGTTCAAAATTAATCTTATACCTGGAGCCCAACCTATTACTCGTCCTCCTTATCGCGTGTCCAATAAGGAGAATGAAGAGATGCGCAAACAATTATCCGAGTTAGAGACGAAGCAACTTATTCGCTCTAGTTCCTCGCCTTGGGGAGCTTCAGCTATTTTCGTAAGTAAGTCTGATGGTACACTTAGGCTTTGCGTCGATTACCGCAAGCTTAATGATCTTACTATTAATAATAAATATCCTTTACCTCGGATTGATGACCTGTTTGATCAGCTTAGTGGTGCTAGAGTCTTTTCACAACTAGACTTGGCTACCGGTTTTCATCAGCTTCATATTGCAGAGGATAGTATTCCTTTGACTTCGTTCCGTACACGCTATGGATCGTATGAATGGCTAGTTATGCCATTCGTTTTAACGAATGCTCCGGCTTATTTCGTTGACCTTATGAATAGAGTTTTCAAATATTTTCTCGATCGGTTTGTTCTCATCTTTATTGATGATATTCTTGTGTATTCTAAAACCGAGGAGGAACACGAAAAGCATCTTCGAATTGTATTGGAAACTCTTAGGAGCAATCAACTAAAAGCAAAATTTTCTAAATGCCATTTTTGGCAATCTAGTGTGAAGTTTCTCGGTCATATTATTTCCAAATCCGGAATATCCGTGGATCCTTCAAAGATTGAAGCGATTCAAAATTGGAAGAGACCGGAGAGCATGACTGAAATCCGTAGCTTTCTCGGATTGGTAGGTTATTACCGCCGTTTTATAAAAGACTTTTCTAAGATTGTCGTTCCTCTTACTGGCTTAACAAAGAAAGGTGTTAAATACATTTGGTCGGACAAATGTGAAACTTCTTTTCAAAAATTAAAAGAACTCCTTTCTGATGCCCCTATTCTTATTATTCCCGAAGGAAATCAAGACTTTGTCGTTTATACCGATGCTAGTCGCGTTGGTTTGGGTGCCGTTCTTATGCAAAAAGAACGTGTGATTGCTTATGCTTCTAGGCAATTGAAGCCGGCTGAGACTAGATATGCCACACACGATTTAGAACTCGCGGCTATCGTTTTCGCCCTTCGAATTTGGTGACATTATCTTTTGGGAGAAAAGTTTATACTTTATACTGATCATAAGTCTTTGAAATATTTATTTTCTCAAAAGGAACTTAATTTGCATCAACAGCGTTGGCTCAAATTTCTTGCCTCTTATGATCTTGACATTCTTTATACTCCCAGAAAGGGAAATCGAGTTGCCGATGCACTCAGTCGCAAACAACAAGCGGTTGTTTCCATGATGATATCTAAATGGAACGATCTCGAACTTTTATCCACTTGTGAAATTCGAGATCGTGTTTCCGGTTTATGTTCATCTCTTGTTTTATGTAGCCTTGAGGCTCGTCCTTCTCTATTAGACCGCATTCTTGAAGCTCAACGGCTAGATCCTGAATTGGCTTTGCTTGGCCAAAATCTTAAGGATAAAACCAATATTGAAGGTTTGAAAAACTTTGATATTGATTTTCGTGGCGGCATTCGAAAATTTGGTAGATTGATCGTACCAAATATTAGTGATCTTCGTAGAGACATTCTAGAAGATTCTCATCGTTCCAACTATTCTATTCATCCCGGTAGTAGTAAAATGTATGCAGATATGAAGCAGCTTTATTACTGGGAGGGAATGAAATCTGATATCGCTAACTTTGTTAAGTGTTGCATGACTTGCCAACTTGTTAAGGCTGAACATCAAAGGCTTGGTGGGTTATTGCAACCATTGGAAATTCCAGTTTGGAAGTGGGATCAAATTTCCATGGATTTTATTGATGGCCTTCCCCGTTCTCGTTCGGGTCATAATAGCTTATGGGTGATTGTTGATAGACTTACTAAATCTGCCCATTTTATTCCAGTTCGGTCGAACCGAACCGTTCCTCTTTTGGCCAAACTCTTTGTTAAAGAAATTGTTAAACTTCATGGAGTTCCTTCTTCCATTGTTAGTGATCGAGATCCATTGTTTACTAGTGGATTCTGGAAGAGTCTTCAAAAAGCTTTGGGAACGAAGCTTAATTTTAGCACCGCTTATCACCCCCAGTCCGATGGACAAACTGAGCGTGTGAATCAAACACTTGAAGATCTCCTCCGGGCTTGTGTTCTTGACTTTGGTGGAAGTTGGGAAGATCATATTTCACTTGTTGAGTTTTCCTATAATAACAGCTTCCAATTTAGTATTGGTATGGCTCCTTTCGAGGCACTCTATGGAAGGCCATGCCGATCTCCTTCTTGTTGGCTTGAGGCCGGTGAGAAGCTGGTTTTAGGACCAGATTTTATTCGAGATTCCACAGAAAAGATTGAACTTATTCGACATAGGATGAAAGAAGCCCAGAGTAGACAAAAATCCTATGCCGATAACCGAAGAAGGGAATTAGAATTTTCTATTGGTGATCTTGTATTTATTCGTGTTTCACCAATGAAGGGTGTTGTACGTTTCAGACGATCGGGAAAGCTAGCGCCTCGATATATTGGGTCATTTCCTATCACTGAACGTATTGGTTCCATGGCTTATCGCCTTTTATTACCGGCTCAGTTTTCTGCTATGCATGACGTGTTTCACGTTTCTCAATTACGGAAGTGCCTCCGGGATTCCGATTCTATTCTTGAGCCCGGTGTTGTGGAAGAGATTGAAGTTTCACCTAATTTAACTTATAAGCAGCAACCTGTTCGAATTATTGCTTCGGAGATCAAACGACTTCGAAATAAAGATGTTTCGCTTGTTAAAGTTCAATGGTCCTCAAATCCTAAGGATTGCTCTTGGGAAACTAGAGAATTCATCGAGCGTACACATCCGGAATTACTTTCTCATGCTCTTTGAGGTAAACTTCTTATTTCAAATTTCTTTTGTGTTAATATGCATTTAAGGTTGTTACTTTTTATTTTCGTCTTATATATTGCGAGGACGCAATTTCTTTAAGGAGGGGAGTCTGTAACAACCCGCATATTTATCAATTCTATATTTAGATATTTTATCGTTAGTCGGATGTTAGTCCAAAAAGCTACTTTTTGCATACGGTCAAATTAGGACTCGAGACCACCCCCATTGAGTTCAAAATGACGTTTGCGATCTTTTTGAGTGTAAACTTCGATATGTTTGGAGACAGTGAAATTTTCGTCACTTTTCCCGCTTGTGACTTTGGTTAGGACTGCACCTTCTTTAGTTCAGCCCAACCCTCTTCCTCACTTTATTCACCATTTGTGTTAACATTCAAGCTTCATCTAAAATGGTGGTGGGAAGTGGAAATTAAAACTCCAAACTCAAATTCAATTGCAAATCCGAGATTCAACTCCAAATTCAAGTTGAAGATAGTGGATTCAAGCTTTGGATTGCTTCTCCTTGCCTTCAATCTCCATCTTCATCCATTTTAGTGAAAAGGTGAGATTTTTGATCTCACATCTTGCCTATAGATGTCATTGGGCTGTTGGGAATGATCCCCTATTGCATTTATATGAATATCTGCATTTGGTTTGGAATGGATTGGCGAAAAACTTCAATTTTTGGTGTTTTGATGACTTTCAGGCTCTAGGTCATTCTGGCCTTCGCTAGGTCGTACCCGAGTTAAGACTTAGGTCGCTGCATTGAAAAGTCGCACAGGTTTAGGCCTTAAGTCGTAGGTCGCGTCCACGTTAGGTCGTAGGTCGTTTCCGACCTATAATTCCCCAGGCAAACGTTAGGTCGCTCGCACTGGCTTATCTCGTAGGTCGCTTTCGACCTAAGCTCCAATTAAGTCGTTCGTGAGTTAACTCGTAAGTCGTTCGACACACTAGGTCGTTCGAGTTAGGTCACTCGACCATTTCCATTAAGTCGGCCTGTATATCTCGTAGGTCGTCTCCGACCTAAGCTCCAGTTAAGTCGTTAGACCCACTAAGTCGTTCGAGTTAGGTCGTTGGGCCATTTATATTAGGTCGTATGACTCGATAGGTCGCTCGCGTGTTGAAATGTTAGGTCGCAATATTTCTTAAGTCGTTCGACCCTTTTTCCATCTTAGGTCACAGGCTTTACTAGGTCGCTCGACCGGTTCAAATGCTAGGTCGCGAGCTTCTTAACTCGCTCGCCCCTGGACCTTGTTAGGTCGCTCACGTGCTCCATTAGGTCGCTTGGCATGCATCTGTTAGGTCGTTTGACCCATAGACAATTTAGGTCGCCGGCCTCTAGGTCGAGAGTTTTTAGGTCGCGTGATTTTAGGTCGTGAGCCTCTTCTCACCTTAGGTCGTAGGTCGCGTCCACTTTAGGTCGTTAGGCCTACTTCTGTTAGGTCGTTCGACCACAAACCCCCCCAAAGTCGTAGGTCATCTCTGACCTTAACCTTAGGTCGCTCAACCTGTAGGTCGTTCCAATCGCTCTCTAAGCTTCATCTTGTTAGGTCGCTTGGATATTTCTACTTGATGGTTTTGGAGCTGATTTCCTTGGACTTTTTCTCACATCTTCGAATGTGAAATTTATGTGATACGATTTGTTTCAACAATCGTTTTGTGACTTGTCACTTTAAAGATATACGAAGGTTTCAATACTAGTAGTAAATATCAAAACTTTTTCATCAAAGCGATTTCAACTCTATTTTAAATATCAAAAGTTCGTTTTCTCAAACCGATTTCCAACCTACTAGTATATACAAGCCTTTACTTCACTTGGACGAGAAATCGACTTAAACGACTTAGTAAAACAAGTGGTATGAAGCGCTTGCGTTCACTTCGTCGGTTAGCTCTTGGACTTGTTCGATTGAACCCTTTTTGTGACAATTTCCTAGTGAAGATCTACAGTTTGTTCGTAAATATTTAAGTTAAGTTAGTGGTTATGGGACATGAATCTAAACTCGTATATTTACTGGCTTAGTGTAATCGACACTTCCTTATGATCATGACGATCATTTTTGTAATTTAGACTAGCGATTGAGCGATGTCTCTTTGTCTGCGAGGGAGACTAGACCCCACTTTTGTGATGTTTCGCCATCATATATATGGGGTAGCTCCCCATGGTCTTCGGGCCATTTCTATGTGGAAATTTAATGGATAGCTTCCATGAGATAGCTTCTCATTCCTGTGTGATACGCGTAGGTGAGTTTTCATGCTCCCATTCATGTGTTAGGCCTCCCCCTTTTATGTGTTTTCTGGATTTCTGGTGATGAATTCTGGAATTTTGTGCTTCATCAATTTTCATGATTTTCATTGATATGATATCAGTTTTTGTGCATTGGTGAATTCATGTGTTATTGACTTGTTATGAATACAAGTTTAGGGTATGATACCCTATTTTATCTTTGAGAAGATTCTTGTGATATTGATTGATCTTTTGTTGATTGTCATTTACATACTTATAGTAGAATGACGTTATGGTTGTTACATGTTCATGCCATATTATTTACCCTATACCTTATCATCTGATATTTATAGCTAGACTGATCCGTTTATTATTTTCTTATAAATAATACTCGGGTCAGACCGAGATGTTACAGGTGCTTCTGCTTGACTTCTCTTCAAGATTATTCTGACTTTTGGCTAACTACATAGATTAGTAGTTTTTGTATGTACACATTTGAGATATAGACCCTTTGTGGTGTACTTATTCTTTTGTATAGCACGTGATGCTATTCTTTTGTATTATCGTGGATCTTTCTGACCACTACTCTGATGTACACTTTCATGTGTTATATATTTATTCATATCTTCTTCCGCCTTTGTGATATGGATGTCTGTGACTGATTTATGTTATGATTACTTCTATGTTTGTTTCCGAAGATTATATATAGCCACTGTGTGATAGCTTTGAGTTTGTATCGGTATGTCGGATTTCCTCCTTAAATGATATGCATTCTATTCTATCTGACATATCGGTGCTCGCACAAAGAAGTTACATGGATGGTCGCTCCTCCACAGCCTTATTCTCCGTGCTAATTGACAGCACTACATTGTAGTGTTCTTGGTTAGTATGGGTATAGAGGTGGGGCGTTACACCAGTCTACTCCTTATCCCAGCCACCCTATACTCTGTATTAGCCACCCTACTACGCATTTCACACGTTCTACCAGGTTTCCTTCTCCCTTATATAACCATCGCATTATGGTAAAAAAAACAAAAAAACGCGATTGAAAAAAATTGCAAAGCAAACCGACCGCGGCGAACGATGTGAGAAGCACGCAGGCGGTCGTTGCGACTTTGACTGGGAGGACAGCGGTGGTGCGAGGTGGAGGTGCAGATCGATGGTTAGGGTTTTAGGTGCATGGTTGCTGCTGTGGGGCGTGCGCGCGGAAGAGGTAGGCGATCAGAGATGGTTTGGCAAGGGAAGGCGAAGTTCGGTTGTTCGAAAAAAAGTTGATGTCGTGACTTTGATCTGGAAAGGAGTCGCATGAACTGTTCACGCTAAGAGGGGTAAGGTTGCTCTATTGTTTTTTTTTATTTACTAATTTTTTTAATTATAGTTTAATCATAATCGTATATTATTTATCGTATAACTTTGGCATACGAGGTCCGTTTTGGACGAAATGAGAGACGTTGAAATCGTATCGACATCGTCTACGCTGTGAAACTAATTTGGAATTTATTTGAAGTTGAAAATATTTTCAGTTCAAATAAAGGTGAGTGTTTTATAATGCTCACAACGTACTAATTTTTTTTGTTTATGCTAGTTAAATTTGAAATTATGAAGTGATATAAATTTATTGATTGTTGCTTGATAAATATAAGTGTCATCTAAATTGTCACTGGAATTAACTGTTAAAAAATTTAAGATTGACAGTTAAATTTAAAATTGGAATTTAATTGCTAGTAAAATACCCGATATTAATAACTATGAAATCGTTGTGAATTATATTGACCGTTTGGATGATTGATTGCGATGTATGCTATTGGCTGATATTTTGGATGATTTGGATATTTATTTATTTTGATATACCATGTTATCATCCTGTATATTATTAACAGTATATAAAACTGTAAATCAAATTATTTTGAATAAATTAATAAATAGGTTGAAATGATATATACCTATGGCATTTATTTTGGATTGAAATGATATATGTCCATCCTTGAAATTAAAAATAACTCATCACTTGGCCATAGGATAGAAAATTATATACGGACACCGGATTGGTTAAATTAAAGGATTTTAAATTTTTGATTTGAAATTTATTTAAATGATTTTTATTTAAAGAAATAAAAAATTCAAATTTAAAGAAATTAAATTATTTTCGAACTTGAGCTCGAAATGTTGAAATTTAAATTTGGTGAACGAAATGTTTTAAATAATTGAAATCGATATTTTTAAGTTATAATCGAAATATGATTTAAATTTCAGAAATTGATTTGATTTAAAGGATTGGACTTTTATTCGAACTTTGAATATTACTAAGAAAAAGTCATATAAAACGATATTTCGAAATTGAGGTCGGAATTGAATTATATTTGAAATTTTGGATTTTAAATTAGGTATTGAAGGTAAATTTGATTAAAGTGTTTTGAATCGATGTTTTGAAAATCGAACTCGGAATTGATATAAATCAAAATGTTTTAAATTTGGAAATGAAATAATTTTTAAATTGTAATTGAAATTAATTTGAAATTGGAATTGAAATTAATTCGGAATTGAAATCGAAATTAATTTGGAATCGAAGTAAAATTCGACTTGAAATCGAAATCGAATCGATTAAATCGAAATGGAAATTTAAAGTGATTTGAATCGGGAAATTTGGAATAGAATCAGTTTGACTTCGAAACTATTTTCAAATGAATTATTTTATTATAAACTATTAAAATCTATTTTTTCTAAATATTCAAATTATTTTGATTTTCCAAACTATTTTACTATAAAAACCATTTAAATACTCAAACTATTTTCTATTAAACTATTTTAACTATTTAACTACTTTAAAACTATTTAAAATATTTTCTAAAAATTCAAACTGGTCAAAAGGGTGGAATGTTTATATTTAAATCATGGATTTAAATACGAATTGGGTTAAATTGAAGTTATAACCCAAATGAAAATTCGAAGCAATTTTGAATTGGAACTGAAATCAAGATATTAAGACAACATGATTTTGAATTGAAATAGTATATTTTGAGTAAATATGATGATTTCAAAATGAATTTGATTTTGGAGCAAATATGATATTTTGATATCAAATATGAATTCTTTCGAAATGTAAAAGTACCAACCGGTGTGTAAAACGACGTTTGGTTGATAAAGAGACCGGGGCCTCTTATTGGCATACTCTCTGTCAATATTCGAACCACTTTAACAACTATGTACGTGGAGTGATGTTCCAGAATGAAGTGGTTGGATTTGGCGTCGTTTTCTGGATTTGAAGAAAGAGAACGATGATGGATTGGCCTGACACTTGTGTTAATTTGAAATGGCTAAAACAGAAGTCGTACCGGTCAATGAGGCTAGCTACCTCTAGCGGATACAGTTCTTCGTATTACCATCATTTACATTGTGATTAATTGGTGCGCACCCTCTGATTTGGGAGTGTTGGACGTGGTGGGCCGTTAGGGGTTACCACTAGCCACGAAGGGTAAACTGGTAGTATCCTACCTTGGGCATTGTCTCACGTGCCTTGTCATACTTTTATTCCTATACGAGACCCCTACGATTTTGGTTTAGTTTTGTCGTATCATGGCGCATCACTGACTACCGATGTGCTACCGGTGGTGTCAAATGCAAACTGTACGCCAATGCTTAAAAACGCGTTAATGGGGATTAATGTGAAGCCTTAACGCTAAGAAAAATATTTATTTTATTGATTAGACATTATATATGTAGCGTATTCTACTACATATAAATATTTTTACAGATCCTTGATCAATGGAAAATCCCATAACATCTCTTGAGTTATTGCACGCACGTTATACACTAGATAGGAGATGTGAAACCCCATAAATATCTCTAACACCATGGCACTCATGTTATATGCGATATCAATTTGACTCGCATAAGAATATTTTAGTCCTGACTTGAGTGTTTTGTCTTTTCATTACGCTCGGGTCAGTCCTGAGTTTTTCAGTTTATTGAAGATTTATTCTGGAGGACGAAGATGAAGATTTGGTATATTATTACTATTAGTATTCCTACATCATGTTGTCTGCTACATTATTTATTTATCCCTGATGTATATATATAACTCTGATAAATGTTGTATAGATTATAATCAAATGTATTTTAACGACCTGGTATTTCGAACCATTCACATCCGCACATGTCAGACTTGAATTGCTCAAAATATCATATTGTTAATTTATATTTGGCAAAACTTAGAATATATAGTAAATAAATCAATCATAGAATCACAAACACAAAGTATTACAAAAATAAACTGCGGAATAGATAAATAGTAGTTCATGAAGCTACCATATAAACATCAGAGTATGGAATAAAATACAACAGAATATCTCAAATACAATCTAGTCTCGAATACAAACAGATGACAAGTCTGAACAATACAACCGGATAGCTGAAAGCTGAATAGATATAGATGGATCTCCAAGCGAAGCTCCAAACTCTAAGGGTGAGTCTCAAATGTTGTGACACTCAGTCTTGGAGTTTGGAGCTTCGCTTGGAGATCCATCTATATCTATTCAGCTTTCAGCTATCCGGTTGTTTTGTTCAGACTTGTCATCTGTTTGTATTCGCGACTAGATTGTATTTGAGATATTCTGTTGTATTTTATTTCAAACTTTGATGTTTATATGGTAGCTTTATGAACTACTATTTATCTATTCCGCTATTTATTTTTGTAATACTCTGTGTCTGTGATTCTGTGATTGATTTATTTACTGTATATTCTGAGTTTTACCAAATATAAATTAACAATCTGATATTTTGAGCAATTCAAGTCCAACATGTGCGGATGCGAATGGTTCGAAATACCAGGTCATTACAGTTGGTATCAGAGCCAGGTTTAGGCAAAACTTAGCATATAGAGTAAATTTAATTATAGGATCATGTTTCGTTCGAGCTTAAATTTCTTCCTCTTTGATTCGAATTTCCTTTGAATTTTGGAGCTTTCCCTCTGTTCAAAAATTCATACTTGTCTTTCCTTATTCGTGTTCCTTTGATACTGAAGCATCCCATAGCTTCATTCTTTTGGGTAACTCATCACATCGGTGGTCCCGCCAACCTCTGTATGATTTGTAAAGGGGGAACTCCTTTACAACAGGCATTGATTCATCGGAGATTTCTGTATCCTCGGTTTAGATGCTGCTATCTCTTGCTATGCCCGAATGTTTCTATAGTAAATGACCAGGGTAATTCTCTTGTGACTAATCTTATTCTGCATCGACCTTATTCTTGAAGTCACGGTTGACCCGGGTAAGGTCGCCCATGATTAATTAAGTCTATCCACCTTTCCTCTTTTATAATTTAACTATATTATCATCCTTTCGAGCATATCATCTTGGTTAGAACTCTCTTTGATTAGGGTTCCCCTTTTATTTGAATCTCTATCCTGGTTCTCTATCCATTCTTGAATCATCGAGTAAGGGAGTGTATTTGTATCTAAAATAAAAATGTTTTATATTGTGTCGTTTGAGTTGTTAAGTTTGAATTTTGGGTTTCGATCGCTTCGTCTAGCTAACGCTATCGATAGGAATTCCAAAACACTTGAACAGAGCAAACTGACATAATATTGTTTTCAAAATTTGTAAATGAAATCATTTTGTGTGTGATTATATTATATATATAAAGGTATAATTTTATGAAATTATATAGTTAAATGAATTGGTTGTTAGAAATGATAATGTTTGATTATCATTTATTGTGTTGTAAACCATTGAATATTGCAACATGATATGAATAAATGAAATTATAAAACATGGTTATAAATTGATTTGGAATTGAAACGAATTAAGGATTTGAGAACTAAATTTCTGATGTTCTTCAAATTTGGGTTTCAAAGTTTTAGAAAAATAAAATATATTATTTATTTGAAAGTATTTTTAAATAGAAATCATTTCCAAAAATTTTTAAAGGTTTTTAATCAGTACTCTCTTCGTTTGCCCCTGGAAAATAATTTCGGTGATGACTGCAGCATCATCGACATTCATTTTCGAGTCTCGAAGTGGAGAGGCCCCTTAGTAGCTTTGCTACACTTTTGTTTTGGAAAAATGGGTTTGATTCAAATTCTTTGTGTATAATTTGATTTATAAAATATATATGTATATAATTATTTCAAAATAGTTTGAAGTGAAACTGGAAATTTGAATCTTAAGTTTTATATTAAGAAATGGTTTCAATTATTGAAATAAAGTGAAATTTCTGAATAATCGGAATATCTAAAGTGATAAATGAAATTAAACCAACTTGAAATAGTTGAATTGGAATAAAACTTATTTGTATAATACTAAATTTTCATTCTAATATATATAACTTACCTAAAAGTTTCAAAAAGTTAAAGGTTAGGGTGAATATAATTAAAGGTAATACAAGAAGAAAACTTAAGTAATAAATTGCCCAAACTAAAATCTTGCTTAATAAAAATGTTGTAAATAAAAGGAAAATTTGTATAGTGTTTGATTACACTCTGAAACATTAATATAACTTACCTAGAAAGTTTAAATGTAATTAAAATGTTATTGGATAATATACACTATGATATAAGTAATAGGATATCAAAAATGATATTTTGTTAGGGAAAATTTAAATAAATAAAAAATTGATTTTTAGAGTGAAATTTTATATATTTAATTGATATTATAAGTAATGAGAGTAAGATAAATTAGATAAATAAAGGAAAATACTATTTAAGTAAATATGAACTTAAGAATAGTAAAATTGAATTTTAGTGGAATCAACTCAATTGAAGATAAATAGATTTAATAAATGAGTTAAATCAAATAAAATTTTGTTTTGAAAGGATATAAATGATTTTAAGAATCAAAAAATATTAATAAATTGAAACAGTTCAAACTGAATGGAAATAACTTGAATTTAAAATCAACAAAGTATGAATACAATAGATAGTTATTGAATAAAATGGATTAAACCAAATTGTTAAATATTAATTGAAATCTATATGGTTTTGAACAGTTGAAGTTGAATGTTGAGGTGGAATTAACTATGGTTGATCAAATAGATTTAAAAGATGAGTAAAATAAAGCAAATTTTGTTGTGAAAATTTTGTAATAAATGTTAATGAATTTGAAACAAATCAATTGAATAAAAATATATGGAAATGAAATCAGTCAAAGGTGAACACAATAAATTTGATTGATTAAATAAAATAAATTGGAATCAACTAATTGAATATAAATTTAATTTATATGGTTTTATATTAATTGTTTTATTTTATATTTCAAAGCTATTTTTATTTCTAGTTGTTTCTATTCTCTTATCTCCTTCCTTTTCGGGGACGAAAGGTTTTAAGTAGGGGAGAGTGTAACAACCCGTAAATTTTAATGGTTTTAATAACGTAATTAACTGAATTTTTGTGAAATTTTAAATAATAAAATTTTGAAATAAAAATTTGATATTTGAAATACGTCTATTTCAACATAGCAACTGGAAAAAATTTATTGGAAAATATGAAAGTGGATTATGTTGTGTAAATTCTAATTTATAATCAGTTAAATTGATTGAAATTAAATTGTTTCGAAATCTGAATATTTTTATACAACAAAAATGTAAATCACCTTCTGAGTGAGACGTCAAAATTCGTTTCATCAACTTTGGACTTCTCTAGCCCCGTTCATCTTATTTCAATAAATTTGTAGCAGTTTGGTACCGAGTATCGACTTTTGATAGGATGGTCGTATCGCTGATATCGGTGTACTGTTTTGATCGTCTTGTCGTGCTGATCTCCAAAATATATTCATTTGTGTGTTTCGGTGTCCGGTACATGGCGAAACCGTGAAATGGCTAACCGTATCGGTACTATTTTTTGAACCTTTTGAATTCCTGGTCAATTCAACTTTCCACCCTATAACTCAATGCCCACCTAGCTATTAATATTCCCTGAAATTCAACGTGGGCTTTTTATATTCCACCATTCAATATATTATATTATGCTCATTCCTTTCGCATTCTTCATTTTCTCTATTCTCTTTTATTTCTGTTCTAAGAATAAGAAAGTTAATGAATACAGTATATAAAGCAAATATATAGACTTGCTCTCATTTGCCTCAACCTGTTCATTTATATTCTTCCACCTGAGATAGTGTGTTCATCTCCTTCCCGAAGCTTCACTTGCTCATCTTTTCTTTGCCGTTCCCACCCTCCTCACAGAGACTAGCAAACATCATCCTCCTCATGACTTCACCGCACACGAGCAGCACCTGATCCACCACCCGCACTTCCTCAAACCCAACACGGCTTCTGCCACCTCCGCTCCTCTCCCTAGCCGCGACCACCCACTAGCAACTGTGCCTCTCTCCTCTTCCTCCAACATCCCTCCTTTCCTCTTCCCTCCACCAATGGTCTCGGCCACCTTGCCTTGGCAGTTGCGCCCCACACCACTACCACTGGCCGCCCGCCCCTCCTCCTTGCACTCTCCTCTCACGTTCTTCATAGAAGGTATTATATATAGGAATTTATGTGTTAGTTTATATATTATTATATGCAAGTTTGTATATAAACCTGTTGTTTACTCTATATTTTACCGTATATGTATGAAATTATAAAAATATATATAGTTGTTATGATATATAAGTTACATATATGTGTGCATAATCTGTTGTATACATATGTATATAAGTTATTTAATTTATGTAGGATCTGCAAAATTCATGTTTATATAATAAATAAAAAGAGAGAGTTTTATAGGAGAGTTTCGTGTGTATATATGTGTTTACTGTAGATATTATATTATAAAAGAAATATCATATAAGTTACGGTATATATAAGAAGAAAATTTATGTTTACTATATATATGTGCACAACTTACAGTCTGTAGGTTGTAGGTTACATATACATTGATCTGTTTATTTGTTTTTGAATTTTATTGTATCAAGTTCTGCTTGATTTTTAAGTATAAAATACATGTGTCGAAATGTATAATTATAAACTATATATAATGATATTTTGAAATTTTTAAAAATTTGTTTTAAAGTTTAAACTAGATATTATTTTTAAGTATACATACGCATATAAGAATTTTAAATTTTCAAGAGTTTGATATGTATGCACATTCAGATTCTTTGGTTACAGTTTATAATAAAAGGTGAGTTATATTTTTATCTATTTACAGTTGGATAAGCATACTTTAATTGTAATATATGTGTTAGTTATAGATATATAAGTCCACGTTTATATAAGCTTATGGAAGTTATACAGTACGTTGGTTGTATATAAGTTACACAATTTATATGTGGGTTGTTGAGTTATGTATATATTATAATAAAGTATATTTATATTGATTTTATAATATAATATGTATGAAAGTATATATATAAGTTTATATATACATGAGTTTGGTTTTGAAAATATATAGAGATTTATCCTATTTGGGTTTAGATTAAATAATGATTTTGAGTTATATATCTATATATGTATATATACATAGATTTTGATTTTATGGATGTGTTTTAAATTTTATATTGATTTTGAGAATATATATATATATAATATTCCTTTCGTTTTAGCTTATATCAAGCTAATTTGATTTGTTTCATCGATCCCTGTTATAGCTTTGTTCGTCGAATTCGTGCCAATCTTGCTTTGCTTTGGAATTCGTAACTCATCTCATTCTCGTTCATCTCTAGCCTCGAAAGGTTAGCAATCACTCATGATTAACATCCTTATATTTATTAAATTTGATTTCACTTGAAACGACAATTGAAATATGCTGCTAAATTTAACTGTTATTTATATGGTTGCTATATATGATATGCTATTATCTGTAATTGTCCACCTGTGATATATGACACCATATCCTACTGTATATATTTTGTTTAATTTATCACTAATGATATATGCCTGTTATTAATATGTTATATTATTATCATATTTGTTCTCACTTTGCAAGTTCCCTGTTAATTTAGAATTCCCTATGGGTTTAAATGAAACATACCCGAACGATCTTGTAGAATAGGAGAAAATCGTTATGGGTTGAAATGATAAACCCAAGCGATTTTCATTGATTTTAAATTTTGGGATTGCGGGTTAAAATGATATATACCCATAAATATTTAAATTGCGGATGCGAATAGTTCGAAATACCAGGTCGTTACAGTTGTAGTGGGTTGATGCATCATACTCGACCCTGTCTTTCGTAGCATGCATTCCCATCCGTGTCGCAACTGATTTTGTAAGCTACGTGTCCGGACGGCCTTCGGTCCCCCAACCTTACTCATGGCTAAAATGGAGGGCTATAAGAGGGCACTCCGTAGGTATGGTACAAACCAAACTCGTAGAAGGCACGAAATGGCATGCGACAAGGCACTCGAGGCAATGCCAGGGCAGATATACCGTTTGCGGATCTGGACTGGTGGTAACGCATAGCAGCTACTACCGCCCACCTCGTGATACACTCTCAAATCAAAGGGTGCACCCAATCAAATCACAAAAGCAATAGAATGGTATCGAAGAAATGTGCCCGATCGGAGGAATGGCCTCTCTTTGCCCAGAATAGCTCCTGTTTTAGCCGCATCAAGCTGAATCATGGGAGTCAGGGCTACGTAAATACCATATATAATCATCACCAAACCATCCTACTTCATTCTTGAATCTCCACCACGTACACAGTTGTTAAAGTGGTTTTCGGTATTGGCAGAGAGTATGACAATATCCGATCCCGGTCTCTTTAACAACCAAATGCTTATTTCACACCGTGTCATTTCATTTCAAATAATTCATACTTCAAATCATAATATCATATTCATTTCAAAACCATATCAAATTCGATATCATTATTCACTTTAAATAAGATTCATTTCCAGAACCATAACACTTTCAAATTTATAGCACTTTTCAAAATCATAATACTTTTGAAATCATAACACTTTTGAAGTCATAACACTTTTGAAACCATAACACTTTGAAATCATAACACTTTGAAATCGTAACACTTTTGTAATCATAACAGTTTGAAATCATAACACTTCCCACCTAAACAGTTTAGATGTTGAAAATAGTATATATATTAAAATACTATTTAAATTAAAATAGTTTATATATATAATAAAATTCTTTATATAATAAAATTAGTTTATATATATAATAAATTACTTTATATAATAAAATTAGTTTCCTCCAATTTCACAAATCGATTTAAATCATCTTAAATTCCAAAATTTGATTTAAATCAATTCCAGTTTAACCATTTCAATTTAAAGTTCAAAAATTCAAGTTTAAATATTCAAACATTTACAATATAAACTTCATTTGTATTTCAACATTAACTTTAAATTTATTCAAATTGGAAATTATTCCCTTAACCATTTTTATAACAATGTATTTAAATCCCAATTTATATATTTAAATCAATATTAAATATTCAATCTCAATTTTATTCAAAATTGAGAATATTCATTTAATCACTTTTTATCCAATCAAGTTATAAATCATGTTATAATCATATCTTTTCAAAATCTCAAAACAAATAAGTTTAAATCAATTCTTTCTTAATTTCAATTATTAACCAATTTAAATTCCAAGTCAACATTAATTTATCTTTCCAACCTTTATTATTAAAGTTATACATCTATTTTAAAATATTAATATAGATTTTAAATAAATATTTTAAAACATATTATATACTAATTCAATTAAATTTTATTAAATCAAATCTTATTATATATATTTTTAAGAAAATAAAATTATAAGAAAAATCTTAAAATTTATAATTTCAAAACTAACTTATAAATTTAAAATTCCAAAACATATAATTTTTAAAATCTACAATTTAGACATATATAAGATAACATTATTTAAAAAAATCAATATTTATTTAAAACCATATATCTCCTTTCAAAACTTTGGAAATCATTTCAAAAATATAGACCAACGGTGTCCGTATATAGTTTTCTATCCTATGGTCAAGTGATACGGATATGTATCATTTCAACCCATAGGGAATTCTAAATTAACAGGGAACTTGCAAAGTGAGAACAAATATGATAATAATATAACATATCAATAACAGGCATATATCATCAGTGATAAATTAAACAAAATATATACAGCAGGATATGGTGTCATATATCACAAGTGAACAATTACAGAGAATAGCATATCCTATATAGCAACTGTATAAATAACAGTTAAATTTAGCAGCATATTTCAATTGTTGTTTCAAGTGAAATCAAATTTAATAAATATAAGGATGTTAATCATGAGTGATTGCTCACCTTTCGAGGCTAGAGATGAACGAGAATGAGATGAGTTACGAAGTCCAAAGCAAAGCAAGATTGGCACGAATTCGACGAACAGAGCTATAACAGGGATCGATGAAACAAATCAAATTAGCTTGATATAAGCTGAAATGAAAGGAATATTATATCTATATATATATACATATATATATATATTCTCAAAATCAATATAAAATTTAAAACACATCCATAAAATCAAAATCTATGTATATATACATATATAGATATATAACTCAAAATCATTATTTAATCTAAACCTAAATAGGATAAATCTCTATATATTTTCAAAACCAAACTCATGTATATATAAACTAATATATATACTTTCATACATGTTATATTATAAAATCAATATAAATATACTTTATTAAAATATATACATAACTCAACAGCCCACATATAACTTATGTAACTTATATATAACTAATGTACTATATAACTTCCATAAGCTTATATAGACGTGGACTTATATATCTATAACTAACACATATATTACAATTAAAGTATGCTTATCCAACTGGAAATATATAAAAATATAACTCACCTTTTATTATAAACTGCAACCAAAGAATCTGACTGTGCATACATATCAAACTCTTGAAAATATAAAATTCTTATATGCGTATGTATACTTAAAAATAATATCTAGTTTAAACTTTAAAACAAAATTTTAAAATTTCGAAAATATCAATATATATAGTTTATAATTAAACATGTCGACACATGTATTTTGTACTTTAAAATCAACCAGAACTTGATATAATAAAATTCAAAAACAGATAAACAGATCAATGTATATGTAACCTACAACCTACAGACTGTAAGCTGTGCACATATATATAGTAAACATAAATTTTCTTCTTATATATACCGTAACTTATATAATATTTCTTTTATAATATAATATCTACAATAAACATATATATATATATATACACATGAAACCCTCCTATAAAACTCTCTCTTTTATTTATTATATAAACATGAATTTTGCAGATCTTACATAAATTAAATAACTTATAAACATATGTATACAACAGATTATACACATATATATAACTTATATATCACAACAACTATATATATTTTTATAATTTCATACATATACAGTAAAATATAGAGTAAATACCAAGTTTCTATACAAACTTGCATATAATAATATATAAACTAACACATAAATTCCTATATATAATACCTTTTATGAAGAATGTGAGAGTAGAGTGCAAGGAGGAGGAGGCAGGCGGCCAGAGGTGGTGGTGTGGGGTGCAACTGCCGAGGCAAGGTGGTCGAGGCTATTGGTGGAGGGAAGAGAAAAGGAGGGATGTTGGAGGAAGAGGAGAGAGGCACGGTTGCTAGTGGGTGGTCGCGGCTAGGGAGAGGAGCGGAGGTGGCAGAGGCCGTGTTGGGTTTGAGGAGGTGCGGGTGGTGGATCAGGTGCTTCTCGTGTGCGGTGAAGTCATGAGGAGGATGATGTTTGCTAGTCTTTGCAAGGAGGGCGGGAACGACAAAGAAAAGGTGAGAAAGTGAAGCTTTGGGAAGGAGATGAACACACTATCTCAGGTGGAAGAATATAAATGAATAGGTTGAGGCAAATGAGAGCAATTCTATATATTTGCTTTATATACTATATTCATTCATTTTCTTATTCTTAGAACAGAAATAAAAGAGAATAGAGAAAATGAAGAATACGAAAGGAATAAAAAGAATATAGTATATTGAATGGTGGAATATAAAAAGCCCACGTTGAATTTCAGGGAATATTAATAGCTAGGTGGCCATTGAGTTATACGGTGGAAAGTTGAATGGACCAGGAATTCAAAAGGTTCAAAAAAGGGTACCGATATGGTTATCCATTTCGCGGTTTCGCCGCGTACCGGACACCGAAACACACATATGAATATATTTCGGAGATCAGCACGACGAGACGATCAAAACGGTACACCGATATCTGCGATATGACCATCCTATCAAAAGTCGATACTCGGTACCAAACTGCTACAAATTTATTGAAAATAAGATGAACGGGGCTAGAGAAGTCCAAAGTTGATGGAACAAATTTTGACGTCTCACTCAGAAGGTGATTTACATTTTTGTTATATAAAAATATTCAGATTTCGGTGATGACTGCGCAGCTTCATCGACGTTCATTTTCGAGCCTCAAAGTGGGGGAGACTTCTGAGAAGCTTTGCTATGAAATTGTTTTGATAAACAGATTTTGGTTTAAACTCCAAAAGTATGATTTGATATACAAAAGATATAAGTTATATACTTATTTCAAATGTTTAAATGAACCCGGTATTTAAAAATTTTAAGTTCTGTTGATTAGTAATCTTCAAATTATTTGAATGAAATGAAATATTTGAATAACCAGAACTTATGAAATAAGAGAATAAATAAATCTAAGCTAAATGTTTTGAGAAACTTTAGAGTTGAAGTTTGCAACTCTTAAATTGAAAGTAAAGAAAATTTAAACAAGTTAAAATAGTGAACATTCTAATTAAGTAAAATGAATCGGATTAATTTATATAATACCAAATTGCATTCTAATAACATATAATAAGACTACCAAAAGTTAAATGTTAACATGATGATTTGGATATGTAATGGGATATTATACAAGTAAACAAAACTTAAAAGTAATTAAAATATATATAAATGGAAATTTAGTTGTAATAATAAATGCTATATACTTAATTAATATATTATGAAATGATTAATGACTAAATGGAATAAATAAGTGGAACTTAAGAAAGTAGACAAATGAATTAAATAATATCTTTGTAAATTGGTTATAGAATTTAATATAAATTTGCAAACAAATTTTGAAATTAAATTTGTAACTTTTAAGATAATTATAAACTTAGATAAAGTCATATATAATAAGTTGGACTTTTATAGAATGATTATAAACTAAAGTGATGATTAATAAAATGTTTCACAAATAAGTTTGTTATTAAATGAAATTATGAAAATAGATGTGAATTAAGTTGTAAAGAAACTTAAGTAAGGATATAAGAAATAATTCATTAACGATGTTGATGCTAAAAATGGAGATATGAACATTATAATTCAAATGTTTTGCGAAAATGTAAAGTAAAATTATAGTTTATAACTTTGATAAATGTTAGTTAAAAAGATGTTAAATTAATTGAATATGAATGCTAAAGGAAAGAAGCTAATATTGAATTATGAAATGAACTTTAACTTATGAAAAGCTAACTGAAATGAATAAATGGAAGAAGTTAGTGAATTCTATTAATAAAATGAGTAAATGAAATAATATTGATTTAAAATGAAAATGAACTTAAGTGTAGAATGAATATGAATAAATGAATTGATATGAGATGTTGCTAAATGTGAAATGAAACAATTGAAATTTAACAAATTGAATTGAATAAATTGAATGCAAATGAAATAGATTTGAATAAATTGGAAGTAAACCAGTTAAATGTTAACAAAAATTAAATGTTAATAAAAATGAAGTGTATAAATTGAATATAGACATTGGAAGATGTAAATTAACATAGTTATGAGTTAATTGGATAAATTGGATGAATATCATTAATGGAATGGTTTATTTTGTTGTAAATAATTGTTTTAACTATTTTGATTGCATATAATTGGTATTTTGTCGTGTATTAGTGCTAATGTTTATGATTTGGATTCAAAATTCATGCTATGTGATTCTATTTAACTCATATATGCTTTTCATATCTTCATAACTGACTACTATTCTAAATTAAGTTGAGATAGGTACATACGAAGACAGTTTGGACATATACGCGGATTTTATAAGCTTTTGCTTGCTTAATACGAGCGAACTCGCTCGTATTAATAATAATAAGGAACGTATCTTGGATTACATACCGCGATTTTATATTTTTCCCTTCGGGATGCCTAATCATTGAGAGGAGATGTATATTTGATATATATTGGGTATATTTGTGTTATATATTGAATTGTAAAAAAAATTCGATCGAGCCGCGCAAAAGGGACTCTGCCGAAATTTTCCGAAAATCTGGGTATTAGAAAAAAATTTAAGTTTTAAAATTTTTTATAACTTGTTTGAAAACTAACTTGTAAATTCTGTAAGCCGATCAGAGTGGCGTAGTAGAAGCGTAGTAATAGTTTTGCAAATAAGATTTTAATGTTTTGTAAGTTAATTATTTGAGAAAATATATCAAGTGTTAAATTCTTTATTTAATGCCTTTTTGAGGACGAAAAGTTTTGAGTGTGGGAGAATGTAATGACCCATATTTTAGCTATTTTAAATTATTAAATTTAATATGATTATTGGATAAAAACGGTTAAAAATAGAAATTTATTGTTTTATTTATGTAATTTATTTGAATACAAATTTTGAAATAACCAATTTCGAAGATTTTGACAATAACAGTATTGAAATGGAATTCTACGTATTGAATGGGTTTATAATCAATGGAAGAATTGGATAATAAATGTTGTATTATTTAGATGGAAATAATTACTGATAACTAAAATTCATTTGAAATTCATTGATTATTAATGAAATTTAATTGATAACTAAATGGTTTAAATTTAATGTTGAAATTATTTAAATAATTGGATCTTGATTAATGTGAATGAAAATGATATCGAAAATTGATTTAAATTTTATTTAAATAAGAATAAAGATTGTTGGCTTCTCAAATTGAATCTAAAAGTGAATAAATAGAAATTGGAAATTTTATATTTTAATTAACGAGTAAAAATAGCGATCTAGGGCACAGTCTCGAAATTCGACAAAACTAGTTCCATTGTTCTATAATAGTGTATTATTATCGAATTTCAAATTTCGTAGCGTTTGGAGTTACCGTTTGGTCGTACGGGATAGAAACGCGTTGAATTTAAAATTGAAATTTTAATATTATAATTGGGTTCGAAAAGCTATCTTCTGCATACGATCGAATTAGGTCCCGGAACACGTTCCATTGCGTTTGGAATAGGGGTATAATATTATGAACGCCTGGCGGCACACCTCGATTGGGATTCGAAAATTATAGCTAGATATATTTTAGAATTTAAAATTATATATATATATATATATATATATATAGACTTGACTAGCAGCCTACTTTCTTTCACCTCAGCCCAGTCTACTCCTTATCCCAACCATCCTATACTTTGTATTAGCCACCCTACCATGCATTTCCCACGTTCTACCAGGTTTCCCTCTCCTTTATATAACCATCGCATTACAGTAAAAAAAAAACGCAATCGAAAAAAATGGCAAAGCAAACCGACCGCGGTGAACGATGTGAGGAGCACGCAGGCGGTGGTTGCGACTTCGCCTGGGAGGCGCATGCGGCGGCACGAGGTGGAGGTGCAAATCAATGGTTAGGGTTTTGGGTGCACGGTTGCTGTTGTGGGGTGCGCGCGCGGAAGAGGTAGGCGATCGGAGGTGGTTCGGCAAGGGGAGGGGACGTTCGGTTGTTCGAAAAAAAAATTGATGTCATGACTTTGATCTGGAAAGAAGGAGTTTCCTGAACAGTTCAGGCTAAGAGGGGTAAGGTTGGTCTGTTGTTTTTTTTTATTTACTAATTTTGTTAATTATAGTTTAATTATAATCGTATATTAATTATCGTATAACTTTTGCATACGAGGTTCGTTTCAAACGAAATGAGAGGCGTTGAAATCGTATCGACGTCATCTACGCTATGAAACCAATTGGGAATTTATTTGAAGCTGTAAATATTTTCAGTTCAAATAAAGGTGAGTGTTTTATAACGCTCACAACGTACTAAAATATTTTGTTTATGCTATTTAAATTTGAAATTATGAAGTGATATAAATTTATTGATTGTTGTTTGATAAATTTAGGTGTCATCTAAATTGTCATTGGAATTAGCTGTTAAAAAATAAACTAAAATTGACAGTTAAATTTGAAATTGGAATTTAATTGCGAGTAAAATACCCGATATTAATAACTATGAAATCGTTGTGAATTATATTGATTGTTTGGATGATTGATTGCGATGGATGTTATTGGTTGATATTTTGGATGATTTGGATGATTATTTATTTTGATGTATCATGTTATCATCCTATATATTATTTACAGTATATAAAACTGTAAATCAAATTATTTCGAATAAATTAAGAAAGAGGTTAAAATGATTTATACCTATGGCATTTATTTTGGATTGAAATGATATATATCCATCCTTGAAATTAAAAATAACTAATCACTTGGCCATAGGATAGAAAATTATATACGGACACCGGATTGGTTAAATTAAAGGATTTTAAATTTTTGATTTGAAATTTATTTAAATGATTTTGATTTAAGGAAATAAAAAAATCAAATTGATAGAAATCAAATTATTTTCGAACTTGAGCTCGAAATGTTGAAATTTAAATTTGGTAAACGAAATGTTTTAAATAAATGAAATTGAGATTTTTAAGTTATAATCGAAATATGATTTAAATTTGATTTGATTTAAAGGAATGGAATTTATTCGAACTTTGATGTGATATAAAACGATATTTCAAAATTGAGCTCAGAATTGAATTATATTTGAAATTTTGGATTTTAAATTGGGTATTGAAGGTAAATTTGATTTAAGTGTTTTGAATCGATGTTTTGAAAATCGAACTCGGAATTGGTATAAATCGAAATGGTTTAAATTTGAAATTGAAATTGTAATTGAAACTAATTTGAAATTGGAATTGAAATTAATTCGAAATTGACATCGAAATTAATTTGGAATCGAAGTAAAATTCGACTTGAAATCGGAATTGAATCGATTAAATCGAAATGGAAATTTAAAGTGATTTGAATCGGGAAATTTGGAATTGAATTGGTTTGACTTCAGAACTATTTTCAAATGAATTATTTTAGTATAAACTTTTAAAAATCTATTTTTTTTAAATATTCAAATTATTTTGATTTTCCAAACTATTACTATATAAACCATTTCAATACTCAAACTATTTTCTATTAAACTATTTAACTACTTTAAAACTATTTAAACTATTTTCTAAAAATTCAAACTAGTCAAAAGGTTAGAATGTTTATATTTAAATCATGGATTTAAATATGAATTAGGTTAAATTGAAGTTATAACCCAAATGAAAATTCGAAGCAATTTTGAATTGGAACAAAAATCGAGATATTAAGACGAACATGATTTTGAATTGAAATAGTATATTTTGAGTAAATATGATGATTTCAAAATGAATTTGATTTTGGATCAAATATGATATTTTGATATCAAATACGAATTGTTTCGAAATGTAAAAGTACCAACCGATGTGTAAAACGACGTTTAATTCTTAAAGAGACCGGGGCCTCTTATTGGCATACTCTCTGTCAATATTCGGACCACTTTAACAACTGTATACGTGGAGCGATGGTCCAGAATGAAGTGGTTGGATTTGGCATCGTTTGTTGGATTTGAAGAAAGAGAACAATGATGGATTGACCTGACACTTGTGTCAATTTGAAATGACTAAAACAGGAGCCGTACCGGTCTATGAGGCTAGCTATCTCTAGCGGGCACACTTCTTCGTATTACCATCATTTACATTGTGATTGATTGGTGCGCACCCTTTGATTTTGGGAGCGTTGGACGCGGTGGGTCGTTAAGGGTTACCACCAGCCGGGAAGGGTAAACTGGTAGTATCCTACCTTGAGCATTGCCTCACGTGCCTTGTCATACTTTTATCCCTATACGAGACCCCTACGATTTTGGTTTATTGTTGTCATATCACGGCAAATCACTGACTATCGACATGCTACTGGTGGTGTCAAATGCAAATTGTACGCCAATGCTTAAAAACGCGTTAAGGAGGATTAATGTAAAGCCTTAACGCTAAAAAAATATTTATTTTATTGATTAGACATTATATATGTAGCGTATTCTACTACATATAAATATTTTTACGGATCCTTAAGAGATGGAAAATCCCATAACATCTCTTGAGTTATTGCACGCATGTTATACACTGGATAGGAGATGTGAAACCCGGTAAACATCTCTGACGCCATGGCACTCATGTTATATGCGATATCGATATGACTCACATAAGAATATTTTAGTCCTGACTCGAGTGTTTTTTCTTTTCATTACGCTAGGGTCAGCCCTGAGTTTTTCAGCTTATTGAAGATTTATTCTAGAGGACGAAGACGAAGATTTGGTATATTATTACTATTAGTATTCCTACATCATGTTGTCAGCTGCATTATTTATTTATCCCTGATGTATATATATAACTCTGATAAATGGTGTATAGATTATAATCAAATGTATAGTATAAACAGCTTCATGAACTATTTATTTGATTATTATATTTTATCATTCCGCTGCGAGATTCTATGTTTGGTTTCTTTTTCTTTTAACCCCATTGATAATCTATATTCTCGATTGTTTAAGTTGGACATGTGTGGATTATTGTCAATTTAAATCTTCTGAAATGTGGGTCGTCACATGTTCACGTTTGATGATATTGATGATAGTGTTTCTATTGTGGAGTGATTAGTATACACTTGATGATTTATATTTACATTTGACAATGTATTATTATAGTTGATATTAAATATGTATGTAAGTATATTTATGTTAAAATTTTCTTATTTGATGGACTGGGGTGTCATTGGATTTTATTGGTGGTTGATGACTATGTGATGGTATTGTTGTGGTTGCCCCATATGATGATTTATTGAGATGGATGAGTAGAAATATTATTTTTTGCTTCTCCTATTTGAATTGGTTATTTTGGTTGCGATGGTTGTAATGGTTACATTAGTTACACTGGTTGCAATGGTTACGATAGTTGCATTATTTATAATAGTTGCATTGATTGTATTGGTCGTGATGAGTGCAATGATTGCATTGATTGTATTTGAAATACTGCATATGCACCTAAAATGTCACTATATGTATGCTAGTAAAATCAAACAAGCTACACACCAAAGAAAGAATTTCCAGATGGAATATCACAATAGCCAAGAGCTATTGTATTTGAAAGGAATTTCTTTTTTGTTTATCGGAGGAGTTGCAAAGTTGAAGATGATTAGAGTGTGATCGCTCGTTGAATGGTTTGCAAAGTAAAATCATCCTCACATGAATACTTCACTTGGGTAAAATAATAGTTTTTGTAGGCCGAGTTTATTGTTAGTTGATCCTCGTGTTACAGAATTATAATTTTTTTTCTAAAAATTGTCATCCTTTTTTTATTTTTCAGATATGTTTTCTAATTGATAATAGGTGTCATGATTTTTTGTTTGATGTCAAATTGGATATATATATATATATAATTTTGATTTATTTTTCTCTTTATTCATGACTCTTTATCTCCACTTTAACTATGACTATTGTTATCTCATAAATTTGACCAAAAAAGAGGGAAAGAGGCTAAAATTTGATGGTAGCAATTGATTTGACAATATCTAAGAAGTATTATTCTAGTTGAACATTCATTCATTTCTAGTTAAATTTCCATTCATGTACTATTATTTTTGAGCCTGTTTGCATAGAAAGTATTTGTGTAAGGGGAGCTTAACCGAAACTCATAGTTTGTCTAAAATACACATATAAAACACATCTGCATTTATCTATAAATCTTAACATATGTTTATTATCATCAAACACGGAAGATTGTGGAGTAGTGCAATTGATGATTTCTTATTGATGTTAATAAACTATGTTGTATTTAATGTGTGTTTTGTAGTGCTGTTTTACAGGGTTTTTGATTTTAGTCAAAAGTGTCAACAGTTCATGATGAACCACTTAGATTTATAGAAAACAAAACTTTACATCTCATATATATTTGGAAATAAAAGTACACTGATATAAGACTTTCTACATCCAAAAGAATTTGCTGTAAGTTTATCAAAAATAGAAGTACACTGGTACATTGAACCACTCATACCAATTTAACCAAATGACCATCATTCAGAAGTGTTCAAATACATCACTATTCCTAGGCTACATTTCTGCAAAGAGATTTTTCTATATGGTAAGGAACTACGTGACATTCCGGGGTTACGGACCTTTTTTAATAAAACAGCTGTCATTGTCTTTTGTTACAAATCAACTGATCGGCATACACAAATCTCCAACTCCAACCATTCATATCATCTCATACTACAACCATTCAAATAATCTTTAACTTGAAATTCTACCAAAGCATTCATCATATCATCATTGCACATGGCTTATCACCATAATACAGTACAACAATAAACTTTGATCATCTCATTGCACATCTTATCCCGTATAACTAAGATCAAAAGCTAAATGAGATCTAAACAAGATGTGAATGTACAAAAGCAGCAACATCGACTCATGACATTCATCCATTCAGATCTCATCGACATCATTCACTAAACTACAACCTTGTCAACGAGCAACAAGTTATCGGAATTTAGACAACCAAATCTAAAACATGATTTTCCACTTGTGACAGCATCATTTCAATTTTTGATGACTCCAGATTTGAGTCTCCTCCTTGCGGTAGCACTGTTCAAACCCAAACGATCTTAGATCATAAAATCCTCCTTGTGGCACCGGCGTTCAAACTCAAATTAAATTAGTTTCGGGAATCATCATTGTGACAACAACATTTAAATGCAGACGAACTTAGATATGAGAATCCTCTTTGCGGCAGCAATATTCAAACGCAAACGAACATAGAACCGAGAATCCTCTTCCCCCGCGATAAGCAATCCAAGGCTAGCATCCTTCCTTTAATTACAGTGATAAAAAATTAGCACGTATAATTTTTTGATTCATGCTATATACACCTCAACGGGACTATAATTTACCGCAGAAGAAAAAAAGAAAAAAGAAAAGATACGTACATCATATTACCAACACTACAACAAAACAACCATATTACAACCTTTAGTTTACAACTTGCATAAACAAACGGTTGTAATATGCACTTATAACAACTGTTTATTTTAGCAGTTGTAACAAATGTACTTTAAACAACTGCTATTTCTACCGCAGTTGTAATATATTTCTATAACAACTGCTTTTTGTGTTCAATTGTAAATACTTATCTTTTAACAACTGTTGTGCTTTCAGGCAAATTTGACCGCTCAAATTATTATCGTGAAATAAAATTTAGACCGCCAAAATTCCTAATTCTAAACCCTAACTCCATCTCATCCCTCTCCGCTATTGCCATCCACGAATCTAAATCGCTCCCCTCACATCGACGAAACCCTCAACGAACCCTCACTGGCGATGAAATCCTCAACGAACCCTCACTGGCGACTAAACCCTCAACAAACTCTAACTCGCTACGCTCACATCTTTTGCTGCTCGCGTCTTTTGCTGCTCGCGTCTTTTGCTGCTCATGAAGATGTTAACAAAATCAATGTTCAGAGAAGTAATTTCAACAGATCGATGGAAGGAGGTAAGGTTTTCAATAGCAGTGAGCATGATGTCCACAGCGGTCCTAATCCAGTTTCTAATAGGTAATCAGTTGTTTAAAAATAAAAGTTTTGTGGTTTTACTTTGTTCGAGAAAATCAAATCAGATGTATATGAATAGCTTATTGGGGAGACGTGTAATTTTGTGCATATGTATGCAGTTGTGAGATTTATACAGCCTCCTCCTTCCCTTCTGTTTTTTTTGCTAACTTGTTTATTTGGTCTAATATTGTGATGTGAAATAAGTCTGTCCAGAGAATGAGAAGATTGAAATGTGTCGGCATGAAAAATTACATTGCTACAGTTATAATAATCGAGTTGGAAGTATTTATTTATTTGTGATTCTTTACACGGCTGCATGAGGTTTGTTTGCAACAAAAAGGAAAGCACTATTGTCTGGTTCACAATACCAGATTAACAAAATTAGCGATGACACTGTAAACATATATGAAATTGGTCTTCATTCTTCCCGCATGCTACATAACCCTTCCCTTGGTTTCCGAACGACATAGCGAGATCCAAAAATAAGACATTTTACCTGTGGCCAGCATGGAAAAAGGCAAACATACCAAAATTTTATTTTGGGTTATTTTAGAATTGCAGAGGTTTAGGTTAGTTTTAAAACTGTTTGAAAGTGTGTGTCGATATTTAACACATCAATTCAACAATAAAATGAAATGTTTGTTCTGTCTTTGTCTGTGATATTCAATTTGATACACATGCTCGTAGTCTAGTATGCATTTCAACTTAGCTACGGTTCATTCTCTGTTTCTTGGTGAAAGCCGATCTGTACTCCTAATGGTCAGTTAACTCCCACTTAACTTTTGTCCTATTGGCAACACACGTGTTTTAGTTGTTCTTTTTATGTTTCATTGAACTCATATCAAATTTGACTTGCCTCTTCGGATGTTAACCCTTCTCAAATCATTGTCTAATTTGTGTCTCTTTATTGAAACGTAGATGACTTTATTCAACAAAAGTACCTTAGAACCTTCCTTTATGTAAGATGAACGGAAATGGAAACGGGATGTGTGTATGTTTTATCGTGTGGAGCAAACGCAAGATAATTGGTAATCAAAAACATTGATGACACCGACATATTTACAAGCTGAAAAGCATATGCATGAATGATACTTGAATTTTTTATTTACAAGCTGAAAAGCATATGCATGCATGATACTTGAATTTTCAAAAAGGATGTTAACGTCATCTCCTTCTGCGTTGTTTTCATCATTTCATACTTTGTACTTAGCTTTTGTAGGATATCCTTTTTACTTCATATATTAGCTTGTTGTGTTACAAAAATATAATGTTATTTTTACCTTTTTTTTCTTGCTAAAAGCAAATCCAGAAACTATCATGAAGGCATGGAATTAGCCTCATCCAAAACCCAATTTCGTATAGTAATCCTTCACTATCCATCATACTTGACCATGACTTCTGTCTTAAGATTTTGAAAATATCAGGAGATCATCCGCATATATTAAATGAGTTATTATAGGATGATTGTTATAAATTGGAGTAATATTGCCTGCAACATATTCCATGTCCATTAAAATGCTAATATACTCCATGGCAACTGAAAACAAATACGGTGATAAGGCATCACCTTGCCTCAAACCTCTATTGCTTTTTATGAATCCATGAGGAATACCATTAATAATGATAGAAAAAGACGGTGAAGAAATATACTGATAAATGAATTTGCAGAAAATTAAGGGGAAATTCATTTTTTTTTATAATATAAATAATAAATTCTCTGTTTATTCGGTCAAATACTTTCTGCAAAACAATCTTTAAGCACATTCTCTCTGAACCTTTCCTATTAAAGCCTCTTGCCATTTCATATGCTAACAAATTATTTTCAATCATATATCTACCTAGAATAAATGCATTTTGATTGAAAGAAATAAGGTCAGGTAGGACTTGCTTTATTCTGTTGCATCGAATAGTACTGATAATCTTGTATAAGATATTGCAACATGAGATGAGCCTGAAGTCCTGGGGTTCATTAGCATTATAGTTTTTAGGAATTAAGGTGATAAATGTATGATTTATCTCCTTAATCAGCTTACCACCGAAAAATGCATCATTAGATGCTTGAAGTAAATCATCTTTTATTTCATCCCAATGTACTTTGAAGAATTCTGCACCAAAGCCATCTAGACCAGGACTACCGTCATCATTAATGTTAAATACAGCACCATATTCTTCATCCATTGTAATTCTTCTAGCTAGCATTTGATTACCAGAATCAGAAATGATCTTTTCAGGAACAATATTTGGGAAATCGGAGATAATAAACTGAGTATTATAGAGGTCTTGAAAATATTGGTACGCTTTATGAGCAAGGCTATTATTATCAATTGAAATGTTGCCATCTACATTAAGAATATAGTTGATCTTGAGTTTCTCTTTGTTTGTAGACATTTTTGCATAGAAATACTTAGTAGGAAGATCACCATCTGTTAACCATTTTAATTTTGCTTTCTGTTTCAGGTCGATTGACTGATTAAACAAATTTTCCTTCAACTTCTGGAGATTATTTTGACAATGAGAAAGAAGTCCCTGATCATTAGGATTATCAATAATGAGATTGTATAGTATGTCATTTTCATGTTTCAGCTGCACATTTTGCTTGGAAAGACTTGTCAGGCCCTTATTCCATGCTTTCAGGTGATGTTCAATTATTTTGAGCTTCTTGATAATGCTATATAGGGAGTTACCATTGATCTTAGATTTTAATACATTAGAGACAATATTAAAGTAGCCATCTCTGAGATACCAGCTATTCTTATATCTGAATGGAGAATTTTAAGCAAGTCATTATTTATACTCTTACAACTCAGATTAATATAAAGAGGTGTATGATCACTAGTAGAATGATTTAAAGCTTGAGCAAAGAATTTTGGAAATAACGAGGCAAGTTTCTGATTGATAAATATTTTGTCAATTCTGGGGTGTGTGTTAAAACTAGACCCTCCTCTCCAAGTATAGAAATTACCTTTAATTATAGGTTCAATGACATTAAGGTGAGATATGCATTAAGAAAATTCATTGTTAACAATGGATGATTGGGATTGATAATTTATTCTATCTGAAGCATATAAGATGTCATCGAAATCTCCTGCTATAATCCAAGCAATGTTATCATCTGGTTTGTTGTTTATAAGGTGCTTCCATAGCTTAGTTCTCTGATGATGAGAATAAAGCCATAAACTGAGGAGATACAAAGCTTGAAACCTCGCTTATTAATGAGAACGCAAGTTATACGTTGCTGGTCTATATAGATAGTATGATGACTCCAGTATGATCTATTATAACCCACTAAAATACTTCCTTTACAATCAGTAGAATTTCGGAGTTTCCTTGGGGTTAGTAAAGCGAAATGGGGGCCACCCTAGCCCATTGAGTGCTCTACCTCGGGCCATTTAAGAATTCCCAGTTCTTAAATTTGCATATATAATTAGATATAGATTGGTTTGAAAGTTTATGCTCGGCAATAGACATGAAATTAATTTCTTTATTCTTTATCAAGTCATATAAATCCTTGAGCTACAAAAAACGTACAATCAAATCAATTTTTTTTATCAGTACTTTATTTGAAGAAGACCAATTTAGTTATGTTTTGCCAAAGGAATTACTTTTGGTCTGCAATTTTTTTGCTTAGTTTTTCTTTTTATTTATTTGAAACAGGGAAAACTTTTGGTCTGCAATTTTTTTTTTAAAGAGAAGAGCATATGTACAGACATTTTAATCCTCCTGAGTTTAATTCTTGTTTTAAAGCTTGATGTTGATTTTATTGAATTACTTTGCCCCTTCTTCTTCTGATTTATTCTTTTCTTTTGAATCTTAGAACCTGACTTGGATTTTCTTCTGCCTCATGTTTTTTTTTCTTTGAAGTTTTGTTTGCAACTGAATTGGTCTTCAGGTTTTGTTTCTTTAATTTGAAACTTACTTTTATTTCATATTTTTGTAGAGAGGGATTTAAGAATTTGAGCTTGAAGATGATTCTTTCCTTCTTTTATTTTACTGACCATGCCTATCATCTTCAACCCAGTGCAACAGTAGTCCACTGCACTACTTCTTATACTTGTACACAATTCAAACTCTACCAGACAAACCAAGCATCCCATCGAAATAGAACATCTCATCAATCACCGAAACCCAAATCAAAACAAACCCAGAACCACAAATCGCAACCTCAATTCAAACGCCGCCAATTGATTTGTGTTTCGAATTCAATTCGAGATAGGCATGTTTCATTTGGAAATTGATTGGAAATTTTAGTTATAAACAACTTAGCATATGAAAGAAATCACAGTCTGATATCATAGTCTTTACATATAAAAAAAATCCTATAATTAGTATGATGTTAATTTTCTACATGTTATGGTTTTTTTCCAGGTTGATCACTTAGCAAAAGAAGCTTGAACTTGTTGCATCCATGGGTAAGAACGAGCAACATCAAGAAGAGGTAACCATCTTGAATAATAATACCAACTGAATTTTATCCTGGAGAAATTAAAATGATGCTCAAATCTTTTCTTTTTATTCCATTTCATTTTGCAAATCATTTACAATTTTTTTTGTTACAACTTTCTTTTACATATACAATTTCATTTACTGTTTTTAACCCCACACTTTCTGTCAATTTCACTTCCACTCTATGCACATAACTGTGCAACTGTGCACATCCACTTTACTGCTGCACCCTTTACTTCTGGTCATACTACTACTGCCTTACCACAGTCCTCACGAACTCTTCCATCACACTGCCTTACTCACTGAACAACCAATTACCACAAATAGTTCATTCCATCACACTATTCACAGTGTAAATGGATAATGGATATGAATGCAACTAGCAGGGGTAAATAAGTTGAGGCATGTGCAAATAAGTTTTAGTTTCAGTTTTTTATGACTGAGATCATGCTATAGTTTCAGTTTCAGAATCAGTCTACACTTGCAAATTATTGGGTTGGCAAAGAAATGCTGTAGTAGAAGCAACAATTGCATCTACTGATCCTACAGTTTTAGTGCATCATGTACCACTCGGAGCAGATGCTTGGAAGGTTTGGATTGATTCAGCGGTGGAGCCCGAAGCTATTTTATATAGGCCTACTTCGGATATCTATAGTATTGGACAAGCGGTGGGGACGACTGTTGCTTGGCATAAGAAATTTATCTCTTTTAATTAGTATGTATATGTACTCTTACTGAAACATGTTATGGATTTAGTTGTGTTTTGTATTGAACTTATGAATTCATAGATGGTGTAAACTCGAATTGTTTTCGATTTTCTTGAATGCAAATGTTTTGTGTTGTTTCAAGTAATTTGCATGATTGTGTATAATATTAATGAAATATTGGTTTTAGTTATGATATTAAGAAATTTATAGCAGTTGTCATAAGATGATTATGGTTGTTTATAGCAGTTGTAAAAATGTTTATTGCAACTGTTATTGTTAGTTGTATTTCATCCTTTTACAAGTGCTAAAAGCCGTTGTAAAAAGCCTTTTACAACTGCTAAAAGCAGTTGTAAATGGTTTTCCGCAGTGTAAATAAGTTTTTTACAACTAGCAGGGGCAGTTGTAAAAGACCTTTTGCAACTGCTAAAAGCAGTTGTAAGTAGTAATTTACAACTAACATGTGGCAGTTGTAAAATAAGTTTCTACAACTGCTTCTGCAACTGTTCAAGACAGTTGTAAAATAATTGGGACCTATTACAACTGCGGATATAACGACTGGCGGGTGCCAGTTGTAATAGACTTATTACAACTGTTTTTAGCAGTTGCGAAAAGGTATTTTTGTTGTAGTGCAAGAGTCATTCAGTAGTTATATGTCGATCGGTAGTCGTCTGTCAACCGGCTTCGAGTATGATTTTTTTACAACGGCCAAGTTTCGCCGAACGGTAGTTATATGTCGTAACTTATATTCATTAATCTATTGTGCACCAACAATCAGCTTGGGTAGTATAAAATAAAGTATGGGTAATATGTAGCATCCAATTAAACTAGACTAGGTAAAATGAAGAGTGGGTAAATTGTAGTTCTCATTGGGATGTATATAGCATGACTCTAATTTTTGGTTGAACAAAGAAACTTTTTGAAGAATTTTCATTTAAAGAAGCTTGAGTGGTCAAAGTTCTCAAGGGTTGCTAAATACAACACAAAACACACTAGGTAATACCCGATCTAAAAATACCACCAAAATTTGAATCTCTACTTATTAATAACTGAAATACACCACAATGATTAATTTAATCATTTTAATATTTCAGTCAGAAGCTATGGAAAGTAAATAATTTCAAATTTTATTTTCATTTTAAATCTCAATTGGTAGATTAGGTCGAACTATTCTTGACCCAATAGTGGTATATTACGATATCAACTTTAGATGTGTTCTTTAAGGTTTTTTCGATCTCCTTCCTTATTTCAACATCAGTTGGTTAGATTTTCAAATTTTGATGTTTTACTTGGATAATCAGTTACCAAATCCTGACTACTATAATACTTTTGGGTATTAAAAATTGATTGTATATATAATATTGAGCTATGATGCTTCGATTGTATATAGTCGAGTTTTTTATTTCATATGTGGTTGTACAAATCTATTATCATCATTTATGACTCGTTTTATAAAATTGTTATTGGCATGTAGCATTCAGTTGTGAACAACCGATAGCGGTGGTATTTTTATAACAAGTAGTGGTGGTATTTTTAAGTGCAAAATAAAAAATAAAAGGTGGGATTTTCAACCGAGTGTTATTCAGTACCTTCTTTGGTGCATTTAGCAAGTCTCAAGTTCTTCTACAGGGCACGGGTTTTTCTTTTTGGAGCAGAAAAAGTGACAACAATTTTGTCACGTGATAGGAAAGACTTTTAATTTTTTTTATTTATTCAAGTAGATCTCTTCATTCTTCTTGTTCTATTCTATAAATCTGTTTTGTTTCTATTTGAACTCTAGAATTTTTAGGTTGAACTATGGTGTGTAGTTTATGGATTCTCGTCTCAAGGGATTGAGTCGAGGCAGAATTATAAGATATAAAGTTAGAATATTTGTTAGCAAGGTTTGCGAGTTTACTAGTTGTAAGCATTTGAATATTTAACTTTAGTAGTAACTTTGGGGGTAGAAGTAGTGTAACGACCCTAGATTTTTATTTAATTTAAGTTAATAATTAAATCAATTTTTGGATAAAGATAGTAAAATAAATCGATAAAATGGAGCGAGTTTCCCCGGATTCAAGTATATTCTCTATGAATCATTTCAATTTAAAAATATTGTAAATGTATATATATATTTGACTTGAATTTAAATTGTAAATAAATGGGTTAAAAATAAAAATGAAATATATAAGATATAAAGTATAGAATAAATAGATTGGATAAAAATCTAATAACAAACTAAATTTAGAAATTCACTTATATTACCAAATGAATATAGAATAATTAGAATTTATTATAGATGGTTCAATAAATATTTAAACTAGGAATAGAAAATAAATTTGACAAATTCAAATAGATATATATAATAAGATAAATTATTAAATATAAAGTAACATATAGTTAAATTCAAACAACATAATTAAAATAGAAATTTATTTACAATACAAAGTAAAATAACAAACAAAAATATATATATAAGTAAAATGAACACAAAACAAAGTAAAATATTTGTCAACAAAACAAATACACATTCAAACAAATAAAAGAAGAAATTATAGGCTGGAAACCAAGTACATAGAAGAAGAAAATAAAATAGCATAAGTTGTAAACAAATTAGAAGACATTGCATTTAATACCACCTATCCTTAGCACGATTTAGTATCATCTCAGCCGAAATGCAGGTAAGAATCCAAGTGTATAAACAAAGTAAAATATAAAATATCTATGTACTAATAAGGTAAGGTTGTAAACATAAAGGACCATTTCATTTAATGCCTTCACCTTAGTACACAATATAATACTTATCAGCCACCATAAAAAAATCTGCATAGCCCCCAAACGAAAAAATATCACTGATCAAAACTTGTACAAACAACAATATATCACCTAGTACTAACACAAATAAACACCCTGTAACTTCATTTCTTCTCATCATCTTCATTTCATTTCGTCCATCTTCCAAACTGAGAAGAAAAATAAATATAGCAAAGAACAAAAAAAAAAGATCATCACTTTATACACAAGCTTGAAAACAAATTTGCTGAAGAAAGAAAACAAAACAGAGAGGAGATTCAAACTGCAGTTTCAAAACCAATATAGCCTCTGTTTCAAATATTTGCCAAGGTGAGCGACACTTAAATCCTTATATGTTTGAAGTGTTTGAATGAATGTGCATGCAGAAATCTGGGTGTGTTAATTATGTTTTGTGCATGTCTGTCTACTCTAAGGCATGCTCTGTTCCAGGTTTTAAAACCTGTAACAATATAAACATCCCCTCTCCAATCTCTTGTAGGTTCTAGAATCCAAAATGAAACATGTTTGTTAATCATGTCTTAGGGTTAAAAGAAGGGAAAAATGATTTCTTAGCAAAGTAGTTTAAATACTTCTGGGAATTTTTATGTGGCTTGTCCCTCTGTATTTTGGTTACAGAGCAAAGAAAATAAGGAAAACTTAACACTTCTTCGTACAAAACATTTTAACTTAGGATTCTAAACAAATTGTGTTTGTTTAAACTTAAAATTTTAGCCTGGAATTGTTTGAAGCTTGATAATGAAATATTGTTTCTGTAAATTATTTTTTTTTACAGTAAAAGTATGAATATAGGAAAAATTTGAAAATCTTAATTCATCGATTAAATTGTATAACTTGAAACTGCATTCGAAAAGAGGATTTTTAAAACAAAAATGGGAATTTTTAGTTAAGGATACTAGGAGCAGTTCATAGATGAACTGGAAATGCCTTTTTATCGATTTCTGGTAACCGAGGAATTTTTAAACATTGAAATTTGGATTGAAGCTTGTTTGAGCTTCGTTGATGATGAGAAAATTGTCGAATTATCTTTCCATTGCATAGATTTTGAATACGAGATTAAACTAGGGTTTAAGAACCCATTTTCGTTCAAAGTAAAAACGTCGGAGCTGCGCCGTCGATAGGCGACCGGACTTCATGTCACCGGCGTCATTAGAATCGTTACATGTCGACGAAACCGTGGACCAAAATTTGTGGTCTCTGACGATCGGAGGAGGCGACACAAGGCGTTTGTTTGAGGGTTCTGTTCGTTCCAGTTTTGGGATTGGGGACGAGATTTCGAAATCACGATTTGTTCGAGCCTTTGAGTGTTCGAGATATTCGAGAGCATCATCGTGGACGTGTTGGCGACCAGCAGTTCTACCGGAGGTGACGATCCCAGTTGTGCACGTGCACGAGGATTGGTGGCGTGTCAGCGTGAGTTGTTTGGGGGAAGACGAGGGAAGAAACCCGGGGTGTAGCGCGTGCGATTGAAGAAATTTCTCGAAGCAGCAAAGGGAGGCAAGGAACTCGAAGTAAGGCTCGAGTAAATCAAAATTTGGCTCGAGTATAGCTTGCTTCAGACTTTTCAAAACCTGTAGAGTTTTAAAATTTTAAAACTAAGTTTAAAACTGTAAAGCAAAGATTTAAACCCAGTTTAAAACTAAATTCAAAACAGATTCTAGTTTGAATGAAAATTCAGTTAAAAAAAAAAGTTTTTATTTAAAATTGTTTTAACTACTTTAAAAATGTTTAAGTAGCTTGAATTTTAAAAATGAAGTTTAAAATGTAGTGAAGTTTTAAATTTAAGTTAAATCTGAAATCAAGATTTGTTGTATTCCAGTTCAAATGGAAGTTGATGATTAATTACTTAAAGATAATTACTAAATTTAAAAGTAATTTATTAATAATTAAAAGTTAATTATTTAATAATTAAAGGTTGATGAATTATAATAAAAGGTTAAATTAATTATTGATGGTTAATTTATAAATGATCAAAGAATAATTAATCAAAATAATTTGTAATTTATTAATAATTGATTAACCAGGATTAGTAATAAATTCATAAGAAATTAATATGATTTAAATTAATCAGACAATTAACTGACTTTACTTATGAATGTTTGGATTCTATTGAATGTGAATTGTTTGATATACTTGATATATGATCATTTGTGATATACCCTGGTTTATGTTGTGCTGAGCTGTGATTTCTTTTTCTGTGATATATTACTATGTGAATATGAAACCCTTGACCCGTAAAACGACACTTGAATTTCGATGCGACAGGGAGTCGGATTCCAGTTGGTTATCCGAAACCCACATCGAATTGTAATGATGAATCTTTGTGACTGATAAATTTATTTTATCTATGAATCTGTGAATGAAGATAAGCGTTATCGATTTTACCGCTTATCGATATATCTGTGATGATTGATGTTGCACTATTGTGTGTAAAACCCCTGGACTACACCATACACACACAAATATGGATTTCACGTGGAAATCGGTTAAGTCACAGATAATTTAAATCGGATGTTTTCGAAATTGAAATTTTAATTTCAATTTAGTTTGAAATTAGAAATTCGAGTTTTAAAGTGAAAAGCTTTTGAAATGGAATTTCAAAGATAAAAGTTATTTTGAATAACTTAATCGAGTTTTGAAATTTAAATAATTTGATTTAAATTTGAATTCAAGTTTGAAATTAAATCTATGATTTGGAAACTAGGGATAAAAGATGATATAAATGTGTTTGTATGAATTAAACCATTTTAAAAGTATAATTTTGGGAATTTGAATTTAAACCAAGGATTTCAACTCGTATGAATGAATCATATTTCCAAATTGAAAACTGTTGTTTTCAAATGATAAAAGCTTTTAGATAAGAAAAGAAATTCCAGTTTAAATTAAAGGAATTTCAAGTGAATTGAAAAATGGATTTTCCAAGTTATGAATGAATTCTTTTTGAAAGCTATGAATTAAATCTGTCTATTTTTAACAGATTTAAAATGATGATTTGTTTAACCCATTCGAAATGAAATTGTTTTGAAAACTATAAGTTAAATCTTTGATTTAAAGATTTAACGAATTAATCAAATTGAAAGGGAAATTGATTTGGAAAATCTATGAATGAATCTTTGTGAAATTAAGTGAACTTTGTGAATTGAATCTTTTTGTTTAAAAGATTAAAATGGTAATTTGTTAAACCATTTGAAAAGAAAGTTTGGGTTTAAGTTGTGACTTAATTGAAATCCCAATATCCATATGTTTTCGAATATTACGCTCACTATTCGGGTTAGCCGGGAAAGGACCTTTGGGTCGTATAACTCATTCCGAATAGTGATACGTCGTATATGGATAGCATTTGAAGACCGGTGTTGAAGACCGGATATTTTTCGAAAATGAAAGGACAACCTGTCGAATGTCTCTGCACTGAGTCGCGCCGGTATAGAGATTTATATCACTCTTTTTGTGACGGGAAGTCCGGACGTGATTGAAAGTTATCCGGAATTGCAAGGGCTTCGTGAAAAGTGCCTTCGGTTCTGTTCGATCCCGGAACAGACTTGTATGGATTGTATGTCTGACATTACACTTTGAGATATAAAGCCGATTTCTTTCAAATACATTTCTGTTTGGTGGCGGAGAATTTATTCTCTTAGCTTAACACCCTTCTCTGAGACGTACGAGCTCAGAGGTTATGTAGTTGAAATTTATCAGCGATATATCCCAATTTGGTAATGTGACATGCTGAGTGTTGCTGTGTGATGATCAGTGTTTGATCATTTGTGATATGATCATTTGTTTGATCATTTATCTTTGTGATCATAGGTTGATCATCTGTTGACCCAAAGCGTGGCTTTTTGAAAAAGCGTAGCTTTGTGGACGAGACTTCGTCGAGCCTCACAACCCGGTAATGGTCGAAACAGGAATCGTGCGGCAAGGTTTTCAGGGGTAGCTCCCCTAGGGTATGACCATTCCTTTTGGAAAAGGGTAGTATCATGGTATGGAGCCCAGATACTTACTCATGTGGACACACTTTATTTATGACGTGTGATGTTGGATTAGAGGTACCTCGGTTAAAGGTCCCAAAGGACCGGGGGTGGCATATCTGAGGTTTCTTTTATCCCTTGGGAAAAGGGGTTGCCGGCCTTGTTTGGCAGAGAACAGTTGGTTCTCGGAACGTCCCGCCAGAGGCGTTTCTTTCGTGGAATAGGAAGTTCCTTAGCCTGACCATTTGTTGGAAATCCAAACAAAACAATACGAGCCCTGTACGGTTTTAGTTGTATTACCTGCCATGGAATGTGGTGGTAACCTGCTATTGAACATGATAGCTATAGTAGGCATAAGTGCGAAATGTCTATGCTGGCTAAGATTTATATTCTACTTTCGAAATTGTTTTCTACACTATGCACTAGTAATAATATCAAATGATTTGATTTTGCGTAGTAAGCATCTTTGACTATCATAAGAAGAAATCTCCTCAAATTCTGCGTTTGCATTGTGTGTGTGGTGGGAGGTCTTATGGTAGTTTCATTTTACAAAAGCATTGCGAATTGACTTTAAAATTCTCTGCTATTTGTTTTAAAGATAAACTGTTTTTGTTGCTCACACCAGTCCCATGACTGATCCGGAGTTTATTGTTTCTTTCCTAAACTCTGGATGCTCAAAATTTTTCTACACGAGTAGTCTAGAGTTTGGTTTTTCAGATAGTCAGATTAGTAGGTTATCTGGAGCTAGTTCAGTCTTTGGATCGGACTGCACTTGCTTATCTTGGTGTATCGTTATTGGGAGTTCAAGCTATTTCTGGATTAGTGCTTTGAAGATGGAGATTATCCGCTGCTGATGTTATCTATATTTCTTTCCGCTGAAATTTATTGTATCATATCTCTGATGTATATAGATATTCATTATATCATCATTGTATCTGGATATTGTATCAGATGTTGTATATCTATATTCTTTTTATTCCGCTGTGATATTTACTTAACTGTGTTATAAGCTCCGGTGACTCGGATTTGAACGCTCGAATCTACGACATTCGAGTACGATGTAAAGTATGGATGTCGATTTTCGAACGCGAAAATATGGGGCGTTACATTTGGTATCAGAGCTAAGGTTGAACTTTAGCTCAGGAGTATAACACGTTAAGTAGCTCATTAGAGATAGAGTGAAGTAAACTCTAGAATGAGTATTTCTCAGATATTCGTTCGAACGTCTCAGTAAATTCTCTTGCTATCCACAGATAGTGAGTATGAGTGCAAGAAGAGGACGAGATAGGGGACAGGGGAATACGACTATAAATGGTCAATACCCTGCAACAGTGGAAACAATCTTTCTCTATCAATTTTCTTTGATTCGTTTCCAAATTCTTTTGATTTCTTCGTATCAGCTACAAGAAAAAGTTTCGGTGTGATGATGGCTCTACGAATCGTTGTAGAAAATTTTTACTTCGTATCTTCATCGACTTCTTATCAGCTTTTTGATTTAAACTTTAATGAATTTGAAATTGGAAATTTTAAATTGAGTTAAATTGATTAATAGAATATGAAGGCTAAATTGAATTGAATCAATTAAAACGATTTCGTTTGAAACTAAATTTGAAATTCTATTATAATTTCTCGGGTTGATCGAAGTCCGAAGATGGACAAATTGGTATGTATTCTGTGATATTCCGACTTGAGTTCGGAATCCGTATCTTGTGTTTGAGGAATTATAGGAGATCGAATCTGTCTATCTCTGTGTTGTTTTCGTGCCTGCGAATTTCGAGGACGAAATTCTTTTAAGGGGGGAAGTTTGTAACGACCCTAGATTTTTATTTAATTTAAGTTAATAATTAAATCAATTTTTGGATAAAGATAGTAAAATAAATCGATAAAATGGAGCGAGTTTCCCCGGATTCAAGTATATTCTGTATGAATCATTTCAATTTAAAAATATTGTAAATGTATATATATATTTGACTTGAATTTAAATTGTAAATAAATGGGTTAAAAATAAAAATGAAATATATAAGATATAAAGTATAGAATAAATAGATTGGATAAAAATCTAATAACAAACTAAATTTAGAAATTCACTTATATTACCAAATGAATATAGAATAATTAGAATTTATTATAGATGGTTCAATAAATATTTAAACTAGGAATAGAAAATAAATTTGACAAATTCAAATAGATATATATAATAAGATAAATTATTAAATATAAAGTAACATATAGTTAAATTCAAACAACATAATTAAAATAGAAATTTATTTACAATACAAAGTAAAATAACAAACAAAAATATATATATAAGTAAAATGAACACAAAACAAAGTAAAATATTTGTCAACAAAACAAATACACATTCAAACAAATAAAAGAAGAAAGTATAGGCTGGAAACCAAGTACATAGAAGAAGAAAATAAAATAGCATAAGTTGTAAACAAATTAGAAGACATTGCATTTAATACCACCTTTCCTCAGCACGATTTAGTATCATCTCAGCCGAAATGCAGGTAAGAATCCAAGTGTATAAACAAAGTAAAATATAAAATATCTATGTACTAATAAGGTAAGGTTGTAAACATAAAGGACCATTTCATTTAATGCCTTCACCTTAGTACACAATATAATACTTATCAGCCACCACAAAAAAAAATCTGCATAGCCCCCAAACGAAAAAATATCACTGATCAAAACTTGTACAAACAACAATATATCACCCAGTACTAACACAAATAAACACCCTGTAACTTCATTTCTTCTCATCATCTTCATTTCATTTCGTCCATCTTCCAAACTGAGAAGAAAAATAAATATAGCAAAGAACAAAAAAAAAAGAAGATCATCACTTTATACACAAGCTTGAAAACAAATTTGCTGAAGAAAGAAAACAAAACAGAGAGGAGATTCAAACTGCAGTTTCAAAACCAATATAGCCTCTGTTTCAAATATTTGCCAAGGTGAGCGACACTTAAATCCTTATATGTTTGAAGTGTTTGAATGAATGTGCATGCAGAAATCTGGGTGTGTTAGTTATGTTTTGTGCATGTCTGTCTACTCTAAGGCATGCTCTGTTCCAGGTTTTAAAACCTGTAACAATATAAACATCCCCTCTCCAATCTCTTGTAGGTTCTAGTTACCAAAATGAAACATGTTTATTAATCATGTCTTAGGGTTAAAAGAAGGGAAAAATGATTTCTTAGCAAAGTAGTTTAAATACTTCTGGGAATTTTTATGTGGCTTGTCCCTCTGTATTTTGGTTACAGAGCAAAGAAAATAAGGAAAACTTAACACTTCTTCGTACAAAACATTTTAACTTAGGATTCTAAACAAATTGTGTTTGTTTAAACTTAAAATTTTAGCCTGGAATTGTTTGAAGCTTGATAATGAAATATTGTTTCTGTAAATTGTTTTTTTTTTACAGTAAAAGTATGAATATAGGAAAAATTTGAAAATCTTAATTCATCGATTAAATTGTATAACTTGAAACTGCATTCGAAAAGAGGATTTTTAAAACAAAAATGGGAATTTTTAGTTAAGGATACTAGGAGCAGTTCATAGATGAACTGGAAATGCCTTTTTATCGATTTCTGGTAACCGAGGAATTTTTAAACATTGAAATTTGGATTGAAGCTTGTTTGAGCTTCGTTGATGATGAGAAAATTGTCGAATTATCTTTCCATTGCATAGATTTTGAATACGAGATTAAACTAGGGTTTAAGAACCCATTTTCGTTCAAAGTAAAAACGTCGGAGCTGCGCCGTCGATAGGCGACCGGACTTCATGTCACCGGCGTCATTAGAATCGTTACATGTCGACGAAACCGTGGACCAAAATTTGTGGTCTCTGACGATCCGAGGAGGCGAGACAAGGCGTTTGTTTGAGGGTTCTGTTCGTTCCAGTTTTGGGATTGGGGACGAGATTTCGAAATCACGATTTGTTCGAGCCTTTGAGTGTTCGAGATATTCGAGAGCATCATCGTGGACGTGTTGGCGACCAGCAGTTCTACCGGAGGTGACGATCCCAGTTGTGCACGTGCACGAGGATTGGTGGCGTGTCAGCGTGAGTTGTTTGGGGGAAGACGAGGGAAGAAACCCGGGGTGTAGCGCGTGCGATTGAAGAAATTTCTCGAAGCAGCAAAGGGAGGCAAGGAACTCGAAGTAAGGCTCGAGTAAATCAAAATTTGGCTTGGGTATAGCTTGCTTCAGACTTTTCAAAACCTGTAGAGTTTTAAAATTTTAAAACTAAGTTTAAAACTGTAAAGCAAAGATTTAAACCCAGTTTAAAACTAAATTCAAAACTGATTCTAGTTTGAATGAAAATTCAGTTAAAAAAAAGTTTTTATTTAAAATTGTTTTAACTACTTTAAAAATGTTTAAGTAGCTTGAATTTTAAAAATGAAGTTTAAAATGTAGTGAAGTTTTAAATTTAAGTTAAATCTGAAATCAAGATTTGTTGTATTCCAGTTCAAATGGAAGTTGATGACTAATTACTTAAAGATAATTACTAAATTTAAAAGTAATTTATTAATAATTAAAAGTTAATTATTTAATAATTAAAGGTTGATGAATTATAATAAAAGGTTAAATTAATTATTGATGGTTAATTTATAAATGATCAAAGAATAATTAATCAAAATAATTTGTAATTTATTAATAATTGATTAACCAGGATTAGTAATAAATTCATAAGAAATTAATATGATTTAAATTAATCAGACAATCAACTGACTTTACTTATGAATGTTTGGATTCTATTGAATGTGAATTGTTTGATATCCTTGATATATGATCATTTGTGATATACCCTGGTTTATGTTGTGCTGAGCTGTGATTTCTGTTTCTGTGATATATTACTATGTGAATATGAAACCCTTGACCCGTAAAACGACACTTGAATTTCGATGCGACAGGGAGTCGGATTCCAGTTGGTTATCCGAAACCCACATCGAATTGTAATGATGAATCTTTGTGACTGATAAATTTATTTTATCTATGAATCTGTGAATGAAGATAAGCGTTATCGATTTTACCGCTTATCGATATATCTGTGATGATTGATGTTGCACTATTGTGTGTAAAACCCCTGGACTACACCATACACACACAAATATGGATTTCACGTGGAAATCGGTTAAGTCACAGATAATTTAAATCGGATGTTTTCGAAATTGAAATTTTAATTTCAATTTAGTTTGAAATTAGAAATTCGGGTTTTAAAGTGAAAAGCTTTTGAAATGGAATTTCAAAGATAAAAGTTATTTTGAATAACTTAATCGAGTTTTGAAATTTAAATAATTTGATTTAAATTTGAATTCAAGTTTGAAATTAAATCTATGATTTGGAAACTAGGGATAAAAGATGATATAAATGTGTTTGTATGAATTAAACCATTTTAAAAGTATAATTTTGGGAATTTGAATTTAAACCAAGGATTTCAACTCGTATGAATGAATCAGATTTCCAAATTGAAAACTGTTGTTTTCAAATGATAAAAGCTTTTAGATAAGAAAAGAAATTCCAGTTTAAATTAAAGGAATTTCAAGTGAATTGAAAAATGGATTTTCCAAGTTATGAATGAATTCTTTTTGAAAGCTATGAATTAAATCTGTCTATTTTTAACAGATTTAAAATGATGATTTGTTTAACCCATTCGAAATGAAATTGTTTTGAAAACTATAAGTTAAATCTTTGATTTAAAGATTTAACGAATTAATCAAATTGAAAGGGAAATTGATTTGGAAAATCTATGAATGAATCTTTGTGAAATTAAGTGAACTTTGTGAATTGAATCTTTTTGTTTAAAAGATTAAAATGGTAATTTGTTAAACCATTTGAAAAGAAAGTTTGGGTTTAAGTTGTGACTTAATTGAAATCCCAATATCCATATGTTTTCGAATATTACGCTCACTATTCGGGTTAGCCGGGAAAGGACTTTTGGGTCGTATAACTCATTCCGAATAGTGATACGTCGTATATGGATAGCATTTGAAGACCGGTGTTGAAGACCGGATATTTTTCGAAAATGAAAGGACAACCTGTCGAATGTCTCTGCACTGAGTCGCGCCGGTATAGAGATTTATATCACTCTTTTTGTGACGGGAAGTCCGGACGTGATTGAAAGTTATCCGGAATTGCAAGGGCTTCATGAGAAGTGCCTTCGGTTCTGTTCGATCCCGGAACAGACTTATATGGATTGTATGTCTGACATTACACTTTGAGATATAAAGCCGATTTCTTTCAAATACATTTCTGTTTGGTGGCGGAGAATTTATTCTCTTAGCTTAACACCCTTCTCTGAGACGTACGAGCTCAGAGGTTATGTAGTTGAAATTTATCAGCGATATATCCCAATTTGGTAATGTGACATGCTGAGTGTTGCTGTGTGATGATCAGTGTTTGATCATTTGTGATATGATCATTTGTTTGATCATTTATCTTTGTGATCATAGGTTGATCATCTGTTGACCCAAAGCGTGGCTTTTTGAAAAAGCGTAGCTTTGTGGACGAGACTTCGTCGAGCCTCACAACCCGGTAATGGTCGAAACAGGAATCGTGCGGCAAGGTTTTCAGGGGTAGCTCCCCTAGGGTATGACCATTCCTTCTGGAAAAGGGTAGTATCATGGTATGGAGCCCAGATACTTACTCATGTGGACACACTTTATTTATGACGTGTGATGTTGGATTAGAGGTACCTCGGTTAAAGGTCCCAAAGGACCGGGGGTGGCATATCTGAGGTTTCTTTTATCCCTTGGGAAAAGGGGTTGCCGGCCTTGTTTGGCAAAGAACAGTTGGTTCTCGGAACGTCCCGCCAGAGGCGTTTCTTTCGTGGAATAGGAAGTTCCTTAGCCTGACCATTTGTTGGAAATCCAAACAAAACAATACGAGCCCTGTACGGTTTTAGTGGTATTACCTGCCATGGAATGTGGTGGTAACCTGCTATTGAACATGGTAGCTATAGTAGGCATAAGTGCGAAATGTCTATGCTGGCTAAGATTTATATTCTACTTTCGAAATTGTTTTCTACACTATGCACTAGTAATAATATCAAATGATTTGATTTTGCGTAGTAAGCATCTTTGACTATCATAAGAAGAAATCTCCTCCAATTCTGCGTTTGCATTGTGTGTGTGGTGGGAGGTCTTATGGTAGTTTCATTTTCCAAAAGCATTGCGAATTGACTTTAAAATTCTCTGCTATTTGTTTTAAAGATAAACTGTTTTTGTTGCTCACACCAGTCCCATGACTGATCCGGAGTTTATTGTTTCTTTCCTAAACTCTGGATGCTCAAAATTTTTCTACACGAGCAGTCTAGAGTTTGGTTTTTCAGATAGTCAGATTAGTAGATTATCTGGAGCTAGTTCAGTCTTTGGATCGGACTGCACTTGCTTATCTTGGTGTATCATTATTGGGAGTTCAAGCTATTTCTGGATTAGTGCTTTGAAGATGGAGATTATCCGCTGCTGATGTTATCTATTTTTCTTTCCGCTGAAATTTATTGTATCATATCTCTGATGTATATAGATATTCATTGTATCATCATTGTATCTGGATATTGTATCAGATGTTGTATATCTATATTCTTTTTATTCCGCTGTGATATTTACTTAACTGTGTTATAAGCTCCGGCGACTCGGATTTGAACGCTCGAATCTACGACATTCGAGTACGATGTAAAGTATGGATGTCGATTTTCGAACGCGAAAATCTGGGGCGTTACAAGTAGGCATTAGTTGATTAGTGGTCGAAGTTGGTTATATCTTTTTGTCATTTATTTTCCGCTTTTATGTTTCCCTACTTTATTTTATATTTTATCCGTTTGTACCAAAATTGGGCACAACACTCTTCGGATGTATTTAAAGAGATAAAATGAGAAAGTAAATGTAAAATGAAGCAGATCTAACAAACACATCAGTAAACAGATAAGAAAATGCATAGAAACACACAGATTTAGAGTGGTTCGGCGAATTGCCTACGTCCACTATGAAATAATTGATGTATTATGAATTTCACTTGCTGTTTACAAAAGATTACAACAGTATAACTGAAGTTTGATAATGATTTCGGCAGAGTATCAACGTAGAGAAGCCAAAAGTCCCTTTTCTTTAGGTTCTGGGCTGCTATTTATAGGTGTAGGCTGCAAATATCTCGCTTAGATCTCGATAGACCTCTTCTCTCACATGGGTGGGCCCATGTGATCGATCCCACGTGATTTGCACTCAGTCCGTGATCAATACGAACGAATTTCGTATCGATCAAGATTTGGTCCAACCTAGTCAAAATTTGGCATGGACGTTCTTTAGGTTGTACGCAAGCTCCTGTGAAAATTTGGTAGCATTTGGATTTGTAGATTGTGAGTTATGATCGATGCAAATTCGGGTTTTATGTAGGCTGTTTGGTTCGCATCGATCGAAACTGTCTTGTTCGTATCGATAGTCTTGCTCTGTCCGTATCGATAGTCTCTGCTTTGTTCGTATCCATTGGTTGCATCTCACTTCGTATCACTTTTGCGCACTCCACTTCGTGTCGCAAGTGGACTAGGAATGACGTCACTGGCATGGATACGAAGAGAGTAGTTATCTGATGGTTGATGGATACAAACAAGGCCTTTCAGCGGATGGATACGAACAGTCGAGGCCTGATGGATACGAACAAGGCCTTTCAACGGATGGATACGAACAGTCGAGGCCTGATGGATACGAACAAGGCCTTTCAACGGATGGATACGAACAGTCGAGGCCTGATGGATACGAACAAGGCCTTTCAGCGGATGGATACGAACAGTCGAGGCCTGATGGATACGAACAAGGCCTTTCAGTGGATGGATACGAACAAGGTGATTGCTGAAATTGCATCGATCATATCTTGAGCATACGAACTCCGATTGACTTGAAATTTGGAACGTTGGCTTTCTTAGCTTTGCTTGTCATGTCATATCAATTTTAGCTCGATTTGGACTCGGGAAAAATTTACTAGTATCCATATTGAACCTATGTATAACCGATCTCCAAGACGAACTGTCATTGGTTTCTAGTCAAGTTCTTGGTGTCACGGCCTTGCCAAAAGGCGGGATAACATTTACCCCCCAAAGTACATCTTTTGTGAACATGACGTGCTTTGAAAAGCTGCATCCTTCATTCTGAAAAATTTCTATCTGATTCGCTGAGTAGTTGCTATCTTTTTGTCAAAAGATGTAACCTTTGATTGAAACGACAGTGATGTAGATGTCGAACTGTTGATTGTCAATGATCATGCAGTGTTTTGTTGTAACTGAGTGTTGAGTGCTAGCGATTTGTTTCACTGTTGTAATTGTCACTTGGTGAGCATCCAAATATTGTAAATTTATAAAATTGAATATTAGTTCATCATACGCATACGTATGTTAGCCTGACTCCCGTCAATGTTTGGACGTTCATGGGTCGTTGTCTAGTTTTTTTTATATCGAGTTTCATATCGATCCTCTCCTGGATCGATGTGAAATTCGAGTTGTAACAACGTTCGATGGTTGTTTTAATTCCTTCCTTCATATCGATCCTCTCCTGGATCGATCTGAGATATTGGAATGTATGCTTCGTATCGATGGCTATTGACACGAAATGGATAGTCCTTAGGAATGCTTCGTATTGATGGAGTTGAGTGGCTCAAATACGATCATGTAGTGGCTTTCGTATCAATGGGCTTCACATCGATGGATACGAAGTTGATGGCTGGTCACTGATGGACACAAAATGTACAAGTGTTAGCTCATGGGACAGCTTTGCGAAGGATATGCCATTTCTCATTCCTCTATTCAAGAGGGATGCCTTGTTGTAGATAATCTTTGATATGAGTCATTCGTGACTCCTTTTCTGGCTTCGTCTCTAAGATTTAATCGATCGTCATCCTTCAATGCTTGGAATAATAAGTATTTCAACTGGGACAAAGTCTATTTGTCGCGCATCCCCAGAACTGATTAACTTGGCCAATGACTCGGCTTTTTCATTTAGTTTTCTGAGGATGTGCGTAAGCTAGTAGCTCTTGGACCCAGCTGAGATAAGGAGCCAGACATTGCCCCCTAGTTAGATAATCTTCTCCGACTTGGCGTACTACTAACCAGAAATCACATAAGACATGTAAAGTTTCCACTCATAGTTTTCTTGCAATTTTGAGCGTGGTGACTAAGGCTTCATACTTAGCTTCGCTATTTGTTGCCGTGAAGTTGAGTTTTAGGGTGTAGCAGATCGATCGTTCCTTAGGAGTCATTAATTCAACTTCGACATTAGTAAGCCGATTATCGGAAGTTCCATCTATGTATGTTCTCCATCGGTTGGACGGTTCTCCACTGTTCTTCGGATAATCGTCTGATGCAGTGAATTCAGATATGAAGTATGCTATTGTTTGACCATGGATAGCTCTATGAGGGAGATAAGTGATATCAAATTGGCTTTGCTCGATATTCCATTTGAGTAACCTTCCAGACATCTAAGGTTGCCATAGGGCCTATCGCAATGGTTGATATAGACGTTAATGTGGTGAGGTTGTCTATAGCTAGCTTTCATCATATACAGATCTTTGTATTCGTTTCTCTTCACATAGCAATGCGATGCTTATGGCGTGTGTTGACATGGCCCAATTGATGTATAAATCTTCGTTATCCAACAGCTCGGATAAAATTCTCTAAGCGATCTATCAGAGCTAGAACTGCATCAACGCAGTGGTTAGTCCATTCAAAAGTATTCTTCCCTCTCTTGGTCAGGTTGAAGAAGATAATACACTTGTAGATGGTCCTAGAGTGGAATCAGCTTAAGACGGTAATCTTTCGACTTAAGTTCTGTACCTGCTTGGTTGTCCTTGGTGCATAAATGTCTCTAATTGTCATAATTTTCTGGAAATTAGCCTTGATTTCATGAGAATTGATGTTGAAAACAAAGAATCTTTCTGATGTAATGGTGAAATAGCATTTCAAAGGATCGAGTTTCATCCTGCAATTTTTGGAGAGCACTGAATATCTCTGCCAAGTCATCGATGTGCTCGTTTGATACTCGTGATCTCACGAGCATATTAACCACATCTACTTTCATCGATCGACCGATCTGATTTTTGAATGATCTGTTAATCGTCCTTTGGTAAGTAGCATAAGCGTTCTCAAGTTTGAATCTGGGGGTTGCAACATAGCACTATAGGCCCGGTTCAGTAACGAAACTATTGTATTCCTGGTCTGGGACATGCTTCAGTATCTGATTATATTTGAAGTTTTGTGTCTATGGAAGTTAGCAATTCATGTCTGATGGTCGAGTCCACCAATTGTTGATCCTTGGAAGTGGAACGTTGTGCTTTGTCATGTCTTGTGCAAATCTGAGTAGTCGGCGTACGTCTGCCACTCTCTGTTCGTTTTTCTTATAAGTAGAGGATTGGACACTCATTTTGGGTAGAGGAACCCATCGGTTTTGAGTAAATTCACCTCCTCTTTAAGTGCAGCGGATCTCTCTGGGTTCACGTCGTATCGTTTTCATTCACCGAGACATGCCTCGGGTCGACATTTAACGCAGGGTTCTCAATAGCTGGTGAGTGTCCATATGTGTATATGAGGTTGAGTCCAAGCAAACACATCAAGATTCACCCGGAGCAACGCAATTTACTATTTCATCATCATTGCGCTGAGTTGTGATCTAATCTTTAGTACTCGTGATGGGTTGTAGGCGCTTTATGTGCTTATTTGCAATGGTAAATGATCAGGCTTATAGGGACGTTGAATCAAAGGCTTAGTAGAGTTTAGCCTTGTATCGCGTGCTGCAGCATAGCTGGCTCCAGCTATGAGTTTGAATCTACTTGTGTCGCCGAGAAATGCGCTTTCCATTCAAAGTACTCGCGATCCATTGCTCATCGGAAGGGTCAGAATGATGATCAGTTGCCTATAAGTTCGGGTATTGATCCAATGATTCTATCTCTAGGCATCCTTTCGGTCGCAACCTAGAGTTGTTATGAATATCAGGCATGGGTCGTAGGTTCAAGTTGTCATAGTCAGATCTCGGATAATCACTCTTTTGCCCCTAGTCTTGGATTGATGGACGTATTGTGCGAATGATCGAGCCTAGCTTCTGCTGCGTTTATACTATAGTCCAAGCTGCAAGAGCCAGAGTTGTTTGACGAACGATCAAATTACGTTCATCTTATTTCTCGTGCGTGTCCCCAAGTCTGGGGAATATCTTGATGAGTAGCAAGGTAGATAATGTCCGCTTTAATCTCGCATTCTATCCCGTTGAACCATGAGATCGAGTTAACCGATGGAAGGCTGAGTTGTGCCTTATCTTGCATTCTGTCCTAGTTCTTTCCTCTAGGCAGAATACTTCATTGCCTCGCCGACATTCAAACATGAGCTAAGTACTGGACGATCAATGACATTCACTTTACTGCTTATGTCGCTATACTCTGGGCAGAAACTGAAGAGTGAATTGTCCAGTCAAATCCAATGCGGGATTGATGCTTCCCTTGCCGAATCTAGGTCAAGAATTGGTGTGCAGATGTTTAGGTCGCACTGGTTTTGAATTTCTCTTTTAATCGAATCATGGTAAAAGTCAAAGAATGAATGGTCACATTGCATTCTTTTGGAGTTGGGTGATCAACCACGTTCATTTTGATTTACATTCTCCTGTCAGATCTAGGGATAAAGTCAGCTCGAATGCAGTCAAGTCATGCTCATCTGGTCTCATGCTCTTCCTGACGGATCGAAGAAAGGCAACGGAGGACGAATGGCCAAGTCACACTCATTCGTGGTTTATTCTTCTATCCATGCTTTATTGGTTAAAGGTATTTGATGGAGTTCGGGTCACATCGATTTGTAGTCGAAGAGGATCGATATTGACCGTTGATTCAATGGAAAGATGTAGAATGCTCAGACCTCATTGGTGTGTTTCGGTGTCCGGTACGTGGCGAAACCGTGAAATGGCTAACCGTATCGGTACCATTTTTTTGAACCTTTTGAATTCCTGGTCAATTCAACTTTCCACCCTATAACTCAATGCCCACCTAGCTATTAATATTCCCTGAAATTCAATGTGGGCTTTTTATATTCCACCATTCAATATATTATATTATGCTCATTCCTTTCGCATTCTTCATTTTCTCTATTCTCTTTTATTTCTGTTCTAAGAATAAGAAAGTTAATGAATACAGTATATAAAGCAAATATATAGACTTGCTCTCATTTGCCTCAACCTGTTCATTTATATTCTTCCACCTGAGATAGTGTGTTCATCTCCTTCCCGAAGCTTCACTTGCTCATCTTTTCTTTGCCGTTCCCACCCTCCTCACAGAGACTAGCAAACATCATCCTCCTCATGACTTCACCGCACACGAGCAGCACCTGATCCACCACCCGCACTTCCTCAAACCCAACACGGCTTCTGCCACCTCCGCTCCTCTCCCTAGCCGCGACCACCCACTAGCAACTGTGCCTCTCTCCTCTTCCTCCAACATCCCTCCTTTCCTCTTCCCTCCACCAATGGTCTCGGCCACCTTGCCTTGGCAGTTGCGCCCCACACCACTACCTCTGGCCGCCCGCCCCTCCTCCTTGCACTCTCCTCTCACATTCTTCATAGAAGGTATTATATATAGGAATTTATGTGTTAGTTTATATATTATTATATGCAAGTTTGTATATAAACCTATTGTTTACTCTATATTTTACCGTATATGTATGAAATTATAAAAATATATATAGTTGTTATGATATATAAGTTACATATATGTGTGCATAATCTGTTGTATACATATGTATATAAGTTATTTAATTTATGTAGGATCTGCAAAATTCATGTTTATATAATAAATAAAAAGCGAGAGTTTTATAGGAGAGTTTCGTGTGTATATATGTGTTTACTGTAGATATTATATTATAAAAGAAATATCATATAAGTTACGGTATATATAAGAAGAAAATTTATGTTTACTATATATATGTGCACAACTTACAGTCTGTAGGTTGTAGGTTACATATACATTGATCTGTTTATTTGTTTTTGAATTTTATTGTATCAAGTTCTGCTTGATTTTTAAGTATAAAATACATGTGTCGAAATGTTTAATTATAAACTATATATAATGATATTTTGAAATTTTTAAAAATTTGTTTTAAAGTTTAAACTAGATATTATTTTTAAGTATACATACGCATATAAGAATTTTATATTTTCAAGAGTTTGATATGTATGCACATTCAGATTCTTTGGTTGCAGTTTATAATAAAAGGTGAGTTATATTTTTATCTATTTACAGTTGGATAAGCATACTTTAATTGTAATATATGTGTTATTATAGATATATAAGTCCACGTTTATATAAGCTTATGGAAGTTATACAGTACGTTGGTTATATATAAGTTACATAATTTATATGTGGGTTGTTGAGTTATGTATATATTATAATAAAGTATATTTATATTGATTTTATAATATAATATGTATGAAAGTATATATATAAGTTTATATATACATGAGTTTGGTTTTGAAAATATATAGAGATTTATCCTATTTGGGTTTAGATTAAATAATGATTTTGAGTTATATATCTATATATGTATATATACATAGATTTTGATTTTATGGATGTGTTTTAAATTTTATATTGATTTTGAGAATATATATATATAATATTCCTTTCGTTTTAGCTTATATCAAGCTAATTTGATTTGTTTCATCGATCCCTGTTATAGCTTTGTTCGTCGAATTCGTGCCAATCTTGCTTTGCTTTGGAATTCGTAACTCATCTCATTCTCGTTCATCTCTAGCCTCGAAAGGTTAGCAATCACTCATGATTAACATCCTTATATTTATTAAATTTGATTTCACTTGAAACGACAATTGAAATATGCTGCTAAATTTAACTGTTATTTATATGGTTGCTATATATGATATGCTATTATCTGTAATTGTCCACCTGTGATATATGACACCATATCCTGCTGTATATATTTTGTTTAATTTATCACTAATGATATATGCTTGTTATTAATATGTTATATTATTATCATATTTGTTCTCACTTTGCAAGTTCCCTGTTAATTTAGAATTCCCTATGGGTTAAAATGAAACATACCCGAACGATCTTGTAGAATAGGAGAAAATCGTTATGGGTTGAAATGATAAACCCAAGCGATTTTCATTGATTTTAAATTTTGGGATTGCAGGTTAAAATGATATATACCCATAAATATTTAAATTGCGGATGCGAATAGTTCGAAATACCAGGTCGTTACAGTTGCAGTGGGTTGATGCATCATACTCGACCCTGTCTTTCGTAGCATGCATTCCCATCCGTGTCGCAACTGATTTTGTAAGCTACGTGTCCGAACGGCCTTCGGTCCCCCAACCTTACTCATGGCTAAAATGGAGGGCTATCAGAGGGCACTCCGTAGGTATGGTACAAACCAAACTCGTAGAAGGCACGAAATGGCATGCGACAAGGCACTCGAGGCAATGCCAGGGCAGATATACCGTTTGCGGTTCCGGACTGGTGGTAACGCATAGCAGCTACTACCGCCCACCTCGTGATACACTCTCAAATCAAAGGGTGCACCCAATCAAATCACAAAAGCAATAGAATGGTATCGAAGAAATGTGCCCGATCGGAGGAATGGCCTCTCTTGGCCCAAAATAGCTCCTGTTTTAGCCGCATCAAGCTGAATCATGGGAGTCAGGGCTACGTAAATACCATAGATAATCATCACCAAACCATCCTACTTCATTCTTGAATCTCCACCACGTACACAGTTGTTAAAGTGGTTTTCGGTATTGGCAGAGAGTATGACAATATCCGATCCCGGTCTCTTTAACAACCAAATGCTTATTTCACACTGTGGTTATTTCATTTCAAATAATTCATACTTCAAATCATAATATCATATTCATTTCAAAACCATATCAAATTCGATATCATTATTCACTTTAAATAAGATTCATTTCCAGAACCATAACACTTTCAAATTTATAGCACTTTTCAAAATCATAATACTTTTGAAATCATAACACTTTTGAAGTCATAACACTTTTGAAACCATAACACTTTGAAATCATAACACTTTGAAATCGTAACACTTTTGTAATCATAATAGTTTGAAATCATAACACTTCCCACCTAAACAGTTTAGATGTTGAAAATAGTATATATATTAAAATACTTTATAAATTAAAATAGTTTATATATATAATAAAATTCTTTATATAATAAAATTAGTTTATATATATAATAAATTACTTTATATAATAAAATTAGTTTCCTCCAATTTCACAAATCGATTTAAATCATCTTAAATTCCAAAATTAGATTTAAATCAATTCCAGTTTAACCATTTCAATTTAAAGTTCAAAAATTCAAGTTTAAATATTCAAACATTTACAATATAAACTTCATTTGTATTTCAACATTAACTTTAAATTTATTCAAATTGGAAATTATTCCCTTAACCATTTTTATAACAATGTATTTAAATCCCAATTTATATATTTAAATCAATATTAAATATTCAATCTCAATTTTATTCAAAATTGAGAATATTCATTTAATCACTTTTTATCCAATCAAGTTATAAATCATGTTATAATCATATCTTTTCAAAATCTCAAAACAAATAAGTTTAAATCAATTCTTTCTTAATTTCAATTATTAACCAATTTAAATTCCAAGTCAACATTAATTTATCTTTCCAACCTTTATTATTAAAGTTATACATCTATTTTAAAATATCAATATAGATTTTAAATAAATATTTTAAAACATATTATATACTAATTCAATTAAATTTTATTAAATTAAATCTTATTATATATATTTTTAAGAAAATAAAATTATAAGAAAAATCTTAAAATTTATAATTTCAAAACTAACTTATAAATTTAAAATTCCAAAACATATAATTTTTAAAATCTACAATTTAGACATATATAAGATAACATTATTTAAAAAAATCAATATTTATTTAAAACCATATATCTCCTTTCAAAACTTTGGAAATCATTTCAAAAATATAGACCAACGGTGTCCGTATATAGTTTTCTATCCTATGGTCAAGTGATACGGATATGTATCATTTCAACCCATAGGGAATTCTAAATTAACAGGGAACTTGCAAAGTGAGAACAAATATGATAATAATATAACATATCAATAACAGGCATATATCATCAGTGATAAATTAAACAAAATATATACAGCAGGATATGGTGTCATATATCACAAGTGAACAATTACAGAGAATAGCATATCCTATATAGCAACTGTATAAATAACGGTTAAATTTAGCAGCATATTTCAATTGTTGTTTCAAGTGAAATCAAATTTAATAAATATAAGGATGTTAATCATGAGTGATTGCTCACCTTTCGAGGCTAGAGATGAACGAGAATGAGATGAGTTACGAAGTCCAAAGCAAAGCAAGATTGGCACGAATTCGACGAACAGAGCTATAACAGGGATCGATGAAACAAATCAAATTAGCTTGATATAAGCTGAAATGAAAGGAATATTATATCTATATATATACATATATATATATATATATTCTCAAAATCAATATAAAATTTAAAACACATCCATAAAATCAAAATCTATGTATATATACATATATAGATATATAACTCAAAATCATTATTTAATCTAAACCTAAATAGGATAAATCTCTATATATTTTCAAAACCAAACTCATGTATATATAAACTAATATATATACTTTCATACATGTTATATTATAAAATCAATATAAATATACTTTATTATAATATATACATAACTCAACAGCCCACATATAACTTATGTAACTTATATATAACTAATGTACTATATAACTTCCATAAGCTTATATAGACGTGGACTTATATATCTATAACTAACACATATATTACAATTAAAGTATGCTTATCCAACTGGAAATATATAAAAATATAACTCACCTTTTATTATAAACTGCAACCAAAGAATCTGACTGTGCATACATATCAAACTCTTGAAAATATAAAATTCTTATATGCGTATGTATACTTAAAAATAATATCTAGTTTAAACTTTAAAACAAAATTTTAAAATTTCGAAAATATCAATATATATAGTTTATAATTAAACATGTCGACACATGTATTTTGTACTTAAAAATCAACCAGAACTTGATATAATAAAATTCAAAAACAGATAAACAGATCAATGTATATGTAACCTACAACCTACAGACTGTAAGCTGTGCACATATATATAGTAAACATAAATTTTCTTCTTATATATACCGTAACTTATATAATATTTCTTTTATAATATAATATCTACAATAAACATATATATATATACACACACGAAACCCTCCTATAAAACTCTCTCTTTTATTTATTATATAAACATGAATTTTGCAGATCTTACATAAATTAAATAACTTATAAACATATGTATACAATAGATTATACACATATATATAACTTATATATCACAACAACTATATATATTTTTATAATTTCATACATATACAGTAAAATATAGAGTAAATACCAAGTTTCTATACAAACTTGCATATAATAATATATAAACTAAAACATAAATTCCTATATATAATACCTTTTATGAAGAATGTGAGAGTAGAGTGCAAGGAGGAGGAGGCAGGCGGCCAGAGGTGGTGGTGTGGGGTGCAACTGCCGAGGCAAGGTGGTCGAGGCTATTGGTGGAGGGAAGAGAAAAGGAGGGATGTTGGAGGAAGAGGAGAGAGGTACGGTTGCTAGTGGGTGGTCGCGGCTAGGGAGAGGAGCGGAGGTGGCAGAGGCCGTGTTGGGTTTGAGGAGGTGCGGGTGGTGGATCAGGTGCTTCTCGTGTGCGGTAAAGTCATGAGGAGGATGATGTTTGCTAGTCTTTGCAAGGAGGGCGGGAACGACAAAGAAATGGTGAGAAAGTGAAGCTTTGGGAAGGAGATGAACACACTATCTCAGGTGGAAGAATATAAATGAATAGGTTGAGGCAAATGAGAGCAATTCTATATATTTGCTTTATATACTATATTCATTCATTTTCTTATTCTTAGAACAGAAATAAAAGAGAATAGAGAAAATGAAGAATACGAAAGGAATAAAAAGAATATAGTATATTGAATGGTGGAATATAAAAAGCCCACGTTGAATTTCAGGGAATATTAATAGCTAGGTGGCCATTGAGTTATACGGTGGAAAGTTGAATGGACCAGGAATTCAAAAGGTTCAAAAAATGGTACCGATATGGTTATCCATTTCGCGGTTTCGCCGCGTACCGGAAACTGAAACACACATATGAATATATTTCGGAGATCAGCACGACGAGACGATCAAAACGGTACACCGATATCTGCGATATGACCATCCTATCAAAAGTCGATACTCTGTACCAAACTGCTACAAATTTATTGAAAATAAGATGAACGGGGCTAGAGAAGTCCAAAGTTGATGGAACGAATTTTGACGTCTCACTCAGAAGGTGATTTACATTTTTGTTATATAAAAATATTCAGATTTCGGTGATGACTGCGCAGCTTCATCGACGTTCATTTTCGAGCCTCAAAGTGGGGGAGACTTCTGAGAAGCTTTGCTATGAAATTGTTTTGATAAACAGATTTTGGTTTAAACTCCAAAAGTATGATTTGATATACAAAAGATATAAGTTATATACTTATTTCAAATGTTGAAATGAATCCGGTATTTAAAAATTTTAAGTTCTGTTGATTAGTAATCATCAAATTATTTGAATGAAATGAAATATTTGAATAACCAGAACTTATGAAATAAGAGAATAAAGAAATCTAAGCTAAATGTTTTGAGAAACTTTAGAGTTGAAGTTTGCAACTCTTAAATTGAAAGTAAAGAAAATTTAAACAAGTTAAAATAGTGAACATTCTAATTAAGTAAAATGAATCGGATTAATTTATATAATACCAAATTGCATTCTAATAACATATAATAAGACTACCAAAAGTTAAATGTTAACATGATGATTTGGATATGTAATGGGATATTATACAAGTAAACAAAACTTAAAAGTAATTAAAATATATATAAATGGAAATTTAGTTGTAATAATAAATGCTATATACTTAATTAATATATTATGAAATGATTAATGACTAAATGGAATAAATAAGTGGAACTTAAGAAAGTAGACAAATGAATAAATAATATCTTTGTAAATTGGTTATAGAATTTAATATAAATTTGCAAACAAATTTTGAAATTAAATTTGTAACTTTTAAGATAATTATAAACTTAGATAAAGTCATATATAATAAGTTGGACTTTTATAGAATGATTATAAACTAAAGTGATGATTAATAAAATGTTTCACAAATAAGTTTGTTATTAAATGAAATTATGAAAATAGATGTGAATTAAGTTGTAAAGAAACTTAAGTAAGGATATAAGAAATAATTCATTAACGATGTTGATGCTAAAAATGGAGATATGAACATTATAATTCAAATGTTTTGCGAAAATGTAAAGTAAAATTATAGTTTATAACTTTGATAAATGTTAGTTAAAAAGATGTTAAATTAATTGAATATGAATGCTAAAGGAAAGAAGCTAATATTGAATTATGAAATGAACTTTAACTTATGAAAAGCTAACCGAAATAAATAAATGGAAGAAGTTAGTGAATTCTATTAATAAAATGAGTAAATGAAATAATATTGATTTAAAATGAAAATGAACTTAAGTGTAGAATGAATATGAATAAATGAATTGATATGAGATGTTGCTAAATGTGAAATGAAACAATTGAAATTTAACAAATTGAATTGAATAAATTGAATGCAAATGAAATAGATTTGAATAAATTGGAAGTAAACCAGTTAAATGTTAACAAAAATTAAATGTTAATAAAAATGAAGTGTATAAATTGAATATAGACATTGGAAGATGTAAATTAACATAGTTATGAGTTAATTGGATAAATTGGATGAATATCATTAATGGAATGGTTTATTTTGTTGTAAATAATTGTTTTAACTATTTTGATTGCATATAATTGGTATTTTGTCGTGTATTAGTGCTAATGTTTATGATTTGGATTCAAAATTCATGCTATGTGATTCTATTTAACTCATATATGCTTTTCATATCTTCATAACTGACTACTATTCTAAATTAAGTTGAGATAGGTACATACGAAGACAGTTTGGACATATACGTGGATTTTATAAGCTTTTGCTTGCTTAATACGAGCGAACTCGCTCGTATTAATAATAATAAGGAACGTATCTTGGATTACATACCGCGATTTTATATTTTTCCCTTCGGGATGCCTAATCATTGAGAGGAGATGTATATTTGATATATATTGGGTATATTTGTGTTATATATTGAATTGTAAAAAAAATTCGATCGAGCCGCGCAAAAGGGACTCTGCCGAAATTTTCCGAAAATCTGGGTATTAGAAAAAATTTTAAGTTTTAAAATTTTTTATAACTTGTTTGAAAACTAACTTGTAAATTCTGTAAGCCGATCAGAGTGGCGTAGTAGAAGCGTAGTAATAGTTTTGCAAATAAGATTTTAATGTTTTGTAAGTTAATTATTTGAGAAAATATATCAAGTGTTAAATTCTTTATTTAATGCCTTTTTGAGGATGAAAAGTTTTGAGTGTGGGAGAATGTAATGACCCATATTTTAGCTATTTTAAATTATTAAATTTAATATGATTATTGGATAAAAACGGTTAAAAATAGAAATTTATTGTTTTATTTATGTAATTTATTTGAATACAAATTTTGAAATAACCAATTTCGAAGATTTTGACAATAACAGTATTGAAATGGAATTCTACGTATTGAATGGGTTTATAATCAATGGAAGAATTGGATAATAAATGTTGTATTATTTAGATGGAAATAATTACTGATAACTAAAATTCATTTGAAATTCATTGATTATTAATGAAATTTAATTGATAACTAAATGGTTTAAATTTAATGTTGAAATTATTTAAATAATTGGATCTTGATTAATGTGAATGAAAATGATATCGAAAATTGATTTAAATTTTATTTAAATAAGAATAAAGATTGTTGGCTTCTCAAATTGAATCTAAAAGTGAATAAATAGAAATTGGAAATTTTATATTTTAATTAACGAGTAAAAATAGCGATCTACGGCACAGTCTCGAAATTCGACAAAACTAGTTCCATTGTTCTATAATAGTGTATTATTATCGAATTACAAATTTCGTAGCGTTTGGAGTTACCGTTTGGTCGTACGGGATAGAAACGCGTTGAATTTAAAATTGAAATTTTAATATTATAATTGGGTTCGAAAAGCTATCTTCTGCATACGATCGAATTAGGTCCCGGAACACGTTCCATTGCGTTTGGAATAGGGGTATAATATTATGAATGCCTGGCGGCACACCTCGATTGGGATTCGAAAATTATAGCTAGATATATTTTAGAATTTAAAATAATATATATATATGTAGACTTGACTAGCAGCCTACTTTCTTTCACCTCAGCCCAGTCTACTCCTTATCCCAACCATCCTATACTCTGTATTAGCCACCCTACCATGCATTTCCCACGTTCTACCAGGTTTCCCTCTCCTTTATATAACCATCGCATTACAGTAAAAAAAAACAAAAACGCAATCGAAAGAAATGGCAAAGCAAACCGACCGCGGTGAACGATGTGAGGAGCACGCAGGCGTTGGTTGCGACTTCGCCTGGGAGGCGCATGCGGCGGCACGAGGTGGAGGTGCAAATCAATGGTTAGGGTTTTGGGTGCACGGTTGCTGTTGTGGGGCGCGCGCGCGGAAGAGGTAGGCGATCGGAGGTGGTTCGGCAAGGGGAGGGGACGTTCGGTTGTTCGAAAAAAAAATTGATGTCATGACTTTGATCTGGAAAAAAGGAGTTTCCTGAACAGTTCAGGCTAAGAGGGGTAAGGTTGCTCTGTTGTTTTTTTTATTTACTAATTTTGTTAATTATAGTTTAATTATAATCGTATATTAATTATCGTATAACTTTTGCATACGAGGTTCGTTTCAAACGAAATGAGAGGCGTTGAAATCGTATCGACGTCATCTACGCTATGAAACCAATTGGGAATTTATTTGAAGCTGAAAATATTTTCAGTTCAAATAAAGGTGAGTGTTTTATAACGCTCACAACGTACTAAAATATTTTGTTTATGCTATTTAAATTTGAAATTGTGAAGTGATATAAATTTATTGATTGTTGTTTGATAAATTTAGGTGTCATCTAAATTGTCATTGGAATTAGCTGTTAAAAAATAAACTAAAATTGACAGTTAAATTTGAAATTGGAATTTAATTGCGAGTAAAATACCCGATATTAATAACTATGAAATCGTTGTGAATTATATTGATTGTTTGGATGATTGATTGCGATGGATGTTATTGGTTGATATTTTGGATGATTTGGATGATTATTTATTTTGATGTATCATGTTATCATCCTATATATTATTTACAGTATATAAAACTGTAAATCAAATTATTTCGAATAAATTAAGAAATAGGTTAAAATGATTTATACCTATGGCATTTATTTTGGATTGAAATGATATATATCCATCCTTGAAATTAAAAATAACTAATCACTTGGCCATAGGATAGAAAATTATATACGGACACCGGATTGGTTAAATTAAAGGATTTAAAATTTTTGATTTGAAATTTATTTAAATGATTTTGATTTAAGGAAATAAAAAAATCAAATTGATAGAAATCAAATTATTTTCGAACTTGAGCTCGAAATGTTGAAATTTAAATTTGGTAAACGAAATGTTTTAAATAATTGAAATTGAGATTTTTAAGTTATAATCGAAATATGATTTAAATTTGATTTGATTTAAAGGAATGGAATTTTATTCGAACTTTGAAGTGATATAAAACGATATTTCAAAATTGAGCTCAGAATTGAATTATATTTGAAATTTTGGATTTTAAATTGGGTATTGAAGGTAAATTTGATTTAAGTGTTTTGAATCGATGTTTTGAAAATCGAACTCGGAATTGGTATAAATCGAAATGGTTTAAATTTGAAATTGAAATTGTAATTGAAACTAATTTGAAATTGGAATTGAAATTAATTCGAAATTGACATCGAAATTAATTTGGAATCGAAGTAAAATTCGACTTGAAATCGGAATTGAATCGATTAAATCGAAATGGAAATTTAAAGTGATTTGAATCGGGAAATTTGGAATTGAATTGGTTTGACTTCAGAACTATTTTCAAATGAATTATTTTAGTATAAACTTTTAAAAATCTATTTTTTTTAAATATTCAAATTATTTTGATTTTCCAAACTATTACTATATAAACCATTTCAATACTCAAACTATTTTCTATTAAACTATTTAACTACTTTAAAACTATTTAAACTATTTTCTAAAAATTCAAACTAGTCAAAAGGTTAGAATGTTTATATTTAAATCATGGATTTAAATATGAATTAGGTTAAATTGAAGTTATAACCCAAATGAAAATTCGAAGCAATTTTGAATTGGAACAAAAATCGAGATATTAAGACGAACATGATTTTGAATTGAAATAGTATATTTTGAGTAAATATGATGATTTCAAAATGAATTTGATTTTGGAGCAAATATGATATTTTGATATCAAATACGAATTGTTTCGAAATGTAAAAGTACCAACCGATGTGTAAAACGACATTTAATTCTTAAAGAGACCGGGGCCTCTTATTGGCATACTCTCTGTCAATATTCGGACCACTTTAACAACTGTATACGTGGAGCGATGGTCCAGAATGAAGTGGTTGGATTTGGCATCGTTTGTTGGATTTGAAGAAAGAGAACAATGATGGATTGACCTGACACTTGTGTCAATTTGAAATGACTAAAACAGGAGCCGTACCGGTCTATGAGGCTAGCTATCTCTAGCGGGCACACTTCTTCGTATTACCATCATTTACATTGTGATTGATTGGTGCGCACCCTTTGATTTTGGGAGCGTTGGACGCGGTGGGTCGTTAAGGGTTACCACCAGCCGGGAAGGGTAAACTGGTAGTATCCTACCTTGAGCATTGCCTCACGTGCCTTGTCATGCTTTTATCCCTATACGAGACCCCTACGATTTTGGTTTATTGTTGTCATATCACGGCGCATCACTGACTACCGACGTGCTACTGGTGGTGTCAAATGCAAATTGTACGCCAATGCTTAAAAACGCGTTAAGGGGGATTAATGTAAAGCCTTAACGCTAAAAAAATATTTATTTTATTGATTAGACATTATATATGTATCGTATTCTACTACATATAAATATTTTTACGGATCCTTAAGAGATGGAAAATCCCATAACATCTCTTGAGTTATTGCACGCATGTTATACACTGGATAGGAGATGTGAAACCCGGTAAACATCTCTGACGCCATGGCACTCATGTTATATGCGATATCGATATGACTCACATAAGAATATTTTAGTCCTGACTCGAGTGTTTTTTCTTTTCATTACGCTAGGGTCAGCCCTGAGTTTTTCAGCTTATTGAAGATTTATTCTAGAGGACGAAGACGAAGATTTGGTATATTATTACTATTAGTATTCCTACATCATGTTGTCAACTGCATTATTTATTTATCCTTGATGTATATATATAACTCTGATAAATGGTGTATAGATTATAATCAAATGTATAGTATAAACAGCTTCATGAACTATTTATTTGATTATTATATTTTATCGTTCCGCTGCGAGATTCTATGTTTGGTTTCTTTTTCTTTTAACCCCATTGATAATCTATATTCTCGATTGTTTAAGTTGGACATGTGTGGATTATTGTCAATTTAAATCTTCTGAAATGTGGGTCGTCACATGTTCACGTTTGATGATATTGATGATAGTGTTACTATTGTGGAGTGATTAGTATACACTTGATGATTTATATTTACATTTGACAATGTATTATTATAGTTGATATTAAATATGTATGTAAGTATATTTATGTTAAAATTTTCTTATTTGATGGACTGGGGTGTCATTGGATTTTATTGGTGGTTGATGACTATGTGATGGTATTGTTGTGGTTGCCCCATATGATGATTTGTTGAGATGGATGAGTAGAAATATTATTTTTTGCTTCTACTATTTGAATTGGTTATTTTGGTTGCGATGGTTGTAATGGTTACATTAGTTACACTGGTTGCAATGGTTACGATAGTTGCATTATTTACAATAGTGGCATTGATTGTATTGGTCGTGATGAGTGCAATGATTGCATTGATTGTATTTGAAATACTGCATATGCACCTAAAATGTCACTATATGTATGCTAGTAAAATCAAACAAGCTACACACCAAAGAAAGAATTTCCAGATGGAATATCACAATAGCCAAGAGCTATTGTATTTGAAAGGAATTTCTTTTTTGTTTATCGGAGGAGTTGCAAAGTTGAAGATGATTAGAGTGTGATCGCTCGTTGAATGGTTTGCAAAGTAAAATCATCCTCACATGAATACTTCACTTGGGTAAAATAATAGTTTTGTAGGCCGAGTTTATTGTTAGTTGATCCTCGTGTTACAGAATTATATTTTTTTTCTAAAAATTGTCATCCTTTTTTTATTTTTCAGATATGTTTTCTAATTGATAATAGTTGTCATGATTTTTTGTTTGATGTCAAATTGGATATATATATATATATATATATAATTTTGATTTATTTTTCTCTTTATTCATGACTCTTTATCTCCACTTTAACTATGACTATTGTTATCTCATAAATTTGACCAAAAAAGAGGGAGAGAGGCTAAAATTTGATGGTAGCAATTGATTTGACAATATCTAAGAAGTATTATTCTAGTTGAACATTCATTCATTGCTAGTTAAATTTCCATTCATGTACTATTATTTTTGAGCATGTTTGCAGAGAAAGTATTTGTGTAAGGGGAGCTTAACCGAAACTCATAGTTTGTCTAAAATACACATATAAAACACATCTGCATTTATCTATAAATCTTAACATATGTTTATTATCATCAAACACGGAAGATTGTGGAATAGTGCAATTGATGATTTCTTATTGATGTTAATAAACTATGCTGTATTTAATGTGTGTTTTGTAGTGCTGTTTTACAGGGTTTTTGATTTTAGTCAAAAGTGTCAACAGTTCATGATGAACCACTTAGATTTATAGAAAACAAAACTTTACATCTCGTATATATTTGGAAATAAAAGTACACTGATATAAGACTTTCTACATCCAAAAGAATTTGCTGTAAGTTTATCAAAAATAGAAGTACACTGGTACATTGAACCACTCATACCAATTTAACCAAATGACCATCATTCAGAAGTGTTCAAATACATCACTATTCCTAGGCTACATTTCTACAAAGAGATTTTTCTATATGGTAAGGAACTACGTGACATTCCGGGGTTACGGACCTTTTTTAATAAAACAGCTGTCATTGTCTTTTGTTACAAATCAACTGATCGGCATACACAAATCTCCAACTCCAACCATTCATATCATCTCATACTACAACCATTCAAATAATCTTTAACTTGAAATTCTACCAAAGCATTCATCATATCATCATTGCACATGGCTTATCACCATAATACAGTACAACAATAAACTTTGATCATCTCATTGCACATCTTATCCCGTATAACTAAGATCAAAAGCTAAATGAGATCTAAACAAGATGTGAATGTACAAAAGCAGCAACATCGACTCATGACATTCATCCATTCAGATCTCATCGACATCATTCACTAAACTACAACCTTGTCAACGAGCAACAAGTTATCGGAATTTAGACAACCAAATCTAAAACATGATTTTCCACTTGTGACAGCATCATTTCAATTTTTGATGACTCCAGATTTGAGTCTCCTCCTTGCGGTAGCACTGTTCAAACCCAAACGATCTTAGATCATAAAATCCTCCTTGTGGCACCGGCGTTCAAACTCAAATTAAATTAGTTTCGGGAATCATCATTGTGACAACAACATTTAAATGCAGACGAACTTAGATATGAGAATCCTCTTTGCGGCAGCAATATTCAAACGCAAACGAACATAGAACCGAGAATCCTCTTCCCCCGCGATAAGCAATCCAAGGCTAGCATCCTTCCTTTAATTACAGTGATAAAAAATTAGCACGTATAATTTTTTGATTCATGCTATATACACCCCAACGGGACTATAATTTACCGCAAAAGAAAAAAAGAAAAAAGAAAAGATACGTACATCATATTACCAACACTACAACAAAACAACCATATTACAACCTTTAGTTTACAACTTGCATAAACAAACTGTTGTAATATGCACTTATAACAACTGTTTATTTTAGCAGTTGTAACAAATGTACTTTAAACAACTGCTATTTCTACCGCAGTTGTAATATATTTCTATAACAACTGCTTTTTGTGTTCAATTGTAAATACTTATCTTTTAACAACTGTTGTGTTTTCAGGCAAATTTGACCGCTCAAATTATTATCGTGAAATAAAATTTAGGCCGCCAAAATTCCTAATTCTAAACCCTAACTCCATCTCATCCCTCTCCGCTATTGCCATCCATGAATCTAAATCGCTCCCCTCACATCGAAGAAACCCTCAACGAACCCTCACTGGCGATGAAATCCTCAACGAACCCTCATTGGCGACTAAACCCTCAACAAACTCTAACTCGCTACGCTCACATCTTTTGCTGCTCGCGTCTTTTGCTGCTCGCGTCTTTTGCTGCTCATGAAGATGTTAACAAAATCAATGTTCAGAGAAGTAATTTCAATAGATCGATGGAAGGAGGTAAGGTTTTCAATAGCAGTGAGCATGATGTCCACAGCGGTCCTAATCCAGTTTCTAATAGGTAATCAGTTGTTTAAAAATAAAAGTTTTGTGGTTTTACTTTGTTCGAGAAAATCAAATCAGATGTATATGAATAGCTTATTGGGGAGACGTGTAATTTTGTGCATATATATGCAGTTGTGAGATTTATACAGCCTCCTCCTTCCCTTCTGTTTTTTTTTGCTAACTTGTTTATTTGGTCTAATATTGTGATGTGAAATAAGTCTGTCCAGAGAATGAGAAGATTGAAATGTGTCGGCATGAAAAATAACATTGCTACAGTTATAATAATCGAGTTGGAAGTATTTATTTATTTGTGATTCTTTACACGGCTGCATGAGGTTTGTTTGCAACAAAAAGGAAAGCACTATTGTCTGGTTCACAATACCAGATTAACAAAATTAGCGATGACACTGTAAACATATATGAAATTGATCTTCATTCTTCCCGCATGCTACATAACCCTTCCCTTGGTTTCCGAACGACATAGCGAGATCCAAAAATAAGACATTTTACCTGTGGCCAGCATGGAAAAAGGCAAACATACCAAAATTTTATTTTGGGTTATTTTAGAATTGCAGAGGTTTAGGTTAGTTTTAAAACTGTTTGAAAGTGTGTGTCGATATTTAACACATCAATTCAACAATAAAATGAAATGTTTGTTATGTCTTTGTCTGTGATATTCAATTTGATACACATGCTCGGAGTCTAGTATGCATTTCAACTTAGCTACGGTTCATTCTCTGTTTCTTGGTGAAAGCCGATCTGTACTCCTAATGGTCAGTTAACTCCCACTTAACTTTTGTCCTATTGGCAACACACGTGTTTTAGTTGTTCTTTTTATGTTTCATTGAAATCATATCAAATTTGACTTGCCTCTTCGGATGTTAACCCTTCTCAAATCATTGTCTAATTTGTGTCTCTTTATTGAAACGTAGATGACTTTATTCAACAAAAGTACCTTAGAACCTTCCTTTATGTAAGATGAACGGAAATGGAAACGGGATGTGTGTATGTTTTATCGTGTGGAGCAAACGCAAGATAATTGGTAATCAAAAACATTGATGACACCGACATATTTACAAGCTGAAAAGCATATGCATGAATGATACTTGAATTTTTTATTTACAAGCTGAAAAGCATATGCATGCATGATACTTGAATTTTCAAAAAGGATGTTAACGTCATCTCCTTCTGCGTTGTTTTCATCATTTCATACTTTGTACTTAGCTTTTGTAGGATATCCTTTTTACTTCATATATTAGCTTGTTGTGTTACAAAAATATAATGTTATTTTTACATTTTTTTTCTAGCTAAAAGCAAATCCAGAAACTATCATGAAGGCATGGAATTAGCCTCATCCAAAACCCAATTCCGTATAGTAATCCTTCACTATCCATCATACTTGACCATGACTTCTGTCTTAAGATTTTGAAAATATCAGGAGATCATCCGCATATATTAAATGAGTTATTATAGGATGATTGTTATAAATTGGAGTAATATTGCCTGCAACATATTCCATGTCCATTAAAATGCTAATATACTCCATGGCAACTGAAAACAAATACGATGATAAGGCATCACCTTGCCTCAAACCTCTATTGCTTTTTATGAATCCATGAGGAATACCATTAATAATGATAGAAAAAGACGGTGAAGAAATATACTGATAAATGAATTTGCAGAAAATTAAGGGGAAATTCATTTTTTTTATAATATAAATAATAAATTCTTTGTTTATTCGGTCAAATACTTTCTGCAAAACAATCTTTAAGCACATTCTCTCTGAACCTTTCCTATTAAAGCCTCTTGCCATTTCATATGCTAACAAATTATTTTCAATCATATATCTACCTAGAATAAATGCATTTTGATTGAAAGAAATAAGGTCAGGTAGGACTTTCTTTATTCTGTTGCATCGAATAGTACTGATAATCTTGTATAAGATATTGCAACATGAGATGAGCCTGAAGTCCTGGGGTTCATTAGCATTATAGTTTTTAGGAATTAAGGTGATAAATGTATGATTTATCTCCTTAATCAGCTTACCACCGAAAAATGCATCATTAGATGCTTGAAGTAAATCATCTTTTATTTCATCCCAATGTACTTTGAAGAATTCTGCACCAAAGCCATCTAGACCAGGACTACCGTCATCATTAATGTTAAATACAGCACCATATTCTTCATCCATTGTAATTCTTCTAGCTAGCATTTGATTACCAGAATCAGAAATGATCTTTTCAGGAACAATATTTGGGAAATCGGAGATAATAAACTGAGTATTATAGAGGTCTTGAAAATATTGGTACGCTTTATGAGCAAGGCTATTATTATCAATTGAAACGTTGCCATCTACATCAAGAATATAGTTGATCTTGAGTTTCTCTTTGTTTGTAGACATTTTTGCATAGAAATACTTAGTAGGAAGATCACCATCTGTTAACCATTTTAATTTTGCTTTCTATTTCAGGTCGATTGACTGATTAAACAAATTTTCCTTCAACTTCTGGAGATTATTTTGACAATGAGAAAGAAGCCCCTGATCATTAGGATTATCAATAATGAGATTGTATAGTATGTCATTTTCATGTTTCAGCTGCACATTTTGCTTGGAAAGACTTGTCAGGCCCTTATTCCATGCTTTCAGGTGATGTTCAATTATTTTGAGCTTCTTGATAATGCTATATAGGGAGTTACCATTGATCTTATATTTTAATACATTAGAGACAATATTAAAGTAGCCATCTCTGAGATACCAGCTATTCTTATATCTGAATGGAGAATTTTAAGCAAGTCATTATTTATACTCTTACAACTCAGATTAATATAAAGAGGTGTATGATCACTAGTAGAATGATTTAAAGCTTGAGCAAAGAATTTTGGAAATAACGAGGCAAGTTTCTGATTGATAAATATTTTGTCAATTCTGGGGTGTGTGTTAAAACTAGACCCTCCTCTCCAAGTATAGAAATTACCTTTAATTATAGGTTCAATGACATTAAGGTGAGATATGCATTAAGAAAATTCATTGTTAACAATGGATGATTGGGATTGATAATTTATTCTATCTGAAGCATATAAGATGTCATCGAAATCTCCTGCTATAATCCAAGCAATGTTATCATCTGGTTTGTTGTTTATAAGGTGCTTCCATAGCTTAGTTCTCTGATGATGAAAATAAAGCCATAAACTGAGGAGATACAAAGCTTGAAACCTCGCTTATTAATGAGAACGCAAGTTATACGTTGCTGGTCTATATAGATAGTATGATGACTCCAGTATGATCTATTATAACCCACTAAAATACTTCCTTTACAATCAGTAGAATTTCGGAGTTTCCTTGGGGTTAGTAAAGCGAAATGGGGGCCACCCTAGCCCATTGAGTGCTCTACCACGGGCCATTTAAGAATTCCCAGTTCTTAAATTTGCATATATAATTAGATATAGATTGGTTTGAAAGTTTATGCTCGGCAATAGACATGAAATTAATTTCTTTATTCTTTATCAAGTCATATAAATCCTTGAGCTACAAAAAACGTACAATCAAATCAATTTTTTTTATCAGTACTTTATTTGAAGAAGACCAATTTAGTTATGTTTTGCCAAAGGAATTACTTTTGGTCTGCAATTTTTTTGCTTAGTTTTTCTTTTTATTTATTTGAAACAGGGAAAACTTTTGGTCTGCAATTTTTTTTTTAAAGAGAAGAGCATATGTACAGACATTTTAATCCTCCTGAGTTTAATTCTTGTTTTAAAGCTTGATGTTGATTTTATTGAATTACTTTGCCCCTTCTTCTTCTGATTTATTCTTTTCTTTTGAATCTTAGAACCTGACTTGGATTTTCTTCTGCCTCATGTTTTTTTTTCTTTGAAGTTTTGTTTGCAACTGAATTGGTCTTCAGGTTTTGTTTCTTTAATTTGAAACTTACTTTTATTTCAGATTTTTGTAGAGAGAGATTTAAGAATTTGAGCTTGAAGATGATTCTTTCCTTCTTTTATTTTACTGACCATGCCTATCATCTTCAACCCAGTGCAACAGTAGTCCATTGCACTACTTCTTATACTTGTACACACTTCAAACTCTACCAGACAAACCAAGCATCCCATCGAAATCGAACATCTCATCAATCGTCGAAACCCAAATCGAAACAAACCCAGAACCACAAATCGCAACCTCAATTCAAACGCCGCCAATTGATTTGTGTTTCGAATTCAATTCAAGATAGGAATGTTTCATTTGGAAATTGATTGGAAATTTTAGTTATAAACAACTTAGCATATGAAAGAAATCACAGTCTGATATCATAGTCTTTACATATAAAAAAATCCTATAATTAGTATGATGTTAATTTTCTACATGTTATGGTTTTTTTCCAGGTTGATCACTTAGCAAAAGAAGCTTGAACTTGTTGCATCCATGGGTAAGAACGAGCAACATCAAGAAGAGGTAACCATCTTGAATAATAATACCAACTGAATTTTGTCCTGGAGAAATAAAAATGATGCTCAAATCTTTTCTTTTTATTCCATTTCATTTTGCAAATCATTTACAATTTTTTTTGTTACAACTTTCTTTTACATATACAATTTCATTTACTGTTTTTAACCCCACACTTTCTGTCAATTTCACTTCCACTCTATGGACATAACTGTGCAACTGTGCACATCCACTTTACTGCTGCACCCTTTACTTCTGGTCATACTACTACTGCCTTGCCACAGTCCTCACGAACTCTTCCATCACACTGCCTTACTCACTGAACAACCAATTACCACAAATAGTTCATTCCATCACACTATTCACAGTGTAAATGGATAATGGATATGAATGCAACTAGCAGGGGTAAATAAGTTGAGGCATGTGCAAATAAGTTTCAGTTTCAGTTTTTTATGACTGAGATCATGCTATAGTTTCAGTTTCAGAATCAGTTTACACTTGCAAATTATTGGGTTGGCAAAGAAATGCTGTCGCAGAAGCAACAATTGCATCTACTGATCCTACAGTTTTAGTGCATCATGTACCACTCGGAGCAGATGCTTGGAAAGTTTGGATTGATTCAGCGGTGGAGCCCGAAGCTATTTTATATAGGCATACTTCGGATATCTATACTATTGGACAAGCGGTGGGGACGACTGTTGCTTGGCATAAGGAATTTATCTCTTTTAATTAGTATGTATATGTACTCTTACTGAAACATGTTATGGATTTAGTTGTGTTTTGTATTGAACTTATGAATTCATAGATGGTGTAAACTCGAATTGTTTTCGATTTTCTTGAATGCAAATGTTTTGTGTTGTTTCAAGTAATTTGCATGATTGTGTATAATATTAATGAAATATTGGTTTTAGTTATGATATTAAGAAATTTATAGCAGTTGTCATAAGATGATTATGGTTGTTTATAGCAGTTGTAAAAATGTTTATTGCAACTGTTATTGTTAGTTGTATTTCATCCTTTTACAAGTGCTAAAAGCCGTTGTAAAAAGCCTTTTACAACTGCTAAAAGCAGTTGTAAATGGTTTTCCGTAGTGTAAATAAGTTTTTTACAACTAGCAGGGGCAGTTGTAAAAGACCTTTTGCAACCGCTAAAAGCAGTTGTAAGTAGTCATTTACAACTAACATGTGGCAGTTGTAAAATAAGTTTCTACAACTGCTTCTGCAACTGTTCAAGACAGTTGTAAAATAATTGGGATCTATTACAACTGCGGATATAACGACTGGCGGGTGCCAGTTGTAATAGACTTATTACAACTGTTTTTAGCAGTTGCGAAAAGGTATTTTTGTTGTAGTGCAAGAGTCATTCAGTAGTTATATGCCGATCGGTAGTCGTCTGTCAACCGGCTTCGAGTATGATTTTTTTACAACGGCCAAGTTTCGCCGAACGGTAGTTATATGTCGTAACTTATATTCATTAATCTATTGTGCACCAACAATCAGCTTGGGTAGTATAAAATAAAGTATGGGTAATATGTAGCATCCAATTAAACTAGACTAGGTAAAATGAAGAGTGGGTAAATTGTAGTTCTCATTGGGATGTATATAGCATGACTCTAATTTTTGGTTGAACAAAGAAACTTTTTGAAGAATTTTCATTTAAAGAAGCTTGAGTGGTCAAAGTTCTCAAGGGTTGCTAAATACAACACAAAACACACTAGGTAATACCCGATCTAAAAAATACCACCAAAATTTGAATCTCTACTTATTAATAACCGAAATACACCACAATGATTAATTTAATCATTTTAATATTTCAGTCAGAAGCTATGGAAAGTAAATAATTTCAAATTTGATTTTCATTTTAAATCTCAATTGGTAGATTAGGTCGAACTATTCTTGACCCAATAGTGGTATATTACGATATCAACTTTAGATGTGTTCTTTAAGGTTTTTTCGATCTCCTTCCTTATTTCAACATCAGTTGGTTAGATTTTCAAATTTTGATGTTTTACTTGGATAATCAGTTACCAAATCCTGACTACTATAATACTTTTGGGTATTAAAAATTGATTGTATATATAATATTGAGCTATGATGCTTCGATTGTACATAGTCGAGTTTTTTATTTCATATGTGGTTGTACAAATCTATTATCATCATTTATGACTCATTTTATAAAATTGTTATTGGCATGTAGCATTCAGTTGTGAACAACCGATAGCGGTGGTATTTTTATAACAAGTAGTGGTGGTATTTTTAAGTGCAAAATAAAAAATAAAAGGTGGGGTTTTCAACCGAGTGTTATTCAGTACCTTCTTTGGTGCATTTAGCAAGTCTCAAGTTCTTCTACAGGGCACGGGTTTTTCTTTTTGGAGCAGAAAAAGTGACAACAATTTTGTCACGTGATAGGAAAGACTTTTAATTTTTTTTATTTATTCAAGTAGATCTCTTCATTCTTCTTGTTCTATTCTATAAATCTGTTTTGTTTCTATTTGAACTCTAGAATTTTTAGGTTGAACTATGGTGTGTAGTTTATGGATTCTCGTCTCAAGGGATTGAGTCGAGGCAGAATTATAAGGTATAAAGTTAGAATATTTGTTAGCAAGGTTTGCGAGTTTACTAGTTGTAAGCATTTGAATATTTAACTTTAGTAGTAACTTTGGGGGTAGAAGTAGGCATTAGTTGATTAGTGGTCGAAGTTGGGTATATCTTTTTGTCATTTATTTTCCGCTTTTATGTTTCCCTACTTTATTTTATATTTTATCCGTTTGTACCAAAATTGGGCACAACACTCTTCGGATGTATTTGAAGAGATAAAATGAAGAAAGTAAATGTAAAATGAAGCAGATCTAACAAACACATCAGTAAACAGATAAGAAAATGCATAGAAACACACAGATTTAGAGTGGTTCGGCGAATTGCCTACGTCCACTATGAAATGATTGATGTTTTATGAATTTCACTCGCTGTTTACAAAAGATTACAACATTATAACTGAAGTATGATAATGATTTCGGTAGAGTATCAGCGTAGAGAAGCCAAAAGTCCCTTTTCTGTAGGTTCTGGGCTGCTATTTATAGGTGTAGGCTGCAAATATCTCGCTCAGATCTCGATTGACCTCTTCTCTCACATGGGTGGGCCCATGTGATCGATCCCACGTGATTTGCACTCGGTCCGTGATCAATACGAACGAATTTCGTATCGATCAAGATTTGGTCCAACCGAGTCAAAATTTGGCATGGACGTTCTTTAGGTTGTACGCAAGCTCCTGTGAAAATTTGGTAGCATTTGGATTTGTAGATTGTGAGTTATGATCGATGCAAATTCGGGTTTTATGTAGGCTGTTTGGTTCGCATCGATCGAAACTGTCTTGTTCGTATCGATAGTCTTGCTCTGTCCGTATCGATAGTCTCTGCTTTGTTCGTATCCATTGGTTGCATCTCACTTCGTATCACTTTTGCGCACTCCACTTCGTGTCGGAAGTGGACTAGGAATGACGTCACTGGCATGGATACGAAGAGAGTGGTTATATGATGGTTGATGGATACAAACAAGGCCTTTCAGCGGATGGATACGAACAGTCGAGGCCTGATGGATACGAACAAGGCCTTTCAACGGATGGATACGAACAGTCGAGGCCTGATGGATACGAACAAGGCCTTTCAACGGATGGATACGAACAGTCGAGGCCTGATGGATACGAACAAGGCCTTTCAGCGGATGGATACGAACAGTCAAGGCCTGATGGATACGAACAAGGCCTTTCAGTGGATGGATACGAACAAGGTGATTGTTGAAATTGCATCGATCATATCTTGAGCATACGAACTCCGATTGACTTGAAATTTGGAACGTTGGCTTTCATAGCTTTGCTTGTCATGTCATATCAATTTTAGCTCGATTTGGACTCGAGAAAAATTTACTAGTATCCATATTGAACCTATGTATAACCGATCTCCAAGACGAACTGTCATTGGTTTCTAGTCAAGTTCTTGGTATCACGGCCTTGCCAAAAGGCGGGATAACATTTACCCCCCAAAGTACATCTTTTGTGAAAATGACGTGCTTTGAAAAGCCGCATCCTTCATTCTGAAAAAGTTCTATCTGATTCGCTGAGTAGTTGCTATCTTTTTGTCAAAAGATGTAACCTTTGATTGAAACGACAGTGATGTAGATGTCGAACTGTTGATTGTCAATGATCATGCAGTGTTTTGTTGTAACTGAGTGTTGAGTGCTAGCGATTTGTTTCACTGTTGTAATTGTCACTTGGTGAGCATCCAAATATTGTAAATTTAGAAAATTGAATATTAGTTCGTCATACGCGTACGTATGTTAGCCTGACTCCCGTCAATGTTTGGACGTTCACGGGTCGTTGTCTAGTTTTTTTTATATCGAGTTTCATATCGATCCTCTCCTGGATCGATGTGAAATTCGAGTTGTAACAACGTTCGATGGTTGTTTTAATTCCTTCCTTCATATCGATCCTCTCCTGGATCGATCTGAGATATTGGAATGTATGCTTCGTATCGATGGCTATTGACACGAAATGGATAGTCCTTAGGAATGCTTCGTATTGATGGAGTTGAGTGGCTCAAATACGATCATGTAGTGGCTTTTGTATCAATGGGCTTCACATCGATGGATACGAAGTTGATGGCTGGTCACTGATGGACACAAAATGTACAAGTGTTAGCTCATGGGACAGCTGTGCGAAGGATATGCCATTTCTCATTCCTCTATTCAAGAGGGATGCCTTGTTGTAGATAATCTTTGATATGAGTCATTCGTGACTCCTTTTCTGGCTTCGTCTCTAAGATTTAATCGATCGTCATCCTTCAATGCTTGGAATAATAAGTATTTCAACTGGGACAAAGTCTATTTGTCGCGCATCCCCAGAACTGATTAACTTGGCCCATGACTCGGCTTTTTCATTTTGTTTTCTGAGGATGTGCGTAAGCTAGTAGCTCTTGGACCCAGCTGAGATAAGGAGCCAGACGTTGCCCCCTAGTTAGATAATCTTCCCTGACTTGGCGTACTACTAACCAGAAATCACATAAGACATGTAAAGTTTCCACTCATAGTTTTCTTGCAATTTTGAGCGTGGTGACTAAGGCTTCATACTTAGCTTCGCTATTTGTTGCCGTGAAGTTGAGTTTCAGGGTGTAGCAGATCGATCGTTCCTTAGAGTCATTAATTCAACTTCGACATTAGTAAGCCAATTATCGGAAGTTCCATCTATGTATGTTCTCCATCGGTTGGACGGTTCTCCACTGTTCTTTGGATAATCGTCTGATGCAGTGAATTCAGATATGAAGTATGCTATTGTTTGACCATGGATAGCTCTATGAGGGAGATAAGTGATATCAAATTGGATTTGCTCGATATTCCATTTGAGTAACCTTCCAGACATCTAAGGTTGCCATAGGGCCTATCGTAATGGTTGATATAGACGTTAATGTGGTGAGGTTGTCTATAGCTAGCTTTCATCATATACTGATCTTTGTATTCGTTTCTCTTCACATAGCAATGCGATGCTTATGGCGTGTGTTGACATGGCCCAATTGATGTATAAATCTTTGCTATCCAACAGTTCGGATAAAATTCTCTAAGCGATCTATCAGAGCTAAAACTGCATCAACGCAGTGTTTAGTCCATTCAAAAGTATTCTTCCCTCTCTTGGTCAGGTTGAAGAAGATAATACACTTGTAGATGGTCCTAGAGTGGAATCAGCTTAAGACGGTAATCTTTCGACTTAAGTTATGTACCTGCTTGGTTGTCCTTGGTGCATAAATGTCTCTAATTGTCATAATTTTCTGGAAATTAGCCTTGATTTCATGAGAATTGATGTTGAAAACAAAGAATCTTTCTGATGTAATGGTGAAATAGCATTTCAAAGGATCGAGTTTCATCCTGCAATTTTTGGAGAGCACTGAATATCTCTGCCAAGTCATCGATGTGCTCGTTTGATACTCGTGATCTCACGAGCATATTAACCACATCTACTTTCATCGATCGACCGATCTGATTTTTGAATGATCTGTTAATCGTCCTTTGGTAAGTAGCATAAGCGTTCTCAAGTTTGAATCTGGGGATTGCAACATAGCACTATAGGCCCGGTTCAGTAACGAAACTGTTGTATTCCTGGTCTGGGACATGCTTCAGTATCTGATTATATCTGAAGTTTTGTGTCTATGGAAGTGAGCAATTCATGTCTGATGGTCGAGTCCACCAATTGGTTGATCCTTGGAAGTGGAAGGTTGTGCTTTGTCATGTCTTGTGCAAATCTGAGTAGTCGGCGTACGTCTGCCACTCTCTGTTCGTTTTTCTTATAAGTAGAGGATTGGACACTCATTTTGGGTAGAGGAACCCATCGGTTTTGAGTAAATTCACCTCCTCTTTAAGTGCAGCAGATCTCTCTGGGTTCACGTCGTATCGTTTTCATTCACCGAGACATGCCTCGGGTCGACATTTAACGTAGGGTTCTCAATAGCTGGTGAGTGTCCATATGTGTATATGAGGTTGAGTCCAAGCAAACACATCAAGATTCACCCGGAGCAACGCAATTTACTATTTCATCATCATTGCGCTGAGTTGTGATCTAATCTTTAGTACTCGTGATGGGTTGTAGGCGCTTTATGTGCTTATTTGCAATGGTAAATGATCAGGCTTATAGGGACGTTGAATCAAAGGCTTAGTAGAGTTTAGCCTTGTATCGCGTGCTGCAGCATAGCTGGCTCCATCTATGAGTTTGAATCTACTTGTGTCGCCGAGCAATGCGCTTTCCATTCAAAGTACTCGCGATCCATTGCTCATCGGAAGGGTCAGAATGATGATCAGTTGCCTATAAGTTCGGGTATTGGTCCGATGATTCTATCTCTAGGCATCCTTTCGGTCGCAACCTAGAGTTGTTATGAATATCAGGCATGGGTCATAGGTTCAAGTTGTCATAGTCAGATCTCGGATAATCACTCTTTTGCCCCTAGTCTTGGATTGATGGACGTATTGTGCGAATGATCGAGCCTAGCTTCTGCTGCGTTTATACTATAGTCCAAGCTGCAAGAGCCAGAGTTGTTTGACGAACGATCAAATTACGTTCATCTTATTTCTCGCGCGTGTCACCAAGTCTGGGGAATATCTTGATGAGTAGCAAGGTAGATAATGTCCGCTTTAATCTCGCATTCTATCCCGTTGAACCATGAGATCGAGTTAACCGATGGAAGGCTGAGTTGTGCCTTATCTTGCATTCTGTCCTAGTTCTTTCCTCTAGGCAGAATACTTCATTGCCTCGCCGACATTCAAACATGAGCTAAGTTTTGGACGATCAATGACATTCACTTCACTGCTTATGTCGCTATACTCTGGGCAGAAACTGAAGAGTGAATTGTCCAGTCAAATCCAATGCGGGATTGATGCTTCCCTTGCCGAATCTAGGGCAAGAATTGGTGTGCAGATGTTTAGGTCGCACTAGTTTTGAATTTCTCTTTTAATCGAATCATGGTAAAAGTCAAAGAATGAATGGTCACATTGCATTCTTTTGGAGTTGGGTGATCAACCACGTTCATTTCGATTTACATTCTCCCGTCAGATCTAGGGATAAAGTCAGCTCGAATGCAGTCAAGTCATGCTCATCTGGTCTCATGCTCTTCCTGACGGATCGAAGAAAGGCAACGGAGGACGAATGGCCAAGTCACACTCATTCGTGGTTTATTCTTCTATCCATGCTTTATTGGTTAAAGGTATTTGATGGAGTTCGGGTCACATCGATTTGTAGTCGAAGAGGATCGATATTGACCGTCGATTCAATGGAAAGATGTAGAATGCTCAGACCTCATTTCCTATCGATCCAATGGTATGATATGAAAGGTGTAGATCGATGTCGCCCGTCGATCCGGCGGTACGATATAATTGGTTGCTCAGAAGTTCGAGCATCGTTCTGATTGGGTAGCATTAGGGTCTCCTTGTAGTCGTTGCCTTAAGTTGTAAAGGATGCTAAGCTGGAGATGTAGCAAGTCACCTTTCTCTTCTTTCGGTGATTTGTACTTCTGCCCCCAGTCTTGGGTTAGCAGAGTTAGTTCGTGGATGGTCTAATTGTACCTGTAGTGAGTTTATACTCCTCATGTCGAGTTTAGGTCAGAGTTGGTGAATGAATGGTCGAATCACATTCATTCGTTTACCTATTCTTGTAGCCACACTTTGGGGATCAGAGTCAGTTGTAGGGCCATTCATCACACCTATTTGATGTTTATGCCCCTGTCCACACTCTGGGGACTAAGATTTTTTTGTAGAAAATGGTCGGACCGCATTCTCCTCGGTCAATTCCTCTACCCCCAGTCAAGGGCAAAAGTCGAAGTGTGGTCGGTCAAATTACAACAACTTTAGTTTGATGCTTCTCCCACTGAACTGTAGGAAGGAATTTATTGGCAGATGGTTAGGTCACATCCGTCCATGTTGCATGCAGAATCCATCGGATCACAAGCGAGAGTTAGGAGATGAACGGTCATGTCACGTTCATTTGCAGTTGAATGGTAGTAACTTCTATTTAGAATAGGATGTTCAGCTAGGTCCGATTTGCGAATCTGCGTCTCCCTGTCGAATCAAGGAAGAAATTTTGTCTTGAAGGGTTGGAGTGCATCCCTATAAAATTATGTTATGGGTCCCATGCCGGGGACAAGAGTTGATGCATGGACGGTTGTGTCACGCCCGCTTAGTGCTGGATGGTCGGATCGCATCCAATTTTGTGTGTTAAGTGTGCCCCCATAACAGGGGAAGATTGGAAAGCAAACGGTGGAAACACATTCGCTTTTTGTACTACAGAACTTGCTGAGGAACCAGAGTTGATAGATGGACAGTCGAATAGCATCCCTTTTGGTATTCATATTCCAAACCATGCTTTGAGGACTGGAGTTTGTTGATGGGTTGTCAGTCAAACCCATTTGGTATTTATACTCCAGTCCGCGCTCTCGGGACCAGAGTTAGTTGAAGTTTATACTCCAGTTCGCACTTTGGGAATCTGAAGTTAGTTGATGTTTATACTCCAGTTCGCACTTTGGGAATCTGGAGTTCGTTGATGTTTATACTCCAGTTCGCACTCTGGGAACCTGGAGTTTACTCCAGTTAACACTCTGGGAATCTGGAGTTTGTTTGATGTTTATACTCCAGTTCGCACTCTGGAAATCTGGAGTTTATTGATGTTTATACTCCAGTTCGCACTCTGGGAATCTGGAGTTGGCCGACAGATGGTCGGTCACATCTGTTTAGGCATTAGGATTTCGTTCACATTCTGGGAACAGGAAGTTGATCGGATACGTGGATGGTCGTATCACATCCACCCCGAGTAGGCAAGCGAAGTCGTTAGATGGACAGATCAACCCTCCTTGAGATTGCAAATATGAAGGGCGAGGTCGTTAGATGGATAGATCCATCCTCCTCGGGTTTAGATTAAACATGGGCGAAGTCGTTAGGTGGACGGATCCAACCTCCTCGAGCCCACGTCCGTAAGTTTATGCTCCAGCTCACACTATGGGAGCTAGAGTTAGTTAGAGGATTTTCATGTATCAATCCCTTATTGCCGCAGTGTGATGGCTTGTCCCTGAGCTCGGGTTTCACTTAGCGAGTGATCTGTAGGATCCCGATTAATTTCCACTTATATGCCCCTCAACGAAGGATGAGATTTAGTTTATGGACGGTTGGATCACGTCCATGTTCGTTTGGATTCCACTTTTGCTAAGCCTAAGGAGTAAGATTAGTGTTCTGGCAAGCTTTGTGCTCGAGCATAGGAAAGGATGGTCGAACTACATCCACTTTGAGTTGTGTATTTCCCCTTAAGTCGGGTGCAAGAATTGGAGAGCAGACAGTCAAGTCACATCCAATTTATACTTTGCATTCTTCCGATCGAGCTAAGGAAGAGTATTGAAATGATAGCTCGTGATGGTTAGCGAGTAGGCAATCAGCCGTCGATGACTTTAAATTGAGGGTTGGCCCCTGATGAAGTCGGTTTAAGGCATAATTGTTTTGCCGAATCACAGACGCAAACTGGGGAGTGAACGGTCAAATCATATCCACTTTAAACATGTGTTCTCAAATAACCCCAAGTGTCTAATGTAGGATTGGATGCGTAGACGGTCAGGTCACATCCACCCTTGGTGTGATTCCAATTTTACTGGGCATCAGAAGAAGCATAAGTATTTTGGCGAGCTTTAAGTACAAGATGGAGAGTACATTGTTGGGACATATCACTCCAAGTCTTTCCCAGATCTCCAATTAAATTGCATAGGCGAATGAGTGGATGGTCGGTTGCATCCACTTTGTACTAGAGTCCTGACCTTGACGGTCTCTTTCGCTTTGATGCCTTGCCCTCAGTCAGGGGCATATAGTAGCCGATGAGTGGTTGAATCATGCTCGTCATGATTATACCTCAATGATTTGATCATAGTCCACGGAGGTTGTTTTACACCCAACCTTAAGTACTCGGTTACCTACATCATTTGCAAGTAGTTTAATTCAAGTCGGTCATATCTCGCAAAATAAACGAAATTGAAACAGAAATAATTCAAAAGAGATCGGATTAAATCTCATTGATAAGTGAAGCGGCGTCGCATGCTCGCTATTGCACTTCGGTCCAGCCCTTCACAGTTGGAAGTCTAACGCAAATGGTTCAATTTGATCAAAGTCCTTGATCGATAAGGGTTGGGGGTTCCCGGTCCTTCATTTTATGGGGCTTGCTTATATTGTCGGAGCTATCCTTTTCGGAGCAGCCTTATGGCGTTGGTGTCTATGGTAGCCATCTAAAGAAGAGGAGTTTTCTGATCTAGAGTATGGAGTAGGTTCCCTCCTTATCTCGCCATGTTGATCCTTCATCTGATCCATCAACTCAATATTGGCCTGGACATGTTGGTGTAGTCGTCGGCGGCGGCTACCCACCAGTTCTCTTATACAAGTCTGGAAATAAGCTCTGGTGCTGAATTCATTTATGGGTATTGGCAGCAACTGGCTGTGGGCTTTGGATAAATTCATTGGCTGCCAGCTTCTTCATTCCCTTCAACAATATGAGAACTAGAGCTGGCATGTCTAACCACGATTAACAGTGTTCTTTGAGGAATGGGGGAAGACATTTGCATTTGATGGCAGTCATCACTCTTGGTGTAAGCCATGCACAATTCTCACTTCATGAGGTAGTGCCGGGGGTTATATTTCCAAAGTACACTGACGTAGTCAGCATGTTGAGTTTTTGCTGGAAAATCTGCATGTAGGATGGTTTCAATAAATAGGTCTGGACTGGGAAAGATACTTCTATCGACATTATCAGGTCCATTTTATGGCTACGGGGTCTTGTAATACCGGTGAATGATGTATGCACGATTGCCCAACGTTCGAGTGGTTGGTAATGCCGATTGGATGGTGAGTTGGTTAAGATGGGCTCATAGATTGGTGATTATTTCTAATTTTCACCCAGGTAGGAGGCCCTTGTAAGGTAGTAAGGAAGTCCTCTTAAGGTTGTATGTCATGCTTCTAGTCATATGGACACGGTATGATTAAGATGCGGGCATTTGAAGACGGTTCAATGGTGACCAGCTATGCTTTGAGTTGTCAGAGTAGTCAGTGTAGGGCAGTCGTCATATCGGCCATCGTACCATAGTTGTCAATTCAGGAGTTTAAAAGCTGGCCAATTGGGGGAAGTTGCAGTCCACCTTAGAAGCATGATATATCAACCAACTCTAGTTCTTAGCGTATTAGCTAGGTTCTCCAGCCTTTGGAAGCACCGGTTGAGTAGTATTTCTTTACCCATTCCTTGATTGCAATTCAGCATTTGTTGCTGTGATCCCCTATGTCTTGTTCAGTCATGGAACAATCAGAAGTGTGGATGGAATGTTTCTTCATTAAATTGAGCTTTGAATTCACTATGCGGGTGCTCTGCACTGCGGCTAGGGTTTGGGGGAGCTTCCCCCCCAAAAAAAATAAATTTAGCCTCTTTTTAGAAAATTTGGGTCATACCCGAATTTTTTTTTTAAATTTCGTAACGTTCTCAGCAACGTTTGAACGATACAAATGCAGGTGAAATTGAACGATCCGAAAAGTGGACAATAGGATCGATACGAAAGGCGCACAGCTGGACCGATACGAATTGGATGTGAGTATCAATACGAATTGGGCGGAGATGGATCGATACGAACTGCGTGTGAGCATCGATACGAACTGGGCGCAGATGGATCGACGCGAACAGCGTGTGAGTATCGATACGAAATGCTCGTGGCTGGATCGATACGAAGTTGGTCGATACGAAAACCGATCGATACGAAAAGTGATCGATACGAAAGTCGATCGATACGAATGTCGATTGATACAAAAACTAATCGATACGAAATTCGATCGATACGAAAACCGATCGATACGAATAATGATCGATACGAATAGTCGATCGATACGAAAACTGATCGATACGAATAGTCGATCGATACGAATGTCGATCGATACGAATGTTGATCGATACGAAAACTGGTCGATACGGAATTCAATCGATACGAAAACTGATCGATACGAATAGTGATCGATACAAAGTTCGATCGATACGAATGGTGATCAATACGAAAGCCGATCGATACGAAATTCGATCGATACGAAAACTGATCGGTGCGAATAGTGATCGATACGAAGTTTGATCGATACGAATGTTGACATATTTTCTGGATACGAAAACATAGACGCGAAAATCACTATATTTTCTGGATACGAAAACATGGATACGAAAATCATCACATTTTCATGGATACGAAATTCATCATATTTTCTGGATACGAAAACATGGATACGAAAATCATCACATTTTCATGGATACGAAAATATGGATACGAAAATATGGATACGAAATTCATCATATTTTCTGGATACGAAAACATGGATACGAAAATCATCACATTTTCATGGATACGAAAATATGGATACGAAATTCATCATATTTTCTGGATACGAAAACATGGATATGAAAATCATCACATTTTCATGGATACGAAAATGTGTATACTAAATTCATCATATTTTCTGGATACGAAAACATGGATACGAAAATCATCACATTTTCATGGATACGAAAACATGGATATGAAAATCATCACATTTTCTGGATACGAAAATATGGATACGAAAATCATCACATTTCATGGATACGAAAATATGGATACGAAAATCATCACATTTTCATGGATATGAAAATATGGATACGAAAATCATCACATTTTCATGGATATGAAAATATGGATACGAAATTCATCATATTTTCTGGATACGAAAATCATCATATTTTCATGGATACGAAAATATGGATACGAAATTCATGATGAATGTAGTTCCTCTTAGATCTGGAGCAATCTAAATAGAATAGAAGGAACCACCGAACGACAGATCTGGATCTTCTTCTTAGATTTTTGCAATCCAACGACGGTAGTAGATCCATAGAGCAGGAGAAAAAAAGGGTTTTCTCAGTGAAAGCACCAGTGTTTGTACCAAAATTGGCCACAACACTCTTCGGATGTGTTTGAAGATATAAAATGAAGAAAGTAAATGTAAAATGAAGCAGATCTAACAAATACATCAGTAAATAGATAAGAAAATGCATAGATTTTCATCATCTTCTTTTGGGTGGTAAGGGTCCTTTTTAATATCCGAAAATCTGACAACCATAGGCGTACTAAGTGGATATGCTTTATCCATTTGAAAATGATTCATGACTTTCGCATTGTAGTTTGACAGATGGATCATTATGCCATTGATACTATGCTCGATTTGTAGACCGAGACAGTATTTAGTTTTGCCAAGATCTTTCATTTCAAATTCTTTCTTTAAGTAATTTATTGTTTCATCATTCTCTTTTGGAGTCCCAATCAAATTTATATCATCAACATAAACTGCTAAAACAGCAAGTCCCTTTACCGATTTCTTTATAAAGACATATAGGAATTTTTTTTATATCCGGCTTTTACCAAATATTCACTAAGACGGTTATACCACATTCTTTCAGATTGTTTCAAACCATATAGTGATCGTCCCAGTTTTAATGAGTACATCAACTTTGATTTTTCTTCAAGCAACTTATATCCATCTGGGATCTTCATGTAAATACCATATCTAATTCACCGTAAAGATAAGCCATCACAACATCAGTTAATCTTATATCTAGTTTTTCAGAAACTACAAGGCTTATCAAATATCAAAATGTTATGACATCCATAACAGGAGAATATGTTTCTTTAAAGTCAAAACCTAGTCTCTGCAGAAAATCTTGTGCGACAAGTCGTGCCTTTTATCTCACGACTTCATTTTATCATTTCGTTTTCTAACGAATACCCATTTATAACCTACTGGTTTAACATTTTTTGGTGTTTTCTCTATTGGTCCAAATATACCATGTTTTTGAAGTGAATCTAGCTCAATTTGGGTAGCATCTTTCCATTTTAGACAATTATGTCATTTTCGACATTCATTTATGCTAGTTGCTTCGTTGTCATTATTCTCATTATAGTCATAACTTTCGTTTATTTCAGTAGCTACTGCAAATGAGAATACATCATCAATTATTATTTTACTTCGATCGCTCATTTCTCCATAGTCTGTATAAAATATCGAGATCTCATTATTATTAGGTACCATTTTATTTTTGGAAGCTTTTATTATTTCTTCTGGGGTAATATTTTCTTCGGCATTTTTAGGAGAATTGGGATTTTCATTTAAGTTATCTTTTGGATCATTTATAACTTCTTCGGGAGGTTTATCAATTGATGATTTTTCGTTAGACTTTCTTTCTCTAGGCGCCAACTCTTTTGAACCAATTGGTCTTCCACACTTTTGTCTTACTTTAGATTCATTTGCTGCTATTAGTCTTTCTGAGAGTTCAATTCTAGCTGGTGCATTTGCTGCTGGAATGTAAGATTTAGTTACTTTTGCAGCATCACTAAATGAATCTGCCATTTGATTTGCGATATTCTGAAGATGCAAAATTCTTTGTACCTCATATTGGCATTGTTTGGTACGCGGATCCAAATGAGACATAGATGGATTATTCCATGATATTTCACGCCATTCTATTGGAAGGGTCTTTCCTCCCCCTAATGGTGGAAAAATTATCTCATCAAATCTACAGTCTAAAATCTTGCAGTGAAGATATCACCTGTTCGAGATTCAAGATAACGAATTATCGATGGTGAATCAAATCCCATATAAAATTCCCAACCTATGTTGAGGACCCATTTTAGTACGAAGTGGGGGACTAATTGGCACATGCACAGCCCGACCAAATTATCATAAATGTGAAATATTTGGTTAGGATTCGGTTAAAAGCTGTGCTGGTGAAAATTGATGACAAGCCGTTGGTAATTTTAACCAATTTTGATGCATGCAAAATTGCATGTCCCCAAGCTGAAACAGGTAGCTTTGATTACATAAGCAATGATCTTGCAATAAGTTGCAAACGCTTAATTAATGATTCTGCCAAACCATTTTGAGTGTGAACATGAGCTACTGAATTTTCAAGTTCAATTCCAATGATAAACAATAATCATCAAGTACTTGAGAAGAAAATTCTCATGCATTATTGTCGAATTGATTTAATCTGATGATCAGGGAAGTGCGCTTTTAATTTGATTATTTGAGCAAGTAATTTGGCAAATGCCATGTTTTTTGTAGAAAGTAAACATACATGTGATCAATGAGTTGATGCATCAAATAATACCACAAAATATTTAAATGGTCGACATCTAAGGTAAATTGGGTCACATATATCACCTTGAATTATTTATAGAAATGTTGGAGATTCAGAAGTGATTTTACTATATGAAAGTCAAGTGATTAATTTTTTGTGTGCATATGGAGCACATGAGTAGTCACTTGGTAAATTCAATTGGTTTGATAAATCATGCTCATTTGAGTTTTTGGCGATTTTACACATCATAGGTGACCCAGGATGACCCAAGTTATCATGCCAAAGGATCAATGTCTTTGTATTTGTGAGCTTCTGCCTCATGTTTATAGAATGAGATTCAACTATACCAATTTTCGTGAAATATAATCCAGTCGAAATTGTTCCAAATTTTTCTAAAATAAACTTCTGATTCAATTCTAGAAATAACACAAAAATATTCTTTGTTGTTTTCATTTATAGTTTCAATATGATAACCATTCATTCTTATATCCTTAACGCTTAGCAGATTTCTTTTAGAATTGTTTGAGTATAATGCATTTTGAATGAAGGTATATGTACCATTTGGTAATACTATATGGGCTCTTTCGAACCCTTCAATTATATTAGCAGATCTAGCTATGGTGGAAACTTTAGCTGAAATATTTTCAGATAATTCAAAGAAAAACTTCTGGTTTTTCAAAATCGTATGGGTAGTTCCACTGTCTAGTAGGCATATATCATCATTCAAATATTGATGGTCCATACCTTAAGAATTAAAGACAATATAGTTAGTCAATTATTGAAAATAATTTCGAACATAAATAAATGCTAATATTTTCTACAAAGGATTACAAAACAAACTACTAATTCAAATCAATATCCATCAGTACACATTGTTTCAACTAGTTCTGGAAAAAAAACAAACAAACATCAACTTTAAACTAATTAAAATAAAATGGAAAAACCACAAAATAAGCTTCAGGCTAATTCTAGTTGATCTGATCGGTCATATCATCAATCATTGCATTGAGATTTTCATCATTTATGAAATTTCCATCATCATCTTCGAAGAAATCATCTAACTTCAAGAGAGTGTTATCAAACAATCCTTCAGTATTATTTGTTTCAATATTCTTCAAACGTTGGTATTCTTCAACTGTTTTCTTTGATGATCTATATGTACGCGACCAATGACCAGAGCGTCCACATCTATAACAAACTTCCTCATAGTGCTTTTTATTTTTTGGAGCAGCACCGTTATTCTTTTCAGGCTCATTTTTCTTTTGTTGCTTTTTAAAGTTGGTATTTTTGTTGCCTTTAAAACCACTATAACCACCTTTGCTAGAGTTATATCCATGTCCACTATAACCACGTCCTCTACCTCAACCTCTGCCTCTTTTGGAGTGGGCAAAATTAGCATTAACTTCTGGTAATACAACTGAACCAGTTTGCATCGAGAAGTGATTTTTAATAAGCAAGTCATTATTTTGCTTAGCAATTGATAAACATTCTATGAGTTGAGAACATTTTGTAAAATGATGCTCTCGATATTGCTGCTGCAGGAGTATGTTCAGGGCATGAAATGTTGAAAATGTCTTTTTAAGCATTTGTGCATCATCTACCTTTTCTCCACATAATTTCAGTTTAGAAATAATTCTAAACATAGCGGAATTATATTCCCTCATAGATTTGAAGTCTTGAAACCTCAGGTTCAACCACTCTTGCCTAGTATTTGGAAGTATGACCGTCTTCTGGTGGTCATAACACTCCTCCAAGAAGTTCCATAAGTGGAGATGATCTTTTTCAGTTAAATATTTTGTTTTTAGATCGTCGTGGATATGATGTCTTAAAAATATCAGAGTCTTTGCTTTGTCCTGTTGGGACGTATTATTACCATTTTTAATGGCATTTTCTAAGCACTGAGATTGTAAGTAGATCTCAACGTCCAATATCGATGACAAATAGTTGTCTCCAGATATGTCCAAAGCTTTGAATTCAAGTTTAGTTATGTTAGCCATGCTATGAACTGTTAATAAAAAGAAGATACAGAGGAAGAAAAAATAATATTATAGTAGATAAGTAAGAATTAAACGTCGTCTATAAATACGTCATTGAAAAAAATTACATGAATATTGAAAACGCACGTAACTATTGATTATTAATATCAACTAATTTGAAGTGTACTACCAGGTCAAACTTGGAGAACCATGTGCACTAATTATTAATATTAAATTCATGATGAGTTTTGATGTAACTAATGAATACTACTGGGTCCCAAAAAAAATTTGATCATTAAAATGTAAATACAATTAATAATGAACATTGCTAAAAGACACAGTGGAAAATATGAATCTCATCACCCATCCAAAAGTAAGTATACAGAAAATGATCTATAGTAAAACGTCAACTAGCAAATGCCAACCAACCTGAGTTAATGAAATAACAACAAATAAATTACTTCAGATTTTTTTTACAGTACTTCTAATATATATATATATATATATATCTTTATCTTTACTACTAATAATGATACTTCGTCCAATAAGCATCAACCGTGTCTTTATGAGATGACCAAACTACCCTTCTGTTCCACCCTCTTTTCAACAGGTTCTTCTGAACGCGATGCTCCCTCTCCTTTCCACACGGAAAAAAAATACATCCACGCTCTAATGTCTACTGGCGAATTATCGAACACAGTTACTGAAAACCATTTCCCTTTTGCTTATTCAACATCCTACATCGGCGATCATCGATCATCCTAGATCGGTGATTATCGAGCATCCTAGACCGGCGATTATCGACCATCCTAGCTCGACGATTATCAAAAACCCTAGACCAGCGTCGACCACCACGAAAACAGTTAAGCCCATGCATCCCCAACCGATATCATCAAACTTCAGCCTCAGGTAATCATTTGTCGATTTTCATTAACTCATTTAATTTTGATTACTGCGATTATCAATTACAGTCTGCAATGGCGATTTACGATTAAGCACGATTTGCTTATGATTTTCAGTAGTATTTGATATTCATCATAATCAAATATCCATCATAGTTGAATCTCATTCAGTAGTACCTGATTTTGAGTAATAATCAGATTCCTCAACGATTCACAAGAACAGTTCGTCATTTATTGTTCATGACATTGAATGTTGCTTATTAAGAGATTTGGAATTAGAGTGGGAGATGTGAGGACTTGATGGGATTTTGGACATGTGCGATTGCCTGAGTTTAGCCATTCTTGAATGAAATGTCGATCATAGGTCTGCAATATATTTGGTATCAGTTATAGTGTTAGCTGTTTCTGTCCAAATACATGTAATAACTTAGTTAATGGTACACAAGAAAACAAAAGCTTTAACTTGATACCTATTTTGTGCTTAAATTGAAATATATGGAAATTACCTGTTAAACATGTTGTAATGCTTCAAAATTTGAATTAAAAGACAATGAATAGGTAACATTACATGTACCGAATGTGAAATCTTACAAATAGTAGATCACTTGAATTATGATAATCATCTTTATCTTTACTATTAATAATGTAAATTCGACCCACTAATTTCAACCGTGTCTTTTTGAAATTCCCAAATTACCCTTTTTGAGTTTTGTTCTTCCGTAAACAATACTTCTCCTATCACGCTAACTGCAGAAAAAACCTAATTCATTCAAACTATCTTCTTCAACTTCGATTCCAGAAAAATCCTAATTATACCATGATTCTAGATCAACCATCTTTTCCAGCGTCGATTATCGACTACCGATTGTCGACCATCAACTATCGAACGATTATCCACTAATATCTTCTCCAACTTCGACTGTCAACTACACACAGACTTCGATTTATTAATTTAAAGAAAATAAAAAATTAAGATCCAGGTAATTTTTCATCAGTACTAATTTATTTTCATTTATTCCTATTGATTTTGAGAAGTATCTAGGCTCTTTACTGATTTATGTGTATTTTTGATTCCTAATCTGTTGATATTGAATTTAATTACTTCATGTTGGATGGCTTCTGTTGCTTTACTTTCTTATGTAATTTAGTTTGTATACAAAATGAAGTGAAAAGAAAAAAAATCACTCTAACACAACTGAAAAAAAGATAACAAATTAAAGCAAATAGATATAGAATTGAGTACGAAAATTAATGTTAAAACATGACACAATATTGATGATTTAATAACTTAATCCAAATAACTAACTCTAAAAAAATGGTGTACATCCTTTGTATGGGATGCAGTCAATAATTGTATATCGTGTATATCCCTTTCCTAATGTGTGGAGAGGGTAGAGGCTTTTAGGTATATAAATTCTTATTTGACTTTTTTTTTCCACCAAGCCTTTTTCGTCCTTGATAGAGCCCCATCCTCTTGATTGGAATTTTTTTACAGAGCCTAAAATAATAATGTTATTTATTAGAATTATGACTGTAAGAATTTTACATCAATCCTCAAAATGAACACCATTCTTGCATTCATGACTTCAATTATCTAACCCAAAAATATGTTAGTGACTTGGCTTTGTCATTATTTACTTATGAGATAGTTGTCTAAAATATGTGGTTTGAAAACTCAATTTCGAAACATTACTTCATTGTCCGAAAACCAGAACCACCGAGAAAGTTAAAATTTCAAGGATCAAATTTAAATCATTCATTTAACAGATTTAAGTTATATTTAACTTTCTTGATGCAACATTGATGCCTAGGTCCAAGTTGCAATTTATCAAATCTAGATATTTCCCTGCTAACATATAAGCTTAACAAGTTATAATATGGTACTTATTGTTGCCGCATGATCTGGCTATTAGAGCCAATTCATGAGTCATCATTAATCCTGCTTCTTCTAGAATCTTAACAAGTTTTTTTGAATGCTTAGAATTTGCCTCTGTGAAGAATGTGTTTTTGTTTATGTAACTTAGTTTGTGTTATTTTTTGTTCGGTTGTTTTGGACTTTTTAAAAAGAAAGAATTATTACAACTGCATGTGTTATGATATCCATTACATTTTGAACTGCTTGCTAAAGTCTAATAATTAAATATGTTACCATGGAGAATTAGAAGATTTTTATTTCCTAAATTTTAACAAAAGCGGGATTTATTTGATGCAAGATCAAAAATCTTTATCATTGTAATTATCCATTACTTTATAGAATATCCCAGTGGAGACCCTTCAGCAAATGTGAGAATATCCTTATTACAGGGATGGTAGCTCTAGATGAAAGTTTCACAAACTGGATGTGCATGACATCATGACTTAGTTATGTATTTTATTTGGACCATGGAATTTATTATCATGAACTGGAATTTAATATTACAAAATTTTAAACTCACATCACAACATATACAAAATGTAAAAACTATCGAAGCTATAAAGTGGGTTTGCTCCCTTCCATTTTGACATATACAACCAATGTTACATAATATAGAGTTGAGTATAGTAAAAAAAAATTAAAATATGTTTTTTCCTTCTCAAATTTTTTGTAACAGACTATATATTTAGTCAATTGTAGGATTATGAATTGTGTGTTTGCCTAATACCGATTCATTTAATGCTTGCTAATTGTGGTAACAAACATGTGAATATCCTTTTTTTTTAAAATAGAAATCTAACTCACCTTTTTATATCCATTTTTTGGTTTGAATTATACTGTGATTGCTTCATCAAGTACATTTATATTTCTTCAAAAAGTGTTACATAGTATAATGTTGATTACCAAAAATTTCAGTAAGATTTATAACTAAACTTGCTCTACTATATGATTTTAGGTCATCGACTTTCAAAATAAATCAGATTTATGTTAACGAAGCAAGCATTATACAGCAGGTACACTCCACGACCAACTTACTGTCACCTACTTCACATTCTATAGAGAAAGAATACATGTATTTGTGAATTGAGTTAGGTCTAATGAGTATGGATCATATGATTAAACATGTACAGAAAAAAGATATGAACTTTGCATTCTTCTTCTACACTGTAGACAACATATTATGGGAAACACATCTAAAATTGCATTAATGCGACATCACATTGTTGTTTGGGTTAGGGTCGGTAGGGATGGACCTGGTGGGAAAGGAGGTGGAGAAACAGAGGATGGGGTAGGGAGAGTGAAGTTTGCAGGAGGGAGGATGTGAGAGTATGGGCTGGTATTGGAAGGGGAGATGGTATTAAGTGAAGAGACGAAGGGGAATTAGCATGGTTTGATGAAAGAGTATGAAGAATAATATCTGGAGTAGATGGGTTAGAAGTGAAGTTATGAGGATTGCCAACATTAAAGAGATTTTCATTTGAAAGAGAAATATGTTTTGTGCATGTATTGGTAACAGGTAGAGGGTGTGATAATGGGGTCAGGTATAATGTGTGTAGAGGAATCAGTGATGGTATGGGTATCAGGAGGGTTAATGAGTATGGTTGAGGCAAGTAGGAAATGAGAGTGGAAAATTGCAGTGAAAGGTTGCATGGACTCAGCTGCAAATTGAATATGATTGGATGAGGCAAAGTGAGCTTCATGCAAAATAGTAGTATCACGATGTGTATCATCAAGTAAAAATTCCTTTGTAACATTCTCAGAGGTTGTTTAGACATGTCAGATAATAATGCAAATTTGTTAGAAAGTTTCAATTGGCAATTCATTGTTGAAAGTTTTGCCACATTTGTGCGAGGAAGATTTCAAATTTTCCTGGACTTGCATGTTTGATTGCATTACATTATCTACTTCTTGATGAGACAAAGCTTCTTTGTATGTTAGGAGGGAACATTATTTGTTGAGAATGACATTGGATATTTCAGTGCTGGCAACAGATTTTCTTGCCAACCATCAACCTGGACGAGCTTTACATTAACGTTGTTGGACGCTTGGAGCTATCAAATACTTAAATGACATGTTATATTCTATTTCGTGAAAACTTTATTTTTTTATGTGTTGGGCTACATTGTTTCTCAATAATGTACTATTTTAGAAGTTTGTAATGCCTGTAGGATTATGAATCCGATTTGTTGTTGTCTTTTTACGTTGCTTTGAAATTTACATTTGGTTTAAAAATGTTGGACATTTTAATATGGTCAAATTAATATATTGATTTACTCTAAGTTATTGCAACATACATCGGAACTGTTTTCAAGTTTGTTATGCCAATTCTTCTCATTTTTTTGTTCAAAATTAATCAGGCTTAAACCATCCATATCTAATTGCAGTTAGTTAAGTCACATATATGAAGTGCATCTACTTGGGTCATAGATATGAAGTGTTGGACAAATAAATCATTTAAATTTTATCTTTGAACGATAGTTCACGGTTTTGACAAAATTGTATGGATGGACATTCTTAAATCTACGACAATGTTCCGTGAAGTGTTAGAAATACAATTTAAATAGCTTAGGTTCAAACTCCATTATTAACTAAGTCAACATAGTTTTCCCTTTTATAAATATATCAAAAATGTACCAAAAAGTTTGTTTTTAAAAACTGTCTTCTATATAAAACATATTATAATCATAGCTTGAAATTAAAAATAGTATTGAGGATGCTCTTGGAAAACATAGAATCATTTTATGTGAAACTAAATATGAAATAAGCCATTACTAAATTATGATGAGACTACTGTAGAAGGCTCATCAATGCTTCATAATGCATGCACATCCATACCAATAAAAAAAAATTATGGGCACTATGACATGAATGGAGAAATCATATACTATAATTGTAAGCAAAACATTACCCATGCTTTAAAACGTGCTACACAAGTGCATTGTTGAATTAATGCATGCACAATGTGATTAGATGCAGGTCCGTCTAGGCGTGCATATATACTCGTATATATATAATAGTAAAAACTATAACAGCAAACCATCTATCAAAGAAATATATAAGTGTACTTGGCTATAATATAGTGCTGCCTGTCACGGTAGCTTGTATTCAAAACTTAAACAAAGGTATAAAAGTAATTCATACCTTGATCTACAACATTAAAAAAATGCAAATATAAGCGGTAATGTATATGAAACCAAGTGCAAGATAAAACGTGCTAATAAAGCATCCATGCGATTTCTTAGTAAAGCATAATATAAAAATCGAAGACTGTATTTCAGAGTCAGAAGCTAAAAGTTAAATGATAATATACATAGAGAGATGTGCTGTATTCATTTACCTCCTACTAAAACTGAAAAATAATAAGAAGTGAGTATTATTTTGTGTTTTGCTGTTAAAAAGAAGATACATGAACTTTTTCGTATGAAATAGATATATAATAGAACTGATTATGTGTGCTGAGTTATGGCTAGAGAATAATTCCAAGCTAATTACTAGGTAGTACATAATTGATATGAAAATATCTAGCGGTTTGACTAGGTAAAAGGAAATGAACCGTGTATGTTATGTATCTAAAACAATACATACGGCCTACTGGAATTCCTAATTTTAAAATAAAAAAGAGTATCACGCTGACAACGTGTTATGAAATAAACAGGAATAAAAATCATTGAAGAGAGAACACATTTCTATTCATTTGGACACCACTACAATACAAATGAACTCTCTATTTACAGACTTCATATGCAATGAAGATTACAATAACGTCCTTTGACATTTAGCATATTCACCATTGTTACTAATATATATTACTAACAGGTCAACAAATTAATGTGTTAAGATTGAAATTCTTTTCTTTGAAATGGATAACAAAATCTTTAATAATAATTGTAATAGTTTCGGTGCCATACTTTTTTGGTATCAACGTGAACTACCTGTTTGCACAAAAAATGGACAAACACCTCAAAGTCGTATGATTTAGTAGATCTTATGTTGTTCTTAGTGATTTTGGAGATTTATGCAAATATATGAAAAGCAGGGGCTAAACTGTAAAAAAGACACGCAGATTTATAGTGGTTCAGCCAGAATGTGCCTACGTCCACTTTATATGTTATTTCTCTTCTCTCGTTTTGATTACAAGTACAATGCTTTGATACAAGTAAAAGAAAGTTGTTTGAAAGTTCTCTCCATGCTTGAGCTCTCAAACTTGTTCCCATTGTTGTACCCCTGCCCCTCTATTTATAGAGTGAGGCTGGGGGTAGGGGTCTAGGATGTGTATAGTTGCTGATGGGCCTAGGCTGACGTGATCTGGCCTGGTACGTCTTGGTTCGGCATTGCTTGGTTCGGAGGTGGTTGGAGTGTAGAGTGGACCGGTTGTAGGTGATTCGGTGCCATGTGGTAGTACCTTGGTCCGGTTTAGGGTTGGTCCGGTAGGAGCTTGAGAAGTGCAGTTTGGACCGGTAGTTGCTTGGTCCGGTGGTGGGATGGTGAGATGGTTCGGCGAAGCATGGAGGTGAGCTGGTTCGGCGAAGCATGGAGGTGAGCTGGTTCGGCGAAGCATGGACGTGAGCTGGTTCGGCGAAGCAGTGGTCCGGCCTACGTGGTTCGGTAATGGGATGGAAAGGACTTGGTTTGGCGATGGGGGAGATGGTATTTGGTTCGGCAAGAACCGGATGAACTATTTCCAACACTTTCCCCCCAAAGTGGGGTACGTGCTTGTATGTGCCGCACTTTGTTTTCCTGTAGCTGAGATAGCTTCATTCGGTCTTGGGTGTGCAGAACCGGTTGGTCCGGACGACTTGTTTTGTTTATAAATAGAGGCTTTAGGTTACTGTTATCCTTTATCGTTTTGAGATAGCCGAATCAACCTGATTACCGAACCAACCTGAGTACCGAACCAGGTATGTTTGGATGCCGAATGGGCCTATAAATTTGATACCGAATGGACCTTCGTATCTATCCTACCGAATGAACCTTCGCACCTGACCTGCCGAATGAACCTTCGTATCTACCTGCCGAATGAACCTTTGGTTGTGAATGCCGAATGGACTTGATACACCTCTTGATTTTTTATATTGCTAGCGAGATTTCAGACTGCACACACTTGCTCTTTTACTTTCTCTATTCTAACGACGTTCTTCTTTGTGTTTGCAGATAAATGTCTCGAAAAGCAGAAACTCGATCGGATAAAAAGAAGTCCCAGGGCGAAGGAGGACCTTCCGTAATGCCCCCTGCTCAGCCAGGACCGGAACGTCACGGATCTACCCCGAGATCACTAGTGGACGGGTACGGGCCTCAGGAGCTCCTGAACTCCCCACCTGATTGCTTTCCCAGCTCCCTTAAGGAAGAGCAACTTGATGTCATCTCCCGTTCTTTCGGAATTGATAGGGCGCGAATGCTGTTGCCAGGGAGAGAAGTTATGCCATACGACCCTCCTGAAGGGTACTTTGCCTATAGCAGATACCACTGCATGTGTGGTGCCATTCCTCCTCTTAACGCTTGGGTGGCCAGCTTCCTCACATATCTAAAGGTGGCCCCATTCCAGCTTCAACCCAACTCCTATGCTATACTGGTGAGCCTCTTCGTCATTTTCCAGAGGAAGTATGGTCGTGCTCCTTCCAACCGGGAGATCCGGTACTTATATAATCTGAGGGGTTATAAGAAGGGGTCCCCATACATCAGCTTGGAGTCAGCGGTAACCTTCAAGCCGGTCTTGGATCTGTATTTCAAATTCAGCATGTTCAAGAAGGAGTGGTTCTTCGTCAGGGACGACTCTGTTTCTATTCGGCGTTTTACTTCTGGATGTAAGTCGATGCTTTATTTATAATTTCCATTCTGGCTGCAATGCTCCTTCTCATACATTTTCATTTTTGCTAGCGACAGGTGGCTTTGCAGTTGTGGAGACTGATCGCCTGGTTCAGACGGCGGCTGAGATAGAAGCTATTCTTGGGAGATATAGGTCATCTGCCTACCTGATCAGAAACGCGACCCTTCCGGGGTATAACTTAATCCTTCCACAGCAGTCAGTAGTCAAGCTGAGGGAAACGGCGGAGGAGAGGGCGGCTGCTCAGGCTAAGGGAGGTGTCACGGTAGAGAGTAGCAAGAGGAAACCTTTCACAAAACCTCCAGCCGTCGGAGGTAAGAAACTTAAGAAGTCGGACGGTCCTTCCCCCAGCAATTGTCCACTTACCCAGGGGGAGGAAGATGTGGAGGAGGAGAGAGGTGAGGGTGGAGATGACCGGGAAGGTGGCGACGGTGGTGATGGCATCGGGGCCTTGCCTCCTGGGCAAGCAGGCGAGATTCAGGAGTGGACGGATGATGCATTCCACCAAGCTTTCGAGGGGCTAGACGTGGAACCGGCTCTGATAGAGAAATCTGGGAATGCTGACAAGGCTGGGACTGGTGCAAGTGAGCCTCTTCAGATTATTCCAGCCAAGGTGGCTCCGACGACTCAAGGTGAACTTTTGACTCCTGTAGGCTCCATTTATGATAGGGACTTAGGAATTTTTTACGATCCGCTCCCGTCCTGGAATGAAATCCAGGACTTATTGCAGTATCCTACTCCTTCCCAGGGTTTGTATAACAAATGTGTTTCCTTTCCTCTTTTAACTTTTAATTTGCCGTGTCTCTCGAATTATGGATCAATGTAAGCTTGTGACATTTTTTCTTCATATCAGGAGCAGGTAAAACGGCCAAGGCCTCAGATCTTCGGCACAGGCTTGAACAGTACAAGCTTTCCAAAGCTTCCGCTAAACCGAAGCCTTCGGCCCACCGTTCCCGGGATGTAGTCGGCTACCGTCCTCTTCTCGGGGTTATTGACGAGGACATTCAAAAGAGAAAGAGTGGCCATCCTTTATCCGAATCTTCACTTGGTCCTCAGCCTCCAGTCCAGCCTCTTCATGATATCACGGAGGAGGATACTGAGTTCGTACTTTCTCCGCACCCGTCTGAAAATCCTACCGTCACTCAGATTGATCGTCCTGACTTGGCTCGGAATCCATTTGCGGGTCATCCCGACCTGGATCCAAGTTCCCATGATATTACTTTTGACGAGGATACCGGTGAGCACCTTCTTCCCCGCAATCCCATGGTACGGGTACTTGATGAGGCTAAGTCCCTAGATCTCGATTTACTTACCACTCGGATAGTTACCATGGGAGACGAGGCCAAGGCTAATATTGACCGGGTGGTGGAGGAGACTAGGAAGCTGATGGGGCATCATGCCCGGCTGGTTAAGGCTGGATAGGAGATTGGAAGTGCCAATATTCGACTACGATTGATGGTTTCGGACCAGGCCAAACAGCTTGCTGATCAAGCTATTCAGATTTCCCAGCATGAGGCTGCCTCCAGGCGGTTGAGGAAGGCTATGGAGGAGGCTAGTAAGGCGGAACTACGGAAGATGGAGGCTGTCTGCAAGGAGCAGATAAATATGGCCATCTCGACAGTGGATGAGGTTCGGAGGGCGGATCTTGAGCGGGTAGAGGAGATGTCGGGGAAGCTTGAAGCCGCAGAGCTTGCTCAGGTTAGGCTGAAGGAGGAGATGGAGGCGATGCGGAGGTCCCTTCAGGCTGACTGCTCGAGATACAAATTGGAGAGAGATGCCGCCGTTGAAAGGTTGTCGGCTTCCGAGGCCCGGATAAGGGAGTTTGAGGAGAATGAGGGGATGATGGACGAAATGCTCCAAGACATGTACTTCCGAACCTGGAAGCAGGGCAACCTATCCTGGATGGATGATTATCCTAGGGTCATGGCCAAGATCTATCTTCGGGCTCTAGAGGAGGCTAAGGCTAACGCGGATAAAGATGGTGGTGTGGCTTTCAGCATGGATGTGGTCACTGCCCAGTTTGCCAAGGAGGAGAAGGTGGCGGTGAAGGAGGGTATGCGGTTGCTTGCTGCTGAGGAGGCAGGTGTGCAAGTAGAGGATGACGACCAGGATAGTCAAGGAGCAGCTGCTGGTAAGTCTTCCTTTTTTAGTCTCTCCATTAACTTGGTTGCTTATCACTAATGAATCCTTTCTTTGACTGGACAGGTGGTCAACAGGACAAGGATAAAACTCCAATGCAGCCGGCCCCTTGATTAGACCTGGAAAAACTCTCTTTGTGGACTTGACAGGGTTGTATATGTTAGTCTTAAAACAGTAGAGTAACTTTTAAGTTGTAATTCTTGCTACTTGTAATAATCAACATTATTCTTGACGTGTAATTTTTTAACTTAAGCTGATTCTGTAGTCTTTTGAATGTTTTTGTTATTTTGACATGTTGTATGAGAAATGTAGCTATGCATATTCTTGTAATCAAATTGTGTGTGATGTCAGGTTCTTGTTTAAAACATAATTTTATAATTTGCAATGTTAACGTGAGGCGTGAATGAATTATAGTCATGTATTTACATATGAAAGGAGGAAATACTGCCCTTTATATTTTGCTTGTAGAGGGCAGCTTTGAATATCCTGCGTGACTGAGTAAAGGATGCGGTTTGGTATCTTGTCGTGAGCATCTGCTTCCATTAGTGAATGTTTCCTGTCCTGTGTCCTGTACTTCAGGGATTGTTACGTAGGATAGGGGAAAAGTTGCTTAAGTAAAATTGAAATATGTGAAAAAGTAAAACTTCCAATCACGGAAGGCCTTCGATGTGCTTAAGTTCGTGGCAAACGGGTTTTGTAGTCACTTTCCCTAGCTGTGGGTCTTGGAGACATTTGTCACCCATCTTACGCCTCCGCGGGGAGTTAATTCTTTTTTACCACAGCCGTACTTAAGACACATCGGAGCCGAGATCGCGCACAGTAACTACCCGGACCATTATGGCCCGTAATCGTGGGTATTATTCGATTTACTGTGGCCGGCTAGCGTGGGTGCCGATCGTCAACTATGAACTGCCCCTGGCTGGCCACACCTTATGTTGGGGCTTATAGTCGGTTCACAGTTGCCGGCGAGCCGAACGCCGTAATGAGCTGCCTCGGCTATAGTCGGCCTTCTCAGTGGCTTATAATCGGCTCATTACAGTTGGCTTTAAGGGCCGTCGCGAGCAATGAGTTAACCCGCAGGAGAGGGATGCCGGAGCAAAAGTGTCTCATTGGCGAGGGCATAGATTCACGTAGTACCTGTTAGGTCTTGTCCAGGTGAAGTTGCGTTGTGGAGTGCTTTGAATAGAAATGCTATATGCTCAGGATTTTGTTCAACAGAAAAGGATAAAGTTAACAAGCAGCCAAGATACAAAGGAACAAGTTAAAAAAGAGACAAGGTTTTTTAAAGTGGTTCGGCACGAAAAGGCCTACGTCCACTGATTCTCTTTGTTAATTCACTTCATATGGGCAATACAAGTTAAGAGAAGTATCGACGGAGGTGTTGGATGTTCCATGCCCTTTGGAACACCTCTCCGTCCACTGTTGACAAAATATAGGCTCCGTTGTGGAGATCTTTATGAATTACATATGGTCCATCCCAGATTGGGTCTAGTGCTCCGGGGCGAGGGAAGATTCGCTTGAGGACAAGATCCCCTTCTTGTAAGGTACGATGCTTGACTTTGGAGTTGTATTGTGCTGCTACTTTTTGCTTGTGGGCTGCTGTTTTGAGGACTGCATCGTTTCTTCTCTCCTCGATGAGATCCAAAGACATGTGAAGGAGTTCTTCGTTCTCTTCTGGGTTATAGTGGATCCTACGGTGGGAAGGCACAATGGTTTCAACTGGGAGCATAGCCTCCGATCCGTATGCCAAAGAGAAAGGAGTGTGCCCCGTTGATGTTCTGAAAGATGTGCGATAGGCCCATAGTGCCGTAGGGAGTTCATCCACCCAAGCGCCCTTTGACTTTTCGAGCTTCTTTTTTATTAGAGTTTTCAGAATTTTGTTGACGGCTTCGACTTGTCCGTTTGCTTGGGGGTATGCTACAGATGAGAAGCTCTTGTGAATTCCGTGCTTTTGGCACCAGTTGGCGAATTCCTCGCTGTCAAACTGAAGTCCATTGTCTGATATGATTTTGAGTGGGACTCCGTACCTGCACAGAACATTTTTGATCAAGAAGTTAATAACTTTTGCTGAAGATACTTTATTCAGAGGTTCCGCTTCCACCCATTTGGTGAAATAGTCGACTGCCACTATAGCATATTTGGCCCCGCCTCGGCCCATTGGTAGCTCGCCGATTAAGTCAATTCCCCATATCGCGAAGGGCCAAGGGCTGGTCATTTGAGTAATCTCAGTTGTTGGTAGCCGCGGAATCTTAGCAAACTTCTGGCATCTGTCACACTTTTTGACGAAATCTAAGGCGTCCTTGCTTAAGGTGGGCCAAAAATATCCATATCGGAGTATCTTTTTTGCTAAAGTTTGCCCTCCAATGTGATCTCCGTAGCTTCCCTGATGGATGTTGGATAAGATTTCCATGGCTTCCCTCCCAGCGACACACCTTAATAATGGGTTAGAGAATCTGCGTCGATAGAGGATGTCTTCTTGTATTGTGTAGCGGGATGCTTTCCTCAAGAATTTCTTGACTTCGTTACGCCCGTTGGGTAGCGTGCCGCTTTGTAGGTAGTCTCGGATGGGAGTCATCCAAGTTACTTCCTCGGTTGCAGCTATCAGATTCACTTGATCAAAACTCGGGGTCAGTTGCTTTGAGATGGTTACTGCCCCGAAGATGGCGACGTCTCTTACACTTGCTTGCTTTGCCAATTCGTCGGCCTCTTGGTTCTCTTCCCGAGGGATGTGTTTGACTAAGTAGCGGTCCAATCGGCTGAGAAGTAACTTGGTCTTCTTTAAATATGCTATGAGTCGTTCTTCTCGAGCTTGGAATTCTCCTAGTATTTGATTAACAATAAGTTGAGAATCGCTGTGAAGACATAAAGAATTGGCTCCGATTTCTATGGCCAGTTCTAGGCCGGCTATTACTGCTTCATATTCTGCATCGTTGTTGGTGGCAGCGAACTCCAACCTTATAGCATAGTGCAGTTTGTTCCCCCTGGGAGTGATTATTACCACACCTGCCCCCGGGCCTTGTTCGTTCGATGCACCATCCACAAAGAGATTCCACTTGATATCTTCTGCTATTTCCAATTACTCCTTATCTTCGTTGGTAGTGAATTCTGCAATGAAGTCGGCCATAGCTTGTCCCTTGATGGAGGTGCGAGGGTGATAGGTGATATCATACTGACTTAGTTCAATGCACCATTTAAGTAGTCGCCCAGAAGTGTCGGGCCGATGGAGTACCTGCCTCAGTGGTTGATCGGTCAGAACTTTGATGGAATGGGACTGGAAGTAGTGACGCAGTTTCCGTGACGTGATTAGTAAACAGTATGCTAGCTTCTCAAGTTTAGGATATCTGACTTCTGCCCCCGTAAACCTTTTGCTGACGAAGTAAACTGGCCGCTGTGTGCGTTTGTCTTCCCTTACCAAGGCAGCGCTTAGGGCGTGAGATGACACAGCAAGGTATAGGTATAATTCTTCGCCTTCGCTTGGAGTCGAGAGTACCGGTGGTTTCTGGAGGTGTTCGATTAGGTTAAGGAAAGCGGTTAAGCATTCGTCAGTCCATTCGAACTTTCCTTTGTCTTTCTTTAGAGCTTCGAAAAAGGGGACGCACTTGTCCATTGCCTTGGAGATGAATCGGCTTAGGGCGGCCACTTTTCCATTCAAACTTTGCATTTCCTTCCGAGTGGAAGGTATCTTGATATCCCTTAACGCTTGGACTTGTTCAGGGTTTGCTTCTATCCCTCTGGCATGAACGATGAATCCTAAGAACTTCCCTGATGACACTCCGAAGGAGCATTTTAGTGGATTCAACTTCATTCCATATTGTCGAAGTACTTGAAACATCTTGCCTAGGTGGCTTACGTGATCTTTGGCTTTCCTTGACTTTACCAGCATGTCACCCACATATACTTCCATAGTTTGTCCTATTAGCCCTGCAAACATCTTGTTGACGAGGCGCTGGTAGGTGGCTCTTGCATTTTTAAGTCCGAAAGGCATTACCTTATAGCAGTATAAACCCCGGTCGGTGATGAAACTAGTGTGGTCTTGGTCGGGAGCATGCATAGGAATTTGGTTATATCCTGAGTATGCGTCCATAAAAGATAGGAGCTCGTGCCCGGCTGTGCTGTCTACAAGTTGGTCGATTCTGGGAAGTGGGAAGCAATCCTTTGGGCAGGCGTCGTTTAGGTTGGAAAAGTCAATGCAGGTTCGCCACTTCCCATTAGCCTTTTTTACCAGCACTGGGTTGGCGATCCATTCTGGGTAGATAGCTTCTCGTATGAAGTCATTGGCGAGTAGATTCTTTACTTCTTCATCGAGGGCTGCTGATCGCTCTGCCCCCATACTTCTCTTTCTTTGTTTTACAGGCGCCTTGGTAGGATCAATGTTTAATACGTGGCATGCTATGTCGGGGGAGATTCCGGTCATGTCAGCGTGTGACCAAGCGAATACATCCAAGTTGTGGCGGAGAAAATCGATGAGTTGTTCCTTCAATTCGGCTTTTAGTTGGGACCCAATCTTCAATAGTCTACTTGAGTCGTGCTTGTCTACAGATATAAACTCCATAGCCTCTGCAGGCTCGGCGGTGGCCTCCTCCTCTTTGTCCCTAGGGTCTAATTCATTGAAAGGGTCGCTGGTATATCGAAGAGGAGGGGCTTTCTTTAGTTGCTATGCTTCTAGACTTTTTGTGCAGAGGGCAATCTCTACACCCTTCCCTTTATCCTTCCTGTGGTTGTTGCGAAGTTCAGTCACATAGCAGTCTCGAGCAACGTCCTGGTCTCCTTCCACTTCCCCTACTCCATTGTCTGTTGGAAATTTCATCTTTAGGCACCATGGGGCTAGGACAATTTGGAAGTCAGACAAGGCTGGTCTTCCTAAGAAGGCGTTGTAGGCTGAATGGTTTTCTATTAGCACGAACATCTGCTTCCATACAATGGAGCGGGGATGGCTTCCAATCTCAACAAAGAGGTCCAGTTGCCCGAGGGGCATCTTAGCATCCCCAGTGAAACCGTGTAGTGGTTTATCGCAGGGAGATACATCCTTCATTGAAAGCTTCATTTTGTCGAATGCGTGTTTGAACAGGATGTTTACTGAGCTTCCAGTGTCTACCAGGATTCGGTAAACTTCGGCGGGACCAAGTCGGGCAGAGATGACCATGGGATCCATGTGAGGGTACTGCCTTCCTTCTAGGTCACGCTTACCGAATGTGATGTCATTACTTTCTTTCCGCTTCGGGTGGCGCTCTTCCATAACCGAATTGACATAGTCTTTATTGTCTCTAAGCGACTTTCCATATCTTTCCATCTCTTTCCAGCTTCTGTCTGCGATGTGCGGCCCTCCTGAGATGGTATGGAACACTATCTTCTCTTGACTAGAGCTGTTAGTGTTATGGTTTCCTCTGTCGGCCCCCGGTGAGGGTAGCCTTGGGTTTTCATTGGCAGGAGCTGGGGCCCTGTCTTGACTTTTTACATAACGTTCCAGTTTCTTCCTTCTGATGTGTTCCTCAATCAGATCTCGGAGATGATGGCATTCGTTGGTATCATGCCCGTGAGATTCGTGGAAGCGGTAGAACTTTCTAGACTTCTGTGCGTTATCTGATTCCTTCTTGTATGGTGGGCGTTTGTATCTAACTTCGCCTTGGGTGGCAAGGAAGATATTTTCGACGGTCTCGTTCAAAGGAGTGTAAGTGTCGAATCTTGGTCCTGGCCGATATAGGCGCTTTTCTCCCTTCTTGCCCCCAGCATTGTCTCTGGAATCATTTCTTCGAACGTCCCTTGCCACAGCAGGAGCGTTGCCATGGGTTGTCTTATTTTGCTGTCCTGACTACCCCTCAACGGCAGCATCCTCAAGCCTCATATATTTCCCGGCTTCATGGAAGAAGTCGGGTAAAGTAGCTGGTTTTTCTTTTGTCAACCTTCTAGCAAATTTAGTGTCCGGATGCACGCCACTACAGAGGGCCATTAGGATAAGCTTCTCATCGGCATCTTGGACTGCGGCTGCTGCGGCATTGAATCGGGTTAGGTATTGCTGCAGCTTCTCTCCAGGTTTCTGTTTGACGCTGGATAAGGAATAAGCGTCCTTAGGTTGCTCCACATGAATGCGGAACTAACTGATAAATTTTTCTTTCAACATTTCCCACGAGCTGATGGATCCCTAGGGTAGATGACAGAACCAGGAGGTAGCAAGATCTGCTAAGAAGAGCGGAAAACATTTGCACAGTACTCCCTCTGTTGCCCCACTCATGAGCATATGTTGCGTGTACCTCTGTAAGTGTACAACGGGGTCGGAGGTTCCTTTGTAGGGTTCCATTGTTGGCATCTTCCATTCTCGGGGGGTGATAGCAATTTCGATATTGCGGGCGAAAGGGCTGGTTACCCTAGCGCCTATCCCTCGATCTCTTTGCTCCCGTTGGACACACTCTCTGAATAAGCGTGCCATCCTTTCATCAGAATTTGGAGCAGATAGAAATGAGTTTGGTTCTGTTCTGTGGGATCGATCCCGTCCAGATGACCTGTAGGGGTGGTATCGTCTATCATTCCTCATATTTTCCAGTGGCTGCCTTTGATCTTCTGGGAGCATGCTAGGGTCAGCTACAGTTGGCCCTTGCCTTGATCTTCCCCTACCGGGTTCTGATCTAAGCACTTTCTCGGGTCCAACTTCGGGCTGGACTCTAGCTCGGCCCCGTTCACTGGCGTTTCCGTGGTTAGGCAGTATGACAGGCTCAGCTACAGTTGACCTCCGTCCGGTACCTCCCCCGTTGGGTTCGGTACCAAACGTTTCCTCAGGCCTAACTTCGGGCTGTGCTCGGTCTCGGCTCCTACCATGGCTACTTCTGCCGTTAGCTCCTTCGAAGAAGGAAGATCTTTGTTGTCTCTGAGATCCTCCAGACTGGGACTCGCCCCATGATTCAGTGTTGCGGTTGGATTCTTCAGCGTCCCTTAAGCGTGACATGAGATGGTCCACCAAGGCTTCCTGCTGGGACGTGAAGCGGTTAGTTACTTCAACCACAACTCTGTCCAAATCTGCCCTAGTAATTGCTGCAGGCTGTTCTGTGGCAGGAGTGGTTGGGTTAGCCTGTCCTTCATTTGTTACTGCTGCCGGAGGAGGACGATTTACTTGATTCGTGACAGCTGGATCTGGAAGACTGCTGGATGCGATGTTTTTTCCTTTGTTAACATCTTTTCTCTGTTTGGGAGGCATGTTTTCCAAGTAGCGAACGATGCTGTTAGGAAAACTGTTAAGTGGATGAAGCTGAAGCTTCGAGCTTCTAGCCCCCTCTCAGTGAAAGCACCAAAAATGTTTGCACAAAAAATGGACAAACACCTCAAAGTCGTATGATTTAGTAGATCTTATGTTGTTCTTAGTGATTTTGGAGATTTATGCAAATATATGAAAAGCAGGGGCTAAACTGTAAAAAAGACACGCAGATTTATAGTGGTTCAGCCAGAATGTGCCTACGTCCACTTTATATGTTATTTCTCTTCTCTCGTTTTGATTACAAGTACAATGCTTTGATACAAGTAAAAGAAAGTTGTTTGAAAGTTCTCTCCATGCTTGAGCTCTCAAACTTGTTCCCATTATTGTACCCCTGCCCCTCTATTTATAGAGTGAGGCTGGGGGTAGGGGTCTAGGATGTGTATAGTTGCTGATGGGCCTAGGCTGACGTGATCTGGCCTGGTACGTCTTGGTTCGGCATTGCTTGGTTCGGAGGTGGTTGGAGTGTAGAGTGGACCGGTTGTAGGTGATTCGGTGCCATGTGGTAGTACCTTGGTCCGGTTTGGGGTTGGTCCGGTAGGAGCTTGAGAAGTGCAGTTTGGACCGGTAGTTGCTTGGTCCGGTGGTGGGATGGTGAGATGGTTCGGCGAAGCATGGAGGTGAGCTGGTTCGGCGAAGCATGGAGGTGAGCTGGTTCGGCGAAGCATGGACGTGAGCTGGTTCGGCGAAGCAGTGGTCCGGCCTACGTGGTTCGGTAATGGGATGGAAAGGACTTGGTTTGGCGATGGGGGAGATGGTATTTGGTTCGGCAAGAACCGGATGAACTATTTCCAACACTACCAAAAATGTCCGTCTATACATTATCAAATCTTAATCACTTAAAAGTATGATCTAATATTAAACTTCTTTACAAATTCAAACACTCATAAAAGCAGGATCTAACAATTAAACATGCTTTACAAATTCAAAATGCTTCTAAAAATAAGATCTAAAATTAAACTTCTTTTACAAATTCAAAATACTTCTTTACAAATATACAAATCTTAATATAACTTCAAAATAAAATAAAAAATCACTTTTTTGAATGATTTAAATATATACAAATTACAAGGAAACAACTTGCCGTACCACTTCTGAGATTTTAATTGACTTGCTACTTAAAATTGTACTTTGTCCAAATTTCCCCAGATAAAACTCCAAGCTTTCTTCTCACTTTACTCGAGACTGCGATTAATCAAAAATATCGATCTACTCCAACAGTTTAAAATGGGTGCTCTTGGAAATGGGGATTTCCGCTTCTGGTTACGTTTCAGCTCCAATTCAAATCGCTATCGTCACTTCAGAAAAGCAAAATCTTCCTCATCCTCGTCGTCGAAATCTATAAATAGCAATCAAGGAAGCAATTGGGGTTTATCTAAGTTTCCCCTTAAACAATCCTTGATTGCTTCTGGTTTGTCGCTTACTGGCGACACTATCGCTCAGCTTAGAGATCGATACTTAAAGAGACAAGGGATTGAAAGTGAATCCAAGGTCAGACATTTTTTTAATAATCTTGTAGAATAAGCATATGTTATTAATACAGAGTTGCACCACTCTCCACCGACCAACTATAGTGTACACCGCCCGTTTTATAACGTGGAGAGTCTAAATATAACCACTTTTGATACTTCTATGTATAGCAGCCTTTCACTAGAAAGAACCTTTATTAATGTTGAAATTGTATACATAAAGTCAACCAAGAATTGATTCGAGTTTGCAAAATGATGTTAGAGCTTGTTTGGCAGAAACTTAGTTTAGAATCTGAAACTCTTTAATAGTAACCTTCCAGCAGTTTCAAATGAATACCAAGTTAAAGAGGCAATTATGTTTGCATCCCATTGTTTATCATTTATTTTTAAGTTTCCAAGACTCCTTTCATAATTTAAACTGAATTTCTATTTTTGTTTATAACATAAGACAGGTTCTTATTTTTGTTTAGGAGGGGGGAAACTTTCAATTTTCTTATGTAAGCTACTTGAAATTTCAAATTTATCCATCTTTTTGTACAAAATGTTTTGCATTATGCAATTAAAATGTAATGTTGTATGACAATAAATGATATAAACTACTAAACGTTCATAATTATACCTTTTGTGTAATCTCGGTTGCTTTTATTATAAGTTGTATTTCTACAATGCAAGCCATCATTAATTTTGGAATTTATTTATCACATGACATGTTTGGTGAAAATTAGTGATATAAACTGTTTGCTTTCAAATGCATGTCTATCAGTATTATTTTAATGACAATCTTGTGTCTCGCATTGTTTATAATACAAGCCGTACTGAGATTTTGAATTTATTTGTTTTTCTAAAATAATTTGTATTGTTTATAAGAATATATGTTTTGTATTGATGATAGATGATTGATATGAATATTAGATGTTCAAAATAAGGTCCATTTGTGCATTTTTGGTACCTTTATTGTACCTTGCATTATAAAGTGCAAGCAACCTGATATGATATAATCTTCATTATTGCACTTAATTTAAGGGATTTGAATTTATGGTTTCAATTATTGATTTTTGATGGTGATTAATTTGTACTGTTATTTTATTATTTGTTAATTTCATGGATTGAATTTACAGTATGAAAAATGAGATATTCTTTTCTATCAATATGAAAATCAATAGTTTTTTTTTTCACAAATAACATAAGCATATACAAAAAGAAAAGGTCCATAAGTAAATGTGTTTTGACAGATAATTTAAAATTATGACAAATTGGGTGTTCTGCTTGAATAAACTACCGTTCTTATTCTAAAAAACTGACAACATTTAATTGTAAAATTTTAAATATCCAATATATCAAGTATGTTTTGAATTTCTTTGAATAAAGTACCATCACTGAAGTAATTGTATTATTAGAAATAATATAATTTTGGACCATAGTATACCTATGAATACCATCAATAGGCGGTTTTAATGTACTAAAATACAATTAAGATAAGCAAACTCTATTCGAAAATTATTTTATGGGTTAATTAGCAACAACCTTGTTAGCATAAGATAAATAATCAGTAAAACAGCATGAATTATTGTTCACCTTGACACTCTTTCACACCCAAGAAATCCATGTTAACTCATGGACGCAACCCCTTTTCCTACATGCTATGCCACTGTGGATGTAATTCTAAAATAATCCTTTGTGCATAATAATCGCATGGAAATCATAACTTATGATCTTGTTTAGTGGGATTTTCATTTCTCAACCGACCAATGGCTCATAGGCTTCTTAGCTAATCATTAATTTGCCCATGTGGCAGAAGAGATTGAGTTAGATACACTTTTTTGTTTTTTGCGAGTGTTGTGCATTTCAAAGATGTTAAGCTAGTTACATCTACCTAAACAAGCATCTGGATTTTTGTTAGTTTTGTAGAGTCAAGATCACAAAAAAAGTAGATAACTATTAAGTAGCTATTTAGTAATGGTTTGATCGCCATAGTGTAGAGAAGGGGTCTGACCGGTGAGTAGATGAGTATGTGGGGATCTACTTTGATTGCCTCGTAATATTATCAAGATAATATATTTCTACTTAATTAGCCTTCGTGCATATTCTTGTCCTGCCTTTTTCTCTCTCGTAGCATTATCAAATATTATCAAGATAATATATTTCTACTTAATTAGCCTTCCTGCATATTCTTGTCCTGCCTTTTTCTCTCTCGTAGCATTATCAAATATTATCAAGATAATATATTTCTACTTTATTAGCCTACTTGCATATTATTGTCTTGCCTTTTTTTCTTTACATGTTTGAGCCTAATATTGCTTCCAGGATAACACACCGGTACCGTGGTCAGATCATGATTGGCTTCGGTCATTACGCATGGCTTCTTACGGGTTTATGTTTTACGGGCCTGGCTCTTATGCGTGGTACAAGCTTCTTGATAATTATATGCCCAACCCAACCGTTGTAAATCTTTCAACCAAGGTTTGCTGATTTCCAATATATTTTCTCTGACATTGAAAGTATTGTTTGTTGAGTATTTGAATTCATCTCCTCAGGTTTTACTAAATCAGATAATTCTTGGTCCATGTGTCATTGCTGTGATTTTCGCATGGAATAATTTGTGGCTTGGAAAGTTACCGGATTTACCTTCCAAGTACCAAAAGGATGCCATTCCAACACTTCTATATGGTAATTTAGTCTCTTTTACACACACACATATTGTTATTTAAATAAAACGAAAATAGGTAGAGCTTAGCCCTGTTTACATTAACTTATTAAGTTTGTATCCTATTGATCCAGGTTTTCGGTTCTGGATTCCTGTCAGCATATTGAATTTTGGGTAAATAGTTACTCCCATCTTGAGATTCATAATATTTATGTTGTCCATGTACAATTTTATGTGCTTCCCATCTACTTCATTAGCCTTCTGTGAGGTGCCTATGTCAGTTTGAAACTTGTTAGTGATGTAGATAGCTGCTTTTACAGCGCTCTCTCTACAAACAGATACACACACAGGGGTAACTGTTTGTGAAATGAACTTTGGTATAATTTAATTTTAAAGGTGGAACTCAGTGCACGAGGCTCCCGCACGATAGCGGGCTCTGCGAAGATCGATAATGTATGCAGTTTTTCCCTTGTATTGCGAAGAGTCTGTTTACAGACTTGAACCTGAGCACCCAGATAATCATACGGATAATCTAACCGTTGCGCCAAGGCTCCACCTCTATAATTTAATTTTAAAATAAAACCAAATTTATTATTTTTATACGCAAAATAAATATAATACAAACGACATGGACAAAACACGGAGATTCCGTTTCGGTTTCAGTAGGGACCGAAATGAGATCGAACCAAAATTCCGGTTTAATAAAAACCATTAAACTTTAATAAAAACCAAATGGAATTAATTCGAGTTCTGAACATATGAATATTCAAAATATAATAATTTAACGTTGGAAACAAAAAAGTTTGAATATATATATATATATATATATATATATATATATATATATATATATATATAGGAGCTAGGATCAATAACCCCTCCTATTTAGCACCATTTTGTAGCCCCATGGTATCGGTCACAAATTTCTATTGAAATATTTGTTCTTTCTCTCTCCTGTCACATGGATCGGGTATTTAAATATAAAATTGTATCTGATATTCGGAAGCTACAAATGGTGCTAAATAAGGGGGCTATTGTTGATCCTAGCTGTGTGTAGGGAAAATCTATTTGGACACAAAATATAGACACAATTGATGACACAATGGATCTTCATCATTGGATTGCCCCTTGATTTCTGCCTTCCATATAAGAACAAAAATATACAATGGTTCAGATCTTTTATGTCACCATTTGTGTTATATTTTGTGTTCAAATAGCCGGCCCTACATATATATATATAGGCAAAGATCGGCCACACCTCTATTCCTCCCTGATTTCAATCACACATTTCACACATTCCAAATTAAATAATATATGAAGTGACAAGAGAGAGAAAGTATATTATTTAAATCGGAGTGTGTGATCGAAATTAGAGGGAATAGAGGTGTACCAAAAATGAGATTTAGTTGATCATTGCTCATATGTGTGTATTAGACACAAACCGGTGACACAAAAGATCTCAACCATTAGATTTTCCTCTAATTTCCACTTGTCGTGTAAAGACAGAAATCCAAAGGTCCATATTTCTTGTTTCAAATTTTGTGCCTCAATAGCTGGTTTGATACACACGATTGGTGCAACTAAAAATATTCAAAATGAAATTGTAAATAAATATTTATCGGTGTTATAAATATTTGTAAACAATCAATATTGTTCATTTATAATTTATTTTGCAATTAAAGATAAATTATATATTTTGTTTTAATAAATTAAACATATATCTATGTATATGACAAATAAAAAGTAACGAAATCCGAAATTGTAATCGAACTGTTTGTAATTTATAGTGAACATTAGGATCCGTCCCTTATTTCAAGTTTCATATGCAAAAAAACCCTCCTAAAAAATACGTTTTAAATTTCATGCCCATTTGCAGTTTTTTGGTAAATATTTGCATTTCTTTTTGTTGAAACGAAAAACATGAGTGTTTTTTAAAATTTGCTTTCGAGAAGGACGATAGTGTATTTTGAAATTTAAGAGGGTGTTTTACAGAAGTTTCTATTTATAAATTAGATCAAAATTCCTAAAGTTTTAGAAGACCGAAACCAAAATCGAGATCTGAAACCTTGATGAAAACAACGTTATCATTAACAACTTGGCCAAGAGCAAAGCAAATGGTTTACCTGTAGGGCATAAAAAGGCAGTCCTATTTGTAGGATTATGTGCAACATTTTCAACATATATAAGACATTTCAATCAGCAGCGCCATTGTCAAAGCACATGGTTAACTATGTTTCGGAAAATTAAATAGAATTTAATTTCTTTTAATTCAACATGTCTTTTTATTTTATTTTTCCTAACACAAAGGCTTGTAGATGTTGATGAACTGAAAATGAACTCTTCTACACTGGAGGATAACAATTTATTTGATTTTTTACTTACATAGTTGATGCATACAGGGTGGTACCGCTTTCTTCTCGTGTGGCATTCATGTCTGTGGCCTCCATCTTTTGGAATTTTTATCTGTCCACAACTATGAGCAAGTAATCCTCATCTTAAAACTAAATCTCATGAAGATTCTTGGGAAGAAAATGCTAAATGATTCTACTGGTTTTAATTCCAATCTTGAGCTGGAAACGCTGATTTTAGGTTTAAAGTTCAGTTTACTTATTTTGGTTGAAATCAGTACCTGCATTTTACCTTGGAGATTAAAGTTGCCGATGCTCAGAATTTTGTTTGAATTGTTATATTTTAATTTAATCAGTTTCTACGTATATCAACATGTTTTGTATTTGTGTTCTATTTATTTTACAGAAATATTCGTATACAAGTTGGGTAACTTGTAATTCACACTTATAGGAACATATGCCTAATCAGGTCGTTCAAGAAATATTGTCCGTGCTGTCTGATGATTGTTTTTAGTCAGTAACTTATATTGGATGATTGCTGTAACCTAGTCTACATATGAATATTTTGACTATGAGACTAGTAAATATCTAAGATAAACTTGTGCAACAGGACATCTTTAAATTGTGAAAGTATTATATATTGAGGAAAGAAAAAAAAGCTACGAGCATTAGGGCAAGTGCGCTATGCGTGGAATATATTTTTTTTTTTTACTAATGCATGATACTAAGATCTAATTTAAAATTAAACTGAGATATAATTGATTAACTCGGTTATAGTATATGAAAAATTAGTATCTTAACTAAAAACATTTTGCATTTTAAATAAGACATAAGCAGTTTTAGTCAGTGTTTTAAAGACCGTGCCGGACCGCGGTTCAACCACGACAAACCGTGGGCCATTTCAGCTGAAGGCCCGAAGTGGAGTTAGCCTCTAACAAGCATAAACCGTTGGTTGAACCTCAAACCGAGGTTGAACCGTTACAGTTAACCCAGGTCTGACCGCCTTTTCTTTTGTTATTTTCATTTTCTCACGTTCGTATCCAGAAGCAAAAAATGTCGACCAAACCCTAACTTCTATTTGTCGCCGCTATTAGCTGCTTGCCACCACTACCAACTGCTCGCCGCCACAACCAGCTCTTGGCCATCGCAACCAGCTCCTCGTCGCCGCAAACCCCAAAATCCGACGCATGCAGCCCCAGCTTCAACTACCCCTTTGACGTCATTTTTATTGGATTCAGATATGACATTATTACTACATCTGATTTGGGTAAATTTGTTTAGCAACTGTCAATTGGATTGATAGTAAATTAGATTTAGCAACTGTCAATTGGATTTGAAACTATAAATTGAATTTGAAACTGTAAAATAAATTAAAACATGTAAGTTTAATTTAATATAAGAAAGGGGTTGTTTTATTAGTTTTTTTTACAGTACTAAAATTCTAGAAGCTAGTGCCATTGATAATGATGAATGTAATGGATGTTGATAATGATAATTATGTAGTGGGTGTTGATAATATTGGTGGCAATGAAGCTTGTTTTCAAGAAATAAATGATGGTGTAGAAACGTTTAACTTTGATCCGACAATGACATATACTGCAATGTTACAAGAAGTTGAAGGCGGCGGCGAGAACAATAGGCAAGCACCGGTATGGACGATGGATTTGTGAGGTGGACGATTATGCTATGTAAGTGAGTCTAAGTGTGTTGTGTTGAAAGGTGAACAAGAAGTGGGTTGAAGACTATTTTGTATTATGTATGAGAGTTTGAAACCATGGTATGTTGTTTATGCATGTTGGAGACCATTAGGTGTTATGTATTCAAGTTAAAGACTACTTTATGTTATGCGAACTACTTTGTTTTTTTTTGTGTTAATGGGTAAAAAGTGTTGTTAATTTTCATATGGAATTTTTTTTGTTTTTTCTTGTGGTGAATGCTTGTCATTCTTCCATTGTAGTATATTTGTGAAAGTGTAAACCAGTATGTAGGATTGTTATATTTTATAATTGATATATGTGAACTTAAGGTATATTGGACTTTATTACTAATTAAGATATGGTGTGCACTTGTGATATGTTGTGCAATTATGATTTGCTGATTTGCAAACAAAATATAGTAAATTTGAAAGATAATTTGCAATTGTGTTATGTTTATCCGCATTTTTATTTTAATATTTTTGTGTATATATTATATTTACATCTATAAATTTAAAATAAATAAATTTCACGGTTCGACCGGTTGAACCATCAAAACTTAGACCTTCAGTCCTCACGGTTTGAATCACAATACGGTTATGAAAACTATGGTTTTAGTTATAAACCAGATTCTGATTGATTGTGTTTTAATACTCATGATTTGCATTTTAATTAAGACAGGAGCAATTTAATTTAAAATTAAATTGAGATATAATTGATTGATTTTGTTTTAGTAGACAAATAAAGGTATGAGCAATTTTTGTTAAAAGACGAGCGAATGGATCATCCATCAAATTATCAAAGCGCCACCTAATTTCCTCCAATTACATTATTATTACATTTTGGAAAAAAAATGTAATTTGTATAGTACGAAGTGCTCGACTTGTAACACGCAGAATTAACTTTGTGATAGTGTAGTAACTGACAGTTATGCCATTGTATTCCCATTAAGTTTCAGTGGAATATAAGGACATGATTGTCCATTAACATACAGTAGTATATTTAATTCTCCGTGTTACAAGAGAGTGTCTTCCAGTTTTCATATACGCGCAACGCGCGCGACAACTGTAAAATGGTATGTAAGGTAGTGTATTCTCATCAAAAACACAGTTGTTAATATAAATAGGGACGAGAAATTTTTGGTTAACCAAATAAACCAACCAAACTAATTCATTTTCAACGATTCGATTTGTTTTTGAACTAAATTGATTTATAATCAGTCCGTAAAACATTTTAGATTGGTTATCGGTTTAACTAAATTAACCAAATTGTTATTATATTTTCAAATTTATTAATGTTATAATAATTTTTTTAAGATTAATTTAGTAAAATTTTGTTCGACGGTCTATATTTAATCATCAATTATATTACCGATAGGACTGATTATGATTTTAAGAAATGAAGATAAAGAAGAGATAATTCGGTTTGAAAATTAAGTGAGAAAAGGGATCAGGTTTCCTCCTTATTTATAGCCAAATTCTCAATGGCTACATCCGTTGAGAAAAGTAGCATCCCTTCATTTGCAACGCCAAAAAATGTTATTGTTCCCAACAGGCACTTCCTTTCATTTGTAACGCCAAAAACTGTTATTGTTTGCAACAGCCGTCATTTGCAATGGTTCGCGTCCGTCCGTTTGCAACGGTTCAGAACTGTTGTTGTTCGTTGTAACGGTCATCTGAAAAAATCGCGTCTCTTCATCAGTTTGCAATTGGAAAATCCGTATCTATTTAAACACACTTCTGTTTTAAAATCAGTCCATTTTCTAGGTAGCAAAAATATATGACACAGCCCAATCCTATTGGACCCGCACCCGGCCCGGTTCGGTCGGTCGGACGGGCGGCGGCGCGCGCGTGTGTGTTAGTCCATGACCATATAGGTCCTCCCCCTTGCACAAAATTACCTGACCCTAAGGGGCAATATAGGGATTGAGAGTACACTATATAAACAAGAAAATGGACTTATTTTTGGCGATGTGGGATATATTTCATTCACTATTTTTGAGAATTCTAAAAATCCCCCACATGAATGACGATATATGTCTCCCCCACACAAAGTGTAATATCACACAGTTCATATGAAAATAATGCTATATCGAGGATAAGTAGATATTTCACTTTGAACTTTCCCTAGTTAAAACTTATCAGATATACTTGGCTAATCGGTGAATTATTTCATCTTGAACCGTCAGTCGTTATTGTATAACCAGACAATAAGATTTACAAAGCATTATTTCCCTTCACATCCAATCTCTTGGTTGCGTTCATTTTGATCCTGAATAATTTTTGGTTCTGTGAGTGTTTATAGAGAATAAAAGCCTTTATTATTCTCATAGAGCCGACCCAGCTCACACTAAGATAGATGATCACAACCATTAAGAGTATCCTACATATACCCCACTTGTTATGCATTACGTCTTGAGTTATTCAGAACTGGTTTGCCTATTGATCCTAGTCTGTGGGATCTTCAGTCGCTAGGATAGGTTTCCGTATAAGATAACTCTTGTTGGTTTAGGCTTTTAAACTCATTCCTCTCGATGCGCAGTTAATTTTCTCTCTTGATAAACCTTTAGTAAATGGATCCGCTAGGTTATCATTTGTTCGCACATAATCTATGAAAATAGTTCCATTTGAGAGTAATTGCCTAACTGTGTTATGGTGTCGACGAATGTATCGTGACTTTCCATTATACACAAAGTTTGCACTCTGCTTAATGCTGCTTGGTTACCACAGTGTATGCATATGGCCGGTACAGGTTTAGGCCAAAATGGAATATCTTTTAAAAAGTGACGAAGCCATTCTGCTTCTTCGCCTGCTTTATCTAAAGCGATGAACTCCGATTCCATAGTGGATCGAGCTATGCATGTTTGTTTAGTAGATTTCCATGACACTGCTGCCCCTGCTAAGGTAAAGACATAACCACTCGTTGATTTTGATTCCTCTGAATCAGCAATCCAGTTTGTATCACTATATCCTTCTAAGACGGCAGGATATTTTCCATAATTTAAGGAATAGTTTGTGGTATCTTTTAAATATCCAAGCACTCTCATTAGTGCTTTCCAGTGTTCCTTCCCTGAGTTGCTTGTATACCTGCTTAATTGACTTACTGCATAAGCTATATCTGGTCTTGTGCAATTCATGAGATACATGAGACATCCTATTACACGAGAGTATTCCAGTTGCATTACACTCTCATTAGTGTTTTTATGCAGTACTTCCGATGGATTATACGGCGTTCGTACTCCTTTAATTCCAAAATTTTGAAATTTTTCAATCACTTTTTCTACATAATGTGACTGAGATAATTCAATTCCATTAGGTGTTCTTATTATTTTGATTCCCAAAATAACATCTGCAACTCCTAAGTCTTTCATATCGAAATTGTGATTAACATCTGCTTAGTGGTCTCTATTACATTAGTATTTGGACCGAAGATTAGCATATCGTCTACGTATAGACAAATCATCACGTATGATTGTCCAATTTGTTTGTAATAAACACATTTATCACATTCATTTATACGAAAACCATTTTTCATCATGACACCATCAAATTTTGCGTGCCATTGTTTTGGAGCTTGTTTTAGTCCGTATAATGATTTGACTAATCAACATATTTTGTTTTCATTCCCTTCGGATATAAAACCCTCAGGTTGTTCCATTTAAATCTTCTCATCGAGATTTCCATTTAAGAATGTCGTCTTTACATCCATTTGATGAATCTATAGATTATAGATGGATGCAATTGCTATTAACATTCTTATAGAGGTTATTCGTGTTACTGGTGAATAGGTATCGAAGAAGTCTACACCTTCTTTTTGACGATATCTTTTGGCTACCAATCTTGCTTTATATTTGTCGATGGAGCCATCTGGTTTCATCTTCTTTTTGAAGATCCATTTACAACCAATTGGTTTTATTCCAGGTGGAAGATCAACTATTTTCCAAGTTTTATTACTCAGAATTGAATCAATTTCACTTTGGATTGCTCCTTTCCAACATGAGGATTCAAAAGATGACATTGCTTCCTTGTACGTTTGAGGTTCATGTTCTAATATATATGTTAAAAATTCCGAACCAAATGTCTTGGAAGTTCTTGCCCTTATGCTTCTTCTTGGTTCAACCTTCTCAGTTTCACGATGAGTTTCATCTTCATGTGATTTACTCAATTCTTCTCTTGTCCTTTTGGGGACATTATTTCCTTCATTTCTTTTGTGCGGAAACACATCTTCAAAAAATGACGCGTCTCTTGATTCCATGATTGTATTTACATGAATATCAGTTATATCAGACTTGAATACCAAAAATCTGTAGGCACTACTATTTTGGACTGGCTCTAAATAGTAACAATCTACTGTTTTTGGTCCAAGTTTGACTTTCTTGGGAGGCAGAACTGGAACTTTTGCCAAGCACCCCCACACTTTGAGGTATTTAAAACTTGGTATGTGTCCTTTCCATAACTCATATGGAATTGTTCTTGTTTTATTGTGAGGAACCTTGTTTAATATGTAATTAGACATATTTAAGGCTTCCCCCCACAAGTTCGTCGGTAGGCCAGAAGTTAAGAGCATCGCATTAATCATATCTTTTAATGTTCTATTCTTTCTCTTGGCTATACCATTTTGTTGTGGTGAATATGGTGCTGTTGTTTGATGAATTATACCATTTTCGGCACAAAATTGTTCAAATGGTGATTCATATTCTCCACCTCGATCAGATCTCAATATCTTGATCTTTTTATTTAACTGATTTTCTACCTCAACTTTGTACTTCATAAACGATTTAATTGCTTCATTTTTGCTATTTAATAGATATACATAGCAATATCATGTATAATCGTCAATAAAGGTAATAAAGTACCTTTTCCCACCTCTTGTAGGTAATGATTTGAAATCACATAAATCAATATGAACCAAACCTAGTGGTTCAGTGCTTCTATCAACTGTATGAAATGGTTTTTTGACCATTTTTGCTTCTATGCATGTCTCAAATTTGTAGTTTTTATCTACTTGGAATTTCGTAATTAATCCCAAGTTTGATAGTTTTTTCATTTTTCAGAAATTTATGTGTCCTAATATATCATGCCATAGTAAAATTTCGTGCTCAAGCAAATAAGAAACTTCAATTTTATTAATAGCATAATCAGAATACATAGTTTTATTGCCGACAACGGCTACATTTGCCTTAAATAGGACATCACATAAATATCCCCTTCTTATATACATTCCAGCTTTGGTCAGAACCATCTTGTCTGACTCGAAGACCATTTTGAATCCTTTCTTTGATAGCACTGGACCAGAGATGAGATTCTTGCGTATGTCTGGAACGTGGAGCACGTCATTCAACTTGACAGTTTTTTCAGAAGTAAACTTGAGGATTACTGTGCCACTGCCTTCGATCATGGAAACTGCAGAATTACCCATGTAGAGTTTTTCTTCCTAATCGAATTTCTGATATGTAGAAAACATGAATTTGTCAGAGAAAACACGACGAGTAGCGCATGTGTCCACCCACCATTGGTTAGGGTTCTGAACCAAATTGCATTCAGATATAACTGCTGAAAAATTAGACTCGTCTACTTCCATGTTATCCACCATATTTGCCTCTGAGTTGCGTTCCTTCTTGTGTCTGTAATCTCTAGCGGCGTGTCCTGCTTTTCCACAAACCCAACACTCGCCATTAAACTTCTTGGTTCGTTTGTTGTCTTTGGGTTTGTTTTCAGGTGCTTTTCTCTTATGCGGGAATTTCTTCTTCTTGTTTTCATGAAATGACCTTTGTTCTTTGACTCTTCTGCCACAAATGTCTCTTCGCTTTGTTTTGTCACTCCGCGGTTATCAGCCTCAATTTTTAGTCTTACAATAAGATCTTCTAAGGAAATCTTATTTTTCAGATAATTGCGGTAGTCTTTCCAGAATGGTGGTAATTTCCCTGTTATCGCTTCAACAAGGAAGGATTCTTCAACTTTATGTCCTTCTGCTTCAAGTTCATGAATTATGAGTTGGAGTTCTTGCACTTGACTAGTTACGGATTTGGAGTCAACCATTTTGTATTCCATAAACTTATCTACGATGAACTTCTTCAAACTGACATTCTGTGTTTTGTATTTATGTGCAAGTGCAGTCCATAAGGATTTTGCTATCTGGTGTGGTTGATATACTTTATCCAGACAATTCAAAATGTAGTTTCGGCACAGGAAGTCTGAATGCTTCCATGAGTCAATTCCGAGAAAAACAACTGCATCTTTTTCTCTAGTTTTTCCGTCTTTAGGCTTTGGTTCATCCTCCTCGATGCACTTTTGCAGCCCTAGCGTGGTGAGATAAAACAACATTTGATTTTGCCATGTTATGAAGTCATCATCATCTCCTTTGAACAGATCAGGCCTGTTGTGAGTAGTAGCCTTTGTTGATAGTTCAACTGTTGCCATCTCTGTTTTAGTGAAAACAGTAAAGTCTTAAGATGTTATACGTCTAGTATACCAAAACAGAGACTAATCAATAATAAATTCGTCTCACAAGTTTACAAATCAGATTTCCACTACTTTGGAATTCTGTATTAGCTATTTATAACAATAAGTATGTTGTAATTAATTACAATAACAAACTAACAACTATAGTAATAATAACGGTTGAAGAAGAAAATTTCGTCGGAGGCTTGTCGTAACAATTTCCTTAAGATTTTATTCAAAGTCCCCCAAGATTCAACATACGTAAGCTGCCCGAGATCGTGATGTGTATGATCTTTTGTGTGATAAGACTGATTATGATTTTAAGAAATGAAGATAAAGAAGAGATAATTCGGTTTGAAAATTAAGTGAGAAAAGTGATCAAGTTTCCTCCTTATTTATAGCCGAATTCCCAATGGCTACACCCGTTGAGAAAAGTAGCATCCCTTCGTTTGCAACGCCAAAAAGTGTTACTGTTCCCAACATGCACTTCCTTTCATTTGCAACGCCAAAAAATTGTTGTTGTTGTTTGCAACAGCCGCGTCCGTTCGTTTGCAATGGTTCGCGTCTGTTGCTGTTCGTTGTAACGGTCATCTAAAAAAATCGCGTCTCTTAATCAGTTTGCAACGGTCACAACTGTTGGAAAATCCGTATCTATTTAAACACACTTCTGTTTTAAAATCAGTCCATTTTTTAGGTAGCAAAAATATATAACACATCCCAATCTTATTAGACTCGCACCCGACCCGGCCCGGTTCGGTCGGTCGGACGGGCGGCGCGCGCGTGAGTCCATGGCCATATAGGTCCTCCCCCTCGCACAAAATTACCTAACCCTAAGGGCCAATATAGGGATTGAGAGTACACTATATAAACAAGAAAATGGACTTATTTTTGGCGATGTGGGATATATCTCATTCACTATTTTGAGAATTTTAACAATTCATTGAAGAGAGTTTAATGATTTAAAACATTGAAAGAAAGGTGCTCTTCTAGTTTACTATTATATATAATTATTTATATAATCATTGGTAAATATATTGCAATGGTAAAAACATCATAATAAATTGGTATATCGATAGATTGTTACATGTAGATGATTGTGTATATAAACGTAAATACATATATTAACAAAATTTGTTCATTTAGTTGTGCATGCTCTCGGCCTAGGGATTAAAAAATATTATCGTTTTATTTTTGAATTTTCAATTAATAATATATCAAATGATTTTAAATTCTAAATTTGATTTTAAAAGTTTAATACAATAAAATATATATTTGTATTTTTACAAAATTTAATTTTGTTGAAAAAGCCTTTGGCAAAGAAGAATATTTAATGTTTTTTGGATATATCTATTATGTATATTAATATACACTACTGTTTAATTAAAAAATTGATTATATATAAAACACACACACATATAATTCTATAAAAAACTTACAAGATATTTTAGTTAATCAACTTTTCGAAAATATTTTTTATATTTATTTTATTATTAACATTGCATGGTTTTATAATTATTAAATTTTAAATGATAATATATATATAATCAAAAAATTATCTGGGCCGTGAATACAATAAATATTTATTAGTATATTATTATTATTATTATTTATATATATATACATATTTAATTAAACTACTAATTATATGTGTTTATATATATATATATAGTAGTTAGTTAAAAAAATTAAATTATATACGACTTGATGTTGTAATTTATATATATATTATCAAAATTAATTCTAAAATAATATTTCAAATAAATTTTATTATATATACATATACGTTTTGTAAATACAAATATTTAAATAAATTATTTATAATTACTATTTCAAATATATATATATATTATTTCTTACATAATATATTTTCATGTTAATTTGATGTATACGTATATGCACATTTAGACAATCTATTTGTATGACGAGGGACTAGCATGTCCGTTGTAGTGAAAATCGCAACATCTATTCATAGGCATGTCAAACCATGCATACATTATTCTGTTGTACGTGGAAGCGCGCACATATGTGTATGATACACATATGTAACATAATGCAAATTATATAAAATAAAACTTTATTTATAAATGTAATAAAATGTTGATTTTATTTATTTAATAAAAAATTTAGAAAAGTTTTAAATGAATTAGACTACGTAGGCCCATTTAAGATTCAAAAAGTTAAAAAAAATATTAGAAATTTACCCCAATTTCTACGGGCTTGCCCAATTCTAATAGTTGTTGCACTTGCATAATGAATCAAATAATCTCCTAGAATCTAATTCCAATTCTTCTAGATATTGCTCATAAACAGAGAGATCAATGCACCTTTCTTTAATTTGATTTGAAGTTGTGTTTAGTTTGGAAATAATGGAAGAGGGGATGGTATGGATTTTTTGGCTAGAGCTTAAGGGAGAGGAGAAGCCAAAAGTAAAGTCTAAAAAGCGAGGGGCAATAGATTTAAATAAGGGAAAAGGGAGAGAAGAAAAAGTGGATCTAGATCCATCCATTTCTTCATCAATTCAAACCCAAACATATCAGCATATCCTCTTCCTTTCCCTCATGCTATGGCTGGCCAAACCATGGGTCGGGCTTTCATTCCACTTCAAACCATATCATATAATTTACATTTAAATTAAATTCAAATGTACATCGATATGGTATATCGATACATGTATATATAACTTTTATATAAGCACTACTTTAATATTGATCAAAATTAAAATTTTACAAGTATTAATTAATTTAATTAATTTATAACAATAATAATTTAATTAGATCATGTGGTAGTCGGAGTATTCAACATTGTAGTAGTATGACTCTTAGGAGTAAATTCGGTAAGCGATCAGTAACGAACAATTCGAATATTAACATTCACGCGTTACTTTAGCTAGTGATACGACAATTTAGCCAAATTTATTGCTTACATAGTTTTGTAAAGTCTAATTTCACTTATTTTAAGGGGTACCCAGTGGTGACTATTATTTACACAAATGCTCTTCGTCAAAAATGTATCACATTGGGGACTTATGAAATTTGTAGTGGTCAAAATTCTAATATCATCCACATTCAGCTTGTATAGTCCAAAATCAAAGTCCTCGGTTTAATAATAACAACCATTATTAACCGAATTGATCTGACCAAAGGCTTTGATTTTAAGTTTACTTTAGTTGATCATGATCTAGCTTCATGTAACTGAGAAGCCGAATTCTCTTGAATAGAGTTTCACTTCCAATGATTTAACTTAGACCCAACTATAATCATTTGATGAATATCATGCTACGATTTAACTATAATCAAAGTGGACTGTCCACATTGAAGTTCAACGGTATTCTCAAATCGAGAGAACTATGTATTATTGTCAATAGTGATTATTTTATGTTTGACTTTAGTTATACTAAATAACCAAAAACTATCTGGTGAGTCATTCTATAATTATCTAATAACTATCAATATGTAACCCCTGGTGCACCCAGCAACGATGAGTAATATACTGCCCAATATTTGAAGAGCGTTACATACTTTAGTATTAATGGATATATCGATATCCTATCTCGATACATCTTGACTGAGAATATTTAAAATGATATGTTTTTTTATTATTGTGGATTGCTCATGATTACAACATATTGTAATTACTATCACAAAACATATCATTTATGGATTTTATATTAAATATACTTAACTTAAATAAATACTCGATACAACACATTATATCAAATATATAATAGAAAGAAAAACACTTTTTATTTTGAAAGAGATTTTATTTACAAAGTTTAATAATTTATAATAAATTAAATAATTGCTTCTAGGGCATATCTCTTACTCTATTAATCTCCTCTTGCACTTGGAGGTAATTATAGAATCTCTACCCTACCCCTTCGATCTGTTTAATGAGAATTTATCGAGCCAGTCCCTTCATGAATGGATCTGCTGTATTTTTTTAATAATCTGCTTTGCAATCAATTCTTTTCGATGTTGATAAACTACCTTTACTATGTGAAACTATTTAGAGTATGTTTTGTTGGAAATAGGCCAACATATAGCAGGATAAATGGGTAAAAAAAATTTATAAAAAAAATCATTTTGGATCCTATTTTCATTTAGGTCTTACCTAAATTTATTTTAAACAAAATCAATACTTTATTTTATTTATAGTGAAGAATTATTACATTAATGTTATGATTAATATATAGTATAATATGCGCGTCATATACACATATGTGTGTACATGTAGGTGCAACATAAAAGGTGTGCATGGTTTAACATGCTATGTATATATATTGGGATTTACACCATAACGGATATATTGGCCCCTCCATATAGATATATGTCGTCTAATATGTATATGTATGTGTGTGTGTGTTTTTGTGTGTGTATAAATTATAAAATAATAATTGTAAAATGTATAAGTTTATGTAAATGTGTGTGTGTGTATCTATATTTATATATAGAAATAGTCAACACTATAATATGTAGTGATTGATATTTTATATAAACAACGGTAAATTCAAATTGAAATTTAAAATTCAAATGCTAGATCTTAAATCTAGATCTACATAGTAAATACCTAACAATTCAAATTTAAATTAGTCTATTAATTTTAAATAAATATATATTATGTATGTACATTTCAAATCCTGGAAAAAGTAAAAAAGTTTAATATACACACATACATTATCATATAAACACATTAAATTAATATTAAGATATATATATGAAAATTACACTGACAACTTTAGTTCATCGCATATGGAAAGAACGTAATCGCATAAGATCCTTTATTTAAATTACACTGATTTTGTTTTAGTTTACTAAACTTACGTTCAAAACATAAATTGGTCGATTATTACTTATCGATCTTCAATTCCTTTAGGGTGGTCTACACAAGATCCCTCACAAATAATTATACGTATAGTATTTCGACTCGCACAAACTGTCAACTTTTTGGCTTATGATATGTTGGTGTTTCTTATAAACTCTTGTCTTGTATTGTTTCATAAATTATGCATTGGATGAACTTAATTTTAACCTTATGTACTACTCTTAAGTACACGACCTCGTAGAAAGAAGTTAACTTAACTTCATCCATTATCAATCGTACTTTGTTTAACAAAGTTCAATTACTCTTTATGGATACATCATTACGTATCATAGGATAAAATGACTTTTGAGATTGAATCTTTATTCATAAGATACATTCGGAACTCTTTTCAATATACTTACCTATTTGATCAAATCAAATCGTATTTTTTTGCATATTATGTTATTTACTTTCGTTTTATATTCTATGAGCTTACCATAGGCATACTACGTGTGTATCTAATATACATGCTAATGTCTATGATAATTCATCGATGAATTTAACAAAGCATGAGAGACCATTTTTGGTATTATAGACTTAAGGTTGCATATATTTGTATGTATTAATCTCAAGAGTTCACCAACTCTTAAGTGCTCCCACTAAATGGGCGTTTTGTCCTTTATCATTTGAGGTAGAATTCAATAACACCATATGACTCATAATTATATGATTAAAGAAATGTTTCTCAAAATTGTAGCTTAGTCCATAATTTCAAAATAATTGAATAAAATTTCAGATATTTCTGTATTTGCCAATGCATCACTTTTGTTATGAAAACAAATACGACTAATATAGTTTTATTTTATAATGAATATCCAAAATACTGATATTAAAATAATATGTATATTTTCGGTCAACACTAAAAATAGTTGTCATGTCATAAATATTATTTAGTATGTTTACGAAAACTAGTTCATAACTTGATGATATTGTCGAAAAGTGTTATATGGTATGCTCATACTATTTATGTCATCACTATAACAACGTACAAAATAGGAAGCTCCATTCAACCATTTAATATAGGCTATTTATTTCATCTACTGTTTACAGTTAATTTTTTTAGATCAAATGTCTAAAACTCAAAGAAATAAACCTCACAGAAAATAATTTTCTATGTGAAAATGCATTTTGGAATAGAAATCAAATTTCTCATTTCATGTCAAACATCCACTATTATTGTACTATTCTCGGTTCTGATGTCTCTTCATGATGTGGAAGTAACTATTCACGCTCTTCATCCCAATTATGCCTTAAGTTGCATCCACTCTCGTACCTTTGCTTTTCTTTCCAAATGGTCAAACCATTCAAAAGAAATCTTTACTACATTCAATCATCTTTAACATTTAAGGATTTTGAATGAGTTGCACTTTACGTAAACTGATCAAACTGACATTTCAATGATCGAATTTTTTAATACATGTTGTAGCTCTTGGTTTAATGTTACATTTAACACACATATCGTATTCAACCATATTGAATATACAATCTCACATTACGGTTTATCTGCTTATTTCGAACGAACTAATTTCAGTAAGGTTTCGTGCATTACGAGTTACAACCGTTCATCATATAACACTTATATTTGATTGAATATGGATCAAATATTCATATCGTTGTATTAGGTTTAAAGTTCGAAATTCATAAAGGACAATACATAGCTTGGGACAAATAAACACGTTAGTGACCAGTTTACGAATGTTTCAAGTAGATGTATAATTAGGCACTTGCATGAGACTCGAACTAACAATATGCAAAATTTATTGGTAAATTTATTTTATATTTCTATTTGTTAATATTGATTTAGTTCATTTGTGTATTTTAATTATATCAATTGCACAAATTTATCGAAGTATATAAGTTTAATTTATTCACAGCAGATGTTCTTATAATATTAGATATGTTAAATGTTTGCATTTCATTCATCTAAGAAGGTCCACTAGACTTTTATGTTTCTCAAAATTCTAAGATGAAACATAGAAATTTTTTAATGTCTCTAACGGGTGTAAGGATCGCCTGCTTTGGGATTTTGACCTTGAATTTGCTCAACGAATCGTAGGTCCACAAACGATGGATAACACTTTATCAGTTGTATCATATACAACTCCTAACTCATGATCTTTGTCATAATCTCAGTTTAACCTTGAGTTCGCTCAACAAATCAAAAGAGATGTTCACTCGTACCTACCATTTCGTGATGGTCTACGTATAATATATGTACCTTGAGTTTGCTCAACAAATACATGTAGTCATCTTACCTAGTATGGTCTATATATTAATAATACTACACATAACATGTTTAGCTTGATTTTACTCAACAAGTAGAGAGTATGGTGGTAAATTATTAATATATAAAAGGTAAATAATAACTTTTATATTAAAGATTTGTAATATGTAATATATGTTACCGAGTGATATCGACTTATGCAATGATGCATTTTTTATAAATTACCGTCGTGATTCAAGTGTACACATCTAAAATCGTGTTATACGTACTATACGTATGTATTTATTTCTGATATCTAAGTGGATGTCTTGCTGTTGCACATTTTATTATACATTTATATTATACAAGTTTAAGTCTTGCATATAACACATTCACGCACGCATACTGTGTGTGTATAACCTTAGCATTTTAAGATAGCGGTTACATACATCTATATTATTTAATTAATCTAATTAATTATTAATAATTTTTCAAAATAATTATTTTATTTTCGAAACTATTGTACGGTTTATTAATTTATTAATTAACATTTAATCTTACATCATGAAGTAGCATAGGCTTTATAGCATGGGATCGATATAGGACTTTGAAATCAAATTTTTCTGCTCGTATCCAATGACTACTTACCTCAGGTGGCAAGACTTCTTGATTAAATCGTTGCTATAGATCTTGGTTTGGTCCCCTAGGCATACATCGAGAACCAATATGCAAAAATAAATTGATTTATGTTAAATGAGTTTTATAAGGCTAGAAGTAGGCCTGTCAACGGATGCTTTCAGATGCGGATAGTGTCATATCCGCATCCGCATCCTAAATTATTTTCGAATATCGGATATCCGCATCCGCGGACACAGACGGATATCAGATAATTATACTATCCGCTAACGATCAATAAATCAACAATTGTAAAAGGAAAATTTTAGTTTAACATAAATATTTTTCAATCTCATTGATTATAAAAGTGTTAAAAATTAACAAACACGATGTTAATAAACAGTTTCGAGAGGTTAATAAACAATAAGTGCATATAATATAAACTATTAACTTAATAAAATAATAAATGAATATCTTTCACTGCACTAACATACATAGAATTTGAACTATAATTTTGATAAAAACCGGACGGATAATTTTCAGATGCGGATATTTTCGTATACGCATTCGTTTTTTCGGATATCGGATATTTATCCGCTTTTCGAATGCGGATGCGAACAGATTTCGAAGAAGAGTGCTAGCTAGAAGTACAAACCTAGAAAATATAAGTACTTTAACCAGTTTCACTCGAGCACGTAGATGATACGGTAAAAATATCAATGAATATATAGAGGACGAGTTTCACTGTACCGGGACCACTCATACAAAAGAGAGCAAGGACTTGTGTTCAAATGTAATATGAATTCCATTTGTATTTGTTGATGTATTTTTATTTATATTTACTTTCTAAGTATATACTTTTAGCAGCATTCGCCTGTGTCTTCGTATATGTTTTCAAAGTAAGTATGTTTTGTATTTGTTTTCTAAATATGTATTTTATTTTCTCTCAAGGTATTTGTTTCCAAACTGCGTTCTAAAGATAGATTAAACTATAGATAATGAACCAATACAAAATAAATTGAAAAATAAAAAACACTGATATAAAGTAATAAAGATACATCGATCTTCTATAGCCATAGATTCGTTGCTTCATCTACCTAATAACTCGTAATTTTACATCAGTTCGAGTGAAGTACTCTAATCTGTGACGCACAAAATTTATCCCGTAGTGACAGTTCTATAGCGTATTAATGCTCTTTGAGGTACAGCTTCATCGAATTAATAATAAGAGCTATATAATTTTACGTCCAATACCATTACCAATTAATAACAACATTTGTATTTGTACGAGTAACCTAGATACAATGTATTTGTTCGAGTAACCTAGTCCGTTCATTTGGATATGCCAATCTACAAGATTCTCTAGTGCTGACGGGTTCCAACTGAAATTAACTCACACCACTATACAAATCTTTCCAGATTCATACGAATGGAGCAGACTCAATTATTATTATTGTTGTTGTTATTATTATTATCTTCTGAGTTAGAAGTCTAATCCCGTTTCAGCTTTCTTACAGTCATAGACAGATTAAGCTGCACCTAAACTCTCAAAAGCCTCAGTCGTCCATTTCGTGAATATTCAAGGCTAAATTCATGTTCGTTGGAGAAGGCCCAAGAAAAAGCGCCATAACCTTCGGATTATGTTCTAAATAGCATGTAATTCCTGCCATTGAAATTCGAAAAAGATAGCAGCAGCCTTACACATAAGCCCTAGAAACAAATCGCACGATGATAGAAGCCACACAGTACCCAAGTATACCCATGGAAGCTGATTTATGTATAAAATATAAAGAGTGAATTAGTCAAAAAAAACCCAAAATGGGGAAATTTTGAATGAATTACACGGCAAAGGCTGGGTCTGAAAAAAGAAAACAAAAAATAGTAACAAAATTTATATTAATATACCGTAAACGCTAAATTAAATTAGCATTATAATTTCAGTACATGCATATAGAGTTACTTTGTTCTTCAGTCTAAATTTTTTGACCGTATCCTTGATTAAAAAAACCCCTAACTACTTTCTAAGGTGTATTTTTCAAATATAAATAAGACTAATAATTAAATTAATAGTATATTTACAGCAAATACTATATACATGTATATATATAAAATTATTTTATCCTCCAATCTAAATTTTTTTGATCCGCATGATCCAAAAAAACCCCAAACCAGGTCTGTTTTTCCAAATATAAATAAGACTAATAATCACATGATGAAATCCTATATTATATCTTCTAACGGTCAAAGTATCGAACTGCCAAAAGGCTACCAAGCCAAACTTTATTCAACATTCTAATCCAAGTTTACCAAATTTTACCACATTCGTTAAACAAGAATGGCTTACATGGAAGATGGAACTAAAAAAGGATGATTTTATATGTGATGAGGTGCATCGAGTCAAGTAGCACAAAACAGGATAGCACTTTTGACAGCATGCAGGACCCATGATAGTTTGTAACCTATCACAAATCAGAAACTTGGTAATCTTATCACAAATCACAAACTTGATAGTTTGTACTGGTTCACAAATCACAATGCATGCAACAATTATATTAAAGGTCGATTCCATTGCAAGTACAAAATTTTGATCCTCATTGTGTGTGCAGAAAAAGTTAAATTCAATAATGCAGTAAAAGTAGTAAAACAGAAAAAGTTAAGTTCAATATATTTTTTTCCTAAAAAAAGAATAATAATAAATAAATAAAAATAAACAGATAAATAATCAAACATACAAATATTTACGAAATACATATCTAGTTAACCAAAGAAAATGATATTTTGAGTAAAGGCCAAATGTTAATGCAGTCATATAAATTTCTAAGAAAAGACATCTGATTAAATCTTGTATGTAATATAAATATCAAGTACAGTGCAATCAAACTCTAAATCTTGGGGAAAAAGATCCAAAAAATAAATTGTTTCAAAACCTAAAAGCTATATACTGGGGTAAGAAAAGATAACAAATATGCTTTAAATTTTTCCTAAACTAATCCAAAACAATATATTAACCACAGTGCAATCAAACTCTAAGTTTACGGAGGAAAAAAAAAACGGGTCCGAAACCAAATTGCTTCAAAACCTCACGATCCTTTGAAAAATTTGTACAGCTGGAATAAGAAAACATTATAAACATATGCTTTAAATTGACCCTTAACTAATTTGAAACAAATGATGTTAAACGCATTTTTCAACTAGAAAATCATATTTGAAAAAGCGAAAAAAAGCGAAAAAAGCAATTCTGCAAAAGCAATTAAATGCTTCGTTAAATTTTGTATTGCAGTACAATTTCGGTATCACAATAACTTATTTATTTTCATGAACATGAACTAAAAAGCACACATTGTTCAAATTTATACCAAGTGATGCAATACAGTTGACGCTAACACCTAACATCCAAAATTGTAAAATATATAAAATGACATGTCAAAGTTTATATTAGAATTCAATTCCATTGTAATTAACAAAATTGGTCTTCAACAACTAAAACAATTGAGCAGTCTGAGTTAGTAAAGTTGTCAAATCAGAGCAAAACTCAAATCTCAAAGTAAGGTGAGCAATAGTTATTGAGGGCAAAATAGCAAACAACTGAATTTCCCTAGTTTCAAAAAATAAATCACACCAAAATATTCGATCAAATCAGATAAACAATTCAACCACATAAATTTGAGATCGCCAGAGAACAAACTAGACATATTTGATATGCCTAAAGCAACTAATTAGGGTTTGGTTATTTCAAATGTCATCACAAAAATAAGCAGTATGAATCATTGAAATGCACAGAAGCAGTCGAATTGTGATTAAGAACAACCAAAATAAGGGAAAAAGTAAGGGAAAAAAAGGAAGGAACTAACCTATCAATTCTTCAATGACGGAAAGAAGCGGCTGAATGAGAATAGAGCAGGCATAAATTATTTGTGAATGCTGAAATAAAACTGTAATAGAATCGTATAATGAACGCAAATCTCACTGTATTCAGCCACATTGATTAGGAGTTTCAACTTAACAGACAGCTGACACAGAATTATAAAAAGGGAAAAAGTAAGGGAAAAAAAGGAAGGAACTAACCTATCAATTCTTCAATGACGGAAAGAAGCGGTTGAACGAGAATAGAGCAGGCATAAATTATTTGTGAATGCTGAAATAAAACTGTAATAGACTCGGATAATGAACGCAAATCTCACTGTATTCAGCCACATTGATTAGAAGTTTCAACTTAACAGACAGCTGACACAGAATTATAAAAAGGGAAAAACATGAAAACTCTTCCTTGAAACGTGGTAATGCTTATAAAATAAGAAAAAGAAAAATCGGTGGAGGACTGATTTTTTATAGAGTTGAGAACTGAAAGATATTATAGTCGAGAAATTGATCATGCTCTTGTACAAATAAGTACAGATATTGTATAGATCAAGTGGGAGCTATAGTCCTAACTCTCAAACAATCAAAACAAATTTCAATCTGATTTAAGCTCATTTACGGTACCCATTTAAAACTAAGATTTGATTTCACAAAATTAATTAGAGTTCGCATGCTAGGTATTTTCTTACTCCCATCGGAAAATCAGTAAAAATATGAGAAAAATGTATGGGTAACAAATACAGGTGCTATAAGACCACAAAGGATATAAGAAAATACGAGTCAAAAGTCATTCAATACTTTCTGGGAAAGAAAGAATTGAGAGAAACAAATTAAATGAATCATTATTAAAATATTTATGGAACTAGGGTTGCAATACTCACTAATATCACACAACTTTTTTATGAATTAACATCCAACAAATATCAAACCTGAAATTATTTCTCTGCCGATTCAATCTAACATGAAGCTAAGCTGCTGCTGCTACCATATTCCCAGTTATACGAATGAACAGTAGGTGACCTCTTTGTATCATGACCTATTCATCCTCTGATTGATTCCCTTTTCTTTCATTGAAGGACAAGTGAATATTTAGACCTTGGTTACGATTCGGATTCGGGTTCAGATGTAGCAGGTGATAACGGGTCAGGCAGCGGAGAAGATATGTCTGCCACATCAGCAAGAGCTTGGAGCATGTTTATGACATCCATGGTGTCATCGAGATAATATCTTGCTTTACTTGGCTTCTGACCAACAGTGCATGCAAATATTGATGTGTTTGAGGACACTATATCTTTTGTTCTGACTTCTGCTATTCCTTCAAACATATCTTCATCTGATCTGTCATCTCCAACACATAGAATAAAGTCTGCTTTCTTCCCTCTTTCGCACATGCACGATAATATCTTCTCTGCTACAACGCCCTTGCTTATGCCCTGAGGCTTGACATCAACAATGAACTGGCCTCGCTTGGCAGTGGCGGGTTCATTAGCAAGAACACTTTCTAAATGTTCAATCATCTCTTTAGCTTGAGCAGCTCCAAAGCCAGGGTCAGCGTCTTGGTGATGCCATACTAGTGCACTTTCCTTTGTTTCCATATAGGAACCATCAGTTGATTCTGTATACAGCTTCATTACTGGTTCTGCAGTCTGCATCCAACCGAAATCATCGTTTCCTTTGTTGTTCGTTTCCCACTCTTCATCCCTATTCCATCTGCATGCAGCAGTCAAGTCTTAGTTCACTTTTCACTGTTTTGTTTAACAGAATACCCACTGAGGTTCCTCTAACTCAGAGTAAGATAGAAAGTTTCAGTACGGATAAGTTTTCTATATATGTCATGACATTTGACAATGTTAAATGTGTGTAGAAGAACATTTAAGAAATAAATCTTTCTATCCAAAGGCTTTACAGATTTTTCACCCTTCATTCTTTAGGAGGCCTTTTCACCTTATACAATACAACCTGTTAGTTCTATTGTTATATCTTTAAACAAGTAATCGTTCCAAACGCTAAAGAAAATCGAAAGGAATCATTATAGCAGCAAGAAGTGAGAAAAGAATTATATTACCTCATAAAATAACCATGTTCAGCTGCAATTCCCAGTTTTTTGCAAGGAGCAAACCACTCGGCCAAACTATCCCTTCCCCTTCCGCTGACAATGAATACAACATTGTTCTTGTCAGCACACAGCATGTTAATGACTGATATGACCTCTTTACTTGGTGCCTTGTCAATAGATGTTTGAGGCATAACAGTCCCATCATAATCCAACAATATCACTCTACTCGTCGATCTTTCATAAGCTGAAACAATAGCTTCATGTTTGAGCTTCCTAAAGTTAGGATCAAGAGCTACGACTCTAAACCCAAACCCCAACCCAATACCCCAACACATCTTTCTAAAATGATCCCTGCAACATCGTTCCAAATCTAGAAGGTAGCTCCTAGCCCAATATGCTACGTCATGTGTGCTCACGTATCTATAGTGTTTCTCATGCCTATACCGCTTCTCCGACTCAGACATTGATATAGCTTCGTTCAATGCCTCTGCTGTAGCTTCTATGTTCCATGGATTGACTCGTATGGCCCCACTTAAGGAAGGAGAACAGCCAATGAATTCAGAAATAACCAACATACTCTTCTTTGGTCCTGCATTTTCAGGATTTGAGGCCTCTGGTCTACTAATACCATTTCTACAAACAATGTACTCATAAGGCGTTAAATTCATGCCATCTCTAACAGGTGTAACCACAACACACTCTGCAATAGTATAGTAAGCAGCTTTTTCAACAGCCGACAATGGTTGATCAATAAACACTACAGGGGTATAACCTTCACTCCCAAATTGCATATTGATCCTTTCTACAGTTTTTAAGATTTCAGCTTTGATCACTTCAAGATCCCTTCCTCTTCCTCTAGGTGGATTAGCAATCTGAACCAAAACAGCTTGTCCTTGCCACTCAGTATGCAACTTCAACAAACGTTCAAATGAAATTAACTTCAAATTTATTCCTTTGAAAATATCCATATCATCCACGCCCAGAAGAACAGTCTTCCCTTCAAATTCTTGCCTCAATTCATTAACTCTCTGTTCCATATCTGGCAAAGATAATGTTGATTCTATCTGATTCATGTGAATTCCAACAGGCATTATCTTGATCCCAACAGTCCTACCGAAATAATCCATCCCTATGAACCCTCTCTTTGATTCATACTCAAGACCAAGCATCCTACTACAACAACTCAAGAAATGCCGTGCATAATCAAATGTATGAAACCCAATCAAATCACAATTTAACAAAGACTTCAAGATCTCCGCTCTAACTGGAAGTGACCTGTAAATCTCAGAACTTGGAAATGGGCTATGCAGGAAGAAACCCATTCTTAGTCTGTTGAATCTCCTTCTCAAGAATGATGGCAAAGCCATCAAGTGATAATCATGAATCCAAACATAATCATCCTCTGGGTTAATAACCTCAATAACCTTCTGTGAAAACAATTTATTGGCAAGAACATAACTTTCCCACAAATTCTTGTCAAACCTAGCGCTGTGGTCAGCACTAAAAGGCAACATATAATGAAATAAAGGCCACAATAATTGCTTACAGAACCCATGATAAAATTTCTCATGCAAATCAGCAGGCAAAAAAGCAGGTACGCATTTAAAGTTCTCTAACAAAGTTTGAGATACCTCATCTTGTTCATCGCTTGGAACATCAACATTCAAAGATCCGACATAAATAACTTCCATATCATCAGGCAAACCAGCCTTAAGCTGAAGAAGTAAAGAATCATCATCCCGAGAGAAGTACCATCCTTTGTTATCGGGTCTTCGTTTTGCCTTAACGGGCAACTGATTTGCGACGATTATTATTCGATCGCTTAAGATCGAGCTTTGGACATCGGACGTAACGCTGTTAGGTCTATCTTCGTCGTCGATTTCGGTTAAAGTTCCTGGCACTGTCATGACTCGTGTCATCCGCTTGGCGCGCAACGAGCTGCTTCCGCCGCCGGGGACAACTGGTAAATTACCCGACGCAAGATCTAGAAGATTTGTGTACGATCTTGACATCATCTTTAAGTAACCTAATTGTCAGAAACTTTTCGTTAATTATTTTGCTTGGATTGGATTCGATTTGCAAAATAAAATAGTTCGAATTGCTAGAAAAACTGAAGGGGGGGCAAGAAGAAGATAAGTATGAATTGCTAATTACAAATGGATTTAAATTCATTTTGGAATATTCTCCGACTTAAACTTAAATTCATGATGCCACTAGGAGCAATTTCAATTTTTTTTCCCTTTTAAAACTCCTATACTTGTATATACAATTTTATAAACGAACTAGTGTCGTGGCACACGGTTTACTTTCGACACTAATAAAAATGAGAAATAACAACATATGCCTACGGCGTAAATCCGTGGTACGCAAATAGAAGTTTGATCATAATTTGATTGTTTATGAAGTTTTAATGGGAAAAACATCATTGACGGTAAGGCTCATTATATACTAAATTAGCGGGGAAATGCTAAAGTTTGAATATTATTGTATTGATGGAGAAAACAATGGTATGGAAAACAATTACAATATTTATGTATAGTATGTGAGTACAAAATTGTGTGTACATTTCAGACTGTTATTTTTTACAATATTCAGAACAACCTCACCCAGTCCCCTTGCGTATCAACCTACTTTAACCACTAATTTGTTTGAGTTAACATCAGCATTGTATGGTACGTGCATTACACGTACATGGAAAAAAATGTGAGTAAATTGCTATTGTACTACAACTGTGATAATGAAAAGTAGATTTAGATAGTTCGCCATAACCAATTAGAATTGTATTAACAAAAGAAGCTTGCTAGACTATAACCTTGTTGACCAAAAACTTATAAATCACCAAATAAGAAAGAAAAAGAAAAGACAAACCCAAACGTTCTTGCAATAATAAAATGTCCATGGTTATTGGTTGGTTTGTATTGGTAGTACATCAAGTTTTAAGCTTGAACATCTCATATGCACGCAATGTTTATTATGGTAATTTAAAACAATCCACAAACACATTTCTTTTTAATTTTTCAAAATTTTACTTTGTGCTCCTTGCTCGCTTGGCTTTCTTCTTTTACCGACTTCCACTTGTGAAAGTAATTTTCCTCTTATTGCCTTTTGCTTTGCTCTCTTTCATTCGTTTGGTGGACTACACCATTCCTTGTATCTACATCGAACCACATTTATCATCAAGAGGCATTATCTTTCCTACATTGGTTAGCTAAGGTGAAATACTCCGTATAGTTTAGTATAATTAATGATGGCTATAAGCATATAGTTTACGTATATTCTCAAAACTCAATATGATGATAACATATTTACACATGTCAACATGATGATAACCTATTACAAAGGCTTATTCTCTCAATGATAACTTAATATACTACGTTATCGTATATAAAATGTATTCACTAAGCTCTTGTAAGTTGGAATATTATTTCGTAGGGCAATAAATGAGCTATAATTTAAGAAGACAAATAAAGGTTAGTGATAAATGGAGGTTGACTGAACATATAACGTCTCTTGATAACTCTAGAAGGTTGATGCACAATAATGTGTAAATGAATAAAACACAAAGTTTTCGACTTCAGGTTCCAATAATTCATATTAATAACATACTAATGCCTACTCATGGAAGTGCAAATAGAAATTCGATTGAAATCATCAACATGAATTTAATCAAAAGAGTCATTTATTCTAATATTCATACATGTAATTTTTTTACTAGTGTTGCATTATTCTAGTTAAGATCAACTTGCACTCATCATAGTTATGTAATTTAACATTAAATATTTTAGGTGGTCAAAGTGAATTCGAAATTTAAGGTTAGTCACTCCAAAAAATTTATCTACAATTCACATGCATTTAATCAATAAAATTATAGAAAATTGTTGCTCAATTCAGTAATTCATTCAACTATATTTCAAAAAGGCCAACAAATTGTTAAAATATCAAATCATTTGATATCATGTGTAATATTTATTATGAACGTTCTTTAAAGAATATTTCTTATTATTTGGGATATTTTCTATTACTTGGGCTTTTTTTTTAAGAAGACACGCCAACTTTCAACGAAACTATCCTAAGAATATTAATATGTGGAAGAAAAATTATAGAACCAGAATACTCATTTATTTTACAGTTTCTAATGTTATTCTAATTCATCATATTTTATCATAGTTTTTGCTTAAGTGTTGAGAAAAATGAATTGATGGACCTACTACTATTACTTGGCACATGATTTCAAGAAATATACGTTGTATCTACGATGTAGATGTATTTAATATAAAAGTATTAGAGATTATAAAGATAATTATTATTAATTCAAAGAGGTAGAGAAACCTTTAGTTTTATCCTTGAGCTCATTTGTTTCTTTGATTTATTTATTGTGCAATTTTAATACTGTTAAAATCTATGCATGAAACCGTTCTGACATCTCTTTGTAAATTGACATAGAAATCCATTTAAAGTTGTGAAATATCTAAAACAAAAAAAAGAAATACTATGGTGAATAAACTGCTAAGGGCACAACATAATTGAGATACCAATTGAACATAAATTTACAAACAAAAACTACTTTATTACTCAGTCACTATGGTTTTTGGATGACAATTGCATATTGTGACACCCCACTTCATACCCATACTACCAAGGAGTATTACTAGGTAATACTGTCTGAGGATGAGGCAAAATTGGGCTGTCGCACGTGAATATTCCATTGGGCTAACACCGATACGTATTTCAAAATCATGTACAAGTCACTATAAATAATCAATGTCGACACCAAATAATAAACATATATGTTCCTCTTGGATAGAACAATGCATGATATGTAATAAATAATAGAGAATATGAAGTCATTAAATGCAGCTGTTTGCACAAAAAATGGACAAACACCTCCAAGTCGTATGATTCAATTGATTTTATGTTGTTCTTTGTGATTTGGGTGATTTATGCAAATATATGAAAAGCAGGGACTAAACTGCAAAAGACACATAGATTTATAGTGGTTCAGCCAGAATGTGTCTACGTCCACTTTATATATTATTTCTCCTTTCTTGTTCAGATTACAAGTACAAAGCTTTGATATAAGTATATGAAAGTTGTTTGAAAGTTCTCTCCGTGCTTGAGCTCTCAAACTTGTCCTCCATTGTTGTACCCCTGCCCCTCTATTTATAGAGTGAGGTTGGGGGTAGGGGTCTTGGATGTATATAGCTGCTGGTGGGCCTGGGCTGATGCAATCTGGCCTGGCAAGGTCGGTCTGGAATGTCTTGATTCGGCAGTACTGTGGTCCGGCGATGGTTGGAGCGGTGGTTGGTTCGGTTTGGGGTTGGTTCGGTTTGGAGTTGGTTCGGTTTGGGGTTGGTTCGGTTTGGAGTTGGTTTGGCAGTGGATAGGACATGTGTTGGTTCGGCAGGCACTCTGGTTCGGTATTGCTTGGAAGTGGAGTTTGGACCGGCAATGCTTGGAGGAAGGATGGTTCGGTATTGGTGAGGAGATGGATTGGTTCTGTGATACTTTGGCTCGGCTTGGGGTGGTGTGGTAATGCCTTTCCTCGTTTGATTCGGTGGTACTTTCCTTGTAATGGCTCGGTGGAAAATACCCTCAACACTTGCCCCCCAAAGTGGGGCATATGCCTGTATATGTCTCATTTTGTTTTAGCTTGGGTGTTTTCATTCGGTCCTATGTGCTGGAACATCCGGTTCGGTCACCCGGCGTTTGCCTATAAGTAGGGGTGTTATGCCTTCGTCATTCCTTATCGAGTGAGATAGCCGAACCAACTAAGTGCCGAATCAAGCTTGACTGTTCCAAACAGCCGAATCAACTGAGTACCAAGTCCCACTTATCTACCGATCCAGGTGAGTTTGCTTCTGCCGAACGAACTTTCATGGCTGGACTACCGAATGAAATTTTGGGGATTTGAGTACCGAGCCTCACTTGCATACTTGAATTGCCGAATGGAACGCGTGCCCGAATCACCGAACGAGAACGGGGAGTATAAGTGCCGAACGACACTTCGGCCTTGAACTACCAAATGTTCTTCGGGCGAAACCCCTATCTGTATGTACCTGCTCGCTTACTTCTCCTGTTCTAACGATGTACTTTTTTGCGTTGCAGATAAATGTCTCATAAGGTGGAAACTCGATCAGAAAAGAAGAAATCACAGGACAGGGAAGAGCCTTCCACAGTGCCCCCTGCTCAATCCGGATCTTTCCGTCATGGGCCCGCCCCGAGATCACTAGTAGATGGGTACGGTTCTCAGGAGCTTTTGAACTCTCCTCCTAACTGCTTTCCTAGCTCTCTCAAAGGCGAGCAGCTTGACGTTATTTCTCGCTTCTTTGGGATTGATAGAGCGCGCATGCTACTGCCGGGGGAAGGAGTGATGCCGTACGATCCCCCTGAAGGCTTTTTCGCTTACAGCAGGTATCACTGTATGTGTGGTGCCATCCCGCCTCTCAACGCCTGGATAGTCAGCTTTGTCACATATCTGAAGGTGGCTCCATACATCAGCTTGGAATCAGCCGTATCTTTCAAGCCAGTCCTGGACTTATATTCGAAGTTCAGCATGTTCAAGAAAGAATGGTTTTTTGTTAAGGATGACTCTGTTTCCAACCGTCGCTTCACCTCAGGCTGTAAGTCGAAGTTTATTTATGATTTCTGTTTTGACTGTAATGCTTCTTCTCATGTGTTTTTATTTCTTGCTAGCGACAGGTGGCTTTGCGGTCGTAGAGAATGACCGCCTGGTTCAGATGGCTGCGGAAATAAAAGCCATCACGGGAAGGGATAGGTCGGCCTCTTACTTGATTAGGAATGCTACACTTCTGGGGCACAACCTAATCCTACCACATCAGTCTGTGGTCAAGCAGAGAGACATGGCGGAGGAGAGGGCTGCCAAAGCCACAGGAGGGGTCACGGCGAAGAGCGGCAAAAAGAGACCCTTCTCGGCGCATCCAGTCGCCGGGGGGAAGAAACTCAAGAAATCTGATGGACCCTCTCCCAGCACACATCCAGATGTCCAGGAGGAGGATAAAGTGGAGGGGGAAAAAAGGCGAGGATGAAGGAGGTGAGGCGGAGAGCGAAAGCGGTGGAGAAGGTGACGGCGATCGTCATGGCGATGATGGTGGCAAAGGACAGGGTGGTGATGGTACCGGGGCTTTGCCTCCTGGGCAGGCGGGTGTGATCCAAGAGTGGACGGATGATGCTCTCCGCCAAGCCTTTGAAGAGTTGGAGGAAACAGAGAGGTCCAAGAAAGCTGATAAGGTTGGGACCAGCGTCGATTTATCTTCCGGGAGTGCTTCTACTGAGGCCACTTCTGCGGTTCAAGGTGAATTTCTCTTTATTCTTTTTAATTCTCGAATGATGGCTCAATGCATGCTGGTGACACTTGATTTTTATTCCAGGAGCGGGCAAAACGGCCAAGACCTCAGATCTTCGGCACAGGCTTGAACAATACAAACTCCTCAAAGCTTCCGCCAAGCCGAAGACTCCTACTAACCACCCTGGAGACGTAGTCGGCTATCGTCCTCTTCTTGGAGTTATTGAAGAAGATATACAGAAGAGGAAGAGAAGTCGATCTTCGTTTGAATCTCTTCCTGGCCCTCCGGCCCCACTCCAGCCTATTCACGACATTACGGAGGAGGATACCGAGTTTATGCCTTCCCCCCATCCATCTGAGAATCCAACCGTCATCCCGATAGATCATCCTGGCTTAGTTCGCAATCCGTTTGCGGGTCATCCGGACCTGGACCCGGCATCTCATGACATCTCCTTCGATGAGGTTACTGGTGAGCATCTCCTCCCTCGTAATCCTATGGTACAGGTGCTTGACGAAGCTAAATCCCTGGACCTTGATTTGCTTACTACCTAGGTCGTAACACTGGGGGATGAGGCTAAGGAAAATATTGACCGGGTTGCTGAGGAGACCAGGAAACTGATGGGGCACCACGCCCGACTGGTCAAGGCTGGGGAAGAGATAGGAAGCGCCAACATTCGGCTACGGTTGATGGTTTCCGACCAGGCTAAACAACTTGCCGACCAAGCCATCCAAATCTCCCAGCATGAGGCTGCATCCAAACAATTGAGGAAGGCTATTGAAGAGGCCAGTAGGGCGGAGTTGCGGAAGATGGAGGCCGTCTGTAAGGAGCGGATTGACATGGCCATTGCCACGGTGGATGAGGTTCGGCAAGCGGACCTCGAGCGGGTAGAGGAACTATCGGGGAGACTTGAGGCCGCGGAGCTTGCTCAGGCCAAGTCGAAGGAGGAGATGGAGGCGATGAGGAGGTCCCTTCAGGCTGACCGTTTACGGTATCGATCGGAGAGGGATGCTGTTGTTGCAAAGCTGCGGGCTCCTGAGGTCCGAATGAGGGAGTTTGAGGAGAACGAGGGGATGATGGATGGGATGCTCCAGGATATGTACTTCCGTACTTGGAGGTAGGGTAACTTGTCCTGGATGGATGATTACCCCCGGGTTATGGCTAAGATCTATCTCAGGGCTCTAGAGGAGGCCAAGGCTAAGGCGGATAAGGAGGGTGGTGTGGCCTTCAGGATGGATGTGGTTACTGTCCAGTTTACCAAGGAGGAGAAGGTGGCGGTGAAGGAGGGCATGCGGTTGCTTGCAACTGAGGAGGCAGGTGTGCAAGTAGAGGATGATGATCAAGATGATCAAGGAGCAGATGCTGGTAAGTTTTCCTTTCTAGTCTTTCCGTTAACTTGGTTGCTTATCACTAATGAATTCTTTCTTTGACCGGACAGGTGGGCAACAGGACAAGGATAAAACTCCGACGCAGCCGGCTCCTTGATTGGACCTGGATATCTTTTTGTGGACTTGACATTATTGTATATGTTAGTCTCAAAACAGTAACGTAACTCTTAGGTTGTAATTATGCTACTTGTAATAAACAACACTATTCTTGACGTGTAATTTTTTAACTTAAGCTGATTCTGTCGTCTTTTGAATGTTTTTGCTATTTTGACATGTTGTATGAGAAATATAGCTATGCATATTCTTGTAATTAAATTGTGTTTGACGTCAAGTTCTTGTTTAAAACATAATTTCATGACTTGCAATGTTAGCGTGATGTGTGAATAAATTATAGCCGCGTGCTTATACATGAAAGAAGGAAATACCGCCCTTTATATTTTGCTTGTAGATGGCAGCTTTGAATGTCTTGTGTGACCGAGTATGAGATGCAGTCCAGTGTCTCGTTGCGAGTACCCACTTCCATTAGCGAATGTCTCTTGTTCTGTGTCCTGTACTTCAGGGATTGTTACAGAGGATAGGAGAAAAGTTTCTTAAATAAAATTGAAATATGTGAAATAGTAAAAACTTCCAATCACGGAAGGCCTTCGATGTGCTTAAGTTCGTGGCAAACGGGCTTTGTAGTCACTTTCCCTAGCTGTGGGTCTTGGAGACATTTGTCACCCATCTTACGCCTCCGCGGGGAGTTAATCTTTTTTACCACAGCCGTACTTAAGACACATCGGAGCCGAGATCGCGCATAGTAACTACCCGGGCCATTATGGCCCGTAATCATGGGTATTATTCGATCTACTGTGGCCGGCTAGCGTGGGTGCCGATCGTCAACCGTGAACTACCCCTGGCTGGCCACACCTTATGTTGGGGCTTATAGTCGGTTCACAGTTGCCGGCGAGCCGAACGCCGTAATGAGCTGCCTCGGCTATAGTCGACCTTCTCGGTGGCTTATAATCGGCTCATTACAGTTGGCTTTAAGGGCCGTCGCGAGCAATGAGTTAACCCGCAGCAGAGGGATGCCGGAGCAAAAGTGTCTCATTGGCGAGGGCATAGATTCGCATAGTACCTGTTAGGTCTTGTCCAGGTGAAGTTGCGCTGTGGAGTGCCTTGAATGGAAATGCTATATGCACAGGATTTTGTTCAACAGAAAAGGATAAAGTTAACAAGCAGCCAAGATATAAAGGAACAATTTAAAAAAGAGACAAGGTTTTTTAAAGTGGTTCGGCACGAAAATGCCTACGTCCACTGATTCTCTTTGTTAATTCACTTCATATGGGCAGTACAAGTTAAGAAAAGTATCGACGGAGGTGTTGGATGTTCCATGCCCTCTGGAACACCTCTCCGTCCACTGTTGACAAAATATAAGCTTCATTGTGGAGATCTTTATGAATTACATATGGTCCATCCCAGATTGGATCTAGTGCCCCAGGGCGAGGAAAGATTCGCTTGAGGACAAGATCCCCTTCTTGTAGGGTACGATGCTTGACTTTGGAGTTGTATTGTGCTGCCACTTTTTGCTTGTGGGCTGCTGCTTTGAGGGCTGCATCATTTCTTCTCTCCTCAATTAGATCCAAAGACATGTGAAGGAGTTCTTCGTTCTCTTCTGGGTTATAGTGGATCGTACGGTGGGAAGGCACGATGGTTTCAACTGGGAGCATAGCTTCTGATCCGTATGCCAAAGAGAAAGGAGTATGCCCCGTCGATGTTTTGAAAGATGTGCGATAGGCCCACAGTGCCGTAGGGAGTTCATCCACCCAAGCGCCCTTTGACTTTTCGAGTTTCTTTTTGACCAGAGTTTTCAGGATTTTGTTGACGGCTTCGACTTGTCCGTTTGCCTGGGGATAAGCTACGGATGAGAAGCTTTTGTGAATTCCGTGCTCTTGGCACCAGTTGGCGAACTCCTCGCTGTCAAACTGAAGTCCATTGTCTGATATAATTTTTAATGGGACTCCGTACCTGCATAGAACATTTTTGATCAAGAAGTTAATAACTTTCGCTGAAGATACTTTATTCAGGGGTTCTGCTTCCACCCATTTGGTGAAATAGTCGACCGCCACTATAGCATATTTGGCCCCGCCTCGGCCCATTGGCAGTTCGCCGATTAAGTCAATTCCCCATACTGCAAAGGGCCAAGGGCTGGTCATTTGAGTAATCTCAGTTGTTGGTAGCCGCGGAATCTTAGCAAACTTCTGGCATCTGTCACATTTTCTGACGAAATCTAAGGCGTCCTTGCTTATGGTGGGCCAGAAATATCCATATCGGAGTATCTTTTTTGCTAAAGTTTGCCCTCCGGTGTGATCTCCACAGCTTCCTTGATGAATGTTGGATAAGATTTCCTTGGCTTCCCTTCCAGCGACACACCTTAATAAGGGGTTAGAGAACCCGCGCCGATAGAGGGTGTCCTCTTGTATTGTGTAGCGGGAAGCTTTCCTCAAGATTTTCTTGACTTAGTTACGCCCGTTGGGTAGTGTGCCACTTTGTAAGTAGTCTCAGATGGGAGTCATCCAAGTGGCTTCTTCGGTTGCAGCTATCAGATTCACTTGCTCAAAACTTGGGGTCAGTTGCTTTGAGATGGCTACTGCTCCGGAAATAGCGCCGTCTCTCACGCTTGCTTGCTTCGCCAATTCGTCGGCCTCTTGGTTCTCTTCCCGAGGGATGTGTTTGACTAAGTAGTGGTCCAATCGACTGAGAAGTAACTTGGTCTTCTTTAAATATGCTATGAGTCGTTCTTCTCGAGCCTGGAATTCTCCTAGTATTTGATTAACAATAAGTTGAGAATCGCTATGAAGACACAAAGAATTGGCTCCGATTTCTAAGGCAAGTTCTAATCCAGCTATCACTGCTTCATACTCTGCATCGTTGTTGGTGGCAGCGAACTCCAACCTTATAGCATAGTGCAGCTTATTTCCCCTGGGAGTGATTATTACCACACCTGCCCCCGAGCCTTGTTCATTTGACGCACCATCCACAAAGAGATTCCACTCGATGTTTTCTGCTATTTCCGATTGCTCCTTACCTTCGTTGGTAGTGAATTCTGCAATGAAATCGGCCATGGCTTGTCCCTTGATGGCGGTGCGAGGGTGATAGGTGATATCATACTGACTTAGTTCAATGCACCATTAAGTAGTCGCCCAGAAGTGTCGGGACGATGGAGTACCCGCCTCAGTGGTTGATCGGTCAGAACTTTGATGGAATGGGACTAGAAGTAGTGACGCAGTTTCTGTGATGTGATTAGTAAACAGTATGCTAGCTTCTCAAGCTTAGGATATCTGACTTCTGCCCCCGTAAACCTCTTACTTACAAAGTATACTGGCCGCTGCGTGTGGTTGTCTTCTCTTACCAAAGCAGCGCTTAGGGCGTGAGATGACACAGCAAGGTATAGGTATAACTCTTCGCCTTCGCTTGGAGTCGAGAGTACCGGCGGTTTCTGGAGGTGTTCGATTAAGTTAAGGAAAGCGGTTAAGCATTCGTCAGTCCATTCGAACTTTTCTTTGTCTTTCTTTAGAGCTTCGAAGAAGGGGATGCACTTGTCCGTTGCTTTGGAGATGAATCGGCTTAGGGCGGCCACTTTCCCATTCAGGCTTTGCATTTCCTTTCGAGTGGAAGGTATTTTGATATCTTTTAGAGCTCGGACTTGTTCAGGGTTTGCTTCAATCCCTCTGGCATGGACGATGAATCCCAAGAACTTTCCTGATGATACTCCGAAGGAGCATTTTAGAGGATTAAGTTTCATTCCATACTGGCGAAGTACTTGAAACATCTCGCCCAGGTGGCTTACGTGATCGTCAGCTTTCCTTGACTTTACCAGCATGTCATCCACATACACTTCCATAGTTTGTCCTATTAGCCCTGCAAACATCTTGTTGACGAGGCGCTGGTAGGTGGCTCCTGCGTTTTTAAGTCCGAAAGGCATTACCTTATAGCAGTACAAACCCCGGTCAGTGATGAAACTAGTGTGGTCTTGATCGGGAGCATGCATAGGAATTTGGTTATATCCTGAGTATGCGTCCATAAAGGATAAGAGTTCGTGCCCGGCTGTGCTGTCTACAAGTTGATCGATTCGGGGAAGTGGGAAGCAATCCTTCGGGCAGGCATCATTTAAGTTGGAGAAGTCAATGCATGTTCGCCACTTCCCATTAGCCTTCTTTACCAGTACCGGGTTGGCGATCCACTCTGGGTAGATGGCTTCTCGTATGAAGTCATTGGCAAGTAGATTCTTTACTTCTTCATCGAGGGCTGTTGATCGTTCTGCCTCCATACTTCTCTTTCTTTGTTTTACGGGCGCCTTGGTAGGATCAATGTTTAGTACGTGGCATGCTACGTCAGGGGAGATTCCGGTCATGTCAGCATGTGACCATGCAAATACATCCAAGTTGTGGCAGAGAAAGTCAATGAGTTGCTCCTTCAACTCTGCTATTAGTTGGGACCCGATTTTCAATAGTCTACCCGAGTCATGCTTGTCTACAGATACAAATTCCATAGCCTCTGCAGGCTCGGCGGTGGCCTCCTCCTCTTTGTCCCTGGGGTCTAATTCATTGAAAGGGTCGCTGGTATATCGAAGAGGAGGGGCTTTCTTTAGTTGCTATGCTTCCAAACTTTTTGTGCAGAGGGCAACCTCTACACTCTTCCCTTTATCCTTCCTGTGTTTGTTGCGAAGTTCAGTTACATAGCAGTCTCGAGCAATGTCCTGGTCTCCCTCTACTTCCCCTACTCCATTGTCCGTTGAAAATTTCATCTTTAGGCACCATGGGGCCAGGACGATTTGGAAGTCAGACAAGGCTGGCCTTCCTAAGAAGGCGTTATAGGCCGAGTGGTTTTCTATCAGCACAAATGTTTGTTTCCGTACAACGGAGCGGGGATGACTTCCAATTTCAACAAAGAGGTCCAGTTGCCCGAGGGGCATCTTCGCATCTCCAGTGAAACCGTGTAGTGGTTTATTGCAGGGAGAAACGTCCTTTATTGATAGTTTCATTTTGTCAAATGCATTCTTGAATAAGATATTTACTGAGCTTCCAGTGTCTACAAGAATTCGGAAAACTTCGGCTGGACCGAGCCGGGCAGAGATAACCATGGGGTCCATGTGAGGGTACTGCCTTCCCTCTAGGTCACGCCTATTGAATGTGATGTCATCACTCTCTTTCCGCTTCGGGTGGCGTTCTTCTATAAAAGAATTAACACAGTCTTCATTGTTTCTAAGCGACTTTCCATTTATTTCCATCTCTGCCCAGCTTTTGTCGGTGATGTGCGGTCCTCCCGAGATGGTATGGACCACTATCTTCTCTTGACTGGAGCCGCTAGTGTTGCGGTTTCCTCTGTCTATCTCTGGTGAGGGCAGCCTTGGGTTCTCATTGGTAGGAGCTGGAGTCCTGTCCTGACCTTTTACATAGCGTTCCAGTTTCTTCCTTCTGATGTGTTCTTCAATCAAGTCCCGGAGATGATGGCATTCATTGGTATCATGCCCATAAGATTCGTGGAAGCGGCAGAACTTTCCAGACTTCTGTGCGTTATCTGATTCCTTCTTGTACGGTGGGCGTTTGTATCTAACTTCGCCTTGGGTGGCAAGGAAGATGTTTTCGATGGTTTCATTCAAAGGAGTGTAAGTGTCGAATCTCGGTCCTGGCCGATATAGGCGCTTTTCTCCCTTCTTGCCCCCAGCATTGTCTCTAGAATCATATCTTCGAACGTCCTTTGCTACAGCGGGCGCGTTGCTGTGAGTTGCCTTATTTTGTTGCCCTGACTGCCCCTCAGCGGCAGCGTCTTCAAGCCTCATATATTTCCCGACTTCATGGAAGAAATCGGGTAAAGTAGCTGGTTTTTCTTTTGTTAGTCTTCTAGCGAATTTAGTATCCGGATGCACACCACTACAGAGGGCCTTTAAGACAAGCTTCTCATCGGCATCTTGGACTACGGCCGCTGCGGCATTGAATCAGGTTAAATATTGCTGCAGCTTCTCTCTAGGTTTCTGTTTGATATTGGATAAGGAATAAGCGTCCTTGGGTTGTTCCACATGAATGCGGAACTGGCTGATAAACTTTTCTTTCAACATCTCCCACGAGCTGATGGATCCTTGGGGTAGATGGCAGAACCAGGAGGTAGCTAGATCTGCTAAGAATAGTGGAAAGCATTTGCACAGTACTCCCTCTGTTGCCCCGCTCATAAGCATATGTTGTGTGTATCTCTGCAAGTGTACAACGGGGTCAGAGGTTCCTTTGTAAGGTTCCATTGTCGGCATTTTCCATTCTCGGGGGGTGATAGCAATTTCGATATTGCGGGCGAAAGGGCTGGTTACCCTAGCGCCTATCCCTCGATCTCTTTGATCTCGTTGGACGCATTCTCTAAACAAGCGTGCCATCCTTTCATCAGAATTTGGAGCAGATAGAAACGAGTCCGGTGCGGTTCTGTGGGATTGATTCCGTCTAGATGACCTGTAGGGATGGTACCGTCCATCATTCCTCATATTTTCCAGTGGCTGCCTTTGGTCTTCTGGGAGCATGTTAGGGTCAGCTACAGTTGGCCCTTGCCTTGATCTTCCCCTGTTGGGTTCTGATCTAAGCACTTCCTCGGGTCCAACTTCGGGCTGGACTCTAGCTCGGCCCCGTTCATTGGTGTTTCTGTGGTTAGGCAGTACGACCGGCTCAGCTATAGTTGACCTCCGCCCGGTACCTCCCCCGTTGGGTTCGGTTCCAAGCGTTTCCTCAGGCCTAACTTCGGGCTGTGCTCGATCTCGGCTCCTACCATGGCCGCTTCTGTCGTTAGTTCCTTCGAAGAAGGAAGATCTTTGCTGTCTCCGAGATCCTCCGAACTGGGACTCACCCCATGATTCGGTGTTGCGGTTGGACTCTTCAGCATCCCTTAAGCGTGACATGAGATGGTCCACCAAGGCTTCCTGCTGGGATGTGAAGCGGTTAGTCACTTCAGCCACAACCCTGTCTAGATCTGCCATAGTAATTGTTGTCGGTTGTTCTGAGGCAGGGGTTGTCGGATTTGCCTGACCTTCATCTGGTACTGCTGCTGGAAGGGGACGATTTACTTGGTCTGTGACCACTGGATCTGGAAGACTGCTGGTTGTGATGTTTTTTCCTTTGTTAACATCTTTCTTCTGCTTGGGAGGCATGTTTTCCAAGCAGTGAACGGCGCTATTAGGAAGAAGGTTAAGTGGGAGAAGCTGAAGCTTCGAGCTTTCAGCTCTCAATGAAAGCACCAAAAATGTTTGCACAAAAAATGGACAAACACTTCCAAGTCGTATGATTCAATTGATTTTATATTGTTCTTTGTGATTTGGGTGATTTATGCAAATATATGAAAAGCAGGGACTAAACTGCAAAAGACACGCAGATTTATAGTGGTTCAGCCAGAATGTGCCTACGTCCACTTTATATATTATTTCTCCTTTCTTGTTCAGGTTACAAGTACAAAGCTTTGATACAAGTATATGAAAGTTGTTTGAAAGTTCTCTCCGTGCTTGAGCTCTCAAACTTGTCCCCCATTGTTGTACCCCTGCCCCTCTATTTATAGAGTGAGGTTGGGGGTAGGGGTCTTGGATGTATATAGCTGCTGGTGGGCCTGGGCTGATGCAATCTGGCCTGGCAAGGTCGGTTTGGAATGTCTTGATTCGGCAGTACTGTGGTCCGACAATGGTTGGAGCGGTGGTTGGTCCGGCTTGGAGTTGGTTCGGTTTGGGGTTGGTTCGGTTTGGAGTTGGTTCGGTTTGGGGTTGGTTCGGTTTGGAGTTGGTTCGGCAGTGGATAGGACATGTGTTGGTTCGGCAGGCACTCTGGTTCGGTATTGCTTGGAAGTGGAGTTTGGACCGGCAATGCTTGGAGGAAGGATGGTTCAGTATTGGTGAGGAGATGGATTGGTTCTGTGATACTTTGGCTCGGCTAGGGGTGGTGTGGTAATGCCTTTCCTCGTTTGATTCGGTGGTACTTTCCTTGTAATGGCTCGGTGGAAAGTACCCTCAACAGCAGCGATAAAATATAGTAAGTGAAATATACAACGCTAAGTAGTCCACAAAAGTCAAACATCCATCTCTCAGAAATATACATAACATATGTTCGGCATATACAACTAAACATAGCATCATCAAATAAGCATAAGACTACTCGTGTAATGATCCGTAATATACTCACTTTGAATTTAAATATTTAAATAGTTTTAAATATTTAAATAATTGATTTTATAACCCAAATAAACCTCTTTTAAGTAATAACTAATAATGGTGATGTTGTTTTAAAATTTGATTTTAAAAAATAATTAACAAAATATACCAAGTGAAATATACAATGCTAAGTAGGTCTACAAAAGTCAAAATACCCATCTCTCAGAAATATAGACAACATATGTTTGGCACATACTAAACATAGCATCATCAAATAAACATGAGACCACTCATGCAATGATCCGTAATTTAATCAGTTTGAATTTGAATATTTAAAATATTTTTGAATATTTAAATAATGAATTTTATAACCCAAATAAACCTCTTTTAAATAATAACTAATAATGGTGATGTTGTTTTAAAATTTGATTTATAAAAATAATTAGTTCGAAGAAAAATCAAAATGTGACCGGAAATCATTTTTCGGATTTTCGACTTTTCATCGCATAAAGTAGTCGAAAATGTTGAGTATGCTCTAGTGTATATATACACATACATATACTAAATAACATATGTATGGTTAAATTATACATGGTGAAATTTTATTTACTTAAGTAAAAAAAAGTAAGATGTGACTTTTCTCAAAAATTAAAAATAAAATAAAAGGAGAATAAAAAGGAGGTGTCACATTTCAATGTAACATCATAGGATTAAGTGACGGACATGATGAAGGGAGGCGGTCCTTGCATGTGGAATGAGTTGGGGGAGGCGATGATGTGGCAAAAGGAGAATGGAGGTGTAACATCCCCTACTTGGAGGCCCAAAACTAACGACTATGGATGCTGCAGTCATCCATAGTTATTAATTCTCGGCGACCAAATGCAGTAATGTTAGATACATTGATACACAGAAATACATGAATATGGAAAAAATTTAAAAAAAAAATTCCATATTCCATTTCAAAACTTTTCAAGTTCATTACATAATCCCATAATCGTTAACCACGTTCAGATAAAATATAATCGTTACAACATATGTCAAGAGCGACATATGAAGATGCCCCCTTGGTTGATCAATGTATAATATAGGTAAATAAACAACACTGCCATTACATCCAAAAACATACAATAGAAATAAAAGAACTTTTATTAACTAGCTTGCCTCCTACACGTCCCCGGAAGCTTTATTCATCTAAAAGAGAACCCAAAAACCTTAACCTCAAACTACTCAAAACAAATTAAGCACCCGAGAGTTTAAGAGAAAAGCAAAAACTCGTCAAACATAAAGCTTGGTATGAATAATAATCTACCATCTCAAACCATTTAGATATCTAGTGAGACCACGTCGCTTAGCGGAATGGGTATCCCCTCACTAGTATCCTAAAAACTTTATAAAACCATATACTGTACTCATGCATCCACAATGGTTAAAACAAATCAAAATAATATGATGATACACAAACAAGTAAATCAATTCTAGATTCCCCATCCCCATTTATTCCGACTATCTGTCTCTTTTATAGCTTTTAGGGTCACTATTAACCTATTATTTTTCGTGGGTTGACTAATAACCTGTTAAAGTTTATGGAATCCCTGTCCAGTTTCATAGTTTTCATGGGAACACTAAGAACCTATTGGCCCCTACCAATAACTTTACTATTTCATGGGTTCTCCCTGAACCTATTGGTAACTCCAACAACTTCCCTCTTATCCTAGTTTTCATGGGTTGATTAGAAACTTATTGACATCTGTCGATAACTTAATCCAGATATAGTTTTCATGGGTTCACTACAAACCTATTGGCCCCTGCCAATAACTCTTTCTAATCATAGTTTTCATGGGTTTACTACGAACCTGTCTTCTTGACAACTTCTTTAATCAATATTTTAGCATCTTATATTCTTGTCTATCTGACCTCCTGGATGCAATTCTACTCATTCAGGAGTTAACTTAATTTATATTCACTGTTGTGTCAACCTTGCTGGTTATTCTACCCTTTCCCAAAAAACAATTATGGGTCCATTATAATGTGAATATACATATGAAGAAGTAAACATAATGACATAATAATACCAACACCTTTGGTTTAATATCCTTGAAAACATTTCATATAAAACTTGGTTAATCCCTTTAACCTATTAATCAAGGAAAAACTTCTTCAAAAACTCCATACTTAAAATCATTCAAAACTCTTTATTTATGCCATGGTTTTTTTTCCTTTAAAATGTGATTGGGTTATTTGTTTTGAAAACTAAGGCTTTTGAAACCTTAAAACATTACTATCGAAATCCCTGGATAACCTCCTTTGAAAACATTGAAAATTTCTTTTTAAAACACCAAATATATACCTTTCGAAGCTCTTTAAACTATCTTTTTCGAAACCAAAATGTACCTTTCGAAGGTAAAAAAACATTACTAAATAATCCTTAGAAACATAGCTTCAAAACCAATGAAAGTAACTCTTTCGAAACCATTGGGTTTTCTTTAAAAACGTCTTTTGGGTTAAAGTTAATAAGTACGAAAGTATCTCTTTCGAAACCTTTTGTCTTTACAGAAGTGTTTGGGGAAAAATTTGGTGGCATCGGAACCATCTATTCGAAAGCTCAAAGCCTTTAAGTAAAACTTTGAAGGATAACATCAAAAACCCCTTTCGAAACCATTGCCTTCGAAACTCTTGAACCCTTTCGAATGCATTTAGGAAGTGGCTTAGTATAAGTTTAAAACGAAGGCTACCCTTTGAAAGCATTGATGACTTCAATACACTCGAAAAGCAAAAGAACGACAGTAGGGTTTCGACTAGGTCGGAACCACTACTTTCGAAAGCATTATTTTATAAATAAGGGAACCCATTCGAAAGCTTATACTTAAAACATAGGATGCAAACCATCTTCGAAAGCTGTTTAGAAAACTCCTTCGAAAGCATATATTTCGACTCCTTCGAAAGCTCTTATGAAAAAAAGGCAGGCGCTTATCATTTGAAGATAAAAACAATGGTTTCGACACCATCGGAAGCTAAGGTTTCGACACCATCGGAAGCTAAGGTTTCGACACTATGCCTTCCACCTTCCTCCAATCCACTTCATACCATCTAAGTGATACCTTGTGTATTAGTTTCGACCAGGTGGGTTTCGGCATGGTTGGTTTCAACTGAGTCAAAGCGAAAGTATAAGGTCGAAAAGGTTTCTAAAAGAGGCGGAACCAACTTTTTCTAGGTAAAGTCCGATTTAATACCATTTAAAGCAATTTCTTTATAACTAACCTGCCTATTTATAGTCATCTAATTGGTTGCCTTAACTTTTCAAATTCCTTTCCAAATAACTACCGCATAATATCAGATATAAATCAAGGTTTAATTAACAATAAGCTCTTCCATTAAGCTAAACCAATAATGCAAATAAGTCCTACTTCTAAAATAATTTAATTTCCATAACAAATCACTTAGGAAAAATCCCCAAAAATTACAGAAATTTACTTTTAACATATTATATAAATATTTCAAACCCAATTTCCTCCTAAAATAACCGAAATAAATTTCAAACCCAATTATACATATTTTCCTTTGAAAATTCATATTAAATTTTCCATAGCTTGGAAAATTACAAAAATTGAAACCCATCTCCAAAATTATATTTTTCATAACATATAATTTTTCCATAGCATTCGAAATCATTTTCAATCGGTTTTACCTTAAAAAAGCGAATAAACCCATACATAAAAAATTTGATTTAAATCAAACATGTTATAAATCCAAGCATATCATCATCCAAATCATCATTAAAAATGAATTTAATTTTAAGTCCGAAAACAAATTATTATAAACAAAATTGAGATGGTATTAATTATTATTCACCTTGAATATGATAAGGACTTTGAGATTTATTGTAGATTAATTTCCCCTAGCTTTAATCCTTAGCTTTTGATTGAATTTTCTCCTCCTTTTCTTCCTTGTAATGCCCAGCTATTCCTTTTAGGTTTTACGTTTTATTTTTGTGAAATGAAAGTAAACGTGAAAATAAATGGATATGTGGATATAAGGTGCGGCTATTTTCCTAATAAGCCCTTGTGTAATTTAATTAACTTACAAACCATTCTTAAGCCCATTTAATTTGTTAAGCACGACCTTCTTATCATTTATTCCAATCTCAATCTCCTTATCATTTTAATTCTTACATTATTCTATTTAATTTATCTAATTAAATCTCCTGAATAATGTTATCAAAAATTAGGGGTGTTACAGGCTACCTTCCTTAAAGAATTTCGTCCTTGAAATTCAATAAGGACTAAATACTAAACATAACAATCATTTGTAACAACTCCTAACATCCATACTAGCCTACCTAACTACTAACTATCTATATAAATCTAATATAGACATGACCTCAAAGTAGATCAGGATAAGTATCTCTAATCATGTCTTCTGTCTCCCAAGTACAGTCCTTCTCGGTGTCGCTCCATTGAACTTTCACCAACCTGACTGCCTTGTTCCTCAATCTTTTCTCATCTCTCGCTACAACCCTAACTGGTTGTCTAACAAAAGTCAAATTAGGCTCTACCATCAAGTCTTCCAACCCTGTAGGAGGAATAGTAGTCTCTGGATCATGCACATACTTGCGAAGATGAGACACATGGAATACATTATGAACACCTGCCATGCTGCTCGGTTCTACTCTGTATGCGAGCTTTCCAATCCTCTCTATAATCTGGAATGGACCAACATATCTCGTTGCCAGTTTCCCTGACTTTCCAAATCGTACCACACCCTTCATTGGTGATACCTTAATGAAAACCTTATCTCCAACTGAGAATTCTAGGTCTTTACGCCTCTTATCTGTGTAACTTTTCTGTTTGGACTGAGCTTCCTTTGTCCTTCCTCGGATCAACTCAATCTTCTCTGACGCCTCCCTAACCAAATCTGGATGTAAGACTAGCGTGTCTCCAGTCTCCAACCAACATGCTGATGATTTGCATGGCCTTCCACACAAAGCTTCAAAAGGCGCCATTCCTATACTAGTCTGATAATTATTATTATAAGAAAACTCAACTAAGTGTAGGTGACCTTCTCAAGATCCACAAAAATCTAATACACAAGCTCTTAGTAAATCCTCGAGCACCTTATTGACTCTCTTTGTCTGCCCATCCTTCTGAGGGTGATATGCAGTACTCATCTTAAGCTTAGCGCCTAACACATCCTGTAGAATTTTCCAGGATTCACTAGTGGACAAAGCATCTCTGTCACTGACAATGCTACTAGGAGCTGCATGCAGTCTAACTATGTTCTTCATGAACACCTGAGCTAAAATAGGTGACGTCCTAGTTGACTTTATTGGAATGAAATGGGCACTCTTGGTCAACCTATCCACTATGACCCATATACTTTTATTTCCTCTCTTTGACCTTGGCAACTCGTCTATAAAATCCATGGATATCGAATCCCATTTCCAGACTGGAATCTTTAAAGGCTGAAGCAACCCACTCAGCTTCTGATGTTCGACTTTCACTTGTTGACAGTTTGCACACTGCCTAACCCACAAGCCAACATCTCTCTTCATACCTTCCCAATAAAAGCTCCTCTTCAATCTTGGTACATCTTGGTCACTTCAGGATGAATCGTAAACTTGGACCGATGACATTCTCCAAGAAATTCTTTCCCCAAGTCCTCTACATTCGGAACACACAATCGTCCCTTCTTTCTCAACCATCCTTTCTGGTTAAGGCTAAAATATTTTAGATCATCGATCTCTGTTTCAAACTCAAGCCTTCTGGTCTTCTCGGCTAATTCTGAATTCTCTTTCTGCTTAGAAGCAATCCTCTCGATCAACATTGGTCGAACTTCTAAACAGGACAATATGTCGGTACTCTGACTTGAACTAGTAGTCGACCTTAACTGCACACTACAAGTAGTAAAAGCTTCTAAATCCTTCCACTTTGCCAACATAGCTAACATCACATTCTGATGTTTCTTGCTAAGAGCATCCGCTACCTTATTTCCTTTCCTTAGTATATACTCTATACAAAATCATAAGCAGCCAATAACTCCATCCATCTCTGTTGTCTCATATTCAACTCCTTCTAAGAGAATAAGTACCTTAAAGACTTGTCATCTGTGTATAGCTCAAACCTCTCCCCTAAGAGATAATGTCCCTAAATCTTTAATGCGAAGATCACCGCAACCAACTCCAAATCATGAGTAGGATATCTCACTTCATGCGGTCTAAGCTGTCGTGAAGCGTTGGCAATCACTTTACCCTTTTACATCAACACTGCTCCTAATTCAGTCCCACATGCATCGGTATACACCACCAACCCTTGGTTTCCGTTTGGAACTACTAACACAGGTGCATTGGTCAACAAATGCTTTAACTTAAGGAATGCTTCCTCATATTTGTCGGACCAGATAAACTTCACCTCCTTTATGGTTAGTGTAGTCAAAGGCGTTGCTATCCGCGAGAAATCCTTGATGAACCTCCGGTAATAGCCAGCAAGTCCAAGAAAATTCTAATCTCAGTCACCGTCTCTGGTCTCTTCCAATTATTAATAGCTTCGATCATATCTGGATCGACTGACAAGCCCTTCTTTGAAACCACGTGACGAAGAAACTTAACCTCTTTCTTCCGAAAATGACACTTGGAAAACTTTGATTTTAGCTGATGCTGCCTTAGTGTAATAACCCGCATATTTTACGACTGTATATTTAAATGTTTTATTTAAATATGGCATCGTCAGTTGGATTTAAGTCCGAAATGTCACTTTTTGCAAACAGTCGAATTAGGACTCACGACCACTTCCATTGAGTCCAAAATGGCATTTGCGACCTTTTTGAGTATAAACATCGATATGTTTGGAGTTGAGTAAAATTTTGATATTTTCATTTAGGGCTTTGGGTTTGGGTTTCAGCCCACCAACCTAACAAATAACCCAACTCCACTCCTCTTCATTCATTCCACTCCTCATTTCCTAATACTCTCTAACTAAAGTAAAAATGGGGGAAGAGAAAAGAAATTAGATATTCCTAAGCCCTAATTCTCTTAAGTAAAATCAACTTCAAGCTAGAAATCAAGGAGAAGCTTAGGTAAGCATCCTCTTCATCTTCTCCATCTCAATCCCTCTTCAATTTCAGAAGTTCCTATAACCTAACTTAGGAAAAACTTCACCTTTGATGATAGATTGAAGATTCTAGAGGTGTTGTTGAAGAGAAATCAATCTTTGCTTGTTCTAGAGCTTCTCATTAGTTGTTTTGGGTTTAAAGGTGAGTTTTTGAACTCACATCTATGTCTATATCTTTGATAGTTGTTAGGTAGTAATTCCTAACATCTATTCCTTATCCATTTGCCTTTGAATTGAATTGATTTGATGAATATTCCAATTTTTGGTGTTTTGAAGTCAAATCTTTAAAAATCCTATCATTGATGTTTGAACATGTTGTTGGGGTGTATCGAAGAGCCTATAAGGCTGGGTTATCACTTGGCATAAATCCCTAGTCTCCGTTGCACGTCCGATCACTTCCGTTGGATTTTTTCCCTTCTTGGGCTAGACTGAGAATACTGCAAATGGCAGTTCAGTCGACTGAACCAGAAGGTCAGTCGAATGAACTAGGGAACAAAAAACTTTCTGTCACTGTATCAGTCGATTGACCTTCTGGTTCAGTCAACTGAACTAGGAAACATAAACCTTCTGTCCCTGTATCAATCGACTGAACCGGAAGGTTAGTCGACTGAACCAAGAACCCTAGAGTTTCTGACCTTGTATCAGTCGACTGACCTTCTGGTTCAGTCGACTGAATCTAGGAAATGAGCATTTTTCCTATTTTAGGCAGTTTTGTGTGGATTTCCGATTTTTAATCGATTCTTGTCGATCCGGTTAGTTGTTATCACTTATTATCGACTTCGATAACTTCTTTCTTTGGATTTTTGGGAATATCCATTTGATGGATTTGATATCGATTTCTATGGTTTTGATTCACGTCTTCGAATGTGAATCTTTGGTGATTGATTGTTTTTACAATCATTTTTGTGATTTGTCACTTTAAATACAAAGGTTTCTATACTAGTAGTAACTATTCAAACTTTTTCACAAAGATGATTTCAACTCTATTTTTAATACAAAGCTCGTTTATAAAACCGTTTTCCAACCTATTAGTATATACAAACCTTTACCTCATTCGTATGAGAAATCTAATTAAACGGCTTAACAAAACAAGTGGTATGAAACGCTTGCGTTTACTTTGTCGGTTAATTCTTAGACTTGTTCGATTGAAATCTTGTGACAATTTTCGAGTGGAAGTCTACAATTTGTTCGTAAATATTTAAGTTAAGCCAGTGGTTATGGGACATGAAGCTAAACTCTTATATTTACTAGCTTAGTGTGACTCACACTTTTTATTGATCGATGATGATCATTTTGTGATTTAGACTAGCGATGTGCGACGTCTCTTTGTTTGTGTAGGGGGTTAAACCCCGTTTTTGGAGTTTCAACTCAAAATTGGTGGGGTAGCGACCCATGGCCTTCGGGCCGTTTGTGGAGCTTCGGCTCAAAATTGATGGTTAGCGACCATGGAATAACGTTCCGTTTGTGATGCACGTGTTGGTGAGTTTTCATGCTCCCGTTTGTGATAGGCCTTCCCCCTTTTGTGTTTTTTGGATTTCTGGTGGTTGATTTCTAGAATTTGTGTTTCACCAATTTTCGTGGATTGAATTGATAAGCTCTATCAATATTTGTGTTTTGGTGAATAATTTAAAGAATATGACATTCTTTTGGTGTTTGAGAATACTTGAGATAATGTATGATTTTAGTTATTATCCGATGTATACTTGTCACAGTATGACATTATTGTTATCATACGTTTTTGTGATATCTCTTATCCTATCTCATTTTATCTAATATTTATAGCTAGACTGATCCGTTTATTATTTTCTTCTTAAATAATACTCGGGTCAGACCGAGGTATTTCAGGTGCTCCTGCTTGATTTCTTATCAGGGTCCATCACCTGACTTTTGGCTAACTACTTTAGCACAGTAGTTTTTGTTAGTATACATTTGAGATAGACACTCCTTGATATATACTTATTCTTTGGTCTAGCTCTTGTAACTGTTCTTTTGTGATGTAGTGGATCTTGTATGACCACTATTTTGATGTACACTTCTATGTGATATATTCATATCTGTTTCCGCCTTTGTGATATGAACATCTGTTACTGATTTGTGTTATGTTTATTTCTATATTTGTTTCCGAAGGCCTCATAGCCACTGTATGGTAGCTTTGAGTTTGTATTTGATATGTCGGATTTCCTCTTGAAATGAAATGTAAGTTATATTATTTGACATATCGGTACTCGCACAAAGCAATTATACAGATGGTCGCTCCTCAACAGCCTTATTCTTCGTGCTAGTCGACGGCATTACTCCGTAGTGTCCTTGGCTAGCGTGAGTATAGAGGTGGGGCATCACAGCTTGGTATCAGAGCCTAACTTCGGAACAATGTAGAATATTCTAGTTAGGATCATTGACCTAAGTCTTTCTTAGGAATCGTTCCATAGGATTTAATTCGAGTCTTCATACCGTTCTATCCTATTTCTTTTTATGATGCCTTGTTTTATCAATTAAGTTTGTTTGATATTCATTCTTTGGATAGCCTTTTTCCTCTTCTTTCTTTCTTAAGGAAGAGAAATGGTTAGACCAGGCCGTTCCAATGCCGGTCAATCCAGTGCTACTCCTCGGGATGGAGTATTTATGTCTGCCCATCAGCTCTTAGATCTTGTGAAAAATGCTCAGGCTATCGGACTCATTCCAGAGCCTACTCATCCTAAACCTAGGTTTGCACGCTTGTGCAGTGATTACACCAACTTGGGTGGAAGGCCTTTCAAGGGATCCGAAAGCGTTAAAGAAGTCCAAGCTTGGCTTAGAACATGCGATCGCATCTTTTCCCGCATGAATCTTATTGATCTGCATCGAGTCCAAGTGGCTTCTAGCATGCTCCAAGAAAGAGCATTAGATTGGTATGAGCTTATGATCTCGGAAATTATTGAAGCGGATCTTACTTGGGAGCAATTCCGGGAAAGATTCGAGTTGAAATTTCTGCCGGAAGCTGAAAAAGTATCTTTAGCTCGACGCTTTATTGACCTTTTTCAAGGTGAATCTTCTATGACGGATTACGTCGCATCTTTCGAATCTCTATCTAAATATGGGGTCGAGTATATTAATACCCCATTGAAGAAAAATCAGAGATTTGTCTTTGGGTTGAATAAGAACCTCAAAAAGACATTACTTCTGAAATTAGAAGTTTCTTTCGATCAGCTTGTTGATATCGCTCTTCGACTTGAAGATGCCGATAAAGAAAGTGATGTTGAAGCCAAACAAAACATCAATAAGAAGAGGCCTTTTAAGTTCAAGCCTAATCCCAACAAAAAAGGGAAGCAAGCAACTTCGATAGCAAAAACTCCTACCTCTAGTCCTGGAGAATGTTACAATTGTGGTTCTAAGGACCATTATGCAAACAAGTTTCCGAAGTCTCTTACTTGTCGCTATTGCAAAAGTTTGGGTCATACTATATCTTTATGTCCCAAACTCCAAAGCAAGAAGGAAGGCAAGCTAAATGTTGTGCAAGCCCTTACTAACGCTTCTCTTTATAACGACCCAATATTTTGGACCATTCAAATCGACAATAAATCCACACATGCCGGACTTGAATGATTCAAAACAATGGATTGTAAATAAAAATTTGGCAAAACTCAGTATATACAGTAAATAAAATAATTACAGATCACAGACACAGAGTAATATAACAATAATGCAGCGGAAACAAAAGGATAGTAGTTCATGAAGCTACTATATATATATAACAGAGTTAAACAAGATACAACAGAAGTCTCGAATACAATAGATGTCTCAATACAATAATCAAATACAAGATCTGAATACATCACTGGAATCAATTGAATAACTGAAAGCAGGATCGATAGATAGCTGGATCTCCAAGCGAAGCTCCAACTCCAAAGGTGAGTCTCAAATGCTGTATCACTTAGTCTGACCCGAGCGTAAAGCAAAACACAAAACACTCGAGTCAGGATTAACATTCTTATATTCAATAAATCCAACTCAAGTGAAATATCAACTGAAATACAAGTAACTTAAAGGATGTTTGGGATAACCATCCTCTAAGGGTCCGTTAAACTATTTACTATGTAGTAATATACGCTATATACAGTAGTGTCTAATTAGTAAAGTATAATCATATAGAAAATAGCGTTAAGGGGATGGAGAACCTTAACGCGGTCGGATCTTAAAATCATAATCGTAGTAAAGCTCGATATGGTAGGTGACACGGCACAACTAGGCAATGCCAGGGTAGATATACCAATTACGCATCCGGACTAGTGGTGACGCATAGCAGCCACTACCGCCCATCTCGAACAACACTCCCAAATCAAGGGTGGCCACCAAATCAATCACAAGTAATAGAATGGTATCGAAGAAGTGTGTCCGATAAGAGGTGCTACCTCATTGGTCCGTCAATCGCTCCTGTTTTAGCCACCTTATGCCAACTCACGGGAGTTGGGTCCACGTATATACCTTAGGATCGTCGCCACCATCCTACTTCATTCTGGAAACTCCACCGCGTACACAGTTGTCAAAGTGGTTTTCGGTATCGACAGAGAGTATGTCCATATCCGATCCCGGTCTCTTTAACAACCAATCGTTATTATAACACCGTGGTCATTTACAAATATATATACTTTTAGAAACTAAATTTTTGCCATTTCAATTTTAATATACTTCAAAGCTTTAAATATTCAATATTTCAAAACTAAATTCGATAAATTTATATACATATCAGATTCACTTTACAATTTTTTTAGTTTTGAAATATTAACTTAATCATTTCCATAACATTTAAATACAATTTCAATTTACAATTTAAATAAACAAAATATCTCATTTAAATATTTATACGTTTGAAATATCCATTTAGGTCACCTTTCAAATTTCAAGTTGTAAATCACTTCTTTAAATTTCAAATTCAATACATTTCAAATCAAACTTATTTAAGTATAATTCGTAAATAAATATAATTTCAATCAATTTCAAATCATTATAAATTCTATATTTGAAGATATAGATATTAAATAAATACTTAAACATATTATTTATCAACTTTATTAAATCAACTTTAATGAATCTTTAAAATCAATATTTATCAAAACCATATATTTCTTTTCAAACACCAAAGAAATCATTTTCAAAACATTTATATATAGACCAACGGTGCCTGTATATAATTTTCTATCTTATGGTCAAGTGATACGGATATTTATCATTTTAATCCGCAATTTAAAATATATATATACGGGTATATATCTTTTCAACCCGAAATCCCAAATTCAATTCAATGAAAATCGTTTGGGTTTATCATTTCAACCCATAACGATTTTCTCCTATTCTACAAGATCGTTCGGGTATGTATCATTTCAACCCATAGTTATTCTATACTAACAGGGAACTTGCAAAGTGATAACAGATATGATAATAAAATAACAACAGTAACAGGCATATATCATCAGTATAAATAACAGATAATGGTGTCAGATGTCATAGGTGAACAGATATAGATAATGGCATATATAAAGTAATGTAAATAACTAACAGCAGCATATTTCAATTGACGTTTCAATTGGAATCAAATTTAATAAATAAAAGAATGTAAATCGTGAGTGATTGCTCACCTTTCGAGGCTAGAGAGAACAGGAGATGACACGGATACGCACACTGATAAGGACATCGAAATTTGAATGATGAATCGAAGCAAAGCAAAAATCGGTACGAATTCAACGATCAAAGCTGATAATAAGAATAGACAAGATCCAATCAGAACTGGAGTGATGAAGGAAATTGATATAAATGAACTTATATAACTCTATACATATCCTATATCCAACACATATTAAATTTAAAGATATATTTATTTCAAAATACATTGTTTTAAATTAAAAGACACATAGAAAAAAAATAAAATCAAACACATTAATTATATTCAAACAACATATGCCACTATGTAAATGGATTTATAGTTTATACCTAAACTTACCTACTTATTATATTTAAAACCAACTTTAAATTTAAGCACATACAAAGATTAAATTATTATAATATGTACATACAAGCTTCAGAAAGAATACGAGTTATAGGAAGATACAGCCTTACTTGCATTATATAGACCTGTATTCTATAGGTAGTAACTGTAAAGAAATTTTTTTTCCAAACTCATATGAGTATTAAAATAATGTATATATATCTCTCTTTAAAGATAACCCATTGCAACCCAAAGCATATACCCCTGACAATGACGAATACATATAAACTATATATATACTTAACCAACATAACTTTTTATAAGCTACAGTTATAAAATCAATTATATATACTTATTAACTTTGTGTCAGTAATAAGTTAAATATGGGACTAACATATATAAGCTTTACAGATTATATATATTTTTAAAGTATATACAAATAAATTAAAATAGATATCAACTCACCGTGTATATCTAACATCTACCAAACTGGCAATATTATAAATTATATAAACTTATGTACTCAACAATATATTTATCAATACTTAATGCGTACTTCACAAGACAAAAAAAGTAAATAAATAAAACTGCTACTAACCTTATACAAAGACAAAGACCGGAGGTAACAAGCAAAATACGTAAAAGGTCATATGTCAGAAATATCGTAAACAATCATATATACGAAAAAATATAACTCGACCTATATTGGGACCTTCAAACACGTCTACAGAAATACTTTATAAACTATATGTTCAATAGCAATAGGTCATATGCACTGAAATATATCATACTTATATGCAACACGTGTTTATGAAAAAAAAACAATATATATATACTTGTTTTTTTCGAAACTTTATATATATATAAAAAAACAAACAGCTTTATATAAACAAATATATACATTCCAGATATATACACAACTGTTATTAACAAACTTATAGATAAGATACCTTAACCAATATAGAATCACGACCAAGTCATGAGGATGACAAGGCAGTGGAAGGTGAAGTTAGGCTACGGGGAAAAGAAAGAAGCGCGGAGGCTCCAAGCACTGGTAGTGGTTGCGTTGCCGATTTATAAGGATGAGAAGTGCGAGAGGCGAGCGGTGGTTTGCCAGGCGAAGTAGCTTGGGTCGAAGTCCCGGATTTGGCGCTCACGTGGGGAAGCAAGGTGGATGTTGCGTGAGAAGGAGAGGTGGAGTCTTGCGGTGGTGATTTCGAAGGTGGAAACTGCTTTAATTTCAAGGTGAAATGGTACGAAATGGAATAGGAAAAATGAAAGCAAATTATTTGAGCTTCTGTAAATATGAAAAGTGAAAGGATACCCGAGATAGAGAGAGGAAGAGAAATGAAGCTAAATAGGCTTAGAGACTAAATGCTATATTTTTAATATAATGAACGGTAGAAATGAGCTGTCCATTTATGATCCACTATTACATATAATTTATTTAAGAGGAACAGTAGAATAGGGATAGGTTTTAGGTTTGAATTATATACTAGTTTGATGTAATAGCAACGGTCAAGTTGTGATAAGGTGGACATTTAAACAAATTTGATTGATTGGACAGCACGTTTCAGATCTGAAACGTAAAGTAAGGTATAAGTATAAAGCCAAAATTTGGTACGGTTATCATCGTTTCCGTTGCTTACCGATCCTCAAAACACAGAATTGAATATACCGTAGGGATCTACACGACAAGACAATCAAAACGGTATACAGATATTGGTGGCACGATCATCCGATCAAAAGTCGATAATCGGTACCGAAAATGCTGCTATTTCGTATGGGAAAATCCAAACGGAGCTAGAAACGTCCGAATTTTCGCAAAACGAATTTCGCAGTCTGATTCAGAATGCTCTGAATAAATTTTCTCCTGTCGACATATTTTGGTTTCGGAAAACTTTTAAATTCACTGTTATTAACCGGTTTAATTTGAAATAAAAATTCACATGAAAATAAACTTCAATATTATCAGATGAAAATTTACCAATTGCTATGTTAAAATAGACGTATTCCAAATATTAAATTTTTATTTTCAAATTTTATTGTTTAAAATTTCACAAAATTTAAAATTAAATATATAAATAAACAAATAAAATTATCTAAATTTACGGGTCGTTACACTCTCCCCCGCTCAAAACTTTTCGTCCCCGAAAAGGAAGGAGGTAGGAGAGTAGAAGCAACCAAAAGAAAAATAGATTAAAAGACAAGATAAGACAATTAATTTAAACCATATAATTTCAAATTAAACTAATTAATATTTAACAATTTGATTTAATCCACTGAGTTCACTTAAGTTAAATCAATCCATCTATTTTTGAATTCATGACCTTATTGTCTAGTCATCCTCAATTAACAATTTCTAAATCATCAAATTTGTATAATCATTTATTATACTCATGTTTTATTCAACAAATTTAATTCTTTTATTCTAAATTATTATTAACTTTATTCCACTTAATATATCTTACCATATATATTTAAACCATATAAATTAATTTAAACCATATAAATTTCAATTTAAATTAATTTATATTCAATAATTGACCTTAAATTCAAAGTATTTCCATAGGTTAATCTAATTTCAATTTATTAATTCCTGCAAAACAAATTTATTTGCCTCATCTATTATTCAATTAAATTATTATTCTATTTCTCTCTATTAACATCTTTATAATAAAATTTAAGTATATAACATTTATTATAACCACTCAAATTTTTACTTATAAATTTCTTTATATTGTATATTATCCAATTACATTTTCAACTTCTGAATAATTTAGGTAAGTTATATTAGAATGAAATTGGGTATTATACAAGTAAACTTTTCCAATTTAACTATTCCAATTTAAATATTTATTCAAGAATTTAAGATTTAAATTTCCGATTTCAATTTAAACCATTAAGATATAAGTATATATATACTACATATATCAAATTAAATCCATGATCATATACCAATATATATATTATAAATCAAGTCATACTTCAACAATTCAAATCAATTTTTTTTTTCAAAACAAAAATGTAGCAAAACTACAGAATGGTCTCTCCACTTCGAAACTCGAAAATGAATGTCGATGATGCGGCCGTCATCACCGAAATTATTTTCCAGCGACAAAGAGAAGAGCACTGATTTAAACATTTAAAATTCTTTGAAAACCATTTTATTCGAAATTACTTTAAATAATATACATTTTAAGACTTTAAAACAAAGTTTGAAATCACCAGAAATTTAATTCTTAAATTCTCAATTTAAATTCATTTCAATTCCAAATAAATTTATAAACAATAGTCATTTTGCAATAGTCAATGACTTACAAAACAATAAAATGATAATCGAATATTATCATTTTCAACAACCAAATTATTTAACTTTTAATTCCAGAAAATTTTTCTTATATATTTATAATATAATCATACAAATTTATTTCATTTATCAAATTTGAAAATTATATTGTGTCAGTTTGCTCTGTTCAAGTGTTTTGGGATTCCTATCGATAGCGTTGATCAGACGAATCGATCGAAAATCCAAATCAACATCAATAACTCAAACAACACACTATAAACATAAACTGTTTTATATTAATTACAAATACACTCCCTCACACGATGATTCCAGAATTGGATTCCAACAAAAGGATAGAGATCCAAATATAGAGGGACTCTAATCAAAGAGAATTCTAATCTAAAATAGATAGGCTCGAAACGAAGGTTAGATGATTGCATTTCAAACAGGAAGATGGATAAAGTTGTATAAATCGCGGGCAACCTTAACCGGGTCAACCGTGACTTCATAGATAAGATCGATGTAGAATTCTGAAGCAAATCGACATTCGATTACCAGAGGTAGAATTCTGGTATAGCATAAGATAGCAGCATCGTAAACCGAGGATATAGAAATCTCCGGTGAATCAATACCGATTGTAAAGGAGTTTCACCCCTGTACAATTTATTCAAAGATTGGAGAGACCGCCGATTTATTATAAAGATCCTTCGAAGTGGAGTTATGGGATACTCCAGAATTAAGAAGACACGAATAGGGGAGACAAGAATGAACTTTGGAACCGAAGGGAACGTTCCAGAATTCAAAGAAACCGAGTCAAAGAAGAAGGAATTCAAGCCCGAACGAAAGTGATTCTGTAATTGAATTTTACTTTATATGCTGAGTTTTGCCTAAAACCAGAGCTCTGATACCACATATAACGACCCAATATTTTGGACCATTCAAATCGACAATAAATCCACACATGCCGGACTTGAATGATTCAAAACAATGGATTGTAAATAAAAATTTGGCAAAACTCAGTATATACAGTAAATAAAATAATTACAGATCACAGACACAGAGTAATATAACAATAATGCAGCGGAAACAAAAGGATAGTAGTTCATGAAGCTACTATATATATATAACAGAGTTAAACAAGATACAACAGAAGTCTCGAATACAATAGATGTCTTAATACAATAATCAAATACAAGATCTAAATACATCACTGGAATCAACTGAATAACTGAAAGCAGGATCGATAGATAGCTGGATCTCCAAGCGAAGCTCCAACTCCAAAGGTGAGTCGCAAATGCTGTATCACTCAGTCTGACCCGAGCGTAAAGCAAAACACAAAACACTCGAGTCAGGATTAACATTCTTATATTCAATAAATCCAACTCAAGTGAAATATCAACTAAAATACAAGTAACTTAAAGGATGTTTGGGATAACCATCCTCTAAGGGTCCGTTAAACTATTTACTATGTAGTAATATACGCTATATACAGTAGTGTCTAATTAGTAAAGTATAATCATATAGAAAATAGCGTTAAGGGGATGGAGAACCTTAACGCGGTCGGATCTTAAAATCATAATCGTAGTAAAGCTCGATATGGTAGGTTACACGGCACAACTAGGCAATGCCAGGGTAGATATACCAATTACGCATCCGGACTAGTGGTGATGCATAGCAGCCACTACCGCCCACCTCGAACAACACTCCCAAATCAAGGGTGGCCACCAAATCAATCACAAGTAATAGAATGGTATCGAAGAAGTGTGTCCGATAAGAGGTGCTACCTCATTGGTCCGTCAATCGCTCCTGTTTTAGCCACCTTATGCCAACTCACGGGAGTTGGGTCCACGTATATACCTTAGGATCGTCGCCACCATCCTACTTCATTCTGGAAACTCCACCGCGTACACAGTTGTCAAAGTGGTTTTCGGTATCGACAGAGAGTATGTCCATATCCGATCCCGGTCTGTTTAACAACCAATCGTTATTATAACACCGTGGTCATTTACAAATATATATACTTTTAGAAACAAAATTTTTGCCATTTCAATTTTAATATACTTCAAAGCTTTAAATATTCAATATTTCAAAACTAAATTCGATAAATTTATATACATATCAGATTCACTTTACAATTTTTTTAGTTTTGAAATATTAACTTAATCATTTCCATAACATTTAAATACAATTTCAATTTACAATTTAAATAAACAAAATATCTCATTTAAATATTTATACGTTTGAAATATCCATTTAGGTCACCTTTCAAATTTCAAGTTGTAAATCACTTCTTTAAATTTCAAATTCAATACATTTCAAATCAAACTTATTTAAGTATAATTCGTAAATAAATATAATTTCAATCAATTTCAAATCATTATAAATTCTATATTTGAAGATATAGATATTAAATAAATACTTAAAATATTATTTATCAACTTTATTAAATCAACTTTAATGAATCTTTAAAATCAATATTTATCAAAACCATATATTTCTTTTCAAAAACCAAAGAAATCATTTTCAAAACATTTATATATAGACCAACGGTGCCTGTATATAATTTTCTATCTTATGGTCAAGTGATACGGATATTTATCATTTCAATCCGCAATTTAAAATATATATACGGGTATATATCTTTTCAACCCGAAATCCCAAATTCAATTCAATGAAAATCGTTTGGGTTTATCATTTCAACCCATAACGATTTTCTCCTATTCTACAAGATCGTTCGGGTATGTATCATTTCAACCCATAGTTATTCTATACTAACAGGGAACTTGCAAAGTGATAACAGATATGATAATAAAATAACAACAGTAACAGGCATATATCATCAGTATAAATAACAGATAATGGTGTCAGATGTCATAGGTGAACAGATATAGATAATGGCATATATAAAGTAATGTAAATAACTAACAGCAGCATATTTCAATTGACGTTTCAATTGGAATCAAATTTAATAAATAAAAGAATGTAAATCGTGAGTGATTGCTCACCTTTCGAGGCTAGAGAGAACAGGAGATGACACAGATACGCACACTGATAAGGACATCGAAATTTGAATGATGAATCGAAGCAAAGCAAAAATCGGTACGAATTCATCGATCAAAGCTGATAATAAGAATAGACAAGATCCAATCAGAACTGGAGTGATGAAGGAAATTGATATAAATGAACTTATATAACTCTATACATATCCTATATCCAACACATATTAAATTTAAAGATATATTTATTTCAAAATACATTGTTTTAAATTAAAAGACACATAGAAAAAAAATAAAATCAAACACATTAATTATATTCAAACAGCATATGCCACTATGTAAATGGATTTATAGTTTATACCTAAACTTACCTACTTATTATATTTAAAAACCAACTTTAAATTTAAGCACATACAAAGATTAAATTATTATAATATGTACATACAAGCTTCAGAAAGAATACGAGTTATAGGAAGATACAGCCTTACTTGCATTATATAGACCTGTATTCTATAGGTAGTAACTGTAAAGAATTTTTTTTCCAAACTCATATGAGTATTAAAATAATGTATATATATCTCTCTTTAAAGATAACCCACTGCAACCCAAAGCATATACCCCTGACAATGACGAATACATATAAACTATATATATACTTAACCAACATAACTTTTTATAAGCTACAGTTATAAAATCAATTATATATACTTATTAACTTTGTGTCAGTAATAAGTTAAATATGGGACTAACATATATAAGCTTTACAGATTATATATATTTTTAAAGTATATACAAATAAATTAAAATAGATATCAACTCATCGTGTATATCTAACATCTACCAAACTGGCAATATTATAAATTATATTAACTTATGTACTCAACAATATATTTATCAATACTTAATGCGTACTTCACAAGACAAAACAAAGTAAATAAATAAAACTGCTACTAACCTTATACAAAGACAAAGACCGGAGGTAACAAGCAAAATACGTAAAAGGTCATATGTCAGAAATATCGTAAACAATCATATATACGAAAAAATATAACTCGACCTATATTGGGACCTTCAAACACGTCTACAGAAATACTTTATAAACTATATGTTCAATAGCAATAGGTCATATGCACTGAAATATATCATACTTATATGCAACACGTGTTTATGAAAAAAAACAATATATATATACTTGTTTTTTTCGAAACTTTATATATATATAAAAAAAACAAACAGCTTTATATAAACAAATATATACATTCCAGATATATACACAACTGTTATAAACAAACTTATAGATAAGTTACCTTAACCAATATAGAAGCACGGCCAAGTCAGGAGGATGACAAGGCAGTGGAAGATGAAGTTAGGCTACAGGGAAAAGAAAGAAGCGCGGAGGCTCCAAGCACTGGTAGTGGTTGCGCTGCCGATTTATAAGGATGAGAAGTGCAAGAGGTGGTTTGCCAGGCGAAGTAGCTCGGGTCGAAGTCCTGGATTTGGCGCTCACGTGGGGAAGCAAGGTGGATGTTGCGTGAGAAGGAGAGGTGGAGTCTTGCGGTGGTGATTTCGAAGGTGGAAACTGCTTTAATTTCAAGGTGAAATGGTACGAAATGGAATAGGAAAAATGAAAGCAAATTATTTGAGCTTCTGTAAATATGAAAAGTGAAAGGATACCCGAGATAGAGAGAGGAAGAGAAATGAAGCTAAATAGGCTTAGAGACTAAATGCTATATTTTTAATATAATGAACGGTAGAAATGAGCTGTCCATTTATGATCCACTATTACATATAATTTATTTAAGAGGAACAATAGAATAGGGATAGGTTTTAGGTTTGAATTATATACTAGTTTGATGTAATAGCAACGGTCAAGTTGTGATAAGGTGGACATTTAAACAAATTTTCTTGATTGGACAGCACGTTTCAGATCTGAAACGTAAAGTAAGGTATAAGTATAAAGCCAAAATTTGGTACGGTTATCATCGTTTCCGTTGCTTACCGATCCTCAAAACACAGAATTGAATATACCGTAGGGATCTACACGACAAGACGATCAAAACGGTATACAGATATTGGTGGCACGATCATCCGATCAAAAGTCGATAATCGGTACCGAAAATGCTGCTATTTCGTATGGGAAAATCCAAACGGAGCTAGAAACGTCCGAATTTTCGCGAAATGAATTTCGCAGTCTGATTCAGAATGCTCTGAATAAATTTTCTCCTGTTGACATATTTTGGTTTCGAAAAACTTTTAAATTCACTGTTATTAACCGGTTTAATTTGAAATAAAAATTCACATGAAAATAAACTTCAATATTATCAGATGAAAATTTACCAGTTGCTATGTTAAAATAGACGTATTCCAAATATTAAATTTTTATTTTCAAATTTTGTTGTTTAAAATTTCACAAAATTTCAAATTAAATATATAAATAAACAAATAAAATTATCTAAATTTACGGGTCGTTACACTCTTGGTCAAGGTATTTCTCATTATATCCATGATGGCATTATTATATTTCGTGATCTTCCTATTCGAGTTCTTTTTGATATGGGTGCATCTCACTCTTTTATATCAAAAGAACTTGTTGATGCTTTGTCTTTGGATGTTATTGGCTTGATGACTTCATTGAGAATTGCGAATCCGGTTGGTGGATCTGCAACACTTAGTTTACTGTGTAAAGATGTCGAGATTATTTTATGTGATTACTCTTTCCATGCCGATTTGCATGTTATGCGTTACTTAGGCTTCAGAATGATTTTGGGAATGGATTGGCTTAACCGATATGAAGCCCTATCCTATGTCCTGAGCGGACTATATATCTTCGACATCCTCAATCTGTTAAGCAGATTTCTCTTGTTCTTAAAGATTCAGATTCCAATTCGGGAGCATCCTTGAATTCTCTAAATCCTAATGATGACGATAATGATGATGAGGAAGATGTTATTTCTCTCATTCACATTGTTCGTGAATTTCCCGACATATTTGAGCCCGTATTAGGATTACCACCTAAGCGAGCAATTGAGTTCAGAATTAATCTAATCCCCAGAGCTCTACCTATCACTCGTCCCTCTTATCGTATGTCCAATAAGGAAAATGAGGAGATGCGTAAACAATTATCCGAATTGGAAGTTAAACAGTTTATTCGTTCTAGTTCCTCTCCTTGGGGAGCTTCTGCTATCTTTGTAAAGAAATCCGATGGTACACTTAGGCTTTGCATTGACTACCGCAAGCTTAATGATCTCACCATCAAGAATAAATATCCCTTACCTCGGATTGACGATCTATTCGATCAACTTAGTGGTGCTAGAGTCTTTTCACAGTTAGACTTAGCAACCGGTTTTCATCAGCTTCGTATTAGAGAGGATAGTATTCCTTTGACGTCGTTCCGTACTCGTTATGGATCTTATGAATGGCTTGTTATGCCATTTGGTTTAATGAACGCTCCCGCTTATTTCGTTGACCTTATGAATCGAGTTTTCAAAGACTTCCTCGATCAGTCTGTTATCATCTTTATCGATGATATTCTTGTTTATTCTAAAACCGAGGAAGAGCATGAAACTCATCTTTGGATTGTGTTGGAAACTCCTAGGAGCAATCAATTGAAAGCAAAATTTTCTAAATGCCACTTTTGGCAATCTCGTGTGAAATTCTTGGGGCATATTATTTTTGAATCCGGAATTTCCGTGGATCCTTCAAAGATTGAAGCGATTCAAAATTGGAAGAGACCGGAGTGTGTGACGGAAATTCGTAGCTTTCTCGGATTGGCAGGTTATTACCGTCGTTTCATAAAAGACTTTTCTAAAATTTCCGTGCCTCTTACTAGTTTAACAAAGAAGGGAGTTAAATACATTTGGTCAGACAAATGTGAAGCTGCTTTTCAGAAACTAAAAGAACTCCTTTCCGATGCTCCTATTCTTATGATTCCCGATGGGAACCAAGAATTTATTGTTTATACCGATGCTAGTCATGTTGGTTTGGGTGCCGTTCTCATGCAAAGGGAACGTGTTATTGCTTATGCTCTAGGCAATTAAAGCCTGCCGAGACTAGATATGCCACTCATGATTTAGAGCTCGCGGCTATTGTTTTCGCCCTTAGAATTTGGCGTCATTATCTTTTGGGAGAGAAATTTGTTCACTACACCGATCATAAATCTTTGAAGTATTTATTTTCCCAAAAATAACTTAATTTGCGTCAACAATGTTGGCTCGAGTTCCTTGCATCTTATGATCTTGATATTCTTTATACTCCCGGAAAGGGCAATCGTGTTGAAGATGCCCTTAGTCGTAAGCAACAAGCGGTATTTTCCATGATGATATCCGAATGGAATGATCTCGAGACTTTATCCACTTGTGAGATTCGAGATCGTGAATCCAATTCATGTTCATCTCTTGTTTTGTGTAGCCTTGAGGCTCATCCTTCTCTTTTGGACCGCATTCTTGAAGCTCAAAAGCATGATCCAGAATTGGTTCTTCTTAGCCAAAGTTGTAGGGATAAAATTGATATTAAAGGTTTGAAAGACTTTGATATTGATGCTCGTGGCGGTATTCGAAAATTTGGTAGACTTATTGTGCCGAAATTATTGATCTTCGTAAAGACATTTTGGAAGATTCTCATCATTCTAAATTTACCATTCATCCCGGTAGTAGTGAAATTTACGCGGACATGAAGCGACTTTATTATTGGAATGGAATGAAATATGATATTTCTAACTTTATTAAGCGTTGCATGACTTGCCAACTCGTGAAGGCCGAGCATCAAAGGCCCGGTGGGTTATTGCAACCTTTGGACATTCCAATATGGAAGTGGGATCAAATTTCTTTGGACTTTATTGACGGTCTTCCCCGTTCTCGTTCGGGTCATGATAGCCTATGGGTGATAGTAGATAGACTTACAAAATCCGCCCATTTTCTTCCCGTTCAGTCCAATCGGACCGTACCTATTTTGGCTAAACTCTTTGTCAAGGAAATTGTTAAATTGCATGGAGTTCCTACTTCTATTGTTAGCGATCATGGTCCATTGTTTAATAGTGGATTTTGGAAGGGTCTTCAAAAAGCTTTGGGAACAAAGCTTAATTTTAGCACCGCTTATCATCCTCAGTCCGATGGACAAACAGAGCATGTGAATCAAACTCTTGAAGATTTCCTTCGTTCGTGTGTTCTTGAATTTGGTGGAAGTTGGGAGGATCATATTTCTCTTATTGAGTTTTCCTATAATAATAGCTTCCAATCTAGTATTGGTATGGCACCTTTCGAGGCACTCTACGGAAGGCCATGCCGATCTCCTTCGTGTTGGCTTGAAGCCGGTGAGAAGCTGGTTTTAGGTCCAGATTTTATCCGTGATGCCACAGAAATGATTGACCTTATTCGTCATAGGATGAAAGAAGCTCAAAGCAGACAAAAATCCTATGCCAATAATCGAAGAAGGAAATTAGAATTTTTTGTGGGAGATTTTGTGTTTATTCGTGTTTCACCTATAAAGGGTGTTGTGCGTTTCAGTCGATCGGGAAAATTAGCACCTCGATATATTGGCCCATTTCCCATCACCGAACGCATTGGTTCCGTGGCTTATCATCTTTTATTACTGGCTCAATTTTCGGCTATGCATGATGTATTCACGTCTCTCAACTACGGAAATGCGTTCGAGATTCCGATTCTATTCTTGAGCCCAGTGTTATTGAAGAAATTGAAGTTTCCCCTAATTTGACTTATGAGCAACATCCTATTCGTATCATTGCTACGGAGGTTAAATGCCTTCGAAATAAAGATGTTCCTCTTGTGAAAGTTCAATGGTCCTCAAATCCTAAGGATTGGTCTTGGGAATCTAGAGAATTCGTCGAGCGAACACATCCGAACTTACTCACTCGTGCTCCTTAAGGTGAACTTCTCATTTCAAAATTTCTTCTTTTTAAGTTTTTATGCCTTTGTATGGTTGTTACTTTTTACTTCTTTTTCTTAAGTATTGCGAGGACGCAATTTCTTTAAGGAGGGGAGTCTGTAACAACCCACATATTTTACGATTGTATATTTAAATATAGCATCGTTAGTCGGATTTAAGTCCAAAATGTCACTTTTTGCAAACAGTTGAATTAGGACTCGCGACCACTTCCATTGAGTCCAAAATGACGTTTGCGACCTTTTTGAGTATAAACATCGATATGTTTGGAGTTGAGTAAAATTTTGATATTTTCATTTAGGGCTTTGGGTTTGGGTTTCAGCCCACCAACCTAACAAATAACCCAACTCCACTCCTCTTCATTCATTCCACTCCTCATTTCCTAATACTCTCTAACTAAAGTAAAAATGAGGGAAGAGAAAAGAAATTAGATATTCCTAAGCCCTAATTCTCTTAAGTAAAATCAACTTCAAGCTAGAAATCAAGGAGAAGCTTAGGTAAGCATCCTCTTCATCTTCTCCATCTTAATCTCTCTTTAATTTCAGAAGTTCCTATAACCTAACTTAGGAAAAACTTCACCTTTGATAATAGATTGAAGATTCTAGAGGTGTTGTTGAAGAGAAATCAATCTTTGCTTGTTCTAGAGCTTCTCATTAGTTGTTTTGGGTTTAAAAGTGAGTTTTGAACTCACATCTATGGCTATATCTTTGATAGTTGTTAGGTAGTAATTCCTAACATCCATTCCTTGTCCATTTGCCTTTGAATTGAATTGGTTTGATGAATATTCCAATTTTTGGTGTTTTAAAGTCAAATCTTTAAAAATCCTATCTTTGATGTTTGAACATGTTTTTGGGGTGAATCGAAGAGCCTATAAGGCTGGGTTGTCGCTTGGCATAAATCCCTAGTCTCCGTTGCTCGTCCGATCACTTCCGTTGGATTTTTGCCCTTATTGGGCTAGATTGAGAATACTGCAAATGGCAGTTCAGTCGACTGAACCAGAAGGTCAGTCGACTGAACTGGGGAACATAAAGCTTTCTGTCACTGTATCAGTTGACCGACCTTCTGGTTCAGTCGATAGAACCAGGAAACAGAAACCTTCTGTCCCTGTATCAGTCGACTGAACTAGAAGGTCAGTCGACTGAACTAGGAACCCGAGAGTTTCTGACCCTGTATCAGTCGACTGACCTTCTAGTTCAGTCGACTGAATCTGGGAAATGAGCATTTTGCCTATTTTAGGCAGTTTTGTGTGGATTTCCAATTTTTAATCGATTCTTGTCGATCCGGTTAGTTGTTATCACTTATTATCGACTTCGATAACTTCTTTCTTTGGATTTTTGGGAATATCCATTTGATGGATTTGATATCGATTTCTATGGTTTTGATTCACGTCTTCGAATGTGAATCTTTGGTGATTGATTGTTTTTACAATCATTTTTTTGATTTGTCACTTTAAAATACAAAGGTTTCTATACTAGTAGTAACTATTCAAACTCTTTCACAAAGATGATTTCAACTCTATTTTTAATACAAAGCTCGTTTATAAAACCGTTTTCCAACCTATTAGTATATACAAACCTTTACCTCATTCGTATGAGAAATCTAATTAAACGGCTTAGCAAAACAAGTGGTATGAAATGCTTGTGTTTACTTCGTCGGTTAATTCTTAGACTTGTTCAATTGAAATCTTGTGACAATTTTCGAGTGGAAGTCTACAATTTGTTCGTAAATATTTAAGTTAAGCCAGTGGTTATGGGACATGAAGCTAAACTCTTATATTTACTAGCTTAGTGTGATTCACACTTTTTATTGATCGATGATGATCATTTTGTGATTTAGACTAGCGATGTGTGACGTCTCTTTGTTTGTGTGGGGGGTTAAACCCTGTTTGTGGAGTTTCAACTCAAAATTGGTGGGGTAGCGACCCATGGCCTTCGGGCCGTTTGTGGAGCTTCGACTCAAAATTGATGGTTAGCGACCATGGAATAGCGTTCCGTTTATGATGCACGTGTTGGTGAGTTTTCATGCTCCTGTTTGTGATAGGCCTTCCCCCTTTTGTGTTTTCTGGATTTCTGGTGGTTGATTTCTAGAATTTTTGTTTCATCAATTTTCGTGGATTGAATTGATAAGCTCTATCAATATTTGTGTTTTGGTGAATAATTTAAAGAATATGACATTCTTTTGGTGTTTGAGAATACTTGAGATACTGTATAATTTTAGTTATTATCCGATGTATACTTATCACAGTATGACATTATTGTTATCATACGTTTTTGTGATATCTCTTATCCTATCTCATTTTATCTGATATTTATAGCTAGACTGATCCGTTTATTATTTTCTTCTTAAATAATACTCGGGTCAGACCGATGTATTTCATGTGCTCCTGCTTGACTTCTTATCAGGGTCCGTCACCTGACTTTTGGCTAACTACTTTAGCACAGTAGTTTTTGTTAGTATACATTTGAGATAGAGACTCCTTGATATATACTTATTCTTTTGTCTAGCTCTTGTAACTATTCTTTTGTGATGTAGTGGATCTTGTATGACCACTATTTTGATGTACACTTCCATGTGATATATTCATATCTGTTTCCGCCTTTGTGATATGAACATTTGTAACTAATTTGTGTTATGTTTATTTCTATATTTGTTTCCGAAGGCCTCATAGCCACTGTGTGGTAGGTTTGAGTTTGTATTTGATATGTCGGATTTCCTCTTGAAATGAAATGTAAGTTATATTATCTGACACATCGGTACTCGCACAAAGCAATTACACAGATGATCGCTCCTCAACAACCTTATTCTTCATGCTAGTCGACGGCATTACCCCATAGTGTCCTTGGCTAGCGTGAGTATAGAGGTGGGGCGTCACACTCAACGTCTCAAGTACCACTCTAAGATGATCTCCATGCTCCCTTTCATCCTTATAGTACACTAAAATGTCATCTATAAACACCAATACGAACCTATCCAAGTACTCTTGAAAGACTCGGTTCATTAAATCAACGAAGAAAGCAGGTGCATTCGTTGACCCAAATGGCATCACTAACCACTCATATAATCCGTACCTAGTCCGAAATGCCGTCAAAGAAATACTATCCATTGCCACTCTTAATCGATGGAAACTTGTCGCCAAATCCAACTGGGAATACACTCTGGCTCCATATAACTGATCGAACCGATCATCTATTCTTGGCAATGGATACTTATTCTTAATCTCCTCTCGTTTAACTTACGATAGTCGATGCACATCCTCAATCACCCATCTGGTTTCTTCACGAACACCTTGGCCACTCCCCAAAGTGAACTGCTTGGTCCAATAAAATTTCTCCCTTCTAGATCCACTGGCTGCACCTTTAATTCCTTCATCTCAGTTGGTGTTATCCTGCTAGGTGGTCTACTTATAGGTTCAGATTCTGGCACAAGATCTATCTGAAAATCAATAGCTCGTTTCGGTGGTAGTCATGTAACCGGCTCAAAGACATCTGCAAACTCTCTTGCTACTCGAACTTGACTTAACTCTTCTCCTACTTCCATAGCACTTAACAAAGCACAACTACTCTGGTTAGAATTCTCTACTGAGAATATGATTCGGTTATGACTATTAGGGTGTCTTAGTGATATCTCCCCATCCTGGAAAAATATCCTAGCCTCATACTTACCCAACCAATCCATACCCAAGATGATCCCGAAATCTACGAAATCAAAAACATACAGACAACATGCAAACTTATGACCTAACAATTCTAGTTCTAACTGGTCACATCCCATCCCTAGAGTTGCATACCATCCTATCATATTCGCAATCCTTAAGGAAGTAACAAGGTATGGGTTCTAAGCATAACCTATTAACCAAACATTGAGATATAAATGGATGTGATGCACCGGTATCAAAAAGTACCCTATCTGTTCTGAACTAAAAGCGTACCTTTCATCATAGTCTTTCCTTTATCAGCTGCAGTTGGCCTAGCTGATGATGGTCCAATAGTAAAAACCTTACCTCTGTCTGCGCTGACTGGCTCTGTACACTGATTCTTATAATGTCCAACTTGATCACATTTGAAGCACTTCACATTCTTCTTATCTGCAGCCTTCCTCCCCTTGCCTGACTGGCACTCATGCGCATAATGACCTTTCTTGTCACACTTGAAGCAAACTAAATCAGCCTTTACCTTCTGGGAAGCCTTCCCTTCTGGGCTGCCTTCTTCTTAAAGAACTTCCTCTTCTTTCCCTAAGGACCCTGGGTTTCAACTGGCTTTTCTCTAGTACAAATAGTAAGCATCTCTTCATGGCGGATTGTCATCTCCACAATTACTTTACAAGGATCATGGATATGTGTCAGGGTCGCCCTAGCAAGCTTAGGTCTCAATCCCCGAATGAACCTCTCATTTCTTCTGATGACGGTGTCTATAGTATTATATCCATAACAGGAAAACTCATCAAACTTAGTAGCATACTCAACAACCAACATCTCTCCCTGCTTTAGATCCAAAACTTCCTCAACAGCCTTGACTTAGCAACCTCAGACATAAACCTTTGCTCATATCTCCTTCTAAAATCAGCCCATGTCAATTCCTCCTCAGGAGCTCCGATAGTAACACTGTTCCACCAATGAAGTACTGGCCCTTGCAACTGCCTAGTGGTCAGTCTCCTCTTTTGCTCATCATCTAAACCCAAATCATCAAATATTCTCTCACAATGCAGCAACCAATTATCTACCTCAATAGCATTCTTCACCCATAAACGGTTTCCCACCAAGACTGGTGTAATCTCTGCTCAACTTAGCATAATTATTCCCAACTGGAGCCATAGGATTAGCTCCTCCGCCATTTCCAGCAACACCAGCAATAACTCCTGCTTGCATCATATTAACGAAGAACTAATACATCGCTCCTATATCCACTGGTGGATTTCCAGCATCCACATTGGTATCAGCATTTTTGATTAGCATTAGCCTGTCGGCCCAGGTTCCTTCTGGTGGGTCGAACATTTCCTTTGGTTGTGGTGCTTCCTCCACCGAGATTTCCTCTTTCGTTTCCTGCCTCCATATCTTCTTTCTCGTAAATCTGCATACGAGCCTTAGCAAGATACATAAGAACTGTCTAAGAGAGAGGGGAATATGTACTTATATATATATATCTATATATCAAATACAAGTACATTACTATAGCGTTATCCCAAATCCCGATCTGATTTATTGGATTATGTTTTGAAAAGTCTTTTAGGTTTAAATTTCTTTTAAGTTTTCATAAACCTATGCTCTGATACCAACTTGTAACATCCCCTACTTGGAGGCCCAAAACTAACGGCTAAGGATGCTGCAGTCATCCATAGTTATTAATCATCGGCGACCAAATACGGTAATGTTAGATATATTGATACAAAGAAACACATGAATATGGAATTTTTTTAAAACAACAAACAAATTCCACATTCCATTTCAAAACATTTCAAGTTTATTACATAATCCCATAATCGTTAACCACGTTCAGATAAAATATAATCATTACAACATATGGCAAGAGCAACATATGAAGACGCCCCCTTGGTTGATGAATGTATAATATAGGCAAATAAACAACACTGCCATTACATCCAAAAACACACAACGGAAATAAAAGAACTCTTGTTAACTAGCTTGCCTCCTGCACGTCTCCAGAAGTTTTATTCATTTAAAAGAGAACCTGAAAACCTTAACCCTCAAACTACTCAAAACCAATTGAGCATTCGAGAGTTTAAGGGGAAAACAAAAACTTTGAGTCAAACATAAAGCCTGGTATGAATAATAATCTACCATCTCAAACTATTTAGATATCTAGTGAGACCACGCCTCTTAGCAGAACGGGTTTTCCCTTCATTGGTATCCTAAAAACTTTATAAAACCATATACTGTGCTCCTGCATCCATAATGGTTAAAACAAATCAAAATAATATGATGATATGCAAACAAGTAAATCAATTCTGAATTCCCCATCCCCATCCCCATCCCCATTTATTCTGACTATCTATCTCATTTATAGTTTCTAGGGTCACTATTAATCTATTAGGTTTCATGGGCTGACTAATAACCTGTTAAAGATTATGGACTCCCCGTCTAGTTTCATAGTTTTCATGGGATCACTAAGAACCTATTAGCCCATGCCAATAACTTTTCCTATACATAGTTTTCATAGGATCACTAAGAACCTATTAGCCCCTGCCAATAACTTTACTGTTTCATCGGTTCTCCCTGAACCTATTGGTAACTCGAATAACTTCCCTCTTATTCTAGTTTTCATGGGTTGACTAGGAACCTATTGACATCTGTCAATAACTTAATCCAGATATAGTTTTCATGGGTTCACTACAAACCTATTGGCCCCTGCCAATAACTCTTTCTAATCATAGTTTTCATGGGTTTACTACGAACCTGTTTTCCTGACAACTTCTTTAATCAATATTTTAGCATCCTATATTCTGGTCTATCTGACCTCCTGGATGCATTTCTACTTATTTAGGAGTTAACTTAATTTATATTCACTATTGTGTCAATCTAGCTGGTTATTATGCCCTTTCCCAAAAAACAATTATGGGTCCATTATATTGTGAATATACATATGAAGAAGTAAACATAATGACATAATAATACCAACACCTGTGGTTTAATATCCTTGAAAAAATTTCATGTAAACTTGGTTAATCCCTTTAACCTATTAATTAAGGAAAAACTTCTTCAAAAACTCCATACTTAAAATCGTTCCAAAACTCTTTATTTATGCCATGGTTTTTTTCTTTAAAATGAGATTAGGTTATTTGTTTTGAAAACTAAGGCTTTCGAAACCTTAAAACATTACTTTCGAAACCCCTGGATAACCTCCTTTGAAAACATTGAAAACTTCTTTTCAAAACACCAAATATATACCTTTCGAAGCTCTTTAAACTATTTTTTTGAAAACCAAAATGTACCTTTCGAAGGTACTAAAACATTACTAAATAATCCTTAGAAACATAGCTTCGAAACCAATGAAAGTAACTCTTTTGAAACCATTAGGTTTTGCTTTAAAAATGTCTTTTGGGTCAAAGTTAATAAGTACAAAAGTATCTCTTTCGAAACCTTTTATCTTTGTAGAAAATTGTATGGGGGGAAATTTGATGCCGTCGGAATCATCCATTCGAAAGCTCAAGCCTTTAAGTAAAACTTTGAAGGATAGCATCGAAACCCCCTTTCGAAACCATTGCCTTTGAAACCCTTGAAGCCTTTTGAAAGCATTTAGGAAGTGGCTTAGTATAGGTTTAAATCAAAGGCTACCCTTTGAAAGCATTGATGACTTCAACAATCGAAAGACAAAAGAACGGCACCAGGTTTTCGACTAGGTCGAAACCATTACTTTCGAAAGCATTATTTTATAAATAAGGGAACCCATTCGAAATCTTATACTTTAAAACATAAGATGGCAACCCTCTTCGAAAGCTGTTTAGAAAACTCCTTCGAAAGCATATGTTTCGACTCCTTCAAAAGCTTTTATGAAAATAAGGTAGGCGCTTATCATTTGAAGATAAAAACAATGGTTTCGACCTCATCGGAAGCAAAGGTTTCGACACTATGTCTTCCGCCTTTCTCCAATCCACTTCATACCATCTAAGTGATACCTTGTATGTTGGTTTTGACTAGGTGGGTTTTGGCATGGTTGGTTTCGACCGAGTCGAAGTGAAAGTATAAGGTTGAAAGGGATTCTAAAAGAGGCAAAATCAACGTTTTCTTAGTAAAGTCTAATTTAATACCATTTAAAGCAATTTCTTTATAACTAACCTGCCTATTTGTAATCATCTAATTGGTTGCCTTAACTTTTCAAATTCCTTTCTAAATAAATACCGCATGATTTCAGATCTAAATCAAGGTTTAATTAACAATAAGCCCTTCTATTAAGCTAAACCAATAATGCAAATAAGTCCTTCTAAAATAATTTAATTTCCATAGCATATCACTTAGAAAAAATCCCCAAAAATTATTGAAATTCACTTTTAATATGTTATCTAACATATAAAAATTTCAGACCCAATTTCCTCCTGAAATAACCGAAATAAATTTCAAACCCAATTATACATATTTTCCTTTGAAAATTCATATTAATTTTTTCATAGCTTGGAAAATTACAAAAATTGAAACCCATCTCCAAAATCATATTTTTCATAACATATAATTTTTTCATGGCATGCGAAATCATTTACAATCGGTTTTACAATAAAAATTGAATAAATCCATATATAAACAATTTGATTTAAATCAAACATGTTATAACTCCAAGCATATCATCATCCAAATCATCATTAAAATGAATTTAATTTTAAATCTGAAAACAAATTATTATAAACAAAATAGAGATGGTATAAATTATTATTCACCTTGAATATGATAAGGACTTTGAGATTTATTGTAGAATAATTTCCCATAGCTTTAACCCTTAGCTTTTGATTGAATTTTCTCCACTTTTTCTTCCTTGTAATGGCCGGTTATTCCTTTTAGGTTTTACGTTTGAATTTTGTGAAATGAAAGTAAACGTGAAAATGAATGGATATGTGGATATAAGGTGAGGCTATTTTCCTAATAAGCCCTTGTGTAATTTAATTAACTCACAAACCATTCTTAAGCCCATTTAATTTGTTAAGCACGGCCTTCTTATCATTTATTCAAATCCCAATCTCCTTATAATTCTAATTCTTATATTATTTTATTTAATTTATCTAATTAAATCTCCTGAATAACGTTATCAAAAATTAGGAGCGTTACATGAGGGTATGTACCTAAAGGTATTTAGGCAATTTGCATATTCCATTTTTTATAAAAGTAATTTCTTTTTTCCTTTTGCATTTTCATTTATTTCTCATTTTCAAACTCCATCATCCTCTTTTCATACTTCCATGGCCTCTTCATGGGTTTCAAAAATAAAAATCTCATCCTTTTCCATTTTAAAATCCTAAACACTAGTTAAAAATACTTCCCTTCCTACACCTTCTTCTTTTCAAAACAAAACTCATCTTGACGCAGCAGCGGATAACTGAAATTGATAAATCGGTGAAAATAGCAATCGGGGAATTGAAGATACCAAATGGCCCAAATCCGTTGATCCAAAGATACCGGATTCTAGCTATCCCAAACATGTTGATTGCGCACGATACCGTGTTTAAAGATCTATGACTCTTCGTACGTTGATCTAGCGCACTAGGTTCCGTGAATCGGCTTCAGCGATCGTTGATTCGAGCGCACTCGAATATCGAAAGTGGAGATAGGAGATCACACTCAACTACCAATTGGAGAAGTGGCACAAAGCACACAAACTAGTTTTTTTATTCAAAATCAACTAACTATTACAAATGACCAACACTCCCTATTTATATGGTTACAACTCACGCACTTCCATGACACAACACATAGGTCGGTAACGACCTAACACACCCACGCGACCTACGACCTTACATAGGTCGTTAACGACCTAACAACACGTTACAACACACGCGACCTAAAAACATCATGACATAAGCAAATACAACTACAAGTACAAACGACATACGACTTAATATGTACAAGTACAACAGATACAACATGTCCAACGACCTAAGAATACAACGTACACGACCTAAGAAGTAAACGCACTTCAGGATTCTTCACGCGACCTATCTTCACGGCGACTTAAGGCGAGCGACCTAACTTCCCGCAACACAAGGTCGAGCGACCTAACTTCCCGCAACATGAGGTCGAGCGACCTATCTTCTCGCGACCTAACTTCGTAACACTTCTCCGCGACCTAACATAGGTCGTAACTCGGAACAGCCCATATTCGAAAGGTCGGAGCGACCTAATGCTGGTTCGCTTATCTCGCTTAGTTGCTTGCCTGCCTTAACACTGCTTTCATTAACTCGTGAGAGATCTTCACTAGGTCGTGAGCGACCTAAGATTCCACTAGGTCATGAGCGAGCTAAGATTCCACTAGGTCGTGAGCGACCTAAAATTCCTGTATGACTCAAATCTGGTGCGTTGGTAGATTGCGCTGCATCATCCTCCCCCGGTTGGCAAAAATTCGACCTGAATTTGCACCTTCCTCTTCCACAACAAGCTCATCTCCATGATACGGGATCAGGTATTTGACGTTGAAAACGTCTGCAGTGTGAATATGATCCAGCAATTTCAACTGATACGCATTATCATTAATCTTCTTCAAAATTTTCACTGGACCGATTTTTCGGGCTTTCAACTTATTGTACGTTCGCACTGGAAAACGGTCTTTTGTCAACACGGCGTAAACCAAATCACCTTCTCCGAAGTTCACACTCCTTCGCTTTTTATCTGCCAGTTGTTTATACTTCTCATTTGATGCAAGCAATCGTTCATGCACAGTTCTGTGGCACTCCTGCAACTCAGTCACAAAATCTCCACCACGCTTAACAACTCCCTTCTGACATGGCACTGTCGTCAGATCCAATGGACCCTTCGGACTTGCTGAGTATACAACTTGAAACGGACTGAAACCCGTACTACGGTTAACAGCATGATTATGTGCAAACTCTGCCTGACATAACTTCATATCCCAACTCTTCAAATTATCCTGTACAAGACATCGCAACAAGTTTCCCAATGATCTATTTACCACTTCTGTTTGCCCATCTGTTTGCGGATGATAGGCGCTACTAAAATTCAGCTTCGTTCCAACCATATTCCACAAACTTAACCAAAAATGGCTTAGAAATCTAGTATCCCGATCTGAAACGATAGATTCAGGCAGCCCATGTAATCGATACACCTCTTTAAAGAATAACTAAGCAACACGGACGACATCAGCTGTCTTCTTACAAGCGATAAAATGCGCCATTTTGGAAAATCTATCCACCACCACATATATGGAATCATTCCCACGCTGAGTTCTCGGTAACCCCAAAACAAAATCCATACTGATATCAACCCATGGTCTAGTAGGCATAGGTAATGGCATATACAATCCCGCATTTGTCGCTGTCCCCTTGGAAACTTGAAAAAAATGACATCTCTCCACAAATCTTTCAACTTCTCTTCTCATAGTAGGCCAAAAATATGATTGCGAAATCAACTGCAATGTACGGTCTCTCCCCACATGACCTTCCTCATGCAACTCCTTCACAATCTTCATTCGTAAACTGCCCTTTGGTATACACAATTGATTTCCTTTGAAGAGAAAACCATCCACTAACACAAACTCATCCGTCTTTCCCTCTTTGACTTCATCCATGATCTTAGCAAAGTAAGAATCATCAACAAACAAATCTGGCAACACATCAAACCCTGTCACTTCTACCTTCATTGTAGTTAACAAATGATTCCTTCGACTTAATGCATCTGCCACTCGATTCGTAATTCCCGATTTATGCTTCACCACAAATGTAAATTGTTGCAAGTATGCGATCCACGAAGCATGTCTAGCTGCAATTTTGTCCTGTCCCTGCAAATGTTTCAGTGCTTCATGATCAGTATACAAAACAAATTCTTTATGGATTAAATAGTATCTCCAATGTTTGATATCTTGAACAACAGCATAGAATTCCACATCGTAAGTATTATATCTCATCTTGGCTCTCGATAGCTTCTCACTAAAATATGCAATAGGACGTCCTTTCTGACTCAACACTCCTCCAATCCCAACTTTAGATGCATCAGTATGTAACTCAAACAACAACTGAAAATCTGGTAATACTAGAATTGGTGCTGTCGTCAAAAGTTCTTTGATTCGCTCAAAAGCAACCCCTGCTTCCTCTGACCATAAAAATTGCTTCCCCTTCATACAATCAGTAACTGGTGCCATCACGCTACTGAAGTGTGGAATAAACCTTTGGTACAATGATGCTAAACCATGAAAACTTCTAACTTCTGTTATCGTCCTGGGTTGTGGCCAATTTCTGATTGCTTGAACTTTATTCTGGTTCACCTGTATACCTCCTTCAGATATAATATATCCCAAAAATAAAACACTATGCGTCATGAACACTCATTTCTTCGTTGCAGCATAAAATTGTTCCTGTCGCAATATCATCAATACTTCCCTCAGATGTTGCAAGTGTTCTTCTGAGCTTCTACTATATATAAGTATATCATCAAAATACACCACCACGAATTTCCCAATAAATGGTCTAAAAATCTGATTCATCACCCGCATAAATGTACTCGGTGCATTCGAAAGACCTAACGGCATAACCAGCCATTCGTACAGCCCCTCTCTTGTCTTGAATGCTGTCTTCCATTCGTCTCCTGGTCTAATTCGAATCTGATGATAACCACTCTTCAAATCAATTTTCAAAAAGATAGTAGCCCCACTAAGTTGATCCAACAAGTCATCCAGTCTAGGCATAGGAAATCTATATCTCACTGTAATCTTATTCAGTCCCCGACTATCAGTGCACATCCTCCACGTTCCATCCTTCTTCGGTACTAACAAAGCTGGCACCGCACACGAACTTAAACTTTCCTGCACACGCCCCTGCTCAAGCAACTCTTCCACTTGCCTTCTCAACTCCTCATGTTCCTTTGGACTCATTCTGTAATGTGGTCTATGAGGTAACACAGCTCCTGTATGACTCAAATCTGGTGCGTTGGTAGATTGCGCTGCATCACATCTCCACCATTTTAAATCAAGGCTGAGCCCAAACACTCCCTGGCTGAGCCCAAACACCCTTTGGTCGAACTACCTAGGCCCTTTAGGGCTCCAAAAATCCATCTTTTACAAGGAGAATCCAAGCTCTAGTGTTGGTTGAAAGTTTGGTTTAAGTTCTTACCCGTTTATGTGCGTAAATCTCACTTTTTAAAAGAATGTTTTAACTATTGTGGTAGTGAAAATATATGTTAATTACTTGTGTTTGCATTTGTTAAAAAGTGATTGATTGTTGGCTTGGTTACCGCTTTAAAAAGTTGACATCTTTGGTAATTAGTAAGTGACATGAGATTAGTCAAAAAGTTTAAGTAAATGATACAAGAGATGCTCTCCATGTTTGATGAATGTTATTTGCTTTTAGTACATATGTCCATACTTATGTTATGTGATGCTTGGATGAATAAATGGCATATGAAAGTGTTTATAGAAGTGTCTGTATAACGACTATTGCTATATCGGTACTTTGAAAAGTATCATCTTCTTTTGTAATCTTTTGGTTTACTCTTATGCTTGGGATTTTACAAAGTTAATTAATTATTCAAATAATGATGTGATTAAAGTTAATTAATCATTTTAATAACGATATTAAAAATAAATTAACCATTGTAAATAATGACGATTAAGGTAAATTATTTAAATAATGATGGGTTTAAAGTTAATTAATCATTTTATTAATAATATTTAAAATTAATTAGTCATTTTAACTAATGATGTTAAGGTTAATAATTTAAATAATAATGTTTTAAGGTTAATTAATCATTTTAATAATGATACTTAAAAATAAATTAATCATATTAAAAATGATGTTTTAAGGCTGATTAATAATCTTAAATAAAGATATTGAAGTAAATAATCATTGATTAAAATTGGTTTATTATTTTAAATAATGATATTTAAGAAATTAATCATGATTAAAGTTGATTAATAATTTTTAATAATGTTGATTAAAGTTAATATTTGAAATGTGAAATCGCAATAGAAGTTTGGTTTTAAAGTTAAAAGTTGATTTAGTTGCGGAAAGAATAATGAATTTAATTTCCGTAAATGATATCGCTTATATGAAAAGGATTTAGACAGACTCTTTTAGCACTAAACATTGAGGTATGGAAACTCTTCTCTATCTCGAAAGTAAAAAATGTCATCAAGGCAATGCCTAGAGGTAACACTACCTTCACTTGCCCAACTTTATTTTCAACCGAGAGATAATACAAGTTTGAAATCGATGAGTGGTGGTAAGAATATGAGATTTAATTTCCATATACGATCATTTTAAATATTCCCGATAGTTGATTTATTGACAATCGATTCAGCTTTCTTCTTTGTTTATTGTCAATTTAAGACGATTAGTTGATCATTTTGAGCGTCGTATCCTTTGTCAGAAATGACTAAAAACAAAGCGCAAGTGGGGTCAAGCTATGTGGGGTAACTCCCATAAGGGTATTATCACATCCACTTTAGATTGGTTTTAGTTATATGCGAATTAAGATATGAAATAATCGGATTCTCGATAAAGGTTGGCGGCGTTCGATTTGGAGGTTTCCAAGAACCGTCATATTTCTCAAGTATATTCTAGAGGTATACTATCAGTAAGGGGGATGCACCCTCATGGTCATTGTTGGAAAAAAATTCTTTCCTTTCCTTTGATTTAAAACCTTTGAATTTGTTTTCTTAATTGCATCGAGAAGTGACTGGAGCTCTTCTTGATGTTTAATTATTTATGTGCATTCTCTAAGTCTGGATGTTGATCTTGTTTAGGCCTACTCTTTCAAGTTTGGGTTTGTTCTAAATTGTTTCCATTACTTGTGGTTGGATGTTGTTATTTTGGGGGGAAACTCATTCCGCATTTGGCGACGTGGTCTCATATGTTGTTGTTTATTTCCACATTTTGTTCAAAGTTTACTCATACTAGACTTATTGTCTGACCCAAGTGTTTGTTTTCTCTGAACTCTTGGGTTCTCAATTATTTTTTTAGTAGTCCGAGAGTAGCAGGTTTCTTTGGGCTCTTTGAAGATGATGTTGGATGAGCATGAGGCTCTGTATCTATTTAGTTATCTATTTCCGCTGTTATTTTTTACTATGTATGTGTATTTTGGATCACCAAGTGTAAAGGCAGTGTGTATAACTGCCTATGCTGATAGTTGTAGTACTTTGTGCAACTATGATAACCCCATATTAAGGAGTAACCTTATGTACTATTCTATTGTTGTATTATATTTAACCATTTCGTTATGATATTTTCTATTCTTTTATTTTACCCTTGACAACTCGCCTTTCGGATGCTTAGGCAACGACATATGAACACCAAGGATTTGTTTAGTGTTATTCTCAAGGTCTAGAAAGGTGGGTCGTCACAGTTGGCATCAAAGCTTCGGTTAAGTGAACACCTTAACCTGATTGGGGTACAATTCATTAGAGATAGGGTAAGTGAGGCCCTAGAATGAGTTAATCTTAAGACAACCTATTTATAATTTTATAATAATATATATCCTCTAAAGTCTGATTTTAGATCCTTTGGTGTTGTTTCCTTAAACCATATTAATTCCATTCTTGTATTCTAAAGATACCTGTTATTTGTTTAGGTAATAGAAGATGGATACAAGTAGAGGAGGAAGGAGAGGATCTGAAACTAGCATGGCTACTAATGGCAGGATACCTAGAAATGCTACTATGTGAGCTGTAGATCCGATCAAGGAAGTGGTAGCACAAGTTTAGCCTCCTATGAACTTTACGATTTTGTGCAAGAATTTTACCACTTTAGGTGGGAAACTATTTTATGGAACTAAAGATATTCATGGAGTGCAGACATAGCTTAGTTCTTGTGAAAGGATATTTGGAAATCTTCGATTAGTGGATGTGAAGAAATGGCTGTTGGCATCACGAAAACTTCAGAAGTCGGCGGGATTGGTGGGATTCAGTAACAGCTAACACCCTAGAGGAGGAGTTTTCTTGGGCTCAGTTTAAGGAAGTTTTGAAGCATAGTTTATCTTAAAAGCCAGAAGGACTCAGTTCTTTAGGATTTTCTTGGATTTGAAGCAAGGTGATATAATAGTGGCGTAGTACAAGCATAAGTTTAATGCATTATCCCATTTCGGACTTGGATTGATAGACACACCGCTAAAAATATGAAATGGTTGTGAATGGGATGCGACCAGAGTTCCAAAGAGAAATGATAAATCATCTTACGGGTGCATTCACCAAGCTTATTAGCATGGTTTTAAGGTTTGAAGCTCTTGATATTTAGGAAGAAGTCCAAAAGGGAGTAGCGCCAACAATTAATGCTAAGCCTTTATTAGTGATACCAGTTGGAGGCAAGCCAAATTTCAAGTGTAAGTTTAAAGGGAAGAAGTAGTGGGCAGGAAAGAAACCCAGAGGTGGGGCTCCAGCACAGAAGAAGTCGCTTGACTTTGCTAATATTACTTGTTTCAAGTGCAACAAAATGGGTCACTTTGCACCCAATTACCCAACTACCGCCTGCTAGAATTGTCACAAGCAAGGACACATGAAGAATGAGTGCCCTTTTCTAAAGAAGGTGTCTCAAGATCAGGCTTTTGCTATAGAGGAGATACCATATACTTCCTTAGGACAAAAGGGGAAGTAGGTGTTACAAGGTACAATATTCATCTATGATATTCCTTCAAGAGTATTATTCGATACAGGCACCTTCCATAGTTTTCAGTTGATGTTGTTGATAAACTTAACCTTAAAACCATCCTTGTGAGTAATCCTCTTTGTGTGTCAAATCCTTTTGGTGGTTCGACCAAGCTTAACAACTTTTGTTCAAAAGTGCCTATTTCTTATCGAAAGCACCTCTTTCTTTTTGATTTGTTTGGTCCTGGGTTCATGGGTTTTGGAGTGTTTTTGGGAATGGATGGTTATCTAAGTTTAAAGTGATCTTGGATTGTGATCGAAGGATTGTCAGAGTTAGTGATGCTGGGGATGTTGGTGTAGTTATATGTTGTGTAAAGCCTAACGAGCTAATGAGCAGTTTTCTTTATTCACTCGAAGTAGCTAAATAGGAGCTTAGGGATGTACCAGTTGTTCGAGATTTCATGAATATTTTTGAGGAAGTGCAAGGTTTACCCCCTCACTGTGAAGTGGAGTTCCGTATTGTTTGATTTCAGGAGCCAGACCTATTATACAGCCCCCGTGAAGATTGGCTCCGAAAGTGAAGAGGAAGTGGGAAAGCCAGACATTTGAATTATTGCAGAAAGGATTGATAAGACTTAGTACCTCAAGTTAGGGATCACATGTCATATTTGTTACAAAAGCGGACGGTTCTTTAAGGTTATGTGTAGACTACTGGGAGTTGAATAAAAGGACTATCAGGAATAAATATCCTTTACCAAGGATGATGACATGTTTAATCAGCTCTATGGTGCTCGGATATTATCTCAATTAGATCTTGCCACCGATTTTCACCAATTAAGGGTAGCAGAGGAGAGTATGCCCTTAATAGCTTTTAGGACTCCAGATGGTTTCTACGAGTGGTTAGTTATGCCATTTGGGCTGACTAATGCACCCGCTTATTTTTTGGACTTAATGAATCGAGTATTTCAAGATGTTCTTAATAAATTTGTTCTTGTCTTTATTGATGACATTCTTGTTTATTCAAAAATGGAGGAGAAGCATAAGTATCATCTTCTAGTCATATTCAATACGTTGAGAAGCCATGTGTTGAAGGTTAAGTTTTCTAAGTGCCACTTATGGAAATCCAAAGTTAGGTTTCTAGGGCATGTTGTTTCGAGAGAAGGAATATCAGTTGACTCGGCTAAAGTTGTTGTAGTTCAAGACTGGAAGAAGCTTGAAAGTGCGATGGAAGTTAGAAGTTTCTTAGGATTGGCTAGTTTTTACGAAGTCTCGTCAAAGATTTCTCGATGATTGCTTCTCATCTGACGAAGTTAACGAAGAAAGATATTAAGTTCATGTGGATGCCTATGTGTGATCAAGCATTCAATGAATTGAAGGATAAGTTGATTAGCGCTCATGTTTTGACTATTTCGGATGGGAGCGGAGGTTTGACCGTGTATACGGATGCTTGTAGCACTGGTTTGGGAGCAGTTCTGATGCAGCATGGGAAGGTTATTGCCTATGCGAGTCGACAGCTGAAGCCACATGAGAAAAATTATGCTACGCAGAATTTGGAGCATTTGGATGTTGTCTTCGCACTTAAGATGTGGAGGCATTATCTTCTAGGTGAAAAATTCGAGTTATATACGGACCACAAATCCTTAAAATATATTTTTACCAAGAAAGCTTTGAAGTGGAGGCAGTAGAGATGGCTGGAGTTTCTTGCTTCTTATGATTTGGAGATTCTGTATACTCCTAGGAAAGCAAATGCTGTTGCAGATGCGTTAAATAGGAATGTAGCAATGTTTGCAAACTTAGAAGTTAAGCCAATATTAATGGAGAGGATTGCATCTAGTCAGGAGGCAGATCCTATTTTCGGCTCGACTTAAGAAAGATGTTCAAGAAGGTATCGTTTCTAGTTTTGAGGTTGATCCTAGTTGGGTATTGAAATTGAACGGACGTATAAGTGTTTCAAATGTTAATGGGCTTAGGAGAGAAGTGTTAACCAAATGTCACCGTCCATCTAGGAGTGACCAAGATATTGAAAGATATAAAGAGGGTATTTTGGTGGAAGTGGATGAAGCGAGATGCTTCGATCTTCGTGAGTCAATGTGTAAAATGCTAGCAGATTAAGAGTGACTAACAGAAGTCAGCTAGACTGCTTCAGCCACTTGAGATCCCAAAGTGGAATTGGGAGCAAATCTCTATGGACTTTATTGATGCATTTCCTAGGTCAAGAAGATGGAACAAAGGCATTTGGGTTATAGTCGATTGGCTGACCAAGAGTGCTCATTTCATTTCGGTTAAGCCAACTAGGATTACAACAAGTCTGGCGAGTTTATATGTGGGGGTGATTATGAGGCTCCATGATATTCCTTATAGTATTGTAAGTGACCGAGACCCGATATTCACTAGCATGTTCTGGGAGGGATTGCAAATTTCATTTGGGACCGAGCCGAGTCTGAGTACAGCTTACTATCCATAAACAGATGGACAGACGGAGAGAGTGAATAAGATCTTGGAATATTTATTGCGGGCATGCATTCTCGAGGATCTTGGGAAGATCATTTACCCTTAGTCGAATTCACTTACAACAACAGCTATCAGGAAAGTATCAGCATGGCCCCTTTCAAAGCTCTTTATGGTCGTCCGTGCCATTCTCCTTCATATTGGGTTAAGTCTGATGATAGAATTGTTCTTGGGCCTGACATGTTCATAGAAGCCAGCAATAAGGTAGCTGATATTAGAAGGAAGATGTAGGAAGAGCAGGATCGGCAAAAGTGTTATGCGAATCGAAGGCGTAAGGATCTTGAGTTTAGTTAGAGATTTGATCTTTGTGAAGGTCTCTCCGTTGAGAAGTGTAGTGAGATTTGGAAGATGAGGGAAGCCAACCCCTCAATATTTTGGCTATTTTCCCATACTGGACTGGATTAGTAGACTTGCATATAAAGTGAAGTTACCAGATCGATTATCAGATGTGCACAACATATTTCACATATCTCATTTGCATAAATATATACACGACCCTTCGACGATAGTAGAACTGGTACAACAAGAGTATTTGGAAGTTTAGCCTAACTTGACCATTCTTAAGCGGCCTATTTGTATCGTTGCTCGAGATAAAAGGCAATTGAGGACAAAGGATGTGAATCTTGTTAAGGTTCAATGGAGTGGGGATGATCGAGATTGTACTTGGGAAACTGAGGATTATATTAGAGACTGTATCCCGAGTTGTTGTCATAGTCGTTTGTATGTTGTTGTATCTTTTTAGTGTAGTTACCAATTATGGTGGAGTCACTTTCTCTGTACATGTTTGATTGAATGGTATCATTTGGATTTCTTTTGAGATCTTTAGTTGTGTATGATAAATTTCAGAGATGAAATTTCCTATAAGGAGGGTATGATGCAACGACCCATAATTTAATCACTTTGAATTTGAATATTTAAAATATTTAAACAATAGATTTTATAACCCAAATAAATCTCTTTTAAGTAACAACTAATAATGATGTTCTTGTTCTAAAATTTAGTTTATAAAAATAATTAGTTTGAAGAAAAATCGAAAATGTGACCGGAAATCGTTTTTCAGATTTTCGACTTTTCATCGTATAAAAGTTATCATAAATGTCGTGTACGCTAATGTAAATATACATATACATGTACTAAATAACATATGTATGGTTAAACCATGCATGGTGAAATTTTATTTACTTAAGTAAAAAGAAAAGTAAGATGCGACTTTCCTAAAAAATTAAAAATAAAATAAAAAGAGAATAAAAAGGAGGTGTCACATTTCAATATAATATCATGGGATAAAGTGGCGGACATGATGAAGAGGAGGTGGCCTTGCGTGTGGAATGGGTTAAGGGGGGAGGTGATGACGTGGCAAAAGGAGAATGGAAGGTATGGACCTAAGGATATTTAGGTAATTTGCAAATTTCATTTTGTATAAAAGTAATTTCTCTTTTCTTTCCCTTCACATTTTCATTTTATTTCTCATTTTCAAACTCTATCATCCTCTTTTCATACTTCCATGGCCTCTTCATGGTTTTCAAAAGTAAAAATCTCATCGTTTTCCATTTTAAAATCATAAACACTAGTTAAAAATACATCTCTTTTCTTCCTACACCTTCTTCTTTTCAAAACAAGACCCATCTCCACCATTTAAAATCAAGGCCGAACCAAACACCCCTAGGTCAAGCCCAAATACCCCTTCGTCGAAGCATCTAGGCCCATTAGGGCTCCCAAAATCCATCTTTTGCAAGGAGAATCCAAGTTCTAGTGTCGGTTGAAAATTTGGTTGAAATTCTTGCTCGTTTATGTGAGTAAATCTTGCTTTTTAAAAGAAAGTTGTTGTAGTGGTAAAAATATAAGTTAATTACTTGTGTTTGTATGCGTTAAAAAGTGATTGATTGTTGGCTTGATTACCGCTTTAAAAAGTTGACATCTTTGGTGGTTAGTAAGTGACATGAGATTAGTCGAAATGTTTAAGTAAATGACATAAGTGATGCTCTTCATGTTTGATGAATGTTATTTGCTTTTAGTATATATGTCCATACTTATGTTATGTGATGCTTGGATGAATAAATGGCATATGAAAGTGTTTAGGGAAGTGTTTGTATAGCGACTGTCGCTATATCGACACTTTGAAAAATATCATCTCCTTTGTAATCTTTTGGTTTACTCTTATGCTTGGGTTTTTACAAAGTTAATTAATTATTCAAATAATGATGTGATTAAAGTTAATGAATCATTTTAATAATGATATTAAAAATAAATTAACCATTTTAAATAATGATGATTAAGGTTAATTTATTATTTAAATAATGATGGTTTAAAGTTAATTAATCATTTTATCAACGACGTTTAAAATTAATTAATCATTTTAACTAATGATGTTTAAGGTTAATTAATAATTTAAATAATAATGTACTAAAGTTAAATAATTATTTTATTGATGATGTTTTAAGATTAATTAATCATTTCAATAATGATGTTTTAAGGTTAATTAATCATTTTAATAACGATGTTTTAAAATAATTAATTATTTAATTAATGATGTTTTAAGGTTAATTAATCATTTTAATAATGATATTTAAAAATACAGTAATCATTTTAGTAATGATGTTTTAAGGTTAATTAATCATTCTAAATAAAAATGTTGAAGTAATTAATCATTGATTAAAGTTGGTTTATCATTTTAAATAATGACGTTCAAGAAATTAATCATGATTAAAGTTAATTAATCATTTTCTATAATGTTGATTAAAGTTAATATTTGAATTGTGAAATCCCAACACAAGTTTTGTTTTTAAAGTTAAAAGTTGATTCGGTTACCGAAAGGACAAGGAATTTAATTTTCGTAAACGATATCGCTTATATGGAAAGGATTTAGACATACTCTTAGCACTAAACGTCGAGGTGTGAAAATTTTTCTCTATCTCAAAAGTTTAAAATGTCATCAAGGCAATGTCTAGAGGTAACTACCTTCACTTGCCCGACTTCATTTTCAACTGAGAAATAGTACAAGTTTGAAATCGATGAGTGGTGGTAAGAATATGAGATTTAATTTCCATGTACGATCATTTTAAATATTCTCATTAGTTGATTTATTGACTATCGATTCAGATTTCTTCTTTATTTATCATCAATTTAAGATGATTTTTTAGCGTTGATATCCTTTATTGGAAATGACTAAAACCAAAGCGCGAGTGAGGGCCAAGCTATGTGGGTTGCTCCCATTTGGCTATTATCACATCTACTCTAGATTGGTTTTGGTTATATGCGCACTAAGATGTGAAATACTCGGATTCTCGATAAAGGTTAGCGGGTTCCGGCAAAGAGGTTTCCGAGAACCATCGTAGTTCTCAAGTATATTCTAGAGGCATACCTTTGGTAAGGGGGTGCACCCTCCTAGTCATTGTTGGAAAATTTTCCTTTCCTTGACTCTGATTCAAACCTTTGAATTTGTTTTCTCGGTGTTTAATTATTTATGTCCATTCTCTAAGTCTGGATTTTGATCTTGGTTAGGCCCATTCTTTCAAGTTGGGTTTTATTCTAAATTGTTTCCATTACTAGTGGTTGGATATGAGCGAAAACCCGTTCCGCATTTGACGACGTGGTCTCACATGTTGTTTATCTCCACCATTTATTTTTGAATTTACTCATACCAGACTTATTGCCTGACCCGAGTGTTTATTTTCCCTAAACTCTCGGGTACCCAAATTTTTTTAATAGTCCGAGAGTAGCAAGTTTCTTTGGGCTTTTTAAAGATGATGATGGACGAGCAAGAGGCCCTGCATATATTTAGTTATCTATTTCCCCTGTTATGTTTATCTATGTATGTGTATTTTGGATTAGCAAGTGTAAAGGTAGGGTGTATAACTGCCTAGGCTGATAGTTGTAGTACTTTTGTGTAACTCTGGTAACTCCACGTGAAGGAGTAACCTTATGCACTATATTATTATTATATTATATTTAACCGTTCCATTGTGAGATTTTCTATTATGTTCTTTTATTTTACCCAACGACAACTCGCCTTTCGGATGCTTGGTAATGGCACACGAACATCGAGGATATGTTAAGTGTCGTTCTCAGGGGTTAGAAAGGTGGGTCATCACGACTCAAGTACATATATGGTATACAACTCCACTAATTAACTAGCCTCTAATTATGCTCAACTACAAGCTGGTCACTTCTTCCTTGAAACTGAAATGTATCGAAATGACTCGAGTATTATATGGATAATAAATGGGTCAGACTATGTCTAGAATGTGGATATCAATATTTAATAATAATTGGCATGGTATAACCAAATATATCTAAAGGTGGCATATAAACATCTCAAATGTTTCAATATATCATAAAACCATGCACATTAGAAATCACCCATCACTTAGTATATTCAATGAAAACATAAAATGGCATATAGTCGGATGGGTAAATCAAACATATCGGCATACAAGTACTGCGTGGCATGTGCTCAATAATGCCAAGATTATCTGTTGGAAAATATTAAAGTAGATATACCCGTGGTCCATCATGCTCAACATACAAAATAAACAACTTAGACATATCAAAGCCAAATATATATAAAATACAAACAATGTGTGCTCTAAATAACCAGGTTATCTCTTAAATAGCCATATAATAGGTATGTATGGGGTCACACTTATTCATTAACACTTGGCCACATGAATATCCTCTATCAAGGTAATCATCTTGATAGTTAGCCTCATAGCTAGTCACTTAACTCTCTGCCTTGTGAACAATCGAATGAGCTTTCAACTCCTCGATTAGCCCATTCAACTCATAGTCATATAGGTAATCATCTGGACTCTTGATCCTTTGAATAACGCATGGCTCTCAACCTCATAAATACTATTTCGACATCAGCTCATCAAATGAGTATATTGGCTTTTAGTGCGATAAATTCTTCCACTGGCTCTCTGCCATAAATAATAGTAATAGTACAATAGAGGTATAATCATAGTATAATATATCCACCTTAACTAGATGGGAGACTGTTAGCTCTCAGCTTACTCCAGGAGCCTTCCTCTTTTGCTTTCTATACTACCCCTACAGTCTTAATTTACCTCGACGACCATCATGGGCACAATATCCATCTTGCACCACCATGCCGCATGATTATGCAATGTAATGGCTATGATCTTGTAATTACCCCAAATGGTATTGGAATACTGGCATATGTGACATAGGGGTGGTGGCTCTCTGACTTGGCTCTCAGCCACACACATCATAAGGTACGTCACAGATTCGCGGAACATCCTCGCATTCAGGCCACTGTAAATAACATTTGTTGATAATTTATTATTAAAAAATAATTACCATCAAAATAATTCATTTAATAGTCACTTTAACAAATAATTTCTACCAATGTAAATAAATTCCCTAATTTAATTAATTATCTTTTACTCAAATTTAACAATAAATATTTTAGTATTAAAATCGCTATCATCATAACGATACTTCATCGATTGAATCCCAAATAAATTTATATATCTCTAAATCATCTCAAACTCCGAATACTACATTAAAACTCAAATTATTCACGTTTTGACATTTAAAACCTGTCTGATTATTTAAAAAATCATCATTATCTTTCTTTCATTGCTTCTCAACATTGGGTTGTTATAGACTCCCCCTAGTTAAAATTGCATCCTTGTAGTTTCTCCTTAGTGAATCCATAATGATCTAATAAATTTTTAGTTTTACTATACCTGTATCACCCCGTAAAAATTGATAATAAATCAATTAAATAATAAAAAGGCTAAAAATGAATATTTTTATAAATGTCGGAATTTGGCCACGAAAGCTACACCATTGCATCCGTGGTGATTTTCTGATCAACTTAAATATATAAAGCGTGACCGGACTTCAAACAGAATAGTAATTAACATTTCAAGCTTTTGAATTTAAAATAATTCGAATTTTGACATTTAAATTATGTTGGCGTGGAAATTAATATGGGTAATTAATATTTTAACGTTAAGGCAAATTAACGTCGGGAAAAATTTTAACGTTAGTATTAAAATAGAAAAGAAATTAATTAAAAACGGCAACAATAAATACATGCCCAATTCAATAGACCGGTCGACCGCCTAGAGAGGAGCGATCGACCGTTAGGTGAGTCGTGGCTAATGTTACAACCCACCCAAGAATAGGCCTAAATTTCAACATAGAAAAGGCCCATCGAAACTTAGATTCATTCTAAGGTAAGTTGTTGGTAGAACCTAGAAAATAACAGTATAGAGCCATAACTAAACTTTCTGAACTCACAGCGGATGGAATAAAATATAATAGCAAAGTGTACCTATTTATTTAAAAATCATAAATATGTCAAAATAAAAAGTACCATCAAATCGTATCGTAAATTCATTACAGCAATTGTCTAGATACATGGGTACACATAGAAGCAAGTAAAAATGATAAATACTGCCACAAGCAAACCACCTCTGTTTCTAAGTGTTATCTTTGTCATTAACGTCCTTTAAACTGTGTTATAATGAGGAGGGAGTCAGAAAAACAAGAGTTTGGTGAATAAAAACCTTGAGTCTTGCCTTTTTGGTACTTGGGCACTATATTTCAAAATAAGAATATGTCTACGAACATAAAATCATTTAATACTTCTTTATAGGGGAAGAAGTATGTCTCCAAAATCCCATAACCTAAATCCTATGTTGTAACTAACTAGCGACACAAGAGGTAGTACCTAAGCCACTTAATAGCTTTTATTAGAGAATAGGTGGACTCCAGTCATTTAATATCTTAATAAAGGCAGACCCCATCATTTAATAAGTATTCCCAAGGTGTGCTCCTTAATGGTACTATTAAGCTAGCATTATATGGAATCTCCGGTCACTTAATACTTCTTTATTTAGAAAGGCGGACCCTCAATCAATCACTTAATACTTTATCCAGAAGCAGACTCCTGTAGAGATACCACCTAACGCATCCCTAAGCCATTTAATATTTCATTTGGGAAAAAGAGGCGGGCCCTCAAACAACCACTTAATACCATAAGACCCCAAAGCAGGCCTCCCGTACTATGGCCCATACTCATAATGACGTCTCACATTAATCCGACTATTCATAGGAATCGATAGCCTGATTAGCTGGGCAGATTTCTCCTACATAATTTGGGACCAACCTCACGTCATTATAAATATTTATCATAAGGATATCTTACATCAATATGAAGCGTACACAACTGTTAGTAGCCTTATATGAAAGGCGGACTTCTGTCATGTAACTCTATTGACCTCGCATCCTTATGACTTAGCCATAAATTAAATACACTATATATATAATAATACTCATTTCACTGTTTTATAGATAAGGCCTTATAAGGAATCTTCCTTATTAAGCCTTAGAATAATAATTAGGCTATATAAGAGTTCCTTTTATTTTCGCTTAACAATCAGTTACATTTCTAATGAGAAAAATAAATGAAAATAAATACCTAATTAACTACACCGTATATGCAATAATTATATGTTACTTACTCTAATAGAGATAAATAAATATTCGCACCTAATAGATTCTAAATGCATGGATTTTACACCCTAAACAAGCGTTAAATGTCAGTTCTCTAACCAAATACTATTACAAGTCCTTTTTCTTCAAATTCCCAAGATTTCAACATAGAAAAATAAAGGATTCTGATATCCAAAACAGGGAATAAATATTCATAACCCAAACCGCAGTAGCAGAATTGTAAATAAAATAAAAAACAATTTATTATACCAATTCAATGGAATATCCTAAAAAATAAGAATTGCAATTTAAACTCCATGTTTTATTCAACTCACCTTTTACAAAGAAATAGAAAAAATGAAATTTGTGTGGAATAAGTGGTGTAAGCAACGAACAAAATCCGTAATCTAAACCCCTTATTTCATCGAAGAATCACAAATTGAACCAAAGAAGAAGGAGAAGTGGAAAAGACTATGAAATTATCAAAAATTGCATATACAAAACAAATTCCATTAAATTAATGTAAATAATTGAGAATCTCAACATAGAATTGACTTTTCGAAATAAAAAGGAATTTTAGGGGATTTTATCTGTCGTATTATAGCAATCCTAAAATTCCTAAGGCATATTCAAATCCATAGAGATACACCAAAAAATTACTGAAAACGAAATACTAAGGTTTCCACTCACAGAACAGCCTTAGCTTTGCTTTCCTTGGATTTGCAAGCTTTTCAATCTCCTCTAGAATCTCTCTTTTGATATATACATGTTAGAGAAGATGTATATATTTTTATTATATTCAGAACTATTGGAGAAAGAACAAAAGAAGAAGAAATAATTAGAAAAGGGATTGAATTCTTACTTGAATTTTCTACGGACTTTCTATATCTAATTTGGAGAAATAATAATGGCAGATTTTTGTTGTATTCCCTAAAATAATATGAATAAAAAGTGGAAAGGGTAGGGTTCTATTTATAAGGGTTGAAACACACTAGAATTGTAGGATCAAATTGGAAGAGAAATAGACAAATTTGGAGTGTTAAATAACACAAAACTCTAGCCGCCACCATCAAGAGACGGTCGACCGCCTAGGCTCGATTGGTCAACCACTATGGTCGACCGGTTGACCCATGTTAGTTGACCGCTCCGCCTTATTTTGGGCAATAATAATTCATTTCCGTTGTGTTTTGATTTTAATTAATTTCTTACTCTATTTATTCTTAATGTTAACGTTAATTAAAACGTTTACTTAGCCCCAAGCTAATTTTGAAATTTATACCCTAAATTTAAATTCTCATTCTCATTTGAATTCAAATTAAATTAATTTAAATATGAAAACTTCAAATGCTCATAACTTCTTTGTTTGAGCTCTGTTTTCAACATATTATATATGAAAACAGATCAGAATTTCACCACGAACGCAGCGGAATAACTTTCATGGTCAAACTTCGATTTTTATAAAATTTTCATTTTATACCCTATCACATTAAATTCAATTTACTCCATTTATTTATGGTAAATTTTATGGGTTGTTACATTCTTATACCCTAAAAAAGAATTTCGTCCCGAAATCTTTCAAGCAACGAACTGTGTAACACGCAATAACATTCATGTTATACATCCAAGTTATCTAAACAACCATCTACTCAACCACAGTGCAATGTGATTACATACCGCAAACATACTAAAATGGCTCAATCCTAGCGTGGGTGTGTAATTGTGTCATGCAAATATGTATGCAAATACCCTAAATATGTATAAAACTACTATATGAGTGTAAAGTGATGTGAAAAAGTATAGCAACCATCTCCTACTATCCAATCTGGCAACCACGATGCAACCAAAATCTTAATTTTGAAGAGAGAATTTACCCAAGAAAGGCTTAGGACAAGAATCCTTATGCCTTCCATCGGACTTTCTCCCCATTATACTCAGACCAATCTAATTCTTTGTTGTGGAGCTTCCTATTTTCATGCTCCACAATGCATGTAGTGGCACGGGACGTCAGTGGCTCCGTCTCAAAATCTCTCAATTGATTAGGCTCTACCACAATTGCTATGCTGTAAAGGTATTTCCTCAAATGCAAAAACGTTATGGACTCCAGCCAACATAATAGTTTTCTTGGTTTTCCTTATATTGGGAAAGGCCCAAGAAATCTAGTGCCAATTTTTCCAATTATCTGAATTTACGACCTTCACACATTGCCTAATCAACTCTGACTTTCCAAAGTCTTGCAATACAATTCTGGTCCTAGTATAATTTGTTGGTGGTTTCCCACCCATAATTTGGCGATTTGCATGGCCTTCTAAAAAGTGCTTCAAGGGTGCCATACCAATCGTCTATTGATGACTACTACTATACGTGAATTCTACTAAGGTTAAGTGCTACTCCTATTGTCCTCCATAGTCCAAAATGCAAGCTCTCAAGCATCCTCCAAGCTTGTGTTCATTCCTTCAGTATGTCCGTCGGTCTTCAACTGGTAAGCGATGCTCAAATTTAACGAAGTCTCTAAAGCTAGTTCCTAAAGCTACTAGAAAATTCCTCACAAAATTTGCTTATAAACTAAGATTCCCTATCACTAACGATGCTAACTGTAGCTCCATGAAGCTGTGTTGGAGATGCTTTGGTTCCACTACTTCTGATGGAAAATGTAACATCCCCTTACTTGGAGGCCCAAAAATAACGGCTACTGATGCTGCAATCATCTATAGTTATTAATCCTCAACGACCAAATACGGCGATATTAGATACATTGATACACAGAAACACAAAAATATGCACATTCCATTTCAAAATATTCCAAGTTGATTACATAATCCTATTACGCAGACCACGTTCAGATAACATATAATTAATACAAAATACGCTAAGAGTGACATATGAAGATGCCCCCTTTGTTGATTAGAGTATAAAATAATAAGGCAATAAAACAAATTTTCCTTTTCAATCAAAACACACATCTGAAATAAAAGAACTTTAATAACAAGCTTGTCTCTTACATGTCTTCGGAAGCTTTATTCATCTAAAAGAACACATGGAAACCTTAACTCTCAACCTACTCAAAATCAATTGAGTACCCGAGAGTTTAAGGGGAAAACAAAAACTTCGAGTCAGACAAAAAGCCTGGTATGAACATTAATTTACCATCTCTAATTATTTAGATATCTAGTGAGACCACGCCGCTTAGCAAAACGAGTTTTCCACTCACTAGTATCCCAAAATATTCATAAAACCATATACTGTGCTCCTGCATCCACAATGGTTAAAACATAGAATTTCAAAAACATTATGATGATATGAAAAACAAGTAAATCAATTTTGGATTAACCATCCCCATTCATTTTGACCATCTGTCTCAATTACAGTTTCTAGGGTCACTATTAACTTGTTAAATGTTTATGGACTATCTATCTGATTTCATAGTTTTCATGGGATTACTAAGAACATATTGGGAACTCCAATATCTTTTCACTTATCCTAGTTTTCATGGGCTAACGAGGAACCTATTGACTATCTGTCAATGTCTAAATTTCTTATCCTAGTTTTCATGGGCTAACTAGGAACCTATTGACTAATTGTTAATATCTTAATCCAAATATAGTTTTTATGGGCTAACTACAATCCTACTAGCGCCTGCCTGTATCAAATCAAGTTTTCATGGGCTGACTATAAACCTATTGGCCCCTGCCAATATCTTGGGTTATACACAGTTTTCATGGGTTTATTGTGAACCTATTGGCCCCTGTCAATACCTTTACCTTTAAGGTTTTTAACATTTCTTAAGTTATATTCACTACTGGGTCAACCTAGCTGGTTATTCTACCCTTTCCCCAAAGTATTGTTATGGGTTAGTTACAATGTGATAAATATATGAAGCAGTAAGCGTAAAAACCATTAATACCAACACCCGTTAACCTTTTAATCAAGGAAAACTTCTTCATTTTAAAACCCTTTGTTTATTTATGCCATGGTTATTCCTTTAAATTGAGATTGGGTTTATGTTTTGAAATCTAAAAACATCTCTTTCGAAACCTTTGGATGACTTCCGTCGAAAGCAAAAACTACTTTTCAAAACATAATAAACATACCTTTCGAACCTCTTGATACATATTCTCTTTCGAAACCAAATATACCTTTCGATGATATCAAAACATCCTTTTGAACATAGCTTCAAAACAAATGAAAGTACCTCTTTCGAAAGCATTGGGTTTACTCTTTAAAAACATCATTTGAGTCAAAATGGTTATATACGAAAGTGTCTCTTTCGAAACCAATTATAAAATTGTTTAGGGGAAAAATTGATGGTGTCGGAACCATCTAGTCGAAAGCAACAACTTTTTAAAAGCATAACTTTGAAGGATAGAGTCGAAACCCCCTCTTTCGACTCCATTGCCTTCGGAACTCTCAACCCCTTTCGAAAGCATTTATGAAGTGTCTTGGCTTCGGTAAAACAAAGATAACCCTTTGAAAGCATTGATGGCTTCAACATAGTCAAAAGGAAAATTAGCGGTTGGGTTTCGACTTGGTCGAAACCAATCCTTTCGAAAGCATTGATCTAAAGAAATAGGTATCCCTTCGAAAGCTATTTATAAAGTCCCTTTCGAAAGCATGAGTTTCGACTATGTCGAAAGCTTTAAGTAAAACAAGGAAGGAATTTACTTTTGAAAACAAACTAAGGTCTCGACCTTATAGGGTATCGACTTGGTCGAAAGCCTTTTAAAAACTAGGCAGGCGCTTATCTTTTAAAAACAAACTTTGGTTTCGACCCTAACGAAAGCATCACTTTCGACACCTTACCTTCCGCTACTTACCAATTCACTTTGTACCAATACCATTGATACCATGTGCATTGGTTTCGACTGGATTGGTGCGGAGGTAAAGGAGTCGAAAGGTACCTCCGAAATAGGCGGAACCACCTTTTTTATGAAAAACGTAGGATTATAGTTAAATATGGAAATCACTTTGTAACTAACATGCCTGTTATAATTCCTTGATTGGTTACTTTAAAACTTTTCAAATACTTTACAATTAAAAACTGCCGCATTTAATTAGATCTAAATCAAAGAAATATAATGTTTAAGCCCTTCTATATATCAAAACCAACAATTGTAGAAAAGTTCTTCTTTTAAAATAATTTATTTCCCATAGTAAATCAATTGGAAAAAATCCCCCAAAATCATAGAAAATTCCTTTTATTATGTAATCGAACATTTTAAAATTTCAGACTAATTTTATTCCTGAAATACTCGAAATAAATTTTTAACCCAATTATATCATATTTTCCTTTAGAAATTCATAATAAATTTTTTATAACTTGGAAAATCCTGAAAATTAAAACCCATCTCCAAAATCATGTTTTACTTGACATAAATTTTTTCCATGGCATTCTAAAATCAACAACCCTCGGTTTTTACCCTAAAACCGTATGAATTTTTCATTGAAATGAATTGTTTAAATCAAACAATCAATAACTTAAGCATATCATCATTCAAAATATCATAAAAACAAAATTAAGTCTTAAATCCAAAATCATATGATAAATAAAAGCAAAATGAATTGGAATGATTTATTATTCACCTTAGATATGATAAGGAATTTGAGATTTGTTGTTGACTAATCCTTCCTAGCTTTGATCTTTAGCTTTAGATTGTAATCTTCCTCTTTGATAATGGCCGGCTCCTTAGGGTTTTTGCGTTTATTTTTGTTTTGAGAAAAATGAACGTGAATAGAAAAGAATGAGAAGTGTATAGCGATGTATAATGAAGTGTCTATTTTACTAATATGCCCACATATACTTTAATTACCTAATAACCCAATTAAAGCCCATCTACTTTATTAAATAGCACGACTCTATATATGGTTTATTCAAATCTCAATCCCCTTAACATCATTATTCTATTCAATTTATCTAATTAATTTTCCTAAATAATGTTATCAAAAATTAGGGATGTTACGGGCTCCCCCCTTAAAGAATTTCGTTCTTGAAATTCAGTAAGGACTAAATACTAAACATAGCAATCACCTATAACAACTCCTAACAACCATACTAGTCTAACTGACTAGCAACTATCTGTATAAATCTAATATAGATATACCCTCAAAGCAGATCATGATAAGTGTCTCTAATCATGTCCTCTGTCTCCCAAGTATAGTCTTTCTCGTTGTCGTTCCAATGAACTTTCACCAACCTAATTGTCTTGTTCCTTAATCTTTTCCCATCTATAGCTACAACCCGAACTGGTTGTCTAAAAAAAGTCAAATTAGGCTCTACCACTAAGTCTTTCAAACCTGTCGGAGGGATAGTAGTCTCTGGATCATGCACATACTTGCGGAGATGAGACACATGAAATACATTATGGAAACCTGCCATACTGCTCAGCAACTCTAGTCTGTATGCGAGCTTTTCAATCCTCTCTATAATCTGGAATGTCCCTACATATCTCAGGGCTAACTTCCCTGACTTTCCAAATTGTACCACACCCTTCATTGGTGATACCTTAATGAAAACCTTATCCCCAACTAAGAATTCTAGGCTTTACGCCTCTTATCTGTGTAACTCTTCCGTCTTGACCGAGCTTCCTTCATCCTTCCTCGGATTAACTCAATCTTCTCTGACGTCTCTCTAACCAAATCTAGACCTAAGTCTAGCCTGTCTCCCGTCTCCAACCAACATGTTGGTGGTTTGCATGGTCTTCCAAACAAAGCTTCAAAAGGCGCCATTCCTATACTAGTCTGATAACTATTATTATAGGAAAACTCAACCAAATGTAGGTGATCCTCCAAAGATCCAACAAAGTCTAATACACAAGCTCACAATAAATCTTTGAGTACCTTATTAACTCTCTCTATCTGCCCGTTAGTCTTAGGGTGATATGCAGTACTCATATTAAGCTTGGTACCTAATACCTTCTGTAGACACTTATAGAATTCGCTAGTGAACAAAGCATCTCTGTCACTAACTATACTACTAGGAACTCCATGGAGTCTAACTATGTTCTTCATGAACAACTTAGTTAAAACAGGTGTCGTTTCGGTTGACTTAACTAGAATGAAATGGGCACTCTTGATCAGTCTATCCAATATAACCCATATACTTTCATTACCTCTATTTGACCTTGGCAACCCATCTATAAAATCCATAGATATCGAGTCACATTTCTAAACTGGAATCTCTAAAGGCTGAAGTAACCCACTCGGCTTCTGATGTTCAGCTTTCACTCGTTGACAGTTTGCACACTGCTTAACCCACAAGCCAACATCCCTCTTCCATCCTTCCCAGTAGAAGCTCCTCTTCATATCCTGATACATCTTGGTTCCTCCAGATGAATCGTAAACTTTGCTCGATGACATTCTCCAAGAACTTCTTTTCTCAAGTCCTCAACATTTAGAATACACAACCTTCCCTTCTTTATCAACCATCCCTTTTGGTCAAGGCTAAAATCCTTTAGATCATCGATCTCAGTTCTAACCTCAAGTCTTCTGTTCCTCTCGGCTAACACTAGATCCTCCTTCTATTTAGAAGCAATTTTCTCAATCAATACTGGTCGAACTTCTAAACACGACAATTTGGCGGTACTCTAACTAGAACCAGCAGTCGATCTTAACTGCACACTACGAGTAATCAAAGCTTCTAGATCTTTTCACTCTGCCAACATAGCTAACACCATATTATGATGTTTTCTACTAAGATCATATGCTACCTTATTACCTTTCCCTGGTGTATACTCTATACCAAAGTCATAAGCAGCCAAAACTCCAGGCACCTCTGCTGTCTCATATTCAATTCCTTTTGAGAGAATAAATACCGTAAAGACTTATGATCGGTGTAAAGCTCAAACCTCACCCCTAATAGATAATGTCTCCAAATCTTCAATGCGAAGATCACTGCTGCCAACTCCAAATCATGAGCATGATATCTCACTTCATGCGGTCTAAGTTGTAATGAAGCGTTGGCAATACTTTACCCTTCTGCATCAACATTGCTCCCAATCCAGTTCCGCATGCATCAGTATATGCCACCAACCCTTGGTTTCCGTCCGAAACCACTAACACTGGTGCATTGTTCAACAAATGCTTTAACTTAAGGAACTCTTCCTCACATTTATCGGACCAGACAAACTTCACCATCTTCCTAGTTAACTTAGTCAAAGGTGCTGCTATCCGCAAGAAATCCTTAATGAATTTCCAGTAGTAGCCAGCAAGTCCAAGAAAACTCCTGATCTCAGTCACCGTCTCTGGTCTCTTCCAATTATTCACGGCTTCGATCTTATCTGGATCGACTGACAATCCATTCTTTGAAACCACGTGACCAAGAAACTTAACCTCTTTCTTCCAAAAATGACACTTGGTAAACTTCGCCTTCAGCTGATTCTGCCTCAGCATTTCCAGCACCAAGATGAATCTCATGCTCTCTTTCATCTTTCGAGTACACTAAAATGTCATCTATGAATACCAATATAAACCTATCCAAGTGTTCTCGAAAAACTCAATTCATCAAATATACGAAGAAAGCAGGTGCATTCGTCAATCCAAATGGCATCACCAACCACTCATATGAACCATACCTAGTTTGAAATGCTGTCAAAGGAATACTATCCTCCGCCACTCTTAACTGATGGAAACCTATCGCCAAGTCCAACTGGGAAAACACTCTGGCTCCATCAACTGATCAAACAGATCATCTATTCTAGGCAAATGATACTTATTCTTATCTGTCCTTTCGTTTAGCTTACGATAGTCGATGCACATCCTTAACAACCCATCTGAATTCTTCACGAACACCGCGGCCGCTCCTTAATGTGAACTGCTTGGTCTAATAAAATTCCTTCCTTCAAGATCCACTAGCTGCACCTTCAATTCCTTCATCTCAGTCAGTGTCATCCTGCTAGGTGGTCTACTCATAGGTTCGGCTTTGGGCATAAGATCTATTCTAAATTCAACGGCTCTTTTCGGTGGTAGTCTTGTAACTGCTCAAAGACATCTGCAAACTCTCTTGCTACCCGAACCTGACTGAATTCCTCTCCCATCTCCATAGTACTAAACAAAGTACTAACACTCCAGTCATAATTCTCCACTGAGAATATCACTCGATTATGACTATCATAGTGTCTCAGTGATATTTCCCTATCTCGGCAAAATATTCTAGCCTCATACCTACCCAACCAATCCATACCAAAATGATCTCGAATTCTACGAATTCAATAACATACAAACTGCATACAAATTTATGACCTAACAAATCAAGTTCTAAATGGTCACATATTAACCCTAGAGTTGCATACCCTCCTATTGGATTCGCAACCCTTAAGGAAGCAACAAGGTAGGTGGGTTCTAAACATAATCTATCAACCAAACACAGATATAAATGAATGTGATGCACCAGTATCAAAAAGTACTCTAACTGGAATATTCTAAATCAAAAACGTACCTTCCATCATAGTCTTTCCCTTATCTGTTGCAGTAGGCCTAGCTGGTCCAATAGCAAAGACCTTTCCTTTGTCTGCCCTGACTGGTTTTGGGTACTGATTCTTGTAATGCCCAACTTGATCATAGTTGAAGCACTTCACATTCTTCCTGGTTGCAACTTTCTTCCCCTTTCCTGACCGGCACTCATTCGTAAAGTGACCCCTCTTGTCACACTATAACAAACTACCTCAGCCTATGACTTCATAGCAGTATCTCCCTTCTTAGCTCCCTTGTTTTTAAAGAACTTCCTCTTATTCCCTTGATAACCCTGAACTTCCATTGGTTTCTCCATAGCAAAATCAGCAAGTAACTCCTCATGGCAAATGGCCATCTCCACCACCACATTACAAGGATCGCGGACATGTGTCATGGTCATTCTAGCAAGCTTGGGTGTGACGCCGCACCTCTATACTCACACTAGCCAAGGACACTATGGGGTAATGCCGTCGACTAGCACGAAGAATAAGGCTGTTGAGGAGCGACCATCTGTGTAATTGCTTTGTGCGAGTACCGATATGTCAGATAATATAACTTACGTTTCATTTCAAGAAGAAATCCGACATATCAAATGCAAACTCAAAGCTACCACACAGTGGCTATGAGGCCTTCGGGACCAAATATAGAAATAAACATAACACAAATCAGTCACAGATATTCATATCACAAAGGTGGAAACAGATATGAATATAACACATAGAAGTGTACATCAAAGTAGTGGTCAAACTAGATCCACTACATCACAAAAGAATAGATACAAGTGCTATACAAAAGAATAAGTATACATCAAGGAGTCTCTATCTCAAATGTATACTAACAAAAACTACTATGCTAAAGTAGTTAGCCAAAAGTCAGGTGACAAGCCCTGATAAGAAGTCAAGCAGAAGCACCTGAAATACCTCGGTCTGACCCGAGCATTATTTAAGAAGAAAATAATAAATGGAGCAGTCTAGCTATAAATATCAGGTAAAATGAGATAAGATAAGAGATATGACCAAAAACACATGAGCCGGAGCTCCTCCAAATAGGGTATAGTCCCCCATTGCGGACTATGAGCCAAAGCTCCTCCAAACGAGCCGAAGCTCCTCCAAATCAGCCGAAGCTCCTCCAAACAGGGTATAGTCCCCCATTGCGGACTATGAGTCGAAACTCCTCCAAACAGGGTATAGTCCCCCCTTGCGGACAATGAGACGAAACTCCTCCAAACAGGGTATAGTCCCCCCTTGCGGACAATGAGTCGAAACTCCTCTAAACAGGGTACAGTCCCCCACGCGGACAAAAAGACATCGCACATCGCTAGTCTAAATCACCAAAGGATCATCATTGATCAACACGATGTGTTAATTACACTAAGCTAGTAAATAAATGAGTTTAGATTCATGTCCCATAACCACTAGCTTAACTTAAATATTTACGAACAAATTGTAGATTTCCACTCGAAAATTGTCACAAGAGTTCAATCGAACAAGTCTAAGAATTAACCGACGAAGTAAACGCAAGCGTTTCATACCACTTGTTTTACTAAGCCGTTTAATTAGATTTCTCATACGAATGAGGTAAAGGTTTGTATGTACTAATAGATTGGAAAACGATTTTATAAACGAGTTTTGTATTAAAATAGAGTTGAAAACATCTTTGTGAAAGAGTTTGAATATTTACTATTAGTATAGAAACCATTGTTTTTGAAAGTGACAAATCACAAAAATGATTGTAAAAACAATCAATCACCAAAGATTCACATACAAAGACGTGAATCAAATCCATAGAAATCGATACCGAATCCATCAAAATGGATATTCCTAAAAATCCCGAAAAAGAAGTCATCAAAGTCGATAAAAGTGATAACAACTAATCAGAGCAACTAAAATCGATAAACAATGGAAATTCAATCAAGAAAACTCTAAACAGGCAAAAACACACAGTTCCAGACGTTTGGGGGTCAATCCAGAAGTTTGGGTTTAGGTTCTGGAAATTCCATAAAAACATTCCAAACGTCTGATTCGACAATCCAAACGTCTGAATTTATAATTCAGACGTCTGAAATTAGTCTCTGCCCTTTTTTATTAATCTGCATGCATATGTTTTTGCTCCAGGTCCAAACCAGACGTTTGGACTTGGTCACCAGACGTCTGGTCACCTGGTCTGGGCAACAATTTGCCTAGGCCAAAGTGGCCAAAACGTATCGGGAGCGATCGGACGAGCAACGACGACTAAGGATTTACCCCATGCGACAACCCAGCCTTAAAGGCTCTTCGATACACCCCAAATATCAATGTCCAAACATCCATAGTAGGATTTTCATAAAATTGGACCAAAACACCAAAATTTGGAAAATTCACCAAATCAATTCAAATCAAAAGCAAATGAATATACACAAATGTTAGGAATTCATACCTAACAATAATGATAGCTATAGACGTAGATGTGAGTTAAAGAACTCACCTTTAAAACTCAAAAACATGAATGAGAAGCTTTAAAACAAAGGAAAGGCCAATTCCTCTTCAATACACCTCTAGAAGCTCCAATCTAAGCTAATAAGCAAATATTTCTTAAGTTAGGGTTAGGAATTTCTGAGGATTGAAGAGAGATAGAGATGGAGAAGATGAAGAGGATGCTTACCTAAGCTTCTCTTTGATTTTGGAGCAAGAACTTGTGTTTCCAAATCAAACTAGGGTTTGGAATTTCTAATTTCCCATTCCTCTCCCCATTTTTACTTAAGCTTGAATGTATTAGAAAATGATAATGAATGAAGAGGAGAGGGGATGGAGTTAGGGTATTATGATGGGTTAGTGGGCTGAAACCCAAACCCAAAGCCCAAGTAGAAAAATAGCAAATTCTACTCAACTCCAAACTTATCGATGTCTATACTCAAAAAAGTTGTAAACGCCATTTTGGACTCAATGGAAGTGGTCTCGAGTCCCAATTCGACTGTTTACAAAAAGTAACATTTCGGACTTTAATCCGATTAACAATGCTATATTAAAATAAAACATTTAAATATACAATCGTAAAATATGCAGGTTGTTACAGACTCCCCTCCTTAAAGAAATTGCGTCCTCGCAATAATTAAGAGGAAGATAAAAAGTAACAACCATACTAAGGCATAACAACACAAATAAAGAAATTTTGAAATGAGAAGTTCACCCTAAAGTGCACGAGAGAGTAAGTCCAGATGTGTTTGCTCGATGAATTCTCTAGATTCCCAAGAGCAATCCTTAGGATTTGAGGACCATTGAACTTTCACAAGAAGAACATCTTAATTTCGAAGGCGTTTAACCTCCGAAGCAATGATACGAATAGAATGTTGCTCATAAGTCAAATTTGGTGAAACTTCAATTTCTTCAATTACACCGGACTCAAGAATAGAATCAGAATCCCTAAGGTATTTCCGTAGTTGAGAGACGTGGAAAACGTCATGAATAACAGAAAATTGAGCTGGTAATAAAAGGCGATAAGCCACGGAACCAATACGTTCGGTGATGGGAAATGGACCAACATATTGAGGTGCTAATTTTCCCAATCAAATAAAACGCACAACACCCCTCATAGGTGAAACACAAATGAACACCAATAAAGTCTTGACCTAAAACCAGCTTCTCACCGACTTCAAGCCAATACGAAGGAGATCGGCACGGCCTTCCGTAGAGTGCCTCGAAAGATGCCATACCAATACTAGATTAGAAGCCATTATTATAGGAAAACTCAACAAGAGAAATATGATCTTCCCAACTTCCACCAAAATCAAGAACATATGCACGAAGAAGATCTTCAAGAGTTTGATTCACATGCTCGGTTGGTTCATCGAATTGAGGACGATAAGCGGTGCTAAAATTAAGCTTTGTTCCCAAAGCTTTTGAAGACCTTACCAAAATCCACTAGTAAAATAATGGATCACGATCGCTAGCAATAGAAGTAGGAACTCCATGCAATTTAATGATTTCTTTGACATAGAGTTTAGCCAAAAGAGGTACGGTCCAAAAGAGAAGGATGAGTCTTAAGGCTACACAAAACAAGAGATGAACATAAATCAGATTCACGATCTCGAATCTCACAAGTGGACAAAGTCTCGAGATCACTCCATTCAGATATCATCATGGAAACAACCGCTTGTTGCTTAAGAATAATGGCGTCGGCAACACGATTTCCCCTTCTGGGAGTATAAAGAATATCAAGATCATAAGATGCAAGGAACTCGAGCCAACGTTGTTGATGCAAATTAAGTTCCTTTTTGAGAAAATAAATACTTCAAAGATTTATGATCAGTGTAGAGAACAATTTTCTATCCCTAAAGATAATGACGCCAAATTTTAAAAGAGAAAACAATGGCCGCGGGCTCTAGATCATGAGTGGCATATCTAGTCTCGGCAGGCTTTAATTATATAGAAGCACAAGTGATAGCATGTTCCCTTTTGCAAGAGAACGACACCCAAACCAATACGACTAGCATCGGTACAAATAGTGAAGTCTTGGTTCCCTTCGGGAATCACAAGAATAGGAGTATCAGAAAGGAGTTCTTTTAAATGATCCTCTTTCCCGAAAAGCTAAGACTTTCAAAATTATAATGAACTTTATGTAATCATCTTTTTAGAAAAAATTACTTATTACAAGAATTTACTGTGTTTGACTGTTTCATCATAGCGTTTAGGAGATTCCTATCGATAACGTTGATCAAGCGCACCGATCAGAATTCTTAAAGCACTCAATATGCAAAATAACACAAAATCATCTTCTATATGATAAACATGTCTCTTTAAAATCTTACAAATATTCTTTGCTCGTTTTAAGAACAAAATCCAATCATACTTATAAATATCTTATTAAAAAGATTTGCAAATTTTAAATTGTTGTTTTCATCCATAATCAATAAATACAAGAATGGGCTCATCGAGATATTCGCAGAATACTCGATTCACAAAATGGATGAAATAAGTAGAAGGTTAGTCAAACCGAATGACATAACGAACCACTCACAAGAATCATAACGAGTGCGGAATTCGGTAAGTGGAATGCTACCCTCCGCAACTCGTAGCTGATGAAAACCGGTGGCAAGGTCGAGCTGAAAAGACCTTAGCACCACACAATAGATTGCTTAGGTGATAATCCTAAGACAAGCTCAAATATACCGGAAAATTCACAAACTACATGAATGAGAGAAATAACATTCTCCACATCATGTAGGTTTAAAGAATAAAATGATGTCATCGAATTTGGAAATCAAAATCATTAAGAACCATAGAAATCTGCTTAACAGATTGAGGATGTCGAAGATATATAGTCCGCTCAGGATATAGGAGATGGGATTTATAACGATTAAGCCAATCCTTTCCCAAAAATCAATTCCGAAGCCTAAGTAACGCATAACATGCAAATCGGCTCGGAAAGAATGATCACATAAAATAATCTCGACATTTTCACAAAATAAACTGAGGGTTGCGGATCCACCAATCGGATTCGCAATTCTCAATGAAGTCATCAAGCCCATAATATTTAAAGAGAAATAATCAACAAGTTCTTTTGATATAAAATAATGAACCCGTATCAAAAAGAACTCAAATAGGATAATCACAAAACAAATTAATGTCATCAAGGATAGAAGGAGAATTACCTTTACCACGAGAAGTGTTACTAGGTGCTTGCATAACATTCAGCTCTCCCTCTCTCTTGCTTTGAAGTTTTGGACATGAAGATATATAATGATCCGAACTTTTGCAATAGCGGCAAGAAATAGGCCTTAGACACATATTTATATAGTGGTCCTTAGAGCCACAATTGTAGCATTCTCCACGATTAGGGATTGGAGTCTTTGCTACCGAAGTTACTTGCTTCACTTTCTTGTTGGGATTAGGACTTTCGAACTTAATAAAGGGATGCCTCTTCTTATTGATGTTGAAGTTCTGTTTGGCACTCACAACTTCAACATCACTTTCTCTATCGGCCTCTTCAAGTCGAAGAGCGATATCTACAAGCTGATCGAAAGAAAATTCCAGTTTCAGAAGTAAAGGCTTTTTGAGGTTCTTATTCAACCCATAGACAAACCTCTAATTTTTCTTCAATGGGGTATTAATATACTCGACCCCATATTTAGAAAGAGATTCAAAAGATGCGATGCAATCCATCACAGTTGATTCACCTTGAACAAGGTCAATAAAGCGTCGGGCTAAAGTTACCTTTTTAGCCTCTGGCACAAACTTCAATTCGAATCTTTCCTGGAATTGCTCCCAAGTAAGATCCGCTTCAATAGTTTCAGAAATCAAAAGCTCATACCAGTCTAATGCTCTTTCTTGGAGCATGCTAGAAGCTACTTGGACTCGATGTAGATCAATAAGATTCATGTGGGAAAAGATGCGATCGCATGATCTAAGCCAAGCTTGGATTTCTATAACGTTTTCGGAACCCTTGAATGGCCTTCCACCCAAAGCGGTATAATCTCTACATAAGCGTGCAAACCCGGATTTAGGGTGAGTAGGCACTGGAACGGGTCCGGCAGTTTGGGCATTGTTCACAAGATCTAAAAGTTGTTGAGCAGACATAAATACTCCAACCTGAGGAGTAGCACTGGATTGACCGGCGCTGGGACGGCCTGGTCTAACCATTTCTCTTCTTTAAGAAAGAAAGAAGAGGAAAAAGGTTATTCACAGAATGAATATCAACCAAACTTGATTGATAAAACAAGGCATTACAAAAGAAAATAGGATAGAAAGGTACGAGGACTCGAATTAAATCCTATGGCACGATTCCTAAGAAAGACTTAGGACAATGATCCTTGCTAGATTATTTTAAATTGCTTCGAAGTTTGGCTCCGATACCAAGCTGTGACGCCCCACCTCTATACTCACACTAGCCAAGGACACTACGGGGTAATGCCGTCGACTAGCACGAAGAATAAGGCTGTTGAGGAGCGACCATCTGTGTAATTGCTTTGTGCGAGTACCGATATGTCAGATAATATAACTTACATTTCATTTCAAGAGGAAATCCGGCATATCAAATACAAACTCAAAGCTACCACACAATGGCTATGAGGCCTTCAGAAACAAATATAGAAATAAACATAACACAAATTAGTCACAGATATTCATATCACAAAGGCGGAAACAGATATGAATATAACACATAGAAGTGTACATCAAAGTAGTGGTCAAACTAGATCCACTACATCACAAAAGAATATATACAAGTGCTAGACAAAAGAATAAGTATACATCAAGGAGTCTCTATCTCAAATGTATACTAACAAAAACTACTATGCTAAAGTAGTTAGCCAAAAGTCAGGTGACAAGCCCTAATAAGAAGTCAAGCAGAAGCATTTGAAATACCTCGGTCTGACCCGAGTATTATTTAAGAAGAAAATAATAAACGGATCAGTCTAGCTATAAATATCAGATAAAATGAGATAGGATAAGAGATATGACCAAAAACGTATGATAACAAAAAATGCCATACTGTGACAAGTATACATCAGATAACAACAAAAATCATACAATATCTCAAATATTCTCAAACACCAAAAAGAATGTCATATTCTTTAAATTATTTACCAAAACACAAATATTGATAAAGCTTATCAATGCAATCCACGAAAATTGGTGAAACACAAATTATAGAAATCAACAACCAGAAATCCAGAAAACACAAAAGGCGGAAGGCCTATCACAAACGAGAGCATGAAAACTCACCAACACGTGTATCGCAAATGAGCCGGAGCTCCTCCAAACAGGGTATAGTCCCCCATTGCGGACTATGAGCCAAAGCTCCTCCAAACGAGCCGAAGCTCCTCCAAATCAGCCGAAGCTCCTCCAAACAGGGTATAGTCCCCCATTGCGGACTATGAGTCGAAACTCCTCCAAACAGGGTATAGTCCCCCCTTGCGGACAATGAGACGAAACTCCTCCAAACAGGGTATAGTCCCCTCTTCCGGACAATGAGTCGAAACTCCTCTAAACAGGGTACAGTCCGCCACGCGGACAAAAAGACATCGCACATCGCTAGTCTAAATCACCAAAGGATCATCATTGATCAACAAGATGTGTTAATTACACTAAGCTAGTAAATAAATGAGTTTAGATTCATGTCCCATAACCACTAGCTTAACTTAAATATTTATGAACAAATTGTAGATTTCCACTCGAAAATTGTCACAAGAGTTCAATCGAACAAGTCTAAGAATTAACCGACGAAGTAAACGCAAGCGTTTCATACCACTTGTTTTACTAAGCCGTTTAATTAGATTTCTCATACGAATGAGGTAAAGGTTTGTATGTACTAATAGATTGGAAAACGATTTTATAAACGAGTTTTGTATTAAAATAGAGTTGAAAACATCTTTGTGAAAGAGTTTGAATATTTACTATTAGTATAGAAACCTTTGTATTTGAAAGTGACAAATCACAAAAATGATTGTAAAAACAATCAATCACCAAAGATTCACATACAAAGTCACCTGGTCTGGGCAACAATTTGCCTAGGCCAAAGTGGCCAAAATGTATCGGGAGCGGTCGGACGAGCAACGATGACTAAGGATTTGCGCCAAGCGACAACCCAGCCTTAAAGGCTCTTAGATACACCCCAAATATCAATGTCCAAACATCCGTAGTAGGATTTTCTTAAAATTGGACCAAAACACCAAAATTTAAAAAATTCACCAAATCAATTCAAATCAAAAGCAAATGAATATGCACAAATGTTAGGAATTAATACCTAACAACAATGATAGCTATAGACGTAGATGTGAGTTAAAGAACTCACCTTTAAAACTTAAAAACACGAATGAGAAGCTTTAAAACAAAGGAAAGGCCAATTCCTCTTCAATACACCTCTAGAAGCTCCAATCTAAGCTAATAAGCAAATATTTCCTAAGTTAGGGTTAGGAATTTCTGAGGATTGAAGAGAGATAGAGATGGAGAAGATGAAGAGGATGCTTACCTAAGCTTCTCTTTGATTTTGGAGTAAGAACTTGTGTTTCCAAATCAAACTAGGGTTTGGAATTTCTAATTTCCCATTCCTCTCCCCATTTTTACTTAAGCTTGAATGTATTAGGAAATGAGAATGAATGAAGAGGAGAGGGGATGGAGTTAGGGTATTATGATGGGTTAGTGGGCTGAAACCCAAACCCAAAGCCCAAGTAGAAAAATAGCAAATTCTACTCAACTCCAAACTTATCGATGTCTATACTCAAAAAAGTTGTAAACGCCATTTTGGACTCAATGGAAGTGGTCTCGAGTCCCAATTCGACTGTTTACAAAAAGTAACATTTCGGACTTTAATCCGATTAACGATGCTATATTAAAATAAAACATTTAAATATACAATCGTAAAATATGCGGGTTGTTACATTGGGTCTCAATCCCCGAATGAACCTCTCATTCCTTCCGATGTCAGTATCTATAGTAACATATCCATATCAAGACAGCTCTTCAAACTTAGTAGCATACTTAGCTACTGACATTTCTCCCTGAACCAGATCCATAAATTTCATCATCAGTTCTGACTTAGCAAACTCAGATACAAACTTCTGCTCAAATCTTGTTTTAAAATCACCCCAAGTTAACTGCTCTTCCGGAACTCCGGCATTGACACTATTCCACCAATGTAGTGCTGACCCCTGTAACTGTCTAGAGGCCAACCTTCTCTTTTTCCCATCATTCAGATCCAAATCAGTATTTATACACTCACAATGCAATATCCAATTCTGAACCTCTATGGTACTCTCCGTTCCCAAGAATGGCTTCCTACTCAAACTGGTGTAATCTCTACTCAACAAAGCATAATTATTCCCTACTGGAGCCACATGATTAGCTCCTCCTACATTTCCAACAACTTCAGTAGCAGCTCCTGCTTGCATCATACTAACAAAGAACTGATACAACGCCCCCATATCTGCTGATGGATTTCTACCACCCACATTGGCATCGGCATTTTGATTACTAGCATTAGCCGGTCGACCCGGGTTCCTCCTTGTAGCGGGTCGAGCATTTCCACTAGTTATGGTCCTTCCTCTACCGAGATTTTCTCTTCCGTTTCCTACTTCCATATCTCCTTTCTCATAAACCTGCATACGAGCCTTAGTAAGATACAGAAGAACGGTCCAATTGAGCGAGGAATATGCACTTATATATATAACTATACGTATCAAATACACGTACGTTACTATAGCGTTAACTCAAACCTCGATCTTCTTATCTGATTTATTGGATTAGTTTGGAAAATATTTTAGGTTTAAGTTTCTTTTAAAGTTTCATAAACCTATGCTTTGATACCAACTTGTAACATCCCCCTACTTGGAGGCCCAAAACTAACGGCTACGGATGCTGCCGTCATCCATAGTTATTAATCCTCGGCGACCAAATACGGCGATATTAGATACATTGATACACGGAAACACAAGAATATGGAAAAACATTTAAAAAACAACAAATTCCATATTCCATTTCAAAATATTCCAAGTTGATTATATAATTCCATTATGCAGACCACGTTCAGATAACATCTAATTAATACAAAATACGCCAAGAGCGACATATGAAGATGCCCTTTGGTTGATCAGAGTACATAATAATAAGGCAATAAATTTTTTTTGCCTTTACAATCAAAACACACAACGGAAATAAAATAACTCTAATAATAAGCTTGCCTCCTGCACGTCTTCGGAAGCTTTATTAATCTGAAAGAACACCTGGAAACTTAACTCTCAACCTACTCAAAATCAATTGAGAACCCGAGAGTTTAAGGGAAAAACAAAACTTCAAGTCAGACAAAAAGCATGGTATGAATAATAATTTACCATCTCAAACCATTTAGATATTTAGTGAGACTACGCCGCTTAGTGGAACGGGTTTTTCCCTCACTAGTATCCCAAAACATTCATAAAACCATATAATGTGCTCCTGCATCCACAATGGTTAAAACATAGAATTTCAAATACATTATGATGATATGCAAAACAAGTAAATCAATTTTGGATTACCCATCCCCATTCATTCGGACTATCTGTCTCAATTATAGTTTCTAGGGTCACTATTAACTGGTTAAATGTTTATGGACTATCCGTCCAATTTCATGGTTTTCATGGGATTACTAAGAACCTATTGGTAACTCCAATACCTTTTGTCTTATCCTAGTTTTCATGGGCCAACTAGGAACCTATTAACTATCTGTCAATATCTTAATTACTTATCCTATATTTCATGGGCTGACTAGGAACCTATTGACTAACTGTCAATATCTTAATCCGGATATAGTTTTCATAGGCTAACTACCAACCTACTGGCCTCTGCTAGTATCAAATCATAGTTTTCATGGGCTGACTATGAACATATTGGCCCCTGCTAATATCTTGGGTTATACACAGTTTTCATGGGCTTACTGTGAACCTATTGGCCCTTGTCAATATCTTTAGTTTTAAGGTTTTTAGCATTTCTTAAGTTATATTCACTATTGGGTCAACCTAGCTGGTTATTCTGCTCTTTCCGCAAAGTTCCGTTATGTGTTAGTTCCAATGTGAATAAATATTTGAAGAAGTAAGCGTAACAACCATTAATACCAACACCCATTAACCTTTTAATCAAGGAAAACTTCTTCATTTTAAAACCGTTTGTTTATTTATGCCATGGTTATTCCTTTAAATTGAGATTGGGTTTATGTTTTAAAATCTAAAAACATCTCTTTCGATACCTTTGGATGACTTCTGTCGAAAGCAAAAACTTCTTTTCAAAACATAATAAACATACCTTTCAAAGCCCTTGATATATTCTCTTTCGAAACCAAATATACCTTTCGATGATATCAAAACATCCTTTTAAACATAGCTTCGGAACAAATGAAAGTACCCCTTTCATAAGCATTGGGTTTACTCTTTAAAAACATCATTTGGATCAAAATGGTTATATACGAAAGTGTCTCTTTCGAAACCAATTATAAAATTGTTTGGGGGAAAAACTGATGGTGTCGGAACCATCTAGTTGAAAGCAACAACTTTAAAAAGCAGAACTTTAGAGTTGAAACCCCCCTTTCAACTCCATTGCTTTCAGAACCCTCAACCCCTTTCGAAAGCATTTAGGAAGTGTCTTGGTTTAAGTAAAACAAAGATAACTCTTCGAAAGCATTGATGGCTTCAATATAGTCGAAAGGAAAATTAGCGGTTGGGTTTCGACTTGGTCGAAGCCAATCCTTTCGAAAGCACTGATCTAAAGTAAAAGGTACTCCTTCGAAAGCTATTTATAAAGTCCCTTTTGAAAGCATGAGTTTCGACTATGTCGAAAGTTTTAAGTAAAACAAGGTAGGAATTTACTTTTGAAAACAAACTATGGTCTCGACCTTATAGGATATCGACTTGGTCGAAAGCCCTTTAAAAACTAAGCATGCGCTTATCTTTTAAAAGCAAACTTTGGTTTCGACCCTAACGAAAGCATCACTTTCGACACCCTACCTTCCGCTACTTACCAATTCACTTTGTACCAACATCATTGATACCATGTGCATTGGTTTCGACTGGATTGGTGCAGAGGTAAAGGAGTCGAAAGGTACCTCCGAAATAGGCGGAACATCCTTTTTCCGAATAACGTAGGATTATAGCTAAATATAGCAATCACTTTATAACTAACCCGCCTGTTATAATTCCTTGATTGGTTACTTTAAAACTTTTCAAATACTTGATAGTTAAAAACTTCTGCATTTAATTAGATCTAAATCAAAGATATATAACGTTTAAGCCCTTCCATATATAAAAACCAACAACTGCAGAAAAGTCCTTCTTTTAAAATAATTTATTTCCCCTCGTAAATCAATTGGGAAAAATCCCCAAAAATCAGAAAATCCCTTTCATTATGTAATCGAACATTTTTAAATTTCCGATCCAACTTCTTCCTTAAATACTCGAAATAAATCCATACAATTTTTTTCCATGGCATTCTAAAATCAACAACCCTCGGTTTTTACCCTAAATCCATACAATTTTTTCATAGAAATAAAGTGTTTAAATCAAACAATCAATAACTTAAGTATATCATCATTCAAAATATCATAGAAATGAAATTAAGTCTTAAATCCGAAATCATATGATAAACAAAAACAAAAAGATATGGAATGAATTATTATTTACCTTAGATATGATAAGGAATTTAAGATTTGTTGTTGATTAATCCTTCCTAGCTTCAATCTTTAGCTTTAGATTGTAGTCTTCCTCTTTGTTAATGGCCGGCTCTTTAGGGTTTTTGCATTTATTTTTGTTTTGAGAAAAATGAACGTGAATAGATAAGAATGGAAAGTGTATAGCCGTGTATAATGAAGTGGCTATTTTACTAATATGCCTATGTGTACTTTAATTAGCTAATAACCCAATTAAAGCCCATTTACTAAGTACGGCCCTATATATGGTTTATTCAAATCTCAATCCCCTTATCATCATTATTCAATTTAACTTATCTAATTAAATTTCGTGAATAATGTTATCAAAAATTTAGGATGTTACAGAAAATTCTAACGCCTTCTCCTTAATCCTGGTTCAATTGGAAATTCTATTCATATTCCTATACATTTTATCTTCTCCTTGAATGGCGACATTCCATGAGCTAAATTCCTTTTGTTTTCAAAAATTCTAAGGTTTTGGGATTGGAACATTTATTCACTTTAGGCTGCTAACCTAGTTTCCTCATTAACTTCCAATTTTATCTATGGTTTATCGCTAGTTAAGTGTTCCCATATAATCCCATTTATAAAGTCAACATAGGAATAAAACATGGATATATCTTATACCACATTATACACTTTTGCAATAACTAAGGGAGACAACTAGCGACTGCAATCCAAGAACTCTAAAAGAAATTTTTGTTGGAAGCTGTCATTTATTATCAACTGATATAAATAGTGTTGAAGCCCTAAAACTCCTTTTTAAATTAAGATGGGTATTTCTAAAATGTCATTCTATAATTACTCATTTTCCTTAATTTTCCTTTTCGGTCTTTAATAAATGTGGTCCATCCATTGCTTCAATTAATATATACATAGCAGCTAATCATTACATTCAAAATTGGACTATTCCCTATTAATCCTTCTTTAACCTTCTCTAGGTTTCCAAAATCTATTCATCATTCAAATTTCTTTCTTCCATCAATGTTATATCAAGTTTCCTTGATCAGTCCCTATTAGATTTCATTTTCCTCTCATTAATTACAAATTTATTACCCATTAAATTCGTAATTAATGTCCATAAATCCTAATCCCTCAATTACTAACTAATACGCATATAGTCGTAGTCTATGCTATCTATATATTCTAGTCGTTGAGCATAGCTATATGGGTATATATCTAACTATTAATTTCTACAACTAGAATACTTATTTCCATATTTTAATTTACTGAAGATATCCTTCTAAAATGATCAACATCATAATTTCTCATAAATTAACCACAAGTGATATTTTTGCTTTATTTGAAACTATAAGGAATTATTTCTTTACTTTTATTGAAATAGACAGTGTAAACTATGGAAAGAATATCCATCTCTTACACATCTCTTTCCTTTTTAGTGTATTCCTTATTACTTCAAATAAGCACTTTTATATGTATTAGGAATTGGATATCTTATGGAAGTTACACATAAACTGCTCCAAAATTAAAATATAAAAATTCATATTCTACGGGCAACCTAATTTACAACCCGATTACAAATTTGGAATACCTTTACACTTTACCAACTTATTAAAATATAGGTTTGGGCTGATTTTAAATTTCCAGATCAGGTTGTACACTCTATTCCTATTTAATTCATATCCTAAAAACCTTAGCTTGTCCTACCTATGTTGTGATCCCTATCTACTCCATAGAAACTATTCTTTATAAAACCAAAATTTTAGTAATCATACAAAATAGTTTTAAATAAACTATTTTCATTAAATTCAAAATCATCATTTATTACCTCATATCTTGTAAAACTTAAAATTTCACAAACATGAAGTAACAAACTCAAAGTTTATATCTTTCAAAATATTAACTTAGAATCCTTTAATAAAAATTCAAAATTACTTAGTTCCAAATAGGAGCAAAATAATTCTTCTTTTAAAAACTTTCTTCATCAAAGATTTAACCTCTAAAGGTTAGAATTTCAACTCATAGAACTCAAAGACCGCATGGTTTTCAAAGAAAAGAAACTATGGAAAACTTCCCTTTCCAATGACTTGCTAAAATAAGGACTTACTCCTTTTGAGAACAGGGTTTTTAACACAAAACATTAGAAACTCAATTATCATCTTAAAATAATAAATTAGACTTTTATTATTCTAAAGAGTTTTCCAGTTACATGAATTATCATTTCCAAAATAATATATTTTCCTCAATTACTATTTCAAAATAATAGTATATCATTCTAAAATATAGATTAACACTCAAAATATACCATTATTTGACAAAATACATTTTGTTATTTTGCCCAAACTCTTAAAATCTCTTACAATCCTTTTCTTATTCATTCCAATAATATTCTCGTTAAATAGGAAAAGTGTATGTACAAAATTACCATATCTACATAAATGCTTTTCCAAAAATAATCAAGTCCTTAATTTCCTTTTCAATTATCAAAGATACCTTTTATAACTTCAAATGATGAAAAAATGGAGCAGACAAAGATATCTACTATCTTATTCCTAATACTCCTTTCCTATGCCATTTATTACTGGATAATAATTCCCAGTTCTATCACTACCTAAATTCAGCTATCATTCTCTGCATTTCCTTATATGAGAACTTTATCGGATATTGTTATCCTCTTATTCTTTCTATCCCATGCCAATCAAGTGCCTTTCCCAATTGCACACCCTTTTAAAAGAAATTTAAGGAAAAGAAGCATTAATTTAAAAAGGAAGGAGAAATCATGCATTTCAAAATAATAATCCCTAATTAAAAATCTTTGGATCAATAACCCTTGGCTTAATAAATTTAAACAACAAACTTTAAGAATGCAAAATATTTTTAAGTTAGAACTTTCTAACTCAACTATTTAGAAATTATAGATCTCCTAATTTCCTTGCTTTTTTTTCAAAATAAAAACTTCCAAATCTATAAAGTAGTAGAAATCATAAAAATAGAAGAATCCAAAAATGAAGAACCCAAAAGTTGAAAACTTCTAATTCAACAAACTTTAAATTGAGAAGTTAACAATTGAGAGCCTTCTTTTTTTCAACTTTTCAAGTAATTAAAAATCATACACCATTTTGTTTTTAAAATGTTTCATCACTTCTTTCTAAACTTTTTACAAATGGTGGTATATTTCCAAGGCTGTCAAAAATCATTTTCTATCAAAAATTTCCATCTTATAATACATAAGATTTCCACTTAATAATCTTTTGAAAAACTCTTTCAAGACTTTCAAGTAGTTTTCAATAAACCTTTTTACCACTTCCTTTCTCAAGGGGTAGGATATAAAAATTGGTTTTAATTGTTCTTCCCTTTGAACTCCCTAATCATCTAATCTACTTATCTTCTTATGGTGATCAATGTTCACCTTCTTATAGAAGCTTGTTTCACTACTATATTCCTTACTTCCGTATGAATACTATGCCTTATAATATCTTACTATTATCTAGCATTCATACTTACTATTCTCATAAATGTCACTTTATCCGTATTAAATGATTATTGCCTTAACGGACATTTCTAAAGACATTTATTTGCTTATTCCACTTTACCTATTTAACTTCTTCCTTATCTTCCCATAGTTACTTTAATGGTCTCATTAATCTATTTAATTTCTTCTAGCTCCTCACTTGATTCCCACTTATTGCCTATTAAATTTTGGACTTACTACCTTTCCTTCTACAATTCCTATCCCTATTGCTTTTATACTTATAGGGTATACAATGATAAGGAAGCTTAGGTCTAACTAAGAAGTATAAATTTAACTCCATTTATTTTTTCAACTCATCGTTGCTTCGTCCATCCTTTCAAAATGTGGTAGCAACTATTTCTACAGTCGAAACTTATAGGGTTAAGCGTAAATTCAAAATAAGTATATATATAGTATGAGTTTCAAAAAAACCATTTAAAAAAATAACAAGTACGCCACTCATACGTATACTTTTCCCCGTTGATCGGTTAACCTAGGCTCTAATACCAAATGAAACAACCCACCTCGGAACAAGCCTAAATTTTGACCCAAAAATGGCCCATCGAAACATAAATCCATTCTAAGGTAAGCTGTTGGTAGAACCAAGAAAATAATAGTATAGAGCCATAACTAAACTTTCAGAACTCACATCAAATGGAACAACATATAATAGCAAAGTTACCCATTTATTTCAAAATCACAAATATGTCAAAATACAAAGTACCATCAAATCATATCATAAATCTATTACAATAATAGTCTAGATACATGGTACACATAAAAGCAAGTGAAAATGATAGATGCAACCACAAGCAAACCACCTCCGTCTCTAAGCATCATCATCGCCACCAACATCCTTTTTTTTTGAGATCATGGGGAACCTTAAGATCATGGTATTCATTGATACTCACTTAAGTAAACCCCACGCCGTGTGTCTACCCCGCTTTTATTTAGTCGTCGCACACGGATGCTTAACGTTGAAACTCCCACTGATGGTTTGGCGTTGGGATTCGAACCTGCCCGGACACAGTCCTTTGGTTCCCATCTCCTAGCTCCCAAACCAACCGAGCTACGAACGGCGGGTACCATCAACATCCTTTAACCTGTGTTATAATGAGGATGGAGCCAGAACATCAAGTGCCAATGAATAAAAACCTCAAGTCTTACCTTTTCAATACTTGGGCAGTATATTTCAAAATAAGAATATATCTACGAACATCAAACCATTAAAATTGTTCAATACTTCTTTTTAAGGAAAAAAGCAAGTCTCCAAAACTCCATAACCCAAATCCCATGCTATAATTAACTAGCGATGCACGAGATAATACCCAAGCCACTTAATACCATTTATTGGAGAATAGGAAGACTTCAGTCGTTTAATACCTTAATAAAGGCAAACCCCATCATTTAATACCTATTCCCAAAACGTGCTCCTCAATGATACTATCTAGCTGCCATCATATGGAATCTCAAATCACTTAATACTTCTTTATTTGGAAAGGCGGACCCTCAATTAGTCACTTAATACCTTATCCAAAAGCGGACCCCTGTAGAGATACAACTTAACGTGTCTCCTAGGCCATTTAATACTTTATTTAGGGAAAGGAGGAGGACCTTCAAATAAACACTTAATACCTCACCTCGAAGAAGGCCTCTCGTTCTATGGACTATACTCATAATGACGTCTCACATTAGTCTGACTATTCGTAGAAACTGATGGCCATATAGGCAGGGCAGATTTCCCCTACATAATTTGGGACTAACTTCGCGTCATTATAAATATTTACCATAAGAATATCTCACATCAATAGGAAGTGTACACAACTGCTGGTAGCCTTAAAGTAAAGGGCAGACCTCCATCATGTAACTCTATTGACCTCGCATCCTTATGAATTAGTCATAAATTAGATAAAATTAATATATATAATAATACTCATCTCACCGTTTCATAAATAAAGCCTTATAAGGAATCTTCCTTATTATGTCTTACAATAATAATTAGGCAATATAAGAGGTTCCTCTTATTTTTTCCTAACAATCAATTACTTTTCTAATGGGGAAAATTAATGAAAATAAATACCTAATTAACTACGCCACATACGCAATAATTATACATTAATTACACTAATAGAGATAAATAAATATTCGCACTTAATAAATTCTAAACGCGTGGAATTTACACCCTAAACTAGCGTTAAATGTCAATTTCCTAACCAAATACTATCACAAATCTTTTTTCTTCAAATTCATAAGATTTCAACATAGCAAAATAAGGGATTCTAATATCCAAAACAATGAATAAATATTCATAACCCAAAACTGTAATAACATGTTTGAAAATAATATAGAAACTCAATTTATTACACCAATTCAATGGAATATCCTAAACAATAGGAATTGTAATCTAAACTCCATATTTTATTCAACTCCTCTTTTACAAAGAAATAGATAAGAAGGAAATTTGTGCAGAAAAATTGTTGTAAACTATGAATAAAATCCATAATCTAAACCTCTTATTTCATTGAAGAATCACAAATTGAATTAGAGAAGAAGGAGAAGTGGAATAGACTATGAAATTATCAAAAATTGCATAAACAAAACAAATTCCATCAAACTAATGTAAATAATTGAGAGTCTTAACATAAAATTGACATTTCAAAATAAAAAGGAATTTTAAGGGATTTTATCAATTGTATTATCGCAATCCTATAATCCCTAAGTATATTCAAATCCATAGAGATGCAACAAACAATTATTGAAAAAGAAACACTAAGGTTTCCAATTATAGAACAACCTTCACTTTCCATGATTTCCACGCCTCTCAATCTCCTTCAGAATCTCTCTCTTTCGATATATATACGACATGAAAGATGTATATATTTTTATTAGAATAAGAACAATTGGAGAAAGAACAAAAGAATTATAGATTGGAGGAAGAAGAAGAAATAATTAGAAAAGAGATTGAATTCTTACCTGAATTCTCTATGTAGTTTGTGAATCTAATTTGGAGTGATAACATTGGCAGAGTTTCGTTGTATTCCTTGAAATAATATGAATAAAAAGTGAAAAGGGTAGTCTATTTATTAGGGTTGAAACACACCAAAACCGTAGGATCAAATTAGAAGAGAAATAGGCAAATCTGGAGCGGTAAACAACGCAAACCCTAGCCGCCACCATCAAGAGACGGTCAACCATCTAAGCTCGATCGGTCGACCGCTACGATCAACTGGTTTACCCATGTAGGTCGACCACTCCGCCTTATTTTGGGCAATAATAATTCGTTTCCATTGCGTTTTGATTTTAATTAATTTCTTACCTTATTTATTCTTAATGTTAACGTTAATTAAAACGTTTACTAAACCCTAAGCTAATTTTGAAATTTAAACCCTAAATTTAAATTCTCATTTGAATTTGAAATCAAACTAAATTAATTTAAATCTGAAAACTTCAAACGCCCATAATCTTTTCGTTTGAGCTCCGTTTTCAGCATATTATATATGGAAACAGATTATAATTTCGCCGGCGCGATGAAATAACTTTCGCGGTCAAATTCCAATTTTTATAAAATTTCCATTTTCTGCCCTGTCACATTTAATTCAATTTACTCCATTTATTTATGGTAAATTTTATGGGGTGTTATAGCTAAGGTTTTGTTAGGCATGAATGACCCAGATTTTTTTATTTTAAATCGACTTAAATCTTACAGTCCAAATCCCTTCTAACCACTATAAATAGAAGGCTAGCCCCTTCACTTTTATTCACAAAAATATTTGAAACACTAGCAAAACTTTGTCGATCTTCTTTCTCTATTAGATTCAAGAATTCAAAATTCAAGGGAAAATGGTAATAAGTTTATATACGTATATATGTATATATTTTCATTCTTTTATTTTTATTCTTCCATAATCCCTAAATTGTGAATCTAATTTATATACAATCCATTTGTTGTATATTCAAAAAAAAAAGAGTCCGAAGGAGAAATTTGAAGTGGGCGGGAATCAAATCCGAAGGAAGGCAGACAAATTATTTATGAGTGGAAATCTTAGTTTTTCACATTTTTAGTATTTATGTAGTAGAAGTTTGGATTTTCTTTATGCCTTAGCAAATTTTGTACACAAAATTCCTAAAACTAAAACCACAAAATTCCCTCAAATGAGATGCCAATTCTTATGTTTTTGAAATCTCAATTGTTTTATATTACAATGGTCGAATTTGTTTTGTTATTGCAATTTCAATATTTTATATTCTATTCCATTTCTAAATTTTTTTTGTTGTGCTAAAGGGTTCTAAAAAACTAAGTTAGAAAATGGCGTGTAAAGTATGTATTCTCCTATTCGTAGTTTACACTACCTATTTACATAATTCAAATTTGAATTCATTTTTCATTGTATATGTAAAAGTTGAATAAAATATAAAGGGTATAAATTGGTTATATTCCTTGAAGTAAAGGTGCAGATTCTACTATATTAATATAAAATAAGTTTAGTATTTGATTTTATTTTATTAACGCAAGTCTATTGTTTGGCAAAGAATATTAGCTAATTTATAAGTTATTATATGGAGTTAGACTTGTATGAATTAGAAGTTTTGACATTTAAAACTATTAGTATAGGAAGCAAAAATCTTCGCACGTACATGCGTATAAATATATTGTCGTATAAAAATTATTATTAACGTATAGTTAATAATGTATTAATCATATTGTATATAATAAATAAATTAGTAATTAGCATTCAACCTTATAGGAAGAAAGTAAAGATGATCATGGAAATTAATCCATGTTTGAAGGTGGAATAAAGAGTCTTCCTTATATGGCCTTAATGCAAAATGCGATGAGGTATATAGGGGTGGTAGTGGGGCGGGTCTAGGGTCTAAACCCAGTAGACCCGCCCTTGTTTTAACCCGTGAAGACCCGCCCCAATAGGTCATCGGGATGGGTAGACCCATGATCCATTCTCAAAAGCTCTGGTTAAAGGGTCGGGTCGGGGCTTGACGACTCGCCCCAACCCAACCCGCACTATTGAGATCTCATAAAATCGCTTTATTACTATGATGATGATTCATTAATCTTCTATACATAAGCATTTACAACATGGATATTTTAATATTCTATTCAGTAAGTATATAATTTTTATGATATTATGTTACATCACTAATTATATAATAACATATGTATGTTTTTCTTGAATTGTTATCATACACCTCATTTTCATTATCTTATTTATCATTATAAACACATTAATATCTATATTTATTGTATAACTTAGTGATAATTTCTATTACAAATAAAATAAATAAATATATGTACATTAATACATAATTTTGAATGAATATGTAAAGCCTCACAAGGTCTTGGAGCGGGTTGGGTCTACCCTGATCCGTATGAGTTTCGGGTATGGGGCGAAAGTCCAGACCCACAATGGGTCTACGGGGTGGGTCTGGGGCATAAAAAACCCACCCAATATCCATCCTTAGAGGTATATATAGTAGCATGTTGGGGGAGCAGAATTATGATTATGTTATAGGGATGTGAGATCAGTCAAAAGAACACAGAAGTCTGCCCAGCTAATCAGGCTGCCAACAGTGTAGCTTTGGGACTAATGGGAGACATTGCCTATAATAAGTACCCATGGAAGACACGAGGTAGACCCTAATTCTACAGGGTAAGTCTGACCAGCTAATCAGGCTACCATCACTTATGAATAGTCGGACGAATGTGAGATATCACAGTTTGTGCTATGGGTCATAAGACGCAGGACCTTCTTCTGGGTAGGGGGTATTAAGTGACTGTTGTAGGGAACACCTCCTTCTTACTTAAGAACTATTAAATGGTCGAGATTATCATTTAGGTACAATAATAGGGAATCTCAGGAGGGGTCTGCTTCGGGGTCGAGGTATTAAGTGGCTATTGTAGGGTCCAACTCTTCCCACAAAGAAGTATTAAATGGTCAGATGAGATTTCATGCGACGTCAGTTAAGGAGTACCAAAGCGGGGTCCGCCTTGGGTTAGGTATTATATGATGGTGATCTGCCTAGGATATAGGTATTAAATGGTCAGACTCTACCTAATTCCCATTAAAGAGGTATTAAGTGGCTTGGGTACTTTCTCTCACATTATTAGGACATGATTTACGGTAGTTGCGTTGGATTGGAGAGGGCCATTGACCTACAGAATAAGGTACGTTATGGAGTTGGACTATAACAACCCGCACCTTAATGGGCCCAAATTTTGACAAAAATCAAAACCTAAGTCCATCAAGGCACAGATCGTTGGATTTGGTACATGTAGATAAGCATGAGCATTATCAAAGATTGACAGAAATCTAAACTCAGAGCGAAAATAATTGTAGAATAAGAATACTGACTATGACTACTACCTTGGAATTAATGGTATTCCTTGGATAGCAGATTGTCACATCAGCATTTAGCTTGAGAGAAAGAAGACTCTCCACCAACAAAGCACATCTTGCTCCAATGACCAGTTCCTCTAAATTTTATCCTATGGGTTTTAATGATGAGGGGGTCAGAACAACGTTCTGGTGACTGGAAAAATATAAACTGTCCATAACATAAACTTATACCGATAGGTTTCCATCTAATTGTTATATCCATTAAGATTAGCAATTCGAATCTAACCTTGCATTGCGCACACGATTACTTACTTAACCCTTACCAAGGTACGAAATACTAATGAAGCCATATCAACCACCCAATACTTCCAAATCCATTTTTCACTTAGTACTTCTAAATATGAAGCGGGCTTCTATAATAATTTTAAAAGAGAAATAGGCAGACTCTGTCATCTACGACCCAAATTTAGGTAGACCCCATCACTTAAAACCTATTACCAATGTGGTTGCCTAACAATGTTGTCAATGGTCGGTGGGTCCTAACTACAAGACCTCTAACCATTATTGAAGTCTTTCAATATTTAATGTCCAACTATTACCACATTTATCGTTGATAAAATCGTAGTCATGTAATAACCAGTACCCAAGCTACTTAATAACTTTTATTAGAAAACAGGCAGACTCTGGTCATTTAAGATCTTAAATAATGTAGACCCCATCATTTAAGACCTATCCCCAAGGCGTGCTCCTAAATGTTAATGTTATTATTGCAGCTTTAGCAATGTAAGAGACTGTATCCAAGCCACTTAATACTTCCCAGTGGAAAATAGGCAGACCCCGTCATTTCAGACCTACTTCCAGAAGAGTGCTCCTCAATGGTACTATCTAGCTGTCATTGCGTGTAATTCTCATTGGGCTTCTTAATACTTCTTTTGTAGGAAATATAAGGACTTCATAGTCACTTAAGACCCCTAACCCGAAGCGAAGCCTTCTCGAGATATCCACTTTATTTGTATCGTTTGAAATTACAAGGAATAATCATTTCTTTTTATTATTGAAATAGACAGTGTAAACTAGAGTGAATTCATACTTTACACATTTCTTTCTCTTTCTATTTGTATCTATTCCTTGTTAGATCAAACACTGTATCTATCTAAAAGGGAAAGAAGTCAAACTAATTTATAAATATTAAACGGATCTAAAATCCAATAATTCTAAACATAGAAAAATTTACATTCCAACAAGATTAGGGTAATATTCCAAATTTATAACATTATTATACAACCTATTTCAGATCTAAAATAAATTTCATTCAAATCAATATTCTAAATTCTTACTTTTGGGACTCATTTCCAGATCATGTTGTATACAATGCTGAATCAATTCATAAACAAGAATATGTAGGCAATAATTATTATATTTAGATCGTATTCAATTCGTTGCCTACAACTCATGTACCATTATCCAATTAGGCATAAAAATCAAATAAATACCAAAGGGATATTTTTCATATTATAACAATCTATAAAATTCCCACTCACCTTTAAAAGCGATTTCAATCTCAAGATCTGAAGTAGATACTTTGGTTCATCCCCAAATCCTTTTTAATCCAAGAAATATGTGTAAAAGGGTATATACATACATTAGAATTATAGATCTTAGAAGAGATTTGGGATTAGGAGAGAAAATAGATACAAATATATATATATATATATATATATATATATATATATATATATATAGATTACCTCAAATACGCATCTGGTTGATTCTCTTCTCCTCTCCTTTTTATTAGATTTCTACTCTTCTCCGATTTATATGAATATGGATACAAATATCTCATCTTTATAATTTAGAAAGAAAGTGAAGAAGAAGAAATGGCATAGCTTCACTACTGGCTCCATAAAAATATGAGAAGAGAAGGGAGGTTTAGGCCTGAATTTATAGGCGCTAGAATCAATCAGAACTGTTAGATTGAAATATATTAAATCCGGGCCATTGCGGCCTAGATTTACTAGAGCCCCCAGGTCGCCACCCACAGGCCGCCCATGGGTGACCGGTCGACTACTAGGGGTTGACCGTCCCTAATGATGGGTCGGCCTATGGGACTAGGTAATTAATATAAAAACGTTAATTTCTTTTTATTTAATTATTTTCGTTCCAAATTCGTTTTTCGTTCTTAACTTCTTCATTTGAACTCCAATCGCAAAACTCCAAATATGAAAGTTGCTCAGAATTTCGCCACGAATGTATTGGTGCAAATTTCATAGTCAAATTCCATCGTTTGCACAAATTCTATTTTTGGAGCCTAATTAATTAACTAATTAACTAACTAAATAACTAATGCCAAATTATAGGGTGTTACATTTTTCTCCCTTAAAAAAATTTCGTCCTCGAAATTTCACCAATGACTAAGTCAAGATTTTGGTTCCTAATTATCCTAACTACACAACCGATTAGTGTACAACAAATTTGCAACCAAACGTGTACTGGTGCATAATGTATTACTGTATCACCAAACAGAAAATATGTATGAAGAATGATTCTGTATCAGATCCTCCTATATGAATGCATTTCTATTGAAAACAGTTTTGAAAAATATGATGCAAACAACCTACACATATACTAGAAATTCTTAATTTATGCAGCTTTTTGAAAAATCTTTTCAACCAAATTCCCAAACTCCTACAAATAGAAGTATGAATTAACCAATTTTGCATCTGAAAGTGTACGTGCAGTACTAAGGATCGTGTAATATGATATATAAATGCGGAAACTGATAGTAGCAGTAAAATAAAAATTAAAGTAAGCACACCAGGAATTTTTATACTGGTTTGAACTTCCTGTTCTACGTCCAGTCCCAGAATACCCTCTGGATTTAAACTAAACCCCTCACTTAACCCGGAGGAATAGGTATATGACACCTGAGCAGCCGAACAGGAATTTTTCTGCCTCAACGGCCGAAGAGGACTTCAAACTAAATAAAAACAATTTGTTGACGAATGTGTTCTGATTAACATGGATTGTCTTTTGATAGTACAATTCTCCTATAATCAAATCCTCAAGAGTATATAGTGTGTGTGAAGATTAGAAGGAGGATAATTGCGTAGAATCGAAGTATATGAATTAATTCAGTGATTCTAGCGATATTGAATGAGAATGAATGCTTTTTATTTGCAGAGAATAATAGAGAATAGATTTCAGAATTATAAACAAGAAATTGGTTGTTGTAGAAGTGAATTGAACATGTTTATATAGTTGCAGAATAGTTACAATCTTTCATGAAGAGTTTCAATCAAAAGTTGTGTCCAAATCTCTTGGATTGAAGGAGATTCCTCTTCACGAACGATCGCAACTCTTCAGAAAAATAGCCGTTATTCTCAGGTCGGTTGGCCGAAAAAACTGGCTGGTCAGCTGAGTTTCAAAAACGTACACAAAACAGTGCATATCTGTGCATTGACACAGAGTCGGTCGACCGAAGTTCCTGGTCAGTCGGCCGATCTGCTGTCAATTGCACAGTGCACACTTTTTCATGTATAAATTAATGTATAATAATTTGTGTGTGTGTGTGACTACTTGAGGAATGATTTTAACAATATTCTAAGACTCAATACAATAAAATATTCATACTAATCTCTGGATTGTAGTCTTGTCTCCTTTGTAGTGCACAATATACGCTTATTCTCTTTTTGTCGCTTTCGTATAGTATTCTCGTCGTATGATCTCTGAAGCTTGTGTCATGAATCAAACTCATGAATCAACATTCTACCCCTTTTTGATTGATGACAATACTTATGTGACGAAGTAGTATATACATATATATTATAACTCTCCCCCTGAATATATAGCGATTTTTCTGCAAAAATTTGTTAGCTTTCATATATTTCTCCCCCTTTATCATCGACAAAAAGGAATACTTATTAGATGTAATATGAAAAAAATATGGAACATGTAACACAAGTAAGAAAACATCGAGTTTAAATATTACATACTCAAACCAAATAGGAATATTAATGATGTTTACTTACTATAGAACATCTAAAAATAGACATATTGTTCATAAAGAAAAAAACAGAGTACTTAAAATTATGAAATAGCAAGTTGTAAAACAATATGATCACTCCTCACCATCATCGGAATCCCAAAATTCTGGACGAATATTTTCTTCCGGAGGAGTATGTTCTGTGAAGACCCAAAAGTTGGCCTTCGAAAATCGGCACCCGTACTTCACTTGTACTTAAAATGCCGTAGATTCAAATGCCAAATCTGGTTCTCCGGAGCTTATAACACAGTTAAGTAAATAACACAACGGAAGAAAAAAAATAATACATTGATATACAATATCTGATACAACAGAGTGATACAATGAATATCAATATACATCAGAGATATGATACAACAAATAGCAGCGGAAAAGAAAATAGATAACTAACATCAGCAGCGGAACAAATAACTCTAAGATAGTCTTCAAGAGAGAACTCCAGCAGTAGCTCAAACTCCCAATAACGATACACCAAGAATAAGCAAGTGCAGTCCGATCCAAAGACTGAACTAGCTCCAGAAAATATACTGAACCTGACTATTTGAAAAACCCAACTCTAGACTGCTCGTGTAGAAAATTATGAGCACCCAGAGTTTAGGAAATGAACAATAAACTCCGAGTCAGTCGTGGGACTGGTGTGAGCAACAAAAACAGTTTATCTTTAAAAACGAACAACAAAAGAATTTAAAGTCAATTCACATTGCTTTTGGAAAATGAAACTACCATAAGACCTCCCACCACACACACAATGCAAACGCAGACTTGGAGGAGATTTCTTCTTATGTTAGTCAAAGATGCTTACTACGCAAAATCAAATCATTTGATATTATTACTAGTGCATAGTGGAAAACATTTCGAAAGTAGAATATAAATCTTAGCCAGCATAGACATTTCGAACTATGCCTACTATAGCTACCATCCAAACAGTGGGGCGCCACCATAAGTGAATGATAGGTTCTACAACTAAAACCGTACAAGTCTCGTATTGGAGTTTGGATTTCCAACAAATGGTCAGGCCAAGGAACTTCCCATTGCCACATGGAAACGCCTCTGGAATGACGTCCCGAGAACCTAACCGGATCTCTGCCAACACAAGGCCGGGTTACCTCTGCAAAAATAGGTAACTACTGACACGCGTATGCCATCCCCCGATCGTAACCGATCTTCCCGAGGATCCTCGATTCCAACAACCACATCAGAATAATAATGCAGTAACCACATAGGTTAAGTATCTGGGCTCCATACCATGATACCACCTCTATCCAGAAAGAATGACATACACTAAGGGGCGCTACTCCCTAGAACCTTGCTGCATCTTTCCTGTTTTGACCATTTCCGGGGTGTGAGGCTCGACGAAGTCTCGTCCACAAAGCTACGCTTTGTTCACAAAGCCATGCTTCGGGTCAAACAAATGATCAACCTATGATCACAAAGATATAAGATCAAACAAATGATCATATCACAAATGATCAAACACTGATCATCACACAGCAACACTCAGCATGCCACATTACCAAATTGGGAATATATCGCTGATAACCTTCAACTACATAACCTCTGAGCTCGTACGTCTCAGAGAAGGGTGTTAAGCTAAGAGAATAAATTCTCCGCCACCAACAGAAATGTATTTGAAAGAAATCGGCTTTATATCTCAAAGTGTAATGTCAGACATGTAACCATACAAGTCTGTTCCGGGTTCGAACAGAACAGAAGGCACTTCTTACGAAGCCCTTGCATTTCCGGGTATTCACAATCCCGTCCGGACTTCCCATCACAAAGGGTGATAAAATCTCTATACCGGGGACCAGTCGGTGCTGAGACATTCGGCGAGTTGTCCTTTCGTTTTCGCAAATATCCGGTCTTCACCACCGGTCTTCAAATGCTATCCATATACGACGTATCATTATTCGGAATGGGTTATATGACACAATTGTCTTTTCCCGGTTAACCCGAATAACGAGCGCAATCTTTAAAAACATATGGATATTGGGATTTCAATTAAGTCACAACTTAATAATTCAACTTCTTTTCTTCAAATGGTTTAACAAATTACCATTTCAAATCTTTTAAACAAAAAGATTTATTTACAGAGTTCACTTAATTTTCACAAAGATTCATTCACAGTTTTTCCAAAACAATTTCTGTTTCAATTGGATTAACTCGTTAAATCTTTAAAATAAAGATTCAACTTATAGCTTTCAAAACAATTTCATTTCGAATGTTTTAAACAAATCATCATTTTAAATCTGTTAAAAATAAACAGATTCAATTCATAGCTTTCAAAAAGAATTCATTCATAACTTGGAAAACCATCTTTCAATTCATACTTGAAATTCCTTTAAATTGGAATTTCATTTCTTATATATATATGAAAGCTTTTATCATTTGAAAACAAACAGTTTTCATTTAAGAAAAATCCAATTTTATTTGCACGGGTTAAAGTCCTTGAATTATATTCACATTCCAAAATCAATGCTTTTAAAATAGTTTAACCCATATATAACTGGTATAACATCTTTAATTTCTAGTTTCAAATCTTAAGATTCAATTTCAAACATGAATTCAAATTTAAATCCAATTATTTAGATTTTCAAAACTCGATTAAGTTATTCAAAATAACTTTTATCCTTGAAAACTCATTTCAAAAGCTTTTCACTTTAAACCGGAATTTCTAATTTCAAAATCAATTGAAATTAAAATTTCCATTTCAAAAACATCAAATTTAAATTATCTGTGACTTAACCAATTTCCACGTGAAATCCATATTTGTGTGTGTATGGTGTGGTCGAGGGGTTTAACACAATAGTGCAACATCAATCATCACAGATATATCGATAAGCGGTATAATCGATAACGCTTATCTTCATTCACAGATTCATAGATAAAATAAATTTATCAGTCACAAAGATTAACTATTACAATTCGATGTGGGTTTCGGATAACCAACTGGAATCCGACTCCCTGTCGCATCGAAATTCAAATGTCGTTCTATGGGTCAAGGGTTTCATATTCATATAACAATATATACATCACAGAAATAGAAATTACAGCTAAGTAAATTACAGATCACAGCATAAATTAGGATGTATCACAAAGCATCATATATCAGGGATATCAAACAATCAAATCAATAGAATCCAAACATTCATAACTTGGATCAATAAATTATCTAATTAATTTAGATCAGATTAATTACTTATGAATAAATTACTAATCCTGATTAATTAATCATTAATTAATTTTTAAACCATTTTAGATAAATTATTCATTAATCCTTTATTAATTATCCTTTAATTAAAAATTCTAAGTAATTAATCCTTTGATTTATTAACAAATCAATTCACTCAAAATTTCAAATCATTACTCAATAAATTACAAATTAATTATTTAATTCATTTTTAAAACTTTAATTAATTCATTTAAACTTCAATTTCAAATTTGATCAATATAAACCATCAATTATCACTCTCATTATCTTAATAGTGAATGATTTTAAATTCTTAATCTTAATTACTTAAATTAAACTCATTTTCTATTATTGGTTAAATTTTCACTTTCAAAATGTTTATAACATTTATTTCGCTTCCTTTGTACTTTCATTTAATATTCCAGGTTCAAACTGACACTAATTAAATTTAACCACTTTATAAATTAACTTTTTTTAAAAAAACTAAATTACGAATTAAAACAGTACTTAGTTATAAAGGAATTTTTAAAACAACTTTACTTAAGTAAATTATTTACTTATTGAAAATATTTAAATTTATAACTTCTTTTTCCTTTTCCAAAATCTGGGACTTAAACAAATTTAAAACTTGATAATAAAAAAAACTGTTAACTGGCACTGTTCCAGACTTGAAACCAAAGACCCGAGTCCCCCCATCAGTTTTCTTCGAGAAAAATGGAGTTTTGCCCGAGCCAAAACCAGTTTTACTCGAGTACGCACTCGAGTTAACCTGGGCACTGTTAAAACTGCGAAAAACTAACCTACCCGAGACAACCTTTATTTGCTTCGAGGAAAAATATGATACTACTCGAGCAAAACACAAACTTACTCGAGTATCTCTCGAGTCGAAGCTACTCGCGACCTCACTGACACGTTCACGCCACCGTGCACGTGCACGATTATCTAGTCGACTTCCGATCAACGCTGCTAGCCTCCCCAAGTCGACGACCATCTCAACATTGCCTCGACCACCGACAAATATCACCAGTCTTCTCGAATTCGAAAACGAGTTCGCAACCCAAACCTGGAATAGCGAGACCCATCACCACCCAACCTGGAACGCCGCCGTACACACAATCTCGACCACCGGGCAGCTTGAAACTTCGGCTATCCACTCGTCGTCACCCTCTCTACTATCACCCGGAATTGCGTGCAACTCGATTCACGAGGGAAGGCGCTTCGATCGTTTCCCTGACCACCTTAAAAATTAGGTTAACTAACTTAAACTCTTCACCGCCACTACCACGATGAACCGGAACACTGCCCATCACTTTTCCCCGACTCACCGTACTCCCCTCTACCTTCACGCAAAACCCCGAGCTTCAACAATTCTCCGATCACTTGAATTTGCCCCAAACCCATTCTCAGTTCAACTACGAACTGCACCCAAACTACACTACTAAAAATCACGAAACCCATCTCAAAAATCATCATTTCTAATATGCATTCAAGTTATAAATATAAATCACCATTTCGTGAAGTTCGAATTTTGGCAAATTTAAGGTTGACACTGATTTTCTTGAGTTCCTGAGTTATTCATAATGCATTTTAACTTAAGTAATATCCTAGTCTAAAGTTTGAAATGAAACAAACAATATTCTTCTGAATCCTAAGTCTAAACAAAAATTTAATAGAAGAATTTGAATTTAAGTCAAGGCATGAACAAACACTGCAAACAAAAAGTTATAAGTATTCCCCTGTCTACATACAACCTACTTCAACAATTCAAAAATATAAGCATGTAACTATACTTCACAGATACGATATTGATCACGGCAATAAACATTCATCCTAATTTATACTTTAAGTTTTTATAGTGAAGTTACTCACCTTAGTAAAAAGAAACAAAGAAGTCAGATTTTTAAAAGAAGGTTTGCTCACCTGGTAACAAAAATTTGAACAGAGAAAGAACGGAGCTTCCACTTTCTTGAAACAGGCTGTGAAGATTGCAAGCTGAAGTCTTCTTCCTCTGGCTTGTATTGATTGTGTTTTGTTTAAATTTAAAATGATCCTTGCTTTAGATTTTTTTCTTCTCAGTTTAAAAATGGACGAACTAATAAGATGAAGAAGTTGATATGCTTGAAAATAAGCTTACAGGTTATAATATTTTTGTACAAGTAATGTTGTGTATTTGTACAACATCAGGGATATTTTTATCAAGTGGTGGCTGATATTTTCCTTTGGTGGCTTGCATTTATTATCAGTTGTACAACTTATATCTTCTTTCGGTTGTACAACATGAAATATTTTTTTTGTTGGCTGCATTGATGATGTTGTACAATATGAAGATATGTTGGTGGCTGAAGATATATGTGTTTGTATGCTACAGATATTGCATTAACTACCTTGTACCATACTTTAACTCGGCTGTACATATATGAATATATTTTGATGTCTTCCTTCTTTAGCAAGTGTTTCATTAGTTTATACCTATATATTTATCTTGCCTTTGCTTGTTTGTTTTACAAATACTTTGATTTATTATATGATTGCAATACTTTTGCTTTGTTTTATCTTTGTCTTGTTTACTTGTTGTTTGAATTATTGTAGTGTAATCACTTTATAATGTAAATAAGTTTCTATTTTATACTATATAATTTATCTTATATATTTTTATTAAAATTCAACTTGTTATAATTCCTCATATTTATTAACCATCAATCCTAAATTTAAATCATTAATTATCAATCATTGTTATTATTATTATTATTAAACCATTTACTTAAATTTTAAATCCAAATCACATTTGTTACAAATCGTTTAAATTCATATGACTTAATATAGATTCTAAGACAGTAGGGGAAACTCGCTTCCATTTAAAATAAATTTTACAAATTTTTATTCAAAATTTTATTTAATTACTCAATTTAATTCAAAAATTCAATAAATTATTAATTTAAATTAAATTAAAATCTAGGGTCGTTACATGTTCCTTACCACGTCTTTGAGCGTTAGAAGTGTGAGTTCCCGATGTACCAGAACTTGTATTCTCTGAAGTGGACCAAGAGAAGTTTGGCGCCGGCCTTTTTCCGGGAGCAAGATGAGAGGCACCGACTTTGGAAGTGCATGATAAGGCATCCCATAGATTGACAAAGAAGCCCTTAATTTTCTTGAACCGACCGTCAATTTTTCGTAACTGGGCATCTAAGGCAAGTTGATTTTGAGCCAAAATATCAATGGCCGCCTCCGTACTAATTCCGGGAGTTGGTCTTTGAATTGAATGTTGGCGAGTTAGACGTTCCGTAGCATGAGTTGATGGTTGCGGTGTGGAAAAGCTACGGCGTAGTTGTTCTCGAGGAGTAGTACGCCATTGGTTAAATGTTATAAATCTAGGAGGTGCATCGGGCAACTTCATTAGTTTTATGGTCCTTGAATCAAAAGAACGAACTTTGGAGGTTTCAGATTCCGGAGCATGGATGACGAAGCTTGTGATATCCCGGGTTTTTGGGTAATATAAATTTAATAATCTGTATTGATAATTTAATTGGATTGATAATTATCCTATGTAATTTAAATTTAAATTGGTTAATTTAATCTTTTAAAGGTAAATAATAAATACTTAATTTGGCAATATTAATAAGATTTGTTTGTTAAAGCTAATAAAATCTTATTCTATTTATAATATATATATTTGATATATATTGTGAATGGAAATATCTTTTGTTTTGTTTTAAAGATGAATTTTCAAATTTGTAATATATATGTATGAATTGTGATTTAAAGCTTTGTTTTAAAATTAATATTTTTCAAAAGATAATTTAAGTTTAATTCAATTGTTTTCAAAATATAAGATAATTGTTTATTTTAAATATGATAGTTTAAAAAAAAAAGGGTTTAATCAAAGTTTTATTCTAGTTTTCTTTAAAGTGTTAAATTTTAAATGGTTATATAAATGTTCTAGATTTTAAAATACATGTATAAGGAATTTATTTATATTTTTAATTAGTTTTAACATATATTCTTTTAAAGGTAAACTAACATTTATTAATTAAGTAACTTAAAAAGTAAGTTTATATTAACATTTAAATTAAATAAAAAAAATTATTTAATATATTAAAAAGGACATGTGTAAATACATTAACACTTGGTAGTAACAAGTGTAGGGTAATTAAGTGATAAAGGACACATGTATGTTTTAAAAAAATACAAGTGGCAAGATTCTATTTTCTCTAAAAATTGAGTTAAACTAATATAATGTTGTAAAAGAGAAACCTGGTCATTTTTCTTTCCCGTTCAAATTTTTTTCAGTTCAAATCTTTTTCCTCTCTAAAACATTTTCTTCTTCCTAAACTAAAAGCTGAAAACAAGAAACTCCAACCTGAAATTCAAATTAAGCAAGCTAGCAACTCAACAAGTAAATCGAACAACTGTTTCAAAGATCAACCTGAGGAGAAATTAATATCAAACAAGAATCAACATCAGTTTCAGTTCCAACATTAAACAACATGCAAGGGATTTCAACAGCAAGCAAAATCAAAATTTAAAAGCCTGGAAATAATCTGCTCTGTTTGTTCTCTGCTTATAAAATGGTGAGTAAACAAATTTTAAAAGCAGTTTTAAATTTTGATTCCACTTTGATATATGAATGGAAATCAAGATGTTTGCCTAAATTCTTGGATTAGAATGAATGCATGTATGTGTATAAATGATGAATGCCTGTGTAGACATAATATAGGCTCTGTTGTAATATTTACAGGATTTGATTTCTTTAAAAATTCAATATCTCATTTTCTAATCATTGTTAGTTTTTGATTTGTAAACAAAAAGTGTTTGAATCCATACAATATCTCTACTAAAAATCATCTGAGGAATTTATATTTGAAATTGGTCTCGAAATATTATAATTTACAGTAAAATGTAAATTAGGCCAAAATTTTATGAATTCAATTCTTAGTTTTGATTGCATGTTTGGAATAGTGTTAGGAAATCAAGAATTTTGGTATGTATATCAAGATTTTTAGATTGGTAATTAAAGAGGATTTTGGGTTTATCTGATTTGGGCATTTCGACCAATCGGAGGTGAACGGCGACGATCTAGGAGTCGTGGCTGGGCACGAAGGTGGAGTAGAAGGTGGAGATCATAGGAAAAATGCTTTTGGAATTTGTTAATGAGGGGATCGATCGGAATTGATCGAGTTAGGGCTTCGTTCTTGTTTTTGGAGGAAGAGGTTCTTTGGGTTTTTTCGGCATCGATAGGCAATCGGGGGTGATCGCGAGTGCTGCTGTGGGTTCAAGGCGACGTGGGGAAGCTACGGCTAGGGTGGCGAGTCGTCTGAAGCTCTGAGTGTCGTGGAGGATGGGTTTTCTGGCAAGGGTAAGTTTCGAGCTGATGGGTTTGATGGCGAAAATTCGATTCTCGATAGAAATGGGTTATCTGAGTTGCACGATGGGATGACGAGGTCAAGAGCGACTTGTCGGAGGTCGGAGTTGTGATCGTCGTCGACCAGATTAAGCGTGCACGTGCACGAGCACGTCGGCGTGTATCAGGGATTTTGGGTTTTGGGAAGAAAGGTTGGGCTCGAGTATTCCTCCGGGTATTTGTTGAATTGGCTCGGAGCTGGTATAGGGTTGGGGTAACTCGAGGTAAACGCGGGTTTTAATAGGGTTTTTCTCGGGTTTTAGGTGAGCAGGTTTTAGCATTTAACAGTTTGTTTTTTTTTAGTTTGAAACAAAGAAAATTTTATTTTGTAAAGGATTAAAGTTTTAAAATGAAAGTTAAACAAGTTTTTATATTTTAAAATATGAAAGTTTTAAAATAGAATAAGTTTTAAAGATTTAAAGATTTAATTTAAAATGTGTTTAATAATTTATTGATTTCTAAATCTTATATTTTTAATTTAATTAAGGTTTAATGGTTAAGATTTAGTAATCAATTAAAATAAGAATTTTCTTAAGTATTTAGAATGTTGATTTAATTAAAGATAATTAAATTTGAAAAGGAAATTTAGATAATTAAATTATTTCAATTATAAAGTGTTATTGGTAAATAATTGATTTAAATTAAGATAGTAGTTTCTTAATTAAGAACCTTTAATATAATAAGTTAAGAATCATTTAATTAAATTTAAATGATTAAGTTAAATTAATTAATTTGTGATTACTTAAGATAATCACTTATAAATTAAGTTAAGTATAATTACTTGATGAAGTGATTAAGGAATAATTACTGAATGTAATTAAGTAAAAGGAAAGTTATTTAATAAAATAATTAGAGGATAATTATTTTATGAAAGTAATTAAATAAGAAGTAATTAAGGTTAATTACTTAGTGTTATTAATTAAATAAATTATTTAATTAAGTTAATTAAAGGATTAAGATTAATTATAAGGTAATTAATTAATTGTTAAAGTAATTAATTAAAAGTAATTAATTAAGGAAGATAATTAATTAGAGTTAATTACTGGTTAAGTTTAATCAAAGGTGATTAATAAATTATGGTTTAATTAAAGGTTAATTACTTAATGTAATTAATAATTAATTAAAGGTGTAATTAGGGATCATTAGTTTATAATTAATGATGTGATTAAGAGTTGATTAATTAAGATTAATTAATCCAATGACAACTAATTAATTGTAATTAATTAAGGATTAAAGTAATTAATTATAATTAATTAAATAATGATGTAATTAAAGGTTAATTACTGTATTTGGTTAAGGATAATTAATTTGTGAAATTAATTAAAGATAATTACTTAAATGTAATTAAAGAATGATTAATCAAGGTGGATAATTAGAGAAAGATTAATTAATTTATTTGTAATTAATTAATGATTATATAAGTAAGATTTATAATAAAATAATTAATTTAATTTACTTTAAATTAATTAAGAGATGAAGTAATTAATTTAATTCACTTTAAATTAATTAAAGATAGAGATAGTTAATTTAATTCATTTTAAATTAATTATGTTGTGATTAAGTAAATCATTGCTTATATAAGAATGGATGACATTGATTGTCTTGAATGGATGTAATCTCAGAAATGAGATAAGATGTTGTGTGATATGAATGCTTGGTTGCATTATGATGATAATATAGATTAACTATTGTGAAGTTGATATGGATTACCTATTTGGTTATGAATCATCTGTTTAATTGATAATGTGATTATCAGTTGTGAATTGTGAATTATCTATCTGTATGAATATAGATAAGTTAAATTGTTTAAACCTTTAAACAACTTGGCCTTAAAAGATACGTTTTGGATTTCGATGAGACCGGGATCGGGTTTCCGTATACCGGATTTCCAGGTCTGGAGACCCGAATACCACATCGATCCAAATTAACGATAGGTCGTGAATCTCAAGTGAAGATGAAGATTCAGAGTGCAAGGGTTATTGTCGTTAACTCTGAGGGTGATTCCAAAATGAGTGTAACGAGATAATGCCTTCGGTTTCGTTCGAACCCGAAACGAACTTGTATGGATTGAATGCTTTCAGCACATCGTCAGGCGGACGATGAGCATTCTAAGTGATATGTTCTGATTAAAGGTAATCGTAAACCTCAAGCCTCATCAACCGGGAATGGCTAAAACAGGGGAGGTGCAGCAAGGCTTCGTGGGTAGCACCCACTGAGAGCAAGATAGATCCCTGTCTAGAGGTCCCTTTTCTTTTATTCGGCTTAGTGTGTGGTTGGTCGCGCCAACTACGGGATTGTCTTGTTCGGAATTATCCAGTAAGGGATGGTTCCGGCTTTGTGTTGCAGGGGATTGGGAGTGATCCTCGGTACGGTGATCTAGGCCACGTACTGTGACGGGCGGTACCCCAGTAGCCCTGCCATTGTATGGAATCCAAACTCCAATAAGTGTCGTACGTATTAGTTGTGCCCAACTATGTTGGAATGTGAGATGTAAGCATTTCAGCTATTTCTGTATTTTACTTGAAAACCCTATACCCTATTATAATATAACTGGATTTCCTATCAAATGTTTTGGTTAGCGTAAGGTAAAAACTTTTCCATGTTTATGTGTGGGAAGTCTTACGTGATACCTTTGTTTTCAAAAGGTTTTGAAGTTAAACAATTTTAACCCGTTTACTCACACCAGACCCATGTCTGACCCAAGTGTTCATTTTCTGTTTTATTAAACTCTTGGGTACTCAAATTTTTACGAGTAGCCAAGGGATTCAGGTTAGCTTTGACGAATCTATGGAGGAGATATGGAGCAGGAGGCTTCAGCATTCGTAGATAGATAGTATTCCGCTGTGTTGGTTGATCTGAGTCTTTTCTTTGAATTGTATCTTGAGTTGTATAATAGACAGAAATTATAACTGTCTATTTTGTTGTATAAGTTGTGTAACTCTGATTATGTAAAGACTATGTAATAGTTATGTGATATATTATATTTTGTTTCGTTCCGCTGTGAGATTCTGATATTGTTTAGTTCTTTCTTTTCTTTCTTTTCTTCTTCTATCCCTTTCTTTCTTAATTCACGATACGTCTTTCTGGGCATAGAAAGTCGGGTCGTGACAGATGGTATCAGAGCAGTAGGTTGAGTGAATACCTAGGCTCTGAAGTGGTGTCTATCTTGAGAGCGCGTAATTGTTAGTTATATAAAAATGGTTTTATATTGTGTTAATTGATCGATTGAGTGGTATATGGATTCTGGTCAATACGAGTAGCTAACGTTATTGATAGGGATCTCTAAACACTTGAACCAGGCCAACGGACACAATATTGTTTTAAAGAGGTAGATGAAATAATTTTACCCAGAAATAATTTCTATATAAAAAAATATATATCATTTTAAATATATATATTTATGTATTTCTACCTATTTATTGGGTTACCTGTTCGGGTTTTCCAATATAAGTTATAAAGGTAGATAAGGTGGTAGTGTGTGTAACACAATTACCAATAGTTGGAGTTTGAATGTTTGAGGTTGGAAGTATATATCGAGACTGTAAACCCAATATCGTCTCGAGTAAGTTGGTAGTATGGAGTAAGGATGTCTCGGATCTTTGAAGAAAATCCTTTTCAAGATTCGGAGTCCATTATTGGAATGTAAAATTGGTTGAGCTCGGGTGAGCAAATTTTCTAGAGTTGGATCTATCAGTTGTGCAGAAGTAAGTGATGGTAGCTTGGCGACTTCAGGAAGAAGTAGCTGTGTGATAAGACACAGTATCTATGGATGTTCCCAAAGGAGGTGTTCTTTTTGGAGCAAGATTAAGAAGGTATTGGAGGAACAGTTGATGTCTACCATAGGGAAGACTCGGCTGTATAGGAATTCTTTGATATCGAGTAAGAGAGTTTTATCTGTTTGGAAGTATGGGACTAAGGTCGATTAGTTGTTCTTCGGACATGGTCTCATTGTTCCCTTAAGAAGAGTAAGATATTGGCGTTTGGTTGGGAGCCCGAGTTTCTTTTGGGATGTCTGCCATCTCAAAGGTTCGTTGTGAGGTTTGTTGATGGTTTTAGTTTTGAGGAGCCTTTGGATTAGAAGCTTTTGGTTAACTGTGGTAGCAGTGCAGTTCGAAGTGTTTGGTGTGTTGACGAGGAGGTCTTTGGCTTAGCAGTGTCCCAGAGATAGAGTTTGGAAGCAGCAGTGGGGTTCGTTTCTTCGATGATTCTGGAATCTTTGTGGTTCTTCTATCAACAGTCCGGGAAGATGGTGAAGGCTTTCTTGAAGGGTTAACCTTGTTTGGAAAAGCTTAAGACTCTTTTTAATTAGTAAAGAGAGAACAATTTCTTTGGAATCTGAACTAGGTAGGATCGCAAAAGTGACTTGCGATTAGTTTTGGAATTTATCTTGGGTAATCTTTTGTGTGAGATGGAGGTTTCTCATGTGGAAGTAGGAGCTACTGAAGTAGTCAGAGATTTTTCCGGATGTCTTCGAGGAAGTAGAAGTTTGTCTGCATCTAGAGTTTGAGTTCCGTATCGACTTGGTTCCAGAAGCGATACTGGTGGTTATTCTGGTAGTAGGATGGTTCCTAGAAAGAAGAGTTGGTGTAGCAGCTCAGAAATTTTTAAAATGGATTGGTCATATCTATTTTTCAAGTTTGGATTTCAGCAAATTTTGGAAGGATCATCTTGTTGATAGGATCTAGAGATCATTTTGTTCTTGGTTCAGAATGGTTTCAAGAAGCATCAGCGAAGGTTAAGCTGATCAGGAAGAGATAAGGTAGCCCAGGAATCGTCTAGTGAGTTATGCAGATATGAGACAAGGAGTTTGGAATTCGGAGTTGGAGATTGGAAATTGTTTAAGTTTTTCTCCGATTATAAAGCTATAAGATTGGTAAGTCTGGAAGCTAGCACTGAAGTATTTTGGATTTTCCTGTGTTCTCGAGAGGAGTAGTTCTTTTGTCTACAGGATTGAATGGCCAGTTGGATATCTGGAATTCATTGTATTTCACATATCTCTGAGGGAGTACGTGTATGATTCATCGCTGGTTATAGGATCTGCAGTTCAGATGAATTTGGAAGTTTGAGCTGGACTTGGGTATGATCTGATATTCTGTTCAGATTAGTGGATCTAGAGATAAGGGAAGCTCTGGATTATGGGGTGTAGTTTGTTTAGATTCTGTAGAGCGGGTCTTCCGGTGATTTATATCCGGGGAAACTCTAGATAGTGTTAGTAAGATTTATTCTGATTTGTATCAGGATAATTAGTTAGGTTTAATTGTTTGATTGGTTGCTTTGGTTGTTAGTAATTGGATGATAGGTATGCTTTGCTGTTAGAGATTGAAATCTTTGCTGGATTATTAAATTATCTTTGTTTTTAATTTCGGGGACGAAATTATTTTAAGGGGGAAGAATGTGATATCCCGGGTTTTTGGGTAATATAAATTTAATAATCTGTATTGATAATTTAATTGGATTGATAATTATCCTATGTAATTTAAATTTAAATTGGTTAATTTAATCTTTTAAAGGTAAATAATAAATACTTAATTTGGCAATATTAATAAGATTTGTTTGTTAAAGCTAATAAAATCTTATTCTATTTATAATATATATATTTGATATATATTGTGAATGGAAATATCTTTTGTTTTGTTTTAAAGATGAATTTTCAAATTTGTAATATATATGTATGAATTGTGATTTAAAGCTTTGTTTTAAAATTAATATTTTTCAAAAGATAATTTAAGTTTAATTCAATTGTTTTCGAAATATAAGATAATTGTTTATTTTAAATATGATAGTTTAAAAAAAAAGGGTTTAATCAAAGTTTTATTCTAGTTTTCTTTAAAGTGTTAAATTTTAAATGGTTATATAAATGTTCTAGATTTTAAAATACATGTATAAGGAATTTATTTATATTTATAATTAGTTTTAACATATATTCTTTTAAAGGTAAACTAACATTTATTAATTAAGTAACTTAAAAAGTAAGTTTATATTAACATTTAAATTAAATAAAAAAATTTATTTAATATATTAAAAAGAACATGTGTAAATACATTAACACTTGGTAGTAACAAGTGTAGGGTAATTAAGTGATAAAGGACACATGTATGTTTTAAAAAAATACAAGTGGCAAGATTCTATTTTCTCTAAAAATTGAGTTAAACTAATATAATGTTGTAAAAGAGAAACCTGGTCATTTTTCTTTCCCGTTCAAATTTTTTTCAGTTCAAATCTTTTTCCTCTCTAAAACATTTTCTTCTTCCTAAACTAAAAGCTGAAAACAAGAAACTCCAACCTGAAATTCAAATTAAGCAAGCTAGCAACTCAACAAGTAAATCGAACAACTGTTTCAAAGATCAACCTGAGGAGAAATTAATATCAAACAAGAATCAACATCAGTTTCAGTTCCAACATTAAACAACATGCAAGGGATTTCAACAGCAAGCAAAATCAAAATTTAAAAGCCTGGAAATAATCTGCTCTGTTTGTTCTCTGCTTATAAAATGGTGAGTAAACAAATTTTAAAAGCAGTTTTAAATTTTGATTCCACTTTGATATATGAATGGAAATCAAGATGTTTGCCTAAATTCTTGGATTAGAATGAATGCATGTATGTGTATAAATGATGAATGCCTGTGTAGACATAATATAGGCTCTGTTGTAATATTTACAGGATTTGATTTCTTTAAAAATTCAATATCTCATTTTCTAATCATTGTTAGTTTTTGATTTGTAAACAAAAAGTGTTTGAATCCATACAATATCTCTACTAAAAATCATCTGAGGAATTTATATTTGAAATTGGTCTCGAAATATTATAATTTACAGTAAAATGTAAATTAGGCCAAAATTTTATGAATTCAATTCTTAGTTTTGATTGCATGTTTGGAATAGTGTTAGGAAATCAAGAATTTTGGTATGTATATCAAGATTTTTAGATTGGTAATTAAAGAGGATTTTGGGTTTATCTGATTTGGGCATTTCGACCAATCGGAGGTGAACGGCGACGATCTGGGAGTCGTGGCTGGGCACGAAGGTGGAGTAGAAGGTGGAGATCATAGGAAAAATGCTTTTGGAATTTGTTAATGAGGGGATCGATCGAAATTGATCGAGTTAGGGCTTCGTTCTTGTTTTTGGAGGAAGAGGTTCTTTGGGTTTTTGCGGCATCGATAGGCAATCGGGGGTGATCGCGAGTGCTGCTGTGGGTTCAAGGCGACGTGGGGAAGCTACGACTAGGGTGGCGAGTCGTCTGAAGCTCTGAGTGTCGTGGAGGATGGGTTTTCTGGCAAGGGTAAGTTTCGAGCTGATGGGTTTGATGGCGAAAATTCGATTCTCGATAGAAATGGGTTATCTGAGTTGCACGATGGGATGACGAGGTCAAGAGCGACTTGTCGGAGGTCGGAGTTGTGATCGTCGTCGACCAGATTAAGCGTGCACGTGCACGAGCACGTCGGCGTGTATCAGGGATTTTGGGTTTTGGGAAGAAAGGTTGGGCTCGAGTATTCCTCCGGGTATTTGTTGAATTGGCTCGGAGCTGGTATAGGGTTGGGGTAACTCGGGGTAAACGCGGGTTTTAATAGGGTTTTTCTCGGGTTTTAGGTGAGCAAGTTTTAGCATTTAACAGTTTGTTTTTTTTTAGTTTGAAACAAAGAAAATTTTATTTTGTAAAGGATTAAAGTTTTAAAATGAAAGTTAAACAAGTTTTTATATTTTAAAATATGAAAGTTTTAAAATAGAATAAGTTTTAAAGATTTAAAGATTTAATTTAAAATGTGTTTAATAATTTATTGATTTCTAAATCTTATATTTTTAATTTAATTAAGGTTTAATGGTTAAGATTTAGTAATCAATTAAAATAAGAATTTTCTTAAGTATTTAGAATGTTGATTTAATTAAAGATAATTAAATTTGAAAAGGAAATTTAGATAATTAAATTATTTCAATTATAAAGTGTTATTGGTAAATAATTGATTTAAATTAAGATAGTAGTTTCTTAATTAAGAACCTTTAATATAATAAGTTAAGAATCATTTAATTAAATTTAAATGATTAAGTTAAATTAATTAATTTGTGATTACTTAAGATAATCACTTATAAATTAAGTTAAGTATAATTACTTGATGAAGTGATTAAGGAATAATTACTGAATGTAATTAAGTAAAAGGAAAGTTATTTAATAAAATAATTAGAGGATAATTATTTTATGAAAGTAATTAAATAAGAAGTAATTAAGGTTAATTACTTAGTGTTATTAATTAAATAAATTATTTAATTAAGTTAATTAAAGGATTAAGATTAATTATAAGGTAATTAATTAATTGTTAAAGTAATTAATTAAAAGTAATTAATTAAGGAAGATAATTAATTAGAGTTAATTACTGGTTAAGTTTAATCAAAGGTGATTAATAAATTATGGTTTAATTAAAGGTTAATTACTTAATGTAATTAATAATTAATTAAAGGTGTAATTAGGGATCATTAGTTTATAATTAATGATGTGATTAAGAGTTGATTAATTAAGATTAATTAATCCAATGACAACTAATTAATTGTAATTAATTAAGGATTAAAGTAATTAATTATAATTAATTAAATAATGATGTAATTAAAGGTTAATTACTGTATTTGGTTAAGGATAATTAATTTGTGAAATTAATTAAAGATAATTACTTAAATGTAATTAAAGAATGATTAATCAAGGTGGATAATTAGAGAAAGATTAATTAATTTATTTGTAATTAATTAATGATTATATAAGTAAGATTTATAATAAAATAATTAATTTAATTTACTTTAAATTAATTAAGAGATGAAGTAATTAATTTAATTCACTTTAAATTAATTAAAGATAGAGATAGTTAATTTAATTCATTTTAAATTAATTATGTTGTGATTAAGTAAATCATTGCTTATATAAGAATGGATGACATTGATTGTCTTGAATGGATGTAATCTCAGAAATGAGATAAGATGTTGTGTGATATGAATGCTTGGTTGCATTATGATGATAATATAGATTAACTATTGTGAAGTTGATATGGATTACCTATTTGGTTATGAATCATCTGTTTAATTGATAATGTGATTATCAGTTGTGAATTGTGAATTATCTATCTGTATGAATATAGATAAGTTAAATTGTTTAAACCTTTAAACAACTTGGCCTTAAAAGATACGTTTTGGATTTCGATGAGACCGGGATCGGGTTTCCGTATACCGGATTTCCAGGTCTGGAGACCCGAATACCACATCGATCCAAATTAACGATAGGTCGTGAATCTCAAGTGAAGATGAAGATTCAGAGTGCAAGGGTTATTGTCGTTAACTCTGAGGGTGATTCCAAAATGAGTGTAACGAGATAATGCCTTCGGTTTCGTTCGAACCCGGAACGAACTTGTATGGATTGAATGCTTTCAGCACATCGTCAGGCGGACGATGAGCATTCTAAGTGATATGTTCTGATTAAAGGTAATCGTAAACCTCAAGCCTCATCAACCGGGAATGGCTAAAACAGGGGAGGTGCAGCAAGGCTTCGTGGGTAGCACCCACTGAGAGCAAGATAGATCCCTGTCTAGAGGTCCCTTTTCTTTTATTCGGCTTAGTGTGTGGTTGGTCGCGCCAACTACGGGATTGTCTTGTTCGGAATTATCCAGTAAGGGATGGTTCCGGCTTTGTGTTGCAGGGGATTGGGAGTGATCCTCGGTACGGTGATCTAGGCCACGTACTGTGACGGGCGGTACCCCAGTAGCCCTGCCATTGTATGGAATCCAAACTCCAATAAGTGCCGTACGTATTAGTTGTGCCCAACTATGTTGGAATGTGAGATGTAAGCATTTCAGCTATTTCTGTATTTTACTTGAAAACCCTAGACCCTATTATAATATAACTGGATTTCCTATCAAATGTTTTGGTTAGCGTAAGGTAAAAACTTTTCCATGTTTATGTGTGGGAAGTCTTACGTGATACCTTTGTTTTCAAAAGGTTTTGAAGTTAAACAATTTTAACCCGTTTACTCACACCAGACCCATGTCTGACCCAAGTGTTTATTTTCTGTTTTATTAAACTCTTGGGTACTCAAATTTTTACGAGTAGCCAAGGGATTCAGGTTAGCTTTGACGAATCTATGGAGGAGATATGGAGCAGGAGGCTTCAGCATTCGTAGATAGATAGTATTCCGCTGTGTTGGTTGATCTGAGTCTTTTGTTTGAATTGTATCTTGAGTTGTATAATAGACAGAAATTATAACTGTCTATTTTGTTGTATAAGTTGTGTAACTCTGATTATGTAAAGACTATGTAATAGTTATGTGATATATTATATTTTGTTTCGTTCCGCTGTGAGATTCTGATATTGTTTAGTTCTTTCTTTTCTTTCTTTTCTTCTTCTATCCCTTTCTTTCTTAATTCACGATACGTCTTTCTGGGCATAGAAAGTCGGGTCGTGACAAAGCTATTGATCAATCTCATTATGTATTCTCCATAATAAATATGGAGCATCTTTCCTTAGTTAAAAGAGAGAAATTCATCCATAAGAAGTTGTGCCCAATTTACTCGTACATTCCCGCAAATAGCATACAATGCTTTGAAGTTTTCGGGATATACTAAGTGATATGAACCGCCTCTAGGAACTATAGATTTCATCATGAATCGATGAAAGAGTCGGGCTTTAGGTCGAAGTGATGATGTTTGTCTAAAATTTGTAGCATCATCTTCAAAAAATAAATGGCTTATCCGGTCACGACTTGATATATTACAATCTACATCGCGTAACGAAATTCCACCCGGTCGTGCATGCAAAATGTGATTAATTCGATCAATGGAAAGGAAAATTGAAGTGCCACAAACCGATGTCCAAACACAATTGTCAGTGTTTCTCGGCGGATTAACAAGGTTAAGGTTGGCTAGAAATAACTTGACCATAATATGATTGATTTTCAAATTATTTTTCCTATAGTCAAGGAATGTATCAAGTCCACTCTCAATAGCGGCATTTTCAATACCGTAGGGAGCGAAATCAGGGTAACTTACAAATGATTCTTCAAAGATCTTGGCATCTTGAAGTTGTATCCATCTTTGAAGTGCTACATAATTGACAAGCCATGAGGCGATTTGAGTATCTACTGGAGTTGATGAAGATGAAGCATCGGTAGTCTTTGTTCTCTTCTTAGGAGCCATTGTTTTTGAGGAAAAGATAAAAATTTGAGAAAATTTTAATGGGGGCTAGGGTAAAAACCGAAATTGGGAAAGTAAAAGTGAAGAGGTAGGTTGAGAAGGTGAATGAATGGGTTACAAATATGAAGTAAAAAGCAGCAGAAAACACGTTCGGTCGACCGAATTACTGGGTCGGCTGACCGACTGGGTTATCTGAGAACAAGTGGAACTTTCGGGATGGGTTCGGCTGACCGACTCAGGCCTTCAGTCGACCGACCCTGTCAAAAATGCACAGTTTTACTGTTTTTCTTAAAAAAGTTGTATAAATATAAATTTTATTATTGTTGCACTATATTAATACAACTTATTGAAAACAAGCAACATATATATATATATAAAATGTTTAGCCGCCGTTCGTTAAAATCTACGTTCCCAAGAGTTTGGAGACGGAACATCTTCTATAGGTGACCATTTTGGAGCTATTGGAGATTGAGCAGGATTCGAAGAGGATGAAGGTCTATAAGCGGGTTCAGCAATGTCATCCTTCTTTGATGAACAAACTTTCATGGCCATCTTTTCTAGAAAACTTAAACGTCTTGCCGTAACATTTTGTTCATAGTAAAGTTCCCGCTGCACATCCATTTGTTGTTGTTGATAGTGGTGTATCTCATCAATTTTCTGTTTAGTTGATGGAGATATTACCATTGCATTCTTGCCTTTTTTCTTTTCCGGTGTATAGCCTGTATGGGAGTTTTCCCATGGTTTCCATCCATGTCGGGGGTCTTTATCCGGGGAAGAAGAAAAGTCAAGGACACGTTTAGGCATGGGAAAGATATGATAGGGTCCGTTTTCAGGAATGCAGTCGGAACCATCATAGTCCGGAGATGTATACGATAGACGAGAGTTTTCGGAATTATAGAAGTCATTGTTTGAAGACATTTTCAAGTTTTGATTTTAAAACTTTCTTAGTATATGTTTTGAAAAATAAGCATAGTATATATAAGCATTTGTTTGCTAAAAGATGAGTGGATAGGAGCTAGTTTTAATTATAATCACAGAAGTTTAACAACAAAGCCATTTGTAAATGGGTAATTATATAAATATAGAACTAAAAATAGCTTTAGACTGAAACAAGAAAAACCCATAGCTCAAGTAGCTATAACACAACATTTAGCAAGCAAGTCAGAGGTCATGAGTTCGAGTCACACCTTGGTCAGAAATAAAACAATTTTTGTTTTTCAATATATTTTTATTTATAAATTTTTTATAGACATTATTCCTAAGTCTCGTCTAAGTTTTATAAAAATATTTTCATTTAATGGTTTAGTAAAAATGTCAGCAATTTGATTTTCGGTATTAATAAATTCTAAATTTATCAATCCTTTTTCCAAATAATCACGAAGAAAGTGATGACGAATATCGATGTGTTTTGTTCGTGAGTGGTTGACCAGATTTTTAGAAAGATTTATTGCACTAGTATTATCACAATAAATTATAGATTTTTCAAGGTGACAATTAAAATCCTGAAGTGTTTGTTGCATGTAAATAACTTTTGCACATGCCAAAGCAGCAGATATATATTCTGCTTCACATGTCGATAAAGAAACGCAGTTTTGTTTCTTACTGAACCAAGAGACTAAGGATCGTCCAATGAAATGACACGTTCCGCTCGTACTTTTTCGATCCATCCGAATTCCTCCAAAATCAGCGTCGCTATAGGAGACTAATTCGAAAGGACATTCTTTTGGATAAAATAGTCTGAAATCTTTGGTTTTAGTTAGATAACGAATAATGCGTTTAACTGCTCGCATATGTGACTCTTTGGGATTTGCTTGAAATCGAGCACATAAACAAACACTCATCATTATATCGGGTCGACTCGCTGTTAAATATAACAAAGATCCAATCATACTACGATACAGTTTCTGATCAACACTTTTGCCCTCCTAGTCTCTATCGAGATGAGTAGTTGTGCTCATTGGAGTTGGTTTGGCAGAAGTGTTTTCCAGACCAAATCGTTTAATTAAATTATAACAATATTTTTCTTGATTAATAAAAATTCCATTTTCAACTTGTTTAATTTGTAATCCAAGAAAATATGACAATTCTCCCATATGAGACATTTCAAATTCATTTGTCATTATAGTCGAAACTTCCTGACATAACTTTTCATTTGTCGAGCCAAAAATAATATCATCAACATATATTTGAATTATTAAAATATCTTTCTTAGTTTTCTTAATAAAAAGTGTTTGATCGACTTTACCTATTTCAAAACCAGATTCTAATAAATAGCTTTTAAGACGATCATACCAAGCACGTGGTGCTTGTTTTAAACCGTATAGGGTCTTTTTGAGTTTATAAACATGATCTGGATATTTTTCATGATTGAAAAGTGGTGGTTGTTCAACAAAAACATTTTCTTTTATATAACCATTTAAAAAAGCACTTTTAACATCCATTTGATACAGTTTAAAATTATGAAAACACGCGACCAATAAGATTCGTATTGCTTCAAGTCGGGAAACTGGAGCAAACGTTTCTTCGTAATCAATTCCCTCTTCTTGATTATATCCTTGTGCAACTAATCTAGCTTTATTCCTAGTTATATTTCCTAGTTTATCTGCTTTATTTTTGAAAACCCATTTAGTACCAATGACTGATTGATCACTAGGTCTAGGAACGAGTTCCCGAACTTCGTTTCGTTCGTATTTATTTAGTTCTTCTTGCATGGCAAGAATCCAGTAGTCATCAGTTGATGCTTCTTTTATATTCTTAGGTTCTATATTAGAGAGAAAAGCTACATGTCCAACTTGATTTAATTGATGTCTGGTTTTAACATTCGTATTAATTTCTCCGATTATATTTTGCACAGGATGATCTCGTAAATTCTAGGTGGAGATTTTATTATATTAGGAGTAATATTCTTATTTTTAGTAATATCATGATCATTATCGAAATTTTCATTAGTATTACTATTTTCATTCTGAGTAGTTTCATCATCAGAATCAATAGTAATATTTGGATTTATATTTTTAAAATTTTCGTCAAATGAAACATGTAAACTTTCTTCAATAATTTGAGTTCTTTTATTATAAATTCGATAAGCCTTGCTTCATTCCGAATATCCAACGAATATTCCTTCATCGGATTTTGGATCGAATTTGCCTAGCTGATCTTTAGTATTCAAAATAAAACATTTAGAACCAAAAACTTTATGATATGAAATATTTGGTTTTCTTCCATTTAGAAGTTCATATGGAGTATTCTTAGTTAACGGTCGAATAGAAACACGATTCAACACATAACAAGCAGTAGCTACAGCTTCTGCCCAAAAGTGTTTCGATAAAGTGGTTCCATTTAATAAAGTTCTCGCACATTCTTGTAACGTTCTATTTTTCCTTTCTACAACTCCATTTTGTTGTGGTGTTCTAGGAAACGAAAAATTATGGTTAATACCTTTCTTGTTACAAAATTGTTCAAAAGCTTCATTTTCAAATTCTCCTCCATGATCACTTCTGATATTTTTAATTTTCAAACTTTTAATATTTTGAATTCTTTTAACAAAAACTTTAAAATTATCGAAAGTATCACTTTTATTTTTCAAAAAGAAAATCCAAGTGTATCTAGAAAAATCATCTACGATAACAAACACATATATATTATGATTAATAGACTGAACTTGAGTTGGACCAAAAAGATCCATGTGTAAAAGTTCAAGTGGTTGTTCTGTAGATATTACCTTTTTAGATTTAAAAGAAGATTTTGTTAATTTCCTAATTTACATTCATCACAAAATATATTAGTTTTGAATTTTATATTGGGTAATCCTTTAACTAATTTATTTTTAGCTAATTTGTTGATGGTTTTAAAATTAACATGACAAAATCTTTTGTGCCAAAGACAAGAATCGTTTTCTTTAGCTACTAAACAAAAATTTGAATCATTATTAGCATTCATATTTGAGATATAAATGTTTTTATCTCTTATTCCTTCGAAAATAGTGTTATGATTTTTATCGAAAATATTACATTTATTTTCTGAAAAAGTTATATTAAAACCTTTATCACATAGCTGACTAATACTCAATAAATTATGTTTTAAATTTTTAACTAATAAAACATCAGTAATGAGAGGTAAATTAGTGGTACCGTTGCTGCTGACATCGCCTTTACCGATGATATATCCTTTAGAGTTATCTCCAAAAGTGACTGATCCTCCATTTGAGTAGATAATATTTGACAACATTTCTTTGTTTCCAGTCATGTGTTTTGAGCAACCGCTATCTAAAATCCATTTTCCTCTCCTTTTATGTGGTACCTGCAAAAATTTATAAAAAGTTGGTACCCATTTCTTTTTAGGGTCCTAAGAGTTAGATCTTAGGAAGCCAAACCCATACGGGTTCAGAATTCCCTTTATAAACATAATTCTTGTTATTATAAACAATTTCCATAAACATTTTGATATGTTTATTCCTTATCAAAATATTATTTGATTTTGGAATCCATATCTTGATGGTTTTAGTGTTTGGGTAAACTATTTTCTTAATATCCTTCTTAATATTATTATTAATCTTACTTTTAGCAAAATTATTTTGTTTCTTAAATCGTAGTCCAGATTTATTGTTAGAGGATTGAGAATTTTCAAGTATTCTAGAAAGATTCTCTCTTCCTTTATTGAAATTAGATACATTTTTAGAGATATCATCAAATTTTATTTTAAGACTAGATTTCTCTAACTCTAAAGACTTAATTTTAGAGTTTAAACTATTATTTTCCAAAAATAAAACATCATCTTTTTTCTGAATTTCTAGTTCTTCAAATATTGAAGAAATTTGAGAAGATAAGTTAGAATTCAATTGTTGAGAAATTTCAAGTTCTTCTTCTAATATTTTCTTCTCATCTTTCAGCATATCTACTTCTAAGACTGTCCTATCTAACTTTCTTTGCAACTCCTTATTTTTCTTTTTAAGTTGCTTTGCTAAATCTACTAATTCTGAATTAATTTCAATTAAATCTTCAAAAGTAAGATCACTTACATCGTCTGACGAAGCCATGAAGCATACATTTGCTTGTTCATTTTCATTATCACTTTCGCTCTCGGATGAGGATGATGAGTCAGTGTCGTCCCAAGTGAATGAAAAAGCTCTTCGTTTGGTTTTGTCCTTCTTGAAATTTCTCTTTTTACGCTCTGGACAATCCTTCTTCATGTGTCCTTTCTTATGACATTCATAACATTCCATTGCTGAAGATGATGGTTTGCTGCTATTGGAATTGTTGTTGAAATTATTTTTGTTTCCCTTGAATTTGTTTCTGCTGAATTTCAAAAAAATTTTTTGAAATTTTTAGCGATCATTGCCATATCTTCATTATTTGAGTCGGAATCATCTTTTCTGCTTGGAATGCCACATTCTTCTTTTCTTGTGCTCCATTTCTCTTTGCCTGCAAATATACTTCGTAGGACATTAAATTACCTATCAATTCTTCTGGTTTTAATGTTGACAAATCAGTTGCTTCTTCAATAGCTAGGACTTTTCGTTCCCATTCGTCCGTTAAAGAATTTAAGATTTTTGTAACAACATCAAAATCAGTAAACTTTTGTTCTAATGATAGTAAAGCATGATAAATATCCTGAAATCTAGAGTACATGTCATTTATAGATTCATTTGGCCTCATTTTGAAATTTTCAAACTGATTTTTCAACATAGAGATTATGCTTAATTTAACTTTGTTCGTTCCTTCATGTGTTATCTTAAGTGTTCTCCAAATTTCATAACCAGAAGTGCACATGCTAACTCTATTGAATTCATTTGTATCTAATGCACAAAATAAAATATTCATAGCCTTTGCATTTGATGTAGCATCTAGTTTTTGTGTGTTACTCCAAGTTGAGTATTCTCCAGTAGGAGTTGTGTACTCACTTTGTATAACATTCCAGATATCAAATCCACTAGACTGCATATAGATTCTCATCCTAGTTGACCAATAATTATAATTTATACCATTAAAAAGTGGAGGTCGTGAAGTTGATTGACCCTCTGTGAAACTAGTATTAGTGTTAGTGTCAAAATCGTTAGTATGTGTTGTTGCCATATTACTAGAAATAGATATCAAATAACTTTGTGACGGTTATAGGATAACCTTGCTCTGATACCAAATGAAAGTGTACGTGCAGTACTAAGGATCGTGTAATATGATATATAAATGCAGAAACTGATAGTAGCAGTAAAATAAAAATTAAAGTAAGCACACCAGGAATTTTTATATTGGTTCGAACTTCCCGTTCTACGTCCAGTCCCAGAATACCCTCTGGATTTAAACTAAACCCCTCACTTAACCCGGAGGAATAGGTATACGACACATGAGCAGCCGAACAGGAATTTTTCCGCCTCAATAGCCGAAGAGGACTTCAAACTTAATACAAATAATTTGTTGACGAATGTGTTCTGAATAACACGGATTGTCTTTTGATAGTACAATTCTCCTATAATCAAATCCTCAAGAGTATATAGTGTGTGTGAAGATTAGAAGGAGGATAATCGCGTAGAATCGAAGTATATGAATTAATTCAGTGATTCTAGCGATATTGAATGAGAATGAATGCTTTTTATTTGCAGAGAATAATAGAGAATAGATTTCAGAATTATAAACAAGAAATTGGTTGTTGTAGAAGTAAATTGAACATGTTTATATAATTGTAGAATAGTTACAATCTTTCATGAAGAGTTTCAATCAAAAGTTGTGTCCGTATCTCTTGGATTGAAGGAGATTCCTCTTCACGAACGATCGCAACTCTTTAGAAAACTAGCCGTTATTCTCAGGTCGGTTGGCCAAGAAAACTGGCCGGTCAGCTGAGTTTCAATAACGTACATAGAACAGTGCATATCTATGCATTGACACAGAGTCGGTCGACCGAAGTTCCTGGTCGGTCGGCCGATCTGCTGTCAATTGCACAGTGCACACTTTTTCATGTATAAATTAATGTATAATAATTTGTGTGTGTGTGTGACTACTTGAGGAATGATTTTAACAATATTCTAAGACTCAATACAATAAAACATTCATACTAATCTCTGGATTGTAGTCTTGTCTCCTTTGTAGTGCACAATATACGCTTATTCTCTTTTTGTCGCTTTCGTATAGTATTCTCGTCGTATGATCTCTGAAGCTTGTGTCATGAATCAAAACTCATGAATCAACAGCATCCACTTCCTATCATCTAGTAGTCTAACGCATCATAAAATCACTTCCTAAACTTTACTCCTATCCCCAAAAAGGGAATTTAGGTGGAGAATTTAACATTCTTACCACACTATAATCTTTCTATTCCTGTAGTACAGTGAAAATTTCTTCGCTGCCCTGGATTTACTCCAAATTTTGCATACACAAAATGCATAATGAGGCTTATTTTCAAGCTCTAAAATGGAAATAAGTCTAAAAATAGACTTGTGTACGTCGTCGACAAGGTATGGAAATAGAAATTCCAAGGCTAAAACAGTTTTGCCCTTGTTATCGCTAGCATTTATCGCATCGTCGACCCTAATGCACTACTAAATTCGCAAATTCTAACTCTATTTGCTTTCCCTGCGCCTAACATGGACCTTCAAAATCAAAGTTTTCACAAAAATCTTTCTCACTTTTCAAATTTGTAAGTCATTTGGAAAATAAAATCCCAAAATATTTAGACGTACATTTTCCCTTGAAGTAAAATTTTGAACAAAAACTCTAAAAATAACTAATTTACAAAAAAAATTTGTACTTATCTCTCTCTTTCTTTTTTATTTTTTTTCTAAAAGTTAAATTTTCAAATCAAGAGGAATTTTTTTTAAAATATTTTCCTTCTCAAATTTTTTGATAAATCAAGCCACACTTTCAATGTAGTCGGAAGTCGATCATGTGCTAAATGCACAGACCAAATTCCAAAATTCTACAATTAACCTTTACCCAATATTTTGACAAAATGTTAACACATTTATTATACAAAAGTTTTAGCTTTTAAGGAACATGAGCGACGACCCGCGATATCGAAACAACTTTATCATGTCCTTCACTAAAATTTCCAATTATTCTAACTTTCAGTCTTATATTGCATTTACTGTTAGTTAAGTGTCATTATGAGATTCCTATATTCATATTGTTTCTCCACTATGCATATATATATATATATATATATATATATATATATAAGAGCGATTCTCATATCCAGAAACAATAACGTAGAAAATGAATAGAAACTCATAATATCGTGCATGCCTTTTATAAGAGACAACCGACAGTTTTGCAACCCAACAACCCAAAACAAATGCTGGAAATAAAAGATACAACAATCCTAAATAAAACATCACCCTAGAACTGTGAGAAGGCCTCGTTCCGTGGTTGGAGCTCGAGCCATTGTCGGGGCCGTGGAATGGTCGTAGCATGGCGGTTATGCACCCAATCTCGTGCCCTTGGCACTGCTGCTCCGTCCTAATCTCTCAGAGCTCTAATTGAACCTGACAGATAACGATAAACTCAAGACTCATGTATCCCTCAGCACCCTATGCTATCCCCTGCTGCTGGTGCTGCGGCTCCATCCTAATCTCTTAGAGCTCTAATTGAACCTGACAGATAACGACAAACTCAGGACTCATGTATCCCTCAACACCCTATGCTATCCCCTGCTACTGGTGCTGCGGCTCTGGTGGTGGTGCAGATGGTGCGGCAGGTGGTAAAGGAATATTCATCCTCTTCATGGTGGTCCGTTCGATGGTAGGAGGGACTTTCCCAACTACTGGCTCTCCCCTCAAATTTACCCTGTAGTGCCTAAACACTTGAGTGAGCAAGTGGCAATATGGAAAGTGAGTCCTCGGTGTACCAACTCCTTGATCGACCATATAAAGCATCAAGACACGAGCCCAATTGATTGTACACCGCCAATTATAGCATAGGCGGCTTTCCACACTGAAGTGTAGATCTGGTCAAGGCTCCCATCTTTGGAATGATGTTGTGCTAAATGATGCGCACAAAGAGATGGGCCACCGGTCACAAATTGTTGGTTCTCCAATCACCGACATTCTCAGAAAATATCCGTTGTAGATTCTCAGGATCAGTCATCTCTATGTCATCCAAATCTGCGCCTACTGCAGATATCTCCAAAATTCCAGTGAGATCATCATCTAACATCTCAATCCGAGCTCCTTTCACCTTGGACTCAATGTAACTATTGCCATCATCGTAATTCTGCAACATTTGTGCATCGAAAAGACGAACGCAATGCATGTAATATTCCTTCTCATAAGTCTCGAAGCGGAGGAGCGATGCAAGTCCTACCACGACGAAAATCCCTTCAAGCCCAAGAGCGAAAAAATATCCCAACTTCACTGGTCGCCCGTGAAGGAAATCAAAGTCCGCTATTCCGATATAGGTGGCGATCTTCTGCTCGCTCCGGTCAAGCTAAGAAGCTTCTTGTGGAGTGAGGCTGGGATAACAAGAGGAAGAGTCATCGGTACGTGGCAGAGACATGGGCTGAGGGCAGTTGGAAAAGGGAGAAAAGGGTTTAGATTCGGAGTAGTGGTCGGGCAAGATCTGATGCACAAGGATTTTGGTGTCGGTTGGTGAAGGAATGGAGGAGAGAGAGCTTTAGTTAAGCGGAGGAAGAGGGAGATGGAAACGGGTTTGGCTAAAAAAATTGAAGAGGTAGAGCGTGAGGGAGGTGCGGTGGTTGAAGGTTTCGATGCACCTTATATTCGCGTTCCAGGTTCGGGTTCGGTCCGAGTTCACCTAGCGTGGACCGCTATTAGGTCAACTGGTCGACTGCTAGTCCAGATTTGGGCACGGCCTGAACTTGGACCTAGTTGGGCCAGTTAAATTAATTAATATCCTATGACCGTTCCGCGCACCATCTTCAGCTTAACCTATCCCAAAAAATTCAATCTTCCACATGGCGGTATCCACCTTACCATGTAGACACTTTCTTGGCAAGATTATGATAGCCTCAACAAAACCGTTGCGACCAACAACACTTCCAAAAACCGGAAAATATTCCAGCTGCTATTCCCTGCCTACTTCGCATAGAAATATTTCTTTGAATAGCTAGTGGGTTCAACAACACTTCAAACTACATGCCCCAATAAAGTTGATGTCATTCCTATTTTGTCTGTACCTTAAAGAAAGAAAATATGAAAACCTTGAGCTAAGTATATGCTCCTTTATACTTGTTTCTAAATAATAGAAACTATTTCATACCAAAACTTCCCTTAAAAGTCAAGCTTATATATAAATATTTCAGGGTTTCCAAAAACCTTTTTTTAAAACACAAATTTCCCATATTGGAAGGCTGTTTTCTTGCCAAAATTCAATATCAAGCCTTTACTGGTATATGCATATAAATATTTAAGGATTTAAAGAACTAATCTTTTATAAACCAAAAATTTCTTAACACGACCAATCTAGTGGTATATGTATTTCTTTGAAAATTAAAATTTCAATAACTTTCCCAAAACGAAACTTCCAAAATAAGTTCTCGTGAAAAGAAATCCTTTAAAAACCTTTTTTCAAAAATCTTAGGCATTTCCAGAATATACTTTATAAAAATTCTCTCACAGTTTTTAGACTGAGGAATTGACATTAATTATTCAAATAAAAACCCGGTTTGCCATCAAAGACATGATCAATGAACACACCCTAACAAAACTTGCTTTCGGACAATTGTGACATACAAAATCTAATTTCCTATCCATCTAGAATAATTGTGTGTCTCCAAATAGAACTCAAAATCAAAAATCATAAGGTAGCTAGAATCTCAATCGTTAAGTCGAACACCTCCAGTCTCCGGGATTCAGCCATATGTCGTACTCATGCTCTTCATTAATGGTGCTTTATGCATTGCCAGCACTCCATGGGGTACTTCGAAGTCGGCGTGAAAATCTTAGTTCTAAGATATTTCCAACTCATAGTTTCTTTGCCCATTCCTTCAGAGTAGAACGGAAACTACTTCTATAGTCGAAACTCTTATAATCTAACGTAAAAAATATAGTATTACTAGATAGGAAAGTACGGATATGTTCTCTCAATTTATCCTAATCCCTCTGATCTACTAATCTAGGCTCTGATACTAAATGTAACAACCCGCACCTTAATGGGTCCAAATTTCGACAAAAATCAAAATCCAACTCCATCAAAGTACAGATCGTTGGATTTGGTACCTGCAAATAAGCATGAGCATTATCAGAGATTGACAGAAACCTAAACTCACAGCGGAAACAATAATATGATAAGTATACTGACTATGACTACTACCTTGGAATTAATGGTATCCCTAGAATAGCAGATTATCACATCAGCATCGAGCATGAGAGAAAGAAGGCTCTTCACCAATAAAGCACATCCAGCTCTAGTGACCTGTTCCTCTAAATCTATCCCATGGGTTGTAATGAGGAGAGGGTCAGAACAACGTTCTAGTGACTGGAAAAATATAAAATGTCCATAACATAAACTTATACCGATAGGTTTCCATTTATTTGTTATGTTCATCAAGGTTAGCAATTCTAATCTAACTTGCATTGCACACACGAATAATTACTTACCCCTTCCCAAGGTAACGTAATACAAATGAAGCCATATAAACCACCCAATAGTTCCAAACCCATTTGACACTTAATACTTCTAAGAAGTAGGCTTCTATAATACTTTTAAAAGAGAAATATGCAGACTCTGTCATTTACGACTTTAATTAAGGTAGACCCAATCATTTAAGACCTATTCCCAAGGTGGTTTCCTAACAATGTTGTCAATGGTAGATGGGTCCTAGCTACAAGATCTCTAACCACTATCTAAGGCTTCCGACATTTAATGTCCAACCCGCATTTATCGTCGATAAAATCATATCATGTAATAAATAGTACCCAAGCCACTAAATACCTTTGATTAGAAAATAGGCAAACTCTGGTCATTTAAGAACTTAACTAAGGCAGACCCCATCATTTAAGACCTATCCCCAAGGCGTGCTCCTAAATGGGACTATTATTATTACGATTTTAGCAATGTAAAAGACTGTACCTAAGCCACTTAATAATTTCCAGTGGAAAATAGGCAGACCCTGTCATTTAAGACCTACTTCCAAAAGCGTGCTCCTCAATGGTACTATCTAGCGTCATTGCTTGGAAATCTCATTGAGCTACTCAATAATTCTTTTGTAAGAAAGAGGTGGACTTTATAGTCATTTAAGACCCCAAACCTGAAGCGATCCCTTCCCAAGATATCCACTCTCACTCTTCAATTATAAATATGACATCTGATTAGGTTACTTCTTTCGGTAGGGAGGCGGACCCTTCAGCCACTTAATACCTCAACACTGAAGTAAACCCTTTTTAGAGACATCCTTATTTATTTTTTGGAATCTCACAAGGTTACTTAATACTTCCATTTAGGAGAGGGGAAGACCCTTCAGCCACTTAATACCACAAACTAGAAGTGAACCCCTATGGAGATATCCCTCACCGCTCCTAATTCCAAATTTGGATCATTTAATACTACCCGTTTAAGAAATCAAGCTCAATTTCTCACATCATCATGGGTCCTTGGATTAGTGCTATCTTACATCAGTAGTAAGTACACCCGACCACTGGTAGCCTCAAAGTGAAGGGCGGTCATTCGTCGAGTGACTCTACTGACCTTGCATCACCAACCCACTAAGTCTAATTAACCATCCTAAGTTTTTGTTTATATTATCTTAGGTAAACATTGGACTTAGCTTATTAATTCCCTTTTTATTTAAGGTAATAAGGTTTACCTTAATTATTTAGGTACCCATAAATCCCCGTTTAGTTCTCATAAATGTCAATTTGTTCATAAAATCCTAACAGACATTTTCTAAGACATTTATGTATGATTACTAATTTCAAATCAGTAAACTTGTATATATATTCCATTTTTATCAGTCCTATTAATTCATTTACCCTATAAAATTATTGCAGCTCCCATATTTATTACCATTTATTGGAGTTACAAACTTTTAAATTCTTTTCTCATTGGTTAATTATCTTAAACGCGAATACTACGTGCAAGCGTCATTATTAGCTTTTTATGTAAGTATTATAAGCACAATAATTACATGCAATTAATCTACTTTTATCAAATATGTTCTAGTTATATCTTTACTAGAATATACTTTTCCATGTTAAATTATTGAAATCATATCTAAAAAGATTATCCGCTATAATTTCCATAAATTAGTCCAAAACGAAATATTTAACTTTAAAATATAAAAGATTACATCGTTTGAAATTACAAGGAATAATTATTTCTTTTTATTATTGAAATAGACAGTGTAAACTACAATGAATTCATACTTTACACATCTCTTTCTCTTTCTATTTGTATTTATTCCTTGCTAGATCAAACACTGTATTTTTCTAAAAGGGAAAGAAATCAAACTAATTTATAAATATTAAACGGATCTAAATTCCAACAATCCTAAACGTAGGAAAATTTACAGTCCAACAAGATTAGGGTAATAATCCAAATTTATAACATTAATATACAATGTATTTCATACTTTTGGGACTGATTCCAGATCAGGTTTTATACAATGCTAAATTAATTCATAAACAAGAATATATAGACGACATTTATTATATTCAGATCGTATTCAATTTGTTGCCTACAACTTATATACAATTATCCAATTAGGTATAAAAATCAAATAAACACCAATGGGATACTTTTATATTATAACAATCTATAAAATTCCCACTCACCTTTTAAAAGTGATCTAAATATCTAGATCTGAAGTAGAATCTTTGATTCATCTCCAAATCCCTTTTAATCTAAGAGATATGTATAAAAGGGTATATACATACATTAGAATTATAGATCTGAGAAAAGATTTTGGATTGGAAGAGAAAATAGGTACAGATATATATAAATATATAGATTACCTTAAATACGCATATGGTTGATTCTCTTCTCTTCTCCTTTTTATTAGATTATTACACTTCTCTGATTTGTATGAATATATATACAAATATCTTATAATTATAATTTAGAAAGAAATTGGAGAAGAAGAAATAGTGGAGCTTCGAAGCTGCCTCCACAAAAATATGTGAAGAGAATGGAGGGTTAGGCCTAAATTTATAGGCGCTAAAATCAACTAACCATTAGATCGAAATATTTTAAATCCGGTCTGGGTAATTAATATAAAAACGTTAATTTTTTCTTATTTAATTATTTTCGTTCCAAATTCGTTTCTCATCCATAACTTCTTTGTTTGGACTCCGATCGCAAAACTCCAAATATGAAAGTTGCTCAAAATTTCACCGTGAACGCAATAGTGCAAGTTTCGTAGTCAAATTTCATCGTTTGCACAAATTCTGTTTTTGGTGCCTTATTAATTAACTAACTAAAGAATTAAATAACTAATGCCAAATTATGGGGTGTTACATCTGGAAGAGCATTCGGGCTTACAATTAGAGGTATTCTTGGTAAGGTACAATATAGGATATATAGGACATATTACTGGTCTAAATGGTACTGTCCAAATACTATCATGGTAAGACTTAAGATTATTATTCACTAGATATTTTTGTTCTTACCCCCTCCTAATTATAAAGCACAGGTTAGAGGGAATGATGTTGATTAAGAAGATGAAGGCAGAGGCGAAGACTTGTGGCCGTCTATCTATCTATTTATGTTTTTGGTATATTTTGATGTACCTAGTTTTTGATATGTTGATGTTATTTTAGGTATATTGTATTTTGGATATTTAGAATGATATGTTATATTTCTGTGATTTGAATTCTTTATGAAATGGGTACTTATTTATGTTATTATATTTTATCTTTTTCATTATAAGATTCTAATAGCATAGATAGATAGCTCCGTATATTTTTCATTATACCAATTTTACGAATCAAATACCAATTTTGGAATGGGCCTAAGTTTCGACGGGCTTTTACTGAATCGAAAATTAAACCCATTTCGAGGTGGGTTGTCACGTTTGATATTAGAACCAGGTTACCCAATTAACGGGAATAGGTATACGTAAGTGTGCATATTTTTTATTTTGAAAGTATTTTTCAAAACTCTGCTACATACATATACACTTATTTGAACATATGCAAACACAATAGGCAAATTGTAACGACCCGCCTTTTTGGACAGTTTAAACCGACGATCAAACACACACGTCGACTCAAACCATACAAAAGGGCAGATGGTTATTGGGGTAAATAAGAAAAGAAGAGAAAAGGAAAAAGAAACAATCACAGAATCTCACAGCGGAAAGATAAAATATAATAATCAAATAAACAGTTCAAGAAGTTGTTTAATATACTTTTGATTATCATTTATACATCATTTATCAGAGTTATACATATACAACAGAACAAATAAAATAATGCAGCAGACAGCATGATGCAAGGATAATAATAGTAATAGTATACCAAATCTTCGTCTTCGTCCTTCAGAATAGATCTTCAATAAGCTGAAAAACTCAGGACTGACCCGAGCGAAATGAAAAGACAAAACACTCGAGTCAGGACTAAACATCCTTATGTAAGTTAATCAATCGTAAATAAATATGAATGCAACGGCGTTAGAGATGTTTACGGGGTTTGACATCTACTATCCAGTGTCAATGTGAGTGTAATAACTTAAGAGATGTTACGGGATTTTCCATCTCTCAAGGATCCGTTAAACTATCTACTATATAATAGAATACGCTATATACAGTAATGTCTATCATAAAGTAAAATATCAAACTAGCGTTAAGCCATGGCCCATTCCACCCTTAACACATTTTTATTCCCAAGAGCATATACAAGATCGTAGTTTCCCCAAAACCGGAAGTCACCAGAGGGCAATCCATATGCTAAAGGTACAAACCAAAATCGTAGTGGTCGCGAATAGGATAATCAGTATGACAAGGTACATGAGGCGATACCAACTAGGATACTAGTAGTTGCCTGATCCGGACTGATGTTGAGCATAGCAGCTACTACCTCAACACCGTGAAACAACACTCCCAAATCAAGGGGTGCACCCAAATCGAATCACAAATGTAATAGATATGGTAACGAAGAAGTGTGTCCGCTAGAGGTGGCGAACCTCAATGGCCCGGCGCGGCTCCTGTTTTAGTCATGTCAGGGGTCATCCAATATCGTTCTCTTTCTTCAGTCAACGCGTTCATCAAACCATCCACTTCATTCTGGATCAACACTCCGCGTATATTAGATATTAAAGTGGTTTACGGTATCGACAGAGAGTATGTCCATATCCGATCCCGGTCTCTTTAATAACTACGTATTATTACACCGATGGCTCTTTTAAAATTTCAAAATCAATTCATACTTGATATCAAAATATCATATTCGCTTCAAAATCAAATCCATTTCAAATATCATTATATCTATTCAAGATGTAAGATTCCATTTCAAAATCATTTTTCGCCTCAATATCTCATTTCGATTTCAATACCATTTCGAATTTCAATTTAGGTTGCAACTTCATTTAACCCAATTAGTATTTAAATTCAAGATTTAAATATAAACATTTCACCTTATTGACCTGCTTGAAATTTTTAGAAAATAGTTTTAAGTAGTTTAAAAGTAGTTTAAATAATTAAAATACTAAAAATACTTAAAATCTTTAAATGGATTTCAAATAGATAAATTAGTTTAAAATAATTTAGATTGGGTTTAGTAGATTTAAAATAGAATAAAATAGTTTAAGTATTTAAAGATGGTTTATATAACAGAGAAATTTGGAAACAAAATGAAACAGCTTCAAAACCAAACCATTTCAATTATAACTTCCCAATTCAAATCAATTTCAATTCCAATTCTACCGATTCAATTTCGATTTCAATTCAAATCAATGTCAACTTGACTTCAAATTAATTCAATTCCACATTCACCTTTAATTAATTCAATTTCAATTTATATCGATTTGGAGCTTGATTTTCAAAATATCAATTTATAACACTTAACAAAATTATCCTTCAATATTCAACTTTTAAATCCAATTTCAAATATGATTCAATTCCAAGCTCAATTTCAAAATATCATTTTATATTACTTTTACTTAGTAATACTCAAAGCTCGAGATAATGTTCAATCTTTAAAACAAATAAATTTCCGAAATTCAATCATACCCCAATTTTAAATTTCAAAGTCTCAACTTAAATTATTTAACAATTTCTTTTAACCCAAAATTTATTTCAACATTCCAAACTCAATTTGCGATAAATTCGATTTCTATACATTGATTTTATTTATAACTTTTAAATCAAAACATTCAAATAAATTTCAAACCAACTATTTTAAAAATTATTAAATTAACCAATCCGGTGTCCGTATATAGTTTTCTATCCTATGGCCAAGTGATTAGTTATTTCAATTAAATGTCAGGGATGAATATATATCACTTAACCAAATCCCAGTGTCATATGTATGCATAACAGGATATATATAAGCAAATAAACATCCAAACATTTAAATATCAACCAATAGCATCCATCGAAATACATCATCCAATAGACAATACAATTCACGGCAATTTCATAGTTATCAATATCAGGTAATTTAATCGCAATTAAATTTTTATTTCAATTTGACTGTCAATTTAATTTTCAACGGTGAATTCAAATGACAATCTATATGACAATTAAATTTTATCAAACAACGACAAATAAAATTCATATCACTTCATAATATCAAATTTAACTACCATAAAGATATTCAGTACGTTGTGAGCGTTATAAAACACTCACCTTGGTTTTCAATTTCAAATCGAATCGAACGACGTTCGATTTAACCTGAAATTTTAGTTAGCTCCAAATGTCCCCAAATCAATTCCATGACGTAGAGCTTGTCACCACGATTCCAACGCAAAAAGTTTCGTCCAATTCTGATAAAGTATGAAGGAGTTATGCTATTTTCAAGTTTGAATACAAATTTATAAAGTTAATTTACAAATTCTTCTTTTAATTACACTGCAAAGATCGTGGCCGTTGATTCGAAGAAGCAGATCCAGGCCGCTCGATGCCTTCCTCTACCATTCATTCGCCCCAGGGTTTCAAGAACCCATAGCCGCCATTCAACCCACGATGGTCGCGACCACCACGACGCTCCAGAACACGATCAGAGACCTCCATTCCAAAGCTATGACCCCCTCCACCTTCGACCAGAGTCTCACCAAACTCGGTTGCCCCTGCTTCTCGATCCACGTGCACGAACAGCCGGAGAACGCGGCGACCCCCTGACCTCCACACGACGAACGAACGCAATTCCTCCGTTGGATCTGTAGATCGCTTCGAGCTCTAGAACTTTGCAGTTGAAGATTTGTGCTAATTGTTTACGGATTTGAAGAGAATTGGAGGAGAAAGATGGAAGAGTCTCGGCCATTAATCAATAGAACGGCGGCTGGAGCAAATAGCTAGGGTTTTCTGGTGTGAACGTGAATATATACGTATAGAATATTATTAAAATATTATTTTCCAAAATTCAAGCTTTTTCAAACAAACTCCAAACGAGACGTGCCGTCTGGCGTTCGTAATGTTTTACCCGCATTCCGAACACAATGGAACGTGTTTCGGAGGCTAATTTGATCGTAAGTGGAAGATAGCTTTTTGAATCGAATTAAAATATTAAATTTTCGACATTTATTTCAATGCGTTTCTAACCCGTACGATCAAACGATAACTTCAAATGCTACGAAATTTGAAATCTGATAATAACACTCTATTACGGATCGAATGGAACTGGTTTCGTCGAATTCTAAGACTGTGCCCCGAAAGGCTATTCTAACTCGTCGATTAAATCGACGACTTTTTCAAAATTTACAGAATTTCTTAAAATTCCAATTTTAACATCTTATTAATTCTATTATAATCCAAATATAACTTATATTCACTTTGGAAATCAATTTGAATCATATTAAATCAAATTTCAGTTATTCACTCTATTTTCATACATTAAATTTCAATACCAAATTAATCATATCAAATTCGAAATTTAATTATTCAACGTTTGTAATATTAAATTTAAACAAATTTGATTATTCTTAAATCACTATCTTTTGAAATATTCAAAACGAACTTATAAAATTTAACCTTTAAAACAAATTCAAATTATAGAACAACCATTTCCATTAATCAGTTATTCAATTTCCGTTATTCAATTATTCAATAAATTCCAAATATTAAATTTAAACAATTTTGATTATCCAATAATTCATTATCCTTTGAAATATTTGAAATTGAACTTATAAGATTCAACTTTTAAAACCAATTCACATCTTAAAACACTATCTCCATTTTACAGTTATTCAATAAGTTTAAATATTTACTTTAAACAATTTACCTGTTCAATATTCAGTTATTTGATTTTTAATAGATTTTACTTATCAATCAATTACTCTATTATACCCAATGAATTCAACATTTATTATCCTATCCAACTATTGATTGCAAAGGCATTCACTAAGTAGCATTTATTTTTCAATACTTATTACTATTCAAATCTTCGAAACCAATCTATTAACATTTGTATTTCTACCTAAATAATTCACAATTCTTATTCACTTATTTACATTTGTTTTTCCATATATTCCCTTATAACCAAGTTATAACATTTGAGTCAATTCAATTAGATTGGAACTCCATTCAATCTATTAATAATTACTTGGATAATTATTGTTGCAATTCATTCCAGTTATTATTATTCCAAATGAATTACAAATTTTTATTTTTTTCTAACATTAAATCACGAAATCTTATTAAATTAGCTATTTTAATTATCGAAAATTTACAGGTCGTTACACAAATCTTTATTTTCAACAAATAATACTATCTTAGGAAGTTGTAAATAAAAGTTCTATCCTATAGATAGTTAATTATGGCTGAAAACCATTCCTCTAAGGCTAGGAACCCCTCCACCTAAGAAATACTCACCATTAGGGGATGCCATAATTGTCCAAGCATTATGGAAGTCATGTTGGGAAAGTTTCTATTCCTCAACAAGCTTCATCAGTGGCACTCGCTGCTCTGCCTACTAAAGCAGCACATCGCACACTAGAATTCCCCAAAAAGATTTTCTGAATATGAAAGGATACGTGTATGCGGGAGTTGAAGATTTTATGGAAATGAAGGCTTGGATTAACAACTATGAATGTATAGTTCGAGAGCTTAATGGAAGAATGGATCAAGTAGAGCATAGCTGCATGACATCTAAAAGTGGAGGCGCTAGATTGGTGGACTATAGTGGCAGAGAAGAATGTTTCAGAGGGAATTACTTGGGCTGAATTCAGAACCCGTTTTGAGTCACGATTCATGTCCAGAGGAAAAGTAAGTTTGCAGTTGGAGAATTTTATACAACTTAGGCAAGGAGACTCAACATTGAAGGAGTATATCAGCAAGATTATAGAATTGGCTAAACTTGTATTGAGTTTGATTGACACCTGATGAAGAAGGCTATAAAGTTCGTTAAAGGTATGAATTCCTCACTTAAGGAGTTGCTTTTGACCCAAGTACCCATGAGCACCACTTATGAGATGATAGTTGAAATGGCCCTGCCATAGACTACGGTAATGAGGAGAAGGAAAAGGTGGGACTGATGAAAAATCAAGGTGGAGCTAAGAAAGGAGGATTTTGGATAGACAAGAAACTCAAAGGGAAGATTAAGAAGGGAAGTGTAACATGCCATAGATGACATAAGAAGGGACATGTTGCTAAGGACAGCACGGTGAGCTTGATGAGGGAGGAGTTCAAAGGAAGATACTACCACTGCCATGAGGAGGGACAATACCAGAATCGGTGTCCAAAGCTAGTTTAAGAGGGACAGAGTGGGCAAGCTTATGCCTTTGAGGTTGTACCTACCTCGAATAGACCACCTCTTAGAGATCAAGGAAAAGCTGCAATGGAAGGTACAAATGTTATTTTTAGGAATACTATTCATACCTTATTTGATTCGGAAGAATCACATTCATTCATAGCTAGAAATATATTAACTCCTTGAATCTAAAAAACTAAGTTGTCATAGACCCAATAGTCATGTCAATCATATTGGGGAGTCTACACATCTTTCTTTGATTTGTAAATACCTATTTGTGGATATATGTAACGTCAATTTTACATGTAATGCGTATATTCTTGGTTTTGAGGGGTATCGACTTATCCTTGCGATGGATTGGTTATCTAACTATGGGGCTGTCTTAGATTGTGATTGGAGGATTATATGGTTAAGGAGTTATAAGGGCAAGATATATATGTTCGTTGTGCACCCCAAAACTCAATCGATTTAAGCTATTTATATTCACTGAGCCTATCATCAAATGAGTTCTCATCTATATCTGTAGTTCGAGAATTTCCTAACATTTTTGAAGAAGTCTTCGATCTCCCACCTCGAAGGGAGATAAAGTTCAGAATTGATTTAGAAAAGGACACTAGACTCGTCGCTCTACTATTAAGATTTATGGCCCCTAAATAAAGGCGAGAGTTGGATATGCAAATTTTGGAACTATTGCAGAGAGGATTTATTCACCATAGTATTTCTGAATAGAGAGCACCAGTTGCCTTCGCCACTAAGGCAAATGGCATTTTAAGGCTATGTATTGACTATAGAGAACTCAACAAGTTGACCGAGATGAATATGTATCCTTTACCCAGAATAAATGATTTGTTTAATCAGCTTATTGGAGCCAAATCTTTTCCTAGTTGGACTTAGATACTGGATTCCATCAATTAAGGACAGTTGAGGATAGCAACAGAAGAACACTTCCCACACTCTAGATGGATTATATGAATGGGTAGTGATGCCGTTTAAGTTTAAAATGCACTTTCTTACTTTGTAGATTTGATTAGTAGTGTCTTTAGGGGGCAATAAAAAAAGTTCGTCGTAGTATCCATAGAAGATATTCTAGTATTCTCTAAAAGTGAAGGAGAGCATGAAAATCACTTAAGGGGGGTATAGAGACCTTGAGAAGGCACCAGCTAAAAGTCAAATTCTCAAAATACCTTTTTTGAAAGGAGGAGGTAAGATTTCTTGGTCATATTGTTTTCGAGAAAGGTGTCTGTGGATCTTGCAAAGGTGGAAGCTATTCATGACTAAAGATACTGAAGAACACCATAGAAGTTAGGAGTTTTCTTAGGCTGGCGGATTACTATAGGAAATTCATCAAGGACTTTGCATAGATAGTAGTCCCATTAACTTGCTTAACTAAGAAAAACTAGTATTTGCATGGGATGAGAAATGCATGGAAGCATTCGAGAAGCTAAAGGATGTTCCAGTACTTACTATTCCTAATGGGACGAAGCTTTCACCATTTACACTGAAGCATATGGTACGGGATTAGGAGCTATTCTTATTCAAGAGGGAAAGGGAATAGCATATGCAAGTAGGTAGTTGAAGGACCATGAGAAGAGGTACCCAACTCATGACTTGGAGTTAGTGGCTATCGTCTTTGCTTTGAAGATGTGGAGGCATTACCTTTTCGGAGAAAGTTTTGAGTTATTTTCCGACCACAAATCCCTCAAATACCTATTTTTCTAGGAAGATCCAAATCTTAGATAGCAGAGGTGGATGAAGTTTATAGCATCATATGACTTTTAGATACAGTGTACCCCACAAAAAGGGAATGTTGTCGACAATGCCTAAGTTAGAGGGATGCTACTCTAGGTGCTATAGTTGAGTGTAGGCAGTTGGAGTTCCTCCTAAATTTCAATTTCCAATTGCTAACATAATCCACTCTAAGATATATGCAGCAATGGAGGTTGCATTGGGCAAGAGCAGAAGAAGGATGCGACGATAGTAGATATTTTGGACAATCTTAGTAGAGGAGAGCATTTCCCTCATGGCGGTAGGTATGCAATTGAAAAAATAGGATGTTTGAGAAGAGATGGAAACCTTTGTGTTCCTATGGTAGAGGACGTTTTAGAGAAAGTTCTAGCTGAGTGTCACCGTTCTCGGACGACCATTCACCTCAGTGGAGATAAAATGCATAGGGATATTAAGTAGATTTTCTATTGGCCAGGATGAAGAAAAGGATAGCAGAATTTGTCTCTAAGTGTTTGACGTGCCAAAAGGTAAAGGTAGAACAAGGGGAACCTGAAGGATTGTTATTGCAATTAAAGGTGCCGACTTGGAAGTGGGAGCATATATCGATGAACTTTATAGATAGGTTGCCTAGGAGTCAAAGGGGCAATGAATCTATTTGGGTTATAATGGATAGACTCACTAAAAGTGCCAACTTTATTCCTATTAGGAGTAATAGGACTGCAACATCTCTAGAACAAATTTATATCAAGGAAAAAGTACGACTGCACAGAGTTCCGGTTAGCATTGTCAATGATAGGGACCCCTTATTCACTAGCGAATTTAGAGGAGTTTGCAGCCAGCTTTAGGAACAACATCAAATTTTAGTACCGCTTACCACCTACAGATCGATGGTTAGACGGAAAGGGTGAATAGGATTTTGGAGGATTTGTTGAGAGCTTGCATCATGGATTTCATAGGATATTGAGAACACCATTTATGCTTATTAGAGTTAGCGTACAATAAAAGTTACCAAGCGACGATTGGCATGACACCCTATAAAGCATTATATGTAAGGCCATGCAAATCGACTAATTGTTGGTGAAAAACTCTGTAAAAATTCTACTGGGACCAGTTTTGATTCGCAAGACCTCAGAAAAGATAAGACGATTAGACGACGAATGAAGGCCGCACAAGACTGTTAGAAGTCCTATTCTAACGGGCGAAGGAAAGAGTTGGAGTTTTCAGTTGGAGACATGGTATTTGTTAGGGTTTCCCCTCTTTGGAAGGTTGTGAGGTTTGGAACATCAGGGAAGTTGGCGCCAAGGTTTGTGGGCTTTTCCCAATCTTGGAAAGAATAGGGAAACTTCCATATCGAGTAGAGCTTCTGGATAAGTTAGCAGGAGTCTATGACGTCTTTCATGTTTCACACTTAAGTAAATGCATTCACGACACAACCACCATAGTTGAGCATGATCAATAAGCAGATATTGAGACAGACCTGATTGCACCTCATGCCATCGCATTCATAATGGAGCACGAAACTAGGAAGCTTCGTAATAAATTTTTTTTGGCTAGTCTAAGTACAATGGGGAGATAATCTAGCGGAAAGCACATAGAAAACCAAAAAGAAGATGAAGGCTTCTCAACCTGAGCTTTTCTGCGGTAAACTTTCTCTCTCCAAAATTTAGGTTTTGGTTGCATCGTGGTTGCCAGATTGGATGGTAGGGAATTGTTGCCACAATTTTACTATTATTTTTGCACTTATGTAGAAACTTATGCATATTTAGGATGCTTGCAAACATGCTTATAAGTCACGATCTTGCATTCGTTCTAGGACTGAGCTCACCTATAATATGTTGCATACATAATCACATTGCACTTTTGGTTGGGTAGATGGTTGAGTAGATAACTTGGTTATGTAACATGGATGTTGGGTGCGCGTTACACTATCTTCCCTTAGGGATTCCGGGGACGAAATTCTTTTTAAATGGGATAATTTTGTGAATTTCAGAATTTGACCATGGAAGTTAAACCATCTTATTCATGGCAATTTTATTATCAACTTTCATGTATAAAGTTTTGCGATTGGACTTCAAACTGAAAAGTCATTAACGTTTGAAGTTTTCAAATTAAACTAATTTGAATATTGAAATCTAAATAATGTTTACCTAGAAATTAACGTTAGGGCATATTAATGTTGGAAAAAATGTTAATGTTAGTATTAAAATGGGAAAGGAATTAATAAAAAAATGATAACAATACATACACGCTCAATTCAATAGACCGGTCGATCGCCTCCCTTGGGCCGGTTGACCATTAGCGATCGACCACCTAGGGAGAAGCGATCGACCATTGGGTGAGTGGCGGCTAGGATTTCGTTATGCATAAATGGCTTGGATTTTATTATTTTAAACCACCTTAAATCCTACGGCCCGGATGCCTTCTAACCAGTGTAAATTGGAGGCTAGACCCCTTATTTTTATTCAGAAAATATTCAAAATGCTAGTGAAACCCCATCGATATTCTTCCTCGATTGGATTCAAGAATTCGAATTCAAGGGAAAACAACAATAAGTTTATATATATTCATTTTTCTATCTGTAATCTTCCCTAATACCTGAATTCTAAATCTAATTTATACACAAGCCAACTGTTGTATATTTTGAAAAAAAAGCCTAAAGGAGAAATTAGGAGCAGGCATGAATCAAATCCAAAGGAAGGCAAGCAAACTATCCGTGAGTGGAAACCTTAGTTTTTCAAATTTTAACATTTGTATAGTAGATGTTTGGATTTGTTTTATGCCTTAGGGAATTTTGTACCTAAAACCCTAAAACTAAAACTCTAAATTCCCTCTAACGAAATGTCAGTTCTTATGTTTATTAGAATCTCAATTGTTTTATATTAAGATAGTCGAATTTGTTTTGTTATTGCAATTTGAATATTTTATATTCTATTTTATTTCTAACTTTTCTTTATTGTTGTGCTAAAGGGCTCTAAAAAGAAATAAGTTAGGAAATAGTGTGTAAAGTATGAATTCTCCTATTCACAGTTTGCATTGCCCATTTCTGTAATTTAAATATGAATCCCTTTTTCATTGTATATGTAAAAGTTGAATAGAATATAAAGGTTTTATATTGTAAGTTTTATTCCTTGAAATAGAGGTGCTGATTCTACTATATTAATATATAAAATAAGTTTAGTATTTGATTATATTTTATTAATGCAGGTCTATTGTTTGGCTAAGGATATCAGCTAATTTGTAAGTTATTATATGTAGTTAAACTTGCATGAATTGGAAGTTTAGTTAAACTTGTATGAATTGAAAGTTTAGACATTTAAAACGATTAATATAGGAAGCGAAAATCTTTGCACATTTAAGAATATTTAGATAGCCTAAATTATGTGCGTATAACTATATATTAGCATATAAATATATTATTGACATTTAATTAGTAACATATTAATCGGTATAAAATAAATAGGTTAGTAATTAGTATTAAACCTTATAGGAAGGAAGTAAGGATAATTATGAAAATTAATCCAAGATTAAAGGCAGAATAACGAGTCTTCCTTATATGGTCTTAATGCAAAATGGTGTGAGATATTTTTCTGGTGGTATGTCAGGGGAGTGGAATTATAACTAAGTTATATGGATGCGAGGTCTGTCAAAAGCACATAAAAGTTTGCCCAGCTAATCTAGCTATCAGAAGTGTAACTTTGGGACTAATATAAGACATCACCTATAATAAGTACCTATGGAGGATGCGAGGTTGGTCCCAATTCTGTAGGATAAATCTGCCCAGCTAATTTGAATACCAATAACCATGGATAGTTGAACTAATGTGAGATGTCACAGTTTGGGTTATAGGTCATAAGGCGTAGAACTTGCTTCTAGGTAGGAGTATTAAGTGCTATTGTAGGGCCCGCCTCCTTCCCACTTAAGAAGTATTAAATGGTTGAGATCATCATTTGGGTTCGGTAATAGGGAACCTTGTGTGGGGTCCACTTTAGGATTGATGTATTAAGTGGTTATTTCAGTGTCTGCCTCTTCCTATAAAGAAGTATTAAGTGGCCTGATGAGATTTCGTGCGATATCAGTTAGGGAGTGCCAGATAGAGGTTCGCCTTGGTTAGGTATAAATGATGGGGATCTGCCTAGGATAGAGGTATTAAATGGTCAGGGTCTACCTAAATCCCATTAAAGAGGTATTAAATGGCTCATGTACTTTCCCTCACATTGTTAAGACATGATTTACGGTAGTTGTGTTGGACTGGAGAGGGCCTTTGGCCTACATAATAAGGTAGTTATGGAGTTGGACAAGAAGAGCCTTTGGGCTTATAGTTGGAGGTATTCTTGGTAGGGTATAGTATATGTATATAAGACATATTACTTATCTAAATGATACTGCCCAAATTATATTATGGTAAGATTTGATATTTTCATTTACCAGACATTGTTGTTCTGACCCCTTCCTCGTTATAATGCACAGGTTAGGGGAAATGATGCTGATTAAGAAGATGAAAGCAGAGGTGAAGACTTGTGGTAGTTTATCTATCTTTTTATTTTTTTGATATATTTTGATGTACCTAGTTTCAGACATGTTGATGTTATTTTTAGGATATTGTATTTTGGATGTTCAGAATGATATATTGTATTTCTGAGACTTGAATTTATTATAAAATGGCTACTTATGTCTATTATTATATTTTATCCTTTTTCGCTGTGAGATTCTAATAACATAGGTAGATAGCTTTGTATATTGTTCATTGTACCAATTTTACCAACCAACGGCCGGCTTTGAAATGGGCCATAAGGTTCGATAATCTTTTACTGGATCGAAAATTAGACCTGTTTCGGTGTAAGTTGTTACAATACCCATCTACAATTAAAACACAAAAAAAACGTACAATCATCAAAACAAATAATAATCAATCAAAACCAATCACAAACATTTCACATATAGCTATTTATTTACTTTCTCGGGTTACACATAGAGTGATATGCATCAACCCATCAAGTATTAAATAGAACAACACAACCAACACTCTAAAATATTCGATAGTTGGGTTATAGTCTCTACTTTGGCATGCATTGCCCATCTTATCAAATAAAAAACTTCTAAAGCTCCTACTCATCAGCTGTTAGACCCTTAAGTAGCTTACCTAGAACAAAAGACTGCCATCTCTACCTTATCATCTATGGTCATGTGCTATTAGTTTGATCATACTCATCTAGGAATTCATATACAACGAAAATACACTTTAGATGTCGAAATTTTCAAAAAACTTCGGAGTAGTCTCTATAGTACGAAGTGTATTCTGAAAATTCACAACACAAGACAATTATACAAACACATTGCATCCATTTCCAAAACAATCACCTTTACATTTAAAAATACTAAACATGTTAAGTTGTTAAATACAACTCATTAATACTTTACAGTAATAAGGATGTAAAATTATTCATAGATTTTCTTTTTTTTCCAAAACTCTTCCAGTATCTTTACTACAAATAAAGAGAATTCATTCTATTGTACTCAGTGTCTTTTTGAAATACCGATAATGCCCTTTGCATGTATAAAGAATCAGTAGTGGTACGTAATTGAGCTGCAAGGAAGGCAAGCATTCTGCAATCAGAAATGACCGGGATTCGCTTCCCAGTTTACAAGTGCCATCCAAGCTAAGAACATGCTAATTTTCTAAACCACTTTCACATGTCAGATTTGTCCCTTAAATTATATAAACTAACAAATGACATATATTGGACGATGTGGGACTACTTATCTCAACATCACATCGTCGACTCTTCTCCACTACTGAACTGGACAACAATACAAACCCAACTTTAACAAGAACAAGATCCTCCAGGCGATCATCAAGAGATCTAGACAACGTTATAAGTGGCACAAACGCAACTGCAAATGCAAGTAACTACACTTCATTTCTATTAGAAGACATACAAAACTACCATAAGCAAAATGCAAGATTTGTACTTCCAGCTTCTGTATCAAAAGCGCACTCTATACTGGAAGCAGTAGCAGATCTCAACTCTTCCTCCTCGGACCAATCATACTTAAAAAGAGGTTTAGACATCGGAGCTCCTTTTGTTGAGACAGAGATACATGTAAAGGATGATCTGACCGAACCAACTATTCATAAGTATGTATCAGTTAGCGATTTAAGAAAAGAAAACGAGCCTCAGGAATCAGCAGGGAGCAATAGCCTGGTGGCGCATTCATGGCACTCTTCATGGGAGTTTAATTCTTTAGACTCGACCGATAGGTTTTGGAACACGAAATGTAGCAGGGGAGAGGAAGAAGCTGAGGAATCTTCCAATGTGGGAAGTAGAGAGATGAGAGGCATAAGAGGAGGATTGAGTCCTCGAAATACCCTCTGCATTCTCATTTACCCTAGAGCTTCATAAACCCTAATCTGATGTTTCTCCCCTAAATCGCTCACATTCCCAAATTCGACTCCTCAAACCCCAGATTATGATTCATCACCGTCAACATTCCAAATTCCTAAGTAATTTAAATTCAACCGTCATTGCCTTTCGCCATTGTCGCCACCTTCCGTCGTCGTCGTTGTCGCCTTCAGCATCTACACATGCACTCCTTTCGGTTAACCCTCCTCTTTGCCAACCTGGTAAGTCTTCGCCAACTCGATATCGAATTAGATTTTCAACTACCAATTTAAATTCAATTTTGCGATTCGAATACACTCATGCAGTTCACATATTAGAATCCACTCCTACGGTTCGTATGGATTTATGCAAATTGAATTTTCGAGTTTGATCAAACTGATCTACACCATATTTTATATTCCAATCACTCTAGGTGTTTTGAGGTAAGGTAGTTATATATTATTTATACCATCTTCTAAAATATCTGTTACTATAGTGAGTCTAAATAGACTACCAGAAAATAAAGTTGAGAGTTTTATAGATATATGCTAATCTATCATTTTCCAAAGGTGAAAAAGGACTTTCTAAACAAAATGAATTCTTACAACAGTATGTATTATGTTATCTGTTACATTTGAAGTCCAGTAATATGTTACCATGGAGAATACTTACATAAGGTGATGGGATATACTAAGAAAATACCCCTCATGTTATTATTTATTTTGCAGTGGCTTGATTTAAAGTGAATGATGCTTTAGACAGTTTTTTTCTAACTTAGTCTTATGTTCCTTTTTAACCTTTTCTATATGCTATATGTATACTGATATATAAATACAAGTTGCAGGTTTTTTAAAAAGATAAAATAATCTATACTTTTCTAAAAAAAATTACGTTATGATGAAACTTTTTTATTTCTTTAGATTCATTCATGGACTGCATGCTGCTTGCAAATCCAAACTAATGCTAACAGCCTAGATGGCCAACTTTTAGGAAATTATATACGGGCTAATTATCCACTGCGAATGCGCTTGCTACAATACTAGGCCAGACTGGAGACGTGTTGGTTGCTGGAATTGTGGTGGCTGCGATTGAAGGGATTGGACTGTTGATGTATAATAAGAAAGCAAGCAAACCTCAAATTGTAAATGTATATGAATATTGTCATATTCATATTGTTCATAGAAGAATTCCTTCCTCAAATTCCAGTTACTGAAGATAATGAAGATGATAATGGCTCTTTCGAGCAATGACTGCTTACTTGAATTATTTGCAGTACCGAGCAACATTATACATAGAAGCTGCATTTGAAATTTTTGGTATTTGCGTTTGAAGAGCCAACATAGTCGACATGCTTATCCGAACATTTGAAATCGCAAAGTCTACTTGGTTTATTAATTGTTTGTACATTAAGAGGGTTTTAAGAGGATTTTGGTTTTTTATTTGTTGAATGTAACACTAATTAGAGCTTGGATGTGAACTTTTTTTCCCGATATTGTCTTGACAGTCTTTGTTATGTGCAATATTGCATTGAGGTCTTGAGGTGTGCTTATTATCTGATGCCTTTGTCTTTGGTTGCTATTTTAAGCTTTGATAATCAACGCACCGTTTGTCTTTTAATAAATCAAACCGCACGAAGTTTATGCAATATTTAACTGGGCTTGATTGTTTGTCACTGTTCCGCTTGAAATTTGTTTTCATATCTTACGAGGGCTCGGTTAGTGTTGAACACGTATATTTGGGCTTAAAGAAGACCAAATTACAATGAACTAATGCTTACTTAATTACATCAATGGAGCCCCAAGTAGCATAACCGACCCAATTATTTTACTAAAGTTTACAAAATTAGTCCATCTATGAATAGATGTGGATGTAGGCTCACAGTCTGTTAAAATTAAAAAGAAAAATAACTATTAATGTAATAACTTTGATGTCATCCTTTTTTAGTAACAAAGTTAACTACCGAAAACGCCCCTATATATATCATCGAATCTTAGTCACTTAAAAAATAGGATCTAATATTAAACTTCTTTTACAAATTCAAATGCACCTAAAAGTAAGATCTAACAATTAATCATGCTTTGCAAATTCAAAACATCTTTAAAAATAGAATTTAAAATTAAACTTCATTCACAAATTTAAAATATTTTTTCACAAATATACAAATCTTAATATCACTTGAAAATAATTTTTTTTGACTGATTTCACAAATATTCAAATTTTAGTATCAGTGGAAAATAAAGAACCATTTTTTTAGTAATTTAAATCTATACAACTAATAAGGAAAACAATTCACGCGCAAAACACATGCCGTAACACTTTGGTTTTATTGGGATGAAGCTCAATAATGTCTTTGTATTCTATGTTAAAATCCAATAGTTTCTATATTTAAATGGTTTGGGATGTTTTATTAGTTGAATTAGCCATAAATAAATTGATGGGGTTGTGATCATTAGTTTCGAAGAGGAGATATATTGCTTAAGCTGGAAAGAAATTTTGTAACCACGACATATGTTGTAAAAACTATTTTAATTTTAGTAGCTATGTTTTCAACTAGGCCTAACCTCCATGAATGTTTAAAACCACAGATGCTGAATTCAACGGGACCAGTGTTAAAATTGATTTTATTCGGTTCTTGAACATTTGAAGGATGCAGAGTATTACCCTTTAGTTTTTCGTTACTTTTCTAATATTGTTTAAATCCCCTGATAAACACTAAGGGATATTAAAGGTGTTAACATTGTAAATGCAGGTCCACTTGGACGTGCATATATACTCGTATACATAAAGTATAGAGGACCCAAAATATTCAAAAATCTTAAATTTTCGAATTCTCAAAAACTACAATTATTATATAAAACCAGTCCTCACATTAAACCTTCACTCCATAAAAAAATCTCAAAATTTTATAAGACACTTGGAATAAAAGTCTTTTGTTTATACTCACAGCTTTCCATAAAACATAAAATCATGGAAACTGATTAACCGTTTAAAAGTTATAATCAAAATAATTCGACATTCCAACTTAGAAATTTTTTGACAAAGATATTCTTCTTTACGAGACAAATTTTAACACTCAGAAACCTCACAATCTCAAATGGTATTTGATATAATTGTTTTTCTTTATAGAAACAGGTTTCAAACCAGTGATAAATTATTAAAATCCTATCCGAAGATTTTGATTCTATTCAAATCAACCTTTTACTTTGAAAATATTGAAATTAGGTAAAACAACTTACATTAAAGTTATTTACTTTTAAATCCACTTTTCAAAAATAAAAAATTATAAAAATCCTACCATTTAATAAAATGTAGTGCATAGAAAACAAAATTGGGTTTTCCTTCCTTCATTCCTTAAATCAAAATACCACATCATAACTAAGTGCATCTTGTATAATCTCGTTTAAATTAATTTTCTCAGTTGATCAAAATATTTTTTTAATTCAAGACATAATTTTTCCACGAATCAAATTTGTACACCTCTTTAATGATAAATTTTTCTCAATGTATGTCATAAGTAAAAAAATGCTTTCCATCTTGAAATATAATTTCAAATTTCATAATACAAAATTCCAGTTATTTACCTTTCACATATTTTCCAAATTATTTACACCTCTAAAAACTCATTTTACGGACAATATTTACATACATCACTTTGTTGGAATTTTTTTTATTAATATATGGTAATAATGCAGTGTATAATTTTCTTTGAAAAAATTCTTTTCGGTCTCTTAATATCAAATTACACCAAATTACTTTTTCTACTCTATGAAAATACTTTAATATCTCAATCATCACTAATATTTTTAATCATTTTATTATTTTACCTTCAAAATTTTCCTTCATAACTTGCTTGTTGTTCACATAAACAACTTTTCATAATCTATACTTTACTCAAGACATATGAATATCATATTTATTTCCAAACTTATTCTAAGTTGAAAACTTATATATACACTTTTTATATCACAATGCATTTTATTACAAATATGGTCATATATTCCATTCAAGGCACAACAAGATCATACAACATGCCATACAAACAATTGACATCATCGCATTACATACATTTTCAAATTCACAATTATTTAAAAATATAATGACATTGCCTTACCGTGAAAACTTTACTGACTCGCTTTGTCAATTGGTAGTAATGTTGATCGTGGAATCAACATTGCCTTGCCATCGATGTCAACTGTCCACTAATGCACGATGGCTGCAACTGTCATTTAAAATATCCAAATTTATGAAATAACATTATTATTTTCAAAATAACACTTTACTTCACCAAATAATATAAATACTTTCATATCAATTTTTTTTACATTTCTCAAAACATCATATTGGACTCCTTACAAAATATAGTTTATAATACTTCCCAAATATTTTACTGCTTTCAAAAATAGTAGTTTTACATTTTCCAAAACATTATACTCATTTCAAAATATTCCTTAAAACACCCTCCTTTTCAAAACATTTTTCCCTAAAATATTATATATAGCCTTCTCCTCAAAATATTTACTTCCTTTAGTATCATTTAGGTTACGACAAAAACATTGTACATCTATCCAGATGTTATTTTCAAAACATTGGTTTTAATATTACTCAAAATATTTTTCTCCTTACAAAACATGGTATTATTTTCAAAACAATGTATTCCTTTCAAACATTGTGTCCAAATGCCTCATTTCCTAGTGTTTAGGAATCCCTTTTGATATGTCCGTCAATCACATCGACTAGAATCCTTAAAGCATTCAGATGACAAATTAACACAAAATCAACTTCATAATTTTCTTTTGATAACTACATGTATATACTTTAAATAACCCTTTTTATGAATATTATTTCTTTCTTATATTGAAACATACTCTAGTACCTATATGCTTTAACCATAAAGATTCTAATTAAAATATATGCTTGCTTGTATTAAAAACATCTATAAATAATCTTTATAAATAATAAATCACTCACAACAAACTAAACATCAGTTATCATCAACCATGCACACACCAATCAAGCATTCAATTTGATTCAATATTAACACATTTTAATTAACTACATATATGAATATAATCCTATTTTATATGAAAAGCAGTTTTCCTATTTCCTTATGGCAACCTCAGAGCTGAAGAATACCGCAAGTTTCTAATATCAAGGCTTGAGTGGGTTTCTGGCTTACGACTGATAACTCCTACCAAGTTACCACACTCAAGACTAATCCTTGCAATTCTTCCAGCTATCAATACAACAAAGCAACAATTAATCAAAGCAATCACACAAAGAAGTTCAAACATCAATCAGCCAATCACAACAACCGAACTAACCAATGTACTTACCAAAAAGATCTATCGGCATCCGCTGCGCAACTCTTAACAATATTGGATCATGCTACTCCATTCAAAGCCACAAAGGTATATTATTCAACATCAATGCAGACACTACTAGTTAGACCAACTACTTGTATCTTCACTACCTCATCAACTATGATCTATCTCATATAGAGAGAAACATTCATAAAGAGGTAGAAGTAAAGATATTTTATAATAAGAAAATTCAAATATGTACTTGATAGTTATCCTGAAACATGTGAGAAAATATGTCCCTGATGATAATAGAGAACATAAAGTCATTTAATGTAGCAATAAAATATATAAGTGAAATATAAAAGGCTAAGTGGGTCTATAAAAGTTAAATGCATACTCTCTCCCATAGATATACAAAATATATGTCCAGCACATACAACACAAGATAAAGTCATCAAATATATGTAAGAGCACTCTAATACATATATAATATACAACCCTACTAATTAACTAACCTCCAACTATGCTCAACCACAAGCTGGTCACTTCGTCTCTGAACCTAAAATGTCTCGAACTGACCCAAGTATTATATAAATAATTAAGGGGTTAGACTATGTCTAGAATGTGGATGTCCATATATAATAATAGTAGGCATGTTATAATCAAATATATCATAAGGTGTCATATAAGAATCTCAAGTGTGTCAACAAATCACAAAATCATGCACATAAAATATCACCCATCACTAAGTATATTCAATTAACACGTATAATGGCCAATAATCAGATGGGTGAAGCAAGCACACAATCAAACATATCAACATACTGTTGGAACTGGATCAGCACACAGCGGGTTAAATGGGTAAATTTAAAAAAAATCCATTTTGGATCTTACTGGTTAATGAAGTCTAAATCGATTTTGATCCAATGTAAATAATTTTAAATAATATCTTTATTTTATTTAATTAATTTAGATAAAGATTTGATTTTGTAAAGATAAGCAATATATAAAGTGTCTATATGTATCAAATACATAGAAACTATAAATGTGCATGCAACATATAAATGTGGCTGTATATAAGTCTAAGATTTACACCGCAACACACATTTGCCTTCTATATGCACATTGTTACCCAAAACTAGTTTATGTTATATATATATATATATAGTATTTGAATATTTATTCTTGTAATAAAATAAGTTATTTTGAATAAGTCAATAATTTTTAAATTCAAAATTCATTTTTAAATATCTAATTTGTTCAATTAGTAAAATAGTTTAAAAATAGAAATGGATTTATAGATTTAAATTAAATAAATTAATATATATATATATATTAGAAAATTAAATAAAAAGTGTCAAAAATATAAATAAAATAATTTATTTTAAATATGTTGATACTTTAGGAATTCAAATTTAAAACATCTAATTTGTTTAATTATTAAAACTAAAAACAAATCTGGATCTAACGATTAAAATTAAAAAATATTATATATATATAATTAAATAAAAATATCATTAATCTATTTACAACGTATAAGTTCCAAAAATGATTATATATATATATTTAATAATAATACATTAGAATAATTAATAAAATAATTGAAATCTATGTATTTAAATAAAATGTCTTACAGCCAAAATAATATACATACATATATATATATAATTAAAGTTCTATAAACAATAAAGTATAGTTTTATAAAATAAAACATATATATATATAATATTAGTTAATACATGCTACGTTAGTAGTTCCATATTTAAAATAAAATAAAATTTTGATTTTTTCCTCTAACATTAATTTATGGTACATGATAAAATAATTATGGAAATATAATTAAAAATATTTATTTGTTCATTTATATTTATAGATAAGATGGTGTTAAATCAGTATAAAATAGTTTTTAATGTTTTAAAAATTATCAAAAATTATATTTAATTTTTTTACTATGATACACACATATAGAGATATATGTGTATGTGTGTGTATAATTTTTCTAATTTTATTAGTTCAAACAAATAGAATTGATAGATAGTGAGATTTGTATATTTATACTTATATGTACATATGTATGACAATATAATTAAATAGGGCAGTAATTGAACACCCCATAAAAATTAATAAGAAATAAATAAGTTAATTGATTAGTTAAAAAGATAAGACTAAAAATGGAAATTTTGGAAAAGATAGAATTTGACCATGGAAGTTATGTCGTTGTGTTCGTGGCCATTTTTTGATAAGTTTCCATATTTAATGTTTTGAAAATGGGGCTCAAACGAAAACGTTATGGATGTTTGAAGTTTTTGCTTCGAATTAATTTAAATAGAATTCAAATTTAAATAAATAAACAATTCTTAAATTTGAAATTCAAAAAGTAAACCTGGGGTTAAGTAAACATTAAAATTAACGTTACTGTTGAAAGATTAATTAAGGTATTAAATAAAACAATCAATGGCACAGTCAAAAAGTTCCTAGAATATAGCTACCAGGTTGACCGCCTACCCTGGGCCGATCGACTGGTAGGGTAGGAGCGGTCGACCGGTTCGTGTTGATAGCAGCTAGGGTTTTCTGCATTTAGATGGTGTGGGTTTTATTATTTTAAACCGACTTAAATCTGACAGTTTTGGTGCTTTCTAACCACTATAAATAAGAGCTCAGCCCCCTTATTTTTATTCATAAATTATTTTGAAAACCAAGCAAAGCTTTGTCAGTCTCTCTCCTCAAAGATTCAGAAAATGCTCTGGGGTTTCAAGAAAGAAATTTTAGATGTTTACTATTCAATTTCTAATTTGTTTCTCCTCAAATCCCTAAATTTATGAATCTAATTTGTATACAATTCCTTGTTGTATATTTCTAAAAGGAGAGATTTGTAAGATATTAAAGCAGGCGTATCAAATCCAAAAAGGGAAGAGCTAAGGACTGATTGTGAGTGGAAATCTTAGTCTTTCTTATTTTAGTAATTATATAGTATAACTTGGATTTGATGTATGCCTTGGGGAATTTTATTTATGAAAACATCACATTAGAACCCCAAAAATTCCCTTAAAGCTAAATGTCAATTCTTAAGTTAGAATCTCAATTATTCCATACTAAAATAATGGAATTGTATAAGTATTGCAATTTAATTTTTCACATTTTATTTCACTTCTTATCTTTTCTTTAGATCTGATTATGGGTTTTGAAAATGATAAATTAGGAAATGGTGCGTATGGTATGGATTCTTATATGTATAGTTTGCATTGCCTATTTCCGCAATTTAAATAGAAATTTCCTTTTTCAATTTTATACAAAGAAGTTGAATAGAACGTAAAAGTATTTGAATTGTAGGTTTCTATTAATTTTCATTCCGCTATTTTAGGATAAAATAAATTAGGTATGGATTCTATTTTATATAAGTTTGTTGATTGGATTATGGATATTAGATTAATGGTATATTTGTTGATATGGAATTGGACTTGTATAAATTTGAAGTTTTGACATTTAAATGTTAGTTTAGGACACAATCTTCGCATGCTTAGAATTGTATTAGGCACGTATGTATATACATATACATACATGCATATATATATATATATATTAGTGTAAATAATGTATATATAACATACTAATTGCATAGTTAATAGATTATTTGTTAACCCACCTTTTGCCAAGGTAGTAGACAGGCGGATTTAACCCAACAAACTACATGATTATTAAGGCCAATAGACCAAAGCAATGATTGTGAGGTCTAGGAATCAAGTATAGGAAATGATATGAAGCGATGATCAACCGAGACCAAGAGATAGACTCTTTAGAAATTCTAAGTACAGATTAGTACCTCCACGAGGAAGGGGATCGGTGCCTATCCGTACTCATGGGGGATCGGTACATATCCTAAAAAAATTGTCCTAAATTGGGTGAGAACGGTATAAAGTGACAAAGAAGGCAACACGAGGCTACACCTCAAATCTCAAGTCGTTTGAAGTTTGTATGCTCAAGTTATGGGCAAATTACTTCACCTAAGAAAGGGATCGGTATAAAAAGGATCGTATAAAAAGTGATCGGTATAAAGGGATCATATGAAAAAGGATCGGTATAAAAGGGATTGTATAAAAAGTGGTCGACATATTTTAACCAAGCAAGTACAACTCAATGGAAAACAATCAATATCTCAACATCTACACATCCAATTGACATGAAACTTGGAGCACAAGCTAAATACAACATGTGGAACACCCCATATGGATCGCACATCATTTGGAGCAAGTGTGAGGGATCAACTATAATCAGCCTTCGCACCATATTGCAACAAAGATCGATCAATAACTCGAGTTCTACTAATCCAATTGGCATGAAACTTAGAGGCTATACATAATATAACATGGAGAAGCTCCCTAGGGATCGCATGTCATTTGGAGGAGTTTGGAGGGATCAGCCCCTATCCCTCTATAGGATATTAGGAATCGACAGAAACCAGAATATATGCAACACCACTTCACGGAAAATGCGATATCTCACAAACGTAAGTCGGAATGACATGAAATTTAGAGGGAAAGTAGCTAACATCATGGGGAACCCCCGGAGGGATTGCACCCCATTTGGATACTAAAATAGGAATCGGTACCAATCCCTATTATGGGCTCCAATGGGCTTGAAAATTCTTGGGTGGCCTCGTCATGGCCTGGAGGTTTCACTTTCGAAATTTCAGCCCGATTCGTGCACGTTTTCCTCTATAAATACAGTAGGAATGACATTAGAAAAAGGATCTTCTTTCTGCTTCTCTTTATCCTGAACCTAGGCTACACTGTCAATCTTATTCTTGGATTTCAAATTGTAGCTATAAACAAACTACAGTATAATAAAAAGGATTATTCTAGAGTGGACATAAGTCGGAGTTAGCCGAACCACTATAAATCTTGTCTCTTTTTACTTGCTCTCATTTTTGATTTGTTTATTCTTCATATTATATTCTCTACATTAGATACTATCTAAGATTATATTGGATATTGGTGCTTTCATATAACTGGGTGTTGGTGGCTAATTTTGATGCCAACAATGTATAAACATTAGTATTTAAATTATTTAAATATTAATCGCTGGCTAAATTCACACATATGAGTCGTACAACTGAATTTTTCGGTCTTTAAAACAACATTAATTTTATTGATTTATAATAATTATAAATAAATTAACTTAATTAATACTTTTGAAGTGTTAACTATTATTGTATTTATTGTATAGAGTCTGTTTAGTAAAATAGAGTTGCCTCTAGAATTGTTTTTAATGCAATTAGTAATTTATTAGCTGCGCATATAAAGTTATATACATGTGTATCGATATATGATATCAATAAGGATTTAAAGTGGATCTAAATTGAATAAATTATTAATGGTTGAGTGGGTGTTTGGGTCCATCATGGACTCTATTCCATGCGGCTTTATTTGAGTGGCAAGAGTAGTGTAACGCCCCACTCCGAGAGCCTCATTAACAAAGAGTATTATATGGATAATACCGTCTGCTAATGCGGACAATAGAGTATAATGGAAGCGACCATGTGTAATCTTACTTTAACTATCTACTGAACACGTCGAAAAGTGGAATCTATTTTTTTTTCATCTCATGTGGTTCGACATATTCAATAAATACTTAAAGCAAAACTACAATGGCTAAAAGATCTATCAGAACAAAGAATAATAGCAAAATGCACATCATCACAGAACAACATCAGATAATAAGAAAATAGTCTCAGCACAATACAACATCAAGTACAGATCCAAATATAAAAGTGGGTACAAAGCCACTACTCACACATCCGTGAGTCAAAAGAATATACACAAGATAGTCATAATATCAGAGTATCATAAAGGATGGATAACAAGTAAAGCTATCTATAGTATAGCGGATATATCCAAAGAGGAAGCACCAAAGCAAACTAAGTCCAAAGCGACCTAACCTGAAACAACTCGGTCTGACCCGAGCATAAAATACTCGGGTCAGGCTAGCTAAACAAATCTGTTAGATAAACTGAACAATAATCATGATAAGATAACACTACAACAAAAACACCCTTTAATAGCGTTGAAAAAACGCTATTATAGGCTACTATAGCGTGTTTTGGTACGCTGTATATTAACATGTTGTTATAGGTCAGTGACCTATAATAGCAACATAAAAAACGCTATAAGAGACGCCATGGACAAGGACTTTTCATAGCGGTTTAAAAGTGCTATAAACATGATTTGTAATAGCCTTGAAAAATTGCTATGAAGTAAAACTATAGCGTTTTTATGAATGCTATATAACAATAAGTTGCCATACATACGAAATATACAATAGCGTCCAAAAACGCTGTACAAAACAAAATTCAACAGCGTTTTGGGCTGCAATCGTAAATTGTATGCATAAATACAACTACTTTTTATAGCGTTTAGCTGTCTTTTATAGCATTGTTTATTTGCTATGAAATCTGTTTATAGCACTATCATAATGCTGCAGTATATTAAAACTGGGAAAAACCATCTTTCCATAGCACAGTTAAAACGCTATAAGTTTTTATCATTGCTGCTACGTACATTCCAGCTTACAATTTACAATTCTACGAATATATTATAAAATTTCAAAAAAACACAATTATCACATTGTGATGTCCGTAATCAAATGGAGACATAAGCCAAACCACAATATATATATATATATCCATAATATTTCGTAAACAAAGTTTCAAACATTAAATATTTGTGATCTCAAAAAAAACAATAACAACCGTAGCTAACCAAAACGATACATACTAAAAGCAAAGATATACGTCAATACAAAATACATTAATCCAAGCTTTAGACCGATTTGAAAGAGAATGAATGCAGCAAAATAATTTTTCCTCCCTTGCAACTTGTAGTAACCCCGGTATCATCATACAGCACTTGCCAAAACGAAGCACATAGGTTATTTTTCAACCTAAACATCATCCGCAAGTTATATAATTTTTCATAACAAAAAAAGATAAGGACTGTATATGAGCTGATTGAGCTCATGAACTCAGCCTACTAAATGAACTAGTATATGAGCTGAGAATACTTTAGTCGAAAAAAAGAAAGAAAAATCAAAATCAAAATTTTGATCATGCAAATAGAAGAATAATATGACTCTCCTAACAAGCAATACAAAACACGATCGGAAGAAATGTTTGTTTGAACCATAACGAAATATTACTTCAGTAATATGTTTCTATTTTTACTTATGGTTATTTTGGTATTATTAATATTATGAAGTATGTTAGCATGGCTGTTATATAAATCTAAGGGTTCAGTATTTTTACCATCCACCTACATGACCATTAGCAACACCCCACTCGCCCACTGCTCATCACTACGACCTCATCACCCTCCTACAAGTCTATAGTAAACAACCATTCACAAGCTTCCTTCACCCAAACCATTCACACAAACGTCAACTTGACAACTGAAATCACCCCTGCAAGTTCACTCTCCCCTCTGCCATTCACACAAATCGCCTTCTACTCTAGTACCATCACACTGCAACAACACTCCATCACCAAATACAACTCACAATACCCATCCTCTGTTCATCCTATACATCCACCAACAATCCCCTACAATCGCCTACAACCTAACACTAAAACAACTGCTACAACCAAATCAACACCTCACCGAACAGCCAGCACTTCACTCACTATACAGCACTAGATTACAGATAAATGCATTTGAATATGCCAGAACATTATCTTATAAAAAATGTCATCAAAATAATTAAAGATAAATGCAGACATTATCTTATAAAAATGTAAAGAGAGTAAATAAACCAGAACCTTATTAACATCATGGCGAGGAATCATATGCCTTTCAATAGGATCCACATCTAATGAGTTCTAATCAAAACCCATCAACATAAATAACAGGTTTAATTAGTCACATTCTACATCAAGTTTCAACCTTTTATAAATTGAACATTTGAATATAAAAAGAGCTCACTTTTGCTTCGTTATGGCAGTGCCTGCAATTAAAAACTTCATTACAGCAAGGTGCTCTTATTTTGCACCTCCTTCTATAATGTTCACATCAATTAAAAACTTCACTACGCTTTAATTCACATAGTATTAACTCTGAACTTGATTGTTGTCCAATTTGATTCTGAACAAAAATTGATTTGAAATATATATAATATCTTAACACTGAGATGTTTTTTATTTTATAACATTTGTGCTAGCTTACCATTTTCGGTGTAGGTTCAAGTACAATTCTAGCTTTGGTAATGATCCCAAATTGTCCAAGTCCAGCAAGAACACCATAAAAGAGGTCAGCATTCTGCTTTTCTGATCACTTAAGTATCGCTCCCTTTCCTGCGTTAAAATTGCAGTGAAAGAGAAAAGGTTGTAAGAAAGAATATTACTAATATGAATTAGAAGATAATTTTTGGACATTAGTGCAACTACTATAGTGGCACTCCCCTTGTCATTCATAAATGAATGTCCAAAATTCAATTAAATAGTTTTAAGTGCTTTTATCATATTATTCTATGCCATATACTTAACGTTTTAAGATTGTACAAAAAAGGTATAGCCAATTTGCTGGCCTAATGAATGAGGTTTAATGACCTACAACAAAAGGACATAAATTAATTCATGAAGGAAAAAAAACTTAAATTAAAAGTCTATAGTACCATCGTGAACAATTCACTTACTTTTAAAAGTTTAAAGGTTAATTATCTTCGTGACATACTAGGATTTCATCTAGATGCAGTTTATTATTGGTTAACATGTGGCATTGTAAAGTTAAACATGTAACAATTTTTTTTAACTACAAATAAAAAGGAAATTTAAAGTAATAATTACATTAGGTGGTGTTTTATGTGATTCACTAGATTTCATCAGCTTAAAGATATAATAATGCAGTGAAACATTTATGGTGTTGCTGGAGAATGGACCGCTGACCCTCTAAATGTAGGAAAGTGATGTTTCATAGCATCTTTTCTTAGGTCGTTTGCTTAGATTTTAGTTTTTGAATTCGATTTCAATTTTTAAATTCAAAGCCAAGAGGCATACACTGTTTTAAATTTAGCATTTAAAGCCTCCTGCTTATGTTACTTTCTCTGTAATGGATTACTATTCTTGAAGGTGAATCTTTGATTCATCTACTTTAACTCAACAATTTATTTCCATTACCTTTATTTTTTTAGCCTTACATGCACAAGTGCTAAGCGTTAATACTACAGCTTGACCATTGAAATTTGTTTGTTGTTGGTTGATAACTTATAATATGGTATTAATTCACTTTGCATATACTTATGCAGGGCAAGTGTGTTTGGTTTCTCAGTCGAATCTATACAGTGCTGCTATGATTCAAGAATTTGTTAAAAGCTTTTGTTTTAATTTCCCTTTTAGTATAAAATAGAATATGAAAAGATTCAAAAACAACCCTATGGTTTGAGCAAGCTAAGACCTGTAGTGTAAAAACATGGACAAAACCTGGGCTGAATTTTATTAATAATCTAAGAAAGTCTGATTTCAAAGAAAGGATCTGAGAAATAATGTAATAGGCGCCTATGATTTACATGATCTAATACACAAGTATATATCCTACCTATACTGTCTTCTAGCTTTTACAAAATTATGCACATATTGTATGTGGTACACATTTTTACGACTCTGATTATTTAACTATGTAAATTACCCTTTTTATGTCCTTTACAGTCTTCAGTGCTTATAGAACTTTAACAAAGAAGATATATAGTTGTACAAGAGAAATTGTTCTTCCAGTGGAAAGTAAATCAATTTTCGCAAGTTTAAATGGAATATTTCACGTTAAAAATAGAAAATATAGCATTTACCATGAGCAACAAATATCTAAAATTTTAGTACTGTATAACCTTTCAAAAGGTAACAAAACTTTGTATTTTAAAAGTTTTAGATATATAAAATTTAACTCCAAGATAAGTACCAGTACAAATACAGTATATAAGCATGATCGCTCGCATTTGGTTTATTAAAAGATTATAATCATGAAACGCTGAAAAACCAACCGACTATTACACAATATCTTTAATTGGGTTGCAATTTCCTTTGTACTGTTCGCCTATTGCATGTAAATCATATCTTTATAGTATAGAAAGTATGGATCAGTATAAACAATATGAAACATTGTTTGTAGATCAGATTTTGCATGTACTTTAAGTTAAGCAATGGAGGATGCAAGGCATGAACATACAAATACACACTCACAATAGCATATGACATCAACAGACTATAGCGGATGCAAATATGCCATCAATAGACTAAATGTAGGTAGATAAGAAAGGTTTTAGGAGTTAAAGAAAGGAGGCAAAATGATATTTCCCACAAATAGGAGGAACAGTTATAGCATTTTTTGGCAGCTCTGCCCAAAACAAAGGTGTGTCGGTTTTTATTGAAATTTCCACTAAGCGCTCAAATGAACTAATTAATATGGATTTGAAATGGGTAAGGATGTTAATATGAGGAGATGGATACTACAATGCAGCAATAGAGACAAAAAAAGACAGTGCAAGGAGTTGAAATTAGCGCAGAAGACGTACCGGTACATAGAAACCAACAGTAAAGAGAGCTTTACGAGGCACTTTCAAAGGCAGGCGATGCTGAGCAATCGAGTCATAGATCATGCACTTCTTTGTCCCTCGAAGACTTGTCTGAGTATGAGTGGTTCAACGTCATGTGTTTCTCCTTTGCTTTTCCTCCAAGTCATGGGTATGGTGATATGCCAAGAAGCCCTATTAAAATTCAGTAGAAAACCATAACTAACAAAACCTGCATGCCTTAAGTTCAATTGAAAATGCTATGTTGTATCAAATCATATAAGTAGCATCTTTATATTTAGCATTGAAACAAAGTAAAATTTTATTAAAATAATCAATATCAATTAATAACTCATACAACAAAGAGAAAATTTATCCTTTTCCATTAATATTTGATCGAAATGGTTAATACTTGAATTACAGCCTTCCTATGGAAATGCATATTGTTTTTTACTAATAAATTTTTAACAAAAATACAATTATTCGTTACAAGAAGATTTTACACGTTATTTGGATATAGATAAAGAGGCATACGTTATTCGTTAGAAGTTCTTTTTTTTACTTGCTTGTTTTGCTATGAGATAATAAACATGTATATAGATAAAGAGGCATACAATTAATCTTTCATGATAGTATAAGTAAAAGGTGTATAACTCAGCATTGATAATAGTACAAGTAAAAGGAGACAGACCATTATTTGGAATAGAACTTGGTTCTGTAACACAGGAAATTAAAGTCATTGGTGCTGGCAGTAGAATTAAAAAAGTTGTATTTTAGGTTTAAAGTGCATTAACTTTCACAGCATAATATGCAAGAGAAAATGATGGTTCTGTAAAAGTCTTGCCGTGGAAGAATGGACACGGTTGGATTTCTTACTTTCTTTGTCATTCACATCATCACACGGTCTTCTCATCTCAAAGTCTTGCTACTTAATTTACTAATCAAACTTTATTTAACTAGCAATTAATATATTGAAATTTGAACTTCTTCATGTATCCTAGTCAAGTTTAAAACGAAAATATATATGGTTTAAAGATCATACAACTCAATTTTTTTTGTATAGACCTTGCTGAAATTAATACATTTTCGAAATAAAGAATCAATGCTTTTCTTGACTGATGTGGCCGATGAACACATCTAATTTGGAACCAAGCATAACAATATCTTATCAAATAGTGGAAAATACTGACTTTGGTCCGTCTATCAATAGCAAGCGGATGCAATTTGTTATAAAACAAGTTCTGCATAAAAGTGCAAAAACTAATATCAATATTCACCAGTTTCCTGAATAACCCTATCATTAATAGAACAACCGAAGTGGTTCCAAGTTCCAACTGTTCCATCTGAAATAATACATACAAGTATAGAAACAAAAGTCGAAAACAGCACGAAAGATTGAACCTTTAAAATAAAATCAACAATACTAACCCCATAGGAGGAGTCATGCCTAGACCATTAGAGAGGAGAGATCTTCTATTGTCTTGATTATCATTATATGTCATTGATCTAGAAGCATTACAAGCCCAGATGCATGAAATCGCCATTAAAATTTCTAGCAACCTTGCAATTCCTCTATCTCCAGTTTTTTTACTTTGTATTGTGGTGTTTATTGTTCAATTAGTGGTGTGTTCTGCTCGCTTTACTCGAAGTCGTCGGTGGAGCCAGGGTGGAATTGGTATAAAGTTGGATCCCGTCGCCGAACTCGAAGCACTGGAGAAGTATTATTGCCTGTCGTTGCTCGAACTAGAAGATCTGGCTCTGGCTAAAACAAAACTGCATAAACCACATAAATTTCAGATTAAAAGAAAGCCAAATGAAAACAGATCCTAAAACGACGATTTAACAGCTACAGTTGCCATCCATTAACTAAAAAATTTGACTTACGTGAACTTGGTTCCAATAGATTTGAGAAAATCCTGAAGTCTCTCTCGTCGTTAATGAAAGAACGGCGACGAAGAGCGACGAATGATTTCTTAATGCCACAAATTAATTGGCCATGGCTCGATTAAAAGTCGGATGAGGAATTTAGGGCTTTGCAAGTGAGAATATGAGGAAAAGGGATTTTGAGAATAGGTAAATATGAGAGGGAAAGGAAAATAATATACCGCCAAGTTGTTTTGATGGCATGAAAATTGCGCTGTTTTGACCCCTAGCAGCCTTTAAAACAAATGAAGATGACGAGGTGCATTTCAACGCTGTACTGGTTTGCTATTGATAATCATTTTTCTTGTAGTGTAATGAGGCAACATATAACATAATAATCTCCAAAAGAGAAACGTATATCATGGTAATAAAGACCAAAATCTCTCACATAGAGAAGAAACAAACATCTAAGTAGAGATATATAACAAGCCTCATATCATCGGCATAACATAAGCACAAGTGCCAGTGTAGGCATAAAACAAGTTCCACAAGGTAGTCGTGCTTATATCGTGTGGTTGCATAAAACCATCACCGAATGGCGCTACACGAGGGAATATAAATCACACAGGAAAACATTAGCGTGCTAGTACTGTACTCAAACACACAGGAAATATACCCCAGTGACACACCCATCACTTTAGCTAAGGGGCAACACCTAAAGGAGACAGTCCGAAGAAACTATCCAGAAGGTGATGAGCCAGAAGGAGACAGTCCGAAGACACTGTCCCAAAGGCAATAAACCCACGGGAGACAGTCCGAAGACACTATCCCCAAAGGTATCACTCAGGAAACATGCCGTAGTGGTAAAGGCTCATAGGCCCAGTACTCATTTACCACTAACGGTAGGAATGTGTCACGAACTCTTAGCAAGGAACCTGTAAAGTAGTAACGTGAGCCCCATACCCCAACGTTCGCACTAAACGGTTTACTAACCAATCGTAAGCTTCCACACTCAAAGCAGTATAAAGTTTATCTTATGTCATCGGTAAACTAGGCCAAAAGGCCAAAACGATCAATCGAATAGGTCGGGGATTAATCGGAAAGATAAACGCGCGGATTCATGGTCCGTGTTTTATCTAACCATTTAATCACCTTTCCACTTCGCTCGAAGTGTAGAAGAGTGTATATTTTACTTAGAAAATAGTTGAAGAAAATGGATTTTTAATCGTTTGAAAACCTCTTTAGAAATAGTCTTTGAAATTCTCCTATTATGGAGTAATTAATTTAATATTTAAAATAATACTAAATAATAGTTTCAAAAGCCAATTTGATGGAAAATCACTTTAAAATGATTTATAAAATCCGTGCATGAAATATAGAGACAAATCTCAAAGAAATCGGAAAAACTCAGAAAAATAGTCGAAATTATACTAAGTATAAAATCGCTTAAAATAGGTCGAAGTCACTAGTTCGGCGGCAGATTTGAATCTGCAAACCGAGTCCAAATGGCATGAAAATTGTCAGGCATGTAGATCAACATCCCTGCTCCAAACTACAAAAATAATCGGGCAATTCCGACTTGAAACGAAGAAACGGCGTCGTCTCAAAGTCGGACAAAAATCACAAAACTCTGCTGTGTCAAAACAGTGCAAAGGTCCCACTTCGACGACATGGTCGAAGGGTCATATGAACCCAGATCTTGATGAAAATTTGCAGGGGCATAGTACAGTACTCCTACTTTGATATGCAACAAGAATCGTTCGGTTCCGACTTGAAACGAAGAAATGGCAATGTTTCAAAGTTGTTCCAACGATAACTGAAAATGATCACTATTGTAAAACTGTTTCTGGGTGCTACTTCGGCAATAGAAAAGAAGTATCTAACGCACCCAGATCTAAACCAAACTTTGCAGGATTGAAGATCTCGACCTCATCTTTCCAAAGAGACTGAAATCGATGAAATCCGACATCGGACCCGCTCGCAGCGAGGTCGCGAAGTTGGACGTTTGAACTACAATTAATCAATGTTTTTCAAAACAGTTTCTGGGTGCTACTTCGGCAATAAAAACGAAGTATCAAACCCACCCAGATCTTTACCAAATTTTACAGGTTTGAAGATCTCAACCTCATCTTTCCAACGAGACCAAAATCGATGAAATCCGACAAAGGACAAGCCCAGAATGGCGTCGCAAAGTCGGAGTTCTGCGCTGAAAACAACGGGAGAAAAGAGACGCCTGTAGCTATGCACTAACAGGCCAGAGACGAAAACCCACAATTTTGGCAAAGTAAACTTCAAATTCTGGCAAAATGAATAAAATAAAAGTTGTAGCCTAGTTTCTAAGCTTTCCGGAATGACCAAGACCGTCAAATTCCGATCAGGGATGACAATTCTATGACTAAAACAATTCTCAGATCTAAATTCTATATCACTATCGTCTTGCTCTCGAGATAGTAGTAAGAATGCACAGTTTTGACCAAATTAACTTCTAAATTTCATGAAACTCAAAACATGAAACTTTTAGCCCTATATCTAAGCTTTTCAGAACATCCACAATTATTAGATTTGGATAAGAAACGAGTAACTTATGGCCAAAACAATTTCAGGTTTTTATTTTATCAACCTTGTAGTTTGTTGTCAGGTCAGCAACAAACAAACGTGATTCGACCATTCTAACCTCAAAATCATGCAAAGCTCAAAACATAGAAGTTATAGACTACAAAATAAGCTTTCCAGAACATCAAGAAAATCTTAATTCCGATTTAAGATGAATGAGATATGCTTAATTTACTAACAGGAATATACTAATTTTAATTTCAGCTAGCATGTATTACCTCTTTCCCAAGTAATGAAAATAAGATCAAAGAGCTTCAACAATCTAAATTCACAAAAAAAGAGGATCACAAAATAATTTCAGAAATTAAACAATGATTAGAGATGGGTTTTGTAATTTCAACTTGCTCTAGGTTTGGAGGTCATTATTTAGTGTTTTTCTCTTAGGGTTTAAGGGTTTATGGAATGAGATGTTGGCTGAAACAAATGGGTAGAAGATGGTTTATAGGCTAATGGAAGTGGGTTAGTGGGCCTAATACCCATTAGGACTTGGAATATGTTCTATATCTCAAGTTAGCTAATTTCTCTAAGTACAAACTACACATTATTTACCCATAAAATTTTAAAATATGTTACCAAAATAATTTAGCTATAGTTATAAAATTTTACATCACAATATTTGCCAACTTACAATTTAACCTCCTAATTATTCCAAAACACCTTTTAGTCAAAATTGCCCAAAAATCACCGTTTTGCAATTAAATTGTAAATTAAATTCCCAATTCAAATATTGCACTATTTTACACATATAAAATTTTGCAATATTATAAATTTCCATTTACCCTAATTAATTTCCATTAAATTCTCCATTTTACACTTAAGCCCAAATTATTAATTTATTCAAAATAACTAACTTTCGAACAAATTAGTCACATAAAAAAAAATCATTAATAGCTCCAATTAAATTAAAATCCCAATTTTAATTTATTATTTGGTAATTGCAATCACGGGTTGTTACAAGTAGGCTTTGGGTTTGACTGGTAAAAGAGCATCATGCAAGAAATTTCTCTCTAGACCTAACTATATATTCAAACTTTTGCCTTAGTTTTATTGATGACCTTTTTCTTCTTTCTCCTTGTTATGGCCACAAGCATCCCTCTTATATTTGCTTATTTCCTAATTCTATTCACCTCCAATCAAACAATACAACCGAGATCCGTCATTACCACATCTTTTGTTTGCAACAAAAGGTGTGGATTAGAGACATCAAGTGTAACTACCCGCATATTTTACGATTGTATATTTAAATGTTTTATTTAAATATAGCATCGTTAATCGGATTAAAGTCCGAAATGTTACTTTTTGTAAACAATCGAATTGGGACTCGAGACCACTTCCATTGAGTCCAAAATGGCGTTTATAACTTTTTTGAGTATAAACATCGATATGTTTGGAGTTGAGTAGAATTTTGCTATTTTTCTATTTGGGCTTTGGGTTTGGGTTTCAGCCCATTAACCCAACATAATACCCTAACTCCAACCCCTCTCCTCTTCATTCATTCTCATTTCCTAATACTCTCAAGCTAAAGTAAAAATGAGGGAAGAGAAAAGAAATTAGAAATTCCTAAGCCCTAATTCTCTTAGGAAAAATCAACTTCAAGCTAGAAATCAAGGAGAAGCTTAGGTAAACATCCTCTTAATCTTCTCCATCTCAATCTCTCTTCAAATTTCAGAAATTCCTAAACCCTAACTTAGGAAATATTTTTCTTATGAGCTTAGTTTGAAGCTTCTTGAGTTGTTGTTGAAGAGGAATTGATCTTAGCTTGTTTTAGAGCTTCTCACTTGAGTTTTTGAGTTAAAGGTGAGTTCTTTAACTCACATCTACGTCTATAACTTTCATTGTTGTTAGGTATGAATTCCTAACATTTGTGCGTGTTCATTTGCTTTTGATTTGAATTGATTTGGTGAATTTTCTAAATTTTGGTGTTTTGGTCCAATTTTATGAAAATCTTACTTATGATGTTTGGACATGATAATTGGGGTGTATCGAAGAGCCTATAAGGCTAGGTTATCGCTCGGCATAAATCCCTAGTCGTCGTTGCTCGTCTGATCGCTCCCGAAACGTTTTGGCCATCTTGGCCTAGGCATATTGTTGCCCAGACCAGGTGACCAGACGTCTGGTTATCAAGTCCAGACGTCTGGTTTAGACCTGGAGAGAAAAAAATATAGATCGCAGAAAATAAAAAAATGGCAGAGACTAATTTCAGACGTCTGAAATATAGGTTCAGACGTCTGGATTGGGTCTCAGACGTCTGCCTTGGAATTTCAGACGTCTGGGAGTTTTTTCGATTATTTCCAGAGAACAAATCCAGACGTCTGGATTCTAAACCAGACGTCTGGATCTGTTCATTTTGCCTATTTTGGCTGTTTTTGAATGGTTTTCCAATATTAATCGATTTTTGTTGATCCGGTTGGTTGTTATCACTTACTCTCGACTTTGATGACTTCTTTCTTTGGATTTTTGGGAATATCCATTTGATGGATTTGGTATCGATTTTTATGGATTTAATTCACATTGTCGTATGTGAATTTCTGGTGATTGGTTGTTTTTACAATCATTTTGTGATTTGTCACTTTAAAATACAAAGGTTTCTATATTAGTAGTAAATACTCAAACTCTTTCGCAAAAATGATTTCGACGTTATTTTTAATACAAAGCTTGCTTTTAAAACTATCTTCCAATCTATTAGTATATACAAACCTTTATCTCATTCGTATGAGAAATCTAATTAAACGGCTTAGCAAAACAAGTGTATGAAATGCTTGCGTTTACTTCGTCGGTTAATTCTTGGACTTGTTCGATTGAACTCTCGTGACAATTTTCGAGTGGAAATCTACAATTTGCTCGTAAATATTTAAGTTAAGCTAGTGGTTATGGGACATGAAGCTAAACTCATTTATTTACTAGCTTAGTGTGATTGACACTTCTTATTGATCAATGATGATCATTTTATGGTTTAGACTAGCGATGTGCGATGTCTCCCGTGTGGGGGACTGTACCCAGTTCTATTGAGCTTCGTCTCATTTCTATAGGCTAGCGACCTACGGGCTTTATGGAGTTTGGTTCATCGGGCGTACCGTTATTGCACTACGTCGTTGTTCCGAATTATTTGAGTTTCGGGTTCATCGGGCGTACCGTTATTGCACTACGTCGTTGTTCCGAATTATTTGAGTTTCGGGTTCATCGGGCGTACCGTTATTGCACTACGTCGTTGTTCTGAAATATTTGAGTTTTAGGTTCATCGGGCGTAACGTTATTGCACTACGTCGTTGTTCCAACTCATTTGAGTTTCAGATTCCTCGGGCGAACCATTATTGCACTACGCCGTTGCACCGGCTTTATGGTTAGCGACCATGGAATAGCATTTCGTTTGTGACACACGTGTTGGTGAGTTTTCATGTTCCCGTTTGTGATAGGCCTTCCCCCGTTGTGATTTCTGGATTTCTGGTTGTTGATTTCTAGAATTTGTGTTTCACCAATTTTGATGATATGCATTGATAAGCTCTATCAATATTTGTGTTTTGGTGAATAATTTAAAGAATATGACATTCTTTTTAGTGTTTGAGAATATTGGAGATATTGTATGATTTTTGTTGTTATCTGATGTATACTTGTCACAGTATGACATTATTGTTATCATACGTTTTTGTGATATCTCTTATCCTATCTCATTTTACCTTATATTTATAGCTAGACTGATCCGTTTATTATTTTCTTCTTAAATAATACTCAGGTCAGACCGAGGTATTTCAGGTGCTTCTGCTTGACTTCTTATCAGGGTTCGTCACCTGACTTTTGGCTAACTACTTTAGCTTAGTAGTTTTTGTTATTTTACATTCGAGATAGAGACACCTTGATGTATAATTATTCTTTTGTCTAGCACTTGTACCTATTCTTTTGTGATGTAGTGGATCTTGCATGATCACTATTTTGATGTACACTTCTATGTGATATATTCATATATGTTTCCGCCTTTGTGATATGAATATCTGTGACTGATTTTTGTTATGCTTATTTCTATATTTGTTCCCGAAGCCACTGTGTGGTAGCTTTGATTTTGTATTTGATATGTCGGATTTCCTCTAGAAATGAAATACAAGTCATATTATCTGACATATCGGTACTTGCACAAAGCAATTACACAGATGGTCGCTCCTCAACAGCCTTATTCTTCGTGCTAGTCGACGGCATTACCCAGTAGTGTCCTTGACTTGTGTGAGTATAGAGGTGGGGCGTCACATCAAGGAGGTTATCTAGATAAGGGTACGAGTGTAAGGCAACTTTTCATCAAGTATATTCTCGTTTATAATATATATATATATATATATATATATATGATATTCTAGTACGATTATATTCATGTCTAATTATCACTACTTGCATATATGTTAATGCTATCACTTATATGTATACCAATTATTATATGATAATTATATATATATAGTATGTTTAACCATATTACATATACATATTAATATATTACCGTTTTATATAAGTATGTATGTGTATTATAAGTTTTGAAAAAAAATTATCAAATTATATTCACGTTTTAAAACATCATTGAAATAAATTAGTTAAAATAATTCAAATATGTATATATTTTTAAAATTCTCTCGGGTACTTTATCTTTTTTGTAATTTTGATAGAAATATATAAATTATATACATGTATATATATTATATTTAATTATATCATATATTTGAAATTCATGTATATATACATACATATTTTTATAAAATAAACTATGGAAAATCACAAACACATAAACACACAGAAATATATATATATATATAAAGTTATCCAAGTACGTGCATAGTAGATGTAACAATTTATGTACTTATTTAACCATGTACACCATATGCTATGTTGCACATGCACGTTATATACATATGAGTATATAATGATATACTATTGACTATATAAAATATTTAATTTACTTCATTGATTAATTAAATTATTTTTTAATAAAATTAGATTTTATTTAAATAATCTAGATTGGATCTAGTACTACCCTAACCTTAGATTGGATCTAGTACTTCCGATTAGACCTCATAGGCACACTATGATCTAAAATAGGAATTTGTTTAAATCATCCTATTTCACCCGCTTTCGACTGACCCAGTTCCAACAATGTATCAAAGCCATAATTGTCGACTATGCAGTCTAAATTGGCATATTTTGGGCTAACCAACTACATACCGTTTGGGCGTCTAGAATAGTAGTGTCTAGGCTTAGGGTAGGATAACTAAGTATTCTCCCCTCCCTAACTACTGGTATGGCTCAATGATGGAGTAAGTCCAAATTGTTAGCCTAGTTATAAAGGCCCAAATTGATTTGGGCCTTAAGCTAAATTTTACAATTCATTTGAAAATTTAAAAAATATATTTTTACTCTAAAATGTTAAAATTTAAATATAAAGAAAATTTCATAATGCTTACAAAATATTTTTCATTGTTGTTTTTAAAATAAATTAATATTTTCAGAATTATTTAATAATTTAAATAATTGGATTAATTAATTAATTAATTAATTAAAAGTTAATAAATTAAAATACACATAAATATATTGGTTGATGTGTGTGTATAAATCCATACATGTTATAATTAAACTACAAGTATTAATGTATATATGTAGGTATCTATTTTAAATTGTTTATGGAAAGATATAAATAAATATTTTTGAATTTATTAAATTATTTAATTAAAAATTGTTTTTAATTAAGTAAAAATAATTATTAACTCAATTAATTAAATTTTAATTAAAAATATATACATATATAATAATACATGTGTGGAAACTATAAGTGTTACAGTTAATATTCATCTTAAATTGTTTAGGATGAATAAAATAAAACTTTGAATTTTCAAATAATTTAATTAATTAGTTAGTTAAACTAACAAATTAAATTAATTAAATATGATTTAATTAATAACATACATAATAATGTTGTATAAGTTAATTTAATTATAAATAGTTATAAATGAATTAAACTTATATAATATGAATGTTTAAAACTTAAGTGGAATTGCAAGAAACCCAACATAGGTTTAATGAACAAGTACATGCTTACTATACATACACCATGACTTCAAATGTGTCCGACACTTGAATCACGAGGGTATTTCATAAGAAATATATTGTTTCCTAAATCGATATCACACAATTTATCTGTGTATGTATGTATGTGTATTAAAGATTATGAATCCTTAATGCATAATGTTGCCTTCTACCATCTATATATTTATAGATTACTTGCAAATTCTTTAGTTGTCGATATTCCTCAAGGTAGAGATGTTATGTGTAGTACTATTATATATTTACTAGACAAGATAATATACATGCACGTGCTTGTTGATATTTTTCAAGGTACGTGCATATACTTAGGCCATCACAAAATGGTTATTATGAGTGAATAATCTCTTTTGATTTATTGATATTACTCAAGGTCGAGACGAGATTAGGACAAAGACCATGGGTTAGTAGTAGTAGATGGTAAAACCAATAAAGTGTTATCCATCGCTTGCAGGCTATGATTTGTTGATATTCCTCAAGCTTAGAACCACAAGGCAAGCAAGTCCTAACGTCCACTAGAGAAATCAAAAGATTTCTACGTTTTCTCTTAGGCTTTTGAGAAACATAAATATCTAGAGAGAGCCTTATTAGACATATGAAATGAATACATTTAACATGTCTAATACTTTAAGAATATATACTATAAAAGCTAAAATAATATACTTTAATAAATTTGTGCAACTAATATAATTGAAAAATGTTTTTGATTAAAATTACAAATGAACTAAATTAAGGTCGACATAGAAGCATAAAATTAACTTACCAATAAATCTTTTGGCATGTTGTCAATTTAAGACACATGCAAGAGGTAAATTGTACAACTACTAAATACATTCATACCTTGGTAAATAAATGTTTCATTTGCTCAAGATTGTGAGTTGTCTTCTATGAGTATTTACTCCTAAGCAATACAAGAATATAGATTTTTGATCCACATTTGATCACATATAAATGTTATAGGTTGAACAACCGCAATAACGTATGAAACCTCGATGAAATTAGTTCTACCGAAATGAGCAAGTAAAACATGATGTGAGTTCATGCAATCAATATGATTGATGTAAGGACCTTGTTTTGTTAGATATAGTACTAGACCAAGAATTACAAGAAGGGCCTAGAAACTTTATCGCTGAGGTGCCAGTTTAACTGGTTTACGTAAAATGAAACCTATTCAATATCCTTAAATGTTAAGGATAACTAAATGCACTTTTGTAAGCATTTGTTACGGTCATGTAGTAAGTTTTTCTTTTGAAAGGTTCGACCATTACGAAAGGAAAGCGAATGTACGAGAGTGGATTAGTGTAACATCCCAAATATTAATTAAAATTATTTAGGAAATTTAATTATATAAATTAAATAGAATAATGTGATGTATAGTGTGTTAAGGAATTGAGATTTGATAATCAATATGGTTGAGCCATAATTAACTAACTAATTGTTAATTAGATTATTTTGTGACTTAAGAATAATACATATATGAGAAGGGTAATTTAGGAATAGAAAAACCCTTCATACCTTAAACCCTCCCACTCCCCTATCATTCTCAATTTTCACAAATCATAAGCAATCAAAAGAATATAAGGAGGCCGGCCATTTCTAAGGGAGAAATCAAGAAAAATCTAATGGAGATTCAAGAGCAAAGTTAGGGAAACTAAAACACCCATTAAATCTAAACTCTATTATCAAAATCAAGGTGAACAATAATCAAATCCATCTTATTTTTATTACATTTTGATTGTTAAATTTCAATTCAGATTCATTCGAATGGATTGATGATTGGATGATATGCCATGCTTGATTTTGCCATGTTTTGAAATTATGACGAGTTAAATGGATTTTATGAAATTAAATGATAGGTTTAAGAGTAAAATCTTAATTAATGATCTCCAAATGATTTGAATTTTTGATATGTGGTATAACATGATATTTTGGAGATGGGTTTTTACTTTCATAACTTTCTAATTTAAAATAAATATCTATGAATTTCCTAAGGAGGAAATTGAGTTATTTTTGAGTTTTAGTTGTTTAAAACAATTAAATAATGATTTTGGCCCTGAAATTTTTATATGATAAAGAATATCATATTTCTTAATTTATGTGATTTTTGGGGATTTTTCCCAAGTAGTTTCGAAGTGATTATGAATTTATTATGCTAGATAAGCATTTAAATGGATAATTAATTAAGGATATTAATTAATTAGTTTGACATATGTTTTGGACTTCGAAATTTTAGTGCGGTAGAAAATCTGAAAATAAAATGTAAAGCTTTGTTGAAACTAATCATATTTTGACAAACAAATAGGACTTGGTGAAAAGTATATACTGTATTAATTAATAAATAAGTTTTCTCACCAATTACGATAACGCCATGTTGCTTCTATACCATCGTCGAGCCTAAGGCATCACCACATTCATAAGTTCGATGTTTATGAGGAGGTAAGCATAAGATAACTACTTTAGAAATTATGGAATGTTTCCAACCAAGTTGAAGTGGGCAACAACGACGATCAACATTTGGCTGCATTGCGTCTTCATGATTCATCAAACTCGATGTATCACACCTTTTAACCTATGTTTTAAATGGTGCCATGTTTTATCCTTGTCACATTTAATCCTTGCCGCATTTGTTTTAAAGAGGCGGAGATGCCACGCATTAACAACTTCAACAATGTTTTGACTTCGACTCTCACTACAAGAATAAGTAATTTTAGTGGCGCACAAAAAACGCTACCAAAACTTACGGAGCGTTTTAATGAACACCACGATAAAACCCGCAATTAAAAATCCATGATTTTTAGTTGCATTTATTTCAACGCCACTATAAATCCTTTTAGTGCAACGTTTCTCAAACATAACCATAAATATTTTTGTAGCTTTTTAAAAATGCAACTAAAAAGCTTTTTGGCACTACTAATAGAGTTTCCAACTTTACCCCTGCTTTACAGTTGCGTTTACTCAACGCCAATGTATGTATTTCTATAGGTTTTCGAAACGCTAATAAAAGTTGTTGATTATTTTGCAGCATTTTTCATGCTATTATTCCTGTTAATGGTCTATTTTGTTTCTAGTATATCAATCAACAATCGCTCACATAATCATCATATTCAAACAATTAAAAAAACATATTAAACATTTAATCAAATAAAATATCCATAACCATTCCGATACAAAAGTTTTTCGACAAAATGACCAAACTCGCAGACAATAACCATTCGTATACAAATTTACACACCTAATACTAATAAAATGTTATACCTAACTAGTATTAACAAAATGCTTGATTACCCATAATTCTTTGTTGCATGCACAAGTGAAAGCTAACACCATAAAAGTCCAACCTTGCTCTCTTTGAAAGTCCAATGCATGCACAAGTGAAAGCACAACATATAGTCAAATAATTATGTTAATTCGTAGGACTTCAAATCTGATATCAAACATCTACAACATTGTACAAGTATATCATACTATAAATAATGTCATATAGATAATCAAAGTTATAAACGAAATGAAATAAATAAAGTCAAATCTTATAGTGAAATGACCCTATTTATTTTACCTAATTTTACTAGGATTTTTTTTAGAGTCATTAATAAATTTCCTAGAGTCATTTAGCCTTTCTATTAAATTATCCAGGATCCTAATTTTTCCACTAATATATTTATATCAGTTCATTAATAAATATTCACACACATATGAAGATGTATGTGACCCTCTTGCTTGGATCAGAGTGTTGGTAAGCAAGAGTGCATCCTGATTGAATTTGAGTTTCTAATCAACCAGTACATAGCTCATTTTCCTTGGTTTTGATATTTGAGTGATGGGAGTGAATCCCATAATCATATACAATTTATACCTAGTAATTTTGATCATTCTTACGGTGATTGTCTGTTAGTTCGACTTAGCAAAGTGATCTCAGATTATATAGCAAGTCATCATAGTTTTAATCTAATTGTTTGATATTTGATCAAAAGCCAGAAAGAAAAATGATATACACATTTATCATTTTCAACATGAGTGATTTTATCACAAATTCTTTAACTTATAACCCAGCCAGTTGAGTGATTCATTCACAATTTATATAGTTGTGTTTCTCTGAATCAAATCCATTCCCTAATCCCTGAGTTACCTCAGCTTGCATCCTAATTTAAAGGTTGCTTTACTGGATTTAGAAAATCCAGATTTTATGGTCATTTAACAAAAGTAGTATTTAAGTAATATGTGTGCATATCAGATGTATTGTGCTCTCTGGACTAAGAAAGCTACTCAAAATAAAAGTGAATTGCTCAAGTATTTGAAAATGTCTTTGTACATGCATTTGCAAAGAAAGCTTCAGATTTTACAAAGTGCATTTTCTTCCTTTAAACCCAAAAACTCTGGTCATCTTGATCAACCCAGACCTCACTCCTTTTGAGGTGGGTTAACCTTATGACTAGGTCATCAAAACATTAGTGCCTGGCTGCTGCAATGTAAATTCAGATACAAGATACTTGAAAAATCCCTTAAACATGTACACATCTTTATACAGTGCACAAAAATATATATATTGTTTCTTTTATCAAAACACTTCTGTATATAGTCACAAAATTCTTGAAATATTACTTCTAGCTAAACTCAGATTTTTAACCTCAAAACTTAAAGCTTTTAAGTGACTCAAGATTGACTAATACACAATATATATATATATATATATATATATATATATGTATCCATTTCTCACATATAGGCATATATCATCTACAAATTTCTACCATAATACTCAAAGATATTTTCTTGCATAAGATTCTACTAAGTCTTTGGTTTTTCCCAACCTTAATACATTACCAGAATTCAATTGAAACAACTGAATAAAATCCAAACATTCAAGATCATTACATAACAACAAAATCAGAATTATAAAACTTCCAAGATTACATGCAAATAGTTCATTCTAAGCTCTTATTTAATTCTAATTTAGCATGCTTATCCAAACATTCTCACTAGCCATAGCAGCTTCCTATTTAGAACCAGCATTCCCTGAAAGAGCATTAGAGGCTGCCCCATTTTAATGAGACACCCCAGATGCCATAAGCAAACAAGGGTCAGATACAAGATCTGGTATGAGCAGTATCAAAAATTCCATGATATTAAGCAGTTAAATGAGACATAAGCATTTTGTATAAGTTTGCATAACTTCTTTAATCAATTTGCCTGACTTGTTTATGATATATTGTGCATATATGATCAGTATTAAAACTAATTATGTACACACTTTCAACTATGCAAACATACATGTCAAACAGAGATACTCAGGAACTATCATAGCTCTAATCCAACCAACCTAGGAATAACTCAAGTTCCTACTTCATCAATTTAGGGTTGCATTTACCAAATTAACTCCTAGCCTCATCTGCCATAAAGAAATCACGAGGACACATTGCAATAAAATAATTCACAATATTGCACAAAGATCTCAGGGCTTAAACAAACCATGTGCCAACTTGCACACTTTAAATATAACAAGCATTCCAACAGTCTTCTTGGCTCACAATCCTTAGTTTATTTACTAAGTGTTCATGTTTGATCCTATCATGAGATAGCTAGGTGATTAAATCACAGTGTACATGAAACATTACATAAAACTTGCAAGCATACTTCAAAGGCAAGCTAATATTCATATCCAGGAGAAATCATATTTTCAAATATTCTGGCTTAAAGAAAATACAAGAATATTTACAACTGTGAATAGAGACTAGGAATGTGGGTTATTATTGTTTCATAAGCAACCATGTTTGAACTAAATTCAAGATCTAGCTTAAACAAGATTTCTGGCTCATGGGTTTTCTATTTGATCAAAGGTTCAACACTTTTGGATATTTCCATTGCACCCTTGAATCTTTCATTTGAGCCTCAGCACTTACACAAGTGTAATGCAACTCATATACATTTTTATTTCTATATTTTTCATGCCATATCTAAACCAGTTACAAGTATTCTCTATTTACTTTCATGATTTCATACTTTAACATTTCTGGGTGTAACCAAACAGAGCAAAATACTCAACCATCAAATCAATCAAAAGCATTCATAACACCTATTAAAGCATCCATTAAAACCATAGTAATAAAATCAGAAATATGTAGAAAAATAAGATAAACTTGGCTGCCTCATCAGGACTTAATGCCATGGGTTTAGTGAGATTACTCACTGAAAAATGCTCCTCTTGCTTAATCCAGAAAAGAAACCCTTTGAAACTTTGCCTTTCTTCTTACAAATAATTTTCTTCTTTGTTTTCTTAAATGTCTCGGGTAGAAAGTGATTTTTCTGGTTTAAACTTGGATTTATAAGAGAGTTTTTCTAGGGTTTTACAAATGTAAAATCTCATTCTTACCCTGGCCAGTGCTCATGCATTTTGCATTTCTCATTAGCTTATTCTCACCCTTAGTACCCCAGCCATGTAATGCTTATTCCCCGTTTTCTTTTACAGAATATCAATTTTGTTCTCTTTCTAAATCATGACAATTGTGTGACATTGTCACTTGTTTATTTTCTAAAAATCCTCCTTTCTATTTTCTGCCTAAAGCAATTATTTTGCTTGCAATATGTCTTTTGCTATTTTAATGTTATGCTTTCCCTTGCTTATTTCTTTTTAATACTTTCAGTACTTATAGAAATGTACATATGCATACATATCTTATCTAGGCTTACTTAACTCCTCCTTAGTTTCAGAAAGACATACACATATATGTGCATACATGTTTCAAATCCTTATCTAATTTATCCTAGGTTTAAATTAAGTAAAATCTGTTTACTGGTTCAAACAAAACTTGCTTTGTCTTATTTTCTAAAATAATCCATATAAATCCAGAAATCAAATATCCATGTCTGGTTTGATAATTTTCATTACAAAATCATGTTTGTAAGGCTTTTCCAGTTCTTGTTTTAATTTCAGGAAATTTGGAGTTATTCCTTGTGCCATATCAGTGTGCACGTGCACACATGCACACACACTTGCACACAATTAATTCCATACATTCCTATACAAATAAATACATATATTTTCAAAATTCAACCAAAATAAGGTTTCATGAATTTCTGGGGCATTACAATCACCCCACCTTTTTAGGAATTGTGTCCTCACAATTTTCTCATTTTTACTTTAAACATTTCCAGATTTTTATAAAATCTATCAAACATTGCACAAGCAACAATTCAGTCAAAACAACCATACATATTAAACCTTTTAGGAAATTAGAATTTACCTTCCACTGCAAAAATCTTAGGGTAATCCATCTTTATCTTATCCTCTAACTCCCATGTACAATCATTAGGGTCTAGGCTCCATTGAACCTTCACCAATTTTAGAGTTTTGCTCCTTAACTTCTTTTCCTCTTTAGCTAAAATCCCCACTGGTTCTTTCTCATAGACCAAATCAGGATTTATTTGAATTTGAGTGGGTTTCTCTAGAATTTCCTCTTTATCATGCATCCATCTCCTAAGTTGTGACACATGAAATACATTGTGCATTGCACTCTGGCGCAGCGGATATTACAAAAACAATGTAGATCGTTGAATGTAGTAATCGATGGATTGGAAGATACTGAATTGCCCGAATTCGTTGATCCGAAGATACCGAACTCTAGCTATCCCGAACTCGTTGATCGCGCACGATACCGGGTTCAAAGATCTTCAATTCTTCGAGCGTTGATCTAGCGCACTAGATTCCGCGAATCGGCTTCTACAATCGTTGAATCGAGCGCACTCGATTAACCGAAAGAGGAGATAGGAGATTACACTCAACTACCAATTTAGATGAAAGCACACAGCAATCAAAAGAGAATTTTATTCAAAAATCAACAACCTTACAAAATGACTCAACTTGCCTATTTATAGGCTACAACAATTTCAGCAGAAAAAAATGACAACTCTTAGGTCGTGAGCGACCTACGACCTAAGCTCACACGACCTAAAGACTTACGCGACTTAACATAGTTACAACACGACCCATTACAACATGCGGCTAAACAGATGTGACTTAGTATAGGTCGGCAGCGACCTAAAATATTACAATATAAGAAAATACAACACATAACAACGTTACATAGGTCGTACACGACCTAAAGTACATACTTAAAAAAACAGACGACTTAACAAATGAACGGCATCTGGAGCTTCGCGACCTAAGAGTGAACGACATCCCTTCATTAGCGACCTAACAGAATGGCTTCAGAAAGTCTTCGCGACTTAAAGTGTCTCGCGACCTATCTTAGGTCGTAGGTCGTTCTCGCGACCTAACTTCACACGTCTCATCTTCCAGCGACCTAGCATAAGTCGACTTATATCTTCACAACATAAAGCAGGTTGTATCTTACCCTCGCGACCTAAGGACAGAACATCTTTGCGCGACCTAATTAGGTCGTAGATCATAGAACATTTTAACTTAGGTCGTGACCTTTTATTTCGTGGCTCGTTAGCTTGCAGAACTCCAGTAGGTCGTTGAAGCGACCTAAAAGCCTCGTTAGGTCGTATGCGACCTAACACTTCACCCATTTGGACTGTGCCGTTCTTTAGCTTGGTTAGTGACTTATCAAAGGTCGTTAGACCACTCTTCCCAGCATTACTCGCTCCCTCCTCTACCTTGTTAGGTCGTGAGCGACCTACAAACTCCTTAGGTCGTGAGCGACCTATGCCTTTAACATTCTGTGCTGCATCATCCTCCCTAGGTTGAGAAAAATTCGACCTCGAATTTGTAAATTCTTCTCTATCAGCTCGTTCATCTCCGTGATATGGTATGAGATGTTTAACATTGAACACATCAGACGTATACACTTCATCTGGCAGCTTCAGTTTATAAACATTTTCATTGATTCGTTTCACAACTTCCACCGGACCAATTTTTCGTGCTTTCAATTTATTGTAAGCGCCTACCGGAAAACGATCTTTTGTTAACACTGCATAAACCAAATCACCTTCATGAAATTCTACACTTCTTCGTTTCAAATCTGCAGATTGTTTATACTTCTCATTTGCTTCCTCTAATCGTTCTTGAACGATTTTATGACATTCCGTCATCCCTTCAACAAAATCAGCAGCTTTCTTAATTGTCCCCTTTGGGTGTGGTATCACCGTTAAATCCAACGGTCCTTTCGGTAAGCTCGAATAGACAATCTGGAATGGACTGAACCCAATACTTCGATTCACAGCATGATTATGGGCAAACTCTGCCTGGCATAACTTCACATCCCAACTCTTCAGATTGTCTTGAACAAGACACCTCAACAAATTTCCCAATGATCTATTAACCACCTCTGTTTGTCCATCAGTCTGCGGATGATAGGCACTACTAAACTTCAACTTCGTTCCGACCATTTTCCACAAACTCAACCAAAAATGACTCAGAAATCGAGTATCTCTATCCGACACAATAGATTCTGGCAATCCATGAAGTCGATAGATCTCCTTGAAAAACAACTGAGCAACATGAACAGCATCTGCCGTCTTCTTACAAGCAATAAAATGTGCCATCTTCGAAAATCGATCCACTACCACATAGATGGAATCGTTTCCTCGCTGTGTTCTTGGCAATCCCAACACGAAGTCCATACTCACATCAACCCATGGTTTAATTGGTACAGGTAACGGCATATATAAACCAGCATTAGTCGCAGTTCCTTTCGAAACCTGACAAATATGACAATGCTCCACAAACTTTTCCACCTCTTTCCTCATTGATGGCCAAAAGTAAGACTGTGAAATCAACTGTAAGGTACGGTCTCTCCCAACATGTCCCTCTTCGTGTAACTCCTTGATAATCTTCATTCTCACACTACCTTCCGGTATGCACAATCGATTTCCTTTAAAAAGAAAACCATTAACCATCATAAACTCATCAGTCTTCCCTTCATTGTCCCTTTCAACAAATTTCCTAAAATAAGAGTCTTCTGCAATCTGCTTCGGCAATAATTCAAAACCAGTCACTTCAACTTTCATCGTTGTCAACAAATGACTCCTTCTACTTAAAGCATCAGCCACTCGATTTGTCACTCCTGATTTGTGCTTCACAACGAAAGTAAACTGTTGCAGATATGCAATCCACGATGCATGTCTCGCTGAAATCTTATCTTGCCCTTGCAAATGCTTCAATGCTTCATGATCAGTATACAGAACAAACTCTTTCTGAAATAGATAATGTCTCCAGTGTTTAATAGCTTGCACAACAGCATAAAACTCCACATCATATGTACTGTATCGCATCTTCGCTCCTGACAACTTCTCACTGAAATAGGCAATAGGACGTCCCCTCTGACTCAACACTCCTCCAATTCCAACCTTCGACGCATCAGTGTGTAGCTCAAACAACAACTGAAAATCAGGTAATACAAGAATTGGTGCAGATGTCAGCAACTCCTTGATCTTCCCAAAAGCATTCCCTGCTTCCTCTGTCCATGCAAACTGTTTACCCTTCATACAATCCGTAATAGGCGCCATCACACTACTAAAGTGTGGAATAAACCTTCGATAAAATGAAGCCAACCCATGGAAACTACGAACTTCCGTTATCGTCTTGGGCTGCGGCCAATCTCTGATAGCTTCGATTTAACTCTGGTCAACCTGTATTCCTTCCTCTGATACAACATACCCCAAAAATAAAACACTCTTCGCCATAAAAACACACTTCTTTGTAGCAGCATAGAATTGTTCTTCACGAAGTATAATTAACACTTTCTTCAAATGCTGAACATGCTCTTCTTTACTAGCACTGTAGATTAGAATATCATCAAAGTAAACCACCACAAATTTCCCAATGTACGGTCTGAAAATTTGGTTCATCACCCTCATGAATGTACTCGGTGCATTCGATAGACCAAACGGCATTACCAGCCATTCATACAAGCCTTCCCTCGTCTTGAATGCTGTCTTCCATTCGTCCCATGGTCTAATGCGAATCTGATGATAACCGCTCTTCAAGTCAATCTTAGAAAAGATTACGGACCCACTGATTTGATCCAATAAATCATCAAGCCTCGGCATCAGAAATCTGTATCTGACTGTGATCTTATTCAATGCTCTACTATCTGTGCACATCCTCCACGTTCCATCCTTTTTGGGTACCAATAAAGCTGGTACAGCACAAGGACTTAAACTCTCCTGCACACGCCCCTGTTCAAGCAATTCCTCTACCTGCCTCCGCAACTCTTCATGTTCCTTCGGACTCATTCGATAATGTGGTCTGTGTGGCAAAACTGCTCCCGGAACAAGATCGATTTGGTGTTGTATGTCTCTCAAAGGCGGTAACTCCTTTGGTAACTCATCTGGGAATACATCGTCAAATTCTTTCAAAACTGGTTTAACTTCTTCTGGAATTTCAACCTCTTTTTTGCTCTCACGCCCAATCAATAAAAATACTTCAGGCTCTTTCTCAACCTCCTTAACAAACTCCTTTAAAAATAATAAAGTTTTCAGATCTTCAATTTCTTCTGACTTACTTTCTCCTTGTGGTCTCTTCTTTGGAACTAGGATAATCTTCGTGCCTTCAAACATAAAACTGTAACTATTGGTCCGACCGTCATGTTGTACTGCTCGATCATACTGCCATGGTCTTCCCAATAATAAGTGGCAAACGTCCATCTCTACTACATCACACCAGATTTCGTCTTTGTATTTCTTCCCAATAGAGAATGGAACACGAACTCGTCTATCCACTTTCACTTCTCCTCCTTTTCTCAACCATGCTAACTTGTATGGACTCGGATGTTTCTCTGTCTTCAATTTCAACTTTGTCACAGCCTCGGTTGAAATAATATTATCACAGCTTCCTGCGTCAATCACAAACTTACACACCTTCCCCAGAATAGTACATGTTGACTGAAAAATATTACTTCTCAACCAACTAGCTTCTTCCTGCTTCGGTGTCAAACATGATCTCCTCAGCATTAGATTACAACCTTCGTCTCCTGACGCAATATCCTGCTCATCCTCCTCAACTGGACTAGAACAATCCCCATCACCATCCTCATCCTCAATTTCTGCAATCATGGTTCTCTTCTTTGGCTTTGGACACTCACTGCTTTTATGACCCAATTCCTGACAATTGTAACATTTGAAACCATTGTTAACCCTTGCCTTCTCAACCTCCTTCACCACTGGTCTACTGATAGGTTTAGAAACATTAGAACTTCCACCAACACCCTTCGCTTGATTGTTAGAATTAGTAAACACACCACCTCCTCGTCTCCCTTGCTTTTCCCAAGCCAACGCTTTCTGATGTGCTTCTGCCACAGATCTTGGATCGAACATATTAACCATATCCTGAATCTGCATTCTCAATCCCCCAATGAATCTAGATGTCAGCTGCTCTTCCGTTTCCATAATATCATTCCTTGCAATAAGTTGATAGAATTCATCAGCATAGTCATTCACAGATATCGTCCCTTGTCTCAAGTTTTGCAAACGTTGATACATCAAAGATTGATAATTGTAAGGTAAGAACGTTGCTTTCATCAATTTCTTCATCTTCTCCCAAGATTCAACTTTTGACTTTCCCATCCGATCACGTGTAAGTTTGGTCTGCTGCCACCACGCCAAAGCTCTACCCCTCAACCTCGTAGCAACCAACTTCACTCTACGATGTTCTGGAACTTCTTTGAAGTCAAAAATCTCCTCGACATTAGCCACCCAATCTAGAAACTCCTCTGCTTGCATACCACCTTTGAATTCAGGAATTTCAGTCTTCATCCCCGACTCCCACTTGTGATCATACTCAGAGTAATTTCTGCCTTGTCCTCGTCCTTGTCCTCGAACACTACCACCATCATACTCCTCTTCAAAATTAGATGCATATCGTTGTCTATCTCGTCCACCCACATCTCTACTACCATCATGTCTACCACCATCATCCCTTCTATCTACATTCCTCCGTTCACGATCATTCACGTTCCTCCCACGCCCTTGATCATTTTCAACACTTCTGTCTCGATTGGAATGTGGCGAGACTCTACTACCCCCATGGTTAGATTCAGGTGAAACCCTTGTCCAATTTTGATTCATCTCTAACATCATCTTCTCTAACCGACCAATTCCTTCGTTAAGCTTTTCACTAAAGTTCTCATTGATTCTTTGCTCCATCTCATCAGCTTCTTCTCTTCGATACAAAGCTTCTACGTTTTGGTGACGATTAGCTCTCCTTGGCGGCATACTTGAAAACTTTACAAACTCTTCAACACTTCAAAATTCAAACACAATTCGGACTTTGATCCAAAATGAAACGGATCGAAAACTTCCACTTTGTAGCAAATCGCGATGAACATGATGGACAAAGTTTCGGTTTCCAATACAAATTCAATCAATCAACTTCGATCAATGATGAACACTTCACTCTCGATCACGGCTTAACACTCCAAGCTCGGCTATTCACTTTCAAACTTCAAATTCTCGGCTCCAAGACTCGATCTAACTATGATTGGTTAGAATAAGCTCTGATACCAAAACTGGCGCAGCGGATATTACAAAAACAATGTAGATCGTTAAATGTAGTAATCGATGGATTGGAAGATACTGAATTGCCCGAATTCGTTGATCCAAAGATACCGAACTCTAGCTATCCCGAACTCGTTGATCGCGCACGATACCGGGTTCAAAGATCTTCAATTCTTCGAGCGTTGATCTAGCGCACTAGATTCCGCGAATCGGCTTCTACAATCGTTGAATCGAGCGCACTCGATTAACCGAAAGAGGAGATAGGAGATTACACTCAACTACCAATTTAGATGAAAGCACACAGCAATCAAAAGAGAATTTTATTCAAAAATCAACAACCTTACAAAATGACTCAACTTGCCTATTTATAGGCTATAACAATTTCAGCAGAAAAAAATGACAACTCTTAGGTCGTGAGCGACCTACGACCTAAGCTCACGCGACCTAAAGACTTACGCGACTTAACATAGTTACAGCACGACCCATTACAACATGCGGCTAAACAGACGTGACTTAGTATAGGTCGGCAGCGACCTAAAATATTACAATATAAGAAAATACAACACATAACAACGTTACATAGGTCGTACACGACCTAAAGTACATACTTAAAAAAACAGACGACTTAACAAATGAACGGCATCTGGAGCTTCGCGACCTAAGAGTGAACGGCATCCCTTCATTAGCGACCTAACAGAATGGCTTCAGAAAGTCTTCGCGACTTAAAGTGTCTCGCGACCTATCTTAGGTCGTAGGTCGTTCTCGCGACCTAACTTCACACGTCTCATCTTCCAGCGACCTAGCATAAGTCGACTTATATCTTCACAACATAAAGCAGGTTGTATCTTACCCTCGCGACCTAAGGACAGAACATCTTTGCGCGACCTAATTAGGTCGTAGATCATAGAACATTTTAACTTAGGTCGTGACCTTTTATTTCGTGGCTCGTTAGCTTGCAGAACTCCAGTAGGTCGTTGAAGCGACCTAAAAGCCTCGTTAGGTCGTATGCGACCTAACACTTCACCCATTTGGACTGTGCCGTTCTTTAGCTTGGTTAGCGACTTATCATAGGTCGTTAGACCACTCTTCCCAGCATTACTCGCTCCCTCCTCTACCTTGTTAGGTCGTGAGCGACCTACAAACTCCTTAGGTCGTGAGCGACCTATGCCTTTAACATTCTGTGCTGCATCACACTCATCTCTTCTGGTAACTCTAACTTGTATGCTAATGAACCTATTCTTTCCAAAATCTTGTAAGGTCCAACATATCTTGGGGTAAGTTTTCCCTGCTTGCCAAACCTCAACACCTTCTTCATAGGTGAAAATTTGATGAAAACATAATCACCAACTTCATATTCTACCTGCTTCCTCCTTACATCTGCAAACTTCTTTTGCCTATCTTGAGCTGCTGCCATTCTTCTCCTCACAAGCTCAATTTTCTCTGTAGTCTCTTTAACATACTCAGGCCCTAAGACAGCCCTTTCTCCTGCTTCAACCCAACATATTGGTGACAAACATGGTTTTCCATACAAAGCTTCAAATGGTGCCATGCCTATGGTGCTTTGATAACTATTGTTATATGTAAATTCAGCCAAGTGGAGGTGATCTTCCGAATTACCTCCAAATTCCAATGCACATGCCCTCAACAAATCCTCCAAAACTTTGTTTATTACTTCAGTTTGACCATTTGATTGGGGGTGGTATGCAGTACTCAAGCATAACTCACTCCCCATGGCTTCTTGAAAGCTCTTCCAAAATCTGGATGTAAAGATTGTGTCCCTATCACTCACTATAGTTTTAGGAATTCCATGCAACCTGACTACTTCTTTCATCAATATTTGAGCTAGTTTAGGTGCATTTCTTTCTGCCTTCACTGGTATAAAGTGTGCCACTTTAGTCAATCTATCAACTACTACCCAAATGCTTGTATTTCCTCTCTTTGATCTAGGCAGACCATCTATGAAATCCATAGATATATCTTCCCACTTCCACTGTGGTATGCTTAGAGGTTGCAATAGGCCTAAGGGTCTTTGGGTTTCTGCCTTGACTTGTTGGCAAGTCATACACTTTGCAACATGTTTGGCCACATCTGATTTCATCCCTCTCCACCAATAATCCCTTTTTAGGTTTTGGTACATTTTGGTGCTGCCTGGATGTATGGAATATTTACTCCTATGGTATTCATTAAGTATCTCTTGAAAGGGACGCGGAAGATGATCTTAAGGCTATTTAACACTAGAGGGGGGGTGAATAGTGTTTTAAGAATTTCTTTAAAACTTCTTTGATTTAAATTGAATTAACTAACTTAATGCAAATACACAATCACAGATCAAATCACAGAATCACAAACAGATGCAAATATAAATAAAAAGCAAGTAAAGGAAAGAACACACCAGGAATTTTATACTGGTTTGGTGTTACCCTACATCCAGTCCACTAGATATTTCGTGAGTTCCATCTCACTAGGGTTCCATCCCTTTAACAAGAACGAAGTGGATTCCATTCCACGAGTAAATTGGATAAAAAAGAATGATAGTGCTTTCAAGGAGTTTTAACAAATATCTAACCTAACTATATTATTTGTCTTGAACTCTTGAATATCTTGAATCTCATGAGTCTTCAATCTTGAACTCTTGATCTTTGTCTTCATCAATTTTGTTTTCTTTACTGTACAGTCTTCTTTTGTTGATACCTGCATATAGATTTCCTGCACATATATATTTTATAACACTTCTATAGTTGTTGTCATCAAAACCACTATCCTATGGACTAACATCTCTTCCTTCAACCCTATATCTTCTGGAACACATATCCTACCTTTATTCCTTAAGTAACCATTCTTATCAGTGTGGTAGTTTGCTACTTCTTCTCCTTTTTCTATTAGAGTTTTCTTTTCTAATAAATCTGGATCTTTCTCTTGCATTTTCCCCACTTTCAAAATTAAATCTGATTGCAAAGTTATCAAACTTAATTTTCCTTTACTCCCTTCTTCAATCATCTCCATGTTCACCTCATTATTTTCCTCAATTTCCAAATCAGTAAGTAGAGATAAATTTCTAAACTCTTCTATCATTAACATGGCTACTTTTGCATGCTGCCTGCTCAAAGCATCTGCAACCTTATTAGCTTTTCCTGGAGTATAAAGTATGTCTAAATCATATGCTGCTAGAAACTCAACCCATCTATGCTGCCTCATATTCAAATCTTTTTGTGAAAAGAGATATTTCAATGCTTTATGGTCAGTGTATAAAATAAACTTAGCACCTAGAAGATAATGTCTCCAGAGCTTTAGTGCATATACCACTGCTGCCAACTCAAGATCATGGGTTGCATACCTTGATTCATGTGGCTTCAATTGTCTTGATGCATAGGCTATAACTTGATCTTGCTGCATCAATACAGCTCCTAGCCCAGAACCACTTGCATCAGTATAAACAATCAAATCCTCATTTCCCTCTGGTACTCTCAACACTGGTGCATTGACTAAGGCCTCCTTGATTTTACTAAAGGCTTGCTCACATTTCTCAGTCCATATAAAGGGTTGGTTCTTTCTAGTTAGGTTGGTAAGAGGTGATGACATCTTAGAAAAATCCTTTATAAATCTTCTATAATACCCTGCCATCCCCATAAATGTCCTAACTTATCCTACTGTGCTTGGTCTTTTCCATGCTTGGATAGCCACAATTTTATTGGGGTTCACTGAAATGCCTTTGGCAGATATAACATGCCCAAGGAAATGCACTTCTTCTTTCCAAAATGCACACTTAGAAAACTTTGCTTTTAAACCTTTTTCTCTTAATCTAGACAAAACAAGGTGTAAGTGATTTTCATGTTCCTAAACTGTTTTAGAATAAATCAAAATATCATCAATAAAAATCAATACAAACTTGTCTAAATAATCCCTGAATATCCTATTCATCAAGTCTACAAAGTATGATGTGGCATTTGTCAACCCAAATGGCATGACAAGAAACTCATATAAACCATACCTAGTGTTAAAGGCTGTATACTTAACACTTGAGTCCTCAACCTTCATCTGATGGAATCCAGATGCCAAGTCTAACCTAGAAAATATTTTTGCTCCACTAAGTTGATTAAAAAGATCATCAATTCTAGGTAAGGGGTACTTGTTTTTGATAGTGACTTTGTTTAGCTCCCTGTAATCTATACACATCCTTAAAGTACCATCATGTTTTCTTACAAACACTACTGGAGCACCCCAGCATGAATTACTTGGTCTTATAAATCCTTTGCTTTCCAATTCTTCTAACTGTTTCTTCAACTCCTTCAACTCACTTGGCCCCATCCTAGTGGGTTTCTTAATAATTAGACTTGCTCCTGGTATGAGACTAATCAGAAATTCCACTGGTCTGTGGTGTGGAACACCCTTAACTTCTCCAAACACATCCAAGTATTTGTTAATTATGGGGATTTCTTCAATAGAAGGCTCACTGGAATCCTTATCTAAGTCAATCAAATGATATAATTTCCTTTCTTTGGCTACTTCACACAAAATTGTGATTCTTTGGCCTCTAGAATTTTGTAATGATATGGTGGATGAGTCTAAATTAATTATGGCTTTGTATTGCCTTAACCAGTCTACACCCAATATAACACCTATATTTGGGTAATTTAAAACATATAAATTGGAAATAAAAACATTTCCTCCTATGTTTAATTCCACATCCACACAAATCATGTTTAAAACACTAGAACTTCCCAATGGGCTTTGCACTAACAAAGGGGTTTCAACCAGTATGCAATTTAATTTAAGCAATGCAACTAATTCATGGGAAATCAGAGAATGTGTTGCCCCTGTATCATACACTACTGATATGAGTAGGGTACAAATAAATAAGGTACCTTCCACTTGACCATGGTTTTCTACAATAGCTTCTACTGTGGATTTGCTTTTGCTCTCCAAACTTGCTAGCTTCCCTTGCTGTTTATACTCAGGGCAATTTCTCTTGATATGTCCCTCCTTACCACATAGGTAGCACTTGAAAGCTCCTCCCTTCAATTCTGGACACCTTGGTTTGATATGTCCTTCTTTTCCATAATGATGACACACTATCTTCCTCTTTGTATCAGTGGTCTTAGTATCATTGGTTTTCTTGCTTTCTGTCTCCTCCTTCTTTTTATCATAGGGGTGATACCTTCCCTTATTTTTCTTGTTGTTGTTGTTCTTAAAACTCCTATACTTCTCCCTCTCCTTGTCATGTTGCTCAAACTTTAAGGCCAGATTAATGACTTGATCAAAGGTTTTATCTGCATATGGCAACATAGCCCTACTAAGCCCTGGGTTTAAACCCTTAATATACCTATCATTCTTTGATGCCTCATCAGCCACAAGCATAGCTCCATACTTAGACAAGCCCTCAAACCTTTGAGTATACTCAGTCACATTAAAGGTTCCCTGCCTAAGTCTGATGAATTCTTCAAGCAATAGAGTTTTGGCTGATGCTAGAACAAATCTAGCTTCCAACATCTCCTTGAATTGATTCCAAGTGACTTCATTCTCAATCCTCGCAGCTATGAATACCTCCCACCAGCTTAAAGCCACACCTTTCAGTTGTCTTGAGGCCACTTGCCTCTTCCTTTGATCATCCAATTGCATGTCATTGAAAATTCTGTCCAGTGTTCTCAACCATGCTTGAATTTCCATCACATTTTCAGTCCCTTCAAAGCTCTTGCCTCCCAAATTGGTATAAGTCTTTAATAGTTTTGAAAGTTCCTCATGTGGGTTCTCAAGTCTATGCCCTACTCCATCCCTTAAATCCCTCATAAAGTCTTGCATATCAAGCATTTGTGGTGCACTTGATCCTGCATTGTGATGAGATCCTCTTCCTACCATGATTGGATAACTAGGGTATGGGTAGATAGGGTTAGTTTATCATGAGTATTTTTCTTTTGCTATAACTTTCTATCTGAATTATTATTTTACTCAAACAAACAAACAGTACATACATATGGTTATAGTACTTCAATCAATCAATACAATCATTCTTAGCTATGTATAGTTTTAACATAGCTCTGATACCAAATGAAATGACCCTATTTATTTTACCTAATTTTTACTAGGATTTTTTTTAGAGTCATTAATAAATTTCCTAGAGTCATTTAGCCTTTCTATTTAATTATCCAAGATCCTAATTTTTCCACTAATATATTTATATCAGTTCATTAATAAATATTCACACACATATGAAGATGTATGTGACCCTCTTGCTTGGATCATAGTGTTGGTAAGCAAGAGTGCATCCTGATTGAATTTGAGTTTCTAATCAACCAGTAAATAGCTTATTTTCCTTGGTTTTGATATTTGAGTCATGGGAGTGAATCCCATAATCATATACAATTTATACCTAGTAATTTTGATCATTCTTACGGTGATTGTCTGTTAGTTTGACTTAGCAAAGTGATCTCAGATTATATAGCAAGTCATCATAGTTTTAATCTAATTGTTTGATATTTGATCAAAAGCCAGAAAGAAAAATGATATACACATTTATCATTTTCAACATGAGTGATTTTATCACAAATTACATTACTTATAACCCAGCCAGTTGAGTGATTCATTCACAATTTATATAGTTGTGTTTCTCTGAATCAAATCCATTCCCTAATACCTGAGTTACCTCAGCTTGCATCCTAATTTAAAGGTTGCTTTACTGGATTTAGAAAATCTAGATTTTATGGTCATTTAACAAAAGTAGTATTTAAGTAATATGTGTGCATATCAGATGTATTGTGCTCTCTGGACTAAGAAAGCTACTCAAAATAAAAGTGAATTGCTCAAGTATTTGAAAATGTCTTTGTACATGCATTTGCAAAGAAAGCTTCAGATTTTACAAAGTGCATTTTCTTCCTTTAAACCCAAAAACTCTGGTCATCTTGATCAACCCAGACCTCACTCCTTTTGAGGTGGGTTAACCTTATGACTAGGTCATCAAAACATTAGTGCCTGGCTATTGCAATGTAAATTCAGATACAAGATACTTGAAAAATCCCTTAAACATGTACACATCTTTATACAGTGCACAAAAACATATATATTGTTTCTTTTATCAAAACACTTCTGTATATAGTCACAAAATTCTTGAAATATTACTTCTAGCTAAACTCAGATTTTTAACCTCAAAACTTAAAGCTTTTAAGTGACTCAAGATTGACTAATACACAATATATATATATATATATATATATATATATATATATATGTATCCATTTCTCACATATAGGCATATATCATCTACAGATTTCTACCATAATACTCAAAGATATTTTCTTGCATAAGATTCAACTAAGTCTTTGGTTTTTCCCAACCTTAATACATTACCAGAATTCAATTGAAACAACTGAATAAAATCCAAACATTCAAGATCATTACATAACAACAAAATCAGAATTATAAAACTTCCAAGATTACATGCAAATAGTTCATTCTAAGCTCTTATTTAATTCTAATTTAGCATGCTTATCCAAACATTCTCACTAGCCATAGAAGCTTCCTATTTAGAACCAGCATTCCCTGAAAGAGCATTAGAGGCTGCCCCATTTTAATGAGACACCCCAGATGCCATAAGCAAACAAGGGTCAGATACAAGATCTGGTATGAGCAATATAAAAAATTCCATGATATTAAGTAGGTAAATGAGACATAAGCATTTTGTACAAGTTTGCATAACTTCTTTATTCAATTTGCCTGACTTGTTTCTGATATATTGTGCATATATGATCAGTAATAAAACTAATTATGTACAAACTTTCAACTATGCAAACATACATGTCAAACAGAGATACTCAGGAACTATCATAGCTCCAATCCACCCAACCTAGGAATAACTCAAGTTCCTACGTCATCAATTTAGGGTTGCATTTACCAAATTAATTCCTAGCCTCATCTGCCATAAAGGAATCACGGGGACACATTGCAATAAAATAATTCACAATATTGCACAAATATCTCAGGGCTTAAACAAACCATGTGCCAACTTGCATACTTTAAATATAACAAGCATTCCAGCAGTCTTCTTGGCTCACAATCCTTAGTTTATTTACGAAGTGTTCATGTTTGATCCTATCATGAGATAGCTAGGTGATTTAATCACAGTGTACATGAAACATTACATAAAACTTGCAAGCATACTTCAAAGGCAAGCTAATATTAATATCCAGGAGAAATCATATTTTCAAATATTCTGGCTTAAAGAAAATACAAGAATATTTACAGCTGTGAATAGAGACTAGGCATGTGGGTTATTATTGTTTCATAAGCAACCATGTTTGAACTAAATTCAAGATCTAGCTTAAACAAGATTTCTGGCTCATGGGTTTTCTATTTGATCAAAGGTTCGGCACTTTTGGATATTTCCATTGCACCCTTGAATCTTTCATTTGAGCCTCAGCACTTACACAAGTGTAATGCAACTCATATACATTTTTATTTCTATATTTTTCATGCCATATCTAAACCAGTTACAAGTATTCTCTATTTACTTTCATGATTTCATACTTTAACATTTCTGGGTGTAACCAAACAGAGAAAAATACTCAACCATCAAAGCAATCAAAAGCATTCATAAACACCCATTAAAGCATCCATTAAAACCATAGTAATAAAATCAGAAATATGTAGAAAAATAACATAAATTTGGCTGCCCTATCAGGACTTAATGCCATGGGTTTAGTGAGATTACTCACTGAAAAATGCTCCTCTTGCTTAATCCAGAAAAGAAACCCTTTGAAACTTTGCCTTTCTTCTTACAAATATTTTTCTTCTTTGTTTTCTTAAATGTCTCGGGTAGAAAGTGATTTTTCTGGTTTAAACTTGGATTTATAAGAGAGGTTTTCTAGGGTTTTACAAATGTAAAATCTCATTCTTACCCTGGCCAGTGCTCATGTATTTTGCATTTCTCATTTGCTTATCGTCACCCTTAGTACCCCGGCCATGTAATGCTTATTCCCCTTTTTCTTTTTCAGAATATCTATTTTGTTCTCTTTCTAAATCATGACAATTGTGTGGCATTGTCACTTGTTTATTTTCTAAAAATCCTCCTTTCTATTTTCTGCCTAAAGCAATTGTTTTGCTTGCAATATGTCTTTTGCTATTTTAATGTTATTCTTTCCCTTGCTTATTTCTTTTTAATACTTTCAGTACTTATAGAAATGTACATATGCATACATATCTTATCTAGGCTTACTTAACTCCTCCTTAGTTTCAGAAAGACATACACATATATGTGCATACATGTTTCAAATCCTTATCTAATTTATCCTGGGTTTAAATTAAGTAAAATCTGTTTACTGGTTCAAACAAAACTTGCTTTGTCTTATTTTCTAAAATAATCCATATAAATCCAGAAATCAAATATCCATGTCTGGTTTGATAATTTTCATTACAAAATCATGTTTGTAAGGGTTTTCCAGTTCTTGTTTTAATTTCAGGAAATTTAGAGTTCTTCCTTGTGCCATATCAGTGTGCACCTGCACACATGCACACACACACTTGCACACAATTAATTCCATACATTCCTATACAAATAAATTCATATATTTTCAAAATTCAACTAAAATAAGGTTTCATGAATTTCTGGGGCATTACATATAGTTATATATAAAACTTTGTCAAATTAGTTATATTATTATTTATAAATTTTAGTTAACCTAAACTTAGTTAATTTTATAAAACTTATTTAATTTTAACAAAACTTATTTAATTTTAATTAACTTGGTTAACTTAGTTAATTTATTATTATTATTATTATTATTATTAAAACTCAGTTAACTTAATTATATTTTTATTATTATTTTTCTTATTATTATAAACTTAGTTAATTTTTATAAACTTAGTTAATTCATCATCATCATCATCATTATTTATAAAACTTTGTTAAATTAGTTATATTATTATTATTTTTAGAATTTAGTTAACTTAAACTTAGTTAATTTTAACATAACTTAGTTAATTTTTATTAACTTGGTTAACTTAGTTAATTTATTATTATTATTAAAACTTGTTTAACTTAATTATATTATTATTATAAACTTAGTTAATTTTTATAAACTTAGATAATTCATCATCACCATCATCATTATTATTTATAAAACTTTGTTAAATTAGTTATATTATTATTATTTATAAAATTTAGGTAGCTTAAACTTAGTTAATTTTAGAAAACTTTTCCAATTTTAACAAAACTTAGTTAATTTTTTATTAACTTGGTTAACTTAGTTAATTTATTATTATTATTATTAAAACTCAATTAACTTAATTATATTATTATTATTATTATTATTATAAACTTAGTTAATTCATCATCAGCATCGTCATTATTATTTATAAAAGTTTGTTAAATTAGTTATATTATTATTATTTATAAAATTTAGTTAACTAAAACTTAGTTAATTTTATAAAACTTGTTTAATTTAAACAAAACTTAGTTCATTTTTATTAATTTATTATTATTATTATTAAAACTTAGTTAACTTAATTAATCATTTTGTTAACTTGGTTACGAACCCTAATGCATCCAAATCACTAAACAACCATATCAAACCCCAAGACATCTTCCATCACAACCTCATTTACAGCAAGAATCTGTTCAATAGTCGATACTATTCAAAATTGAATATCTCAACCTATCAAAAAACCTATACATCATTCATTACAAATTCAAACAAACTGAACTTACCACCAAGGTGTGAGCATCATCAGATCTAGCAACACAGGAAACCAGGCAGCTCGATTCAGATCCTCATCAGTGAACGTGAAATATTGTTTGTAAATAATAATCTCGAAATTTTATAGTCTTTGAATCAAGTGCAGCAGGATTAGCACAAGTTAAACTTGCCAGATTCAATTGATAACTCAAGCATCAAATAATTGCAAGCACTCCAGATATAATCCCAAACAATGACACAAATATCATTCAAAGAGATGCAGCACAATATATATCAAACCTTAGATCAGGAAGTCTCTCATTAACCAAAGTCAATGCCTTAGCTATAGAAATGTCTTTACTAATTTCTTGCCTCAACTTATGTGCCTGTAAAATTAAACTGGCTTAACATCTGAAGAGCAAACAAATATGAGTGAAATATAATGTATGGTATTGGTGCATACCTCTTTCAACAGACCATCGAATACTTTGCCAACCTTAGTTACAAGTTCTTAAGGAATTTGACGGCCATCAGCACCAAAAAGAGCATAACTGCATGTAGGAATTAAAATTTAACATTAAGCATACCTATTCGCATCTTTAAATGAATATGTTTCTTTATTTAATACATAGCCAATTAGTTGGAAAATGTTACTAGTTTTAATTTATCAATATGGGCACTTACTACTACCTATCTAGCACCACTCGACAAGAAGATTCAGATTTCGCATTAACTACTTGACTGGATATGAATGAATTAGTGATCAAATTAGTTATAGTGTTGTTTCTGCTACCAACCAAATCAAAATGGTTTTCCTTTATCTCTAGTTATATTTTGTAATAATGAATCATTTTCAAATAACTAATTTACCTATAATGTATATTTTGCTTTAAATGATTAAATATTGAGTCTTTTTGATACACATATGTATATTTTGTAATAGTGAATCAAAATGGTTATGATCGAACTACAACTAATTAGTATCTAGTGAATAAAATAGTTAACTGAAAAAAATATTAAGACTTCGATGATTATTTCAATTAATGTGATGTTTACATTTTGTTGCCTTCCAAATATGGATGAGACTTTAGCTTAATAAAGTTTAATTGTAATGAAGCAAGGATAAGAATATAAAATGAGCAACTAATTACGGCTAATGATGTTTTAAATGGCAGACTAGAAGTTGTGTGGATATGTTCATGTGAAGTAAACAAAGTGACAATGTAGAAGTCATAAACTAAAATACCTTGTTAAACAAGTATTACATAATGGATATTTTGAGGTGGAGATATATAGTTGAAGCAATAATAAAAAACAATTTGGGTCAATGCGAGGTAGGTGATAAGTGGGGCAGCCAAATTTTAATGAATGTTGCATAACTGTTACACTTTTTTGTTAATGCTATATTTCTTGTAAATCAAATGAACAGTAAACATTACAGTTAGGATGACATACCTTGCAAGCAGTTACATTAAACTGAGTGTCCAGCCAACAACCACCATTTTCTTTAATATACTCGTTTGTTTCCATATATAAAAGCATAGACAAATTAGTTGTTTTGATTATGTTGCAAAATGTATTATGATAATAATCATTGTTAAAGATATTAAAAGGCAGCCTATTCTTAGGCAAGCTGCTAGTTCTATGGATTCCTTAAAACCATCACATGGGTCAATGACATATGCATGCAAAAGAGATTTAATATTTAAGCTGTTGAGTGCTTACTTGTTGTTTTTATACCATACAAATACATTTGTAAACACATAATGAAGTGATAAAATGTTGATGATTACTTCATTGTAATTATTATTGTTAATGTTATTGTTGATGTTGTTAATTTATAATTATTATTACTATTATTATTAATTTTATTTTATTACTGCAAGGAGTATAACTTTACGTTATTACCGATTTCGGTTATCTTGTAAAATATAAATAAAAAGGAAAACATAGCTATCTTAACAAACCTTCTTTGGAGAGCCGAATATAGTTCTGAAAACCGATTTTAGGTGGCTATTGATATGGCATATCATCTCGACTCATCATTGTCAACCTATTATAATTTTACAACATCCTCATATCACAGAAAAAGTCAGAGGGAAAAGGAAATAGTTTAAAATTAATCACCTAAGGTAAATCTGAGATAGAATGAGTAATAAAGCCTTTTTAATGGTTTCCTTTAGTCCTCCTCCATAAGCTACAACATGTTTCCGTGATACAAGATGTATCAAATTTAATAATTATAGTAAATAAATAAATATAACAGAAAGCATGGTTATAACAATATATTTACAAACAAAGCAACACCGCCAACACACTTCGAATTTAACCAGAAGGCCACCCTTGACAACTGCATCATGTATAGGGAGAGGAAGCTATGGTAGTATCTACGCAAGAAAAAAGACTAGATCAGACGAACAAGATGTCATTGACCTATAATTATAATATGTAAAGTGCGGAAGTATTTACCACGTCTACACTAGATGTCATGCAATATCGACTTTAGGTGGACAAACATAGGCTATATCAACATACCTATATTTCCATTTGACAAGCTATTGTTTTGATCAGGCAAATCTATAAATAAATAAACAAAAAAGTCATGTGAAACTGTAATTATGTAATATCATGTTTGCAGTTCATATATACCGAATCATTTAAGGCAGAAGTATGCTGGCATATCATTGTTATCACCTGACACATGTATGTAAAGGTTCATATATACTGAATCAAAAGAAGCATGTAGCAAAATATATTTGACAATGTCATAGGAAAATGTGAATCCAACCTTCTGCACCCAAAATAGCTTATTCAGAAGAACCATATGAATCTTTATACATATGTTTTATGAAATAAGTTCCTATACTTGATGAAAATGATAATACTATTTGGTAAGTTGTTTATTATGAGTGTAAGCCACAAATTTCTCTACATGCAAATGTTTTGGGCTTGTATAATTTTTTTGGAACATTACTATGCAATGGGTACCTAAAAGTAAATAAAACGTAGGGGCAAATGTTACAGAAATGCAAGTGATTAACAATGAGAATAATGAAATGTCATATGATAACTCAATGCAATATGAATTTGCATAGTTAGAGCATATATAAAATGGTACCAGTGCTGTTATACAAACAATAAGCAAGCACAGTCTGCAAAGTCCGATATAATATAATATGAAGTAGAAAAGGATAGTTTACTGGTGCATATTACATAGTAAATAGTATACAAGTTCAGTCGACAATAAAGAAAAATGCACTTCTATAGATAAGGCATGTAACAACAACGCATATAGAGAGAGAGCACTGCAGCAACAACAGACTCAAATTTGTAAACTGTAAGTGCGGAAAATCAAGATATCACAAAATCACAACTTCTGAAACTCATACCTTGTTAAGGGTGGTCTTTTGATGAATGAGAACATATTTACCATTACATCAACACTAATATAAAAGGTTCAAAAACTCAAATGAAGGTGAAAAATCAACCAAGATCGCAGCTACTTCATCCATTAGGATTACAAGGCGTTCTAAAAATAAAGAAATTCCATTTGAATTTTAGTCTGCTGCGCCAAATGTGGTTATATATATTTTGGCTTCAAAATTATAGCTTTATGTCTTTTAATTTTCTAATACACACAATGAGTTCAACAATAGAAGAGTCATGACTGATTAAAATCTAAGTTCATGATACGTTTTCTAATACATGCAACGAATTCAACAATACAGATCATTTGAGTAGAGATTAGAAGTAAATAAAGGAGAAGGAAGCTCGAGTAGAGACTACCATGGTAAATACAGATCATTCGAGTGATTCTTCCAAACAGGAATCGGAGGCCAGCCTTGTTGCTTCTAGAAGTTGCCTTCTTATCATGGATTAGAATAGCTTAGCATTACGAATTGGGATTGGGAAACATATTAGATTTAGGGTTGCTTATTTTAGGGGAAAGAGTTGAATTTTCTATGTAGAAGAGGAATAAGAAGGCAATAATCTTTTGGGTTAGCGTGTTTGGGTAAACACGGAATTTTTTTTATAAAGGCGGGAAGTGAAATATTTTTTGTTGCATTATATAATAAGGTGAAATATTATTAGTTGCATTTACATTCATACACCATAAATTTTTGCAACCAAAAGCGAATTTTCTTGTAGTGTCTATATATGTATTAAGCGGCATAGTATCCGAAGCATTAAGTATGTTTCTATATTTTCGCAGCTTACCTTGACATTGCCATTCATCAAGGATAGCGAAATCCATTTATATTGCTTTGATAACCAAGTAAAGCGGCATTGCTGCCGAAGTTATTGAAGTCGACATTGTTTTAGATAGGCGGATAACCTACATTGTATGAAAGCTGGCATCATCAATTTTGATAAGGATTTTAATACTTAAAAGGATTTAAGTTTTGGTATTCGACCTTGGATATAGGTCGATGAAGGGTATTGATGCCTCATGTTTTAAGGTTTTTAATAAAGGCGGAGAGCCTTAAGCTTCTTAGTCGACACCGATCTAAGTTGATCTATTTAAAGCAGCAACCTTATATCGTTTTCGAACATAAACATGGAAATACATAAAGTGATTTATAAATGGCATAAAACTTTGGTAATATAAAGAGCTATATATTTCTTTGTATTAAATATGGACTAAGGGGATTAATCATCTATCGTTATGAAAATGTTTTCAAGGAATTTAATAATGGAAAAGCCCAAATTTTGAGTTAAATTTACTAAACAGAATATTACTTAAGATTAAGTAATTATGAGACATGAAAGATTATTTATTGAACATAATTGAATGATGGATTTTCTATGTTTTTGTGTTTATTTGATCACTTATTATGCATGTTGTTATTATCATACTCACGTCATTTATGACCCATAATTGTATTTTGGATTGTTAAGGGGTAGAATAACCAGCTAGGTTGATCCAGTAATGAGTATAAACATAATTAACACCTGAGTGAGTAGAATTGCATCCAGGAGATCGGGTAGATCAAAAGTATAGGATCCTTATAAGTAATCAAAAGATTATTAATTTAGATAGGTTATTGGAAGGGTCCAATAGGTTCATAGTCATCCATAAAAACTATGTCATGAGAAATGTTATTGAAAGGGTCTAATAGGTTACGAGTGATCCCATGAAAACTATGTCTAGATGACGTTATTGATATAAATCAATAGGTTCATAGTGATCCCATGAAAACTATGATTTAAGAGATGTTATTGGAGAATCCAATAGGATCATAGTAGCCCATTAAACCTATGATTGGAAGGTTATTGCTAGAAACCAATACGTTCTTAGTGATCCCATAAAAACTATGAAGTTGGACATATTGTTCCTAAGAATTGAGACAGGTTATTAGTCAGCCCATGAAAACTAATAGTGTAACAGCCCGAAATTTCCGATCCCGAAAACTCCAAATAGTTAGGGAAAGAAGAAAGAGATAGAAGGAGAAGAATCAGAAATACAATGTAGGTTCTCACATTCGCAGCGGATCAAAATATAATATCAAATAATATCAGTTTACAAAGAATACTGTATCAGTCAAATACATTTATAATACATCACAGTTATTCTCATACCCAAACACCGGGCATATACAAATCAAATATCCCTCAGATAAATAGAAATAATAGTCTCAGCAGAAACACTCCATACGTTCCTGCCATCCAGCTCGCCTCCTGAGCTCCAGAACGTCCTTGCCTGAAATCTGTAATACTCGATCTGACCCAAGCATTACATCAAGTAACACCCGGGTCAGGTTGGAAACCAGCGTGAGTAAACCCATAAAATTTTAAATACTAAGTCCAAACCATAAAGAAAACCCGGGGCAACTCATACTTTACTACAAGTTCTCAACTCGTTATAGTCAACACAAATTCCACAATCAATTTCCAAGTACCACTATATAGTTTCAGTGGTCCAGTATATTAAAATTATTCTATTCCAGCCTATTGATTTCACATATCAAACCTATAAAGAAATTTTGAAGATTTACAAATCGAAGTGGTTTCGGGTATTTACTGATACCCGACTCCGGCCTCTTCAATTCGATGTCATCTCTAATCCAGGTTGATAAGTTTAAACAATATCATTCATATCCAGGTTATCATATCACATTACAACTCAACTCAGATGGGTAACGTAAACTATCACAGTTCAACCCATTCATATCACTGCACACCTCAACGTCCATCAAAGATATCATCAATCCAAAACATCCAATATCATTCAACCATCCTTAATCAAAATTTATTAGAGATATATAATTTCTAATTAATTATCAACCTAATCAACTTTAATCACTCGGATCTCTAATTAATTCATTAACCCCCCACTAATTACTTTATTAGGTAATTATACTTAATTACAAGGTAACTAAGCTTAATTTATTTTATTAATTAATTATTTCTTAATTAATCTCAACTTACCTAATTAAGAATAAACTTGCATTTATTTTAAATACTTACTCAAAACATTTACCACATTAAAACCAATTTAGAAATCAATTTGAAATATGAATTTTTCTTTTAAACAATTCAATTCAAAACACTTGACTTTTAATATACTTAATAATCTTTAATCCTTAATTAATATCCTCTACATCTGACTAACTAATGATTTTTAATTACAATTTAATTAATCATTAATTAATTAGTTTAAAACTCTTAATTACTTAATTAATTAACCCAAATCATTAATTAATTAAATAAATTAATTATCCATTTTAATTACCTTAATAATTTAATGAATTATAAATCATTAAATTTTAATTACCTTTAAGATAAAACTTTATTCTTATTAATGATTTAAATTATCATTATCAAAAGTATTTAAAAACAATTTACTTAAATTTTGCTTCCAAATCCCATTTTAAATTTTAGATTTAAAATGAATACAAATTTAACTTTAACAAAGTTTTTAAAACAATTCAAAACCTCTTGTATTATATGTTAAAGAAATATTTGTCTTATAAAGAAATTTAAAAGAATTTTAAAACCAAATTCATTTTTAAATTCAAACCATATTTAAAATATACTTTAACATTCAAGGTTGTTTTAAAACATTTTAAATTCAAAAACTTTATTTTATTTCAAAACTAGGATTCAAACTAAACTTGAATCCAGATTTAAACTTATTTAAAACTCTGTTTAAATCATTATTTTCGTATTTTTTTAACCATTTTATAAAATAATTTAACAATTTTAAGTTGTTAAAAACATTTCATTTTTATAAAACCTATTCATTTAAAAACTAGGATTCAAATTCATTTTGAATCCATACTTTAAAGCTTACTTCAAAATTTTGATTAAAACTTGCTTTTCACTTTTAAATTCAGTTTAAATTCAAAATCTAAAACACTGGCAGGCTTCAAAATCTGTAACAAAACTCAACCCGAGCCAAAATACTAAAACCCGAGACACTCTCGATCCCTCCCCGAACAACCACAGTACACTTCGCGTACATCCATTACTTCGAGTCGCACATTAGAAAATCACGTGCACGACACGAGAAAATCATCATCTTCCCAAACCGTCGCTCGACCCAGAAACAACGTGCACGCGGTGCACATACACCGATGCTTCTGACCACCGGAGGTCATCGCGGCGACCCTCGACGACCACTCTATTCCACGCAAACATCCACGTGAACCCAGATCGTGAAAAACCCATACGAGTCGAAAACGAGCACTCTCAACCGGCCTGGAAACGCTACCTCACTAGAAAACCTCTCGCCTCTGACGATCCCTGCTTCGAGAAGCCTCGCCATCCACACCCCAACTCTGTCTCGACCTCCAGCTCCTCCAGCAAGCCTCTTGATCGCCTTCGATCTAGTCAAGATGTCGAAAATCCCACTGAATGTCAACGTCAAATACCACGGTGTTAAACCCTACTTCGAACATTCCGGTCATCACGGCCATAGGAAAAATACGAGACTATTTTCCCCATCATCGGCATCACTCCAGCTAGCTTCGACCGAGAATTCAATCTCCACCACCGTGTCGATCAACGACAATCACTAAAAACGCCCAAAAGATCATCTTGATAATTCCCATAAATTAACAATCTAAAAATCATGAAGTGCATATTAAAAATCATGATTTTCCATCACTAATTCATTCATGCAACAGAAATTGAATTGGTTGATTTTTGACCAAATTCTGATTTTCATTGTAATTTCCTGTTTCAAATTATTTACTCAGTAGATATATTTGTAATCATTTAAAATTTGAATTACATTTTTTTATAATCACTTTTATTTAAAGATCAAATCCTAATATCAAATTAGATGAGAGGATTTGAAATTTTTTTGATTCAGGTTTAAGAACCTGTTATTTTGTACAGAGGCTTGCCTTTCTTATTCCAGACATTGCATACAAATATTAACCCAAATATATATACTTAAAATCATTTTTAAACAACATTCACAGCATAATACAAGTCATACTTAAATGAACATCGCATGCTAGTTCAAAATATATCAGATTTTCAAGTTTTACTCACCCTCTTTCTTGGACAAAGCACTGCTTTTGCAAATAAATTAGCTGCTAGCTTTCTCTGCCTTGATTTTAATCCTGCTTCCTTTGATCTTGGTCTTCTTTTTATTTAGTTATGAAATGGTGGTATGGTTTCTGTTTTAATTTGGTTCGAATGAAATAATGTAAGAAGAAAGGCAGTGATATAAGTACATTTATAAGGAGTGGAAGTGTATTTAGTAAGTTATAGGCTGAGACTTTTGTTTTTTTCCAGGCTTTTCATATATTTTTTTATATTTCCTTTTGTTTTTCTTTATAACCTTGACCTGATTTTTATTTGACTTGATTTGATTTTATTAAAAGTTTCGATGTTATGTTTTGTAAGATAGGATGTGATGCCTTATGTGCTTGAGTTGAATGGCATTTATTGTGTGTTCCTTCTTTTATTTACAACTATCTTCATATGAATTTGTATATATATATGCGTATATCCTTATGTATATATGTATTTGCCATCTTATATATACTTATACTTATACATATCCTTCTAAGCAATTCTTATGTATAGTTTGTTATTATGTTCACATTTTTTTCAACTTCCATATATATTATTTCATATGGCATGCAACCATATACTTGTATACTCATATACTTATATATATATACATATCTTTAATATGTTCATACCTACTTATATTTTCATGCCTATCTTCACATTCCTTGTTTGATTTGAACATGTATGTATATATTTCTTATTTAAAATTTCCATGTACATTTATATATTTTTGTATTTTAAACATCATAAACTGGTCTATATATGTATATACATGTATGGATATTTTATCTTGAATTTAAATGTTGAAATATATTATTTATTTACTATAAGATTTATCATTTCCAGAGATTTTATAATTAAATATTTATTATAGCTTTAAATCAATTTATATATCCAGGTACCTTACATACCAGAACTCATGTATTCGACTTATAAAGTTAATATCCCAATGTTTAATCCAGGTAATTATCCGATTAACAGACGTCCAAAAATCCGGGTCATCACATTCCTTCCCCTTTGGAACTTTTCGTCCTCGAAAAGGATCTAAGCGAGAATTTAATTTAATGCTTATTTTAGTTAAATTATTCTTTAAGTATTTTATCATTTACTCATTTATTTTAAAATTTTAAAAATACTTTTTAAACTATATAATATTACCAAAATAGTTTTATAAAAATACTTTTTATAACTCGATGTCTCAACAAGTCCATCTTTGTTCTCACAGAAATTCAATCAAACGTTGATCAAGCGCATGACTGAAAATCTATAAGTACTTAGTTAACCCGTTTTCAACACCCAGTGAAAATATTCGGAAAAACTTTTATTGAAAATATAGAATTAATTTATTTTGAAAATAGAGGAAATATCTTAGTGAGAATGCTCTGGAAATCATCACCCCCATCCCTGGTCGCAGTTAACCCGATGGTTACGTTGCTATCCCAGTAAAATCCATAGATAACTGTAGGCCTTCGCACCCCTCGATTACGCCAAGGAACCCGCTACAGATCGCAGTTATACCCGGGCTTTATGTTGCTATCACAGCAAAAACCCATATAACTATAGGCATCGGCGCCCTCGAATTTCGCTGCCAAAAGAATGAAACTTCTCCACTTGACCATAGATCGCAGTCTACCGATGTTACGTTGCCATCCCGGCAAAATCAAGTGTAGACTGTTGGCACTCGTCCTCCACATGATTTTCGCTATGGTCCACACAGTAGATCGCAGCGACATCGAGTTACACTATCGTCACAGCATAACCCAAATGCCCTTGTAGGCATCAACGCCCTCGACTTTCGCTACCCAATAATCCTCAAGAACTAGTTTGTCCGGACTCCTCACAGGATCAACTTTAGAACCCCCCCTCCCCTTAGAGCTTAAGGCAATACCACCTTGTGGAACTCTTGAGAAGTTCATTCAAGGGAGCGCCTTTTTCCCTAGAGCCACTTTCAAAACACTTTATAATATATATATATAGTATTTCCAAATCATACACCAAGTATGAATCTCATATAAATCTCCTTTCTCAAAATCGATTATCCCAAAATCGATAATTCACAAACTAGGCTTTCCAAGTTTCAAATTTGATTTTCCTCAAAAATCAAAAGCCTTTTTAGAAATCCATAGGTTCCCAAAACTTTTTTTCCAAAATCATTTTCACAAAATCCTTTATATATACATATATATAATAATAACCTTGGGAAATTTTTTGAATCACTTCATACTTGTATAAATTTCCTTTTTATACTTCAAATACTTTCAAAACCCTTTTCTTCTGGCAATAGATTCAACAAGGGGAGTCTACCATATATAACCAGATATATAACTTTGTTGATCCCAAATAAAATATTCAAATTTGATTACTCTTTTATAAAGTTATTAACCACATTACTTTTCTTCATAAAGTGAATCTTTAATCATAGAAATTTCCATTTTCCATTTTACCTCATCATATATTTCACAAAATATACTCTTCATTTCAAAGACCATTTTACTGTTCTTATCCATAAATTTTCAATTTCAGTTTCATTCAAATGCGTACGATGTTCACATATCATCCGTACGCTATATCAATCTGATCGCTCACTCGATCACACAATTTTACTTCCGAACTAGTATTGTCCACCCGACTTCCTAGTGCGGACTCAGATTTGGTTTCTTGATCAGAAACCGTTATTCTCCTTGCATAGTCACAACTATGATAGAGAATATCCAAATCCAATCAAAAATCCATATCCAGGTTCGCCGTCGAAAATTGAGTGAAAAATTCCAGCTCGGATCGATATACCTATCTCGGAATTCTGTGGACGAATCTGGATCAATTCACTATGCGAATAGAATAATATACGTACATCCTACGTATTTATCTTCATCGATTATTAGCTAAATCAATTTCTCCTTTTCTATTCACATTCCTTTTAATCTCTATCCACTTATTCACCTTTGCTTCAATCCTCTCTTGGATTACCATTTTAATTCTTATCTCAATTGGGTATTTAATCATAAACAATTTATACTCTAATCAGCTTAAATTTAGAAAATATCTTGAAATTTTTTAAAATAAATAAGTAGTTGAAAAATAATTATTAACTGTAAAATAGCTGTAAAATAGTTAAGTAATTGTAAATAGTTGAAAAATAGTAATTATTTATAAAACAATTGAAAAACAGTAATTAGTTTATAAATCAGTTGTAAAATTGTTAAATAGTTCCAAAAGTAATTGTAAAAAAAGTTTAAGATAGTTTTAGGTTTAAAAAGAAAAGTTGTATAGTAAATAGTTTGGAAAAATAGATTTATATTAAAACAATTTATTTTGAAAATAGTCCAGCGTCAAACTGTTCAATTCCCCATCAATTCAATTTAAATTTCCACTTCCATTTAAATTGACTCACTTCTAATTTGAATAACTTCAATTTCCCTTGAACTTGATTTATCCCCAATTCAAGTTGAATTAACCTCAATTTCTTTCTAAATTCAGATCAAAATCCATTTGATTTTAAACATATTCACTTTAATTACAATTTCAAATTATTCAAATTAATTTAGACTAATTTCAAATTGAATCCACTTCAATTTCAAATCATTTCAATTTCTATATGAATTAATCCCAATTCCCATTTGAATTTGAACTCATTCAATCTTCAATTTTATTTCAAATTAATCCAATTCAAATTTTCCATTTGAATTTTATACTTATCCATCTTCAATTCTAGTTAATTCAAACTAAATTCAATTTGAACTAATGAAATCTGAATCTCAACTTTAAACCATCTCGAATTATATAAATTCGAGTTAAATTTTCAAATGTTGATTTAACCCCTTAAATCAAATTAACCTTTATTTTTAAATCAATAATCCAAATCTTTAAACAATTTAATTCTGAGTCCAATTCTCAAAATTACATTTTAAATTATCTTTATTTAACATATTTCAAAACTCAAAAACAATTAAATCTTCAGATTCTAATTTATTATCCATTTTTAAAACCAATTCTCAGTTTCATATATTATTTATAATAATGGAATGATATCAGGATAAATAAACATCCAAATTTATCCAAACACCCATTTTTAATTTCCAAATTTCAAACCCATTTTGAGATCACTCATAACTTCCCATTTAAACCAATCATTTAACTTCCCTAAGTTAAATCTCAATTTCATCTTGAAATTCCCAATTCAGGTTGTTTGTTGACTTATTTAACTTTCCCAAAGTGAAATTCAAGTTACTTAATCTAGACAACCTTACCCAATTTGGATTCCCATTTCAAACTTTAAACTTCATATTAATAATCTTATAAGTTCAAAAACTTATCACCTTGGGTATCACATCTCATTCCAAATTTAAAACCCAACATTTAGAGTTTATTTCAAACCATCTTTGATATTATGAATATTCCTCATATATACATATTATTTCCTTTACACACTAAGTTATCCTTAAATTTTAAATCACCTTTGGTTTTAGTTCAAAACAGTTTTCTTTAATGCTTTCAAACAACTCTTATTTTAAATTAAGATCACATTCAAAATATTCTGAATAATACTCTTTATTATTAACATTTGAAACAATTTCAAAACTTTTCAATTTACATCCTTTCTAATTTACAAGTTATTCACATCTAATGGTTACTTCCTTAAAACATTTATTTGCTTATTGGAAAACAATCAGCCTATTTAAACTCAATAACCATTCTATTTCTAGTTTGAACCCAATTCTAATTCATCTTATTTATATAGTGCATTTTATCCAATCCTTATTTGGATATGTATATATATATATATATATATTCCTTAATTTCTTATTTTATAACCAATTATTGCCATATATATAATATAAGATTTTATAAAAATCTTTCATTAAAACCATTTTTAAAATCTTTATATAAGAAAATAACAAGTACGCTCTCATATATATATATACACACACACTCAACTCATCCTAGGGTACCACTGACCCTATCGTTGATGAGTAAACCCACCAGAGCCAAGGTTCTCGCTTAACCTGGCTCTGATACCAAATGTAACAGCCCGAAATTTCCGATCCCGAAAACTCCAAATAGTTAGGGAAAGAAGAAAGAGATAGAAGGAGAAGAAATAGAAATACAACGCAGGTTCTCACATTCGCAGCGGATCAAAATATAATATCAAATAATATCAGTTTACAAAGAATACTGTATCAGTCAAATACATTTATAACACATCAGAGTTACTCTCATACCCAAACACCGGGCATATACAAATCAAATATCCCTCAGATAAACAGAAATAATAGTCTCAGCGGAAACACTCCATACGTTCCTGCCATCCAACTCGCCTCCTGAGCTCCAGAACGTCCTTGCCTGAAATCTGTAATACTCGATCTGACCCAAGCATTACATCAAGTAACACCCGGGTCAGGTTGGAAACCAGCGTGAGTAAACCCATAAAATTTTAAATACTAAGTCCAAACCATAAAGAAAACCCGGGGCAACTCATACTTTACTACAAGTTCTCAACTCGTTATAGTCAACACAAATTCCACAATCAATTTCCAAGTACCACTATATAGTTTCAGTGGTCCAGTATATTAAAATTATTCTATTCCAGCCTATTGATTTCACATATCAAACCTATAAAGAAATTTTGAAGATTTACAAATCGAAGTGGTTTCGGGTATTTACTGATACCCGACTCCGGCCTCTTCAATTCGATGTCATCTCTAATCCAGGTTGATAAGTTTAAACAATATCATTCATATCCAGGTTATCATATCACATTACAACTCAACTCAGATGGGTAACGTAAACTATCACAGTTCAACCCATTCATATCACCGCACATCTCAACGTCCATCAAAGATATCATCAATCCAAAACTTCCAATATCATTCAACCATCCTTAATCAAAATTTATTAGAGATATATAATTTCTAATTAATTATCAACCTAATCAACTTTAATCACTCGGATCTCTAATTAATTCATTAACCCCCCACTAATTACTTTATTAGGTAATTATACTTAATTACAAAGTAACTAAGCTTAATTTATTTTATTAATTAATTATTTCTTAATTAATCTCAACTTACCTAATTAAGAATAAACTTGCATTTATTTTAAGTACTTACTCAAAACATTTACCACATTAAAACCAATTTAGAAATCAATTTGAAATATGAATTTTTCTTTTAAACAATTCAATTCAAAACACTTGACTTTTAATATACTTAATAATCTTTAATCCTTAATTAATATCCTCTACATCTAACTAACTAATGATTTTTAATTACAATTTAATTAATCATTAATTAATTAGTTTAAAACTCTTAATTACTTAATTAATTAACCCAAATCATTAATTAATTAAATAAATTAATTATCCATTTTAATTACCTTAATAATTTAATGAATTATAAATCATTAAATTTTAATTACCTTTAAGATAAAACTTTATTCTTATTAATGATTTAAATTATCATTATCAAAAGTATTTAAAAACAATTTACTTAAATTTTGCTTCCAAATCCCATTTTAAATTTTAGATTTAAAATGAATACAAATTTAACTTTAACAAAGTTTTTAAAACAATTCAAAACCTCTTGTATTATATGTTAAAGAAATATTTGTCTTATAAAGAAATTTAAAAGAATTTTAAAACCAAATTCATTTTTAAATTCAAACCATATTTAAAATATACTTTAACATTCAAGGTTGTTTTAAAACATTTTAAATTCAAAAACTTTATTTTATTTCAAAACTAGGATTCAAACTAAACTTGAATCCAGATTTAAACTTATTTAAAACTCTGTTTAAATCATTATTTTCGTATTTTTTTAACCATTTTATAAAACTTATTCATTTAAAAACTAGGATTCAAATTCATTTTGAATCCATACTTTAAAACTTACTTCAAAATTTTGATTAAAACTTGCTTATCACTTTTAAATTCAGTTTAAATTCAAAATCTAAAACACTGGCTGGCTTCAAAACCTGTAATAAAACTCAACCCGAACCGAAATACTAAAACCCGAGACACTCTGCATCCCTCCTCGAACAACCACAGTACACTTCGCGTACGTCCATTACTTCGAGTCGCACATCAGAAAATCACGAGCATGACACAAGAAAATCATCATCTTCCCAAACTGTCGCTCGACCCAGAAACAACGTGCACGCGGTGCACGTACACCGATGCTTCCGACCACCGGAGGTCATCGCGTCGACCCTCGACGACCACTCTATTCCACGCAAACATCCACGTGAACCCAGATCGTGAAAAACCCATACGAGTCGAAAACGAGTACTCTCGACCGGCCTGGAAACGCTACCTCACCGAAAAACCTATCGCCTCTGACGATCCCTGCTTCGAGAAGCCTCGCCATCCACACCCCAACTCCGTCTCGACCTCCAGCTCCTCCAGCAAGCCTCGCGATCGCCTTCGATCAAGTCACGATGTCGAAAATCCCACTGAATGTCAACGTCAAATACCACTGTGTTAAGCCCTACTTCGAACATTCCGGTCATCACGGCCATAGGAAAAATACGAGACTATTTTCCCCATCATCGGCATCACTCCAGCTAGCTTCGACCGAGAATTCAATCTCCACCACCGTGTCGATCAACGGCAATCACTAAAAACGCCCAAAAGATCATCTCGATAATTCCCATAAATTAATAATCTAAAAATCATGAAGTGCATATTAAAAATCATGATTTTCCATCACTAATTCATTCATGCAACAGAAATTGAATTGGTTGATTTTTGACCAAATTCTGATTTTCATTGTAATTTCCTGTTTCAAATTATTTACTCAGTAAATATATTTGTAATCATTTAAAATTTGAATTACATTTTTTTATAATCACTTTTATTTAAAGATCAAATCCTAATATCAAATTAGATGAGAGGATTTGAAATTTTTTTGATTCAGGTTTAAGAACCTGTTATTTTGAACAAAGGCTTGCCTTTCTTATTCCAGACATTGCATACAAATATTAACCCAAATATATATACTTAAAATCATTTTTAAACAACATTCACAGCATAATACAAGTCATACTTAATTGACCATCGCATGCTAGTTCAAAATATATCAGATTTTCAAGTTTTACTCACCCTCTTTCTTGAACAGAGCACTGCTTTTGCAAATAAATTTGTTGCTAGCTTTCTCTGCCTTGATTTTAATCCTGCTTCCTTTGATCTTGGTCTTCTTTTTTTTTAGTTGTGAAATGGTGGTATGGTTTCTTTTTTAACTTGGTTCGAATGAAAGGATGTAAGAAGAAAGGCAGTGATATATGTACATTTTTAAGGAGTGGAATTGTATTTAGTAAGTTACAGGCTGAGACTTTTGTTTTATTTTCAGGCTTTTCATTTTTTTTTCTATTTCTTTTTGTTTTGCTTTATAACCTTGACTTGATTTGATTTTATTAAAAGTTTCGATGTTATGTTTTGTAAGATAGGATGTGATGCCTTATGTGCTTGAGTTGAATGGCATTTATTGTGTGTTCCCTCTTTTGTTTACAACTATATTCATATGAATTTGTGTATATATATGCGTATATCCTTATGTATATATGTATTTTCCATCTTATATATACTTATACTTATACATATCCTTCTAAGCAATTCTTATGTATAGTTTGTTATTATGTTCACATTTTTTTCAACTTCCATATATATTATTTCATATGGCATGCAACCATATACTTGTATACTCATATACTTATATATATATACATATCTTTAATATGTTCATACCTACTTATATTTTCATGCCTATCTTCACATTCCTTGTTTGATTTGAACATGTATGTATATATTTCTTATTTAAAATTTCCATGTACATTTATATATTTTTGTATTTTAAACATCATAAACTAGTCTATATATGTATATATATGTATGGATATTTTATCTTGAATTTAAATGTTGAAATATATTATTTATTTATTTACTATAAGATTTATCATCTCCAGAGATTTTATAATTCAATATTTATTATAGCTTTAAATCAATTTATATATCCAGGTACCTTACATACCAGAACTCATGTATTCGACTTATAAAGTTAATATCCCAATGTTTAATCCAGGTAATTATCCGATTAACAGACGTCCAAAAATCCGGGTCATCACAAATATGTTTATAGTGACCCTAGAAAAACTATAAATTTGGATAGATAGTCGGATAAGTTAGGATGGTAATCTAGGGTATATCGCATTCTTGCATATCATCATATATTATTATGTTTTACCATTATGGATGCAGGAGCACAGTATATGGTTAATGTATTTTGGTAAAGATACCAGTGAGGGGAAAACCAGTTCCGCTGAGTGGTGTGGTCTCCCTAGATATATAGTTGGTTTAAGATGGTTGGTTATTACTCATACCAGACTTTTTATCTGACCTGAAGTTTTTATTTTTTCCCCTTAAACTCTTGGGTACTCATTTGAGTAGGTCGGAAGCAAGTGTTTCTCAGGTTCTATTAGATGAATAAGCTTTTGGAGACGTGTAGGAGGCGATCTAACTATTAAGAACTATTTATATATTTCAGCTGTGTTTTGTTTCTGCTTGAATGTATGTAATGGAAAAGTTGAAATATTGTCTAGTATTTGACTCTGATTAATCAAGGGGGCATCTTCATATGTCACTCTTGGAGTATTTATGTAGTAATTATAATTTCTCTGAATGTAAGATTACGAACGGGTTATGTAATGAATATGAAATATTATCTATGAAATGAAATATAAAGTTTTCAATTAAATTATATTTGAACATTTTCATATTCAAGTGTTTTTAGTATTATCAAAATGATTAATATAGCCGCGTTTTTTCATCGTAAATTAATACTATAGATTACTACATCATATGTAGTGCCTAGTTTCGGGCCTCAAAATGGGGGATGTTATAGTTTGGTATCAAAGCATAGGTTTATGTAGAACTTAAAAGAATTTTAAACCTAAAGAATTTTTGAGAACATAATCCAATGAATAAGAGAATAAGATTGGGGTATAGAATAACACTATTCTAACATACTTTTATTTGCTTTATACAATATGTATCCTCCCCTCTCCCTTCGATCGTTCTTCTATATCTTACTAAAGCTCATATCAGATTTACGAGAAAGAAAGATATGGAGGCAGGAAAAGGAAGAGTGAATCTAGATGGAGGAAGCATCACAACCAACGAAAATGCTCGACCCACTACTAGAAGTAACCAGGGTCGATAGGCAAATGCTAATCAAAATGCAAATGCCAATGTAGGTGCAGCTACCCTACCAGTAAATATGGAGACTATGTATCCGTTCTTTATCAATTTGATTCAAGCTGGAGCAGTTGTAGGAGGAAATGTTGTTAATGTAGGAAGAGTTGATCCTGTAGCGCCAGTTGGTAATAACTGTGATAAGCTGAGTCGCGATTACACCAGTCTGGGTGGGAAGCCTTTTCTGGGGATTGAGGATGCAATAGAATTGGAGAACTGGCTATTACATTATGAAAGGATTTTTGCTGATCTAGGTTTGAATGATGAGCAGAAAAGGAGATTGGCTTTGAGACAGTTGCAAGGAGTTATTTTGTTCTGGTGGAATGGGGTGACCATAGGGGCGCTAGAAGAGGAATTAACTTGTGTAGTATTTCGAAGAAGATTCGAGGAAAGGTTTTTGTCTAAAGTAGCTAAGTCAGCCTTGATCAGGAAGTTCATGGAATTGGAGTAGGTAGAGCTGCCAGTGTTAGTGTACTTAGCTAAGTTTGATGAGTTATCCAGGTATAGATATGCCACTATTAACACCGTTATCAAGAGGAACGAGAAGTTTTTGGGGGGTTGAGACCAGAGATTACTAGGGCAAATATGCCATATCTCAGGGATCCATCGAATGTAGTAGAGGAGATGGCAATCAAGAATAAAGAAATGCTTTCGACCTTTGGGAAAAAGAAGTCGGCCGAAAATCAAAATTCTTAAAATAAGAAGAGGATGTTCTTTAAGAAGAAGGGAGCTCAGAAAGGTGGAGCTGCCAAAAAAGGGAAAGTTGATATAGTTTGTTATAAGTGTGACAAGAAGTGGCACTATGCTAACGAGTGTCGATCTGGTGATGGCAAGGCGGTTGTAGGGATGTAGAATGTGAAGTGTTTTAATTGTGACTAGGTGGGGAATTATAAGAACAAATGTCCAGAAGTAACCAAGGAAGGAAAAGGAAAGTTCTTTTCTTTCGAACCATAATCATCTAAGCCGACAGTAGCTGAGAAGGGAAAGTCTGTGATGGAAGGTATGCTTTTGACTCATAGCATACCAGTTATGGTACTGTTTGATACCGGTCCATCGCATTCATTTATATCTTAGTGTTTGGTAGATAAGTAATGTTTAGAACCACCATACCTTGTTACTTCCTTAAGGATAGCTAATCCAATAGGAGGGTACGCAACTCTTGGGATGAAATGTGACTATCTAGAATTTGAGTTGCTAGGTTATACGTTTTCCTGTAGTTTGTTTGTATTTGATTTTGCGAGTTTTGGGATTATTTTAGGTATGGATTGGTTGAGCAGATACGATGCTAGGATATTTTGCCAGGATAGGAAAATCTCATTGAGACACCCTGACAGTAATGACTGAATAATATACTCAGTTGTGAATTCAAGTCCAAGAATTTTTGCTTTATTAGATGCCACAAGGGTGGAAGACGAATAAAATAGGGTTTTAATTGTAAGAGAATTTGCAGATGTTTTTGAGCCGATTATGGAACTACCACCGAAACGAACTATTGAGTTTCGTATAGATCTTGTACCTAGATCTGAACCCGTAAGTAGACCACCTAGTTGAATGACACCTACCGAGATGAAGGAGTTGAAGGTGCAGCTGTGGACATAGAAGGAAAGAGTTTTATGTTGGAACTGGACTAGCCCGCAATGGAAGTTATGAGTGAATTTCAAAAAATTTACCCTATTCGAGCTTTTATTGGGCCTATGAAGTCTAACTGAATTAGAACATTTCTAAATTTCATTTAAATAAAATCATTTATTTTATTTAAATTCAAATATATTAAGATATGAAATTAATTTTATTTGATTTAGTTTATACATATATGTATCATATACATATATGTGTGAGTGCATGTGTAACATAATAATCCGTGAAAGGTATAATATGCCCATATATAGATGTTGGGATTTACATCGCCACAGACATATTAGCTCATTTTGTATGTCATGTACGTTGTCCAAATATGTGCATGTATATGTGTTACAAACACACACACACACATGTATGTATAAATATATTATATATAATATATGAACATAAAACATTTATATATTTATAAATATATATATATAGAAAGAGAGAGAACAATTATTAAAATTATTTATAATTCAAAATTAACTTAGTTTTGCAAACATAATAATTTTAGTATTCTAATTTGTATATATTATGCATAAAATAATGTTTTCATCCATAAATAATTAACATAAAATAATCTATTGATGAAAATTTAAATTTTACAATTTTCAAAAATCTAGGATCATAAAATAGAGCTTAAAAATTATTCGTAGATTTTTCAAAGTTGAATTATTATTTTTAAAAACAAATAAATTGATTTTGGCAATGATTATTTAATATAAAATGATATATTATTAAAAATTCAAAATTTAAAATTTTAGAAACTCTAGGATTATGAATGAAAGGTTACAATTTTTTTAAGAATTTCCCAATTAAATTATTATTTTTAATAAATCATAAACAGTTTTTGCAAAATAATATTAATTATTAAAAATAATAAACTTTATTGAAAAATTACTAAAATTTTTCTATATGTTTCTAAAATGATATATTATTTTTGAAAAATATAAAATTGAATTTTAATGTAATAATTATTTTATATATAATAAAAAATTCAAAAATTCAATAAATGTTAATTTAAAAATATGATTATATGTATGATAATAAATTTTTGAATTTGTAAATTCATATTACATATAAATAAGTGTTCTAAATTTTTTAAATCATATATATATCTTATATATGCATACATGCTATTATGAGAGAGAAATATACACTAGTGTGTGTGTGTGTGTGTGTGTATATATATATATATATGAATTTATTAATAACTATATATAAAACAATTATTAATGACAAAAATTGATTTTGTATAGTAAACAACATTTGTATATACATGATTCAAATAGTATAATAAACAAATTATGCACATAACCAAACTGATTTGTGACAACCACATCTACTTACAAAATCTCACATAACTAAACATATAGTAGTAATATAGTTAAACATATATGAAATTGCTCATTATAGGATCATAGAATATAATTTAATTACTGTAATATGAATTAAAATTACTAATTTAGCGATGCCTTTGAATCCATGTTGAAGCAATGACTTCCCTTCCTTTTACTGTTCATGATTCGTTAGATTGCAAGTCCGGAATCATCGACCTCTAACTATCGAACAATATTATTTTAATTTGAAATATATTTGAGAATTTTGGAGTGGATTGAGAGCTATGTTTTAACTAGTAATGTAGAAGGTAATGGCGGCCAAAAAGGTTAGTAATTGTGTGTGTATATATATATATATATAGGGTTGTATTAGAGAGAAACGAGGAAAACCTTTTTACCCACTCTCACTTTATCTCAACGAATTATCTCCAAGCCAATTCCCTATGTTTTAGCCACCCCTAGACCTTCCCAAAACCAAAATTTTGCAGCCCTAATGTGTAACGACCCGATATTTTGGACCATTCGCATCCATTATAAGTGTATAGGTAGACACTCATGCCGGAGTTGAATTGCTCAAAATACCGCGTTGTTAATTTAAATTTGGCAAAACTGAACATATACAGTAAATAAATAATCACAGATCACAGACACAGAGTAATAAGTGCAGCGGAAATAAAAGAGATAGTAGTTCATGAAGCTACTATATAAATGTAAAAGATACATCAAAGTTTACAACAGAAGAGTAATACGATACATCAGAGTTAAACCAGATACAACGGAAGAGTAATACGATACATCAGATACAAATCAGGATACATCACTGGAATCATCGAATACTGAAAGCAGAATAGATGACTGGATCTTCAAGCAAAGCTCCAACTCCAAAGGTGAGTCTCGAATACTGGTACACTCAGTCTGACCCGAGCGTAAAGCAAAATACAAAACACTCGAGTCAGGATTAACATTCTTATATTAATAAATCCAACTCAAGTGAAATAGCAATTGAAATACAAGTAACTCAAAGGATGTTTGGAATAACCATCCTTTAAGGATCCGTTAAACTATCTACTATGTAGTAGTGTACGATAAGTAGATAATGTCTATCAGTAATATAAAGATATCAAAATAGTGTTAAGTCATGGCCCATTCCACCCTTAACACATTTTTATTCCCAAAAGCATATACAAGACCGTAGTTTCCCCAAAACTAGAAGTCACCAGAGGGCAATCCATATACTAAAGGTACAAAACAAATTCGTAGTGGTCGCGAATAAAGGGATACAAGTATGACAAGGCACAAGAGGCAATACCCAAGGTAGTGACACTACCGTTTGCCTGATCCGGACTGGTGAGAACGCAACGCCGCAGCGCCCGCAACACCGTGAAACAACACTCCCAAAATCAAGGGTGCACCAATCGACAACAAGTAATGAGTAGTTCGAAGAAGTGTGTTCACTTGAGGTAGCAAATCCTCCATTGCCCGGCACGGCTCTTGTTTTAGTCATTTCCAATTTGACACAAGTGTCAAGGCTATCCATTATCGTTCTCTTTCTTCAGTCATCACGGACATCATTCCAACCACTTCATTCTGGATCATCACTCCGCATATAGTTATTAAAGTGGTTTTCGGTTTAGATAGAGAGTATATCCATAACCGATTCCGGTCTCTTTAATAACTTCCGTAATTATTTCACCGATTGGTCATTTAATATATTTCAAAACCAAATCAATTTCCATTCAATTAGAATTTATAAATCAACATTTCATTTGTCCTTTCTAAACCCATTTCCAAAATTTACGTTTCAAAACTTCTAAATTTACCATTTCAAAATCTTATAATTCAATTTCAATCTCTATTTAAAACAATTCAAATATTGATTCAAGTTCGCAAATAAGTTTCCTTCCAAATCATTTAAATAAATTTTATTTAACATTCAAATCACTTAAACTCATTTATCGATTTCATTCAATATTCGTTAAGTTACTTTATCATTCAAAACAATTTCTATTAAATTTCCAATTCATTAAATCAATTCTTGAGTTCAACTTCATTAAATCAAAATTTACAATTTTGAATTAAACTAAATTCGTCAAATCAATTCTTTCAATTACAAGTCTTACATTAATTCCAAAATATCACATTTTCATTTCTTGTTAAAGAAATTCCATTTCACTTATTTACTTTCTTAAATAATTTTCCAAAAACTTACTTAATCAAGAAATCTCAATTTAAATTTTTTTTTACGAAGTAAAATTCACTTATTCAAAAGTTCAATTTTACTTATTAAAGAGTTCAATTCAATTTAATCATTAAATAATCCAATCTTATTTAATTATTAAATAATTCAAAACTTAATTATTAAATAATTTCAAAGTTTACTAATTTCAAACTTAATTATAATTTCAAACTTAATTATTAAGTCATTTCAAAGTTTAATAATTTCAAACTTAATTATAATTTCAAACTTAATTCAATCATTTCAACTTAATTCAATCATTTCTCAAATTAGACAACATTCTTTCAACAATTACATTGTTAATATTTTGTTTCAGATTATTAAATACTAACGTTTTCCTTTCATTAAAATTCAAATTTCAACTTCATTTCAAAACCATATTATTTATTCAAATAAAATCTTCGTTTATTTTTAAATCAAATTATTGACCAATCGGGTTTTATTTAATTCTCTATCCTAGGTCAAAGTTCAATTTGGGTATTTATCATTTCAACCCGATTCCAATTCAATTCAAAATCAAAGCATAGCAAAGGGAACTTGCAGTGTGATAACTGGGATGGTGTCAAAGTAAATAAACAAGCAATAACAACAATCAATAACAATCCAATAATCAATTCAAATAATCCCGAAATAAGCGTATTAATTCGCATTGTTATTTGTACGAATTAATATAATTATTTCTAGAATCTACACTATCATTTCATGTAGATTAAAGATTATTACACAAATATTTATAAGGTTTTCACTTGTCATTCAATTTCAATTTTACACTACAACAATTTATCCAATATACGTCGATGGTTCAAAGTGTAATTATCACTATTCTATATGTCAATTAATTTAACAATTAAAAGGGGTCATATTCAACTAATCGAATTTGACATATAAATCAGTTTTAAAATTGTTAACAATCCTATATCAATTTCAATTTTACATACTATTTATCATTTAACACTTAACAAATTAACATCCAATATAAACATCGAACAATCAATCAATTATCAGTCAACTGTATTATCATCGTATAAATAACAGATAATGGTGTTTGATGTCACAGGTGAACTGATATAGGTAATAGCATACATATAATCGTAAATAACTGACAGCAGCATATTTCAATTGTCGTTTCAATTGAAATCAAATTTAATAAATAAAAGAACGTTAATCGTGAGTGAGTGCTCACCTTTCGAGGCTAGAGATTCAACGATGGACGAGTTACGAATCCAAGCGTAAATTCCAAAGCAAAGCTAGATTGGCATGGTTCGATGATCAAAGCTGATAGATAAGAATAGATGGAGTCAAATCAAGACTGGATCGATGACGATGATTTGTATCAGGGAAATTCTTTTTTATTTATAAATAACCATATATCTTAGATCATGTATTTCATTAAATACATATATAGCTCGAAATCATTATTTTAAAATAAATTCATGTATTAGAGTCAAATATATATATATACACACATGCACAATTACACTTCCACCATTATCATATACAACTAATACCCATATATCTATAGATGCAGACTCATCAACTACAACTAGCCTATATTATTCACATCTGTACGCAACTAAAATTTTGAACTGACGTATATGCACCTTCAAAAATGTTCATATAACGTAAATATAACATATTTTATAATCATAAACTTACTAAGAAGCCAACAACACTGCTGAACTAATGTAGTCTAACCTGTAACCAACATCTCTTTATATATGTACACGTTTCTTTTATAAACCCATCATAAACACATAAAACAAAATATATTCTCATAAATTCAAAACACACAATATAAATGCACAGATAACAATACCTATATATAGTACCTTTAAAACATGTTTGCAAGCTTTGGTACAATATATATTATAACTTAATATTTACTATGCTATAACCTGACACGTTTTCCTTTGGTTTTAGAACTTTGCAAATGAATTTTATGTTAGTAAGATATAACTTGTATATATGTGTAACTTACAATTTCAAATGAGGAGAGTAAAGCTGGGCGAAAAAGAGAAAGCACGACAGAGGGTAAAACATGCATTACACTAACATTTTCACACCTGAAACATTTTATACTCAAATATACTTATACATATATATAAAGTAATACTCTAAACATGACTGTCATTTCGAAGCTAACGTATATACCGCATGTTATATAATTGTATACAAGCCCATATAAATATATACATATAGAATAGGATGCAATGATAAAAAATGATGCTCACTTGGATCGGCTGGCTACTCGGCATCGACATAGATGGGTGCAAGGCGGAAGACAGACTGATAGAGATAAAATAGGGTCTGAAGTGAAGCTAACACGAATTGGTAACCTGAATTGCAGTGGAGTTGATCATCAACAACGCAGATCCTTGCGATAGAAATCTGATCAATGCGAAGCTGCAGTGGAGAGCGGACAGACGTTGGAACAGGCGATCGTGCGCGGTGGGCTGAGAGCTTGCGATGCGACTGAGCTGATTGATGGTCGCCTCGACTTGAACTGCAGTAGATGATTGAGCAGCTGACGATGGAATTTTGGTGCGGTGAAAGGTGGTGATTGTGGGCTTGGCTCGGGTGGTGGCACTGTCAGTGGAAGTGGCGGCGGAACAAGTTGTGGGTGGAGGAGATGTACGGTAGAAGATTGGGATGGGGATGGGGAAGTTTGTCACATGGAGATGCTTCAGTAGGAAGGAGGAGATGCTTCACAAATATGTGAAACGTATATAAACTTTTTTTTTCTAGAATGGAATGATAGAAGAAACGAGAGGAAGAGTGGGAAGGACGTGCTGGCAGATGAGAAATTTGTGAAAGGAAATGAGGCTTTGTTTTAATTAATCTCTTTGGAGCAAATATGAAAAGAAGAGAAATGGTCACCAAATGAATCCTGGGGAATATGAAAATGAATAGGCAATGTTGGAAATGGGAAGAATAATAAAAGCCGCGCACGTGAATTCAGGTATTAATAAAGCAAATGTCTGTTGGGTTTGTGCAGTTGGAAATGAGAAGGCACAAAGAAACCAAAAGTCTCACGAAACGTACCGATATGGTTCAACGTTTACAGATTTCGCCGTCCGCCGGACGTCGAAACTCACATACAAATATACCATGGGAATCAATACAACGAGACGATCAAAACGGTATACGGATATCAGTGGTACGATTGAATTATAAAAATTCGAATTTTTTACTGACGGAAAATGCAAGAAAAACGCTGAAAAATAAGATCGACGGAGCCAAAGATGTCCGAATTTGGAAAAACGACCAACTGACATCTTGCTCAGAAGATGGTTTAGAATTTTTCTATGTAAAAATATTTAGGTTTCGGAAACATTTTATTTTCATTGCTTTTAACTGGTTAAATTGAAGTGAATTTACGCGCGAAATAACTTTCATATTTTCGGACGAAAATTTACCAGTTGCTATGTTTAACTAGACGCATTCCAAATATCAAATTTATATTTCAAAATTTTATCGTTTAAAACTTCGCAAAATTTCAATTAATAACGTTATTAAAACTAGTTAAATTTACGGGTCGTTACATAATGATGGGCCTTAAACCCATCTAAGCCCAAGCCAAAATACTATGCAATTAAATCTAATTTAATCGCTTGTCGATATTGTATATCGGACAATATATTTATAACTGTTATGAATATATATAACATTATTTATTTCTCAAATCGTATTCAAATTTTATAACTAATATTTCATAAATATTAATTAATTTAATTAATTTATAACAATTATAAACTAATTAAATCGTTCGGTCTTAAGGGAATTCATCATTTCGGCAGTGTAACTCTTGGGTGTAAATTTGGTCAGCGGTTAACATTGAACTATTCTAATGTTAACGTTCACACGTCACTTAGCAGGTGGTGTGACATTATGGCAAATTTATCGCTTACTCAGTTTCGGTAAAATCCAATTTTAGTTTAATAAGCGTTACCCGATTGTGACATTTGTTTACACCAATTCTCTTCGTCAAAACTATATCACTTTGGACTTATGGAATTTGGTAATGGTCAAAATTCCAACCTCATCCAAATTCAACTTTATAGTCTAAATAAAAAGTCCTTGGTTCAGTAATAACAATTATTATTAACCGAAATGCTCTGGCTAGAAACTTCGACTTTGAGTTGACTTGAGTTGAATGTGATACTAATCGCATATAACTAAGGAGACGAATCCTCTCTTGAATAGTGCTTCACTTCCAATACTTCCACTCGACCCAACTATAGTCACTCGATGAATGCCATGCCATGATTTGGCTATAATCAAAGCGGAGCTTTCTTATTGAAGATCCACAGTATTCTCAAGTCGAGAGAACTGTGTAAATCAGTCACATCGATATTTTATGTTTGACCTTAGTTATATTAACCAACAGAAAACAATCGAGTGAGTCGTTCCATAATTATCCAATAACTATTAGTACATATCCCCTAGGTGCCCCCCAGCGGTCATGACTAATACACTGCCCAACATTTGGAGAGCGTTACATACTCCAGTCTCAACAGATATATCGATATCCAGTCTCGCTGCATCTTGACTAGGAACATTTAAAATGGTATATTTGTTTCATTGTGATAAATTACTCACGGTTACAATACTTTGTAACCGCTATCACAAAATATACCATTTATGGATTTTTCTATTTAATATACTTTTAATTAAGTTAATTAATTAATATAATCACATTATATCAAGTATATAATAGGAAGAAAATACCTTTTATTTTGAACAATATTGGTCAACGAGTTAGATATACGTAACAAATTACAAAATTGCCTACAGGACGTACCCTTAACTCTATCAATCTCCCACTTGAACTTGAGGTCAATTATGGAATCTAATTCCAACTTCATCAAACTAATTCGACCAAATCAAATCATTTTATTCTATTGCATGTTATTTTATTTACTTTTCTTTTATATTCTATAATTTTATCATAAACTTACTACATGTGTGTCTAATACAGATGTTCATGTTGTTAATAAATCATCGATGAATATAACAAAGTATGTGGAACCCTTATGCTATTAATAAACTTGTGATTGCATACATCAATATGTATTAATTCAAAGAGTTCATCAACTCTTATGATGCTCCCACTGAATGGGTGCATAGAATTAATTGTTTGAGATATAATTAAACTATATCATATGATTCATAATCATATAGTAAAATTATTTCTCAAAACTACGGCTTAGTCTATAATTCCAAAACAACCGTAAATAATATTAGATACATATGTATTTTTGTTGCATCACTTTTACTATGAAAACAAATTCCATAATATAGTTCTATTTCATAATGAATATTCATAATGCTCATATTGAAATATAGTTATATCTATTTTTCAGCCAATACCAAAAAAATAAATATTATTTCACAAATAATTTTCGGTACATTTTATGAAAACAATTTTTGTAATTTGATGCAATCATTAGGTGCTATATAGCATGCTCCACTATTTCCGCCATTACTATAATAGCGTAATAAATTTAGAGGTCCACCATTCACTTATATTGTTAATATTGTTTACTTTTTTCATATGCTACAACTAGTTTACAGAGGAGAGTTCTTTGATCAAATATCTTGAACTCAAAGAAATATATGTTATAGAAAACAATTTTCAATATGAAAATACATTTTAGAATAAAAATCACATTTCATATTCCAATATTAAGTATCAATTATATTACAATTCTTGTTTCCAATTTTCTCTATGAAGCAGAAGTGACTATTCATTTTCTTCATTCCAACTTTACCGTAAATTACATCTGTTCTTATACATTCGTTTTTCTTTCAAATGGTCAAACTATTCAAAAGAAAACACTACTAAAATATCATAACAAACCTTTTACAAAGCACATTCGATTATTCTTAACATTTAAGACATCAAATATGTTGCACTTTATGTAAACCAATCAAGATGACATTTCAACGATCGAGTTCATAGATGTATCTCGTAGTTTATAGTCTTTTGTTACATTAACATAATATGATCCTTTTGAAATCATTCAAGTTAAATACATGATCTTAAAATACAGTTTACTGGCTTACTTCGAATGAACTAACTTCATTGAAATATTGTACCCCACAAACTATGACTGTCCACCATATAACATTTATATGTGAAAGTACATAGATCAAATATTCATAGTCTTGAATTGCATTTAGAGTTCAGAAACTCATAAAATGCAATACACGGTCTAAACCAAATAAACATATAAGTGACCAACTTACAAATGTATTAAGTAGTTGAAATTGGGCACTTGCATGGGTATAGAAACATTATATAACATGTAATTAGAATTATTAGCAAGTATATATTATATTTCTATTTGTCAACTTTCAATTCAATTTGTTTATATATGTTAATTGACAAACATTTTATCAATCATATTAAATGCACAAATTTATTATTGTAGATAATTATAACATTATATAGCATATGTTCTTACAATATTAGAAAGGTTAAATGTTACCATTTATTTTTCTAATAACGCTCCCACTGGTCTTTTATATTTCTCCAAACCCTAAGATGAATCATAGAATTCTCACAACTTCACTAGTGGGTGTTAGGACTCGTTTGTTTTGGCATTCCGACCTTGAGTTTGCTCAACAAATCATAGCCCCACAAACGATGGATTATTCCTTATCGGTTGTATCATAAACATCTCCTAACCCATTTTTCCTTGTTCTAATCTCATTTCGACCATGAGTTTTCTCAACAAATCGAAAGAGACCATTCACTCATACCTACCATATCATGATGGCTTAAGTAGAGTATATGTACCTTGAGTTTGCTCAGCAAATACATATAGTTATCTTACCTCATCTGTTCAATATATTAATAATACTACGCATAACATCCCTAGCTTGAGTTTGCTCAATAACTAAGGAGTATGTAAGTAATTTATTAATATATATATGGTAGAGGATAACATTATATTGAAGATTCATAATCTTCAATTTATATATTGAGTGATATTGACTTATAAAATAATATATTTTTTATGAAATACCCTAGCGATTCAAGTGTCAAACACATCAGAAATCATGGTATATATACATTTACATATGTATTTATTTCTCAGGTCTATTTAGGTTTCTTTAATGTTCCACATTTAGTTTATATACATATCATATAAGTTTTATTGTTATATAACGTTTATATTTCATATTACTTATATGATAGTCTTACGTATAACATATCATTAATTAAATCTTATCTAATTAATTTTAATCAATTAACTCTTTAATTGATTTTAAATTTGTATTCCAATATAACTTTTAAATTGGACATATCTACTGTAACATTTATAGTGTATACTATAACCTTTATAGTGTAACACACACATATATCATATATATGTGTATTTTATTTAATTAATTAACTTTTAATTAATTTATTCAATTAATCAATTTTTATTAAAATTTATTAATTTCAAAATTTATCTTGTATACATACACGTATACTTATGTTATCTTAAATATTTTAAAATAACATACCATACATCAATATATGTAATACATGAATATATGCATTAATTAATTAACATATTTAATTAATTTATTCTATTAACCTTATTAATAAATTTGAAATTATTATATAAATATTTTCAAACATTTTGAAAATATCATTATCCTTTCAAACATTTTGAAAACTTATGTATTATTATAATTTTTAAAATAAACATGTTTTATTTTAAATTTAACTACTAAATTTAAAATCTTTAACATTAATTTTCAAAATGATTTTGAAAATTAGCCCAAGGCCCAAAATTAAGTTGGGCCTTTTCTATTAGGAGTAACCTTTGGGCTCACTTCACCTTTCGGGCTAGGCCGGTAACCAGGTAGGACAGGGTACTTGATTACCCAATTCCAATCCTAGACATTATGTGACGCCCCACCTCAATACCCACGCTAACCAAGGACACTACGATGTAGTGCTGTCAACTAGCACGGAGAATAAGGCTGTTGAGGAGCGACCATCCATGTAATTGATTATCACATGGTGGCTATAAAATAATCTTCGGAAACAAAAATAGAAATAAACATAACACATAGCAGTCACAGACATCCATATCACAAAGGCGGAAGAAGATATGAATGTATAACTAACACATGAAAGTGTACAACAGAGTAGTGGTCAAAAAGTTCCACAATAATACAAAAGAATAGCAACACGTGCTATACCAAAAGAATACAACTATGAGTCCATATCTCAAGTGTATACAACAAAAACTGCTAAACTAAATAGTCAGCCAAAAGTCAGAGTAGCAAACCCCGGAAGGAAGTCAAGCAGAAGCACCTGTAACATCTCGGTCTGACCCGAGTATTATTTAAGAAAATAATAAATGGATCAGTCTAACTATAAATATCAGATGACATGATATATAATAAAAGACATGGCATAAACATAGAATATCCATACTGACATACTACTATAAGTATGAAAATGATGATCAACAGGAGATCAACCGATGAGAAATGATCAATATCACGAGAATCTTCTCAAAGATCCAAAGAGGGCATCATACCCTAAACTTGTACTCATAACAAGTCAATGACATAAAAATCCAGAAATCAAACAAGAAATCCAGAAATCATAAAAAAAAAGAAAGAGGCCTATCACATGATGGTCCGAAGACCATGGGGAGCTATCCCATATGTGTGAGTCGGAATCACACTGATTGAGGCCTAGGCTAACCAAAAAGCAAAAAGGTATGTGTGAATGGAATCACACAAGTGGTGTCTAGCCTAACCTCGCAAACAAAAAAAATATGTGTGAGTCGGAATCACACTACTGCGGTCTAGACTAACCTTGCGGACAAAGAGATGTGTGTGAGTCGGAATCACACTACTGCGGTCTAGTCTTACCTTGCAAACAAAGAGACATCGCACAATTGCTAGTCTAAATCATAAAATGATCATCATGATCAGCGAGAAGTGTCAATCACACCAAGCTAGTAAATATATGAGTTTAGCTTCATGTCCCATAACCACTTGCTTAACTTAAATATTTACGAACAAGCTGTAAATCTTCACTAGGAAATTGTCACGAAAAGGGATCAATCGAACAAGTCCAAGAGCTAACCGACGAAGTGAACGCAAGTGTTTCATACCACTCGTTTTACTAAGTCGTTTAAGTCGATTTCTCATTCGAGTGAAGTAAAGGCTTATATATTAGTAGATTGAAAATCGGTTTGAGAAAACGAACTTTTGATATTAAAAATAGTGTTGAAATCGATTTGAAGAGTTTTGATATTTACTACTAGTATTAAAACCTTCATATCTTTAAAGTGACAAGTCATAAAACGATTGTTGGAACAATCTATCACAAAAATTCACATTCGGAGACGTGAATAAAATCCAAGGAAATCAGCTTAAAATGCATCAAAGTGGAAGTTCTGATGAATGCTTTTCAGATAAGATTGCCTTCGCAGAGTAATACGGGGTTCGACCTGCGACTACTTAGTGAAGGCAAGCGGTCCAGCGACCTAAGGAAAAATAGGTCATACGACATAAGGAAATCGCGAACTAAAAAGACCAAGTGTAAGGTCGGCGACGACCTACGACTTACAGAGTCCTGCGACTTAACAAAGTCGAGCGACCTACGACTTAACAAAGTCAAGCGACCTACGACTTAAGGTCAAGCGACCTAGTGAAATAGCAGTGGGAATGTTAGGTCGGAGACGACCTACGACTTAAGGTCAAGCGACCTAAGTGGGATGCGTGACCTAAGAAAGTACGCGACTTAACAGTTTAAGGGTCTACGACCCAACGAGTTAAAAAAGTCCAACGACCTAAGAAAATTAGGGTCATACGACCTAAAGAGGTTCGCGACATAAGGTTGTTCGCGACCTAAAAGTGCACGACCTAAGGTCTTACGACCTAAGCCTTGAACGACTTAGGGGAACGAACGACTTAACGACCTAAGCCTAGAATATGAGCTACGAGCTAACAGCAAATGACTTAAGGCCAAACGACCTACGACTTAACTCGAGGCGAACGAGCTAACTGCAAACGACTTAAGCCTTTAACTCGTGAACGACTCATGCCTTTAACTCGTGAACGACTCATGCCTTTAACTCGTGAACGACTCATGCCTTTAACTCGTGAACGACTTAATCATTTTGCCTGGAGATTATAGGTCGGCAACGACCTACGACTTAAGGGCCAAAACGAGCTAAAAATGGCCAGAACGACCTAGTAGCAGTTTTTTCACCAAAATCACTAATTTTTGAGTTTTTCGCCAATCCAATCCAAACCAAATGCAGATATTCATACAAATGCAATAGAGGATCATTCCCAACAGTCCAAGATAGATATAGGCAAGATGTGAGATCAAAAATCTCACCTTTTCACGGAATTTGATGATGATGGAGATTTGAGAGCAAAGCAAGAACACCAACAAGCTTGAATCAATGGTCTTCACGTGAATTTGATGTTGAATCTCGGATTTGCAATAGAATTTGTGTTTGGAGTTTTAATTTCCACTTCCCACCACCATTTTTGACAAAGCTTGAAGTGTTTTGATAGAGTGAGGAAGATGGTTGGGCTGAACTAAAGGGGTGCAGTCCAAACCAAAGTCAAAGGCGGGAAAAAGTGTTGAAAATTTCACTATCTCCAAACATATCGAAGTTTACACTCAAAAAGATCGCAAACGTCATTTTGAACTCAATGGAAGTGGTCTCGAGTCCTAATTTGACCGTATGCAAAAAGTAGCTTTTCGGACTAACATCCGACTAACGATAAAATATTTAAAAAAATATTTAAATATAAAATCGATAGATATGCGGGTTGTTACACATTACCTTTCTAGACAATGTACTAAGTGGGCAAGCTTAATTAGTTAGCCCTAATATGACTAATTTAGACTGCATAGGCTATTGGGCTCCGATACCATTGTTGGAACTGGACTAGCCCACAGTGGAAGTTATGGGTGAATTTTAAATTTTTTATCCTATTGAATCTTTTATTGGGCCTATAAAGTCTAACTGAATTAGAACATTTCTAAATTTCAGTTAAATAAAATCATTTATTTTATTTAAATTCAAATATACTAAGATACGAAATTAAATTTATTTGATTTAGTTTATACATAAATGTATCGTATACATATATGTGTGAGTGCATGTGTAACATAATAATCCGTGAAAGATATAATATGCCCATATGTAGATGTTGTGATTTACATCGTAACAGACATATTAGCTCATTTTGTATGTCATATATGGTATCCAAATATGTGCATGTATATGTGTTACAACACACACACATGTATGTATAAATATATTATATATAATATATGAACATAGAACATTTATATATAGATAAATATACATATAGAAAGAGAGAGAACAATTATTAAAATTATTTATAATTCGAAATTAATTTACTTTTGCAAACATGATAATTTTAGTATTTTAATTTGTATATATTATGAATAAAATATTGTTTTCATACATAAATAATTAACATAAAATAATCTATTAATGAAAATTCAAATTTTACAATTTTCAAAAATCTAAGATCATAAATTAGAGCTTAGGAAAAATCTGGAGATTTTTCAAAGTTGAATTATTATTTTTAAAAACAAATACATTGATTTCAGCAATAATTATTTAATATAAAATAATATATCAGTAAAAATTCAAATTTTATAATTTTAGATATTCTAGGGTCGTGAATTAAAGGTTACGAAAAATTATGAATTTTTTTTCAATTAAATTATTATTTTTAATAAATCATAAATAATTTTTTTGAAATAATATTAATTATTAAAAATAATAAAATTTATTGAAAAATTCCTAAAATTTTTCTATATGTTTCCGAAATGATATATTATTTTCAAAAAATAGAAAATTGAATTTTAAATGTAACAATTATTTATATATAATAAACAGTTCAAAAATTCAATAAATGTTAATTTAAAATATGAATATATGTATGATAATTAATTTTCGAATTTGTAAATTCATATTTGGGGATTTTAGGCTCAAGGAAAATGTTGTAGAAAAATTTAGTTTTAAGGACAAGAAATTTGCTCTTTAGGCTGAAGAACATTTTTTATTGTAAATCACAAAATGATAGTTGTAACTATCATTTTCTATTTACACTAAAAAGTATCCTACAGACTAAAAAGCAAACTTATTGTCCCTAGACTAAATTTTTTCGCAACTTCTTCCCTGTACATATTTTCCTGTTCATATTATATATTAAAAAATTTAAATCTTATAAATATCTTATATATGCATATATGCTATTATGAGAGAGAAATATACACTAATATATATATATATATGAATTTATTAATAAATATATAAAGCAATTATTAATGGAAAAAAATTTATTTTGTACAGTAAACAACATTTGTCTATACATAAATCAAATAGTATAATAAACAAATTATGCACATAACCAAACTAATTTGTGACAACCACATCTACATACAAAATCTAACCTAACTAAATGTATAGTAGCAATATATTTACAGATATGAAATTGGTCATTATAGGATCATAGAATATAATTTAATTATTGTAATATGAATTAAAATTACCAATTTAATGATGCCTTTGAATCCACGTTGAAGCAATGACTTCCCTTCCTTTTACTGTTCTTGATTCGTCAGATTGCAAGTCCGGAATCACCGACCTCTAACTATCGAATAGTATTATTTTAATTTGAAATATATTTGAGAATTCTGGAGTGGATTGAGAGCTATGTTTTAACCAGCAATGTAGAAGGTAATGGCGGCCAAAAAGGTTAGTAATTGTTTTTAGAGATACATACATACATACATACATACATACATACATACATACATATATATAGGGTTGTATTAGAGAGAAACAAGGAAAACCTTTTTACCCATTCTTTCTTTATCTCAACCCATTATCTCCAAGCCAATTCCCTATGTTTTAGCCACCCCTAGACCTTCCCAAAACCAAAATTTTGCAGCCCTAATGATGGGTCTTAAACCCATCTAAGCCCAAACCAAAATACTATGCAATTAAACCTAATTTAATCGCTTGTCGATATTGTATATCGAACAATATATTTATAACTGTTATAAATATATATAACATTATTTATTTCTCGAATCATATTCAAAATTTATAATTAATATTTCATAAATATTAATTAATTTAATTAATTTATACCAAAACTAATTAAATCGTTTGGTCTTAAGGGAATTCATCATTTCGGCCGTGTAACTCTTGGGTGTAAATTTGGTCAGCGATTAACATCGAACTATTCTAATGTTAACGTTCACACATCACTTAGTAGGTGGTGTGACATTATGGCCATATTTATCGCTTACTCATTTTCGGTAAAATCCAATTTTAGTTTAATTGGAGTTACCTGGTTGTGGGATATGTTTACACAAATTATCTTCGTCAAAACTATATCACTTTGGACTTATGGAATTTGGTAATGGTCAAAATTCCAACCTCATCCACATTCAACTTTATAGTCTAAATACAAAGTCCTTGGTTCAATAATAACAATTATTATTAACCGAAATGTTCTGGCTAGAGACTTTGACTTTGAGTTGACTTGAGTTGACTGCGATACAACTGCATATAACTGAGGAGACGAATCCTCTCTTGAATAGTGCTTCACTTCCAATACTTCCACTCGACCAAACTATAGTCACTCGATGGACGCCATGCCATGATTTGGCTATAATCAAAGCGGAGCTTTCATATTGAAGATCCACATTATTCTCAAGTCGAGAGAACTGTGTAAATCAGTCACATCGATATTTTCTGTTTGACCTTAGTTATATTAACAGAAAACTATCGAATGAGTCGTTCCATAGTTATCCAATAACTATTAGTACGTAACCCCTAGGTGCCCCCAACGGTCATGAGTAATACACTGCCCAACATTTGGAGAGCGTTACGTACTCCAGTCTTAACGGATACATCGATATCCAATATCGATGCATCTTGACTAGGAACATTTAAAATGGTATATTTGTTTCATTGTGATAAATTACTCACGGTTACAACACTTTGTAACTACTATCACAAAATATACCATTGATGGATTTTTCTATTAAATACACTTCTAATTAAGTTAATTAATTAATGTAATCACATTATATCAAGTATATAATAGGAAGAAAATACCTTTTATTTCAAACAAGATTGGTCAACAAGTTAGATATATGTAGGAAATTACATAATTGCCCCCGGAGCATACCCCTAACTCTATCAATCTCCCACTTGCACTTGGGGTCTATTATGGAATCTAATTCCAACTTCATCAATCATTTTTCTCAAAACCAATTAGGCCAGTCCCTTAGTGAATGGGTATGCTATTATGTTTTAATTATCTACTTTGTCGATTAACTCTCTCTAACACTAATAAACTGCCTTTATCATGTAGCCGACATTTTTACAAAACCATTAAACGAACAAACTTTCATAAAACTCAGACGAAGTTTAGGAATTTGTTCACTTCAAGATCTTAACTAAAATTGAATTAAAAACTAAATTTAGTTCACCTCTTCATTACCACAAATTAATGAATTTCTGAACCATTAAAATTTTAGAAAATTAGTTTCTTATAAATAACCTTTTTATCATATATAAATACACATGTTTATATCACAAATATATACAGTATCAAATTCTTAAAATTTAAAACAATGTCTTTTGGGAGTTCCTATATATCTATCTCCGTCTCCACACCATCAACGGATAGCACAGTAGACACACCACAACGCCTTCCGAAACCTACACCAAAGCAAGAACCGACAAATAGGTGGTCCTCGTATCATACGGGTTTTAATCCAGAGAATAAGAAAACTAAACGATCCTTGTTTATTTCTCCTAATACAAAGGAGAAAATTGATGAAATTCATCATTACCAAAAACAACAGATGGATCTTCAACGAGAACTTTATTTCGAACAGAAGGTAACGACACGAAGGCTAAGTTTTCTAGAACAAGTGGCGATGAAGTTTTGCTCATCACGAAAGAAAGATGTACATGAACCACTACCAAAACCTTGTAGTTCATTAGATCCATCTTCTTCGTATCGCACTCCTTCAGATCCTTCCCCAAGACGATATTCTGGCTCCCCACGGACCCACGAACGTAGGAATATATGGTCTCCACTTAAACCATGGAAGGATAACGACTCGGGAAATCCTAAAACTCCGTCGCCTAATAAATAAAAATAAAATTAATTATTGTATATATGTATATGTTATTATATTGTATGTATATGTATATGTACATTTGATAAATAAATATAACCATGAATTTTATACTATTTTTAGCAAAATTGCTCCGTTCAGACGTCTGACTATGGTCTTCAAATGTCTGATTCACCGATATATGTTGCAACTTTAAGCAATGTGCATATGTCAGACGTCTGATATAGCCCTCAGACGTCTGAAATGAAGCTCTGCCTTCTCCAAAAGAACATTCAGAATAATTCAGACGTTCCTCTCTGCCGATTTGCAATTCAATTTCAAATTCTGCTTTATTTCACGTCGAAATCACAATGCCTCCTCGTACAAAGAACATCAAAGCTCCAAAACGCAAACAAGATCAACCTACGTCATCTTCAAACCCTCAAGTGTGTTCAGATGAGCAAATCGAACGATGGATGTACAAGGCACCTCATTCGATTAAAAGGTATTAAGATATTCAAAAGAAAAAACTTCATATAGGACCTTTCTATAATCTACTTAAGTTCCCTATGTATGATCTCGACGAACTCTGTGAGAATGCGAGATTGGACACTTTAATTTCTTTTACATCGAATGATGTTCAAATAGATCAACTGGCTATATTCTTATTCTACGCCAATCTAGATAAAACTACAGTTTGGAATACCGAAAATGAGGACAACTGTCTATGGTCAAGTGTTTATGGAAATACTATTCGTTTGACTCCGGGGATAATAGGAAGAACTTTGGGATGCTCTGACACCGGGGAGGATCTACACAACATCCCTGATATGCGTTTTAAACCCAGGAATAATATCACTCATCAGATATGGGAGGACGAAATGCCAAAATTTGCTTCAAAATATTTGTGTCCTAAAGCTCGACTCCTTACGAGGATGATAATCAATACAATTGTTCCGCGAATGGGAAGTCACGAGCAAATAACGGAATTGGAACACAAAGCACTTTATGCTCTCTTTAGTGGAACCAGGGTAAATTGGGCAAAGTTCATATTCGACGAGCTCAAGCAATTTTGGAATCGATCGCGACCATCGATCATTTACCCAACTTATATTATGAAACTTCTTCGTGCAAACAATATTTCGTCTTATCTATCAACCTTCGAAGAAATTTCACCTAAGTATGCTTCCACAAAATTCTTCTCCTTGATGCATTTACCCGAAATTCCACCAGAATTCATGTCCTTCGACGATTGGACTCACCGTCAACAATCTAGAAGGGCTGATCCACCTCCTCAGATCCATATTGATCCATCTTAAGAAGAAGAACAAAATCGGGAAAACACTCCCCCACCTCCCGCTTCATTTGAATAACCGGGACAAGATGACATTTTGGAAACTCGAACGGAAACAAATCAAAATGAAAGCATTCGAGATCTAACACTCCGAAATCAACAAATCTTGTCTCAAAATCAAAAAATTCTAGCAAAACGAATCGACAGCTTTGAGACATCTTTTGCTACAAGACTAGCCACGGTCGAAGAATCTCTTTCGACTGTTTTATCAGTTCTGAAAGAGGTACTTCAAAAAGTACGTGGTCCATCTCCACCCTCCGAAGATTGGACAACTCCTGTGCCATCTCCTCCTGCAAAAGATTCCAAACTATTTGACGATGAACCTTCCAACGAAGCTTTGACATCTCTTTCTAAGCCAAGCACTTCTGACAAACCGAAGGAAGATGATTTAAAACATGCTTCTCCTAAGCAACTCTAGAATTTAGGCTTTGTTTTCGTTTTGTTCAAATCTATGAATGTAACTCCTTCGTGTTATTAATGAAAATTTCTTTTTGGCTTGCACTTTTATATATTCTTTTTGATTATGTCAAAGGGGGAGAAATATATATATATAATCTTAAACAAAAAAACTAAGCACATATTTAGGGGGAGATTTAAAATATATATATATAAGTACATTGAATAGTTGTCATCATCAAAAAGGGGGAGATTGTTAGGAAATCAATTCCTTGGTTTCGATGATCACAACTATGCAATGGAAAACAAATATGCATATACAGGAAGTTGATATAGAAACATCACCAAAAAGACAAGAACAAGACTCAAAAGAAGTATCAAGAAGCTACAAGTCGAGAGAAACGGAAAAGAAGTGATACAGACACAAGAAAAGCAACATGCACTAATCCAGACGTCTGAGTGCACAGACCAGACGTCTGGTTAAGTTCTCTGGTTCACAAACTCAAAAGAAACCAGACGTCTGATCCTGAACTCAGACGTCTGACATACATCCAGACATAAAACAGAAGTAAAGATCAGATGTCTGGATTATAAACTCAGACGTCTGAAATGCTACCAGACACAAAAAATATATGAAGGCCAGACGTCTGAGGTCACTTTCCAGACGTCTGAAAATGGGCTCGACTGTGTAATTTCAAACTCCAACTGTCACATCCTAAGAGACACATCCGTTCCTCTTCACTGCAACTCTTCATCACCAACAGGAGCAACTATACAACGATTGTTAATGAAGGCAACTACACAGAGATACTCTTCATCACTATAAATAGCATCAGGAATTCAAGAGAAGCTCTTCACCTTACTCACTTACGCTCTTATCTCTTGTACTCTGATTTATTCCTGATCTATAAGCAATCAACTACCTGTATTTAACTCTTCCATATATACAGAACTCCTCATTCAGATATTCTCTAGATAGATATATATATATTGGAAGCATTTGTACTCAATAGTCAACATCCGTGTTATAGAACACATTCTTGACAAAGAAACTCTGCTATTGTAAACATGTTCCTCCGGGTCAAGTGAGGGTTAGTTGAAAGGAAATTCCAAAGAGGAGCTTCGGGACTGGATGTAGGACGGGAGGTCCGAACCAGTATAAAATACCGGTGTGATTATTTTCATTTACTTTGCTACTATCGTTTATCAAGTTATATTATATAGTTAGTTGTTTATACTTGCATATATCATATACGATCCACTCATATAGACTTTCATCTCTACGATGTACGAGAATACTTATTAGACATTCTAATGCTATGTGTTTATTTAGGTTAGTTAATTTCACTTCATCTTATATAATCAATTCTATTTATGGATCAGATCCAATTCCATTTAACTACCAAAAATTTCTCAAAGAAATTCCTTCACAATGAAGTTGATATATCTTGAAACAATAATTGTTTCTTAGTGCAAATAGAATAGAGATTCATAAACGCTTTATGAACCTTTTATTTATAAAACCGATTTTAGTTTACAAAAATTATGTTCAAAACATAAATATGTCATTTGATGAAAGACCTTTCCAAAAAAACTTTTGGAGATTCATACAAGATCCCCCTTGAACAATTATTACGTGCAATCTTTCGATTCACACAACCTGCCAACTCCTTAGCCTAGGATATGTTGGGATTTCTTACAAATCCTTATCTTGTATGATTTTGTAAACTGTTGTTTAGATGAAATGATACCAACCTTGTGTACTAAACTTAAGTACATGACCTTATAGAAAGAAACTAACTCAACTTCACTCACAATTAATCGTAAATTGTCCAACTATGTCTGATTACTCCTTATCGATGCATCATTATGTATTACATGGAGGAGTGATTTTGAGATTGAATCTATATTCATATTTAGGTACATTTGGAACTCTTTCCAATATACTCACTTATTCGACCAAATCAAATCATTTTATTCTATTCTATGTTATTTTATTTACTTTTCTTTTATATTCTATGATTTTATCATAAATTTACTACATGTGTGTCTAATACACATGTTCATGTTGGTAATAAATCATCGATGAATATAACAAAGTATGTGGAACCCTTTTGCTATTAATAGACTTGTGATTGCATACATCAATATGTATTAATTCAAAGAGTTCATCAACTCTTATGATGCTCCCACTGAATGGGTGCATAGCAATTAATTGTTTGAGATATAATTAACCTATACCATATGATTCACAATCATATAGTAAAATTATTTCTCAAAACTACGGCTTAGTCTATATTCCAAAACAACTGTAAATAATATTAGATACATATGTATTTTTGTTGCATCACTTTTACTATGAAAACAAATTACATAATATAGTTCTATTTCATAATGAATATTCATAATGCTCATATTGAAATATAGTTATATCTATTTTTCAGTCAATACCAAAAAAATAAACATTATTTCACAAATAATTTTCGGTACATTTTACGAAAACAATTTTCATAATTTGATGCAATCATTAGGTGCTATATGGCATGCTCCAACTATTTCCGCCATTACTATAATAGCGTACTAAATTTAGAGGTCCACCATTCACTTAATATTGTTAATATTGTTTACGTTTTTCATATGCTACAACTAGTTTACAGAGGAGAGTTCTTTGATCAAATATCTTGAACTCAAAGAAATAAATGTTATAGAAAACAATTTTCTATATGAAAATACATTTCAGAATAAAAATCATATTTCATATTCCAATATTAAGTATCAGTTATTATTACAATCTTGTTTCCAATTTTCTCTATGAAGCAGAAGTGACTATTCATTTTCTTCATTCCAACTTTACCTTAAATTACATATGTTCTTATACATTCATTTTTCTTTCAAATGGTCAAACTATTCAAAAGAAAACCCTACTACAATATCATAACAAACCTTTTAAAAAAGCGCATTCGATTATTCTTAACATTTAAGACATCAAATATGTTGCACTTTATGTAAACCGATCAAGATGACATTTCAACGATCGAGCTCGTAGATGTATCTCGTAGTTTACAGTCTTGTGTTACATTAACACAATATGATCCTTTTGAAATCATTCAAGTTGAATATATGATCTTAAAATACTGTTTACTGGCTTACTTCGAATGAACTAACTTCATTGAAATATTGTACCCCACAAACTATGACTATCCACCATATTACATTATACGTGAAAGTACATAGATCAAACATCCATAGTCTTGAATTGCATTTAGAGTTCAAAAACTCATAAAATGCAATACACGGTCTAAACCAATAAACATATAAGTGACCAACTTACAAATGTATTAAGTAGTTGAAATTGGGCACTTACATGGGTATAGAAACATTATATAACATGTAATTAGAATTATTAGGAAGTATATATTATATTTCTGTTTGTCAACTTTCAATTCAATTTGTTTATATACGTTAATTGAAAAACATTTTATCAATCATATTAAATGCACAAATTTATTATTGTAGATAATTATAACATTATATAGCATATGTTCTTACAATATTAGAAAGGTTAAATGTTACCATTTCATTTTTCTAATAAGGCTCCCACTAGTCTTTTATATTCCTCCAAACCCTAGGATGAAACATAAAAGTCTCACAACTTCACTAGTGGGTGTTAGGACTCATTTTTTTTGGCATTCTGACCTTGAGTTTGCTCAACAAATCATAGCCCCATAAATAATGGATAATTCCTTATCGGTTGTATCATATACATTTCCTAACCCAATTTTCCTTGTTCTAATCTCATTTCGACCATGAGTTTGCTCAACAAATCGAAAGAGACTATTTACTCATACCTACCATATCGTGATGGCCTAAGTATAGTATATGTACCTTGAGTTTGCTCAGCAAATACATATAGTTATCTTACCTCATCTGTTTAATATATTAATAATACTACGCATAACATCCCTAACTTGAGTTTGCTCAACAACTAAGGAGTATGCAAGTAATTTACTAATATATATGGTGGAGGATAACATTATATTGAAGATTCATAATCTTCAATATATATATATTGAGTGATATCGACTTATAGAATAATATATTTTTTATGAAATACCCCAGTAATTCAAGTTTCAAACACATCAAAAATCACGGTATATATACATTTACATATGTATTTATTTATCAAGTCTATTTGGGTTTCTTTAATGTTCCACATTTAGTTTATATACATATCATATAAGTTTTATTGTTATATAACGTTTATATTTCATATTACTTATATGATAGTCTTACGTATAATATATCATTAATTAAATCTTATCTAATTAATTTTAATCAATTAACTCTTTAATTGATTTTAAATTTGTATTCCAATATAACTTTTATATTGGACATATCTACTGTAACATTTATAGTGTATACTATAACCTTTATAGTGTAACACACATATATCATATATATGTGTATTTTATTTAATTAATTAACCTTTAATTAATTTATTCAATTAATCAATTTTTATTAAAATTTATTAATTTCAAATTTTATCTTGTATACACACACACATACTTATGTTATCTTAAACATTTTAAAATAACATAACATATATCAACATATGTAATACATGCATATATGCATTAATTAATTAACATATTTAATTAATTTATTTTACTAATCTTATTAATAAATTTGAAATTATTATATAAATATTTTCAAACGTTTTGTAAATATAATTATCCTTTCAAACATTTTAAAAACTTATGTATTATTATAATTTTTATAATAAACATGTTTTATTTTAAATTTAACTATTAAATTTAAAATCTTTAACATTAATTTTCAAAATGATTTTGAAAATTAGCCCAAGGCCCAAATTAAGTTGGGCCTTTTCTATTAGGAGCAACCTTTGGGGTCACTTCACCTTTTAGGCCAGGCCGGTAACCAAGTAGGGTAGAGTACTTGATTACCCAATTCCAATCCTAGACATTACCTTTCTAGACACTGTACTAAGCGGGCAAGCTTAATTAGTTAGCCCTAATATGACTAATTTAGACCGCATAGGCTATTGGGCTCCGATACCATTGTTGGAACTGGACTAGCCTCCAGCGGAAGTTATGGGTGAATTTCAAAAATTTTACCCTATTGGATCTTTTATTGGGCCTATGAAGTCTAACTGAATTAGAACTTTTCTAAATTTCATTTAAATAAAATAATTTATTTTATTTAAATTCAAATATATTAAGATATGAAATTAATTTTATTTGATTTAGTTTATATATAAATGTATTGTATACATATATGTGTGAGTGCATGTGAAACATAATAATCCATGAAAGTTATAATATGTCCATATGTAGATATTGGGATTTACATCGCAACAAACATATTAGCTCATTTTGTATGTCATGTATGTTGTCCAAATATGTGCATGTATATGTGTTACAACACACACACATGTATGAATAAATATATTATATATAATATATGAACATAAAACATTAATATATAGATTAATATACATATAGAAAGAATAAGAACAATTATTAAAATTATTTATAATTCAAAATTAATTTAGTTTTGTAAACATAATAATTTTAGTATTTTAATTTGTATATATTATGAATAAAATAATGTTTTCATCTTTAAATAATTAACATAAAATAATCTATTGATGAAATTTTAAATTTTACAATTTTCAAAAATCCAAGATCATAAAATAGAGCTTAGGAAAAATCTGGAGATTTTTCAAAGTTGAATTCTTATTTTTAAAAACAAATACACTAATTTTGGAAATAATTATTTAATATAAAGTTATATATTATGAAAAATTCAAATTTAAAAATTTCAGAAATTTTAGGATCACGAATGAAAGGTTAAGAAAATTTTTGAATAATTTTTCAGTTAAATTATTATTTTTAATAAATCATAAACAGTTTTTCCAAAATAATATTAATTATTAAAAATAATAAACTTTATTGAAAAATTCCTAAATTATTTCTATATGTTTATGAAATGATTTTATATTTAAAAAAAATATAAAATTGAATTTTAAATGTAATAATTATTTGGGGGAATTAATTTAAAGGACAAAAATTTGTATATTTTTAGCCTCAAGGACACGATCTCAATATTTTAACCACAAGTACAAATATTCTCCTAAAAATTATTCATAAGAACAAACATTCTTTCAAAATTATTCATAAGGACAAACATTCTTCCAAATCTACTACCGAACTAAAAACTGATACCTAAAAACTGCTACCGATAACTACAAACTGATAACTAAAAACTGTAAAAACTGATACCTAAATAAAGTTGTCCTTCAGGCTAAAATACTGAAGGTCTATCCTTGAGGCTAAAATGCTAAGACATTTTGTCCTTGACAATAATTTCTTGTAATTATTTAATATATAATAAACAATTAAAAATTTCAATAAATGTTAATTTAAAAATATGAATATATGCATGATAATTAATTTTCGATTTTGTAAATTCATATTATATATATTAAATTTTTAAATCATATATATATATATATCTTATATATTCATATATGCTATTATGAGAGAAAAATATATACTAATATATATATATACACACACACACATATACGAATTTATTAATAAATATATATAAAACAATTATTAATGAAAAAAATTGATTTTGTATAGTAAACAACATTTGTCTATACATAAATAAAATAGTATAATAAACAAATTATACACATAACCAAACTGATTTGTAACAACCACATCTACTTACAAAATCTCATCTAACTAAACATATAGTAGCAATATATTTAAACAGATATGACTTCCCTTCCTTTTACTGTTCTTGATTCGTCAGATTGCAAGTTCGAAATCACCAACCTCTAAACAATCTAATAATATTATTTTAATTTGAAATATATTTGAGAATTATGGAGTGGATTCAGAGCTATGTTTTAACCAGCAATGTTGAAGGTAATGGCAGCCAAAAAGGTTAGTAATTGTTTTTAGAGATACATACATACGTACACACACACACACACACACACACATATATATATATATATAGGGTTGTACTAGAGAGAAACAAGGAAAACCATTTTACCCATTCTTGCTTTATCTCAACCCATTTTCTCCAAGCCAATTCCCTATGTTTTAGCCACCCCTAGACCTTCCTAAAACCGAAAATTTGCAGCCCTAATGATGGGCCTTAAACCCATCTAAGCCCAAGCCAAAATACTATGCAATTAAATCTAATTTAATCGGTTGTCGATATTGTATATCGAACGATATATTTATAACTGTTATAAATATATATAACATTATTTATTTCTTAAATCATATTCAAATTTAATAATTAATATTTCATAAATATTAATTAATTTAATTAATTTATAACAAAACTAATTAAATCGTTCGGTCTTAAGGGAATTCATCATTTCGGCCGTGTAACTCTTGGGTTTAAATTTGGTCAGCGATTAACATCGAACTATTCTAATGTTAATGTTCAAACGTCACTTAGCAGGTGGTGTGACATTATGGCCATATTTATTGCTTACTCATTTTCAGTAAAATCCATTTTTTGTTTAATAAGCGTTACCTGGTTGTGACATTTGTTTACACCAATTCTCTTCGTCAAAACTATATCACTTTGGACTTATGGAATTTGGTAATGGTCAAAATTCCACCTCATCCACATTCAACTTTATAGTCTAAATACAAAGTCCTTGGTTCAATAATAACAGTTATTATTAATCGAAATGCTCTGGCCAAAGACTTTGACTTTGAGTTGATTGTGATACTAACCGCATATAACTTAGGAGACGAATCCTCTCTTGAATAGTGCTTCACTTCTAATACTTCCACTCGACCCATCTATAGTCACTCGATGGACGCCATGCCATGATTTGGCTATAATCAAAGAGGAGCTTTCATATTGAAGATCCACCGTATTCTCAAGTCGAGAGAACTGTGTAAATTAGTCACATTGATCTTTTCTGTTTGACCTTAGTTATATTAACCAGCAGAAAACTATCGAGTGAGTCGTTCCATAGTTATCCAATAACTATTAGTACGTAACCCCTAGGTGCCCCCAACGATCATGAGTAATACACTGCCCAACATTTGGAGAACGTTACGTACTCCAGTCTCAACGAATACATCGATATCCAGTCTCGATGCATCTTGACTAGGAACATTTAAAATGGTATATTTGTTTCGTTGTGATAAATTACTCATGGTTATAACACTTTGTAACTACTATCACAAAATATACCATTTATGGATTTTTCTATTAAATATACTTTTAATTAAGTTAATTAATTAATATAATCACATTATATCAAATATATAGTAGGAAGAAAATACCTTTTATTTCGAACAAGATTGGTCAACGAGTTAGATATATGTAACAAATTACATAATTGCCCCTAGGGCATACCCCTAACTCTACCATTTTATTGGACCAAGCAGTTTTCCTTGGGGAGCGACCGCGGTATTCATGAAGAAACTGGATGGGTTATTGGGATTGTGTATCTACTTTGTAAGTTGAACGAAAGGACGATAAAGAATAGATATCCTTTACCAATGATTGATGATTTTTTTGATCAGTTGAGCGGAGCCAAAATATTTTTCAAGTTGGATTTGGCGTCAGGGTTCCATCAATTAAGAGTGGCAGAGGACAATATTCCTTTGATGGCATTTCGAACAAGGTATGGTTCGTACGAATGGTTAGTAATGTCATTCAGATTAACTAATGTGCTTGCTTTCTTTGTATACTTGATGAACCAGATATTCCAAGGGCAATTAGATAGGTTTGTGTTGGTATTTATTGACGACATTTTGATATATTCTAAGAATGAAAGGGATCATATACTTCATTTTAGAATAGTTCCAGAGACGCTAAGGCAGCATTAGCTAAAAGTGAAGTTTTCAAAGTGTCATTTCTAGAAAAGAGAAGTGAATTTTCTTAGCCATGTAGTCTTAGAAGAAGGGTTATCCGTGGATCCAGCCAAGATAGAAGCGGTTAATAGTTAGAAGAGACCCAAGAAGTGACCGAGATAAGAAGTTTTCTTGGACTAGCTGGCTATTATTGGAGATTCATCAAGGATTTATCGCGGATAGTAGCACCCCTGACTAGATTAACCAAAAAGGACATGAACTTTATTTGGTCTGATAAATGTGAGGAAGCATTCCTTAAGTTAAAGCATTTGTTGACTAATGTACCCGTGTTAGTTATACCGGATGCAAATTCTGATTTAGTGGTGCATACAGATGCATGTGGAATGGGATTAGGAGCTATGTTGATGCAGAGAGGTAAAGTAATTGCCTATGCTTCTCGACAACTAAAACCGCATAAAGTTATATATCTGACTCATGATTTGGAGTTGGTAGTGGTGATTTTTGCATTGAAAGTGTAAAGTCACTACCTCTTAGAAGAACGATTCGAGTTGTATACAGATCATAAGTCTTTGAGGTATTTATTCTCTCAAAAAGAGTTGAATATGAGATAGCGGCGGCGGCTGGAGTTTTTAGCAACTTATGATTTCGGTACTGAGTATACACCGAGGAAAGTAAATAAAGTTGCAGATGCTCTTAGCAGGAAACATCAGAATGCAGTGTTGGCTATGTTGGTAGAATGGAAGGATATAGAGGCGCTGACTACTTGTAGAGTGAAGTGAAGATTGACTACTAGTTCTAGTCAAAGTACATCCATGTTGTCTTGCCTAGAAGTTTGACTAATATTGGTCAAAAGGATTACTTCTAAACAATGGGATGATCCAGTGTTAGTTGAACGGATCTAGAGACTAGAAAGTGGAAATGAGATCGATGATCTGAAAGATTTTAGTCTTGATCAGAGAGGATGGTTAAGGAGGAAGGGACGATTATGTGCTCCAGGTGTTGGTGACCTAAGGAAAGAAGTTCTTAGGGAGTGTCATCAAATGAAGTTTAAGATTCATCCTGGGGGTACCAAGATGTATCAGGATATGAAGAGAAGTTTCTTCTAGGAAGGTACGAAAAGGGATGTAGGCTTATGGGTAAAGATGTGTGCGAATTGCCTGCAAGTAAAAGATGAACATTAGAAGCCGAGTGGTTTGCTTCAGCCTTTAGACATACCAGTTTGGAAGTGGGATTCAATATCCATGGATTTTATTAACGGGTTGCCATGGTCGAATCAAGGAAATGAGAGAATATGGATCATAGTAGATAAACTGGCCAAGAGTGCACATTTCATCCCCGTTAGGTCAACCAGAACGACACCTGTATTGGCTAAGTTGTTATGAAGAATATTGTTAGACTGCATGGGATTCCAAGCAGTATAGTCAGTGACAGAGATGCCTTGTTCACTACTGAATTCTGGAAGAGTTTGCAGGCAGTGTTGGATACCAAACTTAAGATGAGTACCACTTATCACCCACAGACAGATGGGCAGATAGAGAGAGTTAATAAGGTACTTGAAGATTTGTTAAGAGGTTGTGTACTAGATTATGGTGGGTCGTGGGAAGACTATTTTCACTTGGTGAGTTTTCTTATAATAATAGTTATCGGATTAGTATAGGAATTGCGCCTTTCGAAGCTTTTTATGGAAGGCCGTGTAAGTCACCATAATGTTGGTTAGAGACCGAAGACATATTGTTCCTTGGTCCAGATCTTGTGAGAGAAGCAACATAGAAGATTGAGTTAATCCAAGGTAAGATGAGGGAGGCTTAGTCTAGACAGAAGAGTTATGCAGATAAGAGGCGTAAGGACCTAGAGTTCTCAGTTGGGGACAAGGTTTTCATTAAAGTATCACCGGTGAAAGGTCTGGTGTGTTTCAGAAAGGCGAGAAAATTTGCACCGAGATATGTTGGACTGTTCTCTATTAGAGAGGATCAGAAAACTCGCATACCGAGTAGAGTTACCGAGTAGTTTTCCAGGTGTCCATAATGTGTTTCATGTTTCTCGTCTAAGGATTTATGTGCATGACTAGAGACTACTATTGCTCCGACTACACTCGAAGACTTAGTAGTAGAGTAGGATCTGACTTTTGTGAGACAAATAGTTCGAGTTATGGCAAGAGATGAGAAGAGGTTATGGAACAAAACAGTCAAGTTGGTGAAAGTTCAGTGGAGTGACAACGAGAAGACAGAGGACGGGATTATAGAGACTTATCTTACACTATTTTGAGGGTATGTTCTATATTTGTTGTATATAGACTATTTACTAGTCACATATGCAAGTATTATTGTTATATGATGTTACAGATGTTTGCATGTTTGAGATGCTTAGTATATAGTCCTTACATAATTTCGAGGACGAAATTCTATAAGGAGGGGAGCCTGTAACACCCCTAATTTTAATTAACATTATTCAAGAGATTTAATTAGATAAATTAAATAGAATAATGTGATGTATAGTGTAATAAGGAATTGAGATTTGATAATCAACATGGTTAAGCCATAATTAACTAACTATTTGGTTAATAAGATTGTTTTGTGACTTGAGAATAATAGATTTATGGGAGGGGTAATTTAGGAATAGAAAAACCCTTCATACCTTAAACACTCCCTCTTCCCTATCATCCTCACTTTTCATAAAACATAACCAATCAAAAGAATATAAGGAGGCCGGCTATTGCTAAAGGGGAAATCACAAAAAATCTAAAGGAGATTCAAGAGCAAAGTTAGGAAAACTAAAGCACTCATCAAATCTCAACTCTATTATCAAAATCTAGGTGAATGATAATCAATCCATCTCATTTTTGTTACATTTTAATGGTTAAATTTCGGTTCAGTTTTGAAACTGAATGGATTGATGATTGGATGATATGTCATGCTTGATTTTACTATGTTTTGAAATAATGATGAATTAAATGGATTTTATGAAATTAAATGATAGGCTTAAGATTGAAACCTTAATTAATGATCTCTAAAAGATTCAGATTTTTGATATGTGGTATAAAATGATATTTTGGAGATAAGTTTTTAATTTCATAACTTTCTAAGTTGAAATAAATATTTTATGAATTTCCTAAAGAGGAAATTGAGTTATTTTTGGATTTAATTATTTAAAATAATTAAATATGGACTTTGGCCTTGAAATTTTTATATGATAAAGAATATCTTATTTCTAAATTTATGTATTTTTGGGGATTTTTCCCATGTAGTTTCGAAATGTTATGAATTTATATGCTAGATAAGCATTTAAATGGATAATTAATTAATGATATTAATTATATAGTTTGACAAATGTTTTGGACTTTCAAATTTTAGTGCGGTAATAAAATATAAAAAGAAAATGTAAAGCTTTGTTGAAACCAATCACATTTTGACAAACAAATGGGATTTGGTGAAAGATATATGCTTTATTAGGTAATAAATCAATTTTCTCATTAATTACGATAATGCTCTGCCACTTCTATACCATCATCGAGCCTAATGCATCACCACATTCATAAGTGTCGACATCGACGAGGAGGTAAGTATAGGATAATTACTTAAGTAGTTATGGAATGTTTCCAACCAAGTCGAAGTGGACAATAGCGATGACCTACATTTAGCGGGATTGCGTCTTCGTGATTCATCAAACTCGATGTCGCACCTCTTTAACTATATTTTAAATGGTGTCGCATTTTGTCCTTGTCGCATGTAATCCTTGCCGCACTTGTTTTAAAGAGGCGGAGATGCCATGCATTAACAACTTCGACTCTCTCTCTCTCTCTTTGTATATATATATATATTAAGCGGCACAGTAGCCGAAGCATTAAGTATGTTTCTATATTGTCGCCGCTTACCTTGATGTCTCCATTCATCAAGGATGGCGAAATCCATTTATATTGCTTTGACAACCAAGTAAAGCGGCATTGCCGCCGAAGTTATTGAAGTCGACACTATTTTAAATAGTGGATAGCCTACATTGCATGCAAGCCGACAACATCATTTTCAATAAGGATTTTAATGCTTAAAAGGATTTAAGTGCTGGTCTTTGATGTTGGATAGAGGTAGATGAAGGGCACTGACGCAACATGTTTTAAGCTTTCTAATAAAAGCAAAGAGAATTATGCTTCTTACTTGACACTATAGTTTCATCAACACTAATATATATTGACCTATTTAAAGCGACAACATTATATCATTTTCAAACATAAACATGGCAATACATAAAGTGACTTATAAATGGCATAAGACTTTGATAATATAAAGAGTTGTATATTTCCTTGTATTAAATAGGGACTAGGGGGATTAATCATATATCATTATGAAAATGTTTTCAAGGAATTTAGTAATGGAAAGCTCAAGTTTGAGCTAAATTTACCAAATGGAATATTACTTAAGATTAAGTAATTATGAGACATGTGTTAACCCGCCTTTTGGCAAGCCCGTAGATAGGCAGACTTAACTAAATTGACTACTCGTTCATCGAGGTTGGTTCATGACGGATTTAGTCAACTGGATGAATGGACGATCAAGCATGGATAATAATCATGGATCTACAACCGGGATTCGGCATAGTCGTGGACGAAGGTTATTGGATACTCGAAACTTGGGTTTCGATAAGTCGCAAGTTGCCCTGGATTTGCTTCGAGTCGTATGGAGTCGAGCTTCGAGTTATATGGATGATTTCTTCGAGTCTTTCAGCTGGCTCGGCATTCGTGGCTCGGCATGGGTGGATCGGCATTGGTGGCTCGGCATGGGCGGCTCGGCATAGGTGGTTCGGCCTCAATGGTGGTTCGGCACACAGAGGCGGCTCGGCGTTGTGGTTCGGTCAGGGTGGCTTGATAATGGTGGTTCGGCACTAGAGGTCGTTCGGCCTGAGGGTTTGGCAAATGTGGTTCGGTCTTGGTGTGGTTCCGCATTGGACATCGCTCGGCATCGGACATCGCTTGGCGTTTTGGTTCGGTCAGAGTCACTCAACGTTGTGGCTCGGCCTTGGTTGCCGTTCGGCATGTGTGGGTCGGTTATACTCATTCGGTTGAAGGTAGTCGGCGTATATGTGCTTTAAGTTCTAACATGAACTACTTCGGGTCAGGCGTGGTGCTACTTCGGGTCGTCACCTAGGAAGGTTCGGGTCGGCATGTACCAAACTCGGGGTCGGTTACAATGATAACTCTGGTTCGGCCATGGCCTTGATGGGCCCGGGTCACTCAGAAAGCCCAACAGCTTAGGATTTGCCTATAAATACAGCATGTGGGGGTTTAGAAATGGGATCTTCTTTCTGCTCTCTGGCTTTCTATTTTCTAAGGCTAGGGCTACTCTGCCATTTTGTAACTGTAATCGATTATTACGGCAATAAAAATGAAATTTCTGGAGTGGATGTAGGCCAGAGTCAGCCGAACCACTATAAAACCTGTTGTTCTTTACTACTTTAATTTTAATTTTACTGTTCTTCATATTGATAATCTGTACATACACTCTATCTGTGAGCTGTGTCTGGTATTTGGTGCTTTCATTTGGATTTGGGTGTTAGCGACCAATTTTAGCGCAAAAATTTTGGTGCTTTCATCGACGAAGCTAGCACTCAGGGACTCAGAAGCTTGGATTTTGGATTCAGAAGCTTGGGAACTTGGATTTTAGGAAGCAATGGCTAGGCCACCAACAAGGAAGCAAGTGACAGAAAGAAGCAATCAAGAGGGAAGTCAAGAAGCCTCCTTTGGAGCTGGAGCAGGTCAAGCATCCATCTACATCACCAGAGACAAGATGGAAGCGATGTTGAAAAGACAAGAGGAGATGATGCAGACTCTTCTCAGACAATTTGGACAAGCAGGAACTGCAGGAGCTCGGATCCGTGGAGCTAGATCAGAAGCACTCAACCAACAAGCAGATGGAGTGGTACAGCAGGGATCAGCCCCTGATCAGCGAACAACTATTAACTCGGATGGACCAAGACTTGGGGGCATACCAACAGATAATGCTGGACCAATCCAGGGAGGGATATAGGACGATGCTGTGCAACCCGGCATCAACGGGAATACAGGAGTACATGATGAGGAATATGTGCCAGGATTCCCTCGTGAACTCGGGGGGTAGATCGGAAGCAGCGGACAAGGATTATAGCTTGGCGAGAATGACAGATTAGCGGAGATGGTCAAACGAGCTATGAGAGGTGGATTGGTAAATAAAGACTTGGAGGATGTGAATAGGAGTCCCTTTACTCCTACTATCCAGCAAGCTAGGAACCCACCGGATTTTAAGTTACCAACGTTGGAGATGTATGATGGGAGGACGGATCCCGCCATTTACCTGGCAAGGTACATGAGGCATATGGAGGTACTGGGGGCATCAGATGAGGTCATGGCTCGATGCTTCCCTTTGTATTTGACGGATATCGCAGCTATGTGGTTCAGACAGCTGGAGAGTGGTTCTATTGACACTTGGACGAAGCTGATTGAAAGGTTTAAGAGGCAGTTTCGGATCCATATAGTCAGACCCAAGAAATTAATGACCTTGACATCGATGAAACAATGGAAGGGAGAGTCGCTCAGGGATTTCTTAACTAGATTCAATGCGGCGGTAGCTTCAGTGGATCGACCCGATCCGTCGATGGTTTTGATGGCAGCAGTTTTTGGAATTGCAGATAATTCAAATTTTAAGATATCGTTGGAACGGGACCCCCAATGGATCTTGGAGAGTTCTATCATGAAGTTGATAGATTCCTAAGGCAGGAGGACACGCAGACCGAAAGAGAAGGGAGGGAGGTTGAAGCTTATGCTGTTAGAAGTGGAGGTCCACCCAGGGAGGAGCCAAACAAGGATGATAACGGCAAAAGGAAAATGAGTGACAACGGTAACCCCTCAAAAAGGAAATGGAGAGAATCAAAATTTTCTTCTCATACGGATTTGAATGAGACTCTGGAAAAGATTTACTTGGATACTCGAGGGCACCTCCAATATCGAAGACCGGCTACGAGGGAACCATCGGAATACGAGCGGGCGTCAAGAAAGCATTGCCTATTCCATGAGCTAGATGGGAACAACACAAATGATTGTAGGCATTTGAAAGATATCGTGGAGGAGCATGTAAGGAATGGTCACCTGCAACAATACATAAGGAATCGAGCTGTAGCAGTGGAACGGGAGCGATCACCGCCTACCTCGAACGAAGGTGGCACTGGATCTAGTCACCGCCGGCTTGTTATCAACTGAATGGATTTATGGTTCTGAATAAGTAATAGAACTCAAAGTAATATGGCTAGGTCACTTACACACGTACGGGATCGAGGACGGTCCCTAGGTGTTTTCTGAGATGACGAAAAACCGTACTGCTTGGATCTATGAAATCTTGTTTTCTTTCTGTTTTTCTGCAAACTCTGTTTCTTCTTTGGTACTTCGGACATTTAATTCCCTTTGTTGTACGAACTTTCGCTTTGATAACTGAATTCTGTAATGATTGGGATTGTTCAATAAATAATACAGGCTAAGTGATTACCGTCCCAACCGGAGAGACAGGGCAGTAATCGCGAATTATGAGTCCCATTGCCAGAGAGCAATGGAATGAACTCGAACAGAATAAACAAAGTCCTTGATCGGAGAGTCGAGGCCGGAGAATATAAAGTCCTCGACCGAAGAGTCGAGGCCGGAGAATATAAAGTCCTCGGCCGGAGAGTCGAGGCCAGAAAATATAAGTCCTCGATCGGAGAGTCAAGGCCGGAGAATATAAAAGTCCTCGACCGGAGAGTCGAGGCCGAAGAATATTAAGTCCTCGACTGGAGAGTCGAGGCCGGAGAATATAAAGTCCTCGACCGAAGAGTCGAGGCCGGAGAATATAAAGTCCTCGGCCGTAGAGCCGAGGCCCGAAAATATAAAAGTCCGCGACTGGAGAGTTGAGGCCAGAGAATATAAAAGTCCGCGACCAGAGAGTCGAGGCCGAAGAATATAAAAGTCCCCGACCGGAGAGTCAAGGCCGGAGAATATAAAAGTCCCCGACCGGAGAGTCGAGGCCGAAGAATATAAAAGTCCTCGACCGGAGAGTCGAGGCCGGAGAATATAAAAGTCCTCGGCCGGAGAGTCGAGGCCGGAGAATATAAAAATCCTCAGCCGGAGAGTCGAGGCCGAAGAATATAAAGTCCTCGACTGGAGAGTCGAGGCCGGAGAATATAAAGTCCTCGATTGGAGAGTCGAGGCCGGAGAATATAAAAGTCCTTGACCGGAGAGACGAGGCTGGAAAATATGGAAGTCCTCAGTCGGAGAGCCGAGGCCGAAGAACCTACAAGCCCTTGACTGGAGGGTCGAGGCTGGAACAGGATAACGCAACCCGGCGAGGTCTACGGATTCAAGGTTAAACCCGGAGAGGTCATGGATTCGGATTTCGGCTTAGGATAGATTGACTCGGTGAGGTCCTGGATTTGGCAAAGGGCCGGGAGCGGTCCCGAGTTCGGATATCGAACTAGAAAGGTCATAGATTTGGCTATTGGTTATGGATGGAATAAAACTCGGTTGACGGGTACAGATGGCTATAGAATTGGCTCAGGGTTTGGTCATTAGATTCAGAATCGGATATCGACTCAGAGCAGTCGTAAATTCGGATAAGGATACGGCGATGTCACTTGGATAAAATGGATTGGATTACTAATCGGAGTGTATGGATGTGGATAACATACGGACTTCGGATATCAGACTTGTGGCTATTCAAAACACACCTTTCAAAGCAAGGCCTGTTTTGGGGGGCAAGTGTTAACCCGCCTTTTGGCAAGCCCGTAGATAGGCGGACTTAACTAAATTGACTACTCGTTCGTCGAGGTTGGTTCATGACGGATTTAGTCAACTGGATGGATGGACGATCAAGCATGGATAATAATCATGGATCTACAGTCGGGATTCGGCATAGTCGATGGACGAAGGTTATTGGATACTCGAAACTTGGGTTTCGATAAGTCGCAAGTCGCCCTGGATTTGCTTCGAGTCGTATGGAGTCGAGCTTCGAGTTGTATGGATGATTTCTTCGAGTCTTTCAAGTGGCTTGGCATTGGTGGCTCGGCATGGGCGGCTCGGCATAGGTGGTTCGGCCTCAATGGTGGTTCGGCACACGGAGACGGCTCGGCGTTGAGGTTCGGTCATGGTGGCTCGATAATGGTGGTTCGGCACTGGAGGTCGTTCGGCCTGAGGGTTTGGCAAATGTGGTTCGGTCTTGGTGTAGTTCGGCATTGGACATCGCTCGGCATCAGACATCGCTTGGCATCGGACATCGCTCGGCGTTGTGGTTCGATCAGAGTCACTCAGCATTGTGGTTCGGCTTTAGTTGCCGTTCGACATGTGTGGGTCGGCTATACTTGTTCGGTTGAAGGAAGTCGGCGTATATGTGCTTCGAGTTCTAACATGAACCACTTCGGGTCAGGCGTGGGGCTACTTCGGTTCGTCACCTAGGAAGGCTCGGGTCGGCATGTACAGAACTCGGGGTCGGTTACAATGATAACTCTGGTTCGGCCATGGCCTTGATGGGCCCGGGTCACTCAGAAAGCCCAACAACTAAGGATTTGCCTATAAATACAGTATGTGGGGGTTCAGAAAAGGGGTCTTCTTTCTGCTCTCTGGCTTTCTATTTTCTAAGGCTAGGACTACTCTGCCATTTTGTAACTGTAATCGATTATTACGGCAATAAAAAGGAAATTTCTAGAGTGGACGTAGGCCAGAGTCAGCCGAACCACTATAAAATCTGTTGTTCTTTACTGCTTTCATTTTAATTTTTACCGTTCTTCATATTGATAATCTCTACATACACTTGTGAGCTGTGACTGGTATTTGGAACTTTCATTTGGATTTGGGTGTTAGCGACCAATTTTGGCGCAAACAACATGAAAGAGTATTTATTGAACATAATTGAATGATGGATTTACACATTCTTGTGTTTATTTGATCAGTTATTATGCATATTATTATTATCAAGCTCACATCATTTATGACCGATAACTGCATTTTAGGTTGTTAAAGTGCAGAATAACCAGCTAGGTTGATCCAGTAGTGAGTATAAACAAAATTAACTCATAAGTGAGTAGAATTGCATCTAGAAGATCAGGTAGATCAAAAGTATAAGATGCGCAAAACTGATCAAAAGATTATCGATTTGGGCAGATTATTGGAAGGGTCCAATAGGTTAATAGTAATCCTGTAAAAACTATGTCATGAGAAATGTTATTAGAAGGGTCCAATAGGTTATTTGTGATCCTATGAAAAATACGAAGAGTTGTTATTGGAGAATCCAACAGGTTCATAGCAAGCCCATGAAAACTCTGATTGGAAGGTTATTGGTAGAAACCAATAGGTTCTTAGTGATCCCATTAAAACTATGAAGTTGGACAGATTGTCCCTAAGAATTGAGATAGGTTATTATTTAGCCGACAAAAACTAATTGGTTCATAGTGATCCAAGAAAAACTTAAAATTTGGACAGGTAGTTAGATAAATTGGGATAGGTAATCCATGATATATCGCATTCTTGCATATCATCATATATTATTATGTTTTAACCATTGTGAATGCATGAGCACAGTATATGGTTAATGAATCTTAGTTAAGATACTAGTGAAGGGAAAACCCGTTCCGCTCAATGGTGTGGTCTCACTAGATATCTAATTGGTTCAAGATGGTAGGTAATTATTCACACCAGCCTTTTGTCTGACTCGAAGGTTTTTCCCCTTAAACTCTCGGGTACCCATTTCAGTATGTCAGGAGTAGGGGTTTCTTAGGTTTCGTTGGATGAATAAGCTTTTAGGGACGTGCATGAGGCAATCTAACTATTATGAGCTATTTATATATTTCCACTATGTTTTGATTCTGCTTAAATGTATGTAATGGTAAAGTTGTAATATTGCCTAGTATTTGACTTTGATCAACCAAAGAGGCATCTTCATATGTCGCTCTTGGAGTATTTATTATGTAATAATTATAATTTCTTTGAACATGGGATTATGAATGGGTTATGTAATGAATATGAAATATTATCTGCGAAATGATATATGAAGTTTGCAATTAAATTGTGTTTGAAAATTTTCATATTCATGTGTTTCTGGTATTATCAAAATGATTAACATAGCTGCATTTTTTCATCAAAAATTAATACCATCGATGACTATAACATTTGTAGTGCTTAGTTTCGGACCTCAAAATAGGGGATGTTTAAATTAGACTTAGGCACATTTGGGATGAAAAGAGTGAATGGACACCTCTACTTCATGAAGATATATTGGAAATGGAAATGAGAATTGTCTTAAATACCAGAAGATACTTAATATGAAATGAGAAATGTGATCTCTATTCCAAATGTATTTTCATGTAGAAAATTGTTTTCTATGAAAGTTAATTCTTCGAGTTCAAGAAATTTGATTTTAGCCTCTCGACTGCAAACAAGTTACATAAAATAAAATTCTGTAATATGTAATTGAATAGAGCTTCATATTTCATAAGTTATAATTGTAATGGTAGAAATAGTGGGAGCATGCCATATAACACTTCATATCGGATGCATCATGTTGAGAAAATTACTTTCATAAACATACCAAATATTATTTATGAAATAACAAATGTTCTTAGCATTGGTTGAAAATAGACATAGTTTTATTTCAATATGAATATTATGATTATTCATTATATGATAAGACTATAATTATGGTATTTGTTTTCATAACAAAAGTGATGCATTAGAAAATACAAGTGTTTCTGAAATTTTGCAAATATTTTGGAATTATGGACTAAGCCATTGTTAACCCGCCTTTTCGCAAGGCCGCGGACCAGCGGATTTAACTAAATCGACTACTCGTTTGTCGAGACTGGAATACGACAGGTTTAAGTCGACTGGACAGATAGATGATGTAGTGTGCTTGGAAGATGGATATTGGATTGGATGAAGTGGATCTACGTAGGCGAGTGAGTCGGGATGTTGGAGTCTCGAGGGAGTCGGGATGTTGGAGTCTCAAGGGAGTCTCGAGTGGGTCGGCATGTTGGAGTCTCGAGGGAGTCAGGATGTTGGAGTCGAGAGAGTCTCGAGTAAGTCAGGATGTTGGAGTCTCGAGGGAGTCTCGGGTGAGTCGGGATGTTGGAGTCTCGAGGGAGTCAGGATGTTGGAGTCTCGAGGGAGTCTCGAGTGGGTCGGCATGTTGGAGTCTCGAGTAAGTCGGGATGTTGGAGTCTCGAGGGAGCCTCGAGTGAGTCGGGATGTTGGAGTCTCGAGGGAGCCTCGGGATTTTGGAGTGTCAAGGGAGTCTCGAATGGGTCGGTCGGCATTGGTAGTCGGTAGTCGTTCGATCTGGGAGGAATGGGTCGTTCAGCATTGGTGGTCGTTCAGTCTAGGAGAAATGGGTCGGTCGGCATTGGTGGTCGTTCGGTCTGGGAGGAATGGGTCAGTCGGCATTGGTGGTCGTTCGGTCTGGGAGGAATGAGTCGGTCGGCATTGGTAGTCGGTAGTTGTTCGGTCTGGGAGGAATGGGTCGTTCGGCATTGATGGTCGTTCGGTCTGGGAGGAATGAGTCGGTCGGCACTGGTAGTCGGTAGTCATTTGGTCTGGGAGGAATGGGTCGTTCGGCATTGATGGTCATTCGGTCTGGGTGGAATGGGTCGGTCGGCATTGGTGGTCGTTCGACATCAAGGAGTGCTTTGGTTCGGCATTTGTGTGAGTGTTACTTCAACTTAGGTTCGGCCTAGGCTATAGGTCATGTTACTTCGAGTCGCTGAGCATCTCACTTCGGGTCATTACCATGTTTACTTCGGGTCGGCTGATGGAGGACTTGGGATCAGTCGAGGTGAAGGGTGTGAGCTCGGCCAAGGTCTTAGTGGATCCATATCACTTGGGAAGCCCAATAAGCAGGATTTTGCCTATAAATACAGCATGTAGGGCTTCAGAAAAGGGATCTCCATTCTATTTCCCTTCTTCTTCCTCATTAAGGCTACTCTGCCATAATTGTTTTGAAAACTCCAGATTGTAACCGTAATTGATTCTCATATCAATAAAAAGGAAAATTTTAGAGTGGACGTAGGCCAGAGTCAGACGAACCACTATAAATCCACTGTTTTTTCTGATTTCTTTTTAATTTCCACTGCTCTTCATATTTATACTCTTTACATACACTCTATCTATTATCTGTGACTATTAGTTGGTGCTATCATTTACGTTTGGGTGTTAGTGACCAATTTTGGCACTAACATTTTGGTGCTTTCACTGAGAAGGCAAGCACTCAGGGATTCTACAACTTGGACTTTGGATCTGAAAGCTTAGGGTCTGGGATTTGTAGAGCTATGGCATGACAATCGACAAGAAGATAGAGGACTAAAAGGAGTCAGCGTGAAGGGAGTCAGGAGGCTTCCTCGGGAGCGAATCAGGCTTCAGTCTTCATCAATCGGGACGAGATGGAGATGATGATGGGAGCTATGCATGAAGAGCTTCTAAAAAGACAAGAGGAGATGATGCAGAATTTGCTTCGACAAGCTGGACAAACTAGAGTGCAAAATCAAGCTAACGCAACTGCAGGAGATGCTGGAGGTAGGGGTCAGGAGCATGAAGCAACCGAAATTCAGAACCGAGCAGGACCATCAGAAGCAGCACCCGAACTAGGGTGCACTCCCCCGAACATGTTGATCCAATCCCGGGTGGAGTACCAGGTGGAACTGTACAACATGGTGTCGGTAGAGGAATGGATGCTCATCTCGGAGAGCAAGTTCCAGGATTCCCTCGTGAACTCGGGGGGCAGATTGGAGGCAACAGACAAGGACTATAGCTCGACGATAGTGATAGGTTGGCAGAGATGGTTAGGCGAGCCATGAGAGGAGGATTGGTAAATAGAGACTTGGAGGATGTGACTAGGAGTCCCTTTGCTCCTGCGATCAGGCATGCTAAAAATCCGCCAGATTTCAAACTACGCACACTGGAGATGTATGACGGGAGAACGGATCCCACTGTTCACTTAACGAGGTACATAAGGTATATGGAAGTGTTGGGAGCGTCGGAGGAGGTCATGGCACGATGCTTCCCTTTGAATTTGACGGATATTGCAGCATTATGGTTCAGACAATGGGGAGTGGCTCTATCGGCACATGGACGGAGCTGATTGAAAGGTTTATGAGACAGTTTTGGGTCCACATAGTCAGACCCAAGAATGTGATAACTTTAACATCAATGAAACAATGGAAAGGAGAGTCGCTCAGGGATTTCTTAACCAGATTCAATGCGACGGTGGCTTCGGTGGATCGACCCGATCCATCGATGGTTTTGATGGCGGTAGTTTCAGAAATTGCAGATAATTCGAATTTCAAGATATCATTGGAACGGGACCCATCGAGGGATCTCGGGGAGTTCTACCATGAGGCGGAAAGGTTCCTTAGGCAGGAGGATGCGTAGGCTGAGAGAGAAGGGAGAGAAGCTGAAGCTTATGCAGTAAGGGGTGGAGGTCCACCCAGGGAGGATCCAAATAAAGATGATAAAGGAAAAAGGGAAATGAATGAAAATGGTAGCACTTCGAAAAGGCCTCGGAGGGAGTCAAAGTTTTCTTCTTACATGGAGCTAACTGAAACTTTGGAGAGAATTTACTTGGATACTCGAGAGCACCTCCAGTATCGAAGGCCGGCAAGAAGGGAACCCTCTGATTACGAGCAAGCATAGGGAAGGCATTGCCTATTCCATGAGCTGGATGGGAAAAACACAAATGACTGTAGGCATTTAAAGGATATCGTTGAGGAGCATGTAAGGAATGGTCATCTACAACAATATGTGATGAATCGAGCTGTGGCGGTGGAACAAGAGCGACCACCGCCCACCTCGAACGAAGATGGCACTGGATCTAGGCAACGTCGGCTTGTTATCAACTAAATAGATTTATGGCTTTGAATAAGTAATAGAACTCGAAGTAATATGACTAAATCACTTACACATGTATGGGATCGAGAACGGTCCCTAGGCATGCTCTGAGACGATGATAAACTGTATTGCTCGAGTCTATGAAACCCTGTTTTTCTTTTCGTTTTCCTGAAAACTTTGGTTTCTTCCTTGGATGTACATACATTTAATTGGTTTTCCCTGGTTGTAAAAACTCTCATTTTGAATGATTGGATTTGGACTAATGTAATAAATAATACAGGTCTTGCGATCACGGCCCCGATGGGTGAGACGGGGCAGTGATCGCAAGTTACGAGTCCCTTCGCCGGAGAGCGATGGAATGAACTCGAACACAATATAAAATAGTCCTTGGCCGGAGAGTCAAGGCCGGAGAATATAAAAAAGTTCTTGGCCGGAGAGCCGAGGCCGGAGAATATATAAAGGTCCTTGGCCGGAGAGCCGAGGCAGAAGAATATAAAAGTCCTTGGCCGAAGAGCCGAGGCCGGAGAATGTAAAAGTCCTTGGCCGGAGAGTTGAGGCCGGAGAATATAAAAAGTACTTGGCCGGAGAGCCGAGATCAGAGAATCTAAAAGTCCTTGGCCGGAGGGCCGAGGTCAGAGAACATAAAAGCCCTTGACCGGAGAGTCGGGGTCGGAACAAGATATCGGCCCGGAGTGGTCATGGATTTGGTTATTGGATTTGAATTGATTAAAACTTGGTTAACAGGTTTAGATGGCTATGGAATTGGCTCAGGGTTTGGTTATTGGATTCGGAATCGGATATCAACTCGGAGCAGTTGCTGATTCGAATAAGGATACGACAATGGCACTAGGATAAAACAGATTGGATTGCGGATCGGATTGTATGGTTATGGATGGAATATGGACGATGGATTGAAGGCTATTCAAAACACGCCTTCCTATCGCAAGGCATGTTTTGGGAGGAAAATGTTAACCCGCCTTTTCGCAAGGCCACAGATCGGCGGATTTAACTAAATCGACTACTCGTTTGTCGAGACTGGAATATGACAGGTTTAAGTCGACTGGACGGATAGATGATGTAGTGCACTTGGAAGATGGATATTTGATTGGATGAAGTGGATCTACGTAGGCGAGTGAGTCGGGATGATGGAGTCTCGAGGGAGTCGGGATGTTGGAGTCTCGAGGGAGTCTCGAGTGGGTCGGCAAGTTGGAGTCTCGAGGGAGTCGGGATGTTGGAGTCTCGAGGGAGTCTCGAGTGAGTTGGGATGTTGGAGTCTTGAGGGAGTCGGGATGTTGGAGTCTCAAGGGAGTATCCAGTGGGTCGGCATGTTGGAGTCTCGAGTAAGTCGGGAGTGAGTCGGGATGTGAGTCTCGAGGGAGTCTCGAGTGAGTCGGGATGTTGGAGTCTCGAGGGAGTCTCGAGTGAGTCGGGATGTTGGAGTCTCGAGGGAGTCTCGAGTGAGTCGGGATGTTGGAGTCTCGAGGGAGTCGGGATGTTGGAGTCTCATGGGAGTCTCGAATGGGTCGGCATTGGTAGTCGGTAGTCATTCGGTCTGGGAGGAATGGGTCATTCGGCATTGGTGGTCGTTCGGTCTAGGAGGAATGGGTCGGTCGGCATTGGTGGTCGTTCGGTCTGGGAGGAATGGCTCGGTCGGCATTGGTGGTCGTTCGGTCCGGGAGGAATGAGTCGGTCGACATTGGCAGTCGATAGTCGTTCGGTCTGGGAGGAATGGGTCGTTCGACATTGATGGTCATTCGGTCTGGGAGGAATGGGTCAGTCGGCATTGGTGGTCGTTCGGCATCAGGGAGTGCTTTGGTTCGGCATTTGGGTGAGTGTTACTTCAACTTGGGTTCGTCCTAGGCTATAGGTCATGTTACTTCGAGTCGCTGAGCATCTCACTTCGGGTCATTACCATGATTACTTCGGGTCGGCTGATGGAGGACTTGGGATCGGTCGAGGTGAAGGGTGTGAGCTCGGCTAAGTCTTAGTGGGCCCGTATCACTTTGGAAGCCCAATAACCAGGATTTAGCCTATAAATACAGCATGTGGGGCTTCAGAAAAGGGATCTCCATTCTATTTCCCTTCTTCTTCCTCATTAAGGCTACTCTGCCATAATTGTTTTGAAAACTCCAGATTGTAACCGTAATTGATTCTCATATCAATAAAAAGGAAAATTTTGGAGTGGACGTAGGCCAGAGTCAACCGAACCACTATAAATCCACTGTTTTTTCTGCTTTCTTTTTAATTTCCACTGCTCTTCATATTTATACTCTCTGCATACACTATATCTGTTATATGTGACTGTTAGTTGGTGCTTTCATTTACGTTTGGGTGTTAGTGACCAATTTTGGCACTAACAGCCATAGTTTTGAGAAATAATTCTTTAACCATATAATTATGAACCATATGGTACTGGTGAATAGTATCTCAACCGATTAACGGTAGAACACTCGCTCAGTGGGAGTGACATAAGAGTTGGTGAACTCTTCTAATTGAACAAGTAGATGTATGCAATCGTAGGTCTAATGGTACCAAAATTTTCTTCTGTACTTTGTTACAATTACCCGATGAATTATCACAAACATAAACATATGTGTTTGACGAACATGTAGTATGTCTATGATAAGTTCATAGAATATAGAATGAATGTGAATAATATAATATGCAAAAGAAAATAAAATGATTCGATTTGATCGATTAATTGAGTATATTGGAATAGGTTTCAAAGGGTTCCGAAAATGAATAAGATTCAATATCAAATGTCACTCTACCTTATGATGCATAATGACATATCGATAAGGAGTATTCGGCTTTGTTGGATAAAGTATGATTGATAATGAGTGAAGTTGAGTTACCTTCTCCCTATAAGGCCGTGTACATAAGAGAAAGTTCACAAGGTTAAAATTAGTTTTATCTAAAGCGTAGTTTATGAGATCATACAAAATAAGAGTTTATAAGAAACCCCTAAATAGCCTAGGTCAGGGAGTTGACATGTTTTGTGAGTCAAAAGACGGGATGTAATTCTTGCTTATAAGGGATCTTGTCTAGATCACCCTAAAGAAGTTTGGGACCACTCAATACTGATTGACTAATTTATGTTAAACACAAGTTTTGTCAACCAAAACCAAATCCGCTATATATATAGGCAGTTCATAAAATGTTATGAAAACCAATTCTGTTTCACCGAGAAATAATTATTTTAAGAAACGTCAACTTTGTGATGAAGGAATTTCTTTTAGAATTATTTATAGTAAAATTGATTAGGACGATCCAAAGATAAAACTGATTACAAAGAATATAATGAAATTAACCATGCCTAAATAGACACAACTAGTTAAAACGTGTAATGAAAATTCTTGCACATTAAAGGGAAACTATAAGTTTCATATCAAATGTCGAGAACATGATTTTCTCAGTTGTCTGCAGAGTCATTAAGAGTATTGACTTTGCCGTATGGTACAATGCACATACCTTGAATAGATTACTGGTACAATATCAAAATATGATTTTGATAGGTGTACCTGAAGGGATTCTATCCATAATTTGCAAACGTGTTTTCAAGCAGAAGACCAATGTAGTTGGAATATAGTGAGCAATGTTGATAAAAATAACATTTTAAATTTCAACTGTTGAAATTAGCATAAAGGATGCATCATTCAACGTGCTTGAATTAATTTAGATTTTACTCACAAAATTATCGCTTGGTATGATTCTAAGTTTTGGTACATATACGTTGAAATAGGAAATTTTAAATAATTATTTAGAACAAACTGCTTACACATAGCAATCAAACTGTCTCTAAGTTAGTGGGAGCGATACTAAGTTTGTGGGTTCGGATATGATCCAGTAATTGATACGAAAATGTCATTCGATAAGCCTCAGATTTAAATAAATATTTTGAGAAAAGTATCAATTTTTTTGATTATCGGTCAAAATATAGAGGAAGTGTATGTTTAGAAGAAAAATACCGATGGTACTAAAATATTTCTAAAACTATACGTATACAACAAACTTATATTTGTCAATGATATACTAGTGTCAAAATCATCTTAGTTATGTTGTTTAGTACTCGACATTGGATTTGAAAATGACATCTTTTATAATCAATATAAAAGGATGTTGCAATAGTACTAGATAATATACACAAACACCATATAAAAATATTTAATATAGAGCATATGAGATGAATTCTTCGTCTGTGCAGTTAAAGTACTTAGTGCTACTGCAGCGGTGGAGGTGCAAAAGGTTATTGCAGGAACAAAATGGGAATATAACAGAAATTACGGAGGTGCTTAACGTCAACTTCGTTTAAGGATTAACCAAGTTGAATGTGGATGATATTGGAATTTTGGCCAAAACTAAATTCCATAAGTCCTAATGTGATATAGTGTTGACGAAGAGAATTGGTGTAAATAATTGTTACTAAAAGATACCACTTGAATTTCTTAATTTGGATTTTACCAATGAAATTTGTAAGCGATGTTTAAGACAAATAGTCACACTACTAGCTAGGGAGATGTGTGCATATTAGTATTTTAATTGTTTGAATTTTAATATCTAGCTAAATTCACACATATGAGTCGCAATACCAAATCTATTTGGTCTCTAAAACACCACTTGATTTATAATAGTTATAAACTAATTAATATTGGTGAAATATCAATTATTACCGTATTGATTGTATAGACAGTGTTTAGAAAATAGTATTGCCTCTATAATTGTTTGGGGTGCTATTATTAATTTATTGGGTGCGTATATAAAAGTTATTTACATATGTATCAATATACGATATCAATAAGGATTTAAATTGGATTTAAATTGAATAAACTGTTAATGGCTTGAGTGTGTGTTTTAGTCCATCACTGACCCTATTCGATGTGTTTGTGTTTAATTGGTAAGAGAGGGTTATGCAAGATATTTTTCTCTAGATCTCAATTTATATTCATATTTTAGCCTCCATTTTCTGGATATGGTGTTAGCACATCGTTTGTTTACAACACAGAGTATGGATTTGATAGATTAAAGAGGTCATGTATATCAATGTGGGAGTCTAAGGCAACTTTTCATGAGGTATATTATTGTTTAGACTTTACACACACACACACACATATATATACACACACATACATCCATATATATATATAGGTATGTATATGTGTGTGTGTACGAAATTCTTGTATGATTATATGCATGTCTAATTTCACCACTTGTATATATGTTAATGCCATAACTTATTTATATGCCAATTATTTTATGATAATTGTATATATAGATTAAGTTTAACCATATTACGTATACATATAAATATATTAGTGTTTATACATAACAAAATATTTTCAATTATAATATTTATTAAAAACCAATTTTATTACGAAATATAATTTTTTTAAATAATTTTTATTCAATCACTCATCTTTGCATATATTAAATTCAAATTATATGTATGTATACATATATATATTACTATTATTTATGTTTCAAAAAAATAATCTTTTTGTCGACTATGTTTACATTATTCTAAATATTTTATTGGAATAAATTAGTTTAAATAATTCAAATATGCACATGTAAATTAGTTTTGAATGAAATATATAAATTATATATATATATATATATTATATAATTATTTGTATATTTGAAATTCATGTGCGTGTGTATATTTATTTATTATTAACATAATTATTATTGAATAACTATGTATATATCTTAATTATGTATATATATACACACTATTTTATATTTACTTTATTAAGAAATTAAAATTGAAATTTTAGATTTTTAATAAGCTTTAAATTTGGATCTCGGATTTAATTTTTAAATTCAAATTCTGGTTATTATTTCAAAATAAATATTTATTTAAAATTCAAATTTAAAATGTATATTTAGTCAAAATTATATATGATATTTTATAAAAATAGTCAAATTATACATACATATATATGTATATGTATATGTATATTATTGTATTTTTAAATTCTAAATATATTGTACACGTAAATTTTTTTATTAAATATTAACTTTGGCAGATGAATATATGTGTGTGTGTGTATAGTGGGCTAAGTATATACATAGTAGTTATTAATCCCAACATCTATTTTTGTATATATTTAACCATGTAAACCCTATGCTATATTGAACGTGCACATTATACATATATGATTATATAATGATATACTCATTAACTATATAAAATAATTTAATTATATTCACTAACCAATTTTTTATAAATAAAATTAGATTATGTTTAAATAATCAAGTTTGGACCTAGTACTACCCATTAGACTTCATACCCCTACTATGATCCAAAATAGGAAAATTTTCTAAATCCTCCTATTTCACCCGATTTCGACCACCCCGGTTCTAACAGCTGGCACATTGAAGCTTTATTAGGAGGTCTTTGCTTGCACAAAATGAAGTTTACATACATGGAGGACATATTGAAGTGTTAAAGCTTAACATGGTACCAAAGATGATAGTTCGAGAGACTATTAGATAATGCGAGAGTGACCAAAACAGGACTCCTTAAGACTTGAGCGGAGAATGACTCATCAAGGTAGAGACAATGGTAAAGTAATCTGACTTACTATTGAAGAAAAATCATATTTACACAACCATAATCCATGGTATTTATGACTCAGTACTCCAAGACCACTTGTGTAGAAGTACCCTCCTAAAGGTCGAGATTTGGTAAAAGCATATTAATGCAGAAAGAAGACTCTTGAAAGTAGCTTAGCCCAACTATAGAGCTTCTTTAGTATGATCCAAAGAAGGCTTGAGGAAATGCTTATCAATGTAGTGATTGTTAGGCATCGCTTGCATTAGTGGATGTGTTGATTGGAGTTGATAAAGTCTCATGTTGCAATAAATATGAGATAAATATGGTATATATATGGGATATGTAGCACATAACTTTTGGGATTCCTTTCGTTACAATCAACTATTGCCAAGACTAGTTACATGCCTGTTGGGGGTGGCATAGTATGTTCAATTGGGACGTTGGTACGTTGAAAACTTCTTTAGGTGGTCTGTCTTAGGACATAATGAAGTGTATATACATAGGGGATACATTGGAGTCTTGAAACTCAACACTTAAGTGTATCCCTGGTTTGGTGATGCATTATAGCAGAGCAGGTGATCCAACCACTTGAGAGTGAAAGTTTTAGAAGTTATACACACGATAGGAGAACGTTGGAGTAAGAGTAGCTAAAAACACAAAAGTATCCTTGTATTAATTTATTTTTCTTTGACTTCTTATGGAAATAGTGCAAATAGATTTTGAAGTTTGAAAAAGACTTCATTAGGTATAGCAATCATATTATTATATAGAGAATAATGTTATTATAACTTAATTTGTTTAAATTGTTATAACCATTGATTAATTTGATCAGAATAAAATTACTGTTATGAAAATTAATGGTAGTTTCTAATTGTCTTAATATCATTAATATTTTTTTATGTGTATCATTTTTGTTATATGTTATTGCATAAAACATATTTAAAAAATAAAAAATAATAAAGTATACCTATACGAAGAAGGTTGAAGGAGGTAGCAATGTCCATGTGAACGACGATCGACCTAGCTAATCAGATCGTAGTGTTCTAGGCGGTGGCATTGCATGGTGCTCCTTCTTAAGAATGATATATCTTATTTTGTCATTTTTATTTGAAAGATATATTTTTACATTAATATATATATATACACATTTTGATAAATATAACACATTTTTGAAAATATTGAAATATGAATTAATATGTATTAATACATACATACATACATACATACATACATATATATATATAATATCAGTTTTTTTGAATCTATATTAATGCTTAAGGTAAATCTTTTCACATTTAGCTATAAGATGAAACATGAATCATTTATTTGTCATTATTTGTCAATTGATATTATATTTTGGGCGATCTATCTGAAGCGAAAGTGATTATTATAAAATATCAACCTATAAAGTACCATGATACTATCATCTTGTAAAACCCTTCATTGAAATAGATAAATACATTGATTTTGACATTTAAATAAATATATGTTATGTGGTTAGACTACAATGTTTCTCGAACATATCGGTAACATTGATTTTAGACTATTACACTAACTGAAATAAGTTTAGAAAACATTAAATTAAAGAACTAAACGTATCCATTAGATATAGAGTAAGCTCTACCAACAAAATTTTAAGAAAAAAATTCAGGTCTGTAATAATAATAGCAAGAATCCACACCATCTCTTTTATCCTTTTTTCTTTTAATTTTATTGTTCTACATTTATGATTTTTATTAAATAATATATAATGGTTCTCTTTTTGCATAATTTTTTCTTAATCTTCTTTTAAGGTCATAGTAATAGTGTAAAACCCACCCTTTCGACCCCGGATCCAACATCCAAACTGAAGTCGACAACCCAAGAACCAAAAGGACGAGTCGTTGGGGTTGAGATAAATAAGCATATATGGACATAGATAAATATCAGATATAGTTCTAATTAACACTATCTACTTTCAAAGTCTCATATTGAAAGAAAATAAAATATAATACATAAACAAATACCATAGTTGCATCACCACGACATGTTTATAATATCATATACATATGTATAAATATGTGTGTGTATATATATATATATATATATAAAACCTAAACAACATACATATTCAAATCAAGGTACAACACCTATTTACACAATATGTACAATACATAAATGATTCTCTATCTATATACCTTCTCATCACTAGACTCCATCAAGTTGGACATATGTATAAAAAGGAAAATAAGAGTGGGCCAGACATAAGTCTAGTGAGGGAGCCATACTCTACTCTACATATACTACAAAAATAGTATTATGACATATATGAGTCCATCGTTCGACCATCACACGTTCTGTCACTACATCATGCCTGACTATTATAGACATCTGACTATATCACATTACATTTATGCAGACTCACCTCCCTGGACTCGCATCGTGCACGATAGGGTTGCCTATTATCCATCGTCACATCAATTGCATAATCAGACCATGAACTAGCTTTATGCCTTACATGAACGCCTTTTGTCCTCATGCTACCTAATTGGACTCGTGCGCTGGACTAGCCTTATGCCCTATATTGTCCCTTACATCCACTCCCTCCCACTGGTCCACCATAGTACTATAGGGGAGTGACGCAATGTCTGGACCACCTACTTATGGCATAGGTCCATATTGGCATCCATATCCATATTCAAATCCATATCCATATCCGTATTTGTATTTATATCCATATCTGTATCCACATTCATATTTAAATCCATGTCCCGTAACATCTATCTGCGTCACAGTCTCATTTGCATTTCACGTTCACCGTTGTTTCACATCTCTACATCATAATAACATATATATTTATTTCAAACAACACCCAATCATCACAACAATTCATGTCACCGTCATTGGCCTAGTCACTAGCCTCCATTTTCCTTCATGAAGACAAGAGAAACAAGACTTGAACCGGTCATTAATTATTTATATAGGGCCCTTAGGGTCCAGGTACAATCTGGAAAATTTTAGTGCACTAGTGGACCGATTGGTGTGACCGGCGCACCGATGTCTGTTTTTGCTATCAGTTTCCAATTTCGAGTTTTGCTTGTTTAATCATCCTTTTCCACCTCTAAACGCCTTCGCTCCGCCTCTAGTTCCCTGAGAGTGTATTTAGGACCTAGCCCTCAGTTTCTAAGTCTAGTTCGATCATTCATTTCATCAATTTAAGTGTAAACTCATCTAATTAGCATATTTATATGAAAACCTTCTTCTAATCTATTGTTCATAAAAAAATTCCTCTAATTCTTTATTGAATCAATATTTATGTCCTTATTTACATTACACCACTCTAATCTAACCAACATATCATTACTAGAGTTTTATGATTGCATTGTACGAAGGTAAGGGACGAATCACTCACTAAAATGCCTATTTCTATCCATATCCTCATTTCCAATTTTTATCTCCAAATCACTACTAGTACCGATAGCTTCACAATGCTTTTGGTCACATTCGATTTGATGGAGTTTTGAGAGAGATATTTGAATTTGATCTTAGGTAATTTGAATTAAAGATGAATGATGAAGAAGAAGTGTTGGGTGGTTTTCTAAACTGAATTGTGATTGTTAGTCTCTTAAGAAGTTGGAGGAAAAATAGTCCGTGTTAATCGAATTTTTTACCAAGCAAAAGTCAATGGAAGTTAGAACGTCAAGACGAAGAAGAAACGACTCAAAAACTTGAGGCACACTTAGAAGGAATAGAGAAACAACTTGGACAAATTTCAAATGGATTGGAGCCAAGGACATAGCTCGGTACAAAGCTACATAGATCAGTACTGACCTATAAATCCTCTTCGGATCACCTCCCAAATTCCATACTTCTCATTCACTTCTCCAATAGCTTATGATCAAGTGGTTTTCCTAGAGTATGGAGGAACAATTCCACGATTGAAGAGAAGAAAGCCAAGAAAGTAGGGAAACTCATGTAATAGAGGACAGGTTACTAGTATCAACCAAAAGTCGATGAAAAGAACTTAGAACTCATCAACTAGAAGATAGAAGAACGGATCTAGAGTTGAAGTTGGATTTGGACCAACACTTATGGCTCAATATCGAGCTACATAATCAGTACCAACCTACCTTATTGGGTCGCGGTTGCTCTGGTTTCTCTTGTGCAACATCAGGCCTTTATCTAAACTCCAGTGCAAGCAGGCTTTTGACCCATTACCTCTGTTTCCTTATAGATGCCAACCTAACTGCAACTAAAGAAGGATTTGGTTTCTGCCAACTCCATACGCGGAAGCTCTACCTCTTCTTCATCTTTTACCTCCACATAATAGTCATCTAAGAAGCCACTCTTCGAAGTTCTTAGCTTGTCAAACCCTTGTACTAGTGACGTATACTTTCTATAATCCTTTGTAATCTCATACAAACTTTCTCAAATCAATAATCAATAAAACTATAAAGTGTATGTTGGCCAAAGATTGCCGAACCACTATAAAAATATTGTGTCTCCATTCTGTTTTTTTATTCAATGTCATCAGCTAGATCTAGGTCGCACAGGTTCTCTACAACTCAATCTTAGGTGTTGATCCATTTTTGGAATTAATATTTTGGTGCTTTTATTGAGAAAACTGAATCCAGGGTTAAATCTACCTCTCTACTTTGTATTGGATGGATCTAGAAGTTAGATCCGAAAACTTGCTTGAAGAACTTGAAGGTTTTCATGAAAATGCATGGCATCAGGAAGATCGAATGGATTCTTAGGAATTGTGGCTGGTGTTGATGAAGGGAATACTCACCAAATTGAAATAAACAATCAACATGCAATTTTCGGATCCTTTGCTCAACATGAAGTTGTAACCGGAGGAGAGTTTGATAAGATGATCTATGAACTCAATCAGAAGATGGAGGATAGCTAATAAGGTATCATAGACTAGATGAATGGTTTGCTCAATCTTCAACCCCAAACTACTAGGAGAGTTGGAAGAGGAACTTATCCGGTAATAGAACAAGCGTACTCTTCAGTTTCTAGCATAAGTAGGATAGATGCACAGCAAAATTAGAAGGTCGGAGTCACTGGAGTTGTAGAAGGACTTACAAGGAAGAAGAAATGCTCCTCCCATAAGAAAACAACTCGGTACTGAACCAAAAAAACTTGGTACCGACCCAATTGTCCCATTTGATGATGCTCAAGAGGGAGATGCATTACTTGTTTCTAACTCTGATGATGACATGCAGTTGGATGATGGTGATGATAGGTTGAATATTGGTGTTAATGAACAAAACACTAGAACTGGAGTTCAAGCTGCCACGGTAAGACCAGCTGGATGCCAACGGAACTCTACATTAGTGGTTCTCTCAGAGAATGGAGAACCTAGATTTCAACCGGCAAGCCGAGATTATTTGTGGAGCCAAACACTCAGTGCAGCCCCTAATAGTTAACTGCATATTACCACGCCAGTGAGGAGTACATCGCCGACATGATTTAATGGTTGGTAGAGGAAAGAAGAGGCAGGAAAAATGAGGACTGGGATTCCGTACCAAGCCAAACTCATTTATTGAAAATGTTCTAAGAGAAGAATATTCCCAAAAGTTCACCGTGCCAACAGTTCCATCCTACAATGGAACTACTGATCCCAGACAACACTTATTCTAATATAAATGGCATATGGATGAAGCTAGAGCTGCAGATGGTATTTGCTGTAGGTGTTTCCCTATCTTCTGGAAAGGAGTCGCTTTGATGTGACTTACCAGGCTTGCGCCTAAATCCATATTAACCTTTGATGAGGTAGCAAAGAAGTTTCTAGAGCAATTCAGGCTCCATATGGCATGACCGAAGGATGTTATGTCATTTTCAAGCTTGTCACAACGACCTAAGGAGTCACTGAAAGCCTTCTCGAACCGATTCAACATCATTGTTGCAGAAATTAGCAATCCGAAGGAAGATCTTGTATTCTTGGCACTTGTCTGGGCCATTAACTCGGACATGGACTTCGGTAGGTGGATAAAAATGGAGTAACCAACTACCATGGAGGAATTCCATCGAAAGGAAAATTAGTTTCTAAGATTGGAAGAAGCAAATATGGTTGAAGGCAAGCCCGTCGATGTGCAGTCGAAAGAGGTAATTCAGAGTAACATCACGGTCAAACAGGATGGAAATGATTCTAGAACTATTGCTGGAAATGCTGGGAAAGCAGCAAATCAGAGAAAGAGGAATTAAAATGCTGGTAGGCGTGACGGGGACATGAAACATCTGAGGAATATGAGTCCTAAGAACTATATGGCATTGAATGACAGTTTGGAAAACATCTATCATGCCACTCAAGGATCTTAACGGTATAGCAAACCACCCAAGAAGGAAGCAGCTGAGCAACAGAAAAGGTCGAGGAAGTATTGTCGCTTCCACGAAACACACGGGCACAAGACAAATGAATGTCAGCATCTGAATGATTTAATTAAAGAATTGATAAGAAACAACATGCTCTAGTAGTATGTGAAGAAACCCAAAAATGCCGAACAACCTGTTGGGCCCCATGGGCATAATGGTAAAGTAACTCATCCTGGACCTAGCAGAGAAGTGCCTAAGGGAATGATGGAAGATTGGTTATAAACACCAATACTAGAGGACCTCACCCAATGCAGAGGTGTTAGGGCGAGATGGAACGATATTAATTCTTTGAAGCATGCACCACAGAAGAGTTGCTATGCCATTGGAGATGGAGCTCAGGCCAAGCAACAAAGGATGATTACAGATGACATCTTGTTCAGGAATCGGGAAACTGAAGGCATAGAAGCGCCAAATGTTGACTCTATGGTGATAATGGTCAAGATTGGGCTAGCTGTTATGCATCGAGTATCGGTTGATAATGGAAGTTCGGTCAACATCCTATTCTGAAATTTTTTCGAACAATTGAAAATTAGAATAAAGGGTGTGACCACTTTCTAAATAAAGATCCAAGGATGTATAAGTGAACCTAAATAGCCGATTGGGATGATCGACCTACCTGTAGAACTCAGAGAAGCAGACCTTCGTGATTATTGATGAGTATTCTTCTTATAATGCTTTCGTGGGCCGACCTTGCCGAGTTTAGAATTGCTTTAGCTCCACTATGTATCATGATGACATTCCCAACTGAGAATGGGGTAGGAGTAGTAAGAGGAGACCAAAGTGTCGTAAGGGAATGCTATGTTGCTAAATTACATGAGGCTAAACGCCGTGAAAAGGGAAAGAATATGGGAAAGACTCTCCACATTCAGGAACCATAAGCATAGCAATTACAGAAGCACCCCTAGTTCAGGGACCATAGTCGCTTCAACAAGGCTTTGGATCCGAGGAAAAAGAGTTTATGGGAAGTGTGGGTAGCACCGATGGAGATTACGGTGCTTGTCACTGTTGACTTAGACGACCTAACTCGGGTCTTGAAAGTAGGTTCACAGCTTGGAATCAAGATACGAAAAGAATTAATAAACTTTTTTGCTGCCAATCGGGACGTATTCGCTTGGACACATCCTGATATGTGCGAGATATCATCGGATACAACGTGTCACACACTTAATATTGATCTCAAGTTCACGCTAGTAAGGTAGAAGAGACACAGCCTTGGTCCGGAGTGATCTACTACACTGAAGGAAGAAGTGGATAAGCAGTTAGTCAAGGGCTTCGTCCGCGATGCAACATATCCTAAGTGAGTGTCAAACCCTGTGTTGGTGCGAAAATCGAACGGGAAATGGCAAATTTGTACTGACTACTCAGATTTGAACAAAGCCTGCCCGAAGGATAACTTTTCGTTGCCTAGAATCAACCAGCTTGTTGATGGAACTACGGGGCATGAATTTCTCTCCTTCATGGGTGCCTACTCAAGGTACAACCAGATTATGATGCATAAACTAAATCAAGAGAATGCCAGCTTCATCACTAACTTGGGACTATATAGTTATCGCAAAATGCCATTCGGTCTGAAGAACGGCGTAGCTACTTACCAGAGTTTGGTAAATACAATGTTCAAGAACCAGATTGGACGAACTATGTAAGTGTATGTGGATGACATGGTAGTGAAATTTCATGAGTGTCTAGGAATCATCTGGATGATCACTCAGAGAAGTTCGAGATCCTTCGGAAGTACGTAATGAAATTTTTCCTACTTAAATGTTCATTTGGAGTCGCTTCAGGAAAGTTTCTTTGTTTTATTGTGATTGCAAGGGGCATTGAGGCCAATCCAGAGTAGATTGACGCCTTTTGAAATATCAAAACCCGGACCACGTGGAAGGAATTACAAAGCTTAAATGGAAAATAGCAGCCTTAAGCCGGTTTATCTCCAGAGCGATGGATAAGTGTATACCATTCTTTGATGCATTACAGAACGATATGAAGAACTTTAAATGGAATTAGGACTGTCAGACTACGTTCAAGGAATTACTGCAACATATGAGGACACCATCGGTCCTGTCCAAATTAGTAGACGGAGAGGACTTATTCATTTAACTAGTGGTATTTTCCCATGCATTAAGCTCAATGCTTGTGCGTAAGGAAGCTAAGGTTCAACGACCCATTCACTACATTAGCAAGCGATTCACCGAAGCTGAACGGAACTATCCAAAGGTGGAAAAGCTAGCTTATCGCTTACTAATAGCATATTTGAAGCCATGATCATACTTCTAGGCTCATCCGATCAAGGTGTTAACATATTAGCCCTTGAAACGGAGATTGTATCGACCTGAGACTTCAGGACGACCCCTAAAGTGGAATATCAAGCTGAGCTAATATGATGTGACTTATCATCCCTGGAGAGTGATTAACGGACATGCACTAACCGATTTCATCTATGAGTTCACTATTTGGGATGATGAGGAGGAGGACACAACAGTCATCGTATCCTACAGGAAATTGTTTGTTGATGGTGCATCAAACAAATTCTACCTAGGAGCGGGAGTTTTGCTTGAAACTCCATAAGGATGATCAATCTGTTACGCACTGAAGTTGGATATTCCTGCCAACAACAACGAGGAAGAATACGAGGCTTTGATAGTGGGATTAGAGATTGCAAAGTAGTTGGGAATAAAAACTTTGCATATCTACAGTGACTCCCAACTAGTTGTTTGCCAGGTCAAAAGAATAGATAAGCTAATAGCACAAAACTTGCCCCTTACTTGTCGAAAGCTTGGGACTTGTTTAATGAAATTGAACTATACAATATCTCACATTCCCAAAGTGGAGAATATGAAGGCCGATTCCTTAGACAAGCTAGCCAGTTCCAAAGAAGTACAACTTATGGGATTGGTTCCATATAAGGACCACCCTACACCTACGGTGCAAAACGGTAGTCAAAGGAAAGAGAAAGAATAAGATGAAGAAATAGATGAGAAAAGAATGGAAAAAGAAGATAAAGGAAGCATCAACTAACCAAATTACCTGTCATATATCTCACATTGCATTAGAGTAAATGTAATAATCAATACAGGTCTAAAACAATAGAGATAGTAATAACAATGTGAAATAATCATATGAATAAAGATCCACACAGTTATACAATACCATAATAGAGTTTATACAGTGGGAAAGTAAACTCAACTGATACACTTTATCATAATAGAAAATCAACACCATCAAGCCTCCACAGTGTCACATAGCGTAAATATAATAACAAATGCACATATAAGTATAGATAACCGTCACCTCCTGTCGGTCCACCTAGAACTCTATAATCATCCACTTGCTCTTAATTTACTCGTAAGAAGCAAAACATAAAACCTTAAGTCAAACAACAGTCTGGTGTGAGCGATATCAAATCTCAAAATACTATAAAACTCGATAATATACGGAACAGAGGGCAGTAAACCATACCTGACCTATCCCTGCAACCATATAGTCAACACATAAACATAAGCAATATGTTGCTCCATAGCATCATAAAAAGTGTATACCATACTCAGTATTAGTCAGGGTGCCTAGGTATCCCCACCTATATCCCTACTCCATACTAAGTAAACTTCAGGTATATAGGTATCTCCATCCATGCCTACTCCACACTAAGTCAAGTCAGGGTATCTAGGTATCCCTACCATAATACCTACCTAGTGTGACATCCCTAGGGTGACAAGTGACTAGTGAGAAACCATAACAAACATAGCATACATTAAACAATACTAACTATCGTCCAATGTGCCAGATATATGATGACTCATATGACCCTCTGTAGCTATCAAGGACTAGTTGAAATCCCGGTTCTCTATCGTACTCACATACAGACGGGTCTGTTTCAACCCCAGTACACTGCCATGGCCCAGTACTCTCCCATACCTGATTGACATTAGACCCCCTCGGGGTGGTCCAAGGTATACGATCATCGCTACCAGCCTTCGGCTATCACCCGCATATAGTACCCCCGCTCCGAGCACGATAGAAAATACTCCGAGTCATCAACGATCCCTAGGCACAAATACATCCATCGAGCCCTACTCCCTCGATGTAGATTCGAACCTTACTAGCTCACTACAGTTTCTAGCCACAAGCCCTAACACTCAAACCAGCCCACTATCCGTAGCCTCACTCCAATCTGAGCTGCCAAACAAGCCAAACTATTGGAGTTCCGATGTACAAGATGCTACCTAAAATCAAATCAATTATACATCGAAACAAGCCATATATCCAAACATGTGCCAAACAAGCCAAAAAATCAAATATACATCCAAACAACCATATATCCATCCAAAAAGCATACATTCAACATAAAAAATCCATCCATATCAATTAATGTGGGAAATAACATCATTGATAGATCTAATCTAATAATTCACTAACTATGGCATAATGATGGAAAATACGCGATATTCTTAATAAATCATTTAAAAATAATTATAGATTCTTTTATAAAAGTATAGCTACTATATAATAATAATAATATCATGTTTAAAACCCAAAAATCATTCCCGAACGTCAATATAACACTATATAATATACCATAGCAAAGTGAGAGATAATATAACTCACCTCAGCCAAATCTGTCCAAACTAGTGCCAAAACGCAGATCTCACCAATATGATTCCAACGCAAAAAACCGCATCTAAAACAGTCTTCATACGCAAAAGATATATGGATATAATAAGAATCAAGATTAACAAGATAATTAATTAATTAACCAATTACCTTACTAAGTTATTAATGTTTCTTCCTCCCTCAATATCACTGCTTGTACATGTATGCGATATAGCCGTGCACGAAATCAAAGTGATACGGAGCTATATTTAATGAAATTGAATGTCGTCTATGCCATCATTCTGCTCTTCACTTGCTCGTCTTGTCCATATCAAAATCACCAGGATCGATGCCTCCACGCAAATTGCATCCTCCCATGACCTGCTCGCTGTCCCCAAAAATCGCACCCACCACTAGAGGATCAGATCCAAGATCGATGGTATAGGGAGATTCTATTCGATAAGAGAAACACAACGGTATCCTACGATTTGCTCATCGTCGCTCCAATCTCCGAAGATCTCAAACTCTTGTTGACGGTAAGAGGGTCAATCTCGGCCAAACATTGTCGATCCAAAATCCACCACGATCATCATGTATCTCTTGTCCATACGATCTCAATAGATCCGACTTTGTATTTTATCTGGAGGATGTTAACCCGCCTTTTGGCAAGGCAGTATACAGGCGGATTTAACCCAACGGACTTCATGATTATCAAGGTAGGAAGCCCGGAGAAGCGGTTACCAGGCTCAGAGATCGGTTATAAATGAGACTATGGACGATGGTCAAGTAGATTCAGATCGGATCCCTAATTTTTGTCCCAATCAAGGTGCAATTAGTATGAAATGATAAGGAAGGCCTCATGAGACTACGTTTTTAATTTCAAGTCGATCGGAGTTCGTATGTTAGAGTTATGGGCAACTGAAGAGGAATCGGTTCATATTCAGTTCAACAGCATAGCTCGACGATGATCGCTTCATAACTCAACAACCACAAGGCATATTTGGGTAAAACTTTTGAATCAAGAAGAGGGGGCCCTAGGGAGTCTACTCTAGGGATCGCATGGTATTTGGAGGAGATGGAGGGATCGACATCTATTCACCCAGAGGGATCGCACCTTATTTGGACACCAAAATGGGGATTGGTACCGATCCCTATTGTGAGCTCAAAAAAGGATCGACGGAAATTAGAATTCAATCAATACTATTCATGGAAAATGCGATATCTCACAAATCGTTTGTCGAAATTGAATGAAATTTGAGGAGTAAGTAGCTAATACCAAGGGGAACCACCCAGAGGGATTAGACGCCATTTGGACACCAAAACAGGGGTCGGTACCGATCCTTATTGTGGGCCCCAATGGGCTTGGAAATTTTTGGGTGGCCTCGTCTTGGTCTCTAGAACCTTGTGTCAAAATTTCAGCTTGATACATGCACGTCTTCCCCTATAAATACAGCAGGCATGGCGTCAAAAGAAGGATCTTCTTTTTGCTTCTCTTTATCTTCAACCTAGGCTACACTCTATCAATTTTATTCTTGGATTTGGGATTGTAACTATAAACAATCTTCAGTATAATAAAAAGGATTATTTGGGAGTGGACGTAGGCCAGAGTTAGCCGAACCGCTATAAATCTTGTCTCCTTTTACTTGCTTTCTAGTTGTTTTAATTTTTTTCTTCATTTATTTCTCTTCATATTTCTGTGATTGGATTGGATATTGGAGTTTTTGCATAATTGGGTGTTGGTAGCCAAGTTTGATGCCAACAACGGATTTGGAGAATTTAATTTTTAAATGGCATGAATAAGAGTTCGGCCATGATTTTATCTCCCAGGATGCTACAGTAAAGTGAATTTTAGAGAGGGAGGAATTTGTTTTGGGCTTTATATAATAATTTAATATTCCATTTATTTGATTACTCAAATAAATGGTTGTACGTTTCGAGTTCGTACGAGCACATGACGCACCTGATCGTCATGAAACTTGTTTATGTGCATTACCTTATTTTTTCGGGTCCAACGATACTAATCTCATCGTTATTTGAGACTGCACCATGGGATGCTAATTTCACGTATTTTGAGATCGTTTCTACTATTGGATCGTTTGATCTTCAAATATAGCGATCCTTATACTCATTTTAATTTGCAACATCAATCCGAACTCAACGGAAGTGGTCTTGAGTTCTGATTCAGTCATATGCAAAAAATCACATATTTGGGCCTTCCTTTCATTAACGATTAAATATTTAAATAAACTATTTAAATATCCAATCATTAAAAGTACCGGTCGCTACATTCTCCCCTTCTTAAAGAATATCATCCCCGAAATCACAAAGCAAAGAGAACGTCTCCTAACCCATCGAACCTTAAAATTCTGTCAGATTTCGGAAAAATTCGGCAGAACCTACTTTGGACGAATAAGTCCGAAAAACTCCACTACAACAAAGATCCGTATACAACTCATTTCTTTAAGTATACTAAATTATCGATAGCAACCATCAAACAAGAATGCTATACAAAATAATAACTATCCCGCATGCCTAACAACCATACAACATAAACTGTCATCTCAAATGCTAACAATCAAATCAAACATGCATACATAAGATCTAACATCCAAAAATATCATCAATGCCAATCCTAGCATGCGGAATACTAAACCATCTAGTATAAACATCCAATATGATATCCATAATGAAAGCTGATGATAAAAGCAAAATTACACCGTCTAAAGAGCTCCGGACTAACGGTCCCCACGCTCCCCAAAGTCTACCTTACCCTATTGCCTCCGCTTATATTCCACTGAACCCTACTACTCCTTCGACCTCCTCCTAACCTGATTCATATCACATCTATCGGCACGAATAGGCTTATGAGGTCTCCAAGTCTATGGTTCAGTCTCGATATCATCTAATCCATTTAGTGCTAAATATCCAAACACCTCTTGTAAGTTTTCCCAAAACCCATTATCGAACAATGGGTGTTTACCGCTTACATTGCTCTTGGCACACAATGGAACCACACCAACCACACCTCATACAACGTAATAAAACAGATGTCGTACTACTGGACTTAAGGAATACAAATCTTGCACCATTTATCAATTCATCGACCGTGACTCAAATGCTATCTCTCTATCTTTAGTCATCGGCAATCCTTTGATGCAGTCCTAAAAATTTGTTCTTACTACTCTAGACCAAATAATCTCTACAAAACCGACAGTCTCCACCGGGTCCGCACTATGTCATCTCATTAGACAGTACTCACTCTTCTAGTTTAGTTACGATCTCCACTAGTCAGGCTTAACGCCTTCGACTAGTACTAATCAGCTAAATCGAAGTAGGTCTGACGGTCAAACTAGCCATCACACTCGGCCAAAGCTCATTGAGTCCCGGAGTCAAAACTATTAATATCTCGGGGAATACCCACTCTAGGTATATCACTCTCAAATTGGTACGTCTCCCACTCGAATATCAACCACTACATTTCCCTTTAAACGTCTAGGAAATATCAAAACCATAGTAGGCTAAGAACTCCAACCATTGCTATAGGTGAAGCGCGAGATCCTTTCAGAGGAGAGATACTATAATGACGTGGAATCACTGAACAGCTCAAACTCCTCTCCTAACAAACAGTGCCTCCATATCCCCAAAGTGAACTCTATCGCCTCCAACTCCGAACCAAGAGTTGGATGTTACCTCTCGACATCACTACCATACCTAGTTATGTTCCATAGGCAAGTGCATACTATCATCTCTTCATTCCCGCTTGGAATGAGTACCAACAATGTACTCCTCAATCTCTCGGTTAGACTCACTAGCACATGTCTACACCTTATGTCTCAAAAAAAAGTCTAACCCTCTCCCATACAACAGATCAATGATGCTGTTATCTTGGGTCTATCCAGATTCTGGACTGCCGTAACTAAAGGATCTACATCGACGTCCCACTCTAAAACAACATGTTCCATGCATCTCACTCCTCTCCTTTAGGAGTGATACCATCAAAATCTCATCACTAATCGTGTCTTGTGCTCCTCTTCTGTCCATAGGTAGACGAAAGTACCATCAACGAACATAAGCACAACCTACTCAAGTGACCACTCTAATCATGGTCCATAAGATCCACATCATATGTCGGCACATTGGTTAGCCCAAATGACATAACCAACCTAAAATCAAGGTAGTTTGTGAAAAACTATAATCGGCACATTCACCCAAATTACTCTTAGCTGGTGCAACCTCAACGCAGGGTCCAACTAAGAGAACATCCTCATGCTATAGAGCTAATCGAACAAGTCATCAACAAATGGGAGTACGAACATGTTTGTCATCTCATCGAGTTCACAACAACCAACAAACAACACCAAAGATCCATCCGTCCTACTGATAAACACAACAGGTACATCCTACCCAAAATATACACCCATGGATGAACCATCACCTAAATAGTTCATCTGCTCGCACCTCTAATCTCCTAAGCTCTTTGGATACCCTATGCCCTAAAGGTATATCTATTGGTCCAACTCCTCTGACCAGATCGATACATAACACTATCTCTATATGGTGGTAATCCAGTCACCTCCTCGAGTATGTTGGACACTCTCCAGCTATAGGCACAGATGACATCTTATCATATGGAATATCAAGTGAATATATGAGGCTCCTCTACTAGCAGCCAATCACTAACATTCGCTCCTCCACAACCCTGATCGTCATCAACGGCCTCTCTTAGTCCACCAATATTTTATATCCCCTTCAACCAGTCCATTCTTAAACTATAATACCAATCCAACTAAACCCCTAACAATCAATGTCTAAAAAACAAACAACCATGACTCGATAGGGCAAGGTCTCAACAAACCACGATAGGCTGGTTGAGCCCTTAACTAAGTTTGTCACGATCAAAGATTGGTAATTATGTCGAGTCTCTATCCCAATATCTAACCATCGGATCTAGGTATAAAGGAATATGAAACCTCGATGTCAAATAAAACACCTATGGAACCACTATATGCGGAAAGCATATCTCAAACGGTGACACCGTTTCCCTTATCTTTCGTCGATGGAGCAATCGACGATATCAGAACGATGATCAATACATATGCTTCCTAATCTATCCCTACACAACTAGTATGGGATAACTCTTCAATACTAGGTACTCCTCGATTATCCTCTCAAAACTCTTGTCAATTTGACGAATTAATCGACCACCAAGATGATCTCTCTACATAATGATAAACTTCAATCCTTTTGTGTGGAGTATCAAAGGGAATAGACAGTACCTCGATATCATATCTAATCCGAACATATACTCCAATATAGACAGATCACCGTACTTCAAATCGGCGAACTTTCTAACCATCCTCGACTTAAAAAAAGTCAAGACAAACCTTCTTCGAAGCGAACTATGAACTAGTCCCAAGGAAATCGATCCTCGGGAATCAGATCTATAGATACATTCCACTAGTGCATGGTCCATCCTTGGAGCATCCAGAGGATAAGTTCTTCCTCATGCATCATCTAACTCCAAGTCATCGAAGATCCTTCTGCAAGCAACCAACCAAACTTGCCTCCCAATAGCCGACTCCACTCCAAGGAACCATCTGCCTCCTAGACTCTCATGGTCTATGTATAGCTCGACAAAGTCGACTCTAGCCAATTGCACTTGAGCACCATAGCAATTAAGAACAAACTGGGCATCCAAGAAATGATATGCACCAACTGTACGAACATATCCTATCAATCAGAGACAGATGCCATGATCCTTCCCAATACTTAACTCTAAAGATAGAGTCAATAGCAATTTTTCTTCCATGCTAGATCATTACTATTCTATAATAAGGATGATCCGTCTCTCATAAAGAAAACTTATCAATAGTGCTCATGTTTGCACCCAACTCATATACTATATATACTACTATATAGTTTTGAAAACCAAAATATATAACAAATTCAAACTATCTCCTATATATACTCTCTAGATCCAGTCTAAGGCGAAAACTCCTACCCTTTCTCTACTAGGTCGCGTTATCAACCAAGGTTAATCAGGTAACCTTTGCTCTGATACCAAATGTAACGACCGCCCTACACCTACGGTGCAGAACACTAGTCAAAGGAAGGAAAAAGAAATAAGACGACGAAATAGAAGTAAAAATAAAGGAAAAAGAAGAAAAAGGAAGCATCAACTAACCAAATTACATGTCGCATATCTCACATCGCATCAGAGTAAATATAATAATCAATACATGTATAAAACAATGGAGACAATAATAACAATGTGAAATAATCATCGAATAAAGATCCATACAGTTATACAATACCATAATAGAGTTTATACAACTAGAAAGTGAACTCAACTAGTACACTGTCTCATAATAGCAAATCAACACCGTCAAGGCTCCATAGTGTTACACGGTGAAAATTTAATAACAAATGCACATATAAGTCCAGATAACCATCACCTCTTATCGATCCACCTATAGAACTCCATAATCATCCATCCTCTCTTAATCTATTATTTAAGAGCATCCGAGATAATTAGAAGCAAAGCATAAAACCTCGAGTCAAACAACTGTCTAGTGTGAGCGATATCAAATCCCAAAATACTATAAAACTTGATAATATACGGAACAGAGTGTATACAAAAAATACCTAACCTGTCCTTGCAACCACAGAGTCAACACATAAACATAAGTAATATGCTACTCTATAACATTGTAAAAAGTGTATACCATACTCAGTATCTGTTAGTATGCCTAGGTATCTCCACCTATAGTGCCTACTCCATACTAAGTAAACTTCAGGTCTCTAGGTATCTCCATCCATACCTACTCCACACTCAGTCAAGTCAGGGTATCAGGTATACCTACCATAATACCTACCTAGTGTGACATCCCTAGGGTGACAGGTGACTAGTAAGCAACCATAACAAACATAGCACCCATCAAACAATACTAACTGTTGCCCAATGTGCTAGATATATGATGACTCATATGATCCTCTTCAACTATCAAGGACTAGTGGAAATCTGGGTTCTCTGTAGTACTCACGTATAGATGGGTCTGTTACAACCCCAGTACACTGCCATGGCCAAGTACTCTCCCGCGCCTGCTTGACACTAGACCCCTTTAAGGTGGTCCAGGGTACACGACCATCGGTACTAGCCTTCGGATATCACCCGCATATAGTACCCCTGCTTTGAGCATGATAGAAAACACTCCGACTCATCAACAATCCCTAGGCACAAACACATCCATCGACCCCTACTCACTCGATTGATACGGATTCGAACCCTACCAGCTCACTATAGTTTCTAGCCACGAGCCCTAACACTCAACCTGGTCCACTATCTGCAGCCTCGCTCTAATTCGAGCTGCTATCCTCGATCCTGCTCTCTGCCTGAACTCTCGATCGAAGAACCCAACTATCATGCAATCCGAAGGTCGAGGTCCAACATGATCCATACAATATTGATACTATCATCCTGGAGCCTACTCCATACATCATTGAGTCACTATCCACAGTATCAGACTACCAGGTTAAAGCACCACATCCCTGCTTCACCATCAAAATCACCAGGTCGAAGCACCACAACTCTGCCTCACCATCAATGTAACACCCCTAAGTTTAAATAACATTATTCAGGAGATTTAATTAGATAAATTAAATAGAATAATTTAAAGACTAGAGTGACAAGGGAATTGAGATTTGAAAACTAAATAGGGTCGTGCCTTAACTAAATGTGTTTATAAAATGATTTTGAAAGTTAAATACCTAAGAGAATATGGCATGAGTAATATGGGAATAGCCATATATAACCTCATAACCCCTAAACCCTTACCTCATTCTCATTCATACTTTCATAAAAACAAAAACATAAACAAAAGAAGAACAAGGCCAGCCATAACCTTAGGAGAAAAGGAGATCAAAATAAATTAGAAGGGAAGATCCAAGCAAGAAAGAATCAAGCAAGAACAAAATCTCGAGTTCCATATCCAAACAAGGTGAATAATAATCTAAACCATCTCATATATGTTTTATTGAACATTTTAAATTTCGGTTTTATGGGTTGAAATCATTTAGATGGATTGAATGATGATATGCTTAGATTATATGCCATGTTCTGATTTAAACAAGGATTTTTATGTAAAGGTGTAATTCGATTTTAAGGTTAAAATCATACAAAAAGGATTTCTCATGCCATGATGATTGAATATGTTATGTAAAACATTATTCTGAAGATGGGTTTAATTTTCATAATATTCCAGGCTATGGATAATTTATTATGAATTTTGAATGGAAGAAATAGTTATTCTGGGTTTAAATTGCTTAAGGCAATAATGTAATGTTTTCAGTTCTGAAAATTTATGTATGAGAGAAAACCTATTAATGATTTCGAAAGGAACGTTTTAAGCGATTTGAAAGGAAAGTTTGAATACTTTCAAAAGGTATGTTTTTAATGATTTCGAAAGAAAAAGGCCTAAGGTGTGGAAAGTCTTAGTTTTCAAACAAGAAACCCAATCTCAATTTTTAAAAGTAAATCCAAGGCAATATGAAAGAGTTTTGAAATGGCATTTAACTTTGGAGTTTTTGAAGAAGCTTTCCTTGCTAAAGATAGTGGGTTAAGAGTACTAACCATGTTTCATTAGAAAAATGATTACAAGGAAATTAAATAATGGATGTATATATTGTTATATATTTTGATCAGTTATCATGTATGCTTCTGTAAAACATATTCACTTCATAATTAACCCATAACGACATTTTGGGGTGAAGGGGCAGAATAACCAACTAAGTTGACCTAGTAGTGAATATACATTGAGTTAACTCCTGTGTGAGTAGAATTGCATCCAGGAGGTCATGCATACCAGAATATAGGATGCCCAAAAACTGATCAAAAAATTATTGGTTTAGACAGGTTCTTAGTAAGCCCATGAAAACAATGTATGAAAATAGTTATTAGCAGGGGCCAGTAGGTTCTTCATGATCCCATGAAAACTATGTCTAGATTATGTTATTGAAAGAGATCAATAGTTTCTAAGTGATCCCATGAAAACTATGTTTGGATTTTGTTATTGGAAGAGAACAATATGTTCATAGTGATCCTAGTAAAACTATGACATGAGATAAGTTATTGGAGAATCCAATAGTTTCATAGTAAGCCCATGAAAACTATGATTTGAGAAAGTTATTGGTAGATACCAATAGGTTCATAGAGATTTCATGAAAACTATGATTGGTAGGAACCAATAGGTTCATAGTGACTCCATGAAAACTATGAAAGTGGATAGGAGTTCCATAAAAAATTAACAGGTTATTACTCAGCCCATGAAAACTAATAGGTTAATAGCGACCCTAGAAACTATAACTTGAGATAGATAGTAAGGTAAATGTGGATGGGAAATTCAAAGCATTTTGTATGTTTGCATATCATCATGATACATTTTATTATGTTATGTCTTAACCATTGTAGATGCAGGTGCATAGTATATGGTTATTATAAGTTGTGTTAAGATACTAGCAAGACGAAAATCCGTTCCGCTATGCGGCATGGTCTCATTAGATATCTATGTGGTTCGAGATGGTAGGTTATTATTTATACTAGATTTTTTTTCTAACTCAAAGTTTATGTTACTCCTTAAACTCTCAAGTGCTCAATTGATTTTAAGTAGTTTGAGAGTTAAGGGTTTCAGGTTCTCCTTTAGACGAATAAGCTTTCGGAGACATGCAGGAGGCAAGCTAGCTATTAGGATTCTTTCTGTTTTATTCTGTAGTGTTTTGGATGTGATGGAAAAGTTGTTTAATCACCTATATTTAGACTCTGATGAACCAAGGGGGCATCTTCATATGTCGCTCTTGGCGTATTTTGTAATAATTATATTTCTCTAAACATGGTTTATGAAATGGGACTATGTAATGAATTTATAATATGATTTGAAGTGAAATGAGAAATCTATTTTATGATTTGAAATTTTTTCATATACATGTGTTTCTGTTATATCAATGTATCTAACATTACCGCATTTGGTCACCAAGAGTTAATAACTATGGATGACTGCAGCATCCGTAGCAGTTAGTTTTGGGCCTCCAAATGGGAGATGGATCAAGTTGGCATCAAAGCATAGGTTTACGTAAATTTAAAATAATTTTGAACTTTAAAGATTTTTAAAACATAATCCAATAAATCAAAAAATGAGATCGGGGTCTGGGTTAACGTTATAGTAACGTACTTTCATTTGATATATATATATATATATATATATATATCTATTTCTATAAGTACGTATTCCTCTCTCTTATAGATCTTTCTTCTGTATCTTACTAAGGCTCGTATGTGGATTTACAAGAAAGGAGGATTTGGAGGCAGGAAACAGAAGAGGAAATTTTGGTGGAGGAAGCACCAAAACCAATGGAAGTGCTCAACCCAATACCAGGAGGAACCTGGGTCGACAAGCAAATGCTAGCCCAAATAAAAATGTATACGTAGGTACTGGAACCCTGCCAATAGACATGGGGATGATGTATCAGTTCTTTGCCAATCTGATGCAAGCTGCAACGTTTGTAGGTGTAGCCGGGGGAAATGCTGTGAATGTTGGAGGAGCTAATCCTGTGGCCCCAGTTGGCAATAACTATGCCAAGATGAGCTAGGATTACACCAAACTTGGTGGGAATCCATTTTTGGGAACATAGGATGCTGTCGAAGTGGAAAACTGGTTATTGCATTGTGAAAGGATTTCTGCTGACTTGGGATTTGATGATGAGCAGAAGATGAGACTTGCTTTCTAGAGAGTTGCAGGGAGCAGCACTTTACTGGTGGAATAGTGTTACTATGGGAGTTCCCGAGGGAGAGTTGACATGGGCAGAATTTCGAAGGAGATTCGAAGGGAGGTTTTTTTATGTTACCAAGTCAGTATTGCTAGGAAAGTTTATAGACTTAGTGCAGGGTGAGATGTCAGTGATTGAGTATGCTACAAAGTTTTATGGGTTGTCCAAATACGATATGCTACCATTGACACTATCATTAAAAGAAATGAGAAATTTATTCGAGGGTTAAAACCCGAGATTGTTATAGCAACTATGCCACATCTCCGTGATCCAAGTACAGTTGTAGTGAAGATGGATATCCGGAATGAAGAGATGCTTTCTACTTGTGGGAAGGAGAAGCAGGTTGAAACCCATGGGTTTCTGGGTAGGAAGAGGAAATTCTTTAAGAAGAAAGGCACCTAAAAGGGAGGAGCTGCCAAGAAGGCAAAGGCTAATCCAGTTTGCTTTAAGTGTGATAAGAAGGGACATTATGCTCATGAATGTCGAACCAAAAAAGGAAAGAAGGTTGCAGATAAGAAGAGAGTGAAGTGCTTCAACCATGAACAGATTGGGCATTACAAGAATCAGTGTCCAGAACCTGTCAAAACGGAAAAGGTAAAGGTCTTTGCTTTAGGACCATCATTTGCTAAGCCAACCACTGCTGAGAAGGGAAAGACTGTGATGGAAGGTACGCTTTTGATTCATAGTATACCAGTTAGGGTACTATTTGATACCGGTGCATCGCATTCATTTATATCTTAGTGTTTGGTAGGTAGGTTATGTTTAGAACCCTCATACCATGTTACTTCCTTAAGGGTTGTGAATCTGATAGGAGGGTATGCAACCTTGGGGATGAGATGTGACCAGTTAGAACTTGATTTGTTAGGTCATAAGTTTGCATGCGGTTTGTATGTTTTTAACTTCGTAGGCTTCGGGATCATTCTGGGTATGGACTGGTTAGAAAGGTATGATGCTAGGATATTATGCCAAGATAGGGAAATATCACTAAGGCACCCTAATAGTCATAACCGAATTATATATTCAGTGGAGAATTCAGATCTGAGTGCTTATGATTTGTTGACTGCTATGGAAGTAGAAGAAGAGTTGAATCAGGTTTTGATAGCAAGAGAGTTTGTAGATGTCTTTGAGCCAGTCACAGAACTCCACCATAGCGAGCCATTAAGTTTCGGATAGACCTTGTGCCAGGAGCAGAACCTATAAGTAGACCACCTAGCAGGATGACACCTACTGAGAAGAAGGAGTTGAAGATGCATCCAGTGGATTTAGAAGGAAAGAATTTTATTAGACCAAGCAGTTCACCTTGGGGAGCAGCCGTGGTGTTCGTGAAGAAACCAGATGGGTCGTTAAGGATGTGTATTGACTATCATAAGTTGAATGAGAAGACGATCAAGAATAAATATCCTTTACTGAGAATCGATGATTTATTTGATCAGTTGAGTGGAGCCAGAGTATTTTCCTAATTGGATTTGGCAACAGGTTTCCATCAGCTAAGAGTGGCGGAGGATAGTATTCCGTTGATGGTGTTTCGAACTAGGTATGGTTCATATGAGTGGTTAGTAATGCCATTCGGCTTAACTAATGCGCCAGCTTTCATTGTGGATTTGATGAACCGAGTTTTCCAAGAGCACTTGGGTAGGTTCGTAGTAGTATTCATAGATGACATTTTAATATACTCCAATGATGAAAGAGAGTATTGAGTTCATCTTAGAGTAGTGCTTGAGATGCTGGGGCAGCATCGGCTGAAAGTGAAGTTTTCAAAGTGTCATTTCTGGAAGAAAGAGGTTAAGTTTCTTGGTCATGTGGTTTTAGAGAATGGTTTCTAAGTAAATCCAGCTAAGATCGAGGCAGTGAATACTTGGAAGAGACTAGAGACGGTGACTAAGATCAGAAGTTTTCTTGGACTCACTAGCTATTACCAGAGATTCATTAAGGATTTCTCGCGGATAGCAGCGCCTTTGACCAAGCTAACTAGGAAGGACGTGAAGTTTAATTGGTTTGACAAATGTGAGGAAGCATTCCTTAAGTTAAAGCATTTGTTGACCAACGCGCATGTGTTAGTTGCTCCAGATGGGAATCAATTACTAATAGTGTATACCGACGCATATGGAACTCGATTAGGGGCTATGTTAATGAAGAAAGGTAAAGTTATGGCCTATACTTCATGACAGCTTAGACCGCATGAAGTGAGATATCCTATTTATGATCTAGAATTGGCAGCAGTGATCTTCGCACTGAAAGTATGGAGACATTATCTCTTAGGGGAGAGATTTGAGTTATACACAGATCCTAAGTCCTTAAGATATTTATTTTCTTAGAAGGAGTTGAATATGATACAGTAGAGGTGACTGGAATTTTTAGCCGCTTATAATTTTGGTATAGAGTATACAACAGGAAAAGGAAACAAAGTAGCGGATGCTCTTAGTAGAAAACATTAGAATGTGATGTTAGCTATGTTAATGGAATGGAAGGATCTAGAGACTTTGACTACTTATAGTGTGCAGTTAAGCTCGACTGCTAGTTCTAGTCAAAGCACTACCATGTTATCCTGCTTGGAAGTCCGACTAGTTCTGATCGAAAGGATTGTTTCTCAGCAAAAAGCGGATCCACAGTTAGCCGAGAAGATTAAAAGGCTTGAGGATGGATCAGATATTGATGATCTAAAATATTTTAGTCTTGACCAGAGGGGATGGTTGAGAAAGAAGGGACAGTTGTGTGTTCCAAATGTTGGGAACTTATGGAGAGAAGTCCTCAGGGAATTTCATCGATCCAAATTTATGATTCATCATAGGGGAACCAAGATGCACCAAGACATGAAGAGGAGTTTCTACTGGGAAGGTATGAAGAAGGATTTTGGCTTGTAGGTAAGGCATTGTGTGAACTATCAACAAGTGAAGGCTGAACGTCAGAAGCCGAGTGGAATGCTTCAACCTTTGGAAATACCAGATTGGAAATGGGATTTGATATCCATGGATTTTATAGATGGGTTGCCAAGGTTGAATTGAGGAAATGAAAGTATATGGGTCATAGTGGACAGGTTGACCAAGAATGCCCATTTCTTTCCAGTTAAGTCAACCCGGATGACACTTGTTTTAGCTAATTGTTTATGAAGAACATAGGTAGACTGCATGGAATTCCTAGTAATATAGTAAGTGATAAAGATACTTTGTTTACTAGTGAGTTCTTGAAGAGTCTACAGGATATGTTAGGTACCAAGCTTAAGATGAGTACTTTTTATCACCCTTAGGCATACAGAGAGAGTCAACAAGGTAATCGAGGATTTGTTAAGAGCTTATGTGCTATTCTTTGGTGGATCTTGGGAAGATCACCTACACTTAGTTGAGTTTTCCTATAATAATAGTTATCAGCCTATTATAGGAATGGCGCCTTTTGAAGCTTTGTATGGAAGGCCATGCAAGTCACCAACATGTTGGTTGGAAACTGGAGACAGCTTAGTCTTAGGTCTGGATCTGGTAAGAGAGGCAACATAGAAGACTGAGTTGATCTGAGGAAGGATGAAGGAAGCTCGGTCTAGAAAAAAGAGTTGCGTAGATATGAGGCGTACGGATTTAGAGTTCTTAGTTGGAGATAGAGTTGTCATTAAAGTATCACCAATGAAGGGCGTGCTACGATTCAGAAAGTCAAGGAAACTAGCATCGAGATATTATGGGCCGTTCCCAATTATAGAGCGGATCAGAAAGCTCACATACAGAGTAGAGTTGCCGACTAGTTTGGCAGGTGTTCCTAATGTGTTTCATTTGTCTCATAATCGTAGGTATGTACATGATCCAAAGACTACTATTGCTCCAACTACATTAGAAGACTTAATAGTAGAACCAGATTTGACTTTTGTCAGGCAAATAGTTCATGTTATAGTGAGAAATAAGAAGAAGTTAAGAAATAAGACAGTGAAGTTGGTGAAAGTTCAGTGGAGCGACAATGAGAAGGACTATACTTGGGAGACAGAAGACAAAATTAGAGATACTTATCCTGATCTGCTGTAAGGGTATGTTATATATTTGCTTTATATAGTCAGTTTTCTAGTCAGGTAGGCGAGTATGGTAGTTAGGAGATGTTACAAATGATTGCTATGATTAGTATTTAGTCCTTGCTGAATTTAAAGGATGAAATTATTTAAGGATGGGAGCCTGTAACACCCCTAAGTTTAAATAACATTATTCAGGAGATTTAATTAGATAAATTAAATAGAATAATGTAGATACTAGAGTGATAAGGGGATTGAGATTTTAAAACGAAATAGGGTCGTTCCTTAACTAAAAGGGTTTATAAAATTGTTTTATAAGTTAAATACCTAAGAAAATAAGGCAAGAGTAATATGGGAATAGCCGTATATAACTCCGTAACCCCTAAACCCTTACCTCATTATCATTCATACCTACATAAAAACAAAAACATAAACAAAAGGAGATCAAGGCCGGCCATAACCCTAGTAGAAAAAGATATCAAAATCAATTAGAAGCCAAGATTCAAGCAAGGCAGAATTAAGCAAGAACAAAATCTCGAGTTCCTTATCCAAACAAGGTGAATAATAATCTAAACCATCTCATATATGTTTTATTGAACATTTTAAATTTCGGGTTTAAGGTTTGAAACCGTTTGGATGGATTGAATGATGGTATGCTTAGATTATATGCCAGGTTCTAATTTAAACACGGATTTTTATGTAAAGGTATTATTCGATTTTAAGGTTAAAATCGAATAAAATGGATTTCGAATGCCATGATGGTTGAATATGTTATGTAAAACATTATTTTGTGGATGGCTTTAAATTTTCATAATATTCCAAGTTATGGATAATTTATTATGAATTTGAACGGAAGAAATAGTTATTTTGGGTTTAAATTGCTTAAGGCAATAATGTAATGTTTTCGAGTCTGAAAATTTACGTATAAGAGAAAACCTATCAAAAGTGAATTATTATGATTTTTAGGATTTTTCCTAAGTAATTTACAATGAAAATTAAATTAGTTAAGTTTGGGGACTTAAACGTTTTAATTGTTTTATTAAGGAGAAGGGCTTATTTGCTAAAACACTTTCAATTGTTAATTGATGAATTCAGCCACCTTTTTAGAAAAGTATTTTTATAAAGGATTGGAAAGCAATCATATTTTGACAAATTAGGCAAGTTAGATGGAAAGGAATTTCTTTTAATAGCACAAAATCAGTTTTGTTTCGAATTACTACCTTGCCACTTCCTTTTGCTCGCTTTTGAAACTATGTCCTGTAGGCATTTCGAACCCATTCGAAACCAATGCACATGGTATCAAGTAATTGTAAGTAGTGTATTGGAGAAAGGCCGAAGGGACGGCGTCGAAGGCTTGCTTTCGAAGGGTTGAGGCCACTTTTAAATAGCTTTCAAATGAATTGCTGCTTGCCTTTTTTGAAAGAAGTTTTCGAATGAGTCGCCACTTATTTTGTTTTAAAAAGGAGCTTTTGATAGGGAAGCCGCTTTTGAACATATTCGAAACTTAGCTTCTGCATTCATGCCTTTAGAATTTGTAAAAGGCGGCTTTCTTTATAACTTTGAATCAATGCTTTCGAAAGGGAAGCTTTCGTCCTTGAAAAATTTGAAGCCGCCTTCTCAATGCTTTCGAAATGGTTATTTTTAGCTACCTTTAACAAGGGTTTTGGAGGCAATGGTTCCAAAAGGAAGGTTTCAAAACCATCCTCTTCCTCGGATACCTTACTTAAAATCAATTCTTTCGAAGGGGGTAATTTCACATCTATTCTTCTTGACCCAATAAGTATATTAAGTGTTAAACCCAATGGTTTCGAATGGAACACTTTTAAAATAGTTTCTATGATGCTTTCGAAGGGTATGCCTTAAGTCTTTTGAAGGATATGTTTTAGGCATTTCAAAGGGTATGTTTTAAGTATTTCGAAAGGAATGTTTTAAGTGATTTGAAAGGAAGGTTTGAATACTTTCAAAAGGTATGTTTTTAATGATTTCTAAAGAAAAGGCCTAAGGTTTCGAAAGTCTTAGTTTTCAAACATGAATCCCAATCTCAATTTTTAAAAGAAAATCCAGGGCAATATGAAAGAGTTTTGAAATGGCATTTAACTTTGGAGTTTTTGAAAGAAGCTTTCCTTGCTAAAAATGGTGGGTTAAGAGTATTAACCATGTTTCATTAGAAAAATGATTACAAGGAAATGAAGTAAAGGATGCATATATTGTTATATATTTTGATCGGTTATCATGTGTGCTTCTATAAACATATTCACTTCATAATTAACCCATAACGGCATTTTGGGGTGAAGGGGCAGAATAACCAGTTAGGTTGACCCAGTAGTGAATATACATTGAGTTAACTCCTGTGTGAGTAGAATTGCGTCCAGGAGGTCAGGCAGATCAAAATATAGGATACCCAAAGACTGGTCAAAGAATTATTGGTTTTGATAAGTTTTTAGTAAGCCCATGAAAACTATGTACGAAAATAGTTATTGGTAAGGGCCAATAAGTTCTCAGTGAGCCCATGAAAACTATGTCCGGATTATTTATTGAACGAGATCAATAGGTTCTTAGTGATCCCATGAAAACTATGTCCAGATTATGTTATTGAAAGAGATCAATAGGTTCATAGCGATCCCAATAAAACTATGACATGAGAGAAGTTACTGGAGAATCTAATAGGTTCATAGTAAGCCCATGAAAAATATGATTTGAGAAAGTTATTGGTAGATACCAATAGGTTCATAGAGATCCCATGAAAAATATGATTGGATAGGAACCAATAGGTTCATAGTGACCCTATGAAAACTATAAATGTGGATAAGAGTTCCATAAAGAATTAACAGCTTATTAGTCAGCCCACGAAAACTAATAGGTCAATAGTGACCCTAGAAACTATAACTTGAGACAGATAGTCAGGTAAATGGGGATGGAAATCCAAAGCATTTTGCATATCATCATGATACATTTTATTATATTATGTCTTAACCATTGTGGATGCAGGTGCACAATACATGGTTATTATAAGTTGGGTTAAGATACTATGGAGGTGAAAACCCGTTCTGCTAAGCGGCATGGTCTCACTATATATCTATGTGGTTCAGATGGTAGGTTATTATTATTACCATACTCGAAGTTTATGTTTTCCCTTTAAATTCTTGGGTGCATAATTGATTTTGAGTAGTTTGAGATTTAAGGGTTTCAGGTTCGTCTTTAGACGAATAAGCTTTGGGAGACGTGTAGGAGGCAAGCTAGTTATTTGGGTTCTTTCTGCTCGATTCCACAGTGTTTTGGATGTAATGGCAAAGTTTTTTAATGGCTTATACTCTGATCAACCAAGGGGGCATCTTCATATGTTGCTCTTGGCATTTTTTTTAATAATTATATTTCTCTGAACGTGGTTTACGAAGTGGGATTATGTAATGAATTTGAAATATGATTTGAAGTGAAATGAGAAATTTATTTTATGATTTAAAATTTTTTCATATACATGTGTTTTTGTTATATCAATGCATCTAACGTTACCGCATTTGGTCACCAAGAATTAATAACTATGTATGACTGCAACATCCGTACCAGTTAGTTTTGGGTCTCCTAATGGGGGATGTTACAATCAATATCACTCATCGTAGGTTAATAACATCCAATCTCTAAACCGGTTGCACGAACAAACCATCATGTCGCGCACAATGATATCCCATCAACGTCTAAGCCACATATCTACCAAATCATCAATCGACAATAGTGATGGACATTTACCACTATACTATGGTCAATACCATCCACCTTGGTCTTGTACTTAACCGAATGGTTAAGTATAGACTAAATGGAAACATCCGACATTCACTCTGAAACCCAGATCTGTCGGCTCGCATCCTAAACCCTCTTTTACAACTCATCTCATTCATTAGCTTTCCATGTGGTGGAACTCCAATGTATAAGATGCTACCTAAAATCAAATCACTGCTAATCGGCATTTTCAACCAAAATAGGTAAATAACAAACAAGCCAAATAATCGAACATACATCCAAACATCCAAATAACCATACATCCATCTAAAACAACATACATGCAACATAAACAATCCATCCATATTATTTAATGTGGGAAATAACATCAATAATAGATCTAATCTAATAATTCACTAACAATGGCACAACGATGGAAAATACACGATATTCTTTATAAATCATTTTAAAAATAATTATATATTCTTTTATAAAAATATAGCCGCTGTATAATAATAATATCACGTTTAAAAACTAAAAATCATTTCCAAATATCAATATAACACTAAATATCAACCATAGTAAAGTGAAAGACAATATAATTCACCTTAGCCAAATATGTCCAAACCAGTGCCAAAATGCAGATCTCGTCAATACGATCCTAACCCAAGAAATCGCATCCAAAACGGACCTCATATGCAAAAGATATGGATATAACAAAAATCGAGATTAACAAGATAATTAATTAATTAACCAATTACCTTATTAAGTCCTTGATCTTTCTTCCTCCTCAATATCACTCCTTGTACATGTACAAGATATAGCCGTGCATGAAATCAAAGTGATACGGAGCTATACTTGATGAAATTGAATGTCGTCTACGCCTAGTTCTTCTCTTCACTTTCTCGTCTTTTCCATATCAAAATCACCAAGATCATCCTCCTATGACCTGCTCACTGTCCCCAAAATTGCGCCTACCATTAGAGGATTAGATCCAAGATCAATAGTATAGGGAGATTCTATTCGATAAGAGAAAACACAACGGTATCCTATGATTCGCTCATGGTTCTCCAATCTTCGACGAACTCAAACCCTTGTTGATGGCAAGAGGGTCGATCTCGACCAATCATTGTCGATCCAAAACCCGCCATGGTCATTGTGTAGCTCTCGTCCATACGATCTCAACGGATCTGACGTCATATTTTTTCATCAAGCGGATTTGGAGATTTTAACTTTTGAATGGCAAGATTAAGAGTTCGGCCATGATTTTATCTCCCAGGATGCTACAGTAAAGTGAATTTTAGAAATGGAGGAAGGAATTTGATTTGGGCTTTATATAATAATTTAATATTCCAATTATTTAATTACTCAAATAAATGGCTGTACGTTTCGAGTCCATAGGAACATACGATGCATCTGATTGCCATGAAACATGTCTACATACATCAACTTATTTTTCTAGATCTAACGGTACTAATCTTGTCGCCATCTGAGACTGAGCCATGGAATGCTAATTTCACGTATTTCAAGATAGTTTCGCCTATCGGATCATTCGATCTTCAAATATAGCGATCCCTATACTCATTTTAATTCACAACATCAATCCGAAAAGTGGTCTCGAGTCTTGATTCGGTCATATGCGAAAAATCACATTTTTGGACCTTCATTTAATTAATGATTAAATATTCAAATATCCGATCGTTTAAAATATAGGTTATTTCATTCTAGTAGAAGTATTGACTGCTCCTAGAATAGATCAAATGGATGTTGATTAGGTTCTAGAGATTATAGAAGAGGAATAATTGTGGATGACACCGATAAAGGACTGTTTGCTCAGGGGAGTACTCCTCAAAGATCGAAACAAATAAAAGAAGCTTCTTCGAAAGGCACAACGATTCATAATGTAGGACATATTGCTGTACAGGAGAGGATTATCCTCCCCCTTGCTCAAATGTGTAACCAAAGTTGAAGCTAGGAAGATCCTCTTGGAAATTCATGAAGGAAGCTGCAGTGACCACACTGGAGGGCAGACACTGGCGAAGAAGGTACTCTGATATGGATTTTTCTAGCCAACAATAAACCAAAATGCAATGGACTACACCAAACGGTGTGTTCCATGCTAGAGATTCTCAAAGTTTCCAGGAGCCCTATCATCAGAACTTATGCAAATGGTTAGTTCTTGGCCATTTGCGATATGGGGAATCGATATAATCGACATACTACCAATAGCAAAAGGAGGAGCCAAATACACTATTGATGCAGTTGACTGCTTTATAAAATGAGCCGATGCAGAACTGCTTACTACTACAAAGAATGTAATTAATTTTGTTACCAAAAATACTATTTGCCGGTTTGGAATACTGCAGAAAATTACCATAGACAACGTGACTCGGTTTGAGAGCACTGATTTCAAGGACTTGTGCAAGCATTATTGAATCAAGAAGAGCTTTTGTGTGGTAGTGCACCCTCAAGCAAATGGGCAAGTGGAAGCGGCGAGCAAAATCGAAAAAAAAGAAGTGGTTGACTAGAGCTAATGGCAATAGGGTTAATGAGCTTCCACTTGCACTATGGAAAAAGCTTAACTTCAAAACTAATCAAACACAGCTCAAATTTCAACCATATCCCTTCAATTACAATCAACCAAAACCCTATCACCATCGCCATTGTCATCACCACGAAGCCAACCATCGCTAACCTTGGATTTCAAATTAATTCAAGGCTAGGGTTTTGAATTAAATCGAACCCAAGCCAAGTAGGCTGCAGATCTGGGGGCGGCGGCAAGCAGTCCAGTGTCAAGCAGGCAATGGCAGTGCTAGGATAGATCAAAGGCGGAAGTTGATTGGCGACAAGTTGGATTGGTACTGGAAAACTCGGGTGAAGACAAATAGCTCGGGTGTAAGGCTAGCAATAAATGAAAATAACTTATAAAAAATTTCTAGTGACGAGTTATGTACAGGTTAGGCGAAAACCTTGTAGCTCGGTACCGAGCTATGTAACTCGGTGCCTTGTCATTTTTCGTCCTCATACATCACTCGAAAAGCACGACAAAGAGAAGATATGCTAATATAAAGCGTGAAGCGATCTTCGGAGTGCAGATCATGTTTTCAATGTAGAAGAATGAAGTTCTAACTATACCTAAACCAAAAGGTTAAAGGAAAATAAACCTAGTGAAAATTGCATCTGGAGACAACACTTGAGCGATCAACTAGAGTATATGGGATAGCAGTCCAGAGCTTGTCTCCATCCAGAGCAGGCTTTGTTTTTAACGAAAGCATACTCTAGGGGAAAAGTGTTAACCAAATTTTTAACCAAGCATAAGTCAACGGAAGTTAGAACGTCAAGATGAAGATGAAATGACTCGGAAACTTGAAGGCACACTTAGAAGGAATAGAGAAACACATCGGAGAAATTTCACATGTATTAGAGCCAAGAACATAGGTCGGTACTAAGCTACATAGGTCGGTACCGACCTATAAATCCCCTTCGGATCACCTCCCAAACTCTATACTTCTCATACACTTCTCCAATAGCTCGTGATCAAGTGGTTTTCCCAAAGTATGGATAACCAATTCCACAATTGAAGATAATAAAACCAAGAAAGTAGGGAAACTCAAGTAATTGAGGAAAGATTACTAGAATTAACCAAAAGTCGATGAAAAGATCTTGGAACCCATCAGCTAGAAGATAGAAGAAAAGAGCAAGAGTTGAAGTTGGATTTGGACCAACAAGTATAGCTCGATGCTGAGCTACATATATCGGTACCGACCTATCTTATTGGGTCATTGTGCTTTAATTTCTCTTATACAACTCAGGCCTTCATCTAAACTCCAGTACAAGCAGGCCTCTAGCCTATTACCTCTATTTCCCTATAAATATCAACATACTGCAACATATTGAAGGATCTGGTTTCTACAAACTCCTTACGCAGAAGCTCTACCTCTTCTTTATCTTCTACCTCTACAAAATAGTCACCTAAGCAGCTATTATTGGCAGTTCTTAGCCGTAGAACTTGTCAAACCCTAGTAGTAGTGACTTATACACTGTAATCCTCTGTAATCTCATACAAACTTTCTCAAATCAACAATCAATAAAACTATAAAGTGGACATATGTCAAAGATTTTCGAACCACTATAAAAGTCTTTTGTCTCCATTCTATTTTCTTTGATTCCAATATTATCTACTAGATCTTGATCTCACAGGTTCTGTACAATGCAATATTAGGTGTTGATCCATTTTTGACGTCAACATCCTGCCTTTTCAATTCAACGATTGTTTCAACCACAATTCCTCCATATATGCTCTAAATGAGGAAAACCAAGATACTATGCAAATTAGAAAAATGAGATGGCCGCAATGGTGCTGCTTTTGTCATCAAATTCCAAGGTCATTGTTAGCACCAAAATTGGTCACTAACCTTGTTGAGAAAGATTGTGAAGAGATATAAATGATGAAGATAAATTAAACAAAGAAGAAAATGCTAATTCAAATGCAGAAAGTAAGAACACCGGATTTATAGTGGTTCAACGTAATTGCCTACGTCCACTTTGAGGTTAAACTTTATTGATCTTCTTAATGATTGATTACAAATACAATTCGTAGATCAAATGCTTGAATGAAGTTGCTAAGTAAAGAAGATGAGTCTGAAAAATGGCAGAGTCTCCCCAGTGTTCCCGGAAAAAAGGTCCTTTTCACTGTGCCCCTGCCCCTCTATTTATAGACAAAGATGGGTTGGACATCCCAGGTGGGCTCGGCAGCCGAACGTCTTGGCCCAAATGGAATGGTCGCCGCATGCCGAACCAAATAGGCCGATCACTTGAATGCCGAACCACCCTCTCTATGCCGAACGATATGCTTGCGGCGTGGGAAGAGTAGAACGAATATTAGTTGAAGCCGAACGTCTTCTGGCCGAACAATGTCTTTGGCCGAACGAGAGCTTTGGCCGAACGATGCTTCTGGCCGAACGATGTTTCTTGGCTAAACGAGAGCTTTGGCCGGACGTTGCCTTTAGCCGAGCAGTGCCTTTGGCCGAACGATGGCTTGTGACGAACGACACAGCCATGCCGAGCAGTTGTACATGCCGAACGTCTTCCGATGCAGAGTACTACTAGATGCCGAGTGCTACTGAATGTCGAGTACTCCTGAACGCCGAGTGCTACTGAATGCCGAGTACTACTAGATGCCGAGTACTTCTGGATGCCGAGTACTACTAGATGCCGAGTACTTCTGGATGCCGAGTACTCCTGAATGCCGAGTAGTCCTGGATGCCGAGTACTACTAGATGCCAAGTACTTCTGGAAGCCGAGTACTACCCAATGCCGAGCACTCAGTTGCCTGGTCAAATCTCCAGGAAACACTTGCCCCCCAAAGTGTATTACGTGACTGAACGTGATACGCTTTGAGTTTTGCAACCTTCATGTTTCATTTTAAACCCTTGATTAATTTCGAATGGAGATGCCCTTTTGAGTATATCAGTGGTTGTGTTGTGTGCGTGCTATGGGATGAATGCCGAACAGTACGCTCGAAGCCGAACGTTCCTTATGTGCCGAACAATCCTACGTTTTGAAGCCGAACGATACAGCTTTGACCGGTTCTACCGGATATAGCCCCTTCGACTTCCACCTTTTTCTTCTATAAAACCATGTCCTTCCCCTCTTCTCTCCTTTACTCTTTTACTTCTGCCACACTTCAAAGATTTGCACTTCTCGCCAACCGATCAGATTCAAAACCTAACTACTCCTTCCTAAGCTCCAATCTGCAAACTAGGTATTATTCCTTGTACAATTCGAATAGGTTTCAAACGAGATGGCCGAGTGTGTCATGTAGAAAGCTTTCGAGTAGGTCGTCTTTATCGCTGAACGATGATGCGAGGTGAGGAGGAATGATTTGGAGTGTTTGCACATATGACCATTGGACTTAGCTTCTTCGTGTCGAACCGAGGCTAAAAAAGAAGAATGAAAGTGTTGGAGGTGGTAAGGGTGTTGGATGGCATAGCTCTGGTTCGGCGTATGTTGTCATGCGCCGGACGGTGAAATGGAGGACTGCCGAACAGTATTTTGGTCGAACAAACCAAGGCCGAACACTCATTAAAATGCCGAACAAAAACTTAGCCGAACAAACCAAAGCCGAACACTTATTAAAATGCCGAACAATAACTTAGCCGAACAAAACCAAGGCCGAACACACTTAAATGCCGAACCATATCAAGGCCGAACAATACAAATGCCGAACAATCATAAACGCCGAACAATACTTAGGCCGAACACCACTTAAATGCCGAACAGTATCTTAGCCGAACAGAACAAATGCTGAACCAAACTTAAGCTGAGCAAACATAAACGCTGAACTACGCTGGACCATGACGAACCAAACCTTGGCCGAACAAACAATACTTAAGCCGAACAATTCAAATGCCGAACCAAACCTTGGCCGAACAATTCAAATGCCGATTCAATCCTAGGCCGAACGATACAAATGCCGACCAATTGTAAATGCTAAACAGCATAAACGCCGAACCATTCTAAGGCCGACCAATACAAATCCTAAACTATACATAACAAAACAGGGACAAGGACCCAGGCGTGCCAGCCTATGAGACTGACCTGGATCATTAACTCTTTGGTTTTTACAGACATAAATCTGAACCTTGATTAACACACATTTTCTGAATCTGGAACTGTAATTACCACAAGGCGCGCTTTTTGAGACGGTCAGCGATGACGGTCTTCGAAGGCGACGATTCGAAACTCGTTTTCGTATCTTCGTAATCTCTAGATTCTCATTGCTTATACACGATTGCTTGCACTAGTTTACACACCACGTGGGGGGAATACTCGTATTGTTAATTCTAACATTCAACGTTTTTCAAGTATAGTTTTCACAGGCACTTAGACAGATTCATTATTTATTGGGGATGTCTAAAAATTCTAGCTCCGCCACTATATCTAATAGGCCTAGGCCATCATCAAGGCAAGAAGCCGCTGATACTTCAAATCCGTCGACTTCCCCTGCCCATAACTTGGCTCCTGATGCCCTGGAGGCAACAATTCTCTTAGACAATCCGATCGACTCACAGGCTTCGAAGATTAATGAAGTCGCACTTCGATGAATATGCTCCATCCATGGGATTTCTTTTGCCGATGTGTTGGTCCCGTCGCGACACGATCGTCCTCACCTGCCCCCAGTTGGATATACCACCTGCAACAAGTTCATGTGCTAGATGGGCAGCGTGCCTCCATTCAATTTATTTCTTCGGGACATGTTGCAGTACATAGACATTGCCCCATCGCAGCTGCATCCAAATGGTCACGCGTTTATATACGGGACCTACCTACTCTTCATGGCCGTCTTCTCTAGGCCTCCAACTTCTGGCAACATCAGATACATTTATATGATCAAGAAGCGGAAAGATAGTCCCTCCTTCATGTTCCTCGAGCCGTACCACAAATGCCAAATCTTGACAGGAGCATGTAGCAAATTCGCCTTGTACAAACAGGAATGGTTTTATGTGCGTTGCCCTCCTAGTTTTGCGAGGAGATGGGTTGAAGGCAGTAAGTCTCTTTGCTGGGTCATCATTCGTGTTTAATTGGAGTTATGCTTTTCCTAACTCCTCGTTTCATCTTTTCAGGTATTAATCCGCGTCCGGAGGGCCGAGGATATTCTAAGGCCGTCGAAGCCATTATAGCTCTTCCTACCGAGGAACGAGACATCCGAACCATCATTTCAAATGAATCATTGTCGAGGTTCGGCTTGCTAGCCCCTGGCCGTCGGATTAGCCTTCCGGAGGGCGTTTCCATTCCCAAGCCAGCATCCGGTAAAGGGAAAAAACAAGCTGGGTCGTCATCACGCCACACTCCCGATGCGCACGAAGAGGGTGAGCATAAGGAGGATGAAGCTCCCGAAACTCAAGGCGAGAATGTGGGTCCCGCTTGGAATCCGGCGGTCGAAGTTCACGACATTGAAACGTCATCGTCCCCTTCGAAGGGAAAGAAGAAGTTAAAATACAAGATATGGAAGGAGAAAGTTGGCGAAACTTCAAAAGTTACGCTCATCCCACCAGAGAAAGAGGCTTCCTCACAGCACATGGAAAGTTCTCTAAGGGGTTTGTCGAATCTTTCCATCCCCGACGATATACTTAATTACGGGTTTGACGATCCTGAAGCCCTCAAGTTTTCTTCCCCCGCTAGAGGCAATGCGAGAGTTCAACTCCCAGTCTAGGGAGACAATACTCCGATTAGTAAAGATAAAAGAACTGGTCCGTCAGGGGGAACACTATGATACACACGCACATACACATTCCATCATACACTTCAAGTTTTTTCTTATTCCCCGGATTTTTCTTAACTCGTTGTTATCTTTATTCTTTGTAGGTGACATGGGGTGCTCTCACGGACTCGATCGCCTTCACGGCTCTTCCATATTTCATCATCCCGGACGGGATTCAGGTTCGGGCAGACGCAGGGACAAAGATGATTACGAAGATAGAGACAACCGTCCCCGCGATTCGTCTTATCGTAAGAAGGCATATTCCCAATCTTCATAGTCCCGTGATCCTCTTCCTCCAACTGAGTTGGATAGAGAGAAGTCTTCACAGAAGGGGTCCCAACCCGATGCTTCTCGAGAATAACACTCCGGTTCGTCGAGTACAAGGCAAATTCGGGAGCAACGAAAAAGAGCGGAACTTTCAAAGCCTCCTCCCCCTACTCCCGCGGTTGACCCAACTGTAGCAGAGAAGATGGTCGATCTTAAGGCCAAATTCCCAAAAATTTGTTTTGATGATCTGAAATTCCTCCTAGCTATTCATCATATCCCTGGGCACGTGAATCAGAGTGCCAGTGCCTGTAACAACGACGTCTATGTTCAACATGACGCGTTTGTACACTTGGTTGAAAAGATCTCAGAAGTGTTTGTTGAGCGACAATATGAAATTGATCGACTGAAATTGGAGGCTGGCTGTGACAAGAATATCATCAAGCATTAAGACGAAGAGCTTGCTTCGTATAAGTCGAAGCTGGAAGCCGCTAAGCAAAGTGCAAAAGATACTGCTGAGGCAGTCATTCGTTTAGAGATGGCTCACAAGAAGGAACTTGATGAAGCAGTCTAGCGTAGCGGTGCCCTTGCCTTAGAAAAAGATTCTATCCAAAAGGAAAGGGATGCGCTCGCCATACAAGTCAAAGAGTTGAAAGAATTACTCTCCAAGGAGAAAGAGGACAAAGTAGCTGCTCAAGAAGAGTCACAACGATACTGTGATGAAATCGTTGCTACTCGGCTCTTGAAAGCGAAGCTTGATGACGAACTTGCTGGGGTTGAATAAATGAAAGACGAAGCTCATGAGGAGGGCAAAAGAAAAGCTGTGGAGGAGATTGACTCTCGCCTCGAGGCGGCCACAGAAGCCGGCAGGGAAGAGGTCAAGTGCATGTTTGACCCGTTGATTGCTGAGTATGGCGCCCGCGTCCTTATGCATCGCGACTTGACATTCTTGGGCGAGGGCTATCTCGAATCCCTAGCCGAGGCCTGGGAAACTTTAGTGAAGATTAGGAAAACCGAGTCGGGCTCTGAGGAAGTCGATGAGGATGCCCTGGTGAAGGAGTTTCTTAGAGGGAACGAGCCGGCGGATTTATCAGCAGCCTTGGCGCTTTATAGCAAAGGCTCTCCCCTTCCAAAAGAGAAAAGTGATGAAGCTGGCCCATCTGGGGCTAAGACTACGGCTCCTCATACCGCTGCTCCTCCTACTACTCAACCGGCCGGTCGGCCGACACTTGACCCATTCGAGCAGCATGCCGGCTACGATCCTAAAGATCCCGGGCTCGGCATTCATGTGCTATCTCCTATTCTGGAGGGTGAAACTCCACGCGCAACTGATAGCCAGCCAGAACCCGGTAGGAAACTCTTCTTTTTTAGAAGTTAAAAGATCTGTCACTTTCCAGCAGTGGTTATTCGTTCTAGTGTTCATTCTTTATGTTTTCATGCAGGCTGCTCTGACCCCGAGCCAACTTCGAGGAGCGATGACGCCAAGGAGGAAGCAGAGAAAGCAAGCGACGTTGCTCATGCGGGAGTAACTCCTGGCCCTGACGCTCAAGTGATCGGGGTGCTAGATGATGATAAGTTTGACACTTCATCTCCTGCCGAAGGGAGCTATGAAATCGAGATCACTGGCGCCTCCCAACATACTTCGAAGATGAGCATGAAAGAGCGTCTCGCCGAAGAGGAGAAAAAGAAAGTCGAGATCAAAGTTGAGCCTGAAATTTTAGAACTTACCGACCCGCGGAATAGACCTTTGAAGATCATCCTCCCTGGCAAATCCAAACCGCTGAATGTTCCTTCTCCCACTCCTGAGTCCTCTTCTTTAGCAAGCAAGAAATCCAAGAAGAAGCGTGAGGGAGAGGAATCGTCCGAGAAAACAAAGGAAGACAAGAAGAAGAAACCAAAGAAATAGTCGTTAAACTCATTCAACGAGATTATGCTTAAGTCTTGTAACTACTTTCCTCTTTTGTTTCCGAAGTTTATGTAGATAGGTTTTTGATTCCAAGTTTTGGATGAATAATTGTGTAACCTTATTTTGGACTATTAAATAAAGTTTAGTTCCTTAGTCGTTTGAACGATTCTTCGAAGTGGTACACTTCTTGTTCTGCATTTCCTGAGTACTTAGAATTTTTTTCTAAAGTCGCGTTCCAGGGACTCATAGTAACTTGATCCGCATTCAGGGGATTCGGAGATTGAGATTGTTTATTCTCTAGTCCGCACTCTGGGGACTTAGAGTACTCCGGTCCGCACTCCGGGGACTTGGAGATTGAAATCGTTTACTCTAGTCCGCACTCTGGGGACGTCTAGTCCGTGCTCTGGGGACTTAGAGTACTCCGGTCCGCACTTAGGGGACTCGGAGATTAAAATCGTTTATACTCTAGTCCGCGCTCCGGGGACTTAGAGTACTCCGGTCCGCACTCAGGGGACTCGGAGATTAAATTCGTTTATACTCTAGTCCGCGCTCTAGGGACCTAGAGTACTCCGGTCCGCACTTAGGGGACTCGGAGATTAAAATCGTTTATACTCTAGTCCGCGCTCCGGGGACTTAGAGTACTCCGGTCCGCACTCAGGGGACTCGGAGATTAAAATTGTTTATACTCTAGTCCGTGCTCCGGGGACTTAGAGTACTCCGGTCCGCACTCAGGGGACTCGGAGATTAAAATCGTTTATACTCTAGTCCGCACTCCGGGGACTTAAAGTACTCCGGTCCACACTCAGGGAACTCGGAGATTAAAATCGTTTATACTCTAGTCTGCGCTCCGGGGACTTAGAGTACTCCGGTCCGCACTCAGGGGACTCGGAGATTAAAATCGTTTATACTCTAGTCCGTGCTCCGGGGACTTAGAGTACTCCGGTCCGCATTCAGGGGACTCGGAGATTAAAATCGTTTATACTCTAGCCCACGCTCCGGGGACTTAGAGTACTCTGGTCCGCACTCAGGGGACTCGAAGATTAAAATCGTTTATACGAGTTCGTACATCGTACAGGATAATGTAGTTTTAGTAATTCATCACCCGACTATGAGATATAGAAACATTAGTAATTCATGGAAAATACGGCTTCAAGCCTTTATTAATGAAAAGTAACTAAACTGCTTGATTACATGGCTGAAAAGAAACTAAGTTACGATTGAATGAAAACATACAGGAGATAACTGTGCCTAAAACAGGAAAGAAACGTACTAAATGTAATAATGTTGCAAATGTTCACTGTTCCACGCTTGGGGGAGTGTCGCGCCATCAACGGTCGCTAGCTTGAATGTTCCCTCTCCAAGCGTCCGTTCAATGACGTATGGACCTTCCCAGCTAGGATTCATACACGATGGTACCGGGAAAACTCGTTTCAAAATGAGATCACCCACATCAAAAATCCTCGGGCGGACTCTGCCGTCGTAGTAACGCTTGACTCGGTGCCTATGTGTTGCCGCCCTTAATTCGGCCTCTTCACGTTTTTCATCGATGTAGTCCAGCGATTCCAACAAGAGGTCCTTATTCGTCTTGGGATCATAATATGCCACTCGATGTGATGGAACTTCAAGTTCCACGGGTATAACGGCTTCCGAGCCGTATGCCAAGGCGAATGGAGTGTGGCCGGTCGCGGACTTGTGGGTAGTTCTATAAGCCCATAATGACGTAGGGAGCTCATCTACCCATTTGCCTCCGACCTTTTCCAAACGCTTCTTCAGTATGGACTTGATTATTTAGTTAACGGCCTCGACTTGTCCGTTAGCTTTTGGGTGTGCAACGGCGGCGAATTTCTTCTCAATGCCATACTTTAAACAGAACTCTTTGAACTCTCTACTTTCAAATTGCGTCCCGTTGTCCGTAATGATGGTACGAGGGAGGCCAAAGCGGCATATAATGTTTCGTACAATGAAGTTAATGACCTTCTTAGAGGTGATTGTGGCCAAAGGTTCTGCCTCAGCCCATTTTGTGAAATAGTCGACTGCAACTATCGCGTATTTCGCACCACCATTGGACATAGGCAAAGAGCCGATTATGTCGATTCCCCAGATTGCAAATGGCCAAGGACTAACCATTTGTGTGAGTTCTGTTGATGGAGTCCTCGGGACTTTCGCATATCTTTGACACTTATCACATTTCCTTGCGTAGTCTGCAGCGTCCCGATTTATGGTCGGCCAGTAATATCCATAGCGGAGGATATTTTTTGCTAGTGTGTGCCCCCCACTATGGTCACCGCATTCTCCCTCGTGTACCTCCTTCAAGACCCGTTTCGTCTCATCATGAGCGATGCATCGTAATAAGAGGACTGAGAACCCCTTTCTATACATTAATCCATCCTGCATCACGTATCGCGTGGCCTTTCGAAGGATCTGTCGTCTTTCGCTCCTTTTCTCTGGTAAAGCCCCGGTTGTTAGGTATAGTTTGAACGGGGTTATCCACGATTCCCTTTCGATTCCTGTTTCCATCACAGAATCAACTTTCATTGCGTCTATACTTGGGGCATGCAATGCCTCAACGGGAAACAGTCCCATTTGCTGAGCATCGCCAGTGCTTGCGAATTTTGCCAATAAGTCGGCTTCTTTGTTCTGTTCACGCGGGACATGCGAAATGTCATAACGCTCAAGGTTTGACAGCAGTTCTTGAACCAGAACAAGGTACGGAGCAAGCTTCTGTCCCTTTGCTTGATAATCTCCTCGCACTTAGTAGACCACCAACTGTGAGTCACAAAAGATTTCAACTGATTTTACCCCGAGTTCTCCAATGAGTTTTAAGCCCGCAATCAGTGCTTCATATTCTGCTTCGTTATTTATAGCCAGGAAGTCGCGCTTCAGAGCTTAACAAACCGATCAATTTTCCGGAGTTACCAGGACTACGCCAGCACCAGAGCAACGGTCGTTTGATGCTCCATCGGTGTACAATTTCCATCGAACAGGGGGAATGACATCGTGATTATCTGGTTCGTTGGGTATGGTAAACTCAGCGATGAAATCTGCTAACGCTTGCCCTTGTATGGCTCTTCGTGGCAAGTAGGTGATATCGAACTGGCTCAATTCGATGTTCCATTTTAGCAATCTTCCAGAAGTTTCTGGTCGTTGGAGTACCTGCCGTAGGGGTTGATCGGTATAAACACTGATTGAGTGTGCTTGAAAGTATGGGCGCAGCTTACGTGATGCAATCACCAAACAATAGGCCAATTTCTCGATTTTAGGGTAATTTCTTTCTGCCCCCGTTAAACGCTTGCTAACATAATACACCGGCTTCTGGATTCGGTCCTCCTCGCGAACTAAAGCCGCACTTATCGCATGTGGGGATATAGCCAAGTATACGTACAGCATCTCGTGGTCTACTGGTTTTGACAGCACTGGTGGACTCTCCAGATGCCTCACCAGATACCGGAATGCTTCCTCACAACTAGATGTCCATTTGAAATTCCTCTTCCCTTTCTTTATTATATCAAAGAAAGGAATGCACTTGTCCGTGGCTTTGGATATGAATCAACTCAGTGCAGCCACTTTTACATTCAAGCTTTGCACTTGTTTTATGGTTCTAGGGACCTGCACATCTTGAATAGCTTGAATCTTTTCTGGGTTGGCTTCAATTCCCTTAGAATTGACGATGAATCCCAAAAACTTCCCCGATGCAACGCCGAAAGAACACTTCAGAGGGTTGATCTTCATTCCATAATATCTGAGTATGTCGAACATCTCAGCCAAGTCTCGAATGTGGTCGTTTGACTGTCGTGACTTCACGAGCATGTCATCCACATAGACTTCCATCGTTCTACCAAGTTGGTCTTTGAACATTCGATTCACCAAACGCTGATAAGTCGCTCCTGCGTTTTTTAGTCCGAAGGGCATTACTACATAGCAATATAGCCCAACGTCTGTGACGAAGCTGGTGTGTTCTTGGTCTGGAATATGCATCGGGATTTGATTGTAACCCGAGTATGCATCCATGAATGATAACAGCTCGTGTCCTGCAGTAGAGTCGACCAACTGATCAATCCTAGGCAACGGGAATCTGTCCTTGGGGCACGCTTTGTTCAGGTCGAAATAATCTACGCAATTTCTCCATTTCTCATTCGCCTTTTTCACCAACACGGGATTCGATACCCATTCAGGGTAGAGGGCGTCGCGGACGAACCCATTGGCTTTGAGTTTGTCCACCTCCTCTCTGAGAGCAGCGGACCTCTCTAGGTCCATTCCTCTCCTTTTTTGTTTAACAGGGACGTGTTTCGGGTCTATGTTCAACAAATGACTCGTAATGGCGGGAGAAATCCCGCACATATCAGAATGCACCCAGGCGAAAACATCAAGATTTGCCCGGAGGAAATCACTAAGGTCTTCAGTCATTGAGGGGCCGAGTTGTGATCCGATCTTCAGCACTCGCGATGGATCATCTCGGCTGACTGAAATGTCAATCGTTAATTCAGCCGGCGCTGCCTTTTCTTCCCTAGGTTTCTCATCGTCATCTCTCGGATCTATGTCTCTGAAGATCCGAGAATTATGCCCGAGCCAGGGCTCGGGCACTACTTGTCAATCATCATTATTAAGGATGCGGACATGAATGTCCGCAACCTTTCCTTTCTCCCTCCGATGGGCCTCTCTGAGCTTTGCCACATAACATGCCCGACCGGTCGCTTGGTCGCCATGAACAACTCCTACTCCTTTGTCAGTCGGGAATTTCAAAGTCAAGCACCATGGGTCTAATGCCAGCCTAAACTCAGCCAGGGCCGGTCGGCCCAAGAAAACATTATACGGAGAATCCACATCCAAAACTACGAAGGGTAGGATTCACACCCTCCAACGTTCACCTTGTCCCAGTTCAACTGGTAACTCGACATACCCCACAGCATCGGTCGCTGCGCTATTAAAGCCGTGTATACGGGCTTTGGACGGTTTCAAGTCCTTTGTTTCCATTTTCATCTGGTCATAAGCCTTCTTGAAGATGATGTTGACAGAACTTCCACAATCAATCAGAATCCTTTTCACATAAGCCGGTCCGATTGTCGCAGATATGACCATCGGGTCGATGGTTGGGGCCTCCACTTGGTCAGCATCTCTGTTTCTGAACACTATATCGTCTGTCATCACGCGCAGCTGCTTAGCAGGGGTCCCATCCTCCGTGTTCAAACAACATTCGAAATCTGCATGCTTCAGGGCACTAGCGTACCGCTCCATCTCCTACCAGTTCTTATCCGCGGGGTGTGGTTCGCCGATGATCGTGATTATGACTAGTCAACCCACAGTCCGGGCAGGTTCATCGTGATGACGCGGAACTGGAGCACGACCTGGGTTGGATGTTCCCTGTCCTCCTCCCTGAGGATCCTTCACAAATTATTGCAACTTCTTCTGCCTGATCAACTTCTCTATGGCATCGTGTAGGTGTCTGCATTCTTCCGTATTGTGCCCGTAGGTCTCATGGAAGCGGCAGTACTTTCCAGTCCGTTTCTGTTCCTCGGTTGACTCTTTTGGACGTGGCTTTCTGTACTGGAAGGTATTGCAGGTTGAGAGGTAAATATTCTCAAGAGACGCATTCAATGGGGTATACTCGTTGTAGCTCGGAATTCTCGGCTTCCACTTCCCTGCTTCTCTCTTCTTCCCTTGATTTCTTCCTCCGGATTCCTTAGGCTGCCCAGGCTTGTTCTGGACATTGACTTGGACCTTTCCTGAGTTGTCTCCGGACTGCTTCACAGCAATGTTGCTTTTCACGGACTCTTGGACAAGTCCTGGTGCCTTATCTCGCCTTACCCACGTAGCTTCCTCTCGTCTTATGAACTGGTGTGCCTTTGAGTAAAAACGTTCTAGCGTAGTCAGAGGTTTTCCTGCCAATCAGTCTCCAAATTCAGAATCCGGATCCATACCTCTCATTACAGCCATTAGAATTGCATGATCATTGGGATTACTGACTTCAGTTGCCGCAACATGGAATCTTTGTAAATATTCCTTCAATGACTCCCCAGGATTTTGGATTACACTTGACAGAGACATTACGTCCTTTGGACGAGTAGTGTGTATTCTGAACTGCTCAATAAACTTCTTTGCCAACTCCTCGAAATTGGATACGGACCGCGGAGGAAGTTGGGTGAACCACATAGTAGCGATCCCAGACAGAGTAATCGGAAAACATCTACACTTGGTTGCATCATTTGCTCTAGCTGAATCCATCATCCACTCGTACCTCATGACATGTTGTCTGGGGTCAGTCTTTCCCTCATACGCAGGGATAGTTAGCATACTAAACTTTCTGGGGTACGCCGCCTGCAGCACAATATCTGTGAACGGAGTATGACTTCTTGATACTCCCCAATCGTCATTCGATAAGCCTTGATTTTCTTTCATCAATTGCCTAACCGTGGCTGTCAAATCTGGTGTTTGTATGGAAGGTGGAAGGTTAGAGTCTGTTCTACGTGACTGTCCATGCTGATGCCTCCTCTCCTGGCGATCTGCCAAACGTGCATCTTGAGGTTCGACATCGTTAGCGTTTTGATGGTATGGGCCTCCAGCCTCCACCTGCACTCCAGTTCCTAAGTTTCCAGCTCCGGCTTGGTCACGGTCTCCAGCTGTCTGAACAGCAGCACCTTCCCGCGCAGCTTCAGTCTTACGGCGTCTGCGACTGGGAGGTTCATCAGAGGAAGTTGAGCTGTCGGATGAGGAATAAGGAGCGGGATTGCCCCCAGCATTCTGTTGTTGCTGTTGAGTGAGTTGTGCCATCAGGTTGGCGTTAGCTTGCATCTGCTCTCCTAGTTGTCTCCTGCTTTCCCTGAGTTCTCTCATCAAGTCGTTGAACTCTATTCTGGTGACAACTGGAGTCTGGTCCTGGGCGGCAATTCCTAAACTCGGAATCGCTGGCTGATTGCTAGGTCCTGCTTGTTGCACGCTAGTAGTTTCATGGGAATCCGCATTATGAGAAGCTGACCTGGTACGTGGTCTTGCCATTGTAGAGTTATTGGTATGAACTCTGAGTAGAATCAACGGATGTCCTATCAATGAGTCAGATCTTCTTTGGGGTATTTGTTCAATCCAGTAGCTTCAAAGCAGATCCTTGAGGTCTGAGAATTCAATTCTCAGTGAAAGCACCAAAGTGTTAGCACCAAAATTGGTCACTAACCTCATTGAGAAAGATTGTGAAGAGATATAAATGATGAAGATAGATTAAACAAAGAAGAAAATGCTAATTCAAATGCAGAAAGTAAGAACACCGGATTTATAGTGGTTCAGCGTAATTGCCTACGCCCACTTTGAGGTTGAACTTTATTGATCTTCTTAATGATTGATTACAAATACAATTCGTAGATCAAATGCTTGAATGAAGTTGCTAAGTAAAGAAGATGAGTCTGAAAAATGGTAGAGTCTCCCCAGTGTTCCCGGAAAAAAGGTCCTTTTCACTGTGCCCCTGCCCCTCTATTTATAGACAAAGATGGGTTGGACTTCCCAGGTGGGCTCGGCAGCCGAACGTCTTGGCCCAAATGGAATGGTCGCCGCATGCCGAACCAAATAGGCCGATCACTTGGATGCCAAACCACCCTCTCTATGCCGAATGATATGCTTGCGGCATGGGAAGAGTAGAACGAATATTAGTTGAAGCCGAACGTCTTCTGGCCGAACAATATCTTTGGCCGAACGAGAGCTTTAGCCAAACGATGCTTCTGGCCAAACGATGTTTCTTGGCTAAACGAGAGCTTTGGCCGGACATTGCCTTTAGCCGAGCAGTGCCTTTGGCCGAACGATGGCTTGTGACGAACGACACAGCCATGCCGAGCAGTTGTACATGCCGAACTTCTTCCGATGCCGAGTACTACTAGATGCCGAGTGCTACTGAATGCCGAGTACTCCTGAACGCCGAGTGCTACTGAATGCCGAGTACTACTAGATGCCGAGTACTTCTGGATGCCGAGTACTACTAGATGCCGAGTACTTTTGGATGCCGAGTACTCCTGAACGCCGAGTAGTCCTGGATGCCGAGTACTACCCAATGCCGAGCACTCAGTTGCCTGGTCAAATCTCCAGGAAACAGTCATAAAATAGCCATTTTTCCCCTTGTGTATTTAATTTATTATATTAATTCATTAATTTCAATTATTTTCACATCATCATATTATTAATATTTATTAAAATTATTTTTCAAATTTCCATGGTATTACAACTTGAAACAAATTTAGTGAAACAACCAAAAATTGGTTATTGGTAGCATCATATGAACCGATAAAATAATGAAGTTTACATAATCAGACAATCTATAGAGAATAATATTTCACATATACATGAATCACAATATGATGTATGTTTTGGATGAAAATTAGCTGCAAAAGTTATCTACTAAATGAGTTCAATATTATAGAAGGGTATTTTCTATATTCCTTTAGGTTCGAAAAAGCGTACGAGTCTTGGAATTTGGAACCAATCTCATATATATCTCTGTAAACATGCTAAAAAATTTCTTGGGCATGATTGAAATGCCATACCGAGTGCATAAGAAAACGTTGAAACTATATAAACATTCAACATTAACTAATAGATCCACAAATCGAATACTTTCGCTTGAGTGTTTACAATTGCCATTTTGGAAAATACACTAGAATCGTGAGCGCGTACCATGTTGAATTAGGGGCAACAGGCATTGAGGTAGAAGAAGAATTTAAAAAATATCATTTTCATTCAACAAGGACAACATTTTTAACTTGTGTTACCATAAATAATATACAACATCCCATCATAATTAATGCACTATTCGATGAATTTGATATTTTGTGATTTAAATTTTATTTATATATTAGTTATAATAGATTATTGTTGTTGTTGTTGTTATTGTTATCGAAAGTTAAGCTGGGTTTTTATAGGGCCTCTTACCCGTTTTATTATTAATTGAAAAAGGATTACAAAGGTGTATGATTTAATACAAAAACTAAGACTAACATTAAATCTCTATCAGATTTAGTAACTAACTCATTGTACCCATACGTCTTCACTTTTTCTTTAACTATCCTACAACATTCAAATACCACATCCTTGCTTCTTCTTCTTTGGTTTTCAAAATTCCTTAAGGTCCTTTCCATCCATATCTCAATCACTGAAACCATCAAAGTATAGAACAACAATTCAGATTTGTAGCATTTCCATCTTGTTGCTTGAAAAATCATATGCCATCCTACTTTCCTATCTTGCACTAGCTGGTGATACCACCAATTTGCATCACATTACCCATATTGAATGACTGAAAGAACACTAAAAAAATAAGTGGTTGTTCATTTCAATATGATCTTTGCAGAACACACAGCTCAAAAGATTTGGCATACCTAATTGAGATAGCTTGTCTTGAGTTTGTAAGGTGTTGACTCTCCAAAGAAATAGGCTCCAGTTCTGGCTACCTAAGCTATCCCAAATTCTTGATGACCAAGGGTCATTGTATTAGGAGACGTTACTACATAAGAGATTGTAGACAAGATTAATATAATGTGCATTAGTAGGAGAACCCTATAGAACTGTGTTTTGGTCATTTATCATTAGCTTAGCACTTAAAATTTGTCTCTAACTTAATCTCACCTGACTGCTACTAGAATGTGGATGGTTGATGGAATTATTATGGAAATAATCAACAACCTTTGCATTTAGAGGAATTCCATATTGCATTTTTTTCAAGAATCAGAATTTTTTTCATTTAGAATGAACAACCAAGATGCCTAGGGCGGATTTTAAAAGGAAGAAGGGATGCTAGAACACTTATTATTGCTGTTGATACAAATTACATTATTTATATATAAGGTTTACAAAATATTTCATTGTTAATTATGTAAATATATGATTTGTTTAGTGTAAAAAATTTGAAATAACTATATTAATTAGAAACAATAATGCCAATATAATATCTATCAAATCCTTTTTATATTTAATTGAATAACATTTGTTCCAAAATAAATGATGTAAAATGTGCACTTATATATATATATTAATAATTTATTTGAATATAAAAATTTGAAAATAATAAATAATGTAGTGAATTTTTTATTTTCAATTAAATCTGTTCGTTTATCCAATTTATTATATATATATCTGTGTGTGTGTGAGTATAATTTATAATGTCCTATATAAATGTGTAATACAAAGTTATAAATTATCAATGTGTCCAGAATTTTTTTATGAACCTAATGATGCCAGTTATGCGATTAGAGTTCGTATGTGAAAGATATAAGACCAATAAGTTATAGGTTATTTATGCAAAAAGTATATAATTAATGGCTTAATAACACTTCTCCATACCCGATACAATCTTGTCTCGATAGCCATCGATGACTGACTTTCTTAATGTTGACCCTGAAAATCGCTGCCATCTGACCGTGATAAGAAGTGCCACTATCTCCATCGCTATTAACTCGTCATGTCATTTTGATCTATACAAGTTTCCTCCTTTAACCCATGCCATCGCTAGCTAGGGTTTCAGATCGAAAACCTTGTTCATTAACTGATGTCAATCCTATGCTAATCAGTTATCGCTATTGCCTTCATCGGGTCATTCGTCTCATGTCGAGAAAATCGATACCACCTATGACGCCGATGACGTACTTCTATTAATGGTCAACTTAGAGAGTATCATAATTGATTAGCATTTTCTGATGATCCGACTGCCCTATCATGCCATCATCACTTGTTTGCCATTGTCTTATTAAGGCGAATGATTTAATGCCTTGTTTACTTGATAATCATATTAGTCGATTATACTTTGAACTGTGAGTTTCACCTTTAAGAGATCTTATCTCTAACTAATTGATAGAATTGCAAAGTCCACCACTAAGGTGTAATATATTTTTGTACAGAGAGAATGAATTTCTAAATCTATAGAATGAGGCATCTAGATATATTTATAGCAGCATTAATGAGATATGTAAAATATCTTACCTAGATCCATTATTCAAGTTATGGCCCATTATAAGTGAGATCTTATCTCAAATAATTTATTAAACTCATTTAATTAAATCATACCTACTTATAACTTAGCCTACCTAGTTTTCAAAAACATTAAATAATTCAGTCACTAAAATAATATATACATACATACCTACGTGTGTGTGTGTGTGTGTATATATATATATATAGACACACTATTATTGATTAGTCAAAATAAAATTAAATAAATATGTAACACACACATATATATTTAATCATTAATTTTAGAATCTCTAATAATAATTAAAAATAATAACAAATTAATTAACATAACCATCATATTAATTTCTCCATAACAATAATTTATAACCTTTATAAGTTCATTCAATAAGTTAATTTCGGTCGAAAATTAGGAGTTGTGGTTCTATGACTTCCAGATGTGAACTTAGCCCTTAGTATTATTTGAAAAAATAAATACTAAAGCACATAAATTTTTTGAATTACAGTAGTAGACACAAGTTCATTTGCTTAAAGAATATATAGGTAAAGTCTAATTTCTTATCTTTTAAACTTACTATAACACCCCGAAAATTTAACAAGAAATTCAATAAGAAAATTAAATTAAAATAAAACAAGGACTAAAATTAAAATTTTCACATACGTTCGAATTTCGCTATGAAACTTGCATTACTGCGTTTGTAGCGATTTTTTGGGCGATTATCATGTATAACATTTCATAATCGGAGTTGATATATAAAAATTACAAGCGTTAGAAGAATGGAAAATATAATAAGAACTTAAAAATAAAAAACTCAAAAATTTACAATGTAACTAGTCAACAGGTAGCGATCGACCTAGGGTGCTAGGCAATCGACTGTGCCTATTTGAAATCGAGCAATTACTGAAACGTTGTCACGTGTTTGAAAGGGTGGGATTTGATGCTAGGTTCTGAATAATTAGATGGGAGTGCATGATCTAACTAAAGATTCACTAACCTAAATCTAACGGCCTAAAATTTTTTGCAACACATATAAACTCTAGCCTAACCTAACCCTAATTTTCACATACCAGTAACTGTAGTGAAACTCTGTCAAAATTTCCCCATTTCTCTAGACCCTAAAATTCTTAAAAATTAAAATAAAATCAACCTAGAAGCATACAAGCATTTGGAGATAGATGGATCAAGTGGAGCTAACATTAGGAGGAGCGATTCTTATGCAAACAGATAGAAAGAGATTAGGCTTGAGGTAAGTGAGAACAATTTAATTAGGTGATTATATACAGTTAAAATTGGTCTATTCTCTATGATTTAGGATGATGTTAGAAACTCGAACTTGAAACTTGTAACCTAGGATAGAAATTGAAATTACTGTAAATTGTTAAACAGATTTGATGCTAGTACACCTCTCCTATGATTATATTACAAAATCCCAAATTGGTAAACCTTAAATTTATGAAACCTTAAATTGGACAACTTGATGTAGAAATTAGAATATAGAATGGTCAATTAGTAATTAGGGTACAACCAAAAGAACCAACAATATAAATTAAACTGAAATCCATAATTGACAACGAAATTAAGGAACCCTAAATTTTGCGCTTGACCAGTCGACCCTGATCCCTAATCGTCGACCGGTGTAGTTGACCAGTTATGGTTAGTGGTTGAACGATAAATGTGTAAAATGCATAATCTGAACCTCGGCCTAAGGCCAAAGTTTTCCAATATATATATATATATAAATGTTAATTGTTTGGGGGCCTACTTAAGGGCATTAGGACGTATGTTAGGACTTGTAGGGAAGCTAGTTCCCTATGAGTGGATGCTAGGTCATTGTGGTATTGGGTAAATGTTGTTTACCCAATTCAGGTGGAAGTAATTGACTACAGACAACGTATTTTCAGAAATGGTACTCATAGAAAGTTCCATGGTGGATGCGCAGCACCGACAAGGATGCCCGATGAAGAGTGGCCCGACCCAATGGCAGCCCTATTATGCACGGATATTGAAGTGACGTGATATAGTTAAAATGGAGGATCTCGGTGCATGTAATAAGGGGCTACACTATAGTCGGGTGGTGGATACAGATGTAGATGATCGGATATTTTGGCGAGTCGGCATTGCATGTCCCCCCTCAGTGCATAGTAAGGTTATGTAGTAGTAATTAGGGGGAAAACCAATCCTCTTATAGCTTAGAGGTGGTGATATTGGTGGGAATAGTTCCACAGTAGCCTAGTGGTAGTATTTTCATAGTTAGTTGCCAAGAGGGCGGTGTTTTACATATTGAGTCGCACTCGGAGCGGTGGCCGATCATTAGATGTAAGGTTCGATCCTTAGTTCGATCTATTACAGTTTCCTACACAAATTGTAGTGTAGGAACGTATTAGACAATAACCCTTAGGTAACAGACCTTAGGAATTCATGGACACTTGTATCACACACTATATCATTTGAAGTAGTATTGAAGTAACTGCACATGATCGTCACATATTTAACTTGTACACATTCACCGGACTTTTTATCTGACCCATTCTCTTCCCTTCTTTTTCCCCCACCACAAGTGGATAGGGCAGCAGATGATCGACCCATTCTTGATACTTGAAGAGTCAAGCTTATCTTTGGAGACTGCTTTTTATCGTATTTTCTCTTCTTGTATTTATCAATCTTATCAGTACAATTTATCTCTTTTATTAGACTTGGTGTGATATTTCCTATGTACTCAGCATCGGACCACGTACTGATTTTCGAAGACCGTGATTTGGATATTTTCTGAGATGGATATTTTCCAAGATGGATATTTTTTATGTTATATATTTTTTTCCTTCCACTATGAGTTCTAAAAGTGCCATATATCTTAGATTATATCTACTTGTATTAGTCTTTGTAATATTAAAATGTTATAACACCCCGACGATCCACATTTCTCGGCATGGCATGAGTCCAAAAGTCACACTGGGCTTCAGATCGATGTACTAGGAGGTGCAGTTTCCATAGTTGGTATCAGAGCATAGGTTCAAATTTCCTTAAGGGTTAGGACCGTATTGAGAGGATGTACTTGGAAAGTTTTTGAAAAGAAAATGGTTTTCAAAAATGATTTTCAAAATAGTCTCTAAAAGTTTTCAAAATAGACTTATAAAAGTGTGTGTATATATATACAAGTATAGATAAAATATTTCAAAATGTTTTTTAAAATTTTTTGTATATCAAAAATCTCTCTTGCTCGTGCCTACGCTAGTGCTCATTCGTGCCTATGCTATCTCTTATCTTTTAACCATATTTATACTATCTACGAAAGTTGCTAATAAAATTCTTAAAACTCACAGATAGAAGATGAGTAATCCTATAGGTTCTAGCTCTAGCGATACAGTCGAGGTCCCGGTGGTGAATATCCTGATATGGTTTCGTTGGTACCTACAGGTGAGGGGACAGACCAAGCTAGATCCCATTAGAGAGCCCATGAAGGGAGAGACAAGTGCGGTCCTACCTGTCCACCTACTGCTAAAGACTTGGTCAGGTATGAAAAGATTTTTCAAAGCCTGGAAGAAAGCCATATGCAGGGACAAAGTCTTATGTGGATTCGAGGTGATGGATCTGCATTTGTGAGAGGATCTTTGGTTTGATGGGTTTGACTGATGAGGTGAGGATGCAGTTAGCTACATGGCAGTTATAGGATGAGGCATTGAGCTGGTGGAAGGTAGTTGAGGTTGAGGATGATGGAGAAGAGATCACCTGGGAAGAGTTCCGTAGGCGATTCGAGGTGAAGTTTCTTTCTAGGGTGAAGGAAGGTGTGCAATTCGAGAAGTTCATTCACTTGAAGCAAGGAAATCTATCTGTTAAGGAATATGTCAACTAGTTCAATGAGCTAGCAAGATTTAGGATGGGACTGATTGACACACCACACAAGAAGGCTCTTAAATTTGCTTAAGGGCTAAACCAACCTGTTCAAGATTTAGCTCTGAGTCATATTCTTATGGCTGCTACATGTGAGGGTCTAATTGAGATGGCCTTGTTAAATATCGTCTCTATGGGAGAAGCCAAGGAAGAGGAACCTAAGAAGGCTAAAGGGAAAGCGCAGCAGAACCAGCGTAAAGGTGGACATGGACCCAATGGAAGGTACAAAAGAAGGATATGCACAGTAGGAAGTGTAGCAGGAGGGAGCATTTCATGAAGGAGTGCAATATAGACCTTTCAAAGGTAAAGTGTTATAACTACGATTAGTTTGAGCATGTGTAGCAGGTATGTGCAGCACCTTAAAAGACTTTTACTCAGGTGGTTCTAGCTTATGCACCAGAGGCAGTCCCTAGCTCGAATGCATAGATAGTGGTGGACAAGTATAAGAAAGGGGTAATCAAAGGTGTGCTTACTCTTTTCGATTTATCTATTTGCACTTTATTTGATACTACGACTTCACATTCATTCATTTCTAGTAGACTTGTTGATGATTTGCACTTAGACACTAGTATAGTCATGGACCTTGTAGTTGTGTCAAAACCCGTAGGTGGATCGGCCTATTTTTCTATGTTATGTAGGGGTTTGAAGTTGTTCATTTTAGGGTTCGAGTTTGATTGTGATACCTTTGTATTAGGATTCTCTAGGTTTGGGCTAATATTAGGCATGGATTGGATGAAAATGTATAGGGCTATTTTAGACTGTGATAGTAAGGTTGTTAGATTGAGCACATGTAGTAGACGTAGATTGGAGGTTTATTGTGATCCTCGAGGATCAGTTATGTGGAGCTACTTATATTCTTTAGAACTATCCTATGATGAGCCAGATACGGTGCCTGTTGGACGTGTTTTCACCGGACCAGGACCACCGGACCAACACTGCCGAGTCAAGGCCAGGAAGGCACTGCCGAATCAAGGTCATCCACTCACCGGACCAACCACTACCGAACCAACCATTGCCGAACCAAAGCTACTTCAACCACTACCGAACCAACCATTGCCGAACCAAAGCTACTCCAACCCTCACCGGACCAACCACTACCGAACCAACCATTGCCGAACCAAGGCGTGCCGAACCAACTTTGCCAGGCCAGATCACGTCAGCCCAGGCCCGCCAGCAGCTATATACATCCAAGACTCCTACCCTCAGCCTCACTGTATAAATAGAGGGGTAGGGGTACAACAATGGCGGACAAGTTTGAGAGCTCAAGCACGGATAGAACTTTAAAACAACTTTCATATACTTGTATCAAAGCTTTGTACTTGTAATCTGAACAGTAAAGGAGAATAACATATAAAGTGGACGTAGGCACATTCTGGCCGAACCACTATAAATCTGTGTGTCTTTTACAGTTTAGTCCCTGCTTTTTATATATTTGCATAAATCACCCAGATCACTAAAAACAACATAGAATCAACTAAATCATACGACTTGGAGGTGTTTTCCCATTTTTTGTTCAAACATTTTTGGTGCTTTCGCTGAGAAATGGGAGCTCGAAGCTTCAGCTTCTCCCACTTAACCTTCTTCCTAACAGCGTCGTTCATTGCTTGGAAAACATGCCTCCCAGGCAGAAAAAAGACGTTAACAAAGGAAAGAACATCGCAACTAGCAGTATTCCAGATCCAGTGGTCACAGATCAAGTAAATCATCCTATTCCAATAGCAGTACCAAATGAAGGTCAGGCAAATCCGACAACCCCTGCCACGGGACAGCCGGTAGCAATTACTAGGGCAGATCTAGACAGGGTTGTGGCTGAAGTGACTAACCGCTTCACATCCCAACAGGAAGCCTTGGTGGACCAACTCATGTCACGTTTAAGGGATGCTGAAGAGTCCAACCACAACACTGAATCATGGGGTGATTCCCAGTCTGGAGGATCTCGGAGGCAACAAAGATCTTCCTTCTTCGAAGAAGCTAACGACAGAAGCGGCCATGGTAGGAGCCGAGACCGAACTCAGTCCGAACGCCGACCCGAGGAAACGCTTGGAACCGAACCCAACGGGGGAGGTACCAGGCGAAGGTCAACCGTAGCTGAGCCTGTCATGCTGCCTAACCACGGAAACGCCAATGAACGGGGCCGAGCTAGAGTCCAGCCCGAAGTTGGACCCGAGGAAGTGCTTAGATCAGAACCCAGCAGGGGAAGATCAAGGCAAGGGCCAGCTGTGGCTGACCCTAGCATGCTCCCAGAAGACCAAAGACAGCCACTGGAAAATATTAGGAATGATAGACGATACCATCCCTACAGGTCATCTGGACGGAATCAATCCTACAGAGAAGAACCAAAGTCATTTCTATCCGCTCCAAATTCTGATGAAAGGATGGCATGCTTGTTCAGAGAGTGCGTCCAACGGGATCAAAGAGATCGAGGGATAGGCGCGAGGGTAACCAGCCCTTTCGCCCGCAATATCGAGATTGCCATCACCCCCCGAGAATGGAAAATGCCAACAATGGAACCTTACAAGGGAACCTCTGACCCCGTTGTACACTTACAGAGATACACACGGCGTATGCTCATGAGCGGAGCAACAGAGGGAGTACTGTGCAAATGCTTTCCACTATTCTTAGCAGATCTAGCTACCTCTTGGTTCTGCCATCTACCCCAAGGATCCATCAGCTCATGGGAGATGTTGAAAGAAAAGTTCATCAGCCAGTTCCACATTCATGTGGAGCACCCCAAGGACGCTTATTCCTTATCAAGTATCAAACAGAAACCTGGAGAGAAAGTGCAGCAATATCTAACCCGATTCAATGCCGCAGCGGCTGCAGTCCAAGATGCCGATGAGAAGCTTATCTTAATGGCCCTCTGTAGTGGGGTGCATCCAGATACTAAATTTGCTAGAAGATTGACAAAAGAAAAACCAGCTACTTTACCCGATTTCTTCCATGAGGCTGGAAAATATATGAGACTTGAAGACGCTGCCACTGAGGGGCAGTAAGGACAACAAAATAAGGCAACTCACGGCAACACGCCCGCTGTAGCAAAGGACGTTCGAAGAAATGACTCTAGAGACAATGCTGGGGGCAAGAAGTGAGAAAAGCGTCTATATCGGCCAGGACCGAGATTTGATGCTTACACCCCTTTGAATGAAACGATCGAAAACATCTTCCTGGCCACTCAAGACGAAGTTAAATACAAACGCCCCCCGCACAAGAAGGAATCAGATAATGCAATTAAGTCTGGAAAATTCTGTCGCTTCCACGAATCCCATGGGCATGATACCAACGAATGCCATCATCTCCGGGACTTGATTGAAGAACACATCAGAAGAAGGAGACTAGAACGCTATGTAAAAGGTCAGAATAGGACTCCAGATCCTGCAAATGAGAACCCAAGGCTACCCTCCCCAGAAATAGGCAGAGGAAATCGCAACACCAGCGGCTCCAATCAAGAGAAGATAGTGGTCCATACCATCTCGGGAGGGCCACACATCGCCGACGGAAGCTGGGCAAAGATGGAAAGGTACGGAAAGTCACTTAGAAACAATGAAGAATGCGTCAATTCTATTATAGAAGAACGCCACCCGAAGTGGATAGAGAATGGTGACATCACATTCAGTAGGCGTGACCTGGAGGGAAGGCAATACCCTCACACGGATCCCATGGTTATCTCTGCCCGGCTCGGTCCAGCCGAAGTTTTCCGAATTCTAGTAGACATTGGAAGCTCGGTAAATATCCTATTCAAGCATGCCTTTGACAAAATGAAGCTGTCATTAAAGGATGTTCTTCCCTGCAATAAACCACTACACGGTTTCACAGGAAATGCGAAGATGCCCCTCGGGCGACTGGACCTCTTTGTTGAAATTGGAAGTCATCCCCGCTCTGTTGTGCGGAAAAAAACATTTGTGCTGATAGAAAACCACTCGGCCTACAACGCCTTCTTAGGAAGACCAGCCTTGTCTGACTTCCAAATTGTCCTGGCCCCATGGTGCTTGAAGATGAAATTTCCAACGGACAATGGAATAGGTGAAGTAGAGGGAGACCATGACATCACTCGAGATTGCTATGTAACTGAACTCCACAATAACCGCAGGAAGGATATAGGGAAGAGTGCAGAGAGTGCCCTCTGCACGAAAAGTTTGGAAGCATAGCAACTAAAGAAAGCCCCTCCTCTTCGATATACCAGTGACCCTTTCAATGAATTAGACCCCAAGGACAAAGAGGAGGAGGCCACCGCCGAGCCTGCAGAGGCTATGGAATTTGTATCTGTGGACAAACATGACTCGAGTAGACTATTGAAAGTCAGGCCCAACTAAAAGCAGAATTGAAGGAACAACTCATTGATTTTCTCCGCCACAACTTGGATGTATTTGCATGGTCACACGCTGACATGACTGGAATCTCCCCTGACATAGCATGCCACGTACTAAACATCGATCCTACCAAGGTGCCAGTAAAACAGAAAAAGAGAAGTATAGGGGTAGAACGATCAGCAGCCCTCGATGAAGAAGTAAAAAACCTACTTGCCAATGACTTCATACGAGAAGCCATCTACCCAGAGTGGATCGCCAATCCGGTACTAGTAAAGAAGGCTAATGGGAAGTGGCGAACATGCATTGACTTCTCCAACTTAAATGACGCCTGCCCGAAGGATTGCTTCCCACTTCCCCGAATCGACCAGCTCGTGGACATCACGGCCGGGCACGAACTCTTATCTTTTATGGACGCATACTCAGGATATAACCAAATTCCTATGCATGCTCCCGATCAAGACCACACTAGTTTCATCACTGACCGGGGATTGTACTACTACAAAGTAATGCCTTTTGGACTTAAAAACGCAAGAGCCACCTATCAGCGCCTCGTCAACAAGATGTTTGCAGGGCTAATAGGACAAACTATGGAAGTTTATGTGGATGACATGCTGGTAAGTCAAGGAAAGCCAACGATCACGTAAGCCACCTGGGCGAGATGTTTCAAGTACTTCGCCAATATGGCTGAATCCTCTAAAGTGCTCCTTCGGAGTATCATTAGGAAAGTTCCTGGGATTCATCGTCCATGCCAGAGGAATTGAAGCAAACCCTGAACAAGTCCGAGCTCTGAAAGATATCAGGATACCTTCTACCCGAAAAGAAATGCAAAGCCTAAATGGGATAGTGGCTGCCCTGAGCAGATTCATCTCTGAAGCAACTGACAAATGCATCCCCTTCTTCGAAGCTCTAAAGAAAGACAAAGGAAAGTTCGAATGGACTGACGAATGCTTGATAGCTTTCCTTAACTTAATCGAACACCTCCAGAGACCACCAGTACTCTCAACTCCGAACAAAGGCAAAGAGCTATACCTATACCTTGCTGTGTCATCTCATGCTCTAAGCGCCGCCTTGGTGAGAGAAGACAAACGCACGCAGCGGCCAGTATACTTTGTAAGCAAGAGGTTTACAGGGGCGGAAGCCAGATATCCTAAACTTGAGAAACTAGCGTACTGTTTACTAATCACATCACGGAAACTGCGTCACTATTTCCAATCTCATTCCATCAGAGTTCTGACTGATCAACCGCTAAGGCAAGTACTCCATCGTCCCGACACTTCTGGGCGACTACTTAAATGGTGCATTGAACTAAGTCAATATGATATCACCTACCATCCTCACACCGCCATCAAGGGACAAGCCATAGCCGATTTCATCGCCGAATTCACTACCAACGAAGGTAAGGAGCAATCAGAAATAGCGGAAGACATCAAGTGGAATCTCTTTGTGGATGGAGCGTCAAACGAACAAGGCTCGGGGGCAGGTGTGGTAATAATCACTCCCAGGGAAAATAAGCTACACTATGCTCTAAAGTTGGAATTCGCTGCCACCAACAACGATGCAGAGTATGAAGCGGTGATAGCTGGATTAGGACTTGCCTTAGAGATTGGAGCCAATTCTTTATGTCTTCCTAGTGATTCTCAACTTATTGTAAATCAAATACTAGGAGGATTTCAGGCTTGAGAAGAATGACTCACAGCGTATCTAAAGAATACCAAGCTGCTTCTCGATCAATTGGATCACTATCTAATCAAACACATCCCTCGGGAAGAAAACCAAGAGGCCGACGGATTGGCAAAGCAAGCTAGCATGAGAGACGGCACTATTTCTGGAGCAGTGGCCATCTCAAAGCAACTGACCCCGAGTTTCGAGCAGGTGAATCTGATAGCTGCAATCAGAGAGGAAACTTGGATGACTCCCATCCAAAAATACTTACAAGACGGCATACTGCCCGACAAGCATAACGAAGTCAAGAAAATCTTGAGGAGAGCTTCCCGCTACACAATACAAGAAGGCACCCTTTATCGGCGCGTCTTCTCTAACCCCTTATTAAGGTGTGTCGCCGGAAGGGAAGCAAAGGAAATCTTATCCAACATCCATCAAGGAAGCTGCGGAGATCACACTGGAGGGAAAACTCTGGCAAAGAAGATACTCTGATATGGATATTTCTGGCCCACCTTAAACAAAGACGCCTTAGACTTCGTCAAGAAATGTGACAGATGTCAGAAATTTGCTAAGATTCCATGGCTACCAACAACTGAGATTACTCAAATGACCAGCCCTTGGCCCTTTGCAGTATGGGGAATTGACTTGATTGGCGAACTGCCAATGGGCCGAGGCGGAGCCAAATATGCTATAGTGGCAGTCGACTATTTCACCAAATGGGTGGAGGAAGAACCCCAAAATAAAGTATCTTTAGCAAAAGATATTAACTTCTTGATCAAAAATGTTCTATGCAGGTACGTAGTCCCACTTAAAATCATATCGGACAATGGACTTCAGTTTGACAGCGAGGAGTTCGCCAACTGTTGCCAAGAGCACGGAATTCACAAAAGCTTCTCATCCGTAGCTTATCCCCAGGCAAACAGACAAGTCGAAGCCGTCAACAAAATTCTCAAAACTCTAATAAAAAAGAAAATCGAAAAGTCAAAAGGCGCTTGGGTGGATGAACTTCCTACGGCACTGTGGGCCTATCGCACATCTTTCAGAACATCAACGGGGCATACTCCTTTCTCTTTGGCATACGAATCGGAGGCTATGCTCCCAGTTGAAACTATAGTGCCTTCCCACCGTAGGATCCACTATAACCCAGAAGAGAACGAAGAGCTCCTCCACATGTCTTTGGATCTAATTGAGGAAAGAAGAAATGATGCAGCCCTCAAAGCAGCAGCTCACAAGCAAAAAGTGGCAACACAATACAACTCTAAAGTCAAGCATCGTAGCTTACAAAAAGGAGATCTTGTCCTCAAGCGAATCTTCCCACGCCCCAGAGCGCTAGATCCAATTTGGGACGGACCATATGTAATTCATAAAGATCTCCACAATGGAGCTTATATTTTGTCAACAGTGGACGGGGAGGTGTTCCAGAGGGCATGGAACATCCAACACCTTCGTCGATACTTTCCTTAACTTGTACTGCCCATATGAAGTGAATTAACAAAGAGAATCAGTGGACGTAGGCATTTTCATGCCGAACCACTTTAAAAAACTTGTCTCTTTTTAACTTGTTCCTTTATATCTTGGCTGCTTGTTAACTTTATCCTCTTCTGTTGAACAAAATCCTGTGTAATTGCATTTCCATTCAAGACACATCACGGTGCAACCTCACCTGGACAAGACCTAACAGGTACTATGCGAATCTATGCCCTCGCCAATGAGACACTTTTTCTCCAGCATCCCTCTGCTGCGAGTTAACTCATTGCTCACGATCGGCCCTTAAAGCCAACTGTAATGAGCCGATTATAAGCCACCGAGAAGGCCGACTATAGCCGAGGCAGCTCATTACGGCGTTCGGCTCGTCGGCAACCGTGAACCTACTTTAAGCCCCAACATAAGGTGTGGCTAGCCAGGGGTAGTTCACGGTTGACGATCGGCACCCACGCTAGCCGGCCACGGTAAATCGAATAATACCCGCGACTACGGGCCATAATGGCCCGGGTAGTTACTGTGCGCGATCTCGGCTCCGATGTGTCTTAAGTACTGCTGTGGTAAAAAAGATAAACTCCCTACAGAGGCGTAAGATGGGTGACAAATGTCTCCAAGACCCACAGCTAGGGAAAGTGACTACAAAGCCCGTTTGCCACGAACTTAAGCACATCGCAGGCCTTCCGTGATTGGAAGTTTTACTATTTCTCATATTTCAATTTTTATTTAAAAAACTTCCCTCCTATCCTCTATAACAATCCCTAAAGTACAGGACACGAAACAAGAGACGCTCACTAAGAACTCACAATCGGATGACGAGTCAATCAACTGCATTCCATACTTAATCGTATGAGACATTCAAAGCAACTGTCTACGACCGAAACATGAAAGGCGGTACTTTCTTCCCTTACAAGTAAATACATAGCTATAATTTATTCGCACATCACACTAACATTGCAGAATAGGAAATTATATTTTTAGCAAGAACAAAGCATTCAAATACGACAGAATCAGCTTAAGTTAAAAATTACATACCAAGAATAAAGTCGTTTATTACAAGTAACATAATTACAGCCTAAAAGTTACGTTACTGCTCTGAGACTAACGTAGAAAGCAATGTCAAGTAAACAAAAAGATATCTAGGTCAAGTTAAGGAGTCGGCTGCATCGAAGCTTCACCCTTGTCCTGCTGGCCCTCCGAAATCTCCTTAACCGCGGAGTGGGAACTTTCAACATGTTGACCAGAGATATTTGGTGCTCCAGAGGTACCGCCTGTCCGATCAAGGAAAGAATTCATTAATAATAAGCAACCAAGTTACGAAAAGCTAAAAGGGGAGACTTACCAGCATCTGCTCCTTGATCATCATCATCCAACTACACAGCAACCTCCTCAGCAGCAAGCAGCCGCATACCCTCTTTCACCGCCACCTTCTCCTCCTTGGTGAATTGAGCCGTAACCACATCCATTCTAAAGGCCGCACCACCCTCCTTATCTGCATCGGACCTAGCCTCCTCCAGGGCCCTGAGATAAATCCTGGCCATGACTCGGGGATAATCATCCATCCAAGATAAGTTGCCCTGTTTCCAAGTGCGAAAGTATATATCCTGAAGCATCTCATCCATTATCCCCTCGTTCTCCTCAAACTCCCTTACTCGGTCCTCAGAAGCCAACAACTTTGCAATGGCGGCATCCCTCTTCGATCGGTATCGCGAGCAGTCAGCCTGGAAGGATTTCCTCATTGCATCCATCTCCTCCTTCGGCTTGGTTTGAGCAAGCTCTGCGGCTTCAAGTTTCCCGGACAACTCCTGTATCTGCTCGAGATCCGCTTTCCGAACCTCATCCACCGTTGCAATAGCCATGTCAATCCATTCCTTACAGGCAGCCTCCATTTTCCGTAGCTCTGCTCTGCTAGCCTCTTCCATGGTTTTCTTTAGTCGCTTGGAGGTAGCCTCATGCTGGGAGATCTGGATGGCCTGATTAGCGAGCTGCTTGGCCTGGTCGGAAACTATTAACCGTAGTCGAATATTTGCACTCCCGATTTCTTCTCCGGCCTTGACCAGTCGGGCATGATGCCCCATCAGCTTCCTGGCTTCCTTAGCAACCCGGTCGATGTTTTCCTTAGCTTCGTCCCCCAAAGTTGCAACCCGAGTGGTAAGCTAATCAAGGTCCAGGGACTTAGCCTCATCAAGCACCCTTACCATAGGATTACGAAGAAGAAGGTGCTCACCAGTAACCTCATCGAAGGAAATATCATGAGAATCCGGATCCAGATCCGGATGACCCGCGAACGGATTACGAGCCAAGCCAGGGTGATCTATCGGGGTAACAGTAGGATTTTCAGACGGGTGCGGGGAAGGAATAAGCTCATTATTCTCCTCCGTGACATCCTGAAGAGGCTGAGTCGGGGGGTGAGGGCCAGGTGGAGATTCAAACAAGGAGCGACTCATCTTCTTCTTTTGGATATCCTCTTCGATAACTCCAAGAAGAGGACGGTAGCCGACGACATCTCCAGGGCGGTTAGTCGGAGGCTTTGGCTTAGTAGAAGCCCTTAGAAACTTATATTGTTCAAGGCGGTGCCGAACATCCGATGTCTTGGCCACTTTACCCATTCCTGGGACAAAAACCAAGTGTTACAAGCAGACGTTGAACTATAATTCAAGAGATATATCAATATAGGAAAAGTGAGGAGACACTTTTGTTATACAAACCCTGGGAAGGAGTAGGATACTGCAATAAGTCCTGGATCTCGTTCCAGGACGGGAGCTGACCATAAAATATTCCTAAGTCCTTATCATAAATGGAGTCTGCAGAAGTCAAAAATTCACCTTGAGTCGTGGGGGTTGCCTCAACTAGAACACTCTTGGAAGATGAGTCGGCACCGGGTCCGGCCTTGTCAGCTTTCTTTGGCCCCTCTACCAGAGCCGTTTCTCCCTCCAACCCTTCGAAAGCCAGGCGAAAAGCATCGTCCGTCCACTCCTGGATCACACCCGATTGCTTAGAAGACAAAGCCCCAGCACCATCACCACTCTGTCCATCACCACCATCATCACCACTCTGTCCATCGCCTTCTCCACCACTACCACTCTCCGCCTCACCTCCTTCACCCTCGCCTCTTTCCTCCTCCTCATCTTCCTCCTCTAGAATGTTTGGACATGTGCTGGGGGAGGGTCCATCGGATTTTTTAAGTTTCTTCCCCCCGGCAATTGGTTGATGTGAGAAGGGTTTCCTTTTACCACTCTTCGCCGTAGCCCCTCCTTTAGCTTTGGCGGCCCTCTCCTCAGCTGTGTCTCTCTGCTTGACCACAGACTGACGTGGCAGAATCAGGTTGTGCCCCAGAAGAGTAGCATTCCTGATCAAATAAGAAGCCGCCCTCTCCCTTTCCGGAATGGCTTCTATTTCCTCAGCCATCCGAACCAGACGTTCGTTCTCTACAACCGCAAAGCCACATGTCGCTAGCAAGAAATAAAGCACGTAAGGAGGAGTATTGCGGTCAGAACAAAAATTATAAATGAGTTTCAACTTACAGCCAGAGGTGAAGCGGCGGAAAGAAACGGAGTCATCCTTGACATAAAACCATTCCTTCTTGAACATGCTGAATTTCGAATATAAATCCAGGACTGGCTTGAAGGACACAGCCGACTCTAAGCTAATATATGGAGACCCCTTCTTGTAGCCTCTCAAGTTGTACAAGTACCGGATTTCCCGGTTGGAAGGAGGACGCCCGTATCTCCTCTGGAAGATAAGGAACAGACTCACCAAGATGGCATGGGAGTTGGGCTGAAGCTGGAAAGGAGCCACCTTCAAGTATGTGATGAAACTGACTATCCAAGCGTTAATAGGTGGGATAGCACCGCACATGCAATGATACCTACTATAAGCAAAATATCCTTCAGGAGGGTTATACGGCATCACTTCTTTCCCCGGCAGCATCATATGCGCCCTATTGATCCCAAAAGACCTAGATATAATATCAAGCTGCTCATCTTTGAGGGAGCTGGGGAAGCAGTCAGGCGGTGAGTTTAAGAGCTCTTGAGGACCATACCCGTCTACTAGCGATCTCGGGGTTGGTCCTTCTCGTTCTGGTTCTGCCTGGACTGGGGGCACCATGGAGGACTCTCCTTTATCCTTGGATTTCTTCCTGTCAGAATGAGTTTCTACTTTATGAGACATTATCTGCAACATGAGAAAACACATCGTCAGAACAAGGGATGTAGACAGACAAATTCAACACATAAAAAACATCATTTGGTATCCCAGGTCTTAGAGTTCATCCAGCATCCATGTTCCCCAAGTACCATTCGGTAGTCCCGGTCTTGGAGTTTATTCAGAACTCGTATTCCCTAAGTGACATTCGGTAGTCCGAGTCTCAGGGTTCATTCGGCTATCACATTCCCTAAAAGTCCATTCGGCAGAAGGAGAACTCACCTGATTCGGCAGGCGTAGGCTTGGTCCGGCTCTTTCAAATAGTTATGAATAACAGAAGCTTGAAGCCCATACTTATAGGCACGCAGGGGACTATCGGACCTGTTGGTTCGGCACTCAGGCCGAACGGAGTGTCCAAACCGAGGAAAACAAAGCGCGACATATGCAACCATATGCCACACTTTGGGGGGCAAATGTTTTACGTGTTTTCATCGGACCAGGGCCACCGGACCAACACTGCCTAGTCAAGGCCAGGAAGGCACTACCGAATCAAGGTCATCCACTCACCGGACCAACACTGCCTAGTCAAGGCCAGGAAGGCACTACCGAATCAAGGTCATCCACTCACCGGACCAACCACTACCAAACCAACCATTTCTGAACCAAAGCTACTCCAACCACTACCGAACCAACCATTGCCGAACCAAAGCTACTCCAACCCTCATCGGACCAACCACTACCGAACCAACCATTGCCGAACCAACTTTGCCAGGCCAGATCACGTCAGCCCAGGCCCACCAGCAGCTATATACATCCAAGACTCCTACCCCCAGCCTCACTCTATAAATAGAGGGGTAGGGGTACAACAATGGCGGATAAGTTTGAGAGCTCAAGCACGGATAGAACTTTAAAACAACTTTCATATACTTGTATCAAAACTTTGTACTTGTAATCCGAAAAGGAGAATAACATATAAAGTGGACGTAGGCACATTCTGGCCGAACGACTATAAATCTGGGTGTCTTTTACAGTTTAGTCCCTGCTTTTTATATATTTGCATAAATCACCCAGATCACTAAAAACAACATAGAATCAACTAAATCATACGACTTGGAGGTGTTTGCCCATTTTTTGTGCAAACAGTGCCTTTAGTTAGAGATTTCCCAGATGTTTTCGCTAAGGTTACCAATCTCCCGCCGTAGAGAGAGATCGAGTTTAGGATCTATCTTATTGAGAATGACAGACTAGTCGCCTTACCATTAAGGCATATGGCACTAAAGGAATGTAGCGAGTTGAACAAGTAGGTTAATGAGTCGTTGGAGAAGGGTTTTACAGAAAGGAGCATTTCTGAGCAGTGAGCACCAGTTAGCTTTGCCACCAAGGTGGATGGTTCTCTAAGATTCTACATTGAGTATAGGGAGCTGAATAAAATGAAAAAGAAGAATCATTATCCACATGCCCATATAGGCGATCTCTTTGATCAGTTTGCTGGAGCTAAGGTGTTCTCACAGCTTAACTTGGTTACCAGATTCCATTAATTGCATGTAGCAAAGGATAGTATCCAGAAGTCAGCATTCCATATACCCAACGGATTACATAAGTGGTTAGTCTTGCCCTTCGGACTGACCAATGCACCCACTTACTTTATTTATTTGATGAGTAAATTATTTAGGAGGTTGCTAAACAAGTTCATTGTGGTGTTTATGAATGATGTTCTTATATTCAAGGAGCGAGGATGAGCATGCGTTGCATTTAGGAGAAGTTCTCAAATATACTCCGTGCACATAAGTTGAATACGAAGTTTTTGAAATGCCACTTTTGGAGAAAGGAGGAACACTTTTTGGGATACATTGTCTCAGAAAGGTGATTAGCGATTGATCCCAGTAAGGTGGCATCACTTTTGGATTGGCATGTGCCGAAGAATGCCATGGAGGTGAGAAGTTTCATTGGTTTCTCGGGCAACCATCGGAAGTTCATTAAGGACTTCACGAAGGTCTCTACCCCTCTGACTCATTTTACTAAGAAGAATTTAGTTTTCCCATAGGATGCTAAATATGAAGATGCTTTTATCAAACTGAAGGAGGCGTTGACTAGTGCACTAGTTTTGGAATTACTAGATGGGATGAAGCCATTTATAGTTTATACCAATGATTGCAGTACAGGGTTAGGCGCGGTTTTAATGCAAGAAGGAAGGGTGGTGAGTTATGCGAGTAGCCAGCTGAAGACCCACGAGAGAAACAACCTACCCATGATCTTGAGTTGGCGGCCATTGACTTTGCGCTCAAGCCATGGAGGCATTTCCTTTTAGGAGAGTGGTTTTAGCTATATATGGATCACAAGTCCTTAACTACTTGTTCTCCCAAAAGGACTTGAATCTGAGGTAGTAAAGGTGGATGATGTTCTTGGCATCATATGACTTTTATAACTCTTATATCCTGGGCAAGGGTAATCTAGTGTTTAACGCTTTGAGAAGACATCATGAAGCATTGAATCCCTTATTTTTTGGAGTGGAGACATTTGGAGTGCATTTCTACCTTTGATTTTCGACCATCATCAGATATGACCTCGATATTGCTAGCAGCTTTAGATGTGCAGTCTACATTGATGGAGCATATTGGGCTTAGGCAGAAGCAGGATAATGAGCTAGTAGACATTATTGATAGGATCGGTAGAGAAGAGTCATCGAGTCATTTGAGGCATATGTCATTGAATCGAGAGGATGGTAATGGAGGGGTGCTAGGCTTTGTGTTCCACGTTGTATGGACTTTGTAGATAAGGTACTAGTTGAGTCTCATCATTCTAGGATTCTCATTCATCCCAGTAGTGACAAGATGTATCACGACATGAGGAGAGTCTTTTATTAGCCTGGTATAAAGAAGAAAGTAGAGAAGTATGTAGCTAGATATATGACCCGCCAGAGGGTAATGCCAGAGCAGAAGAAGCCGAAAGGATTGTTGCAGCCATTGGATATTTCCCAATGGAAGTGGAAGAGTATTTCTATGGATTTCGTAGATGGTTTACTGAGGAGTAGGAGAGGGAATGAGAGCATTTGGGTCACAGTCGATTGTTTGACCAAGTGCGCTCATTTCATACTAGTGAGGAGTATGAAGACGACGACATCGTTGGTGGCTCTATATGTGAGAGAGGTCATTAAGTTACATTGAGTTCCTATTATTATAATCAACGACTGAGACCTGTTTTTCACTAGTGAGTTCTGGAGGAGTTTGTAGGATGCATTGGGGATAGAGTTGAGATTGAGCACCGCATATCATCCGCAGATAGAAGGACAGACGAATAGTGTAAATGGGTTTTGAAGGACTTGCTATGGATGGGTATTTTTGACTTTGGGAGTTCTTGGGATAATTACTTACTATTGGTGGAGTTTACATATAACAATATTTATCAGTCTAGCATTGGGTGGCAACATTTTAGGCCTTATATGGTAGACCTTGTAGATCACCGTTATGGTGGTGGGACACTAAAGATAGGATTATTTTTGGCCCGAATATGGTGAGCGAGACATTGAAGAAGGTGGACTTGATCCATAATAGAATGAAGACCGCTCAAGATAAATGGAAGTCTTATGCTAATAGGAGACGTACAGAGTTAGAGTTCGTAGTGGCCAATATGATGTTTGTGAAGGTTTTCACCCCTTAAGCATGTTATAAGATTTGGTAGATCGGGGAAGCTAGCACTGAGATTTGTCGGTCCTTTCCTGATAGTTGCAAGAGATGGGACGTTGGTGTACAAAGTAGAGTTTTCTGAGAAGTTAGTGGGGGTACATGATGTTTTCATGTGTTGCACATGCGAAAGTGCTTACATGATACATTTACCATGGTCGAGCTGAGTCATTTAGAGGAGGTTAAGGTAGTGCAAGAGTCACTTATTCGCCATGCACCTACTCTTATAATTGAGCATGGTATAAAGCGACTCCGCAACAAGGAGACTAGACTTGTTAGGGTCTAACGAGTAGACAATCTAGTGGAGAGTACATGGGCGTCTGAGGAGAAGAACCATGCTATCCATCCGAAACTCTTTTCTAGTTCATTTCCAACTTAATTCTTATAGGTATAGATTACTTATATAAAAGACTTAGCTTAGTATACCCTTTAGGTAGAGACCATTGGATGGTAGGAATGATTGTAAAAATATGATTTGTTAGCGATTATGGATGCTAATGGATGTATTTTGATGTATTATTTGAGTTGTTCTCTTTTACATGTCTAGGATAGGATATCCTTTAGATATACACACACTCACATTTTGTAGCTTGTTATCCTTTGATTATTGTGATGCTAGTGGATGCTATGCATATAGATGTTGCATATGAGTTGAAAGTATTATGCATACATATAGAACTTCAAGTATATTTATTTAGGATGTTGCATACATTTGGATGCATAACATGAGCATTTGCATGATAGGAGGTCGACTGGATCAGTAGACCACATACTTTTTTTGCACTAGTATAGGTACACTTACATTTCACATTGCATTTATATGTACATATCGCATTAGAAAATTTTCTAAGGACAGTGATTGCCCGTGGATGATGGTTGAGTAGATGATTGTAGATATTGGAGTTCGAAACCTATGAAATACCAAGCCCCTTTTAATTTTTTTAATTATTGGACCAAACGCATACAATTCCATGATAATTTTTTGCAGGGATGGAACACTCATACATACGACAACCCAATGTACATACTACAGAAGAAACTGAAGAATGTAAAACAGTGTTTGAAAAGTTGGGCTAAATCCACATTTGGCCATGGTTCTTCCAAATCTAAACAACTTCATCAAGAATTCAGTAAAGCTCAAAATGATATGCTTGCTTCTCCGGGGAATCTAGAACTATCAGATATGGAATATAATATTAACAAACAGCTACAAGAAACACTACAACATGAACTGGATATGAACAAAGAAAAGCTTGGGAAAGATTTCTTTTTCCATGGTGACAAAAACTCCGCTTTTTTTCATCAAGCACTCACTATCAAGAGATCAAAACAAAATATTGATGCTATTGAAGAGCAGGATGGCTCCCTACAAACTGATGATCTAACAATTGACAAGGCATTCATTGACTACTTCTATACATGTTTTGCTGCATCTAACCGAGCACTAAACCTCATTTACATTTCATATATCAAAATTCCCAAGATCAATGACCATGATGAGATAAGCCTTATCAATACTGTAACTTATGATGACATCAAGAAGGCATTATTCAAACTCAACCCTAATAGTGTTGGAGGGCTTGATGGATTCAATACTCACTTTTATAGAGCAACATGGGCCACCATTGATGTCACTTTTGTCAAGGCTATACAATATTTTTTCTCTACTAATACTATACTTGGGGGTGTTAATGCTACTAATATAGCTATAATACCCAAAATTGATGCTCCTGATTTTGTGACACATTTCCGGCCTATATCTTGCTGTAATGTGATTTACAGATGCATCACTAAAATTCTTGCAAACAAGATCAAGCCTATCCTTAGCAAAATAATATCCCCCAATCAAACAGCTTTTCTACAACATAGAAACATCACTGACAATATTCTATTGACACATAGAATACTAAGAGGATACAACCAAAAGAATATATCACCAAGATGAATGATGAAACTGGACATACAAAAGGCCTTCGATTCAATTGAATGGATATCTATTATTGCCATTATGACTAGAATGGGCTTCCCAGAGACGTATATTGCATGGATTTACACTTGTATATCCACTGTCACATACACAGTTAAAGTCAATGGACACACGGTTGGATACTTTAAATCGTCAAGTGGGATATGACAGGGAGATCCTATCTCCCCATACTTGTTCATCATTATTATGGAGCCACTTAATTTTATCCTCACTTACCATGCTATTACAAACAATCTGAAGACACATCCAAAATGAAAGCTACCACTTATCACATCACTCCTGTTTGTGGATGATATCGTCATTTTTGCTAAACCAGATTTAGGTACCATATCTACTATCAATGCTGCACTCCAACAATTTCATGACATCACTAGGCTGCATATAAACAAGAACAAATCTCATATTATCATTGTTGGGCTTCCTGACAATGGTAAAATAAACATTACAAATTTAGTTGGTCTTCATGTTATGCCTGAGAATGCAATATACTTGGGTATCCCTCTTACCACTTCGAGAATTACTACAACACAATGCATCCCTATGTATGAAATATCTAAGCTTTGGAATTGGCCCACGCATCTCCTATCACAAGCTGGGAGAATCACTATTGTGAAATCAATAATTTTTGGGAAGACATCATGCTGGTCTCGCCTGTTTATTTTACCTAAGAAATTACTATCAATGATAAGTGCTGCTATGAACCATTTCTTATGGCATGGGGATTGCCATTCACACAAACCTATCCTTATTACTTTTGCCAAAATTTGCAGACCAAGGAAAAAAGGGGGATTGGGAATTATACACTTAAAATACTGGAATATAGCGGCGGCAATGAAACACATCAATGACATCCTATGCAACAAACCAAATTTATGGATTAGCTAGATTAGAAAGAATTACCTATATGGAAAAAATTTCTGGAATATGACACCAAATGCCACTGCTAGCTGGTTCTGGAAGAGCATTCTTAACATGAGACATATCATTCTACCTCTCGTCAAGTACAATAATTTCTCTGATATTGATACTTCATTTTGGCATTCCCCTTGGTCATCCATCGGTATAATACTTAATGATGTACTAGACAATATGCAAAAGATATCCATTGGCATCCCTGACAATGCAAATATAAATCATTTCATCTTCCATGATAAAATTATTATGCCTACTGCAAGCTCGGCGGTGGTTAGTAGACTGTGGAATAAGATCATGAGCGAACAACACTTCAACGCTACTCACAAAATCTAGTGGACAAGTAAATTTTCTACATACACCATTGCTTCTACATACAAAGCGTTACTTCTAGGTAATATTAACCATACTACTCCTTGGTACCGAAGAATATGGAATAGACCAAGATCAGAAAAAGACAATTTCATGCTTTGGAAAACTATACATAATTCTCTACTCACTAGAGACAAGTTACTTGAGCAAGGTTTCATCGAAAAAATATCTGTTTATTTTGCACTGATCAACCAGAGAGTCGAGACAACATTTTCTTCCAGTGCATGGTGACTTATCGATTATGGAAATCTATACTTCAGGCTGCTAGAATTTATTACGACAACATTGATCGCAGCCAATAGTGGTTCGAGATTTTCAAAAGATTGAGGTGGCGAGATGAACGTGGTAGTCATATGCTTGTGGTTCTGAAATGTTTCATTTTGGTTCTATGGCGAGAGAGAAACAGTCGAGTTTTTGAGCAGAAGTGTAAGAACAGGCAGGAGTTTTTGGTAGAGGTTAAAGGTGCTGTTATTAAACATATGAGATGTTTGCATTCTATTAGCCCAGAGTTTACATGGCACATTAATTAGATTGATATTTGGGCTTGATGGGTCTGAATCATGATTTAATTATTGTTTGCTTTTTATTCGTTTTATTTATAGTCTATGTTGTATATAATGTTTACTCTTTTAATTCAGATCTGGTAGAGGCCAGTATAATAACCTTGTTTACCTTTTAAAAAAAGATTTTATATATTGGATGCTGTGTGTGTAGGTTATATTTTTCCATCCTTTGAGATTTTGGGGACAAAATCCTTATAAGGGTGGAGAATGTAACACTCTAAAAATTTACTGAGAAATTTAATGGGAAAATTAAATTAAAATAAACCAAGGAATAAAAAGAAAATTTTCACAAATGTCCGAACTTGGCTACGAAACTTGCGCCATTGCGTTCGTATCGACTTTCATATATAGAACTTCATAATCAGAGTTAATGTAAAAATTATGGGTGTTGGAAGCATCAAATATAGAATAAGAACTTAAGAATTCAAAATTCAAAATTTTACAAGGTAACTGGTTGACCCACAGGGGTCAAGGTCGACCGATAGCGGTCGACTAGGGTGCTAGGCGGTCGACCATGCCTATGTGAAATCGGGTGATTACTGAGATATTATGACGTGTTTGAATGGGTAGAATTTGATGCTTAGGTTCGAAGAAGGTGAGCATGCGTGATCAGACTGAAGATTCACCAACCTAAATCTAACGGCCCAAATTATTTTGCAACACCTATAGATATTAGCCTAACCTAACCTTAATTTTCACATAACAATTACTGTAACGAAACTCTGTCAAATATATTCCCCTTCTCTAAGCCTTAAAACTCTTAAAAATAAAAATAAAATCAAACTAGAAGTATACAAGCATTTGGAAATAGACGGATCAAGCGGAGCTAAAATTAGGAGGAGCGATTCACAAGCAAACAGATAGGAAGAGCTTAGGCTTGAGGTGAGTGAGAACGATTTAATTAGGTGATTATATACAGTTAAAATTGGTCTATTCTCTATTATCTAGGATGATGTTATAAAGTCTAAATTGAAACTTGTAACCTAGGATAGTAATTGAAATTATTGTAAATTGTTAAACCAGATTTGATGCTAGTACACCTCTACTATGATTATATTGTAAAACAATAAATTTATAAAACCCTAAATTAGACAATTTGACATAAATTAGAATATAGACTGGTCAATTAGTAATTAAGGTACAACCAAAATAGCTAACAGCATGAATTATATTGAAATCAACAGTTGACAATGAAATTAACGGAACCCTAATTTTTGCGTATGACCGGTCGACCTTGATCCCCAACGGTCGACCGGTAGTGGTCGACCGGTTAGACATGTAAAATGCACAATTTGAACCTCGGCTCTAGGCCCAATTTTCTAATAAAAATATATAAACATTAACTATTTGGGGGTCCTACTTAAGGGCTTTTGGATGTATATTAGGACTTGTAGGGAAGCTAGTTCCCTATGAGCAGACGCTAGGTCATTGCTGTGTTGGGTAAATGTTGTTTACCCAATTCAGGTGCAAGTAATTGACTAGAGATGATGTACTTTCATAAATGGTACTCACAGGAAGTTCCATAGAAGACGCGCTACACTGATGAGGATGTCCGATGGAGAGTGGCCCAGCACAATGAGAGTCCTAGTATGCGCAAATATTGACATGATATGATATGGTTCAAATGAAGGATTCCGATGTGTGCTATAAGAGGCAAAACTACGGTCGAGAGGTGGATAAAGATGCAGATGATGGGACATTTTGGTGAGTTGGCGTTGTGGGTTCGCCCTCGATGCGTAGTGAGGTTACATGTAGTAGTAATTAGGGGAAAATTGGTCCCCTTATAGTTTAGAGACGGTGATATTGTGGGAGTAGTACCACAGTAGACTAGTGGTAGTATTTCCATAGTTAGTAGCCAAGAGGGCGGTGTTTTATATATTGAGTAGCTCCAGGAGTGGTAGTCGATCATTAGATGTGAGGTTCTATACTTAGTTCGATCCACTAAAATAGCCCGCACAAATTATAGTGTAGGAATGTATTAGACAAGAAACCTTAGGTAACAAATCTTAGGAATTCACACACACTCATATCACACCTTATTTCATCTGGAGCAGTATTAAAGTAACTGTACATGATCATCGCATATTAAACTTTTACTCATTCACTAGACTTTTCGTTTAACCCATTCTCTTCCCTTCTTTAGATAGGGTAGCTGGTGATCAACCCATTCTTGATACTTGTGGAGTCGAGCTTGCCTTTGGAGACTGCTTTTCATTGTATTTGCTCTCCATGTATTTATTTGTCGTATCAGTACAGTTTTTCTCTTTTATCAGACTTGGAGTGATATTTTCTATTACTTTGTACTGGACCACGTACTGATTTTCTAGGATTGTGATTTGGAAATTTTCTAAGGTGGATATTTTTCTATTTTATATATTTTATTCCTTCCACTGTGAGTTCTGAAAGTGTAGTATATCTTAGATTATATCTGCTTGTATTAGTCTCTGTAATATAAAAATGTTATAACACCCCGATGCTATGCATTTCATGGCATCGCGCGAGTCCAAAAGTCATACTAGGCTTTGGATCAGTGTGTTGGGAGGTGTGGTTGTTACACCGGCACCCTTAAGAAATGATATATTGTGTAGCTTGTTTAATTATCAAAACTTTACTAATATTTGTAGTTAACTGCAAATTTCAATATTAAGGTTTATGGTTCAATCCGATAAAAATTGTCGATTAACCAATTTGCTTTGGCTAAAGACTTTGACTTTTCTTTGACTACCAATTAGGTGGTACTAACCTTCTATTTAAAGGAGATAAATATCCTCTTTAATAGTGTCTCACTTTAGGTGGTTAAACTTATATCCAACATGATCATCATCATTATGTGATTGACCATAATGTAAGTATAATTTAGATACTTAGGATTCAAAGTATTCTCAAGGAAAGACTACTACACATCACCACATGAGATCTTTTACTTGACTTTCTATTTATAGAGGACCCTCCATGATTCGTTTTGTAATTGTTCTAACTTACACTATGAACATAACCTCTTGGTATTCCTAGTGGACATGAGTAATTTATAGTCCATCATACGGAAAGCGACACATATACTAATCTCAATGGCTACATTGATATCTCGTTCTTGATACATCCTGACAAGGAACAATTAAGGATAAGTATTTATTTTGTCGGTTCAATACTCATAGTTATAAACACATTTGCCTCTACCACCAATTAAATACATTTCCTAATGGTTTTCTACTTGTATACATTTAGTTATTAAAAAACATTAATATATTTCTATATAACAGTATGTATAATACAATATAAAACCAAAAACTTACTTTATTTTGAAAAAGATTCACTATAAGAGTTCAATTATATAACCAAATTACGTAACTGCCCCTAGAATACACCCTTAACGCTAACATATCATACAACAAGGGCACTACAAACTAGTCAGCTCACCTCAATCCAATTATCAACCTTAAATCATCTTTGTCTAAATCACATGTAACAACCCTGTATTTTGCAATTATTTTTAAATTGAATTTCCTGATTTAAAAACTTTATATTATTTATTAAATGGAAAATGTTGTTCTTTTAATATTAATTATGATTTGTATGTGAATTATAATTCCAAACATGAATAAATAGAGTTTTTCCATAACAATATTTTGGTCAATATGGTCAAACTTTGACTTTTAATTTAAATTTTAAAAGTTTGAAATTTTTGAATTTTATCTTTTATTATTAAAGTAAATAAAATTTCAAGAATACCGCTTTTCGTTTCGTTGAAATCTGATTTATAATGTGAAAGTTATGCCCTTTTGAATATTGTGTGTAATTTGCTGTATTTAACAAAATTGTTTAATTTAAATTATATAAATAATATTTTATTTGGTCATGTAATGTTTTAATATGGGTAGAATAACTTGTTATGTATATATTTTAGTTTTATAACATTTTTTCAAAGTGTAATTGACATTTTCCAATGTCAGTTGTATTCTGTTTATAATTTCTAATTTCCAGTTTCATTTAATAAAAGAAATTCTTTATTTATCTTTATATTTTTCTTAAGAACTAATTTATTCTCATTCCCACTTTATTTTGTTTCTCATTTTATTTTATTTATTGGAATTTTATTTGTTTTAAAGTGAAATAAAATTTTTATAAAACTAGTGATGTTTTATTTGTAATTTTTAAGCCTTGTTTTAAATTAATGAACTATTTCTTTAATTCTTTTTCTATTTTCCATAAAACTATTTATTTATTTTCACTTTTTTTTTCATTTTCACTTTATTTTGTATCTCAAAGATTTATTTTAAACCATTTTAAGTGAAGTAGAAATTTTCTAAAAGATAGTGATAATTTATTTGTAATTTTTGGACCCTGTTTCCAATTTTTAAGCTATTTCTTTTATTCTTTCTCTATTTTCTTTAAATTTAATTATTTATTTTTATTTTCTTTTACTTTGTTTTCAGTTTTAAAATTTATTTACTGAAATTAATTTGTTTTATTTGATTTAATAGAAATGGAAATTTGAAGGGACTAAAAAGCTTTATAACGAGTGACTTTTCGGCTGCTGGCCTTTTCATTTTCTTTGTCTTTTGATATACTTTGCTTGGCCATACACTACCTGATCTTTAGCAGTGAGTTTCTCAGTCATAATTCACGAGAAAATTTTCTTTTTCATTTTATCTTCATGGCCAAAGGAAGTGATAATGGTTTCTTCTCTCTTTTTTCTACTTTTCTCTTCATTTTCAATGATTTTTGCCATGTTTCTCTTGCTTTGCTTGGCCTAACACCTCCACCATCTCCTCCGCCGACCACCACCACTTCCTTCCCTACACCATCCACGACCAAACCCCCTCCTCCTCTGACCATGACAGGCCATGCACTCCTCTTGACTAAAAACCACACAAATCCCTTAAAACAATGCATAGCCACCACTAGTTGCAACATACCTTCGCCCACCACCTTGGCCACCACCTCTAGCCGCCACCACCACCTTACTACCACCACTACACATCACCATCTCCTCTGTCCAGACCTGTAGGAAGTCATGGTCGAGCCTAGGACCTTGTAGACCGAGCCAAAGATGAACCAAAACTCCACCATATTGCATAAAACTCTTCACATGCCTATGTTGTAACTTCCCCATCATCTCTAGCTTGTAGCCGTGCATCCCTTGGTCCAAACCAGACCCAAACCATGTCCAAACCTGAACCAAAACATTCCCTAGGCCGTGCAAAAGGATAGAGAAAGCAAGGCAAAAGTCGTTGTATTCATATTTGTTTTCATTTCAAAGTTATTCAAATTCAATGTTGTATTGAATTTTGATTTATCTTGGTTTTGTTTTAGGTTGTAACACATGTTCTTTAGCTTGGTTCTCTTCCACTTGAATCCATTGTTGTGTCATCATGCTTTCTGGTATCCGTTTGTATCATTTGAATTGATAACTCCAGCACAAAAGGTGAGTAAATCTCACTAGACATTTATACTTATGCAATTGTGAAACGACAACAATTGAATGTGTAGAATTTTATATGATGTTATAACTGCATGTGATGATTTATTTATATGATGTTAAACCTGTTTAATTACCTGTCATATCATCTGTTACTGTTATATAATCTATACTGTTCATTTATACTTGTTTATCACACTGCAAGTTCCATGTAGATTAGATTCACTATGGGTTGAAATGATACATACCCGAACGGACTTTAGAATAGGGAAAAATCGTTATGGGCTGAAATGATAGGCCTGAACGGTTTTTCTTTATTTTATTTTAACTTGGGATTATGGGTTTGAAATGATAGAACCCGGATTTTTGTTTTAAACTGCGGATTGAAATGATACATATCTGTATCACTTGACCTAGGTTAGAAAACTATATACAGACCCGTGGTTATTTTTATAAATTATTTTGAATATTTTAATATTTTTAAAAAGTTTAAAATTATGAAATTTGATTTAAAATTGGATTTTTAATGCTTAAATAAAGAAATTTGGATTTTTCTAGAAGTTAAAAATGTAATTTAAATGAATGGTAAAAGTGTATTTTTGAATATAACTTAAGTTTGGAATTTTGGAATTTTGGTTTTAAAATGAATTTAAGTTATGAATAAAATGGAAATTTAATTTTATTTGGAAAATGGGAAATATGATAATTTGATTTAAATCTGAATATAAATGATTTAAGAAAGTATTATTGATTTTTCTATGAACTAAAATGGTTAATTGAATGAATGCTTAAATGTGAAATTTTAAATATAACTTGACTTGGAAATGGAAATTTGGTTCTAACTAAAGGTTTAAATTAATTAAATAAATTTGGAAATTTAGTTTAATATGTGAAATGGTAATTTGAAAATGTAAGTGTTAATAAATTGTAAAAGGTAAAAATGGGAAAGGTGTACATTTGAATTTGTTAAGTAAAATTATTGAAATTTGGATTTTATTGTAAAAGTTTACTTTATATAAATCATAAATTAAAAGAGTATTGTTAATGAACATTTTTGAATGTTAAAAATATGATTTTTATAATGTTTAAATGGTTTAAATTAAAATTTATTATTTGCTAGAAATACACTAAAATCTGGAATAAACTTTTAATAGCATTCAGAAATGCTATAGTTTCTGAATTGAACTAAAATTGTGTAAAAAGAGCTATTACAGCATTTCTGAAATGCTGTAGTTGCTGTAGTTGAACTTATAGGCTAATATTGAACTCAGGTCTGTTATAGCATTCTCTGGAAAAGCTATAGTGGTCTGCAGGCTTTGCTGAAATCAAATAAAACCTTTGTTTTGAAATCTGAGTTACCGCAGCACTTCTGAAATGCTGTCTTTTCTATTTTGAACTATATTTGAACTAAAAACTGAGTTTTAACAACAGTTTTAAATGCTGTCTTTGCTGAATAAAAATGTTTCAAGCATAACTTATAACAGCTTTTTCTAAATGTTGTGAAAGGCTGAAATTTTAATAATTATGGTTTTTGACTTAGTAAACGAACTCAGAATGGTTTGAAACTTTGGAAATTGAATACTTGATTTGAAAGTATAATAATTACACTTTTAAAAGGTTTAAATGAATTACTTTGATTGAAATATGAACTATTTAAAGGTGATTTGAAATGATAGTGAATGAATGATATCTTTGAATTTAAAAGGTATCTAAAAGTTGAATATTTGGATTTGAACTAATATGGTATTTTATTATATTAAAATGGTTTGAAATGAAGTTGGAAAGATATGATATTTTGATATATGGAAATGAATTGAAATGAAGTTTTGGAAAGATATGATATTTTAATATATTGAAATGGTTTGGAATTGATTTAATCTTCATTTTGATAAAGATTGGGTTTGGAAATGAGATTTTATTTTGAAGTATAAAGTATTATTTTTAAAGTTATAACCACGGGTTATAATAACGATTGGTTGTTAAAGAGACCGGGATCGGATATGGACATACTCTCTGTCGATACCGAAAACCACTTTGACAACTATGTACGCGGTGGAGTTTCCAGAATGAAGTAGGATGGTGGCGACGATCCTAAGGTATATACGTGGACCCAACTCCCGTGAGTTGGCATAAGGTGGCTAAAACAGGAGCGATTGACGGACCAAGGAGGTAACACCTCTGATCGTACACACTTCTTCGATATCATTCTATTACTTGTGATTGATTTGGTGGCCACCCTTGATTTGGGAGTGTTGTTCGAGGTGGGTGGTAGTGGCTGCTATGCGTCACCACCAGTCCGGATGCGTAATTGGTATATCTACCCTGGCATTGCCTTGTGTGCCGTGTCACCTACCATATCGAACCCACTATGATTTTGGTTTAAAGAACTGACCGCGTTAAGGTTCACCATCCCCTTAACGCTATTTTCTATATGATTATACTTTACTGATTAGACACTACTGTATATAGCATATATTACTATATAGTAAATAGTTTAACGGATCCTTAGAGGATGGGCGGTCCCAAGCATCTTCTAAGTTACTTGTACCTTTACTACAGTTCACTTGAGTTGGTTTACATTGTATAAGTATGTATGTCCTGACTCGAGTGTTTTTTGTTTAGCTTTACGCTCGGGTCAGACTGAGTGATACAGCATTAGAGACTCACCTTTGGAGCTGGAGTTTTGCTTTGAAGATCCAGATATCTATTCATCTTGTTATCCAGTTGATTCCAGTTGTATTTTGAGTTGTACCTGATTATCATACTGTTACTCCTGTTGTATCTTGGTATTCCTATTGTATCTAAATTAACTCTGATGTATTTATATAGTAGCTTCGTGAACTACTATCTCTTTTATTTCCGCTGCATTATATTACTCTGTGTCCGTGATCTGAGATTTTATTTACTGTATATGATGAGTTTGCCAAATTTTTATTTACAACGCGATATTTTGAGCAATTCAAGTCCGACATGTGCGGATGCGAATGGTTGAAAATATCGGGTCGTTACATCACATGTCACCATAACCATGTCTTAGTTCCACTAATCAATCAAACTGCTTCTCAATTTGGTGTACATGACAATCTATGCTTCATTCCCAATTCAAAAGGTTAAATTATTGACATTACCCTGCATTAGACCCACATTAATGGGCCCTACACCCTCTATTAGACTTAATTCACCCCATTGAAACTACCCTGCGTCCACTACATTATAGGTATAAGCCTCGTTGCTTACTGCTTTGCATATAGATGTGTGTAAGAAATTCTTTTATCAACTGGTTGATCGTTGGATATTTTATCGATCAACATGTCATTGCATTTCCTTGTTGATTCCAACACTTCATGTATTGCCTTCACTACTTTTGGTCTATCTTCTTAGACCAAGATTTCTAAACTATATCATCACTCTTCATCATTATATTACGCCACTATTTCAACCCTTAACATAGTTGGTTTGGCATTTAGGTGAATGCCTCTTCTCTATTTTGTTCAAACAAAACCTTAAGGGCTTTACTTTAAACATTTCAAATAATTATATATTAAGTGGTAATCATTTCTTTAAAATTCCTATACATCCAGACATTAATCACTAGTATCACAAGCAAAATTATCGTACACGTTATAAGTTACTTAGTGCTTACAACTAATTAAAAATTTCCATTTTTAATTATATTATATTATCATTCGGTAGTCATTCAATATCAAATAGATTAAGGGACTATATTTAAGTTTTATACACCACAAATCCATCTCTACATCTTTTAATGTGTATATACACCAAAAGCCTTCATATACACATGAATAAAATCATACAGGTTATCGTATAAATATATGTTCCTACTCACAAAAATAAAATTAGCTTCCATCCTTAATAATTCGTCTAAGCTTATAGCTCAATTAACCGAAACCTAGCCTTGTCTTTTTGTATATTTATTGAGACAAGTTTGTAGAGAATATCCAAACTTAAATTTAGAGTTTAGTGGAATTTTCATTATAAATACATGAAGGTTATAATGGAGATTAGTTGAGGGAAAAAGGTAATGGGATTAGAGAATAATGGAAACATGTTTTGATGTTTGCTTCTTATTTGATAAGGTTTAAAATCACAAAACTCATCAAAAATACTATTTTTCCTATTATCCATGGTTTTTCGCAAGTAATGACTTGATAATATCATACTTCCAAAATTATGAAGAAACGGGTGCTAGACTGAAGGATGATCAAGCACGAAGCTTAACAAGAAGAAAATTGGATAAGTCCATAGATCGATATCGATCCATTAAATTTCTTCATTGATCATCAATTTTAGTTAATATGCGTAAGAACTTAGCTTAGAATAATCAAAAAAGGATTACTACATGAAGCAACAAAGATACATCGAAGAAAAATGAAGGAAGAGCACTGAATCCATGAATCTGTGCCAACTTATATCTAGCCATTTTGACTTATTCTTCCTCTTGGATATTTAAAACTTGATCTCTGACATATTCTAATAGACTACCAATGAAGATGAATGACTTCAAGGTCCAATAAAATCCAAGTACAACTATAACTATAGGTCTACATGGGATAAAAAGAGGATATTATGGAGGCTGCTAGGTTTTACCATGTCCGCAATTTTCTTTTCTAAATCTGTCGTTTTTCCACATTAATTCTAATCAAATTCACTTTTTATAATCTCACTCTTAATATGAATCCAAGTCAAAAGGGTAAGGGTGAGGAGGGTGAGAAGGACGTAGTTCGGAGGAAGGTAAGAAACCAATAGAGGAGGTTGGATCTAAACTTCAAGTAAGAAAACGGCAAGTTGTTAGTGCTCATGGGTTTCCTGGTGGTTGGAATAGGGCAGTGGAGGGAAATAGGAGGCAAAGTAATTATCCAACGGATCCTGTTAAAGGAGGGAATAAACTTGAAGGTGTATTAGTTTACTATTGCTAAATATTCAAAAATTGTTATGTGATGCAGTTAAGATTGGAGAGGAGGAAAATTTGCTAAAATCTAACCTTCAATTCATTGAACAAACTTCGAAGTAGGGTAAAATAAGAGGTAAACTTTCTTGTGACAAAATAAAAGAAGCTAAAGGTGGCCAGGAGAATTGTGTGATATTATATGTGGCTGGGCCTAGACCATCTTTCAAAGCTTTTGAAGCATATAACAAAAGAGTTTGGAAAATAGAGAAGAGTTTTATGGTTCAAACTAGGGAGAATGGACTTTTATAGTAATATTTGGTTGTGATAAAGATTGCACCAACATTTTAGAAGGGGGACCTTGGTTTTTTAATAAAAATTTATTAATAACGAAAAGGTTAACCCTATCTATAAGAGCAGATGGAGAATTGTTAAGTTTAATGCCAATATGGATTAGATTGCCTGGGTTAAATTTTAAGTTGGTGAGTGCCAAAGCTTTAAGTGCTTTATTTAGTCCTATACGTACCCTTATCAAGATGGATGAAGCAACACAAAAGAAGTGGAGAATTTCATTTGCAAGGGTGTTAGTGGATGTAGATGCTAGATATGGTCTTCCTAACTATTGGAAATAACGAGTAATGACTTGCTGCAATCCAGTACATTGAATTATATCATCAACAAAGCGATATAGGAAGAGTGGTTGGGCCAGACTGTTGAGGCCCAATACTTGTACAATATTGTATAAAATCAGTCTGTACTATTACAATTCAATATAGAGAATATATTATTTTCTTTTGTATCATCTTTTCTCTGCTCTCAATTCATCTAAAATCATCTCAGAATCAAAACTGCAGTATTTCAGTAAAATCGAATATGGTATCAGATCTATTGTAAAGCTTAACGGCAAGATTGCAGTATTATACCATCAGAAACTCATCATTTGGTGTTCTTCAAAAGTTTCAGAATCTCATCAGAAACATTTTCATAATCTGAGATTAAAAGAATTCAAAGCTCTAGTTCAAGAAGAAAGAAAGTGTCGTGCCTAGCAGAGGTACTGGCTGCATCATTCTTTATAAAAAAAAGAGGGAAAAAGCTTTGAATTCTTCATAAGAAAATCATCACAAAATTCATCAAAACATCAAGGAATTGTACCATACCAGAAAAACCCATCATTGAAATCAATCATCTGGGTTAGTGGTTGTACTTACTTCAGTTTTTGAAGATTCTCATATCAGTTCTTGTGTACTTCTTCTTTTCTGTTCTGTTAACCCACAAGTAGCAGTTCTTGAATCAAGACTGCATTACCCCATCAGTTACAACTTCTTAATCTTGCATCATGGCCAACAGCTCAGCAACATTAGCAACATCTGAATTTGATCAAACTACCACAGAGAATCTCATCAAAACCATAGTTAGCCTACAGAGCCAATTAGTCATAGTTCATCTAGAAGAAGATAATTATCTTCTGTGGAAAGTCCAGGTTGAGACAGCTGTCAGAGGATATGGGCTTGAAGATTTCATCAATGGCACCATCAGAGTTCCACCCAGATTCATAACTAGTTCAGAAAACACAATAGTTAGTAACCCAGAATTTGTAAAGTATCAGAGATAAGATAGTCTAATCTATTCTTGGCTACTTTCATCTATAAGTGTGAAATTGCTACCACAGGTAATTGGCAGTAAAACTGCAAATGGTGTTTGGTCAACAGTTGAAAGGATTTTTAATTCATAGTCTGCTGCTAAAGTGATGCATCATAAAAGACAACTTCGCAGTATTAGAAAAGAAAACATCACAATGGGTGAATATCTTGCAAAAATCAAAACTACATGTGACCTCCTTGAGGCAGCAGGTCATAAAGTACCGTCATCTGAACAAGTATTAATCATATTAAGTGGCCTAAGTAAAGATTATCAATCTGTTGTGGCAGTTATATCCTCTCAAAGAACAACACTAACTATAGAGGATGTTCATGCTATACTTCTTGCCCATGAAGGAAGACTTGAATTCAAGAAACCCTCTGATACTGATATGACAGTCAATTATGCAGCTAGTCACAGTGGCAAGAATCAATATAGCAACAATAATAAAGGTAACCCACCTGCTAGAGGCAGAGGCAGAGGAAGATATAACAACAACAACAACAGACCAAAATGTCAGATATGTGAGAAAATTGGTCACACTGCTCCAAAGTGTTACTTCAGACTCAATATGAACTATACTCCAGGTCAGAACTCAAGCAATCAAAGAAATGGGAACTATAGTGCAAACATAGCCCAGATACAACAAGACACTAGTAATCAAACAGGCAGTAACAGGGCAAGCAATCAAAATGACACTAACAGATAAGACCAAACATTTGATGAAAGCTGGTATCCAGATTCAGGTGCAACTAATCACATCACCAAAAATCTAGACAACCTAAATCTGGGAAACACGGTGTACAAAGGTAATAAAACCATACACATGGGAAATGGTGAGGCAGTAAAGATCACACACACTGGTATTGCTTGCATTAAAGGTGAAAGAAAACTATATCTCAATAATCTATTGATGGTTCCACAGATAAAGAAAAATCTTTTAAGTGTATCACAGTTTGCAAGTGATAACAATGTATATTTTGAATTCTATCCTAGACACTGTTTAGTTAGAGATAACAAAAGAAATATTACTATAGGGTGAAGTTGTGAAGGGTCTATATAGGTTTAATCGTGTTGAGTCAAGAAACTCAAATGCAGATAAATGTATTGAGAATTGTAATTTTTCTGAACTTGCTCGGAGTGAAAAGAAACCAAGCAACTTTGATATTTGGCATTACAAACTTGGTCACCCCAGCGCCAATATTGTAAAAAAGGTGTTATCAGAAAACAAAATTCCTTATGATGTTACACTCCCTTATATCTGTACATTTTGTCAAATGGGTAAAAGTCACAAATTATCATTTTCAAACTCTGTGACTCAATATGAAAAACCATTGTCGTTAATTGCTACTGATCTCTGGGGTCTTGCCCCATTCAGCTCTGACTATGGATATAAGTATTATATATCTTTTGTTGATGCAAATTCAAGATACACTTGGGTGTATTTTTTGAAAACCAAGAGTGAAGCACATCAAACTACCATACACTTTATTACACAAGTTGAAAAACAAACCAACCATCAAGTCAAAGTTATACAAACTGATGGTGGTGGAGAATTTAGAACTCTTGATGATTATTTTAGTAAAAAGGGGATAGTTCATAGAACAACATGTCCTTATACTTCTGAACAAAATGGTCTAGTGGAGAGAAAACACAGAAATATAGTTGAGTCAGGCCTAACATTACTTGCTCAGGCAAAGTTACCCTTAAAATTCTGGCCTGAATCATTTAGTACTGCAGTGCACCTGATAAACAGGCTGCCAACTAAAGTACTAAATGATAAAAGTCCAATGGAAAAGTTATTTGAAATAAGACCTGACTATCAAGTTTTAAAGACATTTGGTTTCCTATGTTTCCCCTACACCAGACCATACAACACACACAAATTAAATTTTAGATCAACTCCATGCACATTTCTTGGATATGCACCAAATCAAAAAGGCTATAAATGTATTGATTGCAATTGCAAAATATTTGTAAGCAGGCATGTAGTTTTTAATGAGCATGTCTTTCCCTACTCTAATATTAGCATTAAGACAACAGGGAAAGTATACAATCCAAATGCATCAATACCCTCCATACCTGTGCATCCATCAGACTGGACTCAGACAGTGACTGAAGATAACTCAGTGAGCTCTACACCACAACACACAGTGTCTGTTCAACCAGGTCAGGCAGAGTCAACTGATTTACCTGAAGGTGGATTAAATTCAACACAAAGTATGAGTGAATTTGAATCAAATCCTCAGTGTAATGAATCAAGAAACAACTCAAATCAAGACATTGAATCATTACACAGTGAAGACAGAATCACAACTGGACATCATATGATTACCAGATCAAAAAGTGGCATATTCAAACCAAAAATATATGCATCCATCATATCAGAGGAACCAGAGACATTTGATCAGGCATTCAAAGACAAAAATTGGAGGACTGCAATGGATGATGAATACAGTGCACTCATCAAAAACAGAACATGCAATCTGGTTGCACTACCTAGAGACAAAAATGTCGTAGGATGCAAATGGACATATAAATTAAAGAAAAATCCAGATGGTACAATTGCCAGACACAAGGCAAGATTAGTGGCAAAGGGATATGTTATCCCACTTTTTGGCAAAGCTGAGATACCCAAAGATTAACTGAAAATCAATGATTATTAGTCATGAACATCGATTGTGCATCGCAGGTTCATCATGGATATCGATGAATTTTGTCCGAGTCCGGATCGGGCTGCAATTGATAAGACATGTCAAGCAAGGCCAGGTGAAACAACGTTCCAAGTTTCGAATCAATCCGAGTTCGTATGCTCAAGATATCGCCAAAAGGAGATGGATGATATAGCATAGGTTCGAATCGATATACCACATGTGGGTTCGAATCCATCCACGAGGACACAGTTCGAATCCATCGAGGTACTCTTGCCTTCGAATCCATCAAGGAGAGATCCTCCGAATCCATGAAAAGGACTATAGCTTCGACTCCATCGAACCAGCCTCTGCCTCGAATCGATCACGACAGGCCTTGCTTCGAGCTCATCGGAATATGCCTTGCTTCGAATCCAAGAGGCGTAGCCTTGCTTCGAATCCAGGAGGTGTAGCTCATCTTCGAATCCATCCAGCAGGAATAACTTCGAACGAGCGTACCTAGATCGATTCGAATAGACCTTCACTCATTCGATTCGAAGAAGGATGTCTTCGAATCCACTACCACGAATCCCCAGTCGAAGCGGCGAAGAACATGGAGTCGACCCAGTCAACTCGGCATAGAAGTCGGATCGATACGAAGGAGGCGCTCCACGTCATCACAGAAGCGCACGCTAGATCGATTCGAAGCAATCGAGTCGAACGTAATCGATTCGAACAGAGCACTGCCACCAGAAATGCAACCTTGAATCGATCATAACTTGAGATCTACACATCCAAATACTATGAAATTTTCACAGAATCTTGAGCACATGTTGAAGAATGTCCACACCAAATTCCAGCTTGATTGGACAATTTCTTGATCGATTCGAACCTAGGGTCGAATCGATCCCGGTGTGGGCCCGGATTTCCATAAAGCGGGCATGTGGGCCCCCCTGACATACCAGAACTAGTCTCCCTTCATTTTAGGCGAAATATTAGCCTCCTACACCTATAAATAGAGCCCCTGGTCATTCAGAAAAGGGGTCGGATAATTCTAGGAGCTAAAGAGCACCCACACTCTGCCAGATTTACTCAGAATCACCACTGCTTCCTTAGATTCAGATTGTAATCACATAATCAGTTGTACTACATCAGAAGAAATTGTAATCATCAAGTGAACATCAATAAAATCATCAACTTCAGAGTGGACGTAGGCAAGATCGCCGAACCACTATAAATCTCGTGTTTATGTTCATTATTTCTGAATTATGATACTCTGTTTGCTTAGATCTGTGATTTGTGTGTGAATACTGTTGATTTGTATTCATACGCTGGTGCTTTCACTACACTTGGGGTTTGTGACCATTTTTGGCGCAAACACTTTGGTGCTTTCACTGAGAAGAACTAGCACCCGCTACACCAAATTCAAAGTTTAGATTTGGAATTTTAAGGATTCAGATTTGACTCTACAATGACTCAACAAACTAGACAAAGAACTGAGAGGAGCCAACAGGCAGGAAGTCAAGAGGCATCCTCTGGCGCTGGAGAAGGACAAGCTTCGATCTACATTACTAGAGATGAGATGGAGTCTATGAATAACCTAATGCAGGAAAGAATGATGAAAAGCCAACAAGAGATGCTGCAGAATTTCTTCGAGCAGATGAGAGCTGCAGGGACACAGAACCTTGGACCAACTACATCGGCTGTGAATGTGGAACAAGGAGCTAAGGCTATGGAACCCAACGTAGGACAGAATACAGAACCAGAAGGCAATCAATAAGGGCTTGGGGGCAGGCCCGCAGGATCCAACGCAGAAGTACCTTTGGAAGGAGCTCAACCGGCTAGGGCCAACACAAATGCTAACGAACCGCCCGAAGAGTACGTACCAGAATTCCCTACGAGACTCGGAGGGCAAGACCGAGACGTGATAAGGGGGCAACCCCTAGATGGAGATGAAAGAATGGTTGGCCTAGTGAGACGACTCATGAGAGGAGGGTTGTCAGGAGGAGGATTGGAAGAAGTTAGTCGGAGTACGTTCGCTCCGAATATTAGGAATGCAAGGAACCCTCCGAAGTTCAAACTACCAACGCTGAATCCTTATGACGGAAAGTCAGACCCGACCATGCATATCACCAGATATATCAGACACATGGAAGTGCTGGGAGCATCCGAGGAAGTGATGGCACGATGTTTCCCCTTATTCTTATCAGATTTGGCTGCGCTTTGGTTTAGGCAGCTAGAAACCGGATCAATCAGGACATGGGGCGAGCTTGTGGATTGCTTCATGAAGCAGTTTAGGGTTCACGTGACGCGACCTAAGATCGTGATGACTTTGGCATCAATAAAACAAAGGACCGGAGAGTCCATAAAAGATTTTTTGTTACGATTTAATGCGACGGTGACTTCTGTAGATCGCTCGGACCCATCGATGATTTTGATGGCGGCGGTGGCAGGAGTTGGAGAAGGCACCGAATTCAAAGACTCTTTGACTAAAGATCCACCGCAAGATCTTGGAGAGTTTTTCCATGAAGTTGAAAAATTCATTCGATTAGAGGAATCACGAGCCGAGAGGCAGGAAATAAATGTTGCACAAGGCGAAGGAACCGCCAGGGAACAGTCCAAGGCAGACAAAGGAAAGAGAAAGCAGGATGACGCACATGATGGTCCTGATAAACGGAAGAAATTCCGAGAGCCCAGATTCAGGCAATACACAGACTTGGTGGCAGGACTAGAACGAATTTACACCGAAACTCGGGGGCAACTCCCCTATCGAAAACCACCCAGGAGAGATCCCACGGAGCGGGAACGTAGGACTGGAAAGTACTGCCTATTCCATGAGCTGGATGGGCACACTACCGATGAATGCCGCCACCTGAAGGATGAGGTGGAAGAACATGCCAGGAGTGGTAGATTGCCGCAGTATGTCAGAGAACGTGTGACGGTGGTTAGGCCCGAACAACTACCGCCTCAACCAAACAGGAATGATCCTGGATCGGGATCACGACTCGTCATCAACTAATTGTGATGGCAAGGGCCAAGTTCAAGATTTGGACTCTGGTCGATTAGTTTTCTTAGATTTGATTTCCAAAATAAAACGGCTATCCCACTTACTCATGTACGGGAACCGGAGAGATCCCTAGGCATGCTCTGAGATGGAAATAGACCGCTCCGCCCGGAGAGGCATTGTCTTGTTTTTCCTGGTGTTTGAGATTGAACATCTAGGATTTGAATTTAATAAAGGAACACTTATTAAAATAAACCTTTGACCGGAGAGTTAAAGGATAAACATTAAATATCAATATAAACATGATCGCTTTATGATCCTACCCGGAGAGGCAGGGTCTGGAGTGCAAGAAGTGAGTTGCTTCGCCGGAGAGCGACAGGATCAACTCACTTAAGCATCGTTTCCTATTCACCGGAGAGTGATTGGATCAGGATTCGATAAGAGCCCGGAGAGGCTATGATCGGCCCACGATTTAGGCCATGACATCGCTTAATGTTCAGATACATTGAACTGGAGTGCAGGAGGTGAGTCGCTTCGCCGGAGAGCGACAGGATTGACTCACTTAACGTTGTTTCCCCTTCACCGGAGAGTGACAGGATGGGATCCAGCTTGAGCCCGGAGAGGCTGTGACCGACCGACGATTCAGGTCATGACATCGCTTAATGTTCAGATACACTGAACCGGAGTGCAGGAGGTGAGTCGCTTCGTCGGAGAGCGACAGGATTGACTCACTTAACGTTGTTTCCCCTTCACCGGAGAGTGAAAGGATGGGATCCAGTATGAGCCCGGAGAGGGTATGATCGGTCGAGAACGACCAAGACATCGCTATACGCCCTAGCTGGGGCCAGAGTGCAAGGGATAGAAAGCAACGTCGGAGTGCAATAGGATCTTTCTATTCAATCGCTAAATCTAGAATGGGTTTGACAAGGGTCCGGAGTGACCATCGATAATACGGAGAGACTGTAGAATCTCATTCTTAACTTCCACTGAAAGAAATTGATAACGATTCGGCTTCGAATAGCCACGGACTTGATTGAAAATACTATAAGCTCTGAGTAAAACACGGACTCACTGCATTCAATTTGAGACTTATCAAAACACACCTTTTTACCAAAAGCCATGTTTTGGGGGGCAAAGTGTTATCCCACTTTTTGGCAAAGCTGAGATACCCAAAGATTAACTGAAAATCAATGATTATTAGTCATGAACATCGATTGTGCATCGCAGGTTCATCATGGATATCGATGAATTTTGTCCGAGTCCGGATCGGGCTGCAATTGATAAGACATGTCAAGCAAGGCCAGGTGAAACAACGTTCCAAGTTTCGAATCAATCCGAGTTCGTATGCTCAAGATATCGCCAAAAGGAGATTGATGATATAACATAGGTTCGAATCGATATACCACATGTGGGTTCGAATCCATCCACGAGGACACAGTTCGAATCCATCGAGGTACTCTTGCCTTCGAATCCATCAAGGAGAGATCCTCCGAATCCATGAAAAGGACTATAGCTTCGACTCCATCGAACCAGCCTCTGCCTCGAATCGATCACGACAGGCCTTGCTTCGAGCTCATCGGAATATGCCTTGCTTCGAATCCAAGAGGCGTAGCCTTGCTTCGAATCCAGGAGGTGTAGCTCATCTTCGAATCCATCCAGCAGGAATAACTTCGAATGAGCGTACCTAGATTGATTCGAACAGACCTTCACTCATTCGATTCGAAGAAGGATGTCTTCGAATCCACTACCACGAATCCCCAGTCGAAGCGGCGAAGAACATGGAGTCGACCCAGTCAACTCGGCATAGAAGTCGGATCGATACGAAGGAGGCGCTCCACGTCATCACAGAAGCGCATGTTGGATCGATTCGAAGCAATCGGGTCGAACGTAATCGATTCGAACAGAGCACTGCCACCAGAAATGCAACCTTGAATCGATCATAACTTGAGATCTACACATCCAAATGCTATGAAATTTTCACAGAAGCTTGAGCACATGTTGAAGAATGTCCACACCAAATTCCAGCTTGATTGGACAATTTCTTGATCGATTCGAACCTAGGGTCGAATCGATCCCGGTGTGGGCCCGGATTTCCATAAAGCGGGCATGTGGGCCCCCTGACGTACCAGAACTGGTCTCCCTTCATTTTAGGCGAAATATCAGCCTCCTACACCTATAAATAGAGCCCCTGGTCATTCAGAAAAGGGGTCGGATAATTCTAGGAGCTAAAGAGCACCCACACTCTGCCAGATTTACTCAGAATCACCACTGCTTCCTTAGATTCAGATTGTAATCACATAATCAGTTGTACTACATCAGAAGAAATTGTAATCATCAAGTGAACATCAATAAAATCATCAACTTCAGAGTGGACGTAGGCAAGATCGCCGAACCACTATAAATCTCGTGTTTATGTTCATTATTTCTGAATTGTGATACTCTGTTTGCTTAGATCTGTGATTTGTGTGTGAATACTGTTGATTTGTATTCATACGCTGGTGCTTTCACTACACTTGGGGTTTGTGACCATTTTTGGCACAAACAGGATACACACAGGAACATGGCTTCGATTTCAATGAAACTTTTTCACCAGTGATAAAGCCAACAACTATCAGAGTCATTCTCACTATAGCTCTGTATAAAGACTGGCAAATCAGACAACTAGATGTAAATAATGCCTTCCTCAATGGAGAGTTAAAAGAGGAAGTATACAAGCAACAACCACCAGGGTATCAACAAAACAGAAATCTTGTGTCTAGATTAAACAAGGCCATATATGGCCTCAAGAAAGCACCAAGAGTGTGGTTTGATAAGTTAAAAACTACTCTGCATAACATGGGTTTTCAATCCACAAAATCAGATAACTCACTGTTCATAAGAATTGATGATACTGTTACAATCTATATACTCATTTATGTTGATGATATAATTGTTATAGGTAATAGTGAAGCAGAAATCAACAAAATTATTCAGCATCTTGACTGGGAGTTCTCAATTAAAAATCTAGGAAATGTAAACTATTTCCTGGGCATAGAAGTCAAAAGGAAATTACATTCAGAAGTCATGCTGTGTCAAACTAAATATATCAAGGAATTACTAAACAAGTCAAAGATGTCAAATGCTAATCCCCAACCAACTCCAATGATAAGCAGTCAACACTTATCCAAAAACAGGGGAGAAGCCATACTTAATGATAAACAATATAGAAGTCTAGTTGGGGCATTACAATATGTCACAATAACTAGACCAGATGTGTCATACAGTGTTAACAAAGTTTGTCAATTCATGCAGAAACCACTGGATCAACACTGGAAAGCAGTCAAGAGAATACTACGATATCTAAAAGGAACATTGCGGAATTCTACTAAAGAAAAGTAAACACCTCAATATAACTGGCTATGTAGATGTTGACTGGGCTACAGATCCCGATGATAGGAGATCTACCACAAGCTACTGCATCTATATAGGTGATAATCCAGTTTCATGGTGCTCAAAGAAACAGAATACAATCTCTAGATCTAGCACAGAAGAAGAGTATCGAAGTGTGGCCAGTGCAACAGCAGAAGTCATGTGGATACAGTCACTTATGCATGAATTACAAATGAGTACAAACAGCAAATCAACAGTGTGGTGAGACAACTTAAGCACAGTCTATCTATCAGCAAATCCAGTACTTCACTCAAGAACGAAGCATATAGAAATCGATCTATACTTCGTAAGAAAACAAATTTTAAAAGGAAAGCTGCAAATTAATCACGTACCGGCTACTTACCAAGTTGCAGACATTTTAACAAAGCCGCTTACCGCAAGAAATTTCTTTCGATTTCGAGAGGAACTGAAGGTCAAAAGAAACATCATCAAACCTGAGGAGGTCCTGAGCAACAACTTCAGCAATAAGACAGATCGGTGCCTCCCTAGCCTCGATTTGACCATAGAACGAAACATCATCAAACCTGAAGAAGATCTTAGCAATAGTCTCAACAATAAGACAGGTTGATGCCCTGTCTTTGTCAATGAATACTCAATCTGGGCGAAATCTGAAGAAATCTTCAATCAGGAATGATTTTATCGAGTGGCGGCGCAGAAAATTTGGGAACCTTACCCTAATCGCTTTGAGGGGGGATATTGAAAATAACGAGTAATGACTCGCTGCAATCCAGTACATTGAATTATATCATCAACTAAGCGAATATAGGAAGAGTGGTTGGGCCAGACTGTTGAGGCCCAATACTTGTACAATATTGTATAAAAGCAGTCTGTAGTATTACAATTCAATATAGAGAATATATTATTTTCTTTTGTATCATCTTTTCTCTGCCCTCAATTCATCTAAAATCATCTCAGAATCAAAACTGCAGTATTTCAGTAAAATCGAATACTAACATAGTGGAAGCTATTAAAGAAGAAGGGGAACTTTTCTCGTGAGAACTAGTATATGAAAATCCTCCGCCTGGATGTGATAACTATTGTTGTTTTATGCACTTAAAATCCCAGTGTCTAATTGCTAAAATATGGGTTCTGCAACAGATAATGGAAGATGAGTTGAGAGAGATTCAATAGGGTTATGGGAAAGATAGTGTAGGACACAAAGAAGTGTCCAAATGGGAGGATGTCAATGAGGTTGAATGTGAAGAGGTGCCACTGGACGAGAAGGTTCATAAAGGATTTGATGTGGACCCTCGGGTGGTAGAGGGAAATGAGACGACGAAGGGGAATATAAAGGATCCAAGTATTACCGTCATAGAAATTGATGAAACAACGAAGGATTTGTTTGCAGCAAGTAAGGAGCAAATCAAGGAAGCAATGGGAAAGATGAAATTATAACAGATTAAAATGGAAGAGAATTGTAACGACCCGTAAATTTCAACTGTTTTAATAACGTTATTAATTGAAATTTTGCGAAATTTCAAACGATAAAATTTTGAAATATAAATTTGATATTTGGAACGCGTCTAATTAAACATAGCATCTGGTAAATTTTCGTCCGAAAATATGAAAGTTTATTTCGCGTGTAAATTCACTTCAATTTAATCAGTTAAAAAGCGATGAAAATAAAATGTTTCCGAAACCTAAATATTTTTACATAGAAAAATTCTAAACCATCTTCTGAGCAAGATGTCAGTTTGTCGTTTTTCCAAATTCGGACATCTTTGGCTCCGTCGATCTTATTTTTTAGTGTTTTTCTTGCATTTTCCGACAGTAGAAAAATTCGAATTTTATAAATTAAATTGTACCACAACTATCTGTGTACCATTGGAAGCGCCTCATCGCGTTGATCAAAACGGTATACTCTTTTGCGCGAATCGGAGTCTGACGTTATCCGTTGTGTTAGTTTAACCATTTCGGACGGACCGGTTAAACCGTATTCAGCCCAAATTAAAACATCGTGTACCCATTCAAATTTTGAAAATTTATTTAGTCATCGTGTATTCATTAGGGATAGTAGGTGGTGGTTGAGTCTTGGAAACGGAATGGACATTTCAATTCTCAAAGTGGTAATTACTCTTACTTGAAATTGTGAAAAATTTAAAGAACAAAGTACTGTTCCTTTCACATATTTCCTCAGATACGAACTCCTTTCTTCTCTCCTCCTTTATTCATTCTTCCTCCCTCATATTGTACTATAACAAAAAAAAGCAAAAGCGAAATGAATGCAAACTGCCGTTCTAGCTAAAATTAATAATTACATGCGTTGCATATATTAAATTGCCTGTGAAATCCACTCAAACCCATACCTGCTCGTCACTTTTCTTTTTCCCAATATTTGAACCACCTTCTCCCTGCTAGCAGTCATCCTCTTTCTCCTTTTGATGTTCGTTTTCTTCTTGCTTCAAAAAAAAAATGTAAAGCATATATACAGTTTGTATTCTATTTGTTTAGCCCACCTCTTCATACCCTCACCTTCCATGGCCGCAGTACCACCTACATCACGCAACCCACCACCATACTCCCCTCCACGTCAAAACACGCCGACCCTTCTCTCCTCTCTCCTGCTATCACCCAACGCCTTAGCCCACTCGGACCCGCTTACCTCGCCTCCTCCCCTACTCTCGCAAAAAGTCACCCATGCCCCCACCTTGACGAACTCTCCACCCAGTCTCCCCTTCCACGACCACCCGCCTGCGCTCAAGGCAACAGCGCCAACACCCACCAGCCTAGCACGTGAGCAGCCTCCTCCTCGCCACCAAAACAACTCCGCCTTCCTTCAACTTCCATCTCGAGTTCGCCATTCCCGAGTTTCCTCCAACCGAGTTTATAATAAGGCTGGATCTGTAGATCTATCAGGTATTTCAATAGGTTATAGATTTGTTAATATATATTAGAAAATGTATATCTTACTTATAAGTTACCTATATATGAACTTTTATGCTGCTTTGCCTCTTTTGTTTATTTTATAGTTTATATAAGTTGCATTGTATTGTATATAATCTGGGTATTATACTAACTATAGTTTATATATATTAGTTTTGATTGAAAAAAATTAAGTGTGTATATATGTTCACAGTTTTATATATCTATCCCCTGTTATACAGTTTTAAGTTTATAAAATTTCGAAGTTGTTTATATACTAATATGTTGTTTTAAAGGATTATACAATATATATATATATATATTATTAGTTTTATATTGTAAGTATGTATAAATCAAAGTTGTTTATATATACTCATGTTTAGTACCGAAAGTTATATAGCCAGTTAGTTTCAAATATCGGGTATATATATGTTTATCAATAAAGAAATTTTCGCATATTGAGAAGCCTGTAGCTGTTTTTCCTTGATGTTGGATTTATGAGCTTTGTTAGCTGTTACGCCTAGAAAAGTTTCAAACAATGTTATATTTAGTCTACATACTAATATATATAAGTTATGTATTAATTATAGATGATATACATATAATGCGTTTAAAAGTATGTACTGTGTTTTATTTGGTTGGAGGTATGTGTTTATAACAAAGTCTTATTTAATTTGTATTCGTTCCAGAATCTTACCTGGGACAGTATTTTGTATAAGGTATATATTATATATGGTTATAGTTTATAACAAGTTAACTTATGTGTGATTTTAAAGTTTGATTTATTATAAAAGATAATTTTATACAAATTTTGTCTACATCTGTTTTTATATATGTATTTGTGGCAATCACTTTTGTAGACTATGACATTGTGCGTATTGTATATTGACAGAAATAAACTTGAATACAATATGTATAAGTATGATCCTCTTTGAATAAGCAATAAGTATTGATTTTAAATTTTAATATATATATGGGTTTAATCTAATTCGTGTTTAATGAGTATAAATTTTGAAGATTTTATTTTAACATGTGATGATAATTAAATATGGATTTTAAAAAGGAATTTATTCCATTTATATCAAGATTGATCTGATCTGTTTCATCAATTCCTTTTATCAGCTTTGTCGTCAAAAATTTGCGTTCCATCTTACTTTGATTTGGAATTTCGTGCCTGGATTAGTAACTCATCTCATTGTCGACTATCTCTAGCCTCGAAAGGTGAGCACTCACTCACGATTAATGTTCTTTTATTTATTAAATTTGAGTTCAATTGAAACGATAATTGAAATATGCTGCTGTTAGATATTTACACTGTTATTACCTGTATTAGTTAACCTATGACATCTGACACCATTATCTGTTATATATGCAATGATAATCCAGTTTTGTTGTTAAATGATTGATTTTTTATGTTTACAATTGGACGTTAAAATTGTAATGTATAAAGAGATAGATATTATGCAAATAAATTTGACGTAGGATAATTAAAATTTGAATCGGCATATGTGTTGAATTTGATTAGTTGAATATGACCCCTTTTAATTGTTAAATTAATTGACATGTAGAATAGTGATAATTACACTTTGAACCATCGACGTATATTGGATCAATTGTTGTAGTATAAAATTGTAATTGAATGATAAGTGAAAAACCGTATAAATAATTTGTGGAATAATCTTTAATCTACATGAAATGATAGTGTAGATTCTAGAAATAATTTTATTAATTCACACAAATAACAATGTGAATTAATACGGTTATTTCGGGATTATTTGAATTGATTATTGGATTGTTATTGTTTGTTGTTATTGCTTGTTTATTTACTTTGACACCATCCCAGTTATCACACTGCAAGTTCCCTTTGTTATGCTTTGACTTTGAATTGAATTGGAATCGGGTTGAAATGATAAATACCCAAATTAAACTTTGACCTAGGATAGAGAATTAAATAAAACCCAATTGGTCAATAATTTGATTTAAAAATAAACGAAGATTTTATTTGAATAAATAATATGGTTTTGAAATGAAGTTGAAATTTGAATTTTTAATGAAAGGAAAATGTTAATATTTAAAAATCTGAAACAAAATATTAAAATGTAATTGATGAAAGAACGATGTTTAATTTGAAAAATGATTGAATTAAGTTTGAAATGATTTAATAATTAAGTTTGAAATTATTAAACTTTGAAATGATTTAATAATTAAGTTTGAAATTATAATTAAGTTTGAAATTATTAAACTTTGAAATTATTTAATAATTAAGTTTTGAATTATTTAATAATTAAATAAGATTGAATTATTTAATGATCAAATTGAATTGAATTCTTTAATAAGAAAAATTGAACCTTTGAATAAGTAATTTTACTTCGTAAATAATTGAAATTGAGTTTTCTTTATTAATTAAGTTTTGGAAAATTATTTAAGTAAGTAAATAAGTGAAATTGATTTTCTTTAACAAGAAATAAATGTGATTTATTGAAATTAATGTAAGATTTGAAATTTAAAGAATTTGATTTGACGAATTTAATTTAATTCAATTTGAAGTTTTGATATAATGAAGTTGAACTTAAGTAATTGATTTAATGAATTGGAAATAAATAGAAATTGTTTTGAATGGCAAATTTACTTAGCGAATATTAAATGAAATCGATAAATGAAGTTAAATTGATTTGAATGTTAAATTAAATTAATTTAAATGATTTCGGAATGAAACTTATATGAACTTGAATCAATATTTGAATTGTTTTAAATAGAAATTGAAATTGAATTATTAGATTTTGAAATTATGAATGTGGAAGTTTTGAAACGTAAATATTGGAAATTGATTTAGAAAGACAAATGAAATGTTGGTTTATGAATTGAAATTGAAATTGAATTTGATTTGGTTTTTGAAATATATAAACGACCAATCGGTGTAATAATTACGAAAGTTATTAAAGAGACCGGAATCGGTTATGGATATACTCTCTATCTAAACCGAAACCACTTTAATAACTATACGCGGAGTGATGATCCAGAATGAAGTGGTTGGAATGATGTACGTGATGACTGAAGAAAGAGAACGATAATGGATAGCCTTGACACTTATGTCAAATTGGAAATGACTAAAACAGGAGCCGTGCCGGGCCAATGGAGGATTAGCTATCTCAAGTGGACACACTTCTTTGTAAACTACTCATTACTTGTTGTCGATTGGTGCACCCTTGATTTTGGGAGTGTTGTTTCACGGTGTTGCGGTCGCTGCGGCGATGCGTTCTCACCAGTGCGGATCAGGCAAACGGTAGTATCACTACCTTAGGTGTTGCCTCATGTGCCTTGTCATACTTGTATTCCCTATTCGCGACCACTACGAATTTGTTTTGTACCTTTAGTATATGGATTGCCCTCTGGTGACTTCTGGTTTTGGGGAAACTACGGTCTTGTATATGCTTTTGGGAATAAAAATGTGTTAAGGGTGGAATGGGCCATGACTTAACACTATTTTGATACCTTATATTACTGATAGACATTATCTACTTAGCGTACATTACTACCTAGTAGATAGTTTAACGGATCCTTAAAGGATGGTTATTCCAAACATCCTTTGAGTTACTTGTATTTCAATTGCTATTTCACTTGAGTTGGATTTATTGATATAAGAATGTTAATCCTGACTCGAGTGTCTTGTGTTTTTGCTTTACGCTCGGGTCAGACTGAGTGTACCAGTATTCGAGACTCACCTTTGAAGTTGGAGCTTTGCTTGAAGATCCAACCATATATTCTGCTTTCAATATTCGATGATTCCAATGATGTAGTCTGATTGTATCTGATGTATCGTGTTACTCTTCCGTTGTATCTGGTTTAACTCTGATGTATCGTATTACTCTTCTGTTGTAAAACTCTGATGTATCTTATATATTCATATAGTAGCTTCATGAACTACTATCACTTTTTATTTCCGCTGCATTTATTACTCTGTGTCTGTGATCTGTGATTATTTATTACTGTATATGTTCAGTTTTGCCAAATTTAAATTAACAACGCGGTACTTTGAGAAATTCAATTCCGGCATGAGTGTCTACCTATACACTTATAATGGATGCGAATGGTCCAAAATATCATGTCGTTACAGTTGGTATCAGAGCTTTGGTAGCTCTAGGCAAAACTCAGCATATAGGGTAAATGTATTTACAGAATCACTCTATTTCGAGTTTCAATCTCTTCCTTTTGACTCAATTCCTTTGAATTTTGGACGTTCCCCTCGGTTTCGAAATTCATTCGTGTCCTTCACTATTCATCTTCTTTCAATCCTGGAGCACCCCATAACTCCATTTTGAATGTTATCTATAATAGATCGGCGGTCTCGCCAATCTTTGAATGATTTGTAAAGGGGTGAAACTCCTTTACAATAGGCATTGATTTACCGGAGATTTCTGTATCCTCGGTTTACGATGCTATCTATCTCTTGTTATACCTGAATTCCATCTCTTGAGATCGAGTGTTGATTTACCTCAAAATTCTACAACGATCTTATTCTTGAAGTCACTGTTGACCCGGTTAAGGTTGCCCGCGATTTATATAAACTCATCCATCTTCTTATTTGTTATTTAAATCATCTTATCTTCTGTTTCGGACTTATCTTCGAATCAAAAATTCTCTTTGATTTGATTTCCATCAAATTTGAAACCCTATCCTTATTTTGAAAATTCATTCCTGTATCGTCGAGCAAAGAAATGTATTTGTAAATTTATATTAAAAATGTTTTAATATATGCTGTGTTGTTTGAGTTGTTGATGTTGATTTGGGATTCCGATCGATTCGTCTGATCAACGCTATCGATAAGATTTCCAAAACACTTGAACAGAGCAAACTGACATAATATTATTTTCAAATTTGGAAAATGGAATAAATTTGTATGAATATATTATAGATATATATAAATAAAATTTTCTGAAATTTAATAAGTGAATTAAATTGGTTGTTGAAATGATAATAATTGATTATCACTTATTGTTCTATAAATGAATTTTAAACATGGGTTGTAAACTGATTTGAAATTTAAATGAATTTGACATTTAGAATTTGAGAATTTAATTTCCAGTATTTGCGAACTTTGGTTTTTAAATTTTAAAGTATATATTACTGAAAGTATTTTCGAATAGAAATTGTTTCAAAGGATTTAAATAAAAAAATGTTGAAATCAGTGCTCTTCTCTTTGTCGCTGGAAAATAATTTCGGTGATGGCGGCCGCATCATCGACATTCATTTTCGAGTTTCGAAGTGGAGATACTATTATGTAGCGTTGCTACGGTTTTGTTTTGGAAAATATTTTGATTTGAATTTCTTCAGTATAGATTTGATTTATATATATATATATATATATGGGTATCTATTTTAAATTAATTTGATTTGACATAAATATATTATATATATTTCTAAATTGTTTAAAGTTAATCGGAAATCTAATTCTTAAATTTTGTTAAGGATGATTTTAATTATAAATAAAACCAAAATTTGAAATAAATATTTAAAACTTGAATAATTGAATTGGTAAAAATTTTATTTGTATATCATTCAACTACATTCCAATATAACTTACCTAAATTATTCAGAAGTTAAAATGTAATTGGATAATATACAATATAAAATAATTTTATAAATAAAATTTGAGTGTTTAAAATAAATGTTATACACTAAATTTTGATTATAAAGATGTTAACAGAGTTGGATAGGATAATAAGTAAAACTCGGTTAATAATGAAATAAATTTGTTTTGAGAGAATTAATAAATTTGTTTTGAAAGAATTAATAAATTGAAATTTGATCAACATATGAAAATACCTGGAATTTAAGGTAATTAATAGATGTAAATTAATTTAAATCGAAACTTTTATGTTTTAAATTAATTTATTTGGGTTAAATATATGTGAGTAGATATATTAAGTAGAATAAATTTAACAGTAATTTGGAATTGAAGAAAATATGATTATAATAAAAGACTATTCAAATTTATGGTTTTAAAAAAAATTGTAAATTGAAGAAATGGGATAATAAGATAATGAATTTAGGAATAATTGAGATTGATTTTAGTGAAATCAAATGGATTAAATCGATTATTGAATATCAATTAATTTGAATTTATAGGGTTTAAATTAACTGTTATTTTGTATTTCAAATCTATTTTCTTCTGGTTGTTTCTATCCTCCTACCTCGTTCCTTTTCGAGGACGAAAAGTTTTGAGTGGGGGAGAGTATAACGACCCGTAAATTTCAACTGTTTTAATAACGTTATTAATTGAAATTTTGCGAAATTTCAAACGATAAAATTTTGAAATATAAATTTGATATTTGGAATGCGTCTAATTAAACATAGAATCTGGTAAATTTTCGTCCGAAAATATGAAAGTTTATTTCGCGTGTAAATTCACTTAAATTTAATCAGTTAAAAAGCGATGAAAATAAAATGTCTCCGAAACCTAAATATTTTTACATAGAAAAATTCTAAACCATCTTCTGAGCAAGATGTCAGTTTGTCGTTTTCCAAATTCGGACATCTTTGGCTCCGTCGATCTTATTTTTCAGTGTTTTTCTTGCATTTTCCGACAGTAGAAAAATTCGAATTTTATAAATTAAATCGTACCACAACTATCTGTGTACCGTTGGAAGCGCCTCATCGCGTTGATCAAAACGGTATACTCTTTTGCGCGAATCGGAGTCTGACGTTATCCGTTGTGTTAGTTTAACCGTTTCGGACGGACCGGTTAAACCGTATTCAGCCCAAATTAAAACATCGTGTACCCATTCAAGTTTTGAAAATTTATTTAGTCATCGTGTATTCATTGGGGATAGTAGGTGGTGGTTGAGTCTTGGAAACGGAATGGACATTTCAATTCTCAAAGTGGTAATTACTCTTACTTGAAATTGTGAAAAATTTAAAGAACAAAGTACCGTTCCTTTCACATATTTCCTCAGATACGAACTCCTTTCTTCTCTCCTCCTTTATTCATTCTTCCTCCCTCATATTGTACTATAACAAAAAAAAAGCAAAAGCGAAATGAATGCAAACTGCCGTTCTAGCTAAAATTAATAATTACATGCGTTGCATATATTAAATTGCCTGTGAAATCCACTCAAACCCATACCTGCTCGTCACTTTTCTTTTCCCCAATATTTGAACCACCTTCTCCCTGCTAGCAGTCATCCTCTTTCTCCTTTTGATGTTCATTTTCTTCTTGCTTCAAAAAAAATATGGAAAGCATATATACAGTTTGTATTCTATTTGTTTAGCCCACCTCTTCATACCCTCACCTTCCATGGCCGCAGTACCACCTACATCACGCAACCCACCACCATACTCCCCTCCACGTCAAAACACGCCGACCCTTCTCTCCTCTCTCCTGCTATCACCCAACGCCTTAGCCCACTCGGACCCGCTTACCTCGCCTCCTCCCCTACTCTCGCACGCACAGCCCCTAACCCCAAAAAGTCACCCATGCCTCCACCTTGACGAACTCTCCATCCAGTCTCCCCTTCCACGACCACCCGCCTGTGCTCAAGGCAACAGCGCCAACACCCACCAGCCTAGCACGTGAGCAGCCTCCTCCTTGCCACCGAAAAAACTCCGCCTTCCTTCAACTTCCATCTCGAGTTCGCCATTCCCGAGTTTCCTCCAACCGAGTTTATAATAAGGCTGGATCTGTAGATCTATCAGGTATTAAAATAGGTTATAGATTTGTTAATATATATTAGAAAATGTATATCTTACTTATAAGTTACCAATATATGAACTTGTATGCTGCTTTGCCTCTTTTGTTTATTTTATAGTTTATATAAGTTGCATTGTATTGTATATAATCTGGGTATTATACTAACTATAGTTTATATATATTAGTTTTGATTGAAAAAAATTAAGTGTGTATATATGTTCACAGTTTTATATATCTGTCCCCTGTTATACAGTTTTAAGTTTATAAAATTTCGAAGTTGTTTATATACTAATATGTTGTTTTAAAGGATTATACAATATATATATTATTAGTTTTATATTGTAAGTATGTATAAATCAAAGTTGTTTATATATACTCATGTTTAGTACCGAAAGTTATATAGCCAGTTAGTTTCAAATATCGGGTATATATGTTTATCAATAAAGAAATTTTCGCATATTGAGAAGCCTGTAGCTGTTTTTCCTTGATGTTGGATTTATGAGCTTTGTTAGCTGTTACGCCTAGAAAAGTTTCAAACAATGTTATATTTAGTCTACATACTAATATATATAAGTTATGTATTAATTATAGATGATATACATATAATGCGTTTAAAAGTATGTACTGTGTTTTATTTGGTTGGAGGTATGTGTTTATAACAAAGTCTTATTTAATTTGTATTCGTTCCAGAATCTTACCTGGGACAGTATTTTGTATAAGGTATATATTATATATGGTTATAGTTTATAACAAGTTAACTTATGTGTGATTTTAAAGTTTGATTTATTATAAAAGATAATTTTATACAAATTTTGTCTACACCTGTTTTTATATATGTATTTGTGGCAATCACTTTTATAGACTATGACATTGTGCGTATTGTATATTGACAGAAATAAACTTGAATACAATATGTATAAGTATGATCCTCTTTGAATAAGCACATATAAGTATTGATTTTAAATTTTAATATATATATATATATATATGGGTTTAATCTAATTCGTGTTTAATGAGTATAAATTTTGAAGATTTTATTTTAACATGTGATGATAATTAAATATGGATTTTAAAAAGGAATTTATTCCATTTATATCAAGATTGATCTGATCTGTTTCATCAATTCCTTTTATCAGCTTTGTCGTCAAAAATTTGCGTTCCATCTTACTTTGATTTGGAATTTCATGCCTCGATTAGTAACTCATCTCATTGTCGACTATCTCTAGCCTCGAAAGGTGAGCACTCATTCACGATTAATTTTCTTTTATTTATTAAATTTGATTTCAATTGAAACGACAATTGAAATATGCTGCTGTTAGATATTTACACTGTTATTACCTGTATCAGTTAACCTATGACATCTGACACCATTATCTGTTATATATGCAATGATAATCCAGTTTTGTTGTTAAATGATTGATTTTTTATGTTTACAATTGATCGTTAAAATTGTAATGTATAAAGAGATAGATATTATGCAAATAAATTTGACGTAGGATAATTAAAATTTGAATCGACATATGTGTTGAATTTGATTAGTTGAATATGACCCCTTTTAATTGTTAAATTATTTGACATGTAGAATAGTGATAATTACACTTTGAACCATCGACGTATATTGGATCAATTGTTGTAGTATAAAATTGTAATTGAATGATAAGTGAAAAACCGTATAAATAATTTGTGGAATAATCTTTAATCTGCATGAAATGATAGTGTAGATTCTAGGAATAATTTTATTAATTCACACAAATAACAATGTGAATTAATACGGTTATTTCGGGATTATTTGAATTGATTATTGGATTGTTATTGTTTGTTGTTATTGCTTGTTTATTTACATTGACACCATCCCAGTTATCACACTGCAAGTTCCCTTTGTTATGCTTTGACTTTGAATTGAATTGGAATCGGGTTGAAATGATAAATACCCAAATTAAACTTTGACCTAGGATAGAGAATTAAATAAAACCCGATTGGTCAATAATTTGATTTAAAAATAAACGAAGATTTTATTTGAATAAATAATATGGTTTTGAAATGAAGTTGAAATTTGAATTATTAATGAAAGGAAAATGTTAATATTTAAAAATCTGAAACAAAATATTAAAATGAAATTGATGAAAGAATGATGGTTAATTTGAAAAATGATTGAATTAAGTTTGAAATGATTTAATAATTAAGTTTGAAATTATAATTAAGTTTGAAATTATTAAACTTTGAAATGATTTAATAATTAAGTTTGAAATTATAATTAAGTTTGAAATTATTAAACTTTGAAATTATTTAATAATTAAGTTTTGAATTATTTAATAATTAAATAAGATTGAATTATTTAATGATCAAATTGAATTGAATTCTTTAATAAGAAAAATTGAACCTTTGAATAAGTAATTTTACTTCGTAAATAATTGAAATTGAGTTTTCTTTATTAATTAAGTTTTGGAAAATTATTTAAGTAAGTAAATAAGTGAAATTGATTTTCTTTAACAAGAAATAAATGTGATTTATTGAAATTAATGTAAGATTTGAAATTTAAATAATTTGATTTGACGAATTTAATTTAATTCAATTTGAAGTTTTGATATAATGAAGTTGAACTTAAGTAATTGATTTAATGAATTGGAAATAAATAGAAATTGTTTTGAATGGCAAATTTACTTAGCGAATATTAAACGAAATCGATAAATGAAGTTAAATTGATTTGAATGTTAAATTAAATTAATTTAAATGATTTCGGAATGAAACTTATATGAACTTGAATTAATATTTGAATTGTTTTAAATAGAAATTGAAATTGAATTATAAGATTTTGAAATTATGAATGTGGAAGTTTTGAAACGTAAATATTGGAAATTGATTTAGAAAGACAAATGAAATGTTGGTTTACGAATTGAAATTGAAATTGAAATTGATTTTGTTTTTGAAATATATAAACGACCAATCGGTGTAATAATTACGAAAGTTATTAAAGAGACCGGAATCGGTTATGGATATACTCTCTATCTAAACCGAAACCACTTTAATAACTATACGCGGAGTGATGATCCAGAATGAAGTGGTTGGAATGATGTACGTGATGACTGAAGAAAGAGAACGATAATGGATAGCCTTGACACTTGTGTCAAATTGGAAATGACTAAAACAGGAGCCGTGCCGGGCCAATGGAGGATTAGCTACCTCAAGTGGACACACTTCTTCGTAAACTACTCATTACTTGTTGTCGATTGGTGCACCCTTGATTTTGGGAGTGTTGTTTCACGGTGTTGCGGTGGCTGCGGCGATGCGTTCTCACCAGTGCGGATCAGGCAAACGGTAGTATCACTACCTTGGGTATTGCCTCATGTGCCTTGTCATACTTGTATTCCCTATTCGCGACCACTACGAATTTGTTTTGTACCTTTAGTATATGGATTGCCCTTTGGTGACTTCCGGTTTTGGGGAAACTACGGTCTTGTATATGCTTTTGGGAATAAAAATGTGTTAAGGGTGGAATGGGCCATGACTTAACACTATTTTGATATCTTATATTACTGATAGACATTATCTACTTAGCGTACATTACTACCTAGTAGATAGTTTAACGGATCCTTAAAGGATGGTTATTCCAAACATCCTTTGAGTTACTTGTATTTCAATTGCTATTTCACTTGAGTTGGATTTATTGATATAAGAATGGTAATCCTGACTCGAGTGTCTTGTGTTTTTGCTTTACGCTCGGGTCAGACTGAGTGTACCAGTATTCGAGACTCACCTTTGAAGTTGGAGCTTTGCTTGAAGATCCAACCATCTATTCTGCTTTCAGTATTCGATGATTCCAGTGATGTAGTCTGATTGTATCTGATGTATCGTGTTACTCTTCCGTTGTATCTGGTTTAACTCTGATGTATCGTATTACTCTTCTGTTGTAAAACTCTGATGTATCTTATATATTCATATAGTAGCTTCATGAACTACTATCTCTTTTTATTTCTGCTGCATTTATTACTCTGTGTCTGTGATCTGTGATTATTTATTACTGTATATGTTCAGTTTTGCCAAATTTAAATTAACAACGCGGTACTTTGAGCAATTCAATTCCGGCATGAGTGTCTACCTATACACTTATAATGGATGCGAATGGTCCAAAATATCGGGTCGTTACAAGAATATAAAAACGAATGTAGGCAAAGTAATTGAATTTGACAGAGTTAATGTAAGCAATACACCGCCTTTAAAAAAGCATAAGAAGGGGGGCAACCAATATAATTTGTACGCATCCACCTATCACTTCAACCTCTGTAGATGAGTGAGCTTGTAAGCACTCTCCTATCACTTCAATCTCTATCGACGAGGGAGCCAGTAAGTCTGCTCAGATCCAGGACAAGTCACTAATAGCTTCGGTCATTATATTAAAGTGCAATAACTCATTACCCGACAGTGTTCCAGAGGGCAAGGGGATTCAAAGATCTAATTCTCATATACAAAACTAATATTTATAATTCTCGTTTTCAATTCATTAATAATTATTGTGCTGATAGCAATTGTGTTGCTAAACAGGTATTAGAGCTTTATGTGGAGAAGCAGGTGGAGATATGGAAGGTAGTATCTCAAGACTCAAATAATTAATGTAAGGATGGAGGAGACAAGAAGGCATCTGATATATGTCACAAGTTCAAAAATAAACATAATAAACTTGGTATCGTTAAGTAGGAACCATTGGTTAAAAGAAATACTAAGTGACAAGAGCTGGATAACTGCAGGGAAATAGAGGGAAAGAGTGCTAAAATGCAGGTAGAGTGCTTATTCCCTCAGAAAATAATAAATGTCAATTGCATGCTGGAATGTTCGAGGTTTTCATAAACCTAATAGGTTAATAAAGGTAAAATAGTTTATTGATAAATGTAACATTAGTTGTTTTGGGGTGGTAAAGAATAGATTACATTATTTTGAAATTGAAGAAGTTAAGAGGAAATTTAAAGATAATTGGAGGATAGTCAATAACGTGTCATGTTTTGTGAAATGTAGAATTTTAGTAATTATCGATGCTTTGCATTGGATTTTAATATTGTGAGTATGAGTAATCAGCATATTACATTATGCTCAATAATATTGGAGGTATGAAATGCAATGTATCTATTGTGTACGCTCAAACTTTGAGTATATAGGAAGAGGCTGTGGAATAATTTAGACGATGACGCATATTATATTTAGTGGAAATTAAGGAGACATCCCTATCATACTTTCATATTGTAAAGCGGGTCCCTGTCAAAGTTTCATTGTAAATCTGGTCCCTATTTTCTAGAAATAAAGAAAAATTATTGCTGAAATGTCAGCAACTTTTATAAATAAGTGCTGATATTTCAGCAACTTTCATACACTGTGTTCACAATGTACATAAATGTTGCTGAAATGTCAACAACTTTTATAAATAAATGCTGATATTTCAGCAACTTTCATACACTGTGTTCACAGTGTACATAAATGTTGCGGAAATGTCAGCAACTTTCATACACTGTGTTCACAGTGTACAGAAAAGTTGTGGAAATATCAGCAACTTTCATACACTGTGTTCACAGTGTACAGAAAAGTTGCGGAAATGTCAGCAACTTTTATGAAAAGTTGCATCATGCTCTACAATAATCGTGAATAAAAAACAAGGACCTAATTTACACTGAAATTTAGTGAAGGACTTTTCGTGTATTTTGAACCTTAATAAGGACATGTGCCAAAAGTACCCTTATAAAGGAGAATGATGTCAAGTCCCTGAAATTGAAAGATGATGTAAGAAAAGTCCCTTCCGAAAAAGTTATGAAAATTAGGTCCCTATTTTTAGATTTTGGTTAATTTATAACACTTTTGCCCCTGAAAAGAATGCTAAGTTGATTTTCTAAAAGAGGACAGTTTGGTAAAAAATAACAAAATAGGGACCTAATTTACATGTGTTTATGAGCAGGGACTTTTTGTCCATGATCTTTGAAAATAGGGACCTTTGGTCCAAAACCCCTTTTATTATAGTTATGGAATTCTTTTCTAGGTGTATAAAGGAGAAGGTCAGATAGAATCAACCAAACCCTATTCTAGCGCATGACAACAAGCTTGCCCACCTAAAACATCGATGATATTATGATCTTCACACAAGAGAATAACCAATCTGCATGGGCATCGAGAGAAGTTTTTTAAGATATGTTTGAATGTTTGGGCATTTAGTTGAACAATGAAAATTTTAGTATTATCTTTAGGGGAGGGTTATCAGAATAGTTGGAAATTGATTTAATATCAAGATTTAAATTGAGGTATCTTGGTATCCTGTTGATGAGTTCAAACTTCAGGAACATGGATTGTACAAGCTTGATTGAGAGAATTAAAAAGGATAAATGGGCAGGAAGCAAAACTACTAAGTATAGATGGAAGAATTAAACTCACTCAGTCCACCATCTACCCTATCATGCAATTTTGAATGCAATGCATCAAGCTACCAACTGCCACTATAAATGCTATTAAGCATGTGTGTAAACTTCTTATAGAAAGGGAAAGCTCGCAAAGTTCCATGGGAGACAATGAGCAAAAAGAAAGAGGAAGGCAGATTTGGTCCGAGGGACTTCGAGGATTTAAATCAAGTCATGGGCATTGAACTTATTTGAAATATATTAAATCAACAAGGTATTTGGCCCTATTGGATGCATATCAAGCACATAAAAGATAAAAAAAATTGGAAAATGGAAATAAGAAGTGATTTTTCAAGCATTTGGAGTTTATTCTAAGCAATAGACAAGATGCAATTAAATGTCTTCATAAATGTGTGGTAGATGGTATGACTACCTCCTTTTGGTTCAATTCGCAGTTGTAAGGGGGTAGTATTACCCATAGATTAGGGTGAGGAGCGATGTTTTGAACTAAAAAATAAAGGTTATTAGTGAGGGATTTGCTAAAAAATAGGGAATGGAGAACTAATAGGTTTAGTTTTCTAAGGCAATTTTGGACATAAATTGAAAGTATACTAGTTTACTCTAATCAAGATCCGGATTATTCTTATTGGTCGTGTTGTAAAAATAGTTAATGCCAATTCCAAAGTATTTAGTAAGAGATAGAGTCTCTTATGATCTCAAACCATAGGTACCTTTCGTATGACACTACTTACACAGACATAAAAGATGGTCGTGTTTATTTAGAACCATCAATAATTATATCCCAACTAAAACTAAACTTATTCGGAGATATATCATCGTTGATGCCAAATTTATTTTATGCTACGAGTATGATGAGGATGTAGAACACCTGTTCTTTCAGTGCAAATTTTCATCATATGTATTGAAATGGTGTAAAATCAAATTGGAATGGCAAGCCAATCTAACTGATCCTCTACCACTCATGAATGAAGTGGAAGACATAGTCATTAACTTTACGGTAGAAAATTTTAGGAATTAGTAACTATTATATCTCACAAATCCAAACATAGATATAGCAACAACATAAGAGATCAAGAAAAAAGAGCTTCTTGGGGTTAAGCTAGTTTACTAAACCTTTGTGCCAGCGATAGCATAGTAATCATTTGAGCCTGGTATTCCTTCCTGACAAGACTTGCTCTTGGGTTAGCTTCCATTAAACCTGTTTTAGTTTACAATTGTGTTTTTGTTATAATTATTACATGAAGAAGGAATACATAAAATAACTTCAGTAGCTATGTTTACCTTCGAAATAGCACATCAACCTTGTTTATTTTCCACAAGTAATAATATTTAGCATCAGAGTATAGTTAAAATTCAAAGATACAAGGAAAGAGAAGTACTTGTCTTCCCAGCTTTATGTCGTTTAAGTAGATCTACTTTTATAACATGGATATTTTGGTTTTAGCTCTATGATTTGTTTGTAGAATGAAGTAGGATAGAAACTCTGGATTTACAATTGACTGAAATCGACTGTACTACTGCAAGGAGGGGGCTTCCCAATGTATAAAGAGAAGTGAGTGAAGATAATAGTTGGGGCATTCTCATTTTTGGCCATTATGGATTTCGTTAGAGGAAGAAGTATTTTATTTTCTACCATTCTTGGGCATGGTTAAGGAGTTAGAGAATTTGGGAAAGTTTAAGTTGAAGTTCAATTCAACAAAAGCATGTGGAACATGTCAATTTAGAGAGAATTCTACGAGGATGGTATTACAAGGTCGGGCGTGTAGGTGGGTTTTGATTTGTAAATATTAATCTAGGTGGCTTTTTTTCGATTTGGGGGCATAATTTGTTGAAAGAACTTTGTATTATTTTTATAACTATAAAGACAAATTGAATCACTTCGAAAAATAGAGGATATTGGCAATTTAGGTTACATATCCAAGGGAAGTGCTACCTTTACAATTTTTGATGGAATTTCGAGATTGTAATTTATTTGCTTATGGATATACAACTACAAAGGCATAGCCATAAACATTATATATACCTCTACCATGCATTTCCTCTCCTTTTCTTCATATATTTTGCAATTTTCTATTGATTTTTTTTACTATTTGATATGTGCTGCTCAAATTTCTTACCAATATGATTGGCTGGCCAGCACATCAAGGCTCGAACCGAACCCATGTCAGTTAGCACTCAACCAAGCCTAATTCAGGCCATTTCGCATTCAACCTAGCTCCCTTTCAGCGAATCCAACAAGAATGTCACATATAGCTGGGCCTAGACTCCTATGCCTAGCCCGACTCGACATGAGTCGGCACAACCATCTTGTATGACTTGATCTAGCTCAAAGCACCCATCTATGGCCCAGCTTTCTCTGCCTGCCTACGATCGGTCTCAAACACCCATCCAGTCACTATGCCTTGGCCCGTTCCTTCATGCTACGGCCATAGCATTTTTAGCTTTGTTCTTAGCAAGCTTTGACAATAAGTGATCAACTGTCATTATGCAAGAAACTTCTCTCTAATCTTGCTAACGAGAGAAGTGTGCTAGATACAGGAAAGTACAATCTAGTATGACTTAGTACACCACCACTGAAGCCTGTCTGCCAAAAGCGTACCAACCCCTGTAGCATGTTGCCTTTCTCAACACAAAGCACGCGCCCCGTATAGAATTACAACTGGCTTGCTTCTCAACCACATATTCCAATTACCTTTTTGGCTATCTTCCATCCAAGTGATTCATACCTATTTATAGTGAAATCTTGGACATCCACAATCCATATAAACTACTATATATATACCTTAGCATATAACATCAAAGGGTTGATTTTTATGCTCAGATTTCTCATTTGCAGTAAGAAATTCCTCATAAGCTCTTGAGTTTAGTACCATTGTAAACTTAAGTGCCAAATTTCTTGTAATTCTCTTGCAATTCCTTGTAATTATAAGAGATAAACATCGTGGACATAGGCAACCTCTATCGGACCATGTAACATCTCGTGTCATTTACGTTATTTTCCTGCTTTACTCCTTATTTTACGTTTTAAGTCTAGTATTAGTGAGTAACCTTTGCTAATACAAACACATCAATTTAATTCCAAGGTTGGAAAAAATTTTAGTCAGCATTTTAGCACTAGAAGGAAGGCCTCCCCTAAAAGCTCTCACCCTTCTTTATTTTTTCTTCTCAACAGACCCTTTTCATGTTTTACATCATGTTACATCCCAATAGTGAGAATGAAGTTATCAACTCTAATGACCATGAGACTAACGGTAACACTATCTCCATCTCTGGATGTAGCAACGACATGTGGCAAAGTGTGCTAACGTGGGAACTCTAGCCTATAAGGTAATGGATCTCAGGACAAGGCTGGATGCTCAAACAACTGTGAACTTCAGTCCTCCACCCCCTCCGTAGTTTGATCTCATTCCTATCCAATCTTTCCTTCCTAGTGCTTAAAATCTTGTTAACGTCGCCCAAGAGAGGGTAGTGCTTGAAACCTTAATCAAGGTAGCTCCTATTAATAGTAGAGGAGAGTATCTTGTGCATAGGCAAATCATGCTACTTAAATTTACCCAGAATCCATGTATAGAGCACTAAAACAATGTCATTCTCCTTTAATATAATGACCATCAGCTTTTGAATGCCTTCGGGCAATGAAATAGTGCTCGATATTTGAGATTCGAGCATCTTAGGGTATGCACATGTCATTGGCAGAGAACAAAGGGCCTTATCGGTACACTTCTGATCCCATTGGGTATGGCGAAGCCTAGATCAAGAAAAAGGTGGGCTAGTAATTCACCGTCGCCCTCTAGGAGAGAAGGACCCCATCTCCAGGTCTTCTATATATTATCGTCGTTGGTATCCCACTCCATAGAGATGCCAGCTAAGCCCAACACTGCTTGTTAGCCAAATACTCCCACAGCAGGTCGATGCCATCATCCAGGAGGAAATGAACCGCCGTCGCCAGCAACTCAACAGATTGCAAGTCATGAATGTTGTGGGAAAAGCTATATCTGATGATGAGAATATGGAATTATTTTCTAAAGAAATATTGAATACATATATCTACCGATGGTATGCCTTGCCGTCCATTGATAATTACAATGGGAGTGCTGACCCATTGGATCACATCACTTCCTTAAACTGCTTCACCTAGGTTGGCCAGATTTCCGACCCTACAAAGTATCTGCTCTTCTCATCCACTCTAATTGGACAGGCCTCCCACTGGTTGTTGTATTGATAGCTAGGCAGCTTTCATTCCTGGGCCCAGGTTTGTGTGGATTTCAAGACTAGGTTATTGGCTTCCAAGACTCATATTTTGATGACTTGTGTGCTAGGTAACATCAAATAGGAGCTTATCAAGAATCTCCAGTCGTATATGAATCACTTCAACAAAGACTCCACCCGAGTTAGGGGTGTTGATAAGAACAACATGGTTATGGTTCTTTGCTTAGTTGTCATATACAATTCTAGAATGTGGAAGGAATTATAGAAATAGTCGGCATGTCCCTAACTGATTTCTATCAACGGGAAAATGACATCATGAGGATGGAAGATGCTGATATTCCAAACAACAAGGATAAAGCCCGACGTTAAAACAAAGCTGAACCTAGTAAGACTACCAACCATAAAAGTAATGTTCGGTGGAACAACAAAAAGAGGCATGTAGAAGATGGCACACAGTACAAGCCTAGGTATGCAAACTATGCCACCTTGACTTGAGATTTGCAATCCATATATTTTACAACTAAGGAGCGGGTAAAATTCTAAATACCATCCATTACTAGAGCTGGGAGAAGGAAGGAACTTCGCGGTCATGGAAAATATTTCAAGTATCACTAAATCAATGGTCGCTCCACCAGTAAGTGCTGCGTATTGAAGGACGAGATAGAAAGACTGATCCAAGAAGGAGTGCTCATAGAGTTCATTCTGTAGTAGGTCGATCAAAGGATTACTTGCAGCATTAAGATGGCTCAACCTAGTAACCCAGAAACAAAGTCATGGACATAACTGACATTTTGGCTATTTATGGAGGCCCTTGGGTGGGAAAAAGTAGACGAGGAGCACAGTCCTCGATCCAGAGAGTAGTGGGTTGTGTCAGCCAAGTTTATTCCTTAGAGCACCACACGTCCAATGCACCCAGGCTAGAAGTAGATCAGCCTATCACCTTCACTGCCATAGATAGAGAAGCCGTCTCCTACCCCAATCACAACCCATGGTCATCAATCTTGCAATGGCCAATGCAAATGTATATCGAACCTTTGTGGATGGGGGTATCTCAGTTAACGTCATGTTCAAACATGTCTTCGAGGCACTCAAGCTTCCTACCTCCAGCCTCATGCCCTGGTCTTGCCCATCTATGGCTTTTAAGGCATTGTCATTGTTCTATTGGATGACCTTTCTCATAACCATATTCGGGAAAGAGCCTTTCGCTATAAATATATAAGTGACTTTACAGTAGTTGATTGCCCGTCTGCTTATAATCTCTTAATTGGATGACTAACCCTCTCAAAACTTGACACAATTTTCTTCTACAAACAACACACCACGAAGTTTCCAATCCAAGATGGGGTCAGAAAAATCCATGGCAACCAATAGATGGCTAGGGTGTGTTATAGAACCTTCCCTAGATAAGAAAAGAAGGGTGTCCTCATATTTCAATAAAAATTTGCAAATGGCGAGTCACTCGTAGGAACCGTCGAGCCAAGAAGAACTTCAGTTCATACCGAGACCACCCTCAACCATAAAGTAGTGACCCACCTAATGAAGTCATGACTATCGATGAAGTGTCACTCAAGAGAGTGATCGAGCCAATCATCGCTCATACTCGTGCCAGGACCATCCTAGCTCGCGAACCTACTATCAGTAATGTGTCACCTAGAAGAGTGGTCAAGCCGAGACTATCCTTAGCCATGAACAAACTATTACCCATGGTGTGTCACCTAGGAGTAAATCCGAGCCTACCATCGCTCTAGTTCGTGTTGGGACAACTAAAGGCAGTGAAGCTATAACAACTGGTTGCGTGTCACCCAAAAGAAACTTCGAGCCCAACAACACTTTGGTTCGTACCAGCACCGTCCACCACACAGAAGATCGAGATGGGTTGGATCCCACTTCCGTAGTTGCTCCCTAAAGAACAAAAGAGCTCACCATAGCTTGGAATGAGCAAGCAATACCCAGTTTGCAAGCGGGGATGTCCAACACAACAACTCTTACCTCTTAACATCGATGGACTTAACTATGAGAGCCAGGCAACCTCAACCCCTCGACTTGAGCATGGATGTCTATCCCAACTAGGATGTCACATAGTGCATGATTTTAACTGTGGACCAATGCGACTTAGAAATCGACCTTGATCTGGAAGGCAACCTGCTCGAACCCCCATATTGGAGACTCAAATGATGAAGGCGAGCTGGCTACTCTACTCGAGTTGATATTTGTAGACAGCGTCGATGCTAGCAAAGTGATCCAGATTGGCACCAAGCTTAACCTAGAAATCAAAGACGAGCTAGTGAAGTTCTTGAAGCAAAGAAAAGTGTTCTTTGCTTGGGAGCATGCCGACATGATCAGCATCGATCCTAGAATCATCTGCCATGCATTAAACATTTATCCAAAGTCCACCACCATTCTTTCCAAAGTGTAGACTGCTTAATCAAGAAAGTACCAAGCTCTCAACAAAGAGGTAGAGAAGCTATTAGGCAATGACCAAGAGGTAGAATATTCGGTTTGGATAGCCAATCCAGTGTTGGCCAAAAAACTAAATGGGACCAAGATAACTTACTCGTTCAACTTTGACAAAGCTTGCCCCAATGCCAACTTTCCATTACCTCGCATCTAGTGGGCATGAACTCCTCTATAACATCCTGGTATTTGATTAATTATAATAAAATAATTTTTGGATTTTTATTGAATTTAATTAAATAAAAGCGGTTTTTGGATTTATTTGAGTGTAAAGAAAAATGTTGTTTTAAAAATTCAAATTTGAAATTAGGATCATGTTTGGAAATTTATTTTGGCTGGATAAATAATATTTATGAAATTTTGGAATTTTTTTAGAAAATAAAACAATTGTTATAAACTTTTTGAAATCGGAAAGTGATATTTCAGTAAAAGAAAAATTATCATAAGATTGAAATGTCATGAATGGATTTTTAAACAGATGTTGTTTGAATTGAAAATTGCACAAACACCCAAATGAGTATAGTAAAGAATAAGAAGCAAAGAAAATAAATGAAAAACAAGTAAGAAATAGAATACACAAGATTTATAGTGGTTCAGCGTACTCCAACCTACGTCCACTTCAAGTTTCCTATTATTATACTACTATTTTTGAAGTATAGTTCTTGCGGATCGGTATAAATCTATGAACAATTATAAAAGATTAGTGTAAGAGAGCAAGAGAGCCAAAAAGATCCTTAAAAATTAGTCATGCCCTTCTATTTATTGTAGTAGAAAGCCTAAAATCTCGCCCCATGATCTCCATATCGTTTTGCATGCCCAAGACTAGTTCTCCAGAAAAAGTGGTGGCCGCCTCACCAAGATTCGTGGATCGGTACCGATCCATAAAATGGCCAAATGGGAGGTTTTGAATACTTCATCTTGGCTTGATTTGTGGTAAGATTCGTGATTTCAAACTTGTTTGCACCATTATTAGCTTGTTTTTTAGTCTAAATAATGGATTGATGGATAAATGAAGCTGTTTCTAGAGTTTAAGGAAATCGATCGTTGGTGTGTGTGAACGATCATAGGAGGCCTGAAATGGGTTGTAGGCAGTATGACTTTGGAGTGTAGGAAGTTGAAGGTGGAGTTGGTGAAAAGTTGTGGATCGGTACTGATCCAAGTGGTTGGATCGGTATTGATCTACCCCTTGGTGGAATTTTGGATTTAAGATTTTTGGAATGGACTCATACTTGCTGTAAGATCTTAGTTGTACTTAAGTTTTGGAATTCACGGTTTGGTTGGTCAAGTCCATCCGGATGCTACCTGGTCAAAAGGTGGGATAACTTTTGCCCTCCAAAGTACGCCTTGCGAATGGAAGGTGTGCTTTGTCCGAGAGCAAGTGTTAAAGTCGATGGGATATTAGTAGTTGGACTTCCTAGTTATCAGCCGATCAAATTATTATGAATCATTACATTTTTTTGGATTCTCTTGTCAACTACAGGTCATTCTAAACCTGTTATAGCCTAAGACTCTATACTCTGCCTAAGTGTAGTCCATACATTGTCATCATTCCGATTTTATTTGAACTTATTACATCATATATCAAAATCATCCAGCGCTCATCTAGGATTTATTTGTTTTGATTTAATTTCAAGGTGTTCAAATACCTATATTAAATCTGCATCCGTTGGTTGGATCTCTCTAGATCATTTTATATTTAGTTCACTAGGTGATCTCTCTATTTCATTAACCAAATCCGTTGCCGTTCAGGGCCGATAGTTCAATTTGCGATCTCTCTAGTTCGTTAACTGAATTTATGGTCGATCATGGTTAATAGTTAAGTCCATAGTCTCTCCGCACCTTTAATCAAATTCATGATTGTTTGGGGTCGAGAATCAAATCCATAGTAACGTTGGACCGTTAATCAAATTCATGGTCGTTCAGGGCCGATAATCATATCCATGGTTTCTCAGGACTGTTAATCAAATTCATAGTCATTCGTGGTCGATAATCAAATCAATGGTCTCTATACCTTTAAGGAGCCTAATCCGCTCATTCTCCGACGAGGGGACTCAATGACATGCAAGGCCATTCGCTAACTCTCCAGTGAGGAATTTACTTTTTTACACTACGATCTCGTGTCTCTGGACGGGGCTTAAAGCGATCAATATCATACAAGTCCATCCGCTCGCTCTCCGACAATAGGACTTGCACCTTGCACTCCAGTCCCATCTCTCCAGATATGACGTAAAGCGATCAATATTGTACAAGTCCATCTGCTCGCTCTCCGGCGTGGGGTTTTGCACCTTGCATTTCGGTCTCGTCTCTCAGGACATGACATAAAGCGATCCAAATCCATGGTCTATCCGAACCCTTGTCGAGCCCAATCCGCTCACTCTATGGTGAAGGACTCAATGACAAGCATGCCCATTTGCTCACTCTCCAGTGAGAGGATTCAATGATAAGCAATCCCATCTGTTGACGCTCCGGTGAGGTTGCCTACTTCTTGCACTCTCGTCCCATCTCTTCAAATAGGACATAAAGCAATCAGTATCAGTCATCAAATTCAAATGGTTTTTAAAATCCTAATCAATTCCAAGGGTTTCTCAATCTCCATTGTCATTTCCTAATCAGTTTTGGTCATCACTCAAGGAGCCTTAGTCAGGGCATCTAGCAGACATCTAATCCAACCAAGGTCACCTTCAGACTTCCAATGCAGAGCATGCCTAAGGACCGATCAGAATCCCATACACATGTAGGCGGTCTGAGGTTCATATTATGCAAATATCCTAAATAGCCATCTCAGACATCCAAGTCGGAGCACACCTAAGGACCATTCGATATCCCGTACACGTGTAAGCAGCCTAAGATTAATATTGCATCATTTATTTAAAGTCAATGTAAAGGAATCGAACCTGACACTAATCCATCACGATCATGGGGTTTTCATCCAATTGAAGTCTTTGAACCATGATTTCATTCTTCCCCTGGTTCCAATAGTGAGCTTCTGGCACGTACTCCTCCGAACAGCACGTTCGTATTTCGATTCAAGTTCTGATGTTCGGCGTTGTTTCCTAGGCATGCATCGTCTCTCTTCGAGTTTACAATAGCCATGCCCCTGAGTATTCGAGGATTGGTACCAACCCATGATCGGGGTCGGTACAAATCCATGGCATTTCTTTGGGGATCGCCCTTCTTTGCTCCATTTTGTTTCCATTGGCATTTGTTTTAGCTTCTGGTCTCTCTGGTTTGCAGCCACTTCGACTGTTCCTATCTGTCCTATTCTCATGAAAAATCCTTCCATCATTTCTTCTTCGCGTGCTATCATTCTTTCTTGCATTCAATTCATTATGGTCTCCATCTTATCAATTGTCATGTAGATAGATGGGGTTTAGCTCTTGAGGACGCCTCTTGGCTGCACCATTGTTGATTTCCTTCAACAACAGCCTTCTTGGTAGATTGTCTTATCAAACCTTAAATCAACGAATTCAAGTGTTTCTCAGTGAAAGCACCAAAATGTTTGAACCAAAAATGGCACAAATACCCAAATGAGTATAGTAGAGAATAAAAAGTGTAGAAAATAAATGAAAAACGAGCAAGAAATAGAACACACAAGATTTATAGTAATTCGGCATACTCCGACTTACGTCTACTTCAATTTTTTATTATATTATACTGTTGTTTTTCAAGTATAGTTCTTACATATCGATATATACCCATTACGCATTGGTACAAGTCCATGAATGATTATAAGAGATTAGAGTAAGAGAGCAAGAGAGCCAAAAAATCCCTAAAAATGAGTCATGACCTCATGTTTATAGTAGTAGGAAACCTAAAATCTCGCCCCCATGATCTCCATATAGTTTTCCACGCCAAAACCAATTCTTCAGAAATAGTGGTGGCCATGTCACCAATATTCGTGGATCTATACCGAACCAATGTCATGGATCAATACCGATTAATGAAATGGCCAAATCTGAGGTTTTAAATACTTTGTCCTAGCTTGACTTGTGGTTAGCTTCATTTCCAAAATTGTTTGCACTATAATTGGCTTATTTCTGAGTCTAAATGATGGATCTATGAATGAATGAAGTTAATGATTTCTAGAGTTCAAGGAAATCAGTCATTGGTGCGTGCGAATGATCATACGAGGCTAGATATGGTGTGTAGGTAGTATGACTTTGGAGTGTAGGAAGTTGGAGGTGGAGTTGGTGAAAAGTTGTGGATCAATACTGATCTACCACTTGGTGCATTTATGGATTTTGGATTTTTGGAATGAACTCATACTTGCTTTAAGACTTGGTTGTATTTGAGTTTTGGGCCTCACAATCTTCTCTTTGGGCTTCATGCCTTGATAACTTTCAAGTTTGGTTGGTCAAGTCCATCTGGATACTACCTGGTCAAAAGGTGGGATAAAATATGTAAAATATTGATTTAAAGGCAATTTGATTAAAAGGCGGTTAGGTTACAATTTATTTAGAATCTAAACTTAAATTTCATTAGACCATATTTTTAAAGCTTATCCAATGAAATCATGCTATTTTAAATTACTCTAAAATCTTATCCCCTAAGGTTTTAAACATGTAATCATTCTATTTTAACTAATATTCCATGTTTATCCTAGAAAGTCATCATTCTATTTTAACTTATATTGCATGCTTATCCTAGAATGTTATCATTCCATTTTCACTCAGTTATCTTTTAACCTTTACCAAATCCTTAATTTTTAAGCTTCGAAAACATATAAATACTTGGAGCTTCACCTTACTTCCCATTCTAAAACCAAAAGCAAATCACCATATTAGAATCCTTCCTAGAAGCTAGGATTTCCACTTTCATAGAAAGATAAATCAAAGCAAAGGAAAAGGGATTGAGCATAATTATTATTTTTACAAAGAGCCTAATTCCTTTTATTTTGATTTATAGTGAACTATCATCTTGTTTTGATTCAGTTGTTTAAATATCAATTTGTGAAGGCTTGGAAGCCTGATATGATTTAAGTATTCCCTATGAATGTAGATTTTGTGGTTTTTTGAGATGATACAGTGTTTGATAATGCTTGTTCGTGGAGTTGTTTGAATAATACACAACATATAAGCTTGGATTTTTATGTCATATAAAGTGTATAAGATATTCTATAAAGGAAATTTTATAAAAATAATAAAAATAGTGGTGAAAATATTTTATAAATGAATTTGAATTCATTTAATATTAAAATGCAACTATATGGTTTAAATTTGAATATCAAATGGTATTGAATAGTACTTTTGTAGATTTAAAAGACTATAGCATAATTTTGAAGGAAGCAAGTTTATATGTATATATTTTGGAAAGCATGTGTATATATTTTATAAAATTATGAAGTATAGTTTAAAGTGGGTGAATAAAAAATTTGTTTGAGTTTGATGTAAGTTATTGATATTTTGCTCACGAATGCTATGCAAGTATACTCATGTTATGATAAATGATTCAACTTGCTTGATTGAATTTGAATGAATTGAATGATGTTAAGCTATGATTGATATGTGAAGTATTGTAACGACCCAGAATTTTGAACAAATTAAATTGAGAATATTTAATTTATTTTAAATATTTGAACGGTAATTTAATTTGAATCGCCAATATAACTTTGAAATTGGCGATTAAATTTTAAAATTTAATCTGTTGAATACTGAATAAAAATTTGAATCTTTAATTCTGAGCTGAAGAAAAATATTTCAAAAGCTTTTAAAATTCGTATTGACAATACTGAAGATAATAGAAGCTTCAGAATTTAATTTAAAACTGTTTTGTCCAGTTTTGAAATTTCATCGTTCGAATTGATATTTAAAAATAGCCGTCCGAGGTACAGTCTCGGAATTCGACAAAACCAGTTCCATTGGGTCCGTAGTATTGTATTATTACCGGATTTCAAATTTCGTATTAATCGGAGTTGTTTTGTGACCGTACGATATGCAAATGCGTTGAAATTTAAATCGAATTTAAATTGGATATTTGGTCAACACAACACCACCACGTTATCTCCCATTGAATACGCCTGGAATCTCGTTCAAAATCACGAAACAAATCGTGTGACCCATGCCTCGTTCAATTTTAAAGCATCTCGTCCCCATCCCTTATCATTCAGCTTTTTCAAAATCGAACGAAACAAGAAAAATAACAATGGCCGAAATTAAATTCACATCTCCCCCTTCCTTCTTTCGAACGCAGCCATTCCCTCTACAGATTAAAAATTGAAATTCCCCACTGCCCTCTTTTAAATCGAACGAGGACGAAATCATATTCGTTTCGAAAAAAAGGGGTTTCCATTTCAAAAATCGCGTCGAGCTGGGAAGGGGAGAAATCAAGCGGGGTCGCTCACGTTCAGGCGGCGCGCGTGCTCGACTGGGAAGGCGAGGGTTCTCTTCGTTCGAACCAAAAGTGGGTGGCGTTTGGGGAGTTCGTAATCGCGATGGCGACAACCTGGAGTAGGCGCGAGGCGATGGTCGCTCGCGTACGCGAGTCGAGTCGCGTGGCGCATGGCAAACGGCGATGTCGCGAGTTCATGGTCGCGTGGGATGTTGGCCTCGAGGTGACTACAGCAGTTGCTCCGCGGCTACAAATAGTGACGATCGACGAAGTCGATGGTCGAGCCTAGGCTTCGATCTGGGTTCGTCTTGTTCAGTGAGGTATTTGTTCCAATTTAATTTAATGATATATATACTTTGCTGAGAAGAAATTATTTATCTAAATATATATATATACAAGAATAATATTTAGGTAAATTAACTAAGGTTTGATTTTTACAGTGAACCATGAATTAATTCTATTTTAGTTTAGTTTAGTATATACTCACCTATTTTAATATACAAACCTGCTTTAAAAAAAAATTACAGTTAAAATAAGTTATTGTAACTAAGGAAAAAAAATATAATTAATAAAATAATATGCAGTTTTCAAATTTTAATATGCATGCAAATAGCTCTAATAATTACTGAAGTTAAAATTTTGAGAATAAATGATTTGGTGATTTAAATGGTACAATTGACTTATTTAATTTATTAGCTATTAAAAGATTTTTAAGAGGGAAATTTTTGGTGGAAAGTAAATTTTTAGTTAATTGAATTTATTTATATGGAAATTGACTAAAGTTAATTAAATTTATCAAATGAGAATTTAGATGTTCGATTTATTTCGAATTATAATAAATTGTATAATGTTTATACAAGGTCTAATACAACGAAGAAACGAACTGGATTGGAAATGGATTGCAAATAAAAAGCTAAGGTGAGATTTTTCTCACTCAAAATTAATTGCAGTTTTTGACTGATTGATTGCTATTGGGTGTGATATTAGATATAGTAGGATATATCTATATATATAGCAATATATACATATTGGCATATGTATATATTGGATTGATGATTTCCCGCCTCGTATAGCGGATGAGACCCTATTGCGCCGTTAGTAAGCGGATTATTTTTATAAAACCCATATACCGCGATATTCCACCTCGAAGTGGAATTGGTATTGTGCTAACGTCTTTGGATGCAGGGAAACAGGTTGGAGGGATCCAACTGGATTCCTCACCAGTATTTATTTATTTACAGATATTGATGTATATTCTATTATCATATGTTGATATATGATGTTGTTGTTGTGATTGACTAATTGGTGCTGTTGCATCATCGGATTCAAGTTTTGAAGTTTAAAAATAACGACTTTTACTTTAAAAAGGATTTTTAAAGTGATTTTTGAAAATATACGTTTTATGGAAATTTTGAATTGATTTATAAACGTTAAGATTTTAAAGTTATAAAAGTTAAGATTTGTGAATTATAACCAAAAGGTAATTTCTTTTGAAATAAATAGTTAAGAAATTTATAAAAAAAATGGTTTTAATTGGAATTTTTGAATTATTAAAAACGATGTATGTAAAAGATGTACAAGATTGATATTTATAACTTTAAAATGTTGGGATTATAAAACGAGTTTTTATAAGCGTTAAAATGAATTTTTAAGAATTTATAAGTGAAAGAAATTTATAAATGGTGAACTTATAAATGGAAATGATTTTGTAAAATAAAGGAATTATAAGTATTTAACTTATAATTATGGATTGTTGGTATAAGATTTGAGTTATGAATTGAATTGGTAAATAAAGAAGATTTATTAAATTGAAGTTGTTAGAAAATAGAAATAGAATTTATAAACGTTGTTTTATAAATTCGAAAATCAATCAAATTTGATGAATTTAATATAGGAAGTTATTAAGGGAATTTTATCCACGATTTTGGATAGTGGATAATTCTTGAAATAAAATGTGTAGAAAATATTGAAATTTGGTTAGTGCATTATATTCACGATTTTGGACAGTGAATATATTGTTAAGTAAAATGGATATGGTTTTGGAAAAGTGATATTTGAAATGAAGTTAAACATTTTAAAGATGTTTTAAAATGTAGTATGAATCGAAAGCATAGATTTCCACGGTTCTTGTTGAAATAGACGTTTTCGAGAAATAAGGAAATGGTAGACTATAACACTGTTGTTATAGTAAATGATTTCCGAAAGGAATATTTTTTATCTAGTATTGGGATTTATATATCTATCTTAATTCTGAATCCCTATACTAGTGATTTTGAGTCGTCGTAACGATGTTTTACGTAACATTCGTTTTGACTCAAATAGATGTTGTTATAGTAAATGTTTTCCTTAAAGAATGAACTATATACTTAAACATTGATTTAAGTATATCGAATATTTTCAAATATTGAAAATAAAAGATTTGTGAAATACTTATTATTAAATAAGTAAGGAAATACTTTTCCAATATGAAATGAACGTTTTGAGATTTTATCTTCTTAAAGATAAATTGAAAATGAATATTTGAAATCGATTTGAAAATCGAATATCAGTAGATATTCGAAAAATATAAATTCACTATGGAATTTATAAAAGAAAGGGAAGTTGTTTAAAAATAAACGTTGATTTATTTTTAAAGTGTGGAAATTTTATATCTAGTAAAGATATTTTTGGAAAATAAATAATTTGGAAAATTATTTGGAATCTGATGATGTTGCGCATCTTTATTGATAGTTAAATAACCGACTATCAATAATTACCTTTAGATAGGTATTTGTTGTGAATTGGATGAATTTGAATGCCACACTTATTTTTGAATAATCGCTCACTATTCGGGTTAGCCGGGAAAGGACCATGGGGTCGTATAACCCATTCCGAATATGTGATACGTCGTTATGAATCGCATTTGAAGACCGGTGTTGAAGACCGGATATTTTTGAAAACGGAAGGATTACCGTCGAGTTACTCTACATCGGCTGATCTCCGATTTAGAGGTTTTATCACCCTTAGTGACGGGAAGTCCGGACGTGATTAGAAATTTATCCGGATATGCAAGGGCTTCGTGAGAAGTGCCTTTGGTTCTGTTCGATCCCGGAATAGACTTGTATGGATTGTGTGTCTGACGTTACAATTTGAGGTATAAAGCTGATTTCTTTCAAATACATTTCTGTTGGTGGCGGAGAATTTATTCTCTTAGCTTAACACCCTTCTCTGAGACGTACGAGCTCAGAGGTTATGTAGTTGAAATTTATCAGCGATATACTCCCAATTTGGTAACGTGGCATACTGAGTGTTGCTGTGAAATGATCAGTGTTTGATCATTTGGGATATGATCATTTGTTTGATCTTATATCTTTATGATCATAGGTTGATCATTTTGTTTGACCCGAAGCATGGCTTTGTAGAAAGCGTAGCTTTGTGGACGAGACTTCATCGAGCCTCACACCCCGGAAATGGTCAAAACAGGAAGGATGCAGCAAGGTTCTAGGGAGTAGCACCCCTTAGTGTTTGCCATTCCTTCTGGATAAAGGTGGTATCATGGTATGGAGCCCAGATACTTAACCTCTGTGGTTGCTGCAAATTTATTACATTGTGGTTGTTGGAAATCGGGGATCCTCGGGAAGATCGGTTACGATCGGGGGATGACATACGCGTGTCAGTAGTTACCTATTTTTGCAGAGGTAACCCGGCCTTGTGTTGGCAGAGATCTAACCGTAATGTTAGGTTATTTCTCGGGTCGTCTATTCCAGGGACGTACCCATCGTGGAAAAGGAAGTTCCTTAGCCTGACCATTTGTTGGAAATCCAAACTCCAATACGAACTTTGTACGGTATTAGTTGTAGAACCTGCCATCTAATATGGCAGCTATAGTAGGCATAGTATAATGGTACCTATGCTGGCTAAGATTGATATTATACTTTCGAAATGTTTTCTACACTATGCACTAATAATAATATCAAAAATGATTTGATTTTGCATAGTAAGCATCTTTGACTATCATAAGAAGAAATCTCCTCCAATTCTGCGTTTGCATTGTGTGTGTAGCGGGAGGTCTTATGGTAGTTTCATTTTCCAAAAGCATTGCGAATTTGTTTTATTTTCTTTGTGAAGAATAACTGTTTTACGATCTCACACCCGTCACCATGACTGACTCGGAGTTTATTGTTCCCTTCTAAACTCTGGGTGCCCACCAATTTCCACACGGGCAGTCTAGAGTTAGATTATCAGGATATTATGGATATTCTGGAGCTTTGGAAGCAAGCTGGATGGCGAGACGTAGTATTTGTATCTGATAATATTTATTCCTCTGTGTATTCTGTATGAGGACAAGTTATATAACTGTCCATTGTTGTATATTGACTCTGATGATTGATGTATGTATAAACTGATATAGTCAAATTGTTTTAAAAGACTAATGATTATTTATTATATATTGTTCCGCTGCGATGTGTAAGATTCTGATATTGTTTTCTGTTCTGATGTTGTTCTTCTTTCTTCTTCCTCTTTTCTTCTTCTTCTACCTTTTTCTTCTTTTTAAAACCATAACTTTTCGGGTTTCCGGCATTCGATGGCTCGGCAGTCGATAAAGTGAGTATCGATGTCGAATTTTCGAAAGTCGAAAAATTCGGGATGTTACATTTGGTATCAGAGCATATGGTTAAGCGACAACACTGCTCTGTTGGGTGTTACTCATTAGAGATAGAGTCAGCAGTACTCTAGAATGAGTTGAGTGTAATAATAGATATGAGCGCGTATTTGTTAGTGAATATAAAATTGTTTTGTATTGTGTTGACTTATCGGTTGATTGTTTATAGATTCTGGTCGATGCAGTCTAGCTAACTGTGTTGATAGGAGTTTCTAAACTCTAAACAAGATAAACCGACACAGTATTGTTTTAAGTAGGCTAAATGAGATAATTTTGACCAAAACTATATTTGTATATAAAAGAAATGGTTTTCTATGAATTATCATAGTATATGATTGCATGGTTGTTAGAAGTAATAACATTGAAATATTCTCATTGTTATATTGAAATTAAATAAGAAATTGAAATCATACAAATGAAATTTAAGAATATAAATTATAAATGTGATTTGTAATTTGAAACGGAATTCCAGAGAAGTATTTGGAAATGTTTTGAAAAGAATTTGAAAATTTTGGAGATTTGGAAAGTTTAAATCCTTTTTGATTTGAAAATGGATTTCGAAGGTTTGAAAAGTATTTTGGAGGGATGAAAAGCTCTAAACTCTTTTTGGTCGTTGGAAAATAATTCCGATGATGATCGCGACATCACCGGTGTTATTTTTGGGTTTCCAAAAGAGGAATTGCTGCCAAATTGTTGTAAATGGAAGTTGTTTGGAAAATTTGGGTTTTTGTTTTGGAAATTCAAATGGAATTTGAATTGTTTTCAAAATGATTTTTGAAATGTTGGTAGACTCTGAAATACTATATAAAGATATTTATGAAATATTACTAAGTTGATAACTTATACCAATTGAATTTTGATAGAATAAATCTAACTTAAAAGAATGAAGTTAAATCAAAGCAAGTATAAGTGAATCAATTAAATGAAAATGAAATTGAAAGTTGAAATTCATTTCGAATTCGTAAGCAAACGAATTGAATTGAATAATGTAAATTGAAAGATGGATTAAAATTCATATGTTATTGGAAATCCAGTTTAATATAAGTGGTTATAAACCAAAATAGTGAATTGAAAATAAATTTGAAACTGAATGTTGAAAACCGAATGTGAATAAAGAGAATAGAATTTGTGATGAATTAGTAATTGGAACTAATTTAAAATAATCAGTTATGAATAAAAGATAATTGATAAATTCAATATTCAGAAGTTAAATTGAATCCAAATTAAATTGAAATTGTGAATTGAATTTAAATGAAATTTGAAATGTAAAGATTGAATGAAAATAAATATGTAACTTCAACAGTGAAGTAAAAATGTATAAGCAGCTTATATTGAAAATTTTGTAATCGAATTTGCAAATTAGTTTGAATGTTGTAACTAGATATTATGGCTAGTAGGATATACAGGTATAAAGGAATTGGATTTGATTTCAAAGATAAATTTGAATTGCGCAACAAAAGGTAAGTATTTAAATTTCTATATGAGATTTGCTGATTTCTTCTCTAGCCGCTTGGCTTTTTCTTTTTCTTTTTGAAATCTGAGAGTCCGTAGGGACGTTTTGTAGTCGTACCGTATTAGCCGCGCAAAGGAGACGCTGGCGAAATTTTTCGAAAATTTCGGGTGTTAGAAAAATTTTGAGAAAATTTTGAAAGTTTAAATTTGAATTTGAATTTTGAAGTAAACAATGATGTTTGAAAACTATAGAAGGTTTAGAAATTTAGTTGAATGATAACGAATCTTTAATAGAAAGATTTGTTTTGAAAATTTGATAAAACTATTGGATGTTGAAAAATAGTAGACAAGTTAAGGACTTTTCCTTCCTGACTTGTAATTTCGGGACGAAATTCTTTTAAGGAGGGAAGTTTGTAATGACCCAGAATTTTGAACAAATTAAATTGAGAATATTTAATTTATTTTAAATATTTGAACGGTAATTTAATTTGAATCCCCAATATAACTTTGAAATTGGCGATTAAATTTTAAAATTTAATCTGTTGAATACTGAATAAAAATTTGAATCTTTAATTCTGAGCTGAAGAAAAATATTTCAAAAGCTTTCAAAATTCGTATTGACAATACTGAAGATAATAGAAGCTTCAGAATTTAATTTCAAACTGTTTTGTCCAGTTTTGAAATTTCATCGTTCGAATTGATATTTAAAAATAGCCGTCCGAGGCACAGTCTCAGAATTCGATGAAACCAGTTCCATTGGGTTCGTAGTATTGTATTATTACCGGATTTCAAATTTCGTATTAATCGGAGTTGTTTTGTGACCGTATGATATGCAAATGCGTTGAAATTTAAATCGAATTTAAATTTAAAATTTAAATTGGATATTTGGTCAACACAACACCACCACGTTATCTCCCATTGAATACGCCTGGAATCTCGTTCAAAATCACGAAACAAATCGTGTGACCCATGCCTCGTTCAATTTTAAAGCATCTCGTCCCCATCCCTTATCATTCAGCTTTTTCAAAATCGAACGAAACAAGAAAAATAACAATGGCCGAAATTAAATTCAAATCTCCCCCTTCCTTCTTTCGAACGCAGCCATTCCCTCTACAGATTAAAAATTGAAATTCCCCACTGCCCTCTTTTAAATCGAACGAGGACGAAATCATATTCGTTTTGAAAAAAAAAGGGGTTTCCATTTCAAAAATCGCGTCGAGCTGGGAAGGGGAGAAATCAAGCGGGGTCGCTCACGTTCAGGCGGCGCGCGTGCTCGACTGGGAAGGCGAGGGTTCTCTTCGTTCGAACCAAAAGTGGGCGGCGTTTGGGGAGTTCGTAATCGCGATGGCGACAACCTGGAGTAGGCGCGAGGCGATGGTCGCTCGCGTACGCGAGTCGAGTCGCGAGGCGCGTGGCAAACGGCGATGTCGCGAGTTCATGGTCGCGTGGGATGTTGGCCTCGAGGTGACTACAGCAGTTGCTCCGCGGCTACAAATAGTGACGATCGACGAAGTCGATGGTCGAGCCTAGGCTTCGATCTGGGTTCGTCTTGTTCAGTGAGGTATTTGTTCCAATTTAATTTAATGATATATATACTTTGCTGAGAAGAAATTATTTATCTAAATATATATATATATACAGGAATAATATTTAGGTAAATTAACTAAGGTTTGATTTTTACAGTGAACCATGAATTAATTCTATTTTAGTTTAGTTTAGTATATACTCACCTATTTTAATATACAAACCTGCTTTAAAAAAAAATTACAGTTACAATAAGTTATTGTAACTAAGGAAAAAAAATATAATTAATAAAATAATATGCAGTTTTCAAATTTTAATATGCATGCAAATAGCTCTAATAATTACTGAAGTTAAAATTTTGAGAATAAATGATTTGGTGATTTAAATGGTACAATTGACTTATTTAATTTATTAGCTATTAAAAGATTTTTAAGAGGGAAATTTTTGGTGGAAAGTAAATTTTTAGTTAATTGAATTTATTTATATGGAAATTGACTAAAGTTAATTAAATTTATCAAATGAGAATTTAGATGTTCGATTTATTTCGAATTATAATAAATTGTATAATGTTTATACAAGGTCTAATACAACGAAGAAACGAACTGGATTGGAAATGGATTGCAAATAAAAAGCTAAGGTGAGATTTTTCTCACTCAAAATTAATTGCAGTTTTTGACTGATTGATTGCTATTGGATGTGATATTAGATATAGTAGGATATATCTATATATATAGCAATATATACATATTGGCATATGTATATATTGGATTGATGATTTCCCGCCTCGTATAGCGGATGAGACCCTATTGCGCCGTTAGTAAGCGGATTATTTTTATAAAACCCATATACCGCGATATTCCACCTCGAAGTGGAATTGGTATTGTGCTAACGTCTTTGGATGCAGGGAAACAAGTTGGAGGGATCCAACTGGATTCCTCACCAGTATTTATTTATTTACAGATATTGATGTATATTCTGTTATCATATGTTGATATATGATGTTGTTGTTGTGATTGACTAATTGGTGCTGTTGCATCATCGGATTCAAGTTTTGAAGTTTAAAAATAACGACTTTTACTTTAAAAAGGATTTTTAAAGTGATTTTTGAAAATATACGTTTTATGGAAATTTTGAATTGATTTATAAACGTTAAGATTTTAAAGTTATAAAAGTTAAGATTTGTGAATTATAACCAAAAGGTAATTTCTTTTGAAATAAAAAGTTAAGAAATTTATAAAAAAATGGTTTTAATTGGAATTTTTGAATTATTAAAAACGATGTATGTAAAAGATGTACAAGATTGATATTTATAACTTTAAAATGTTGGGATTATAAAACGAATTTTTATAAGCGTTAAAATGAATTTTTAAGAATTTATAAGTGAAAGAAATTTATAAATGGTGAACTTATAAATGGAAATGATTTTGTAAAATAAAGGAATTATAAGTATTTAACTTATAATTATGGATTGTTGGTATAAGATTTGAGTTATGAATTGAATTGGTAAATAAAGGAGATTTATTAAATTGAAGTTGTTAGAAAATAGACATAGAATTTATAAACGTTGTTTTATAAATTCGAAAATCAATCAAATTTGATGAATTTAATATAGGAAGTTATTAAGGGAATTTTATCCACGATTTTGGATAGTGGATAATTCTTGAAATAAAATGTGTAGAAAATATTGAAATTTGGTTAGTGCATTATATTCACGATTTTGGACAGTGAATATATTGTTAAGTAAAATGGATATGGTTTTGGAAAAGTGATATTTGAAATGAAGTTAAACATTTTAAAGATGTTTTAAAATGTAGTATGAATCGAAAGCATAGATTTCCACGGTTCTTGTTGAAATAGACGTTTTCGAGAAATAAGGAAATGGTAGACTATAACACTGTTGTTATAGTAAATGATTTCCGAAAGGAATATTTTTTATCTAGTATTGGGATTTATATATCTATCTTAATTCTGAATCCCTATACTAGTGATTTTGAGTCGTCGTAACGATGTTTTACGTAACATTCGTTTTGACTCAAATAGATGTTGTTATAGTAAATGTTTTCCTTAAAGAATGAACTATATACTTAAACATTGATTTAAGTATATCGAATATTTTCAAATATTGAAAATAAAAGATTTGTGAAATACTTATTATTAAATAAGTAAGGAAATACTTTTCCAATATGAAATGAACGTTTTGAGATTTTATCTTCTTAAAGATAAATTGAAAATGAATATTTGAAATCGATTTGAAAATCGAATATCAGTAGATATTCGAAAAATATAAATTCACTATGGAATTTATAAAAGAAAGGGAAGTTGTTTAAAAATAAACGTTGATTTATTTTTAAAGTGTGGAAATTTTATATCTAGTAAAGATATTTTTGGAAAATAAATAATTTGGAAAATTATTTGGAATCTGATGATGTTGCGCATCTTTATTGATAGTTAAATAACCGACTATCAATAATTACCTTTAGATAGGTATTTGTTGTGAATTGGATGAATTTGAATGCCACACTTATTTTTGAATAATCGCTCACTATTCGGGTTAGCCGGGAAAGGACCATGGGGTCGTATAACCCATTCCGAATATGTGATACGTCGTTATGAATCGCATTTGAAGACCGGTGTTGAAGACCGGATATTTTTGAAAACGGAAGGATTACCGTCGAGTTACTCTACATCGGCTGATCTCCGATTTAGAGGTTTTATCACCCTTAGTGACGGGAAGTCCGGACGTGATTATAAATTTATCCGGATATGCAAGGGCTTCGTGAGAAGTGCCTTTGGTTCTGTTCGATCCCGGAATAGACTTGTATGGATTGTGTGTCTGACGTTACAATTTGAGGTATAAAGCTGATTTCTTTCAAATACATTTCTGTTGGTGGCGGAGAATTTATTCTCTTAGCTTAACACCCTTCTCTGAGACGTACGAGCTCAGAGGTTATGTAGTTGAAATTTATCAGCGATATACTCCCAATTTGGTAACGTGGCATACTGAGTGTTGCTGTGAAATGATCAGTGTTTGATCATTTGGGATATGATCATTTGTTTGATCTTATATCTTTATGATCATAGGTTGATCATTTTGTTTGACCCGAAGCATGGCTTTGTAGAAAGCGTAGCTTTGTGGACGAGACTTCATCGAGCCTCACACCCCGGAAATGGTCAAAACAGGAAGGATGCAGCAAGGTTCTAGGGAGTAGCGCCCCTTAGTGTTTGCCATTCCTTCTGGATAAAGGTGGTATCATGGTATGGAGCCCAGATACTTAACCTCTGTGGTTGCTGCAAATTTATTACATTGTGGTTGTTGGAAATCGGGGATCCTCGGGAAGATCGGTTACGATCGGGGGATGACATACGCGTGTCAGTAGTTACCTATTTTTGCAGAGGTAACCCGGCCTTGTGTTGGCAGAGATCTAACCGTAATGTTAGGTTATTTCTCGGGTCGTCTATTCCAGGGACGTACCCATCGTGGAAAAGGAAGTTCCTTAGCCTGACCATTTGTTGGAAATCCAAACTCCAATACGAACTTTGTACGGTATTAGTTGTAGAACCTGCCATCTAATATGGCAGCTATAGTAGGCATAGTATAATGGTACCTATGCTGGCTAAGATTGATATTATACTTTCGAAATGTTTTCTACACTATGCACTAATAATAATATCAAAAATGATTTGATTTTGCATAGTAAGCATCTTTGACTATCATAAGAAGAAATCTCCTCCAATTCTGCGTTTGCATTGTGTGTGTAGCGGGAGGTCTTATGGTAGTTTCATTTTCCAAAAGCATTGCGAATTTGTTTTATTTTCTTTGTGAAGAATAACTGTTTTACGATCTCACACCCGTCACCATGACTGACTCGGAGTTTATTGTTCCCTTCTAAACTCTGGGTGCCCACCAATTTCCACACGGGCAGTCTAGAGTTAGATTATCAGGATATTATGGATATTCTGGAGCTTTGGAAGCAAGCTGGATGGCGAGACGTAGTATTTGTATCTGATAATATTTATTCCGCTGTGTATTCTGTATGAGGACAAGTTATATAACTGTCCATTGTTGTATATTGACTCTGATGATTGATGTATGTATAAACTGATATAGTCAAATTGTTTTAAAAGACTAATGATTATTTATTATATATTGTTCCGCTGCGATGTGTAAGATTCTGATATTGTTTTCTGTTCTGATGTTGTTCTTCTTTCTTCTTCCTCTTTTCTTCTTCTTCTACCTTTTTCTTCTTTTTAAAACCATAACTTTTCGGGTTTCCGGCATTCGATGGCTCGGCAGTCGATAAAGTGAGTATCGATGTCGAATTTTCGTAAGTCGAAAAATTCGGGATGTTACATTTGGTATCAGAGCATATGGTTAAGCGACAACACTGCTCTGTTGGGTGTTACTCATTAGAGATAGAGTCAGCAGTACTCTAGAATGAGTTGAGTGTAATAATAGATATGAGCGCGTATTTGTTAGTGAATATAAAATTGTTTTGTATTGTGTTGACTTATCGGTTGATTGTTTATAGATTCTGGTCGATGCAGTCTAGCTAACTGTGTTGATAGGAGTTTCTAAACTCTAAACAAGATAAACCGACACAGTATTGTTTTAAGTAGGCTAAATGAGATAATTTTGCCCAAAACTATATTTGTATATAAAAGAAATGGTTTTCTATGAATTATCATAGTATATGATTGCATGGTTGTTAGAAGTAATAACATTGAAATATTCTCATTGTTATATTGAAATTAAATAAGAAATTGAAATCATGCAAATGAAATTTAAGAATATAAATTATAAATGTGATTTGTAATTTGAAACGGAATTCCAGAGAAGTATTTGGAAATGTTTTGAAAAGAATTTGAAAATTTTGGAGATTTGGAAAGTTTAAATCCTTTTTGATTTGAAAATGGATTTCGAAGGTTTGAAAAGTATTTTGGAGGGATGAAAAGCTCTAAACTCTTTTTGGTCGTTGGAAAATAATTCCGATGATGATCGCGACATCACCGGTGTTATTTTTGGGTTTCCAAAAGAGGAATTGCTGCCAAATTGTTGTAAATGGAAGTTGTTTGGAAAATTTGGGTTTTTGTTTTGGAAATTCAAATGGAATTTGAATTGTTTTCAAAATGATTTTTGAAATGTTGGTAGACTCTGAAATACTATATAAAGATATTTATGAAATATTACTAAGTTGATAACTTATACCAATTGAATTTTGATAGAATAAATCTAACTTAAAAGAATGAAGTTAAATCAAAGCAAGTATAAGTGAATCAATTAAATGAAAATGAAATTGAAAGTTGAAATTCATTTCGAATTCGTAAGCAAACGAATTGAATTGAATAATGTAAATTGAAAGATGGATTAAAATTCATATGTTATTGGAAATCCAGTTTAATATAAGTGGTTATAAACCAAAATAGTGAATTGAAAATAAATTTGAAACTGAATGTTGAAAACCGAATGTGAATAAAGAGAATAGAATTTGTGATGAATTAGTAATTGGAACTAATTTAAAATAATCAGTTATGAATAAAAGATAATTGATAAATTCAATATTCAGAAGTTAAATTGAATCCAAATTAAATTGAAATTGTGAATTGAATTTAAATGAAATTTGAAATGTAAAGATTGAATGAAAATAAATATGTAACTTCAACAGTGAAGTAAAAATGTATAAGCAGCTTATATTGAAAATTTTGTAATCGAATTTGCAAATTAGTTTGAATGTTGTAACTAGATATTATGGCTAGTAGGATATACAGGTATAAAGGAATTGGATTTGATTTCAAAGATAAATTTGAATTGCGCAACAAAAGGTAAGTATTTAAATTTCTATATGAGATTTGCTGATTTCTTCTCTAGCCGCTTGGCTTTTTCTTTTTCTTTTTGAAATCTGAGAGTCCGTAGGGACGTTTTGTAGTCGTACCGTATTAGCCGCGCAAAGGAGACGCTGGCGAAATTTTTCGAAAATTTCGGGTGTTAGAAAAATTTTGAGAAAATTTTGAAAGTTTAAATTTGAATTTGAATTTTGAAGTAAACAATGATGTTTGAAAACTATAGAAGGTTTAGAAATTTAGTTGAATGATAACGAATCTTTAATAGAAAGATTTGTTTTGAAAATTTGATAAAACTATTGGATGTTGAAAAATAGTAGACAAGTTAAGGACTTTTCCTTCCTGACTTGTAATTTCGGGACGAAATTCTTTTAAGGAGGGAAGTTTGTAATGACCCAGAATTTTGAACAAATTAAATTGAGAATATTTAATTTATTTTAAATATTTGAACGGTAATTTAATTTGAATCCCCAATATAACTTTGAAATTGGCGATTAAATTTTAAAATTTAACCTGTTGAATACTGAATAAAAATTTGAATCTTTAATTCTGAGCTGAAGAAAAATATTTCAAAAGCTTTCAAAATTCGTATTGACAATACTGAAGATAATAGAAGCTTCAGAATTTAATTTCAAACTGTTTTGTCCAGTTTTGAAATTTCATCGTTCGAATTGATATTTAAAAATAGCCGTCCGAGGCACAGTCTCAGAATTCGATGAAACCAGTTCCATTGGGTTTGTAGTATTGTATTATTACCGGATTTCAAATTTCGTATTAATCGGAGTTGTTTTGTGACCGTATGATATGCAAATGCGTTGAAATTTAAATCGAATTTAAATTTAAAATTTAAATTGGATATTTGGTCAACACAACACCACCACGTTATCTCCCGTTGAATACGCCTGGAATCTCGTTCAAAATCACGAAACAAATCGTGTGACCCATGCCTCGTTCAATTTTAAAGCATCTCGTCCCCATCCCTTATCATTCAGCTTTTTCAAAATCGAACGAAACAAGAAAAATAACAATGGCCGAAATTAAATTCAAATCTCCCCCTTCCTTCTTTCGAACGCAGCCATTCCCTCTACAGATTAAAAATTGAAATTCCCCACTGCCCTCTTTTAAATCGAACGAGGACGAAATCATATTCGTTTTGAAAAAAAAAGGGGTTTCCATTTCAAAAATCGCGTCGAGCTGGGAAGGGGAGAAATCAAGCGGGGTCGCTCACGTTCAGGCGGCGCGCGTGCTCGACTGGGAAGGCGAGGGTTCTCTTCGTTCGAACCAAAAGTGGGCGGCGTTTGGGGAGTTCGTAATCGCGATGGCGACAACCTGGAGTAGGCGCGAGGCGATGGTCGCTCGCGTACGCGAGTCGAGTCGCGAGGCGCGTGGCAAACGGCGATGTCGCGAGTTCATGGTCGCGTGGGATGTTGGCCTCGAGGTGACTACAGCAGTTGCTCCGCGGCTACAAATAGTGACGATCGACGAAGTCGATGGTCGAGCCTAGGCTTCGATCTGGGTTCGTCTTGTTCAGTGAGGTATTTGTTCCAATTTAATTTAATGATATATATACTTTGCTGAGAAGAAATTATTTATCTAAATATATATATATACAGGAATAATATTTAGGTAAATTAACTAAGGTTTGATTTTTACAGTGAACCATGAATTAATTCTATTTTAGTTTAGTTTAGTATATACTCACCTATTTTAATATACAAACCTGCTTTAAAAAAAAAATTATAGTTACAATAAGTTATTGTAACTAAGGAAAAAAAATATAATTAATAAAATAATATGCAGTTTTCAAATTTTAATATGCATGCAAATAGCTCTAATAATTACTGAAGTTAAAATTTTGAGAATAAATGATTTGGTGATTTAAATGGTACAATTGACTTATTTAATTTATTAGCTATTAAAAGACTTTTAAGAGGGAAATTTTTGGTGGAAAGTAAATTTTTAGTTAATTGAATTTATTTATATGGAAATTGACTAAAGTTAATTAAATTTATCAAATGAGAATTTAGATGTTCGATTTATTTCGAATTATAATAAATTGTATAATGTTTATACAAGGTCTAATACAACGAAGAAACGAACTGGATTGGAAATGGATTGCAAATAAAAAGCTAAGGTGAGATTTTTCTCACTCAAAATTAATTGCAGTTTTTGACTGATTGATTGCTATTGGATGTGATATTAGATATTGTAGGATATATCTATATATATAGCAATATATACATATTGGCATATGTATATATTGGATTGATGATTTCCCGCCTCGTATAGCGGATGAGACCCTATTGCGCCGTTAGTAAGCGGATTATTTTTATAAAACCCATATACCGCGATATTCCACCTCGAAGTGGAATTGGTATTGTGCTAACGTCTTTGGATGCAGGGAAACAGGTTGGAGGGATCCAACTGGATTCCTCACCAGTATTTATTTATTTACAGATATTGATGTATATTCTGTTATCATATGTTGATATATGATGTTGTTGTTATGATTGACTAATTGGTGTTGTTGCATCATCGGATTCAAGTTTTGAAGTTTAAAAATAACGACTTTTACTTTAAAAAGGATTTTTAAAGTGATTTTTGAAAATATACGTTTTATGGAAATTTTGAATTGATTTATAAACGTTAAGATTTTAAAGTTATAAAAGTTAAGATTTGTGAATTATAACCAAAAGGTAATTTCTTTTGAAATAAAAAGTTAAGAAATTTATAAAAAAATGGTTTTAATTGGAATTTTTGAATTATTAAAAACGATGTATGTAAAAGATGTACAAGATTGATATTTATAACTTTAAAATGTTGGGATTATAAAACGAATTTTTATAAGCGTTAAAATGAATTTTTAAGAATTTATAAGTGAAAGAAATTTATAAATGGTGAACTTATAAATGGAAATGATTTTGTAAAATAAAGGAATTATAAGTATTTAACTTATAATTATGGATTGTTGGTATAAGATTTGAGTTATGAATTGAATTGGTAAATAAAGGAGATTTATTAAATTGAAGTTGTTAGAAAATAGACATAGAATTTATAAACGTTGTTTTATAAATTCGAAAATCAATCAAATTTGATGAATTTAATATAGGAAGTTATTAAGGGAATTTTATCCACGATTTTGGATAGTGGATAATTCTTGAAATAAAATGTGTAGAAAATATTGAAATTTGGTTAGTGCATTATATTCACGATTTTGGACAGTGAATATATTGTTAAGTAAAATGGATATGGTTTTGGAAAAGTGATATTTGAAATGAAGTTAAACATTTTAAAGATGTTTTAAAATGTAGTATGAATCGAAAGCATAGATTTCCACGGTTCTTGTTGAAATAGACGTTTTCGAGAAATAAGGAAATGGTAGACTATAACACTGTTGTTATAGTAAATGATTTCCGAAAGGAATATTTTTTATCTAGTATTGGGATTTATATATCTATCTTAATTCTGAATCCCTATACTAGTGATTTTGAGTCGTCGTAACGATGTTTTACGTAACATTCGTTTTGACTCAAATAGATGTTGTTATAGTAAATGTTTTCCTTAAAGAATGAACTATATACTTAAACTTTGATTTAAGTATATCGAATATTTTCAAATATTGAAAATAAAAGATTTGTGAAATACTTATTATTAAATAGGTAAGGAAATACTTTTCCAATATGAAATGAACGTTTTGAGATTTTATCTTCGTAAAGATAAATTGAAAATCAATATTTGAAATCGATTTGAAAATCGAATATCAGAAGATATTCGAAAAATATAAATTCACTATGGAATTTATAAAAGAAAGGGAAGTTGTTTAAAAATAAACGTTGATTTAATTTTAAAGTGTGGAAATTTTATATCTAGTAAAGATATTTTTGGAAAATAAATAATTTGGAAAATTATTTGGAATCTGATGATGTTGCGCATCTTTATTGATAGTTAAATAACCGACTATCAATAATTACCTTTAGATAGGTATTTGTTGTGAATTGGATGAATTTGAATGCCACACTTATTTTTGAATAATCGCTCACTATTCGGGTTAGCCGGGAAAGGACCATGGGGTCGTATAACCCATTCCGAATATGTGATACGTCGTTATGAATCGCATTTGAAGACCGGTGTTAAAGACCGGATATTTTTGAAAATGGAAGGATTACCGTCGAGTTACTCTACATCGGCTGATCTCCGATTTAGAGGTTTTATCACCCTTAGTGACGGGAAGTCCGGACGTGATTATAAATTTATCCGGATATGCAAGGGCTTCGTGAGAAGTGCCTTCGGTTCTGTTCGATCCCGTAACAGACTTGTATGGATTGTGTGTCTGACGTTACAATTTGAGGTATAAAGCTTATTTCTTTCAAATACATTTCTGTTGGTGGCGGAGAATTTATTCTCTTAGCTTAACACCCTTCTCTGAGACGTACGAGCTCAGGGGTTATGTAGTTGAAATTTATCAGCGATATACTCCCAATTTGGTAACGTGGCATACTGAGTGTTGCTGTGAAATGATCAGTGTTTGATCATTTGGGATATGATCATTTGTTTGATCTTATATCTTTATGATCATAGGTTGATCATTTTGTTTGACCCGAAGCATGGCTTTGTAGAAAGCGTAGCTTTGTGGACGAGACTTCATCGAGCCTCACACCCCGGAAATGGTCAAAACAGGAAGGATGCAGCAAGGTTCTAGGGAGTAGCGCCCCTTAGTGTATGTCATTCCTTCTGGATAAAGGTGGTATCATGGTATGGAGCCCAGATACTTAACCTCTATGGTTGCTGCAAATTTATTACTTTGTGGTTGTTGGAAATCGGGGATCCTCGGGAAGATCGGTTAAGATCGGGGGATGACATACGCGTGTCAGTAGTTACCTATTTTTGCAGAGGTAACCCGGCCTTGTGTTGGCAGAGATCTAACCGTAATGTTAGGTTATTTCTCGGGTCGTCTATTCCAGGGACGTACCCATCGTGGAAAAGGAAGTTCCTTAGCCTGACCATTTGTTGGAAATCCAAACTCCAATACGAACTTTGTACGGTATTAGTTGTAGAACCTGCCATCTAATATGGCAGCTATAGTAGGCATAGTATAATGGTACCTATGCTGGCTAAGATTGATATTATACTTTCGAAATGTTTTCTACACTATGCACTAATAATAATATCAAAAATGATTTGATTTTGCGTAGTAAGCATCTTTGACTATCATAAGAAGAAATCTCCTCCAATTCTGCGTTTGCATTGTGTGTGTGGCGGGAGGTCTTATGGTAGTTTCATTTTCCAAAAGCATTGCGAATTTGTTTTATTTTCTTTGTGAAGAATAACTGTTTTACGATCTCACACCAGTCACCATGACTGACTCGGAGTTTATTGTTCCCTTCTAAACTCTGGGTGCCCACCAATTTCCACACGGGCAGTCTAGAGTTAGATTATCAGGATATTCTGGAGCTTTGGAAGCAAGCTGGATGGCGAGACGTAGTATTTGTATCTGATAATATTTATTCCGCTGTGTATTATGTATGAGGACAAGTTATATAACTGTCCATTGTTGTATATTGACTCTGATGATTGATGTATGTATAAACTGATATAGTCAAATTGTTTTAAAAGACTAATGATTATTTATTATATATTGTTCCGCTGCGATGTGTAAGATTCTGATATTGTTTTCTGTTCTGATGTTGTTCTTCTTTCTTCTTCCTCTTTTCTTCTTCTTCTACCTTTTTCTTCTTTTTAAAACCATAACTTTTCGGGTTTCCGGCATTCGATGGCTCGGCAGTCGATAAAGTGAGTATCGATGTCGAATTTTCGAAAGTCGAAAAATTCGGGATGTTACATTTGGTATCAGAGTATATGGTTAAGCGACAACCCTGCTCTGTTGGGTGTTACTCATTAGAGATAGAGTCAGCAGTACTCTAGAATGAGTTGAGTGTAATAATAGATATGAGCGCGTATTTGTTAGTGAATATAAAATTGTTTTGTATTGTGTTGACTTATCGGTTGATTGTTTATAGATTCTGGTCGGTGCAGTCTAGCTAACTGTGTTGATAGGAGTTTCTAAACTCTAAACAAGATAAACCGACACAGTATTGTTTTAAGTAGGGTAAATGAGATAATTTTGCCCAAAACTATTTTTGTATATAAAAGAAATGGTTTTCTATGAATTATCATAGTATATGATTGCATGGTTGTTAGAAGTAATAACATTGAAATATTCTCATTGTTATATTGAAATTAAATAAGAAATTGAAATCATACAAATGAAATTTAAGAATATAAATTATAAATGTGATTTGTAATTTGAAACGGAATTCCAGAGAAGTATTTGGAAATGTTTTGAAAAGAATTTGAAAATTTTGGAGATTTGGAAAGTTTAAATCCTTTTTGATTTGAAAATGGATTTCGAAGGTTTGAAAAGTATTTTGGAGGGATGAAAAGCTCTAAACTCTTTTTGGTCGCTGGAAAATAATTCCGATGATGATCGCGACATCACCGGTGTTCATTTTTGGGTTTCCAAAAGAGGAATTGCTGCCAAATTGTTGTAAATGGAAGTTGTCTGGAAAATTTGGGTTTTTGTTTTGGAAATTCAAATGGAATTTGAATTGTTTTCAAAATGATTTTTGAAATGTTGGTAGACTCTGAAATACTATATAAAGATATTTATGAAATATTACTAAGTTGATAACTTATACCAATTGAATTTTGATAGAATAAATCTAACTTAAAAGAATGAAGTTAAATCAAAGCAAGTATAAGTGAATCAATTAAATGAAAATGAAATTGAAAGTTGAAATTCATTTCGAATTCGTAAGCAAACGAATTGAATTGAATAATGTAAATTGAAAGATGGATTAAAATTCATATGTTATTGGAAATCCAGTTTAATATAAGTGGTTATAAACCAAAATAGTGAATTGAAAATAAATTTGAAACTGAATGTTGAAAACCGAATTTGAATAAAGAGAGTAGAATTTGTGATGAATTAGTAATTGGAACTAATTTAAAATAATCAGTTATGAATAAAAGATAATTGATAAATTCAATATTCAGAAGTTAAATTGAATCCAAATTAAATTGAAATTGTGAATCGAATTTAAATGAAATTTGAAATGTAAAGATTGAATGAAAATAAATATGTAACTTCAACAGTGAAGTAAAAATGTATAAGCAGCTTATATTGAAAATTTTGTAATCGAATTTGCAAATTAGTTTGAATGTTGTAACTAGATATTATGGCTAGTAGGATATATAGGTATAAAGGAATTGGATTTGATTTCAAAGATAAATTTGAATTTCGCAACAAAAGGTAAGTATTTAAATTTCTATATGAGATTTGCTGATTTCTTCTCTAGCCGCTTGGCTTTTTCTTTTTCTTTTTGAAATCTGAGAGTCCGTAGGGACGTTTTGTAGTCGTACCGTATTAGCCGCGCAAAGGAGACGCTGGCGAAATTTTTCGAAAATTTCGGGTGTTAGAAAAATTTTGAGAAAATTTTGAAAGTTTAAATTTGAATTTGAATTTAAAATTTGAATTTTGAAGTAAACAATGATGTTTGAAAACTATAGAAGGTTTAGAAATTTAGTTGAATGATAACGAATCTTTAATAGAAAGATTTGTTTTGAAAATTTGATAAAACTATTGGATGTTGAAAAATAGTAGACAAGTTAAGGACTTTTCCTTCCTGACTTGTAATTTCGGGACGAAATTCTTTTAAGGAGGGAAGTTTGTAACGACCCAGAATTTTGAACAAATTAAATTGAGAATATTTAATTTATTTTAAATATTTGAACGGTAATTTAATTTGAATCCCCAATATAACTTTGAAATTGGCGATTAAATTTTAAAATTTAATCCGTTGAATACTGAATAAAAATTTGAATCTTTAATTCTGAGCTGAAGAAAAATATTTCAAAAGCTTTTAAAATTCGTATTGACAATACTGAAGATAATAGAAGCTTCAGAATTTAATTTCAAACTATTTTGTCCAGTTTTGAAATTTCATCGTTCGAATTGATATTTAAAAATAGCCGTCCGAGGCACAGTCTCGGAATTCGACGAAACCAGTTCCATTGGGTTCGTAGTATTGTATTATTACCGGATTTCAAATTTCGTATTAATTGGAGTTGTTTTGTGACCGTATGATATGCAAATGCGTTGAAATTTAAATCGAATTTAAATTTAAAATTTAAATTGGATATTTGGTCAACACAACACCACCACGTTATCTCCCGTTGAATACGCCTGGAATCTCGTTCAAAATCACGAAACAAATCGTGTGACCCATGCCTCGTTCAATTTTAAAGCATCTCGTCCCCATCCCTTATCATTCAGCTTTTTCAAAATCGAACGAAACAAGAAAAATAACAATGGCCGAAATTAAATTCAAATCTCCCCCTTCCTTCTTTCGAACACAGCCATTCCCTCTACAGATTAAAAATTGAAATTCCCCACTGCCCTCTTTTAAATCGAACGAGGACGAAATCATATTCGTTTTGAAAAAAAAGGGGTTTCCATTTCAAAAATCGCGTCGAGCTGGGAAGGGGAGAAATCAAGCGGGGTCGCTCACGTTCAGGCGGCGCGCGTGCTCGACTGGGAAGGCGAGGGTTCTCTTCGTTCGAACCAAAAGTGGGCGGCGTTTGGGGAGTTCGTAATCGCGATGGCGACAACCTGGAGTAGGCGCGAGGCGATGGTCGCTCGCGTACGCGAGTCGAGTCGCGAGGCGCGTGGCAAACGGCGATGTCGCGAGTTCATGGTCGCGTGGGATGTTGGCCTCGAGGTGACTACAGCAGTTGCTCCGCGGCTACAAATAGTGATGATCGACGAAGTCGATGGTCGAGCCTAGGCTTCGATCTGGGTTCGTCTTGTTCAGTGAGGTATTTGTTCCAATTTAATTTAATGATATATATACTTTGCTGAGAAGAAATTATTTATCTAAATATATATATATATATACAGGAATAATATTTAGGTAAATTAACTAAGGTTTGATTTTTACAGTGAACCATGAATTAATTCTATTTTAGTTTAGTTTAGTATATACTCACCTATTTTAATATACAAACCTGCTTTAAAAAAAAATTACAGTTACAATAAGTTATTGTAACTAAGGAAAAAAAATATAATTAATAAAATAATATGCAGTTTTCAAATTTTAATATGCATGCAAATAGCTCTAATAATTACTGAAGTTAAAATTTTGAGAATAAATGATTTGGTGATTTAAATGGTACAATTGACTTATTTAATTTATTAGCTATTAAAAGATTTTTAAGAGGGAAATTTTTGGTGGAAAGTAAATTTTTAGTTAATTGAATTTATTTATATGGAAATTGACTAAAGTTAATTAAATTTATCAAATGAGAATTTAGATGTTCGATTTATTTCGAATTATAATAAATTGTATAATGTTTATACAAGGTCTAATACAACGAAGAAACGAACTGGATTGGAAATGGATTGCAAATAAAAAGCTAAGGTGAGATTTTTCTCACTCAAAATTAATTGCAGTTTTTGACTGATTGATTGCTATTGGATGTGATATTAGATATAGTAGGATATATCTATATATATAGCAATATATACATATTGGCATATGTATATATTGGATTGATGATTTCCCGCCTCGTATAGCGGATGAGACCCTATTGCGCCGTTAGTAAGCGGATTATTTTTATAAAACCCATATACCGCGATATTCCACCTCGAAGTGGAATTGGTATTGTGCTAACGTCTTTGGATGCAGGGAAACAGGTTGGAGGGATCCAACTGGATTCCTCACCAGTATTTATTTATTTACAGATATTGATGTATATTCTGTTATCATATGTTGATATATGATGTTGTTGTTGTGATTGACTAATTGGTGCTGTTGCATCATCGGATTCAAGTTTTGAAGTTTAAAAATAACGACTTTTACTTTAAAAAGGATTTTTAAAGTGATTTTTGAAAATATACGTTTTATGGAAATTTTGAATTGATTTATAAACGTTAAGATTTTAAAGTTATAAAAGTTAAGATTTGTGAATTATAACCAAAAGGTAATTTCTTTTGAAATAAATAGTTAAGAAATTTATAAAAAAATGGTTTTAATTGGAATTTTTGAATTATTAAAAACGATGTATGTAAAAGATGTACAAGATTGATATTTATAACTTTAAAATGTTGGGATTATAAAACGAGTTTTTATAAGCGTTAAAATGAATTTTTAAGAATTTATAAGTGAAAGAAATTTATAAATGGTGAACTTATAAATGGAAATGATTTTGTAAAATAAAGGAATTATAAGTATTTAACTTATAATTATGGATTGTTGGTATAAGATTTGAGTTATGAATTGAATTGGTAAATAAAGGAGATTTATTAAATTGAAGTTGTTAGAAAATAGACATAGAATTTATAAACGTTGTTTTATAAATTCGAAAATCAATCAAATTTGATGAATTTAATATAGGAAGTTATTAAGGGAATTTTATCCACGATTTTGGATAGTGGATAATTCTTGAAATAAAATGTGTAGAAAATATTGAAATTTGGTTAGTGCATTATATTCACGATTTGGACAGTGAATATATTGTTAAGTAAAATGGATATGGTTTTGGAAAAGTGATATTTGAAATGAAGTTAAACATTTTAAAGATGTTTTAAAATGTAGTATGAATCGAAAGCATAGATTTCCACGGTTCTTGTTGAAATAGACGTTTTCGAGAAATAAGGAAATGGTAGACTATAACACTGTTCTTATAGTAAATGATTTCCGAAAGGAATATTTTTTATCTAGTATTGGGATTTATATATCTATCTTAATTCTGAATCCCTATACTAGTGATTTTGAGTCGTCGTAACGATGTTTTACGTAACATTCATTTTGACTCAAATAGATGTTGTTATAGTAAATGTTTTCCTTAAAGAATGAACTATATACTTAAACTTTGATTTAAGTATATCGAATATTTTCAAATATTGAAAATAAAAGATTTGTGAAATACTTATTATTAAATAAGTAAGGAAATACTTTTCCAATATGAAATGAACGTTTTGAGATTTTATCTTCTTAAAGATAAATTGAAAATGAATATTTGAAATCGATTTGAAAATCGAATATCAGTAGATATTCGAAAAATATAAATTCACTATGGAATTTATAAAAGAAAGGGAAGTTGTTTAAAAATAAACGTTGATTTATTTTTAAAGTGTGGAAATTTTATATCTAGTAAAGATATTTTTGGAAAATAAATAATTTGGAAAATTATTTGGAATCTGATGATGTTGCGCATCTTTATTGATAGTTAAATAACCGACTATCAATAATTACCTTTAGATAGGTATTTGTTGTGAATTGGATGAATTTGAATGCCACACTTATTTTTGAATAATCGCTCACTATTCGGGTTAGCCGGGAAAGGACCATGGGGTCGTATAACCCATTCCGAATATGTGATACGTCGTTATGAATCGCATTTGAAGACCGGTGTTAAAGACCGGATATTTTTGAAAACGGAAGGATTACCGTCGAGTTACTCTACATCGGCTGATCTCCGATTTAGAGGTTTTATCACCCTTAGTGACGGGAAGTCCGGACGTGATTAGAAATTTATCCGGATATGCAAGGGCTTCGTGAGAAGTGCCTTCGGTTCTGTTCGATCCCGGAACAGACTTGTATGGATTGTGTGTCTGACGTTACAATTTGAGGTATAAAGCTGATTTCTTTCAAATACATTTCTGTTGGTGGCGGAGAATTTATTCTCTTAGCTTAACACCCTTCTCTGAGACGTACGAGCTCAGAGGTTATGTAGTTGAAATTTATCAGCGATATACTCCCAATTTGGTAACGTGGCATACTGAGTGTTGCTGTGAAATGATCAGTGTTTGATCATTTGGGATATGATCATTTGTTTGATCTTATATCTTTATGATCATAGGTTGATCATTTTGTTTGACCCGAAGCATGGCTTTGTAGAAAGCGTAGCTTTGTGGACGAGACTTCATCGAGCCTCACACCCCGGAAATGGTCAAAACAGGAAGGATGCAGCAAGGTTCTAGGGAGTAGCGCCCCTTAGTGTATGTTATTCCTTCTGGATAAAGGTGGTATCATGGTATGGAGCCCAGATACTTAACCTCTGTGGTTGCTGCAAATTTATTACTTTGTGGTTGTTGGAAATCGGGGATCCTCGGGAAGATCGGTTACGATCGGGGGATGACATACGCGTGTCAGTAGTTACCTATTTTTGCAGAGGTAACCCGGCCTTGTGTTGGCAGAGATCTAACCGTAATGTTAGGTTATTTCTCGGGTCGTCTATTCCAGGGACGTACCCATCGTGGAAAAGGAAGTTCCTTAGCCTGACCATTTGTTGGAAATCCAAACTCCAAAACGAACTTTGTACGGTATTAGTTGTAGAACCTGCCATCTAATATGGCAGCTATAGTAGGCATAGTATAATGGTACCTATGCTGGCTAAGATTGATATTATACTTTCGAAATGTTTTCTACACTATGCACTAATAATAATATCAAAAATGATTTGATTTTGCGTAGTAAGCATCTTTGACTATCATAAGAAGAAATCTCCTCCAATTCTGCGTTTGCATTGTGTGTGTGGCGGGAGGTCTTATGGTAGTTTCATTTTCCAAAAGCATTGCGAATTTGTTTTATTTTCTTTGTGAAGAATAACTGTTTTACGATCTCACACCAGTCACCATGACTGACTCGGAGTTTATTGTTCCCTTCTAAACTCTAGGTGCCCACCAATTTCCACACGGGCAGTCTAGAGTTAGATTATCAGGATATTCTGGATATTCTGGAGCTTTGGAAGCAAGCTGGATGGCGAGACGTAGTATTTGTATCTGATAATATTTATTCCGCTGTGTATTCTGTATGAGGACAAGTTATATAACTTTCCATTGTTGTATATTGACTCTGATGATTGATGTATGTATAAACTGATATAGTCAAATTGTTTTAAAAGACTAATGATTATTTATTATATATTGTTCCGCTGCGATGTGTAAGATTCTGATATTGTTTTCTGTTCTGATGTTGTTCTTCTTTCTTCTTCCTCTTTTCTTCTTCTTCTACCTTTTTCTTCTTTTTAAAACCATAACTTTTCGGGTTTCCGGCATTCGATGGCTCGACAGTCGATAAAGTGAGTATCGATGTCGAATTTTCGAAAGTCGAAAAATTCGGGATGTTACAAGTATACTAAGTATAAAACAAATTGCTAATTATACTATGAATGAAATGCAAGTAAATTAGATGAATTGTATATTTTGAATGTTTAAGTGAATTTAAATACTTGTTTAATTTTAGAAATACAACTATATGTTATGATGATAGTTTCACCCATGGCATGTATTTGAAAATTTATTATATCCTATTAATACTAATGTGAATATGTGATTGTCGTGTTTGAATTGAAGTGTTTTGAAGAGCTATTGCTTAATGAATTGAAATGAATATACTCGACATTTATTAGATGAAAAATGGGATATAACATCATTGTAAGAATAAATGATGTTTAGCCAAGTGTTTTTAAAAGTAGAAATTTATTGACGAGAACAATATGGGGTATTAACTACGAAACTTCTAGAATCCATCTTGGTGGGTGAAAAAGACCGTATGAGCATATTGAGGTAGTTAGCCTGGTAGAGAGTAAGTTTAGAAGGGGTTACATATGAGTATTCCTGTTGGAAACTCAAGAAAGAGAGTTAAGATATAACCCATATCTGTACATACCAACCTCATAAAATGTATGCAAAACTATGAATAGTTTAGATATAAGGTTAATAAAGGTCGTATTATGGTAAACAATGAAAATAGATTAATATAATCTAAAAATAGTGTACTTAAATTTAAATTGATTGCAACTTATGAATAAGGATGTGATGTGATATTTCAGTTGATTAGAGATGCAACTATGGGTCACTTTGAACCGTGGCATGACACTAGTATATTTAGCTGTTTTTGATTAATGATAGTGGGAAAGTTTTGTATGCAGCGAGTGACATTGTGTTTTGATTGGTATCTCACATGTACATACTCGACACCACACTTGTATGTTATTAGTATTGCATTATTATACTCATAGCTAGATTTCTAGCATAACGCAAAGTTTGTTAGGTGTATGACAATGCCTTAGGTCAAGTTGAGGTGTTGTAATTTAAAGATGATTATATATGAGCATCAATCAGTCTTGTTTGTTGAGAAGTCTGTGGGAAATGTCAAACATAATGTATATTATGTTCGGAGTAATACTATGTTTAAGTTTAGCAACCACTATTTAGAAGTCAAAATCCATAGCATTGTTCATTGCATTCAAAGGAATGATGGAGTTGAGATGATTGTAGAAGCCTACGTGTTTTCAGGTCGGCTGCAGGAAGGGTCATTACATGGATGTTAGTGGCGAGCAGTATTTTTGATTGTATATGTTTTCTGAGTTTAGAGTAGTGTATTTTGAGTAGTCCATGTACTAAGTACATTTTGATATATATATATATATCTATTCGTTTCGATTACGATATCGATACTGATAATTGTGTCATTATTTATATATGTTCCTAATACGTGGGTTACTAAATTCTGGAACTCATATACATTACATTTCATCGATACATGAAAGATATTATTTCAACCATGTCCAAATATCGAAACATATCCATGTTAAAGCAAAGTAGTGTATATGAGAAATTGCTCCTTCCATGCCCTTTGAACTAAGATATCGGACGGTAAACTCCTTGTAACAACCCGCCCTTCATAATACTCAAAAATCGGTGCCTTATATCATCGCACCACCATCTAATACCACAAAAGATAGATCATTGGGGTAAAATTAGAACAAAACAGTAAACCAAAACATCGATAAGATCTCACAACGGAATAACAACATATAATATATTGAATATACATAAACAAAATACAATGACAATATATAAGAATCGCACTAGCGGAAGCAACTGATGAACAAATATCTGTACATAGAATCGAAATATATCAACCGCCAATAGAATGGAGTTCTAAATAAATATATGATACAATGGGTCCCATATATAAATACAGGTCTGTTATGTATAACTAAACCACCAAGTATACATATCACAAAATATCAATGCCTCGCCTCCAAAGAGCTCCATTTGCACATCCCGATAGTTTATCCCCAAAAGCATCTGACTCTCAAACTACTCAATCGAGTATTCGAGAGTTGACATGACATAAGCAGACAAAGAAAAAACGTGGGTCAGACATAAAGCCTGGTGTGAAGGGAATTATCTCAAAAAATATTGTATATTAAAACTATATACAAATAAATTGAAACTACTAAATCATAGCCGGCCCTTGCCATAAAAATGGCTCAAGGGTAATTCAGACTGCTTGTAAACAAGTACAGTAAACCTATCCAAAAGATAGGAAATCATGCCGTAACTTGCCCTTCTCCTATAATCAACGAGTCAACAGCACTAATATAATGCGACTGAAACGTAACAACATGCTATGACAAATGTAACACAACATCCAAAAGTAGGGTGATCATATTATAAGTATCGCGAAGTACGTAATGATAGAATAGGTAATAACAAAAACATCGGGCAACTAACAATGCAAAAAATATTGAAATAAAAGACAACCAAAGAATACAAATCAATACCTATCATTAATGATAGGTGAAACCAACTACAAACATCAATGACAATCCAATGATTCCCTTCGAGAATTCAAGATACATAGTTGCATGTAGCTCTCACTGTACCCTCTAAAGCAAGCTTTGGTGATATATCACCTACTCTGTGAGCCACACCGTATCCTCTGAAGCAAGCTTTGGTGACATCTAGCCCACTCACTCGTGAATGATCGTCATTTTATGTGAACCACATCATACCCTTTACATCGAGCTTTGGCAAAATCTATTTCACTTATGGATGATCGCTATCATATGTGAACCACATCGTACCCTCTGAAATAGGCTTTGGTGACATCTAGTTCACTCATGGTTTCTAAAGTAACTTGTGCACACCCTTATCAAAAAGAGAATGATACTCATGTCTTGTGCAATATGCTATCGGGACCACCAAGGAACACCGATGTTATATATGCACATATCAAATATAATATTGCACAATCAAATTTGCCTATCACAAACGAAGATCAATGTCTTGTCATCGTCTATCCATATATATGGCATCTATAAGACCTGTAATCGGTACGACCACTAATATAAGGCTAATACCATTTATCACACATATTTACCTAAGGTCGAAGCCAAGGGATGCAGAACTCTCCGCTTAATTTCCCACGCTCATCGGACATGATCATGTGACCAATCACCGTATCGACACTATGCCTGATCATCTCAATTATAATAACCCACACACATGTCAAATAGCATTAGTGTCTGGATCTCAAGCTTCATCATACCTTCGACTTCCTCGAGTTGCCAAATATCTTCTTGAAGTCAAGCCAAAGCCATGCACAAGCCCGAACCCTAAATCAAGGAAAAATCACCAATGAAATGCACCTAACCTGGGCTTTACTACCTTGGTCAGTCCACCACCGATCGACCAGTGGTGCACCACTGATAGACTGGTGGTGGCAATTCCTGGGCAGTAGTCTAGGTCTTGCGCCATAAATGTGATGGAACGAATTTGAATAGAAGGATCCAGTAGTGATCGAGGCAGTGCAAAAGCAAATAGCTTGCTTTTTCGTTGACCATAGATAATTGTTTGATTCATTGAATATATGATGGTTTATTTGTTAGTTTTATTTTACATATGATTAGCTTAAAATGAGGTGGATTGTTTTGAAAATATCACTCAAAGATATTAAACCAATTTATCTGAATAAGTAGAAGCCGGTGGATTTCTAGAGTTAAAGCATAAGAGTTAAGTAATTTTAATATATAGGGAAAGAATAATATTGTGAATTTGATAATGTTAAATTTTCCATTGAGTGGTTATGAATTTTGGTTGATGCACTTGGCTAGCATATCGACATGGATTTCTAAACACGATAACGTGATATTTCAGCATAATAATAATCTGGTAAAAGGTATTATTCTTCGAACAGATTGGTTAGAATTTGATCAAACTTGATTACTCCATGCTGAGCAAATGATTACATTTCAGTATTCTGATTATACAGAATGGATTTTTGCAAGGCAAACCGGTTGTTTTAGTGGTCCGTCCATTATTTATAGATAAATTTTAATATGTGTGAGGTAAAACACCTTAGTAGCTTTGGTGTATATGCCTACATAGCAAATTACTCTCAAAGTTGCCCATTGACATCACTCATAGAACGCACAATCCCCAAACGTACTAGTTAGACATAGTTATAGCAATACACTGGGCAACATTACAATAATAACTGAAGTAATGACTAAAACTTATGACTCCAAACGCTATGAAAAAAGCTCCCACCAGGAACCAAAATACAAGAACTTACGAACAAGCCACAAAACGATGCAAAGATATGTTGCAAAGTTGATGCTGCTAATCATAAGAATCCAAAACACCACAAAAGGAGGGAGAATCAAATACTGAGAATATCCATTGTTCTAAAGGGAAGCTCAATGATCAAAATCAGAAAAGAACCATCTATTGCGAAGCAATCTCCAAGGACACTTTGAGATAAGATGGAAAAAACGACATAGAAGAGCACAGTAAAGCCCTTGAATTCCATTGAGCCAGAACCAAGTGATACACCAAAAACTACTTACCAAACCCAAAGACTAGCACCAACGATAAAGGAGAGGGATAAATAATACATAAAGGAGAGGAGACAAATCCAGATCTGGTGTTGGGCTCAGCTAAATTACTTAAAACAGAAGGGCTAGGGAGAAAAAATGAAGCAGACGTGAGATGGTAGCGATGGAAGGTGGTAGCCAAAAGTCAAAATAGAGAGGGAAAGGAGCAATAGAGAAAGAAAATGAAAAGTAGAGGAGAGAGATGAGGGCAACGATAGAAACCCTAAGCCCTCATTGTTTACATTTTTTGAGAAAACGAAAAGTGGATTTTTGATTGCACTTGAAGTATCAAATACCACTCTGAGTTGTTCTCTGTAAGTCATGGTATCTTGAGAAAATAAGATTAGATAAATTTTAGTAGTCAGAGAATTTTCTAATTGGACAGTGAGTGTCTATAGTTTAGAAGGTAATGGAACGCAGGTTTGATTAAGTTCTTGATATTCAACCGTTTGGTAGATTTTTTAAGGAGATTAGTATTGAAATGGTAAACAAATTAAGAATCGCATTGGAAGACCTTGAGCAGAGTGAAAGATATTGGAATTATTGTTTTCCCATGATCTTTAATTCAGAATAATAAAGGAGAACAGTTATATTAACTAGCTTAAGGTTCGATTATGCTTGCTCGGTCGAATCTAGATTAGTTGAAATGATGACTAGATTTTAGTAACTCAAATTAGTAAATGACAAAGGGGAATGGTTCTAAAGACATTCCCAATATAGCCAGTTTGAAGAAAGAGATTTTCGATCATTATCATCAATTTGCATTTTCAAAGTATCCAGATTGAATAAGTTGTATAAAGAGATGAAGCGAGACATCGACAAATAAGGGAAGCGATGTGTTAAGTGCCAGTTTATAAAAGATGAGCATCAAATTATTTATTTAATGTATTTAAGCAGCAGTTGGTGTAATTGTATGAGAACCGAGGTGCAATTGGAACTTGGATATTATTATGAAGTGAAGACATATAGATAAAGTTGTTTAAGAAACAAAAGAGTTCCGTTAAATAAAATTCAATGGTCAAGTAACCTTAGAGATTGTGCATGGAAGACCGAAGAATTCATATAACGGACATAAACCATATTGCTTTAACTCATTAGGTATATACCTTTTTAGCCTACCGAGTCATGGATTATATATTATTGTGTGAATGGATGTGTATATATATAGTTGAATGCTATAGAAAATAAATTATATTGAACTTCAATAAGTTGTAAGGACGTAATTTCTTTAAGGAGGTGAGTCTGTAACATTCCGCTATTTGATTAATTATAATAAAATAATTTTTGGAATTTTATTTAATAAAGCGGATTTTTGGATTTATTTGAGAGAAAAGAAACATATTGATTTAAAAATTAAAATTTGAAATTTGAATTGTTTTTGAAATTTATTTTAAAAAAATAAATAATATTTAGGAAATTTTGGAATTGTTTTGCAAAATTAAACAATTGTTGTAATTTTGCTGAAATAGAAAAGTGAAATTTTAATAAAAGAATAATCATTATAAGATTGAAATAGATTTTGATAAACTGTCTTGAGTTGAGTTTTAAACAAATGTAAAGTATTGATTTAAAGACGGTTCGATCAAAAGGCAGTTAGGGGTATGAATTTATTTAAAAATTAAACTAAAATTTCATTGGACCATAGTTTTAAAGCTTATCCAATGAAATCTTACTATTTTAACTTACTCTAAAATCTTATCCTTTAAGGTTTTAAACCTATCTTAATAATCATTTTATTTTAACTTATATTCCATGCTTACATTCCATGTTTACCTAGAATGTCATCATTCGATTTAACTTATATTCCATGCTCATCCTATAATGCCATCGTTCTATTTTATCTTATTTCTCTTTTAATTTTTACCTAATCCTTAATTTCTAAGCTTTCTAACCCTATAAATACTTGGAGCCTCACCTTACTTCCTCCTTCCAAAACCAAAAGAAAATCACCATACTAGAATCCTTCCTAAAAGCTAGGATTTCCACCTTCACATCAAGATAAATCAAAGCAAAAGAAAAGGAAGTGAGTATAATTATTATTTTTATAGTGGGTATATTTTTTTAATTTTGATTTACAGTGAATTATCATCTCGTTTTGATTTAGTTGTTTAAATATGACTTTGTGAAGGCTTGGCAGCCTGATCTAATTTAAGTATTCTTTGTAGGTGTTGATTTTGTGGTTTGTTGAGATGATACAGTGGTTGAAGGTGCTTGTGAAAGTGACTAAGGATCACAATATGGAATATTAAATAAGTTATATACTAGTGCAGAATATAAATATAAAAGTAAATAGTAAAGTAAATGAAACTAGGGATTTTTATACTGGTACGAACTTCCCGTTCTACATCTAGTCCCAGACTCCTTTTGGAATCTAACTATCAACCCTCAATTAACTCAGAGGAACAGGTATTACACCGCCTGAGAAACCGAATAGGACTTCTACCGCCTAAGCAACTAAATAGGACTTCAACCGTCTGAGCAACCGAACAGGACTTCAATAATACAGAGAATTTTCTTGACTGATTGTGCTCTTTTAATAACACAGATAAGTCTTTAGAGTACACCTTCTATAATCTTCTCCTTTGTGGTATATAGTGTAGTTCATGAAGATAGGAAGTTAATTTAATCACAAATGATTTTGTGCTTGAATGTGCAAGTGATTAGAACGGGAATTTGAATTCAAATGGCAGAATGTTTAGATAATAAGTATAAGAGAATATAATCAGAAATTAGGTGATTAAAACAAATGAATTGAAGGCTATATATAGTGTTTAAGTGTTGCAACTAATGGTGAAGGGCAACGATCAAAAGATACAGAAACAACTTTTGATTCAAGAGTTGTTTTTGTTCGATGAATGGAAGTGACCGTTCAGAAAAAATAGTCGTTACACAATTTTAGTCAACTGAACAAAAGAATTCAATCAGCTGAAATTTAAAAATTCGAATCAGAGAGGGATCTGTACAAAAACATACAATTCAATCGACTAAAATGGGTAGTTCAGTCAACTGAACATTCATATTAATTATGCATGTGCACAGATATTCAGTTGACTGAACTACCTATTTCAGTCGGTTGAATATCTATGCACATGCACAATTAATATGAATGTTCAGTCGACTGAACTACCCATTTCAGTCGACTGAATTGTATGTTTTTGTCCTCCAATTTGAGGTTCTTTGAAAAACTTTTGTGCGTGAACTTGTGTAGTAAAATACTTGGCATATGAAACATGATTTGAAAATATTTTTAAATACGTGCGTGTGTGTGCGTGCATATACCACTTTGGAGAGATTTTAACAAAAATTAACTACTAGACTAGACTATAAACAAACCATAAACAATATTGAAACTTCTATTGAATTCTGGCCTGTAATCTATTATCGAGTAGAATAGCATCTTCTCCTGCAAATATAGTTAGTTAACATAATATTTACTTATATAGTTGTCATGATCAAAACACCAAAATACAAGGTTCTAACAGCTTATTCGTGATGCTATTTGAATAATACACCAGCTGTAAACTTGGATTTTGATATCAATACAAAGTGTATAATCTTTTATATAAAGGGAGTTTTATCGAACTAATTGAAATAGAAGTGAAAGTATTTTATGAATGAATTTGAGTTCATTTAACATAAAAATGCAAGTATATGGTTTTAGTTTGAACACCAAATGGTATTGAATAATACTTGGTTAAATTTAAAACATTATTACATGATTTTGGAAGAACCAAATATACATTTTGGAAAGCATGAGTGTCTTTTTAAAATTATGAAGTATAAGTTTACAGTGGGTGAACAAAAAGTTTGTTTACGTTTGATGCAAGTTATTGAATATTTAGTTGACCCATGTTATGCAAGTATACTCATGTTATGATCAGTGATTGAAAACTTGCTGGATTGAATTTGAAAGGATTGAATGATTTTTACTATGAGTTTTGTTATAATTGACATGAGAAGTATACAAAGTGTAAATGAATTCCAAGTATATTATGAATGAAATTCAAGTTAAATGGATGAATTATATGCTTTGAATGAATTTGGGTGATTTTAAATACTTGTTTAATTTTAGATATACAAGTATATGTTATGATGATAGCTCCACCAATGAAATGTATATGCAAGTTTATTATATCTCATTAATATTAATGTAAATATGTGATTTGTTGTGTTTGAAATGAAGTGTTTTGAATGCACCATTGCTTGATGAAATGAAATGAATATACATGACATTTATTTGATGAAAAGTGGAATGCATCATTACTTCGGGAATAAATGATGTTTTGGGAAGCAAAATGTTTTAAAAAGTAGAAAACGTAAATTTTAACGAGAATGATATGATGTATTAACTACTAGACCGTTAGCACCCTAGCGGACTGAATCGAGGATCGTAAATCAAATTGTGACGACTTTGTCCCTCATCGTAGAGTCCATTGATCTATTGCACGGACAATATGATGATAATTAATGAGAAATCAAAGACGTAGTGCAACGAGAATTAGTGCCTCAAGTTGAAACTAGGAAGGCCTTTAGCATATAAAATGTATACATATTCAGAATCTGGAGAGGAAGTGCAACTAAGGGTCGTGTAGTGTACTCATAACTAGTCAAAAATAGTGGCTGAAGGATCGCATGTCATTGTCAAGGCAATTAATATGATAGATGGTGAATTTAGAAGGGGTTACAAATGAGTATTCCTAATGGGAACTCAAGGAAGAGAGTTTTAGTATAACTATCATTTTTATATATCAACCTCGTAAAATATATGTGCAACTACTAATTGTTTAGATATGTAGTTGAAAAGGCTGTATTGTGGTAATAGTGAAATTAGATTAATGTAATATGAAAATAGTGTACTTTAGATCACTTTGAACTATGACATACCACTAGTATACTTACATTGTTTTTTATTGATGATGGTGGGCGGGTTTTGTATGGAGTGAGTGGCGTTGTTTTTTGATTGATATGTCATGTGTATATACTCGACACCGTACTTGTATGTGATTATTATTGCACTATTATACTCATAGCTAGATTTCTAGCCCGACTCGATGTTTGTTATGTGTATGACAATGCCTCGGGTCAGACTGAGGTGTCGTAATTTTAGGATGATTATTTATGGACGTCATTCAGTCTTGTTTATTAACTAGTCCATGTGGAATGTCATGCATAATTTATATTATGTTTGGAGTAAGTCCTTGTTTAATTTTAGGAACCACTAGCTGGAAGTCATGATCTGCAGCACTTTTCGTTTCATTCAGAGGAATGATGGAGTGGAGATGATTTTGGATGTTGTGGCGTATTTTAAGATCTATTGTGGGAAGTGTCGTTCCATGGATGTTAGAAGTAGGCAATATCTTGGATTTTACATAGTTTTCTAAGTTTAGAGTGATCTATTTCGAGTAGTCTATGTTTTAGATATATATATATATATATATATATATATACATACACACAGTTTTGATTGTGATATCGATAGTGATACCCATGTCATTACTTATATATGTTCTTGGTATGTGGGTTACTCAATTCCAGATTTCGTGTACATTACTCTGTTTCGAGACGTAATACATATTATTTCAGATATGTTCATGCAACATCCCCTATCTGGAGGCCCGAAGCTAAGCGCTACAGTATGCTGCAGTCATCTATAGTATTAGCTTTCGGTGATCAAATACAGTAATGTTAATGGTATCCATAATATCAGAGGCACATGAATATGAAACAAAAATTCAGATTTCACAAAAACAACATTTATGATTACATTTCATAAAACAAGCTTCATATCCAGGTTACATAATCCCATAATCCTTTCCCAGGTTCAGATAAAATATAATTATTACAAAATACTCCAAGAGCGACATATGAAGATGCCCCTTTGGTTGACCAAAGTACTATATAGTCATAACCGACTTAATATAACACTACGGAATAAAACAAAATAAAATAGCAACTTCTAAATAGCTATCCGTCAGCCACCTGCTCATCTCCGGAAGCTTTATTTTCCAACCTACTAAAACCTGTAAATCTCAACCCTCAGCCCACTCAAATTAATTTTGAGCACCTGAGAGTTTAAAGGGAAAAACATATACTTCGAGTTAGACATAAAGCCTGGCGTGAATAATACTATACATCTCGGTTATTTGATATTAGGTGAGACCACGCCACTTAGCGGAATGGGTTTCCCCTCACTAACATCCATTTAAAACATATCTTTTACAAAAACATTTCCTACAACCAAAACTGGTTAAAACTGTAAAGCATTATCATGTAAACATACATATCAGGTAATAAATGAACTATCTGTTCGAACGCTATAGTTTTTTTGGCTAACTACTAACCTTTGGCTGACTAGGGCCTACCAGCCAATATAAATAAAATAATCTAACACCTGTTAGAAACTCCTCTTCTGGACGGTATGTCCCTAACTTATCTTCTCCCAGGGTCACCTGATCCTAAAGGTTTTGCGGGCTCAGCAATAACCTATTTGTATACAAATATATATTCCCTTCGGTGTGTAATCATTATTTTAGTCTTACCTATATAAAGCTCTACATATTGTAATTTTGGACTAAATTAGCTGGGGTTAATAGCTAATGTATAGGGCACGCCCTATACCAGTCCCATCTAGTATTCTAATATCTGAGTCATTTTACTAAGGGTAATCTTCCTAAAATTTTCCTTGAAAACCTTTTCATCTCAAATTGATTTAAAATCTTTAAACCAAACTTCAACAAGGAAAATACATATACTCTATGCTTTACTCAAAAATACCTTGCCATGTTATATATATACTTTACACAAATCTTTGTTGATGAAAACATTTAAACCTTTGAAAGTACCCATTTCAAATCCATTGAAAGTTCCTCTTTCGAGACCAAGTAAACCCCTTTCTTTCACCTAGGCCTAAAGGCCAAAACATTCCTTTCGAAACCATTCAAAATCTTCCTTTCAAAAACATTGAAAAACCATTCCTTCGAAAGCATTAAAACCTTAGACATCCTTCTTGCCTTTCGAAAACATTGGAAAACCACTCCTTTTAGACCATTCGAAACCATTGGGGAACCACCCCTTCGAGACCTTCTTTTAAAACCTTTCAAAAGCATCAAAACCTTTGTAAACAACAAACCTTTCGAAAACATTTGGGTTCAATGTAAAACATGTGGAAACACCTTTCGAAACCATTTAAAATTAACTCCTTTGAAACATTTGGGTTCTACCTTCAACGGAGCAAAAGGGTCACTAAAACCATTTAAGTCAAAAGCATTCCTTTCGAAAGCATTCCTAATTAAAGAAGTATTGGTGTCGAAACCAACCTTCCAAAGCATTAGAGAAGCGGCAGGTTTTATAAAACAAAGTATACCCTTCGAAACCATTGACTTCGAAAGGTAGGAAAGCAACAGCAAAGGGCTTCGACCTAGTCGAAAGCATATACTTAAAACAAAGGCGCAACCTCTTAAAACCATTCTTTTAAAACCATTGATCTAGGCGAAAGCAAACCAAGTCGAAAGCTATACTGTAGAAAGCAAAGCAGGTGCATTTTCATTTAAGACAAAGCAGCGCTTCGAACCCTTCGAAACCATTGGTTTTGACCTCATACTTTCCGCCTTCTTTCCAATTTGCTGCGGACTAAGTCTTTGATGACATGCACATTGGTTTCGATGGTTATGGAGGCGGAGGAACTAAGTCGAAAGCCACCTAAGACGGAAGCAGGGTGCCGAAAGTGGCGAAACATGCAACTGGCATGTAAAACTGATTTTTAACCATTTTAAGTTATCCTTTTAACTAACCTGCCTTTTTGTCAAAATTTTATTGGTTGCTAATTTTCTTTTCTAAAAGCACTGCCAATATTTCAGAAATAAACAATTTAAATCATTTACAAAATACCCATTCTCCTTTTATAAATATATAAATCATTTAAGTCCCATACCTTAAATTATTTTATTTTATTTTATTTAACTCATTAAATGTCCTAAATAATGTTCTAAAAATATGGGGTGTTACAGACTCTCCATCTTAAAAAAATTCGTCCTCGAAATTATGATAAGGTGCATAACCAACCAAACATAAAGGTAAAACATACCATCAAACAAAGCAGGATAAGCGTCTCTAATCCTGCTATTAGTCTCCCAAATACAGTCTCTCTCATCGTCGCTCCACTGGACTTTCACTAATCTGAATATCTTGTTCCTTGGCCTCTTCTCATCTCTCGTAACTATACGAATCAGTTTTTTAACTATTATCAATTTCGGCTCTACTACTAAATCATCTGACACGGTCGGCGCTATAGTAGTCTCTGGGTCTCTAACACACCTCCTTAGATGAGAAACATGAAAAACATCGTGGACTCCTGCCAAACTACTCGGTAACTCTATTCTATATGCGAGTTTCCTGATCCTCTCCACAATAGAAAATGGTTCTACAAATCTCGGTGCCAACTTTCCTGATTTCCCGAATCGTATCACACCCTTCATCGGTGACACTTTAATAAACACATGATCTCCAACAGAGAACTCTAAGTCTTTCCATCTTTTACCCACATAACTCTTATACCTAGACTGAGCTTTCTTCATTCTAGCTCGGATCAGCTTAATCTTCTCTGCAGCTTCTCTAACCAAATCTGGACTAAGAACCAACCTTTCCCCAGTCTCCAACCAACAAACGGCAGATTTGCATGGCCTTCCATATAAAGCTTCAAATGTTGCCATCTGTATACTAGCTTGATAACTGTTGTTATACGAAAACTCGACTAAGTATAGATGGTCTTCCCATGATCCCTGAAAATCTAACACACAAGCTGTTTAACGGAAAATGTTCTATCGATTAGAAAAATGCCGATAAATTTCGAAATAAAATTTACCGTAAGCGCACGACGTACAAAAGTTAGTACGTGGCGAGTACGGGTCGATCCGCAGGGAATTTTTAAGATTTTAAAATTTTCAATTCAATCAAATTTGACCAATGTGAGATGAAGTTGTTAACTACAAAAAATAAGCTAAAGCTAGAATTAAATTGTGATTTAAAAACTATTGAACTAGAGAACAATTTAGGGATAATTCCACTCTCATATTTTTGTAAATCAACGAACAATAATTTATGATCTCTAGTTTTGATATTAAGTGAAATAATTGTTGTATTTATCATAAGTATTGTTTGTTTATGTTATTAATTAACATAACTCAAACCATCAAACTATAATACAACAACTATACCACTTAGAAATTCTCATTGAAAATGAAGTGAAAGCAAATGCTATTTTAAGTATGATCTATTTACTATTGTAACTAGTAATATAGGTCATCAAATTTCATTTTTACTTTCATTTCTAAATCAAAAACCGATTAGCAAATAATGATGTAAATTGTGTTTATGTTGAATAATAATAGCTCATTTGCATAAGCAATATAAGCTATCAAACCCACTTGTATAAACTTACATCAAAATTCACTTTCATGAAGCATAAACAAAGAGATCATAAATCATAAAAAATGTTGAAATTACATAAAGTTAGAGAGCTTCATTACCCCTAAATTGAAAGGGTTTAGCTACTCATTTTTGTTATCAAATCAACACTTGTAAATTTCAACATTAAAAAGCAAAGGAATTAAAACTAAGCAAGGAAGAAAGAGAGATTAACTTCTAACTATTTGCATAAAAATTAAAACTACACTACTTGCATAAATGTAAATCTAAGCTATTAACATTAAAAGAAAGAGAGCATAGAAATAAACATTAACATAAAAGCAAAAAAAAAGCATGTAGAAAAGAAAAGAAGAAGAGGCTTGGAAGCCATTTTTATTTCATGAAACATTGCCATTACAACTTGCTCTTTTAATTTCCTAACTAATGTGAAAGAGTAGAAGATGATTTACATGTACATAAGAGGGTTATTTATACATGCATAAAACCTTAATTCTATTTTTAGGGAGCTTCCCAAAATGCCCTTTAGGAAGTGTGGCCACCAAGTAACCATTCGCCACTAATTAATCCATCATTTGATGTGCATGAAGATTTAACCTCCACTTAGTTGTCCATTAGCTCCTAATTGTACATTTAGGCAAGTGGGTGGGGTCCTCCATGATCTTGAACTTGAATTATTTCCTCTTCATTCCTTTGTATTTCCTTGTGCATGCATATATCATCATGAATCCCACTTCCATATGCATCAAAATATCCTATAAAAATCATAAAAGTTGTCCAAGTAAAAATTCTTAAATTGACACATGCACAACAATGACCATTTTGCCCCTGAATGAAGATGAAAATATGATGGTTTGAAAATAATTGAATTTTTGTTTTAACATGTAAAAATGCCCAAATATGATGTTGATTTAAATAAAAAGAGATAAAATATGGATGTAAATATATGCACATTTACGTGCACGTCACAAGCTCCTAACAAATCCTCCAAGACTTTGTTAACTCTTTCCATTACCCATCGGTCTATGGATGGTAAGCGGTACTCATCTTGAGCTTGGTTCCTAAAACATCTTGTAGACTCTTCCATAACTCGCTAGTGAACAAAGAATATCTATCACTTACTATATTACTAGGAATTCCATGAAGTTTAACTATATTCTTTATAAATAACTTAGCCAAAACTGGGAAAACTATGAACATATTTAAAGTCGATGCATGATATAATGAGTGTAACGGGGAAAACTATGTACATATTTACAAAAGAGGGTTAACATTCTTACTAGACGTAGCTTGGCTCATGAAGAATCATGAGCTCCTCCTCTTGGTTACCAGGCAATTCCAAGAAAGGTTTTAAATGATGACCGTTGACTTTGAAAATCGATCCATCCCTGGGGTTTTCTATTTCTACGGCACCATGTGGAAAAACAGTTCGTACCACAAATGGTCCGGTCCATCTAGATTTAAGTTTCCCAGGGAATAAATGAAGTCTTGAGTCATATAAAAGAACTTTTTGGTTAGGCGAAAACGTTTTCCTTAGGATTGACTTGTCATGAAAAACTTTGGTTCTTTCTTTGTAAATTTTCTCATTTTCATACGCGTCATTCCTAAGTTCTTCTACTTCGTTGAGTTGTAGTTTTTGGTTTTCGCCAGCTTTCTCAAGATCAAAGTTTAAGTTCTTAATTGCCTCACAGCGCTTTGTGTTCGATTTCAACGGGTAAATGACAAGCTTTACCGTAAACTAAACGAAATGGGGACATCCCAAGATTAGTTTTAAAAGCAGTACGGTAAGCCCAAAGCGCGTCGGTCAATTTCTGAGACCAATCGTTTCGATTTTTATTGACAGTTTTCTCCAAGATTTGTTTTATTTGTCAATTTGAAACTTCAACTCGGCACAAGTCTGAGGATGATATGGAGTGGATAACTTGTGAGTTATCGAGTATTTTTTCATTAAAGTTTCAAAAGGTCGGTTACAAAATGGGTTCCGTTATCACTGATTATTGTGCGAGGTGTGCCGAACCTCAAAAAGATGTTTTCTTGGAGAAATTTCACAATATGGTCGTTGGTTTTGCAAGGAACGGCTTCAACCCATTTTGAAACATAATCGACAGCGAGAAGGATATATATACAAGTTTCCAAAAGAATTGGGAAAAGGTCCCATAAAGTCGATACCCCAAACATCAAAGATTTCGATCGTAAGGATGGGGTTTAGAGGCATCATATCTCGTCGAGAAATTCGTCCAAGCATTTGACATCAATCGCAAGTTTTACAAAATTCAAACGAGTCTTTGAAAAGGGATGGCCAATAGAAACCACACTGAAGCACCTTTTCCATAGTTTTTCGAGGACCGAAATGTCCACCGCACGCTTGATCATAGCAAAAAGAAAGAACACTCCTGATCCCATTATCCGGAATGCAATGTCAGATGATTTGGTCGGGACAATATTTGAACAAGTGTGGATCGTCCCAATAGAAATATTTCACTTGGGACATGAATTTGCATTTGTCCTGTTTGGACCAAGATGAGGGAGTTTCTTTAGTGACTAAGTAGTTCACTATATCAGCGTACCATGGATCGATAGAAATTGAAAGGAGTTGTTCATCGGGGAAGTTTTCATTGATTGGCAAAGAAGATGGTGGGTTCGGAAGACGAGACAAGTGATCGGCTATGATGTTATCGGATCCTTTTTTGTCTTTAATTGTAAGGTCAAATTCTTGAAGTAAAAGGATCCAACGAATCAAATGGGATTTAGCATCCTTTTTGGCGAAGAGATAACGAAGCGCAGAGTGGTCCGTATACACAGTAATGTGTGAACCCATCAAGTAAGGTCGAAACTTTTCGAGCTCAAAGACGACAGCTAGAAGCTCTTTTTCAGTTGTTGTATAATTGAGTTGAGCGTCGTTCAAAGTCATACTTGCGTAGTAAATGACGTGAAGGATCTTGTTGATGCGTTGTCCTAAGACAGCACCAACGACAAAATTCGAAGCATCACACGTTATTTCGAAAGGAAGATCCCAATTGGGTGCGCAAATGATTGGAGCAGAAATGAGTTCGTTCTTAAGACGTTCAAAAGAAGAGATACAATCAGAGTTACAATCGAAAGGAACGTCTTTCCCGAGGAGAGTCGTCAAAGGACAAGCGATTTTGCTAAAGTCTTTCACAAAGTGTCGGTAAAAGCCAGGGTGTCCTAGAAATGATCGAATGTCCTTAACAGATTTGGGAATAGGTAGATTTGCAATTACGTCGATTTTTGCTTTATCTACCTCAATGCCTTTATTTGAGATGATATATCCAAGGACTATGCCTTGTTTGACCATAAAGTGGCATTTTTCCTAATTCAAAGTCAAATGTTTTTCTTTACATCGATTTAGAACCAACTTGAGATGATGTAAACATTGGGAAAAAGAATCACCAAAGATTGAGAAATTGTCCATAAAAACTTCTAGAAAGCGTTCAATCATGTCGTTTGTTTCCAAAAGAGTAAGGCATTTGAGGTGGCTAAGAATGGTCGGCCAAAAATCAAAGGAATTTGACTCACAGGATTTGTCACGGGTTGTGTTTCGAGAACGATGAAGTCAACGGGGAATATGAATTGCCCTACTTGAATGAGCACGTCCTCGATTTCTCCCACCGGCTTCTGAATCAAGCGATCGGCAAATTGAAGCGTAACTTTTGTGGGTTTGAGCTCACCTAAGACTAATTGTTCATACACGGAGTATGGAATCAAGTTGACACTCACGCCTAAGTCTATCAAACATTTTTTAATCGTCTTGTCTCCAATTGTACACAAAATCTTAGGGCAGCCAGGATCTTTGTATTTGACGGGCATGGATTGGGACAAGACTTCGCTCAAATTGGCGGCTAGGAAGACTTTTTTGGGCACTTGAGCGTGTCGCTTTTGGGCGCACAAGTCCTTAAGAAATTTTGCGTAAGTGGGGACTTGTTGAACAATGTCAAGAAGCGGGATGTTAACTTTTACTTGTTTAAAAATTTCCAACATCTTTTCCATTTGGTCCGAGTGTTTCTTTGGTCGAAGACGATGTTGAAATGGGACACAATACTCGGTAGGCGGGTCTACTCGAGTAGAAGAAGAATTTTGATTGGCATTCGATTTGGCGTTTGGCTCCACGTTCTGTTCTGAGTCGTTCGTTGTTTTAGAAGTGTCGAGAGAAGTTTCCGGTAAATTGTTTGGATTAATGACTTGATTATTGATTTGTTTATCGGAACGGAGAGTTGTGATAGCATTCAATTGGGTGACATTGCTATCTTGAACAACATGGGCTTGATTTGAATTTGCGTTTTGATTTCTGGGATTTGGAAGGGGCTGGCTTGTGAATGTTCCTCGTTCGCGTTCACTTACAGACGTGGCTAATTGACTCATTTGCATTTCGATTTTTGCAATTGATTGGTTTGTGTTTTGCATAATTGAAGTCAATAAATTTTGCAAATTGCTGTTTGATTGAAGGCTTTGATTAGTTGCTTTGGCCAACGTTTCAAGAGTTTTCTCAAGTGAACTTAAACGTTTATCGTCTTGGGGAGGATGAGCAGAATTTGGTTGAAAATTTGATTGTTGCGGTTGATTATGAGACGGACCCACAAAGTTTGGTTGAAAATTGTTGGGCTGAATGGGAGGATTCGAAGCATTATTCGGGAATGCTTGAAAATTGGGACGAATTTTATTCGTGTTGGGATTATTTTGGTTCCACGCAAAATTCATATGATTTCTCCAACCAGGATTATACGTTGGAGAAAACGGGTCGTTTTTGGATTTATTGAAAGCATTGATTTGTTCGATAGAATTGGGACACTGATCGGCTATATGATTAGGATCGTTGCATTAAAAACACATTGGTTGGGAAGCTTGGTTCATTTGATTCGATGAGAAAACGTTATCGAATTTTTTAATCATTGCGTCGATCTTAGCTTCCAAAGCAAAAGAAGATCCTATCGAGTGTGCACTCGATTGTGAGTAAATTGATTTTTCGTTCGAACGTTCCCATTGCGATGATTTTTCGGCGAGGTTTTCAAGAAATTGCCAAGCATCGTCATGATGTTGGGCAAGAAAGTTACCTTGGCACATTGATTCGAGCATGGTTCGTGAGCTATTTTCGAGTCCATCGTATAAGATTTGGCAAATCGTCAACTTTTCAAAGTTATGGTGTGGACATTTTATCAAAAGCTCTTTGAATCTTTCAAAATATTTTCCGAATGGTTCTCCTTTGAATTGATGAAAATTTACAATTTCGTTTCGGATTCTACTCGTTTTTTCCAAGGGGTAGAACTTTTTTAAGAAAGCTTTTACGAATTCTTCCCAAGTTTTAATTGAGTTCGATGGTAAGCTGTACAACAATTTTTCGACGTAATCCGTAAGAGCGAATGGGATTAATCGAAGTTTGATTCCGTCATCTGAAAGTTGTTGGAGTTTTGTGGTTGCACAAACTTGTTCGAATTTAGTCAAAAAGATGTATGGATCATCATGTTCGAAATTGCCAAATTTCGGAAAAGTTGCAATATGGTTCGAGTGAATTTCGAAATGGTTACCCGTAGGGGCGGGTAACATGATGCAAGATGGAATAGAAACTCTATCGGGAAAGATTCTATCCATAAGATTTCGAGGGGCGTTCTTGTTCGCCATTTCGGGAGGATCGTCTGTTCGAGTTAAACGGTTAGTTATTGCATCGCGAGTCCAACGATTTGTTGTTGTGTCATGAGTCCAAGTAGTCATGCACAAGCGAAAGTCGAGAAGAGAAAGAAGTTAGAAACGAGTTTACAGAATGAAAGAAGATTTGAAAAACGAAGTGAAAATTTGTTTTTGTTTTCGTTTTTTTTAAGGAAGAAAAATATTCACCAAGCGAAATTTATTTTCAAAAGAGAAGTTTGATTTTTTGTTTTGTTTTTGGTTTTCCAAAATTTGTTTTTGTTTTTGGAAATTTTTTTTTGTTTTTGAATTTTTCAAATTTTCAAATATTTACCAAAAGGATATTTGTTTTTTTTAGAAAATGGAAATTTGATTTTTGAATTTTCAAATTTTTTTACATTTTTTTCTTTTTGAAAAGATTTTATATATTTTTTTGGATTTTTGTTTTTGATTGAAAATTTTCAAAGCAAAAGAAAAAAAGGTTTTTTTTTCTTTGGATTAAAAACTAAGTTAAGTAAAATTTATAATTTTTTTGGATTTTGGATTTTTGGATTTTTTTTTAAATATGCATGAACTAATGCAACTAAATGAATGCAAAGGACTTAATTACAATTTTTTGTCCTTAGTAGCTCCTAACCCAAAATTGTATAATCACACTTGGTCTTAAATCAACAAAAATATTTCTCAGCCAGGTAACGGACATGGGTTATCGGTGCACCACGAATCACCATAGCAATGCAACCGAAGGTTTAAGTACCTTCAAAGGAACAACCACTATAATATTTATGAATCACCGTAATATTTATAAATAGTTATTACTCTGCTGTAGCCTAGACACCAAGAAATAAAATTGTTCAAAGAAAACAATTGTGAATATACAATTAAGCCCTAGATGAGCTCGCGACACCCTTAAGTCGAATGTCTAACCGTTATTATTAGTCAAATTCTACGATGAAATGCGTTTGTGGGCTAAGGAAAGGGCGATGAAATCCCTCACCTTATGTGAATTGGGGTATTGCCCTTAGAAAATAAAACAAGATGAGATGAATGCAAAACAAAAATTAAACGTGAATTTATAATGCAACTAAAATGAAGTTTTTTTTGTTTTTGGATTTTGAAATTTTTTTATATAAATGCAAATGCAAACAACCAACAATGCAATTCAAATAAAACAAGGAAAATGGCATGATACCAGAGCGTGCAGAATTAATAGCATTTTTTTAGCAGCAATTTTTTAGCAAGCAAAGTGGAAGTTTTCAGCAAGCACTTCTTCCTTTATCTGCTTTGACAACCTAAAAATAAGTGAACCAAGATATATACAATTTTTATATATGAAAGAAATAACTGAAACAAAGCAAAAATCCAAATAAATGAATATAAAGAAACAAAACCTAAAAATTCTTATTTGTTGCCCAAAGTCGAAAGAGAAACTCTTTTTTTTTTAAATTTGGGACAAACATTTAAAAATATAACAAAAATTCCTTCTTTTTTTTGTATGCCTATCAAACAAGTAAAAAAACAAATGAAATCACAACCTTTTTTTGTAGATATTGAAGAAAAGGAAAAAGCTTTAACACTCAAAATCCACCCTTTTTTTAAAAATCACTCGGCCCCAAGTTTTAAGCTTGAAAGGGAGTGCTGATTAAGGATCTTAAGGCTAATTTAACATTAGAGGGGAGGTGAATAGTATTTAATGGATTCTAAGACTTATATGGACTAAATTAAAATTATGACACAAACAAATGCAAAACTTAATCACAGAACAATCACAGAATCAAACACAGATGCAGAAAGTAAATAAAAAGCAGTAAAAGGAAAGAACACACCGGATTTTATACTGGTTCGGAGTTACCCTACATCCAGTCCTGTACCAAGGCAGAACACCTCATACAGATTTTTATTATACCAAAGTCGAGATTACAATCCTCAGTTTCTAAAGGCCGTGAGGTAGCCTCCTGTCTCACGAGTCCGGGGCAAACTCTCTTGATTTACGGGCCACAAGATTACCCAATTGATTTCCAGGCACAACCACACCTTATAGAGATACTCAATAAACTTTTGATTACAAATTGATCCTATAACTTTGAATAGCACTTTGATCTTCGAGAGAGGGTAGAGAACCAAACAAGAATGAGATTCTAATTTAATTCACTTGAGAATTCTACAGAATTTTGGCACGATCTTAAAAATATGAAAATTTTAGAGTATGGATTTGTGGAGAAGAAGGAGTGAAGAAAATATGAAAATAGTTAGTTAAAAAATTCGTTTGTGAAGGCTTTTTATAGACCAGTAACGGTCATAACCATTCGTGAAGAGATTTAAATGAATAGACACTTCTTTTGAAAATTGAAACTTTTGAATTTAACGACCACCATGTCGACATGGGGTATCCCATGATGTCGACATCCCTTAGTTAAAAACAATGTAAAATTTGTTTTGAAAATGGTATTAAACAGAAAATAAGATGAAATAATTCTGGAGTAAAATAAACTAATTTTCCTATGTTTTAAAATAAAGAAGTGTAGAAAAATATATTTTTAGAATGTATATATAAATTTGATTTTTAAATCTCAAGTATATATATATTATAAAAGAATATTTAAAAATCGGAAGATAGTTTTAAAAACAAACGAATTTTAAAACAAGAGTTTATTTAAAAACAAAGACAAAGAATATTTTAAGGCTAAAACATTTTGAAAAGCAGTTTTGAAAATCATTTTGAAAAACCATTTTGAAGTAGTTTTGCAAGCTTCTTCTTGCGGAATATCTCATCACATCAGGACTCGAGAACTTGTACAAAACCAGGATGTTTGTGGGTTTGTAAGCCACTTGTCGTAGGTTAGTAAGCTACTTGTCGTGGGTTTGTAAGCCACTAAGAAGATAGAAATGGGTTCCATCCCAAATGAAATATGGAATGAAGATTTCCGTGCTATTATGAAGTTTTAACAATAAACTAGACACTTATCTTGAAATCTTGATCTTGATACTCATGAATCTTCAAACTTGATTTCTTCATTCTTGATCTTTATACTGTATAGTCTTCAATAATTAGTACCTGCCTTATATATATCCTGCATAATAACATTCATATATATCTAGACAAAAGTGTTAGTATATAAGTTATAATAAAATAAGTTACAAAGGTTGTTGTCATCAAAACCACTATCTCCAGTTCCTAACAATCTCCCCCTTTTTGATGATGACAACCTTATAAAATATACTTACCACTTCGATTATACCATAACTCCCCCTTACACCAACAACTCCCCCTTACTCCAAGCCTACTATTTTATATAACTTCTCCCCCTTTGTCATCAACAAAACAATAACCTATAATCCTTGAAGTTAATAAAAAATGTGATAAACAAACATATGATAAAAGAATAATAACTATGTATGAGTGAAATATAGCATCCTAAGTTAAATGGAATTCAAGATTTTATACACCAAAGATTGTTTTTAGAAGAACATTAATTAAGATAACATTTTATATAGAAATTAACAAACCAATATATAATCAAGAAAGAGAAAAACAAAAACGAAAAATACATAACGAGGACCCTTAACTATTGGTGATTTATGGACCGAACAATTTGGATAGTGGAGACAAAAGTTTCCACGTTGTTCGACCAATTTCACATTAGCGTCAAAAAGGACCTCTCCAATGCAAATCACGCCTTCGTCTTCGTCCATATGAACATCCGTATTCGGCAGAGGATGTTCTTCCTCTTGATCCTCTTGTGGTTCTTCCATAGGCTCTTCTTCTTCAGAATCCATGGCTTGTGACGATTCTTCGAAGACAATGGGACTGGCATGGTTATCCATAAGGAATTTTTGTAAATTCCTAAGAATTCTGCCTTGCCTATTTTGTTCTCTAGCCATTCGCAGTTGACTCACTTGAATTTCCGTCATCATTTGAAGCAAATCTTTCATCTTCTCTTGTAATTTGATGACTCGTACGTGTGTGGAACGTTGAAAAGGACCAGAATGAGGAGAAGTGGGTGAAGAAGGTTCATTACTAGAAGAGGAAGCCATTGATTTACTGTTTTAGAAGTTTATTACAGAGAATAGAACAGAGAAAAGGAGTAAAAGTCGAAATATATAAATATACAACCAAATAACTAATTTTAGAGGGAAATTTTAAATTTGAAAATCTCGGCCTGTATGTCGACATAGGGGGATGGGTCATGTTGACATGCCCAATTCAATTTTTGAGAAATTTTTATTAATATTAATTATTAACTATACTTGTATTATTTATAATTTATATTTCAGTTAATGAACATATACCTAATTATCTTCTAAATTTAGTAAAGTTTTGTTCATTTAATGGTTTGGTTAATATATCAGCAATTTGTTTTTCAGTATTAATATATTCAAGAGTTATGACTTCTTTACTTATATTATCTCTAAGGAAATGATGTCTAATATCAATATGTTTTGTTCTAGCATGATGAGTTGGATTTTTAGATAAGTTTATTGCACTAGTATTATCACAATAAATTGGTGATTTAGTTATAGTTAATGAAAAATCTTTTAAATTTTGTTGCATATATATAACTTGAGAACAAGCCAAAGCAGCAGATATATATTCTGCTTCAGTTGTTGACAAGGATACAGTGTTTTGCTTTTTACTAAACCAGGAAACCAGAGAATGTTCTAGAAAGTGACTAGTTCCTGAAATGACCCTCCAAATTTTACCTATATTTTCTAGGAATTTTTTTAGCATTTACAATTCAATTTAATTCTCAGAGTCATTTTCTTTTCAAACAATTTGTCCAGGATTTTAAAATTCCTACTAATATAAATATATCAGTTTAATCATAAAAATATACATATACATATGATGATGTATATGTCCCTCTTGTTGAAATCAGAGTATATATATATTTTAAATTTTGTAAATAAGAGCAAGTTCTGTTTGATTTGAATTTGAATTAATCTACTCATAATTAAATCCTCAATTTCTTTGATATTTGCAGTGTATAAGTAGATCCTGTGCATATTTATTCATACTAGATTTAATCATGCTAACCATGATTTTTCTATTAATTTTTACCTTAGCAGATAATCTCAGAATACTTGAGATTATCATTTTTTTTTCTTTAGCATAGTTCAAATATTTGATATGTGACTAGTGCCAGAAAATGATATTTACATTTATCATTTTCAATTTAGGTGTCCTCTTTGAAACCCTCTTGCTTTTGATTCATTCAATATAGCTTTTCTGATTTAAACTTAACCAATATGACACAACTGTGGGTTGAGTGTTTGCATAAAATTTTACTGTGACAAGAATCTAAACTTTAAAGTGTTTAAAAGAATGTAGAGTGTCTCCTGATTTTGATAGTTCAAACCAGTTCAATATGCACATCTATTTGTAGCATTTTAAAGAGAGTTTTTGGTTGAACATTTGCAAAAGAAAACTAAAGATTTTGAAGTGCCTTTTACTGTCAAAATGTAATCAAACATGTTCAACCAGAGCTCCATTCTTTTGAAGCTGGTTAATTCATGTGATTGTGTCAACCAGACAGTTTGATCATGTAACAATGATATACCATTCATTTGTATAGCATATGAAGCTCCTTTTCCTTTTGCTTTGTATTTACTCTTCTCAAAACAACCCAGAAATGGACTTGAATCTTTTTACATAATATTCAGTGAAAAACAATTAAATACTTAAAAGAATTTCTCTAGTTTAAACCCATATTTTACTCCAAACTCAATACTTATAAATAACCCAAATTTGCCTAGTACTCAATATAAGTTAGGCTAGACAACTGCTGAAATATGTATATATTTTTTTTTTTCTAGGTTTTCATAATTAGTGATTTAAGCATATTATATTTTTTTCTCATATCTCAGACCATACTTCAGTACTCAAACCATTTACACATAACAGAATTCAACACTAGCAACCAGTTTAATCCACAGCAAAGTCATCAAATAACAAGAAATTTAAAAACTCTATTTCCATGAATACATGCAGATATGACATTCTATATTCTTATTAAAACTAGCAAGCATGCTCATCCATTTTTCTCATTAGCCATAACCTTCCTTCCTACTTAAGTCTTGCATCCCCTGAAAGAGCATTGGTGGCGGCCTCAATTTGAAATGAGACACCCCTATATGCCATGAGTAAACAAGGGTCAGATCAATGATCTGGTATGAGCAACAACAAAATATTCATAACATTAAGCAGATAGAAGATAAGCATATATATACTGGCTTTTGCATATTCAATTCCTTTAATCATTTGTTTTACTATGTTTTAGATAATTTTTGTACATGAGTGATAACTATATCAATCATTCATATACACATAAATAATTATGCAAACATGAACATATAATAATTGCAGTTAGAAGCACTGGAACAACCATGGTTCCACTCCAACCAATTTTAAGAAAAAAAAGCTCTAGTTTCTATTTCTTCATTTATAGGTTGTATTATCCATTTAAAATTCCTAACCTCATCTGCTATCAAGGAATCACGTGGGCACATTGCAATGAACTAATTCACATCATTGCACAAAGATCTCAGGGCTTAAACAAACCATGTGCCAACTTGCCTACTTCAAATATAACAAGCATTCCAGCAGCCTTCTTGGTTTACCATCCCTAGTTTTTTTACTAGTAGTTTTAGTTTAAATCCTACCATCAGATAGCTAGGTGTACATGTCACTGTAAACAGGGAAACATCCATACATCTTACTAGCATAATTTTCCAGGAATAAGCAAACAATCATTTACAGGGATGTGGTCAATAAATGTCTTGATCTCAAATAGAAATACAAGGATATTCTCAGCTGAACAATAGAGACGCATGTTGAGTTATTTGAATTTGCTAATTACTATGATTGAACCAGATTCAAGATCTAGCTTAACCATAATTTTTAACTTGTGGTTTATCTATTTAATTAAGGGCTCAGCACATATAGAATTTCTAATGCACCCCTAATATATTTTTTTTAGCCTCAGCACTTATACAAAGTATAATGCAGCTCATAATATTTTTCTTTATTAAAATTTCCATGCCATAGATCCATATCAGTTAAGAGTATTCTTAGCTTTTCTGAATGCAGTAAAAAAAATAGTGGGTTTCACATCAGAAGGAAACATCATAACAGATCAAAAAATAATCCAAGAACATCCATAATAAAAATCATGACAGATCAGAATCATCCAAAGAGCATTCATAAAATCATGTTCAACAAAACCAAGAAAAATGCAAATAGCAATATAGAAATTTGGCTGCTTTATATCAAGTCTTAATGCCATGAGTTTAGTGAGATCACTCACCTAAGTTCTTCCTGCCTTTGATCAAAAATCCCTATATGTTTCTCCTTCTTTTTTTTTCTTTCTTTCTTATTTCTAAGCAACTCGGGTAAAATGATTTTCTGGTTATAACTGCCTATTTATATAAATGTTTTCCTCTAGGGTTTTACCAAGATAAAATTCCACTTTTCTCCTAGCTAAAATCATGTATTTTGCATTTTTATGTTTTCACATTTCCCTCCTTGATACCCCGGCTACCTTAGCCAATTATGGTTAGTACTCCTTTCTCTTTACTTTTTCCAGAAAATAGCTATTTTTGTATACTCACCCAAGTCATGATAAATGTGTGACTCAGTCATTTTTTTTCTTTTCTTTTCCAGAAATCTTCCTTTCCATTTTTACCTACACTAACATATTGACTTGTATTATATTTCATGTCATTTTTGATGCTATTTCTTCTTGCTTAACTTTAACATTTTCTGCTCACAGAAAATATGCATGTGTATAGGTATATAAATATTTATTTAATTTCCCCATGTTTCACAGAAAAATACATATAGGCATATATTTCATTTTTAACTTGGTTAGGCCTAAGTTAAAATCCAATGCTTTAAATAAGAATTCACTTTCTTATTTTTAAATAAAACTTTTATGTCCCCTTTTTTTCCACAAATTCTTGGATTTTCCCTTTGCCATTTCCTGTGTGCATATACACACATATCCTTGCACATTATTTAATCCCAAAAATTCTACCATATTAAATCTAAATATTTCAAAATTTAAATTATCTCATTAAAATAATTTTTCACAAAATTTTGGGGTATTACATTCACCCCTCCTTTTAGGAATTGTGTCCTCATAATTTTTCTAATACTTATAACAAGCATTTACTGACTCTAAGGAATCCATCAAACATATGCATAAGCAAACAAATTCAACCATAATAACCACACATATTAAATTCTCTAGAAATTAAAAATTACCTTTAATCTACAAAAAGTTTAGGATAATCCATCCTAATTTTGTCTTCTATCTCCCATGTACAATCATTAGGATCAAGACTCCACTGGACCTTCACTAGTGTCAAAGTTTTGCTTCTCAATTTCTTTTCTTCTTTAGCTAAAATCCCCACTGGTTCTTTCTCATAAACCAAATTAGGATTTATTTGAATTTGGGTAGGCTTTTCCAGAATTTCTTCTTTATCATGTACCCATCTTCTAAGTTGTGACACATGAAAAACATTATGCATTGCTTTCATTTCCTCTGGTAGTTCCAATTTGTATGCTAAAGAGCTTATTCTTTCCAGAATTTTGTAGGGTCCAACATACCTTGGTGTGAGTTTTCCTTGCTTACCAAACCTCAGGACCTTTTTCATGGGTGAAACCTTGATGAAAACAAAGTCTCCCACTCCATATTCCACCTGCTTTCTCTTCATGTCTGCAAACTTCTTTTTCCTATCTTGAGCTACTGCCATCCTTTTTCTTATTAGCCCAATTTTCTCTGTAGTCTCTTTTACATATTCAGGCCCTAAAACAGCCCTTTCTCCTGTCTCTACCCAACATACAGGTGATAAACATGTCTTGCCATATAAGGATTCAAATGGAGCCATCCCTATGGTGCTTTGATAACCATTATTGTATGTAAACTCAGCTAGATGGAGATGATCCTCCCAGTTGCCTCCAAAATCCAATGCACATGCTCTTAATAAGTCTTCTAGAACTTTGTTCACCACTTCAGTTTGTCCATCTGATTGTGGATGGTAGGCAGTGCTTAAGCATAATTCACTCCCCATGGCTTCTTGAAAACTTTTCCAGAATCTTGAGGTGAAGATGGTATCCCTATCACTCACAATGGTTTTGGGAATGCCATGCAATCTTACCACCTCCTTCATAAATACTTGTGCTAATTTTGGTGCATTCCTCTCTGATTTGACTGGAATGAAATGTGCCACTTTAGTTAGCCTATCTACTATCACCCATATACTTGTGTTTCCTCTTTTAGATCTGGGCAGTCCATCTATGAAATCCATAGATATATCCTCCCATTTCCACTGTGGTATGCTTAGAGGTTGTAACAACCCTGATGGTCTTCGTGTTTCTGCCTTAACTTGTTGGCAAGTCATACACCTTGCAACATGTTTGGCTACATATGACTTCATTCCCTTCCACCAAAAATTTCTTTTTAAATTTTGATACATCTTTGTACTGCCTGGGTGTATGGAGTACTTACTCCTATGGTATTCATTTAATATTTCCTCCTTCAATTCTGTGTTTTCTGGAACACATATCCTATTCTTGTTCCTTAAATAACCATTTTTATCAATATGGTATTTTGTCACTTCTTCCCCTTTTGATATGAGAATTTTCTTCTCAACTATAATAGGGTCTTGGTCTTGCATTTTACTTACCTTCAAAATTAATTCAGATTGAAGTGTCATCAAGCTCAACTTCCCTCTATTTTCATGTGCACCATGCACATGTACATCCATGTGCACACAGCCATTCTCCCCAATTTCTAACTCAGCAAGAAAAGACAAGTCCTTAAACTCTTCTTTCATCATCATAGCTAACTTAGCATGTTGTCTACTTAGAGCATCAGCAACTTTGTTTGCTTTACCTGGTGTATAGAGTATATCTAAGTCATAGGCAGCTAGAAACTCCACCCACCTATGTTGCCTCATGTTTAAATCTTTTTGTGAGAATAGATATTTCAGTGCCTTATGATCAGTGTACAAAGTAAATTTGGCACCTAATAAGTAATGTCTCCAAAGTTTTAAGGCATACACTACTGTTGCTAGTTCAAGATCATGGGTTGCATACCTAGTTTCATGTGGCTTTAATTGCCTAGATGCATAGGCTATTACTTGGTCTTGTTGCATCAACACAGCCCCTAGCCCAGAGCCACTTGCATCAGTATACACAATTAATCCCTCATTTCCTTCAGGTACTCTCAACACTGGTGCATTAACTAAGGCTTCCTTTATTTTGATAAAAGCTTGCTCACATTTTTCAGTCCATATAAATACTTGATCTTTCTAGTTAAATTTGTAAGTGGTGATGACATTTTAGAAAAATCTTTTATAAATCTCCTATAATATCCTGCCATCCCCATAAATGATCTTACCTCACTTACTATACTTGGTCTTTTCCATGCTTGAATTGCTACAACCTTATTGGGGTTCATTGAAATTCCTTTTGCAGAAATAACATGGCCAAGGAGATGTACTTCCTCTTTCCAAAATGCACATTTTGAAAATTTTGCCTTTAAATCTTTTTCCCTAAATCTAGACAAAACCAGATGCAAATGATTTTTATGCTCTTCTACTGTTTTGGAATAAACCAAAATATCATCAATAAAAATTATCACAAACTTGTCTAAATAATCTCTGAATATTCTATTCATTAAATCTACAAAATATGAAGGGGCATTTGTCAGCCCAAATGGCATAACTAGAAACTCATACAAACCATATCTGGTGTTAAATGCAGTGTACTTAACACTTGAGTCCTCAACCTTCATCTGATGGAACCCAGATGCTAAGTCTAACCTAGAAAATATTTTAGCTCCACTGAGTTGATCAAAGAGATCATCAATTCTAGGCAATGGGTATGTATTCTTAATAGTAACTTTATTTAGCTCTATGTAATCTATACACATTCTCAAAGTACCATCATGTTTTCTTACAAACACTACTGGAGCACCCCAGCATGAATTACTTGACCTTATAAATCCTTTGCTTTTTAATTCTTCTAACTAATTTTTCAATTCTTTTAGTTCACTTGGCCCCATTCTATAGGGTTTCTTTATTATTGGGCTTGCTCCGGGAACAAGATTGATTTGAAACTCTACTGGTCTATGGTGTGGAACACCCTTAACCTCCCCAAACACATCCAAGTATTTATTGACTATGGGAATTTCTTCAATAGTAAGTTCACTGGAATCTTTTTCCAAGTCAATTAAATGATATAATTTCCTTTCTTTAGCCACTTCACATAAAATTATGATTCTTTGGCCTCTAAGATTTTGCAATGATATGGTGGATGATTCTAAGTTAATTATGGCTTTAAATTGCCTCAACCAGTCTACCCCCAATATAACACCTATATTTGGGTAGTTTAAAACATATAAATTGGAAATAAAAGTATTTCCTCCTATGTTTAATTCCACATCCACACAAGTCATATCTAAAACACTAGAACTCCCCAGCGGACTTTGTATAAACAATGGAGTTTCAACCAATATGCAATTCAATTTTAGCATTTTAACTAGTTCATAAGAAATCAAAGAGTGAGTTGCCCCAGTGTCATATACTACCGCTATGGGTACGGTACAAATAAGTAATGTACCTTCCACTTGGCTATGGTTTACAGCATTAATTTCCACTGTAGATTTGCTTTTGCCCTCCAGATTTGCTAACTTCCCTTGCTGCTTGTACTCAGGACAGTTCCTCTTCATATGCCCCTTTTTCCCACATAGGTAGCATTTGAAGGCTCCTCCTTTTAACTCTGGGCACCTTGGTTTAATGTGTCCTTCCTTTCCACAATGATGACAAACCAATTTCTTCTTAACATCATTAGCCTTGGTGTCATTGGCCTTCTTGTTGTCTATCTCCTCCTTCTTTTTATCATAAGGGTGATATCTTCCCTTATTCTTCTTGTTACTTTGGTTCTTAAAATTCTTGTACTTCTCTCTTTCCTTATCATGCTGTTCCAATTTTAAAGCCAAATCTATTACTTGATCAAAAGTCCTGTCTACATATGGTAGCATGGCTCTGCTAAGTCCTGGGTTCAAACCTCTAATGTACCTATCAATTTTGGATGCTTCATCTGCCACTAGCATTGCTCCATATTTGGATAATCCCTCAAACTTTTGAGTATACTCAGTGACATTCAAAGTTCCTTGTCTGAGTCTAATAAATTCTTCAAGTAATGTGGTCTTAGCTGATGCTGGTACAAATACTGCCTCCAACATCTCCTTGAATTGATTCCAAGTGATTTCATTTTCAATTCTCCTAGCTATGATCACCTCCCACCAGCCTAAAGCTACTCCTTTCAGCTGTCTTAAAGCCACTTGCCTCTTCCTCTGATCATCAAGCTGCATGTCATTGAAAATCCTATCCAGTGTTCTCAACCATGCTTGAATTTCCATCACATTCTCAGTCCCTTCAAAACTTTTGCCTCCCAAGTTTGTATAAGCCTTTAATAGTTTTGAAAGTTCCTCATGTGGATTCTTAGGCCTATGCCCAATTCCATCCCTTAAAACCCTTACAAACTCTTGCATATCAAGCATTTGTGGTGCACTTGTTCCTGCATGATGTGATCCCCTTCCTACCATGGTTTGCTAACCAAGTTATGGGCAAATAGTATTAGTGTACTATGAGTATTTTCTATAGTTAATATTTTCCTTTCTAAATTATTTTATCCAAAACAAACAGATATAATACATTTCTATAGTATTCAACAATCAATGCAACCATTTGCTCTGATACCAACTAAAATGACCCTCTAAATTTTACCTATATTTTATAGGAATTTTTTTTAGCATTTACAATTCAGTTTAATTCTCAGAGTCATTTTCTTTTCAAACAATTTGTCCAGGATTTTAAAATTCCTACTAATATAAATATATCAGTTTAATCATAAAAATATACATATACTTATGATGATGTATATGTCCCTCTTGTTTAAATCAGAGTGTGTGTGTGTGTGTGTGTATATATATTTTAAATTTTGTAAACAGGAGCAAGTTCTGTTTGATTTGAATTTGAATTAATCTACTCATAATTAAATCCCCAATTTCTTTGATATTTTCAGTATATAAGTAGATCCCGTGCATATTTATTCATACTAGATTTGATCATGCTAACCTTGATTTTTCTTTTAATTTTTACCTTAGCAGATAATCTCAGAATACTTGAGATTATCGTTTTTTTCCTCTTTAGCACAGTTCGAATGTTTGATATGTGACTAGTGCCAGAAAATGATATTTACATTTATCATTTTCAATTTAGGTGTCTTCTTTGAAACCCTCTTGCTTTTGATTCATTCAATATAGCTTTTCTGATTTAAACTTAACCAATATGACACAACTGTGGGTTGAGTGTTTGCATAAACTTTTACTATGACAAGAATCTAAACTTTAAAGTGTTTAAAAGAATGTAGAGTGTCTCCTGATTTTGATAGTTCAAACCAGTTCAATATGCACATCTGTTTGTAGCATTTTAAAGAGAGTTTTTGGTTGAACATTTGCAAAAGAAAACTAAAGATTTTGAAGTACCTTTTACTGTCAAAATGTAATCAAACATGTTCAACCAGAGCTCCATTCTTTTGAAGCTGGTTAATTCATGTGATTGTGTCAACCAGACACTTTGATCATGTAACAATGATATACCATTCATTTGTATAGCATCTGAAGCTCTTTTTCTTTTTGCTTTGTATTTACTCTTCTCAAAACAACCCAGAAATGGACTGGAATCTTTATACATAATATTCCAGTGAAAAACAATTAAATACTTTGTTAGCACCAAAATTGGTCACTAACCTCGTTGAGAAAGATTGTGTAGAGATGTAAGTGATGAAGTTAAATTAAACAAGGAAGAATATGCTAATTTAAATGCAGAAAGTAAGAACACCGGATTTATAGTGGTTCAGCATAATTGCCTACGTCCACTTTGAGTTTTGATCTTTATTTCTTTCACAAGTAGTTGAATACAGATACAATCCATATATTGATGACTTGAATACAAGTTTGAATTAAAAAGAGGAGAGTATAAAAAATGGCCGAGTCTCCCCAGTGTTCTCCAAAAAGGGTCCATTTCACTGTGCCCCTGCCCCTCTATTTATAGAGGGGGATGGGTTGGACTTCCTTCATGGGCTTAGGAACAAGGTGCCTCTGCCCATAGTGGGTGAATCTGCGCACCAGGCTAGGCAGGCCGAATGCTCTTGCTTTATTGTGGGCCTGACACCTTGCTACCACCTCCAGTCTCTCCTTGATCAGAATCTTGTCTAGTGCTAATGATAATTTCTTCAACCGTCGTTTTGTAACCGGGCCAAGATGCCGGTTAACACTTGCCCCCCAAAGTGTGTCGTGTGAAGCAACGCAACACGCTTTGAATCAGCGAGTATTCCTTGTCTTCAGAAAGAAATCCACCATGTTTCTTGAATAGTCATTATCCTCCAATTTATCCTCCCAAGGTGTTGTATCCTTCTTTGGTCATCGTGATGCTCGGTCAATTCCCAATATTATAAATCCAGGGTTGTAGTTCATTAGTGGTCATCCGTGTCTGATTCTGCAGGGCTAATAAGCTTCGGCTATATGATCTAGTCTTCTCTTAATAACCCTTAGTGAGAATTCAATTTCTGTTGATTTCAAGAAGTCGAACTTTTTTGGATGTACACATGGACGTTCGGGTACATGTTCTTGCCATTGGCTCTCGGATGCGTTTTATATGCTCATAAGTCGTCGCCAACTCCATCCAGTTTAATTGTAATTCAATCGCGATTCCTTGTTTGTATTTTCTATGAAATAAGGGTTGCAATCAGCCACTTGAGGAGTTTTCCAAACCTCTCTTCAGTATAGACTCTATGATTTTGTTCACAGCTTCAACCTGTCCATTTGCAGTTATAATGGATCATGGAAGGTCATAAGGACAGATGGCTTTACGGATAAAGAAGTTGATTATTTTCTTCATCTTGGTCGTGGTTAAGAGTTCTTCATCTGCCCATTTGGTGACGTAATCAACTGCTATGATGGTGTATTTCGCACCACCTTTAGGATCGACAAGAAGATGATTTCAGTGCCCCCAAGTGGCAAACGGCTATGAACTAGCCATTTGAATAATTTCCATCGGCGGGGTTCCCGGATTTTTTGCAAACATCTTGCACTCGTCACATTGTCTAGCATGATCAACCGCTTCTGGGTTGATAGTTGGCCTGTAATACCTATAGCAGAGTATCTTCTTTATCATGGTTTTCCCCCTGATGTTATTACCGCATTCTTCTTCATAGAATTTGCTCAAGATATCATCATGGGCGATATGCCGAAGCATGGGGATGGATAAACTCCTTTTGACACACGACTTATTCTTAGATGATTTGGCGTGAAGCTTTGAGGAGGATCTGTCGTTTTCCATTCCTCCGTTCAGTAAGAATTCCTCATTATAGATAGTCTTTGATAGGAGTCAACCATGACACCTTTTCATTTTGTTCGCTGAGTAAGTGTGTAATGATGTAATACGTGAAGTCGGTTAGTAGCTCTTGGACTTGGCCGAGATAAGGAGCAAGACAATGCCCCCTAGCAAGATCAACTTCCTTAAATTTGTATACTACCAATCAAGAATCACAAAAGATATGTAAAGTTTTCACTTCAAATCCTCTAGCAAGTTTGAGGCTGGCAGTCAAGGCTTCATACTAAGCATCGTTGTTTGTTACAGGTAAATCGAGTTTTAGGACATAGCAGATTGATCGTTCCTCAGGATTCATTATCATGACTCCTATGCCATAACACTGATCATTGGATGCTCCATCCGCGTACATTTTCCATCTCATGGTTGGTTTTCTGCTACTCTTCGAGTAGTCATCTGAGGTAGTGAATTTGGGTGTGAGGTCTACTAATTTCCGTCCTTGGATAGCCCTTCGTGGGAAATAAGTGATATCGAATTAGCTTAGTTCGATATTCTATTTAAGTAGTCTTTTAGACATCTCAGGTCATTGTATGCCCTGTCACAACGGCTGGTAGGCATAGACATTGATGGGGTGAGCCTAAAAGTAAGAGTGGAGCTTTCATGATGAAATCAATAGGATTGTGCTAGCTTTTGTAGCTTCGGGTTGATATCCAATGCATGGCTCACGATAGTTAATGAAATCACATATGCATGTCAGAATGGGTCCAAGGGAACATATCATCATTTATTCAAAAAAATCCAACTAATTCTTTTATCATCACTGCACTAAGCTGTGATCCGATATTCAGCACCCGGAAAGGGTCGCCATGGCTGGCTGTAATGTCGACCGTCAGCTTAGCAGGTGCCATCCCAGATTCTTTGAGTAAAGATGTAATTATTTTGCATAACATTCAATGTGAAATATGGTTGGGACGGTCAATGTTGATGGTTATTCTGGTCGAATCCTAGAGTCTTGTCATGAGTTGTTAAGTCAAATAATGAAGGGCTCTGAATGCTCTAATTAATTATCTGCAAATGGCCAAAGATCAGGCTTAAAAGCACGTTGAAGGAAATGTCGAGTAGGGGCCAGCCTCGAGTTGCGTGCAACTGCATAGCTGGATCTTGCTATGAGTTTGAATTTGCTTGTATATTCGAGTAACGCATTTTCTATTCAATGCATTCATGATCCTTCACTCGCCCTTCGGGTTGGAGTGACAGTCAGTTGCCCACAAGCTTTGGCATCGATTTAATGATTCTATCTCTAGGCATCCTTTCGGTCGTTGCCTTGAGTAGCTGTAAGCACTATATATAAGTTTTAATACTTAGCTATCGTAGCCAGTTTTTGGATGACCATGCGTCTTCTCCCAGTCTCGGGTTAATAAATGTACTGCATGGACGGTTGAGTCTCGTCCTAGCTATGTTTATGCTTTCACCTAAACTCCAAAGACATAAAGGTGATTGGTGAATAGTCGGTTCACATTCATCTTGCTTCTCGCTCATGCCCCTAGGTCTGGGGCATATACCGATAAGTAGGAAGGCCAGCCACGCCCACTTTAGCTTTACTCTCTTTCCCATTGAATCGTGGGATCATGTCAGTCGATAGGAGACTAGGTCTCGCCTATCTTGGATTTTATCGTGGTTTTTCATTCCAAGAGGAATACTTCGATGCCACGTAAGTTTTAGGGCGTAATTTGGACAGTGGATGGTCATCCACGTCCACTTTGGTTCATGCTCTGTAATCAGATCTCGGGGTAAAGTTGGCTACAAATGCAATCGGGTTATGCTCATCCAGTTTCATACTCCTCTTGACGAATTGAACGAGGGTGCTGGAGAATTTTTGACCAAGTATTCGTGGTTTACCCTCCTTTCCATACTCTGGGGGTCATAGTTTTTCAAAAAACAAACATCCGAGTCACATTCGTATGTGCTTGGTGCGGATCGGCATTGACGCTTGGTCTGAGGTATGATATAGTAGGTTGCTCGTAGCTTTGGATGCCGTTTCGATTGGTTCTGTATTGAGGCCTCCCTGCAGTCGCTGCCTCAAGTTATAAAGAATGCCACGCTAGAGCTATAGTAAGCTGTCGTATTCGGCTTTTTAGTGTTTTGTACCGCTGCCCCCAGCTTTGATTTGGCCAGGTCACTAGTTGGATGGTCGAACTCCATCCTCAGCGGGTTAATAATCCTCCTGTCGATTCCAGGCCAAAGTTTGCGGAATAGAAAATGGTCGGAATCCACTCGTCTATTTATCGATGTTTATACACCACTCTACATTCTGGTGACTTAGTGTTATTCTCCCCCCGGTTGACTCGCGCCCAATTTGTGTTCATGCTTCGGTCCACGCTCTGGGGACTTAGAGATTTGTCGAACGGCTTATGCTTTAGTCCACAGTTCGAGATGCAGAGATTTTTGTCAACTCGTTTATACTCTAGTTCGCACTCTGGGAACTTAGAGTAATCTGGTCCGCTTCTGGGATTTAGAGATTTTTCTGAAGTCGTCTATAATCTAGTCCATGCTCTGGGGACTGAGAGTACTGTAGTCCACACTCTGGGGACGTAGAGATTTTTGAGTCATTTATACTCTAGTCCGCACTCAGGGACTTAGAGTACTTTAGTCCACATTATATCTCCCGTTCCAAAGGGTGAGACCCCCTGGATGGCTGAGAGTTTGCCTAAACCTGGTAGATAATCCTTCTCTTGAAGATTCTCTTTAAGATTTCGAAAGTCGTTATTCTTTATGCAGGACTATTACATTCTAATGCTTGTTTTCCACGATTTTGTGCAGGCCGTTCTGACCCCGAGCCCACTCCGAGGAGCGATGTCGCCAAGGAAGTGAGGGAGAAAACAAGTGAAGCCACTCACGCAGGGAGGCTTCTGGTCCAGATGCTCAGGTGATCGGAGCGCTTGATGAAGACAAGTCTGAAACCTCCTCTCCTACCGACGGGGGTTATGAAGTAGAAATTACAGGCGCCTCTGAGCACACATCCGAATTGAGCATGGAGGAGCGGCTCGAGAAAGAGAAGGAAGAGATGGTCAAGGTCATAGTAGAGCCCCGAGTTGTGGACTTGGACGATCCTTTGAACAAGCCGTTGAAGGTCATCCTTCCTGGCGGGTTCAAGCCCATGGAAGGCCCCGTACTCCTTCAGTTGCTACCCCTTTATCAAAGAAGAGTACCAAGGGTAAATGCTCTGGAGAGGAGCTGTCTGGAAAGAAGTTGAAGAAGCACAAGAAGTGATTACTATCCTCGTTCAACGAGAGTTAGTTTAAGTCATGTAATTATTTTCATCTATTTCCTTAGTCCTTGTAAATAGAATGTCGACTCCGAACGTTGGAGGGGTTGTAATAGAAACTCATTTCTGAATAAGGTTTAGTTCCTTTTTCTGTCTTACAAAAGACTCTTATTGTTCAGTTTTCTTTGTGATTGTGATTTTAATCCAAGTAGTTGTGAGTAACATAGACTTCTCAGTCCATCTTCATATAACTCAGAAACTCTTCGGGAGTCGTTGAACTTCCATTCTGTGCTTCGAGCACTTAGAATACTTTCTAGCCCGTATGTCAGGTATTTGACAAATTCAAGTCATTTGTGTCATAGTTCATATTTAGGGAACTTGGAGATCCGATTCTCTTATATTCGAGTCCGCACTCTGGGGAGTTAGAGTACTCCAGTCCGCACTCTGGGGACTTGGAGGTTTAAGTCATTTATACTCTAGTCCGCGCTCTGGGGACTTGGAGTACTCTAGTCCGCGCTCTGGGTACTTGGAGGTTTTAGTCATTTATACTCTAGTCCGCGCTCTGGGGACTTAGAGTACTCCGGTCCGTACTATGGGAACTTGGAGGTTTAAGTCATTTATACTCTAGTCCACGCTCTGGGGACTCATAGTACTCCAGTCCGTGCTCTGGAGACTTGGAGGTTTAAGTCGTTTATACTCTAGTCCGTGCTTTGGGGACTTAGAGTACTCAAGTCCACACTCTGGGGACTTGGAGGTTTAAGTCATTTATACTCTAGTCCGCGCTCTGGGGACTTAGAGTACTCCTGTCCGCGCTCTGGGGACTTGGAGGTTTAAGTTGTTTATACTCTAGTCCATGCTCTGGGGACTTAGAGTACTCCAGTCCGCACTCTGGGGACATGGAGGTTTAAGTCATTTATACTCTAGTCCGCGCTCTGGGGACTCAGAGTACTCCAGTCCGTGCTCTGGAGACTTGGAGGTTTAAGTCGTTTATACTCTAGTCCGCGCTCTAGGGACTTAGAGTACTCTAGTCCACACTCTGGGGACTTGGAGGTTTAAGTCATTTATACTCTAGTCCACGCTCTGGGGACTTAGAGTACTCCTGTCCGCGCTTTGGGGACTTGGAGGTTTAAGTTGTTTATACTCTAGTCCACGCTCTGGGGACTTAGAGTACTCCAGTCCGCACTCTGGGGACTTGGAGGTTTAAGTCATTTATACTCTAGTCCGCGCTCTGGGGACTCAGAGTACTCCAGTCCGTGCTCTGGAGACTTGGAGGTTTAAGTCGTTTATACTCTAGTCCGTGCTCTGGGGACTTAGAGTACTCTAGTCCACACTCTGGGGACTTGGAGGTTTAAGTCATTTATACTCTAGTCCGTGCTCTGGGGACTTAGAGTACTCATGTCCGCGCTCTGGGTACTTGGAGGTTTAAGTTGTTTATAATCTAGTCCACGCTCTGGGGACTTAGAGTACTCCAGTCCGCACTCTGGGGACTTGGAGGTTTAAGTCATTTATACTCTAGTCCGCGCTCTGGGGACTTAGAGTACTCCTGTCCGCGCTCTGGGGACTTGGAGGTTTAAGTTGTTTATACTCTAGTCCACGCTCTGGGGACTTAGAGTACTCTAGTCCGCACTATGGGGACTTGGAGGTTTAAGTCATTTATACTCTAGTCCGCGCTCTGAGGACTTAGAGTACTCCAGTCCGCACTCTGGGGACTTGGAGGTTTTAGTCGTTTATACTCTAGTCCGCGCTTTGGGGACTTAGAGTACTCCAGTCCGCAATCTGGAGACTTGGAGGTTTAAGTTGAGAGCAGTCGTATTTCCACTCTTTAATTTGTATTCATCTACTGTATCGAGGCTAATGTCGTCGAATGAACAATCGAACCACGTTTGCTCATGGAATGGGATTCTGGCCCCCAGGATAAGGGACGGAATTTGAAAAATGGACGATCGATTCTCGTCCGCTTGGTGATTATAGCTCTTCCAATCAAGTCAAGGAAGGAGGTATATAACAGATGGTTGGATCACATCCATGTTGGGTTAGATAGCCAAATCTCTTACAATTTGCTCTGTATCTCCTTCTAGAAAATAAGGATAATAGATTGTTGAGTAGACAAAGTAAGTTGCATATGTTCCAAGGTGCAGTCGTGTCCATATATTGAGAGCGATGGTCAATGAGTAGGCAGTCCACCACAACTACTTCAAGTCGGGCTTTCAAATAACCTTTTGTGTTTGAGGTAGGATTTGATGTGTAGATGAACAAATCATGTCCACTCTAGACAGATTCCGACGTCACTGAGTTTCAGGAGGGGCATCTGTATTTTGTCGAACTTTGTTCTATGACTCGATTTGAGTGGATGATCAGGCCATACCCATTCCAAGCCTTGCTTAGGTCTCCGAGTCAAACGTGGAGGTCGATGAATGGATGGTTGGTCATGTTGACTTTATATTGGGCTCTGATCGTGATGAACTTTTCAATATTTAGTCCATAGCCCCAAATCAAAGGCATATGGTTGATGATGAGCGATTGAATTATGCTCGTCCAGATGTAAGTCCACACGTCCGATCATGGTCTGCGTAGATTGGTTGGCAGCCAAATCTGAGTACCTGGTCACCTGCATCATTTTGAAAGTAGTTTAGTTCAAGCTAGTCGTAGTTCATAGAACAATTGAAATAGAGATGGAAATTGAAATAATTCAAAGAAGGTTATGGTAAATCTCATTGATATGTGAAGCAGCATCGTGTGCTCGCTATTCGACTCCGCCCCTGGCTCCTTTCAAAGGGATGTCGACCGTCAACCGTCCAATTGATAATCATAGCCCTTTATTAATAGGCATCAGAAATTCGCTGCCCGCCATTCTACAGGACTTGTACATACTATTGAAGCTTTCCTTTCCAGGTCATCTTTTCGATCATACCTCGGAGGTGTTTGTAATCGCCCGTGTTAGGATCAGTGAGCATTTGGGAATATACAACATTCCCCTGATTTTCTTTAGACTTTGGTGTACTCTCTCAAGGTTGGTTTCCAGTACCACTCCGAGCCGTGAGTCTTCAAGTAGAGGTTGTCAATTGAACCTTTCAAAGAGCATATGAGCTGAATTCTGAAGTCTTGTTTCGGCTACTGGGATCTACATCCTTAGCCAACGGGCCTTCATTGTTATTTTTCTTAGTATGCTCCACTCCACCTCACTTTAGTTCTAATTCATTTTGTAAAAGAAACGATCCATAGTCGTAGGAGGCTCTTTATCTAACTAGCTGCCAAAATATATCTGGAGGTCGACTTTCCTCAAACGCGATCATTATGATACCCTTGTTAGCATTTGGAATAAATTGCTTAGAGCCAAACATTGGTTTGCTTGGAGTCACTAAATTCGAAGTGCTGGGTCAGCGAAGAATGGTGCTTGGAGTCATCTTGGCATTTGCTAGAGTCACATCATCTATGTTCTCCAACCTTTGGGAGTACCGTTTGAATAGCGGTTGCTTGTCCGTTCCCTTGATGTCGTTCATAAGCTGCCGCTAGATCCTCTATGTCCTGGTCCATCATGGGATGTCAAGGAAGTGGATAGAATGTTCCTTTATTAAGTTGATTTTTTATTTCACTATCCGGAGGCACTGCGCTGCGGCTAGGGTTCGGGACCGAAAATTTAAGTCGTACCCGAAAATATTTTTTTTATAGAAAATAGGGGTCGTATAAGGGACCGGTGTAAATTAATTCCAGAGGTGTTCGGCATTCGTTCTCGTTCGGCGCAACCGAGTCGTTCGGCATACAATACTGTTCGACATTACAGAGGTGCTCGGCATTCTTTCTTGTTCGGCACAACCGAGTCGTTCGACCTACAATACCGTTCAGCATTACAGAGGTGCTCGGCATAGAGGTATGGATCGGCCTGGAAGAACGTTCGGCCTAGAGGTATGGTCGGCCTGGAATGGTTCGGCCAAAGTTGTTTGGCCAAGGCTGTTCGGCCAGAGTGGATCGGCCTGGAGTGGTTCGGCCAAAGTTGTTCGGCCAAGGCTGTTCGGCCAGAGTGGATCGGCCTGGAGTGGTTCGGCCAAAGCTGTTCGACCAAGGATGTTCGGCCAGAGTTGATCGGTCTGGAGTGGTTCGGCCAAAGCTGTTCGGCCAGAGTGGATCGGCCTGGAAGAACGTTCGGCCTAGAGGTATGGTTGGCCTGGAATGGTTCGGCCAAAGTTGTTCGGCCAAGGCTGTTCGGCCAGAGTGGAACGGCCTGGAGTGGTTCGGCCAAAGCTGTTCGACCAAGGATGTTCGGCCAGAGTTGATCGGTCTGGAGTGGTTCGGCCAAAGCTGTTCGGCCAGAGTGGATCGGCCTGGAAGAACGTTCGGCCTAGAGGTATGGTCGGCCTGGAATGGTTCGGCCAAAGTTGTTCGGCCAAGGCTGTTCGGCCAGAGTGAATCGGCCTGGAGTGGTTCGGCCAAAGCTGTTCGATCAAGGATGTTCGGCCAGAGTTGATCGGTTTGGAGTGGTTCGGCCAAAGCTGTTCGGCCAAGGCTGTTCGGCCAGAGTGGATCGGCCTGGAAGAACGTTCGGCCTAGAGGTATGGTCGGCCTGGAATGGTTCGGCCAAAGTTGTTCGGCAAAGGCTGTTCGGCCGAGGCTGTTCGGCCAGAGTGGATCGGCCTGGAGTGGTTCGGCCAAAGTTGTTCGGCCAAGGCTGTTCGGCCAAGGCTGTTCGGCATGGGAATGCTGCTCGGCATGGGAATTCTGTTCGGCATGGGAGCTCTGCTCGGCCTGGATGCTGCTCGGCATGGGAATTTCTGTTTGGCATGGGAGCTCTGCTCGGCCTGGATGCTGCTCGGCATAGGAATTCTGCTCGGCATGGGAATTCTTTGGAGAGATGGGCATACACCTTTTCTGGAGCGGTCGACATACTTCTTTTTGGGGCGATCGGCTAAATTGCCTTCAGAGGGGGGTCGGCCTTTATTCAACATGACTGCAAACTTCAACGCCCAGTCCCCATATCTTACATAGACTTGGTTTCTATGAATATGGCTATTAGCTTCCTTTAGATTTCTTTCAAATCTGAGTAGAATAGGAAGTTTCCTAGTAAACAACTGGATCTATCTCGCGAATATGGAAATCCACTAGTAGATGATGAGATCCAATCAAGCTGAGAATTCAATTCTCAGTGAAAGCACCAAAGTGTTAGCACCAAAATTGGTCACTAACCTCGTTGATAAAGATTGTGTAGAGATGTAAGTGATGAAGTTAAATTAAACAAGGAAGAATATGCTAATTTAAATGCAGAAAGTAAGAACACCAGATTTATAGTGGTTCAGCGTAATTGCCTACGTCCACTTTGAGTTTTGATCTTTATTTCTTTCACAAGTAGTTGAATACAGATACAATCCATATATTGATGACTTGAATACAAGTTTGAATTAAAAAGAGGAGAGTATAAAAAATGGCCGAGTCTCCCCAGTGTTCTCCAAAAAAGGTCCATTTCACTGTGCCCCTGCCCCTCTATTTATAGAGGGGGATGGGTTGGACTTCCTTCATGGGCTTAGGAACAAGGTGCCTCTACCCATAGTGGGTGAATCTGCGCACCAAACCAGGCAGGCCGAATGCTCTTGCTTTATTGTGGGCCTGACACCTTGCTACCACCTCCAGCTCTCCTTGATCAGAATCTTGTCTAGTGCTAATGATAATTTCTTCAACCGTCATTTTGTAACCGGGCCAAGATGCCGGTTAACATACTTAAAAGAATTTCTCTAGTTTAAACCCATATTTTACTCCAAACTCAATACTTATAAGTAACCCAAATTTGCCTAGTACTCAATATAAGTTAGGCTAGACAACTGCTGAAATATGTATATATTTTTTTCCAGGTTTTCATAATTAGTGATTTAAGCATATTATTTTTTTTTTCATATCTCAGACCATACTTCAGTACTCAAACCATTTACACATAACAGAATTCAACACTAGCAACCAGTTTAATCCACAGCAAAGTCATCAAATAACAAGAAATTTAAAAACTCTATTTCCATGAATACATGCAGATATGACATTCTATATTCTTATTAAAACTAGCAAGCATGCTCATCCATTTTTCTCATTAGCCATAACCTTCCTTCCTACTTAAGTCTTGCATCACCTGAAAAAGCATTGGTGGCTGCCTCAATTTGAAATGAGATACCCCTATATGCCATGAGCAAACAAGGGTCAGATCAATGATCTGGTATGAGCAACAACAAAATATTCATAACATTAAGCAGATAGAAGATAAGCATATATATACGGGCTTTTGCATATTCAATTCCTTTAATCATCTGTTTTACTATGTTTCAGATAATTTTTGTACGTGAGTGATAACTTTATCAATCATTCATATACACATAAATAATTATGCAGACATGAACATATAATAATTGCAGTTAGAATCACTGGAACAACCATGGTTCCACTCCAACCAATTTTAAGAAAAAAAAGCTCTAGTTTCTATTTCTTCATTTATAGGTTGTATTATCCATTTAAAATTCCTAACCTCATCTGCTATCAAGAAATCACGAGGGCACATTGAAATGAACTAATTCACATCATTGCACAAAGATCTCAGGGCTTAAACAAACCATGTGCCAACTTGCCTACTTCAAATATAACAAGCATTCCAGCAGCCTTCTTGGTTTACCATCCCTAGTTTATTTACTAGTAGTTTTAGTTTAAATCCTACCATCAGATAGCTAGGTGTACATGTCACTGTAAACATGGAAACATCCATACATCTTATTAGCATAATTTTCCAGGAATAAGCAAACAATCATTTACAGGGATGTGGTCAATAAATGTCTTGATCTCAAATAGAAATACAAGGATATTCTCAGCTGAACAATAGAGACATGGCATGTTGAGTTATTTGAATTTGCTAATTACTATGATTGAAACCGATTCAAGATCTAGCTTTACCATAATTTTTAACTTGTGGTTTATCTATTTAATTAAGGGCTCAGCACATATAGAATTTCTAATGCACCCCTAATATATATTTTTTTAGCCTCAGGACTTATACAAAGTATAATGCAGCTCATAATATTTTTCTTTATTAAAATTTCCATGCCATAGATCCTTATCAGTTAAGAGTATTCTTAGCTTTTCTAAATGCAGTTAAAAAAATAGTGGGTTTCACATCAGAAGGAAACATCATAACAGATCAAAAAATAATCCAAAAACATCCATAATAAAGATCATGACAGATCAGAATCATCCAAAGAGCATTGATAAAATCATGTTCAACAAAACCAAGAAAAATGCAAATAGCAATATAGAAATTTGGCTGCTTTATATCAAGTCTTAATGCCATGAGTTTAGTGAGATCACTCACCTAAGTTCTTCCTGCCTTTGATCAAAAATCCCTATATGTTTCTCCTTCTTCTTCTTTTTTTCTTTCTTTCTTATTTCTAAGCAACTTGGGTAAAATGATTTTCTGGTTATAACTGCCTATTTATATAAATGTTTTCCTCTAGGGTTTTACCAAGATAAAATTCCACTTTTGTCCTAGCTAAAATCATGTATTTTGCATTTTTATGTTATTACATTTCCCTCCTTGGTACCCCGGCTACCTTAGCCAATTATGGTTAGTACTCCTTTCTCTTTACTTTTTCCAGAAAATAGCTATTTTTGTATACTCACCCAAGTCATGATAAATGTGTGACTCGGTCATTTTATATTTTTTTTCTTTTCTTTTCCAGAAATCTTCCTTTCCATTTTTAACTACACTAACATATTGACTTGTATTATATTTCATGTCATTTTTGATGCTATTTCTTCTTGCTTAACTTTAACATTTTCTGCTCACAGAAAATATGCATGTGTATAGGTATATAAATATTTATTTAATTTCCCCATGTTTCACAGAAAAATACATATAGGCATATATTTCATTTTTAACTTGGTTAGGCCTAAGTTAAAATCCAATGCTTTAAATAAAAATTCACTTTCTTATTTTTAAATAAAACTTTTCTGTCCCCTTTTTTTCCACAAATTCTTGGATTTTCCCTGTGCCATTTCCAGTGTGCATATGCACACATATCCTTGCACATTATTTAATCCCAAAAATTCTACCATATTAAATCTAAATATTTCAAAATTTAAATTATCTCATTAAAATAATTTTTCACAAAATTTTGGGGTATTATAGTTCCACATGTACTTTTTTGGTCTGATTTACCACCAGCGTAATCAGCATCACAATATGAAATTAAATCAAATATATCATTTTTAGGGTGAAATAAACCATAATCTAAAGTATGTTTTACATATCTTAAAATTCTTTTAACAGCTTTTAAGTGAGTTTCTTTAGGTTGAGATTGGTATCTTGCACAGAGACAGACACTATGCATGATGTCAGGACGACTTGCTGTTATATAAAGCTACGAACTAATCATTCCCCTATATAATTTTTGATCAACATCTTTTGATTTATCTTCTTTACTTAAAGCTACATTAGTTGTCATTGGAGTTGGTTTCCCACTATAAGTGGTCAATCCAAATTTATTAATTAAATCCTTAGCATATTTTTCTTGACTAATGAAAATTCCTTTATCTAATTGTTTGATTTGAAGTCCTAAGAAGAAACTTAGTTCTCCCATATGACTCATTTCAAATTCTTTAGTCATTATATTTGAAAATTCTTTATTCATTATGTTATTAGTTGACCTAAATATTATATCATCTACATATATTTGTACTAATTGAATATCATTTTTGTTTCTTTTAATAAAAAGAGTTGTATCTATTTTACCAATTTCAAAACCAAATTGTAGTAAATAAGATTTTAGTCTTTCATACCAGGCTCTAGGAGCTTGTTACAGACCGTATAAAGATTTCTTTAATTTATATATATGATTTGGAAATTCATTATTTTCAAAAAGTGGAGGTTGTTCAACATAAACATCTTCTTTTACAAAACCATTTAGAAAAGCACTTTTAACATCCATTTGATATAACTTGAAATTATTTTAATTTGCGAAAGTAAGTAGAATCCTGATAGCTTCTAGTCTTGCCACGGGTGCAAAGGTTTCGTCATAATCAATTCCTTCTTTTTGACAATAACCTTGCACGACTAAACAAGCTTTATTTCTCACGACCTCACCGAGTTCATTCATTTTATTTTTATAAACCCATTTTGTTCCAATTATACTTTTATCCTCAGGTCTAGGAACAAGTTCCCAAACATCATTTCTGGTGAACTGATTCAATTCTTCTTGCATAGCAAGAATCCATGAATCATCAGATGATGCTTCCTTTGGATTTTTAGGTTCAATAGTTGATATAAAAGCTACATTACTCATACTATTTAGTTGATTTCTTGTTTTAACTATAGATTTAATATTTCCTAGTATATTTCTACAGGATGATCTTTTAATAGTCCAATTCTTTTATTAGGTTGAATGATTTCACAATTAGTTTCATTAGGTTCATTATTTAAAGTTACAAAATCTTCTTCATCTTCAATTTGTACAGTATCTTTAAGATTTTCATCAAAAGATACATACATTGTTTCTTCAATAGTGTTAGTTCTTAAATTATAAACTCTAAATGCTTTACTTCTATTAGAATATCCGATAAAGATACCTTTGTCGGATTTAGGTTCAAATTTATCTAAATTATCTTTTGTATTAAGAATAAAACACTTACTACCAAAAACTTTAAAATAAGCTATTATGGGTTTCTTATTGTAAAGTAATTCATATGGTGTTTTATTAGTTAATGGTCTAATTAAAATCCTATTTAATATATAACAAGCTGTAGCGACTACTTCAGCCCAAAAGTTTTTAGGTAAGTTACTATCAGAAAGTATTGTTCTAGTACACTCTTGAATCGTTCTATTCTTACGTTCTACCACTCCGTTTTGTTGTGGAGTTCTTGGAAAAGAGAAATTATGAGCGATTCCTTTCTGATTACAGAAATTCTCAAAATTTTCATTTTCAAATTCTCCACCGGGATCACTATGAATAGTTTTTATTTTTAAAGAAAATTGATTTTGAATTCTTTTAGCAAAATTCTTAAATAATTCAAAAGCATCACTTTTAAGTTTAAGGAAAATTGTCCAAGTATATCTAGAATAATCATCTACAATTACAAATACATATTTATTGTGATTAATTGATTGAACTTGAGATGGACCAAATAAATCTAAATGAAGTAATTCTAGAGGTTTAGAAGTAGAAATCATATCTTTTAATTTAAATGAACTTTTCTTAAGTTTTATTAATTGGCAAGCATCACATATACTATCTACTTTAAAGTTTAACTTGGGAAGACCTCTAACTAAGTCAAGTTTTGATAACCTAGATAACAGTTTGCAATTTAAATGACCAAATCTTTTATGCCAAATCCAAGGGTCACTTGTATTAGCCAAAAGACATAAGTTATCATTTGAAACTTTCATACTAAGGATGTAAAAGTTTTTCTTTCTAATTCCTTCAAAGATAATATTTGACTTATTATCTTCGATGTGACACTTATCTTTTCCAAATTTAATTTTAAATCCTTTATCACATAGTTGACTTATACTAAGCAGATTATGTTTTAAATTACGAACTAGCAAAATATCAGAAATAAGAGGAGTTTTAGAATTACCGACATTGCCGATGCCAATCACATATCCTTTTAAGTTGTCTCCAAAGTTGACCAATCCACCATCTTGATATATAATGTCATTGAGTATCTCGGGATTTCCAGTCATATTCCTTGAACAGCCACTATCAAGTATCCATTTATCTTTCTCAATTTGCACAGTTTGTCCATTGGTTGTTGATTCTTCAAACGCCATGTAACATGTCTGTTCCTGCATAACAAACCAATTCGGTAGATAACTTGATTTTTCATAAAAACTATATGCAGACCTATGATACTTTGATGAAATGCATAAAATCAAACTAGTATTAACAAAATTTTCTAAAAATGCCATTTTCAACTTTTTAAGTTTCAGATTATGAAAACTATGAAAACCTATGCTCTGATACCAATTGAAAGGGAGTGCGGATTAAGGATCTTAAGGCTAATTTAACACTAGAGGGGGGTGAATAGTGTTTAATGGATTCTAAGACTTAAATGGACTAAATTAAAATTATGACACAAACAAATGCAGAACTTAATCACAGAATCAAACACAGATGCAGAAAGTAAATAAAAAGCAGTAAAAGGAAAGAACACACTTGATTTTATACTAGTTCTGAGTTACCCTACATCTAGTCCTGTACCAAGGCAGAACACCTCATATAGATTTTTATTATACCAAAGTCGAGATTACAATCCTCAGTTTCTAAAGGCCTTGAGGTACCCTCCTGCCTCACGAGTCCGGGGCAAACTCTCTTGATTTACGGGCCACAAGATTACCCAATTGATTTTCAAGCACAACCACACCTTATATAGAGACTCGATAAACCTTTGATTACAAATTGATCCTATAACTCTGAATAGCACTTTGATCTTCGAGAGAGGGTAGAGAACCAAACAAGAATGAGATTCTATTTTGATTCACTTAAGAATTCGGCAGAATTTCGGCACGATCTTAAAATATGAAAATTTTAGTGTATGGATTTGTGGAGAAGAAAAAGTGAAGAAAATATGAAAATATTTAGTTAAAAAATTCGTTTGTGAAGGCTATTTATAGACCAGTAACGGTCATAACCATTCATAAAGAGATTTAAACGAATAGACACTTCTTTTGAAAATTGAAACTTTTGAATTTAACGGCCACCATGTCGACATAGGGTATCCCATGATGTCGACATCCCTTAGTTAAAAACAATGTAAAATTTGTTTTGAAAATGGTATTGAACAGAAAACAAGATGAAATAATTCTGTAGTAAAATAAACTAATTTTCCTGTGTTTTAAAATAAAGAAGAGTATAAAAATATATTTTTAGAATGTATATATAAATTTGATTTTTAAATCTCAAGTATATATATATTATAAAAGAATATTTAAAAATTAGAAGATAGTTTTAAAAACAAACAAAGTTTAAAACAAGAGTTTGTTTAAAAACAAAGACAAAGAATATTTTAAGGCTAAAACATTTTGAAAAGCAGTTTTGAAAATCATTTTGAAAAACCATTTTGAAGTAGTTTTGCAAGCTTCTTCCTGTAGAAATGGGTTCCATCCCAAATGAAATATGGAATAAAGATTTCCATGCTATTATGAAGTTTTAAAAATAAACTAGACACTTATCTTGAAATCTTGATCTTGATACTCATGAGTCTTCAAACTTGATTTCTTCATTCTTGATCTTTATACTGTACAGTCTTCAATAATTAGTACATGCCTTATATATATCCTGCATAATAACATTCATATATATCTAGACAATAGTGTTAGTATATAAGTAATAATAAAATAAGTTACAAAGGTTGTTGTCATCAAAACCACTATCTCCCGTTCCTAACAAAGCTCACCCGACCCAAAAGAAAACTATCCAAACTCTTTAATTTTCGTTTTTAAAAGAAAAATGGATGCTGCAATTCTCGTTCAACAACTAAAATGCTTTTCGCTTCCCAAAATCAAAATCAAACTCTACGTTCTTTCTCAAAAACCAATTTTCCCAAACTCGGAGTAAAAAAGTAGCAGTGCAGTAGCAAATTGATTTAGTAGAGGTCGCAATTACAGTTGATGTCGAATGTGATTAGCGAGGAGATCGTCGAATTGGGTAAGGGATGTTAGGTCGCTGGCGGGTTAAGTGATGGGTGTTCGGTTGTACGTTGGGAAGAAGGCGACGTTGTTTAGTGATTCGATTTTATTGGTGGTTGTACGAGAGGACTTTGGAGGTAGGGGTGGGTTGTTGTAATTCGCGTGTTGTAGTGGTAAGCAGCTTTTCTCCCCTTCTTTTTATTGATGATGTTGTTGGTTTGTAGTTGTAGAAAAGCTTTAATCTTGATTTGGCTAAAAGGGGGAGGATTGTTTCGAGAAGATGTGTGAGGTGTTGTTTGAGTTGCGGTGGTTGCTGTCTGTGGCAGAGGTGGTTAAGGCAGAGGAGATGTGACTGGTTGGATGTAGGTGATAGGCAGGGGAGTGTGTTGAGTAATGGGGCAGGGGAGTGAAGTTGTGATGTTGTAGTTGCTTGTAGTTGTTTGAGTTGCGGTGGTTTGAATGTCGAGTATGTGGTTATGAATGTAGAGTGGAGGCAATATGTGAATGATGAACTGAGTAGTGGCTGTGTGTGGCTGTTGTAGGAGGGGTTGGAAACAATGAGATGGTTTTCAGGTGGACAGAGGGGAATGAAGTGGAGTTGTGGCTGTTGAATGAAGAAGTGGTGGATGAGTTGATGTATTGAGTTGAAGTGATGTGTTGGTATTGAAGTTTGTACAGGGGAGCTTCTGGATTGTGGAGATGACTGATGACTGGGTGAAGTCAGCAAAAATAGTAGGCAATGACAAGAGAATAGTGGTGTTTAATGAGGTTTGTGCATGTTGGTTCTGCAACGTTGAATAGAGATGCCTGTTTGGAGTTATGGTGGTGATTATGTTGAAGAAGTGGGCTGTTGAAATGGCTATGTGGGGATGTGTAGAAGGATGGTGTATGTTTGGGATGTATGGAATGAATTTGCAGGCATGGGTAGTTCGTATTTGGAGAAGTATGGTTGGGTTTAGTCGATGTAAACAGAAGGAATGTTTGATGGAGGGATGGTTGTTTGGGTATGTGCAGGGTTGTGCATAGTGATATGCACTGTTCGAGTGGGTTTGAAGTAGGAAGGCAGCATACAGTAGGGGACGAGTTTGTAGATTATGGTGAAGTGTTGGTGGTTGATGATTGTGGGTGGGAGGCTGTGATAAGTTCACTATTTGGAGTGGATGTTTGAAGTTTGTATGAAGGGGATGAAGTGTTAGGGAGGTGTACAAAGAAAAGAGAAAGTGTTGAAGGCAGAGAAGCAACAGTAATAAAACAAAATAGTGTTTTTTTTCTAAATTGTAAATTGTAAATGGAAAATGTTATTGAAAAGGAAATGGAATAAAATTGTTTTTTTTTAAATTGTGTATGTTGAATTTTTTTAGTAGAATTGCAAATGCAAAATAAACAAGAAAGACAAGCACACAACAAAAATGCACATTTGTTTTTTTTGTTTTTTTTAAATATGCAAACAAACACACAAAATACACATAATAGAATCAAACAACACTAATCCGAAGAATAGAAAATTAAAATCAAATCAACTCCCTGGAAATGGCGCCAAAAACTTGTTTAACGGCAAATGTTCTATCGATTAGAAAAATGTTGATAAATTTCGAAATAAAATTTACCGCAAGCGCACGGCATACAAAAGTTAGTACATAGCGAGTACGGGTCGATCCGTAGGGAATTTTTAAGATTTTAAAATTTTCAATTCAATCAAATTAGACCAAAGTGAGATGAAGTTGTTAACTACAAAAAAGAAGCTGAAGCTAGAATTAAATTGTGATTTGAAAACTATTGAACTAGAGAACAATTTAGGGATAATTCCACTCTCATATTTTTGTAAATCAACAAACAATAATTTATGATCTCTAGTTTTGATATTAAGTGAAATAATTGTTGTTTTTATCATAAGTATTGTTTGTTTATGTTATTAATTAACATAACTCAAACCATCAAACTATAATACAACAACTATACCACTTAGAAATTCTCATTGAAAATGAAGTCAAAGCAAAAGCTATTTTAAGTATGATCTATTTACTATTGTAACTAGTAATATAGATCATCAAATTTCATTTTTACTTTCAATTTAAAATCAAAAACCGATTAGCAAATAATGATGTAAATTGTGTTTATGTTGAATAAGAATAGCTCATTTGCATAAGCAATATAAGCTATCAAACCCACTTGTATAAACTTACATCAAAATTCACTTTCATGAAGCATAAACAAAGAGATCATAAATCATAAAAAATGTTGAAATTACATAAAGTTAGAGAGCTTCATTACCCCTAAATTGAAGGGGTTTAGCTACTCATTTGTGTTATCAAATCAACACTTGTAAATTTCAACATTAAATAGAAAAGGAAATAAAACTAAGCAAGGAAGAAAGAGAGATTAACTACTAACTATTTGCATAAAAATTAAAACTACACTACTTGCAAAAATGTAAATCTAAGCTATTAACATTAAAAGAAAGAGAGCATAGAAATAAACATTAACATAAAAGCAAAGAAAATCATGTAGAAAAGAAAAGAAGAAGAGGCTTGGAATCCATTTTTATTTCATGAAACATTGCCATTACAACTTGCTCTTTTAATTTCCTAACTAATGTGAAAGAGTAGAAGATGATTTACAAGTACATAAGCGGGTTATTTAAACATGCATAAAACCCTAATTCTATTTTTAGGGAGCTTCCCAAAATGCCCTTTAGGAAGTGTGGCCACCAAGTAACCATTAGCCACTAATTAATCCATCATTTGATGTGCATGAAGCTTGAACCTCCACTTAGTTGTCCATTAGCTCCTAATTGTACATTTAGGCAAGTGGGTGGGGTCCTCCATGATCTTGAACTTGAATTATTTCCTCTTCATTCCTTTGTATTTCCTTGTGCATGCATATATCATCATGAATCCCACTTCCATATGCATCAAAATATCCTATAAAAATCATAAAAATTGTCCAAATAAAAATTCTTAAATTGACAGATGCACAACAATGACCATTTTGCCCCTGAATGAAGATGAAAATATGATGGTTTGAAAATAATTGAATTTTTGTTTTAACATGTAAAAATGGCCAAATATGATGTTTATTTAAATAAAAAGAGATAAAATATGGATGTAAATATATGCACATTTACGTGCACATCACAAGCTCCTAACAAATCCTCCAAGACTTTGTTAACTCTTTCCATTTACCCGTCGGTCTATGGATGGTAAGCGGTACTCATCTTGAGCTTGGTTCCTAAAATATCATGTAGACTCTTCCATAACTCGCTAGTGAACAAGGAATATCTATCACTTACTATATTACTAGGAATTCCATGAAGTCTAACTATATTCTTTATAAATAACTTAGCCAAAACTGGTGTCGTCCTAGTTGACTTAACTGGAATAAAATTGGCAATTTTGGTCAATCTATCCACTATGACCCATATACTTTCATTTTCCCTTCTAGATCTTGGCAACCCGTCAATAAAATCCATAGAAATAGAATCCCATTTCCACACCAGAATATCCAGTGGCTGTAGCAACCCACTTGGCTTCTGATGCTCGGCTTTTACCTGTTGACAGTTCAAACACTGCTTCACCCATAAGCTAACATCCCTCTTCATACCTTCCCAGAAGAAACTTCTCTTCATATCCTGATAGATCTTAGTTCCTCCTGGATGAATAGTGAACTTCGAATGATGGCATTCCTCCAAAACTTCCTTCCTTATGTCTCCAGCATTTGGAACACATAGTCTTCCTTTCTTTCTCAACCACCCATTCTGGTCAAGACTAAAATCCTTCAAGTCATCGCTCTCTGTTCCATCCCTTAACTTCTTGATCCGTTCAACTAACATTGGATCCTCCTCCTATTTAGAAGCAATTTTTCCGATCATTACTGGTCGAACTTCTAAACAAGACAACAGTTCCTTTACTAGGCCCAACTTCAGATCTTCACCGAACTCTATAAGTCGACAACGCTTCCAAACCTTTCCACTCTGCTATCATTGCCAACAATGCATTCTGATGCTTTCTGCTAAGCGCATCTGCAACCTTATTACCTTTCCCTAGTGTGTACTGAATTCCAAAATCATAAGCAATAATAAACTCTAACCATCTCTGTTGTCTCATGTTCAACTCCTTTTGAGAGAACAAATACTTCAACGACTTATGATCCGTATAAAGCTTAAATCTCTCTCCCAAAAGGTAATCTCTCCACACCTTCAATGCAAAAATCACTGCAGCTAATTCCAAATCATGCGTTGGATATCTAACCTCATGCGGTTTAAGCTGTCGAGAAGCATAGGCAATCACTTTACCTCTCTGCATTAACACAGCTCCTAACCCAGTTCTACACGCATCTGTATAAACTATAAAATGCTGATACCCTTCCGGAACAACTAATATAGGTGCATGAGTCAATAAGTGTTTCAAGCTCTGGAGTGCTTCCTCACACTTATCGGTCCACACAAACTTCACATCCTTTCGCGTTAGCTTGGTCATCGGTGCTGCTATCCGTGAAAAATCCTTTATAAATCTCCGATAATATCTAGCCAATCCAAGAAAACTCTTTATCTCAGTCACTGTCTCGGGCCTCTTCCAATTATTCACCGCTTCAACCTTAGTCGGATCTACAAACAACTCTTTCTCTAAGACTACATAACCAAGAAACTTCACTTCCTTCTTCCAGAAATGGCACTTCAAAAACTTCGCCTTCAGTTGATGTTACCTCAGCGTCTCAAGCACAATTCTAAGATGAACTTCATGCTCTCTTTCATCTTTAGAGTATATCAAAAAATCATCTATGAACACAACCATGAATCTATCCAAGTGCTCTCGGAAAACTCGGTTCATCAAATCCACAAAGAATGCCGGCACATTAGTTAGTCCGAATGACATCACTAACCGTTCGTACAATCCATATCTAGTTCTAAACGCCATCAAAGGAATATTATCCTCTACTACTCTAAGCTGATGAAACCCTATTACTAAATGCAACTGAGAAATACCTTGGCTCCACTCAACTGATCGAACAAATCATTGATTCTAGGCAACGAATATCGATTCTTTATCGTCTTCTCATTCAACTTACGATAATCAATACATAACCTCAGCGATCTGTCCGGCTTTTTAGCAAACACTGCGGATGCTCCCCATAGTGAACTACTAGGCCTAATAAAACTCTTGCTGTCCAAATCTTCCAACTGCACCTTTAGCTCTCTCATCTCTGTAGGTGTCATCCTGCTTGGCGGTCTACTCACTGGTTTTGCTTCTAGCACCAAATCTTTCTGAAACTCAATGGCTCGTTTCGATGGCAATCCTACTACAGGCTCAAAGATATTTGCGAATTCTCTAACCACAAAAACTCTATTCAACTCATCATCTACCTCCACAACACTCAACAAGCATTCACCTTACAACTAGGGTTTTCTATGGTATAAACAATCTTATCACTACAGTCAAGGTGTCGAAGTGATATTTTCCTATCATGGCAAAATATCCTAGCATCATACTTACTTAACCAATCCATACCCGAAATAATTCTGAACCCTACAAAGTCAAACACATGTAAACTGCAAACAAAGGTATGACCTAACAAATCAAACTCTAAGTGTTCACACTTCATCTCAAGTGTCGCATATCCTCCTATTGGATTTGCAACCCTTAAGGAAGCAACTAAGTATATGGGTTCTAGGTTAAGCTTATCTACCAAACAATGAGATATAAGAGAATGCGATGCACCAGTATCAAATAGAACGCTAACATACATACCATGGATATGAAGCGTACCTCCCAACACTGCCTTCCCTTTCTCCTGCACTGTTGGTCATGATGCAGCAGGCTCCAATGCATACACCTTTCCCTTCCCATCCTTAGCAGGCTCTTTGCACTGGTTCTCATAATGACCAATCTGATCGCAATTGAAGCATCTGATATTCTTCTTCCCGATCACTTCCTTTGCCTTTCCAGTACGGCACTCATTCGCAAAATGCTCCTTCTTGTTGCACTTGAAGCAAACAACCTCAAACTTTTCCTTCTTTGCTGCTCCATCTTTCTGAGCACCCTTCTAATGAAAGAACTTCCTCTTTTGGCTCTACACTACTAGGATCTCCTTTGCCTTATTCTTCTCCAGAGAAGCAAGTATCTCCTTAGGCCTTAACGCCATCTCCACCACAACATCACAAGGATCCCTAATATAAGGTAATGTAGCCCTTGCCAACTCAGGCTTCAATCCCCTTATGAACTTCTCATTTCTCTTCATCACCATATTCGTAGTGGCATGTCCATACCTAGCCAGCTCCTCGAACCTTCTAGCATACTCCAACACAGTCATCTTTCCCTGCTCTAACTGAGCAAACTTTCTGAGCAAAGCAGACTGTGCCATCACAGACATGAACCACTCCTTGAACCTCCTCCTAAACTCAGCCCATGTCATCGTTTCCTCATCCACACCAGCCGTCACACTATTCCACCAAAATAAAGCTGCTCCCTGAAGCTATCTCAAAGCAAGCCTTCTCATTTGCTCATCATTGAGCCCTAAGTTTAAAAAAATCATCTCACAATGCAGCAATAGGTTCTCCATTTCTATAGCGTCCTTAGTTCCAATAAATGGCTTCCCTCTAAGCTTAGCGTAATCTCTACTCAAATTAGCATAATTGTTAACCACCGAAGCTTCCTGAACTCCTACTCCAGCATTTCCTCTGACCACTCCAGCAACAATTCCTGCTTGCATCATGTTCATGAAAAACTAATACATAACTCCCATATCCACTTGTGGGACTCCAGCACCAACATTCCCCTCTTGTGCCTGACCTTGGTTCCTTCTAATATTTAGTCTGGTATTTCCAATTGTGGTGGTGCTTCCTCCAAGATTCACTCTTCCACTTCTAGCGTCCATATCTATATCCAAGATACAGAAGAGTTGCCTAAGGGAGATAGGAAAATAGAGATACGACATATACTTATATATAGCAAATACAAGTACGTTACTGTAACGTTATCCCATATCCCAATCTTAACTCTAATTCCTTAGGATTATGTCTTCAAAAATCATTTTTAGTTCAAAGTTTTTCATAAACTTATGTTTTATACAAAGTTGTAACGTCCCCTATATAGAGGCCCGAAGCTAAGCGCTACAGATGCTGCATTCATCCATAGTATTAACTTTCGGTGACCAAATACAGTAATGTTAATGGTATCCATAATATTAGAGGCACATGAATATGAAACAAAAATTCAGATTTCACAAAAACAACATTTATGATTACATTTCATAAAACATGCTTCACATCCAGATTACATAATCCCATAATCATTTCCTAAGTTCAAATAGAATATAATTATTACAAAATACGCCAAGAGAGACATATGAAGATGTCCCCTTGGTTGACCAGAGTACTATAGTCATAACGACTTAATACAACACAGTGGAACAAAACAAAATAAAACAACAACTCCCAAATAGCTATCTGTCAGCCACCTGCTCGTCTCCAAAAGCTTTATTCGCAAACCTACTAAAACCTATAAACCTCAACCCTCAGCCTACTCAAATCAATTTTGAGCACCCGAGAGTTTAAGGGGGAAAACATAAACTTCGAGTCAGACATAAAGCTTGGTGTGAATAATATTATACATCTCGGTTATTTGATATTAGGTGAGACCATGCCGCTTAGCGGAATGGGTTTCCCCTCACCAACATCCTTTTAAAACATATCTTTTGCAAATCATTTCCAACAACCAAAACTGGTTAAAACTATAAAGCATTATCATGTAAATATACATATCAGGTAATAAATGAACTATCTGTTCGAACACTATAATTTTTTTTGGCTAACTACTAACCTTTGGCTAACTCGGGCCTACCGGACAATATAAATAAAATAATCTAACACCTATTAGATGCTCCTCTTATGGACTGTCTGTCCCTAACTTATCTTCTCCCTGGGCCACCTGATCGCAATGCTTTTGCGGGCTCACCTATAACCTATCTGTATACAAATATATATTCCCTTCTGTGTGTAATCATCATTTTAGTCTTACTTGTGATAAAGCCCTACACACTGGAATTTTGGATTGAATTAGTTGGGGCTAACAGCTAATGTATAGGGCGTGGCCCTACACCAGTCCCATTTGGTATTCTAATATCTGAGTCATTTTACTTAGGGTAATCTTCTCAAAATTTTCCTTGAAAATCTTTTCATCTCAAATTGATTTTAAACCTGTAAACCAAACTTCAACAAGGAAAATACATATACTCTATGCTTTACTCAAAATCACCTTGCCATGTAATATATATACTTTACACAAGTCTTTATTGATGAAAACATTTAAACTTTTGAAAGTACCCCTTTTAGATCCATTGAAAGTACCCCTTTCGAGACCAAGTAAACCCCTTTCTTTCACCTAGGCTGAATGGCCAAAACATTCCTTTCAAAACCATTCATAATATTCCTTTCGAAAAAATTGAAAAACCATTCCTTCGAAAGCATTAAAACCTTAGGCATCCTTCTTTAAAACACTTTAGACCGCCTTTCGAAAACATTGGAAAACCATTCCTTTCAAACCTTTCGAAACCATTGGGGAACCACCCCTTCGAGACCTTCTTTTAAAACCTTTCAAAAGCATCAAAACCTTTGTAAACAACAAACCTTTCGAAAGCATTTGGGTTCAATGTAAAACATGTGGAAAGACCTTTCGAAACCATTTGAAATTAACTCCTTTGAAACCTTTGGGTACTACCTTAAACGGAGAAAAAGGCCATTTAAGTTGAAAGCATTCCTTTCGAAAGCATTCCTAAGTAAGGAAGTATTGGTGTCGAAACCAACCTTTCGAAAGCATTAGAGAGGCGGCAGGTTTTATAAAATAAAGTATACCCTTCGAAACCATTGACTTCGAAAGGTAGAAAAGCGGCAACAAAGGGCTTCAACCTAGTCGAAAGCATATACTTAAATTAAAGGCGCAACCTTCTAAAACCATTGACCTAGTTGAAAGAAAACTAAGTCAAAAGCTATAATGTCGAAAGCAAAGTGGGCGCATTTTCATTTAAAACAAGCAGCGATTCGACCCCTTTGGAACCCTTAGTTTCGACCTCATACCTTCCACCTTCTATCCAATTCGCTGTGCATTAGTTTCTCTTGTAATCTTCTCTTTGTTTTTCTCAATAATGGCCGACCTCTAGCTTGTATTTTTGTTTGTGAATGTATGAATGATCGTGTAATTTGTATGGCCTAAGGGTTTAGGGTATAAGAATAATGTTTTTCCTATATTGCCCCTTATCTATTTACCCTAACACTTCGTTTTTATTTTTTAGTTCATTGTTAACATGGCACGGCTACCCCTATTTTAATCACAAATCTCAATCCGTTAATCAACTTACATTATTTTATTTTATTTAACTAATTAAATGTCCTAAATAATGTTACTAAAAATATAGGGTGTTACAGTTCATATACTGAACGTATCTATGTTGACCCAAAATAGTATATATTAGTGATTGCTCCTTCTGTGCCCTTTGATTCAAGCTATCAATAAGTAAACTCCCTATGTTAATTTGATCATTGGAGCCGGTGCATCACATCCTCACCTTCTTGGATGCACATTATGGGTATAATCAGATTTCCATGCACATCCTGGGCTAACAGTCCACATCCTTTATAACTAACGCCGACCAATACTGCTACCGTGCCATGCAATGTCGGCGCTAACTACCAGCGGCTCATCAACTACATGTTCTCAAAATAGATTGGTCGGTCTATATAGGTATATGTAGATGACATGGAGGTGAAGTATGAGAAGGTCGAGGGGTTTATACAAAACCTAGCCAAGAATTTCAACATCGTAATATGAAGTTGAATCCAAATAATTGTTAATTTATCATCCGTTCAGGATAGTTCTTTAGCTATGTTGTGATTGCCAAGGGAATCGAAGCTAACCTCGACAAAATCTAAGAAATCCAAGACATGTAATTCTCAAGAACTATAAATTAAGCACAAAGCCTGAATGGGACGATCACAGCTTTGATCGTGTCTAAAGCAACTGACCACTGTCTCCCCTTCTTCGTTCCCATCCAAAAGGGAAAGTCGTTCACTTGGAACGACGAGTGCACTAAGACGTTTGAAGAACTGAAGCCGCACTTAGCTATAACACTAGTACTATCCAAGGCCATCGACAGGGAGGATATGTACATTTACCTTGCAGTGTCTAACCACGCAATCAACGTTGCATTTATTAGAGAAGACGAGAAGATCAATGGCTAATCTACTATGCCGGTAAAAGGTTTTTAGGCCCCAAGATAATATATATATATATATGGCTTGAAAAGCTAGCTTTCTACTTGCCTACGGCCACTTGGAAACTCCGGCTAAATTTCTAAGCTCATCCCATTAAAGTATTAGCCAACCAACCATTGAAGAAAACTCTCAACTAACCCGATACAGCGTGCGAGCTATTAAAGTGGTTTGTCGAGCTTAGGCAATGTCGCATCTCTTCCCAGCCTCACACTTCCATCAAAGGTCAAGTCATTGCATATTTATTGCCAAGTGTTAAAGCCCGGACAATGAAAAAGAAGAGACCATTGCCAATCAGCAATCTTGGTGCCTATATGTGGATGGGGCATCAAATGAGAAGGTAGCAAGGGCTGGTATGGTCCTTGTTACCCCCGAAGGGAGAGAATATTTTTTTGTGGTCCACCTTACTTTGAAGATGACCAACAACGAAACCGAATATTGAGGCCTCTTAGATAGTCTCATGATGGATAATGAGTTACGTGTGGATTCCATCCATGTATTCAATGACTCATGTTGGTCGTCAATCAAATTAGCAAACGTTTGTAGGTCAAAGGAAAAACAATGCATTGTATGTAGCAGTAGCCTAGAAAATCATCAACACCTTTATAGATCATTCTGGAGGTGTTGGCCCATTTGTATCAGGTTGGATGATGATTTAAAAACATGATGAAAAGCTACGGTCTTTGGATGTTGGCTCGTGTTGGGAGTAGGTTCTGAAGATGGCAGGAGGGAGCCATATGATTGGGGAATGTGGAAAGGTTCCTTGTAAATAATGGATACTTTATTGTGTAAGAAGAGCTCAGTATCCAAATGGAGAAATGGTGGGCTTGGATGTATGTGCTAAGGAATCATTGATGAATCGGAGAGTTTCTAGTTGTACTCGAAGCAAGAGTATTGTAAGTGGGGACGCCAAGGTGTCAATAGAGGGACCTGTATACCTTGGACCTGCAGCTTTGGGTCTAGTGTCCAACTTTAGGCTGTGAGACTCATATCTAGCTTTGGCTTGTGAGATACGAGAGTACAATAGAGAATTGGGATTTCCATTAGTCCCTAGCTTGGGGATCATATGAGTTATCATATATTCAGAGTAGAAGGAGTGATAACTAGGATTGTTGATGGATGGTATGGATGCTTTGGTTGTTTTCTTTAGTAGGCTATCACTCATGGGTATCAGGGAAGTAGGTATTGAAGATTGGAATAAATGGAAGACTGGTATCCTTTATTTAGTTTATGGTATACCTTTATGATATTATCGAGTATCATATTGTAGTGTTATATGCTAACTCTTTAGTTGTAGGGAAATGTCAGTATGGTTCTTGTACCCATGTTCCTTACCATATTTACCTATATAGTATTTTGAGACTCATTTATCGCTCACACCAGATTCTTTTCCGACTTAAGGTTTTATGCTTTATTTCTTATTATCTTAAGTACTCTTAAATAAGTAAACTAGATAATAGGTCTAGGTGGCACAATAGTTGTTTTGAGGATGAGCTGGATGGAGCTATCTTGTATTATATACATATATGGAGTCTACGTTTATTCCGCTATGCAGCACTGGGGAGCCTTAGCAGTGACTACTTACTATTTGTATTTGAGACAGTTATTGAGTTTGTTTCTATTGTATGAAATCTACTATTAGTGTTTAACTCTGTGGATATTATACTCTAATGATTATGATCTATTCACATTGTAATTACTGTCTCTTCTTTTGTATATGTGCTATTATATTTTTTCCATGCGATGTGGGATATACGATTGGTTATATGCTTTATTGATTTGTTTCAACCTGGATGATTGTCCTATATCAGTTGGGCACGACAACAGTGCACTATTTATATACTATTGGTGCCGGTGGTATAGGGCGGTCGTCACAGCCTTTATCTTTTCTTTGGTCTCCCAAGTGCTTTCCACTAGGTTATCTCCCAATTGCACATAGGCTAGCTTAATTCTAGTTCTGTGCTCCACTATGCATGTGGTGGCATGAGGTGCTATCGGCTCCGTCTCTATATCTGCTAACTTAACAGGCTCTACTATGATGATGGTGTCATGTAGATTTTTCCTCCAGTGTGAAACATGAATGATGTCGTGGAGTCCTACAAATTTGTTTGGAAGCATTACTTGATATGCAAGTTTCCTCACCCTTTCCAAAATCAGGAAAGGCCCAACAAACCTCGATGCCAACTTCCCCCATGTGCCAAATCTCATAACCTTCCTGGGAGGGGGAATCTTAACAAACACCATATCCCCAACCAAAAATCCAATCCCTTCGTTCGTCTGTCAGCATAGGACTTCTAATGATCCTGTGCATCCTTCATTCACTATCTAATCATCTCTACACTTTTCGAGGTCTTGTAAATCAAATCTAGTCCAATTATAATTTAGTAGTTTCCTACCAATAATTAGGTGACTTGCACAGCCTCCCATATAAGGCTTTAAAGGGTGCCATGCCAATCATCGTTTGTTAATAATTATTGTACGCAAATTGTACCAAGGGTATATGATGCTCCCAATGTCCTCCGAATTCCCTGATGCAAGCTCTCAACAAATCTTCCAAAATTCTATTTACCCTTTACATTTGATCATCGATCCGTAGGTGGTAAGCGATGCTAAGGTTCAAAGTCATTCCTAAAGCTGACTGCAAACTCCATCAAAATTTGCTAGTGAATAAGTGGCCTCTATCACTAACAGTGCTAACTGAAACCCCATGCAGTCGTACCACCACTCTGATATAGATTTGCGCAAAAGATGTTGTTGCCCTATTACTCCTTACGGGAATAAAGTGGGCACTTTAATTGAGTTTATCCACTGTAACCCAAATTACCTCATTGCCTCTTTTGCTCCTAGGAAACCCATCTATAAAATCCATCATTATATGCTCCCATTTGCAAGTCAGAAACTCTAATAGCAACAACAGTCCTTCATGCTTTCCTTGTTCCGCCTTTATCTTTTGGCATGTCAAACACCAGATGGCATACTTCGCTATGCTTTTCTTTATCCTCGGCTAATAGAAAATCCACTTCATATCCCTATAAATTTTATCTCCACCGGGGTGAATAGTTATCCTAGAATAATGACATTTCGCTAGCACTTCCTCTAAACTTCCTCCACCATTGGAACATTTAGACATCCATCTCTCCTTGTCTCTCCTTGGCCATTGTTATCTCGCCTTTTGATCAAGCCGTATTCTAAAAGACTAAACGAGTCAAACTTGGAGTTATTGAGGCAAAGAGCCTAGAGAGATAGCCAGGAGTATAGGAAATAAGCATAGACAAAGTGCAAGGCTAATGCTAGATCAACTCAACCCAAAAGGACCCAGAAACCCTCAACGTTAAGGGTCGGTACCAACCTTACTCTATGGGTCATTACCGAGTCCTATTTCCACCTCAGGTGGACCCCATCTTCTTTCTGTAACCTTTGCTTGATACAAAGAGCCTACTTCTAACGTCGTTCTGTTGATCCAATGCAATTCTCCATCGATCTCCATGAACACTTGAAACTGCAACTCTATTCTTCCACAACTCCATCATTGGGATCTCGAAGCAAGCTAATATTGGTGCAAACAACTATGGAATCATGAAGCTAACCACTAGACAAGCTAAGATGAAGAGTAAGAGACATCCATATTAGCCATCCTATGGGTCGGTACCAACCCCTAATCTTGGAGTTGTACCAACCCATACAAAATGATGAGTTGGCACCTACTTTCTTGGGAGAATTGGTCTAAATCATGAATAACGGCTTTAAGATATTTTATGCAAGATATTAGACTCCCTACCTCTATAAATAAGAGGATATGGCTCATTTTTAGGATCTTTTGGCTCTATTTCTTCTGTACTCTATATTCTTGTAATTTTGAAAATCTAAGGGTTAAAGTTGTACTGACCCCTAATAACTTTTGGCTCCAAGTCAGATATAAGTAATAAAATCTTAAAGTAGACGTAACCGTTGCTTTGCCGAACTGCTATAAATTCTTATGTCTTGTTTATATCTCGTTTTTATTTATATTTCTTCATACTTTATTCTCTACATAAACTTCTGGGTGTTTGTGTCATTTTTGGTTCAAACATTTTGGTGCTTTCACTGTGAGCGATATTCTCAGGCTACGTGGATCCATCACCTGCTATTGGATTTCCCATATCCAAGAGATATATCCAATTTCTTTACCTTTTAACTCTACAACTCAGATTTTTAAAGATCTACTAAAATCTTTCTGCCATGGCTCTATCAAGAAGAGACCATTCCACCAACTCCAGAGCTACTACTGAAACCGAGAATCAAAATCCTTAGCAAGGAGATGGAGTTGTCCAACCTACCTAAATGGAGATCCAGACTCAACCTGATGTCGTGACTAAAATGGAGATGGATACGATGATGAAGTAGATGGAAGATAGATTCTAGGCTAGTCAGAATGAGATGAATCAGATGATGCGTTAGAGCTTGATACTGTTGAATGAGATAACTTATAACAGCCATAGAAGGAGCAGAAGGAACTCTAGTTCTTTATCTGAATGTTCCTCATCATCCGAGCAGAGACGAAGGGACATGAAGCAAAAGAGGACTCAGAATGCTGCTGAAATACCATACAAAGAAGAGGACGAGCCCGGCCCAAGTATGGGGATCGATATCGACCCAAGGTTAGGTGTCAGTAGGCCCAGAGCCCTCCACTGGAAGGTGGGTTGGACTTGGCTTTAGGACACGCTGCTGGTGGTTAGAATCTGATGAATCATGCTAGTGCTAATGATATTGCTCGCACGAATCAAGTAAGGGGGACTACCGGAAGAATGGATCTCCTGGAGGCTGGAGAACTTAGGTATCGAGAGCCAAATAGAGAGCGTTCGCTGGGCCGAACACCGGGAGCGGAGCCCGATTACCGCCATTCAGTCGAACCTGTAGACTTGGACTACCTGGAGGATATGTTCGAGAGACTTGTTAGCGAAAATCATTTCAGGAGTAATAATGAATGGGGTGCCTCTCCCAATTGGAATTGGTTTATAGAGAACATTTACATGGGAGATACCCTCGGAGATTCACAATACCAATTATGCCTTTGTATGGAGAATGCCGGACCCTAAGTAGCACTTGATGAAATATGAATGGCATATTGGTTCAGCCAAAGCTTCCAATGCCGTGAAATGTCGTTGTTTCTCGATTTTTTTAGAAGGAGTAGCTACAATATGGTTCACTTGACTTCCGCTAAGGTTCATATCATCTTTCGTTGGGTAATCGAGGAAGTTTGTAGAATAATTCCATTTACATACTGCACGTCCAAAGCATGTAATGTCTTTGTCAATACTCTTCCAAGCTGACAGAGAGAGTCATTGAAGGATTTCGTGAATCAATTCTATACAGCCATGACAGAAGCTACATAACCCAAGGATGACATAGTGTTGATGGCGTTGATAAGGGGGATTCATCTCGATACGTAGTTTGGGAATGGTTGGAATGGAAGCCCTTATCCACAATGGATGCCATCTATAGAAAAGCTAATGGGTACTTATGCTTAGAGGAAGCGCGTAAACATCCATGAAGGACTAGTGCTGGGAATTTAGATAAGGTGATATAAAGCAATGCTGTTGTAAAGCAGCCCTGAGAAGCTTAGTAAATGTAGATGTGAATGTTTGTTACAAAATAATAATTGGAAATGGAATGATGATGGGGCTAAGAAGAAGAAGTTGGATAACGGGAATTGAATTAGGTCTTCTAAGTATGACAACTACATCGAATTGAACAACTCGGTAGAAAATATCTATCTGGCAACTCAAAACACTTAGTAGTATAGAAAGCCAACACCAAGAGAGTCGACTAAGAAGGAAAGAAAGTCAGGCAAGTTCTACAGATTCCATGAAATCCACGGTCACAATAACAATGAGTGTAGATACCTACGGGATATGATTGAGGAGTTGATTCGCATGAAAAGGTTACATCAATATGTAAAAGCCCCGTAGTATGGCAAGCAGGAAACTCTAAAGCTCCTAGTTTGTCTTCCCAATAGGGGCAAGCTAAGCCTTGGCTGATGCATTTAAGCGGCTAGCAAAACTGTTGGTAATTAATACAATTATTGGTGCAATAAAACATGTAGAAAGTGAAAGTTGCTTCACTATTAAAGATGGGACTCTGAAAAACAATGCAGAATAATGACCGACGATATTGTTTTTCGAAATAGCGATGCTCATGGAGTGGAAGCTCCAATAATTGACCCACTCGTGATCATATGTACGATTGGTCCTACCATTGTTCGAAAGGTGCTCATTTACTGTGGGAGTTCAGTCAACATCTTCTTTAAGAAAGCTTATGATCAGATGATGTTGGAGGAGAAGGATTTGAAAACTTATAAATCTTGAATACATGGATTCAATGGGACGGCTACTGAGCCGATTGGATATGTAGAATTACCGATGGTACTTAGCAAGGGAGACCGCAAGCGAGTGTGAGTCGTGCCCTTTTTGGTGTTGGATATTTACTCAGCTTACAATTCATTTTTGGGCCGACTAGCCTTGGCTAAGTTCAAAGCGACTACACCACCTTGGTGTTTGACTATGAAGTTGCCTAAAGAGAATGGCTTAAGGATCATCAAGGGAGATCAGGAGACTGGCCGCGAATGCTACATCGCCAAGCTAAAGGAGGCAAGGCAATGGTAGAAAGGAATAAAATTAGAAAGACCCTCTGCATTAAGGCTTTGGACACATAGCAACTACAGCCTGAGCCACAACTCGGGCAACCTAGTTGGTTTCATGATGACATGGACTGATGTAAAGAGCCGAAGGTGGAAGAGCAGCTCCCGTTGAGTTGACGATCACTGTTCTGGTCAGTTAGATTGATCCGAATCAGGTCCTAAAGGTCGGATCACAACATGGTGCATTAGTGATTAAGGAGTTGGTTGGTTTTCTCTGGGCAAACCTGGATGTGTTTTCCTGGACACAATCAGGTATGTGTAGGATCTCGTCGGAGATGGTGAGCCATGCATTAAATATTAATCCCAAATGTGTTCTTGTGAAGTAGAAACACCACAGGCTAGGTCCAGAGAGATCCGCTACACTCTGAAGGACAACGGCTTCATCCGTGACACCCTGTACTTAGAATGGGTACCTAACCCTGCCTTAGTGAGGAATGCAATGGGAAGTGAAGGACATGCATAGACTATTCTGATTTGAATAAGACATGCTCAAAAGACAACTTTCCACTTTTGAGGATCAATCAACTAGTGGACTCAATAGCTAGACATGAGCTACTTTCATTCATGGATGCTAACTTTAGATACAACCAAATCCCGATGCAACAAACCAGCTTCATAACAGTCCTCAAACTGTATTGTTACCTGGTCATGCCCTTTGGATTGAAGAACATAGGAGCAACTTAATAGAGGCTTGTGAACCAGATGTTCAAATACTAGATTGGATATTCGATGGAAGTCTACGTGGATGACATGTTTGTGAAGTCGCGACGTTCAAAGAACCACGTTGATGACCTGGTAGAGATGTCTATTGTCCTCCGAAAATACGGGATGAAGCTCAATCCCTTGAAATGCTCTTTTGGCGTTACGTCGGGGCAATTCTTGGGATTTATTGTGAAATCCCGTAGGATTGAAGCTAATCCGGAGAAAATTGAGGCATTGAGAAAGATCGAAGCCCGAAGTCAATCTAGGTGGTCCAAAGCTTAAATGGAAAGGTCGCCGCCCTGAGTCGGTTCATTTCCAGAGCCATAGATAAATGCATCCCTTTCTTTGAGGTGATTAAGAAGGGAAAGAGGAACTTCGAACGAAACCACGAGTGTAAAGATGCATTAAAAGCTCTGGTGGATCAGTTGGAGGGACCCTCCATCCTTTCGAACCCGATGGATGACTAGGACTTGTTTATGTACTTGGCGGTATCGGTGCATGCTTTGAGCGCTGCACATGTCCGCAAGGAATCTTGATTCCAACGACCGGTCTATTACGTCAGTAAGCAGGTGACAGGTGCAACACGAAACTACCTAAAGTAGGAAAAGCTCAGATACTGCCTTTTGATCGCTTCAATAAAGCTCCACCATTATTTCAAGGCTCATCCGATTAAAGTTTTTACCGACCATCCTTTACGACAAGTCTTGCAATGACCTGAGACTTCTAGAAGGCTGTTGAAATGGAACATTGAATTGAGCCAATATGACATAACTTACCACCGTTGCAGTGCAATCCAGGGTCATGCTTTGGCGGATTTCATAGTTGAAATCACTACATGAGATGATCCTCGGGAGAGTAGTGATGGGAAAGAAACTGGATGAAAGTTGTACCCAGATGGTGCATTTAACGAACGATGTTCTAGTGCTGGAGTTATACTTGTTAACCCCCGAAGAACACCATATCTATTACGCATGGAAGATCGACTTTCCGGCAACTAACAATGAAGCTAAATATAAGGCCTTTATTGAGGACTCAAGACTGCTAAAGAGCCGGTATTAAAGACTTTACACACTTTTTGCAACTCCCAATCGGTGATTTGCCAAGTTCGAAAAGAGTTTCAAGCAAAAGGATAGAGACTGCCCCTTATCTAAACTGAGTCCTTAAGCTACTTGTTGACATTGAACATTACATAATCACGCATATTCTTAGAGAGGAGAATGAGAAGGCCAATTCATCGGCAAAATTAGCCAGTTCCGGAGATGCGCAGCTTATGGGCTTTGTTCTGGTGGAAGTACTTTCGGCTCCGAGCATCGACCAGATGGACGTCGATTAGATCTTTGAGACCGCCCATGAAAGGTAATTGTGGATAACTCCGATTCAGGATTATTTGCATAAGGAATCCTTTTAGAGATAAGGAATGATTGACGAAAGCTCCTTCGACATGCTTCATATCGTGTAGGAAGGAGTACTTTACAGGAAAGGTTTCTCTGTCCCCATGCTTTGGTGTATCGCTAACGACAAGGCCAAGCAGGTCCTAAGAGAGGTTCATGAAGGGGCCTGTGGCAACCACACCAAGGGGCAAACCCTAGGAAAGAAGGTACTCCATTACGGATACTTCTTGCCAACTATCAACTGAGACGCAGCTGATTACACCCGAAAGTGTGACAAGTGCTAGAGATTTGCTAATATACTAAGAGCCCCATCGACGGAGATTACTCAGCCAGTTCTTAGTTGTTTGTTGTCTGGGAATTGATATCATCGGTGTGTTGTGGATATCTAAAGGTGGCGCAAAGTACACCACCATCGTAATTGACTACTTCCCCGAATGGGCTGAGACAGAGCCACTGGCACGATCACTACAAAGAAAATAATCAACTTTGTTGTTCAAAATATCATCTATCATTTCGGAGTTCCACAGGCAATCGTAACCGATAATAGCACCCAGTTTGACAATATCGAGTTCAAAAATTTCTGCCGCCGCCATCGCATAGAGAAGAGATTTGCTACGGTGGCACATCCTCAGACGAATGGACATGTTAAAGCTATGAATAAGATTATCAAGTCCATTCTTCAGAAGCGGTTGGAAAAGGCCAAGGGAAAGTGGGTCGATGAACTTCCATTAGTACTATGGGCTTATCAAATAACTCACAAGTTAGCGACATGCCACTCTCCATTCGCCTTAACCTACAGTCAGAGGCTATGATTTCGGTTGAACTGGAAGTACCTTCTGATCGAGTGATTCACTACAATCCATGGACTAATGAACAACTCCTACTAGAGTCTCTTGATATGAGCAATGAGAAGCATGATGTAGCTGAGTTGAGGGTAGCTGCACACCAGCATAAAGTCGTATGATATTACAATATTAAGGTCAAGAATCGGACCTTCGAAGTTAGTGACTTAGTCCTCAAACGTTCTTCTCTGGCACTGGAAACATGGGCCCGACCTAGGAAGGTCCATATGCAATAGAATAGAGCTTGGAGATGGAACTTTCAGGCTTGCGACGACAGACAGGATTTCGCTCCCGAGGGCGTGGAATAGCGAGCACTTGCGATGCTATTTCACTTAGAAATAAATTCGTAAATAACTGGCTAGAGCCATGTAATAAGACATATTCTGTCATTTCCCATCTTTTATGGAATAAAATGGTTTCTTGTGTCAAAGACTATATCTTTCCATTACTTAAGAGTTCTGACTTGACCGACTCGAATGAATCTGCACGTGAATATTGTAGGTGCGCAGGTACCTGGATTTAGGTGCCAACCAAAACTTGTATGGTTCATGATTGAACCCTCAAAGTTCTTCTCGGTATCCAAAGATAGATACCAGCCAACTCTTGCTCCTGGTGTAGGGGTAGAAATATAAACTAAAATGAATGTGGCTTGATCGTCCGTCAACTAACTCTTATCCTTCGATCGGGGCCAAGAGTATAAACTAAATGGACATGACTCGACTGTCCATCAACTAACTCTTGTCCTCAGACTAGGTTAGGTGTATAAACTAACTGGACATGACCCAACCGTCCATCATCCAACTCTTGTCCTCGAATTGGGGGTAGGAGTATAAACTCAAACTAGATGTGACATGACTGTCCATGCATAAACTCTCACCATTGAAGCGAGGGCAGGAGTATAAATTGCAACGAATGTGATACGACCGTTCACTCGCTCAACTCTTGCCCTCGAATTGGGGGTATGAGTATAAACCAAAGTAGATGTGACAAACTATCCAATCCTCAACATATTTCCTAGAGTAGGCAAAACGAAACGTCCATACCTGGCGTAACGTGGATCTTACCTGTAAACATTGAATTGATGCCAGGAGTTAAGCACGATTGGAAATGAACATCTTGGATGAGCATTTACAAACTACGTTATTAAGTAGTTAATTTAGATTAGTGCCCAGAGTTCGGCGCAATTGGATATTGTGATCTTGGAAAAGAATACTCGAACCGCTGTTCTATGTGATTAACTCCAACTAATGCCTAGTGTTTGGCACTTTGATGATTACCTTACATTCGCAAGAGCAATGAAAGATCGGAGAATTATAAAATAGACTGAGAATTTAATCCAACAATAATCACTAAAAGAAATGGATCACAAGTACATTTAATGGAAAGTGCATTTCTAGAACAACTTAGACAAATTCACACAAAGATTTGACAAAATAAGAAATCTTTGTTATTAACATTCAAATTGAGAGTTAGAAAGCTAAGTACAAGTATTATTTACGCCTAAAAACAAAAAGCAAAAGCAGAGACTGAAACCGCACAAAGCTGGCCAAAAACCAAAATAGACTGCAACTACTATTAAAAGGTAAGTCTATCTACACCAAACAAACCGGCACTCATTTCCTCAGTTTCATTCTCCTTTATTTCTTCTTAGAGTCAGGAGAAACATCGCTCAAGCTTTCACCTTGTCTTTTCCTTGCTCTTGCTCCACTTCCTTTGCCTTTAGATGGAGCACTCTACGATGATCCAATAGGACACTATGAGCACTCCCAGGTGGAGGAACGTAGGTTGGAATGCTTTTCGAGGATCCTATGCACATGCTTCGAGCACTGCTAGGCAAAGGAATATGGATGGGAGCAAAGATAGTCTGCCCGGGCAAGGTGATTGATAGAGGAGGAGGGATGACTTCCATCTTCCCTGCTCGATCTCTGTAGCAAGAAGGATGTCCTTCCCAAGTTCTTGCTCAAGCTCATGTACGGTGGGACTTGACAAGGTCTTGGGGACCCCAATAGTAACAACATCTTCATCAATATGAGTTTCCTATGTCCCACTAGATCCTTCATCCAAAAATGCATCAATCATCTTCTTGTCAAAGCCAGGAGTATCTACTACCGGGATAGTTGGAATCATTGTTGAAGTGGTAATAGTAACTGATTCTGTTATAGGAACTTGTAGTCCGGGTTGAGAGTCCTTGTCGGGAAGAGGAGCAAGGTGGGGCTGACGTGAGGCATGAGAAACAAAGAGAGAGATTAGCTATATTAATCGGTGACAAGTTAACTTTCTAGAATACAAGAGAAGTCAATGAGAAACCTTATTTGCTTTGGAGTTCTGTAAGGGCCAGAGTGCCATCGGATTTCCCCTCAAGAATCGGAGAGAGAATGGTAGGATTATGGATATCAAGCCTCTTGCGATCATACCCAAGCATCGAAGCAGCTTGGGACCAAGCGTTTGGCCGGCAGTAGTATCATGTGGTGTCGATCCGGAGCCTTTGCCCAAATCATTATGCACCGTCGAGGCATGCTCTTGATAAAGAATAAGCTAGCCATCTTTCAAAATCTTGGGCTCATCTTCTACAAAGACTTCTTTCTCCAACTGCTCCAAATCCACCTCGCCACCTCGAGGAAAGCCTTTTCTTCTTCAACAATCCACTCCAAAGCGAGGGCAAGGATTATGGAATAATCATCTTTGACCCACTCCATATTTCAAAATTTGATTACGTTAGCATGGTGCTGGTTCAGCAGTGGTCCAAACTTCTCCATCACACACTCTTTTGGCCGCTATTCCATGGACTCAAATTCTCTTTTGACGAGTGTGTCAACATTTTTATTATGCTCGAGCACTTTGTCTCTTTCCTCCCTGACATGGAGCAACTCATTACAATAAGCCTGAGCTTGTTGGAGTGCTTCATCCTTTTCTTTAATTTCGCGCTCTATCTTGGTTTCAGCTCAGCTACGTTTCTGTTTATGGTATCCCTCTCCATTACCATAGAATGGTTTTGGAGGAAAGCCTTCTCCATTTCATCTTGATGCTTAATCCGCTTCTCTTAGAGTGCCTTGTTGGCCTCCTCGGCTTTCTTCTCGGCTTTGCTTGGGATGTTCTCAGTTTCTCGACCTCGGCATCGAGATTAGCAATGATTCTCTTATTGTCATCTTCGATGAGTTTTTGATTGTCGATCTCTAACTGCCTATCCCTGGATACTTTGGAAATTTTCTCAGCTACCTTCATTCATTCATTGCACGAGTCGTGAACATCGACCACACAACCGATGGCCATCTTTTAGACGTCGGTAGGAATTCTTTTCAAGTTAGGCACAAACATAAGACCATTAAATAAAATGTTTGGAAATTCTTCCTTTAGTTTGACCATTCGGGTATTGGCTGCAAAGCTGTTCCTCCATAGAGGTAGGTGGGACCATAGCACTTTCTTTGCCAGGCCGATACTGGAAAGTTTCTTAGCTACTCTTGTGATGCGTATGGTCAAAGGATCGACTAGAGTGAGATGGCACCATGGGTTGCATATTGATGGAAGCTGGAGGTGGATCGCGAGAAGCATCACTAGGCAAGATGTCATTGCGACGATCAGATTGCCTGTCCGGACCTCTAGGAGGAGGTGATCTAGACCTAGGGTGACTACTGGATGTAGATTCATGTAATGAGCGATCTCTATCGTAATTGCTTCTATCTCGGTCTTCTTTAGAACGATAGCCTGACTCATAATCGTAGCCACTTCCCTGATGGTACGAACTCTATCGAGGACTATGTGGAAGGAAAACAAGAATGAGTTAGATTCAATAAGCAAAGATACAATTCAAGTGCGAGTGTTGTAAATTGTACAAGTGCGTATGTGTCCTAGTGTCCCCCCGACGGACTATGAGCTAGAGCTCTACTTATAGGAGTAACCTCTCCCATACTGGTAGGTATGAAGTCCTTATCGATGTGAATAGAGGAGTTGATGCCCTCAATACTAATATTATCGACATCAAGAACCAAACTGGGTAGGAATTGGCCCTAAGCCAGCGAATGTGCCTGTCGAAGTAAAAGATGTAGTTTCTTCTGCATCTGTGACTAGTGGGGGCTGGGTAGAAGTCTGTGCCTTAGAGATTTTCACGATTAACCACTTCTTCGGAGTAGGAGATTGATCGTCCCCAAATTGTTCAGGAGGAGATTTATGACCCGCATTGATGTTACCCGGGCCAGCCTCACCACTTTCACCAATAATTTCGCCTTCCTCGGCGTATTCTAGTACTTGTTCAATATTCTCTTTGACACCAGCCCCATGACTTAGGACCGAGGGAAAATCTGGATCAGACTCGCCTCCTTCGAGCTAGTTATTTTCATCATCATCCTCATCACTGTAAGCTATTTGGATGATGCCAGTATTGTGGCCCTCTTCTAACAAGCCGTAGGCAAGAAGATTTTCAACTTAAAGGAAAGTTTTGATATCTCTATCTCTCACTGGAGCTGCCATAAGAGTGTTAACGGCATCTGAAAGTGCCGAGCTACACGGTCTTACCGTAACATCTGGGTAGTAAGGAAAGGATACGAGTTAAGTCTGTATATTATTAAACATATTCATATAATGCACATGGTTGGGAACTTACATCTGGACAGCCATCTACGTGCAAACTCAGGCAGACAACGGACATAGAACCACTCGATTTTGGAATAGCTCAACTTGTTCCATGTGCCGGAGACTACTCTGCATCCTCTGATCGATTCCAGATAGATTACGGATGGACTTTCTTTTTGACTCTTGAAACTGTATATATATTGAATCTCTTCGTCTCTGGGCACTTGATGTAAGTGTTCAGTAACAACCATGTATGTGCCAAGGAGAAAGGCATAGCTATTTAGGTGCAATTGTATTAGAGCAAGCCACATGAAGTGCGAAACTTGATGGACGGATTGATTGAATTATGGGACACAGCCCGCTAAGCACATGTATCTATTGCAGGCAATATAACCCTTCGGGGGATTGTGAGCTCTTTGATTGTGAGACGGGACCAAGATGTCATCGAATGGAATTCCATGCCTGTCGCATATTCTCCAAAGAGATCCCTCATCGATTTGGAGGCAACAGAATCAACAGGATTGTTTAAAATTACGGCATCCTCAAGGATGTCGGGTGCGGGGTCTACTTCTGGCTTATCTACCGGCTCAACCGGATTTTCTAGAATTTGTTGTTCTACTTGTGGATCTTCTTCTTATTGTACATGCTCTACCATAGTTTGTTGTACACATGCAATCGTAATTCAACTTGACTCGACGTCGGATTTGACATATCTTAAAGTAGATGTACCTATGGCTTGTGTAGAAGGACATTTGGAACGTCTCTGATCCATTTCTATAAAAAAAACTCGACAGATTATCAATAGTAGAAGAATAAGTGCAAGCTGTACCCCAATCCAAAAGTGGATTCTAGTGCGATTTCATGCGGTGTTGTGCAGTTTAGGTTTCTGATATTTTAACAATTCGTTTATAAATTCTGGATATCACTTGGCGTGAGCGTCATCATCGTCCATCTCGACAAGTTTCACATCATTGGCCATGCTTTGGAAAAGATTCTCATATGAACCAAAATTTAGGAAAACTGCCCAGGTGTTGGAGTTGTACCACTCCAAAACTTAAAAGAATTCCACTCCTCATCTTCCACTTCCACCGATCCCAAACCACGGCCGACCATGTCCAATCCCAATCCATGGTCATTGCCGTCCACTCATCCCATCCACTCATCCACATTCGTATTCGTAGCCGATTCATCTACCTAATTTTACACAATATAGAGTTCAAGAATTTAGGGCTTGGGTAGGTCAAATTAAGGCAAGGTGGAGTCGTGCTTAGGCAAAGTCTCAGGTAGCGGTGCTGGCAAGATCAGGGTCGGAGGAGATGCATTTCGGCAAGGATAATCAGCGAAGTTCAACTTGTAGGCGAGAGTTTTTTCAATAGCAGACCTGAGCTTGGGTCGATAAACGATAAGAAAGTAGGGAGATAAATGAAAGGAAGATGGGTTATATACACTGGACCCGAAGTTTTAGCATCAAAACTTAGAAAATATCCCAACTCTCGAGTCGGTATCGACCCTACCTATGGGTCGGTATCGAGTCCTAGAGTTAAAAAATGTGCATATATTTGTATACATATGGAAATGTGTTAGTGCCTACACATGGGATCGGCCATGTACTACACTCTTACCTACTCAAGAATGTGCACGTGAACATGTGTACGTATATATATCCTATACCCAGTGAATAGATTCAAAAGGAAATCAAATTGAAACCTGAGAGATCCATGGAAGGAATTGGTTTAAAATTAATCATCAAATTTGGAATGACGGAGCATGAGAGTACATCCTAGGTTTATAATCCCAGATGCTGGTAAAGCATCGCGACGAAAAATAATGGACATAACTTTTCATAGTAATGATTCGCAAAAAGGATAACGACCATTCAAAATACAGAGTGGAGTCCTTCTAGAAATTCTAAATTGTCTCGATTCAAAGCACATCATGTTTGAAATGAGATGTGCTTTGGGGGGCAAGTGTTATCCAGTCTTTTGATCGGGCCATATTCGTAGAGACTGGATGAGTCAAACTTGGAGTTATCGAGGAAGTTGAGCCCAGAGAGATTGGCCAGGAGTCTAGGAGACAAGCACGGACAAAGTCGTAAGGCTAATGCTAGAACTACGCAACCCAAAAGGACCCAGAAATCCTTAAATTTTAGGTTTGGTATCAAACCCACTCTATTGGTTGGTACCGAGTCCTGTTTCCATCTCACGTGGACCTTATTTTCTACCTATGACCTCTGCTTGATGCCAAGAGCCCACTTCCAATGTCATTCTATTGATTCAATGCAATTATTCATTGATCTCCATGAACACTTGAAGCTGCAACTTTGTTCTTTCATAACTCCATTATTTGGATCCAGAAGCAAGCTAATATTGGTGCAAAAAACTATGGAATCATGAAGCTAACCACTAGACGATCCAAGATGAAGAGTTAGAGGCAGCAATATTGCCATCCAATGGGTCGGTACCAACCTCTAATCTTAGAGTTGTATAGACCCATACAAAATGATGAGTTGGAACCTACTTTCTTGGGAGAATTGGTCTAAGTCATGGATAACGGCTTGGAGATATTTTATGCGAGATATTGAACTCTTTACCTCTATAAATAAGAGGGTAGGCTTATTTTCAGGAACCTTTTAGCTCTAGTTATTCCTTACTCTATATTCTTGTTATTCTTAAAATCTAAGTGTTAGAGTTGTACCGACCCCTAAGAACTTCTGCCTCTAAGTCAAATATAAGCAATAAAATCTTAAAGTGGACGTAGGCCTTACTTTGCCGAACCACTATAAAAAATTATGTCTTGTTTATTTTTCATTTTCATTTTCATTTATTCATATTATATTCTCTAGATAAACTTATAGGTGTTTGTGCCATTTTTTGGTTCAAACGGACATCCTCTTTCCTCTCTTGCATAACTACCGACGTTGGGAAATGTTCTCATCTACTTAGCTTGTCCAAAATCTCTATTATTTCTGCATCTTTCCTCTGTTCTTGCCCAATGCGGTCCATTTCAATGCTGGCCTAACTTCCACTACTGCCAAGTAGCCAAGAGTGGGTTATGTTGGTGGTTGGAAATTGAAATTTGAGAGGAACTCCAACTGCCTCCATTCATGTATAGCACCAAGAGTAGCATACCTCCGGCTAAGGGCGTCAGCACAACATTCCAATTTTCAGGTGTGTACAGTATCTAAAAATTACATGATGCTACAAACTCTATCCTCCTCTGTTGTCTATGATTCAAATCTTTTTGAGAAAACATGTATTTAAGGGATTTGTGGTCGGTGAATAACTCAAACCTTTCTCCCAAAAGATAGTGCCTCCACATCTTCAAAGACGATAACTGCTAACTCCAAGTTGTGAGTTGGGTAGCTCTTCTCATAGACCTTCAACCGCCTACCTACATAGGCTATCACTTTACCTTATTGCATAAGAATAGCTCCTAGCCTCATACTGCATGCATCGGTGTAAACCGTGAAAGGCTTCGGCCCATCGGGAGTGGTAAGTACTGGCGCACTAGTCAATAACTCCTTTAACATCTTGAGTGTTTCTGTGCATTTCTCATCGCATGCAAAGGCCAAAATTTTCTTAGTTAAGCGAGTCGGTGGTACCGCTATCTTTGCAAAGCCCTTGATGAATTTCCTATACTAACCCGCCTACCCATGGAAATTTCTAATTTCTATGGCATTCTTAGGAATCTTCTAGCTTTGAATAGCTTCCACCTTCGCAGGATCAACAGACAATCCCTTCTCGGCGACAATAAAGCCCAAATATCTCACCTCCTTCTTCCAAAAATGGCACTGTGAAAATTTGGCTTTTAGTTGGTGCCTTCTTAAGGTCCCTAGTACCTATCTTAAGTGATTTTCATTCTCACCATCACTTTTAGAGAATATAAGAATATCATCTAAGAATACTACGACGAACTTATTTAGCGGCCCCCTAAAGACTCTACTCATCAAATCTACAAAGTATACGGGAGCATTCATCAATCCAAAAGGTGTTGCTTCCCATTCATACATTCCATCAAGAGTGCGAAAAGCGGACTTCTGTTTGCTATCCTCGGTTGTTTACAATTGGTGAAATCCAGTGGCTAAGTCTGATAAAAGATTTTAACTTCAACAAGCTAGTCAAATAAGTCATCAATTTTTATGCATGGGATATCTATTTTTCTTAGATAGCTTGTTAAGCTCTCAAAGTCAATGCATAGCCTTAAAGAGCCATTTGTCTTAGCAGAGAAGACAGTAGATGCTTCCTATTTTGAACTACTATAGTGAATAAGTCCTTTTTGCAATAGCTTCGAAATTTGCTTATCCAACTCCCACCTTTCTTTAGGAGACATATGCCTTAATGGCAGTGCGACAAGTCTAATGTCCTTCTCTAAGTCAATCCTAAACTTGATCTCCCTTCAAGGTGGGAGACTAGAGACTTCTTCAAAAATGTCTAGAAAGTCTCGAACTATGGATATAGATGAGAGCTCATCTTGTGATAGGCTAAGAGAATATAAATGACTTAACTCGACCGAGTTTTGAGGTTTGCAACAAACATTGATATTTCGCCCCTTACAACTCCTTAATCAAACGATCCTCCTATCACAATCTAAGTAGCCTCATAGTGGGATAACCAATCCATCCTGAGGATAAGTCCATACCCCTCAAAACCAAGAACATATGCATTACATGTAAAATCGACGTTACATATATCAACAACTAGGTCTTTACGAATCAAAGAAAGGTATGTCGACCCCCAATAGGATTTGCCATGACTATTGGGTTTGTGACAACCTTGGTTTTTAGACTTAAGGATTTGACTATATTTTTAGCTATGAACGAATGTGATGCTTAAATAAGGTATGAGCATTATTTTCGAAGATAATAATTGTATCTTCCAATGTAGATTTTCCTTGGTCCATAAGAGGAGGTATACTTGAGATAGGTACAGCCTCAATGACATAAGCTTGCTTGCTTTGTCCCTTCTTTGCCAGATTTGGACATTGATTCTTGTAATGTCCCTCCTCGTTGCAGAGATAGCATCCCCCCTTGAACTCCACCTTCATCAAACTCAGTCCTTAGTAATGTATCCCTTCTTCCGATATGTTCGGCATGTCATAGCTCCTTTCTTGATCTTTCCTTTGGCCTTCTTATCAGCCCAAAATCCTCCTTTCTTAGCTCTAACTTGACTTTGCGCTATCCTACCTACTCCCTCTCTTCAACACCAACTATCTAAAGCAATGCCATTTCAACTATCATCTCATAAGTGGTGCTTGCAAAAATTTGGGTGAAAAGCAGCTCTATAAGTGGAGAATTGGGCCTTTTAAAAACTTCATAGCCTTCTTTATTGGAGTGTCAATAAGACTCAATCCAAACTTAGCTAATTTCGTGAACTTATTGATATACTTCTTCTACAACGTGGTGTCCCCTTACCTCGGTTGTATAAACTTCTCCAACTGCAAACTTACCAAAGCTTTGGACATGAATCATGACTCAAAGCGAGCCACAAATCATGCCTAAGTAATTCCTTTCTTTGCATTCCCTTTGACTGCAATGGTCAACCAATCTAATAACTCTCCCTTTGAATGTTATGCATCCATCCTCCTCTTGATCTAGTCTTCCCATCCATGCTCCTAGAATATATGTCCATTGTCATTAACCCCAACCTTTGTTTCAACAAAATATTTTGCTCTTGTACGCACCTTTCCTCCCATATTTTGGAAGTCTTTACACATTTTGGGGAAGTCGGGTGGGTGGGGTGCTACTTCAATTGGCGGAGTAGCTGGTGCCAGTAATGCAACTTACTAAGGAATGGGAACTTGCTCTATATGCCTTAAGTATTACTTGAACATCCTGGCATACCTCAAATGGTGGGTTCTTTAGTGGAGTAGTTTCCACCCCTCGAGCTATTGTATTCGGCCACAATCAACTATCTCTAGGTGTGAGTTTTTAGTTACAACTTCCTAAGATAGTGTTATTTGCTAAAATAAAAATTTTCCTTGTGTGTTTCCAAATGTTCATAAAAGTGTACATATATATAGTAGGGTTTTGAAAAATACTTTCAAAAATAACAAATATGTACTTTTATGTATGCATATCCCTGTTGATCGAGTAAACTAAGCTCATATACTAAGTATAATAGCCTACTCCAAAACATGCCTAATTTTTGACCTATTAGAAGCTCATCAAACCTTAACCCCATTCCAAAACTGGTTATTGATTGGTATAATTAACACAATGAACAATATAAAAAGCTATCTATTTATACTTTCATAATCTCATAGCGGAAGGGATAACATGTAATAATAGAAATAAGTACCCATTTCATAAAATAATATCTCAGAAATACATCTCAAAAATATCCATAATAGAATGTCTCAAAATAAACTTCAATATGTTTGAAATTGGGTACATCAAAATATATAAAAAACATAGATAAATAGAAATTGCTACAAATCTTCACCATCCCCTTCGTCTTCTTCTTTAGCATCATTTCTCCCTAACCTGTAATGAGGTGGAAGTCAGAATAACAATGTCTGGTGAATAAAAATCTCAAGTCTTACCATAATAGTATTTGGACAGTATCATTTAGGTGAGTAATATGCCTTACACATCCTATACTATATCCTACCAAGTATACCTCCAACTATAAGACCAAAGGCTCTTCCAGTCCAATTTCATAACTCTAATGAGGGTGCAACGCACTACCATTAATTATGACCTAACGATGCGACAGAAAGTACCTGAGCAACTTAGTGCCTCCTTTATGGGACTTTGGTAGACTTTGACCATTTAATATATGTACCCCAGGTAGATCCCCATCTTTCAATACCTAAACCAAAGGCTGATACCCATCTAGTACTTCCTACCTAACATTGTAAGAAGTTTCAACATGCCCCTTAATAGTTCTTCTATGGGAAGAGGCAGACCCTACAATACCCACTTAATACCTCAACTACAAAGCGGACCCCTACCCAGGATTTTCCCTACCACACCTAAAAGATAATCCCGATCATTTAATAATTCTTGAGTGAGAAGGAGGCAGATTCTACAATAGCCAGTTAATAACCCTAACCCAGAAGCAGGCCTTTATTGGGATATTTGTTGTATGACGCATAACCTAAACTATGATGCCTCACATTAGTCCAACTATTCATAGGTGCTAATAGCTAGATTAACTGGGTATACTTACCATATAGATTTAGGACTAATCTCACGACCACAATGGGTATTTATTATAGGTAATGTCTCACATCAGTCCCAAAGTCATCTTTTTGGTAGTCAGATAAATTGGACGGACTTCTATGTGCTTTTGGCTATCATCACATCCCTATAACTTTGTCATATTCTCGCTCTTCTAACATACTATAATATCTCATCACATTTTTAACTTAAGGCCATATAAGGAAAATTCCTTGTTTCTCCATAAGTTATGGATTAGTTTCCATAATAGTCCTTAACTTCCTTCCTATGGGATCTACTGCTATTTACTAATCTATTTAATCTATATGGTACAAATAATACTTTATTATTAATACGCTATTAATACACTTATATGCTATCAATATATTTATACATACGCATTATAGACTGATTAAATATTCTTAAATGTGTGTAAAAATATTCCTAGTCTAAAATTTGGCTTCCTACACTATTTGTTGAAATGTCAAAACATCCATATTCATACAAGCCTAAGTTTCATTTAATAATTTGCAAAATAGCTAATATCCTTAGCCAGACCAAACAGATTTTGTATAAACATATTCAAAAATGGAATCGAAATACCAAACTTATTTTACATTAATATAATAGAATCCATGCCTTTATATCAAGGAAACAAAACTTAAAATTTAAATTTTTTCTGGTTCTGTTCAACTTTTACATATACTATTTGTACCAAAATTAGGCACAACACTGTTCAGATGTATTTGAAGAGATCAAAGTAAAGAATATAAATGAAAAATGAGGTTAATCTAACAAACACGCCAAAAGCAGACAAACAGAAGTATAAGTACACAGAGATTTAGAGTGGTTCGGCGTTGTAGCCTACGTCCACTATAGAAAGTTTGATGTTTTTATTGATGATTCTCGTTGGTTACAACTGATTACAACAGTACATTCTCACACACTCAAGATACAATGAAGATTCCAGCAGAGTATTGACGTAGGAGAGTTAAAAGTCCATTTTTTAAAAACTTAGGACTGTTATTTACAGGTGTAGGCTGAAAATATCTACCTCAAATCTCGGAAGATTCCTTCTCTCACGTGGGAGGGCCTACCAGATCGATCCGAGGTAGATTGGGATCGATCCATGATCGATATGCATGCATTTAGTATCGATCCAAATTAAGTCCTTTTGGGCCGTGATCGATCATGACATCCTTACGCAAGCTCCTGTAAAAATTTGACAGCATTTGGACTTGTAGATTTTGAGTTATGATAGATCCAAGTTTGGCATTTCAATGGACTGGCATCTTCGTATTGCTCTGGTTCGTATCGGTCTATTCGTATCCATGCTTGCATGTGTCGATCAGGGTGACATGGCGCTATATTCTAGGATCGATCCACTTTTCATGCCGAGTGATCGAGTCTTCCTCTTGAACGTGCTTTGTTTGTATCGACCATTATAACTCCATTCCTATCGACCTTTTGCACTCTACTTCGTATCGATTCCTGAAGTTATTTCGTATCAATAGCTTAGCGGCCGCTTCGTATTGATAGATAGATGGCTCCTCTTATATCGTTCAGCAATGATCGATACGAACCACGTAGGTAGAAGAACGATACGAAGATTGTATTCATAGGACTAATTCGAAGTGACATTTGCGGATGGATACGAACTCTTGTTAACCATGATGGATACAAAGTAGGGTAAACTTGATGGATACGAACCAACGCTCACTTGATGGATACAGAGCAATGTAGAATTGATGGATACGAACCATATATGTTCCATCTAAGACTTGATCAATCAATATCTTGTGCATACGAACTCCGATTGACTTGAAATTTGGAATGTTGGCTTCCGTAGCTTTTCCTGTTGTGTCATATCAATTGTAGCTCGATCCGAACTCGGGCAAAATTTACCCGTATCCATAGTCGACCTGTGTGTAACCGACCTTCGGGGACGATCTGTCTTTGGTTTCCAGTCAATTTCTTTGTGTCACGGCCTTGTCAAAGCGGGATAATATTTGCCCCCCAAAGTACATCTTGCATGAACATAACGTGCTTTGAAAAGCTGCGACCTTTGGTTCGAAAAGTTCTATCTAATTCGATGAGTAATTACCTTTTCGTCAAAAAATGTAACCTTTTATTGATTCCCGATAATATAAATACTGAATTGTTGACTGCCAATGGTTGCACAGTGCATTGTCATAACTGAGTGTCGAGTGTTAGCAATCTGTAGTTCAACGTTGTAATTGTCACCAGGTGAGCATTCAATTCCTGTGAATTTTGAAAATTGAATGTTAGTTCATCATGTACGAACGTGTGTTAACCTGACTCCTGTCAACGTTTGCATGTTCATGAGTCGTCGTCAAGTTTCTTTTTTATATATCGAGTTCCGTATCAATCCTCTCCTGGATCGATGTGAAATCCGAGTTGTAACGACGCTCGATGGTCGTTTTAGCGAACCCCTTCGTATCGATCCTCGCCGGGATCGATTTGAGGAGTTGAAAAATTATTTTTGTATCGAGGGTGATTGATACATATCAGTTAGCCTTTTAAAACATTTCGTATCGATAGATAAAAATTTCTGTGGGCTACCAAGCAGTGGATATGAATCTATCTCCTATCGATAGATGCATGATAGGTAGGAACAGTTCAATCGGTCTTCATAGTATCGTTCGTAATGATGGATTGATGGATATGAATTGATATGTCCTAGATTGATGGCTAATGGATATGAACAGGTCATTTTGTATCGGTTGGAGGAGGAACTGCCTTTTACCGGTCAAAACAACTGGGAGATGACTCGACACTTTCTTTGGGCCGAGCCATATATAAAGGCTTTTTGTACTTAAGAAATTCTTTCACTTGCTAATTTTCCCTTCAACCATTCGTACCGATTGAAAAGCCAAGAAAACTGCTCTTGCTAGTGAATCGAATCAAACTCCAATTCCTCAAACTAATTGTCGCGATTAGGTAAATAATCGACCAAACTTAATCATAAAACGATGAGATCCGAATCTTTCATGCCATTCCATTTTCATTCATGGCCAAGTTTGGTGAAGAGGAGTCTGGAGATGGCCAGAGCAAGGTCGAGGATGGAGGAGATGGCATCTGAGTGGCTTTGGAGAAGATGAAGTGTGGGGATAGGAAGAAAATGCTCGTATCGATCTGGGATGAACAAAGGAACCGTATCGATCTAGTCATAGCAAAACTTCGTATCGAACAAATGAAGTGTTTCGTATCGGTTGGTGGTGGACTCTTCGTGTCGATCAATTAGTGGTGGTGTTCATATCGATCCGGAGCGACTGATACGAAATCTAAGGTTCCACGATCGATACGAAGCAAGGATTTAGCATCGATACGAAACACTTTTGGGCGATGGATACGCAGTACCGTTCCATGATCGATACGAATCAATGCTTCCTATGATCGATACAAACCATGCTATTGGTGATCGATACGAAATGATTTTATAGGTGATCGATACGAAGTGCTTCCTCCTCGATCGATACGAATGATCCATGTGGGGATCGATCCAAGCTTGAACTTGATGGAGACAAAACATAGCATGAACTCCGATGAGTTTCTGCCCTACATAATTGGACTTAACCGTTTCACTGCATATTTGACTACCTTTCGAAGGTCGTCGAGTGAACTGTAACTTGAGCAATCTGAAAAACTTTAACTTGGATCGATTCCAAAGTCTGGATGGCACGGTTGTGACGGTCAACAATGACGGTCACTCTGGTTTAATCTCGAAGTCTTGTTGTTTGAATATTGCACAAATCCTATAGAATTTCTAAGTATTATATAGCACTGCACTGCACAACGCATTCACGCACTTCACACTGGGGGAAACATGGGTTTATTGTCATCTAACGATGATTTTTACTGAGTTCAATAGCTATGGAACCCGGAAGTTTGCAATCACAGGATGTCTCGAGTCCACCGCTTCCTGCAATTGAAATGCCAGTTATTGCAGCCGACATTGTTAGCCCTGCTCCGGATGAACTAACGGGAGCAGTCATTATCGCACATCCACAAGACTCCGTTCCTTCCAATATCTCTGAAGATATGCTGAGGAGGATTTGTCTAAGGCATGGGCTATCAATAGACGATGTTTTGTTGCCAAGGCCAAAGGATAGAGCCTACACTCTCCCGGAAAGGCACACATCCTGCAATAGATTTATGTGTGTAGCTGGGACACTTCCTCCTTTTAACCAATTCATCCGAGAAGTTCTACTTTTATTGAGGATCGCTCCATCCCAATTACATCCGAATGGATATGCCCTGCTGAATAGTTTATTCATCGTCTTTATGGAGCACCTTTTTCGACCCCCAACTCCAGAGGAAGTCAGATATTTGTTTAACATAAAGAGTCGAGGAGATAATCCTTCCTTCACTTTCTTAGAGGTAGTTAGGAACTATCATATCGTAGTCGGGGCTTGGAGCAAGCTGAGCTATTTAATATCAAATGGTTCTATGTTCGGTGTCCATCGGGGTTCGCCAGACGGTGGTTAGCAAGACGTAAGTTCCCTAGCCCCTTTGCTGATTAATTGGATAATAGTAGTTGATGTCGAGTCTAAAATTTTCTTTCTTTTACAGCTTCAATTCCACGACTTGAAGGTGCACAGTTTAAGGAGATAGTAAGGGTTCTTCAAGAGGTGCCCTCCGAGTACAGAGAGATCGATGAAGTCCTCACGGATGAAAATATGATTTTCGTTGGGCTACTTGACAGAGATCAAAGCATTAGACTCGTAGGAGTTCTTAGGACGGCCCCGGTTTGGCAAGCTCGAAGGAGAGCTCCCAGGATAATAATTACTGAACAAGGCGGTGATGAGAATATGTCTGCTGGAGATAAGCCCGTAGTTGAGCCTTTGTAAAGTCCTCAATCTTTAGAGCGGAAGATAAGAGGCAAGTCTACTACTCGAAAATCTATAAGGCACAAAACTGTCATAGTCTCGTTGTCAACTACTAGTCAAGAGATTCCTCCTTCGCAGATGGAGAGCTCTTTTGCGGGACTGATGGACATCCATATTTCAGATGACCTGCCTTTGCACCAAGATACCAGGTTAGAGGGGCTCCAAAGCGCCTTAGACATAAGAGAGCCAACTCCTCCGAGTACGGCTATTACAACCGGTTGGTTGGGGGTTTTGCACGTGCATACACACACTTCACAGCAGCACACAATTTCTAATCACAAGCTATTCATCTCTAAAGGTTACCAACTCTGTTTCCCTTTTCATTTTACAGATACGATGTCGAGGCGGGGATCTATGCTTGGTAGTCTCCTTTCTGCGTGCCATTCATCTAGCTCATACTCTGAGTCTCGCAGACATGAGGCCAATAGAGAATGCAAACGCGGCTACTCTATTCAAGAGAGGGAGCGCTATGAGAAGGAAAAGGATAGGGAGAGGGAGAGGCAGTATAGGCGTCGTTCCCAGTCGCGCTATCTGCCACATAAAGGTCTAACACAACCTTCTGGCTCTGGCAAACAACCCTCAGAATCTTCACGTCAAGTACCACCTTCTCAAACTTCAAGGCCCGACGAACAATGTCGGAGGGTAGAAACTGAGACCCCCATCACCAATTAACAAGCCGTTACAGAACCCACCGGGGAAGGAGCGATTAGAATTGCTAAGTTGAAAAAGGATTTCCCGAATGTCTGCTTCGACGGCTTCATATTTCCTCCACACTTATAGCGAATTCTCAATGAGGTAGAAAAAATGATGCATGACCACATATATGATGTTTATGGCCAATATCAGGAATGGATGAAGACCATAAAGAAAGTATCAAAGGTGGCCTTTGAGCGGGCGAAGAGAATCGAGAAACTAGAAACCGATCTCGCTCAGAGGGACCGCATAGTGCAAGTGCTCACTGTTGAGAACGACACTCTGAGAAACTCGGAAATAGAGGCCTTGATGAAAGTTGATGAGGTAAACAAGAAGATGGAGCAGATGAGGCAAGAGCACCTAACTTTGGTCGATGATATAGGCCACAAAAATTCCACCATCACAACCGAGAGAGATAATGCGGTCAAGGAGCTTAGTGAGCTTAAGGCGAAGTATGCTGAGTTCATCAAAGAAAAGGACGATGCTAATAGGGCTGCCCAAGAGGCATGCGATCAAGCCGTGGAACTTAGGAGTGAGTGGGATGCGGCTGTACTAAAGGTGCAGGAAGCCGAGGCTAGGGTTGAGACTGAGGCCAGAGCGGCAGAGGCTAGGCTAGAAGGCGACATTGAGGATTTCCTCATTACATATAATGTTAATGTTCTGAAGCATCAAAATCTGAGCTGGCTCGAAGATTACCCATCACATCTGTATAATGCTTGGTGTCGCTTGGTTGAAGATGAAAAGGCGGATCATCATACAACATCTATTGATGAGTTTGAGCTCTTCAGGCCCAACTTGTAGCATTCCCACGGACGTTCAAGCAATTCATGAGGAAGAGATAATGGCGGAGATCAATGCTGAACCGGAAGTAGCCGCACAAGCCAGTATCATTGGAGGTGGTATGAGGGTCCTGGCCCGGCTCCTTTGCGAATGGTTTCTCTCGGTGGTATAGTTGTCGACACTGGCATGCCTCCCTTGTCTTCCAACATTGAGAGTGTTCCTATTCCTCTGACTTTACATTCAGAAAGTATTCCAATTCCCGTCAGTTCGGAGGAAGAGATTACCATAATTCCTCCGGTCGGAGACCAACCACCAAAAAGCAAAGGCTCGAAGAGACATCCGAGCGGCAACTCTAGTGGGTCGACGCCGAGGAAAAAGAAGAAGAAGCCGAAGGAGTAGGCGTGTGCTTTTACTTCCTCTTTTTGGTAGATAGGTAGGATTTCTTTTTGCTTTCTGTAGGCCGTGTATAGATGCGGGTTCGGCCCCTGCCTATAGGAATTCTTGATATAATTTTTGTACTTATCCTTTTCTTTCAAAGAATAGTTGATATGAAAATCCATTTTGTTTTCAGCATAAATCTATGTTTATTTGTTTAAGTGTTTTAGCGCTCGAATTTCCATTCAATGTACTTGTGAGGCTTCAGTCTCTAAATAGGACTTGAGTTCGGTTGTTAAGTCCCGAAGTCATGGCTTCGGGTCATAACCAAACGTTAAGTCGAGTCCCAATATTGCACTGTCTCGATCAATAGCTAGTACTCGAGCTTTGCCTCCAGTCTTGGGGATGAATTGAAATGGTCGACCGATAGTCGCTCATCGATAAGTACTTGCATCCGCACTCTGGGGGTCAAGCTTGAGTGTTGGCGGTCGGTTGCGACTGCTCATCATTTAGAATCATATCCACGCTTTGGGGACATAGAATAATTCACGGGTGGTCGGTCACACCCATTTAACACTTGGAGTCATATCCGCACTCCGGGGATAAGAGTTGTTTTATGGGTAGTTAATTATGCCCGTTTAATGTTTTATACTCCAGTTTGCGCTTCGAGAATCTGGACTTGGTTGGTGGGCGGTCAGTCACACCCATTTTGGTGTTTATACTCCAGTCCGTGCTCCGGGGACTTAGAGTTAGTCGGCGGGTGGTCAGTCACACCCACTTTAATATTTATACTCTAGTTCACACTCTAGGAATCTGGAGTTGATTGACAGATGGTCATTCACATCGGCTTAAGTGTCGGGGTCTCATTCACACTCCAGGAATGAGATGTCGATCAGGAACGTGGACGATCGGATCACATCCACCCTGAGTAGGCAAGCAAAGTCATAGATGGACGGGTCCATCCTCCTCGAACTTGCAAAAATGAGGACGAGGTCGTGGATGGACGGATCCATCCTCCTCGAATTTAGATTGTACACGGGATAAGTCGTGGGCAGACGAATCCACCCTCCTCGAACCCATGTTTTGGATTTGAAATTTATACTCCATCTTGCACTTTGGGAACCAGAGTTTGTTGAAGGATTGTCGTGTATCAATCCTTTTTGGCTTCAGTGTATGTTTGCCCCCGAGCCTTGGGTTTCACTTAGCGAGTGACCGATCATATCACAGTCACTCCCTATTTGAATGAGTTCCACCATAGGATGGAACTTAGCTCTCAGTGCATTGTGATGGTCGCAAGACACATTTCAAGAATCGCGCTCTGGCTCGACGAGTTTGCATTTTATTGCTAAAATAAGAAAGTACGGTGAAGTCAGTTGCCTTATTACAAGTTCAAATTTTGAAATGCATAAACAAATTTCAAATGAAAAGCAGACTAAATGAACAAATAAAGCCTGTTATGTGTAATAGCGACGGAGATTCTCGCTATTCCAAGCTCTCGGCAAAGTGAGACCATCAACAGTTGATAATTTGAATGTGCCATCTCCAAGTCTCCGTTCGATGACATACGGTCCTTCCCATGTTGGTTTCATATGCGAAGGGACCAGACAGATTCTCTTGAGTATGAGATTGCCAAGTTCAAAGGTTCAGGGTCGGACCTTAGCATTGTATAATCCGGCGACTCGACTTTGGTGCACGACTGCCATCAAATCAGCCTCTTTACGCTTCTCATCCAATAAATCTAGAGATTCGACGAGTAACATGGCGTTTATCTTCGGGTCATAATATGTCACACAATGAGAAGGTACTTCCAATTCAACTGGAATAACAGCTTCAGAGCCGTAGGAAAGTGAAAATGGAGTGTGGCCGGTAACAGACTTGTGGGTGGTTCGATATGTCCATATGGCCATGGGAAGTTCATCGACCCATCTGCCTCTGGCCTTTTCCAGTCGCTTCTTCAGAATGGACTTGATAACTTTATTAACAATTTCGACCTGTCCATTTTCTTGAGCTTGAGCAACCGCTGAGAACTTCTTCTGAATATGGAAATGTTGATAGAAGTTCTTAAACTTAACACTGTCGAACTGGGTCCCGTTGTCAGTGATAAACGTATATGGGAGGCCAAAACGACAGATGATGTTGCAGACAATGTTTGTCGATGGAAATTCTATCGGTTTAGAAAACCGTCGAACGAATTTTGAAATAAAAATATAACCGCAAGCGCACGGCGTACTATTGAAGTACATGGTGAGTACGGGTCGATCCGTAGGGAATTGATGATTTTAAAAATCTATTCAATCAAATTAAGCCAAAGTCGAGGGATAATAAACTAACTAAAAAAAGGTAAGAACAAGCTAGAACTAAGGAGAATAAAAATATGAGATTAAAGAGCAATTTAGAGGTAAATCCCCTCTCATGATCACATAAATCAACATAATGAAATTATGATCTCTTTTTGGTCATTTGTGAGTTTAGTTGATGCATTTATCATAAGCATGGCCTAATTGTGTTATTAATTAACACACTTAAACCATCAAACTTTAATGCACCCTCTAACCCACTTACTAACTTCAATGAAAATGATATGAAATCAAAAGTAGAATCTATTTTAAGCATGGTTTATTAACAATTGAATTAGAAACATAAACCATCAAATTTTGATTCTAAATCCACTTCCATTACCATGATCATATGTAGATGAAGAGGTAATTAGTGATTTATATGACTAAGCATAGCCTATTTGTTTTGAACAATATAAGCTATCAAACTCAATATTAAACACAAAACCACACAAACATATACTTTCCATTAAGCACAAAAGAGACATAAAAGAAATTATGTTGCATCTACATGATTCAAGAGAGCTTCATTACCCCTAAATTGAAGGGATTAGCCTCTCATTTTTGTTATCAAATCAACAAATGTTGAAAGCAACATTAAACAAACAAGAGGAAAAAGAGAGAAAAAAGAAGGGAAAAACTAATCTACTTGCATGAAATAAGAGAGATCTACACTACAACATGAAAGGAAAAGAAGCATGTAAAAGAAAAGAGAGCACTAATTAACATTAAAAAAAATGAAAGTTACATGAAATAAAAATATGGCTAAGTAGCCATGAAAAGAGAAAGAGAAGAGCTTTGTTTATTTTTGAGCCTAAACTAAAGTAAAGAGAGACCAAGGAAGAGAGGGTTACATGAAACATAAGGGGATTTTATACATGTGCTAAACCCTAATTCATATTTTTGGTGAATGCCCAAAATACCCTCTTAGGAAGTGTGGTGGCCAAGTTATCATTAGCTTCAATAATCCCTCACTTAAATGTATAGAAGCCATTAATTCCATAAGCATGTGCATTAGCCTTTAAATTGTACATTAAGGTAGGTGGGTAGGTGGGGTCCTCCATTATCTTCACTTTGAATTATTTTCATCTTCATTTGTTCTCTTCACTCTTGTGCATGCATATATCATCATGAAACCACTTGTATATGAATTTAAATTCCTATAAAATAATATAGAAATTTTCAATTAAATTTTAGAAAATTAATATATGCACAAAAATGACCATTTTGCCCTTGGATGAAGATGAATATGTGACAATTTTGAAATAATTTGAATTTTGGTTTAAACAAGTTAAAATACCCAATATGATCATTTATTTAATTTAAATAGATTAAATATGGTGGTAAAAATATACACATTTACGTGCACATCAGACAACAAAGTTGATTACTTTCTTTGTTGTGATGGTAGCAAGGGGATCAGCTTCTGCCCATTTGGTAAAGTAGTCAACTGCAATGATGGCGTATTTCGCACCACCTTTAGCCAGAGGTAAGGATCCAATTATATCGATGCCTCACGTGGGCTAGGGACTGACCATCTGAGTGATTTCGGTAGGCGGGGCTCTTGGAATCCGGGCATGCTTTGGCATCTATCGCATTTCTTGGTGTAATCTAACGCATCTCGATTCACCATCGACCAATAGTACCCGTATCGAAGTATTTTATTATCAAGAGCTTGCCCCCCAGTGTGATCGCCGCATTCTCCCTCGTGCACATCATGTAACACTCGTTTGATCTCGTCATGGGCGATACACTGGAGTAAAGGAACAGTGTATCCTTTTTTATACATGACTCCATTCTGGATAATGAATCGTGAAGCTTTTCGGAGAACTTGTCTTTTCTCACTTCTGCGCTCAGGCAAAGTTCCATGTTCAATATAGTTTCTGAGTGGGGTCATCAATGACTCCTTCTCGGGCATTGCCTCATGCACCCAGTCCGTTTCCATCTGATCGATACTCGGAGAGATAAGCGTCTCAACGGGGACGAGTCCCATTTGTTGTGCTTCACCGGTGCTGGCTAGTATTGCCAAATAATCTGCCTTTTGATTGTGCTCTCGGGGTATGCAATGAATAACGTAGTAGTCGAACTAATTCAACACTTCTTGAGCCCAAGCAAGGTAAGCAGCCAATCTTCGATCTTTGGCTTAGTATTCTCCTCGAACCTGACATACGACCAGTTGCGAGTCGTAGTTGATCTCCACAGCAATAATTCTCAAGTCTCTGGCAAGTCTGAGTCCGGCGAGTAAAGCTTCATATTCGGCATCGTTATTAGTTGTGCGAAAGTCAAACTTCAAAGCATAGCATATGGATCAGCCTTATGGAGTTTCGAGTACAATTCCAGCACATGAGCAGCGATCGTTTGATGCACCGTCAGTGTATAGCTTCCATACATATTTGGGAGATTCACTGGTTTCGGACAAGTTCTCCGGTATAGTAAATTCAGCTATAAAGTCTGCTAGAACTTGTCCTTGGATGGCTCGTCTCGGTGTATAAGCAATATCAAACTGACTCAAACCGATGTTCCACTTGAGCAACCTACTAGACGTCTCAAGCCGCGTAAGGACCTGTCGTAATGGCTGGTCGGTGTAGACTGTGATCGGGCAGGCCTGGAAATATGGATGGAGCTTTCTAGAGGTAATGACAAGGTAGTAAGCGAGCTTTTCTAACTTTGGATAATTCCTTTCCATCCCAGTCAATCATTTGTTGACATAATAGACTGGTCATTGGACCCGATTCTCCTCGCGAACCAATGCGGCACTGATGGAGTTTGCTAAAACCGCCAGATAGATGTACAGTCTTTCATGATCAACCGGCTTTGATAGAATTGGTAGCGTCGCTAGGTGTTGAATCAGTGCTTGGAATGCGCCTTCGCACTCCTCAGTCCATTCAAAGTTCTGTTTTCCCTTCCTGATTAGATCGAAGAAGGGAATGCATTTATCGCTGGATTTGTAAATGAATCTTCTCAAAGCTGCCACCTTCCCCTTGAGGCATTGTACTTGCTTTATTGTTCTGGGAGTCTCGAGATTCCGAATCCGCCAAATCATTTCAGGATTGGCTTCAATGCCTCGACCATTGACAATGAATCCTAGGAACTTTCCGAATGAAACTCCGAAGTGACACTTCAACGGGGTGAGCTTCATTCGGTACTCTCGAAAGATGTTGAACATTGTTTCTAGGTCTTTGACATGATTGATGGAGAGTCACGACTTTACAAGCATATCGGCCACGTACACCTCCATAGTTTTCTCAATCTGGTTGGCGAACATCCGGTTGACTAGCCGTTGGTAAGTTGCTCCAGCGTTCTTGAGTACGAACGACATCACTTTATAGCAATAGAGTCCTAGATCGGTGACAAAGCCGGTGTGCTCCTGATCGGGTAGGTGCATCGGTATCTGATTGTAGCCGAAATATGCATCCATGAAAGACAAGAGCTAGTGTCCGACCGTTGAATCTACAAGCTGATCGATTCTGGGAAGCGGAAAACTATCCTTGGGGCATGGTTTATTCAAATCTGAGTAGTCTACACAAGTCCTACTTCCCTTTGGATTTCTTGACAAGTACCGGGTTGGATACCCACTCTAGATATAATGCATCTTGGATGAACCCATTCGTCTTGAATTTATCCACCTCTTCTTTCAGGGCGGCAGATCTCTATGGATCCATACCGCGCCTTTTCTATTTGACCAGGACATGCCGCGGGTCAATATTCAATGCATGGCTTGTGATGTCCGGCGAGATCCCACACATGTCTAAGTGTATCCAAGAAAATACGTCGAGGTTTGCCCGGAGAAATTCAACCAATTCCTCTCTCATTTGTTGGCTTAGTTGAGATTCGACCTTTATCATTCTGGAGTCATCATCATCATCGATCGGAACATCGATCGTCAACTCTACCGGGGAAGCCTGACCGTCTTTGACTTCCTCTTCATTATCATCATCCCTTGGATCAAGATCTTTTAGGAATTGGTTGTGGCACCCGGGCCCAGGCCCAGGCGTTAGCTATCAATTATCAGTAAAAATAGATGCAGAGAGATTCCTCTACATCCTTGCCCTTTTCCTTCCGCTGCGCCTCCTACAGCTCAGTAACATAACAGGCTCATGAGTCGCCTAATCTCCTTGAAAAACTATAACCCCGTTACCTGTGGGGAACTTAAGAGTTAAGCACCTTGGGGCAATGACTGTCCTAAATTTAGCTAGGGCCGGTCGGCCCAAGAAAGCGTTGTATGGAGAATTGATATCCAATACAATGAACTGTAACATCCGGACTCTCCGGAGATCTCTGATTCCCAACTCCACTGGTAACTCCACCATCCTAGTGGGTATCGTTGCACTTCCATTAAAGCCATGTATGCGAGACTAACATGGCTTCAAGTCCTTAGCTTCCATTTTCATCTGGTCATAAGCTCGTTTGAAGAAAATATTCATGGAGCTTCCACTCTCTACCAAGATCCTCTTCATCTAGGCAGGACCTACTTGAGCTGATATGACCAGTGGATCAATGGTGGGGGCTTCGATTTTATCGGCATCTCTATCTCGAAAACGATGTCGTCGGTTATCGTCTTTTGTTGTTTTGCTAGAGCCCCTTCATCAAGATTACTACAACATTCGAAATCTGCATGCCTAAAAGAGCTGGCATATGACTCCATTTCCTTCCAGCTCCGATCAGTTGGGTGAGGACCACCACTAACTGTGTTAATAACCAACCTACGCCAGTACGTGCGGGTTCCTTCGGTCTAGCCTGATTCTAAACTTGATTCTGGTTTGATGGGCCCGCACCTCCAGCCCGCGGCACCCGAACAAATTGTTTTAACTTCCTATCTCGAATTAACTTCTCAATGATGTCCTATAAATGGCGACACTCATTGGTATTGTAACCATACCAATCATGGAATCTATAGAATTTCCCAGATTGAATTTGCTTTTCGGATGAGTGCTTCGGAGCAGGCTTCTTATATTGGCCAGTATTATAGGTTTGCAAATAAACATTCTCCAAGGATGTATTCAATGGTGTATATTGGTCAAACATCGAAGCTCTGCGTTGCGGTCTGCGATTTTGATCTCGCTTCTTACCCTGACCTCCATTGCCTTTCTGCTGATTCTGCTTATTCTGTATATTCAACTGCACTTTACCAGAACTCTCGTCGGTTTGTTTCACAGCAACGTTACTTTGAATGCCTTCGACACTGGGACCCGCATCATCCTGCTTCCTAGATCGTCTGGCATTTTCCCTTCTCAAGAACTGGGCTGCCTTAGCATAGAAACGATCCAACGATGCAGGTAGCTTCCCAGCCAACCAATTGCCAAATTCGGAATCGAGGTCGATTCCCTTAGTCAATGCCATCAAGATTGAATTGTCATTTGGATTACTGGCCTCAGCACGGGTAGCTTGAAACCTTTCCAGATAATGTCTGAGTGTCTCTCTTGGAGCTTGAGTGACATTGGATAAGGTGTTAACATCCATCGGCCTCATGACGTGCATAAGAAATTGTTCAACAAACTTGGTTGCCAACTGATTAAAGCATGAAACAGGTCGAGGTGGTAAATGAGTAAACCACATGGTACGATGCCCCCTAGGGAAATAGGAAAGCTTCTACACTTGACCGCATCGTCGACTCGTGCGGCATTCATTAGCCATTCATACTTCAGGGTGTGTTGGTTAGGGTCTGAACTCCCTTCATAAACAGGTAAAGTTGGCATTCTGAATTGACGAGGCGGTTCAGCATAAAGGATGTCATTAGTGAATGGAGTATGACTTCGAAAGATTCCCCAATCATCATTGGTGAGGCCTTGACTTTCACGGATCATCTGATGGATCATGGTTGGAATATCTAGCATTTGGATATTCTGAGCTAAGGTGTAGTCGGGTTCCACAATGCAAGGACGGTGCGGGCACGGTCGACGGTCCGTGCCTTGCCTCCTTGGTTCCAGGTCTTCGGGCACATAGGGTTCAGGAGTACGATTGTGTTGATGAAGGTTCAGATCTGCTCGGTTCCGATTGTCAGCTTCCAAGTCTGTGGCGGCGGCGGCACGGCCATCAGCAATGTGATAAGGAATTGCCCCTCCTCGGGAGGAGGGTCTAGTCTGGTGACTTGTAGATGGACCAACTCCTACTTGTCCAAGATTCAGAGTGCGCTGATGCCCGGGAGCTTGCACATAGCTTCCATCCAGTCGTGGACGTGTGGATCTGTGATTGCCATCATAGGAAGCTAAGCTTTCAGTGGATGAGTAGGAAGCTTGATCCCTTCTGGATCTCCTTCGTCTTTCTTGATTCAGTCGGTTGGTTAACTCCGTGTTGGCACAGATCTGCTAGGTAAGCTGTTGGCGGCTTTGGGTCAGTTCTTGCATCAACATCTGGAACTCCTCCCTGGTGACAGGGCCTTGTGGATCTAAAGGTTCAGCTGAATTCTGACCTGTAGCAGGCAGCTGCGCAGGGTTCTTTCTATCTCGTCCTTCCTGATCTGCAGCGGTTGAGGCGGTCCTAGTGGTAACCATGGTGAAAGATGTATCTCCTTCCTAGATTTGATGCAATCTGAATAGGCTGGAAGAACTACTGGATATGAGATCTGGATCTTCTCCTTAGATTCTTGCAATCCGACGACGGTAGTAGATCCAAAGAGCAGGAGAAAAGCTGGGTTTCTCAGTGAAAGCACCAGAATGTTTGTTCCAAAATTGGGCACAACACTCTTTAGACGTATTTGAAGAGATCAAAGTGAAGAATATAAATGAAAAATGAGATTAATCTAACAAACACGCCAAAAATAGATAAACAGAAGTATAAGAACACAGAGATTTATAGTTGTTCGACGTTGTAGCCTACGTCCACTATAGAAAGTTTGTTGTTTAATTGATGATTCTCGTTGGTTATAACTGATTACAACAGTACACTCTCACACACTCAAGATACAATGAAGATTTCGGCAGAGTATCGGCATAGTAGAGTCAAAAGTCCATTTTCTGAAGGCCTAGGACTGCTATTTATAGGTGTAGGCTGAAAATATCTGGCTCAAATCTCGAAAGATTCCTTCTCTCACATGGGATGGCCCACCAGATCGATCCGAGGTAGATTGGGATCGATCCATGATCGATACGCACGCATTTCGTATTGATCCAAATTAAGTCTTTTTGGGCCGAGATCGATCATGAGCATTCTTGAGATGGTACGCAAGCTTCTGTAAAAATTTGGTAGCATTTGGACTTGTAGATTTTTAGTTATGATCGATCGAAGTTTGGCATTTCATGGACTGGCATCTTCGTATCGCTCTGGTTCGTATCGCTCTGTTCATATCCATGCTTTCACGTGTCGATCAGGGTGACGTGGCGCTATATTCTAGGATCGATCCACTTTTCATGCCGAGTGACTGAGTCTTCCTCTTGAACGTGCTTTGTTTGTATCGACCAGTATAACTCCATTCGTATCGACCTTTTGCACTCTACTTCGTATCGATTCCTGAAGCTATATCGTATCGATAGCTTAGTGGCCACTTCGTATCGATAGATAGATGGCTCCTCTCGTATCGATCAGCAAAGATCGATACAAACTATGTAGGTAGAAGACAGATACGAAGTTTGTATTCATGGGACTGATTCGAAGTGACATTTGCGGATGGATACGAACTGTTGTTAACCATGATGGATATGAAGTAGGGTAAACTTAATGGATACGAACCAGCACTCACTTGGTGGATACAGAGCAATGTACAGTTGATGGATACGAACCATATGTGTTCCATGTGAACTTGATCGATCAATATCTTGTGCATACAAACTTTGATTGACTTGAAATGTGGAATGTTGGCTTCCATAGCTTTGCCTGTCGTGTCATATCAATTGTAGCTTGATCTGGACTCGGGCAAAATTTACTAGTAACAATAGTCGACCTGTGTGTAACCGATCTTCGAGGATGATCTGTCTTTGGTTTTCAGTCAATTTCTTGGTGTCACGGCCTTACCAAAAGGCGGATAATATATACAGCCTCTAAGTGAAAAATGGGGTCCACATTTATTTATATTACGGAAGTAGGCGGTGCAAACTAAAAAAAAGGAAATCCATATCCGTTTTCTAATAATTTTCTTTTTGAACCTTTTATCGCAACAACGGAAATTGAAAGTGGAATAGAACATTAATTATTCAAATTGCAAACTACAAATTGTTCTACTATATTACTATAAAATAATTGAAGTTATAATAAATCAGAGAATTGACATTTTATTTAGCGGAATTTTGGTGTTTTAAGGTTTAGGATTTTCTCATAAAAAATTCCCCAAGGCATAAAATAAATCCAAACTTTTACTACACAAACTAATAAAATGTGAAAACTTAAGATTTCTATTCATAGATACTTTCCTACTTCCTTTGGATTTGATTCACGCACTTGCCTAACTACACCTTTAGATTTCTTTTTTCTGAAATGTACAACCATTCAATTGTTTACAAATTAGATTCAGAATTCAGAGATTGGGGAAGAATAAAAATAGAAAATGTGTGTGTGTGTGTGTGTGTGTCTGTGTGTAAACCTATTACATTTTTCCCTTGGGTTTGAATTCTCGAATCTAATCGAGGAAGAAGAATGATGGAGTTTCGCTAGCATTCCAAATATTTTATGAATAAAAGTGAGGAGGCTTGCCTCTTATTTATAGTCACACTATAACCATATGATATAAGTCGGTTTAAAATAATAAAATATGGACCATTTTTGGACTAATCAAACCCTAACCGCCTTAAAAGCACCAGTTAACTGCTCACCTTAAGTGGCTAGCGGTTAACCGATCAAGGTTAAGGGATTGACTTATCCCCTATCATGGAATGTGAATTTATTGCTGTCATTTCTTTGTTTATTTATTTCTCTTTTTGTTTCTCTTAAATTAATGTTTATTTAACATTACTTAAACCCTAAGCTTCCTTTAACATTAAAATTATTTATTACCGTTTTAATTTTGGCCATTAACGTTATTTAATTTTTAAATTTAATTTCCTTCAATTATTTTAAATTCCATAACTTGAAACGTCAATAACTTTTCTGTTTAAACCCTGATTACGAAACTTTATGTATGAAAGTTGATTTGAAAATCGCCACGAGCACAATGGCGTAACTTTCATAGCAAAACTCTGACCTTTGTGAAATTTTCCTTTTTAGCCTTGTTATTAATTAATTAATTCTTATTAATGTTTGTGAGTTGTTACACCGGTGTTGAAGGCATCTGCTTTACATGCTGTCCCGACTTCGTCGAGTGCTCCCTTGACGAAGGAGAAAGGGAAAAGTATCACTACTCAAGGTATGCTTTTTTATTTATAGTGTTTCCATATGTGTTTTGTTTGATATCAGAGCTTCACATTTCTTTATATTAAGTAACCTGGTAGATAGATTGGGATTTAAACCTGAAATAGATAACCAACCTTTGGTAGTCACAAACCCTATTGGAGCCCTACTAGTCTTTGTATGTTTTTCATGGTTTGGTCTTATGTAGTCATGGATACACTTTTGTTTATGATTTCTTTGTATTAGACTTCGTTCAGTTTGAGACTATCTTGGGGATGGATTAGCTGAGGAAGTATGCAGTATTGGTTGATTGCGAGAAGCTGTTGGTGAAAATTAGGACTGAAGAGGTGCAGAAGGTAGTGATCGGTTGCCTGCCAAAGGATGGAATATGGTTAGCTTTCTATATTTGCTCGAGGTTCCACAGGATGAGTCATCATTTATTCCTACCGTTAGAGAGTATTCGGATAATTTAAAGAAGGTGGCCTAATTACCACCACGTAAAGATATTGAGTTATGCACAGATTTAGTGAAGGATGTCAAGTCGATAGTTATGCTTTTGAGGCGTATCACACCCAAAGAGCTGAAGGAGTCAGAGGTGTAAGCGTATGACCTGTTGAGGCGAGGGTTAATTTGCAAGAGTATATTGGAATGGGGTCTCGATCATTGTGTCTCATACACCGCAATAAGAGGTGCAAGTGAATGACCTGTTGGATCTTACGACGAGGTTTCACCAATTGAGAGTGGCAAGGGAAAGTATGTCGACCACTATGTTACGTGCACCATCTGGTTTCTATGAGTGGTTGATTATGTCGTTCGGGCTAACCAATGCTTCAGCATACTTTGTTGACCTCATGAACCATGTCTTCAAGGATTAGCTAAACAAGTTCATGTTTGTGTTCGTGGATGATATTCTGGTCTTTTCAAAGATGGAGGAGAAACACAAGATGCACTTGACGATTGTGCCTAAAGTGTTAAGGAAGTACATGTTGAAAGCGAAGTTTTTGAAGTGTTACTTCTGAAGAAGGGAAGTGAGATTCTTAGGTCATGTCATCTTTGAGCAGGGCATCAGAGTAGATCCTACAACAATGGCAGTGGTTCAGGATTTGAGTCAACCTAAGAACGCTACTAATGTGAGAAGGTTCCTAGGGTTGGTGGGATATTATAAACATTTTATCGAGGGCTTCTCGAAAGTAACAACGTTGTCGACCAATTTAACAAAGAAGAATCAGACTTTGTTTGGGACGTAAAGTGCAAGCATCGTTTATGAGTCTGAAAGAGAGGTTGATGAGTACACTAGTTATGATGACCCAGATTTTCGGACAGCCAAAATTGTCGAAAACATGTCCATTCTAAAACAAACAAATGACAACCACCAATTTAATACACATTTTCATCTGATAAATATACAACACCACTAAATGTATATGATACAATTTCGATAATACAACTTATCAAAGTAATCATTTATTCTACAAGGTGTGCTTTAACACATACCAAAACTCAATTACTGTAAATTTACTACTACACAACTCTAATGTGAGAGATAGCAATAGTCACTCCTACAAACTAAATAAAAATGTCAATACAGAATAAAGTGGTAAGCATGAAAGAAACATCAACACATTAAAAATAGCAAACATTGAACAAAGAAAATGTTATATTATTATTAGGGCTTCAGCACTACCATTTGTGACTGCCTACGAACCCCTATCTAATTGGTTACCCAATTAGATACAGGATCAAGCCAACGTAATTCTCCTACCACAAATAGGACTCAAGGAGCCTACGATGCACAGAAAAAGATGCAATTCCCAAATTACATAGCATAATACATGCAAATGTAGTTGCCAAACCTACCCACTTAGGCTTAATTGTTCAATTTTTTTAAAATATAGTTTAGAACTAAATAATCGGGTTTCTATTTAAAATAAATTTTCTAAAACTCTTTCCAAAAAGGAATGTATCAAAACTATTACCAGCAATGACTAGGAGGGTGCGCGCCCATTTTCGAGCACGGTATAACTCTAAAAAAAAATGGAGCCTCGGGTGGTATTCGGGTATCTCCTAAACACAATAGAGTAAACAAATATACTTAGAGAGTCCCAAAATGGGGAAACTCCCAATCACCTTATGTTTTAGTCATTCACCGTAATAAATAAAAATATTTGTAAGCACTTTGCAAATATTTATTGCAGCAAATTCCAAACTCTTACCAAAATAATAATATTTCCCAAATACTTTAAATCATACTATTGTTATTTCTTTCTAAAAACTCTTTTCAAAACGATTTCGAACAACTGGGATTTAAGTTCAAATAAAAGATAGTTTTATAATAACTTTTTAACAAACATTTCAATCCATATTTTATAAACCATAGCTTACAAAATCACACTTTTAAAACCAACCCAAATTCCATAATTGGAATATTTACAAAATCTTTTGTAAACAATTTCATTTTCATAAACATTTCATAAAAAATCCTTCTATGAAAACCTTTTTCAAAACAACTTCATTAAATGAAGTTCAAACTTAAATGTTAAATTATTATAATTAAATTATAGTCAAATTCTAAAATAAATCACAAGGCGTTAGTCTATAGTCATTTTCTACCCAACCTATGCAAAAAATGGGGGTTATTTGCCTATAAACTGGTTAAGCGTCATCCAAACAACCAAACAAATAATAAACACCTATAATAAAATAATGAACACATAAATAACCAGTAATATATGCAAACACATCATTATAACAAATAGTTTAATATAATAGTAGAATGAGGATTTATTCTGCTCAATAGATGTCCAAAATAATCTATTCAATTTATAATAGGAGAACGGTGTTTGATTCTGCTAATTAATTGTCACAAATGAAGTATTGTTATTTTTACTCTTGGTGTCAAAATTGGCCACCAACACCCAATTATGCAAAAACTCCAATATCCAATCCAATCGCAGAAATACGAAGAGAAATAAATGAAGAATAAAATGAAATCAATCAGAAAGAAAGTAAAAGGAGGCAAGATTTATAGTGGTTCGGCTAACTCTGGCCTACGTCCACTCTCAAATAATCCTTTTTATTATACCGAAGTCTGTTTATAGTTACAATCCGAAATCCAAGTGTAAAATTGACAGAGTGTAGCCTAGGTTGAAGATAAAGAGAAGCCGAAAGAAGATCCTTTTTTTGACGCCATGCCTGATGTATTTATAGAGCAAGATGTGCACGGATCAGGCTGAAATTTTGACAGAAGGTTCGGGATACCAAGACGAGGCCACCCATAAATTTTTAGGCCCATTGGGGCCGACAATAGGGATCGGTACCGACCCCTATTTTGGTGTCCAAATGGGAGTGTGATCCCCCTGGGATGTTCCCCATGATGTTAGGTAGTTGTCCTCCAAATTTCGTGCCATTTCGACTTACGGTTTGTGATATATCGTGTTCTCCATGAAGTGGTGTTGTTTAAATCTTGATTTCTACCAATCCTTATGGAGGGATAGGAACCGATCCCTCCAACTTCTTCCAAATGCCATGCGATCCCTAGGGGACCTTCTCCATGTTGTATTATGCTTAGCCTCCAAGTTTAATGCATGGATTAGTAGAACTCGCGTTATTGATCAATCTTTGTTGCAAATCCAACCAAACCAATTCTGAATAGGGATAAGTACCAACCTCTACCAAGGGAAGAGTGTCGATCCCTCCAAACCCCTCCAAATGACATGCGATCCATAGGGTAGGTTCCCTAGGATCCATATACCTTTCTCTCCAAATTTCATATGCTTTGGACTTATAGATCTTTAGATATTGAGTGTTGTATGTAAGAATGCACTTGAACCTTGATGGATGTAGATCCCTCTTCAGTGAAGCCGACCGGTCCCTTTTGATCAAGTATGCCGATACCTCTTTAGTAAATTCGACCGATCCCTCTTCAGCAAGTATGTCGATCCCTATTTAATGAAGTTTGCCAATCCATACCTCAGTGAAGCATGCCGATCCATACCTTCCAATGAAGCATGCCGAACCATACCTTCCAATAAAGCATGTCGAACCCTTTCAATTAGCCATGAGATCCCTCTAAATTGAGCACATCCATACCGATCCCTTCCAGTCACTGAGCTATATTCCATATTTTAAGCATCTTACACTATTTATCCATTAAATCCATTCAGTTCTGACTTTATATGATCGTTTGCACTTGACTTCTGGGTCCCATAATCATCACTCTGGACTCATCGGACTCGATAATTGCGAAGTCTGTTGGGTTAAATCTGCCTATGTACTGCTTTTCCAAAAGGCAGGTTAACACTTTACTCCCAAAACATGCCTTGCAATAGGAAGGCTTCTTTTGAATTGCCATAGATCCAAAATCCGAAGTCCATAATCCATCGATAGCCATATTATCTAATCCGTTGCCAATCCAAATCCATGATTTCTCTGGATCGTTAGTGAAATCCATGACCATTCCGAATCAATATCCAATTCCGAATCTGCAATCTCTCTAGATCATTTTATCTAAACTCTCGACCTCACTGGGTTGTTTTCCAAATCCCAAACTGCTCCGGGCCCATATCCAAATCCATAGCTATTCAAAGCTGATATACAAATCCGTAACCTCTCAGCGTTGTTATCCTGATCCAAATCCTCGATCACACTGGATCTTTGCCGAGCAAAATCCACACTTGATGACCTGAGTAGGCCGATCCATCATGTTCGAGTGAAGTGACCTAACCCTTGCCAGGCATAGTCCATACCTGACGACCTTGATCTCTCCGGATCCTTGCCGAGCATAATCCATACTCGACGATCGGAGTAGGTCGATCCATCACGTTCGAGCGAAGCATCCTACCCCTTACCAGGCATAGTCCATACCTGACGACTTTGATCTCTCTAGATCTATGCCGAGCACAATCCATACTCAATGAACTAAGTAGGTCGATCCGTCGCGTTCGAGCGAAGCGACCTACCCCTTGCCAGGCATAATCCATACCTGATAACCCGTGTTATCCATTACATTGATCAAAATTTAAGCATTCCCAAGTCCATAAAATAGGAGTCGTACAACCAATAAACTAGAGTTCAAATAAAACCAAAAAAATGAGTTCAAAGTAAACAAGAAGAAAGAAAAAAACAAGTTTCACAAACCCTAGCATTACGGTTTATCATCATCTCAAAGCATGCCAAGGGACCGTCCTCGATCCCGTACATGTGTAAGTGACTTAGCTGTTTTACAGTGGAGTTTGCTACTTATTCCATACCATCCCGATTAATTGATGACAAGTTGATGATGATGCTTTGATCCAGTGCCATTTTCATTCGAGGTGGACGGTTGCTGCTCCTGTTCCACCGCCACAGCCCAAGTCCTTACGTATTGTTGTAACTGACCATTCCTCACATGTTCCTCAATGATATCCTTAAAATGCCTGCAGTCATTTGTATTATGCCCATCTAGCTCATGGAATAGGCAGCGCTTTCCTGATGTCCGCTCACTTTCAGAGGGTTCCCTCCTTGCCAGCTTCCGATATGGAAGGCGCCCTCTAGTATCCAGATATATTCGTTCTAGGGTTTCATTCAATACTAAGTAAGAAGAGAATTTGGGTTCCCTCCTCTATCGCTTCGATCCATCGAAGCTATTATCCATGTTCCGTATACCCTTGTCCTTTCCTGAGGTTTCACCAAGCGGTTCTCCACCCCGTACCGTATTAACTTCCATTGCTTTTTTTATCAGCTTTCGCATCTTCTTGACATGGAAACCTCTCTACTTCATGGTAGAATTCCCCAAGATCCATTAGTGGATCATGTATCAATGATATCTTAAAACCTGGATTATTTGTAACTCCTGACACTACCGCCATCAAAACCATCGATGGATCCGGTCGATCGGCCAAAACAACTACCGCATTGAACCTGGTTAAGAAATTCTTTAGTGATTCTCCTGCCCATTGCTTTATTGATGTCAATGTCATCACATTTTTAGGTCTCATAATATGAACCCGAAACTACTTCATAAATCTTTCGAATTCCGTCCATGTGCTAATAGAACCGCTTTCCAACTGTTTGAACCATAGTGCAGCTACATTCGTTAAGTACAGGTGGAAACATCATGTCAGGACTTCATCCGAAGCCCCTAGTACTTCCATGTGCCGTGTATATCTCATCATATGCATATGTGGATACGACTTTACATCATAAGCTTCCAGTGTTTGTAGTTTGATTTCTGGTGGATTCCTAGCATTCCTAATATTAGGAGCGAATGGACTTCCATTTACATCCTCCAGATCCTTGTTCACTAATCCTCCATACATAGCTCGCCTGATCATCTATGCAAACCGGTCATTATCTTCCAGCAGTAGTCTCCTATCATCATGTCCAAGCTGCCCCTCGAGTCTACGAGGGAATTCTGGAACATATTCTTCTAGACGAGCATCCAAATTCCGATTTGCACCAAGCTCCACGGGATCGACTGTAGGACCTCCATCACACAACCAAGTAGACCCAGGGGCATGCCCCCATGTCTTTGGGGATTAGTACCGATCCCTCTGGAGGGATCAATGCCAATCCCTTTAGGATGGCAGGGTACTGCCCTCGGCTGCTCTGTTCTATTCCTTTGTATATTCGCTCCTCATGTTCCCAGTTCTGATTTTCAGCAATTCTTACTGCTTCAACTCCTTGATTCTGTGCTCCAGCTTGTCCAATCTGTTGGAGCAAATTCTACATCATCTCCTCCTATCTTTTCAGCATCCTCTCATGCATAGCATCCATCATCGTTTCCATTTCATCCCTGGTGATGTAGATATATGCTTGATTAGCTCTAGCTCCTAAGGAAGCCTCCTGACTCCCTCCATGGCGGCTCCATTCCGGTGGCACTTTCCTTGTTGATTGCCTAGTCATTGCTTTCTAGATCCAAGTATCCAAGCTTCCAAATATAAGATCTTAGCTTCCAAATCCTCGGGTGCAAGTCCCTTTCAATGAAAGGACCAAAATATTGGCATCAAAATTGGCCACCAACACCCAATTATGTAAAAACTCTAATATCCAATCCAATCACAGAAATATGAAGAAAAAAATGAAAACAATCAGAAAGAAATTGAAAGGAGATAAGATTTATAGTGGTTCGACTAACTTTGGCCCACGTCCACTCCTAAATAATCCTTTTTATTCTACTGAAGTCTATTTACAGTTAAAATCCGATATCCAAGAATCAAATTGACAGAGAGTAGCCTAGGTTGAAGATAAAGAGAAGCCGAAAGAAGATCCCTTTTCTGATGCCATGCATGTTGTATTTATAGGGGAAGACGTGCACGGATCAGGCTAAAATTTTGACAAAAGGTTCGAGAGACCAAGACGAGGCCACCCATAAATTTTCAGGCCCATTGGGGCCTACAATGGGATATGTACTAACCCCTATTTTGGTGTCCAAATGGGGTGCGATCCCTCTGCGGGTTCTCTATGATGTTAGCTAGTTGCCCTCCAAATTTCATGCCATTTTCACTTATGGTTTGTGATATATCGTGTTTTCTATGTAGTGGTGTTGTTTAAAACCTGAATTCTACCGATCCCTACGAAGGGATAGGAACCGATCCCTCCAACTTCTTCCAAATGACATGCGATCCCTAGGGTAGCTTCTCCATGTTGTATTATGCTTAGCCTCTAAGTTTCATGCCAATTGGATTAGTAGAACTCACGTTATTGATCAATCTTTGTTGCAAATCCAACTAAACCAATTTTGACTAGGGATAGGTACCAACCCCTTCCAAGTGAAGAGTGTCGATCCCTCCAAACCCTTCCAAATGACATGCGATCCCTAGGGTAGGTTCCCTAGGGTTCACATACCTTGCTCTCCAAATTTTATATGCTTTGGACTTGTAGATATTTAGATATTGATTGTTGTATGCAAGAATGCAGTTGAACTTTGATGGATGTTGATCCCTCTTCAGTGAAGCCGACCGATCTCTTTTGATTAAGTATGCTGATCCCTCTTCAGTAAAGACGATCGATCCCTCTTGATCAAGTATTCCGATCCCTATTCAATGAAGTTTGCCGGTCCATCCCTCAGTGAAGCATGCCAATCCATATTTTCCAATAAAGAGTGGTGAGCCATACCTTCCAATAAAGCATGTCGAACCATACCTTCCAATAAAGCATGCAGAACGCTTTCAATTAGCCATGACAATCGCTCTAAATTGATCACATCCATACCGATCCCTTCTAGTCACTAAGCTATATTCCATGTTTTAAGCATCTTACACTATTTATCCATCAAATCCATTCAGTTCTGACTTCATATGATCGTTTGTACTTGACTTCTAGGTCCAATAATCATCACTTTGGACTCATCGGCCTCGATAATCGTGAAGTCTGTTGGGTTAAATCTGCCTGTGTTCTGCTTTGCCAAAAGGCAGGTGAACATTAACTATGTTAATTGTAATTAAATGTAATTGCTAAATTTATAATTAATTTATACTTTACAAAATGTATTAACTATTTATACTAATGTGTTCTACTCGTTTATATGAATCTAGTGTCGAAGACTGTAGTTCAAATGGACTTCGCATGAGGGAGTTAAACCTTTTCAAAGTTTAAACCATTTTAATACGATCGCGCACAACTATGTGATACGATCACAAAATAATAATAAAATACACAAGTTAACTTATTCTACGCAGTTTTGAAAATACTAAAGTTTGTCGCAAAATGCGTCCAACGAAAATTTAAATATTTTCCAAATTAAAAATTATGGAAAAATCCTATAAATTAAATTAAAAATACATCACTAAAAATCAGGCAGTTATTCGAAACATTTATATTATTATATTTTAAATTCAAAATTGAATATTTAAATAAATTAAATATTCAAATTCGAAGACTAAAAAATTGTGGGTTGTTACATTCTTCCCCTTAAAAGAATTTTGTCCTCGAACTTCTATGGACGGAAAAATATAACAAAAGCCAAACAATTATCAAAAGTTAAGCATACCAAAAAATAATATCATCCATAACCTAGTCGGAGCTACGGTACCTTATCCTATTCATTTATATTTATCAAATTAGGGTTGTTTCATTTAGAATTTCGAGGTTTATGTACTAAACTACGCAAATTTTAGTTTAGAACATAACCTAAGCTCTGATACCATCTGTGATGATAGGGATTTTCGAGCCGGTCAAAACCGTCGAAAACCCATCCGTTCTAAAACAAACAAATGATAACTACCAATTTAATACACATTTTCATCTGATAAATATACAACACAACTAAATGTATAGGATACAACTTCAATAATACAACTTATCAGAGTAATCATTTATTCTACAAGGTGTACTTTAATATATATCAAAACTCAATTACTATAAATCTACCACTGCACAACTATGACGTGAGTGACAACAATAGTCAATCTTGCAAACTCAATAAACATGTCAATGAAAAATAAAATGGTAAGCTAGAAAGAAACATCAACACACTAAAAATAGAAACATTGAACAAGGAAAATGTTATATTATTATTAGGGCTACATCACTACCACTTGTGACTGCCTACGTACCTCTATCTAATTGGGTACCAAATTAGATACAAAATCAAGCCAATGTAGTTCTCCTACCACAAATAGAACTCAAGGAGCCTACGATGCACAGAAAAGATGCAATTCCCAAACTACATAGCATAATACATGCAAATGTAATATCTAAATATACCCACTTAGGCTTAATTGTTCAATTCTTTTCAAAAGATAATTTAGAACTAAGTACATAGATTTTTTTATTAAAAATATATTTACCAATACTCTTTCTAAAAAGAAACATATCAAAACCTTTGCCAATAATGACTAGGAGGGTGCACCCTCTTTCCAAGTATGGTATAACTCTAAAAAAAATGGAGCCTCTAATGGTATTCTGGTACCTCCTAAACGTAATAGAGTAATAAAATATACCTAGCAAGTCCCAAAATGGGGAAACTCCCAATCACCTTTGGTTTTAGTCATTCATCGCAATAAATAAAAATATTTGTAAAACACTTTGCAAGTATTTATTAGAACATATTCCAAAGTTTTACCGAAATAATAATGTTTCCCAAATACTTCAAATCATACTATTATTATTTCTTTCCAAAATCATTTAAAAACTCTTTTCAAAATGAATTCAAACCATCGGGATTTAAGTTCAAATAAAAGAAAATTTTATAATATCTTTTTAACAAAACATTTCAATCAATATTTTATAAACCAGAGTTTAAAAAATCACACTATAAAAATCAACTCAAATTCCATAGTTGGAATATTTACATAATCTTTTGTAAACAATTTCTTTTCCATAAGGATTTCATAATAAATCCTTTTATGAAAACTCTTTTTCAAAATGACTTCATTAAATTGAAGTTCAAACTTAAATGTTAAATTATTATAATTAAATATAATAATTTAATAAACCAATATTATTGTTAAACACCTTATAGTCAAATTGTATAATAAATCATAAGGTGTTAGCCTATAGTTGTTTTCTAATCAACCCATGTAAATAATGGAGGTTAACTGCCGATAAGCTGGTCCAGCACAATCGAAACAACCAAACAAACAATAAAACCCATAATAAATAGCGAACACATCAATGACCAATAATAAGTGCGAACACATCATTATAACAAATAAATTTATATAATAGTAGAACGTGGATTTATTCTATTCAATAGATGCCCAAAATAATCTATTCAATTTATAATAGCATAATGGTGTTTGATTCTGCTAATTAATTGTCAGAAATGAAGTATAGTTATTTTAACTATGTTAATTGTAATTAAATTTAATCACTTATATTTTATCATCAATTTATACTTCACCAAATATGTCGATTAATTATACAAATGTGTTCTACACATCTATACGAATTTAGTGTCGAAGACCGTGGGTTAAACGGACTTCTTTTGGTGGAGTTAAACCTTTTTAAAGTTTAAACCATTTTAATTACTAACTTACATTAAATGAATTTTAAACCAATTTATTCTTACCCAACACAAACTCATGCAAAATCCCATATATGCTTGGCCCAACACCAATCCATACCCGCACTCACTTCTTCTCCATTTCTCCTACCACCTAACGCATGAATGCATACAACATCACTTACAATACATAAATATGGAACCCTACACATGCAAAAGAACCAAATCCACAAGCAATCTCCTCTTCATTTTTCCACTAACACATAAATCTTTACGGCTATACCCACTATAACACCCCTAATTTTGATTAACATTATTTAGGATATTTAATTAGATAAATAAAATAAAATAATGTTGGATGATAAGGAGATTGAGATTTGGTAACTAAAATGGGTTGAGCCTTAATTAATGAAATAAAGGAATTAATTAGAATATTATTAAGAAGGATGTTATATGAGGAGGGCAAAATAACAAAAGAGCATAATTCCTAAATATAACCATTCCCATTCTCAATTCCTCCCTCGCTTTATTTTTACAAACGAAATTAAAGGTTCAAGGTCAGCCATTAACAAGGTTTTCAAGAGAATATAAGCTAGGAAGAAAGATCGAAGCTTAGGGGATCAAATAAAAATACAAATCTCAACCTTCTATAACCATTTACGGTGAATAATGATAACCATCTCTTAGTATGTTTGTTCATTTCGATTTTAGTATTAAACCTGAAGTGTTTGATGGTTACTACTGTAACGACCCAATTTCACTGCTTTATTTGTCAATACTTAAATTAATTTTAAATATTCAAAATAGTAGATTTTATAATCAAAATAAAACTCTTTTTAATAATAAATAATGATGGTGGAAAAGTTTTCCAAATTTGTTAAAAAAATATTTAGTTGGAAGAAAAATTGAAAATGTGACTGGAAATCGTTTCCCGGATTGTCGACTTTTCATCGTCTAAAAGTTGTCGGGAACATTATGAACTCTAGTGTAAATAAATTCACATTCGTTTATCAATAAGATAACACATTTTAGAAGTATAAATATATACCTAGGTTAATGAAATTATGGTGTTTGCACAAAAAATGGACAAATACCTCAAAGTTGTATGATTTAGTAGATTTTATGTTATTCTTAGTGATTTGGGTGATTTATGCAAATATATGAAAAGCAGGGGCTAAACTGTAAAAAGACATGCAGATTTATAGTGGTTTAGCCAGAATGTGCCTACATCCACTTTATATGTTATTTCTCTTCTCTTGTTTTGATTACAAGTACAAAGCTTTGATACAAGTAAAAGAAAGTTGTTTGAAAGTTCTCTCCGTGCTTGAGCTCTCAAACTTGTCCCCCATTGTTGTACCCCTGCCCCTCTATTTATAGAGTGAGGTTGGGGGCAGGGGTCTTGGATGTATATAGCAGCTGGCGGGCCTGGGCTGATGTAATCTGACCTGGTGGAGTTGGTCCGGTTTTCCTTGGTTTGGTGGAGGGAGATGAGTGGATCGGTGGAGCTTTGGTTCGGTAGGAGGTGGTACGTTGTTTGGACCGGTAATGGGTGGAGTGATGTTGGTTCGGCAGGAGGTGGTTCGGTGTTTGGACCGGTAATGGGTGGAGTGATGTTGGTTCGGTAGGAGGTGGTTCGGTGTTTGGACCGGTAATGGGTGGAGTGATGTTGGTTCGGTAGGTGGTGGTTCGGTGTTTGGACCGGTAATGGGTGGAGTGATGTTGGTTCGGTAGTCATGAGGAGGGAGATGGTTCGGTAGAGGCATGTTGCTTTGATTCGGCAGACAGTGGAGCAAGGACTGGTTCGGCTCTGTGTGGGAAGAGTGTTGGATCGGTAGGAGATGGAAACATGCCCAACATTTCCCCCCCAAAGTGGGGCATATGTCGGCATATGTCGCGCTTTGTTTGATGCCACTTAGCTTGGAGGAATCCTTATTCGGTCCTGTGTGCCGAATCCATCGGTCCGGTTGTTGGCATTGGCCTATAAGTAGGGGTTGTAAGTTATGGTTCATTCCTTACCAAGAGGGATAGTCGAATCGGATTTCCTTGCCGAATCAAACTCACTGCCGAACCGTGTTAGAGTACCGGATCAGGTGATTCTGCCTTCCCTCGCCGAATGGCTCCCTCTCTTTTTTTCTTTTGATTTTGATTTGCCGAATGGGCAATGGACCTTAAGTACCGAATGGAACCGATGACTCCGAATGCCGAATGGACATGAGTACCACCGAATGGCCTTGAGAATTTCGCATTCACTTTACCGAATGACAATGGGAGTTTAATGAACCTTATACGGGGAATGCCGAACGAATCTTGAGACTCCGAATACCGAATGAAACTTTTCATTCACTTTACCGAACGACAACGGGAGTTTGAGCATTTTGATTTTATGAGTGGAATTTCATATTATACACTTACTTGTTTACATCCTCTGCTCTAACAATATGTTTTTTCGACGTTGCAGATAAATGTCTCGAAAAGCAGAAACTCGATCGGATAAAAAGAAGTCCCAAGGCGAAGGAGAATCTTCCGCAGTGCCCCCTGCTCAGCCAGGACCAGAACGTCACGGAATTTCCCCGAGATCACTGGTGGACGGGTACGGCCCTCAGGAGCTTCTGAACTCCCCGCCTGATTGCTTTCCCAGCTCCCTCAAGGAGTAGCAGCTTGATGCCATCTCCCGTTCTTTTGGAATTGATAGGGCGCGCATGCTGTTGCCAGGGAGAGAAGTTATGCCATATAACCCTCCCGAAGGGTACTTTGCCTACAGCAGATACCACTGTATGTGCGGTGCCATCCCGCCTCTTAATGCTTGGGTACTCAGTTTCCTTACATATCTAAAGGTGGCCCCATTCCAGCTTCAACCCAACTCTTATACTATACTGGTGAGCCTCTTCGTCATCTTTCAGAGGAAGCATGGGCGTGCTCCTTCCAACCGGGAGATCCGATACTTATATAATATGAGGGGCTATAAGAAGGGGTCCCCATACATCAGCTTGGAGTCAGCTGTAACCTTCAAGCCGGTCTTGGATCTGTATTCTAAGTACAGCATGTTCAAGAAGGAGTCGTTCTTCGTCAGGGACGACTCTGTTTCTATTCGGCGTTTCACCTCCGGATGTAAGTCGATGCTTTAATTATAATTTCCGTCCTGGTTGCGATGCTTCTTCTCATACGTTTTCATTTTTTGCTAGCGACAGGTGGCTTTGCGGTTGCGGAGAATGATCGCCTGGTTCAGACGGCGGCTGAGATAGAAGCTATCTCCGGGAGAGATAGATCAGCTGCCTACCTGATCAGAAATGCGACCCTTTTGGAGTATAACTTGATCCTCCCACAGCAGTCAGTAGTCAAGCTGAGGGAAACGGCGGAGGAGAGGGCGGCTGCTCAGGCTAAGGGAGGTGTCACGGTAGAGAGTGGCAAGAGGAAACCTTTCACGAAACCTCCAGCTGTCGGAGGTAAGAAACTTAAGAAGTCGGACGGTCCTTCCCCCAGCAATTGTCCACTTACCCAGGGGGAGGAAGACGTAGAGGAGGAAAGAGGTGAGGGTGGAGATGGTCGGGAAGGTGATGATGGTGGCGATGGCATTGGGGCCTTGCTTCCTGGGCAGGCAGGCGAGATTCAGGAGTGGACGGATGATGCATTTCGTCAGGCTTTTGAGGGGCTGGACGGAGAAACGACTTTGGTAGAGAAATCCGGGAAAGCCGACAAAGCCGGGACCGGTGCAAGCGAATCTTCTCAGACTACTCCAGCCAAGGTGGCTCCGACGACTCAAGGTGAACTTTTGACTCCTGCAGGCTCCATTTATGATAGGGACTTAGGAATATTTTATGATCCGCTCCCGTCCTGGAATGAAATCCAGGACTCATTGCAGTATCCTACTCCTCCCTAGGGTTTGTATGACAGATGTGTTTCCTTTCTTCTTTTAACTTTTAATTTATCGCGTTTCTTGAATTATGGATCAATGTAAGCTTGTGACACTTGTTCTTTATATCAGGAGCAGGTAAAACGGCCAAGGCCTCAGATCTTCGGCACAGGCTTGAACAATACAAGCTCTCCAAAGTTTCCGCCAAGCCGAAGACTCCGACCCACCGTTCCGGGGATGTAGTCGACTACCGTCCTCTTCTCGGGGTTATTGAAGAGGGTATTCAGAAGAGAAAGAGGATTCATCCCTTATCCGAACCTTCACTCGGTTCCCAGCCCCCAATTCAGCCCCTTCATGATATCACAGAGGAGGATACTGAGTTCGCACTCTCTACGCACCTGTCTGAAAATCCTACCGTTACGCAGATTGATCGTCCTGGTTTGGCTCGTAATCCATTTGCGGGTCACCCTGATCTGGATCCAGGTTCCCATGATATTACCTTTGACGAGGTTACCGGTGAGCACCTTCTTCCCCACAATCCCATGGTACGGGTGCTTGATGAGGCTAAGTCCTTAGATCTCGATTTACTTACCACTCGGGTAATTACCATGGGAGACGAGGCCAAGGCTAATATTGATCGGGTGGCGGAGGAGACTAGGAAGCTGATGGGGCATCATGCCCGGCTGGTTAAGGCTGGAGAGGAGATTGGGAGTGCCAACATCCAACTACGATTGATGGTTTCAGATCAGGCCAAACAGCTTGCTGATCAGGCCATTCAGATTTCTCAGCATGAGGCTGCCTCCGGGCGGTTGAGGAAGACTATGGAGGAGGCTAGTAAGGCGGAATTGCGGAAGACGGAGGCTGCTTGCAAGGAGCAGATAAATATGGCCATCTCGATAGTGGACGAGGTTCGGCGGGCGGATCTTGAGCAGGTAGAGGAGCTGTCGGGGAAGCTTGAAGCCGTAGAGCTTACTCAGGTCAGGCTAAAGGAGGAGATGGAGGTGATGAGGAGGTCCCTTCAGGCTGACTGTTCGCGATACCGACTGGAAAGGGATGCTGCCATTGCAAGGCTATCGGTTTCTGAGGCCCGTATGAGGGAGTTTGAGGAAAATGAGGGGATGATGGACGATATGCTGCAGGACATGTACTTTCGCACTTGGAAGCAGGGCAGCTTATATTGGATGGACGACTACCCCCGGGTTATGGCTAGGATTTACCTCAGGGCTCTAGAGGAGGCCAAGGCTGAGGCGGATAAGGAGGATGGAGCGGCTTTTAGGATGGATGTGGTCACCGCTCAGTTTACCAAGGAGGAGAAGACAGCGGTGAAAGAGGGGATGCGGTTGTTCGCTGTTGAGGAGGCAGGTGTGGAAGTAGGGGATGATGACCAAGACGATCAAGGGGAAGTTGCTGGTAATCTCTACTTCATTAGTTTCTTCTTTTGTTAACTCTGTTGCTTATCACTAATGATTTCTTTTTCTGACCGGACAGGTGGGCAACAGGACAAGGACAAGACTCCAACGCAGCCGGCTCCCTGATTAGACCTGGAGAATTCTTTTTGTGGATTTGACATGGCAGTATATGTTAGTCTTAAAACAGTAGAGTAACTTTTAGGTTGTAATTCTTGCTACTTGTAATAAATAGCTCTATTCTTGATGTGCAATCCTTTAACTTAAGCTGATCTTGTCGTCTTTTGAATGTTTTTGCTATTTTGACATGTTGCCTAAGAAAATAGCTATGCATATTCTTGTAATTAAATTGTGTTTGATGTCAGGTTCTTGTTTAAAACATAATTTCATGACTTGCAGTGTTAGCGTGAGGTGTGAACAAATTATAGGCATATATGAAAGAAGGAAATACCGCCCCTTATATTTTGCTTGTAGATGGCAACTTTGAATATCCTGTGTGACCGAGAAAGGGATGCGGTCCAGTATCTTGCTGTGAGTATCCGCTTCTATTAGTGAGTGTCTCCTATTTTGTGTCCTGCACTTCAGGGATTGTTACAGAGGATAGGAGAAAAGTTTCTTAAGTAAAATTGAAATATGTGAAATAGTAAAACTTCCAATCACGGAAGGCCTTCGATGTGCTTAAGTTCGTGGCAAATGGGCTTTGTAGTCACTTTCCCTAGCTGTGGGTCTTGGAGACATTTGTCACCCATCTTACGCCTCCGCGGGGAGTTAATTCTTTTTTACTACAGCCGTACTTAAGACACATCGGAGCCGAGATCGCGCACAGTAACTACCCGGGCCATTATGGCCCGTAATCGTGGGTATTATTCGATTTACTGTGGCCGGCTAGCGTGGGTGCCGATCGTCAACCGTGAACTGCCCCTGGCTGGACACACCTTATGTTGGGGCTTATAATCGGTTCACAGTTGCCGGCGAGCCGAATGCCGTAATGAGCTGCCTCGGCTATATTCGGCCTTCTTGGTGGCTTATAATCGGCTCATTATAGTTGGCTTTAAGGGCCGTCGCGAGCAATGAGTTAACCCGCAGCAGAGGAATGCTGGAGTGAAAGTGTCTCATTGGCGAGGGCATAGATTCGCATAGTACCTGTTAGGTCTTGTCCAGATGAAGTTGTGTTGTGGAGTGCCTCGAATTGAAATGCTGTATGCACAGGATTTTGTCCAACAGAAAAGGATAAAGTTAACAAGTAGCCAAGATATAAAGGAACAAGTTAAAAAAGAGACAAGGGTTTTTTAAAGTGGTTCGGCACGAAAATGCCTACGTCCACTGATTCTCTTTGTTAATTCACTTCATATGGGCAATACAAGTTAAGAAAAGTATCGACGGAGGTGTTGGATGTTCCATGCCCTCTGGAACACCTCTCCGTCCACTGTTGACAAAATATAAGCTCCGTTGCGGAGATCTTTATGAATTACATATGGTCCATCCCAGATTGGGTCTAGTGCTCCGGGGCGAGGGAAGATTCGTTTGAGGACAAGATCCCCTTCTTGTAAGGTACGATGCTTGACTTTGGAGTTGTATTGCACCGCCACTTTCTGTTTGTGGGCTGCTGCTTTAAGGATTGCATCATTTCTTCTCTCCTCAACTAGATCCAAAGACATGTGAAGGAGTTCTTCGTTCTCTTTTGGGTTATAGTGGATCCTACGGTGGGAAGGCACAACGGTTTCAACTGGGAGCATAGCCTTCGATCCGTATGCCAAAGAGAAAGGAGTGTGCCCCGTCGATGTTCTGAAAGATGTACGATAGGCCCATAGTGCCGTAGGGAGTTCATCCACCCAAGCGCCCTTTGACTTTTCGAGCTTCTTTTTTATTAGAGTTTTCAGAATTTTGTTGACTGCTTCGACTTGTCCGTTTGCCTGGGGATACGCTACGGATGAGAAGCTTTTGTGAATTCCATGTTCTTGGCACCAGTTGGCGAATTCCTCGCTGTCAAATTGAAGTCCATTGTCTGATATGATTTTGAGTGGGACTCCGTACCTGCACAGAACATTTTTGATCAAGAAGTTAATAACTTTTGTTGAAGATACTTTATTCAGAGGTTCCGCTTCCGCCCATTTGGTGAAATAGTCGACTGCCACTATAGCATATTTGGCCCTGCCTCGGCCCACTGGAAGTTCGCCGATAAAGTCGATTCCCTATATTGCGAAGGGCCAAGGGCTGGTCATTTGAGTAATTTCAGTTGTTGGTAGCCGCGGAATCTTAGCAAACTTCTGGCATCTATCACACTTTTTGATGAAATCTAAGGCGTCCTTGCTTAAGGTAGGCCAGAAATATCCATATCGGAGTGTCTTCTTTGCTAAAGTTTGCCCTCCGGTGTGATCTCCGCAGCTTCCCTGATGGATGTTAGATAAGATTTCCTTGGCTTCCCTCCCAGCGACACACCTTAATAACGGGTTAGAGAATCCGCGCCGATAGAGGACGTCTTCTTGTATTGTGTAGCGGGATGCTTTCCTCAAGATTTTCTTGACTTCGTTACGCCCGTTGGGTAGCGTGCCTCTTTGTAGGTAGTCTCGGATGGGAGTCATCCAAGTTGCTTCTTCGGTTGTAGCTATCAGATTCACTTGCTCAAAACTTGGGGCCAGTTGCTTCGAGATGGTTACTGCCCCGAAGATGGCGATGTCTCTCACACTTGTTTGCTTTGCCAATTCGTCGGCCTCTTGGTTATCTTCCCGAGGGATGTGTTTGACTAGGTAGTGGTCCAATCGGTTGAGAAGCAACTTGGTCTTCTTTAAATATGCTATGAGTCTCTCTTCTCGAGCTTGGAATTCTCCTAGTATTTGGTTAACAATAAGTTGAGAATCGCTATGAAGACACAAAGAATTGGCTCTGATTTCTATGGCAAGTTCTAATCCAGCTATCACTGCTTCATATTCTGCATCGTTGTTGGTGGCAGCGAACTCCAACCTTATAGCATAGTTGAAATGACCCTCCTATTTCCACCCTAATTTCATAAGGATTTTTTTTTTACTTAGAGATGATATATATATATATATCATTCATTACAATTATGTTTTCCAAGGTCATTTTCTTTTTCCAATTAACAAAATATATCCAGGATCAAAATAACTTACCAATATAAATATATCAGTGTATATCTAATAACATACACATACATATGAAGATGTATGTGTTCTTCTTATTTAAGTTCAGAGTATATACTTTATTTTTTTTTGTACAAGAACATTCTGTTTGATTTAGATTTTTAGCAATTCAGGTTTTATTATTGTATCTTGATTTTTGGCCATAAAATCCACTGGAAACATGTACTTTAGTCTGTCATTATAATTAAGAAATGATCAAGTAATAATCAGTAGTAAACAAGCTTTTAATATAGATGGTTGTGTTAAAGTCTGGATAGTATCAAATTCAGTATAAAAGAAAGTGGATCCCAAGTGAACACAAGCAACATCTAGGCGTAATGGAAACGCGCCTAACTTATACATGAAAGGTCACGAGTTCGAGTGCTATGCTGGTCGGTTCAAACACAATTTTTGGTTTTTCTTTTTATTTTTCTCCTGTATGGTTAGAAATCTGATACCTACCTATAATTGTACATATATATTTAATTTTTGCCTATAACCTAACATACAAAACAATTCTTCTTACATAACTATTTTTAAAACCCATTCTTACAACTGTTTTAAGAATTTAAATTTATATTTTTTTTTTGCCCAATTATCAACATGTACACAGGTATACATGTACATGTCAATATCTTTGCTCAGTTTCCAGAAAACTGAGTGAAACAAATGCTAAATGTACTATGCTTTGAAATGCATCTGTATTTTCAAGATACAGTCTATCATGATCAACCAATACTTCATTTAGTTGAGGCTGGTTAACCCATGAGTCCTGTATATGCTACACACTAGTTCAAAACAATGGAGATACCTTTCATTTCATTCTGTCTGAAGCTTTTAGAAAAACATTTTACTTTTCTTAATTCAATTCAGAAATGAATTCAGATTTATTTACAAAGCATTTCAGTAAAAAGAAAATAAAATCCTTTTAAGTTTATTTCTTGCTAAATCCAGATTTAGTTCTAAAACTCAGTGCTCTGATTTGTCTCAAGATTAGCTAATACATATATAAATTATGCAAAACAGTAGCTCACATAATTGTATATTTCTTACCAGATTTTTATAGCTGATACTTGAGCATATTTTTCTTGTTTATGTTTTAGACCCTACTTCAAAAACGAATCAAACCTTAACACACAACAACTTCAACAGACCAACAAATTTAATCTGACACTTTACAGAATATAAGGGCAACATGATCACTAACCATAAGATATTCAATACATGACTGGAAATCTTAGAAACATAAAATTTCTCCTGAATACATGCAGATATAATCAATTTAAGCTCTTATTGAAACTAGCTAGCATGTTCATTCACTCCTCCATAATAGCCATAACTTCATTTTACTTAGTGCCTGGGTTACCTGAAAGAGCATGAGTGGCTGCCTCATTTTAAAATGAGACACCCCAGATGCCATGAGCAAACAAGGGTCAGATCTATGATCTGGTATGAGTAACATCAATTCATTCATGATATTAAGCAATAGAGAATATAAGGGTACTAACTTGTTATTTAAGCAAATTTCTGCAATCAATTACTTTAACATAGTATAATTAAGTTGATTCAGGTATGATATATTCATTTATCATTCTTTCACTTGCATACAAAATCATGCAAACATAATTATCTATTGGCAACAATTTCATTCACTGGAATCATCTTGGTTCCATACCATTCAACCTAAGAAATATCCACATTCCTATTTCTTCATTTACAGGTTGTAATATTCAATTTAAATCCCTGCCTCATCTGCTATTAAGGAATCACTGGGACACATTGCAATGATCTAATTCACATCATTGCACAAAGATCTCAGGGCTTAAACAAACCATGTGCCAACTTGCATACTTCAAATATGACAAGCATTCCAGCAGTCTTCTTGGCCTTCCCTTCCCTAGTTTATTTACTAGTGTATTGTCTTAAATTCTATCATCAAATATGCTAAGTGAACATGTCACTGCAAACATGGAAACATCCATAATTTTTCCTAGCATAATTCTCCTTAGAAATAAGCAGACAGTTATTTCCTAAATGGGGTCAATATGCCTTGATCTTAGTAAAATATAAGAACATTTTCAACTGTAAAAGAGGCATGGCATGTTATATTGATCTGCAAGCCTTTATGATTGATTCAGATTCAAGATCTGGTTCAATCATAATTTTAGCTTGTGGGTTTTTCTTCTTATTTTTTTTTTGATTTGATTAAGGGCTCAGCACTTAGAAAATTTCTATTGCACCCTTAACATTTTTCTTTTCAAGCCTCAGCACTTATACCAAGTATAATGCAGCTCCTAACATTTTTTGTAAAGTTTCCATGCCATAGATCTATAACAGTTGAGAGTATTCTCTATATAATTTTAAGATCCTAGACTTCAACATTTATGAGTATAAATAAAACAGTATGATACACATCCAAAGACAAATGTCTCAACCAATCAAAGATCATCAAAATCATCCATATTAAATCATATCAGATTTAAAATAAGACATCCAAAAAGCATTGATGAAATCATATACATCAAAATCAGAATATATATATATATAAATGGAAATAGAAAGTGGCTGCCCCAACTCAGGTCTTAATGCCATGAACTCAGTGAGATTACTCACCTAAATGATTCTTCTTATTAATCCAGAAAATTCTTGTTTGAGTGTTTTCTCCTTCCTTCCAATATTTTTTTCTTCTTTTCTTAGTTTTTGTGCAGCCCGGGGTAAAGACAATTCTACTGCCTATTTATATGCATTTTTCCTCTAGGGTTTTGTTGAAACAGAATTCCATTTCTGTCCTGGCTAGCATCATGCATTTTGCATTCATAATACCCCGGCCATATTAACCAATTTAAAGGCTGCATTTTCTTTCTTTTACTTTTCAGAAAATGGCCACTCACCTAGTCATGTTAAAAGTGTGACTATTTTATTTTATTTTTCAATTATCCCTGAGAATTCTCCTTTGCTATTTTTGCCTATACAAGCTTATTAACTTGTATCACATTTCATGTCATTTTAATGTTATAGTTTTACCTGCTTATATATATATATATACTTTTCAGTACTTAGAAAAAAAAAATATTTTTGTACACATATCTTATCTAGGCTTATGTAATTTCTCTTTAATTTCAGAAGCATATGCACCTATATGTATACAGGTTAATATACATAATTTTCTCTTCTGGGTTTTAAATAAAATTTATTTACTGATTTAAAGTAAAGCCTACTTTTCTTATTTTCTAAGATGATCCATATAATTCCAGAAATCAAATATCCATGTTGCCAAAATCATGTTTGTATTGCTTTTTAATTCTTGTTTTAAATCCAAGAAATCTGGAGTTCTTCCTTGTGCCATTTTAGTGTGCACGTGCACACATATACTTGCACACTATTTATTCCAGAAATTTCACCATATTTAAATCTAAATATTTCAAAAATTAAATCATTTTTCAAAAATGATTTTTCACAAAATTTTGGGGTATTACATTCACCCCTCCTTTTAGGAATTGTGTCCTCACAATTTTTCTAACATTTATAGTAAGCATCTTTTTCTTTTCTGAAAACTTATCAAACATATGCATAAGCAAACAAATTCAACCATATCAACCATGCATAACAAAAATTTTCCAGAAGAAAAAAAAATTACCTTTTAATTTGCAAAAAGCTTAGGATAATCCCTTCTAATCTTATCCTCTAACTCCCATGTGCAGTCATTAGGATCACTACTCCACTGGATCTTAACTAGTTTCAAAGTTTTGCTCCTTAATTTCTTTTCTTCCTTGGCTACAATCCCCACTGGTTCTTTTTCATAAACCAAGTCAGGGTTTATTTGAATTTTGGTAGGCTCTTCCAAAATGTCTTCTTTATCATGTACCCATCTTCTAAGTTGGGACACATGAAAAACATTATGCATTGCTTTCATTTCCTCTGGTAGTTCTAATTTGTAAGCCAATGAACCAATTCTTTCCAGAATCTTATAGGGTCCAACATACCTTGGTGTAAGCTTACCTTGCTTGCCAAATCTCATGACTTTCTTCATAGGTGAAATCTTGATGAAAACAAAGTCTCCCACTTCATATTCCACTTGCTTTCTCTTCCTATCTGCAAATTTCTTTTGCCTATCTTGAGCTGCTGCTATTCTTTTTCTTATTAACCCAATTTTCTCTGTAGTTTCTTTAACATATTCAGGTCCAAGAACAGCCCTTTCTCCAGTCTCTACCCAGCATATAGGTGATAAACATGGCTTGCCATATAAGGCTTCAAATGGTGCCATCCCTATGGTGCTTTGGTAACTGTTATTGTATGTGAATTCAGCTAGATGGAGGTGGTCTTCCCAGTTGCCTCCAAAGTCCAGTGTACATGCTCTCAACAAATCCTCTAAGACTTTGTTCACCACCTCAGTTTGACCATCTGATTGTGGATGGTAGGCAGTGCTTAAGCACAATTCACTCCCCATAGCCTCTTGAAAACTTTTCCAAAACCTTGAGGTGAAGATGGTATCCCTATCACTCACAATGGTTTTGGGTATGCCATGCAACCTTACTACCTCTTTCATGAATATTTGAGCCAATTTTGGAGCATTTCTTTCTGTTTTAACTGGGATAAAATGTGCTACCTTAGTTAGCCTATCCACTATTACCCATATACTTGTGTTTCCCTTCTTAGATCTAGGCAGACCATCTATGAAATCCATAGATATGTCCTCCCACTTCCACTGTGGTATACTAAGGGGTTGCAATAGTCCTGATGGCCTTTGTGTCTCTGCCTTGACTTGTTGGCAAGTCATGCACCTTGCAACATATCTGGCCACATCTGACTTCATCCCCTTCCACCAAAGATTTCTTTTCAAATTTTGATACATCTTGGTGCTACCTGGGTGTATGGAGTATTTACTCCTATGGTACTCATTTAATATTTCCTCCTTCAATTCTATATTTTCTGGAACACATATCCTATTTTTATTCCTTAAATAACCATTTTTATCAATTTGATAATTTATTACTTCCTCCCCTTTTGATATGAGTATTTTCTTTCCCACCATGTTTAGGTCTTGTTCCTGCATTTTCCCAATCTTAAGAAGTAAATCTGATTGCAGAGATATCATACTTAATTTTCCTTTACCTTCACCTCCTTCAATGGGCATCATTTGTTCCTCACTGTTTTCCTCAATTTCCAAATCAGTAAGTATAGACAAATCCCTAAACTCTTCCATCATCAACATGGCTACTTTGGCATGTTGTCTACTCAAGGCATCTGCAACTTTATTTGCCTTGCCTGGTGTATACAGTATATCTAGATCATAGGCAGCTAGGAACTCTACCCATCTATGTTGCCTCATGTTCAAATCTTTTTGTGAGAATAAATATTTCAGTGCCTTATGATCAGTGTACAAAATGAATTTGGCACCTAACAAATAATGTCTCCAAAGTTTCAAAGCATACACAACTGCTGCTAGTTCAAGATCATGGGTTGCATATCTGGTTTCATGTGGCTTTAATTGCCTAGATGCATAGGCTACCAGCTGGTCTTGCTGCATCAACACAGCCCCTAACCCAGAGCCACTTGCATCAGTGTACACAACCAAATTTTCATTTCCTTCTGGCACTCTCAATACTGGTGCATTAATCAGAGCTTCCTTTATTTTGATAAAAGCTTGCTCACATTTTTCTGTCCATACAAAGGCTTGGTTCTTTCTAGTTAAATTGGTAAGTGGTGATGATATTTTTGAGAAATCTTTTATAAATCTCCTATAATATCCTGCCAACCCCATAAATGATCTAATCTCACTGATGGTGCTAGGCCTTTTCCATGCTTGGATTGCCACTACCTTGTTAGGGTTTACTGATATTCCTTTGGCAGAGATAACATGCCCAAGGAAATGCACTTCTTCTTTCCAAAATGCACATTTTGAAAATTTTGCCTTTAAATCATTTTCCCTTAGCCTTGACAAAACTAAATGCAAATGATTTTTATGCTCTTCCACTGTCTTGGAATAAATCAAAATGTCATCAATAAAAATCAGTACAAACTTGTCTAAATAATCTCTAAATATTCTATTCATCAAATCAACAAAATATGAAGGAGCATTTGTCAAACCAAATGGCATAACCAAAAATTCATATAAGCCATATCTTGTGTTAAATGCAGTATACTTAACACTTGAGTCTTCAACCTTCATTTGATGGAATCCTGATGCTAAGTCTAGCCTAGAAAATATTTTAGCTTCACTGAGTTGGTCAAAGAGATCATCTATTCTAGGCAATGGGTATTTGTTCTTGATGGTTACTTTATTTAGTTCCCTGTAATCTATGCACATTCTCAAGGTACCATCATGTTTTCTTACAAACACTACTGGAGAACCCCAGCAGGAATTGCTTGGCCTTATAAATCCCTTGCCTTCTAATTCTTCCAACTGATTTTTCAATTCTTTCAGTTCACTTGGCCCCATTCTATAAGGTTTCTTGATTATTGGACTTGCTCCTGGAATGAGATTAATTTGGAACTCAACTGGTCTGTGGTGTGGAACACCCTTAACTTCCCCAAACACATCCAAGTATTTATTAACTATGGGAATTTCTTCAATAGTTAGTTCACTCAGATCTTTTTCTAAGTCAACTAAATGATACAATTTCCCTTCCTTAGCTATTTCACATAGAACTGTGATTCTCTGGCCTCTAGAATTTTGCAATGATATGGTGGATGAGTCTAAATTAATTATGGCTTTAAATTGCCTTAACCAATCTACCCCCAATATAACTCCTATATTTGGGTAATTTAAAACATATAAATTGGAGATAAAAATATTTCCTCCTATGTTTAACTCCACATCCACACAATTCATGTTCAAAACACTAGAACTCCCTAGGGGACTTTGTACAAGCAATGGGGTTTCAACCAATATGCAGTTTAATTTTAACACTTTAACTAATTCATAGGAAATCAAAGAGTGTGTTGCTCCAGTATCATATACTACTGGTATGGGTATGGCACAAATGAGTAATGTACCTTCCACTTGGCCATGATTTTCAGCATCAATTTTCACTGCAGATTTGCCTTTCCCATCCAAAGTTGCCAATTTCCCTTGCTGTTTATTCTCAGGACAGTTCCTCTTCATATGCCCCTCTTTCCCACATAGGTAGCATTTGAAGGCTCCTCCTTTTAACTCTGGGCACCTTGGTTTGATGTGTCCTTCTTTTCCACAATGATGGCAAACCAATTTCTTCTTAGTATCATTGGCTTTTGTATCTTTACCCTTCCTGTTGTCTGCCTCCTCCTTCTTTTTATCATAAGGGTGATATCTTCCCTTATCCTTCTTGTTGTTGCTCTTAAAATTCCTATATTTCTCTCTTTCTTTGTCATGTTGTTCCAGTTTCAAAGCCAGATCAATTACTTGATCAAATGTTCTATCTACATATGGTAGCATAGCTCTGCTAAGTCCTGGGTTCAGTCCTTTTATATACCTATCATTTTTGGATGCTTCATCTGCCACTAGCATTGCTCCATAGTTGGATAGCCCCTCAAACTTTTGAGTGTATTCAGTGACATTCAAAGTTCCCTGCCTAAGTTTGATAAATTCTTCAAGTAGAATGGTCTTGGCTGATGCTGGTACAAATCTTGCCTCCAACATCTCCTTGAACTGATTCCAAGTGATTTCATTTTCATTTCTTCCAGCTATGATCACCTCCCACCAGCTTAAAGCTACCCCTTTCAGTTGTCTAGAAGCTACTTGCCTCTTCCTTTGGTCATCCAACTGCATGTCATTGAAAATCCTATCAAGTGTTCTCAACCATGCTTGAATTTCCATCACACTCTTAGTTCCTTGAAAACTCTTGCCTCCCAAATTGGAATAAGTCTTCAGTAGTTTTGAAAGCTCTTCATGTGGGTTCTCAGGCCTATGCCCAATTCCATCTCTTAAAACCCTCACAAATTCTTGCATATCAAGCATTTGAGGTGCACTGGGTCCTGCATTGTGATGAGATCCTCTTCCTACCATGGTCTGCTAACTAAATTCTGGGCAAATGGTATTAGTATATTATGAGTACTTCTATAATTTCTATTTTCTTATCTAAATTATTTCATCCAAAACAAACAGACATAATACATTTCTATAATACTTAACAATCAATGCAACCAAGTGCTCTGATACCAACTGAAATGACCCTCCTATTTCCACCCTAATTTCATAAGGATTTTTTTTTTTTTACTTAGAGATGATATATATATATATATATCATTCATTACAATTATGTTTTCCAAGGTCATTTTCTTTTTCCAATTAACAAAATATATCCAGGATCAAAATAACTTACCAATATAAATATATCAGTGTATATCTAATAACATACACATACATATGAAGATGTATGTGTTCTTCTTATTTAAGTTCAGAGTATATACTTTATTTTTTTTTTGTACAAGAACATTCTGTTTGATTTAGATTTTTAGCAATTCAGGTTTTATTATTGTATCTTGATTTTTGGCCATAAAATCCACTGGAAACATGTACTTTAGTCTGTCATTATAATTAAGAAATGATCAAGTAATAATCAGTAGTAAACAAGCTTTTAATATAGATGGTTGTGTTAAAGTCTGGATAGTATCAAATTCAGTATAAAAGAAAGTGGATCCCAAGTGAACACAAGCAACATCCAGGCGTAATGGAAACGCGCCTAACTTATACATGAAAGGTCATGAGTTCGAGTGCTATGCTGGTCGGTTCAAACACAATTTTTGGTTTTTCTTTTTATTTTTCTCCTGTATGGTTAGAAATCTGATACCTACCTATAATTGTACATATATATTTAATTTTTGCCTATAACTTAGGTTTATACAAAACAATTCTTCTTACATAACTATTTTTAAAACCCATTCTTACAACTGTTTTAAGAATTTAAATTTATATTTTTTTTTGCCCAATTATCAACATGTACACAGGTATACATGTACATGTCAATATCTTTGCTCAGTTTCCAGAAAACTGAGTGAAACAAATGCTAAATGTACTATGCTTTGAAATGCATCTGTATTTTCAAGATACAGTCTATCATGATCAACCAATACTTCATTTAGTTGAGGCTGGTTAACCCATGAGTCCTGTATATGCTACACACTAGTTCAAAACAATGGAGATACCTTTCATTTCATTCTGTCTGAAGCTTTTAGAAAAAAATTTTACTTTTCTTAATTCAATTCAGAAATGAATTCAGATTTATTTACAAAGCATTTCAGTAAAAAGAAAATAAAATCCTTTTAAGTTTATTTCTTGCTAAATCCAGATTTAGTTCTAAAACTCAGTGCTCTGATTTGTCTCAAGATTAGCTAATACATATATAAATTATGCAAAACAGTAGTTCACATAATTGTATATTTCTTACCAGATTTTTATAGCTGATACTTGAGCATATTTTTCTTGTTTATGTTTTAGACCCTACTTCAAAAACGAATCAAACCTTAACACACAACAACTTCAACAGACCAACAAATTTAATCTGACACTTTACAGAATATAAGGGCAACATGATCACTAACCATAAGATATTCAATACATGACTGGAAATCTTAGAAACATAAAATTTCTCCTGAATACATGCAGATATAATCAATTTAAGCTCTTATTGAAACTAGCTAGCATGTTCATTCACTCCTCCATAATAGCCATAACTTCATTTTACTTAGTGCCTGGGTTACCTGAAAGAGCATGAGTGGCTGCCTCATTTTAAAATGAGACACCCCAGATGCCATGAGCAAACAAGGGTCAGATCTATGATCTGGTATGAGTAACATCAATTCATTCATGATATTAAGCAATAGAGAATATAAGGGTACTAACTTGTTATTTAAGCAAATTTCTGCAATCAATTACTTTAACATAGTATAATTAAGTTGATTCAGGTATGATATATTCATTTATCATTCTTTCACTTGCATACAAAATCATGCAAACATAATTATCTATTGGCAACAATTTCATTCACTGGAATCATCTTGGTTCCATACCATTCAACCTAAGAAATATCCACAGTCCTATTTCTTCATTTACAGGTTGTAATATTCAATTTAAATCCCTGCCTCATCTGCTATTAAGGAATCACTGGGACACATTGCAATGATCTAATTCACATCATTGCACAAAGATCTCAGGGCTTAAACAAACCATGTGCCAACTTGCATACTTCAAATATGACAAGCATTCCAGCAGTCTTCTTGGCCTTCCCTTCCCTAGTTTATTTACTAGTGTATTGTCTTAAATTCTATCATCAAATATGCTAAGTGAACATGTCACTGCAAACATGGAAACATCCATAATTTTTCCTAGCATAATTCTCCTTAGAAATAAGCAGACAGTTATTTCCTAAATGGGGTCAATATGCCTTGATCTTAGTAAAATATAAGAACATTTTCAACTGTAAAAGAGGCATGGCATGTTATATTGATCTGCAAGCCTTTATGATTGATTCAGATTCAAGATCTGGTTCAATCATAATTTTAGCTTGTGGGTTTTTCTTCTTATTTTTTTTTTGATTTGATTAAGGGCTCAGCACTTAGAAAATTTCTATTGCACCCTTAACATTTTTCTTTTCAAGCCTCAGCACTTATACCAAGTATAATGCAGCTCCTAACATTTTTTGTAAAGTTTCCATGCCATAGATCTATAACAGTTGAGAGTATTCTCTATATAATTTTAAGATCCTAGACTTCAACATTTATGAGTATAAATAAAACAGTATGATACACATCCAAAGACAAATGTCTCAACCAATCAAAGATCATCAAAATCATCCATATTAAATCATATCAGATTTAAAATAAGACATCCAAAAAGCATTGATGAAATCATATACATCAAAATCAGAATATATATATATAAATGGCAATAGAAAGTGGCTGCCCCAACTCAGGTCTTAATGCCATGAACTCAGTGAGATTACTCACCTAAATGATTCTTCTTATTAATCCAGAAAATTCTTGTTTGAGTGTTTTCTCCTTCCTTCCAATATTTTTTTCTTCTTTTCTTAGTTTTTGTGCAGCCCGGGGTAAAGACAATTCTACTGCCTATTTATATGCATTTTTCCTCTAGGGTTTTGTTGAAACAGAATTCCATTTCTGTCCTGGCTAGCATCATGCATTTTGCATTCATAATACCCCGGCCATATTAACCAATTTAAAGGCTGCATTTTCTTTCTTTTACTTTTCAGAAAATGGCCACTCACCTAGTCATGTTAAAAGTGTGACTATTTTATTTTATTTTTCAATTATCCCTGAGAATTCTCCTTTGCTATTTTTGCCTATACAAGCTTATTAACTTGTATCACATTTCATGTCATTTTAATGTTATAGTTTTACCTGCTTATATATATATATATACTTTTCAGTACTTAGAAAAAAAAATATATTTTTGTACACATATCTTATCTAAGCTTATTTAATTTCTCTTTAATTTCAGAAGCATATGCACCTATATGTATACAGGTTAATATACATAATTTTCTCTTCTGGGTTTTAAATAAAATTTGTTTACTGATTTAAAGTAAAGCCTACTTTTCTTATTTTCTAAGATGATCCATATAATTCCAGAAATCAAATATCCATGTTGCCAAAATCATGTTTGTATTGCTTTTTAATTCTTGTTTTAAATCCAAGAAATCTGGAGTTCTTCCTTGTGCCATTTCAGTGTGCACGTGCACACATATACTTGCACACTATTTATTCCAGAAATTTCACCATATTTAAATCTAAATATTTCAAAAATTAAATCATTTTTCAAAAATGATTTTTCACAAAATTTTGGGGTATTACAATAGTGCAGCTTATTTCCCCTGGGAGTGATTATTACCACACCTGCCCCCGAGCCTTGTTCGTTCGATGCGCCATCCACAAAGAGATTCCACTTGATGTCTCTTGCTATTTCCAATTGCTCCTTATCTTCGTTGGTAGTGAATTCTGCAATGAAATCAGCCATGGCTTGTCCCTTGATGGCGGTGCGAGGGTGATAGGTGATATCATACTGACTTAGTTCAATGCACCATTTAAGTAGTCGCCCAGAAGTGTCGGGACGATGGAGTACCTGCCTCAGTGGTTGATCGGTCAGAACTTTGATGGGATGGGACTGGAAGTAGTGACGTAGTTTCCGTGATGTGATTAGTAAACAGTATGCTAGCTTCTCAAGTTTAGGATATCTGACTTCTGCCCCGGTAAACCTCTTGCTGACGAAGTAAACTGGCCGCTGCTTGCGGTTGTCTTCCCTTACCAAGGCAGCGCTTAGGGCGTGAGATGACACAGCGAGGTACAAGTATAATTCTTCTCCTTCGCTTGGAGTTGAGAGTACCGGTGGTTTCTGGAGGTGTTCGATTAAGTTAAGGAAAGCGGTCAGGCATTCGTCGGTCCATTCGAACTTTCCTTTGTCTTTCTTTAGAGCTTCGAAAAAGGGGACACACTTGTCCGTTGCTTTGGAGATGAATCGGCTTAGGGCGGCCACTTTTCCATTTAGGCTTTGCATTTCCTTCCGAGTGGAAGGTATCTTGATATCCCTTAGCGCTCGGACTTGTTCAGGGTTTGCTTCAATCCCCCTGGCATGGACGATGAATCCTAAGAACTTTCCTGATGATACTCCGAAGGAGCATTTTAGAGGATTCAACTTCATGCCATACTGGCGAAGTACTTGGAACATCTCGCCTAGGTGGCTTACGTGATCTTTGGCTTTCCTTGACTTTACCAGCATGTCATCCACATATACTTCCATAGTTTGTCCTATTAGCCCTGCAAACATCTTGTTGACGAGGCGCTGGTAGGTGGCTCCTGCATTTTTAAGTCCGAAAGGCATTACCTTATAGCAGTATAAACCCCGGTCGGTGATGAAACTAGTGTGGTCTTGGTCGGGAGCATGCATAGGAATTTGGTTATATCCTGAGTATGCATCCATAAAAGATAGGAGCTCGTGCCCGACTGTGCTGTCTACAAGTTGGTCGATTCGGGGAAGTGGGAAGCAATCCTTTGGGCAGGCGTCGTTTAGGTTGGAAAAGTCAATGCAGGTTCGCCACTTCCCATTAGCCTTCTTTACCAGCACCGGGTTGGCGATCCATTCCGGGTAGATAGCTTCTCGTATGAAGTCATTGGCGAGTAGATTCTTTACTTCTTCATCGAGGGCTGCTAATCGTTCTGCCCCCATACTTCTCTTTCTTTGTTTTACGAGCGCCTTGGTAGGATCAATGTTTAATATGTGGCATGCTATGTCGGGGGAGATTCCGGTCATGTCAGCGTGTGACCATGCGAATACATCCAAGTTGTGGCAGAGAAAATCGATGAGTTGTTCCTTCAATTCGGCTTTTAGTTGGGACCCAATTTTCAATAGTCTACTTGAGTCGTGCTTGTCCATAGCCTCTGCAGGCTCGGCGGTGGCCTCCTCCTCTTTGTCCCTAGGGTCTAATTCATTGAAAGGGTCGCTGGTATATCGAAGAGGATGGGCTTTCTTTAGTTGCTATGCTTCTAGACTTTTCGTGCAGAGGGCAATCTCTACACCCTTCCCTTTATCCTTCCTATGGTTGTTGCGAAGTTCAGTCACATAGCAGTCTCGAGCAATGTCCTGGTCTCCTTCTACTTCCCCTATTCCATTGTCCGTTGGAAACTTCATCTTTAGGCACCATGGGGCTAGGACAATTTGGAAGTCAGACAAGGCTGGTCTTCCTAAGAAGGCATTGTAGGCTGAATGGTTTTCTATTAGCACGAACGTCTGCTTCCGTACAATGGAGCGGGGATGGCTTCCAATCTCAACAAAGAGGTCCAGTTGCCCGAGGGACATCTTAGCATCCCCAGTGAAACCGTGTAGTGGTTTATCGCAGGGAGATACATCCTTCATTGATAGCTTCATTTTGTCGAATGCGTGTTTGAACAGGATGTTTACTGAGCTTCCCGTGTCTACCAGGATTCGGTAAACTTCGGCAGGACCGAGTCGGGCAGAGATGACCATGGGATCCATGTGAGGATACTGCCTTCCTTCTAGGTCACGCTTACCGAATGTGATGTCATTACTTTCTTTCCGCTTCGGGTGGCGCTCTTCTATAACCGAATTGACACAGTCTCTATTGTCTCTAAGCGACTTTCCATACCTTTCCATCTCTTTCCAGCTTCTGTCCGTGATGTGCGGTCCTCCTGAGATGGTATGGACCACTAATTTCTCTTGACTAGAGCTGCTAGCGTTGCGGTTTCCTCTACCGGTGTCCGGTGAGGGTAGCCTTGGGTTCTCATTGGCAGGAGCTGGAGTCCTGTCCTGACCTTTTACATAGCGTTCCAGTTTCTTCCTTCTGATGTGTTCCTCAATCAGATCCCGGAGATGATGGCATTCATTGGTATCATGCCCGTGAGATTCGTGGAAGCGGCAGAACTTTCCAGATTTCTGCGCGTTATCTGATTCCTTTTTGTATGGTGGGCGTTTGTATCTAACTTCGCCTTGGGTGGCAAGGAAGATATTTTCGACGGTCTCGTTCAAAGGAGTGTAAGTGTCGAATCTCGGCCCAGGCCGATATAGGCGCTTTTCTCCCTTCTTGCCCCCAGCATTGTCTCTGGAATCATTTCTTCGAACGTCCCTTGCCATAGCGGGGGCGTTGCTGTGAGTTGCCTTATTTTGCTGTCATGACTGCCCCTCAACGGCAGCATCCTCAAGCCTCATGTATTTCCCGGCTTCATGGAAGAAATCGGGTAAAGTAGCTGGTTTTTCTTTCGTCAACCTTCTAGCAAATTTAGTGTCCGGATGCACACCACTACAGAGGGCCATTAGGATAAGCTTCTCATCGGCATCTTGGACTACGGCTGCTGCGGCATTGAATCGGGTTAGGTATTGCTGTAGTTTTTCTCCAGGTTTCTGTTTGATGCTGGATAAGGAATAAGCGTCCTTAGGTTGTTCCACATGGATGCGGAACTGACTGATGAACTTTTCTTTCAACATTTCCCACGAGCTGATGGATCCCTAGGGTAGATGACAGAACCAGGAGGTAGCAAGATCTGCTAAGAAGAGCAGAAAGCATTTGCATAGTACTCCCTCTGTTGCTCCACTCATGAGCATATGTTGCGTGTACCTCTGTAAGTGTACAACGGGGTCGGAGGTTCCTTTGTAAGGTTCCATTGTCGGCATCTTCCATTCTCGGGGGGTGATAGCAATTTCGATATTGCGGGCGAAAGGGCTGGTTACCCTAGCGTCTATCCCTCGATCTCTTTGCTCCCATTGGACACACTCTCTGAATAAGCGTGCCATCCTTTCATCAAAACTTGGAGCAGATAGAAATGAGTTTGGTTCTGTTCTGTGGGATTGATTCCGTCCAGATGACCTGTATGGATGGTATCGTCTATCGTTCCTCATATTTTCCAGCGGCTGCCTTTGATCTTCTGGGAGCATGCTAGGGTCATCTACAGTTGGCCCTTGCCTTGATCTTCCCCTGCTGGGTTCTGATCTAAGCACTTCCTCGGGTCCAACTTCGGGCTGGACTCTAGCTCGACCCCGTTCACCGGCGTTTCCGTGGTTAGGCAGTATGACAGGCTCAGCTACAGTTGACCTCCATCCGGTACCTCCCTCGTTGGGTTCGGTACCAAACGTTTCCTCAGGCCTAACTTCGGGCTGTGCTCGGTCTCGGCTCCTACCATGGCTACTTCTGCCGTTAGCTCCTTCGAAGAAGGAAGATCTTTGTTGTCTCTGAGATCCTCCAGACTGGGACTCGCCCCATGTTTCAGTGTTGCGGTTGGATTCTTCAGCATCCCTTAAGCGTGACATGAGATGGTCCACCAAGGCTTCCTGCTGGGACGTGAAGCGGTTAGTTACTTCAACCACAACTCTATCCAAATCTGCCCTAGTAATTGCTGTAGGCTGTTCTGTGGCGGGAGTGGTCGGATTAGCCTGTCCTTCATTTGGTACTGCTGCTGGAGGAGGACGATTTACTTGATTCGTGACAGCTGGATCTGGAAGACTGCTGGATGCGATGTTTTTTCGTTTGTTAACATCTTTTTTTTGTTTGGGAGGCATGTTTTCCAAGTGATGGATGATGCTGTTAGGAAAAAGGTTTAAGTGGAAGAAGCTGAAGCTTCGAGTCTTCAAGTTCTCAGTGAAAGCACCAAAAATGTTTGCAAAAAAAATGGACAAACACCTCAAAGTTGTATGATTTAGTAGATTTCATGTTGTTCTTAGTGATTTGGGTGATTTATGCAAATATATGAAAAGCAGGGGCTAAACTGTAAAAAGACACGCAGATTTATAGTGGTTCAGCCAGAATGTGCCTACGTCCACTTTATATGTTATTTCTCTTCTCTTGTTTTGATTACAAGTACAAAGCTTTGATACAAGTAAAAGAAAGTTGTTTGAAAGTTCTCTCCGTGCTTGAGCTCTCAAACTTGTCCCCCATTGTTGTACCCCTGCCCCTCTATTTATAGAGTGAGGTTGGAGGCAGGGGTCTTGGATGTATATAGCAGCTGGCGGGCCTGGGCTGATGTAATCTGGCCTGGTGGAGTTGGTCCGGGTTTCCTTGGTTCGGTGGAGGGAGATGAGTGGATCGGTTGAGCTTTGGTTCGGTAGGAGGTGGTACGTTGTTTGGACCGGTAATGGGTGGAGTGATGTTGGTTCGGCAGGAGGTGGTTCGGTGTTTGGACCGGTAATGGGTGGAGTGATGTTGGTTCGGTAGGAGGTGGTTCGGTGTTTGGACCGGTAATGGGTGGAGTGATGTTGGTTCGGTAGGAGGTGGTTCGGTGTTTGGACCGGTAATGGGTGGAGTGATGTTGGTTCGGTAGTCATGAGGAGGGAGATGGTTCGATAGAGGCATGTTGCTTTGATTCGGCAGACAGTGGAGCAAGGACTGGTTCGGCTCTGTGTGGGAAGAGTGTTGGATCGGTAGGAGATGGAAACACGCCCAACATATGGTGTGACTTTTATGAAAAATAAAATAAGGAAAAAAATGTTTAAAGTAAAATGAAACATAAGGAGACATAAGTACACTTGAGTTTTATATGCATGTTGGCAAGGGTGCATGTTTGGACGTGTGAAATAGAGTGGGAGACAGGAGCGATGAGGTGGCAAGGCATATGTGGAGGGTAGGTACTTTAGGGCATTTTAGTAATTTGATCTGTTAGCATTTTATAAAAGCAAATTTTCCAATTTTTATTTCGTTTTATCACTCCGGTTTCACCTTTATAAACTCTTTAAAGTTTCAAACTAGTTTTCATGGCTTCCAAAACTTCTCTGAAGTTCAAAATTTTTAACTTTTCCTTTTAAATCTTGTATAAAATTGTTTAAACATTTCCATCATCTTTTTCATCACTTTATCTTCAAAAACGAGCCCACCATCACCAAAAAAAATTTATGGCCAAGCCCATACTTGTTAGGGAAAAGCCCATCTTGATGTTTTTGGCTTACAGACTTCATTATTCCAAAGTTTTTGCAAAGTTCTAGGGGTTTTTAAAGTTCTTGTACAAGCTTGGTTGAAGTTAGTAAGCTATTGTGAGTACAAATCTTACGTTTAAAATCCTAACCTTTAAAAACTTCGATATTGTTTATATACTAGTTTATAATAGCTTGTTGTGCATGTATTACCATGTGATGAATGTTAGTTTGGATTATTCTTTGAAAAGTTGTCACCTTGATAGTTTAGTAGCCAAGCTAGTAAGCATTTTTTTGGAAGTTAGTAGTAAATGTTAGTGATATTGTTAATGATTGTCCTCTATATGTTGTATGATAGTTTAGCACCTTGTATTATGTTTACTTATGTTATATGACGTATGGATGAAAATAAAGTGACGTGAAATTAGTTGTCCAAATGTCCGCATAGCGACTATCGCTATATCGACACTTTCAACAAACATATCCTTATCGAAACCTTTGATTTATTTCTCGAGCTTGGGTTCTGTGTTACTAATTAATAAAGTTGTTGAATAATGATGATTTTAAATTTATTTAATTATTTTAATACTGATTTTTAAAATTTTAATTAATTATTTAATTAACAAGGATTAAGGTTAATTAATTAACTTGGTAATGATGTGTTTTGAATTTAACTAATTACTTTGTTAATGATGTTTAAAATTAATTAATCATTTTATCTAATGATGATTAAGTTTAATTAATCTCTTAAATAATGATGGATTAAAGTTAATTAATTATTTTAATTAATGATGTTTAAAATTAATTAATCATTTTTAACTAATTACTTTTAAAGTTAATTAATTAGTTTCAATTTAATTAATCTTTTCCATTAATGATATTTTAAATTACTTAATCCTTTTTAATAAATGGTGTTTTAAAATTAGTTGTTGGTTCTCTTAGATTATGTGTAAACTAGCAAAAGTTAAATAGGAGAACTATCAAGAATAAGTATCCTTTACCTAGGATCGATGACATATTTAATCAGCTCCACGGAGCTCGGGTATTTTCTCAACTGGATCATGCCATTGGTTTTCATCAATTAAGGGTAGCAGAGGAGAGTGTGCCCTTAATAGCTTTTTATACCACTGATTGTTTTTATGAGTGGTAAGTCATGTTGTTCGGACTGACTAACGCAACCACTTATTTCGTTGACTTAATGAATCAACTATTCCAGGATTTTCTTAATAAATTTGTCCTCGTCTTTATTGATGATATTCTGGTTTATTCTAAGACGGAGGAAGAGCACAATATCATCTCCGAGTCATTCTAAATACTTTATGTAGTCATGTATTGAATGCAAAGTTTTCTAAGTGCCATTTTTGGAAATCCAAAGTTAAGTTTCTAGGGCATGTAGTTTCAGGAGAAGGCATATCAATGGACCCGGCTAAAGTAGTTGCGCTTCAAGACTGGAAGAAGCCTGAAAATACGACAGAGGTTAGAAGTTTCTTAGGATTGGCTGGTTCTTATAGAAGATTCATCGAACATTTCTCGAAGATTACTTCTTATTTGACGAAGTTGTGGAAGAAAGATGCTAAGTTTGTGTGAACACCTACGTGCATTCAATGAATTAAAGGATAAATTGACTAGTGTTCCTATTTTAACAATTCCTAATGGGAGCGAAGGGTTAACTGTCTACACAGATGCTTGTGGAACCGGACTGGGAGCAGTACTGATGCAGAATGGAAAAGTCATTGCATATGCAAGTCAATAGCTGAAACCACATGAGAAGAATTATGTTACGCATGATTTGGAGCTCTTGGTAGTTGTCTTCGCATTAAAGATGTGGAGGTATTATTTTTTGGATGCAAAGTTCGAGTTGTATACGGATCACAAATCTTTAAAGTGTCTCTTTACTCAAAAGGACTTGAACTTAAGGCAACAATATTGGCTAGAGTTTCCGGTCGCTTATGATCTTGAGATTTTATATACAACATGAAAAGCTAATGTTGTAGCTGATGCGCTGATAGGAATTATGCAGTCTTGGCTAATATGGAAGTTCGTCTAACTCTTATCCGATGCATTGAAAATAATCAGCAAATCTTTCTTAGATAGCTAGAGCTGTTAGTGAAAATGTTTTATCAGAGAAGTGGACGGGATTCATAGTAGATGACCATGGCATTCTAGGGATGAACGGTCGCCTGTGTGTTCCGGATATGGATGGAATTAGATAGGAAATTCTGACAGAGTATCATCATTCTAAACTAATGATACATCCAGGGGTCACTAAGATGTATCAGGACATTAAGCGTACTTTCTGGTGGGAAGGAATGAAAAGAGACGTTGCTATATTTGTAGGTAGATGTGCTAACTGCCAGTAGGTAAAAAGAAGTCACCAGAAGACAGCCGGACTGTTTCATCCAGTTGAGATACCGAAGTGGAAGTGGGAGCAGATTTCTATGGATTTCATCGATGGGTTACCTAGATCGAGGAAAGGTAATGATGGAATTTGGGTTATCGTTGATAGGTTAACTAAGAGCGCTCACTTCTTACCAGTCAAGGCAATAAGTATGGCTGCTAGTTTGGCTCAGTTATATGTTAAAGAGATTGTTAGGCTTCATGGCATTCCATGTGGTATTGTGAGTGATCGAGATTCGATCTTCACAAGTCGGTTCTGGAAAGGTTTGCATGATGCACTTGGGATAGAGCTGAGTTTGAGTACATCTTATCACCCTCGGACAAATGGGCAGACCGAAAGGGTAAATCGTGTTTTGGAAGATTTACTTCGAGCTTTTATGCTAGACTTTAGAGGTTCATGGGAGGACCACTTGCTATTGGTTGAGTTTGCTTATAACAATAGTTTTAAGGCAAGTATTGTGATGGCGCCTTCTGAGGCATTGTATGGAAGGCCTTGTAGGTCTCCATCTTGTTGGGTGGAACCAGGAGACTGCTTAGTACTTGGACCAGATAATTTGTGATGCCACGAATAAGATAGATTGGATTAGGGAGCACTTAAAGACTGCTCAGAGTCGCTAGAATGACTATGCAAATGTGAGACGTCTGATTTGGAGTTCGCAGTTGGGGACTATGTATTCATCAAAGTTTCCGATAAGAGGCGTGATTTGTTTTGGAAAAGGAGGAAAGCTAGCTCCCCGTTTTATTGGATCTTTTAAGATACTCAAGAAGATAGGAACTCTTGCATATAAAGTGGACTTACTGACTAGATGGTCGATCATACATGATGTCACGTATCCCATCTACGTAATTGTGTGCATGATCCTACTTTGATTATTCCGCCATCTCAGTAGGAGAATATGGAAGTTAGCCTTACTTGACCATTGTAAGATAGCCTATTCGAATTTTCGATCGGGATAAGAAACAATTAAGGACTAAGGTTGTAGACTTGGTTAAATTACAATGGAGTGAAGACCCTAGAGATTGCATTTGGGAGACTGTAGATAGTATGAGGGAAGCTTACCCTGAGTTGATGTTAGGATAGTGTTTGTTTGTTTGTATAAATATGTATGCACTGTTTGTGATATAGTTGCTTAGTTTGTATTGGTTGTATGGGTTTCCTTATATAATAAATGCCCTTTTTGTGTTATTTTGAGTTATCTTCTTAAATGTTAATTTCGGGGATGAAATTCATTTGAGGGAGAGTGTAACGACCTGGAATTTCACTGCTTTAATTTATGAATATTTAATTAATTTTAAATATTCAAAGTAGTACATTTTATAATCAAAATAAAACTCTTTCTAATAATAAATAATGATGGTGAAAAAGTTTTCCAAATTTGTTTACAAAAATATTTAGTTCGAAGAAAAATTGAAAATGTGACCAGAAATCGTTTTTTGAATTTTCGACTTTTCATCTTCTAAAAATTGTCGGGAACATTATGAAGTCTAGTGTAAATAAATTCACATTCATTTATATATAAGATAACACATTTTAGAAGTATTAATATATACTTTGGCTTATGAAATTATGGTATGACTTTTATGAAAAATAAAATAAGGCAAAAAAATGTTTAAAGTAAAATGAAATACAAAGAGACATAAGTAAACTTTAGTTTTAAATGCATGTTGGCAAGGGGGGCATGTTTGGACGTGTGAAATGGAAGGAGATACAAGGGTGATGAGGTGGCAAGGCATATGTGAAGAGTAGTTACTTTAGAGCATTTTCGTAATTTGGGTTATTAACATTTTATAAAAGCAAAGTTTCCAACTATTATTTCATTATATCATCTCCATTTTCACTTTTATAAACTCTTTAAAGTTTCAAACTAGTTTTCATGGCTTCCAAAACTTTTCTCAAGTTCTATAATTTTAACTTTTCCTTTTAAATATTGTATAAAACTTGTTTAAACTCTTCCATCTTTATTTTTCATCACTTTATCTTCAAAAACAAGCCCACCATCACCAAAAATTCTTTATGACCGAGCCTATACTTGTTAGGACCGAACCCATCTTGATGTTTTTGGCTTAAAGACTTCATTTTCCAAAGTTTTTGCAAAGATCTACGGGTTTTTAAAGTACTAGTACAAGCTTGGTTGAAGTTAGTAAGTTATTTTGAGCAAAAATCTTACCTTTAAAATCCTAACCGTTAAAAACTTCAATATTGTTTATATACTAGTTTCTAATTGCTTATATGCATGTATTACCATGTGACGGATGTTAGTTTGGACTATTCTTTGAAAAGTTGTCACCTTGATAGTTTAATAACCAAGTTAGTATGCAATTTTAGAAGTTAGTAGTAAATGTTAATGATATTCTTAATAATTATTCTCTACGTGTCGTATGATAGTTTAGCACCTTGTATTACGTTTACTTATGTTATATGATCTATGGATGAAAATAAAGTGACATGAAATTAGTTGTCGAAATGTCCGTATAGCGACTATCGCTATATTGGCACTTTCAACAAACATATCCTTACTGAAACATTTGATTTATTTCTCGAGCTTGGGTTCTGTGTTACTAGTTAATAAAGTTGTTGAATAATGGTGATTTCGAATGTGATTAATTATTTTATTAAAGATTTTTAAAAACATAATTAATTATTTAATTAATAAGGATTAAGGTTAATTAATTAACTTGTTAATGATTTGTTTTGAATTTTATTAATTACTTTGTTAATGATGTTTGAAATTAATTAAGCATTCTATTTAATGACGATTAAGTTTAATTAGTCTCTTAAATAATGATAGATTAAAGTTAATTAATTATTTTAAATAATGATATTTAAGAATTAATTAATCATTTTTAATTAATTACTTTTAAAATCGATTAATTAGTTTCAGTTTAATTAATCTTTTCCATTACTGATATTTTAAATTAGTTAATCCTTTTTAATAAACGGTGTTTTAAAATTAATTAATCTACTTAATTAAAGATATTTAAAATTAATTAATTAATTTAATTTATGATGTTTTAGAGTGACTAACCCTTTTTAATATTGGGTATTTAAAGTTAATTAATCAAATTAGTTAACGAAGTTTAAAGATAATTAATCATTCTTAATAATGTTAATTAAAGGTAATTAATCTATTTAATAAGGATGTTTTAAGTGATTAAATCTTTTTAATAATAGTGTGTTATGTTAGTCCTTGAGATGATGGTTTTGATGACAACAACCTTAGAATAGATTATAAAATATAAATACTAACATTACAAGTTTAGATATATATGTATTTGCAGGATCTAACCATGCAGGTATCAAGAATGAAGACTGTACAGTATAGAGATTCAAGATACAGAGATAGAAGACTCATGAGTATCAAGATTATCAAGAGTTCAAGGTTAAGTCTGTTTTATTAGGAATATTTGTTAAAACTCGTAGAAAAGCACTGGCATCTTAATATCCAATTTATTCATGGAATGGAATCCACTTCGAGCCTGTTAAAGGGATGGAACCCTAAGTAGGATGGAACCTACGAAAATCTAGTGGGACATTGTTTTGTATCCACTAATTTTAATTCAAATGATTTTACAAAATTATCTTGTTTTCAAAATGATTTCAAAACTTTCCTTTTAAAAAGATTCAAAACTCTCTATCCCGATTTTAAATAATTTTAGCCTCAAAACATCTTTAATTTCAAAGTCAATATACTCCTGTTTTTAAATGTCTTTTCAAATAATATATTTAACTTTTAATATTTATACTTAGATTTAAATATAAAATTATAGTTAAATTATGTATTTATTGTTCTTTATATTTACTTATGAATTTCAACTATATTCAAGTATATTTATAAAGTTTTAAATAGTTTTTATATAAGATAAATATTGTTTTTATAGAAATTTAAATTATCATTTTTGGCTGAGGGATGTCGACATGCCCCTAGGTAGTATGTCGACATAGTGACAGTTAAAGTTCAAATTCAAATTTCAAAAGAAGTGTCTATTCGCCATAACTCTTCATGAATGATCATGGCTGTTGGTTTTCTATAAATAGGGGTCAGTTTCAACGAATTTTTAATCATATTTATTTTCTGATTTTCACTCCTCTTCATCTTCCACATTTCTTATTACAAAATCATACCATTACTCTGCCGAAATCAACATCGAATCATACTCGATTACTTCTAGTTTGATTCTACATCACTATCTCTACAAGGTTCTTAGTGCTATTTAGAGTTATAGACTCCTTTGTAATATATTAGCGAGAAAATGTGTGATTATAGCCTTTGAAATCAATCAAGCGAGAAAAGGTGTGATTGTAGCCTTGGAAATCAATTGGGTGAACTTGTTGCCCCGGAAATCAAGTATCTCTACCCAGAGGATTGGTATTCTGGAGGGGGTAGCTCGTAGCCTTGAAATCGAGGGTTGTAATTGTTGAATTGCTTTTGAAAGGAAATCCGTAGTTAGTTGTACGGGACTGGATGTAGGGTAACTCCGAACCAGTATAAAATCTGGTGTGTTCTTTCCTTTACTGCTTTTAATTTATATTTGCATCTGTGTTTGATTCTGTGTTCATATCTGTGTCTAATTAGTGTATACATTGTCAATAAAGTTAGATAAACTCAAAAAGATTAACAAATTTCTTAAAACACTATTCACCCCCCCTCTAGTGTTAATTCTAGCCTTAAGATCCTTAATCCGCATTTCTCACATTTGGTATCAAAGCTTTGTTTTCAAAATTTTCATTATCTGAATTTTGAAAAATTTCAAAATAGCTACTAACACTAGTACTGCTATTACCACCAACACTAGTTCATTTGTAGAAAGTCAGTCTACTGCCAGACCACCACTTTTTATTGGCAGTAACTATGCATATTGGGCATGTAGGATGAGAATATATTTACAATCTGTAGGATTAGATACTTGGAATATCACACAAACTGAATATTCTGAACCTACAACTAATTTTGCACAGTGGACCACTGAGCAAAAGACTGTTGCACAAAATAACTCTAAGGTAATGAATATTCTGTTTTGTTCACTTGAAAGAAATGAATTTAATAGAGTGTCAGTTTGTAAGTCTGCATATGAAATCTGGAAAACTTTGCAAGTAACTCACGAAGGAACAAGCACAGTTAAACAGACCAAAATTTCCATGCTCACAAATCAGTTTCAGTTATTTAAAATGAATACTAATGAGTCTATTTCAGATATGTGTAGTCGATTTCAAGATATTGTGCATTCTTTAATATCTTTGGGAAAGGAATTTTCGGAAGAAGATCAAGTCAAAAAAATTTTAAATTCTCTCACTCCAGAATGGGATCAAAAGACACTTGCAATTGAAGAGGCAAATGACATCAGTACTTTAAAGATAGAAGAATTGATTGGAAATATAATGTCGTTTGAGGTTCAAATGATCGGGAGAAGAGAAAGCAAAGCATCTGAAAAGAAAACAATGGCATTCAATGCATTGACCGATGGATCAGACTCAAACGGTGACAATGATGAAGAGATAGCATTTATGACCAGAAATTTTAGGAAATTTCTGAAGTGCAGAAAATTGAATAGTTCCAAGAGAAACAACTTTAAGAATTCCGGTAATCAGACTACAGTACCAAACTTTATCAAATGCTTCAATTGTGACGAACCAGGTCATATCAAAAAGAACTGTCCGTATCTAGAAAGGCAGAATCCTCCTATGAACAATGAACCAGCAAAGAAACGGAAGCATGCATTTACTGCTACTCTAGATGACTCAGACTCGTCCTCAAGTGATGATGATCAGAAGATGGATAACTCGAATTTGTGTTTCACTGCAGTTCACGACTCCGACGAGTTCAAAGAAACGGACTCAGAAAAAGGTATACATTTACAATATAATTGGTTGAAATTGCTTGCATAGAATTAGTTGCTTGATTGTTTGATTGATTGATTTTAATTTGATATGCTGTTTGAAATTTAAAATTTATTTTCTATTTTTACTATTATTTTATTATTATTTTTATTATTTTTGACACATTCTGAAATATATTATAAGTAAAATAATATTTCAGAAATTTAGATATTAATAATATATATATATATATGTATATTAGATATCTTAGGAAAATCATATCATAAAAATTCACAGGCACATGTCGACATGGCCCCTACCACGATGTCGACATGCCTACCTGAATTTGAATTTCAAATTTTGAATTCAAATGTTTGAATTTCCCTCCACCTTTTCACTTCATTTATTTCTCTGAGAAGATACCTTTTGACTAGAGAATATGTCCTTTGAAAGTCTATTTATCCACTATCTTTTATCATATCTTTTCGCTTTCATTTTCAAATTCAAACTCTCTCTTCATATCTTCAAGCACTCTACTCTCTACTCTAATGGCTTCTTCAAGCAACCCCTCAACCATGAGAATTTCCAGAAAAATCAAAGAGCAATTATTCAGTGATCCGGAGGCAATTAAAGCATACATCAATTATGCTAATTATGCCAAAGTCCATCCCGGAAAATTTGCTATTTTTCAAGATTTTTCTTCTTATGAAATTGATTCTCTTTTTGCAAACAATGGTGTTTTAAGTCTTATTGACTCTTCTCAAAACAATTTTGTTTGCTATCCTAATCTTGTCAAAATCTTTTATGCTAATCTAAACCGTGCTTTTTATAATGGAAATGAGGCTGAGATTTAGAGTAGTGTCAATGGGACACAAATTGTTTTGAATTGTGATCTCTTGGGTACCATTCTCAATTGCAAAAACACGGGAATAGATCTTTCTAGTTTTAAAATCGATGAACATGATCGTAAGACATTTCATCATATTTTTGAAGGAGATGAAAACTTTGAATTTAAAAACCGAAACTTTCGTCCTAAAGCAAGGATTGTCAATCTTCTTTTACAACATACTTTGACCCTAAGATCGGGTAATTTTAACAATCCTACTTCAAAAGTGTGCAAAGCACTTTTTGGTATTTTCGGAAATTATGACATCAATTGGGCGCAAGTTATTTTGGATGAACTTCGTCCTAATAATTTTGAAATGGGAGAAAACACTTTATATCATGGAATTTACCTTACTCGGATTTTTAACTATTTTGGAGTGGATTTTAAAGGTGAAGAATTTGTCTCTAGAAAAGTTTTTAATATCTCAAACATTTCTCTCATGAAAATCCCATATGTATTTCAACCTTATGAGACTCTTACCGAAAAGGAAGAGCGTTTGGCTCATGAAGAAATGGAAGAGGAAGAAGAAGAAGAAAGGGATGAAATGGAAATAGAAGAAGAAGAAGAAGGTGAAACATCCTTATAAAGTATTGAATACCCTTCCAATCCATCCAACAAAACCCTTCTCAAAAACCAAAAGATAATTGTGGAGAATCAACGGATTTTAAAACTATCCGTTAGTAAGAAGTTGGATAACATGTCTTCGAAGATAAACAAGTTCTTTTCAAAAGTCAGCAAGAAACTTGGACTATCTTCATCATCTTCATCTTCTAACTAGTTTTATCTTTTAGTATCTTATTGTATTTGTCTTAGTTTGTTTCGAATGTTCGTGTAGTTCCATATGTTTAATCATTGTATTATCCAATTATGCAATGAAATTGAATTTCCTTCCTGTCATCTAGCTTATTTTATATCTAGAATAAATGTTAGTATATTATAGAAATATATATACATCATTATTCACAAAATAAAATTATCATCAATTTTCACTGAAGTATGTCGACATACCCCCCTTGACCATATCGACATGTACTGGTCAGAAGTGACTATTGATTTTGAATTTGAAATTTGAATAACTACCAAATGTCTATTCATTTCAAACGAATTTCTACACCTATATATACCTTTGTCTTCCAGAAATCTTCACTGAAATTTATTTCTCATTATCTATATCCTTCATTTCTTTCTCTAATTCAATTATGGCCAATCCTATTCATAATCTATCTAAAAATCTTGAAGAAACACTCAATTCATTCAAGAATATTCTCTCTATCATCCTCCGTAATCAGCGTCACTTAGAATTAAGTCAAATGCAAATGATCAAGGAACAAGAGAGACACTTCGATGCAATTCGATGAATGATCTCCTCCCTTCACAAGGATGATAACGAAGCACATCCTCCCATTTCTCTATCTGTTGATAATGAAAATCGGGATGCCATCAAACAAGACCCTATCTTTGGAGAAGAAGGATAGGTTGATGTTCCTCGTAACGTTTAATTTTCTTTCTTTGATTGATTTATTCGAATTAATTTGATTTGATTTGGTTTGGATTGATACTTTGTGTGGATTGATTTCATTTGGTTTGAAGTTTGCTGTGTGAAACATGTATATATATACATTAAAATGAATATAGTCTTTAGTTAAGTTATTATGCTCATAAGTATCATTATTTCTTAATCTATATATTATATATTCCGTTGTATAGTTTATCAATGCAGGTACTAAAGTCCAAGAGTAAGGGGGAGTAATTTTTTGTTGACGATAAAGGGGGAGAAGTATAAAATAGGGTAGTTAGGCATAGATCAAGGGGGAGTTGTTAGTTTTAGGGGGAGTTATTAGGATAGAAGGAATATTTTATAAACAAAGGTTGTCATCATCAAAAAGGGGGAGATTGTTAGTCCTTGAGATGATGGTTTTGATGACAACAACCTTAGAATAGATTATAAAATATAAATACTAACATTACAAGTTTAGATATATATGTATTTGCAGGATCTAACCATGTAGGTATCAAGAATGAAGACTGTACAGTATAGAGATTCAAGATACAGAGAGAGAAGACTCATGAGTATCAAGATTATCAAGAGTTCAAGGCTAAGTCTGTTTTATTAGGAATATTTGTTAAAACTCGTAGAAAAGCACTGGCATCTTAATATCCAATTTATTCGTGGAATGGAATCCACTTCAAGCCCGTTAAAGGGATGGAACCCTAAGTAGGATGGAACCTACGAAAATCTAGTGGGACATTTTTTGTATCCACTAATTTTAATTCAAATGATTTTACAAAATTATCTTGTTTTCAAAATGATTTCAAAACTTTCCTTTTAAAAAGATTCAAAACTCTCTATCCTGATTTTAAATAATTTTAGCCTCAAAACATCTTTAATTTCAAAGTCAAAATACTCCTGTTTTTAAATGTCTTTTCAAATAATATATTTAACTTTTAATATTTATACTTAAATTTAAATATAAAATTATAGTTAAATTATGTATTTATTGTTCTTTATATTTACTTATGAATTTCAACTATATTCAAGTATATTTATAAAGTTTTAAATAGTTTTTATATAAGATAAATATTGTTTTTATAGAAATTTAAATTATCATTTTTGGCTGAGGGATGTCGACATGCACCTAGGTAGTATGTCAACATAGTGACAGTTAAAGTTCAAATTCAAATTTCAAAAGAAGTGTCTATTCGCCATAACTCTTTATTAATGGTCATGGCTGTTGGTTTTCTATAAATAGGGGTCAGTTTCAACGAATTTTTAATCATATTTTTTTTCTTCTGATTTTCACTCCTCTTCATCTTCCACATTTCTTATTACATAATCATACCATTACTCTGCCAAAATCAACATCGAATCATACTCGATTACTTCTAGTTTGATTCTACATCACTATCTCTACAAGGTTCTCAGTGCTATTCAGAGTTATAGACTTCTTTGTAATATATTAGCGAGAAAAGGTGTGATTGTAGCCTTTGAAATAAATCAAGCGAGAAAAGGTGTGATTGTAGCCTTGGAAATCAATTGGGTGAACTTGTTGCCCCGGAAATCAAGTATCTCTACCCAGAGGATTGGTATTCTGGAGGGTGTACCTCATAGCCTTGAAATCGAGGGTTGTAATTGTTGAATTTCTTTTGAAAGGAAATCCGTACTTAGTTGTACGGGACTGGATGTACGGTAACTCCGAACCAGTATAAAATCCGGTGTGTTCTTTCCTTTACTGCTTTTACTTTATATTTGCATCTGTGTTTGATTCTGTGTTCATATCTGTGTCTAATTAGTGTATACATTGTTAATAAAGTTAGATAAACTCAAAAAGATTAACAAATTTCTTAAAACACTATTCACCCCCCTCTAGTGTTAATTCTAGCCTTAAGATCCTTAATCCGCATTTCTCACATGTTAAAGTTAATGAACCATTTTTACAAAGTTGTTTAAAGTTAAAAACTAGTAATGAGAAGCCTAAGCATGAATTTGGTTTTAAAAGTAAAATTTCGATTCGGTGGAAAAGAAGTTTCTGTAAATGACATTGCTTATATGGAAAGAATTTGGTCATACTCTTGGCACTAAATGTCGAGGTATGAAAACTTGTCATTGTCTCGAAAGTTAAAACCATCGTCAAGGGAATGCCTAAAGGTAACACTACCTTTACTTGCCCAACTTCATTTTTTACCTAGAAATAGTACAAGTTTGAAATCGACGAGTAGTGGTAGGAATATGAGGTTTACTGTCCATATACGATCATTTTGTTATCTTCGATAGTCGGTTTGTCGACTGTCAATTACCTCAACCTTCTTTGTTTTTCGTCATTCTAAGATGATGTGTTGCTCATTTTAGCTTTATTATCCTTTATCGAAAATAGCTAAACCCAAAGAGCGAGTGAGGGCCAAGCTATGTGGGGTTGCTCCCATTAATGTATTTTCACATCCGCTCTAGATTAGATTCGGTTGTGCACATTGAGATGTGAAATACTCGAATTCTCAATAACAGTTGGTGGGGTCCGACTTGGATGTTTTCGAGTGCCATCGGAGTTCTCCAGTATATATTCTAGAGGTATACCTTTAGTAATGGCATGCACCTTCCTAGTCATTATTAGTAAATTTCCCTTCCCTTATTGGTTCAAACATTTGGATTTTTTTAATTAATTGTATCGGGAAGAGTATAGCACTCTTCGCGATGTTAATTATTTGTATCCATTCTTTACATTTGGATGTTGGTCTTTGTAAGAGGAAACTTGTTCGACGTTTGGCAGCATGGTCTCACATGTTGTTTAATTAGACTTATTGTTTAGAGTTTTACTCACACCAGACATATTATCTAACCCGACTTGTTTGTTTTCCCTAAACTCTCGGATACTCATTTATATTTGAGTAGTCTAAGAGTAGTAGGTCATTTATGGGCTCTTTTGAAGACGGCGTCCAAGCAGGAGGCTTTTATCTACTTAGCTATTTATTACGATGTTTGTTAGTTTGTTAAGTGTATTTTGTCTCAGCATATGTAAAGGCAGGTTGTTATAACTGCCTAAACTGATTGTAGTACTTTTGTGTAAATGTAACATCCCTAATTTTTGATCACATTATTCAGAATATATAATTAGATAAATTAAATAGAATAATGATGATAAGGAGATTGAGATTTGATTAAATTATATTTATAGGGCCATGCTTATTAACAAAGTAAATGGACTTTAAATTGGTTTAAAGGTTAATTAAGCTACACATGAGAATATTACTAAATTAGCCAATTAATTATACATGACTATAAACCCCACATTTTGTCCATTTACGTTCATTTTATTTCTCAAATCAAAATAAACGCAAGAACCCTAATAGAGCTGGACAGTAACAAAGGAGAAGAGGAATTTTAATCTAAAGCTAAGGATCAAAAGCTAGGGAGGATTAATCAACAACAAATCTCAAATTCCTTATCAAGTTTAAGGTGAATAATAATCTTCTACCATCTCTATTTTTATTCTATGATTATATGGTTTCAGATTTATGACTTAAATTCGATTTTGTGATAAAATGGATGAAGGTATGCTTGAGTTATATTATGATGATTGTTTTAATTCATAAGCACATGAGTTTGCACGGTTTAGACATGAAACCGAGAATATATGATTTAGATTGCCATGGAAATATTTTATGATAAGTAAAACATGATTTTGGAGATGGGTTTTAATTTTCAGAATTTTCCAAGCTATGGAAATTTTATTATGAATTTTTGATGAAAAATATGATGTAGTTGGGTTTAAAATTTATTTCAAGAATTTATGGAAGAAATGAGGTCTAAAATTTTAATATGTTTGATTACAAGATGAAATTAAATTTCTATGATTTTTGGGGATTTTTCCTAATTGAATTACAAGGGGAAATAAATTATTTTAAAAGAAGGGCTTTTTAGCAAATATCGGTTTTTGGTTATATAGAAAGGTTTTAACATTGAAATCCTTTAAAATTGGATCTATTGTAAAGTATTTGAAATTTTTTAAAGTAGCCAATCAAGGTGTTACAATTGGCATGTTAGTTACAAAGTAATTACTGTTTTTGGATATAAAACATCGTTTCAGGAAAACGAAGTTCCGCCTATTTAGGAGGCACCTTTCGCCTCCTTTACCTTCGCCCCATCCTAGTTGAAATCATCACTGTCGAAACACACATAGTCGGAACCAAGGCACGTGGTATCAATGGAAATTGGTATGAAGTGTATTGGTAAGTAGCGGAAGGAAGGGTGTCGAAAGCTATGCTTTCATCAAAGTCAAAACCAAGAATTTAATTTTAGAAAATCAACACCTACCTAGTTTTTGAAGGGCTTTCGACTGTGTCGAGACCCTCTAGATTCGAAACCTTAGGTAGTTTTCTAAAGTTAAATTTCTGCCTTGATTTACTTAAAGTTTTCAACCTAGTCTAAAGGCATGCTTTCGAAAGGGTCTTTATAAATAGCTTTCAAAGGGGAACCTTTTCTTTAAATAACAACCTTTCGAAAGGACTGGTTCCGATTAAGTCAAAACTAAGCCGCTAATTTCCCTTTCGACTACATTGAAGTCGTCTATGTTGTCAAAGGGGTTACTTCTGTTTTAACTTAAGCCGCTTCCTTATTGCTTTCGAAAGGGGTTAGGGTTTCGAAGGAGATGGAGTTGAAAGGGGGTTTCGACTCAGACCTTTGAAGTTTTTATTTTTAAAAGTCATTTGTTTTCGACTAAGATGGTTTCTACACCATCAATTTTCCCCAAGCTAATTTTTTTTGGTTTCGAAAGAGATACTTCTGTATATAACTATTTTGACCCAAATGATGTTTTTAAAGAGTAAACCCAATGCTTTTGGAAGGGGTACTTTCATTTGTTTCGAAGCTCTATTTTTTAAAAAGATGATTTGATACCATCGAAAGGTATATTAGGTTTCGAAAGAGAGTGTTTACTAAGGGCTTCGTAAGGTATGTATACAATGTTTTGAAAAGAGGTTTTTTCTTTCGAAGAAGGTTATCCATAGGTTTTGAAAGAAAAGTTTTTATGGTTTCAAAACATACACCCAATCTCAATTTAAGTAATAACCATGGCATAAATAATGTTTTTGAAACGTTATTCACATTATTATTAACCCATAACTGTATTTTGGGAAAAAGGCAGAATAACCAGTTAGGTTGACCCAGTAGTGAATATAACTTAACAGATGTTAAAATTTTAATTAAAGATATTGGTAGGAGCCAACAGGTTTACAGTATGCCCATGAAACTGTATGAAATTGGCAGGGGATAATGAGCACATGAATACTATGATTTGATACTGGCAGGGCCCAGTAGGTTTGTAGTTAGCCCATGAAAACTATATCTGCATTAAGATATTGGCGGTCAGCCAATAGGTTCCTAGTTAGCCCATGAAAACTTGGATAAGAAATAAGATATTGGAGTTACCAATAGGTTCTTAGTAATCCCATGAAAACTAAGTATTTGGACAGATAGTCCATAAATATTTAACAGGTTAATAGTATCCTTAGAAACTATAATTAAGACAGATAGTCAGAATGAATGGGGATGGGTAATCCAGAATTGATTTATTTGTTTTGCATATCATCATAATGTTTTGAAAATACTATGTTTAACCATTGTGGATGCAGGAGCACAGTATATGGTTTTATAATTGTTTTAGGATACTAGTGAGGGAAAACCCGTTCCGCTAAGCGGCGTGGTCTCACTAGATATCTAAATGGTTTGAGATGGTAAATTATTATTCATACCAGCTTTATGTCTGACTCGAAGTTTTTTCCTCTTAAACTCTTGGGTACTCAATTAATTTTGAGTAGGTTGAGAGTTAAGGTTTGCAGGTGTTCTTTTAGAGGAATAAAGCTTCCGAGGATGTGCAGGAGGCAAGCTTGTTATTAGAGTTATTTTATTTCTGCTATGTGTTTGTTTGTGAAGGCAAATTGTTTTCTTACCTATCTATTTACTCTGATCCACCAAGGGGCATCTTCATATGTTGCTCTTGGAATATTTTGTAATAATTATATGTTATCTGAATGTGGTCTGTGAATTGGGATTATGTAATCAATTTATAATATTTTGAAATGGAATGTGGAATTTTTTTTGTTGTTTAATTTTTTTTCATATTCTAGTGTTTCTGTGTATCAATGTATCTAATATCGCAGTGTTTAGTCGTCGATGGTTAATAACTATGGATGACTGCAGCATCCATAGTCGTTAGTTTTGGGCCTCCAAATAGGAGGATGTTACAAGTTGGTATCAAAGCGAGGTTTATGAAACCTTAAAAGAAACTTAAACCTAAAAGATTTTTTCCAAACACAATCCAATGAATCAGATAATAAAATTGGGGTTTGGGCTAACGTTACAGTAACATACTTGTATTTGCTATATATGTAGTTATATATATAAGCACGCTTGCCTCCTTCTCTTAGACCGTTCTTCTGTATCTTAATAAGGATCATATGCAGATTTACGAGAAAGGAGATATGGAAGCATGAAACGGAAGGGGAAATCTCGGTGGAGGAAGCACCATAACTAATGGAAATGGTCGACCTACAACCAGGATAAACCCTGGTCGACCGGCTAATGCTAATAACCAAAATGAAGAAGCCAATGTAGGTGCTGAAAATCTACCAGTAGATATAGGGGCAATGTATCAGTTCTTTGCCGGCTTGATGCAAGTTGGAGCTGCTGCTGGAGTTGCTGGAAATGCAGGGGGAGCAAATCCTTTGGTTCTAGTTGGAAATATTGCTTTGCTGAGTAGATATTACACTAGTTTGGGTGGGAAGCCATTCTTGGGACCTAAGAGAGGTTCAGAATTGGTTATTGCATTGTAAGCGTATATTTATCGATTTGGGTCTGTATGATGGTCAGAAGAGGAGGTTGGCCTCTAGACAGTTGCATGGGTCAACACTGCATTGGTGGAATAGTATCACTGCATGAGTGTCGCAAGAGCAATTAACTTGGAATGATTTTAAAACGAGATTTGAGAAAAAGTTTGTATCTGAGTTGATGAAGAAGTTTATGGATTTAGTGCAAGGAGAGATGCCAGTAGTTGAGTATGCTACTATGTTTGAAGAACTGTCTTGATATGGATATGCTATTATTGATACTGACATCAAAAGGAATGAGAAGTTCATTCGGGGACTGAGGCCCGAGCTTGCTAGAATGACCATTCGCCATGAGGAGTTTCTTGTTGATTTAGCTAAAAAGAAGTTAGTGGAAACTCAGCGTCCTTAGGGGAAGAAGAGGAAGTTCTTTAAAAAGAAGGGGACCCAAAAAGGAGATACTACCAAGAAGTCAAAGGCTAAGGTAGTTTGTTATAAGTGTGACAAGAAGGGTCACTTTGCTAATGAATGCCGGTCAGGTAATGGGAAGAAAGCTGCAGTTAAAAAGAATGTGAAATGCTTCAATTGTGATCAAGTTGGGTATTATAAGAATCAATGTCCAGAGCCAGTTAGGGAGGACAAAGGAGAAGTTTTTGCTATAGGACCAGCTAGGTCTACTGCAGCAGATAAGGGAAAGACGGTGGTGGAAGGTACGCTTTTGATTCAAAGTATTTCAGTTAGAGTACTTTTTGATACCGATGCATCACATTCGTTTATATCTTGGTGTTTGGTTGAGAGATTATGTCTAGACCCTACCTACCTTGTTACTTCCTTAAGGGTTGAGAATCCAATAGGAGGGTATGCAACTCTTGGGTTAAGATGTGACCAATTAAAACTTGACTTGTTAGGACATAAGTTTGCATGCAGTTTTTATGTTATTGATTTCATAGATTTCGAGATCATTCTGGGTATGGATAGGTTGAGTAAGTATGAGGCTAGAATATTTCGCTAGGATATGGAAATATCACTGAGACACCCTGATGGTCATAACCAAGTGATATTCTCAGTATATAAAACTTACTGGAGTGTTAGTGCTATGCTTAATGCTATGGAGGTAGGAAATGTGTTAAGTCAGGTTCAGGTAGCAAGAGAGTTTGCAGATGTATTTGAGCCAGTCACTGGAATACCCGTGAAAAGAGCTATTGAGTTTAGAATAGATCTTGTGCCCGAAGCTGAACCCATAAGTAGACCACCTAGCAGGACGACACCTACCGAGATGATGGAATTGAAGGTGCAGCTTGTGGATCTAGATGGTAGAAATTTTATTAGACCAAGCAATTCGCCTTAAGGAGCGGCCGTGATGTTTGTGAAGAAACCAGAAGGGTCATTAAGAATGTGCATTGAGTATCGCAAGCTAAATGAAAGGACAATTAAGAATAAGTTTTATTTGCCAAAAATAGATGATCTGTTCGATCAGTTGAGTGGAGCCATAGTATTTTCCCAGTTGGATTTGGCGACAGGTCTCCATCAGTTAAGAGTGGCGGAGGACATTATTCCTTTGACAGCATTTCGAACTAGATATGATTCATATGAGTGGTTGGTAATGCCATTTGGATTGAAAAATGCACCTACTTTCTTCGTAGATTTGATGAACCAAGTTTTCCAAGAGTACTTGGATAGGTTTGTACTAGTGTTTATAGATGACATTCTAGTATACTCTAAGGATGAGAGAGAGCATGAAGTTCACCTTAGAAAGGTGCTTGAGATGCTGAGGCAGAATCAGCTAAAGGCGAAGTTTACCAAGTGTCATTTCTGGAAGAAAGAGGTAAAGTTTCTTGGTCCCATGGTTTTAGAGAAAGGATTGTTAGTCGATCCAGATAAGATCAAAGCTGTGAATAATTGGAAGAGACCAGAGACGTTGACTAAGATCAGGAGTTTTCTTGGACTTGCGGGCTACTACCGGGGATTCATTAAGGATTTCTCATGGATAGCAGCACCCTTAACTAATCTAACCAGAAAGGAAGTGAAGTTTGTTTGGTAGGACAAATGTGAGGAAGCATTCTTTAATTCAAAGCATTTGTTGACCAATGCACCCGTGTTAGTAGTTCTGGACGGAAACCAAGGATTGGTGGTGTATACAGATGCGTGTGGAACTAGATTAGGAGCGGTGTTGATGCAGAGTGGTAAAGTCATTGCCTACGCGTCTAGACAGCTTAGACCACATGAAGTTAGATATACTACTAATGATTTGGAGTTGGAAACTATGATCTTCGCATTGAAGATTTGGAGACATTATCTCTTAGGTGAGAGATTTGAGCTATATACTGATCATAAGTCTTTACGGTATTTATTCTCTCAGAAGGAGTTGAATATGAGATAGCAGAGGTGGTTGGAGTTTTAGCTCCATGTGATTTTGGTATAGAATATACACCAGGAAAAGGTAATAAGGTGGCAGATGCTCTTAGGAGAAAGCACTAGAATGTGGTGTTAGCTATGTTGGCGGAATGGAAGGATTTGGAAGATTTAGCCAGTTGTGGTGTACAATTAAGATCAACTGCTGGTCCTAGCCAGAGTACCGCCAGACAATCTTGTTTGGAAGTTCGACCCGTATTGATTGAGAGAATTGCTTCTAAGCAGAAGGAGGATCCAGTATCGGCAGAAAGGATCAGAAGGCTTGAGGTTGGAACAAAGATCGATGATTTAAAGGATTTTGCCTTGACCAGAGAGGGCGGCTAAGAAAGAAGGGGGAACGGTTGTGTTTTTCGAATGTGGGGGACTTAAGAAAAGAAGTTCTTGGAGAATGTCATTGATCCAAGTTTACAATTAATCTTGGAGGAACCGAGATGTATCAGGATATAAAGAGGATCTTCTATTGGGAAGGCATGAAGAGGGATGTTGGCTTGTGGGTTAGACAGTGTGCAAACAATCAACAAGTGAAAGCTGAACATTAGAAACCTAGTGGGTTACTACAGCCTTTAAAGATTCTAGTTCTTAAATGGGATTCGATATCCATGGATTTTATAGACGGGTTTCCAAGGTCAAATAGAGGTAATGAAAGTATATGGGTTATGTTAGTTCCTAAACTGATGGTTTTGATGACAACAACCTTAGAACTTGTTATAAAATATAAATACTAATATCTTTGTCTTAATATATGTATATGCAGGATATATATGCAGGTACTGAGAATGAAGACTGTATAGTATAGAGATTCAAGGCTGATGATTTCATGATTGTAGAAATCAAGACTAAAGACTCATGGGCATCAAGATTATCGAGAGTTCAAGATATCAAGATAAGTAATAGAGTTTAGATTTATGTTAAAACTTCATAATAGCACTAAAGTCTTTATTTAGATTTTAATTGTGGAATGGAATCCACCTTCTCACTTTAATAGTGGGATGGAACCCACGACCTCTTTAGTGGGATAGAACCCACGACCTTCTCTAGTGGAATGGAATCCACGAAATTTTCAAAATGACTTATTTTTAGAATTTTTCAAAACTATCTTTTTTAAAAAGACATCTCTCTTTCGATTTAAATATTTTAGCCTTAATTCAAAACCTATTTTTAATCATATTAATTTCAAAATCATTTCTTGTTTTAATCTATCTCTTGGTTTTAATGTTTTAGCTTTAATCTCAAAATATTTATATATTTAGTTTTTATTACTTTTATTTTGTAAGATCACTTTGCAAAGGTTTTTATAATCGTAAAGTATATTCAAAATAGTTTACAAAGTTCTAAGATTGTTTCGACAAACTTTAGAAAGCAAATCTCTTTTAAAACAAAAATCAATTTTCAAAAAATATTAGGGCATGTCGACATGCCTATACCCTCCATGTCGACATGGTAACCGTAGATTTTAAAATTCAAATTTTCAAAAGAAGTGTCTATTCATCATAACCTTTCACGAATGGACATTACTATTATTCTCCTATATATACCAGTAGTTTCCAATGAATTTTTACTTAAGTTCTTTGTTTTTTCTCCTCTTTCTCTTCCATTCTTATTTTCAAACGTTCTTTACAAAACTCTGCCGAAAACCTAAGTGAATCAAACTCGATCATCTCTAATTTGATTCTCTGCCACTCTCTCTCAAAGATCTCAGTGCTATTCAGAGTTATAGGATCATTTGTAATCAAAGATCGAAGTGCATCGAGTCTCTCCCTATCAAAGTGCGATTGGAAACAATGTGATTGTGGCCCGTAAATCAATTAGGACGGATTGTAGCCCGTAAATCAATTAGGTGATTTTGTAGCATGGTTAAATCAAGAGGGTTTGCCCTGGACTGAGAGACAGGCGGGTGTATATCGTGGCCTTGAAATCGAGGTTGTAATATCGACGTTATATTTGAAAAGAAATCTGCACAAGAAATTGTGTAGGACTAGATGTAAGGTAACTCCGAACCAGTATAAAATTCCGGTGTGTTCTTTCCTTTACAGCTTTTATTTACTATTGGCATTCGTGTCTGGTTCTGTGATTGTCTCTATGTTTGTGAATTGCATCTGTTTGGGTTTAATTTGAAAAGATTTCAAAAAGATTCATAAAATGAATGAAACAATATTCAACCCCCCCTCTAGTGTTAATTCTGCCTTATGACCCGTAATCCGAATTGCCAATAGGTTATAGCAGACAGATTGACCAAGAGTGCCCATTTCATTCCAGTTAAGTTAACCAGAAAGGCACTTGTGCTAGGTAAGTTGTTCATGAAGATCATAGTTAAACTGCATGGAGTTCCTAGTAGTATAGTCAGTGACAGAGATGCATTGTTCACTAGTGAATTCTATAAGAGTCTACAGAAAGTGATGGGTACCAAGCTTAATATGAGTACTGCGTATCACCCTCAGACAGATGGCAGACAGAGAGAGTCAACAAAGTACTCGAGGATTTATTGAGAGCTTGTGTTTTAGACTTTGGTGGATCTTGAGAGGATCGCCTACATTTGGTTGAGTTTTCCTATAATAATAGTTATCAGACTAGTATAGGAATAGCGCCGTTTGATGCTTTGTATGGGATACCATGCAAATCACCAGCATGTTGTTAGATATTGGAGACGGATTAGTCTTAGGTCCATATTTGGTTAGAGAGGCGTCAGAGAAGATTGAGCTAATCCGAGGAAGGATGAAGGAAACTCAATCAAGACAGAAGAGTTATGCAGATAAGAGGTATAAGGACCTAGAATTCTCAGTTGGAGATAAGGTCTTAAGGTATCACCTATGAAGGATGTGATACGATCTGGAAAATAAGGGAAGTTAGCCCCAAGATATGTTGGTTCATTCCAGATTATAGAGAGGATTGGAAAGCTTGCATACAGAATAGAGTTGCTGAGCAGTTTGGCAGGTGTCCATAATGTATTTCATGTGTCTCATCTTTGAAAGTATGTGCATGATCCAGAGTGACAGGATTGGATGACTTAGTGGTAGACACTACACCAAAACTTACTTTTAACTGCACTCATTCTAAGCGTTTGAACCTTAATTGCGGTAAAAGTTAATTGATTCAGAAAATAATTTGCATTCTAACGCTGAGGATACTCATGTTTCGTAGTCATTTATCTGCCGACACTCTCAATATACTTTTGCTAAAAATTTCATCCCTCTTCTACGAAAACTACCGCGCCCCCATCGTTCCTCATTTCATTCTCCTTCGTTTGCGGTTTCCCTTAAATTTTGCTTGTTCTTCGATGTTTCTTTGGTGGAGTTGATCGTCATCGCCCTAATTACGTGTTCATACTTCAGGTAGCCCTAGTTCCCTATTTTATCTTTATTCAATTAATCAAATTTTAGGTTTATTTCATTTGTTGATTTCGATTTTCATATTCCAAATACCCTGCATTGGTATTGCTGCTAGTCGAACTTTGTTCGATTATCAATTGTCAGAATGGCTTTCTAGAAACTCGGTGAAGTCGAGCTATTGATAAAGTTCAATTACTACAGGTAGCTTTAGGTGCTTCAGTAGATAAAACAAAACACTTTCATTTGATTTATTAAAGCTAAGAAACTAACGGTCATACCTGTTTTAAGAAAGCGTAGTAAAGATGGAACCACCTTTAATATTTTTCATCTGACACAAAACACTTTCATTTGATTTATATTTGTTATATTAGCTACGTCTGATTCAATATTTTTTCAATAGCTTTCTTCCATTGGCATTGTCCATAATTTCTCATCTGACACTTCTAAAGCTGCAACTAATTCCTTTGTCATTTCATTACTTGGTGTGAAAATCCATGTTGAAAGCAGAAACAAGTTTACTTGGTGCGTAAACTAGCATTTTTGTTCTTCCTTTCTAGTGCAGTTTTAAGTTGAATCAATTGATATATGCCTAAGTCCTACTTTATTCTCTGTTTAGAGTGTATTGCATTATTCAATTGTTTGCTGTCAGTACCATTTATTTGTACTGACGTGGACAATCATGTACTCCCCTTCGAATATTTTTGTCATTAAGTTTCTAAATCAAAGTTCACTGGCCATCTAATTGATGTCCATGCAGCACTTTTATTATTGGTAATTGCCCTACAATTAACTACTGCTGCTTTTATACTCCAGGTATGTTGTTTGCAACGAGAACAAGTCAATAAGTCCAATTCTTGTCTTTATCTTTAGGTACAAAATTGTGTATTTTACATAACTTGATGAGACACCTGATGTTGAGTCTGCTAATTAATACTAAGTTGTGTGATTCCATTTTAATAGAATATCTTTACATGAATATCCATGCATGGCTATTCATGTTATCTTTGCCGACTTTCTTCAAGAACATCATATCTCTATATATATTAAGTTTTATTCAATATCTAGCATCCATAACATTGTTTGAAAAAAAATATTGTTTATATATCCAGAACACAGTTCTTAAGGCTTCTCGCTGTCAAGAAATAATCTTATTAGGAACAAACATTCTCTCTAAATAAATATTTTGCATGGGATATCTAGTTTGAGTTGTTATTAGTGTTCTTAGGTTCGAACATGGGTGTATATAATAAACATGTTTAAGGAAAAAGTAAATATTTTGTCTAATTAAACACGAGAAGAATCTATGGCATATAGTTTGAGTTTGCGATCCCTGCCATGCTTAAATCAATTATTTCACCGACATGCTAATTGATTCTTAATATATTATAAAGCCTATGATAGAAAAGTTTGACTTTGGTTGTAGGATTTTCAATGTTTAGAATGTAATATTGCAAGTTGCTGGTACAATATTGTCTTTTTTTCTCATTTTATATATTTTCAGAAATTAATGTCTTATTATTTTGTAAACACATATATCCTTTGCCGTTTCTATAATTTGCACTAAGAATTGTTCTTGCATGTGTTCTTGTCTTTAATTTAATGAATATGTGAATATCCTGGCTACCTTACATGTTCTTGTTTAAAATGCTAAACCTTGAGAGCAAGTATTTTTATGTTGGAAATACTTTTTTTTGTATGGTATAATTTATTTATTTTGATTATCATTTTGGTGAATGTTACAGGCTAGATTTAAATTGGATGAGGAATGACAAAAGACTCCCATTTTTCAGAAAATGGAATGTATTTTGAGGTGTTCAAAGCAAATTCGTTAAAAAGATATTACAATTAAATACCAAGGAGGAACAACTTTAACTAAAACCATATAACATTAAAAGTATGAAGGAATGGAAGAAGTTTATTGAGTCAAAAATGAGTGAAGAGTTTAAGGTAATTGTAATGTAATTTTTTATCATTTCTTATATGAAACATAAGTGTACATAAAATGCAAATTAACTAATCAATGTGATAAAACCTTATAATCTAGTTACGAAGCGAAAAATTTAAATCCATGAAGGAAAAGCAAATGCCACATACACGTAGTCGTCGAGGAATGGCTCGACTAACTGAAGATTTGGTGAGAAAAATATTTGATTTATTAACTATGGTTATTAGTTTCGTTTAATGTTATGTTTCTTTTAATGCAAAAAGAGGAAAGCATTCCGAGCTTGGTTTGAGTCATGGGTATTGAATTGAATTTTGAGGCATGCGTTTAAAAATTGCTTGGTTTGATTCATTTTATTGTCTCATTGACTTGAAGAGGGAAAAAAATTAGAAGTTAAATTTGTTGTCTGATTTTTTTTAGTTGTCTCATCTATTTATTCTTCCTCTGACTTTTTGTTTGTATTTATTTTCCATCTTTCAAGGCTGCTTTTTTGTTTCGGTGGTTGTTAGAAACTATTCTGAGCTTGTTAATAAGCCTATAGTAGTGTGCCACTCAGGTAATTCTAAAGGAACAACAGAAATTTCCTTTGCGAATTATCCTGCACGAGATTATGGTGAAAATTTGTTTTGAGTTTAATTTTTTATTTACCTCATGTCGATAGGCTATGACTTTGATTTATTGTTATTTGTTCACATGAGTAAAAGCAGAGATGTTTGTAGGTTGCAGGTTGGTTATTTATCAGTTTTACCTTATGTCTATAGGCTATGACTTTGATTTATCAATTTTATTCTTAGATGTTTTTTTAATTGCAGTTTGCTGATAAGTTCTATAACATATTGCGTAAATATTGCACCAAAGTTCAGGTTTGTAAATGAGAGAATTTGTATTTTTAACAACACACGATAATTGTTTGAATTTTTTCTAGTGATGTGAAATTAGGTAAAAGGGAAGGCCAATGATGATGAACAATGAAAATTAATATCAATATTTTAGCTGGGGAGGTTCTAATGCTAAACTAGTTATTTAATATAACTAATTATGATCACGCTTCATTTCTATCTCACTAATTACAATTTGCCAGAATATACTGCAGGCAGTGAGCTGTGATGTAACATCCTGCCTTTTTGTACGTTTTAAGCAGACACACATGCCGACTCAAACCATACAGAAGGACGAATTGTTACTGGGGTGAATAAGAAAAAGCAGAGAAAGAAAAAAACAAAACAGATTCTCGCAGCGGAATGACAAAATATAATAATCAAATAACAGTTCATGAAGCTGTATACAAAACATTTGATTATACTTATACAATACAAAATCAGAGTTACACATATCAGAGATAAACAAATAATGCAGCGGAATAGTATGAATGTAGTGGAATAATAATATAAATAATAATAGTACAAATCTTCGTCTTCGTCCTCCGGAAATAAGGTCTTCAAATCCTGAAATGCTCAGGCTGACCCGAGCGAATTGAAAAGACAAAACATTCGAGCCAGAACTAAAAGATCTTATGTAAGTCAAATCAATTGTAAATAAATATGAGTGTAAACGGCGTCGGAGATGTTTACGGGGTTTGATATCCCTTATCCAGTGTTTAATGTGAGTGCAATAACCTAAGAGATGTTCGGGATTCACATCTCCTAAGGATCCGTTAAACTGTCTACTATGTAGTACAATACGCTATTATAATATGTCTACAGTAATATAAACTATTAAAATAGCGTTAAGGCATTACATTTTCCCCCTTAACACATTTTTATTTCCCACAGTCTATACAGTACCGTAATCCCACCTGTACTGGGTGCCGTAAGAGGACACTCCATAGGTATGGTACAAACCAAACTCGTAGAAGACGCGCTAGGGTAGGTGACACGGCACAACTAGGAAATGCTAGGGTAGATATACCAATTACACTTCCGGACCAGTGGTAACGCATAGCAGCTACTACCGCCCACCTCGGAACACACTCCTAAATCATAAAAAATCGAGGGGTGGCCACCAAATAAATCGCAAAGTCAGAATATAGTATCGATGGAATGTGCCCGATCGGAGGAATGACCTCAGTTAGCCCGTCAATTGCTCCTGTTTTAGCCACCTTATGCTAACTCATGGGAGTCAGGTCCACGTATATACCTTTAGGATCGTCGCCACCCTCCTACTTCATTCTGTAATCTCCACCGCGTACACAGTTGTCAAAGTGGTTTTCGGTATCGATAGAGAGTATGCCCATATCCGATCCTGGTCTCTTTAACAACCAATCGCTTATTACACACCGGATGGTTCTTTTACATTTCCAAATCATTTCATAATTGATATCAAAATATCATATTCAATTCAAATCATATCACATTCGAAATCGTTACTTACTTTTGAAATTATATCACATTGAAATCATAGTTCAAAATTATATTTGCTTTCAAAAGGTGTGTTTCCAAAATAGGTTGAACTCTCATTTCAAAATTATCATATTAAACCAAATATGTTATTTAGATCCCAACTTAGTATATAACATCATTTACCTGTATTTGCTTTTAACCCAATGATTAGAATATAAACACTTCTACTTTACTTAGACTAGAATTTAGAAAATAGTTTAAATAGTTATAAATAGTTAATATAGATTTAAAATAGATTAAATATAATTAAAATAGATTAAATAGCTTTAAAATAGATTAATTAGATTTAAATAAGTTAAAACAGGTTAATTAGTTTAAAAGTTGAAAATCTTAATAATTAAAGTCTTTAAAATAATATATTTTTAAAACAGTTTATACAAAAATATGAATTTGAAATTTATATCAATTTAAACTATTTATTCTATTCTAGTACATTTGGACCATTTTAATATCCCAAAACCCAATTTCAAATTTTCCAATTCCAGTTCTCAATAAAATATTTAATTCAACATCGCCTCCAATCCATGTTCGAAATATCAATTTAAATTACTCCAAATTCAATATATTTCAAACGACTTAAAATAATTCAATTCTGACAAATTTCACTTTTTATTCCAAATTCAACTTTGAAATTTCAATTAAAATTCTTTTAACAATACCTTTAAACCAATTCCAATTTTATCATAAACTTGAATTTTGATAATAATTCAATTCGTATAAATCGATTTTTATTTCGAAGTACCATTTAAAAGGATTCAAAAATTTAAAACTTTAAAATCATTTAATTTAACCAATCCAGTGTCCATATATAATTCTCTACCCTAGGGTCAAATGGTACGGATATTTATCATTTCAATCCACAATTTAAAATTTTATATTTACGGATATATCATTTCAATCCACAATCCTGAAAATATTAAAATCCATAAAATCGCTCGAGTCTATCATTTCAACCCATAACGATTTTTCCTTAATCTATTGATCATTCGGGTATGTATCATTTCAACCCATAGTGAACTTACAGTTTATAACGATATAAAATACAACATCCATTCATCCAATATCAACAAACAACATCCATCACAAATATCATCCAAATCAATCAATAAATATCAATATAGAACTAATAATCAATAACAGGTATTTAACTGGCAATTTATATTCAATAATAAATTAAATAACGATTTAATTCAAATAAATTCAAATTAACTGAGTTGATGATTTAAAATATACCAAACAGTCATAAATAAATTTCTAATCACATCATAAATTAATTTAACAAACATAAGAAATTTTAGAAGTTGTGAGTGGGTTAAAACACTCACCTTTGAATTTAAATTGATTTGAAATCAAATTTAAACCCAAAATTTGAACAGTCACGGAATGTAGCCAAACCAGTTCCATAATGTCCGTAAATTCGATACGAATGCAACGGAGAAAATCGTACGTGAATCCGAGCTCGTATGAAAAAGATATGCTAATTAGAAGTTATACGATTTATATTATTATAAAATAAATAAATAAAAAACACTCACGTTCTTCTTCCTCGCGTACAAACCCATGAACGAGACCTTCAATTTTCAACTGCACAGCCCAAACGACGATCGGACCTCGATCAGGACATACCCATACATGCGCCTCGACCAAATCCACCTCCACCTTGAACGGCAACGAACACGCCGCTTCCATTCGCCTTGAAAAGCCCTAAAGACGCACGACACTCAAAGCCAGATTCTGGCGAATCCGTGACGTAATAGCATAGATCAACTGATTGGATTTGAAGAGCTCGCCGAGATCTACAACTTTGCTTTTGGAATTTTTCGATTTCGTTGAACGGATTGAGAGATATTGAGGAGTGAAATTGGTGAATTTTCAGCAATTAAAAGAAAGTGACGGCTAGGGTTTCAGAAATTAAAATAATAATAAAACTGTCTCGATTTGCATGCGTATTTATATAGTTAGGTCCAAAATCGTCCAAACTCCAATCGAGACGTGCCACCATGCGTTTATAATGTTTTACCCCCATTCCGAACGCAATGGAACTAGTTTCGTGGCCTAATTCGATCATATGTGGAAGATAGCTTTTCAAAGTCAATTATTTTAATTAAATTTCGCACGACCAAACGACAAGTCTAATCGCTACGAAACTTAAAACCCTACAATAACTCACAATTACGGATCCGATGAAATTGGTTTCGTCAAAATCCGAGACAGTGGCCAAAATGGCTATATTTCACGTTAATTAAATAAATTAATAATTAATTAATCAAACCACTTTTTCAGTTTAAATTTTTATAATTTACAACTTCTATCATTTTGATTTCTTAATCACTTACAATAAATTAAACAAATTTAGATGTCAATTTAAAGTTGATTAATCTATCAATTCCAGTGTTAAATTTCAATTTCATTAAATTCAGAAATTATAAATTAAATTTTCAATAATTCCATTTAATTGACCTTTCATCCTATTATTCAATCCATTATTATCAAATGGATGAAATTAACATTGGTTCATGATCTATTACATTAATATTCTCAAATTTCATCTTAATCTCTATTAACGTAATATTTAAATATTTAATTTCATTTATTTGTAATTAATCCAATTATTATAATTTGAATTCCAATAAATTAATAAATCTTGATTTCCATTCTTTTTATTTAACCAATTATCATATTATAAATGAAATTAACATTATTTCCAAATATTAATTTAATTTACATCTACATAATATTAAATCATATTTATTGTAATTGATTTCCACTTTAAACTAACAGGCTAAATAAATAGGTAATATACAATAATTGTTACCATTAACTTTCAATTACACTTATAAGTTATTATTAACAAACAAATGTTACAATTTCTTACATAACACTATTTTTATCCAATTATCATTAATTATATACTAATTCATCAAGTAGTTCAATATCTACACTTGTTTCCTTATATTCAATTCATAGCCAAGTATAACATTTAAATTATTTCAATTGATTGGAATTTCATTCAAGTTGTTAATAATTTACTTTAATTAACATTGTTACCTTTCATTTTAGTATTCATTTCATTATTACATTACAACTTTTTATTTCTTCCAATATTAAAAAACAAGATTCATTAAATTAACAAATTAAATTATCGAAAATTTACGGGTTGTTACACTTTTTTTCTAGTGATGTGAAATTAGGTAAAAGGGAAGGCCAATGATGATGAAATGAAAATTAATATCAATATTTTAGCTGGGGAGGTTCTGATGCTAGACTAGTTATTTAATATAACTAATTATGATCACGCTTCATTTCTATCTCACTAATAACAATTTGCCAGAATATAGGCAGTGAGCTGTGATGAAGCATTTCTTGATGTGAGCAACTCTTCCGAAGATCTTGAAAATTTAGAATTAAGAATAAGGAAAGAGATTGCTGAGACTACACAATGCACAGGTAGTGTAGGAATTGCTGAGAACAAGCTGCTTGCTCGGTTAGCAACTAGGTCAGCCAAACCAAACAGCCAATGTTGCATATCACCTGATAATGTAGGTTATGTTTTTTTCCTAAACATCATTAAATTATAGAAAATATTAGCTTTTCTAGTAGAATGTCAAGGCTTTATTACTGGATATCATTTTGGTGTCTAAGGTTTTATAGGCTAGCATCATTATTATTTCAAACGCAATTAATAGATATGCTAATAATGAGGCAAAAAAGCATGTTCTTCTTCATTTGATAACTATCCACTTATTTCTTAGTGTTTTTATAGGCTAACATGAATTTTATTAACTTAGTGTTTGTTCATTTGATAATTTTCCATTTTTTTTTCTTTTTATGAAATAAACGATAGTTTATTCAATAATAGCAAACTTTTCAAAGTGAAGGATAGTTGGTTTTGACAAAAGTTAATCATTTAATAACTTAATAAATATTGTAGAAGTTTTGAAAAGGTATATGATTCACTTCAAGAATTAAGGCATCAACAATTTAATTCAACAACAACAAACTAATTTTATTAAAAAAAAACTCACCCATTTCAACTTCAACTATAGACTTGGATTGTGGGTGCTTTTCAAGGATGTCGGTTACCACCCACTAGTGACTTACAAGTAACTTTTGGATAAATTTGTAGAGCTTATGTCGGTTACCACCCACTAGTGACTTACAAGTGATTTCAGTCTGCTATGTTTTATAATAGTGCTTTAATTTGTTTTGTTTTCTCTTGTTTTATTCTTAAAAAGCATACTTTTTGTTCCACTGATTTCAGCTAGCTCTTGCATCAACCATTGTTTTGTTGACAAAGCTCACTATATCTTGTTGCAACATCACAAGCTAGTCAATTCTGCTCCTGCTACTCCATTGTCTCAGTCAGTGTTTGCTACTGTTTTGACCAGACCACTCTATGTGCAGCTAAACACATTTTTTCAGTTGAGAGTAATGCTACTACCTTCAACTACTGCCACAACCAGCATGCGTCGACCTTCAACCACATTCAACAGTATTGCTTCAACAGCTTTTTTTGAGTATATCAGGTATCCACTTCAGTTTATATTTAAGCTTCTCATCGTTATGCACATGTTGTATAGTATATTTGGTGCAACCATCGAGGTTATGTTTCCCTTGATTTTATGCTTGATATTGTGTCAATTGTGTCAACATGATTGATCTTTGAGTGTATGCATGCAATCTTCGATTGATTTGAGAGTATAAGTTTATTGACATTATGTCAAAACAGCATTTGTTTGTGTTGAACAAAGGAATAAAATATTATATTTCTTCATGTGGCTACACCCATGTAACTATTATAAACTATTGATTTGTTGACAGTGCTGTCAACTAAATCGTGTTAAATGATTTGTTGCTTGATTCTTGACCATTGTAGTCAGCCTTGAAGAAATATTGCATGATATTCTGGGTTAAGGCATTTTGATCATTTACATTCATTGTGCATCATTAATCTAAGTAGACAGTGGATGCTGCAAAATTATAATTTCTGGAAAAATCAAAAGATGGACCTTGATCATAGGAAATATAATTTACAATTGACCGACTTTTTTTCCACAATGAAGGCTGGATGTAGGAGACGGCAGAGAAGTGAAACTGGGAAACTGCCCAAAAAGTAAACTTCAGAAAGAATGCATTAAATATCTTGAACCGCTATGAACTTCTATCATTTTACAAGTAAAATATTCAATGATTACCAATGTGTTAGCCTACATGCCTTCCATGATATACTAATTATCAGAAAGAAAGTGAAGAATATGAAGTCATAGTGGCAAATGGGAAGCTAGTATATAAACAGCATCAAATCCCTGTTAACACTGTAGATGGTTCTAAATTGATGTTCGTTCTCAACACATCAAGGTCTTTGTATGTTGGAAAGGTAAAATAAAGCCTCTAAAATGCTATATTATTCAAACTAGATTGCATTGCATTGATCCAAATTCTTGAATTGAGAAGAAGACAAAGGGATTATTTCAACATTCAAGCTTCTTATCTGGAGCAACAACAACTCTGCAGGACGAATGGTAGTCAATGAAGGCATTTTGAAGGTAACATCATTGTTTTATTAAACACATAACACATCATGCAAAATGACATTATCCAAATTCACCAATCTGAAAATTTCAGGCAATATGGCCACACAGTGGACATTATCTCCCAACTGAAGAAAACTTCACAGATGGTATTACACTGTCTTAGAGCTATCAGTTGTTGTCATTGTATTATAATATGACAGTTGTTAAACTTGTATTATAATGTTAAACTGTCAGCTTGGTACTACAATATCTCTAAAACTAACCTTGATAGCAAGCTTGGTACTACGATAGCTTGCAACTGTATTATAATGTTAAACCAAGAATATAATCTGACAAGTGAATTAACTATATTAATCTAGATAGCTTGGTACTGTATTATAATACGACTATACTACGATAGCTTGGTACTATATTATAATGTTAAACTTAGAGCTATCAAGCAAGTACCAACACAAATGGTATTACACAGATCCTACAAAAATAGGCATTACATTGTCTTAGAGCTGTCAGTTGTTGTCACTGTATTATAATTGTTGGCAGGATGTGTAGATTGTTGACAGCATGTAAAACCTGTAATCTTAGAGCTGTCAGTTGTGTTTATGACCGAGCTTCAATTTTTAATGCTGAACTCAGTTTCAATGGAGACTCAGTTAACTGAGACTCAGTTAAACTGAGACTCAGTTTAGCCGAGTCTCAGTTTCAACTGAGACTCGATTTAACCGAGTCTCGGTTTCAAGAACCGAGTCCAACTTAAAAACCGAGTCTAATTTTTGAAAACTGACTACACCTATATTGGTATACTGAGAGGACCACTTAGTTAACAACATCGACGACTAGTTTACGTGATTTGTAAACAGACCACTTCATACGTCGATAATATGCAGCTTGGTTTTACTCCAAGTAAATTACCGAGTTCATTTATTATTTTTTACTCTACTTCACTTGTAAATACTACTTGATTTTATGGCAAGTTGTATACTTTGTATTAGTCAATCGCCTAATGAAATAGTGTGATGAATATTTAGTGTTTGCATTATGAATCCGATTTAACCTTGTGTACACTTTTTTGATGAATTGATTCTCAGGCATTACTTTTGCTTTACAAGTAGATAGATGACTGTGATGGAAAAAAAGTTTGCAACGAGTTATGGATCGAAGTTATTTTTGTTGCTAGAACTACCTTTTGATTTTAACGTATGTACTACTTGCTTTTGTTTTGCTATTGCTACTTGTTCTATATTTTGTTTATGAACTATTGATGACGAACTATTTATGTTTGGTGTAAGAATATTGTGTATTTTGGTTATGAAATTTCATACGTTGGTTATCAAATATGTGTCCAATTGTGGTATTGGTAAAATATGTTGATTTTGAAATGTGGTATTGATATAGTATGCTAATTTTGAAATGTGGTATATATACACATTGTGACTGATGTTTACTGAAATGCAATTTACAGAAATATAGAAAAAGCCTAATTGACCTAGCTTTGTATACAATTTAACGGAGTTTTTAAAACGCTGTTAAAACATTCCACGGCGTTTTTTAAACGCCGTTGAATGTTTTAACAGCGTTTTAAAAATTCCGTTAAATTGTATCTAAAAACATAACCAAACACAATTTAACGGCGTTTTTAAAACGCTGTTAAATCATTCCACGGCGTTTTTTAAACGCCGTGGAATGTTTTAACAGCGTTTTAAAGATGCCGTTGAATTGTTTTAACAGCGTTTTTTAAAAATGCCGTTGAATTGGACCAAACGCTGTTAAACGTATTCATGACACCAGGGAAACGCTGTAAAAAAGGGCATTTAACAGCGTTTAATTCTTGTCATTGTATATCTCTGACAGATAACTGCATGTTGGTTAGAGACTGGAGACAGATTAGTCTTAGGTCCAGATTTGGTTAGAGAGGCGTTAGAGAAGATTGAGTTAATCCGAGGAAGGATGAAGGAAACTCAATCAAGACAGAAGAGTTACGCATATAAGAGGTATATGGACCTAGAATTCTCAGTTGGAGATAAGGTTTACATTAAGGTATCAGCTATGAAGGGTGTGATACGATTTGGAAAATAGGGGAAGTTAGCCCCAAGATATGTTGGTCCATTCCAGATTATAGAGAGAATTGAAAAGCTTGCATACAGAATAAAGTTGCCGAGCAGTTTGGTAGGTGTCCATAATGTATTTCATGTATCTCATCTTTGCAAGTATGTGCATGATCCAAAGCGACAGGATTGGTTGACTTAGTGGTAGAGCCTAATTTAACATTTTTCAGACAACCAATTCAGATTGTAGCTAGAGGCGAGAAAAGATTAAGGAACAAAAAGTCAGGTTGGTGAAAGTTCGGTGTAGCAACAACGAGAAGGACTGTACTTGGGAGATAGAGGATGGGATTAGAGATACTTATCCTGATCTGCTTTGAGGGTATGTCTATATTAGATTTATATAGATAGTTGATAATCAGTTAGACTAGTATGGTTGTTAGGAGTTGTTACAGATGATTGCTATGTTTAGTATTTGGTCCTTACTGAATTTCGAGGACGAAATTTTAAAGGGGGGCATGTAACATCCCTAGTTTTTGATAACATTATTCAGAAGATTTAATTAGATAAATTAAATATAATAATGATGATAAGGAGATTGAAATTTGATTAAATTATATTTATAGGGCCATGCTTATTAACAAGTAAATGGGCTTTAAATTGGTTTAAAGGTTAATTAAACTACACATGGGCATATTAGTAAATTAGCCAATTAATTATAAACGGCTATACGCCGTAAAAAAATTTCCATTTGCGTTCATTTTATTTCTCAAATCAAAATAAACACAAGAACCCTAATAGAGCCGGACAGTAACAAAGGAGAAGAGGAATTTTAATCTAAAGCTAAGGATTAAAAGCTAGGAAGGATTAATCAACAACAAATCTCAAATTCCTTATCAAGTTTAAGGTGTATAATAATCTTCTACCATCTCTATTTTTATTCTATGATTATATGGTTTCAAATTTATGACTTAAATTCGATTTTGTGATAAAATGGATGAAGATATGCTTGAGTTATATTAGGATGATTGTTTTAATTCATAAGCACATGAGTTTGCACAGTTTAGACATGAAACCGAGAATATATGATTTAGATTGCCATGGAAAACTTTTATGTTAAGTAAAACATGATTTTGGAGATGGGTTTTAATTTTCAGAATTTTCCATGCTATGGAAATTTTATTATGAATTTTTGATGAAAAATATGATGTAGTAGGGTTTAAAATTTATTTCAAGAATTTATGGAAGAAATGGGGTCTAAAATTTTAATATGTTTGATTACAAGATGTTCAGTTTCTGTGATTTTTGGGGATTTTTCCTAATTGAATTACAAAGGGAAATAAATTATTTTAAAAGAAGGGCTTTTTAGTAAATATCAGTTTTTGGTTATATATAAAGGTTTTAACATTTAAATGCTTTAAAATTGGATCTAATTAGTGCGATGATTTTTATTTGTAAAGTATTTGAAAAGTTTTAAACTAGCCAATCAAGGTGTTACAATTGGCAGGTTAATTATAAAGGCAGGTTAGTTATAAAGTAATTGCTATTTTTGGATATAAACATCGTTTCAGGAAAAAGGAGGTTCTGCCTATTTCGAAGGCATCTTTCGAATCCATTGCCTCTACCTCATCCTATTTGAAACCATCACTGTCGAAACCCATATAGGTGGAACCAAGGCACATGGTGTCAACGGAAATTGGTACAAAGTGTATTGTTAAGTAACAGAAGGTAGGGTGTCGAAAGCTATGCTTTCGTTAGAGTCGAAACAAATGATTCAATTTTAAAAGATCAACACCTGCCTAGTTTTTGAAGGGCTTTCGACTATGTCGAGACCCGCTAGAGTCAAAACTTTGGGTAATTTTTTAGAGTTAAATTTCCGCCTTGATTTACTTAAAGTTTTCAACCTAGTCGAAAGCCATGCTTTCGAAAGGGACTTTACAAATAGCTTTCGAAGGGGAACCTTTTCTTTAATTAACAAGTTTTCGAAACGACTGGTTCCGATTAAGTCGAAACCAAGCCGCTAATTTCCCTTTAGAATACATTGAAGTCATCTATGTTGTCGATGGGGTTACTTCTGTTTTAACTTAAGCCGCTTCCTTATTGCTTTCGAAATGGGTAGGGGTTTCGAAGGAGATGGAGTCGAAAGGGTGTTTCGACTCAGACCTTCGAAGTTTTGATTTTTAAAGTCTTTTGGTTTCGACTAAGATGTTTCCGACACCATCAATTTTCCCAAAGCTAATTTTTGTTGGTTTCAAAAGAGATACTTTCGTATATAACTATTTTGACCCAAATTATGTTTTTAAGAGTAAACCCAATGTTTTTGAAAGAGGTACTTTAATTTGTTTCGAAGCTCTATATTTTAAAAAGTTGACCCGATACCATCGAAAGATATATGAGGTTTCGAAAGAGAGTGTTTACTAAGGGCTTCGAAAGTTATGTATATAATGTTTTGAAAAGAGGTTTTTGCTTTCGAAGGAGGTTATCTAGAGGTTTCGAAAGAGATGCTTTTATGGTTTTAAAACATAAACCCAATATCAATTTAGAGTAATAACCATGGCATAAATAAAGATTTTGAAATGTTATTCACATTGTTATTAACCCATAATTGTATTTTGGGAAAATGGCAGAATAACCAGTTCGGTTGACCCAATAGTGAATATAACTTAACAGATGTTAAAATTTTAATCAAAGATATTGGTAGGGGCCAATAGGTTTACAGTAAGCCCATGAAAATTGTATGATATTGGCAGGGGCCAATAGGTTCATAGTCAACCCATGAAAACTATGATTTGATACTAGCAGGGGCTTGTAGGTTTGTAGTTAGCCCATGAAAACTATATCTGCATTAAGATATTGGCAGTCGGCCAATAGGTTCCTAGTTAGCCCATGAAAACTAGGATGAGAAATAAGATATTGGAGTTACCAATAGGTTCTTAGTGATCCCATGAAAACTAAGTATTTGGATAGATTGTCCATAAAAGTTTAACAGGTTAATAGTAACACTAGAAACTATAATTGAGAAAGATAGTCATAATGAATGGGGATAGGTAATCCAGAATTGATTTATTTGTTTTGCATATCATTATAATGTTTTGAAAATACTATGTTTCAACCATTGTGGATGCAGGAGCACAGTATATTTTTTTATCAATGTTTTAGGATACTAGTGAGGGGAAAACCCATTTCGCTAAGCGGCGTGGTCTTATTAGATATCTAAATGTTTTGAGATGGTAAATAATTATTCATATCAGGCTTTATGTCTAACTCGAAGTTTTTGTTTTACCTTAAACTTTTGAGTACTCAATTGATTTTGAGTAGGTTGAGAGTTAAGGTTTCCAGTGTTCTTTTAAACGAACAAAGCTTCCGAGGACGTGCAGGAGGCAAACTTGTTTTTAGAGTTATTTTATTTCCATTGTGTGTTTGTTTGTAATGGCAAATTGTTTTCTTGCTTATCTATTTACTCTGATCTACCAAAGGGGCATCTTCATCTGTCGCGCTTGGCATATTTTGTAATAATTATATGTTATTTGAATGTGGTCTGTGAATTGGGATTATGTAATCAATTTGGAATATTTTGAAATGGAATGTGGAATTTGTTTTTCTTTTTAATTTTTTTCCATATTCTTGTGTTTCTGTGTATCAATATATCTAATATCGTCATGTTTGGTCGTCGAAGATAAATAACCATGGATAACTGCAGCATTCGTAGCCGTTAGTTTTAGGCTTACAAATAGGGGGATGTTACAGTAACTCTCATAACTCCAAATTGGGGAGTAAGCTTATGTACAATATTGTTGTTATGTTCTATTTAATAGTTTCTTGTGGATTTTCTATTCTTTTCTTTACTTTTACCCCATGGCAATTCACCTTTCGGATGCGTGGCAATGGCACACAAATACCATGGATGTATTAAGTGCGTCCCAGGGGTCAGAAAGTTGGGTCGTCACAACTATGCCATGCTTGGTTGTTTAGATGATTATATGCTTATTGATGAATTTATAGAATTTATTTACGAAATTAAGTGATATGTTTGAGTTTGGAAGCTTATCATATAACACCCAAATAACTCGATATTTTAATACGATGTTAGAAACATTATTTTGGAAGCAGGTTTTAATTTAATAATTTTTTGATTCAATGAGAATATTTGGTGCATTTTCTAAGGTTGGAAAATGAGATATTTCGGGTTTTAATTATTTAAGATAATTAAATTTCGTTTTTGGTCCTGAAATTTTTATATGTTAAAGAAAATAATAAATATGATTATTGTGATTTTTGGGGATTTTCCATATGTTTTTATGATTTAGCATGAATTTATTAGGCTAGTTAAGCTTAAAATTATATTAAAATATTAGTATAAAATTATTGGTTTACAAATGTTTGGAAATGACAAAACTGCTCTATAACATATTTCTAAAAAGATTTTGATAAAGACATTTTTTATCCAATAAGATTTTCATAAACAGTAGGAGATGGTAGAAAAGTACTTTCTTTTAATAGCATATTAGTAGTTTTAACTATAATTACAAGTGTGCCACGCTAAAGTTCATGATGACGCCTCTCACGTTGTTGGGTTTATGGTCCTTGACATCAATCATAAGTAATGCATAAGGTATCAACTTTGGTTGGTATGAAATGTATTAGTCTTGGTTGAAGAAATAAGTGCATCATCAAGGTTGATGTCATAAACTTCGACGAAGGCATTATTGCTTATTTTCAATAGCGTCGCCGACTCTATAAGGCAGCTATGTTGCATGTTTTGGTACCGTTTATATTTAATAATAAAGGCGCTGCTTGTATTGTGCCACATGTTTTCCTTAATGTCGCTGAACCTATAGGCAGTAATGCCGCTATTTTGCTATGATAACTTCTTTAGGCGGAGACGCCAATCTTATTACTTTCAAAGTGATTATAACGGTGATAATGATGTCATGTTTCGCTTTAAGGCATTGATGCCTCCAAACATCATTGATGCCATCCCTATGTTTTAAGCCTTATAAAATTTTGCTATGTAAACCTATGAAATTCGACATTGTACTATGCGACATAGTTATTTTGACTATAAAACCTTGTGTCTTCTAAATCAAAGACTTTAACATATTTTATATCGAAGAGGGACGATGACCCTAGTTGGTGATACTGACGTCGAGCTTTATCGATGTACACGGTCTTATTGTTTTGGCTTTATAGCCTACGGTTTTGAGAGGCGATGACCTCTAAGTGATTGCTAACTTCATCAATGTAATTTTATAAAAGCATAAATCATGGCATAAATAACATGGATAAAATAAAGGGTTATAGTTTCCATATTTTAAATATGATGTCAAGGATTAAGTCTTTTATAAAGAATGTGTTTTAAGGAAATAGAAAAGCGTATTTAGACTAGAATTTTACTAAAGAATTATTACTCTTATCACTCTTAGATAGATTGTGATAGGATAAATTTGACTCAAAGATTAGAAAACAAGATGGGATTAGATTAGGGTAGGGCCTTGTACTTCAGTTATTAGCCCTAGTTGGTATAATTCCAAAATTCCAGTGTGTATAGCTTTGTCAAGAGTAAGATTAAAAGTAGGTTTACACACAGAAAGGTATACATAAAGAAAAAAATAGGTTATAGGTTAGCCTGCAAAACCTTTAGGTTCATAGTAAGCCTAACAAAACTATGAGATCGACAAATAGTCGGGTAAACACTAATATAAGGGTACTTGGATAGACCGTCCATTTTTCTTCTAGTAGTCAGTTAGAAAAGTTGGTATATCTGGTTGGTAGTTACCTAGTGAAAAATAAACATTAGGACAGATAGTCCACTGGTTTGACAGACTAGTCGTGATTACCCACGTGGCATGCATGCATATGTTTATACTGTTATTGTTTGACCATTGTGATTGCAGGAGTAAAATTAGGATCAACCTATATTTAGAGGATACTAGTGAAGGGAGAATCCGTTTTGCTCAGCAGCGTGGTCTCACTAGATATCAATTAACCGAGATGGCATATTATTATTCACAACGGACTTATTGTCTGACCCGAAGTTTTTTTTCCCTTTAACTCTGGGGTACTCGGTTGAGTAGTTTGGGAGTAAGGTTTTCAAGTTTAGTAGGTTTTAATGAATAATGCTTCCGAAGACGTGCAGGAGGCAGAGCTAGCTAATTAGGAGTTGTCTATTTATATTTCCGTTGTGTTGAAAAATATTAAGTAATGACAGAAATTTTGGCTGTCTATTAGTAACTCTAGTCAACCAAACGGGCATCTTCATATGGCATTCATGGAGTATTTTGTAATATATATATATATATATATGAACCTAGGCAACATATGTGATTATGTAATTAATATGAAATATTATCTCTGAAATGAAATGTGAAAGTTTATTTCAAAATTATGGTAAGAAAAATTTCGTATTCTTGTGCTTCTGATGTTATTGATACAATTAACATTACCACATTTTGTCATTAGAAATTAATACTATAGATGACTACAAATCTGTAGTGCTTAGTTTCAGGCCTCAAAATGGTGGATTTTACAACTTGGTATCAGAGCCTAGGTTTATGTAAAACTAAAAGAATTTTTATGTTAAAAATCTTTTGAAAACATAATCCAAATGAATCAGAGAGTTAGATTCGAGTTATGGGATAATGCTATAGTAACGTACTTGTATTTTCTATATATATATAAGTGTATATATACCTTATCTCTATTCTCATCTCTCTTATACCATTCTTTCGTATCTTACTAAGGTTCGAATGCAGATTTAAAGAAGTAAGATATGGAGGCAGGAAACGGAAGAGCGAGTCTCGGTGGAGGAAGCACCACAACTAGTGGAAATGTTAGGCCCAATACTAGAAGGAATCAGGGTCGACAAACAGCTGCAAATGTGGGTGCAGGAACACCACCGGTTGGTAAGGGAGCAATGTATCAGTTCTTCATTAAAATGATGCAAGCAAGAGATACAGTTGGGTTAGTTGGCAGTAATGCTGGAGGAGCTAATCAAGCAGTTCCAGTTGTCAACAGTTATGCTGTTTTGAGTAGGGACTATGCAAGGCTTAGAGGAAAGACATTCATTGGAACTGAGGATGCCATCGAAGTGGAGAATTTATTACTTCATTATGAAAGGTTCTTCGCTGATCTTGGATTGAATGATGAGAAAATGAGGAGATTGGCTTCTAGGCGACCGCAATGAGCTACGTTGTACTAGTGGAATAGTGTGACTGTTGGGGTGGCAGACGAAACTTTGACTTGGGCTAAATTCAAGAAGAGGTTTGAAGAGAGGTTTATGTCTGAGATTGCTAAGTCAACTTTGTTAAGGAAGTTTGCTAAGTTGGTGCAAGGTGACATTACAGTGCTTGAGTATGCAACTAGATTTGAGGAGCTATCCCAATATGGGTATGCTACCATGGATACAATGATCAAAAGGAATGTGAAGTTCATCCGTGGACTAAGACCTAAGCTTACTAGGGCACTTTACTACATCTCATTGTTCCATGTGACGTGGTAGTGGAGTTGGCTTTGAGAAATGAAGAGATGCTTGCATTATCTAGTGATAACAAGCCAACAGAAAACCATAGTGGATAGAATTAGAAAAGAAAGTTTTATCAGAAGAAGGGAGCCCAGAAGGGTGGAGCTGCCAAGAAAGGGAAGTATGAGGTTATGTGTTACAAATGTGACAAGAAGGGACATTAATCTCCCGAATGCCGAACTGGTAAGGGAAAGAAAGTCATTGGAAAGAAGAATATTAAGTGCTTTAACTGTGATTAAGTAGGACATTACAAAAACAAATGTTAGGACATGGCCAAGGCAGGAAAAGGAAAACTATCTGCTTTGGAACCGGCTATCTCGAGACCAACAACTGAGGAAAAAGGAAAAGCTGTAATGGGAGGTACGCTTTTGATTCATGGTATACCTATTAGAGTCTGTTTGATACTGGTGCATCACATTCATTTATATCTCATTGCTTGGCAGATAAGCTAAGTTTAGAACCATCATACCTTATTACTTTCTTAAGATTTGTGAATCTGATAGGACGGTATGAAACTCATGGGATGAAATATGACTAGTTAGAGTCTAAATTATTAGGGTGTGTATTTGTTTGCAGTTTGCATGTGTTTGATTTCGTGGTCTTTACAATTATGTTAGGTATGGATTGGTTATGTAAATACGATGCTAGGATATTTTTCCAAGATAGGGAAATATCACTAAGATACCTTAACAGTAAAGACCGAACTATATACTCAATGCAGGATTCAAATTTTAATATGAGTGCTTTGTTGGGTGTGATGGAGGAAGAAGACGAGTTGAATTAGGTTTTTGTAGTAAGAGAATTTGCAAATGTCTTTGAGCTATTTATGGGACTACCATCGAAACAAGCTTTTGAGTTTGAATTGATCTTGTATCTGGAGTTGAACCTGTTAGTAGACTGCCTAGCAGAATGATACCTACCGAGATGAAACAGTTAAAGGTGTAGCTGGTGGACTTTGAAGGAAAAAGTTTCATTAGACCAAGTAGTTCGCCTTAGGGAGTGGCTGCGGTGTTCGTAAAGAAACTAGACGGGTCGTTAAGGTTGTGTTTTGATTATCGTAAGTTGAACAAAAATACGATAAAGAATCTGTATCTTTTATCGAGAATCGATGACATATTCGATCAGTTGAGTGGAGCCAAAGTATCTTCTCAGTTGGATTTAGCTACAGGATTTCATCCATTAAGGGTGGCGGAAGTTAGTATTCTTTGATGACATTTCGGATGAGAAATGGTTCGTACGAGTGGTTAGTGATTCCATTCGGGTAATTAATGGGCCTGCTTTCTTCGTAGATTCAATGAACCGAATCTTCAATGAGCATTTAGATAGATTCGTGTTAGTATTCATTGATGACATTTTGATATATTCTAAGGATGAAAGAGATCATGAGATTCGTCTTAGAATAGTGCTCAAGACGCTAAGGCAACATCAGTTGAAAGCGAAGTTTTCGTAGTGTTATTTTTGAAAGAAGGAGGTGAAGTTTCTTGGTCATGTAGTCTCAGAAAAGGGTTACTAGCAGATCCAGCTATGATCGAAGCAGTTAATAATTGGAAGAGACCCGAGACTGTGACTGAGATAAAGAGTTTTCTTGGATTGGCTAGCTATTAACAGAGATTCACCAAGGATTTCTCTCGTTTTGTAGCATCGATGACTAGGCTAACAAGGAAAGATGTGAAGTATGTTTGGACCGATAAATATGAGGAAGCATTCTAGAAGATAAAACATTTATTGACCAAAGCACTTATGTTAGTTGTTTCGGATGGGAATCAAGATTCGGTAGTGTGTATTGATGCTTGCGGAGCAGGATTAGGAGCTGTGTTAATGCAGAGGGGAAAGTGATTGCATATGCTTCCCGACATCTCAGACTGCATGAAGTTAGATATCCAACTCATGACTTAGAGTTAGCTCCTGTGATTTCTTCTTTGAAGGTGTTGAGGCATTACCTTTTTGGAGAAAGATACGAGTTGTATATGGATCATAAGTCATTAAGATATTTATTCTCTCAGAAGGAGTTGAATATGAGACAACAGAGATGGTTGGAGTTTATAGTTGCTTATGACTTTAGAATTGAGTACACATAGGGGAAAGAAAATAAAGTTGTAGATGCACAAACCAGAATGCAGTATTAGAAATGATTGCTGAATGGAAAGACTTAGAGGCATTAACTACATCTGTCATGCAGATAAGATCCATGGCTAGTTCTAGTCAAGAATCCACTATGTTGTTATGTTTGGTAGTTCGACCAGTAATGATCGAAAGGATTGCTTCTAACCAAGGAGATGATTCATTACTAGCTGAACGGATCAGAAGGTTAAAATACTGGAACCAAGGTTGATGATTTAAAGGATTTTAGTCTTGACCAGAATGGATGGTTGAGAAAGAAAGGATGACTATGTGTTCCAAATGTGGGAGATCTAAAGAAAGAAGTACTTAGAGAGTGTCATCGATCAAAGTTCACCATTCATCCTGAAGGAACTAAAATTTATCAAGATATGAAAAGTAGTTTCTTCTGGGAAGGTATGACAAGGGATGTAGGCTTATGGCTAAAGCACTGTCTGAATTGTTAGCAAGTAAAAGCCGAGCATCAAAAGCCGAGTGGATTGCATCAGCCTTTAAAAATACCAATTTGGAAATGGGATTCTATATCTATGGATTACATAGATGGTTTGCCAAGGTCAAACAGGGGAAAATAAAGTATCTAGGTCGTAGTAGATATACTGCCCAAGTGTGCACACTTTATTCTCGTTTAGTTGATAAGGATGGCACCAGTTCGGCTAAGTTATTCATGAAGAATACAGTTAGACTGCATGGGATTCCTAATAGTATTATCAATGATAGAGATTCCTTATTCATTAGTGAATTCTAAAAGAGTCTACAAGAGGTTTTGGGTACCAAGCTCAAGATGAGTACAGCTTACTATCCACAGACTGATGAGTAAACGGAAAGTGTTAGCAAAGTCTTAGAGGATTGTTAAAAGCTTGCGTGCTAGACTTTGGAGAATCATGGGAAGACCATCTACCCTTAGTCAAGTTTACTTATAACAATAGTTATCAGACTAGTATAGGGATGACACCTTTTGGAGCTTTGTATGGAAGGCCATGAAAATCACCTATATGTTGGTTGGAGATCGGGGATAGATTAGTTCTTAGTCCAGAATTAGTAAGAGAAACTGTAGAAAAGATTGAGTTAATTCGAGCTAGAATGAAGGAAGTTCAGTCTGGATAGAAGAATTATGTAGATAAAAGAAGGAAAGACTTAGAATTCTCAGTTGGAGATCAAGTTTTCGTCAAAATATCACCAATGAAGGGTATAGTGAGGTTTGGAAGTCAGGGAAATTGGCACCGAGGTTTGTTGGACCATGTCCTATTATAGAAACGATCGGGAAACTCGCTTATAGGATAAAGTTACCGAACAGTTTGGAAGGAGTCCACAATAATTTCCATATTTCTCATCTAAGAAAGTGTGCTCGAGATCTAGGGACTTCTATCACTCCGACTGCATTGGAAGATTTAGTGGTGGAACCGAACATGACCATAATTAGACATCTAGTTCGTATTATGGTTAGGGATGAGAAGAAGCTAAGGAACTAGACAGTTAGATTAGTAAAAGTCCAGTGAATTGATGACGAGAGGGACAATACTTGAGAAATGGAGAGCAAGATTAGAGACTTTTATCCAGAATTGTTTGATGGTATGTTGTACATCTATGCTTGTATGTTTGTTGTAGATACCTTATTTAATTTCGAGGATGAAATTCTTTAAGGAGGGAAGCCTGTAACACTCCTAATTTTTGTTAACATTATTTGGGATATTTAATTAATTAAATTAAACAAAATAATGTGGGATGATAAGGAGATTGAGATTTGGTAATTAAAATGGGTCGAGCCTTAATTAATGAAATAATGGAATTAATTAAACATCGATAAGAAGGAGGTTATATGAAGAGAGAAAAATATGAAAAGAGCACGATTCCTAAATATAACCCTTTCCATTCTCGTTCCTTCCTCACTTCATTTTTACAAACAAAATTAATGGATCAAGGTCGGCCGTTAACAAGGTATTCAAGAGAAGATAAGCTAGGAAGAAAGATCAAAGCTTAGGGGAATCAAATCAATATACAAATCCCAACCTTCTTTAACCATTCAAGGTGAATAATGATAACCATCTCTTAGTATGTCTGTTCATTTTGATTTTAGTATTAAACCCAACGTGTTTGATGATTACTATTTCATGTTAGATTATTTGGATGATTATATGCTTATTAATGAACTTATAGAATTTATTTATAAAATTAAGTGATATGTTTGAGTTAGGAAACCTATCATATAACATCCAAATAACTTGAAATTTTAATGAGATGTTAGAAACATTATTTTGGAAGTGGGTATTTAATTTCATAATTTTCTGTTTTTATGAGAATATTTGGTGAAATTTCTAAGGTTGGAAAATGAGATAATTTGGTTTTTAATTTTTTAAAATAATTATATTATGTTTTTGGTCCCGAGGTTTTTATATGTTAAAGAAAATAATAACTATGATTTATTGTGATTTTTGGGGGGTTTTTCCCATATTTTTAGGATTTAATATGAATTTATTAGGCTAGTTAAGCTTAATGATTATATTAAAATATTAGTATAAAATTATGGGTTTGTAAATGTTTGGGAACGACAAAACTGCTCTATAATAGATTTCAGAAAAGTTTTGATAAAGAAATTTTTTATCCAATAATATTTTGACAAATAATAGGAGTTGGTAGGAAAGTACTTTCTTTTAATAGCATATTAACAGTTTCAACTATAATTACAAGTGTGCCATGTCGGAGATCATGATGCCGCCTCTCACCTTGCCGCGTTTATGGTGCTCAACGTCAATTATAGGCAATGCATAGGGTATCAACTCTGGTTGGTATGAAATGTATTCGTCTTGGTTGAAGAAAGAGGTACAGCATTAAGGTCGACGTCACAAATTTCGACGAAGGCATTACCGCTTATTTTCAATAGCATCGCCGACTCTATAACGCAGCTATATGGCATGTTTTGGCACCCCTTATAATTAATAATAAAGGTGCCGCCTGTATTGTGCCGCATGTTTTCTTTAATGTCACCGAACCTATAGGCAGTGATGCCGTTATTTTGCTATGGTAACTTCTTTAGGCGGAGACGCCAGGCATTGATGCCGCTAGACATCAATGACACCATCCCCATGTTTTTAGCCTTATAAAATTTTGCTATGTAAACCTATGAAATTCGACACTATGCTATGCGACATAATTATTTTGACTATAAAGCCTTGTTTCTTATAAATCAAAGACTTTAACATATTTTATATTGAAGAGGGACGATGACCCTAGTTGGCGATACTGACGTCGAGCTTTATCAATGTACACGGTCTTATTGTTTTGGTTTTATAGCCTATCGTTTTTAGAGGCAATGACCTCTAAGTTATTTCAAACTTCATCAATGTAATTTTATAAAAGCATATATCATGGCATAAATAATTTGGATAAAGTAAAGCATTATAATTTTCTTGTTTTAAATATGATTTCAAGGGTTAAATCATTTATAAAGAAAGCGTTTTCAAGGAAATAGAATGGGTGTTTAGCCCAGAATTTTATTAAAGAATTATTACTCTTATCAGTTTTGGATAGATTGTGATAAGATAAATTTGACTCAGAGATTAGAAAACTAGATGGATTGGTATAGTGCAGCGCCATATACTTCAACTGTTAGCCCCTAGCTGACATAAGTCCAAAATTCCAGTACGTAGGGCTTTGTCAAGAGTAAGACTAAAAGTAGGTTTATGCATAGAAAGGAATACTAAAGATAAAATAGGTTATAGGTTGTCCTACAAAACCTGTAGGTTTATAGTATGCGTAGCAAAACTAATGAGATTGACAAATAGTCGGGTAAACACTAATATAAGTGTATTTGGACAGACGATGCATTTTTTTCTAATAGTCAGTTAGAAAAGTTGGTACATTTGGTAGGCCAAAGTCAACCATATAGGTTGGTAGTTATCCTATGAAAACTAAACATTGGAACAGATAGTCCAGTGATTTGATAGATTAGTCGTGATTAACCATGTAGCATGCATGCATATGTTTATACTATTATTGTTTAACCGTTGTGATTGCAGGAGTAAAATTATGATTGACCCATATTTAGAGGATACTAGTGAGAGGAGAACCCGTTCCGCTTAGCGGTGTGATCTCACTAGATATCCATTAATTGAGATGGCATACTATTATTTACACCAGACTTATTGTCTGACACGGAGATTTTGTTTTTCCCCTTTAACTCTCGGGTATTCGATTGAGTAGTTCGAGAGTAAGGTTTTCAGGTTTAGTATATTTTGACGAATAAAGCATCCGAAGACGTGCAAGAGGAAAAGCTTGCTAATTAGGAGTTGTCTCTTTATATTTCCGCTGTGTTGAATGATATTAAGTAATGACAGAAAGGTTGGTTGTCTATTAGTAAATCTGATCAACCAAGGGGGCATTTTCATATGTCGCTGTTGGTTTTTGTAATAATTATATTTCTGTGAACCTGGGCAACGTTTGAGATTATGTAATGAACATGAAATATTATCTTTGAAATGAAATGTGAATGTTTGTTTTGAAATTATGTTAAGAAAAATTTCATACTCTTGTGCTTCTGATGTTATTGATACAATTAACATTACCGCATTTTGTCACTAGAAACTAAAACAATAGATGACTGTATCATACGTAGAGCTTAGTTTCGGACCTCAAAATGGGGGATGTTACACCCACACTTTCCCACCCGAGGCCTTGCATGCTTCCTTATGTGTATATTTCTTCTCACTACCTCACGTCTGCACCTTCCTCCTTCGTTTTTCTTTTTGCCTGCTCACGCATGAATCTCTCTCACAAAGCACACACAAGGAAACACATCCACACACATGTTCACATACACACATACATGCAATCCCATGTACACACACTGCACATACACAAAGACTCAGGAAAAGGAAAAGAAAAGAAGAAAAGGAAATGGTGTTGCTGTGTATTTTTCATGCATGCAATAAGAAGAAAATGTGAATGTAAAAAAATGTGTATATATTTTTGTGTTTATGTGTAAAAGAAAAATGTCCCCTCCTTGCGTGAAGGTGTAGATATGTATATAATACCAAATACTTAATGGATAAGTAATGAAAAGTCAAGAGCAACGACAAAGGAATAGATGGTTGCGTGTGTGTGTAATTTTTTTTTGAAAAAGTTAGTTTTGCGGTACACCACTACACAACAATGTGTTCACGTACGAGCTATGAACGACAAAAATAAAAATACAATCGCACACAACAACGCGATACGATCTCAAAGTAATAATAAAATGCACATGTTAACTTATTATGTTCAGTTCCAAAAATACCGACGTTTGCCGCAGAATGTATCAAACGAAAATTTATATATTGTCCAAATTAAAATTTATGGAAAAATCCTATAAATTAAATTAAAAATACATCATCGAAAATCGACCAGTTATTTGAAACAAATATTTTATTATATTTTAAATTCAAATTTGAATATTTAAATAAATTAAATATGCAAATTCGAAGACTCAAAAATTACGAGTTGTTTCACTAGTGTTGATTATTCTGTGTAGGAATAAGGAGATGACAGTATACGTAGATATCAATGGTACTAGATAGGTGCATTATTGATGCAGCAGGGAAATGTTGTTGGCTATGCTAGTTGAGCTGAAACCGATTACATTAGATTGGGCTTGTAGTTTCTCTTTCCATACAGTGGTCATAATAGGAAAATAAACTTACCATTTAGGAGATATAACTGTTTTAAGTTATGTTTATTGCTGGACATATTCGTGGGCAATTAAACTAAGCTCATACTTAGCACTAATCAATTTCGGGAATTGTTCCTAGTTGCAGGACATTGGACAGAATTAGATTATTTCTCATTTTCCCAAAATGACTTCAAACCTCAATTCACTATAATTTCATCAAAAAGATCATCTTTCCATACTAATCTTAGCCTAATCCATCATTATAAGGGTAACTAGTGAAAAGGGATCATAGATTCATCATTTTGGTACTTTGGATTCAGATTTGCTACTGTTCATATTGGATTTGGGGGATTTGATTGGTAATTTGGGTATTATGAATGAGTATTGATTTCTCACCATTTTATACTTGTCCATATAGTTAAAAATGATGTTTCGAAATGGTTTCCTGGATAAAACAATTTTAAACTTTAATTTAACCCTTAAAAATGTTTATGGATGAATTTAAAACGATTTTATTTGATTTTAAATGATTTTGCAAACCCTTTTTGCATGTATTATTATTTTGGTACAAAACTAGATCTAGGGTAAAACTTGTACGTTAATCTTGTTTTGCTGGATTGTATATGCTAAATGAATGCTTATGGATGATATGTATGTTTGGATGAATTGTTTGATATAGTTCACTAGTGCTTTTAGGATAGGTGGGAATATATAGTTGATTTGAAAAAAGAGATCAAGATTCCTCGAAATGGGATGAAATTTGGAGGAAGGACTTTACAGGATGGGCAGAGCTTGTAATTCAAGTCATAGGTTGTTTGGAGCTCATTTGGGTGTCTAACTCGTGATAGGTGATGAGTTGTTTTTTGGTCGGTGGAAGCTTCAATTTGGATTGATATAAGGATTTGCTTCGGCGTAAAGGAGATGAAACTTCAAGGCAAGCTTCAAGACAATACGAGGAAGGAACTCCAAATGGCAAGAGCCAAAAGTTGGCTAAGTAGAACTCGGTACCGACCACTTTAGGTTGGCACCAATTCAGGTTTATATCGGCTCTTTTCTTGGAAGTAGGTTGGTGCTGGGGACTTGGGAGCTCAAGGCATGAAGGAAAGGGGGTCCTAAGTAAGCAAATGGAGAAGAGATCTGGGATAAAGAACTTGGCCAAATTTTGGCTAAGTATAAGTTGAGGAATTCATATAATGCCGACCACTTTTGGTTAATGCTGACATGAATTTGAGAAGCCTAAGTGGGACAAACTTCCAAAAAGGGAGAGAATATCCTACAAGTGGTGTTGAAGTTTTTTTTTGTTAGCTTGGTGTTCGATGGCGATGTGATAGCATTATGAAGGATGATAGCATTGGGACTTTGATGATTGTAACTTAACAGTGAATGGAACTTGTACTGGGGATGATGGCTCGATGTTGAATGGAGTCATTAGGATGATTGTCCATAAAGGCAGGTACTAGGGAATGGGGACCCGTGGATAGAATCTTGAATGGTTCTATCATGGAAAGAAGGTAATATGGAATGGTTCCCTGAGGATGAATGATGATGGTAGAAGGAAGGGGCTCAGATATGTGTGCTAAGGGATCGTTGATCTTTACAATGTTTTCTATGGTACTCAAAAGCAGGGGTTTTTATGAGGACGATCATTGGGTACTTGGAATGGCCACCTCTGATCGATGGAATGGATCCGTATACCCTGGACCAATGGAATGGGTCAAGTGTCAGCTTTAGGCTATGAGGGAGTACATTGAAAATGGAGATTTTTCCATTAATCCTTGGCAGAGGAATGGTCATATGAGTTATCATATATGCATGGCACATTAAGTGGCAATGAGGATTGTTTAATGGTTGTTATGTTTGCTTTGGTTGCTTTACTAGTAGACATTTACTCTAGGAATGTTTATGATGTGGGTATTGTGAAGGTGGATACATAGGCATCCTATGTTGTGCCTAGGATGTAGTAATCCTTTATGATGTTTGTAGAGTAGCATATTATCGATGTTATATGCTAATTCTTTGGTTGGAGGGATAGGACTGGTGTGGTTCGTATTCCCTTGTTCCTTACTATATCGACTTGTATAGTGTTTTGGGAATTTTTTATCGCTCACCAGACTGTTGTCTGACTCGAGGCTTTATGCTTTGATTCTTATTATCTTGGGTACTCTTAAATGAGTAAACTAGATAGCAGGTCAAGGTGGTACATAAAGGAAGTGCAGAGGACGAGCAGGATGGAGCGTTATCGTATTATATATGGATACTTATGCTTCTTCCACTGTGCAACATTGGGAAGCTTGAGTAGTGTTCGTCTATTATATATTATAGACTTTTTGAGTTTATTATAGTTGTATAAACTCTATTATCATTTTCCATAACCTGTGACCTGTGTACTTTGATATTGTGGTTCATTTTAGTTATTACTATATCGCATGTTTTATATGTGTGATGTACATTATATTTTATAGGATACTCTTTTAGATATACGACAGGTTCTATGATTGTTTCTATTCTTTTCACCCTTGGCAATCATTCTACATCGGTCAGGCACAACAGCAACATGCTATTTAGTTATATTGGGTGATAGAGGTGTAGGGCGGTTATTACAGTTATGCAATGAGGATAAATTACCATGCATTCACTTCCTTATTCGGGGACTGCCACCCATATAGGCTATCTAGTAAAGGGTAATTTATTATGTGCTCACTTCCTTACTTAGGGCCAGCCTACCTCTACTGCCAAGGACCACGCAAGCCTCGCTCACCTCCTTATAGCCTGGCTATCCATTAAAGGTGAATTTTGTGCATTCACTTCCTAAATTAAGGACTGCAAAACTCCTTCACATATGAATAAGCCGAGCACTATAGTAACTAGCTGCGTGCCACCCTAGAGAACCCTTGAGCCACTCAGTGCTATGGTTTGAGTTGGGACTACACATCACTCAATCTTAGCATGTGTCATCTAGGAGATCCCTCGAGCCACTCAGCGCTCTGATTTGTTTTAGGATCACCCAATAACAAAAATACAAATAGGCTCGGCCACCACATTCCCGCCTCCATGTTCAACTATAATTGGGCTTTCCAGCCAATCACGGTCGGCTTATCATCGAGATAAGTTCATTATCTTAGATTACATGGTTCACATGAATGGACTGCAATCACTATTCATTACCATACACTACTATTTTACCTATCTTTTGAAAAGTTTCAAGTGTAGATAACAAATGGTCAATGCTAGCTACTCAAATGCTGACATACTATTCAAGTAGAGACAAGCAAGAAAAGATAGTCAATTAAACACTTAGACAAACTTCATAAGACAAAACTATCTGTTCATTACTACCAAAAGTAAGATGCAAAATGTTAGCCCCGTTGGGCTTGCAGAAAGATTAAAAAAAATATGTACAAGGATATTTACAAAGATGGTTCCCTGGCCGGTCGGGCCATGGAGTCAATCTGCTCTAATGTCAAATTAGCTGGCATGACCATCCCGATTGCCTCCATCTCTCCAGCCACCTCCGCTTGGGTTGCAGCAAAGGCCTAGGCATTGATATTATTGATGGAGATCGGCTCTTGGTAGATTTCCCTGAATAGGGCCTTTACCATGCTCTTTAGCCGATTCCACGATGTGTTCTTCTTTGCCAACCTAGCAGCCTCCACATCAACAACCGAATGGCATTCAGTTGTATGTCAGTTTAGGTCATTCTGCAAAATTTGATCTCCTTCTTGGCCTTCTCTAGCTTCTCCTTAAGATCCTCGACTACCTTCTTTGCCATGTCCCTTGCCCCGGTCGCTTCCTTCACTACACTCTCGGCGCTGCTACCGCCTCCTCTTTCTCTTTACTAGCCCGTTCCTTCTTTCGAACCTCCCCTTTAAATTTAGGTACTCTCTCTGGAAGCGAACGCAATGATTGACAGCCTAAAAAACAGTGCTAGAAGAAATTCCATCGAGACAACGAGAAATTTTTTGGAGCTTACATGGATGGCATCCTATATGTGCATTAATCACGTACTTCGTTGGGTGCCGGTTTCATCTAGATTTGGGCTAGTGAGTAGAAGACAAAATCTCCATGGACATAAGCTAGAACGACCTCAATAACTAGTCCAAGTCCTCATGGTTTGTAGCTCAGTTTACTTACAGAGACACTCACCCCAACGGCTTCGACTCTTCCCCTTGCATCATAAATGGGTACCTCATTGTAAAAAAGAGTGTTGGCATCCACGACGACTCCCCCTAGTCCTCTTTTTTCCTCTATTGTTAGGGGAGTGCTGGATCCATGGTCAAGTCCGAGTTTAACAATCTCTAGGCCTGGCGCAGGTGCCTTAGGCATGGGAACCACGACAGTTTGGATAGTAGAGCCATGGGCATCGAAGGCATTGAAGTTAAGGTTATCGGCAATTGAAACAAAAAAAAAACTATTAGTTCAATTACAAGAAACAAGAGACAAGTGCAAGCAAATTAATTACCATTTAAACCTACCCGGTTTTGCTTCTGACAAGGTGTGGGAATGATGAGACTGAATTGCCAACGCTAGATGGACCAGTCCTGGCATGGAACTCACCCAATGGCACATCATTATATCTTGGATACAAAGGGATCATAAGCACAATATGGCTCAAATGAGGGACGTACATCCCTAATGATGCACGATCCTTATGACCCTCTCTTACACTACTTTCCTTAGAGCTCTCCTTGGTATCCCAATCAATGGCTAGCATCTCACGTTGTGGAATTGGACGTCAACCAGCTACTATGGAATAAATGTGTTCGTCTCAGCCAGAGGGTCATGGAATTTGATCTTGGTATGATTATGCTTCGCCTTGGCCAGTTTCTTTAGAGGGGAAACTGACTCGGCAACCATGGTTTGGGTTCCCCATATTAGCTTGACCCGGTGAAGGTTGCCGTCAAAAACTAAAACCTTCAGATCATGTACATTATCAGTGGCTAGCTTTAATTGCTCAACATACTCGCTTAACATCCCGATATTGAAGCCGGAAATATTAGTAGATGCGTTTATAAAAGAATGGGTTAGAAAAGGAAAGGATGGACAAAGATGAAAGAAAAGAGAACGGTAAAGCAAACTTTCTAGGGATTTGTAACTCAAGGTTCCATAATTTAGGGTTGACCCTATGAGGGACGAAGAAATATTTTCCCCTCTAGCCCGAGGCAGCCTTGCTAAGAACACCCTTGGAAACAATGGGCTCAATGTTCGTCTAAAATTGGAAATAAGTGTTGGTCGGGTATCCGGCTTTCTTCTACAGTCTAAAGAGCATGTTGATCAATTGAGAGGTTAGCTTAGGAAGATTGAGATCTATTTAACCGACATAGAGCTACATAGAAATTGCTTACTATTTGGAGTAAGCTGACCAGAGGCAAGCCTGAAAGCATTGAGGACGGAGACGAAGTAGGAATTGAGAGGTAGCATAACTCCAACCTTAATGTAGCCAAGAGACCTTGCGAACAATCCCCAAGGAGGATGATCCGGTCGATTGAGGGCCATGGGATATCTCACCATCTCGATATTGCATCCTTGATCGGCCAGGTTCTTGGCTAAACCTTCCCTTCTAGTAGCTCAGAAGCTTTACTGTCATAAACACCAATCAAGGTACATTCAAAGGTCGCATCTTAAACATAAGCATCTTAAGTTAAACAAGTCCGTGACGCCTACATTTAGAAGGACCCAAGGAAGGGAAGCGGGACAATTTTCTTTATGGAATGCCTGAGCCGAGCACCCAATGAAGGCTGGCTCATGACTTTGAAAAAACTTCTAAGCTAAGTTGCAGGCCTTACAGCCCATAACTATCAATCTACTTTTTACTTAAAGCCCAAGTCTATTACTTTGGGTCTAAAATTGTAGCCCAACACTAATATATTTTCTAAAATACACAGACCACTGTTGTGTAGTTAAAGCGATTATAGGTTCTATAGAGGTGGAGGTATAAAAAATCATAGGCTCGAATGGTACAATCCCTCCGTCACCCCAGAATGAAAGGGGCGATCTCGTAGTTCTTGGTCTGTGAAGATGCGTTGTTAGGTGCTCCATTTTCCCACTAAGGCCGAACCTAAACCTGTGCTCGAGAGATAGTTGTCCATACACTGATAAGGGATGATATAGTAGAAAATAATGAAGGTGCAAAAAGCTTCACTATATATAAAACCAAATATTTAAAGTTAATTTATTCTTATTCTTACATCATTTGTGTAGGAAAAAGAAATATTGTTTAATCTTATATAACAAAACTGAAGAATATCATGATTTATGTAGGCTAGATTTGGTGACTGCAATAAATTTATAACTTATTTTGAGCACTCATACCTTAAAATTAGGTCTTTACCATAACTTTGTTGATTTGATTTAAAAAAGAACTGGCCAAATGAGGCCAAATCAATATTGGTATATTATGGTTGCTAAAGTGGATGCTAAAAAGCCTTGATTTAGTGGATGTCGTGGAAAATAGTGAGGCTTAAAGCAGATCTACAGTTTAATAACGCCAAATTGAAATAGCATAGTGATCGAGGAGCGCTATGCTCTAAGCGGGAATTTTACGGGGCTTTAGCTGCACAAGACAATTGGAAAGATCACCAACGTCGATTGACCATCGCTGACATGGCAACTATTTGCAACCAAATTGTTCACAAACACCCAAGAACAAATTTATGTAGATAAGTAAGTGAAGAAAATAAAATTAAATTGAGGAAAAGATTAAACTAATAACAAATAAAAAGCAATGATTAGAAACATAGAGATTTATAGTGGTTCGGCATTGTATGCCTACGTCCACTTTGAAGATTATCTTTATTGATCACTTATAAATCTGATTACATTAGTAGGGAATAGAGAACACTTGATTACACTTGATTACAATAGAGTCTAGAGTAACAAGCAGCATAAAGATCCTCAGAATGACCCATTAGGCCAGTATTTATAGGTGAAGGCAATTACCAATCTCTCTGAAACTTCGGCTGAAGGACTTTCTAATCTACATGGGCCCACTAGAGGGATTTCTAGGCCCAACTCCCAATGTGGAGGGATCGGTACCGATCCCCTCATTGGTTGATTTGTTGGAAGTGATCCATATGGTGGCTTCTGCATGCTAAAATATGTTTGCCCTTCAATTCTCATGTCATTTGGACCACTAGAGCTCGAGTTATGGTTTAATCTTTGACTTGATATCACTTGTGCACTGCTGACAGCCGAACCCTCTACAGGGTTGTATGTCGATCCTTCGAAGTTTGTCCTTATGACGTGTGATCCTTAGGGTAGATCCCCTAGGGTCCATATACCTTGCCCTCTAAATTTCATATGCTTTGGACTTGTAAATCTTAATATGTTGATTGTTGAATGTATGAATGCACTTGAACCTTGATGGATGCCGATCCCTCTTTAATAGAGCTTGTCGGTCCCTCTCCAACAATCATGTTGATCCTTTCAAACTTGTCATGCTATGCTAGACCCTTCCATTCATTGATCCATATTACATGCTTTGAGCGTCCTTGTACGTCCATCAAAGCCATTCAATTTTGACTTCATATAATCATCTGCACTCAACTTCCGCTCTCCACAATCATCATTCTAGAGATATCGGCCTTGATGGCAATCAGATCTAACTCGTGCAGCCCGTTCAACATAGCCGGGCTAGAATGTCGGTTAACACTTGCCCCCCAAAGCACGTCTTGTGATTAACATGACGTACTTTGAATCATTGAGAATGAGATCCATTTAATTTTCTGAACAGTTGATATTCTTTTATCGAATCGTTTTTCCAAGGCATTGAATTCCTCATTGATTCTCCTAACACTCGGTCAATTTCCAATAATATAAATCTAGTGCCATATTCCGTCAACTGATATATATAAATCTGGTTCTACGAGACCAGCAAGCTTTTGCTATCTAGTCCAGCCTCGAGCTTGAAGGTTTCAAGTTTGATTTCAATTTCTACCGATTTCAAAAATTGAACTTTTAGGTTATTCACATGCACATTCATATACACTTTTTTGTTAATGGCTCCTGAACATGTTCGAACGTTCATGGGTCATTGCCAAATTTCATAGTATTATGTATGTTCATGTTCATAGCCGAACCCTTATAACCATTTTTTATCCATTCTTTTCATTCATCGTTATTTTTTTCTTTTTTCTTTTTCTTTTTTTATATAGAAGGATCGGCACATGCTTGGCCAACCCCTCTCATGCTTTTCTTCTCTTCTTTTTTTATAGTGATCGGTATACATTTAGCTAATCCATTTCTCTCCTGCGTTCTCTCTCTTTTTATAAGGTTTTGTAGGGTCGACATATATGTATGCTGATCCCTCTTTTGAGTCCATGCTAACAGGGATCAACGAGCTTCCATGTCGATACCTCTCTCTCCACACTATGTGCTCATTGCTTTGGGCCGAACCTTCACCCATTTATATACCAACCTTCCATCCCTTCCATTCTCACTTCTCTCATTTTATTGTCATTTGCCTTTGCACTGAACCCTTGCTTTTAATTTATGAACCCAAACTTTCAAACCTCGAGCTTTAAATTCGCCTTCTGTACAACCTATCCCATAAATTCGCTTCTTCTTCCCTTCCAATTCAAACATCCCCAAACAATCGCTTCCATCTCAACAACATTCATATAGGTAAGATTTCGAAATATAACCTTCAATTATACGATGAGGTACTGGATTTCATGTTGTTAGTGATTACGATGGCATTTAAGGCTGTGATGACATTGCGATTGAAGCGACCTGGAGAAAGGGAATTATTGGTGGATAGGGTTTAGTAGAATATGTAAGGGGAAGGTAGGTGGGAGGAAAAACAGAAGGAGGAAGATGGAATGAAGGAGGGATCCATGTTGGATATTTGATTCTATGTCGATCTCTCGGTGTAGAGTTTAGAAGAGTTGACGACGAAGTAGAATAGGGATCACTGCACTTAGGTTGGAGAGAGGGTTCAGTTGTGAGGTTTTGGAGAAAGTGGTAGGCTAATCCATAGGAATCGGCACAAACATAAGGATCGACTGGACATAGGGATTGGTAGGACTTGGGTGAAGAGAGGGATCAGTAGAGAAGCTTTAGGATAGGGATCGGTATGTGGGGTTCGGTCCATAGGAATCGGCATAAGGACTTGTAGGGGTTCTTTGAACTTTTAAACTAGCCTAACCTTACTTGTTTGATACTAATTCATCGAATATAACGCCAAAGTCCTCATCCACCGCGACTTGAGCTTTCTTAGCAAAGGTTACCTCGAACAACTTGCTGAAGCCTGGGAGCACATCTTTGAGATGAAAAAGAGGGAGTTGAGCAGAACTAAATTTGATGAAGAAAAATTAGCCCGGGAGATTCACCGTGGAAACGAACCCCTAGTCTGGCTGCCGAGAGCCTTCGATACTTTAACGTTTCTTCACCTTTTGACAATGGGGAATATATTGCCGGATCCTCAAAGGCCGATCCTAAAGGTCCCTCTTCTTCCCAAGCAGCCGAAACATCGATCTCCTTTGGCCCGAAGTAGGACTTAGGCTATGATCCAGATAGGCCCGGCTATCAATCCAAAGTATAGTCCCCTATTTTGGAAGGAGGTACTCCAGCAACCACCGAGAGCCAACCAAATACAGGTACTGCACTTTATCCTCCAATTTATGAAAGTTTTTGTTCTTCGTGCCCAATGGTTTTAAGCTGATCTCCCTGTTTTAACAAATTTGCAGGTCTTCCGGGTCCTGGACAAACTCTTAAAAGTGATGCTGCTGTGGAGCAACAAGAGAAACTAGCAAAAGTTCCGACAGCTACTGATGTACCGAGGCCCGATTCTCAAGTCATCGGAGCTTTTGATGATGATAAGGTTGAAGATCCGCTCCCACTAGATGAATCTGACGATGTTGTGATTACCGGCACCTCTAAATGCAACGATGAGATAAGCTTGAAAGAGTGGATCTAAAAGGAGGATTTGCTGAAGAAAAAGGCTAAAGCTGAGCCTGTCGTGGTGGACATCAACGATCCACACCTTATCCCATTACAAGTTATTCCACCCGGCGGGTCAATTCCAAGTGAACTTCCTCTTATCTCCGAAAGCTCTCTTGCAAATGGTGGCAAAGGATCCAGGAAGAACCATCGGGGGCTCAAGTGGCACCACTCTCGAAATATCCAAAAAAGATAGGAGGTCAAAGAAATAGCCGTCACTTCAGCTCAGTGTGTATATCATTTGCATAGTCGTTTGTTCATTGTTTCTTTGATTAGCTGTGGTTGTATGGGTCCCGGTTTTTTGAAATAACTTGTACTATAAACTTAAAATCTGTCATGTGAATAAAAGGTTTTGTTTTCAGTTAAGCTTTCGTGTGAATTTCCATTTAAGTAGTTAAACTATTAATATCCATTCAATGTACTTGTAATTCGTTGTTTATTAATTCAGATTACAATTCACCAGCTCTATCCGAAGGCCTCCATGTGGTCGTGGCCTCAAGTCGTATCAAACACTGAGCTCGAGCCTTAGCGTTACCTATCGAATTTAGCAATTTTTGAGTAACTATACTCCTGCCCCCAGTCTTAGGTTAACGAGGTTAGATATTGAATTCCATCCTTAGCGAGTTTATACTCCTCTTGTTGGTTTCAGGCCGGAGTTTATGGAATAAGGGATGGTCGAACTCCACTCATCAATTTGTTTATGCTCATATCTGTACTTGGGGATAAGAGTTAGTTGATGGGTGGTTGAATTGCACCCAATCTATGTTTATACTCTAGTCGGCACTCTGGGGACTTAGAGTTATTTCGTAGGTGGTCGATTCACACCCGATTTATGTTTATACTCCAGTTTACACTTTGGGGATTTAGAGTTATTTCGCAGGTAGTCGATTCACACCCGACTTATGTTTATACTCCAGTCTACACGTTGGGGACTTAGAGTTATTTTGGAAAGCAGTAGGACCGTACTCTTCTTAATTGATTAATTTGCTCCCTAGGGTCTGGGGTTTTATTTAGCGAGTGATCGGCCGTGTCACAGTCACTCTCATTTTATCTCAGTCTCACATTTTGGCAAGATTTATTTGATCATCAGATGGTCAGCCACATTTCTTGTTGCATATCACGTCCCTTGGATTATGAATGGGAGCTGTCAAATGAATAAGTGGACCAAGCTCATCTTGTTTAGTCCTATGGGGAATTAGTGTGATTGATTAATTTCAAACTCTAGAAGTTTGTTCATACATATCGAAACCAATCAGTTTCGCTATGTAATTAATACATAATGCTACAGCAAACACAAATATAAAAGAAGTCTGAAACTTTATTCATTAAACGGAAAGGAAAAACACAAACTGTCTTATTACACATCTGGAAATCAAATGCTAAAGCAAATTATAAAAGCAAATACAACTGAAATGTAAAAGAAACAAACTAAGTGAAATAGCAACGTAGGTGCTCGCTATTCCATGCCCTTGGAAGTGTGATGCCATCGGCAGCCGCTAGCTTGAAAGTTCCTTCTCCAAGCCTCTGTTCAATGACATATGGTCCTTCCCAGATTGGATTCATGTGCGATGGGGTAGGAAAAACTTGTTTTAGGATGAGATCGCCGATTTCAAAGGTTCTAGGTCGGACTTTAATATTATAATACTGGGCGACTCGATGTCGATGTGCAGCTGCCCTCAGATAGGCATCCTCATGCTTCTCATCTATAAAGTCAAGAGATTCCAAAAGGAGATCTTTATTCATTTTGGAATCGTAGTAAGTTACTTGATTAGAAGGAACTTCAAGCTCAACAGGAATAATGGCTTCGGAACTGTAACCGAGGGCGAATGGAGTATGGCCAGTCATGGACTTGTGGTTGGTCTTGTAAGCCTGCAGTGCTGTAGAGAGTTCATCCACCCAACTGCCTCCATCCTTCTCCAAACGGTTCTTCAAAATGGACTTTATGATTTTTTTATAGCTTCAACTTGTCCATTTGCATGAGGGTGAGTGACCTCCGCAAATCCGTTTTCAATACGATATCTTTGACAAAATTCTTTGAATTCAACGCTATCGAATTGAGTCCCATTGTCTGTTACAATAGTTCATGGAAGACCGAAGCGGCATATGAAGTTTTGGACAATAAAGTTGAGTACTTTCTTGGTTGTGATCGTGGCTAAAGGTTCTGCTTTGGCCCATTTGGTGAAGTAATCAACTACAATGATAGCGTACGTTGCACCACCATTAAAGATCGGTAAGGAAATGATAACGTCTATACCCCACATGGCAAACGGCCATGGGATGACCATTTGCGTGATTTTCGTTGGCGGGGCTCTTGGAAGTTTTGCATATATCTGGCATTTATCACATCGTCTTACATAGTTAGCGACATTTCGATTAACGATTGGACAATAATAAACGTAATGGAGTATTTTCTTCGCTAGAGTTTGCCTTCCAGTGTAATCACCATATTCCCCTTCATGAACTTCTCTTAGAACACGTTTTATCTCATCATGAGCGATACAACAGAGTAGGGGAACAAAGAGACCTTTTCTATACATAATTCCTTCCTGCATGACATACCGCAAAGCCATACAAACGACTTGTTGCTTTTCATTTCTTTTATCTGGTAGGACTCCTGCAGTAAATAGTCTTTGATTGGACTCATCCACAATTCCCTCTCAAGCTCTACTTCCAGTGTCTCGTCGATTTTTGTCATGTTTATACTTGAAGCATTTAATACTTCGACCGAAACCAAGCCCATCTGCTGTGCATTGTCGGTACTAGCAAACTTTGTCAATGAATCAGCCTTTCTGTTTCAATTTCGTGGAATATGCGAAATATCATAGTACTCAAATTCTGCCAACAACTCTTGGACTTGGGTAAGGTTTTGGTCAAGCCGTTTTCCCTTAGCTTGATAATCTCCCCTAAATTGATACATTAACAATTGTGAATAGCAAAAGATTTCAAGAGATTTTATTCCAAGTTCCCTAGGGAGTTTAAGTCTAGTAATCAGAGATTCATATTCAACTTCGTTGTTCATTGTTGGGAAATCAAGCTTTAATGCATAATAGATTGACCAATTTTCAGGAGTTATAAAACTATTCCAGCTCTAGAACAATGATCATTAGATGCTCCATCAGTATACAATTTCCACCGTGGTAGGCTGTCTTCCGAAGAATCATCCTACGTAGTAAACTCTGCTATAAAATTTTCCAGTACCTGACCTTGGATAACCCTTTGAGGGAGATAAGTAATATCAAATTTACCGAGCTCTAAATTCCACATAAGTAACCTTCCAGACGTCTCAGGTCACTGTAGGACCTGTCGTAAAGGCTGGTCGGTGTAAACATTGATTGGATGTGCCTGGAAGTATGGATGAAGCTTTCGTGATGCAATCAACAAGCAATATGCTAGTTTTTCTATTTTCAGATAGTTTCTTTCAGCTCTCATTAATCGTTTGTTGATGTAATACTCAGGCCTCTGGATCCGATCCACCTTGCAAAGTAATGCGGCACTTATAGCATGTGCCGCTATAGCCAAATAAATGTACAAATCTTCATGATCCACCAACTTTTATAGGACGGGGGTCTCACCAAATGATTCATCAAAGCTTGGAACGTGTCTTTATAATCCTACATTTATTCGAAGTTTCTTTTCCCTTTCCTAGTCAAATCAAAAAAAGGAATGAATTTATCGATAGCTCTAGAAATAAATCGGCTTAAGGCAACCACTTTCCCATTCAGACTCTGTACTTGTTTAATAGTCCTTGGCACTTGGATATCGCGAATAACCTAAATCTTCTCAAGATTAGCTTCAATTCCATGGGTATTAATAATAAAACCCAAGAATTTACCTGATGCAACACCAAAATAACAATTTAAGGGATTTATTTTCATCTTGTAATATCGGAGGATGTCAAACATTTATGCCAAGTCTTTAATGTGTTCATTTGATCGTCATGACTTCACGAGCATATCATCCACATACACTTCAATTGTTTTTTCAATTTGATCTTTAAACATCCTATTGACTAAGTGCTGATAAGTCGCTCCTACATTCTTTAATCCAAACGGCATTACTATATAACAGTACAATCCAACATCAGTAATGAAACTGGTGTGCTCCTGATCAGTAATATGCATTGGGATTTGGCTATATCCCGAGTACGCATCCATGAAAGATAGTAATTCATGTCTTGCGGTCGAATCCACCAGTCGGTCGATTCTCGGAAGGAGAAAACTGTTTTTCGGACATGCCATGTTCAAATCTGAATAATCAATGCATGTTCTCCATTTCCCATTTGCTTTCTTCACAAGTACAGGATTAGATACCCATTTAGGGTAGAGGGCATCGTGGATAAACCCGTTGTCTTTTCGTGTATCCACCTCCTCTTTAAGAGCAGCAGATCTCTCTAGATCAATGCCACGTCTTTTTTGCTTCACCAGGACATACCTCGGGTTGATATTCAATGCATGGCTTGCAATGGCGAGCAAGATTCCACACATACCAGAGTGAGTCCAAGCTAACACTTCTAGATTCGCTCAGAGAAAACCAGCAAGTTTCTTCATCATTGGGGGGCTGAGCTGTGACCTAATCTTTAGGACTCGTGACGGGTCGCCATGGCTTACCGTGATATCAATCTTCAGCTCAGCCGATGCAGCTTTGGCCTCTTTGGGCTCCTCTTCATCATCTCCCAAATTTATATCTCTATAGAACCGACTATGGCGCCGAGCCAAGGCCAAGGCGCTTGTTGTCAATCTTCGGAGGCTTGGATGCGGATAGTCTTGTCCACACCCTTACCTTTTTCTTTGCGTTGAGCTTCCCTCAACTCAGCTACATAACAGGCACGTCCGTTTGCCTGATCACCACGAACAACTCCTACATCATTGTCTGATGGAAACATCAAAGTCAAACACCATGGGGCAAGTGCAGCTAGGAATTCAGTTAGTGCCGATCGACCCAGAAAAACATTATATGGAGTCAACATCCAAAACAATAAATGGCAAGATCTACACTCTTCTTTGTTCACCTTCTCCTAACTCTACAAGTAATTCCACATAACCTACACCTTCGGTTACAACGCCATTAAAACTGTGTATACAAGCTTTAGATGGTTTTATTCTTTAGCTTCCATCCTCATCTGATCATAAGCGTTTTTGAAGATTATATTTACTAAACTTCCACAACCGATCAATACCTTCTCCCCAAAGCGGGGCCAATCATGGTCGAAATAACCATTGGGTCAATTCTCGGAGCCTCTACCTTATATGCATCTCTGTTTCTAAATACAATATCATCCACCATCGTACGTTGCTGTTTTTTCGAAGCTCCATCTTCCGTATTCATACAGCATTCAAAATCCACATGCCTAATCATGCTAGCATAGCACTCCATCTCTTGCCAACTCTTATCTTCTAAGTGCGGTCCTCCGACTATCATATATATCACTAGTCTTCCACCAGTTCACACAGGCTCCTCAGCCCTACGTGGCGCTTGTCCTCGTTTGGGGTCAGATGTCCTCTGCCCGCCATCCTGTGGGATTTTCACAAACTGTTGCAATTTCCTTTCTCGAATCTACTTTTCTATAACATCTTGGAGATATCTGAATTCATTTGTATTGTGCCCATAACACTCGTGAAACCAATAATATTTCCCGGTCTGTTTCTGCTTTTCTGTTGATTCTTTTGGAGTCGGCTTCCTATACTGCATGGTATTACAAGTAGCCAGATATATATTCTCTAAGGACGTATTCAACGGCATGTAATTATTATAAATCAGAATCTTAGGCTTCAATCTTGTAGAATCCCTCTTTTGTTCTCGGTTCTTATCTCCGCCTCTTTTTTGCTGATTTGATTTATTCTGGACATTCACTTGGACTTTTCCAGAACTGTCATCAGATTGTTTTATTGCAATGTTACTCTATACTCCTCCAATTGGTCCTGCAACATTCTTTTTTCTAGAGAACCTAGCTTCCTCCTTTCTAAAATATTGTGCCATTTTTGCGTAAAAGCGCTCCAACATTGCAGGCGGCTTACTGGCAAACTAATCGCCAAACTCAGATTCTGGATCAATCCCTCTTATCACGGCCATGAGTATCGCATGGTCATTCGTATTACTGACCTCCGTAACGGCTGTATGAAATCTCTCCAAAGAATCTTTCAACAACTCTTCTGGAGCCTAAATCACACTGGGAAAGGACATCACATCTTTAAGACGAGTCGTGTGCATCTGAAACTATTCCACAAACTTGGTTGCCAAATCATCGAATCTAGAAATTGATCGTGGGGGTAGTCTCGTGAACCACATCATTGCTATTCCAAAAAGAGTTATGGGAAAGAATCTACACTTGGTTGCACCATCTGCCCGCGCAGAATCCAACATCCATTCATATCTCATGACTTGCTGCATGGGGTCGGTTTTTCCCTCGTAGGCAGGCATCGATGGCATGTTGAAATTCCTTGGATACCGTGCATGCAATACACTATCAGCGAATGGGGTATGACTTCTTGAGATTCACCGGTCATCGTTGGTTAAGCCTTGGCTCTCTCAATTTAACTGTCTAACCATTGCCAATAAGTCAGACGTTTGGATGGTTGGTGCCAAGAGGTGGTCACGCTCTACCTCACGTAAATGGTCCGGTCGATGTCCGCGGACCGTTTCACAATTTCTTGGTTCACCATCTTCCCAATGAGTATCTTTTAAATTCGCTTCATGGTCATTCCGGGGAAGAGCTTGGTCAAGATTCAATTGAACTCCAGCATCCAAACCAACCGTGGCAGCTCTAGCTTGATTCCCATAAGGCATGGAAGAATCTCCCCTTCTGGTGGAGGGATCAGTACCGATCCCTATGGAGGGGTCGGCACCGATCGATCATGGTAGACCACGATGTCTTCCAGTTGACGCCCCAAAGTTTCTACGTGATGTTCGTTCGTTCTGCGATGCCTATGCATGTGATACTCATTAGATGAGCTTGAACTCTCCGATGTTGAGTAAGGAGTGGTGTCCCTCCTTGCTTTCCCTCGCAACTGCTGATTAATTTGATTCATCAAGTTGATACTGGTCCAAATCTATTGGTTTATTTGTCGACGGCTCTCCATCAACTCTCTCATTAAATTATGAAATTCAGCTCTTGTAATAGAGTCAGTGTGATTCTGAACTTCAACCGGATCAGCATTCACATTGTTGGTTGATTGCTTGGGTCTCCTTGCTGAATGCTAGCAGTCTCATTTCCTTCCACGTTCTGAGAAGTAGATCTAGTATGTGTCACCATTATTAATTACTTTGCTTTAGATTTGTATAAATCTGAGTAGTATAAGCAACTTCTTAAAGATAACTGCAGATTTCCTTTAGGGGATTTATCCAATCCATTAGCAACAAAGGGGATCCTAGCAAGCTAAGAATCAAGGTTCTCAACGAAAGCACCAAAATGTTTGCAACCAAATTGGTCACAAACACCTAAGAACAGATTTATGTAGAGAAGTAAATAAAGAGAATAAAATTAAATTTAGGAAAATATTAAGATAATAAAAAATAAAAAGCAATAATAAAAAACACAGATTTATAGTGGTTCGGCGTTGTATGCCTATGTCCACTTTGAAGATTATCTTTATTGATCACTTATAAATTTGATTACAATGGTCGGGAATAGAGAACACTTGATTACAATAGAATCTAGAGTAAGAAGCAGCGTAAAGATCCTCAGAATGACCCATTAGGACAATATATATAGGTGAACACGACCACCAATCTCTCTGAAACTTTGGTTGAAGGACCTTCTAATCCACATGGGCCCACTAGAGGGATCGCTAGGCCGAACTCTCAATGTGGAGGGATTGGTAGCGATCCCTTTATTGATCGATTTGTTGGCAGCGATCCCTATGGTGGCTTCTTGTAACACCCCTAATTTTGTTTACATAATTCAGGAGATTTAATTAGATAATTTAAATAGAATAATATAAATGTTAAGTGATAAGGGGGTTGAGATTTGAATAGATCTAATTAAGGTCGTGCTTAATGAAAGAATTAAATGGGCTTAAGAGTGGTTTTAGGATAATTAATTTACATAAGGGTATATTAGGAATTTGCCGCACATAACCCTTAACCCTTATATAGTCTCATTCCTACCATTTCATTCCCATTCATGTCATTTTGAAAACAATAATAAAAACGTAAGAAGTGGGAGCCGGCCATTAACAAGAGAAATTAAATCAAAAGCTAGAAATTCAAGCTTAATCAATCTCAATCCAATCTCCTTACCTTATCAAGGTGAATAATAATTCCATCTCTATTTTGTTTTGAATCGTATTTTTTTAAATTTAAGGGTAAATTCGTTTTTACGGTGAATTGGATGATAATATGCTATAATATTGATTTGTTTAATTTAAACAAGATTGTTTAAATGGATTTATACACGGTTTTTGGGTAAACCAATTTATATTGATGTTTACATGCCATGAATTTTTTTTATGTTGTATAAAATGTGATTTTGGAGTTGGGTTTCAATTTTGGTAATTTTACAATCTATGGAAAGATTGCTATGAATTTATAAAGGAAAATATAGTTATTTGGGTTTATAAATTTATTTTGGAAAATATATTAAGAATTTGGGTCTTGAATTTTGATATGTTAGATAGCATGATTAAAGTGAATTTCTGGAATTTTTAGGGATTTTTCCAAAGTGATTTGCTATGCAAATTAAATTATTTTAGAAGAGGGACTACTTTCCAACATTGGTTTTGCTTAATGGAAGGGCTTATTTGATTAACTTAACCATGGTTTATATATGAAATTAGTGGCAATTATCTTAGTAAAGAATTTGAAAAGTTAAGGCAACCAATATGGTGTTTACATGTGGCAAGTTAGTTAGAAAAAGGTTTACTTTAATTAGTATTAAACTAGGTTTTTCTAGAAAAGTGGATTTCGCCTGCTTTAGAAGCACCTTCCGACATAGAGCTTTTTCCTTCAACCCAGTCAAAACCTATTAAGACAAAATCAATACACAAGGTATCACAAAGATGGTATGCAGTGGATTGGAGAAAGGCGAAAGGATAGGTGTCAAAAGCATGGGTTTCGAAGGAGTCGATACATTGGTTTGTTTTAAAAAGAGAAGCGCCTGCCTTCATTTTATTTAAGCCTTCGAAGGAGTCGAAGCATATGTTTTCGAAAGAGGATTTTGAAAGGTTTCGAAAGGGTTGCTATTAATATAAGTTTGCTTTCGAATGGGTTCCTTTACTTATGAAAGAATGCTTTTGAAAGAAGGGTTTCCGACCTAGTTGAAGCCCTATTGCCGTTCTTTAGCCTTTCGATGGTGTTGAAGTCATCAATGCTTTCGAAAGTTAATGTTTGCTTTTAAAAGATGTTTTATGCCTCTTCCTAAATGCTTTCGAAAGGGTCCAAGAGTTTTGAAGGCAATAGCTTCGAAATGGGTTTCGACGTTATCTTCGATGTTTTGTTTAAATTGTTTGAAGTTTTTCAAAGGGATGGTGCCGACGGCATCTTGTTTTCCCTAATATTTTTATATGATAAAGGATGGTTTCGAAAGAGAAGCTTTCGCCTATATTCACTTTGACCCAAATAATATTTAAATATAAACCCAATGCTTACGAAAGGGGGACTTTCAATGATTTTGAAAGGGTTACTTCCAATGGTTTAGAAAGGGGTACTTTCAACTGGTTTCGAAGCTATGCTTCTATATGATTAAATGCTAATGCTTTAATACATTCAAAAGGTTTTGAAAGAAAGTTTTAAAGTGTTCGAAGGGTAGGGTCCTAATGTTTTGAAATTATATTTTTAAGCTTTTGAAGGAGGGTATCCAAGGAAGTCGAAGGCAAGGTTTCAAAAGGTTTTGTAACCCAAACTCATCTTTAAAGGAAAAACCCATAGCTAAATTAAAGGAGTTTTGAAATGATTTTAAGAAGAAGCTTTCCTTGATAAAATTATAGGTTAAAGGGATTAACAATGTTTTATATGGAAAGTGTTTCAAGGACATTAAACCTACATGAGTGGTATTGTTATGTAATTATTTTTGCATCTTCAAATATAAATACATTCACATTATAATGGACCCATAATTGTATTTTGGGGATAAGTGGTAGAAGATTCAGCTAGGTTAACCCAGTAGTGAATATAAATTGATTAAACTCATGGATGAGTAGAATTGCATCCAAGAGATCAAGGAGATCAGAATATAGGATGCCTAAATATGAAAGTTGTCCAGGAGACAGGTTTATAGTGAACCCATGAAAACTATGATTAGGAAGTTATTGGAGTTACCAATAGGTTCATAGTGATCCCATGAAAACTATATTATAAAGAGTGGTTGGCAGGGGCCAATTGGTTCATAGTGATCCGATGAAAATTATATCAGGATTAAGTTATTGACAGATGTCAATAGGATCCTAGTCAACCCATGAAAACTAGGATAAGAATAAAAGAAATTGGTAGGGGCCAATATGTTCATGGTTAACCCATGAAAGGTAGGATAAGGGAGATGTTATTGAAGTAACCAATAGGTTCAGGGGAACCCATGAATCAATTAAATCCACAGGAGTGGTAGTGTTAAGTTAATTGGAAGGGGCCAATAGGTTCATAGTGCACCCATGAAAACTATGAAATAGGACAGGGAGTTCATATATTATATAAAGGTTATTAGTAAGCCCATGAAAACTAAAAGGTTAATAGTGACCCTAGAAACTATAAATATGACAGGGAGTCAATTAAACAGAGGATGGGAAATCCAGTATGTTTTAAGATGTTTGCATATCATCATAGTATTTTGAAACCACTATGTTTTAACCGTTGTGGATGCAGGAGCACAGTATATGGTTTTATAGAGGTTTTGAGATACTATTGAGGGGAAAACCCGTTCCGCTAAGCGGTGTGGTCTCACTAGATATCTAAATGATTTGAGATGGTAGATTATTATTCATACCAAGCTTTATATCTTACTTGAAGTTTATGTTTTCTCCTTAAACTCTCGGGTACTCAATTGATTTTGAGTAGTTTGAGAGTTGAGATTTACAGGTACCTCATTAGACGAATAAAGCTTTCGGAGACGTGCATGAGGCATGATAGCTATATAGAGTTTTCTTTTATCTGATTCTGTTGTATTGTTTGTAATGGCAAAGTTGTTATATTGTCTATATATACTATGATCATCTAAGGGGGCATCTTCATATGTCGCTTTTAGCATATATTGTAATAAATATATTTTCTTTGAACGTGGTTATGATTATGAGATTATGTAATGAATTGGAAATATTTTGAAATGGAATATGAACTTGTTTGATGTTTTAATTTTTTTTCCATATTCATGTGTTTTTGTATATCAATGAATCTAACACCGCCGTATTTGGTCGTCGAGGATTAATAACTATGGATGACCACAACATCTGTAGTCGTTCGTTTTGGGCCTCCAAGTAGGTGGATGTTACAAGTTGGTATCAGAGCATAGGTTTATGAAACTTTAAAAGAAAGTTAAACCTAAAAGATTTTCAAACATAATCCAATGAATTTGAAAATATGATTGGGGTTTGGGTTAATGCCATAGTAACGTTCTTGTATTTGATACACACACACACATATAAGTACATGTCCCTTCTCTCTTAGACCATTCTTCTATATCTTACTAAGGCTCGTATGTAGATTTACGAGAAAGAGGATATGGAAGCAAGAAACGGAAGTGGAAATCTAGGTGGATGAAGCACCACAACCAATGGAAATGCTCGACCTAATACCAGGAGGAACCCAAGTCAATCGGCTAATGCTAACCAAAATGCTACGGCCAATAATGGTGCTAGAAATCTGCCAGTAGAATGTGGAAATGGTGTATCAGCTATTAGCCAATCTTTTACAAACTGGAGTTGCTGGTAATGTTGGAGGTGCTAATCCTGTGGCTCCAGTTAGGAATAACTATGCTAAGTTGAGCAAAGACTACACCATTTTGGGTGGAAAGCCGTTTTCTGAAATGGAGGATGCTATTGAAGTTGAGAATTGGCTATTGCACTATGAGAGGACCTTTATTGATCTAGGATTGGATGATGGGCAAAAGAGGTGGCTGGCCTCTAGGCAGTTGCAAAGGGCAGTGCTTCACTGGTGGAATTTTGTTACTGCTGGAGTTTCGAAGGAAGAATTAACATGGGCTGATTTTAGAAGAAGGTTTGGGCAGAGGTTTCTATCTGAGGTTGCTAAGTCGGCACTGATGAGGAAGTTCATGGATCTAGTTCAGGAAGAGATATCAGTGATCGAGTATGCTGCTAAGTTTGATGAGTTGTCTCAGTATGGATATGTTGTGGTTGGCACTGACATCAGAAGGATTGAGAGGTTCATTCGAGGACTGAGACCTGAGCTTGCTAGAATGACCATGACCCATATCTAAGAACCTTGTAATGTGGTAGTGGAGATGGCCATTCACCATGAAGAGATGCTTGCTGTTTCTGCTAGAGAGAAGCCAGTTGAATCCCAGTGTCCTCAGGGAAAGAAGAGGAAATTGTAGAAGAAGAAGGAGCCCAGAAAGGGGATGCTGCCAAGAAGGAAAAGGCTGATTTAGTGTGCTTCAAGTGTGACATGAAGGGCTATTATGCTTATGAGTGTCGGTCAGGCAAGGGGAAGAAGGCCGCATATAAGAAGAATGTAAAGTGCTTTAACTATGATCAAGTTGGGCATTACAAGAACCAGTGTCCAGAGCCAGTCAAGGAAGACAAAGGAAAGGTCTTTGCTGTTGGATCATCAACTAAGCCTACTGCAGCTGACAAAGGAAAGACTGTGATGGATGTTACGCTATTGATTCAGAGTATACCAGTTAGGGTACTATTTGATACAGGTGCATCACATACATTTATACCACAGTATTTGGTTGATAGGTTATGCTTAGAACACACATACCTTGTTACTTCCTTAAGGGTTAGGAATCCAATAGGAGGATATGCAACTCTGGGGATAAGATGTGACCAGTTAGAACTTGATTTGTTAGGTCATAAGTTTGCATGCAGTCTGTATGTTTTCGATTTCATAGATTTCATAATCATTTTGGGTGTGGATTAGTTGAGAAGGTATGAGGCAAAGATATTTTGCCAGGATGGGGAGATATTACTATGATACCTTGATAGTCATAACCGAATTATATTCTCTGTAGAGAATTTTAACCGAATTAGTTGTGCTTTGTTAAATGCAATGGAAGTGGGAGAAGAGCTAAGTAAGGTTTGAATAGAAAAAGAGTTTGTAGGTTTTTATGAGCCAGTCACAGGACTACCAACGAAATGAGCTGTTGAGTTTCAGATAGATCTTGTGCTGGGACTTAACCTATAAGTAGACCACCTAGCAGGATGACATCGACTGAGATGAATGAATTGAAGGTGCAACTAGTGGATCTAGAAGGAAGGAATTTTACTAGACCAAGCAGTTCACCTTGGGGAGCGGCCGTAGTATTCATGAAGAAACCAGATGGGCCATTGAGGATGTGTATCGACTATCATAAGTTGAACGAAAGGACGATAAAGAATAAGTACCCTTTGCCGAGAATCGATGATCTGTTTGATCAGTTGAGTGGAGCCAGAGTGATTTCCTAGTTGGATTTGGTGACAGGGTTCCATCAGTTAAGAGTGATAGAGGATAGTATTCCTTTGACAGCATTTCAAACTGGATATGGTTCATATGAGTGGTTAATAATGCCATTCGGGTTGACGAATGCACCTGCTTTCTTTGTGGATTTGATGAACCGAGTCTTCCGAGAGTATTTGGATAGATTCATATTGGTGTTTACAGATGACATTTTGGTATACTCTAAGGATGAGAGGGAGCATGAAGATCATCTTAGAGTTGTGATTGAGACGCTGAGGAAGAATCAGCTAAAGGCGAAGTTTTCCAAGTATCAGTTTTGGAAGAAACAAGTTAAGTTTCTTGGTCATGTGGTTTCAGAGAAAGGATTGTCAGTCGATCCAGATAAGATCGAAGCTGTTAATAATTGGAAGAGACCAGAGACGGTGACCGAGATCAGAAGTTTTCTTGGACTTGCTGGCTACTACCGAAGATTCATCAAGGATTTCACGCGGATAGCGGCGCTTTTGACTAAGCTTACCAAAAAGGAGGTGAAGTTTGTTAGGTCCGACAAATGTGAGGAAGCATTCATTAAGTAAAAGCATCTGTTGACCATTGCACCAGTGCTGGTAGTTCCAGACGGAAACTGAGGGTTGGTGGTGTATACTGATGCATGTGGGACCGGATTGGGAGCACTGTTGATGTGGAGGGGCAAAGTCGTTGCCTATGCATCTAGGCAGCTTAGACTGCATGAAATAAGATAACCTACTCACGACTTGGAGTTAGCTACGATAATTTTTTCTTTGAAAAATTGGAGGCATTATCACAAAGGGGAGAAATTTGAGTTGTATACCGATCATAAGTCTTTAAGATATTTATTCTCTTGGAAGGAGTTCAATATGAGGTAGTAGAGGTTGCTGGAGTTTTTGGTTGCTTATGATTTTGTATAGAGTATACACCAAGGAAAGGTAATAAAGTGGTTGATGCTCTTAGTAGAATACATCAGAATGTGGTGTTGGCTATGCTGGCAGAATGGAAGGATCTAGAAGCTTTGGTCAGTTGCAGTGTGCAGTTAAGATCAACTGTAGTTCTAGTCAGAGTACTGCCTTGTTGTCCTGTTTAGAAGTTCGATCAATGTTGATCGAGAGAATCGCTTCTAAGCAGAAAGAGGACCCATTATTAGCTAAGAAGATCAGAAGGCTTGAGGCTGGAACTGAGATCGATGATTTGAAAGATTTTTGTCTTGACAAGAGAGGATGTTTGAGAAAGAAGGGTCGATTATGCATTCCAGATATGGAGAATTTGAGGAAAGAAGTTCTTTGGGAATGTCATCGATCCAAGTTTACGATTCATCCTGGAAGGACCAAGATGTATCAAAATACGAAGAGGAGCTTCTATTGGAAGGCATGAAGAGGGATGTTGGCTTGTGGGTTAGGCAGTATGTAAACTGTCAACAAGTGAAAGCCAAACATAAAAAGCCAAGTGGGTTCTTCAGCCTCTGGAGATTCCAGTTTGGAAATGGGATTCGATATCCATGGATTTTATAGGTGGGTTGCCAAGGTCAAGCAGAGGAAATGAGAGTATATGGGTCATTGTGGACAGGTTGACCAAGAGTACCTACTTCATTCTTGTAAAGTCGACCAAGACGGCACTTGTTTTGGCGAAGTTGTTTATGAAGAACATAGTTAGACTTCATGGAGTTCCTAGTAGCATAGTCAATGACCGAGATGCTTTATTCACTAGCAAATTCTGGAAGAGTCTACAGGTTATCTTAGGCACTAAGCTCAAGATGAGTACCGCATATCACCCATAGACAGATAGGCAGACTAAGAGTCAACAAGGTACTCGAGGATTTGTTGAGATCTTGTGTATTGGAATTTGGTGGGTCTTAGGAGGATCTCCTACATTTGGTTGAGTTTTCCTATAATAATAGTTATCAGACTAGTATAGGAATGGCGCCTTTTGAAGCTTTGTATGGAAGACCATCCAAATCACCAGCATGTTGGTTGGAGACTGGAGACATATTGGTCTAAGGTCTAGATTTAGTTAGGGAGGCGTTAGAGAAGATTGAGTTGATCTGAGAAAGGATGAAGGAAGCTTAATCTAGACAAAAGAGTTATGCAGTTAAAAGGAGTAAAGACCTAGAGTTCTCAGTTGGAGGCGAGGTTTTTATTAAGGTATCATCGAAGAAGGGTGTGGTACGATTTGGTAAGTCAGGGAAACTGGCACCGAGATATGTTGGTCCATTCCAGATTATAGAGAGGATTAGAAAGCTCGCATACAGAGTAGAGTTACCGAGCAATATGGCAGTTATCTATAATGTATTTCATGTGCCTCATCTTCGCAAGTATGTGCATGATCTAGAGGCCACTATTCCTCTGACAGGGTTGGAAGGTCTAGTAATAGAGCCTAATTTGACTTTTGTTAGATAAACAGTTCGGGTTGTTGTGAGAGATGAGAAAAGATTGAGGAACAAGATAGTCAAGTTGGTGAAAGTTCAGTGGAGCGACAACGAGAAGGACTGTACATGGGAGACAGAGAATAGGATTCAAGATACTTATCCTGATCTTCTTTGAGGGTATGTCTATATTAGATTTACATAGATATTAGCTAGTCAGGTAGACTAGCATGGTTGTTAGGAGTCATTACAGATGATTGCTATGTTCAGTATTTAGTCCTTACTGAATTTCAAGGACGAAATTCTTTAAGGAGGAAAGTCTGTAACACCCTAATTTTGATAACATTATTCAGGAGATTTAATTAGATAAATTAAATAGAATAATGTTAACGTTAAGTGATAAGGGGGTTGAGATTTGAATAATCTAATTAAGGCCGTGCTTAATGAAAGAATTAAATGGGCTTAAGAATGGTTCTAAGATAATTAATTTACATAAGGGTATATTAGAAATTTTCCGCACATAACCCTTAACCCTAAAATAGTTTCATTTCTACCATTTCATTCCCATTCATATCATTTTGAAAATAATAATAAAAACATAAGAAGGCGGAGCCGACCATTAACAAGATAAATTAAATCAAAGCTAGAGATTCAAGCTTAATCAATCTCAATCCAATCTCCTTATCTTAATCAAGGTGAATAATAATTCCATCTCTATTTTATTTTGAATCGTATGTTTTCGGATTTAAGGGTAAATTTGTATATATGGTGAAGTGGATGATGATATACTAGAATATTAATTTGTTTAATTTAAACAAGATTATTTAAATGGATTTATACATGGTTCTAAGGTAAAACCGGTTTATATTGATGTTTACATGCTATGGAAAATTTTTATGTTGTATAAAACATGATTTTGGAGTTGAATTTCAGTTTTGATAATTTTCCAAGCTATGGAAAGATTGTTATAAATTTTAAAAGAAAAATATGGTTATTTGGGTTTATAAATATATTTCGGAAAATATATTAAGAATTTGGGTCTGGAATTTTGATATGTTATATAGAATGATTAAAATGAATTTCTAAAATTTTGGGGGATTTTTCCAAAGTGATTTGCTATGAAAATTAAATTATTTTAGGAGAGGGACTTCTTTGTAATATTGGTTTTGCTTAATGGAAGGGCTTATTTGATTAACTTAACCATGATTTAGATCTAAAATTAGTGGAAGTTATCTTAGTAAAGTATGTGAAAAGTTAATGCAACCAATCTGGCACATAGCAGGTTAGTTAGAAAGTTTACTTTAATTAGTATTAAATCAGGTTTTTCCAGAAAAGTGGGTTTCACCTACTTTAGAAGTACCTTTCGACACAGAGCTTCCGCCTGCTTTAGAAGTACCTTTCGACATAGAGATTCCGCCTTCAACCCAGTCGAAACCTTTTAAGCTGAAACCAATACTCAAAGTATCACAAAGATGGTATGTGACGACCCGTCTCCTCGACCTTCGGAAAACGACACTAATACATCCACGGTATTCACGTGCCGTAAATCCAAGTGCCGGGGAGGCAGATTATCAGGGGTGTAAAAGAAAATAAAGATAGAAGATAACACAATATTAGAATCTCACATCGCATTCAACATTTTAATTATACATAAATGATCAGAGTAAAATGCAAATCCAGCGGGATAGTTATAACTGTCTATCCGTACATATGCTGGAAAATACATACTACATAACACAGTGGAAAATGGGTAGATATCTACATAAGGTACTTCAGCTCCATAGCTCCAAAAGTCTTCTACAAAATGCTCCCCAACATGCTCCAAAATGCTCATAAGGTATCCTGACTACACGACTGCCCGAAAAATAGGGCACCCAGAGTTTAAAGGAAAAAAACAAACTCCGGGTCAGTCATGGGACTGGTGTGAGAACTCAAAGTACGATGTTTTGAAAACAAAAGGATATCTCATAAGTCCACGCCGTACATAAACACGGAACGGGTTTTTACCTTATGATAACCAAAACACTTTATTACGTAAAATTTAGGGATATTATTCTTAATAACTTTCTTTGAAAACATTTGCAAATAAACTTATTAATCTTAGCCGAAATGGTTACCCATATAGCATTTCGAGGCTATTCATTATGCCAATACAAACAAAGCTGCGGGTTCTTATTGGAGAATGGATTTCCATACAAATAACCAGGTGAACGGACTACCTTCCGATGGGTACACCTCTAGATGGATGCCCCGAGGACCATCACAAAGGATCCTCTACCAACACAAGACCGGCTTACCTCTATAACTAGATAGTACCGAATATATCATCCCCCGGTCGTTACCGACCTTTATCCGAGAGCTTTCTTCGCATACATCCACATTAATATACATCCCGAATGTCATAGCGGGAAGAAATATATCTAGAAGGGAATGATCGTACCCTAATTGGGAATGACCCACTTAGCCTTGCTGTATCTAACCCTATTTCGGTCATTTCCTGTTGATGAGGCTTGAGGCAACGATTAACTTTTCACATAGCACATATCACATCTTTTGAATGCCATATTGCCATTCCCGTTGACTACTAATTGCCTTCCACAAAAATACAACCCTTGAGCTCGTACGTCTCAAGGAGGGTGTTAAGCTAAGAGAAGTTGCCTTCTCAGCCACCACTGATGTACGTTTGTAAAAACCAATGTACGTAATTTTTAGAAATGCAATGTCAGACAAACGTTTATACAAGTTGTCTAGGAACAGGACAAACTGAAGGCACTTTCCTCGGCCATTACTAGGCGAGAAGTCCTTGTGGTTTTGAGGTTTTCCATAACAAAGAGACCACCACTACATATAGTGAAACGGGAGTTTATCCCCAATTAATCAACAAGTAGTTCCTCATTATTATTCGTCTTAATATATCCGTCTTCAAACATCTTCAATCTTCGAACACGTAAATTGGTTTGAAGTGGTTTTCGGATAGGAATCACCCAAATTCGACCCCGGTTCCTTCAAAATCCAATCATCGATAAAAATGATGTAATTAGGTGATTATTTCGGTTCATTCATTTTTCTTTACCAAAATATCTTCGAGAGCTATATATTTTCATAATATTCTTTTAGTGAATACGGAATCATTTAAACCACTTTTCGAATATTTCTCAAATCATTTTTAAAGAGTATCTTTTGAGAAAATAGGATTATAGAAATCATTCTACTTTTATCCAAAATCAACTTCCGTATTCAACGAGTGTTATAGGCGGAATAACCATGAGATCACCTTTTAAATTCCACGAATAGGACAAGTTCCCTCTTCGGATTTTAATAATGAGTATAAGAAGATTATTTCTATAAAATCCAAGTTGAGCATCCGGGCTTTCCTTTCGATATGTTCCACCCCACGACTAAAAGATAAAATGAAGGCCAGGTAAGTTCAGAGCACTGGTTTCTCCATCCCTAACCTTAGTTACACACCTTGTTTTCACTTTTAGATCTCATGGGCGGGACAAATGTACTTGTCGTTTCCGCATACTCATTTTCCCTTTTTAAATCACTTAAATATTTGTTTAACCATCTTCGGAATAATGTTAAATTGTTCAAATTTCTTTTGAAATGCTTTAATATTTGCTTAAAAACATTTACTAAGGATTTGGGAAAGAATTGTTAATTTCAACCTTTATTTCAAAAGTTATTCAATAGCGTTGTGAAAAGTGTTGCAAATAGTGTTACAAAAAGTGCTTTAAAAGCTATATTCTTCAAAACAACTTTTATCTCATTTAGAAATCCATCTTTTCAACTTAAATCACCTTTAATACATTTTAAAAGATTTTTAGAATTTATTTCATATTTTTAAAATGATTATTTTATCAATTTCCAACTTTGGTCATTTAGTGCAAAAACTGGATTTTTCTTGAAAATCGATTTTTCCATATTTCAAAATATACAAAATGAAATCTTGATTTTCCTCTTTTAAATGAAAGATATGTATATAAGGATTCAGAAAATTATTAATTCGAAGAATTCCGAACTATATTCCACTTCGTATGTTCATTTGAACTTTTGACGCGTAAACACGAACCACCGTTACGCGACGCATCAAATTTTAGGCGTATTTTGAGATTCATATCCAAACTTTGCCGAGACAAGTTTAAACACTTAGGAATCATTTCTAAAGCATTTTCAAACATTTTTCAAACATTTTTCAAACGTATAAATGATTCTGTTGGGTGCGTTTCCACCACCACCGAGCCATGCACCGACGCACCTCCAAGGCCTAGCCGAACCACCCACTAACCGGACCATCTCATAGCCGAACCAACCATTCTCCAAGTCATAGCCGAACCAACCATTCTCCAAGGTATAGCCGGACCGTCTCATAACCGAACCAACCATCCTCCATTACTTACCGAACCAGCTAACCACTCACCACCGGACCAAGCTATGCACCCACTACCGAACCAAAGCCACTCACCTACCACCGAATCAAACCCCAAACCAACCACCACCGGACCACAATACTACCGAACCAAGTGATGCCGAACCAAAGCAATGCCGAACCAACGCTACCAGGCCTGACCACACCAGCCCAGGCCCACCAGCAGCTATATACATCCAAGACCCCTGCCTCCAGCCTCTCTCTATAAATAGAGGGGCAGGGGTACAGCAATAGGGGACAAGTTTGAGAGCTCAAGCACGGAGAGAACTTTCAAACAACTTTCTTTTACTTGTATCAAAGCTTTGTACTTGTAATCTAAGCAAGAAAAGAGAAATAATATATAAAGTGGACGTAGGCACTTTCTGGCTGAACCACTATAAATCTGAGTGTCTTTTACAGTTTAGTCCCTGCCTTTCATATATTTGCATAGATCACTCGAATCACTAAGAACAACATAAAATCAATTAAATCAAACGACTTTGAGGTGTTTGTCCATTTTTTGTGCAAACATTTTTGGTGCTTTCACTGAGAGATAGAAGATCGAAGCTTCAGCTTCATCCACTTAACATTTTTCCTAACAGCATCGTTGGTCGCTTGGAAAACATGCCTCCTAAGCAGAAAAAAGATGTTAACAAAGGAAAAAACATCGCATCCAGCAGTCTTCCAGATCCAGCTGTCACGGATCAAGTAAATCGTCCTCCTCTAGCAGTAGTACCAAATGAAGGACAGGCTAATCCGACAACTCCTGCCACAGAACAGCCCGCAGCAATTACTAGGGCAGATTTAGACAAGGTTGTGGTTGAAGTAACTAACCGCTTCACATCCCAGCAGGAAGCCTTGGTGGATCATCTCATGTCACGCTTAAGGGATGCTGAAGAGTCCAACCGTAACACTGAATCATGGGGCGAGTCCCAGTCTGGAGGATCTCAGAGACAACAAAGATCTTCCTTCTTCGAAGGAGCTAACGGTAGAAGCAGCCATGGTAGGAGCCGAGATCGAGCACAGCCCAAAGTTAGGCCTGAGGAAACGTTTGTAACCGAACCCAACGGGGGAGGTACCGGGCAAAGGTCAACTGTAGCTGAGCCTGTCATACTGCCTAACCACGGAAACGCCAGTGAACGGGGCCGAGCTAGAGTCCAGCCCGAAGTTGGACCCGAGGAAGTGCTTAGATCAGAACCCAGCAGGGGAAGATCAAGGCAAGGGCCAACTGTAGCTGACCCTAGCATGCTCCCAGAAGACCAAAGGCAGCCACTGCAAAATATGAGGAATGATAGACGATACCATCCCTATAGGTCATCTGGACGGAATCAATCCCACAGAACAGAACCAAACTCGTTTCTATCTGCTCCAAATTCTGATGAAAGGATGGCACGCTTATTCAGAGAGTGCGTCCAACGGGAGCAAAGGGATCGAGGGATAGGCGCTAGAGTAACCAGCCCTTTCGCCCGCAATTTTGAAATTTCTACCACCCCCCGAGAATGGAAGATGCCAACAATGGAACCTTACAAAGGAACCTCCGACCCCGTTGTACACTTACAGAGATACACACAACATATGCTCATGAGTGGAGCAACAGAGGGAGTACTGTGCAAATGCTTTCCACTATTCTTAGCAGATCTCGCTACCTCCCGGTTCTGTCATTTACCCCAGGGATCCATCAGCTCGTGGGAAATGTTGAAAGAAAAGTTTATCAGTCAGTTTCGCATTCGTGTGGAACAACCTAAGGACGCTTATTCCTTATCCAGCATCAAACAGAATCCTGGAGAGAAACTGCAGCAATACCTAACCCGATTCAATGCCGCAGCGGCCACAGTCCAAGATGCCGATGAGAAGCTTATCCTAATGGCCCTCTATAGTAGTGTGCATCCGGACACTAAATTTGCTAGAAGGTTGACGAAAGAAAAACCAGCTACTTTACCCGATTTCTTCCATGAAGCCAGGAAATATATGAGGCTTGAGGATGCTGCCGTTGAGGGGCAGTCAGGACAGCAAAATAAGGCAACTCACAGCAACGCCCCTGCTGTGGCAAGGGACGTTCGAAGAAATGATTCCAGAGACAATGCTGGGGGCAAGAAGGGAGAAAAGCGCCTATATCGGCCAGGACCGAGATTCGACACTTACACTCCTTTGAACGAGACCGTCGAAAATATCTTCCTTGCCACCCAAGGCGAAGTTAGATACAAACGCCCACCATACAAGAAGGAATCAAATAACGCGCAGAAGTCTGGAAAGTTCTGCCGCTTCCACGAATCTCATGGGCATGATACCAATGAATGCCATCATCTCCGGGACTTGATTGAGGAACACATCAGAAGGAAGAAACTGGAACGCTATGTAAAAGGTCAGGACAGGACTCCAGCTCCTACCAATGAGAACCCAAGGCTACCCTCACCGAAGATCGGCAGAGGAAACCGCAACACTAGCGGCTCTAGTCAAGAGAAGATAGTGGTCCATACCATCTCGGGAGGACCGCACATCGCAAACAGAAGCTGGAAAGAGATGGAAAGATATGGAAAGTCGCTTAGAGACAATAAAGACTGTGTCAATTCAGTTATAGAAGAGCGCCACCCGAAGCGGAAAGAAAGTGATGACATCACATTCGGTAAGCGTGACCTAGAAGGAAGGCAATACCCTCACATGGATCCCATGGTTATCTCTGCCCGGCTCGGTCCCGCCGAAGTTTACCGAATTCTAGTAGAAACTAGAAGCTCAGTAAATATCCTGTTCAAACATGCATTCGACAAAATGAAACTATCAATGAAGGATGTATCTCCCTGCGATAAACCACTACACGGTTTCACTGGGGATGCGAAGATGCCCCTCGGGCAACTAGACCTCTTTGTTGAAATTGAAAGCCATCCCCGCTCCGTTGTACGGAGACATACGTTTGTGCTAATAGAAAACCACTCGGCCTACAACGCCTTCTTAGGAAGGCCAGCCTTGTCTGACTTCCAAATTGTCCTAGCCCCATGGTGCCTAAAGATGAAATTTCCAACGGACAATGGAGTAGAGGAAGTAGAAGGAGACCAGGACGTTGCCCGAGACTGCTATGTGACTAAACTTCGCAACCACCACAGGAAGGATAAAGGGAAGGGTGTAGAGGTTGCCCTCTGCACGAAAAGTCTAGAAGCATAGCAACTAAAGAAAGCCCCTCCTCTTCGGTATACCAGCGACCCTTTCAATGAATTAGACCCCAGGGACAAAGAGGAGGAGGCCACCGCCGAGCCTGCAGAGGCTATGGAGTTTGTATCTGTAGACAAGCACGACTCGAGTAGACTGTTGAAAATTGGGTCCCAACTAAAAGCAGAGTTGAAGGAGCAACTCATCGACTTTCTCCGCCACAACTTGGATGTATTCGCATGGTCACACGCTGACATGACCGGAATCTCCCCCGACGTAGCATGCCACGTACTAAACATTGATCCTACCAAGGCGCCCGTAAAACAAAGAAAGAGAAGTATGGGGGCAGAGCAATCAGCAGCCCTCGATGAAGAAGTAAAGAATCTACTCGCCAATGACTTCATACGAGAAGCCATCTTCCGGAATGGATCGCTAACCCGGTGCTGGTAAAGAAGGATAATGGGAAGTGGCGAACATGCATTGACTTCTCCAACCTAAACGACGCCTGCCCAAAGGATTGCTTCCCACTTCCCCGGATCGACCAACTTGTAGACAGCACAGCCGGGCACGAGCTATTATCTTTTATGGACGCATACTCAGGATATAACCAAATTCCTATGCATGCTCCCGATCAAGACCACACTAGTTTCATCACTGACCGGGGTTTATACTGCTATAAGGTAATGCCTTTCGGACTTAAAAATGCAGGAGCCACCTACCAGCGCCTCGTCAACAAGATGTTTACAGGGCTAATAGGGCAAACTATGGAAGTATACGTGGATGACATGCTGGTAAAGTCAAGGAAAGCCGACGATCACGTAAGCCACCTAGGCGAGATGTTTCAAGTACTTCGCCAATATGGAATGAAGTTGAATCCTCTAAAATGCTCCTTCGAAGTATCATCAGGAAAGTTCTTAGGATTCATCGTCCATGCCAGAGGGATTGAAGCAAACCCTGAACAAGTCCGAGCGCTAAGGGATATCAAGATACCTTCCACTCGAAAGGAAATGCAAAGCCTGAATGGAAAAGTGGCCGCCCTAAGCCGATTCATCTCCAAAGCAACGGACAAGTGCGTCCCCTTTTTCGAAGCTCTAAAGAAAGACAAAGGAAAGTTCGAATGGACTGACGAATGCTTAACCGCTTTCCTTAACTTAATCGAACACCTCCAGAAACCACCGGTACTCTCGACTCCAAGCGAAGGCGAAGAGTTATACCTATACCTTGCTGTATCATCTCACGCCCTAAGCGCTGCCTTGGTAAGGGAAGACAACCGCACGCAGCGGCCAGTTTACTTCGTAAGTAAGAGGTTTACGGGGGCAGAAGTCAGATATCCTAAACTTGAGAAGCTAGCATACTGTTTACTAATCACATCACGGAAACTGCATCACTACTTCCAGTCCCATTCCATCAAAGTTCTGACCAATCAACCACTGAGGCAGGTACTCCATCGTCCCGACACTTCTGGGCGACTACTTAAATGGTGCATTGAACTAAGTCAGTATGATATCACCTATCACCCTCGCACCGCCATCAAGGGACAAGCCATGGCTAATTTCATTGCAGAATTCACTACCAACGAAGATAAGGAGCAATTGGAAATAGCAGAAGACATCAAGTGGAATCTCTTTGTGGATGGTGCATCAAACGAACAAGGCTCGGGGGCAGGTGTGGTAATAATCACTCCCAGGGGAAATAAGCTGCACTATGCTATAAGGTTGGAGTTCGCTGCCACCAACAACGATGCAGAGTATGAAGCAGTGATAGCTGGATTAGAACTTGCCTTAGAGATCGGAGCCAATTCTTTGTGTCTTCATAGCGATTCTCAACTTATTGTTAATCAAATACTAGGAGAATTCCAAGCTCGAGAAGAACGACTCATAGCGTATTTAAAGAAGACCAAGTTACTCTCAACCGATTGGACCACTACTTAGTCAAACACATCCCTCGGGAAGAGAACCAAGAGGCCGACGAATTGACAAAGCAAGCAAGTGTGAGAGACAACGCCATCTTCGGAGCAGTAACCATCTCAAAGCAACTGACCCAAGTTTTGAGCAAGTGAATCTGATAGCTGCAACCGAAGAAGCAAATTGGATGACTCCCATCCGAGACTACTTACAAAGCGGCACACTACCCAACGGGCGTAACGAAGTCAAGAAAATCTTGAGGAAAGCTTCCCGCTACACAATACAAGAAGACATCCTCTATCGTCACAGATTCTCTAACCCGTTATTAAGGTGTGTCGCTGGGAGGGAAGCCAAGGAAATCTTATCCAACATTCATCAAGGAAGCTGCGGAGATCACACCGGAGGGCAAACTTTAGCAAAAAAGATACTTCGATATGGATATTTCTGGCCCACCTTAAGCAAGGACGCCTTAGATTTCGTCAAAAAATGTGACAGATGCCAGAAGTTTGCTAAGATTCCGCGGCTACCAACAACTGAGATTACACAAATGACCAGCCCTTGGCCCTTTGCAGTATGGGGAATTGACTTAATCGGAGAACTACCAATGGGCCGAGGCGGGGCCAAATATGCTATAGTGGCAGTCGACTAATTCACCAAATGGGTGGAAGCAAAACCTCTGAATAAAGTATCTTCAGCAAAAGTTATTAACTTCTTGATCAAAAATGTTCTGTGCAGGTACGGAGTCCCACTCAAAATCATATCAGACAATGGACTTCAGTTTGACAGCGAGGAATTCGCCAACTGGTGCCGAGAGCACGAAATTCACAAAAGCTTCTCATCCGTAGCATATCCCTAGGCAAACGGACAAGTCGAAGCCGTCAACAAAATTCTGAATACTCTAATCAAAAAGAAACTCGAAAAGTCAAAGGGCGCTTGGGTGGATGAACTCCCTACGGCACTGTGGGCCTATCGCACATCTTTCAGAACATCAACAGGGCATACTCCTTTCTCTTTGGCATACGGATCGGAGGCTATGCTCCCAGTCAAAACCATCGTGCCTTCCCACCGTAGGATCCACTATAACCCGGAAGAGAACGAAGAACTCCTTCACATGTCTTTGGATCTAGTTGAGGAGAGAAGAAATGATGCAGTCCTTAAAGAAGCGGCCCACAAGCAAAAAGTGGCAGCACAATACAACTCCAAAGTCAAGCACCGTACCTTACGAGAAGGGGATCTTGTCCTCAAGCGAATCTTCCCTTTCCCCGGAGCACTAGATCCAATCTGGGATGGACCGTATGTAATTCATAAAGATCTCCACAATGGAGCTTATATTTTTTCAACAGTGGACGGAGAGGTGTTCCAGAGGGCATGGAACATCCAACACCTCCGTCGATACTTTTCTTAAATTGTACTGCCCATATGAAGTGAATTAATAAAGAGAATCAGTGGACGTAGGCCTTTTCGTGCCAAACCACTTTAAAAAAAACCTTGTCTCTTTGTTAACTTGTTCCTTTATATCTTGGCTGCTTGTTACCTTTATCCTTTTCTGTTGAACAAAATCCTATGCGCATAGCATTTCCACTCAAAGCACTCCACAGCGCAACTTCACCTGGACAAGACCTAACAGGTACTATGCGAATCTATGCCCTCGCCAATGAGACACTTTTGCTCCGGCATCCCTCTACTGCGGGTTAACTCATTGCTCGCGACGGCCCTTAAAGCCAACTGTAATGAGCCGATTATAAGCCACCGAGAAGGCCGACTATAGCCGAGGCAGCTCATTACGGCGTTCGGCTCGCCGGCAACTGTGAACCGACTATAAGCCCCAACATAAGGTGTGGCCAGCCAGGGGCAGTTCACGGTTGACGATCGGCACCCACACTAGCCGGCCACAGTAAATCGAATAATACCCACGATTATGGGCCATAATGGCCCGGGTAGTTACTGTGCGCGATCTCGGCTCCGATGTGTCTTAAGTGCGGCTGTGGTAAAAAAGAATTAACTCCCCGCGGAGGCGTAAGATGGGTGACAAATGTCTCCAAGACCCACAGCTAGGGAAAGTGACTACAAAGCCCGTTTGCCACGAACTTAAGCACATCGACGGCCTTCCGTGATTGGAAGTTTTACTTTTTCACATATTTCAATTTTACTTAAGAAACTTTTCTCCTATCCTCTGTAACAATCCCTGAAGTACAGGACACAGAACAGGAGACACTCACTAATAGAAGCGGATACTCACAGCAAGATACTGGACCGCATCCCTTACTCGGTCACACAGGATATTCAAAGCTGCCATCTACAAGCAAAATATAAAGGGTGGTATTTCCTTCTTTCATATGTAAACACATGGCTATAATTTATTCACACCTCACGCTAACATTGCAAGTCATGAAATTATGTTTTAAACAAGAACCTGACATCAAACACAATTTGATTACAAGAATATGCATAGCTATATTTCTCATACAACATGTCAAAATAGCAAAAAAAACATTCAAAAGACGACAAAATCAGCTTAAGTTAAAGAATTACACATCAAGAATAGAGCTATTTATTACAAGTAGCAAAAATTACAACCTAGGAGTTACTGTACTATTTTAAGACTAACATATACAACCATGTCAAGTCCACAAAAAGAATTTTCCAGGTCTAATCAAGGAGCCGGCTGCGTCGGAGTCTTATCCTTGTCCTGTTGCCCACTTGTCCGGTCAGAAAAAGAATTCGTTAGTGATAAGCAACCAAGTTAACGGAAAGACTAGAAAGGAAGACTTACCAGCATCTGCTCCTTGATCAACTTGATCATCATCCTCCGCTTGCACACCTGTCTCCTCAGCTGCAAGCAACCGCATGCCCTCCTTCACCGCCACCTTCTACTCCTTGGTAAACTGGGCGGTAACAGCATCCATCCTAAAGGCCACGCCACCCTCCTTATCTGCCTCAGCCTGGGCCTCCTCTAGAGCCCTGAGATAGATCCTAGCCATAACCCGAGGGTAATCATCCATCCAGGACAAGTTACCCTGCCTCCAAGTACGGAAGTACATATCTTGGAGCATCCCCTCCATCAGCCCCTCGTTCTCTTCAAACTCCCTCGCCCGGGCCTCGGAATCCGACAACCTTACGACGGCGGCATCTCTCTCCAATTGGTATCTCGAGCAGTCAGCCTGAAGGGATTTCCGCATCGCCTCCATCTCCTCCCTCAACTTGGCTTGAGCAAGCTCTGCAGCCTCAAGCTTCCCAGATAACTCCTCTATCTGCTCAAGATCCGCTTTCCGAACCTCGTCCACCGTGGCAATGGCCATATCGATCCGTTCCTTGCAAGTAGCCTCCATTTTCCGCAGTTCGGCCCGGCTGGCCTCTTCCATAGTTTTCTTTAGACGTCCGGAGGCGGCCTCGTGCTGAGAGATCTGGATGGCCTGATCAGCGAGTTGCTTGGCCTGGTCGGAAACCACTAACCGCAGTCTTATGTTGGCACTCCCAATTTCCTCCCCGGCCTTGACCAATCGGGCATGATGCCCCATCAACTTCCTGGTCTCCTCAGAAACCCGGTCGATATTTGCTTTAGCTTCGTTCCCCATAGCGACAACCCGAGTAGTAAGCAAATCAAGGTCTAGGGATTTGGCCTCATCAAGCACCTTTACCATAGGGTTGCGAGGAAGAAGGTGCTCACTGGTAACCTCGTCGAAGGAAATATCATGAGAACTAGGATCTAGATCAGGATGACCCGGAAATGGATTACGAGCCAAGCCGGGACAATCAATCTGAGTAACGGTAGGATTTTCAGACGGGTGCGGAGAGGGTGTGAACTCAGTATCCTCCTCCGTGATATCATGAAGAGGCTGAATTGGGGGCTGAGGACCAGGTGAAGGCTCGGATAGGGAGCGACTCCTCTTTCTCTTTTGAATATCCTCACCAATAACCCCGAGAAGAGGACGGTAGCCGACTACATCCCCGTAACGGTGGGTCGGAGGCTTCGGCTTGACGGAAGCTTTGGAGAGCTTGTATTGTTCAAGCCTGTGCCGAAGATCTGAGGTCTTGGCCGTTTTACCTGCTCCTGATATGAAAACCAAGTGTCACCAACATGTATTGAGCCATCATTCAAGAATTAAAAGAGTAAAGTGAAATTCACCTTGAACCGCCGAAGTTGCTTCAGTAGAGGCGCTCCTGGAAGATAAATCAACGTCGGTCCCAACTTTATCGGCTCTCTTAGATTTCTCAGTCCCCTCCAGACCTTCAAAGGCTTGGCGGAAAGCGTCATCCGTCCACTCTTGCATCTCGCCTACTTGCCCAGAAGACAAAGCCCCGACACCGTCGCCACCTCCGGCGCCTTCTCCTCCATCTTCGCCTTGCTCCTCCTCCACCTCTCCCTCCTCTGGGATATCTGGACATGTGCTGGGAGAGGGACCGTCAGACTTTTTGAGCTTCTTCCCCCCGGCAACCGAATGTTTTGGAAAGGGCCTCCTTTTACTGCTCTTCGACTCGGCCCTTCTTTAGCTTGGGCAGCCTTCTCTTCAGCCGTGTCCCTCTGCTTGACCATGGACTGCTGTGGAAGGACCAAGCTGTACTCCAAGAGTGTAGCGTTCCTGATCAGGTAGGCAGCCGACCTATCTCTCCCAGTAATAGCTTCTATTTCTGCTGCCGTCTGAACCAGGCGGTCATTCTCCACGACCGCAAAACCACATGTCGCTAGCAAAAAATAAAAACACATAAGAAAGAGTATTGCAACCAGAACGGGAATTAAAAATAAAGCTTTGACTTACATCCGGAAGTGAAGCGCCGAATAGAAACGGAGTCATCCCTGACAAAGAACCATTCCTTCTTGAACATGCTGTACTTGGAGTATAAATCCAGGACCGGCTTAAAGGTTACGGCCGATTCCAAGCTGATGTAGGGAGACCCCTTCTTGTAACCTCTCAAGTTGTACAAATACCGGATCTCCCGGTTGGAAGGAGGACGCCCATATCTACTCTGGAAGATGACAAAGAGACTCACCAGAATGGCATAAGAGTTGGGCTGAAGCTGGAATGGAGCTACCTTTAGATATGTGAGAAAGCTGACTACCCAGGCGTTGAGAAGCGGGATGGCACCACACATGCAATGGTATCTGCTGTAGGCAAAATATCCTTCGGGAGGATCATACGGCATCACTCCCTCATCCGGCAATAACATGCGTGCTCGGTCGATCCCGAAAGAGCGAGATATAGCATCAAGTTGCTCGCCCTTGAGTAAGCTAGGGAAGCAATCAGGAGGCAAGTTAAGAAGTTCCTGAGGACCGTATCCATCCACCAATGATCTCGGGGCGGGCCCATGACGGACAGATCCGGACTGAGCTGGGGGCACCGTGGAAGGCTCTTCTCTGTCCTGTGTTTTCTTCTTTTCTGATCGAGTTCCACTTTATGAGACATTTATCTGCAAATACAAAGAGGTGTGTAGTTAGAATGAAGGAAGTAAACAAGCGACTGTATAAAGAATAGAATTGCATTTATAAGCTCGAACTCCCAATCTCATTCGGCAGAAGAGAACACACCTGGACCGGCACTTAGTCGATTCGGCACTCAGGCGATACGGGACTTAGGTGATTCGGTACTTAGTCGATTCGGCACTCAGACGATTCGGGACTTAGGTGATTCGGTACTTAGTTGATTCGGCCCTTTAGGTGATTCGGCACTTAGGTGATTCGGCTATCTCAAAAGGTGAAGGGTGAATAGAGGCACGAAGCCTATACTTATAGGCAAACACGGGCGACCGAACCAGCCGGTTCAACACTTAAAACCGAATGAACTCGAAACAAAGCGGGACATACGATAGCATATGCCCCACTTTGGGGGGCAAATGTTGGGTGCGTTTCCACCACCACCGAGCCATGCATCGACGCACCTCCAAGGCCTAGTCGAACCACCCACTAACCGGACCATCTCATAGCCGAACCAACCATTCTCCAAGTCATAGCCGAACCAACCATTCTCCAAGGTATAGTCGGACCATCTCATAACCGAACCAACCATCCTCCATTACTTACCGAACCAGCTAACCACTCACCACCGGACCAAGCTATGCACCCATTACCGAACCAAAGCCACTCACCTACCACCGAATCAAACCCCAAACCAACCACCACCGGACCACAATACTACCGAACCAAGTGATGCCGAACCAAAGCAATGCCGAACCAACGCTACCAGGCCTGACCACACCAGCCCAGGCCCACCAGCAGCTATATACATCCAAGACCTCTGCCTCCAGCCTCTCTCTATAAATAGAGGGGCAGGGGTACAGCAATAGGGTACAAGTTTGAGAGCTCAAGCACGGAGAGAACTTTCAAACAACTTTCTTTTACTTGTATCAAAGCTTTGTACTTGTAATCTAAGCTAGAAAAGAGAAATAATATATAAAGTGGACGTAGGCACTTTCTGGCTGAACCACTATAAATCTGCGTGTCTTTTACAGTTTAGTCCATGCCTTTCATATATTTGCATAGATCACTCGAATCACTAAGAACAACATAAAATCAATTAAATCAAACGACTTTGAGGTGTTTGTCCATTTTTTGTGCAACCAGATTCTATATCACATTTCATTTCTTTTGGAAAGTAATTTCCATGTGCTTATACGTCGTGTAAATCTGTGACTTGTTTCAACATATATATTCAATATTCCACTAATAAACATCCAAAACAATATTTATAACCATTTTAACATATCCTAACATGTCATATGAACTTGAAAATTAATTTAACAACTTTCTTATTATAATGTCACATGATTTTCATTTATGTACATATTTGCTTACTAATTTTTGCAAATGACTTAAAGGTGGTTGCTTTCTTTTTCAAACACTTATCAAACATCATTATTAACATCCAAACAATATTTATAACTTGCAAAACATCATATAAACATTTCCTACTTAATAATTTAGAGTTCTCACTTTGTTTGGTTTTGGCGAACGGAAAATCGGCTATAGCTTCGCTACTCGACGTTTTTAGCTTATGATTCCTTGAACGCTTAGACTTGGATGGCTCGACTTGGCTTGGGGAATGCTAGGAGTGCTCGGCCAAAATGGAGGAAGAGGGGGCGTGAGCAATAGGAGGGAGAAGGAGGAGTTTGAAGTGGTTCGGATGAAGTTTTGTCGATATTTTTCTCTGTTTTATTTTTTGGAATATTTTGGCATAACTTTATTAAGGTTGGAAGCCATAAAGGAGGTAAGAAGAAGCTTGAAATTTTGAGAAGAAGAATTGTGGAAGGAAGTGTGAAAGTGAGTGTGTATTTATAGAAATTTTTTTGGATAAAAATATTATATTTGCAAAAGACCAAAATACCCTTTACTTACTTTTAAAGTAATCTTATTTTTCAACACTTAATATCACCTTTCAAATCTTTACTTTATGTCCTTATCACTTAAGGAGTAAGAAAATATAAAGTAATAATGATGTTTCTTTTGATTTGACATGTTTTGTTTTTATTAGTTTACTTTTTTTAATTATATTCTAGAATTTCCTAATTGTGTTTTAATAAAAGTAAACCTAATTAGCAACTTAATTAATACTTACTACATTTATAAAAGTGTACATGAATATAAAAATAAAGGTGCAACAACGTTGCGACAATTTTAAATCGACAGAACGTTGATTTTTGACAAAATGTTTTACGGTCATATGTTGACGTTTTAGTTAAACTATTTATTTATGTAAACCAAATTTAAAAATAAATTTGTATAATGTCATTTAAAAATATAAACACTCATAAATAAATTAAAATAATTTATTAAACCATTTAAACTTACTTTTCTGAAACAAGAATTTTGTCACTTTTGTTGATATAAGCAAATGTTACTATTTTTATGTATATTTCTATTTCCAAATCCTATCTAATATTATTTGAATCATAAAACCTTTAATATTTTATATTTAAAATCGCTTTAAATATTATATTTTGAAGTGGTAAAATTTTGGGTGGTTACATTCTCCCCTACTTAAAAGAATTTCGTCCTCGAAATTAGATAAGAAGAAAATAGCTCAAAAGGAAATATATATTCAATAAGATGGAATATATACAATAAGCGACTACACCGCATGCGGTGAGTACACTCAAACGATAGATAAAGCCTATACATCGATCCTAAACTCAGGATATGCTTTTTTCATTTTATCTTTTGTTTCCTATGTGCAATCATTAGCATCCTCGCTCCATTGAACTTTTACCAACCTTACAACCTTCCTTCTTAATCGTTTCTCAACTTGATCCACGATTCGAATAGGCCTTCTAATAACTGCTAAGTTTGGTTCTATCTCCAAGTCGTCCTGAGCAGCCGTTTCTATGATTTGTTCTGGGCCATATACATGCTTACGTAAATGTGATACATGAAAAACATTGTATACACCAGACAATCTTTCAGGCAATTGTACTCGATAAGCTAGTGGGCCGATTCGTTCGAGAATGGGAAAAGGCCTAATATATCGAGGTGCTAACTTTCCAGCTCTTCCAAATCTTACTACTCCTCTCATTGGAGAGACTTTCAAAAAGATTGAATCTCCAACTGAGAATTCCATATTTCTACGCCTTCGGTCTGCATAACTCTTCTGTCTACTTTGGGCTTCTTTCTAATCATATCAACTTTCTCTTAAGCTTCTCGTATCATATCTGGGCCAAGCACTAACCAATCTCCGGTTTCTATCCAACATGCTGGCGATTTACAAGGACGACCATACAAGGCTTCATACGGTGCCATGCCGATACTAGCTTGATAGCTATTATTGTAGGAGAACTCTACTAAGTGTAAATGATTCTCCCACGAGCCTCCAAAGTCTAGAATACATGCTCTCAAAAGATCTTCCAAAACACGGTTGACTCTTTCCGTCTGACCATCAGTTTGGGGTGATATGCAGTGCTTATACTCAGTTTCGTTCCCAAAGCTATCTGTAGTGCTTCCCAAAACTGACTAGTGAAGATTGGATCACGATCGCTTACTATACTGCTCGGAACTCCATGAAATCGGACAATATCCTTCATATATGTATCTGCAAGGCTTGTTGCAGTTCTTGTTAGCTTAACTGGAATAAAGTGTGCACTTTTTGTTAATCGGTCTATGATAACCCAAATGCCTTCATTTCCTTTCCTTGTTCGGGGTAAGCCATCAATGAAATCCATGGATATTTGATCCCACTTCCAAGCTGGAATCTCCAAAAGTTGAAGTAATCCTGCCGTCTTTTATTGGTCACTTTTGATTCTTTGGCAATTTTCACAACGACTGACATAGATAGATATGTCCCTCTTCATACTTTTCCACCAAAATGTACGCTTCATGTCCTTGTACATCTTATGGATCCCCGGATGAATGCTATGTTTGGCTGTGTGGCATTCAGCTAATACTTCTTGCTTAAGATTTCCAACATCTAGAACACAAATTCTTCCATTTAACCACAATACTCTATGGTTATCTATTTTAAAGCTTGAATTATATCCCTGATGTATATTCCTAACGATCTCCTTGAGAAATAGATCCTCCTTTTGTTTGCTGGCGATCTTTTCTAGGAGAGTTGGAGTTACTAACAAATATGAAATAGTAGCTAACTTTCTACTCAATGCATCAGCTACTACGTTGGCTTTCCCGGGTGTATATAGAATATCTACATCATATGACACGAGAAATTCTAGCCAGCGTTGCTGTCTCATGTTCAAATCCTTCTGGGTGAAAAGATACTTCAAAGATTTGTGGTCCGTGAAGAGTTCGAATTTTTCACCTAAAAGATGGGATATTATTTACTAAGGTCAATTCAAAGTTTTATCGAAATAAACTATGAAAAATTCTTACCCAGTAAATAATGTCTCCATATCTTTAGAGCGAACACAACAGCTAATAATTCTAAGTCATGTGTTGCATAATTCTTCTCATGCGTCTTCAACTGTCTACTTGCATAAGCAATCAGCTTCCCATCTTGCATTAAAACTGCACCAACTCCTTCTCCATAAGCATCTGTATAAACGGTTAACCCACTATTTCCATTTATAATTTCTAAAACTGGAGCGGTTGTCAATCTCTTCTTTAGTCCTTGGAATGCTTCTTCACATTTAGGAGTCCAGATAAATTTAGCATCCTTCATTGTCAACTTCGTTAGGTGATAGGCAATCTTAGAGAAGTCTTGAACGAATCTTCTGTAATATCCTGCCAAACCTAAGAAGCTATGAATCTCTTTAGGAGTTTGTGGGTGCTTCCAATCTTGAATAGCTGCAACTTTCCCTGGATCTACTGAATTTCCATCTCTTGATATTATATGTCCAAGGAATCTTACCTCCTTCTCCCAAAAAATGGCACTTTGAGAATTTGGCTTTAAGTACGTTATTTCTCAATATCTCCAACACAGCTTCTAGATGCCTTGCGTGTTCTTCTTTTGTCTTTGAATAGATTAGGATATCATCGATAAAGACTAACACGAATTTGTTTAGCACATCTCTAAACACTCTATTCATAAGGTCAACAAAATAAGCGGGTGCATTAGTCAGCCCAAAAGGCATAACCAACCACTCATAGAAAGTATTCGGACCTTTGAATGCAGTTAGATGGATGCAATCTTCTGCGATCCTTAACTGATGGAATCCTGTAGTTAGGTCCATTTTAGAAATAACTCGAGCTCCGTGTAATTGGTCAAACAATTCATCTATTTGGGGAAAAGGATACTTGTTCTTAATTGTTTGCTTATTTAGATCTCGATAGTCTACACACAATCTCAAAGATCCATCTGACTTAGCAACAAAAACTACGGCCGATCCCCAACTTGAACGACTAGGTCTTATCGGACCTTTCTTTAATAGCTCTTTGGTTTGGTTATTCAACTCATCCTTTTCTTTCGGAGCCATCCTTCTATCTTGTTTTTTAATTGGCATTGCACTAGGAACTAAATCGATACGGAACTCGATTTCTCGATGTGGGGGCAAACTTTTTACTTCCTCAAAGACGCCTGCAAATTCTTTACAATAGGTATTGTTTCTAATCCTGTCTGGGATGTATCTAAAGCATAAAGAAAACTATCCCTTCTTGGACTAGGACCTTCACAAGGTATTTCTATGAGTTTCCCTAACTTTGTTTTCACAGCAACTGTTCTTTTCAAACAATCTAGAATAGCTTCATTTTTAGTTAACTAATCCATACCAAGTAAAATTTCAAATCCAATAAAATCTAAGACGAAAAGATCAAAAGGAAAGTGATGGAGAGGATAGGAAATTGGGACTTTTTCACAGTGCATACAAAGATTAGTGGAACCTCCTATAGGATTTGTCACACAAATTGGGTCGTCAACAATTTTAGGTTCAAGTTCTAATTCTTCTACAGTTGTTTTAGAAATAAAACTATGAGAAGCTCCTGTATCAAATAATACTCTAACTATAACATCTTTGATAAAAATATTACCTTCCAATGCTCCTTTGGCCTTCACATCTTTGGAGGTTGAAGGCTCATCCTTGATAGCATAAACTTTGGCTTGTTCTCCTTCCTTAATCAAGGGACAATCCTTAATCAGGTGCCCTGGTTTATGACAATTATAGCAGCTCCTTGGTGCTGATCCTTGAGTTCCTTGAGTTCTGGGTTTTCTATAATTAGTTGATAGGTGGCCCTTTGTTGGCAATTGTAGCAAGTGACATCTTTAAAGCGGTTATCCCGAGATCCTCCTTTGGGTTTTCCTTGCCACTACTTCTTTCCATTGAACTTACTCTTCTTCCAGTTATTGTTGTTGCTTTCTTGTACTACGGGTGGATCTATTTTATCCAAAGCTTCATATCTGTATCCCATTTCTATTAAGTCTACAAATGGTTCTTTCACATGCCCAATCATTCTAACATGGTATTGCTTCTTCATTCCTGAGATAAACTTTTCATTCTTTTTAAGGGGCGTATCTATCAATCCAGGCCCAAAACCAGATAATTCGTTAAACTTGTTAGCATACTCCTCAAACGACATATCCTTCTCGTGTTTAAAATCCATAAAATTTCGGTAAAGATAGGATTTTCCTTCTTCTGGCATATACTGCTCCTCTAGAACTTTCTTGAATCGCTCCCATGAGAAATCATCCTCTGACTCATTTTGAGTAATAGATTCCCACCAAACTAGAGCTCCATCTTGTAGTTTCCAAGAAGCTAAGAATCTCTTCTGCTCATCTCCAATATTCAGTCCTTTGAAAATTATTTCACAAGAGCAGATCCAAGCTTGTACTTCAATGATGGTTTCTATTCCTTTGAAAGGTTTACCACCAAGCCTAGTATAGTTCTTGCATAAAGTTGTAAAGTTAATTTGGGGCGGTGCCGGAACTACTACTTCCTCGACTACTGTAGTTGTGGGAGTTTGACCATTTGTGGTATTACTTCCTCCCCTACCTCGTACACTTCTTCCACTCATTTTCTACTATCTGTATAAAGTAAGAAAAGGATCTTTAGGATATATAGACGAGATATGCTATAGAGTATGAATATACTTATTCAAGCTAAAGGTTTCAATTATGCGCTCTCTCAGACTAAACTCATTCTAGGGCATTACTAACCCTATCTCTAATGAGTCATACCCCAACAAAGCCAAGGTTCTTGCTTAACCTTCAGCTCTGATACCACGTGTGATGACTCGTCTCCTCGACCTTCGGAAAACGACACTAATACATCCACGGTATTCACGTGCCATAAATCCAAGTGCCGGGGAGGAAAATTATCAGGGGTGTAAAAGAAAATAAAGATAGAAGATAACACAATAATAGAATATCACATCGCATTCAACATTTTAATTATACATAAATGATCAGAGTCAAATGCAAATCCAGAGAGATAGTTATAACTATCTATCCATACATATGCTGGAAAATACATACTACATAACACAGTGGAAAATTGGTAGATATCTATAAAAGGTACTTCAGCTCAATAGCACCTAAAGTCTTCTACAAAATGCTCGCCAACATGCTCCAAAATGCTCCTAAGGTATCCTAACTACACGGCTGCCCGAAAAATAGGGCACCCAGAGTTTAAAGGAAAAAAACAAACTCCGGGTCAGTCATGGGACTGGTGTGAGAACTCAAAGTACGATGTTTTGAAAATAAAATGATATCTCATAAGACCACGCCGCACATAAACACGGAATGGGTTTTTACCTTATGATAACCAAAACTCTTTATTACGTAAAATTTAGGGATATTATTCTTAATGACTTTCTTTGAAAACATTTGCAAATAAACTTATTAATCTTAGCCGAAATGGTTACCCATATAGCATTTCAAGGCTATTCATTATGCCAATATAAACAAAGCCGCGGGTTCTTATTAGAGAATGGATTTTCATACAAATGACTAGGTGAAGGGACTACCTTCCGATGGGTACACCTCTAGATGGATGCCCCGAGGACCATCACAAAGGATCCTCTACCAACACAAGATCGGCCTATTTCTGTAACTAGATAGTACCGAATATATCATCCCTCGGTCGTTACCGACCTTTATCCGAGAGCTCTCTTCGCATACATCCACATTAATTTACATCCCGAACATCATAGCGGGAAGAAATATATTTAGAAGGGGATGATCATACCCTAATTTGGAATGACCCACTTAGCCTTGCTGCATCTAACCCTGTTTCGGTTATTTCCGGTTGATGAGGCTTGAGGCAACGATTACCTTTTCACAAAGCACATATCACATCTTTTGAATGCCACATTGCCATTCCCATTGACTACTAATTGCCTTCCACAAAAATACAACCCTTGAGCTTGTACGTCTCAAGGAGGGTGTTAAGCTAAGAGAAGTTGCCTTCTCCGCCACCACTGATGTACGTTTGTAAAAACCAATGTACGTAATTTTTAGAAATGCAATGTCAGACAAACGTCTGTACAAGTTTTCCAGGAACAGGACAAACCGAAGGCACTTTCCTCGGCCATTACTAGGCGAGAAGTCCTTGTGGTTTTGAGGTTTTTCATAACAAAGAGACCACTGCTACAATATAGTGAAACAGGAGTTTATCCCCAATTAATCAACAAGTAGTTCCTCGTTATTATTCATCTCAATATCTCCGTTTTCTAACATCTTCAATCTTCGAACACGTAAATTGGTTAGAACTGGTTTTCGGATAGGAATCACCCAAATCCGACCCCGGTTCCTTCAAAATCCAATCATCGATAAAAATGATGTAATTAGGTGATTATTTCGGTTCATTCATTTTTCTTTACCAAAATAACTTCGAGAGCTATATATTTTCATAATATTCTTTTAGTGAATACGGAATCATTTAAACCACTTTTCGAATATTTCTCAAATCATTTTTAAAAAGTATCTTTTGAGAAAATAGGATTATAGAAATCATTCTACTTTTATCCAAAATCAACTTCCGTATTCAACTAGTGCTATGGGCGGAATAACCATGAGATCACCTTTTAAATTCCGTGAATAGGACAAGTTCCCTCTTCGGATTTTAATAATGAGTACAATAAGATTATTTCTATAAAATCCAAGTTGAGCATCCGGGCTTTCCTTTCGATATGTTCCACCCCTCGCCTAAAAGATAAAATGAAAGGCCAGGTAAGTTCAGGGCACTAGTTGCTCCATCCCTAACCTTAGTTACACACCTTGTTTTCAGTTTTAGATCTCACGGGCGGGACAAATGTACTAGTCCTTTCCGCATACTCATTTTCCCTTTTTAAATCACTTATATATTTGTTTAACCATCTTCGGAATAATGTTAAATTGTTCTAATTTCTTTTTAAATGCTTTACTATTTACTTAAAAACATTTACTAAGGATTTGGGAAAGAATTGTTAAGTTTCAACCTTTATTTTAAAAGTTATTGAAAAGCGTTGCGAAAAGTGTTGCAAATAGTGTTACAAAAAGAGCTTTAAAAGCAATATTCTTCAAAACAACTTTTATCTCATTTAGAAATCCATATTTTCAACTTAAATCACCTTTAAGACATTTTAAAAGATTTTTAGAATTTATTTCATATTTTTAAAACGATTATTTTATCAATTTCAAACTTTGGTCATTTAGTGCAAAAATTGGATTTTTCTTGAAAATCGATTTTTGCCATATTTCAAAATATACAAGATGAAATTTTGATTTTCCTTTTTTAAATGAAAGATATGGATATAAGGATTCGGAAAATTCTTAATTCGAAGAATTCTGAACTATATTCCACTTCGTATTTATTTGAACTTTTGACGCGTAAACACGAACTACCTTTACGCGACGCGTCAAATTTTATGCGTATTTTGAGATTCATATCCAAACTTTACCGAGACAAGTTTAAACACTTAGGAATCATTTCTAAAGCATTTTCAAACATTTTTCAAATGAATAAATGATTCTATATCACATTTCATTTCTTTTGGAAAGTAATTTCCATGTGCTTATACGTCGTGTAAATCCGTGACTTGTTTCAACTTATATATTCAATATACCACTAATAAACATCCAAAACAATATTTATAACCATTTTAACATATCCTAACATGTCATATGAACTTGCAAATTAATTTAACAACTTTCTTATTATACTGTCATATGATTTTCATTTATGTAAATATTTGCTTACTAACTTTTGCAAATGACTTAAAGGTGGTTGCTTTCTTTTTCAAACACTTATCAAACATCATTATTAACATCCAAACAACATTTATAACTTGCAAAACATCATATAAACATTTCCTACTTAATAATTTAGAGTTCTCACTTTGCTTGGTTTTGGCGAACGGAAAATCGGCTATAGCTTCGCTAATCGACGTTTTTAGCTTATGATTCCTTGAACGCTTAGACTTGGATGGCTCAACTTGGCTTGGGGAAGGCTAGGAGTGCTCGGACGAAATGGAGGAATAGGGGGCGTGAGCAATAGGAGGGAGGAGGAGGAGTTTGAAGTGGTTCGAACGAAGTTTTGTCGATATTTTTCTTTGTTTTATTTTTTGGAATATTTTGGCATAACTTTGTTAAGGTTGGAAGCCATTAAAGGAGGTAAGAAGAAGCTTGAAATTTTGAGAAGAAGAAGTGTGGAAGAAAGTGAGAAAGTGAGTGCGTATTTATAGAAAAAAATTTGGATAAAAATATTATATTTGCAAAAGACCAAAATACCCTTTACTTACATTTAAAGTAATTTTATTTTTCAACACTTAACATCACCTTTAAAATCTTTACCTTATGTCCTTATCACTTAAGGAGTAAGAGAATATAAAGTAATAATGATGTTTATTTTGATTTGACATGTTTTGTTTTTATTAGTTTACGTTTTCTAATTATATTCTAGAATTTCCTAATTGTGTTTTAATAAAAGTAAACCTAATTAGCAACTTAATTAATACTTACTACATTTATAAAAGTGTACATGAATATAAAAATAAAGGTGCAACAACGTTGCGACAATTTTAAATCGACAAAACGTTGATTTTTGACAAAATGTTTTACAGTCATATGTTGACGTTTTAGTTAAACTATTTATTTATGTAAACCAAATTTAAAAATAAATTTGTATAATGTCATTTAAAAATATAAATACTCATAAATAAATTAAAATAATTTATTAAACCATTTAAACTTACTTTTCTGAAATCAGGATTTTGTGACTTTTGTTGATATAAGCAAATGTTACTATTTTTATGTATATTTCTATTTCCAAATCCTATCTAATATTATTTGAATCATAAAACCTTTAATATTTTATATTTAAAACCACTTTAAATATTATATTTTGAAGTGGTTAAATTTTGGGTCGTTACATGGTACGTAGTGGATTGGAGAAAGGCGAAAGGCTAGGTGTTGAAAGCATGGCTTTCAAAGGAGTCGATACCTTGGTTTGTTTTAAAAAGAGAAGCACGTGCTTTCGTTTTATTTAAGCCTTCGAAGGAGTTGAAACATATCTTTTCGAAAGAGGATTTTGAAAGGTTTTGAAAGGGTTCCAATTAACATAATTACTTTTGAATGGGTTCCTTTACTTATGAAAGAATGCTTTTAAAAGTAGGGTTCCGACCTAATCGAAGCCCTACTGCCGTTCTTTAGCCTTTCGATGGTGTTGAAGTCATCAATGCTTTCAAAAGGTAGTGTTTATTTTTAAAATATCTTTTAAGCCTCTTCCTAAATGATTTCGAAAGGGTCCAAGGGTTTTGAAGGCAATAGCTACGAAAGGGTTTTCGACGTTATTCTTCAATGTTCTGTTTAAATGGTTTGAAGCTTTCGAAAGGGATAATGCCGATGCCATCATGTTTTCCCTAATATTTTTATAAGATAAAGGATGGTTTCGAAAGAGATGCTTTCACCTACATTCACTTTGACTCAAATAATATTCTTAAGTATAAAGCCAATGCTTACGTAAGAGGGACTTTCAATGATTTCGTAAGGGTTACTTCCAATGGTTTTAAAAGGGGTACTTTCAATTTGTTTCGATGCTATTCCTCTATATGATTAAATGTTAATGCTTTAATACATTCGAAAGGTTTTGAAAGAAAGTTTTAAAGTGTTCGAAGGGCAAGGGCATAATGTTTTGAAATTATATTTTTAAGCTTTCGAAGGAGGGTATCCAAGGAAGTCGAAAGCAAGGTTTCGAAAGGTTTTGTAACCGAAACTCGTCTTTAAAGGAAAAACCCATGGCTAAATTAAAGGTGTTTTGAAATGATTTTAAGAAGAAGCTTTCCTTGATAAAATTATAGGTTAAATGGATTAACCATGTTTTATATGAAAAGTGTTCCAAGGACATTAAACCCATAGGAGTGGTATTGTTATGTAATTATGTTTGCTTCTTCAAATATAAATACATTCACATTATAATGGACCCATAACAGTATTTTGGGGATAAAGGGTCAAAGAACCAGCTAGGTTAACCCAGTAGTGAATATAAATTGTTTAACTCATGGTTGATTAGAATTGCATCCAAGAGGTCGGGGAGACTAGAATATAGGATGCCTAAATATGGAAGTTGTCAGGGAGACAGATTCATAGTGATCCCGTGAAAACTATGATTAGGAAGTTATTGGAGTTACCAATAGGTTCATAGTGATCCCATGAAAATTATGTTATAAAGAGTGGTTATCCGGGGCCAATTGGTTCATATTGTCCCATGAAATCTATATCCGGATTAAGTTATTGACAGATGTCAATAGGTTTCTAGTCAACCCATATAAACTAGGATAAGGGTGATGTTATTGGAGTAACCAATAGTTTCAGGGGAACCCATGAATTAATTAAATCCATAGGAGTGGTAGTGTTAAGTTAATTGGAAGGGAGCAATAGGTTCATAGTGCACCCATGAAATCTATAAAATAGGACAGGGAGTCCATATATTATATAAAGATTATTAGTAAACCCATGAAAACTATAAAATAGGACAGGGAGTCCATATATTATATAAAGGTTATCAGTAAACCCATGAAAACTAATAGGTTAATAGTGACCCTAGAAACTATAAATATGACAAGGAGTCAATTAAAAAGAGGATGGGAAATCCAGCATGTTTTAACATGTTTGCATATCATCATAATATTTTGAAATGACTATGTTTTAACCATTTTGGATGCAGGAGCACAATATATGGTTTTATAAAGGTTTTGAGATACTAGTGAGGGAAAACCCGTTTCGCTGAGTGGGGTGCTCTCACTAGATATCTAAATGATTTGAGATGGTAGATTATTATTCATGTGAGGCTTTATGTCTGACTCGAAGTTTATGTTTTCCCCTTAAACTCTCGGATACTCAATTGATTTTGAGTAGTTTGAGAATAGAGGTTTACAGGTACCTCATTAGACGAATAAAGCTTCTGGAGACGTCTAGGAGGCATGTTAACTATATAGAGTTTTCTTTTATTTGATTCCGCTGTGTTGTTTGTAATGGCAAAGTTGTTATATTGCCTGTATATACTCTGACCATCCAAGAGGGCATCTTCATATGTCGTTCTTAACGTATATTGTAATAAATATATTTTCATTGAATGTGGTTGACGATTATGGGATTATCTAATGAATTGGAAATGTTTTGAAATGGAATGTGAACTTGTTTAATGCTTTAATTTTTTCCATATTCATGTGTTTCAATGTACCAATGAATTTAACACCGCCGTTTTTCCTCGTCGAGGATTAATAACTATGGATGACTGCAGCATTCGTATCCGTTAGTTTTGGGCCTCGAAGTATGGGGATGTAGGACTTCTGCATGCTAAAATGTGTTTGCCCTTATTCTCATGTCATTTGGACCACTAGAGCTTGAGTTATGGTTTAACTTTGACTTGATATCACTTGTGCACTGCTGACAGCTGAACCCTCTACAGGGTTGTATGACGATCCTTTGAAGTTTGTCCTTATGACATGCGATCCCTAGGGTATTTCCCTTAGGGTCCATATACCTTAGGGTCCATATCCTTTGAAGTTTGTCCTTATGACATGCGATCCCTAGGGTAGATCCGTAGGGTAGTTCCCTTACGATCCCTAGGGTATATTCTTTGGACTTGTAAATCTTGAGATGTTGATTGTTGAATGTATGAATGCACTTGAACCTTGATGGATGTCGATCCCTCATCAACAGAACCTGCCGATCCCTCTCTATTAATCATGTCAATCTCTTCAAACTAACCATGATATGCTGAACCCTTCCATTCGTTGAGCCATATTCCATGCTTTGAGCCTCCTATATTGTACATCCATCAAATCCATTCAATTCTGACTTTATATAATCATCTGTACTTGACTTCAGGGCCCCGCAATCATCATTTTGGAATCATCGGCCTTGATGGCAATAGGATCTATCTTATGTAGCCAGTTCAGTATAGCCGGGCTAGAGTGCCAGGAAATAATAGCGATGGTCGATCGGCACCTAAAAGATGACCAAAAAGAATGGATTTCGGCAAAAGCAACGACACAAAATCAAACTCTAAAGCAACACTTCAAACAGCAACACATAAAAAACACAACAAAAAACACTTTAATGGTAAAATCACTGTCAAGCATTTAAGAATATGGAATAATTAAGAGAAGGTAGAGGTGCTTAATGGTGTGCAATAAGGAAGAAAATGAAATCTTTGAGGTTTTTTTAGAGTGTTTGGAGTTTCGTTAAGCTCTGAATAATTTCTTAAGCTTTGATAAAAATTAAAGGAGAAGAAAGTGAAGTGTGTATATTTACACCTTACCTCCTCGATCATAGTCATTGGATTCAAAGGACCATCAGATCTCAACCATCCACGTATACGTTGTCACATCACACAAGTTGGAAATGTGAGCTCCTTTGTCAAGTCTAGAAAAGTGAACCATCTCAGCCAATGGAATAGCCTACATATGATGCACAGAAGAAGGTCCGATCGGTAGGATCTTTATGATTTGACAAGCCTGCCCGTGTCATGGAGACAAGCTTAGGGGCAAAAATGTTGCTCAAATTACTCACAAGTATGATTAGCCAGCAGGCACATCAAGGCCTACCCCAAACCCATGTAAGCTAGCACTCAGCCTTGCCCTATTTAGGGTAGCCAACATTCAATCTGGCTCGATCCCAACAAATCCGACAAGAAAGTCACAGATAGACTTGTTAGGACTCTTACACCTAGCTTGGCTCGGAATGAGCCAACATGGTCATCTCATATGACTTGACCTGGCTCAAAGCGACTCATCTATAGCCTGACTCTTTCAGCCTGCCTATAACCACTCCTATGATGCCCGTCTCATCACTATGTCTTGGCTCATTCCTTCATGCTCTAGACTTATCATTTTCGTCTTTGTTCTTAGCAGGCTTTGGCAATGGGTAACTGACCACCACCATGCAAGTAGCTTCCCTCCAACATTGCTGCCTAGAGAAGTGTGCTAGATATCGAAAAGTATAGCCTGCTATGACTTAATACATGTACTATTGCAGCCTATCCGATAAAAGTGTACCAACTTTTATAGCAATGCTGCATTTCCCAGCACAGAGCACGTGCCTGTACGCAATTACAACCGGCTTGCTTCTCAACCACATATTCTAACTACCTTTTCCAGTTGTCATCCACCCATACAAGCGACCAAATCAACAACCGCGACGTCTATTTACAGTGCATTCTCAACCATCCACTGTATATATCAACTGCTATAAAAACCCTTTGCCATTCAACATTAAAGAGTTGATTTTTATGCTCAAATTTCTCATTACAGCAAGAAATTCCTCATAAGCCCTTAAGAGTAGTACCATTGTAGGGTTAAGGGCTAAATTTCTTATTATTCCCTTGTTATTCTTTGTAGTTATAAGAGATAAACATAATAAGAGATCTTTATAATGGACATAGGCAAGTATTTGTCGAACCACTCTACATCACGTGTCATTTACATTATTTGTTTGTTTTTCTTCTCATTTTACAATTTTAAGTCTATTATTAGTGAGTAACCTTTGCTAACACGAATGCATTAATCTAATTTCGATATTGGCTAATTTTTTAGGCGATAACATGATATAACTATACAGAACTATCATATCCATGAAATCAAAGACTATAGTTCTCACATAGTCATAGCCAAAGAGTACACACAAATATTTTGGCACTAAATAGTCCTTAGGAGGTGTTGGACCAACTTTTTAGCTAACGTTTCTTTTAAAACTTGTTTCTTCCGTATTTCTCACTCAGTTTCAAAAGAATTGAACACCTTATTAGGACCTTAAAGAACTAACAGTGAATTAAGGCACTAAAGGTAATCCACATACTACTATTAGCTGTTATGCTGCTACGCACCTTTTGCTTTCGGCTTGGTAGTGGTTACAATGCCCCAAGCCTTAGCCATCCAACGAATGAAACCTTGTGATGGTTCGAGTCTTCAGGAACCTCCCGTTGGTCGAAGTATACTAGTATGGTTTCATGCCTAAAGGACATTCCAAACGTAGTAGAAAGGGTTGCATTGTCAAATTTCTTCATTTGAAAATTTTACTTTTTAAACCATTAATTATTCCTTATTCAATTTATTTAAATACATCCAATATCTTTTAATATTTAAACATAAAATTTTTGCATTGTTACAAATGGTTGATCATGCTTTGGCTAAATTTATTATGAGTTCTCTATTTTTGTGTATGTGCGTATATAAGTTTTCATAAATATGAAAAATAAGGAATAAAAAGATCATAAGCTAAAGTGGATGAATTGCATAATCAACGCATCTAAGTGAAATATGATTTCGAAGAAGAAGATTTTAGCAATCTTAGCATTGGTAAAAGGGATCGTAGGCCCGTGTATGACAGTGCTCATATAGTACTTATTTAAAACTTCATTGGCTACATTTTAAAAGTTAAAGATCATAATGTGTTTCCTTTTCTTATGCATAAATTGATTAATTTGAAATTTAGCTAAATATTTAGAAATTTTGTTAAATTAAATTGGCTTAATACATTTACCATTTAATATTAGTAAATATCAAAGAATAAAAAAGCATTTATGGAAAAATAACATACCCACATTCACTATTCAAATTTATTAAGCTAACAATATAAGATTATAATTTATAGTAATTTTCTATGCAATCAAATATGTCGTTGGATCTTAGTGAGCCTTATTGTAATAACCAAAAATTTAATAAAAAATTAAAATATAAAAAAGGGTAAGATGTAATTTTACATAAAAGGACAAAATAGTAAATTTTACAAATGAAAGAATTTGGGAATCTAACTTTTCCATTGTTCCAAATAGATTTTTCTAGCCCAAATTCATATATAAATTGTTAAAAGCGGATATTGTATGAAGAAAATATGAAATGTTTACAATATCGCGCGTATGAGGATTTACACTTATTTTGAAATTAAGTATAAGAATCAATTACGAGAATAAATCAAAACTTAGGTACTAAGTAATAAATTAAGTATGTTTGAATTTCTTTAAAAAGGGCAAAACTTTTTTAATGAGCATTAAAAGAAAAAGAAGTAGATATTTACATGTAAAGAAAGAAAGCATTAATTACAATGTTCTAGAATTCATTGTTGTAATCAATTGAAATACATGTTACATTTGTTAGAAAGAGAATGTAACAATGTATTTTAAAAGAAAAGGAAATATATCTAATACTATATGTTTGAAACGTGAATATATACGAAAGTTAACGGTTATTTTAAAAGAAAGGTAAGATAAGCTGTCTCTTTATTAATAAAGAATAAAGGATAAAACCTATTTGAACTTGGAAATATTTATACCAATCAATTAATGATTTATTCCACAATTAGTTAGCAAAGAATAAGGTTCCTAATGCAAATAAATACATATATACATACATACATACATACATACACATGTACTTCTGAATATAAATACATGATTCTCTGCCATATTCAATAATAATAAAGGTGCAAAACATCAATGAATGATATTAACTAATTTGAATTATAGTAAATTGTAGTTAATGACATTAATAGAGAGGATAAAGATGTTATCTTCTTTATAGAAAAAAGAAAATGATGTGAATTTTATACGTAAAAACAAGATAAAAAATGAATAAGCGTGTAACTATTCATTTTAGAAATTAGCCTAGAAACCCTAACTTTCAACTATAAATATAGGCATAAGTTTCCACTCTTCTCTTATCACTCTATAATCCTAACCTCCACTTCTTAAAAGTTCTTTATATTCTTCTTCTTCCTCAAGAAAAAATTCTCATTCAAAAATAAAATAAACGTGAATCAAATAAAAATAGAAAAAGACAATTATGGAAGAAAAAAAAGCGGAACACAACAACCAAAGCTTAGGAATCGGGTGGAGAGGATTAGCGAAGGCAAGAAGAGGGAAAGCTATAAAGATGAGTGGGTTGATTCCTAGAATATGTTATTTCAAAAGTAATCAAATTTATTTAATTTTATACCTGATCTATAAGTGTATTCTTTTGATTTCAGACAAAAGTTTCCATTCAGTTTTAAAACAATTCAGTTCCAATTATGTAGAGATATGATGATAAAGTTTGAATTTTGTACATTATAAATTTAGAAAAGATAGGCAAGATTTCTTCACTCTGAATTGATTTTAAATTGAATGAATATTGTTAATACTATAATTCTCATTGAAGGATTCGATGTGCTATAACTTTGTTTCAATAACCTGCATCAAAAACGTTTAGCAAGCGAAATGCTTATAGATCAATGTCGAAGAGGTTGGGCACCGCACTTCAGCCATAATAAAGTATTCATGATGTCGCATGTGATCAAGCAGGCGAAGAGGCCAAATACAACCCACTTTGCAAGTTACTATACAGTGTCGGTGTGATCATAGCATGTTCCATCGATGCAAAGTCCTATCCACATCACACTGTACAAACTCCTCGATGGCGTTATCACACATGGTTATGTTTCACATTGATAATAACTATTTTGCACTTCGTCCGTGTACAAGAAACGCTACACTTCGCAAGCTCTCCTAAAGTATAGCACATCGAAGACATTGTTTAAGCGGTGTTGATAGAGAGCACTATCAACATCCATGGGACTCAATGCATGGTGACAAGTTCGTTATGAACTATTGCGAAGACCTTCGCATTACAAAGGAGCGATATCACATGTCATAGCACTTCAAAAGTATCTTTTTATACAAGTGTCAATTGATGCCAGCATCGAATACATCTAGAATTTGACAATGTCGCCTCTTATATATGATTTCCAGCCACGAAGACCAAAGTTAAGTTAGCACAGTCAAAGTCAAGCCTCATAAAAGTCAGTCCAGTCAAAAGCATCCCAGTGGAGAGGCTAATGCTAAGCACCAAAATAGGGATCGAAGCATTACGAACACCCAAGATGCGAAGAGAGGGTCGATCATCTCTAAAAATACAATGCTAGGGGTGCCATTTGGTGAGCCAAATTTTTTATCCACTCTCATTCCTTACATTGTAAAGCCTAAATCAAATTGAGGATTTTAGAGCATATTCTAGTTTTGGAACATTGTACACATAAGGCCTTGAATATTAAACAAGGACATTGCATAACATATGTGTAATCGATTCAAACTTGTGAATTGAACACACTTGTGACTTCACATATCTGAACTATTGTATCTTCATGATTGGTGCATAATTAACTTCACACTAGAACTTGCTTTACAAATATGACTTCGAACCTGAGATCATCTTGCATTCGTGACTTTGACTATGACAACAACATCAAGAATGGATGCAACAACTCTTACTGTGTTGTCAACTTCAACGTGCCTCTTTAGGGATTTTTCTTGAACAACCAAGTTTTCCAAACACTTTTGGGGTTAGCAAATTTATTTGCTAACAAATATAAACCCTTATTTGATAGAGAATGAAGATGATTTAGATTAGATAAATAAAAGAAGTCAGAAACCCTTCTATTTCATATTGAATTGATCTTTAAATCTAAATATATATAGAACATTAGTTATGAATATATTATGCTATTGAATAGAAATATATAAATGTTCACATGTCATAAAGTTGTTAAATCCATATAAACAAAATTATCGATTACACACAAAAATCTGCTTATTGAATTATAGGTGAAATAAATGATGAAAATCCAGTCAGAACAAGGGCTGAAACAAATTGACTTAGTTGATAATATAATTAGTGTTATAACATAATTAACATAACTATATGAGTATAGGAAATATAATAAATGTTATAATATAATTAATGTAATTGTATGAGTATGAGAAATATAATTAGTGTTATAATATAATAAACATTATAATGCAAATAACGTTACAACATAATTAACGTTAATGTTATAATATAATTAATGGATGATGGAATTAAACTCCATTGGTGGATGGCTAACCTTAGGCAGTTGACAGCAAACGGTCAATTGATTATTGACGGATGTTGCAGATTGAACCTCATCCTATGGCCTAGGTTTAATATATGATAATATCATAAGTTTGGGGAATTATTTCCCATTTTCTTGACTTTTAACTGCTATAGAACTGAAGAAAATGTGTATGTGAGAAATTAGGCCTAGACACTATTTATCATAAGGGCAGCTTGAATGCAATGGTGTGCTTAGCACACTACACTAATAGGAGGTTCCTCCATCTAAGCGGGCAAGTCGGCCTAGACTCTATTTGTGGATGCTCAACATGGTGCAACATTATGACACTAATGGAAGTTTTCTCGATGTAAGCGGACAAGTCGGCCTAGACACCATTTGTGGATATGCGGTGCGATGCATAATTATTGCACTAATGGAAAGTTCCTTGGTGTACATGGGCAATGCAACCTAGACACCGTTTGTGGTTGTCCGACGTGATGCATAGGGGACATTACCGTTGAGATTGTTGACACGAATGCATAGGTAAGCCTTAAGTCATCGAGGCAGTAACTTCAACATGAACCTGGCATTGCGCAGTCCGCTCAGTGTGTAAGCATGATATATATGTAGTTGTTATTTGGATAATTCCAAACCAATAGTGATAAGAAATTAGTTCTTGCAATCTATACAAGGAGCAGTCTTAGAGATTATTAGTTGATCCGTTGTTTGACCCTTGAGTATAAACCTCTACAAGATGTTTTGGATATAGATATAATTAGAACCATATTCCTTAAGTTAAGGTGACCAACCCTAGGTAAGTAATTCACAAACACAAAACAGACACCCTAGATAACGTAGGTTATAAATGAAGTTAATTGCTAGTGAACACCATACACTGGTAATATAATTCATTCACTAGACTTTTGTCTGACTCACTCCTTCTCCTCTTTTTCCCCCACCGTAGAAGGACAGACCAACAGATGAATTGGTCCAGACAGCATACATAGAGGAAAAATCTAGGCACTAGAGTTATTTTATTTTATGTTACTCTCTGTGTACTATTTATCACATTTTACATTTAGCTAGACTCAATGTTGTTATTTTGGGAACTTTGTAGGTGGACTGTGCATTATTGAGACTATTATCTGAGATGTTCATTTTTAGTATTTATAATATATTTTCTTCCATTAAGAGATTTGAAAGTGTAGAATGCTTTAAATTTTTTCTTAGTCAATGCCTCATGTAATGTTTTAAACCTGTGGCTCATTCTTCTTGGCATGATGCGAGTTCGAAAGTCACTTAGGGCTTTGAATCGGTGTGTCTGGATGTGTGGGTTGTCAACTTACTAATCAAAATACCCAAAACTTAAAAAATTTAACACTTAGGTAAACCAAAAGTCAATTTATGGATTCACCGTCTATAGCATCCAAAAGAAGTATGCACCGATCCTACAACACAAACTTTAAGTGCGGCAAAAGAGATTACTCCGTCGAGATTTGAATTCATGTCAAGTGATTTCTCTATAGATTAAATGAAATTCTTAGGCTACTTTATTGATGAAAGAATAATATGCATATTTACATTATGTGCAAATAGAACATAATCCATGGCCTAAAAGAATAGCACATTGCCCTTACATAACCGACTTAAACAAAATCTAAAAGCATCCTTTTGTCTTAAACCTTCAGTGGTTCCATTAATTCCTTTCCCTTTTAAATATGCAACATAGGCAGGGTTTTGCCGAAGCTGGGTAAATCTGTGTGTTCTATTTTCTGTTATTCTGCTATTATCTGTGCTGACGTTATTCTGCTGTGATCTGTGTTGAAAATATTTTATATAAACTTCCGCAATAATTTTTATAATTAATAGTATTACCATATTCACCCCTCTAGGGTGAAATCGATCCTACAGAAACCAGGGGTTCCAAAGGGGTCGAAGCTCTACTTTTCTTTTAATGGAAATGCGCCTACTTTGCTTTCGACCGAATAGCTTTCGACTTAGTCTGCTTTCGACTGGGTCAATGACTTTAAAAGAATGGTTTTAAGAGGTTGCGCCTTTGTTTTTCAGTAACTGCTTTTGACTATGTCGAAGCCCCTAACTGCCGCTTTTTTACCTTTCGACCCAGATTGGTATCGAAAGGGTTACCTTGTTTTTTAAGAAAACTAAGCTACTTCTCCAATGCTTTCAAGAGATGGTTTTGACACAATCACTTCTTTACTTATGAAATGCTTTCGAAAGATATTCTTTTAGCTTAAATGTTTTAATGACCCTTTTGCTCTATAAAAAGTAGAATCCAAATGGTTTCGAAAGAAATAGTTTTAATGGTTTCGAAAGGTGTTTCCATATGTTATAAATTGAGCCCAATGCTTTCAAAAGGCTTGATGTTTTGATACTTTTAAAAGGTTTAAAGAAGGGTTTCTAAGGGGTGGTTCCCCAATGGTTTCGAAAGGTCTAAAAGGAAAGGTTTTCAAATGATTTTGAAAGGCAATGTTTAAGTGTTTTAAAGATAGGATGTCTAAGGTTTTAAAGCTTTCGAAAGAGATGTTTCCAATGCTTTCAAAAGGATAAATATGAATGGTTTCAAAGAGTATGATTTTGAAAGATATGTTTTGGCCTTATCCCCTAAGGTTATAAAGTAAAGTAGTTTACTTATATCGAAAGGGGTACTTTCAATGGTTTCTAAAGGGTTGTTTAAAGGTTTTAAACAAAGGTTTCGAATGGGTTGTTTTTGGCAATATAGCCTAAGTGTTTTTAAGTAAAAAGGGTTTTAACTTAATTTGGAGGGATGGGAAATCTTTAATAATTTCATCAACATTATTTTGGGTAAAGTATATATAACATGGAAAATAACTTAGAGTAAAGCAAAGAGTATATTTTCCTTGTATATGTATGATTAAAAGGTTTAAATCACTTTGAAATGGTTTTCAAGGAAAAAAAATTAAAGGATAGTTAACCCTAAGAAAATGACACAGATTAGAGGACCAGATGGGACTAATGTAGGGTCGCGCCCTATACTCATTAGCTATTAGCCCCTAGCTAATTTAGTCCAAAATTCCAGTGTGTAGGGCTTTGTCACAAGTAAGACCAAAATTATGTTACACACAAAAAGGAAACTAAAAAAGAAAGATAGGTTATTGGTAAGCCTACAAAACCATTAGGATCAGTTAGACCTAGAGAGGTAAGTAAGGACAAACCGTCCAGAAGAGAAGTATCTAACAGATGTTAGATTTTTATGTTTTCTGGTAGGCCCGAGTCAGCGAAGGGTTAGTAGTTAGCCAAACGAAACTACAGTGTATGGACAAATAGTCCATATGATAACTGATATGTACATATACATGATATTGCTTTATAGATTTAACCAGTTTTGGTTGTAGGATTATAATTTGCAAAAGATATGTTTTAAAAAGGATATTAGTGAGGGGAAACCCGTTCTGGTAAATGGCATGGTCTCACTTAATATCAGATAATCGAGATGTATAATATTATTCACACCAAGATTTATGTCTGACTCGAAGTTTATTTTTCGTTAAACGCTCGGGTGCTCAAAAATTGATTTGAGTAGGCCGAGGGTCGAGTTTTACAGGTTTTAATAGGTTGGCGAATAAAGCTTCCGGAGACGAGCAGGTGGCTAATGGATAGCTAAGTAGGAGTTGCTGTTATATTTTGGATTGATTCCTCTATATTGTAGATATAGTACTCTGGTCAACCAAAGGTGCATCGTTATATGTCGGTCTTGGCGTATTTATGTAACAACTATATTTTATCTGAACCTGGGAAATGATTATAGGATTATGTAATTTGAATATGGAACATGTTTTGGAAATGTAATCAAAAATATTGTTTTTGAAATCTATGATTTTGTTTCATATTCATGAGCTTCTGATATTTTGGATACCATTAACATTACCGTATTTGGTCACCGGAAGTTAATACTATGGATGACTACAATATTTGTAGTGCATAGCTTCGAGCCACTAGATAGGGGATGTTACAAATTGGTATCAGAGCATAGGTTTATGAAAAAATTTAACTAAAAATATGACTTTGAAAGACATAATCCTAAGGAATTAGTAATAAGATCAGGGTATGAGATAATGCTATTGTAACGTACTTGTATTTGCCATGTAAATATGCGCTTTATCTCTAGTCTCCTATTTCTATTAGGTTATTTTTTTGTATCTCACGAAGGTTTGAATACAGATATGGATTATCGAAGAGATAATGTTGGAGGAGGAGGCACCACTGCAGATGGAAATGCCAGACCTAATACTAGAAGGAATCCAGGTCAGGCACGAGCTGGAAATACTAGTGTAGAAGTCCCTCAAGTTGACATGGGAGTCATGTATCAGTTTTTCGTGAATATGATGCAAGTAGGGTGTAACAACCCTAGATTTTGTATGTTATTTAAAATTGACTTTCTTTTATTTTTAAATTATTTTTAAACTTGTTATATTTCAAAAAATTTCATTTTAAAAATATAAATGTTGATTATTATGTGAATTATAGTTTCAAACTAGCATAAATTGATATTTTATTGAAAAGTGAATTTCTGTTCAAACTGTTCAATCTTTGGCTTCTAAACTTAAAATTTTAAATATTCAAATTCTTAAATTTTATCTTTTATTATGAAAATATATTTAATAACTTGAATACTGCTTTTTGTTTCGTTGAAAACGGAGTTAAACTGTAAAAGTTATGTGCATTTCAATATTGTGTGTAAACTGATGTATTTAGCAATATTGTCTATTTTAAATTATATTTTTCTTGGTCATATTTTATTTTAATATGTGTTAATATGTTATTTATGTATATTTTTATCTTTTAATAATTTTAAAGTGATAGTATAATTTTTCTAAAGTTTATTGAATTTATTTTCTAATTTTAAAACCTAGTTTCCATTTCTTTGCTATTTTCTTAATTTAGTTATATAATTAAAATTTAATTATTTATTCACTTTGAAAATGTTTTAAAAGTCATTTTTATTTCAAATTTTGTGTTATAATATTTTTAAAATGGAGTAAATAATTTTCCAAAGCCATTGGTAATTTTCTTGTAATTTTTATGTCCTGTTTGCTATTTTTAAACAATTTCTTTATTCCTTTTTCTATTTTTTTTCCAATTTAATTATTTATTTTATTTTGGAAATGATAAATAAATTATTTTATTTCAAATTTTCACTTCATAATATTTTTTAAAATGAAGTGGATATTTTTCCAAGACTAGTAGTGATTTATTTGTAATTTTCGGACACTGTTTTGTATTTTTAAGTAATTTCTTTCATTCTTTTTATATTTTCCTTAAAATTAATTATTTATTTTCTTATATTTTTACTTAGTTTCGGTTTGTAAAGCATATTTCTGAGTTTAATTTGTTTATATAAAATTAAAAAGAAAAGGAAATGTCAAAGGTTTAAAAAGTTACAAAACTTAAGGCTTTTCACCTTCAAAACTCTTCATTTTCTCAACTCCTCATTTATGTGCATTTTTGGCCATACAATTTTTTTTTTAGCTGTGTATTTTCATTATCTTTCACGTGAAAAATACCTCAGCTCCTCATTTTTCTTGGCTTGAGAGATTTGGTAATGGCTTCACTTCATTTTTCTACTTTTTCTTCTTATTTTCTATGAATTTTGCCTTGCTTTCCCGTGCTTTTTGATAGGTCTCCCTTTGGATCCACGGCCACCACCACTCTACATCACTTCCATGACAGCACCACCAGCCACTCCTCTGATATTGACCATGGCCGAGCCCCTTTGGTGATCAAAACCCTCTAGTATGCAACCTATTGCCTAAAAACAATGTTAGATGACCACTATTGCTTTATCTCCTTCAACCACCACCCTAACCACCACCATAGTAGCCACCACCACCTCCGACCTGACCACCACATACCCCTCCAACCTCTGTCCAGTCAAGGTGCACCCACAGGCCGAGCACACTTCCCATGGCCGAGCCCTTTAGCCAACCAAACTCCACCATTTGCCTAAAAACCCCTTCACCTTCTCATGTATAAAACTCCACCTTGTTGATGCCTTGAACCCAAGCTATGCTAGCCCAAACCTGACCCAAAACTTGATCAAATCTGAACCAAACCAGACCCTAGACCATGACCAAAGTTTGAGGAAGCAAGGCAAAGGATTTGGCATTCATATCTCTTTTCATTTAAAAGTTATTCCACTTCAAGTGTATTGAAATTGTGTTTGTTTTGATGTTTGTTTTGAGTTGTAAACACAAGACTTGTAGCATTGGATCTTGCTTGCCACTCAAGTCCGTAGCCTTGTCATTGTGCTTTTGTTTCCATTGGGTCATTGGTTTTGTTATCTCCAGCAATTACAAGTGAGTAAATCTCACCAGACTAATATGTACTTATATAATTGATAAACTGACATCACTTGAATCTGTAAATTTATATCATCCTGTTATAACTGTTATATTATGATTATATGATGTTCATCCTTGTTTATACACATGTTATATCATCTGTTACTGTTATATATTGTATACTGTTTATTTATATCAGTTTATCACACTGCAAGTTCCCTGTAGATTAGAATCACTATGGGTTGAAATGATACATACCCGAACGGACTTTAGAATAGGGAAAGATCGTTATGGGCTGAAATGATAAGCCTGAGCGAATTTTAATTAAATTTTATTTACTTGGGATTGCGGGTTTGAAATAATAGAACCCGGTTTTTCTTTGTAAATTACGGGTTGAAATGATATATATCCGTATCACTTGACCTAGGCTAGAAAATTATATACAGACCCATGGTTTATATATTTTTCTGAAAATTCTAAAATATTTTTAAAATGTAAATATTATGATATTTTGATTTAAATTTTATTAAAATGATATCTATAAAATATTAGTGATTTTCTACAAATTAAATAAGTAAATTAAGTAAATGGTGAAGTAGAATTTGAAATATAAGTTATTTTTGGAATTTATGATTTTGTTTATAAATGGAATTTATGTAAAGTATGAATATATGACAAATTTTGATTTGAAATGAATTGAATGATATTTATTAAGTAATAATAATTTTTAAAAGTGTTAATGATTTTTGTATAAATTAAAATATGAAATAAATGAATATTTAAGCTGAATTTGGAAATATAACTTAAATTGAATTTTGTGAAATTTGTTTAAAAGTGAATTTTTAATTAAGTAAAATAAAGTTAAATAAGTTATATTTTTGAAATTTAAACTTAAGTGTTAAGTTAAATTTTGAAATAAAGAAATGAAAGTTTATTTGTTATTTAATTTGATTTTGTATGGAAATTTGACTTTATAAAATCATAGAAATAAAAGTATGTAAATAATTGTTTTAAGGGGTGAATATATATGATTTTATAAGTTATAATGATTTATATTAAAAGTTAATTATGTGTGAAATTGTATATAAAACTCTGAATTTGATTTGACAGCATTTTTGAAATATAATGTAAAGATATTACAGCATTGAAAAATGTTGTAGTTGTTTTAAATGAACCAAATAGCAAATTTGAACTAAGGATTATTATAGCACTTTGTTAGTGCTATAGTTGTTAAATTTAACTAAAATTTTAATTGAAACTAAATTAAGATATTACAGCATTTTAAATGCTGTCTTTTGTTAATGAATTATTTTAAAACATAACATTTCGTAGCATTTTCTAAGTGCTGCGAAAGTTGAATTTTCTTTGTTTAATAAATTTCAAATGAATAAATGATCTTTGAAAAAGATTAAATTTTGGAAGTTAAATATTTAATTATTAAATATAATGAATTGACTTTAAATGATTTAAATGGAATAGTTGATTTGGGAAATACTACTATTTTGAAATGTGATTAAATGGTATTTAAATTTAAATTAAATAAATGATGTTTTGAAATGATATTTTGATACTTTGAAATGAATTTTAAATGATATTAAATCTTGGAATGAATAATTGAAGTTTATATTAGTATGAAAATATTTGGTTTACTTGTAATTTGAATCTATTTAAAAGATATTAGACTTATGAAATATAGGATAATAAAGCTTTGGAATTTATTTTATAATTTGAATAGTTATTTTGTGGATTAAATCTTTATTTGAAATTTATAAGATTTGAAATGATATATGGAAATTTAATTGAAAATAAATGATTGAATTGAATTGAAACTTTGGAAATTTTAATACTTGACTTGAAAGAATAATAACTTCACTTTTAAATGGTTTAAATGAATTAATTTAATTGGTATATAAACTATTTAAAGGGTGTTTTGATAGAGTAATAAATGAGTGATATTTTGGAATTTAAAAGGTATTAAATTGATAATTGGATTTGAATTCAAATAATAATTTGAAAGGAGTTGAAAAGGATATGATATTTTGAGATATTGAAATGATTTAGAAATGATAAATCTTTATTTTTATAAATATATGGTTTTGAAATGATATTTTATTTTGAAGTAAAGTATTGTTTTAAAAGTTATAACCACGGGTTATAATAACGATTGGTTGTTAAAGAGACCGGGATCGGATATGGACATACTCTCTATCGATACCGAAAACCACTTTGACAACTGTGTACGCGGTGGAGTTTCCAGAATGAAGTAGGATGGCGGCGACGATCCTAAGGTATATACGTGGACCCAACTCCCGTGAGTTGGCATAAGGTGGCTAAAACAGGAGCGATCTCGGACCAGTGAGGTAGCACCTCTTACCGGACGCACTTCTTCGACACCATTCTATTACTTTGTGATTTTGGTGGCCACCCTTGATTTGGGAGTGTTGTTCGAGGTGGAACGGTAGTGGCTGCTATGCGTTTCCATCAGTCCGTGTGCGTAATTGGTATATCTACCCTAGCATTGCCTTGTGTGCTGTGTCACCTACCATATCGAACCCACTACGATTTTGGTTTAAATATCCGACCGCGTTAAGGTTCACCATCCCCTTAACGCTATTTTCTATATGATTATACTTTACTAATTAGACACTACTGTATATAGCGTATATTACTACAAAGTAAATAGTTTAACGGATCCTTATAGAATGGGCGATCCCAAGCATTCTTTAAGTTACTTGTACCAGGCTTTTAAATCTCCCCGAGATGGCCGAGATGAAAAATCCGAGATATCAGCCAAAATCCGAGATTTGGCAGCCTATTTAGTTATAAGTGTTTTAAATATCGCCCAAGATAGCCGAGATATTTTCCCGAGATATTGGCTAAAATCCGAGATTTAAAACACTGACTTGTACCTTTATTACAGTTCACTTGAGTTGGTTTACATTATATAAGTATATATTGTCCTAACTCGAGTGTTTGTATTTTTATTTACGCTCGGGTCAGCCTGAGTATTCACAGATTTGGATTCCACTTTCTGGAGATTGGAATCGCTGGAGATTATCTGCTTATCTAGTTTTATCTATCTCAGTTCTGTTGTTCTATTCAGCTTGTACTTGGTTATCATATTGAGACTTCTGTTGTACTTTATTTCTTCTGTTGTATCTTATTTAACTCTGATATATTTACATAGTAGCTTCATGAACTACTATTTCTTTTACTTCCGCTGCATTATTTTACTCTGTGTCTGTGATCTGTGATTATATTTATTTACTGTATATTCTGAGATTTGCCAAATTTTATTTACAACACGGTATTTTGAGCAATTCAATTCCGGCATGAGTGTCTACCTATACACTTATAATGGATGCGAATGGTTGAAAATATCGGGTCGTTACACAGGGGTTGCTGCTAGAGTAGTTGGGGGAGGAGCCCAAGAAGCTCCAGTAGTCAACAATTATGCTACTTTGAGTAGGGTCTATGCTAGGTTGGGAGGAAAACCATTTGTTGGGACTGAAGATGCCATATAAGTGGGGAACTGGTTATTGCATTATGAGAGGATTTTCATAGATTTAGGGCTAAATGATGAGCAGAAAAGAAGGCTTACTTCAAGACAGCTTATCACAAAAAAATAACTTAAAAAATGGAATTGCAACTTGCATTTTTCCTCCTGGAACAAAAAATATGTGTCCGACGCACAAAGAAAATATTTTGTTGCGAATGAACAAGATATTGACGAATTGTCCATATTTAAGATCATCATTATGGATATGGGTCTTTTCCACAGAAAAAGGGAATGAGCAGCATTATACTGGTTGAACAGTGTGATGGTTGGAGTGGATGAAGGAATGATGACGTGGGCTGAGTTTAAGAGGAGGTTCGAGGAGAGATTTATGTCTATGGCAAAGTCTACCATGCTCAGAAAGTTCGTCGAGTTAAAGCAGGGAGAGATGACTGTGTTAGAGTATGGTACAAGGTTTGAGGAGTTGGCAAGATATGGTCATGCCACTGTGGATACTGTGATTAAGAGAAACAAGAAGTTCATTATGGGGTTGAAACCTGAATTGGCCAGGGCTACATTACCTCATATCAGGGATACTTGTGATGTTGTAGTAGAGATGGCTCTAAGACATGAAGAAATTATTGCTTCTGTGGTGAAGAATAAGGCGAAGGAGGTCTAGGTAGGGTAGAGTCAGAAAAGAAAGTTCTTTCCTAAGAAGGGTGCCCAGAAGGGTGGAGCCGTGAAGAAAGGAGAGTCAGAAGTTGTCTGTTTTAAGTGCGACAAGAAAGGGCATTTTGCGAATGAATGTCGTTTTGGAGAGGAAAAGAAGGTGACTGGGAAGAAGAATATCAAATGCTTCAACTGCGGTCAGATGGGTCATTACAAGAACCAATGCAGGGAGCCTGCTAAGGATGGAAAAAGCAAAGTATGTGCATTGGAGCCAGCTACCTCGAGACCCACGGCTGAGGAAAAAAGGAAAGCAATATTGGGAGGTACGCTTATGATTCTTGGTATGGCAGTTAGTGTTCTGTTTGATACTGGTGCATCACGTTCTTTTATATCCCATTGTTTGGTAGATAAGCTTAACCTAGAACCCTCATATCTAATTACTTCCTTAAGGGTTGCAAATCTGATAGGAGGGTATGCAACACTTGGAATGAGATGTGACCACCTAAAGTTTGACTTATTAGGTCATATTTTTGTTTGCAATTTGCATGTGTTTAATTTCATAGGGTTCGAAATTATTTTGGGTATAGATTGGTTATGTAAGTACGATGCTAGGATATTTTTCCATAATGGGAAAATATCGCTTAGATACCCATAATGTAGGGAGCGGATTGTATATACCATAGAAAACCCTAGCTGTGAGGTGAATGCTTTGTTGGGTGTTGTGGAAATTGAAGATGAGCTAAATCGAGTTTTTGTGGTTAGAGAGTTCGTGGATATTTTTGAACCCATAGTAGGATTACCACCGAAGCGAGCCATTGAGTTTCGGAAAGATTTGGTACCTGGAGCAGAATCAGTTAGTAGACCGCCAAGCAGGATGACACCTACCGAAATGAGGGAGCTAAAGGTGCAGTTGGTGGATTTGGTAGGCAAGAATTTTATCTGACCTAATATTTCACCTTAGGGAGCAGCTACAATGTTTGCTAAGAAGCCAGACGGATCGTTAAGATTATGTATCGATTATCGTAAGTTGAATGAGAAAACGATAAAGAATCGATATCCATTGCCTAGGATTGACGATTTGTTCGATCAGTTGAGTGGAGATAAGATAATTTTGCAGTTGGATTTAGCGACAGGTTTCCATCAGCTTAGAGTGGCAGAGGATAGTATTCCGTTGACGGCGTTTAGAACCAGATATGGATCGTACGAATGGTTAGTGATGCCATTCGGACAACTAATGCACTAGCTTTCTTTGTAGATTTGATGAACCAGATTTTCCGAGAGCACCTGGATAGGTTCGTATTGGTTTTCAGAGATGATATTTTGGTGTACTCTAAGGATGAAAGAGAGCATGAAGTTCATCTTAGAGTAGTGCTTGAAACGTGGAGGCAGCATCAGCTAAAGGCGAAGTTCTCGAAATGTCATTTCTGGAAAAAGGAAGTGAAGTTTCTTGGCCATGTAGTTTCGGAGAATGGGTTATCAGTGGATCCAGCTAAGATCGAGGCCATGAATAGTTGGAAGAGACCAGAAACGGTGACTGAGATAAGAAGTTTTCTGGGATTAGCTGGTTACTATCGGAGGTTTATTAAGGATTTTTGTGGATAGCGACACCAATGACCAAGCTAACTCGAATGGATGTGAAGTGTTTGGACCGATAACTGTGAGGATGCATTCCAAAAGCAGAAACACTTGTTGACTAATGCACCTATGTTGGTTGTTCTAAATGGGAATCAGGATTTGGTAGTGTACACGGATGCATGTGGGATTGGGTAAGGAGCTATGTTAATGCAGAGGTGTAGAGTAATTGCCTATGCTTCTCGATAATTTAGACCGTATGAAGTTAGATATCAAACCCATTTGTAACGACCCCGAATTTTATATAAATTTAAATTGATAATTAATTTAATTTTTGAATTAAAATTGTGAAATTAATGGATAAATTGATGCGAGTTTCCCCGAATTAAAATAAATTCTGTATAAATCATTTAAATTTAAAATATTGTATATATATGTGAATATATATATATATATATATATATATTTGGGCATATATGAGTAAATTTGAAATTATATATATAGATATATTTGATTTGAGTTTAAAATCTCAAATAAATGGTTTGAAAATAACTATAAAAATATAGACATTTGACACAAATATAATAATAAATAATTTAGAATTTAGAATTGATGGTTTAATAAATATTTGAGGTTATAACAAAATATACTTACAAAATAATACAAATATATATATATATCTCAACACTAGAAACTATGTAAAATATAAAGTAATAACATTAGATAAATTATAACAGCATATTAACTATGGAAATACATTCAAAAATAATAAAAGAAAATTTAAATAAAATATAATATCACTTATATTACAAAGTGATAAAAAAAAACAAAAGAAAATACACATTCAAATAAGAAAAGAAACTATGTATGTAAACATGAAACTTGGCAAAAGCAAATATATATACACTTGAAAACAAATAAACATAAATATTGGTAAGCTTGCAAAAGAAGGCAATGTTAATATCTTTAGCCACTAAAGCTAGCTCGTACCAGCCACCAAAACATTATCATATCAGCCGAAGTCAACAAGTATTGCAAATGAAGACATAAAGTACTTGGAAATTAATGCCATTATCTCCAGTACACCACAAAATTATCACCAGCCTCCAAGGAAATGAAATATCTCTGACCAAACCAAATATCACTTGTACAAAATATAATACCCTGTAACTTCATTTCCACATTTCATCTCAGCTTAAAACAATAAACAACATCACCCTGTACAAAATATTGTATACCCTGTCACCTTCTTTTCTATATATCACACTTCATCTCAATTCGTCCATCAAAACCAAGAAAATCTGAAGTAAACAATCTCTAAAACTTAAACAAACTAAAAACAACAATACAAAATCAAAGCCAGAGAATCAAAGATGAGAATTTCAGCTTGCAGATGTTCAAACCTGTTTCAAGAAGAACTCTGTTCTTCATTTTAGACAGGTGAATAAACATCTCTATTCAAAACTCAAATCAGTTTTTATCTTGATGCTTATGAATATTATTTGTGATAATGTTGTGATAAATGAAATCTGATACTTGTATATGTATGAATATGTATTGGTTTGGTGTGTATGTCTGTATATATGTGTGTGTGTGTGTGTGTGTGTATATATGCATGGCTCCGTTACAAGTTTTACAGGGTTCAAACTTGATCAAAAGAATTCAATATATCTCTTCCTGATTCTTGTTAGACCTAGATGTATAAATCAAACTTGATTGTAATGACAAGGTATTTGATTTAAAAATATTTCCAGTGAAAATCTGATGGTAGTTTTAATAGGAAGGAAGAAGAACAGTAGAAGTTTAAATATATCAAAATCTCAACTTTAATAACTTGTTGTTTCAGGTATATAATCTAATTCGTTATCAAAATCTATGATTTTTAAAAATAAAATGAGGATTTTTAAGTTGGTATTCTGGGTGGAATTGAATGATGAACGGGAATTGGGTTTCGAGTGTTTTCAGACGATCGGCATGAGGAAGTTGGTCGAGACTTGGCCTAGAGATGGCTCGTGCGCCATAGATTTTAGGACAATTAGCGAAGGAATTTCTAGATGAACGAGGTGGTTCGTCGGAGGCGTTTTAGGGTTTAATGATTGGTTTTGGTCGTTGGGATTGTCGGGGCTCGTACGTCATCGACGATGCACTAGAGGCGATCACATGTAGGGGGATCGGAGCGAGGGAACGTGGGGCAGCTTTGGGTTGGTCGGCGTGAGACTCGGTGGTCGGAGGCGATGGCGAATGGAAGTTTTTCCCAATCTGGATGGGTTCCAATTTGTGACCGATCGACTTGTTTTCGATTGGGCTGTCAATTTCGTTGATCTGAGGGGACGAATGGGTCGTAGTAGTTGTCGCCGACGTGATGTTGGTGGCATCGATGGTAAGAGCATCGTCGTTCGATCGTACACGTGCACAGGTGCCATTCGCGTATCTGATGTTGCTGGGTAGTTCGCGCTCGGGGTAGACTTGAGTTATTCGAGTACTTGACTCGAAGTAGAAGAGGAAATGACTCGAAGCAAATCTTGTTTGACTTGAGTCAGTTGTTTGTTTCAGGGTTTTGTAAAACCTTACAATAGTTTGAATTTTAAAACAAATTTAAATGAAATTTAAATTTGTGTACTAGATTTAAACAAAGTTTAAATTCAGTTTGAAGTGTGAATTCAAATTCCTTTTTGAATTCAAATCTGAAATGAAATAAAGTTTTAAATATTTTAAATAGGGGTTTCAGGTTTTTTTTAAAACCTGCAGTTATTCAGAATTTTAAATTTTTATTTAAAATCTGAAAAACATAATTTTAACTGGGTTTAAATTCAAAAGTTGAGTTTAGATTCAAATAAACTTTTAAATCTGAAAGTTTTAAAATGAAATTTGGATTTTAAATTAAAGTTTAAAATCAAGGTTTTAAAAGCAAGTTTAAATTAAAAGTTTTAAATCAAAGTTTAAAGCCAAGTTTATATCAAATAGCTTTCTAAAGTAATTTGTTTTCAGATAAATATTTGAATTGGATTTTGATTAAGTTCTTTTATAAAAAGGATTTTGAGTGAAAAGTTAAATAAAATGTTTTAACTTGAATTTTCAAGATAAAATGTAATGTATTTTAAAGCTTAAATTTTAAATAAAAATTTAAGTAATTTAGTTTGAACTTTCTTATATAGGTTTATAAGTGGATATTTAAATTTGGTAAATGTTTAAATATATATAATCATTTTGAATCTTAAATTCAAAATGGAATTTGAATTTAAATTTAAAGTGTAATGTTTAAAATACACTTAAATGTTAATGAAATCATTAATAAAGAAATTAATTATCTTAGAGATAATTAGGGTAATAAAATGATTTAAATTAATAAGGTAATTAAAGAATGATTTATTTAATTTATAAATAAATAATTTAGATTAATTTATAATTAGAAATGATTAATAATGAATTAATCTAAGATAATTTCTTAAGAAAGTAATTAAAGAAATGTTATTAGTTAATGAAGATAATTAACTAGGAATTATTAAGTAATTAAATTAATGTGATTAATTTTGATAATTAATTAGATTAAATAATTAAGATAATCAATTGTAAATTGTTAATTACTTAATGAAAGCAATTAAGGGGTTAATTAATTATGTAATTGGTTTAAAGGTTAATTTACTTAATATGATTAATTAAGAATAATTTAATTAATTAAGGTGATTGATAAATTAATTTATATCAAATGATTTGTAATTAGTAAGTCAGGATTGGATAATTAATTCATAAGTAATTTATTTAATTGGAAATTAATTGAATTAATTAGGATTAAACAATTAATTAATCCTGCTTATAAATGATATTGAATGTTTGACCTTACTTGTGAATTATTGATATTTCCTGATCTGTGATGCTGTATGATATATTCTGAATTTGTGTGTGACCTGTAATGTAGTTATTTATCTGGGATAAATGTAATATATTATCTGTAATTTATATATCTATGATCTGTGAATAAAAGATAAGTGTTATAGTTATACCGCTTATCAACTATATTTCTGTATTTTGATCTGTGATGATTTATTGATGTTGCACTATTGTGTTAAAAACCACTAGACCACACTCTTACACACACAAATATGGATTTCACAAGGAAATCGGTTAAGTCACAGATGATTTAAATTTAATGTTTTTGAGATTGAAATTTTAATTTCAATTGATTTTGGAATTGAATTTGGGTTAAATGTTAAAGCTCTTGAAAAGGAGTTTTTAAGATAAAGTTATTTTAAATAAATTGGTAAAGTTTTCCAATTTTTAATTTGAATTGAATTCAATGATTGGAAATTATGTTTAAAGATGATATAAATGTGTTTATATGAATTCAAACCATTTTAAAAGTATAATTTTGAGAATTTGAATTTAACTCAAGGACTTTATCTCGTATAAATGAATAGGATTTTCCGAAATGAAAACTATTTGTTTTCAAATAATAGAAGCTTTCATATAAGAAATGAAATTCTAATTTAATTAAAGGAATTTCAAGTTTGAATTGGAAATGGTTTTCCGAGTTATGAATAAATATTTGTGAAAATTGTTGAACTTTGTTTTGAAATTGGTAAGGTGAATCTTTTATATTATAAAAGATTCGAAATGGAATTGCTTTGAAAGCTATAAGTTAAATCTTTAATTTAAAGATTTAACGAGTTAAATCCAATTGAAATGAAAATTGATTTGGAAAATCTATGAATAGATCTTTGTGAAAACTGAGTGAACTTTGTGAGATGAATTTTTTTGTAAAAGATTGGAAATGGTAATGTGTTTAAACCATTTGAAGAAAAGTTTTGGGTAATAAGTTGTAACTTAACTGAAATCCCAATATCCATATGTTTTTAAATATTGCGCTCATTATTCGGTTTAGCCGGGAGAGGACCTTTGTGTCATATAACCCATTTCGAATAATGATACGACGTATATGGATAGCATTTGAAGACCGGGGGTGAACACCAGATATTTTCGAAAACGAAAGGACAACTCGTCGAATGTCTCTGCATCGACTGGTCCTCGGTATGGAGATTTGATCACCCTTTGTGATGGGAAGTCCGGACGTGATTAGAAATTATCCGGATTTGCAAGGGCTTCTTCGGAAGTGCCTTCGGTTCTGTTCGAACCCGGAACAGACTTGTATGGTTGTATGTCTGACACTACACTTTGAGATATAAAGCTGATTTCTTTCAAATACATTTCTGTTTGGTAGCGGAGAATTTATTCTCTTAGCTTAACACCCTTCTCTGAGACGTACGAGCTCAGAGGTTATGTAGTTGAAGGTTATCAGCGATATACTCCCAATTTGGTAGTGTGGCATGCTGAGTGCTGCTGTGTGTTACTGATCATTTGTAGATCAAAGCATGGCTTTGTGAAAAAAAAGCGTAGCTTTGTGGACGATACCTCATCGAGCCTCACAGACCGGAAATGGTCGAAACAGGAAAGATGCGGCAAGGTTTCAGGGGTAGCTCCCCTAGGGTATGTCCATTCCTTCTGGAAAAAGGTGGTATCAGGTATGGAGCCGTGGTATTTAACTTATGTGGTTGCTCCAATCTCATTTACTGTGTGATTGTTGCTTTGTGATCGAGGCGCCTCGGATAAAGGTCCCAAAGGACCGGGGGTGGAATATCTCAGGTTTACTACCCGGGAAGGGGGTAACCGGCCTTGTGTTGGCAGAGAGCCAGGTGGTTCTCGGGGCGTCCCGCCAGAGGCGTTCCCATGTGGCATATGAAGTTCCTTAGCCTGACCATTTGTTGGAAAATCCAAAGAAACAATACGAGCCCTTTACGATTGCAGTTGTATAACCTGTCTCCTCAGGCGGCAGCTATAGCAGGCATAATATAATGGTTCCTATGCTGGCTAAGATTAATATTGTATTTTCGAAATGATTTTGTACACTATGCACTAGTAATAATATCAAAAGAGTTTTCTTGCGTAGGAAGCATGTTTGACTATCATAAGAAGCAATCTCCTCCAAGTCTGCGATTGCATTGTGTGTGTGGTGGAAGGTCTTATGGTAGTTTCATTTTCCAAAAGCATTGCGGATTTCAATGTTTAAAATTCTTTTGTTGTTGTTTTAAAAGATAAACTATTTTTGTTACTCACACCAGTCCCATGACTGACCTGGAGTTTATTGTTCCCTTCCTAAACTCTGGGTGCCCACAATTTTCCACACGGGCAGCGTAGAGTTGGGTTTTTCAAATAATCAGGTTCAGTTGTCATTGGAGCTAGTTCAGTTTTGGAGATCATGACTAACATTGTGGTTCGAGCTTGATGTTGGAGTTATTGGACTTATTCTCTTTCGAGGATCATTTGGAGTTATCACTTCTGTTATTTCCGCTGTATTATTATTTATCTCTGATATTGTTGTATCATATTGGTATCATTGTTGTATATCATTCTGGATATTGTATTCATTGGAGTTGTATATGATATCATGTATTTCTTTATTCCGCTGTCTTGTTATACTTAACGGTGTTATAAGCTCCGGAGAGCCGGATTCGGCGTTTGAATCTGCGGCATTTTGAGTACAAGTGGAGTACGGGTGCCGATTTTCGAAGGCCGAGTCCGGGATCTTCACAATTGGTATCAGAGCTGAGGGTTAAAACTTTTGCTCAGGAGTATAACACATTAAGTAACTCATTAGAGATAGGGTGAAGTATACTCTAGAATGAGTATTCCTCAGATATCCGTTCGAATGCCTCAGTAAATTCTCTTACCATCCACTGAAGTATGAGTGCAAGAAGAGGATGAGATAGGGGACAGGGGGATACCACTACGAAATGTTCAATACCCTGTAACAACAAGGAAACGGTCTTTTCTCTATCAATCTCTTTTGTTCAACATCTTTTATCAATTCTTCGATAATTTCTGGTAGATTCAGGAAGAAGAGATTCGATATATCAATATGGGACATAAACTCTAACTGAGTCAGAAATTGTTGTTTGGATGTATTGGTTGCCTTGTTGCATTGGTTGCTATGGTTGATAGGTATACTTTAGTTCTAAACTAAAAAGTTTTGGAATTGTATCCATATATCTATCTATTTTTGGGTCCCAATATATTCTACGAATGGTTAGTTATTCTTTCGAACTAACCGATGCCCTGCATACTTCGTAGATCCGGATAACCCTAGTATTTTGTGAAGTGTTAAATAGGTTCGTTCTCGTATCTATTATTGATATTCTTATTTGGTAAGCCAAACACAGAATAGATATCCAGTTTGACCCGGAAAACTGTTTCTCTATCTTTGTGTATCTATCTTTATTGTTTCCCTACCTGCAATTTCGAGGACGAAATTCTTTTAAGGGGGAAAGGTTGTAACAACCCCGAATTTTATATAAATTTAAATTGATAATTAATTTAATTTTTGAATTAAAATTGTGAAATTAATGGATAAATTGATGCGAGTTTCCCCGAATTAAAATAAATTCTATATAAATCATTTAAATTTAAAATATTGTATATATATGTGAATATATATATATGGGCATATATGAGTAAATTTGAAATTATATATATATAGATATATTTGATTTGAGTTTAAAATCTCAAATAAATGGTTTGAAAATAACTATAAAAATATAGACATTTGACACAAATATAATAATAAATAATTTAGAATTTAGAATTGATGGTTTAATAAATATTTGAGGTTATAACAAAATATACTTACAAAATAATACAAATATATATATATATATATATATATATATATATCTCAACACTAGAAACTATGTAAAATATAAAGTAACTACATTAGATAAATTATAACAGCATATTAACTATGGGAATACATTCAAAAATAATAAAAGAAAATTTAAATAAAATATAATCTCACTTATATTACAAAGTGATAAAACAAAACAAAAGAAAATACACATTCAAAAAAGAAAAGAAACTATGTATGTAAACATGAAACCTGGCAAAAGCAAATATATATACACTTGAAAACAAATAAACATAAATATTGGTAAGCTTGCAAAAGAAGGCAATGTTAATATCTTTAGCCACTAAAGCTAGCTCGTATCAGCCACCAAAACAATATCATATCAGCCGAAGTCAACAAGTATTGCAAATGAAGACATAAAGTACTTGGAAATTAATGCCATTATCTCTAGTACACCACAAAATTATCACCAGCCTCCAAGGAAATGAAATATCTCTGACCAAACCAAATATCACTTGTACAAAATATAATACCCTGTAACTTCATTTCCACATTTCATCTCAGCTTAAAACAATAAACAACATCACCCTGTACAAAATATTGTATACCCTGTCACCTTCTTTTCTATATATCACACTTCATCTCAATTCGTCCATCAAAACCAAGAAAATCTGAAGTAAACAATCTCTAAAACTTAAACAAACTAAAAACAACAATACAAAATCAAAGCCAGAGAATCAAAGATGAGAATTTCAGCTTGTAGATGTTCAAACCTGTTTCAAGAAGAACTCTGTTCTTCATTTTAGACAGGTGAGTAAACATCTCTATTCAAAACTCAAATCAGTTTTTATCTTGATGCTTATGAATACTATTTGTGATAATGTTGTGATAAATGAAATCTGATACTTGTATATGTATGAATATGTATTGGTTTGGTGTGTATGCCTGTGTGTATATATATATACACACACACATGCATAGCTCCGTTTCAAGTTTTACAGGGTTCAAACTTGATCAAAAGAATTCAATATATCTCTTCCTGATTCTTGTTAGACCTAGATGTATAAATCAAACTTGATTGTAATGACAAGGTATTTGATTTAAAAATATTTCCAGTGAAAATCTGATGGTAGTTTTAATAGGAAGGAAGAAGAACAGTAGAAGTTTAAATATATCAAAATCTCAACTTTAATAACTTGTTGTTTCAGGTATATAATCTAATTCGTTATCAAAATCTATGATTTTTAAAAATAAAATGAGGATTTTTAAGTTGGTATTCTGGGTGGAATTGAATGATGAACGGGAATTGGGTTTCGAGTGTTTTTAGGCGATCGGCGTGAGGAAGTTGGTCGAGACTTGGCCTAGAGATGGCTCATGCGCCATAGATTTTAGGAAAATTAGCGAGGGAATTTCTAGATGAACGAGGTGGTTCATCGGAGGCGTTTTAGGGTTTTATGAGTGTTTTTGGTCGTTGGGATTGTCGGGGCTCGTATGTCATCGACGATGCACCAGAGGCGATCGCATGTAGGGGGATCGGAGTGAGAGAACGTGGGGCAGCTTTGGGTTGGTCGGCGTGAGACTCGGTGGTCGGAGGGAATGGCGAATGGAAGTTTTTCCCAATCTGGATGGGTTCCAGTTTATGACCGATCGACTCATTTTCGATTGGGCTGTCGATTTCGTTGATCTGAGGGGACGAATGGGTCGTAGTAGTTGTCGCCGACGTGATGCTGGTGGTATCGATGGTCAGAGCATCGCCGTTCGATCGTACACGTGCACATGTGCCATTCGCGTATCTGATGTTGCTGGGTAGTTCGCACTCGAGGTAGACTCGAGTTATTCGAGTACTTGACTCAAAGTAGAAGAGGAAATGACTCGAAGCAAATCTTGTTTGACTCGAGTCAGTTGTTTGTTTCAGGGTTTTGTAAAACCTGACAGTAGTTTGAATTTTAAAACAAATTTAAATGAAATTTAAACTTGTGTACTAGATTTAAACAAAGTTTAAATTCAGTTTGAAGTGTGAATTCAAATTCATTTTTGAATTCAAATCTGAAATGAACTAAAGTTTTAAATATTTTAAATAGGGGTTTCAGGTTTTTTTAAAACCTGCAGTTTTTCAGACTTTTAAATTTTTATTTAAAATCTGAAAAACAGAATTTTAACTGGGTTTAAATTAAAAAGTTGAGTTTAGATTCAAATAAACTTTTAAATCTGAAAGTTTTAAAATGAAATTTGGATTTTAAATTAAAGTTTAAAATCAAGGTTTTAAAAGCATGTTTAAATCAAAAGTTTTAAATCAAAGTTTGAAGACAAGTTTAAATCAAATAGCTTTCTAAAGTAATTTGTTTTCAAATAAATATTTGAATTGGATTTTGATTAAGTTCTTTTATAAAAAGGATTTTGAGTGAAAGGTTAAATAAAATGTTTTAACTTGAATTTTCAAGATAAAATGTAATGTATTTTAAAGCTTAAATTTTAAATAAAAATTTAAGTAATTTAGTTAGAACTTTCTTATATAGGTTTATAAGTGGATATTAAAATTTGGTAAATGTTTAAATATATATAATCATTTTGAATCTTAAATTCAAAATGGAATTTGAATTTAAATTTAAAGTGTAATGTTTAAAATACACTTAAATGTTAATGAAATCATTAATAAAGAAATTAATTATCTTAGAGATAATTAGGGTAATAAAATGATTTAAATTAATAAGGTAATTAAAGAATGATTTATTTATTTTATAAATAAATAATTTAGATTAATTTATAATTAGAAATGATTAATAATGAATTAATCTAAGATAATTTCTTAAGAAAGTAATTAAAGAAATGTTATTAGTTAATGAAGATAATTAACTAGGAATTATTAAGTAATTAAATTAATGTGATTAATTTTGATAATTAATTAGATTAATTAATTAAGATAATCAATTGTAAATTGTTAATTACTTAATGAAAGCAATTAAGGGGTTAATTAATTATGTAATTGGTTTAAAGGTTAATTTAATTAATATGGTTAATTAAGAATAATTTAATTAATTAAGGTCATTGATAAATTAATTTATATCAAATGGTTTGTAATTAATAAGTCAGGATTTGATAATTAATTCATAAGTAATTTATTTAATTGGAAATAAATTGAATTAATTAGGATTAAACAATTAATTAATCCTGCTTATAAATGATATTGAATGTTTGACCTTACTTGTGAATTGTTGATATTTCCTGATCTGTGATGCTGTATGATATATTCTGATTTTGTGTGTGACCTGTAATATAGTTATTTATCTGGGATAAATGTAATATATTATCTGTAATTTATATATCTGTGATCTGTGAATAAAAGATAAGCGTTATAGTTATACCGCTTATCAACTATATTTATGTATTTTGATCTGTGACGATTTATTGATGTTGCACTATTGTGTTAAAAACCCCTAGACCACACTCTTACACACACAAATATGGATTTCATGAGGAAATCGGTTAATTCACAGATGATTTAAATTTAATGTTTTTGAGATTGAAATTTTAATTTCAATTGATTTTGGAAATGAATTTGGGTTAAATGTTAAAGCTCTTGAAAAGGAGTTTTTAAGATAAAGTTATTTTAAATAAATTGGTAAAGTTTTCCAATTTAAATAATTTAATCTGTATTGAATTCAATGATTGGAAATTATGGTTAAAGATGATATAAATGTGTTTATATGAATTCAAACCATTTTAAAAGTATAATTTTGAGAATTTGAATTTACCTCAAGGACTTTAACTCGTATAAATGAATCGGATTTTCCAAAATGAAAACTATTTGTTTTCAAATAATAGAAGCTTTCATATAAGAAATGAAATTCCAATTTAATTAAAGGAATTTCAAGTTTGAATTGGAAATGGTTTTCCGAGTTATGAATAAATCTTTGTGAAAATTGTTGAACTTTGTTTTAAAATTGGTAAGGTGAATCTTTTATATTATAAAAGATTCGAAATGGAATTGTTTTGAAAGCTATAAGTTAAATCTTTAATTTAAGGATTTAACGAGTTAAATCCAATTGAAATGGAAATTGATTTGGAAAATCTATGAATAGATCTTTGTGAAAACTGAGTGAACTTTGTGGGATGAATTTTTTTTGTAAAAGATTGGAAATGGTAATGTGTTTAAACCATTTGAAGAAAACTTTTGGGTAACAAGTTGTGACTTAACTGAAATCCCAATATCCATATGTTTTTAAATAATGCGCTCATTATTCGATTTAGCCGGGAGAGGACTTTTGTGTCATATAACCCATTCTAAATAATGGTACGACGTATATGGATAGCATTTGAAGACCGGTGGTGAAGACCGGATATTTTCGAAAACGAAAGGACAACTCGTCGAATGTCTCTGCATCGACTGGTCCCCGGTATGGAGATTTGATCACCCTTTGTGATGGGAAGTCCGGACGTGATTAGAAATTATCCGGATTTGCAAGAGCTTCTTCGGAAGTGCCTTCGGTTCTGTTCGAACCCGAAACAGACTTGTATGGTTGTATGTCTGACACTACACTTTGAGATATAAAGCTGATTTCTTTCAAATACATTTCTGTTTGGTGGCGGAGAATTTATTCTCTTAGCTTAACACCCTTCTCTGAGACGTACGAGCTCAGAGGTTATGTAGTTGAAGGTTATCAGCGATATACTCCCAATTTGGTAGTGTGGCATGCTGAGTGCTGCTGTGTGTTACTGATCATTTGTTGATCAAAGCATGGCTTTCTGAAAAAAAGCGTAGCTTTGTGGACGATACCTCATCGAGCCTCACAGACCGGAAATGGTCGAAACAGGAAAGATGCGGCAAGGTTTCAGGGGTAGCTCCCCTAGTGTAACGATACAGATTTTTTCGCGTTCGAAAATCGACATCCATACTTTACATCGTACTCGAATGTCGTAGATTCGACCGTTCAAATCCGAGTCCCCGGAGCTTATAACACAATTAAGTATAACAACACAGTGGAAGAAAAAGAAAACAATGATATCATATACAACTCCAATGAATACAATATCCAGAATGATATACAACAATGATATCAATATGATACAACAATATCAGAGATAAATAATGATACAACGGAAAGCAGAAATGATAACTCCAGCAGCGGATAGAATGTCTCCAATAGAATGCTCCAAGATAAGCAACGTCAGTCCATGAACTCCAAGAACTGAACTAGCTCCAGATAATCTACTCAACCTGAATATCTGAAAAACCCAACTCTAGACTGCCCGTGTAGAAAATAGTGGGCACCCAGAGTTTAGGAAGGGAACAATAAACTCCGGGTCAGTCATGGGACTGGTGTGAGCAACAAAAACAGTTTATCTTTAAATAAACAACAAAGGCTTTTAAACATTGAAATCCGCAATGCTTTTCGAAAATGAAACTACCATAAGACCTCCCGCCACACACACAATGCAATCGCAGAATTGGAGGAGATTTCTCCTTATGATAGTCAAACATGTTCACTACGCAAAGGAAAAAATCTTTTGATATTATTACTAGTGCACAGTGTGAAAATATTTCGAAAGTATAATATCAATCTTAGCCAACATACAACCATTATTGTATGCCTACTATAGCTACTACGTTCAATAGCAGGTTACCGCCACATTCCATAGCAGGTAATACAACTAAAACCGTACAGTGTTCGTATTGTTTCTTTGGATTTCCAACAAATGATCAGGCTAAGGAACTTCCTTACCCCGAAATAGAAACGCCTCTGGAAAGACGCCCCGAGAACCTAACCGGATCTCTGCAAACACAAGGCCGGTGCTACCTCACGCTCTAACCGAGCTGTAACTAGGTAACTAACACACGAGTCATGTCATCCCCCGGTCGTCACCGACCTTTATCCGAGACGTCTCGATCATAAAGCAACAACCACAAAGTATAATAACTGTGCAGCATCCACATAGGTAAAATATCTGGGCTCCATACCATGATATCACCTTTTATCCAGAAGGAAATGACATACCCTAGGGGCGCTACCCCTACAAACCTTTGTCGCAACATTCCTGTTTCGACCATTACCGGGTTGTGAGGCTCGACGAAGTCTCGTCCACAAAACTACGTTTTTCACAAAGCCACGCTTTTTCACAAAGCCACGCTTTGATCAACAATTGATCAACAGCACTTCGTATGCCACATTACCAAATTGGGAATGTATCACTAGTAACCATCAACTACATAACCTCTGAGCTCGTACGTCTCAGAGAAGGGTGTTAAGCTAAGAGAATAAATTCTCCGCCACCAACAGAAATGTATTTGATAGAAACCAGCTTTACATCTCAAAGTGTAATGTCAGACACACATCCATACAAGTCTGTTCCGGGTTCGAACAGAACCGAAGGCACTTCCAAAGAAGCCCTTGCAATCCGGGTATTCACTATAACGACCCCGAATTTTAATTACATTTAATTGATAATTAAATGAATTTTTGAATAAAAATTTGTGAAATTAAATTGATTAAGTGATGCAAGTTTCCCCGAATCTAAATAAAAATATATTGAATCATTTTAAAAATTTAAATATTGTATATATATGTATATATGTGAATATATATGTATACAGGCAGATATGAGTAAATTTGAATATATATGTATATATTTGAATTTGGATTGAAATCTTAAATAAATGGTTTAATAATAATTTGGATTTATAAATTAAATATAAAACGATAAATATTAAAGTAAAATAAATATTTAAGCTAGAAATAAATTAGTTAAAATTTAACAACATATAAAAATAGAAATTTATTTATAGTAATAAGACCCAAAGCAAGTATATTCAAGTTTGCAAAACAAAAGAAGGTAGCATTTTATATATATACAAGTATGTATACTTGTAAAATGAAGAAATACAAAGCAATGACAAAACAAAGTTTTGTATATAAGTATGTACATTGCAAAGGAAGAAAGATAAAATAAGTATGAAACAAATAAAAATAAAAATATATATATGAAAGCTTCCAATGCAAGCCACAACAATATCCATCAGCCACCGAAATGAAGAAAAAGCATATTTTGTACAAGATAATTTAATGTGTGAAACCTTAGTACACTACAATATCATTTCAGCCTAGGAAAATCTCTGATCAAATACAAAGTATCTTGTACTAGATAAAACATAACCATGTACAAAATAAAGTATCAACCTGTAAACTTACTTTCATATATATCATCTTCATTTTTCTTGGTTCGTCCATCACAACTAAGTAACTTCTGAAGTAAGGTTCAAACATAAACAAACAAATTCAATTTAAAACAACAATACCATCAACTAAAACCAGAGATCAAAGGAAAAGGAAGCTTCAGCTAAAAGTTCAAACCTGTTTCAAAATAAAAGAGCTCTGTTCTTCTTCCAAAACAACGGTGAGCAACTCCTATTTTTAGAGCTTACCCTGTTTTGATTTTTTTGTTGCTTGTGAGTAAACTCTTACCTAAACATACTCTATTTTGTTGTTTATTTATGCTGTGGGTAACTTAACCCGGTATCTCCTTCTTTAAATCAGTGAGCAAACCCACTTATCTCTGCTTTGATGTTTGTAGTTGATGACTGAATAAGTTACGAAATGTTGCCTAGTTGTTGAAAATGCTAGCATGTTGTATATGTGTATACATGTGAATTAAATTGTGTGTATATAGGTAGAGGTGCCTGTTCTTATATTTACAGGCTTGAAGCTTTGAAAAAAAATTCACATCTTACAATCTGTACCAATTCGAGTTATGGTCACTAAAGAGAAGATGATTTAAACGATATAATGTCAATGTTAAAAATAAATCCAAGCTTTTATATTCCGTAATCAACTTGAAATTGAGGAAATCAGTAAAAGAATCAAACATAAGTAAAAATTTGATGATCATAATTTTGAATTTGGGATTTACCATCAGAATAGTTATGGGAAATCATGAATTTTAATAGCAAATTTTAGGTTTTTAGGCTTGGAATTGTTGAGTTTTCTCAAGTTAAACGGAATTTGTACTTTCGTCAATTCCAATGAACGCAAGGGGAAGTAGTCGGCGTGCTTTAGGCTGGAGGAGGTAGGTGGTACGGCGACCTCAGGAAAAATAGTGGAGGATTTTTTTTTGGTCGTAGTAATCAGAGATGGATGAAATAGGGTTTTGATAGCAGGTTCTTTTGATGATGTTCTTCGAATTCGTGTAGCTCCGATGGTGGATCGGAAGAGGCCGGGTTGGGCTGTATTAAGGCATTGGGGTGTGATAAAGTTTTGGACGCGGTGGCGAGTTGATTGGTGGTGGGAGGCGATGGCCAGAGTTGGATTATCAAATGGAACGTTGCTCCAGTAAGGCACTTGACTACCTCGTTTTCGATAGAAGAAGTCGATTGAAATTTTTGGGAGTCTGGGTCGTCGGCAAGGTCAATGGCGACTCGTGGGTGATTACGGCGGTGATCAATGGTGGTCAGGCTGCTGTGCAAGGTGCACGGTGCATGCTCATATCTTATGATCATGTGAGAAGTCTGGGAATGATAGGGAGGAGATCGAACAAGTTGGGGAAGAAAGGGGGACGCTCGGGTTTAGGCGCGTGTTATGGATCGTTTTCCCCGAAGCAAATCGAGTCTGCGCTCGGGTCAAATTGTTCCAGACTTCCAAGCCTGAATCTGTTTTCCAAAAAATATATGAATTGTTTAAAACTTGAACTAAAGAGTTAAAGGATTTATGTATTTTAAAGTCTGATTTCACAGAGTTAAGAAAGTTAGTTAAAAGCTATTTCTTATAGAAGTTTCATATATAAGTAATAAATGTTTTACATATATTTCAAAAATTTATAAATTGATATGTGAATTTGGTTAATGTTTAAATGGAATTCAAATTTAAAATTCAAAAGGGTAATGTTTTAAAATACACTTTAATATTAATTAAATCATTAATAGAGAAATAAATTATCTTAGAGATAATTAAGGGGTGAAAATGATTTAATTTATAAGATAATTAAGGAATGATAATTAATTTAATTTATAAATTAATGATTTAGATTAGTTTTATAATTAGAGATTAATTAAAAGTAATTAAGAAGTGTTATTAGTTAATGAAGATAATTAACTAAGAAATTTTAAGTATTAATTTATGTGATTAATTAGTTATAATTACACAATTAATTCATCTTAATTGTAGATGATTGATTATTACCGAATGCTTTGTGATACATCCTGATTTGTGTTGTGATCTGTAATTTATTTATCTGTGATATATATATCTGTGATTTCTGTTTCTATGATATATTACTATGTGAATATGAAACCCTTGGCTCGTAAAACGGCACTTGAATTTCGATGCGACAGGAAGTCGGATTCCAGTTGGTTATCCGAAACCCACATCGAATTTAATAGTTAATCTTTGTGACTAATAAATTTACTTTATCTATGAATCTGTGAATGAAGAAAAGCGTTATCGATTATACCGCTTATCGATATATCTATGATGATTGATGTTGCACTATTGTGTGTAAAACCCCTGGACCACACTTTTACACACACAAATATGGATTTCACGTGGAAATCGGTTAAGTCACAGATAATTTAAATTTGATGTTTTTGAAATGGAAATTTTAATTTCAATTGTTTTTGAAATTGGAAATTTGGGTTTAAAGTGAAAAGCTTTGGAAACGAGTTTTGAAAGCTATAAGTTAAATCTTGATTTAAAGATTTAACGATATAACCAAATTGAAATGGAAATTGATTTGAAAATCTATGAATGAATCTTTGTGAATGGAGTTAACTTTGTGAATTGAATCTTTTGTTTAAAAGATTAAAAGTGTGGAAATTGTTTAAACCATTGAAGGTTTTTGAAATAAATCTTTTTGTTTAAAAGATTGGAAATGGTAATTTGTTTTAACCATTCGAATGAAAAGTTTTAAGCTTTAAAGCTGTGATTTAACTGAGACCCCAGTATCCATATGATTTTTAATTGCGCTCGTTATTCGGTTTAGCCGGGAGAGGACCTTTGTGTCATATAACCCATTCTGAATAGTGATACGATGATATGGATCGCATTTGAAGACCGGTGGTGAAGACCGGGTATTTGCGAGAGCGATATGATGACCTATCGATTTTCTCTGCATCATGGCTCCGGTATAGAGATTCCCTAAGTGATGGGAAGTCCGATCGAGATTGTGAATACCCGGATTTGCAAGGGCTTCTTCGGAAGTGCCTTCGGTTCTGTTCGAACCCGGAACAGACTTGTATGGATGTGTGTCTGACGTTACACTTTGAGATGTAAAGCTGGTTTCTATCAAATACATTTCTGTTGGTGGCGGAGAATTTATTCTCTTAGCTTAACACCCTTCTCTGAGACGTACGAGCTCAGAGGTTATGTAGTTGATGGTTACTAGTGATACATTCCCAATTTGGTAATGTGGCATACGAAGTGCTGTTGATCATTGGTTGATCAAAGCGTGGCTTTGTGAAAAAGCGTGGCTTTGTGAAAAAGCGTGGCTTTGTGGACGAGACTTCGTCGAGCCTCACAACCCGGTAATGGTCGAAACAGGAATGTTGCGGCAAAGGTTTGTAGGGGTAGCGCCCCTAGGGTATGTCATTTCCTTCTGGATAAAAGGTGATATCATGGTATGGAGCCCAGATATTTTACCTATGTTGATTATATTTTGTGGCTGTTGCTTTGTGATTGAGGATCCTCGGATAAAGGTTGGTTATGACCGGGGGATGGCATACTTGTGTGTTAGTTACCTAGTTACAGCTGTACAGCGTGAGGTAGCGTCGGTGTGTTAGTTACCTAGTTACAGCTGTACAGTGTGAGGTAGCGTCGGCCTTTTGTTTGCAGAGATCCGGTTAGGATCCGAGGCGTCTTTCCAGTGGCGTTCTATTTCGGTGTAAGGAAGTTCCTTAGCCTGATCATTTGTTGTAAATCCAAAGAAACAATACGAACCCTATACGGTTTTAGTTGTATTACCTGCTATGGAATGTGGCGGTAACCTGTTATTAAACATGGTAGCTATAGTAGGCATACAATAATGGTTGTATGCTGGCTAAGATTTATATTATATTTTCGAAATGTTTTTATACACTATGCACTAGTAATAATATCAAAAGAGTTTTGATTTTGCGTAGTAAGCATGTTTGACTATCATAAGAAGAAATCTCCACCAATTCTGCGATTGCATTGTGTGTGTGGCGGGAGGCCTTATGGTAGTTTCATTTTCGAAAGCATTGCGGATTTCAATGTTTAAAAGCCTTTTTGTGTTTTGTTAAAGATAAACTGTTTTTGTTGCTCATACCAGTCTCATGACTGACCTGGAGTTTATTGTTCACTTCCTAAACTCTGGGTGCCCACCATTTTCCACACGGGCAGTCTAGAGTTGGGTTTTTCAGATATTCAGGTTTAGTAGATTATCTGGAGCTAGTTCAGTTCTTGGAGTTCATGGACTGACATTGCTTATCTTGGAGCATTATATTGGAGACATTCTATCCGCTGCTGGTGTTATCTATTTTCTTTCCGCTGCTATTTCTTGTATCATATCTCTGATGTATATTGATATCTGTTGTATCATTCTGTTGTATCATATTGTATCAGATTTTGTATCTGTCATTGTATCAATGTTATGTAATTGATATATTCTTTTTCCGCTGTGTTGTTATACTTAATGGTGTTATAAGCTCCGGCGACTCGGATTTGAACGGTCGAATCTATGGCATTCGAGTACGATGTAAAGTATGGATGTCGATTTTCGAACGCGCAAAATCCGTATCGTTACATTTGGTATCAGAGCTAAGGTTGAACTTTAGCTCAGGAGTATAACACATTAAGTAGCTCATTAGAGATAGGGTGAAGTATACCCTAGAATGAGTAATCTAAGATATCCGTCTGTATGCCTCAGTAAATTCTCTTACTATCCACTGATAGTGAGTATGAGTGTAAGAAGAGGATGAGATAGAGGACAGGGGAATACGACTATAATCGGTCAATACTCTGTAACAACAAAAAAACGATCTTTTCTCTATCCATCTCTTTTGTTCAGCATCTTTTTCTCAATTCTTTGATAGTTCCTGGTAGATCCAGGAAGGAGATTCGATATGTTAATATGGGACATAAACTCCGGATAGGCCAGAATTGTTGTTTGGATGAATTGTTGCTTTGGTTGCTATGGATGATAAGTATATTTTAGTTTCTAGACTGAAAGTTTTGGAATCGTATCCATTTATCTATCTATTCTTTGGGTCCCGATATGTTCTACGAATGGTTAGTTATCCCTTCGAACTAACCGATGTCACTGCATACTTCGTAGATCTGGATAACCCGAGTATCGTGTGAAGTGTTAAAACAGAATCGTTTTCGTATCTATTATTGATATTCTGATTTGGTAAGCCAAATGCAGAATAGATGTTCAGTTTGATTTGATGGAATGTTCTTCATCTATCTTTGTGTCTTCCCGGCAAATTTCGAGGATGAAATTCTTTTAAGGGGGGAAGTTTGTAACGACCCCGAATTTTAATTACATTTAATTGATAATTAAATGAATTTTTGAATAAAAATTTGTGAAATTAAATTGATTAAGTGATGCAAGTTTCCCCGAATCTTAATAAAAATATATTGAATCATTTTAAAAATTTAAATATTGTATATATATGTATATATGTGAATATATATGTATACAGGCAGATACGAGTAAATTTGAATATATATGTATATATTTGAATTTGGATTGAAATCTTAAATAAATGGTTTAATAATAATTTGGATTTATAAATTAAATATAAGACGATAAATATTAAAGTAAAATAAATATTTAAGCTAGAAATAAATTAGTTAAAATTTAACAACATATAAAAATAGAAATTTATTTATAGTAATAAGACCCAAAGCAAGTATATTCAAGTTTGCAAAACAAAAGAAGGTAGCATTTTATATATATACAAGTATGTATACTTGTAAAATGAAGAAATACAAAGCAATGACAAAACAAAGTTTTGTATATAAGTATGTACATTGCAAAGGAAGAAAGATAAAATAAGTATGAAACAAATAAAAATATAAATATATATGAAAGCTTCCAATGCAAGCCACAATAATATCCATCAGCCACCGAAATGAAGAAAAAGTATATTTTGTACAAGATAATTTAATGTGTGAAACCTTAGTACACTACAATATCATTTCAGCCTAGGAAAATCTCTGATCAAATACAAAGTATCTTGTACTAGATTAAACATAACCATGTACAAAATAAAGTATCAACCTGTAAACTTACTTTCATATATATCATCTTCATTTTTCTTGGTTCGTCCATCACAACTAAGTAACTTCTGAAGTAAGGTTCAAACATAAACAAACAAATTCAATTTAAAACAACAATACCATCAACTAAAACCAGAGATCAAAGGAAAAGGAAGCTTCAGCTAAAAGTTCAAACCTGTTTCAAAATAAAAGAGCTCTGTTCTTCTTCCAAAACAACGGTGAGCAACTCCTATTTTTAGAGCTTACCCTGTTTTGATTTTTTTGTTGCTTGTGAGTAAACTCTTACCTAAACATACTCTATTTTGTTGTTTATTTATGCTGTGGGTAACTTATCCCGGTATCTCCTTCTTTAAATCAGTGAGCAAACCCACTTATCTCTGCTTTGATGTTTGTAGTTGATGACTGAATAAGTTACAAAATGTTGCCTAGTTGTTGAAAATGCTAGCATGTTGTATATGTGTATACATGTGAATTAAATTGTGTGTATATAGGTAGAGGTGCCTGTTCTTATATTTACAGGCTTGAAGCTTTGAAAAAAAATTCACATCTTACAATCTGTACCAATTCGAGTTATGGTCACTAAAGAGAAGATGATTTAAACGGTATAATGTCAATGTTAAAAATAAATCCAAGCTTTTATATTCCGTAATCAACTTGAAATTGAGGAAATCAGTAAAAGAATCAAACATAAGTAAAAATTTGATGATCATAATTTTGAATTTGGGATTTACCATCAGAATAGTTATGGGAAATCATGAATTTTAATAGCAAATTTTAGGTTTTTAGGCTTGGAATTGTTGAGTTTTCTCAAGTTAAACGGAATTTGTACTTTCGTCAATTCCAATGAACGCAAGGGGAAGTAGTCGGCGTACTTTAGGCTGGAGGAGGTAGGTGGTACGGCGACCTCAGGAAAAATAGTGGAGGATTTTTTTTCTGGTCGTAGTAATCAGAGATGGATGAAATAGGGTTTTGATAGCAGGTTCTTTTGATGATGTTCTTCGAATTCGTGTAGCTCCGATGGTGGATCGGAAGAGGCCGGGTTGGGCTGTATTAAGGCATTGGGGTGTGATAAAGTTTTGGACGCGGTGGCGAGTTGATTGGTGGTGGGAGGCGATGGCCAGAGTTGGATTATCAAATGGAACGTTGCTCCAGTAAGGCACTTGACTACCTCGTTATCGATAGAAGAAGTCGATTGAAATTTTTGGGAGTCTGGGTCGTCGGCAAGGTCAATGGCGACTCGTGGGTGATTGCGGCGGTGATCAATGGTGGTCAGGCTGCTGTGCAAGGTGCACGGTGCATGCTCATATCTTATGATCATGTGAGAAGTCTGGGAATGATAGGGAGGAGATCGAACAAGTTGGGGAAGAAAGGGGGACGCTCGGGTTTAGGCGCGTGTTATGGATCGTTTTCCCCGAAGCAAATCGAGTCTGGGCTCGGGTCAAATTGTTCCAGACTTCGAAGCCTGAATCTGTTTTCCAGAAAATATATGAATTGTTTAAAACTTGAACTAAAGAGTTAAAGGATTTATGTATTTTAAAGTCTGATTTCACATAGTTAAGAAAGTTAGTTAAAAGCTATTTCTTATAGAAGTTTCATATATAAGTAATAAATATTTTACATTTATTTCAAAAATTTATAAATTGATATGTGAATTTGGTTAATGTTTAAATGGAATTCAAATTTAAAATTCAAAAAAGGGTAATGTTTTAAAATACACTTTAATATTACTTAAATCATTAATAGAGAAATAAATTATCTTAGAGATAATTAAGGGGTGAAAATGATTTAATTTATAAGATAACTAAGGAATGATAATTAATTTAATTTATAAATTAATGATTTAGATTAGTTTTATGATTAGAGATTAATTAAAAGTAATTAAGAAGTGTTATTAGTTAATGAAGATAATTAACTAAGAAATTTTAAGTATTAATTTATGTGATTAATTAGTTATAATTACACAATTAATTCATCTTAATTGTAGATGATTGATTATTACCGAATGCTTTGTGATACATCCTGATTTGTGTTGTGATCTGTAATTTATTTATCTATGATATATATATCTGTGATTTCTGTTTCTGTGATATATTACTATGTGAATATGAAACCCTTGGCCCGTAAAACGGCACTTGAATTTCGATGCGACAGGGAGTCGGATTCCAGTTGGTTATCCGAAACCCACATCGAATTTAATAGTTAATCTTTGTGACTGATAAATTTACTTTATCTATGAATCTGTGAATGAAGAAAAGCGTTATCGATTATACCGCTTATCGATATATCTGTGATGATTGATGTTGCACTATTGTGTGTAAAACCCCTGGACTACACTTTTACACACACAAATATGGATTTCACGTGGAAATCGGTTAAGTCACAGATAATTTAAATTTGATGTTTTTGAAATGGAAATTTTAATTTCAATTGATTTTGAAATTGGAAATTTGGGTTTAAAGTGAAAAGCTTTGGAAACGAGTTTTGAAAGCTATAAGTTAAATCTTGATTTAAAGATTTAATGATATAACCAAATTGAAATGGAAATCGATTTGAAAATCTATGAATGAATCTTTGTGAATGGGGTTAACTTTGTGAATTGAATCTTTTGTTTAAAAGATTAAAAGTGTGGAAATTGTTTAAACCATTGAAGGTTTTTGAAATAAATCTTTTTGTTTAAAAGATTGGAAATGGTAATTTATTTTAACCATTCGAATGAAAAGTTTTAAGCTTTAAAGCTGTGATTTAACTGAGACCCCAGTATCCATATGATTTTTAATTGCGCTCGTTATTCGGTTTAGCCGGGAGAGGACCTTTGTGTCATATAACCCATTCCGAATAGTGATACGATGATATGGATCGCATTTGAAGACCGGTGGTGAAGACCGGGTATTTGCGAGAGCGATATGATGACCTATCAATTTTCTCTGCATCATGGCTCCGGTATAGAGATTCCCTAAGTGATGGGAAGTCCGATCGAGATTGTGAATACCCGGATTTGCAAGGGCTTCTTCGGAAGTGCCTTCGGTTCTGTTCGAACCCGGAACAGACTTGTATGGATGTGTGTCTTACGTTACACTTTGAGATGTAAAGCTGGTTTCTATCAAATACATTTCTGTTGGTGGCGGAGAATTTATTCTCTTAGCTTAACACCCTTCTCTGAGACGTACGAGCTCAGAGGTTATGTAGTTGATGGTTACTAGTGATACATTCCCAATTTGGTAATGTGGCATACGAAGTGCTGTTGATCATTGGTTGATCAAAGCGTGGCTTTGTGAAAAAGCGTGGCTTTGTGAAAAAGCGTGGCTTTATGAAAAAGCGTGGCTTTGTGGACGAGACTTCGTCGAGCCTCACAACCCTGTAATGGTCGAAACAGGAATCTTGCGGCAAAGGTTTGTAGGGGTAGCGCCCCTAGGGTATGTCATTTCCTTCTGGATAAAAGGTGATATCATGGTATGGAGCCCAGATATTTTACCTATGTTGATTATATTTTGTGGCTGTTGCTTTGTGATTGAGGATCCTCGAATAAAGGTTGGTTACGACCGGGGGATGGCATACTTGTGTGTTAGTTACCTAGTTACAGCTGTACAGCGTGAGGTAGCGTCAGTGTGTTAGTTACCTAGTTACAGCTGTACAGCGTGAGGTAGCGTCGGCCTTTTGTTTGCAGAGATCCGGTTAGGATCCGAGGCGTCTTTCCAGAGGCGTTCTATTTCGGTGTAAGGAAGTTCCTTAGCCTGATCATTTGTTGGAAATCCAAAGAAACAATACGAACCCTGTACGGTTTTAGTTGTATTACCTGCTATGGAATGTGGCGGTAACCTGTTATTGAACATGGTAGCTATAGTAGGCATATAATAATGGTTGTATGCTGGCTAAGATTTATATTATATTTCGAAATGTTTTTTTACACTATGTGTAACGACCCGGTATTTTGGACCATTCGCATCCATTATAAGTGTATAGGTAGACACTCATGCCGGAATTGAATTGCACAAAATACCGCTTTGTTAATTTGAATTTGGCAAAACTGAACATATACAGTAAATAAATAATCACAGATCACAGACATAGAGTAATAAGTGCAGCGGAAATAAAAGAGATAGTAGTTCATGAAGCTACTATATAAATGTATAAGATACATTAGAGTTTTACAACAGAAGAGTAATACGATACATCAGAGTTAAACCAGATATAACGGATGAGTAACACGATACATCAGATACAGTCAGAATACATCACTGGAATCATCGAATACTGAAATCGGAATAGATGGCTGGATCTTCAAGCAAAGCTCCAACTTCAAAGGTGAGTCTCGAATACTGGTACACTCAGTCTGACCAGAGCGTAAAGCAAAACACAAGACACTCGAGTCAGGATTAACATTCTTATATTAATAAATCCAACTCAAGTGAAATAGCAATTGAAATACAAGTAACTCAAAGGATGTTTGGAATAACCATCCTTTAAGGATCCGTTAAACTATCTACTATGTAGTAGTGTACGATAAGTAGATAATGTCTATCAGTAATATAAAGATATCAAAATAGCGTTAAGTCATGGCCCATTCCACCCTTAACACATTTTATTCCCAAAAGCATATACAAGACCGTAGTTTCCCCAAAACCGGAAGTCACCAGAGGGCAATCCATATACTAAAGGTACAAAACAAATTCGTAGTGGTCGCGAATAGGGAATACAAGTATGACAAGGCACATGAGGCAATACCCAAGGTAGTGATACTACCGCTTGCCTGATCCGGACTGGTGAGAATGCAACGCCGCAGCGCCCGCAACACCGTGAAACAACACTCCCAAAATCAAGGGTGCACTAATCGACAACAAGTAATGAGTAGTTCGAAGAAGTGTGTTCACTTGAGTTAGCTAATCCTCCATTGGCCCGGCACGGCTCCTGTTTTAGTCATTTCCAATTTGACACAAGTGTCAAGGCTATCCATCATCGTTCTCTTTCTTCAGTCAACACGTACATCATTCCAACCACTTCATTCTGGATCATCACTCCGCGTATAGTTATTAAAGTGGTTTTCGGTTTAGATAGAGAGTATATCCATAACTGATTCCGGTCTCTTTAATAACTTCCGTGATTATTACACCGATTGGTCGTTTAATATATTTCAAAACCAAATCAATTACAATTTCAATTTCAATTCGTAAACCAACATTTCATTTGTCTTTCTAAATCAATTTCCAATATTTACGTTTCAAAACTTCATAATTACCATTTCAAAATCTTATAATTCAATTTCAATCTTTATTTAAAACAATTCAAATATCAATTTAAATTCGTATATAAGTTTCATTCCGAAATCATTTAAATTAACCAAATTTTAACATTCAAATCAATTTGAATTCATTTATCGATTTCATTTAATATTCGTTAAGTAAATTTATCATTCAAACAATTTATTTAATTCCAATTCATTAAATCAATTATTTAAGTTCAACTTCCTTATTTCAAAACTTACAATTTGAATTAAATTAAATTCATCAAATCAAATTCTTTAAATTTCAAGTCTTACATTAATTTCAATAAATCACATTTTATTTCTTGATAAAGAAATTCAATTTCACTTATTTACTTACTTAAATAATTTTCCAAACTTAATTAATAAAGAAACCCAATTTCAATTATTTACGAAGAAAAATTCACTTATTCAAAAGTTCAATTTTACTTATTAAAGAATTCAATTTATTTAATTATTATATAATTCAATCTTATTTAATTATTAAATAGTTCAAAACTTAATTATTAAATAATTTCAAAGTTTAATAATTTCAAACTTAATTATAATTTCAAACTTAATTATAATTTCAAACTTAATTATTAAATCATCTCAACTTAATTCAATCATTTCTCAAATTAAACAACATTCTTTCATCAATTACATTGTTAATATTTTGTTTCATATTATTAAATATTAACGTTTTCCTTTCATTAAAATTCAAATTTCAACTTCATTTCAAAACCATATTATTTATTCAAATAAAATCTTTAATTTATTTTCAAATCAAATTATTGACCAATCGGGTTTTTATTTAATTTCCTATCCTAGGTCAAAGTTTAATTTGGGTATTTATCATTTCAACCCGATTCCAATTCAATTCAAGATCAAAGCATAGTAAAGGGAACTTGCAGTGTGATAACTGGGATGGTGTCAAAGTAAATAAACAAGCAATAACAACAACCAATATCAATCCAATAATCAATTCAAATAATCTCGAAATAACCGTATTAATTCGCATTGTTATTTGTACGAATTAATATAATCATTTCTAGAATCTACACTATCATTTCATGTAGATTAAAGATTATTACACTAATATTTATACGGTTCTTCAATTGTCATTCGATTTCAATTTTAACACTACAGCAATTAATCAAATATACGTTCAATGGTTCAAAGTGTAATTATCACTATTCTACATGTCAATTAATTTAACAATTAAAAGGGGTCATATTCACTAATCAAATTTAACATATAAATCAGTTTTAAAATTTGTTAACTATCCTATATCCATTTCAATTTTGCATACTATTCATCATTTATCACTAACAATTTAACGTCCAATATAAACATCAACAATCAATCAATTATCAACCAAACTGTATTATCATCACATATTAATTAACAGATAATGGTGTCAAATGTCACAGGTGAACTGATACAGGCAATAGCATATATAACAGTGTAATTAACTAACAGCAGTATATTTCAATTGTCGTTTTAAATTGAAATCAAATTTAATAAATAAAAGAACGTTAATCGTGAGTGATTGCTCACCTTTCGAGGCTAGAGATGCACGAGAAGATGACACGGATACGCACACTGAAACAGTCACTGAAATCGAATTGCGAATCCAAGCACGAATTTCAAAGCGACGCTAGATGGACACGATTCGATGGAGAAAACATATACAACGGACAAAGCTGAAAATGGGAAATCGATGAGAATGACTCAAACCAGTTTGATAGAACTAATATAAAAATAAAAATAAATATTACTTCCTTGAAATCAAACATATGCAGATCTATCTATGAACACTTGTATGCAAATTTCATTTAAAAACAAGTATATATTTATATAGACTTTTAATCAAAAGATATGCAAACAAAATATATTGTAAGCCTTTACTGCACGCGTATCTAACACGTGTTTGCATCTAGTATATATTTTCAAAAGCTAATATAAACCTTTATGCCAGCCGAAACTTATACAAACTTATATTATATACTAACCTACATGATATATATACTCGAACAGTCGAACATTATATACATATAAGTTCATAAAACCAACACTGTAAACCACAAAATAAAAGTTTATAAACAAGTAGGTATAACAACCTATATACAGTGGTATAGCATATATGTAGATTCAAATAAACTAAGACATATTTACATGACAGATCCATAAAATTCTTCAAAACAACAAAATTATTGTAACCAACTTCATTGGAAGCTTACGTACAGTTATAGAATTTGTAAACTATTATATATATTTTTAAGTTAGTATTGACTGTAAAACACACATATGTATTAAAACATACATATATTCATACTTTCAAACTATTGATATTAAAGTAACTATAACCATCACTAAACACTATAACAACACTAAATATATCATGTAGTACAAAGTATGCTAGCTAACATACTATATATACAACTCTAAACAAAATATATATGACTACCTGTCATTTACTTACACAAACAGAGGACTGCAACATGCAAGGTCTAGGATGGAAGCACGAAGAGCTCAATAGGTGGAGACTGTGGTTGTCAGGGCGTGGGAAATTTGTGATGGAGGTCGAGAGGAGTGAGGGAACGGCGGCTGGGGATGGAGGGCAGTGGTGGACCTGATGGTGATCGTGAGAGAATGAAGGCGGGTCTAGGCGTGGGCGGAGGCGGAGGGAGGTAGTCGGGTGCGGTTGTGGCCTCGCGGGAAGAGGCGGGCGGATCTCAGCTCAACAAGGAGGAAGAAAGGAAGATATTAAGTGTCGGAGGTGAGCACGGCAAAACGCGGCTGCTGCTGTGCCATGCGCACGGTGATGGTGAAGGGAAGGAAGGTGGGCGTGGAGGCTTTGGGTTGCGGAGGGACTTGGAGCTTTGGTGTTGCTCACGGGTCGGAGTGGAAGAGGGCGGAAGTGCTGCTCGGTGATGGGTTGCTCGAGTATGAGGGAGATGCGGTTGTAGATGGTGGAGATGTCGCCTGGGCTCGATCTACACGTGATTTTGTTTTCAAATTTGTTTTTTTTATGAGAATGAGGAAATGAGATGCAGGCAGAAGAAAGTAAACCAATTATGCTTTCACTAAATATATGCATATGGACAGTCAAGTGATAGCTGGAACCAATAAATGAAATGCCAATTTGTCTTCACAGTTGAGCAAATGAGTTTAGGGAAACGTGCAGACTTTTCACAATTTACAAAGTATTATAACCTTTGCTATAAAGCTGATACACGTTTCACACTAATTTACAAGATAACGAAGGCATTTAACCGGTGATAAAATGATATGGTAGGTACATTAATTATAGAAGGAATACTAATAGTCAATAGGTGAAGAATATAAATTTGTGATGGCTTATACGTTACACGGCTGAAGCTTGAAAAGGTAAAAAGAAAACAAAGTGTCATGGATACGATGCCGAACGACATCTATTTGTAATTCCCATCGCGTATCGAGTCCCAAAACACAGAATTGAATATACCGTTGAGATCAGCACGACCAGACGATCAAAACGGTATATAGATATCGGTGGTACGATTGAATTATAAAAATACGAATTTTCTACTAGCGGAAAATGCGAGAAAAACGTAAGAAAATAAGATCGACGGAGCCAAAGATGTCCGAATTTGAAAAAACGACAAACTGACATCTTGCTCAGAAGATGGTTTAGAATTTTTCTATGTAAAAATATTTAGGTTTCGGAAACATTTTATTTTCATCGTTTTTTAACTGATTAAATTGAAGTAAATTTACGCGCGAAATAAACTTCATATTTTCGGACGAAAATTTACCAGTTGCTATGTTTAACTAGACGCATTCCAAATATCAAATTTATATTTCAAAATTTTATCTTTTAAAATTTCGCAAAATTTCGATTAATAACGTTATTAAAACAGTTGAAATTTACGGGTCGTTACACTCTCCCCCACTCAAAACTTTTCGTCCCCGAAAAGGAACGAGGTAGGAGAATAGAAACAACCAGAAAGAAGAACAGATTTGACATACAAGATAACAATTAATTTAAACCGTATAAATTCAAATTTAACTTAATTGATATTCAATAATTGGTTTAATCCATTTGATTTCACTAAAATCAATCTCAACTATTTCTAAATTCATTATCTTATTATCCAATTATCTTAAATTTACAATTTCTAAAACCATAAATTTGAATAGCCTTTTATTATAATCATATTTTTTCCAGCAATTTAAATTCTTCTTTATTCCAAATTATTGTAGAATTAATTCTACTTAATATATCTAATCACATATACTTAACCCATATAAATTAATTTAAACCATAAAAGTTTCGATTTAAATTAATTTACATCTACTAATTGCTTTTAAATTCAAGGTATTTTCATATGTTGATCAAATTTCAATTTATTAATTCTTTCAAAACAAATTTATTAATTCTTTCAAAACAAATTTATTTCATTATTAACTGAGTTTACTTATTATCCTATCTAACTCTATTAACATCTTTAAAATCAAAATTTAGTGTATAACATTTATTATAAACACTCAAATTTTATTTAAAATTCAATTTATCTTATATATTATCCAATTACATATTCAACTTCTGAATGATTTAGGTAAGTTGTATTAGAATGCAGTTGAACAATATACAAATAAAATTTTCCTAATTCATTTATTTCAAGTGTAAATATTATTCCAAATTTTGGTTTTATTTATAATCAAAATCATCTTTTAACAAAATTTAAGAATTAGGTTTCCGATTAGCTTTAAACAATTTAGAGATATATATAATATATTTATATCAAATCAAATTAAATTTTAAAATAAGATACCTATATATATAAATCAAATTATACTGAAGAAATTCAAATCAAAATATTTTTCAAAACAAAACCGTAGCAAAGCTACAGAATGGTTTCTCCACTTCGAAACTCGAAAATGAATGTCGATGATGCGGCCGCCATCACCGAAATTATTTTCCAGCGACAAAGAGAAGAGCACTGATTTAATCATTTAAAATTCTTAGGAATCATTTATATTCGAAAATACTTTAAATTATACACATTTAAAACTTTAAAACCAAAGTTTGAATTCATCGGAAATTAAATTCTCAAAGTTCTGATTTAAATTCATGTCAATTCCAAATCAATTTATAAACCATGTTTATAAATTCATTTAGAATAATAAATGATAATCAAAATATTATCATTTCAAACAATCAATTTAATTAACTATTTAATTCCAGAAAATTTTACTTATATATTTATAATATAATCATACGAAATTATTTCATTTACCAAATTTGAAAAGAATATTGTGCCAGTTTGCTCTGCTCAAGTGTTTTGGAAATCCTATCGATAGCGTTGATCAGACGAATCGATCGGGAACCCAAATCAACATCAACAACTCAAACAACACAGCATATATTAAATATTTTAAATATTAACTTACAAATACACTTCCTCGCTCGATGATACAAGAATGGATTTCAAAGCAAGGATAGAGATTTAAATTTGATGTAAATCAAATCAAAGAGAATTTTGATTCGATAATAAGTTCGAAACAGAAGATAAGATAATTCAATTAACGGCATTGGGAGATGGACAAACTTATTTAATTCACGGGTAACCTTAACCGGGTCGACCGTAACTTCAAGAATAAGACCGATGCTGAATTTTCGAGGAAAATCAATCACTCGATCTCAATTATGGAATTCAGGTATAGCAGGGAATAGATAGCATCGTAAACCGAGGATACATAAATCTCCGGTAAATCGATGCCTATTATAAAGGAGTTTTGCTCCTTTACGAATCATTCGAAGTTTGGCGAGACCGCCGATTCACTATAAGGGTCATTCGAAGTGGAGTTATGTGATACTCCAGAACTAAAAGGAGACGAATAGTGAGGGACACGAATGAAATTTGGAACCGTAGGGAACGTTCCAAAATTCAAAGAAATCGAGTTGAAAGGAAGAGATTGAAACTCGAATGAGAGTGATTCTGTAAATACATTTACCCTATATGTTAAGTTTTGCCTAGAGCTACCAAAGCTCTGATACCAACTGTAACGACCCGGTATTTTGGACCATTCGCATCCATTATAAGTGTATAGGTAGACACTCATGCCGGAATTGAATTGCTCAAAATACCGCGTTGTTAATTTAAATTTGGCAAAACTGAACATATACAGTAAATAAATAATCACAGATCACGGACACAGAGTAATAAGTGCAGCAGAAATAAAAGAGATAGTAGTTCATGAAGCTACTATATAAATGTATAAGATACATCAGAGTTTTACAACAGAAGAGTAATACGATACATCAGAGTTAAACCAGATACAACGGATGAGTAACATGATACATCAGATACAATCAGAATACATCACTGGAATCATCGAATACTGAAAGCGGAATAGATGGCTGGATCTTCAAGCAAAGCTCCAACTTCAAAGGTGAGTCTCGAATACTGGTACACTCAGTCTGACCCGAGCGTAAAGCAAAACACAAGACACTCGAGTCAGGATTAACATTCTTATATTAATAAATCCAACTCAAGTGAAATAGCAATTGAAATACAAGTAACTCAAAGGATGTTTGGAATAACCATCCTTTAAGGATCCGTTAAACTATCTACTATGTAGTAGTGTACGATAAGTAGATAATGTCTATCAGTAATATAAAGATATCAAAATAGCGTTAAGTCATGGCCCATTCCACCCTTAACACATTTTATTCCCAAAAGCATATACAAGACCGTAGTTTCCCCAAAACCGGAAGTCACCAGAGGGCAATCCATATACTAAAGGTACAAAACAAATTCGTAGTGGTCGCGAATAGGGAATACAAGTATGACAAGGCACATGAGGCAATACCCAAGGTAGTGATACTACCGTTTGCCTGATCCGGACTGGTGAGAACGCAACGCCGCAGCGCCCGCAACACCGTGAAACAACACTCCCAAAATCAAGGGTGCACTAATCGACAACAAGTAATGAGTAGTTCGAAGAAGTGTGTTCACTTGAGGTAGCTAATCCTCCATTGGCCCGACACGGCTCCTGTTTTAGTCATTTCCAATTTGACACAAGTGTCAAGGCTATCCATCATCGTTCTCTTTCTTCAGTCAACACGTACATCATTCCAACCACTTCATTCTGGATCATCACTCCGCGTATAGTTATTAAAGTGGTTTTCGGTTTAGATAGAGAGTATATCCATAACCGATTCCGGTCTCTTTAATAACTTCCGTGATTATTACACCGATTGGTCGTTTAATATATTTCAAAACCAAATCAATTACAATTTCAATTTCAATTCGTAAACCAACATTTCATTTGTCTTTCTAAATCAATTTCCAATATTTACGTTTCAAAACTTCATAATTACCATTTCAAAATCTTATAATTCAATTTCAATTTTTATTTAAAACAATTCAAATATCAATTTAAATTCGTATATAAGTTTCATTCCGAAATCATTTAAATTAACCAAATTTTAACATTCAAATCAATTTGAATTCATTTATCGATTTCATTTAATATTCGTTAAGTAAATTTATCATTCAAACAATTTATTTAATTCCAATTCATTAAATCAATTATTTAAGTTCAACTTCCTTATTTCAAAACTTACAATTTGAATTAAATTAAATTCATCAAATCAAATTCTTTAAATTTCAAGTCTTACATTAATTTCAATAAATCACATTTTATTTCTTGATAAAGAAATTCAATTTCACTTATTTACTTACTTAAATAATTTTCCAAACTTAATTAATAAAGAAACCCAATTTCAATTATTTACGAAGAAAAATTCACTTATTCAAAAGTTCAATTTTACTTATTAAAGAATTTAATTTATTTAATTATTATATAATTCAATCTAATTTAATTATTAAATAGTTCAAAACTTAATTATTAAATAATTTCAAAGTTTAATAATTTCAAACTTAATTATAATTTCAAACTTAATTATAATTTCAAACTTAATTATTAAATCATCTCAACTTAATTCAATCATTTCTCAAATTAAACAACATTCTTTCATCAATTACATTGTTAATATTTTGTTTCATATTATTAAATATTAACGTTTTCCTTTCATTAAAATTCAAATTTCAAATTCATTTCAAAATCATATTATTTATTCAAATAAAATCTTTAATTTATTTTCAAATCAAATTATTGACCAATCGGGTTTTTATTTAATTTCCTATCCTAGGTCAAAGTTTAATTTGGGTATTTATCATTTCAACCCGATTCCAATTCAATTCAAGATCAAAGCATAGTAAAGGGAACTTGTAGTGTGATAACTGGGATGGTGTCAAAGTAAATAAACAAGCAATAACAACAACCAATATCAATCCAATAATCAATTCAAATAATCCCGAAATAACCGTATTAATTCGCATTGTTATTTGTACGAATTAATATAATCATTTCTAGAATCTACACTATCATTTCATGTAGATTAAAGATTATTACACTAATATTTATACGGTTCTTCAATTGTCATTCGATTTCAATTTTAACACTACAGCAATTAATCAAATATACGTTCAATGGTTCAAAGTGTAATTATCACTATTCTACATGTCAATTAATTTAACAATTAAAAGGGGTCATATTCACTAATCAAATTTAACATATAAATCAGTTTTAAAATTTGTTAACTATCCTATATCCATTTCAATTTTGCATACTATTCATCATTTATCACTAACAATTTAACATCCAATATAAACATCAACAATCAATCAATTATCAGCCAAACTGTATTATCATCACATAATTAATTAACAGATAATGGTGTCAAATGTCACAGGTGAACTGATACAGGCAATAGCATATATAACAGTGTAATTAACTAACAGCAGTATATTTCAATTGTCGTTTTAAATTGAAATCAAATTTAATAAATAAAAGAACGTTAATCGTGAGTGATTGCTCACCTTTCGAGGCTAGAGATGCACGAGAAGATGACACGGATACGCACACTGAAACAGTCACTGAAATCGAATTGCGAATCCAAGCACGAATTTCAAAGCGACGCTAGATGGACACGATTCGATGGAGAAAACAGATACAACGGACAAAGCTAAAAATGGGAAATCGATGAGAATGACTCAAACCAGTTTGATAGAACTAATATAAAAATAAAAATAAATATTACTTCCTTGAAATCAAACATATGCAGATCTATCTATGAACACTTGTATGCAAATTTCATTTAAAAACAAGTATATATTTATATAGACTTTTAATCAAAAGATATGCAAACAAAATATATTGTAAGCCTTTACTGCACGCGTATCTAACACGTGTTTGCATCTAGTATATATTTTCAAAAGCTAATATAAACCTTTATGCCAGCCGAAACTTATACAAACTTATATTATATACTAACCTACATGATATATATACTCGAACAGTCGAACATTATATATATATATATATAAGTTCATAAAACCAACACCGTAAACCACAAAATAAAAGTTTATAAACAAGTAGGTATAACAACCTATATACATTGGTATAGCATATATGTAGACTCAAATAAACTAAGACATATTTACATGACAGATCCATAAAATTCTTCAAAACAACAAAATTATTGTAAGCAACTTCATTGGAAGCTTACGTACAGTTATAGAATTTGTAAACTATTATATATATTTTTAAGTTAGTATTGACTGTAAAACACACATATGTATTAAAACATACATATATTCATACTTTCAAACTATTGATATTAAAGTAAGTATAACCATCACTACACACTATAACAACACTAAATATATCATGTAGTACAAAGTATGCTAGCTAACATACTATATATACAACTCTAAACAAAATATATATGACTACCTGTCATTTACTTACACAAACAGAGGACTGCAACATGCAAGGTCCAGGATGGAAGCACGAAGAGCTCAATAGGTGGAGACTGTGGTTGTCAGGGCGTGGGAAATTTGTGATGGAGGCCGAGAGGAGTGAGGGAACGGGGGCTGGGGATGGAGGGCAGTGGTGGACCTGACGGTGATCGTGAGAGAATGAAGGCGGGTCTGGGCGTGGGCGGAGGCGGAGGGAGGTAGTCGGGTGCGGTTGTGGCCTCGCGGGAAGAGGCGGGCGGATCTCAGCTCAACAAGGAGGAAGAAAGGAAGATGTTAAGTGTCGGAGGTGAGCACGGCAAAACGCGGCTGCTGTTGTGCCATGCGCGCGGTGATGGTGAAGGGAAGGAAGGTGGGCGTGGAGGCTTTGGGTTGCGGAGGGACTTGGAGCTTTGGTGTTGCTCACGGGTCGGAGTGGAAGAGGGCGGAAGTGCTGCTCGGTGATGGGTTGCTCGAGTATGAGGGAGATGCGGTTGTAGATGGTGGAGATGTCGCCTGGGCTCGATCTACACGTGATTTTGTTTTCAAATTTGTTTTTTATGAGAATGAGGAAATGAGATGCAGGCAGAAGAAAGTAAACCAATTATGCTTTCACTAAATATATGCATATGGACAGTCAAGTGATAGCTGGAACCAATAAATGAAATGCCAATTTGTCTTCACAGTTGAGCAAATGAGTTTAGGGAAACGTGCAGACTTTTCACAATTTACAAAGTATTATAACCTTTGCTATAAAGCTGATACACGTTTCACACTAATTTACAAGATAACGAAGGCATTTAACCGGTGATAAAATGATATGGTAGGTACATTAATTATAGAAGGAATACTAATAGTCAATAGGTGAAGAATATAAATTTGTGATGGCTTATACGTTACACGGCTGAAGCTTGAAAAGGGCAAAAGAAAACTAAGTGTCATGGATACGATGCCGAACGATATCTATTTGTAATTCCCATCGCGTATCGAGTCCCAAAACATAGAATTGAATATACCGTTGAGATCAGCACGACCAGACGATCAAAACGGTATATAGATATCGGTGGTACGATTGAATTATAAAAATACGAATTTTCTACTAGCGGAAAATGCGAGAAAAACGTAAGAAAATAAGATCGACGGAGCCAAAGATGTCCGAATTTGGAAAAACGACAAACTGACATCTTGCTCAGAAGATGTTTTAGAATTTTTCTATGTAAAAATATTTAGGTTTCGGAAACATTTTATTTTCATCGTTTTTTAACTGATTAAATTGAAGTAAATTTACGCGCGAAATAAACTTTCATATTTTCGGACGAAAATTTACCAGTTGCTATGTTTAACTAGACGCATTCCAAATATCAAATTTATATTTCAAAATTTTAGCTTTTAAAATTTCGATTAATAACGTTATTAAAACAGTTGAAATTTACGGGTCGTTACACTGTGCACTAGTAATAATATCAAAAGAGTTTTGATTTTGCGTAGTAAGCATGTTTGACTATCATAAGGAGAAATCTCCTCCAATTCTGCAATTGCATTGTGTGTGTGGCGGGAGGCCTTATGGTAGTTTCATTTTCGAAAGCATTGCGGATTTCAATGTTTAAAAGCCTTTTTGTGTTTTGTTAAAGATGAACTGTTTTTGTTGCTCATACCAGTCCCATGACTGACCTGGAGTTTATTGTTCCCTTCCTAAACTCTGGGTGCCCACCATTTTCCACACGGGCAGTCTAGAGTTGGGTTTTTCATATATTCAGGTTTAGTAGATTATCTGGAGCTAGTTCAGTTCTTGGAGTTCATGGACTGACGTTGCTTATCTTGGAGCATTCTATTGGAGACATTCTATCCACTGCTGGTGTTATCTATTTTCTTTCCACTGCTATTTCTTGTATCATATCTCTGATGTATATTGATATCTGTTGTATCATTCTGTTGTATCATATTGTATCAGATTTTGTATCTGTCATTGTATCAATGTTATGTAATTGATATATTCTTTTTCCGCTGTGTTGTTATACTTAATGGTGTTATAAGCTCCAGCGACTCGGATTTGAACGGTCGAATCTATGGCATTCGAGTACGATGTAAAGTATGGATGTCGATTTTCGAACGTGCAAAATCCATATCGTTACATTCACAATCCCGATCGGATTTCCCATCACTTAGGAAATCTCTATATCGGCGCGACTCAGTGCAGAGACAATCGATAGGTCATCCTATCGTTCTCGCAAATACCCGGTCTTCAAATGCTATCCATTTACGTCGTATCACTATTCGGAATGGGTTATATGACACAAAGGTCCTCTCCCGGCTAAACCGAATAACGAGCACAATTAAAAATCATATGGATACTGGGGTCTCAGTTAAATCACAGCTTAAAGCCCAAAACTTTTCATTCGAATGGTTAAAACAAATTACCATTTCCAATCTTTTAAACAAAAAGATTTATTTCAAAAACCTTCACTGGTTTAAACAATTTCTACACTTTTAATCTTTTAAACAAGAAGATTCAATTCACAAAGTTAACCTCGTTCACAAAGATTCATTCATAGATTTTCAAATCGATTTCCATTTCAATTGGATTAACTCGTTAAATCTTTAAATCAAGATTTAACCTATAGCTTTCAAAACTTGTTTCCAAATATTCATTCCTTATGTGAAAGCTATTATTATTTGAAACCAAGTAGTTTCGTTTCATAAAAATCCAGTTATATTTACACGAGTTAAAACCCTTGAATTAAATTCAAAATTCCCAAATCAATACCTTTAAAATGGTTTAACCCATATATAACCTGTATAGCATCTTTAATCCCTAGTTTCAAATCATAGAATTCAATTTCAAACTTGAATTCAAATTTAAATCAAATTATTTAAATTTCAAAACTCGATTAAGTTATTCAAAATAACTTTTATCTTTGAAATTCCATTTCAAAAGCTTTTCATATTAAACCCCAATTTCCAATTTCGAAATCAATTGAAATTAAAATTTCAATTTCAAAAACATCAAATTTACATCATCTGTGACTTAACCGATTTCCACGTGAAATCCATATTTGTGTGTGTAAAAGTGTAGTCCAGGGGTTTCACACAATAGTGCACAACATCAATCATCACAGATATATCGATAAGCGGTATAATCGATAACGCTTATCTTCATTCACAGATTCATAGATAAAATAAATTTATCAGTCACAAAGATTCACTATTACAATTCGATGTGGGTTTCGGATAACCAACTGGAATCCGACTCCCTGTCGCATCGAAGTTTAAATGACGTTTTACGGGCTAAGGGTTTCATATTCACATAGTAATATATCACAGAAACAGAAATCACAGATATATATATCGTAGATAAGTAAATTACAGATCACAACATAAATCAGGATGTATCACAAAGCATCATATATCAGGGATATCAAACAAATCAACCATTCAACGAAATCCAAACATCCATAAGTGGAATTAAATGTTCTTTAATTACTTTATTAAATAAATAAATTATCCCAAAACTCAATCAAATTTAGATTTAGTTCCAGATTTCTAAATTTGATTCAACTGGTCTAAGTTCTTTCTTTACAAGTCAAAAATCCCGTTTAAATTCACATTCCTTTTTAACCTTTCAAATACTTTAAAAGTTTAAACAAGTTAAGAATTTATTTACTCACAAACTAATTTGATTTAACTTTGATTTTAAACTTTAATTTAAAAATCAAACTTCATTTTAAAACTTTAAGATTCAAAAGTTTATTTGAATCTAAACTCCATACTAGATTTAAACTTTGTTTAAATCTAACTCACAATTTAATTTTTATTTAAATTTGGTTCAAATTCAAATTTCCATCAGGTTACAAAAATCCTGTACCCTGTTTTAATTTACCCGAGGCAAAGAAAAATTCTTCGAGTCACGCCTCCCCCTGCTTCGAGCAAATCACCCACAAACCCGAGCTCCACTTCGAGTTACTCATTTTTTTCAACTCCTTCGAGAAGAACACGCCCTGACTTCGAGCTGTGACCCGAGCCACCTTCATCTTCCCAAACTCAACAACCATCACCGATACCAACTGACATCGCGTGCATGTGCACGCGGCGGCGCCGGTGCTCTGGCGAATGATGAGGTCTCCATCACGTCGCGATTTATCACCACATTAATCTCATATCATTATCCAACTCGATCGCGTACCCAATCGAAAACGAGAAAAATTCGAGAAGCTCGAACCCATCATAACCCACAAATCGATCTCGCTGCCACTCCTCCGATCACTTGAAGACTTGCGCTTCCGGCCATGGCATCGTCACCCATCAAGCTTCCACCCTCCTAAATCGCATGAAGCTTGATCGCACAAAGATGACGAACTCATCACTTTACTGACACGTTCAAAAACTCTAACTAAAACCCTACCATGATCTCGTATCCAAACCTCACACAATAGAAAATTTATTGTATATTTTTCTTGAGATCACAATCATATGTACTTGCTTCAATTCAAGTTTCAGAAATTATTATTTATCCAAACACTAGAAATTAAAAGAAATACGATTTTTGTTCAACCACAAACCGCTCTTTGAATATGCAGTTAAAATTCTTCGTTTTTGTTTTAAAAATCATATTTTGCAGTAAGAATTCAAACTATGAACTTGAATTATTATTTTACATAAATCAATTTTATTCAATTCCTACTTAGTTACCTGTAAAATGAAGTTACGGTGTATACTTTACGATAAGGGTTTAAATCAGTTTTTAAAAATCTTAATTAAGATTTAAACTTCTTGACTAACTGAAAACTTAAAGTTTACAATGATCAGTTGAAAGCAAATTTGAGTTTGAATGAATATCAATCCCTGTAATTCATAACAGAGACAACCAATATACAGAGTAATCTATATGCACAGAATGATATTCAAAGTTCAAACAGGTACAATATCATATCACAAATGGATCACCTTTACTGATTTAATTAAACTCAAAATTTTAAAACTTGATGTTTACTCACTTAGTAGAAAAGAACAGAGTTTGCTCACCTGAGATATAATTAAAACAGAGAACAAACTTTTTGTTGAAAAGCAAAATTGCTAACTTGATTTCCTGGAAATCTTCTTGTTTGTTTTAGTTGGATTAGATTTGAATTTGTAAAATGATGATACTTATTCCTTTTTCTTTTTCTGGTTTGCTAAGTTTCTTTGTGAACGAAAATGACATAAGAAAGGTGTATATAGAAAGATGTTTTCAGGAGATAGGTTTTGTACAGGGTAATATAATTCTTGTTTGTACAATATCAGACCAGAGATATATTTTCCTTTCAGGCTTGCTAAGTTATGATGAATGAACTGAAATGAGGAAGTACACAGGGATATAATGGTACAGGTGATATAGTTTTTTTTATTTTGTTTGTACCATATAGGGTGATAAAAATGTATTTGTACAAGCATCAGAGATTTTTTTCTTTGCTTTGCTTGTTTGACTCGGCTGAATAACTTTTTAGTTTCGGGGCTGATGGATCATAGCATTAATTAGCTTGTACAAACACATATATTTATTTGGTTCCTTCTTTTGCAAGCTTCATTCACATGTATATATTTACTTATTTCATTCCTTTGCAATACTTTATATATACTCACGTGTTTACACTCTTATATGTTTACTTGTTTACCTGATTGAGTGTATTTTATTCCCATTTCTTTTTGACTTATACTTTGTTTACATACTTGTATTCAGTTATGTTATACTTGTGTACATACATTTTTGTTCTATTGCTTTGTATTTTAAATGAAGTTCTAGTTACATGTTGTTATAATTTATCTATTTGTTACTTTATATTTAGATAAACTTCTATTATAAATTTTACTTTAATACTTATATTTCTATATATATATTTATTTATTTAATAAATTCAAATTATTATTAACCATAAATTCTAAATTTTAAAATTTAAAATTACTTATTTATTTGTTTTATACTTGTGTCAATTATCTATATTTTATACAATTTCAAATTTACTCTTTATATGCACATATACATATATAGATTCACATATATATATACAATTTCTAAATTTAAAATGATTTAATATATTTTTATTTAACTTCGGGGAAACTCGATCACTAAAATCAATTGATTTTACAGATTTTATTCAAAGACTAAATAAATTATCAATTTAAATTCATACAAAATTCGGGGTCGTTACACCTAGGGTATGTCCATTCCTTCTGGAAAAAGGTGGTATCAGGTATGGAGCTCTGGTATTTAACCTATGTGGTTGCTCCAATCTCATTTACTGTGTGATTATTGCTTTGTGATCGAGGCGCCTCGGATAAAGGTCCCAATGGACCGGGGGTGGAATATCTCAGGTTTACTACCCGGGAAGGGGGTAACTGGCCTTATGTTGGCAGAGAGCCAGGCGGTTCTCGGGGCGTCCCGCCAGAGGCGTTCCCATGTGGCATAGGAAGTTCCTTAGCCTAACCATTTGTTGGAAAATCCAAAGAAACAATACGAGCCCTTTACGATTGCAGTTGTATAACCTGTCTCCTCAGGCGGCAGCTATAGCAGGCATAATATAATGGTACCTATGCCGGCTAAGATTAATATTGTATTTTCGAAATGATTTTGTACACTATGAACTAGTAATAATATCAAAAGAGTTTTCTTGCGTAGGAAGCATGTTTGACTATCATAAGAAGCAATCTCCTCCAAGTCTGCGATTGCATTGTGTGTGTGGTGGGAGGTCTTATGGTAGTTTCATTTTCCAAAAGCATTGCGGATTTCAATATTTAAAATTATTTTGTTGTTGTTTTAAAAGATAAACTGTTTCTGTTACTCACACCAGTCCCATGACTAACCTGGATTTTATTGTTCCCTTCCTAAACTCTGGGTGCCCACAATTTTCCACACGGGCAGTCTAGAGTTGGGTTTTTCAGATAATCAGGTTCAGTTGTCATTGGAGCTAGTTCTGTTTTGGAGATCATGACTGACATTGTGGTTCGAGCTTGATGTTGGAGTTATTTGACTTATTCTCTTTGGAGGATCATTTGGAGTTATCACTTCTGTAACATCCCAGATTTTATTAAATTAAATTTAGTAATTTATTTGAATTTTTGGATGAATTAAAATTTGGAAAAGATTTTTTTTATAAATAAATAAAATAAAATATATACAAAATGAAATGCAATATACTTACACACATAATACAAACAAAAATATATCTACAAATTCAAACCATATGCTTGCCGTGAGTATATGAGAATAAGAAAGGTAGTAGGAAGATAGAAGCATGTAAGAAGATATCTTTTGATAAAACAAGATTTGTACTTGCATAAGAGAATAGGACTGCATGTAAACAAGAATTGAAACATGAGCATTTAATGCCATCAGTTCTAGCACGCAAAAGAAAGAGTATTAGCCACCATATTTATAAAAAAAATCTTTGGTTGCAAATGTACTTATAATAAAACATGCTGGAAATATACAAAGAAACCATATTGGCATTAAATGCTATTACTCTCTCACATGAACAAAAATCATATCAGCCACCGTTGAAACAGAAAAAAAGCCTCTGGTTGTACAAAACCAATGTAAAGAAAATGTACAAAGTAATTATACCCAGTACAATACAAGGAAAAAGTCTTGCTTCAGTATTTTACAAAAGCCTATACACTTCTTTCATATATCAACTTCCATATTTTTCTTCGTTCAAACAACTTAGCAAACCCTGAAAAGAAAATAAAAGGGCAACATCACTTTTATATTGAAAAGGAAATTTACTGAAGGAAAGAAGATCCAAGAAGCATCAAAACTGCATTTATTATCCAAACCAAAGTGCTCTCAGTTTCAACCATATTAAGTGAGTAAACTTATCTTTAAAAGGTTGAAGATTTATATTGAAAACAGTTAAAACTTCATTTATGAACTCCTTTGTTCATGCTTCAGTATGTAATGTTGTAGTGATGCTCTGTGTAGGCTCTGTAAACATTTATGCAGGGCTTATGTTTGTTTCCAAACTTAAGTTCATCTGCCGTTAATCTCTGATAAGCCTTGGTTTTTCAAATAATCAAGTTGATTTAATCCTCAAACAAGAATTTCAAAGTTATTTAAACATACAGTAAGTTATTCTTACTGTAACCTTGTTTTACAGGTATTAAAAGTAAAATTTTGTGAAAAATTGATTGTTGAAAATTATTACTTCGAGATTACAATCTGAATCTATGCTAAGAACTATGATTTTTAAAACAAGAATCTAGATTTTTAGATTTATATAAAAAGGGCAGTTCGTATATGAACAAAATTGGCATTCCTATCAATATCTCATGATCGAATCAATTAAAAATGCTGAATCTTGTTGTGTAGCAAGTTTAACCCTCCATGAATCCAAGAAAAATGCGTAAGGATTTTTTTATTGCATAGATTTTTAGGTCGATTCGAATTTAGGGTTTTAGCAACCGGTTTGCAGTGAGTGAGAAGTGAGGTGATTTCATCACCTAGGAGTGACCGAGTGACACGCGACGATGGGGAAAGGTAGCGTGGGGGTGTTGACAAGACATGGCCGAAGTTACGGCGTCGCAGGTGATCTGTGCGGCGATGGCGAGGGGGATATGTTCGTTTTGGTTGAGCTTCAGTTTCGACCAGGAGGCAAAAATTCGATTTGAATTGTTGAAGGCGATTTGGGTTTTGGTTTACGTGTTGATAGGGGATTTCCGACTTGCCGATGATCGTGATGATCATCGGAGTCGCGACGAACCACCGTGCACGTGCACGGTGGCGTGAGTGTGTCAGCGATATTGGAGGGGGCTTCGACTCGAATGAAACTCGAGGAAATGGAGGGGATGCTTCGAAGTAGACTGGGTGCCTGCGTGGGTTTGTGGTATAGTGCTGCAGATCTAAGTTTTAACTTAATTTAAACTAAGAGAAAAAAAAGAAAAAGAAAGGAAACAGGGACGAGGGGAGATGAGGAAGACGCGGGAATGTTGCTGGAAACACTCGAGTTTTACTCGAGTCAATTATCATTTTACTCGGGTTTTTGTACATGGGTTTAAGCCCAAACAAAGGTCAAGTTATAATGTAAAACAGGTTAATTAGTACATTATCGTGAAGTTGAGGGTTAAAGTAAACTAAAAATAAAAACTTTTTCTAACTGTAATAAATTGATTTCTAAAGTATAACGAAGATTTTCAAATAATAATTAAGGTAAATAAATTTTTATTAATTAATAATTTGAAAAGAGATTAAGGATGATATACAAGGTTGTAATTAAGATTGATTAATGAACAATTAAGTTAATAAATGTAAATTGGAAGTTAATTAAAATAACTAATTAAGAAACAATAAATCGAGTCAATTAAGATTTAATTTATTTTATCCAAGTTTATAATTGATTTTGAAATAGTTAATAAGAATAATTATATGGTTAATTATTAAATCACATTCACTCTGATTTGTTAAATAACTAACTATTGCTATGCACTACATTGATGTTCTGTTATGATACTGTGTGATGTAAATTGCCATGTACTGCACTGTGATTGTGGTTTGTTCTGTATTGATGTAAAAACCTTGTTTGTCCGTAAAACGACATTTAAACCTCGATGCGACAGGGGATCGGATTTCAGTTTGTTATCCGAAACCCACATCGAATCTATGAATTGTTGTGAACAACATATCCACATGTTTTTGAAATTAACGCTCACTATTCGGGTTACCCATTCCGAATAGTGATACGTCGTATATGGATGGCATTTGAAGACCGGCGGTGAAGACCGGATATTTTTCGAAAATGAAAGGACAACCTGTCGAATGTCTCTGCACTGAGTTGCTCCGGTATAGAGATTTATATCACTCTTTTGTGATGGGAAGTTCGGACGTGATTGGAAATTACCCGGAATTGCAAGGGCTTCGTAAGAAGTGCCTTCGGTTCTGTTCGATCCCGGAACAGACTTGTATGGATACATGTCTGACATTACACTTTGAGATATAAAGCTGATTTCTTTCAAATACATTTCTGTTGGTGGGGGAGAATTTATTCTCTTAGCTTAACACCCTTCTCTGAGACGTACGAGCTCAGAGGTTATGTAGTTGAAATTTATCAGCGATATATCCCAATTTGGTAATGTGACATGCTGAGTGTTGCTGTGTGATGATCAGTGTTTGATCATTTGCGATATGATCATTTGTTTGATCTTATATCTTTGTGATCATAGGTTGATCGTTTGTTTGACCCGAAGCATGGCTTTGTGACAAAGCGTAGCTTTGTGGACGAGACTTCGTCGAGCCTCACACCCCGGAAATGGTCGAAACAGGAAGGATGCGGCAAGGTTCTAGGGAGTAGCGCCCCTTAGTGTATGTCATTCCTTCTGGATAAAGGTGGTATCATGGTATGGAGCCCATATACTTAACCTCTGTGGTTACTGCATTATTATTATTATGTGGTTGTTGGAAATCGAGGATCCTCGGGAAGATCGGTGACGATCGGGGGATGGCATACGCGTGTCAGTAGTTACCTATTTTTGCAGAGGTAACCCGGCCTTGTGTTGGCAGAGATCTAACCGTAATGTTAGGTTATTTCTCGGGTCGTCTATTCCAGGGACGTACCCATCGTGGATAGGAAGTTCCTTAGCCTGACCATTTGTTGGAAATCCAAAGAAACAATACGAACCTTCTACAGTTTTAGTTGTAGAACCTGCCATTTAATATGGTAGCTATAGTAGGCATACTATAATGGTACCTATGCTGGCTAAGATTTATATTCTACTTTCGAAATGTTTTTTTTCCACTATGCACTAATAATAATATCAAAAAGGATTTGATTTTGCGTAGTAAGCATCTTTGACTATCATAAGAAGAAATCTCCTCCAAGTCTGCGTTTGCATTGTGTGTGTGGCGGGAGGTCTTATGGTAGTTTCATTTTCCAAAAGCATTGCGAATTTACTTTAAATTCTTTTATTGTCCGTTTTTAAAAGATAAACTGTTTTGTTTACTCATACCAGTCCCATGACTGACCCGGAGTTTATTGTTTTCTTTTCTAAACTCTGGGTGCCCATTATTTCCACACGGGCAGCCTAGTAGCAGGTTTTCCGTATTTTGGACTAAGCTGTATTTTGGAGCTCTTATCTTGGAAATATTCTTAGGAGCTTTTTGGAGATCTCAGGTGTTTAGCTTTTGGGAGTCTGTTATCACTTCTTTTATCTGAAGACTTTTGGATATATGATCACTGTTGTATTATCATGATGTTGTATTTGGAGTTGTAGTATCTGTATTAAATACTCTGATGTAGTATGGATTATATATATCGATGTTGTATCCGTGATGATATTTATGATATTGATTCTGTTCCGCTGTTTAATATTCATCTAATTGTTGTTATAAGCTCCATCCGAACTGAAATTTGACGTTTGAATTTCGGCAGTCGAATACAAGTGAAGTATTTAATGTCTATTTTCAAAAGAAGAATTTTGGGTCGTGACAAATTGGTATCAGAGCTTTTGGTTGAGTAAGAACTTAAGCTACGGAGTATAACACATTAGATGGCTCATTAGAGATAGGGTGAAGTATACCCTAGAATGAGTATAAACAAGACTGTAACTCAAAAATTTGTTAGTCTATTTCTTTCACTGCTGATATTCCTTAAGATATTCGTCCGTATATCTAAATCAATTTTCTTACTAATTTCAGATAAGTAAGAATGAGCGGACGCAGAGGAAGACCAAGGGGTCAAGTAAATGCCCCAGCACAAAACCAAGGTCCTCCAGCAGTAGTCGCAGCAATGGATATCCAGCATCAGCCGGATCTGGCTGATTTGAATAAGAAATTCAAAAGGCTTGGTGGCAAACCATTCACCGGCAAGGAGTCAATTATTGAGGCTCAAGCATGGGTAAGATCGTGTGAGAAAATTTTTAAAGGGCTTAAGTTGCAAGACGAGCAGAAGAGACTTATAGCTTCTTGGCAACTCCAAGAGGAAGCCTCAGCCTGGTGGGAAACAGTTATTGTTGATGAATCCGAGGAAGAGTTTTCTTGGGATCGTTTTAAGGAGGTGTTTGAAAAACGTTATATGCCGTCGGCGGGAATTTCCAGAATGTATCAAGAATTTTTGGATTTAAAGCAAGGAAGCCTGACATTTGAAGAGTACTTAAACAAGTTCAACGAACTATCCCGTTTTGGTCCAGAGTTGTTAAACACGCCTCTTAAGAAAAATGAAAGGTTTATCCGTGGAATGAACCAGAAATATCACGAAAGGATGACTGCACACGTGAAGGAATCTTTTTTTGATCTTATTGATATGGGATACAGGTATGCTACACTGGATATGCAGGAGATTCCAAAGGAAGGAGGAAATTCAAACAATCAGAACTGGAAGAAAAGGAAGTTTGGGGGCAAGAAGCCACAGCAAGGCAATGATAAAAAGAACCGTCAAGGAAATTCGACAAGCAATATAACTTGTTACAACTGCCAAGAGAAGGGCCATTATTCAAGCAGCTGCACAAAACCAAAGAAGCAAGTTAACAAGGAACAACCGGTGAAGAATAATCAGGGAGCTAAGGAATGCTATAATTGTCACAAGTCTGGACATGTTATTAAGAATTGCCCACTAATGAAGCCAGCACAGGTGGCAAATGTTTACGCGATAAAGAAAGATCCTTCAACTTCGAAAGCTGATAAAGGAAAAGGTGTTCTGGAAGGTAACCTTAATATTAATGGTAGAACTGTTAGAGTTTTATTTGACTCGGGAGCTTCACATAGTTTTATCTCCCAACAAACCGTAAGAGAATTAGGACTTAAAGCTAGATTTTCTGCCGATCCTATTTGCGTGAAAAATCCGGTTGGAGGTCCCGCAAATCTTTGCTTATATTGTAAGAAAGTTCCTATTTCATATGATAGTTATCAATTTCCTATCAACCTATATATCCTCAAATTTAATGAATTTGAAATCATACTCGGAATGAACTGGTTATCGAAATACGAAGCTATATTGGATTGTAATAATCGGACCGCTTTGGTCAAAACGGACTTTGGAAATTTTATTGAAATCTCTTGTGAGAATCCGAGTCCAAGAAGGGATAGATTGATGTATACTTTGGGATATCCTGAACCCACTTTGCAGTCTATACCTATTGTTCGGGAATTTTCCGACGTATTTGAAGAAGTAAATTCCTTACCTCCGCACAGAGAAATAAATTTCCGAATTGACTTAATACCCAATGCTCGTCCTGTTGTTCACGCGAGTCGCAGGATGGCACCTAGGGAGAAAATTGAATTAGTCAATCAAACTGGAGATTTGCTGAAGAAAGGATTGATTCGCCCTAGTGTTTCCGAATGGGGTTCAGCCGTCGTATTTGTAGCTAAATCAGACGGGTCTTTGAGATTGTGTGTAGATTACCGTGATCTCAATAAACAAACTCTCAAGAACAAATTCCCTTTACCTAGAATTGACGATCTATTTGATCAACTTCATGGCGCTCGATTCTTTTCTAAGATGGATCTAGCTCAGGGATTCCATCAACTGCGAATAGCTGAGGATTGTGTTCATTTTACTGCTTTTAGAGGTCCAGATATGTTCTACGAGTGGTTAGTTATGCCTTTCGGACTGACCAACGCTCCTGCGTACTTCGTGGATTTAATGACCCGAGTATTTCGAGAAGTGTTGAACAAATTTGTCCTTGTATTTATTGATGATATCTTAATTTTCTCCAAAACTGAAGAGGAGCATTCTGAACATCTCAGAATCGTTTTGGAAATATTGAGGACGAATGTCTTATTCGCTAAATTTTCTAAGTGTCACTTTTGGGTCAAAGAAGTCAAATTTCTCGGTCATATTATTAATGAAGAAGGGATTTCTGTTGATCCAAGTAAGATTTCTACAATTATGGACTGGAAGCAACCCACTACTCCTAGAGAAGTTCGAAGTTTTCTCGGTTTAGCGGGATATTATAGGAAGTTTGTACAGGATTTTTCTAAGTTGGCTAGCCCATTGACTAAGCTGACAATGAAGAATGCTAAATTCGATTGGACTTCAAGATGTGATGAAGTTTTCCAGGAATTGAAAAAGAGATTGACTACTACTCCTGTTCTTGTTATTATTGACGGGAACCAAGGCTTATCTGTCTATACTGATGCGTGTGGGGATGGGGTAGGTGCAGTATTAATGCAAAATGGAAAGGTAGTTGCCTACGCGAGTAGACAATTACGTCCGCATGAGAAGAATTACCCGACACATGATTTGGAGATTTTGGCTATTGTTTTCGCTTTAAAAATCTGGCGACACTATCTTCTGGGTAAGAATCTTTTCAGCTTCTTAACAATTTACGAAATTAACTAAATAAATATACTTAATAAACTCTCTTTGTTTTAGGTGAAAAATTCGAATTATTCACCGACCATAAATCTTTGAAATATCTCTTTACCCAGAAGGATCTGAATCTGCGACAACAACGTTGGTTGGAATTTCTAGCATCCTATGATTTAGACATTCTATACACTCCGGGAAAAGCCAATGTAGTTGCCGATGCTTTAAGTAGAAAGCACGCTATTCTTGCTCATCTTGTTATTGCTCCTACTCTTCTTGAAAAGGTCGCCAACAAGCAAAACGAGGACCTGTTTCTTCAGGAAATATATGGGAGGATTCGTCGAGGTGAAGATTCTAGTTTTAAAATTGATAATAATGGGGTTATAAGGATGAAAGGCAGGATTTGTGTTCCAGACTCCCCTGATCTGAAGCGTGAAGTTTTGGACGAATGCCACAAGTCCAAATTCAGTATCCATCCAGGAATCAACAAAATGTATCGAGATATTAAAAGAACATTCTGGTGGAAGACGATGAAGAGAGATATATCGATATATGTGAGTCGCTGTGCTACTTGTCAGCAAATCAAAAGCGATCAAAGGAAAGTGGCCGGTTTACTTCAACCTTTGGAAGTACCGAAATGGAAGTGGGATCAGGTATCGATGGATTTCATCGATGGATTGCCACGAACCAAGAAGGGAAATGAAGCGATTTGGGTTATAGTGGATCGTTTAATCAAAACTGCTCACTTTATTCCAGTAAAATCCACTCGAACTGCAGAAAGCTTAGCAGGTATATACGTAAAGGAAATTGTTCACCTCCATAGTATTCCCAGCAGTATAGTGAGTGATCGTGACCCGATCTTCACTAGTAGATTTTGGGAGGCATTTCAGGATGCTTTGGGAACGAAATTAAATTTCAGTACTGCTTATCACCCGCAATCTGATGGACAGACTGAAAGGGTCAATCGAATTCTAGAAGACCTATTACGTTCTTGTGTTCATGATTTTGGTGGTTCATGGGAGGACCATTTACATCTGGTTGAATTCTCATATAATAACAGCTATCAGGCCAGTCTAGAAATGGCTCCTTTCGAAGCTTTATATGGTCGTCCGTGTCGATCACCCGCATGCTGGATTGAATCAGGTGACAGACTTGTCTTAGGACCGGATATGATCAAAGAAGCCACTGAGAAGGTAGATTTTATTCGCAAGAAATTATTAACTGACCAAAGCCGTCATAAGAGTTATTATGACCGCCGAAGAAGATTTTTGGAATTTCAAGTTGGAGATTCTGTATTTCTGAAAGTATCTCCGATGAGGGGTGTATTGAGATTCGGGAAAACTGGAAAGCTAGCACCGCGTTATATTGGTCCTTTTCCTATTCTGGAAAGGATTGGTTCTCTAGCATATCGAGTACAGCTACCCGACTGGTTGTCTGGCGTGCATAATGTGTTTCACATTTCTAATCTTCGGAAGTATGTGCACGACCCAGATGATATTATTGAAGAAGCTGCTCAGCAGGATCTAGAAATCACTCCTAACATGGCAGTAAAGAGGGAACCGATAAAAATTGTTGATCGTGAGGAGAAGCGATTGCGAAACAAAGTTGTGAAGCTAGTCAAAGTTCAATGGAGTGGCAATCCAAAGGACTGTACTTGGGAGACTGAAGATAATATGAAGAAATCATATCCCAACTGCAGAATTGACATCTCGGCTTAAACTGTAAGTCATTTCCTTGTTTCTGAATTCGCGTATTCTTTGTTGCATTCTCTCTCTTTCAATTTCGAGGACGAAATTTTCTTAAGGAGGGGATATTGTAACATCCCAGATTTTATTAAATTAAATTTAGTAATTTATTTGAATTTTTGGATGAATTAAAATTTGGAAAAGATTTTTTTATAAATAAATAAAATAAAATATATACAAAATGAAATGCAATATACTTACACACATAATACAAACAAAAATATATCTACAAATTCAAACCATATGCTTGCCGTGAGTATATGAGAATAAGAAAGGTAGTAGGAAGATAGAAGCATGTAAGAAGATATCTTTTGATAAAACAAGATTTGTACTTGCATAAGAGAATAGGACTGCATGTAAACAAGAATTGAAACATGAGCATTTAATGCCATCAGTTCTAGCACGCAAAAGAAAGAGTATTAGCCACCATATTTATAAAAAAAATCTCTGGTTGCAAATGTACTTATAATAAAACATGTTGGAAATATACAAAGAAACCATATTGGCATTAAATGCTATTACTCTCTCACATGAACAAAAATCATATCAGCCACCGTTGAAACAGAAAAAAAGCCTCTGGTTGTACAAAACCAATGTAAAGAAAATGTACAAAGTAATTATACCCAGTACAATACAAGGAAAAAGTCTTGCTTCAGTATTTTACAAAAGCCTATACACTTATTTCATATATCAACTTCCATATTTTTCTTCGTTCAAACAACTTAGCAAACCCTGAAAAGAAAATAAAAGGGCAACATCACTTTTATATTGAAAAGGAAATTTACTGAAGGAAAGAAGATCCAAGAAGCATCAAAACTGCATTTATTATCCAAACCAAAGTGCTCTCAGTTTCAACCATATTAAGTGAGTAAACTTATCTTTAAAAGGTTGAAGATTTATATTGAAAACAGTTAAAACTTCATTTATGAACTCCTTTGTTCATGCTTCAATATGTAATGTTGTAGTGATGCTCTGTGTAGGCTCTGTAAACATTTATGCAGGGCTTATGTTTGTTTCCAAACTTAAGTTCATCTGCCGTTAATCTCTGATAAGCCTTGGTTTTTCAAATAATCAAGTTGATTTAATCCTCAAACAAGAATTTCAAAGTTATTTAAACATACAGTAAGTTATTCTTACTGTAACCTTGTTTTACAGGTATTAAAAGTAAAATTTTGTGAAAAATTAATTGTTGAAAATTATTACTTCGAGATTACAATCTGAATCTATGCTAAGAACTATGATTTTAAAACAAGAATCTAGATTTTTAGATTTATATAAAAAGGGCAGTTCGTATATGAACAAAATTGGCATTCCTATCAATATCTCATGATCGAATCAATTAAAAATGCTGAATCTTGTTGTGTAGCAAGTTTAACCCTCCATGAATCTAAGAAAAATGCGTAAGGATTTTTTTATTGCATAGATTTTTAGGTCGATTCGAATTTAGGGTTTAAGCAACCGGTTTGCAGTGAGTGAGAAGTGAGGTGATTTCATCACCTAGGAGTGACCGAGTGACATGCGACGATGGGGAAAGGTAGCGTGGGGTGTTGACAAGACATGGCTGAAGTTACGGCGTCGTAGGTGATCTGTGCGGCGATGGCGAGGGGGATATGTTCGTTTTGGTTGAGCTTCAGTTTCGACCAGGAGGCAAAAATTCGATTTGAATTGTTGAAGGCGATTTGGGTTTTGGTTTACGTGTTGATAGGGGATTTCCGACTTGCCGATGATCGTGATGATCATCGGAGTCGCGACGAACCACCGTGCACGTGCACGGTGGCGTGAGTGTGTCAGCGATATTGGAGGGGGCTTCGACTCGAATGAAACTCGAGGAAATGGAGGGGATGCTTCGAAGTAGACTGGGTGCCTGCGTGGGTTTGTGGTATAGTGCTGCAGATCTAAGTTTTAACTTAATTTAAACTAAGAGAAAAAAAAAGAAAGGAAACAGGGACGAGGGGAGATGAGGAAGACGCGGGAATGTTGCTGGAAACACTCGAGTTTTACTCGAGTCAATTATCATTTTACTCGGGTTTTTGTACATGGGTTTAAGCCCAAACAAAGGTCAAGTTATAATGTAAAACAGGTTAATTAGTACATTATCGTGAAGTTGAGGGTTAAAGTAAACTAAAAATAAAAACTTTTTCTAACTGTAATAAATTGATTTCTAAAGTATAACGAATATTTTCAAATAATAATTAAGGTAAATAAATTTTTATTAATTAATAATTTGAAAAGAGATTAAGGATGATATACAAGGTTGTAATTAAGATTGATTAATGAACAATTAAGTTAATAAATGTAAATTGGAAGTTAATTAAAATAACTAATTAAGAAACAATAAATCGAGTCAATTAAGATTTAATTTATTTTATCCAAGTTTATAATTGATTTTGAAATAGTTAATAAGAATAATTATATGGTTAATTATTAAATCACATTCACTCTGATTTGTTAAATAACTAACTATTGCTATGCACTACATTGATATTCTGTTATGATACTGTGTGATGTAAATTGCCATGTACTGCACTGTGATTGTGGTTTGTTCTGTATTGATGTAAAAACCTTGTTTGTCCGTAAAACGACATTTAAACCTCGATGCGACAGGGGATCGGATTTCAGTTTGTTATCCGAAACCCACATCGAATCTATGAATTGTTGTGAACAACATATCCACATGTTTTTGAAATTAACGCTCACTATTCGGGTTACCCATTCCGAATAGTGATACGTCGTATATGGATGGCATTTGAAGACCGGCGGTGAAGACCGGATATTTTTCGAAAATGAAAGGACAACCTGTCGAATGTCTCTGCACTGAGTTGCTCCGGTATAGAGATTTATATCACTCTTTTATGACGGGAAGTCCGGACGTGATTGGAAATTACCCGGAATTGCAAGGGCTTCGTAAGAAGTGCCTTCGGTTCTGTTCGATCCCGGAACAGACTTGTATGGATACATGTCTGACATTACACTTTGAGATATAAAGCTGATTTCTTTCAAATACATTTCTGTTGGTGGCGGAGAATTTATTCTCTTAGCTTAACACCCTTCTCTGAGACGTACGAGCTCAGAGGTTATGTAGTTGAAATTTATCAGCGATATATCCCAATTTGGTAATGTGACATGCTGAGTGTTGCTGTGTGATGATCAGTGTTTGATCATTTGCGATATGATCATTTGTTTGATCTTATATCTTTGTGATCATAGGTTGATCGTTTGTTTGACCCGAAGCATGGCTTTGTGACAAAGCGTAGCTTTGTGGACGAGACTTCGTCGAGCCTCACACCCCGGAAATGGTCGAAACAGGAAGGATGCGGCAAGGTTCTAGGGAGTAGCGCCCCTTAGTGTATGTCATTCCTTCTGGATAAAGGTGGTATCATGGTATGGAGCCCAGATACTTAACCTCTGTGGTTACTGCATTATTATTATTATGCGGTTGTTGGAAATCGAGGATCCTCGGGAAGATCGGTGACGATCGGGGGATGGCATACGCGTGTCAGTAGTTACCTATTTTTGCAGAGGTAACCCGGCCTTGTGTTGGCAGAGATCTAACCGTAATGTTAGGTTTTCTCGGGTCGTCTATTCCAGGGACGTACCCATCGTGGATAGGAAGTTCCTTAGCCTGACCATTTGTTGGAAATCCAAAGAAACAATACGAACCTTGTACGGTTTTAGTTGTAGAACCTGCCATTTAATATGGTAGCTATAGTAGGCATACTATAATGATACCTATGCTGGCTAAGATTTATATTCTACTTTCGAAATGTTTTTTTTCCACTATGCACTAATAATAATATCAAAAAGGATTTGATTTTGCGTAGTAAGCATCTTTGACTATCATAAGAAGAAATCTCCTCCAAGTCTGCGTTTGCATTGTGTGTGTGGCGGGAGGTCTTATGGTAGTTTCATTTTCCAAAAGCATTGCGAATTTACTTTAAATTCTTTTATTGTCCGTTTTTAAAAGATAAACTGTTTTGTTTACTCATACCAGTCCCATGACTGACCCGGAGTTTATTGTTTTCTTTTCTAAACTCTGGGTGCCCATTATTTCCACACGGGCAGCCTAGTAGCAGGTTTTCCGTATTTTGGACTAAGTTGTATTTTGGAGCTCTTATCTTGGAAATATTCTTAGGAGCTTTTTGGAGATCTCAGGTGTTTAGCTTTTGGGAGTCTGTTATCACTTCTTTTATCTAAAGACTTTTGGATATATGATCACTGTTGTATTATCATGATGTTGTATTTGGAGTTGTAGTATCTGTATTAAATACTCTGATGTAGTATGGATTATATATATCGATGTTGTATCCGTGATGATATTTATGATATTGATTCTGTTCCGCTGTTTAATATTCATCTAATTGTTGTTATAAGCTCCATCCGAACTGAAATTTGACGTTTGAATTTCGGCAGTCGAATACAAGTGAAGTATTTAATGTCTATTTTCAAAAGAAGAATTTTGGGTCGTGACAACTTCTGTTATTTCCACTGTATTATTATTTATCTCTGATATTGTTGTATCATATTGATATCATTGTTGTATATCATTCTGGATATTGTATTCATTGGAGTTTTATATGATATCATCTATTTCTTTATTCCGCTGTGTTATTATACTTAATGGTGTTATAAGCTCCGGAGAGCCAGATTCGGTGTTTGAATCTACGGCATTTTGAATACAAGTGAAGTACGGGTGCCGATTTTCGAAGGCCGAGTCCGGGATCTTCACACCATTACTTGGAGTTAGCTGCGGTAATTTTTGAGCTGAAGGTCTGGAGACATTATCTTTTGGGAGAAAGATTTGAGTTGTCTACGGATCATAAGTCGTTAAAGTATTTGTTCTCTCAGAAGGAGCTGAACATGAGACGGCTGAGGTGGTTAGAGTTCATAACTGCTTATGATATTTGTATTGAGTACACACTAGGGGAAGGCAATAAGGTTGCAGATGCACTTAGAAAAAACATTAAAATGTGGTGTTAGTGATGATAGCTGAGTGGAAAGATTTGGAAGCGTTAGTGACTTACAGAGTACAGTGGAGAACTAAAAGTAGTTCAAGTACAGAAACTGCTTTATTATCATGTTTGGAAGTTCGACTGGTTATGATCAAAAAGGTTACTTCTAAACAGCTAGAGGATCCTGTATTGGCTAAACGGATCAGAAAGCTGAGAGATGGAATGGACAACGATGACTTAAAGGATTTTAGTCTTAACTAGAATGGGTGGTTGAGAAAGAAAGGAAGATTGTGTGCTCCGAATGTAGGAGACATTAGAAAGGAAGTTTTGGGGGAATGCCACGTTCGAAGTTCACTATTCATCCGAGAGGAACTAAGATGCATCATGACATAAAGACAAGTTTCTTCTGGGAAGGTATGACGAGGGATGTAGGCTTATGGATGAAGCAGTGTTTGAACTACCAACGGGTAAAAGCCGAACATCAGAAGCCAAATGGGATGCTTCAGCCTTTGGACATTCCAGTGTGGAAGTGGGATTCTTTTTCTATGGATTTCATTGACGGGTTGCCAAGGTCTAATAGAGAAAATGAAAGCATATGGATCATGGTGGACAGTTTGACCAAGAGTTCCCATTTCGTTCCAATTAAGTCAACCAGAATAACATCTATGTTAGCGAAGTTGTTTATGAAGAATGTAGTTAGACTGCACAGAATTCCTAGTAGTATAGTGAGTGATAAAGATTCTTTATTCACTAGCGAGTTCTGGAAAAGTCTACAGGATGCCTTAGGTACCAAGCTCAAGATGAGTACCGCTTACCATCCACGGACTGATGGGCAAACAGAGAGAGTTAATAAACTCTTGGAGGATTTGTTATGAGCTTATGTGCTAGATTTTGTGGGATCATGGAAATACCATCTACCTCTAGTCAAGTTTTCATATAATAATAGTTATAAGGCTAGTATAGAGATGGAACCATTTTAAGCTTTGTGTGGAAGACCATGCAAATCTCCAGTTTGTTGGTTAGAGACCAGGGATAGGTTGGTTCTTGGTCCGGATTTGGTTAGAGAAGCTGTAGAAAAGGCTGAGTTAATTTGAGCTAGAATTAAGGAAGCTCAATCTAGGCAGAAGAGTTATGCGGATAAAAGATGGAAGGACTTAGAGTTTTCTATTGGAGAGCATGTTTTCATTAAGGTGTCACCGATGAAGGATGTGATTCGGTTTGGAAAATTAGGGAAGTTGGCACCAAGGTTCATTGGACCATTTCCTATTATTGAGAGGATCGAAAAACTCGCATATAAAGTAGAGTTACCAAGCAGTTTGGCAGGAGTCCTCGATGTTTTCTATGTTTCTCATTTAAGGAAGTGTATTCGAGATCCGGATACTACTATATTGCCGACTGTGTTAGATGACTTAGTTGTAGAGCCAAATTTGACTATAGTTAGAAAGCCAGTTCACATAGTTGCAAGAGATGAGAAGAGGCTCAAGAACAAGATAGTCATATTAGTTAAAGTCCAGTGGAGTGAGGATGAGAAAGAATGTACTTAGGAGACTGAGAACAGGATGAGAGATTCCTATCCTGATTTGTTTGATGGTATGTTTTACCTTTGATAGTTTTGATGTGTACCTTATCATAATTTCGAGGACGAAATTCTTTAAGGAGGGGAGTCTGTAACACCTCATATTTTTCGTAACATTATTTAAGATATTTAATTAGTTAAATAAAATAAAATAATGTAAGATGATTAATGGATTGAGATTTTTGATTAAATAAGGGTAGCCATGCCATGTTAAACAAGTAAACTAAAGAATAAAAGGGTTAGGAAATATGCAAGGGCGAAATAGGAACAAGGCATATCCTTATACCCTAAACCCCCTAGGAATTCATTCTATTTTCACAAACAAAAATAGAGCTATGGCCGGCCACCATTAGGAAGAGCAAAGAAGAAGAATTCAAGAGGAAGAATCAAATCACTTAATCAAGAACAAATCTCACATCCTTAATTAAAAAGCTAAGGTGAATAATGAGTACATCTCAATTTTTAATGGTTTTCAGTTTTTGGAATGAAATCCGAATTATTTGCAATGTTTTGGATGATAAAATGTATATCTATATATTGTTAATGATTTATGCTAATTCACATAGATTTTGTGATATATTTTGATATGAAAACCCTATTATATGACATCTGGTTCTCTTACGAATTTAAATTTAGATTAGAAACAATAATTTAGAAATGATTTTCAATTTTCATAATTTTCTGACTTAATGTGGATTTTATATGAATTTTCTAGTGAAGAAAATGCAAATTTGGGTTTAAAACTAATTTCGGCCAAATTATATTGGCTTAGGGTCTGAAATTTATATATGTTAGAAAACATATAAAAAATGATTTTCTGGAATTTTTATAGAATTTTCCTAAGTGTTTTAATAGATATATTAAATTATTTAAGTTATGAGACTTAAATGTTTTATATATTTATAAAAAGGAGAAGATGTATTTTGTAAATAATCCAAATTCTTATTTCTGAAAATCGGCAGTACTTTTAGAAAAGAAAATTTTACAACCAATCATAAATTTCAAACAAGGCAAGTTAGGTACAAGAAATAGTTTAAAAAGTCAAATCTTCATGCTTTTTCCTGTTTTAATACTTTCGGCACCGGGCTTCCGACTCCTTACCTCCGCCCCCCGACTCCATCGAAACCAATGCACATGGTATCAGATACATGGTACGTAGTGAATTGGATATAGGCGGAAGGTATTGGGTCGAAACTAGGGATTCGGAAGGGGTCGAAGCGCTACTTTGCTTTTAAATGTAAATGCGCCTGCTTTGCTTTCGACTTGTTTCGCTTCCGACTTTGTCAATGACTTTAAAAGAATGGTTTTAAGAGATTGCGCCTTTGTTTTTAAGTAACATCTTTCGACTATGTCGAAGCCTCTGACTGCCGCTTTTTCAACTTTCGACCTAGATTGGTATCGAAAGGATCACCTTGTTTTAAAAAAAAACCAAGCCGCTTCTCCAATGCTTCGAAGGGATGGTTTCGACACCATCACTTCTTTACTTAGGAAATTCTTTCGAAAGAGATGCTTTCAACTTAAATATTTTAATTACCCTTTTGCTCTATAAAAGGTAGAACCCAAATGGTTCCGAAAAAGATAGTTTTAATGGTTTCGAAAGGTGTTTCCACATGTTATAAATTGAACACGATGCTTTCGAAAGGCTTGATGTTTTGATACTTTCAAAAAGTTAAAAGAAAGATTTCTAAAGTATGGTTCTCCAATGGTTTCGAAAGGTCTAAAAGGAAAGGTTTTCCAATGATTTCGAAAGGCAATATTTAAGATGTTTTAATGAAAGGATGTCTAAGGTTTTAAAGCTTTCGAAGGAGATGTTTCCAATGCTTTCAAAAGGATAAATATAAATGGTTTCTAAGAGTATGATTTCGAAAGGTATGTTTTGGCCTTTCATCCTAAGGTTATAAAGTAAAGTAGTTTACTTATATCGAAAGGGGTACTTTCAATGGTTTTGAAAGGGTTGTTTAAAGGTTTAAACAAAGGTTTCGAATGTGATGTTTTTGGCAATATAGCCTAAGTGTTTTTAAGTTAAAAAGGGTTTTAACTTATTTTGGAGGGATGAGAAATCCTTAATAATTCCATCAACATTATTTTGGGTAAAGTATATATAACATGGCAAATAACTTAGAGTAAAGCAAAGAGTATATTTTCCTTCTATATGTATGATTTCAAGGTTTAAATCATTTTGAAAAGGTTTTCAAGGAAAAACAATTAAAGGGTAGCTAACCCTAAGAAAATGACTCAAATTAGAAGACCAGATGGGACTGGTGTAGGGTCGCACCCTATACTCATTAGCTATTAGCCTCGAGCTAATTTAGTCCAAAATTCTAGTGTGTAGGGCTTCGTCACAAGTAAGACTAAAATTATGTTACACACAGAAAGGAATCTAAAAAGGAAAGACAGGTTATTGTTATGCTTGCAAAACCATTAGGATCGATTAGACCTGGAGAGGTAAGTAAGGATAGACCGTCCAGAAGAGGAGTATCTAACAGATGTTAGATTTTTATGTTTTCTGGTAAGCCCGAGTCAGCCAAGGGTTAGTAGTTAGCCAAACGAAACTACAGTGTGTGGACAGATAGTCCATATGATAACTGATATGTATTCATGATATTGCTTTACAGATTTAACCAGTTTTGGTTGCAGGATTATAATTTGCAAAAGATATGTTTTAAAAAGGATACTAGTGAGGGGAAACCCATTCCGGTAAGCGGCGTGGTCTTACTTAATATCAGATAATCGAGATGTATAATATTATTCACACCAGGCTTTATGTCTGACTTGAAGTTTATTTTTCGTTAAACGCTCGGGTGCTCAAAAATTGATTTGAGTAGGCTGAGGGTTGAGTTTTATAGGTTTTAATAGGTTGGTGAATAAAGCTTCTGGAGACGAGCAGGTGGCTGATGGATAGCTAATTACGAGTTGTTGTTATATTTTGGATTGATTCCTCTGTATTGTAGATATAGTACTCTGGTCAACCAAAGGGGCATCGTTATATGTCGCTCCTGGCATATTTATGTAACAACTATATTTTATCTGAACTTGGGAAATGGTTATGGGATTATGTAATTTGAATATGTAACATGTTTTGGAAATGTAATCAAAAATATTGTTTTTGAAATCTGTGATTTTGTTTCATATTCATGAGCTTCTGATATTTTGGATACCATTAACATTACCGTATTTGGTCACTGGAAGTTAATACTATGAATGAATGCAGCATCAGTAGCGCTTAGCTTCGGGCCTCCAAATAGGGGATGTTACAACTCAATTGCAGATTTATCATGCTTTGTACTATTGATGTTTTTGAAGTTTTCTTTCTTTTAGGCCTACTGATCTTTTTAATTTTCTTTGGTGGTTCTATATTTCTATTTTCAGGATTGTTAACCTCAAACAAAAAGTACAAATGATTTAAGCTACTGACTAAGAGGTAATAAATAGTAAAAATGTTCAATATCATACATACCTCTTTTATCACATTCAGCATTTTTAGTTGTCGCTCCTCGGTAGGATGATAAAATTTACATAAAAATGTGGAGATTTCTGGGTTAGGATCAAGTGGGCTATCAACAATCTCATTGACAACATCATTAAGTTTTCTCCAAAATGGATGGATAGTCTATAATAAGATCAACCTATTCTCTTGTTTTAACTACACAAGCTCATGTGCATAAGGAAAACCATGTGTTCGTTTAATTAGGCAACAACATTTGGAAATATCTAAACCAACATTTTCAGGTCTTTTCATTTCCTTGATAATTTGATCTAGTGCATGGTGTGACACAAATCCTCTTAGATTGTTGAAAAATATTATATGATGGTTATGCAAACTAGTACTTGGTGATTTACGAAAAGAAGCTCTGATGGCCACATGTTGTGTTATTACTAATCTATTAATCATAATCAAATTTTGGACCAAATTACCTTGAGATGAAGCCAAATATCTCTTCAATGATGAATGTTGTGATTCTACATTGTTGGTTGTATGATTTCCAAAATGTCTCACATTGTTTGTCCATGTAGCAACAAATTTTTCTTTAAACGGCTTAATCCAATTATCCTTTATATATAATATGAGATCTTTGAGGTTAGCATTCTTATTTTTAAAATATGTCCATGCTTCATTGAATGACATCTTAGTAGACTCATCCACTAATCTATGAAATTGTTGAATGAAATCGTTCCACTCTTCCATTATTTTAAAGTACTTTTTCCCTTTTGCTTCAATATTATTTAATATTTGAAATGTACATAATAAATGGGAGGCACTAGGAAATATCACATTAATGGCATTCATTAAGGATAGTTCTTTGATATATGAAATCATTCTCGATCAGTATAATAACGGAAGGAGTATAATTAGTTGGACCAAGAATTTCATTTAAAAATTACAAAGCCCATATGTAGTTATCAACCATTCAGCACGTTCATCACGTGAATTAAAGATCTGGTTTATAAATAAAAAATTAATTGATTTTATATCTTCTTTGTAACGTTAAAATTAGAAAAAAATACACACCTTATTACTTCGAAATGCAAAAGTGCAATCTTAGTCTAGTACTTGGTCTTTTGAGCATAGAAGTTCACTATTCTGTATAATAAAATATCAGATTAAACATAAGAAACAAAATAAAACTCTATGTTATACAATCAAAAAATTAAAATTTACCACACTAAAAGTTGATTTCTCAGGATTTTCTACCCATTTCTCAGCTGCATCATTGTTGTGTATGTTCTCTACTATACTTGCATCTAACCACTTCCCATCCATTTGATAACTTATAAATCTTGAATACTCTAACCACCGTTCACTTTCATTTGTACTAAAAAATTGATTTTCTCATTTATATTGGAAGAACAACTCTTTTCAGACTTATTCCTATTGAACACGGATCAAAAGACTTAAAAAAATTAAAATAAATGACTAGATTTTTTTAGTTTCTTTTTCAACTAAATTTTCGGCGATATACATTGTAATTTCACGTATTTATTACACATTGGTTTGAATTCTCTATAAAATAGCAATTGCTTTTGCATTATGATACGTTCTGAATGAATAACTAAATTTACAAGCAAAACCTGCATATAGATTCACCTTAGTATAAATATCTTCATTTTTTTTGAAAATATAGCATCTTACAAGCAAAACCCTGCATATAGATTCACTCTTTTACTTTAAATCTGCATTAGGTCATCTTCATGTTGCATGAAAATAAGAATAGGAAGAGATCAGATTTGACAATCTTTTTTATGATTTCTTTTGTTTTTGATTTAAACCTAAGGTGATGTATTTGTGACTTAATTAGGCAATGAAAGAAAGATAACCATGATAAGAAGATGCAACTATACATTGTGTGAATTAACTAATCAATTTTTAAAATTAAAGAGACCATAAAAGTAGGAAGTAATCCAAAAATTAGGTTAGGTAAACTAATAGAAACGGTGGATAGAAATAAAATTTCCCTAAATAAATATGTAATGATAAATGTCATAATAATTAGAACACATGCATATTCAAAGGTAAAATAAAAAACAAAATCATGAAATAAATAGTACTTCAAATGGACAGTATCCAACTTTTAATAATATCTCCAGGAAAAGAAGCACATGTAATTTCATGAGTGTCTCTGTACACCCAAATGTAGAATGCTTCTACTAATTAACAGACAAACGACAGTGATAAATTTAAATCAAAATCTGTTGGGTTTTCTTTATTTATGTTGCTTTATAATTAATGTTGATATCATTGTACATCCATACACTTCTTTTTCTGCATGTATATTAATGTATCAAAATGAGAAATATACCATGAGAAAAAGATCAGTTAGAAAAAATATCTTTGTTGTCTTAGTCTATATGCTTCAATAATAATAGGTATTGTTGAGTTAGTTTATAGCATGTTTATTTAATGTTTTTGTTTTATTACAAAGTCTTAAGTTGCCTAGATGATCCTACTTATGTGTTTTTTGTGTGTATGTACATGCCAATATAAGAGGTTGAAAGTGTATATGGATCGATGATATATAGTAAGACTAGTCTAGCAAGTTTGGAATTATAAATAATAGTAAATATCAGTAATAAAAATGACACTAGGGATTTTTATACTGGTTCGAACTTCCCGTTCTACGTCCAGTCCCAGACTCCTTCAGGAATTCCTCGAATAATCCTCACTTAACCCGGAGGAACAGGTATTATACCGCCTGAGCAACCGAACAGGACTTTTCTGCCTAAGCAACCGAATAGTACTTCAAATACAATTTATAAATTGTTTCTTGACTTGTGTGTTCTTGAGTAACACGAATATAGTCAATATAGTACACCCTTCCTATAATCTTCTTGATATGATGATTTGAATGTTCAATTGTAGGAAGTAGAGATTTGAAAATCACTTGAGATTATAATAATATAAAGCAAGAATAGATAGAAAGAATTGGTAATTGAAATAGTGGATTTTCATCTCTATTTATAGTATTGAATAGTTTTAATTCAATAGTTGCAATCATTAGAAGGAGTGCAACTCTTGGTGAAGAAGACAACTCTTCAAAATTTGAATTTTCATGAAGAGATGCTTCAGTTCGACAAGTTCAGATGTCTAAGAAAAAATATTCAGATGGCCAAGTAAGTTTTAAAAGGTCAAAGAGGCAGAGGAAACAATTTCAGTGAATACAGACGTTTGATGTTTAATTCAGACGTCTATCGTTAATGACAGATGTCTATATTAAATTTTTAGACGTTTGTGTTTAGTTTTAAAATAGAAAATAGTAATCCAGGAAGTACAGACGTCTCGACTTTATTATCAGACGTCTGTTATTGATAACAGACCGCTATATAAAAGTTCAGACGTCTGAACTTGTACTGATTTGTTCCTCTTCCTTATTTTAGTGATTCTGAACTTGAGATATTTATAATTTTTGAAAATACTTTTATATCTTTAAATAGTTAAAGATATTTTATATTTGTAGAACATTTTTTTTTCAAAAACTTATTTGTATGTGTGTGTTGTTATCATCATATCAGAGATTGTACAAAAATATCTAACCGGAAATAATAATCAAAATACTTGAGACTTTGAGCTTTGTTTGTTGACGATAGGATAATAACTTTTCTTTGTAGATTCCTGCAAGAATATTTGACATCATAGTATATAGTTTGAAATATATAGTTTTCACATTAAAATTGAAGAAGGCAGGTTCTAACATTCTCCCCCTTTTTGATGATGATAACTATATAATTCAACGATTAGTATAAACCATACCTTTTGCTCCCCCTGTCAACATGACCATAATATATAGCAGAATGATTAATATTTCTCCCCCATTGTCATTAACAAAAAGAAATTTGTAAGGGGTGTAGATAAGATATATTGTTGAACAGGTTCCACATTTTAATATACTAAACACAGAGAAACATATAGAACAAGTCACATAGAGATACAGAAGTGACAAAAAGGTACAGAAGTGACAAAAAGATACAGAAGTGACAAAAATGACAAAAGGACGCAAACAATACACCAAATAAAGTTTTTAAAGATTACAAACCATAGTAGAAATTAACAAAACACAATAGAGAGTAGACAAGCCAAAGAGAAGTATCTTGTCTAAGAGTCTCCCCATTTTGGAGAGGGAGGAGGTGAAGATCCATAAGAGTTCTTCCATATACGTCGTGGAATAGTCTTAACATTCTTCATCTCTCTTGCATTTTCTTCTACTTTGGTATCAAGATTATCGAATATAGAGTTTATGGATGAAAAGCCTTGGGCAATTTGATTTGAAAGCTTCTTTTGATTTTTAGAAATGATGATATCGGATTTGAGCTTCTCACTTTTGGTATAGCTTTTTAAATTACCAAAAATTTGTTCAATATCAGAGTTTTCTTGAATTGAACTTTGGATAAAAGTTTGCTCTATGGCTTCGTCATCCTCATCTTCATTTTCTTCTTCATCTGCATTATCTCCCTCTTCTCCAATATTCGGTTCTTCTCCATTGGGACCAGAGGTATCCATTTTAGATTTACCTTTTTGTTTTTAGAGTGCCAGTTGTTGAGCTTTATAATCAGGGTAGGTAAGATATACCGGAGGGGATTCCGGTAATCCCATAAGGCTAAAAAATCGAATATTGGATACTTTAATCTTTTCAAATTCAATAGACGGACTTTGAATGGAAAAATCAGCGAGTATTCGGGTAATGTAAGGAGCATAGATAAGTGATCTCTTTTTAGAATCATGATATGTATGAAACTCATCATAAAAATATTGAGCCCAATTAATCTGCTGATTTCCAAAGATTGCTTGAAGAGCTTTATCTTCATGATCATAAATAATTTTGTGGCTTCCTTGCCGGGGAAAAACAGTTTTAATTAGCATTCGTAGTAACAATCTCGGTCGTGGACGAAGATGATTCGACCTATCTTTAGACTGTCCGGGTTCGAAAAGATGATATTCTATTTGATTAAGATCATCACCTTCTAACTTTAAATCTTCCAATTCAATCCAATCGTTGGTACACTTCAAAATTCGCGCAATGTCATCTGGAGTTATTTTCAGAATATTTCCAAAAATGCTTGACCATAGTGTTCCTTTTTCTCTATGAAGCCTAATTTTGGGATTATTGACATTGGCTAGAAATAATAGAACACTAAGCCTACATATATTTACTTGATTGTCTTTGTAGTCAATGAGACTGGTGATGTTAGACCTATCAGTAAATAACTTAATTCTATAAGTAGGAAAGTGATTTAGGTCGTGAAATATACCATGAAATGAAGGCAGAGAAGAGAGATATTTATATTGAGCCATACTCCTAGGTTCATGATAAAGCCAAGCTTCAATTTGTTCATCAGTTGGAAGAACGTGAGGAGATGGTTGAGAGGATTCTCCCTTTTTTCCTTTTGATTTGGATTTAGGCGCCATTGTTGGAGAGAACTAGGTATTTGATTTGAATTTGGAAATAGAAGAAATGAATAGCTGTGTAGAAAAGGGTGCGGTTTATTTTTGATTTTGAGGTTCTGAATTTCAATATGGTTTCAGACGTCAAAATAAAATATAGACGTCTGATGTCCTGTATAGAGTAAAAGCAGATAGAAAAAACAATAGAGTTTAGACGTCTCATAATTTTAACAGACGGCTAAATTTGATGACAGACGTCTGAAGTGTTTTCTTTAGACGGCTCAGAAGGCTAAATTTGAAACAGAGAGTAAAAAACATTTTGAACTAAATTTAGACGTCTAAATTTTTTTTGTTACAGACGTCTAAATTATATTACAGACGTCTGTGACATAATTTTCAGACGGCTCAAATAGGGACAGAGAATTTAAGACTTTTTAGACAAAAGTCAGACGTCTGATGTATTGTTTTAGACGTCTGTGTGGCTGATTTTTAGTATTATATCCTTTTTAAGTTAATTTTTTTTGAAAATAACCACACATATATATATTTCTATAAAGTACATATAAAAACAACAATGAACAATCATAAATCACACATATATATATATATATTTATATATATATACTTTATTTTGAAGTCTTCGGAGTTTTTGGAGATTTTGGAGACTTTTCATTGTCTAAATCGTCAAAAGGTTTAATTGGCGACCCCTGAGGTTGACGCTCCCAAGAATTTGGAGAAACATGAGGACGTTGAGGTGAATGAATATGTGCATTTGTGTTGATCGGAGATGAACCACATATTTTTGCAGCACAACGTTCAAGGAAACTAAGTCTTCTACCATGACTCTTTTGCTCAAAATACATTTCACGCTGAAGATTAAGTGTTTCCCTCTGATGGTGATGTAAGTCATCTATCTTTTCTTTAGTAGTTGGGGATGAAATAAATTTCTTCGCGTGCGTTTATTTTCTGGCGTATATCCCGTATGATGACTTTGTGGTGGACATATCGGAATATAAGCAGGAGTTGGAGTTGGAAGTTCAGAAGACCCTGAACTTGGTGTTTCAAAGTCAATTGAAGAATATCCAGATGAATAATGAGAAGAAGGCTCATCTGAAGATGAACCGGCCATGGTGTAGATGAATAATGCAAAATTAAAAAACATGATTGATTTTCTTCTTTCACCTTTTTATTTGAAATAAGCTGAATGAAAGTTTTCTTCTGAAAGAAGGTTAATTATATACAAAACTGAAGACTAAACAATCGATAGTTAAGATTAAATGTAGAATAGTTTAATTTTAACCAGAAGAAAATGTGAGGACAAAAACCAAGTTTATATTAACCTTTAAATAAAAACAGAAATGAGTTAAAGTAAACTTCATAAATTTTTAAATGAGATGATTCCAAGTTCTTGTCTCAATTTTACAAAAGTGTTTTCATTTAATGGTTTGGTAAAAATATCTGCTAGTTGATTTTTCGAAGATATGAATTCTAGATTGATTATATCTTTTTCAATATTATCACGAAGAAAATGATGACGAATATCAATATGTTTAGTTCATGAATGATTTATTGGATTTTTAGATAAATTTATAGCACTAGAATTATCATAGAAAATTATTGATTTAGATAGTTTAAAACCAAAATCTTGAAGAGTTTGTTGCATATAAATTACTTGAGCACATGCCAAAGCTGCAGATATATATTCTGCTTCACAAGTAGAAAGTGATACGCAATTTTGTTTCTTGCTAAACCAAGATACTAGAGACCGTCCAATGAAGTGACAAGTCCCACTAGTACTTTTCTATCCGTCCGACTTCCTCCAAAATCAGCATCACTATATGAAACTAATTCAAAAGAACATTCTTTTGGATAGAATAGTCCAAAATCTTTGGTTTTGTTGAGATAACGTAAAATACGTTTTACTGCTCTAATGTGTGATTCTTTAGGATCTGCTTGAAATCGTGCACACAAACAAACACTCATCATTATATCGGGTCTACTAGCGGTAAAATATAATAAAGATCCAATCATACTACAATATAATTTTTGGTCTACACTCTTGCCGTTTTCATCTTTTTCAAGATGTATAGTTGTACTCATAGGAGTTGGTTTGGCAGAAGTATTTTCCATACCAAAACGTTTAATTAAATTATTACAATATTTTTCTTGATTTATAAAAATGCCATTATTTACTTGTTTAATTTGTAGTCCAAGAAAAAATGTTAATTCTCCCATGTGAGACATCTCAAATTCATTTGTCATTATCTTAGAAAATTCTTGACATAATTTATCAATGGTTGACCCAAAAATAATGTCATCCACATAAATTTGAACAATTAAAATATCAAGTTTCTTTTTCTTAATAAAAAGAGTTTGATCAACCTTTCCAATTTCAAAACCAGAGTCGGTTAAATAATTTTTTAAACGATCATACCAAGCACGAGGTGCTTGTTTTAAACCGTATAAAGCTTTTTTAAGTTTATAAATATGGTCTGGAAATTGTTCGTGTATAAACAAGGGAGGTTGTTCAACATAAACATTTTCTTTAATAAACCCATTTAAAAATGCACTTTTAACATCCATTTGATATAGTTTAAAATCATGAAAGCAAGCATAGGCTAATAAAATTCGTATTGCTTCTAATCTCGCGACAGGAGCAAATGTTTCTTCATAGTCAATTCATTCTTCCTGATTATAACCTTGTGCAACTAATCTAGCTTTATTTCTAGTGATATTTCCATTTTCATCGGCTTTATTTTTAAAAACCCATTTAGTACCAATAACTGATTGATCGTTAGGCCTTGGAACTAAATCCCAAACGTCATTTCTTTCGAATTGATTTAGTTCTTCTTGCATAGCAATAATCCAATAATCATCAGTTGAGACTTCTTTAATATTTTTAGGTTCTATATTAGAAAGAAAAGCTATATGACCCATTTGATTTAGTTGATTACGTGTTTTAACTCTTTCATCAATTTCTCCTATTATATTTTGAATTGGATGATCTTTTAAAATTCTCGGTGGAGATTTTACTTCCTTTTCACTTTGATTTTCAAAAGAAGTGTTTTCAGATATATTGATGTCAATATTTGAATTAGAATTAATTATAATATCTTCATCATCATTTGTGTTAGTTTTGAAATTTTCATCAAATGATATATGAAGTGTTTCTTCAATTATCTTAGTTCTTTTATTATAGATTCTATATGCTTTGCTTGGTTCTGAGTATCCGATGAATATACATTCATCAGATTTTGGATCAAATTTTCCTAGTTGATCTTTTGTATTTAAAGTAAAACATTTCGAACCAAAAACTTTAAAGTAAGATATATTAGGTTTTCTACCGTTGAAAAGTTCATATGGAGTGTGTTTAGTTAAAGGTCGAATAGAGACACGATTTAGGACATAACAAGCAGTAGCAACGGCTTCTGCCCAAAATTGTTTTGGAAGAGTGGTTCCATTCAATAAAGTCCTAGCACATTCTTGAAGTGTTCTATTTTTTAGTTCAACAACTCCATTTTGTTGAGGAGTTCTTGGAAATGAAAAGTTATGAAATATTACTTTCTTATTACAAAATTTCTCAAACATTTCATTTTCAAATTCACCTCCATGATCACTTCTAATGTTTTTAAATTTTAGATTCTTAATATTTTGAATTCGTTTAGCAAAGATTTTGAAAATTTCAAAAGTATCACTTTTGTTTTTCATAAATAAGGTCCATGTATATCTAGAGAAGTCATCAACTATTACAAAAACATATCTATTGTGATTAATAGATTGAGTCTGAGTTGGTCCAAATAAGTCTAGATGTAACAACTCAAGAGGTTGTAAAGTTGAGATGATCTTCTTAGATTTAAAAGAAGATTTAGTTAGCTTTCCTAGTTGGCAAGCATTACAAATGCTATTTACCTTAAAATTCATTTTAGGTAAACCTTTTACTAAATTGTTTTTGGATAATTTATTATAGCTTTGAAATTTATATGACAAAATCTTTTATGCCATAGCCAAGGATCATTTTCTTTGACTAATAAGCACATATTTGTATGATGATTTATTTTCATATTCAGAATATAAATATTACGATCTCTAATTCCTTCGAAAATAAGATTTTTGTTATGATAAAAAATATTGCATATATTTTCAGAAAATACTATGTTAAAACCTTTATCACATAATTGACTAATACTTAGTAAGTTGTGTTTTAAATTTTTAACTAATAAAACATTTGTAATAAGAGGTAAATTAGATACCATCATTGCTCACATCACCTTTGCCGATGATGTAACCTTTGGAATTATCTCCAAAAGTGACATATCCTCCATCTGAGTAGATAATGTTTGTTAACATATTTTTGTCGCATGTCATGTGTTTTGAGCAACCACTATCTAGAATCCATTTTCCTCTTTTCTTAATCGGTACCTACAAAAAATATTGAAATTCTATTGGTACCCACTTCCTCTGTTAGGGTCCTAAGGGTTAAATCTTAGGAAGCCAAACCCAGTTGGGTTTAGAGTTCCCTTTAAAAATAAAGTTTTCATTCTTATGTACAGAATTAATAAATGATTTAATGTAGTTATTCCTAATCAAATTATTATTAATCTTTGGAACCCAAATCATAATTGATTTTGGATGAACAACTTTTGAAGAGGATTTTTGAGCAGATATAGATTCCTTTTTCTTAAAATTAGTATATAATGAACCATTATTTTTAGAAAGACTTTGTATCGGTTTTTTATATCCTAACCCCTTTTTGTTTGAACAGGTTTGAGAATTCTCAATTATTCTAGAGAGACTCTCTCTTCCACTGTTAAATTTAGAAACATTTTTAGAAATATTTTCCAGTTTTGTTTTAAGATGTGATACTTCTATATCAAGTGTTTTAATATTAGAGTTTAAATCATAATTCTCTTTTGCTAATTTAACATTCTCATATTTCTGTCTTTCTATTTTACTGCTTAAATCAGTGAATTGAGATGTTATATTAACATAAGATTCTTGAGATTTTACTAATTCTTCCTCTAATATTTTCTTTTCATCTTTTAACATGTCAGTTTCTATTTCAGTTTTATTTAAATTTCCTAAAGCATCTTTATATTTACTCTTTAGGATTCTAAGTTTATCTAACAATTCAGAGTTTATTTCTATTAAATCTTCAAAAGTTAGATCACTTACATCATCATTTGTTGTCATAAAACAAACATTGGCTTGTTCTGAATCACTGTCACTATCATTGTCTGATGAGGAAGATTCTGTATCATCCCATGTAACTGAAAAGGCTTACTTCTTTTTAAATTTGTCCTTCTTGAGATTATATTCTTTCTTTCGATCAGGACAATCTTTCTTTATGTGTCCCTTCTTGTGACATTCATAGCATTCAAGAGATGAGCTTGATGGCTTATTGAAACCCTTGTTATTTCCAAATTTATTGCTCTTTTTGAATTTTAAGAACTTTTTGAAATTCTTAGCTATAAATGCCATATCGTCTTCTGATTCAGAGTCTTCTTTTTCTGCTTGAAAAGCAATAGTTTTCTTGTCCTGTGCTTGTGCTCGTCTTGCCTGTAAGTTTACTTCATAGGACATTAGATTACCTATTAACTCTTCTGTTTTTATGGTTGAAATATCATTAGCATCCTCGATAGCTAAGACTTTTCGTTCCTATTCATCGGTTAAAGAGTTAAGGATTTTTGAAACAATATCAGGTTCAGTAAAAGTAACTTCTAAAGCTAATAGTGAGTGATAGATATCCTGGAATCTAGAGTACATTTCACTAATACTTTCTCCTTGCTTCATTCTAAAATTTTGAAATTGGTTTTTAAGCATAGAAATCTTTCTTTGTTTTACTTTATTCGTTCCTTCGTGTGTAACCTTAAGTGTATTCCAAATTTCATATCCAGTTTTACAAATACTGACTCGATTGAATTCATTTTTGTTTAAAGCGCAAAATAACATGTTCATTGCTTTTGTGTTTGCAGTAGCATCTAGTTTTTGTGTATTAGACCATGCAGCATACTCTGTAGTAGGAATAGTATATTCAGTTTGAATGATATTCCAGGTTTCAAATCCACTAGCTTGCATAAAAATTCTCATTCTAGTTGACCAATAACTATAATTTAATCTGTTAAACAATGGTGGTCGTGTAGTGGCTTGTCCCTCAGTAAAACTGTTGCTAGTGTTATTGTCCATATTATTTAAATATCAGATAACTGTGTTATAGTTATATGATAACCTTGCTCTGATACCAAATGAAAGTGTATATGGATCGATGATATATAGTAAGACTAGTCTAGCAAGTGCGGAATTATAAATAATAGTAAATAGCAGTAATAAAAATGACACCAGGGATTTTTATACTGGTTCGAACTTCCCGTTCTACGTCCAGTCCCAGACTCCTTCTGGAATCCCTCGAATAATCCTCACTTAACCCGGAGGAACAGGTATTACACCGCCTGAGCAACCGAACAGGACTTTTCTGCCTAAGCAACCGAATAGGACTTCAAATACAATTTATAAATTGTTTCTTGACTTGTGTGTTCTTGAGTAACACGAATATAGTCAATATAGTACACCCTTCCTATAATCTTCTTGATATGATGATTTGAATGTTCAATTGTAGGAAGTAAAGATTTGAAAATCACTTGAGATTATAATAATATAAAGCAAGAATAGATAGAAAGAATTGGTAATTGAAATAGTGGATTTTCATCTCTATTTATAGTATTGAATAGTTTTAATTCAATAGTTGCAATCATTAGAAGGAGTGCAACTCTTGGTGAAGAAGACAACTCTTCAAAATTTGAATTTTCATGAAGAGATGCTTCAGTTCGACAAGTTCAGATGTCTAAGAAAAAATATTCAGATGGCTAAGTAAGTTTTAAAAGGTCAAAGAGGCAGAGGAAACAATTTCAGTAAATACAGACGTTTGATGTTTAATTCAGACGTCTGTCGTTAATGACAGATGTCTATATTAAATTTTTAGACGTCTGTGTTTAGTTTTAAAATAGAAAATAGTAATCCAAGAAGTACAAACGTCTCGACTTTATTATTAGACGTCTGTTATTGATAACAGACCGCTATATAAAAGTTCAGACATCTGAACTTGTACTGATTTGTTCCTCTTCCTTATTTTAGTGATTCTGAACTTGAGATATTTATAATTTTTGAAAATACTTTTATATCTTTAAATAGTAAAAGATATTTTATATTTGTAGAACATGTTTTTTTCAAAAACTTATTTGTGTGTGTGTGTGTGTTGTTATCATCATATCAGAGATTGTACAAAAATATCTAACCGGAAATAATAATCAAAATACTTGAGACTTTGAGCTTTGTTTGTTGATGATAGGATAATAACTTTTCTTTGTAGATTCCTGCAAGAATATTTGACATCATAGTATATAGTTTGAAATATATAGTTGTCACATTAAAATTGAAGAAGGCAGGTTCTAACAGAGGTTGTTTCTTTAATGAATAATATATGGTCTTGCTTTGTCTTTCCACTACTATGACTTACTTCAATTCTCAACAGTGGTATCAGAGCCTGAGTGCTCATAAGAGCTATCTGATCTTGACTTTAACCTCCGATGGCGGTAGCCATTATAAAAGGTTACTATCCATCGGGTCTCTTTAGTGTTAAGACGTTGATTTGCATTCTTTTGACGGCGATGTCAATGTCATATTTTCCAAGTACTCCACTGAAAGCGAGCATACCCACTCTAATAGAGAACAAGGAGGAGAACAAGTGAATTGAATTTCAAAGTTATATAATTTTATATTGGATGGAGTTTGCCATTTTTGATGAAGGGGTGGTTTATGTTGAAATTACTGAATAAAACAAGTGTGTTGCTAAGGGCAGTCAGTTTCCTTTTTCCTAATATCATAGAAAAAAATAATAAGCGCAATAAAATTTACGTGCTTCATAATACTAAAGTCATTTCACACAGCAATCAACCACCACTTAAATTTGCTTTGCACGACGAACAACCACCAACCAACACCATTTTCCGCGCCATCAACCGCTGAACTACTATTGTTTAGTGGTTGATCACCATGAAAAATGGTGCTGGTCGGTGGTTGTTTGCTATGCAAAATAAAGTCGAAAATGATGTTTTTGGTAGCCCCTTAAAATTTTGGTATTAGAAAGAGTATAGTGTAAAATTTTATGATGTTTTTTAGCAATGGTATTAGGAAGAAGAAAATGAGATGCCCTTAACATCACACTAAAACAAAATAAAATAGAAAAGAAGAAGACGAGAGATACGAAAAATAAATATCTATTGAAGACTAGATCTTTATTGATAACTTGATTGATAATACACGACATATATTTATATCTAGATCACTTAAAGCTTAAGTAAATATATAATAGAAAAATATCATCACTAATAAAACTACAAATACAGTTAGCAAATAACAAATTGAAAAATCTCCTATAATATTCTTTAACATCCCCCTTAAACTCAAGATGCGTAGAAACTGTCATTTGTCAAAACAGACGATGAGCAAAAAGAAATCCGAATTCAACAATGCCATCTAAATAATCTAATGATGCGAAATAATAATTTCAAATAGCAAAAGAGTGTAACATCAAATACTAGTTTAGATCATATTGGTAGGCAAAACTCTCTACAAAGATGACAATAATGAACCAAAATCTAAAGTCAAAATCCAAGAAGAAAAAATAGGAATAAGGAAATTCCTACGGGACTGGAAGTGGAATTCCAAACAAGAATGAAAGAGTAATTCCAATTAGAAATCTGAAGTCGTAATCAAGGGAAAGAAGAAAGGAATAATGAGATTCTATTGGGATTGGAAGAGAAATTCCAATCTGGATTCATCGTCATTGCAAGGAAGTTTAGTAACATTTTCAAGGGAGTTATGAATCTGAGTCGAGGCATGCATGATGAAGATATGATTTTTTGAGATACAGGGAAGGAGATGCTTTGACAAATCAAATCACATAATTTTTAGTAGGATTGAAACTTGCTTTGATACTATGTTGAAATTATTGAAGAAAACAACATAAAATATAATTTAGAGAAGCAAAATAGGGGAAGAAGAGGAAACAAATAACTAGTAAATGCTACATCTTGATTAATAACTAAATTAATAATTTAACAAGTGTGATGCTAAGGGCACCATGAAACGTGCTATCTAATACCAATACTAAAAAATACCAAACATTTAATACTATATACTTCTTATTACCAATAACATATTTTAGGGGCTACCATCTATAAAATCTAATTCCTAAATTATTAGCATGCTAACTCTTCTTCGATCGATGACCTCGGCACTTGATCGATGAAGAAAGCTAACCATTGTAATTCATAGTCGTCACAGTTTTACATCATTTTGTTTTATTTCTGTTTTGAATATTTTTGTTTTGTAATCTATTTTGAAAAAAAAATCATTATTTGGTGCTAATCTACCGGGGATAACAATTCCCAAACAGTGGTTACACGCCGCTCAATTTCAAAACCCATAGTGGTTACATGTCGCCTAATTTCAAAATCCACGATGGTTAAATATCGTAGAAAATATTAAAATTTTAGTAACGCTTTGTTCGGCCCTTGCAATAACCATACAGTGGTTACAGGCCATTAAAATTCAAATATAACGGTGGTAAAGTACCGTATAAAATGTTAAAAATATTTTTGGCAAGGCCATCCGGTTTTATAGTGGACCGTCCACTTATTATTACGAACGTAATAAAAGTTGAAGTACATGAGTAAGGTAGAAGCACCTTAACTACTAAGGAAAAAAGAAAATACAGCACAGGTACGTGACAGCTAAGTCACAGTAACTAAAAGATCACAAAGACTAGGACTCCCCCAAAGAGGAAGAGTCACCATCAACCGAGGACGGCTGAGAAGATACCAAAGTGACATTCCCAAAAAGACCAGCAAAGGGACGGAAACGGATAGCAAGGCAAGGATCAAAACCCATAGCATCAGAAGAGTAGATAAACGAACGATCCCAGGTAGAATCAGCTAGCATGACAGAATTCTTAGTCGCATACGAACCATCCAAATCTAGAACTAAGGAATCACCAGACTGTTTGTAATAAAGGCATCTAAGGTCCAGATAATCATCAGAGACAAATCTAAAGAAAGAACCAGCCACAGGGTTAAATCTCATATCAGATATGTGATCAACCCAACACCGCTCGGACTCATCCCAAACAACAGGCGACCGAGGCGAGGACGGGATAGGAGCAGCAACTTCACAAGGGACCACAGAATCAGGAGTAGAGACAGGCTTAGCGCTAGGCAAAGGAGGCGGACTCATATGCGGGAAAGGAACAGCAGGAGGAGGGGAAGACTGAGAGGCAGGGGCCTTGGGAACCCAAATCCTGTGCGGTGGGCGAGGCAAAGGGATCTTCGGAGCAGCTGCTGAGGCTTCAGAGTGCTTGCAAACGTCAGCCAGGTGATCGAAGGAGTGACAGGAGGAACAAATTTCAGGAACCCAGCCATAGCGAACGCGGACATCCACAACATGCCCGACAGCAAGCTGTACAGGAATAGATGAAGGGAGAGGCTTAAAGGGGATATCTCAATAAGAGGCTTAAAAGGCTTAAAATGTTAAAATTTTAGAAAAGCACTGCCCTGCACAATGGTTACATGATGCCTTAGTTCAAACATACCGGTGATAAAATAGCATATGAAATGTTAAAACTAATGTAATGCTATGTTTGGCACTTGCAATAATCGTATAACGCTTAAACACCATTGAGATTTGATGACCATGGGAATCATTAGCCATTTATATTATGAATTTTGATTTAAGTTTTTCTGGAAATTAGGGTTTTCGAGATAGAAGAAGATGAGAGGAGTAAGAGAAAAGAACGTTTGGTGATTAAAGGTAGAGTGATGATTTAGATTGTGATATTAGGAAGAGGAGTAATTAAATATCAGTTATTATTTTATTTGTGGTATTAAGAAGCACTTTTCATGGGGCCCTTAGCACCACACTTTAACAATACATACCGATATAAGGATTTCCACTCAAAGGGCTTTGTGCAGGATAATAAGTTTTAAGGGTGACACTTTTGAAAAAATTAGTTTAAAAGACAATTCGCAGAAAAAAGATAAATGAAGTTATCATTTTCAGTTATACAGAAATAATGATAAATGAATTTAACATTTTCCTGTATAACTTAAAAGGATAAATAAATTTATCATTTTCCTGTAAATTATCCTTAAAACTAATTATTCATAAGTGCTGTCCTTAAATCTTAATACCCTAGAATGAGAAGCCCTACAACCTAATTTCCACTACTGATACAAGATTACTTGGAACCCAAGTAATTACATGATAGGAAAATATTATAATTAGAGAAACCATAAATACAACTGTTGAATAATAATTTGGTAAATCTCATACAATATTAATATTAACATCCCCTCAAACTCAAGATGTGTAGCAACTAGAGTTTATCAAAATAAAAAATATTAAAATTTGAGTCTGAAATCGGCGTTGTCACCAAAACCATCCAATGAAGCGAAACAATGGTTTTAAGTGCCGTTAGAGACCCTATCTTCGAAAACCAACTTAAACCTGATTGGTAAAAGACAACATCAATAAATCAAAAATCCAAAGTTGAAATTTGAGAAGATAAAATGGGAATAAGGAAATCCCTATAGGATTTGAAGTGGAAATTGAATCGGGATAGGAAGGGTAAGTCCAATCAGAAATCCGTAATCAGAATCCAGGAAAAGAAAAAATAAAATAAAGATATTTCCATTATATTTGAAGTGGAATTCCAATCGATATTCATTATAGTCATTGCCAAAAGATTGATGCCAATCAAAAAAAGAAATCCAAAATCTAAAAATTAATACAACAACCTTAGATTATTTTGCTAGTAGCGGAAGCACAGTGTAACGACTCAAACTGTTAGTCATTTGAATTTGGAATATTCAATCGATTTAAAATATTGGAAAGTCAATTTTATAAGTTAAATAACTTGAATTTCAAATATAGTGATTTGTTGGATAATTTAACTGTTGAATTTAATAATTGAAATTGTTTAAAATAATTGAATCTTGGGTTTTAAGTTAGATAAAAATGATTTCAAAACTTATTTAAAATTCTATTTAATAAGAATGAAGATAATAAAAAATTTAATGAAAATTTTTAAGTGATTAATTTTGTTTTATAATAATTCATTAATGTACAAAAATAGCCTTCCTGGGCATCTACTCGGATTTCGACGAAACCAGTGTCATTGGATCCATAATACTGAGTTATTGTATGTCAATAATTTTCACGGCAATCGGACATATCGTTTGGACGTGTGATCGAAACGCATAGAAATTAACTTTAGAAAATTATATTATATAACTGGGTTAGAAAGCTATCTTCTGTATACGATCGAATTAGGTCTCGAGGCTAGTTCCATTGTGTTCGGAATAGGGGTATTACATATAGAACACTAGTCGGCACGCCCCGACCGGAGTTCGAGATTTTGGGTCAATAGAACTGATATTTTTACATTAAAACAATATGCCATCTCTATTCACTATCCCTAGCCCATACTTCAACTATTTGGCACATACCCAGCACGTTCATATCCATACCCCTCTCTCTATTTATACGCGACACAAAAAAGAATGCTTTTCATGATTTCAAAATTTTTCCTTCACCAAATTGTACAGCTCGAATCGATCGAAGCCCTTGAGGCGTTTTCAGTCCAAGTTGTCAACTAACGAAATGTCGACAAGGATGTGTTGAGTGTAATCAACGATGGAGATTGGCTATGGTGGAGCGTGGCCACGATAGCTCTTTGATGAATAAAAATCGTCTTTTCCATTCGTCGTGGCGATTTAGGGGAAAGTAGGTGACAAGGCTGGCATAGTTGGGACAGTGGTGATGAGTGGCACCCTCGTTGAACTTACGACGCCATAAGATGGACGGAGGCGATTGAATCCTGGCAACGAACTTTGGCTCGATTTTGGGCGAATTTAGGGTCGACGACGGTGTTCTGGGAGGATTGTTTGGTGGCGATGGAGGCGAGGGGTGTAGACGCACGTCGTGGCGAAGTGCGGCGGTCTAGGTTGAAGTGAGTCGGCGTCGGGAGGAAGTTCGCAGTCGAATTTGAAGGAGCAGGCTGGGATTTTGAACGATAGGAGAAGGATTTATTTATATAATAGGGTAATTAGTATATTAATGATTGTAATTAGTTATTTATTTTATAATAAAAATTGATAACTAAAAACGTGTATAACTCCTTCATACGAAGTCGGATTCGGAAGACGATTATTGCATTGCACTCGTATGGAAATTATCTTGGCGTTGGGACTGCTTTGGACGAATTTGGAGACAGTTGAAATTTGGGCTAAAATCAAACATCATTCGATTTTAGTTCCAAATTGGAACGCCATGGCGACAATAGAAAATTTCGATGAGTTAAACTTGTCTTTTTGGTTAACTAGTATGATATATAGTTGATAAAAATTGTTGGATGATTGTTTGAATGAATTACTATATTTATATTAGTTGGATTGAATATTCCCGTCTATTGAAGCGGATGAAACCCTATTACGCTCCCGTATAAGAGTGGATGACCCTTTTTATACAAACCCTCCTCAAAAGCGGTTGATTTATATTATATAATTACATAACATTTATGATATAGGGTGAAACAGGTTGGAGGGATCCAACGTGATTCCTCGCTATTGTTGAATTGTTTCAATAATATTATTTTATATGGATTATTGGAAAATGAACTTGATTATGGACAATATGGGTTATAACTTTGTTATATATTTGAAAACTAAAACCCAGTAGTGATAGAAAATCAATATCGATATTGGTTAAACGTTTAGTGGCCATTGGCCTCAAATTCGGATTTTTAAAATACTATAATTATCGTTGAGTTGAAAATGGTTTTGAGATAAGATAAGATTTAAATCCAAAATTAGGTTTCAAAAATATTTTATTTTAAGTTATTTAATTATATAAATATTGTTTTTAAGTTAATTAGTTATAGTAATATTATTTTAATTTAATTATATTAATATTGTTTTAAAGTTATTTAATTATATTAATAGTATATTAAAGTTATTTAATTATAATAATATTATTTTAAAGTTATTTAATTATAGTAATATTATTTTAAGGTTATTTAATTATATTAGAATTGTTTTAAGTTTATTCGTTTATAGTTCATATTATTTTAAAGAATTTATCAAAACGTTAATAATTTGAAAGGTTAATTATTTCAAGAATAATTATGGTTTGAAATTAACAATAAGGGTTTATTAATAAGATTCTGAAAATAAATTATTATTATTTACAATAAGAATAAAGGATTATTATTATTACTTTTGAAATGATTAATAATTATTTTAAGATGTTTTAAGATAGATAAATATTATTTATTTATTTATTTATAATATTATTTTATATAATTATTTTATATGAAACTGTTTTGAAGTTAAGAGTTTTAATGTATAAATGTTTTTGAGATCCATAAATAGAGTGGTAAGACTTGGATTTTATAATGGAGTTATAAAATGGTTTGGAGACATAAGGAAGATTATTTACAAGGTGAAGAAAAACGGTTTTATAGATTTATAAAAAAAGTTTTATAAATGGTTTTGAGATTTATAAAGGATTTACAAATGAGTTTTAGAAATGTACAAAGAGGATTTATAAGTGACTGAAATGTATAAAAGAAGTTTTATAAATGGTTGAGAAGTTTTATAAAATGGTTTATGAATAGTTTTAGAGAAGTATATGGAGTTTATGAATGATTTTTGAATCGAATAAAAATGGAATCTTTCTCGGCGTATAAATTTACTTATACCGTTGAGATAAGTATATGGATATTTTCTAAGTATTGAAAATATAGGAATTGGTGGATATATCTTTGTAAAACTATTCTTATACAAGTAATTTACAAATGGTTTTACTTATGAAAGATTTATAAAACGAGGCTAGTGATTGCTTATATGCTGAACCAATGTCGGTTTTTCCCTACGGAATAAATCGTTGATTGAATGTTTATTATTCGATAGTTAAATAACCGACTATCGAAAATGGACCCAAACGTAACTTTGGAAATATCTAAGAGAAACATGTGAGTTATGTGGCATACTCATCTCCGATGATGCTATACTTTGCATATAAATCTCGTTCCGTTCTCCTAGGACAATGATAAGGAAATCTATCCTCTAACAGTTAGAAGATGATCCCCGATCTTATCTTTGACTGTTTATTTCCTAAAGAACTGGGGTTGAGTTTATAGGAAATTATCAAACGTTGTTTCAAAAGACCGGGATCAGGTATGTTACCTAAAAACCACTTCGATCCAACGAATGCATTTCGAAGTGAAGACATCTCGAAGATGATGGAATTGAAGACGGAGCTCTTAAGTGTTTCATTTAGTCCCAAAACGAACTTATATGGATGAATGATGATATTGCATTGTTGCTTGGAGGGCAATGTTTCCAAGTGGGAAGTGCTATATAAAGGTAAATTGTAGCCTCGAGCCTCATCAACCGAGAAATGACAAAAATCAAGCATGCACCAGGGCCAAATGGGTCGCTTCCATTGGGGTATGTTCGTTCCAAATCTAGATCGATTACTATCTCTTCTTGTATGCTTCGGGGCCCAAGCGAGTTGATCATATTCAGTACTACTAGTCAAGTGGTAGGCCAGTCCTCTTTAGCAGGGGTACAAGATGTTCTTGTCGAACCTCAGTTTATTTATCTAGAGATGCACCTTCGGAAGGTAGTTCCTTACCTTGTCATAGCATGGAATCCATTCTCCAATAAGCACCGTACGGAATTAGTTTTTCCCAACTATGCTAAAACGTGAGATGCAAGCATTTTAACTATATTCATATTTTACTTTGACCCTTAGACACTATTATAATATAAATAGATTCTCTAAAGAAAATGTTTAGGTTATCGTAAGGTAAAAACCTTGTCTGTGTTTATGTGCAGCGTGGTCTTACGAGATACTCTTGATTTTTAAAGGTATTTTATAATTTTAAAATCCATTTGGGTGTGTTTTCCTCACGCTGGTTTTCTAGACTAACTCGAGTGTTATTTTATTATAATGCTCGGATCAGACCGAGCATATTACAGATTTAGTTAGATGCTTTGGAGCTTCAGGAGACGAGTTGGAAGCCCAGAGACGTATTCACGTAGTTAGTTATTTTTCCACTGTATTCGTTGTTGTATGTATCAGCAATTGTGAGGGCGGGCTGTTATAACTGTCCAGGCTGAAATAGGTTAGTATACTCTGATTGATGTTTTGAATATACATATATTACAGTTGTTTATGTTAAGATTTGATGTATATTTAAGATTATTCGTTCCGCTGTAAGATTCTGTGTTATCTAGTTTTCTTCTTATCCTCTTCCTTCTTTCTTTTTCCCTAACAATCAGGTTTTCTGGCATTCGATTGCTTGGCATGCAATAAAATGGACATATTGGTGTCGATTTTCGAGGGTCGAAAGTCCCCGATCGTTACACACAGTTTGAGGAATACTTCTGATAGATTCCAAATCTTCCAACTTCAAATTGGGATGATGTTAGAATGCAATCTCTGAATGAGCATTGATGAATTCTGATTGTAGTTGATGAATTGAATTGTAGTTCCTAAATTGAAATTGAAGCATAAAATTATATTAGTAGAATCAAAACATTCTCTGATACCATTTGAAATTATTGAATAAAAAAATAAAATTGAAAATTAGAAGAGGAGAGATAAGAAAAATAAATATCAGTTAAAGACTACATTTTTATTAATATCTCGATTGGTAATACTTGACCTATATTTATATCTATATTACTTAAAGCCTAAGAAATTATATAATAGGTAAATATCATGAATAATGAAACTACAAATACAATTGGTAAATAACGAATTGGAAAACCTTCTGTAATATTCCTTAACAGTTTACAGTAGCGATAGGTAACAACCATGCTAGTTGTGGTTAGTCAGAATACACCAATCAAAGGAATTGATATTGGAACGATGGTGGTATCTTATGAGTTTGGTTAAAGAGTTGCCTACAAGAATTGTTGGGCAAGATAGGATATCCGCTGAGTAGGTGATTTGTAGCTAGGGACTCAAATTAGTTATCACCATGAGCAGGTGGATAAGATCGAATTTTACTGCATGGTGCATTGATCATAGCAAAAGATGTGTATGTTCGTTATCACCATAGGCAACAAGGTGGGCACCTTAGACGATTGATATAGTGTAGCAAATTGTATGATTGTACGTTCATGAAGTTGAGTATGTTGGAGTTGTGCATTTGGGTGGAGCAATGTCAGTTGTGGGCAAGATGATTTCTAATAGAGTTAAATGTTTTCTTTGGCTATAAAAGAATTAGTGATTGGCAATTTCGAAATGGACGATGATTTGATGTCAGGATAGTGGTTGAAGGTTGTTGCAGTTGTGTGGTGCTAGAGTTGGTGTCCTCGGTCATAGAGCAGGCAAAACATAAATTTGATAACTTAGTGAAGAACAAAACGAATTGTATACTACTATTAGTACCTAGAAAAATGCTTTTGGCTCCTATAACTAAAGGCCACCATATAAAATTTGGTTTCATGCTTTTTACACTAACTATTATTTTATTTCAAGTAAACAGCCATCCAAATACTTCAAAACACAACAATTATCCCTCTTATTCACTAAACCGAATCTAAAACTTTTCAAAATCTAACAAAAATCACATATCATACATAAGAAATCAATAATAAAATACTGAAATTTATTTTTTTGATTGTATTTAGGGTGATGCAAATTTATATAAATACTTACTTGATCAGTTAAAAATGGTTTTTCAAATCAACTCGCAATCCTTTTAGAGCATTTGATCGATTGTCTTTTTCCATATAAAACACATTTTTATTTGAAACAACAAATGCATTTTCAATTATATTGTGATTGGTATCGTCCAGTTAACAATGAAAAAAAATAAAAATAAAAATATAAGGAAAAAATGGCATGAATTTTATATGATAAAACATTACAATCCAATAACTTACACTAAGATTTTCAATTACAAAATCATCAAACTTCATATCCTCCAAAATTGCGATAGCCATGAGATCGTTAAACTTATCCTAAAATAACAACCAGAAAACTCTAGGCAACAAATCTACTGACATGTAGTAGAAAAATAGGCTTTAAGAAATAAAAACTAAATTAACCACTTTGTGTTCATCAAAATTAGGACAATCTATTAAATCATAGGTCGACTTCATCCACTAGACAAAAAAGACATTTTTTTATTGTCTTTAGGGTTTGAAAATTTGTTCTTGATGATGTATTAAGACAATGTACATGATTTTTTTCTAAGAAAGATGAAAAGGCTATGGTTGTTCAAGGCTAAATAAGAAATTATATTTTGGTGGCCATAAGGATATGAAAATAAATTGATAGGTAATGAAAATTTAATGGTAGCCAAAAGCATTTTCTTAGGTGCCAAAAGAAGCACACAAATGAATTTGATACCTAATATAAGTAGCGAACCATTCTGAAGAGAATGTAGAAGAAACTGGAAAAAAACTGAAAGTGAAGAACAAATGAATAAACTGAAAGTGAAGAAGACAATCATGGGATAGATGATGATCCTCCTGAAGATACGGTAACGCTTTTGGATGTGGATGAATACTCCCCAATAAGGGAAGAATATTCATAAAGAGGCATTACAAAAAGCAGGATTCTAGGACTACTCGAAGAAAACAAAAAAAACATAGTTCTTTCCTTTTCCAAAAGTAATGAAACCGAAAAGTAAGCTTTGTTATACCATGAATACACAATTATATTACAAATTACATAAAATTATATATACTAACTTCTTAATTATTTATTTGTAAAATCAGCACGGTAGCTTGCATAAAAGATAATGGAAATCGGGGAAGAATAATAGTTGTGAAGTCGATGCTAGAAGCTATATTGTTTGAAAATTATATAGATGGACAGGTATATTTATCTTCTAAAAAATATTTTTTATAACTAATAAATGTAAATGAAATGCATTATAGATCTAAATTATAGTAAACTTGTTTTGTATGCAAAATGATAGTTATATGTAGCATAATATTTTTGAATTCCACTAGCATATAATGGTTACATAACATGCTAGATCTGGCATTATATTATTAAAGTCCACTACCATGTTTTAGTTGTGAAAAATGATAGAGAAACTTATCATTTTATTTTTAAATTCCATTACTATGTATTAGTTGTGTAAAATGATAGATCAATATAGCATTGTAGTTATAAACAATATAGCATGTATTAGTTACACAGAATGATAACAAAACATAGCATATGTTTATTCAAAGTCCCCTAGCAAGTAATAGTTATGTAAAATGATACAAAAGCATTACATTGCATTATTAAATTCACTACCATGCATAAAATATGTCAAATGATAGATAAATATAGCATTTGTATATTAGAAGTCCATTGACATATATTAATATGCATAGTTTTAAAATTATTTACTCTTCATAAAACTGACAATTTTTTTTACAATCAGACTATAGATTGTTTATTCAGACCAGCAACCATACGAGCACAATTACACCTTCAGCGCTATAATGATGGTAACACTTAAGCTTTTCTATAATAATGTAAAATTTTAAAATAAAAGATTCTAACATTTATTCATATGCAAAATGCTATCAACTTAGATTTACAGAATGTAGTAGAAGTTATAATTGAACCAGCAATAGAAGAGATTATGCTAAATGAATTGAAAGAAATTATTTTCTTTCCATTGCATTTTATTAACCACTGGACGTTGCCGACACTGCATTATGTTACATTGCAATTGACTCATTATAACTCAAATAAAGCACAAACCAGATCAACACAAGCATCAAATCCAAGCTTCAAACAAGCTTTGAAGACGATTAGTCAAATTTGTATAAGAGATCAGATCAAAATTAAATAAGAAAAAAAGCTGTATGCAACTATCATAACTAATATCACTTATTTCTTTTGGAAAGAAAGAAAATCGAAATGTTGTTCAAGAAAAAATGGATAGAAAATAGAATTTTAAATAAAGATTTTGGAAGAAAATGAGTAAAACAACCACAAAGCCACGGCAAGAACCTGACTCATAAGTAAAATGCTATAATAGTTTTGCATTGTCAAAGAATGTTATACTAAAATACACAAATTACATTTCAAATAAAAATGACTGCATAAGTTATCATATACTATTACAAAAACGATTCATTATTGTACCTTATAATATACTATTATTTATATAATATGCTAAATAACTTTTGTTTGCCTAATTTTTGCATAATAATTAGGAAAATGATTGTGCATGTTTAGTGCAACGATCCCGGATTTTATATAAATTTAAATTGATAATTAAAATTAATTTTTGAATAAAATTTGTGAAATTAATTGGTAGATTGATTTGAGTTTCTCCAAATTCAAATAAAATATGTGTTAATCACTTTAATTTAAATCTTGTATATATATGTGAATATATATGTATATGTGCATATATGAGTAGATTTGAATATATATATATATATATTGGATTTGAATTTTAATTTTAAGTAAATGGTTATAAAATCATCTATGAAAAATATAAAGTAAACAAATCAGGTAAACAAGAAATCATATCTATGAAGCCACAAGGCAGTGATATTCGAGTATGAACAAAAGAAAATATAAAATCTTTGAGCTTGCAAAAGAAAACAGCAAATGTGTATTCAAGTATGAACAACAAATAAAAATAAATATATATATAAATAGACTTGAAAAACAAATTGGATAAGCACAAAGGTATGAAGCAAGAAAATAATAAGACAATATATCTTCATACAAAATAAATATAAAAATATATTAACAGCAAATATGTTGCTGTGCAAAATAAGAAATCATCTCAACACAAACAAATCATTTCAACCGAAAAGAAAACAATACATTCATAGATGAACAAAGCATAAGTATGTACACTTAAACAAACAAGAAATAAAACAAAAATTTATGTAAATGAACCTGCAAAAAGAAGACAAAGGAAGACAGATAATATACATAAGTATGAAAACATATATATATATATATATATTTATGGAGTAGCTTGCATAAGAAGGAATGTAAATATCTATGTACAAGAAAGAAAAGAAAGAGAAAGCAATTAATGTCATATCTATTAGTACACGAGAAAAATTATATCAGCCACCAAATCAACATATCAGCCACCAAAGAAAATCAGCTTAATCAAAGGAATATAACAATATCTCTGATGTTGTACAAATATATAACATCACTTGTACAAAAATACATATCACCTGTAATCTTCTTTCTACATATCAACTTCTTCATTTCACTTCGTTTCCTCAAAGCTGAGAAAAGATCAGAAGTAAACAATAACATCTTAAACAAACTTCAATCTAAACCGACTGAAATCAGATCAGAGAATCAAAGAAAGGAGCTTCAGCTTGCAAGTTTCAATCTGTGTCAAAGTAGCTCTGTTCTTCTTCCAAAAATACAAGCGAGTAAACATACAACTTTTAAAAGTGTTGATGCATGAATAACTTTGTGTTTTGCTGTATATTTTTAAATAATTGGTTCTGTATATGTGTATGTTGTACTGTGTAGTTTAAATAGCATGTTCTTCTGGTTTCTGGTTACAGAGGAAAATAAATTAGAAAACAATTAATACATCTTCACACAAACATTATTAAGCTTAGGGATTCAAACAAAACAGGTTTGTTTAAACTCAAATTAAAGCCTAGAATTTGTTTTAGGCTCGATGTTAAAAATATTGACTCTGTAAAATTTGATTTTACAGTGGAAAGAGGAACATATGGAAAATTCGAGTATTGTAAAATATTAATTCGATTATATAATTCGAATTTACACTCCAAGATAGGATTTTTAAAACTAATATGATGATTTTTAGTTAACTATTCTAGGTGCAGTTAATATTTGAACAGAATATGTATTTTTATCATTTCCTGATGATCGAACCAACATTGGGTGATAAGATTTTGTTTGAAGCTAGCTTGTTGATCAATGATTCCAGGAAAATTGTTGAATAAATTTCCATTGCACGAATTGATGAGACGAAGCAAAATTAGGGTTCGTGCTCGAGTTTTGACGTGTCTGGAAACGAGGTGATTTCATCACCCCTGATTGATCGAGCTGTACGAAACTGAGGGAAAGAATAGGGTATCGGTGAGGTGAGGCCGGAGTTGTGTCGCCTCTGGTGGTCGGAGATGAGAAGGAGAGGCATTTTCAGGTCTGGTGATGTTCCAGATAGCCGTTTCTAGGTTTTGATTTTCACTCGATTTCGAATTCGAGACGATGGTCGGGTTATGATGATCGGGAATTCATTAGTGGATGGATTTCAACTTGTTCGATGTACTGGTGACGATTGGAGTTGATCCACGGCAGCGTGCACGTGCACGAGCTCTGTTTGCCTGGGTGTTTCTGTTGCCTAGGAAGAACAGAGAAGGGGGAGCTCGAGAACATGTCGAGTAGCTTGAGTATTTGGTTCGGGGAATCTTCGTTTTGACTCGAAGCATGGGATACGAGGCTCGGGTCAAGTTTGTTACAGGGTTTTGAACCTGTTTCTGTTTTCAGAATTTAAAACCAAATTTAAATGTTAAAACTGAATTTTAAATCAAAATGTAAACATAAATTCAAGTTGAATTGGAATTTAGTTTGGACATGAATAAAGCTTTAAATTCAACTTGTTTTAATAATTTAAAAGCAATTGAATGTATGAGAAAAATTTAAATTTAAAATAGATTGAAATTGTAAATGAAAATTTTAACAAGTTGAAAGAAAAAAAGGTTTAAAACCTGAAATAAATTTTTAATCAGATTTCAAGATTTTGAAATTAATTTTGTTTTATAACTGTAGTGTTTAAAATAAGTTAAATAAATTGAAATTTAAAAAAAAGAAATTAATTTTAAACTCTTTAAGATTTCCTTTATGACCAATTGTTATTTTAACATGTAAATTTAAAGTGTTAAGAAAATTTGCTTTAAACTTTATTAAAAGTAAATATGGATTTATTTCAAATTTTAAATCTAAATTGGAATAAAAAGGAAATTTGAAACAATTTTTCAATATATGGTAAATAACAATTAAATCATGAATATGAATGAGTTGACTTTAAATAATGAAGATTAATGAGTTCTTAATGGTAAATCAATTTATAATCAACAATGATTAATATAAGTAAATTTCTTTAGAAAAGTAGTTAAATAAATTTAATAGTTGATAAAGGTCTTTAACCAAGATTTTTTGAATAATTAATGTGATAAATTTTAACAATAAATTTAGATTAATTGATTTAATAACAATCATTTGTGGGATTGTTAAATATAATTACTAAATGACAGTAATTAAGGAATTAAGGAATTAATTATTTAGTGTAATTAATTGAGTTAATTGAGTCAAGTTCTAGTGGTCCAGTGGTAAAGACATAGTGGAGTTGCTACATTGTGTTGTAGTGGCACCGGTTCGATACCCAGCGGCCACAATAATGAGACATAGTGCACGGCCACTTATAAAACCGGCTTAACCAAAGGCGATGGAATACAAATGTATCCATGGCCCCAAAGTTTTGTCAAGTTCTAGTGGTCCAGTGGTAAAGACATAGTGGAGTTGCTACATTGTGTTGTAGTGGCACCGGTTCGATACCCAGCGGCCACAATAATGAGACATAGTGCACGGCCACTTATAAAACCGGCTTAACCAAAGGCTGTGGAATACAAAGTATCCATGGCCCCAAAGTTTTTTACATAAAAGAAAATGGTACATCAAAACTCTTCAAAAATGGGGACCGCGCTTTCTCCTTCTATCCTTCCCGCTAATCAGTCCCATCCCTCCTCATCAAATCAGCCGTGTCCTTCTTCACCCCTACTCGTACCACCTGCTTCGACCATCACCATGTCAGTTCCTACCATACCTACTCCTGTTCATTGCCTTCCATCTACTTCGGCCTCTCTCCCCTTGTTGGCTTCCCCCTTATCCACTTCAGCTGTCCCCTCTCGACCTTCTCCTAATCCTCTCCCAGTTCCACTTGCTTTTCCACCACGTACATGGAACTCTCTTTTTAAAGCCAAACCTAATAACGCTGGGAAGTATGTTCCTCGTGAGATTCAATTGGATTACAGTGGTGGTGCTATTGTCCCACCAGACGATGTTGTACAAGCTGGAAATGCCATGTGGAATGAGTATCTGGTCGGGTTCTTCCTTGATACCCCATTACCATATGCTACTGTACTATACTACCTTAAAAAGGTATGGAAGTTAAGTGGCTCGATATCGGTTAAATCAGATGGGTTCCTGTTTTTGTTTAAATTCTCAAACGATGAAGATAGAATCAGAATTTCTGAAGCAGACCCTGTCGTGATGAGGAACAAATTATTTATTGTTAAGCCGTGGGATGTTAACATTGGCAACTGCTGTAGTAGCATTAAAACTGTTCCTGTATGGATAAAATTAACCAACATACCACTGTATGCTTGGTCACCTTTAGGCATTAATTGGCTAGCTTCAAGAGTGGGAAAGCTTCTATGTATGGATGCTTCAACTGAAAAATTTGAGCGTATTTCATTTGCGAAATGTTTAGTTGAGGTCAATCCAAACCAAGAATTGCCAGATAAGTTTGATGTTAAATTGCAAAATGGTTCGGTGCAAGTTGTTAATGTTATTTACTTATGGAAACCAGAGATATGTACTGTGTGCAAGGAGTTTGGACACCAACTGAGTAAATGCAAAAAGGTGGATAATGAAAAGAATGTAGAACAAAGTATTGTTGCTGAGCAGCAGAAAAAAGATGATGATGGCAGGAATATGATGATAAGGGCGAAAAGCAACGTTAAACAAAGCAACATGAAACAAATATGGCAGAAAGTTAACAAGTACAAAGGAAAAAAAAACAATAATTGTGAAGTTGTTGAAGAAGCTGACTTGATGAACCATGGTGAAAAACATAAACAACATGAGGAAAGGACTGTTGAAAGAGACAGGGTAATTGATAAAGCAAATGTAACACAAGGAGATGTCCATGTTGGAACTGTCAACACAAGTAACATGTTCGGTTTGCTACAGACTGATGTAGAAGAGCAAGGAATAATTGATGAGCAGGATAAAGAGGAAGGTGAAATCACTGATGAGATAAAATGTACTGAGAAGCATTTAGAACCTAATGAGAAAACAAGCACTACTGAAAAGCAAACAACCACTGTTATACTGGATCAGTCAGCAACTCAAGTAGTGTTGGCAACAAATATGGAAGAAAATAACCAAAGTGGAAGTAACAGGCACAATGGAAATGAAACTGCAAAAGAAATTGTTCCAACTGGAGCATCTACTACAGATCTAGACAATATATGGACCAAATCATTTGAAACACAGATAACACAACTAGTATCCTCCATGCATGATGTTCAATCACAATCATCTTCCCAACCCCATTACAAATTTTCCATTCAAATCCCTGGATGGCCTCCTAGTCTTTCCAAACCTTCTTCTTCAACCAACTCCCACCCTAACTCTCAACCTTCCACCCCCCCAAACAAGTCAACTAGGAAGATTCAAACAAGATCTAAATCTCTGTCAGCTCAGAGTAGGAACATCACCACCTCACCTCAATAATTTAATATGCATACAAAAATAGCAACATGGAATCTAAGAGGAGCTCATAGCAACCTGAAACTTGATCAAGTTAAGAATTATATCACTGAGTATAACATCTGTCTTATTGGTCTACTTGAAACTAAGCTTAACCTTACCCTATCCCAAAAAGCAGCCAACTATATTAATCCTAATTGGTCCATTCAACATAATCTTGATGCTGCTGCATATGGAAGAATTCTAGTCATATTTAACCCCTCTGAACTAACTCTTACTCCCATTCTGTTGACCAGACAATCCACTCATTTTCATGTGCTTCATTCCCAAACTCAGACCTCTTTCTTCTTAACTATAGTGTATGCAGACAACTCAATCAACTCAAGGAATGCCTTTCTCAAAACATTGCCACCTTTAAGGCAAGCTTCACACCCATGGCTGGTTATGGGTGATTTCAACACATGTTATGGTTATAATGACAAGTTTGGTGGCATCCCCTTAACCCCTAGAGAACTTGATCCTATCAACCAATCTGTATTTGATTCTGAATTACTATTAGTGAATAAATCAGGAGCCAAGTTCTCATGGAATAATAGAAGTAGAAGTGGTGTTCGCACATTTACCACTATTGACCATGCCTTTTGCAACTTCCAAGCCCTTTCACAATGGCCAACTCTATCTGTTTTCCTCCCTCAACCCATTCTATCTGACCACTCCCCTCTAATTCTGACGCTTGGAAACCATTTGAGAAGAGAAAAGAGAAGTTTCAAATTTTTTAATGCTTGGGTTAAGCATGAGCACTTTCTTGTATTAGTTTCCCATGTTAATGCAGATTTTATTTGCTTTGGTAACCCTATGTTTAAGTTTTACAGGAAACTCAAGAATATTAAGCAAGCTATTAAACATTGGGCATCATCAACCTTTGGTAATGGTGGTCTGCTGTCTACAAATCTTACACATCAACTGAAGATAAAGCAGGACTATATGATGGAACACCCTCTTGATGTTCAAGCAGCTGATGAGGAGAGGAAATTATTTATGAAAGTAAATTCTGCTCTGCATATGGAAGCCAACATGAAGAGACAGCAACTACACAAAAAATGGCTTGATGAAGGTGACAAAAACACAAAGTATTATCATGATTCAATTAAAGTAAAGCAAGCTAGAGAAAATATACATAGTATAACTGATGAGCAAGGCACTCTCCATTCAACTCCTGATTCTGTTGACCTTGCTTTCATTCAATATTTTGCTAAGCTATATGGTAATCATGATGGCTTTATTCCTGATCTGGACTTAATATCTAAAACTGCACTACCAAACATCTCAAACTTGGAAGCTTCTTCTCTAATAAGGGCTATCACTGATGAGGAAATCAAGTCAACCCTTTTCTCTATGAACAAACATTCATCTGGAGGTCCCGATGGTTTAAATGTAGTCTTTTTTATAACCACTTGGAGTATACTTGGCAATGATTTTTGCAAGGCTATTCACAATTTCTTTAACAAATGCAAAATTCTTGGTGAAATCAACTGTACCAATATAGCTCTTATTCCCAAGTGCTCTCCTGCCTCTACAGTTAATTCTTATAGGCCAATTTCATGTTGTAATGTGGTGTATAAGTGCATATCTAAAATTCTTGCTACCAGGTTAGTATCAGTGCTTCCAACTGTTGTCTCCAACAACCAATCAGCTTTTTTACCTAACAGGGACATTATTGATAATGTCCTCTTGGCTCAAGAACTACTCAAAAGTTATGGCAAAAGTTATGGCCCCCCTGCAGCTGCTCTCAAAATTGATATATCAAAGGCTTACGATTCAATACATTGGGAATCAATAGTCAGGATCATGGCAGTGATGGGTTTCCCTAAAACTTTTGTGTCTTGGATATATGTCTGTATATCCACTCCATCATACTCTGTAGTAATAAATGGTAGACCAGTTGGCAGTTTTAGAGGTAGTAAAGGAATAAGGCAAGGGGACCCGTTATCTTCATACTTGTTTCTTTTGGTCATGGAAGTGCTAACTGTCATCCTCAGAACAAGTTATGCCAATAAAATCATAAAGTTCCACCCAAAGTGTTCTCATCATCATATTACATCTATCATGTTTGCTGATGATGTCATGATGTTCACAAAACCTGAGTTGCCTTCTTTGAATGGTATTAAGGATGCTTTGCAAACCTTTAACAAAATGACTGGCCTATCTATTAACCAAAACAAATCATCATTGCTTGTTACTGGAATCAGTTTTGGTCTGGCTTCTGACCTCCACCAACAGTCTGGATTCTCTAGCATGGAAAATGACATGAAGTACCTTGGTCTACCTTTAATAACTAAAAGAATAACAAAGGATGATTGTTATCCATTATACCATAAAATTACCTCTGTTATGTCAGCTTGGGAAAATAGGTTCTTAACACAAAGTGGCAGGCTAGTTCTCATAAAATCTGTGGTCTTCTCATCTATCGTTTACTGGGCACGAACTATGATTCTACCAGTTAAGTTACTACAACTAGTCAGATCAGCAATGAATAGATTCTTTTGGACAGGAAGTATACACAACAGAAAATTTGTACCGTGTGCATTTTCCAAATTTGAAGCTCCCCTGAAATCTGGTGGGCTGGGAGTATTAGATGTCAGGAAGTGGAACATTGCAGCTATAAGTAAACAATTTGATGCAATCATAAATAGAAGAAGTAATTTATGGGTAGAATGGACATGGCATTACAATATCAAGAACAGGCATTTCTGGATTATGGAAATCCCACAACTGAGTAGTTGGACTTGGAGAAGCTTGCTAAAGTACAGAGAAGTCTATCTTCCTATGATACAATATCCAATTAATGCCAGATCTGCTGTAAATTTTTGGAATGAACCTTGGGTTAGAAATGGCCTAATCTTATCTAAATTGTGTTCTTACACTCAAATCATCCAATCTGGTATTCATTTGTCTGCTGATGCTACTGTGTTCTTACATAATGGTAAAATTCAGTTACCATACAGCAGTAACCATGTCATACAGCAAACTTGGTCTAATATTCAACAAATTACTTTCACTGCTGTTCAAAGCAATAATGTGCAATGGCACAGCAAACCTCACTCTGTCAAGGAAGTATACAAATCCCTAACTGAAAATGTTCCTCTGCCTGCAGCAAATTGGTATGAAGTTATTTGGTCAAGTGACTCTGTTCCACAGGATAATCTTATGTTGTGGAAGGTGATTAACAGTGCTTTACTTACTAGAAGTCTGCTGCACAAGTATGGGATGGCCTGTCCTACTAGGTGCTTGTACTGTGAACTTGAAGAAGAAACAACTGAACATTTATACTTCGATTGTCCTGCTTTGCAACATATCTTATTTAAGATGGGTGGTCTTACAGGTACTAATCTGACTGGTCACACAACAATAATTCTGTGGAGTATTATATACAAATCAACAAGGTGGAGAACTGAGAAAGGTAGAGTACTGGCAGTTTGTTTGAAAGTTTATATGGCTGTGATATGGAGAGAGAGAAATTCCAGAGTTTTTGAAAATGTTAGAAGAAATGAAAATGAATTATGGAATGAAGTCAAGTGCCGCACCTACAAGCTTTTGAAAAACTGTGCTAGCAACTTCCCTCAGTCTATGATCCAAGTTTGGACATGATTGTGTTGTTTTCATTCTCATGTGTCTTTTTTCTGTTTTTTTTCTACCTTTTGTTTAATCCTCTGTAGTTCTTTTTATTGTAGTTTGCAATAAAACTGGTAGGGGCCCAGTTAACCCCGCTGGCTTTGCCAAAAAAAAATTGAGTTAATTGAATTTGTTCAAGTTAATTACTTAAGTTTGAATTAATTCAGAATAACCACTTGATAATTTGGAGAATATAATCACTTAGAGAAGTAATTAATAGATAATTACTAGATGTAATTAATTGAATGATAATCAGTAATTTGATTATAATTATTTGTTGTTAACCAAGGGGTAAATTAAATTTGTTAACTAAGGATTAATTAAGAATGGTGATTTATTAAGATTTATTTAAATAATTAAAGGTTAATTAAAGATTAACTAATCAATGATGAAAGGGAAATCTATTTCGGATAATTGGTGATTAACTTATGATAATTAACCCGGATTTGATAATTTGTTCATAAGTAATACATCTGATTTAAATTAATCAGTCGATTAATAAAAAAAATTTACTTGTGAATGTTTGGACTTGACTGAATGGTTGAATTGTTTGATATCCCTGATATGTGATGCTTTGTGATACATCCTGATTTGTGTTGTGATCTGTTTCTTTGGGATGAGTGCAATTTATTATCTGTAATTTATATATATATATACATATATATATATATGATCTGTGATCTGTGAATGAAAAGATAAGCGTTATAGTTTATACCGCTTATCAACTATATTTCTGTATTTGAATCTGTGATGATTGGATGATGTTGCACTATTGTGTTAAACCCCTGGACTACACCATACACACATAAATGTGGATTGCACGAGGAAATTGGTTAAGTCACAGATTTTTGACAATTTTAAAGATTGAATTCTTGAATCCAAAATAGCTTTGGAATTGGAATTGAGAGCTTTTGTAAATGAGTTTCAAAGATAAAAGTTATTTTGAATAACTTAATCGAGTTTTGAAAATTTAAATAATTTGATTTAAATTCGAATTCAATAGTTTGGAAATTTTGGTCTAAAGAGATCATATAAGTTATTAAGGTATTTATATGAGTTTTTAACCATTTAAAAGTATGGTTTCGGAAATTTAAGGAATTTAAATCCTAGTTTATACTTGAATGGTTTTAACTTATGTAAATTGTAATTAGTTTTCCAGAATGGAAACTAATTGTTTCAAAGGATAAAAGCTTTCATATAAGAAATGAATTTCCAATTTGAATTAAAGGAATTTCAAGTTTGAATTGAAAATGGTTTCCCAAGTTACGCATAAATCTTTGGAAATGATTTTGAAGGCTATAAGTTAAATCTTTAATATAAAGATTTGATGAGTTAATCCAATTGAGATGGAAATCGATTTGAAAATCTATGAATGTATCTTTGTGAAACTGGGTGAACTTTGTGAAATGAATCTTTTTGTGTAAAATATTAAAATGGTAATTTGTTTGAACCATTTGGAAGAGAAGTTTTGGGTAATAAGTTGTGACTTAATTGAAATCCCAATATCCATATGTTTTAAATATTGCGTTCATTATTCGGTTTAGCCGGGAGAGGACCTTTGCGTCATATAACCCATTCCGAATAATGATACGTCATAAATGGATTGCATTTGAAGACCGGTGGTGAAGACCGGATATTTTCGAAAACGAAAGGATAACCCGTCGATTGTCTTTGCACTGAGTCGCGCCGATATATAGATTTCCTAAGTGATGGGAAATCCGATCGGGATTGTGAATACCCGGATTGCAAGGGCTTCTTCGGAAGTGCCTTCGGTTCTGTTCGAACCCGGAACTGACTTGTATGGTTGTATGTCTGACATTACACTTTGAGATATAAAGCTGATTTCTTTCAAATACATTTCTGTTTGGTGGCGGAGATTTATTCTCTTAGCTTAACACCCTTCTCTGAGACGTACGAGCTCAGAGGTTATGTAGTTGAAGGTTATCGGTGATATACTCCCAATTTGGTAGTATGGCATGCTAAGTGTTACTGTGTGTTGCTGATCATTTGTTGATCAAAGCATAGCTTTCGTGTAAAGCGTAGCTTTGTGGACGAGACCTCATCGGACCTCACACCCTGGAAATGGTCGAAACAGGAAAGATGCGGCAAGGTTTCAGGGGTAGCTCCCCTAGGGTATGTCCATTCCTTCTGGAAAAAGGTTGTATCATGGTATGAAGCCCAGATATTTTACCTGTGTGGTTGCTCCAATCTCATTTACTGTGTGATTGTTGCTTTGTGATTGAGGCGCCTCGGATAAAGGTCGCAAACGACCGGGGGTGGCATAACTCAGGTTTACTACCCGGGAAGGGGGTAACCGGCCTTGTGTTAGCAGAGAGCCAGGTAGGTTCTCGGGGCGTCCCTCCAGAGGCATTCCCATGTGGCATAGGAAGTTCCTTAGCCTGACCATTTGTTGGAAAATCCAAAGAAACAATACGAACCCAGTACGGTTTGAGTTGTAGAACCTGCCATTTAAAATGGTAGCTATAGTAGGCATAGTATAATGGTACCTATGCTAGCTAAGATTAATATTATATTTTCGAAAGGATTTTCACACTATGCACTAGTAATAATATCAAAAGAGTTTTTCTTGCGTAGGAAGCATGTTTGACTATTATAAGAAGAAATCTCCCCCATGTGTGCGATTGCATTGTGTGTGTGCCGGGAGGCCTTATGGTAGTTTCATTTTCCAGAAAGCATTGCGGATTTCAATGTTTAAAATTCTTTTGTTGTTTGTTTTAAAGCAACTATTTTTGTTTACTCATACCAGTCCCATGACTGACCCGGAGTTTATTGTTCCCTTCCTAAACTCTGGGTGCCCATAATTTTCCACACGGGCAGTCTAGAGTTGGGTTTTTCAGATAGTCAGGTTTAGTAGATTATCGGGAGCTAGTTCGGTTTTTGGAGTTCACGGAGGACTGACACTTGCTTATCTTTGTGAAACGTGATGGTGGTTCGAGCTTGATGTTGGAGTTGTTGGACTCATTCTCTTTTAAAGATCGTTTGGAGTTATCACTTCTGTTTTCCGCTGTAGCATCTTTATTTATCTCTGATATTCTTGTATCATATAGATATCATTGTTGTATATCATTCTGGATATTGTATTCATTGGAGTTGTATATGATATTATCCATTTCTTTCTTCCGCTGTATTGTTATACTTACTGTGTTATAAGCTCCGGCGAGCTAGATTCGGCGTTTGAATCTGCGGCACTCGAGTACAAGTGAAGTACGGGTGTCGATTTTCGAAGGCCGAGTCAGGATCGTTATATTTAGCCATGCAAAATATAAAGATATTAGATAATCGAGAGCTACCAGAAAGTTATGAAAAGGAGGAAATCGACAATTTCAAAGCACAAACAATATTTTAAATTCTCAACAATGCTGAAAATAGGAAGATCATGAAGTCGCTGAAAGTCAAAGGAGCCTATTTTTTTAGTATTTGATCTGAAATGTACATGAATTTAAGTTCAAATTTTCTTATTAATTTTTGTGATATTTTCCTAAAATGCATGTATGATTTATATTAATGTTAGCACCATCATATGTATGTATTGTGATAACATTGTGTTTACTGTTGTATTGACTTATCTTAACGTTTACACTGTCGTAATTTTAAAATTATAAATTGTTAGGTACCTATATGTGCTAAATTTTTTTTAATAATAACCAGTAGAATGCACAATGATAAAGTGTATTGTTATGAACTTGAGTAATACCGAAATGCTAAATACAATTATTGTTATATACAAAAATTAATGTGAAATGTATTTATTGAGATTTGTTTTAAATAATTACCGTTGACTTTCATAAAAAAGATAGAATAATTGCAAGAGCAATAGTTTCAACCGAAACATGAACAAAAATGTATGTAAAATGATAGAGTACAAATTTGAAGGATGTGCGCACTTTTGTTCAATTTCCTCTTAACAAAACCACTTTAATTTCAACCCAAATCATTTCAATCCACCAATTTCAAAAATTATCTTGTCTAGTTCAAAATATAAATCACAAATCCATGGAAACTCAATCAAAATCATCTTCTCCAACATATCTGAATCATCTTCCACAAATAGAATACGATCTTCCTCCACCATCTGCCACAATACCATCAAAATAAAAAAAAACTTAAATCATTGACTAGGGCTTCAAAATCAATTGAAAAGAAGTCGACATCGGCAAAGCCTAAACAATCAAATCCAAGAGCAGTGAAGATAAGGGCTGCAAAACAAATGGAGAAACAAAAAAAAGAAAACAAGGTCGAACATTAAAATCAAAATGGTACTGACAAAAACAAAATGTCAAAGGTATTACTTGTGTTTAAGTTAACTATACAGTTAATTTTCAACAAGTGAATGTTAAATTATAGTTAGAAATAGCATCATAGGTTTAAAAATAATATGCATGAATTGCATAACTGAATGATAGTCATATATTGCATTTCTACATTTGAAACACACTAGTATGTGTTGAATATGCATAGTATTAGTCAAATATATCATTATATTTTCTTGATTGAACTATCATGCAAAGAATATGCATAATGATAGTTGAATATAGCATTTGTACCTCTAAATTATAGAAACATCCACTTAATTTTAGGGATGATAGTTGGATATAATTCTGTAATTTTTCATTACAGTAGCAAATTTTGAATATAAATGATAATAGTTGAATATAGTATTTATATTTTGAAAAACCATAGCATGTGTTGAATATGCATATGATAGTTGAACATTGCATTTTTATTTTTCAAATGCAGTAGCATACATTGACCATGCATAATGATACTTGAATTTATCATAACCAATTTTAAAGTAATGCAGCATACATTGGTAATGCAAAATCATACTTGAAAATAGCATCTGTATTTTAAAAATGCATAAGTAATATACAAAATGATAGTTCAATATAAATTTTTTTTAAAATGCACTACAATAAATTAAATATGCAGATTGATAGTTATATCATTTTTATCTTTTAAAGTGCACTAGTGTCACTTAAGATAAAGAATGATAGTTTAATATATCATTTATATTTTTAAAGTACATAACATATCTTGCAAAAAATGAATGATAGTTGGACATGGCATTTAAAATTTTTGAAATATAATAGCATTCGAATTTTTTAAATACAATAGCATATGTTACATATGAAGAATGATAGATTAATATAGCATTATCATTTTTGTAATACAATAATAGCCTATTTAATTCAAGAATGATAAATTATTATAGCATTATAATTTTTAAAATACAGTAGCATGTATTACGTATGAAAAATGATAAATGCATAAGGCATTTGAAATTTTGAAATACAATAGCAAGCTGATAAAGAGACAAATACAAATTAAAACAAAACCTCAGACCCATAGGCAGAAAATCAAATTCAATCCATCCAACAATATATCAAAGATTCAGAAAGAAAGCTCGAGAATAGTCAAAATGAGTTACAAAAAGAAAGATAAGAAAGAAAAAAAGGAGAACAAATTATAGAAAAAATGGAATCTAAAATTAAGCCTTTGGAATCAAAAATTCAAAAATCTAGAAAGGAACAAGAACAAAAAAAGAGGAACAAAAAGTTTAGCCTCTTACATTTGATTTAAATATTACCCAACAAATTCAAAAGATATATGAAGAACAAAAAACAATAGATGAAGAATAAAGTAGAAAACACAAAAAAAATAATCAAGGCTTCAAAGAAGACATCCAGTTCATTAGTGCAAAGGATGAAGCGAAAAACAAGGAAGAAAAAAATTGATTTTGAGCATCAATATGAAGTTGTATTTCGTAAAAAACCATAAAAAAAAGATGACAAGAGTGAAAATGAAACTGAGAAAAAGAGAAATATAAAGTGGAAATTCACAAAGAAGGTACTAATACTGAAAAAGAAGAACAAAATGAAGAGGAAAGTTAAGTTGCTAAAACTGACAGCGACCTTGAAATGAAAATTCAAAAATATAAAAATAAATTTGATGACAAAGAAGAAACTAAAATAGTGGATCATGAGGATACATATTCATCAACAAGAAAAGAATACTCTGAAAGAGACATTAGAAAAGGTAAAATTCTGCATCTACTAACTGAACAAAAAAAGAACTTAATTATTACTTTTTTCAAATGCAATGAAAACATCAAGTAATATTTATAACTTAAATTCTATGATTAAATTGCTGATTACATAAGTATGAATGTACTAACTTCTTGTTGTTTAATTCTTAATACTTGCACAATAGCTTGGATGAAAGACGACGGAATCAAAGGAGGTATAACGATAGTTAATTAAATGTTGGAAGATACTTTGTTTGAACAATTCACAAATGGATAGGTATATAAATATTATAAAAATTATTTATTAATGGTAGATATAAATATAATTGTATTAATACATTAAAATACATCATAATGTGTTTCATATGTAAATGTAATATACACTTAAAGTACATCAGAATGATAGAGAACCATAGCATTTTATTTTTCAAATACTCCAATGAAATAGTAATGTAGAATGATAGATAAACGTAACATTTGTATTTACTTAGTCCACTAGCATGAATTAATAATGAAAAATTACAGATAAACGTAGCATTTTCTATTTTTAAATGTGCTAACATGAATTAGTAATACAAAATGACAAACAAACATATAAATTATAAAATTCAAAAGCATGTATTAGTAACACAGAATGATGGATAAATATAGCATTTATTTTTGAAATCCACCAGCATGAATTAATAATTCAAAATGATAGACAAACATAGCACTTGTATTAATAAACTCCACTAGCATGTCTTACTAAAATAGAATGATGGATAAATATATCATTTGCATAAATAAAGTCCACCAACAAATATTACTGATAAAAAATGAAAGATAAACATATCATTAGTATTTATAAACTCCACTACCATGTATTACTAATAAAGTCCACTAGCATGTATTACTAACCAAAAATGATGATACACATATCAATAGGATTTATAAAGTCCAGAAGTATGTATTACTAATGCAAAATGATACATAAACATAGCATTTGCATTTGAAAAGTCCATACAATGTACTACTAATGTAGAATCATACAAATTATTTATTATTGCTTAAAACTTACTGTTAATCTTTTTTTATTCATACCATTGCTTGGTTTGTTCAAAATCAAGAGCTATATAAGCATGATTACACATTCAGCGCAATTATGATGGTTAGCTTTTGAATATTAATGTTAAATAATAATACGAAATATTCTAATACTTATTGATGTGTAGAATACTATAGAAATGATCTGGAAAATGTAATACAACATTTAGTTCTACATGCAATACAATCCATCATCACAAATGAATTTACAAAAACAATTTTCTTCCCTTTGCATCACATAAACCACTAGACTTTACTAAATTTGGACTATGTGACAATGCAATGGAGTCGCTTTGACTAAAACATGCCAAAAACAAGATCAAACCTAAGTTTTAAACAAGCCCATAAGTGGAAAGAAAAATTTCATTAAAACAACATTCTAAAGTAACATAACTAAAATTAGTTTTTTTTCAGAACAAAAGATTGAAAAGATGTTCAAGAAGAAGTGGGCAGACAACAAAATCTTAAACAAGGAATTTGGAAAAAAAAAAGCAATAACCTAACCAAAATCCCACAGTAAGCACCAGATTCGTAAGTACATTTTTCTACTCAAAAACAAAATAATAAATTAAACTTTAATTTATTATATGACATGCTTATATGCTTAAAACAATAATATCATATGCTTATATCCAATGTGTAGTTAATGCCCCGCGAAATCCCTGCTATAGCACATAGCGCTCTTCAACCGTTATGCTTTTTCAATTTAGCGCTATTAAATAGTAGATCCGCTTTAAGTCGCACTATTTTCCATTATGCCCGCTCAATCGAGGCTTTTTAGCATCCGCTTTAGTAACATTAATTTAAAACAGTTGATTTAACTAGTTTTTTTTAGACCAAATCAAAAAAATTAGGAAAAGCCAAATTTTAAGTCAAAAGGGATCAATAATAGTTAGAAATATATTGTAGTCATCAAATCTGGACTGCATAAGTCATAATGTTCTTTGGTTTTGTTATATAAGATTAAAAGATATTTTTTTTCTCTACACAAATGATGTGAGAATGAGAATAAATTAACTTTAAATATCTGGTTGAATATCTAATAAAGCTTTTTGCACCTCTACTATTTTCTGCTATATCCCTGCGTTATCCCCGCTATAACTTTTTACACCTCCACCACTATAGATCCGCTAAGCGCTTTAACTGCACAATATATACGTAATGCTAATACATTGCAAAAATACATAATAATAAAGACCTATTATGCTAACATAATGCCTTAACTAAAATGATATATTAGCATTCTTATGAAAACTACTAGTAAAAGAATAAATACCGAACTATTCTAGCATCATACTTGATATACTATTATCTTACCTAATGTTTTTACAACTATAATAGAATGTTGGGAAAGCAAATTAGACTCCTAAAACTAGAATCGCCTCCCTCTGAATCGTACAGGTCAACGAAAGAGGCTCGAACTGCTTATGCTTACTCGAACAAGAGAGTCGACGTACGTACAATTTCTATAAGAAGAAGAAGGAAGAAAATACTAATTTGCAAATGGAGATTGAGAGAGTCTTTTGTAAGAAGGAAATAAGCTTTATTTTTCGTTCAACTTCTTTTTTGCTTGCATACAAAAGATGAGAGAAAACATTCTTATCTATAGTGTAATACAATCTCTAGACTTTTCTTTAATCATCTTGACAAATCTATTTTCTAGAATTCTCCAAATTACATATCAGATAAGTCTAGATTTTTCTCTATGCTTAATTTGACATTTCCATAAATACAAAGATTATAATTGTCAATATAATCATCGTTTCCAAAAAACCAAGTTTATTTCCAACATCCCCTCGTAAACTTAGTTTTGTAACTCCGAGAATGTCTCATAGTCTTTCAAAGTCGTCATGTTTTAATGCCTTTGTGAAGACATCTGCAACTTGGTCTTTTGAATTGATAAAACTTTTCTTGTACCTCCTTTTTTGCAATCTTTTCTCGAACAAAGTGGTAGCGTGTATAGATAGCGAACTTCGATTATGAAAGACAGGATTCTTAACAAGTGCTATGGTCGACTTATTATACATAAATATTTTCGTTGCATTGTACTGTGACATATGCAACTCCTTCAATAAATCTCAAAGCCAAATTGCATGCCGTACACAAGTTAAAGCAGTAACATACTCAGCTTCATGGCTTGGTAGTGTCATGATTGGTTGATTTTTTAAGCTCAAAGTGAATGTTGTATCTCCCATGAAGAAAACAAATCCAGTTGTACTTTACAATCATCAATATCCCCAACCCAATCGCTATCACTATAAACAATCAACTTGAAATTATTAGAATGCGAATATAATAATCCAAAATTAGTGGTATCTTTAATATATCGAAGGATTCTTTTTTTTGTCTTCAAGTGCGATGTAGTAGGAGCTTCCATGTAGCGACTAATAAGACCTACTCCATAAAGTATATCCGGCCTTGTTCATGTTAAGTATCTCAAGCAACCAACCATGCTTTTAAATAGGGTAGGATCCACATTCTCTTCTTGCATATGTTTTGAGAGCTTTGTACCACATTCTACAAGAGCGTTTACGGGTTTGCGTCCATCCATTTTGAATTTCTTTAATATTTCAATTGCATATGATTCTTGAGAAATAAATATACCATGCTCACTTTGAATCACTTGGATTCCAAGATAGTATGACATGAGTCCAATGTCCGTCATCTCAAATTCTAAACTCATCTCCTTCTTGATATCATCAAAAGCTTTTGGATTATTTCTAGTAAAGATTAAGTCATACATATATAAACATACAATTAAAATATCTCTACTTTGATTTGTCTTTATGTAAAGAGCATGTTCAGGGGGCATTCTACAAAATTATTTTCTAAAAAATACTCATCAATTTTTGTATTCCAAACTCTTGGGGCTTGTTTTAAATTGTAAAGCGCTTTTTTCAAATTTAAACTTTATCTTCATGTTCTTTAACTTTATAATCTGGTGGTTGCTCCAAATATTCTCTTCTAATTTACCATTTAAGAAAGTAGATTTCATATCCATTTGATGTATTTTTCATTTGTTTTGAGCTACAAAAGAAATTAATAATCTTATAATTTCTAAGTGGGCAATAGGAGCAAATACTTCATCATAGTCTATATCTGCTCTTTGCTTGTATCCTTTAGCTACCAATCTTGTTTGCATCTTTCAACTTCTCCTTTAGCATTCTTCTTCACTTTATATACCCATTTTGCACCAATAGCTTTGTGTCCTTTAGGTAAAGTAGCCAACTTCCATGTATTGTTCTTTACAATTGCTTTGGTTTCTTCATCCATAGCTTCCCTCCATCTTTTGTCTTGTTTTGCTTCTTCAAAATCTATTGGTTCAAAATTAGCAAAAGGACAAAATAAGGTAGTATCGTCGAAAATTAGAGTTACCTCATATAATTCTTGCAAAGATCTCATTTATGGCAGTCTTTCATTTGAGCTTTCTTTAAATGGATATTCTTAATGGATAGTTAAAGGAGATGAGGGCATTGGACTAATAGGTTCCTCTTCCACATCATCGTTGCACTCCTCTTCATAAAGTGGAAGGACACTATAATCTTCTTTTTTTTCTAATTCCAAGCACTTTCTTCATCGAACTCCACGTCTCGACTAACAACGACTTTTTCATTAGTAGGATTATATAACTTATATCCTTTTGACCATGAGTCATAGCCAATAAAAATGTATTTTTCACTTTTGTCATCTAATTTGGAGCGTCTTTGATCTGGCACATGGGCATATGCGATGGTTCCGAATACTTTCAAGTGAGATATACATGGCAGACCACTCCATGATTCATTACTAGTTTGTGCATTAACTATCTTCTCAAACATAGCATCATCCAAAGTTTGGTAAATTAGCGTAAGAGCCTTCCGATCATTTTTCTTCAAATTATCCCTTTCAATTTGGGATAAAGTGGAAATATCAGCGGGTTCTTCATACCCATTTTCTACGATATCTCCCGCATCTTATGATCTAAGCAGCGCCTTCATGCAAATGCTCCCGTTATCATAATTCTCCTTCTTTAACAAAGGAACTTAAAAAAGAGTTGTTATGTTTGACATCTTCCTTGATTAGCAACCTAGCTCTGATACCACTGTTAAGAAATTTCTATAAGAAGAAGAAGGAAAAAAATACTAGTTTGCAAATGGAGAATGAGAGAATATTTTATAAGAAGGAAATAAGCTTTATTTTCTTTCAACTTTTCTTTTTTGCTTGCATACAAAAGACGAGAGAAAACATTCTTATTTATAGTTTAATGCAATCTCTAGACTTTTCTTCAGTCATCTTGACAAATCTGTTTTCTAGAATTCTCCAAATTACATATTAGATTAGTCTAGATTTTTTTCTATGCTTAATTTGATATTTCAATTAATACAAAGATTATAATTGTCAACATAATTATCATTTTCTAAAAACCAAGTCTATTTCCAACATAGAAATGATTGGGCATATTTCTTCATGATAAATATCAAAAATCTGGATAGGCAACAACTTCTAATGTAATATGAAAATTAGGGCATTGATATATTCAGAGTTGAAACTATTTTTCATATACTCAATGATGATGGGAATAATTTGGTCAGTGCAATGGATACTTCGCAAACTTATTACAAGATTTGCAACTACAGAAGAATAAAAAAACACTCCAGTAGTCTTTAATTTGATTTCAAGCAACTGCAAACAAAGAAGCTTGATTTCTTTTAGTATTTGACCTAAAATGCACATGAAGTTAACTTGAAATTTTCTTACTAAATTTATATCATGTTATTTTAAAATACATGTATGACTTAATTAGTGTTTGCATTATCAGAATGTATATACTGTGTTAACATTATATGTACTGTCATATTGACTTATCTTAATTGTTGCACAGTCATGTTATATATATTATTATATTGTTTGTACAGTAATGTTATATGTACTATTATATTGTTTGCATTGTCATATTGACTTATATTAATATTTCCATTGTCATATTATATATACTGTTATATTGTTTGCACTGTCATATTATACATACTACTATATTGTTTGCACTATCATATTTTTTGCATGGTTCTATTGTCAAAATTATAAATTTATGGGAACTTACATGCATTAAATTTTTTAATAATAACAAATAGAATGCACAATGATAAGAGCATTGTTATAAGTTTGTGTAATACTGAAATGATATATACAACTACCATTATATAAAAAATTGATGTAAAATGTATGTGTTGAGTTTTTTTTAAATAATTACTACTAATTTGCACAAAAGTGATAGAATAAATTTAAAGAGCAAAAGGTTTAAGCTAAACATAAACCAAAATGCAAGTAAATACATAACCAGATCTCTGTTTGAAAAGAAAGTAGGAGTGACAAAAATGTAGTCTTATGAACAAAACAAGCTATGCCAATGATTAAAAAAATTCAGAATAGATTTAGCTTTAGCTAAATTGGTAATAACAACCAATGTACAAATTTCAAACCACAGACTCATGTTAGGTATGGCTCGCATTTGAGAGTGCATGGATTGAACGAACAAGTCCTACATCGTAAGAAATTTGACGTATAATATAGTATGTATGTGGGATCGGTGGCACATAGCATTGGAAATTCCTTTTGTTACAAGCTAGTGTTGCCAAGACCATGTATATGCTCATTTCGGAAGCTGATGAAAGGGATGTTTAATCGGGACGCTGACACACTCGAACCTTCATTAAGTGGCATGATTACAAATAATGAAGCGCGCGTAAATGGGGACTGAGTGGAGTGCTAAAACGCAACATGGTATCAGAGCCAATGGTTCAAGGGACCATTAGACGATGCGAGAGTGACCGAAGCAGGACTCCTTTAGAGGCTTGAGTAGAGAATGATTCGTCAAGGTGGAGATATATGATTAAGCAGCTACCTCACTGCTATTGAAGAGGACTCATGGATAAGTAGCCTGCTTGCTACTGCGTTGAAGATTCATGACTCCAATATCACTTGAGTGGAAGTACTCGCCTTAAGGTGGAGATTTGATAACGCAAACAACTGCGTAAAGAAGTGAAAGCAGCCTGGCCCAACTGTAGAGCTTCTTCAGTATGCTCCAAAAATGAAGATTAAAGGAAATGCTTGCCAAGGTGGACACTTGTTAGGTATGGCTCGGATTTGAGAGTGCGTGGATTGAACGAGCAAGTCCCATGTCGTAAGAAATATGGTGTATAACATGGTATATTTGTGGGATTGGTGGCACCTAACATTAGGAATTCCCTTTGTTACAAGCAAGTGTTGCCAAGACCATGTATGTGCTCGTTTCGAAAGGCGATAAAAGGGATGTTCAATCGAGATGCTAGCATATTGAAAGCTCCATTAGATGACACCATTATAAACAATGAAGCGCGCATATATGGGAATGCGTTGGAGTGCCAAAACAAAACAATTTTATTAGGTGTGGCTCACATTCGAGAGTGCGTGGATTGAACAAACAAGTCCCACATCGGATGAAATATGGCGTATAACGTGGTATATATGTGGGATTAGAGGCATGTAACATTGGGAATTCCTTTTGTTACTAGCAAGTGTTGCCAAGACCTTATATGTGATCGTTTCGGAAGGCGATGATAGAGATGTTTAATCGGGTTGTTGGCACATTGGAGGCTTCATTAGATGACGTTAATGCAAACAATGAAGCACGCGTATATAGAAACGCATTGGAGTGCCAAAACACAACATGGTATTAGAGCCGATAGTTTGAGGGACCATTAGAGAATGCTATAGTGACCGAAGTAGGACTCCTTGAGGCTTGAGCAAAGAATGACTTTTCAAGGTGGAGATATATAAACAACTTTATGTTCTCCAGTACCCACAGTCGCCCAACTGCTTTGAATTAATCTCCAAGTTGACTTGACGAATGTACTTGCCTTAATGTGGAGATTTGGTAACGCAGCCTTGTCCAACTGTAAAGAAGTAAAAGCAGCCTGACCCAACCTTGGAGCTTCTTCAATATGCTCCAAATGAAGGTTAAAGGAAATGCTCGCCAAGGTGGAGATTTGTTAGGTGTGGCTCACATTTGAGAGTGCATGAATTGAACAAGAAAGTCACACATCACAAGAAATATCACATATAAAGTGGTATATATGTAGGATTGGTAGCACATAACATTAGAAATTCCTTTTGTTACAAGCAAGTGTTGCCAAGACCATGTATGTGCTCGTTTCGAAAAGCGATGAAAGGGATGTTCAATCGGGACGCTAGAACGTTGGAAGCTTCATGCGACAACCTGTATCCCTTGACATGCCAAACACTGCCATATCAAGAAACATAGATCATTAATTTAAGGAAAAAGTATTATCACAAAGACTAAGATATCAATGAAGAAATAATCTATCTAATTCAAACATCATCGTAGTGGAAACATAATATCAGATATATGGATAATCACATAATAACAATAATAAAAACCCCAAAAGCATCAAAATATCCAGGTCTCGAAATATCATAATATCGTAGTCTCAGAAAATCATCAGTACATATAAACTATTAGAGTATTATAAAAAGAATCTCTCATAAGCAAAATACTGATAAGAAAGTGTATTGGTAGGAAATACATGATAAATGATAAAACAGAACTAGACTTCAGGCATGATAATCCGAAGGCAACAATGGACCTGTCAACGGCTTCTCTGTCCACCTGTGTTGGGGGAAAATAGAATGGGTCAAACAGAAAGTTTGGTGAATGAGAACAAGACTAATAAGGAAATTAAATACGACTGACTTCAAGTTTACTCTAGGTGATATAGGGTGTGTGTACAGTGTTCATGCCCCTAAGGTCACAAACCTAAGGTCATCTGCCTAACATCCATCAATTTAACCTTCTGCCAAACATTCATCAATTTAACAGTCATCAGTATAACATCAGGGAGATAACAACAGACCGCATCTCACCGAATGACTGTCTAGTTTTGGGGAAGCTACTGCCCCCACTTTAACTCACATTAGGCTTAGAGAGGAAGAACATGCATGTAAACTCACATAGTGACTCATCGTATGCACCGTGCCCAACCCCTCGATCCTAGCAGCACCATAAGGAGCTACTGCACTTAACTCCGCCTGGTACTTTGCACCACCTAGCTTTCAGCATCTAAGCCAATACAAGCGCATGGGAATGTCCATGATCCAGTCTCTGATCCCAACACCCCGACTAACAACTGAAAATCCAATCTCAATGGCCTTAACTAATTTCTGGTAATTTGGTCCCAATACTTATGCGCACTTTCGCAACATAAGTTGCATATCTTAAGGACACTACGCATCCTACTCTACGATATGGAAACGTGAATTAAGTCCGCCATCTCAAATAAGAACACCTAAATATGTCTACGCTAGTTAAGCAATTTAAAGAGCAATAGGGTTCATGCCCCTATCGGCTCAAGTGTAACACCATATATTTTTATAACATTATTTAGGATATTTAATTAGTTAAATTAAATAAAGTAATGTGAAGATTAATAGGTTGAGATTTGATTTAACTAAGGGTAGCCGTGCCATGTTAAATGGAAATTAAGATGAAACAACATGAATTAATGTGTTAGGAAATAGGCAAGGGTAAAATGGGAAATAAGAGAGACTTATATCCTAAACACTTAAATAATGAAACACACGTTCATTTTCATTCTATCCAACTGAAATACATCAAGGCCGACCACCATTTTCATTCTCAAGGGAAGATAAAGCTGGGATTTCAAGAGAAAGAAGTTAATCAATGTATTCAACGTCAAATCTCACATCTTTTAATCTCAAAGCTAAAGTGAATGATTAATACATCCCATTTTCTTATGGTTTTCAGTTTCAAGTTAGATCAAAAATGTTTTTGAATGATTAAAGTTATATATATATATATATATGCTTGTTGATGAATTATACATGTTCATATTAGTTTATATGATATATTTGATATGAGAATCCTATTAAATTACATCCAAATGCCTTGAAAATTTAAATATGGATCAGAAATGATATTTTAGAAATGGTTTCAATTTTCATAATTTTCTGAATTAATGTGGATTTTATATAAATTTTCTAATGAAGAAAATGATTTATTGGGTTATAAATTATTTATGGTTAAATAAATAATTATTTTGGTTTGATATTCTTATATGTTGAAAAACATATTAAAATAGATTTTCTGGAATTTTTCCATATTTTTTCTAAGTGTTTTGATGAACATATAAAATTATTTAAGGTATGGGTCTTAAATGTTTTATATATTTTATTAAGGAGAAGGGGCATTTTATAAAATAAAATCATTATTTATTTCTAAAATTATTGGTAGCTCTTTTTTTTAAAAGTATTTAGTAACCAATAAGAATTTGACAAATAAAGGCCGGTTAGTTGAAAAGTTTTCTCTTTTAAAGTTAAAAAAAATCATTCTTTTAGCATTTTCAGCCACTTTCGGCATTAAGGGTTTCGACCCAGACCTTTCGACATCATTGCTTTCGAAGCTAATGCATATGGTATCAATCTACTTGGTACGTAACATATTGGACAAGGTTGAAGGGGTACTTGGTCGAAACCTTAGGTTCTAAAGTGGTTAGAGTATGTTTGTTTTGTAAGCCAAAAGTATCGCCTGCTTTACTTTCGAAAAGAAGGTTTCGACTTGGTTGCTTTCGACCGGGTCGAATACTTAAAGGTTTAAAGCTTTCAAAGGGGTCAAATCCCCCAGCTGCCGCCTTTCGACAAGGTCGAAAGGTAAACTTGTCTTTTAAGAATCAGCTGCTTCTCCCATGTTTTCGAAAGGAAGCTATCGACTTAGATGTTTTACCCTTTTATTCTAATTGAAGTATAACTTAAGGTTTCGAAAGAGGTGTTTTAAAGTATTAAATAGGCTGGATCCTATTGTTTTAAAAGATATGTTTTAAGCTTTCGAAGGGGTCGGAAGCAAAGCTTTCAAAGGGGTCGAAAGCAAAGCTTTCGAAGGAATCGAAAGTGAAAGGTTTTAAAAGAGGGGTTTTCACATGTTTTAAACTAAACCAAAAGAGCTTTCGAAAGGTTTATGTTTTAAAGGTTTAATGCTTTCGAAAGGCACTATTTTCTGAATGGTTTCAAAGGGGTCGAAGGCAAAGCTTTCGATGGAGTCGAAGGGTAGCTTTCGAAGGAGTTGAAAGGTCTTATTTTCTATAGGGTTTCGAATGGTCTTAGTCAAAAGGTTTAATGGTTTCCAAAGGTCTTAGTCTAAAGGTCCTATTTTCTGATGGTTTCGAAAGGGTTGAAATGGAAGGTTTTTCCAAGGTTTTCTAAGGAATTTTGTTTTAAAGTGTTTTAGGATAGGATGTCTAAGGTTTTAATGCTTTTGAAAGGAAGGTTTTCAATGCTCTCGAAAGGGTTTGATGTCTGATTTCAAAGGATAAGGTTTTGGCCTTTCGGCCTAGATAATTAAAGGATTTTACTGGGTTTTGAAAGAGATACTTTCAAAGGATTTAGAAAGTGGTACTTTCAATGGAAACGGAAAGGGTACTTTCAAATGCGTAAATGTTTTCATCAACTAAGGTTTAAGTAAAGTGTGTATATATATATATATATAACATGGCAAGGTGGTTCTGAGTAGAACATAAAGATTATATATATTTTCCTTGTGTAAGTTTGATTTAAAGGTTTTAAATCATTTTGAAAATGTTTTCAAGGAAAATTTTGGAAAGGTATCCCTAACTAAAAATGACTCAGATATTAGAATACCAGATGGGACTGGTATAGGGTCGCACCCTATACATTAGCTATTGGCCCCAGCTAATTATTGTCCAAAATTCTAGTACGTAGGGCTTGGTCAGGTAGACTAAAATTATGATTACACATCGAAAGGAATATTTTTTTATATACAGATAGGTTTTGTGAGCCCGAAAAACCATTAGGATCGGGAAGACCTGCGAAATGATTAAGTTAGGGACACACTTTCTCGAAGAGAAGTATTTAACAGATAGTTAAGCATAGATCGTCCAGAAGAGGAGCATCTAAGAGGTGTTAGATTAATTTTGTTGATATTGTCTGGTAGGCCCGAGTCAGCCAAAGGTTAAAAGTTAGCTAAATAAAACTTATGTGTTTGAACAGATAGTTCATTTATTACCTGATATTTATGTATGTTTACATAATGATGCTTTACAGTAATTTAACCAATTTTGGTTACAGGAAAAAGGTTTTGCAAAGATATGTTTTAAAAGGATGTTGGTGAGGGGAAACCCGTTCCACTAAGAGACGTGGTTTCACTTAATATATTAAACCGGGATGTATAGTATTGTTCACACTCTATATGACTCTCGGGTACGTTTATGTCTGACTTGAAGTTTATGTTTTCCCCTTTCACTCTCGAGTGCTCAAAACTTGATTTGAGTAGGCTGAGGGGTTAAGGTCTTTTTCAAGTTTTAGTAGGATGACAAATAAGGCTATTGGAGGCATGCAGGAGGCAAACAGATAGCTATTTAGGAGTTGTATTTTTATGTTTTGTTGTATTTCCGCTGTGTTTGTATTAAGTCTATTATGACTATATGACTCTGACCATCCAAGGGGGTATCTTCATATACTGCTCTTGGCGTATTTTGTAATAAGTATATTTTATCTATGCTTGGGAACGTATTGGGATTATGTAAGATGAATACAGAACATTTGTTTTGAATGTAATGAAGAAAATGTTGTTTTGAAATCTGCGTTTTGTTTCATATTCAAGTGTTTCTGATATTATAGATACCATTATCATAGCTGTATTTGGTCGCCAGAAGCTAATACTATAGATGACTGCAGCATCTGTAGCGCTTAGTTTTGAGCCTCTAGATAGGGGATGTTACAGCTTAATATCATAGCATGGTTTATGAAATACTTTAACTAAAAATGGTTTTTGAAAACATAATCCTTAGTAATTAGAGTTAAGATCGGGGTATGGGATAACGCTATAGTAACGTACTTGTATTTGTTATACATATATAAGTATACGCTATATCTCTAGATCCTATCTTAGTTAGGCTATTCATCTGTATCTCACGAGGCTTGAATACAGATATGGAAGGAAGAAGATGTTAGAAATGCGGATTACGGATCTAAAGGCTGGAATAACATTAGATGGAGGGTGAATAGTGTTTTGTGGATTTTCTAAATCTTTTTGAAACTAATGTAAATTTCATCACCAATAAACGCAATTCACAGACATAGATATAATCACAGAATTAGACATAGATGCAAATAATAAATAAAAGCAGTAAAGGAAAGAACACACCAGGATTTTATACCGGTTCGGAGTTACCCTATATCCAGTCCCGCACAAACGTATGGATTTCTTATCAAAAAGAATCTCCCAGATTACACCCTCGATTTCAAGGCCACGAGGTACACCCTCCTGTATTCGAGTCCGGGGCAAACTCTCTTGATTTACCAGGCCACAAGATCACCTAATCGATTTCCGGGGCAACAATCACACCCAATTGATTTCAAGGCTCAACCGCACCTTTTACTCAACAGTTTGATTTACAAATAATCCTATAACTTTGAATAGCACTGAGATCTTATGGAGAGAGTGGAAGAGAATGAAACAAGAGATAATCAAGTTTGATTCACTTGGTATTTTGGCAGAGTATAGTTTAGGATTCTTTAGAATAAATGTGGAAGATGAAGAGGAGAGAAAATAAATGAAATCTGGTTATAAATTCGTTTAGAACTACTGGTATTTATAGGAAATCAACAGCCATATATATTCGTGAAAGGATACGACGAATAGACACTTCTTTTGAAAATTTGAATTTTGAATTTAACGGACACCATGTCGACATGGGGGGTTGAGGAATGTCGACATGCTCTAGGCAAAATTGGTGATTTTGATTTTCTTATTAAAATTGGTTTCTATAATTTGTCAAAACGATTTCTAAACTTTGTAAATATATCTGAATATAGTTTAAACATATAAAAAAGTTTAGAAAGTAATCTTAATCTATAAAGTGATTTAAAATCTGAGTAAATAAATATTTTAAAGCTAAATATTTAAAACAAGAGATAGTTTAAAATCAACGACAATTTTGAAATCAAAATATTAAAAATGATAAAGATAGTTTTGAGGCTAAAATATTTCAAACAAGAGAGATGTCTTTTTGAAAAGAAGGTTTTGAAAATATTTAAAATAAGAGATATATTTTTGAAAAACATTTTTATAAAATTAGTGGATATCAAAATAGGACCACTATATGTTCCACTAGATATTGTCGTGGGTTCCATCCCTTTAACAGGCTCGAAGTGGATTCCATTTCGCGAATAAATTTCGAATAAAGATGTAAGTGCTTTCAAGAAGTTTTAACATAATTCTAGACTCAATACTTATCTTGTACTATTAAAATCTTGAACTCTTGATAACTTGATTTCTTGATACTCATGAGTCTTCAATCTTGATATCTTTGATCTTTAAATTCATCAGTCTTGTATCTCTATACTGTACAGTCTTCATTCTTGGTACCTGCATGTTTATATCCTGCATATACATATATCTAAACTATAATGTTAGTATTTATATTTTATAACAAGTCCTAAGGTTGTTGTCATCAAAACCATCCTTCTCAAGGACTAACAATCTCCCCCTTTTTGATGATGACAACCTATGTTTACAAAATATACTTCTCCTTCACAATAACTCCCCCTAAAACTAATAACTCCCCCTTAATCTAAGCCTAACTACTCTATTTTATATTTCTCCCTCTGTGTCATCAACAAAAACTAATCCTAAACTCCCCCTAAATCTAATACTATTTAAATTAAATACTAATAAGGAAGTATAATAAGTGAAACAAATATTTTATTATATATGATGTTATATTTACATGTATATATGAAACATAAATATACAAATATATTTAAGTACATAAATTATAGAATAACAATACTAACGAGAGTTTTTGACAATCGAAGATTTGTGAATCGAACAATTTGGATAATGAAAACAAAAGTTTCCACGTTGTTCAACCAAATTCCCATCTTTGTCAAAACAGACTTCGCCTACACAGACCACGTTGTCGTCTTCTTCCATAGGTGCTTCTTCCTCTTCTTCTTCTTCTTCCTCTTCTTCTTCTTCCTCTTCGATGTGCTCTAAGGGATTATGCACATGAATGTTAGGAGAATATTCTTCAATCACAATAGGATTTGCATGATTATCCATTAGGAATTTTTGTAAATTCCGAAGAATTTTTCCTTGCTTTTCTTGTTCTTTTGCCATCCTTAGTTGCAGAACTTGAAATTCAGTCAACATTTGCATGGCATCCTTCATAGATTCTTCAATATTTATCACACGTGCCAGTGTAGTGCGTTGGAATGGACCAGAATGAGGAGAAGGGAAAGAAATGGTGTCAATTTGGTTTGATTTAGTGGAGGAGGCCATTAATTTTAATTTACAGAAGTTTTATTTTAGAGAAAGAAAAGTGAGAAGACAGAAAAATTCGAAATACATAGATTTATATAACTAATTTTAGTGGGAAAATCAAATTTTAAAAATTTTGTCATTGTATGTCGACATGGTTGGTAGGGGTATGTCGACATCCTTATGAAAAATTTGATTTTATTGTATATATATGTTACTATATCTATATAATATATCTCAGTTATTGAACAAATGCCTAGTTCTCTTCTTAATTTAGTAAATATAGGTTGATTTAAGGGTTTGGTGAAAATATCAGCAATTTGATTCTCGGAGTTGATATATTCAAGAGAAATAATCTCTTTACTTATATTATCTCTGAGAAAATAATGTCTGATATCAATATGTTTAGTCCTAGCATGATGAGTAGTATTTTTAGACAAATTTATTGCACTAGAATTATCACAATAAATTGGTGATTTTGAAATTGTTAATCCAAAATCTTTTAGAGTTTGTTGCATATAAATGACTTGGGAGCAAGCCAAAGTAGCAGAGATATAATCTGCTTCAGTTGTTGATAAAGAAACAGTATTTTTCTTTTTGCTAAACCATGAAACCAGAGAATGCCCCAAAAAGTGACAAGTTCCACTTGTACTTTTTCGGTTAGATTTGCAACCAGCATAGTCAGCATTACAATAAGAAATTAAATCAAATGAATCATTTTTAGGATAAAATAAACCATAGTCAAAAGTATGTTTAACATATCTTATGATACGTTTCACAGCTTTTAAGTGAGTTTATTTGGGTTGAGATTGGTATCTTGCTCAGAGACAAACACTATGCATGATATCAGGTCTACTCGCAGTGATATAGAGTAGTGATCCAATCAGTCCCCTATATAGTTTTTGATTTACATCTTTTGAAAGATCTTCTTTATTTAAAGCTTCATTGGTTGCCATGGGAGTGGGTTTTCCACTCGCAGTAGTCATACCAAATTTACTCATTAGATCCCTAGCATATTTTTCTTGACTAATAAAGATACCATTATCTAATTGTTTTATTTGTAAACCTAAGAAGAAATTAAGTTCACCCATATGACTCATCCCAAACTCTTTTGTCATTATTTCAGAAAATTCTTTATCCATTTCATGATTAGTTGAACCAAAAATAATATCATCTACATAAACTTGTACTAGTTGAATAATTTTTTTTCCTTTTAATGAAAAGAGTATTATCTACTTTATAATTTCAAATTTTGATTGTAATAAAAAAGATCTTAGTCTATCATACCATGCTCTAGGAGCTTGTTTCAGACCATATAGAGCTTTCTTAAGTTTGAAAACATGGTTTGGAAATCTTTCATCTTCAAAGAGTGGAGGTTGTTCAACATAAACTTCCTCTTCAACAAATCCATTTAGAAAAGAACTTTTAAAATCCATTTGAAATAATTTGAAATTATTATAGTTTGCGAAAGCAAGTAAAATTATAATGGCTTCTAATCTTGCTACAGGTGCAAAGGTTTCATCAAAATATATTCCTTCTTCTTGACAATAACCTTGTGCGACTAATCGGGCTTTATTTCAAACGACCTCGACAAGTTCATTCGTTTTATTTTTCTAAACCCATTTTGTTTAAATTATAGTTTTATCCTCGGGTCTAGGAACAAGTTCCCAAACATCATTTCTGGTAAATTGATTCAGTTCTTTTTGCATAGCCAGAATCCATGAATCATTAGACGATGCTTCCTTTGGATTTTTAGGTTCAATAGTTGATATAAAAGCTACATTACTCATGTTATTTAGTTGGTTTCTAGTTCTAACAACAAATCAATATTTCCTAGTATATTTTCTATAGGATGATCTTTTAATAGCCTAATTCTTTTATTAGGTTGAATGATTTCACAATTAGTTTCATTAGGTTCATTATTTAAAGTTACAAAATCTTCTTCATCTTCTATTTGTACAGTATCTTTAAAATTTTCATCAAAAGATACATGCATTGTTTCTTCAATAGTGTTAGTTCTTAAATTATAAACTCTAAATGCTTTACTTCTATTAGAATATCCGATGAAGATACCTTTGTCGGATTTAGGTTCAAATTTATCTTTTGTATTTAGAATAAAACACTTATTACCAAAAACTTTAAAATAAGATACTATGGGTTTCTTATTGTAGAGTAATTCATATGGTGTTTTATTAGTTAATGGTCTAATTAAAATCCTATTTAATATATAACAAGCTGTAGCGACTGCTTCAGCCAAAAAGTTTTTAGGTAAGTTACTATCAGAAAGCATTGTTCTAGCACACTCTTGAATCGTTCTATTCTTACGTTCTACCACTCTGTTTTGTTATGGAGTTCTTGGAAAAGAGAAATTATGAGTTATTCCCTTTTTATTGCAGAATCTCTCAAAATTTCATTTTCAAATTTCCCACCATGATCACTACGAATAGTTATAATTTTTAAAGAAAGTTGGTTTTGAAGTCTTTTTGTAAAAAATTTAAATGAATCAAAAGTTTCACTTTTATGTTTCATAAAAATTGTCCATGTAAACCTAGAATAATCATCTACAATTACAAAGACATATTTATTGTGATTTATTGATTGAATTTGAGATGGACCAAATAAATCTAGATGAAGTAACTCAAGAGGTTTTGAAGTTGAAATCATATCAAAGAACTCTTTCTAAGTTTTCCTAATTGGCAAGCATCACATATACTATCTACTTTAAAGTTTAACTTGGGAAGACCTCTAACTAAGTCAAGTTTTGATAACCTAGATAACAGTTTGAAATTTAAATGACTGAATCTTTTATGCCAAATCCATGGGTCACTTGTATTAGCCAAAAGACATAGATTATCATTTGAGATTTTCATACTAAGAATATAAATATTTTTCTTCCTAATTCCTTCAAATTTAATATTTGAATTATTATCTTTGATGTGACACTTATCTTTTTCAAATTTAATTTTGTATCCTTTATCACAAAGTTGACTAATGCTAAGCAGATTGTGTTTTAGATTCTTAACTAATAAAACATTAGAAATAGTAGGAGTTTTAGAGTTACCGACATTGCCGATGCCAATCACATATCCTTTTGAGTTGTCTCCAAAATTAACTGATCCTCCATCTTTATAGATAATATCATTCAGCATATCTGGATTACCAGTCATGTGTCTTGAACATCCACTATCAAGTATCTACTTATTCTTCTTGATTTGCACAATTTGTCCGTTGAGTGTTGATTCTTCGAAGGCCATATAACATTTTCCTTTCTGCACAAAATAAAAACTTGGTAGATAAACTGGTTTTCTATAATAACTATATGCAGACTTATGAGACAATGATGATTTGGACAGTTTTAAACTAGTGTTAACAAAATCCCCAAAAATAGCCATTTTAAAGACTTTTTCAAAATTCAGATTATGAAAACTTTGAAAACCTCGCTCTGATACCAAATGTTAGAAATGCGGATTACGGATCTTAAGGCTGGAATAACACTAGAGGAGGGGTGAATACTGTTTTGTGGATTTTCTAAATCTTTTTGAAACTTATGTAAATTTAATCACCAACAAATGCAATTCAAAGACACAGATATAATCACAGAATCAGACACAGATGCAAATAATAAATAAAAGCAGTAAAGGAAAGAACACACCAGGATTTTATACCGGTTCGGAGTTACCCTACATCAAGTCTCGCACAAACGTACGGATTTCTTATCAAAAATAATCTCCTAGATTACACCCTCGATTTCAAGGCCACGAGGTACACCCTCCTGTATTCGAGTTCGGGGCAAACTCTCTTGATTTACCAGGCCACAAGATCACCTAATCAATTTCCGGGGCAACAATCAAACCCAATTGATTTCAAGGCTCAACCACACCTTTTACTCAACAGTTTGATTTACAAATAATCCTATAACTTTGAATAGCACTGAGATCTTATGGAGAGAGTGGCAGAGAATCAAACAAGAGATAATCAAGTTTGATTCACGTGGTATTTTGGCAGAGTATAGTTTAGGATTCTTTAGAATAAATGCGGAAGATAAAGAGGAGAGAAAAATGAAATCTGGTTATAAATTCGTTTAGAACTACTGGTATTTATAGGAAATCAACAGCCATATCTATTCGTAAAAGGATACGATGAATAGACACTTCTTTTGAAAATTTGAATTTTGAATTTAACGGACACCATGTCGATATGGGGGGTTGAGGGATGTCGACATGCTCTACGAAAAATTGGTGATTTTGATTTTCTTTTTAAAATTGGTTTCTATAATTTGTCAAAACGACTTCTAAACTTTGTAAATATATTTGAATATAGTTTAAACATATAAAAGAGTTTAGAAAGTAATCTTAATCTATAAAGTGATTTAAAATATGAGTAAATAAATATTTTAAAGCTAAATATTTAAAACAAGAGATAGTTTAAAATCAATGACAATTTTGAAATCAAATTAATAAAAATGATAAAGGTAGTTTTAAGGCTAAAATATTTCAAACAAGAGAGATGTCTTTTTGAAAAGAAGGTTTTGAAAACATTTAAAATAAGAGATGTATTTTTGAAAAACATTTTTATAAAATTAGTGGATATCAAAATAGGACCACTATATGTTCCACTAGATATTGTCATGGGTTCCATCCCACTAGGGTTCCATCCCTTTAACAGGCTCGAAGTGGATTCCATTCCACGAATAAATTTCGAATAAAGATGTAAGTGCTTTCAAGAAGTTTTAACATAATTATAAACTCAATACTTATCTTGTACTATTAAAATCTTGAACTCTTGATAACTTGATTTCTTGATACTCATGAGTCTTCAATCTTGATATCTTTGATCTTTAAATTAATCAGTCTTGTATCTCTATACTGTACAGTATTCATTCTTGGTACCTGCATGTTTATATCCTGCATATACATATATCTAAACTATGATGTTAGTATTTATATTTTATAACAAGTCCTAAGGTTGTTGTCATCAAAACCATTCTTCTCAAGGACTAACAGAAGAGGCAGAGTTAATCTTGGAGGAGAGAGCACCACCACTGATTAAAATTCCCGACCAAATGCTAGAAGAGGTCTAGGTCAGGTTCAAGTTGAAAATGTTGGTGCTGGGGTTCCCTAAGTGGATGTGGGAGCCATGTATCAGTTTTTCGTAAACATGATGCAAGCTGGAATTGCAACTTGAGTTGTTGGAGGGAATGCTGCTGGAGGAGGAGTTCAGGAAGCTCCGATAGTCAACCACTATGCTAATTTGAGCAGAGACTATATTAGGCTTGGAGGGAAGCCGTTCATTGGCACTGAAGATGCTATTGAGCTGGAAAACTGGCTATTACATTATGAAAGGATTTTCACTGATTTGGGGCTCAACTATAAGCAGAAAAGGAGACTTGCTTCAAGACAGCTTCAAGGAGCTACCTTATTCTGGTGGAATTCTGTAACTGCTGGTGTGGATGAGGAAACGATGACGTGGGATGAGTTTAAGAGGAGGTTTCAAGAAAGGTTCATGTCTGTTATGGCGCAGTCTGCGTTGGTTAGAAAGTTTGCGGAGCTGGTGCAAGGAGAAATGACGGTCCTGGAATATGCCAGAAGATTTGAAGAGTTAGCCGAATATGGGTATGCCACTGTCGACACGGTGATGGAAAGGAATGAGAAGTTTATTGGAGGACTAAAGCCAGAGTTGGCAAGAGCTACTTTACCGCACATAAGAGATCCTTGTGATGTGGTTGTGGTAAGGCATGAATATATACTGAATGCACTGGAAAAGAGTAAGGTGAAAAAAGGTTCAGGGTGGACAAGGCCAAAAAAGAAAGTTTTTCCATAAGAAGAATGCTCAAAAGGGAGGAGCACAGAAGAAGGGAAAATCTGAGGTGGTCTGTTATAAGTGCGACAAGAAAGGACACTATGCTCATAAGTGTCGTTCTGGAAAGGGAAAAGGGAAAGAAGCAGTTGGAAAGAAGAATGTCCAGTGCTTTAATTGTGATCAAATCGTCCACTACAAGAATCAGCGCAAAGAGCCTACAAAGGATGGAAAGAGCCAAGTGTATGTTGTGGAGCGTGTTGCTTCGAGACCAGGGGCACAGGAGAAAGGAAAGTCTGTTTTGGGAGGCACGCTGCAGATTCACGGTATGTTTGTTAGCGTTCTGTTTGATACCGATGCATAACATTCTTTTATATCTTGATGTTTGGTAGATAATCTTAACCTAGAACCCTCATATTTAGTAACTTCCTTTAAGGGTTGCAAATCCAATAGGAGAGTATGCAACACTTGGGATGAGATGTGACCACTTAGAGTTTGATTTGCTAGGTTGCACCTTTTCTTGCAGTTTGCATGTATTTGACTTTGTAGGGTTCGGAATTATATTGGGTATGGATTGGTTATGTGAGTATGATACTAGGATATTTTGCCACGATAGGAAAATATCACTTAGTCACCCTAATTACAGTGAGCGGATTGTTTATACCGTAGAAAGCCCTAATTGTGAAGTGATTGCTTTATTGGGTGTTATGGAGTTAGAAGATGAGTTAAGCCAAGTTTTTGTAGTTCGAGAATTCGCAGATGTGTTTGAGCCGGTAATTGGATTGCCACCAAGACGAGCCATAGAGTTTCGAATAGATTTAGTACCTGGAGCAGAACCGGTGAGTAGGCCACCAACTAGAATGACTCCCATCGAGATGAGATAATTGAAGGTGCGATTGGTGGACTTAGAAGGAAAGAATCTGATTAGACCAAGCAGTTCACCTTGGAGAGCAGCCGCTGTTTTTGTTAAGAAGCCGGATGGATCGTTAAGGCTATGTATCGACTATTGGAAGTTGAATGAGAAGACGATAAAGAATCGATATCCATTGCCAAGAATTGACGATTTGTTTAACTAGCTGAGTGGAGCGAAGATATTTTCTCAATTGGATTTGGTTACTAGGTTTCATCAGCTTAGAGTTGCAGAAGAAAGTATAACGTTGACGGCGTTTAGGACCCACTATGGATCGTACGAATTGTTAGTTATGCCGTTTGGACTAATTAATGTGTCGGTATTATTTGTAGATCTGATGAATCGAATCTTTAGAGAGCACTTGGATAGATTCATGCTGGTGTTCATAGATGATATTTTGATATACTCTAAGGATGAGAAGGAGCATGAAGTTCATCTTAGAGTATTACTTGAGACCTTGAGGGAGCATCGGCTGAAGGCAAAGTTTTTGAAGTGCCATTTCTAGAAGAAGGAAGTTAAGTTTCTTGGTCATGTAGTCTCAGAGACAGGATTGGCAATAGATCCAACTAAGATCGAGGCCGTGAATAGTTGGAAGAGGCCATAAACCGTGACTGAGATAAGAAGCTTTCTTGGACTAGCCGGATATTATAGAAGGTTCATAAAGGATTTTTCGTGGATAGCAGCACCGATGACAAAGCTAACGCGAAAGCATGTGAATGCTCATGTGGACTGATAAGTGTGAGGAAGCATTCCAAAGATTGAAGCACTTATTGACCCATGCACCTGTATTGGTAGTTCCAAAGGGGAATCAGGATTTAGTAGTCTATACAAATGCATGTGGTACCGGAATGGGTGTAGTGTTGATGCAGTGAGGTAAGGTGATTACCTATGTTTCTAGACAGCTTAGACCACATGAAGTTAGGTATCCAAATCATGACTTGGAGTTAGCTGCAGTAATTTTTGCTTTGAAGGTGTGGAGACATTACCTTTTAGGAGAGAGGTTTGAGCTTTTTACGGATCATAAGTTGCTTAAGTACTTGTTCTCTCAGAAGGAGTTGAACATGAGACAACAAAGATGGCTTGGGTTTATTGCTGCTTATGATTTCGAAATTGAGTACACATCGGGTAAAGGCAACAAGGTTGCAGACGCACTTACCAAGAAGTATCAGAATGCGGTATTAGCTATGATAGTAGAGTGGAAAGATTTAGAAGCATTATCTGATTGCAGAGTACAATGTAGATCAGAAGCAAGATCGAGTGCGGAGAATGCTGTGTTATCTTGTTTAGAAGTTCATCCAATTTTGATAGAGAAGATTGCTTCTAGGCAGGAAGAGGATCCATTATTGGCAGATATGATCATAAGGTTAAGAGAAGGAACCGAGAGCAATGACTTAAAAGATTTTAGTCTTGACCAGAATGGTTGGTTGAGAAAGAAGGGTAGATTATGTGTTCCAAGAGTGGGAGACATAAGGAAAGAAGTCATCGAAGTAATCCATCGTTCAAAGTTCACTATCCATCCCGAAGGCAAATATGTATCAAGATAGGAAGAGAAGTTTCTTTTGGGAAGGAATGAAGCGAGATGTAGGTTTATAGGTGAAACAGTGTATGAACTGTCAGCAGGTGAAAGCCGAGTATCAAAGCCAAGTAGGTTGCTTCAGCCTTTGGATATTCTAGTTTGGAAATGGGACTCTACTTCCATGGACTTCATAGATGGGTTGCCGAGGTCGAATAGAGGAAATGAAAGTATATGGGTCATAGTGGATAGATTGACCAAGAGTGCCCATTTCATTCCAGTTAAGTCAATTAGGACAGCACCTGTGTTAGCAAAATTATTTCTGAAGAATGTGGTTAGACTACATGGAATTCCTATTAGTATTTTTAGTGATAAAGATTCCTTGTTCACTAGTGAGTTCTAGAAGAGTCTACAAGAAAGTTTAGGTATCATGCTCAAGATGAGTATCGCTTACCATCCACAGACAGATGGGAAAACGCAAAGAGTTAACAAATCTTGGAAGATTGGTTAAGAGCTTGTGTAGTAGATTTCCAAGGATCATGGGAAGACCATCTTCATCTAGCCGAGTTTGCGTATAACAATAGTTATCAGACTAGTATTGGGATGGCACTGTTTGAGGCTTTATATGGAAGACCTTATAAATCTCCAGTTTGTTGGTTAGAGACCGGAGATAGACTAGTACTTGGTCCGGATTTAGTCAAAGAAACAGAGAAGGTTGAGTTGATAAGGGCGAGAATGAAGGAAGCTCAGTTGAGGCAGAAAAGCTGTGCTAATAAAACATGGAAAGATTTAGAGTTCTCTGTTGGAGACCAAGTTTTCGTTAAAGTATCACTAAAGAAAGGTGTTATTAGATTTGGAAAATCAGGAAAGTTAGCACTTAGATTCGTTGGACCTTTCTGTATTGTTGAGAGGATCGGGAAACTCACTTATAGAGTAGAGTTATCGAATAGTTTGGCTGAAGCCCATCATGTTTTCTATATTCCTCATCTTAGGAAGTATGTTAGAGACTTGGAGACTACTATAGCACCTATAGTGTTAGAAGATTTAGTAGTAGAGCCGGACATGACTATTGTTAGGAAGCCGATTCAGATAGTCAAGAGAGATGAGAAGAGGTTGAGGAACAAGAGAGTCAGAATAGTAAAGGTCCAGTGGAGTGACGATGCTAGAGACTGTACTTGGGAGACTGAGAGCAGGATTAGAGACTCTTATCCTGATTTGCTTGATGGTATGTTTTGCCTTTGATTGTTTTGTTGTGTACCTTATCGTAATTTCGAGGAAAAAATTCTTTAAGGAGGGGAGTATGTAACACCCCATATTTTTATAACATTATTTAGGATATTTAATTAGTTAAATTAAATAAAATAATGTGAAGATTAATAGGTTGAGATTTGATTTGACAAAGGGTAGCCGTGCCATGTTAAAAGGAAATCAAAATGAAACAACATGAATTAATGTGTTAGGAAATAGGCAAGGGTAAAATTGGAAATAGGAGAAACTTATACCCTAAACCCTTAGATAATGAAACACACGTTTATTTTCACTCTATCAAGCTAAAATACATCAAGGTCATCCACCATTTTCATTCTCAAGGGAAGATAAAGCTAGGATTTCAAGAGAAAGAAGTTAATCAACATATTCAGAATCAAATGTCACATCTTTTAATCTCAAAGTTAAGGTGAATGATTACTACATCCCATTTTCTTATAGTTTTCGACGTCAAATTAGATCCGAAATGTTTTTGCAAATTTATGCCATGTTTTAAATGATTAAAGTTATATATATGCTTGTTGATGAATTATATATGTTCATATTAGTTTCTATGATATGTTTGATATGAAAACCCTATTAAATGACATCCAAATACCTTGAAAATTTAAATATGGACCGGAAATGATATTTTAGAGATGGGTTTCAAAATTTTCTGAATTAGTGTGGATTTATATAAATTTTCTAGTGAAGAAAATGATTTATTGGGTTATAAATTATTTATGGTTAAATAAATAATTATTTGGGTCTGAAATTTTTATATGTTGGAAAACATATTAAAATAGATTTTCTGGAATTTTTCCATATTTTTCTAAGTGTTTTGATGAATATATAAAATTATTTAAGGTATGAGACTTAAATGTTTTATATATTTTATTAAGGAGAAGGGGTATTTTATAAAATAAAATCATTGTTTATTTCTAAAATTATTGGCGGCTCTTTTTTTGAAAAGTATTTAGTAACCAATAAGAATATGACAAATAAAGGCAGGTTAGTTGAAAAGTTTTCTCTTTTAAAGTTAAAAACAAGAAAATCATTCTTTTAGCATGTTCAGCCACTTTTGGCATTAAGGGTCCGACCCAGACCTTTTGACATCATTGCTTTCGAAGCCAATGTGTATGGTATCAATCTACTAGGTATGTAATGTATTGGACAAGGTTGAAGGGGTACTTGGTTGAAACCTTAGGTTCTAAAGAGGTTGGAGTATGTTTGTTTTGTAAGCCAAAAGTATCGCCTGCTTTACTTTCGAAAAGAAGCTTTCGACTTGGTTGCTTTCGACCTGGTCGAATATTTAAAGGTTTAAAGCTTTCGAAGGGCTCGAATCCCCCAGCTACCGCCTTTCTACCTTTCGAAGTCATTGGCTTTCGACATGGTCGAAAGGTAAACTTGTCTTTTAAGAATTAGCTGCTTCTCCCATGCTTTCGAAAGGAAGCTATCGACTTAGATGTTTTACCCTTTTATTCTAATTGAAGTATAACCATAGGTTTCAAAAGAGGTGTTTTAAAGTATTAAATAGGCTAGAGCCTATTGTTTTAAAAGATATATTTTAAGCTTTCGAAGGAGCCGGAAGGTCTTAGTCGAAAGGTTTTAAAAGGGGCTTTTCCACATTCTTTAAACATAACCCAAAGAGCTTCCGAAAGGTTTATGTTTTAAAAGTTTAATGCTTTCAAAAGGTACTATTTTCTGAATGGTTTCGAAGGGGTCGAAAGCAAAGCTTTCGATGGAGTCAAAGTGTAGCTTTCAAAGGAGTTGAAAGGTCTTATTTTCTGAAGAGTTTCGAAAGGTCTTAGTCGAAAGGTTTAATGGTTTCAAAAGGTCTTAGTCGAAAGGTCCTATTTTCTAATGGTTTCGAAAGGGTTGAAATGGAAGGTTTTTCCAAGGTTTTCTACCTTTCTGATGGTTTCGAAAGGGTTGAAATTAAAGATTTTTCCAAGGTTTTCTAAGGCAATGTTTTAAAGTGTTTTATGATAGGATGTCTAAGGTTTTAATGCTTTCGAAAGGAAGGTTTTCAATGCTTTTGAAAGGGTTTGAAGTATGATTTCGAAAGGTAAGGTTTTGGCCTTTCGGCTTAGATAATTAAAGGGTTTTACTAGGTTTCGAAAGAGATACTTTCAAAGGATTTAGAAAGGGGTACTTTCAAATGCGTAAATGTTTTCATCAACTAAGGTTTGAGTAAAGTATATTAATACATATATATATATATATATATATATAACATGGCATGGTGGTTTTGAGTAGAGCATAAAGATTATATATTTTTTTGTGTAAGTTTGATTTAAAGGATTTAAATCATTTTGAAAATGTTTTCAAGGAAAATTATGGGAAGGCATCCCTAAGTGAAAATGACTCAGATTTAGAATACCATATGGGACTGGTATAGGGTCGCGCCCTTTACATTAGCTATTGGCCCTAGCTAATTATTATCCAAAATTACAGTGTGTAGGGCTTCGTCAGGTAGACTAAAATTATGATTACACACCGAAAGGAATATATGTTTGTATACAGATAAGTTATTGGTGAGCCCGAAAAACCATTAGGATCAGGAAGACCTGGGAAATGATTAAGTTAGGGACATACCATCCATAAGAGAAGTAATTAACAGATAGTTAAGGATGGAACATCCTGAAGAGGAGTATCTAACAGGTGTTAGATTAATTTTGTTGATATTGTCTGGTAGGCCCGAGTCATCCAAAGGTTAAAAGTTAGCCAAACAAAACGTATGTATTTGAAAGATAGTTCATTTATTGTAGGATCGATTTCACCCTAGAGGGGGTGAATAGGGTGATACTATTAATTATAAAAAATTTATGCGGAAATATAAAATAATTGCAGCACTGATAATAGCAGAATAATAGTAGCATGGATAGCAGAATATTGAAAGCAGAAATAGAACAACACAGATCTACCCAACTTTGGCAAAATCCTGTCTACGTGCTGCCCCCAAGGTTTCCACTAGAAATTAAGTAGTCAGACGCTTACACACATAAACTCGTGACACCTGCTATCGACTAACCTAACTCTACGCTCAAAACTCTGCCACAACTCAGCCACTTAGTTGTGAATTCTCCAACTACACCACCGTAGTTTGTCCCCTAGTCACACGACTAGAATTATACAGAAGTTTAAAAGAAGAATTAAAAATTAAAAACAAGAAACCCTTATTGACAATAAAGCCCAATTATATTTAAAAGTCATTGGCCCAAATTAAAACACAGTAAAATAATTTCCCCCTTTTTCTTTTTATATTATTAGCCTGTATCCTTCTTCTCTTTTTTATTATCGGCTCGTACCCTTTGCTTGATGAAAATGGCAGCATTCGTTCCTCTTTGAGAATTTAGGGCTTTTGGAAATTGAGCACAACAATTCAATTGATCGTTCAGATAGATAATCTCGCGTTGCTTTGTTGACCGATCGTCTTGCTTTTACTATACTCGACTAGTTCAATTTTGGCGAGTTCGGTTTGGGTTAATCTGGTATGTGATTTTCTTTGTTACTCTCGTTGATATGCTTTGAACTCGATGATCATTTATTCCGATGATGTTGACAGTATTTATAGGGTTTAATTCCCTAAATATTCGATCGAATGAATTCGTCTGATTATTTTTTTCTGCCGTTCGACTTTTCTTGAGTGCATACGATTTGATTAGACTAGTTCAAATTCGTATATTTTCTGATATGCTTGCTTGGTCACCACGGCTTGCATTTGCTTTGGAATTTTATTCTGTTCTTTTCTCTGTTGACTTCGGCCACTTTGAATTTGTGATAATCTAGACTTCGATTTGCTATCACCTGGCTTTGACTTTGTTATTTAAAATTTGAGTTAATTCTTGCGACTTCGTTTATGGTATATGAATTTGCCGACTGCACCTGACCATGCCTTTGTTAACGATTTCTTGTATTTTGGTTTCCACTGCATATATGTGTGTGTGTGTGTGTGTTCATGTATATATGTAGGTTGTGCTCTGTCCACACTGTGTTGATTGAAAACGAACTTTTTCGATTGTTGCTTGATCACTGTCACTGCTCACTGGTCCTGGTTACATATGCACTATATATATATATATATGTGTGTGTGTGTGTGTGTGTATGCTTGTTGTACTAAGTCTTTTTGAGATATGACCATGCTTTATTGTGTTTCTCTTGGAGTCTTCACTTGGTTGAATTCTCTAGTTTACCTGTACAATTTGTTGTTGCTTGATGGACTCTGGTAGTTACATATGCATATGTATATACGGTGTTGTTTCACTGTTTTGTTTTCACTTGGTTGGTCTGCACTTCAGTAAAAATGCCTCTGACCTTGGTAGCCTCTCCATGCCTTCACTTGTTCCACATGAGTTCATATAGTAATTGTTATTGCTTTGAGGCAGATCATGTTGTGTTTATGTCTTTGAGCCTAGGCATGTGTGCTTGTTACTGTATCCACCTCAGTTTTGTATTGTTCAAGCCAGTGCATATGAACTCAAATTGCTTTCTATTTTTACCAGGTCTGGTTCCATATGAAATTTTTTATGGATAGCATATATATGTCAGTGTTGTTCCTTTGTGTGTTTTCCACCTCCTTTTGTACTGGTTCATTGTAATTTTGGAATTTGTCTTACATTGAGTTGTAGCCTCGAGCTAGTTTGCATATATATACATGTCTGAACTCTTAAGTCTGGTCTGGTGGAAGCTTTGCATTCATGTTATGTTGACTGGTTTCACTTTGTATGCTGTATTTGCATTTGTATTGAGTAACTCGATGTTCACTGGTCCTGCACTGACCTTTGTTGCTCCTGACCAATTCATTGTTGTGGTCTTTGCCTTTGTGCCATGCCACTAGCTTGAACAGTTGAACTATTTGATGCACATGTTGATTTTGTTCATTTTCATTCTGGTTCTATATGTCTTGTTCCATTTGTGCTTTGCACTTGTTATTGAGAGCCTGGACTGATTTGTTTGTTTTGGTCGAGACTGTGTTCAATTGGTAGCTGCAGTGTCATCTCCACTTGTATACATAAATACATTTATGTATGTATATATATGTGTGTGTGTATGGATTTTGGTTTCATTTTGTATCCACACATCTCTGTTGCATATTTGTATCCTGAACTTGAGTTGAACATAGTTTTGGCTCGGGTTTGACCTTGTGCTCACCTGTCCCTGCAGTTTTATCAAGTGTGTATTGGTGTGCACGGCCTTGTGGCATGTACAGTGGTACACTGTGCATGTCACAGATTGTTCGTGTAGATGAATTCAAAAATAAATATGATGACGAACAACCCAAATAACTGAGGCAAATAATATTTTCAAAAACACATTTTATTTTACACTGCAAAAATATTTCTTTTTCAATTTCACTGCGTCAGTGTTTATTTTGCAGATAACTCAAATGCTGGATACAAATTGGAATACAGTTGAAGAACAATTATGAGTGAACGAGTGATATGTAGTGAGGTGCTAATGTAAATCATAATTGTATAGTGAAAAATTGTGTTGTAATTTGAAATGTTGTATATATAGTGAGAGCTCAAATTTTGTACTATTCAAAAATTGTAATAAAATAATTGTTTGAATAAAATATCTGTTTGAATTTAAATTCTGTGTAATTTATTTTATTCAGCAAATATTTATTTAATTATGTGAAAATAAAATAGTACATTAACCAATACAAATACATTTAAATGAATATATTGATGTTTATTATCATCAAACAAAAATCATATACTTGCATATCCAACATTTATTACCTGATATTTATGTATGTTTACATAATGATGCTTTACATTATTTTAACCAGTTTTGGTTGCAGGAAAAAGGTTTTGCAAAGATATGTTTTAAAAGGATGTTGGTGAAGGGAAACCCTTTCTGCTAAGCGGCGTGGCCTCACTTAACATATTAAATCGGGATGTATAGTATTGTTCACACCAGGCTTTATGTCTGACTCGAAGTTTATATTTTCCTCTTAAACTCTCGGGTGCTCAAAAATTGATTTGAGTATGCTGAGGGGTTAAGGTCTTTTTCAAGTTTTACTAGGATTATGAATAAGGCTACCGGAGGCATGCAGGTGGAAAACAGATAGCTATTTAGGAGTTGCAGTTTTATGTTTTGTTGTATTTCCGCTGTGTTTGTATTAAGTTTATTATGACTATATGACTCTGATCATCCAAGGGGGTATCTTCATATACCGCTCTTAGGTATTTTATAATAAGTATATTTTATCTGTGCCTGGGAATGTATTGGGATTATGTAAAATGAATATGGAACATCTGTTTTGAATGTAATGAAGAAAATGTTGTTTTGAAATCTGTGTTTTTTTCATATTCAAGTGCTTCTGATATTATAGATACCATTAACATAGCCGTATTTGGTCGTTGGAAGCTAATACTATAGATGAATGCAACATATGTAGCGCTTAGTTTTGGGCCTCTAGATAGGGGATGTTACATCAAGGCCCCAGACAGTCTAATAAGTCTAAAGTGACTTACGATAATCGACATATGCTAGTCTTAGGTCGATTTCCAACAATCCAGATATATTTCGAATTACTTGTTTTAAGTAAGTTAATTATTTCATTTTATTTTCAGACTTAATCTAAGCATCTTTCAATATACTTGATTTAGGTAAATTAATCCATTCATTCAATTATCACAGGTAATCCATTTAATTCTTATTTCAATTGGGCTAATCTGTTTGTCCTATTTTTATTGCAGTCAATGCAACATTTACATTATTCCAGTTAGCAATTTATAGGTGTCAAATCCAATTTTAACATATGATTTATGGTTTTATAGCTTATATATGTCAATTGCAAAGATCCATTATTCCAGATTCCCAGTTTAATAAATTAATGGATTAATACCAGAATTAACAGTCAAATCAGCATAGGATAGAAAAAAAATCAATTAATTTAATAAATTTGTGCCCACTCACCTCCATCCTAAGCTTTTAGGTTTGACTCGGACGCCGCAAGTTTCCTCCCCTAAATCATCTTAGGTCTCTTCTTCAATTGCTAAATCTCCTTTTTATTTTAATTTAGATTGAGATTTAGAATGGAATGAGATTTAGAAATTGATTTGGGAAATTAGGGTTTAGGGATTTATTTTGGCAGAGCTTCACTACAATGGAGAGAATTAGGTTTTAGGTTAACCCTAGCTATCAAATTATAGGGGAATACCTCAACTCACTACCGTCAGATCTAGCCCAAAATCATCTCATTCGTCCCTGAAACCGTGGCCAGCATGCAATGATCTCACACGACGAAATGAATTGTCTCCAAGTCACCGCGACCCTACGACCAACCATGGGTCGGGTCAACCTGGGTCCATCTAGGTTGACCTGGCCCTAGTTGATTTCTTTTTTTCTTTCTCTTTTCTATTTTCCTTGTCAATTTCTTATTTATTCAATTCTTTATAACTTTTTTGTTTAGCTCGGATTTCAACAAGTTATATATGAAAGTTGTCAAGAAAATTACTATGAACATAATGGTGCAAGTCACGTAGTCAAATTTGACGCTTGTGAAAATTATCCTTTTAGGTTAATTCTTGTCTTTTAATTTTATTTTCTTATTTATTTCCGGAAAGTCCTGGGGTGTTACACTTCATTAGGCAACATCATTTCAAACAATGAAGCGCGCATATATGGGAATAAGTTGGAGTGCCGAAACACAACAACTCCAAGTCACATAATCCTGCACATACACTATAACAGTTGCACCAATCACTACTGCAATATAGGAAATCACAAAGTACCAATTGAAGAACATTTCATGATCTTTGCTACTGTTGAATTGGTTTGATCCCAATGTTATTATACTGAATTGAGTCCCTCCTACACCAAATGAAAGTAGAGCGACTGTTGCGTACAACATAGTAAGTTGAATGGTTGAAGGGTTGCTGCATGGACTTGGCCTTGGCGATTTGATCATGGCAGTTAGTGTGAATAGAATAATGCCAGCAACCACAACTAGCATTATATTTCTAATTATTCTTCTCAATGAACAAACTGTTATACTGCTAAATACATGTAACAAGAAGTATTTACACATATCATAAAACATATATTATGCATCTCAATTATATATTACTATGCATGGTACCAATATTAAACTATATAAATGAAATGATATATACAACTAACATTATGATATAACAAACAAAAATATAATTAGAAACACAATCAACAACCAGAAACTAACCAAGTGAAAATAAGACAGCAGTTACACGATATTCAAACAATTAACTAATTCGAATTACACAGTAAATGTAAAAAAGCCAATTCAAAGTATCATTACAATTTAAAAGACTAGTTTAAAAAAAATACAGTAAACTTCAAGCTTTTGAAGAAGCAAGACAGCTCCTTTTGTTATGAACTAGTGCATTACACTGACTGTATTTGTTTCTTTTATTTTGAGAATAGCCAAATCCACCATGTCTCTTGGTCGAAGGTCTTCCTACGCCATGAACTTCTTTAGGAGGCCTAATAACAACATATTTTCAGTCATGATTGGCTTATTAAAATTAGGAATACGATTAATAGCTTCAACATATGAAGATCGAAAAGCATCAATAGTAAAGTAGTAGTCCACATAATCATAAACCGATAACCTTGACTTGTTAATGCACTTAACCACATGAGCACATGGAAAACAATAATTCTCCATTGATTACTGCTACATGAACGATTTTGAAGACCAACAACATGTGATTTTGATGATTTAGCTTCAAAAACAAACTCTAAAGTCTTGTAAACCTCCCAACCAAAACCATCATCAATAAATTTTGATAAGCCTTCCTATATAACATGACAAAGAACCGTTGCCCACAAACGACATTTATCTCTCCTTCTAGTCATCTGCTCGATTACTTTCACTCAAATACCATCTAAACAAGAAGTAATTGGCATAACTCTATCTACCAAATCCATGAGTTAAAATTTTTAGCAACATTATAAGAGTATTCATCGTAACGCTTACCTATAAAAAATAAATCCCCCAATGGTCAAAAGGTTTATCTCTTAAAAAATTATCTGCTGCCACACCCGAATTGCCTTAAATTTACAAATATAGCGATAAAAAACATAAATATTAGAAACTTGTACACAAAGCTTAAAAAACATAAATAATTATCGCTTACTCATTTTTGGTAAAATCCAATTTTAGTTTAATAAGCGTTACCCGGTTGTGACATTTGTTTATCCCAATTCTCTTCGTCAAAACTATATCGCTTTGGATTTATGGAATTTGGTAATGGTCAAAATTCCATCCTCATCCACATTCAACTTTATATAGTCTAATACAAAGTCATTGGTTTAATAATAACAATTATTATTAACCGAAATTCTCTGGCCAGAGACTTTGAGTTGACTTGAGTTGGCTGTGATACTAACCGCATATAACTGAGGAGATGAATCTTCTCTTGAATAGTGCTTCACTTCCAATACTTCCACTCATACCAAGTATAGTCACTCGATGGACGCCATGCCATAATTTGACTATAATCAAAGCTGAACTTTCATATTGAAGATCCACAGTATTCTCAAGTCGTGAGAACTGTGTAAATCAGTCACATCGATATTTTCTGTTTGACCTTAGTTATATTAACCAACAGAAAACTATCGAGTGAATCGTTCCATAGTTATCTAATAACTATTAGTATGTAACCCCTAGGTGCCCTCCAGCAGTCATGAGTAATACACTGCCCAACATTTAGAGATCGTTACATACTCCAGGCTCAACGGATACATCGATATCCAGTCTCGATGCATCTTGACTAGGAACGTTTAAAATGGTATATTTGTTTCGTTGTGATAAATTACTCACGATTACAACACTTTGTAACTGCTATCACAAATATACCATTTATGGATTTTCTATTAAATATAATTTTAATTAAGTTAATTAATTAATATAATCACATTATATCAAGTATATAATAGGAAGAAAATACCTTTTATTTCGAACAAGATTGGTCAACGAGTTAGATATATGTAACAAATTACATAATTGCCCCTAGGTCATACCCCTAACTCTATCAATCTCCCACTTGCACTTGGGGTCAATTATAGAATCTAATTCCAACTTCTCCAATCAGTTTTCTCAAAACCATTTAGGTCAGTCCCATAGTGAATGGGTATGCTATTATGTTTTAATTATCTACTTTGTCGATTAACTCTCTCTCACACTGATAAACTGCCTTTATCGTGTGGAACGATTCGAAATATGTCTTTCGACTTCTAGTGAGCTTTAAGTTCTATCATGACCAATTTCATGATATTGTTATCTTATAACAATATTATGGGATTCTCAACATTTGGAATCACCTTTGGCTCAATTATAAATTTGTGCATTTATATCTATATACATTGGTTTATTGTAGCGCTATTCAAGTTAATGTTCTCAACATTTCGTTGAATCGACCACAATCGCTTTTATTTTGAAACATTTTCAAATTAAAGACTTTAACTTGAATTTTATCATTGACATGCTATACTTAATATCACTTATAAAAGTTTGTGTCCAAACATTCCATCATAACGAGTTCGTTGTTTCTATAAATAATTCTCTAGTATTTCATAAATATGCGAGAACACCTCAAACAACCATTTAGTGATATCAATTTGGATTTTATATTTGCTCCATGTATCAAATACATAAACAAAACACAATATCATACACAACATAGCCTGTATGATAATTCCTATTGCTAATGCATAAGGAATCCAACTTACATGTTCTCCTTTTCATAGGGTGCTCTTGTATACGGTTTTAGGACAATCCCTATATCTTTTATACTCATCATAAAAGACATCATTTACAATCCAAAATTGAGTATTAAAACAACTAAAGTTGATTTTAATACAAGCATATTGTTAAAATCAACAACGTGTTGTTTACTTATAGTTTAGAAATATAAATGTATCTTTTAATGTTCTTTCTTATGAACACACGCTTCCTCTATACTTTGATTGAAAATCAAACTATTTGATATTTCTATCAAAATACTTATCCAATCTTAATTCTTATAAAATGATACATTCGTATCATTTCTTGGATCATATCCAAAGACTCACAAAACCCAATATCGCTCCCACTGACTTCGAGGCATTTTTGGTTAATATGTGTAAACGGCTTACTCTAAATCATTATTTAGAATTTTCTGTTTCAATACATAAGTACCAAACACTAAGTCTTATCGAGCGATAATTTTGTGAGTAAATCTGAATTAACTTGAGCATGTTGAATACCGAATCTGTTATGCTAATTTCAACAATTGAAATTTGCGATATTATTCTTATCAACATTGCTTATTTAATTCCAACCACATTAGTCTTTCCAATAAAGACACAATCTCGGCCGATGGATCACATCTCTTTGGTTACGACCACCAAAATCATATTTTGCTGGCGTACTTGGGATTCTTTCAGATCTGCGCATCATACCATATAGAGTCAAAAATCTTAATAGTTTAATTGAACAACCGAGGGTAATGTATATTTTCGACATTGATAAGAAACTCATAGTTTATCTTCGATGTATGAGAATACTTATTAGACATTCTAATGTTATGTGTTCATTTTGGTTAGTTAATTTCACTTCATCTCATATAATCAGTTCTATCTATGGATCAGATCCAATTCCATTTAACTACTAAAATTTCTCAAAGAAATTCCTTCACAATGAAGTTGATATATCTTGAAACAACAATTGTTTCTTAGTGCAAATAGAATAGGGATTCATAAACGCTTTATGAACCTTTATTATTTATAAAATTGATTTTAGTTTACAAAAATTATGTTCAAAACATAAATATGTCATTTGATGACAGACCTTTCCAGAAAACCTTTTGGAGATTCATACAAGATCCCTCATGAACAATTATTACGTGCAATTTTTCGACTCGCATAATCTGCCAACTCCTTGGCCTAGGATATGTTGGGATTTCTTACAAACCCTTATCTTGTATGATTTTGTAAACTATTGTTTAGATCAATAATATCAACCTTGTGTACTAATCTTAAGTACATGACCTTATAGAAAGAAACTAACTCAACTTCACTCACAATTAATCGTAAATTGTCCAACAATGTCCGACTACTCCTTATCGATGCATCATTATATATCACATGGAGGAGTGATTTTGAGATTAAATATATATTCATTTTTAGGTACATTTGGAACTCTTTCCAATATACTCATTTATTCGACCAAATCAAATCATTTTATTCTATTGCATGTTATTTTATTTACTTTTTGTTTATATTCTATGATTTTATCATAAACTTACTACATGTGTATCTAATACACATGTTCATGTTGGTAATAAATCATCAATGAATATAACAAAGTATGTGGAAACCTTTTGGTATTAATAGACTTGTGATTGCATACATCATTATGTATTAATTCAAAGAGTTCATTAACTCTTATGATGCTCCTACTGAATGGGTGCATAGCCATTAATTGTTTGAGATATAATTAACCTGTATCATATGATTCATAATCATATAGTAAAATTATTTCTTAGAACTACGGCTTAGTCTATAATTCCAAAACAACTGTAAATAATATTAGATACATATGTATTTTTGTTGCATCACTTTTACTATGAAAACAAATTCCATAATATAGTTCTATTTCATAATAAATATTCATAATACTCATATTGAAATATAGTTAAATCTATTTTTCAGTGAATACCAAAAATAAACATTATTTCACAAATAATGTTCGGTACATTTTACGAGAACAATTTTCGTAATTTGCTGTAATCATTAGGTGCTATATGGCATGCTCCCACTATTTCCGCCATTACTATAATAGCATGCTAAAGTTAGAGGTCCACCATTAACTTATATTGTTTACTTATTTCATATGCTGCAACTAGTTTACAGAGGAGTGTTTTTTGATCAAATATCTTGAACTCAAAGATATAAATGTTATAGAAAACAATTTTCTATATGAAAATACATTTCGGAATAAAAATCATATTTCATATTCCAATATTAAGTATCAGTTATTATTACAATTCTTGTTTCCAATGTTTCTCTATGAAGCAGAAGTGACTATTCATTCTCTTCATTCCAACTTTACCTTAAATTACATCTATTCTTATACATTCGTTTTTTTTCAAATGGTCAAACTATTCAAAAGAAAACCTTACTACAATATCATAACAAACCTTTTACAAAAACGCATTCGATTATTTTTAACATTTAAGACATCAAATATGTTGCACTTTATGTAAACCGATCAAGATGACATTTCAATGATCAAGTTCTTAGATGTATTCTCGTAGTTTATAGTCTTGTGTTACATTAACACAATACGATCCTTTTGAAATCATTCAAGTTGAATACATGATCTTAAAATACTGTTTATTGGCTTACTTCGAATTAACTAACTTCATCGAAATATTGTACCCCACAAACTATGACTATTCACCTTATAACATTTATGTGTGAAAGTACATGGATCAAATATCCATAGTCTTGAATTGCATTTAGAGTTCAAAAACTCATAAAATGCAATACACGGTCTAAACCAAATAAACATATAAGTGACCAACTTACGAATATATTAACTAGTTGAAATTGGGCACTTGCATGGGTATAGAAACATTATATAACATGCAATTAGAATTATTAGTAAGTATATATTATATTTCTATTTGTCAACTTTCAATTCAGTTTGTTTATATATGTTAATTGACAAACGTTTTATCAATCAAATTAAATGCATAAATTTATCATTGTAGATAATTATAGCATTATATAGCATATGTTCTTACAATATTAGAAAGGTTAAATGTTACCATTTCATTTTTCTAATAAGGCTCCCACTAGTCTTTTCAATTTCTCCAAACCATAAGATGAAATATAGAAGTCTTACAACTTCACTAGTGGGTGTTAGGACTTGTTTGTTTTGGTATTCTGACCTTGAGTTTGCTCAACAAATCATAGCCCCACAAACGATGGATAACTCCTTATACGTTGTATCATATACTACTCCTAACCCATTTTTCCTTGTTCTAATCTCATTTCAACCTTGAGTTTGCTCAACAAATTGAAAGAGATTATTCACTCATACCTACCATATCGTGATGGCCTAAGTATAGTATATGTACCTTGAGTTTACTCAACAAATACATATAGTTATCTTACATCATCTGTTCAATATATTAATAATACTACGCATAACATCCCTAGCTTGAGTTTGCTCAATAACTAAGGAGTATGTAAGTAATTTATTAATATATATGGTAGAGGACAACATTATATCGAAGATTTATAATCTTCAATATATATTGAGCGATATCGACTTATAGAATAATATATTTCTTATGAAATACCCTAGCGATTCAAGTGTCAGACACATCAGAAATCAGAGTATATGTACATTTACATATGTATTTATTTCTCAAGTCTATGTGGGTTTCTTTAATGTTCCACATTTAGTTTTTACACATATCATATAAGTTTTATTGTTATATAACTTTTATATTTCATATTACTTATATGATAGTCTTACGTATAATATATCATTAATTAAATCTTATCTAATTAATTTTAATCAATTAACTCTTTAATTAATTTTAAATTAGTATTTCAATATAACTTTTATATTGGACATATCTACTATAACATTTATAGTGTATATTATAACCTTTATAGTGTAACACACATATTTCATATATATGTGTATTTTATTTAATTAAATAACCTTTAATTAATTTATTCAATTAAAAAAATTATTAAAATTTATTAATTTCAAAATTTATCTTGTATACATACACGTATACTTATGTTATCTTAAACATTTTATAATAACATAACATATATCAACATATGTAATACATGCGTATATGCATTAATTAATTACATATTTAATTAATTTATTTTACTAATCTTATTAATAAATTTAAAATTTGAAATTATTATATAAATATTTTCAAACATTTTGAAAATATCATTATCCTTTCAAACATTTTGAAAGCTTATGTATTATTATAATTTTATAATAAACTGTTTTATTTTAAATTTAACTATTAAATTTAAAATCTTTAACATTAATTTTCAAAATGATTTTGATAATTAGCCCAAGGCCCAAATTAAGTTAGGCCTTTTCTATTAGGAGCAACCTTTGGGCTCACTTCACCTTTCGGGCCAGACTGGTAACCAGGTAGGACAGGGTACTTGATTACCCAATTCCAATCCTAGATATTACCTTTCTAGACACCATACTAAGTAGGCAAGCTTAATTAGTTAGCCCTCATATGACTAATTTAGACCGCATAAGCTATTGGACTCTAATACCATTATTGGAACTGGACTAGCCCATAGCGGAAGTTATGGGTGAATTTCAAAAAAATTATGCTATTGGATCTTTTATTGGGCCTATGAAGTCTAACTGAATTAGAAAATTTCTAAATTTCATTTAAATAAAATCATTTATTTTATTTAAATTCAAATATATTATGATATTAAATTAATATTATTTGATTTAGTTTATACATAAATGTATCATATACATATATGTGTGAGTGCATGTGTAACATAATAATCCATGAAAGGTAAAATATGCCCATATGTAGATGTTGGGATTTACATCGCAACATACATATTAGCTTATATTGTATGTCATGTATGGTGTCCAAATATGTGCATGTATATGTGTTACAATATATATATATATATATACATATATATATACATACACACACACACACATATATGCATGTATAAATATATTATATATAATATATGAACATAAAACATTTATATATATAGATAAATATATAAATATATATATAGAAAGAGAGAGAAAAATTATTAAAAAATTATTTATATTTCAAAATTAACTTAGTTTTGCAACCATAATAATTTTAGTATTTTAATTTGTATATACTATGAATAAAATAATATTTTCATCCAAAATAATTAACATAAAATAATCTATTGATGAAAATTCAAATTTTACAATTTTGGAAAATCTAGGATTATAAAATAAAGCTTAGGAAAAATATGGAGATTTTTCAAAGTCGAACTATTATTTTTAAAAACAAATACATTGATTTCGACAAAAATTATTTAATATAAAATAAGATATTATTAAAAATACAAAATTTAAAATTTTTGAAATTCTAGGATCATGAATGAAAGGTTAAAATTTTTTTTGAATAATTTATCAATTAAATTATCATTTTCAATAAATCATAAACGGTTTTTCCGAAATAATATTAATTATTAAATATAATGAACTTTATTGAAAAATTACTAAATTTTTTCTATATATTTCTGAAATGATATAATATTTTTTAAAATATAAAATAGAATTTTTAATGCAATAATTATTTTATATATAATAAAAAATTCAAAAATTCAATAAATGTTAATTTAAAAATATGAATATATGTATGATAATTAATTTTTGAATTTGTAAATTCATATTATATATAAATAAGTGTACTAAATTTTTTAAATCATATATATATCTTATATATGCATATATGCTATTATGAGAGAGAAATATACACAAATATATATATATATATATATGAATTTATTAATAAATATATATAAAGCAATTATTAATGAAAAAATTGATTTTGTACAGTAAACAACATTTTTCTATACATAAATCAAATAGTATAATATACAAATTATGCACATAACCAAATTGATTGGTGACAACCACATCTACTTACAAAATCTCACCTAACTAAACATATAGTAGCAATATATTTAAATAGATATGAATTTTCTCATTATAGGATCATAGAATATAATTTAATTACTATAATATGAATTAAAATTACCAATTTAATGATACCTTTGAATCCACATTGAAGCAATGACTTCCTTTCCTTTTATTGTTCTTGATTCGTCAGATTGCAAGTCCGGAATCACCGACCTCTAACTATCGAATAGTATTATTTTAATTTAAAATATATTTGAGAATATTGGAGTGGATTGAGAGCTATATTTTAACCAGCAAGGTAGAAGGTAATGGTGGACAAAAAGGTTAGTAATTGTTTTTAGAGATACATACATACATATATACATACATATAGGGTTGTATTAGAGAGAGACGAGGAAAACCTTTTTACCCATTCTCACTTTATCTCAACCCATTATCTCCAAGCCAATTCCCTATGTTTTAGCCACCCCTAGACTCCTAAAACCGAAAATTTGCAGCCCTAATGATGGGCCTTAAACCCATCTAAACCCAAGCCAAAATACCATGCAATTAAATCTAATTTAATCGCTTGTCGATATTGTATATCGAACGATATATTTATAACTGTTATAAATATATATAACATTATTTATTTCTCAAATCATATTAAAATTTTATAATTAATATTTTATAAATATTAATTAATTTAATTAATTTATAACAAAACTAATAAATCGTTCGGTCTTAAGGGAATTTATCATTTCGACTGTGTAACTCTTGGGTGTAAATTTGGTCAGCGATTAACATCGAACTATTCTAATGTTAACGTTCACACATCACTTAGCAGGTGGTGTGATATTATGGCCAAATTTATCGCTTACTCATTTTCGGTAAAATCCAATTTTAGTTTAATAAGCATTACCCGGTTGTGACATTTGTTTACACCAATTCTCTTCGTCAAAACTATATCACTTTGGACTTATGGAATTTGGTAATGGTCAAAATTCCAACCTCATCCATATTCAACATTATAGTCTAAATACAAAGTCCTTGGTTCAATAATAACAAGTATTATTAACCGAAATGCTCTGGCTAGAGACTTTGACTTTGATTTGACTTGAGTTGACTGTAATACTAATATAACTAAGGAGATGAATCCTCTCTTGAATAGTGCTTCACTTCCAATACTTCCACTAGACCCAACTATAGTCACTCGATGGACGCCATGCCATGATTTGGCTATAATCAAAGCGGAGCTTTCATATTGAAGATCCACAATATTCTCAAGTCGAGAGAACTGTGTAAATCAGTCACATTGATATTTTCTATTTGACCTTAGTTATATTAACCAACAGAAAACTATCGAGTGAGTTGTCCATAGTTATCTAATTACTATTAGTACGTAACCCCTAGGTTCCCCCAACATTTATGAGTAATACACTACCCAACATTTGGAGAGCGTTACGTACTCCAGTCTCAATGGATACATCAATATCCAATCTCGATGCATCTTGACTAGGAACATTTAAAATGGTATATTGGTTTCGTTGTGATAAATTACTCATGGTTACAACACTTTGTAACTACTATAAAAAAATATACCATTTATGGATTTTCTATTAAATATACTTTTAATTAAGTTAATTATGTAATATAATCACATTATATCAAGTATATAATAGGAAGAAAATACCTTTTATTTCGAACAAGATTGGTCAACGAGTTAGATATATGTAACAAATTACATAATTGCCCCTAGGGCATACCCCTAACTCTATCATATATAAAGATGTGAGGACCATAATAATTATGTGGTTATTAAAGACTTGAACCAAGAGGGACTAACTTACAAGCACTGCCTTGCAGAGCAGGTCCGTTTTATCTTGGGAAGCAAATTGCTCAAAACCTGCAAAAGCCATAGAGGGAGCAATATTGTTTCAAGGAAAGAATACTCTACTGGACTCGGACATTCTTGAACTCTCGATAGGAAGTTCGCAAAGAGATTGTTTACTAATCGTCGCTTAAAGTATGTATCCTAGAACTATCCAACAAATTATTAGTTTTTAATATTTGAATTCTAGTTGAGAAATTATGAGATTCATTGTATGTTAGCTTATGGGGAAATAGAAGTTTAGATAAACATCTTCTATGAACAACTATATTAAAGACTCCTTCGTTAACTATAAATATGTTTCTTTAGCGATTAATTTTATTATTGAGTATTAATTAGTTATATTGTTTGTTATACCTTCTAATAATAGTTGTAATATGCTTCGGTATTATGTTTTTTGTAAACATTTTGGAATCTCATTCATGTATTGAAAAACAAAAAATTAACGAATGTGAAAATTTATGCAAATGAAAATTTTAGGTTTTGTTTCATCTCTTTGGACAACAACCTTTGATGTGTAGAGAAGTTACAACTTATTTATTTAATTTAAAGAAAATACTTATTTTCTTGCATCCCTTTTAGTTTGAATAAAAATAAGTATAATTGACTGTAAATAAATATAAACAATATATAACATTTATGCTTACTCTCTGACATTGTGCAATTAATAATTAATATCTTTGTTTGTTAATTGCATAATCTGGTGTTACTATGGAAAATTCATATCATGTTCATGTGTTAGATGATACACTTATAATAAATCATACATAATATTTTCCATCAACTCTTGTTCTAATTGGTTATTAAAGTGCAAAGACATACATACACCACCTACAACATCAATAAGAGTAGTGTGTTAAGGAAAATTTCTTTTAATTGACCTCAAGCATAGCATAAATGAAATTACAGATCGTGTTGATGGTGAAATAGAACAAATAGAAAACTAATATCCTAAACCAATCATAGATCATAGAAGCAAAAATAGAAAAGTAAAGACACTTGATTTATAGTTATTCCATAATTGAGAGATAATGTGCATTCATTTTGGGGAAAGGAGATTTTATTAATTTTTGAAAGAAGAAAAGGTACAAGGTTGATAATGGAGGCTAACCATAGAAAAAGAGATACAAAGATAACCCTTTCTTTCTAATGGCTAGATTGTACACAAACAATAAAACCTAAGTAGGTCTATTTTTAATGCTATGGTGTATTCCATATCATTGTATTAAAACATTTATAGAAATCTACGACAAAGACTTTAAAATACCCAAAAAAGATGAAAATACCCTTGGAACTCAAAACTCCAAAATGCTCTTGAAAACATTGATCAGTTCGACTAGAAATATTTTACAATCGACTGGTATAGTCGATTGCAGATTTCAAGTCGACTTCGAACATAGTAGTGCACTCGAGTGAAATTCCTCAAAAAAGCAGTCGAATGGTATGGATACCAATTGATTGGAAGGAGTTCCATTCGACCAGTGGCCGTGATCGGCCTCTACTAGTCGATTGAAAGTCTGTAGTGTTTGCTACAGACATCTGGCTCTCTCCTTCCTTCGTCCCTCCACCTTATCTCCACTACTCCTTCTTTACTTCTCCAATCGACGTGTCGTCTTCACCGACGTGATCATGGTTCTTTCTACTTTGATATGGAAATATTGTATTGCCAATTCCAACAATCTCTCCCTTAATACTATATTTTATATAGGCCATCCAAATTATACCTACAACTTCATACTCCTAGCAATCTCGGACTCGACACCACAAATACTTCCTCAATGAACTTCGACATAGCGATCACTCATTGCACTTTATCCACGAACTTCGACAAGGCCACCGCCTACCAACTAATTGTTGAAAGTACCCTCACCATGTAAGTAGGGCCTATCAATCTCCAATATTATAATGAAAACAAATATCTCCATCAACCAACTCATTCTTCCCATGTGTCCAATGTGGCACTCAAGACCCTAATGAGCAGATCAAGTTTTAGCAATGCTCGAACTTTGCAATAGTAAGGACTTGGTGAAAATATCTGTGACATTCAAACCTTCTAAAGATGAACTAGCTACTGTTCATTCATCGAGACAAGAATGGACTCTTTCACCTCTACATGCTTCATCCTTGAGCTGAAAGTTAGAATTTCAGTAAAGTGAATTATGCTTTGACTCTGACAACTCGCCAATGTCCCATCATATACTAAGCCCAATTCACATATTAACTACTTCAAGTAGAGTGCTTTCTTAACTCCTTTAACCGCAATTATAAACTCTGTCTTTGTAGTAGACAAATACTGCAGCCTCGCTCTCCAACTAATAGTTGTCCCTCTAAGAGTAAACATATAACTTGAAGTTGGCTTCCTTTGATCTCTATCCTTGGCATAGTCAGAACCAAAAAATCCTACCAAGATGAAATCTCTATCTATGTCACCAAAAAAAGCCCATAGTCTGAAGTTCCTCTAAGATATCTAAAAATATACTTCACTACCTCCCAATGCATTTTTCTCAGATTTTCCAAATATCCACTAACTAATCCAATAGTTGTGCAATGTCAGACCAAGTTCAAACCATAACATACATCAAGCCACCAAATGCACTTGCATAGGGCACCCTCTCTATGTAGGTCTTTTTTTCTCTGAGATCGAAGGGCCTTTACTAGAAACCTATATGTACAAAGGCATGAGTGTACAAATTGTCTTTGCTCTCTCCATGCTAAATGGAGAAAACACCTTCTAAGTATATTCCTTTTGAGTGAGTTCCAAAGTTCCAAGCCTTTTATCTCTTGGGATTTCCATACCCAAAATTTTCTTTTCTTCCTTGAGACCTTTCATCATGGATTCCACTTTTAATTTCCACTTCAATTTATCAATTTCAGCTTTATCCATATCATCTGCAAATAAGAGGAAATACTCACAATTACTATTTTTAAATGCTTGAAATAAACACGTGTGTCATTGCTACTATGGTCAAAACTAAGTGACAACGTAAAAGTGTCAAACCTATTGTACCAATGTCTTAGTGACTGCATAGGCCCATAAAGAGACTTATCTAACTTGGAAACCCAATCTTCTTTCTCACTTACAACAAGTCCATTTGGTTGCTTTATACAAATAGTGTCCTATAAGTCACCATGTAAGAAAACGATTTTTACATCAAGTTGCTCCAACTCCAATTCATGACTAGCAACTATGACAAGTAAAATATGAATAGAGGTATGTTTAACTACATGCAAAGTAATCTCATCATATTTCATTCCCTTCCTCTACGAAAACCATTTGTAAACACCCACTTGCAATCTATGGCTCGACTTTTCTGAGGCAGTGATACCAAAATCCAAGTCCTTTTATTCTTCAAAGACCCCAACTCCTCTTCCATAGCGCAAATCCACTTCGATTTGTCACTCAAATTCATAGATTCTTCGAGGTCCAATGGTTCTTCATGAACCACATGTAGGTCATAATCAAACTGATCATCTCCATCAACCAACTCATTCTTCCCATGTGTCCAATGTGGCACTCAAGACCCTAATGAGCAGATCAAGTTTTAGCAATACTCGAAATTTGCAATAGTAAGGACTTGGTGAAAATATCTGTGACATTCTCCTTTGTGCAAACCTTCTAAAGATGAACTAGCTGCTGTTCATTCATCGAGACAAGAATGGACTCTTTCACCTCTACATGCTTCATCCTTGAGCTGAAAGTTAGAATTTCAGTAAAGTGAATTATGCTTTGACTCTGACAACTCGCCAATGTCCCATCATATACGAAGCCCAAATCACATATAAACTACTTCAAGTAGAGTGCTTTCTTAACTCCTTTAACCGCAATTATAAACTCTGTCTTTGTAGTAGACAAATACTGCAGCCTCGCTCTCCAACTAATAGTCGTCCCTCTAAGAGTAAACATATAACCTGAAGCTGGCTTCCTTTGATCTCTATCCTTGGCGTAGTCAGAACCAATAAATCCTACCAAGATGAAATCTCTATCTATGTCACCAAAAAAAGCCCATAGTCTGAAGTTCCTTTAAGATATCTAAAAATATACTTCACTACCTCCCAATGCATTTTTCTCAGATTTTCCAAATATCTATTAACTAATCCAATAGTTGTGCAATGTCAGACCAAGTTCACACCATAACATACATCAAGCCACCAAATGCACTTGCGTAAGGCACCCTCTCTACGTAGGTCTTTTTTCTCTGAGATCGAAGAGCCTTTACTAGAAACCTATATGTACAAAGGCATGAGTGTACAAATTGTCTTTGCTCTCTCCATGCTAAATCGAGAAAACACCTTCCAAGTATATTCCTTTTGAGTGAGTTCCAAAGGTCCAAGCCTTTTATCTCTTGGGATTTCCATACCCAAAATTTTCTTTTCTTCCTTGAGACCTTTCATCATGGATTCCACTTTTAATTTCCACTTCAATTTATCAATTTCAGCTTTATCCATATCATCTGCAAATAAGAGGAAATACTCACAATTACTATTTTTAAATGCTTGAAACAAACACGTGTGTCATTGCTACTATGTTCAAAACTAAGTGACAACGTAAAGAGTCAAACCTCTTGTATCAATGTCTAAGTGGCTGCTTAGACCCATAAAGAGACTTATCGAACTTGGAAACCCAATCTTCTTTCCCACTTACAACAAGTCCATTTGGTTGCTTTATACAAATAGTGTCCTATAAGTCACCATGTAAGAAAACGATTTTTACATCAAGTTGCTCCAACTCCAATTCATGACTAGCAACTATGACAAGTAAAATATGAATAGAGGTATGTTTAACTACATGCAAAGTAATCTCATCATATTTCATTCCCTTCCTCTACGAAAACCATTTGTAAACACCCACTTGCAATCTATGGCTCGACTTTCCTGAGGCAGTGATACCAAAATCCAAGTCCTGTTCTTCTTCAAAGACCCCAACTCCTCTTCCATAGCGCAAATCCACTTCGATTTGTCACTCAACTTCATAGATTCTTCGAGGTCCAATGGTTCTTCATGAACCACATCTAGGGCATAATCAAACTGATCATCCACCATGAATCCACCATGTGGGCAATAGTCCTACGACTAGCTCGAGTAGGTACAACATTGCATAAACTTCATCCAACTCTACCTTGAACTGAACCTTCTCCAACTTCATTGTTGAATATGTCTTCAATCGGTTATTTCCAAGTGAAGAAGATTTCGAAGATATTAGAGATAATGGCTCAAATATATTGCCACATTTATTATAGAGGGAAATAAATTATATAGATGAGGATGAGAATGATTTATAAGATTGTTGCAATCAATCATTTCCTAATCAACTGACTAAAGAAAGAATCTTATCGGGCACGTACAAATTGAAGGAAACTGGAAAATCAATCGGGTAAAAGATTTCCATTTTAATAGGAAATTGATGAAATATTGATTTATGACCATAAATCAATTACTTCAACCCGAAGTAATAATTAGGGTTGTCAACGGATGCAAACGGATGCGGATATGGCTATATCCGCATCCGCATCCGAAAATTTAAATCCGCATCCAAATCTACATCCGATATCCGTGGATATTGGAGAATTAACATCCGCATCCGTGGATATTTTTCGGATATCCGAAAATATCTGCATCCGAAAATAAAAATCGGATATTTTCGGATATTCGAAAATATCCGAAATATCCGCATCCGAAATTGAATAAGAATTTTATTATACTAATATTTTAAACTAAAACATCACAGCTAAAACAATCACTTTCTCAAATGACAATACACACAAACTACAATACTAACCAGTTTTTCAAATGACAAAATAGCAACACACATAATGTCAAACAAGTTCATATGATATTACAACAATTCAAATGACAAAATAGCAACATACATAATGTCAAACAAGTTCATACGCTATTACAACAATTTTAATAAACAAAAACAAACTAAAACAATAGATAATATTTGTTCCTTCTTCCATCCACCATAGCTTTTTAAATTTAATTTAGCCGTCTACTTAAAATAATTATTATTAGAAACATACATAGTTTCGGATCGGACGGATATTTTTCGGATACGGATATACTCATATCCGCATCCGCATCCAAAATTCTTTTCGGATATCGGATATCTGCATCCGCTTTTCGGATATAGGATAATATTTGTATTTTTGGATGCGGATGCAGATGGATTTCAGATTTTTCGGGTATCCATTGACAGCCATAGTAATAATCTCTATATGAAGAGAGTCATTATGTAGAGATCAAATCATCCTCTCATCTGTATCTTCTTATTCTTCTTTTTTAGCCTCCATTAGTAACTCTGTAATCTATCTTCCTCAAGATCAATAAAGTTGTTTTCTCCTCTGCCCGTGGACGTAGCTAACAATTGTTAGTGAACCACGTTAAATCTGTGTCTCCTTTTATTACTGTTATTTTTATCTTTATCATTTCTGTTATAATAAACTAGTATCAGAGCCAATTGATTAGGGTTTGTTTTTCTAGTGGGAAATATGTCTGCTTTTAACATAAAGATTGACAAATTTACGGGGAAGAACAGTTTCAGTTTATGGCAGATCAAGATGCGAGCCTTGTTGAAACAATAAAGGCTATGGTTATCGCTTGTAGAGAAAGAAATAGAGGAACCAATGACTGTTGAGATGGTCTTTTAGGAGGAGAAGGCACATTCAACAATTATGCTATGTCTTGCAGACGATATCATCACCGAGATTGCGGAGGAAGAAACTACGTCTGGTTTGTGGAGTAAGCTCGAGAGTCTTTATATGACGAAGTCTCTAACCAACAAGTTGCTTTTAAAGCAATTATGTTCAGTCTGATAATGCAAGAAGGTACACCACTAAAAGGTCACTTACATCAGTTAAACACAATCTTGTTAGAATTGTGTAATATTGATGTTAAGATTGAAGATGAGGATGCTGCCTTAATTTTGTATCTTTACCATTGTCATATGAGAATTTTGTGCAATAGTTTATTTTTGGGAAAGATACTGTACCTTTGGAAGATGTTAGATCATCACTTTATACCAGATAGTTGCGCCATAAGGCAACTAGTACAATTTCAAATAATTAGGCTGCTGGGTTAGTGGCAAATGGGCATCAAAGACATGGAAATTCAGTGAAGAAGAAATTCAAGAAGCCAATTTCTAAGGATCCTAAACCAAATAATATACGTAACTACTATAAAGAAAAGGGACATTGGAAACCTGAATGTCCAAAGAAGAGAAGCAACAGGAGAAAAGATCAGATACTGCTGTTGTAGCAGAAGATGGCATAAATTCCGAAGAAGATATTTCCCTAATCACTAATGAACATATACATAACAACGATATGTGGATTCTAGATTCTGGGGTGTCTTATCATATATGTCTGCATAGAGAGTGGTTTACGACTTATGGACAGGTGGGTGGAGGTAATATTTCTATGGCTAATAGTTTTGTCTGTAAAGCAATCAGAATAGGCTTAATAAAAGTATGGACACATGATGGTAAATTATGTACATTAAATGATGTTAGGCATGCTCCACACATGATAAAGAATATGATATCATCGAGTCTCTTGGATAATAAAGGGTTCAGTTTCAAAAGTGAAGATGGAGTTTACATGTCTGCAAGGGTTCGAATGTGAGTCTAAAAGGTGTGATGCGGGGTACTTTGTGTTTTCTTCAAGGTTCTACGCTATTTGGTTTTGTTGCTGTTGCATCGTCGGAGTTTGACAAAGACGATATGACCAAGCCATGGAATATAGACTTGGTTATATGAGTGAGAGTGGGATGCAAATTCTGTCCAAAAGCGATCTTCTTTACGGTCAGAAGATCAAGGATCTCAGATTCTATAAGCATCGTCTTTTTGAGAAATTACATTACAGCGAGTTTCCTAAAGCGATACACAGAATAAAAGGCACACTTGATTACATCCATGTTGATTGTTAGGGTCCTTCTCACGTGGTGTCTTTAGGGGGTCACAGGTATTTTATGTCGTTGGTTGATGATTTTTCAAGAATGACCTGGGTATTCATGATGAAGCATAAAAGTGAAGCCTTTAAGAACTTCAAGCAATGGAAGACGCTAGTGGAAAATCGAACTAGGAAGAAGATCAAATAGCTGCGAACTGGTAATGTGCTGGAATTCTATTGGTCTGATTTTGATGATTTTTGTAAGAATGAAGCGATTGCTAGGCATCATATATTCAGGAATACACCTCAGCAATGTAGCAGAATGTATGAATCAGATACTTTTAGAGAGTGCTTGGTGCATGCTCTTTAATGTTGGATTAACTAGAACATTTTGGGCAGAAGTGGTTAGTGCAGCATGTTATTAGATAAATCGTGGACCTTATACAAGTATACATCTAAAAAGCCCTTACAAAGTTTGGCTAAGTAAGTCTGCTGATTACTCTAACTTGAGAGCATTTGGTAGTAATGTTTATTATCATGAAATGAAGGTAAATTAGAGCCACAAGCTAAAAGGGAGTATTCGTAGGCTATGGGGATGGTGTTAAAGGATATAGAATCCGGTCCTTATCTGAAAGGAGCATTATACTAAGTAGAAATATAGTCTTTGATGAAAATTCTATGTTTAATCCAACTATGAAGTCCGTTGTTGTTTCAAAAAATGGTAGGGTTGAGAAACAGGTATAGCAGGAAGTCATTGAAGATGAAAGTGAATCATAGCAGGAAGATCAACACGCACATTCAGAAACAGAAGCACCAGTTTCTTCATCACTAGTAGCAAATCAGCACGGTCTGGCTCTTGATCGCCCTATGAGAGCTAATTTTGGGAAACCTCCCAAGAAGTATGGTTTTGAAGACATGGTGGCTTCCACATTACAGGTTGCTGAAAAAGTGGGTATTGTTGATGACCCAGCTGACATGTTTACCAAGCCGGTTCCACATAGCAAGTTTCAACTTTGTTTGGACTTGCTAAATTTTAGAAGCTGCTAATTGCCCTTTAAGGGCATAATATGAGGCAGAGGAGTCATTGTCTGACATTATTATGGTGCATCTGTTATCTGTGAGAGGATTTAAGTCAAGGTGGAGATTTGTTGAATATGTCTTGAATCGGCTATTTCCAAGTGAAGAAGATTTAAAAGATATTTGAGATAATGGCTCAAATATATTGCCTCTTTTATTAAAGAGGGAAATGAATTATCTAGATGAGGATGAGAATAATTTGTAGGACTGACGTAATCAATTATTTCCCAAATCAACTGATTAAAGAAGGAATCTTATCAGGCGCGTGTAAATTGGAGGAAACTGGTAAATCAATCGGAAAAAGATTCTCATTTGAATAGGAGAATTGATGAGACATTGATTTAGGATCATAAATCAATTACTTCAACCCTATGTAATAATCTCAATATAAAGAGAGTCATTCTGTAGAGATCAAATCATCCTCTCAATTATATCTTCTTATTTTTCCTTTTTAGCCTCCATTAGTAACTCTATAATTTGTCTTCCTCAAGATAAATAAAGTTATTCTCTCCTCTGCCTATGGACGTAGCTAACAATTGTTGGTGAACCATGTCAAATATGTGTCTCCTTTTATTAGTGTTATTTTTATCTCTCTCGTTTCACAACATTCATGTACATCACCAACACTAATATAAGGCATCTACAGACTACTCTATGATGTTTCATCATCTTTATTTTCTCCTATCTCATCTACAACTATAACTCTACTTTCAGGTAGAAATGTGGGAACCTCATCATCTTCTTAGGCCTATCAGAATCTGAAACTGATGGGTTGGTAAATCTTCCTTAGGCTTAAACATTATAGACTCATCGAATGTATCATGTCTGGAATGCATTATCTTCCTGTCCATAAGGTTCCAAATGTGATACCCCTTAACTATATCCATATGTCCTATAAGTATGCCCATATATGCTCTAACTTATCATCAACCGTATGTTGAATATACACAGGGTAACCAAAAAATACGAAAATAGCCTAGATACACTTCTTTAACTCTCTACTTTTCTTTTGGAATCTTCCCATGGATGAGTCCAGAATTCAATTAATGATGTGTGCTGTAGTCAATTGAGCTTCAACTCAAAAGCCTCTAGATAAATGCGTAGTCAATCTCAAGTAATGTGGATCGCCCGGTGTAGTGAAACGTCTCTCTATGCCATTCTGCTTACAAAAATATGAGGAACTTCCTAGAGACAAATCCGTCACTATTATCATATCTAAGCACCTTCAACTTATAACTAGATTGGTTTTCAACTAGTTCTTGCCAAGCCTTAAACTTCTCAAAGCTTTCTGATTTGGCCTTCATCACATATACCTAAACTTTCGAAGAAAAGTCATCAATGAAGGAAATAAAATATTTTTCTCTCCTAATGAAAGCGATAGCTACTGATCCCTAAGTATCTGTATGCACATAATGAAGTACCCTGTTTGAACTATGAAGCCCAATATTAAAAGATACCTTCATCCGCTTTCCCAACACACACTGCTGGCAAAATATAACTTGTCAAAGCTTTCTCCTTTTATCAACTTCTTTCTGTGAAGAAACTCTAATCCCTTCTATGAGATATGACCCAATCTGAGATGCAAAGTCTAGTGGCATTCATAGCATGATAACTGCCAACTCCAACCCAAGACTCACCAAGTACGGTGGTTCCTTTCAATAGATACAAATTATGGAATATATCACCCTTCTTCAGATCTAGAACACCTTGTAAAACCTTCAAGCTATCATTCTCAATAGTCATATTTCATCCCATGGATTCCAACTGGACTAAAGATATCAATGACTTACGAAGACCTGGAATATAACGAACACCTGTCCAAATGCAAATAACTCCATCAAATAGTTGAATTTGCATTGTACCCTCTCCCATGACTCTGCAACTAGCATCATTCCCTATAAGGATTGCAATTCCATCATTCCTAACAAAAGAGAAGAAATAACAACTATTTTGCATCATATAAAACCACGCCCCTGAATCTAGCACCCAATGCTTGATATATTTGATACTACTGCAGATAACACATCGTCAGATATAGTCTTCTTAGTGGCAATCAATGAAGAACCATCTCCCTCGGTTGTCCACTTCAAATCTAGACAATCACTCTTTCAATGGCCTGGTTTTTTACAATGTTGCCACTTCCCATCTCTTGACATTCCTCTCCAACCATTTTTGAGCTTCCTTAATTTGGAATGCCCCTTAGGATTCCAGTTTTTCTTCTCATCTCTTCTTCTTTCAACAATTAGACCTTGACTACCAACCACTCTTCTACTTTCACTCGTCTCCTTCATATGATCCCTCAAATATTTAGTTAAAAGACATAACTTCACATCTTTTACTATTAAAGTATCTCTTCCATATATTAGAATGTTCACAAAATCGTTATATCACCATCGTCTTCTATTCTTCATCAACAAATCCATAGTCCTCATCTACATTAGAAGATCATAAAAAAGACTCGGATGTGTCTTAACTAAAATACCCTCTCTCATCTTCATAGAGAAATATGTCTTTAGAAAAATCAGACGGCCTGTGAGTGACTTCAACAAGTATAGATTCTCAAGCTTTATTCAAATTCCTTTAACTATGATTTCACTACTAATCTTCGAGATAACACTCTCTCATCACAAGCTATAGAGTCGTAAAAGCCCATTCTTTTATCTCCTCCTTCTCCACGGCTGAAATATCAATGTGCAATTTCTCGATATCAGATACTGCATGATGAACCTAATTTCTCCTTCGAATGACTTTTATTTTCCATTCAATTTTTAAATCATTATAATTATTCCACTTTTATGTTGCCAATGGCGATCTAGTGCCACATAAGTTTCTCTAACATAGGGTCATACATAAACTGGGGCATCTACATCTCCTACCATATCGCCTAACACTTTCTATTAACAACCAAATAGCTCTGATACTAGAATGTTGGAGGAAAGTTCACACAAATAAACCCAAAACACAACAGAAATACTTATGGATTCTGTTGATGGTGAGGTAGAACAACAAAAAAGTAATATCTCAAATCAATCACAGATCACATATGAAAAAATAGAAAAGTAAAGACACCAGATTTATATTGGTTCCACTATTGCAAAATATAGTATATCCACTTTGAGAAAAGGAGATTGTATTACTTTTTGAAAGCAAAATGGTTACAAGATTGATAATGGAGGCTAACCCTAGATAAAAGATACAAACATCACCCTTTCTTTCTAATGGCTAGATTGGACACAAATAATAAATCCTATGTAGGTCTATTTATAATGCTTTGATTTATTCCCTATCATTGGATCATAAGCTCTATAGAAATCTACGGTGAAGACTTCAAAACAGCTAAATAAGACAAAAATACCCCTGGAACTCAAACTCCAAAAATCTCTATGAAACATTGATGGAGTTGACATAATATATTTTCTAGTTGATTGTAATCGATTTTGAGCACACGAATGTGCTCAGGCGAAATTTCTCAAAAAAGCAATCGAGTGGTAGGGCTATTAATCGATAGTAGCCTCTACCAATCGACTGGAAGTCTAGAGCCTTTGTTACGGACTTCTAGCTCTCTCCTTCTTCCTTTGTCTCTCCACCTCGTCTTCGATGCTCCTTCTCCGCTTGTCCAATCGATGCACCGTCTTCACCATCATGATTGTGACACATTCTTCTTTGATTTGGAAATATTATATTATCACCGATTAGAATATTATGCACGTAAAATGTATAGGTTAGAGAAGAAGCTAAAGCATGTTGAGAATGAGGTACAACATATTAAAGTTCTTTTCAATAGTTAGAGATTTTATGTACCAGCGTCTTAATGTGGAACCAAACCAATAAAGCCAACATAGCCCACCAAGAGAGCCTTATTGTTATTTTTATTATATGTACATATGTTATGTAGCATTTGGACTTGTTGATGTATTATCGGTTAATGATGTATAGTGTTGGAACTTTCTAATGCGGTATTGAAACGTGTTGATGCGTTATTTGAACTTGTTAATGTAATATTCAAACTTGATGTTGTAGTACTTTAATTTATTGGCATGTTACATCTTATTTAGTATTTTTTTTATCGTATTATAATGATTATGACACTTTCGGAGATGATATACATACATACATACATACACACACACACACACACATATATATATATATATATATATATATTGATAATAGTTGAGTTTTGAGGGTCGAACCAAGCTCCCCCATCTCTTGCACGTAGTGCATGCATATGATCCAGCACATACTAGCATAATAAAAGGAATCTCCAATGCTATTTGCCTATCAATCCATATTTATACACCATATTTTCATGATTTTTTTATCAATATATGACTATTCCAGTTTCAAATGTCGTTCCATTTTCTGTCATGTGAGATAACCCAAACAATCTCTCCCTTGATTCACATTCATTTTCCAGTATTTTGAGAGCAATGTTTTATTATCTACATGGTTTAGTTTGTAACCTTCAATTCAATGTTGAGTTTTGGTGGTCGGGCCAAGGCCCCCTCCCCCAATTTTCAACATTTGGCATATGAATATGAATTGGCACACATTAGTGGTACAACTTTTTTTTCAACGTAATGTGCCAATCAACTCATATTTATACACCATATTTCCACCATTTTTCAATGATGTGAGACTATTCTATTTTCAAATCTTCACTCCATTTTTTATATAACACAACCCTAACAATCTCCCACTTAACTCGCATTCCCTTTGAGTATTTTGAGAGAACAATTTGTCGTGCACATAGCCCAGTTCATAATCTTTGACTCTAATATTATGTTGATGTTTGATGGTCGGACCAAGCTCCACCATTTCCCGCATATGACATATGCATATAAGTTGGTACACGCTAGCGTAACAAATGAGAACTCCAATGTTACGTGCCTGCTAACTTGTATTTATACGCCATATCTTCGTGATTTTTGAGCATTGTAGGAGTATTTCATTTTCCATCAGTCGATACACCCCTAACAATAATATTGTATGTTTATCACTGTTCATTTGGCTACATATTATATTGTATTAAATTTTGTTAGAAGGAAAATAGTAAAGTAATATATTTGCAGAAAAGGCGTAGCTAAGACATGGGTTAATTTGATAGATGCAATTTAAAAATGATGTAGGAATAACATAAAGAAGGCATAGGAAAATAGTATGAAAAAGGCGTAGAAAAATGGCGTAGGCAAGGTGTAGGAAAACAATGGCATAGGAAAGGCATAGATAAACTATGACGTAGGCATGCCGTACACAACTCATGGCATATGAATGACATAGCTAATTAAAGGCGTAGGTTGGGACTAAGTAAGTAGTCCACGTTTGGTGTCGAAAAAGCATGAGAATGTTTCTCCCATGCTGATTTCTTTTATGCACGCAATGGTGTAGGGCGTAGGCAACATGTTTACTCACATTTCACTAGTGCCGGTTTGGTGCAAGAAAAGTCAAATTTCTTGCGGTGTACTAAAAACGTATATATCAACCCCACATTGATGTTGAAAATTGATTTTTCGCACCTTTCATTTGGCATCCTAGTTTATTCGTCGGTCAAACTACCCTTTGTAATTCAAAAGGCTTTATGCGAAAATGTTATTTTTATTACTTAATATAGTAGGTTTTTCTAAAGTTAAATAAATTTAATAGTTTCAAGTAGTTTGTATTTATAATGCATTGCACAATGAAGTCACCAAATCTAGAAAAAATATGATTTTGAAAACATAATAACTTATACCATTTATAATACTACATTCCGTTTAATAATATAATTCAATTTTTTTTTAATAAATATAAATGTATTTACGACTTTCAAATACACTGACTTTTAAAGAATATACACATTTTGATAAAAGAGAAGAGGATCATAGTATTTAGCGTAAAAAAAATAAGGATTTAACCATAATTTATACACTCATTAAAAATCATAAAAACATAAAAGAAGATAGTTTTGCTAAGTTTGCGGGTATACTGTCTTTATTTATTGTCAGAAATTCATTTGTGGACCCACACACCATAGATCATCTGGTAGTTGCATCTTGCAGTTGGAAAGCAGGTAGAAGTAGAGTTGCATTGGGTTGTTACGCTGACGATAAATTTTCCATTACTAGCCAATCAGTAACGATTTTTGATTGAAATCGGTATACCGGTTTAATCAGTATACTAATTGTACATTCACCATTTAATACGGTACATTATCGGTAACATTTCTTCAAAATCAGCGGTAACAGGAATTTTACCAATGAATTAAAAATACATGTATATTCATATGATGTGCTTTATCATGGGCATTTAGAAACCAAACAATTGACTAAATTTAGTTCAGTAATCAAGTGAAATAAGTCAAATACACTTCTTTTCCTTCTCATATGTTATTTTTTATTAAGTAACACTATAATGGTATAATGAAGATGCATTACAGTATAAAAACATGTCAAGCTATAGATTTTTTTTGAACAAACAGTAATTTAGCATTATCAGTGTAACGGTTACCAGATTATCGATATACCAGTCTTCGGTATATCAGCCAATTGATAACAGTAATAGCAGGCAATTATAGCTTACCGGTAAAAATCGGTACGGTAACGGTATTTGTGAAATGGTAACGGTAACCATTACATAACAAACTCAGAGTTACCCTATGAATTACTCAGCCTAGAAAAGTTTAAAAAGTATAACACTTTGTTTCAAATTTCAATAAACACATCTTTCATAGAAGAATTGAAAAGAAAACCTCTTTGTATTAAAATCCAATCATCCTAGTAAAACGAACCCAAACATATTAAGGTGCAGATCACCTGAGCCAAATGCCTCCGATCTCACGTGAGGCAAACCAATCAAAACATTGTGATTTAGAAAAAAGTACTCTCTTTCTTAGTAAAGAGTTTTTTTTTTGTAAAATTTTCATAAAATCTCGTGTTTTGATTGACTACGTCTCGAAGACTGCGAGCATTTAGCCCAGATTATCTGTACCCCTGGTTTACCTAGGGTAATTCCTTCACACTTGACAAGCTATAATCTGCCCTAACTCGTTTCAGTTCATTCACCAGCTCCAACAACGCTAAACTGGAACTACCACCCTGCTCCCATGCAGTTCTCCCCTCTGCTCTCGCCTTCATTGCTCTCTCCCTCAACTCCTTTCCACCTTCAGATTCCAACAGCCACTTAACTTTCATCTCCACCTCCTCAGCACTCACAAATCCCTTTTCATAACCCTTCATCTCCACTGCCATCTTCAAACCTTCAACCAAATACACAAGAATACATCTCTCATCTCCATACAAAGGCCAACCGATCATCGGAACTCCTCCACCAATCGCTTCCAAAACCGAGTTCCATCCACAGTGCGTCACGAATCCTCCTATCGACTCATGCATTAAAACTGCTGCTTGTGGTACCCATGACTTTACAACCATTCCTGCCTCTTTTGTATTATTCAAGAACCCTTCAGGTAACATTTCCTCCAAATCCGTACATATATCGCTCCTTACTACCCATAAAAACCTTTGCTTGCTTCTTTCCAACCCAGTCGCTATCTCCTTCATCTGTTTACCTGAGAACATTCCCATGCTTCCAAAACACAGGAAAACCACACTGTGTTTAGGCTGCCTATCCAGCCATGTCAGACAATCGCCTGCAGTGCTTTTATCGCTCTCCAAGTTAACAAGAGGACCCATGCAGTAAATTGGCCTTTTAAATTCTTTAATTGCATCCTTTTTCTCGATTGCTTGATCTATGGTGTTTGCAATGACACCTTTAACCTCGAAAATCCTTCTACAACCGTTCAAATAACACTGATAAGTTGCACTCTCTTTATTGAGAAAAGCTGGAAAATAATGGTTTGCTGGAAGTTGTGGTACGCCTTGGCCAATTTCAATCCTTTCTGAACCCAGGTCACGTAGACTCAGAGATGAATCGTGAATTCTTGGAAAATGAACGAAGGAAGAGAGGGTGTATATGCAGCTAACCCAGAAGAGGTAACCTGGAATGTTTAGTTGGTTGCAAACATCCAGAGCGTCAATGCAGAAGAAATCAAAAATAAGAGCTGAGGGCGGCGAGGAGACAGTGTTTAGATACTGTAAAAGGCTTGGATTTGAATGATGAAACAAGTCGAACATGTAAGCTTCAGGTTCAGGAGGTGGAGAAGAACATGAGAATTGAGGAGGAACAAGCTTGTGGAATGAGATGGAAGGGTTTGAAGATGAAGCTTGTGAAATGAAAGATGTAACACTGTCGGGTATGCATTGTGAATTTTGTTTGGGTGGTTGTATTATGATCATGGTGACGGAGAAATTGTGTTGGAGAAGAAGCTTGCCCAGCTGAAACATTGAAACTATATGTCCCATGGCGGGTAATGGGTAGAGATATATTGAAGGATTGGTTTTATGTTTTAGGAAATCTGACATTGTTTCTGTTTCTTACTCTTTGTGAGAAAATAATGTTAATATGACTGCTGAACAAGAGCCATTACATGGGTTTTTAAATAAAATGATGCAATCAATGACTGGCATAAGATATAAACTGGAAATGAATGAATTGTTCACTTATATTGATTTCAAATGGCATGAATATCTTAACGTACTTCCAACTTTTTACTTTTATGATATTTAATCAGATTCACGTAATAAATAGTATGCATCATTATAATTCATTGGTTCTTATATAGCTTCTTTTGTTCGTTTGAAATAGGATAATATTAAGTATTGTGGATAAGAAGAAATTTATATACAATTCAAATAAATGTCATCAATAAAATTCCTTATGTTCATGAACTTAGAATACAAAATCATACTACATTATATGTTAGTAGTTAGCATTATCTTAAATTCTTAAATATAAATTTATAATGTATAAAAGATCAAATAACTCAATTGTTTAATTTCAAAAGAACTATCCCACTTGCCCCAGTGGCGGAGCCAGCGTATATTTTCAGATATGACATGGTTTGCATTTTACGTCCTATAAAATAAATGTATATAACATTCAAGATCAAGAAAAAGTACATAGAGCTGGACAATGTTAGGATGTATAGTGTATAGTGTATACAGATGGAAAGTGGCATAATATTCAATTAAGGTATGGGCCGTATGGCTATGGCCTAAATGGACACAGTGGTTTTCTACATAAAAGATAAAAATTGAGGTGGGACCTAGCGACAAGTTCAAAATCTATGTTTCTATGGACTGAATAGACCACAACCATCCATTCATTGGACAAAAAAAATAAACTAATAACTACGATTATATGAATATAAATGTAAATACGAAGCACATACAGAATGGAGACAAGGAAGTGGTGTTTCTAAAACTGTATTTTAAATTAAAAATAATGTAAGTTAAATAAACAAGAAAATAGGTACAACAACAAACTTGTAAAAATAAAAAATAAAAAAAAATTGGTCCAAGGACATGCTATTTTTTGGGTTCAAGGACAAGTTTTTTCTGGTAATTCGGGTCAAGAACAAAATGTTTTGCCTCATCGATCGACACAAAACACAGTGTCGTAGAGATAGGCATTGACTTTTGCGAGTAGAGTTGGCAGGTAGTAGACGATAGTGCGACAAAAAGGGTAGACGGTTGCAGGACGGTAGAGGGAAATGGTGGCCGCGACCTCTAGATTCAGGTTTTGAAAAATTTTCTTTTTGAGATGGTGGTTGGATTTTGATTGAGTTGTGGGATAAATTGATGGTTGTGGCGCAACAATGATGGCAGGTAGTAGTTCGTCATCGATGTAGGTGGTGGAGACAACAGTGACTGGTGGTAGTGTTTTTTTTCTTTAAGTAACATTTGAAAATACCAAATATGATCAGCATTATATATTTTAAAAATGAATATAACATTATAACGTACAATGATAGCTTAATTTAGCACTTTTTAAACTATAAAAATGAATATAGCATTATATTCCCATAACGCTAATTTATTTTTAACATCTTTTTTTTAAAACGAATGTAGTTTTATGTTCATTTAATGCTATTTTAATTTAGCATTTTTTAATCTGTAGAAATGCATATCACATTATGTTCATCTAATACTAGGTTCAAATTAGCATTTTTTTCCTTTTTTCTTACAAAAAAAGTGATGGCCGATAGTATTGCATTGGAGTTCGATTTGGGCTACGGCGAGGTGGTACAATGTGGTGGTGTTGTGTGGTGGCAATGACAAATGTTTGCTAGGGTCCAAGGGTTACGGTGATTAAAGGTTGCAACTAAGGTTATGGAGCGATGGAGAGATGAAGGCGATGGTGACGTGGTGTGGCGTCAACGGCGAGGTGGTGCTTGTGAGTGACTAGGGTGTCGTGGTGTTGGGTTATGGGAATGTGAGGTGGGAGTTGGTGGTAGAAGTGACGTCTAAAAGCGGAAACATGGGCTAAAAATAACGTGTCCTTGATAGAGGAGAGCAATATTCGAGTAGGATAGAATTGATCGTCCGAACTGGTTCACTCTGGTCGGTTCGGTTCAATTACAAAATTATATTGGTTTGATTCGGCTTGTAAAACAATTTTATTTAGTAATCGATTTAACCAATTTAACCAACATTTTATTATATTACTCGTATATTATTGGTGTTATAATACTTTATAAAATTAGTTTAGTAATAAAAAAAAGTTTGTGTATAGAATAATTCAATTTAAGTTATAAACATAAACCTTATTTAGTAAAAACTCTCTGAATATGAGTTTATATTTCCCTTTGAGTAAGCTGTACGTTTGAATAAAACAAACAATAAATATTCTTATTTACCCTTTGTAGTTTGGTTTAGTCAGTTAAAGATCGAATTACTAAAATTAATTCAGTTTAGTATCTAATATTTTTGGGGTTCGGTTCGGTTTGAATTTTGTAATTTTAAAACCGACTGAATGTTCAACCCTAGTCCTTGATCCTAAACTTTGAAACATGTGTCCTAGATCAATATATATTTTTGAAGTTTGTCTTTTTGGTTAGTCGCTCACAAAATATTTCAATATAAAATGAACTATGGAAAAGGGATGGTATTTACTTGAAATGCAAATACAATAACTATAAATAAGTTTTATTTGCAAATGGTTATTTTTCAAACATAGGTTTTTCCATGTGGAACTAAAATTTTATTCTAATTTATACATTCAAAGTACATTATTCGAATATCAACGAAATCTATTAATCTACCTATCAAATAATAGTAAAACAAAATGTAACGACCCGTAAATTTCAACCGTTTTAATAACGTAATTAGTTGAAATTTTGCGAAATTTTAAACGATAAAATTTTGAAATAAAAACTTAATATTTGGAATACGTCTAGTTAAACATAGTAACTGGTAAATTTTCGTCCGAAAATACGAAAGTTTATTTCGCGCGTAAATTCACTTCAATTTAACCAGTTAAAAAGCGTTGAAAATAAAACGTTTTCAAACCCAAAATATTTTTACATCGAAAAATTCTAAACCATCTTCTGAGAAAGATGTCAGTTTGTCGTTTTTCCAAATTCGGACATCTTTGGCTCTGTCGATCTTATTTTTCAGCGATTTTCTCGCATTTTCGCTTGTAGAAAATTAGAATTTTTATAAATCAAATCATACCACGGATATCCGTATACCGTTTTTATCGTCTCGTCGTGCTGATCTCTACGGTATATTTATTTCGGCGTTTTGAAGTCCGGTACGCAGCAGAATCCGTGAAAACGTTAGGTGTATCGGTTCCGCAACCGAGTCCTTTTGATTCCGGACTTTTTATTTTCCACTGTTAAAACCAATGGTTGCTACCTTTTCAATTCCCAGAATTTAAGCAGTGACTTTATCGTTTCCCCATGTCTTTTTTTCGTACGTTGGTCCATCCTTTTCCTTTGGTCTCTTCATATCTTGCATGTACATTCTTCAAAAAGAAAAGGGGAGTACAGTTGAGTGCGATTTTGTTCACACTTCCTTTTGAAGTGTGAACAAAATCGCACTCAGTACAGTTCACCTTCCTTCATTATTTACTTCGATTTTCCATTTCACTCACTGCTGCATGTCTGCATCTATCTTAACCCAAACCCGACTATTCCTCCCACCACACGAGAATTTCCCCTAGCTTCCTTTAGCAACCGTTCGCCCACCCTCCTCTGACCTTCCGGCCACCCCATCCACCGTCCCTGACCATGCTTCACAACCGAACACTCCACGGCCTTAGCCCATCAACCTCCTCTTGCCGTGCACCCAAGGCAGCGAACGCCAGCCGAGAAGCATCCCGCTCCATCAACCCAAGCCTCCCTTTCATCCCCTGCTTTGTGACCCACTGCCACGTCCTTTGCTTCACAACGCCACACCAAAGCACCAACACCGAAGCTCTGCAGCGCCACCAAACCCCACCTCCGCTTCTCACCATCTATAGCCCACGTCCTCTCGTCTGATCTACTAAAGATCCATCTCTGCCAAGCCTCTGAACTGAAGCCAAGAGCAGCCACCCAGGCGAGCCGACTACCACGGACTTCACAGATCCGACCCCGAGCCAATACCTCTGCCATCTTTCCAAAACTCCACCACTTGACAGCAATAGCTTCATCGTCCTCTGTTGTATATTGTATAAGGTATACATAGTATATGTATTTTTCTGTTTTATAAGTTATTAGATACAATCCATATGCTTTATGTTATGTATGACTATATGTGGGTGTCAGTAATATATACTTATATTATATGCGAGTCTTTATATGGTGTACACTTGGGTTGTATGTATAGGTTGGATGCTTACACTATTATATGTATAAAGTTAGAAACAAGTATCTATATATGTCAGTTGGCTTATTCTAAGTTCATAGCAGTATGTATGTTATGAAATGAGTAAAGTCGTTTATATTTTCGTACGTTAGTTTAATATGGGTTAGTGAAGAAAAATAGTTCTGAATTATGTTTTGTTATAGAGGACAATATGCGTTGAGTGTCTGCATATATACATATAACAAATTGCAAGTGATACATATGTTGTTCAAAGATTTTTACATATCTATACATATGCGTGAGTAATATAAGTTGTATAAATAGAGCCAGTTTATATATATTTTATACATTATATATATATATATCATAGCTGTTACCATATAAAAATATATATAATGTAAGTTTATTTAACTAGAAGGGTTTGCATATGTATAACTAAGCTATACTCAGTTTATAATAGTATATATACTCTGTTTTAGTGTTATCTGTACCTGTATTTATAAGCATAAGCTTATATTTGTTTTAAGTTTTATATACTGTCATTTTATATATATTGGTCCTATGTCATTTTGTTGGTCATGCTTTGGTTATAAACTTAGTTTATAGGGGTATATTTAATTTGCATGCTAGCTTTGTAGTTGTCAGATTTATAAGTTTTCAGGTGTACAGGTTATACAGTTATGAAGTCTATGTATTTTAGTTGGGTTATGTTTTGGCTGTTTTGAATATAAGTCCTTAAACTGTATATAGGTATAAAATATATATATATATATATATATATACACGTTTGAATTTTATAAAATGTGTTGAGTATAAAATATGATTTATGTGCGAGATTACATATGTTAGTATACCATTTATGATCACCATTCCCATCCTATTTCGTCAATTTACATTCATCAGCTTTGATCGTCAAATTCGTGCCTATTCCCGTTTGCTTTGGAATTCGCGACTGGATTCGTAATTTACTTCGTTATCAAATTCCTCTAGCCTCGAAAGGTGAGCAATCACTCACGATTAATATTCTTTTATTTATTAAATTTGATTTCAATTGAAACGACAATTGAAATATGTTGCTGTTAGTTGATTACACTGTTATATATGCTATTACCTGTATCAGTTCACCTGTGACATCTGACACCATTATCTGTTAATTATTTATGCGATGATAATACAGTTTGGCTGATAATTGATTGATTGTTGATGTTTATATTGGACGTAAAATTGTTAATGTTAAATTGATAAATAGTATGCAATTGAACTCGATATAGAATAGTTAAATGTTTAAAATTGATTAGTTAAATTTGTATAATATGACCCCTTTAACTGTTAAATTTATTGACATGTATGATTTGTTTAATTACACCTTGAACCATTGAAATTGTATGTTGTTTAAACTGATGATGTATGAAATTGTAAATAGATGACAAGTGAAAACCGTAATTGTAATAATCTTTAATCTACATGAAATGATAGTGTAGATTCTAGAAATAATTATATTAATTCGTACAAATAACAATGCGAATTAATACGGTTATTTCGGGATTATTTGAATTGATTATTGGATTGATATTGATTATTGTTATTGCTTGTTTATTTACTTTGACACCATCCCAGTTATCACACTGCAAGTTCCCTTTGATATGCTTGATTTTGAATTGAATTGGAATCGGGTTGAAATGATAAATACCCAAAATTGAATTTTTAACCTAGGATAGAAAATTAAATAAAACCCGATTGGTCAATAATTTGATTTAAAATAAAACGAAGATTTTATTTGAATAAATAATATGGTTTTGATATGAAGTTGAAATTTGAATTTTAATGAAAGGAAAGTGTTAATGTTAATAATCTGAGACAAAAATATTAGCAATATAATTGATGAAAGAATGTGTTTAATTTGAGAAATGTTTGAAATTATTAAACTTTGAAATGATTTAATAATTAAGTTTGAAATTATAATTAAGTTGAAATTATTAAACTGTGAGATTATTTAATAATTAAGTTTGAATTATTTAATACTTAAATAAGATTAAATTATTTAATGATTAAATTGAATTGAAATTCTTTAATAAGAAAAATTGAACTTTTGAATAAGTGAATTTTACTTCGTAAATAATTGAAATTGAGTTTCTTTATTAATTAAGTTTTGGAAAATTATTTAAGTAAGTAAATAAGTGAAATTGAATTTCTTTAACAAGAAATAAAATGTGATTTATTGAAATTAATGTAAGACTTGAAATTTAAAGAATTTGATTTGATGAATTTAATTTAATTCAAATTTGTAAGTTTTGATATAATGAAGTTGAATTTAAATAATGTATTTAATGAATTGGAAATTTAATAGAAATTGTTTTGAATGATAAATTTACTTAACGAATATTAAATGAAATCGATAAATGAATTTAAATTGATTTGAATATTTAATTAAGTTAATTTAAATGATTTCAGAATGGAACTGATATACGAACTTGAATCAATATTTGAAGTGTTTTAAATAAAAATTGAAATTGAATAGTAAGATCTTGAAATTTTGAATGTGGAAGTTTTGAAACGTAAATATTGGAAATTGGTTTAGAAAGACAAATGAAATGTTGATTTACGAATTCTAATTGAATTGAAATTGATTTGGTTTTGTAATATATAAACGACCAATCGGTGTAATAATTACGAAAGTTATTAAAGAGACCGGAATTCGGTTATGGATATACTCTCTATCTAAACCGAAAACCACTTTAATAACTATGCGCGGAGTGATGATCCAGAATGAAGTGGTTGGAATGATGTACGTGATGACTGAAGAAAGAGAACGATAATGGATAGCCTTGACACTTGTGTCAAATTGGAAATGACTAAAACAGGAGCTGTGCCGGGCCAATGGAGGATTAGCTACCTCAAGTGGACACACTTCTTCGAACTACTTATACTTGTTGTCGATTGGTGCACCCTTGATTTTGGGAGTGTTGTTTCACGGTGTTGCGGGCGCTGCGGCGTTGCGTTCTCACCAGTCCGGATCAGGCAAACGGTAGTATCACTACCTTGGGTATTGCCTCATGTGCCTTGTCATACTTGTATTCCATTTATACGCGACCACTACGAATTTGATTTGTACCTTTAGTATATGGATTGCCCTCTAGTGACTTTCGGTTTTGGGGAAACTACGGTCTTGTATATGCTTTTGGGAATAAAAATGTGTTAAGGGTGGAATGGGCCATGACTTAACACTATTTTGATATCCTTATATTACTGTTAGACATTATCTACTTATCGTACACTACTACATAGTAGATAGTTTAACGGATCCTTAAAGGATGGTTATTCCAAACATTCTTTGAGTTACTTGTATTTCAATTGCTATTTCACTTGAGTTGGATTTATTAATATAAGAATGTTAATCCTGACTCGAGTGTCTTGTGTTTTGCTTTACGCTCGGGTCAGACTGAGTAGTTCAGCTTTCGAGACTCACCTTTGGAGTTGGAGCTTCGCTTGGAGATCCAGCTATCTATCCAGCTTTCAGATATTCGATGATTCCAGTGATGCATTCTAACTTGTATCTGATGTATCGTGTTACTCTTCCATTGTATCTGGTTTAACTCTGATGTATCGTATTACTCTTCTGTTGTAAACTCTGATGTATTTTATATATTCATATAGTAGCTTCATGAACTACTATCTCTTTTATTTCCGCTGCAATTATTACTCTGTGTTTGTGTTCTGTGATTATTTATTTACTGTATATGTTCAGTTTTGCCAAATTTAAATTAACAACGCGGTATTTTGAACAATTCAATTCCGGCATGAGTGTCTACCTATACACTTATAATGGATGCGAATGGTCCAAAATATCGGGTCGTTACACAAAATAATTTCAAGTTTGTTATTGATTCTATATATTCTTAGTTTCTCCTTAATTCTCTCACACTACATTACATTCAAGTCCATATAGTTTTTATTTCATAATTTTATATTTCAATATAAATAACAAACAAGATTAATTATCGATTAAGCAATAGTAAAGTTGAAATTTTTTGCTTTATTTTCTTAATCATCGCCAATTATACTAAATCCTTACAAATTTAAATCATCATTCATTAATCTATCAAAAAGTAGTAAAGGAGATGAATTCCAAGTTCTCTCTTTAATTCAGAAATTCCAAGTCTCTTCTAGATTTTCTCCCATTATCTTACTTTTAAGTCCATATAGGTTTTTTTCCTTCAAATATTGATATTTTGATATAAACATATCTAACTATTTGTTATGTAATAGCAAACAATAAAATTTTGCTTCATTTTTCTTAATCCTCAAAAGTTATATTATAAGTCATCATAATTTAAATTCTCATTCAAGTTATTATATTTCCATTAATATTTACACTTACTTTCATTTTTTATATAGTAATCCTTACTTTTCATTGACTCATGGTAATATCATAATATGATTGCTTATAATTCACTTCTTTTCATTTTCAATTTCATGTAGTTTATTTAAAAAAAATTAGTATAGACAAAAGCAACTTGTTGTTAGTGCTCTCCACTAAAAGAGGGACACCCTTTATCTAAAAAAAGGTACGCATGCTAACTTCTATTTTGATACACACACATTATATATACACATACACATTCAATTATTCTTTTCTGAATTTGTATCACATGAGAAAATTATTAAAAAATGTGAATTAACCAAAACTAAAAATATCAATACAATTTCTCATATTTCAATTTTTACATCCCAACAATTATTTTATTCACTTCATATTGGTTATACCAAAAATACTGAACAAAACAAACCGTACATCCAAAAGCACACAAACCAACCACTGAACCAATTATTAAATAAATCGATGTGCACTAAAACAGAAATCTCTTCGTCGTTTTGATAGACAGTCGTACAAACTAGTTCTAACAGCCACGATGAGCTCTCAAGGCTTGTTTTTTTCAACTGAACAAGCTATATTTGGGTGCCTCATGGCTTGTTTGGCTCAATTTTTAATTGAACAAGTCATTATTGGGTTCGCTCTTATTTCCACTTTCTGTTTTCTACATTAATATTCATTTTTTTCTTTTTCCATATAAAGCGCGATTTTATTTATATTAAATCATAGAAATATGGTTGTATATTCATTTAAGTTTAACTCTTTTCCGTTCTAATTTTGACAATTTATTCTTTGAAAATTAGTATAAACAAGTCAAGACCATTAGCTCAAGTGGTAAGTGTTATGACGTTCTAGATTAAGGTTTTAGAGGTCGTGAATTTGAACCTGAAGATATCAAAATGAGTGCATTGCTTGAATAAAATACCGATTTTATTCTAACAAAAAAAATTACACTTGCTGACTAATAATTTGAGATAAATATTTTCTTAATTTTTATCATGATGAAAAATTACTAAGATGTGAAATGATGGGTTAAATGTATTTATTTTAACAAAACTAAAATATCAATATCGTTTCTAACACTTCAGTTCTTGTTTCCGCTTTCAAATTTTTCCGATCCGTAATCAAATGTTTCATTAACAAATTTAATGGTAATATGTATTCATATCAGATGAATGTTAAATGCAAAGAACTAAAATAAATAAATTTACATCAATGCATTGTTGTTACACTTTCATATTTAGATATGTTTAGCATTGTCTCAGAGAATATTTATCAAAAAATATGCATATCATTTATCTTATATTAGCTTTTAAATCAATCAAATTAATGTAATTAATTAATATTCATTTATTTTGTTATCAACATCAAATTTTAAAAAACAAGGTTAGTGTAAACTCATTTACACGAAAAAAAATGGCATGATTTATATTTTTCTTTAGATATAAAGGTTGTAAATCACAAAAAAATTAAATATTTAATCAAAAATAACAAGTTGAAATTTATATTACTTTGTTCCAAAAAGTACGCCTTTATTACATTAAAAATTATATATATCAACGATACATTTAAAATTTAGATATTGTATTTTTACAATATTACGGTACACACTAGTTATGTAATAGTGAATTAGAAAATTTTCCAACATTCTCAATAATTCACGAGTCCTTAATTTTCTTTCAATATTTAATTTTAAATATCTTTAGTATCATTTGAATACTTTTTCACAATGTTGTACTAATTCTTTCCCATTGTTTACATTCTAATAATAATATTTAATTACATCAACAATTATTTATAATGTTTTTTCAATTTTCTCATACTATTTTTAATTCTGTATATATTAGTTAATTAAATAATCTTAAATTTAAATTACATAGATAAATTCCATTAAATAATATTCATTAATGCATCTAATGAATCCAAAAGTAATGATAATTTCAATTTCTATAATACATTCAAATTAACAAAATTGGTAAACTTGCTATTTTTTCTTCATATATATATCATCTGATATATATACACACATATATATATACACATATATATATATATGACATAAATGATTATATACATAAACAACGATAACAAGCTTAATTTATAATTCATTTATTTCAATAAATTTATCATACATTGAAAAATAAGATTTAAACATATATAGTTATATGAATCACATAAACGATTATTTACATATACAATAATAACAAGTTCAATTTATAATTCATTCACCTCAAGGTTATTATGCTAAGAACCACTAGCTTAAGTGGCAAGTGGTATGACATTTTATACTACGGTTCTAGAGATCATAGATTTGAACTCTCAAGACATCAAAATGAGTGCTATATTTGAATAAAATGCTTAGTGATTGCATAGCGGTAGTGGTGTAAAAGGCTGTAGTGGGGATAAAGTGAGGATATTGCAGAAAATAGCAAATGTTCAAAAAGTAAAATTTTACTTTCCTCTTGCATTGAAACTTGGCTTGACTTCAACTTTAATGTCTTACTCCTTATGGATCGATTTTAAAATAGAGTTTAATAACGCCACTTCGACAAGACTTTCGAAAGTGGCACTTGCAGGAACGTGGCTGAGAGCAAGATCTCCAAGAGGTTGGTTGAGTCCCATAAATAACTTCTTGCCTTTCTTAGCAGAATTGTTAATCATATCCATCCCGAATTGAGTAAAAAATGTGAACTGATTGATGACTCTTTTATTGGCTTATCACCTTGTTGGAGGTACATAAATTTCTCCGCTTATAAGCTCCTCTCGGCCTCAGAAATAAAATGAGCTTCGAATCCCTTTCAAAAATCTTCCCAACTCATAACATGCTCATCTACCTCCCCAATCACAACATCCCACCAACACAAAGCTTTCTCTTAAAGTTGCCAAGAAGCAAGTCACATCTTCACCTCTTGAGTGTCATATCATCAAATATATGCTCGCTAGTGCCGAGCTACATTTGATTGTTAATAAACGACCCTGCTCCCATATATGGACTTCCTCCCAAAAAAGGTAGTCTCTACAAAGCCTAGGAAGTAAATAACATGCGATGTAGGTGGAGGAGGAATATACATCACTCCAACTATTGCTAGTAAAGTCGGGCTCCTGCTTGAGCTTGGTTGCCCTATGATCTAGCTTATAAGTTTCTCTAAACTATGCAGGCATTTGAATATCTAAAGTGTCGGCATTGTCTGTAGCAGTCGTACCTCTAGTGGAATGTCCTATGGTAGCTGTTTAACGATGGGATTATTAGCAACTTTCTCAAAAGATAATACAAAGTACTAGAAACAAAAGTGTGAATGCATAAGTGCTATATAAATAAGTATAACAAAATACAAGTATGATTTCTCAACCTTATCTCAATTTATGGTGTGATTCATTAACCTAAGCTATGATACCAAATGTAACAACCTGACATTCGTATACTACAAAAACACAGCACTATACCAACGTCAAAATGGCATCGGTGGGGCATCGGAAACGAACTTATCGATGCCATGCCAATGCCATATACGTCGTCGATAAATTTAAGGTCGGAAATTTTTTCAATGCCATGTAACGTCTTGCGTATGATATTTATCGACGTCTTTTTTCGATGCCTTAATGACGCTATTTTTTTGATACCATTGCAATGTCCTATAGACTACAATTAAAATTGTGTAATTTGGATTTTCTGATGCCTCACCGACGCTCTATCGATGCGTGGTTGATGCTAAGTTAAATTGTCAAATTCAGATTTTCTAACGCCCTATCAACGCCTTATCGACGCTATGGTTGAAATAAATTTGTAGCATTTTTGCTACATTTCTAATCTCAAACACACATTCAAATATATATAATATATATTCACTATCATCACAATACCAACCAAATATCATCACAATATCATCTCATGTCATTACAGTACAACACATATTGCCCAACATAATAATATGTAAACATTATCCAACATTATAATATCCAAATAATATCATCGCAATACAAACAAAATATCCGACCAATACCATCAAAGTACAAACCAAATATCCAACCAGTGTCATCACGATATATACAAACCAAACATCCAAACAATAACAACACAGATACTCCCTACTCCCCCAAACCATGCCCATCATCACTAGAAATATCCTTATCCCGAACCATATACTATACTATACATATATATGGTTTTTATACATATATTCTTATTATCATATTATTATGTATATGACGAATGTTTAAGCTATTACATACCCTTGGAATATTGTCATAGTAAGGCTTACGATCCACCCTTATTGTAGCAGCTCCAGTGAGTGCATGAAATACATCTTCATCCACTTCTCTTATTATCTCCACACCTTGACTGTGAAGCTCCTCAATCCTAGCTCAGTATTTTTCCAATTTTACATTTTACATACCCATTAGAATTTTATACATGTATATATACGTAAATATTACGTAAATACATGTATACATACCGCAACCTCAGTGGAAGCATCATCTACCTAGCTATTGGTAATGGACCCATCCGATGACTCAATCCTGTGAGTCTTGGAAAAGAGTTGCAAAGATGAAGGTTCACCGTACTACTCATCGTACTGAAATTTGAATTAAGTACACAATCATATAACTTAATTTTAATTTATTTAAAATTTTAAATAAATTTAACAAATAAATACACAGATCGTTATGATGACCTGCGTATGATCTAGAGCCATCAGTATGTAATCTAAGATTTTCGTTCCTACTGTTAGAATTCTATTTCGATATTTTATTGAATTCTTTTGTCTCCTAATGTAGCAGGAACTACTCGTATATCTTCTAGGCAAGGGCCAGATGCTTCTTGCCACTCCTACACATACCATACGTCCACATATGATATATTTTGGACACTATGGCCGATGAAGCACTATGCACTGGCTCTTTGTGAACCCCCTCTTTTGAAATGACCCTCCTATTTCTACCTTAATTTCATAAGGATTTTTTTACAGAGATGATATATAGATATATCATCCATTACAAATATATTTTCCCGGGTCATTTTCCTTCCAAACAATTCAAACCAGGATTCAAAACTCATTACCACTATAAATATACCAGTGTATCCCTAATAATATACACATATGAAGATGTACGTGTTCCTCTTGTTTAGATTCAGAGTATATATTTTTTTGTTAAACAAGAGCATTCTGTTTAATTTGGATTCTAGCAATTCTGACTATAGGTAATTACTGTATACTTTTGAATATTTGTAACAAGTCAGTAAATCCTATGCATATTTAATTTATATGAACTTGCTCATTCTAATTTGATAGTTTTTAATGTCAATTTACAATGACAGTTAAATCTCAAGATTCTTGAGATTTTTATTTCAGATCATGGATCAAAGGTATTGATATTTGGCTAAGGCCAGAAATGATATATTCACTTATCATTTTCCACTTATGTATTTTCTAAAAACTTTCTTATTTAAGATTCAATCTATGTGACTTGTTTGTTTTTATCTTAGCCCGCTTGACAAATAGTGAGTTGTGTATTTGCATAAGATTTGCTATGTCAAGAATTTGAACTTAAAAATATTCACAAGAATAATTCCAAGTTTGCTTGTGCAAGCCTGTTCAGATGGTATATCTGTTATGACTTTGAAAATTGGTTATGGTAAAACATTTGCTAAATGACCTAAAGCTTTTTGAAAGGCATTTTACTGTCAAAACACCACCAAACATAATCAACCAAAACTTCACTTATTTGAAGCTGGTTAACTCATGTGCCTAGTGTCATGCCAGGTACCTGATCATGGCAATTGAAATGCCAGTCATTTGCATCATACCTGTAGCCTTCCTATACAATTACTTTTCTCAAAACAATTTAAAAAGTAGACTTGAACCATTTGTAGACATAATTCAGAGGAAAAACAATTAGATACTTAAAGGTATTCTTCAAGGTAAATTCTAAATTTACTCCAAAACTCAATGTTTTTAAAATGACTTAAGATTGTCTAATACATAATATAATTGCAAAGCAATTGCTCACATAATTGTATATTTCTTTACCAGATTTTCATAGCTAATACTTGAGCATATTTTTCTTGTTTATGTTCCAGACACTACTTCAAAAACAAATCAAACCTTAACACACAACAATTTCGACAGAACAACTAATTTAATCTGACACTTTACAGAACATAAGAGCAACTTGATCACTAACCATAGAATATTTATTACATGACTGGAAATCTTAGAAACATAATTTTTCCTGAATACATGCAGATATAATCAATTTAAGTTCTTATTGAAACTAGCTAGCATGTTCATTCACTCCTCCATAATAGCCATAACTTCATTTCCTACTTAGTGCCTGCGTTCCCTGAAAGAGCATGAGTGGCTGCCTCATTATAAAATGAGACACCCCATATGCCATGAGCAAACAAGGGTCAGATCTAAGATCTGGTATGAGTAACATCAATACATTCATGATATTAAGCAAAAGAGAATGTAAGAGTACCAACTAGTTATTTAAGCAATTTCTGCAATCAATTACTTTAACATAGTATAAATAAGTTGATTCAGGTATGATATATTCATCTATCATTCTTACACTTTCATACACAATCATGCAAACATAATTATCTATTTGCAACATTTGCATTCACTGGAACCATCATGGTTCCATACCAACCAACCTAAGAAATATCCATATTCCTATTTCTTCATTTACAGGTTGTATAATTCAATTTAAATTCCTGCCTCATCTGCTATTAAGGAATCACAGGGACACATTGCAATGAACTAATTCACATCATTGCACAAAGATCTCAGGGCTTAAACAAACCATGTGCCAACTTGCATACTTCAAATATGACAAGCATTCCAGCAGCCTTCTTGGCCTTCCCTTCCCTAGTTTATTTACTAGTGTATTGACTTAAATCCTATCATCAAATATGCTAAGTGAACATGTCACTGCAAACATGGAAACATCCATAATCTTTCCTAGCATAATTCTCCTCAGAAATAAGCAGACAGTTATTTCCTAAATGGGGTCAGTATGTCTTGATCTCAGTAAAATATAAGAATATTTTCAACTGTAAAAGAGGCATGGCATGTTCTTATTATATTGATCTGCAAGCCTTTATGATTGATTCAGATTCATGATCTGGTTCAATCATAATTTTAGCTTGTGAGCTTTTTTTTTTGATTTGATTAAGGGCTCAGCACTTAGAAAATTTCTATTGCACCCTTAACATCTTTCTTTTCAAGCCTCAGCACTTATACCAAGTATAATGCAGCTCCCAACATTTTTTGTAAAGTTTCCATGCCATAGATCTATAACAGTTGAGAGTATTCTCTATATAATTTTAAGATCCTGGACTTTAACATTTTTGAGTAAAAATAAAACAGTATGATACACATCCAAAGACAAATGTCTCAACAAATCAAAGATCACCAAAATCATCCATATTAAATCATATCAGATTTAAAATAAGACATCCAAAAAGCATTGATGAAATCATATACATCAAAACCAGCAATATATAAATGGCAATATAAAAAGTGGCTGCCTCATCTCAGGTCTTAATGCCATGAACTCAGTGAGGTTACTCACCTAAATATTTCTTCTTATTAATCCAGAAAATCCTTGTATGTGTGTTTTCTCCTTTCTTCCAATATTTTTCTTCCTTTCTTATTTTTGTGCAGCTCGGGGTAAAGATAATTTTACTGGCTAAACTGCCTATTTATATGCATTTTTCCACTAGGGTTTTGTTAAAACAAAATTCCATTTCTGACCTAACCATCTTCATGCATTTTTTATTCATTTTCCTCCTTAATACCCTGGCCATAATAATTAGTTGAAGGCAGTATTTTCTTCCCTTTACTTTTTCAGAAAATGGCCACTCACCTAGTCATGTTAAAAGTGTGACTACCATATTTTATATTTATTCATTTGCTCATTTTTGGAAATCCCCCTTCTTTCTATTTCTGCCTATACATAACATACATACCTGTTTTATGCTTTATACCTATTTAATGTTACTCTTTTGCTTAGCTTTGACATTTTTCTGCTCACAGAATATACATGTGTAAAAAAAATATTTATTTATTTAATCTCCCCTTGTTTCATAGAAAATACATTTAAGCATATACTTCATTTTTAACTTATGCTTAAATTACAATCCAATGCTTTAAATAAGGAATTTACTTTCTTATATATATATATATATTTCAGAAATTTTTAAATCTCTTCCTTGTGCTATTTCCAGTGTACATGTGCACACATATCCTTGCACACTATTTATTCCAAAAATTTCACCATATTTAAATCTAAACATTTCAAAAATTAAATCATTTTACAAAATGATTTTTCACAAAATTTTGGGGTATTACATCTTTCCATGTGAATTTCCTCTTAAAATGAAAATTGAATATATTATGCACAAAATGATATACATATTTGTACAATGTGTTATGTATTAAAATACCATAAATTCTTTGAACGTGACCTTCTTCACTTAGCTGAGAATGTCACCAAATATAGTCCAGAATCCCGTGATTTGTGCAAGCAAGCCATCATGGATGGCATCAGATGTGGTGCCTATACTGAAATCATATCGGTACACATATATGAATGTATGATTATTAATTATTAAATTATTGTATACATGTGTGTATGTGTGTGTTAGTGTATATGAAAATGTATGTGTATGGGTGTGTATGTGTATACGTATGTATCCGATGTGAGTATGAGTGTATATGTATGTATGTGTAGATGTACATGTATGTGAGTGTATGTAATTACTCACCCCAATCCTTACTCTCTAGACAAGACATCAAGTTGAGACATGGATATAGAAGAGTCTGTCTCAAATAGATGAGTAGATGGACCAGTACCATCCACAAGAGCATCAAGAACATCGATAGCCTGAATGAATAGTGACACGATATGTGCATCGTCTCTGTCATGCTATGATGACTGGGAGCCACCATGAATTGATGATGAGCCACCACGACCTGATGATGAGCCACCACAGTTGTGTCAGTGTCGAGTAGACATATCTGTTATAATAATACGTATATAGATATATATACAACATAATAAAGAATAATAAATCCATATTTATATTGTAGACATGGCATGATAAATAGAGAAAACAATCTTTCAATAAATTATACATAAGCTACCAGTTGTCCGCATCATTTACAATATCATCATCATATTCATGTTCATTTACTTCGACATCATCATCATCAAAAACAACCTCAACATCGTCATCAATCCAACTCCGTTAAATACTTCATTGTTAAGTAGTCCTATATCATCAACATCTTCTATTATTTGGAATATCTCGCTGTCTCTGGAACATTTTGAAATGGCTGATCATTGGTTATGATCACATCCGCCTTGAATGTCTATCTAGGTTTTGTTTTAATGATAGCCCACCAGTTGTCCTTGTTTTGGTCATGGCAGGATAAGGTGCATAATAAACTTATATTGCTTGCGGTACTAGTACAGATGGATCGTTTCCTTTATATCTTCTTTTATAATTTACCTCAATAATAGGATAATCTTAATGTATACGATGTACTTCTATATCAGGACTAGTATCAAACCAATCACATTTGAATAAAAATATTTTAAGCTCTGACAATGTAGAATTTATAAGTGAGTTTCAATAATTTCCTGTAACATTCCATAATAATCTTGTAAATCATCACCCTGTTCATCACCTTTAACACATACTCCACAATTGTAAGTTGTTTTACTGGCTCCAAAGTCCTTTTTATGAACTTTAAATCCATTTACGTACAGAATTAGGCATTTTCTGCATTTCATCATTGGACCAAACACAAAAGTTTTATAATAAATATCACTAATTTCATTATCAACAACTTATTGCAATATAGTAATACACATTAATATACATAATAGTTAAACTGTTTCATACTAAGTTCATTCAATAATTATATATATATATATATATATATGTATATATGTTTGTATGTGTGTGTGTATATATATATGTATGTATGTATATATGTGCTTACATATTTCTAAAACCAAGCCTCAAATTCTTAACTAGGTTGAACCCTTGGATTTTGTTGTTCATATTGACTGTTAAACAACAGATATTGGTAAGATATACATGACTATGCTATATAACACAGTATTGATAGCAAATAAACAGATATTATGCCACCTAATAAGATCTGATAAATCTTTACAATTTAGAAGACCATTGTTCTAGCTATGACAAACTCTTTAAGTGTTTGAAAACTTACATCCTTCAATTTATCCAAAGGACATCCACGTTTTGAAAAATGGAAAGAGAAATGTCAGGTGGCTTATCCATGTCATCATCATTACTAGGAACAATGTTAGAATTCAGCTTAACATGTTCTTTAAAATAATAACTAAAAAATGTGGATGCTTCTTCAATAATGTATGCTTGACAAATTGAACCTTTATTGCATACTTTTTATTTCACCTTTTTGTAAAGTGACACTGGTACCTTCATATCAAAAAGTTAACAATTATACATTTGCTATTTTGATTTCAAATAAGAATATATAACGCCTAATTGTATTTTATGTACCTCTCAAAATGATACATCTATTAGGCATTATATATTCTTATTTGAAATCAAAATAGCAAATGTATAATTGTTAATTCCTATTGCATCGGTCCTCACATTAAAGCTCAGTTGGTAGATGTACAGGTAGATGTTCCATGTAGTTGAATACTCCAGGAGAAAATATTTTCTTTAGTTTACATACAATTTTTTCAAATTACTTTTATTAAGTGTGGTTGAGAACAACTCTTTGTTGAACAAACTAAGTTCAGTAATAGGCATCCACACCTTTAATAGCAAATCTCCTTGAATACTATTGAGAAAAGTGGCTTTTAAAAAAATGATAATCGTGACTCTACAATCCCGAAAATTGAAGATGCTTTATATCAATACATCTTCTCATTTTATAAGAAATTCCATCTGGAATCCTCAAATTTTGGATCTGCTCTAATAATTATTGTTGACGCTTATTTTTCAACTCATAATAGGCAGGAAGTTTGAAATTTGGTCATTCGCTTTCAATTTTAAGCTCAGGACAATTACAGTATAACGCAATATCCTTTCTTAACTTCAAATCACCTTTTGTTTTTAATTTCACATTCATTATATTGTTAAAAAGGTTCTTGTACATACTTTTCTCATTATGCATCACATCTTTATTATATCGAAGTTTATGATTTTTCCAATACGGTAATTCTCAAAATATACTTTATTTACACCAATTGTGATAGTTGTGTACACAATAATGATAACATCGATCCTGCAACATCCCGAAATTTTATCATTTTAATTTTGAATATTTAATTAATTTTAAATAGTTAAATAATTGTTTTTTAAAATATAAATAACTTATATTCAAACACAGGGATTATTTAAATATTTGAGTTGTGAATTAAGTATTAGTTAAATGGATTTAATAGCATTATTAAACTCCTTTTTAATTAATAAATAATGATGATGAACTCATTATGTAAATTTATTTATAATAATAAATAGTTTGAATAAATAATAATAAAATCAATTGTTAATAAAACGACTTGATTTCTGATGATGTCTTTTTAAATGAATTTATAGGATATCTCCATAATGTTTAATTTGGAAAATATTTAAATTTTCATTTGAGGTATTTTCGGCAAACGTTGGTCTTTTGAAATTTCACAGAAAAAGATAACCGGTGCATTTTATTATCATTTTGTGATCATATCGCATTTTCAAACATGATCGTATTTTTGTTTTTTTGTTCGCGGTTCATACGTGAATGAAATTCTATGTAGGGAAGTGTCAGAAATTTGTAAATAAATAAAACCTACCCATAGGTTATTCAACACATACCTATTCCTCATGCCCCTTTCTCTTTTCATTTTCAACTTCCACTAAAATGAAAATAAGCATCCACCTTCTTCAAAAATAAAAATCTATTGATTCACTTAACGAATAAATGTAAACCAAGATTCTTTGAACTCGTAAGGAAAAGATCTTCGAATCTATGTGATTTGTAGAGGTTGTAATCGAGTTTAGAGTCGATCAGCAGTAGTGGGCATAAGGATGGAGAAATAGGGTTGGCATTTGAGTGAGTTTTAGGTGGTGTAAGGGTGAATCGAGGGTATTAACAGGTTTCTTATGTGGAGGAGCACCTTTCCATGTAATCTCGTCAACTCTGGTGCCTTTGGGAGAGATGCAACATATGTACGGCCGCTAGAGTCATGCCCAGATTGTGTTTGATTGTGGTGGATTGAGCTTCACGATTTTGGTTCGGGGAGGTGGAGTTCACGGAGTGGAGCATGATGGAGGTTGTGTAGCGTCGGACCATTGATTGAGGAACGAGATAAGGAGGAAGGAAGTCAGCGTATTTGGGTTTCTACGTACCTATGCATATCTTGTGCAAGGGTTTAGATTGGGGGAGAAGATAATTAAGGTAAATTAATTTAGTTATTAAGTTGATTAATAAATTAAGTTATTAAGTTGATTAATTAATTTAATTTATCCTAAACCTTTTAAACTCATTAACTTTTCCATACGAGGTTGGATTTGGACACGGTCATTTACATTAGACTCGTATCATTGTTATTAAGGCATTGGAGTTAGATTTGTTGAAGTTGGAGCTAGTAGAATTTTGAGCTAAAATCGATCAAACGAGAACGTGAAAGTGTCAACTAGATTATTGGTGAGTTTACTCACCTCTAAATAAACATATGATATGAGATGACCCACCTCCTCGACCCCGAAAATCAACACTAATACATCCTCGGTATTCACGTGCCACAAATCCAAGTGCCAAACAAGCAGATTATCTTGGATAAGAAAGAAAATAAAGACAAAACAAAATCTCACAAGAATGGAATAACATATATTATTTCAATATATATATATATATTTATAGTGGAAATTTTAAATACATTTATCAGAGTTAAACATGGACAGTTATAACTATCTGTCCTTACAAATGCGGAATACGATGGTACAGAAGTGTGGTGGAAATAAATAACAATTTTCAAAAGAATCTTCTAACTCCATGCTGTGAGCTCCATCCAAATTTCTTCTAACTAAACCTGACTACCTGGCTACCCGGGAAAATTAGGGCACCCAGAGTTTAAGGGAAAAAGAAATAGACTCCGGGTCAGTCATGGGATTTGTGTGAGAAACTCAAAATACGCGTTTTGAAAAGGAAAGGTATCTCATAAGACCACGTCGTACATAAACATGGAATGGGTTTTTACCTTATGATAACCAAAATATTTGCTACGCAAAATCTGAGAATATTATTTTTAATGACATTCTTTGAAAACACATTTCAAGTGAATATATTCAAATAGCCAAAATTGTTACATTGGTTAAATTTGACGGCATAATAGGTTTACAACTAAGTCCAAAGGCACTTATTGGAGAATGGATTTCCATAAAATGGCAGGTAAGGGACTACCTTTCGTACAGTGCATCTCTAGAGGAATGTACCAAGGATACACAAACAATCCTCCGCATCTGGCAAGAGCGGTCTATCCCTATTTGGCACTCATACATAGCATGGATATAAATCGAATATGACATCATCCCGATCGTTACCAACCTGTTTGAGAGCTCCCTTAGCATACACAACATACTCGATATATAGAGGGTTATCTAAAAGGTGATGACCACACCCTAATGGTTGCGAACCACATAGCCTTATGGCGTACCCTGTTTAAGCCATTACCGGGTGATGAGCCCGAGGTAACGATTACTTTTCACATAACACATTTCACTTTGAATGCCATATCGCCATTTCATGATCACACAACTAATTTCTACAAATGTATAACTCCTGAGCTCGTACGTCTCAGGAAAGGGTGTTAAGCTAAGAGAAGTTGCCTTCTCCGCCACCAAACAGATGATACGTTCATAGATATCAATTAATGTAATTAGAAATGCAACGTCGGACATTCATCCATACAAGTTGTCCAGGAACAAGACAATCCGAAGGCACTCTCCTACCACATCCTGTCGGGGATTACCCCTAGGATTAGTAGCGAGAAGTCTTTGCATTGAAGATATCAAATGAAGAACTACTGCCACATAATATGATATGTGAAATTTCCCCCGAGGGTTAGTGATAAGCAGCCCTACATTCTAACTTCCAAATCAATTTCATGTCTTCACTTCGAATACGTAAATTGGTTCGAAGTGGTCTTCGAATAGGAATCACCCAAATCCGACCCCGGTTCCTTCGAACCAATCATCGATAAAAGAAATGTTAAGTAAATAGGAAATTATTCTTTTGATTTATTACTTCCTTTTTATCAAAAGTATCTTTAAGAGATATATATCTTTAGAACATTTCTTTTCGGTATATACGGAATCATTAAACCTCTCTTTGGAAAATTATTTATTTAAATCTTAACAAAGATTTCTTAATTCAAAAATCAAAATTTTGATTGAGTTGAAACCATGTTACCTAGGATGTTAATCCAAAACCAGTACATATTAAGTGAGCAGAATCTATAGAAATCATCTAATTCTACTCGATATCAATTCCTGTATTCAACAAGTACCATGGACGGAATAACGGTGAAATCACCTTTTAAATTCCACGAATAGTACAAGTTCCCTCTTCAGAATTTAACACCAAGTATAAGTAGATTATCTCCATAAAATTTGGGTTGTTTAAATTTGGAAAATCTTAATCTTTTAAATTAACTCGTTTCCGACATTTCGACCTTATCTATCCCTCGCCCAGGAGAGGCCAGGTGAGCCGGGGCATTGGTTTCTCCTGAACATTTCCTTAGTTTAAGCACCTCACCTAGATCTCATGAATAGAAAAATCCAGTCTACTCATCAGCTTTTAAAGCCAAGATTAATCACTTGATTTTTGACAGCTTTTCTTTAAATCATTTATTTAAACATTTTTAAATAAATTATAAAACTTCCAAATCATCAATTAAACACTTAATTATTTATTTGAAAACATTTATAAAAGATTTGGAAAAGAATTGTTAAGTTTAAAACCATATTTCAAAAGTTATAGAAAAGTGCTGCAAATGGTGCATTTTAAGCTATATTGATAAAAACGACTTTTCTATCATTTGGAAATTCATATTATAACTCAAATTACTTTTAAAACATTTAAACTATTTTTAGTATTTATTTCATATTTTTAAACATTTTAAAAATATAATTTTTAAAGAAATCCCTTTATGAATTTCGAACTCCAAAACCGTGATTTTTTCAAAAACTTGTTTTACTTGTATTTCAAAATCTACTTATCGAAATCTCAATTTTCTTTCTTTATTTGAAAGTTTGGATATAATAGTTCGGAAAATTCTTATCTCGAAGAATTCCGAGCTATATTCCATTCTATATATTCATTTGACTTTTACGGCACGAAATCGTGAACTACCGTTATACGACGCGCCTATTTTTAACTCAATTTTCAATATTCATTTAAACTTTGCCAAAATACTTTTAAATGTTTATAAAACATTTCTAAATCATATTAAACCATTTTCAAGAGGTTTAAACATTCCATATACACCATTTCATTCAATAAAGGAAAGTGATTTCCTTTGTGCTTATCGACGTGTATTAACGTGACTTGCATATATATTCAACAACCATATTAAACAGCCATCATTAACAATCATATACAAGCATATATATCATCCAATAGTATATATAACTATAGTTTAGGAGTTTCTTACCTTCATTTTCCCTTCGAGCTAAATTAATATTGGCTATAGCTTCGCTAACTCGAAATCTAAGCTCATGATCACTAGCACTATTGCCTTTAAATGGCTCGGCCTAGACTTTGGATGCAAGGAAGAGCTCATGGCCTTGCTAGGGGAAGAGAAAGGGCTCAGCCTTGGTTTGAGGAAGTGATGGTTGTGGGTACAAAAGAGGTAGAGGAGGGGTTTTGCCTTGGTTTGAAGTGAATTTGATAATATATGTATATTATACTAATTTAATTTCTTTTTAAATAAAAATTTTTCTATTATTTTCCTAAACCTATGGAGCCATGGAAGAGCTTGAAAGTAGAGGAGAAGATGATAAGAATGTGGTGTAAAAATGTGAGAAAGTGTATGTGTATTTATAGGAAAATTTTTGGAACAAATATCTATGGATGTAATTACCATTTTTCCCTTGACCCACACTCCTCCTCTCCTCATTAGGTTTGGCCAAAGTGACCTTTACATGGGTGCCTCCATGTGCTTGTCCATGTGTGTGTGTACTTGTGTGTCCTTGGTTGACTCAATATGTGTGTGTGTGCGTGTACATGTTTATGTGTAAGTTAAAGTGTTTACATGTATGTTATATATGTGTGCATGATATGTAAATAAAGTTCTAACAACCTTTGAATGACTTTTGTTTGTTAAACCGTTGAAAATCGGGAAACCGATTACTGGTCACATTTTTACTTATAAATTAATTTACATATAAATGTAAACAAAATTCAAAAATAAATTTTCATTTTATTTGTAAAACCATGTAAATTAATATTAACAAATATTTACAAAAATCGTTATTATATCGATATGAATTTTCTTATATTTTCAAATCAAGTATATATTTTCATAAATTATTACAAATGATTTATTATCACTTTATAACTATTTAAAATGGATTATCATTATTTAAAACAATTATTTGAATAATCAAAATAATTATTAAATCATTAAATCTCAATTTAAATTCATAAATCCAATATTAAATATAAGGGCATCACTGGTGATGTCTTAAATACATTTTACTCAAAAATAAAATAATTAATTTTATTTCATATTCTTGTTCAATTATAAAAATAAGTGTATGTATCCAGCTCCGTGCGCGATGTTTACGATTATAGAGCTGGTTATCGATAAAACAGTTTTATGTCGTTTTATCGATTTAAATTCCAAGGAAAATATTTTTGTAAATATCTATTCAAAATAAGATTTCTACTATTTATTATCACTCAAAATAATATTATTTGTATCATCAACCTTTTATTTGAATAATTTTAAAAATAAATATAATTTATCAAAGTGATAAATTTAAGGGTTGTTACATGGTATCTGTGTTGCTATAGATTATTGTTGAATGCTTGGATGATAGGTTATATATTGTTGTTTGATTGTTTGTTTGGATTTGATTTCCGCTTGGAAGTGGATGACATAAATAACCATTGTGTAACAACCCGAGAGATTTTTGACCTCCAAAAATCGACATCAATACGTCCACTATATTACATGTCGAACAATCGAATGCCGGAAATACCAGATCGTTAGGGAAAAGAAGAAAGAGGTAGAAGAAGAAAGTAAAAAAAACAACATCAGAATCTCACAATCGCAGCGGAACAAAATATAATATATAACACAGATTTTTACACAAGGAATCTGTAACTGTATAATACTTACAATCATCAGAGTACACAATCATCACATCAAATCTGGACAGTTTAATAACTTGTCCTTACACAGCGGAATATACAAATCTACGGAAATACGCTTCGTCATCCAGCTCGTCTCCTGAGCTCCACAGCATCCTATCCTGTATCTGTAATACTCGGTCTGACCCGAGCATTTTAAATAAATAACATCCGAGTCAGTCTGGAAAACCAGCGTGAGAAAACACACTCAATTGGATTATTAAAGTTTTCAAAATCCTTTTGAAAATCAAAGGTATCTCGTAAGACCACGTCACAAATAAACATGCCGGGTTTTTACCTTACGATAACCAAAACATTTTATATCAAATCCTCTGATATTATAATAGTGTCTAAGCACAAATACTTATTCAAATAGCCGAAATTGTTACATTCATTAAATTCCAGCATAATAGGTATACAAACAAGTCCGAAGGCACTTATTGGAGATTGGGTTTCCATACAATGGCAAGGCTACTAGGGTACCGCCCGTCACAGTTCCTGGCCTAGATCAGAGTACCGAGGATCACGCCCGATCCCCTGCAACACAAGACCGGAGCTACCCCTTACTGGATAGTCCGAATAAGATCACCCCGCGGTTGGGATTAGCAACCACCAACTAAGCCGAAATAAAAGGGACATCTAGACAGGGTAAATCTTACCCTAATTGGTTGCTAGCCACTTAGCCTTGCTGCACCTCCCCTGTTTTAGCCATTCCTGGTTGATGATGCTTGAGGCTATCCATTACCTTTTTAGAACACATTTCACTTAGAATGCTCATCGTCCTCCTGACGATGGTCTGATAGCATTCGTCCATACAAGTTGCCCTGGGTTTGGACAAACCGAATCACCATCTTCATCATCTTCACAGTATTCATTCGCTACGTTCAAACCGGATCGAAGTGGTTTTCGAATAATTAAATCCAATCCCGGTCTCTTTGAAACGATCAGCGCATTGGCCAATATTGATAGTTGATTATTTAACTATCAAATTAAAACAATCATCCAACCAATTGTTTTATTTCCACTGAAAAGCACCAAGTCTTTAGATTTAAATAATTTAAATCACTTTATCCAAAATATACTCTTAAGCATTTAAAAATAAAACTACTTAAAAGACTTTATTCAAAATAATAGTTATGAAATTCTATAATAATTTCAAAGTAAAAACTTTAGCCAAAACTACTTTAAGACAAACCTATTATATATAGTATAATATTTAATATTTTTTCATTTAAAAATCATAATACTGGTTAAACCTTTTAAAATAATCACTTCTATAATTATCTAGTAAATATTTACTTAAAAAAATGTTAAAACGATTAAATAATAATTTCTCTAAAACATTCTTTAAACAACTTTAAAACCTTCCTTTTATACTTAAAATTCTTTCTTTGGAAACATACTTGGCTTCTCGAGAAAATACACTTTCCATTTCAATATAGCCCAGCTAATCATTTATAAATCCTCTCAATTTATCCCAACTTAATTTACGTCCCAACCCGTAAATTTCTTTTAACACTTTTTAAAAATAAAACCACTATTTATTTTTAAAACAAATTACCATCTCCTTATAAATTCCCACTGTGAATTTATACCTTTAAATTTATCCACTGATAAATATTTTCACTTTATTTATAAACCCAGTTTATAATGTCCATACCCTCATTTCCCTTTTAAATCACAGTTTTCAAAACATTTAATCGATTTCCCAATCGATTCTCTGTATTACTTCCATTTTAAAATTTTATCTTGACTCACTCAAATTTTTATTCCAAAATCCATTAATTCCATATTCACTCCTTTATTATGATTTAAAATCTTATTTTAAAACTAAAATTATCAATTTCACCCTTTATTCAAAATTCCCCTTTTATTTTTCCCAACTCATTTTAAACTTGAATTTTTAAAATAAATTCTTTTATCTTTAAACAATATGACTTAAGTCGTCAAATTCTTTTATTCCCATTTATACAAAATCTCCATTTTTCCCATATTCGGAATTTATTTAATAGGGCTTCAAAATCAAACTTTTTATTCTTCTCCAAATTCATTCCTTCAATTTATCCAAATTCACTATAATTATTTTACTTAAAAATTTCCCTTTTTATTTCCTTTAAAAAAAATCCAAACTTTATACTTTTTTTTATTCCTCAAAATACCAATATATATTCAGCCAAGCCATAACATTCAATAATTTCAATTCCCAATATAATCAATATAATCCATCACAGATTATGAAATAAATCACATCACTGAATATAAAATAAATTCAACATTTTTGAGGAATCCAGTTGGATCCCTCCAACCTGTGTCCCTGCATCCACAGATGTTAGCACAATATAAAAATACCAATCCCTAACCTTTCACCTCTGTTTTCAATGAAGCTTCCTTTTTTGAGTAATGAACAGGCAAGTGAAATAATTCGAGAAGTTTCACCTGAGGAGGTAAAGATGGCAGTCTTTTCCTTAAAGCCTCATAGTAGTGGTGGTCCAAATGGTTTCAGTGCTTTTTTCTTTCAACATACTTGGAAAATAATCAAGGATGATGTCAACAGAGCTATCCTTTATTTCTTTTCTCATAATAAATTGCCTATTGGAATAAATGCAACTAATGTAGCCCTTGTTCCAAAATGCCCAAATGCTAGAAGTGTTTCTGATTTTAGACCTATCTCCTGTTGCAATGTACTGTATAAAATTATATCCAAGATTATAGCTAATAGGATTCAGAATGTTCTGCCTTCAGTTATATCAAACAACCAAGTTGCTTACCTTCCTTCCAGAAACATTGGTGATAATATCTTACTTACTCAGGAGCTTACAAGAGGTTACGGTATTGGGAGTATTTCTCCTAGATGTATGATCAAACTTGATATTCAAAAAGCTTTTGATTCAGTATCTTGGTGCTCTATTATAGCAATTCTTTCTCGGATGAACTTTCCAAAACCAATGCTTGCATGGATATTCACTTGTATTTCTTCACCTCACTATTCAATAATTAGGAATGGTTGTTCTAGAGGATTTTTTAGAGGAACTCAAGGTGTGAGGCAAGGTGACCCGATCTCTGCATATTTGTTCACAACTGTAATGGAAGTACTTAACTCTTTGATAAATGAGCAAGTAAATAACAAGAAGATTGAGTTGCATCCAAAATGTAAAGATCCTCAAATAACTCATCTTTTATTTGCTGATGATCTTGTCATATTTACAAAACCAACTAAATCAAATATCACTACTATAATTGAGGTTCTGGATAAATTCTATACAATCACTGGATTGAAGGTAAATCTCAGCAAATCTCACATACTGATAGCAGGTATTAATGATGTTCTAAAGAATGAAATTATATCTTTCTCTGGTCTTGGTGAAATGCAACATAATGAAAAATATCTTGGTCTTCCTATCATCACTGCAAGAATCACAACTTCAGATTGTTTGCCACTTTATGAAAAGATTACTGAGAAATTATCAATATGGCCTAATACAAATCTTTCACAAGCAGGGAGACTAGTTATTGTGCAGAGTATTGCTACTGCAATGGTCAATTATTGGATGCGACACTACATTCTTCCATGTAAACTTGTTTTAATGATAAACAGTGCTCTGAATAGATTCTTATGGCATGGTGACCCTTTCTCAAAAAAGTTAATTCCAATCTCTTTTAAGAAGATTCAATTACCAAAGAACAAGGGTGGTCTGGGTATAACAGATATCAGATTATGGAATGTTGCTGCTATGTCATTATACTTTGACAAAATTTTATGTAACAATCAGGATCTCTGGACGCAATGGATTTTAAAAAACTTATTAAAAGGCAAGGATTTTTGGACTATCAGCACCCCAAACATATGCAGCTGGAGCTGGCGAAATATTCTGAAGTTAAGATCAACATTTCTACCTATTATACAATGCAACCCTCTAGTTAATATTGATCTAAACTTTTGGACTTCTCCTTGGGCCAAGACTGGTTTGAGGATTCAGGAAATCCTCCCTTATCCATTGCAACTTCTTACTGGAATTCCATTAAATGCTAAAATTAATTCTTACATTAGTGATGGCTCTATTAACCTACCTTACTGCAGTTCAAAACAAGTCAGAGATTTATGGCAAAATCTATCAACTTTACCTCTGATTTCTTCTGATTTAAAAGTACTTTGGACAATAAAGGGGAAGAAGCATGCTATATCAACTGTGTACAAAGCTCTCCTATCTAATTCAATAGTGGAAACTTTCCCTTGGGCATCAAGAATCTGGACAAGTAATTCACCTGCTAAAGAAAATCTTCTTTTATGGAAAATCATGGCAAATGCAATTAATTCAAAGCAGAAATTGACTAAGCTTGGCATTCTTAATAATGAGGATTGTGTTTTCTGTCATTCCTATCCTGAATCAAATACACATTTATTTTTTGAATGTGACTTTACATATGAAGTTTGGAGCAGATTACTTGCCAATGGAAATTTTTACAGACCAGTGAAAAACTCTAGAGTAGAGTGGTATAATATCTTCAAGGCTACCAGATGGAAGTGCTCAAATACTGAAATTCTGTTGATCATCTTAAAAACTTTTGTTTATGAAATTTGGAATGAGCGAAATAAAAGGATTTTTGACAAGAAAATGGAGAATGCTAATGTGTTATTTAGTCTAATGCATAAGAAGATTACCAGGAGAGTTGGAAGGCTGAGGTGATTTTTTTTGCAGAGAATTATGAGTCTGGTTTTGTTGAGTGAAGATTTAGTTTGTATGAAATATATTTCTTTTTTATTCTTTTTCTTGAAGAATGTATGCATCTGCTTGTAACTCCTTTTGTACATTTCTGATATATATGAATATAGTTGGGCAGGGCTCCCTTAGCCCATTGCTTTTCAAAAAATACCAATCCCACTTCGAGGTGGGATATCATGGTATAAAGGGTCATCCGCTATTATGCGGGGAGCATATGGTCTCATCCGCTATATAGTGCGGGAATATCAATCACTCCAATATATATATATATACACTACTATATATAATATCACATCCAGACTGATAATAAATTATCAATTCAAGCAATCAACCAATAATTTAAATTTTAACTATTTAAATTCACCAACAATCCAATTTGAGTGAGATTAACTCACCTTTGATTTTCGTTTTGCAACCCAATCCAAACCGGCTATTTCCTTCACGATCTTGGACCTTGTATAACATTATATAGTTTATTAATATTTGAACTAATCGAAATCAACTACCATTTAATAAATTTAATTAACCAATAATTTAATTTAACAAATTCCTTTAATAAAATATTTTTAGTGACTAAAATAATTAAATAGGTTAGTTAGACAAATTAACCTCCATAATACATTATTTTAAAACTAACTAGTACGTGAAAATATGCATATATATTTTTATATAAATAATTTACCTTTATACATATTTTTCTTTGAAACCCATACACTTACAAAAATAGTTTATATAGATTAAAAATCTTATTCTGATATAAACTCCTCAACATTTAAAATCTCTCTCTTTATATATATATATATATATATTTTCCCCAAAACCTTATCTATAAATATATCCTTGTCTATTTTTGTGCATAAATAAATAATTGCTTATAAAAATTTTCAAAAATCTAAATTTGATTAAACTTTCAAATCCAAGACATTAAAAATTCATTTTTTTTAAAAAATATCATTTATCTATTATTATTATTTTTCATTCGGCCTCTAATAACACAGTTAACTAAGGTAACCTAAAATAAAAATTTAAAATTTTATAAGCATGTAAACTTGGTAAATAAATTATTTAAACTAATTAAAAATCATTACCGAAGCTTATCCCCTCAATTGTCGCTCGTGCCTGACTCCACGCCATCACGTCCCCAGCATCTCGATCGCGAGCAGATCGTCTGCCACCTTGCGCAACCCACAGTCACCGAATGAGCGTCGCCAAGCTTCACCCCTTCTATCCACCGAGAACCACTGCCTCCTCGCGAGTGCCATCGTGAGCCACACCCCAGTTCGCTCCTCCCCGACCTCAGTCTCTCACACTCCCACACCGCCGCGCTATGAGTCCATCGACCTCGCCCAAACACCACTGCGCGCGAAAGTCCCCCTTCTTGTTCGAATGAATTCGAACTCGCGGCCCTGATTTGCGATTCGCCGATGCCCCCTTTTCCCCCCAGCTCTCGCGATTCGCCGCGATATACTAGTGCCATTTTTTTTATAAATATAAACGGGCTCGAGATTTCAACGAGTTACGGTTTGTTTTCAACTGCCCTTTATTTTTCTCTTTCATTACTGTTAACTCACGTGCATTATAAGGAGATGATGCGTGTAAGAATAGGTAACATGCGCTAGGGGTGGCTGATAGAAAGAAAAGAGACGGATGGGAAGGGTAAAAGGTTTGATGTGAACGTATATGTCAATCAATAATATATATATATATATATATGTAAATTTCAATTTTAAACCGTCTCGATTTCGCAACTTAAAATCATGACTTCCTACCGAGGCGTGCCGCTGGGCGTTTATAATGTTATACCCCTATTCTGAACGCAATGAAAAAGGTTTTGAGTCCTAATTCGATCGTATGGAGAAGATAGCTTTTTGAACCCCAGTTATATATTGAATTTTCGATATAGATTTCAGCGCGTTTATCTACCGTACGATCACACGACAACTCCAAACGCTATGAAATTTGAAATCCGATTATAATACACTATTATGGATCCAATGGCACTTGTTTCGTTGAAATCTGAGAATGTGCCTCGGAAGGCTATTTTTAAATATCAATTTAAACGATATATTTTTAAAACTGAACAAACCGCCTTTAAATTCAATTTCAAAAGTTCTATTACCTTCAGTATTATTAATATGAATTTTATAAGCCTTCGTATTATTTTTAACAAGCTTGAAACTCCAGATTCAATATTTTACCCAACTTCAAATTATTTAATTCAATAATTAAATTAACCAATAAATAGTGGTATTTGAAATTCAAGTTAAAAATTCACTTTTGAATATTTAAAATCAATTAAATATTCCAATATCAAATATCCAAAAATTCCGGGTCGTCACATTCCTCCCTCCTTTAAAGAATTTCGTCCCCGAAATTACTAGTTAAGAAGAATGGTCCAATACCCGTTAACTATTTCCAAATCCCAACATTTTCAAACAACTTCCCAAAACAATCTTTTTATTAAAGACACACTAATACCCTTACTAACTCTCCAAACTCATCCTTCTGTTTCAAATAATATTATTCCCTCAATAATTCAAAATATAGTTTAAAACCAAATTTTAAACTATCACAATTTTCTCAAAATTTTTCTAACTCCTTAAATTTTCGAAAAATTTCGCCAGCGTCTCCTTTGCGCGGCTAGCTCAGAACAACTACAAATTCCTCTACGGGCCCTAAATTTTTAAAAGAAAACAAAAGCCAAGTGGCTAGAATCAAAAAATCATCAAATTTCATACGACAAATTTAAATACATACCTTTTTGTCAGGCAATTCAAATTTTATCTTCTGAAATCAAAAACACCAATTTCCTTTTGCTTTTAAATGCCTGCATCTTACTTAGCAATACTATCCAATCACAGAATTCAAAATCATTTTATTCACTTCTTTACAGAATTTTCAATATTTAATTCATTCAAGCACGTACGATGTCCATATATCATCCGTACGCAATACCCAATCTGATCGCTCACTCGATCACACAATTTTACTTCCGAACTAGCATCGTCCACCCGACTCTCTAGTGCGGACTCAGATCTGGTTCTTTGATCAGAAACCGCCATTCTCCTTGCATAGCCATATACTATAATAGAGAATTTCCAGAATCAATCAAAATCCACATCCAGGGTTCGCCGTCGAAAATCGAGTGAAAAATCCCAACTCGAATCGATATAAATATCTTGAAATTCTATGCTCGAATCTGGATCAAGTCGTTATGCGAATAAAACAATATACGTACATCCCACGTATTTATCTCAATTGATTATTAGCTTTATCAATTCTCCTTTATTCACATATATTTTGATTTCCATTCACTTATTCACAATTTCTCTTTCACCACTTTTATTAAATCTTCATTCCAATACTTACTTTATATTTTCCCGATACCAAATTTTACTTAAGAATTTCACTCAATTTTCTTAAGTTTATTATAAATATTTTATACAACCTCTTATAATTATTTCCCCTTCACCACTTAAGCTTTTATATCTATTTTCTTTTAACTTAAATTTTCAATTCCATTCTGAATTCAATTTACCTTCCAATTTTAGAATGCTGAATTCTATTCACCTTATCCCAAACCATATTTAGTTAACCATTTCTTTAATTAGTTCCACTTACCAATTTATTCCCATCTCAAACACTTTTACTTCCAAATCCTTATTATTTTCAGTTCACTTCGAATTAATTCTACAATTTCACTTTACTTTAACACAATTCAAATTGGATTCCAATATTCCGTTTCAATCCCGTTTACTTACAATTTAATTTAATTTGTTCATTTCCAAATCTGTTCCTACTTAATAAAATTTATTTCAATGACCATTCCATTTAATTTACTTAGATTTATTTCCTCAAAATTCACTTTTATTTAACTTAATTTAGTTAAATTCCATTTCAATTCAAATTGAAACTTCGATAAGTTTTTCAACTTATTTAAATTCCATTCACTACTCTCTTCCAATCCACTATATTTAATTAGTTTGCTTACCACTTTAATTTATGGTCACACTTACTTTTATTTACTCTTTACAAGTTAATTCCATTCCAGGCAAATTCCCAAACTTTAAAAGTTTCCAAACCTATTTATATTCCATCGCCTTTTAAACCAAATTCCAGAGTTTTTAAACAATCACTTAAGTATTTCAAAAATCATCTTTGAAATCAATTGTATCCCAAAATCCTTTAGTATATCAAACTATTCCTTTTTATTTCAAAACCAAATCCAGTTTTGCAAACAACTCCCATTTAAAACATTCAGGTAGCAATTCCTCCATTGGAAACTCGAAAATGAACATCGATGATGCTGCAGTCATTACTGAAATTATTTTTCGGTGACCAAAGTAAGTTCCGTGCTTTAATTCTTTCCAAAAACATTTCAAATATTTTTAAATTCCAAATCTCACCGGGTTTCATATCCAATTCAAAAATATTTCTGAATAATACCATTACTTCTCCAAAGCCTTTTAAAATCATTTTCAAACCCAAAGGAAATTAAATTTTTCTCAAAATTTCAAATTTCAAATTCTTTCAATCTATTTTCAAATATTACTCTGGAATTTTATTCCATTTAAAATTATAAATCCCATTTATAATTCACATTTACAAATTCCATTCTGTATATGAATTTATTTCCTTAACCTTTGGTTATAGTTTAACTTTTGTTCCATTTCCAAATTCAATAATAATAATTTAATATTATCATTTCCTAACAACCAAGCAACCATATATAACTATAATAATTTCTGAAAATTATTCCTTTTATATATAAAAATAATTTGGGTAAAATTTTTTCGTTTACCCACTTCTAAAAACAATACTGTGTCGGTTTGCCTAGTTCAAGAGTTTAGAAATCCCTATCGATACAGTTGTACAAGCTGTACCGACCAGAATTTATAAACACTCAACCGATAAGTCAACACAATATTAAAACAATTTATATTCACTAACAAATACGCGCTCATATCTATCAATACACTCAAACTCATTCTAGGGCGCTACTGACCCCATCTCTAATGAGTAATCCCTACAAGTGCCAAGGTTCTCGCTTAACCTTCAACTCCGATACCACTATAACAACCCGAGAGATTTTCGACCTCCAAAAATCGACATCAATACGTCCACTATATTACATGTCGAACAATCGAATGCCGGAAATACCAGATCGTTAGGGAAAAGAAAAGGTAGAAGAAGAAAGTAAAAAAACAACATCAGAATCTCACAATCGCAGTGGAACAAAATATAATATATAACACAGATTTTTACACAAGGAATCTGTAACTGTATAATACTTACAATCATCAGAGTACACAATCATCACATCAAATCTGGACAGTTTAATAACTTGTCCTAACACGGCAGAATATACAAATCTACGGAAATACGCTTCGTCATCCAGCTCGTCTCCTGAGCTCCACAGCATCCTATCCTGTATCTGTAATACTCGGTCTGACCCGAACATTATAAATAAATAACACCCGAGTCAGTCTGGAAAACCAGCGTGAGAAAACACACTCAATTGAATTATTAAAGTTTTCAAAATCCTTTTGAAAATCAAAGGTATCTCGTAAGACCACGTCAAAAATAAACATGCCGGGTTTTTACCTTACGATAACCAAAACATTTTATATCAAATCCTCTGATATTATAATAGTGTCTAAGCACAAATACTTATTCAAATACCCGAAATTGTTACATTCATTAAATTCCAGCATAATAGGTATACAAACAAGTCTGAAGGCACTTATTGAAGATTGGGTTTCCATACAATGGCAGGGCTACTGGGGTACCGCCCGTCACAGTACCTGGCCTAGATCAGAGTACCGAGGATCACTCCCGATCCCCTGCAACACAAGACCAGAGCTACCCCTTACTGGATAGTCCGAATAATATTGTGATGCCCCACCTCTATACCCACGCTAGACAAGAACACTACGGTGTAGTGCTGTCGACTAGCACGGAGAATAAGGCTGTGGAGGAGCGACCATCCATGTAACTTCTTTGTGCGAGCACCGATATGTCAGATAGAATAGAATGCATATCATTTAAGGAAGAAATCCGACATACCGATACAAACCCAAAGCTATTACACAGTGGCTATATATAATCTTCGGAAACAAACGTAGAAATAATCATAACATAAATCAGTCACAGACATCCATATCACAAAGGCGGAAGAAGATATGAATAAATATATAACACATAAAAGTGTACATCAGAGTAGTGGTCGGAAAGATCCACGATAATACAAAAGGATAGCAACACGTGCTATACAAAAGAATAAGTACACAACATAGAGTCTATATCTCAAATGTGTACATCCAAAAACTACTAATCTATGTAGTTAGCCAAAAGTCAGAATAATCCTAAAGAGAAGTCAAGCAGAAGCACCTGTAACATCTCGGTCTGACCCGAGTATTATTTATAAGAAAATAATAAACGGATCAGTCTAGCTATAAATATCAAATGATATGGTATAAAGTAAAAGACATGGCATGAACATGTAATAACCATAATGGCATACTACTATAAGTATGTAATTGAAAATCAACAAGAGATTAATCAATATCACAAGAATCTTCTCAAAGATAAAATAGGGTATCATACCCTAAACTTGTATTCATAACAAGTCAATGACACATGAATTCACCAATGCACAAAAACTGATATCATATCAATGGAAATCATGAAAAGTGGTGAAGCACAAATTCCAGAAATCAACACCAGAAATCCAGAAATCACATAAAAAATGGGGGGAAAGGCCTAACACATGAACGGGAGTTATGCAAACTCACCAACGCGTGAAACACATAAACGAGAAGCTATCTCATGGAAGCTATCCATTAAATTTCCACACAGTAATGGCCCAAAGACCATGGGGTGCTACCCCATATATGTGATGGCGAAACATCACGAAAGCGGGGTCTAGTCTCCCTCGCAGACAAAGAGACATCGCTCAATCGCTAGTCTAAATCACAAAAATGATCGTCATGATCATATAGAAGTGTCAATTACACTAAGCCAGTAAATATATGAGTTTAGCTTCATGTCACATAACCACTAGCTTAACTTAAATATTTACGAACAAACTGTAGATCTCCACTAGGAAATTGTCACAAAAGGGTTCAATCGAACAAGTCCAAGAGCTAACCGACGAAGTGAACGCAAGCATTTCATACCACTCGTTTTACTAAGTCGTTTAATTCGATTTCTCATCCGAGTGAAGTAAAGGCTTGTATATACTAATAGATTGGAAAACGGTTTTATAAACGAGTTTGGTATTAAAAATAGAGTTGAAAATGTTTTGGTAAAAGAGTTTTGATATTTACTACTAGTATTGAAACCTTCATATTTTTAAAGTGACAAAACACAAAAATGATTGTAGAACAATCAATCACAGAAATTCACATACGAAGACGTGAATAAAATGCAAGGAAATCAGCTCAAAATACATCTAAGTGGAAGTTCTGTTGAATGTTTTTCAGATAAGATCCCCTACGGAGGGGGGTCCGGGGGGTGGCAACCCCCTAGGTGGGGGTGCGGGGGCAACACCCCCGCTACGGGGTTCGACCTAATGGAGCACGTGAGCGACCTAGAGGTACGCGACCTAAGTGGTTGCGACTTAAAGGTGTTCGCGACCTAACAAGGTGATAAGGTCGAGCGACCTACGACCTAACAAGTTGATAGAACGACCTAAAGTTAAATAGGTTGAACGACCTAAGTGTTGAAAGGTAAGCGACCTAAGGAGTTCGCGACCTAAGGGGTACGCAACCTAAATGGGCTGCGAGGTTTAAGGTCGGAGACGACCTAAAATTGCAGCGACCTAACGAGGTCCAATGGTGAGCGACCTAATAAGATCCAGTGGTGAGCGACTTAAGGTCTAACGACCTAAAAGGGACGCCACCTAGGGACGAACGACCTAAGCCTTAGCGACCTAAAAATGTCGAACGACCTAAAGTCGAAAAAGCTGTTTTGCAGGCCAGGCTTCTCCCATGCGAGCGACCTACGACCTAGGGGCGAACGACCTAAGTGCAAACGGGTCAGTTCCGAGGCAGAACCTAACTCCAGGAAATTCACCAAAACACTAAAATTTGGAGTTTTTCACCAATCCAATCCAAACCAAATGCAAGTATGCATGATAAAGTGATGGGACTTCATTTCCAACAGTCCAATGACAGTAATAGGCAAGATGTGAGATTAAAAATCTCACCTTTGCACCAAAAACCAATGAAGATGAAGCTTGAAGCAAAACAAGAGCAAGAACAAGCTTGAATCAATGTCTTCACTTGAATTCGGAGTAGATGTTTGATTAGCAATGAAGATTAAAGCTTTGGAGTTTTAATTTCCCATTCCCTCCACCATTGTTGAAGAAGCTTGAATGTTTGAGTGAAGAGATGAAGTTATGAAGAGAAGGGGGTTGGACTGAGTTAGTGAAGGGGGCAGTCCAAACCAAAGTCACAAGCGGGAAAAAGTAGCGAAAATTCCACTAACTCCAAACATATCGAAGTTTACACTCAAAAAGATCGCAAACGTCATTTTGAACTCAATGGAAGTGGTCTCGAGTCCTAATTTGACCGTATGCAAAAAGTAGCTTTTTGGACCAAAATCCGATTAACGATAGAACATTTAAATACAAAATCGATAAATATGCGGGTTGTTACAAATATCATCCTGCGGCGGTTGGGATCAGCAACCGCCCACTAAGCCGGAATAAAAGGGATATCTATACAGGGGAAATCTTACCCTAATTGGTTGCTAGCCACTTAGCCTTGCTGCACCTCCCCTGTTTTAGCCATTCCCGGTTGATAAGGCTTGAGGTTATGCGTTACCTTTTTAGAACACATTTCACTTAGAATGCTCATTGTCCTCCTGACAATGGTCTGATAGCATTCGTCCATACAAGTTGCTCTGGGTCTGGACAAACCGAATCACCGTCTTCATCATCTTCACGGTATTCATTCGCTACGTTCAAACCGGATCGAAGTGGTTTTTGGATAATTAAATCTGATCTCGGTCTCTTCGAAACGATCAGCGCATTGGCCAATATTGATAGTCGATTATTTAACTATCAAATTAAAACAATCATCCAACCAATTGTTTTATTTCCACTGAAAAGCACCAAGTCTTTAGATTTAAATAATTTAAATCACTTTATCCAAAATATACTCTTAAGCATCTAAAAATAAAACTACTTAAAAGACTTTATTCAAAATAATAGTTATGAAATTCTATAATAATTTCAAAGTAAAAACTTTAGCCAAAACTACTTTAAAACAAACCTATTATATATAGTATAATATTTAATAATTTTTCTTTTAAAAATCATAATACTGGTTAAACCTTTAAAAATAATCACTTCTATAATTATCTAGTAAATATTTACTTAAAAAATGTTAAAACGATTAAATAATAATTTCTCTAAAACATTCTTTAAACAACTTTAAAACCTTTCTTTTATACTTAAAATTCTTTCTTTGGAAATATACTTGGCTTCTCGAGAAAATACACTTTCCATTTCAATATAGCCCAGCTAATCATTTATAAATCCTCTCGATTTATCCCAACTTAATTTACGTCCCAACCCGTAAATTTCTTTTAGCACTTTTTAAAAATAAAACCACTATTTATTTTTAAAACAAATTACCATCACCTTATAAATTCCCATCGTGAATTTATACCTTTAAATTTATCCATTGATAAATATTTTCACTTTATTTATAAACCCAGTTTATAATGTCCATACCCTCATTTCCCTTTTAAATCACAGTTTTCAAAACATTTAATCGATTTCCCAATCGATTCTCTGAATTACTTCCATTTTAAAATTTTATCTTCACTCACTCAAATTTTTATTCCAAAATCCATTAATTCCATATTCACTCCTTTATTATGATTTAAAACCTTATTTTAAAACTGAAATTATCGATTTCACCCTTTATTCAAAATTCCCCTTTTATTTTTCCCAACTCATTTTTAACTTGAATTTTTAAAATAAATTCTTTTATCTTTAAACAATATCACTTAAGTCGTCAAATTCTTTTATTCCCATTTATACAAAATCTCCATTTTTCCCATATTCGGAATTTATTTAATAGGGCTTCAAAATAAAACTTTTTATTCTTCTCCAAATCCATTCCTTCAATTTATCCAAATTCAATATAATTATTTTACTTAAAAATTTACCTTTTTATTTCCTTTAAAAAAAATCCAAACTTTATATTTTTTTATTCCTCAAAATACCAATATATATTCAGCCAAGCCATAGCATTCAATAATTTCAATTCCCAATATAATCAATATAATCCATCATAGATTATCAAATAAATCACATCACTGAATATAAAATAATTTCAACATTTTTGAGGAATCTAGTTGGATCCCTCCAACCTGTTTCCCTGCATCCACGGATGTTAGCACAATATAAAAATACCAATCCCACTTCGAGGTGGAATATCGCGGTATAAAGGGTCATCCGCTATTATGCGGGGCACATAGGGTCTCATCCGCTATATAGTGCGGGAATATCAATCACTCTAATATATATATACTACTATATATAATATCACATCCAGAGTGATAATAAATTATCAATTCAAGCAATAAACCAATAATTTAAATTTTAACTATTTAAATTCACCAGCAATCCAATTTGAGTGAGATTAATTCACATTTGATTTTCGTTTTGCAACCCAATCGAAACCGGATATTTCCTTCACGATTTTGGACCTTGTATAACATTATATAGTTTATTAATATTTGAACTAATCGAAATCAACTACCATTTAATAAATTTAATTAACCAATAATTTAATTTAAAAAATTCCTTTAATAAAATATTTTTAGTGACTAAAATAATTAAATAGGTTAGTTAGACAAATTAACCTCCATAATACATTATTTTAAAACTAACTAGTATGTGAAAATATGTATATATATTTTTATATAGATAATTTACCTTTATACGTATTTTTCTTTGAAACCCATACACTTACAAAAATAGTTTATATAGATTAAAAATCTAATTCTGATATAAACTCCTCAACATTTAAAATATATATATATATATATATATATCCTAAAACCTTATCTATAAATATACCCTTGTCTATTTTTGTGCATAAATAAATAATTGCTTATACAAATTTTCAAAAATCTAAATTTCATTAAACTTTCAAAACCAAGACATTAAAAATTCATTTTTTTTAAAAAATATCATTTATCTATTATTATTATTTTTCATTCGGCCTCTAATAACACAGTTAACTAAGGTAACCTAAAATAAAAAAATTAAATTTTATAAGCATGTAAACTTGGTAAATAAATTATTTAAATTAATTAAAAATCATTACCGAAGCTTATCCCCTCAATCGTCGCTCGTGCCTGACTCCACCCCATCGCGTCCCCAGCATCTCGATCGCGACCAGATCATCTGCCACCTTGCGTAACCCACAATCGCCGAATGAGCGTCGCCAAGCTTCACCCCTTCTATCCACCGAGAACCACTACCTCCTCGCGAGTGCCATCGTGAGCCACACCCCAGTTCGCTCCTCCCCGATCTCGGTCTCTCACACTCCCACGCCGCCGCGCTATGAGTCCATCGACCTCGTCCAAACACCACTGCGCGCGAAAGTCCCCCTTCTTGTTTGAATGAATTTGAACTCGCGGCCCTGATTCGCGATTCGCCGATGCCCCCTTTTCCCCCCAGCGCTCGCGATTCGCCGCGATATACTACTGCCATTTTTTATAAATATAAACGAGCTCGAGATTTGAACGAGTTACGGTTTGTTTTCAGCTGCCATTTATTTTTCTCTTTCATTACTGTTAACTCGCGTGCATTATAAGGAGATGATGCATGTAATAATAGGTAACAGGCGCTAGGGGTGGCTGATAGAAAGAAAAGAGACAGATGGGAAGAGTAAAAGGTTTGATGTGAACATATATGTCAATCAATAATATATATATATATATATATATATATTTCAATTTTAAACCGTCTTGATTTCGCAACTTAAAATCATGACTTCCTACCGAGGCGTGCAACTAGGCGTTTATAATGTTATACCCCTATTCCGAACGCAATGAAAAATGTTTTGAGTCCTAATTTGATCGTATGGAGAAGATAGCTTTTTGAACCCCAGTTATATATTGAATTTTCTATATAGATTTCAGCGCGTTTATCTACCGTACGATCACTCGACTACTCCAAACGCTACAAAATTTGAAATCCGACAATAATACACTATTACGGATCCAATGGCACTAGTTTCATTGAAATCTGAGACTGTGCCCTGGAAGGCTATTTTTATATATCAATTTAAACGATATATTTTTAAAACTGAACAAACCGCCTTTAAATTCAATTTCAAAAGTTATATTACCTTCAGTATTATTAATATGAATTTTTATAAGCCTTCAAATTAGTTTTAACAAGCTTGAAACTCCAGATTCAATATTTTACCCAACTTCAAATTATTTAATTCAATAATTAAATTAACCAATAAATAGTGGTATTTGAAATTCAAGTTAAAAATTCACTTTTGAATATTTAAAATCAATTAAATATTCCAATATCAAATATCCAAAAATTACGGGATGTCACACATTGTATTGCAGGAAACAAAAGCAAGAGGAAGTCGAAGTGTACGTAGTGAATAGGTCACTACGGAACACTTCGAAATACACATACATATGTATGAATTACATGGGACTTTTGTAAAGAGATACTATGGGCTTTCTCGCTAATGTTGATTTACTTATATTCTTATGTTGCTTATATTGATATTTGGTAGAAATATTTGTGACATACTGTTTGATTTTTGTAAGTGTCGTTATAGCAATTATCGCCATACCTTTATTTATGCAATATCATCTCCTTAAATCTTTTTATGTGTTGAAATTGTACTTGTATTTTTACAAAATAAACGTTTGGTCGTGTTTTTGCGCTTTGAAATTATTTTAAACTATATTTTCAAGTATTTTTAAAATTTTGAAATAAAGGGTAAGTTTTATTTAAATTTATAAAAATATTATAAATTACATAAATTATATTTTGCGATAATTTATGTTTTTTGAATTTATAAAAAGGAATTACAGTTATCTTTCAGGATGATTAATATTGTTTTAAATTTATAAAAAAATGTTGTTTTAAATTTATAAAAAGATTGTGAATTTGATTAATTATCTTTTGAAATAATTAATGTTGTTTTATATTTATAAAAAGATTATAAATTTGATTAGTTTTCCTTCGGGACAATTAATGTTGTTTTAAATTTATTAAAGGAATCATATATTTGATTGATTATATTTCAGGATAATTAATGTTGTTTTATATTTATGAAAAGGTTATAAATTTGATTAATCATCTTTCAGAATAATCAACATTTTTTAAATTTATAAAAGAGATATCAATTATCTTTCGGGATGATTAAAATTGTTTTGAATTTATAAAGTATTTTAAATTGATTTATTATCTTTTGGAACAATAATTATTGTTTTAAAGTTCTAAATGATAGTTTATAAAAAGAAATGTATAAAAATAAAGCTAAGTGAAAATTGATTTGGATTTATAGTAAACGATGTTTTAATAACATTTGTTTTTGACCCTTCATTTTAATACACTTAGAAATATAATTTTCTCTTTAAAAAGAATATTTTAAAGAGTGTTTTTAAAGTGTTTTACAAATATTTGTGATGTGAAAATCAAGCATAAGTGTGAGTCGAATGTTTAAGAATTTAATTTCTACATACGACTATTTTGTTATTTCTGATAGCTTATCGATCATGCCATCTTCCTTGTGTTCGATAATATAAGATGATTTGTTGTTCGTTGAGGAAACTCTTGCCATTCTTAAAGTTAAGAATGTTGCCATGATAAGGTGTGAAGTAATACTGTCCTTACTTGTCCGGCTTCATTGTTTTCCCCAAGGCAGTACTAGTTTGAGATTGACGATTTGTTGCTCATTCGAGCATTTATATCCTTTGTCGGAAATAACTAAATAAATAGCAAGTGAGGGTCAAGCTATATGGGATTGCTCCATTAGGATATTGTCACATCTACTCTAGATTAGTTTCGATTGTATGCGCATGGAGATTTGAAATACTAGATACTTGGTAAGGTTGGCGGGGTCTGGCTTGGAGGTTTTCGAGAGCCATCGTAGTTCTCAAGTATATTGTCTAGAGTTATACTTTCGGTAAGGGGTGTGTACCCTCCTAGTCACCGTTGGAAATTTTCCCTATCTTTATTTGATTCAAATCTTTGAATCGTTTTCTTATTTGCATCGAGAAGTGCTTGGAGCTCTTCTCGATGTTTAATTATTTGTGTCCATTCTTTAAGTTTAGTTTGATACTGTTTATGCCCATTCTTACAAGTTTGGGTTTTGTTCTAATTTGTTTCCATTCTTTCATATTTGGATGTTGTTCTTGTGAGGTAAAACCCGTTCCGTGTTTAGCAGCGTGGTCTCACAGATTTATTATATGTTCACAGCATTTTTTGTGTTTTCTCACACAGGTTTTCTAAACTGATCCAGGTGTTATTCTATTATAATGCTCGGGTCAGATCGAGTTTTTCCAGGTTGTTGTTGGTGGAACATGGAGCTCATGGAGTAACGTTGAATGTTCACCTGCCGTAGTGTTATTATTTTCTACGGTATTATTATGTATAACCATAAGCAATTGTAAGGTCAGGAAGTTATAACTATCTAGGTTGATGATGTTTGTTTTAACTATGATATACTATGTATTTTAGAGTGGCACCTTTTACTGTCTTTGTTATATTATATATGATCGTTCCACCATGAGATTCATTTTCCCCGTTTTTGTTCTTTTTACCCTAACAATCCGCCTTTCCAGCACATGGATGCTCAGTATTGTAATACAATGGATGTATTAGGTGCCGACTTTTAAGGGTTGAAAAGGCGGGTCACTACATCATGGTAGCGGAGCTGAAGGTAAGCGAGAACCTTGGCTTTGGTAAGGTAAACTCATTTGAGATAGGGTAAGTGATACCCTAGAATGACTTGAGAGTATTATATATACGAGAGCGTATTTGTTATTGCTATAAAACGTATTATGTTAATTGGTCTGCTAAGTCTGAATTCTGGTTGAGACATGAGATGCCACGGTGTCAATAGGGATTTCAAAATACTTGAACAAGGAAAATGGACACAATATTAATTTTTGAAATTGGCAAATAAAATATTTTACCTAGGATTATATATTTTTTATATATAAAGAAATAATTTTCTTTATAGTGTGTTTATTTGTTAATGATAATATTTCTTTATTATCATTGTTGTTTGATTTGCCATACCCAAGTAATTTAGGAGTATTGACTATTGTTTGTCGATTGTTAGTTTATTCTCGATCAGTTTATGGGCATTTATTGTTTGATAGTTGTGAGTGTATTAAAACGAACCATTTGTAAATTAAGTTTCACGGTTTGACTATATGGTGTTCGGTGAAATTGTAAAGTTAAAAGTCATCTTTTAAAAAAATTGTTTAATATAATCTAAATGGGAAGATAAAATGTGACGCCCCACCACGAGACCCACATTAACAAAGAGAATTACATAGTAATTCTATCTACTAGTGCGGAGAATAGGGCTGGTTAAGGGCGACCATCATAGTCTTGCATTAGATAAGAACTAAGTATGTCAGTTTTGGCACTTATTTTTTTTTCATTTCATCTCGAGTATTTGACATACTTAATTCCTATCTAATACACTACTATGGTGGCTACATGATCGATTCAGAAACAAAATATGATAACAATAACAATCTCAAGTCATATAACAGCAACACAGATAATATACATATACACTTACATCAAATGTAATACAACATGCCACAAGTGGTATTCCACTATAATATATACATACATCCCCACAAAAGAATAAATACATCATAAGGTTCCCAAACAAAAGACGACTACAAAAAAACTATGCCATAACCAAAGTCGATGAAGAAGCCTAAAGGTAAAGCTAGCAAAGGTCCAAAAGCTAACCTGCAACTCGGTCCGACCCGAGTAATAAATACACGGGTCAGGCTAACTAGAACTTGATATTAGCCAAAGATAAAGGAATATAAGTGCATAAGGGAAACATTCCTTTAAAGATAAAGAAATGATATAAGATAGTCTATTTATACAACAAGAATAGGTATTCCATAAGGCTCAAAGTTGATCACATGATAAGGTTTAACACGGCATAGATGTTTCACATTCAAAGGGCTATACAATGTAAGTGAACATAAGCAATATATAAGTCATATGTGAAATCATCAAAATCTCCAAATCAAAACTCATGAAACTCAATAAGAGTTCATAATCCCAATATCAAAATCACTATAAAACAACATATACATAAGCATTTCTCTAACTCAAGGCTATAAGTAAATTCATCATCTCAAATTGGAGAAATCGAAATCAGAAACTCATAAAAATTCCCCGGATTGGCCAAATCCCATTTGCATGCCGAAGCGATGCTGCACGTGCCATTCCTCCAATAATATATATATATTAGGTACCTCTCCAAGACGACCGAAGTCGTATATCTCAGACGATCGAAGTCATAATCCTAGATGACCCAAAGGTCTATAGTACCGGCAATCCCAGAACGTGTCACAACTCCCAGATAAGAACCCGAAAAGTGTTAACGTGCGTCCCATACCACACGTTCGCACTTAACGGTTTACTAACCGCTAGCCACTGCCACATTAGAAAACAGAAATCATCATCAAATCTCAAAACTCAGAAAACTCAGACTCGCCTCATCTCATTGGCAATTAAAACACTATAACGGGTTCTAATAGATCATACTCCTAAAATAGGAGATCTCGAACCACAACCCTCCAAATATTGGCCTTCCCAGATAATTCCTAAAGATAGGAATTATAATCTCAAAAACTCTCCATAAATTGGCTAAATAACTCAGAAATCAATAACCCAGATAGTTTCGATCGTACAAGTCTAGAATTAACCGATAAAGCAAACTCACATGTCCCATACCACGGGTTTTACTAAACCATTTAATTCTCTTTCTCATATGTCCGAACTATGTAAAAATAATGTATATTATTTATAAAATAATTTACTTGAGAAAACGAGATTTTAAAATAATTTTCTGAAATCATTTAGAAGACATTTATTGAAAATTCTGCTTGAATATATCTAAAATACTTTGAAATAATTTAATAATAATTTGAAAATAATATATAATAAAGATTTCAAAATCCAAACTATTTATGAATTTTCTCAAAATTTATTTGGAAGAAATAGTGCTTGAAATCGAGGAAAAAAGAAGAAATTACTCCAAATCGATATTTGAATTCAATTCGAATTTAAATTAAAATTTTAAATTCCAAATTCCTCCAAATCTCGTTTAATCCATTGATGGATATCATAGCCCATAGTCATCATAAAAATCGTCTCAAAATTTGCATAAGAATTGGCCACAAAATGTGACGACCCGGTATTTTCAACCATTCGCATCCATTATAAGTGTATAGGTAGACACTCATGCCAGAGTTGAATTGCTCAAAATACCGCGTTGTAATTAAAATTTGGCAAATCTCAGAATATACAGTAAATAAATATAATCACAGATCACAGACACAGAGTAAAATAATGCAGCGGAAGTAAAAGAAATAGTAGTTCATGAAGCTACTATGTAAATATATCAGAGTTACATAAGATACAACAGAAGAAATAGAGTACAACAGAAGTATCAATAAGATAACCAAGTACAAGCTGAACAGAGCAACATAACTGAAGTAGATAGAAGAAGACTAGCAGATAATCTCCAGCGATTCAAATCTCCAGAAGGTGGAAATCCAAATCTGTGAATAACTCAGGCTGACCCGAGCGTAAAGCAAAACACAAAACACTCGAGTCAGGACAATATATACTTATATAATGTAAACCAACTCAAGTGAACTGTAATAAAGGTACAAGTAACTTAGAAGATGCTTGGGACCGCCCATCCTCTAAGGATCCGTTAAAATATCTACTATGTAGTAATATTCGCTATTATAATAGTGTCTAAATAAGTAAAGTATAATCATATCGGAAAATAGCGTTAAGGGGATGGAGAACCTTAACGCGGTCGGATCTTAAAATCATAATCGTAGTAAAGCTCGATATGGTAGGTGACACGGCACAACTAGGCAATGCCAGGGTAGATATACCAATTACGCACACGAACTGATGGATACGCATAGCAGCCACTACCGTTCCACCTCGAACAACATTCCCAAATCGGAGGATGGCCATCTAGTCAAATCACAAGTAAGAGTATAATATCGAAGAAATGTGTCCGAGAAGAGGTGCTACCTCACTGGTCCGAGATCACTCCTGTTTTAGCCACCTTATGCCAACTCACGGGAGTTGGGTCCACGTAACATACCTTAAGAACGTCGCCACCATCCTACTTCATTCTGGAATCTCCACCGCGTACACGGTTGTCAAAGTGGTTTTCGGTATCGATAGAGAGTATGTCCATATCCGATCCCGGTCTCTTTGCCAACCATTCGTTATTATAACCCGTGGTTATAACTTTTAAAAATAGTTTATGTTTCAAATCAAAATACATCCTTTAAACCATTTCAAAATCATATCATTTATTTCAAACTAATACATACTTTCAAACCCAAAACATATCTATTCAAAACCAATTCAAAAATATATCATTTCCATTTCAAAACCAATTCAATAATATATCATTTCAATAAAACCCAAATTTCAAAATCATTGAATATTTCCTTTAATTTATTAAACTTGAAATCTTCCTTTAAATTATCATAGCATTTTGGTAATGTAACCTTAAGGAATCATAGCATTTTTGGAATGTAATACTTCCCAATTTAACATTTTATATAATCAAAGTATTTATATACTTACAAATTTTTAACATGGTCATTTTATCATAGCCTTATAGTTAAATAAACTTTGTTACTGTAATATCCAATTTAATGCTAAAATTCTTATGTTAAGTTAAGAGTACCTTATTAACTTACATTATCATTACAATAAAGAAACTTTATTATTTTAGTCATTAAAATATGTCATTTACATTAATTAAAACTTACATATTAAATGTACTTTTTAACTTACATTCCTATTACAGTAAAGAGCATTTATCATTTAATCAATATTACACTAATTAAACTTACATTATCGAATGTACGTTTTAATTTACGTTTTATTACAAAAGGGGCATTTATTATTTTAAATCAATATTACACAAATTAAGACTTACATGTTTCTTTCATTAATTAAGACTTTACATGTTTCTTTCAGTAGGTAAAACTTTACATATTTCTTTCATTAATTAGAACTTTACACGTTTCTTTCATAAATTAAACTTTACATATTTCTTTCATTAATTAGAACTTTACACGTTTCTTTCACAATAAATTTCTTATAATTAAATCCAATTTTCAACAATTTACTTAATAAGTTTAAGTGTAAAAGTTCCAATTCTTCACATTTCAACAAATAGACTTAACACTTCAAATTTAAATTACCATTTCACAATTTAACAAAATTTCCAATTTTATTTAATTAACTTAAACCTTTAATTAAAACCAAATTTCACATTTCCTAGTCAAGTTATATTTTAAAAGATCACATTTAAACATTCATTTATTTAACCACTTAAATTCATGGAAAAATCAATAATACTTAATAATCACTTAAATTCAAATTTAATCAAATTATCATATTTACCATTTCCAAATAAAATTTAATATCCATTTTATTTATATAACTTAAATATCATTTTTAACCAAAATTCCAAATTTCCATTATATTTCAAAAATCCAGTTAAACCATTCATTAATTACATTTTTAACACATAGAAAAATCATAATTTCTTTAATTCAAAATATTTCAAAATCTGTTTAAATAAAATTTCATAAATTTATATTTTTAAAATACTTAAAAATATTCAAAACACTTTATAAAATAACCACGGGCCTGTATATAATTTTCTAACCTAGGTCAAGTGATACGGATATGTATCATTTCAATCCGCAGTTAAAAAAAGAAAAATCCGGGTTCTATCATTTCAAACCCGCAATCCCAAGTTAAAATAATTTAAATAAAAATCATTCAGGCCTATCATTTCAGCCCATAACGATTTTTCCCTATTCTAAAGTCCGTTCGGGTATGTATCATTTCAACCCATAGTGATTCTAGTCTATAGGGAACTTGCAGTGTGACAAACTGATAAAAATAATAAAATAGCATGATATAACAGTAACATATGATATAACAGGTGTAATAATAGGTGTGAACATCATATGATAATAATATAAGCATATATAACAGGATGATATAATTTTACAGGTTCAAATGGTGTCAGTTTACTAGTTATATAAGTACACATTGTCTGGTGAGAATTACTCACCTTTTTATGCTGGAGTTAGCGATCAAAACACAAAGAATAGATTCCATAAAGCACGACAAACACGATACAGCATGACTTTTGATTTGAATGAATATAGAGCCTTGATATTTATCTTGTAAACAATAACCAAAACAAGATAATATATACATAAATATTTAACACAAACAATGTTGAAAAAATGAAGATAAGAGACAACAAAGGAATGAATGTTTTTGCCTTGCTTTCTACACTTGCTAGCATGACTTAGGTAATATTTTGGTTCAGGTTTGGACATGGTTTGGGTCTGGTTTGGCCTAAAAAGGCATGGCTACAGGGCAAGAGCAAGGTGGAGGTTACAAGCATGAGAATACAAGGGGTCTAGGCTTGACAGTGGAGTTTTGGTGCATTTTTGGCTCATCCAAAGAAAAGTGGGGCTCGCCCTTGCATGGTTCAGGTCTGGACAGTAGATGGAGGGGTGTGGGGATGTCTGGAAAAGATGGTGGTGGCGGCCTATAGTGGTGGCCAAGGTGGTGGATGAAGGTGGTGAAGTAATAGTGGTGACTAGTGCATTATTTTGGAGTTTTGTGCAAGTTTAGATGGATTTTTGTGATGATCTTCATCATGGCTTGGCTTGGCCTGAGGAGAAGAGGTGTTAGGCAGTGTGATGGTCAGAGAAAAGTGGTGGTGGTGGTCAGCCACAGCTTGGAGGAAGGGGAATACAGCTATGAAGGTGGAGAGCATGTGCAAATTCAAGTAGAAAATCATAAAAAGACAAGAAGAAGATATAAATTTTTACCTAAGCTTCACAAGGAGAATAGCCGTGATTTTTTTGTGAGAGGAGGAGAAATGAATTTCCTGAAAGTGAAAAAAAAATGCAGCTGAAATGAGTAGATTACACGCCCAAAACAATTAAGAGAATAGTTGGGAAAATGAAAGGTCGGGAGATGGAAAGCCTTAGGAGTTTCAAGAGTTTAAAACTTTTCAAATTTCCTCTATTTATTTTTAATAAGTTTAAATATCTGGAAATAAATATAATTTCAGTTAAAATTCGAAAATGTAACAAAAAAAATAAAAATAAATAAATAAATATTAATTATAAATAATTAAATCAAGAAAATAGCAAAAATTGTCAACTAGGCTAGAAAAATTGAAAATGAATGGTATAAACTTTAGAAAATTCATATGAGCTTGTAATATATTTTTAAACATAAATAATAACATAAAATAAAAATACATTCACAAAATAAATATTTAAAATTTAATTTACATATAATTTTTAATGAAGAAAATAGCAGAAAATAGGAAAACAGCCTTTAAAAATGAAAAATAAATATAGTAAATTTTGGAAAAATTCCATTATCATTTTAAAAATATAAAAAGACAAAATATACATAAAATAACATATTAACACATATTAAAACAAAATATAAGAAAGAAAATATGATTTATAAAATTTAAAATAGGCAAAATTGCACAATAAAACAAATTATACTAAAAATTGAAATGTACATAACTTTTACATTTTAACCCCGTTTTCAGCGAAACGAAAAGTAGTATTCATGTTATTAAATCTATTTTCATAATAAAAGATAAAATTTATAATTTCAAATATTTAAAATTTAAATTTAAAAGTCAAAGTTTGACTATTGACCAAAATTCACATTTTCTGGAAATATTAAATTTAGTCACATTTGGAATTCTAATCCACATCAAAATCAAAGTTTATACTTAAAATAACAAAATTTATTCTTTTTCATAAATAAAGCTTTTGAATCTGGAAAAATCAATTTAAAAATATTTGTAAAATACAGGGTTGTTACACTCTCCCCCACTCAAAACTTTTCGTCCCCGAAAAGGAACGAGGTACGGGAAAGCACAGAAAAAGATAGAATGAAATAGAATTAAGACAAGATGATAAGACGATTGGAATTACACCTGATAATTATTGTTATAGGTAAGTTTAACAAGATGGAGGTGATCAAATCAAGAATATAATCACGAAAAAGATCCTCTAGAGTCTGAATCTCCCTTTCACTTGACCGACAGTCTATGAATGGAAAACAGTGTTCAGATCCAGATGAGTAACAAAGATTATCATAGATTACAGAAAGATTTCTAAATAGACTGGTATAAGCAATAGCCTTCCCATTCTGTAACAAGATAAGGGAAATAAGGACAACCAAAAGATAGTTTGGAAAAAACAAAACCAGATAATAAATTTAAAACCATAATGCTTTGAAATCATAACAATTTAGGGATGTTTATCATTTGGAAATCACACTGCTAAAATCATAACACTTTGGACAAGTTATTCTTTTTAAAAAAAAAAATATAATACTTAGAAAATCATAACACCCTAAAAAAAGTTATCTTCATTTAAACCATTTTAATTCAAGGTCAAATAATATTCATTTTAAAGTTGTAACATTTCTAAGTACATTTAATTATAAAAATTTCCAAAACATTGTATGTTCAAAATAGTAGTACTTATAAAATGCTACAGTAGATATATTAATATTTCAAATCAGTTCAATTCCAGAAATATTTATTTGGATGTCATTTAACTTATGACTTATTAAACAAACTTTATGAATGGAATATTCAAATCAAACTATACTTCATTTATTAAGTTAAAAGTTCACTATTTTAGTTAGCTCTTAATTTAACACATAACCTAACACTTTATTTAAAATACCCATTTCATAAATAGATATTCCTTTAATAAGTTACACTTAAAATTCCATTTGAAAACCAAATTCTCAATTATCAAGTTTTAGTGATGTTAAAATACATTTTAACTATTTAAATCATAATTATTCATTTTTCAAAACATATCTATTTCATAAATAAAATATTTATCATAGCAAATATAACAATCAAATTTCTTTACACATTTATTCATTTAGACATCAATTAAACTATGATTTCAAGTTAAATAAACTTTATTACAAAATGTCCAATTCAAATGTATTTTATTTTATCTATTCAAAGATACTTATTATACAACATATTCATTTCAGGAAATAACCTTTATTAAAATTCCTAGGTTAGACTTAAGGTTCCATATAAAATCAAATTTGATTATTAAGTTATTTAAATAAAATCTCTTTAAATTCCTTTTTCACTATTTACCTCTGTTAATCTTTTATAACTAAAATTTAAGTGTATAACATTTATTATAACCACTCAAATTTTATTTATAAAATCATTTCTGTACTGCATATTATCCAATTACATTGTTAACTTCAAAAAAAATTTAAGGTAAGTTATATTTGAATGCAATTGTATTATACAAATAAAACTTTCCAATTCAATTATCTCAAGTTTGAATCTTTTATCCAAATTTTTTATTTTTTCTTCTTATAATTGAAATTATTCTTCAAGATAAAATTTAAGAATTTGAATCTTCGAACATCTTCAAACCATTTGGAGATAAGTAATTATATATACATAATATGTTAAATCAAATTTAAATCATATATCTATATATATATTATAATCCAGTCATATTTTAGAAATTCAAATCAATTAGATTTTCCAAAACAAAGCTGTAGCAAGACTACAGAATGGTTTCTTCACTTCGAAACTCGAAAATGAACGTCGATGATGCTGCAGTCATCACCGAAATTATTTTCCAGCGACAAAGAGAAGAGCACTAAATTTTTAAACTTTAAAATCCTTTAGAGACAAATTTTTATTCAAAATACTTTAAATAATATCCTTTTAAAAATTTTAAACACAAGGTTTGAAACCATCGGAAATTAAATTCTTTAACTTTCTTGTTTTAAATTCATTTCAGTTCCCAAATAAATTTATAAACAACTATTTATAAATTCATTTGTAGAACAATAAATGATAAATCAAGTATTATCATTTCAAATTATCAATTTAAATCAATTTATTAAGTTCCATAAAATTATATATCCAAATTTATTTCATAAACCAAATTTTAAAATAATATTGTGTCAGTTTGTTCTGTTAAAGTGTTTTAGAAATCCTATCGATAGCGTTGATCAGACGAATCGATCGGAAATCCAAATCAACATCAACAACTCAAACAACACCATATATAAAACAAAACATAGATTTACAAGTACAATTCAAAATGTTTGGAGATATTTTAGAAACAAAAGACAAGATGGTTAAACAGAGTAGAGAGATGGGTAAGCTTAGGTAAATCGCGGACAACCTTAACCGGGTCAACCGTGACTTAAAGAATAAGATCGATGTGGATTTTTCTGGGATAAATCTACGTTCGATCTCAAGAGATAGAGTTTGGAATAATAAAAGATATTAGCATCTAAACCAAGGATAGATAAAATCTCTGGTGAATCGATGCTAACTGCAAAGGATTTTCACCCCTTTATAAGAAAATTAGAATATTGGCGAGATCGCCAATTCACTATAAAGATCATTCGAAGTGGAGTTATGTGATACTCCAAAATCAAAAGAAGATGAATAGTGAGGGACAAGAATGAATTTTGGAACCGTAGGGAACGTTCCGAAAATTCAAAGGAAATTCGAATCAAGAGGAAAAGATTCAAACTTCGAACGAAAGTGATTCTGTAAATAAATCTACTCCATATGCTGAGTTTTGCCTCAAAGCCAAAGCTCTGATACCAACTGTAACGGACCGCGTCAGTGGGGTAACGCCCACCGTAGCATACAGCTGTACCTGTGTTCTGCCTTTACAGCCAGCCTCTCGACTGCACCAACCCCGCAGGGACATGTAGGAGTAAGAGTCATCCGCTCGCTACCAAACCAAATGCGAGAACCCCCTATCATGCTGCACCCTCTAAGTGCATAGGCAGACACACATGTCAGAGTTGAATTGCTCAAAATACCGCGTTGTAATTAAAATTTGGCAAATCTCAGAATATACAGTAAATAAATATAATCACAGATCACAGACACAGAGTAAAATAATGCAGCGGAAGTAAAAGAAATAGTAGTTCATGAAGCTACTATGTAAATATATCAGAGTTACATAAGATACAACAGAAGAAATAGAGTACAACAGAAGTATCAATAAGATAACCAAGTACAAGCTGAACAGATTAACATAACTGAAGTAGATAGAAGAAGACTAGCAGATAATCTCCAGCGATTCAAATCTCCAGAAGGTGGAAATCCAAATCTGTGAATAACTCAGGCTGACCCGAGCGTAAAGCAAAACACAAAACACTCGAGTCAGGACAATATATACTTATATAATGTAAACCAACTCAAGTGAACTGTAATAAAGGTACAAGTAACTTAGAAGATGCTTGGGACCGCCCATCCTCTAAGGATCCGTTAAAATATCTACTATGTAGTAATATTCGCGATTATAATAGTGTCTAAATAAGTAAAGTATAATCATATCGGAAAATAGCGTTAAGGGGATGGAGAACCTTAACGCGGTCGGATCTTAAAATCATAATCGTAGTAAAGCTCGATATGGTAGGTGACACGGCACAACTAGGCAATGCCAGGGTAGATATACCAATTACGCACACGAACTGATGGATACGCATAGCAGCCACTACCGTTCCACCTCGAACAACATTCCCAAATCGGAGGATGGCCATCTAGTCAAATCACAAGTAAGAGTATAATATCGAAGAAATGTGTCCGAGAAGAGGTGCTACCTCACTGGTCCGAGATCGCTCCTGTTTTAGCCACCTTATGCCAACTCACGGGAGTTGGGTCCACGTAACATACCTTAAGAACGTCGCCACCATCCTACTTCATTCTGGAATCTCCACCGCGTACACGGTTGTCAAAGTGGTTTTCGGTATCGATAGAGAGTATGTCCATATCTGATCCCGGTCTCTTTGCCAACCAATCGTTATTATAACCCGTGGTTATAACTTTTAAAAATAGTTTATGTTTCAAATCAAAATACATCCTTTAAACCATTTCAAAATCATATCATTTATTTCAAACTAATACATACTTTCAAACCCAAAACATATCTATTCAAAACCAATTCAAAAATATATCATTTCCATTTCAAAACCAATTCAATAATATATCATTTCAATAAAACCCAAATTTCAAAATCACTGAATATTTCCTTTAATTTATTAAACTTGAAATCTTCCTTTAAATTATCATAGCATTTTGGTAATGTAACCTTAAGGAATCATAGCATTTTTGGAATGTAATACTTCCCAATTTAACATTTTATATAATCAAAGTATTTATATACTTACAAATTTTTAACATGGTCATTTTATCATAGCCTTATAGTTAAATAAACTTTGTTACTGTAATATCCAATTTAATGCTAAAATTCTTATGTTAAGTTAAGAGTACCTTATTAACTTACATTATCATTACAATAAAGAAACTTTATTATTTTAGTCATTAAAATATGTCATTTACATTAATTAAAACTTACATATTAAATGTACTTTTTAACTTACATTCCTATTACAGTAAAGAGCATTTATCATTTAATCAATATTACACTAATTAAACTTACATTATCGAATGTACGTTTTAATTTACGTTTTATTACAAAAGGGGCATTTATTATTTTAAATCAATATTACACAAATTAAGACTTACATGTTTCTTTCATTAATTAAGACTTTACATGTTTCTTTCAGTAGGTAAAACTTTACATATTTCTTTCATTAATTAGAACTTTACACGTTTCTTTCATAAATTAAACTTTACATATTTCTTTCATTAATTAGAACTTTACACGTTTCTTTCACAATAAATTTCTTATAATTAAATCCAATTTTCAACAATTTACTTAATAAGTTTAAGTGTAAAAGTTCCAATTCTTCACATTTCAACAAATAGACTTAACACTTCAAATTTAAATTACCATTTCACAATTTAACAAAATTTCCAATTTTATTTAATTAACTTAAACCTTTAATTAAAACCAAATTTCACATTTCCTAGTCAAGTTATATTTTAAATGATCACTTTTAAACATTCATTTATTTAACCACTTAAATTCATAGAAAAATCAATAATACTTAATAATCACTTAAATTCAAATTTAATCAAATTATCATATTTACCATTTCCAAATAAAATTTAATATCCATTTTATTTATATAACTTAAATATCATTTTTAACCAAAATTCCAAATTTCCATTATATTTCAAAAATCCAGTTAAACCATTCATTAATTACATTTTTAACACATAGAAAAATCATAATTTCTTTAATTCAAAATATTTCAAAATCTGTTTAAATAAAATTTCATAAATTTATATTTTTAAAATACTTAAAAATATTCAAAACACTTTATAAAATAACCACGGGCCTGTATATAATTTTCTAACCTAGGTCAAGTGATACGGATATGTATCATTTCAATCCGCAGTTAAAAAAAGAAAAATCCGGGTTCTATCATTTCAAACCCGCAATCCCAAGTTAAAATAATTTAAATAAAAATCATTCAGGCCTATCATTTCAGCCCATAACGATTTTTCCCTATTCTAAAGTCCGTTCGGGTATGTATCATTTCAACCCATAGTGATTCTAGTCTATAGGGAACTTGCAGTGTGACAAACTGATAAAAATAATAAAATAGCATGATATAACAGTAACATATGATATAACAGGTGTAATAATAGGTGTGAACATCATATGATAATAATATAAGCATATATAACAGGATGATATAATTTTACAGGTTCAAATGGTGTCAGTTTACTAGTTATATAAGTACACATTGTCTGGTGAGAATTACTCACCTTTTTATGCTGGAGTTAGCGATCAAAACACAAAGAATAGATTCCATAAAGCACGACAAACACGATACAGCATGACTTTTGATTTGAATGAATATAGAGCCTTGATATTTATCTTGTAAACAATAACCAAAACAAGATAATATATACATAAATATTTAACACAAACAATGTTGAAAAAATGAAGATAAGAGACAACAAAGGAATGAATGTTTTTGCCTTGCTTTCTACACTTGCTAGCATGACTTAGGTAATATTTTGGTTCAGGTTTGGACATGGTTTGGGTCTGGTTTGGCCTAAAAAGGCATGGCTACAGGGCAAGAGCAAGGTGGAGGTTACAAGCATGAGAATACAAGGGGTCTAGGCTTGACAGTGGAGTTTTGGTGCATTTTTGGCTCATCCAAAGAAAAGTGGGGCTCGCCCTTGCATGGTTCAGGTCTGGACAGTAGATGGAGGGGTGTGGGGATGTCTGGAAAAGATGGTGGTGGCGGCCTATAGTGGTGGCCAAGGTGGTGGATGAAGGTGGTGAAGTAATAGTGGTGACTAGTGCATTATTTTGGAGTTTTGTGCAAGTTTAGATGGATTTTTGTGATGATCTTCATCATGGCTTGGCTTGGCCTGAGGAGAAGAGGTGTTAGGCAGTGTGATGGTCAGAGAAAAGTGGTGGTGGTGGTCAGCCACAGCTTGGAGGAAGGGGAATACAGCTATGAAGGTGGAGAGCATGTGCAAATTCAAGTAGAAAATCATAAAAAGACAAGAAGAAGATATAAATTTTTACCTAAGCTTCACAAGGAGAATAGCCGTGATTTTTTTGTGAGAGGAGGAGAAATGAATTTCCTGAAAGTGAAAAAAAAATGCAGCTGAAATGAGTAGATTACACGCCCAAAACAATTAAGAGAATAGTTGGGAAAATGAAAGGTCGGGAGATGGAAAGCCTTAGGAGTTTCAAGAGTTTAAAACTTTTCAAATTTCCTCTATTTATTTTTAATAAGTTTAAATATCTGGAAATAAATATAATTTCAGTTAAAATTCGAAAATGTAACAAAAAAAATAAAAATAAATAAATAAATATTAATTATAAATAATTAAATCAAGAAAATAGCAAAAATTGTCAACTAGGCTAGAAAAATTGAAAATGAATGGTATAAACTTTAGAAAATTCATATGAGCTTGTAATATATTTTTAAACATAAATAATAACATAAAATAAAAATACATTCACAAAATAAATATTTAAAATTTAATTTACATATAATTTTTAATGAAGAAAATAGTAGAAAATAGGAAAACAGCCTTTAAAAATGAAAAATAAATATAGTAAATTTTGGAAAAATTCCATTATCATTTTAAAAATATAAAAAGACAAAATATACATAAAATAACATATTAACACATATTAAAACAAAATATAAGAAAGAAAATATGATTTATAAAATTTAAAATAGGCAAAATTGCACAATAAAACAAATTATACTAAAAATTGAAATGTACATAACTTTTACATTTTAACCCCGTTTTCAGCGAAACGAAAAGTAGTATTCATGTTATTAAATCTATTTTCATAATAAAAGATAAAATTTATAATTTCAAATATTTAAAATTTAAATTTAAAAGTCAAAGTTTGACTATTGACCAAAATTCACATTTTCTGGAAATATTAAATTTAGTCACATTTGGAATTCTAATCCACATCAAAATCAAAGTTTATACTTAAAATAACAAAATTTATTCTTTTTCATAAATAAAGCTTTTGAATCTGGAAAAATCAATTTAAAAATATTTGTAAAATACAGGGTTGTTACACAAAAACTATAGATATAGGTAAGCAAACAAGGAAAAAAAGGCTCGGATAAAAACACAATAGACTCGCGTACCTGGGCCAACTGGGGTCGACCCAGGCTAGTGGCCAGGTCAAGCTCCAGGTTGACAGCCAAATCGACCACCAGGTCGACCTGGAGACTGCTGGGTCGACCTACCTGTCGACCCAGGCTACGGAGTTTATTTCCTGGGTGATTCTTGCTTCGTATTGAACTTCCACATAATATTTCACACAGGAAAATAGATGAATTAAGGATTGAAATTTGACATACAACAAGTTTAACAACCAAATCACACTCCAGAAAAGATCCGGCAGCAATTCAAGTGAAAATCAAAGAGTTATGGATGCTCAAAGTAGCAACCAGAAATGAGAAACTCACCAAAACAACTAATAGAGATATATATATATAAACAGAAGCTTTTCTGAGCAAATTTCTTACAGTAACTCAAGTTTTTGGTTAGTATTTGTGAGTGTTGAACTCACCTTAGCGATTTAGCAATGTTTTGTTAGGAAGCAGTGATATTTTGAGGAGATTTGAGGCTCTTGCAACCTGTAAAAGCTAAAAGGAAGCATGCACAGCAAAACAAAACTGTTACAGACAACAATACCTAGATTCTAAGAATTTTGATGAAATAGCTGTAGTATTGGTAGAGATTACCTTTTATTTCCTTATTCTAGTGATTTTCTTCTTTTATTTTCAGCAATTTGAACAATGTTTGGATTTTTAGTTGAAGGAGGCCATTGTTTTGCTTATTCTCTATTTACTGTATCTTTATTTCTTAGAGAAGGAAGAAGAGAAACTAACGTACAGTTAGTTTTCTCAAACCAGAAAACTCTAGAGATTAGGCTAATGGATCCAATATCTACCCAATTAAGCCCAAGAGCAAAATTACTTAGTGAAAAACAAGGCTATGAACATGTTTTAACCTATATTATCACAATATACACATTTCTTTATTTTAAAGTCGTACAAAAAGAATACATCTTATTTGTATGGAATAAAATTGTTATTGTAAAAAAATAAAATTTTATTTCAACAATAAAAAGTTATTTTTACAAATTAGACCTTATTTTCAACAATATTTTACAATTTACACTATTTATTACAAAACACTATTTTCGATCCAACAATTTGTACAAAAATTGTTTTCTTGTCAAATAAATTACCATAAATCATTTTAACTCATTATAATCATCAAAATATTATTTTCAAACAATATTTCATCTTTTATTTTAATAAAACACATATTATCTTCATATTTCTCATTTTAAATTCAATAAAAGATTAATATTGACACTGTTTTTCAATATTGTTGTATTTACCCAATTAAAATTGCAATTTGATTATTTTCAACTCAAATTCTCAAAATAAAGTTTTTAAAACTTTATTTTCATTACTTTAAATTTATTTCAATAATTTAACGTTGAAATACATCACATAATTAATTTATTAGCTCCAAACTAATAAATACCCAATATTTCAATTTTTTTGAACCAAATATTTATCCAATCAATATTTAATCCCATATTTATTCCCAATTAAACAAAATAAAGTTCCAAACTTTATTTTTCCTATTTTATTTACAAAATTCATTGTTTATTCCAAATAAACAATATAAAATTTTCAATTATATTTTAATCTACAATATTAAATTATAACTTCCGTTATAATTTAATATATATAGGTAATCTCCAAACCAGGGTTGTTACAAACTCCCCCCTTAACAAAATTGCGTCCTCGCAATTTCTAGAGAAGCATTTGTATTTAACACGTTTATTTCATCATTCAAAGGAAGGATAGACAAGCACGAGATCAAAATTCCTCATTCTACTCAAGACAAAAGAAGACCAAGATAAAATTACTTGGTAAATTCAATGATTTTGCTAGGTATAAATACAAGGATTTGCGGACCATTAAATTTCTTGAGCAATGCATCATGATTTCGATAGTATCCCACTTTCGAAACGAAACACAACGGGGTACTACTCAAAATTCTATCGAAGGAGAATGATTTCAAGAAAGTTTCTCGAATAGAGTTGGGATTTAGCATCGCTTTATCCAAACTCCAACCACAATCTGAAGATTTTTCATATGTCACTACGGAAGGAGTCATATTGATACTAAGATAACAACAATCGAGGTAAGAAAACCCAATGAGAGGTGGTTACTTCAAAGACCACCCTACTCAAACGACCGCAAAATGCTAGTCGTTAGACTATTGCATTAAGGCAAGACAATCACGAGGAATACAATAGATATAAATTTTAATTTTCAATCAATATTTATTAGAGTTCGAAATTCATTATCTTCAAAACCATAATCTAAATTTTTGTTTCCAATCAAACTTCTTAAAGTTCCAAAACTCATTGCCTTTAAATTCCAAATCTCAATTTTCAACACTTTGAAATTTTCCAAACCCCTTCCTATAGTTCTTATAAAATGACAAATAATTTAAAACTCATATTCCCCATTTTATTCCAAAATTAAAATTTTGAACATTTTTTTCAACAATTCTTAAGATAAAATTTTAAAATTTACCACTCTTTATTTTCAAATATCCAAATTCTCATAACAAACTCCATCTTTAACATGTATAACTCATTTTAAAATATTCAATAAACATTTACTTTTCAATAATGTATTATCTCATTTAAAATACACCATTTCAACAATAAAATATAACTATATTCAAGCTCATGCATTTCAATTATCATAATGGCATTGCCTTGCCATTGATTTATAATAAATTGCCCTATCGATTTGCTGCAGCTTTGATCAAATGATCAAAACCACCTCGCCACTCATCCAATCCTACTATGGTTCAATGGCAGCATAGGTCATCTAGAATAAAATTTAATTCTCAAATATTTTTAATTTATTTCCAAATTTAGTCTCATTAAAACTCAATTTATCATGTCTAATTCTCTCATCATAGCGTTTAGGAAATTCCTATCGATAACGTTGATCAGGCGTATCGACTAGAATTCTTAAAGCACTTGATGGATAACCCAACACAAAAATCATCTTCTATAAAAGAAGTATCTCACATTTAGTTCTCAAAATGTTCTTTATTTATCCCAGAAACCAAATCTAATTTCTCTTAGAAATATATTTTCAATTTTTGAAAAATTTGAAAACACAATTCATTACATATACTCAAAATCAAAAACACAAAAGGGACTCATCGAGATGTTCCCTGAATATACTCGATTCACAAGATTAAGGGAATAGATTGTAGTATTCATCATTCCTAACAGTATAACGAACTACTCAGAAACTCATAACGAGTGCAGAATGCGGTAAAAGAACACTATCCTCCGCAACTCGTAGTTATTGAGAATCGGTGTAGGGTCAAGCTGATGAAAGACCCTAGCACCATCAATAGATCGAATAAGAAATCAATGAGATATAAGGGTAAGGGTAAAATATCTTCTCGAATGAGAAGAAGAACACAAATGACAAATCATTACTTCGGGTGAAGTAATATTACTAAGCCTATAAATGAGTATCCAAAAAGGTTATCTCAAAAGAGGTAAGAATGGCAATATCAATTAAATTCCAAGGATCACCTCATTTCCTTAGTGGGCCTCCTTGTGGAAGGATGACCGAAAGGCTAAGAACCAGAAATGAGATTAATACAATATTTGATTGCCTGATTGGGCGTCATACCTGATCGGACTTACAGAAATCAACAGAGTCACAATGACGGGAATTCGAGATATATCATCAACATCTCGATACTCAAGAGTGAATACAGAGACTTCGAAATCATAATCAATATTCCGAAGACAAGAATTAACCAACCAACTGAACTAGAATACCTAACTATAGGACCCTTCAAATCATAGAATGTGGCTTGATAAAACGCAAGCCACTCCCTCTCAAATTACTCTAAACTCAAGATAGAAAATATCGTGCTAATACGCATGCAAAGATAAGCTACGAGGAACAAATCCCAAAATTCTCACGTCAAGTATTGTGATCCCCTCAAAAGGATTCACAATCCTCAAGTAAGCAACAAGACTAGAACATCTAATAGGGTTAACAAATTTCTCCTATACTGATAAATGCCAAGCACCCGTATCGAAGAGGATTCGAATAGGACAGTCATGAAAAAGAATAGAACCTTTTAAAATAGGAGATATACCTCGCGATTGAGATGCACTACCAGAAGCCTGAGCCACATTCAAATTCCCTGAACCTAAACTCTTCCCCTTCTTAGGACATGATGAAACTATATGTCCTTCCTTCTTGCAATAATGGAACTTAGAGGTTTGAGGACATTCTCTAACTAGATGGTCTCTACAACCACAATTGAAGCAGCCAACACTCTAGCTGAAGGAGGTGTTGCACCGGAATGAGAACCAGAATTTCCTTGCTTTATCTTCTTCTTAGAAGGAAATGATTGGGATCTCTAAAAGGGAAATTTCTTCTTATTCGGGTTCATTCGAACCTCGGCCTTGTCACTACTATCCCTTTCTTTTTCGACGGCTTCAAGGTGAAGCGCCGAATCCACAAGCTCCTCGAATGAGAGCTTAAGCTGAAGCATAAGCGACTTCTTCAAATATTTCTTAAGTCTAGATACAAACTTAAGATTCTTTTTGTATAGGGTACTAATGAACTTGAGCCCATACTTGGATAGAGACTCGAAGGAGGATACATAATCTAACACAGAGGATTTTCCCTGCTTTAACTCTAGGAAGCGATGGGCAAGGAAAGCCTTCTCGGATTATGGCACGAACTTAAGCTCAAAACGATCTCGGAAATGCTGCCATGTAAGAGTAGACTCTTCTATCCAGCTATAAGGAGCTCGTACCAGTCTAATGCTCGTTCTTATAGCATACTCGATGTCACAAGAACATGGTGATGATTGGAAATCTCCATGAGAGTGAAGATGCGCTCGCATGTTCAGAGCCAAGCCTGAACCTTTAAAACTATCTCGAAGCCTTTGAATGGCTTGCCTCCGAGACGGGTGAAGTCGTTGCACATACGCGCAAATGCAGATTTTTGCGGAGGAGAGGAATGACTAGGAGCGAGAGGCTGAGTGCTCCTAAGAAGCTCAAGAATCTGGTCGGTAGACATAAAAACTCCTTTGGGACGAGAACCACTGGACGGTCCAAATACCGAAGTCCGACCTCTACCTCTTCTAGCCATTTTCTGAAAGTTAAGATAAGCTAGGATTATACATAGGGGTAGATATTAGCAATTGGAATTCATTAAACAAGGAATACTATGAAATGTACAAGTAACATTCCTAGAGATATTCCTTTCTACCTACCCCCAAAGGACTCAAAAGATTAAGGACAAGGTTGGCTTCACTACGATTTTGGGGATGATGTTTACACTTGTATTATAATTGATGTATGGTAATCGTGTATACTGTTCCACGTTTATTACATTTTTTTCTGACCAAGCTTTGATACCAAGCTGTGACGCCCCATCCCGAGACCCACATTAACAAAGAGAATTACATAGTAATTCTGTCTGTTAGTGCGGAGAATAGGGCTGGTTAATGGCGACCATCATAGTCTTGCATTAGATAATAGCTAAGTATGTCGATTTTGACACTTTTTTTTCATTTCATCTCGAGTATTCGACATACTTAATTCCTATCCAATACACTACTATGGTGGCTACAAGATCGATTCAGAAACAAAATATGGTAATAATAACAATCTCAAGTCATGGAACAACAACACAGATAATATACATATACACTTACATCAAATGTAATACAACATGCCATAAGTGGTATTCAACCACTATATATACATACATCCCCATAAAAGAATAGATACATCATAAGGTTCCCAAACAAAAGACGACTACAAAAAAACTATGCCATAACCAAAGTCGATGAAGAAGCCTAAAGGTAAAGCTAGCAAAGGTCCAAAAGCTAACCTACAACTCGGTCTGACCCGAGTAATAAATACACGGGTCAGGCTAACTAGAACTTGATATTAGCCAAAGATAAAGGAATATAAGTGCATAAGGGAAACATTCTTTTAAAGATAAAGGAATGATATAAGATAGTCTATTTATACAACAGGAATAGGTATTCCATAAGGCTCAAAGTTGATTACATGATAAGGTTTAACATGGCATAGATGTTTCACATTCAAATGGCTATACAATGTAAGTGAACATAAGCAATATATAAGTCATATGTGAAATCATCAAAATCTCCAAATCAAAACTCATGAAACTCAATAAGAGTTCATAATCCCAATATCAAAATCACCATAAAACAACATATATATAATCCTTTCTCTAACTCAAGGCTATAAGTAAATTCATCATCTTAAATAGGTGAAATCGAAATCAGAAACTCATAAAAATTCCCCAGATTGGCCAAATCCCATTTCCATGCCGAAGCGATGCCACACGTGCCATCCCCTCAGTACTATATATATATATATATTAGGTACCTCTCCCAAAAGACCGAAGTCGTAAATCTCAAACGACTGAAGTCGTAATCCCAGATGACCCGAAGGTCTATAGTACTGGTAATCCCAGAATATGTCACAACTCCAAGATAGTAACCCGAAAAGTGTTACTGTGCATCCCATACCACACGTTCGCTCTTAACAGTTTACTAACTACTAGTCATTGCCACATTAGAAAACAGAAATCATCATCAAATCTAAAAACTCAGAAAACTAAGACTCGCCTCATCTCATTGGCAAGTAAAACACTATAACGGGTTCTCATAGATCATAATCCTAAAATAGGAGATCTCGAACCACAACCCGCCAAATATTGATCTTCCCAGATAATTCCTAAAGATAGGAATTATAATCTCAAAAACTCGCCATAAATTGGCTAAATAACTCAGAAATCAATAACCCAGATAGTTTCGATCGTACAAGTCCGAAATTAACCGATAAAGTAAAATCATGTCCCATACCACGTGTTTTACTAAACCGTAGTGTAAAAATAATGTATATTATTTATAAAATAATTTACTTGAGAAAACAGGATTTTAAAATAATTTTCTGAAATCATTTAGAAGACATTTATTGAATATTCTGCTTGAATATATCTAAAATACTTTGAAATAATTTAATAATAATTTGAAATATTATATAATGAAGATTTCAAAAACCAAACTATTTAGAAATTTCCTCAAAATTTATTTGGAAGAAATAGTGTTCTAAATCGAGGAAAAACGAAGAAATTAATCCAAATCGATATTTGAATTCAATTCGAATTTAAATTAAAATTTTAAATTCTAAATTCCTCCAAATCTTGGCTAATCCATTGATGGATATCATAGCCCATAGTCATCATAAAAATCATCTCAAAATTTGCATAATAATTGGCCACAAAAACCATAAATATAGGTTAGCAAACAAGGATAAAAGGCTCGGATAAAAACACAATAGACTCACGTACTTAGGCCAACAGGGGTCGACCCAGGCCAGTGGCCAGATCGACCTCCAGGTTGACCGCCAGGTCAACCTGGAGACTGCTGGGTCGACCTACCTGTCGACCCAGGCTACAAAGTTTATTTCTTGGGTGATTCTTGCTTCGTATTGAACTTCCAGATAATATTTCACATAGCAAACAGATGAATTAAGGATTGAAATTTGACATGCAACAAGTTTAACAACCAAACCACACTCCTTAAAAGATCCGGCAGCAATTCGAGTGAAAATCAAAGAGTTATGGATGCTTAAAGTAGCAACCAGAAACGAGAAACTCACCAAAACAACTGACAGAGAAATATATATATATATATATATATATATATATATATATATATATATATATATATAAAGAAGCCTTTCTGAGCAAATTTCTTACAGTAACTCAAGTTTTTGGTTAGTATTTGTGAGTGTTGAACTCACCTTAGCGATTTAGCAATGTTTTGTTAGCAAGCAGTGATCTTTTGAGGAGATTTGAGGCTCTAACAACCTGTAAAAGCTTAAAAAGAAGCATGCACAGCAAAACCAAATTGTTACAGACAACAATACCTAGGTTCTAAGACTTTTGTTGAAATAGCTGTAGTATCGGTAGAGATTACCTTTTATTTCCTTATTCTAGTGATTCTCTTCTTTTATTTTCAGCAGTTTGAACAACGTTTGGATTTTTAGTTGAAGGAGGCTATTGTTTTGCTTATTCTCTATTTACTGTATCTTTATTTGTTAGAGAAGGAAGAAGAGAAACTAATGTACAGTTAGTCTTCTCAAGCTAGAAAACTCTAGAGATTAGGCTAATGGATCCAATATCTACCTAATTAATCCCAAGAGCAAAATTACTTAGTGAAAAACAAGGCTATGAACATGTTTTAATCTATATTATCACAATATACACATTTCTTTATTTTAAAGTCATACAAAATGAATACATCTTATTTGTATGGAATAAAATTGTTATTGTAACAAAATAAATTTTTATTTCAACAATAAAAAGTTATTTTTACAAATAAAACCTTATTTTCAACAATATTTTACAATTTACACTATTTTATTACAAAACACTATTTTCGATCCAACAATTTGTACAAAAATTGTTTTCTTGTCAAATAAATTACCATAAATCATTTTAACTCTTTGTAATCATCAAAATATTATTTTCAAACAATATTTCATCTTTTATTTTAATAAAACACATATTATCTTCATATTTCTCATTTTAAATTCAATAAAAGATTAATATTGACACTGTTTTCCAATATTGTTGTATTTACCTAAATAAAATTGCAATTTGATTATTTTCTACTCAAATTCTCAAAATAAAATTTTAAAACTTTATTTTCATTACTTTAGATTTATTTCAATAATTTAATGTTGAAATACTTCACCTAATTAATTTATTAGCTCCAAACTAATAAATACCCAATATTCAATTTATTTAAATCAAATATTTATCCAATCAATATTTAATCTCATATTTATTCCCAATTAAACAAAATAAAGTTCCAAACTTTATTTTTCCAATTTTATTTACAAAATTCATTGTTTATTCCAAATAAACAATATAAAATTTCCAATTATATTTTAATCTATAATATTAAATTATAACTTCCGTTATAATTTAATATATACAGGTAATCTCCAAACCAGGGTTGTTACATAAGACATTTAGAGGATAAATAATTTATGAAAAGTTTGTTATAAATGAAGGAAAGATATTATAATATAAGATAATTTTAAAAGTACATTTTATATGAATAGGGTATATAAAATGATTTATATGACTTATAAAGGTTGTTTTATAAGTAAAAATGGTTTTTGAGAAGTTAAATCTTGGAATTGTTTGAAATGGTTTCAATTTTTTTTGAGAAAAGCTATAGTGGTATTACTTTGAAGTATTCATAAGTATAAATATTTCAAAGAGAATTTCTAAGAAAGATACATATTCTTTGGATAGTTCGGGGAAAACATCTCGATTAGTTTTGTGGCAATCTAAATAATCTTCTAAGTGATGAGCGAATGTTTTCTTAGGTGAACGTTGTAGTGCACTTAGTAATAAACATTGGCGACCTCTAGTATATTAATTGGGTCCACACCTCGTCCGACCCCAGTATCTTAATTACCAGTATAAACATAGGCGACCAACGGGAGGGCGGTTAAGTAGACTGGGCAATAGCAGATCGCGCGCAGAATTGATATTTGTGCGGTCGAAATGAGTTAGAGTACGAACGAACCCAAATCGAGTGTTAGTGAATAAATTGTAAAAGTTATTTTATATATGGAAATACATGAAGTATGATTTCAAAAGGCGGTTTTGAAATAAAAACTGAGTATTTAGTTCTTAAATTTCCTTAAAGGAAATTGATTTAAAATAGAAATGTATTTTGATAAATAATTTGATAAATGAATTTTTTTTAACTTTTGGATAGAAAAGAGATAATTTAACTCAAGTTTTAAATGGGTTAAATTGAATAAGAAGGTTTTAGTAAGCATTGTTTTTATTAAAACTATAGTTATTGGGCCAACCCGTGAACATCTTTCCTTAGGACACTCTAAGGTAAAGTGGTCGAAAGTTGACTCGGTTTTAAGACCCATAATTTATTTATGCCTCCATTTGAATTATTAAAAAAATAGAAAATAAAGGATAAATAAATAAGTACAATTAAAATTGACATTTTGTATATACTCTTAGGATTTAGAAGAGTATTATGCAAGTAAATAAGAGTGGTGTAAGTTTTTAATTTAATGTTTTATAAAGATGCGTCTTTATAAAATGTTTATAAACTTAAGTGAAAATTTATAAAGTAATTCATAAGTAATTTTAGTATTCAATGAAATACTATAAATGAAAATGAAAATGAATTAGAAAGAGATTGGTGTAATTAAGAAACCAATCAGATTAAGTATGTAAGTTGTACGTAGATCATTTTATTAACACAGATCTTGATATAGGATTCAAGTATATAACTTCGGGGAGATTCACACCAGTCCAAAAAAGGATTTCTCACTTGGTTCTTATTAGCGAACACTTGATTCAGATTCTTGACATGATACTGAGGTTTTTTATCATAGTATATGGCTATGTAAGAAGAACGGGGGTTTCTAATCAAGGAACCTGATCAGAGTCTGCACTAGGGAGGTTGAGTGAGTGATACTAGTTCGAAAGTAAAGTTTATGTATCCAAGCAAGTGGTCAGATCAGATATTTTGTACGGATGATCCATATACATCATACGAGCTTAAGTATATTTACATGCTTTGTTGTGGCTTAGAAAAGTTTGGGGAGTGACTTTCAATTTTGTTTGAGGGAGCTTACATAATCTTCTAAGCATTAACCAAAGCCTGATGAGTGTAATGGTACGTTTAGAAAATTATCTATATTCTTGGATGATCGAGCAAGTTGTGAACCTAAGAAAAATTCGAAAATCTTATTTGACATTTAAAATTTTAAATAATATTAAATGTTAGTTTATTACTTTATGGAATTTGATTTGATTGATAGTGTGATTTTATATACTATAGTTTATAAAGTTTGAATTTATAAGCAAATTTTTTTTAAGTTGTTGTTTATTAGGACTTAAATCCTGGTTCTTTTGAAAAGAGATTTCGAAAGATTTTGTGAAGGAAATATTATTATTATTATTTTGAAAATTTTGGTGAAGCATTATTATTTCAAGATATTTGAAAGGAGTTTTTGTAAAGTGGGTTTTCAAATATTTTGATATGACTAAAGTTGGGTGATTGGGAGTTTTCCGATTTGGGAGACTCGCCGGGTATATTTGTTTACTCTAGTTATTGTTTTAGGAGGAACCAGAATACCATTGGATGCTCCATGCTATTTTGATTCTAGAATTATACCAAGATTTGGTAGGAGAAGTACCCTTCTTGTCATAATCGATTTTGGTTTTGATATATTTCTCTTTGGAGGAATTTGAAAATATATTTTGAATATAAAAACCCAGGCATTTATTTCTAAAATTATCTTTTGAAAAGATTGGATGCATAGTACCTTTTATAGCGTATTCTCTGTAGTTTTGTTGTATATGGTTGTTATATTGCTTTTGGTTGCATGTGGCCTTATGTCACACTAGAGTTGCATCGTTATTATTTCTTGCATCATATTGCCTCGTCGCATATGATTGTTATATTGTTTATGTTACTAGTTTATTGCTCTTTTATCAGCATGATTCCCATTTGGATTATGTAAGTACAAAATAAGTGCAGGGAAGCAAGAGATCACTATTTGATAGCATGCGCACCTACATTCGCATCAAGATAGTAAGTTGCTTCCTAAAAATCAAACGCAAAAGAGGTATGTAGTTGATATAGAGTTTGGTAATTGATTGATGATTTTATGCCCCAGATATGGAAGGCTGCTTAGCTTTTGTTTTCTTTGTTGATTTGGGCCAGTTGTGGTGGGTTGTAGTTTTTCTGGGTCTAACCGCGCAAAGGAGGTGATATAAGAAACATTAAAAACCTAAGGGTGAGAGGACATTTTCTTCCTTTGGGAATTTCTGGAACGAAATTCTTTTAAGGGGGGTAATTTAACATCCCGAAATTTTATCATTTTAATTTTGAATATTTAATTAATTGGTTTTTAAAATATAAGTAACTTATATTCAAATATAGGGATTATTTAAATTTTTGAATTGTGAATTAAGTATTAATTAAATGGATTTAATAGCATTATTAAACTCCATTTTAATTAGAAAATAATAATATTGAACTCATTTTGTAAATTTATTTACAATAATAAAAAGTTCAAATAAACAAAAAGAAAATCGGTTGTTAATAAAATGACTTAGTTTCTAATGACGTATTTTTAAATGAATTTATAAGATTTTTCCATAATTTTTAATCTGAAAAATATTTAAATTTTCGTTTGACGTATTTTTTGGCAAATGATGGTATTTTTGAAATTTCATAGAAGAAGATAACCAGTGTATTTTATTGTTGTTTTGTGATCGTATCGTATTTCTGTATGCGATCGCATTTTGATTTGTCGTTCGCGTTTTCGTATGCGAATGAAATTCTGTACAGCGAAGTGTCGAAAATTTGTAAATAAATCGAACTTACACTTAGATTATTCATCACACTTGACTATTTCTCATTCCTATTTCTCTTTTCTTTTTCAACTTTTAGTAAAAAGAAAATAAGCATCCACCTTCTTCAAAAATCAAAATCTATTGATTCACTTAACAAAATAATGTGAAAACAAGATTCTTTGAACTCTTGAGGCCAAGATCTTCGAATCTATGTGAGTTGTAAGGACTGCAATCGAGGTTGGAATTGATCGACAGTAGTGGGCGTGAGGATGGGGTACTAGGGTTAGCATTTGAGAGTTTTAGGCGGAGTTAGGAGAAATCGAGGGTGGCAACTGGTTTTTTATATGGAGGAGCACGTTTCCATGTAATCTCGTCGACTCTGGTGCCTAGAGGAGAGATGCGACATATGTATGACCGCTTAGAGTGGTGCCCAGGTAGCGTTTGATGGTAATGGAACAATCTTCACCATTTTGGTTCGGGGAGGTGGAGTAAACGGAGAGGAGCGCGATGGAGGTGGCGCGACATCGAACCATTGACCGAGGAGCGAGATAAGGTGGAAGGAAGTCGGTATCTTTGGGTTTCTACGTACCCATGCATATCTCATGCATGGGTTTAGATTGGGGGAGAAGATAATTAGGGTAAATTAATTTATTTACTAAGTTGATTAATTAATTTAATTTATCCCAAATCTTGTAAACTAAATAACTTTTCCATACGAGGTTGGATTTGAACGCGATCTTTTACATTGGACTTGTATCATTGTTATCTACGCATTGGAGTTGGATTTTTTGAATTTGGTGCTAGTAAAATTTTGAGCTAAAATTGAACGTTGTTTGATTTTAGATCTAAACGGAATGCGAAATCATCAACTGGAATTTTGGTGAGTTTACCCACCTCTAAACAAACTATATGATATCTGTATTGCTATAGATTATTGTTGAATTCTTGGATGATAGTTTATATATTGTTGTTTGATTGTTTGTTTGGATTTGATTCCCGCTTGGAAGCAGATGGCATAAATAACTATAGTGTTGCAGGAAACAAAAGCAAGTGAAAGTCAAAGTGTATGTAGCGAATAGGTTGCTATGAAACACTTCGAAATACACATACATATGTATGATTTACAAGGGACTTTGTAGAGAGACCCTAAGGGGTTTCTCATCAATGTTGATTTACTTATATTCTTGTGTTGCTTATATTGATGTTTGGTTGAAATATTTGTGACATACTGTTTGATTTGTGTAAGTGTTGTTATGGCGATTATCGCTATACCGTTGCTTATGAAATATCATCTCCTTAAATCTTTATGCGTGTTGAACTTGTGCTTGTATTTGTTAATATATCTTGGTTATTGAAGTTTGATGATAACAACCTTCATAATAATAAATCATTCATATAAAATATGGATACTAATATTTTGCCAAGTTATATAGTATATAATGCAGGATATTACACATGTATTGATTTGCAGACTATAAGACTCAAGAAATGGACATGCAGACTCATGAGTATAAGGATCAACATATGAAGATCCCAAGACTATAGTAAAATTTATAGAGTCATAGAATATTATTAAAGTCCCTAGTAGAAATCTTTAATCTCTAATTTCTCATTTTCCAATCCTTTATATTTAAAAAAAATTATTTAAAAAAATATGTTATAAAAGTAATTTAAAGTTAAAAATGTCTATAAACTATGTTCAAATTATTTTACAAAGTATCAAAATATTTTATAAAGCATAAGATTTTCAAAACATTTTAAAATAAACAAAGTTTTCAAAATACACTAGCCTATGTCGACAGATAGGCAGATGATATGTCATATACATGCCACTAATTTGAAATTCAAATTTTGAAATGATGTGTCTGTTCGTTATAACTCTTCACGAATGGACATGTTTGTTTATTCTTTATATATAGGGGGTTTCAAACGAGATTTTAACAACTACTTTCTTATTATCTTCTCTCCTCTTACTGTGCCAAAATTTCAAGTGAAAATTTATTCAAAACTTATCAAATTCAAACCAGAATCGATTCAATCTTCATTGTATTGATTCTCTGCTATTTACTCTCTAATTTCAATCATCTCTCTCTCTCAATCCAAGATCAAAGTGATGTCCAAAAGGCTTATAGGATCAGTTGTAACCAAAGATAAAGAAATTGTCTTTGGAAAAGTCATCGAACTCTTGTTGTTTTTGTGGAAGTGATTGTATTCCGTTCAAATCAATTGGGTGTGCTTGGTGTCTCGAAAATCCAAGTGGGTGTGCTTGTGTTCCGTCCAAATCAAGTGATTATACCCAGAGCTTGGAAACTTTAGACGACATGTCTCGTAGCCTTGAAATCGAGATTGTATTGGGTTTGCCTTCTGCTCGTTCAAAGATTAGCATTTGAAAAGAAATCTTACAAGCAATTGTATGGGACTGGATGTAGGGTAACTCCGAGCTAGTATAAAAATCCTTAGTGCGATCTCTCTTATTCTCTACCTTTTACTTTACTTCATTTATACTTATCTATGTTTGCATTTGTGATTGTTCATTCTGCATTGATTAATAATAGTCAAAGAATTTTAAAAAGATTCATAAAAATTAGAAAACACCATTCACCCACCAGTGTTTAAATAGCCTTTAGATTCATAATTCTGCAACCTACAGTATTTTTACAAAATAAATGTTTGGTCACGTTTTGCACTTTCAAAGTTGTTTAAAATATATTTTCAATTATTCTTGAGAATTTTGAAATAAAGGGTAAGTATTGTTTAAATTTATAAAAAGTTTATAAATAATTATCTTTTGGGATAATTAATGTTGTTTTAAATTTATCAAAAGATTATAAATTTGATTAATTATCTTTCAGGATAATTAATGTTGTTTTAGATTTTTAAAAAGGAATTACAAATTTAACTAATTATCTTTCGGGATAATTAATGTTTTTTTAGATTTATAAAAATATTATAAATATAATTAATTATATTTCGGGAAAATTAATGTTGTTTTAAATTTATAAAAAGATTATTAATTTGATTTGTTTTCCTTCGGGACCATTAATGTTGTTTTAAATTTATAAAAGGAATTATAAATTTGATTAATTACCTTTCGAGATAATTAAAGTTATTTTAAATTTATAAAAAGATTATAAATTTGATTAATTATCATTTAGGATGATTAATGTTGTTTTAAATTTTTAAAAGTGATATCAATTATCTTTCAGAATTATTAACATTATTTTGAATTTATATAAGTATTTTGAATTGATTTATTATCTTTCGGAACAATAAATATTGTTTTAAAGTTCTAAATGATAATTTATAAATAAGAGAATATTTTAAAAATGAATATTGAAAATTAAAGCTAAGTTTAAATTGTTTTGGGTTTATAGTAAATGATGTTTTAAAGACATTTGTTTTTGACCCTTCTTTTTAATACACTTAGAAATATATTTTTCTCTTTAAAAAGAATACTTTAAAGAGTGTTTTATAGATGTTAGTGATGTGAATATCAAGCACAAGTGTGAGTCAAAATTTTAAGAGATTTAGTTTCCACATACGACCATTTTGTTATTCCCGCTAGTTGATTTATTGACTATCGATCCTGTTGTCTTCCTTGTGTTCGTCAATATAAGACGATTTGTTATTCGTTGAGGAAACTCTTGCTATTCTTAAAGTGAAGAATGTTGTTATGACAAGGTGGGAAGCAACACTGCCCTTACTTGTCCAGCTTTATTGTTTTCCCGGGGGTAGTACTAGTTTGGGATCAATGATTTGTTGCTCATTTGAGCATTTATATCCTTTGTCGGAAATTACTAAATAAAGAGCGAGTGGGGGCCAAGTTATATGGGGTTGCTCCCATTAGGGTATTGTTATATCTACACTTGATTCATTTCGATTGTATGCGCATGGAGATGTGAAATACTCGAATACTCAGTAAGGTTGGCGGGGTCCGGCTTAGAGGTTTTCGAGAGCCATCGTGGTTCTCAAGTATATTGTCTAGAGGTATACTTTCGGGAAGGATGGTGCACCCTCCTAGTCATTGTTGGAAAATTTCCCTTTCCTTATTTGATTCAAATCTTTGAATCGTTTTCTTAATTGCATCGAGAAATGCCTGGAGCTCTTCTCGATGTTTAATTATTTGTTTCCATTCTTTTAGTTTTTATTTTGATCCTATTTATGCCCATTCTTTCAAGTTTGGGTTTTGTTCTTATATGTTTTCATTCTTTTATGCTTGGATGTTGTTCTCGTGAGGTAAAACCCATTCCATGTTTAGTGGCATGGCCTCGTATATTATTATATTTTCACCACATTTCTTGAGTTTTCTCACGCTGGTTTTACCATCTAATTCGAGTGTTATTTTATTATAATGCTCGGGGCAGATCGAGTTTTTCCAAGTTGTCGTTGATGGGACATGGAGTTCATGGAGTAGAGTTGGATGTTTACCTGTCATAGTATTATTATTCTCCACAGTTTATTATGTATACCCATCAGCAATTGTAAGGTTGGTAAGTTATAACTGTTCAGACTGATGAGGTTTGTATTTAACTCTGGTATACCATGTATTTTACAGTGACAGTTTTTACTCTCATTGTTATATTATATGTAATCGTTCCACTATGAGATTCTATTTTTGTTGTTTTTTTTCTTTTTATCCTAACAATCCGTCTTTCCAACACTTAGATGCTCGGCACTGTAATACCATGGATGTATTAGGAGCCGACTTTTGAGGGTTAAAAAGGCGATTCGTTACAGATCCCACCAACATTGTTTGCCACCATGTTTATGCCTTTACCAATGGCTTTTAACGATTGATATCTAGGTTGTTTACAGAATCTATACAATGCTAAATCTTTGTCTTCCTTCCGATCAATCATGCATCTACCAGGACATGTGTCAATTTTTTCATAAGGAAATCCTAAGGCAGAGACCCTCTTTTAAGGAAGTATCAATTCTCCGCAAATACATTATCAAGTGAAAGTATTTCTTTACACAAGCTAAGAATTGTGTTCATTAGGTTTTTTGATGCATTGTGTTCGGATTTTATAGCGATTAACCTAGATATTGTAGCTAAGTATGTCATTTTACAACCTTTATATAGTGGTTATTTTGATGCTTCTAGCAATTGAAAAACTTTTTTGCTTCTAATTCAAGATCTTCCTCCAAATCTGGTTCTTCGATCCACATACTCCGACCAGCAGCATCATGAACCATTTCAGTCATTCTATTTTCTATATCAATATTTTCTTCAATAGGGGTTCATCGCAATCCACATCTATATTTATTGTCTCCTCTTGTACAACGTGGTATTTTTTCCATGATATATCCACACAAGATAGTCAGGTATAAAATCATATTGTTGTAAATGTAATATTAGAGTATAATACTCTCTAAGTTTCAAGCAACTGTTTGAATTAGGCCAGCCTGCAGCGGATTAATTGAGTAAATTTAATTTTTTTACCTTTTAGGATCTTTCGTAGGCCTATAAAGTCTTAATTTATTTAGATCTAAATTTGTTTTAAATAAAATCAGTATTCTATTTAATTTATAAAAGTTTTATTAATTTCAAATTTATATTATATAATATAAAATGTGTACCGTATACACATATGTGTATACTTGCATGTGCAATATAATAGGGTGTACATGGTTTAATATGCCCGTATATGAATGTTGGGATTTACACCGCAACGGACATATTAGGCCCTCTTGTATGCATGTGTGTTATCCAAATATATATATATATATATATATATGTGTGTGTGTGTGTATGTATATGTATATATATATATGTATATTATATATATATATGTATATGTATGTATGTATGTATGCATACATATACGTATACATACATATATATATATGTGTGTGTATGTATATATACATAATATAATATAAGTGAATACGCGCGCACACACACACACACATATATATATAACTTGGTATATCTATGTCAAATATTACTTATAAATATAATTTATATAATACATTTAATATACATGTATATATAAATAGTTGATTTGCAAAATTATTTTGAATAATAATCTTACTAGGTAGTTTTGAACAAATATAAAACATATAATTCAAAAAAATAATTTTTTTAATTTGAACTAAATTTAAAGTAATATAATATATACACACATACTTATGAATGTATTGTAATGTACATAATAATAATAAATTGTATGTATATATATATGTATATTCTTAATTGTTCATGGCCAAAAAAATATTTTTTTTATTCAGATTAAAATTTGTTTAACAAAATGTTTTTTTGTATAGAAATTTTTAATAAAATTTGTAATGATTTTTGAATAGAAATTTTGTAATATGTTGTGCATTAAAATTTCATGCTAATATTTTACATTATATTTAAATACTATAAGTATTTATTATCTGTATAACTAGTTTTAAATCAGATGAAAAGATTATACATAAATATTTTATACAAATTAAATATATATTATATACATAAAAAAACTTTTTTTAATTTCTGAAACATTCATTTATATATGAATGAATGTATGTGTAAAATATAAATCATGCATCATGTAGTTTTATTACTTTTGATGTTGATTTTTAATTAAAAGGAAAATCATTTATTAATATATTTCATTTTTGATTTTTTTTAAATAAGGCCATAAGCAACAGAGATGAATACAAGTAAAAAAAGATTTTTTTATACACACACATATATAACTATCCAATGCGACAACACAAATATATACAGATTCGTTATATTGAAACCTAATGGAATTAGCATATGATATAGTAGACATATTAAGTGTTAGTATATGATAATAAATAAGAAATTGTACCTTTCACTAAAGCCTAAAATTTACACCTTAAAATGAGGAACCTAACTCCCTAAACTGAATTCCCTATCTAGAAGTAGCAAGCTTCCCGAACACAGGTATCACCGATGATTGAATCTACTTTAATTTAATATTAGAATTCTTGAAAAGGTGGAAGGGTGATGTAGAATTTTCGGCCAACAAAGGAGATGAAGAGTAGGCTCAAAAATCAAAAATAAAGTGAGGGTTTAGAAATGCTTAAATAGAGGAAATACTGAGGAGAAAAATGAGGATCTAGATCCTTATTTTTCTCTTACCTTTTATCCTCCATTTTTAATTCAAATTCGACCCCTCTTTAGTCATCATTATGGCTGGCCTACCCTTGCACATTCGAGCCAAAAATTCAAGCCCCCTTGTGGGCCTCTAGAACACTTCAAGCCCGACTAATATTCATTGCATTTAAATCCAATTTAAGTGCGTACCGATATCATATATCGATCCGTATATTTATTACTATTATAAATACACTATTTAATATTGTTCACTACATTATAACTAATATTTCAGAAATATTAATTAATTTAATTAATTTACAACAATTACTCACTAATTAAATCGAGTGATAAAAGGAGTATTCACTGTTTCGGTTATGTGACTCTTAGGTGTAAATTTAGTCAGCAGTTAATATCAAACAATTCGAATATTAACGTTTACACGTCACTTTGCAGGTGGTGTGACATTATGGCCAAATTTATCGCTTAATTAGTTTTGATAAAATCTAATTTTACTTTGTTAAGCGTTACCCAATGGTGACAATTAATTGCACAAATTCTCTTCGTCAAAATTATATAACTTTCGACTTATGGAATTTGGAAATGGTCAAAATTTCAATATCGTTCATATTCAACTCTATAAACCTAAAACAAAGTTCTTGGCTCAATAACAACAATTATTTTTAGCCAAACTACTCTAGCCAGAGACTTTAACTTTGAGTTGACTTTAGTTGACCATGATACTTACATCATATAACTGAGGAGACGAATCTTCTCTTGAATAGTATTTCATTTCCAATGCTTCCGCTCGACCCAACTATAGTTGCTTGATGGACATCGTGCCATGATTTAACTATAATCAAAGCAGAGCTTCCACAGTAAAGATCAATGGTATTCTCAAGTCAAGATAATTGTGTAATTTTGTCACATCGATATTTTTTGTTTGACCTTAGTCATAATAACCAACAGAAAACTATCAAATAAATCATTCTATAGTTATTCAATATCTGTTAGTACGTAACCCTTTGGTGCCCTTCAGGAATCATGAGTAATATATTGCCCGACATTTAGAGAGTGTTGCGTACTCTAGTCTCAACGAATGTATCGATATCCGATCTCGATACATCTTGTCTAGGAATATTTAAAATGGTTGTTTATTTTATTGTGATAAATCACTCATGGTTACAACGTATTATAACTACTAGCAACCGTTTATGATTTTCTATTAAATATATTCTTAATTACATTAATTAATTAATAAATAACACATTATATAAAGTATATAATATAAAGAAAATACATTTGATTTCGAACCAGATTAATATTCGAGTTAGATATATGTAACAAATTACATAATTTCCCTTAGGTCATACTCCTAACTCTATCAATCTCCCACTTGCACTTGGGGCTAATTTGGAATCTCAATCTCATCCCTTCGACCAGTTTAATGAGAACTGATCAAGTTAGACCCTTCGTGAATAGATCTGTTATATTGTTTTAATTATTTACTCTGTTAATCAACTCTCTCCGATGATGATAAACTACCATTATCATATGGAACTATTCAGAGTATGTTTTTTGAATTCTAGTGAGTTTTTATTATTACATTGTTATCATATAACAATCATGTAGTATTATCAATACTTTGGAATCATCCCTAGCTTAGTTATAAATTTATGCATTTATATTTATGCATTGCTTTTATTATGATGCTATTTAAGGCAATGTACTTACCATTCGTTGAATCACCCACAACCTTTTGGAATATTTCCAGCTTAAAACTTCTTAGTTAAGATTTGAAAATGAATTTAATATTGACATATTATACTCGATAGCACTATGAAGTTCGAGTCCGAACACTCCTTCATAAGGAGTTCGTAATTTCTGTAAACAATTCTCGAGTATTTCGTAAATACTCTAGAACACTCTAAACTACCATTTAGCGATCTCAATTTGGATTTGATATTTTCTTCATGTATCAAATACGTAAGCAAATTACGATATTATAGACAATACAACATGTATAATTCCTATTACTAATATAAAGATATAAAGATAAAGTATATCATTTTGGGACATTCTCAACATCATCTTATACTTAATATAAAGATATAATTTACAAATTCAATATCGAGTATTAAACAGCCAAACTATTACAGATTTTAACATAAGTATATCATTATCAATCAGTAGTATATTTTTAACTTATAGTCTAGAAATATCTATGTTCCTTTTAGTGGTTCTTTCTTATGGACACACGCTTCCTCTGCATTTTGACTGAAAATCAAACTATTTGATATTTCTATCAAAATACTTATTCAATTCTGATGCTTATAGAATGATACTTTCATATTATTTCTTAGATCATATCCTAAAACTCACAAACTCAATATCGCTCTCACTAACTTCGAGACACTTTACTTGTTATATGCAAATTGTAACGACCCAGAATTTTTGATAATTAAAATTCGAATATTTAATTGATTTTAAATATTAATAAATGGAATTTAGAAGTCGAATGATTTATTTTTCGAATATTGGATTTAATTGATAATTAAATCGATAAATTAAATAGTGGAATTCCAGAGATAATTGAAAAAAACGAGTTTAATATGATTGAAAATGATTTGGAAAATTTTATTTAATCATACTGAAGTTATAGAAAGGTTATAGAACTTTTAAAATTGAATTTGGAGTTAATCTATGAAAATTGAATATTTTAATATTTAATTATCGACTGTAAAAATAGCCAATTTTCGAACAGTCTCAGAATTGAACGAAACTAGTTCCAATGGATCCGTAATAGTTAGTTATTATCGGATTTCAATTTTCGTATCCATCGGAGTTGTCGTTTGACCGTGGCAACTCGAAACGCATCGATATCGTTTTAATTTTAAATCGTCGAGTTAAAATAGTCATTTTTCAAACGGTCTCGGATTTCGACGAAACCAGTTTCGTCGGATCCGTAATGTGATATTATTGTAAGATTTCAAATTTCGTAATTTTTGGATTTACCGTTTGTCCGGGGCAAGCCAAAACGCCTCGAAATCGATTTAAATCGGTTTAATTTAAATTGATCGTTTAAATCCATATCTCACACAGACGATCGAATTAGCTTCCGAAACCTGATCCATTGCGTTCGGAACGCGGGATAAACTCCAGGAATGCCAGTTACCGCGCGTAAATCGGAGTTCAGAAAACCGGAATGAATAATGTTCGTCAAAATTCTATATATAGCACTTCATTTATTTCCTTTTGAAGAAAATAAACCCTAACCCTAGTTTCAATGCTTCAGCCGCCGGCCTAAAATCAATGGCCACGAAATTCGTTTCCTTCTCCTCCAATTTCCCTCCAATCAGTCGACATCTACGCAAAGTCATCAACTACGAAAATGTCGAGGGCAATGAGACCTTCGCATCCAACGGTCATGGTGGGGTATTACGTGGTGGATCGTTCGAAAACTGCTCGCGTTAGTCTACCGTTCACGCACGAAATTCGACGCCTGGGGGACACCGAGATGCTCGTGGTCACGGCCGTGGGGTGGCGTGGTGATGGCGGTTCGCATGGTGAGGAGTTGATCGGATTTCGTCGACGATGGGGTGTGCGGTGATGATGGTTTCGAACGGCTTTGGTGGGTTTCGAACGTGAAGGACCTGGGTTGGTTACGCGCGTGGGAGAAGATGAAAGCTGGCAGCCGAGATTTTCACAAATCAAAACGAACGGCCACGATTTGTTAGGTTTAAAATTTAAAAGGAATTGTAAAATTTAGTTATAATTTTAATTCGAGTAATTTTAAAAATGCATATCTTTTTGCTGCATGATCAGAATGTGACGAAACCAGAAGCGTTGGAATCGCAGCGACGCGCTCTACGCTGCAGCGCAGGTCTGGGCGTGTTTGGAATCAGTGAAATTTTTTGAGTAAAATTAAACGGCCGTTTAATTTTATTCGAAATAAACGCTGGAACGAAATTTAAAATCAAGGTGAGATTTTTCTCACTCAAATTGAATGTGGAATTTTGACAGTTATTGATTGATGATTGACTGTTTGGATGTGATATTAGATATAGTAGGATATATATCTATATATAGCAATATATACATATTGGCATATGTATATATTGAATTGATTGATTTCCCGCCTCGTATAGCGGATGAGACCCTATTGCGCCGTTAGTAAGCGGATTTTTATAAAACCCATATACCGCGATAATTCCGTACTGGAGCGGAATTGGTATTGTGCTAACATCTGTGGATGCAGGGAAACAGGTTGGAGGGATCCAACTGGATTCCTCACCAGTAGTTATTTATTTACAGATATTGTGATATATTCTGTTATCATATTGATATATGATATTGACTGTTGTGATGGACTAATTGGTGTTGTTGCATCATCGGATTCAGTTTTGAAATGTAAAAATAACGACTTTTACTTTAAAAGGGTTTTTAAAGTGATTTTTGAAAATATACGTTTTATGGAATTTTTGAATCGATTTATAAACGTAAAATTTTAAAGTTATAAAAGTTATAATTTTTAGTGAAATATAACCGAAGTGTCGTTTTTGAAATAAAAGTCGATTTATTTATAAAATGGTTTAAGTTGGGATTTTTGAATAACTATAAACGATTTGTATAGAAAGATTTATAAAATTGATATTTTATAAATCAAAATATTGGACTTATAAAACGAATTTTATAAGTGTTAAAAAGAAGTATAAATAGATTTCATAAGTGAATGAAATTAATAGATTTATATTGTGAAGTTAAAAATGAATGAAGTTGCAGAATAAAGGATTTATAAGTAATTTACTTATAACTTGGATTTTTGCCTTTAAAGGGAATATTGATCGGATTTGTTCATAAATGATTCTTTTAAAAAGTTGAAATCGTTATAAAGTACAAATGCGATTTATAAACGTTGTTTATAAATCCGAAACCACTTATTCTTATAAGTGAATTTTAGAGGTTAATAAAATGAGATTTATAAACCGGAGTTGTTATAGAAAATAGAAAATGGAATTTATAAACGTTGTTTTATAAATTCGGAAATTAATCAAATTTGATAAATTTAATATAGAAGGTTATTAAGGAAATTTTATCCACGATTTTGGATAGTGGATAATTCTTGAAATAAATGTGTAGAAAAGATTGAAATGTGGTTAGTGAAGTATATTCACGATTTTGGACAGTGAGTATATTTTTTAGTAAAATGGATATGGTTTTGGGAAAGCGATATTATAAAATGAAGTTAATTGTTTTAAAAGATGTTTTAAAACGTGTTAAGTATCGAAATCATAGATTTCAACATTCATTGTTGAAATAGACGTTTTCGAAAAATAAGGAAATGATGGACTATAACACTGTTGTTATAGTAAATGATTTCCGAAAGGAAATATTTTGTATAGTATTGGGATTTATATATCTATCTAAATTTCGAATCCCTATACTAGTGATGTTGAGTCGTCGTAACGATGTTTTACGCAACATTCGTTTTGACTCAAATAGATGTTAAAAAGAATGATTTCCTTAAAGAATGAAATGTATACTTAATTTTGATTTAAGTATAACGAATATTTTCAAATGTTGAAAATAAATGATTTGTGAAATACTTATTATTAAATAAGTATGGAATTGCTTTTCCAATATGAAATGAACTGTTTTTGAGATTTTATCTTCAAAGATAAAATGAAATGTGGAAATTGAATATTTGAAATTTGTTTTCAAACGGTTAAGTGTGGAAATTTTATATCTAGTAAAAGATATTTTGAAAGATGAAATAATTTGGGAAATTATTTGGAATCTGATGATGTTGCGCATCTTTATTGATAGTTAAATAACCGACTATCAATAATTACCTTGAGTAGGTATTTGTTGTGATTGGATGAATTTGAATGCCACACTTATTTTTAAATAATCGCTCACTATTCGGGTTAGCCGGGAAAGGACCATGGGGTCGTATAACCCATTCCGAATATGTGATACGTCGTTATGAATCGCATTTGAAGACCGGTGTTGAAGACCGGATATTTTTGAAAACGGAAGGATTACCGTCGAGTTACTCTACATCGGCTGATCTCCGATTTAGAGGTTTTTATCACCCTTAGTGACGGGAAGTCCTGACGTGATTGAAAATTATCCGGATATGCAAGGGCTTCGTGAGAAGTGCCTTCGGTTCTGTTCGATCCCGGAACAGACTTGTATGGATTGTGTGTCTGACGTTACAATTTGAGATATTGAGCTGATTTCTTTCAAATACATTTCTGTTGGTGGCGGAGAATTTATTCTCTTAGCTTAACACCCTTCTCTGAGACGTACGAGCTCAGAGGTTATGTAGTTGAAATTCATCAGCGATATATCCCAATTTCGTAACGTGGCATACTGAGTGTTGCTGTGAAATGATCAGTGTTTGGTCATTTGTGATATGATCATTTGTTTGATCTTATATCTTTGTGATCATAGGTTGATCATTTTGTTTGACCCGAAGCAGGGCTTTTTGTAGAAAGCGTAGCTTTGTGGACGAGACTTCATCGAGCCTCACACCCCGGAAATGGTCGAAACAGGAAGGATGCAGCAAGGTTCTAGGGAGTAGCGCCCCTTAGTGTATGTCATTCCTTCTGGATAAAGGTGGTATCATGGTATGGAGCCCAGATACTTAACCTCTGTGGTTGCTGCAAAATTTATTTCTTTGTGGTTGTTGCGAATCGGGGATCCTCGGGAAGATCGGTGACGATCGGGGGATGGCATACGCGTGTCAGTAGTTACCTATTTTTGCAGAGGTAACCCGGCCTTGTGTTGGCAGAGATCCGGTTAGGTTCTCGGGTCGTCTATTCCAGGGACGTACCCATCATGGATAGGAAGTTCCTTAGCCTGACCATTTGTTGGAAATCCAAAGAAACAATACGAGCCTTGTACGGTATTAGTTGTAGAACCTGCCATTCACTTATGGTGGCGCCCCACTGTTTGGATGGTAGCTATAGTAGGCATACGATACTGGTCGTATGTTGGCTAAGATTAATATTATACTTTCGAAATGTTTTCTACACTATGCACTAATAATAATATCAAAAATGATTTGATTTTACGTAGTAAGCATCTTTGACTATCATAAGAAGAAATCTCCTCCAATTCTGCGTTTGCATTGTGTGTGTGGTGGGAGGTCTTATGGTAGTTTCATTTTCCAAAAGCATTTCGAATTGACTTTAAAATTATCCTGTTGTTTATTTTAAAGAATAACTGTTTTACGATCTCACACCAGTCACCATGACTGACTCGGAGTTTATTGTTCCCTTCTAAACTCTGGGTGCCCACAAATTTCCACACGGGCAGCCTAGAGTTATATTATCAGGATATTCTGGATATTCTGGAGCTTTGGAAGCAAGCTGGATGGCGAGACGTAGTATTTGTATCTGATAGTATTTATTCCGCTGTGTATTCTGTATGAGGACAAGTTTATATAACTGTCCATTGTTGTTTATTGACTCTGATGATATGATGTGATGAAATGTAATGACAGATATAATTCTTTGTTTTTAAATGATATTCATTTATCTATTATATATTGTTCCGCTGCGATATGTGAGATTCTGATATTGTTTTCTGTTTCTGCTCTTGTTCTGTTGTTGTTCTTCTTTCTTTTTCTTCTATCTTCTTCTTCTACCTTTTTCTTCTTTCTTAAAACCATAACTTTTCGGGTTTCCGGCATTCGATGGCTCAACAGTCGATAAAGTGAGTATCGATGTTGAATTTTCGAAAGTCGAAAAATTTCGGGATGTTACACAAATAGTCTATTATATGTCATTATTTAGAATTTTCTGTTTAGAAACATAAAATCATATCAAACGATAATTTTATGAGTAAATCCAAATTAACTTGAGCAAGTTGAATGAAGAATCTATTACACTAATTTCAGCAATTGAAATTTACAATGTTATTCTTATCAACATTGCTCATTGAATTCCAACTACATTAGTCTTGCTCTTGAAGATACAATCATGGCGGATATATCATATCCCTTCAGGTACAAGTATCAAAAATCATATTTTGATAACGTACTTGACAGCCAGTTTGGATCTGCGCATCATACCATATCGTGCAGTCAATACTCTTAATGGCTTAATTGACAACTAAGGATTATTTTCTCGATTTGATAAGAAACTCACGGTAACTCTTTAATATGTGAGAATATTTATTAGATATTCTAATGCGTTGTGTTCATTTAAGTTTGGTTAGTTTCATTTCATCCCTCGTAGTCAGTTTTATCCTTGGATCATATCCGAATCCTTTTCACTACTAATAATTTCTAAAAGAAATTCCTTCACTACGAAATTGGTATTTCTTGAAACAACAATTGTTTCTCAGTGCAATAGAATAGGTATTCATAAACACTTTATTAATTCCCTCATACGTAAATTGATTTGGTTTTAGTTTACAAAACTTATGTTCAAAACATAAATAAGCTATCCAATAATAATCGTTCCTAAAATTCTTTTGGGGCGATTCATACAAGATTCCTCACGTACAATTATTACGTGCGGTCTTTTAACATGCATAACCTGCTAACTCCTTGGCATAGGATATATCGAGGTTTCTAATAAACTCTTATCTTATATGATTTTGTAAACTTTTCTTTGGATTAAATTAGTTTTAACCTCATGTATTACTCTTAAGTACACTACCTTATAGAAATAACAAAACTCAACTTCACTCACCATTAACCATCCTTTATTTAACAATAATTCAATTACTCCTTATCGATACATCATTATGTATCATAGGAAGGAGTGACTTTTGAGATTGAATCTTTATTCATTTTAGATACGTTCGAAACTCTTTATAGTATACTCACCTATTCGATCAAATTGAATCAATTTTATTTTCTATTACATGTTATTTTATTTACTTCCGTTATATACTTTATGGGCTTATGATATAGATATTACATGTGTATCGAATACATATGTTCACATTTGTGATAACTCATCAGTGAATATAAAGAAATATGTGGAATCGTTTTGGAATTAATAGATTTTCGATTGCATAAATCTATATGTATCAATCCGAAGAGTTCATCGACTCTTATGATGATCCTATTGAATGGGTGTATTGTCTTTAATTGTCTAAGTTACAACCCTCTAGTATTATATGATTCATAATCATATAATCAAATAATTATTTCTCAGAAATATGGCTTAGTCCATAGTTCCAAAATAATTGCTAACAAATTTAGATACTTCTGTATTTTCAGTGCATAAAAAATACTAATGCTATATAATAATTATTAATAATGTTCATAATAAAATAAAATAATATTTATTTTTCAGTCAATACGGATAAAAATTATTATTCCCTAAATAATGTTTGGTATGTTTTATGGAAATAATTTTCGTAACTTGATGCGACCAATAAGTGTAATATGGAATGCTTCCACTATTTCCGCCATTACCATAACAACATCTGAAATATGAAGCTTCATTTAGCCACTTAACATAGGCTATTTATTTCATTTACTCTAACTGGTTTACAGTCGAGAATTTTTAGATTGAATACCTTAGACTCAAAGAAATAAATCTTATAGAAAATTGTGTTCTATGTGAAAATACATTTTGAAATAGAAATCATATTTCTCGTTCTAATGTTACGTATATATTATTATTTTACAGTTCTCATTTATGAATTTCTTTATGAAGCAAAACTGACCATTCACTCTCTTTATCTTAACTGTGCCATAGGTTACATCCACTCTTATACATTCAATTTCCTTTTTAAATGGTCGAACCATTTAAAGGAAATCCTTACTTCAGTTTTATAATGAACTCTTTACAAAAGTGCATTTGGTCATCCTTAACTTTTAAGATATCAAATAAATTGCACCTTACGTAAATTTATCAAACAGACATTTCAGTGATCGAATTCTTAGATCTACCTTGTAGCCTTTGGTCCACTATTACATTTAACGCAACAAGATCATTATTGTAATCAATCATATTGAATACACGACCTTACACTACAATTTACTTGCTTATTTCAATGAAATAATTTCATCGAAGTTTCATACAATATGAATTGTGACCATTCACCATATAACATTTATATGTGATCGTATATGGATTAAATATCCATATTCTTGTATTGCTTTTAGAGTTCGAAACTCATTAAAGACAATACACAATCTCGAGCAAATAAACTCGTATGTGACCAAATTACAAACGTATCTAGTGGTTGTATAATTAAGCACTTGCGTGGGTCAACATGCAAATATTTATTGGTAAATATATTTTATATTTCAATTTGCCAATGTTAATTCAGTTCATTTGTATATTTTAATTAATAATTTTATCAGTTATATTAATTGCACAAATTTATCATTGTAGATTATTGTAACCTTATACAACGAATGTTCTTACAATATTAGAAAGGTCAAATGTTATCATTTCATTTTTCTAATAAGGCTCCCATAAGTTTTTTATGTTTCTCCAAACTCTACCTTGGGATTCTAACCTTGAATTTGCTCAACAAGTCATAGCCCCACAAACGATGGATAACTCCTTATTGGTTGTATCATATACCACTCCTTACCTATGACTCCTTGTCTGAATCTCATTTTAACTTGTAGTTTGCTTAACAAATAGAAAGAAATTATTCACTCATACCTACAATTTCACAACCGCCTAAGTATAATATATGTACCTTGAGTTTGCTCAACAAATACATATAGTTATCTTACCTCGTTTATTCAATATATTAATAATACTACACATAACTTTTATAGCTTGAGTTTCCTCAACAACTAGAGAGTACGCAAGTAATTTATTGATATATAAATGGTAAAGGACAACATTTAGATTAAAGATTTATAATCTTCAATATATTTAATTGAGTGGTTTCAACATATGGAATAATGTATTTCTTTTGAAATACCCTCGTAATTCAAATGTTGAACACATTAGAAATCATGGTATACGTACTATACCTATGTATATATTCCTTAAGTCTAATTGGGTTCGTTAATGTTCCACCTTTAGTTTATACATTTATATCGTATAAGTTTTATTATTATATAACTTTTATACTTTATCAAACTTATATAATATTTTTTGTATTACATTATATTAATTAAATCTTATTTAATTAATTTAATACATTAACACTTTAATTAATTATTATATTATTCAATTATAATAAACTATATTGAATATATACATACTATAACCTTTATAGTAATACATATATATGTGTATTTTAACTTATTAATTAATTTATTTAATTAGACACTATTGATTAAATTTTATTAATTTTGAAAATTCTTTTATATACACATGTATATTCATGTTGTCTTAAACAATTTAAACAATATAACATGTATCATTATAAATATTATACATATACACACATATATATATATATATGTATAATTAATTAATTAACTTGTTTAATTAATTAATTTATTTTATTAATCTTATAAATAAATAATATTTTCAAAATTAATTTTATAACATTTTCAAATATTTTGAAAAATTATATTATAATTTTTATAATATGTGTTTTATTATAAGTTTAACTTTTAAATTTAAAAATTTTATTTTAATTTTCAAACCAATTTGAAAAACTATATTATAACATTTATAATAATTTTCTTATTTTAAATTTACCTTTTAAATTTGAAACTTTTAGTTCAGTTTCAAAATAATTTTGAAATTAGATCAAAGTCCAATTCAAAATGGGCCTTTTCTATTAGGGGCAACCTTCGATCTCACATAACTATTTAGGCCAAGCCGATAGCCAGACAGAATAGGGTACCCGATTACCTAACAATCTAGCCTAGACACTATCTTTCTTAAATACCCTACTAACTGGGCTGTAAGCTTAATTTGTTAATCCTAACATGACTAATTTAGACCTCATATGCTATTTGGCTCCGATACCATTGTTGGAACTGGACCAGCCCGAACTATGTAAATTTCAAACTTCTTTTATACCTTTTTGGATCTTTAGCCGGCCTATAAAGCCTAAATTTATTTAGATTTTATCTAAATTTATTTTAGACAAAATTAGCATTTTACTTAATTTATAAATAAGATTTTATTTATTTCAAATTTATACTATAGAATATAATATATGTATCGTATACACATATCTTTATACGTGCACGTCCAACATGATAGAGTTAGGGGTATGCCCTAGGGGCAATTACATAATTTATCACGTATATTTAACTCAATAACCAATCTTGTTCGAAATCAAAGGGATTTTCATTCTATTATATCTTGATATAATGTAGTTATCTCTACTATTAATAAAGAAAATTCAAGGAATATAATTTCCATGATGTCTTTTTGAAATCCCAAAAATACCCTACATCCATCAACGGAATCTCATCATCCGTTTGCCACCTCAACCACCATATCCGTTCGGATGAAATATTTCTATAAATGCACGTAAGTGCGATTTACATTAGTATTAATTAATTAATTTAATTAAAAATATATTTAATAGAAAATCCATAAATTGTATGTTTTGTGCAACGACTCGGAATTTCACCGCTTTGAATAGCAAATATTAAATTACTTTTAAATATTCAAATAATAGTTTTATAATTAAAATAAAACTCCTTTAAATAATAAATAATGATGGTGAAATAGTTTTAAAAGTTTTTTTTCAAAAATAATTAGTTCGAAGAGAAATCGAAAATCTGATCGGAATTCGTTTTCTGAATTTTTGACTTTTCATCGGCTAAAAGTTGTCGAAAACGTTGTTAATATATTACTTAACATATATACATGTATATTATATTAATTTAAGTATGTTAAGTTAATAATATGATAAGAATTCATTTACTTAAGTTAATTTAAAACATGATACAACTTTTTCTTAAGGATTTTTAAATAAAAGTCATAATTCATCACACCATCTTTAAACATTAGCACAATGGAGTAATAATAGCATGTTGGAGCTTTTAGTGTGAAGAGGGGATGAGTAATCATGTGTGGTACAAGGCGAAGGGAGGTGTTGGACATGGTGAGGTGGACTTGATGATGTGGCAAAAGGATGTGGAGGGCAAAGGACATAAGGGTGTTATCATAATTTACCTTATGCATTCCATATAAAAACAATTTTCTTTCTCATTTTTTCATTTTCCATTCTCATTCTAAAACTCCATCATCTTCTACTTGAAAACTTCCATGGCTTCCTAAGATATCTAAAATTCAAAAATCTAGTTCATTCACTTTCAACACTTTAAGAAAACCTTGTCAAACCCCTTACTTCTCTTCCGACACCCCACTTCTTCCAAACAAATGTCAAAATCCCCTCTTAAACACATGGCCGAACCATGTAGCCTTCATGGCTGAACCCACCATGGCCATAAGGCCTTCAAAATCTCCTTTTTGCTAAGAGGAAAGCATGGATCTAGATCGTATACAAGTTCTAGTGAAGTTCATGTTGTTTTGGTTAACTTTTAGGTGAGAAAGTTAGCTCTTTTATTAAGTTTCTAACTTTATTTTTAGAGTATTCCTTGTTGCTAAATTATCGCTTGTTTGGGTGAATATAGTGTTGATTTGTGTATGCATACATATTCTTGTATGTGTTGTTGAGTTTGACTTGAAAGTAAAGTCTAATGTTGAGATGGTTAGGAAACTATGATTTTTCTTATGTCTTGATTGTGGTGACATGTGAATGAATGATTTGGTTCATCTATGTGACGCACATGCTAAGAAAGTTAGCATTTAGACCATTGAATCGACATTAAAATCTCTTGTTTCAAATTAGTTTTACACAAGTGTTTTTCTAAAAAGTTTTTTTTAATCTTTACTCTTAGTTTCCAAAATCTTTTACAAAGTTATAAAACAAGTTAGAACTGTAAAGTTAAAGTTAATAGGGGATATTTGGAATGAAAAGCAAGTCTTGAAATTACTGGTCATATAGCGATAGTCGCTATAAATGTAGTTCGTAAAAACGAACTCTTTTTACAAATTAAATTTTGTTTTCATCTTGGACATTTTCTAAAAGTGTTTTCAAACTTATTATAAATATTTAAAAGAAATTTTTATTTATTTATTTTATTATTTATTTAATGATTATTTAATTATTAATTTAATAAAGGTGATGAATACTCAATTAATTAATTAAGTAAGGTAATTTGTACTTAACCATTAGTTAATAATGGAAATTAGTACTTAATTATAAATTAAGTAAGTTAATTAAAATTAGTTAATTAATTAATGATTTGTTATTATTTAATAATTTATTTTAGGATTAATTATTATTAAATTAATAATTAAAGGTTAATTATTATTAAATTTTTGTTTAAGAAAGGGTTTAAATATTTAATTAATTATTAATTAAGTTAAGATTTAATTAAGACTTAGTTAAGATTTAATTATGCTTAAATAAGGGTTTAACTAATTATTTAATTATTAATTAAGGATTAAAGTGTAATTTAATTATAAATTGAGGTTTAAGTATTATTTAATTATTAATTGAGATTAATTAATAGTTAATTACTTATTTAAGAGGATAATTATTATTTAATTATTGTTTAATGATTAATTAAATGTTTAATCATTATTAAGCAAAGGGTTTAATTGTTATTTAATTACTGAATTAAGGTTTTTATTTTAAATCACTTATTTCCGAAGGTCAATTTTTGTTTAAGCAAGCTATCTTTTAAAGAATGTTTTTAAACCAAGGGATTTCATTGTCGATTACCCTTAAGTAACCTTATATAAATATATGAAACCCAATGGCATCTGTTTAGCAGAATAAATCAACGTTCTGCTAATTAAATTATATATGACATTTGTTTGGTAGAATAAATCACAGTCCTGCCATAATTCACCAAAGAGATTATGTTAACATCTCTTAGGCAGAATAAAAAATCATTTTGCTATCATATTAACTTGGACATGTGTTAATGTAACGCCCCACTCTGAGACCCACTGTAACAAAGAGTATTACGGGAGTAATACTGTCTGTTAAAGCGGAGAATAGAGTATAGTGGAAGCGACTATTCAAACCACAAAATTAGGCAAAGCTCAAAACATAAAAGTTATAGCCTACAGAATAAGCTTTCCAGAACTTCAAGAAAATCTTAATTCCGATTTAAGATGAATGAGATATGCCTAATTTACTAACAGCAATAAACTAATTATAATTTCAGCTAGCATATATTACAAATACCTTATGTGCACACCCCAAAATGAAAGCAAAGATGATCAAGGAGCTATGATTCACATGTTACATAATAAAACATGTGTTACTAACTGATTGCCGAAATCAAAAGATGATTAAACACATGCTAGAAGAGGTTTTTAGCAATATACCTCTCTTGAAAGCAACAAATACTATTATAGCATCAACCCAAATTAGCAAAAGGTGATTAGGAGGCTATAAGATAAAAAAAAACACATAAAACATGTGTTACTAATCAAATTTCAGAAATTATGAAGATATAAAATATGGATTTGAGGTGGGTATTTGCATTACCTTTGCATAGAATGACTTGCATAAGCTAAAACTAGAAGGAGATGAAGATGGAGGCCATTTTTGTTATGAAAGCTTTAGGAAATGGTTAGGGTTTTGATTAGGGTTTTGATGAATGAGGTTAGGAGAGTTTGAGATAATTTATAGAGAAAGTTTAGGGTGGGTTATTGGGTAAGGTTTAATAACCCAATATGAAGAGAGTTATTTCCATGTTTTCAAAAAATTTCTAAGTGTTCATATATGTTTATAAAACTCACTTTTCTTATTCAAACCCGTTTTAAAATCTCTCCTAAAATATTTAACTTTCCAAAATAACATTTTATCCTCATTTTAAAATCCCATATTTCCCATTTAATTAAAATAGCCCTTTTCAAATAAATTTTATTATTCCAAATCCTTTTATGCTTTATTAAAATAAATAAAAATCCTAACTTTTATTTATTAATTGGTAATGCCAATCCCGGGTTGTTACAGACTCCCCCCCTTAAGAAAATTGCGTCCCCGCAATTCCTTAAGATAGATGTCATCTATAACGTCAAATCCACAAAAGAAGTGATAGAGATAAAATAGAGAATTCTCACCCGTAGAAGAAGATGGGAGAAAGCCAGGATAAGAGCGTTCGATAGATTCTCTGGTCTCCCAAGTGCAGTACTTAGGATTTGGTGACCATTGAATCTTCACGAGTGGGACCTCTTTGTTGCGAAGGCATCTAACCTCTGAATCAAGCACACGAAGAGGTTGTTGCTCCAAAGATAAATCAGGTAAGATCTCTAAATCAGGCACAACATGCGGCTCAATGATAGAATCAGGATCGCGGACATGCATGCGAAGCTAGGAAACATGGAACACGTCGTGTATTCCAGAGAAGTGAGCAGGTAGAGCCACTCGATAAGCCACGGGGCCAATGCGTTCCGTAATAGGAAATGGTCCAACATAGCGAGGAGCCAACTTCCCTGTAGAGCTGAAACGCATAACCCCTTTCATAGGAGATATCCGAATAAAGACATGATCACCAATGGAGAACTCAAGAGGCTTCCTATGGTTGTCCGCGTAGGATTTCTGACGGTTCTGCGCCTCTTTCATTCTCTGACGAATAAGAATAATCTTCTCAGAAGATTCCCGAACTGAATCTGGACCAAGAAGGTGCTTCTCACCAGATTCTAACCAACAAGCAGGAGAGCGACATAGCCTTCCGTAAAGAACCTCGAAAGGTGCCATGCCGACACTAGACTGAAAGCTGTTGTTGTGGGAGAACTCTACAAGCGGTAAGTGATCCTCCCAACTACCTCCGAAATCCAGAATACAACAGCGCAAAAGATCCTCTAAAACACGATTCACCCTCTCCGTCTGACCGTCGGTCTGAGGATGATAAGCAGTCGAGAGATTCAGCTTTGAGCCCAAAGCTGACTGTAGGCACTTCCAGAAGTGACTAGTAAAGATAGTGTCTCGATCACAGACGATAGAGCTAGGAATGCCATGAAGTCGAACGACTTCCTTCACATATAACTTGGCAAGCTGAGGAGCAGTCCGAGTGGACTTAATAGGAATGAAATGAGCTGATTTGGTCAAGCGATCGACGATGACCCAAATAGAAGTATGGCCTGACCTCGATCGAGGTAGACCGTTAATAAAATCCATGGATATCTGATCCCATTTCCACAATGGAATCTCTAGCGGCTGAAGAAGACCGGATGGACGCTGGTGCTCAGCTTTGATCTGTTGACAAGTCATGCAACGGCTTACATAACTTGCAACATCACTCTTCATGCCTTCCCAATAATATAGACGACACATGTCGGCATACATCTTACTCGACCCGGGATGAATAGTGTACTTAGTGCGATGACACTCGTCTAGAATGTCACGCCTAAGTGATAAATCAGATGGTACCAAAATACGGTTCTTCCTACGAAGACACCGATGAGAATCAATAGAATAATCCGACAATGTCTCATCACTAGATCCCGACTCAAGGAGATGAATGTATCGCAACAAGTCTGGATCCTGCCGCTGAGCATGGGCAATGCGATCCAATAGAATAGGTCGGGCTTCCAAGCTGAATAACAAGATCTGAGGATCAGAAGACGGAGCTCGATTTCGAATATCACACATAGAAAGAGTCTCAAGAATATCCCACTCGGCTATCATCATAGAAACTACTACGGAGTGTTTGCGACTGAGTGCATCAGCCACACGATTACCCTTGCCAGGGGTATACTGAATGTCTAAGTCATATGAGGCAAGAAACTCAAGCCATCGCTGCTGCCTCATATTGAGATCCTTCCGACTGAATAAATACTTCAACGACCTGTGATCGGTGTAAAGAGTGAAGCGTTCGCCTAATAGAAAGTGACGCCACGTCTTCAAAGCAAAGACGATAGCTGCCAACTCAAGATCATGAGTCGGATAGCGAATCTCATTCGGACGTAGCTGCCTAGAAGCATAAGCAACTACCCGATCTTTCTGCATAAGCACAGCACCGAAGCCGCTACCACAAGCGTCGGTGTAAACAACAAGATCCTGGTTACTCTCAGGAACTACAAGGATAGGAGCATGAGTGAGAAGTTCCTTCAGTCGCTGAAAGGAAGCTTCACACTTATCAGACCAAATAAAACGAACCCCCTTACGACTCAGAGTCATGAGGGGAAGTGCAACTCGAGAGAAATCCTTGATAAACCGACGGTAATAACCCGCCAGCCCAAGGAAGCTGCGAATATCATGAACGTTCTCGGGCTGCTTCCAATTCTGAATAGCTTCGATCTTGGCAGGATCGATAGAAATACCCTCGGATGATACAATATGGCCCAAGAACTTGAACTTGCTCTCCCAAAAATGGCACTTGGAGAGCTTGGCCTTAAGCTGATGCTGACGAAGAGTATCCAAGACGATCCGCAAATGATGAGCATGCTCTGCCTCGGATCTAGAATAAATAAGAATATCATCGATGAAAACCCGAACGAATCTATCGATGTATTCCCGGAATACTCGATTCATAAGATCGACAAAGAAAGCCGGAGCGTTCGTCAAGCCGAACGGCATGACCAACCACTCAAAAGAACCATAACGAGTGCGAAATGCTATAAGAGGAATGCTGTCTTCGGCGACTCATAGCTGATGGAATCCGGTGGCAAGGTCAAGCTGAGAGAAGACCTTCGCACCGCTCAACATGTCGTAATGGGAATTAGAGTTAGACATGATTCAATGATATATAATTAATTAAGGAATACTATGGAATATAACGGATTCCTATACATATTCCTAACTTATCTATCAATAAACATAAGGAAGGGATTTGATTTAATTCGGATCTAATTTAAAATGTATTGTACTAAGTGTATATGTTCTGTGTTTTTTATGCTTATTCCTGAAACCTTGGCTCTGATACCAAGCTGTAACGCCCCACTCTGAGACCCACTGTAACAAAGAGTATTACGGGAGTAATACTGTTTGTTAAAGCGGAGAATAGAGTATAGTGGAAGCGACCATTCAAACCACAAAATTAGGCAAAGCTCAAAACATAAAAGTTATAGCCTACAGAATAAGCTTTCCAGAACTTCAAGAAAATCTTAATTCCGATTTAAGATGAATGAGATATGCCTAATTTACTAACATCAATAAACTAATTATAATTTCAGCTAGCATATATTACAAATACCTTATGTGCACACCCCAAAATGAAAGCAAAGATGATCAAGGAGCTATGATTCACATGTTACATAATAAAACATGTGTTACTAACTGATTTCCGAAATCAAAAGATGATTAAACACATGCTAGAAGAGGTTTTTAGCAATGTACCTCTCTTGAAAGCAACAAATACTATTATAGCATCAACCCAAATTAGCAAAAGGTGATTAGGAGGCTATAAGATAAAAAAAACACATAAAACATGTGTTACTAATCAAATTTCAGAAATTATGAAGATATAAAATATGGATTTGAGGTGGGTATTTGCATTACCTTTGCATAGAATGACTTGCATAAGCTAAAACTAGAAGGAGATGAAGATGGAGGCCATTTTTGTTATGAAAGCTTTAGGAAATGGTTAGGGTTTTGATTAGGGTTTTGATGAATGAGGTTAGGAGAGTTTGAGATAATTTATAGAGAAAGTTTAGGGTGGGTTATTGGGTAAGGTTTAATAACCCAATATGAAGAGAGTTATTTCCATGTTTTCAAAAATTTTCTAAGTGTTCATATATGTTTATAAAACTCACTTTTCTTATTCAAACCCGTTTTAAAATCTCTCCTAAAATATTTAACTTTCCAAAATAACATTTTATCCTCATTTTAAAATCCCATATTTCCCATTTAATTAAAATAGCCTTTTTGAAATAAATTTTGTTATTCCAAATCCTTTTATGCTTCATTAAAATAAATAAAAATCCTAACTTTTATTTATTAATTGGTAATGCAAATCCCGGGTTGTTACAGTTAAGCAGAGCAAATCCCCGTCTACTATTATAGTAATTTGGACATTTACCTATATGTTGATTGACTGTTATTAAATGATTCCCTTTACATATCTTCTTGTTATGTAAACACCCATGTAATAACTAGAAAGTTAAACTTAATTAAATGCAAATCATTGTGGCTGCTAAGCCTTTTTTCCGAACTTGTGAACTCAAATATTTAAATTTTATCCTTTTTGAAAATGGTTTAAAGTTTATTATCATTTTTAAATATGATAATTAAACGATAATTAAGCAATTATTTTATTAAAATGTTTGAATTTAATTTTATACCTTTTAAATGATTGTTTAAAATCATTATTTTGTTAATGAGATTTAAAGGTAATTAAATGAAGGATGTTTAAATAATAACTTGTTTATTTAAAGGTGTTTTACATAATTGATTTTTATCAAAGGAAATTTATTGATTAAAGTTTATTAAAGAAGTTTTCTTTTAAACAAGGAAAGTTTATAAAAGGAGTTTTATAAATTAAAAAGAGATATTGAAATATGGGAAAGAGTTTTATAAATGATTTGTATATTTATAAAAGAGTTTTTGTAAATGGTTTTGGATATATATAAAAGGGTTTTATAAATGGTTTTGATATTTATGAAAGAGATTTGTAAATAAACTTGGAGATTTTTAAAGAGTATTTATAAATGGATTTGGAATTTAAATAAAGGATTTAACATCCCGCCTTTTTGTACGTTTAGCAGACACACATGTCGACTCAAACCATACAGAAGGGCGGATTGTTATTGGGGTGAATAAGAAAAAATAGAGAAAGAAAGAAAAAAACAAACAGAATCTCGCAGCGGAATGACAAAATATAATAATCAAATAACAGTTCATGAAGCTGTTTACAAAAAAATTTGATTATACTTATACAATATAGAATCAGAGTTACAGACAACAAGAATAAATAAATAAATGCAGCGGAACAACATATGCAGTGGAATAAATATAATAATAATAATACAACTCTTCATCTTCGTCCTCCAGAAATAAGATCTTCAATCCCTGAAATGCTCAGGCTGACCCGAGCGAATTGAAAAGACAAAACACTCGAGTCAGAACTAAAAGATATTATGTGAGTCAAATCAACGGTAAATAAAAATGAGTGTAAACGACGTCGGAGATGTTTACGGGTTTTTGACATCTCCTATCCAGTGTCTAACGTGAGTGCAATAACTTAAGAGATGTTCGGGATTCACATCTTCTAAGGATCCGTTCAACTATCTACTATGTAGTATAATACGCTATTATAATATGTCTACAGTAAAGTAAAAGTATTAAAATAGCGTTAAGGCATTACCCATATCCCCCTTAACACATTTTTATATATTCCCATAGTCTATACAGTACCGTAATTCCTCCATAAACTGGAGGGCTATCAAAGGGCACTCCATAGGTATGGTACAAAACAAACTCGTAGAAGGCGCGTTGGGGCATGTGAACACGGCACACGAGGAAATGCTAGGGTAGATATACCGTTTGCGGATCCGGACTGGTGGTAACGCATAGCCGCAACTACCGCCCACCTCGTACACACTCCCATATCAAAAATCGAGGGGTGGCCACCAAACAATCACAAAAATCAGATATAGTATCGAAGGAATGTGCCCGATAGGAAGAATGACCTCACTTGGCCCGGCATGGCTCCTGATTTTAGTCACATCTAAGATGACTCACGGGAGTCAGGGTCACGTCATACCTTATATAGGAATCGTTCACCAAACCATCCTACTTCATTTCTGGAATCTCCACCACGTACACAGTTGTTAAAGTGGTTTTCGGTATTGGCATAGAGTATGACAATATCTGATCCCAGTCTCTTTAACAACCAATCGCTAATTACACACCGAATGGTTCTTTTACATTTCAAAAGTCAATTTATAATTTATATAAAAACATCATATTCTCAAATCCATATCACTTCTGAAATCATTTCTTACTTCCGAAATTATATCACATTGAAATCATAGTTCGAAATTATATTTCCTTTCAAACGTCATGTTTCCAAAATAGGTTAAACTCTTATTTCAAAATTATCATATTGAACCAAAAATGTTATTTAATCCCAACTTAGGGTATAATGTTGCTTAATCGCATTCACTTTAAAAATCGAGAATTTAAATATAACCTATCCATTTTACTTAGTTTGGAATTTAGAAGAAAAATAGTTTTTTTATAGTTATAAATAGTTAATATAGATTTAAAAATAGATTAAATATAATTATATAGATTAAGTAGCTTTAAAATAGATTAATTAGATTTAAAATAAGTTTAAGTGGGTTAATTAGTTTTAAAAGTTGAAAATCTTAATAAATAAAATCTTTAAAATAATATATTTTTAAAACAGTTTATATAAGAATATGAATTTGAAATTTATATCAATTTAAACTATTTATTTCATTCCAATATATTTGGACCATTTTAATATCCCAAATCCAATTTCAAATTTTCCAATTCCAATTCTCAATAAAATATTTAATTCAATATCGCCTCCAATCCATGTAAGAAATATCAATTTATTTTACTCCAAATTCAATATATTTCAAAGTTATATTTCAAATAATTTAAAATGATTCAATTTTGACAAATTTCACTTTTTATTCCAAATTCGACTTTGAAATTTATTTTTAAATTCTTTAAACAATTCCTTTAAACTAATTTAAATTTCAACATAAACTTGATTTAGATAAAAATTCAACTTTATTAAATCAAATTTTATTTCAAAAATATCATTTAATTCAATTCAAATTTAAGGATTCAAAAATCATTAAATTTAACCAATCCGGTGTCCATATATAATTCTCTACCCTAGGGTCAAGTGATACGGATATTTATCATTTCAATCCGCAATTTAAAATTTTATATTTACGGATATATATCATTTCAATCCACAATTCCAAAAATATAAACATCCATAAAATCACTCGAGCCTATCATTTCAACCCATAACGATTTTTCCTTATCTATTGATCATTCGGGTATATATCATTTCAACCCATAGTGAACTTGCAGTTTATAACGATATAAAATAAAACATCCATTCATCCAATATCAACAGATCACACATCCATCTCAAAAAATCATCCAAATCCATCAATAAATATCAATATAGAACCGATAATCGATAACAAATATTTAACTGCCAATTTATATTTGATACAGGTATTTAACTGGTAATTTATATTCAATACAGGTATTTAACTGGCAATTTATATTCAGTAATAAATTAAATAATGATTTAATTCAAATATATTCAAATTAACTGAGATGATGATTTAAAATATACCAAACAGTCACAAATAAATTTCTAATCACATCAAAAATTAATTTAACAAACATAAGAAATTTTAGAAGTTGTGAGTGGGTTAAAACACACACCTTTGAATTTAAATTCAAAATAAGCCCAAAATTTGAACGGTCTTAGAATTCATCCAAACTAGCGTCAAAATGTCCGTAATTTCAATACGATCCCAACGGATCAAACCACGCGTGAATTGGACCTCGTACGTGAAAGTTATTGAAATTAAAAGATTTGATAATTTAAATTTAACTTAAATAAAATAATATGGCAGAATTGTAAAATACTCGTCACCTGTACGCGGCCATCAGCTCGTTCATGAATCAAACCCCTAACTCGCGTACTTAGCCACCACACTTCGAGCAAAATACACCGCCGCGCCTAGCCCAACGTCACCGCGCCCACGCCCAGGTGGACTGCCACCCTCGCCTGAACCTGACGACCCCCTTGCGATCGACGATCGACCGGAAATCCCCCTAGCTGCCGCCATTAAAACAAACCCTAAAGCAATTTTCAAGCCCAGTCCTACCGTTGAATCGACGAACCAATTACACCGATGAGTTGTGTGCGATGATCTCCACAACCCAGTGTCCTTAAATCGATGATCGGTCGAAGTTGATCGACGATCAACGAACGGTCGAGAATAGTTCACCCAGTTCCAGCCACATAGAGACCCAGATCGAAAAACGAATCACATATTTGACTTACGCTCGTCGAGAGCTTCAAATCGATATATAATTCGATATAGTTTGAAGAGATTGAATTTTTGATTTGGTTTTGATTTTGAATTTGCAATTGGGAATTAGGGTTTCGATTGTCTACCATTGGAAAGAGAGGAACAAATGAAATTGTACGTACAAACAAACTGAGTTGAGGAACACTAGGGTTTATAATAGGTTATTAATAGACAAAGCTGAAAATAGAAAGAACGGATAAGATTTGATTATAACGTTGAACGATAAATGGCCCGAAAAGCTCGTTTCGACTCCGGAACGAAAATGGGTTAACCCATATATCAAAATGGATGCTTTCGATAATTTTAAAATCAATGGAACTGATTTCAAGCCCAAATTCCATCGTATGAAGAAGTTATGCTAAAATCAATTTATTTCAAATTGATTTCAAGGCGTTTCGAGCCCGTACGATCAAACGATAAGTCCGATCGTTACGAAACTTGAAATCCTACAAAAATCCACCGTTACGGATCCGATGAAACTGGTTTCATTGAAATCTGAGTCAGTGGCCAAAATGGCTATTTTCACATTAATTAAATAAATTAATATTAAATTAATCAAATCACTTTTCGATTCAATATTTAATAATTTACAATTTATATCAATTTTTTATTTCTTAATCACTTACAATAGTTTAAACAAATTTAGATGTTAATTTAAAGTTGATTAATCCATCAATCCCATTGTTTAATTTCAATTTCATTAAATTCAGAAATTATAAATTAAATTTTCAATACTTCAATTTAATTGGCCTTTTATCCTATTATTCAATCCATTATTATCAAATAGATAAAATTAACATTGGTTCATGATTTATTACATTAATATTATCAATTTCATCTTAATTTCCCATTAACGTAATATTTAAATACTTAATTTCATTTATTTGCAATAAATCCAATTACTATAATTTAAATTCCAATAAATTGGTAAATCTTGATTCCCATTCTTTTTACTCAACCAATTGTCATATTATGAATAAAATTAGCATTATTTCCAAATATTAACTTAATTTACATTAACATAATAATTAATTGCATTTATTGAAATTTATTTCCAATTTAAATTAATAGGTTAAATAAATAGGTAACATACAATAATTGTTACCGTAACTTTTAATTACACTATAAGTTTATTATTCACAAACAAATGTTGCAATCCTTATATAACCCAAATTTTATTCAATGGTCATTTATTTCATACTATTTCATTTATTAATTTAATGTTTGCATTTGTTTCTTATATCAATTTATAACCAAGTATAACAATTTACATTATTTTGATTAATTGCAATTTCATTCAAATTGTTAATTATTAGTTTTAATTATCATTTGTTACTTCATTTCAGTATTCATTTCATTATTACATTACAACTTTTTTATTCCTTCCAAATTTAATTACCAAACTTATTAAATTAACAAATTTAAATCATCAAAATTTACGGGTCATTACAAATTTAAATTTCAAAGATAGTGATTGTCGAAATACGAAATAATGTAAATAATTGGGATTGGTGTTGAATATGAATCGAAATGATTTCTGATGTCGATATAAAAATTCTATTGGAATTAGAATTTAGTTAATAATTTTTTAAAACTGAAATTTCAAGTGATTCCGTTAATTTTTGAAATTGTCGATTTAATCGACGCGTTAAAATAGCGATCAGGGGGCACAGTCTCGGAATTTGATGAAACCAGTTCCATTGGATCTGTAATAGTGTATTATTATCGAATTTCAAATTTTGTAGCGTTTAGAGTTATCATTTGGTCGTACGTGATAGAAACGCGTTGAATTTAATATAAAAATTCAATATAATAATTGGATCCAAAAAGCTATCTTCTCCATACGATCGAATTATGACTCGAAACCTTTTCCATTGCGTTTGGAATAGAGGTATAACATTATGAACGGCAGGCAACTCACCTCGATAGGGGATCGAATAAAATATCTATATATTTTAAAATTTAAAAAAAAACAAGTCAAATCCTAACCGACCTATCTTGTACCCAAGCCTTCTCCTTCACGTTTAAAATCACGTTCGCTTCCTTTTAGTTAAATCGCGACCTGCTTTCTTCCTTTTAAAAACATGTTGTCTCCTTCCTATCTCCTTCAGTCCCAAGTCGAAATCGACTTACTGTAAATAAAAAAAATATTCGCGACAAGGTCGCGATGCCTGATCGACTCGAGTACGACAACGCAGTATCAAGGTGGAGGTGAATTATTCAACGATAGGCGGTGATAGGGTGCTCGATGTCATGGTCGATAAGAAGACAGACTTCAGGCGTGGAGGCGGCTCAGCTAGGCGATGTGGAGGTGGAAGTCTGGGGAGGTCTGGTGGTCAATTGGCGTAGCGGCGAACGAAGAAGGGGAGCGACGTCAAAAAGGGTGTGCGCGACATAGGGTACTGGCTCATTTGCTGTGCGTGGTAGGTTGCGACATTGTGGCGACATGCTGGAAGGTGGGTGTGGCGACGTTGATTGTGGGAGCCCGGGTGATGTCGAGATAAGGGATCAGAGTCGCGCCTAGAGAAGATCGGCGATGGTTGGGGATGCTGATGTAACGACCCGTAAATTTTAACCGTTTTAATAACGTATTTAAGCTGAAATTTTATGGAATTTTAAACAATTGAATTTCGAAATGAAAATTAGATATTTGGAATACGTATAGTTAAACATGGCAAATGGTAAATTTTAATCTGATAATATGGAAGTTTATTTTATTGTGTAATTCTATTCCAATTTAAATCAGTAAATATTTGATGATAATAAAATATTTTCCTAACCTGAATATTTTTATATAATAAATTTGTAAACCATCCTCTGAGTGAGACGTCATATTTCGTTTCGTCAAATTTGGACTTCTACAGCTCCGTTTATCTTATTTTCTGCATTTTTGCAGCATTTTCGATAGCGAAAATTTGAGTTTTTATAATTCGATAGTATCGCTGATATCTGTGTACCGTTCCATTTGCCTCGTCATGCTGCCGCAGTATATTTATTTCTGTATTCTGAGGTCCGGTATGCAACGGAAACGATAAAACGGTGCGTTGTATCAGTACCATAAATTGTGACCGTTAGCTTTCTTTGATTTTCAAATTTTGATCGTACAGCCCAAGCAATCTAATAAATTGCTTTAAATTGTATTACCTGAAATTGATAGCTAGCATCCCATCACTTCAATTTATTAATTGCCGGTACGCTCATTTTGGGTCTCTTCGCTTTCTTTACTGTTCTTGATTATATATAACATTATATATATTTATTTCCTCATGTAACTAGCTTGCTCCTCTTCCATTTTTCCTTCTTTCTTTTCCCTTGAACCCACCTTGCTCTGAGAAAAAAATGGATCAAAGCTTCCTTCGCCTCCACTTTTCAACGTCCATCTCCAAAGCCTCAGCCACCAGCTCCGCTACTCGAACCACATGCTTAACCCTCCCATCACCGTGCCACACCCATCACCTTCACCATCACGGCCAAGCTTCGGTCGTATCAACCTGAGCCCCTCTACTTTGACAACCTTCCCACTCCTATAGCCCTCCACTTTATCATATGGCAACTGACACCGTTTGCATCATCTCCATTGAGCACCGAACCCGCCTCCTCTAGCCGGCACTTCCTTTCAACCGAGCACCATCCACGACCTTCCGCCTCGCCTCGCACCCAGGCAACCACTCCCGGCCTGACCAACACAGCTCTTATTTGCTTCTTCTCTCTGTCATTTGCCAGTTTGCTCTGGTCTATCTCGGGTAGTGATCTCCTCTTACATATTTTATAATATATATAAGTTATAATATGTTATAATAGGTTATAATATGTTGTTTCATACGTTTTGAGTTATGTATAATCGGTTGTGTTTTGTTTTGTATGATCTGTATATATTTTTATATAAGTTATACGTTTTATATATTACTGTTTATGGCATATAAGTTTACAGTTTATATATATGGTATATATATTTATGTTAGTATTATATGTGTAAAGGTTTTAAAAAAATATGCTTTCTATGTTATTAACTATAGTGTCTGTTGGGTTTTCGAATATATATGTAGTTATGGAATAAAGGTATGCTAATACTATATCTATATATATATATATATATTGCATGCTACTATTCACTTAATCTTGTTTGCAGTATGTAAATTTTATTAGCTTTATGTAAGATCTAGTTGTTTTATATATATAATATGTTCAGGTTTCTATAATTTTCCAATAAAGTATATGTGTTGACTTTGGTATTATATAGATATATATATATAACATGTGTTTGATATCTTTTTATATATATATAGATTTTGATTCGAGTATAATGTATATATAATATGTTTTTGTGTTTTCTGTTGATAGTTGAAATGTAACATATGTATTCGTTTATTTAATATTATTTTAAACTGTTATATATATGCGCGAGTTACATATTTTCGTATTGGGTTATTTTTGAATGGTACGCGAATACAAAGACTTCATATTAGTATATATTTATATATCAAAGAGATGTTTATAAAAATAGGTCACAGTATGTTATAAATGTTTCCAGATGGTTGCATATCAGATTACATAGCTTATCTTAATTTATTTTATAAATTTTGTTATTATATGACATATATGTTTATAGTATGTTTATATATATATATAGTTTATACATATGCATATAGGCTATATAATATATATGTAGTTATTTGTTAGTTTAATTTATATATAACAGTTACAGTATATAAAAACATATAAATATACAACCTATGGAAATTTAAAACAATATATTATAAAAACTAAGTTATGTTGGTTTCATAATAAATATTGATTTTTGAAATATGATACGACGGTTTTATTTGGACAATTGGTTTTAAAATACATATAGATGTATATAGATTTTAAATATGTATTTTTATTGAATATTGGTTGTAGGGAAAATAATAATATAACAATGTATATATTTTAAGTTTATATCAAAACCGGTTTGATTTGTTTTCATCGATTCCTATCTATCAGCTCTATCCGTCGAGTTCGTGTCAATCTTGTTTTGCTTTGGAATTCGTGCATGGATTCGTAACTCCTCCCATTTTCGTTCATCTCCAGCCTCGAATGGTGAGCAATCACTCATGATTAACGTTCTTATATTCATTAAATGTGATTTCAATTGAAACAACAATTGAAATATGCTGCTGTTAGTTATTTTAAATTGTTATATATATGCTTTTACCTGTATCTGTTCACCTGTGACATCTGACACCATTATATGTTATTTATATTGATGATATATGCCTGTTTTGATATGTTATACTTTTATTATCACATATATTATCACTCTACAAGTTCCCTATTAGTATAGAATTCCCTATGGATTGAAATGATACATACCCGAACGATCTTATAGGATAGGAGAAAATCATTATGGGTTGAAATGATAAACCCAAGCGATTTTCACTGACATTTAATTTGGGATTGTGGGTTGAAAAGATATATACTCGTATATATTTAAATTACGGATTGAAATGATAAATATCTGCATCACTTGACCATAGGATAGAGAATTATATACAGACACCGTTGGTCTATATTTATATATATGTTGAAAATGATTTTTCAAGGTTTTGAAAAGAAAAATATGTGATTTTAATAACTATTGATTTTAAGATATTATACATATAAAATGTATTTTGTAAATGTTTAAATTTTAGATTTTTAAAATTATATGTTTTGAAAAATTTAAAGTTATAAATTAGTTTGGAATTTTAAATTTTAAGATTTTTACTTATAATTATCTATTGGGAGTTCGATTCGAATTGTTTACAGATCATAAGTCGTTGAAGTATCTTTTCTCCCAAAAGGATTTGAATCTTCGGCAGCAACGTTGGCTAGAGTTTTTAGCATCGTATGATTTTGGTATAGCTTATACTCCGGGAAAAGGTAACGCAGTGGCAGATGCGTTAAGTCGAAGATATGCAGGATTGGGAGCCATGTTTTCAGAATGGAAGAGTCTCGAGTATTTAGCCGGATTTGACTTCAGGCCTAGATGTGAATTGGAACCTGAGATGTTGGAAAACTTATCGATAAGACCCACTCTTGTGGAAAGGATTGGCAAGAGCCAAAAGCGAGATGATAAGCTTGTCAAGATTATCCGTGATTTGGAATCTGGATTGGATCCAGAAAAGGATAAAGGATTCGAGGTCGATCGAGAGGGTTGGCTTCGGAAGCAAGGACGACTAGTTGTTCCCGATATAGATGAATTGAGGAGTGAAGTTCTGAAGGAAAGTCATCACTCGAAGCTGACAATTCATCCAGGTGGAAATAAGATGTATCGGGATATGAAGAGAACCTACTACTGGGAAGGCATGAAGAAGGATGTTGGAAATTTTATTTCCAAGTGTATGAACTGCCAGTTGGTAAAAGCCGAACAGAAGAAGCCTAGTGGATTGCTTCAGCTATTAGAAGTTCCTACATGGAAGTGGGAGCAGATATCGATGGACTTTATTGATGGATTACCTAGAACCAGAACGGGAAACGAAGGTATTTGGGTCATTGTAGATCGTTTGACTAAGAGTGCGAGATTCATTCCTGTTCGATCGACTAGGACTGCATCAAAGTTGGCTGAGTTGTATGTTAAGTGGATAGTTCGATTCCATGGTATTCCGAAGAGTATAGTAAGCGATCGAGATCCATTGTTCACTAGTGGATTTTGGAAGAGCTTCCAGGAAGTTTTGGGAACCGAGTTGTGTTTGAGTACAGCTTATCACCCTCAGACAGATGGTCGGACCGAGAGAGTCAACCGAGTTTTGGAAGATCTTCTTAGAGTTTGTGTTTTGGATTTCGGAGGATCATGGGAAGATCACCTTCATTTGGTGGAGTTTTCATACAACAACAGTTACCAGTCAAGTATTGGTATGGCACCGTATGAGGCATTGTATGGAAGACCGTTGTCACATACGGGAATTTTCGACTTTCGAAAATTCGACATCGATACTCACTTTATCGACTGCCGAGCAATCGAGTGCCGGAAACTCCAATAGTGAGGGTTTTAGAAAGAAGAAGTAGAAGAAAGTATAGAGAGAAGAAGAAGAAAGCAGAAAAGGAAAGAAGAACAATAGAACAACATCAGATACAGAAACAATATCAGAATCTCACATATCACAGCGGAACAATATACAATAGATAATTACTAGTCTTTTAAAACAAAGAACTATATCATTTTATACATACATCAATCAGAGTCAATATACAACAATGGACAGTTATATAAACTTGTCCTCATACAGAATACACAGTGGAATAAATAATATCAGATACAAATACTACGTCTCGTCATCCAGCTTATCTCCAAGCTCCAGAATATCCAGAATATCCTGATAACATAACTCTAGGCTGCCAGTGTGGAAATTGGTGGGCACCCAGAGTTTAGAAGGGAACAATAAACTCCGAGTCAGTCATGGTGACTGGTGTGAGATCGTAAAACAGTTATTTTTCACAAATAAAATAAAACAAATTCGCAATGCTTTTGGAAAATGAAACTACCATAAGACCTCCCACCACACACACAATGAAAACGCAGAATTGGAGGAGATTTCTTCTTATGATAGTCAAAAGATGCTTACTACGCAAAATCAAATCATTTTTTATATTATTATTAGTGCATAGTGTAGAAAACATTTCGAAAGTATAATATAAATCTTAGCCAGCATAGGCATTCCGCACTTATGCCTACTATAGCTACCATCCAAACAGTGGTGACCACCATAAGTGAATGATAGGTTCTACAACTAAAACCGTACAAGATCGTATTGTTTCTTTGGATTTCCAACAAATGGTCAGGCTAAGGAACTTCCTATGCCACGATGGGTACGTCCCTGGAATAGACGACCCGAGAACCTAACCGGATCTCTGCCAACACAAGGCCGGGTTACCTCTGCAAAAATAGGTAACTACTGACACGCGTATGCCATCCCCCGATCGTAACCGATCTTCCCGAGGATCCCCGATTCGCAACAAACCACATAATAAGCAGTATCAACATAGGTTAAGTATCTGGGCTCCATACCATGATACCACCTCTATCCAGAAGGAATGACATACACTAAGGGGCTCTACTCCCTAGAACCTTGCCGCATCCTTCCTGTTTCGACCATTTCCGGGGTGTGAGGCTCGACGAAGTCTCGTCCACAAAGCTACGCTTTCTACAAAGCCATGCTTCGGGTCAAACAAATGATCAACCTATGATCACAAAGATATAAGATCAAACAAATGATCATATCACAAATGATCAAACACTGATCATTTCACAGCAACACTTAGTATGCCACGTTACCAAATTGGGAGTATATCGCTGATAAATTTCAACTACATAACCTCTGAGCTCGTACGTCTCAGAGAAGATTGTTAAGCTAAGAGAATAAATTCTCCGCCACCAACAGAAATGTATTTGAAAGAAATCAGCTTTATATCTCAAATTGTAACGTCAGACACACAATCCATACAAGTCTGTTCCGGGATCGAACAGAACCGAAGGCACTTCTCACGAAGCCCTTGCATATCCGGATAATTTTCAAATCACGTCCGGACTTCCCGTCACTAAGGGTGATAAAACCTCTAAATCGGAGATCAGCCGATGTAGAGTAACTCGACGGTAATCCTTCCGTTTTCAAAAATATCCGGTCTTCAACACTGGCCTTCGAATGCAATTCATAACGACGTATCACATATTCGGAATGGGTTATACGACCCCATGGTCCTTTCCCGGCTAACCCGAATAGTGAGCGCTTATTCAAAAATAAGTGTGGCATTCAAATTCATCCAATTCACAACAAATACCATTCAAGGTAATTATTGATAGTCGGTTATTTAACTATCAATAAAGATGCGCAACATCATCAGACTCCAAATAATTTTCCAAATTATTTATTTCCCAAAATATCTTTACTAGATATAAAATTTCCACATTTCAAAAATAAATCAACATTTATTTTTCTAAACAGTTCCCCTTTCCTTTATAAATTCCATATTGAATTTATATTTTCAAAATATCTACTGATATACGATTGTCAAATCGATTTCAAATATTCAATTTCATTTTATCTTTAAGAAGATAAAATCTCAAAACGTTTCATTTCATTTTGGAATAGCATTTCCATACTTATTTAATAATAAGTATTTCACAAATCATTTATTTTCAACACTTGGAAAATATTCGATATACTTAAATCAATATTAAGTATACATTCATTCTTTAAGGAAAACATTTACTATAACAACATTTATTTGAGTCAAAACGAATGTTACGTAAAACATCGTTACGACGACTCAAAATCACTAGTATAAGGATTCGGATTTAGATAGATATATAAATCCCAATACTACATAAAAACATTTCCTTTCGGAAATCATTTACTATAACAACAGTGTTATAGTCCATCATTTCCTTATTTCTCGAAAACGTCTATTTCAACAATGAATGTTGAAATCTATGTATTCGATATTCATTATATTGAAAACATCTTTAAATGTTTAACTTCATTTTCAATGTCACTTCTTCAAAAATAAATCCATTTTTCTTAACAATATATTCACTGTCCAAAATCGTGAATATACTTTACTTAACCCAATTTCAACCTTTTCCACACATTTAATTCAAGAATAATTCGCTATCCAAAATCGCGAATATATTTCCTTTAATAACCTTCTACATTTAATTTATCAAATTCAATTGATTTTGAATTTATAAATACGTTTATAAATTCTATTTCTATTTTATAACAACTTCGACTTATAAATTTCTTTTTATTAACTTCTATACTTTACTTATCAAAATAAGTGATTTCGGATTTATAACCAACTTTTATAAATTCCAATTCCATTTATAAAAACTTCAATACCAAATCAATTTCAATATTGATTTCTAAATTTATTTTCAACTACTAAATAAATTCCTTATTTTTCTCAAATTATTCAACATCCTGTTTTTAAATGGATTCTTCAAATTGAAATCATTTTACATTGATTTCCCAAATTATTTCAATTTACCAAATTAAATTTCTAATTGGATTTTCAACTGATCTCCTTTTAAATAAATTCCTTTTTACGAAAATAAATTTCAATTGTTTCTTTCAATCTATTTAAAAATCCAAATTTTAAATTAAATTCTTCAATTTATAATCACTATTCTACGAAATCCATTTATTTAACATTTTCACTTGCTTCTGGAATTAATTCGATAAGGTTATAAAAATTAACTTTTTATACTTTAAAATTCCTTTCTTCAAAATTTATTCAATTTCTAAAATTGATTCACTTAGAAATTTCTACTTAAATTTCAAAAACTCAACTTCGTTTATCTTTGGAATCCAATGATATCAAACATCCATTCAGCTAAATTTTAGCATTCAAACAATTTCCAGACATCAATTCAATAACATCAATAATCATTCACAGATTATCACATCATAGTAGAAATAAATTCAATCAATGTGAGGGGTCCAGTTGGATCCCTCCAACCTGTTTTCCTGCATCCAAAGACGTTAGCACAATACCAATTCCACTTCGAGGTGGAATATCGCGGTATATGGGTTTTATAAAAATATCCGCTTACTAACGGCGCAATAGGGTCTCATCCGCTATACGAGGCGGGAAATCATCAATCCAATATATACATATGCCAATATGTATATATTGCTATATATATATAGATATATCCTACTATATCTAATATCACATCCAAAATAGCAATCAAATAAATCAATCAATAACTGCAATTCATTTTGAGTGAGAAAATAATCTCACCTTTGCTTTTATTAGCAATCCATTTTCCATCTTGACCCGATTATCTTGATTTATACCTTGTATAAATATTTACACAATTTATTAATATTTGAATCAATTGACTAATTAAATTTCAATTGATAATTTAATTCATCCGTAATTTATTTTTATTGTAAATAAATACCTTTTAAAGTTTTGAAAAATCTCTTTTAACAATATTTTTCTAGTTACCAAAAATTTCATAAGTTAAATAAATGGATTTCCATTTTATAAACTTAATTTAAATAAATCTTTATTTAAACAAACAAGTAAACTTCCCTAACTAATATTTTTTCTTTACTGTTAAACTTTATATTTTCAATTTGTACACATATGTATTCCTTCAAATTCTCTTTCTCCCCTTTAAAATCCTCAATTAACAGTAAGTTCAAAATATACATAATTATTAAATTTTATTTATAAAAACTTTACTGTGAATTCCAAACCACTTTCGAGTTGTATATGTATGTATATATTAAATTTAAAGCAGAATTTGTTTTTGGGAAAATCTACTGTAAAAATATATTTCCTTACTGTTATATTCTTTTTTTTTTCCTTTCTAGCAATTAACTAAAATAAACACTTAAAAGCTCAGTTAAACAGGAATTAAAATCGACAATACCTTACTGCCTAAATCTCGAACAAATCGAACCACCCTCGATCGATTTTATCTCGCGTTTGCCGATACCGCAGCTACAACCAAAGCCTTATCTTGCTACAACTTTGCCGCCTGCAGCAAACTCGAACTCACCATCGCGACAAGGCACTTGTCTGAACCCTCGATCGCCATTAAACGTGAAACTCGAGACTGTCGCGATTCCTCACATCGTCGCCTTGACCACCGAGTCTTCCTCGACCATCGCGAATATCACCATCTGCCTTTTCATCACTCGAGCTCGCCATTGCCATGCGTGCCTGCGCACGCGCGTGCCCCAAGCACCACCGTGCTCGTACGTGAGCACCAGTCGCGAGTCTCCCCCCCCCAATCGGTCGCCATAAGCTCCGAACAGCTCGAATTCGATTTTTTTTCTTTTTTTTTTTGAATGAACGAATTTCGTTCGATTTTAAAGGAGGAAGGGCACGGTCCCATTTTTATTTTTCGAATTTGGGGAGGGCGAGAATTTGATTTCGAATTGCTTTGAACTGGGGAGGATTTTGTTTGTCGCGGCCATTGATTGTTTTCTTCATTCGATTTGGAACTGAGGAGCGAATTGTTTTGAACAGATAAGGAAGAGGGGGGAACGAAATAATGTTGTTTTGTACGAGAGGAGGCAACTAGGTCGACGGAAATCAGATAATAGGGTGTCTGTTGATTTGAGTGTATAAATTTTATATTTAAATTAAATCGATTAATTATTGTCCAGGCGTTTTAATCTCGTACGATCACACAATGAATCCGAATGCTACGAAATTTGAAATCCGACAATAATTCAATATTACGAACCCAATGGAACTGGTTTCGTCGAATTCCGAGACTGTTTGAAAAATGACTGTTTTTAATTATCGGTTCAAACAGTTAAATTCAAAACTGAGCAAGCAGTTTAAAATTCAATTCTGAAAGTTCGATTATCTTCGGTATTATCAATATGAATTTTAAAAGCTTTCGAAATATTTTTCTTCAACTTAAAATTGAAGATTCCAATTTTTTATTCAATTCAATAAATTAAATTTTTAAACTTTAATCGCAAATTTCAAAGTTAGATCGGGGGATTCAAATTAAATCATCGTTCAAATATTTAAAATTAATTAAATATTTTCAATTTAATTTGTTCAAAATTCTGGGTCGTTACAACCGTGTAACTCTCCGACGTGTTGGATAGAAACTGGAGAAAAGTTGATACTTAGGCCAGAGATGATTCGACAGACTTCAGATTGCATTGAGATCATTCGGCAACGAATGAAGGCAGCCCAAGACCGTCAGAAAAGTTACGCCGATAAGCGTCGTAAGGATTTGGAGTTCGACATTGGTGATATGGTTTTTGTGAAGATTTCTCCTCTGAAGAATGTTATTCGATTCGGGAAGAAAAGAAAATTGACTCCGAGATTTGTTGGACCATTCCTGATCATCGAGCGAATTGGAAAGCTCGTCTACAGGTTGGAATTACCGGAAAAGATGTCGGGTGTGCACAATGTTTTCCATGTATCGTATCTACGGAAGTATGTGCACGACTCAAGTACAGTGGTTTCTGTTGATAGCTGTGAAGATTTCGAAGTTGATCCAGTCGATAGAAGACCTCGTAAGCCGCTTCGTGTTGTGGAAACCGACACGAAACAGCTTAGGAGGAAGGTAGTTAAGTTGCTCAAGATACAATGGAGTGACGATGATAACGACTGTACGTGGGAGGTGGAAGAGAGGATGAAGGCAGCTCATCCTGAACTCTTCGAGGTATGGCCCCAAGGTGTCGTCTCATCTCACGATATTGTAACTTGTTCTAAGTCTTAGAATTCTGTACGCTAAGTTAGAATTGGATGCATGGTTTGTTGATTGCTATGGATGGTAGGCGTACAGAATAGTCCTTGATTGCTTTGTTTGCTTGGAATTTCGGGGGCGAAATTCCTAAGGGGGAGAGAATGTAACGACCCGTATTTTACGGATCGAAACATCATAAAATAATAAACGATTGGTTGCATTATTGATAAGTCGTTCAGAATTTTTTCTAAGTCCTAAGTCGGTTTGGACGAGTTAAGAGATAAAAGTCTGGGTCGAGTTGCCGACTTAAGGTTTTGACTGAGTTAAGAGATAGGTCGTATTGTCTTAAGTCGTATGGTGGTTTAGGTCGTGGGTTAGTTGGAGCGACCTATAGAATTATGCGACCTAAGTTTTAGTTAAGTGTTAGGTCGGCTGGGAAAGTTAGCGACCTAGTGATTCCGGGTTAGCGACTTAGTGATTAAGTTGTTAGGTCGGTTGGGACGACCTATAGAAGTTAGCGACCTATAGGAGTTAGCGACCTATAGGGTTGAGCGACTTAAGGATAGGCAGCGACTTAAGAGGGTTAGCGAGTTAGTGTAGTTAGGTCGGCAACGACCTAAGTAGTAGTGAGCGACTTAAGGAGTTAAGTCGTACGTGTTAAGTCGTAAGTATGTTAGGTCGCGAGGTAGTGTGCCTGTTAAGTCGTTGGGTTGCTGTAGCATGTGTTTTGGTTTAAGTCGTAAGTCGTATTCCCTGGTAAGTCGTAGGTCGGAGACCCAGTTAGGTCGTAGCCTAGTTGAGTCGTGACTGACTTAGGAGATAACCGTTAAGTCGTAAGTCGTATCTTTGTTAAGTCGCGTGGACCTATAGGTCGTATGGATACGGTTCTGCTAAGTGTTAAGTCGTAGGTCACACGCATTCTTAAGTCGTAGGTCGTTGAGTCGTGGGATGGCATAGCAGTTGAGTCGTTAAGTCGTATAGGAGCAGGTGTTAAGTCGCAACCGACTTAAGGGTTAGCTGCTAAGTCTTATGTCGAAAGTTCACTAAGTCGTAGTCTGTTAGGTTGAAGGCTTTGTTAAGTCGGAGGTGTCTTAGGTCGTAAGTCGGAGACGACTTATGGAGTTAGCCGAGTTACGACTTAGTGGATTTTCAGCTATAAATAGGAAGGGTTTTTCTCACTTTTTGGGATCCGGATTTTGAAGCGACGAAGTGCTGCCATTTTGAGAGCTCGACTTCTACACTTCTTCACTTCTTTTCTCCACTCTAATCTAGTGCTTCCTTTCATCCAAATCGAAGATCAAGATTGAAGATTCAAGAGCTAAAGTTGAAGATCTTCATCCATTGAAGTGAGATTTCTTCATTTGAAGCGGATTCGTGATAGATCAAGCTTGATCCTTCACTGTCCAGATCTGAAGCGTGTTGATTTGGGGTTGTTTAGGTGATTTGGTGAGTGGTGATTATCTCTCACACGGATCCAAAGGAGTATATCGGATTGTTGGCTCGGTTTGGTGTTAAAATAGTGATTTTCATGCATTTTCTTCATCCTAAGTGTAGATCCATGTAGATCCATTGTTCATGATGATTTGACAACCATTTTACTATGTGTTAACCTATGCAAGTTCATTCATCAAGATTGTAGAGATATTTCTCATGATTTCATGCTTGTTAGACTTTCAACTCTTTAATTACGAAATTGCCATTATTGTGATAGTTGTCTACTTAGATCATATTTGAATGCTTGATTGTTTGGATTAATGTTTGATTTGGTTGATTGCTATGAATTAGATGATTGATGATTTGATTTAGACCGGAGATGATTCAAAAGCTAAGGGAAAGGCTCTTGAATGGGGAAAGCTGCTCGTGGCATATGAAGCGGGATGATGAAGCTCTTATGCATAGACTCGATGAGGATGATGTTGAGATGAGACTTTGCGAGGATGTGATGAAGCGAAGTATGATATGAGATAGTCTTGGTCTAATCCAGACGGGATCATTCCAAGCACGTTGGTAACTCGGTGATATGATTCGAGTTAAGGGTAATGGATGCTTGAGAGGCGCTTGAGCTAGTATGAAAATAGTCATCAAGGAGGATGACTAGGAGGCTTGGATAACATCGTTGTTGAAGGTTCTAGCATGCTCTAAGCAAGAGTACGTTTGGGCAGATTCGATAGTCCCAACGGCCAACTGTTGATGGTCGAGTACTCTGGGCAGATTCGATAGTCCTAGGCACGGGCTGCGACGATGTGCGGGAGTTATGTCTAGAACCGGGGTTTCCATTAGCCCTTGACGGACGGCTGAAAGAATGTGCCAGTCATTCAATTAACGGTGATATCGAAGCAATGATAACAGTGATAGCCAGAGTCATGGATGTTTGGTTGTATCGTCATTCGGTCTCAAGAGCAGTGTTTTCTGGGTGCTTATCTGATCTTGGTTTAGGCCTTGGGGGTTTGTGCTTGGAAAACATCGCCCTTGACTCGAGTGATAATCTCTTTACTTTACATTGTATGCTCTGTTATGTTTGCTTCTGCTTAATGTGTGTCTAGGGGCTATCACTGTAGAAAGAGGTTGGAGTGGGAGGGATGTATTCCTATTCCTTTTTCCTTTATGCTCTTTTGGTATGTTGTTAGTTAATTTACTACTCACTAAGACTGTTGTCTGACTCAAGGCTTTATGTTTTTAAATCTTATTGCCTTGGGCTGTTCGTCCATTTTGGGACGGGCAGACTAGGTAGCAGGTGACAGGTGCTGTTCTCTTCTCACGATGTTGATATCGAAGACGAGCTAAAGGGTTGCATATTATCTTCTTTTATGTACTGGATGTTCCGCTGTTTGTATAATCTCTGAGTGATATGTAGTGAGGCTTGATGTATTGACTATTTGGATGTTTGTATTCAACTATTATGGAGTTTTATATGATGGCATTTTGTTCTGTAAAGCTTCACTATACATATGTTCTATTGTATTTTGTCCATGCGTTGTGAGTAATACGATAGATTCTGTTGTTTTAAATTACCTTGACAATCGTCCATGGTCACCTGGCACACTTTACAGCGCACTTTCTCTGGATTCGGTGCAGGGGTCATGGGCGGTCGTCACATTTGGTATCAGAGCATTGGTTAATCGATTTTACCCAACGCTCGCTGACGTAACTACGTATGAGAGACGTAATTGTATTTTGATGGATGATTACTATATATAATATAGTAGTTTAGCGGTAAGTTAGTCCTTTATGCAGTTGTTTCTCTAGATGTTCTGATCATTCCTTTTTATAGATATTGAGAATGAGTCGAAGAGGGAGACCAGCTGCTAGGGAAGGCCGTGCTACTGAGGGGACTACTGATTATGCAGCTATGTTCGAAGCTATGATGACTTCGATCATGAGAAGGATACCAGTTCCAGGGGCAGCAGTAGATGTTGGAGTTCAAGTCCAAACTCCAAAACCAGTGGATTTTGCTAAGTTGTGCAAGGACTATACTGCTCTTGGAGGAAAGGTTTTCTTGGGAACAAAATCAACTATTGAGGTCCAGCGATGGATAGATGCTTGTAGAAGGATCTTTGGTGATTTGGGAATTGATGATGCAACTAAGAGGAAGTTGGCATCAAGGCAGCTTCAAGGGAGAGCTTCTGATTGGTGGAACTCTATTACCATCAATACTCCGGAGGAAGAGATTACTTGGGAGCAATTCCAAGTCAGGTTTGAAGCTAAGTTCATTTCTACAGCTCAGAAGTCTGTTCTGTTCAAGAGGTTTGTGGAGCTCAAGCAAGATGGGAGACCAGTTCTTGAGTATGTTTCTGAGTTTGAGGCTTTGTCCAAGTATGCCCGGTCATATATTGAATCTGCTTATCAGAAGAATGAGAAGTTTGTGACAGGCTTGGACAGTTATCTTCGGAGAGAGTTGGTCGATCATTTGGACGATTCATTTGAGAAGCTTGTGGAGAAAGCTCTCAGGCATGAGAGTCTGTTTCCTAAGGAAGGATCTGTTGTTGCTGTGACCAGGGAAGAGTCTAAACCCCAGCAGGGTGGAAACAAGAAGAGGAAGCAGCAGCAGCAGAGGGGTAAGGATGGCCAGAAGAAGCCGAAAGGCGAGGTGACTTGCTACAATTGTCAGCAGAAGGGCCATTTCTCGAAGGATTGTAAGAATCCAAAGGTGCCGATGAAGTGTCACAACTGTGACAAGCCAGGTCATTTCAGGAAGAATTGTCCAGAACCGAGGAGGGACAAGCAGATTGTGCAAGCTTATGCTTTGGGAGCAGTTCCGTCGTCTTCGAAAGCTCCTACCGCTGAAGAGAAGGGAAAGAGTGTGGTGGTTCAAGGTACTCTTTTCTTATGTGGTGTTCCAGTTAGAGTTCTGTTCGATACTGGAGCGTCGCATTCGTTTGTTTGTAGTGAACTTGTAGGCCGGTTAGGTTTGGAACCGGATATTGTTGATAGGCCATTGGTTGTGACTAATCCAGTTGGGGGTTCATCTTGTTTGTGTATGTTATGCCGTAGTCTGATTGTATCGAGTCATGGTTGCTCTTTTGCTTGTGATTGTTTTGTTCTGAACTTTGCGGGGTTCAGAATTATTTTGGGTATGGACTGGCTTAGGAAGTATGCGGCTAAGGTTGATTGCGAAAGGTTGGAAGTGACGGTCGAGAATGTGGAGGGGCGAAAGGTTGTGATACGATGTAAGCATGAAGAAGGCATCTTCATGAGCTTCATGTATTCGCTAGTTGTTCCACGGGATGGACTGTCATTAGTGCCAATCGCGAATGGATTTGAGGATGTCTTTGACGAAGTCAAAGGGTTGCCGCCGCATAGAGAGATCGAGTTTCGTATAGATCTAGTTGAAGGAGCCAGGCCTGTTGTGATGCCTCTTAGGCGGATGGCGCCTAGGGAACAGCAAGAGTTGAGGGTGCAAGTTGATGATCTTTTGCAGAAAGGATTCAATCGGCGTAGTGTGTCCGAGTGGGGTGCACCAGTTGTGTTTGCAACCAAGGCAGATGGGTCGTTGAGATTGTGTGTGGATTATCGTGAGCTGAATAAGGTGACTAAGAAGAACAAGTATCCATTGCCGAGAATAGATGACTTGTTTGATTAGCTTCACGAGGCTAAGGTGTTTTCTCAGATGGATTTGGCAACGGGATTTCACCAGTTGAGAGTGGCTAAGGATAGTGTGCCGAAGACTGCTTTTCGAACACCATCCGGTTTCTTTGAGTGGTTGGTAATGCCGTTTGGGTTGACTAATGCGCCAGCATATTTTGTGGATCTTATGAATAGAGTGTTCAGAGATCAGTTGAACAAGTTCGTACTTGTGTTCGTGGATGATATTCTGATTTATTCCAGAACTGAAGAAGAGCACAAGGCGCACTTGCGTGTTGTTTTGGAGATCTTGCGGAAACATCAGCTGAAGGCTAAGTTTTCGAAGTGTCACTTCTGGAAGAGTGAAGTGAGGTTCTTAGGCCATGTGATTTCTGGAAGTGGAATAGCGGTTGATCCCGCTAAGGTGGCAGCAATCCAGGATTGGGTTAGACCTAAGAATGCATCTGATGTGAGAAGTTTTCTTGGATTAGCAGGATATTATCGACGGTTTATCAAAGACTTCTCCAAGATAGCTGCACCGTTAACAGGATTGACGAAGAAGTACCAAGTGTTCAGTTGGGATGCGAAGTGTGAGCAAGCTTTCGGAATCCTGAAAGAGAGATTGACGAGTGCTCCTGTTCTGACTATTCCTAGTGGGAATGATGAGATGGTGGTTTACACCGACGCATGTGGTACTGGACTTGGAGCAGTGCTGATGCAGAGAGATAAAGTTGTTGCGTATGCCAGTCGACAACTGAAGCCGCATGAAAGGAATTACCCGACTCATGATTTGGAGTTAGCGGCGATTGTTTTTGCTCTGAAGATGTGGAGACATTATCTATTGGGAGTTCGATTCGAATTGTTTATAGATCATAAGTCGTTGAAGTATCTTTTCTCCCAAAAGGATTTGAATCTTCGACAGCAACGTTGGCTAGAGTTTTTAGCATCGTATGATTTTGGTATAGCTTATACTCCGGGAAAAGGTAACGCAGTGGCAGATGCGTTAAGTCGAAGACATGCAGGATTGGGAGCCATGTTTTCAGAATGGAAGAGTCTCGAGTATTTAGCCGGATTTGACTTCAGGCCTAGATGTGAATTGGAACCTGAGATGTTGGCAAACTTATCGATAAGACCCACTCTTGTGGAAAGGATTGGCAAGAACCAAAAGCGAGATGATAAGCTTCTCAAGATTATCCGTGATTTGGAATCTGGATTGGATCCAGAAAAGGATAAAGGATTCGAGGTCGATCGAGAGGGTTGGTTTCGGAAGCAAGGACGACTAGTTGTTCCCGATATAGATGAATTGAGGAGTGAAGTTCTGAAGGAAAGTCATCACTCGAAGCTGACAATTCATCCAGGTGGAAATAAGATGTATCGGGATATGAAGAGAACCTACTACTGGGAAGGCATGAAGAAGGATGTTGGAAATTTTATTTCCAAGTGTATGAACTGCCAGTTGGTAAAAGCCGAACAGAAGAAGCCTAGTGGATTGCTTCAGCCATTAGAAGTTCCTACATGGAAGTGGGAGCAGATATCGATGGACTTTATTGATGGATTACCTAGAACCAGAACGGGAAACGAAGGTATTTGGGTCATTGTAGATCGTTTGACTAAGAGTGCGAGATTCATTCCTGTTCGATCGACTAGGACTGCATCAAAGTTGGCTGAGTTGTATGTTAAGTGGATAGTTCGATTCCATGGTATTCCGAAGAGTATAGTAAGCGATCGAGATCCATTGTTCACTAGTGGATTTTGGAAGAGCTTCCAGGAAGTTTTGGGAACCGAGTTGTGTTTGAGTACAGCTTATCACCCTCAGACAGATGGTCAGACCGAGAGAGTCAACCGAGTTTTGGAAGATCTTCTTAGAGCTTGTGTTTTGGATTTCGGAGGATCATGGGAAGATCACCTTCATTTGGTGGAGTTTTCATACAACAACAGTTACCAGTCAAGTATTGGTATGGCACCGTATGAGGCATTGTATGGAAGACCGTGTAACTCTCCGACGTGTTGGATAGAAACTGGAGAAAAGTTGATACTTGGGCCAGAGATGATTCGATAGACTTCAGATTGCATTGAGATCATTCGACAACGAATGAAGGCAGCCCAAGACCGTCAGAAAAGTTACGCCGATAAGCGTCGTAAGGATTTGGAGTTCGACGTTGGTGATATGGTTTTTGTGAAGATTTCTCCTCTGAAGAATGTTATTCGATTCGGGAAGAAAGGAAAATTGACTCCGAGATTTGTTGGACCATTCCTGATCATCGAGCGAATTGGAAAGCTCGCCTACAGGTTGGAATTACCGGAAAAGATGTCGGGTGTGCACAATGTTTTCCATGTATCGTATCTATGGAAGTATGTGCACGACTCAAGTACAGTGGTTTCTGCTGATAGCTGTGAAGATTTCGAAGTTGATCCAGTCGATAGAAGACCTCGTAAGCCGCTTCGTGTTGTGGAAACCGACACGAAACAGCTTAGGAGGAAGGTAGTTAAGTTGCTCAAGATACAATGGAGTGACGATGATAACGACTGTACGTGGGAGGTGGAAGAGAGGATGAAGGCAGCTCATCCTGAACTCTTCGAGGTATGGCCCTAAGGTGTCGTCTCATCTCACGATATTGTAACTTGTTCTAAGTCTTAGAATTCTGTACGCTAAGTTAGAATTGGATGCATGGTTTGTTGATTGCTATGGATGGTAGGCGTACAGAATAGTCCTTGATTGCTTTGTTTGCTTGGAATTTCGGGGGCGAAATTCCTAAGGGGGAGAGAATGTAACGACCCGTATTTTACGGATCGAAACATCGTAAAATAATTAACGATTGGTTGCATTGTTGATAAGTCGTTCAGAATTTTTTCTAAGTCCTAAGTCGGTTTGGACGAGTTAAGAGATAAAAGTCTGGGTCGAGTTGCCGACTTAAGGTTTTGACCGAGTTAAGAGATAGGTCGTATAGTCTTAAGTCGTATGGTGGTTTAGGTCGTGGGTTAGTTGGAGCAACCTATAGAATTATGTGACCTAAGTTTTAGTTAAGTGTTAGGTTGGCTGGGAAAGTTAGCGACCTAGTGATTCCGGGTTAGCGACTTAGTGATTAAGTTGTTAGGTCGGTTGGGACGACCTATAGAAGTTAGCGACCTATAGGAGTTAGCGACCTATAGGGTTGAGCGACTTAAGGATAGGCAGCGACTTAAGAGGGTTAGCGAGTTAGTGTAGTTAGGTCGGCAACGACCTAAGTAGTAGTGAGCGACTTAAGGAGTTAAGTCGTACGTGTTAAGTCGTAAGTATGTTAGGTCGCGAGGTAGTGTGCCTGTTAAGTCGTTGGGTTGCTGTAGCATGTGTTTTGGTTTAAGTCGTAAGTCGTATTCCCTGGTAAGTCGTAGGTCGGAGACCCAGTTAGGTCGTAGCCTAGTTGAGTCGTGACCGACTTAGGAGATAACCGTTAAGTCGTAAGTCGTATCTTTGTTAAGTCGCATGGACCTATAGGTCGTATGGATACGGTTCTGCTAAGTGTTAAGTCGTAGGTCACACGCATTCTTAAGTCGTAGGTTGTTGAGTCGTGGGATGGCATAGCAGTTGAGTCGTTAAGTCGTATAGGAGCAGGTGTTAAGTCGCAACCGACTTAAGGGTTAGCTGCTAAGTCTTATGTCGAAAGTTCACTAAGTCGTAGTCTGTTAGGTTGAAGGCTTTGTTAAGTCGAAGGTGTCTTAGGTCGTAAGTCGGAGACGACTTATGGAGTTAGCCGAGTTACGACTTAGTGGATCTTCAGCTATAAATAGGAAGGGTTTTTCTCACTTTTTGGGATCCGGATTTTGAAGCGACGAAGTGCTGCCATTTTGAGAGCTCGACTTCTACACTTCTTCACTTCTTTTCTCCACTCTAATCTAGTGCTTCCTTTCATCCAAATCGAAGATCAAGATTGAAGATTCAAGAGCTAAAGTTGAAGATCTTCATCCATTGAAGTGAGATTTCTTCATTTGAAGCGGATTCGTGATAGATCAAGCTTGATCCTACGCTGTCCAGATCTGAAGCTTGTTGATTTGGGGATGTTTAGGTGATTTGGTGAGTGGTGATTACCTCTCACACGGATCCAAAGGAGTATATCGGATTGTTGGCTCGATTTGGTGTTAAAATAGTGATTTTCATGCATTTTCTTCATCCTAAGTGTAGATCCATGTAGATCCATTGTTCATGATGATTTGACAACCATTTTACTATGTGTTAACCTATGCAAGTTCATTCATCAAGATTGTAGAGATATTTCTCATGATTTCATGCTTGTTAGACTTTCAACTCTTTAATTACGAAATTGCCATTATTGTGATAGTTGTCTACTTAGATCATATTTGAATGCTTGATTGTTTGGATTAATGTTTGATTTGGTTGATTGCTATGAATTAGATGATTGATGATTTGATTTAGACCGGAGATGATTCAAAAGCTAAGGGAAAGGCTCTTGAATGGGGAAAGCTGCTCGTGGCATATGAAGCGGGATGATGAAGCTCTTATGCATAGACTCGATGAGGATGATGTTGAGATGAGACTTTGCGAGGATGTGATGAAGCGAAGTATGATATGAGATAGTCTTGGTCTAATCCAGACGGGATCATTCCAAGCACGTTGGTAACTCGGTGATATGATTCGAGTTAAGGGTAATGGATGCTTGAGAGGCGCTTGAGCTAGTATGAAAATAGTCGTCAAGGAGGATGACTAGGAGGCTTGGATAACATCGTTGTTGAAGGTTCTAGCATGCTCTAAGTAAGAGTACGTTTGGGCAGATTCGATAGTCCCAATGGCCAACTGTTGATGGTCGAGTACTCTGGGCAGATTCGATAGTCCTAGGCACGGGCTGCGACGATGTGCGGGAGTTATGTCTAGAACCGGGGTTTCCATTAGCCCTTGACGGACGGCTGAAAGAATGTGCCGGTCATTCAATTAACGGTGATATCGAAGCAATGATAACAGTGATAGCCAGAGTCATGGATGTTTGGTTGTATCGTCATTCGGTCTCAAGAGCAGTGTTTTCTGGGTGCTTATCTGATCTTGGTTTAGGCCTTGGGGGTTTGTGCTTGGAAAACATCGCCCTTGACTCGAGTGATAATCTCTTTACTTTACATTGTATGCTCTGTTATGTTTGCTTCTGCTTAATGTGTGTCTGGGGGCTATCACTGTAGAAAGAGGTTGGAGTGGGAGGGATGTATTCCTATTCCTTTTTCCTTTATGCTCTTTTGGTATGTTGTTAGTTAATTTACTACTCACTAAGACTATTGTCTGACTCAAGGCTTTATGTTTTTAAATCTTATTGCCTTGGGCTGTTCGTCCATTTTGGGACGGACAGACTAGGTAGCAGGTGACAGGTGCTGTTCTCTTCTCACGATGCTGATATCGAAGACGAGCTAGAGGGTTGCATATTATCTTCTTTTATGTACTGGATGTTCCGCTGTTTGTATAATCTCTGAGTGATATGTAGTGAGGCTTGATGTATTGACTATTTGGATGTTTGTATTCAACTATTATGGAGTTTTATATGATGGCATTTTGTTCTGTAAAGCTTCACTATACATATGTTCTATTGTATTTTGTCCATGCGCTGTGAGTAATACGATAGATTCTGTTGTTTTAAATTACCTTGACAATCGTCCATGGTCACCTGGCACACTTTACAGCGCACTTTCTCTGGATTCGGTGCAGGGGTCATGGGCGGTCGTCACAGAAAGCGTTACAATTTTTTTGAAAATGTTATGATTCTGAAATGAATACTATTTAAAGTGAATAATGATATCAAATTTGATATGGTTTTGAAATGATATTATATTTTGATATAAATTATGAACTGTTTGAAATGAAATGACCACGGTGTTATAATAACGTTTGGTTGTTAAAGAGACCGGGATCGGATATTTTCATACTCTCTGCCAATACCGAAAACCACTTTAACAACTGTGTACGTGGTGGAGATTCCAGAATGAAGTAGGATGGTTTGGTGATGATTCTGTATGGTATTTACGTAGCCCTAACTCCCGTGAGTCGGGTTGATGTTGCTAAAACATGAGCCATGTCGGGCCAAGTGAGGTCATTCCTCCTATCGGACACATTTCTTCGATACCATTCTATTGCTTTTGTGATTTAATTGAGTGCACCCTTTGATTTGGGAGTGTGTCACGAGGTGGGCGGTAGTAGCTGCTATGCGTTACCACCAGTCCGGATCCGTAATCGGTATATCTACCCTGACATTGCCTCGAGTGCCGTGTCACATGCCCTATCGCGCCTCCTACGAGTTTGTTTTGTGTCGTACCTATGGAGTGCTCCTTGATAGCCCTCTTGCGAGTGGAGTTTACAGTATCTGTATAGAATATGGCATTATAAAAATGTGTTAATGGGGATATGGGTAACGCCTTAATGCTATTTTGATACTTTACTTTACTATAGACATATTATAATAGCGTATATTACTACATCGTAGATATTTCCATGGATCCTTAGAGGATGGTTATGCCAAACATCCTTTAAGTTACTTGTATTTCAGTTGATATTTCCCTTGAGTTGGATTTATTGATATAAGAATGTTAATCCTAACTCGAGTGTTTTGTGTTTTGCTTCACGCTCGGGTCAGACTGAGTGTCACAGCATTTGAGACGCACCTTTGGAGTTTGGAGCTTCGCTTGAAGATCCATCTATATCTATTCAGCTTCCAGCTATCCAGTTGTTTTGTTCAGATTTGTCATCTATTTGTATTTGAGACTACATTGTATTCGAGACTTCTGTTGTATCTTGTTTTTAACTCTGTTATATATATAGTAGCTTCATGAACTACAATTCATTTGTTTCCGCTGCTTATTATTGTAATACTCCGTGTCTGTGATTTATTTATTTACTGTATATGCTGAATTTTGCCAAATATAAATTAACAATCTGATATTTTGAGAAATTCAAGTCTGACATATGCGGATGCGAATGGTTGAAAATAACGGGTCATTACAGTTAGTATCAGAGCTCTGGTTTTAGGCAAAACTGAGCATATATAGTAAATTTAATTATAGAACCACCTTCGTTCGAGCTTAAATCTCTCCTTCTTTGATTCGGTCCCCTTTGAATTTTGGAACTTCCCCATTTGTTCTGAAATCCATCATGGTCTTTCCTATTCGTGTTCTTTTGATTCTGGAGTATCCCATAACTCCATTCCTGTTGATCTCTATGATGAAACCGGTGGTTCCACCAATCTAGTATGATTTGTAAAGGGGTGAAACTCCTTTACAACTGGCATTGATTCACCGGAGATTTATGTATCCTCGGTTTAGATGCTACTATCTCTTGCTATGCCCTAACGTTTCTCTAGTAGACGAACAGGGTAATTCTCTTGCGATCAGATGACGATTTGCCTCAGAATTGTACATCAATCTTATTCTTGAAGTATCGGTTGACCCAGTTAAGGTCAGCCGCGATTAATATTAGTATATCCATCTTTTCTCTTTCGCTATTTAATTATCTTATCTCCCTTCCGAGCCTATCTTCTAGTTAGAATTCTTTTGATTAGAGTCCCTCTGAATTTGAATCTCTATCCTTGTTTTGAAATCCATTTTTAAATCTTCGAGTGAGAGAGTGTATTTGTATTTATATAAATTGTTTTATAGTGTGTTGTTTGAGTTCTTAAGTTAGAATTTTGGGTTTCGATCGATTCATCTGATCAACGATATCGATAGAAATTCCAAAACATTTGAACAGAGCAAACTGACACAATATTATTTTTCGAATTTGGTAATGAAATAAATTTTGTATGATTATATTATATATATGTAAATTTTCTGAAATTGAATAGCTAAATGAAATGGTTGTTAGAAATGATAATGCTAAAATTTTCATTTATTATTTTATTAACATTTCTAAACCATTAACTATTATTGTATATTATAGGGAAATGAAAATTTTAAAGCAGGGTATATGAATTAGATTTGATAATGAAATCAATTTAAAATAAGGATTTGAGGATTAAATTCCCGGTACATTTCAAAGTTTGGTTTTAAAGTTCTGAAAAGTATGGTTATTTAAAAGTATTTTCGAATAGAAATTGTTTCCAAAGAATTTTAAAGGTTTTAAATCAGTACTCTCTTCTTTTGCCGCTGGAAAATAATTTCGGTGATGACTGCAGCATCATCGACCTTCATTTTTGACTTTCAAAGTGGAGAAATGAGTTAGTAGCTTTGCTACACTTTTGTTTTGGAAATGGATTTGATTTGGAATTCTTGAATATGATTTGATTTGTATAATATATATGTATATAATTATTTCAAAATAGTTTGAAGTGAAACCGGAAATTTGAATCTTAAGTTTTATATTAAGAAACAGTTTCAATTATTGAAATAAAGTGAAATGTTTAAATAATTGGAATATCTAAAAAGATAAATGAAATTTAACCAACTAGAAATAGTTGAATTTGAATAAAACTTATTTGTGTAATACAAAATTTCATTCTAGTATATAACTTGCCTAAAATATGCAAAAAGTTAAAATGTTAGGGTATAATAAAGGGTTGTACAAGAAGAAAACTTAAGTAATAAATTGTTCAAACTGAAATCTGGCTTAATATAAATGTTGTAGATAGAAGAAAAATTTGTATATTATTTTATTGCACTCATAAACATTTATATAACTTACCTAGAAAGTTTAAATGTAATTAGAATGAAATTGGATAATAAATTGGATAATAAAAAGGAAATTTTATTTGTTGAATAAAATATGGTTATAAAATGTATACACCTAAAATATGTTGCAAAATATGAACTTAAGAATAGTGAACTTGAATTTTTGAGGAATCAACTTAGCTGAAGATAAATGGATAAAATAAATAAGTTAATTTAAAAATGAATTTGTTTGAAAGAAATGTTGATAAAATGAAATAAAATCAAATTTTAATTTGAATGACTATTTATTAGTTGAATAAAATGGATTAAACCAAATTATTGAATATTAATTTATTTAAAATTGAAATCTATATGGTTTTGAATAGTAAAAGTTGAATGTTGAGGTGGAATTTACTATGGTTGATCTAATAAATTTAATAAATGAGTAAAATAAAACAAATCTTGTTGTGAAAATTGTGCAATAAATGTTAATAAATTTGAAACAAATCAATTGAATGAAAATATATGAAATGAAATCAATCAAATGTGAACAACATAAATTAAATGTAGTTTATATGGTTTCAAACTAATTGTTTTATCTTGTCTTTCAATTTATTTTTCTTTCTGGTTGTTTTTATTCTCCTACCTCCTTCCTTTTCGGGGATAAAAAGTTTTGAGTGGGGGAGAGTGTAACGACCCGTAAATTTTAACTATTTTAATAACATATTTAAGATGAAATTTTGTGGAATTTTAAACAATTGAATTTGGAAATGAAAAATTTTATATTTGGAATACGTATATTTAAACATAGCAAATGGTAAATTTTCATCTGATAATATGGAAGTTTATTTTATTATGTAATTCTATTCCAATTTAAATCAGTTAATATTTGATGATAATAAAATATTTTCCTAACCTGAATATTTTTATATAATAAATTTGTAAATCGTCCTCTGAGTGAGACGTCATATTTCGTTTCATCAAATTTGGACTTCCACAGCTCCGTTTATCTTATTTTCTGCATTTTTGCAGCATTTTCGGTAGCGAAAATTTGAGTTTTTATAATTCGATAGTATCGCTGATATCTGTGTACCGTTCCATTCGCCTCGTTATGCTGATCTCCGCAGTATATTTATTTCTGTATTCTGAGGTCCGGTACGCGACGGCAACAATAAAACGGTGCGTCGTATCGGTACCATAAATTGTGATTGTTAGCTTTCTTTGCTTTTCAAATTCTGATCGTACAGCCCAAGCAATCTAATAAATTGCTTTAAATTGTATTACCTGAAATTGATAGCTGGCATCCCATCACTTCAATTAATTAATTGCCGATACGCTCATTTTGGGTCTCTTCGCTTTCTTTACTATTCTTGATTATACATAACGTTATATATATTTATTTCCTCCTGTAACTTTCTTGCTCCTCTTCCATTTTTCTCCTTCTTTCTTTTCTCTCAAACCCACCTTTCTCTGAAAGAAAAATGGATCAAAGCTGCCTTCGCCTCCACTTTTCCATGTCCATCTCCAAAGCCTCAGCCACCAGCTCCGCTACTCGAACCCCGTGCTCCGCCCTCCCATCACCGTGCCACGCCCATCACCTTCACCATCACGGCCAAGCTTCAGCCGTATCAACCCGAGGCCCTCTACTTCGACAACCTTCCCACTCTTGTAGCCACCCACCTTGCCGTACGACAACTGACACCATTCACGTCATCTCCATTGAGCACCGAACCCGCCTCCTCTAGCCGGCACTTCCTCTCAACTGAGCACCATCCACGACCTTCCGCCTCGCCTCACACTAAGGCAACCACCCTCTACCTGACCAACACAGCTCCGACTTGCTTCCTCTCTCTGTCATTTGCCAGTTTGCTCTGGTCTATCTCGGGTAGTGATCTCATCTTACATATTTTATAATATATATAAGTTATAATATGTTATAATACGTTATAATATGTTGTTTCATACGTTTTGAGTTATGTATAATCGGTTGTGTTTTGTTTTGTATGATCTGTATATATTTTTATATAAGTAATACGTTATATATATTACTGTTTATGGCATATAAGTTTACAGTTTATATATATATGGTATATATATTTATGTTAGTATTATATGTGTAAAGGTTTTTAAAAAAATATGCTTTCTATGTTATTAACTATAGTGTCTGTTGGGTTTTCGAATATATATGTAGCTATGGAATAAAGGTATGCTAATATTATATATATATATATATTGCATGTTACTATTCACTTAATCTTGTTTGTAGTATGTAAATTTTATTAGCTTTATGTAAGATCTAGTTGTTTTATATATATAATATGTTCAGGTTTCTACAATTTTCCAGTAAAGTATATGTGTTGACTTTGGTATTATATAGATATATATATATATATATATCATGTGTTTGATATCTTTTTATATATATAGATTTTGATTCGAGTATAATGTATATATAATAAGTTTTTGTGTTTTCTGTTGATAGTTGAAATGTAACATATGCATTCGTTTATTTAATATTATTTTAAACTGTTATATAAATGAGTGAGTTACATATTTTCGTATTGGGTTATTTTTCAATGGTACGCGAATACAAAGACTTCATATTAGTATATATTTATGTATCAAAGTCTTGTTTATAAAAATAGGTCACAGTATGTTATAAATGTTTCCAGATGGTTGCATATCAGCTTACATAGCTTATCTCAATTTATTTTATAAAAGTTTGTTATTATATGACATATATGTTTACAGTATGTTTATATATATATATATAGTTTATACATATGCATATAGGCTATATAATATATATGTAGTTATTTGTTAGTTTAATTTATATATAACAGTTACAGTATATAAAAACATATAAATATACAACCTATGGAAATTTAAAACAATATATTATAAAAACTAAGTTATGTTGGTTTCATAATAAATATTGATTTTTGAAATATGATACGACGGTTTTATTTGGACAATTGGTTTTAAAATACATATAGATGTATATAGATTTTAAATATGTATTTTTATTGAATATTGGTTGTAGGGAAAATAATAATATAACAATGTATATATTTTTAGTTTATATCAAAACCGGTTTGATTTGTTTTCATCGATTCCTATCTATCAGCTCTATCCGTCGAGTTCATGTCAATCTTGTTTTGCTTTGGAATTCGTGCATGGATTCGTAACTCCTCCCATTTTCGTTCATCTCCAGCCTCGAATGGTGAGCAATCACTCATGATTAACGTTCTTATATTCATTAAATGTGATTTCAATTGAAACAACAATTGAAATATGCTGCTGTTAGTTATTTTAAATTGTTATATATATGCTTTTACCTGTATCTGTTCACCTGTGACATCTGACACCATTATATGTTATTTATATTGATGATATATGCCTGTTTTGATATGTTATACTTTTATTATCACATATATTATCACTCTACAAGTTCCCTATTAGTATAGAATTCCCTATGGGTTGAAATGATACATACCCGAACGATCTTGTAGGATATGAGAAAATCATTATGGGTTGAAATGATAAACCCAAGCGATTTTCACTGACATTTAATTTGGGATTGTAGGTTGAAAAGATATATACTCGTATATATTTAAATTGCGGATTGAAATGATAAATATCAGCATCACTTGACCATAGGATATAGAATTATATACAGACACCGTTGGTCTATATTTATATATATGTTGAAAATGATTTTTCAAGGTTTTGAAAAGAAAAATATGTGATTTTAATAACTATTGATTTTAAGATATTATACATATAAAATGTATTTTGTAAATGTTTAAATTTTAGATTTTTAAAATTATATGTTTTGAAAAATTTAAAGTTATAAATTAGTTTGGAATTTTAAATTTTAAGATTTTTACTTATAATTTTCTATTTTAATATATATATATATGTATGTATGTATGTATGTAGATTTAATAAAAATATAAATTTTAATAATAAGATTTAATTTAATAACTTTTAATTTAACTAGTATATAATATGTTTAAGTATTTACTTAAATTGATATTAACATTTTTAAAATAGATTTTATAACTTTAAAAATAAAGGTTGGGAAGATAAATGAATGTTGACTTTGAATTTAATTTGGGTTATAATTTGATTTAAATAAGAATTTATTTGAAATTATTGATTTTAGACGTTGAAATTATAACTTATAACTTGATTGATAAAAAGTGATTTAAATAAATATTTGCAACTTTAATTAAAATTGAGACTGAATATTTAATATTGATTTAAATTTATAAATTGAGATTATATTTTAATTATTACTTAAATTGATTAAGTGATTGGTTTCTAATTTGAATAAAATTAGAGTTAAATGTGGAAATATAAGTAAAATTTATATTGTAAATGTTTGAATATTTAAACTTGGATCTTTGAACTTTAAATGGAAATGGTTAAACTTGAATTGATTTAAATTGAATGTTGGAATTTAAGATGATTTGAATTGACTTGCGAAATTGGAGGAAACTATTTCATTATATAGAGTGTTATGATTTTTAAAGTGTTATGGTTTCAAAAGTGTTATGATTTCAAAAGTGCTATGGTTTTGAAAGCGTTACAATTTTTTTGAAAATGTTATGATTCTGAAATGAATACTATTTAAAGTGAATAATGATATCGAATTTGATATGGTTTTGAAATGATATGATATTTTGATATGAATTACGAACTGTTTGAAATGAAATGACCACGGTGTTATAATAATGTTTGGTTGTTAAAGAGACCGGGATCGGATATTGTCATACTCTCTACCAATACCGAAAACCACTTTAACAACTGTGTACGTGGTGGAGATTCCATAATGAAGTAGGATGGTTTGGTGACAATTCTGTATGGTATTTACGTAGCCCTGACTCCCGTGAGTCAGGTTGATGTGGCTAAAACATTAGCCATGCCGGGCCAAGTGAGGTCATTCCTCATATCAGACACATTTCTTTGATAGCATTTTATTGCTTTTGTGATTTAATTTGGTGCACCCTTTGATTTGGGAGTGTGTCACGAGGTGGGCGGTAGTAGCTGCTATGCGTTACCACCAGTTCGGATCCGCAAATGGTATATCTACCCTGGCATTGCCTCGAGTGCCGTGTCACATGCCCTATTGCACCTTCTACGAGTTTGTTTTGTGTCGTACCTATGGAGTGCTCCCTGATAGCCCTCTTGCGAGTGGAGTTTACAGTATCTGTATAGACTACGGCATTATAAAAATGTGTTAAGGGGGATATGGGTAACGCTATTTTGATACTTTACTGTACTATAGACATATTATAATAGCGTATATTACTACATAGCAGATAGTTCCACGGATCCTTAGAGGATGGTTATCCCAAACATCCTTTAAGTTACTTGTATTTCAGTTGATATTTCCCTTGAGTTGGATTTATTGATATAAGAATGTTAATCCTGACTCGAGTGTTTTGTCTTTTGCTTTACGCTCGGGTCAGACTGAGTGTTACAGCATTTGAGACGCACCTTTGGAGTTTGGAGCTTCGCTTGGAGATCCATCTATATCTATTCAGCTTCCAGCTATCCAGTTGTTTTGTTCAGATTTGTCATCTGTTTGTATTTGAGACTACATTGTATTCGAGACTTCTGTTGTATCTTGTTTTTAACTCTGTTATATATATAGTAGCTTCATGAACTACTATTCATTTGTTTATGCTGCTTATTATTGTAATACTCTGTGTCTGTGATTCTGTGATTTATTTATTTACTATATATGCTGAGTTTTGCTAAATATAAATTAACAATCTGATATTTTGAGCAATTCAAGTCTGACATGTGCGGATGCGAATGGTTGAAAATAGTGGGTCGTTATAGCTGACTTTGATCAGTATTAAAAAAAAGGCTGCTCGTGCATGTGTGTGACCTGAAATTTGTAGAAGGAGAAATTTAGCGGATTATAAAGGTAATTTAATTAGTTTTAAACAGTCTTAAAATTTTAATTTAATTAATTTATGTATCTCAATGTTAATAAAATTCATAAATTTCTTGTACGAGGTCGGAATTTCGCAAAAAAAAGATGTTGGATCCGTGATGTGAGATACATTATGTAATAAATTTGGAATGGGAACGATTAACAGTTTCGAAAAATCAAGGTGAGTAAAACTCACTCGACTTAGATTACTGTTTAATTTAAATTGTTGAAATTTAATTGATGAATGATTGGATGGATGGATAATTATTATTATAAGTTGGATGTTATATTGTATATATAGTAGTATATGTATTAGTAGTTGGATATATTTCCCGCCTATTGGAGCTTATGACACCCTATGCGCCCCGCATAATAGCGGATGACCCCATATACCGAGATATCCCCTTCGAAGTTGGATTGGTATTTTTATGTTGTATTAACATATGTTGATGCAGGGAAACAGGTTGGAGGGATCCAACTGGATTCCTCAAATATATATTGATTGTTTTCATATATAGTGATATATGATGTGAATTGATAATATGTTATAGATTATTGTTGTGATGTGAATTCTTGGATGCTATAGTAGCACTGGCCTAACTTTTGGTATTTTAAATACTATAAGTATTATTTTTAGAATTTTAAAGGATTTAAAAGGAGATTTTGAATGTAAAAATATTTATATCAAAATTTGGATTATCTTTAAGAAATTGATTTGGATAAAAAAATTGATTTGGGGTTGTATTTAACTATTCGTAAGAATATTTTAAATATAGATTTTTAAAATAATTTATATAAAGGATTTTTACATGATGGATTTTTAAACGATATTTCTGGAAAATATGAAAAGAAGTTGAAATAGATATTAAAAATAGATTGGTAGAAATGAATAGAATTTATAAGGAATTGAATTTATAAAATGGAATTTTATAAATGAGATTATTTTTATAAAAAGTGAAACTCGAAGAAGTTATAAATTTATAGACGATGTTTATAAATAAAAAAAATTGATAACAAATGAAAATTTGGGAATATAAAATTTATAGGGTGAATTTGTATTAGGATATGGAAATAGGGTTGGGAAAAAATAGTGGATACTATTTTTGAAAAGTGAAAATGGATAGGATGTCGGAATGGAATCGTTGGGTTGTAAATCGAGAGGATTTATAAATTGAATTGGTTATTGGAATTTTAAAAAAATATATCTTTAATTTTAAGAATTTAAGTTTGTTTTTAAAAGGAAAATGTTATATATCCAATTATGAAATTTTGAACTAGTAGAATTATAGTACATCGAAAAGTGAATTTTCAAATACTTAATACTTATTTAATAAATTCTAATTTTAAAAATCAACTTTGAAATTGATTTGTTTATATATAAAAAATGAGTTAATGATGTTTATAAAAAGGGTTTTGATATTTTTAAATGACTACTTAAACTTGTTTTTAAAAGTAAATTATTATTCTTTTAAATACTTATTATATATATATATATATATAGAGAGAGAGTTTTGAAGTAATTGAACATTTTTAAATGGGGTTTATAAATGGATATGATTTTGAGGAGAGGAATTTTACAAGGAATTTGGAGGAAATGGAATTTCAAAATGTTGAATATAGGAACTTTCGAAAATGAAATCTGAATTCATAAAAGAAGTTATAAATTGTTGAATGGGATTATAAATAAGTATACTAGGTTTTGGGAATTGTTAAAGGGAATTTATTAATGATTCCGGAGATGTATGAGATAAATTACGAAATATTCTCTGAAGCGTTGATATTTGAAGTGATTTTGGAAAATAAGACTTAAAATGTTTTCCTAAGTATTAAAATGGAAATTTGGAAATATTTCTATGTGTTGAAATGGTTTAGAAATATCCTGTTATGGATTTAAGTATTTGAAATTGTTTTCAAATATTGGAATATGGAAAGAAAATTGAATATATACCTTTGTAAAGGTATTTTGAAATGAATATTTTGGAAGAAAATTATAATATGGGCCTAGTGACTGCTTATGGATGTTATTGATAGTTAAATAACCGACTATCAAATATTGGCCAATTTCGTTGATTGTTTCGAAGAGATCGGGATCAGATTTAATTATCCGAAAACCACTTCGATCTGATTTGAGCGTTACGATTGGATATCGTGAAGATAGTGAAGACGGTGATTCGGTTTGTCCAAACCCAGGACAACTTGTATGGACGGATGTTATCAGAACATCGTCATTGGAGAACGATGAGCATTCTAAGTGAAATTGTTCTTGAAAGGTAATCGTAGCCTCAAGCCTCATCAACTGGAATGACTGAAAATCAGGGGATATGCAACAAGGCTAAGTGGGTCGCACCCAATTAGAGTATGTTATCACCTTTCTAGATACCCACGGATATATTATAAATTATGGATATGGTGATGCATGCAAAAGAGCTCTCGATAAGGGTGGGAACAATCGGGGTGATAACATATTCGGTTCTATCCAGGTTAGGGATAGGGCCGGTCTTGTGTTGTAGGGTATCCCGACGAGGTCCTCGGTACATTTTTCTAGATGTGTACCATGATAGGTAGTACCCCAGTGCCTAGTCACTGTATGGAATCTATTCTCCAATAAGCACAGTACGGTTTTGATTGTGCCCAACTATGCTGAAACGTGAGATGCAAGCATTTCAGCTATTTTCTATTTATTTTGTTCAGACACTATTATAATATCAGACGATTTTGATAAAAATGTTTTGGTTATCGTAATGGAAAAACCCATCGTGTTTATGTGTGTCGTGGTCTTACGAGATACCTTTGTTTTTCAAAGGATTTTGATAACTTTAATAATTCAAATTGGGTGTGTTTTCTCACGCTGGTTTTCCAGACTGATTTGGGTTTATTTATTTATAATGCTCGGGTAAGATGGAGTATTACAGATTCATGATAGGATGCTATGGAGCTCAGGAGACGAGTTGGATGACAAAGATGTATTTTCGTATTGGATTTATATTTCAGCTGTGTGAGGACAAGTTATTAAACTGTCCAGATTGATTGTTGTCTATTGTACTCTGATAGTGGTATGTATATTAACAGTACAGTTCTTGTATTTAAAATCTGCTATTATATATTATATCTTGTTCCGCTGCGTTTGTGAGATTCTGTGTTGTTGTTTCTATTTTCCTTCTACCTTTTTCTTCTTTACCCTAGCAATCGGTATTTTCGACACTTGAATACTCGACATGTTATATAGTGAACGTATTGACGTCGATTTTCGAGAGTCGAAAATCCCGGTTCGTTACACTTGGTATCAAAACTGATGGTTAAGTGAGAACCTTGGCTTTGGTGAGAATTACTCATTAGAGATTGGGTCAGTAGTACTCTAGAATGAGTCTGAGTGTATTAATAGATATGAGCGCATATTTGTTAGTGAAAAAAAATTGTTTTATATTGTGTTGGTTGATTTATTGAGTGGCTTATGAATTATGGTCGGCACAGTCCGTACAACTGTATCGATAGGGGATTCTAAACAATTGAATAGAGCAATTCGACATAGTACTGTTTTGAAATGGGGTAAATGAAATAATTTTACCCAAAGATATATTTTGATATAAAGGAAATAGTTATCTGGAATTATTATAGTAGATTGATGTGTTTGGTTATTATTATATAATCAAACAATATTATAAAAAAATTGTAATGAGATATAAAAAAAAAGGAAAATTGAATAAGTGTGAAGTATACAAACAAATTAAAAACTAAAGTGGATCCAAACTAGAATTCAAGAATTTAAATCCCTGAGGGTTTGGAAAATATTTTCAGAAAGTTATGGAAATGAAATTGGTGTTATTTTGGAAATATTTTAGAAATGAATAATAGTAGTATTTTTGGAATATTTCTGAATAGAAAATGTTTAAAATGGATTTTGGAAGAGATACAACACTGAACTCACTTCAATCGTTGGAAAATAATTCTGGCGATGACTACAGCATCATCCGTATTCATTTTTGAGTTTCTAGGTAACGGATTGCTACAGTAGCAATTTGATATGGAGATTTTGTGGAAAAAACAAATGCTATTTTAGAAATTCCGAAGGAATTGTTTTGGATAAAAATCAAGTTAGATTTTGAAATTTGAAGGAAATGGTTTGTTAAAATGAAGTTATATATATATATATAATTTCAAATGATTTGAAATAAGAACCGGGTGTTTGAATTCTGAAATTTCTAATTAAATGAGAAGTGAAATCAGAAGAGAATAAGTTTTTGAAATAAAACTTGGAAAAAAATAACTTCAAGATGAATTAAAATTTAACTCATGTAAGTTAAATAAATTGGATTTGTAAAAGAAAATTTGTAGGAATTGGAATTTAACTTAAGCAAAAGAAAGTAAATCGATAAATGAAGTGATTATAATAAATGGAATGAAATTAATAGAATGTAATGAGGTTAACTAAATATAAAAGCATATGAATATGAATATGTGGATGGAACAAATAAATATAAGTAAAGAAGTGTGGAAAATTTTGAAATTTGAATTAAATCTTACTTGATTAAATTGAATGAATTAAAAATAATTTTGTTTGGAGTGAAATTTAATTTAAGTATGAATAACTCGAATATGGTTTTGAAATATTGGTTAAAAGGAATTGAAATTTAAATTAAATTAAAGTATGATTGGATTAGAAATAAAATCGAATTGAAGTGAATAAAAATTATGAGTGATAAAATGATTATGTAACTATAATCCATAAAATTTTAAATAGAATAAAATTTAAGGGAAGAATTATGGGATGGTGAATAAATAAGTTTATATAGCTTATAAAAATTGAAATTAATGGAATAAAAGTATACTTAGTGTAACGATGTAACAACCCGGGATTTGCATTACCAATTAATAAATAAAAGTTAGGTTTTTTATTTATTTTAATGAAGCATAAAAGGATTTGGAATAATAAAATTTATTATTTGAAAAGGCTATTTTAATTAAATGGGAAATATGGGATTTTAAAATGAGGATAAAATGTTATTTTTGGAAAGTTAAATATTTGAGGAGAGATTTTAAAATGGGTTTGGATAAGAAAAAAAAATGAGTTTTATAAACATATATGAACACTTAGACTAATTTTTGAAAACATGTAAATAACTCTCTTCTTATTGGGTTACAAAACCTAACCCAATAACCCACCCTAAACCTCCTCTATAAATTATCTCATACTCTCGTAACCTCATTCATTCAACCCTAATCAAAACCCTAATCATTTCCTAAAGCTTTCATAACAAAAATGGCCTCTATCTTCATCTCCTTCTAGTTTTAGCTTATGCAAGTCATTCTATGCAAAGGTAATGCAAATACCCACCTCAAATCCATTTTTATATCTTTCTCATTTCTGAAATGTATTTGGTAACACATGTTTTATGTGTTTTTTTGATCTTATAGCCTCCTAATCATCTTTTGCTAACTTGGGTTGATGCTATAATAGTCTTTGTTGCTTTCAAGAGAGGTATATTGCTAAAAACCTCTTCTAATATGTGTTTAATCATCTTTTGATTTTGGTAATCAGTTAGTAACACATGTTTTATTATGTAACATGTGAATCATAGCTCTTTGATCATCTTTGCTTTCATTTTGGGGTGTGCACATAAGGTACTTGTAGTATATGCTAGCTGAAATTATAATTAGTTTATTTTTGTTAGTAAATTAGGCATATCTCATTCATCTTAAATCGGAATTAAGATTTTCTTAAAGTTCTGGAAAGCTTATTCTGTACCCTATAACTATTATGTTTTGTGCTTTGCCTAATTTTGAGGTTTGAATGGCCGAAATCATGCTTGTTTGTCGCTGACCTGACAACAAACTACAGGGTTGATAAAATAAAAACCTGAAATTGATTTGGCCATAAGTTACTCGTTTCTTATCCAAATCTAATAATTTTGGATGTTCTGGAAAGCTTAGATTTAGGGCTAAAACTTTCATGTTTTGAGTTTCACGAAATTTCAAAGTTAATTTGGTCAAAACTGTGCATTCTTACAACTGTCCCGAGAGCACAACGACAGTGATATAAAATTTAGATCTGAGAATTGTTTTTGTCATAGAATTTTCATCTCTGGTCGGAATTGGACGATCTTGGTCATTCCGGAAAGCTTAGAAACTAAGCTACAACTTTCATTTTATTCATTTTGCCTGAATTTGAAGTTTACTATGCCAAAATTGTGGTTTTTCATCTCTGGCCAGTTAGTGCATAGCTATAGGCCTTAAGTCTCTTTTCTCCCGTTGTTTTCAGCGTAGAACCCCGACTTTGCGACGCCATCCCGGCCTCGTCCTTTGTCGGATTTCATCGTTTTTGGTCTCGTTAAAAAGATGAGATCGAGATCTTTAACCATGCAAAGTTTGGTTTAGATCTGGATGCATTAGATACTTCGTTTCTATTGCCGAAGTAGCACCCAGAAACTGTTTTACAATTGTGATCATTTTCAGTTATCGTCGGACCAACTTTGAAACATTGTCGTTTCTTCGTTTCAAGTCAAAATCGAACGATTCTTATTGCATATAAAAGTAGGAGTACTTTTCTACGCTCCTACAAATTTTCATCAAGATCTGAGTTCATGTGACCCTTCGACCATGTCGTCGAAGTGGGACATTTACACTGTTTTGACACAGTAAAGTTTTATGATTTTTGTCCGACTTTGAGACGACGTCGTTTCTTCGTTTCAAGTCGGAATTTCTCGATTCTTTTTGCAGTTTGGAGCAGGGATGTTGGACTATATGCCTACCGATTTTCATGCCATTCGGATTCAGTTTGCTGGTCCGAATAATTTTCCGAACTTGGGTTCGCGTCATTTTTGGACTATTTTCCAACACTTAGAATATTTTCAGTGATTTTCTAGTTTTATTGATTTCTTTGAGATTTGTCTCTAGATTTCGTACACGGGTTTTATGAATTATTTTCAAAGGATTTTTCACTCCTAAATGGCTTTCGAATTTATTATATAATATTATTTTTAATTATTAAATTAATTACTCCATAATAGGAGAGTTTTCAAAAGCCGTTTTAAAGTGATTTCAAAATAAATTATAAATCCGTTTCGCACCATTATTTTCTATAATAATAATCTCACACTCACTTTTTAGCACGTCGAGCGAAGTGGAAAGGTGCTTAAACGGTTAGGAAATCTTCGGCCTATGGAACCGTGTGTATTTTCTTTCCGGTTAATCCCCGACCTATTCGATTGATCGTTTTGACCTTTGGGTCTAGTTTACCGATGATACGAGGTGGACTTTTTATTGTTTGGAGTGTGAGCTTGCTATTGGTTAGTAAACCGTTTAGTGCGAACGTGGGGTATGGGACTCATTGTTAACACTTTACGGGTTCCTCTCCAAGAAGTTAGTGACACATTAGCCTCTGGGCGGCCAGTACTGGACCTCTGGGTCACCACGCCTCTGGGCAACCGTCTCTGGACACCTGCTCTATGGAGCAGTTTATTTTTCGGCATGCGCCTCTGGGCCTTTATCCTTCTGGGAAGGATCTTTCCGTCTCGCGCGTTCCGCATCTGTGCGAGTGATCGATCACAACTCTACAGTACTTGGCAACAACGACTCTGGTCGGTGCACGTGCAATATTGGTATTATTTGATGATTTTTTTATATCCATTCGAGTACCGCCATTCGGTGTTGGTTCTATGGAACCATACGATGTAAGTGCGATCGCCTTGTGGATTCACAGTGTCTCTGGACACTGCTTTTCAGTGTTGGATTTCATTGACTTTTCAGTATATCCCCATTGCTCTTTGGAGCATCGATCTTTGCTTGGGCATTGATTACAGACTCTGGTCACTCTTGGGATTATTGCCTATGGGCATCTTTTTATGGCTTTGGCTACGCCGATGATATAAGGCGATTTTATTTATTCTACACTTTGGTGTTGATTTCTCTTTGGAGATTTTTATTGTTTATTGATGATTAGGGATCGTCATTATATTCATGTGGTTCATAATATACTTCTCTTTGGATAAGTACCGTTTTATTTATGTACCGCATTATTATATATCTCAGTTATTACTGATTGTTTAGCTAGCCTGACCCGAGTGTTTTCGCTCGGATCAGACCGAGTTGTTTCAGGTTAGGTCTCTGGACTTAGCTTCTGTGCTTCCGCTTGGACATTATCTGCTATGCTGATAGATAGCGCTTTTATTTGTCCACTATTCCGCTACTCTGTTATTATTCAGACTTTGATATGTACATATTTTTGACTCACATGTGTGAGCAGTGGCTTTGTATCCACTTATAGTATTTGGATCTATATTGACGATGTATTGTTCTGGGATTTTATATCTGTTATGTGATTCTGTTCTGTGATGTTTTATCATTTTATTACTATGCTTATTCTGATAGATCTTTAGCCATTGTAATTTCGTTATAAATATTTATTGAATATGTCGAACCACTTGAAAAAAATAAGAGATACCACCCTTTCGACGTATTCAGTAGATAGTTATAGCTTGATTACAAATGGTCGCTTCCACTATACTCTATTCTCCGCTTTAACAGACAGTGTTACTCCCGTAATACTCTTTGTTATAGTGGGTCTCAGAGTGGGGCGTTACAGCTTGGTATCAGAGCCTGGTTTTAGGAATAAGCATAATAAACACAAAACAGATACACTTAGTACAATACATTTTAAATTAGATCCGAATTAAATCAAATCCCTTCCTTATGTTTATTGATAGATAAGTTAGGAATATGTATAAGAATCCGTTATATTCCGTAGTATTCCTTAATTAATTATCAATCATTGAATTATGTCTAACTCTAATTCCCGTTATGACATGTTAAGCGGTGCGAAGGTATTCTCTCAGCTTGACCTTGCCACCGGATTCTATCAGCTACGAGTCGTGGAAGACAACATTCCTCTTACAGCATTTCGCACTCGTTATGGTTCTTTTGAGTGGTTGGTCATGCCGTTCGGCTTGACGAACGCTCCGGCTTTCTTCGTCGATCTTATGAATCGAGTATTCCGGGAATACATCGATAGATTCGTTCTGGTTTTCATCGACGATATTCTTATTTATTCTAGATCTGAGGCAGAGCATGCTCATCATTTGCGGATCGTATTAGATACCCTTCGGCAGCATTAGCTTAAGGCCAAGCTCTCCAAGTGCCATTTTTGGGAGAGCAAGGTCAAGTTCTTGGGCCATATTGTATCATCTGAGGGTATTTCTGTCGATCTTGCCAAGATCGAAGCTATTCAGAATTGGAGGCAGCCCGAGAACGTTCATGATATTCGCAGCTTCCTTGGGCTGGCGGGTTATTACCGTCGGTTTATCAAGGATTTCTCTCGAGTTGCACTTCCCCTTATGACGCTGACTCGTAAGGGTGTTCGCTTTATTTGGTCTGATAAGTGTGAAGCTTCCTTTCAGCGACTGAAGGAACTTCTCACTCATGCTCCTATTCTAGTGGTTCCAAAGAGTAACCATGATCTTGTTGTTTACACCGATGCTTGTGGTAGCGGGCTAGGTGTTGTGCTTATGTAGAAGGATCGGGTAGTTGCTTATGCTTCTAGGCAACTACGTCTGAATGAGGTTCGCTATCCTACCCATGATCTTGAGTTAGCTGCCATCGTCTTTGCCTTGAAGACGTGGCGTCATTATCTATTGGGCGAACGTTTCATCCTCTACACCAATCACAAGTCGCTGAAGTATTTATTCAGTCAGAAGGATCTCAATATGAGGCAGCAGCGATGGCTCGAGTTTCTCGCCTCATATGACTTGGATTTTCAGTATACCCCTGGCAAGGGGAATCGTGTTGTAGATGCGCTCAGTGGCAAACACTCGGCAGTTGTTTCTATGATGATAGCCGAGTGGGATATTCTTGGGACTCTTTCTATGTGTGATATTCGAAATCGAGCTCCGTCTTCTGATCCTCAGATATTGTTATTCAGCTTAGAAGCTTGACCTATTCTATTGGATCGCATTGCCCATGCTCAGCGGCAGGATCCAGACTTGTTGCGATATATTCATCTCCTTGAGTCGGGATCCGGTGATGAGAAATTATTGGATTATTCTATTGATTCTCATCGGTGTCTTCGCAGGAAGAACCTTATTTTGGTACCATCTGATTTATCACTTAGGCATGACATTCTAGACGAGTGTCATCACACTAAGTACACTATACATCCCGGGTCGAGTAAGATGTATGCCGACATGTGTCGCCTATTTTTTTTGGGAGGGCATGAAGAGTGATGTTGCAAGTTATGTAAGCCGTTGCATGACTTGTCAACAGATCAAAGCTGAGCATCAGCGTCCATCTGGTCTTCTTCAGCCGCTAGAGATTCCATTGTGGAAATGGGATCAGATATCCATGGATTTTATTGACGGTCTGCCTCGATCGAGGTCAGGCCATACTTCTATTTGGGTCATCGTCGATCGCTTGACCAAATCAGCTCATTTCATTCCTATTAAGTCCACTCGGACTGCTCCTTAGCTTGCCAAGCTATATGTGAAGGAAGTCGTTCGACTTCATGGCATTTCTAGCTCTATCGTTTGTGATCGAGACACTATCTTTACTAGTCACTTATGGAAGTGCCTACAGTCAGCTTTTGGCTCAAAGCTGAATTTCTCGACTGCTTATCATCCTCAGACCGACGGTCAGACGGAGAGGGTGAATCGTGTTTTAGAGGATCTTTTGCGCTGTTGTATTATGGATTTCGGAGGTAGTTGGGAGGATCACTTACCGCTTGAAGAGTTCTCCTACAACAACAGCTTTCAGTCTAGTATTGGCATGGCTCCTTTCGAGGCTCTTTACGAAAGGCCATGTCGCTCTCCTACTTGTTGGTTAGAGTCTGGCGAGAAGCTTATTCTAGGTCCAGATTCGGTTCGGGAATCTTCTGAGAAAATTATTCTTATTCGTCAGAGAATGAAAGAGGCGCACAACCGTCAGAAATCCTACGCGGACAACCGTAGGAAGCCTCTTGAGTTCTCCATTGGTGATCATGTCTTTATTCGGATATCTCCTATGAAAGGGGTTGTGCGTTTCAGCTCTACAAGGAAGTTGGCTCCTCGCTATGTTGGACCATTTCCTATTACGGAACGCATTGGCCCCATATACCGAGATATCCCCTTCGAAGTTGGATTGGTATTTTTATGTTGTATTAACATATGTTGATGCAGGGAAACAGGTTGGAGGGATCCAACTGGATTCCTCAAATATATATTGATTGTTTTCATATATAGTGATATATGATGTGAATTGATAATATGTTATAGATTATTGTTGTGATGTGAATTCTTGGATGCTATAGTAGCACTGGCCTAACTTTTGGTATTTTAAATACTATAAGTATTATTTTTAGAATTTTAAAGGATTTAAAAGGAGATTTTGAATGTAAAAATATTTATATCAAAATTTGGATTATCTTTAAGAAATTGATTTGGATAAAAAAAATTGATTTGGGGTTGTATTTAACTATTCGTAAGAATATTTTAAATATAGATTTTTAAAATAATTTATATAAAGGATTTTTACATGATGGATTTTTAAACGATATTTCTGGAAAATATGAAAAGAAGTTGAAATAGATATTAAAAATAGATTGGTAGAAATGAATAGAATTTATAAGGAATTGAATTTATAAAATGGAATTTTATAAATGAGATTATTTTTATAAAAAGTGAAACTCGAAGAAGTTATAAATTTATAGACGATGTTTATAAATAAAAAAAATTGATAACAAATGAAAATTTGGGAATATAAAATTTATAGGGTGAATTTGTATTAGGATATGGAAATAGGGTTGGGAAAAAATAGTGGATACTATTTTTGAAAAGTGGAAATGGATAGGATGTCGGAATGGAATCGTTGGGTTGTAAATCGAGAGGATTTATAAATTGAATTGGTTATTGGAATTTTAAAAAAATATATCTTTAATTTTAAGAATTTAAGTTTGTTTTTAAAAGGAAAATGTTATATATCCAATTATGAAATTTTGAACTAGTAGAATTATAGTACATCGAAAAGTGAATTTTCAAATACTTAATACTTATTTAATAAATTCTAATTTTAAAAATCAACTTTGAAATTGATTTGTTTATATATAAAAAATGAGTTAATGATGTTTATAAAAAGGGTTTTGATATTTTTAAATGACTACTTAAACTTGTTTTTAAAAGTAAATTATTATTCTTTTAAATACTTATTATATATATATATATAGAGAGAGAGAGAGTTTTGAAGTAATTGAACATTTTTAAATGGGGTTTATAAATGGATATGATTTTGAGGAGAGGAATTTTACAAGGAATTTGGAGGAAATGGAATTTCAAAATGTTGAATATAGGAACTTTCGAAAATGAAATCTGAATTCATAAAAGAAGTTATAAATTGTTGAATGGGATTATAAATAAGTATACTAGGTTTTGGGAATTGTTAAAGGGAATTTATTAATGATTCCGGAGATGTATGAGATAAATTACGAAATATTCTCTGAAGCGTTGATATTTGAAGTGATTTTGGAAAATAAGACTTAAAATGTTTTCCTAAGTATTAAAATGGAAATTTGGAAATATTTCTATGTGTTGAAATGGTTTAGAAATATCCTGTTATGGATTTAAGTATTTGAAATTGTTTTCAAATATTGGAATATGGAAAGAAAATTGAATATATACCTTTGTAAAGGTATTTTGAAATGAATATTTTGGAAGAAAATTATAATATGGGCCTAGTGACTGCTTATGGATGTTATTGATAGTTAAATAACCGACTATCAAATATTGGCCAATTTCGTTGATTGTTTCGAAGAGATCGGGATCAGATTTAATTATCCGAAAACCACTTCGATCTGATTTGAGCGTTACGATTGGATATCGTGAAGATAGTGAAGACGGTGATTCGGTTTGTCCAAACCCAGGACAACTTGTATGGACGGATGTTATCAGAACATCGTCATTGGAGAACGATGAGCATTCTAAGTGAAATTGTTCTTGAAAGGTAATCGTAGCCTCAAGCCTCATCAACTGGAATGACTGAAAATCAGGGGATATGCAACAAGGCTAAGTGGGTCGCACCCAATTAGAGTATGTTATCACCTTTCTAGATACCCACGGATATATTATAAATTATGGATATGGTGATGCATGCAAAAGAGCTCTCGATAAGGGTGGGAACAATCGGGGTGATAACATATTCGGTTCTATCCAGGTTAGGGATAGGGCCGGTCTTGTGTTGTAGGGTATCCCGACGAGGTCCTCGGTACATTTTTCTAGATGTGTACCATGATAGGTAGTACCCCAGTGCCTAGTCACTGTATGGAATCTATTCTCCAATAAGCACAGTACGGTTTTGATTGTGCCCAACTATGCTGAAACGTGAGATGCAAGCATTTCAGCTATTTTCTATTTATTTTGTTCAGACACTATTATAATATCAGACGATTTTGATAAAAATGTTTTGGTTATCGTAATGGAAAAACCCATCGTGTTTATGTGTGTCGTGGTCTTACGAGATACCTTTGTTTTTCAAAGGATTTTGATAACTTTAATAATTCAAATTGGGTGTGTTTTCTCACGCTGGTTTTCCAGACTGATTTGGGTTTATTTATTTATAATGCTCGGGTCAGATCGAGTATTACAGATTCATGATAGGATGCTATGGAGCTCAGGAGACGAGTTGGATGACAAAGATGTATTTTCGTATTTGATTTATATTTCAGCTGTGTGAGGACAAGTTATTAAACTGTCCAGATTGATTGTTGTCTATTGTACTCTGATAGTGGTATGTATATTAACAGTACAGTTCTTGTATTTAAAATCTGCTATTATATATTATATCTTGTTCCGCTGCGTTTGTGAGATTCTGTGTTGTTGTTTCTATTTTCCTTCTACCTTTTTCTTCTTTACCCTAGCAATCGGTATTTTCGACACTTGAATACTCGACATGTTATATAGTGAACGTATTGACGTCGATTTTCGAGAGTCGAAAATCCCGGTTCGTTACACTTGGTATCAAAACTGATGGTTAAGTGAGAACCTTGGCTTTGGTGAGAATTACTCATTAGAGATTGGGTCAGTAGTACTCTAGAATGAGTCTGAGTGTATTAATAGATATGAGCGCATATTTGTTAGTGAAAAAAAATTGTTTTATATTGTGTTGGTTGATTTATTGAGTGGCTTATGAATTATGGTCGGCACAGTCCGTACAACTGTATCGATAGGGGATTCTAAACAATTGAATAGAGCAATTCGACACAGTACTGTTTTGAAATGGGGTAAATGAAATAATTTTACCCAAAGATATATTTTGATATAAAGGAAATAGTTATCTGGAATTATTATAGTAGATTGATGTGTTTGGTTATTATTATATAATCAAACAATATTATAAAAAAATTGTAATGAGATATAAAAAAAGGAAAATTGTATAAGTGTGAAGTATACAAACAAATTAAAAACTAAAGTGGATCCAAACTAGAATTCAAGAATTTAAATCCCTGAGGGTTTGGAAAATATTTTCAGAAAGTTATGGAAATGAAATTGGTGTTATTTTGGAAATATTTTAGAAATGAATAATAGTAGTATTTTTGGAATATTTCTGAATAGAAAATGTTTAAAATGGATTTTGGAAGAGATACAACACTGAACTCACTTCAGTCATTGGAAAATAATTCTGGCGATGACTACAGCATCATCCGTATTCATTTTTGAGTTTCTAGGTAACGGATTGCTACAGTAGCAATTTGATATGGAGATTTTGTGGAAAAAACAAATGCTATTTTAGAAATTCCGAAGGAATTGTTTTGGATAAAAATCAAGTTAGTTTTTGAAATTTGAAGGAAATGGTTTGTTAAAACGGAGTTATATATATATATAATTTCAAATGATTTGAAATAAGAACCGGGTGTTTGAATTCTGAAATTTCTAATTAAATGAGAAGTGAAATCAGAAGAGAATAAGTTTTTGAAATAAAACTTGGAAAAAAATAACTTCAAGATGAATTAAAATTTAACTCATGTAAGTTAAATAAATTGGATTTGTAAAAGAAAATTTGTAGGAATTGGAATTTAACTTAAGCAAAAGAAAGTAAATCGATAAATGAAGTGATTATAATAAATGGAATGAAATTAATAGAATGTAATGAGGTTAACTAAATATAAAAGCATATGAATATGAATATGTGGATGGAACAAATAAATATAAGTAAAGAAGTGTGGAAAATTTTGAAATTTGAATTAAATCTTACTTGATTAAATTGAATGAATTAAAAATAATTTTGCTTGGAGTGAAATTTAATTTAAGTATGAATAACTCGAATATGGTTTTGAAATATTGGTTAAAAGGAATTGAAATTTAAATTAAATTAAAGTATGATTGGATTAGAAATAAAATCGAATTGAAGTGAATAAAAATTATGAGTGGTAAAATGATTATGTAACTATAATCCATAAAATTTTAAATAGAATAAAATTTAAGGGAAGAATTATGGGATGGTGAATAAATAAGTTTATATAGCTTATAAAAATTGAAATTAATGGAATAAAAGTATACTTAGTGTAACGATGTAACAACCCGGGATTTGCATTACCAATTAATAAATAAAAGTTAGGTTTTTTATTTATTTTAATGAAGCATAAAAGGATTTGGAATAATAAAATTTATTATTTGAAAAGGCTATTTTAATTAAATGGGAAATATGAGATTTTAAAATGAGGATAAAATGTTATTTTTGGAAAGTTAAATATTTGAGGAGAGATTTTAAAATGGGTTTGGATAAGAAAAAAAAAATGAGTTTTATAAACATATATGAACACTTAGACTAATTTTTGAAAACATGTAAATAACTCTCTTCTTATTGGGTTACAAAACCTAACCCAATAACCCACCCAAAACCTCCTCTATAAATTATCTCATACTCTCGTAACCTCATTCATTCAACCCTAATCAAAACCCTAATCATTTCCTAAAGCTTTCATAACAAAAATGGCCTCTATCTTCATCTCCTTCTAGTTTTAGCTTATGCAAGTCATTCTATGCAAAGGTAATGCAAATACCCATCTCAAATCCATTTTTATATCTTTCTCATTTCTGAAATGTATTTGGTAACACATGTTTTATGTGTTTTTTTGATCTTATAGCCTCCTAATCATCTTTTGCTAACTTGGGTTGATGCTATAATAGTCTTTGTTGCTTTCAAGAGAGGTATATTGCTAAAAACCTCTTCTAATATGTGTTTAATCATCTTTTGATTTTGGTAATCAGTTAGTAACACATGTTTTATTATGTAACATGTGAATCATAGCTCTTTGCTCATCTTTGCTTTCATTTTGGGGTGTGCACATAAGGTACTTGTAGTATATGCTAGCTGAAATTATAATTAATTTACTGCTTTTAGTAAATTAGGCATATCTCATTCATCTTAAATCAGAATTAAGATTTTCTTAAAGTTCTGGAAAGCTTATTCTGTACCCTATAACTATTATGTTTTGTGCTTTGCCTAATTTTGAGGTTTGAATGGTCGAAATCATGCTTGTTTATCGCTGACCTGACAACAGACTACAGGGTTGATAAAATAAAAACCTGAAATTGATTTGGCCATAAGTTACTCGTTTCTTATCCAAATCTAATAATTTTGGATGTTCTTGAAAGCTTAGATTTAGGGCTAAAACTTTCATGTTTTGAGTTTCATGAAATTTCAAAGTTAATTTGGTCAAAACTGTGCATTCTTACAACTGTCCCGAGAGCACAACGACAGTGATATAAAATTTAGATCTGAGAATTGTTTTTGTCATAGAATTTTCATCTCTGGTCGGAATTGGACGATCTTGGTCATTCCGGAAAGCTTGGAAACTAAGCTACAACTTTCATTTTATTCATTTTGCCAGAATTTGAAGTTTACTATGCCAAAATTGTGGTTTTTCATCTCTGGCCAGTTAGTGCATAACTATAGGCCTTAAGTCTCTTTTCTCCCGTTGTTTTCAGCGTAGAACCCCGACTTTGCGACGCCATCCCGGCCTCGTCCTTTGTCGCATTTCATCGTTTTTGGTCTCGTTAAAAAGATGAGATCGAGATCTTTAACCATGCAAAGTTTGGTTTAGATCTGGGTGCATTAGATACTTCGTTTCTATTGCCGAAGTAGCACCCAGAAACTGTTTTACAATTGTGATCATTTTCAGTTATCGTCGGACCAACTTTGAAACATTGTCGTTTCTTCGTTTCAAGTCGAAACCGAACGATTCTTATTGCATATAAAAGTAGGAGTACTTTTCTACGCTCCTACAAATTTTCATCAAGATCTGAGTTCATGTGACCCTTCGACCATGTCGTCGAAGTGGGACATTTACACTGTTTTGACACAGTAAAGTTTTATGATTTTTGTCCGACTTTGAGACGACGTCGTTTCTTCGTTTCAAGTCGGAATTTCCCGATTCTTTTTGCAGTTTGGAGCAGAGATGTTGGACTATATGCCTACCAATTTTCATGCCATTCGGATTCAGTTTGCTGGTCCGAATAATTTTCCGAACTTGGGTTCGCGTCATTTTTGGACTATTTTCCAACACTTAGAATATTTTCAGTGATTTTCTGGTTTTATTGATTTCTTTGAGATTTGTCTCTAGATTTCGTACACGGGTTTTATGAATTATTTTCAAAGGATTTTTCACTCCTAAATGGCTTTCGAATTTATTATATAATATTATTTTTAATTATTAAATTAATTACTCCATAATAGGAGAGTTTTCAAAAGCCGTTTTAAAGTGATTTCAAAATAAATTATAAATCCGTTTCGCACCATTATTTTCTATAATAATAATCTCACACTCATTTTTTAGCACGTCGAGCGAAGTGGAAAGGTGCTTAAACGGTTAGGAAATCTTCGGCCTATGGAACCGTGTGTATTTTCTTTCCGGTTAATCCCCGACCTATTCGATTGATCGTTTTGACCTTTGGGTCTAGTTTACCGATGATACGAGGTGGACTTTTTATTGTTTGGAGTGTGAGCTTGCTATTGGTTAGTAAACCGTTTAGTGCGAACGTGGGGTATGGGACTCATTGTTAACACTTTACGGGTTCCTCTCCAAGAAGTTAGTGACACATTAGCCTCTGGGCGGCCAGTACTGGACCTCTGGGTCACCACGCCTCTGGGCAACCGTCTCTGGACACCTGCTCTATGGAGCAGTTTATTTTTCGGCATGCGCCTCTGGGCCTTTATCCTTCTGGGAAGGATCTTTCCGTCTCGCGCGTTCCGCATCTGTGCGAGTGATCGATCACAACTCTACAGTACTTGGCAACAACGACTCTGGTCGGTGCACGTGCAATATTGGTATTATTTGATGATTTTTTTATATCCATTCGAGTACCGCCATTCGGTGTTGGTTCTATGGAACCATACGATGTAAGTGCGATCGCCTTGTGGATTCACAGTGTCTCTGGACACTGCTTTTCAGTGTTGGATTTCATTGACTTTTCAGTATATCCCCATTGCTCTTTGGAGCATCGATCTTTGCTTGGGCATTGATTACAGACTCTGGTCACTCTTGGGATTATTGCCTATGGGCATCTTTTTATGGCTTTGGCTACGCCGATGATATAAGGCGATTTTATTTATTCTACACTTTGGTGTTGATTTCTCTTTGGAGATTTTTATTGTTTATTGATGATTAGGGATCGTCATTATATTCATGTGGTTCATAATATACTTCTCTTTGGATAAGTACCGTTTTATTTATGTACCGCATTATTATATATCTCAGTTATTACTGATTGTTTAGCTAGCCTGACCCGAGTGTTTTCGCTCGGATCAGACCGAGTTGTTTCAGGTTAGGTCTCTGGACTTAGCTTCTGTGCTTCCGCTTGGACATTATCTGCTATGCTGATAGATAGCGCTTTTATTTGTCCACTATTCCGCTACTCTGTTATTATTCAGACTTTGATATGTACATATTTTTGACTCACATGTGTGAGCAGTGGCTTTGTACCCACTTATAGTATTTGGATCTATATTGACGATGTATTGTTCTGGGATTTTATATCTGTTATGTGATTCTGTTCTGTGATGTTTTATCATTTTATTACTATGCTTATTCTGATAGATCTTTAGCCATTGTAATTTCGTTATAAATATTTATTGAATATGTCGAACCACTTGAAAAAAATAAGAGATACCACCCTTTCGACGTATTCAGTAGATAGTTATAGCTTGATTACAAATGGTCGCTTCCACTATACTCTATTCTCCGCTTTAACAGACAGTGTTACTCCCGTAATACTCTTTGTTATAGTGGGTCTCAGAGTGGGGCGTTACAGCTTGGTATCAGAGCCTGGTTTTAGGAATAAGCATAATAAACACAAAACAAATACACTTAGTACAATACATTTTAAATTAGATCCGAATTAAATCAAATCCCTTCCTTATGTTTATTGATAGATAAGTTAGGAATATGTATAAGAATCCGTTATATTCCGTAGTATTCCTTAATTAATTATCAATCATTGAATTATGTCTAACTCTAATTCCCGTTATGACATGTTGAGCGGTGCGAAGGTATTCTCTCAGCTTGACCTTGCCACCGGATTCTATCAGCTACGAGTCGTGGAAGACAGCATTCCTCTTACAGCATTTCGCACTCGTTATGGTTCTTTTGAGTGGTTGGTCATGCCGTTCGGCTTGACGAACGCTCCGGCTTTCTTCGTCGATCTTATGAATCGAGTATTCCGGGAATACATCGATAGATTCGTTCTGGTTTTCATCGACGATATTCTTATTTATTCTAGATCTGAGGCAGAGCATGCTCATCATTTGCGGATCGTATTAGATACCCTTCGGCAGCATTAGCTTAAGGCCAAGCTCTTCAAGTGCCATTTTTGGGAGAGCAAGGTCAAGTTCTTGGGCCATATTGTATCATCTGAGGGTATTTCTGTCGATCTTGCCAAGATCGAAGCTATTCAGAATTGGAGGCAGCCCGAGAACGTTCATGATATTCGCAGCTTCCTTGGGCTGGCGGGTTATTACCGTCGGTTTATCAAGGATTTCTCTCGAGTTGCACTTCCCCTTATGACGCTGACTCGTAAGGGTGTTCGCTTTATTTGGTCTGATAAGTGTGAAGCTTCCTTTCAGCGACTGAAGGAACTTCTCACTCATGCTCCTATTCTAGTGGTTCCAAAGAGTAACCATGATCTTGTTGTTTACACCGATGCTTGTGGTAGCGGGCTAGGTGTTGTGCTTATGTAGAAGGATCGGGTAGTTGCTTATGCTTCTAGGCAACTACGTCTGAATGAGGTTCGCTATCCTACCCATGATCTTGAGTTAGCTGCCATCGTCTTTGCCTTGAAGACGTGGCGTCATTATCTATTGGGCGAACGTTTCATCCTCTACACCAATCACAAGTCGCTGAAGTTGTGATATCCCGGAATTTTGGGCAAAATCAATTTAATAATCTGTATTAAAAATTAAATTGATTTGATAATTATTGTTAATAAGAGTTGAATTGATTTAATAATCCAGATTTAATAAATATTTAATTTGTAGATTTCATCTTTTAAAAGCTAATTAAATTGTTTTCTATTTATAATGTATATGTAATTGTATATATTGTAAATAGAAAAGCTTTGGATTGAATTTAACAAATAAAAACATAATTTTCAAATTTTAATATATTTTGGTAATTTGGGAATTTTGATTAAATTTAATATAAAGCTTTTCAAAGTTATTAAATAAATAAATTATATGGTTTTTAAATACTCAAGATAAATGTTAATTGTTTAAATTTATTTTAGCTTTAGTTTAAAATAGAAATTAATTAACAAAAAGGTTTGTGTTATTTTATTTTTGAATATAGCTTGATAAATATGATTTGAATAATATATATATATATATATATAAGTTTAAAATACAATTTTACAAATGAAACATTAATTCATTTGGTAAGATAAATAAAATAAGTAATTTATTAACAAAGAGATAATTTCTTTTATAAAATTTGATAAATGTGTTATTTTCAAACAATATTTACAATTTATTGTTTTTACAAATAGATTTTTATAGAAATAGAATTGTTATTTCAAATTGAACTTGGGTAGTTATATATGTGTGTATATAACTTGATTTTTAAATTGGATTTTATAATTTAATTTGAATTTAAAGTTTTGAAATTCAAAAGATAGATATTTTAAATTGTTTTGGATTTTAAAATATATGTATAAACTTTTATTTATGAATATAATTGTTTTTATTTCTTTAAAATTATCTATATATATATAAATAAGTACTTATGAACTAGTTAAGTATAAGCTTATATTAACATTTAAAAATAAATACTAATTACCTAAAAGACAAGTGTTAATATCCTAAGGCTTCATTATACAAGTGTTAACTAATAAAACAATATAGTGACAAATGTCATTCTTTTAAAATTTAGTTTTTATTTTTATTTTTAATAAATCATTTTCACCATTATAAACATATGCCTTCTTCTCCTCATTTCTTTTCCTATTTCTCTTTTTTAATACAAAGAAATTTTCAGCTTGTATAAACTCAAACCCATTCTCAAAAACAAAACTGAAATCAGAAATAAATTCCTCAAACCTGAAATCAAAATTCAATTAGCCTGTAAATCATTTGCAAAATCAAAACAAAAACCAGAACATCTTCTTCAAACCTGAGATAGAAATCAAAAACCTGCAAACATTTTCATCTCTGTTTTGAATCTGAGGCATCTTCAACAAGGTTTCAAGTCATCTCTGCATGTTTCAATAACAAGCAACTCAAGCATTCCAGCTTACAAAACAAAGAAGTAAAGACATTTATGTTTACAAAAGCATCTTTCCAGCAACTCAAAGTTTTAAAGTTCAAAAGCTTTTTCAAAATAAAATAGGCTCTGTTCTTCATTTTTCTGGTGAGTAAACTTTTTATTTTAAAAACAGTTTTAATCTGTGATTAAATTTTTATGCATGTGATGAAATGATGTAGTGTTATAGTATAAATGTTTACAAGAATGCTTGGATTTGAATGTATGTATATATAGTGATATGTCTGGGAATGTCTGAGTATATATATATATAAGCCTCTGTTGTTTTCACAGGCTCAAAGAACTTCCTTCAAAATTTCATACCTCCTAATACAATCAAATCTAAGTTTTGATCTTTGAATAAAAAATGGTTTTAGCAGTGTAATGTTAATTTTAAAAATAGTTTCTGTGATTTATATTGAGTAATTATCTCAAAAAAATTATAGATTACAGAACTAACTAAATATATGTTAAAATTCGATAATGTTAATTTGAATTATTGATTATCTTAACAGAATCTTGTTGTTAAATAATGATTTTAGACATTAGTATCAAGATTTTTAAGATTGTTTAAATCGAGATAATGGGAGTTGTTCGAATTTGGGTATTTTCGTGTTTACCGATGATCGACGATGAGGTGGGTCATCGGGATTGTTCTGGAGGTAGCTGGGAGGTTGACGAATTCAGGAAAAATGGTGGGCGAATTTCATGATCGCCGTGGTGGAGCGGTGAGGTAGAAGTAGGGTTTAGGAACTGTTCTTGGTCGGCATGTTTTGTCGAGATCGTATGTCATCTGGGAAGTATCGGAGGCGATCGCGTGTGGTGGAGACGAAGTTGGGTATCGTGACGTTGTTCTGAATGAAGCGGCGTGGATGCTGGCGGTTGGAATCATCGTCGTGGTGAAATTTTGGCGATCTGTATCTGGGTTCCAGTAGTTCGAATTGCTCGATTTTGGAAGGTGGTCGTTTCCGCTGATCTGAGTGGAAGTGAGGATCGACGTGGTTGTCGATGGGTTTTCGGAGATGTCGGCATCGATCTACGGTGGTCGTAGTAGTGTGCAGCGTGCACACGTGTGCACGGTGATATCTGGAATGAAGGAGATTTGGGGAAGAAGCTTTATGCTCGGGTTTGAGCTCGAGACTTTTGTTGTTTGTCTCGAAGCTGTAGGTAGAAGCGAATGTCACGAGTAATTTTCGAGTTTTGCTCGGGAAAACTTATTGATAGCTCGGGTTTGATTTTTGAAGGAAACAGATTTCAAAAATTTAAAGAAAATATAATTACAGTTGTATAAAAGTAAATTTAAGCATAGGAAATTATTAAACAAATTTGAATAAGTTTCAAGGACTTAATAATATTTAAGATTTATTTTGTTTAAATGAAATTTTATATCTTCTATTATATAATTGATTTGCAAAACGTTTTCAATGGAAGTATAAAGATATAACTAAGTTTTGAATAAAGATAATGAAATTGTCTTTAAATTATTTAAGTTGTGATTAATTAAGAATAATTAATTAGTGAATAAATTAAAAATATTTATCACTTAATAAAATTTATTAGTATAATTAATTGAAGATGAGATTAATTAAAGATATTACTTAGAGTAAGTAATTAGTGGATAGTTAATAATGGGACATTAACTAGTGAATAAGAAGTGATTAATTTAGGTAATTAAATTTACTTAAATTAATTAAGGTAATTAATTAAGGATAAACTTTGAATTTAATTAAGTGTTAATTACTTAATATAATTAATTAATATAATTAATTAAGTGAATTACTTAGTGTATAGGTAATTAAAGTGTAATTACTAAATGTAATTAATAAAAAAAAAGAATAATTACTTTTTGGAAGTAATTAATGGAAGGTAATTAAAGATTAATTACTTAGATAATTAATTAAGGTTAATTAATGTGATTAATTAAGTTTAAATTAATTAATTAATAGAGATGATTAATAAAAGGATAATTACTTAATTTAAAAGTAATTAGTGGATAATTAATGAAAGTAATTTGTGCATGATTACTTAATGGAAATGATTTGAGGTTAATTAATGGAAGTAATTAGGAAATAATTACTTAGTATAACTAATTAATTAAGGTTTAATTAATTAAAGGTAAGTGATTAATAGTAAATTGATTTCTGTAATTAATTAAAGAATAATTACTTAATGTAATTAATTTAAATATGATAATTAATTAAGAGTAATTAGGGATCATTAATTAATACAATTAATGATGTAATTAAGGAATGATTAATTAAAACTAATTAATCAATAATAAGTAATTTAAAAAGTAATTAATTAATGTAATTAATTATGGATTAATGTAATTAATTATAGTTAATTAGTTTATGAAGTAATTAAAGATTAATTACTGTAATGGTTTAAGTTAATTAATTTGTGAAATTAATTAAGAATTAATTACTTAAAGTAATTAAAGGATTATTAATCAGGAATGATTAATTAAGATGGATACTTAGAGTAATGATTAATTAATTGGTTTAATTAATAATTAAGTAAGCAGGATTTATAGAATGAAGTAATTAGTTTAATTCACTTTAAATTAATTAGATGATATAAATCATTGCTTAAGGATGGATGAATGAGATTGAATGTATTTCATTGTTTGATATCTCTGATGAGATATGATTGATATATGATATGGATGTTTGGTTGAATTATAATGATAATGTGAATTATCTGTTTGGGATGATAATGTAGATTATCTATTGAATTATCTATCTTTGTGTATATAGATAAGAATTGAATTGTTTTAACCTTAAAACAACTTGGCCTTAAAAGATACGCTTTGGATTTCGATGAGACCGGGATCGGGTTTCCGTATACCGGATTTCCAGGTCTGGAGACCCGAATACCACATCGATCCAAATTAACGATAGGTCGTGAATAAAGTGAAGATGAAGATTCAGAGTGCAAGGGTTATTGTCGTTAACTCTGAGGGTGATTCCAAAACGAGTGTAACGAGATAATGCCTTCGGTTTCGTTCGAACCCGGAACGAACTTGTATGGATTGAATGCTTTCAGCACATCGTCAGGTGGACGATGAGCATTCTAGGATAGATGTGTTCTATTTAAAGGTAATCGTGACCTCAAGCCTCATCAACCGGGAATGGCTAAAACAGGGGAGGTGCAGCAAGGTTAGTGGGTAGCACCCAAGTAGGACAAGGTTACCTCTGTCTAGATGTCCCTTTCTATTTTCGACTTAGTGGTGCGGTTGCTGATCCCAACCGTGAGGTATCTTGTGCGGGAATTATCCAGTAAGGGATGTTCCGGCCTTGTGTTGCAGGGGATTGGGAGTGATCCTCGGTACGGTGATCTAGGCCACGTACTGTGACGGGCGGTACCCCGGTAGCCCTGCCATTGTATGGAATCCAATCTCCAATAAGTGATAACGGATTTGATTGTATAACCCACTTTGTTGGCTAGTATGCTGGAATTTAATAATGTAACAATTTCAGCTATTTCTTATTTACTTGAAAACCCTAGACCTATTATAATATAACCGGATTTCCTATCAATGTTTTGGTTAGCGTAAGGTAAAAACTTTTCCATGTTTATGTGTGGGAAGTCTTACGTGATACCTTTGTTTTCAAAAGGTTTTGAAGTTAAGCAACTTTAACCCGTTTACTCACACCAGACCCATGTCTGACCCAAGTGTTTATTTTATGTTTTATTAAACTCTTGGGTACTCAAATTTTTACGAGTAGCCAAGGGATTCAGGTTAGCTTTGACGAATCTATGGAGAAGATATGGAGCAGGAGGCTTCAGCATTCGTAGATAGATAGTATTCCGCTGTGTTGGTTGATCTGAGTCTTTTGTTTGAATTGTATCTTGAGTTGTATAATAGATAGAAATTATAACTGTCTATTTTGTTGTATAAGTTGTGTAACTCTGATTATGTAAAGACTATGTAATAGTTATGTGATATATTATATTTTGTTTCGTTCCGCTGTGAGATTCTGATATTGTTTAGTTCTTTCTTTCTCTTCTTTTCTCTTTTCTATCCCTTTCTTTCTTATTAGCGATACGACTTTCTATGGAGAGAAAGTCGTGGTCGTTACAGTGGTATCAGAGCATAGGTTGAGCGAATACCTAAGCTATTGGTTAAGTGAATATCAGAGCACTAGGTTGAGTGAATACCTAGGTTCGGAAGGGTTGTTCATTAGAGATAGGATCTGTAGCAACCTGTTTGAGTCTGAGTATATATATATACGAGAGCGCGTATTTGTTAGTTATATAAAATGGTTTTATATTGTGTTAATTGATCGGTTGGGTGGTATATGGATTCTGGTCAATACGAGTAGCTAACGTTATTGATAGGGATCTCTAAACACTTGGACCAGGCCAACGGACACAATATTGTTTTAAAAAAAGTAGATGAAATAATTTTACCCAGATATAATTTCTATATAAAAAAGTATCATTTTAAATGTATATGGTATTTGTAATGATTGGTTGAGATGATAATAATTTATCATCTAGGATTAGGAGTCTGAGTGTTGAGGTTGGAAGAGTATCTGTCGAGACTGTAAACCTAATACCGTCTCGAGTGAACTTTACAGTTGTGTAAGGATTTCACAATCTCTGAAGGAAACCTGTTAAGGTTCGGAGTCTATCTTTGAAGTTGGGTGAGTAGAATTTGGATCTGTCGGTTGAGCAGAAGCGAGTGATGGTATCTTGATACCTCATGTAATAGTAGCTGTGTGATGAGACGCAGTGACTATGGATGTCTCCGAAGATGTTTTCTTTTGGAGAAAGTTTAAGGAAGAATGTCCGCTTCAGTATTGTGGCTGAGTTCAGCATGGTTATTCTGTTTGGTTTGAGGATCGAGTTTCTCGAAGGGCTTTGGTTAGGAAATCTTTGGCATCTGTGGCAACAGTGCAGCTCAGAGTGTTCTGTGTGTTGGCAGGAAGTTTTATGGGTGAGCAGTTTTCTTGAGGAGGAGTTCAGAAGCAGCAGAGTGGATTCATTTCTTCGATGGATTGGATAGATATGTGTAAGCTGTTCTGATTGGTAAAGGGAAAACAGTTTGTTTGGAATTAGGCTGGGTTGATCGCAAAAGTGACTTGCGATTGCTGAGTGCTCTCTTGGGTTATCAGAGTTTTTCTGGATATCTTCAGGGAAGTCAGAAGTTTTGTCCGCATCTGGAGATTGAGTTCTCTTATCGACTTGGATTCCAGGAGTGATACCGTTGGTTCAGCTTAGTAAGGATGGTTCCTGGAGATAGAGTTTGGTGAAGCAGCTCAGATTTTGATGGAGTATCTAGGTTTCTTTATGGATTTATGGAACCATATTCTGGGATGTGTTGTCCAGTTTCTGATCGTGTTCTTCATCAGCATTTTCTTCTGCTCCAGATCAGAGTTGTGCAGCGAAAGCAGTTTGGCGAGTGCTCCTGTTTGTCTTTTCTGGATTGAAGGAGTAAGTTTAGTCTTCTGTTGTTTGAAGAGTAGAATTGGTGTCTTGGGTTTAGGTTGATCTTGGAAAGATCATTGTGTTGGGTTGTTTTGATTCAGTTTGTTTCTAGAGGCATCAGCGAAAGGTGAGCTGATCAGAAGGTTGTAGGCAGCCCAGGATCGTCTGAAGAATTTTGTGGACAAGAGATGAAAGAATTTGGATTGCGAAGATGGAGATTTGATTTTGGATAAGTTTTCTCCGATCGAAGGAGCTATAAAGATTTGGTAAGGCCGGAAAGTCAGCTCCGAGGTATTTTGGTTCTCTTATGTGTTCTGGTTTGGATAAGAGCTTGGTCTACAGAATTGAATTGCCAGTTTGGATAACTGAGATTTAATGTATTTCACGTATCTCAGAGGGAGGGAGTACGTGTTTGATCTATCTCTGCTTTTGGAACCAGCAGTTCAAAGAGATTTGGTTATTGAGTCGGACTCGTCTGTAGTCTGATATCCTGTTTAGTTTTGTAGTTCTAGATGAGTAGGAGCTTTGTAGCTTCGTAGTTTAGATTGTTTGAAGAGCGAGTATCTCGGTATATATATATATACTTGGGGAAACTCGAGGAAATTCTATCCAGAATTTTGTTTGGATAGTTAGAATTGTTTGTTTGGATGATTGGTTGCTATGGTTGTTAGCATATGATTGACATATGCTTGTGATTTAAAATTAAATCTTAAATAGATTATTAAATTACCTTTGTTTTAAATTTCGGGGACGAAATTATTTTAAGGGGGGAGGAATGTGATATCCCGGAATTTTGGGCAAAATCAATTTAATAATCTGTATTAAAAATTAAATTGATTTGATAATTATTGTTAATAAGAGTTGAATTGATTTAATAATCCAGATTTAATAAATATTTAATTTGTAGATTTCATCTTTTAAAAGCTAATTAAATTGTTTTCTATTTATAATGTATATGTAATTGTATATATTGTAAATAGAAAAGCTTTGGATTGAATTTAACAAATAAAAACATAATTTTCAAATTCTAATATATTTTGGTAATTTGGGAATTTTGATTAAATTTAATATAAAGCTTTTCAAAGTTATTAAATAAATAAATTATATGGTTTTTAAATACTCAAGATAAATGTTAATTGTTTAAATTTATTTTAGCTTTAGTTTAAAATAGAAATTAATTAACAAAAAGGTTTGTGTTATTTTATTTTTGAATATAGCTTGATAAATATGATTTGAATAATATATATATATATATATATAAGTTTAAAATACAATTTTACAAATGAAACATTAATTCATTTGGTAAGATAAATAAAATAAGTAATTTATTAACAAAGAGATAATTTCTTTTATAAAATTTGATAAATGTGTTATTTTCAAACAATATTTACAATTTATTGTTTTTACAAATAGATTTTTATAGAAATAGAATTGTTATTTCAAATTGAACTTGGGTAGTTATATATGTGTGTATATAACTTGATTTTTAAATTGGATTTTATAATTTAATTTGAATTTAAAGTTTTGAAATTCAAAAGATAGATATTTTAAATTGTTTTGGATTTTAAAATATATGTATAAACTTTTATTTATGAATATAATTGTTTTTATTTCTTTAAAATTATCTATATATATATAAATAAGTACTTATGAACTAGTTAAGTATAAGCTTATATTAACATTTAAAAATAAATACTAATTACCTAAAAGACAAGTGTTAATATCCTAAGGCTTCATTATACAAGTGTTAACTAATAAAACAATATAGTGACAAATGTCATTCTTTTAAAATTTAGTTTTTATTTTTATTTTTAATAAATCATTTTCACCATTATAAACATATGCCTTCTTCTCCTCATTTCTTTTCCTATTTCTCTTTTTTAATACAAAGAAATTTTCAGCTTGTATAAACTCAAACCCATTCTCAAAAACAAAACTGAAATCAGAAATAAATTCCTCAAACCTGAAATCAAAATTCAATTAGCCTGTAAATCATTTGCAAAATCAAAACAAAAACCAGAACATCTTCTTCAAACCTGAGATAGAAATCAAAAACCTGCAAACATTTTCATCTCTGTTTTGAATCTGAGGCATCTTCAACAAGGTTTCAAGTCATCTCTGCATGTTTCAATAACAAGCAACTCAAGCATTCCAGCTTACAAAACAAAGAAGTAAAGACATTTATGTTTACAAAAGCATCTTTCCAGCAACTCAAAGTTTTAAAGTTCAAAAGCTTTTTCAAAATAAAATAGGCTCTGTTCTTCATTTTTCTGGTGAGCAAACTTTTTATTTTAAAAACAGTTTTAATCTGTGATTAAATTTTTATGCATGTGATGAAATGATGTAGTGTTATAGTATAAATGTTTACAAGAATGCTTGGATTTGAATGTATGTATATATAGTGATATGTCTGGGAATGTCTGAGTATATATATATATATATAAGCCTCTGTTGTTTTCACAGGCTCAAAGAACTTCCTTCAAAATTTCATACCTCCTAATACAATCAAATCTAAGTTTTGATCTTTGAATAAAAAATGGTTTTAGCAGTGTAATGTTAATTTTAAAAATAGTTTCTGTGATTTATATTGAGTAATTGTCTCAAAAAAATTATAGATTACAGAACTAACTAAATATATGTTAAAATTCGATAATGTTAATTTGAATTATTGATTATCTTAACAGAATCTTGTTGTTAAATAATGATTTTAGACATTAGTATCAAGATTTTTAAGATTGTTTAAATCGAGATAATGGGAGTTGTTCGAATTTGGGTATTTTCGTGTTTACCGATGATCGACGATGAGGTGGGTCATCGGGATTGTTCTGGAGGTAGCTGGGAGGTTGACGAATTCAGGAAAAATGGTGGGCGAATTTCATGATCGCCGTGGTGGAGCGGTGAGGTAGAAGTAGGGTTTAGGAACTGTTCTTGGTCGGCATGTTTTGTCGAGATCGTATGTCATCTGGGAAGTATCGGAGGCGATCGCGTGTGGTGGAGACGAAGTTGGGTATCGTGACGTTGTTCTGAATGAAGCGGCGTGGATGCTGGCGGTTGGAATCATCGTCGTGGTGAAATTTTGGCGATCTGTATCTGGGTTCCAGTAGTTTGAATTGCTCGATTTTGGAAGGTGGTCATTTCCGCTGATCTGAGTGGAAGTGAGGATCGACGTGGTTGTCGATGGGTTTTCGGAGATGTCGGCGTCGATCTACGGTGGTCGTAGTAGTGTGCAGCGTGCACACGTGTGCACGATGATATCTGGAATGAAGGAGATTTGGGGAAGAAGCTTTATGCTCGGGTTTGAGCTCGAGACTTTTGTTGTTTGTCTCGAAGCTGTAGGTAGAAGCGAATGTCACGAGTAATTTTCGAGTTTTGCTCGGGAAAACTTATTGATAGCTCGGGTTTGATTTTTGAAGGAAACAGATTTCAAAAATTTAAAGAAAATATAATTACAGTTGTATAAAAGTAAATTTAAGCATAGGAAATTATTAAACAAATTTGAATAAGTTTCAAGGACTTAATAATATTTAAGATTTATTTTGTTTAAATGAAATTTTATATCTTCTATTATATAATTGATTTGCAAAACGTTTTCAATGGAAGTATAAAGATATAACTAAGTTTTGAATAAAGATAATGAAATTGTCTTTAAATTATTTAAGTTGTGATTAATTAAGAATAATTAATTAGTGAATAAATTAAAAATATTTATCACTTAATAAAATTTATTAGTATAATTAATTGAAGATGAGATTAATTAAAGATATTACTTAGAGTAATTAATTAGTGGATAGTTAATAATGGGACATTAACTAGTGAATAAGAAGTGATTAATTTAGGTAATTAAATTTACTTAAATTAATTAAGGTAATTAATTAAGGATAAACTTTGAATTTAATTAAGTGTTAATTACTTAATATAATTAATTAATATAATTAATTAAGTGAATTACTTAGTGTATAGGTAATTAAAGTGTAATTACTAAATGTAATTAATAAAAAAAAAGAATAATTACTTTTTGGAAGTAATTAATGGAAGGTAATTAAAGATTAATTACTTAGATAATTAATTAAGGTTAATTAATGTGATTAATTAAGTTTAAATTAATTAATTAATAGAGATGATTAATAAAAGGATAATTACTTAATTTAAAAGTAATTAGTGGATAATTAATGAAAGTAATTTGTGGATGATTACTTAATGGAAATGATTTGAGGTTAATTAATGGAAGTAATTAGGAAATAATTACTTAGTATAACTAATTAATTAAGGTTTAATTAATTAAAGGTAAGTGATTAATAGTAAATTGATTTCTGTAATTAATTAAAGAATAATTACTTAATGTAATTAATTTAAATATGATAATTAATTAAGAGTAATTAGGGATCATTAATTAATACAATTAATGATGTAATTAAGGAATGATTAATTAAAACTAATTAATCAATAATAAGTAATTTAAAAAGTAATTAATTAATGTAATTAATTATGGATTAATGTAATTAATTATAGTTAATTAGTTTATGAAGTAATTAAAGATTAATTACTGTAATGGTTTAAGTTAATTAATTTGTGAAATTAATTAAGAATTAATTACTTAAAGTAATTAAAGGATTATTAATCAGGAATGATTAATTAAGATGGATACTTAGAGTAATGATTAATTAATTGGTTTAATTAATAATTAAGTAAGCAGGATTTATAGAATGAAGTAATTAGTTTAATTCACTTTAAATTAATTAGATGATATAAATCATTGCTTAAGGATGGATGAATGAGATTGAATGTATTTCATTGTTTGATATCTCTGATGAGATATGATTGATATATGATATGGATGTTTGGTTGAATTATAATGATAATGTGAATTATCTGTTTGGGATGATAATGTAGATTATCTATTGAATTATCTATCTTTGTGTATATAGATAAGAATTGAATTGTTTTAACCTTAAAACAACTTGGCCTTAAAAGATACGCTTTGGATTTCGATGAGACCGGGATCGGGTTTCCGTATACCGGATTTCCAGGTCTGGAGACCCGAATACCACATCGATCCAAATTAACGATAGGTCGTGAATAAAGTGAAGATGAAGATTCAGAGTGCAAGGGTTATTGTCGTTAACTCTGAGGGTGATTCCAAAACGAGTGTAACGAGATAATGCCTTCGGTTTCGTTCGAACCCGGAACGAACTTGTATGGATTGAATGCTTTCAGCACATCGTCAGGTGGACGATGAGCATTCTAGGATAGATGTGTTCTATTTAAAGGTAATCGTGACCTCAAGCCTCATCAACCGGGAATGGCTAAAACAGGGGAGGTGCAGCAAGGTTAGTGGGTAGCACCCAAGTAGGACAAGGTTACCTCTGTCTAGATGTCCCTTTCTATTTTCGACTTAGTGGTGCGGTTGCTGATCCCAACCGTGAGGTATCTTGTGCGGGAATTATCCAGTAAGGGATGTTCCGGCCTTGTGTTGCAGGGGATTGGGAGTGATCCTCGGTACGGTGATCTAGGCCACGTACTGTGACGGGCGGTACCCCGGTAGCCCTGCCATTGTATGGAATCCAATCTCCAATAAGTGATAACGGATTTGATTGTATAACCCACTTTGTTGGCTAGTATGCTGGAATTTAATAATGTAACAATTTCAGCTATTTCTTATTTACTTGAAAACCCTAGACCTATTATAATATAACCGGATTTCCTATCAATGTTTTGGTTAGCGTAAGGTAAAAACTTTTCCATGTTTATGTGTGGGAAGTCTTACGTGATACCTTTGTTTTCAAAAGGTTTTGAAGTTAAGCAACTTTAACCCGTTTACTCACACCAGACCCATGTCTGACCCAAGTGTTTATTTTATGTTTTATTAAACTCTTGGGTACTCAAATTTTTACGAGTAGCCAAGGGATTCAGGTTAGCTTTGACGAATCTATGGAGAAGATATGGAGCAGGAGGCTTCAGCATTCGTAGATAGATAGTATTCCGCTGTGTTGGTTGATCTGAGTCTTTTGTTTGAATTGTATCTTGAGTTGTATAATAGATAGAAATTATAACTGTCTATTTTGTTGTATAAGTTGTGTAACTCTGATTATGTAAAGACTATGTAATAGTTATGTGATATATTATATTTTGTTTCGTTCCGCTGTGAGATTCTGATATTATTTAGTTCTTTCTTTCTCTTCTTTTCTCTTTTCTATCCCTTTCTTTCTTATTAGCGATACGACTTTCTATGGAGAGAAAGTCGTGGTCGTTACAGAAGTATTTATTCAGTCAGAAGGATCTCAATATGAGGCAGCAGCGATGGCTCGAGTTTCTCGCCTCATATGACTTGGATTTTCAGTATACCCCTGGCAAGGGGAATCGTGTTGTAGATGCGCTCAGTGGCAAACACTCGGCAGTTGTTTCTATGATGATAGCCGAGTGGGATATTCTTGGGACTCTTTCTATGTGTGATATTCGAAATCGAGCTCCGTCTTCTGATCCTCAGATATTGTTATTCAGCTTAGAAGCTCGACCTATTCTATTGGATCGCATTGCCCATGCTCAGCGGCAGGATCCAGACTTGTTGCGATATATTCATCTCCTTGAGTCGGGATCCGGTGATGAGAAATTATTGGATTATTCTATTGATTCTCATCGGTGTCTTCGCAGGAAGAACCTTATTTTGGTACCATCTGATTTATCACTTAGGCACGACATTCTAGACGAGTGTCATCACACTAAGTACACTATACATCCCGGGTCGAGTAAGATGTATGCCGACATGTGTCGCCTATTTTTTTTGGGAGGGCATGAAGAGTGATGTTGCAAGTTATGTAAGTCGTTGCATGACTTGTCAACAGATCAAAGCTGAGCATCAGCGTCCATCTGGTCTTCTTCAGCCGCTAGAGATTCCATTGTGGAAATGGGATCAGATATCCATGGATTTTATTGACGGTCTGCCTCGATCGAGGTCAGGCCATACTTCTATTTGGGTCATCGTCGATCGCTTGACCAAATCAGCTCATTTCATTCCTATTAAGTCCACTCGGACTGCTCCTTAGCTTGCCAAGCTATATGTGAAGGAAGTCGTTCGACTTCATGGCATTTCTAGCTCTATCGTCTGTGATCGAGACACTATCTTTACTAGTCACTTATGGAAGTGCCTACAGTCAGCTTTGGGCTCAAAGCTGAATTTCTCGACTGCTTATCATCCTTAGACCGACGGTCAGACGGAGAGGGTGAATCGTGTTTTAGAGGATCTTTTGCGCTGTTGTATTATGGATTTCGGAGGTAGTTGGGAGGATCACTTACCGCTTGAAGAGTTCTCCTACAACAACAGCTTTCAGTCTAGTATTGGCATGGCTCCTTTCGAGGCTCTTTACGAAAGGCCATGTCGCTCTCCTACTTGTTGGTTAGAGTCTGGCGAGAAGCTTATTCTAGGTCCAGATTCAGTTCGGGAATCTTCTGAGAAAATTATTCTTATTCGTCAGAGAATGAAAGAGGCGCACAACCGTCAGAAATCCTACGCGGACAACCGTAGGAAGCCTCTTGAGTTCTCCATTGGTGATCATGTCTTTATTCGGATATCTCCTATGAAAGGGGTTGTGCGTTTCAGCTCTACAAGGAAGTTGGCTCCTCGCTATGTTGGACCATTTCCTATTACGGAACGCATTGGCCCCGTTGCTTATCGTGTGGCTCTACCTACTCACTTCTCTGGAATACACGACGTGTTCCATGTTTCCCAGCTTCGCATGAGTGTCCGCGATCCTGATTCTATCATTGAGCCACATGCTGTGCCTGATTTAGAGATCTTACCTGATTTATCTTTGAAGCAGCAACCTTTTCGTGTGCTTGATTCGGAGGTTAGACGCCTTCGCAACAAAGAGGTTCCACTCGTGAAGATTCAATGGTCACCGAATCCTAAGGACTACACTTGGGAGACCAGAGAATCTATCGAACGCTCCTATCCTGGCTTTCTCTCATCTTCTTCTGCAGGTGAGAATTCTCTATATTATCTCTATCACTTCTTTTGTGGATTTGACGTTATAGACGAAATCTATCTTAAGGAATTGCGGGGACGCAATTTTCTTAAGGGGGGGAGTCTGTAACAACCCGGGATTTGCATTACCAATTAATAAATAAAAGTTAGGTTTTTTATTTATTTTAATGAAGCATAAAAGGATTTGGAATAATAAAATTTATTATTTGAAAAGGCTATTTTAATTAAATGGGAAATATGGGATTTTAAAATGAGGATAAAATGTTATTTTTGGAAAGTTAAATATTTGAGGAGAGATTTTAAAATGGGTTTGGATAAGAAAAAAAAAAGAGTTTTATAAACATATATGAACACTTAGACTAATTTTTGGAAACATATAAATAACTCTCTTCTTATTGGGTTACAAAACCTAACCCAATAACCCACCCTAAACCTCCTCTATAAATTATCTCATACTCTCATAACCTCATTCATTCAACCCTAATCAAAACCCTAATCATTTCCTAAAGCTTTCATAACAAAAATGGCCTCTATCTTCATCTCCTTCTAGTTTTAGCTTATGCAAGTCATTCTATGCAAAGGTAATGCAAATACCCACCTCAAATCCATTTTTATATCTTTCTCATTTCTGAAATGTATTTGGTAACACATGTTTTATGTGTTTTTTTGATCTTATAGCCTCCTAATCATCTTTTGCTAACTTGGGTTGATGCTATAATAGTCTTTGTTGCTTTCAAGAGAGGTATATTGCTAAAACCTCTTCTAATATGTGTTTAACCATCTTTTGATTTTGGTAATCAGTTAGTAACACATGTTTTATTATGTAACATGTGAATCATAGCTCTTTGATCATCTTTGCTTTCATTTTGGGGTGTGCACATAAGGTACTTGTAGTATATGCTAGCTGAAATTATAATTAGTTTATTGCTGTTAGTAAATTAGGCATATCTCATTCATCTTAAATCGGAATTAAGATTTTCTTGAAGTTATGGAAAGCTTATTCTGTACCCTATAACTTTTATGTTTTGTGCTTTGCCTAGTTTTGATGTTTGAATGGTCGAAATCATGCTTGTTTTTCGCTGACCTGACAACAAACTACAGGGTTGATAAAATAAAAACCTGAAATTGATTTGGCCATAAGTTACTCGTTTCTTATTCAAATCTAATAATTTTGGATGTTCTGGAAAGCTTAGATTTAGGGCTAAAACTTTCATGTTTTGAGATTTATGAAATTTCAAAGTTAATTTGATAAAAACTGTGCATTCTTACAACTGTACCGAGAGCACAACGACAGTGATATAAAATTTAGATCTGAGAATTGTTTTTGTCATAGAATTTTCATCTTTGGTCGGAATTTGACGATCTTGGTCATTCCGGAAAGCTTAGAAACTAAGCTACAACTTTCATTTTATTCATTTTGCCAGAATTTGAAGTTTACTATGCCAAAATTGTGGTTTTTCATCTCTGGTCAGTTAGTGCATAGCTATAGGCCTTAGTCTCTTTTCTCCCGTTGTTTTCAACGTAGAACCCCGACTTTGCAACGCCATCCCGGGCTCGTCCTTTGTCGGATTTCATAGTTTTTGGTCTCGTTAAAAAGATGAGATCGAGATCTTTAACCATGCAAAGTTTGGTTTAGATCTGGATGCATTAGATACTTCGTTTCTATTGCCGAAGTAGCACCCAGAAACTGTTTTACAATTGTGATCATTTTCAGTTATCGTCGGACCAACTTTGAAACATTGTCGTTTCTTCGTTTCAAGTCGAAACCGAACGATTCTTGTTGCATATAAAAGTAGGAGTACTTTTCTACGCTCCTACAAATTTTCATCAAGATCTGAGTTCATGTGACCCTTCGACCATGTCGTCGAAGTGGGACCTTTACACTGTTTTGACACAGTAAAGATTTATGATTTTTATCCGACTTTGAGACGACGCCGTTACTTCGTTTCAAGTCGGAATTTCCCGATTTGGAGCAGGGATGTTGGACTATATGCCTACCAATTTTCATTCCATTCGGATTCAGTTTGCTGGTCCGAATAATTTTCCGAACTTGGGTTCGCGTCATTTTTGGACTATTTTCCAACACTTGGAATATTTTCAGTGATTTTCTGGTTTTATTGATTTCTTTGAGATTTGTCTCTAGATTTCGTACACGGATTTTATGAATTATTTTCAAAGGATTTTTCACTCCTAAATGACTTTCGAAATTATTATATAATATTATTTTTAATTATTAAATTAATTACTCCATAATAGGAGAATTTTCAAAAGCCATTTTAAAGTGATTTCAAAATAAATTATAAATCCGTTTTGCACCATTATTTTCTATAATAATAATCTCACACTCACTTTTTAGCACGTCGAGCAAAGTGGAAAGGTGCTTAAACGGTTAGGAAATCTTCGGCCTATGGAACCGTGTGTATTTTCTTTCCGATTAATCCCCGACCTATTCGATTGATCGTTTTGACCTTTGGGTCTAGTTTACCGATGATACGAGGTGGACTTTTTATTGTTTGGAGTGTGAGCTTGCTATTGGTTAGTAAACCGTTTAGTGCGAACGTGGGGTATGGGACTCATTGTTAACACTTTACAGGTTCCTCTCCAAGAAGTTAGTGACACATTAGCCTCTGGGCGGCCAGTACTGGACCTCTGGGTCACCACGCCTCTGGGCAACCGTCTCTGGACACCTGCTCTATGGATCAGTTTATTTTTCGGCATGCGCCTCTACGCCTTTATCCTTCTGGGAAGGATCTTGCCATCTCGCGCGTTCCGCATCTGTGCGAGTGATCGATCACAACTCTACAGTACTTGGCAACAACGACTCTGGTCGGTGCACGTGCAATATTGGTATTATTTGATGATTTTTTTATATCCATTCGAGTACCGCCATTCGGTGTTGGTTCTATGGAACCATACGATGTAAGTGCGATCGCCTTGTGAATTCACAGTGTCTCTGGACACTGCTTTTCAGTGTTGGATTTCATTGACTTTTCAGTATATCCCCATTGCTCTTTGGAGCATCGATCTTTGCTTGGGCATTGATTACAGACTCTGGTCACTCTTTGGATTATTGCCTATGGGCATCTTTTTATGGCTTTGGCTACGCCGATGATATAAGGTGATTTTATTTATTCTACACTTTGGTGTTGATTTCTCTTTGGAGATTTTTATTGTTTATTGATGATTAGGGATCGTCATTATATTCATGTGGTTCATAATATACTTCTCTTTGGATAAGTACCGTTTTATTTATGTACCGCATTATTATATATCTCAGTTATTACTGATTGTTTAGCTAGCCTGACCCGAGTGTTTTCGCTCGGGTCAGACCGAGTTGTTTCAGGTTAGGTCTCTGGACTTAGCTTTTGTGCTTCCGCTTGGACATTATCTGCTATGCTGATAGATAGCGCTTTTATTTGTCCACTATTCCGCTACTCTGTTATTATTCAGACTTTGATATGTACATATTTTTGACTCACATGTGTGAGCAGTGGCTTTGTACCCACTTATAGTATTTGGATCTATATTGACGATGTATTGTTCTAGGATTTTATATCTGTTATGTGATTCTGTTCTGTGATGTTTTATCATTTTATTACTATGCTTATTCTGATAGATCTTTAGCCATTGTAATTTCGTTATAAATATTTATTGAATATGTCGAACCACTTGAAAAAAAAAGAGATACCACCCTTTCGACGTATTCAGTAGATAGTTATAGCTTGATTACAAATGGTCGCTTCCACTATACTCTATTCTCCGCTTTAACAGACAGTGTTACTCCCGTAATACTCTTTGTTATAGTAGCTCTCAGAGTGGGGCGTTACAAACGACCTGGAATTTTCGACTTCGAAAATCCCGGATTGTTAGAGAAAAGAAGAAAGAAAGAAGAAAGAAGAACAGAAAATAATAACATCTCACATTCGCAGCGGATTAAATATAATAACAAATAATAGCATTTTTTATAAACGAAAGCTGTAATTGTTATTTTACATACAATTCATCAGAGTTACGACATATACACAAATCATTGGACAGTAAAACATCATGTCCCAGATAAATCAATAATACTCAGCGGATTATACTCCTTACGTTCCTGCCATCCAGCTCGCCTCCTTTGCTCCCGAACGTCCTTTCCTGAAAATCTGTAATACTCGGTCTGACCCGAGCATTACCATAAAGTAACACCCGAGTCAGGCTGGAAACCAGCGTGAGTAAACTCATTTAAAATGAAATACTAGAGTTGTAAAGTTTCCTTGAAACCCAGGGTAACTCGTACCTCACTATGAGTTCTTATCTTATTATAGTCAATAATTATTTCACAAAATAATATCTAAGTACCGTTACTTAGTTCCAATGGTCCAGATTACTCAATTTATTCCATTCCAGCCTATTGATTACACATATCAAATCTACAAAGAATTATAGATTACTAATCGAAGTGGTTCTGGATATCGCTGATATCCGATCCCGGTCTCTTCGAATTCAAATGTCATCCTTTTTAAGCCAAGATGTTTAAATTAAACAATTTAATTTAAGTTCAGGATATCATATTCACATAGCAATTCTATCATAGATAGATAACTTACATTATCACAATTTATTCAAAGCATCTCATATCACAGAACATCACAATCACATATCAGATATATCAAATAATCCAAGGCATTCAATATTATTCAATCATCCATAAGCAAGATTGATCATCCACACCATTCCTAATTAATTTAATTAACCACCATTGAATTAAATTAATTACTTTAATTACTCTTAAATCCTGCTTACTTACCATTAATTAATTATAAGCCAATTAATTAATCAATCTCTAATTATCCACCTTAATTAATCACCCTTGATTAATTGTCCTTTAATTACATTAAGTAATTAGCCTTAAATTAATTACATAAATTAATTATCCTTTAACCATTCTCATTAATTAACCTTTAATTATCCTCATTAATTAATTATATTATAATTAATTACATTAATTAATGATCCTTATTTAATTACATTAATTAACTAACCTTTAATTGCATAAATTAAATAAATCCTTACATTAAGTATTAATCCTTTAATTAATTATATTAATTAATCCTTGAATTAATTACACTAAGTAATTAATTCTTAATTATTCCATTAAGTAATTAGCCTCTAATTACTTTCATTAATTAATTATCCTTTTAATTAATTACCTTTATTAATTATTCCTTGAAACTTGCTTGATAATTTGATAAATACTTTTGCTTTGAACTTGTTTAATATTTTACTTTGAGACTTTGTTCATTATTTGCTTTGAAAAATTGATATTAAATTTACTTCCATTTAAAATTAAGAAAACTCGAGCCCAAGACCAAAATTAATTTAAAAGTTAAACCTTTTATCTTAATTAATTTCTTAATTACACTATTTAATTAAGTTTATTAAAATGCACTTTGAAATAAAGGTTATTTAAAATATTTCAAAGCTTAATTAATTTAAAAATACTTATTTTTAAACTTTTAATTAATTCCAAACTTAATTAAGACATTCATTATATAAAAAAAATAAATTAAGAAGTTGTTTAACTTTTAAAACTTGTTTGATTTAAAAACTTAAAACTGCAAAAACTTTAACCCGAGACAACTTCGATTCCCCCCCCCCCCGAGCCAAACACGCTATCTCCCTGAGTCACACGCGAATCACCTTCCATCCCGAGACAAACACGAGAAAAACTTGAGTAATCCCCGAGCCACAACCTTCTTCCCCAAAACTAACACTACTCAAACACAGTCGTATACGCGTGCACGTACACCAGAGCTCAGATCGTCTCCGACCAACCTCGCCCACCTCGACATGTCGACAACGACCATCCCAAACCAACTGGCCTCCCAAAATCCACGATATCACCGTAGTACGAAATCGAGCAGTTCATCACCCTCCTGGAACCAAGTTCGATCATCATCACCATCGCCTCCGATCACCGAAGAACACGCATCTCCCCTCAAACCTTCGCCATGCTTCCACCTTCCCTCTACTACTCCTCCGAGCCCACTCGATGCCCCCATGACACCGTAGTTAAGCGACGAACACCCTCGACTTCAACAGGCTTTAAACCCTACATCATTGCCGCTCTGCCACCATGGTGGCCTAAAAATCGTGCCACCAATTTTCCCTTAACCATCGACCTACGACCTTCCTCAAGCCACAACCACGACATCCAACTCCACGTCGTTCACCGAGAATCAACGAATTAAGAAATTCCGATCAACTCGAATTTTCCCACCAAATATAAACTTAGAGATTTTGAAATGATTATCAAAAATCATGATTTTGAAATACGAATTCATTCCTATGATCAAACTTTAAAATCAAGACATTCGATTTTGGCTTATTTTAAATCATCACTGTTATATATCATTTTTGAAATAAATTCTTAATTTAAATACTTGAATTTATTTTTAAAAATGATGTTATTGCCTTACCAAGACATTCAGAGATTGTAACCTAAAAAATTTAGGGTAGGAAATTTTGAATTTTGGAACAGGTTTGAAACCTGTAATCTATGAACAGAGCTATATATATACAGACATTCATACACAAACAATTTCATATTTCATATATATATACCAACATGTTAACATCCATGCATTCATTTTTCATCACTTCACCTTAATTATTATTCACAGATATCAAGACTAAGATATTTAAGGTAGTGGTTTACTCACCTTTGTTTGAACAGAGGAAGCTTTTGAAAATCTGGAAATCTAGAATGTGATTTTTTTTATTTCAGATCTTTGAGTTGAACGTGAAATCTGGAAGTTGTTGAAATGATCTTTAATTTATCTGATTTATGGTTTGAGTTGAATCTGTGAACTCATTAGCTTGCTTGATAATTTTGATTTGAGTTTACCTCCGCTTAATCCTGATCTTCTTTAGTTTACAGGTTTTTGATTTCCTGGTTTTTAATTTCCAGGTTTTAATTTCTCAGTTTGATTTTGTTCTGGTTTCATTTTTTTCTTTGTTTTCCATATTTTGTTAAGTATGAAGCCTGGGTTTCTAAACTTGATGTTATTCACATTATAAAAAAACAAATATATATTTCCACTTGTATTTTCTAAGCTTACATTTGTCAATGCATGAAACAATAGGTTTACACTTGTAATTTGGCATGAGCTAAATTATTTTATGTTTATATATATTTATATTATAATTTTATTTATTTTTATTTTTATTAATGTCTTATGTATTTATTAATTTCTTAAGTTTATGTACTACATTTATACATGTATGTTTTAAATCTTTATATATTTACAAACTACATTTATTTCAAGTATAACTTTTAAAGAAATACATATACCTTTACCAAACCTTACTTTAGCTAAAATACTTTTTAAATTTATAAGTATATACATAGATACTATTTTAGTGTAAAATATAGAACTCAACTTTAAATAAATCTTGAAAATTACTATATTAATTTCAAAACATAACTTCCAATTCAATATATTAATATGTTTACTATTTCACAATGAATTTATACATGTATACACTTAATATTTTCAACATTATGGAGTTTTGATTATATCTATTTATATATATGTTAATTTACTGTAAAATTTATAATTTCTAGATATTTATATTTCAATATTTATTATAGTTTAAATTTATTTAAAGATATATATTCAGATAGTTCTAAATTATCAAAATCCCATTTATTTAACCAAATAAAATAAGTTAATTATCCACTTGACCAATGTCTAAAAATCCGAGTTATCACATTCCTTCCCCCTTTGAATCTTTTCGTCCTCGAAAAGGAACGTAGCCAGAATTTATTAAAATGCTTATTATCAGAAAAATTTACTCCTTGATCACTTTTAAAACACCTTTAAAATCTATATAATATTATATAATAGTTTTTATAAAAATACCTTTTATAACTCGATGTCTCAACAAGTCCATCCTCGTTCTCACAGAAATTCGGTCATACGTTGATCAAGCGTAGGACTGAAAATCTATAAGTACTTGGTAAACCCATTTTCAACATCCAGTGAAAGTAATTGGAAAATAATTTATGAAAATATAGAAAACAATTTTGAAAATAGAGGAATATCTTTGGTGAGAATGCTCTGGAAATCATCACCCCCATCCATGGTCGCAGTTACATCCTGGGTTACGTTGCCATCGCAGCAAAAGTCCATGTAATTGATTATACCATGGAACCCACAACAGATCGCAGTTACATTCCAGGGTTACGTTGCCGTCGCAGCAAAAGTCCATGTAACTGTTGGCTCTCAGCGGCACACACGATTTTCGCTGTCAAAATGAAACTTCTCCACTCCTACATAGGTCGTAGTCTACCGATATAAAATCAAACGTAGACTGTTGGCTCTCAGCGGCACACATGACTTTCGCTATGTTACCATAGTGTCGCGGTCTACCGATATAAAATCAAACGCAGACTGTTGGCTCTCAGCGGCACACACGACTTTCGCTATGGTCTGTAGTAGATCGCAGTGACATTGAGTTACACTGTCGTCACAGCATAACCCAAATGCCTTTGTGGGCACCAGCCCCTCGACTTTCGCTACACAAATAATCCTCAGGAACTAATTTTGTCCGGACTCCTCACAGGATCAACTTTAGAACCCCCCTTTAGGGCTCAAGGCAGTACCACCCTGTGGTACTCCTGAGAAGTTCATTTCAAGGGAGCGCCTTTTTCCCCAGAGCTATTCTCAAAACATTTTATACTATACACTTATAGTATCTTCAAATCATATCCTTTATGATTTATATCAAAATCTCCTTTACACAAAATCGATATCCAAAATCGATAGTTCCAAACTTGGCTTTCCAAAATCAAAATTGATTTTCCCAAAAATCAAAACCTTTTCCAAAATCATTCTCATAAGATCCTTTATATATATATAGATATATATAACTTTGAAAATCTTTGGATCATTTCAAACTTGTATAAAACCTTTTTTTATACTTCAAATATTTTCAAAACCCTTTTCTTCTGGCAATGGATTCAACAAGGGAAGATTTATCTTATATAACAAGGATATATAACTTTATTTATTCCAAATCCAATATTCAAATTTGATAAATCTTTTTATAAAGTTATTAACCGTATTACTTTTCATTTCAAAAACCATTTTACAGTTCTTATCCACAAAATTTCAATATCAATTTCATTCAAACTCGTACGATGTACTCATATCATTTGTTCCCTATATAAATCTGATCGCTCTTCGATCACACAATTTCACTTCCGAACTAGTATCGTCCACCCGACTTCCTAGTGCGGACTCAGATCTGGTTTCTTGATCAGAAACCGTCATTCTCCTTGCATAGTCACAACTATGATAGAGAATATCCATAACCAATAAAAAATCCATATCCAGGTTCGCCGTCAAAAATCGAGCAAAAAAATCCCAACTCGGATCGATAATACCATCTCGAAATTCTGTGTTCGAATCTGGATCAAATCACTATGCGAATAGAATAATTTACGTATATCCTACGTATTTACCTTATTGGTTATTAGCCAAATAAATTCTCTTTTCTATTCACATTTTCTTTAATTCCATTCACTTATTCTCAATTGCTTCCATTTCCAATTGAGTTATTACTTCAATTACAAACAGTTTGAACTCTGACCTATTTAAATTTAAAAATAGCTTAAAAAGGTTTAAAATAGATAAGTAGTTGAAAAATAGTTATTAGTTTGTAAAATAGCTGAAAAATAGTTAAGTAGGTATAAAATAGTTAGATAATTGCAAAATAGTTTTTTTTTAATAGTGATTAGATATAAGTAACTGAAAAATAGCAATTAGTTTATAAGATAGTTTCAAAATAGTTAAATAGTTCCAAAATAATTGTAAAATAAGTATAAGATAGTTTGGGGTTTAAGAAGAAAGATTGTATAGTAAATAGTTTGGAAAAATATATTTGTATTAAAACAATTTATTTTGAAAATAATCCAGAGCCAAACTGTTTAATTTCCCAATCTCCATTTCCAATTAATTTCCCACTTCCATTTAAATTGACTCAATACTTCAATTTCCATTGAAATTGATTTAATCCCAATTCAAGTTGAATTAACCTTAATTCCTTTCCAAATTGAAATCAAATTCCATTTGATTTTTAAACTTATTCTACTTTAATCACAATTCCAAATTATTTCAAATCAAATCCAATTTGAACAAAATTTATTCAAATCTCAACTTAAAACCATCACGAATTATATAAATTCGAATTAAAAAAAAAAATTAAATGTTGATTTAATCCCTTAAGTCAAATTAACCCTTACCTTTAAATCAATCAACCTTTATTTTTAATTTAACAACTTAAATCTTTAAACCATTTAATTCTGAATCCAAATTCCAAAATTCCATTTAAAAATTATCTTTACTTAACTTATTACAAAGTTCAAATAAGAATTCAAAAACAATTTAATCTTCAGATTCTAATTTATTATCCATTTTCAATTTCCAGATCTCAAACCCATTTTGAGATCACTCATAACTCCCTTTTAAAATCAACCATTTAACTTCCCAAGTTAAATTTTAATTTCATCCTGAAATTTCTAATTCAAGTTGTTCATTCTAAACTCATTTAACTTCCTTAATTTAAATTCAATTTAATCCAGTCAACTTTACCCAATTTGAATTCCCATTTCAATTTTAAACTTTATATTAATAATCTTCCCACTTATAAGTTCAAAAACTTATTATTTTGGTTTTTAATTCAAAACAAATTTCTTTAAATTTCAAACAACTCTTGTTTGAAGTAGGACCCTTTTATTCAAAGTAAATAATATTATTTATTATTTCTTTATCACTTTGAAACAATTTTCAAATTCTGGGCTCAAATTTAAAACTTCACAATTTATATCGTCTTCAGTTCCAATTTATAAGTCATACTTGCCTAAATGTTTTACTTCCCTAAAATATTTCATTTTGCTTACTCATTAATACACATTTATTATTAAACACAACAATCATTTATGATAATAACCAAGATTATCATATCTGGAAACTAATTTATTATTATTTTATTTTGAAACTCTTCTCCAGATTCAAGATTTTAATTCCAGTTTGAATCCATTTCAAACTTATCTTTATTCAATTTAAATTTGGTTGTATTACTATTACCACTTATATTTAATTCAATAATTTAACAACCAATTACCTTAATAGAAATATTGCTTTATATATCAAATATAATTTTATATAAAATCATTTACCTTTAAAACCATTTAAAATCTTTATATATAAAAATAACAAGTACGTTCTCTCATATATATATACACTCAACTCATTTTAGGGTACCATTGACCCTATCCTTAATGAGTAATCCCACCAGAGCCAAGGTTCTCGCATAACCTTCAGCTTTGATACCAAATGTAGAATTTTCAACTCCGAAAATCCCGGATTGTTAGAGAAAAGAAGAAAAAAAGAAGAAAGAAGAACAGAAAATAATAACATCTCACATTCGTAGCGGATTAAATATAATAACAAATAATAGCATTTTTTTTATAAAAGAAAGCTGTAATTGTTATTTTACATACAATTCATCAGAGTTACAACATATACACAAATCACTGGACAGTATAACATCATGTCCCAGATAAATCAATAATACTCAGCGGATTATACTCCTTACGTTCCTGCCATCCAGCTCGTCTCCTTTGCTCCCGAACGTCCTTTCCTGAAAATCTGTAATACTCGGTCTGACCCGAGCATTACCATAAAGTAACACCCGAGTCAGGCTGGAAACTAGCGTGAGTAAACTCATTTAAAATGAAATACTAGAGTTGTAAAGTTTCCATGAAACCCAGGGTAACTCGTACCTCACTATGAGTTCTTATCTTATTATAGTCAATAATTATTTCACAAAATAATATCTAAGTACCGTTACTTAGTTCCAATGGTCCAGATTACTCAATTTATTCCATTCCAGCCTATTGATTACACATATCAAATCTACAAAGAATTATAGATTACTAATCGAAGTGGTTCTGGATATCGCTGATATCCGATCCCGGTCTCTTCGAATTCAAATGTCATCCTTTTTAAGCCAAGATGTTTAAATTAAACAATTTAATTTAAGTTCAGGATATCATATTCACATAGCAATTCTATCATAGATAGATAACTTACATTATCACAATTTATTCAAAGCATCTCATATCACAGAACATCACAATCACATATCAGATATATCAAATAATCCAAGGCATTCAATATTATTCAATCATCCATAAGCAAGATTGATCATCCACACCATTCCTAATTAATTTAATTAACCACCATTGAATTAAATTAATTACTTTAATTACTCTTAAATCCTGCTTACTTAACATTAATTAATTATAAGCCAATTAGTTAATCAATCTCTAATTATCCACCTTAATTAATCACCCTTGATTAATTGTCCTTTAATTACATTAAGTAATTAGCCTTAAATTAATTACATAAATTAATTATCCTTTAACCATTCTCATTAATTAACCTTTAATTATCCTCATTAATTAATTATATTATAATTAATTACATTAATTAATGATCCTTAATTAATTACATTAATTAACTAACCTTTAATTGCATAAATTAAATAAATCCTTACATTAAGTATTAATCCTTTAATTAATTATATTAATTAATCCTTAAATTAATTACACTAAGTAATTAATTCTTAATTATTCCATTAAGTAATTAGCCTCTAATTACTTTCATTAATTAATTATCCTTTTAATTAATTACCTTTATTAATTATTCCTTGAAACTTGCTTGATAATTTGATAAATACTTTTGCTTTGAACTTGTTTAATATTTTACTTTGAGACTTTGTTCATTATTTGCTTTGAAAAATTGATATTAAATTTACTTCCATTTAAAATTAAGAAAACTCGAGCCCAAGACCAAATTTAATTTAAAAGTTAAACCATTTATCTTAATTAATTTCTTAATTACACTATTTAATTAAGTTTATTAAAATGCACTTTGAAATAAAGGTTATTTAAAATATTTCAAAACTTAATTAATTTAAAAATACTTATTTTTAAACCTTTAATTAATTCCAAACTTAATTAAGACATTCATTATATAAAAAAAAATTAAGAAGTTGTTTAACTTTTAAAACTTGTTTGATTTAAAAACTTAAAAACTGCAAAAACTTTAACCCGAGACAACTTCGATTCCCCCCCCCCGAGCCAAACACGCTATCTCCCCGAGTCACACGCGAATCACCTTCCATCCCGGGACAAACACGAGAAAAACTCGAGTAATCCCCGAGCCACAACCTTCTTCCCCAAAACTAACACTACCTAGACACAGTCGTATACGCGTGCACGTACACCAGAGCTCAGATCGTCTTCGACCAACCTCGCCCACCTCGACATGTCGACGACGACCATCCCAAACCAACTGGCCTCCCAAAATCCACGATATCACCGTAGTTCGAAATCGAGCAGATCATCACCCTCCTAGAACCAAGTTCGATCATCATCACCATCGCCTCCGATCACCGGAGAACACGCATCTCCCCTCAAACCTTCGTCACGCTTCCACCTTCCCTCTACTACTCCTCCGAGCCCACTCGATGCCCCCATAACACCGTAGTTAAGCAACGAACACCCTCGACTTCAACAGGCTTTAAACCCTACATCATTGCCACTCTGCCACCATGGTGGCCTAAAAATCATGCCACCAATTTTCCCTTAACCACCGCCCTACGACCTTCCTCCAGCCACAACCACGACATCCAACTCCACGTTGTTCACCGAGAATCGACGAATTAAGAAATTCCGATCAACTCGAATTTTCCCACCAAATATAAACTTAGAGATTTTGAAATGATTATCAAAAATCATGATTTTGAAATACGAATTCATTCCTATGATCAAACTTTAAAATCAAGACATTCGATTTTGGCTTATTTTAAATCATCATTGTTATATATATCATTTTTGAAATAAATTCTTAATTTAAATACTTGAATTTATTTTTAAAAATGATGTTACTGCCTTACCATCATTTTTCATTCAGAGATTGTAACCTAAAAAATTTACGGTAGGAGATTTTGAATTTTGGAACAGGTTTGAAACCTGTAATCTATGAACAGAGCTATATATATATAGACATTCATACACAAACAATTTCATATTTCATATATATATACCAACATGTTAACATCCATGCAATCATTTTCATCACTTCACCTTAATTATTAATCACAGATATCAAGACTAAGATATTTAAGGTAGTGGTTTACTCACCTTTATTTGAACAGAGGAAGCTTTTGAAAATCTGGAATGTGATTTTTTTTAATTTTAGATCTTTGAGTTGAACGTGAAATCTGGAAGTTGTTGAAATGATCTTGAATTTATCTGATTTATGGTTTGAGTTGAATCTATGAACTCATTAGCTTGCTTGATAATTTTGATTTGAGTTTACCTCCGCTTAATCCTGATCTTCTTTAGTTTACAGGTTTTTGATTTCCTGGTTTTTAATTTCCAGGTTTTAATTTCTCATTTTGATTTTGTTCTGGTTTCATTTTTTTCTTTGTTTTCCATATTTTGTGAAGTATGAAGTCTGGGTTCCTAAACTTGATGTTATTCACATTATAAAAAAACAAATATATCTTGCCACTTGTATTTTCTAAGCTTACATTTGTCAATGCATGAAACAATAGATTACACTTGTAATTTGGCATGAGCTAAATTATTTTATGTTTATATATATTTATATTATAATTTTATTTATTTTTATTAATGTCTTATGTATTTATTAATTTCTTAAGTTTATGTACTACATTTATACATGTATGTTTTAAATCTTTATATATTTACAAACTACATTTATTTCAAGTATAACTTTTAAAGAAATACATATACCTTTACCAAACCTTACTTTAGCTAAAATACTTTTTAAATTTATAAGTATATACATAGATACTATTTTAGTGTAAAATATAGAACTCAACTTTAAATAAATCTTGAAATTTACTATATTAATTTCAAAACATAACTTCCAATTCAATATATTAATATGTTTACTATTTCACAATGAATTTATACATGTATACACTTAAGATTTTCAACATTATGGAGTTTTGATTATATCTATTTATATATATGTTAATTTACTGTAAAATTTATAATTTCTAGATATTTATATTTCAATATTTATTATAGTTTTAAATTTATTTAAAGATATATATTCAGATAGTTCTAAATTATCAAAATCCCATTTATTTAACCAAATAAAATAAGTTAATTATCCACTTGACCAATGTCTAAAAATCCGGGTTATCACACTTAGGCTATAAATAGAGGTATAGTCTCGAGTTAAAAATAAAATGTGAATATACTCAAGTATAGAGTTAATGGAAATGTGAAGAATAAGTTGTGTAACTCATTAAATTGGAAAAATGGAATAGAACAACCAAAATAAAATGGTGTGATATTTTAAAGTGAATAAATAAAATCCAAACTTGAATTATAAAATGAATTTGAACTCAAGTAAATTTAATGGAGTGATTTTTGGAATAAAAATCTAATTGTGCAATGGAAAATGGAATTGACTAATTAAATGGATTAGTTAGTAAATTGAAATTGAAATTAAATGTGGAACTTGAGTTATAAATAAGATTCGACTTAACTATAAGCGAATTAAATATATTTGGAAATGTGGTCGAATAAAATAGAAACAGATTGAAATAGTAATGACTTAAGCTATAAATAAATTCAATTTAAGTGTAAATAAATTGAATATGGCTTTGGGATATTATTTAAATGAATGAAATTGAGTTCTGAAGTGCATATGAATGGAATGCAAATGAATTGATTTAGAACCAACTGGAAATGGAATAAAATTTGATATAAATTGATTTGGAATCAATTTAAAATAGCTATAAGCTTAAGTGGTATTTTATTAAATGAATATTACCGGATTTACATGGAAATATTGTCGTTTGTCGTAAACGGAAGTAAATAAAATTTTGTAAAGTGAATAGATTGACTTTTGAATCAATTGATAATGGATATGTGTTTGTTTGGTATAAATATGGTTTGAATCCAATAAATTTGGTTGTAAATCATTTCGAATTGAATGAAAGGATATATGGATTGATTGAAAGTAATTAAATTAGTATCAGAACCTTAAATTACTTATAATCTATGTTTGGCATGTGGTTTACGAAATTCATGTGTTTAATTAGTTAAATGAATGAAATGTTAGTGAATTTCATATTGTGGTACTTACGTGGTTAAATTGAGTAAGCACGGGTACTCGGAGGCTATTGGGCTAGATTTGGGTTGCGAAATTGCATATTAAATAAGCCGCTTGCTTAAAAATGCTAAAATTAGGTACGTTTTCGGATTAAATACCGCAAAATATAAATACTGATATATATATTTTGTTTTCTGACTGTGTGGGTCGATGTATATATATTTTTTTCTCTTGTCATATTGCAAAAGGCTCTCCGTACAAAGGAGTCTCTGCCAAAAAATTTCGGGAATTTAGGGTGTTAGAAAATTTTGAAATTTTTTTTGGAGAATTTTGTTAACTGAAATTTGATTTTTGAATTTAAGTAAGAAACAAAGGGTTTTGATAAATGTTTGGGAAATAGATAGTGTAAAGACCCGCAAATCCGTCTTCCGAAAACTCGACACCGATACGTCCACTGTACCAAATGTCGAAAAATCGAATGGCGAAAACGCGAAACTTTAGGGTTCAAAGAAGAGGTAGAAGAAAAGATAGAAGAAAGAGAAAGAACAGAAACAGAATCAGAAACAATTATCAGAATAGCGGAAAAATATATAATAGATAAATCAATAATCTTTAAAAAAAAGACTATATCAGTTTATACATACATCAATCATCAGAGTTTACAATAATGGACAGTTATATAAACTTGTCCTCATACAGAATACACAGCGGAATAAATAACAAGTACGATAGTACGCTTCGCCATCCAACTCATCTCCAAAGCTCCAGAATATCCAGAATCCTGATAAAATAACTCTAGGCTGCCCGTGTGGAAAATTATGGGCACCCAGAGTTTAGAAAGGGAACAATAAACTCCAGGTCAGTCATGGTGACTGGTGTGAGATCGTAAAACAGTTATTTTCACAAAGAAAATAAAACAATTTCGCAATGCTTTTGGAAAATGAAACTACCATAAGGCCTCCCACCACACACACAATGCAAGCGCAGAATTGGAGGAGATTTCTCCTTATGATAGTCAAAAATGCTTACTACGCAAAATCAATTGATATTATTATTAATGTCTAGTGTGGAAAACATTTTGAAAGTATAATATCAATCTTAGCCAACATACAACCATTGTTGTATGCCTACTATAGCTACTACGTTCAATAGCAGGTTACCGCCACATTCCATAGCAGGTAATACAATTAAAAACCGTACAGGGTTCGTATTGTTTCTTTGGATTTCCAACAAATGATCAGGCTAAGGAACTTCCTTACCGAAATAGAAACGCCTCTGGAAAGACGCCCCGGATCCTAACCGGATCTCTGCAAACAAAAGGCCGACGCTACCTCACGCTGTACAGCTGTAACTAGGTAACTAACACACTGACGCTACCTCACGCTGTACAGCTGTAACTAGGTAACTAACACACTGACGCTACCTCACGCTGTACAGCTGTAACTAGGTAACTAACACACAAATATGCCATCCCCCGGTCGTAACCAACCTTTATCCGAGGATCCTCAATCGAAAAGCAACAGCCACAAAATATAATCAACATAGGTAAAATATCTGGGCTCCATACCATGATATCACCTTTTATCCAGAAGGAAATGGCATACCCTAGGGGCGCTACCCCTACAAACCTTTGTCGCACATTCCTGTTTCGACCATTACCGGGTTGTGAGGCTCGACGAAGTCTCGTCCACAAAGCTACGCTTTTTCACAAAGCCACGCTTTTTCACAAAGCCACGCTTTTTCACAAAGCCACGCTTTGATCCACAAATGATCATCAGCACTTCGTGTGCCACATTACCAATTTGGGAATGTATCACTAGTAACCATCAACTACATAACCTCTGAGCTCGTACGTCTCAGAGAAGGGTGTTAAGCTAAGAGAATAAATTCTCCGCCACCAACAGAAATGTATTTGATAGAAACCAGCTTTACATCTCAAAGTGTAACGTCAGACACACATCCATACAAGTCCGTTCCGGGATCGAACGGAACCGAAGGAACTTCCAAAGAAGCCTCTGCAATCCGGATATTCACTAATCACGTCCGGACTTCCCATCACAAAAAGAGTGATATAAATCTCTATACCGGAGCAACTCGGTGCAGAGACATTCGACAGGTTGTCCTTTCATTTTCACAAATATCCGGTCTTCACACCGGTCTTCAAATGCTATCCATTCGCGACGTATCACTATTCGGAATGGGTTATATGACACAAAGGTCCTCTCCCGGCTTAACCGAATAATGAGCGTTTGTTTTAAAAACAAATCAAGTGTCATTTCAAAGACAAATATTGATAGTCGGTTATTTAACTATCAACAACATTCACAACAAGCATCCAATTTAAATAATTTTTCCCAAATTATTAAATTTCAAATCTTTTCACAAGATATACATATTTCCACACTTCACATTTGAAAATCCATTTCAAATCGTATTTCACACTTCACATTTGAAAATTCAATTTCAAATCACATTTCATACTTCACGTTTGAAAATCAATTTCAAATCATATTATGGTCCATTTAAACCAATTTGATAAATCCTTATCGATTTATTTCAAATTTACATTTCAAATTTGTAAATTTATTTCCACACTTCATCACTTTGAAAATCCGATTTCAAACCATATTTTCCACACTTTTAAAAATAAATCAATATTTATTTTTAAAACAAATTCCCTTTCCTTTACAACTTCTATTCGGAATTTACATTCCCAAAAATCCACTTTTACACGATTTTCAAATCATTTTCCAAATATTTATTTTCAACCCCGAATCAACTTTAAAAATTGATTTCTCCATTTTATTTCAAATCCAAATCGAATTCCAAATTGATTTCTGAATTTACTTCAACACCGAATCACATTTCAAATTGATTTTAACTTTTAATCCCAATTACCAAATCATTTTACAAATCGATTCCCAAATTTATTTTCAACACAAAAATCAATTTTTCATTCAACATTAAATAAGTTCTCATATCGATTTCTCAAAGATTTATTTTAAATACCCAATCAATTATCACTTTGATTTCAAATAAATTTATAGCCTTTAAAATAAATTCTTTTATTTTCCCAAACCATCTAAAATTCAATTTTAATTTCAGAAATCCAATTTCATTTATTTCTGGTATCCAACGATACCAAAAACACATTCGGCTAAATTATAGCTCTCAACCAATTCAATCACAGATATAATCATACACAGATTATAAATAATCAATCAAACAACATATGAAATCAATTAGAATGTTTTGAGGAATCCTGTTGGATCCCTCCAACCTGTTTCCATGCATCCACAGATGTTAGCACAATACCAATTCCACTTCGAGGTGGAATATCGCGGTATATGGGTTTTATAAAAATATCATCCGCTTACTAACGGCGCAATAGGGTCTCATCCGCTATACGAGGCGGGAAATCAATCGATCCAATATATACATATGCCAATATGTATATATTGCTATATATATAGATATATCCTACTATATCTAATATCACATCCAAACAGTCAATCAATCAATAACTGTAAAAAATTCCACTTTCATTTTGAGTGAGAAGATCTCACCTTTGCTTTTAATTTTGCAATCCATTTCCATTCCGATCATTTCTTCATTGTATTAACCTTGTATAAATAATTATACAATTCTATTAATATTCGAACAGATCGAATAATAAATTTTCATTTGGTAATTTTAATTATTCAATGATTTAAATTTCTAACAAATCTCCCTTTACAAAATATTTTTCATTTGAAACTAAAATTTTAATTCAACTAATAACTCAGTTTTAAACAAATTTTTAAATTTTAAACAAATTTTCTTTACTGTAAATTCTCTAAATTCTTCTTTTCCATCTTGTATATATATGTTTTTCATAAAGCTTGACCTACTGTACAATTTCCTTACTGGTATATATATATTTTTTACATATTAAAACAATCTCCTTTCCCTTTCTGTCAAATATATACAACTCATTTCTTAAATAAAACAACTTGCTTATTCACAAATAACTTTACTGTAAAACTAATTTCTAAGTGAACTTTTCCAAATCCAAAACCTCAATATTTTCAAAAATCAAAACTATACATGTTCTTACAGTACCCTTTTTTTTCTGTGAATATGCATTCATACATACTTGGATATTAAATCGAAAATATAAATGGTAAATATACCTCACAAAAGCAAAATCGTGAACCCAGATCGAAACCCTCCCATCGAGTCGCCGCCTCGCCTGACGCCGCGACGAAGTCGCCACGCGTGCCGTCTGCAATCCCACGAACTCGACATCCTTACGCTCGCCTGACCTCACGCTTCAGGCAACCACAAATCCAAGTCGCGACTGCCTCGCCATGCTACTAGACTCCCATGCAGCCGCGTACGCGTACGCGACTTCTTCTCACCCACGTCGACACGCCTAGGGCACCTAGGTCGATCGCGATCTCGAGTAGCCCTCTCGAACGACTCCACTACTTAAGGCGATGATTCGCGAATCCCTTAGCTCGAGTTGTTCGAGCATCGCGATGGACGAGACGAGCCTCTTCGATTACAACTGATTTGAATGAATTCTCGTTTTGATTTATGCAGATGGAAGGAATCGAGATTTTTTTATTTTTAACCGGCTCGCGATTTTGAATTTGAACGAGGAAGGGGAAATCGCGAATTTGATTGAAGAGGAGAAATAAGATTTCGAACGAGAAGCATTTATTCATTCAGCCATTGTTCTTTGATTTTGAACGAAATGATATTCTTTTGAACTGCTCGCGTGATAGAGAAATAGAAGTGGACAAGAGTAGACGTTTGCGTGCTGAAGTTAACAGGCTACAGTGATAACGAAATGAAAGAAATTTAACTGTGATTGGACTAATATAAATACCCAATTTAAATTTCAAATTCAAATCGTTCGATAAAGTCAACCAAAAATTTTGACTTCCTATCGAGGCGTGCCGCTAGGCGTTCGTAATGTTATACGCCTATTCCGAACACAATGGAAAAGGTTTCGAGTCCAAATCAAATCGTATGGAGAAGATAGCTTTTTGGACCAGTTAAAATATTAAATTTTCGATTTAATTTCAACGCGTTTGTTTATCGTACGGCCAAACGATCACTCCAAATATTACGAAAATTGAAATCCGATAATAATACAATATTACGGATCCAATGGAACTAGTTTCGTCGAATTCCGAGATTGTGCCCCGGAACGCTATTTTTAAATTCAATTTAAACGATATGAATTCAAAACTGAACAAAACAGTTTCAATTTCAATTCTGAAAGTTCTATTACCTTCAGAATTATCAATATAGATTTTCCAAGCCTTCAGATTATTTTTAATCTGCTTAAAACTGAAGATTCAAATTTTTACCCAGTTTCAATAATTAAATTCAATAATTTAATCTCCAAATTCATTCTGATATTTGAATTTCAATTTAAATTATCATTCGAATATTTAAACTCAATTAAATATTCACATTTTAAATGTCAAAAACTCAGGGTCGTTACAATCTTCCCCCCTTAAAAGAATTTCGTCCCGAAATTACAAGTTAGGAAAAATGGTCCTTAACTCGTCTACTATTTTCCATAATCTAAATAGTTTTATCAATTTATCCATACAAATCTTTCTACTAAAGATTCGTTATTAATTCAACTAAACTTCCAACTTCAATTATAAGTTTCAAACAACCTTGTTTAACTTCTCAATTCAAATTCGAGTTTAAATCCAGATTTTAAACTTTCAAAATTTCTCTAAAATTTTCTAACACTCGAAATTTTCGAAAAATTTCGCCAGCGTCTCCTTTGCGCGGCTAATACGGCACGACTACAAAACGTCCCTACGGACTCTCAGATCTCAAAAGAAAACAAAATGCCAAGTGGCAAAATCAGAAACTCATCAAATTTCATACTGAAATTTAAATACATACCTTTGCCGAGCAAATTCAATTTATCTTCAAAATTTAATCCAATTCCATATACCTTGTATGTTTTACCTAACAACAATGGCTAAATTTACTTATTGGATTCTCAATACCCGTTTTACTCCAGAATTTCATTCATTCATTTCTTAAGTTCAATATAAGTATTACATACTTCTTATATTCGTTTTCACTTCACAAACAAAGTTATACATTCATTTTCGTTCAACTTTGCATTTCAATTCCATTTGAATTCAATTGACAATTTCAATTCTATTTGGAATTCATTTTATCTTCAAATTTTCATTCAGATTTTCATTTTGAATTTTACTTGAATTCGATTCATATTCTAATTCTGAATATTGGGTTTCATTTACCTTTATCTCAATTCAATTTGAAATCACTTGTCGTTAAGTGAACATTTTGATAAATTCCAAATTTTTCTACCTCCCAGTGAAAACACTTAAAAATTCTTTTTTTTTCAAAAATGGATATGGAAAGCACGTTCCCCCATGGATTACAGTTTACCCGGCGGTTACGCTACTATCCCAGTAGAGTCGCTTGTAACCGTAGATTTCTCATCTCTTAAATTTTGCCATGGTTGTTGCCATAGATCGTAGTTCACACGACGGTTACACCACTATCCCAGTGGAATCGCTTGTAACCGTAGGCATCTCGCCCCTCGAATTTCGCTGTGGCATCTAGATCGCAGTTTACGCGGCGGCTGCGCCACTATCTCAGTGGAATCGCTTGTAACTGTAGGTATCACACCCCTCGAATTACGCTAGCATACATCGTGATCAATCAATATGATCACATCCCGATCAAATGGATACTCATACTGAGTTCCAAGACCTTCAAATTTTTTCAATGGAAGGTACTTTTTCATATCCTTAGTTTGGAAAACATATGTCATATATGTATAGTACTTCATTTCCAATTGATTCCATTCAATTTTAATTGGCATTCCATAAATCAAATCTCATTGAAAACCATTCAAATTTATTCCATCTACTAATTTAATTAGTATATTCACTCATCCATTTTAAATTTCAAATTTCCATATTCAATTCGTCTCGAATTTATTTTATCAATAACAAGGAAATTTCAATTTATTTTTCTTTCTTACTTACTTGAATTTATATAGAAATTCAAACCATTTTATTCAACTTCAATTTAACCAATTAAACCTCCAATTCATTATTTCATGAATTAATAATTTATCAAGTTAGTTTACTTGAATTCAATCCATTTCATTTTATTCCAAGTTTGGATTTCTATTCAACTCGATTCAAATCAATCTCATTTCATTTTTCAATTCCAATTCATTTATTTACAAATGTAGTTTCATTTGTTCATTCATAAATTCATTCATTTTTCCATTTGAATCTTATTCCAATCAGATTTCAAATATTTCATAAGTTATCAACTTATTTACATTCCATTAATGAATTTATTTCAAATATTCTTTCTGAAATTGTATTTCAATTTATAAATTACCTTTACAATTCACATTTCCAAATCTCATTTGTATATGGATTTATTTCCTTATCTTTCAATTCATATTTATAAATTTCATTTGTTAAATGAGTTTATCTCCAAATCTTTGGTTATTATTTGAATTTCTTATTCAATTCCATATATCAATGATAATACTTCAATATTATCTTTTTCTAACAACCAAGCATCCATATACAATAATAATTCATAGAAAATCATTTCTTTTCTATACAAAAATAGTTTTGGGCAAAATTATTTCATTTACCCTATTTTAAAACAATACTGTGTCAGTTTATCTTGGTTAAGAGTTTAGAAACCCCTATCGATTACAGTTGGCCACCCTGCATCGACCAGAATCTATAAACAATCAACCGATACGTCAACACAATACAAAACAAATTTTGTATTCACTAACAAATACGCACTCATATCTATTATTACACTCACACTCATTCTAGAGTACTACTGACTCTATCTCTAATGAGTAACACCCAACAGAGCAGGGTTTTCGCTTAACCGGATGCTCTGATACCACTTGTAAAGACCCGCAAATCCGTCTTCCGAAAACTCGACACCGATACGTCCACTGTACCAAATGTCGAAAAATCGAATGGCGAAAACGCGAAACTTTAGGGTTAAAAGAAGAGGTAGAAGAAAAGATAGAAGAAAGAGAAAGAACAGAAACAGAATCAGAAACAATTATCAGAATCTCACATATCGCAGCGGAAAAATATATAATAGATAAATCAATAATCTTTAAAACAAAAGACTATATCAGTTTATACATACATCAATCATCAGAGTTTACAACAATGGACAGTTATATAAACTTGTCCTCATACAGAATACACAGCGGAATAAATAACAAGTACGATAGTACGCTTCGCCATCCAACTCATCTCCAAAGCTCCAGAATATCCAGAATCCTGATAAAATAACTCTAGGCTGCCCGTGTGGAAAATTATGGGCACCCAGAGTTTAGAAAGGGAACAATAAACTCCAGGTCAGTCATGGTGACTGGTGTGAGATCGTAAAACAGTTATTTTCACAAAGAAAATAAAACAATTTCGCAATGCTTTTGGAAAATGAAACTACCATAAGGCCTCCCACCACACACACAATGCAAGCGCAGAATTGGAGGAGATTTCTCCTTATGATAGTCAAAAATGCTTACTACGCAAAATCAATTGATATTATTATTAATGTCTAGTGTGGAAAACATTTCGAAAGTATAATATCAATCTTAGCCAACATACAACCATTGTTGTATGCCTACTATAGCTACTACGTTCAATAGCAGGTTACCGCCACATTCCATAGCAGGTAATACAATTAAAAACCGTACAGGGTTCGTATTGTTTCTTTGGATTTCCAACAAATGATCAGGCTAAGGAACTTCCTTACCGAAATAGAAACGCCTCTGGAAAGACGCCCCGGATCCTAACCGGATCTCTGCAAACAAAAGGCCGACGCTACCTCACGCTGTACAGCTGTAACTAGGTAACTAACACACTGACGCTACCTCACGCTGTACAGCTGTAACTAGGTAACTAACACACAAATATGCCATCCCCCGGTCGTAACCAACCTTTATCCGAGGATCCTCAATCGAAAAGCAACAGCCACAAAATATAATCAACATAGGTAAAATATCTGGGCTCCATACCATGATATCACCTTTTATCCAGAAGGAAATGGCATACCCTAGGGGCGCTACTCCTACAAACCTTTGTCGCACATTCCTGTTTCGACCATTACCGGGTTGTGAGGCTCGACGAAGTCTCGTCCACAAAGCTACGCTTTTTCACAAAGCCACGCTTTTTCACAAAGCCACGCTTTTTCACAAAGCCACGCTTTGATCCACAAATGATCATCAGCACTTCGTGTGCCACATTACCAATTTGGGAATGTATCACTAGTAACCATCAACTACATAACCTCTGAGCTCGTACGTCTCAGATAAGGGTGTTATGCTAAGAGAATAAATTCTCCGCCACCAACAGAAATGTATTTGATAGAAACCAGCTTTACATCTCAAAGTGTAACGTCAGACACACATCCATACAAGTCCGTTCCGGGATCGAACGGAAACGAAGGCACTTCCAAAGAAGCCTTTGCAATCCGGATATTCACTAATCACGTTCGGACTTCCCATCACAAAAAGAGTGATATAAATCTCTATACCGGAGCAACTCGGTGCAGAGACATTCGACAGGTTGTCCTTTCATTTTCACAAATATCCGGTCTTCACACCGGTCTTCAAATGCTATCCATTCGCGACGTATCACTATTCGGAATGGGTTATATGACACAAAGGTCCTCTCCCGGCTTAACCGAATAATGAGCGTTTGTTTTAAAAACAAATCAAGTGTCATTTCAAAGACAAATATTGATAGTCGGTTATTTAACTATCAACAACATTCACAACAAGCATCCGATTTAAATAATTTTTCCCAAATTATTAAATTTCAAATCTTTTCACAAGATATACATATTTCCACACTTCACATTTGAAAATCCATTTCAAATCGTATTTCACACTTCACATTTGAAAATTCAATTTCAAATCACATTTCATACTTCACGTTTGAAAATCAATTTCAAATCATATTATGGTCCATTTAAACCAATTTGATAAATCCTTATCGATTTATTTCAAATTTACATTTCAAATTTGTAAATTTATTTCCACACTTCATCACTTTGAAAATCCGATTTCAAACCATATTTTCCACACTTTTAAAAATAAATCAATATTTATTTTTAAAACAAATTCCCTTTCCTTTACAACTTCTATTCGGAATTTACATTCCCAAAAATCCACTTTTACACGATTTTCAAATCATTTTCCAAATATTTATTTTCAACCCCGAATCAACTTTAAAAATTGATTTCTCCATTTTATTTCAAATCCAAATCGAATTCCAAATTGATTTCTGAATTTACTTCAACACCGAATCACATTTCAAATTGATTTTAACTTTTAATCCCAATTACCAAATCATTTTACAAATCGATTCCCAAATTTATTTTCAACACAAAAATCAATTTTTCATTCAACATTAAATAAGTTCTCATATCGATTTCTCAAAGATTTATTTTAAATACCCAATCAATTATCACTTTGATTTCAAATAAATTTATAGCCTTTAAAATAAATTCTTTTATTTTCCCAAACCATCTAAAATTCAATTTTAATTTCAGAAATCCAATTTCATTTATTTCTGGTATCCAACGATACCAAAAACACATTCGGCTAAATTATAGCTCTCAACCAATTCAATCACAGATATAATCATACACAGATTATAAATAATCAATCAAACAACATATGAAATCAATTCAAATGTTTTGAGGAATCCTGTTGGATCCCTCCAACCTGTTTCCCTGCATCCACAGATGTTAGCACAATACCAATTCCACTTCGAGGTGGAATATCGCGGTATATGGGTTTTATAAAAATATCATCCGCTTACTAACGGCGCAATAGGGTCTCATCCGCTATACGAGGCGGGAAATCAATCGATCCAATATATACATATGCCAATATGTATATATTGCTATATATATAGATATATCCTACTATATCTAATATCACATCCAAACAGTCAATCAATCAATAACTGTAAAAAATTCCACTTTCATTTTGAGTGAGAAGATCTCACCTTTGCTTTTAATTTTGCAATCCATTTCCATTCCGATCATTTCTTCATTGTATTAACCTTGTATAAATAATTATACAATTCTATTAATATTCGAACAGATCGAATAATAAATTTTCATTTGGTAATTTTAATTATTCAATGATTTAAATTTCTAACAAATCTCCCTTTACAAAATATTTTTCATTTGAAACTAAAATTTTAATTCAACTAATAACTCAGTTTTAAAAAAAAATTTAAATTTTAAACAAATTTTCTTTACTGTAAATTCTCTAAATTCTTCTTTTCCATCTTGTATATATATGTTTTTCATAAAGCTTGACCTACTGTACAATTTCCTTACTGGTATATATATATTTTTTACATATTAAAACAATCTCCTTTCCCTTTCTGTCAAATATATACAACTCATTTCTTAAATAAAACAACTTGCTTATTCACAAATAACTTTACTGTAAAACTAATTTCTAAGTGAACTTTTCCAAATCCAAAACCTCAATATTTTCAAAAATCAAAACTATACATGTTCTTACAGTACCCTTTTTTTTCTGTGAATATGCATTCATACATACTTGGATATTAAATCGAAAATATAAATGGTAAATATACCTCACAAAAGCAAAATCGTGAACCCAGATCGAAACCCTCCCATCGAGTCGCCGCCTCGCCTGACGCCGCGACGAAGTCGCCACGCGTGCCGTCTGCAATCCCACGAACTCGACATCCTTACGCTCGCCTGACCTCACGCTTCAGGCAACCACAAATCCAAGTCGCGACTGCCTCGCCATGCTACTAGACTCCCATGCAGCCGCGTACGCGTACGCGACTTCTTCTCACCCACGTCGACACGCCTAGGGCACCTAGGTCGATCGCGATCTCGAGTAGACCTCTCGAACGACTCCACTACTTAAGGCGATGATTCGCGAATCCCTTAGCTCGAGTTGTTCGAGCATCGCAATGGACGAGACGAGCCTCTTCGATTACAACTGATTTGAATGAATTCTCGTTTTGATTTATGCAGATGGAAGGAATCGAGATTTTTTTATTTTTAACCGGCTCGCGATTTTGAATTTGAACGAGGAAGGGGAAATCGCGAATTTGATTGAAGAGGAGAAATAAGATTTCGAACGAGAAGCATTTATTCATTCAGCCATTGTTCTTTGATTTTGAACGAAATGATATTCTTTTGAACTGCTCGCGTGATAGAGAAACAGAAGGGGACAAGAGTAGACGTTTGCGTGCTGAAGTTAACAGGCTACAGTGATAACGAAATGAAAGAAATTCAACTGTGATTGGACTAATATAAATACCCAATTTAAATTTCAAATTCAAATCGTTCGATAAAGTCAACCAAAAATTTTGACTTCCTATCGAGGCGTGCCGCTAAGCGTTCGTAATGTTATACGCCTATTCCGAACACAATGGAAAAGGTTTCGAGTCCAAATCCAATCGTATGAAGAAGATAGCTTTTTGGACCAGTTAAAATATTAAATTTTCGATTTAATTTCAACGCGTTTGTTTATCATACGGCCAAACGATCACTCCAAATATTACGAAAATTGAAATCCGATAATAATATAATATTACGGATCCAATGGAACTGGTTTCGTCGAATTCCGAGATTGTGCCCCGGAACGCTATTTTTAAATTCAATTTAAACGATATGAATTCAAAACTGAACAAAACAGTTTCAATTTCAATTCTGAAAGTTCTATTACCTTCAGAATTATCAATATAGATTTTCCAAGCCTTCAGATTATTTTTAATCTGCTTAAAACTGAAGATTCAAATTTTTACCCAGTTTCAATAATTAAATTCAATAATTTAATCTCCAAATTCATTCTGATATTTGAATTTCAATTTAAATTATCATTCGAATATTTAAACTCAATTAAATATTCACATTTTAAATGTCAAAAATTCAGGGTCGTTACAGATAGTGAATGTAAGTCCATAGGATTAGAAAGGTGAAATGTAGAGTTTTAACAAGTGGATTTTGTTAAGTTAATGGGTGTAACGACCCGTAAATTTTAAATAGTTTTATTTGTTTTATTTATATATTTAATTGAAATTTTGTGAAATTTTAAACGATAAGATTTTGAAATTTAAATTTGATATTTGGAATACGTCTAATTAAACATGGCAAATGGTAAATTTTCATCAAATAATATGGAAGTTTATTTTGTGTAATTTTATTTTAATTCAAATCAGTTAAAGATTGATGATAATAAAATATTTTCCAAACCTGAATTTTTTCTATAGAAAATTTGTAAATCATCTTCTGAGTGAGACGTCATATTTCGTTTTTCCAAACTTGGACTTCTATTGCCCCGTTTATCTTAATTTCAACAAATTTGCAGCATTTTCGGTACTGAATTCCGACTTTTGATAGGATAATCGTACCACTGATATCTATGTACCGTTTTGATCGTCTCGTCGAGCTGATCGTTGCGGTATATTCAATTTGTGTTTTGAAGTCCGATACGCAGCGGAATCCGTGTAAACGATTTCCGTATCAATTTCGTATTTGGGATTTTGCGTCTGTGTCTTTTTAATTTCCTCTGTGAAAGATAATAGCCACTAGCTATTAATGATTTGTACCTATATGTGACTATTGACGTTTGCTTTTTCCAATTTCAATTAATATTGTTCGTCCCTGTTGTCATTTCATTTTCTCCCCTGTAGCTTATATACGTTTCATTTACGTTGGCTTCAATACATTTATTTCTTGCTTGTTTTGCCTTCCTATTTCCTCTGAAGCAAACTCATTATTTTATACTTTAAAAAAGGGGTAAGCTTATTCATTTGTTGCCTGAACTACTCAATGGCTTCACCTCTCTTTTCTTCCCCGTGGCCAAAGCTTCTCGCGCGACCTTGCTACCACCAGCAAGCCACCTGAGTTCGGCCTCCATCTTGCTTGCAACAGCTAGCCGAGCACCCTACCCTTCCTCTTTACGAGCCGCCTCCGAGCCATCTCCAGCAACCGAGGCCGTGCCTTCTTCCCCCAATCTCTGCCTTTTTGTTTCCTCTTCTGTTGCTAGTGTGGGTAAGCATATATACTCACGTTTTCAAAATTTTCTACATATCTATTATATCATCTTGTTTCACAGTGTGCTCTTACATATATTAAGTATATATATTACATTTTAATATATTTAAGTATAAGATATTTTATGTTGTGGTAACTATATATATGTGTTGTTTGTATAATTTGGTTATAGTCTTCTGTTATATAATGATAGTTTCATATATAGAAATTTGTTTGAGGTTTTATGTATATAGCATATATATTCGAAACTGTTGTATAATGATGCTGATTTATAACTACTGATTTTTTTACTGTTAGTTTATAATGTATAGTATATAAGTTATATATTTCCCTCCTCTCTGTTTTGTGTACTCGAGTCTGTTTATATAGATTATAGGTTAAGTTAGTCTATATAGTTTGTATAACTATATATGTTATATAGGATGTCTGTTGTGAATAGTATATATATAATATGTAGGCTCATATATACATTGCTAGTGTAAATATATGTCTTGCCTTTGCTATGAAATAGTATAATGTACGTGTGTGTGTGTGTGTATATATATATATATATTTAACCTGTTTATATCTCTGATTTTGGTCTTATGAATATGTATTTATTTAATAAAACACGCTTTGTTAACCTGTATATATATGGTGTCATGCGCATGCAACCGGTTAAGTACTTTCAAATATAAATTATATATGTCAAGTTTTCATATTTTCGTATATTTATATTTTGGTTGTAATACATTTGACGTGTGACATATACAAGGTTACTTAAGTATATATTTTGTGTTCATCCCAGTACATGCTAGTTCTTTTAAATATATATAAATATATTTGTTTATAAAGTATTATATATACTATATTATAAAGTTTCCCTGAATATAAAAGTATATTATCTGATAGAGAAAATATATTTATATATATTAGTTTATGTAAGCAATGAAGGTTAGATATATGTTGTATATCAGTTTATGTATATAAATTTTATACAGCACCTGATTTCAAAACAGTTTTGTACATATATTAAGTATATAAGTCAGGTAAATTTATACATGTGTGTAAGGGTATATATGAAATCGCATGGGTTACAAATATATACAAAGGTAAGTATATTTCATGTCAGTTGTATATATAAGGTTTCAATATATAAGTGGTTTATATAAAAAGTTATGTAGTATGTTTTGTTTGATATGGATGTAAACATTTGTTTACATATTTATATAAGTTATATATATATATATATTTTTAATATTCGTCTTAAATTAAATTATTGATTTGATATATATCTTATTTTAAATATATGTTTAAGAATTGGTTTTAGAGAAAATTTACAATATATATTTTGTTTCCAGGCTTAAGTTTAAATCAAAATCCCTTACCTCATTTTCTAATCTAAGTAGGGTATTATTTTCGACAGAAATGGTTTATTTAGTTATGAATTAAAGTTTTAAAATTTAATCAAGTCAAAATAAATCCCAGTATCTCTGTAAAGCTAAAAGTAACTGTGAATGTCAAAATTAGTGAAAATATAAAGTGTGTAATCTATAAATCCAGGGTTATAATCTGAATACATACATAAAAAAATGATTTTTAACAATGGAACCATAATTTATAGTTTGAGATTAAGGGTGTAGTCCTGGTTTGAACAGAATTTGGTGATGAGATGATTTCTGGTGATCCAAGTATTAGGAGAGGTAGGGATTTTGGGAAATGGTGGAGGAGTGATATGAGATTCTAGGAAAAATACTAGGTGGTGTTGCACTTCATCCAGTAAGTCGTGGCAGAGGATTCATTTCTAGAACCCTAGTTTTTCTGGGTTAGGTAGTTCGATCAACCACGCCACTTAGAGATGATCGAGTGTAACGAATCTTTGGGGGATGGTAGATTTGACGCAGACGAAGACGTGGCCGGAGGCATTGCCTCTCTGATGATCGGAGACGTGAGAACGTTAGTGGTTCCAGATTTCGCCTTTGTTTCAGTTTTGGGTTAGAACTCGATTTTTTGATTCGAGCTACTACGGTGGATTTCGATGGTGGTAATCGATTTCGTGGATGATCGTTGATGTGGGGAAGGTCTGGAGGGTGGTCGGAGATGACCAGAGCCACGGTGCATGTGACGCCCCACCTCTATGCTCATAATAACAAAGAGTATTAAAGGAAATAATGTCTATTATTACGAAGAATAAGGCTGGATGGGAGCGACCATCCGTAATTTGCCTTACACTAATATTGGTTATCTCGATAGGAGCGGTATATACTTTTTATTTTTCATCTATCATTTATTTACTCCCATCGACACACCCAATTATCAGTATAAAACAAACTACGATAGTTCATAATAGTTTAGGACATTAGATATAACAGTAACACAGATAAAATAAATGCGGAACACAGATAAAAACAAAAGTCTCATATATATATAACTGATGTCAGTTAATACATAGTTGACACTATACATATGATACAACTACAACTGTCGACTCTAGAAGTTATATATACAAGTACATTATCGACTAATATACAAGAATACATATCATTCTATACAATGACACGACTACTACAAAATGACTGACAACTTCAGAAGATGTGAAAAGTCTTCAATCCCGAACAGCAACTCAAAGAAAGAAATCTACAACCTGAAATACTCGGGTCTGACCCGAGTATTACATTCAAAAGAAAATAATACCCAGGTCAGTCTAATTCAAACCAGTTTATTAGTGCATATAGGCAGTAATAATTTAAATAGACGACAGTCACAGAAATCACGTATATCCAACTCTCGATACGAGAATTGGATAACGGCAGATATAACACTTAGCAGTGTTAAACAACAATTCAGCAATCCAAATCAATCTAGACAATTGAAATGTCAATTTAAAAACAACAATGCTGGTTGGCTGCAGTACACGCTAACGTGTACTGCCTCGCCAATACAGTCTATGAAATACTCAGAGGATCAATGAATCCAAAAGCCCACGGATACAACTCAAATCAAAATGAACCATTTCAAATACAACTTCAAAATATTGCATTGAACCAACGAAATAATTTAACAATCGAAATATCAACTAAATCTGTCAATCCTACTAGGGCTGCAGTACACGCACGCGTGTACTGCCTCGCCACTACAAAACAACTCAAAACAACACTAAGCGAGATCAGAGACAACAAGTGAAACAAGTTCAACCTGTCACAAAGCAAGGCACAGAATAATAGCAAACTGAAGGTGAGAGCACCAAGGATATGGCACCACAACACATAACAGAAAAAGACGCAGAGCAGCCTCACTTGAAATTAATGTCACCGGTGAAGCGCAGTGACCAAATGCAAATGAATACAAAGCATCAATGCAATGTACCAGATTCGAGAACAAAGGCAGTGCAGCAGTTCAAAAGGGCAATCTACAGGGACAAGTGCATCACTCCTAAATACGCATGAATACTTGCAACAAAAGGGTGCAATACAACATGCAGCTATACACAATGGCATAGGACCAGAAGCAATGCAAGTGAGACCGAACCAACAAGAATTCACAGTGTAACTAATGCACTAAGCAAGTGGCAGCAGTATGAAGTTTTAACCAAGTGAATATGCAATATGCACACAAGTGAATGTACATAACAAATTGCACATGGCAAAATGAATCAGGGGTGTAATGTGGAATAGTACACCTGAGAATTAACTCCACGTAAATGAAAATACAATGCATCAATGCAATGTATCATACTCGAGTACCAAAGAATGCAACTCCCAAATGCAGACTAACTTATTTTATACAATGAAACCAGAAGTAAATATGAAGGCAAAACTCAAACCAACAAGTGCAAACTCCATGAATAAGAACACGACCTCGATGGTAATAAGCTGCAGCCTCAACCAGATGACCAAAACAACAGTGATGATCAAGTAACCAGAGTTACTCAGGGTCAACACAACGCAACAGACAACAAGCTCAAGTGATAATAGTTAAATGTACACAGGGATCACTGTCTACATGAGTCAGATCAACATGCAAAGAAGAAACTGGCAACAACAGTGTGCACCAACATCTCAAACAAATTACAAAATGAAGTCTACCAAATACAACAAGGTCAGATCGACATCAGTTCAACAGGTTTAAAAAGACAGACAAGGTTGCTAGCAAATGAGGACTACAGTAATGCGAACAAATATGAATACAAATCATATGCACCGGCAAGGACTTAAGTATATCAATGCAAGGCTTCTACAAATCAGGAATGAAATAAAAGTTCAAAACCTAAGCCAATGCCGAAGACAACCAGAAACAAGCTCTAATAGTATCAAGTAACTGATGCCAATATTTCAAAGTCAACTCAGGTCAAAATGACTGCCGGGGAAGAACATGAACAAGAGGCAAAGTTGAAGTCTACCAGAATCAACAATGGACACAGTAATTTGATCGAAGCCAAAGTCAAAGAAAATCACGGAGCAACTTAATCAATACCGAGATTATCACGCGAAAGAAAAACAATATATACGCATATGACAAAATCAAACTTTAACATCGTGGAAGCTACAAACGATCTCGATATTGTCAAATCCAAATTCGATTAGTGATGCTCACGAAAATGAACAACACGAAATCATATAGCGAAAATAGTATACAGTTCAAAAAAACAAGAACAATGCCACAAGTATCAAAAAGTCAAACCAAATCAGAAGCTACCAGCCACAATTCAAACTGCCGAGCTAAACAAGAGACGAAAAGTCGAACCACAGCGAAATCAAGATTTAAAAATCATCATCGATGAAGCCAAATCAACTCAAGGCATAGAACTAAGTCAGATTAGATGTGAGTAGGAATTACTCACCTTTGCCTACGAATAGCACGAAGTGGATTCGAAGCCGAGCACCCTTGCAATCGAGCGAAGCCAGTGCTTGAACTCGATTGAGCAGCCAAAGCCCTCCTCTTTCTCCCTTCAGAACGCTGAGGTGCGCGAGCCCTAATTTGCTCGAAGAGGACTGAGCGAGACGAAGAGAATGCCGCCACCATTTGATTGAAGAACGAATCGAACGCCGCCATTAAATTTTTTTTCTCGTTCGAATCTTTTTAATTAGGGTTCGACTGAGAAAATAGTAAAGGGGAAAACGGGTTGAATAGCTTGAAAAGGGAATGGCTATTTGCCTTTGTAAATTTTTCACGGCCCAATGAAAATAGACCACTATTTAAATTTTTAAAGCATATCAACACTTAACAGGTTTTTCAAAAGAGTTTCAAACTGGTTTTAAAATTCCAAACAGCCATTAGCTAGGAAAGGTAATCGTCCAGAGATGATAAATAGTCGGTATGCAATACCGGGTTGTTACAGTGCATGTGCACCGTGCATTTTTGAGTTCTGATGAACTTGGGTTGACAGAGGGGATTGCACTCGGGTTTTACTCGAGTTATCCTAGTAATTTACTCGAAGTAAATAGAGATTGGCTCGAAGCAAAGTGTTATGTCTTGAGTCAGTTATTTTGGTGACAGGTTTACAGACCTGTCAGTTTAAATTTTAAAAGTGATTTTAAATTATTAAGCAAGGATTTAAATTATGTTTTAAATCAAAGTTTGAATATAGATTCCAGTTAAATATAAATCTTAGCTGGAATGAATAAAGTTTTTCCCTTTAGTCAAATTGTTTTAATAAATTAAAAGTATTTAAGAAGTAAAGTATATTCATGAGAATCTGAATTTATAATGGAATTTAAAAATATAAGGAAGAATTTAAAACCAAGTTTAAATCAGAATTTTAAATCTGAATTCAAATTGAAATTTGAATCTTAGGTTTTGAAAATAGACTAAAGTTTATAACTTTAAAATGAGGTAAATAAGTTAAAGTTAAAATATACTCTAATGATTTGAATTTAAAAGGAATTTGGTTTAAAATCTTTAAATTAGAATTTAATGATTTGGATTCATTAAATTATTAAGATAATTAAAAATGGATAATTAACTAATTTAATTAGTTAATGATTTGGATTAATTAATTTAGTAATTAAGAGTTTAAAATTAATTAATTAAGTTTTAAGTCAATTAATTAGGAATAATTAATTTGGAGTTAAGATAATTAATTTGATAAGATTAGATTTTAAATTAATGATTAAATGTTAATTAATCAAGTAATTAAAGGTTAATTAAGTTACGGTAAAAAAAATTAAATTAATTAAATAATTAGTGGTTAATTAATAGGTGGTTAAGGATAAATTAAATTGTAAATAATATTGATTAATTAAGTTTAATTTCTTAGGAAAAGAAATTAAGAATTGTAATAGTTAATAAAGGTCATTAACTTAAGACTATTAAACAATTAATATATTTATGTGATTAATTTTAATAATAATTAGATAAATTAATTAAAGATAAACATTTGTGAAAATGTTTAAGTGTAATTACTTAATGGAAGTAATTAAGGAATTAATTACTTATTATAATTAATTGAGTTTAATATGATTTGTTTAGGTTAATTAATTAAGTTTAATTAATTTAAATAAATCATTGGATGATTTGATAAGTATAATTACTTGAATGTAATTAATGAAGTGTAATTACTAAATGAAGTAATTAATGATGATTACTATATGTAATTGATTGAAGATGATTTGAATATGATAGTAATTTGGATTAAATTACTTTGTGGAATTAATCAAGGGATTAATTTAGAAAATTAATTAAGGGGTAATTAATTTATTAAGTGAAGTAATTAAGGGTGGTTAATTACTGAATGGGATTAATCAAGGATGATTAATAATTATGGTTAAGTAATGATAAATTACTTAATGTAATTAATTTAGATAGGATAATTAATTAAAATGCAATTAGGGATCATTAATATAATTAATGATAAAATTAAAGGTTGATTAATTTAGGTTAATTAATCAATAATAAGTGATTTGGGTAATTAATTAAGGATTAATGTAATTAATTATAGTTAATTAATAAATGAAGTAATTAAAGATTAATTACTGTATTTGGTTAAGTATAATTAATTTGTGAAATTAATTAAAGGATGATTACTTGAATGTAATTAAAGGTCAGTTAATCAAAGATGATTAATTAAGAAGGAAATTTGAGAATGACTAATTAATTGATTTGTAATTAATTAGTGGTTATGTAAGCAGGATTTATAATGATGAAGTAATTAATTTAATTTACTTTAAATTAATTAGAGATAAGCGATTAATTTAATTCATTTTAAATTAATTATAAATGGTGTGATTATTAATCCTTGTTTATATCTGAATTGGGTGATATCTATTGGATGATATGTTGTGATATTCTGTGATGTGATATTGGATATATCTATGATAAATGTGTGATATTTATCTGTGTTAAATGCTGTGTGAATTCAAAGTATTGAATTGAATTGAAATGAATTGTTTTAACTTTAAAACAACTTGGCCTTAAAGATACGGTTTGGATTTTGATGAGACCGGGATCGGGTTTCCAGATTTGGATATCCGAAAACCACATCGATCCAAATTAACGATAGGTCGTGAATCTCAAGTGAAGATGAAGATTCAGAGTGCAAGGGTTATTGTCGTTAACTCTGAGAGTGATTCCAAAATGAGTGTAACGAGATAATGCCTTCGGTTTCGTTCGAACCCGGAACGAACTTGTATGGATTGAATGCTTTCATAACATCGTCAGGCGGACGATGAGCATTCTAAGAGATGTGTTCTCTAAAGGTAATCGTAGCCTCAAGCCTCATCAACCGGGAATGGCTAAAACAGGGGAGGTGCAGCAAGGTTAGTGGGTAGCCCCTAAGTAGGATGAGATTTCCCCTGTCTAGAGTCCCATTTTATTCGGCTTAGTGTGTGGTTGGTCGCGCCAACCGCGGGGTTTCTTATCCGGGAATTATCCAGTAAGGGATGTTCCGGCCTTGTGTTGCAAGGGACTTAGAGTGGGTCCTCGGTACGGTGATCTAGGCCACGTACTGTAACGGGCGGTACCCCAGTAGCCCTACCATTGTATGGAATCCAAAATCCAATAAGTGCCATCGGATTTGATTGTAAACATAGTATGCTGGAATTTAATAAATGTAACAATTTCGGCTATTTCTTATTTACTTGAAAACCCTAGACCTATTATAATATCACTGAATTTCCTATCAAAGTTATGGTTAGCGTAAGGTAAAAACTTTTCCATGTTTATGTGTGGGAAGTCTTACGTGATACCTTTTGTTTTCAAAGGATTTCCAAAGTTAAGCAACTTTAACCTGTTACTCATACCAGACCCATGTCTGACCCGGAGTTTATTTCTGTTTTCTTAAACTCTCGGGTACTCAAATTTTTACGAGTAGCCAAGGGATTCAGGTTAGCTTTGACGAATTGTGGAGGAGCAATGGAGTAGGAGGCTTCAACATTGTAGATATATATATAGTGTTCCGCTGTGTTGGTATCTCTGTGTTGTATCTGTGTTGTATTTGAGTTGTATCGAGTTGTATTAACTAGACAGGTGTTTATAATTGTCTAGTATGTGATGTATTATTTGTGTAACTCTGATGTATATGATACTATGTAATCTCTTATGTGATATATTATATTTCATTCATTCCGCGGTTGAGATTCTGATGTTGTTTCTTCTTTCTTCTTTATCTTTTCTATTTCTCACCCCTTTCTTTCTTAAAAATGATGCAATTTTCTGGTAGTAGGAAGTTGGGTCGTCACATATATGAAATTATCAAATTTAGTTTTGAAAATGTTGAATACTTAAAGCTTTGAAATATATTGAATGGGTTATTTTGTGATTCAAATCTGTATTTGAAATCGTTATAATTTGAAATGGTTTATTTGAAACTGAATTAAATTGAAATTGAGGATTCGAGATTTGATTAAATTTGAATTTGGAATTTGAGTTGTTTTGGAATCGAATTGTGAAAGTTGAGGAAGCTATTTTATTATATAAGGTATTTTAATATCTAAACCGTTTAAGGGTGGAAGTTATGATTTCAAAGTTAAGGGTTCCAAAATATTATGATTTCAAAGTGTTTTAGTTTCGGAAGTGTTATAACTTCGGAAAGTGATATGATTTTGGAATTGGATATATTTGAAGTAAATTGATATTGTATCAATATGGTTTTGAAGTGAAATTGATATCGTATTGATATGGTTTTGAAATAGATATGATATTTTGGTTTTGAAATATGATTTGAAATGAAATGACCACGGTGTTATAATAATGTTTGGTTGTTAAGAGACCGGGATCGGATATTGTCATACTCCCTACCAATACCGAAAACCACTTTAACAACCGTGTACGCGGTGGAGATTCCAGAATGAAGTAGGATGGTGACGATGATCCTATTGAGGTATCTACGTGGACCCGACTCCTGTGAGTGGGCATAAGGTGGATAAAATAGGAGCAATTGACGGGCTAATGAGGTAGCTCCTCTGATCGGACACACTCCGTCGTATGCCATTCTATTACTTTGTGATTGATTTGGTGCGCACCTTCGGATTTCGGGAGTGTGGCTCGAGGTGGGCGGTAGTGGCTGCTATGCGTTACCACCGGCCCGGAAGTGTAATTGGTATATCTACCATGGCATTGCCTAGTTGTGCCGTGTCACCTACCCTAGCGCGCCTCTTACGAGTTTGATTTGTGTCGTACCTATGGAGTATCTTCTCGTTGCCCCCAATCTGGAGGTATGCAGGTACTGTATAGACTACTGGCACTATTTATGTGTTAAGGGGGATATGGGTAACTCCTTAACGCTATTTAAAAGTAAGTTTATTTTATTATTAGACATTATTATAATAGCGAATATTACTACATAGTAGATAGTTTAACGGATCCTTAGAGGAAGGCTATCCCAAACATCCTTTGAGTTACTTGTATTTCTGTTGATATTTCACTTGAGTTGGATTTATTGATATAAGAATGTTAATCCTGACTCGAGTGTTTTGTGTTTTGCTTTACGCTCGGGTCAGACTGAGTGATAAAGTATTCGAGACTCACCTTTGGAGTTGGAGCTTCGCTTGGAGATCCAACTATCTATCCAGCTTTCAGTTATTCGGTTGATTCCAGTGATGTATTCAGATTTTGTATTTGACTCTTGTATTGAGACATCTATGTATTCGAGACTTCTGCTGTATCTTGCTTAACTCTGTTATATATATATGGTAGCTTCATGAACTACTATTCTTTTGTTTCCGCTACATTATTTTATATTACTCTGTGTCTGTGATTCTGTGATTATTTATTTATTTATTTACTATATATGCTGAGTTTTGCCAAATTCTAAATTAACAATATGATATTTTGAACAATTCAAATCCGACATGTATGGATGCGAATGGTTGAAAATTTCGGGATGTTACAATGGGTTTGGAGCATGTTCCTGCCTTAGCAATTTCGGGGACGAAATTCTTTTAAGGGGGGAGGAATGTAATGACCCGGATTTTTCGACGTTTGATTTGGGATATTTAAATGGTTTTAAATATGGATTTGAAATATAATTTGATTTTTGAATATGAAGATGTTGGTTGGAAATTTTAAAATGAATTTAAATTTCAAAGATAGCGATTGTCGAAATACGGAAATAATGTAAATAATTGGGATTAGTGTTGAATATGCATCGAAACGATTTCTATTGTCGGTATAAAAATTCTATTGTGATTAGAATTTAGTTAATAAGTTTTTAAAACTGAAATTTCAAGTGATTCGGTTAATTTTTGAAATCGTCGATTTAATCGACGCGTTAAAATAGCGATCTGGGGCACATTCTCGGAATTTGACGAAACCAGTTCCATTGGATCTGTAATAGTGAATTATTATGGGATTTCAAATTCCGTAGCGTTTAGAGTTATCGTTTGGTCGTCCGTGATAGAATCGTTTTGATTTTAATATCGAAAATTCAATATAATAGTTGGGTCCAAAAAGCTATCTTCTCCATACGATCGAATTAGGACTCGAAATCTTTTACATTGCATTCAGAATAGGGGTATAACATTATGAACGCCAGGTAGCATGCCTCGATAAGGGATCGAATAAAATATCTAAATATTTTGAAATTTTTAAAAAAAAAATCAAGTCAAATCCTAGCCGACCTATCTTGTACCCAAGCCTTCTCCTTTACGTTTAAAATCACATCCCCTTCCTTACAGTTAAATCATGACCTCCATTATTCCTTTTAAAAACACGCTGTCTCCTTCCTATCTCCTTCAGTCCCAAATCGAAATCGACTTACTGTAAATAAATAAAAAATTCGCGACAAGGTAGCGATGCTTGATCAACTCGAGTACGACGACGCAGTGTCAAGGTGAAGGCGAATTATTCGGTGATAGGTGGCGACAGGGTGCTCGATGTCATGGTCGATAAGAAGATGGACTTCACGCGTGGAGGCGGCTCAGCTAGGCGATGTGGAGGTGGAAGTCTGGGGAGGTCCAGTGGTCAATTGGCGTGGCGGCGAACGAAGAGGGGGAGCGACATCAAAATGGGTATGCGCGATTTAGGGTATTGGCCCATTTGTTGTGCGTGGTAGGTCATGACGTTGATTATGGGGGCACGGGTGATGTCGAGATGAGGGATCGGAGTCACGCTTGGAGAAGTTCGGCGATGGTCGGTGAGGCTGACTTCGATCAGTATTAAAAAAAAGAAAAAAAGAAGGAAAAAAAGGGCTGCTTGTGTGTGTGTGCGACCTGAATTTGCCGAAGGAGAAATTTAGCGGATTATAAAGGTAATTTAAATAATTTTAAACAGTCTTAAAATTTTAAGTTAATTTTAATTTAATTTAAGTATCCCAATGTTAATAAAATTCATAAATTTCTTGTACGAGGTCAGAATTTCGCGAAAGAAAAAACAGCGATGTTGGATCCGTAGTGATGTGAGATACATTATGTAATAAATTTGGAATGGGAACGATTAACAATTTCGAAAAATCAAGGTGAGTAAATCTCACTCGAATTGGATTACTGTTTAATTTAAATTGTTGAAATTTAATTATTGGATGATTAGATGGATGGATAATTATTATTATAAGTTGGATGTTATATTGTATATATAGTAGTATATATAGTAGTATACATATTAGTAGTTGGATATATTTCCCGTCTATTTGAGCGGATGAGACCCTATGCACCCCGCATAATAACGGATGACCCTATATACCGCGATATCCCCCTCGAAGTGGGATTGGTATTTTTATGTTGTATTAACATCCGTGGATGCAAGGAAATAGGTTGGAGGGATCCAACTGGATTCTTAAAATATATATTGATTGTTTTCATATATAGTGATATATGATGTGAATTGGTAATCATATATAGTAGCACTAGCCTAACTTTGGTATTTTAAATACCATAAGTATTATTTTTGGAATTTCAAAGGATTTAAAAGGAGATTTTGAATTTAAAAATATTTATATTGAGATTTGGATTATCTTTAAGAAATTGATTTGGATAAAACAATAATTGATTTTGGGGTTGTATTTAACTATTCGTAAGAATATTTGAAATAGAGATTTTTAAAATAATTTATATAAAGGATTTTTAAACAATATATTTTTAAACAATATTTCTGGAAAATATGAAAAGAAGTTGAAATCGATATTAAAAATAGATTGGCAGAAATGAATAGAATTTATAAGGAATTAAATTTATAAATGGAATTTTATAAATGAGATTATTTTTTAACATGTGAAACTCAGAGAAGTTATAAATTTAGAGACGATGTTTATAAGTAAAAGAAATCGATAACATATGAAAATTTAGGAATATAAAATTCATAGGGTGAATTTATATTAGAATATGGAAATAGGGTTGGGAAAAAATAGTGGATACTATTTTTGAAAAGTGGAAATGGATAGGGTGCTGGAATGGAATCAATGGGTTGTAAATCGAGAAGATTTATAAATTGAAATTATTATTAGAATTTTTAAAAAAATATCTTTAATTTTAAGAATTTAAGTTTGTTTTTAAAAGGAAAATGTTATATATCCAACTATGAAATTTTGAACTAGTAGAATTAAAGTACATCGAAAAGTGAATTTTCAAATACTTAATATTTATTTTAATAAATTCTAGTTTTAAAAATCAGCTTTGAAATTGATTTGTTTATATATAAAAAATGAGTTATTGATGTTTATATAAAGGGTTTCGATATTTTTAAATGACTACTTAAACTTGTTTTTAAAAGTAAATTAATATTCTTTTAAATACTTATTTTATATATATATAGAGGTTTGAAGTGACTGAACATTTTTAAATGGGGTTTATAAATGGATATGATTTTGAGGAGAGGAATTTTACAAGGGATTTGGAGGAAATGGAATTTCAAAATATTAAATATAGGAACTTCGAAAATGAAATCTGAATTCATAAATGAAGTTATAAATTGTTGAATGTGGTTATAAATAAGTATACTGGGTTTTGGGAATTGTTAAAGGGAATTTATTAATGATTCCGGAGACGTATGAGATAAATTACGAAATATTCTTTGAAGCGTTGATATTTGAAATGATTTTGGAAAATAAGACTTATAATGTTTTACTTAGTATTAAAATGGAAATTTAGAAATATTTCTTAGTGTTGAAATGGTTTGGAAATATCATGTTATGGATTTAAGTATTTGAAATTGTTTTCAAATATTGGAATATGGAAAGAAAATTGAATATATACCTGTGTAAAAATATTTTGAAATGAATATTTTGGAAGAAAATTATAATATGGGCCTAGTGACTGCTTATGGATGTTATTGATAGTTAAATAACCGACTATCAAATATTGCCCTATTTCGTTGATCGTTTCGAAGCGACCGGGATCAGATTTAATTATCCGAAAACCACTTCGATCCAATTTGAGCGTTACGAATGGATATCGTGAAGATAGTAAAGACGGTGATTCAGTTTGTCCAGACCCAGGAAATCTTTTATGGACGGATGTTATCAGAACATCGTCATTGGAGGACGATGAGCATTCTAAGTGAAATTGTTCTTGAAAGGCAATCGTAGCCTCAAGCCTCATCAACCGGAATGACTGAAAATCAGGGTATATGCAGCAAGGCTAAGTGAGTTGCACCCAATTAGGGTATGTTATCACCTTTCTAGATACCCTCGGATATATTATAAATTATGGATACAGTGGTTCATGCGAAAGAGCTCTCTAAGGGTGGGAACAATCGGGGTGATAACATATTCGGTTCTATCCGGGTTAGGGATAGGGCCGGTTTTGTGTTGTAGGGGATCCCGGCGAGGTTCTCGGTACATTTTTCTGGATGTGTACCGTGATAGGTGGTATCCCAGTGCCTAGTCATTATATGGAATCCATTCTCCAATAAGCGCCGTACGGTTTTGATTGTGCCCAACTATGCTGAAACGTGAGATGCAAGCATTTCAACTATTTTCTATTTATTTTGTTTAGACACTATTATAATATCAGACGATTTTGATAAAAATGTTTTGGTTATCGTAATGGAAAAACCAATCGTGTTTATGTGTGACGTGGTCTTACGAGATACCTTTGTTTTTCAAAGGATTTTGATAACTTTAATAATTCAAATTGAGTGTGTTTTCTCACGTTGGTTTTCCAGACTGACTTGGGTGTTATTTATTTATAATGATCGAGTCAGACCGAGTATTACAGATTCAGAATAGGATGCTATGGAGCTCAGGAGATGAGTTGGATGAAAAAGACCTATTTCCGTATTTGATTTGTATTTCCGCTGTGTGAGGACAAGTTATTAAAATGTCCAGATTGATTGTTGTCTATTGTACTATGATAATGGTATGTATATTAATAGTACGGTTCTTGTATTTGAAATCTGTTATTATATATTATTGTTGTTCTGCTGCATTTGTGAGATTCTGCGTTGTTGTTTCTTTTTTCCTTCTACCTTTTTCTTCTTTATCCTAGCAATCGGTATTTCCGACACTTGAATACTCGGCATGTTATATAGTAAATGTATTGATGTGGATTTTCAAGAGTCGAAAATCCCGGTTCGTTACAAATATTTATTAGATATTCTAATGCATTGTGTTCATTTAAGTTTGGTTAATTTCGTTTCATCCATTGTAGTCAGTTTTATCCTTAGATCATATCCGAATCCATTTCACAATCAATAATTTATAAAAGAAATTACTTCATTATAAAGTAGGTATTTCTTAAAACAACAATTGTTTCTCAATGTAACGGAATAGGTATCCATAAACACTTTATGAATTCCCTTATATGTAAAACTGATTAGATTTTAGTTCACAAAACGTATGTTCAAAACATAAATAGGCCATCCAATAACAATCGTTTCCAAAATTCTTTTGGGGTGATTCATATAAGATTCCTCGCGTATAATTATAACATGCAGCCTTTCGACATGCACAACCTATAAACTCCTTGGCATAGGATATGTCGAGGTTTCAAATAAACCCTTATCTTATATGATTTTGTAAACTTTTCTTTGGATTAAATTAGTTTTAACCACATGTATTAGTCTTAAGTACACTACCTTATAGAAAGAACTTAACTCAACTTCACTCACCCTTAATCATCATTTATTTAACAAAAGTTCGATTACTCCTAATCGTTATATCATTATGTATCATAGGAAGGAGTGACTTTTTAGATTGAATCTTTATTCATTTTAGGTAAGTTCAGAACTCTTTCCAATATCCTCACCTATTCGATCAAATTGAATCAATTTTATTTTCTATTGCATGTTATTTTATTTACTTCTGTTTTATACTTTATGGGCTTATCATCATATACATACTACATGTGTATCAAATACATTTGTTCACACTTGTGATAACTCATCAATGAATACAAAGAAATATGTGGAACCGTTTTGGAATTACTAGATTTTCGATTACATACATCTATATGTATCAATCCAAAGAGTTCATCAACTCTTATGATGCTCCCACTAAATGGGTGCATTGCTATTAATTGTCTGAGATACAACCATCCAATATCATATGATTTGTAATCTTATAGAAAATTGTGTTCTACGTGAAAATACATTTTGAAATAGAAATCATATTTCTCATTCTAATGTGAAGTATCTATTATTATTTTACAATTCTCATTTCTGAATTTCTTTATGTAGCAGAAATGACCATTCACTCTCTTTATCTCAACTATGTCATAGGTTACATCAACTCTTATACATTCTATTTCCTTTCTAAATGGTCGAACCATTTAAATGAAATCCTCACTTCAGTATCATAATGAACACTTTAAAAAGGTGCATTTGGTCATCCTTAACTTTTAAGGATATCAAATAAATTGCACTTTACGTAAATTTATCAAACTAAAATTTCAATGATCGAATTCTTAGATCTACCTTGTAGCCTTTGGTCCACTGTTACATTTAACGCAACAAGATCATTAATGTAATCAATCATATTGAATATACAACCTTACACTACAATTTACTTGCTTAATTTAATGAACTAATTTCATCGAGGTTTCATACATTATGAATTATGACCATTCACCATATAACATTTATATGTGACTGTATATGGATTAAATATCCATATTCTTGTATTGCTTTAGAGTTCGAAACTCATTAAAGACAATACACAATCTCGAGCAAAAAAAACTCGTAAATGACCAAGTTATGAATGTATTTAGCGGTTGTATAATTAGGCGCTTACATGGGTTAACATGCAAAAATTTATTGGTAAATATATTTTATATTTCGATTTGCCAATATTAATTCAGTTCGTTTGTATGTTTTAATTGATAAACATTTTATCAGTTATATTAATTGCATAAATTTATCGTCGTAGATTACTGTAACCTTATACAACAATGTTCTTAAAATATTAGAAAGGTTAAATGTTATCATTTCATTTTTCTAATAAAGCACCCACTTGTCTTTTATGTTTCTCCTTACTCTACCTTGGGATTCCAACCATAAATTTGCCCAATAAGTCATAGCCCCACAAACGATGGATAACTCCTTATCAGTTGTATCATATACCGCTCTTAACCTATGGTTCCTTGTCCAAACCTCATTTCAACCTTGAGTTTTCTCAACAATTCGAAATAAATTATTCACTCATGCCTACTATTTCACGATGTCCTAAGTATAATATATGTACCTTGAGTTTGCTCAACAAATACATATAGTTATCTTACCTCCACTATGGGAAAAAACGCATCAGACGATAGATATGCTCTGTTGTCTGATTGCATATCTATTTGTCGTTAAATACCATGCTGTTTCATTGCACATCAGACCACAGATATGCCCCGTCGTCTGATATGCACTAATATAACAAAAAAACCATATGTTGTCTAATGTTATAGTATCCTTTCTAGAGTTTTCTATTAGATAACATATAAATATTGATTGATATGAATAATTGTTCACATTATGAAATACATATTTGTAGAATGAAACAAATGAATCGCAATTTTATTTAAACAAATATTTTATTTCAAATAAAATTCAAATTCAAATACAAGACAACTTTCACTATCACTCTACTTACATTTTCGAATGTAGTACAACTTTCACCATCACTCTCATGTATACTACATTTCTCTACACTCTCATATATAACAATTTTTTACTCACACTCACTCGAGTTTATTTTTGATGTTGATCTTGATTTGCTTGCTCCAGCTTGTGTCTAGCCATCTCCTATACCTGACAAATAACCATTGCAATAAAATGGAAAAAGGAAACAAACCTAAATTGCAAAAATAAAATTGAATTTGAATATCAATATTGCCTTAGTTTATGAGTTTTTTTCTCTTCATATTTTAGATAGGGACAGATATATCTGTGCATAGACAACTTATGATATGCACAGTGTATCACTATGAATATCACACAACCGGACATCGATTTGATCTCACGGACTATTGCAAAGGTCAAGCCCGAAGGCTTAACATAGTGCAAATGTGCCCAAGGTCAAGCCTAAGCCTCCTCGGGCTCAACTCAGGTGCACATATATACATGTACAAACCAGGTAGCAAAACAATCAAAAGTAACACAACAAAACCTTGAACCAAGCAGCAAAACAATTAAAACAAACCAGGCACATATACAAGTACAAGTAAAAACTAGTCGCAAGGGATTCAACCAACAGTGCACACAAACATAACAATAGAATTAGCAAACATTCACACATATATATACATACATATGTATGTATGTATATACATGAAAATTCACATTTGCACATACAAGAAATGCAAACAAGACAACTAGGCAAGAATTCAAGATAGTGCACATAATCAAGCTCAAGCAAAACAACAAGTGCAAATGCATATAAAATGGTTTAGAAACTCAAAATGGTTCAGAACTGAATTCAAGATAGTGCGCATAAACAAACTCATGCAGAACAACAAGTGCAAATGCACATAAAATGGTTCAGAACTGAATTCAAAATAGTGCACATAAACAAGCTAAGGCCAAACAACAAGTGCAAATGCACACAAAATGGTTCAGAAACTCAAAATGGTTCAGAACTGGACCAGCAAAAGCAACATGGACCAGTGTAATATACAAGTTCAAGTATATATAAGTGTATACAAGTATATACAGAACTGGACAAGTACACAAGTTCAAGTACAACATGGACCAGTGTAATATACAAGTTCAAGTATATACAAGTGTATACAGAACTGGAACAGAAAAAGCAACAAAAACTCGAAATGGTTCAGAAACCCAAATTGGTTCAAGCTCAAGTATATACAAGTGTATACAAGTATATACAAACCATTCAGAAACCAACAGCATGTACAGATGAATCAAGAAAACATAATAAGAAACCAACAAAAGCAACATGGACTAGCAAAAGTAACATGGACCATCACAGCAAAAGCAATATGGACCATAAAAGTGCACAAACAAGACATCACTAGTGTGCGCTGCCTTGTCAAGGTAGTGCATTGACTTGTCACAAATTAAAACAAGCAAGTGCCACAAATTAAAACAAGGCAGCGCAACAAATATTCACATATATATACATACATGTGTATGTATGTATATACATGGAAGTTCAAACCATCGAGAATACAACAAGTACAAGGTAGGGACAAGTGTACACATGAACTTATTTGTACACTAACTTGGATATGAACTCAAGTGTACACATGAACTCAGACATGGTAATGCAAGTGGAACTCAAGTGTACACATAAACTATCAAATGAAGTACATATATGTACATATATGCACATATATACACATATATCTCAAAATAGTTTAAGCACGTGGCAGATTAAGAGAAAAGATTGAATTTTTCAAAGTTAAATATACAAACGAATAACCAGGCACACTAATATACATATATACACATATTTATATACATGTATATATGTGCATAGTGAGTAGAAAGGCAACTCAACAACATGGTTCAGAAACTCAAAATGGTTCAGAATTGAATTAGTTTAAGCTCAAGTATATACAAGTGTATACAAGTATATACAAACAACTCACAAACCAATAGCATGTATGGATGAACCAAAACAGCATAACAAGAAACCAACAAAAGCAATTGGACTAGCAAAAGCAACATGGACCAGCAAAAACAACATGGACCATCATAGCAAAAGCAACGTGGACCATCAAAGTGCACAAACAAGGCATCACTAGTGTGCACTGCCTTGACAAGGCATTGTTGTGCACTACCTTTCAAGGCAGTGCACTGGCTTGTCACAAAGTAAAACAAACAAGTTCCACAAATTAAAACAGTAAATGCCACAAATTGAACAAGGCAGTGACACAAATTAAAACAGGGTAGTGCCACAAATCATACCAAGATGAACAAGAAAATTAAAACAGTAGAGAAATCTATAACTGAAGTAAAGAACAATACATATATCAACAACCAAAGTGCAGTCTAGGTTCAAAGTTTCAAAACATATATACGAAGAACAAGTCAGTAAAGCATAAGAACCATTTCAAATCAAAATCTCAAAATTAAAATGTAGGAAATCAAACCTTATATAAGCACCCATATCATCATCGGCATAATTGTAGATCGAATTCCAACAAAATCAAAAGACAATAAAAAAATCACGTACCAATCAGTAGCAATCGAGTTCGATTAGGAAACCTAATTCCAGAAGACGCGAGAGAACCCAAATTGAGAGTGAGAGAGTATCAGATTTGCGCAAGGACGAGAAGACGAGAAGGAGACGACTTCAATTTCACAAACCCTAAGTTGAAAATGAGAAGGAGATGGGCATTGCATTGTACTGAGATATGGATTGAATAAAAATAAAAAGGGAGAACAAAAATATAAAGAGGGAAACAAAAATAAAAGGTGGCTATGAAATAATTGAGAGGGAAAAGATGGAGCCAAAACTAAAATATTTGATAACTTAATGTAACATTCCGCACTTGGAGGCCCAAAACTAACGGCTACGGATGCTTCAGTCTGCATAGTTATTAATCCTCAACGACCAAATACGGTAATGTTAGATTCATTGGTACAACAGAAACACATAGATATGAAGAAATTTTAAAACAATTTAAACAAATTTCTCATTCCATTTCAAAGTCATTTCAGATTCATTACATACTCTCAAAATACAAAAATCACGTTCAGAAAAATATAATTGTTACAACATACGCCAAGAGCGACATATGAAGATGCCCCCTCGGATGATCAGAGTATATATATAGGCAATTAAACAACTTTTCCTTTACAACAAACACATCGGAATCAAAAAGAAAAGAGTTCCTAGCTAGATAGCCTCATGCTCGTCTCTGGAAGCTTATTCATCTAAGGAGAACCTGAAAATACTTTACCCTCAGCCTACTCAAATTAATTTTGAGCACCCGAGAGTTTAAGGGGAAGATATAAACTTTGAGACAGACATAAAGCCTGGTATGAATTATAACTTACCATCTCGAACCATTTATATATCTAGTGAGACCATGTCGCTTAGCGAAATGGGTTTCCCCCTCACTAGTACCTTATCAAAACTTATAATAACCATATACTGTGCTCCTGCATCCACAATGGTTAAAAACATAGCAATTTATAAAATTATAATGATATGCAAACAAGTAAAACATTCTGGATTTCCCATCCCCGTTTATTTGACTACCTGTCATAGTTATAGTTTCTAAGGTCTCTATTAACCTATTAGTTTTCATGGGCTGACTAATAACTTATTTATAGTTTATGGACTACCTGTCATGTCTCATAGTTTTCATGGGATCACTATGAACCTATTGCCCCTGCCAATAACTTAATTCAATTATTTCATGTGTTCTCTCTGAACCTATTGGTATCTCCAATAACTCCCCTTATATCAAAGTCATCATGGGTTGACTATGAACCTTTTGGTTCCTGTCAATGACTTAATACAGATATAGTTTTCATGGGTTCACTATGAACCTGTCTCAACTGACAACTTCTTAATTAGTCTTTGGACATCCTATATTCTGGTCTACCTGACCTCCTGGATGCAACTCTATTCATTCAGAGGTTACTTAACTTATATTCACTATTGGGTTAACCTACCTAGTTCTTCTGCCCTTACTCCCCAAAATACAATCATGGGTCCATTACTTAGTGAACATATTTATAGAAGAAGCATGTACAAAATAATACCAACATCTTTGGTTTAATATATTTGAAATCATTTCCCCTTGTAAATTTGTTTAATCTCTTTGACCCATTATTTATTTCAAAGAAAGCTTCTTCAAAACTCCAATTTAAAAGCATATAAAGCTCTTTTATAATGCCATGGGTTTTACTTTTAAAAATTGAGATTGGGTTCTTTGTTTTGAGAACTAAGGCTTTCGAAACCTTAAGCCTTTACTTTCGAAACCATTAGAAAACCTCTTTCGAAACCATTCAAAACCTCTTTTCAAACACTAAGCATATGCCTTTAGAAACACTTTAAAACTTCTCTTTCGAAACCATCAAAACATACCTTTCGAAAGTATTAAAGCATTACTATCCAATTATAAAAGCATAGCTTCAAAACCATTTGAAAGTACCTCTTTCAAAACCATTGAAAGTACCCCTTTCGAAACCTTTGAAAGTACCTGTTTCAAAACCTTTGAAAGTACCCCTTTCGAAACCTTTGAATATACCCCTTTCGAAATCATTGGGTTTAGTTTTTAAACATATTTTTTGGGTCTAAGTGAATATAAGCGAAAGTACCCCTTTCGAAACCTTTAAAAAGAGTTTGGGGAAAAACAGATGGCTTCGGCACCATCCTTTCGAAAGCATTAGTCTTTAAATTAAAACAATAAGAAGGATAGCATCGAAACCCCTTACAACACCATTGCCTTCGAAACCTTTAGTATAGTTGGCTACTAGGGCCCTTTCGAAAGCTTTGGGAAATGGCTGGGTATTTTATAAAACAAAGGCTACCTTTCGAACTCGTTGATGACTTCAATCCCTTCGAAAGGTATAAAGACGGCATAGTGGTTTCGATTGGGTTCAAACTACCCTTTCGAAAGCTTTGATTTAAAAACAAGGCTACTCATTCGAAAGCTACCTATTTGAAACAAAAAGGCGGCAACCTCATCGAACCTTTCAAAAGTATTCCTTTAAAACAAGGCAAGCGACATTTCTTTATAAAGCAAAATGAAAGCTTCGACCCCTTCGAAAGCATGGTTTCGAATCCATACCTGCCGCCTTTCTCTAATCCACTACGTACCAAAGCTTGATACCTTGTGTATTGGTTTCGACTTGGTTGGGGCAGAGGTATAGGGTCGAAAGGTAGCTATTGGAAGTGGCAAAAACAAAAAATTTACACAAAAACTATTTTGTTGCCTTTTTAGGTAAATGCTTTTCAACTAACTTGCCTATTTGAAAAAATATGATTGGTTGCCACAAACTTTATCAAAATCTTTTATAAAAGATTGCCGAAATTATTCAGAAATTAATTAGAAGTAATTAACAAAATAGTCGTTCCCTTTAACAAAACAATTAAGATATTTAAGTCCTCCTAATTTATTTTCCATAGTAAATTACTTAGGAAAAATCCCCAAAAATCATAGAAATTCACTTTTAATATGTATCTAACATATATAAATTTCATACCCACATTCTTTATATAATAGCCGAACTAAATATTTAAACCCAATTATATAAATCTTCCTCATAATAAATTATCCATAGCTTGGATAATTACCAAAATTTAAACCCAACTCCAAAATAATGTTTTACATAACATATTTAATCCTCATGGCATTTGAAACCCTTTTTAAACGATTTTAACCTTCAAACCGTATAAAACCATTGACAGAAAAACTTGTTTGAACATAATATATCATGTAATCCAATCATATCGTCATCAAAATCATCATAAAGGTTTTAATCCTAAAACCCGAAAACATTTGTTCTTTGAAAACAAAAATGAGATGGTTTAGATTATTATTCACCTTGATTATGATAAGGAATTTGAGATTTAATCTTTGATTAATTCTCCTTGCTTGATTCCTTAGCTTTAATTTGATTTTTCTCCTTTTTTCCCCTAGGTAATGGTCAGCTTGCTTTTTTTCTTTAATTTATTTTTATGTGTTATGAAAATGAACGTGTAAAACAAAGGAAACAAGATATTTAAGGGTAATGGGATTACAGTGCGGCAATTACCCATTAAGCCCTTGCGTTAATTGTTTTCTTATTAGTTAGCACGTAAAACCTTTCATAGCCCATTCTTTATATTTAATTAAGCATGACCCTTAATTTAAATTTTCAAATCTCAATCCACTTATCACTCTAATATTTACATTATTCTATTTAATTTATCTAATTAAATCTTCTGAATAATGTTATTAAAAATTAGGGATGTTACAGGCTCCCCTCCTAAAGAATTTCATCCTCGAAATTCAGTAAGGACTAAATACTAAACATAGCAATCATCTGTAACAGCTCCTAACTACCATACTAGCCTACCTGACTAGCAATGGTCTATATAAAGCTAATATAGAACACACCCTCATAGTAGATCAGGATAAGTATCTCTAATCATGTCTTCTGTCTCTCAAGTATAGTCCTTTGCGTTGTTGCTCCATTGAACTTTCACCAACTTGACTGTCTTGTTCATTAACTTCTTCTCATCTCTCGCTACAACCCGAACTGGTTGTCTAACAAAAGTCAAATTCGGTTCCACTATCAAATCTTCCAACTCTTTTGGAGGAATAGTAGTCTCTAGATCATGCACATACTTGCGAAGATGAGATACATGAAATACATTATGGCCATCTGCCATATTGCTCGGCAACTCTACTCTGTATGCGAGCTTCCCGATCCTCTCTATAATTGGGAACAGACCAACATATCTCGGTGCCAGTTTCCCTAACATTCTGAATCGTACCACACCCTTCATCGGTGATACTTTAATGAAAACTCTATCTCCAACTGAGAATTCTATATCCTTACGCCTCTTATCTGCGTAACTCTTCTGTCTAGATTGAGCTTCCTTCATCCTTTCTTGGATCAACTCAATCTTCTATGTCACCACTCTAACCAGATCTGAACCCAAGACCAATCTGTCTCCAGTTTCCAACCAACATGCTAGTGATTTGCATGGCCTTCCATACAAAGCTTTAAAAGGCGCAATTCCTATACTAGTCTGATAATTGTTATTATAGGAAAACTCAACCAAGTGTAGGTGCTCTTCCCAAGATCCACCAAAGTCTAGCATACAAGCCCTCATATAAATCCTCGAGTACCTTATTGACCCTCTCTGTCTGCCCATCCGTCTTAGGGTGATACATAGTACTCATCTTGAGCTTGGTACCTAACACATCCTGTAGACTCTTCCAAAATTCACTAGTAAACAAAGCATCTTTGTCACTAACTATACTACTAGAAATTCCATGCAGTCTAACTATGTTCTTCATGAACAACTTAGCTAAAACAGGTGTCGTCCTGGTTGACTTAACTGGAATGAAATGGGCACTCTTGGTCAAGCTATCCACTATAACACATATACTTTCATTTCCTCTATTTGACCTTGGCAACTCGTCTATAAAATCCATGGATATCGAATCCCATTTCCAATCTGGAATCTCTAAAGGTTGAAGCAACCCACTTGGCTTCTGATGTTCGCCTTTACTTGTTGACAGTTCGCACACTGCCTAACCCACAAGCCAACATCCTTCTTCGTACCTTCCCAGTAGAAGCTCCTCTTCATATCTTGATACATCTTGGTTCCTCCAGGATGAATCATAAATTTGGACCGATGACATTCTCCAAGAACTTCTTTCCTTAAGTCCTAAACATTCGGAACACACAACCGTCCCTTCTTTCTCAACCATCCCTTCTGGTCAAGGCTAAAATCCTTTAAATCATCGATCTTCGACCCAACCTCAAGCCTTCTAATCCTCTCGACTAATAATGGGTCCTTATTCTGCTTAGAAGCAATTGTCGAACTTCTAAATAGGACACATGGCTCTGCTCTGACTAGAACTAGCAGTCGATCTTAACTGCACACTACAAGTTGTCAAAACTTCTAAATCTTACCATTCTGCCATCATAGCTAACACCACATTCTGATGTCTTCTACTAAGAGCTTCTGCTACCTTATTACCTTTTCCCGGTGTATATTCTATACCAAAATCATAAGCTGCTAAAAACTTCAGTCACCTCTGATGTCTCATATTCAATTCCTTCTGAGAGAATAAGTACCTTAAAGACTTATGATCTGTGTATAGCTCAAATTTCTCCCCTAAGAGATAATGTCTCCATATCTTCAATGCGAAGAAAACCGTAGCCAATTCCAAATCATGAGTAGGAAATCTCACTTCATGCGGTCTAAGCTGTCGTGAAGCATAGGCAATAACTTTACCCTCCTACATCAACACAGCAACTAATCCAGTCCCACATGCATCAGTATGCACCAACAACCCTTGGTTTTCGTTTGGAACTACTAACACACGTGCGTTGGTCAAAAAATGCTTTAACTTAAGGAATATTTCCTCACATTTGTCAGACCAAATAAACTTCACATCCTTCCTGGTCAACTTAGTAAAAGGCGCTGCTATCCGCGAGAAATCCTTAATGAATCTCCAGTAATAGCCAACAAGTCCAAGAAAACTTCTAATCTCAGTCACCATTTCTGGTCTCTTCCATTATTAATAGCTTCGATCTTATCTGGATCGACTGACAAACCCTTCTCAAAAACCACGTGACCAAGAAACTTAACCTCTTTCTTCCAAAAATGACAGTTGGAAAACTTCGCATTCAGCTGATGCTGCCTCAGCGTCTCAAGCACTACCCTAAGATGATCTTCATGCTCTCTTTCATCCTTAGAGTATACTAAAATGTCATCTATAAACACCAATACGAACCTATCCAAGTACTCTCGGAAAACTCGGTACATCAAATCTACGATGAAAGCTGGTGCATTCTTTAACCCGAATGACATTACTAACCACTCGTACGACCCATACCTAGTCCAAAATGCAGTCAACGAAATGCTGTCCTCTGCCACTCTCAACAGATGGAAACCTGTCGCCAAAACCAATTGGGAAAACACTCTGGCTCCACTCAACTGATCAAATAGATCATCAATTCTCGGCAAAGGATACTTATTCTTAATCGTCCTCTCGTTCAACTTACGCTAGTCGATACAAATCCTCAGCGACCCATTTGGTTTCTTCACGAACACCACGGTCTCTCCCCAAGGCGAATTGCTTGGTCTAAAAAAATTCTTACTTCCAAATCCACTCGGTGCACCTTCAATTCCTTCATCTTGGTCGGTGTCATCTTACTAGGTGGTCTACTAACAGGTTCAGCTCCCGGCACAAGATCTATCAGAATCTCAACAGCTCGTTTCGATGGTAGTCCTGTAACCCGCTCAAAGACATCTGCAAATTCTCTTGCTACTCGAACCTGCCTTAACTCTTCTTCTACCTCCATAGCACTTAATAAAGCACAAACACTTCGGTCAGAACTCTCCACTGAGAATATGATTCGGTTATGACTATCAGGGTGTCTCAGTGATATTTCCCTATCCTGGCAAAATATCCTAGCCTCATACTTACCCAACCATTCCATACCCAAAATGATCCCGAAACCTACTAAATCAAAAACATACAGACTGCATGCAAACTTATGACCTAACAACTCAAGTTCTAACTGGTCACATCTCAACCCTAGAGTTGCATACCCTCCTATCGAATTCGCAACCCTTAAGGAAGTAACAAGGTAGGTGGGTTCTAAACATAACCTATCAAGCAAACACTGAGATATCAATGAATGCGATGCACCGGTATCAAATAGTACCCTAACTAGTACACTATGAATCAAAAGCGTTACATCCATCACAACTTTCCTTTCTCAGCAGCAGTTGGTCTAGAAGAAGATGGTTCCAATGCAAATATCTTTCCCCTGTCCACCCTGACTAGCTCTAGACACTGGTTCTTGTAATGCCCAACCTGGTCACAGTTAAAGCACTTCACATTCTTTTTTTCTAAATCTTTATATAATAGCACTTCACGGTTAAATCTTTTATAAAAGACTGCCGAAATTATTCAGAAATTAATTAGAAGTAATTAACAAAATAGTCGTTCCCATTAACAAAACAATTAAGACATTTAAGTCCTCCTAATTTATTTCCCATAGTAAATTACTTAGGAAAAATCCACAAAAATCATAGAAATTCACTTTTAATATGATATCTAACATATATAAATTTCAAACCCAAATTCTTTATACAATAGCCGAACTAGATATTTAAACCCAATTATATAAATCTTCCTTTGAAAATTCATAATAAATTATCCATAGCTTGGATAATTACCAAAATTTAAACTCGTCTCCAAAATAATTTTTTACATAACATATTTAATTCTCATGGCATTCGAAACCCTTTTAAACGATTTTAACCTTAAAACCGTATAAAACCATTGACAAACAAACTTGTTTGAACATAATATATCATGTAATTCAAGCATATGATCATCAAAATCATCATAAAGGTTTTAATCCTAAAACCCGAAAACATTTGTTCTTTGAAAACAAAAATGAGATGGTTTAGATTATTATTCACCTTGATTAGGATAAGGAATTTGAGATTTGATCTTTGATTAATTCTCTTTGCTTGATTCCTTAGCTTTAATTTGATTTTCCCCCTTTTTTCTGTAGGTAATGGCCGACTTGATTTTCTTCTTTGATTTATGTTTTTGTATAATGAAAAATGAACGTGTAAAACAAAGGAAACAAGATATTTAAGGGTAATGGGATTATGTTGTGGCAATTACTGTAACGACCCAGAATTTTGAACAAATAAAATTGAGAATATTTAATAAATTTTTATATTTGAACGATGATTTAATTTGAATCCCGAATGTAACTTTGAATTTGACGGTTAAATTATATAATTTAATATATTGAGAGTTGATTAAAAATTTAAATCTTCAATTTAAAGTTGAAGAAAAATATTTCGAAAGCTTGAAAAATTCGTATTGATAATACTGAAGGTAATTGAAGTTTCAGAATTGAATTCGAAATGTTTGTTCAGTTTTGAAATTTATATCGTTCAACTGATATTTAAAAATAGCCGTCCGAGGCGCAGTCTCGAAATTCGACGAAACCAGTTCTATTGGGTCCGTAATATCGAATTATTGTCGGATTTCAATTTTCGTATTTTTCAGAATTGATATGTGAGCAAACGGTAAGTAAACGCGTTGAGATTTAACCGAATTCAATTTAAAATGAAAATTTAAATTAGTCAACATCAGTCCTTTGCCTTTCCATCAAAATACTGTGGCAAAGTTAAGGCAAGCACGTTCTCTTGTCTCCTTCGTACCATTCCTTCTCATTCCTTCTCCTGTTAAAATACACGAACAAAACACTCTCGTTCAAAAACATCAAAACGAAAAGAGAAATGGCCACTCGTTATTTTCCCTTATCCTTCCCCATTCAATTGAATGAAGACTAGTTCCATTCTTTCAAAAAAATCGATCGCGTTCATGGGTAGTTGCGAGAGGTCGAGCTCGAACTCGAAGGGGAAAATGAGCTCAGCGTCGTGGCAGTAGCGAGGCGATGCAGTTCGAAGATGATGTCGCGTGGTTGCTGGCGGCAATTCGCGTGGGCGGCGAATCAAAGGCGAGCGGCGACTCGCGATTAGAGGCAGGCGACGTTGATTTGGGGTCGTTCGAGCACGGCGATTCAGCGGCGAGGCAGTCGACTGGGAACTGTCGAGTTCAGACTCGATGGCGAAGGGGGATCGAGGCAGTGGGCGCGGCGTCAGGGGATCAACGGCGACTTCGGCGATGGAGGAGATCGCGATGCCTGGGTTCAGCGAGGTTCGGTGATGGTACGATTTCTCCTTTTGTATACGTATGCAGGTTATTTCAATTTATATAAGTATGCAGAATAAAAAAAAGGAAAAAAATGAACTGCAAATAAAGAAATGATTTTCGGTAAGGTATATTACACTTTTTGAAATGCATATATGTATATGCGGATAAATTTATAGTAAAAGAAATATTTGCAGTAAAGAGAAAAATTAGCTTGTTTTAGAATAATGAATAAAGATTTGATTTTTATTATATATACTAGTTGGTTTAAAACAAAACCATTGAATAATTTTAGTTACCAAACAAAAGATTTATTTTTCGATTGTTTCGAATGTTGATGAATTGTATAAATATTTATACAAGGTCTAATACAATGAAGGGAAAACAAATTGGATTGGAAAGGGATTGCAAATTTAAAGGGCTAAGGTGAGATTTTCTCACTCAAATGAAATTTGATATTGCAGTTATTGATTTATTTGATTGCTATTTGGATGTGATTTTAGATATAATAGGATATATCTATATATATAGCAATATATACATATTGGCATATGTATATATTGGATTGATGATTTCCCGCCTCGTATAGCGGATGAGACCCTATTGCGCCGTTAGTAAGCGGATATATTATAAAAACCCATATACCGCGATATTCCACCTCGAAGTGGAATTGGTATTGTGCTAACGTCTTTGGATGCAGGGAAACAGGTTGGAGGGATCCAACTGGACCCCTCACATTGATTGAATTTATTTCTACTGTGATGTGATAATCTGTGAATGATTATTGATGTTATTGAATTGATGTCTGGAAATTGTTTGAAAGCTAAAATTTAGCTGAATGGATGTTTGATATCATTGGATTCCAAAGATAAACGAAGTTGAATTTTTGAAATTAAAGTAGAAAATTTCTAAGTGAATCAATTTTTGAAATTGAAGAAATTTTGAAGAAAGGAATTTTAAAGTATAAAAAGTTAATTTTTATAATCTTATCGAATTAATTCTAGAATCAAGTGAAAATGTTAAATAAATGGATTTCGTAAAAATAGTGATTATAAATTGAAGAATTTAATTTAAAATTTGGATTTTTAGATAGATTGAAAGAAACAAATTGAAATTTATTTTCTTCAAGAGGAATTTATTTAAAAGGAAATAAGTTGGAAGTCCAACTATAAATTTAATTGGAAAATTGAAACGAATTTGGAAAGTCAATATAAAGTGTGAAGATATGAAGTTTATAATTATAAAATGTGAAGACATGAAATTTATAATTATAAAATGTGAAGATATGAAATTTATAGATTGATAAATTATGAAGTTATAAAATGTGAAGGAAATTGTGGAATAAAATATTTATAAGAAAATTTACTTATAAATTAGATTTTTTCCCTTAGATGAAATATAAATAGAAATTGCTAATAAAATGATTTTTGAAGTTGAAATTGTTATAAAGTATAAAAGCAATTTATAAATGTTGTTTTATAAATCTAGAATCACTCAATTTTGATAAGTGAATTATAGAAGGTTATTAAAGAAGATTTATAAATCAAAGTTGTTATAAGAGAGAAATAGAATTTATAAACGTTGTTTTATAAATTCGAAATCAATTGAATTTGATAAATTAAATATAGAAGGTTATTAAAGAAGATATATTCGCGATTTTGGATAGCGAATTATTTTTGAAATAAATGTGTAGAAAAGAATGAAATTTGGTTAAGTGAAGTATATTCACGATTTTGGACAGTGAATATATTATTGAATAAAATGGATTCATTTTTGAAGAAGTGATATTAAAAATAAAGTTAAACATTTTAAAGATGTTTTAAAATGTGTTAAATATCGAAAGCATAGATTTCAACATTCATTGTTGAAATAGGCGTTTTCGAGAAATAAGGAAATGGTGGACTATAACACTGTTGTTATAGTAAATGATTTCCGAAAGGAAATGTTTTATATAGTATTGGGATTTATATATCTATCTAAATTTCGAATCCCTATAATAGTGATTTTGAGTCGTCGTAACGATGTTTTACGTAACATTCGTTTTGACTCAAATAGATGTTGTTATAGTAAATGATTTCCTTAAAGAATGAAATGTATACTTAATTTTGATTTAAGTATAACGAATATTTTCAAATGTTGAAAATAAATAGATTTGTGGAATACTTATTTTTAAATAAGTATGGAAATGCTTTTCCAATATGAAATGAACTGCTTTGAGATTTTATCTTCAAAGATAAAATGAAATGTGGAAATTGATTTGAAATTGTTTTCAAATGATTAAGTGTGGAAATTTTATATCTAGTAAAAGATATTTTGGAAGATAAAAAAAATTGGAAAATTATTTGGAATCTGATGATGTTGCGCATCTTTATTGATAGTTAAATAACCGACTATCAATAATTACCTTGAATGGTATTTGTTGTGAATTGGATGAATTTGAATGCCACACTTATTTTTGAATAATCGCTCACTATTCGGGTTAGCCGGGAAAGGACCATGGGGTTGTATAACCCATTCCGAATATGTGATACGTCGTTATGAATTGCATTCGAAGACCGGTGTTGAAGACCGGATATTTTTGAAAACGGAAGGATTACCGTCGAGTTACTCTACATCGGCTGATCTCCGATTTAGAGGTTTTATCACCCTTAGTGACGGGAAGTCCGGACGTGATTAGAAATTTATCCGGATATGCAAGGACTTCGTGAGAAGTGCCTTCGGTTCTGTTCGATCCCGGAACAGACTTGTATGGATTGTGTGTCTGACGTTACAATTTGAGATATAAAGCTGATTTCTTTCAAATACATATCTGTTGGTGGCGGAGAATTTATTCTCTTAGCTTAACACCCTTCTCTGAGACGTACGAGCTCAGAGGTTATGTAGTTGAAATTTATCAGCGATATACTCCCAATTTGGTAACGTGGCATACTGAGTGTTGCTGTGAAATGATCAGTGTTTGATCATTTACGATATGATCATTTGTTTGATCTTATATCTTTGTGATCATAGGTTGATCATTTGTTTGACCCGAAGCAGGGCTTTGTAGAAAGCGTAGCTTTGTGGACGAGACTTCGTCGAGCCTCACACCCCGGAAATGGTCGAAACAGGAAGGATGCGGCAAGGTTCTAGGGAGTAGCGCCCCTTAGTGTATGTCATTCCTTCTGGATAGTGGTGGTATCATGGTATGGAGCCCAGATACTTAACCTATGTGGTTGCTGCATTTTTACTATGTGGTTTGTTGGAAATCGGGGATCCTCGGGAAGATCGGTTACGATCGAGGGATGGCATACGCGTGTCTATAGTTACCTATTTTTGCAGAGGTAACCCGGCCTTGTGTTGGCAGAGATCTAACCGTAATGTTAGGTTATTTCTCGGGTCGTCTATTCCAGGGACGTACCCACCGTGGGAAAAGGAAGTTCCTTAGCCTGACCATTTGTTGGAAATCCAAAGAAACAATACGAGCCTTTACGATTTCAATTGTATAACCTGTCTCCTCAGGAGGCAGCTATAGCAGGCATAATATAATGGTACCTATGCTGGCTAAGATTTATATTATACTTTCGAAATATTTTCTACACTATGCACTAATAATAATATCAAAAAGGATTTGATTTTGCGTAGTAAGCATCTTTGACTATCATAAGAAGAAATCTCCTCCAATTCTGCGTTTGCATTGTGTGTGTGGTGGGAGGTCTTATGGTAGTTTCATTTTCCAAAAGCATTGCGAATTTGTTTTGTTTTCTTTGTGAAAAATAACTGTTTTACGATCTCACACCAGTCACCATGACTGACTCGGAGTTTATTGTTCCCTTCTAAACTCTGGGTGCCCACCAATTTCCACACGGGCAGTCTAGAGTTAGATTATCAGGATATTCTGGATATTCTGGAGTTTTGGAGATAAGCTGGATGACGAGACGTAGTATTTGTATCTGATAGTATTTATTCCGTTGTGTATTCTGTATGAGGACAAGTTATATAACTGTCCATTGTTGTATATGACTCTGATTGATGTATGTATAAAACGATATAGTTCTTTGTTTAAAGATTATTCATTTACCTATTATATATTGTTCCACTGCGATATGTGAGATTCTGATATTGTTTCTGTTTCTGATCGTGTTATCTGTTGTTTCTTCTTCCTCTTTTCTTCTTTCTCTTCTTTTTCTTTTCCTTCTATTTTCTTCTTCTTCTACTTTTTCTTTTTCTTAAAACCCTCACTATTGGAGTTTCCGGCACTCGATTGCTCGACAATCGATAAAGTGAGTATCGATGTCGAATTTTCGAAAGTCGAAAAATTCGGTATGTGACAGCGTGGTATCAGAGCATATGGTTAAGCGACAACCCTGTTCTGTTGGGTGTTACTCATTAGAGATAGAGTCAGTAGTACTCTAGAATGAGTTGAGTGTAATAATAGATATGAGCGCGTATTTGTTATTGAATATAAAATTGTTTTGTATTGTGTTGACTTATCGGTTGATTGTTTATGGATTCTGGTCGGTGCAGTCTAGCTAACTGAAATCGATAGGGGTTTCTAAACTCTAAACAAGGTAAACCGACATAGTATTGTTTTAAATAGGGTAAATGAAATAATTTTACCCAAAGCTATTTTTGTATATAAAAGAAATGATTTTCTGTAAATTATTACAGTATATGGTTGCATGGATGTTAGGAAAGTGATGATATTGAAATGTTATCATTACTATTGAAACTGAATAAGAAACTGAAATCGTAACTCCAAAGTTAAGAAATAAATTCATATACAAATAAAATTTAAGAATGTAAATTATAAATGTGATTTGTAATTTGAAATGGAATTCCAGAGAAGTTTTTGGATATGTTTTGAAAGAATTTGAAATTTTGGAGATTTGGAAAGTTTAAATCTTTTTGAATGAAAATGAATTTCGAAGGTTTTGAAAAGTATTTTGGAGAGATGAAAGCTCTAAACTCTTTTCGGTCGCTGGAAAATAACTTCGATGATGACCGCGGCATCAATGGTGTTCATTTTCGGGTTTCCAAAAGAGAAATTGTTGCCAAATTGTTTTAAATGGAAGTGTTTGGAAAATTTGGGTTTTGTTTTGGAAATTCAAAGGATAAATTGAATTGTTTTCAAAATAATTTTTTGAAAAGGTTGAAGAGACTCTGGAATACTATATAAAAATATCTATGGAATATTATTAAGTTGATAACTTATACAAATTGAATATTGATAGAATAAATTCAATTTAAAGGATGAAGTTAAATTAATGAAAGTACAAGTGAATCAATTTAATGGAAATGAAATTGAATGTTGAAATTCATTTTGAATTTGTAAGCAATGAATTGAATAGAATAATTATAAATGAAAGATGAATTAAAAATTCAATAATGGAATGTGATTTGATTTGAATCACGTTGAATAGAAAATTCCTAACTTGGAAAAGAAAAATGAATAAGGATTGAATCCGAATAAACTACTTTGATAATTAATTAATTCATGAAATGGAAGTTGAATTAGTTAAATTGAAACTTGAATTGTGAGCTAAATGAAAAGAGATGGTTCGAAATTAAAGATAAATTCAAGTAAGTAGAAATAAATTTGCAATGAATGGAATTCACAATTGTAAGTGAATAAAATTGAAACTGAATGTTGAAAACAAATTTGAATAAAGTGATGATGGATTAGTAAATGAAACTAATCTAAAATAGTGCAGTTGAATAAAAAGATAGCTGATGATAAATTCAATATTCAAAAGTAAATTGAATCCAAATTAAATTGAAATTGTGAATTGAATTCAAATGAATGGGAAATGTAAAAATTGAACGAAATTGAATATGTAACTTCAATAGCGAATTTAAAGAGAATATAAGAAGTATCGAAATTTTGTAATAGAATTTGCAAAATGGTTTGAATGTGTAACTAGATATTATGGCTAGTAGGACATACAGGTGTTATAAAAGGAATTGGAATTTTGATTTTGAAGAGAATTTGAATTGCTCGACAAAAGGTAAGTATTTAAATTTCTATATGAGATTTGCTGATTTCTTTCTCTAGCCGCTTGGCATTTTCTTTTTCTTTTTGAAATCTGAGAGTCCGTAGGGACGTTTTGTAGTCGTACCGTATTAGCCGCGCAAAGGAGACGCTGGCGAAATTTTTCGAAAATTTCGAGTGTTAGAAAATTTTTGAGAAATTTTGAAAGTTAAAATTTAAATTTGAAAATTGAAAGTAAACAAAGTTGTTTTGAAACTTATAATTGAAATTGGAAAGTTAGTTAAAGTAATAACGAATCTTTAGTAGAAAGATTTGTTTTGAAAATTTGATAAAACTATTAGATGTTGGAAAAATAGTAGACGAGGTAAGGACCATTTTTCCTAACTTGTAATTTCGAGGACGAAATTCTTTTAAGGGGGGAAGTCTGTAACGACCCAGAATTTTGACAAATTAAATTGAGAATATTTAATTAATTTTAATATTTGAACGATGATTTAATTTGAATCCCGAATGTAACTTTGAATTTGACGGTTAAATTATATAATTTAATATATTGAGAGTTGATTAAAAATTTAAATCTTCAATTTAAAGTTGAAGAAAAATATTTCGAAAGCTTGAAAAATTCGTATTGATAATACTGAAGGTAATTGAAGTTTCAGAATCGAATTCGAAATGTTTGTTCAGTTTTGAAATTTATATCGTTCAACTGATATTTAAAAATAGCCGTCCGAGGCGTAGTCTCGGAATTCGACGAAACCAGTTCCATTGGGTCTGTAATATCGAATTATTGTCGGATTTCAATTTTCGTATTTTTCGGAATTGATATGTGAGCAAACGGTAAGTAAACGCGTTGAGATTTAACCGAATTCAATTTAAAATGAAAATTTAAATTAGTCAACATCAGTCCTTTGCCTTTCCATCAAAATACTGTGGCAAAGTTAAGGCAAGCACGTTCTCTTGTCTCCTTCGTACCATTCCTTCTCATTCCTTCTCCTGTTAAAATACACGAACAAAACACTCTCGTTCAAAAACATCAAAACGAAAAGAGAAATGGCCACTCGTTATTTTCCCTTATCCTTCCCCATTCAATTGAACGAAGACTAGTTCCATTCTTTCAAAAAAATCGATCGCGTTCATGGGTAGTTGCGAGAGGTCGAGCTCGAACTCGAAGGGGAAAATGAGCTCAGCGTCGTGGCAGTGGCGAGGCGATGCAGTTCGAAGATGATGTCGCGTGGTCGCTGGCGGCAATTCGCGTGGGCGGCGAATCAAAGGCGAGCGGCGACTCACGATTGGAGGCAGGCGACGTTGATTTGGGGTCGTTCGAGCATGGCGATTCAGCGGCGAGGCAGTCGACTGGGAACTGTCGAGTTCAGACTCGATGGCGAAGGGGGATCGAGGCAGTGGGCGCGGCGTCAGGGGATCAACGGCGACTTCGGCGATGGAGGAGATCGCGATGCCTGGGTTCAGCGAGGTTCGGTGATGGTACGATTTCTCCTTTTGTATACGTATGCAGGTTATTTCAATTTATATAAGTATGCAGAATAAAAAAAAAGGAAAAAAAAATGAACTGCAAATAAAGAAATGATTTTCGGTAAGGTATATTACACTTTTTGAAATGCATATATGTATATGTGGATAAATTTATAGTAAAAGAAATATTTGCAGTAAAGAGAAAAATTAGCTTGTTTTAGAATAATGAATAAAGATTTGATTTTTAATATATATACTAGTTGGTTTAAAACAAAACCATTGAATAATTTTAGTTACCAAACGAAAGATTTATTTTTCGATTGTTTCGAATGTTGATGAATTGTATAAATATTTATACAAGGTCTAATACAATGAAGGGAAAACAAATTGGATTGGAAAGGGATTGCAAATTTAAAGGGCTAAGGTGAGATTTTCTCACTCAAATGAAATTTGATATTGCAGTTATTGATTTATTTGATTGCTATTTGGATGTGATTTTAGATATAATAGGATATATCTATATATATAGCAATATATACATATTGGCATATGTATATATTGGATTGATGATTTCCCGCCTCGTATAGCGGATGAGACCCTATTGCGCCGTTAGTAAGCGGATATATTATAAAAACCCATATACCGCGATATTCCACCTCGAAGTGGAATTGGTATTGTGCTAACGTCTTTGGATGCAGGGAAACAGGTTGGAGGGATCCAACTGGACCCCTCACATTGATTGAATTTATTTCTACTGTGATGTGATAATCTGTGAATGATTATTGATGTTATTGAATTGATGTCTGGAAATTGTTTGAAAGCTAAAATTTAGCTGAATGGATGTTTGATATCATTGGATTCCAAAGATAAACGAAGTTGAATTTTTGAAATTCAAGTAGAAAATTTCTAAGTGAATCAATTTTTGAAATTGAAGAAATTTTGAAGAAAGGAATTTTAAAGTATAAAAAGTTAATTTTTATAATCTTATCGAATTAATTCCAGAATCAAGTGAAAATGTTAAATAAATGGATTTCGTAAAAATAGTGATTATAAATTGAAGAATTTAATTTAAAATTTGGATTTTTAGATAGATTGAAAGAAACAAATTGAAATTTATTTTCTTCAAGAGGAATTTATTTAAAAGGAAATAAGTTGGAAGTCCAACTATAAATTTAATTGGAAAATTGAAACGAATTTGGAAAGTCAATATAAAGTGTGAAGATATGAAGTTTATAATTATAAAATGTGAAGACATGAAATTTATAATTATAAAATGTGAAGATATGAAATTTATAGATTGATAAATTATGAAGTTATAAAATGTGAAGGAAATTGTGGAATACAATATTTATAAGAAAATTTACTTATAAATTAGATTTTTGCCCTTAGATGAAATATAAATAGAAATTGCTAATAAAATGATTTTTGAAGTTGAAATTGTTATAAAGTATAAAAGCAATTTATAAATGTTGTTTTATAAATCTAGAATCACTCAATTTTGATAAGTGAATTATAGAAGGTTATTAAAGAAGATTTATAAATCAAAGTTGTTATAAGAGAGAAATAGAATTTATAAACGTTGTTTTATAAATTCGAAATCAATTGAATTTGATAAATTAAATATAGAAGGTTATTAAAGAAGATATATTCGCGATTTTGGATAGCGAATTATATTTGAAATAAATGTGTAGAAAAGATTGAAATTTGGTTAAGTGAAGTATATTCACGATTTTGGACAGTGAATATATTATTGAATAAAATGGATTCATTTTTGAAGAAGTGATATTAAAAATAAAGTTAAACATTTTAAAAATGTTTTAAAATGTGTTAAATATCGAAAGCATAGATTTCAACGTTCATTGTTGAAATAGGCGTTTTCGAGAAATAAGGAAATGGTGGACTATAACACTGTTGTTATAGTAAATGATTTCCGAAAGGAAATGTTTTATATAGTATTGGGATTTATATATCTATCTAAATTTCGAATCCCTATAATAGTGATTTTGAGTCGTCGTAACGATGTTTTACGTAACATTCGTTTTGACTCAAATAGATGTTGTTATAGTAAATGATTTCCTTAAAGAATGAAATGTATACTTAATTTTGATTTAAGTATAACGAATATTTTCAAATGTTGAAAATAAATAGATTTGTGGAATACTTATTTTTAAATAAGTATGGAAATGCTTTTCCAATATGAAATGAACTGCTTTGAGATTTTATCTTCAAAGATAAAATGAAATGTGGAAATTGATTTGAAATTGTTTTCAAATGATTAAGTGTGGAAATTTTATATCTAGTAAAAGATATTTTGGAAGATAAAAAAAATTGGAAAATTATTTGGAATCTGATGATGTTGCGCATCTTTATTGATAGTTAAATAACCGACTATCAATAATTACCTTGAATGGTATTTGTTGTAAATTTGATGAATTTGAATGCCACACTTATTTTTGAATAATCGCTCACTATTCGGGTTAGCCGGGAAAGGACCATGGGGTCGTATAACCCATTCCGAATATGTGATACGTCGTTATGAATTGCATTCGAAGACCGGTGTTGAAGACCGGATATTTTTGAAAACGGAAGGATTACCGTCGAGTTACTCTACATCGGCTGATCTCCGATTTAGAGGTTTTATCACCCTTAGTGACGGGAAGTCCGGACGTGATTAGAAATTTATCCGGATATGCAAGGACTTCGTGAGAAGTGCCTTCGGTTCTGTTCGATCCCGGAACAGACTTGTATGGATTGTGTGTCTGACGTTACAATTTGAGATATAAAGCTGATTTCTTTCAAATACATATCTGTTGGTGGCGGAGAATTTATTCTCTTAGCTTAACACCCTTCTCTGAGACGTACGAGCTCAGAGGTTATGTAGTTGAAATTTATCAGCGATATACTCCCAATTTGGTAACGTGGCATACTGAGTGTTGCTGTGAAATGATCAGTGTTTGATCATTTACGATATGATCATTTGTTTGATCTTATATCTTTGTGATCATAGGTTGATCATTTGTTTGACCCGAAGCAGGGCTTTGTAGAAAGCGTAGCTTTGTGGACGAGACTTCGTCGAGCCTCACACCTCGGAAATGGTCGAAACAGGAAGGATGCGGCAAGGTTCTAGGGAGTAGCGCCCCTTAGTGTATGTCATTCCTTCTGGATAGAGGTGGTATCATGGTATGGAGCCCAGATACTTAACCTATGTGGTTGCTGCATTTTTACTATGTGGTTTGTTGGAAATCGGGGATCCTCGGGAAGATCGGTTACGATCGAGGGATGGCATACGCGTGTCTATAGTTACCTATTTTTGCAGAGGTAACCCGGCCTTGTGTTGGCAGAGATCTAACCGTAATGTTAGGTTATTTCTCGGGTCGTCTATTCTAGGGACGTACCCACCGTGGGAAAAGGAAGTTCCTTAGCCTGACCATTTGTTGGAAATCCAAAGAAACAATACGAGCCTTTACGATTTCAATTGTATAACCTGTCTCCTCAGGAGGCAGCTATAGCAGGCATAATATAATGGTACCTATGCTGGCTAAGATTTATATTATACTTTCGAAATGTTTTCTACACTATGCACTAATAATAATATCAAAAAGGATTTGATTTTGCGTAGTAAGCATCTTTGACTATCATAAGAAGAAATCTCCTCCAATTCTGCGTTTGCATTGTGTGTGTGGTGGGAGGTCTTATGGTAGTTTCATTTTCCAAAAGCATTGCGAATTTGTTTTATTTTCTTTGTGAAAAATAACTATTTTACGATCTCACACCAGTCACCATGACTGACTCGGAGTTTATTGTTCCCTTCTAAACTCTGGGTGCCCACCAATTTCCACACGGGCAGTCTAGAGTTAGATTATCAGGATATTCTGGATATTCTGGAGTTTTGGAGATAAGCTGGATGACGAGACGTAGTATTTGTATCTGATAGTATTTATTCCGTTGTGTATTCTGTATGAGGACAAGTTATATAACTGTCCATTGTTGTATATGACTCTGATTGATGTATGTATAAAACGATATAGTTCTTTGTTTAAAGATTATTCATTTACCTATTATATATTGTTCCGCTGCGATATGTGAGATTCTGATATTGTTTCTGTTTCTGATCGTGTTATCTGTTGTTTCTTCTTCCTCTTTTCTTCTTTCTCTTCTTTTTCTTTTCCTTCTATTTTCTTCTTCTTCTACTTTTTCTTTTTCTTAAAACCCTCACTATTGGAGTTTCCGGCACTCGATTGCTCGACAATCGATAAAGTGAGTATCGATGTCGAATTTTCGAAAGTCGAAAAATTCGGTATGTGACAGCGTGGTATTAGAGCATATGGTTAAGCGACAACCCTGTTCTGTTGGGTGTTACTCATTAGAGATAGAGTCAGTAGTACTCTAGAATGAGTTGAGTGTAATAATAGATATGAGCGCGTATTTGTAATGACCCAAGAATTTAGGAATTTATCCTGAAAAATATAAATGAATTTAAAATAATTTTTAAATAAATTTTGGAAGGAGATTGTTATGGCTTGATAGTGTATCAGTATGTGTGTACATGTGTGCACAGGGTATACACATGAACTAAAGCTAAAAATCTCTGAACTTTAAGAATAAATACATATTGATATGTATGGGAATAAATATATATATATATTAAAATCTTAAAGCTGAATGCATAAGTAAATATAAATATATGTATGCTACTGAATATTTTTCTTAAGTATACATGTGCATGTGTGTGTCAATACAGAGTGATATATATATATAAACATATACATGTGTGTTAATAAAATACTAGAGTTCAAACTAGTGAAATAAAATATATATATATATAGACATATTTTAATATAAGCAGAAAATAAAAGGCAAGAAGATATAAAAAGAACTAATTCTCTTATAAATAAATGAAGGAGGTACATGCCATTTACATGAAAGCTAAAAATAGGAAAATAAGATAAAAACAGAGAAGTTCTTGGTATAGGCAGAATTAGAAAAGAGTATTTAATAAATAACAAAACCAAGTCACATTTTTAGCATGATTGTAGACAAGGGGGGGAAAAGTATTTTCTGAAAAGCAATCTCTGAAAGAAAAATGTGTAACCACTTTTCTCTTCACCCAAATTAAGCCGGGGAGGGGGTAAAACTTTGGGTTAAAATTCAGATAACATGATTTTCTGGTGGGCAAAAATGGCTTTAGCCAATACCCAAAACCCTAAGAGAGACCCTGCATATATATATATGTATATGCAGCAGCCTCCTCTTCTCTTCAGAAAAGAATTTTGAAAAAAAAAAGAAGAAAAACAATACCACAGAAATCATAAGACAAGGGAAGAAAGAGAGCTTGAGGATAAGAGCAGGAGTTCATCAGTTAATTAAGGAAACAAAGGAGAGAGTTAGGTGAGAAAACTCACTCAAAAATCTAAGGCAATAAGTCCTAATGTAGGCAGCCAGATAAAAGTATTTTTATTAAAAGAGTATTTTCATATATATATGTTTATCTGTGAATTTAAATCTGAATATGTTTTGATTTTCTTTGATTGATCATTTGTTTTATTATAACAAAGTTTTATGTGTTGAATCTGTTTATACATTCAGATCTCTGATATGTTAATATTTAGGGATAGAAACAAATACCCAGAAAATAAAATGTTGAGAATAGGCAAGTAGTATTGGTTTTGGCTTAACCCAGAAAAATGCAAATAATGTTGAGCTGCAATATACTCATGTATATAGTGCTGAGGCTTGAAATAGAAAGGAATTAGGGGTGCAATAGGGTTGCCTATGTGCTGATGCTCCTGATTCAATAAAATACATAGCAAACAAAATTTTGTGATTCAGTGAAACCAGATTATTCTGAGTTTAACTCAAGCACAAATGTTTGCAAAAGAAAACTCTCCCAGAAGCTATAAGCCAATGTTAGTTGCCTAAACTCCTTCTAGAATACCAAGATGAATATATGTATATACAGAACCTTATTTTGTAATCACAAGTGGTTGTTGCTTGTTTGTCTCTGTATGATTATGAATAATATGAGATGCCATGTTATGGATGTTTTAGCTAATGAAATGAATCACTGAAGGGCTTTGCCATGAACAATCAAAAGAGCTATTATTAACTTAAACCTGATTAGGAAATTGGGGTCAAGAACACTGCAGGAATGACTTGTGTGCTTGAGTAACATAAGTTGACACATGGCTTGTTTAAGTCCTGAGATCTTTGTGTAATGGAGTGAATTAGTTCATTACAGTGTGTCCATTGATTCATAAGTATTGCAGGTGAGACCAAGGATAGATAAATATACCAAGGAAGTAATACTTGAGCAGATGAGAAAACTAGAGTTTTTCCCAGATTTGAAATATGAGTATTGAATGAGTGATTTAACTCATATTAGTTATTTTCCTGTTTGGTATGAATGATTGTTTGTCTATGATTGAATTGTATGCTTGAATGTTTGTGCTATATATATATATATGTAGTCTCTGGGAAGAAAATTTAAGTGTGCACATGCACAATGACACAGAGCATGCACACAAGTATTTACCTAATTCCAAAGGACAGAACCTTATGTATTTGTATTTAACTTGATTTTAAACTAATTAACAAATTGCTTTTGTGAATTTTCTCATACCAGACATGTGTCTGACCCTAGTGTGCTATTGGCATCTGGGGTGTCTCATTTAAAATGAGGCAGTTTCCAATGCTTTTTCAGGGATTGCAGCAACTAAATAGGAGTAGGAGCAAGGCCTTGAGAAGAAGATATAGCATGCTAAAACTTAGTTAGATAAGAGCCTAAATGTTGAAATCTGCATGTATTGACAATTTAAATTGCTACTTGTATTAAGTGTTGAATATTGGATTGATATTTTGTTAGGCATTTTGTTAAGAATTTGACTTGTATCTGGAATCTATGAACCTAGTTAAATTTCTGTTATGCTTAAAAAGGATTTTGATCAAATCTTGTAAGTAGATTTAGCAAGAACACTATGTTAAAAAAAAATTGAATGATTACATTTTATAAATGTATTAGTCAATCTTGAGACTTTAAAAAGGATTTAAGTTTTTGGTAAATCTGGAGAGTTGATTCTCAGATAATCAAACTGGTTTTATTTTCTAATATAACATATGTATGCAAGAGAAATAGACATAGGTTGAATGTTTTTATATGGCTGCAAGGTTTATTTAACTTGTTCCATACAAATGCTTCATGTCCTATTTTTAAATAAAGAAAGGATCTGTAGTAAGATAGATGGAAGCCAGATTCAAATAGTTGCAGATATATATATGCACATAAACATGTTTAAGTGCAGATTTTACCTCACCTTTTCCTTTGTATTTGAAATAAGAATCTGAATTTTACTCAGATTCTAACCAAATGCATTTTAAATGCCAGACAAATCTTATAAGAAGAAATACAAACCTGGAAAATGATAAACACTCTTATCATTCAATCATGAAGCCTTCTAGGTTGTAGGAATGGAATTCAAAAATGATTAAGCAAGGATATTTGTTTTGTATGATGGATCTTAGGCAAAATAAAATATGTATATGCAGACAGGTAGATAACAAGTTTCAAATTGTACAGAAGAAAAATGCAAAAAAAAAATGAAAAACAAAAATTGTGTTTGAACCGACCAGCATAGCACTCGAACTCGTGACCTTGTATGTATAAGTTAGGCGCGTTTCCATTACGCCTAGATGTTGCTTGTGTTTCCTTAGGATCCACTTTATTTTATACTGATTTTGACACTATTCAGAACTTAACACAAACATCTATATTAAAAGCTTGTTTACTACTGATTATTTCTTGATCACTTCTTAGTTAGTATAAACAGACTAATGTGTTTGTTCCCAGTGGATTGTTTGATCAAAAAAATAATAATATATGAAATAAATTAGCAATCCAACATCCTCTTGTTTTTCAAAACTCTGATTCAAACAAGAGAGGCATATACATCCTCACATGTATGTGCTTATTTTTGTAAATGTACTGATATATTTATATTGGTTGATTATTGTGATCCTGGATATATTTGATTTATTGGAAAAAGAAAGTGACCCTGAGAATGATAATTGAAATGGATGATATATCTATATATATATATATATATATATATATATCCTCTTTAAATCTAAAAAAAAAAAAAATTTCCTTATGAAATTAGAGTATAATTTGGTGGGTCATTTCAGTATTTGTTATTGAATATAAAATTGTTTTGTATTGTGTTGACTTATCGGTTGATTGTTTATGGATTCTGGTCGGTGCAGTCTAGCTAACTGAAATCGATAGGGGTTTCTAAACTCTAAACAAGGTAAACCGACATAGTATTGTTTTAAATAGGGTAAATGAAATAATTTTACCCAAAGCTATTTTTGTATATAAAAGAAATGATTTTCTGTAAATTATTACAGTATATGGTTGCATGGATGTTAGGAAAGTGATGATATTGAAATGTTATCATTACTATTGAAACTGAATAAGAAACTGAAATCGTAACTCCAAAGTTAAGAAATAAATTCATATACAAATAAAATTTAAGAATGTAAATTATAAATGTGATTTGTAATTTGAAATGGAATTCCAGAGAAGTTTTTGGATATGTTTTGAAAGAATTTGAAATTTTGGAGATTTGGAAAGTTTAAATCTTTTTGAATGAAAATGAATTTCGAAGGTTTTGAAAAGTATTTTGGAGAGATGAAAGCTCTAAACTCTTTTCGGTCGCTGGAAAATAACTTCGATGATGACCGCGGCATCAATGGTGTTCATTTTCGGGTTTCCAAAAGAGAAATTGCTGCCAAATTGTTTTAAATGGAAGTGTTTGGAAAATTTGGGTTTTGTTTTGGAAATTCAAAGGATAAATTGAATTGTTTTCAAAATAATTTTTTGAAAAGGTTGAAGAGACTCTGGAATACTATATAAAAATATCTATGGAATATTATTAAGTTGATAACTTATACAAATTGAATATTGATAGAATAAATTCAATTTAAAGGATGAAGTTAAATTAATGAAAGTACAAGTGAATCAATTTAATGGAAATGAAATTGAATGTTGAAATTCATTTTGAATTTGTAAGCAATGAATTGAATAGAATAATTATAAATGAAAGATGAATTAAAAATTCAATAATGGAATGTGATTTGATTTGAATCACGTTGAATAGAAAATTCCTAACTTGGAAAAGAAAAATGAATAAGGATTGAATCCGAATAAACTACTTTGATAATTAATTAATTCATGAAATGGAAGTTGAATTAGTTAAATTGAAACTTGAATTGTGAGCTAAATGAAAAGAGATGGTTCGAAATTAAAGATAAATTCAAGTAAGTAGAAATAAATTTGCAATGAATGGAATTCACAATTGTAAGTGAATAAAATTGAAACTGAATGTTGAAAACAAATTTGAATAAAGTGATGATGGATTAGTAAATGAAACTAATCTAAAATAGTGCAGTTGAATAAAAAGATAGCTGATGATAAATTCAATATTCAAAAGTAAATTGAATCCAAATTAAATTGAAATTGTGAATTGAATTCAAATGAATGGGAAATGTAAAAATTGAACGAAATTGAATATGTAACTTCAATAGCGAATTTAAAGAGAATATAAGAAGTATCGAAATTTTGTAATAGAATTTGCAAAATGGTTTGAATGTGTAACTAGATATTATGGCTAGTAGGACATACAGGTGTTATAAAAGGAATTGGAATTTTGATTTTGAAGAGAATTTGAATTGCTCGACAAAAGGTAAGTATTTAAATTTCTATATGAGATTTGCTGATTTCTTTCTCTAGCCGCTTGGCATTTTCTTTTTCTTTTTGAAATCTGAGAGTCCGTAGGGACGTTTTGTAGTCGTACCGTATTAGCCGCGCAAAGGAGACGCTGGCGAAATTTTTCGAAAATTTCGAGTGTTAGAAAATTTTTGAGAAATTTTGAAAGTTAAAATTTAAATTTGAAAATTGAAAGTAAACAAAGTTGTTTTGAAACTTATAATTGAAATTGGAAAGTTAGTTAAAGTAATAACGAATCTTTAGTAGAAAGATTTGTTTTGAAAATTTGATAAAACTATTAGATGTTGGAAAAATAGTAGACGAGTTAAGGACCATTTTTCCTAACTTGTAATTTCGAGGACGAAATTCTTTTAAGGGGGGAAGTCTGTAACGACCCAGAATTTTGACAAATTAAATTGAGAATATTTAATTAATTTTAATATTTGAACGATGATTTAATTTGAATCCCGAATGTAACTTTGAATTTGACGGTTAAATTATATAATTTAATATATTGAGAGTTGATTAAAAATTTAAATCTTCAATTTAAAGTTGAAGAAAAATATTTCGAAAGCTTGAAAAATTCGTATTGATAATACTGAAGGTAATTGAAGTTTCAGAATCGAATTCGAAATGTTTGTTCAGTTTTGAAATTTATATCGTTCAACTGATATTTAAAAATAGCCGTCCGAGGCGTAGTCTCGGAATTCGACGAAACCAGTTCCATTGGGTCTGTAATATCGAATTATTGTCGGATTTCAATTTTCGTATTTTTCGGAATTGATATGTGAGCAAACGGTAAGTAAACGCGTTGAGATTTAACCGAATTCAATTTAAAATGAAAATTTAAATTAGTCAACATCAGTCCTTTGCCTTTCCATCAAAATACTGTGGCAAAGTTAAGGCAAGCACGTTCTCTTGTCTCCTTCGTACCATTCCTTCTCATTCCTTCTCCTGTTAAAATACACGAACAAAACACTCTCGTTCAAAAACATCAAAACGAAAAGAGAAATGGCCACTCGTTATTTTCCCTTATCCTTCCCCATTCAATTGAACGAAGACTAGTTCCATTCTTTCAAAAAAATCGATCGCGTTCATGGGTAGTTGCGAGAGGTCGAGCTCGAACTCGAAGGGGAAAATGAGCTCAGCGTCGTGGCAGTGGCGAGGCGATGCAGTTCGAAGATGATGTCGCGTGGTCGCTGGCGGCAATTCGCGTGGGCGGCGAATCAAAGGCGAGCGGCGACTCACGATTGGAGGCAGGCGACGTTGATTTGGGGTCGTTCGAGCACGGCGATTCAGCGGCGAGGCAGTCGACTGGGAACTGTCGAGTTCAGACTCGATGGCGAAGGGGGATCGAGGCAGTGGGCGCGGCGTCAGGGGATCAACGGCGACTTCAGCGATGGAGGAGATCGCGATGCCTGGGTTCAGCGAGGTTCGGTGATGGTACGATTTCTCCTTTTGTATACGTATGCAGGTTATTTCAATTTATATAAGTATGCAGAATAAAAAAAAAGGAAAAAAAATGAACTGCAAATAAAGAAATGATTTTCGGTAAGGTATATTACACTTTTTGAAATGCATATATGTATATGTGGATAAATTTATAGTAAAAGAAATATTTGCAGTAAAGAGAAAAATTAGCTTGTTTTAGAATAATGAATAAAGATTTGATTTTTAATATATATACTAGTTGGTTTAAAACAAAACCATTGAATAATTTTAGTTACCAAACGAAAGATTTATTTTTCGATTGTTTCGAATGTTGATGAATTATATAAATATTTATACAAGGTCTAATACAATGAAGGGAAAACAAATTGGATTGGAAAGGGATTGCAAATTTAAAGGGCTAAGGTGAGATTTTCTCACTCAAATGAAATTTGATATTGCAGTTATTGATTTATTTGATTGCTATTTGGATGTGATTTTAGATATAATAGGATATATCTATATATATAGCAATATATACATATTGGCATATGTATATATTGGATTGATGATTTCCCGCCTCGTATAGCGGATGAGACCCTATTGCGCCGTTAGTAAGCGGATATATTATAAAAACCCATATACCGCGATATTCCACCTCGAAGTGGAATTGGTATTGTGCTAACGTCTTTGGATGCAGGGAAACAGGTTGGAGGGATCCAACTGGACCCCTCACATTGATTGAATTTATTTCTACTGTGATGTGATAATCTGTGAATGATTATTGATGTTATTGAATTGATGTCTGGAAATTGTTTGAAAGCTAAAATTTAGCTGAATGGATGTTTGATATCATTGGATTCCAAAGATAAACGAAGTTGAATTTTTGAAATTCAAGTAGAAAATTTCTAAGTGAATCAATTTTTGAAATTGAAGAAATTTTGAAGAAAGGAATTTTAAAGTATAAAAAGTTAATTTTTATAATCTTATCGAATTAATTCCAGAATCAAGTGAAAATGTTAAATAAATGGATTTCGTAAAAATAGTGATTATAAATTGAAGAATTTAATTTAAAATTTGGATTTTTAGATAGATTGAAAGAAACAAATTGAAATTTATTTTCTTCAAGAGGAATTTATTTAAAAGTAAATAAGTTGGAAGTCCAACTATAAATTTAATTGGAAAATTGAAACGAATTTGGAAAGTCAATATAAAGTGTGAAGATATGAAGTTTATAATTATAAAATGTGAAGATATGAAATTTATAATTATAAAATGTGAAGATATGAAATTTATAATTATAAAATGTGAAGTTATAAAATGTGAAGGAAATTATGGAATAAAATATTTATAAGAAAATTTACTTATAAATTAGATTTTTGCCCTTAGATGAAATATAAATAGAAATTGCTAATAAAATGATTTTTGAAGTTGAAATTGTTATAAAGTATAAAAGCAATTTATAAATGTTGTTTTATAAATCTAGAATCACTCAATTTTGATAAGTGAATTATAGAAGGTTATTAAAGAAGATTTATAAATCAAAGTTGTTATAAGAGAGAAATAGAATTTATAAACGTTGTTTTATAAATTCGAAATCAATTGAATTTGATAAATTAAATATAGAAGGTTATTAAAGAAGATATATTCGCGATTTTGGATAGCGAATTATTTTTGAAATAAATGTGTAGAAAAGATTGAAATTTGGTTAAGTGAAGTATATTCACGATTTTGGACAGTGAATATATTATTGAATAAAATGGATTCATTTTTGAAGAAGTGATATTAAAAATAAAGTTAAACATTTTAAAGATGTTTTAAAATGTGTTAAATATCGAAAGCATAGATTTCAACGTTCATTGTTGAAATAGGTGTTTTCGAGAAATAAGGAAATGGTGGACTATAACACTGTTGTTATAGTAAATGATTTCCGAAAGGAAATGTTTTATATAGTATTGGGATTTATATATCTATCTAAATTTCGAATCCCTATACTAGTGATTTTGAGTCGTCGTAACGATGTTTTACGTAACATTCGTTTTGACTCAAATAGATGTTGTTATAGTAAATGATTTCCTTAAAGAATGAAATGTATACTTAATTTTGATTTAAGTATAACGAATATTTTCAAATGTTGAAAATAAATAGATTTGTGGAATACTTATTTTTAAATAAGTATGGAAATGCTTTTCCAATATGAAATGAACTGCTTTGAGATTTTATCTTCAAAGATAAAATGAAATGTGGAAATTGATTTGAAATTGTTTTCAAATGATTAAGTGTGGAAATTTTATATCTAGTAAAAGATATTTTGGAAGATAAAAAAATTTGGAAAATTATTTGGAATCTGATGATGTTGCGCATCTTTATTGATAGTTAAATAACCGACTATCAATAATTACCTTGAATGGTATTTGTTGTGAATTGGATGAATTTGAATGCCACACTTATTTTTGAATAATCGCTCACTATTCGGGTTAGCCGGGAAAGGACCATGGGGTCATATAACCCATTCCGAATATGTGATACGTCGTTATGAATTGCATTCGAAGACCGGTGTTGAAGACCGGATATTTTTGAAAACGGAAGGATTACCGTCGAGTTACTCTACATCGGCTGATCTCCGATTTAGAGGTTTTATCACCCTTAGTGATGGGAAGTCCGGACGTGATTAGAAATTTATCCGGATATGCAAGGACTTCGTGAGAAGTGCCTTCGGTTCTGTTCGATCCCGGAACAGACTTGTATGGATTGTGTGTCTGACGTTACAATTTGAGATATAAAGCTGATTTCTTTCAAATACATATCTGTTGGTGGCGGAGAATTTATTCTCTTAGCTTAACACCCTTCTCTGAGACGTACGAGCTCAGAGGTTATGTAGTTGAAATTTATCAACGATATACTCCCAATTTGGTAACGTGGCATACTGAGTGTTGCTGTGAAATGATCAGTGTTTGATCATTTACGATATGATCATTTGTTTGATCTTATATCTTTGTGATCATAGGTTGATCATTTGTTTGACCCGAAGCAGGGCTTTGTAGAAAGCGTAGCTTTGTGGACGAGACTTCGTCGAGCCTCACACCCCGGAAATGGTCGAAACAGGAAGGATGCGGCAAGGTTCTAGGGAGTAGCGCCCCTTAGTGTATGTCATTCCTTCTGGATAGAGGTGGTATCATGGTATGGAGCCCAGATACTTAACCTATGTGGTTGCTGCATTTTTACTATGTGGTTTGTTGGAAATCGGGGATCCTCAGGAAGATCGGTTACGATCGGGGGATGGCATACGCGTGTCAGTAGTTACCTATTTTTGCAGAGGTAACCCGGCCTTGTGTTGGCAGAGATCTAACCGTAATGTTAGGTTATTTCTCGGGTCGTCTATTCCAGGGACGTACCCATCGTGGGAAAAGGAAGTTCCTTAGCCTGACCATTTGTTGGAAATCCAAAGAAACAATACGAGCCTTTACGATTTCAATTGTATAACCTGTCTCCTCAGGAGGCAGCTATAGCAGGCATAATATAATGGTACCTATGCTGGCTAAGATTTATATTATACTTTCGAAATGTTTTCTACACTATGCACTAATAATAATATCAAAAAGGATTTGATTTTGCGTAGTAAGCATCTTTGACTATCATAAGAAGAAATCTCCTCCAATTCTGCGTTTGCATTGTGTGTGTGGTGGGAGGTCTTATGGTAGTTTCATTTTCCAAAAGCATTGCGAATTTGTTTTATTTTCTTTGTGAAAAATAACTGTTTTACGATCTCACACCAGTCACCATGACTGACTCGGAGTTTATTGTTCCCTTCTAAACTCTGGGTGCCCACCAATTTCCACACGGGCAGTCTAGAGTTAGATTATCAGGATATTCTGGAGTTTTGGAGATAAGCTGGATGACGAGACGTAGTATTTGTATCTGATAGTATTTATTCCGCTGTGTATTCTGTATGAGGACAAGTTATATAACTGTCCATTGTTGTATATGACTCTGATTGATGTATGTATAAAACGATATAGTTCTTTGTTTAAAGATTATTCATTTACCTATTATATATTGTTCCGCTGCGATATGTGAGATTCTGATATTGTTTCTGTTTCTGATCGTGTTATCTGTTGTTTCTTCTTCCTCTTTTCTTCTTTCTCTTCGTTTTCTTTTCCTTCTATTTTCTTCTTCTTCTACTTTTTCTTTTTCTTAAAACCCTCACTATTGGAGTTTCCGGCACTCGATTGCTCGACAATCGATAAAGTGAGTATCGATGTCGAATTTTCGAAAGTCGAAAAATTCGGTATGTGACAATTACCCATTAAGCCCTTGCGTTAATTGTTTTCTTATTAATTAACATATGAAACCTTTCATAGCCCATTCTTTATATTTAATTAAGCACGACCCTTAATTTAAATTTTCAAATCTCAATCCTGTGATAACCCGAATTTTTGGCATCTGATAATTGGATAAATAAACTGGTTTTATTCAGTGAACAGATAAAATTCTGGTAATAAAAGATATCAGGATGTATTTAAAACTATGATAAATGTTGAAATATAAATATCTAAAAATGATGTATCTTATAGTAAATTAATAAATATATTAATAGATATGTGTAAACTTTATAATATTGAAATTTTAAGTATATACATACACAAGTATATAGGTATGTATATATATGTAAAATAATTTGTAAGCATTGATCTGAATATAAAAAAAAAGAATAAATACAAGTTTTAGTTTATATATACATATCTTTTGAAATTAAATAAGATTTATAAAAGGTTTAATGTTCTTTCTTTTAAAAATGCATATGAACTAAGTTATAAATATATTTAAGTTTAAAACATAAAACATAATAATAAAAACATAATAGTCCAGATTTGAATAAAATTTGATAAAAGATTTAATATACATTTGTAAACATAATACATTTTCTTAGTATATATATATAGAAACATTTAAGAAAACATGATTCGTAAAATAATTAAATGAAAGGGGTTAAGTATAAAAATTTAATAAAATTTAAGTAAGGGTTTAAAACAAGTTATAAAATTTATTTAAACAAGGACTTAAACACAATTAATTTAACAAGTGACATTTGTAAAACCATGAATATAGGAAATAAACACTTGTAAACTTATGATAACAAGTGGCAAAGTTTTTCCCATTTGAAATTGTAAAATAAAAATAAAATAGCCAGGCCATTTTCTTCATTTTTTCAAACTGATCTAAAGAAAGTTAAAACTGAAATGTCAAACCTGAGAAAAATAAATACAAACCAGAAAATAAATCAAAGCAAAGTTAAAAATCTGAAACCTGGAAATAAGATAAAAGCTTCAGTTCAAAATTTTCAAGATCAAAACTTCAACCTGAAATACAATGCAAAGCAGAGACAACGATCTTCAATCAAATGCAAGTTCAAACCTGAGATCAGTGTAAATCAAAACCAAATTCAAACCTGGAAATCAAGTCTAAATTCAAGTTTTCAATCTAGAAGCCTGGCAACCCAAAAATTTAAGCAACATCATGATCAGATCAAAGCAGATCAATTCCCAGGATCTGTCCCTGTTTCTGGAAAATCATGTGAGTAAACTACACCTTTTTATAGCTAAAATTTGTTCTCTGTTCAAACATTTTTCTGTGAGTAAACAAAGCAATAACTCTGTTTAAAATCTTGATGCATGCAGTAAATTTGAATTTAAATTAGTGAAAATGGTTTGCATGGTTGATTAAATAGCTATATCTATATATATATGGATATATTTGTGTGCATGTCAGTGTTTACGTGTTTTTCTCTGTTCTTCAATTACTGGGTGCAAATATAATTCAAAAATAAACTGACTTTTCTCTGATTCGTTATATGTTATGATGTTTAAACCAAAATTGTTAGAAACAACAAGATTTAAATTTTAAAAATATTTTAAGTAAGAATTGAAGACAGTTTTAACCAGGATATATACATTACAGTAAAAAAACTTGAATATACCAAAATTCCAACTTGAATAATTTGTGGATTCGTGTTTATAATCTGATTTATCTTCGCAAACCATGATTTTTAGAGAAAGCACCATAATTTTTAGTATTGTAATTCGAGAGGAAATGTATGTCGAACGTAATTTGGGTTTCGAGCGATTTCTGGCGATCGGTGTAGTTTTAGGAGTCGAGATCACTTCTGGAGGTGGCGGGAAGGTGGTCGAGCTTGGCAAAAATGGTGAGTGTTTTTATTGAACACTGTGGCGTCGGCAAATCGGAGAGATAGGGTTTAGGGACGAGTTTGGTCGTTGATGGGTTGAAGGAAATTTTGTCGTCGTTGGTAGAATCGAATGGATCAGACCAAGTGGATTAGGAGAAGGATGGATTGACGAGTCTCCAGTGATGGAGGCGTGAATGCTGGTGGCAGGGATGGTCGGCACGGGGTGGTTGCTGATGATCGAATGGGTTCAGGTAGATTCTTTTGTGCTCGAATTCGATTTCGAGACCATGCAAAAGTTCTGGGTGAAGGGATGTTTTGGGAAGATCACCGACGACTGGCGAGTGACCTCGGCGACGATCAGTGGTGATCGGAGTGGCCGTGTATGTGCACGCATGCACCAGCGTGTCTGGCTTTAGGTAGATAATGATTTCTCGGGACGTTCTCGAGGAACTTGCGTGGGTGACTCGAAGCAAAGTGAGTTGGCGTGAGGGGCTCGCGATTGACTCGGGGATTTTGTGTTTTTACTCGGGTTTTAGTTGTGTATGTTACCAGGTTTTAAATTTTAAAGGAATCCTGTCCAGATTTTAAAATGAAATATGAATTTCAGACTAGAAGCAAAAGTAGATTTTAAACCTAGTTTTTCAAAAGGGAGTTTCAAGTAATATACTGACCAGTTATAAATGTATATGAAATGTTCGAGTTTAGAGCAAAATTAAAAAGGTTTAAGTTGTAAAAGTATATTAAATGAAAAGGTTTTCAAAGAAAAGATAACCAAGTTTTCAAAGTTTAAATTTTGTTTTAAAATTGTTTGGTTTATATAATCATACATTAGATTAATTATGAAATTAGTTCCTAAATGTTTTCAAATAAAATTTAATGATGAGATTAAGAAGTGATTAAAGTATGTGGTATTAACTGTAATTAATAAATTATTTTTAGTATATAATAATTTCTAGCACTTAATTAATTAAAGATTTAAATAATTTAATTAAGGTCTTGATTAATGAAAGAAATTAAAAGACTAATTACTGAATGAAATTAATTAAGGGAGATACTTAATGGAAGTAATTAAATGAAAGAAATTAAAGATTAATTACTTAGTGTAATTAATTAAGGGATTGATTAATTAAGGCAATTAATAAAAGAGTTAGTTAATTAATGAGTGTGATTAATTGAAAGATAATTAATCAATGTAGTGATTATAGAATAATTAATTAGAGTGATTAATTAAGGAACAATGAAATTAATTATAGTTAATTAATTAATGAGAGTAATTAAAGGATAATTAATGAGAATGGTTAAAGAATAATTAATTTGTGTAATTAATTAAAGTCTAATTACTTAATGTAATTAAAGAATAATTAATTATAGAGTGATTAACTAATATGATAATTAAAGGATGATTAATTAATTGGTTTGTAATTAATTAATGTTAAGTAAGTAGGATTAAAAGTGATTGAAGTAATTAATTTAATAAATTAAATTAATTAGAGATGGTATGGTTGATTAATCTTGCTATGAATGATTAAATGATATTGTATGCCTTAGGTTAGTTGATATCTTTGGTATGTGATGTGGAATGTTATGTGATATGATATGTTTGGGTTAAAACAGTGACATCCTGTATTTAAAGTTTGAATTGTATTTCACTTGAATAACTTGGGTTAAGATGACATTGAATTCGAAGAGACCGGAGTCGGGTATTAGTAAATACCCGAAACCACTTCGATTCTTTATAGATTGATATGTGAAATCAATAAGTTGGAATGGAATGATTTAAGTGAATTGGACCATTAAATCTAAGTTTTGGTACTTAGAAATTGGTGAGTGAAATAAATGATGTCTATAACAATTTGTGAATTTGTAATTGATACAAGTTACCCCGGGTTATATATATAAGTTGTATGCTTTTGTAGTTCATGTTAGATGAGTTTACTCACGCTGGTTTCCAGCCTGACCCGGGTGTTACTTTGATGTAATGCTCGGGTCAGACCGAGTATTACAGATTTCCAAGTAAAGACGTTCTGGAGCTCAGGAGGCGAGCTGGATGGCAGGAATGTAAGGAGTATAATCGGTTGAGTATTATTGATTTGTAACTGGAACATGTTGTTATAACTGTTCAATGTTTGGGAAAAAGTTGTAACTCTGATGTATTGATGAAAATTAACAAATACAGTTTTCTTTGTATAACTAATATTATTATTTGATATTGTATTTTGATCCACTGTGAATGTGAGAATCTGTGTCTTGTTCTGATGTTTCTTCTTCTATCTCTTTTCTTTTTCTCCTAACTATCTGGAATTTTCGGGTTCGAAATTTCCGGGTCGTTACAAATCCCCTTGTCACTCTAATATTTACATTATTCTTTTAATTTATCTAATTAAATTCTGAATAATGTTATTAAAAATTAGGGGTGTTACACTTAAATCAAACGACGTATAAAATGTTGTCTGAATGACAAGCATTTTAATAAAGATATCACGGGATATTTAAACAACAGTTAAAAGATCTCAGAGGCTCTTTAGACAATAGATGATTTTTTATGTGTTGTGTGAAAAAGTGGGATAACGGAAAGTCTACCTTATGTTGTGTAATCACTGTTGTCTGATTCACTTTGTGGCATAGTGCTTGTTTATTCAATATATTAATAATACTGCATATAACTTCTCTAACTTGAGTTTGCTCAATAACTAGAGAGTATGCAAGTAATTTATTAATATATAAATGGTAGAAGACAACATTTATATTAAAGATTTTTAATCTTCAATATTCTTAATTGAGTGATTTCAGCATATGGAATAATGTATTTCTTATAAAATACCCTCATAAGTCAAGCGTTGAACACATCAAAAATCAGGATATATATACTGTACCTATGTATTTATTCCTTAAGTCGGATTGGCTTTTTAATGTTCCACCTTTAGTTTATACATTTATACTACATAAGTTTTATTATTATATAACTTTTATACTTTATTAAACTTATATAATATTTTATGTATAAGATTATGTTAATTAAATCTTATTTAATCGATTTAATTAATTAACACTATAACTAATTATTATATTATTAAATTATAACAAATTATATTGAATATATACATACTATAACCTTTATAGTAATATACTTATATCTTTTATATATATATATGTGTGTGTGTGTGTGTGTGTGTATGTATGTATGTATGTGTGTATGTTTGTATGTATGTATTTAAACTTACTAATTAACTTATTAATTAATTTATTTAATTAAACAAATTTAATCAAACATTATTAATTTTGAAAATTCTTTTGTACACACATGTATACTCATGTTGTCTTAAACAATTCAAGACAAAAATAACATGTATCATTATATATTTATACATGTATATATAATTAATTAATTAACTTATTTAATTAATTCATTTATCTTAATAATCTTATAATAATATTTTTAAAATTAATAACATTCAAACATTTAAAAAAATTATATTATAATTTATATAATATGTGTTTTATTTAAGTTTAACTTTTAAATTTAAAACTTTTATATTACTTTTCAAAACAATTTGAAAATCTATATTATAACATTTATAATATTTTTCTTATTTTAAATTTAACTTTTAAATTTGAAACTTTTAGTTTGATTTCAAAATAATTTGAAATTAGCCCAAGTCCCAGTTCAACATTAGCATTTTCTATTAGGGGCAAATTTCAATCTTACATAACAGTTTGGGCCAAGCCGGTAGCCAGGTAGGACAGGGTACTCGATTACCCAACAATCTAGCCTAGGCACTACCTTTCTTAGACACCCTACTAACTGGACTGTAAGCTTATTAGTTAAACATAACATGACTAATTTAGACCTCATAGGCTATTTGGCTATGATACCATTGTGGGAACTAGGCCAGCCCGAATTGCGTAAATTTCAAACTTTCTTTTTACCTTTTTGGATCTTTAGCGGCCTATGAAGCTTAAATTTATTTAGATTTTATCCAAATTTATTTTAGATAAAATTATCATTTTATTTAATTTACAAATAAATTTTTATTTATTTCAAATTTATATAATATAATATGTGTATCGTATACATATGTGTGTGCATGTACGTGCAACATGATATAATTAGGCGTATGCCCTAGGGGCAACTATGTAATTTGTTACATATATCTAACTCAATAACCAATCTTGTTCATAATCAAAGGGATTTTCTTTCTATTATATATTTGATATAATGTGGTTATATTAATTAATTAATTCAATTAAAAGTATATTTAATAGAAAATCCATAAATGGTATATTTTGTGCTTATACCATTTTAAATGTTCTTAGTCAAGATGCATTGAGGCTAGATATCGATGTTTCCATTGAGACTAGAGTACGTAACTCTCCCCAAATATTAGACAGTGCATTACTCATGGCTGTTGGGGGCACTGAGGGGTTACGTACTAATATTTATTGATAACTATGGAACGACTCACTCGATAGTTTTCTCTTGGTTAATATAACTAAGGTCGAACAGAAAATATCGATGTAACTGGTTTACACAGTTTTCTCGACTTGAGAATACCGTGGACCTTCAATGTGGAAGCTCTGCTTAGATTGTAGTCAAATCATGGCATGACGTTCCATCAAAAGACTATAGTTGGGTCGAGTGGAAGTATTGGAAGTGAAGCACTATTCAAAAGAGGATTTGTCTCCTTAGTTATATGGTATTAGTATCACGGTCAACTCAAAGTCAAAGTTTTGGCATGAGCATTTCGGTTAATAATATTTGTTATTATTGAACCAAGGACTATTGTTTGGATTATAGAGTTGAATATGGTTGATATTAGAATTTTTACCATTACCAAATTTTATAAGTCTAAAGTGATATAGTTTTGACGAAGAGAATTGGTGTAAGTAAATGTCACAACCGGGTAACACTTAACAAAGTGAAATTGGATTTGACCAAAACTAAATAAGCAATAAATTTGGCCAAAATGTTACATCACCATCTAAATGATGTATGAACATTAAAATTCAAATAGTTCGATGTTAATCGCTGACCGAATTTACACATGTGAGTCACACAGCCGAAATGATGAATTATCTTTAGACCAAACGATTTAATTAGTTTATAATTGTTATAAATTAATTAATATTGAAATATTAATTATAAAATTTGAGTTTGATTTGAGGAATAATATTGTTGTATATATATTTATAATAGTTATAAATACGTCGATCGATATAAGATGTCGATAAGGAATTAAATTGGATTAAATTAAATATATCTACTTGGGCTTAAATGGGCTAATAGCCTAAGAAGGGGGTAAAATTTTGGCAGTAACATTAGACGTAGGGGGCAGCCAAAATAGGCTAAAAGGGTTTGTGATGGGTGGTAGAGATTTAGTGAGAAAACGTATGTGATGTGATCCACTTTTCTCTCTGATTGAACCATTATAAAAGGAACTCTAACCTTACCTTTTGAAGTGCTTTTTGCTGCCTCCTATCTCCTTTATCTTGGTCGATTACACCATCCTAAATCTTAAACAAAATTCAATTCAAATTAATAGCTATTTGATAGCAAAAGGGTCTGCGATTCAGGACTAGCAATATGTAAAATCGAGAAGTTTTCAAAAGAGGGGAACTCATCATTACAAGGTGGACTCAAGAGCATCGGTTTTAGGTAAGTTTTCTATTATATATATGATACATAACCTCCGTATAAGTGTATATTGTTCACACATACATGCATGCATATATACATACATACATACATACATATATATATATATATATACTGTGATTATTATATTGTTAGGTGAGATTCTTATAGGTATTAATGTTATCACACATTAATTGGTTATGTGTATATGTTTATAAAATAAAAAAACAATTTTTTTTCATTAAGGATCTGATACACGTAGCTAACACCATTATATTTTATTAATTAATTTATACATATAGTAATAAGTTAATTAATTTGTTTATTTGATTTGTGTTAAATTATATAACTATTTCACATAAATGACTAAATTAATATTTTTCAATTGTATATTTACATTAATTATGATTTCTAAAGACCAACAATAATTTTTTGAAAATTATTTAATATTTTTATTATTACTTAATCATTATACGAATTAATAAATTAATATAAAATAAACTATGTTTTGAAAATTCAATTTTAAGTTTTATAAAATTGAATAGTCATCATAGAAGCTCTTTGTCAAAAAATCAGATTTTTTATATCAAATTTTATATTTTCAAAAAATAACTTTTAAATTCGACTGAAAGTATTTAATTCATAAAATATAGAAATTTTCTTAGAAGATTTTTAAAAAATTTCATAAGCTATATAATATCATTCAAGAGTTTTTGCAATTTTAAAATTCAAAATATTTATTATTTAAATATTTTTAATCATTTGTTTATTGTTACTTAACTAATTAATTCGTAATATATATATTAATGTAAAAAAATTATAATTAAATTTAGAGCTGTTGTGTATTCGATCTAGAATGCATATATATATATAATTTTTAAATTTTGTAATTTATATATATTTGTATAAACTATTCTAACTTAAATTTATATTATTATTATATTTATATTTATATTTATATATTGTTTGCAACTAAAATGGTCACAAACACCCAAGTATAGTTCTTGTAGAGAAGTAAGTGAAGAAAAGCAAAATTAAACTAAGTAGATGAATAAGTAAGCAACAGGGAATAAGCAATAATCAAAGACACATAAATTTATAGTGGTTTGGCGTTGTATGCCTACGTCCACTTTGAAGATTATCCTCTCTTAATCACTTTGAATCTGATTACAACAGTAGAAATAAATTAGCACTTGATTACAATGGAGTCTAGAGTAACCGGCGGCGTAAAGATCCCCAAGATGACCCATCAAGCCAGTATTTATAGATGAAGATGACCAGATATCTCTCTAAAATCTTGGTTGAAGGACCTTCTAAACCATATGGGCCCTATGGTTGCTTCCTTATGTAAAATTATGTTTAGCCTCCAATTTTCATGTCATTTGGATCATTGGAACTCTAGTTATGATACCTCCGACAGAAGTTTTTGAATTCAGCACTGTCGATTTGAGCCTCATTATATGTTACAATAGTTTGTGGAAGACCAAAACGAAAAATGATGTTCCGGACAATAAAGTTGATTACTTTGTTGGTTGTGATCGTGGTTAAAGGTTCTACTTCAGCCCATTTGGTGAAGTAATCAACTGCGACGATAACGTACTTTGCACCACCTTTAGAGATCGGTAAGGAACCGACAATATCTATACCTCACATGGAAAACGGCCATGGGCTGACCATTTGCATGATTTCCGTCAGTGGAGCTCTTGGAACTTTTGCATATATCTGGCACTTGTCACATCATCTTACATAGTTAGTGGCATCTCGCTTGACGGTTAGCCATGGGGTCCTCCTTATCATCTCTTAGATCTATATCTCTATAGAACTGACTATGGCGCCCCAGCAAAGGCTCAGGCACTAGTTGTCAATCTTCAATAGCATGGATGTGGACAGTCTTATCCACACCCTTACCTTTCTCTTTGCGTTGAGCATCCGTCAACTCAGCTCCATATCAGGCATGTCCAATCTCCTGATCACCGTGAACAACTCCAATACCATTATCTATCGGAAACTTCAAAGTCAAACACCATGGGGCAAGGGCTGCCCGAATTCGGCTAGGTTCGGTCGGCCCAGAAAAATGTTGTAAGGAGAGTCAACATCCAAAACAACGAATGACAAGATTCGCACTCTCCTACGGTCACCTTCTCCCAACTCTACAGGTAATTCAATACGGTCACCTTCTCCCAACTCTACAGGTAATTCAACATAACCAACGGCTTCAGTTGCAACAACGTTAAAACCGTGTATGCGGGCTTTAGAAGGCTTTAAGTCCTTGGCTTTCATCCTCATCTGATCATTGGCTCTTTTGAAAATTATGTTTACAAAAATTTCACAATCAATCAATATCCTTCTCATCAAAGCGGGGTTGATCACGGTCGAAATGACCATTGGGTCGATCGTTGGAGCCTCCACCTTATCTGCATCTTTGTTTCTAAACACGATATTATCTGCCATTGTACATTGTTGTTTTTTCGAAGCTCCATCTTTTGTATTCGAACAATATTCAAAATCCACATTCTTAATCGCGCTAGCATAGCGCTCCATCTCATGCCAACTCTTATCCATCGGGTGTGATCCTCCGACTATTGTATTTATTACCAATGTTCCACCAGTTCATGCAGGCTCCTCAGCCCTGCGTGGTGCTTGTCCTCGATTGGGGTCGGATGTCCTCTGTCCGCAATCTTGTGGGGTTTTTACAAATTGCTACAACTTCCTTTCTCGAATCAGCTTTTCGATAATATCATGGAGATGACTGCATTCATTCGTGCCATGTCCATAGCATTCATGGAACCGACAATATTTTCTGGTGTGTTTCTATTTCTCGGTTGATTCTTTTAGAGTCGGGTTCCTGTTTTGCATGGTATTGCAGGTAGATAAATAGATATTCTCCAAGGACGTATTCAACGGCGTGTAAGTATCGTGCATCAGAATCCTAGGCGTTCTCTTCTAGAATCCCTCTTTTGTTCTCGGCCCCTATCTCCGCCTTTCTTTTGCTAATTCGGCTTGTTTTGGATATTCACTTGAACATTTCCAGAGCTATCATCAGACTACTTTACTGCAATATTACTATGTACACTCTCTCCGCTTGGTCCCACAACATTCTTCTTCCTGGAGAACCTGGCTTCCTCCTTTCTCAAATACTGAGCTGCCTTTGTGTAAAAGCATTCCAATGTTGCAGGTGGCTTTCCAGCTAACCAATCGCCGAAATCAGATTCTGGATCTATCCCTCTTGTCATAGCCATTAATATTGCATGGTCATTCGGATTACTAATTTCTGTAATAGCTGTGTGAAATCTCTCCAAATAATCTTTCAATGATTCTCCTGGAGCTTAGATCATGCTGGACAGGGACATTACATTCTTAGGACAAGTTGCATGCATTCAGAACAGCTCCACAAACCATGTTGCCAAATCATCAAATCTAGACATTGATCGTGGGGGTAACCTCGTGAACCATATCATTGTTATTCTAGAGAGAGTTATAGGAAAGCATCTACATTTGGTTGCATCATCCGCTCGCGTGGAATCCATCAGCCATTCACATCTCATGATGTACTGCCTAGGGTCGGTTTTTCCCTCGTAGGCAGGCATCGATGGCATGTTGAACCTCCTTGGATACTCCGTATGCAGAACCTTATCAGTGAACGGGGTATGGCTTCTTGAGATCCCTAATTATCATTTGTCAAGCCCTGGCTCTCTCTCACTAACTGTTTGACCACAACCGATAAGTCCGGTGTTTGGATAATTGCCAAGGGGTGGTCGTGCTCCACCTCGGGTGAATGTTCCGGTCGATGTCTATGGGCTGTTCCACGCCTTCTTGGTTCACCATCTTCCCAATGTATATCTCATTAATTCACTTCATTGTTATTCCAGGGAAGCACTTGGTCAACATTTAATTGAACTCCTGCATCCAAACCAACTGAAGCAGCTCCAGCTTGATTCCCAATATGCATGGGTAGATTCCCTCCTTTGGAGGAGGGATTGGCACCGATCGATCCTGGTAGACCATGATGGTCTGCTGGTTGACACCCCAAAGTTTCTACGTGATATTCTTCTGTTCTACGATGCCTATGCCTGTGATACTATCTGATGAGCTAGAACTCTCTGATGTTGAGTAAGGAGTGTGGTCCCTCCTAGCTTTCCCTCGCTGCTACTGATTAAGTTAGTTCATTAAATTGATATTGGCCTGAATCTGTTGATTTAATTGTCGATGGCTCTCCATCAGCTCTCTCATTAGATTATGAAATTTAGCTCTTGTAATATAATTAGTGGGATTCTAAACTTCAACTGGTTCAGCATTCACATTCATTGGTTGATTGCTTGGGCCTCCTTGCTGGATGCTAGCATTCTCATTTCCTTCCATGTTCTGAGAAGTAGATCTAGTATTCCTCACCATTATTAATAGCTCTGCTTAGGTTTCTACAAAACTGAGTAGTATGAGCAACTCCTTGAAAATAACTACAGATCTCCTTTAGGGGATTTATCCAATCCAGTAGCAACAAAAGGATCCTAATAAGCTGAGAATTAAGGTTCTCAATGAAAGCACCAAAATGTTTGCAACTAAAATGGTCACAAACACCCAAGAATAGTTTATAGAGAAGTAAGTGAGGAAAAGCATAATTAAACCGTGTAGATGAATAAGTAAGCAACAGGGAATAAGCAATAATCAAAGACACAGATATTTTTAGTTGTTCGGCGTTGTATGCCTGCATCCACTTCGAAGATTATCCTTTCTTAATCACTTTTAAAACTGATTACAACAGTAGAAATAAATTAGCACTTGATTACAATGGAGTCTAGAGTAACCAGCAGCGTAAAGATCCCTAAGATGACCCATCAAGCTAGTATTTATAGATGTAGACGACCAAATATCTCTTTGAAATCTCGGTTGAAGGACCTTCTAAACTATATAGGCCCACTAGAGGGATCACTAGGCCCAATTCCCAAAAAGGAAAGATCGGTACTGATCCCTTCTTTAGTCGAATTTTAGGGAGCGATCCTATGGTGGCTTCCTTATGCCAAAATATGTTTAGCCTCAATTTTTCTTGTCATTTGGATCATTAGAGCTCGAGTTATTGCTTGATTTTGATTCAACATGGCTTGCATGCTCTACCAATCCCTTCCAAGGGATGTATTCTGATCCCTCCAAACTTGTCCATTTAATGGACGATCCTTAAGGTGGGTTCCCTAGGGTCCTGATATCTTACTCTTCAAATTTCATAGGGATTGGACTTGTAGATCTTGAGATATTGATTGTTTTCCACAAAAATGCTCTTGTACTTTGAAACATACCAATTCCTCTTGTTGGAGCTAATCTTTGCCTATCCCTCCTATGTGTTGAACCATATTTCATACTTCAAACATTCTACATTGCACATCTATCAATTCCATTCAATCCTAACTTCGTATTACCATCAGTACTTGACTTCTGGGCCCCACAATCACCACTTCGGAGTTATGGACCTTGATGGCAGTCGAATCTGACTTGTGCAATCATTCAATATAGCCGGGTTAAAATGCCGAATAACATATATATACACATATTATATATATATATGAAATTATGTTACTTTAATAAATACATACATATAAGTGTTTGTGTGTGTGTACACATATTAAAATAAATTAAAAACATATTTTGCATACACACACACACACGTTTATTTAATATTAAACACTATAATATATTGGTTATAAATATATTTATAATATTTTCTCATAATATAGATATATTCATATATACACACACACTTAGGTTTTTACATATAATAAGTATAAAGTGGAAATTAGCCACAAGGGCCTCTTTAGCAAGTGCAATTAGTTTCTAGGACACACAACTGAAATAATTACTTTTAAGGACAAAATGCAAAATAATTAGTTTCTGAGGCCTAAAAACCTATGAAATTATGTCCTTGAAAGTAATTGGACCACTGATTTTGTCCTTAAAAGTAATTATTATACTGACTTTGGCCTTGAAATTAATTTCTATGGATGTGTGTCCTGGAAACTAATTAGATTGCAAAGTTTTTCCTTCTAGTGAAATGCCCTAAGTATAAATATATACATATATTTGGGCAACATACAATACATATTGAATGAGCTAACATGTCTGTTGCGATGTATATCTCAACATATATATATATATATATATATATATATATGGGTATGTTATACCTTGTATGGAATATCGTGTTACACATGCACACACATACACATATGTATATGATACATATGTATACTTATATATAAATTGAAAATAAATTAAATAAATTTGTATCAAGAATTTATGAATTTAAATGAAATATATGATTTTATTTAAATTAAATTTAGAAATATTCTAAATAAATTAGACTTCATAAGCCCAATAAAGATAAAATAGGTTTTTTTTTGAAATTCACCCATAACTTCCACAGTGGGCTCGCCTAGTTCTAACAATGGTATCGAAGCCCAATAGCCTATGCGGTCTAATTAGTCATGTTAGGGAAACCAATTAAGCTCACAACCCATTTAGTAGCGAAAGATTGGATTTGGGTAATCAAGTACTCTACCCTACCTGGCTACCAGCCTGACCCGAACAGATATGTGAGCCTAAAAAGTTACCCCTAATAGAAGAGGTCCAATATGAATTGAGCCATGGGCTAATTTTCAAAATTGTTTGAAAATTAAAAGTAAAAGATTTTAAATTTAAAAGTTAAGTTTAAAATAATATATAAATATATTATAAAAGTTATAATATAATAATAATTTTTTAAATGTTTAAAAATATACATATTAATTTCAAAAAATTTAAATTTTATTAATTAGATTAATAAAATAAATTAATAAAATAAGTTAATTAATTAATAAATGTATACATGTATTATATATTATGATATATGATATGTTATTTTAATAATTTTAAAATAACATAAGTATACATGTATGTAAACGAAGTGAATATTGAAATTAGTATAATTTAATTAAAATTGTTTAATTAAATAAGTTAATTAAAGGTAAATTAAATAAATTAATTAATTAAAGGTTAATTAATTAAATGAATATACACATATATAAGATTTATGTGTAATACTATAAAGGTTATAGTATATAATAAATATTTAATATAAATGTTATATTAAATTAATATAAAATTAATTAAAATGTTAATTAATTAATAATTAATTAAATAAGATTTAATTAATATAATATTATACATAAGACTATTATATAAATAATATAAAATATAAAAGTTATATAATAATAAAATTATCAACCAGCTTTGGAAGACTATCATGCAGAAATATCACAAAGCAGATATGCAGGGCCTTCTTTGGACAACACATCATAAACAACACTCGATAAAACTGGTATACAAAGCATTGAACCAACATTTACCACTGGTAAAAGATAACTGGTACAGCTGAACTTGGAGTTCTGAAGACAAACAACGGGACAACTTTCATCTCCGGAAAATACTCAAAGAAGCATTACTAACCAAACACGGGTTATTTGAATTAGAACTTATTTTTGATAGTAAATGTGCATTCTGTAAAACAGTTCCTGAAACAATCCCGCACCTATACTTTGAATGCCATTTTATATATGTAATATGGAAAGAATGCCTATCCACCTTTCAACTGCCTCTCCCAAAAAACAATCATGCTCTCGAATGGCGAAGAATCTACAGACAATCGAAACATAAGGAGAGGAAGACTAGAACCCTGCTCTGCGCTGTTAAAATTTTCACACGATCAATCTGGAGAGAGAGGAATTTACGTGTTTTTGAACTGAAGGAGTGAACGCCATTAGATATTATGAAAGAAATAACCATGTAATTACCCTCAGCATGTAGTGGTGGATAACAAAACATCAGACAATAAATAACATCGGCTGGACAGTGCACTGACACGTGCACAAGACAGTTTGATCGTTGGTTGTTTTTCTTTTCTTTAATTCATGTTTTCTGTTTTGTTCACATTATGTTTCGTACTTTCTTGTTTGTATTAGATTATCTGCAATGTTTCTCCTTTCAATAAAATGCTGGTAAGGGACCAGGATAAAACTCCACTTGCCTATGCAATTTTTTTTATATAATATGAATGTATAAATTAAAGGTGGAACATCAAAGAAATCCAAAGTAGACTTAAGGGATAAATACATACGTATATGTACGTATAACATGATTTCTGATGTGTTCGACACTTGAATCATGAGGGTATTTCATAAGAAATACATTATTCCATAAGTCAATATCACTCGATATGATATATTGAAGATTATGAGTCTTTAATATAAAGTTGTCTTCTATCATTTATATATTAATATATTTCTTTACTCTTTCATTGTTGAGCTTTCCTCCAGCGAGGGATGTTATGTGTAGTACTATTAATATTGAATAGATGAGGTAAGATAACTGCACATATTTGTTGAGCTTTCCTTAAGGTACGTGCAATATACTTAAGCCATCGCGAAATGATAGGTCTGAGTGAATAGTCTCATTTTACTTGTTGAGCTTTCCTCAAGGTAGGTAAAGGCAGAATTAAAACAAGGAACCACAGGTTAGGAGTTGTATGTGATACAACCGATAAGGAGTCATTCATCGTATATGAGAGTATGATTTGTTGAGCTTTCCTCAAGATTAGAATCCTAATATATATGAGTCCTAACACCCACTAGTGAAGTCGAAAGACTTCTATGTTTCACTTAGGGTTTGGTGAAACATAAAAGACTAGTGGGAGACTTATTAGAAAAATAAAATGATAACATTTAACCTTTCTAATATTATAAGAACATATGTTATATAATGTTATAATAATCTACAATGATAAATTTGTGCATTTAATAAGATTGATAAAATGTTCATCAATTAAGATATACAAATGATTTGAATCAAAGATTGACAAATAGAAATATAGCATATACTTACTAATAAATGCTTCTTGCATGTTAATGTTTTAATATCCATGCAAGCACCAGATTTTGCAACAACTAAATACATTCGTAATTTGGTTGCTTATGTGTTTGTTTGGTCGAGATCGTGTATTGCATTCTATGAGTTTTGAACTGTAAATGCAATACAATATTATGGTTATTTGATCCATATATTATCGCATATAAGTGTTATATGAGGAATGGTCACAGTTCATAATGTACGATACTTCAATGAAATTAGTTCATCTGAAATAAGCAAATAAACCATAGTCCGAGATCGAGTATTCAATTTTGATTGATTACGATTAAGATTACATTACATGACCAAAACTACAATATAGATCTAAGAACTCAGTCATTGAAATGTCAGTTTGATCAATTTACCAAAGTGCAACATATTTGATGTCTTTAAATGTTAACGATAACCGAGTGTGCTTTTGTAAAGAGTTCATTATGATATTGTAGTAAGGACATTTTTTTAATGGTTCGACCATTTAGAAAGAATAACGGATGTATACAATTGGGATGAAGAGAGTGAATGATCACTTATGCTTTATAAAGAAATATCAGAAATGAGAATTGTAATAATAATTGCTACTAATATTGGAATAAGAAATATGATTTCTATTCCGAAATGTATTTTCATATAGAAAATTATTTTGTATGAGATTTATTTTTTTGAGTACAAGATATTTGATCAAAGAACTCTCAGTTGTAATATGGTTACAGTGTATGAAATAAACAATCTATATTAAGTGAATGTTGGACCTCCGAATTTAGTATGCTATTATAGTAATGGCCGAAATAGTGGGAGCATGCAATATAGCACTGATTGATTGCATTAAATTACGAAAATTATTTATGAAATAATGATTATTTTTCGGAATCGACTAAACAATAGAATTAATTATATTCCAATGTGAATATTATGAATATTCATTATGAAATAAAACTTAATGTGGTATTTGTTTTCATAACAAAAGTGATGCATTAGAAAATACAGAAATATATAAAATTATTTACAATTATTTGGAATTATAGACTAAGTTGTAGTTTTGTGAAATAATTTTTATTATATGATTATGAATCATATGACACTAGTTAATTATATCTCAAACAATTAGGGGCTATGCAACCATTTAATGAGAGCGTCATAGGAGTGGATGAACTCTTCGGATTGATACATATTGATGTATTCAATTGCAAGTCTATTTATACCAAAACGGTTCCACATACTTCGTTATATTCATCGATGAGTTATCACTGAGATGGACATGTGCATTTGATACACATGTAGTATATGGTAAACTCATAGAGTATAAAACAGAAATAAATAAAATAACAAGCAATAGAAATGATTCGATTTTATAGTGTATTGGAAAAAGTTCTAAATGTACCTAAAAATGAATAAAGATTCAATCTCAAAAGTCATTCCTCCATGTGATACATAATGATGTATAGATAAGGAGTAATCGAACTTTGTTGAACAGAGTATGATTAATTGTGAGTGAAGTTGAGTTAATTTCTTTCTTTAAGGGCTTATACTTAAGAGTAGTACACAAGGTTAATATTATTTCATCTAAATAATAGTTTACAAAATCATATAGGATAAGGGTTTATAAGAAACCACAACATACCCTAGGTCAAGGAGTTGACAGGTTGTGCGAGCTAAAAGTCTGCACGTAATAATTGATCGAGAGGGATCTTATATGAATCTTCCTAAAAGGAGTTTGGGAAGGACGGTCATTGGATGACATATTTATGTTTTGAACATAAGTTTTGTAAACTAAAACTAAATCGGTTTTAAATAAAAGGAAATTCATAAAGTGTTTATGAATACATGTTCCATTGCATTAAGAAACAATTGTTGTTTCAAGAAATACCAACTTTATAGTAAAGGAATTTCTTTAAGAAATTATTGGAAGTAAAATGGACTTGGATATAATCCAATGATAAAACTGATTACATGAGATGAAATGAAATCAACTAACCTGAACAAACACATCGCATTAGAGTGTCTAATAGGTATTCTCGCATATTGAAGAGAAACTACGAGTTTCTATCAATGTCGAAAATATATAATCCTCGGTTGTTTAAATAAACCATTAAGAGCGTCGACTCTATAATATGGTAGGTGAGAAGATCTGAAATGAAGTCAAGCACATTATTAAAATATGATTTTGGTAGTCGTAACCGAAGGGATTTGATCCATCGACCGCGATTGTGTCTTATGAGCAAGACTAATGCAGTTGGAATTAAATGAGCAGTGTTGATAAGAATAATCTCGTAAATTTCAAACGTTGAAATTAGCGTAATAGATTCATCATTCAATAAGATTAAGTTATTTCAGATTTACTCATAAAATTATTGCTTTGTAAGACTTTTTGATTTGGCACATATGTGCTGAAATGGAAAATTCTAAATAATGATTTAGAATGGACTGTTTGAACATAACAATCAAAGTGTCTCGAAGTCAGTGGAAGCAATATTTGAGTTTGTGAGTGTTTGGATATGATCCAAGAACAGATACGAAAGTATCATTCGACAAGCATCAAAGTTGAACAAGTGTTTTGATAGAAATATCAAATAGTTTGATTGCCAATCAAAATGCAATGGAAGCGTGTGCTCATATGAAAGAATGTTAAAAGGTACATTGATATTTATAAACTATTAGTAAACAACATATTGCTGATTTTAACAATCTATTTGTATTAAAATCAGCCCTGGTTGTTATAATACTCGATGTTGGATTTGTAAATGATGTCTTTTATAGTAAGTATAAATGATATAAGGAATGTCCCAAACGATATACAAGGATACCCTATTAAAATGTTTAATAGGGAACATGCAAGATGGTTCTCTTATGCATGGAAATATGAATTATCATACCTGTTATGTTGTCTACGATATCGTAATTTATTCATGTATTTGATATGTGAAGCAAATATTAAATCTAAATTAATATCACTGAATGATATTTTAGAGTGTTCTCGTGTATTTATAAAATATTAGAGAGTTGTTTACAGAAAACAACAAACTCCCTGTAAAGAAGTGTTCGGACTCAAAGATTCATAAGTGATATTGAGTATGATATGTCAATAATGAATTCAAGTTAAGAATCTTTTGGTTAGAAATGTTCCAAATGAAACACTATGGTTGATTCAATGGAAATGGCTAAATATATCGCCTTGAATAGCACAACAATAAAGAAATGTAAATAAAAATAAATGCACAAATTCATAATTGAGTCGAGGATGATTCCAAATGTTCAGAATCCCACAAAATTGTTATATGATAACAATGTAACTATATAGTTCATAATAAAACTTAGAGCTCATAGAAAGTCGAGAGACATACTTCGAATTGTTTCACCTAATAAAGGTGGTTTATCAATGCTAGAGAGAGTTGATTGACAAAATAGATAATTGAAACATAATAGCATACCCGTTCACTAATGGACTAACCCGATCGTTTTTTAGGAAACCGATTAGAGAAGTTAGAATAAGATTCCATAATTGACCCCAAGCATAAGTGGGAGATTGATAGAGTTAGGGGTATGCCCTAGGGAAATCATGTAATTTGTTACATATATCTAACTCAATAACCAATCTTGTTCAAAACCAAAGGTATTTTCTTTATATTATATACTTCGTATAATGTGGTTATATTAACTAATTAATTTAATTTAAAGTATATTTAATAGAAAATTCATAAATGGTATGTTTTGTGATGGTAGTTACAAAGTATTGTAACCGTGAGTAATTTATTACAATGAAGACAAATACATCATTTTAAATGTTCCTAGTCAAGATGCATCGAGTTTGGATATCGATGTATCCGTTGAGACTAGAGTATGTAACGCTCTCCAAATGTTGGATAGTGTGTTACTCATGGCTATTAGGGGCACCAAGGGATTACGTACTGATAGTTATGGGATAACTATAGACTGACTCACACGATAGTTTTCTATTGGTTAATATAACTAAGGTCAGATAGAAAATATCCATGTGACTGATTTACACAGTCCTCTCGATTTGAGAATATTGTGGATCTTTAGTATGAAAACACTGCTTAGATTAGATTCAAATTCATGACATGGCGTTCCATCGAGTGACTATAGTTGGGTCGAGTGGAAATATTGGAAGTGAAGCACTATTCAAGAGAGGATTCGTCTCCTCGGTTATATGGGGTTAGTATCACGGTCAACTCAAGTCAACTCAAAGTCAAAGTCTCTGACCAGAGCATTTTGATTAATAATAGTTGTTATTATTGAACCAAGGATTTTGTGTTTGGACTATAGAGTTGAATATGGATGATATTGGAATTTTGACCATTACCAAAAAAATGATTTTGACGAAGAGAATTGGTGTAAATAAATATCACAATCGAGTAACTCTTAATAAAGTGAAATTAGAATTTACTGAAACTATATAAGCGATAAATTTGGTCAAAATGTCACCCCTCCTGCTAAGTGACGTGTGAATGTTAACATTCGAATAGTTCGATGTTAATCGTTTATCGAATTTACCACCTCGAGTCGCACAACCGAAATGATGAATTCTCTTTAGATTAAATGATTTAATTAGTCTGTAATTATTATAAATTAATTAATATTTATGAAATATTAATTATAAATTTTGAATTTGATTTGAGGAACAAATATTGTTGTATATATATTTATAATAGTTATAAATATATTGATCGAAATGAGATATCGATAAGGAATTAAATTGGATTTAATTAAATATATTTACTTAGGCTTAAATAGGCTATTAGCCTATGAAGTTGGAGGAAAAATTTCAGCAGCAAACATTATATGTTGGGGGCAGCCAAAATAGGGTAAAAGGGTTTGTGATGGATGTTAGAGAATTAGTGAGAAAAGATATGTGATGTGATCCACTTTTCTCTCTAATTCGACCATTATAAAAGGAACCCTAACCCTAACATTTGAAGTGCTTTTTTTTCCTCCTATCACCTTCATCTTGGCCGAATTACACCTTCCAAAAGCTCCAACAAAACTCAAATCAATTCAAATTAACAACAATTTGATAGAAAAAGGGTCTGCAATTCAGGACTAGCAATCTATAAAATTGAGAAGTTTGCGAAAGAGGAGAGTTCATCATTACAAGTGGACTTAAGGGCATTAGTTTTAGGTAAGTGTTCTGTTATATATATATGATACATAACCTCTAAATAACTATATATTATTTATACATATATATATATTATGATTATTTTATTGTTAGTTAGGTGAGATTCTTATAAGTATTGATGTTGTCACATATTGATTGGTTCTGCGTATATGTTTATAAAATAAAATAAAAATAATTTTTTTCATTAAGGATCTGATACATAAAACTAATATCATTATATTTTATTAATTAATTTATACATATCTTTATTAATAGTTGTAATACCTTTGGTGTCATACTTTTTTGGTATTAACATGAACTACCAAAAATGCCCCTCTATAGATATTAACAATCTCAATATTCCTTAGAAATATGATCTAATAGTTAAACTTCTTTACAAATTCAAAATATCCCTAAACGCTTAAAAGTAGGATATAATAAATAAACATCATTTACAAATTCGTAGTTTATTAATTAATAATATAAATAAAATTCAAACTAACAAAATTAGATGTTGCAACTTAGAAATAAAAATTCAAATTAACTATATATGATTTCAACATGAAAACATGGCTAAATATTTGTGAAAATCATTTTCTCTTGAATGTATTAATCATATATAAGTTGTAAAAAAATAATTCATGCGCGAAGCACGTGCCATTATCACGCGCAAAGCGCGTGTCATAACACTCGTATTAATAAGTTAATTAATTTGTGTATATGATTTGTACTAAATTATATAACTATCACATAAATAACTAGATTAATAATTTTCAATTATATATTTACATTGACTATGATTTCAAATGACTGAAAATAATATTTTCATAATTATTAAATATTTTTATTATTATTAATCATTATACGAATTAATAAATTAATATAAAATAAATTATGTTTTGAAAATTAAAATTAAAATTTCTAAAATTAAATTGTCATTATAGGGGCTCTTAGTCAAAATATTAGATTTTATGAATCAATTTTTATATTCTAAAGAAATCATTTTTGAATTCGTCCAAAGGTATTTAATTAATAAAAAATAAAATTTTGACTTAGAAAATTTTAAAATTTTTTCATAAGCTATAAAATATCATTCCTGATTTTTTTAAATTTAAAATTCAAAATATTTATTATTTAAATATTTTGTATCATTTATTTATTATTATTTAACTAATTAATTCATATTATATATATATATGTATTAATATAATAAAATTATAACTAAATTTAAAGATGCAGCGTATTCGATCTAGAATGCAAAAAAATATAGTTTTAAAATTTTATAATTTATATATATTTATATAAATTATTCCAACTCATATTTACATTAATTATTATATTTATATACACACACATATTGTTATATATATATATATGAAATTAGGTTACTTTAATACATACATACATACATATAAATATATATACATATAAAAAAACTAAAATTAAAATTTTCATATATGTGTGTGTGCGCGTTTATCTAATATTTAACATTATAATTTTTTAATTATAAATATATTGATAATATTCTCTCGTAATATACGTACATACATATATATACACACACTTGGGTTTTTATATATAATAAGTATAAATATATACACATATTTGAACAACATATTATATATATATATATATAGGATGAGCTAACATGTCCATTGCGATGTAAATTCGAACATCTATATACAGGCATGTTATACCTTGCATGGAATACTAGGTTACACATGCACACACATACATATATGTATATGATACATATGTATACTTATATATAAATTGAAAATAAATTAAATAAATTTCTATCAATAATTTATAAATTTAAATGAAATATGTGATTTTATTAAAATTACATTTAGAAATGTTCTAAATAAATTTGACTTTGTAGGCCACTAAAGATCAAATGGGGTAAATCCTTTTGAAATTCACCCAAAATTTCCGCCGTGGGCTAGCCCAGTTCCAACACAACATAATAGGGTGTACATGGTTTTTACATGCCTGTATATAGATGTTAGGATTTACAACGTAACAGACATATTAGCCCATCTTGTATACATGTGTGTTGTGCAAATATATATATATATATATATATATATATTTGTGTGTGTGTGTAAATATACATAATATAATATAAGTGAATAAAAATAAATAAATATATATATAACTTAGTATATATATATATATATATCTAAAATATTACTTATAAATACAATTTATATAATACATTTAATATATATACACATACATACATACATACATATATATATACACACGAGTGTTACGGCACACGCTTTGCGCGTGAATTATTTTCTTTATAAATTGTATATGTTTAAATCAGTCAAAAAAATGATTTTTTATTTTTAAGTGATATTAAGATTTCTATATTTGTAAAAAATTATTTTGAATTTGCAAAGGAAGTTTAATTTTAGATCATATTTTTAGAAGCGTTTTGAATTTCTAAAACATGTTTAATTCTTAGATCCTACTTTTAGGAGCCTTTGAATTTGTAAAAGAAGTTTAATATTAGATCCTATTTTTAAGTGATTAAGATTTGATAATATATAGAGGGGCATTTTTGGTAGTTCACGTTGATACTAAAATAGTGTGACACCAAAGCTATTACAACTATTATTAAAGATATAGTTGATTTGCAAAATTATTTAAATAATAATTTACAAGGTAGTGTTGAATAAATATAAAACATATAATTTGGGAAAAAATGATTTTTTTATTTTTAATGAAATTTAAAGTAATATATACATATATACATATAAATATATTGTAATGTAAATAATAATGATAAGATTTATGTATATATACTCTTAAGTGTTCACGGCCGAATTTTTTTATTCGGATTAATTTTTTTTAACAAAATGTTCATTTTTCCGTATAGAAATTTTTAATAAAATTTGTATTATGATTTCCAAAAATAAAATTTGTAATACAGTTTGTATTAAAATTTTATGCTAATATTTTACACTATATGTAATACATGTAAGTATTTATTATTTGTATATCCAGTTTAAATTAAATTAAATATTATACATAAATATTATATACAATTACACACACACATTAACCAAAAAAAATTTAATTTCTAAAACATTTATTTATATATGAATAAATATATATGTAAAGTATAAATCATGCATTATGTAGTTTTATTACTCTTGATTTTGATTTTTAATTAAAAGGAAAATCATGTATTAATATATTTGATTTTTGGTTTTTTAAATAAAACCGTGAGCGACTAAGATGAATACAAGTGAAAAAAATGAATTTTTATACACACACACATATATAACCATCCAACTAGACAACATAGATATATATATTGATTCACTATATTGATAACTAACTAAACTAACATTTGGTATAATAAACATATTAAACATTCATATATGATAATAAATATGGAATTGTACCTTTCACCAAAGCCTAGAGTGTACACCTTGAAACGAAAAACCTAACTCCATGAATTGGATCCCGTATATATAAGTTGCTAGCTTTCCAAACACAGCTACCACTGACGATCAAATCAACTTTAATTTGATGTTAGAAATGCTTGAAAAGGTAGAGGGGTGAGGTAGAATTTTTGGCTAGCAAACGAGATGAAGAGGTGGCTCAAAAATCAAAATTAAAGTAAGGGTTCAGAGATGTTTAAATAAAGGAGATACCAAGGAGAAAAATGTGGATCCAGATCCTTATTTCTCCCTTACTTTTTTTGCTTCATTTTTAATTCAAATCCAACCCCTCTTTAGCAATCATTATGGCTAGCATACCCTTGCACATTCCAGTCAAAAATTAAATCCCCTTTATGGGCCTCTAAATCATTTCAAGCCTGACCAAAATTCATTTCATTTAAATTGAATTTAAATGCATACCGATATCGTATATCGATCTGTATATTTTTTGCTATTATAAATACACTGTTTAATATTGTTCAACACATCAAATAAATATATAATCGATATTTGATAAACATTGATTAATTTTATTAGTTTATAACAATTACAAATTATTAAATCAAGTGGTAAAAGGAGTATTCAACATTTCGGTTGTGTGACTCTTAGGTGTGAATTTGGTCGGTGATTAACATCGATGTAACAACCCGAATTCCAGTGGGTTCGGATTTTTCGCAAAAATGCTAAAACCCAAGCCCACTGAAACCCGAGTTGGGAATCTGGTATCCTGCAAATAGGCAAAGACAAATATATCAAAGCTCAATTAAATATCTCACGGCGGAATTGGCTAAAATATAATAGTAAGTAAATACTCACCAATATAATAACACTTTCTAAACAAGCGTCTTAAAGTTGGGAAGTCTCTACCATCTACCTAACCTGTAGGATGTTATGAGGAGGAGGTCAGAACTAAAGTTCTAGTGAATGGATAAATTATATACTTCTAGGCTTAATTCTACATATATCGTTTTATTTCCATTTACTCTTATATTAGGTTCATTAGGTTACAGTAGTCTCGCCTTTGTTCGTGAACCGTGCTCATCTACTCCATAGTAGATTAAAACCTAATAACTAATATATACATATATGTAGCTATATGCCCAATGACCATATTGGTCCTAGGTACCACCCAAGGTACCTTCCGTATCCTCCTCGAAAAGGGCTTCATCGTCTTTCTTCGAGAGCATTCCGTAACTACATCTGTAAAGGACTGCTTCGTAAGACCTGCAATACAGATGCTCCATTGTCTTGCTCAGTAGCTATATCTGTAAAGGACTGCTTCGTAAGGCTTACAATATAGATACTCCATCGTCTTGCTCCACGAGCGTTCCATAGCTACATCTGTAAAGGACTGCTTCGTAAGGCCTACAATATAGATGCTCCGCTACTTACTATGAAAACGTAAATCGCGTCCGCACTAGTCTATGCCAGTGCTCGGACATCCATAATCTACCACCCAGTGCATACATTGAGGACTAAGTAATCGTTCTGTCTACTATATGAATCCCGCCAACAAGGTCTACCTTGTACGGAATTCAGTCGGGAATTTTCTATATCTATAAAGGACTGCTTTGTTAGGCCTACAATATAGATATTCTAGTTGGTCTGTCTCTTTTTCATCGTGGCTATGGCCCCACGTAGCCACCCCTCAACTAACCGAAAGACTTCTAAAGAGTTAAGTGGCCATCCCCTACTGCAAACAATCTAACATCCAAATGGCGATGCCCCTCATCCAATGTCTCGATAGTGAAAGAATCATTGGCCTGTTGGTTTAACTTTAGTCTTTCCCAAAATCGCTCTTGGTCTTGATGCTGGACGATATCCGCATGCGACTATCCTTAAACTTACTTTCAAGTACTAGACATACGAATACCCTACTCCGAACAGCAAGCCCTTTTGATTGCCTACAAAGGTCTGCTTTGTTAGGCCTACAATGCAAATGCAGTCAAGGCATACGCTCTTGATGGAACAGCTACAGACCTGCCTCCGGGGGTGCAGCTTCGTTAGGCCTACCCAGAGGGCCATCCTAGAGTATCCTCACATCCTGTTGAAGTCTCGTACTTCCTTGAAGCCCAAAAATACTAAGTTGGACGTGCTTCTCCATTTCTGAAATCCGTGATGAACTGCTTCGTTAGGCGCTTCATCCTTTGGGCTGCTCCTAACGCATCTCAATTATTTTATTAGACCCTAAGTCTAATCTTTTAATTTGCATTTAGTTTACTTTCTTATTCTGTTGGCTACTTATTTACCCTAATTAGAATATTCTTGCCCTCGTCTCACCTCTATCTATTGTGAGATTTCCATTTACTTAATAGGGAATGCTGTTGGTATGAACCACATTCATTATCTTGCTTATCTAACTTAATATAAATCTTAAGTTCATTAAAATAAGTCTCTTTTATCATTCCTGCTTTATTTGCGTATTGACTTTATATAAATTATTTAAATAAGCTTCTACCATTATTATTGCTCATTAATTTATTCAAAGTCTCAAAATAAGCTTTTCCGTTCTTATTACTTAATTATAACCAATGTTATAATTCTACCTGTAATTGTCATGTTCTCTTCTTTTATAGTTCGTACATAATTCCGGCATTTCTTTTCTGTTCTAATCTGCCTTCTTTTATTATGATATATAATATTCTTTTATTCTCTTATATTATATAATTCACTTATCATAATAACTATCTTCTTAAATAGTCTGCGCAGTGAATGCGGACCTAGGTTCATTATCATTTACAGCTTCAAGTTCTTATCTAATAATTTACTTGATTCATGTCATACTTTTCTTTATTACCTTCTATTCTAGGAAGTAATTCTATTTTATTTGGCTGGTTATGAAAACTATATTTAAAAATCCATTTCCATATTTTAATATTAAATAATACTATAAACAATAATCCGTAACTGGTAGATATTTCATTTACTATTTTGGAATAATGTAAAATACAGTGGTTTCTCTATTTTACACTAATTCTCTTTTTTATTGGGTTAGACATAAAGTGGATTTTCTTCATACTAAAACCTCTTATTCTTCCCGAAATAAAAACGCTCTCCCTACTATCCTAAAGAATTTCCCTACTTCCTAAAACATATGGATACAAATTTTCTCTCAAAACATGGATTGTTTGTATGCTATAAATCGATAATAACATAGGGCTCTACATACTTGGGTCATCCCAAACCCAACTAGCAAACTATGCATAAATATACATCTAAAAACTTTCCATATGTTAAAATCTATGGTTGGGGACTATTTGGATTTTAGTACATAATATATTTATATTTTATTCAAAAATACAAATACGTTCACTCACTATCTACCTAGGAATCATAAACCTAGGCTCTAATACCAAATGTAACAACCCGAATTCCAGTGGGTCCGGATTTTTCGCAAAAATTCTAAAACCCAAGCCCACTGAAACCTGAGTTGGGAATTTGGTTCATGCAAATAGGCAAAGACAAATATATCAGAGCTCAATTAAATATATCAGAGCGAAATTGACTAAAATATAATAGTAAGTAAATACTCACCAATATAATAACACTTTCTAAACAAGTGTCTTAAAGCTGGGAAGTCTTGCCATCTACCTAACCTGTAGGATGTTATGAGGAGGGGGTCAAAACTAAAGTTATGGTGAATGGATAAATTATATACTTCTAGGCTTAATTCTACATATATCGTTTTATTTCCATTTACTCTTATATTAGGTTCATTAGGTTACAATACTCTTATCTCTGTTCGTGAACCGTGCCCATCTACTCCATAGTAGATTAAAATCTAATAACTAATATATACATATATGTAGTTATATGCCCAATGACCATATTGGTCCTAGGTACCACCCATGGTACCTTCCGTATCCTCCTCGAAAAGTGCTCCATCATCTTGCTTCGAGAGCGTTCCGTAACTACATCTATAAAGGACTGCTTCGTAAGGTTTGCAATACAGATGCTCCATCGTCTTGCTCCGTAGCTATATCTGTAAAGGACTGCTTCGTAAGGCCTACAATACAGATACTCCATCGTCTTGCTCCGCGAGCGTTCCGTAGCTACATCTGTAAAGGACTGCTTCGTAAGGCCTAAAATACAAATGCTCCACTACTTACTATGAAAACGTAAATCGCGTCCGCACTAGTCTATGCCAGTGCTTGGACATTCATAATGTGCCACCCAGTGCGTACATTGAGGACTATGTAATCGTTCTGTTTGCTATCTGAAACCCGCCAACAAGGTCTACCTTGTACTGAATTCAGTCGGGGATTTTCTATATTTGTAAAGGATTGCTTCGTTAGGCCTACAATATAGATATTCTAGTTGGTATGTCTCTTTTTCATCATGGCTATGGCCCCACACAGCCACCCCTCAACTAACCGAAGACTTCTAAAGAGTTAAGTGGTTGTGCCCTACTGCAAACAATCTAACATCCAAATGGCGGTGCCTCTCATCCAATGTCTCGATAGTGAAAGAATCATTGGCATGTTGGTTTAACTCTAGTCTTTCCTGAAATCGCTCTTGGTCTTGATGTTGGCCGATATCCGCATGCGACTATCCTTAAACTTACTTGCAAGTACTGGACATACGAATACCCTACTCAGGACAGCAAGCCCTTCTGACTGCCTACAAAGGTCAGCTTCGTTAGGCCTACAATGCAAATGCAATCAAAGCATACTCTCTTGATGGAACACCTACAGACCTGCCTCCGGGGGTGCATCTTCGTAAGGCCTATCCAAAGGGCCATCCTAGAGTATCCCCATGTCCTGTTGAAGTCTTGTACTTCCTTGAAGTCCAAAAATACTAAGTTGGATGTGCTTCTCCATTTCTGAAATCCGCGATGAACAGCTTCGTTAGGGGCTTCATCCTTAGGGTTGCTCCAAATGCATCTCGATTCTTTTATTAGACCCTAAGTCTAATCTTTTAATTTGCGTTTAGTTTACTTTCTTATTCTGTTGGCTACTTATTTACCCTAATTAGCATATTATTTCCCTCGTCTCACCTCTATCTATTGTGTGATTTCCATTTATTTAATAAGGAATGCTGTTGGTATGAGCCACATTCATTATCTTGCTTATTTAAATTAATATAAATCTTAAGTTCATTAAAATAAGCGTCTTTTATCATTCCTACTTTATTTGCTTGTCGATTTAATATAAATTATTTAAATAAGCTTCTACATTATTATTGCTTATTAATTTATTCAAAGTCTCAAAATAAGCTTTTCCGTTCTTAATACTTATTATAACCTATGTTATAATTCTACCTGTAATTGTCGTTTTCTCTCCTTTTATAGTACGTACATAACTCCAGGGTTTCTTTTCTGTTCTAATCTTCCTTCTTTTATTATGATATAGAATATTCTTTTATTCTCTTATATTATATAATTCACTTATCATAATAACTATCTTCTTAAATAGTCTGCGTAGTGAATGCAGACCTAGGTTCATTATCGTTTTAAGCTTCAAGTTCTTATCTAATAATTTACTTGATCCATGTCATACTTTGCTTTATTATCTTCTATTCTAGGAAGTAATTCTATTTTATTCGATTGGTTATGAAAACTATATTTAAAAATCCATTTCCATATTTTAATATTAAATAATATTATAAACAATAATCCGTAACTGCTAGATATTTCTTTTACTATTTTGGAATAGTGTAAAATACAGTGGTTTCTCTATTTTACACTAATTCTCTTTTTCTTTCTTTTATTCTAGCATTTATGTTCATTGTCATCTTTTAAATATTAAATTATAGAAATTTATTCTATTTTCTAAACCAACCAATTAACCTTTTAGTTACTCCCAAATCCAGTTATTAGATTAATTAACTTTTCTCATTTTAACGTAATTTATTACAGTAATTCCATTCCTCAAACTTTTATTACTTTACATCTTATTTCCTTCATTTCAGTATTCTTAATTATTTAATCCATATTCACGTTTAATCTATTATAATCCATACGCGAAGAAAGACGAGAAAATAGAAGAAGAATGACGCTTGCATAGAAATCCAAAACGTAGAAACAGATGTAAATAAATACTAATACTGTAAATAAACTGTAGATTCCTTATAGTTCAGCATAACTTAATTAATAGGATTAACTATTGAATAAAATTATCTAAACGGTAATTTAACGACAATATATCTTAAACTTAAAAGGTATATAAATAAATCCACTCACATTGCTAGCTTTCCAAATCTCCCTGTTTTTATTTCAGATCTGTCCTTAACACTATATTCACCTCCCTTGTAATCCCTTTGACATAGCCTTTTGATTTGAACCAATTCCTAATTCCCTAATTAATTCTATTCTCTTTCTATTTAGATCTAAATTCGTGTAAATTAGATGTAAAATTTTGTTATTAAGAAAATGTAGAAGAGATAGAAAAATGGCAGAGCTTTTGTAGGCAAGAGAAGAATAATGAGAATAAATATGAGGCACTGCACCTATATTTATAGTGGTTCAAATCAGTGCTAACCATTAGATATAAAACCCTAAAATCTAAAGCGTACACTCAGTCTATGGACATTAAATTAATATGTTTTCTTCTGCGTTTGTTTTTATTTCAAATTGGTTCTCCAACAATCTTTTCATTAATCACTTTACCCTTCTCTCTCACAATCTATGGAAACATATATTTTTAAATATGACATTTTTTAAAAATAAGATTCCCCTATTAATCACCCGATTAATGGATTTCATATATACCTAGAATTAATTTACTATCCAATTAATCCCTGCCTGCACTTTGATTTCTTACCAAATTAATATGCCAATCAACACAATATTAATTCGTCACATATATGCATATTAATTTATTTTATTCCCATAATTATTACATGCATACATTCTACAATTGAATGTTGAATCACAATCTTAATTATATATGTTACCATAAGTCTCTAGGTTTATTAATTGACAATTGATTACTTGCATAAATTACTCTTCCACCATTTTATTCTCTTGCACTAACATATATGTTTCTAATCATGTCAATTAGTTGCTACAATATATGTTCCCTTTCTTGTCAGTTCCTATCAATTAATCACCTCTACTAATTAATTGAAATTAATTTCCCTTTTAAAGAAACACCGTCAATTAATCTTCCCTATTAATTGATTTTATATAATTTCTCTCTCTAATTTATTTGTTACACAAATATATATGTATTCCAAATAATATTAATTAGTTGCCACATTTACAAACATTTCTTTGTTTTAAAATTTCAAACGTATACAACTTAATTAAATTATTTGCATATATAATTGTAATTTAACGCGGGGTGTTACAATCGAACAATTCCAATATTAACATTTACACGTCACTTAGCAGGTGGTGTGACATTACGGACAAATTTAAAGCTTATTGGGTTTTGGTAAATCCAATTTTACTTTGTTATGCGTTACCCATTAGCGACAATTATTTACACAAATTCTCTTCATCAAAATTATATCACTTTGAACTTATGAAATTTGGTTATGGTTAATGTAACAGCCCGAAGTTTTCGACCTCGAAAATTCGACACTAATACGTTCACTGTAGAAGTGCCGAGCATCCAAACGCCGGAAATCCCAGATTTTTAGGGTAAAGAAGAAAAGAGGTAGAAGAAGAAACAAAAACAAAACACAGACTCTCACATTCGCAGCGGATAAAATATAATATCAAATAATAGCAGTTATACAAAGAAGAACTATATCTGTTAATTTACATCAATACATCAGAGTTACAACCAACACTTATAAATTGGACAGTTAAAATTTAACTTGTCCCAAATAAACAACAATAATACACAGCGTAATACTCCATACGTTCCTGCCGTCTAGCTCGCCTCCTGAACTCCAGAACGTCCTTACCTGAAAATCTGTAATACTCGGTCGGACCCGAGCATTACATTAAAGTAACATCCGAGTCAGGCTGGAAACCAGCGTGAGTAAACCCATATAATTTGAAATACTAAGTTATAAAGCTTCTTTGAAAACCAGGGTAACTCGTACCTCACTACGAGTTCTTATCTTATTATAGTCAAACAATTTATTTCACAAAATAATATCTAAGTACCGTTACTTAGTTTCAAAGATCTAGTTTACTTAATTTATTCCATTCCAGCCTATTTGATTTACAAATCAAATCTATAAAGAATTATAGATTTCAAATCGAAGTGGTTTCGGGTATTTACTGATACCCGACCCCGGTCTCTTCGAATTCAAATGTCATCCTTTTTACGCCAAGATGTTTAAGTTAAACAATTTAATTTAAATTCAGGATATCATATTCACATAGCAATTCTATCACAGATAGATAACTTACATTATCACAATTCATCCAAAGCATCTCATATCACAGAGCATCACAATCACATATCAGATATATCAAATAATCCAAGGCATTCAATATTATTCAATCATCCATAAGCAAGATTAATTAGATGTACAATTCCTAATTAATTTAACTTAATCTCCAACTAAATTAAATTAATTACTTTAATTACTTTTAAATCCTGCTTACTTAATATTAATTAATTACAACCCAATTAATTAATCATCCTTTAATTACTTTTAAATCCTGCTTACTTAATATTAATTAATTACAACCCAATTAATTAATCATCCTTTAATTATCCATCTTAATTAATCATCCTTAATTAATCATCCTTAATTAATTATTTCTTAATTACATTAAGTAATTAGCCTTTAATTAATTACATAAATTAATTATCCTTTAACCATCCACATTAATTAACCTTTAATTACCCTCATTAATTAATTATACTATAATTAATTACATTCACAAATTATCCATAAATTACTTACACTAAGTAACCATACTTTATTAATTACGTTAAGTAATTATACTTAATCAATTTCGTTAAGTGATTATCCTTAATTAATTTAAACGAATTAATTATCTTAAATTAATTACATTAATTAATTATCCCTTAAATTAATTACATTCATTAACTTCATTTGAAAAACATTTAGGAATTAATTACATAATTAACCTAATATAATTACCTTTAAACAACTTTTTTAATAATTTGCTTTGAAACTTGCATTTTCTTTTGAAATTTAAAAATCTGGTATTTAGTTAAACCAACCCGAGTTCAATCCCTTGTTTTCCCGAGCCAAACTAACATTTACTTCGAGTCTACACGAAAACATCCCCGAGACCAAACCCTTCTTTCCCAAAGCTTCAAACCTTCAAAGCAACATCGGATACAAGAAGATACTTGTGCACGTGCACTGCCAAATGACGTCGCTCCGACCAACTATGCCACCTCCAATACGTCGCGAATGATCCATACAAAAGCTACGACCACCCAGTTCAACGTAAACAACAGCAACTCGAAATTGAGTCGTTCGAACTAAAACTGGAACCAACCCAAACAACTAAACTCCTCACCGACGACGAACTCCTCACCGAAACTCGCGTCTCTCCGACCAGAGCAACGTCACAGACCCACGCGACATTCCCACACCTCGCGATCACCTCCGGCCTCCCCACGGTGACGAAATCGCCTCGAAAAACCCATCGACCCAACTGCAATCGAACCCTAGTTCGACGCTGCCTGGCCACCACGGCCATCTTAAAATCCCTTCACCATTTTTCCTGAAATCACCAGGCCACCCGCTACCTCCAGCACAAAGCACGACGACCACCCCCTCCTACGTTCGTCGGAATTGATGAAAATACGAATTCCGTTCAACTCGAGAAAACTCGATAATTCCAAGCCTAAAAATCTAGAAACCACTATCAAAAATCATAGTTTTCTATCACGAATCACTTCATGAAATCCAAACATGAAATCGTAATCATTGATTTTCGACTTATATACAATTTTACTGTTATTTATTAATTTTGAACTAATTACTTAACATATAAACTTAAACCCATTTCTAAAAATAAATTCAAGTTCTTACAATCAAGTTTACTTTAATGATCATAGCCTAATAATGATTATACGAGGAGAATGGAATTTATTTAAATGAATTAGTGCCTTGTAACTTAACAGAGGCCAACATATTTACATATACATGCATGTTCATACTACACAGAGATGTTCATCTATTTTTCAAAAAAAAAACATTCATGCCAAACATATTTCCAACTTTACTTTACAGATTTAACTCATGCACCAAATATAAACACAGTTTAAGCTTTTTAAGAAGAATGTTTACTCACAGTTTTATTTCTTTTGAACAGAGAAATGCTTTTGATCTGGTTTTGATCCTTTCTGGCTTGAGTTGTTTTGATTCTTTAGTTTTGATTCCTATTCTTGAGTGCTTTATAATTGTAATGGTAGTTTGTATTCATATTTCTTCTCTAGTTTCTTAATTACAGCCTGAAACATTTGGTTCGAATGCTGGGAAGTAACAAAGCAGAGCCTGTTTATAGGAAGGGTGGCTGAACACTTTATTTCACATGCTTTTTATTTATTTATTTATTTTATTTTCATTTGAAAATATTTTGACTTGAGCTGATTTGATTTTATATGAAAAAGTTTTGATGTTATGTTTTGTCAGCTTGGCTTTAAATGCTTGTCTCCTCTTTTGTTTACATGCATATCCCCTCTTATGTATGTACAAATATATTTATACATTTTGTACATACTCTTCCTATACTTACTTATGAGCATTTTATAATTATATATGCATATTATCCTTACTATACATATTCATGTTCTTGAATATATAAACTTACATTTACATTTACATATGTTTGCCATCATCCATATATTTACATTTTATCACTTTCACCATTCATATAATATGTATACCTACTTTTATGTTTATACATACCTTTCAATACTTGTGTACATCTTGTCCTAATATGTATATACATATATATCCACATTTATACAAATTTTCTTGTATTTTATCTTATGTTGGCATAAATATACATATACATACATTTATATACTTATATATTTATTTAAAATCATAAGCTTGTATATTCTTAATTTTCATATATATATTATGAGCATACACTCATATACTTGTATATGTATATTCTTGTATATATTTTTTCAAACGTCGTGAAGTTTGTATATATTTATCTATCTATATATATATATATGTTTATGGGTATTTTATCTTAATTTAAATGTTGGAGTTTACCTATGCAAAAATTTATTTTCCTTTCTATAGGATTTACCCTACCCATTGATTTCAAAATTAAATATCTAATATAATTTTTTTTAAACCGATCCATATATGTTATAACTTAAATTTGTATATTGTATTTAAACCAATTTATATATATATCCAGATACTTTAAATCAGAAATTTATTTGTTTTGACTAATTAATATTTATATTTCAATAATGATCAGTTAATCTCCCAATCACAGCCGTCAGAAAACCCGGGTCGTCACATTCCTCCCCCCTTTAGAACTTTTCGTCCTTGAAAAGGAACTAAACGAGAATACTAAATTCAAATGTTTATTATTACCTAAATTATTCTTTAAACGGTTTAACTTCCATACTATTTTATCGCAAAAATTTAAAAAAACTTTAAAACTACGTACTATTTCCAAACTAGCTTTATATAAAAAATACTTTTTATAACTCGATGTTTAAACAAGTCCATCCTTGTTCTCACAGAAATTCAGTAATACGTTGATCAGGCGTATGACTGAAAATCTATAAGTACTTAGCAGACCCATTTCAACGCCTAGTGAAAATACTTGAAAAATAATTTTATTGAAAATATCGAAAACATTTTTGAAAATAGAGGAAATATCTTTGGTGAGAATGCTCTGGAAATCATCACTCCCATCCCTAGTCGCAGTTAACCCGATGGTTACGTTGCCATCCCGGCAAAATCCATAGATAACTGTAAGCCTATGCGCCCCTCGATTACGCCAAGGAACCCGCTACGATCGCAGTTATACCCGGGCTTTACGTTGTTATCACAGCAAAAACCCATATAACTGTAGGCATCGGCGCCCTCGAATTTCGCTGCCAAAAGAATGAAACTCCTCCACTCGACCATAGATCGCAGCCTACCGATGTTACGTTGCTGTGATATCCCGGGATTTCGAGGAATTTAAAATGTGATAATCTCTAAATTTAAATTATTTTAAATTGATAAAATTGTTATTTTCAAATATAAATAACCAAATAATAATGATGTGATATTTTAATTATGGTATAGATTGAATTATAATAAGAATAATTATTTTTAAATTGTGTTATTTTATAAATTTGATTTTTAAATAGATTTATCATTTCCAAAATTAATAAGTATTGTTTAAATATATATATATATTGTCTTGAGTTGTTTTATATCAATTTCAAACTAAATAAAGTGTTTATTTAAAATAAGATTTGTTTACAATATTTTCTTTAAAAGGAATTTTATTCATATAAATTTAGAAAGTATTTATTTAATAGTAAATTTAGTACAAAAGATATATTTACACTTATAAATGAATTAAATATATTGTATATGATTTTATTAGAATATGATTAGTTTCTATTTTATTTTCTTTTAAAAATTTCATTTATTTATAATATAGGAAAGCATTTATAATTAATAAATGTATTTATCTATTTAGGAAATACATATAAAAGCTTTTAAAATCTTTTTAAAAATAATATAAAAAGATTAAGGACAAGTGTTAAATTTCTAAACATGTTAAATACATGTGTTAACAAGATAAATAAGAGTAGAGACAAGTGTCATCCTTTAATGTTATTTCTTTAAATTTTAATAAAATCTAAATTAACTATATAAACTTTCACCTCCTCTCTTCTTTTTCTTTTCTTATCTTTTTCATTTGCAAAGACAAAAATTCTCAAACCAGAAAATATTCCAACCGAAATCATCTTCTCAAAACCAAAAATCAAAGCAAATATACAACCTGAAAACATCTCCTCTAACAATTCAAATCTACAATGTTTTTAAGACCTTTAACCCTTTGTTCTTGCAAACCTGTTGACATTGATCTGATCAAAAATCATTTCCAGTTCAAAAACCCTGTAGCCTTCCTCAAAAACAAACCTGTAAACATGTATTCTTTTAAACCTGTAACCCTTCTCAAATGCCTGAAACCACATATTCCTTCAAGCCTGTAAACAAAGTCTATAATCAACACTTATCAAAAGACCTGTAACCATTTGCTTGTTTCAAAATCAAGTCTGTCACCATTCCAAGTGCATGCAAGAGCTTTTCAAAATTTAAAAGGAATCAAGGAAGAAATTGAAAGCAAGTGCAGTTCAAAAGCTTCCAGTTTTCAAAAACAAGCATTCCAGATTTCAAAGGAAATTCAGTTTCAAAGCTCTGACTTTTTGAAATAAGTGAGTAAACATCTTTTTCAAAAGTTAAAATGAAATTAAATTTGCTTTTGAATAATTTCTGAATAGAGTATATTTGCATGGTTATTTTATGAATGCTCTCTGTATGTATGTGAAAATTTTAGTGTGCATGTCTGATTAAAATAGCTAATTGCTCTGTTCATCTTTAATTTGAGAAAACTTTTCTTTATAAGACCTTGAAACTATATATATCATGATCCCAGAAGTATATATGAGATGTACTAGAAATGATTGAGTGAATTTTGGTTTGCATGTTTATAAATATGTAAATATAAAAATATGCATGTCTGTACATATGAATGTCTCTGTTTATAACAGTATAGGCTTTAGATTTTAATAGAAAATTCCAATCTCCCTATTTAATTGATTTTAGTCTAGAGTTTATAAATGAAAAGGGTTTCTAACCATGTACTCTAAATTTTAAAAATAGATTCATGAATAAGTAATAAGTATTTACTCAAAATTTAAAGTTTACAGTGGAAAATCAAAGAATTGGGTAAAATTCGAACTTGTTAATTTAAAACTTTGATTTTAAAATCTGATTAGTACTTGCAAGTAATGAATTTAGGAAAGGAAATTATGATTTTTAGGATTGGGAGGGTTGAGAACTTTTAAGTTTAACAGAGATGACAATTTCGTAAATTGCCGGTGATCAGTGGAGCTGGGTTCATCGGGGTTGATGTCGAGGGTCGATTGGAAGTTGTAGATGGTAGGAAAAATAGTGGATGATTTTATATCATGCCGTGGTGGTTGTTCGATGGGATTTTAGGGTTTAGCAATGGTTTTGGGGTTGGTCGAAATCGCGATTTTTCTCGACGTCGTGGGTGATCTGGACGCTATCGCGCATGGGGGAATGGAAGCGTGGGTTAGAGCTGGAGCTTTGGTCGAAGTCGTGGGGGTGCTGATGGTCAAGGGTGGTCGTACGAGATGGTTCTTGGCTGATGTGTTGTTCCAGTAGGATGTCGAGATAGCTTGTTTTCGATTTTCAATTTTATTCGAGGATCGGAGATGTCGTGGTGGTAGAGGGGAAGGTTGGTAACTCGTCGATGGCCGGAGCGGTGATCGAAGATGGTTGCAACGTGCGTCCACGTGCACGATCAAGGGTGTGTGTCAGTGGGTTTTAGTTTGGGGAAGATGAAGATACTCGAGCGTTCTCGGGGAGGATCTCGCGTAGATGTTGTTTCTGCTCGAAGTCGTTTAAGGTAGTAGTGAGTTTCGAGTGAAACTGTTAAAGTTTTAACAGTTTAAAATTTTAACAAAACAGTTTTTTTTTAAAATTTTACTCGAGGAGGTCTCGTGAAAATAAGGGTTTGGCTCGGTTTGGTTTCCGGGATTGTACGCGAGAGATTTTTTTTAAGTAAACTGTTAAATTCAAAACAGTTTTAAAATCTAAAATTAAATCTCTGTTTTAAATAAAGATGCTGATGTATTGGCTTAGATTCAAATACACATGGGTTAAAACCCAAAGTAAGATGTTTAAGTCAGTTTTTAAATTTAAATAAAGGTAAGATTTAAATTTAAAATAATCAAGTTAAAACAATTGTTTTGAAAATTCTTTTCTTTGCAATAAATGTTTTGACTAGATTTAATTTGTATAGTGGTTAACTTAAATAATATTAAGTTAAATTTTAAGTTATTTTCAAACTGAATTTGAAAATAAGGTTAATTAATAAGGAAAAGTTTCATTTTAAAACTTAATTAAAGTTTGGTAGTAAATGAGATAAATAAAGAGTAATTTATTAAATTAATTGATGATTAATAATTAGAGATAAGTAATGGATGATTATTGATTTTAAAACTTAATTAATGATTTTAATTAAGTAAGTTAATTATTAAGATCAAATGTTTTTAATGATAATGTTTTATCTTAAGATTAATTAAGATTTTTTTTAAATGAGTTAAAATTAATTTTTTTAATTAAGAAATTAAGATTAATTTATTTATTTAATTAATTATTGGTAAGGATTAATTAAATGATTAAGGATTAATTAAAATGGTAATTAAGAAGTACTTAATAAGTTTTGTTAAGTAATAATTAAGTTTCTTAATTAATAATTAAGAAATTATTAATTTATAATTAAAGTTAATTAAGGATTAATTAACTGTTATTAAGGTTAGTTAATTATCATTAAAGATTGATTAATAGATAATTATGGATTAATTAAATTGGTAATTAAGGTTGTTAATTAATAATTAAGTTTTATTAATTAATAATTAAGAAGTAATTAATTAGTTAATTAAGTTTAAGTAATTAATTATAAAAGTAATTAAGGATTGATTACTTTGTATTAAAGAATATTGATTAATAATTAAGGTTTATTAATTAATAGTTAAAGAATAATTAATCAAGGATTAATTAAATTGTTTATAGGGTAATTAAGGATGAGTTACTCAGTTATGATTTAAGAAATGAATGTGATTTATTTAAGTTAATTAATTTGATAATTAATTAAAAATAGTCACTCGATAATTGATTAAGTATAATTACTTAATAAGATTGGTTAAGTGTAATTACTTGGTAAGTAATTGATAATTGAATTACTGTATGTAGTTAGTGTAATTAATCAAAAAGGATTTATAAAAGAAATTAAAGTAATTAAGAAATAAATTAAGAATAGTTAATTACTGTTAATGATCATTTAAGATGGATTAATGAGAATAATTAATTATAGTATGATTGATTAATGTGATTAATTAAGGAATAATGTAATTAATTATAGTTAATTAATTAATGAAAGTAATTAATTAAGGATCATTAATTATTGGAATTAATGAAAGTAATTAAAGGTTAATTACTATAAATGATTAAGAATAATTAATTTGTGAAATTAATTAAAGGGTAATTACTTTATGTAATTAATAATTAATCAAGAGTGATTAATATTTAATGATTAATTAATTAAATGGATTGAAATTAATTAATGGTTGATTAAGCAAGGATAGGAATTAATTCTTAAGTAATTAATTTAATTTAAGTTGATTAAATTAATTATAATATGGATTAATAAATGGTTGCTTATGAATGATGGTTGAGTAGAATGTCTGATTGGGTTGATATCTATTGGATGATATACTATGATATTCTGTGATATGATATTGGATATATCTGTGATAAATGTGTGATATTTATCTAAGTTAATGCTATGTGAATTCAAGTATTAAATTGAATTGTTTAAACCTTTAAACAACTTGGCCTTAAAAGATACGTTTTGGATTTCGATGAGACCGGGATCGGGTTTCCGTATACCGGATTTCCAGGTCTGGAGACCCGAATACCACATCGATCCAAATTAACGATAGGTCGTGAATCTCAAGTGAAGATGAAGATTCAGAGTGCAAGGGTTATTTTCGTTAACTCTGAGGGTGATTCCAAAACGAGTGTAACGAGATAATGCCTTCGGTTTCGTTCGAACCCGGAACGAACTTGTATGGATTGAATGCTTTCAAAACATCGTCAGGTGGACGATGAGCATTCTAAGTGAAGTGTTCTGATTAAAGGTAATCGTGACCTCAAGCCTCATCAACCGGGAATGGCTAAAACAGGGGAGGTGCAGCAAGGCTTCGTGGGTAGCGCCCACTGAGAGTAAGGTCATCCCTGTCTAGATGTCCCTTTCTATTTTCGACTTAGTGGTACGGTTGCAGTACACAACCGTGGGGTGATTTTATTCGGAATTATCCAGTAAGGGATGGTTCCGGCTTTGTGTTGCAGGGGAGCGGGCGTACTCCTCGGTACGGTGATCTAGGCCACGTACTGTGACGGGCGGTACCCCAGTAGCCCTGCCATTGTATGGAAATCCAACTTCCAATAAGTGATAACGGTCTTGATTGTATACCTATGTATGCTGGAATTTAATAATGTAACAATTTCGGCTATTTCATATTTATTTGAAAACCCTAGACCTATTATAATACAATCGAATTTCCTATCAAATGTTTGGTTAGCGTAAGGTAAAAACTTACCCATGTTTATGTGTGGGAAGTCTTACGTGATACCTTTGTTTTCAAAAGATTTTGAAGTTAAGCAAGTTTAACCCGTTTACTCACACCAGACCCATGTCTGACCCAAGTGTTTATTTCTGTTTTATATAAACTCTTGGGTACTCAAATTTTTACGAGTAGCCAAGAGAGTCAGGTTTGCTTTGACGAGTTCTCTGGAGGAGCAATGGAGCAGGAGGCTTCAACGTTCATAGAGATATAGTAGTTCCGCTGTATTGATCTCTGAGTCATTTGTTATCTGTGTTGTATCCTGTATTGTAGAAACTAGACAGGTGTTTATAACTGTCTAGTATGTGTTGTATATGTTGTGTAACTCTGATAATTGTTGTATATGATACTATGTAATAGTTTATGTTATTAATATAATTTATTCGTTCCGCTGTTTAGATTCTGTTGTTGTTTCTGTCTTTCTTCTCTTCTTTTCTCTTTCTATCCCTTTCTTTCTTATTAGCGATACGACTTTCTGGTCGATGAAAGCCGGGTCGTCACATTTGGTATCAGAGCTATTGGTTGAGCGAATACCTAAGCTTTGGAGTGGTGTCTATCTTGAGAGAGCGTATTTGTAAATTTTATATAACTATATATATATATATCTATTCTACCTATTTGTTGGATTATCTGTTCGGATTTTCCAATATAAGTTATAAAGGTAGATAGGGTAGTGATGTGTGTAACACGACTACAAATAGTTGGAGTTTGAATGTTCGAGGTTGGAAGTATTTGTCGAGACTCTAGACCTAATACCGTCTCGAGTGAACTTTGATATGGTATAAGAATTTCATTGATCTCTGAAGGAAACCTGTTAAGGTTCAGAGTTTATCATTGAAGTATAAGTTTGATCATGCTCGTGTGAGCGGATTTTTGAGGAGTTTGGATCTGTTGGTTGAACAGAAGCAAGTAATGGTATCTTGATACCTCAGGAAATTGTAGCTGTGTGATGAGACGCAGTGACTATGAATGTTCCCAAAGAAGTTTTCTTTTGGAGCAAGTTTAAGGAAGTATATCTGCATTCAGTGATGTGGCTGAGTTCAGCATGATGTTTGTGTTCGGTTTGAGGTCCGAGTTTCTCTAGAAGCTTTGGATAAGGAGTCTTTGTCATCCGTGTTAGCGGTGCAGCTCGAGTGTTCTGTGTTCCTACTGGAAGATCTTTTGGATTAGCAATTTCTTAGAGTGGAGTTCAGAAGCTGCAGAGTAGATTCATTTTTTCAAAATGAATTGGTCAAGCACTAGACTGTTCTGATGGATTAAGAAAGAACAGTAATTTTTGGATATTGGACTAGATAGGATCGCAAAAGTGACTTGCGATAGTTTGAGTGTTCTCTTGGGAAATCTTTTGCTTGAGTTTGAGGCATCTCTAGAAGATGTAGGAGTTATAGAGTTGTCAGAGATTTTATGGGAAGTGTTGATCTAGTTTGTGTTCGAGTTCATAGACGACATCTAGATCAGAGTTGAGCAGCGAAAGCTTGGTAGTAGTTGTTCTAGAGTAGAAGCAACCGGAAATTGCAGTGTTTGGATTAAAGGGTTCCTACAGGAAGCTTTTCAAGATTTGAAGGTCAGATTGGTGAGAGAATCTGTTTTGTCTTGATAAAAGAAGTATTTGGAATTTACTGATGATTGAGGAGTAGAGTTTGAGTTCTGGATTTCCGTAGATCTTGAGAGGATCCGTTTGTTGGATTGTTTGTGGTCCGGTTTGTGTCGAGAAGCATCAGCAATGGTTGAGCTGATCAGGAAAGGTGAAGGCAGCCCAGAATCGTCAGAAGAGTTCTGTGGATTAGAGATGGAGAATTTTGGAATTCGAAGTTGGAGACTTCGTTGTTATTTCTTCAGTGAAGGGAGCAAGTAAGATTGGGTAAGATTAGAAAGATAGCTCCGAGTATATTGGATCTTTCTGAATTTTTGTGAGGATAAGTGTTTTGGCTTCGGTATTGAATTACCAGTTTGGATTTAGTAGAGCGAGTAACCCAGTATCTGTATCGGGGAAACTCGGGATAATTTTAGGTAGTTTATCCGGATCTATGTTCGGATAACTAGAATTGTTGTTTGTTCGGATAAAATTGTTTGTTTAGATAAAATTGTTTGTTTGGATGAATGGTTGTTTGTTTGATAGTGTATGGCTGATAAGTATGCTTGAATTGTTTTAAAATGGATTGAAATAAATATAAAAATCTTTGGATTATCTTTTGTTTTAAATTTCGAGGACGAAATTCTTTTAAGGGGGAAGGAATGTGATATCCCGGGATTTCGAGGAATTTAAAATGTGATAATCTCTAAATTTAAATTATTTTAAATTGATAAAATTGTTATTTTCAAATATAAATAACCAAATAATAATGATGTGATATTTTAATTATGGTATAGATTGAATTATAATAAGAATAATTATTTTTAAATTGTGTTATTTTATAAATTTGATTTTAAATAGATTTATCATTTCCAAAATTAATAAGTATTGTTTAAATATATATATACATATATTGTCTTGAGTTGTTTTATATCAATTTCAAACTAAATAAAGTGTTTATTTAAAATAAGATTTGTTTACAATATTTTCTTTAAAAGAAATTTTATTCATATAAATTTAGAAAGTATTTATTTAATAGTAAATTTAGTACAAAAGATATATTTACACTTATAAATGAATTAAATATATTGTATATGATTTTATTAGAATATGATTAGTTTCTATTTTATTTTCTTTTAAAAATTTCATTTATTTATAATATAGGAAAGCATTTATAATTAATAAATGTATTTATCTATTTAGGAAATACATATAAAAGCTTTTAAAATCTTTTTAAAAATAATATAAAAAGATTAAGGACAAGTGTTAAATTTCTAAACATGTTAAATACATGTGTTAACAAGATAAATAAGAGTAGAGACAAGTGTCATCCTTTAATGTTATTTCTTTAAATTTTAATAAAATCTAAATTAACTATATAAACTTTCACCTCCTCTCTTCTTTTTCTTTTCTTATCTTTTTCATTTGCAAAGACAAAAATTCTCAAACTAGAAAATATTCCAACCGAAATCATCTTCTCAAAACCAAAAATCAAAGCAAATATACAACCTGAAAACATCTCCTCTAACAATTCAAATCTACAATGTTTTTAAGACCTTTAACCCTTTGTTCTTGCAAACCTGTTGACATTGATCTGATCAAAAATCATTTCCAGTTCAAAAACCCTGTAGCCTTCCTCAAAAACAAACCTGTAAACATGTATTCTTTTAAACCTGTAACCCTTCTCAAATGCCTGAAACCACATATTCCTTCAAGCCTGTAAACAAAGTCTATAATCAACACTTATCAAAAGACCTGTAACCATTTGCTTGTTTCAAAATCAAGTCTGTCACCATTCCAAGTGCATGCAAGAGCTTTTCAAAATTTAAAAGGAATCAAGGAAGAAATTGAAAGCAAGTGCAGTTCAAAAGCTTCCAGTTTTCAAAAACAAGCATTCCAGATTTCAAAGGAAATTCAGTTTCAAAGCTCTGACTTTTTGAAATAAGTGAGTAAACATCTTTTTCAAAAGTTAAAATGAAATTAAATTTGCTTTTGAATAATTTCTGAATAGAGTATATTTGCATGGTTATTTTATGAATGCTCTCTGTATGTATGTGAAAATTTTAGTGTGCATGTCTGATTAAAATAGCTAATTGCTCTGTTCATCTTTAATTTGAGAAAACTTTTCTTTATAAGACCTTGAAACTATATATATCATGATCCCAGAAGTATATATGAGATGTACTAGAAATGATTGAGTGAATTTTGGTTTGCATGTTTATAAATATGTAAATATAAAAATATGCATGTCTGTACATATGAATGTCTCTGTTTATAACAGTATAGGCTTTAGATTTTAATAGAAAATTCCTATCTCCCTATTTAATTGATTTTAGTCTAGAGTTTATAAATGAAAAGGGTTTCTAACCATGTACTCTAAATTTTAAAAATAGATTCATGAATAAGTAATAAGTATTTACTCAAAATTTAAAGTTTACAGTGGAAAATCAAAGAATTGGGTAAAATTCGAACTTGTTAATTTAAAACTTTGATTTTAAAATCTGATTAGTACTTGCAAGTAATGAATTTAGGAAAGGAAATTATGATTTTTAGGATTGGGAGGGTTGAGAACTTTTAAGTTTAACAGAGATGACAATTTCGTAAATTGTCGGTGATCAGTGGAGCTGGGTTCATCGGGGTTGATGTCGAGGGTCGATTGGAAGTTGTAGATGGTAGGAAAAATAGTGGATGATTTTATATCATGCCGTGGTGGTTGTTCGATGGGATTTTAGGGTTTAGCAATGGTTTTGGGGTTGGTCGAAATCGCGATTTTTCTCGACGTCGTGGGTGATCTGGATGCTATCGCGCATGGGGGAATGGAAGCGTGGGTTAGAGCTGGAGCTTTGGTCGAAGTCGTGGGGGTGCTGATGGTCAAGGGTGGTCGTACGAGATGGTTCTTGGCTGATGTGTTGTTCCAGTAGGATGTCGAGATAGCTTGTTTTCGATTTTCAATTTTATTCGAGGATCGGAGATGTCGTGGTGGTAGAGAGGAAGGTTGGTAACTCGTCGATGGCCGGAGCGGTGATCGAAGATGGTTGCAACGTGCGTGCACGTGCACGAGCAAGGGTGTGTGTCAGTGGGTTTTAGTTTGGGGAAGATGAAGATACTCGAGCGTTCTCGGGGAGGATCTCGCGTAGATGTTGTTTCTGCTCGAAGTCGTTTAAGGTAGTACGTGAGTTTCGAGTGAAACTGTTAAAGTTTTAACAGTTTAAAATTTTAACAAAATAGTTTTTTTTTTAAATTTTACTCGAGGAGGTCTCGTGAAAATAAGGGTTTGGCTCGGTTTGGTTTCCGGGATTGTACGCGAGAGATTTTTTTTAAGTAAACTGTTAAATTCAAAACAGTTTTAAAATCTAAAATTAAATCTCTGTTTTAAATAAAGATGCTGATGTATTGGCTTAGATTCAAATACACATGGGTTAAAACCCAAAGTAAGATGTTTAAGTCAGTTTTTAAATTTAAATAAAGGTAAGATTTAAATTTAAAATAATCAAGTTAAAACAATTGTTTTGAAAATTCTTTTCTTTGCAATAAATGTTTTGACTAGATTTAATTTGTATAGTGGTTAACTTAAATAATATTAAGTTAAATTTTAAGTTATTTTCAAACTGAATTTGAAAATAAGGTTAACTAATAAGGAAAAGTTTCATTTTAAAACTTAATTAAAGTTTGATAGTAAATGAGATAAATAAAGAGTAATTTATTAAATTAATTGATGATTAATAATTAGAGATAAGTAATGGATGATTATTGATTTTAAAACTTAATTAATGATTTTAATTAAGTAAGTTAATTATTAAGATCAAATGTTTTTAATGATAATGTTTTATCTTAAGATTAATTAAGATTTTTTTTAAATGAGTTAAAATTAATTTATTTAATTAAGAAATTAAGATTAATTTATTTATTTAATTAATTATTGGTAAGGATTAATTAAATGATTAAGGATTAATTAAAATGGTAATTAAGAAGTACTTAATAAGTTTTGTTAAGTAATAATTAAGTTTCTTAATTAATAATTAAGAAATTATTAATTTATAATTAAAGTTAATTAAGGATTAATTAACTGTTATTAAGGTTAGTTAATTATCATTAAAGATTGATTAATAGATAATTATGGATTAATTAAATTGGTAATTAAGGTTGTTAATTAATAATTAAGTTTTATTAATTAATAATTAAGAAGTAATTAATTAGTTAATTAAGTTTAAGTAATTAATTATAAAAGTAATTAAGGATTGATTACTTTGTATTAAAGAATATTGATTAATAATTAAGGTTTATTAATTAATAGTTAAAGAATAATTAATCAAGGATTAATTAAATTGTTTATAGGGTAATTAAGGATGAGTTACTCAGTTATGATTTAAGAAATGAATGTGATTTATTTAAGTTAATTAATTTGATAATTAATTAAAAATAGTCACTCGATAATTGATTAAGTATAATTACTTAATAAGATTGGTTAAGTGTAATTACTTGGTAAGTAATTGATAATTGAATTACTGTATGTAGTTAGTGTAATTAATCAAAAAGGATTTATAAAAGAAATTAAAGTAATTAAGAAATAAATTAAGAATAGTTAATTACTGTTAATGATCATTTAAGATGGATTAATGAGAATAATTAATTATAGTATGATTGATTAATGTGATTAATTAAGGAATAATGTAATTAATTATAGTTAATTAATTAATGAAAGTAATTAATTAAGGATCATTAATTATTGGAATTAATGAAAGTAATTAAAGGTTAATTACTATAAATGATTAAGAATAATTAATTTGTGAAATTAATTAAAGGGTAATTACTTTATGTAATTAATAATTAATCAAGAGTGATTAATATTTAATGATTAATTAATTAAATGGATTGAAATTAATTAATGGTTGATTAAGCAAGGATAGGAATTAATTCTTAAGTAATTAATTTAATTTAAGTTGATTAAATTAATTATAATATGGATTAATAAATGGTTGCTTATGAATGATGGTTGAGTAGAATGTCTGATTGGGTTGATATCTATTGGATGATATACTATGATATTCTGTGATATGATATTGGATATATCTGTGATAAATGTGTGATATTTATCTAAGTTAATGCTATGTGAATTCAAGTATTAAATTGAATTGTTTAAACCTTTAAACAACTTGGCCTTAAAAGATACGTTTTGGATTTCGATGAGACCGGGATCGGGTTTCCGTATACCGGATTTCCAGGTCTGGAGACCCGAATACCACATCGATCCAAATTAACGATAGGTCGTGAATCTCAAGTGAAGATGAAGATTCAGAGTGCAAGGGTTATTGTCGTTAACTCTGAGGGTGATTCCAAAACGAGTGTAACGAGATAATGCCTTCGGTTTCGTTCGAACCCGGAACGAACTTGTATGGATTGAATGCTTTCAAAACATCGTCAGGTGGACGATGAGCATTCTAAGTGAAGTGTTCTGATTAAAGGTAATCGTGACCTCAAGCCTCATCAACCGGGAATGGCTAAAACAGGGGAGGTGCAGCAAGGCTTCGTGGGTAGCGCCCACTGAGAGTAAGGTCATCCCTGTCTAGATGTCCCTTTCTATTTTCGACTTAGTGGTACGGTTGCAGTACACAACCGTGGGGTGATTTTATTCGGAATTATCCAGTAAGGGATGGTTCCGGCTTTGTGTTGCAGGGGAGCGGGCGTACTCCTCGGTACGGTGATCTAGGCCACGTACTGTGACGGGCGGTACCCCAGTAGCCCTGCCATTGTATGGAAATCCAACTTCCAATAAGTGATAACGGTCTTGATTGTATACCTATGTATGCTGGAATTTAATAATGTAACAATTTCGGCTATTTCATATTTATTTGAAAACCCTAGACCTATTATAATACAATCGAATTTCCTATCAAATGTTTGGTTAGCGTAAGGTAAAAACTTACCCATGTTTATGTGTGGGAAGTCTTACGTGATACCTTTGTTTTCAAAAGATTTTGAAGTTAAGCAAGTTTAACCCGTTTACTCACACCAGACCCATGTCTGACCCAAGTGTTTATTTCTGTTTTATATAAACTCTTGGGTACTCAAATTTTTACGAGTAGCCAAGAGAGTCAGGTTTGCTTTGACGAGTTCTCTGGAGGAGCAATGGAGCAGGAGGCTTCAACGTTCATAGAGATATAGTAGTTCCGCTGTATTGATCTCTGAGTCATTTGTTATCTGTGTTGTATCCTGTATTGTAGAAACTAGACAGGTGTTTATAACTGTCTAGTATGTGTTGTATATGTTGTGTAACTCTGATAATTGTTGTATATGATACTATGTAATAGTTTATGTTATTAATATAATTTATTCGTTCCGCTGTTTAGATTCTGTTGTTGTTTCTGTCTTTCTTCTCTTCTTTTCTCTTTCTATCCCTTTCTTTCTTATTAGCGATACGACTTTCTGGTCGATGAAAGCCGGGTCGTCACAGTTGCCGTCCCGGCAAAATCAAGTGTAGACTGTTGGCACTCATCCTCCACACGATTTTCGCTATGGTCCACACAGTAGATCGCAGCGACATCGAGTTACACTGTCGTCACAGCATAACCCAAATGCCCCTGTAGGCATCAGCGACTTTCACTACCCAACAATCCTTGGGAACTAGTTTGTCCGAACTCCTCACAGGATCAACTTTAGAACCCCCCCCTTCGGGCTCAAGGCAGTACCACCTTGTGGCACTCCTGAGAAGTTCATTCAAGGGAGCGCCTTTTTCCCTAGAGCCACTTCAAAACACTTTATACTATATATATATAGTATTTCCAAATCATACACCAAGTATGAATCTCATATAAATCTCCTTTCTCAAAATCGATTATCCCAAAATCGATAATTCACAAACTAGGCTTTCCAAGTTCCAAATTTGATTTTCCTCAAAAATCAAAAGCCTTTTTAGAAATCCATAGGTTTCCAAAACTTTTTCCCAAAATCATTTTCACAAAATCCTTTATATATACATATATATACATATATATATATATATATATAATAACCTTGGGAAATTTTTTTGAATCACTTCATACTTGTATAAATTCACTTTTATACTTCAAATACTTTCAAAAGAAAATAAGCCCAAATGAGTTTACTTGTATAAATTCACTTTTTTGAATCACTTTTTTGAATCACTTCATACTTGTATAAATTCACTTTTATACTTCAAATACTTTCAAAAGAAAGCGGCTATAAGATAAAAGCCATGAAATCTGATCAAGATGGAGAATTTACCTCAAATGAGTTTGAGAAATTTACTAAAGAAAGTGGAATTCATCGCCCTTTACTAGTCCCATATACCCCACAACAAAACGACATTGTAGAAAGGAAGAATAGATTCCTACTCAATATGGCTAGTAGTATGTATGTTCAAAAGATTAAGTAGCAGATATTTTTACTAAGGCTTTGAAGCATGAAGACTTTAGAAGACTGCGAGGCTTGCTTGGTATTACAAAATAAAGTTTACGGGGATGTTGAAAGTAAACTTAATTTTGTATTTTGTTAATCTACAGTTTTCCATATAGGAAATATCCAGAATATATGTTAGATATTTATGAAATAATATATTTGAAATTGTATAAGACAATCTATGAGATATTTATGGAGAATCATTAGATCAAGTGAGTTTATACCATTTATTTAAGGTATGAACTCTTATAAATAAAGGTGGATTCACTCAGTTTGCATCCAAGAAAAAAGTATGAATTAAGTTCTGTAATAAAGTTATTTTTCCTTCTTATAAAAACCATTTTTTTCCTCAATCTCTCATATATCTCCTTCCAAAATCCAATCTATTCTTCATCTAAATTTCTCAACACCCTCAGGGTCTATCATTGTATCCGCTATGTTGCAGATTTTTTACATACTGTTGTAGCCTTCTTATTTCGAATCAAATCTTCGACCACACCCTTCAAAGGATGACATTCATTGGTATTGTGTCCATGAGCCTCGTGGAAGCGACAATACTTTCCCGAGCGATGTTTTGCTTAAGTTGCTTCCCTCCGAGTGGCTTCCTATAATTCTCAATACGTTACGTTGCAAAGTAGATGTTCTCAAAAGTATTATTCAAAGGAGTGTAATCTCCCGACATCATATGTGTTTCTTGTTGTTCTGCTTCTTTCCATCAGTGCTTTGTTTTTTCTTCTTCTTCTCATTGTTTCCAACATTTATAGTAATGTTTTCGGCACTTTCACCGGTTTGCTTGATAGCAAAATTACTCGGTACTACATCATTCAAAAGTCTACCACCGAATGTTCCTGCGGCCAATTCCACCTCTTCCAAGCGTAGAAACTATGATGTCTTATGATAAAATTCTTCCATAGTTGGTGGCTGCTTTCTCTTGAGCATTCGCAGCTAAAGGACATGTATCTATATTAGAAGTACCACGAAAAGCAAGCATGTACAATGAACTCAGGACACTGATGGGTGCAGTGCGATGGCAAAAGTAGCGAGAGATCTCCTAGAAGGACCCTGTAGCTTCAAAGGATATGACCTCTCGCGTTAGGAGAAATGTTGTTGTTGATAGCAATACTTCACCCAAACACTGATATGTGAGAAACGCTTGATGAATCGTCCAAAAGGGTTCTTTTAGATGTCAAGTTGAAAGCTTTTCTTAAATCAACTTAGTCCCATAGGAAGAAACATCAGAACCATATATGAAGTCTGGCAATCTGAGCCCGACTGGACTGCAACCCCAAGTGTATTATGTAGGTACTCTTACTTACCATTCAATATTCTGACAATAAGGACATGACAATGAAATAAGGTAACTGAAAGTAATTGAGGACTTAAAACGCAGGGAATATGAATAAACTCATTCTCCTTTATTCCCCTGCATATTTGCCTACCAGGGATTGCATTTAGATGGCGCAATAATCTTTGTACAATTGAAATTTCTAGCTGCGAACCCCCACTTTTGGATATGGCAATCAATTATTTCTTAGAAGTTTCATGAAAGCAACATTTCTGAATTGAAGGATGATAGCTATGAAAAGAATGATTCATATGCTGGTAATTCTATCTCTAATCATGCGCATTTTGGAATAAGAAAAATCTGATCGGAATACTAAACTGAATCAGCTGTGTTTTTAAAATGCAACAAGTCATTAGTACTATAGTACTATTTTTTTTTATTTTCCATTGATTCCCTGTTTCAGTAAAACCTCCTGTAATGTAATAAAAATCAAACAAATATACAATTTCTGACTACAAAATACAGTATAAATATCACAAAAAAACAATATAAAAATTACAAATCATCGTGTTAATTTTGATCCTCGTGTACATATATAGTAGAAGCTAATGTCCCATTCCTGGGCTTGGAACTGATTCAAGAATTCGTTCACTCTTTGGCGAAGTATGAACTCCAGTGCTTGGTGCAGATGGTGGAACCTCTATTCCTCTTGGCAGAACATTAAAAAATATTCCATGTTTTCTTAGCAAGTATTGATCTCTGTTTGTAAGCTGTTTTCTTGATTCCACGCAATGAAAAACCAGAACAATTGAGATCATAAATATCAACACTGCAACCTTGTTACTGTTAGATGCCATGAGATTATCAATGATTAGTTTTAAGAATCAATGAAAGTAGCAATTAAGGTCAATGATTTAGGAAGAGAAATAAACTGTAGAATAGAAAATGAGTATTAATAGGTAGAAGTCTGTTGCCGTGTTTCAATACATTAGCAACAAAAAACATGGCAGTGAAAGCGATAGCGATTTTTGGACATCCATATTTGTGCATGCTGACATTGATGTTTAGTATATACTTATCTGATGGATGATTATCAGTTTTTAGGATAAAGACAATCGCTACATTAGTAATTATACAGTTAATTTCAGTTGAAACTGTCAATATTTTTTACTTGAAAAATTGGTGATGCAGGTTTTTATGGGTGAGGGACAAATGGAGTACCATGAACAAATATACTGCTATGTTTATGCATGAGAAGCCAAGAAGAAAAGAGATAATACTGTCCTTGTCGTTTGTACGTACATGATCCTACCTGTATCCAGTTTCACTCGTGCAGCTGTATTTTTTATACGAGCAGGCAAATTTTCATATTGAGTTTATTAAGATTAGGTTGGTATTGCACATATTATAAAGGATGTGATGGCGTCTAATTGTTAAAACTGACAAATGCTTTCTTTTTCTGGCTTTCTGCAAACTGAACGTCATGTTGCATTGATAACGTTTGTTAATTAATTGTAATGTCAACTAATGAACTTCTGTTATGCAATTTACTATGCATGTATAGCTGCATAGGTGATTCTTTACCCAACTTTGTGGCACTTGTGGATCATACAATGCAAGAACTTGTTTACAGTGACAACATCCATATTGTGGACAAAGGACTTCACAAATATATTTTTTAAAGATAAGGTTAATAATTCTGTTCTTTTGCAGGGTAATATACACAAAGGACTTCACAAATTTAGGTCATGTTTGGTTTACAGTTTTTAGTTTTGAATTTTCGTCCATGTATATTGTGAAAAATGACCATTTTAGAAAACGAATTTAACACACAAAATAGAAAACAACTTTTTTTCATTTTTCGTGTTTTGAGAAATAACGGAAGCACGAGCAACAATTCATCCTTCTGTCGTTCCTCCATCCACTTCATGGTCCCCTCCAATCTTCCGTTCATCCCTTCCGACCTTCCTTCATTCTTCTCATATTTTGTAATTAATGTTTAAAACTCAAAACACAAAATACAAAATAAACCAAACGGCCCTGTCTTGTTAAAAGTCATTTTGGTTCTTCTGCACAATATTGTTGTGGGAGATTGGATACACCCATACCTATTAATAGTATTAATTCAGTAGATTGTAATACAAGTCCAGATAAAATTTCTACTTTTGATCTATAGCATAGAAGGTTGAGTCACCAAGCGATGCCAGTTGTAAAGAAAGTGCTTAATGAGAATTAAATTACTTGTTGATATGCATCTTTACTATATGTATGTGGATCATGTCAATTAGGAAAAAGTCATAAACTACCATTTCTCTACTCTAATACAAAATATACAAAACCACTAGAACTTGTTGAATGGGGTCCCTCGCCAATGAGTTCTGATTTTGGGTTTAAGTACTATGTGACTTTTGTAGATGCTTTTTCGAGGCATACTTAGATACATTCTTAAGAATAAGTCACTGACACACGAAGTCTTTATGCATTTCAAATCTAAGACAAAACTATAATTAGATGGCAAGTTAAAAATATTTAAATCGGATCGGGGTGGAGAATTCACAAACTTGCAATCATATTTTGATTTAAATGGTAGAGTATCATGTCCTCATACCTTTGAGTAGAATGGCATAGTTGAGAGAAAGCACAGGCATATTGTGGAATTGGGACCAACACTCTAAGCTCAGGCCTCGCTTCCGCTCAAATTTTGGCCTGATGCTTTTTCTACTGCTATCCACTTAATAAATAGATTTCCCACTTCTGTGCGTTCGCATAAATGTCCAATAGAAATTTTATATAATGTCAAACCTAATTATAAACGGTTAACTGTATTTGGAAATGTCTATGTTTTTCTTTCCCGAGACCTTACGAGTTCAATAAACTTGATTTTAGATCATCTTCTTGCACTTTTCTAGGTTACGGTCCTAAACATAAGGGGTATAAGTGTTTAGACATCAAAGGAAATTTTTTTGTTTCTAAGCGTATTGTGTTTGATAAGTCATTTTTCCCTTTTTCAAATAAAATAGATAAATCTGCTAAAAAAGTACACAACACTGGTGTATGCTTACCACTTATTCCTTTAGCCTCTATAAAAATAATGAAATTAAACCTGTTTTAAAGTCATCTGAAAGAAGAAACTCATCTATGGAAACTTCAAATAATGAAATTCCACCAAATGAAACTATTATAGCTGAGTCTCGTCTCTTAGATAAAAGTATGCATCATCATACTAATGAATCTATTGAGATTAATAAACCTACACACCCTAGTCATCCTATGATGACAAGTGCGAAGAGTGGTATTTGCAAATCCAAGATTTATGAAGTTAACCTAGCAGTTGAAGAACCAACCACTCACATTGAAGCTATGTAAGATAAAAACTGGAAAAATGCTATGAATGCTGAATACAATGCCCTTATGAGCAACGATACTTGGAGTCTTGTTCTTCTACCCGAAGGTAAAAAGTCAGTTGGATGCAAATGGATGTTTAAACTAAAGAAAGATCTTGATGGTTCGGTTGCTAGATATAAAGCAAGATTAGTCGCAAAAGGTACTCACAAACTCCCACTTTTGATTTCACTGAAACTTTCTCATCTGTTGTAATGCCAACAACCATTAAGAGTTATAATAAGTGTGGCTCTCTCAAGAAATTGGCAAATAAAACAATTAGATGTCGACAATGCATTTTTAAATGGGGAGTTACATGAAGAAGTTTACATGAATCAGGCACCAGGTTTTGAGATAGGAGGAAAAAGACTAGTTTGCAAACTTCATAAAGCCTTATATGGATTGAAACAAGCTCCTAAAGCCTAGTTTGAAAGGCTAAAAGTTCTCTTATAAATCCCAATTTCATATCAAAGTCCGACCAATCATTATATATGAGATGTACAAAATATTTGATGGTATTCATTCTAGTATATGTTGATGGTATAATAATTACTGGAAGTGACGATGTAGAAATCAGACAAATGATTCAACTATTGAACAAGTCATTTTCCTTAAAATACTTGGGCAACTTAAGTTATTTTCTAGGTATTGAGTTAAAGGAACTCGACAAGGGAGACCTAATCTGTCACAAAATAAATACATACTTGAACTACTAAATAAAGTGAAAATGGTAAATGCCAATTCATTACCTACACATATGATAAGTAGCTTGCATTTATCAGCAAACAAGGGTCATGCTATTGAAAACACTTCTGAATATAGAAGTGTGGTAGGTGCTCTACAATATATAACCATAACCAGACCTAAAATTTCTTTTAGTGTTAACAAAGTATGTCAAGTTATGCAAAGAGCTTTAGATGAACATTGGAAAGTAGTTAAAAGAATTCTCAGGTATTTGAAAGGTACCATTGATCATGCTATAACTTTGAGCAAGTCAGATAAGTTTAGTATTGTTGCATTTTCAGATGCAGATTGGGGTGATGATAGGAGATCTACTACTGGTTATTTTGTATTTCTTGGTAAAAATTTAGTATCTTGGTTTTTAAGAAGCAACATGCTATTTCTAGATCTAGCACAAAGGCAGAATACAGAAGTTCGGCAAGTGTTACAGCTGAAACTAATATAGCTTCAATCATTGTTGTATGAAATTAAAATAAATTTAACAATGGTTCTTATAGTGTGGTGTGATAATACGAGCATGGTTACCTTATCAGCAAATCATGTGTTACATTCAAGAACAAAACTTATATAACTAGATTTATATCTTGTAAGAGAGAGTTTTAGAAAGAAAACTTATTGTTAATCTCGTTCCAGCAAGAGATCAAGTTGCAGATGTTCTTAATAAGCCTTTACCTTTCAATTAATCTGATAAATACAAAAGAAAACTCATAGTTAGAGGCTTTTGTGCAGACAAGGATGTGAATCAAAAGGGAACCTGAAACAAGAGAGAAACAATTGGGGACATAAGGTTGAGGGGGAGAATTAGATTACATGTTTTGTTTTGGGTAATCGTTTGTAACTAACTAACAAATATAGTTTTATTATTTTGACTTACTGAATAACAAACCAATAGCAGCAACCCTTTTGGGGTATATATACTTCTATATTGTGTAGTCATAATAATAAGAGTTTCTCTTGTTAAATTTTGGCGACACTATATAGAGAATTGTAGAGGTCGGAAGTAGCTTCGTAACGGAGAAAATGGTTCGCAAATCGGAGTTCGGAGGTGGAAGTTATAAGGGAAAAGGTGAAGTGGGCTGAATAGACAGGGTCAGACATCTGAGGAAAAATTCAGATGTCTGACCCTTCGGCAAATCTGCACCAGACCTGTTCTAGAGAATGAGGTCAGAAGTCTGACAAAAAGGGTCAGACGTATGAGTCTGCGCAGAATTGATTTCAGAGCCTTTAGTCAGACGTCTGGCCAAATGGTCAGACGTCTAAGCTGAAGAGAAACTTTTCCAGTAACTTAAGTCAAATGTCTGACCACTTTGGTCAGACGTCTGAGGCGACTTCCGTCTGTTTTTCACGCGTGGACTTGGCGTGAAGATTTTTGATATCTGTAGGGGCAATTTCGGAACATTGCCTAGGGTTTCTGTTCTCCTATATAAGCTAGCTTCAGGTTCCAGATCTGACGCGTGCAAGCGACTGCAAGAGATTAGCCTCCACAAATTAGGGTTTATCAAAACCTAATTTTCTTCAATTCTCTTCTTCACAAATCAATTTCTAATTAGAAATTTGATCATTGTAATCAATCTCTTGTACACTTCTCATCGATATTAATAAAAGCTCTCTCTTAAAGTGGATGTATACTAACACAATGTTAGTGGAACCACTATAAATCGCTGTGTGATTTATTTTTCATTATTGCTTGATTTCTGAATTGCTTGTTTGGGATTGTGATTGTTTTTGGATTGGTTGAGATTGAAATTGAGCTATTGATTGGTTGTTTTTACACTTCTTGCCATGATCCCGTCTTCCGCTGTGCTTGTGGAATTTCGATTTGAGTGGTCTCCAGTTGGAATCTCGTCCCAACATTTGGTATCAGAGCATTGGTGTTAGTAGGTGGTTGTAGAAATGCCTGAATCAAGTAGTAACTCAAGTAGTTCCGCAATGGGTAATCCAAGTGGTGTAGCTCCTTATGTATGTGGTTCGTATGCAACTTCAGGGTCACAATTGGTAATAGACAAGTGGAATGGCGATAATGATTTTGAAAAATGGCAATGGAAGATGAAAGCGGTTCTAAGGAGGAATCGGGTGCATAGGGTAGTGTTTGACACACATTTGTTGCCAGCGGACATCTCAGATGTTGAGAGAGAGGAGATGGAAGAGTGGGCATTCACTACACTTCAACTGGCTATGGGAGAGAATGTTATCTCTGAAATTAGTGGTGAGACAACCGCTAAGGGTATTTGGGACAAGTTAGAGGAGTTGTATATGAAGAAGTCACTGACTAATCATTTGATCTTATTGCGAACGTTCTTCACCTATAAGATGAAGGAAGGTACTTCGCTAAAGGCACACTTGAATACTTTTGATGATTTGCTAATGAAGATGAAGGTGGTAGATTTGAAGATTGAGGAAGAGCAAAAGGCGATGATATTGTTGTGTTCGTTGCCGGATCGCTATATAGGTTTCTCAAATAGTTTGATCTATAGCCGGGATACATTGACACTCGATGATGTCAAGACAGGTCTTCTTAGCGAGAAGTTATGGGATCAAATGAAGGAGTTAGGTGATGGAGGTAGTGGTGCTAGTAATGGTCATGGTTTATTTGTGGAGAAGGAGAGGTACGCAAAGAAGGAGAACCGGGGGCGTTCTAAATCAAGGAACCCGGGTTGGAGAGGAAAGTCGAAGGAAAGAAAAGGCAAGTGCTATATTTGCAAGAAGCTCGGTCATTGGAAAAATGAGTGTCTGGAAAAAGAGAAGGCAAAGAAGAAAGTGGCATCTTCATCAGTAGCGGTGGAGAGTGGAGTTGGTGAGGGAGATGTAGATGTTTTGTCGGCGGTAGCATCGAATGTTTCGGGTAGCGAATGGGTGCTCAATTCGGGGGTGTCTTATCATATGACGCTAAATAGGAATTGTTTTTCTTCTTACATCGACAAAGAAGGAAATTCAATTGTTATGGGAAATGGTGCTATTTGCAAGTCGAAAGGCATTGGTTCAGTGAAAATTAAGATGTTTGACGGAGTGGTTCATACTCTCACTAATGTACGCTATGTTCAGGGACTTAGGAAGTCTCTTATCTCTTTGGGGCAGCTGGATTCTTTAGGTTGTAAAATCACTATTGAGAGTGATAGCTTGTGGGTTTCAAAAGGGGCGCTTGTGGTGATGAAGGGTGCTAGGACTCATGGTATTTATTTGCTTCAAGAAGTGACTGTAGAAGGTGAAACTTGTATAGGAGTTGATAGTTCTCGTGGCTTGGATGCGACTAGGTTGTGGCATTTGAGGTTAGGTCATGTCTCGGAGAGGAGTTTGGACGTTCTTCGGAAGAGGGAGATGATCAATGGAGAAAGTTTCAACAAGTTAGAGTTTTGCGAAGAATGCGTCATGGAGAAGTAAACTAAAGTTTCATTCGGTGAGGGAAAGCATGATTCGAGAAGGGTTCTTGAGTATGTTCACAGGGATGTTTGGAGACCTGCACCAGTGGCTTCTTTAGGTGGAGCTCGCTATTATATTTCCTTTATATATGACTTTTCTTGGAAAGTTTGGGTGTATGTAATGAAGGCCAAGTCGGAGGCATTTGCAAAGTTCAAAGCGTGGAAGGCTCTTGTTGAGAATGAGAGTGGCAAGTATTTGAAGGTTCTAAGGTCTGACAATTGCGGAGAGTATGTTTCCGGAGAATTTTTGGAGTTTTGCAAGCATCATAGTATTCGGAGGCATTTTACTACACCTGGAGATCCGCAGTCGAATGGTGTTGCGGAGAGGATGAATCGTACTCTACTTGAGAAAGCTCGATGCTTGAGATTGGCATCGGGTTTGACTAAGGAATTTTGGGCTGAAGCTTTGTCAACTGCAGTGCATATTATTAATCGAATTTCGTGCTCAGCTATTGGTAACAAAATTCCGGAGGAAGTGTGGTAGGGAAAGAGCATTAACTTGAGTTATCTTCATGTGTTTGGTAGTCCTGTTTATGTTCATGATCTAGGAAATGATAAGCTTGAACCTAGAGCTTTCAAAGGGATTTTGCTTGGCTTTACAGATGGAGTAAAAGGCTATCGGATTTGGAATTCGAAAACAAAGAAGGTAGTAAATTCTTGTCATGTTACTTTTGATGAGTCAGCATTGTTCAAGGAGAATAGAAGCTCATCGGATGTTCCGGACTTGGTTCATGATGAATCAAAGGAGAAGGAAATTATTTCCACATTTTGTCCAAGGAGTAGAGAGAGTAGAGTGGTTGGAGATGCTTGTGAGGAGGTAGCGGTTGATGTTACATCACATAGTCCATAGGGTGCCTCTAGTAGTGTTAGTGATGTACATGATTCTAGAGAAGATTCGGTTCAAGGTGGAGCTGAAGGGAGTTTGGGTGATGGTATTGCTACTCGGGTTGGTCGTCGTACTATAAGGCCACCCGAAAGATATGGTGATTGGAACTATCTTAGCTTTTGTGATAATTTGGACTATGCTCTTCATGTAGTCCAAGATGAGCCGATGGACCTTGATGACGTCATGGAGTCGAGTGATAGCTCGAATGGATTTGTGCCATGGAGGAAGAGATGCAATCATTGTTGAAGAATCAAGCTTGGGATTTGGTTCCACTTCCTAAAGGAAACTGTGCTATTGGATGCAAATGGACATACAAGGTGAAGGACGATGGGAGATACAAAGCTAGACTAGTGGCTAAGGGGTTTGCACAAAGGAAGGGAAAGGAGTATGATAAGATATTCGCACCGGTTGTGCGTGTTGAATATGCGAGTATATGATTTTTGTTTGATGATAATAAACATATATATATTCATTTAAATGTATTTGTTAATGTACTATTTTATTTTTCACATAATTAAATAAATATTTGCTGAATAAAATAAACAACATGAAATTTAAATTCAAACAGATATTTTATTCAAACAAATATTTATTACAATTTTGAATAGTACAAATTTGAGCTCTCACTATATATATATACAAATTTCAATTTCATCACAATTTCAATTACATCACAATTTATCATTTACATTAGCACCTCACTACATATCACTCATTCACTCGTATTTTATCTTCAACTCCATTCCAGATTGAATCCAACATCTGAGCTATCTGCAAAAAATATACATTGACGCAGTAAAATTGAAAATGAAATATTTTTGCAGTGTAAAATAAAATGTATTTTGAAAATATTATTTGCCTCAGTTATTTGGGTTGCTCGTCATCATTTAATTTTGAATTCATCATACACGAACAGCTTGTGACATGCACAGTGTATCACTATACATGCCATAAGGCCGTGCACACCAATGTACACTTGATAAAATTACAGGGACAAGTGAGCACAAGGTCAAACCCAAATCATGCCGGGTTCAACTCAAGTGAAATCACGATACGAGCACAAGGTCAAACCCGAGCTATAGGCTGGATTCAACACAGGTGCAGTTCAAAATGTACAAGTTCATTAATTGGTCAAGACAACTAAAACAGAGTCAAAACCATATGAGAACTGGACTGCAAATATCACAAATGCACAATAGCACAGACCACACTCGAGTACACATGAAGACAACTCAAACTCAAGAAACAAGTTCATCATGCAATAGCAAGTGATAAACCAGAAAATCAAAATGTTCAACCCAGACTGGTCAGAGAAACCATAGTACAAAGTGGTGAATGCAAATACAGGTACAACATAATGCACCAGTGGACAAATAAATGAAACTGACCAGGCAGAACCAAAAAGCAACCATATGTGCAAAGATGCACATAAATCATGGAACAACAAATCATGAACGTGAAATCAAAATATACATAAGGAAATGGTCAACCGAATCAGGTCAGTCCCAAGAATAAACCAACAAAGGCAAAAACAGGCAAGTACAACTCTAATTGGAGGCACACAGAGGCAAGCTCAAATCAATGCACACACATACATATGCATGTGTACACATGATGAAGGGATAAGCGCGTGCACCAGCGAAACAAAGACCAGACTCCATGCAGACCTGACTGCAAGTGCAAAGCAACATTGAAGCAACTCGAGCTCCAAACAGTACACAAGTGAATGAATGACAACATGTACATAATGTCAACCACAAGACATATACAAGTGCAGATATATCTACAAAAGTGTAACCAGTGACAGTGATCAAGTGCAAGTGAAACACAAGAGTACAAGTCCAAATACAACAACACACAATAAACCAGTTCAAAGTTCAGACAAGTTCAGATATGAAACAGGGATAACAGTGGTGTAGCATATACATGTGTAGTGAAGACAACTACAAGTATCAAGTCGAGTCAAAGCCAGAGCTACCGAACATATGAACAGTTCGATATGTCAAGGCTAAAATCGAACAAAGACAGGGGTAGCAGTTTCAAAGTAATCAAAGCCAACAGAGAATTCAAAGCAATAGTTAAATGCCGAAGTCAACATAATGTCAAGTTTAAATGTCGAAAGCAAATATTTTCACAAAATCAATTACGAACAAATACCGAAGTCATTAGAATTCACAGAACCAAAAATGCCAGCAAAATCAATTCAACACCGTGGTGGCCGAGGAAGTCGAAACCAAAGCCGTGATTGTCAAGAAATTGAACAGTTCGAAATCGAAGCCGTGTCAACCAAGTAACACGAAAATATACGAATTGAACAAGTCAGTAAACATCAACAACATTCAATCATAATCAAGTGGCCGAGATAAATCAGTTGACAAATTCAAACAAATACATACGAACGAAATTATAGGGGATTAAACCCTATTTAAACCCAATCATCATCGGCCTAACAATCCATCGAGTTCAAGCAAGAACATCAGAAAAAGCAAAAGGGATAAATTACATACCCAAGTCAAGTTCGAACTCGATCAATTTTGAAGAAGCCGAAAGCATATCAAGAGACAAACGATCGACAAAAGCAAGGAACGAGAAACATCTATTCGATCGAACAAAGCCGACATCTTCAAAATTTCCAAAGCCCTAACTATTGAAAGAAGAACGAGCAGCCATTTTCAAAGAGGAGTCGGACCGAAGGAATAAAAAGGAGAAAGGGATTATCTTATCACTTATTTGTTTTATTGGGCCGGCCTTTTTATTTTTAAGGGCTTTAGTTAATTAGGGTTTTAGATTGTTTAGTTGTTTTTAAATTGTCTTTAAATTTGTATTTTTCTTTTAAAAGGTTGTAATTTCTAGTTGTGTGACTAGGGGACAAACTATGTGGCGTAGTTTGAGAATTCGCAACTTGGTGGCTGAGTTATGGCAGGGTTTTGAGCGTAGATTTAAGGTTAGTCGATAGCGGGTGTCGCGAGTTTACGTGTGTAAGCGTCTGAGTACTTAACTTTTTAGTAGAAACCTTAGGGGCAGCACGCAGGCAGGGTTTTGCCGAAGCTGGGTAAATCTGTGTGTTCTGTTTTTATATTCTGCTATATCTGCACTGCTATTATTCTGCTGTGATGTGTGTTGAAATTATTTTATATAAACTTCCACAATAATTGTTATAATTGATAGTATCACCCTATTCACCCCCCCCCTCTAGGGTGAAGTCGATCCTACAAGTGGTATCAGAGCTAGGAACAAAAGCCATTTTCTGTTTTAAAATTTTGACTTTTCAAAAGCAAATTTTTGTTTTAAAAATTTGAATTTTTAAAATGGCTTCTTTTAATAATGCTTTTGCAGAGGGTCAGTCCATAGTTAGACCACCAATGTTCAATGTTGAATATGCTTACTGGAAAAATAGGATGAAAATTTTTCTGAAAACCATTGATGCTTGGAATATAGTTGAGACAGGTTATAGAGCACCAACTATAGTTGTAGATGATCAGGAAATAGATAAACCGATAGATCAATGGACAGATTTAGAAAATAGACTACAGAATGCTAATGCTAAAGCTATGAATTCTATTATTTATTCATTGGATCAAATTGAATTTAATCGTGTCTCACATTATCTAACTGCATAGGAAATATGGCACACACTCGAAGTGACTTCCGAAGGAACATCTCAAGTCAAAGAATCTCGCCTTGCCATGCTGAGTAGCGAATACGAGAATTTCACAATGGCCAAGGAAGAAAATGTCAAGGAGATGTATGGACTACTTTCCAATATCGTATATAAATCAGAAGCTCTTGGAAAATCATACACCGAATTGGAATAGTCCGAAAAATCCTCAGAGTCCTTCCATGGAATTTTGAAGCCAAAGTCACTGCCATTCAAGAATCAAAAGATTTGAAACAAATCAAAGTTGAAGAACTCATCGGAAATCTCACCACTTATGAGCTAGAAATGAAATTCAAGGAAGAGTGTGAAGGAGGTGATACTCGAAAGAAATCGATAGCTCTCAAAGGAACAACAGAAAGTGATGGTGATGATGATGATGGAGCAGCTGAGCTGGCACTATTAATGAAGAAATTCAAAAGGTGGAATCGCAGATATGGAAATCCAGCTCTAAATCAAAAACTGAAAAGCAGAATAGTTAAAGTTCTAGACAACCCAGAAGAATGGGAGATCATTTACCACAAGTGCAATAAACCTGGCCACATCAAGCCCAATTGTCCTCAGAATCGACACGGCCAAGAAAAGAGATCAAAAAGAAGAAGTTTTTCAGCCACGTGGAATATAAGTGATGAAGATAATAAAAGCACTAGCAGTGAGAGTGAAAATGCAGATCTGTGCCTTCGAGGTAATATGATTGATAGCGATGATAAAGATGAGCCAAGCGAGGTATCAAAACTCATTCACTCAGAATTACTTATATATTTCCACAAAGTAAATGGCTGTTTTGAACGACTTAGGGAGAAATACACTAAAATCGAATCACAAAGAGATACTTTGATAGATTTGAATAAACAGCTTGATCAATTAGTTAAAAACTATCAAAGCAAAACCCCTAAGTGTGATAAGTGTCCAACATTCGAAAAAGAGATTAAAAAATCAGAAATTAAAATTAAATCGCTTAAAAATGATATTCCGATTTTGAAGAGAGTGAAAACACTAGAAGAGAAAATTCTATTAAAAGGTGCACTCAATTATTGAACGAAAACGAATCACTCAAAACACAAGTCCAACAACTGTCGACGACTTTAGGAAAATTTTCAAAAAGTGAAAGATCGTTGAATATGCTATTAGGGAAACAAACTGTTAATACAGTTAGACAAGGACTTGGATATAACCAATCTGAACCTGTAAAAAGCAAAATTAATAAAGTCAAATCCGAGTGCATAGTTTGTAGAAAAATTGGACACAATCAAAATATTTGTTGGTATAGATCCAAACACGTGAAAACCATTCCAATTTGGGTTCCAAAAGGCACAAATATAAAATCCCTCAAAGTTAAACAAATCTGGGTGCCAAAAGGAACATATATAAATAGTTTTGGGTCTCCATAAACTTATTTTTCAAAATCTATTGCCACTAACAATCATGGTCCTATAAAAACAAACAGGTCACAAAATTCTTTCATCATGTAGGTGTGGTGGCAGGCTAAGGAACAACAACAGTGTTATCTGGATTCTGGTTGTTCCAAGACACACAACGGGCGACAAATTAAAGTTCCTTAGCCTAGTATAATGGTGGCAGAATCACAATAGGCAACAAACGAAAAATTATCGGCAAAGGTAAAACAGGTAATGGTTATTTATTTTGAACGATTATATTAAATGTGATAATCTGCACCATAATCTGAATTAAATCAATCAGTTATGTGATAAAGAAATGAATGTTGATAACTAATCTGACCCCCTACTAATTATCGAAAAGATAAATATTGAATGAAAAAGTGATGAGTGTTGATATTAATCATATATTATAACTTGAGGCAGTATAATTAGTAAATTTCTTTAGAAATTTAAACAAGAGTTATAAAAACTTTTTAATGGCAAAAATTCCATGACCATTTCTATTTCTATCATATTTCTATCGACCATCACTCATCAAAATCCAATATAGTATGTTTATATGTGGTATTTTAAACGGGAAATTATGAGCTTTCATTTTATTATATTTTTAGCAAATAAAAACATCCAAAGTATTCACTCTCATTTAAAAGTCCCCACGGTTATGCATGTGTGAATTACTTGGAATTTTTGAGTATGTGCTTTCATGCTCATTTAAAAGTCCTCATGGTTATGCATGTATGGAACGCATATCAAAATTGATTGATTAAATAGACAAGTTGATTCTAATCCCATTTAAAAGTCCTCACGATTATGCGTAGTTAGAAGATACTTGAATTCATTTTTTGAAAAAAAATTTGGAATACTACTAATCTCATTTAAAAGTCCTAACGGTTATGCATGGTTAGTAGATATTCAAATTTCTGAAATAAATATACCACAAATAGACAAAACTATATGGTTTTATATGATGACATCATCCCTACCATTCTAAAGTGGAATATGCATCAAACAGAGTATTTATGATTTTTGTTTGATTTTTTTATTGAAATTTAATATTTATACTCAATTGGGTATTAATGTTGTATTAATGTCTATAACTTTATCTCTATTTTTTTAACACTATTATTCTTTTGCTGATAACAAAAGGGGGAGAGAAAAGTTAAGATTTTGGCAAATAAAGGTCAAATATTTTCTATTTGCATCTAAGCTCATTTGCATATTTTTTATTTACATGCATATATGAAGGGGGAGCTTTGTGTAGAGAGAGCATTCAAATAAGGGGAGCAAATTGAATGATCAAATACATTTAATAAATTCAAAATCTTAAATATATGTTTGTTATCATCAAAAGGGGGAGATTGTTGAATATGCGAGTATATGATTTTTGTTTGATGATAATAAACATATATATATATATATATTCAATTAAATGTATTTGTTAATGTACTATTTTATTTTTTACATAATTAAATAAATATTTGCTGAATAAAATAAATAACACGGAATTCAAATTCAAACAGAAATTTTATTCAAACAAATATTTATTACAATTTTGAATAGTACAAATTTGAGCTCTCACTATATATATACAAATTTCAATTACATCACAATTTCAATTACATCACAATTTATCATTTACATTAGCACCTCACTACATATCACTCATTCACTCGTATTTTATCTTCAACTCCATTCCAGATTGAATCCATCATTTGAGCTATCTGCAAAAAATATACATTGACGTAGTAAAATTGAAGATGAAATATTTTTGCAGTGTAAAATAAAATGTATTTTGAAAATATTATTTGCCTCAGTTATTTGGGTTGTTCGTCATCATTTAATTTTGAATTCATCATACACGAACAGCTTGTGACATGCACAGTGTATCACTGTACATGCCATAAGGCCGTGCACACCAATGTACACTTGATAAAATTACAGGGACAGGTGAGCACAAGGTCAAACCCAAATCATGTCGGGTTCAACTCAAGTGAAATCACGATACGAGCACAAGGTCAAACCCGAGCTATAGGCTGGATTCAACACAGGTGCGGCTCAAAATGTACAAGTTCATTAATTGGTCAAGACAACTAAAACAGAGTCAAAACCATATGAGAACCAGACTGCAAATATCACAAATGCACAAAAGCGCAGACTACACTCGAGTACACATGAAGACAACTCAAACTCAAGAAACAAGTTCATCATGCAACAACAAGTGATAAACCGGAAAATCAAGATTTTCAACCCAGACTGGTCAGAGAAACCACAGTGCAAACTGGTGAATGCAAATATAGGTACAACATAATGCACCAGTGGACAAATAAATGAAACTGACCAGGCAGAACCAAAATGTAACCATATGAGCAAAGATGCACATAAATCATGGAACAACAAATTATGAATGTTAAATCAAAATATACATAAAGAAATGGTCAACCGAACCAGGTCAGTCCCAAGAATAAACCAACAAAGGCAAAAACAAGCAAGTACAACTCTAACTGGAGGCACACAGAGGCAAGCTCAAACCAATACACACACATACATATGCATGTGTACACATGATGAAGGGATAAGCGCGTGCTCCAGTGAAACAAAGACCAGACTCCACGCAGACCTGACTGCAAGTGCAAAGCAACATTGAAGCAACTCGAGCTCCAGACAGTACACAAGTGAATGAATGACAACATGTACATAATGTCAACCAGAAGACATATACAAGTGCATATATATCTACAAAAGTGTAACCAGTGACAGTGATCAAGTGCAAGTGAAACACAAGTGTACAAGTCCAAATACAACAACACACAATAAATCAGTTCAAAGTTTAGACAAGTTCAGATATGAAACAGGGATATCGAAAGCAAATATTTTCACAAAATCAATTACGAACAAATACCGAAGTCATCAGAATTCACAGAACCAAAAATGCCAGCAAAATCAATTCAACACCGTGGTGGCCGAGGAAGTCGAAACCAAAGCCGTGATTGTCAAGAAATTGAACAGTTCGAAATCGAAGCCGTGTCAACCAAGTAACACGAAAATATACGAATTGAACAAGTCAGTAAACATCAACAGCATTCAATCATAATCAAGTGGCCGAGATAAATCAGTTGACAAATTCAAACAAATACATACGAACGAAATTATAGGGGATTAAACCCTATTTAAACCCAATCATCATCGGCCTAACAATCCATCGAGTTCAAGCAAGCAAATCAGAAAAAGCAAAAGGGATAAATTACATACCCAAGTCAAGTTCGAACTCGATCAATTTTGAAGAAGCCGAAAGCATATCAAGAGACAAACGATCGACAAAAGCAAGGAACGAGAAACATCTATTCGATTGAACAAAGCCGGCATCTTCAAAATTTCCAAAGCCCTAACTATTGAAAGAAGAACGAGCAGCCATTTTCAAAGAGGAGTTGGGCCGAAGGAATAAAAAGGAGAAACGGATTATCTTATCACTTATTTGTTTTATTGGGCCAGCCTTTTTATTTTTAAGGGCTTTAGTTAATTAGGGTTTTAGATTGTTTAATTGTTTTTAAATTTGTATTTTTCTTTTAAAAGATTGTAATTTCTAGTCGTGTGACTAGGGGACAAACTATGTGGTATAGTTTGAGAATTCGCAACTCAGTGGCTGAGTTGTGGCAGGGTTTTGGGCATAGAGTTAAGGTTAGTCGATAGCGGGTGTCATGAGTTTACGTGTGTAAGCGTTTGACTACTTAATTTCTAGTAGAAACCTTGGGGGCAGCACGTAGGCAGGGTTTTGCCGAAGCTGGGTAAATCTGTGTGTTTTGTTTTTATATTCTGCTATATCTGTGCTGCTATTATTCTGCTGTGATGTGTGTTGAAATTATTTTATATAAACTTCCGCAATAATTGTTATAATTGATAGTATCACCCTATTCACCCCCCCCCACTCTAGGGTGAAATCGATCCTACAATGCGCCATACTTCTATCCGGATATTACTTGCTATAGTTGTTATTCACGACTTGGAGTTGGAGCAACTTGATGTGAAACCCGCCTTCTTGGATGGTGACTTGGATGAAGACATCTACATGGAGCAGCCGGAAGGTTTTGTTGTGGATGGTAAGTCAAATTTGGTTTGCAAGTTGAAGAAATCACTATATGGATTAAAGCAATCACCTAGACAATGGTACAAGAGGTTTGATCATTTTATGCTTGAAAATGGTTTTGATAGAAGCATCAAAGATGCTTGTGTTTATTTCAAGAAGTTGAGAAATGATTGTTGCGTGTATTTACTCTTGTATGTGGATGACATGCTCATTGCTTCTAAGGATAAAAATGAAATCAACAAGCTAAAACTGAGTTTGAAATCACAGTTCGAAATGAAGGATCTTGGAGAAGAAAGAAGGATATTGGGCATGGAAATTGTAAGGGATCGAAAGCATTTTGAGTTGAAACTAACTCAAAAGGAGTACATTGAGAAAGTGCTTTGCAGGTTTAGCATGGAGAATGCAAAGGCGTCAAATACACCTTTACCTTTGCATATGAAGCTTTCGAGTAAAGGATCACCTATCTTGGAGAAAGACAAGGCTTATATGGCAAAGGTACCATATGCTAGTGCGGTTGGAAGTCTAATGTACGCTATGGTGTGTAAAATGCCCGATATTGCAAATGCCATCGGGATGGTTAGTCGATACATGGCTAATCCGGGGAAATCGCATTGGGAAGCTGTGAAGCTTATACTGAGATATCTTAGAGGCACATCATCTCATGGTCTTGTTTTTGGCGGTAGTAAGGCAATGGATTGCAAGTTGGTTGGTTATTGTGATTCAGACTACGCCAGTGATAGGGATCGAATAAAATCAACTTCCGGATATGTCTTCACACTTGGGGGTACAACCATAAGTTGGAGATCGAGATTGCAGACCGTAGTTGCTTTATCCACTACGGAGGCGGAGTTGATAGCCGCAGTGGAGGCGGCAAAGGAGGCACTCTATTTGAAGTGATTGTTGTGTGACTTGGGATTCGGGCATGATTGTATTGATGTTTGATGTGATAGCTAGAGTGCTATTCACTTGGCATAGAATTTGACATTTAGCTCACGGACAAAGCATATTGAGGTGAGAGAGTCATTTCTAGTAGCCATGGATGAGGATAAGCAAGTATATCTTCGGAAAGTGCACACAAAGGATAACGCGGTGGACATGTTCACTAAGGCATTTCCGGTTGGGAAGTTCGAGCATTGCTTGAACTTGATTCGCTTGGAGAAGTGCTAGGTGCCACGGGGTAGCACGGTTAAGGTAGGAGCTTGGTGGTAGATGAGGAAGAGTATCGGTAAGAGATTGAGGTTCTATCTTCTTGGTAAGTGCTAGCCTTTGGTGAGATAGCTTAGGATTTGGATGTTTTCAACATTTCATTAGCGGGCGGGGGCTTTGCCTGAGCTCGTTGGTGGAGTGCAATGGGTGGTGGCTTTTCCGGAGCTCATTGGGATAGCATTCATGTTTGGTTGAAGGTAAAAGTGATAGTTGGTGCTATCGGTTATCATTGATGGTATGGTACCATTAGAGTTGGAGATAGATATAGTATCGAGGTGCAGTGTTAAACTTTGGCAACACTATATGGAGAATTGTAGAGGTCGGAAGTAGCTTCGTAACAGAAAACGATTCGCACATCGGAGTTCGGAGGTGGAAGTTATAAGGGAAAATGTGAAGTGGGCTGAATTGACAGGGTCAGACGTTTGAGGAAAAATTCAGACGGCTGACCCTTCAGCAAATCTGCACCAGACCTATTCCAGAGAATGAGGTCAGACGTCTTACCAAAAGGGTCAGACATCTGAGTTTGTGCAGAATTGATTCTAGAGCCTTTAGTCAGACGTCTGACCAAATGGTCAAACGTCTGAGCTGAAGAGAAACTTTTCCAGTAACTTAAGTCAGACGTCTGACCACTTTGGTCAGACGTCTGAGGCGACTTCCGTCTGTTTTTCACGTGTGGACTTGGCGTGAAGATTTTTGATATCTGCAGGGGCAATTTTGGAACATTTTCTAGGGTTTCTGTTCTCCTATATAAGCTAGCTTCAGGTTCCAGATCTGACGCGTGCTAGCGACTACAAGAGATTAGCCTCCACAAGTTAGGGTTTATCAAACCTAATTTTCTTCAATTCTCTTCTCCATAAATCAATTTCTAATTAGAAATTTGATCATTGTAATCAATCTCTTGTAATCTTCTCATCAATATTAATAAAAGCTCTCTCTTAAAGTGGATGTACACTAACACAACGTTAGTGGAACCACTATAAATCGCTGTGTGATTTATTTTTCATTATTGCTTGATTTCTAAATTGCTTGTTTGGGATTGTGATTGTTTTTGGATTGGTTGAGATTGGAATTGAGCCATTGATTGGTTGTTTTTACACTTCTTGCCACGATCCCGTCTTCCGCTGTGCTTGTGGGGTTTCGATTTGAGTGGTTTCCAGTTGGAATCCCGTCTTCCGCTTTGATACCAAACTCCACCTTGGCGAGCATTGCTCAAGTCACCTTGGAGTTACACCAGAGTCCTCTTCGCAGTTGGGTCAGGCTTCTACTTCGAGTTCTCATAAGCGGGGGAGCGGCTGCTGTGACGACCGCCCATGACCCCTGCACCGAATCTAAAGATAGTGCGCTGTAAAGTGTGCCAGGCGACCATGGACGATTGTCAAGGTAAGATTTAAAACAACAGAATCTATCGTATTACTCACAGCGCATGGACAAAATACAATAGAACATATGTATAGTGAAGCTTTACAGAACAAAATGACATCTTATAAAACTCCATAATAGTTGAATACAAGCATTCATATAGTCAATACATCCAGCCTCACTACATATCTCTCAGAGAAAACAAAACAGCGGAATATCCAGTACATATAATAAGAAGATAATATGCAACCCTCCAGCTCGTCTTCGATATCAGCATCGTGAGAAGAGAACAGCACCTGTCACCTGCTACCTAGTCTGCCCGTCCCAAAATGGACGAACAGCCCAAGGCAATAAGAATTAAAACATAAAGCCTTGAGTCAGACAACAGTCTTAGTGAGCAGTAAATTAACTAACAACATACCAAAAGAGCATAAAGGAAAAGGAATAGGAATACAACCCTCCCACTCCAACCTCATTCTACAGTGATAGCCCCCAGACACACACTAAGCAGAAGCAAACATAGCAGAGCATACAATTTAAAGTAAAGCAATTGTCACTCGAGTTAAGAGCGATGTTTTCCAAGTACAAATCCCAAGGTCTAAAACCAAGGTCAGATAAGCACCCAGGAAATACCGCTCTTGAGACCGAATGACGATACAACCAAACATCCATGACTCGGCTATCACTGTTATCATTGTTGCGATATCACCGTTAATTGAATGACCGGCACATTCTTTCAGCCGTCCGTCAAGGGCTAATGGTAACCCCGGTTCTAGACATAACTCCCGCACGTCATCGTGACCCGTGCCTAGGATTATCGAATCTACCCAGAGTACTTGACCATCAACTTAGTCTTTTGGGCGTCCCCATGTACTCTTGCTTAGAGCATGCTAGAACCTTCAACAACGATGAGATCTCAACCTCCTAGTCATCCTCCTCGACGACTATTGCCATACTAGCTCAAGCGCCTCTCGAGCATCCATTATCCTCAACTCGAATCATATCACCGAGTTATCAACATGCTTGGAATGATCCCGCCTGGATTAGACCAAGTCTTCATCATATGATGCCTCGCTTCATTACATCCTCGCAAAGCTTCATCTCAACTTCACATCATCAAATCTATGCATAGGAGCTTCATCATCCCGCTACATATGCCACGAGCAGCTTTTCCAATACAAGAGCCTTTCCCTTAGCTTTTGAATCACCTTCGATCTAAATCTAATCATCAATCATCTAGTTCATAACAATCAATCAAATCAAACATCAATCCAAGCAATCAAGCATTCAAAAATGATCTAAGTAGACAATTATAACAATAATGGCATTTTCGTAATTAAAGAGTTGAAAGTCCAATAAGCATGAAAACATGGATTATATCTCTACAAACTTGATGAATGAACTTGCATAGGTTAACATATGATAAAATGGATGTAACATCATCATGAACAATGGATCTATATGGATCTATACATAGGATGAAGAAAATGCATGGAAATCTCTATTTTAACACCAAATCGAGCCAACAATCCGATATACTCCTTTGGATCCGTGTGAGAGATAATCACCACTCACCAAATCACCTAAACAAACCCAAATCAACACGCTTCAGATCTGGACAGCGAAGGATGAAGCTTGATCTATCACAAATCCGCTTCAAATGAAGAAATCTCTCTTGAAAAGATGAAGATCTTCAATCTAAGCTCTTGAATCTTCAATCTTGATCTTCGATTTGGATGGAAGGAAGCACTAGATTAGAGTGGAGAAAAGAAGTGAAGAAGTGTAGAAGTCGAGCTCTCAAAATGGCAGCACTTCGTCGCTTCAAAAATCCGGATCCCAAAAAGTGAGAACAACCCCTCCTATTTATAGCAGAAATTTCCTTAAGTCGCTTAACTCGGCTATCTCCCTAGGTCGTTTCCGACCTAAGCCTCTCCGACCTAAGACTCTCCGACCTAACAGATGCACGACTTAACTCCTCAGCGACCTAACACTTAGGAAACCCAGCGACCTAACAACCTATCGACTTAACTACCTAAGACTCAGTTGGGTTGCGACCTAACACAAGACGACCTAAAACAACACGCGACCTAACACTTGAACTATCCTAGCGACCTAACAACTTAGCAACCTACGCGACCTAACACTGCTACGACCTAACACTTATGCGACCTATCTCCTTAGGTCGCTAACACGGCAACTCTTTAGGTCGCTAACAAGCTAATACCTTAGGTCGCTAACAAGCTAATACACTAGGTCGCTAACAAGCTAATACCTTAGGTCGCTAACAAGCTAATACACTAGGTCGCTAACAAGCTAATACACTAGGTCGCTAACAAGCTAATACACTAGGTCGCTAACAAGCTAATACACTAGGTCGCTAACTTTCCCAGCCGACCTAACCACACCCCCAGTAACCTCTAGGTCGCTAACTCGGAACCACTAGGTCGCTAACTTGCCCTGCCGACCTAGCACTTAGCTCACCGAAACTCTTAGGTCGCTAACTTGCCCTGCCGACCTAGCACTTAGTTCACCGAAACTCTTAGGTCGCTAACTTGCCCTGCCGACCTAGCACTTAGACAAATTTCCCTAAAAATCTGAAATGACTTAAAAATGCAAAAATTCCAGATTTTGACGAACTTGACGATCCGTAAAAATACGGGTCGTTACATTCTCTCCCCCTTAGGAATTTCGCCCCCGAAATCCCAAGCAATCAAAACTATTCTGTACGCCTACCATCCATAACAATCAACAAACCATGCATCCAATTCTAACTTAGCGTACAGAATTCTAAAACTTAGAACAAGTTACAATATCGCGAGATGAGACGACACCCTAGGGTCATACCTTGAAGTGTTCAGGATGAGCTGCCTTCATCCTCTCTTCCACTTCCCACGTACAGTCGTTATCATCATCACTCCATTGTATCTTGAGCAACTTAACTACCTTCCTCCTAAGCTGTTTCGTGTCGGTTTCAACAACACGAAGCGGCTTACGAGGTCTTCTATCAACTGGATCAACTTCTAAGTCTTCACAGCTATCAGCAGAAACCACTGTATTCGAGTCGTGCACATACTTCCGTAGATAAGATACATGAAAAACATTGTGCACACCCGACATCTTTTCAGGTAACTCCAACCTATAGGCGAGCTTTCCAATTCGCTCGATAATCGGGAATGGTCCAACAAATCTCGGAGTCAATTTACCTTTCTTCCCGAATCAGATAACATTCTTCAGTGGAGAAATCTTCACAAAAACCATATCTCCTACGTCGAATTCCAAATCCTTCCGACGCTTATCAGCATAACTCTTCTGACGGTCTTGGGCTGCCTTCATTCGTTGCCGAATGATCTCTATGAAATCTGAAGTCTGTCGAATCATCTCTGGCCCAAGCATCAGCTTTTCTCCAGTTTCCAACCAACCTGTTGGAGAGTTACACGGTCTTCCATACAATGCCTCATACGGTGCCATACCAATGCTTGACTGGTAACTATTGTTGTACGCAAACTCCACCAAATGAAGGTGATCTTCCCATGATCCTCCGAAATCCAAAACACAAGCTCTGAGGAGATCTTCCAAAACTTGGTTGACTCTCTCAGTCTGACTATCTGTTTGAGGGTGATAAGCTGTACTCAAACACAACTCGGTTCCCAACACTTCCTGGAAGCTCTTCCAAAATCCACTAGTGAACAATGGATCTCGATCGCTCACTATACTCTTCGGAATACCATGGAAACGAACTATCCACTTAACATACAACTCAGCCAACTTTGATGCAGTCCTAGTCGATCGAACAGGAATGAATCGTGCACTCTTAGTCAGACGATCTACAATGACCCAAATCCCTTCATTTTCCCGTTCTGGTTCTAGGCAATCCATCAATAAAATCCATCGACACTTGTTCCCACTTCCATGTAGGAACTTCTAAGGGCTGAAGCAATCCGCTTGGTTTCTTCTGTTCGGCTTTTACCAACTGGCAATTCATATACTTGGAAATGAAATCTCCAACATCCTTCTTCATGCCTTCCCAGTAGTAGGTTCTCTTCATATCCCGATACATCTTGTTTCCACCTGGATGAATTGTCAGCTTCGAGTGATGACTTTCCTTCAGGACTTCACTCCTCAATTCATCTATATCGGGAACAGCTAGTCGTCCTTGCTCTCGAAGCCAACCTTCTCTATCGACCTCAAATCTTTTATCCTTTTCTGGATCCAATCCAGATTCTAAATCACGGATAATATTGACAAGCTTATCATCTCGCTTTTGGCTCTCGCCAATCCTTTCCACAAGAGAAGGTCTTATCGATAAGTTTGCCAACATCTCAGGTTCCAATTCGCATCTAGGCCTGAAGTCAAATCCAGCCAAATACTCGAGATTCTTCCATTTAGAAAACATGGCTCCCAATCCTGCATGTCTTCGACTTAACGCATCTGCCACTGCGTTACCTTTTCCCGGAGTATAAGCTATACCAAAATCATATGATGCTAAAAACTCTAGCCAACGTTGCTGCCGAAGATTCAAATCCTTTTGGGAGAAAAGATACTTCAACGACTTGTGATCCGTAAACAACTCGAATCGAACTCCCAACAGATAATGTCTCCACATCTTCAGAGCAAATACAATCGCCGCCAATTCCAAATCATGAGTTGGGTAATTCCTTTCATGCGGCTTCAGTTGTCGACTGGCATACGCAACAACCTTATCCTTCTGCATCAGCACTGCTCCAAGTTCAGTACCACATGCGTCGGTGTAAACCACCATCTCATCATTCCCACTAGGAATAGTCAAAACAGGAGCACTCGTCAATCTCTCTTTCAGGATTCCGAAAGCTTGCTCACACTTAGCATTCCAACTGAACACTTGGTTCTTCTTCGTCAATCCTGTTAACGGTGCAGCTATCTTGGAGAAGTCTTTGATAAACCGTCGATAATATCCTGCTAATCCAAGAAAACTTCTCACATCCGATGCATTCTTAGGTCTAACCCAATCCTGGATTGCTGCCACCTTAGCGGGATCAACCGCTATTCCATTTCCAGAAATCACATGGCCTAAGAACCTCACTTCACTCTTCCAGAAGTGACACTTCGAAAACTTAGCCTTCAGCTGATGTTTTCGCAAGATCTCCAAAACAATACGCAAGTGCGTCTTGTGCTCTTCTTCCGTTCTGGAATAAATCAGAATATCATCCACGAACACAAGTACGAACTTGTTCAACTGATCTCTGAACACTCTATTCATAAGATCCACAAAATATGCTGGCGCGTTAGTCAATCCAAACGGCATTACCAGCCACTCAAAGAAACCGGATGGTGTCCTAAAAGCAGTCTTCGGCACACTATCCTTAGCCACTCTCAACTGGTGAAATCCCGTTGCCAAATCCATCTGAGAAAACACCTTAGCTTCGTGAAGCTGATCAAACAAGTCATCTATTCTCGGCAATGGATACTTGTTCTTCTTAGTCACCTTATTCAGCTCACGATAATCGACGCACAATCTCAACGACCCATCTGCCTTGGTTGCAAACACAACTGGTGCACCCCACTCGGACACACTACGCCGAATGAATCCTTTCTGTAAAAGGTCATCAACTTGCACCCTCAACTCCTGCTGTTCCCTAGGCGCCATCCGCCTAAGAGGCATCACAACAGGTCTGGCTCCTTCAACTAGATCTATACGAAACTCGATCTCACTATGCGGCGGCAACCCTTTGACTTCGTCAAAGACATCCTCGAATCTATTTGCGATCGGCACTAAAGACAGTCCATCCCGTGGAACAACTAGCGAATACATGAAGCTCATGAAGACGCCTTCCTCATGCTTACATCGTATCACAATCTTTCGCCCTTCCACATTCTCGACTGTCACCTCTAGCCTCTCACAATCAACCTTAGCCGCATACTTCCTAAGCCAGTCCATACCCAAGATAATTCCGAACCCCGCAAAGTTCAGAACAAAGCAATCACAAACAAAAGAGCAACCATGACTCGATACAACTAGACCACGGCATAACATACACAAACAAGACGAACCCCCAACTGGATTAGTCACAACCAATGGCCTATCAACAATACCCGGTTCCAAACCTAACCGGCCTATGAGTTCACTACAAACAAACGAGTGCGACGCTCCGGTATCCAACAAAACTCTAACTGGAACACCACATAGGAAAAGAGTACCTTGAACCACCACACTCTTTCCCTTCTCTTCTGCAGTAGGAGCTTTTGAAGATGACGGAACAGCTCCCAAAGTATAAGCCTGCACAATCTGCTTGTCCCTACTCGGTTCTGGACAATTCTTCCTGAAATGCCCTGGCTTGTCACAGTTGTGGCACTTCGCCGGCGCCTTCGGATTCTTGCAATCCTTGGAGAGATGGCCTTTCTGCTGACAGTTGTAGCAAGTCACTTCGCCTTTCGGCTTCTTCTGACCATCCTTACCCTTCTGCTGCTGCTGCTTCCTCTTCTTGTTTCTACCCTGCTGGGGTTTAGACTCTTCCCTGGTCACAGCAACAACAGATCCTTCCTTAGGAAACAGATTCTCGTGTCTGAGAGCTTCCTCCACAAGCTTCCTAAATGAATCGTCCAAGTGATCCATCAATCTTGGAGCCTGTACTTGATCTCCAACATCTACTGATGGCCCCGGGGCTGACATCCTTCTCCTGATCGAAGTCATCATGGTTTCGAACATAGTAACATAATCAGCAGCCCCTTCAGTAGCACGGCCTCCCCTAGCAGCTGGTCTCCCTCTTCGACTCATTCTCAATATCTATAAAAAGGAATGATTAGAACATCTAGAGAAACAACTGCATAAAGGACTCAAACCCTACTAAGCGACTATATTATATATAGTATTCATCCATCAAAATACAATTACGTCTCTCATACGTAGTTACTTCAGCGAGCGTTGGGTAAAATCGATTAACCAATGCTCTGATACCAAATGTGACGACCGCCCATGACCCCTGCACCGAATCTAAAGATAGTGCGCTGTAAAGTGTGCCAGGCGACCATGGACGATTGTCAAGGTAAGATTTAAAACAACAGAATCTATCGTATTACTCACAGCGCATGGACAAAATACAATAGAACATATGTATAGTGAAGCTTTACAGAACAAAATGACATCTTATAAAACTCCATAATAGTTGAATACAAGCATTCATATAGTCAATACATCCAGCCTCACTACATATCTCTCAGAGAAAACAAAACAGCGGAATATCCAGTACATATAATAAGAAGATAATATGCAACCCTCCAGCTCGTCTTCGATATCAGCATCGTGAGAAGAGAACAGCACCTGTCACCTGCTACCTAGTCTGCCCGTCCCAAAATGGACGAACAGCCCAAGGCAATAAGAATTAAAACATAAAGCCTTGAGTCAGACAACAGTCTTAGTGAGCAGTAAATTAACTAACAACATACCAAAAGAGCATAAAGGAAAAGGAATAGGAATACAACCCTCCCACTCCAACCTCATTCTACAGTGATAGCCCCCAGACACACACTAAGCAGAAGCAAACATAGCAGAGCATACAATTTAAAGTAAAGCAATTGTCACTCGAGTTAAGAGCGATGTTTTCCAAGTACAAATCCCAAGGTCTAAAACCAAGGTCAGATAAGCACCCAGGAAATACCGCTCTTGAGACCGAATGACGATACAACCAAACATCCATGACTCGGCTATCACTGTTATCATTGTTGCGATATCACCGTTAATTGAATGACCGGCACATTCTTTCAGCCGTCCGTCAAGGGCTAATGGTAACCCCGGTTCTAGACATAACTCCCGCACGTCATCGTGACCCGTGCCTAGGATTATCGAATCTACCCAGAGTACTTGACCATCAACTTAGTCTTTTGGGCGTCCCCATGTACTCTTGCTTAGAGCATGCTAGAACCTTCAACAACGATGAGATCTCAACCTCCTAGTCATCCTCCTCGACGACTATTGCCATACTAGCTCAAGCGCCTCTCGAGCATCCATTATCCTCAACTCGAATCATATCACCGAGTTATCAACATGCTTGGAATGATCCCGCCTGGATTAGACCAAGTCTTCATCATATGATGCCTCGCTTCATTACATCCTCGCAAAGCTTCATCTCAACTTCACATCATCAAATCTATGCATAGGAGCTTCATCATCCCGCTACATATGCCACGAGCAGCTTTTCCAATACAAGAGCCTTTCCCTTAGCTTTTGAATCACCTTCGATCTAAATCTAATCATCAATCATCTAGTTCATAACAATCAATCAAATCAAACATCAATCCAAGCAATCAAGCATTCAAAAATGATCTAAGTAGACAATTATAACAATAATGGCATTTTCGTAATTAAAGAGTTGAAAGTCCAATAAGCATGAAAACATGGATTATATCTCTACAAACTTGATGAATGAACTTGCATAGGTTAACATATGATAAAATGGATGTAACATCATCATGAACAATGGATCTATATGGATCTATACATAGGATGAAGAAAATGCATGGAAATCTCTATTTTAACACCAAATCGAGCCAACAATCCGATATACTCCTTTGGATCCGTGTGAGAGATAATCACCACTCACCAAATCACCTAAACAAACCCAAATCAACACGCTTCAGATCTGGACAGCGAAGGATGAAGCTTGATCTATCACAAATCCGCTTCAAATGAAGAAATCTCTCTTGAAAAGATGAAGATCTTCAATCTAAGCTCTTGAATCTTCAATCTTGATCTTCGATTTGGATGGAAGGAAGCACTAGATTAGAGTGGAGAAAAGAAGTGAAGAAGTGTAGAAGTCGAGCTCTCAAAATGGCAGCACTTCGTCGCTTCAAAAATCCGGATCCCAAAAAGTGAGAACAACCCCTCCTATTTATAGCAGAAATTTCCTTAAGTCGCTTAACTCGGCTATCTCCCTAGGTCGTTTCCGACCTAAGCCTCTCCGACCTAAGACTCTCCGACCTAACAGATGCACGACTTAACTCCTCAGCGACCTAACACTTAGGAAACCCAGCGACCTAACAACCTATCGACTTAACTACCTAAGACTCAGTTGGGTTGCGACCTAACACAAGACGACCTAAAACAACACGCGACCTAACACTTGAACTATCCTAGCGACCTAACAACTTAGCAACCTACGCGACCTAACACTGCTACGACCTAACACTTATGCGACCTATCTCCTTAGGTCGCTAACACGGCAACTCTTTAGGTCGCTAACAAGCTAATACCTTAGGTCGCTAACAAGCTAATACACTAGGTCGCTAACAAGCTAATACCTTAGGTCGCTAACAAGCTAATACACTAGGTCGCTAACAAGCTAATACACTAGGTCGCTAACAAGCTAATACACTAGGTCGCTAACAAGCTAATACACTAGGTCGCTAACTTTCCCAGCCGACCTAACCACACCCCCAGTAACCTCTAGGTCGCTAACTCGGAACCACTAGGTCGCTAACTTGCCCTGCCGACCTAGCACTTAGCTCACCGAAACTCTTAGGTCGCTAACTTGCCCTGCCGACCTAGCACTTAGTTCACCGAAACTCTTAGGTCGCTAACTTGCCCTGCCGACCTAGCACTTAGACAAATTTCCCTAAAAATCTGAAATGACTTAAAAATGCAAAAATTCCAGATTTTGACGAACTTGACGATCCGTAAAAATACGGGTCGTTACAGCTGCTTAACCATATCTCCACCTTGACAAGCATCCCATGCTCAAGCCCCTTCGGAGCCATGCTTCGGTCATGCTACGTCGTACCGGTCCCATCGAACCATGGAGCTCTGATACCATGTTGAGTTTCGACATTCCCGCGTACCGTACGCGTTCGCTTCACCGTGTCTAGCCGGGGTCAACGGTCGAAGTCTCCCATGCCGGCGTCCCGATTGAACATCCCTCCATCACCTCCATCGAGCATATAATCTGGTCTTGTCAACACATTGTAACTAAAGGAATCCCCAATGTTACGTGCCACCAATCCCATATATATACCACAATTATTCTGAATATCCTGCGATGTGGGACTTTAACCATTCAATCCACGCATCCACTCCATTTACAATGCGAGCCACACCTAACATCTCTTTCCAATTTGACAATACTCTTATCTTTTACTCTTCTTATTTTTCGTAACTCTGGCAAATATCACATCGCTTATGTAGTTTTCAATGTATATTTTCATGTGTTTCCAATAGAAGACTTGATTCAATATTTTTATTGTTTTCTTCATTCCCGAATGTCCTCCAAGTGGGCTAGAGTGTAATTCCTTTAAGATTATTTGTAGTAAATCTTCACTGTTAGGATGCAGAAATATTTTTCCTTTGTAGAAGTTATCCACTGTCTTGTATTTTGTTGCATCCACTTGGTCTTGTAGAATTTTCTTCTTTTTTGCTTCATGAATACGATCTGATTATGTAATATTTCTGAGTTCCTGAGCCCACTATAATTCCACAGTAGAAATTGCAATGATCTCAAAAGTAGTTATAGAATTTCATATGTTCTAGAAAAACTATCAGCTACTATATTCTCTTTGCCACATTTATATTCAACTTGGTAATCAAATCCATGATGTTTGACAACCATTTGCCTTGACGCCTTTTTGTAATTTCCATGATAGTAGATGTTGTTGTGCGAAAATTTCAATTACTTTGCACTAACTTCAATACCGCAGCGGAATGCTAAAGCGCAGAAACAATCAAAACAAGGATCTAGCTTGTCGATTAATTATCAACCACCAATTCAATGAAAAATAATCACCAAACAAAGAAAAACAGAAGAGCAGAGAACACAAAGATTTAACGTGGTTCGGCTAGATCGTCCACGTCCATGGACCCAACAACTATTCTTTATTTCGCTGAAGAAAGAGAGTACAAAAGAGAGAGATTACAAAATTATAGGTAGTAGTGGAGAGGTAACCTATAATTACAAATTGAATAATCAATTCATCCAAAGACTTGTTTACGCTCAAAACCCCTAATTGATTGACTGTATAAATTAGGGTTTACTGAAGAAGAGGATAATGGTGGATGCTCTCTCACATTAATGAAGGTGAACTTCCTTCATTTAAATAGGCATGAAAGATGCTTGGAGATGAAGAAAATTAATTTCCAGATTATGTGACAACCTTTCCGAGTTACTTGATTTGAGTCCAATGCACATAAATGACAAAAAATCTATGTTTCCATAAATTTTCATTCCTCAAATCAATCTCCATGTATAAACTTGTCTATCTTCGTATAACAGATCTAATTAATTAATTGATTAGCAATTAATTAGTTTCCTTTCTCTAAAAGATATCACACATATCCTTCCTCTTTATCTTTCCATATATAGCCTAATTAATTGATTGAATAAATCAATTAATTATTTTCTTGTCTTCTTTGGAAAATATTTGAATCACATAAATTCAACACTCCACCTTGATTCAAATATAACAATTTCTCTGCATCACCACATCTCGACAAATTGTTGGGTCTACGTCAACAAGCTCAATGTGAACTAGATTGGGCAATATTGCCCAAACAGAGCTTCCAAATCTTTCCCAAGCACAAGAAAGATAGTATGCATATCAACAAACAAAATGCATACGAGAAAATACCAAAATTCTTCAACAAATTTGACGTTGGAGACGAACATGTAGATACTAAACTTCGAGAGACCAATGGAGATTTAACAGCATGCTTCACCTTCTCCATTCCAAATTGAGTGAGGACATACTCAACATTATCTACTCCAATCTCCTCCAATCTCCTCCATAAGAATTTTGCTAGACTTTCCTAAGTCAACATTAGCAGACTCACCAACAAGCTCCACAACATTGAAAGCATAAGATGTAGAATCATCGCTACAAATATGCTTACAAATAGGGCCAACTGAACCAAAAGGTCTTTCCAGCAAGTGAGCTCCACCTAGAGTCTGAACCTCTGTAATCTTCTCATCAACCATGGTATCATCGGAAATACCAATATCTCTCCGAATATGGAAACAATCTGATGACTCCAAATGTGTTTGGCAATTTTCTGTCCTCCCAATGTCATCACTTGATAGAGGCTCCACCTTCAACAAAGACCTCTCATCAAATATCGCATGCCTGCTAGTCACAATTCTCCTAGTTGTTTTACACCACAACCTATACCTCTTCACTCCTTCTCTATAGCCTAACAAAATGTGCTTGCTTTCCCTAGGCTTCAACTTATCATGTCTCTTATCTTCTAAATAAGCTGAACAACTAAACACTTTAAGGAATGAATGATCAACAGGCTCTCTTTTCCATATCTCTTCTGGGATCTTCATATCTATGGCAGTAGAAGGTATGCGGTTGATGAGAAATACTACCATAGATATCGCTTCTGCCCAAAATCCCTCTTCTAGACCAACAGTCGTTCTGAAGCTGATAGCTCTCTCCCATAATATCCGACACATGCTCTCCGCCACTCCATAACAATGTGACTCAACATAAATAGAAATATCTCTAATTACATGCTCGGACGCACAATAGTTAGTGAATTCTTGTGACATAAATTTATTACTATTTCCAACTTTGAGAACCTTCAAACGCTTCCTCGACTGCTTCTCTAGCAAGGTCTTCCACTTACAAAATTGGAAAAATATTTCGTCTTTGGCCTTTAAGAAATAGACCTAGACCTTACGTGAGAAATCATCCACAAATAAGACGAAGTAACTGGCTCCACCAAAGGATGCAACTAGGGTGGGTCCCCACACATAAGAATGAACATACTCTAGAAACTCTGTAGCTCTAGGTCTTCCAACATCAAATGTGGCATGCTTCTTCTTTCCAAAAGAACAATCTCCACAAGAGCTAGGCTTCAACTGACAAACATCATCAATCAACCCATGCTTCTTTAATACTTCAAGACTCTCCTCATCAACATGACCTAAACGAAGATGCCATAACTGAGTAGAATTTGAAATACTAGAACCAGTAGAAACTACCAACTCTTCTAAGACCGTTTATCCATGAAGCACATAAATATCATTAACTCGCACCCCTTTCATCACTACCAAGGAACCTTTCGCCACTCTCAAATTCTCTCTATCTATTATTATCCTCATACCAAGTCTACTCAAAGCTCCAACTGATAACAAACTTCTATACAGCATTAGAACTTGTCTAACATCCGTGATAGTCCTAACAACACTATCATGCATCCTAAACCTCACACTTCCAATGCCCACAACATGACAAGATGTGTCATTGCCCATATGAACTGCTCCACCATCAATTTTCTTGTAATTGACAAAAAAGCTCCTATCTGGCGTCATATGACAAGAGGCTCCAGAATCAATCACCCAAATATTATGCTCTAACGGTGAAATACTGGCTGAAAATAATGATGTATTACTATCACTTCTATCTACATCTGATCTAACTGCTGCCAAAGCTGAAGCTTTCTCCTTCTTCTCTTTCTAAGAGCTGGACAATCCCGTATGAAATGCCCATTCTTCTTACAATAATAGCAAGCACCCCTTCTATGACCCTTGAAGTAGGATACATGCATATCTCTACCTCCAAGGTGCTTCTGACTTTTAACTCTTCCTCTAGATGAACGAAGTTGTTGCTGAAGAACATCGTCATCAGTCTTCACCTTCCATGTCCCTAAAACTCCTTTTATAACATATTTGGTGATGCCATAATTTTTCATACCACTACTAAAAGAATTAGCCATTGATAACTAATCTAGAACAAGATAGCTAGCTCTGATACCAAACTGTTGTGCGAAAATTTCAATTACTTTGCACTAACTTCAATACCGCAGCGGAATGCTAAAGCGCAGAAACAATCTTAACAAGGATCTAGCTTGTCGATTAATTATCAACCACCAATTCAATGAAAAATAATCACCAAACAAAGAAAAACAGAAGAGTAGAGAACACAAAGATTTAACGTGGTTCAGCTAGATCGCCTACGTCCACGGACCCAACAACTATTCTTTATTTCACCGAAGAAAGAGAGTACAAAAGAGAGAGATTACAAAATTATACGTAGTAGTGGAGAGACTAACCTATAATTACAAATTGAATAATCAATTTATCCAAAGACTTGTTTACGCTCAAAACCCCTAATTGATTGACTGTAGAAATTAGGGTTTACTGAAGAAGAGGATAATGGTGGATGCTCTCTCACATTCATGAAGATGAACTTCCTTCATTTAAATAGGCATGAAAATGAAGGATGCTTGGAGATGAAGAAAATTAATTTTCAGATTATGTGACAACCTTTCCAAGTTACTTGATTTGAGTCCAGTGCACATAAATGACAAAAAATCTATATTTCTGTAAATTTTCATTGCTCAAATCAATCTCCATGTATAAACTTATCTACCTTCATATAACAGATCTGACTAATTAATTGATTAGCAATTAATTAATTTCCTTTCTCTAAAAGATATCACACATATCCTTCCTCTTTATCTTTCCATATATAGCCCAATTAATTGATTGAATGAATCAATTAATTAATTTCTTGTCTTCTTTGGAAAATATTTTAATCACATAAATTCAACAGATATCTTAGGCTTTGATGATCAGTTCTTATGATGAATTTTCTTCTCAATAAATATTGTAACCATTTTTTGTAGTTAGAATTAAAGCAGCAGCTCCTTTTCATATGTAGATAAATTCAAATTTCTTCCTTCTAGGGCTTTACTTAAATAGGCAATTTGTTTAATGTCTTGTAGTAGGACATCACCAATATCCACTACACTTGCATCATACTTAATGATAAATTCATTTAGAACATCTGGCATTGCAATGACTGGCGGTTATGTAACAAGCATGTGTTTAAATTTTGAAATGCCTTTGGAATGCATCTCTTAAGCGTTGATGTAAATGGTTTTGCAATAATTCCATGTCCTTTAATAATTTTTATGAAATAGCCAATCAAACCGGAAAAAAAAATCCTCTCAAGGATTTCAATGATTTTGGTTGTGGCCATTCCTGAATTGCTTTATTTTTTGTCCAAATCTACTACAATGCCTTTGTCAGAAATTATATGGCTAATATACTCCAGTGTGGTTTTTGTAAATTAGCGTTTAGATAATTTTTCGACAAGTTGATTCTTTTGGAGAACTTGGAGCGTCACCGTGATATGATATAAGTGCTCTCTTCAAGTCCTGTTACTTATCAATATGTCATCAAAAAATACAAGAATAAATTTTCTTGGATTTTTTTAAATATAGATTTAGTTTGAGATTGGAATGTAGAAGGAGCATTTGTTAGACCACATGGCATAATAGTGAATTCATACTGTCTTTTATGATTTCTAAAGGAAGTTTTGTATATGTTATCTTCATGCATTCTAATTTGATGATAGCAAGATTATCAATCCAATTTTGTGAAAAAAATGGAGCCTCGTAGTTCATCTAATATAACATCAATGAAGAGATGGGATTTTTTTTATTGCTTGCTTATTTATCGCTCTATAATCAACTCATAATCTTTAGGAGAGGAATATGCATCCTTTTGTTCGACCATTACTACAGGAGAGGAATATGCATTATTATTATTCCTTATGATTCTTGAAGTTAGCATTTCATTCATGAGCTTCTCAAATTCATTCTTGATGCGGTGAGAATGCCTATATGGTTTAAACAAATTGGTTTCGATCCACGTAGCACATGTATCTTATGGTCACAACTTCCTGTGGTGGCAGTTTAATCTAATCAGAGGCCATATAAGGGAATTTATCTAAGATATCTCTAGTGTCTTTATGTGTGTGTGTAAAATGTGTAAAAGTGTAGTTGTGTTGTCGTTATCAACTTGTATTTGAGAAGAATACAACATAAAGGTTAGGTGTGTATGGTTTGCTTTTCAAATAATAGCTTTTTCATTAATACATTTTGCACTAGGGGTAGGGGGACCTTGTCATCGATAGCACTTGTTATTGTATTGGAATTTTATTTGTAATTTCTGAAGTTAAAAGAATTTTCACCAAGATCTCTCATCCATTGAGGCCCTAGAACTATCTGATATCCTTCCATATGTAATATTAGTTCATCAATATGTACTTGACATCCTTGACACTTTAGTAATACTTAAGAACAAAGACCATTCCCTTTTAACCTATTCCCATGATAAGCAGGGAAATCTAATTCAATGGATTTATATTGAGTGATTCTTGAATTATCCCTTATCTGTATATCCATTTGATCTCCCAATCTTGATTGTTGTGCTCCATTGTGATTGGTGTTGTCGTCTCAAATTGTGTGTTTCTGTGAATGAATTTCTAGATTTGGTCTTATCAATATATGAGGGCTATTATTTGGAGGCACGTATATATTTGATTTTGTAGGATTATTTGAATACTGTGGTGAATGGTAACTTTTTGGAAATTCTTGAGCACATTACCGAAGAAGAGTTTGATGTTTGATTTCTTTGAATTCTAAAAAAATGTTTTCAATAATTATAACATATTATCAACCTTGGAATTTAGTTCTTTATTTGATTTTTCCAATTCTTAATGAAAATTTACAATTTCTTTAAGCGCGGATTAGTTCTATTATTGATTAACTCTTGTATTTGCAAGATTAAGGCGATTCCCATGTTTTGGTCAATTCTGAAGCATTTTCTCCATCTTTCTCTTGATCATGATCATGTAGACGAGGGTTAATGTTTAACTTATTTGAAAGATCTAATACCAAATTGCTATTTCCTTTAATTCTTGACTAGTTTCGGTTGTTGGTCATGTTGAAAATCTCATGTAGATGGGTGTGAAAAGGAAGATAAGATATTTTGAAAATGAGCTTTTAAGGAAAGTCTTAAGTGTTAAGTAAGAGATTTAAAGGTGTAAAGGTATTATATGAAAAGGAGACTCCTTTATGACCTTTCATGGAAGGTAGAAGGTGGTAATTACCTCTTGTACAAATCTATAATGTGACGACCCACCTTTCTGATCCTTGGAAACGACACTTAATACATCCTCGATATTTGTGTGTCGTTGCCTAAGCATCCAAAAGATAAGTTGTCTTGGAGTAAAATAAAGAACAGAATAGATAAACCTTACATCGGAATTGTTACATATAATATAAAATGATATAGTACAAAAGGTTACTCCTTATAAGGAATTATCAAAGTTATAAAAAAATACTACATCTAACCGATAGATAGCTATACATACTGACTTTTTATTTTTAGGATACAAAATACAACTACATAATCATACAATGGAAATAAATAACTAGATAACTAAGGAGCCGTCTGCTCGATCACCGTCTTCAAAGAGCTCCAAAGAAAATGTGCTATTCTCGGACTACCCAAATATAATTGAGTACTTGAAATTTTAGGTAAAATAAATAACGCGGGTCAGACAAAATGTCTGGTATGAGTAAAACTCTGAAACAAAGGGAAATGTATTTAACAATAATATATGGGACCACGCCACTAACGCGGAACGGGTTTTCTCTCACATAAACAACACCTAAACATAACAAAAATGGAAATGGAAAATAAGAAACAAATCCAAACATAGATGATGGTTACAATTAGTATAATATTTAGACTTGAAAGAATGAAAATAGTCTGAATAAAAAATCCAACCTAGATAGAATGGACAAAACAAGACAACGGTCCAAACTCGATATAATGGACTAAACAAGATAACTATCCAAAATTGATAAAATGGACAAAACCAATAATTGAACACCGCGAAGAGTGGTTGACTCTTCCCGTTGTAATTAAAGAAAATAGATTCAAAGGTTTGAATCAAATAAGATAAGGAAATTTTCCAACAAGTGACTAGGAGGGTGCGCCCTCCTTAACGAAAGTATACCTCTTGAAATATACTTGAGAACTACAATGGCTCTCGAAAAACTTCAAGCCGAACCCTGCCAACTATTACCGAGTATCCGAGTATTTTACATCTCAATGCGCAACATCGAATCCAATCTAGAGTGGATGTGAAATTACCCTAATGGGAGCAACCCCACATAGTTGGGCCCTCAGTCGCTCTTTGGGTTTAGTCATTTCCGACAAAGAATATCAAACTTAATGGAGCAACATATCGTAATAGAATAACGATAATAAAGAAGATGAAGTAATCAATAGCTAAGAAACCAACTATTGAGGATATAAAACGATCGTATATGGAAATTAAGTCTTGTATACTTATCACCACTCATCGAATTCCAACTTGTACTATTTCTTGGTTAATAATAATATCAGACAAGTCAAGGTAGTGTTACCTCAAAGTCATGTCACACGATTATTCTTAACTTTCGAAATAGCAACAAGTCTACTTCTTTGACGTTTAGTGCTAAGTATACAAATAAATCGTTCCCATATAAGTGAATTACTTTACGGAAATTAATTCATTTCCATAAACGAACCAAACTTTTTCTTTTGAAAACCTGAATTCATGTTTGGCCTCACATTACAAGTATAGCTTTAAATAATTTGTTAAAAGAGTTTACTAACTTCAAAACATCAATTTAAAAAGGATTTAATAACTTAAAACATCCTTATTGAATTGATTAATTAACTTTAAACTTCATCACACAGTTTGATTTTTGAACTTCAAATGTCTTTAAATAATAAAAAGGGTAAACCACTTTAAACCTTATTAATCCAATTAATTAGCAAAATATAATTAATTAACTTAATGAATAATTAATTATCATTATTTAAAATGAATAACAAAGTTAAAACATCCTGCTTACTTTGATAAATTCACTTTGAAACTTCATAAATTAAGTTGATTAATTAACTCCAATAACCTTTAATTAAAAAGGATAAATCACCTTTAAAACATCATTAATTCAATTAACTAATACATTAAATTAAATTAAATAATTAATTAATTCTCATTAAGGGGAATTAGGGAAAAAGACAAGTTTGAAAAAAAATTAGGCTGAAAGACATGAAGTTTTATTTTTAGGCTCAAGGACAAATGCTAGTTATAATTAGTATTATATTCAACTTTTACACTATACAAAATGCTAGTTATATCTAGCATTATATTCAGTTTTATACATACAAAATGTTAGTTATAACTAGCATTGACTTTCAGCCTAAAAAACAAATTTATTGTCCTTCGGCCTGAAATTTTTCTAAGTTTGTTCTTGTGCCTATTTTCCTATTCTCATTATTCAAAAATGATTTATTAATTATAAACATCAATAAAGGAAAGATTAATTAGAGTTAAAACAAGTTGATAAATTTTAAAAATCATTTATTAGAAAGATTTATTGATTTAAAAGCATCATTAGCAAATTGATTAATTAACTTTAATCCATCATTATTGAATGATTAATTATCCTTAAACATCATTAAGTAAAATGATTAATTAAATTCAAACATCATTAAAAAAATGATTAATTAATTTAAAAAATCATTAACCAGGAAATTAGTTAAATTTAAAACACGTCATTAACTTAGCAATTAGTTAACCTTAATCCTTATTAATTAAATTAAATAATAAATATTAAAATGGTTAATTATTTTTGAAAACATCATTAATCAAAATCTTGCTTAACTTGTAAAACAATTCCAAGCAAGAAGATGAGACCAAACGGTATCGATAAAACGTGATTTTTCGAAGGTGCCGATATAGCGACTATCACTATACGGGCAGTTCAGCAAACAAACTTATGACATTAGCCATACAAGTAAACATCACATAGTCATGGTTTAAGCAGAACACAAGGTAAATAATGATGATACAGCATGTAATAAGTATTTACTACGTATTATATTAACTTTAACTATCAACTTTTCATATAGCTAACCACATGCTTACTAACTTTCAAATGCGACAACTTTTCAAAGCATGAAACAAACAAACAACCAAACCATCACTTTACATATACAATAAGCATTCATAGGCTATTAACATGAACATTAACATAGTATAAACTTGGTTTAAGAAGGCGTAGTTTTACTCACCGAAAGCCACCTAAACCCTCGCTAACTTAGGGTATGACCTAGCACTTCCATTCCTAAGAAAAAGATGGAGTCTTCGACCCTTAATGCACTAGGTAGGCTCGGCCTTAAAAGAAGAAGGAAGTGAAACTTGTTTTGGTAAGGTGGAGTGACTTTGGATAATCATCGAACTCTCAAAAGTGAACCCGAAAATAGGTCATTTTCCAACTAGATTTTCCACTATTTACTCTCGGATTTTCTAAAAGTGATAAAGAGAAAAGTTTTTGATAATTCTTTTCTCTACAATTTCAAAAAATGAATTACTCAATTTTGAAGAAGGTATGGTCAGAAGAAGAAGAACCATTTTTGGACTTGAAATTCTGGGTCCGAAAGTGCTCTATAAAGAAATGAGATTTGGACATGGTTAAGATCAAAATTAGAATAAGTGGTACAAATAAAAATTATAGCCACCAAAATTTGATATAATTTGAAAAAAAAGAAATGCTCCATTTCATAAGTTAGGAGAAAGATACGGTAGAAGTAAAAAAGGTGAAATTAAAGAAGTGAAAAGGGTATTTATAAGCAAGAGAAAATGTAAATTACCTAAACACCCCTTGTCCTTTACCCTCCACATTGTTTTTCCACCTCAAAACCCTCCACCAACATTCCATTTTAGCCTCCACCTCGTCCCTCCCTCATTATGTCAAAGAAAACATGTTTAAACATGTTTTGTACTCGAGTCGCCAAAATGTTAAATATATATATACATATATACTGTTTGCTATTCTGTGATGTGTTATGCATTTGAGTTGTTGTATTTTTTCCGATAGATCCTATAGCCGCCTATAGTTTTGTATTAAGCATTTATTGGATATGTCGATCCCCTTGAGAAAGGAAAAAAAATATAGAGGACTAATCGACGTATTCAATAGATATTTAAGACAAGACTATAGATGGCCGCTCCTAACCAGCCCTATTCTCTGCATTAGCAGACAGTATTACCCAGTAATATTCTTTGTTAATGTGGGTCTCGGGATGGGGCGTCACAGCTTGGTAATGTCTCATAAGGCATCTTTTAGTATATAAATGTATATACTTAAGTATATATACCTATGTATATACCAATATGTACTAACTAATTTACATTCTTAACCATTTAAATATTGTTTCAAATATAAACAAGGCTCACAACATTCCAAAAAACATTTATATGATGAAACGTCGAAGACTCGGAAAACGGATTTCGGTCACATTTTCAAATTTTCTTCGAACTAAATATTTTTGTAAATCATGTTTATTTTTGGTATATTTTATCTAGAGATATACGGCGCTCGGAAGGTGTTTTATGATTCTTGTGCATAAAGATTGGATTTCGGCTTGATAGAAGGGATCTCTACGGAAAATCCATTATGTGAACGTCCTTTATTGGTTTTGATTATACCCTCTAATATGATGTGGAATGTAATCAACGTAACCATTCCGACTATATTATATATTTATATTCTACACACATTATTTATTATATCACATTATGTACTTATTAGATGGTGGTTCTTTTGAGGGGATAACCGTTATGACATTTCATGCGGTCTTAAAAGTACCGTTATATGTTGATTACAGATTTCTTGAGTTTCTCATACCAGACTTATGTCTAACGCGTGGTTTTTGTTTTCTCTAAATTCCTCATGTGCTCTTTCGAGTAGTTTAAGAAAGGCAAGTTTTCGTTGATGTTCATTGAAGCTCAAGAAGATGAGCTGGATGTTTCACCTACCGTAGTATTCTTACTTCTGCTACATTACTATTGTTTATATATTAGAATTTGTGATGACGGGCTGTTATAACTGTCCAGGGCTAATGACAGTATTTAGAATTGTAATTTTGAAATGTTTGTATCTTAAAATGATAGTTTTTATTGTCTTTTGATAATATGTGTTACCGTTTCGCTGTGAGATTCTGATATTGTGTTCCTTCTTTCTTGTTTTGTTTCATTTTCTTTTTTATTTTACCCTAAAAATCTATCTTTCCGACACTTGGATGTTCAGTACACGAATACCGTAGATGTATTAGTGTCGACATTTGAGGGCTAAAATGGTAGGTCATTACTATATTTGTTCGATTACATTTTGTATGTAGATACCACTTTTATGAGGTTGAGTTATATAGGGAATTTATATATGGCCTTGCGAGATGAGAGTGAGCAAGCTGAGAGCCATAAGTGTTTTTATTTATAGAGTGTATACTCCAATTATTTTAGTGAGGAGTAAACCAGATTATGCTATTACACATCTTGGTTGCCTGATTGTGGGGTTATGCCCCAAATCCATGACATACCTTTTTGATGTGTAAGGCTGAGAGCCAAGAATGAGAGCCATTGCCCTATGTCACGTTGGCTAGCAGTATGTTACCATTTAGGAGCACTTGTAGGGTTGTGACCATAACATAGCATAAACTTGCACCATATGGATATTGGGTCGCAACAGTCGTCGAGGTAATAAAAGATTGTAGGAGTAGAACTGAAAGCATGTGAGGAAGGATCCTAGAGCAGACTGAGAGCTGTCAATCTCCCATCTAGTTATTGATGATATGCTATAGACACATACTTATTCATATTTATTAGATTATTGAGTACGCAGCTGAGGACCGACCTAATCATCTGATTTGACTGATGCCAAAACTGTTATTTTTTAGGCTGAGAGACCACACTATTACTTATAGGATTGAGAGTCCAGAGGAAAATCTATGAGACCGAGAGTCTATTGTATTATTAAAGGGCAAAGTATGATTATTCATGAGGCTGAGAGCAAGCTGATTAACTATGCGGCTGACATCCTAGATGATTACTTAGGTTGTTATGGATTATTTGGATTATTCATGAGACGATGCCTATGAACTAATGTAACTCCATGCAAATCTATTGTACTATTGTACACTCGAAATAACTATGGATGCTAAGAGCAAGAAGTTAGACCTCATAATTATCTTTTACATGGTTATTTGAGAAATAACCTTGACTATCGACAGTATGACATATTTGTGTTTTATGTATAATTGGTTTGGATGTTTGTTTGTATATGTTCATATATGTTGAGTATGATGGACCCTAGATATGTCTACTTGATGATTATCTGAGAGATAATCTTAGCATTGCTGAGTGCATGTCATGAAGTGCTTGATGATATTTATGTGCTGATATGAGTGGACATGTGTTGCTATGTAGGGATGTATAGTTGTATTACCCAATTTGATTATGAGCTTTGTGATGAAATGATTTATTTGTTTATTTATTTAGGTGATGATATATGTGCATGTTTATGATATGTTGATACTTTTGAGAGATTTATGCACCATTTATGATACACGTTATTATACCATGCCAGTTATTATGATATTAACATCCATATTATTGGAACCAGACCAACGAGAAGAGGGTGAAATAGGTACATTTCAAAAAAATTCCTATACTAGATCCATTGGGCCTATGAAGTCTAAAAGGGTTATACCAGATCTAATCTAGTTTTAAATAAAAACATATTTTGTTTAATTCATTATTTATAGTTGTTAATTAAACATGTTAACATTTTAATTAAATGTTTTATCAGGAATGCATCAATATACATTCAAACATATAACAACATGAATGAGCTAATATAAACATTGTGTGTGTGTGTGTACATATGGATATTGGGACTTATAGCTATGGGATGTGTGTGTGCACTTGCATATACATATTTCACTCTTACATGCATATCGAAAATATAAATGCCTAGGTATATACATATGTTTGAGTATACTGCAATATATGTATATGTATACATATATTATTAGTACCACGTATATATAATTTAGACATACATATACATATATGTAATCTTTATTGCCACGTATATTTCATATGTACATATATAAAAAGGCCTGAAAATAATTCACATAAAGAGATAATTAAAGTAAGAGTAAACTAGAAGAGTAAAGATGGAAAGGTAATTTATATTGCAATTAAATCCAATCAAATCTAAGTTAAAAAGGAAATAATCATGTAGTGATTCTACTTTACTTTTCGTTTACAATCACCAATTAAACAATTAAATTTAATACCATATGGAATTTCAAACTTAATTACAGCAAACATCCAAAACATTTAAAAAAAGGGAAGTTTATGTTATCCAAATTTGAAAACACGTATAATTAACATAAAGAAAATTAAAAGTTTGATAATTTAATTTATTGACCCATATGATGTTATTGAATCTGAAAGATAACTTTATTTAGGTACATACATATATTTAATAAACTAAAATTTAATTTTGAAACATGAAACTGAATTAATCTAAAACAAATCAATCAAGTAAAATTTAGTTTAATCTTGGTTTACAATTTCAAGGTATAAAGAAGACTTGATTGATTTATATATATACATGTGATACACACACACACATAATTTCATCATTCAATCTACTAAAATTTGATCCATGATTAAAAGGAATAAGTGTGACAACAAGACTAATTTATTAAAAAAAATACCAGAACACACAATAGGTTAACAAATAAGATGATTTGTTTCAGATCTCAAATGAAATAAAACATATATTTTGCTCAGACAAATCATTAATAAATTATATAACAAAACTTTAGCAAGTAAATTCCACAAAAATTAGTTATTTTAGACCTGATTAAATCATCAACATTCAAAACCATACACAAATAGAACTCACAATCAATCACAATACATAGAATAATTTTAAAATTGATTTAATAAGCGGCTACAATTTACATATATGTGAAAACTTTATTCTAAACATCATGAATGAATTATAACCTTATCCAATAAACCTTGCCTTCATCACACCTTGATTTGTGTCTTCTCCTCGGATTTCAAATAATTCAGCATCCCACCTTGCAAGAGAAGGATGACCATCTTTCTTTAAATTAATTTGATGTTTATTCAAATATGTTTGAGGTTTAATTTTTTTTTGGAAGAAGATTCAACCATGAATGATGGAGAGGAGGAAGAAAAGTTATGTTCTATTAAAGAAAATCAAATAAAAAGATTTTATTTTAATAGAATCAAAGGAACCTCTACTATTCTTCTTATCAAAACTTCCTTCTATAATTCCATTTAAATTTCAATCAATTTAATTAATTGATTCCCTCCTCTCACCGGTATATGGCTAGTCTTAGTACATTTTTGAGTTGCAATTTTTCCAATAAAACTTTTATGTAATTATTTTATTATTCAAACCTTGTTTAAAATTATATCAATATCATATATCCATATATGCAAATATAACTTTTATATATGCATTTAAATAATTACCAATAACATTCAAAACATCAAATAAATTGACAATAGTTAATATTTTACAAATGTTAATTAATTTAATCAATTTATAACATTTTATAAGTTATTTAAATCGTGTGTTTTTCGATGAACTCACAATGCGGTTGTGTGACTCAAATGTGTGAATTCAGTTAGCGATTAATATTGAACAATACAAATATCAACATTCGCGCATCACCTAAGCTAGTGGTGTAACGGTTCGATTAATTTCATCGCTTATAGGTTCTTTCCGGTAAAACCAAATTTTACAAACATTTAAGCGGTTCCTTTAGCGATGAATATTTTCACCAATCATCTTCGTCAAAATTATATCATATTAGGACTTATGGAATTTAGTTTTGGTCAAATTTTCAACATTGTCCACATCTAACTTTGTAAGTGCAACCACAAAATCTTTGATTCAATAATAACAATTATTATTAACCATACTGCTCTGGCCAAAGATTTTGACTTTAAGTTGACTACAGTTGACTGTGATACTAACCCAATATAACCGAGGAGATGAATTCTCTATTGAATAGTGCTTTACTTTCAATACTTCAACTCAGACCCAACTATAAATGGACATCCTGCCACAATTTAAATTTAATCAAAGTGTAGTATCCATATTGAAGTTCTACGGTATTCTCAAGTTGAGGGAACTATGTAATATCGTCACTTCGAGATTATTTGTTTGACCTCGGTTATATTAACCAACAGAGAACTCTCGAGTGAGTTATCTCATAGTTATTCAAAAACTATCAATACATAACCCCTTGGTGCCATGAGTAATACAATGTCCAACGTTTGGAGAGCAATACATACTCTAGTCTCAACGAATGTATCAATATCCAGTCTCACTACATATTGTTTAGGAATATTTAAAACGGTGTGTTTATTTTATTATAATAAATCACTCATGATTAAACACATTGTAACTACTATCATAAAACATACCATTTATGTATTTTCTATATTAAATATACTTTTAATTAAATAAATAATCAATACAACACACTATACCAAGCATATAATAGAAAGAAAACACCTTTTATTTGAAAAAAGGTTGGTTATCGAGTTAGATATATATAACAAATTACATAATTTCCCCTAGGATATACCTTTAACTCTATCAATCTTCCACTTGCACTTGGGGTCAACTATGGAATCTTATTCCAACTTCATGAATCGGTTTTCTAAAAAACAATCAGGTCGGTCTCTTAGTGAATGGGTATGCTATGTTGTTTTAAATATCTACTCTGTCAATCAACTCTATCCAATGCTAATAAATTGACATTATCATGAGGAACTATGCGGAGTATGTCGCTTAACTTCTAGTGAGCTCTAGGTTCTTTTCGAACTGTATCGCGACATAGTTATCATATAACAATGTCATGAGATTCTCAATATTTGGAATCACCCTTAGCTCAGTTATATATTTGTGCATTTATGTATACTTATATAGTAGTAGTCTATGGTTGAATTAGCTACTACTTGTTGTTTGCTACAATTCCAACTTAAAGCTTCTTAATTAAAGTTGGAACGTGAATTTAATATTGACATATTATACTCGATAGCTCTTATGAAGTTCGATTCCGAACACACCTTCATAAGGAGTTCATTGTTTCTATAAATAATTCTCTAGTATTTTGTAAATACTCAAGAACACTCTAAATTACCATTTCGTGATCTTGATTTGAATTGATATTTGCTTCATGCATCAAACACATAAGTGAGATACGATATTATAGAAAATACAACATGTCTGATAATTTCTATTGTCAATACATAAGGAATCAATCTTATATATTCCATTTTAAACATTTTAATATGGTGTCTTCGCATATCATTGGAATATTCCCAACATCTTTTATACTTATTATAAAGATATAATTTACAAATCCAATATCGAGTATTAAACAACCAGCTTATTACTGATTTTAACATCTGTACATCTTTAACAATGAACAGTATGTTGTTTACTTACAATTTTAGAAATATCTATGTGTCATTTAATGTTCTTTCTTATGGACACATGCTTTCACTGTATTTTGACTGAAAATCAAACTATTCGAAATTTCTATCAAAACACTTATTCAATCTTGATGTTTATAGAATGATACTTTCATATAATTTTTGGTATCATATCTGAAAAACACACAAACTCAATATCGCTCCAACTAACTTCGAGACATTTTGGTTGTTACATGCAAACAATCTATTCTAAATCATCATTTATAATTTCCATTTCAACATATATGTACCCAAACACAAAATCATACCAAGCGATAATTTTATGAGTACAATCTGAATCATCTTGCACACAATAAATGACGAATTTGTTACGTTAATTTCAACAATTTAAAATTATGATTTTATTCTTATCAATGTTACTTGCTATATCCCAACTATATTAGTCTTTCTCTTGAAGGCACACTTGCGGCCGATCTATCATATTCCTTCGGTACACTATCAAATCACACTTTGGTAATGTAGTTGGAATCCTTTCAGATTTTTACATCATACCATGTGGCAAAGTCAATACTCTTAATGTCTTAATCGATTGCTGAGGATTATTTATTCTCCACATTGATAAGAAACTCATAGTTTCTCTTCAATGTGCAATAATATTTATTAGACATTCTAGTGCATAGTGTTCACTAAGGTTTGGTCAATTCCATTTCATTCCTCGTAATTAGTTTTATTCTTGGATTGTATACAAATCCATTTTATTACTAATAATTTCTAAAAGAAATTTCTTCACTACGAAGTTGGTATTTCTTGAAACAATAATTGTTTCTTATTACAACAGAATAGGCATTCATAAACATTTTATGAACTGCTTTATATTAAACTGGTTTGATTTTAATTTACAAACCTTATGTTTAAAATATAAATGGATCATCCAATGACAATCTTTTTCAAACTTCTTTTGGGGTGACTCATACAAGATCACTCACCTGCAATTATTATGTGCAGTCTTTCAATTTGCACAAGCTATGAAACTCCTTGGCTTAGGATATGTTGGGGTTTCTTACAAACCCTTATCCTGTATGATTTTGTAAACCATTCTTTAGATGAAATTAATTTTAACCTTGTGTAACATTCCTAAATATATGACTATGTAGAAATAAGTTAACTCAGTTTTACTCATAATTAATCGTACTTCGTTCAATAAAGTTCGATTACTACTTATCGATACATCATTATGTATCATAGGGAGGAGTGGCTATTGAGATTGAAACATTATTCATTTTTTGGTACGTTCTGAACTCTTTCCAATATATTCACCTATTCGATCAAATCGAATCATTTTATTTTCTATCGCACCTTAATTTATTTACTTATGTTTTATATTCTATGAACTCATCATTAACATATCATATGTGTATCATGTACATATGTTCATGTTTGTGATAATTCATCGGTGAATACAACAAAGTACGTAGAACCATTTTGGAATTTTTGATTGCATACATCTACACATATCAATCTATAAAGTTCGTCAACTCTGATAATGCTCCCACTGAATAGGAGCTTTGCTCTTAATTGTATGAGATATAATTTACTAGTACCATATGATTCATAATCATAAATTAGTTCTCAAAACTATGGCTTAGTCCATAATTTCAAAATAATTGCAAAGAAATTTGGATATTTCTGTATTTTCCAATGCACTACAAATACCATTGTTATAGTTTTATTTTATAACGAATATTCATAATATTCATATTGAAATAAAACTATGTCTATTTTTCAATTAATACTGAAAAATAATAATTATTTCATAAATAATGTTCAGTACGTTATACGAAAAAAATGCATAATTTGATGCGACCAATAAGTGTTATATGACATGCTCTCATAATTTCCACCATTACTATAATAACGTATGAAATACGAAGCTTTATTTAACCATTTAATATAGGGTACTTATTTCATTTACTATAATCGGTTTACACTCGAGAATTTTCATATCAATTATCTTAAATTCAAAGAGATATTTCATAAAAAACAAGTTTCTATGTGAAAATACATTTTAAACAGATATCATATTTCTTATTCCTTATTAAGTATCTATTATTATTTTATAATTCTTGTTTCTGATGTTTCCTTAAGAAACAGAAGTAACTATTCACTCACTTTGTCCCAACCATGTCTTAAGTTACATCTACTATCATACATTCATTTTCTTTTCTAAATGGTCGAACAATTCCAAAGGAATCCCTTATTACACAATCATAATGAACTCTTTACAAAAAAGCATTTGGTCATCCTTAACATTTAAGGATATAGAATAAGTTGCATTTTACGTAAATTGATCAAACTGACTTCTTACTTATTGAATTCTCTTATCGGTCTTATAGCTCTTGGTCTAGTGTTACATGTAACATGACAAGATCGTCATTGTAATCAATCATATTGGATGCATGACCTCGCATTATGGTTTACTTGTGTATTTCCACTGAACCGATTTTATCGATGTTTCGTGCATTACAAATTGCGACCGTTCACTATATAACATTTATATATGATCATTCATGGATTGAATAGTTCAAGTATTGCTTTTAGAGTTAAAAACTCATAAAGGACAATACACAGTCTCAGGCAAATAAACACGTAACTGACTAATTACGAATGTATTTACTTATAAAATTAAGCGCTTACATGGGTACTGAATCATTAACATATAGAAAATATTTATTAGTAAGTACATTTTATATTCCTTTTATATTTCTTTTGTCAATCATTTATTCAGTTTATTTGTATATCTTAATTGATAAACATTTTATCAATTATATTAATTGCACAAATTTATCAATGTAAATTATTATAACTTTATATAGAAAATGTTCTTACAATATTAGAAATGTTAAATGTTACCATTTCATTTTCCTAATAAGGCTCCCACTAGATTTTTACATTTTCCAAAACCTAAAGAAAAAACATAGAAATCTTTTCATTTCTCTAGTGGGTGTTATGACCCGCATGTCTTGGGGATTATGACCTTGAGGAATATCAAAAAATCATAGGCACGCATGCGATGATAACTCCTTATCACCTGTATCATATACAACTTTCTAAACCATGGTCCTTGTCTAAATCTCATTTCGACCTTGAGGAATATCAACAAATGAAAGAGATTATTCAACTGTACCCACCATTTCACGACGTCCTAAGTATAATGCACATACCTAAATGAATATCAATAAATACATGCATGTATCTTACTCATCTAGTCAATATACTAGTAGCACTACACGTAACATCTCCAACTTGAGGAATATCAACAACTAGAGAGTATGCAAACAATCTATTAATATATAAATGGTGAAGGACAACTTTATATTAAAAATTCATAATCTTTAATATATTAAATCGAGAGATATAACTTATGGAATAATATATTTCTTATAAAATACCCTTCTGGTTCAAGTGTCGGGCACATCAGAAACCACGGTATATGTACTATACGTATGTATTTATTTCTTGAGTCTATATTCTATTTCTTACTATTCCACTTTTATTTTATCCATTCATATTATGTAAGTTTATTTATTATATAACTTTTATAATTCAATTAACTTATATAACTGTTTTATGTACATTACATTAATTAAATCTTATTTAGTTAATTTAGTTAATTAATATTTTAATTATGTTATTCAATTAAGCATTTTAATTGAATGTGTATACCAAAACATTTATGGTTATACACACACAGATATATATATATAAGTATTTTATTATTTGTTAATTCACTTATTTAATTATATAATTTAATTAAATATTAATTTTGAAAATTCCTTATGTATATACATATATACTTACATCATCTTGAACAATTCAAGATAATGTATAACACACACACACATATATATATTGTGCATGTATATACTTTAAGTAATTAACTATTTAATTAATTTATTAATCTTATTAATAAATAATAAAATTTTCAAAATATGTTTATTATATTTTCAAAGGACTTTTGAAAGCTGTATTATAACCTTTATAATATACATTGTTTTCAAAGCCAACTTTGAAAATCATATTATAACATTAATAATGTAATTCTAATTTTAAATTTAACTTTTAAATTTAAAATCTAATTTTAATTTCAAAGCAATTTTGAAATCACATTATGAAAATTTAAATTTAACTTCTAAAAACAATTTTTTCATTTTAATTTTCAAAAGAATTTTGAAACTAGCTAAGGCCTAATTCAAATTGGGCTTTTTTTATTAGGAGCGACCTTTGGGCTCACCTCACTTTTCGGACTAGGCCGATAGCTAGAGAGGGCAGGGTACTTAATTATCCAAACCCAAGCCCACACACTACTTTTTAGACATCCTACTAAATTGGTAAGCTTAATTGGTTATCCCTAACATAACTAATTTAGACCATACAGACTATTTGGCTCTATTACCATTGTTGGAATTGGACCAATCGGAAGTAAGTGGAATATGTAGATTTTGAAAAAATTCCTATTTTGGATCTGTTGGGCCTACGAAGTCTAAAAGGGTTATACTAGATTCAATCTAGTTTTAAATAAAATCATATTTTATTTAATTCATTATTTATTTTTGTTAATTAAATTTTTTTAACATTTCAAATAAATGTTTTATTAGAAATGCATCAATATACATTCAAACATATAACAACATAAATGAGCTAATATAAATGCACATCAATATACTAGAATTTATATCTATTGTGTGTGTGTGTTTATATGCACACAAACACACAAATATATATAAATACACACACACACACACATACACATATTACATTCTCATATGCATATCGGGAATATAAATGCCTAAGTATACACATATGTTTGAGTATACTACAATATATGTTACATATGGTTTGTATACATATATTGATAGTACCACATATATATTGTTTAAACATTATATACATATATGTAATCTTCATTGCCATTATATCTTATATTTTATATTTACATATATAAAAATGTATGAAAATAATTCACATAAAGAGACAGTGTCACAGTCCGAGATTTTCGACCTCCGAAAATCGACATCAATACATTCACTGTATTACATGCCGAACAATCGAATGCCGAAATACCAGAACGATATGAAAAGAAGAAAGAGGTAGAAGAAGAAATAGAAACAAAAACACAGAATCTCACAATCACAGCGGAACAAAATATAATAGATAATAACATGTCTCTATACAAAAAGAAAACTATATCTATTATTATACATTACATCATCAGAGTACACTACATCAACAACACAACACTGGACAGTTATAATAACTTTTCCTCACAAAAGCTGAATATACCGCCTATAATATACAGCGGAATATAAATCAGATACGTGTAGTACGTCTTCGTCATCCAGCTCGTCTTCTGAGCTCCATAGCACCCTATCCTGTATCTGTAATACTCAGTCTGACCCGAGCATAATAATAAAATAACACCCGAGTCAGTCTGGAAACCAGCATGAGAAAAACACACTCAAATTTGAATTATTAAGGTTTCAAAAATCCTTTGAAAATCAAAGTATCTCGTAAGACCACGCCATAAATAAACACGATGGGTTTTTACCTTACGATAATCAAAACATTTCATATCAAAATCATCTGATATTATAATAGTGTCTAAGTACAAATACTTATTCAAATAGCTGAAATGCTTGCATCTCACGTTCCAGCATAGTTGGGCACAATCAAAACCGTACGGCGCTTATTGGAGAATGGATTCCATCCGAATGACTAGGTACTGGGGTACCACCTATCACAGTACATGTCTAGAAACACTGTACCGAGGACCAATTCGGGGTCCCCTGCCATATAAGACCGGACTATCCCTGACCTAGATAGACCGAATATGCTATCACCTCGGGTGTTCCCACCCTCTTTCGAGCTTCTTCCATGTACCGTAGTAATAATATCTGAGGTTATCTAGAAAGGTGATAAACATACCCTAATTGGGTGCTACCCACTTAGCCTTGCTGCATCCCCCCTGCTTTTTAGTCATTCCCAGTTGATGAGCCTAGAGGCTACGATTACCTTTTTAAGGAATTTTTCACTTAAAATGCTCATTGTTCTCCGATGACAATGTTTTGATAGCATTCATCCATACAAGTCCGTTCCTAGTCCGAACGGAACCGAAGGCACTATTCCTACTACATCCATTTTGGAATCACCCTTAGGATTAGTAGCGATTAGCCCTTGCACTTCGCTGCTCCATCTTCGACTCCATGCTCTTGTCTTCATTTCGAAAACGTACTTGTTGGATCGAAGTGGTTTTCAGATAACAAATCTGATCCCGGTCTCTTCGAAACAACGTTCGATATTTTCGGTAAACTCAACCCCGGTTCTTTAGAAAATACACAGACGAAAGTAAGATCAGAGATCACCTCTTAACCGTTAGTGGACGGATTTCCTTATAAATGTCCTAGAAGAACGAAATGAGTTTATACGTACAGTATAGCACCTCGAACGGTAACTATACCATATAAATCCCGTATTTCTCCTAAATATTTCCAAAGTTATATTTTGGGTCAAGATTTTGATAGTCGGTTATTTAACTATCAAATAAAAAATCATTCAACCAAATATTTCATTTTTCCACTGAATAACTCCAAATCTCTTTTAATTTAATTTTAATAACTTAAATCTCTTTATCCAAAATATATACTTTTCTTATCGATTTAAGTAAATTCAACAAAACTATTCTTTCAAAGGTATTTAGAAACCTTTAAAAATAATTTGGAAAGTACCACTATGGTATCAAACCATGGATCACAGCTCAATGGTTACGTCTCTATCCCAGAGAAATCCAAAACTTAACTACAGGCACTCACCGCCTCCGATTTACGCCACGCGAGTATACCATTACTTCCCAAAAACTTTATTTTTAAAATTTCTCTAAAAATAATGCTTGTAAAATTCTAAAATAAATTTCAAGTTAACTTTAGACAAAACTACTAATTCTTTAAAAAAAATATTGATTTCTTCTTAAATAATAGTTAATTTAATATAAACTAACTTAATTCATAATTTAAAATATACTTAAACCCATTTTAAAAAACTAAATAATTAATTTCTAAAATATTCTTTAAACACTTTAAATTTTCTAATTAATACTTCAAAATTCTCTTTTTAAATAACTTAACTTCTCAGAAAAATATATATTTTCAACTTCCAAATAGCCAGTCCAATATTAATAAATCCTTCTCGATTTTATTTCCCATAAATTTACGTCCCAATTCCGTAAGTTTCATATTTCACATTTCTAAAAATAAAACTACTATTTATTTTTTACAACAATTTACTCATCTCCTTATAAATTTCCACAGTCAATTTATAATTTCAAATTATCCACTGATAATTACTTCACTTTATTTATAAACTTCATTTATAAATTCCATAGTCTACTTCCCCGTTTTATCACTATTTTCACAACACTTAATCGATTTTAAATTGATTTTCTAAATTTAATTTCATTTTAAAAATTAACTTCTTAGTTAACCCAAATGTATTCCAAAGCCTACTAATTTCAGTTTCTCTTCCTTTTTATAATCTAAAATCTTATTTAAAACTGGAACAACAATTTCCTATTTTATTTTCAATTTTCCCCTTTTGTTTTTCCCAAACTATTTAAATGTAAAAGCACACTCTTTTATACTTAAATAATATCGTTGAAGTTCTTATTTTTAAAAACCCTTTTATTCACATTTTTTAAAGATCTCTATTTTTTCTATATTCCGAAATCATTAAATAGGATTTTAAAATCAAACTATTTATTTTTCCCAAATTCTTTACTTTTAAATTTATCCAACTTTACTAAAAATATCTTACTTTAAAATTCCTTTTTTTTCCTTTAAAAATTCAATATTCATATTTTTGATATTTTAAAATACCAAAATATATCCAGCAATACCATAATATCCAATAAATCCAATTTCCAATATAATCTATCATAGATTATTCAAATAAATCATATCACAGAATATGAAAATAGTTTCAACATTTTTGAGGAATCCAGTTGGATCCCTCTAACCTGTTTCCCTACATCCATAGATGTTAATACAATATAAAAATACCAATCCCACTTCGAGGGGGATATCGCGGTATATAGGGTCATCCGCTATTATGCGGGGCATATAGGGTCTCATCCGCTATATAAATGCGGGAATATCAATCACTCCAATATATATACGCTACTATATATAATATCCCATCTAGAATCATAATAATTATCAAATTCAATCAATCAACCAATAATTAATTTTAACTACTGAAAATTAATTACAGAAATTCCAAATTTGAGTGAGATTAACTCACCTTGAGTTTTCAATTTGCTGAACATCCAAATTTGAATTATCAAAAATTCCGGCTGACTCCGAAAAATTCCCAAACAGTTTCTACGCATAGACCTCATTACTACAAACGTAAACAACAAACCGAATTCAATTTAAACCCTTTATTATGAGATAGTTACGATTTTGTAAGCTATCAATTTTGAATTTATAACTAACATTTTAATTACAAATTCCATTAACTAATTACTATACTTAACATTAGCTAACTACCGTTCTAACTTAATCCAGTTCCTATGCATATGTATATATTCATCTAAAAGTGAATTTATAATATTTGTTTAATCAAAGCAGAATACAAAAGTAAATAAATGTTAACATAATTACTGGAATTCAAAAAAAAATTATACCTTAATTATCTCCTTAACCCACGCAAAAACTACCACCCTTCGCGATCGAATGCACGCGACCTGCCCCCCAATTCCTGTTGCTGATGCACGTCACCACGGCTCGCCACCACCACTGCCTCCACACTTCCCCATAGTCATTGCGTCGTGCTCGAGTTCGCCTCCGGTTGCCAATGCGACATCGCCTCCCCTTATTCCATTATCGGAGATGATCGCATCGCCTTCTCGCGAGCATAGTGTTGCCGCGCTTGAGACCTTCCACCCCCAAACTTGACCACCGCGATGCACCTTTCTCCACCGAATCTAATTTCGATGCCCAGACCTCAATTGAGTTCTTTCCCTTCAATTTCCAGCCCTAGCTGCTCCGTGCACTAACCACCCCCCCCCCCCCCCCCGGTGACGGATTTGTTCGAACGCTATATTTCTTTTTTTTATACGAATTCGATTCGAATACATTTCAGAGGAGAAGAGGAATGGGAATAAACGGCTTCGAATTGTAAGGAGGAAGAAGGAAGAACTACTGTGTGATTTCAAACTGGCCATTTTATTCGATTTTTTTCCTCTAAGTTCGTTCATTTTTTTTTTGTGTTTGTTTGAACTGTTGTGCGAGTTTTTAAAATGGAAAAGGAGGGAGACGAGATGTGATGTTGGCATGTAGAATGTTATCTACAATGACTCCGAAGTGATACGAAAAAGGCTGATATAAATATATAGGTCAATTAATAACATATGTATTAATTTTAAATTTTAAATCGTCTCGAAATCGTAGCTTAAAATTTTGACCTCCTATCGAGGCGTGCCACTAGGCGTTTATAATGTTATACCCCTATTCCGAATGCAATGAAAAAGGTTTCGAGTCCTAATTCTATCGTATGGAGAAGATAGCTTTTTGGACCAAATTATTATATTGAATTTTCGATATAAATTTCAGCGCATTTAAATCCCGTACGGCCAAACAATAACTCCAAACGCTATGAAATTTGGAATTCGATAATAATGCACTATTACGGATCCACTGGAACTAGTTTCCTCAAATTCTAAGACTGTGCCCTAGAAGGCTATTTTAAATGTCAATTTAAACGATATATTTTTAAAACTGAACAAATCACTTTTAAATTCAATTTTAAAACTTTTATTATCTTCGGTATTATTAATATAAATTTTACAAGCCTTTAAATTACTTTTAACGAGCTTAAAACTCAAGATTCAATATTTTACCCAATCTTGGTTATTAAATTCAATACTTTAATTATCCAATAAATGGTTGTATTTGAAATTCAAGTTAAAAATTAACTTTCAAATATGTAAAATCAATTAAATATTCCAATTTCAAATATCCAAAATCCTGGGTCGTTACAGACAGTAAACGTAAGAGTAAATTAAAAGAGTAAAGACAGAAAGGTAATTATGTTGCAATTAAATCTAATCAAATCTGAGTTAAAAATGAAATAATCATGTAGTGTAATTTTACTTTACTTTTCTTCTACAATCACCAATTAAATAATTAATTTAATACCATATGGAATTTCAAACTTAATTACAGCAAACGTCCAAACCATTTGAAAATAAAGGAAGTTTATGTTGTGAGAAATGCGGATTAAGGATCTTAAGGCTAGAATTAACACTAGAGGGGGGGTGAATAGTGTTTTAAGAAATTTGTTAATCTTTTTGAGTTTTATCTTAATTTGTTTACAATGTATACACTAATCAGACACAGATATGAATACAGAATCAAACACAGATGCAAATATAAAGTAAAAGCAGTAAAGGAAAGAACACACCGGATTTTATACTGGTTCGGAGTTACCCTACATCCAGTCCCGCAACACAAGTACGGATTTCCTTTCAACAACAATTCAACAATTACAACCCTCGGTTTCAAGGCTACGAGGTACACCCTCCAGAATGACAATCCTCTGGGTAGAGATACTTGATTTCCGGGGCAACAAGTTCACCCAATTGATTTCCAAGGCTACAATCACACCTTTTCTCGCTTAATTGATTTCCAAGGCTACAATCACACCTTTTCTCGCTTATATATTACAAAGAAGTCTATAACTCTGAATAGCGCTGAGAACCTTGTAGAGATAGTGATGTAGAATCAAACTAGAAGTAATCGAGTATGATTCGATGTTGATTTCGGCAGAGTAATGGTATGATTTTGTATTAAGAAATGTGGAAGAAGAAGAGGAGTGAAAAACATAAAAAAGTGATTAAAAATTCATTGAAACTGACCCCTATTTATAGAAAATCAACAGCCATGACCATTCATGAAGAGTTATGGCGAATAGACACTTCTTTTGAAATTTGAATTTGAACTTCAACTGTCACTATGTCGACATAGTGCCTAGGGGCATCTCGACATCCCTCAGCCAAAGTTGATATTTTGAATTTCTATAAAAATAATATTTATCTTATATAAAAACTATTTAAAACTTTATAAATATACTTGAATATAGTTGAAATTCATAAGTAAATATAAAGAACAATATATACATAATTTAACTATAATTTTATATTTAAATCTAAGTATAAATATTAAAAGTTAAATATATTATTTGAAAAGACATTTAAAATCAGGAGTAATTTGACTTTGAAATTAAAGATGTTTTGAGGCTAAAATTATTTAAAATCAGGATAGAGAGTTTTGAATCTTTTAAAAGGAAAGTTTTGAAATCATTTTGAAAACAAGATAATTTTGTAAAATCATTTGAATTAAAATTAGTGGATACAAAACAATGTCCTACTAGATTTTCGTAGGTTTCATCCTACTTAGGGTTCCATCCCTTTAATGGGCTCGAAGTGGATTCCATTCCACGAATAAATTGGATATTAAGATGCCAGTGTTTTTCTACGAGTTTTAACAAATATTCCTAATAAAACAAACTTGACCTTGAACTCTTGAACTCTTGATAATCTTGATACTCATGAGTCTTCTATCTCTATATCTTGAATCTCTATATTGTACAGTCTTCATTCTTGATACCTGTATGGTTAGATCCTGCATATACATATATATCTAAACTTGTAATATTAGTATTTATATTTTATAATCTATTCTAAGGTTGTTGTCATCAAAACCATCATCTCATGTACTAACATATGTTATATCTAAATTTGAAAAAACATATAGTAATTAATATAAAGAAACTTAAAAGTTTGATGATTTAATATATTGACCATAATGATGTAACTGGATCTGAAACATAACTTTATATTTAGGTACATACATATATGTAATGAACTGAAATTTAATTTTGAAATGTGAAACTGAATTAATCTAAAACAAATCAACCAAGTAAAATTTAGTTTAATATTGGTTTACAAATTCAAGGTATGAAGAAGACTTAATTGGTTTACACACATACACACACGCGCACACACATGTGATACACACACACACATAATTTCATGATTCAATCTACTAAAATTTGATCCATGATTAAAAGGAATAAGTGTGACAACAATAGTAATTTATTAAAATAAAGAAGATTTGCAATACCACATAATAGGTTAACAAACAAGATGATTTTTTCAGATCTCACATGAAATATAACATAAATTTTGGTTAGACAAGTCATTAACCAATTATATAAAAAATTTAACAAATCAATTCCACAAAAATTAGTTATTTCAGATCCAATTAAATGACCAACATTCAAAACCATACACAAATAGAACTCATGGTAAATCACAATACATAGAATAATTTTAAATTTTATTTTAATAAGTGACTACAATTAAAATATATGTGAAAACTTTATTCTAAACATCATGCATGAATTATAAACTTACTCAATAAACCTTGCCCTTCATCATACCTTAATTTGTAGCTTCTCCTCAGATTTCAAATATACTAGCATCCCACCTTGCAAGAGAAGGATGAACCACCTTTCTTTAATTTAATTTGATGTTCATTCCAATTTTTTTTAGGTTTATTTTTTTCGAAGAAGTTTCAACCATAAATAATGGAGAGGAGGAAGAAAAGTTATGTTCTATTAAAGAAAATTAAATAAGGAGATTTTGTTTAGTAGAACGAAAGGAAAATTTCCATTCTTCTTATCAAAATTTCCTTCGTTAATTCCTTTTAAATTTCAATCAAATCGGTTAATTAATTTCCTCCTCTCACCATTATATGGCTGGTCCTAGCACATTCTTAATGTGCAAGTTTTCTAAATAGAACTTTTATGTAATTATTTTATTATTTAAACCTTGTTTAAAATTATACCAGCATCGTATATCGATATATGCCAATATAACTTTTATATATGCATTTAAATAATTAATAGTAACATTCAAAACATCAAATAAATTAACAATAATTAATATTTCATAAATATTAATTAATTTAATCAATTTATAACATTTTACAAGTTAATAAAATTGTGTGGTATTCGAAGAAATCATATATGCGGTTATGCGACTCAGAGGTATGAATTTAGTAAGCGGTTAATATTGAACCATTCAAATATCAAGGTTCACATGTCACCTTAGCTAGTGGTGTAATAGTTTGGTTGAATTCATTGATTATAGGTCTTTTCAGTAAAATCAAATTTCATACACACTTAAGATGTACCTATTAGTGATGGTTATTTACACCAATTCTCTTCGTCAACACTATCTCATACTAGACTTATGTAATTTAGTTTTGGTCAAAGTTCCAACATTGTCCACATCCAACTTTGTATGTGCAAATACAAAATCATTGGTTCAATAATAACAATTATTATTAACCGTACCGCTCTGGTCAGAGACTTTGACTTTGAGTTAGCTACTGTTGACCATGATTCTAACCCTATATAATCGAGAAGACAAATTTTCTATTGAATAGTGTTTCACTTCCAACGCTTCAACTCAGACCCAACTATAGTCGTTCGATAGATGCCATGTCACGATTTAACAATAATCAAGTGGAGTGTCTACATTGAAGTTCCACAGTATTGTCAAGTCGAGGGAACTATGTAACATCATCATTTCAAGATTGTTTGTTTGACCTTAGTTATACTAACTAATAGATAACTCTCGAGTGATTCATTCTATATTTATTCAATAACTATCAGTATGCAACCCCTTCGTGCATCCAGCAGCCATGAGTAATATGCTGTCCAATGTTCAAAGAGCGTTACATACTCAAATCTCAACGAATGTATCGATATCCAGTCTCAGTACATCTTGATTGAGAATATCTAAAAAGATATGTTTAGTTATTGTGATAAATCACTAATGATTACAACACCTTGTATCTATTATCACTAAACATACCATTTATAGATTTTCTATATTAAATATACTTTTAATTAAATAAATAATTAATATAACATATTATATCATTTATATAATAGAAAGAAAACACCTTTTATTTTGAACAAGATTAGTTATTGTAATGACCTAGAATTTCAGTCGTTTGAATTTGGAATATTTAATTGATTTTAAATATTTAAAAGTTAATTTCATAAGTTAAATAACTTATATTCAAATATAGCGATTTATTTAATATTTAATTTGTAAAATTTAATATTTGGAATCGTTTAAATAATAGAATCTTGAATTAATGTGAATGAAAATGATATCGAAATTTGATTTAAATTCTATTTGAATAAGAAGGAAGATAGTAAACTTTTAAATTTGAGTTAAAAGTGATTAAACTGATTTTGGAAATAACTCGTTTTAATTAACGTCAGAAATAACCTTCTGGGGCACTGTCTCAGATTTCGATGAAATCGGTTTCATTGGATCTGTAACAGTGAATTATTATACGCTGTCGAATTTAGCGGCAATCAGACGTATCGTTTGGTCGTTCGAGTATGAAATGCATAGAATTAATTAAAGGAATTTAAATTAATATAATTTGATTTTTAAAAGTTAACTTCTGTATACGATGGAATTGGCTTTCGATATATATTTTATTATGTTCGGAATAGGTGTATAACATATAGAACACCAGGCGACACTCTTCGTTTGGAGTTTGAAATTTTGACGAGTGAATAGTGCCGTAAAAAATTTCTATATATAAGGGCATTAGCTTTCCTTCATTTGCCAAAGTCTAACCCTAAAAGCTTCAGCCGCTATTAAAACATTAAACCAAATCAACGGCCATAATTGCATGGCGAGCTAGGAGCGAAATTAGTTGAAACGTTCAACATGAAAGTTGGAGAGCTCGGCTCAATGAGTTCATCCATACCCTTGGATCGTCGATCGGAACACCATGGAGGCAGCTAGGGGGCTGCATTCAAGAGCATGTTTATGGGTTTCGGCGCATGCGCGCGCGTGGTGCGAGGTGGTGGAGCGGCGGCGGCGTAAGTCGGCGGCGGCGAACGTTGGTGGTTCGTGATCGATCTTCGATCATTTAAAAAAAGGAATGAGCGGCTGGAAACAAGCGCTTGAGGGAGAGAGGGAAGAAGGTTTAGCTTTAAATTTTAACTAAATTAAGTTGATTTTAAACTTATCTCGTACGATCATTAATCCATAACTTGTTCATACGAGGTCGGTTTTGAGCGCGACAAGTTACTTTGCATTCGTATCAGCGAGTACTACGTTATGGAGCTGGATTGAATGGATTCAAAGCTAGTAGGAAGTTTGGGTTAAATTGAACGCCAGTTCAATTTTAATTCAAACCAGAGTGCTTTAGCGATTACTGGATTTTCAATGAGTAAACTCACCTCTCCGGCTTGCTTATATATTTATATAAGTGGGAATACTTTTATTTATGTTGTTTGTTGCTTGTTTGGATGATTTACTATATTTATTAGTTGGTTTGGATAAATTACCGCCTATTAGAGTGGTTGAGATCCTATTACGTTCTCATGTAAGAGCGGATGACCCTTTGTATATGATCCTGCCTCGAAGCGATTGATTTATATTTTATGATTATATTCTGTATGTGATGAAGAGGGACAAGTTAGAGGGATCCAACAGGATTCCTTAACACTGTTGATTTTACTTTTTATATATACGGTGATATATGATGTGTTGGATGTCATATTATTGATTGTGATATGATTTCGCTTATTTAGTGCTTTAGGAGCATTGGGCCTTATTGTTTGGTATTTTGAAATACTAAAATAACGATTTTGAATTAGAAATGATTTTTAAGATACTTTTGGAATTTTATATGTTTAATAATTTTTTAATTATTAAAAGAAAGTAATTTATTATAAATAAATAAAAGTATGATTTTTGGTATTTTCAATTTACTATTTTGTAAAGTGTTTAAAGATAGAGATTCTAGAATAATTTATATAAAGGATTTATAAAGGTATTTTTATAAATAAAGTAATGTATTTTAAATGGTGTTTTATAAAATATTAAATAGATTTGAAATCAATATTTTGTAAATGGATTTTCTAAATAAATTAAATTATCAAAGAAACGGGATTTATAAATGGATTTTCTAAATAAATGAGATTTAGAAAAGAATGGATTTATAAAAGGAATTTTATAAATAAAGGAATTTCATAAATAAAGGAATTTTATAAAATAGAAGTGAAATTTATAAACTTAATTTATAAATATAGAAATGATTTATGTTGAAATTTAGGTATGGAGTTAATCGTTTAAAAGTAGTTTATCTTTTTGAGGAACGTTTGAAAGAAATATTTTGATGGAGTTACTAGTTTTAAAAGTAATTTATCTTTTGAAAGTAATGTTTTGGAAAATAATGAATCCAAATGGAATTGAATAGTTTTAAAATAATTTAAAATGTGATAAGTATTGAAAACATAGATTTTAAAATTTATTGTTGTAATAGAAGTTTTCGGTGAAGTAAAGAAGGCATGGACTGCAATACTGTTGTTAAAGTAAATAATTTCCGAAAGGAAATATTATATATATTATACAAGATTTATATATATATATATAATTAATTGAATCCCTATACTAGTGTTTTGGGTTGCCGTAACAATGTTTTACGCAACATTCGTTTTGACCCAAATAAAGTGCGTTTTGTATATACTTGTTTCCGTTTTAGGTATATGGAAATATTTTTCTAAGTATTGAAAATGAAATGATTTGTGAATATAATACCGTTAATATAAATATATGGAAATGTTTTCCATTATCGAATAATTTGAGATGGTTTTATGAATATATCTTTTTAAAGATAATTTGAAGTAAATATTCGGAAATTGATTTAATTAATAAAAGATTAATTAAATGGGCCTAATGATTGCTTATGTGCGAGATTTTATTGTTGCTTTAATAGTTAAGTAATCGACTATCAAATTTGGCCTCTTTATCGTTGTTGATCCGGAAAGACCGGGATTAGATTTATCGGAAACCACTTAAGACCAACGTATATGTGTTCGAATGTGCAAGCGTTGGAAGACATTGATATTTAGGATTTTCATAATGAAGGACTGCTTGTTGATCATCTGAGAATAAACTCCCAATATACATATAGTAGCAGTGGTCTCTTCGTTATGAAATATCCAATGAAAGGAATAATCGCTACTGATCCTAAGGGAGATTCCCAAAACAGGATGTGGTAGGAGAAGTGCCTTCGGTTTGTCCTGTTCCTGGACAACTTGTATAGACGAATGTCTGACGTTGCGTTCTAAATCACATTGATTGATCTCTATAAACGTACCATCTATTTGGTGGTGGATAAGGCAACTTCTCTTAGCTTAACACCCTTTCCTGATACTTACGAGCTCAGGCGTTACACATTTGTAGACCTAGTGTTAGACATATAGGATTTTGATTTCATATGTACTGCATACGTTCTAAATTTTAAGGGGCATGGACTTATCTTGGGTATGGATTGGTTGTCATATTACAAAGCCATTTTTGACTGTGATAAAAGAGTAGTACGATTAAGGAGTCGTCGAGGTCGTGACCTAAAAGTTCTTTGTGTACTCAAAGCTTTGGCTGAGTTAAGACATTTATACGCACTAAATCTATCTGTTGATCGAGAACCACTATCTGTACCCGTAGTTTTTGAATTTCTTGATATCTTCAAGAAGGTCTCGAGTCTCCCACCTCATAGGGAGATTGAGTTTCGAATCAATTTAGAGAAGGACGCAAGATGTAACGACCCTGAATTTCCGATCCAATTTAAAATTTTCAATCCACCGTTTTAGTATAAAATTTTGAAATTTCTAAACGATCTCAATTAACATCCAAACTTTGTTTATAAAATGCGCTTAGTGGGTTATTGATAGTGGTAAAGTTTCGTCGTAAAATATCACGGGAAATTTCGTTCGCGTTTTATTGTATATCAGTTCATTTTAAAGCGCGAAAAATTTTATCTTCCGAACTCGAATATTTTTACATAGAAAATTCTCAACCATCTTTTGAGCAAAGCGTCATTTTTCGTTTTTCAAAATTCGGACTTCTTTAGCTCCGTCGATCTTATTTTTCGGCGTTTTTCTGCATTTTCCTGATAATATAAAATTCGAAATTTTGTAATACAATCGTACCACCATTATCTGTGCACCGTTAGAAGCATCTTGTCGCGCTGATCAAAACGGTATACTTATTCGTGCCAGTCGGAGTGCGTCATAAAAATTTGTCACGTAAATTAAATCGTTCCAAACGAACCGTTTAAGCAAATTTAAGCCCAAGACTTTCAGCCCGTTAAAAAAAATTTAATCTCAGCTCGTAAAATAAATGGGGTGGTTGGAAGCTGGGGGGTCAACTTTGGAAACGTACATGATTTTTGGGAAAGCTGGAAAATTTATTACTGTTACTCAAAAAACTTAGAGTTAAAAGTTGAATTAGCATTTCATTTCGTTCACTGTTCCTATTCTCATTTGTAAACTCTTCAGGTATTACTTCTCTCTCCACCTTTCTACTCCATACTTCTTTCTTCTGTAAAAAAAAGAGATATAAACGAAACAAGCACGGTCGAAAGCAAAGCGCACCCCACTCCTTCTCCCATCCACACGCGTAAGAAATCCATCCATCCTACCTCATAACCTCCGACCTCTTTCAAATCTTCCACCGACCACCACCCTCAAAACCGCCACCTCGCCTCCACTCGAAACCGCGTCTCCACCACCCGCACTTCCTCCCATCTGAAAAACAAGAATATCATGCGACTGGAGGTTGCAGCTTCTAAAAAAAAAATACACTGGCCGCGTGTAATGAGTGGGAGTTGAAGTGTGCAGTGTGTAATAGGGCATGCGTGTATGAACATTTTGCGTGCATTTTTTTTTAGTATATGGTGTGTGTGGTTTGTGTGTACGTGTGTGGGCGAGTGCTGCATGCAAAGGGTGGAAATGGGTCATGTCTGTACATGTGTGAGTGATACCAACGTGATGAAGGGAGGGTAGATGCAGATATTGTGCCCGTATGTTATATCATGTGTGTGTAAAAAGGGGCGCGCATGCATGCGCGATATAAAAAAAAAGTGAAGAAAGGAATGAAATTGAACGGTATCGATTTATTGAGTAATTAGTAACCGACTTTTCTTTGCTTGTTGTGTGCAGAAGCAACCGACTGAGTTTCTGGTCGCAGCTGCATCGATCTTCAGCTTTCGTCCTTTTCTCTGTCGTTGGTAAGCGAATCTATAATTTATAAATTATATATGACGTTCATTGAATTAATATCGTCTCTCTTTTGTCGATATTTGCAGTGTCCGTTGTTCGTGTTATACCGACTTCATTCGTGCTTCTTTCGCTTCGCCGTCAAAATTCTTTATCCACGAAAGGTGAAATAAATTTCATGACATATATTCTTATGCTAGTTTGAATTGATAAATGATTGCTATGTGATGTTGGATTGGATGTTAATTGTTATTGTTAAGTGATAAATTATTTGCAAGTTAAAATTGGATATAGGATAGTTAACAATTTAAAATGGATTATATATGTCAAATTTTGATTGTTAAACTTGATCCCTTTATATGATGAATATTGATAAACTAAATATGACCCCTTTTATTGTCAAGGTAATGGACACGTAGAATTTGATAAATTTCCCTTTGGACCTTTGCACGTACATTTGATTATTGTTGTAGTATTGAAATTGAAGTTGAACGATAAATGCAAAACCGTAATGTAATAATATTTAATCTACATGAAATGATAGTGTAGATTCTAGAAAATAATTATATTAATTTGCGTAAATAACAAATGCGAATTAATACGATTATTTCGGGATTATTTGAAAAATTGTTAAATTGTTGTGAATGGATGCTATTGCTTGTTTATTTACTTTGACACCATCCCAGCTATCACACTGCAAGTTCCCTTTGTATGCTTTGATTTTTAAATTGAAATGGAATCGGGTTGAAATGATAGATACCCAAATAAACCTTGACTTTGGATAGAAAATTAAATTAAACCCGATTGGTCAATGTTTTGATTTAAAATAAAATAAAGTTTTATTTGACTAATAATATGGTTTTGAATAAAATTTGGGATTTAAATTCGAATGAATGGAAAATGTGAATATTTGTAATTGAGACAAATATTAACGTAGTAATTGACGAAGAACATTGTTTAGATTTTAAATTGATTAATAATGAAGTTTTGGAATTGTTAAAAATTAAGTTTTGAAATTTGTAATAATTAAGTTTTGGAAATTATTAATAATTTAGTTGAAATTAGAAATATTTAAGTTTTGAAATTGTTAATAATTAAGTAATAATTAAGATTTGAAATTATTTGATAATTGAATAAGATTGAATTATTTAATGGTTAAACTAAATTGAATATTTTATTTAAGTGAAATTGAATTTTGAACAAGTGTAACTAAGTAAATAATAAGTGAAATGGATTTCTTTAATAAGAAATAGAATGTGTTTTGTTAACAAATGAAAGACTTGTAATTTAAAGAATCGGATTTGACAAATTTAATTTAAATATATTTGTAAAGTTGATATAACAAGTTGAACTTAAGAAAGTAATGTAATGAATTGGAAATTTAATTGAAATTGTTTTAATGATAAATTAATTGAATGAATATCGAATGAAATCGATAATTGAGTTTAAATCGATTTGAACGTTAATTAAGTTAAATGATTTTGTAATGAACTTATATACGAAATTCAATGAATATTTGAATCGTTTTAAAATTGACACTTTAAAATTGAATTATAGAAATTTTAAATTGAAATTGGGAAGTTATGAGATGTAATTTTGGAAATTGATTTAGAAAGACTAACGAAATGTCGATTTACGAATTCTAATTGAAATTGAAATTGATTTGGTTTTGAAATATATTAACAACCAATCGGTGTTATAATTACGAAGGTTATTAAAGGAACTGGAATCGGTTAGGGACATACTCACTGTCTAAACCGAAAACCACTTTAATAACTACGCGCGGAGTGTGATCCAGAATGAAGTGGTTGGATTGACGAACGCGATGACTGAAGAAAGTGAACGATAATGGATAGCCTTGACACTTGTGTCAAATTGGAAATGACTAAAACAGGAGCCGTGCCGGGCCAAATGGGGGTTAGCTACCTCGAGCGGACACACTTCTTCGTAAACTACTCATTACTTTGTGATTGATTGGTGCGCACCCCTGATTTGGGAGTGTTGTTTCGCGGTGTTGTGATCGCTGCGGCGATGCGTTCTCACCAGTCTAGATCAGGAAAACGGTAGTGTCACTACCTTGGGTATTGCCTCATGTGCCTTGTCATACTTGTATTTCCATATACGCGACCACTACGAATTTGTTTTGTATTATACCTATGGAGTACTCCCTGATAGCCCACTAGTTTACGGTGGAGTTTACAGTGCTGTATAGTCTATGATGCTTATATAAAATGTGTTAAGGGGAATAATGGTGACGCCTTAACACTATCTTGATATTTTACTTTACTGTTAGACATTATCTATTTATCGTACACTACTATGTATAGATAGTTTATCGGATCCTGAAAGATGTTTATTCCATTCATCTTTGAGTTATTGTTGTTTCAAATTTTGAATCATATTATCTGTATAAGAATATATGTCCTGATTCGAGTGTTTGTTTGTGCATATGCTCGGATCAGACTGAGGATTGCTGTTGCTGTTCTATTTGGAGCTGAAGACCGAAGACTATCACTATCTTATTTTATCAGTATTGTTCTTTTTATTTGGACTTTTGGACATCTATGTTGTTCTATTTCTTTTATTTGAGGCATTGTTGTATTTATGGGTAGCTTCATGAACTACTCTTATGACTATGTTGTATTTCCACTGCACTATTCTGTTATGATGTATTTTCTGTGATTCTGTGATGATTCTCATTTATATACATATACTCCATTAATGATTTGTGTTTTGCACTATTTAAGTTGACACGTGTGGATTATTGTCAATTTAAATGGTCCAAATATACGGGTTGTTACACAAGACCCGTCGCTCTCCCTTTGAGACGAACGACCCCTAAAGAAAGAAGGAACCTTGATAAGCAAATCTCAGAGCTATTGAAGAAAGGATTCACCTGTAACGACCCGACTTCCTATGCCCAGAAAGTCGCATCATTATGAAGAAAGAAAGGGGTAGAAAATAGAAAAGAAGAGAAGAAAGAAAGAAACAACAACAACGATCTCACAGCGGAACGAATAAATTATATTAATAACATAAACTATTACATAGTATACAACACTTATCAGAGTTTACACAACTATACAACACATACTAGACAGTTATAAAACATCTGTCTAGATATTACAACTCAAATACAATACAAGACTCTAACACAAATATCAACACAGCGGAATACTATATCTACGAACGCCGAAGCCTCCTGCTCCATTGCTCCTCCACAATTCGTCAAAGCTAAACCTGAATCCCTTGGCTACTCGTAAAAATTTGAGTACCCAAGAGTTTATAAAACAGAAATAAACACTTGGGTCAGACATGGGTCTGGTGTGAGTAAACGGGTTAAAATTGTTTAACTTCAAAACCTTTTGAAAACAAAGGTATCACGTAAGACTTCCCACACATAAACATGGAAAAGTTTTTACCTTACGCTAACCAAAACATTTGATAGGAAATCTGATTGTATTATAATAGGGTCTAGGGTTTTCAAGTAAAATACAGAAATAGCTGAAATGCTTACATCTCACATTCCAACATAGTTAGGCACAACTAATACGTACGACACTTATTGGAGTTTGGATTCCATACAATGGCAGGGCTACTGGGGTATCGCCCGTCACAGTACGTGGCCTAGATCACCGTACCGAGGAGTACGCCCGCTCCCCTGCAACACAAAGCCGGAACCATCCCTTACTGGATAATCCCGAACAAGACAATCCCGTAGTTGGCGCGACCAACCACACACTAAGCCGAATAAAAGAAAAGGGACCTCTAGACAGGGATCTATCTTGCTCTCAGTGGGTGCTACCCACGAAGCCTTGCTGCACCTCCCCTGTTTTAGCCATTCCCGGTTGATGAGGCTTGAGGTTACGATTACCTTTAATCAGAACATATCACTTAGAATGCTCATCGTCCGCCTGACGATGTGCTGAAAGCATTCAATCCATACAAGTTCGTTCCGGGTTCGAACGAAACCGAAGGCATTATCTCGTTACACTCGTTTTGGAATCACCCTCAGAGTTAACGACAATAACCCTTGCACTCTGAATCTTCATCTTCACTTGAGATTCACGACCTATCGTTAATTTGGATCGATGTGGTATTCGGGTCTCCAGACCTGGAATACCGGTATACGGAAACCCGATCCCGGTCTCATCGAAATCCAAAACGTATCTTTTAAGGCCAAGTTGTTTAAAGGTTTAAACAATTTTACTTATCTATATTCATACAGATAGATAATTCACAAACCACAATTTATAATCACATTATCAATTAAACAGATGATTCATAACCAGTAGGTAATCCATATCAACATCACAATAGTTAATCTACATTACCATCATAATGCAACCAAACATTCATACTACACAACATCTTATCTCATTTCTGAGATACATTCATTCAAGACAATCAATGTCATCCATTCTTATATAAGCAATGATTTACTTAATCACAACATAATTAATTTAAAATGAATTAAATTAACTATCTCTATCTTTAATTAATTTAAAGTGAATTAAATTAATTACTTCATCTCTTAATTAATTTAAATTAAATTAAATTAATTACTTCATCATAAATCTTACTTATATAATCATTAATTAATTACAAATAAATTAATTAATCTTCTCTAATTATCTATTTTAATTAATCACCTTGATTAATTATACTTTTATTACATTTGAGTAATTATCTTTAATTAATTTCACAAATTAATTATTCTTAACCAAATCCAGTAATTAACCTTTAATTACTTCATTAATTAATGAATTATAATCAATTACCTTAATCCTTAATTAATTACAATTAATTAGTTATCATTTGATTAATTAATCTTAATTAATCAATTCTTAATTACATCATTAATTATAAACTAATGATCCCTAATTACACCTTTAATTATTCTATTAATTACATTAAGTAATTATCCTTAACTAATCCACAATTATTAATCATCTTTGATTAATCTAATCCTTTAATTAATTTAATTTAATAAATTATTAAATTAATAACAAGTGATTAACTCTTAATCATTTTCATTTAATAAAATAATTATCCTCTAATTACTTTATTAAATATTTTATCTTTACTAAATTACATCCAGTAATTATTTCTTAATTACTTCATCAAGTAATTATATTTAATTTTATAAGTAATTATCTTTAATAATCACTAATTAATTACTTAGTTAATTATTTAACTAATTGTTTAAATTGAATTAAATAATTTCCTAACTCCTTATATTTAAAGATCTTAATTAAGAAAATCATTATCTTAATTAATTTAATTAAATTGACCAATTAATTACCTTCACAAATTAATTATCTTTAATTAATCAAAATCTTAATTACTTAAGATAACTCCTTATTTTTAATTGATTACCCAATTTAAATCTTTAACTTTATTTAAAATAAAATACTTTAGAATTCAATTATAACTAAACAATTTGAACATTCTAATTTAACCTTTAAAGTCTTAAATAAACTTCCCAAAGTTATTTAAAAAATTTTTTTTTAAACAAACCTCATTTATTAATACCCACTTATTCAACCTTTTTAAAACTTATCTACTTAATATAAAAATTTATTTAAACTTATACTCTTGAAAAATAATAATTTAGTTTTTCAGAAAAACTTGTTTTACTTTGTTTTAAAACTCAGGAACCATTACAAAAACAAGTTTCTTTTGTTTAAAACTTAAAACATTTTCTGGATTAATTTTCTTAAAATCTGCCTTCACCAAAAACCCGGGTAAAACGTTAGAAAACTCGAAGTATCCCTCGCGTCACTCCACTACTTCCCTGCTTGGAGTCGAACTAGACTATTCCCCGAAGAAAACCCGTGACCAAGCTTTCTTCTCCAAACCCAATCTCAGATGCACGTAACCGTGCTCGTGCACGTGCACGCTTAATCTGGTCGACGACGATCACAACTCCGACCTCCGACAAGTCGCTCTTGACCTCGTCATCCCATCGTGCAACTCAGATAACCCATTTCTATCGAGAATCGAATTTTCGCCATCAAACCCATCAGCTCGAAACTTACCCTTGCCAGAAAACCCATCCTCCACGACACTCAGAGCTTCAGACGACTCGCCACCCTAGCCGTAGCTTCCCCACGTCGCCTTGAACCCACAGCAGCACTCGCGATCACCCCCGATTGCCTATCGATGCCGCAAAAACCCAAAGAACCTCTTCCTCCAAAAACAAGAACGAAGCCCTAACTCGACCAATTCCGATCGATCCCCTCATTAACAAATTCCAAAAGCATTTTTCCTATGATCTCCACCTTCTACTCCACCTTCGTGCCCAGCCACGACTCCCAGATCGTCGCCGTTCACCTCCGATTGGTCGAAATGCCCAAATCAGATAAACCCAAAATCCTCTTTAATTACCAATCTAAAAATCTTGATATACATACCAAAATTCTTGATTTCCTAACACTATTCCAAACATGCAATCAAAACTAAGAATTGTATTCATAAAATTTTGGCCTAATTTACATTTTACTGTAAATTATAATATTTCGAGACCAATTTCAAATATAAATTCCTCAGATGATTTTTAGTAGAAATATTGTATGGATTCAAACACTTTTTGTTTACAAATCAAAAACTAACAATGATTAGAAAATGAGATATTGAATTTTTAAAGAAATCAAATCCTATAAATATTACAACAGAGCCTATATTATGTCTACACAGGCATTCATCATTTATACACATACATGCATTCATTCTAATCCAAGAATTTAGGCAAACATCTTGATTTTGCTACATGTATCAAAAAGAAGAACAAGATTTAAACTGTTTTTAAAACTTGTTTATTTACTTTTTAATAGAGGACAGTTTGCTTATCTTAAAAATAACAGAGAACAGGGTAACATATATGTACATGCATTTACATCAGCTTCACAATAATATTTTTAATCTATGTTATAGCAAAAGTTATCACTGATCAATTTAACATCAGATTAAATACTGTTTTTAAAAGAAATTTACTCACCGTTATTTTCCAGAGAACAAAGCAGAGCAAATTTTATTTCCAGGCTTTGAAATTTGATTTGTGAAAAGCCTTTTGATTCTCCTTTGCATGTTTGTAAATAGTTGAATCTTCAACTTGATTGTTGAATTAGAACCATTTGCATGTTGTTTAATGTTGAATCTGGTGTGGAAGTTTGCTGTTGAATCTTCATCTTGTTTTGAAATATCTCAGGTTGAAGTTTGAAAAAGTTGTTTGATTTACTCTTTAATTTTATTTCAGATTTTAGAAGAAGAAAGAAAACTGAGAAAACGTTTTGAACTGAAAGAAAATAATCAGGTTTCTCTTTTACAACATTATATTAGTTTAACTCAATTTTTTTAGAGAAAATACAATCTTGCCACTTGTTTATTTTATAAATTGGACAAATGTCCATGTAAATTCATTTAGCTTACAAGTGTCTTTAATCATGTTAATATGTTTACACATATTACTTAAGTGTTTTTATATAAATTTTATTTAATTTAAATGTAAATATAAACTTACTTTTTAAGTTACTTAATTCATAAATATTAGTTTACCTTTAAAAGAAAAAAATGCTAAAACTAATTATAAATATAAATAAATTCCTTATACATGTATTTTAAAATCTAGAACATTTATATAACCATTTAAAATTTAAACACTTTAAAGAATACAAAATAAAACTTTATTTTAAACTATCATTTTTAAAATAAACAATTATCTTATATTTTGAAAACAATTGAATTAATCTAAACTAACCTTTGAAAAATATTAATTTTAAAACAAAGCTTTAAATCACAATTCATACATATATAAATTATCAATAGATTAAATTAAATTCAAAACAATCCAAATTATAACATATACATACATATATATTACAATTTGAAAATTCATCTTTTATTTAAACAAAAGATTCTCTATTCACAATATATATATCAATATATACATTATAAATAGAATCTATTTTTTTATTAGCTTTGAAAGATAAATTTTATCCATTTTAAATTATTAGAAAAGATCTAATATTACCAAATTAAATATTTATTAGCTTATAAAAGATTAAATTACCAAATTAAATTAAAATTAGAAAGAAAATTATCAATCCAATTAAATTATCAATACCGATTATTAAATTTAAATTGTCCAAAAACCCGGGATATCACATTCCTCCCCCCTTAAAATAATTTCGTCCCCGAAATTAAAAGCAAAGTTAATTTAATAATCCAGCCAAGATTTTAAAACAGCAAAGCATACCTATCATCCAATTCCTAACAACCAAAGCAACCAATCAAACAATCAAACAAACCTAACTAACTATCCTAATACAAATCAGGATAGATCTTACTAACACTATCTAGAGTTTCCCCGGATATAAATCACCGGGAGACCCGCTCTACAGAATCTAAACAAACTACACCCCATAATCCAGAGCTTCCCTTATCTCTAGATCCACTAATCTGAACAGAATATCAGATCACACCCAAGTCCAGCTCAAACTTCCAAATTCATCTGAACTGCAGATTCAACAACCAATGATGAATCATACACGTACTCCCTCGGAGATACGTGAAATACAATGAATTTCAGTTATCCAAACTGGCCATTCATTCCTGTAGACAAAGAACTACTTCTCTCGAGAACACAGGAAAATCCAAAATACTTCGGAGTTAACTTTCCAGACTTACCAAATCTTAAAGCTCTTATAATCGGAGAAAAATTTAAACAGATTCCAATTTCCAACTCCGAATTTCAAACTCCTTGTTTCATATTTGCATAATTCACCAGACGATCCTGGGCTACCTCATCTCTTCCTGATCAGCTTAACTCTTGCTGATGCTTCTAAAAACAAATCTGAACCAAGAACAAAATGGTTTCTCCAAAATCAGCTGAAATCCAAACTTGAAAACTAGATCTGACCAATCCATTTCCAAAAATTTCTGAGCTGCTATACCAACTCTTCTCTCTAGGAACCATCCTACTACCAGAATAACTACCGGTATCGCTTCTGGAATCAAGTCGATACGGAACTCTAACTCCAAATGCAGATAAACTTCTACTTCCTCGAAAATATCCGGAAGAATCGCTGACTACTTCAGTAGCTCCTACTTCCACATGAGAAACCTCAATCTCAAAACAAAAGATTGCTCAAGATAACTTCCCAAACTAATCGCAAGTCACTTTTGCGATCCTACCTAATTCAGATTCCAAAGAAACTGTTCTCTCTTTACCAATTAAAACAGCCTTAAGCTTTTCCAAACAAGGTTAATCCTCCAAGAAAACATTCACCATCTACCCAGACTGCTGATAGAAGAACCACAAAGAATCCTCAACCAACGGAAAAACAAACCAGACTGCTGCTTCCAAACTGTAATAGCCCGCTTTTCCGTACCCCTTGAATAGACACTAATCTCCATCTATTTACTCAAGGTGAACGAAAAACCGAACCATTAGGGTTTTTTTTTTTAAAGAAGAGGTAGAAGAAAAGATAGAAGAAAAGAGAAAGAAGAAACAAAAGAACAACATCAGAAACAGAAACAATATCAGAATCTCACATATCGCAGCGGAACAATATATAATAGATAAATGAATAATCTTTAAAACAAAGAACTATATCATTTTATACATACATCAATCATCAGAGTCAATATACAACAATGGACAGTTATATAAACTTGTCCTCATACAGAATACACAGCGGAATAAATACTATCAGATACAAATACTACGTCTCGCCATCCAGCTTGCTTCCAAAGCTCCAGAATATCCAGAATATCCTGATAATATAACTCTAGGCTGCCCGTGTGGAAATTGGTGGGCACCCAGAGTTTAGAAGGGAACAATAAACTCCGAGTCAGTCATGGTGACTGGTGTGAGATCGTAAAACAGTTATTTTTCACAAAGAAAACAAAACAAATTCGCAATGCTTTTGGAAAATGAAACTACCATAAGACCTCCCGCCACACACACAATGCAAACGCAGAATTGGAGGAGATTTCTTCTTATGATAGTCAAAGATGCTTACTACGCCAATCATTGGATTATTATTATTAATGTCTAGTGTAGAAAACATTTCGAAAGTATAATATTAATCTTAGCCAGCATACGACCAGTATCGTATGCCTACTATAGCTACCATCTAAACAGTGGTGACCACCGTACGTAAATGGCAGGTTCTACAACTAATACCGTACAAAGTTCGTATTTGGAAGATGGATTTCCAACAAATGGTCAGGCTAAGGAACTTCCTTTCCTCCTGCCGAATAGGATCGCCTCTGGCTGGACGTCCCGAGAGACAAACTGCTCTCTGCCAAACAAGGCCGGGTTACCCCTGTAACAGGTAACTCACGAATATGTCATCACCCGGTCCTTTGGGACCTTTATCCGAGCGCTCGATATCCAACATCACACATCATAAAGAAAGTGTATCCACATGAGTAAGTATCTGGGCTCCATACCATGATACCACCCCTTTCCAGAAGGAAATGACATACCCTAAAGGGCGCGACCCTCATAACCTTGCCGCAACATTCCTGTTTCGACCATTTCCGGGGTGTGAGGCTCGACGAAGTCTCGTCCACAAAGCTACGCTTTCTCAAAAAGCCCTGCTTCGGGTCAAACAAAATGATCAACCTATGATCACAAAGATATAAGATCAACCAAATGATCATATCACAAATGATCAAACACTGATCATTTCACAGCAACACTCGGTATGCCACGTTACCAAATTGGGATATATCGCTGATAAATTTCAACTACATAACCTCTGAGCTCGTACGTCTCAGAGAAGGGTGTTAAGCTAAGAGAATAAATTCTCCGCCACCAACAGATATGTATTTGAAAGAAATCAGCTTTATATCTCAAAGTGTAATGTCAGACACACAATCCATACAAGTCTGTTCCGGGATCGAACAGAACCGAAGGCACTTCTCACGAAGCCCTTGCATATCCGGATAATTTTCAATTACGTCGGGACTTCCCGTCACTAAGGGTGATAAAACCTCTAAACCGGAGATCAGCCGATGTAGAGTAACTCGACGGTAATCCTTCTGTTTTCAAAAATATCCGGTCTTCAACACCGGTCTTCGAATGCAATTCATAACGACGTATCACATATTCGGAATGGGTTATACGACCCCATGGTCCTTTCCCGGCTAACCCGAATAGTGAGCGATTATTCAAAATAAGTGTGGCATTCAAATTCATCCAATTCACAACAAATACCTATCTAAAGGTAATTATTGATAGTCAGTTATTTAACTATCAATAAAGATGCGCAACATCATCAGATTCCAAATAATTTTCCCAAATTATTTTTATCTTCCAAAATATCTTTATTAGATATATAATTTCCACACTTAACCGTTTGAAAACCAATTTCAAATATTCACCTTTCAAATTATCTTTAAAAGATAAAGTTTCAAACCCTTCGTTTCATATTGGAAAAGCAATTCCGTACTTATTTAAAAATAAGTATTTCACAAATCTATTTATTTTCAACATTTGAAAATATTCGATATACTTAAATCAAAATTAAGTACATATTCATTCTTTAAGGAAATCATTCTTTTTAACAACATCTATTTGAGTCAAAACGAATGTTACGTAAAACATCGTTACGACGACTCAAAATCACTAGTATAGGGATTCGGAATTTAGATAGATATATGAATCCCAATACCATACAAAAATATTTCCTTTCGGAAACCATTTACTATAACAATAGTGTTATAGTCCATCATTTCCTTAAATTCCTCGAAAACGTCTATTTCAACAATAAAAGTTGAAATCTATGTATTCGATACTTATCACGTTTTAAAACATCTTTAAAACAATTACTTCATTTTCAATGTCACTTTCCCAAAACAATATCCATTTTACTTAAAAATATATTCACTGTCCAAAATCGTGAATATACTTCACTAACCACATTTCAATCTTTTCTACACATTTTATTCCAAGAATTATCCACTATCCAAAATCGTGGATAAAATTCCCTTAATAACTTCTATATTACATTCATCAAATTTGATTGATTTCAAATTCATAAAACAACGTTTATAAATTCACCTTTATATTTTCTAACAATTTCGATTTATAAAATTCTCCTTTTATTAACTTCAAAAATTACTTATCAAAATAAGTGATTTCAGATTTATAAACAATGTTTATAAATCACATTTATACTTCATAACAATTTCAACTTATGAAATCATTTCATTTAGCAATTTCTATTTATATCCCAACTAAGTGCAAAAATCTACTTTATAAGTAAATTACTTATAAATCGTTTATTCTACAACATCTATTCACTTTATAACTCCACGTTATAAATCTATTAATTTCATTCACTTATGAAATCCTTTTATACTTCTTTTTAACACTTATAAAAATTCGTTTTATAAGTCCAATATTTTGATTTATAAAATATCAATTTTATAAATCTTTTTATACAAATCGTTTATAGTTGTTCAAAATCCCAACTTAAACCATTTTATAAATAAATCGACTTTTATTTTAAAAATGTGACGACCGCCCATGACCCCTGCACCGAATCTAGAGATAGAGCGCTGTAAAGTGTGCCAGGCGACCATGGACGATTGTCAAGGTAAGATTAAAACAACAGGATCTATCGTATTACTCACAGCGCATGGACAAAATACAATAGAACATATGTATAGTGAAGCTTTACAGAATAAAATGACATCATATAAAACTCCATAATAGTTGAATACAAGCATCCACATAGTCAATACATCCAGCCTCACTACATAACTCTCAGAGAATACAAAACAGCGGAAAAATCCAGTACATATAAGAAGATAATATGCAACCCTCTAGCTCGTCTTCGATATCAGCATCGTGAGAAGAGAACAGCACCTGTCACCTGCTACCTAGTCTGCCCGTCCCAAAATGGACGAACAGCCCAAGGCAATAAGAATTAAAACATAAAGCCTTGAGTCAGACAACAGTCTTAGTGAGCAGTAAATTAACTAACAACATACCAAAAGAGCATAAAGGAAAAGGAATAGGAATACAACCCTCCCACTCCAACCTCATTCTACAGTGATAGCCCCCAGACACACACTAAGCAGAAGCAAACATAGCAGAGCATACAATTTAAAGTAAAGCAATTGTCACTCGAGTCAAGAGCGATGTTTTCCAAGTACAAATCCCAAGGTCTAAAACCAAGGTCAGATAAGCACCCAGGAAATACCGCTCTTGAGACCGAATGATGATACAACCAAACATCCATGACTCGGCTATCACTGTTATCATTGTTGCGATATCACCGTTAATTGAATGACCGGCACATTCTTTCAGCCGTCCGTCAAGGGCTAATGGTAACCCCGGTTCTAGACATAACTCCCGCACGTCATCGTGACCCGTGCCTAGGATTATCGAATCTACCCAGAGTACTCGACCATCAACTTAGTCTTTTGGGCGTCCCCATGTACTCTTGCTTAGAGCATGCTAGAACCTTCAACAACGATGAGATCTCAACCTCCTAGTCATCCTCCTCGACGACTATTGCCATACTAGCTCAAGCGCCTCTCGAGCATCCATTATCCTCAACTCGAATCATATCACCGAGTTATCAACATGCTTGGAATGATCCCGCCTGGATTAGACCAAGTCTTCATCATATGATTGCCTCGCTTCATTACATCCTCGCAAAGCCTCATCTCATCACCACATCATCAAATCTATGCATAAGAGCTTCATCATCCCGCTACATATGCCACGAGCAGCTTTTCCATTTCAAGAGCCTTTCCCTTAGCTTTTGAATCATCTTCGATCTAAATCTAATCATCAATCATCTAGTTCATAACAAGCAATCAAATCAAACATCAATCCAAGCAATCAAGCATTCAAATATGATCTAAGTAGACAATTATAACAATAATGGCATTTTCGTAATTAAAGAGTTGAAAGTCCAATAAGCATGAAAACATGGATTATATCTCTACAAACTTGATGAATGAACTTGCATAGGTTAACATATGATAAAATGGATGTAACATCATCATGAACAATGGATCTATATGGATCTACACATAGGATGAAGAAAATGCATGGAAATCTCTATTTTAACACCAAAACGAGCCAACAATCCGATATACTCCTTTGGATCCGTGTGAGAGATAATCACCACTCACCAAATCACCTAAACAACCTCAAATCAACACACTTCAGATCTGGACAGCGAAGGATGAAGCTAGATCTACCACAAATCCGCTTCAAATGAAGAAATCTCTCTTGAAAAGATGAAGATCTTCAATCTAAGCTCTTGAATCTTCAATCTTGATCTTCGATTAGGATGGATGGAAGCACTAGATTAAAGTGGAGAAAAGAAGTGAAGAAGTGTAGAAGTCGAGCTCTCAAAATGGCAGCACTTCGTCGCTTCAAAAATCCGGATCCCAAAAAGTGAGAACAACCCCTCCTATTTATAGCTGAAATCTGTCCTTAAGTCGAAATCTGGCTATCTCCCTAAGTCGCTTCCGACCTAAGCGACCTAAGCCTCTCCGACCTAAGCCTCTCCGACCTAACAGATGTACGTCTTAACTTCTTTGCGACCTAACACTTAGGAAACCCAGCGACCTAACAACCTAACGACCTAACTATCTAAGACTCAGTTGGGTTGCGACCTAACACAAGTCGACCTAAAACAACACGCGACCTAACACTTGAACTATCCTAGCGACCTAACAACTTAGCAACCTACGCGACCTAACACAACATACGACCTAACAGTGTTACGACCTAACACATAGCCTAACTCCTAAGGTCGCCAACTTGTTAACTTCTTAGGTCGCCAACTTGTTAACTCCTTAGGTCGCCAACACGGAACCACTAGGTCGCTAACTCAGAACCACTAGGTCGCTAACTCAGAACCACTAGGTCGCTAACTCAGAACCACTAGGTCGCTAACTCGGCAACTACTAGGTCGCTAACTCGGCAACTACTAGGTCGCTAACAAGCTAACCCCTTAGGTCGCGAACTATTATAGGTCGCTAACCACTAGTTTCCTTAGGTCGCTGCCGACCTAAATATACTAGCCCGGCACCACTAGGTCGCTCATCCCTAGGTCGTCAACTACTGGGTTTACTTAGGTCGCTACCAACCTATCTCTTAGGTCGCTAACACCTTAACTCGCCAGAAACTCTAAAGTCTCCTTCCTTTTAGGTCGTCTACGACCTAAACCCTTACCATCCATCACACGACCTAACTCCAAACCTTAAAGTCACCAATTCCCAACATTCTTAGGTACGACTTATCTCCTAAGTTGCCAACAATACTTAACTAACCTCTAGGTCGCATACGACCTAGGACTTAGGCAAATTTCAACCAAGATCTGGAATAACTAGAAAATGCTGAAAATCCCAGATTTTGACAAACTTTTCGATCCGAAAAATACGGGTCGTTACATTCTCTCCCCCTTAGGAATTTCGCCCCCGAAATTCCAAGCAAACAAGGCAATCAAAGGCTATTCTGTACGCCTACCATCCATAGCAATCAACAAACCATGCATCCAATTCTAGCTTAGCGTACAGAATTCTAAGACTTAGAACAAGTTACAATATCGCGAGATGAGACGACACCTTAGGGCCATACCTTGAAGAGTTCAGGATGAGCTGCCTTCATCCTCTCTTCCACCTCCCACGTACAGTCGTTATCATCATCACTCCATTGTATCTTGAGCAACTTAACTACCTTCCTCCTAAGCTGTTTCGTGTCGGTTTCAACAACACGAAGCGGCTTACGAGGTCTTCTATCAACTGGATCAACTTCTAAGTCTTCACAGCTATCAGCAGAAACCACTGTATTCGAGTCGTGCACATACTTCCGTAGATAAGATACATGAAAAACATTGTGCACACCCGACATCTTCTCAGGTAACTCCAATCTGTAGGCGAGCTTTCCAATTCGCTCGATGATCGGGAATGGTCCAACAAATCTCGGAGTCAATTTTCCTTTCTTCCCGAATCGAATAACATTCTTCAGTGGAGAAATCTTCACAAAAACCATATCTCCCACGTCGAACTCCAAATCCTTTCGACGCTTATCAGCATAACTCTTCTGACGGTCTTGGGCTGCCTTCATTCGTTGCCGAATGATCTCTATGCAATCCGAAGTCTGTCGAATCATCTCTGGCCCAAGCATCAGCTTTTCTCCAGTTTCCAACCAACATGTCGGAGAGTTACACGGTCTTCCATACAATGCCTCATACGGTGCCATACCAATGCTTGACTGGTAACTGTTGTTGTACGCAAACTCCACCAAATGAAGGTGATCTTCCCATGATCCTCCGAAGTCCAAAACACATGCTCTAAGAAGATCTTCCAAAACTCGGTTGACTCTCTCGGTCTGACCATCTGTCTGAGGGTGATAAGCTGTACTCAAACACAACTCGGTTCCCAAAACTTCCTGGAAGCTCTTCCAAAATCCACTAGTGAACAATGGATCTCGATCGCTCACTATACTCTTCGGAATACCATGGAATCGAACTATCCACTTCACATACAACTCAGCCAACTTTGATGCAGTCCTAGTCGATCGAACAGGAATGAATCGTGCACTCTTAGTCAGACGATCCACAATGACCCAAATCCCTTCATTTCCCGTTCTGGTTCTAGGCAATCCATCAATAAAATCCATCGACACTTGTTCCCACTTCCATGTAGGAACTTCTAAGGGTTGAAGCAATCCACTTGGCTTCTTCTGTTCAGCCTTTACCAACTGACAGTTCATACACTTGGAAATGAAATCTCCAACATCCTTCTTCATGCCTTCCCAGTAGTAGTTTCTCTTCATATCCCGATACATCTTATTTCCACCTGGATGAATTGTCAACTTCGAGTGATGACTTTCCTTCAGAACTTCACTCCTCAATTCATCTATATCGGGAACCACTAGTCGTCCTTGCTTTCGAAGCCAACCTTCTCTATCGACCTCGACTCCTTTATCCTTTTCTGGCTCCAATCCAGATTCCAATTCACGGATAATCTTGACAAGCTTATCATCTCGCTTTTGACTCTCGCCAATCCTTTCCACAAGAGTCGGTCTTATCGATAAGTTTGCCAACATTTCAGGTTCCAATTCGCATCTAGGCCTGAAGTCAAATCCAGCTAAATACTCGAGACTCTTCCATTCAGAAAACATGGCTCCCAATCCTGCATGTCTTCGACTTAACGCATCAGCCACTGCGTTACCTTTTCCCGGAGTATAAGCTATACCAAAATCATATGATGCTAAGAACTCTAGCCAACGTTGCTGCCGAAGATTCAAATCCTTCTGGGAGAAAAGATACTTCAACGACTTATGATCCGTAAACAACTCGAATCGAACTCCCAACAGATAATGCCTCCACATCTTCAGAGCAAATACAATCGCCGCTAACTCCAAATCATGAGTTGGGTAATTCCTTTCATGCGGCTTTAGTTGTCGACTGGCATACGCAACAACTTTATCCTTCTGCATCAGCACTGCTCCAAGTCCAGTACCACATGCGTCGGTGTAAACCACCATCTCATCATTCCCACTAGGAATAGTCAAAACAGGAGCACTCGTCAATCGCTCTTTCAGGATTCCGAAAGCTTGCTCACACTTAGCATCCCAACTGAACACTTGGTTCTTCTTCGTCAATCCTGCTAACGGTGCAGCTATCTTGGAGAAGTCTTTGATAAACCGTCGATAATATCCCGCTAATCCAAGAAAACTCCTCACATCAGATGCATTCTTAGGTCTAACCCAATCCTGGATTGCTGCCACCTTAGCGGGATCAACCGCTATTCCATTTCCAGAAATCACATGGCCTAAGAACCTCACTTCACTCTTCCAGAAGTGACACTTCGAAAACTTAGCCTTCAGCTGATGTTTCCGTAAGATCTCCAAAACAATACGCAAGTGCGTCTTGTGCTCTTCTTCCGTTCTGGAATAAATCAGAATATCATCCACGAACACAAGTACGAACTTGTTCAACTGATCTCTGAACACTCTATTCATAAGATCCACAAAATATGCTGGCGCGTTAGTCAATCCAAATGGCATTACCAGCCACTCAAAGAAACCGGATGGTGTCCTAAAAGCAGTCTTCGACACACTATCCTTTGCCACTCTCAACTGGTGAAATCCCGTTGCCAAATCCATCTGAGAAAACACCTTAGCTTCGTGAAGCTGATCAAACAAGTCATCTATTCTCGGTAATGGATACTTGTTCTTCTTAGTCACCTTATTCAGCTCACGATAATCGACGCACAATCTCAACGACCCATCTGCCTTGGTTGCAAACACAACTGGTGCACCCCACTCGGACACACTACGCCGAATGAATCCTTTCTGCAAAAGATCATCAACTTGCACCCTCAACTCCTGCTGTTCCCTAGGCGCCATCCGCCTAAGAGGCATCACAACAGGTCTGGCTCCTTCAACTAGATCTATACGAAACTCGATCTCTCTATGCGGCGGCAACCCTTTGACTTCGTCAAAGACATCCTCGAATCCATTAGCGATCGGCACTGATGACAGTCCATCCCGTGGAACAACTAGCGAATACATGAAGCTCATGAAGACGCCTTCTTCATGCTTACATCGTATCACAATCTTTCGCCCCTCCACATTCTCGACTGTCACTTCCAACCTTTCGCAATCAACCTTAGCCGCATACTTCCTAAGCCAGTCCATACCCAATATAATTCCGAACCCCGCAAAGTTCAGAACAAAGCAATCACAAACAAAAGAGCAACCATGACTCGACACAACTAGACCACGGCATAACATACACAAACAAGACGAACCCCCAACTGGATTAGTCACAACCAATGGCCTATCAACAATATCCGGTTCCAAACCTAACCGGCCTACTAGTTCATTACAAACAAACGAATGCGACGCTCCAGTATCAAACAGAACTCTAACTGGAACACCACATAGGAAAAGAGTACCTTGAACAACCACACTCTTTCCCTTCTCTTCAGCAGTAGGAGCTTTCGAAGACGACGGAACAGCCCCCAAAGCATAAGCTTGCACAATCTGCCTGTCCTTCCTTGGTTCTGGACAATTCTTCCTGAAATGTCCCGGCTTGTCACAGTTGTGACACTTCATCGGTGCCTTCGGATTCTTACAATCCTTGGAGAAATGGCCCTTCTGCTGACAATTGTAGCAAGTCACCTCGCCTTTCGGCTTCTTCTGGCCATCCTTACCCTTCTGCTGCTGCTGCTTCCTCTTCTGGTTTCCACCCTGCTGTGGTTTAGATTCTCCCTTGGTAGCAGCAACAACAGGTCCTTCCTTAGGAAACAGACTCTCATGCCTAAGAGCCTTCTCCACAAGCTTCTCAAATGAATCGTCCAAATGATCCACCAACTGTCTCCCAAGATAACTATCCAAACCAGTCACGAACTTCTCATTCTTCTGGTAAGCAGACTCAATATATGACCGAGCATACTTGGACAAAGCTTCAAACTCAGAAACATACTCAAGAACAGATCTCCCTCCCTGCTTGAGCTCCACAAACTTCTTGAACAGAACAGACTTCTGAGCTGTAGAAATGAACTTAGCTTCAAATCTAGCTTGGAATTGTTCCCAAGTAATCTCTTCCTCCGCAGTATTGATGGTAATAGAGTTCCACCAATCAGAAGCTCTCCCTTGAAGCTGCCTTGATGCCAACTTCCTCTTAGTTGCATCATCAATTCCCAAATCACCAAAGATCCTTCTACAAGCATCTATCCACCTCTGGACCTCAATGGTAGATTCTGTTCCCAAGAAAACCTTCCCTCCAAGAGCAGTATAATCCTTGCACAGCTTAGCAAAATCCACTGGTTTCGGAGTTTGGACTTGAACTCCAACATCAACTGCCGCCCCCGGAACTGGTATCCTTCTCATGATCGAAGTCATCATAGCTTCGAACATGGCTGCATAATCAGCAGTCTCTTCAGTAGCACGGCCTTCCCTAGCAGCTGGTCTCCCCCTTCGACTCATTCTCAATATCTACAAAAAGGAATGATTAGAACATCTAGAGAAACAACTGCATAAAGGACTCAAACTCTACTAAGCTACTATATCATATATAGTAATCATCCATCAAAATACAATTACGTCTCTCATACGTAGTTACTACAGCGAGCGTTGGGTAAAATCGATTAACCAATGCTCTGATACCAAATGTGACGACCGCCCATGACCCCTGCACCGAATCTAGAGATAGAGCGCTGTAAAGTGTGCCAGGCGACCATGGACGATTGTCAAGGTAAGATTAAAACAACAGGATCTATCGTATTACTCACAGCGCATGGACAAAATACAATAGAACATATGTATAGTGAAGCTTTACAGAATAAAATGACATCATATAAAACTCCATAATAGTTGAATACAAGCATCCACATAGTCAATACATCCAGCCTCACTACATAACTCTCAGAGAATACAAAACAGCGGAAAAATCCAGTACATATAAGAAGATAATATGCAACCCTCTAGCTCGTCTTCGATATCAGCATCGTGAGAAGAGAACAGCACCTGTCACCTGCTACCTAGTCTGCCCGTCCCAAAATGGACGAACAGCCCAAGGCAATAAGAATTAAAACATAAAGCCTTGAGTCAGACAACAGTCTTAGTGAGCAGTAAATTAACTAACAACATACCAAAAGAGCATAAAGGAAAAGGAATAGGAATACAACCCTCCCACTCCAACCTCATTCTACAGTGATAGCCCCCAGACACACACTAAGCAGAAGCAAACATAGCAGAGCATACAATTTAAAGTAAAGCAATTGTCACTCGAGTCAAGAGCGATGTTTTCCAAGTACAAATCCCAAGGTCTAAAACCAAGGTCAGATAAGCACCCAGGAAATACCGCTCTTGAGACCGAATGATGATACAACCAAACATCCATGACTCGGCTATCACTGTTATCATTGTTGCGATATCACCGTTAATTGAATGACCGGCACATTCTTTCAGCCGTCCGTCAAGGGCTAATGGTAACCCCGGTTCTAGACATAACTCCCGCACGTCATCGTGACCCGTGCCTAGGATTATCGAATCTACCCAGAGTACTCGACCATCAACTTAGTCTTTTGGGCGTCCCCATGTACTCTTGCTTAGAGCATGCTAGAACCTTCAACAACGATGAGATCTCAACCTCCTAGTCATCCTCCTCGACGACTATTGCCATACTAGCTCAAGCGCCTCTCGAGCATCCATTATCCTCAACTCGAATCATATCACCGAGTTATCAACATGCTTGGAATGATCCCGCCTGGATTAGACCAAGTCTTCATCATATGATTGCCTCGCTTCATTACATCCTCGCAAAGCCTCATCTCATCACCACATCATCAAATCTATGCATAAGAGCTTCATCATCCCGCTACATATGCCACGAGCAGCTTTTCCATTTCAAGAGCCTTTCCCTTAGCTTTTGAATCATCTTCGATCTAAATCTAATCATCAATCATCTAGTTCATAACAAGCAATCAAATCAAACATCAATCCAAGCAATCAAGCATTCAAATATGATCTAAGTAGACAATTATAACAATAATGGCATTTTCGTAATTAAAGAGTTGAAAGTCCAATAAGCATGAAAACATGGATTATATCTCTACAAACTTGATGAATGAACTTGCATAGGTTAACATATGATAAAATGGATGTAACATCATCATGAACAATGGATCTATATGGATCTACACATAGGATGAAGAAAATGCATGGAAATCTCTATTTTAACACCAAAACGAGCCAACAATCCGATATACTCCTTTGGATCCGTGTGAGAGATAATCACCACTCACCAAATCACCTAAACAACCTCAAATCAACACACTTCAGATCTGGACAGCGAAGGATGAAGCTAGATCTACCACAAATCCGCTTCAAATGAAGAAATCTCTCTTGAAAAGATGAAGATCTTCAATCTAAGCTCTTGAATCTTCAATCTTGATCTTCGATTAGGATGGATGGAAGCACTAGATTAAAGTGGAGAAAAGAAGTGAAGAAGTGTAGAAGTCGAGCTCTCAAAATGGCAGCACTTCGTCGCTTCAAAAATCCGGATCCCAAAAAGTGAGAACAACCCCTCCTATTTATAGCTGAAATCTGTCCTTAAGTCGAAATCTGGCTATCTCCCTAAGTCGCTTCCGACCTAAGCGACCTAAGCCTCTCCGACCTAAGCCTCTCCGACCTAACAGATGTACGTCTTAACTTCTTTGCGACCTAACACTTAGGAAACCCAGCGACCTAACAACCTAACGACCTAACTATCTAAGACTCAGTTGGGTTGCGACCTAACACAAGTCGACCTAAAACAACACGCGACCTAACACTTGAACTATCCTAGCGACCTAACAACTTAGCAACCTACGCGACCTAACACAACATACGACCTAACAGTGTTACGACCTAACACATAGCCTAACTCCTAAGGTCGCCAACTTGTTAACTTCTTAGGTCGCCAACTTGTTAACTCCTTAGGTCGCCAACACGGAACCACTAGGTCGCTAACTCAGAACCACTAGGTCGCTAACTCAGAACCACTAGGTCGCTAACTCAGAACCACTAGGTCGCTAACTCGGCAACTACTAGGTCGCTAACTCGGCAACTACTAGGTCGCTAACAAGCTAACCCCTTAGGTCGCGAACTATTATAGGTCGCTAACCACTAGTTTCCTTAGGTCGCTGCCGACCTAAATATACTAGCCCGGCACCACTAGGTCGCTCATCCCTAGGTCGTCAACTACTGGGTTTACTTAGGTCGCTACCAACCTATCTCTTAGGTCGCTAACACCTTAACTCGCCAGAAACTCTAAAGTCTCCTTCCTTTTAGGTCGTCTACGACCTAAACCCTTACCATCCATCACACGACCTAACTCCAAACCTTAAAGTCACCAATTCCCAACATTCTTAGGTACGACTTATCTCCTAAGTTGCCAACAATACTTAACTAACCTCTAGGTCGCATACGACCTAGGACTTAGGCAAATTTCAACCAAGATCTGGAATAACTAGAAAATGCTGAAAATTCCATAAAACGTATATTTTTAAAAATCACTTTAAAAACCCTTTTTAAAATAACAGTCGTTATTTTTACATTTCAAAACTGAATCCGATGATGCAACAACACCAATCAGTCCATCACAACAGCCAATATCATATATCATCATATGATAACAGAATATATCACAATATCTGTAAATAAATAACTACTAGTGAGGAATCCAGTCGGATCCCTCCAACCTGTTTCCCTGCATCCACAGATGTTAGCACAATACCAATTCCGCTCCAGTACGGAATTATCGCGGTATATGGGTTTTATAAAAATCCGCTTACTAACGGCGCAATAGGGTCTCATCCGCTATACGAGGCGGGAAATCAATCAATCCAATATATACATATGCCAATATGTATATACTGCTATATATATAGATATATATCCTACTATATCTAATATCACATCAATAGCAATCAATCAATAACTGCAAAAATTCCACATTCAATTTGAGTGAGAAAATCTCACCGTGATTTTAATTCTGATTCCAGCGTTTTATTTCGAATGAAATTAAACAGCCGTTTAATTTCACTCAAAAATTTCACTGACCCCGATCGTTCCCAATCCAGTTTCATCGCGAAGTGCTCGACAATACGATTCCGATGCATCTTGTTTCGTAATTTTCTGATAATGTACGAAAGAGTTATTGCATTTAGAAGTTTGTATAAATTAAGATACAATTAAATTTACATTTCAAATTCATTTACATCACAGCCGTTCAGACTAAAGAATAGATCAAGGCCGCCCCTCCCTTCCTTCTCACGCGAACACGCTACAGGTAGTCACGTAACAGGAACATATCATCGCGATTTCCCTCGATCGCCGATGCTCCTCCGGTCGACTGCGACACGATCGGCGACTACCATCCCAACCGCCATCTCGAACTTCTCCCCTACTCAGAAGCACGACCAACTCGCCGCCTCATTCGCCGCGAATTACAAGCTTAAACGCGCCGCTTCTCGAGTGGATTTCGACCTCCACATCGAATCGATCAAGACTTCACCCGTATGGATCTAAAGCTCTCACTAAGCTCGACGATTTTCCAGTTAGGAGTTTTCAATTTTATTGAGAGGATTGATCGAAAATAGCAGAGGAAAATCGAAGGGTTTTCGGCCATCCATTATTATTAAACGGCGGCTCACGAATTTGCTAGGGTTTTGGAGAAAAATGCAATTATATAACCTAGTTTTAATATTATTTAATTTATAAAATATCTCAATTTAACCGTCAATGCAAACGACCTCCAATCCTCACGTTCCGACAGGCTACTCTGGGGTTTTTCCGTGTTCCGGACACAATGGAAGAGGTTTCGGAAGCTAATTCGGACATCTGTGCGAGATACGGAGCAAAACGATCGATTTAAAATTAAACCGATTAAATCGATTTCGAGACGTTTTAATTTGTACCGGACAAACGGTAAATCCAAAAATTACGGAATTTGAAATCTTACAATAATATCACATTACGGATCCGATGAAACTGGTTTCGTCGAAATCCGAGACCGTTTGAAAAATGACTATTTTTAACTCGACGATTTAAATTAAAATAATATCGATGCGTTTCGAGTTGCCACGGTCAAACGACAACTCCGATGGATACGAAAATTGAAATCCGATAATAACTAACTATTACGGATCCAATGGAACTGGTTTCGTTCAATTCTGAGACTGTTCGAAAATTGGCTATTTTTACAGTCGATAATTAAATATTAAAATATTCGATTTTCACAATTTAACTCCAAATTCAATTCTGAAAGTTCTATAACCTTTCTATAACTCCAGTATGATTAAATAAAATTTTACAAATCATTTTCAGCACATTAAACCCATATTTCAATCATTTCTGGAATTTCAATCATTAAATTATCGATTTAATTGACCAAATTAAATCCAATATTCGAAAAATAAATCATTCGACTTCTTAATTCCACTTATTAATATTTAAAATCAATTAAATATTCGAATTTTAATTATCAAAAATTCTGGGTCGTTACAGACTTCCCTCCTTAAAAGAATTTCGTCCTCGAAATTACAAGTTAGGAAAAAGGTCCTTAACTCGTCTACTCTTTTTCTCAAATTCAATAACTTTATCAATTTATCAAAACAAATCATTCTACTAAAGATTCGTTATTATCTCAACTAACTTTCTAAACCTTTCATAGTTTTCAAACAATATCGTTTACTTCAAAATTCAAATTCGAGTTTAAATTCAAATTTTAATTTCAAAATTTTCTCAAAAATTTTCTAACACTCGAAATTTTCGAAAAATTTCGCCAGCGTCTCCTTTGCGCGGCTAGTACGGCACGACTACAAAACATCCCTACGGACTCTCAGATTTCAAAAAGAAAAAGAAAAAGCCAAGCGGCTAGACAAGAAATCAGCAAATCTCATATCGAAATTTAAATACATACCTTTTTCGAGCAATTCAAATTTATCTTCGAAATTATATTCCAATTCCTTTATACCTGTATATCCTACTAGCCATAATATCTAGTTGCATATATTCAAACCATTTCGTACATTCAATTACAATTCCAGTTTCATTCACTTTTGTTCATTTCCAAAATTTGATTTCAATTTACCCTTTGGTTAAATCTACTGTCATTTAAACTGGATTTCCAATTCGAATTCATTTTACTTTTCTTCAAATTTTATCGATTCAACTTCATTAACACTTAATGAATTTATATACAATCAACTAACAATCATCAAACAATCGATGCATATTCAACATAACCATTATTATTTGATTTCCATTCAATTTAGTTCAACACCTTTAATTTCAATTGACTTACATTCAATTTATTCAGTTTCTTCAATGAATTAACATTTACATTCAATTGATTCATTAGTTCAATAGCTAATCCATTTCACATTTCATGTTGAAGTTCATTTATATAACTCAAGTTCATATTCATTTAATTCATTTTGATTATTTACTTCGACACCAAAATCAATTCCAATCAACACTTAAGTTATACCCCATTAAACATCGTTTGTTTAACTTAACTTACATTTCCACTTATAAATCCAAAATTCAAATTTCAATCCTATTTAACTTTTACCAAGGTCAAATTTCTTCACTTATTCAAAATTCATATTAAATCCAGATTTCATATTCCACAATCTCAACTTAGATTTAATTGATTCACTTATACTTACTTTAATTCAACTTAAAATTTCTTAAGTTAAATTTATTCAATCTAAATTCACAACAAATTGTATAAGTTATCAACTTAATAATATTTCATAAATATGGTATCCCAGAGTCTTACCAACATTTCAAAAACCATTTTTGAAAACGGTTCAAACTATTCTTTGAATTTTCTAAAACAAAACCCAAATTTTCAAAACAACTTCCATTTAAACAATTTGGCAGCAATTTCTCTTTTGGAAACCCGAAAATGAATTCTAATGATGTGGCCATCATCATCAGGATTATTTTCCAGCGACCTGAAAAGAGTTTAGAGCTTTCATCACTCTAAAACATTTTTCCAAAATATCAAATCCTTTCAAAACACTTCTCTGGAATTTTATTTCAGATTATAAATCACAATTACAAATCTTTTACTTATATAATCTTCACTTTATATATGTAAGATTATTACACAATTGTAAATCATATTAATTATAACTTCATCTTTATAATTCATTGGTTTATACAATTTACTCTTTCACAATTGTTGTTTTATTTAACTTATTCAAACAACTTTAATTAACTTGTATATATTTACATTTTAACAACCAAACAACCAATTCATATATATACTTTAATAATTCTGAAAAATTATTTCTTTATATACAAAATATAATCAAGGTAAAATTATTTCATTTACCCAATTTTAAAACAATATCGTGCCGAATTGTTCTATATAAGTGTTTAGAGATCCCTATCGATAGAGTTGTACGGACAATACCGACCAGAATCCATATACCACTCAACAAACCAATCATCACAATATAAAACAATTTTTATATTCACTAACAAATACGCACTCGTATCTATTATTACACTCAACTCATTCTAGAGCACTGCTGACTCTATCTCTAATGAGTAACACCCAACAGAGCAGGGTTGTCGCTTAACCATATGCTCTGATACCAAATGTAATAGCCCGCTTTTCCGTACCCCTTGAATAGACACTAATCTCCATCTATTTACTCAAGGTGAACGAAAAACCGAACCATTAGGGTTTTTTTTTTTTAAAGAAGAGGTAGAAGAAAAGATAGAAGAAAAGAGAAAGAAGAAACAAAAGAACAACATCAGAAACAGAAACAATATCAGAATCTCACATATCGCAGCGGAACAATATATAATAGATAAATGAATAATCTTTAAAACAAAGAACTATATCATTTTATACATACATCAATCATCAGAGTCAATATACAACAATGGACAGTTATATAAACTTGTCCTCATACAGAATACACAGCGGAATAAATACTATCAGATACAAATACTACGTCTCGCCATCCAGCTTGCTTCCAAAGCTCCAGAATATCCAGAATATCCTGATAATATAACTCTAGGCTGCCCGTGTGGAAATTGGTGGGCACCCAGAGTTTAGAAGGGAACAATAAACTCCGAGTCAGTCATGGTGACTGGTGTGAGATCGTAAAACAGTTATTTTTCACAAAGAAAACAAAACAAATTCGCAATGCTTTTGGAAAATGAAACTACCATAAGACCTCCCGCCACACACACAATGCAAACGCAGAATTGGAGGAGATTTCTTCTTATGATAGTCAAAGATGCTTACTACGCCAATCATTGGATTATTATTATTAATGTCTAGTGTAGAAAACATTTCGAAAGTATAATATTAATCTTAGCCAGCATACGACCAGTATCGTATGCCTACTATAGCTACCATCTAAACAGTGGTGACCACCGTACGTAAATGGCAGGTTCTACAACTAATACCGTACAAAGTTCGTATTTGGAAGATGGATTTCCAACAAATGGTCAGGCTAAGGAACTTCCTTTCCTCCTGCCGAATAGGATCGCCTCTGGCTGGACGTCCCGAGAGACAAACTGCTCTCTGCCAAACAAGGCCGGGTTACCCCTGTAACTGGTAACTCACGAATATGTCATCACCCGGTCCTTTGGGACCTTTATCCGAGCGCTCGATATCCAACATCACACATCATAAAGAAAGTGTATCCACATGAGTAAGTATCTGGGCTCCATACCATGATACCACCCCTTTCCAGAAGGAAATGACATACCCTAAAGGGCGCGACCCTCATAACCTTGCCGCAACATTCCTGTTTCGACCATTTCCGGGGTGTGAGGCTCGACGAAGTCTCGTCCACAAAGCTACGCTTTCTCAAAAAGCCCTGCTTCGGGTCAAACAAAATGATCAACCTATGATCACAAAGATATAAGATCAACCAAATGATCATATCACAAATGATCAAACACTGATCATTTCACAGCAACACTCGGTATGCCACGTTACCAAATTGGGATATATCGCTGATAAATTTCAACTACATAACCTCTGAGCTCGTACGTCTCAGAGAAGGGTGTTAAGCTAAGAGAATAAATTCTCCGCCACCAACAGATATGTATTTGAAAGAAATCAGCTTTATATCTCAAAGTGTAATGTCAGACACACAATCCATACAAGTCTGTTCCGGGATCGAACAGAACCGAAGGCACTTCTCACGAAGCCCTTGCATATCCGGATAATTTTCAATTACGTCGGGACTTCCCGTCACTAAGGGTGATAAAACCTCTAAACCGGAGATCAGCCGATGTAGAGTAACTCGACGGTAATCCTTCTGTTTTCAAAAATATCCGGTCTTCAACACCGGTCTTCGAATGCAATTCATAACGACGTATCACATATTCGGAATGGGTTATACGACCCCATGGTCCTTTCCCGGCTAACCCGAATAGTGAGCGATTATTCAAAATAAGTGTGGCATTCAAATTCATCCAATTCACAACAAATACCTATCTAAAGGTAATTATTGATAGTCAGTTATTTAACTATCAATAAAGATGCGCAACATCATCAGATTCCAAATAATTTTCCCAAATTATTTTTATCTTCCAAAATATCTTTATTAGATATATAATTTCCACACTTAACCGTTTGAAAACCAATTTCAAATATTCACCTTTCAAATTATCTTTAAAAGATAAAGTTTCAAACCCTTCGTTTCATATTGGAAAAGCAATTCCGTACTTATTTAAAAATAAGTATTTCACAAATCTATTTATTTTCAACATTTGAAAATATTCGATATACTTAAATCAAAATTAAGTACATATTCATTCTTTAAGGAAATCATTCTTTTTAACAACATCTATTTGAGTCAAAACGAATGTTACGTAAAACATCGTTACGACGACTCAAAATCACTAGTATAGGGATTCGGAATTTAGATAGATATATGAATCCCAATACCATACAAAAATATTTCCTTTCGGAAACCATTTACTATAACAATAGTGTTATAGTCCATCATTTCCTTAAATTCCTCGAAAACGTCTATTTCAACAATAAAAGTTGAAATCTATGTATTCGATACTTATCACGTTTTAAAACATCTTTAAAACAATTACTTCATTTTCAATGTCACTTTCCCAAAACAATATCCATTTTACTTAAAAATATATTCACTGTCCAAAATCGTGAATATACTTCACTAACCACATTTCAATCTTTTCTACACATTTTATTCCAAGAATTATCCACTATCCAAAATCGTGGATAAAATTCCCTTAATAACTTCTATATTACATTCATCAAATTTGATTGATTTCAAATTCATAAAACAACGTTTATAAATTCACCTTTATATTTTCTAACAATTTCGATTTATAAAATTCTCCTTTTATTAACTTCAAAAATTACTTATCAAAATAAGTGATTTCAGATTTATAAACAATGTTTATAAATCACATTTATACTTCATAACAATTTCAACTTATGAAATCATTTCATTTAGCAATTTCTATTTATATCCCAACTAAGTGCAAAAATCTACTTTATAAGTAAATTACTTATAAATCGTTTATTCTACAACATCTATTCACTTTATAACTCCACGTTATAAATCTATTAATTTCATTCACTTATGAAATCCTTTTATACTTCTTTTTAACACTTATAAAAATTCGTTTTATAAGTCCAATATTTTGATTTATAAAATATCAATTTTATAAATCTTTTTATACAAATCGTTTATAGTTGTTCAAAATCCCAACTTAAACCATTTTATAAATAAATCGACTTTTATTTTAAAAATGACACTTCAGTTATAATTTTATAAATAAATCGATTCAAAAATTCCATAAAACGTATATTTTTAAAAATCACTTTAAAAACCCTTTTTAAAATAACAGTCGTTATTTTTACATTTCAAAACTGAATCCGATGATGCAACAACACCAATCAGTCCATCACAACAGCCAATATCATATATCATCATATGATAACAGAATATATCACAATATCTGTAAATAAATAACTACTAGTGAGGAATCCAGTCGGATCCCTCCAACCTGTTTCCCTGCATCCACAGATGTTAGCACAATACCAATTCCGCTCCAGTACGGAATTATCGCGGTATATGGGTTTTATAAAAATCCGCTTACTAACGGCGCAATAGGGTCTCATCCGCTATACGAGGCGGGAAATCAATCAATCCAATATATACATATGCCAATATGTATATACTGCTATATATATAGATATATATCCTACTATATCTAATATCACATCAATAGCAATCAATCAATAACTGCAAAAATTTCACATTCAATTTGAGTGAGAAAATCTCACCGTGATTTTAATTCTGATTCCAGCGTTTTATTTCGAATGAAATTAAACAGCCGTTTAATTTCACTCAAAAATTTCACTGACCCCGATCGTTCCCAATCCAGTTTCATCGCGAAGTGCTCGACAATACGATTCCGATGCATCTTGTTTCGTAATTTTCTGATAATGTACGAAAGAGTTATTGCATTTAGAAGTTTGTATAAATTAAGATACAATTAAATTTACATTTCAAATTCATTTACATCACAGCCGTTCAGACTAAAGAATAGATCAAGGCCGCCCCTCCCTTCCTTCTCACGCGAACACGCTACAGGTAGTCACGTAACAGGAACATATCATCGCGATTTCCCTCGATCGCCGATGCTCCTCCGGTCGACTGCGACACGATCGGCGACTACCATCCCAACCGCCATCTCGAACTTCTCCCCTACTCAGAAGCACGACCAACTCGCCGCCTCATTCGCCGCGAATTACAAGCTTAAACGCGCCGCTTCTCGAGTGGATTTCGACCTCCACATCGAATCGATCAAGACTTCACCCGTATGGATCTAAAGCTCTCACTAAGCTCGACGATTTTCCAGTTAGGAGTTTTCAATTTTATTGAGAGGATTGATCGAAAATAGCAGAGGAAAATCGAAGGGTTTTCGGCCATCCATTATTATTAAACGGCGGCTCACGAATTTGCTAGGGTTTTGGAGAAAAATGCAATTATATAACCTAGTTTTAATATTATTTAATTTATAAAATATCTCAATTTAACCGTCAATGCAAACGACCTCCAATCCTCACGTTCCGACAGGCTACTCTGGGGTTTTTCCGTGTTCCGGACACAATGGAAGAGGTTTCGGAAGCTAATTCGGACATCTGTGCGAGATACGGAGCAAAACGATCGATTTAAAATTAAACCGATTAAATCGATTTCGAGACGTTTTAATTTGTACCGGACAAACGGTAAATCCAAAAATTACGGAATTTGAAATCTTACAATAATATCACATTACGGATCCGATGAAACTGGTTTCGTCGAAATCCGAGACCGTTTGAAAAATGACTATTTTTAACTCGACGATTTAAATTAAAATAATATCGATGCGTTTCGAGTTGCCACGGTCAAACGACAACTCCGATGGATACGAAAATTGAAATCCGATAATAACTAACTATTACGGATCCAATGGAACTGGTTTCGTTCAATTCTGAGACTGTTCGAAAATTGGCTATTTTTACAGTCGATAATTAAATATTAAAATATTCGATTTTCACAATTTAACTCCAAATTCAATTCTGAAAGTTCTATAACCTTTCTATAACTCCAGTATGATTAAATAAAATTTTACAAATCATTTTCAGCACATTAAACCCATATTTCAATCATTTCTGGAATTTCAATCATTAAATTATCGATTTAATTGACCAAATTAAATCCAATATTCGAAAAATAAATCATTCGACTTCTTAATTCCACTTATTAATATTTAAAATCAATTAAATATTCGAATTTTAATTATCAAAAATTCTGGGTCGTTACACAAACTCTACCTCGATGATACTACTAAGCCAAAGACCTCTTCGTCAGCACACCGAACACTACGAGCTGCACTGCTACCACTGCTAACCAAAGACTTCTAATCCATAGCTTCTTGAGGAACTCGGACCTCAAACCAAACTCAACACCCTGCTGAACTCAGCCACAACACCGAAGCAGACATACTTCCTTAAACTTGCTCCAAAGAAAACATCTTAGGACACAATCCATGGTTACTGCATCTCCTCACGCAGCTACTACTCCTTGAGGTTGCCAAGCTACCATCACTTGCTTCTGCACATCCGACAGATCCAAACTCTACTCATCCAACCGCACTTTAAAGATTGACTCCGAACCTTTAAAAGGTTTCCTTCAGAGATTGATGAAATCCTTACACCATAGCAAAGCTCACTCGAGACGGTATTAGGTCTACAGTCTCGACATATACTTCCAACCTCAAACATTCAAACTCCAACTATTGGTAATTGTGTTACACACACTACCACCTTATCTACCTTTATAACTTATATTGGAAAACCCGAACAGGTAACCCAATAAATAGGTAGAAATACATAAATATATATATTTAAAATGATATATATATATATTTTTTTTTTATAAATAGAAATTATTTCTGGGTAAAATTATTTCATCTACCTCTTTAAAACAATATTGTGTCCGTTGGCCTGGTTCAAGTGTTTAGAGATCCCTATCAATAACGTTAGCTACTCGTATTGACCAGAATCCATATATCACTCAACCGATCAATTAACACAATATAAAATCATTTTTATATAACTAACAATTACGCGCTCTCAAGATAGACACCACTTCAGAGACTAGGTATTCACTCAACCTCGCTCTGATACCATATGTAACGACCCGACTTCCTATGCCTAGAAAGTCGCATCATTATGAAGAAAGAAAGGGGTAGAAAATAGAAAAGAAGAGAAGAAAGAAAGAAACAACAACAACGATCTCACAGCGGAACGAATAAATTATATTAATAACATAAACTATTACATAGTATACAACACTTATCAGAGTTTACACAACTATACAACACATACTAGACAGTTATAAAACATCTGTCTAGATATTACAACTCAAATACAATACAAGACTCTAACACAGATATCAACACAGCGGAATACTATATCTACGAACGCCGAAGCCTCCTGCTCCATTGCTCCTCCACAATTCGTCAAAGCTAAACCTGAATCCCTTGGCTACTCGTAAAAATTTGAGTACCCAAGAGTTTATAAAACAGAAATAAACACTTGGGTCAGACATGGGTCTGGTGTGAGTAAACGGGTTAAAATTGTTTAACTTCAAAACCTTTTGAAAACAAAGGTATCACGTAAGACTTCCCACACATAAACATGGAAAAGTTTTTACCTTACGCTAACCAAAACATTTGATAGGAAATCTGATTGTATTATAATAGGGTCTAGGGTTTTCAAGTAAAATACAGAAATAGCTGAAATGCTTACATCTCACATTCCAACATAGTTGGGCACAACTAATACGTACGGCACTTATTGGAGTTTGGATTCCATACAATGGCAGGGCTACTGGGGTATCGCCCGTCACAGTACGTGGCCTAGATCACCGTACCGAGGAGTACGCCCGCTCCCCTGCAACACAAAGCCGGAACCATCCCTTACTGGATAATCCCGAACAAGACAATCCCGTAGTTGGCGCGACCAACCACACACTAAGCCGAATAAAAGAAAAGGGACCTCTAGACAGGGATCTATCTTGCTCTCAGTGGGTGCTACCCACGAAGCCTTGCTGCACCTCCCCTGTTTTAGCCATTCCCGGTTGATGAGGCTTGAGGTTACGATTACCTTTAATCAGAACATATCACTTAGAATGCTCATCGTCCGCCTGACGATGTGCTGAAAGCATTCAATCCATACAAGTTCGTTCCGGGTTCGAACGAAACCGAAGGCATTATCTCGTTACACTCGTTTTGGAATCACCCTCAGAGTTAACGACAATAACCCTTGCACTCTGAATCTTCATCTTCACTTGAGATTCACGACCTATCGTTAATTTGGATCGATGTGGTATTCGGGTCTCCAGACCTGGAATACCGGTATACGGAAACCCGATCCCGGTCTCATCGAAATCCAAAACGTATCTTTTAAGGCCAAGTTGTTTAAAGGTTTAAACAATTTTACTTATCTATATTCATACAGATAGATAATTCACAAACCACAATTTATAATCACATTATCAATTAAACAGATGATTCATAACCAGTAGGTAATCCATATCAACATCACAATAGTTAATCTACATTACCATCATAATGCAACCAAACATTCATACTACACAACATCTTATCTCATTTCTGAGATACATTCATTCAAGACAATCAATGTCATCCATTCTTATATAAGCAATGATTTACTTAATCACAACATAATTAATTTAAAATGAATTAAATTAACTATCTCTATCTTTAATTAATTTAAAGTGAATTAAATTAATTACTTCATCTCTTAATTAATTTAAATTAAATTAAATTAATTACTTCATCATAAATCTTACTTATATAATCATTAATTAATTACAAATAAATTAATTAATCTTCTCTAATTATCTATTTTAATTAATCACCTTGATTAATTATACTTTTATTACATTTGAGTAATTATCTTTAATTAATTTCACAAATTAATTATTCTTAACCAAATCCAGTAATTAACCTTTAATTACTTCATTAATTAATGAATTATAATCAATTACCTTAATCCTTAATTAATTACAATTAATTAGTTATCATTTGATTAATTAATCTTAATTAATCAATTCTTAATTACATCATTAATTATAAACTAATGATCCCTAATTACACCTTTAATTATTCTATTAATTACATTAAGTAATTATCCTTAACTAATCCACAATTATTAATCATCTTTGATTAATCTAATCCTTTAATTAATTTAATTTAATAAATTATTAAATTAATAACAAGTGATTAACTCTTAATCATTTTCATTTAATAAAATAATTATCCTCTAATTACTTTATTAAATATTTTATCTTTACTAAATTACATCCAGTAATTATTTCTTAATTACTTCATCAAGTAATTATATTTAATTTTATAAGTAATTATCTTTAATAATCACTAATTAATTACTTAGTTAATTATTTAACTAATTGTTTAAATTGAATTAAATAATTTCCTAACTCCTTATATTTAAAGATCTTAATTAAGAAAATCATTATCTTAATTAATTTAATTAAATTGACCAATTAATTACCTTCACAAATTAATTATCTTTAATTAATCAAAATCTTAATTACTTAAGATAACTCCTTATTTTTAATTGATTACCCAATTTAAATCTTTAACTTTATTTAAAATAAAATACTTTAGAATTCAATTATAACTAAACAATTTGAACATTCTAATTTAACCTTTAAAGTCTTAAATAAACTTCCCAAAGTTATTTAAATTTTTTTTTTTTAAACAAACCTCATTTATTAATACCCACTTATTCAACCTTTTTAAAACTTATCTACTTAATATAAAAATTTATTTAAACTTATACTCTTGAAAAATAATAATTTAGTTTTTCAGAAAAACTTGTTTTACTTTGTTTTAAAACTCAGGAACCATTACAAAAACAAGTTTCTTTTGTTTAAAACTTAAAACATTTTCTGGATTAATTTTCTTAAAATCTGCCTTCACCAAAAACCCGGGTAAAACGTTAGAAAACTCGAAGTATCCCTCGCGTCACTCCACTACTTCCCTGCTTGGAGTCGAACTAGACTATTCCCCGAAGAAAACCCGTGACCAAGCTTTCTTCTCCAAACCCAATCTCAGATGCACGTAACCGTGCTCGTGCACGTGCACGCTTAATCTGGTCGACGACGATCACAACTCCGACCTCCGACAAGTCGCTCTTGACCTCGTCATCCCATCGTGCAACTCAGATAACCCATTTCTATCGAGAATCAAATTTTCGCCATCAAACCCATCAGCTCGAAACTTACCCTTGCCAGAAAACCCATCCTCCACGACACTCAGAGCTTCAGACGACTCGCCACCCTAGCCGTAGCTTCCCCACGTCGCCTTGAACCCACAGCAGCACTCGCGATCACCCCCGATTGCCTATCGATGCCGCAAAAACCCAAAGAACCTCTTCCTCCAAAAACAAGAACGAAGCCCTAACTCGATCAATTCCGATCGATCCCCTCATTAACAAATTCCAAAAGCATTTTTCCTATGATCTCCACCTTCTACTCCACCTTCGTGCCCAGCCACGACTCCCAGATCGTCGCCGTTCACCTCCGATTGGTCGAAATGCCCAAATCAGATAAACCCAAAATCCTCTTTAATTACCAATCTAAAAATCTTGATATACATACCAAAATTCTTGATTTCCTAACACTATTCCAAACATGCAATCAAAACTAAGAATTGAATTCATAAAATTTTGGCCTAATTTACATTTTACTGTAAATTATAATATTTCGAGACCAATTTCAAATATAAATTCCTCAGATGATTTTTAGTAGAGATATTGTATGGATTCAAACACTTTTTGTTTACAAATCAAAAACTAACAATGATTAGAAAATGAGATATTGAATTTTTAAAGAAATCAAATCCTGTAAATATTACAACAGAGCCTATATTATGTCTACACAGGCATTCATCATTTATACACATACATGCATTCATTCTAATCCAAGAATTTAGGCAAACATCTTGATTTTGCTACATGTATCAAAAAGAAGAACAAGATTTAAACTGTTTTTAAAACTTGTTTATTTACTTTTTAATAGAGGACAGTTTGCTTATCTTAAAAATAACAGAGAACAGGGTAACATATATGTACATGCATTTACATCAGCTTCACAATAATATTTTTAATCTATGTTATAGCAAAAGTTATCACTGATCAATTTAACATCAGATTAAATACTGTTTTTAAAAGAAATTTACTCACCGTTATTTTCCAGAGAACAAAGCAGAGCAAATTTTATTTCCAGGCTTTGAAATTTGATTTGTGAAAAGCCTTTTGATTCTCCTTTGCATGTTTGTAAATAGTTGAATCTTCAACTTGATTGTTGAATTAGAACCATTTGCATGTTGTTTAATGTTGAATCTGGTGTGGAAGTTTGCTGTTGAATCTTCATCTTGTTTTGAAATATCTCAGGTTGAAGTTTGAAAAAGTTGTTTGATTTACTCTTTAATTTTATTTCAGATTTTAGAAGAAGAAAGAAAACTGAGAAAACATTTTGAACTGAAAGAAAATAATCAGGTTTCTCTTTTACAACATTATATTAGTTTAACTCAATTTTTTTAGAGAAAATACAATCTTGCCACTTGTTTATTTTATAAATTGGACAAATGTCCATGTAAATTCATTTAGCTTACAAGTGTCTTTAATCATGTTAATATGTTTACACATATTACTTAAGTGTTTTTATATAAATTTTATTTAATTTAAATGTAAATATAAACTTACTTTTTAAGTTACTTAATTCATAAATATTAGTTTACCTTTAAAAGAAAAAAATGCTAAAACTAATTATAAATATAAATAAATTCCTTATACATGTATTTTAAAATCTAGAACATTTATATAACCATTTAAAATTTAAACACTTTAAAGAATACAAAATAAAACTTTATTTTAAACTATCATTTTTAAAATAAACAATTATCTTATATTTTGAAAACAATTGAATTAATCTAAACTAACCTTTGAAAAATATTAATTTTAAAACAAAGCTTTAAATCACAATTCATACATATATAAATTATCAATAGATTAAATTAAATTCAAAACAATCCAAATTATAACATATACATACATATATATTACAATTTGAAAATTCATCTTTTATTTAAACAAAAGATTCTCTATTCACAATATATATATATCAATATATACATTATAAATAGAATCTATTTTTTTATTAGCTTTGAAAGATAAATTTTATCCATTTTAAATTATTAGAAAAGATCTAATATTACCAAATTAAATATTTATTAGCTTATAAAAGATTAAATTACCAAATTAAATTAAAATTAGAAAGAAAATTATCAATCCAATTAAATTATCAATACCGATTATTAAATTTAAATTGTCCAAAAACCCGGGATATCACATCACCCATAGGAGTACTTCTGGGTGGGGATCCTCTTCCATTTTTGCTACTAAGGCAGATGATTCTTTAAGACTTTGTGCTAATTATAGGGAGTTGAAAACGTTAACAAGGAAAAATAGGCACCCTCTACCTAGAATAGATGACCTGTTCGACCAACTTGTAGGAGCTAAAGTCTTTTCCCAATTAGACTTAGCAATGGGATTCCATCAGTTAAGGATTACAGAGGAAAGCAAGCCGATGACCGCATTTCGTAGGCCAGATGGACTTTGTGAATGGGAATTAATGCCTTTTGGATTGACAACTGCCCCAACATACTTTGTGGATTTGATAAGTAGAATATTTAGGGAGAAACTTAATAAATTTTTTGTGGTGTTTGTTGCTGATATCTGGGTTTTCTCCAAAGGCAAGAAGGAGCATGAGGACCACCTTAGGGAGGTATTAGAGACCTTGAGAAGAAACCAACTCAAAGCCAAGTTTTCTAAATACCACTTTTGGAAAAATAAAGTTAGGTTCCTTGGGCATATTGTTTCGGAGAAAGGATTGATGGTGGACCCTACTAAAGTGGAAGCTTTCCAAGAATGGAAGGTTCCTGTAACGAACCTGGCTTTTAGACCCTTAGAAGTCGACACTAATAAATCCTCGGTATTCATATGCCGAACCACCAAGTGTCAGAAAGGCAGATTGTTAGGGGAAAGAAAGTAGAAAGGAAAGGTAAGTAGAAACTGAACAACATGGAATCTCACAATCCAACGGAATAATATATAATATAATCAAGTCTTTACAAAATCTAAGACCTTTTTTTAACAAATATACATATCAGAGTTAGATAGTTATAACACATGTCCTTACAACAGCAGAAAAACTACAACTAACACATATACAACGAAAGATATCCAAAATATGAGAGTACATCCTGGGCCTCCAACTCGACTCCATAGCTCCAAAGCATCTAAAGCTAACCTGCAAATATGAACGGTCTGACCCGAGCATTATGAGGAAATAACTCCCAGGTCAGTCTGGAATACCAGTTTGAGTAAACTCAAATCACAGAAAAACTTTATTGATTTATTAACTTGAAAAATTCTTTGAAATCAAAGGTATCTCATAATATCTCACCGCACATAAACACGTACGGATTTTTACCTTACGATAACCAAAACACTTTATAGAAAATCCAGTGATATTATAATAATGTCTAAGGGTTCAGAGTAAAATATTAAATAGCTGGAATGCTTGCATCTCATGTTCCAACATATTTGGTATATAACTAAAACCGTAAAGCTCGTATTGGAGAATGGATTCCAACTAAAGACTGGGCTACTGGGGTACCACCCGTCACAGTATACCTCTAGAACAATGTATCGAGATCGTACCTAACGACCCCTGCCAACACAGGATCGGCCTACTATGAAATGCCCTAAAAATTTTGAGAGAAAAATTAAAACAATTCAATTTTAAAAAAAAAATTGGATCAAATGTTGATGGAGTTTCTAAATTGAATGATGTGCAGGGATATGTGTGCACATGCACACTGGAAATGGCACAAGGAGAAGATTTAGAAATTTTCTGAAAAAAATATATAATAATGATAATAAAATAAATAAACAAAGGGAGGAAGCATTTCAGATGTGATCTTGAAATGTGAATCATTGATCAAATTAAATATTTAAAATAAAGGATTAAATTCTTTATTTAAGGCATTGGAATGTAACTGAAGCATAACCCAAATTAAAAATGAAATATGTGCTTAAACATATTTTCTGTGAAACATGGGGGAAATTAAATTAAATAAATATTTATATACCTATACATATGTATATTTTCTGTGAGAAGAAATATATTGAAACTGAGCAAGAAAATAATGATAACATTAAAATAGCATGAAGTATAAAATAAGTAAGTACATTATGTATGGGCAAAAATAGGAAAATGGGGATTCCCATAAATAAACAATTGTGCTTGGTCACACTTTTAACATGATTTAGGTAGACTGGCCATTTCCTAAAAAAGTAGGAAAAAGAAAATGATGCCTCTAACAAAAGAAATATGGCCGGGGTAACTGAAAATGGGAATGTTAAAATATAAAAATACAAAATGCATGATATTGGTCAGGACAAAAATGGAATTTTGTTTGATAAAACCCTAGTAAAATGCTTATAAATGAGTAGTTGTAGCCAGGGGAATCAGTTTACCCGAGATACTTAAAATAAGAAAGAAAACATCTAGAGGAGAAGGAGAAAAAAATACTCAGGGATTTTCTGGATTAACTAGAAGGAGATATTTAGGTGAGTAACCTCACCAAATTCATGGCATTAAGACCTGAGATGAGGCAGCCAATTCTAATATTGTTATTTGCTTATTTTTAGTTTTGTTGAATATGGTTTTATCAATGTTCTTTGGATGTTTTTGGATCTGTCATGATTTCATTATGGATGTTTTGGGTGATCTTTGATCTATTGTGATGTTTGTCTTTGGATGTGCAACTTACTGTTTCATTACACCCAGAAAAGTTAAAGCATAAAACCTTAGAATCAAGGCAAGAATACTCACAACTAATCTGGATCTATGGCATGAAAATTTTTAATAGGAGAAAACATTATGAGCTGCATTATACTATGTATAAGTGCTGAGGCTTAGAACAGTATTAGGGGTGTACTTGAGTGCTGAACCCCTGATCAGAAAAAAAAAGAGGGAAAAAGAAAAGATAATAAAACCCACAAGTTAAAATTATGGTTAAGCTAGATTATGAATCTGGTTCAACTATAGTTACTTGCAGATCAAAATAAACCTAACATGCCATATCTCTATTTATAGTTGTAAAGATTCTTGTATGGATCTAAGACCCAGATATCTCTTGACAACATCATTAAAAATAATTATTTATTTGTTTCTGGAAATTATGCTTACAAGATGCATGGGATGCTTTCATATATGCAGTAGCATTTTTCATCTAAATATCTAATGATAAAATCAAACAAATGCTTCTAGAAGATAAACTAGGGATGATGAGCCAAGAAGGCTGCTGGAATGCTTGTTATATTTGAAGTATGCAAGTTAGCACATGGTTTGTTTAAGCCCTCAGATCTTTGTGCAATAATGTGAATTAATTTATTGCAATGTGTCCCAGTGATTCCTTAATAGCAGATGAGGCTGTAACATAAATTGGCATGTATATACTTATAGGTAACCCCTAAACCAGGAAGCAAAAGATATGAGTGATACTTAGACTTGTTGAAATGGAAACATGGTTACTCTAGAGCATCTAAGTACTGTAGATTGATGTGAATGAATGTATGATTATGATTGTGCAATTAGTTGACTTATGAAGTTATTACACTTGCATGACATCTAACCTGGAACATAGAATATAGCTGCTTTGATAAGTTACTCAAGTAACTGGCTAAAACATATGCATCATTCAATTGCTTAATATCATGAATATAATGAAGTTATTCATACCAGATCATAGATCTGACCCTTGTTTGCTCATGGCATATGGGGGTGTCTCATTTTAAAAATGAGGCAGTCACTAATGCTCTTTCAGGTAATGCTGGAACTAAGTAGAAAATGAAGTTATGGCTAATGAGAAGGAGTGAATGAACATGCTAGCTAGTTTTAATAAGAGCCTATGATGATTTTATCTGCTTGTATTCATGAGAGAATTATGCTTGATTATGTAATGAACTTCCTTTGTTTGATTAAATCAGTTGTTAGTCAGTTGACTTTTGTTATGTGGTAGAATTTGAAAGACTGAAGAAGAAGTGTATTTACATTTAAGTAATCTTCATACAAAATTTTTAACCTGATGTAGCCAGGTTTGAATCATTTAAAGTCACTGAGCTATGAAGTAAAAACCTGACTTTAAATTTGAAGTATATTTCAGACATTTAGTTGTTTTATTAAAATATTTTGCAAGAGAACTCAAGCTCATTTGTGTGTGTTGCTTTAAGAAATGGATTTTTCTGAAGAATGCTTTTAGCACTTGGTAACTGAATAACATTTCAATTACCATGATCAAGTGTGTGGTTAGCACAGCCATATGGTTCAATCAGCTTCAAAAGAATGGGGTCTTGGTTGAGCATGTTGGTCTGCAATTTGAGAACAAAAAGTATTTTATATCCTTTTGTTAAATGTTATGGTAGAATCTTCTTCAAATGTTAAATGACAAACATGCATTTAAAACTGATTGGTATTATTATTTCAGGAAGAATTTTGAATCCAAAATCTGGTACACTTGAAACAAAGTGGCTGTTCTTTTAAAAAAAAGAAAAAGAAATAAACATTTTTAAAGTCCAGTACTTTTATTATAGAAAACTTAGATATCAGTAACATAAATGAACTACTTATGTTATGACAAATTGTATAAGTAAAGAATAAGAGAGGCTTCAAAGAAAATACATAAATTGAAAGTGATAAATGTAGATATCATTTTCTAGTACTTAGGCAAATAACAAACATTTGAACTATGCAAAAAATAAAAAAAATAAATGAACTCTAGTGTTCTAAGATTATCTGGAAAAAAAAACATGGTTAACATAATAAAATCCAAGTATAAATAAATATGAACAAAATCCACTTATATAATGTAAAAATCAAAGAACATGGGAATTCAAATTATGAGTAGGTCCATTTCAAATTCAAATCAGACAGACTGGCTCTTGTCAAAATAATAATAATAATATACTCTGATTTTAAACAAGAGGAACACGTATATCATCATATGTATGTGTATATTTCTATGACTGAACTGATATATTTATATTGGTAGAAAATTTAAATCCAGAACACATTGTTTGAAAAGAAAAATGACCCTGAGAAATTTAAACTAAGTTCAATTGAGCAAGTATTCAGTAAGTAAAAAAAATATCCTTGTGAAATTAAGGTAAAATGGGAGGGTCATTTCATTTGGTATCAGAGCTAATGTTTGCATAAATTACTAAGTATCATAGAAATGTATTATGTCTGTTTGTTTTGGATGAAATAATTTAGATAGGAAAATATTAGCTATAGAAAATATTCAGAGTGTACTAATACCCTCTGCCCAATACTTAGTGACCAGACCATGGTAGGAAGAGGATCTCATCACAATGCAGGACCCAGTGCACCACAAATGCTTGATATGCAAGAATTTGTAAGGGTTTTAAGAGATGGAATTGGACATAGGCCTGAGAACCCACATGAGGAGCTTTCAAAACTACTGAAGGCTTACACCAATTTGGGAGGCAGAAGTTTTGAAGGGACTGAGAATGTGATGGAAATTCAAGCATGGTTGAGAACACTGGATAGAATTTTCAATGACATGCAGCTAGATGATCAGAGGAAGAGGCAAGTAGCTTCAAGACAACTGAAAGGAGTAGCTTTAAGCTGGTGGGAGGTGATCATAGCTGGAAGAATTGAAAATGAAATCACTTGGAATCAATTCAAGGAGATGTTGGAGGCAAGATTTGTACCAGCATCAGCCAAGACCACTTTGCTTGAAGAATTTATCAGACTTAGGCAGGGAACTTTGAATGTCACTGAGTACACTTAAAATTTTGAGGGGCTATCTAAGTATGGAGCAATGCTAGTGGTAGATGAAGCATCCAAAAATGATAGGTATATAAAAGGTCTGAACCCAGGACTTAGCAGAGCCATGCTACCATATGCAGATAGGACTTTTGATCAAGTAATAGATCTGTCATTGAAATTGGAACAGCATGACAAGGAAAGAGAGAAGTATAGGAATTTTAAGAGCAACAACAACAAGAAGAATAAGGGAAGATATCACCCTTATGATAAAAAGAAGGAGGAGACAGACAACAAGAAGGACAAAGACACTAAAGCTAATGATGCTAAGAAGAAGTTGGTTTGCCATCATTGTGGTAAAGAAGGACACATCAAACCAAGGTGCCCAGAGTTAAAAGGAGGAGCCTTCAAATGCTACCTATGTGGGAAAGATGGGCATATGAAGAGGAACTGTCCTGAGTATAAACAGCAAGGGAAATTGGCAAATTTAGAAGGCAAAGGCAAGTCTACAGTGAAAATTGATGCTGAAAATCATGGCCAGGTGGAAGGTACATTACTCATTTGTGCCATACCCATAACAGTAGTATATGATACTGGAGCAACTCACTCTTTAATTTCTTATGAAATAGTTAAAATGTTAAAATTAAACTGCATATTGGTTGAAACCCCATTGCTTGTACAAAGTCCACTAGGGAGTTCTAGTCTTTTAAACATGATTTGTGTGGATGTGGAGTTAAACATAGGGGAAATATTTTTATTTCCAATTTATATGTTTTGAATTACCCAAATATAGGTGTTATATTGGGGGTAGACTGGTTAAGGCAATTTAAAGCCATAATTAATTTAGACTCATCCACCATATCATTGCAAAATTCTAGAGGCCAGAGGATCACAGTTTTATGTGAAGTAGCTAAGGAAGGGAAATTATATCATTTAGTTGACTCAGAAAAAGATCTCAGTGAACTAACCATTGAAGAAATTCCTATAGTCAATGAATACTTGGATGTGTTTGGGGAAGTTAAGGGTGTTCCACACCACAGACCAGTTGAGTTTCAAATTAATCTCATTCCAGGAGCAAGTCCAATAATCAAGAAACCCACTAGAATGGGGCCAAGTGAATTAAAGGAATTGAAAAATCAGTTGGAAGAATTAGAAGGCAAAGGAATTATAAGGCCAAGTAATTCATGCTGGGGTGCTCCAGTAGTGTTTGTAAGAAAACATGATGGTACTTTGAGAATGTGCATAGATTACAGAGAACTAAATAAAGTAACCATCAAGAAAAAATACCCATTGCCTAGAATAGATGATCTCTTTGACCAACTCAGTGAAGCTAAAATATTTTCTAGATTAGACTTAGCATCAGGATTTCATTAAATGAAGGTTGAAGACTCAAGTATTAAGTATACTGCATTCAACACTAGATATGGCTTATATGAATTTATGGTTATGCCATTTGGCTTGACAAATGCCCTTCATATTTTGTAGATTTGATGAATAGAATATTCAGAGATTATTTAGGCAAGTTTGTACTGATTTTCATTGATGACATTTTGATTTATTCCAAAACAGTGGAAGAGCATAAAAATCATTTGCATTTAGTTTTGTCAAGATTAAGAGAAAATGATTTAAAGGCAAAATTTTCAAAATGTGCCTTTTGGAGAGAAGAACTACATTTTCTTGGTCATGTTATCTCTGCCAAAGAATTTCAGTAAACCCCAATAAGGTAGTAGCTATCCAAGCATGGAAAAGGCCTAGCACAGTAAGTGAGGTTAGATCATTTATAGAGATGGCAAGATAATACAGGAAATTTATAAAAGATTTTTCAAAAATATCATCACCACTTACCAATTTAACTAGAAAGAACCAAGCCTTTGTATGGACAGAAAAATGTGAGCAAGCTTTTATCAAAATAAAAGGAGCTTTAATTAATGCACCAGTATTAAGGGTGCCAGAGGGAAATGAAAACTTAATTGTATATACTGATGCAAGTGGCTCTGGGCTAGGGGCTGTGTTGATGCAGCAAGACTAGGTGGTAGCCTATGCATCTAGGCAATTAAAGCCACATGAAACAAGATATGCAACCCATGATCTTGAACTAGCAGCAGTTGTGTATGCTTTGAAACTTTGGAGACATTATTTGTTAGGTGCCAAATTTATTTTGTACATTGATCATAAGGCACTGAAATATTTATTCTCAAAAAAAGATTTGAACATGAGGCAACATAGATGGGTGGAGTTCCTAGCTGCCTATGATCTAGATATACTTTATACACCAGGTAAGGAAAATAAAGTTGCAGATGCCTTGAGTAGACAACATGCTAAAGTGGCCATGTTGATGATGGAAGAGTTTAAGGATCTGTCTATACTTACTGATTTGGAAATTGAGGCAAACAGTGAGGTACAAATGGTACCCATAGAAGAAGATGAAAGTAAAGGGAAATTGAGTATGGTATCTCTGCAATCAAATTTACTTCTAAAGGTTGGGAAAATGCAGGAACAAGACCTAAACCTTTTGGAAAAGAAAATGCTCTTATTAAAAGGGGAAGAAGTAATAAATTATCAAGTTGATAAAGATGGTTATTTAAGGAACAAGAATAGGATATGTGTTCCAGAACACATAGAATTGAAGGAGGAAATATTAAATGAATACCATAAGAGTAAGTACTCCATACACCCAGGCAGTACCAAGATGTATCAAAATTTGAAAAGAAATCTTTGGTGGAAGGGAATGAAGTCAGATGTGGCCAAACATGTTGCAAAGTGTATAACTTGCCAACAAGTCAAAGCAGAGACACAAAGGCCATCGGGACTGTTGCAACCCCTTAGTATACCACAGTGGAAGTGGGAGGATATATCTATGGATTTCATAGATGGTCTGCCTAGATCTAAGAGAGGAAACACGAGTATATGGGTAATCGTGGATAGGCTAACCAAAGTAGCACATTTTATCCCAGTAAAATCAGAAAGAAATGCCCCAAAATTGGCTCAAATATTCATGAAAGAGGTGGTAAGATTGCATGGCATTCCCAAAACCATTGTGAGTGATAGGGATACCATCTTCACCTCAAAGTTTTGGAAAAGTTTTCAAGAGGCCATGGGGAGTGAATTGTGCTTAAGCACTGCCTACCATCCACAATCAGATGGACAAACTGAGGTGGTGAACAAAGTCTTAAAGGACTTGTTGAGAGCATGTGCACTGGACTTTGGAGGCAACTGGGAAGACCACCTCCATTTAGTTGAATTCACATACAATAACAGTTATCAAAGCACCATAGGGATGGCACCATTTGAAGCCTTATATGGCAAGCCATGTTTATCACCTATATGCTGGGTAGAGACCGGAGAAAGGGCTGTTCTAGGACCTGAATATGTAAAAGAAACTACAGAAAAATCGGGTTAATAAGAAAAAGAATAGCATCAGCTCAAGATAGGCAAAAGAAATTTGCAGATAGGAAGAGAAAGCAAATGGAATATGAGGTGGGAGGCTTTGTTTTCATCAAGATTTCACCTATGAAGAAGGTCTTGAGATTTGGTAAACAAGGTAAACTCACACCAAGGTATGTGGGACCCTATAAAATTCTGGAAAGAATAGGTTCTTTAGCATACAAATTGGAATTACCAGAGGAAATGAAAGCAATGCATAATGTTTTCATATGTCACAACTTAGGAGGTGGGTACATGATAAAGAAGAAATTCTGGAAAAGCCTACCCAAATTCAAATAAATCCTAATATGGTTTATGAAAAGGGACCAGTGGGTATTTTAGCTAAAGAAGAAAAGAAATTGAGGAGCAAAACTTTGAAACTAGTGAAGGTCCAATGGAGTGTTGATCCTAATGATTGTACATGGGAGCTAGAAGATAAGATTAGGATGGATTACCCTAAGCTTTTTGCAAATTAAAGGTAATTTTTAATTTCTAGAAAATTTAATATGCATGGTTGATATGATTGAATATGTTTGTTTATGCATATGCTTAATAAATCTTTCTAAAGTCAGTGAATGCTTGTTACAAGTACTAAAAAAAATTGTGAGGACACAATTTCTAAAAGGAGGGGTGAATGAAATGCCCCAAAAATTTTGAGGGAAAAATTAAAACAATTCAGTTTTAAAAAAAATATTGGATCAAATGTTGATGGAGTTTCTAAATTGAATGATGTTCAGGGATATGTGTGCACATGCACACTGGAAATGGCACAAGGAGAAGATTTAGAAATTTTCTGAAAAAAATATATAATAATGATAATAAAATAAATAAACAAAGGGAGGAAGCATTTTAGATATGATCTTGAAATGTGAATCATTGATCAAATTAAATATTTAAAATAAAGGATTAAATTCTTTATTTAAGGCATTGGAATGTAACTGAAGCATAACCCAAGTTAAAAATGAAATATGTGCTTAAACATATTTTCTGTGAAACAGGGGGGAAATTAAATAAAATAAATATTTATATACCTATACATATGTATATTTTCCGTGAGAAGAAATATATTGAAACTGAGCAAGAAAATAATGATAACATTAAAATAGCATGAAGTATAAAATAAGTAAGTACATTATGTATGAACAAAAATAGGAAAATGGGGATTCCCATAAATAAACAATTGTTCTTGGTCACACTTTTAACATGATTTAGGTAGACGGGCCATTTCCTAAAAAAGTAGGAAAAAGAAAATGCTGCCTCTAACAAAAGAAATATGGCCGGGGTAACTGAAAATGGGAATGTTAAAATATAAAAATACAAAATGCATGATATTGGTTAGGACAAAAATGGAATTTTGTTTGATAAAACCCTAGTAAAATGCTTATAAATGAGTAGTTGTAGCCAGGGGAATCAGTTTACCCGAGATACTTAAAATAAGAAAGAAAACATCTAGAGGAGAAGGAGAAAATAATACTCAGGGATTTTCTGGATTAACTAGAAGGAGATATTTAGGTGAGTAACCTCACCAAATTCATGGCATTAAGACCTGAGATGAGGCAGCCAATTCTAATATTGTTATTTGCTTATTTTTAGTTTTATTGAATATGGTTTTATCAATGTTCTTTGGATGTTTTTGGATCTGTCATGATTTTATTTTGGATGTTTTGGGTGATCTTTGATCTATTGTGATGTGTGTCTTTGGATGTGCAACTTACTGTTTCATTACACCCAGAAAAGTTAAAGCATAAAACCTTAGAATCAAGGCAAGAATACTCACAACTAATCTGGATCTATGGCATGAAAAATTTTAATAGGAGAAAACATTATGAGCTGCATTATACTATGTATAAGTGCTGAGGCTTAGAACAGTATTAGGAGTGTACTTGAGTGCTGAACCCCTGATCAAAAAAAAGAGGGAAAAAGAAAAGATAATAAAACCCACAAGTTAAAATTATGGTTAAGCTAGATTATGAATCTGGTTCAACTATAGTTACTTGCAGATCAAAATAAACCTAACGTGCCATATCTCTATTTATAGTTGTAAAGATTCTTGTATGGATCTAAGACCCAGATATCTCTTGACAACATCATTAAAAATAATTATTTATTTGTTTCTGGAAATTATGCTTACAAGATGCATGGGATGCTTTCATGTATGCAGTAGCATTTTTCATCTAAATATCTGATGATAAAATCAAACAAATGCTTCTAGTAGATAAACTAGGGATGATGAGCCAAGAAGGCTGCCGGAATGCTTGTTACATTTGAAGTATGCAAGTTGGCACATGGTTTGTTTAAGCCCTGAGATCTTTGTGCAATAATGTGAATTAATTAATTGCAATGTGTCCCAGTGATTCCTTAATAGCAGATGAGGCTGAAACATAAATTGACATGTATATACTTATAGGTAACCCCTAAACCAGGAAGCAAAAGATATGAGTGATACTTAGATTTGTTGAAATGGAAACATGTTTACTCCAGAGCATCTAAGTACTGTAGATTGATGTGAATGAATGTATGATTATGATTATGCAATTAGTTGACTTATGAAGTTATTACACTTGCATGACAGTCTAACCTGGAACATAGAATATAGCTGCTTTGATAAGTTACTCAAGTAACTGGCTAAAACATATGCATCATTCAATTGCTTAATATCATGAATATAATGAAGTTATTCATACCAGATCATAGATCTGACCCTTGTTTGCTCATGGCATATGGGGGTGTCTCATTTTAAAAACGAGGCAGTCACTAATGCTCTTTCAGGTAATGCTGGAACTAAGTAGAAAATGAAGTTATGGCTAATGAGAAGGAGTGAATGAACATGCTAGCTAGTTTTAATAAGAGCCTATGATGATTTTATCTGCTTGTATTCATGAGAGAATTATGCTTGATTATGTAATGAACTTCCTTTGTTTGATTAAATCAGTTGTTAGTCAGTTAACTTTTGTTATGTGGTAGAATTTGAAAGTGTGAAGAAGAAGTGTATTTACATTTAAGTAATCTTCATACAAATTTTTAACCTGATGTAGCCAGGTTTGAATCATTTAAAGTCACTGAGCTATGAAGTAAAAACCTGACTTCAAATTTGAAGTATATTTCAGACATTTAGTTGTTTTATTAAAATATTTTGCAAGAGAACTCAAGCTCATTTGTGTGTGTTGCTTTAAGAAATGGATTTTTCTGAAGAATGCTTTTAGCACTTGGTAACTGAATAACATTTCAATTACCATGATCAAGTGTGTGGTTAGCACAGCCATATGGTTCAACCAGCTTCAAAAGAATGGGGTCTTGGTTGAGCATGTTGGTCTGCAATTTGAGAACAAAAAGTATTTTATATCCTTTTGTTAAATGTTATGGTAGAATCTTCTTAAAATGTTAAATGACAAACATGCATTTAAAACTGATTGGTATTATTATTTCAGGAAGAATTTGAATCGAAAATCTGGTACACTTGAAACAAAGTGGTTGTTCTTTTAAAAAAAATAAACATTTTTAAAGTCCAGTACTTTTATTATAGAAAACTTAGATATTAGTAACATAAATGAACTACTTATGTTATGACAAATTGTATAAGTAAAGAATAAGAGAGGCTTCAAAGAAAATACATAAATTGAAAGTGATAAATGCAGATATCATTTTCTAGTGTTCTAAGAAAATAACAAACATATATGATAAATGCAGATATCATAAATTGAAAGTGATAAATGCAGATATCATTTTCTAGGTAAATAACAAACATTTGAAATATGCAAAAAAAATAAAATAAATGAACTCTAGTGTTCTAAGATTATCTGGAAAAAAAAACATGGTTAACATAATCAAATCCAAGTATAAATAAATATGAACAAAATCCACTTATATAATGTAAAAATCAAAGAACATGGGAATTCAAATTATGAGTAGGTCCATTTCAAATTCAAATCAGACAGACTGGCTCTTGTCAAAATAATAATAATATACTCTGATTTTAAACAAGAGGAACACATATATCATCATATGTATGTGTATATTTCTATGACTGAACTGATATTTTTATATTGGTAGAAAATTTAAATCCAGAACACATTGTTTGAAAAGAAAAATGACCCTGAGAAATTTAAACTAAGTTCAATTGAGCAAGTATTCAGTAAGTAAAAAAAATATCCTTGTGAAATTAAGGTAAAATGGGAGGGTCATTTCATTACCACTTACTGGATAGTACCGAATTTGTCATCACCTCGGTTGTTCCCAACCATTTTACTGAGCTCATATGCACAACTGAATCTGTAAATATGAATGGCCATCTAGAAAGGCGATGACATACCCTAATAGATGCGACCCATATAGCCCTGCTGCATCTCCCATGTTTTAGTCATTCCTGGTTGATGAGGCTTGAGGCTACGTTTTTCCTTTCCTTAGCACTTTCAACTTGGAATGCTAACACTTCCCTCCAGGCATCAATGTAATGCTAGCATTCATTCATACAAGTTCATTCTAGGACTGAACAAAACCGAAGGCACTACTTCTAATACATCCATTACTGGGAATCCCTCCCATGGAAAATAGAAAATAACCCTTGCACTTTAAAACTCCATCTTCGATTCCATGCTCTTCAAGATGTCTTCAATACGAAACGCTGAGTTGGATCGAAGTGGTTTTCAGATAACATATCCGATTGCGGTCTCTTCGAAAACAACTTTCGACAGTCCCGGTAAACTCAATCCCGGTTCTTTAGAAAATAAACAGACAAAGATAAGAGTGGAGTTCACAACCTAATTGTTAGTGGACGGATTTTCTTATCATTCGTCCTAGAAGAATGAAATGAGTTTATACGTATAGTATAGCACCTTCATCGGTAACTGTACCATATAATTCCCGCGTTTCTCCTAGATAATTCCAAAGTTACATTATTGTCCAGATTTGATGGTTGGTTATTTAATTATCAAATAAACAAAATCCAATCATGGTTTAATTTCCATATGGGATCCACTAAGCTTTTATTAATTCTCTCTAATTAATAAAACCACTTTATAAAACTTGATCAAAAGATCTTTTCAAAATACTATTTCCAAACCCCTTACGTTTTCTTTATACTTGAAAAACATTTATATACTTATCTCAACGGTATAAATATATTACCAAAACATTTTACTTTTCATGACTTGAAAACAAAATTATATACTTATCTTATCAGTATAAGTATATTTACAAAGTTTTTAAAGTTTTCTTCTTTCCAAATCCCATATTATATAACTAAACATTTCTTCCAAATAAAACATCCCGCTTATCCTTTATCAAAAATTCCCTTTTCAAAAGCTCATCTCATATTTCAATTAACTTATAACTTTCAAAATAAAGTTATAACCCACTTTTATAAACCCTTAAGTTAATTTATAAACCTTTTTAAAAATCTTTGAAATGATTTATAAACCTTTTTCCTATTTTTAAAACTCTTTATATAAACCTTTCTATACTCCTTTATAAAATTATCCTTTATAAATATCATTTACAAAACATCATTTGTAAAACATCTTAATAACCCTTTCCATTAGTAAAAACCCCTTTCAATAAATAAGTTCTCATTTATAAATACCTTTATAAGAATTATATAACTTGAAAAACCATTTATAACCCCTTAGCCTCAAATTGATTAAAGAATTAAAGTAAATTCAAAACCATACTTTATAAATTCCAAATGAGGCTTAGCAGTCCCAATGATACTAATTTAAGTTACAATTTAATTTCAATTTGATTCCCAAATCACATAACAATTATTTACATAAGCTATCATATATGTAAATACAGTTCATATCCAATTAGGGAATAACACAATATAACTAATTGGCATATACAAGTCCAAATAACATAACAACGAGATGGTGATTTATCCAGCTAAATAGATGTCCAAACAATTCAATCAATTTATAGGAGAACGGAGATCAATTCTGCTTAACACATGTCCACACAATCAAATCACTTACACTATAGCAGAATGGTGTTTTGTTCTGCTAACAGATGTAATTTGATTATTCTAATCATATGGGTTACTTAAGGGTCTGGACAAGAGATCCTTTGATTTGGAATCAGTTCGTTTTAAAAAGAAAATTTATTTAAAACACATTCGTTTCGGTTTTAAATCACCTTTGAAAAGATTTAAATAGATTTAATCAACTTAAACCCTAATTAAGTCTTAACTAACCCTAATTAAATCAAGATTAAATCGTAACTAAATTCTAACTAGTCTTAATGAACTTGATTAAGTACTAATTAACTTCCTAATGCAACTTGGTTAAGGTTAAATCAAATTGTTTAAAAGTTAAACCCTAATTAATCAAATATTAATTAAACAATCCTTTAATTAAATAAATAATTAATTAACCATTAATCTTAATTGAATAATTATTAATCACTTAATTACTTCTTAACCATGTTAATCACTAATTAAAACTTCATTAATTAATTAGCGGTCATTAACATAACTTAAGTGATGATTAACCTCTAATCACCTTCTTAATTACCAATTAAGTGCCGATTACCTTTTAATTAACTTACTAATTAATTAATTAAATTACAAACTTAATTACTTCTTAACGTTACTAATTATGTTTGAAAACTTTTTACAAAACAGTTTCAAATTAAAAAAAATTGAAATAGAAATTCAAAACTTTAGTCGAACTACATCCATAGCGACTGTCGCTATGAGTGTAGTTCGCTTTAACATATTTTTAAAGCGTAAACACCTCACTTACCATATCATGTTTATAAAACTTTTAGAAAGTTTTACAAACTTTAAACTTAGATATACAAACTTTAAAAACCAATTTAAAACTTTTAACTCTTTTTAAAAATAAACAAAACATGATTCCATTCGGGTCTCGGATCCATCGCGATTACATACAAAGTCGCTAACTTTTTTTCTAAACATCATAGCCTTAGTTCACATACACAATCATACATCACATAACATACATAATCCTTACCATATACCACATATATACTCACAAAGATTCATGCTTACTAACTACATGATATCACAACCAAATCGCATAACCAAATCCAACAACTAACACTATACAAATAAATGATTATCAACATCGTAACTAACCAATCTTAACACTATATACTCATCACATATAATGTCAACATTTAAGCTAACCTTTATACTAAAAAATGAGTTAGTTTACTCACCAAACTTTTGCAAAAGCTACCCGAACTTAAGCTAAACTTGTTAATGACTCACTAGCTTTGAAGAATGAAGGCTTTAGGTGCTAGCAACCCTCAAAATAGGCTTGGCCTAGGTGTATGTAGGCTCGGCCAGAGGTGTGAGGGTGGATGTGGGATAGTAGTTTGAAGGTAGAGGAGATTCGGGTTATCATCGATTTCAACAAAAATGGACAGAAAATGGGTCAAATTTCCACTGATTTTTGGAAAGGTAAACACAAAATCTTAAAAAGCGGTCAAAATAAAGGTTTTAGGAAATTCTTTCCTCTATCATCTTAACAATAGAATCACTCATTTTCGATTAGTTTTGAAGAAGTTATGATTAAAAGAAGAAGGGTAATTTTCGAACTTGAAATTCTGGGTGAAAAATTGCTTTGCAAAGATTGGGTATTTTCACATAGCTATTGTCGAAATTGGAAAAGGTGGTCAACTAGAATGTTGTAGCCACTGGAATTTCAGGTGATTTGGAAAAAATAAGATCACCATTTGAGGTGGGAATGAAGAAGTTATGGTTGGAGGAAGAGGAGGTAAGAAAATAAGAAATTCAAGGGCTATTTATAAGCAAAATCTCACACCTCATCATTTTGTCAAGTCACAGCATCTCTTCTCTTCCTCTCTCATGTCAAATCCCTCCCCTCTCAAGTTATATCACTTAAGTAATGATGGCTAATGATGAAAATATAAAGTGATATGACAAGAGATAAATAGATATATATATATATATATAAGTTTATTATTTTTAAACCCATGAGTTGTCACATCACTTCTTAAACATAAATAACATAAGATAATATATTCTTAAGCGTATTATTATATAGTTAATTATCTATCGTATATGTGCATATATAGTGCACAAAGATGAATAATGTTTCCGACAACTTTCCGGTATCGAAAGTTCGAAAATTCGGAAACGTTCTTCGGTCACATTTTCTGTTTTTCTACGAACTATTTAATTTGGTAAACAAATTTTGAAAATGATTTTACCATCATTATTAATTAACTAAAATGAGTTTATTTATCTATAAAAATTCTTTTATTGTCTATATAATATATATATATAATTGCTTATTTTAAGCGACCAAACCCTGGGTTGTTGCATTCTATCCCCTTAAAAGAATTTCATCCCAAAAATTACACCACAGGAACACCTAATACTATCCATAAGTCTGCATGATGTTCATAGATCATTCATGACAAAATCTGATTCGATCACCTCTCGAATACATAACTTTACCTCCGAACTAGTATCGCTTACCTAATTCTCTAGTGCGGACTCTGATTAAGTTCCTTGATTTGGAACCTCTGTTCTCCTTGCATAGTCAAATACTATGATAGAAAACTTTGGTCCCTTACCAAAAATCCTCATCAAGTTCTCGCCGTCAAAAGTCGAGTAATAGATCCTTATTCGGAATGGTGTGAAACACCTCAAAGTCATATACTCGAATCTTAGATCAAAACTATATGAGATGGAGAAATGATCTACGTCTAATCTACGCATTTATCTATTTGGTTCTCCCTAATACCAATTCTTTTTCCACAAAAGCTATTTATGAAAACATTTCATAAAACTGATTTAGGCTCAACTTGTATAATACTCCACTACATCCTAAGAGTATATACCCCTATTAGATTTAACTGTTTCATTTTGCACTTATCTTCTTAAGAAAACTCAAGATCCAAATACCCGGCTTTTATTTCAAAACTTTTTGAAATAAAACTCTATATTTCAATCATAGAATATATATATATATATAGCCCGAGTAACTCCAAAATGATACTAAGGGACTGGGTACTACCATGCAGTATCATACATTCCCTTACAAAGAAGAGTAATACTCAAGAGAAGTGCTTACCATGCGAACACATCTCTTTCCCAATTTTAAGTTACTTTCGAGCCACTCGAACTAGTTAACTTAAAAATATTTCTTTATTTCAAAATCTCATTTCTGAAATAATATAATACATTTTCCAATAAAACATTTATCACTAACTTACTTTGGGTTCGTTCGGTTTGAACTTGTTTCGATCGTACAATGATAAAGAGAATAATTTACTAAGTGTATTACAACGTTCGCCTAGGCAAACATCTGATCGTCACGTAAAAGATTATTCTGATCATCACAAAACAATTGAGACACATTCCCCCTAACCAATCCAAAGAAAATACTTCCTTCTTAACATTTTCATTTCCAACAATTTTTTTGTTGGAACCAAACTACTTTCAAATAATACTAGTATCACATTCCAAAACCTTGAAAATCAATTTTCAAAAGCACTAGGATTTAAGTTCTTAAGTTTTCAATTGAAATTCTTTTTATTTAAAAGACATATCTTATTTGTTCCATTTCCAAATATTTATTTTCAAATATTCTAACCTTTAATAAATACTCTTTAATCGAATCAAATTTTAATCCAATATTAACATCGAATGCCTTATAGTCAAATTGTGAAACTTAAATCACAATGTGTTTGTTTCATGTTTTTTTCCTATTCCTATTTACCCAACCCATATCTTAAAAAGAAAACTTCCTATACACACTAACCATAATCAATGCTCAACTGGATAAACATGACTAAACAAGCCTTAAATGATAACAAAACATATTATTATCTCCTAATACCTTAACCAACTATACTATACTATTTTTGAAAATCATTCTTTTTATATATAAAATATATTCTAGTTAAATTTATTTCATTTACCTAATTTCAAAATAACAGTATGTCGATTAAACTTGTGTAAGTGTTTAGGAAATCTGTATCGATAACGTTGGCCAAATGCATCGACCAGAATTCTTAAGCCACTCAATAGATTAAACAACACAATATAAATTTTTTTATATCACTAACAAATACGCACTCTCATACACACACATACACTCAAACTCATCCAAAGGTCTCACTTACCCTATCTTGATGAGTCAAACCCCACCGAAGCCATGGTTCTCGCTTAACCTTCAACCTTGATACCAAATGTAATGAACCTGGCTTTTCGACCCTTAGAAGTTAACACTAATACATTTTTGGTATTCATATGCCGAACCAACAAGTGCTGGAAAGGCAGATTTTAGGGGAAAGAAAGTAGAAAGGAAAGATAAGTAGAAACTGAACAATATGGAATCTCACAATGCAACGGAAGAATATATAATATAATCAAGTCTTTACAAAATCTAAGACCTTTTTTTAATACATATACATATCAGAGTTGGACAGTTATAACACATGTCCTTACAATAGCAGACAAACTACACATAACACATACACAACGGAAGATATCCAAAATACGAGAGTACGTCCTGGGCCTCTAACTCGACTCAATAACTCCAAAGCATCTACAGCTAACCTGCAAACATGCTCGGTCTGACCCGAGCATTATAAGGAAATAACATCCAAGTCAGTCTGGAATACAAGCGTGAGTAAACTCAAATCATAAAAAAACTTTATTGATTTATTAACTTGAAAAATCCTTTGAAATTAAAGGTATCTCGTAAGACCTCTCCGCACACAAGCACGGATGGGTTTTTTCCTTACGATAACCAAAACACTTTTATAGAAAATCCAGTGATATTATAATAATGTCTAAGGGTTCAAAGTAAAATATTAAAATAGCTGGAATGCTTGCATCTCAGGTTCCAACATATTTGGTATACAACTAAAACCGTAAAGTTCGTATTAGAGAATGGATCCCAACTAATGACTGGGCTACTGGGGTATCGTCCATCACAGTGCACTACTAGAACAATGTATCGAGATCGTACCTAACGACCCATGCCAACACAGGACCGGCCTACCCCTTGCTGGATAGTACCGAATATGTCATCACCCCGGTTATTCCCAACCGTTTTACTGAGCTCATATGCACAACTGAATCTGGAAATATGAATGGTCATCTAGAAAGGCAATGACATACCCTAATGGGTGCAACCCACATAGCCCTGCTGTATCTCCCCTGTTTTAGTCATTCCTGGTTGATGAGGCTTGAGGCTACGTTTTACCTTTCTTTAGAACTTTCCACTTGGAATGCTAACACTGCCCTCCAGGCATCAATGTAATGCTAGCATTCATCCATACATGTTCGTTCTGGGCTTAACGAAACTGAAGGCACTACTTCTATTACATCCATTACTGGGAATCCCTCCCATGGAAAATAGAAAATAGCCCTTGCACTTTAAAACTCCATCTTCGATTCCATGCTCTTCAAGATGTATTCAATACAAAACGTTGAGTTGGATCAAAGTGGTTTTCGGATAACATATCTGATTCTGGTCTCTTCGAAAACAACTTTTGACAGTTCCGGTAAACTCAATCCCGGTTCTTTAGGAAATAAACAGACAAAGATAAGAGCAGAGTTCACATCCTAACCATTAGTGGACGGATTTCCTTATCATTCGTCCTAGAAGAATGAAACGATTTTATATGTATAGTATAACACCTTTGACGGTAACTGTACCATATAAATCCCATGTTTCTCCTAGATATTTCCAAAGTTACTTTTTTGTCCAGATTTAATGGTTGGTTATTTAACTATCAAATAAACAAACATCCAATCATGGTTTAATTTCCATATGGGATCCACTAAGTGTAACGACCCAGAATTTTTGTCATTTGAAATTCGTATATTTAATTAATTTTAAATATTAAATAGTAAGATTTATAAGACGAATGAATTTAATTTCGAATATAGCGATTTAATTGGACAATTAAATTATTAATTTAATATTTGAAATTATAGAAATAATTGGAATTTGGATCAAATGTGTATAAAAATGATTTATAAAGTTATATTAAATCATATTGAAGTTAGAACGATGTTATAGAACTTTTAAATTCGAATTAAAAGTTAATTTGTGAAAATTGATTATTTTAATATTTAATTGACGAGTAAAAATGACCATTTTTCAAACAGTCTCGGATTTCGACGAAACTAGTTTCATCGGATCCATAATGTGAAATTATTGTATGGTTTCAAATTTCATGTCAATCGGATTTACGGTTTGTCGGGGCAAGCCAAAACGCATCGAAATCGTTTTAAATCGATTTAATTTATATTTGATCGTTTAATTCCGTAACTCACACATACGATCGAATTAGCTCTCGAAACACATTCCATTGTGTTCAGAACGCGGGTAAAACCTTAGAAACGCCAGCCGGCACACTTGATTTCGAGTTCGGAAAATTTTCGATGAATAGTGTCGTCCAATTTTGTACAAAAGGCCATCTTTTTCCACTATTTTCACAAAACCTAACAACCTTAGGGCAAGCCGCCATTTACACTTCCAATGGCCAGAAATCATCGAAAGTTCCTCCTCTATTATATCACAATCCATCAATTATTTCCAGAAAGCTTCAACTACAAAAACGTAGAGCTCATTGAGCTCAACAAATCCATACGGTGGAGATCGTCTAAAGTTCATCGGAGAGGCGAGGATTTGACCGCATTTTGCTGCGTATGGAGGCCGTTTTTCTCGATGGTAGGCTGATGGGGGAGGGCCGGTCATACGGCATGGGTGCAAGGTGGAACGGCAATTCGAATGGTGGATCCTGATCACTCTGGAAGTCGACAATGAAGATGCGGCTATTAGGGTTTCGAACGGCATGATGGGTTTCTTTGTTCGTTCGCGTGATAAGCCTGGTGGGAGAGGAAGAAGGAACGCACGGGTGTGATCTGCTGTGATGAAATCTCACGGCCCAGATTAAAAGGGTTTGAAAAAAAAAATTTGTAAATTTGTATATATATAAATCTATAACTTTGAAAAATCATCTTTTTGATACGAGGTCAAAAAATTACTAAACGACTTGCGTTGGGTTCATTTTGTCGAGCACTACATTATGAAGCTGATTGGGATTTATTTGGGCTAGTGAAAATTTTGGTTAAAATTAAACGCTTGTTTAATTTTAATTGGAATAAATCGCTATCGCAACAACTAAAAGCAAGGTGAGAACTTCTCACTCAATCGAATATTTTGTTTCAATTTAAATTTTAAATAGTTAAATTTTAAATTGTTGATTGTGTGAATTGAATGATGATTGTTACCTATTGTGCTGTAATAGATCCTATACGCCGTATATTAAGCGGAGGTTATTTATTAAAAACATATACCGCGATAATTCCACTGTGAAGTGGAATTGGTATTATATATATATTTGGAGTTGATTTCCCGCATTATATAGCGGATGAGACCCTATTGCGCTGCATAATAGCGGATAATATCTATAAATCCCATATACCGCGATATTCCACATTGAAGTGGAATTGGTATTGTGCTAACATCTGTGGATGCAGGGAAACAGGTTGGAGGGATCCAACTTGATTCCTCAAACATTTGAATTTATTTCAATGTTGTGTGTTGATTTATTTATAATCGCCGTGTGATTATATTGTGATTGAATTTGTTGACGGCTATAAATTAGCCGAAGATATTTTTGGTATCGTCGGATACCAGAAATAAATAAAATTGGATTTTTTGAAATTTAAGTTGAAAATTTATCGAAAAATTTATTTATTTTTGATAATTGGATAAATTTAAAAGGGGTTTTAAAAGATAAAAAAATCTTATTATAAATGGATTTCGAAAATATTATTTATAAGTTGAGAATTTATTTAAAATTTGGATTTTTGAATAGTTTGGAAAATAAAGGAATTTATTTTAAAAGAAAAAAAATTTAGAAATCCATTTGGAAATTGATTTTTGGTGATTGAAAATAAAATTTTTGAAAATGTTTGGAAATTTATTTGGTGTTTTGAAATAAATTTGAAATTAACTGATTATTGATTTACCATAACCAGTAAAATTTTTTCACAGAAATTTATTTGATTTGAATTAATCAGATAATTTAATTAATCCTATTTATGGATGTTTGGATTATATTGGATGTTGAATTGTTTGACATCTTTGATGTGTGATGCTTTGTGATATATCCTGTTCTGTGTTGTGATTTGTGATCTACTTATCTGTGATATATATATCTGTGATCTGTGAATGAAAGATAAGCGTTATAATTTATACCGCTTATCAATTATATTCTTATATTTGATCTGTGATGATTGAATGTTGTGCACTATTGTGTTAAACTCTTGGACTACACAATACACACACAAATGTGGATTTCACGTGGAAATCGGTTAAGTCACATATTTTTATCAATTTTGTAAAATTGAATTTTTGAATCCAAAATTGTTTTGGAATTGGAATTGAAAGTTTTTGAAATGAGTTTCAGAAATAAAAGTTATTTTAAATAACTTAATAAAATTGGAATTTAAATCATTTGATTTAAATTTTGAATTCAATATTTTGAAATTGAATTCAATGAATTGGGAATTTTGGTTTAAAGGATTTTACAAATTATAAAAGGTGTTTATATGGATTTTTAACCATTTAAAATATGGTTTTGGAAATTTAAATTTATATTCAAGTTTTATACATGGATTATTTTAAACTGTGTAATTGTAACTAGTTTTTTCCAAAACGAAAACTATCTGTTTTCAAATAATAATAGCTTTCATAAAGTGAAAGGATTTCCAATTTGTATCGAAACATTTCAAGTTGAAATGAAATTGTAAATAGTTTGAGAAAAACTATAAATTGACTGTTGTGACGATGATTAAAGCTTTATTTTGAAATCAAAGAAGATTTTAAAAGGTGTATCTTTTATATTATAAAAGACTTGAATTGTGAATAGTTTTGAAAGCTATAAATTAAATCTTAATTTGAAGATTTAATGGGTTAATAAAATTGAAATGGAAATTGATTTGGAAATCTATGAATGAATCTTTGTGAAATTGGGTAAACTTTGTGAAGTAAATCTTTTTGTTTAAAGATTTAAAAATGGTAATTTGTTAAACCATTTAAAGGAAAGGATTTAGGTAATAAGTTGTGACTTGATTGAAATCCCTATATCCATATGTTTTAAATATTGTGCTCACTATTCGGGTTAGCCGGGAAAAGACCTCTGTGTCATATAACCCATTCCGAATTAGTGATACGACGATATGGATCGTATTGAAGACCGGTGGTGAAGACTGGGTATTTGTGAAAACGATAGGATGACTTATCGATTGTCTCTGCACCGTTAGCTACGGTATAGAGATTTCCTTTGTGTTGGGAAGTTCGATCGGGATTGTGAATACCCGGAATGCAAGGGCTTCTTCGGAAGTGCCTTCGGTTTTGTTCGAACCTGGAAAAGACTTGTATGGTTACATGTCTGACATTACATTTTGAGATATAAAGCTGATTTCTTTCAAATACATTTCTGTTTGGTGGCGGAGAATTTATTCTCTTAGCTTAACACCCTTCTCTGAGACGTACGAGCTCAGAGGTTATGTAGTTGAAATTTATCAGTGATATACTCCCAATTTGGTAATATGGCATGCTGAGTGTTGCCGTGTGATGATCATTTATTGATCATTTGTGATCAAAGCGTGGCTTTGGGAAAAAGCGTAGCTTTGTGGACGAGACCTCTTCGGACCTCACAACCCGGAAATGGTTGAAACAGGAATGATGCGGCAAGGTTATGAGGGTCGCTCCCTTTAGGGTATGTCATTTCCTTTTGGAAAAGGGTGGTATCAGGTATGGAGTCCTGGTATTTAACCTATGTGGATACTCCAATCTCATTTACTGTGTGATTGTTGTTTGATCGAGGCACCTCGGATAAAGGTCCCAAAGGACTGGGAGGTGGCATATTCGTGTAGTAGTTACCTAGTGACAGAGGTAACCCGGCCTTGTGTTGGCAGAGATCTGGTTAGATTCTCGGGACGTCCATCCAGAGGCGATCCCATTGACAGTAGGAAGTTCCTAAGCCTAACCATTTGTTGGCAATCCATCTTCCAATACGAACCTTGTACGGTATTAGTTGTAGAACCTGCCATTTACTTATGGTGGTCACCACTGTTTAGATGGTAGCTATAGTAGGCATACAATAATGGTTGTATGTTGGCTAAGATTAATATTATACTTTCGAAATGTTTTTCTGCACTATGCACTAATAATAATAATCCAATGATTTTGCGTAGTAAGCATGTTTGACTATCATAAGAAGAAATCTCCTCCAATTCTGCGTTTGCATTGTGTGTGTGGCGGGAGGTCTTATGGTAGTTCATTTTCCAAAAGCATTGCGGATATTTTCCACTTCCTCTATTGTTGTTGTTTTAAAGATAAATAACTATTTTAGTTCTCACACCAGTCACCATGACTGACCTGGAGTTTATTGTTTCCTTCCTAAACTCTGGGTGCCCATAAATTTCCACACGGGCAGTCTAGAGTCTGGTTATCAGGTCATTCTGGATTCAGAAGATGCTGTGGAGCTCTGTGGCGAGCTGGATGGCGAGACGTATCACTTGTATATGATATTATTTATTCCGCTGTGTATTCTGTATGAGGACAAGTTTATATAACTGTCAATTGATGTATTGTTGTTGTAAATTCTGATGATGATGTAATGTATAAAATGATATAGTTCTTGGATTTAAAGAGTATTCATTTATCTATTATATGTTATTCCGCTGCGAATGTGAGATTCTGATATTGTTATGTGATTTTCTGTTGTTTCTTCTTTCTTTTTCTTTTGTCTTCTTCTACCTCTTCTTTTTTTCCATAACAATTCGGTTTTCCGGCATTCGATTGCTCGGAAGTTGATACAGTGGACGTATTAATGTCGATTTTCGAAAGTCGAAAATCCCGAACGTTACATTTGGTATCAGAGCATATGGTTAAGCGATAACTTTGGCTCTGTTGGGTGTTACTCATTAGAGATAGAGTCAGTAGTACTCTAGAATGAGTGTGAGTGTAATAATAGATATGAGCGCGTATTTGTTAGTAAATATGAAATTGTTTTATATTGTGTTTGCTTATCCGTTGAGCTGTTTGTTAATTCTGGTCAGTATGTGGGACACCATATTATCGATAGGGGTTTCTAAACACTTAAACGAGGCAAGTCGACATAGTATCATTTTAAAGTGGGTAAATGAAATAATTTTACCTCGATCATATTTTGTATATAAAGGAAATAATTTTTCAGAATTATTAAAGTGTATATAAAATTGATTGTTTGGTTGTTGAAAATATAAGAATATATATAAATTAATAAAAGTTGTTTGAATAAATTATATAATAAACAACAATTATAAAAGAATAAAGTATATAAGCAAATGAATTATTAAGTATGAAATTATAATTAAATATGATTTGCAGTTGTGAAATAATCTTGTATAAGTAAAGTGGAATAGTGAAATTATATGAGAAAAAGATTTATAAATGTGATTTATAAATAAAAGGAAAATTTTGAGAAGAATTTAAGCACTGAATTCACTACTGTTGCTGAGAAATAATAAGGGTGATGAGTGCAGCATCATCAGTATCATTTTCGAGTTTCTGTGTGATGGATTTGCTACCATAGTAAATTGAAATTTTAAGTTTTGTTGTGATAAAAAAATTTGAAATTAAAATCCAAATTGAAATTGATAATTATAAGAGAAATGAGTTTTGAACTTATAATATGAGATAATAAATTTGATTTTGGTAAAAGCCAAATAGAATTTACTTTAAAATTGGAATCTGAATTGGATTTATAAGTGGAAATTGGAAATGGAAAATAACTTAAGTAATGTTGAATGAAGTTGATTTTGATATCAAAGTAAATTAATAAAGTGAATTAATGAAATGAAGTGATGGATATGAACTTGAGTTATGTAATGAAATTCAACTTTATTTGCAAAATGAATTAGCAATTCGATTAATAAATGGATTGAATGTTAATCAATCGAATGTGAATAAATTGATATGGAATAATGAATGTGAGTGTTAATTCATTAAAGCTAATTGAATAATTGAAAGAAAGTCAATTTAATATTAAACCAAATTGAATACAAACGTAGTGAATTAAATTAATTTGGTTGTGTTGGTTATACATTGGTTGTTAGATTGTTATTAATTGATTGAATAGGAATTCATGTGCAATGGAATGAATAAAATTGAAAGCTATGTAATTGAATCCAAATTGAAAGTGAACCAATTTGAATGTAAATTAGTGAATGTAAACTAATTTAAAATGAAGAATTGAATGTCTTTGTATATGAATTGGTTGTAAACAATTACAAGTGATGTCGAAATTATATAAGTTGCTTATAAACCTTGTTTAGTATGCATTTCTTTTAATATGCATGTGTTGTAGTTGTTTAAAAGAGTAAATTGTTAATAGCTTTATATATGTGTCACTTACATATTTGAATTGAGTAAGTACAGGTGTCGGGGATATCGTTTGGTGGGATTTGGTTGCGCTAATAAGTTAATAAATAACTGCTTTGCTTAAAAATGCTAAAAAGGTACGCCTACGCAATAAAAATAGGAAATATGAACTGTTTTTCTACTTTTCCGACCGTGTGGGTCGATGTATATATATTTATGACTATAGTGATCCTACTACGATTGAACCGCGCAAAGGAGGCTATGGCGAATTTTTCTGAATATTTAAGGCGTTAGAAAATTTTCGGGAAATTTTGGAAAATTTGTGAAAACAAAATATTGGATTTGGAGTTAAAAGTTAAACGATATAGTTTGTTTTGAAAAGTATAACTAAGTATAGATTTGAAAAACTTAGTAAAGTTTTTGAACAAGTTTAACTATTAGATCTTGGGGAAGTTGTACACTTAAGTGGTTTTGAAATCTAATTTGAACGAATTGTTTGAAAAGTTAATGAATTTGGGGTATTTTTCTTACTTTGCAATTTCGAGGACGAAATTCTTTTAAGGGGGGAAGATTGTAACGACCCAGAATTTTGGTCATTTGAAATTCGTATATTTAATTAATTTTAAATATTAAATAGTAAGATTTATAAGCCGAATGAATTTAATTTCGAATATAGCTGTCACGACCCTGAAATTTTGAATTTATTTAAATTAATAATTAAATGAAATTTTGAGTTAAATTTATGATTTAATAAATTTTTGAATAAAAATTGTGAAATTAAATTTATTAAATGGAGCGAGTTTCCCCGATATCCAAGTATATTATGTATAAATCATTTTAAATTAAAAAAATTGTAAATAGTGTATATGTGAATATATGGGTGTATATTGAATGTATATATAGTTTTATACAGATTAGATTTTTATTACATATCTAAGTAAATTAATACAAAGTAAGCTTTTAACAACAATGTTAAAATAGAAAATTATTTATAAAGTAATAAAATAAAATGCAAGTTAAAAGGGAAGCAAACCAAATAAGCATGTACACTTGAAAACAAAACAAATAAGAAGACAGTGATACTCAACTATGAAACAAGTTTAAATATATATATACACTTGCAAAAAAAATAAGAAAAAGAAAAAGTAACAAAACAAACAAAAATAAGTATGAATTAACTTGTAAAAAAGAAAACAAGAAATATACATGTACAGCCGAGACAAGCTTGTAAAGCAAGTACAAACAAGAAATGAAACAAAACAAAGTATAAAACAAGACAAAAGAAATGCAAACCTGTATATGTACAAAGCATGGGCAGGCAAGCCACTAAAATTATCTTCAGCCGAGTGAAACAATGCAAGTAAACCAAAAATAAAAGAAAAACAAAGCAAGAACTGTGCATACTTCACACATAATAAATAGTATAAGTGTAAAACATAAAGGGACATGCATTAAATGCAAGGCATGGGGCAAAGTCAATTGGAGTTTGCTTAGGATCATTTCAGCCTGCATAAGGTTGTAAGCCATTAATGCAAAGGTATCCTTAGTACAAACAATATTTTATCACTCGTACAAGATACTATCACCCTATACAATATGCATATCCCTGTACAACACTGCCTACATTTTTATTTTTATATACCTCAACTTCATCTCGGCTCGTTCACTAAAAACTGAGAGAATCTAAGGTAGCAACATTTTAAAAGCTAGAACAAACTTAAATTTTAACATCAGAGACCAAGGAAGCTTCAACTTGTAATGTCTCAGGCTGTTTCAAATAAAGGAGCAGGCTCTGTTTTCTTCTTCCCAAATCAGGTGAGCAAAACTAACCACTTAAACTTGAATTTGTGGATTGTCTTGATGTGATTGCTTGCTGTTATTGAGATAAATGCCTGTATGTATAGATATACATATTGAAAGTGATGTGTTTGCCTATAGATGTATACACATATGGTTCTGTTAAGTAACAGAACTTCAAAATTTAAGAGAAAATTTCGTATCTCTTCGTATAACAAAAATTTGATTATAATGTCTGAATGAAAGTTGTTTATAATGTTACAACTTGAATTTTAAAAATGGTTCCAAGAAGGAATATTTAGAAAAGATTTTGAAATTCAAATATCACAGTGATGAACAATATTTGTCAGAAAATCAAATGATTTATTTTCGAGTTTCGATTAGATAAGCTGTTTTGAATTGTTAAATGATGATTTTTAAGATTTAAATGATGATTTTTAAGAGAGGGTTCAAGGTGCAGTTCGAAAATGAAGTCTAGAGGCATTTTTACCAATTTCAGTCGATTTAAACAAATTTAATTTCTGGAATTTGGAGAGAGGCAAGCTTGATGATGTAGTAATCTGGGAAAAATGCTCACGAATTGTTATGATGGGTGTGGTGATTGCGGTGGATCAATGTAGGGTTTAATTTGGTGTTTTGGGTCGCGTTCGAAATGTCGTGACTGGAAGTTGAAGGATGGATCGAGTTCGCCGTGGTTTGGAGGAACGATGGAGGTGACGTCGACGAAGCTCTGACGAAATTTCCATGGCCTCCGATGGCCAGAGGTAGGGGGACGAGGCGATTTTCTGGTGGGTGTTTTGATGAAGTCTGTGTTGTATATCTCGATTTTGATCGGCGACTCGGTCGAGTGATCTGGGAGGTCAGGGGGCTCGAGGAGGTGATCGTCGACTTGTTCGACATCTCGGCGTCGACTGAAGGTGCTCCGATGAAGTGTGCACGTGCACGTATGGGTGTGTGTATCTGGGAAATGGAGTTTGGGGAAGAGGAAGGTGTCTCGAAGTTTGACTCGGGGAAAAGCAGTTACGACTCGAAGTCGAACTCGAGTAAAATTGAAAGGCTACCGGGTCGAAAAAACACTTAAACAAAATTTCGAAAAAAAATACTCACTCGGGTCGATTTCTGGAAAAACTCGAAGCAGAGGCAAAATTTTCTCGGGTATGACTCGAAGCAGGCAGGGATTGTATATTTCCAGATTTTAAAATTTGAACAAAGTTAAGACAATTTAATTTCTAAACTTATTTTTCTTAAAAATAAAGATTGTTGTAAGTACAAATATGAATTTGTGTTGAAAGGTTTTGAAATAACAATATTTCTGAAGTTAATTAAGTTAATTAAAATGTTTTAAACTTATATTCGAAAGGGTTTTATTTTAAAGAAAACTTAATTAAGTAATTGAGAAGTGGATTTAATGTTTAAATTTATTAACTTAAAAGTTAAGTTAAATATATATTGATTTATGATTTATAATTAGCTAAAGATTAATTATTAACTTAAAGCTGATTTATTTATAATTAAGGATAATTAATTAAATGGTAATTAATTAAAGGTTAAATTATTTATTGAAGACAATCAATTAAATGGTGAAATTTATAATTAAAAATTAATTATTTAAATAATTAAAGATTGATGAACTATAATTAAAGGTTAATTAATTTATTGTTAACGGTTAATAAATAAATGATTAAAGAGTAATTTACCAAGATGATTTGTAAATTTTTGAAGTTAATTAACCAGGATTAGAAATTTATTCATAAGAAATTAATCTGATTTGAATTATTCAGATATTAACTGACCTTACTTATGAATATTTGGATTCTATTGATTTGATTGTTTGATACCCCTGATTGTGATACTTTGTGATATATCCTGATTATGTTATGATCTGTAATTTACTTATCTGTGATGTATATATATTGTTATGTGAATATGAAACCCTTTGCCGTGAAACGGCACTTGAATTTCGATGCGACAGGGAGTCGGATTTCAGTTGGTTATCCGAAACCCACATCGAATTATAATAATGAATCTTTGTGACTGATAAATTTATTTTATCTATGAATCTGTGAATGAAGATAAGCGTTATTGATTTTACCGCTTATCGATATATCTGTGATGATTGATGTTGCACTATTGTGTGTAAAACCCCTGGACTACACCATACACACACAAATATGAATTTCACGTGGAAATTGGTTAAGTCACAGATGGTTTAAATTTGATGTTTTTGAAATTGAAATTTTAATTTCAATTGATTTTGAAATTGGAAATTTCGGTTTAAAAGTAAAAAGCTTTTGAAATGGAGTTTCAAAGATAAGACTTATTTTTGAATAATTTGATAAAGTTTTGGAAGTTTAAATAATTTGATTTAAACTTAAATTCAAGGTTTGAAATTAAATTCTATAATTTGAAACTAGGGATTAAAGATGTTTATATATGGGTTAAACTATTTTAAAAAGTATTGATTTTGAAAATATGAATATAATTCAAGGACTTTAACCCATGCAAATAAAATTGGATTGTTCTTAAATGAAAACTGTTTGTTTTCAAATGATAAAAGCTTTCGTATATATATAAGAAATGAAATTCCAATTTAAAGGAATTTCAAGTATAAATTGAAAGATGGTTTTCCAAGTTATGAATGAATTTTTTTGAAAACTATGAATTGAATCTGTTTATTTTTAACAGATTTAGAATGATGTTTTGTTTAAACCATTCGAAATGAAATTGTTTTGAAAGCTATAAGTTGAATCTTTATTTTAAAGATTTAACGAGTTAATCCAATTGAAACAGAAATTGTTTTGGAAAAACTGTGAATGAATCTTTGTGAAAACTGAGTGAACTTTGTGAAATAAATCTTTTTGTTTAAAAGATTTGAAATGGTAATTTGTTAAACCATTTGAAGAAAAGAAGTTGAATTATTAAGTCGTGACTTAATTGAAATCCCATATCCATATGTTTTAAAGATTTCGCTCGTTATTCGGGTTAGCCGGGAAAAGACATTTGTGTCATATAACCCATTCCGAATAGTGATACGTCGTATATGGATAGCATTTGAAGACCGGTGTTGAAGACCGGATATTTACGAAAACGAAAGGACAACTCGTCGAATGTCTCTGCACCGACTGGTCCCCGGTATAGAGATTTTATCACCCTTTGTGATGGGAAGTCCGGACGGGATTGTGAATACCCGGAAATGCAAGGGCTTCGTAAGAAGTGCCTTCGGTTCTGTTCGAACCCGGAACAGACTTGTATGGATACATGTCTGACATTACACTTTGAGATATAAAGCCGATTTCTTTCAAATACATTTCTGTTGGTGGCGGAGAATTTATTCTCTTAGCTTAACACCCTTCTCTGAGACGTATGAGCTCAGAGGTTATGTAGTTGAAATTTATCAGCGATATATCCCAATTTGGTAATGTGACATGCTGAGTGTTGCTGTGAAATGATCAGTGTTTGATCATTTGTGATATGATCATTTGTTTGATCTTATATCTTTGTGATCATAGGTTGATCATTTGTTTGACCCGAAGCATGGCTTTGTGAACAAAGCGTAGCTTTGTGGACGAGACTTCGTCGAGCCTCACACCCCGGAAATGGTCGAAACAGGACGAATGCGGCAAGGTTCTAGGGAGTAGCGCCCCTTAGTGTATGTCATTCCTTCTGGATAAAGGTGGTATCATGGTATGGAGCCCAGATACTTAACCTCTGTGGTTACTGCATTATTATTACTATGTGGTTTGTTGCGAATCGGGGATCCTCGGGAAGGTCGGTGACGATCGGGGGATGGCATACGCGTGTCAGTAGTTACCTATTTTTGCAGAGGTAACCCGGCCTTGTGTTGGCAAAGATCCGGTTAGGTTCTCGGGTCGTCTATTCCAGGGACGTACCCATCGTGGATAGGAAGTTCCTTAGCCTGACCATTTGTTGGAAATCCAAAGAAACAATACGAGACGTGTACGGTTTTAGTTGTATTACCTGCTATGGAATGTGGCGGTAACCTGCTATTGAACATAGTAGCTATAGTAGGCATAAGTGCGGAATGCCTATGCTGGCTAAGATTAATATTATACTTTCGAAATGATTTTTCTACACTATGCACTAATAATAATATCAAAATGATTTGATTTTGCGTAGTAAGCATCTTTGACTATCATAAGAAGAAATCTCCTCCAATTCTGCGTTTGCATTGTGTGTGTGGTGGGAGGTCTTATGGTAGTTTCATTTTCAAAAAAGCATTGCGAATTGACTTTAAAATTCTCTGCTATTTGTTTTTAAAGATAAACTGTTTTTGTTGCTCACACCAGTCCCACGACTGACTCGGAGTTTATTGTTCCTTTCCTAAACTCTGGGTGCTCATAATTTTCTACACGAGCAGTCTAGAGTTGGGTTTTTCAGATAGTCAGGTTCAGTAGATTTTCTGGAGCTAGTTCAGTCTTTGGATCGGACTGCACTTGCTTATTCTTGGTGTATCGTTATTGGGAGTTCGAGCTACTGCTGGAGTTCTCTCTTGAAGACTATCTTAGAGTTATTTGTTCCGCTGCTGATGTTATCTATTTTTCTTTCCGCTGCTATTTGTTGTATCATATCTCTGATGTATATTGATATTCATTGTATCACTCTGTTGTATCAGATATTGTATATCAATGTATTATTCTTTTTATTCCGCTGTGTTATTTACTTAATGTTGTTATAAGCTCCGGAGAACCATATTTGGCATTTGAATCTACGGCATTTTGAGTACAAGTGGAGTACGGGTGCCGATTTTCGAAGGCCAACTTTTGGGTCTTCACATTTGGTATCAGAGCTAAGGTTGAACTTTAGCTCAGGAGTATAACACATTAAGTAGCTCATTAGAGATAGAGTGAAGTAACTCTAGAATGAGTATATCCTTAAGATATCCGTCTGAACGTCTCAGTAAATTCTCTTACTATCCACTGATAGTGAGTATGAGTGCAAGAAGAAGACGAGATAGGGGACAAGGGAGTACGACTATAAATGGTCAATACCCTGCAACAGTGGAAACAGCTGTCTCTATCAATTTTCTTTGATTCGTTTCCAAATTCTTTTGATTGCTTCGTATCAACTATAAGAAAGAAGTTTCGGTGTGATGATGGCTCTACGGATCATTGTCGAGGATCTTTACTTTGTATCTTCATCAGTTCTTATCAGCTTTTTGATTTAAACTTTATTGAATTTGAAATTTGAAATTTGAAGTTAGAAATTTGAAATAAATTGGAAATTTTAAATTGAATTAAATTGATTAATAGAATATGAAGGCTAAAATTGAATTTAATCAATAAAACGATTTTGTTTAAAACCAAATTTTGAAATTCTGTTGTAATTTCTTGTGAATACCGAAGTCCGAAGAGGGACAAATTGGTATGTATTCTGAGATATTCCGACTTGAATTCGGGATCCGTATCTTGTGTTTGAGGAATTATAGGAGTTCGAATCTGTCTATCTCTTCGTTGTTTTCGTGCCTACGAATTTCGAGGACGAAATTCTTTTAAGGGGGGAAGTTTGTCACGACCCTGAAATTTTGAATTTATTTAAATTAATAATTAAATGAAATTTTGAGTTAAATTTATGATTTAATAAATTTTTGAATAAAAATTGTGAAATTAAATTTATTAAATGGAGCGAGTTTCCCCGATATCCAAGTATATTATGTATAAATCATTTTAAATTAAAAAAATTGTAAATAGTGTATATGTGAATATATGGGTGTATATTGAATGTATATATAGTTTTATACAGATTAGATTTTTATTACATATCTAAGTAAATTAATACAAAGTAAGCTTTTAACAACAATGTTAAAATAGAAAATTATTTATAAAGTAATAAAATAAAATGCAAGTTAAAAGGGAAGCAAACCAAATAAGCATGTACACTTGAAAACAAAACAAATAAGAAGACAGTGATACTCAACTATGAAACAAGTTTAAATATATATATACACTTGCAAAAAAAATAAGAAAAAGAAAAAGTAACAAAACAAACAAAAATAAGTATGAATTAACTTGTAAAAAAGAAAACAAGAAATATACATGTACAGCCGAGACAAGCTTGTAAAGCAAGTACAAACAAGAAATGAAACAAAACAAAGTATAAAACAAGACAAAAGAAATGCAAACCTGTATATGTACAAAGCATGGGCAGGCAAGCCACTAAAATTATCTTCAGCCGAGTGAAACAATGCAAGTAAACCAAAAATAAAAGAAAAACAAAGCAAGAACTGTGCATACTTCACACATAATAAATAGTATAAGTGTAAAACATAAAGGGACATGCATTAAATGCAAGGCATGGGGCAAAGTCAATTGGAGTTTGCTTAGGATCATTTCAGCCTGCATAAGGTTGTAAGCCATTAATGCAAAGGTATCCTTAGTACAAACAATATTTTATCACTCGTACAAGATACTATCACCCTATACAATATGCATATCCCTGTACAACACTGCCTACATTTTTATTTTTATATACCTCAACTTCATCTCGGCTCGTTCACTAAAAACTGAGAGAATCTAAGGTAGCAACATTTTAAAAGCTAGAACAAACTTAAATTTTAACATCAGAGACCAAGGAAGCTTCAACTTGTAATGTCTCAGGCTGTTTCAAATAAAGGAGCAGGCTCTGTTTTCTTCTTCCCAAATCAGGTGAGCAAAACTAACCACTTAAACTTGAATTTGTGGATTGTCTTGATGTGATTGCTTGCTGTTATTGAGATAAATGCCTGTATGTATAGATATACATATTGAAAGTGATGTGTTTGCCTATAGATGTATACACATATGGTTCTGTTAAGTAACAGAACTTCAAAATTTAAGAGAAAATTTCGTATCTCTTCGTATAACAAAAATTTGATTATAATGTCTGAATGAAAGTTGTTTATAATGTTACAACTTGAATTTTAAAAATGGTTCCAAGAAGGAATATTTAGAAAAGATTTTGAAATTCAAATATCACAGTGATGAACAATATTTGTCAGAAAATCAAATGATTTATTTTCGAGTTTCGATTAGATAAGCTGTTTTGAATTGTTAAATGATGATTTTTAAGATTTAAATGATGATTTTTAAGAGAGGGTTCAAGGTGCAGTTCGAAAATGAAGTCTAGAGGCATTTTTACCAATTTCAGTCGATTTAAACAAATTTAATTTCTGGAATTTGGAGAGAGGCAAGCTTGATGATGTAGTAATCTGGGAAAAATGCTCACGAATTGTTATGATGGGTGTGGTGATTGCGGTGGATCAATGTAGGGTTTAATTTGGTGTTTTGGGTCGCGTTCGAAATGTCGTGACTGGAAGTTGAAGGATGGATCGAGTTCGCCGTGGTTTGGAGGAACGATGGAGGTGACGTCGACGAAGCTCTGACGAAATTTCCATGGCCTCCGATGGCCAGAGGTAGGGGGACGAGGCGATTTTCTGGTGGGTGTTTTGATGAAGTCTGTGTTGTATATCTCGATTTTGATCGGCGACTCGGTCGAGTGATCTGGGAGGTCAGGGGGCTCGAGGAGGTGATCGTCGACTTGTTCGACATCTCGGCGTCGACTGAAGGTGCTCCGATGAAGTGTGCACGTGCACGTATGGGTGTGTGTATCTGGGAAATGGAGTTTGGGGAAGAGGAAGGTGTCTCGAAGTTTGACTCGGGGAAAAGCAGTTACGACTCGAAGTCGAACTCGAGTAAAATTGAAAGGCTACCGGGTCGAAAAAACACTTAAACAAAATTTCGAAAAAAAAATACTCACTCGGGTCGATTTCTGGAAAAACTCGAAGCAGAGGCAAAATTTTCTCGGGTATGACTCGAAGCAGGCAGGGATTGTATATTTCCAGATTTTAAAATTTGAACAAAGTTAAGACAATTTAATTTCTAAACTTATTTTTCTTAAAAATAAAGATTGTTGTAAGTACAAATATGAATTTGTGTTGAAAGGTTTTGAAATAACAATATTTCTGAAGTTAATTAAGTTAATTAAAATGTTTTAAACTTATATTCGAAAGGGTTTTATTTTAAAGAAAACTTAATTAAGTAATTGAGAAGTGGATTTAATGTTTAAATTTATTAACTTAAAAGTTAAGTTAAATATATATTGATTTATGATTTATAATTAGCTAAAGATTAATTATTAACTTAAAGCTGATTTATTTATAATTAAGGATAATTAATTAAATGGTAATTAATTAAAGGTTAAATTATTTATTGAAGACAATCAATTAAATGGTGAAATTTATAATTAAAAATTAATTATTTAAATAATTAAAGATTGATGAACTATAATTAAAGGTTAATTAATTTATTGTTAACGGTTAATAAATAAATGATTAAAGAGTAATTTACCAAGATGATTTGTAAATTTTTGAAGTTAATTAACCAGGATTAGAAATTTATTCATAAGAAATTAATCTGATTTGAATTATTCAGATATTAACTGACCTTACTTATGAATATTTGGATTCTATTGATTTGATTGTTTGATACCCCTGATTGTGATACTTTGTGATATATCCTGATTATGTTATGATCTGTAATTTACTTATCTGTGATGTATATATATTGTTATGTGAATATGAAACCCTTTGCCGTGAAACGGCACTTGAATTTCGATGCGACAGGGAGTCGGATTTCAGTTGGTTATCCGAAACCCACATCGAATTATAATAATGAATCTTTGTGACTGATAAATTTATTTTATCTATGAATCTGTGAATGAAGATAAGCGTTATTGATTTTACCGCTTATCGATATATCTGTGATGATTGATGTTGCACTATTGTGTGTAAAACCCCTGGACTACACCATACACACACAAATATGAATTTCACGTGGAAATCGGTTAAGTCACAGATGGTTTAAATTTGATGTTTTTGAAATTGAAATTTTAATTTCAATTGATTTTGAAATTGGAAATTTCGGTTTAAAAGTAAAAAGCTTTTGAAATGGAGTTTCAAAGATAAGACTTATTTTTGAATAATTTGATAAAGTTTTGGAAGTTTAAATAATTTGATTTAAACTTAAATTCAAGGTTTGAAATTAAATTCTATAATTTGAAACTAGGGATTAAAGATGTTTATATATGGGTTAAACTATTTTAAAAAGTATTGATTTTGAAAATATGAATATAATTCAAGGACTTTAACCCATGCAAATAAAATTGGATTGTTCTTAAATGAAAACTGTTTGTTTTCAAATGATAAAAGCTTTCGTATATATATAAGAAATGAAATTCCAATTTAAAGGAATTTCAAGTATAAATTGAAAGATGGTTTTCCAAGTTATGAATGAATTTTTTTGAAAACTATGAATTGAATCTGTTTATTTTTAACAGATTTAGAATGATGTTTTGTTTAAACCATTCGAAATGAAATTGTTTTGAAAGCTATAAGTTGAATCTTTATTTTAAAGATTTAACGAGTTAATCCAATTGAAACAGAAATTGTTTTGGAAAAACTGTGAATGAATCTTTGTGAAAACTGAGTGAACTTTGTGAAATAAATCTTTTTGTTTAAAAGATTTGAAATGGTAATTTGTTAAACCATTTGAAGAAAAGAAGTTGAATTATTAAGTCGTGACTTAATTGAAATCCCATATCCATATGTTTTAAAGATTTCGCTCGTTATTCGGGTTAGCCGGGAAAAGACATTTGTGTCATATAACCCATTCCGAATAGTGATACGTCGTATATGGATAGCATTTGAAGACCGGTGTTGAAGACCGGATATTTACGAAAACGAAAGGACAACTCGTCGAATGTCTCTGCACCGACTGGTCCCCGGTATAGAGATTTTATCACCCTTTGTGATGGGAAGTCCGGACGGGATTGTGAATACCCGGAAATGCAAGGGCTTCGTAAGAAGTGCCTTCGGTTCTGTTCGAACCCGGAACAGACTTGTATGGATACATGTCTGACATTACACTTTGAGATATAAAGCCGATTTCTTTCAAATACATTTCTGTTGGTGGCGGAGAATTTATTCTCTTAGCTTAACACCCTTCTCTGAGATGTATGAGCTCAGAGGTTATGTAGTTGAAATTTATCAGCGATATATCCCAATTTGGTAATGTGACATGCTGAGTGTTGCTGTGAAATGATCAGTGTTTGATCATTTGTGATATGATCATTTGTTTGATCTTATATCTTTGTGATCATAGGTTGATCATTTGTTTGACCCGAAGCATGGCTTTGTGAACAAAGCATAGCTTTGTGGACGAGACTTCGTCGAGCCTCACACCCCGGAAATGGTCGAAACAGGACGAATGCGGCAAGGTTCTAGGGAGTAGCGCCCCTTAGTGTATGTCATTCCTTCTGGATAAAGGTGGTATCATGGTATGGAGCCCAGATACTTAACCTCTGTGGTTACTGCATTATTATTACTATGTGGTTTGTTGCGAATCGGGGATCCTCGGGAAGGTCGGTGACGATCGGGGGATGGCATACGCGTGTCAGTAGTTACCTATTTTTGCAGAGGTAACCCGGCCTTGTGTTGGCAAAGATCCGGTTAGGTTCTCGGGTCGTCTATTCCAGGGACGTACCCATCGTGGATAGGAAGTTCCTTAGCCTGACCATTTGTTGGAAATCCAAAGAAACAATACGAGACGTGTACGGTTTTAGTTGTATTACCTGCTATGGAATGTGGCGGTAACCTGCTATTGAACATAGTAGCTATAGTAGGCATAAGTGCGGAATGCCTATGCTGGCTAAGATTAATATTATACTTTCGAAATGATTTTTCTACACTATGCACTAATAATAATATCAAAATGATTTGATTTTGCGTAGTAAGCATCTTTGACTATCATAAGAAGAAATCTCCTCCAATTCTGCGTTTGCATTGTGTGTGTGGTGGGAGGTCTTATGGTAGTTTCATTTTCAAAAAAGCATTGCGAATTGACTTTAAAATTCTCTGCTATTTGTTTTTAAAGATAAACTGTTTTTGTTGCTCACACCAGTCCCACGACTGACTCGGAGTTTATTGTTCCTTTCCTAAACTCTGGGTGCTCATAATTTTCTACACGAGCAGTCTAGAGTTGGGTTTTTCAGATAGTCAGGTTCAGTAGATTTTCTGGAGCTAGTTCAGTCTTTGGATCGGACTGCACTTGCTTATTCTTGGTGTATCGTTATTGGGAGTTCGAGCTACTGCTGGAGTTCTCTCTTGAAGACTATCTTAGAGTTATTTGTTCCGCTGCTGATGTTATCTATTTTTCTTTCCGCTGCTATTTGTTGTATCATATCTCTGATGTATATTGATATTCATTGTATCACTCTGTTGTATCAGATATTGTATATCAATGTATTATTCTTTTTATTCCGCTGTGTTATTTACTTAATGTTGTTATAAGCTCCGGAGAACCAGATTTGGCATTTGAATCTACGGCATTTTGAGTACAAGTGGAGTACGGGTGCCGATTTTCGAAGGCCAACTTTTGGGTCTTCACAATAGCGATTTAATTGGACAATTAAATCGCTATATTCGAAATTAAATTCATTCGGCTTATAAATCTTACTATTTAATATTTAAAATTAATTAAATATACGAATTTCAAATGACAAAAATTCTAGGTCGTTACACTAAGCCTTTATTAATTCTCTTTAATTCATAATACCACTTTATAAAACTTGATCAAAGGATCATTTCAAAACACTATTTCCAAACCCCTTACATTTCCTTTATGCTTGGAAAACATTTATATACTTATCTCAACGGTTTAAGTATATTACCAAAACATTTTACTTTTCATGCCTTGAAAACAAAATTATATACTTATCTTATCAGTATATGTATATTTACAAACTTTTTAAACTTTTCTTCTTTCCAAATTCCATATTAAATAACTAAACATTTCTTCCAAATAAAACATTCCGTTTATCCTTTATCAAAAATTCCCTTTTTAAAAGCTCATCTCATATTTCAATTAACTTATAACTTTCAAAATAAAGTTATCACCCACTTTTATAAACCCTTAAGTTAATTTATAAATCTCTTTCCAAATCTCTGAAATGATTTATAAACCTTTTTCCTATTTTTAAAACTCTTTATATAAACCTTTCTATACTCCTTTATAAAATATCCTTTATAAATATCATTTACAAAACATCATTTGTAAAACACCTTAATAACCCTTTCCGTTAGTAAAAACCCCTTTCTATAAACAAGTTATCATTTATAAATACCTTTATAAGAATTATATAATTTGAAAAACCATTTATAAACCCTTAGCCTCAAATTGATTAAAGAATTAAAGTAAATTCAAAACAATACTTTGTAAATTCCAAATGAGACTTTGTAGTCCCAATGATACTAATTTAAGTTACCATTTAATTTCAATTCGATTCCCATATCATATAACAATTATTTACATAAGCTACCATATATGTAAATACAGTTGATATCCAATCAGGGAATATAACTAATTGGCATATACAAGTCCAAATAACATAACAACAGGATGGTGATTTATCCTGCTAAATAGATGTCTAAACAATTCAATCAATTTATAGTAGAATGGAGATTTATTCTGCTTAACACATGTCCACACAATCAAATCACTTACACTATAGAAGAATGGTGTTTTGTTCTGCTAATAGATGTCAATTAATTCTCCTAATCATATAGGTTACTTAAGGGTATGGACAAGAATCCTTTGAATTAGAATCAGTTCGTTATAAAAATAAAATTTATTTAAAACACATTCATTTCAGTTTTAAATCACCTTTGAAAAGATTTAAATAGATTTAATCAACTTAAACCCTAATTAAATCTTAATTAACTCTAATTAATTCAAGATTAAATCATAACTAAATTCTATCTATTCATAATGAACTTAATTAAACAAATTGTTTAAAAGTTAAACCCTAATTAATCAAATATTAATTAAACAATCCTTTAATTAAATAAATAATTAATTAACCATTAATCTTAATTGAATAATTATTAATCATTTAATTACTTCTTAACCACGTTAATCACTAATTAAAACTTCATTAATTAATTAGTAGTCATTAACTTAACTTAAGTGATGATTAACCTCTAATCACCTTCTTATTTACCAATTAAGTGCCAATTACCTTTTAATGAACAAACTAACTAATTAATTAAATTACAAACTTAATTACTTTTTAATGTTACTAGTTATGTTTGAAAACATTTTACAAAACAGTTTCAAATAAAAAAATTGAAATAGAAATTCAAAACTTTAGTCAAACTGCATCCATAGCGACTATCGCTGTAATGACCCAGAATTTTGAACAAATTAAATTGAGAATATTTAATTAATTTTAAATATTTGAACGGTGATTTAATTTGAATCCCGAATGTAACTTTGAATTTGATGATTAAATTATATAATTTAATATATAGAGAGTTGAATAAAAATTTAAACCTTCAATTTAAAGTTGAAGAAAAATATTTCGAAAGTTTTTAAAATTCGTATTGATAGTACTGAAGACAATAGAAGCTTCGGAATCGAAATTTAAAGTGAACTGTTCAGTTTTGAAATCAAATCGTTCGAATCGAATTGAAAAATAGCCGTCCGAGGCACAGTCTCGGAATTCGACGAAACCAGTTCCATTGGGTCCGTAATATTTAATTATTGCCGGATTTTAATTTTCGTATTTTTCGGAACTGATATGAAAGCACACGACATATAAACGCGTCGAAATTTAAATCGAATTCGATTGAAATTTTAAATTGAATTTTGTCACATCAGTTGTTTTTTTTTCTCGTTCCTTTAAACACGCCAGAAATCACGAAGAAAAGATCGTGCAACCCATCACGTAAACCATACCTCGTTCAATTTTATCTTCCTCCCTGGTTTCAAATCAAAGCAGAACGAGAACAAGTTCAAATCGAAAGATAAAAATGGCCGCTCGTTCAAATAAAAATTCGAAACCCCATTCGTTCAAAAAGAAAAATCACCAGCATTCTTTCGCAAAACCAAACCGAGAAATCGAAGAGAAAAATGGTCGCCCAGACTTCGATCGCACTCATCCTTCCGCCTTCGTTTCAACTGAAATTGGTCTTCATCAATCGAGGTCGCGATCTCGATTTGGGCGAGATAGGGCGTGGGGCGACATTATGATGGATTGTTGGACTTCGGTGGTTGCGGTCGCGATTGAGATAGGAGCTAGTGACCGCGTGGAAGTAGGACGCGTACGCGTGGAAGGGGACGACTGGTGAGTGGGTATTGATGGCCGCGTGCGCAGGAAATTGGGGATATCTCGATCTAGGCGAGGCGAGTATTTGAGTAACTGGAGGCGCGATTCAGGGCAGCATCGTGGTGATCTCGAGCAGGGGGTCTTCGATGCCAAGAGAAGGCTGGGGTGTTGGCAATTTCGTCGAAGTCGCGTTTGCCATGGAGGACTTCGCGGTGGCGGTCTGGTGATGGCGTGTGGATTTAGGGTTCGCGCACGTAGGGGTCGCGTTCATGCGACGCTGGAAGGCTGGCGGCATCTCGTGGTGGTCGAGTTTGGATATGCTGTAAGGTATCGTTGCTGGAATTAATTTTTTATGTATATATCTATAATTGAACAGAGAAAAAAATATAATTACAGTAAAATATTTCTGTCTATAGGAGACTTATAAATGGTAATATAAATTTTATTTATAAGCGTATATGGTTCCAAAGATAAGATTTTTGAAATAAATTGGATTTAAAAAAAAATGTGAAAGATTTATATAAAAATTGGATTTTTGGATCAATATAAGCTATTTTATAAGTGTAGGCAGTTCAAAGAAAAAAAAAATTTATACATATCTATATATTAAAATGTTACCAGTTAATTTAAAATTTATCTATTTGATTTTTCTGAAGATACTAAAAAGGCAATTTGGTTTTAAATTGGTTAATAAAGGAGAAATTGGTTGAGTGAATAAATAGAATGATAATTTAAGTAGTTCGATTTAATTCCAAATATTAATAAATTGTATAAAATATTTATACAAGGTCTGAAATCGAGAAAACAAACTGGATGGAAAAATGGATTGCTAATAAAAGCCAAGGTGAGATCTTCTCACTCAAAATTTAAAGTGGAATTATTGCAGTTATTGATTGATTTTTTTTGATTGCTATTGAATGTACTATTAGATATAGTAGGATATATCTATATATATATAGCAATATATACATATTGGCATATGTATATATTGGATTGATGATTTCCCGCCTCGTATAGCGGATGAGACCCTATTGCGCCGTTAGTAAGCGGATTTTTATAAAACCCATATACCGCGATAATTCCGTACTGGAGCGGAATTGGTATTGTGCTAACATCTTTGGATGCAGGGAAACAGGTTGGAGGGATCCAACTGGACCCCTCACATTGATTGAATTTATTTCTACTGTGATGTGATAATCTGTGAATGATTATTGATGTTATTGAATTGTTGTCTGGAAATTGTTTGAAAGCTAAAATTTAGCTGAATGGATGTTTGATATCATTGGATTCCAAAAATAAACGAAATTGAATTTTTGAAATCAAAATAGAAATTTCTAAGTGAATAAATTTTAGAAATTGAATAAATTTTGAAGAAAGGAATTTTTAAAGTATAAAAAGTTAATTTTTATAATCTTATCGAATTAATTCCAGAATCAAGTGAAAATGTTAAATAAATGGATTTCGTAAAATAGTGATTATAATTTGAAGAATTTAATTTAAGAATTTGGATTTTTAAACAGATTGAAAGAAACGATTGAAATTTATTTCCTTAAAAAGGAATGTATTAAAAGAAGATAAGTGGGAAATCCAACTAGGAATTTAATTGGTAAATTGAAATAAATTGGGAAATCAATGTGAAATGATTTCAATTTGAAGGATCCATTTTAAAACAGAATATTGAATCATTTGAGAAAAAATGAGGAATTTACTTAGTAGTGATAAATAAATTTTAAATCAATATCGAAATTGATTTGGGATTGAAGTTTTTATAAATAGAATTGGAATTTATAAAAGTTATTTATAAATCCGAAATCACTTATTTTGATAAGTAAAAATATAGAAGTTGATAAAAAGAGAATTTATAAGTCGAGGTTGTTATTAAAATAGAAATAGAATTTATAACCGTGTTTATAAATTCGAAATCGATTGAATTTGATAAATTAAATATAGAAGATTTTTAAAGAAGATATATTCGCGATTTTGGATAGCGAATTTTTATTGAGATAAAAATGTGTAGAAAAGATTGAAATTGGGATAAGTGAAGTATATTCACGATTTTGGACAGTGAATATATTGTTAAATAAAAATGGATTTATTTTTGAAAAAGTGATATTAAAAATGAAGTTAAACATTTTAAAGATGTTTTAAAATGTATTATGAATCGAAAGCATAGATTTCAACGTTCATTGTTGAAATAGGCGTTTTCAAAAATATAAGGAAATGATGGACTATAACACTGTTGTTATAGTAAATGATTTCCGAAAGGAAATGTTTTTATATAGTATTGGGATTTACATATCTATCTTAATTTCGAATCCCTATACTAGTGATTCTGAGTCGTCGTAACGATGTTTTACGCAACATTCGTTTTGACTCAAATAGATGTTAAAATTAATGTTTTCCTTAAAGAATGAATATATACTTAATTTGATTTAAGTATATCGAATGTTTTCAAATGTTGAAAATAAATGATTTGTGAAATACTTATTTTTAAATAAGTATGGAAATGCTTTTCTAATATGAAATGAACGTTTTGAGAATTTATCTTTGTAAAGATAAATTGAAATTGAATATTGAAAACGATTTGAAAATCGTATATCAGAAGATATTTTGAAATATAAATTCACTATGGAATTTATAAAAGAAAGGGAAGATGTTTAAAAATAAATATTGATTTATTTTTAAAGTGTGGAAATTTTATATCTAGTAAAGATATTTTTGAAGATGAAATAATTTGGAAAATTATTTGGAATCTGATGATGTTGCGCATCTTTATTGATAGTTAAATAACCGACTATCAATAATTACCTTTAGATAGGTATTTGTTGTGATTGGATGAATTTGAATGCCACACTTATTTTTGAATAAGCGCTCACTATTCGGGTTAGCCGGGAAATGTAACAACCCGCATATTTATCGATTTTATATTTAAATATTTTATTTAAATATTTCATCGTTCGTCGGATTTTGGTCCGAAAAGCTACTTTTTGCAAACAGTCGAATTGGGACTCGAGACCACCTCCATTGAGTCCAAAATGCCGTTTGCGATCTTTTTGAGTATAATCTTTGATATGTTTGGAGTAAGTGGAATTTGGCCACTTTTTCACTTGAGGCTTTGGTTTGGGCTGAACCCATTAATCACTTACTAACTCAGTTCCAACCCCCTCTCCTCTCCATTCACTCATTCCCACTCTTCAAACTCAAGCAAAGACTGAAAATGGTGGAAAGGAAAGGGAATTAGAAATTCCAAACCCTAGTTCCTCTTGCAAACTCAAGTTCTTGCTCCAAATCCAAGTTGAAGCCATTGGTAAGCATCTTCTTCTCCTTCTCCAACTCTTTCTCCTTTCAATCTCAGAAATTTCCTAAACCTAAATTCGGGAAATGTTTCTCTTTTAGCTTAGATTCAAGCTTGTTAAGTTGGAATTGAAGAGTGATTGCTCTTGCCATTGCTTCAAAGCTCCTTCTTCATTGATTTTGTGAAAATGTGAGATTTTTATCTCACATCTATGTTTATAATCATCTTCGATTGTTGGGTATGAATTCCTAACACTATTACATGTTCAATTGCTTTTGGTTTGAATTGCTTTGGCGAACATTTCAATTTTTGATGCTTTTAATTCAAAACTTTGAAACTCCTTGCTTTGTATTGTGAACATGTTTTTGGTTGTGAATCGGAGAGCCTATAGGGCCGTATTACCGATTGACAAAAGCCCCGAACTCCATTGCTCGACCGGGTGCAAGTGTGGGAGAGAGTTTGCTCTCCCACTAGGCTGAAAAATGATTTCAGCTCGTCACCAGACGTCTGCAGGTAGGCTCAGACGTCTGGAGTCTGTTTCAGGAAGTTCCCGAAACTTCCTGCAGACGTCTGAGCATTTACCCCAGACGTCTGGAGCCTGTGAACTTCTCTGTTTTGCCTGCTTTTGCCTATTTAGCTCGGGATTTCAATTTCTATCGGATCAAGGTTATCCGATTCGTCGTTATCATTTATTTTCTTCATTGATGACTTCTTCTTGGGATTTTTGAGAATGTCGCTCGACCCGCCTTCCTCTTAGGTCGTTTGGCTTCACGAGGTCGCTTGCCTTCACTTAGGTCGTACCGTTTTGACGGGGCGCTGCCCCGCACCCCGCCGTGGGCGCTGCCCCCTGGACCCCCGCGACCTGACCGGGCAGGTCGAACCCCGAATTACTCTGCGTAGGCAATCTTATCCGAAAGCCATTTAACCGAACTTCTTACTTTGATGGTTTTGAGAATTGATTTCTTTGGATTTTATTCACGTATTCGAATGTGAACTTTTATAATTGATTGTTTCTACAATCACTTCTATGATTTGTCACTTCAAAATATAAAGGTTTTCTATACTAGTATTAAATATCAAAACTCTTTCATTAAAACGATTTCAACTCTATTTTCAATATCAAAGCTCGTTTCTTAAAAACCGTTTTCCAATCTAATAGTATATACAAACCTTTACCTCATTCGTATGAGAAAATCTAATTAAACGGCTTAGCAAAACAAGTGGTATGAAACGCTTGCGTTTACTTCGTCGGTTAATTTATGGACTTGTTCGATTGAAACTCTTGTGACAATTTTCTAGTGCAGATCTACAATTTGTTCGTAAATATTTGAGTTAAGCAAGTGGTTATGGGACATGAAGCTAAACTCTTATATTTACTAGCTTAGTGTAATCGACACTTCCTTATGATCATGATGATCATTCTTGTGATTTAGACTAGCGATTGAGCGATGTCTCTTTGTCCATGTGAAGGACTGTACTTCATTTTATTGAGCTTCGACTCAATCAGGAGGAGCTTCGGCTCAAAGTCCGCAATGGGGGACTATACCCAGTCAGGAGGAGCTTCGGCTCAAAGTCCGCAATGGGGGACTATACCCAGTCAGGAGGAGCTTCGGCTCAAAGTCCGCAATGGGGGACTATACCCAGTCAGGAGGAGCTTCGGCTCAATCAGGAGGAGCTTCGGCTCAAAGTCCGCAATGGGGGACTATACCCTGTCAGGAGGAGCTTCGGCTCATCAGGAGGAGCTTCGGCTCAAAGTCCGCAATGGGGGACTATACCCAGTCAGGAGGAGCTCCGGCTCATTTTTATAGGATTGGCCATCCTCTTTCTTGTGATTTCTGGATTTCTAATTATTGATTTCTGGAATTTTATGTTTCACCAGCTTTTACCATTGACATTGATGAGTATGTCATTTTATTGTGGCTTGGTGAATTAAATTAAGAATATGACATTCTTTTCTCTGTTTTGAGATTATTGAGATATTGTATGACTTTTGTGGGATTTCTAATGTTTACTTATCATAGTATGACACCTTTTTGTTATCATACGTTCTATTATCATATCTCATATTCTATCTCATTTTATCTGATAATTATAGCTAGACTGATCCGTTTATTATTTTCTTCTTAAATAATACTCGGGTCAGACTGAGATTTTACAGGTGCTTCCTCATGACTTCCTATCTGGAGCCATCATCTGACTTTTGGCTAACTACTCTAGTTTTGTAGTTTTTGTTTGTATACATTTGAGATTAGACTCCTTGATGTATACATATTCTTTTGGCTAGCACTTGTATCTATTCTTTTGTGTTATATATTTATTCATATCTATTTCCGCCTCTGTGATATGAATTGTCTGTGACTGATTTATGTTACGTTTATTTCTATATTTGTTTCCGAAGATTATATATATATAGCCACCGTGTGATAGCTTTGTGTTTGTGTCGGTATGTCGGATTTCCTCCTTAAAGATACGCATTCTATTCTATCTGACATATCGGTGCTCGCACAAAGAAGTTACATGGATGGTCGCTCCTCAACAGCCTTATTCTCCGTGCTAATTGACAGCACTGCACCGTAGTGTTCTTGGTTAGCGTGGGTATAGAGGTGGGGCGTTACAGGAAAGGACCATGGGGTCGTATAACCCATTCCGAATATGTGATACGTCGTTATGAATCGCATTTGAAGACCGGTGTTGAAGACCGGATATTTTTGAAAACGGAAGGATTACCGTCGAGTTACTCTACATCGGCTGATCTCCGATTTAGAGGTTTTATCACCCTTAGTGACGGGAAGTCCTGACGTGATTGAAAATTATCCGGAATGGCAAGGGCTTCGTGAGAAGTGCCTTCGGTTCTGTTCGATCCCGGAACAGACTTGTATGGATTGTGTGTCTGACGTTACAATTTGAGATATAAAGATGATTTCTTTCAAATACATTTCTGTTGGTGGCGGAGAATTTATTCTCTTAGCTTAACACCCTTCTCTGAGACGTACGAGCTCAGAGGTTATGTAGTTGAAATTTATCAGCGATATACTCCCAATTTGGTAACGTGGCATACTGAGTGTTGCTGTGAAATGATCAGTGTTTGATCATTTGTGATATGATCATTTGTTTGATCTTATATCTTTGTGATCATAGGTTGATCATTTTTTTTGACCCGAAGCAGGGCTTTTTGAGAAAGCGTAGCTTTGTGGACGAGACTTCGTCGAGCCTCACACCCCGGAAATGGTCGAAACAGGAAGAATGCGGCAAGGTTCTAGGGAGTAGCGCCCCTTAGTGTATGTCATTCCTTCTGGATAAAGGTGGTATCATGGTATGGAGCCCAGATACTTAACCTCTGTGGTTGCTGCAAAATTTATTTCTTTGTGGTTGTTGCGAATCGGGGATCCTCGGGAAGATCGGTGACGATCGGGGGATGGCATACGCGTGTCAGTAGTTACCTATTTTTGCAGAGGTAACCCGGCCTTGTGTTGGCAGAGATCCGGTTAGGTTCTCGGGTCGTCTATTCCAGGGACGTACCCATCGTGGATAGGAAGTTCCTTAGCCTGACCATTTGTTGGAAATCCAAAGAAACAATACGAGCCTTTACGATTTCAATTGTATAACCTGTCTCCTCAGGAGGCAGCTATAGCAGGCATAATATAATGGTACCTATGCTGGCTAAGATTTATATTATACTTTCGAAATGTTTTCCACTATGCACTAGTAATAATATCAAAAATGATTTGATTTTGCGTAGTAAGCATCTTTGACTATCATAAGAAGAAATCTCCTCCAAGTCTGCGTTTGCATTGTGTGTGTGGTGGGAGGTCTTATGGTAGTTTCATTTTCCAAAAGCATTGCGAATTGACATTAAAGTTTTCCTGTTGTTTATTTTAAAGATAAACTGTTTTACGATCTCACACCAGTCTCCATGACTGACTCGGAGTTTATTGTTCCCTTCTAAACTCTGGGTGCCCACCAATTTCCACACGGGCAGCCTAGAGTTATATTATCAGGATATTCTGGATATTCAGGAGCTTTGGAGATGAGCTGGATGACGAGACGTAGTATTTGTATCTGATAGTATTTATTCCGCTGTGTATTCTGTATGAGGACAAGTTATATAACTGTCCATTGTTGTATATTGACTCTGATGATTGATGTATGTATAAAATGATATAGTTCTTTGTTTTAAAAGACTAGTAATTATCTATTATATGTTGTTCCGCTGCGAATGTGAGATTCTGATATTGTTTTCTGTTCTGATGTTGTTCAGTTGTTGTTCTTTCTTTCTTCTTTCTCTTTTCTTCTTTTCTTCTTCTTCTACCTATTTCTTCTTTCTAAAACCCTCACTATTGGAGTTTTCGGCACTTGATTTCTCGGCAGTCGATAAAGTGAGTATCGATGTCGAATTTTCGAAAGTCGAAAATTTCAGTATGTGACAGCGTGGTATCAGAGCATATGGTTAAGCGACAACCCTGCTCTGTTGGGTGTTACTCATTAGAGATAGAGTCAGTAGTACTCTAGAATGAGTTGAGTGTAATAATAGATATGAGCACGTATTTGTTAGTGAATATAAAAATGTTTTATATTGTGTTTGCTTATCCGTTGAGATGTTTGTGAATTTTGGTCGGTATGTGGGACGCCATATTATCGATAGGGATTTCTAAACACTTAAACGAGGCAAGACGACATAGTATTGTTTTAAAATAGGGTGAATGAAATAATTTTACCCAGAACTATTTTTGTATGGAAAAGAAATGGTTTTCTATGAATTATCATAGTATATGGATGTTTGGTTGTTAGGAAAGTGATAATATTGAAATGTTATCATTATTATATGAAATTGAATACGAAAAGGAAATTGTAACTCCAAAGATTTAAGAAATAAAATTCACATACAAATGAAATTAAAGAATGTAAATTATAAATGTGAATTGTAATTTGAAACGGAATTCCAGAGAAGTATTTGGAAATGTTTTGAAAGAATCTGGAAATTTTGGAGATTTGGAAAGTTTAAATCATTTTTGGAGTTGAAAATAAATTTCAAAGGTTTTGAAGAGTATTTTAGAAAGGTGAAAAGCTCTAAACTCTTTTCGGTCGCTGGAAAATAATTTCGGTAATGACTGCAGCATTATCGATGTTCATTTTCGGGTTTCCAAAAGAGGAATTGCTGCCAAATTATTTTAAATGAAAGTGTTTGGAAAAATTGGGGTTTTGTTTTGGAAATTCAAAAGATAAATTTGAATTGTTTTCAAAAATGGTTTTGAAAAAGTTGAAACGACTCTGGAATCCTATTTAAAATACTTACGAAATATTAATAAGTTGATAACTTATAGAATATTGAAATTTGATTAGAATGAAATTCAAATTGAAAAACGAATGAATTAGTGAATGAATGAATAAATTGCGATTGCAAGTGCCAGAAAATGAAATTGAATGTTAAAATTCATTTTGAATTTGAAAGTAAATAGAACTGGAATTGAATTTGATAAATGAAGTATTAAACTGAAAGTTAGTAAGTGAAGTTAATTGATTATTGATCAAATGGATAAGGTTTGAACGAATTAAATTCAATGATTATAAATGAAGATAAATTGAATTCCAATAGAATTGAAAATGTGAATTATAAGTTCAAATGAATGTTGTAACGACCCGCAAAACTTAATGGTTTTAAAAGTATATTTAACTGGAAATTTGTGAAATTTTAAACGATAAAATTTGAAATTAAAAATTTATTATTTGGAATACGCCTATTTAATCATAGCAGCTGGTAAATTTTCATCTGATAATATTGAAGTTTATTTTATTGTGTAATTTTATTTCAACTCAGGTCGGTAAAAAAAAATCGATGATAATAAATCGTTTTCCAAACTTAAATATTTTTATATAATAAATTTCTAAACCATCTTCTGAGTAAGATGTCATCTTTCGTTTTTCCAAATTTGGACTTCTACTGCTCCGTTTATCTTAATTCTGGCAAAATAGCAGCATTTTCGGTACCGATTATCGACTTTTGATCGGATGATCATACCACCAATATCTGTATACCGTTTTGATCGTCATGTCGCGCTGATCACCACGGTATATTTATTTTTGTATTTTGAGGTCCGGTACGCGCCGGAAAACAATTAACTGTTCGTTGTGACGGTACCCCAAATTGTGGCTTTACTATTTCTTTGGTTTCAAAATCTGATGACGTGCTGTCCAAGCATCGCAATTAATTGCTTTAAAACTTTTGCGGAATCAATGGATAGCTGCACGATTCCTTTGGCTTTTGAATTTATATCTAAAATTTAGGTGGAACGTTTCTTTTGCTCCTTTCTCTCCTTTATTTCTATTTACATCTTTTGAGAGCATAAATAATAAATTGGGAAGCTGACACGTTACAACATTCATTTGCAAATTTATAACCTTCCACTACCTCTCTCTCTTCTCATTTTATTTTGCCTTACTCATTTTCTTCATTTGTTTGCCTGAAGCCATCATTCCCTTTCCTCCTTCCTCCAAACAGCACGCACATCCAATCTCTCCATTCCCCTCCAACCCGCCTTTACCTCCGGTGGTCCCAACCCCCTGCCGTGCTCCGCCTCATCCCCTGGCGCCAGTAGCCGTGCCACGCAGTCGGCAACCCACACCAGAAACCCAACGTAGAACCGGCCTCTGCCACCTATCAACTCGTCCACGTCATCTTGCTTAGCCAATATCTCCTCCCTCTGCCTCCTTCCTCTGCCCTTCCCTCCGACCACGTGGTCGAGCCTTCCATCATCTCCGCCGAGCTTTTTCTTCACCTTTGCATTGATGTTCGTTCCACCATATTGCAGCCTTCTGAGCTTTATGTGTACGCTTGCATATGAGTGAAAGTGTTGAGGGTAATGTATTTTGGTTATTTAGTATTGATTTTTATGCATAAGTTATATATTCGTTTTCAGAGGCTTATATATACTATATAGATCGGGTGTAGGTACTTTTTCCAAGCTCTGATATCTCTTTTGCCTACCTTGATAATTATAAATATACATATATTATCAGACCGTTTTCTTGTTATTTTGTAATATTTTATTTTATAGGCCTAATAGATATATTAATCTATATATAGGTAATGTTGTTGGTACATATTTTATCGAGTTCAGATTTGCATATGAATAGATTAACATAAATCTGGGTATAATATGTTATATATACTTATACAGGGTCTTTCATAATATGTGTATCAGTTTATGTAAGCATATAAATATGTAGGTACAATAAAGTAAAGTTCATTCACACACATATAATAGTTTACATTTCATATGAATAGTGAGGCAAGTTTTAATCTACTGTATATAATAATAATATATATAATAAAGTTGCAGAGCTATTTACATTTTATAAAGCATATTATATGAAGTACATACTGTTCGAAATATGCTTGAGTTTGGATTTTTATATACGTGTGTTTAAACTGATGTTAAAGTATAGGAAGTACATGAGTTATAAACTGTCAGATTTCATTGATTGTGTAAATAATTCGTATAGGATTCTTTGAATAGCTTTTACATAATTGTTATATATATATATAATTGTCTACATAACTATTATATGTTATATATAGATTCTATTTCTACAGTAAAGGATATGTATGTTTAGCATACACATACATGTTTTTTTTTACGCGATATGTTTTGATAACCATATTAAGTAATTTTATATTGATTTCAAAAAATAAGTTGTTTATATATATATAAGTTATATAGGTAGTATATAAGTTTACTTGTATATATATGTACGAATTTGTATAGGTATATTGTGGTTTCAATATATAGGTGAATTTTGTTTTCATGGATTTTTATTTTGATTGAAATTAAGTTGTTGAATTGAAAAAAATAAAAATATATATAGTATTTTTAATATATGTTGATCTTAATATATGTGCTTAATTAAAACAATGATTTTTAATATAAAATTGTTGTTCCTATCAAACTGATTCTGATCGTTCCCATCTATTCCTGTCATCAGCTTTGACCGTTCAAATTCGTGCTTGGATTCGTAACTAAAGTTCATCGTCCAATCTATCTAGCCTCGAAAGGTGAGCAATCACTCACGATTAACATTCTTTTATTCATTAAATTTGATTTCAATTGAAACGACAATTGAAATATGCTGCTGTAGTTATTTAAATATATGCTATTATCTGTAACTGTTCACCTGCAGGATATGACACCATATCCTGTTGTTTATACTATATTGTTATTGATGACATATGCCTGTTATTGTATTGTATTATCTGTTATCACTCTGCAAGTTCCTTGTAGTTTAGAAATCACTATGGGTTGAAATGATACATACCCGAACGGACTTTAGAATAGGAGAATTTCGTTATGGGTTGAAATGATAAACCCAAGCGATTTTCATTTGAATTGAAATTGGGATTACGGGTCGAATGATCTCTACCCGTATATATTTAAATTTCGGATTGAAATGATAAATATCTGTATCACTTAACCATATGATAAATATATGTACAAACACCGTTGGTCCATATATATAAATAATTTAAAAATGAATTCTATGGTTTTGGAAAGAAATATATGATTTTAGTGAATGTTGAGCCTTAAATTATTATATAAATGGGAATGATTGATTTAAATACATATAATATGTTGAGTATTAAAATATATTTCAAAATAGATTTTGGTAATAATTTGAATAAGTTAAGGTTAGAAAGATAATTTGAATTTAGTTGAAATTGTATTCAATAAAGAATTTTATTTAAGTAAACCGATTTGAAACTTATTGAAATTGAGATGTAAGATATGATTTATAACTTGAGTTTGATTTATAAGTAATCTAATGAATATTTCTTGTTTTAAATAAAGTTTAAGGAAATATTTAGAAAAATGTAATTTAAGGTTAGTTAAATGATATTGAATTTATTAAGTGAATATTCCCTGATTAAATAATAATAATAAAGTTAAATCAAGATCTATATGAAACTGTTAATTTGAACTTTGAAAATGTTGAATATTAAAGCTTTGAAATATATTGAAAATATAAATGGTATTTTTAGCACTGAATTGAATTGATGAATTGAGCTTTGAATAAATTTGAATTTGGAATTTGAGTTAATTTGAATCGATTTGCGAGACTTGAGAAATTTAAATACTTTACCTTTTAAATCATTTAATATATATACTATTTTGGAAAATAAATATATTTGAAATGAAATGATATTTGGGTTTTGAAGTATAAATTTAAATTGAAATGACCACGGTGTTAAAATGTATATTTCCACCTTGTAGATAGTTCTGAAGATCCTTAGAGGATGGTTATCCCAAACATCCTTTAAGTTACTCGTATTTCAGTTGATATTTCCCTTGAGTTGGATTTATTTATATAAGAATGTTAATCCTGACTCGAGTGTTTTGTGTTTTGCTTTACGCTCGGGTCAGACTGAGTGATACAGCATTCGAGACTCACCTTGGGAGTTTGGAGCTTCGTTTGGAGATCCATCTATCGCCTCAGCTTTCAGCCCTTCTAGTTGTTTTATTTAGAGAAGTCATCTGTTGTACTGGAGACTTCATTACATTTAAGATATTCTGTTGTATTTTATTTAACTCTGATGTTTATATAGTAGCTTCATGAACTACTATTTTATCTATTCCGCTGCGTATTATTGTATTACTCTGTGTCTGTGATTCTGTGATTGATTTATTTACTGCATATGCTGAGTTTTGCCAAATTTAAATTAACAATCTGATATTTTGAATTATTCAAGTCAGACATGTGTGGATTTATTGTCGATTTGAATGGTCCAAAATAGCGGATCGTTACAAATGTGAAATGAAAAATTGAACGAAATTGAATATGTAACTTCAATAGCGAATTTAAAGAGGATATAAGAAGTATATATTGAAAATTTGTAATAGAATTTACAAAATGGTTTGAATATATGTAACTAGATATTATGGCTAGTAGGATATACAGGTGTTATAAAGGAATTGGAATTTTGATTTCGAAAAGAAATTTGAATTGCTCGAAAAAGGTATGTATTTGAATTATAATATGAAATTTGATGATTTCTGGTCTAGCCGCTTGGCTTTTTCTTTTTCTTTTTGAAATCTGAGAGTCCGTAGGGACGTTTTGTAGTCGTACCGTATTAGCCGTGCAAAGGAGACGCTGGCGAAATTTTTCGAAAATTTCGAGTGTTAGAAAATTTTTGAGAAATTTTGACAGTTAAAATTTGAATTTAAACTCAAATTTGAATTTTGAAGTAAACAACGATATTTGAAAACTATAGAAGGTTTAGAAATTTAGTTGAATAATAACGAATCTTTAGTAGAAAGATTTGTTTTGATAAGTTGATAAAACTATTTAGATGTTGAAAAATAGTAGACGAGTTAAGGACCTTTTTCCCTAACTTGTAATTTCGAGGACGAAATTCTTTTAAGGGGGGAAGTTTGTAACGACCCAGAATTTTGAACAAATTAAATTGAGAATATTTAATTAATTTTAAATATTTGAACGGTGATTTAATTTGAATCCCGAATGTAACTTTGAATTTGACGATTAAATTATATAATTTAATATATAGAGAGTTGAATAAAAATTTAAACCTTCAATTTAAAGTTGAAGAAAAATATTTCGAAAGTTTTTAAAATTCGTATTGATAGTACTGAAGACAATAGAAGCTTCGGAATCGAAATTTAAAGTGAACTGTTCAGTTTTGAAATTAAATCGTTCGAATCGAATTGAAAAATAGCCGTCCGAGGCACAGTCTCGGAATTCGACGAAACCAGTTCCATTGGGTCCGTAATATTTAATTATTGCCGGATTTTAATTTTCGTATTTTTCGGAACTGATATGAAAGCACACGACGTATAAACGCGTCGAAATTTAAATCGAATTCGATTGAAATTTTAAATTGAATTTTGTCACATCAGTTGTTTTTTTTTCTCGTTCCTTTAAACACGCCAGAAATCACGAAGAAAAGATCATGCAACCCATCACGTAAACCATACCTCGTTCAATTTTATCTTCCTCCCTGGTTTCAAATCAAAGCAGAACGAGAACAAGTTCAAATCGAAAGATAAAAATGGCCGCTCGTTCAAATAAAAATTCGAAACCCCATTCGTTCAAAAAGAAAAATCACCAGCCTTCTTTCGCAAAACCAAACCGAGAAATCGAAGAGAAAAATGGTCGCCCAGACTTCGATCGCACTCATCCTTCCGCCTTCGTTTCAACTGAAATTGGTCTTCATCAATCGAGGTCGCGATCTCGATTTGGGCGAGATAGGGCGTGGGGCGACATTATGATGGATTGTTGGACTTCGGTGGTTGCGGTCGCGATTGAGATAGGAGCTAGTGACCGCGTGGAAGTAGGACGCGTACGCGTGGAAGGGGACGACTGGTGAGTGGGTATTGATGGCCGCGTGCGCAGGAAATTGGGGATATCTCGATCTAGGCGAGGCGAGTATTCGAGTAACTGGAGGCGCGATTCAGGGTAGCATCGTGGTGATCTCGAGCAGGGGGTCTTCGATGCCAAGAGAAGGCTGGGGTGTTGGCAATTTCGTCGAAGTCGCGTTTGCCATGGAGGACTTCGCGGTGGCGGTCTGGTGATGGCGTGTGGATTTAGGGTTCGCGCACGTAGGGGTCGCGTTCATGCGACGCTGGAAGGCTGGCGGCATCTCGTGGTGGTCGAGTTTGGATATGCTGTAAGGTATCGTTGCTGGAATTAATTTTTTATGTATATATCTATAATTGAACAGAGAAAAAAATAATAATTACAGTAAAATATTTCTGTCTATAGGAGACTTATAAATGGTAATATAAATTTTATTTATAAGCGTATATGGTTCCAAAGATAAGATTTTTGAAATATATTGGATTTAAAAAAAATGTGAAAGATTTATATAAAAATTGGATTTTTGGATCAATATAAGCTATTTTATAAGTGTAGGCAGTTCAAAGAAAAAAAAATTTTTTTATACATATCTATATATTAAAATGTTACCAGTTAATTTAAAATTTATCTATTTGATTTTTCTGAAGATACTAAAAAGGCAATTTGGTTTTAAATTGGTTAATAAAGGAGAAATTGGTTGAGTGAATAAATAGAATGATAATTTAAGTAGTTCGATTTAATTCCAAATATTAATAAATTGTATAAAATATTTATACAAGGTCTGAAATCGAGAAAACAAACTGGATGGAAAAATGGATTGCTAATAAAAGCCAAGGTGAGATCTTCTCACTCAAAATTTAAAGTGGAATTATTGCAGTTATTGATTGATTTGTTTTGATTGCTATTGAATGTGCTATTAGATATAGTAGGATATATCTATATATATATAGCAATATATACATATTGGCATATGTATATATTGGATTGATGATTTCCCGCCTCGTATAGCGGATGAGACCCTATTGCGCCGTTAGTAAGCGGATTTTTATAAAACCCATATACCGCGATAATTCCGTACTGGAGCGGAATTGGTATTGTGCTAACATCTTTGGATGCAGGGAAACAGGTTGGAGGGATCCAACTGGACCCCTCACATTGATTGAATTTATTTCTACTGTGATGTGATAATCTGTGAATGATTATTGATGTTATTGAATTGTTGTCTGGAAATTGTTTGAAAGCTAAAATTTAGCTGAATGGATGTTTGATATCATTGGATTCCAAAAATAAACGAAATTGAATTTTTGAAATCAAAATAGAAATTTCTAAGTGAATAAATTTTAGAAATTGAATAAATTTTGAAGAAAGGAATTTTTAAAGTATAAAAAGTTAATTTTTATAATCTTATCGAATTAATTCCAGAATCAAGTGAAAATGTTAAATAAATGGATTTCGTAAAATAGTGATTATAATTTGAAGAATTTAATTTAAGAATTTGGATTTTTAAACAGATTGAAAGAAACGATTGAAATTTATTTCCTTAAAAAGGAATGTATTAAAAGAAGATAAGTGGGAAATCCAACTAGGAATTTAATTGGTAAATTGAAATAAATTGGGAAATCAATGTGAAATGATTTCAATTTGAAGGATCCATTTTAAAACAGAATATTGAATCATTTGAGAAAAAATGAGGAATTTACTTAGTAGTGATAAATAAATTTTAAATCAATATCGAAATTGATTTGGGATTGAAGTTTTTATAAATAGAATTGGAATTTATAAAAGTTATTTATAAATCCGAAATCACTTATTTTGATAAGTAAAAATATAGAAGTTGATAAAAAGAGAATTTATAAGTCGAGGTTGTTATTAAAATAGAAATAGAATTTATAACCGTGTTTATAAATTCAAAATCGATTGAATTTGATAAATTAAATATAGAAGATTTTTAAAGAAGATATATTCGCGATTTTGGATAGCGAATTTTTATTGAGATAAAAATGTGTAGAAAAGATTGAAATTGGGATAAGTGAAGTATATTCACGATTTTGGACAGTGAATATATTGTTAAATAAAAATGGATTTATTTTTGAAAAAGTGATATTAAAAATGAAGTTAAACATTTTAAAGATGTTTTAAAATGTATTATGAATCGAAAGCATAGATTTCAACGTTCATTGTTGAAATAGGCGTTTTCGAAAATATAAGGAAATGATGGACTATAACACTGTTGTTATAGTAAATGATTTCCGAAAGGAAATGTTTTTATATAGTATTGGGATTTACATATCTATCTTAATTTCGAATCCCTATACTAGTGATTCTGAGTCGTCGTAACGATGTTTTACGCAACATTCGTTTTGACTCAAATAGATGTTAAAATTAATGTTTTCCTTAAAGAATGAATATATACTTAATTTGATTTAAGTATATCGAATATTTTCAAATGTTGAAAATAAATGATTTGTGAAATACTTATTTTTAAATAAGTATGGAAATGCTTTTCTAATATGAAATGAACGTTTTGAGAATTTATCTTTGTAAAGATAAATTGAAATTGAATATTGAAAACGATTTGAAAATCGTATATCAGAAGATATTTTGAAATATAAATTCACTATGGAATTTATAAAAGAAAGGGAAGATGTTTAAAAATAAATATTGATTTATTTTTAAAGTGTGGAAATTTTATATCTAGTAAAGATATTTTTGAAGATGAAATAATTTGGAAAATTATTTGGAATCTGATGATGTTGCGCATCTTTATTGATAGTTAAATAACCGACTATCAATAATTACCTTTAGATAGGTATTTGTTGTGATTGGATGAATTTGAATGCCACACTTATTTTTGAATAAGCGCTCACTATTCGGGTTAGCCGGGAAAGGATCATGGGGTCGTATAACCCATTCCGAATATGTGATACGTCGTTATGAATCGCATTTGAAGACCGGTGTTGAAGACCGGATATTTTTGAAAACGGAAGGATTACCGTCGAGTTACTCTACATCGGCTGATCTCCGATTTAGAGGTTTTATCACCCTTAGTGACGGGAAGTCCTGACGTGATTGAAAATTATCCGGAATGGCAAGGGCTTCGTGAGAAGTGCCTTCGGTTCTGTTCGATCCCGAAACAGACTTGTATGGATTGTGTGTCTGACGTTACAATTTGAGATATAAAGCTGATTTCTTTCAAATACATTTCTGTTGGTGGCGGAGAATTTATTCTCTTAGCTTAACACCCTTCTCTGAGACGTACGAGCTCAGAGGTTATGTAGTTGAAATTTATCAGCGATATACTCCCAATTTGGTAACGTGGCATACTGAGTGTTGCTGTGAAATGATCAGTGTTTGATCATTTGTGATATGATCATTTGTTTGATCTTATATCTTTGTGATCATAGGTTGATCATTTTGTTTGACCCGAAGCAGGGCTTTTTGAGAAAGCGTAGCTTTGTGGACGAGACTTCGTCGAGCCTCACACCCCGGAAATGGTCGAAACAGGAAGAATGCGGCAAGGTTCTATGGAGTAGCGCCCCTTAGTGTATGTCATTCCTTCTGGATAAAGGTGGTATCATGGTATGGAGCCCAGATACTTAACCTCTGTGGTTGCTGCAAAATTTATTTCTTTGTGGTTGTTGCGAATCGGGGATCCTCGGGAAGATCGGTGACGATCGGGGGATGGCATACGCGTGTCAGTAGTTACCTATTTTTGTAGAGGTAACCCGGCCTTGTGTTGGCAGAGATCCGGTTAGGTTCTCGGGTCGTCTATTCCAGGGACGTACCCATCGTGGATAGGAAGTTCCTTAGCCTGACCATTTGTTGGAAATCCAAAGAAACAATACGAGCCTTTACGATTTCAATTGTATAACCTGTCTCCTCAGGAGGCAGCTATAGCAGGCATAATATAATGGTACCTATGCTGGCTAAGATTTATATTATACTTTCGAAATGTTTTCCACTATGCACTAGTAATAATATCAAAAATGATTTGATTTTGCGTAGTAAGCATCTTTGACTATCATAAGAAGAAATCTCCTCCAAGTCTGCGTTTGCATTGTGTGTGTGGTGGGAAGTCTTATGGTAGTTTCATTTTCCAAAAGCATTGCGAATTGACATTAAAGTTTTCCTGTTGTTTATTTTAAAGATAAACTGTTTTACGATCTCACACCAGTCTCCATGACTGACTCGGAGTTTATTGTTCCCTTCTAAACTCTGGGTGCCCACCAATTTCCACACGGGCAGCCTAGAGTTATGTTATCAGGATATTCTGGATATTCTGGAGCTTTGGAGATGAGCTGGATGACGAGACGTAGTATTTGTATCTGATAGTATTTATTCCGCTGTGTATTCTGTATGAGGACAAGTTATATAACTGTCCATTGTTGTATATTGACTCTGATGATTGATGTATGTATAAAATGATATAGTTCTTTGTTTTAAAAGACTAGTAATTATCTATTATATGTTGTTCCGCTGCGAATGTGAGATTCTGATATTGTTTTCTGTTCTGATGTTGTTCAGTTGTTGTTCTTTCTTTCTTCTTTCTCTTTTCTTCTTTTCTTCTTCTTCTACCTATTTCTTCTTTCTAAAACCCACTATTGGAGTTTTCGGCACTCGATTTCTCGGCAGTCGATAAAGTGAGTATCGATGTCGAATTTTCGAAAGTCGAAAATTTCAGTATGTGACAATCGCTATGAGTGCAGTTCACTTTAACATATTTTTAAAGCATAAACCCCTCACTAACTTTACCATTTCATGTTTATAAAACTTTTAGAAAGTTTTACAGACATTAAACTTAGATATACAAACTATAAAAACCAATTTAAAACTTTTAACTCTTTTTTTAAAAAATAAACAAAACATGATTCCATTCGGGTCTCGGATCCGTCACAATTACATACACAATCATATATCACAAAACATACATCATCCTTACCATATACCACATATATACTCACAAAGATTCATGCTTACTAACTACATAATATCACAACCAAATCGCATAACCAAATCCAACGACTAACACTATTCAAATCATTGATTATCAACATCATAACTAACCAATCTTAACACTATATACTCATCACATATAATGTCAACATTTAAGCTAACCTTTATACTAAAAAGTGAGTTAGTTTACTCACCAAACTTCCACAAAAGCTACTCGAACTTAAGCTAAACTTGCCAACGACTCACTAGCTTTAAAGAATGAAGACTTTAGGTGCTAGAAACCTCAAAATGGGCTTGGCCCAGGTATATGTAAGCTTGGCCAGAGGTGTGGGGATAGATTTGGGGTAGTAGCTTGAAGGTAGAAGAGCTTCGGGTTATCATCGATTTCAATAAAAATAGATAGAAAATGGGTCAAATTTCCACTGATATTTGAAAAGGTAAATCACAAAATCTTAAAAAGTGGTCAAAATAAAAGTTTTAGGAAATTCTTTCCTCTATCATCTTAACAAAAGAATCACTCATTTTCGATTTATTTGAAGAAATTATGATTAAAAGAAAAAGGGTAATTTTCGGACTTGAAATTCTGGGTGAAAAATTGCTTTGCAAAGGTTGGGTATTTTGACATAGCTATGATCGAAACTGGAAAAAGTTGTCAACTAGAATGTTATAGCCACTGGAATTTAAGGTGATTTTAAAAAAAAAATCACCATTTGGGTTAGGAATGAAGAAGTTATGGTTGGAGGAAGAGGAGGTAAGAAAATTAGAAATTCAAGGGCTATTTATAAGCAAGATCTCACACCTCATCATTTTGTCAAGTCACATCATCTCTTCTCTTCCTCTTTCATGTCAAATCCCTCCCCACTCTAGTTATATCACTTAAGTAATGATGGCTAATGATGAAAATATCAAGTGATATGACAAGAGATAAATATGTATATTTATATATATAAGTTTATTATTTTTAAACCCATGAGTTGTCACATCACTTCTTAAACATAATTAACATAAGATAATATATTCTTAAGTGTATTATTATATAGTTAATTATCTAGTGTATATGTGTATATATATTGCACAAAGACGAACAATATTTCCGACAGCGTTCCGGTGTCGAAAGGTCGAAATTTCGGAAAACGTTCTTCGGTCACATTTTATGTTTTTCTATGAACTATTTAATTTGGTAAACAAATTTTGAAAATGATTTTTCCATCATTATTAATTAATTAAAATAAGTTTATTTGTCTATAAAAATTCATTTATTGTCTATATAAAATATATTTAAAATTGCCTAGTTTAAGCGCCAAATCCTGGGTCGTTACAGTTCCTAGCAATGCATCGGAGGTTAGAAGTTTTTTAGGGTTGGCAGGCTATTATAGGAAGTTCATCAAGAGCTTTGCATAGATAGCAGCCCCTTGTGTGACGACCCGAAATTCCGCTACCGGAAAATCGCATCATCGAAAGAAAGAAAGAGGTGAGAAATAGAAAAGATAGAGAAGAAAGAACAAAACAACATCAGAATCTCAACAGCGGAACGATTGAAATATAATATATCACATAATAGATTACATAGTATCATATACACCAGAGTTACACAAATAATACAACACATACTAGACAGTTATAAACACATGTCTAGTTAATACAACTCGGTACATCTCAAACAACACAGAAATATAACACAGCGAAAATACAGATAAACACTAACACAGCGGAACCAATATATATCTACACGCTGAAGCCTCCTGCTCCATTGCTCCTCCACAATTCGTCAAAGCTAACCTGAATCCCTTGGCTACCCGTAAAAATTTGGGTACCCGAGAGTTTATGAAAAACAGAAATAAACTTCGGGTCAGACATGGGTCTGGTATGAGTAAATGGTTAAAGTTGCTTAACTTTCAAAAACCTTTGAAAACAAAAGGTATCACGTAAGACTTCCCACACATAAACATGGAAAAGTTTTTACCTTACGCTAACCAAAACTTTGATAGGAAATCCAGTGATATTATAATAAGTCTAGGGTTTTCAAGTAAATAAGAAATAGCTGAAATTGTTACATGATTAAATTCCAGCATACATAGGTATACAATCAAATCCGATGGCACTTATTGGATTTTGGATTCCATACAATGGCAGGGCTACTGGGGTACCGCCCGTCACAGTACGTGGCCTAGATCACCGTACCGAGAACCCACCCTAAGTTCCCTGCAACACAAGGCCGGAACCATCCCTTGCTGGACAGTTCCGAACGAAACAACCCCAGCAGTTGTCGCGAATCAACTGCCCACTAAGTCGAATATAAAGGGACATCTAGACAGGGGTATATCTCGCTCTCAAGTGGGTGCTACCCACGAAGCCTTGCTTCACCTCCCCTGTTTTAGCCATTCCCGGTTGATGAGGCTTGAGGTCACGATTACCTTTTAACAGAACTCATCACTTAGAATGCTCATCGTCCACCTGACGATGTTCTGAAAGCATTCGATCCATACAAGTTCGTTCCGGGTTCGAACGAAACCGAAGGCATTATCTCGTTAGACTCGTATTGGAATCACCCTCAGAGTTAACGACAATAACCCTTGCATTCTGAATCACCATCTCGAATCTATAAGTACTATCTTCGTCAAACTCATTACGGAATCACCCACAGAGTTATACTGACGTATAGTTCTTATACCTCGAGTCTTCACTTGCTCCATTTGAATTCACAACCTAACGTTATTTTGGATCGATGTGGTATTCGGGTCTCCAGACCTAGAATCCCGGTATACGGAAACCCGATCCCGGTCTCATCGAAATCCAAACCGTGTCTTTTAAGGCCAAGTTGTTTTAAAGTTAAAACAATTTAATTCAATTATCTATATACACAGAGATAGATAAAACACAATATAACAATGGATAATAACATCATCATCATAAACAGATAATCAATATTATCTACTCAACAGATAATCAATATCATCATACTTAACCAAGCATCCATAACACAATAGATATATATCTGAGATCACAATCAATCATGGAAATCAATATCATCCATCAAATATAAATAAAGATAAATAATCACCTCATTTATAATTAATTTAAAATGAATTAAATTAATTACAAATCTCTCATTAATCTAAAGTAAATTAAATTAATTACTTTATCAATATTAATCTTGCTTTCATAACCATTAATTAATTACATTTGTGTAATTATCCTTTAATTATTTTACAAATTAATTACTTTATACCAATTATAGAAAGTAACCTTTTAAATTACTAAAATTAATTCCATTTCTTCTTAATTAATTACTCTAATGAATTGCTCATTTATTAATTATTCCCAAATAAATCCATTTTAACTTGAATCATTAATTACAATAATTAATGATCTCTAATTACATTTATTTCATTTAGTAATTTATCTCCAATTAAACAAAATGTTAATCACCTTGATTAACTCCATTCAGTAATTAACTGCCCTTAATTACTTCAATTAATAATTTAATTACTCCATAATTAATTATTCTCTAATTAATCCCTTAATTAATTTATACCAAGTAATTATAATCAAATTACTTTCATTTTTAAATCATTCATAGTTAATTACTTCCTTAAGTAATTATACTTACCATATCATCAAAGGTTTATTTAAATTAATTAAACTAAATTAATTAACTTAAACAATTCATATTAAACTGAATTTATTACAATGAGAAATAAATTTCTTAATTATTTCCATTAGTAATTATACTTAAATAATTCACTACTGATTATCTTTAATTAATAAGCTTAATTAATTATCAAGATAAATCATATTTATTCCATTATTTAATCATCCTAGTTAATAACATTCATTAATTATTAACACCCCTTTAAATTACTTTCCTAAAGTAATTAAATTAAGATTTATTATTAACTATAATTAGATTTCGTCTTTAATAACTCATTAATAAATTCTAAATTATTTAATTAATTAAGTATTCAATATAACTTAATTAACCCTTACTTCATTAATTAATAATCATAGATTAAAATTCAACTCTTATTTAATTAATGACTCTTAATTATCCATTTATTACCAATTAATTATCTTAAGCCTTAATTAACAAATTTAACCTTTAATTACTAAATTAATTAATTCATCATTAATTAATCAAATTAGTTAATTATTCATTTTAATTAACTTAATAATTACAAATCTATAAATCTACATTTATTTAAAAGGAAAGGCATTTTCTTATTAATGGTCAAATTCTCCTTTATAAACGCCTTTGAAACATTTTACCGTTGACTCTACTTTTACATTTCATTTCAATTTTAGATTCAAGATAATTACAACTTAACTTAGCTAAATTTAAAACACTTTAAATATACTTTAAACCTTATAAAGTTATAAAACATTTCATTTTTATAAAACTTATATTTATTTAAAACTATGGAGACAAAACTTAATTTGAATCCACATTTAAATTTTTGGTTTTAACTCTGTTAAAACCCTGCTTCCAAATTCAAAACTTAAAAATACTCACAGGCCTTCAAACTGGTAACAGCTAAACAAACCCGAGGCTACCCAAATTACTTCAAGAAATTTCCCCCATTGCTTCGAGAAAGCCATCAAAAACCCCGAGCTTCCCTTGCGAAAACCCACTCACACAATATATAATAGGTTATCAAACCTGTAGCTAATCAAAGCAACCCACTCCACTACCTACTTCGAGTCTCCCTGCCATCTACTCCGAGACAATTACTCACAAATTCGAGAAAGACCCCGAAGCAAAAGAAAACAGCGCTCCAAAAAAACAGTGCCTTCGAATATGCACGGTGCACGTGCACCGCGCCTCCAGCCACCTCCGGCCATCGACCCACGTCGCAACCTATCACCTACCAACCCATGACCCCATCGCAACCCACCAAAATCACTGCGTCACTTCGAATCAAAATTCGAACTCCATTTCAAACCTGGAACTCGAGCTTGGCCCAAACATGGCAACGCGTCGTTCGCCAACCCCCGATCATCTGAAAGTCAACCCTTCCGGCCTCGACTTCCCCTATACGCCTTCAACCAATTCCCAAAGACTCGTCGAACTCGATCAAAAATAGGGACCACGGTGATCATTTTTATCTACCTTAGCTAAACTAGGGTTCTAAACTTCAACTAACAACCACCACTTCCCCACTGTCCTGATCCATCACCAGAAAATTTTGCCAATATCCCCGCTCGTTCTTCCACCTCCAGGAGGAACCACAACTTCCCAGTTCGACTAGATCACCATAGAAACCCAAAAACTCGATTCCAGACATTCCCAAACAACACATTCAATATTACATTAAAAATTGTGAACTCATCTTAAAAATCCTATCTTTCGTCTACTATTCCAGATATATATTTGTATCAACAAATTAAAATGTTTGGTTTTTAACATTTTCCAAGTTGCTCTGTATTTCTTCTTTCCAGACAATGTTTTCTAATTAAAATTCTTGCAACTTATTTTTAAAACTTAGTAAGTTAAAACAACTAACTTGGTTTTAAATACCTAAGTCTAAAGAAGATTAGAGTTAGAAGAATCTGACGTTTGTTCTAAGTTTAATTCTCTGGACTAAAACAGAGATGATCACAGGGGTTAATCTAGACATACTCACAAGTTACAGTATCTTGAACAAAGATCATAGAAGTTTTAAAACATCAGATATGCACACATACATAAGTTCTCAAGGCATTACACATACACATACATTTAAACAAACATAATCACAGGAATTCATAGATTACTTAAGTTTTGTTTAAAAGGTTTACTCACCTGACTATAAAACAGAGAGCTTTATTCTTTAGTTTGAAAAGAGGCAGTTTGAAACTTGCATGTGAAAACTTGCATACATTTCAGTTTTGATTCCAGAAACTTGTTGTAGTTGAGAGGCCTCCATTTTAAATTGAAACTGGAGTGCTTTTGTTTTTCTAATTTGATTTTCCAGGTTACATTTGTATTTCCTCCATTCCTTCTTTTACTTAGGTTGTATTTGTATAAACTTTTAGAAACTGGGGTTGCAAAGCTTTTGTATACGAAATATAATGAGGCAAGTTGGTAAATATACAAATTGTTTACTGTTTTGGTACACGAATAAATTCAGAGATTTTTATCTCTTTGGGGCTGAAAGGAAATGTTTCATGTACTTGGTGATGTAGCATTAAATGCTTGCTCCTTATCAACTTTACACCAGCCCATTCTTTTTCCTTTTAGGTACAACTTGCATATATTTATTTATACTTGTTTGACTTAGATGCTAAGCATACATACTCTATTCTATTCGTATGCATTGAGATGTTTCTACTGCCTGTTCATGTACAATGCTAAAATGTAAAAATATTTACTTGCCTTATCTTATTGTCTTGTACTTAGGTGAATTTTCAAGCCTGCAACATATGTCTTTGCTATAGGGTATAACATATTTAACTTAAGTTTTAGTTTTAAAGTTGTTATGGTCATTGTATTATGTTAGTTTGCATATTTGTTTCTATCTCTACATAAGTGTATTTATTTCTAATTTCTAACATGAAAGTATTTACATTTTAAAAGATAAACAATCAATATATAATTACCCATTATCATTCTATTTTATAATTAATTTAAATATTTACAATGTATATTTTATTATCTATAATTATTATATTTATTTTAGAGATTTATATATATTTAAAAACCATAACTTCTTTTCAAAATATATATAACAATTTTCATTTATAATAAAAATCTACTTATATAGACATTATATTATAAATAAAGCTCATTATTACATTAGAATAATTCATAAAAGAATTTATCACTTAATCACTTATATTTATCAAGCTATACTTTTAAAAAGAAAAAAATCATTTAAACAACTTTAACTTTAATCTTGAGTATATTCTAAAGCCAAATAGTTATTTATTAAATATTGAATTTAATCAAATTTAAACAGACATTGACTATTTACAATATATACAAATATATATATAAGTAAATAGAAAACAATTTATTAGCTTTAAAAGATAATTTATCAGTTAAATATCCATTTAAAAGAAAATTATCAAGTCAATTTATATTTTATTAACAATTATATATCAAATCAATTTAATATTTAATATAGATTATTAAATTGATATTGCTCAAAATTCCGGGATGTCACGTTCCTCCCCTCTTAAAAGAATTTCGTCCCCGAAATTTAAAACAAAGGTAATTTAATAATCTCATTAAAGATTTAATTTTAAAAACACAAGCATATATTATCAATATATACTAACAACCATAGCAATCAATCATCCAATCAAACAAATCTAACTATCCAGACAAAATACTGGATAGAATTTCCTCGAGTTTCCCCGAGTATAAATACCGGGTTACTCGCTCTATAGAATCCAAACAATCAATACTACTAAGCTACACACAACTAGATCTACAAAACAAGATAGGATATCAAACTATAGACAAGTCTGACACAACATCCAAAACTCCCTGAACTGCTGGTTCTACAACCAGAGATAACTCATACACGTACTCCCTCAGAGATACGTGAAACACAACGTGTTGGGTATATTTTGACCTTGCCAACGACATCACCGAACCAAGTTCGTTTCCCTCACCTTCGAACCAACCCCTCCAAAACTCTACACCAAACCAGTTGTTACCGATCCGGCATCATCCCTCTATTCCTCAGTACCGAACCAACCTTCCACCGGACCACCATGCTCCTACCACCGGACCAAGCTTCCACCGGACCACCATGCTCCTACCACCGGACCAAGCTTCCACCGGACCACCTTGCTCCTACCACCGGACCAAGCTTCCACCGGACCACCATGCTCCTATCACCGGACCAAGCTTCCACCGGACCACCTTGCTCCTACCACCGGACCAAGCTTCCACCGGACCACCATGCTCCTATCACCGGACCAAGCTTCCACCGGACCACCATGCTCCTGCCACCGGACCAAGCTACCACCGGTCCACTCATCCTCTTCCGCCGAACCAAAGTAAACCGAACCAACTCCACCAGGCCAGGTTATATTAGCCCAGGCCCATCAGCAACCATACACATCCTAGACCCCTACCCCCAGCCTCACTCTATAAATAGAGGGGCAGGGGTACAGCAATGGGGACAAGTTTTGAGAGCTCAAGCACGGAAGGAACTCTTCAAACAACTTTCTTTTACTCGTATCAAAGCTTTGTACTTGTAATCAAAACTAGAGAAGTGAAATAACATATAAAGTGGACGTAGGCACATTCTGGCTGAACCACTATAAACTTGCGTGTCTTTTTACAGTTTAGCCCCTGCTTTTCATATATTTGCATAAATCACCCAAATCACTAAGAACAACATAAGATCTACTAAATCATACAACTTTGAGGTGTTTGTCCATTTTTTGTGCAAACATTTTTGGTGCTTCCACTGAGAACTAGAAGCTTGAAGCTTCAGCTTCATCTACTTAACGAGTTTTCCTAACAGCATCGTCCGCCACTTGGAAAACATGCCTCCCAAACAGAGAAAAGATGTTAACAAAGGAAAAAACATCGCATCCAGTAGTCTTCCTGATCCAGCTATCGCGAATCAAGTAAATCGTCCTCCTCCAGCAACGGTAACAAATGAAGGACAGGCTAACCCAACCACTCCTGCCACAGAACAGCCTGCAGCAATTACTAGGGCAGATTTGGACAGAGTTGTTGTTGAAGTAACTAACCGCTTCACGTCCCAGCAGGAAGCCTTGGTGGACCATCTCATGTCACGCTTGAGGGACGCTGAAGAATCCAACCGCAACACTGAATCATGGGGCGAGTCCCAGTCTGGAGGATCTCAGAGACAGCAAAGATCTTCCTTCTTCGAAGGAGCTAACGGCAGGAGTAGCCGTGGTAGGAGCCGAGACCGAGCCCAGCCCGAAGTTAGGCCTGAGGAAACGTTTGGTGCCGAACCCAACGGGGAAGGTACCGGGCGAAGGTCAACCGCAGCTGAGCCTGTCATGCTGCCTAACCACAGAAACACCAGTGAACGGGGCCGAGCTAGAGTTCAGCCCGAAGTTGGACCCGAGGAAGTGCTTAGATCAGAACCCAACAGGGGAAGATCAAGGCAAGGGCCAACTGTAGCTGACCCAAGCATGCTCCCAGAAGATCAAAGGCAGCCACTGGAAAATATGAGGAATGATAGACGATACCATCCCTACAGGTTGTTTGGACGGAATCAACCCCACAGAACAGAACCAAACTCATTTCTGTCCGCTCCAAATTCTGATGAAAGGATGGCGCGCTTATTCAGAGAGTGTTTCCAACGGGAGCAAAGAGATCGAGGGATAGGCGCTAGGGTAACCAGCCCTTTCGCCCGCAATATCGAAATTGCTATCACCCCCCGAGAATGGAAAATGCCAACAATGGAACTCTACAAAGGAACCTCCGATCCCGTTGTACACTTACAGAGGTACACGCAGCATATGCTCATGAGTGGAGCAACAGAGGGAGTACTGTGCAAATGCTTCCCGCTCTTCTTAGCAGATCTTGCTACCTCCTGGTTCTGTCATCTACCCCAAGGATCCATCAGCTCATAGGAAATGTTGAAAGAAAAATTCATCAGTCAGTTCCGCATTCACGTGGAGCAACCTAAGGACGCTTATTCCTTATCCAGCGTCAAACAGAAACCTGGAGAAAAGCTGCAGCAATACCTAACCAGATTCAACGCCGCAGCAGCCGCAGTTCAAGATGCCGATGAGAAGCTTATCCTAATGGCCCTCTGCAGTGGGGTGCATCCGGACACTAAATTTGCTAGAAGATTGACAAAAGAAAACCCAGCTACTTTACCCGATTTCTTCCATGAAGCCGGGAAATACATGAGGCTTGAGGATGCTGCCATTGAGGGGCAGTCAGGACAGCAAAGTAAGACGACCCATGGCAACGCCCCTGCTGTGGCGAGGGATGTTCGAAGAAATGATTCCAGAGACAATGCTGGGGGCAAGAAAGTAGAAAAACGCCTATATCGGCCAGGACCAAGATTCGACTCTTACACCCCTTTGAACGAGACCGTCGAAAATATCTTCCTTGCCACCCAAGGCGAAGTTAGATACAAACGCCCACCATACAAGAAGGAATCAGATAACGCACAGAAGTCTGGAAAGTTCTGCCGCTTCCACGAATCTCACGGACATGATACCAACGAATGCCATCATCTCCGAGATCTGATTGAGGAACACATCAGAAGGAAAAAACTGGAACGCTATGTAAAAAGCCAAGACAGGACTCCAGCTCCTGCCAATGAAAACCCAAGGCTACCCTCACCAGGGACCGGCAGAGGCGACCGCAACGCTAGCAGCTCTAGTCAAGAGAAGATAGTGGTCCATACCATCTCAGGAGGTCCGCACATCGCAGACAGAAGTTGGAAAGAGATGGAAAGATATGGGAAGTCGCTTAGAGACAATAGAGACTGTGTCAATACGGTTATAGAAGAGCGCCACCCAAAGCGGAAAGAAAGTGATGACATCACATTCAGTAAACGCGACCTAGAAGGAAGACAGTACCCTCACATGGATCCCATGGTTATCTCTGCCCGACTCGGTCCCGCCGAAGTTTACCGAATCCTGGTAGACACTGGAAGCTCTGTAAATATCCTGTTCAAACACGCGTTCGACAAAATGAAGCTTTCAATGAAGGATGTATCTCCCTGCGATAAACCACTACACGGTTTCACTGGAGATGCGAAGATGCCCCTCGGGCAGCTGGATCTCTTTGTTGAGATTGGAAGCCATCCCCGCTCCGTTGTAAGGAAACAAACGTTTGTGCTAGTAGAAAACCATTCGGCCTACAACGCCTTCTTAGGAAGACCAGCCTTGTCTGACTTCCAGATTGTCCTAGCCCCATGGTGCCTAAAAATGAAATTTCCAACAGACAATGGGGTAGGGGAAGTGGAAGGAGACCAGGATATTGCACGAGACTGCTATGTAACCGAACTCCGCAACAACCACAAGAAAGATAAAGGGAAAGGTGTAGAGATTGCCCTCTGCACAAAAAGCCTTGAAGCATAGCAACTAAAGAAAGCCCCTCCTCTTCGATACACCAGCGACCCTTTCAATGAATTAGACCTTAGGGACAAAGAGGAGGAGGCCACCGCCGAGCCTGCAGAGGCTATGGAGTTTATATCTGTAGACAAGCACGACTCAAGTAGGCTACTGAAAATTGGGTCCCAGCTGAATGCTGAATTGAAGGAACAACTCATTGATTTTCTCCGCCACAACTTGGATGTATTCGCTTGGTCACACGCTGACATGACCGGGATCTCCCCCGACATAGCGTGCCACGTATTAAACATTGATCCTACCAAGGCGCCTGTAAAACAAAAAAAGAGAAGTATGGGGGCAGAGCGATCAGCAGCCCTCGATGAAGAAGTAAAGAATCTACTCGCCAATGACTTCATACGAGAAGCTATTTACCCAGAATGGATCGCCAACCCGGTACTAGTAAAGAAGGCTAATGGGAAGTGGCGGACCTGCATTGACTTCTCCAACCTAAACGACGCCTGCCCGAAGGATTGCTTCCCGCTTCCCAGAATCGATCAACTTGTAGACAGCACAGCCGGGCACGAACTCCTGTCTTTTATGGATGCATACTCAGGATATAACCAAATTCCTATGCATGCTCCCGACCAAGACCACACTAGTTTCATCACCGACCGGGGTTTATACTGCTACAAAGTGATGCCCTTCGGACTTAAAAATGCAGGAGCCACCTACCAGCGCCTCGTCAACAAGATGTTTGCAGGGCTAATAGGACAAACTATGGAAGTATATGTAGACGACATGCTGGTGAAATCACGGAAAGCCAAGGATCACGTAAGCCACCTAGGCAAAATGTTCCAGGTACTTCGACAATATGGAATGAAGTTGAATCCACTAAAGTGCTCCTTCGGCGTGTCATCGGGAAAATTCTTAGGGTTTATCGTCCATGCCCGAGGGATTGAAGCCAACCCTGAACAGGTCCGAGCATTAAGGGACATCAAGATACCTTCCACCCGAAAGGAAATGCAAAGCCTAAATGGAAAAGTGGCTGCCCTAAGCCGATTCATCCCCAAGCAAACGGACAAGTCGAAGCAGTCAACAAAATTCTGAAAACTCTGATCAAAAAGAAGCTCGAAAAGTCAAAGGGCGCTTGGGTGGATGAACTCCCTACGGCACTATGGGCCTACCGCACATCTTTCAGAACATCAACAGGGCATACTCCTTTCTCTTTGGCATACGGATCGGAGGCTATGCTCCCAGTTGAAACCATTGTGCCTTCCCACCGTAGGATCCACTATAACCCAGAAGAGAACGAAGAGCTCCTCAACATGTCTTTGGATCTAGTCGAGGAGAGAAGGAATGATGCAGTCCTAAAAACAGCAGCCCACAAGCAAAAGGTGGCAGCACAATACAACTCCAAAGTCAAGCATCGTACCTTACGAGAAGGGGATCTTGTCCTCAAGCGAATCTTCCCTCGCCCCGGAGCACTAGACCCAATCTGGGATGGACCATATGTAATTCATAAAGATCTCCACAACGGAGCCTATATTTTGTCAACAGTGGACGGAGAGGTGTTCCAGAGGGCATGGAACATCCAACACCTCCGTCGATACTTTTCTTAACTTGTATTACCCATATGAAGTGAATTAACAAAGAGAATCAGTGGACGTAGGCATTTTTTCGTGCCGAACCACTTTAAAAAAGCCTTGTCTCTTTTTTAACTTGTTCCTTTGTATCTTGGCTGCTTGTTAACTTTATCCTTTTCTGTTGAACAAAATCCTGAGCATATAGCATTTCTATTCAAAGCACTCCACAATGCAACTTCACGTGGACAAGACCCAACAGGTACTATGCGAATCTATGCCCTCGCCAATGAGACACTTTTGCTCCAGCATCCCTCTGCTGCGGGTTAACTCATTGCTCGCGACGGCCCTTAAAGCCAACTGTAATGAGCCAATTATAAGCCACCGAGAAGGCCGACTATAGCCGAGGCAGCTCATTACGGCGTTAGGCTCGCCGGCAACTGTGAACCGACTATAAGCCCCAACATAAGGTGTGGCCAGCCAGGGGCAGTTCACAGTTGACGATCGGCACCCACGCTAGCCGGCCACAGTAAATCGAATAATACCCACGATTACGGGCCATAATGGCCCGGGTAGTTACTGTGCGCGATCTCGGCTCCGATGTGTCTTAAGTGCGGCTGTGGTAAAAAAGAATTAACTCCCCGCGGAGGCGTAAGATGGGTGACGAATGTCTCCAAGACCCACAGCTAGGGAAAGTGACTACAAAACCCGTTTGCCACGAACTTAAGCACATCGAAGGCCTTCCGTGACTGGAAGTTTTACTTTTTCACGTATTTCAATTTTACTTAAAAAACTTTCCTCCTATCCTCTATAACAAACCATAAAGTACAGGATGCAGGGTAAGAGATACCCGCCAATGGATGCAGAGATTCACAATCAGATGGCAGGGCATTCAACTGCTTTCCATGCTTGGTCATACGAAATATTCGAAACTGTCATTTACAAACAGAACATGAAAGGCGGTATTTTCTTCCTTTATGTGCAGATGCATGACTGTAATTTAATTTTTTCACACCACACGCTAACATTGCAAGTCATGAGACTATGATTTAAAACCAAAATCTGACATCAAACACAATTTAATTACAAGAATATACATAGCTACATTTCTCATACGATATGTCGAAATAGCAACAAATATTCAAGAAACGACAAAATCAGCTTAAGCTAAAAAATTACACGACAAGAATAATGTTATTACAAGTAGCAAGAATTACAACTTAGAAGTTACTCTACTGTCTTAAGACTAACAGATACAACAATGCCAAGCCTACAAAAAGAATTTTCCAGGTCCAATCAGGGAGCCGGTTGCGTCGAAGTCTTGTCCTTGCTCTTTTGCCCGCCTGTCCGGTCATAAAAAGGATTCATTAGTGATGAGTAACCAAGTTAACGGAAAAACTAGAAAGGAAGACTTACCAGTACCTGCTTCTTGACCGTCCTGGTCGTCATCCTCTACCTGCACACCTGCCTCTTCAGCAGCAAGCAGCCGCATACCCTCCTTTACCGCCACTTTCTCCTCCTTGGTGAACTGGGCAGTGACCACATCCATACTGAAGACCGTACCACCCTCTTTATCTGCGTCAGCCTGAGCCTCCTCCAAAGCCCGAAGATAGATCTTGGCCATGACCCTGGGATAATCATCCATCCAAGAGAGATTGCCCTGCTTCCAAGTCCGGAAATACATGTCCTGGAGCATGTCATCCATCATTCCCTCATTCTCCTCAAACTCCCTCATCCGGGCATCGGAAGCCGACAACCTTTCGACGGCAGCATCTCTCTCCAGTCTGTATCTCGAGCAATCAGCCTGAAGGGACCTCCGCATCACCTCCATCTCTTCCCTCAACTTAGCTTGAGCGAGCTCTGCAGCCTCAAGTTTCTCGGACAACTCCTCCACCTGCTCGAGATCCGCTCTCCGAACCTCATCCACCGTGGCAATAGCCATGTCAATCCGCTCTTTGCAAGCAGCTTCCATTTTCTGCAATTCAGCCCGACTGGCCTCTTCCATGGTTTTCCTCAGTCGCCCAGTAGCAGCCTCATGCTGAGAAATCTGGATAGCCTGATCCGCAAGCTGTTTGGCCTGATCCGAAACCACCAATCGAAGTCGGATATTGGCGCTCCCAATCTCCTCTCCAGCCTTAACCAGCCGAGCATGATGCCCCATCAGCTTCTTGGTCTCCTCGGCCACCCGATCAATATTAGCTTTGGCCTCGTCTCCCATAGTGACTATACGAGTAGTGAGTAGATCGAGATCTAAAGACTTGGCTTCATCAAGTACTCGTACCATGGGGTTACGGGGGAGAAGGTGTTCGCCAGTGACTTCATCAAAAGTAATATCATGAGAACCTGGATCCAGATCAGGATGACCCGCAAATGGATTACGGGCCAAGTCGGGACGGTCGATATGAATAACAGAAGGGTTTCCGGACGGGTGCGGAGAGGGTACAAACTCGCTACCCTCCTCAGTAATATCATGGATAGGCCGAGCCGGAGGCTGAGGACCGGGCGAAGTTTCGGATAAAAGATGACTCCTCTTCCTCTGCTGAATACCCTCTTCGATAACCCCAAGAAGAGGACGGTATCCGACTACGTCCCCGGAGCGTTGGATTGAGGGCTTCGGCTTAGCAGAAATTTTGGAAAGCTTATATTGCTCAAGCCTGTGTCGAAGATCTGAAGCTTTGGACGTCTTGCCTGCTCCTGATATAAAGAACAAATGTCACAATCTTACATCACTATACGATTCGAGAAACGCGGTAAATTACAAGTTAAAAAAGGGGAAAAGAAACACAACTGTGATTGTACAAACCCTGGGGAGGAGTGGGATACTGCAATAAGTCCTGGATTTCATTCCAGGACGGGAGCGGGTCATAAAATATTCCTAAGTCCCTATCATTAGTGAAGCATGCAGGGGTCAAGAGTTCACCTTGAGTCGTCAGAGCCACCTTGGCCGGAATGGTCGGAAAAGACTCACTTGCACCAGTCCCGGCTTTGTCCGCCTTCCCGGTCTTCTCTACCAAAGCCGGATCATCATCCAACCCCTCAAAAGCTTGGCGGAGAGCATCATCCGTCCACTCTTGCATTTCGCCTACTTGCCCAGAAGACAGAGCCCTGGAACCATCACCACCCTGTCCATCGCCACCATCATCACCAAGATGCTCAACGTCACTTCCGCCCTCCGCCTCACCTCTTTCTTCCTCCGCATCTATCTCCCCCTGAGTAAGTGGACAATTGCTGGGAGAAGGACCGTCCGACCTCTTAAGTTTCTTACCTCCGACGGCTGGAGGTTTCGTGAATGGTTTTCTCTTTCCACCCTCTGTCGCAACGCCTCCCTTAGCCTGAGCAGCCGCCCTCTCTTCCGCCGTTTCCCTCAACTTAACTACAGACTGCTGCGGAAGGATCAAGTTATATTCCAGAAGAATCGCATTTCTAATCAAGAAGGCAGATGATCTGTATTTCCCAAGAATGGCTTCTATCTCCGCCGCCGTCTGAACCAGGCGGTCAGTCTCCACAACCGGAAAGCCACCTGTCGCTAGCAGAAATGAGAAATGAGAAGAAGCATCGCAATCGGAATAGAAATTATAAGTAAAAGCATCAACTTACATCCAGAGGTAAAGCGCCGGATGGAGACAGAGTCGTCCCTAACAAAGAACCACTCCTTCTTGAACATGCTGAATTTAGAGTACAGATCCAAGACCGGTTTGAAGGTCACGGCTGACTCCAAGCTAATGTATGGGGATCCTTTCTTGTAGCCCCTCAAATTATATAAGTACCGGATCTCCCGGTTGGAAGGAGGGCGCCCGTACTTCCTCTGAAAGATGACGAAAAGGCTCGCCAGTATGGCATAAGAGTTGGGCTGAAGTTGGAATGGGGCCACCTTTAGATACGTGAGGAAGCTGACTACCCAAGCATTGAGAGGCGGGATAGCACCACACATGCAATGGTACCTACTATAAGCAAAGTACCCTTCGGGAGGATTGTATGGCATGACTCCTGGGCCCGGCAACAGCATGAGGGCTCTATCGATCCCAAAGGAACGAGATATAACATCGAGCTGCTCCTCTTTGAGAGAGCTAGGAAAGCAGTCAGGCGGGGAATCCAGCAGCTCCTGGGGACCATGTCCATCCACTAATGACCTTGGGGCGGGCCCATGACGCTCCGATCCTGATTGAGCTGGGGGCACGGCCGAGGACTCTCCTTCGCCCCCAGACTTCTTCTTATCTGACCGGGTTTCGACTCTTCGGGACATTATCTGCGCGCACGAAAGCGAAAGATATGATTGTTAGAACAAGAAATACAGAAATATAACCGAGCAAGTATATATAAGCATAGGATGTTGTTCAAGATTCAGAGTCCATTCGGCATTAAAAGTTTAAATTTCATTCGGTGTTGAAAGCTTCTGAGGTCATTCGGTGGTACACCACGTATCTCATTCGGCGCTCAACACCCAACCTCGTCGCCTTCGTTCGGCGAAGGAAAACGTACATGGTTCGGTGATGTTTGATTCGGTCCTTGTCTGGTTCGGTCTCAAGCTGATTTGGCGCTCAAACTAATTCGGCTCTCTTTGATTCGGCAAGAGACAACGGAATGGTTCGGTAGATGGAAAAAACGGAGGCCCTAATCCTCTACTTATAGGCGAAAGCGGACTACCGGACCAGATGAAAATGGAGAATTAGGATGGTCAAAAACAAAGCAGGATACGTGCATGCACCTACCCTGCTTTGGGGGGCAGATGTTGGGTATATTTTGACCTTGCCAACGACATCACCGAACCAAGTTCGTTTCCCTCACCTTCGAACCAACCCCTCCAAAACTCTACACCAAACCAGTTGTTACCGATCCGGCATCATCCCTCTATTCCTCAGTACCGAACCAACCTTCCACCGGACCACCATGCTCCTACCACCGGACCAAGCTTCCACCGGACCACCATGCTCCTACCACCGGACCAAGCTTCCACCGGACCACCTTGCTCCTACCACCGGACCAAGCTTCCACCGGACCACCATGCTCCTATCACCGGACCAAGCTTCCACCGGACCACCTTGCTCCTACCACCGGACCAAGCTTCCACCGGACCACCATGCTCCTATCACCGGACCAAGCTTCCACCGGACCACCATGCTCCTGCCACCGGACCAAGCTGCCACCGGTCCACTCATCCTCTTCCGCCGAACCAAAGTAAACCGAACCAACTCCACCAGGCCAGGTTATATTAGCCCAGGCCCATCAGCAACCATACACATCCTAGACCCCTACCCCCAGCCTCACTCTATAAATAGAGGGGCAGGGGTACAGCAATGGGGACAAGTTTTGAGAGCTCAAGCACGGAAGGAACTCTTCAAACAACTTTCTTTTACTCGTATCAAAGCTTTGTACTTGTAATCAAAACTAGAGAAGTGAAATAACATATAAAGTGGACGTAGGCACATTCTGGCTGAACCACTATAAACTTGCGTGTCTTTTTACAGTTTAGCCCCTGCTTTTCATATATTTGCATAAATCACCCAAATCACTAAGAACAACATAAGATCTACTAAATCATACAACTTTGAGGTGTTTGTCCATTTTTTGTGCAAACACAACGAATCTCAGTTATCCAAACTGACAATTCACTCCTGCAGATCAAACACTTATCCAAAATCAAATCTTCGATAATTCAAATTACTTCGGACGATCCTGGGATGCCTACATCCTTACTGATCAGCTTATCCTTCGCTGATGCCCTCGAAACATCCTGAACCAAAACAATCAACAAAATGATCTTTCCAAGATCAACCAAAACTCAGAACTCCACTCTACTCCAAAATCAAAAGACAGATCTCACTACACACATCCGGAAGAGATAAAACAGATGCTCTCCAAACTACTTCCGCTGGCACAACTCTGATCCGAGCAGATGAAAATGCTGATGATGAACACAAGCAAAGACTGGAAAACACCTCCCAAAAATATGGTTCAACAGATCCAAAAATAAAACTCAGCAGTCCTCCAAAACCCTGAGCTGCTTCACTAAGATCTTCCTCCAAAAACCATCCTACTACTAAGCTGAACAATTGGTACCACTTCTGAAATCAAGTCGATACCATCTCAAACTCCAGATGCTAACAAAATTCTGACTTCCTGAAGTCATCCAGAAAAAATCTCTGACAAACCAAAAGAACACTTAGACTATCGCAAGTCAATTTTGCGATCAACCCAATCAAATATCCAAAGAAAAAGAAACTGTTCTCTCTTTACCAATCAGAACAGCCTACACTTAACAAGCCAATCCAACGAAGAAACGGAACCACACTGCTACTTCTGAACTTCGCAGCTAAACTAGAAAGCTTCCTTGCCAGCATACATGACCTTCCGAACTACACTGTTGACACCAATGCCAAGGAATTTCCAAATCCAAAGCTCCTCGAGAAACTCGAACCTCAACCAACAGAAACACCCTGCTGAACACAGCCACTACACCGAAGCAGATACACTTCTTAAAACTTGTTCCAAAGAAAACATCTTCGGAAACATCCATAGTCACCGTGTCTCATCACACAGCTACTAATCCCTGAGATATCAAGATATCATCACTAGCTTCTGTCCAACTGACAGATCCAAACTCTACTCAAAGATGGACTCCGAACCTTTACAGGTTTCCTTCAGAGATCGATGAAATCCTTACATCAACAAAGCTCACTCGAGACGGTATTAGGTTTACAGTCTCGACAAATACACTTCCAACCATTGGTAGTCGTGTTTCACACACCACTACACTATTTACCTTTATAACTTATATTGGAAAACCCGAACAAGTAATCCAACAGACAGGTAGAAATAGATAAATATATATATATATAGATAAAAATTACAAGTATGCTCTCTCAGGATAGACACCACTCCAGAGCCTAGGTATTCACTCAACCTATTGCTCTGATACCACGTGTGACGACCCGAAATTCCGCTACCGGAAAATCGCATCATCGAAAGAAAGAAAGAGGTGAGAAATAGAAAAGATAGAGAAGAAAGAACAAAACAACATCAGAATCTCAACAGCGGAACAATTGAAATATAATATATCACATAATAGATTACATAGTATCATATACACCAGAGTTACACAAATAATACAACACATACTAGACAGTTATAAACACATGTCTAGTTAATACAACTCGGTACATCTCAAACAACACAGAAATATAACACAGCGAAAATACAGATAAACACTAACACAGCGGAACCAATATATATCTACACGCTGAAGCCTCCTGCTCCATTGCTCCTCCACAATTCGTCAAAGCTAACCTGAATCCCTTGGCTACCCGTAAAAATTTGGGTACCCGAGAGTTTATGAAAAACAGAAATAAACTTCGGGTCAGACATGGGTCTGGTATGAGTAAATGGTTAAAGTTGCTTAACTTTCAAAAACCTTTGAAAACAAAAGGTATCACGTAAGACTTCCCACACATAAACATGGAAAAGTTTTTACCTTACGCTAACCAAAACTTTGATAGGAAATCCAGTGATATTATAATAAGTCTAGGGTTTTCAAGTAAATAAGAAATAGCTGAAATTGTTACATGATTAAATTCCAGCATACATAGGTATACAATCAAATCCGATGGCACTTATTGGATTTTGGATTCCATACAATGGCAGGGCTACTGGGGTACCGCCCGTCACAGTACGTGGCCTAGATCACCGTACCGAGAACCCACCCTAAGTTCCCTGCAACACAAGGCCGGAACCATCCCTTACTGGACAGTTCCGAACGAAACAACCCCAGCAGTTGTCGCGAATCAACTGCCCACTAAGCCGAATATAAAGGGACATCTAGACAGGGGTATATCTCGCTCTCAAGTGGGTGCTACCCACGAAGCCTTGCTTCACCTCCCCTGTTTTAGCCATTCCCGGTTGATGAGGCTTGAGGTCACGATTACCTTTTAACAGAACTCATCACTTAGAATGCTCATCGTCCACCTAACGATGTTCTGAAAGCATTCGATCAATACAAGTTCGTTCCGGGTTCGAACGAAACCGAAGGCATTATCTCGTTAGACTCGTATTGGAATCACCCTCAGAGTTAACGACAATAACCCTTGCATTCTGAATCACCATCTCGAATCTATAAGTACTATCTTCGTCAAACTCATTACGGAATCACCCACAGAGTTATACTGACGTATAGTTCTTATACCTCGAGTCTTCACTTGCTCCATTTGAATTTCACGACCTAACGTTATTTTGGATCGATGTGGTATTCGGGTCTCCAGACCTAGAATCCCGGTATACGGAAACCCGATCCCGGTCTCATCGAAATCCAAACCGTGTCTTTTAAGGCCAAGTTGTTTTAAAGTTAAAACAATTTAATTCAATTATCTATATACACAGAGATAGATAAAACACAATATAACAATGGATAATAACATCATCATCGTAAACAGATAATCAATATTATCTACTCAACAGATAATCAATATCATCATACTTAACCAAGCATCCATAACACAATAGATATATATCTGAGATCACAATCAATCATGGAAATCAATATCATCCATCAAATATAAACAAAGATAAATAATCACCTCATTTATAATTAATTTAAAATGAATTAAATTAATTACAAATCTCTCTTTAATCTAAAGTAAATTAAATTAATTACTTTATCAATATTAATCTTGCTTTCATAACCATTAATTAATTACATTTGTGTAATTATCCTTTAATTATTTTACAAATTAATTACTTTATACCAATTATAGAAAGTAACCTTTTAAATTACTAAAATTAATTCCATTTCTTCTTAATTAATTACTCTAATGAATTGCTTCATTTATTAATTATTCCCAAATAAATCCATTTTAACTTGCATCATTAATTACAATAATTAATGATCTCTAATTACATTTATTTCATTTAGTAATTTATCTCCAATTAAACAAAATGTTAATCACCTTGATTAACTCCATTCAGTAATTAACTGCCCTTAATTACTTCAATTAATAATTTAATTACTCCATAATTAATTATTCTCTAATTAATCCCTTGATTAATTTATACCAAGTAATTATAATCAAATTACTTTCATTTTTAAATCATTCATAGTTAATTACTTCCTTAAGTAATTATACTTACCATATCATCAAAGGTTTATTTAAATTAATTAAACTAAATTAATTAACTTAAACAATTCATATTAAACTGAATTTATTACAATGAGAAATAAATTTCTTAATTATTTCCATTAGTAATTATACTTAAATAATTCACTACTGATTATCTTTAATTAATAAGCTTAATTAATTATCAAGATAAATCATATTTATTCCATTATTTAATCATCCTAGTTAATAACATTCATTAATTATTAACACCCCTTTAAATTACTTTCCTAAAGTAATTAAATTAAGATTTATTATTAACTATAATTAGATTTCGTCTTTAATAACTCATTAATAAATTCTAAATTATTTAATTAATTAAGTATTCAATATAACTTAATTAACCCTTACTTCATTAATTAATAATCATAGATTAAAATTCAACTCTTATTTAATTAATGACTCTTAATTATCCATTTATTACCAATTAATTATCTTAAGCCTTAATTAACAAATTTAACCTTTAATTACTAAATTAATTAATTCATCATTAATTAATCAAATTAGTTAATTATTCATTTTAATTAACTTAATAATTACAAATCTATAAATCTACATTTATTTAAAAGGAAAGGCATTTTCTTATTAATGGTCAAATTCTCCTTTATAAACGCCTTTGAAACATTTTACCGTTGACTCTACTTTTACATTTCATTTCAATTTTAGATTCAAGATAATTACAACTTAACTTAGCTAAATTTAAAACACTTTAAATATACTTTAAACCTTATAAAGTTATAAAACATTTCATTTTTATAAAACTTATATTTATTTAAAACTATGGAGACAAAACTTAATTTGAATCCACATTTAAATTTTTGGTTTTAACTCTGTTAAAACCCTGCTTCCAAATTCAAAACTTAAAAATACTCACAGGCCTTCAAACTGGTAACAGCTAAACAAACCCGAGGCTACCCAAATTACTTCAAGAAATTTCCCCCATTGCTTCGAGAAAGCCATCAAAAACCCCGAGCTTCCCTTGCGAAAACCCACTCACACAATATATAACAGGTTATCAAACCTGTAGCTAATCAAAGCAACCCACTCCACTACCTACTTCGAGTCTCCCTGCCATCTACTCCGAGACCATTACTCACAAATTCGAGAAAGACCCCGAAGCAAAAGAAAACAGCGCTCCAAAAAAAACAGTGCCTTCGAATATGCACGGTGCACGTGCACCGCGCCTCCAGCCACCTCCGGCCATCGACCCACGTCGCAACCTATCACCTACCAACCCATGACCCCATCGCAACCCACCAAAATCACTGCGTCACTTCGAATCAAAATTCGAACTCCATTTCAAACCTGGAACTCGAGCTTGGCCCAAACATGGCAACGCGTCGTTCGCCAACCCCCGATCATCTGAAAGTCAACCCTTCCGGCCTCGACTTCCCCTATACGCCTTCAACCAATTCCCAAAGACTCGTCGAACTCGATCAAAAATAGGGACCACGGTGATCATTTTTATCTACCTTAGCTAAACTAGGGTTCTAAACTTCAACTAACAACCACCACTTCCCCACTGTCCTGATCCATCACCAGAAAATTTTGCCAATATCCCCGCTCGTTCTTCCACCTCCAGGAGGAACCACAACTTCCCAGTTCGACTAGATCACCATAGAAACCCAAAAACTCGATTTCCAGACATTCCCAAACAACACATTCAATATTACATTAAAAATTGTGAACTCGATCTTAAAAATCCTATCTTTCGTCTACTATTCCAGATATATATTTGTATCAACAAATTAAAATGTTTGGTTTTTAACATTTTCCAAGTTGCTCTGTATTTCTTCTTTCCAGACAATGTTTTCTAATTAAAATTCTTGCAACTTATTTTTAAAACTTAGTAAGTTAAAACAACTAACTTGGTTTTAAATACCTAAGTCTAAAGAAGATTAGAGTTAGAAGAATCTGACGTTTGTTCTAAGTTTAATTCTCTGGACTAAAACAGAGATGATCACAGGGGTTAATCTAGACATACTCACAAGTTACAGTATCTTGAACAAAGATCAGAGAAGTTTTAAAACATCAGATATGCACACATACATAAGTTCTCAAGGCATTACACATACACATACATTTAAACAAACATAATCACAGGAATTCATAGATTACTTAAGTTTTGTTTAAAAGGTTTACTCACCTGACTATAGAACAGAGAGCTTTATTCTTTAGTTTGAAAAGAGGCAGTTTGAAACTTGCATGTGAAAACTTGCATACATTTCAGTTTTGATTCCAGAAACTTGTTGTAGTTGAGAGGCCTCCATTTTAAATTGAAACTGGAGTGCTTTTGTTTTTCTAATTTGATTTTCCAGGTTACATTTGTATTTCCTCCATTCCTTCTTTTACTTAGGTTGTATTTGTATAAACTTTTAGAAACTGGGGTTGCAAAGCTTTTGTATACGAAATATAATGAGGCAAGTTGGTAAATATACAAATTGTTTACTGTTTTGGTACACGAATAAATTCAGAGATTTTTATCTCTTTGGGGCTGAAAGGAAATGTTTCATGTACTTGGTGATGTAGCATTAAATGCTTGCTCCTTATCAACTTTACACCAGCCCATTCTTTTTCCTTTTAGGTACAACTTGCATATATTTATTTATACTTGTTTGACTTAGATGCTAAGCATACATACTCTATTCTATTCGTATGCATTGAGATGTTTCTACTGCATGTTCATGTACAATGCTAAAATGTAAAAATATTTACTTGCCTTATCTTATTGTCTTGTACTTAGGTGAATTTTCAAGCCTGCAACATATGTCTTTGCTATAGGGTATAACATATTTAACTTAAGTTTTAGTTTTAAAGTTGTTATGGTCATTGTATTATGTTAGTTTGCATATTTGTTTCTATCTCTACATAAGTGTATTTATTTCTAATTTCTAACATGAAAGTATTTACATTTTAAAAGATAAACAATCAATATATAATTACCCATTATCATTCTATTTTATAATTACTTTAAATATTTACAATGTATATTTTATTATCTATAATTATTATATTTATTTTAGAGATTTATATATATTTAAAAACCATAACTTCTTTTCAAAATATATATAACAATTTTCATTTATAATAAAAATCTACTTATATAGACATTATATTATAAATAAAGCTCATTATTACATTAGAATAATTCATAAAAGAATTTATCACTTAATCACTTATATTTATCAAGCTATACTTTTAAAAAGAACAAAATCATTTAAACAACTTTAACTTTAATCTTGAGTATATTCTAAAGCCAAATAGTTATTTATTAAATATTGAATTTAATCAAATTTAAACAGACATTGACTATTTACAATATATACAAATATATATATAAGTAAATAGAAAACAATTTATTAGCTTTAAAAGATAATTTATCAGTTAAATATCCATTTAAAAGAAAATTATCAAGTCAATTTATATTTTATTAACAATTATATATCAAATCAATTTAATATTTAATATAGATTATTAAATTGATATTGCTCAAAATTCCGGGATGTCACATTCCTCCCCTCTTAAAAGAATTTCGTCCCCGAAATTTAAAACAAAGGTAATTTAATAATCTCATTAAAGATTTAATTTTAAAAACACAAGCATATATTATCAATATATACTAACAACCATAGCAATCAATCATCCAATCAAACAAATCTAACTATCCAGACAAAATACTGGATAGAATTTCCTCGAGTTTCCCCGAGTATAAATACCGAGTTACTCGCTCTATAGAATCCAAACAATCAATACTACTAAGCTACACACAACTAGATCTACAAAACAAGATAGGATATCAAACTATAGACAAGTCTGACACAACATCCAAAACTCCCTGAACTGCTGGTTCTACAACCAGAGATAACTCATACACGTACTCCCTCAGAGATACGTGAAACACAACGAATCTCAGTTATCCAAACTGACAATTCACTCCTGCAGATCAAACACTTATCCAAAATCAAATCTCCGATAATTCAAATTACTTCGGACGATCCTGGGACGCCTACATCCTTACTGATCAGCTTATCCTTCGCTGATGCCCTCGAAACATCCTGAACCAAAACAATCAACAAAATGATCTTTCCAAGATCAACCAAAACTCAGAACTCCACTCTACTCCAAAATCAAAAGACAGATCTCACTGCACACATCCGGAAGAGATAAAACAGATGCTCTCCAAACTACTTCCGCTGGCACAACTCTGATCCGAGCAGATGAAAATGCTGATGACGAACACAAGCAAAGACTGGAAAACACCTCCCAAAAATATGGTTCAACAGATCCAAAAATAAAACTCAGCAGTTCCTCCAAAACCCTGAGCTGCTTCACTAAGATCTTCCTCCAAAAACCATCCTACTACTAAGCTGAACCATTGGTACCACTTCTAAAATCAAGTCGATACCATCTCAAACTCCAGATGCTAACAAAATTCTGACTTCTTGAAGTCATCCAGAAAAAATCTCTGACAAACCAAAAGAACACTTAGACTATCGCAAGTCACTTTTGCGATCAACCCAATCAAATATCCAAAGAAAAAGAAATTGTTCTCTCTTTACCAATCAGAACAGCCTACACTTAACAAGCCAATCCAACGAAGAAACGGAACCACACTGCTGCTTTTGAACTCCGCAGCTAAACTAGAAAGCTTCCTTGTCAGCATACATGACCTTCCGAACTACACTGTTGACACCAATGCCAAGGAATTTCCAAATCCAAAGCTCCTCGAGAAACTCGAACCTCAACCAACAGAAACACCCTGCTGAACACAGCCACTACACCGAAGCAGATACACTTCTTAAAACTTGTTCCAAAGAAAACATCTTCGGAAACATCCATAGTCACCGTGTCTCATCACACAGCTACTAATCCCTGAGATATCAAGATATCATCACTAGCTTCTGTCCAACTGACAGATCCAAACTCTACTCAAAGATGGACTCCGAACCTTTACAGGTTTCCTTCAGAGATCGATGAAATCCTTACATCAACAAAGCTCACTCGAGACGGTATTAGGTTTACAGTCTCGACAAATACACTTCCAACCATTGGTAGTCGTGTTTCACACACCACTACACTATTTACCTTTATAACTTATATTGGAAAACCCGAACAAGTAATCCAACAGACAGGTAGAAATAGATAAATATATATATATATAGATAAAAATTACAAGTACGCTCTCTCAGGATAAACACCACTCCAGAGCCTAGGTATTCACTCAACCTATTGCTCTGATACCACGTGTGACGACCCGAAATTCCGCTACCGGAAAATCGCATCATCGAAAGAAAGAAAGAGGTGCGAAATAGAAAAGATAGAGAAGAAAGAACAAAACAACATCAGAATCTCAACAGCGGAACGATTGAAATATAATATATCACATAATAGATTACATAGTATCATATACACCAGAGTTACACAAATAATACAACACATACTAGACAGTTATAAACACATGTCTAGTTAATACAACTCGGTACATCTCAAACAACACAGAAATATAACACAGCGAAAATACAGATAAACACTAACACAGCGGAACCAATATATATCTACACGCTGAAGCCTCCTGCTCCATTGCTCCTCCACAATTCGTCAAAGCTAACCTGAATCCCTTGGCTACCCGTAAAAATTTGGGTACCCGAGAGTTTATGAAAAACAGAAATAAACTTCGGGTCAGACATGGGTCTGGTATGAGTAAACGGTTAAAGTTGCTTAACTTTCAAAAACTTTTGAAAACAAAAGGTATCACGTAAGACTTCCCACACATAAACATGGAAAAGTTTTTACCTTACGCTAACCAAAACTTTGATAGGAAATCCAGTGATATTATAATAAGTCTAGGGTTTTCAAGTAAATAAGAAATAGCTGAAATTGTTACATGATTAAATTCCAGCATACATAGGTATACAATCAAATCCGATGGCACTTATTGGATTTTGGATTCCATACAATGGCAGGGCTACTGGGGTACCGCCCGTCACAGTACGTGGCCTAGATCACCGTACCGAGAACCCACCCTAAGTTCCCTGCAACACAAGGCCGGAACCATCCCTTACTGGACAGTTCCGAACGAAACAACCCCAGCAGTTGTCGCGAATCAACTGCCCACTAAGCCGAATATAAAGGGACATCTAGACAGGGGTATATCTCGCTCTCAAGTGGGTGCTACCCACGAAGCCTTGCTTCACCTCCCCTGTTTTAGCCATTCCCGGTTGATGAGGCTTGAGGTCACAATTACCTTTTAACAGAACTCATCACTTAGAATGCTCATCGTCCACCTGACGATGTTCTGAAAGCATTCGATCCATACAAGTTCGTTCCGGGTTCGAACGAAACCGAAGGCATTATCTCGTTAGACTCGTATTGGAATCACCCTCAGAGTTAACGACAATAACCCTTGCATTCTGAATCACCATCTCGAATCTATAAGTACTATCTTCGTCAAACTCATTACGGAATCAGCCACAGAGTTATACTGACGTATAGTTCTTATACCTCGAGTCTTCACTTGCTCCATTTGAATTTCACGACCTAACGTTATTTTGGATCGATGTGGTATTCGGGTCTCCAAACCTAAAATCCCGGTATACGGAAACCCGATCCCGGTCTCATCGAAATCCAAACCGTGTCTTTTAAGGCCAAGTTGTTTTAAAGTTAAAACAATTTAATTCAATTATCTATATACACAGAGATAGATAAAACACAATATAACAATGGATAATAACATCATCATCATAAACAGATAATCAATATTATCTACTCAACAGATAATCAATATCATCATACTTAACCAAGCATCCATAACACAATAGATATATATCTGAGATCACAATCAATCATGGAAATCAATATCATCCATCAAATATAAACAAAGATAAATAATCACCTCATTTATAATTAATTTAAAATGAATTAAATTAATTACAAATCTCTCATTAATCTAAAGTAAATTAAATTAATTACTTTATCAATATTAATCTTGCTTTCATAACCATTAATTAATTACATTTGTGTAATTATCCTTTAATTATTTTACAAATTAATTACTTTATACCAATTATAGAAAGTAACCTTTTAAATTACTAAAATTAATTCCATTTCTTCTTAATTAATTACTCTAATGAATTGCTTCATTTATTAATTATTCCCAAATAAATCCATTTTAACTTGCATCATTAATTACAATAATTAATGATCTCTAATTACATTTATTTCATTTAGTAATTTATCTCCAATTAAACAAAATGTTAATCACCTTGATTAACTCCATTCAGTAATTAACTGCCCTTAATTACTTCAATTAATAATTTAATTACTCCATAATTAATTATTCTCTAATTAATCCCTTGATTAATTTATACCAAGTAATTATAATCAAATTACTTTCATTTTTAAATCATTCATAGTTAATTACTTCCTTAAGTAATTATACTTACCATATCATCAAAGGTTTATTTAAATTAATTAAACTAAATTAATTAACTTAAACAATTCATATTAAACTGAATTTATTACAATGAGAAATAAATTTCTTAATTATTTCCATTAGTAATTATACTTAAATAATTCACTACTGATTATCTTTAATTAATAAGCTTAATTAATTATCAAGATAAATCATATTTATTCCATTATTTAATCATCCTAGTTAATAACATTCATTAATTATTAACACCCCTTTAAATTACTTTCCTAAAGTAATTAAATTAAGATTTATTATTAACTATAATTAGATTTCGTCTTTAATAACTCATTAATAAATTCTAAATTATTTAATTAATTAAGTATTCAATATAACTTAATTAACCCTTACTTCATTAATTAATAATCATAGATTAAAATTCAACTCTTATTTAATTAATGACTCTTAATTATCCATTTATTACCAATTAATTATCTTAAGCCTTAATTAACAAATTTAACCTTTAATTACTAAATTAATTAATTCATCATTAATTAATCAAATTACTTAATTATTCATTTTAATTAACTTAATAATTACAAATCTATAAATCTACATTTATTTAAAAGGAAAGGCATTTTCTTATTAATGGTCAAATTCTCCTTTATAAACGCCTTTGAAACATTTTACCGTTGACTCTACTTTTACATTTCATTTCAATTTTAGATTCAAGATAATTACAACTTAACTTAGCTAAATTTAAAACACTTTAAATATACTTTAAACCTTATAAAGTTATAAAACATTTCATTTTTATAAAACTTATATTTATTTAAAACTATGGAGACAAAACTTAATTTGAATCCACATTTAAATTTTTGGTTTTAACTCTGTTAAAACCCTGCTTCCAAATTCAAAACTTAAAAATACTCACAGGCCTTCAAACTGGTAACAGCTAAACAAACCCGAGGCTACCCAAATTACTTCAAGAAATTTCCCTCATTGCTTCGAGAAAGCCATCAAAAACCCCGAGCTTCCCTTGCGAAAACCCACTCACACAATATATAACAGGTTATCAAACCTGTAGCTAATCAAAGCAACCCACTCCACTACCTACTTCGAGTCTCCCTGCCATCTACTCCGAGACCATTACTCACAAATTCGAGAAAGACCCCGAAGCAAAAGAAAACAGCGCTCCAAAAAAAACAGTGCCTTCGAATATGCACGGTGCACGTGCACCGCGCCTCCAGCCACCTCCGGCCATCGACCCACGTCGCAACCTATCACCTACCAACCCATGACCCCATCGCAACCCACCAAAATCACTGCGTCACTTCGAATCAAAATTCGAACTCCATTTCAAACCTGGAACTCGAGCTTGGCCCAAACATGGCAACGCGTCGTTCGCCAACCCCCGATCATCTGAAAGTCAACCCTTCCGGCCTCGACTTCCCCTATACGCCTTCAACCAATTCCCAAAGACTCGTCGAACTCGATCAAAAATAGGGACCACGGTGATCATTTTTATCTACCTTAGCTAAACTAGGGTTCTAAACTTCAACTAACAACCACCACTTCCCCACTGTCCTGATCCATCACCAGAAAATTTTGCCAATATCCCCGCTCGTTCTTCCACCTCCAGGAGGAACCACAACTTCCCAGTTCGACTAGATCACCATAGAAACCCAAAAACTCGATTTCCAGACATTCCCAAACAACACATTCAATATTACATTAAAAATTGTGAACTCGATCTTAAAAATCCTATCTTTCGTCTACTATTCCAGATATATATTTGTATCAACAAATTAAAATGTTTGGTTTTTAACATTTTCCAAGTTGCTCTGTATTTCTTCTTTCCAGACAATGTTTTCTAATTAAAATTCTTGCAACTTATTTTTAAAACTTAGTAAGTTAAAACAACTAACTTGGTTTTAAATACCTAAGTCTAAAGAAGATTAGAGTTAGAAGAATCTGACGTTTGTTCTAAGTTTAATTCTCTGGACTAAAACAGAGATGATCACAGGGGTTAATCTAGACATACTCACAAGTTACAGTATCTTGAACAAAGATCAGAGAAGTTTTAAAACATCAGATATGCACACATACATAAGTTCTCAAGGCATTACACATACACATACATTTAAACAAACATAATCACAGGAATTCATAGATTACTTAAGTTTTGTTTAAAAGGTTTACTCACCTGACTATAGAACAGAGAGCTTTATTCTTTAGTTTGAAAAGAGGCAGTTTGAAACTTGCATGTGAAAACTTGCATACATTTCAGTTTTGATTCCAGAAACTTGTTGTAGTTGAGAGGCCTCCATTTTAAATTGAAACTGGAGTGCTTTTGTTTTTCTAATTTGATTTTCCAGGTTACATTTGTATTTCCTCCATTCCTTCTTTTACTTAGGTTGTATTTGTATAAACTTTTAGAAACTGGGGTTGCAAAGCTTTTGTATACGAAATATAATGAGGCAAGTTGGTAAATATACAAATTGTTTACTGTTTTGGTACACGAATAAATTCAGAGATTTTTATCTCTTTGGGGCTGAAAGGAAATGTTTCATGTACTTGGTGATGTAGCATTAAATGCTTGCTCCTTATCAACTTTACACCAGCCCATTCTTTTTCCTTTTAGGTACAACTTGCATATATTTATTTATACTTGTTTGACTTAGATGCTAAGCATACATACTCTATTCTATTCGTATGCATTGAGATGTTTCTACTGCCTGTTCATGTACAATGCTAAAATGTAAAAATATTTACTTGCCTTATCTTATTGTCTTGTACTTAGGTGAATTTTCAAGCCTGCGACATATGTCTTTGCTATAGGGTATAACATATTTAACTTAAGTTTTAGTTTTAAAGTTGTTATGGTCATTGTATTATGTTAGTTTGCATATTTGTTTCTATCTCTACATAAGTGTATTTATTTCTAATTTCTAACATGAAAGTATTTACATTTTAAAAGATAAACAATCAATATATAATTACCCATTATCATTCTATTTTATAATTACTTTAAATATTTACAATGTATATTTTATTATCTATAATTATTATATTTATTTTAGAGATTTATATATATTTAAAAACCATAACTTCTTTTCAAAATATATATAACAATTTTCATTTATAATAAAAATCTACTTATATAGACATTATATTATAAATAAAGCTCATTATTACATTAGAATAATTCATAAAAGAATTTATCACTTAATCACTTATATTTATCAAGCTATACTTTTAAAAAGAACAAAATCATTTAAACAACTTTAACTTTAATCTTGAGTATATTCTAAAGCCAAATAGTTATTTATTAAATATTGAATTTAATCAAATTTAAACAGACATTGACTATTTACAATATATACAAATATATATATAAGTAAATAGAAAACAATTTATTAGCTTTAAAAGATAATTTATCAGTTAAATATCCATTTAAAAGAAAATTATCAAGTCAATTTATATTTTATTAACAATTATATATCAAATCAATTTAATATTTAATATAGATTATTAAATTGATATTGCTCCAAATTCCGGGATGTCACACCTTGACTAAGAAGAATCTAGTTTTTGTTTGAGATGATAAATGCACCAAGGCATTTAAGAAGCTTAAGGAGTCATTGACTAGTGCACCCCTACTCACTATTCCAAATGGAACCAAGCCATATACGGTTTTCACGAATGCATGTGGCACATGATTAGGAGCAGTTCTTATGCATGAAGGGAAGGTAGTTGCCTATGTTAGTAAACAACTAAAAGATCATGAGAAGAGGTATTCGGTGTATGATTTAGAATTGGCAGCCATTGTTTTTGTCTTGAAGATGTGGAGGCATTATCTCTTAAGGGAAAGGTTTGACCTATTCACTGATCATAAATCACTCAAATACCTATTTTCCAAAAACGGTTTGACTCTTAGGCAGCAAAGGTGGATGGAGTATATAGCATCTTTTGACTTTGGTATTCAATATACCCTCGGAAAAGTGAACGTAATTGCCGACGCCCTTAGTAGGAGACACGCTACCCTAGGTGCTATATATGATGGAGATAGTTGGAGTATCTCTCGAATTTTGACCTCCAATTGTCAACAGAACCCATCCAAGGTTTTCTATCAGTTATAAAGGTTGGACCAGCCTTAATGGATTGTATAGGGCACGAACAAGTAAAAGACAAGGAGTTAGTAGAGATTTTGGAAAAAAATTAAGGAATTAAGAGTATTTTCCCCATGATAGGAGATGCTCAGTTGATGAGAAGGGATATTTGAGAAGAGATGGATGTCTTTGCATCCCAAGAATTGATGATTGATGAGAGATGTGCTTATGGAGTGTCACCACTCACAGATGACCATTCATCCTGGAGGAGATAAGATGTACAATGACATGAAGAGAATTTTCTTTTGAAATGGAATAAAGAGGAGCGTTGTTGAGTTTGTTGCTAGGTGTTTGACATGTCAAAAGACAAAAGCTAAGCAAGGGAAGCCCGGTGGATTATTATTACCTTTGGAAATTCCAACTTGGAAGTGGGAGCATATTTCAGTGGATTTTGTGGAAGGATAGCCTAAAAGTTAGAAAAGCAATGGGGCTATTTGGGTTGTTGTAGATAGACTCATCAAGAGTGCTCATTTTTTTTTGATTAGGAGAAATAGGACTAGCGCCTCTCTCACCTAGATTTATATTAAAGAGGTAGTCCGTCTACATTGAATTCCCATAGGCATAGTCATTGATAGGGAGTTCTTATTCACTGGCCAGTTTTGGAGGAGCCTACAGACAGCTTTGGGAACTTCTTTGACCCTTAGCATGACATATCACCCGCAAACCGACGGACAAACAGTAAGGGTGAATAGAATTTTGGAAGACTTGGAGCTTGTGTCTTAGATTTTGGAGGAAATTAGGAGTAGCGTCTACCTTTGATTGAGTTTGCGTATAATAATAGCTATCAAACTACGCTTGATATGGCCCCTTTTGAAGCGCTTTATGGGAGGCCATGCAAATCGCCTAGTTGTTAGTGGGAAACCAATGACAAAGTGTTGCACGGACCCAATTTGATCCGTGATGCCATAGTAAAAGCAGTGTTGATCGGGCAAAGGATGAAGGTAGCGCAAGACTGTCGAAAATTTTATGCGGATAAAAGAAGAAAATATCTTGAATTTGAGGTTGGAGATATGGTATTTGTTAAAATCTCCCTTCTTAGAAAATTTGTTAGATTTGGCAAGTCTAGAAAATTGGCACCTAGATTTATTAGACCATTCAGAATTCTAGAAAGAATTGGAAAATTGGCATATCGTATGGAGCTTCCTGACAAGTTGGCAGGAGTCCACAATGTTTTCCACGTTTCTCAAATTAGGAAATATCTTCATGACACCGCTAGAAGAGTAGAGCCTGATCAGTTGGGGGATTTTGAGATGGAGCCAACAATGCCTCGTGCCACCGCATGCATTGTGGATCACGGTACTAGGAGATTCCATAATAAAATAAATAAGTTTGTCCAAGTACAACGGGGGGACAATCCGGCAAGAAGAGCATGGGAGATCGAGGAGAAGGTGAAGAACACTCATCCAGATCTTTTCACTAGTAGTTTTTCTCTTAAAATAAGGATTTTGGTTGCATCATGGTTGCTAGATTAGATGGTAGGAGATGGTTGTTACACTTTTTCACAATCACTTTACACTCATATAGAAATTTTTATGCATGTTTAGGATATCTGCATACATACTTACATGACACAATTGCACACTCACGCTAGGATTGAGCTCATTTTAGCATATCTCAAGTACATAATCACATTGCACTAATGGTTAAGTAGAGAACTTGGTTGTATAAAAAGGATGTATTGTGAGTTACGTTGTTCGCCCCTTGGAAGATTTTGGGACGAAATCTTTTTTAAAGGGGGAAGAATGTAACATCCCATAAAATGAACCATAAATAAATAAAGTAAATTGAATTAACATGATAGGTTGGATATGGGAACTTTATAAAAGTTGGAATTTGACCATGAAAATTATTCCTTTGCACTCGTGATGAAATTCTGATATGTTTTCATATATAATATGCTAAAAACGGAGCTCAAACAAAGAAGTTATGAGCATTTGAAGTTTTTAAATTTAAATAAATTTAGTTTGAACTCAAACTCAAATGAGAAATCAAGTTTAGGATTTAAATTTAAAAATTTAGTTTGGGGGCTAAGTAAATGATTAATTAAGGCATAATGTTAAAAAGTTAATTAAGAAATAAAATAATTTAGCAGTGGAAAGTAAAATAAACGCCCCTAAATAAGATAGCGGTCGACCTCAATAGGTCAACCAGTCGACAGTAGCAGTCGACCACTTAGCAATGATAGTTGCTAGTGGTGGCTAGGATTTTATGTTCTATTCGGTTATGTGCTCCAGATTTACCAATTTCCTACCTACTTTCATCCTACGGTTCTGGTGCGTTTCAACTCCTATAAATATGACCCTATCCTCCAAACTTTTATTCATATTATTTTGGGGAATACGATGAGCCATTGCTATCTCTCTAATAAGATTTAGAAACTCCATAAAAAAAATCAGGTAAGGATTCAACTTATTTCCTATTTGTTTCTTCCTCCTCCAATCTATTCTTATTCTATTCTTCTCCAATTATTCTGAATCTAATGAATATATATACCCCTTCCCTATTATGTGTGTGTATCAAAAAAGTGAGATTCTGAAAGAGATCAGAAGGCTGCACATCCATTTGAGTAAAGCTAAGGCTAATTTGTGAGTGGAAACCTTGGTATTTCTTTTCAGCAATTGTTTAGTGTATTTCTTTTGGATTTGAGTATGCCTTAGGGATTTTGAGATCTCGAAAATATGATAGATAAATCCGCTAAAATTCCTTTTTATTTTGATCTATCAATTCGACGTTGAGATTCTCAATTATTTACATTAATTTGATGGAATTTGTTTCGTTTATGAAGTTTTTGATAATTTCATAGTCTATTCCACTTCTCCTTCTTCTTTAGGTCAAATTGTGATCCTATAATAAAATAAGGGTTTTAGATTACGAATTATATTCGTATTTTACACCACTTATTCATATCTATTTCTTTGTAAAAAGAGGAGTTGAATAGAATATGGGGTTTAGATTGCAATTCTTATTTTTTAAGATATTCCATTGAATTGGTGTAATAATTTGAGTGTCTATTTTATTTACAGGTTCATTATTGCAGTTTTGATTATGAATATTTATTTCCTGTTTTGGACATTAGAATTCCATGGAACCTTCGGAAATTGAAGAAAAATGACTTGTAATAATAATTGATTAGGGAATTGACATATAACGCTAGTTTAGGGCGTAAAATCCATGTGTTTAGAACTTATTAAGCGTAGATATTTATTTATTTCTATTTACGAAATTAACGTATAACTATCGCGTATATTGCGTAGTTAATTAGGCATTTATTTACATTTATTTTCCCCCATTAGGAAGGTAATTGATTTTGAGGTGAAAATGAAAGGAAACTCTTATAAGCGTAATTATTATTTTAAGGTGTATTAAGGAAGATTCCTTATGAGGCCTTATTTATGAAATGGTGAGATGAGTGTGTAGAGTAATTCATTTGTGGCTAAGTCATAGGGATGTGAGGTCAATAGAGTTACATGACAGAAGTCTGCCCTTCACTTTGAGGCTACCAACAGTGGTGTATGCTTTTGCTGATGTGAGATATCCCTATGATAAATATTGTAATGATGCGAGGTTAGTTCCAAATTCTGTAGGGGAAATTTGCTTAGCTAATCTGGCTAGCAGTTCCAATGAATAACAGACTAATGTGAGACGTCATTATGGGTATGGGCCATAAGATGAAGGGCCTGCTTCGGGGTTTTAGGTATTAAGTGGTTGGGCCCGCCTTTTCTCCAGATGAAGTATTAAATGGTCATGGGGTTATGCTGGTGGTATCTCTATAGGGGTCCACTTCTGGAATTATGCCTTAAATGACGGGGTCGCCTATTTTTTACTTGGAAGTATTAAGTGGCCTATGAGATTCCATATGATGTCAGCTAGATAGTACCATTAAGGAGAACACTTTTGGAATTAGGCCTTAAATGACGAGGTCTGCTGAAGTATTAAGTGGCTTGGGTACCATCTTATACATTATTAGTTTTTATGACATATGATTGGGATATGGGATTTACTTCTAGAATGGAAGGTATTAAGTGGTTGGACCCGCCTCCTTTCCTTATAAAGAAGTATTAAATGATTTTGATGATTTTATATTCGTAGACATATTATTATTTTGAAATATACTGCCCAAGTATTGAAAATGTAAGACTCGAGGATTTTATTCACCAGACACTTGTTGTTCTAACTCCCTCTTTATTACAACATAGGTTAAGGATGGAGTGATGGCAGCAATGATGTTTAAAGATGAAGAAGCTTGGCAAGTGGCAGTATTTATTATTATTTGCTTTCATGTGTACCCATGGATTTAAACAATTGTTGTAATGGATATTATATTATGGTTTTTATGGGATTTTGTGTTATGACATTTTTCAGCTTTAGAAATAAATGAGTACTATTATATTTTGTTCCACCGGCCATGAGTTCTGAAAGTTTAATTATGGCTATGCAATGTTATTTCTTTTTACTACCAACGGCTTGCCTTAGAATGAATCTAAGTTTCGATGGGCCTTTTCTATGTCAAAATTTAGGCATGTTCCAGGGTGGGTTGTTATAGGAAGTCGAGGTACATACTTCAAATTGTTCCACATGATAAAGGTAGTTTATCAGCGTCGAAGAGAGTTGATTAACAGAGTAGATAATTAAAACATAATAGCATATTCGTTCGTTGAGGGACTGACCCAATTTGTTTTGAAAAAACAGATTAGAGAAGTTGAAATAAGATTCCATAATTGACCCCAAGTGCAAGTGGGTGATTGATAGAGTTAAAGATATGCCCTAGGGGCAATTATGTAATTCATTACATGTATCCAACTCGTTGACCAATCTTGTTCGAAATAAAGGTATTTTCTTTTTGTTATATACTTGATATAATATGTTACATTAATTAATTAATTTAATTCAAAGTATATTTAGTAGAAAATCTATAAATGGTATATGTTTTGTGATAGTAGTTAAAGTGTTGTAACCGTGAGTAATTTATCACAATGAAAACAAATGTACCATTTTAAATGTTCCTAGTCAAGATGCATCGAGACTGGATATCGATGCATCTGTTTAGACCAGAATAAGTAACACTCTCCAAATATTAGGCAGTGTATTAATCATGACTGCCGGAGGGACCAAGAGGTTATGTATTTATAGTTATTGGATAAACATGGAACGACTTACTCGATAGTTTTATGTTGGTTAATATAACTAAGGTCAAACAGAAAATATCAATGCAATTGATTTACACAGTTCTCCCGACATGAGAATACTATGGATATTCAATATGAAAGCTCCACTTTGATTATAGTCAAATCATGGCATGACATTCATCACGCGACTATAGTTGGGTCGGGTGGAAGTATTAGAAGTGAAGTACTATTCAAAAGAGGATTCGTCTCCTCGGTTATATAGGGTTAGTATCACGGTCAACTCAAGTCAACTCAAAATCAAAGTCTCTGGCTAGAGCATTTCGGTTAACAATAATTGTCATTGTTGAACCAAGGACTTTGTGTTTGGACTATAGAATTGAATATGGACGATATTGGAATTTTGACCATTACTAAATTCCATAAGTCTAAAGTAATATAGTTTTGACAAAGACAATTGGTGTAAATAAATGTCAAAACCGAGTAACGCTTAATAATATAAAACTGGATTTTACTAAAACTAAGTAAACGATAAATTTGACCAAAATGTCACTCCACTGCTAAGTGACGTGTGAACATTAACATTTGAATAGTTAAATGTTAATCGCTGACCATATTTACACCTGACGAGTCACACAACCGGAATGATGAATTCTCTTTAGACCAAATGATTTAACTAGTTTATAATTGTTATAAACTAATTAAACTAATTAATATTTATTATAAAATTTTGAATATAATTTGAGGAATAAATATTATTGTATATTTATAATACGATATGAGATATCGACAAATAATGAAACTAGATTTAATTAATAATATTTATTTAGGCTTAAATGGGCTGTTAGCCCATGATGTTATTTCAGCAGCAACATGGCTTGTAGGAGGCAACTAAAAAGGCTAGAGGGGTTTGGAGATGGATGGTTGAGATTTGATGAGAAATGGTATGAGATGCTATCCATATTTCTCTCTATTTCTTCCATTATAAAAGTGTAGGATCGTTTTCACCCTAGAGGGTGGTGAATAGGGTCTACTAAATATTAATGCAGAAATAAAAATAAAAACAGAAAGTAATGCAGTAAAGATCACACAGTTAAAAATTTCCTATGTGTTGCCCCCAAGGTTTCTACTAGAAATTAAGTAATCAGACGCTTACAAAAACACGTAAACTTGCGATACCCGCTAACTTGATTAAACTAACTCTAAGCTCAAAACTCTGCCACTGAGTTGCAAATTCTCAAAATACAAAACCGTAGTTCGTAAACTAGTTAATCTAGAGTTTGATTTAAATAAAAAAACAAAAAAAAACTAAAGAACTAAAAATAAATAAAACCCTAATATCTAAAACTATACGACCCAATAAGAAAAGCATAAACAAGTTTTCCCTTTTATTTTGATTCCCGGTTATCCATGCCGTCTCGTTTCTTTACAATCTGGAATTAGGGTTTTGTTGAATTGGAGCCGCCGCTTAGAAATAGAAATTCAAATCATTTGCCTTGATGCTTTCTTTCTTTAATTTGGTTACTGCTGCTTCTTTGACCAATGTTATTCGATTGCTCCAGAGGGTTTGAGTTCGACTTTGGTATGTTTTTGTCTCTTAAATGCTTATGGTGATTATTTTTTGAAGTCTTATGTGTTGCCGATGATGAATTGGGTATTTATAGTGATCAAAACCCTATAATTTCATTTCGTATATTTTGATTTGAATTTTTCAATTACTACACTCGTCCATTCAATTCTTGATTAAACGATTTTGATGATTTCTGACTTGTTCATTGGTCGAATATATTTCTGATATATTCGAATTTGCTTAAATATATTTGAATTGGTTCCATTCTTTACTGCCTACGACTTGATCAATTCATCATTCGCTGTTCCATTTTCTGAAATATGTTTCCTTTTATTGAATTCTCTTGACTTTGTTCAAACTGCTACTTATAATTTTCGATTTTTTTGAATGCTTCAACTGTGTTTTTCTTTTGGCCATTTCTTATTTAAACAACTCCTTGACTGATTCATGATACGATATATTTCCTTGGCATGACCACGGCTGCTTCACTATATTTGCTGTATTATGATTAGTTGGTCTGGGGTCTTGTCATTTCATTGATCTGGACTTGGAGTCTTGGATGTTAGCCTTGCATTGCCTTGTACTAGTAATCTAAACATGATGTGTTGCATTGTGATTGCTAAAGTTTGATTGTCCATGTGCATGTGCATACTTGTTGTTTACTGTGTACATATATGTGTGTATACTTGTGCATTTGTATTCTCTGGCCATAATGATTTTGTGCTAGTTGCTTGCCGAGTTCCATGTCCATTTCCTTGTATTCTATTCAATGTCTGCTAGGTTGATAAACTTGGTCCCTTTGTTATTGTAGTCTTTTTGAAAACTGCTGCCACTTGATATGATTCTGGTCCATATTTGTCTTGTTTTCATGTGTGTTCATGCCTGAATGCTTGCATATTCATTGCATATGAGCATGTTTACTTGTTCGGTTGCCTGTTGTTGCTTTGCATTCATGTTAACCCATTGAACCTGAGCCTGTCTTTAGCTTTGTTGCTTTGACTGATCTAGTTGAGCTGTTGTCATGTTGTTATTTCTTCTTTGTACATTTGGTTGAGGCCGTTTGTATGTTGGTTGGATCTTCATGTGTACATTTAGTTGAGCTGCTGTCATGTTGGTTGGACCTGAGCATGTCTGAAACTTTGTTGCTTTGTATGATTCTCGAGACGCTGAGGCAATACACATGTGTATATGTAGGCCCTTAAGATTGAAGCTTTCTATACCCAGTTTTGCCATATTGCTTGAGATGTTGAGGCAATACACACGTATATGTATACGTGAGTATATGCATGCTTTCAACCATGAATACTAGAATGTCCCTACCAGTGAAAAAGAAAGAAAAACAACCCAAATTACCCGAGGCAACAATATTTTAAAAAATATTTTTATTTTCAGTTTGAGTTCACATTATTTTCCAGACTACTCCTTTTGAATTGTATGTGACAGGTACTCAGAAGACTGGACATATACTGAAGCTTGAAGACAGCAAAAGAGTGTGACAGTTAGTGAATTGATCAACATGTAATCTTGTACAAAATATGTAAAGCAGTGTGAGTTGTATATATTAAAAATGATTAGAGCTAAAAATATGTGTTATTCAACATTGTAATACAAACAATTGTTTGAATAAAATATTTGTTTATTGTTCAATGAATATCTATTTATTCTATTCTTACAGTTGTGTTTGAATATTTTATATCGAATAGTATTATATCCAATACATTTAATATCTGTATATTTAGATATGTTTATTATCATCAAACAAAAATCATAGGCTATTGTATTCTACAATCTCCCCCTTTTGATGATAACAAACATATATTAAGATTTTGACTCTATTAAATGTGTTTGGTCTTGATGAATTCTATTAGCTCCCCCTATTTGAATACTCCCCCTACAACAGAGCTCCCTCTTCACATATGCATAAAAAATATGCAAATAAAAAACAATGAAAAAATTCAATGAAAAAATATGACTTATTTGCCAAAATCTTAACTTCTCTCTCCCTTTTGTTATCAGCAAAAGAGTAACAGTGTTAGATAAGAGTGATAAAGTGATAGACATTAATACAACATTAATACCTAATCGAGTATAAATATTAAATTTAAAAAAAATCAAACAAAAATCATAAATTCTCTGTTAGGCACATATTCCATTTTAGAGTGATAGGAGTGATGTCGGCATAGAAAACCATATAGTCATGTACATTTGTGGTATATTTACGATAGGAATTTAAATACTTACTAACCATGCATAACCGTTAGGACCTTTAAATGAGATTAGCAGTATTCCCTATTTTTATTTAAAATGAATTCCAAGCATCTTCTAACCATGCATAACCGTGAGGACTTTTAAATGGGGTTAGATTCAACTCGCCTATTTCATCCAATTTTGATATGTGTTCCATACATGCATAACCGTGAGGACTTTTAAATTAGCATGAAAGCACATAATCAGAAATTTTAAGTAGTTCACCCATGCATAACCGTGAGGACTTTTACATGAGAGTGAGTACTTTTGGATGATTTTATTGCTAATTTAAAAAAAAGAATAATTTCCTGTTTAAATACCACATTTTGACATACTATATTGGATTTTGATGAGCGATTGTCGTAGAAATATGATAGGAATAAAGATGATCATGGAATTTTTACCAACCAAAGTTATTACAAATTTTGTTTAAATTTTTAAAGAAATTTTCTAAATATACTCTCTCAAGACATAATGTATGAACAAGATCAACACTCATCACTTTTTTCAGTCACTGTTTATCTTTTCGATAATCAATAGGGAGTCAGATTAGTTAACATAGGCATTTAAGATCAAATTCAAAAAATGTATAAAATCACATTTCTAAAATGCATAAACTGAGGCGAAGTCAAAAAAACTATTTTCTGGAAGGGGTTCTGTAAAAATGTCAGCCAATTGAGAATCAGTTGAAATGAAGTTTATGCAGATATTTTCTTTGGAAATGCGATCTCTAATGAAATGATGTCTAACATCTATATGCTTGGTGCGAGAATGATGTACAGGATTATTTGAGAGATCAATTGCACTTTTGCTATCACACATAAGTAGAACTTGTTTAAAATTTGGACCATAGTCTTGCAAGGTTTGTATCATCCATAAGGTTTGAGCATAGCTACCACTTAGAGCAATATACTCTGCTTTAGTGGTAGATAATGCAATACAATTTTTTTTTCGACTTGACCATGCAACTAACGAATGTCCCAACATAAAACACGTTCCACTAGTACTTTTTCTATCAATTAGACTACCAGCATAGTCTGCATCTGAATACCCTTTTAACTCAAAGTTATCATTAGTTGGATACCATAGACCAAACCGTGGGGTGTGCAATAGATACCTTATACTCCTTTTTACAGCTTTTAAATGAGATTCTTTTGGACCTAATTGAAACCGTGCACATAAACAAACATAAAACATAATGTCTGGTCTAGAAGCAGTAAGATAAAGAAGTGATCCAATCATACCTCGATATTTCTTTTGATCAACTACCTTACCTTTTTCATCCTTGTCAAGTTTAATTGTTGTGCTCATAAGAGTTTTTGTAGGTTTAGCATCTTTCAATCCAAATTTGTTAACAAGCTCTCTGATATATTTTGTTTGAGAGATGAACGTACCTTTTTCACTTTATTTGATTTGAAATCCTAAAAAGAATTTCAACTCTCCTACCAAGCTCATTTCAAACTTTTCCTGCATAAAATTTTCAAATTCTCACACGAAAGTTTGTTAGTAGCACCATAAATAATGTCATCAACATATATTTGAATAATTAGTAGGTCATCATTTTCGTGCAATAGAAATAATGTGGTGCCTACACAGCCCTTTTTGAACCCATTTTCAAGGAGATAAGTGCTAAGACATTCATATCAAGCCCTAGGGGCTTTTTTTAATCCATATAGTGCTTTCTTAAGTTTATATACATGGTTAGGGTATTCTTGACTTTCAAAGCCTTCAGGTTGTTCAACGAATACATCCTCTTTCAAAATTCCATTAAGAAAAGCACTTTTAATATCCATTTGTCTTAGTTTAAATCCTTTATAACAAGCAAAAGCTATCAAGATTCTAATGGATTCCAGTCTTGCTACTGGTACAAAAGTTTCATCAAAATCAATTTCTCCAATTTGATTATAACCTTTAGCAACTAACCTAGCTTTTTTCCTAATCACATTTCCAGATTCATCAAATTTATTTTTAAAAATCCATTTGTTTCCTATAACTGGATAATCATTAGGTCTTGGTGCTAGAATCCAAACTTCATTTCGTTCAAATTGATTTATCTCTTCTTGCATAGCCATAAACCAACTTTCATCATTGAGAGTTGTATCTATGTCTTTGCGTTCAATTTCTGAAATAAATCCACTGTATAGACACAAATCACATAAATTTCTAAAGGAGGAACGAGTTTGAATACCTGCGGTAGGATTACCCATTACCGATTCTGGAGGTTGATCTGCTTTGAATTTCAATTTATCTAGTTCCAGATTTTTTTGGACTTCTTCCGCGATTGCAATTTCTTTTGGATTTTCACTTTCATCTTGTTCGTTCTCCTCTTCGACATTGCTTTTGATTGTTTCCTTGCTTTGATCATAAATGCCTTCATCAAATTTCACATTGATTGACTCCATGATTTTCTCGTCCTTTTGTTGTATACTCTATAAGCTTTGCTTTTGGAAGAGTATCCTATGAACATGCCTTCGTCAGCTTTTGGCTCAAATTTTCCCAGTTGATCGCCTGTATTGAGAATAAAACATGGACAGCCAAAATTTTTGAAATATGTAATGTTTGGCCTTTTGTTGAACCATAGTTCATATGATGTTTTCTTAAGAATCGGCCTAATCATGACTCTATTCATTACATAACAAGCTGTATTTACCGCCTTTTCCCAAAAGGACAAGGGTAGTTCATACTCATTTATCATAGATCTAGCCAACTCTTGCAAGGTTCGATTCTTTCTCTCGACTACTCCATTTTTTGGGGAGTACGTGGGGCAGAGAATTCATGTTTAAATCCATTTTCATCACAAAAAATTTCAAATTCATAATTTTCAAATTCTCCACCATGATCACTTCTTAGCGAATAATAGAAACTCCTTTTTCATTTTGAACTAATCTTGTGAATTTAGTGAAGTATGAGAAAGTTTCTGATTTTTTAGCTAAGAAGTATACCCACGTGTATCTAGAGTAATCATCAACCAATACAAAACAATATCTCTTACCACCTAAACTTGCGATATCGTTAAGTCCAAACAGATCCATATGAACTAGTTTAAGGACTGTAGAGGTACTTACAGTGTTCTTGGCATGAAAAGATGATTTTTTAAATTTTCCCATAGTACATGCTTTACATAGAGTTTCTGTTTTGAAATAATAAGAAGGTAAACCTCTTACCAAATCTTTTTTTTTAATTTGTTTAACAGATTCATGCTAGCATGTCCTAATCGTTTATGCCATAAGTTTACTTCTTCATCCTTAGCTACCAAATATTTTGAAAGAGCGAGATCATTAAAAGACAGAGAGTATATATTACCTTTCCTCTTACCTGAAAATAATGTTTCTTTTAATGATTGGTCAACAATTTTGCATAAATCAGAATAAAAAACAACATTCATTCCCTTATCACATAACTGGCTGATTGAAATTAGATTATGGTGCAGATTCTCAACATATAATACATCGTTTAAGGTAAATGTGCCATTACCTACTTTACCTTTACCGATAATTTCACATTTATCGTTGTTGCCCATTGTGACTCTGCCACCTTTGTACTTCTCTAGGCTAAGGAACTTTGATTTGTCGCCCGTCATGTTCTTGGAACAACCAGAATCCAGGTACCACTCTTGTTGTTCCTTAACCTGCCAACACACCTACACGAGAAAAGAGTTTAGTGACCTATTTGTTTTCATAGGTCCATGATTGTTAGTGACAAAATTTTTTGAAAAACAAGTTTGCGTAGAACCAAGACAGTTTATGTTTATTCCTTTTGGCACCCAGATTTGTTTGATTTTAAGGGATTTTATATTTGTGCCTTTAGGAACCCAAATTAGTATGGTTTTCATGTGTTTGGATCTATTCCAGCAATTGTTTTGATTGTGTCCAATTTTTCCACAAATCGTGCATTTGGAGTTGACATGATTAGTTTCACTTCTACCTTTTTCAGATTGAGTATACCCAAGTCCTTGTCTAATAGTATTAACAATTTGTTTCTCTAATGGCATATTTAGTAATTTTTCTCCTTTTGGAGGATTTTCCTAAAGTTGTAGACAATTGTTGGACTTGTGACTTGAGAGATTCATTATCATTCAATAACAAAGTGCACCTCTTTATAGAATTTTCTCTTCTAGTATTTCACTTTCTTTCAAAATCAAAATTTCATTTTCAAGAGATTTAATTTAGTTTCTGATTTTTTTTATTCCCTCTTCTAATAATGGACACTTATCACACTTAGGACTCTTTTTTCTATAGTTTTGAACCATTTGATCAAGCTGCATATTTAGTTCTATCAAACTATCCTTTTGTGATTCAATTTTAGCATACTTCTCCCCAAGCCTTTCAAAACAGCCATTTACTTCATGAAAATATATATAAGTAATTGCGAGTGAGTAAGTTTTGATACCTTGCTTGGCTCGTCATCATCGCTGTCACTTGTTTCTCCTAAAAAACACAGATTGCTTTTTTACTCTCGCTGCCAGTGCTTTCATCATCATCTTCATCTTCATCACTTTCATCCCAAGTTGCTGCAAAACTTCTCCTTTTCGGTTTCTTTCCTTTTCTGAATCGATTTTGAGGACAATTTGGCTTGATATGACCAGGTTTATTGCACTTGTGACAAATGATCTCCTTCTTTTCTGAGTTGTCTAGAACTTTGATGATTCTGCTCTTTAGTTGTTGATTTAGGGTTGGAATCCATATTTGCGGTTTCACCTTTTGAATCTCTTTATTATCAGTGCCAGTTCAGCCGCTCCTTCATCATCACCATCATCTTCACTTTCCATCGTTCCTTTGAGAGCTATTGATTTCTTTCGTGTGTCTCCTCCTTCACGTTCTTCCTTGAATTTGATTTCTATCTCATAAGTGGTGAGGTTTCCGATGAGTTCTTCAACTTTAACCTGTTTCAGATCCTTTGATTCTTGGATGGCAGTCACCTTTGCTTCAAAATTTCATGGAAGAATTCCGAGGATCTTCCAAACTATTTCTAGTTCTGTGATGGTCTTCCTAGGGATTTTGATTTTTATACAAGATTAGAAAGTCGTCCATACATTTCTTTGACACTTTCATCCTTTGCTCTTGTGAAGTTTTCGTACTCGCTACTAAGTATGGCAAGGCGAGATTCTTTAACCTGGGAGGTTCCTTCATGAGTCACTTGAAGCGTGTGCCAGATTTCCGACGCAGTTAGACAATGTGAGACACGGTTAAATTCAATTTGATCTAATGAACAAATAATAGAATTCAAAGCTTTAGCATTAGTAGTTTATAGTTTATTTTCAAGATCTGTCCATTGATCCATAGGTTTATCAACTTCTTGATTATCTACCATTACTGTTGGTATGCTATATCCTGTTTCAACAATATTCCATGCATCTATATTTTTTAGAAAAAAATTTCATTCTAGTTTTCAAATATGCATATTCACCATTGAATATGGGTGGTCAAGCTATGGACCGACCTTCAGCAAAAGCATTATTAAAAGAAGCCATTGAAAAAAAATATCAAATTGTTTTAACAGAAAATGGTTTTTGATCCTAGCTTTAATACCACTTGTAGGATCGTTTTCACCCTAGAGGGGGGTGAACAGGTTCAACTAAATATTAATGCGGAAATAAAAATAAAAACAGAAAGTAATGCAGTAAAGATCACACACAGTTTTACCTAGCTTCGGCAAAAAATTTCCTATGTGCTACCCCTAAGGTTTCTACTAGAAATTAAGTAATCAGACGCTTACAAAAACACGTAAACTTGCGATACCCGCTAACTTTATTAACTTAACTCTAAGCTCAAAACCCGCCACAACTAAGCCATTGAGTTGTGAATTCTCGAACTACAAAACCGTAGTTCATAAACTATCTAGAGTTTGATTTAAATAAAAAAACAAACTAAAGAACTAAAAAATAAATAAAACCCTAATATCTAAAACTATACCGCCCAATAAGAAAAGCATAAACAAGTTTTTCCTTTTATTTTTCTTCTTGTTCATCCATGCCATCTCGTTTCTTTACAATCTGGAATTAGGGTTTTGTTGAATTGGAGCCGCCGCTTGGAAATATAAATTCAAATCGTTTGCCTTGATGCTTTTGTTCTTTAATTTGCTTACTACTACTTCTTCGATCAGTGTTATTCGATTGCTCCAGAGGGGTTGAGTTCGACTTTGGTATGTTTTTGTCTCTTGAATGCTTCGGTGATTATTTTTGAACTCTTATGTTTTGCCGATGATGAATTGGGTATTTATAGGGATCAAAACCCTATAATTTCATTTCGTATATTTTGATTTGAATTTTTCTATTACTGCGCTCGGCCATTCGATTCTTGATTGAACGATTTTGATGATTTCTGAGTTGTTCATTGGTCAGATATATTTCTGATATATTCGAATATGCTTAAATATATTTGAATTGGTTCCGTTCTTTACTGCCTACGACTTGTTCAATTCATCATTCACTATTCCATTTTCTTAAATATGTTTCCTTTTATTGAATTCTGTTGACTTTGTTCAAACTGCTACTTATAATTTTCGATTTTTTTGAATGCTTCAACTGTGTTTTTCTTTTGGCCATTTCTTATTTAAACAACTCCTTGTTTGATTCATGATACGATATATTTCCTTGGAATGACCCACGGCTGCTTCACTGTTTTTGCCGTATTATGATTAGTTGGTCTGGGTCTTGTCATTTCATTGATCTGGACTTGGAGTCTTTGATGTTAGCCTTGCATTGCCTTGTACTAGTAATCTAAACATGATGTGTTGTATTGTGATTTGCTCGAGTTTGATTGTCCATGTGCATGTGCATACTTGCTGTTTACTGTGTACATATATGTATGTATACTTGTGCATTTGTATTCTCTGGCCATAATGATTTTGTGCTAGTTGCTTGTCGAGTTCCATGTCCCTTTGTTATTGTAGTCTTTTTGAAAACTGCCGCCACTTGATATGATTCTGGTCCATATTTGTCTTGTTTTCATGTGTGTTCATGCCTGAATGCTTGCATATTCATTGCATATGAGCATGTTTACTTGTTTGGTTGCCTGTTGTTGCTTTGCATTCATGTTAACCCATTGAACCTGAGCCTGTCTTTAGCTTTGTTGCTTTGACTGATCTAGTTGAGCTGTTGTCATGTTGTTATTTCTTCTTTGTACATTTGGTTGAGGCTGTTTGTATGTTGGTTGGATCTTCATGTGTACATTTAGTTGAGCTGCTGTCATGTTGGTTGGACCTGAGCATGTATGAAACTTTGTTGCTTTGTATGATTCTCGAGATGCTGAGGCAATACACATGTGTATATGTAGGCTCTTAAGATTGAAGCTTTCTATACCCAGTTTTGCCATATTGCTTAAGATGCTGAGGCAATACACACGTATATGTATACATGAGTATATGCATGCTTTCAACCATGAATACTAGAATGTCCCTACCAGTGAAAAGAAAGAAAAACAACCCAAATAACCTGAGGCAACAATATTTTAAAAAATATTTTTATTTTCAGTTTGAGTTCACATTATTTTCCAGACTACTCCTTTTGAATTGTATGTGATAGGTACTCAGAAGACTGGACATATACTAAAGCTTGAAGACAGCAAAAGAGTGTGACAGTTAGTGAATTGATCAACATGTAATCTTGTACAAAATATGTAAAGCAGTGTGAGTTGTGTATATTCAAAATGATTAGAGCTAAAAATATGTACTATTCGATATTGTAATACAAACAATTGTTTGAATAAAATATTTGTTTATTGTTCAATGAATATCTATGTATTCTATTCTTACAGTAGTGTTTGAATATTTTATATCGAATAGTATTATTCTAATACATTTAATATCTGTATATCTATATATGTTTATTATCATCAAACAAAAATCATAGGCTATTGTATTCTACAAAAAGGACCCCAAACCCTAATGCAAAAAGGACTTTTTGGCTGCAATTTCCAATTATTGCTTGCCAAACTCATCAATAAGAAGCTTCAACAAATTCATCTCAAATCAATTCGAAAGGTAGCTATTTGATAGCTAAAGGTTTACGGTTCATGGATTAGCAATCTGTCGAATCCAGAAGATTTCAAAAGAGGGAGAATTCAACAGTAGAAGGTGTGCTCTAAGGCATTAGTATTATGTATGTATTTATTATACTGTACGATTTATATTTCTAGATAAAATTATATTATTCACACACACACACACACACACATTTATATATATATATATCATTATTTACATTGCTAATTAGGTGAGATTCTTATATGTATCGTTAATGTTGTCACATATTTGGTTGGTTATATGTACGTTTTAATTTATTTAAAAAACACATTATATTTATATATCTGACGTGCACAGCCAAATAATTTTATTTAATTATTATCATTTTATTAATATACACACACACACACACATACACACATATGTATGTATGTATCTATTAATATACTACCTAATTTTAATTATATGACTTGTATTTAGTTATATCATTATATCATGTTAATAATTGAACCTATATTTTATAAATACATATCTACATAGATTATATTTTTCGGTGGCTGCAAATTAATTTTTAGTATTTATTTACTATTATTTAATATTATTTGAATCAATATACTGATTAAATAAATCATATAAAATAAAATATATTTCAAAAATTTAAATTAATTTTTTTATCATCGTATAAACTCTCGGCCAAAAAATTAGAAATTAAAAATCATTTTTATATTTTAAAAAAATAAATTCAATCAATGGCTGAAATCAATTGATCAATAAGAAATATTATTTTGACTAGGGAAATTTTTTTATAACTTTAAAGTATCATGCTTGTTTTATAAAAATTGAAAATTTGAATAATATAACATGAAAATATTTTTTATTATTATTTTATTGTATTTTGAATACTTAATTAATATATATACTAATGCAATAAAATATATATAAAGTTTATTATGTTGTGCATTCGACCTGGAAAGGTTAATATATATATAATGCGTAATTAATACATACACACACACATACCTATTTAGATATTAGAAGTGTACTTATATATATATATATATATTTAAATTTAAATATAATAATAATAATAATAATTTTGTTACTGTAGTTCATGCATATATGCTATATATGTGAAATGATTTTAAAAAAATCTTTATATATTATGTATATATATATATATATATATTTAATTATTTAATATTTAATGTAATAGTGTGTGTGTACATAAATCATTAATATTTTTACATATAAGACACACACACACATGTACATACATGCATATATGCATACATACATATATAATTTTACATAGTTTTTAATATTTATATAAATAACAAGTTTTCATACATACGTATATTTGGACAACACTCAATACATATAGGATGAGCTAACATGCCCATTGTGATGTAAATCCCAACATTTATAGATGGGCAAGTTATACCTTGCATGGATTATTATGTTACACATGCATACACATACATATGTATGTGATACATATGTGTACTATTATATTTAATTAAATATAAATTAAATAAAATTCTGTTTATAATTTATAAATTTAAATGAAAGAAGAGATTTTATTTAAGTTAAATTTAGAAATATTCTAAATAATTAGACTTCATAGGCCCAATATAGATCCAACGAGTGAATTTTTTTGAAATTCACCCATATTTTCTACTGCGGGCTGGCCCAGTTCTAACAAGCGCAACATCGTCTCCTCTCTGTATTATCAGACAGTATTACTTGGTTATTGGTAGTATGGGTGTGAAGGTGGGATGTTAAAAGGACCACGGGCTAACCATCTGCATAAGCTCACTAGATGGGGCTCTCGGTATCTTCGCAAATCTCTAGCATTTGTTGGCTACATCTTGGTTGACTGTTGGCTAAAAGTATCTACAGCGAAGTACCTTCATTGCTAATGTATGTCACCCGTGTAATCGCCAAAGCTTCTTTCATGCACATCCGCAAGGATCTTCCTAGCTTCGTCTCTAATGGTATACCTCAACAAAGATGTTGAGAATCCTCTCATATACAGTACTCCTTCTTGTATGATGAACCGAGGCACTTTATGCTAGAGTTTTAACCGTTCGTTCCTTCCATTCGGGAGAGTCCCTTTTAGCAAATACTCTTTGATTGGGATCATCCAATTCTCCCTTTCCTCCTCGATCTCCGAGATCCAATTAACATCCATCTCGTCAATGCTTGGAGTCATCAAAACCTCCACCTGTATGATTCCTAATAGCTGTGCTTCCCCAGAACTGGCCAATTCGGCCAATGAATCAACATTCATATTCTCCTTTCTAGGGATGTGCATTATAGTGTAATGCTCCATATTGCCTGGTAGTTCTAATACTTTCTCCAGGTAAGGAGCGAATCATGCACCCTTAGCTTAAGATTCATAAACCTATCTCCAGGTAAGAAAGTACATTCACTGCAACATTTCTAGCACTATCACCACTATGTATGATAGTAACGTTGCTTTGTACCACGATCCCTCCTAACCATCAATAGGCAATCCTACAACCAAATTTGCCTCTTCCAAGCGCAGAAGCTGGAATGCTTTATGATAGAATTATTTCAAAGTAGATAGTTCCTTCCTCTTGAGCCACCTACAAAAGTCAGTCTTTGGGTGAACCCCATTTACTAGTGCCATCAGTACAATCTTCTCCTTGTGGTTACTAACCTTTGTAACTATAGCATTTAATCTTTTTAGAAATCTTTTTAGGGTCTCTTCGAATCTCCAATGCACATTAGATAAGGACATAACATCTTTGGTTGTACTATATGGACTTGAAACTACTCCATAAACCTTCTCATTGACTAATAAAATGATGATATGGACCTTGGTGCAAGCCGAATGAACCACATTGTTGTTGTTCCCTCTAAGAATATAGGAAAACATCTACACTTGAGAACATCCACCGCATAGACATTGTCCACATGTCCTTCGTACTTCAACAAATGTTGGCTTAGATCAGTTATTTTGTTATAGTTTAACATATCAACATCAAAGACTTCTTAGGATACTTTCTTCAAGAGTATCTTTGGTGAATGGGGCCTGACTTGTTGATGAACCTTACTCATCATCATGTCTTTGCTAATTTTGACTCAACGTCCTATTAACCATATCAACTATGTATTCCTCACAGCCTTGGGAGGTTAGATGATGATTGTTATGAACTCCTCATAGTGTTTGACTCTTAAACAGTCTCGGTTGGATGCATGATATCTAGGTTCCTTTGACTCTTGATAAATCATTCGGCCCACCCCTTATTGGCATCTTATCGAACTTTGTCCCCTTCAAGCTGATTCTACGATGTTAATCTGAACACCATTAGCCTGAGTATAAATAGCTCATCCTTCACCAGAGTCATTGTTATGCAAGTCCTTTCCACTGTCAAACAAATTCCGCATGTTAGCAAACCTCACGATACTGGACTGTTTGGACCTCTCGGTACCAGGCGGTTTTGTTGTTTGTTGACTGACTCCATCTTTCCCAACTATTTTTCATGTTGCCCCAATCGCTTTCTACATTGGTTGTTTGCCTGGTCTTCTGTTCTATTCAGTTGAAGACAAACTCTCTTCACTCGAATCAGAATATGATGAATCTGTTATGCTCTTCCTTCGCTTATGAGATTTAGTTCCTTGCCAGGGTTGAACCAACGCCACTAGCTGCTCATGCATACTCCTCATCGGTTCCATCTGAGTTTTCTGCTGCTCTAGCATCATTGTGTTCGTATCTAACAACATCTTCTCTGCCTTAGCTTCTGTAACAACTTCAGTTGGCTAAGATGAAAATTCTGATAGAGTAGCCGATTGATTAATCTCTCTCCTTCATTATCCCCCTTGATGATAGCTTCATATCTAGCACTCTTCTCTTTTCCTCGAGCCATCTCTTCTCAGATCTGATAATAGACTCCTCCGAATCCAAGTAATCAATATATCTACACCAAAGAAAATCTAGATCTAGCTTTTAGACTTTTCAAAATCAAGCCTGAGAATGATCTTTCTCAGTGAAACCACCAAAAATATTGTAACAAAAAGTGGTACAACACTCCAACTCGATAAAAAAACGAGAATATTCAAATAAAAACAAAAAACAAAATAAGGAAATACATGATTTTTAAAGTGGTTCAGCCTCAATTCGATTGCCTACGTCCATTCTCCATTATCAGCTTTATTTTGATTTATTCTTGCAACTTCAGCCAAAGGCACAATAATTTTAGATCTAGAAATGATTGAAAAATGAAAATGGCAAAGCTTAATTGCTATAAATCAAGATAGGATCCAAAACTCCCTTTTTCGTTGTTGAATGATGTGTTTTTATAGCCAAATTCTTCCTCCAAAGTTGCTACCACGCGTTAGAATGAGCAAGAAGTCGGATTCGAGCTTTCAGTCATGAAAAACATGCAAAAATTATAGATCCTAACCTCTCGGTACTGAGTTGTTTTGGTCGATGTCGAGAGGTTTCGCCTTCTAATTTCCATAAAAATATACATGCTTAAGTCTTCAAGCTTTGGATCTCTTATTAACAAATATGTCCAACAAAACAAGTTGGTACCGACTTGTTTTGGTCTTCCAAACTTGTCTTCTTTCTCCGAAGTATCAAGTAGCATCACCTATAGCCTAAAATTGGTCCCCTCACATTTCAAACCTCTCAGTTATGATGGAACCACTCGATACCGATTTGTTTGCCTTGTGAAAATCTTGAATAAACTTCCCGTGCTCCATTTATCCATCATTCATGAGACCTCCTAAGTTTCTTGATACCTCTCTTCATCATCTCGAAGTCCAAATCCATCAAGATGTTGCTTAGTTCGAACGTCGGATAACGCTAGTTTTTTAATTAATATTCTTCATCTTGGTTTTCATATCTAGTGTATTATAGAAATCATTTTTTTGTTAGGTTGTTAGGCTTTGATTATGTTCATACCCATTATGCTTACGATATTGTATCTCTACTCAAGCTAGTACTTAAGTTTCTTTGGTCCAAAAACTGTATTAATGTTTTTCTAGTAATCAATCAAATAGTGGCATCACCAGCCACATAATGATCTCATATTCTTAATATGCATTTAAACACTATCTATATATCCTAACTTTTCAAGTATGTTGTATATATATGAATATTATGTACACATATATATCAATTAAGAACAAAACCAAGCCTCAATTCATAATTTATTTCAAATAGATCTTTTTTGAAACTTATTACAAAAATAAGTTTTGTTTCTGGTTTAAACATGCGCATGTTAGATTATACATATGCATTTTGAAAGTGCAAATTTAAAAATAAAAACTAGGTCTATTTTAATGATGAATTTAAGTTGAGGACTATTACTCACATTAGTTTTCCACAGAGATTTATATATAAAATAAGTCAAACAACCACATGCATAAAGATACGAGTGCGCGCACACATATATATGGCTAAATCTATTAACATCTATTGAATTTCTTTTCCCACCCCATTAGCTGTTAAAAAAACTTGAACACCCAGTATATTACCTTTACCATCCCATCTTATTCCATGCTTACCCTTACATGCTATTTGATTCATTCTTAGTGTTCATTAATTTTACATTCATCTTCAATGTTATCTTCTTCCTTCTCTTCAGCGAGTCCTGATTTATTTTTTTCTCAATTTACATCTCATCGTTTTATATGGGTTTTGTTATCTCTTTTGACCAACACAACGATAGATTTTAAAAATTATTAACGTACATTGCACACTAGATTTGATCAATTCCTAATGCATGATGCACCAAGTATTGATTAAGTCCTAGTGCATGATGCATTAGGTATTGAGTAAATCCTAGTGCATAGCATCCTCGGTTTTGATCAAATCCTAGTGCATGGTAAAACTAAGTTTTAAGACAATCCTGTAGCACACGTGTATCTTTTATTCTTTGTTATTGTAAAAAAAAGTTACGTTTGTTGCAAAATTGACAACAATCAAGTTGTTAGATTAATCGGCCAATCGTCATTTTCATAACATAAAAATGAGAGTGTTGATTATTATTTTTATTATTCTTAAACAAAAGATTAAAAAAAGATACTACTTAATCCTATAGAGGGGTATGATTGTAACTAAAATTTTATTAATTTTACTAGGATGCGGAAAGAAAACAATGAGATGTTAATAGAACCAGCATATATATATCTTTACTATTAATAATAATAATTCAATAAACTATGTTCAACCGTGTCTTTTTGGATTTCCGATAATACCATTTTAGTCTAATCTCATTTCCTACTTCATTTCATTTCATCTCGCGCAAATTACTATTCTCGATAGGCTAGACTGGTGCACACGAAGGTCAGGTAATACCGCATGCAAATGTGTTGTGAAAAAAATATATACATGCCTATATTTTCGCGTGTAAATATATATATGCGAATGTGCAAAGCCAGGCAATACTGACACGAAGGCAAGTATCTAAATATTTTCACATGGATACACGTCACTGGCAATAAAGAAATGATCAAATACATGCGAAAATACACACACACACCCCTATAGCAACTCTCACGAAATATATATAAAGGGGCATAATATATATATGATTACGTGAAAAAAGAATATTCATAGCCTTAATTAATTATGCAAGGTATAACTGGACATGATTAATTGTACATGTGGCCATAAAATGAACACGAAGTATAACTGGACGTGAAGGCTATAAAATGTACACAAGTTTTGCAAACGTGAAGGAAAATATGTACAATCTTCATACCATGTTAAATTCAAAAGCCTGGGCTACGTGAAAAATATATATTTATATCTCCAGGCGATAGCTTTGCAAACGTGGGAATAAATTGGCACGATGGTTCCACGCTAAGACGACGTGACACATCTCTACTGTTAATAAAGAAAATTCAATGTAAGATTTTCAAGGTGTCCTTTTGAAATTCTGAAAAGCTCTACATCAATCAACAAAATTTCATGATCGGTTTGCAACCTCCATCGACATTCTCTTACCAACCACCAATCAACGAAAATTCAATGTCAATTTGCTTACAATAAAAGTGTTGTGACAAACAAAGCTTTCGCACTTATAAGCACACATCCGTTTATAAAAAAAATTATTGAATAAAAAGTAAATATTTCTAACTATTAGATGCACGTACGTGCGATTTACACTGATATATATAAGGATCAAAATCCCTTCTTATGAATTCCCTTCTAATCCTCTTTAAGTCTTTTCGTGCAAAAAATGTTGGGATTGACATGCATTTTTTTCATTTGTTCTTTGTTGGCGAGATCTTTACTAAACATTGAACATTTAAAAGCTTCTAATCTCCATTCAAAATCACAAGTGAATATGAGTTATCGAAAATATTTATTTTAACCGTGATTTGAAATATAATTTTAACGGACTATAAATCCTAAACGATTCAATTCTTTACCCATATATTTTCTTTATCATGGAACATATCTACAAAATTAACTCGATTCATTCTTTATTTTTGCAAAAAAGACAAAACGGCATGTGGAAGGGAATCTTGATCCTTTTTTGCATGCAGACATATGTGTGTAATGTTAGGCTCAACGAGATGTTAAAATCAACTCCCAAGTAATGCCACACAACCTTGTGCTTTACATGTTCACACCTGGTATTGACATTGTAGAAATTTGTATTTACTTATTTTGCAAAATGATAAATAATTACGTCGGTTAATGGTTGTTTTCCTTCTAAAAATGCAGTTGATTTTTCTTCAGAGTATTGTCATTATGAATTTATTATAAATTAATAAAAGTTTATAATAAATGTTTTATTTTGAAATTACATAATTAAACAGTTGGTTTTTTAATTTTTTGAAATTAATAACCACTTTATGGTATACCAAACCAGCTCCGCATTGAAATCGTACCGACAGGCCGACATCGCACAAATAACAATCAATATTCACTTTGAGCTAACAGGATAATTGATCTGTTAATGGGCCTATGTAATTCATACACAGCATGCCCATTCTGTTCATTTCCCTTCGCTGAAACCCACCCTGACAAACCCACAATTCATAATGCTGAACATATTAACGTTCCGATTATAAATTAACACTCAGATTAACATTCTGATTATAGCAAAAGATTATGGATTCCGAGAAGATTTCTCAAGGAAGATGCAAGCATCGATAGCTATGAGAATGAGAAACTGGAAGATAATAACCCTACGCAGCGCGAGATGATGATAGGCGATGTGAGAAAATGATAATGTACTGTCAAATGTCAATTTAAGGAGTACCTTGAAAGTTGAATGGAAGATATCGCATCTATTTTGAAATTTGAAAGTTAGTGGGGCTCGGTACCAATTCATCAAATATCGCCATAAAAGCATGCTCATTTCTATATGGTTGTCGGTAAGCAGAAATTTATCAGAGGAGTTTTACCGCTCTGGCTACAAATGGTTGAGCTAGTAGTGGAGGGTGAAGAATGTTTGATCAAAGCTTTGGAACCAGCTTTCATGCAGTTTTGTATATTGGCTTATGTTTCTCCAGGTTCATTGCATAATCCAATCTAATTATATAATTGCTATTATGACTTTGTAGCGTGCACAGTGTACTGAATCTAAATTGATTGACAAACATCGTCGTGTATGTTTTCCAATTGTTTTTTCTAATCATTTTTTGACATTGGTTAGCTGAAGTCTGACATGATTCGATTTCAAGACCTCTAGATAGATAAGGCACGTCACCTTTCCATATGAACATCTGTTTGTTTGAATCATTTACTTGAGCTAGTTGGTATATATTATTAAGCACGCCCCTTTCCCTTGTTTTCATTGAAATGTCACAAATTGATACGTGCATCAATCAATAATATAATATTTGCACCAGAACAATTTCAAAGAACACCGATTGAACTCTAACGTCCAGGCTTGTTATGGTGCGAAAATTAGTACACTTTATTTGCGTACATGTATCTAAGACAGTAAGAGGGAGATGAGAGTGGCGGAGATCAACGGAGAGATAAGGAGGAGAGTAGAGAATGGTGGAGATAGACTAATGGATGTAACCCCATCATGCATAGGATGTGCTAATATCTATTACATACAGACCGAATACCCATTAGTGCAACCAACAGCTTCGCACATCCATGTTTACCTTGTTTAGCTTGTAATTATATGTGTGTATCTATGTTTCAATGCAGTCCCGAGCCAAATGCTTTTTTATTATGATAGAGACGAAACAAAGAGATACAATTCAAATCCGTTGTTCTTATGCTTGGCTCTAGCAAATATCATTGTAAATACTACTCTTTACTGCAACTTTTATCTTTGCCAATTAATTTTGCTTAACTATTAACTTGAGTTTTGTTTTCATATTTGAAATAGGCATTTTTATGTTCAACGTTTCTATCATGTGTAGTATTCAGAGAATTAAATAGTTCCCAAAATGACAAAGATATCAAGTTTTCTATTTGAAGCCTGTATTGGATTTCAGCTATCGATTCTAATTCCTATGTCCCCAAATCTTGTGTGCCCCCTGTCCCTTCAAATCAACACCATTAATTCCATTTAATTAAATTATTAAATTAATCAATGTAACACAAATGAATGGTTGTGATCAAGTAGGGACATGGGGGCACATGTAAGTTGGGGACAAAGGAATTTGTCCCATTGACTGCTTCATAACTTCTTTTGTTCTTATCTTAACATCCTGATGTGCTTTTGATTTTAAGACCCATTCAAAATAAACTAAGAATGGTACTTCAGATTGCAATTGAATGTTTTAAGTTTGCATTAATCTAAGAATGTTGCTTTACTTTTTTTACTTCACTATAACATATAGAATGCCTGAAACAATAATTAAGCTTGTTGAATAAATTTTGTTCCCATTACTTAGACTGCGACTTTCTGCTATAAATATTCAAATTCTACTTATTTGACATTATCATGGTTTTTTTGTGAAGCCCACCAGCATATACTCATCTAGCCAGAATATCATGTTTAAAGGGAACATATGATAGTGGTGTGCAATTTGAGATAAGGTACATAAATTTGAAGACCAGGAATTCAGTGTTCAAGTACACAATGCAATCAACATATACCTATGATATGAACTTATGTTTGAAAATTTCCCATTTTATATTGATAGAGTATTTTATGCTGGAACTATTAGGAAATCTCAATGCAAATTTACTTCTTATGAATGAAAATTAATACAGAGTTTCCTAAGAAGTATTGGTGTATAACAAAATTATACTTAGAAATACTGGCATATTTTGTTGGTCATAATTTATAATAGTCATTGTCTTTACGGTAAGCACATGCCTTTTTGCTGTTGACCAACAATTACTATTATTAATACTAGGTATCGAAAGTGCACACACAGAAGGTGCTTTATGTCTGTCAATTGAAGTAAAGAACTTCATTTATGATATTTGGCTGTGGTAAAATGAAAAAAATGTGAAAGAATATTTATGTAATTTGGATGATGCTTGGAATGCTGTGTATCGCTGAAATTATATGCAAACACTTCCCTTTATTAACAATGGAAATAGTTTTATGCAACACCCTAGGTCCATATTGGATACTTGAATAAAAAATTTGACATATTTATATTAACGACAACAAGGACTTTTAAATAGAGTTTTAAATCTCCCTTAGGATGGGATGAAACTTCATATGTAATTTTTATCTTGTTTGACAATCATTTTACTGAAGATGTTGAAATCTCAACCCAAGCTATGAACCAAAATAAAAATCCGAGATTTTGTATGAAATCCAAGATTTGAAAGCTTGCTTTTTAAAAACAGCCCACATCCTAATTTGGCCTATGTGACAAAGATCTTTAGCTAGGTACAACATTTGTACTATTGTGGGTGTTGTTACATTTTAGTGGTGCAATTAACTCCAACCGAGTTATTAACTATGAACTTGTCAGCATCATCAGTATGTTATTATATATTTGAACGTATACATAAACATTTCTATGTCATAACGACTACTTTATAATCATAAATCGTTAATTTCACTTCTAAAAATAAGTCGTTATTTGCAATATCCCGATTAGGGTAGCAAGTGAAATTGGGAGTTTTAGGTTTATAACTACCTCTATATTTCTTTCTGTTTTTCTCAGTACAGCGTGACCTAATTAAGTACCTGCTGCTCAAATATTCCATCATCGTTGCTACTTGTGATGATGCTTCAGAGAACTGACTTCACTTTTTTAGCATATCTTCTCGATCCAAAGTGGTACCATCTTTATGATAAAAAACTAATATGTTGAATGTGACATAGCTGAAACAACAACGAAGATGTGTATTCTTCTACTTAATCTTTTATGCAATATTGCTTGATGGCTTCTTTATGCTTTCCATGTCCTTAACTTACAGCCTGATATGCTTCATATTATACCATTTGGAAACTACGTTAATCCAAGATATTTGATGTTAACTTGAATTCTATTTACTGTTTAGACGGCAATACATACAGACGAATTTTTTAATGATTACATACAACAAGTTGACTTCCCCTATAAAGTGTGAGTTGCAACTGATAAACATTATGCCCTTATAACTAACTAATATATTTGTTTATTTACAAGGTATATTTCTGACGTTTTTCCAGATCGAAATTACACTGGCAGATTAAATTTCTAGAATTTAGGGGAGGTTCAAGTATTGGCATAATTGAGATTGAAAATAAAATCCCATTCTTTTTATTTAACGAGTGGTCTTGTAATAGATCTAGCAATCCTCATTCAAGTTTACTTCTTATGAGGAAAACAAGTGTAGCTGTATAGAACACGGGAATATTAAGTTAAAACACTAACAGTCTTACATTATAGCTAAAAGTTACCTGTTATGTTCAGTTCTGCATGTGGAAAATTATTTGCTACTTATTAGCCAAAAAATTGGTTTAACACCCCCAACCGATTGATTTCATGAATATGATGATTCTATATCACAAAACAGATCAAATAACCGAGATTCAACAGAAAAAATGTGAAAAATATGAAGATAGTAAGAAAAGCAAGACACAAGAGATTTATAATAGTTCAGCAATGTCTATGTCCACTTTAAACACACTAGATTCAGAAGAAAATCAATTACAGTCTCGGAATTCAACAAGAAATTACAATAACAGCACTTCCCCTAAGACGTGTAAGAGTAATTTCTTAATATCTCTTTTCTATTATATGTAGATCCGTATTTATAGTTGTAATTGGCTGTTAATGGACCTTTGAGTCGTCATTTGTATTGTTGGCTCATTAGAACTCGTCATAGATCAAGATCCAAAAAGATAGGGGGATCAGAGCAAAAATATCTATGTTGATGGATCAATACCAATCCATAGAAAACTGGTTTCTCTCCTTTTTCTTCTTCTTCAAGATATGTTGTCTTCTTCATGTGTAGATCCTTCCTTGATGCTTTTTAGCTTGATGTTCTACATGTTGACTCAGAATGTTGACCAAATGGAGGAAAATGTGGGTCAGTGCCGATCCGTATACTTAACGAATTTTCCTTCATTTTCTCTCTAGTTGTGCTTCGTGCTAGATCGTCTTTGAATCTAACATCCATTCCTCTATCATTTTATAGTCCAATATCATCGAATTGTCGCTTGTGAAATTTCCTGCATAACATTACCCAACCATTATGTGAATGTAACTGCTATAACATAGTTTGGGTAATGCAATTCACTATTTACCAAGTTATGCACATTCATTTTATTCAACGAGGGATTTGATGTTACTGGTCATTTCATTCTCTTTATATTGAAATATATATTATGTAATATGGAATCTTTTGTGTGTTGTGGACTTAAATGTTGTAATCAGCCACTTGGCATTAATAAAATTATACTTTGTTGTTTGATGGAATATGGGGCATAAATCTACGCCTGAGTTCGCCCATTTAGTTGATCCTGTGCTTTAAATATAGTGTGTGTCTTGCTCGTTTTACGTTTACACAGAGTGCCAATTACTTCAAATATTAATTTTAGCCTGCAAAATTCGTATGGCACCTATATAATACCATAGCGCAGCTCTTCATCAATTCACACTTTTAGAACAACAACTAGTTCAAATATGGTACTAAATAGTTTTGCCTTACTTTTGTATCTTTATGTTGCCTGTAACATATTTATAAGAAATATGATTGCATATTTATCAACTTTTTAGGAGAAAGGAGAATTCATTGATGGAAAGGTGGACTGGATGGGAAGGCCAGCTAGAAAAGGAGTACATGGTGGATTTTTTTCTTCACTTCTAATATTAGGTAAGCATTTCCATTTTGATCTATCTTGAATACAACTATAAGATGAAATCAGGTAATAATGCATTATGCACATATCACCTTAAGCGGTAGCCCGGCTGCATATTTTCAAATCTTGGAATGAAATATAAATGGTTCTCCTACTCATTTTTGGTACTTCATAAAAAAAATTACTAACTCAAACCTGGATAGTATGTAGCAGTTTTATTCATGTTCCTACCCTAAAATTAAAATTCCGAACTTATTGTTTTCGTATTTTGGCAGCATTGTTTGGGTTCGACAATTTTGCAAACACAGCTCTTACAGTCACTCTGGTCACATATGTCAACAGTGTAATGCACTTTGACATAGCAAGTGCTTCAACTGTACTTACAAATTTACTTGGCACCAGTTATTTGGCAGCGGTATTCATATCGTACTTAGCAGACACTTTTATAGGCAGATACAAAGTTGTTCTGATATCAGCTGTGATCGAATTCTTGGTACGTTAGCTCCGAACTTCTCCATCACGCTTCATTCTTTTTTATATTAAACATACATGTAAACGATCTTTTTATATTAGGGACTTGCCTTGCTAACAGTACAAGCTCACACTTCGAGTCTTAAACCTCCTGCATGCAATCCTTATGATCCTACTTCTACATGTGTGAAAGTTGAAGGAGGCGGCTATGCATTTATGTATGCAGCGCTGTATTTGACGGCGATTGGTATGGCTGGAGTAAAAGCAGGAGTGCCTTCACATGGAGCTGATCAGTTTGACGAAAAAGACCCTGAGGAAGCATTAAGCATGTCTAGTTTCTTCAACTGGTTTTTGCTTAGTGTGGTTGTTGGAGCAACGTTTAGTGTGACTTTGTTGGTCTGGATTCAAGAGAAAGCAGGATGGGATTGGTTTTTTGGGGTGTCGACTATTGGTATGGGTTTGGGCATTGTTGTCTTTGTTGCAGGACTACCTAGATACCGGATACATGTAATGACAGGAATCAGTCCCATAACAGAAATTATACAGGTATTATATAGCAACCTCAAAGATGAATATCTTTAATTGCATATCATCCTAAATTTCCATTGAGCGCCATACATGCAACCACGCATATTGTATTTAACTTAGCATTGTTGTTACGTTGACCAAATCAAACTATAAGTTTCTGTTTTATAAAAGTTCTTAGTGTTGTTTGAAGAGTACAATTTTGTTTACATAAGTGTGAACAAAACAACATCTTCTATTAGTTGCATGAACAGGCCTCGTCCTCATGTGTATTGTATGGTATCAATCAACGAAACGTGGTGTTTTGTTCACGTCAGTGTGAGCATAATTGTACTCTAATTTTATGGGGGTCACTAAAACTAGCTTACTATTAATCCAGCCCTGCAGTATATTTTTTCCAAAGGTGTTTTCGTTAGAAGCATACGCATGATGTTAATTTGGTACTCTATAGTATCCTTTAAGAAGTAATTGTTTCAAATTCTAAGATGATCAAAAGGACGTGGAAGCATCATAGCAGCACATTTAACTGAAGGCTAAGGGCTTCCATTACTTTTTTGTAATCGGATTTGGCTACTTCGTTATTATACTACCTGAAGATATGCTAGAGCAATTGACTATAAAGTTCAGTTTGTGCTGTAACAAATAAGAACTTTCCATGGTATAACAGAAACGTTGATCATTATACTTCAACCTATAACTGAAATTCAAAGGATTCGGCGACATAATTGTGATTTTCTTTTACGTAAAAGTTTCCTTTTGAAATCCATTCTTATGTTATATGTAAGGATAAAACAAGCAGACCCTATGTAGCATCTCCTGACGATAACCACAACACATACAACTGCTACTTAGTGCATATATAATGAATAGTTGTACATTTTTTCTTTAAATTGCAGGTTTTCATCGCCGCAATTCGAAACAGAAGCCTTAAGCTTCCTGATAACCCTTCAGCACTATACGAAATACCCCAGGACAAAGAATCTGCTCTGGACACAGAGTTCACTCCACATAGAGACATGTTCAGGTACATAATCCATCACATGATATTTCCTTGCATGTCAATCAAATTTCAAACTAACACAAGATACCCGATTCTCAACAGATTTCTAGACAAAGCTGCAATCCAAACAATAACAGAAGGAAACCCCAACCCATGGAAACTATGTAGAGTCACACAAGTAGAAACAACAAAGACAATAATAGGAATGGTACCCATATTTGCCAGTGCAATAATCATGAGCACGTGCTTAGCTCAACTCCAAACCTTCAGCATCCAGCAGGGAATCACTATGGACCTACATCTAACAAAATCATTCAACATCCCTCCAGCATCAATTATAGTGATCCCATTAGGCTTTCTAGCAGTTATCGTTCCAATATACGACCGCATCATAGTTCCAATGCTTAGAAAAATCACAGGCCATGCAACAGGCATAACCCATCTTCAAAGAGTGGGTATCGGTCTAGTCCTTTCATGCATTTCCATGTCCATAGCAGCTCTCGTTGAAGTGAAACGTAAGAACGTGGCACATGAAAATGGAATGCTTGATGCAATCCCAGTTTTGCAACCATTGCCTATAAGCGCTTTTTGGCTTTCTTTTCAGTTCTTCGTGTTTGGAATCGCTGATATGTTCACTTATGTTGGGTTGATAGAGTTTTTCTATTCTGAAGCGCCTAAGGCTTTGAAATCGGTTGCTGTTGCGTTTTTGTGGTTTGCTTTGGGACTTGGGTATTTCGTGAGTACGATTTTGGTGGAGTTGGTGAATTATGGGACGAAGAACAGAACTGCTAGTAGAGGCTGGCTTGCTGGAAATAACTTAAACAGGAATCATTTGAATTTCTTTTACTGGTTGCTTGCTATTCTCAGTGTTGTGAACTTATTGAACTACTTGTTTTGGGCTAAGAGGTACAAGTATAAGGCGAACTTGACTGCTGTGGCAGCTGCGAATTGATGGAATCGGAAAGTTTTCTTGTTATGTTCATTTGATTGCTCATTAGTGCTGGAAGAAGACCTGCAGATGGTTCTTGCTTATTAAAACACCTTATATCTGGGACTTGTATGTTAGTTTATACAATATGTACTTGTATTTGGAATCTTTGTTCTCAAATGTTTAGCTACACTGAATTTTTTTGTTCCTGTAGCTTCTGGATCAACGTAGCTCTCATTCGTTAGCTAGGATTTTCCAAAGGATATTTATTTTATATAAGCTGTTTAAGCTATTTGTTATCCAAATAATTACATTTTAAAGCTTATTGTGTGTATTGGTATTGTTTATAAAATCATATAAAATTTATCAGTTTGTCCAAGGACAATATCAGTTTCGCCAAGGACAATATCGTCAAGTATAAACATGCTATTCACAAAACCAGGTTAGTTAAAAGGTAATATCAACTATGGCCACCACCAAACTAAATTAAATCTCATCATTTTTTCCCTTTTCTCCTTCTTCTGGGCACCACCAAACTAAAATAATCTTTTCTCTTTTAAACCTTTTCTTTCTTTATTAAAATGGTTCAGTTTGGTTGTGATTAATAAATTTTTAAGTATTAGCCATTACTAATATATATGGTTGCTAAGACTTTATCATCACCATCATTATTTTGAAAGAAAAAAAAAGATGATGATAATTATTTACTTGGGATTACCCATATTTAATATTGTCTCTAAGCTAAATTGATATTGTCGATAGCAATGCTATATGGAAAAAATAGCAATATTGTTTACATATTTGATGGTGTTAATCACATATTATTAAGAGCTACAAGTTGATGAAAATAATAATCCTCCATATGTGAGTGGTTGCACTTTTGAATATAAGGGGGCTAAATTTATTTATTTTTAAAAAAAAATTGTTACGAGGGGTACATAATAGATCAGCCCCCCTTATAAACAAACTAAAAACAATTACAATATTAATCTCATCATTAATTCTTTCTAATCTCTCCTAATCTAAACCCTAATTTCTTGTGGAGATTTCTGATTTAAAAGAAATGCTTGAAAATTGAACCTAACAAAATAATTGAAACACAGAAGAGCTTCATAGAAGATGAGAGAATTACGGCGCAAGTCCGAAATTATTTAACATGGTGTTGATTATCTTTGAAGCTGTGTAAACGAGGGGAGTGGAATCAACATAGCAAAAAAGGCAGCATCATGCCGTTTATTAAATTTTACAACGGCCATTTCTAGCTGTTTTGAATAATTTAAAGCGCTGTTGCTATGCCAGTTTGAAAAGTTGGATCAGCTTGTAGTAGAACATAAAAAAGCAAATATGTATGGTAATTGTGATTAGGCTTGTCAATGGTACGGGTTTCGGTCCGAGGCCGGTCCGAACCCGCCCTATTTATGCGGGTACGGTTTTTGCCTTTTATTACCCAAGCCCGACTCGGGTCGGGTACGGTTTTATCAAAACCCGGTCCAGTTAGAGCCCGTCCCGACTATTAGTTTTTCATCGTATCAAAACATGAGTGTATATGTTATTTATTTACCATTCTGTTTGTTTAATGTAGTTGTTTTTGCATACTTTTGTTATGAGCTTTACTACATCACCCTCCAATTTATATGTTAACATTGTTTGTATACAAATTTTACCAAAGTTGCAGTTTTAAAATATGGTTTTAACATAAATATTCCGAGTTAGGTATACGGTTATTACCCAATGGGCCGGGCTCGGATATCGGGTTGAAATACCATGCGGGTTCGGGTTTTAATTATTGTAATTGGACTCGGGTCTGAATTTTATAATATCCGGACCGAACCCGACCCATTGACGGGCCTAATTGTGATTATTGGGCTGTCGTGAACCAATTAAAGTTACATAGTAAAAGAACCGATAATCCATGTAAATATGACGTGAGGCATTGATTGATAACTTAGAGCTAAATAAGGAAATGTGCAAGGCAATGTGGGATGATTATGGATTCAATGAATTGAAGAACATAATACAGTCCAAGAATTATATTACAGAGAATGAATGGATGCAAATGTCAGAATCAGATATGTTATTGTAGAAACTTTTGGTACTATTGTTGTAAGTAGATTTACGAGTTGTACTTATGTCCCCACAATAGTACATACAAATTTATCAAATCTAAAGAGGATGGTGGTCATGGGTTTTTTTGATAATTCTCATTTTGTTAGTAGTCAACTCAAACCAGACTCTCTTTTACCGCCTACTTCGCAATCTTCATATTTTCATTGGATTTTCAATATTAACGCAAGCGACTGAATTAGACAGTACCAAGATAGAATAGACAAGTACATTGCTTTGGTGGAAACTAATGATGATGATCAAACAATAGTCAAAGTAGAGTAGATTGTTAGGAATGTTATTATAATTGTATGGTTTAAATGCAACTTTTATTTTGGTAGAATTGACAAGTACATAAATTTTATAATGGGATGTTGACTGGTTTAAATGTACTCTTATTTTGTCATGGGTTTAATTGCAACTCTAATTTTGGTTTAAATGCTTCTGTTGCTATTATTGTTATTTTGGGATAAATGCAAATTTTGTTGTTGTTCATGTTATTTTGGTATAATGTAATGGGATGAAAGGATGTAATGCAGTTCGAAGTGTAAAAAAGGGAAAATCACTAACAATTCGGTGAAACAGAGCCATTTTAACTTTTATATTTCGGTAGAGGATGGCTGTCTGAACTATATATATTTATCTCCAAGAGTTTACGATGACTGGTAACTATTTTTACCTTAGTAATTCGGTAGTGACCTGTCGTCTGACTTATGCCTGTCTATCCCGAGTTCATGACCAGAGATAGTTGTTTTAACTTCAATTCTTTGGTAGCGCTCAACCATCTTTACAATTCCTATCTATCCTGAGAGTTTATGGCACGATGTTGTCGCTTTCATTACAAATTTTCGGTCATCCCACGCCGTCTATACAATTCCTATCCAACCGGAGGGTTTATGACCTGATGTTGTTGTTTTCATTACAAATTTTTGGTAGTACCCCGCCATCTGTACAATTCCTATTTAACTCGAGAGTTTACGACCACTAATTGTCGTTTCCTATTATTGTTCGGTTATTCATTGCTGAAATTAGTATGAAATGTGAACACATACCCACCGTTCAAACCAACAGCCACATAATACATCATAAAATTTAAACCAACATATATAACAGAATTTGAATCAAAAAAAAATCATATATCATAGTTCAAACCAACAGCCACATCAACAAATAGAATTTGAGTCATTTCACCAAATCATAGTGCATTGTTGTAATATAACTAACAGCCACATCAACAAACCACAAACCAAAACACATTGTTTAAATAACCTCCAAAACACATTTAAAAAACAACATAACACAAGCCATAACACTCTGTCTTAATACAAGTACCACATCAGCAAAACAACATACCATAAACCAAAACAGAATATCACATCTACTTTCTCTTAGTCGCAAATTTCTTCACACGCTTGCCTTTCGCTCCAACAGCAGTAGCTTTAGTTTTGTTCGCTTTTGTAACTACATGTTGTTCTTCTATTGACATAATCTCACCATAGAGATCTAATAGTTCTACTTCCTCCATTCTCCCGACCTTTTCTAACACTTGAGTCATTGATTCACTTGGAGCACAGGGTCGAATAAAACCAGTAATATGTCAAAGTCGATGTTTCTGGAAAGAAAATATGAAGAATCAATACATGTATTACGAGCACTAACAATATTTTTTTTCTTAAACAAATTAATAGATGTAAGTAAGAAACTTACAATGCAAACAAGAAGTGAATTATGTTCGCTAGCATTCATTGGTACGACAATACTTTTCTTCGGATTGGTCATAAGAGGATGCGATGCATTTTTATACCACTGCATAAAACTTTCATCACAATCTGAAGGATCTACAACTTATCATGATGTTAGAATCTCATAGAGGAGATTGTTCCTCCATTCACTTTAACTAAAATTGCCTAAATTATAATATGTAGCTTTATATCCTCAAGACGATAACTTAAACTTCTTCTTGTCAAGAGTGAACGTAGTAGTCAGGATGGGCAGAAGATAACCAAATTGACATGGAAATCTTTTCGGGGAGATATAATTCTACGGTTTCAAAACAAATAATAGGACTGTTATATAATGCATATTGCTGAAATTGGTAAAATTGTCGTTTCTCCATGGAACAATCCCATATAACATCACGGCTTTGTATATCATCGATCCACTCTCTACGAGTAACCAAATCAGAAGCTAAGTTTGTACTGGTTTCCATTGCAAAATAAAAATCGGCTCTCATGTTACCTTCAACCGCACCAACTTACCGATTATGTCGTCTGAGACTTCGAAAGTGCTCAGAAATCCAAACCTATAAACAAGTAATATATGTATAAATAGACGATATTAAACATGATTTGAATATAAACTTGTACGCTTATCTGAACTAAGGTCATACAATCAGTCATTTGGTGGACACCTTTTCTTGTAATTTGACCTGAGTTATTGTGATGGTGAAATTAAAATATTGTAAGTATACAGGTGTGTAGTATGAAGGTCGAATAAATGGAGGAAAATTAAATTCTATTGTTTATGTAATTTCGTGGACGAGTTAGATGAATTTGGAGGTGATTTCTAAACTACAAAGAATGAAGAAAAATAGACAAGTGAAGAAATATTGATTTAAACTTCAATCCTTTTCTCACAGAAGGATCCAACTATTTGTCATGGAAGAGTTGTTGAGAGTTAAATCAAAACTCCTTCACAAGTTCTAAACAATGGAAAAACAAAAAAACAGAAAAACAAATAGAAATTCAGATAAAAATAAAATAAAATTAAGATAGCCGCTAAAACTAATTAACGGTCTATCACTAGTGAAAAAGGAAGAAAAACTTAGATATTAATGTCTAACAAAACTAATTGATGGAAGCCACAATTATCTAAGTGTAAATAAAAAAACAGAAAATAGAAGAAAAAGAAGATCTTTATTCTACACTAGAAATTATGAGATATGAGATATCTTTTACAATGAATACATCTGGGTATTTATAGAGTACAAGTTGTTTCCCATCAAAAATTTACAAAATATGTTGCCATAACAATAAATATCTTCTCTTTGATCATGTGAATATAAATATTCATTAGAGATATCTTGTCTTCAGATCTTTGACATGTGGCATGATGGGTGATGGAGATTTGAGGATGATTTGTTGATGTGAATCAAATCCATGATAAATTGGCATAGTCATCTGAATGTGATTGCTTGATTTGATTGGAAGATTTTGATTTATTGTGATTTGATTGGAAGAAGAATTGTGATTGATTGGCAGATTGTTGATTTGTATGTATACAATCAATCACAAGTATGTTCATATGTATATGTATATTTTCTCAATAATCCTCCATTTTCATATGCAAAAATAATGTACTTTCCAGGATTCGAACTCAACTCCTTCCTAGGAGATGCCTTAACCACTCAGCTACAACTTCTTTTGTTCAATCGTTTTAGAGCAGCTGGTATAATCCAATGCAAATCTTCCTTTTTCTTCTATTTTGCTCCATTTAACATGAAGGCTCCTCAAATCTGTATATCTGCAGAAACACTCAAAAATACCCAGTGTAACATTTATTTATATACAACAAAGGTAAGATATGAGCGCAAAATTAAACACTTTTACATGTCAATCAAATACCCTATACTTATCTATTACTCTTCCTCGAGTAAAACAAAAATAAAAACTAAACTAGGTAGGTCGCACTTTCGTAGGAATAACGATTGCATTAAGCGTATGCAACAAGCCGTTAAACCTCTAGGTGTCCCTTGTAGGATGAGTGGTGTCTCATGAGGGTTTTCAGCGGATGCTACCCACAAAATCCAAATGCAATATGTGATGATTCTAATGCAGTTACATGAATGCAACGAATATATACAAATGACAACATGACTTATTTCAGAATAGTTGCAACACAGTAATGTTTACAAGTCTGAGTCATTTTCTAGAAATTTTTGTTCCTCAACTAGTCACAATTTTCCAACATAATTCAAGATTTCATACGTTAAACTCTAGTTTGGCTAGTTGGTTCGGTTGACAACATAGTGCAGCCATGAAATAGATTCTTTGTTTGCTTGTCATAGTTTGCAAAGTGGTATTGTTATTTCCTTTTGTATAACTAGTCAAATCATTAAAGTCAAGAAGGTGCTTGGGTTTCAATTGCTTACTCTCTCTTTATTTGCAAAAATAAAAATCTATACACCTAACTTAAAAGACTAAGGTATACCACCCATGCACTGCCTCATGGGCTTACGTGAGAGTCAGGACAGAGCTTGGCGGATTATGCAGACCGATGCTGACTATGTCCACAAGGTGTCAGTAATCCTTAGGTGTGCAACTTGTAAAATGAGACCAAGGTATACCACCCATGCACTGCCTCGTGGGCTTACGTGAGAGTTGGGAAAGAGCTTAGCGGGTTTGCACACCAACGCTAGATGTACTAGCAATGTTGGATACCCTTGGAATTTTATTATTATGTTTGTTTTGAAGAGAGAGTTATGCAAAATCATCTTAGCACTTATTAAGTTTACTAGAAAAAACAAGTGTCAATGCAAGTACTTCAAAGCAACCACTTCTAAACAAAGACTATAATTTAGAATAGATTTCATAACCATCACCTATGAGTCTCCCTATATACTAGTTACACTATTGTCGTTCGTAATTCAACTTACGTTTTCGATTCGATATTAGTGATTCAAAATTTTTTCCATCCCATGAATAAAATTATTTAACTTACTATGTCATGACTATTTAAAATAAATCAAAGTTTGGGAAATGAGATGAATATTTAAAAAAATTGAGGTGAATAAAAAAATGATGTATTTTTTTTGAAGAAAGAAAAAAAATGAATGAAAAAGATGAAATGCAATGCAGACCCTCCCCCACACTTAGTTGAGACAGTGTCCGCACTGTAAAAATGTTTCCTAAATTTGAATGAGAGTACCCAAAGATGGATGAGGTGTAAAATGATTTGTAAAATGAAATGCAATTTAATAACTAAATGCGGACATGGATCATACATAAAATGTGATTTGTGAAAATGATGAATGAATCGCGATGAAAGCCTACATCTTTCTCCCCTACACTTGTTTTTAGCACTATTCTTAGAGTTTGCACTGAAATGGAGAATAGACTCGATGAATGGTTTGTCGTTATGCTTAGATTTAAAATCAGGTGTGTCCCATAGTAAAACTCTAATTATAAAGATTTTATCAACACACAGGTTCATGTGTTCCAAATATTTGTCATTATAATCTCATACATTTGTGTGACTAAGCACGATTTCATGCAAAACACTAGAGTTTGTATGTTAATTATCAATCATCGGTTTTTTTTTGAAATGGTACTTAGATACAACATGTCATTGGGACAACATAACACAAATCACATGACAATATATGTTCGAATCACGCTCGCAAGTTTCGGACTCATGACATCTTGCACCAAAGTCGAATCACTTAGCCACTGGGACAATGGTTTTGTTTGTAATTCAAAACTCAAGTCTAGTAGTGAAGTGTGTGAATCAAGCATGTTGTTTATTTTAGAAATATATTTGTATTCATCGAAGTCAGAGTTAAAATGGTTTAATCATGCATTCCATGCTTCAGTAGTATCACTAAACTTATCGTTCCCAACCATTTGAACCATGTTGATTTCTTCTAAGTTTGAAAAGTTTAAGAAAAAATGGTTTTTACTTCAAAATAGTAAAAAATAATACTAAATTGTACTATATTAGTTGACTGACTCAATTAGAAGGGGGAAGATGGTCTTATGGCCATTCACGTATAGTATAAAATACTAAGGAATATGACCAATGTTTTATGGGTAGTATGCAACCTCTTTTGCTAATAGTTCAACAAATTGAACTACTCTATATCCGCGATCTAACTATTTGAGACAGGCAATTTCATAAAATATAATTTTTTGATTTTTATTATTTTGAAATTCAATTACAAATTCGCGACCAATTTAGCAAAGACCAATTAAAATTGCAAATAAAAAAATTGTACAAGTATCGTCGATTTACAATTTGCAACAACCTGTTTTTACAAGCAATTTTTCACAAAAGCATTGTACTTGTAGAGAAAGGAAATACTTTCATAATTAAACTTGACGTCCAATGTTGCTTGATAGTGCCAAAAACTTGATGGCGTTGGAGTGTTTGTAGGTTGGATTGACGATCATGATGTTGTGATATTGTTTGGTGAAGGTGATGGTCTGTAGACGGAGTTTGAAGAAAGGAATGTTTTATGTAAAAGGAAAAACCAAAATAGAAAATTTGTTTTTTTAATCTTGCTTTAGATGGAATTGATTTACCAAATCTAATAATCAAGAAAACTTTTATAAATATGAAAAAAAAAAGAAAAAAAAGTTGCAAAAGAGAAATAAGCACAAAAAGGATTTTTTTTGTAGTAAAAATACTACTAGATATGTTTTTTTGTTGCAGTATAAACACTGCAAAAATAAAAGGATAAGCAATGTAAAAAGAAGAAAGTTTTTTTAGTGGGAGCAACAAAGGAAGGAGAATTGTAAAAATAAGAAATAGACGAAAGGAAATTAAAAAAAATGCAATTTTTTTTGTTGCAATTAAAACACTAAAATATATGTAGCCTAAAATAGGCAAAGGGAAAAAAAGTAAGAAAAAAAATGAGAAGAGACTTTGTAAACTAAAAAGAAGGAAACAAAAATAAGAAGAGATTGTGTAATCTAAAAGAAATGAAATAAATTACCAAATCTGTAAACAGATTGATAATGATTTGTTTCTTTTTTTCATTCTTCTCTTGATTCGATACACAAAAACAAAAACAAAAATAAATAAAAAACTAACTCGAATAAAAAATTAAATAAACAGTAAAATTTAATAATTTTCTTCCCGGCAACGGTGCCAAAAACTTGATGGTGAAATTAAAATACTGCAAGTATACAGATGTGTAGTATGCAGGTCAAACACAGGGAGGAAAATTAAATTCTATTGTTTATGTAATTTCGTGGGCGAGTTAGACGAATTTGAAGGTGATTTCTAAACTACAAAAAATGCAGAAAAATAGACAATTGAAGAAATATTGATTTAAACCTAGTCCTTTTCTCACAGAAGGATCCAACTATTTGTCATGGAAGAGTTGTTGAGAGTTAAATCAGAACTCCTTCACAAGTTCTAAACAATGGAAAAACAGAAAAAATAGAAAAACAAACAGAAATTCAGTTAAACAAAAAATAAAATTAGGATAGCCGCTAAAACTAATTAACGGTCTATCACTAATGAAAATGGAAGAAAAACTTAGATAATTATGCCTAACAAAACTAATTGATAGAAGCTACAATTATCTAAGTGTAAATATAAAAAATAGAAAATAGAAGAAGAAGAGCTTTACTCTACACTAGAAATTATGATATATGAGATATCTTTTATAATGAATACACCCAGGTATTTATAGAGTACAAGTTGTTTCCCATCAAAAAATTACAAAATATGTTGCCATAAAAATGAATATCTTCTCTTTGATCATGTGAATATAAATATTCATGAGAGATAGTCATCTGAATGTGATTGCTTGATTTGTTTGGAAGATTTTGTTTGATTGTGATTTGATTAGAAGAAAAATTGTGATTGATTGGGAGATTGTTGATTTGTATGTATACAATCAATCACAAGTATGTTAATATGTATATGTATATCTTCTCAATAATCCTCCATTTTCATATGCAAAAATAATGTGCTTTCCAGGATTTGAACTCAACTAATTCCGCCATTAGGAGATGCCTTAACCACTCAGCTACAACTTCTTTTGTTCAATCTTTTTAGAGTAGCTGGTATAATCCAATGCAAATCTCTCTTTTTTTTCTCTTTTGCTCCATTTAACATGAAGGCTCCTCAAATCTGTATATCTGTCAAAAATTCCCAGTGTAACATTTATTTATATACAACAAAGGTAAGATATGAGTGCAAAAATAAACACTTTTACATGTCAATCATATTGCAACAACCAACTCAAACATGCAGTTTCCTAAGAATAAGTATGCATATGTTTTAACTCCCTAAGGCATTGTAGAAAATGCGTGGACACTTTATTCCCAGACTTATCACAACAGACTAAATACCTAATCATGTACAAAAGGTATGCTATCGCACAATGTGTCTTACGTTCATCACTATCCAACTTTTTGGAACGTTCAAACTAACTTCTCAACCATTCCAATCTAATCTTCTTTTCACCTGCCAATACAACAATAGCGGTTGCCTTGTCAACCCCAAGACATCGATACAGCAGGTCATTCACATCACTATAACTAATACCCCTAGATCCTCCAAGGGGTCCTATCATAATCCTTCCTCCAGTTGGAAGGCCGGTCATATGAACGAATTCATCACTAGTAATTCCCATTTCATCGAAGGGAATATGAAATGTGTTTGTTTCAGGATAAAATCTTTCGACAAAGGAATTGATAAGAACTTTATCATGTTTTTCTTGGTCATGCATTACTAATTGATAAAATCCTGAATGAATAACTAGATCCTTTACAAAAGAACATTCCTCTTGATAATCCCATAACTTTTGTGTTCCAACATGACTATGAACTTTTACTATTCTGGTTTCTCCCATGGTTCCTAAATTATATATACATTAATTGATAAATATAAACTAATAGCTTTAACTCAGTCCTTGACCTCATAAAAAGTAAACTTACATCGGAGTTCCAAATTTTATGAGCTATACAATCTTTGAATGCGAAAAGTAGTGATGGTTGAACTTCAGATTCAAATGGCTGAGGGGATGCTTGTTTTCTCATACTTTTACCTTTCTTTTTTACTTATCCTCATTGTCTCTTCCTTTACCTCTTCATCTACATTTTTGTCATCTTTGTCAGCTTTGTCACCTTTTTTCCCTACGCTTTCCCCCTTATAGGAACTACTCTCTTCATCAGTTTGATTGTCAGGTTTATTATGTTCTTGTTGCCTCGTACTCTTACCTTTCTTTTTACTTGTCCTCGTCATCTCTTCCTCTATCTCTTCATCCTCTACATTTTCGTCATCTTCGTCGCCTTCGTCACCATCACTAGTATTTATCTCCTTATCAGAACTACTACTCTCATCAGCACTTTGATTTTCACTTAAATTTTGTACAGGTTCATTGTATTTTTGTTCATTTACATCCACTTCTTTTCCTTTTTGCTCTAGCAATTGTTTTTGCCTTTCCATGGCTAATTTCTTTTGATTTGAAGTCGTGAATGGTACATGAGTAGACATATATGTTTTTTGGTTGCAAATAAACATACAGTTGAATAGGTTAAAAATGGCAGGGTAGCATCGTATTCACAACACTATGCCGGTAAGGATGTGCATTACAATATAAACAAAAACGACAGTACATTACCGAAACAAAATACAACAACATTAATGTTCTATGTTTGCTTCGGCAAAGGATCGCTGTTTAATATGCTGATTTTCGACATGGTTGGGCCGCATAATATAAAAACATCAATATGTTACTGAAACAAAACACTATAGCATTAATGTGCTATTTGCTTCGGCAAAGGAAGGTCGTTTAATAAACTGATTTTCGGCACTATATACCACCGTTTTATAAAGTAAAAATAATAACACCCCAACCGTTTTCTTCATCTTCACCAACTACAGTTCGTCTTCACCAACTACATGTTCATGTCGAAACAACAACAAAATTCAAAACCCAAAAAACATGTACCTTTCCAATATTCTCTCTATAATGTTGGGATCGGGCCTCTTCCGTTTAGTGGTCTTTGTACGCACCATTTTCGAAATTCTTCAAAACTCCTAAACATTGATTTTTTCAACAGTGAAGTAACGAAAAGTAACGTTTGAACAAACCCAAATTTTCGGCTCTATAGTAATGTAAATAAAAGGGTAAAATTGTACGCGAGATAATATAAATTATTAAATAAAAGCCCTCCACTAACAATTATAAAATGGATAGGAGTTTTCCTAAAATTTCCCCCTTATTCAAAAGTGGAGTCCCTTTAACAATTCCCGAATATAATATGCAATTGCAAGTAGCTTTCGAAAAGTTTGAATAAAAAAGTGCAAATTGATCTTTATGAATTAGACATTGCTTTAATAGCAAAATTAGTGTTATTGATCGTTCGTCGGCTATTGAAGTACCGATGATGCTAGTAACGACGGTACATTTTCATATAGAATGAAAGTACTAAAACGTATGCTGTTAAAGAAAAGTTTCATCTTAAACTCTTAAGTCATATGGAAACTTTTTCACGTATTTTGTGATTTATTTTTTCTTTGTCCTTGCTTTGAATTGTTTGTGCACACACACTGCATATGAAGATTCATTTCAGGTGACGATTAAGCAGATCGTAGTAGTGAATGATTGGCAATAAATATGGTATAATTTTCTGCAAAAATTACAAAATCAAATATTTGCTCTATGTCACTTTATATGGAAATAAAAAATATGAATGCGTTAATTTTGAAAATTACTTGAAAAGAAAAGGCAAATAACATATCAAACTATCTTTTCTTCCAATGTCACCAGATTCACTCGATTTTTCTTTATATAAATTTCCAAAATTTACGTTTACCGATTGGTCTTGCCCTAATAATCCATCAACAACGAGTAAACGTTTCTTATCGTTATATTTGATGCAATCTTGTGAAGTTTCTCACTTTATTATTACAACAAATAGGGGCACATGAAAAGTAACACCTAATTTGGCATAGATCATTCTTACATTACTGGAAAAGGATGAAAATACTTGCTTGGTGATACTACGTCCTGCGATAAATAAAAAAGTCACCGACATTTACTTTTAGAAATTGGTGGAGTGTCTATAGCTTACTAGCTACAAAAAGTTACCGATGCCATACCAACGTTATATACAAGGCATCGGCGTGGTGTCGCTCCCAACTATATCTCTCCAATGTCAACCTCTCCTTCTCTATTTGCAAACGGAAAAAAAATGAAAACACTACCCCACGTTGTAGAGCAAATCCCACCATACCCAGCGTCGAAGCCCCCCATATTAACCCCAACTCCCCCACACCATCCCCGGCACCGAAGCCCCACATAACACCCCTCCGGTGCACTACCCGTAGCCCTCCCCTTGCCACATCTGCAAGCACCGCCCCCCTAGCTATCCACAAGCAGCATGCCGTTGAAGAAACCCCGCAAACAACATCGCTGCAACCAACCATCGCCGCAAGCATCCTGCCTCCATCGATATGATTAAATGCTCTCGTTTTTATTTTGTTTAATGCTGCGATTTGATAAGGTTTGTTGTTATAATTTCTTGGCAAAGGGTAGTAGATATAGATACGTTAGTATGATCATTCGTATTGTTATAAATTGTTCGCTGAGGTCATTACTATCGATATGATATTATTAATGAAAACTTTTAGATGATTTTTTTGAGAAAAATGAGTGATCCTCCGTTAGAGGTGCGCACTCATATAATTTTATCCACATTCAATAATGGGGATGCCAACAAGTTTGATAGGTAGCAAACCACATCTCCCGTCTCCTGCCCCACCACAACAAAGAAAAGAAAAGATCCCTCCCTTCCTAAACATATACCCGTCTAACCATGATAGACCGGGCCAAGACACAAAACATAACTGTAACAACCCGGAATTTTGGTCATCAATTTTGAATATTGAACTAATTTTAAATATTGAAATATATGGATTATTTTTAAAATTAATAACTAGAATTCAAATATGGAGATTATTTAAAATGTTTGAATAGTAATTTAAGATATCAAGATTTTGAATTAAATATTTATTTAATGGGTTAGTGGTCTTATTTAACTCCTTTTAAATTAATAACTATTAACTCTGAATCAATTTGTAAATTTATTTACAGTAACAAATGGTTCGAATAAATAATAAGAAAATAATTTTTTAATATAACAACTCGATTTTTATTGACATATTTTTAATTTACTTTATTTTATTTTTTCCATATTTTTTAATTTAGAAAATATTTAAATTATCGTTTGACGATTTTTCGACAAACAACAATGTTTTGGTGATTTTACGAAATCGAATAACTAGTGTACATTATTATTATTTTATGATCGCATCGCTGTTCTAAGTGTAACCGTATTTTTGTTTTTGTTGTTCACGGTTTATATGTGAACGGAATTTTGTGTAGCGAAGTGCTGGAAATTGTTTTATAAACTAAACTAAACCTTTGGAAAATTCAACTCTTCTCATTTTCTATGTTCCCCCTTTCTTTTGTTTTTCCCTCTCTTCCTTTGCTATAATTATACGAAATGAGAAACCAAGAAACATAGTGAACTCCATACTTTAAAAATCAAGATCTAGAAATCTACTCAAGGAAAAATCATAAAAACAAACCTCTTTGATCTCGTACTTGATGAGAGCTTCATTCTGACATGCTTATGGTTGAGTGCGTCGTGTTTTGGTGAAGGCCGAAGTTGAGTAGGCAAACTAGGGTTTGGGATTTTAGCGAATTCGGGTAGCGATTGTTGAATTGGAGTTTGGATTTGGGTTCGGGGAGTGGAGAAACTCGTTTGGGTGAAGTTTGGTGAGTCGTAGTCCTTTGGAGCAAAATGCGCCATGGTGGTGGTCGCTCGTAGGCTGTCAGGTCACAATAAAGGGTAGGGCTTTAGGCGTGATGAGGTGGTGACCGACGAGTCGAGTGCAAGAAGAGGAAGTTGATGGTGATGGAGGAGTTGAGGTTCATCGAGTGTGGTGGGAAGTCAAGCATGTGTGTACATGATGAAGGGTTGTATATCTTGTATAGGATATAGGGATATGCGAATTTGAGAAGAAAAGGGATTAGTTGGGGTAGGTAATTAATTAGGGTTAATTAATTAATTAATTCTTAAATAATTCGAAACCTTATAAAATGAACATCTATTTCATACAAGGTCCAAATCGAACGCGGTCAGTCGCGTTGGATTTGTAATGACCTTGGCTATGATTTGGAGCTTAATTCATGGAGGTTGGAGCTATTGAAATTCTGTGCTAAAATCGAACGCTCCAATCCAGAACGCTTCAATGATAACTGAAATTTTGGTGAGTATGACTCACCTCTTTAGATAAACCAGTATGTGATATAGTAGATAAAATTTACTTTTGTGTTTGGATGAAAGATTGCTTGATTTGGTTAAATAGTCATTTTGAAAAGCGATTGACTTTTAAATTGAAAAACAGTAAATTTAGTAAAGAAATTCAGATTTCTCGAAATTATGATTTTTAAATTTCAGTTATATTCCTATTGTTTTATTTTAGTTATAACCTTGTTATATGGATTGTTAATTGCTGAATCTTGATTATTTAGCACTATTAGTTACGGCATTGTTATATGTTCAAAACTTAACCCTCGTAACGATAAAAATCAATAACAACATTGGTTAAGTGCTTTAGTGGCTATTGGCCTCAATTTAGTATTTTGAAATACTATTAGTTGCCGTTTGGCTTGAAATTGGTTTTTGATTCGGAGAATGATTTTAAATCTAGCCTTTGGGTTTTCTGGAATATTTTTATTTAAGCGAATTTTGAACTTTTCTATTTTACCCCAACCTTTCTATTTGTTATTTCTAAATCATTCAGAAATGTTTTAAAAGTTGTTTAACTATTGTTTAATATTGTTTTAAAAATTGTTTATTTATGTTTAATTGTTTGAAGTTAATTATCAATATTTTAATATTGTAAAAAGTTATTATTTAAATAATTAATATTGTATGAAGATAATTAATAATTATTATTTATTAAAAATGTTTTGGAATTTATAATAGTTATTTATTAATAACGTTTTGGAAAATTATTTATTAATAATGTTTTGAAAGTTAATTATTATTATCATTTATTGTAATAATGTTTGAAGATTAATTATTATTGTTTTATTAATAATGTTGAAATTATTAACTATTATATTTATAATGTTTGAAGTTAATAATTATTACTTATTAGTAATGTTTTGGTACTAATAATTATTATTATATAAAAATGTTTTGAAGTAAATAACAATTATTTATTTATAATGTTTTGAAGTTATTAATTATTGTATTAATAATGTTTTGGAGTTAATAAATTATTTTATTAATGATGTTGGAAAGTTAATTTTTTTTTTGAGAAAAATGTATGATCCTCTAAAATAGAGGAGAGCACACATGTAAATATGTATACATCTTAGGAGACAAGGTGCTGCCATCATGCCTGACAGGTAGCTAATCAAAGTACAAATAACAAAGAAAATGACTTAGGTACCCCTAGAATGAGCTCCAACAAGGCCACCGTCCATTACACCGAATATCGAGCTCCGGCAAGGCCACCGCCCGGTATTGAGATGTTAGAAGTACCTAAACACTATGGAACATCTCAGAGCCAATGATGCTAGAAGCCAGCTCCAACTGAGAAGGAAACGCCACGCTGCAGATTCGGAAGAAAAGGAAATGCGAATGATCTGGAATGGAAATCCCAACTCTATAGACTCGGCATAGCTAGAGGGAGCGCCTCTCTGAAAAGTGAATCCACCAGAAAGAAGAATGCCATAATGAAGATGTAGAAGAACTGAGAAGAACACCTCACTGCAAACAACAATTCTGCCATCAGCAATCCTGTGAACCTGCAAAAAGAATCTAACACCATTTCTGGCCCAAACCTGTATCTGAAAAGGAACTAAAGAAAATAATAAGAATAATACACATATATGTATATAAATATAATATATATATGTATGTATTAATGAAATAAAAGTAAAGATATAATAGCTAAGCTAATAAAACAGAATTAAGTAAAATAAAAAACTAAAAAGAATCCATAATCAAAAGAAATTAAAGATCTATAAACTAAATCAAAAAACAAACTAAAACTAAAACTAAAACTAAAACAAATTAAAACTTATTTGTATGGTCCTTTGATCAAAAGGATATTATTATAAATAGTGAAATCATCATTTAAATCTGAAAAATGTTAATACTACAATTATTAATGCCAAAAATATTGTTTTTATGTTTAAATAACTTAATATTATTACTTACCATATTAAGATATTCTTTAAAATGATTATTTTTAGCTAGTTTGTATTTTGGATTCGAAGTCCAATTAAAACAAAATGGAGAAATTATAAAAATCAATTTATTAAAATAACTATTATTAAAAATTCTTTGATTCTCTCAAACCAAATATTCCAACAAATTATAATGAATAAAGTGTCAAGTAAAAATCTATTTTTCATTTTAAATTTAAATCTAAAATTATTCCAATAGTAATCACATTCAAAAATTTTAGTTGTAAAACTAAAGTTAAAGATTTTAAGAGTATAATTCAGAATATAATAAGTATCCATGCAATAAAAGTATATATGTTTAATATCTTCAAAATGCAGATTACAAAAATAACATTTATTATCATTTTGCATATTTTTTCTTTTTAAAAATTCTATAGTATTTAGTTTTCCATGCATAATGAACCACATATGAATTTTATATTTAGGAGGAGCATTTGTTTTCCAAATAAATTTAAAAGAGTTATAGGTTACATCCGAGAAGTTAAGAAATCTATAAAAAAGAAGTAGAAGTATATTTCTTACTCTTATCCCATTCCCAACTAAAATTATCCTTTTCATTATCAATATTATATAGATTCAATCTAGCATAAAGCAAAGAAAGTTGCCTAAGAGTATTACCTACTAAAATTCTATTAAAACTAAAATTCCAAGGGGGGTTATTTTTGGAAGAAAAAATATCTATAATTAAAGCATTCTTAAAGTTACAAATTTCGTAAAGCTCATTAAATTCTATCTTAAGAGGGATAACTGAAATCCAACGGTCATGCCTAAAAGAGGTACTATTTCATGAATGACTATTGTATTAGTACCTAGATTAAAAATTTCATGACATTTTAAAATTGATTTTCAAAAAGTAGACAATTTACAATTAACTGTAGGAGTAATTTGATGTAGATTATTACTACCATTGTAGTAATATTTAGTAATGATTTATTTCCAAATAGGATTATCATTACTATCCTTAAATTTCCATAACCATTTACCTAACAAAGACAAATTCATGTTACGCAAATTAATGACTCCTAAACCACCTTCCTTTTTGGATTTACAAACAGTTTCCCAAGTAACTAAACATTTAATACTACTATTAGAGTTTTTCCCACTCCATAAGAAGTCCCTTCTTATTTTATCAATTTTGTTAATCACCCAATCTGGAAAAGATGCATAGCCATCCAATAGATCGGGAGAGCTGATAAAACAGAGTTTATAAGAACTACTCTACCCGCTCTCGATAAAAATATCCCGTTCCAATTAGAAGTCTTATTTTTAATTTTATCTATGATTATAAACCAGTCATCATGTTTAAGTTTAGTTGGTTAATCAAAAAACTAAGATAATCAAATGGAAAATTCATAGTTGTAGAATTAAGTGCATTAGCAACTAAATTTTCAACCTTTTCAAAATCATTTAAAACTAAAACCGAACTTTTATCAAATTTATTTTTAAACCTGATAGAAGTTCAAAACTATATAAAATAAATTTAAGAGTAATAACATGCCTAGGCAAATGAGAGGAAAATAGTAACGTATCATTCGCAAATTGAAGGACATATATACCGTTACGCGAGATTTCGTTGCCAACATTCCCCAAAGATCCATTATCAACCACTTTTTTAATTATCTTAGCGAAAACATCTGCGGCTAAGTTAAACAAGAGAGACGATAAAGATCACCTTGTCTTAAACCTCGCTTAGATTGAATTTTATTACCTAAAATACCATTAACCATAATACTAGAGTTACTAGTTCTAAGTAAATTCATAATCCAGCTAATCCATCTATGACTGAAACCTCTAACATGAAACATATCAACTAGAAAATCCAAATCTACCGAATCAAAAGCCTTCGCAAAGTCCAATTTTAAAATCGCACAAGTTATATTATTCTTACAATATTGATTAATGAATTCTTGAACAACAGCCACATCATCAGTGATATTTCTCCCCTTAATGAAAGCAGTTCGTGAACAGTCAATTAGATCGTTCATTCTTATACTAAGTCTATTAGCTAAAACTTTTGAAATAATTTTAACGGAACAGTTAACTTAGGAAATAAGTCTAAAATCTTTTAAATTATTAGCACCTACGTTTTTGTGCAATAAAATAACATTTGCAAAATTAAATCTTCCTAGTTGCAATTTTCCATTATAGAATTCGTTAAACATGCTAATTAAATCGAGTTTTAAGACATCCCAAAATATTTTGTAAAAGAAAATAGGGAACCCATCTGGACCCGAGGGTTTATCACCAGGCATGTCATTAATTGCTTTCCAAATTTCCTCTTCAGAAAAAGAATTATCTAACTCAGAAAGGTCAATGCGAGAATCAAAAGGATAAAGATCATTCTATCTAGCATTAATTCTATGCTTATTACTATTACCAAAATATCTCTATAATAGTCGGTAAAAGCCTTATTAAGATCTCTTTGATCGACCAATTCTTCGTTATTCATAAAAATAGAATTAATCGTATTACTACATTTTCTAACATTAGCCATATTATGAAAAAATTTGGTATTATTATCACCTTCATTTATCCATTGAATTCTAGATCTCTGTTTTCACATAACCTCCTTTTTTTTAAATTGAATTAAGTTCTTCTTTTAGATTAGCAAGAACGTTACGCTCACCTAGATTTAATTATCTAGTTTCTTCTATCTTGTTTATGTTAAGCATTTCGGAAAGAATGTTTTCCTTTTTAACCTTAATACTACCAAAAATATTCTTACTCCAATTTTTAATAAAGTTCCTAAGACCCCTAAGTTTTAAAACAAAATTTTTAGCAAAATTATCCCTATTTCTAATGTTATAAAAACTAATAGAAATCCATTTATTTTTAATTAAATTCGAGAAATTTGGTTCTAATAACCATGTTTTTTCAAATTTAAAAGATCTATTAATAACTCTATGATAATCGCATGTAAGAATAATAGGACAATGACCAGAATAAGTGTAAGACAAACTAGAAACTCTACAAATAGTAAATTTATTCTCTATTTCATCACTAATGAAAAACCTATCAAGATGAGCAATAGAAGGGGACTCTCTAGAATTACTCCAAGTAAATTCTCTATTAGAGAGGGGAATTTCAATCAAATTAGAATTAATAATAAATTGGTCAAATTCCTCCATTGTAGAGAAATCCCCCTCCCGTGGTGAACGCTCTCCTGTAAAACGCATAACATTGAAATCACCCCCCAAAATCCAAGAACCAGGAGCTAAAGATCTAACTTCTAGACATTCATTCCATAGAATCCGACGATCCATTTTTGAGTTTGGCCCATAAACATTAGAAATATTTAAAATAGAATTATCACTAAAGTTAATTAGAATAATATGCAAAGAGTGTTACTTGAAAATACATTGGAGCAATTTAAAAGAATTATCCCGCCACCCAATAAGTAAACCCCCAGAAGCGCCAACAGATGGTAAATAGGCTCATTTCCTAAAATGATAACCACCAAATCTTCTATAAAAACGAATATCAGGACATTCAATTTTAGTTTCCTGTAAAAGTGCAATGTCAATGGAATAGTCTTTAAAAACTCTTATTTTATCACACTTATCTAAGTCGTGCAAACCTCTGATATTCCAACTAATGATCCTCATAAACCAACAGATCTAGCCCTATCAAGTTCTCTACTTCTAATATACGCTAAATCTATCTCAACATCAGAAAACACAAAAACGGTATCTGTAGCTAACTGGCAAAACTCAAAAGTAGATAAACTACCTAAAGCATGTGATGAATACGTACTATCCAAATCAGACATCATACCTGAGCCTGAATTCGTAGCACCACTCGTGGCGTACAATCAGATAACTCACCCAAAGTCTGAGAATGACCACCACGGATCCTGGCGCTACGATGAACAGTCCCACACACTGACACTGATTTCCTACGTCTGCCTCTCCTGGATAAAGTAGGAACAGATGAAGAAATCCCTCCATGAACAGCAGCATCCAAATTAGATTCGTACACTGAATTTTGAATCACGGTCTTCTCCACTTTCTTATTCACAGCACCAATTTTAACACTATTCTCTCATCCATATTAAAGTCAACAGCTAGTAAACCACTATTTACTTCAACTGGAGCCATATCTAATTCCTATTGATGAACAACAGAGCAACCATCATTCCTTTGAGTATCATGCATCGCATACTCATTAGTATCTGATAACAATTCACCATCCGGTTCCCCAACAAAATCTACCATCTTACAATCATCCCCAATATTGTCCACTGATACAACAATAGTAGATAGCTGATTACCAAACTCAACTCTATCATCTCCAATCGGGTCAAAAGAATATTCAGCGGTATGATCACTATAAGGCACCAAGCACAAAGACAACCCCTCCTTAACACTTAACAAATCAACAGCATCAATACTGTTACGTGCACCATGCATACTGATACCTTCTTGAATATCTGAAATAACCACATCAGAGCAAGTCGAATTACCTACAGCCAATTTTCCTGACTGCGAGATATCATAGATATTTAGAGAAGAATTCACCATGTCAACATTGTTTATATCCACAGCACTTGAATTTAAACCATACTTCATCTTGCAGCAAGCCAATCGATCCATCAAATTATCATCGGTACTAATTAACAGAGAGTTATCCATTCTATCCATTGAATCCACATCAGAACTAACTTTCCGAGAAGAAATCCCTAAGCCTATACTGTTTCCATCCACAACAAATAGATTTTTACCATAGCACACCGTACAGTTGGCCATTCGATCCATCGAGACATCATCAGTACTAACATTCTGCACAAATATATCATTAACTGATCTCCCCTTTAAAACTGATGAATCAACATGAAAACCTTTTACTTGATGCCCCTTGTTAGATCCATCCCTATTCTCTGTATCTATGTATTCATTACTAACTACTACTTTCCCCACCTTATTTACAACAGAAACGTTGAATCTCTGAGAGTGAACTTCTACATTCCTCTCAACATCAATCAAGTCAGTATTGAGGTCAGCCTACTCCAAAGATGCAAGACAATCAAATTTATTAGCAGTTAATACCATAAAATTCCCTATCTCTCGAGATTTCGTTCTGCATCTATTATTATGAGACTGAATAAAGCCATGTTTTATTTCACTTGTTTTAGAACCAAAGCCCTGATCACCAGAAGATAAGACAACACAGTCATTTGCCTTAGAAGAAAGAGGATCTGCATTACATTGCATAACAGAAGGATAAAAAAGAATAGGGTCAGATCCAAAAAATTCCTCCCTCTTTGCTGTGAAAACAAAATTAGCATCAACATTAAGCGAATAGTCACTAGCCCCATTCAAAACAATCTTTCTATCAACCATCGATCCAGATTCATTTAAAGGACATACAGAATTACCAAAATATTCGTCTGGATCCCTGAATTTATCTCTGCATCCCTTTCCAATATTAACCGAATTGACTGCATCAAAATGTACAAACATTTCCTCTAGAAATTTAATACCTTCAGTTCTCTGTAACCATAGAAGATCAAGCAAAATCCCCTTCAACTTCATACATTTTAATACAAACTGAAACCCATGATCGACCAAAGATGGAGAGGAATTCTGTCAGAGGAAAGAGCTAATTTCATCGAACATTCACTTTTCTTATGGCCAAACTTTCCACACCAAAAACACCTGAGTGGATCACGACATTCTTTCCCTATATGATTACTATACCCACACCGAAAGCAAAAATTTCTCCCTCTCTTCGAATCTATCCAATTCTTGAATCTGGAAAATTGGACAGTCGATCTCCATTGAGGTAGCGATCGATTCTTAACTACCTCCGCATAAGAGCGACTTAAAGGTGCAACATGATTATGATGCGAAATCGAATTTGTTGGAATCGAATTTGATTTTGGAAAGAGCGACGAAGAAGATTGATGAAAGCTAGAAACCAAGTATTTATTTAGGATGTTTAAAGTAAATTAGTTTATCTAATTAATTGTATTTATAAATAATAAATTGATTTATAAAAGGAATTTCATTTAATAAAAGAGATTTATTAAAGAGTTTATAAATGAAAATGGGGTTTGGATTTATAAGAATTTTTAAAAGGATTTATTAAATTTTTTTATAAAGGATCTTTAAAAATGAGTTTTATAGATTTGTAAAAGAGTTTCATAAATGGCTTTAGAAATTTATAAAAAAAAAAGAGTTTTATAAATTGTTTTAGAGATTTATAAGGGAGTTTATAACTTGAAAGGAGATCTTGAAATCTACGAAGAAGTTTTATAAAAGATTTTTGAATATTTATAAAAGAAGTGCTATAAATTAATTTGGTTATTTATAGAAGAGTTTTATAAATGGTTTTGGATATTTATAAAACGAGTTTTATAAATAAACTTGGAGATATATTTAAGATTTTTATAAATTAATTTGGAATTTTAGTCAAAGAGATGTTCATAAATGAAAGAGATTTATTAAAAATGATTTATTGAAGAAATTTATAAAAGAAATAAAGATTAGATTTCCCCAAATTGACCTTCTAAATTTTGGTGGTGTGGACATTCGTTCCATGCTTAACACCTAACGAATAGTATTTGGGTTTATCCTTATCTCCATTTCTTTTAAAACAATAGTTATTTTAATCATTTGATATGATTTTGAAATAAGAAATCTTTCATACTGTTTTGTGAATATACTTGTACAGTTATACTATTGAGATAAGTATATGAATATATTTTCTAAGTAGGGAAAATATAGTGTTTTTGTGAATACCGTTGAGATAAGTATATGAATACATTTTCTAAATAAGAAAATTATAGTGTTTTTTTGTGTGGATATACTTATACTGTTGAGATAAGTATATGAATATTTTTCTAAGTATTGAAAGGAGTATATAGAGTTTGTGAATATATCTTTGTAAAAGTAATTTGATACAAGTATTTACAAAGTGATTTTAATTAATGAAAGGATTAATTAAAGAGGTTAGTGGTTGTTTATGTGCTTTACCAATGTTGGTTTTCTTATGAAAATAAATCCCTGATTTGATTTTTATTTTTATTTAATAGTTAAATAACTGACTATCAAACTTGGCTAGTTTTAAACTATCGTTATCAGTTCGGGGAGACCGGGATCATATATTTTATACGAAAACCACTTCGAACCAGCATAAGCATTCGAATGGAAGACATCTTAATGATGGTTTTGAAGATAGAGTTCTTTGATGTACAAGGGCTACTTGCTACTAATCCTGAGGGTGATTCCAAAATGGATATAGTAGAACTAGTGCCTTCGGTTTCATTCAGACCCAGAATGTACTTATATGGATGAATGCTAGCATTGCACTACTACTTGGAGGACAGTGTTAGCATTCCAAGTGGGATTGCTATCAGAAAGGTAAAACGTAGCCTCAAGTCTCATTAACTTGGAATGACTAAAATATGGGATATGCAGCAGGGGCAACGACCCAGAATTTCCATCAATTGAAATTCGTATATTTAATTAATTTTAAATATTAATAAGTAAGATTTGGAAGTCGAATTAATTTAATTTCGATATAGTGATTTAATTTGGGCGATTAAATTATTAATTTAATACTTGAAATTGGGTAAATAATTGAAATCTGAATTTAATGTGTATGAAAATGATTTATAAAGTTATATTAAATCATATTGGAGTTATAATGGTGTTATAGAACTTTTAAAATTGAATTAAAAAGTTAAATTGTGAAAATTGAATATTTTAATATTTAATTGACTAGTGAAAATAGTCATTTTTCAAACATTCTCGGATTTCGACGAAACCAGTTTCATCGGATCCGTAATGTGAAATTATTATATGGTTTCAAATTTCGTGTCAATCGGATGTACGGTTTGTCCGGGGCAAGCCAAAACGCATCGAAATCGGTTTAAATCGATTTGATTTAAAATTGATTGTTTAATTCCGTAACTCGCACATACGATCGAATTAGATCCCGAAATACATTCCATTGTGTTTGGAACGTGGGGTAAACCTTAGAAACGCCAGCCGGCACGCTTCGTTTGGAGTTCGGAAAAATTCGGATGAATAGTGTTTTTGAGTTTTTCTATAAAAGGACCCATCCTCTTCACAAATTGCAAACCCTACTCAGAAAACCCTAGCCGCCGCCTGTGCTATTTTCAATGGCCAGAAACATGCGACCTTCTTCCCCTCCGACCTCCTCATCCATTGACTTTCATCGAAAACTCCCAACTAGAAAAACGTAGAGAGCATCGATATCTCTCTATCCAACGGTTAAGATCTGAAATGGCGAAGCATGGAGGCCGGAAATCACTCATGTTCGTGGCCATTTATTCTCGTTTTGCGTACAAAAAGGGAAGGCCGAGCTCTACCCTATTCCAGCCGATGATGGAGTTGATGAAGGCCTTCGAAGTGGCATCGCCTGATCGTCTTCAAACTGCATGAGGAGGTCGCGATTATTGGTTGTTAGTCGGCGGCTATGGGTTGCTATTCACGTTCGTATGCTAGAGGGAAGAAAAGGAATTGCGCGGCCATGATCTAATGATTTGGAATCAACGGTCCAGATTCAATTAGGTTTAAAGATTAAAAGAAAATTGTAAATTTAATTATATTATAATTCGTATAAACTTTAAAAGGTTGTAACTTTGTCATACGAGGTCGGAATTCGACGAAACGACTTGCGTTGACTTCGTTTTGACGAGCACTACGCAATGGAGCTGGATTGGGATTTATTTGAGCTAGTGTGAATTTCAGGTAAAATTAAACGAGTGTTTAATTTTATTCGAAATAAAACGCTACAACCGTTTTAAAAGCAAAGGTGAGAACTTCTCACTCAATCGAATATTTGTTTCGATTTAAATTTTAAATAGTTAGATTTAAAATTGCTTGATTGTGTGAATTGGATGATATTTGTTATCTGTTGTGTTAAATAGACCCTATACGTCGTATATTAAGCGGAGGTTATTTATTAAAAACATATACCGCGATAATTCCATATTGAAATGGAATTGGTATTATATATGTATATAGCAATATATATATATATATATATTGGAATATGTATATATTGGAGTTGTTGATTTCCCGCATTGTATAGCGGATGAGACCCTATTGCGCCGCATAATAGCGGATAATAATTATAAATCCCATATACCGCGATAATTTCACATTGAAGTGAAATTGGTATTGTGCTAACATCTGTGGATGCAGGGAAACAGGTTGGAGGGATCCAACTAGATTCCTCAAACATTTGAATTTATTTCAATGTTGTGTGTTGATTTATTTATGATCGCCGTGTGGTTATATTTGTAAATTGAATGTTGTTGACGGCTATAAATTAGCCGAATATACTTTTGGTATCGATGGATACCAAAAATAAGTGAAAATTGGATTTTTGAAATTTAAGTTGAAAATTTATCGAAAAAATTTATTTTTGATAATTGGATATTTTAAAGCAATTTTAAAAGATAAAGTCTTATTTTTGAACTATATTGAATTTAACTTCAAATTTTGGAAAAAGGGCTAAATAAATGGATTTCGGAAATATCAATTATCAATTGAAGAATTTATTTGAAATTGGATTTTTAATAGATTTGAAGAGATAAAGAAATTTATTTTTAAAAGGAATAATTTTGAAAATGTTGGAAATTTATTTGGTGTCTTGAAATAGATTTGAAAATGTTGAATTGTTTGATATTCCTGTTGTGTGATGCTTTGCGATACATCCTGTTTTGTGTGATTTATTCATCTATGATATGAATATCTGTGATCTGTGATGAAAGATAAGCGTTATATTTTATACCGCTTATCAAATATATTGTTATATTTGATCTGTGATGGTTGAATGTTGTTGCACTATTGTGTTAAACCCGTGGACTACACAATACACACACAAATGTGGATTTCACGTGGGAATCGGTAAGTCACAGTTTTTATCAATTTTGAAAAAATTGAGTTTTTGAATCCAAAATTGTTTGAAATTGAAATTAAAGTTTTTGAAAGCGAGTTTCAAAATAAAAGTTATTTTAAATAACTTAATAGAATTGGAATTTAAATCATTTGATTTAAATTTGAATTCAATATTTTGAATTGAATTCAATAATTTGGGAATTTTGGTTTAAAAGATTGTATAAATTATAAAAGGTATTTATATGGGTTTTTAACCATTAAAAAAAATATGGTTTTGGAAATTTAAATGTATATTCAAGTTTTATACTTGGATGGATTTAACTTGTGTAAAATGTAACCAGTTTCCCAAAACGAAAACTATCTATTTTCAAATAATACTAATGGCTTTCATAAAGTGAAGAGATTTCCAATTTGTATCGAAAACATCTCTAGTTGAAATGAAATTGTAAATAGTTTGGAAAACTATGAATTAACCTTTGTGAAAATGATTAAACCTTATTTTGAAATCTAAGACGATTTTAAAAGGTGTATCTTTTATATTATAAAAGACTTGAATTGGGAATAGTTTTGAAAGCTATAAATTAAATCTTGATTTTAAGATTTAATGGGTTAATCAAATTGAAATGGAAATAATTTGGGAATCTGTGAATGAATCTTTGTGAAACTGGGTAAACTTTATAAAGTAAATCTTTTTGTTTAAAGATTTGAAATGGTAATTTGTTTAAACCATTTAAAGGAAAGGATTTGGGTAATAAGTTGTGACTTAATTGAAATCCCACATCCAGATATTTTGAAACATTGTGCTCACTATTCGGGTTAGCCGGGAAAAGACCTTTGTGTCATATAACCCATTCCGAATTAGTGATACGACGATATGGATCGTATTGAAGACCGGTGATGAAGACCAGATATTTGTGAAAACGATAGGATGACCTATCGATTGTCTTTGCACCGTTAGCTACGGTATTGAGATTTCCTTTGTGATGGGAAGTTTTATCGGGATTGTGAATACTCGGATTGCAAGGGCTTCTTTTGAAGTGCCTTCGGTTCTGTTCGAACCCGGAACAGACTTGTATGGTTACATGTCTGACATTACATTTTGAGATATAAAGCCGATTTCTTTCAAATACATTTTTGTTGGTGGCGGAGAATTTATTCTCTTAGCTTAACACCCTTCTCTGAGACGTACGAGCTCAGAGGTTATGTAGTTGAAATTTATCGGTGATATATTCCCAATTTGGTAATGTGGCATGCTCAGTGTTGCTGTGCGATGATCATTTATTGATCATTTGTGATCAAAGCGTGGCTTTGTGAAAAAGCGTAGCTTTGTGGACGAGACTTCGTCAGAGCCTCACAACCCGGAAATGGTCGAAACAGGAATATGCGGCAAGGTTATGAGGGTCGCTCCCTTTAGGGTATGTCATTTCCTTCTGGAAAAGGGTAGTATCATGGTATGGAGCCCAGATACTTACTCATGTGGACACACTTTATTTATTATGTGTGATGTTGGTTACCGAGCGCTCGGATTAAGGTCCCAAAGGACCGGGGTGTGGCATACTCGAGTAGTAGTTACCTAGTGACAGAGGTAACCCGGCCTTGTGTTGGCAGAGATCCGGTTAGGTTCTCTGGACGTCCCGCCAGAGGCGATCCCATGTGGCAGTAGGAAGTTCCTTAGCCTGACCATTTATTGGAAATCCAAAGAAACAATACGAACCCTTTACGATTGCAATTTGTATAACCTGTCTCCTCAGGAGGCAGCTATAGTAGGCATAATATAATGGTAGCTATGCTGGCTAAGATTAATATTGTATTTTCGAAATGTTTTCTGCACTATGCACTAATAATAATATCAAATCCAATGATTTGCGTAGTAAGCATGTTTGACTATCATAAGAAGAAATCTCCTCCAAGTCTGCGATTGCATTGTGTGTGTGGTGGGAGGTCTTATGGTAGTTTCATTTTCCAAAAGCATTGCGAAATTGTTTTATTTCCTTCGTTGTTGTTGTTTTAAAGATAAACTATTTTAGTTCTCACACCAGTCACCATGACTGACCTGGAGTTTATTGTTTCCTTCCTAAACTCTGGGTGCCCATCAATTTCCACACGGGCAGTCTAGAGTCAGGTTATCAGGTCATTCTGGATTCAGGAGATGCTGTGGAGCTCAGTGGCGAGCTGGATGATGAGGCATAGTATTTGTATATGATATTATTTATTCCGCTGTGTATTCTGTATGAGGACAAGTTTATATAACTGTCCAGTGTTGTATTGTTGTTGTAAACTCTGATGATGATGTAATGTATAAAATGATATAGTTCTTTGATTTAAAGATTATTCATTTATCTATTATATGTTGTTCCGCTGTGATATGTGATATTCTGATATTGTTTCTGTGTTTTCTGTTGTTTCTTCTTTCTTTTTCTTCTGTCTTCTTCTACCTCTTCTTTTTCTCCATAACAATTCGGTTTTCCGGCATTCGATTGCTCGGCAGTTGATACAGTGGACGTATTAATGTCGATTTTCGAGCGACGAAAAATCGCATTCGTTACATTTGGTATCAAAGCATATGGTTAAGCGATAACCATGGCTCTGTTGGGTATTACTCATTAGAGATAGAGTCAGTAGTACTCTAGAATGAGTGTGAGTGTAATAATAGATACGAGTGCATATTTGTTAGTGAATATAAAATTGTTTTATATTGTGATGATTGGTTTATTGAGTAGTATATGGATTCTGGTCGGTATAGTCTGTACAACTCTATCGATAGGGATCTCTAAACACTTGTATAGAACAATTCGGCACGATATTGTTTTAAAAATTGGGTAAATGAAATAATTTTACCTTGATTATATTTTGTATATAAAGGAATAATTTTCCAAGAAATTATTAAAGTGTATATAAATTGAATTGTTTGGTTGTTGAAAATGTAAGAATATATATGAATTAATGAAAGTTGTTTGAATAAATTATATGAGAGTGAAATGACCCACTTAAATTTATTTTTTTAAATATTCAGTGGCCATTTAATCAAGAAAATGTTTCATTCTAATTTTCTTTTATCCAGGATCTTTATGCCAATAAGAATATTGGTTTGTTTAAATCATTTTAAACTTATATATATGAAGATATATAAGCTACTTCCTACTTGAATCAGAGTACAAAAGTTTGGAAGAACTAATTTGTTTGGGAATCATTTTAAAGAAAGAATCCCTACATAGCAACTATGTTTCAAAAACCAGGTCTTCTAAATATACATGGATTATTGCATGACTATTGATTTCAGCTCTAAAGACATGGCATTTTACATGTATTTCCATAATTTTGTTACTGTATCAACAGTGCTTTAGCTTGTGCATGTGTGTGCATGTTTCTGTGCATGTGTGTGTCAGTGGGAAATTCAGGTACCTGATTTTTCTTTTCTTGTTAACAAATGTCTGAGTCTACCCTATACTTGTGTTATGAAACAGATCTAATAACTTGACTCAAAACTCTTTAATGCTGGCTTAGTCCAGGCTTAAGAAGATGGCTATGTTAGCCCTATTCAGTTTACACTATATCTCAAAAACACATCTTATTTTGGTTTCTTCTCTAAGGCAGCTCATAACCTTATTGCCAGATTTTTTTTCCAACTTAAAACCTGAATTTCTCTCACCAAGTATCTAGTTGTTCAATTAGTTTATGAATTCTCACAATCCCAGGTTTTCTATCATCATGAGTTAATTAACCAGGGAGCTCTAAAAACTTCATCACTTAGTAAAATATTTTCAAATAGAATCCATAAGTCTCAGCTGAAACACCTATTTAAGTCCAATGCTTACAAAACAGTAAATAACAATACATTAGATTTTCTAAGCAACTTAAACAACATAGCTTAACATAAATTTGGCATAAACATCTATTTAACTTCAGTAAATTTGTAACTATTGCATCCAATTCCTTAAGCAGCCAACCAATCCAAAGCTTGATCAAAGAAATGTCTATTTACCTGCATAATCACTATGGGCTGCCTCATTAAAAATGAGACACCCAATAGTGCATCAACACACATGGGTTAGACTTGGTCTGGTATGAGTAATCTAATTGGAAACATAATTTTCATATAGTTTTTTTTTCATATTCCAATAACTTTAAGAGAAATAAAGGAATGCAATATTACACTTGTACTCATTTCTGTGCAACCTGGGCATGCACAACAAAATGATCCATAATTCCATGATTTATTGCAGAGAAAACAAACATAGAATTCATCCATAGAAGATCCTAAAACAGTCAACACAATCATCAATTAAATCATCATTCCTCATTCATAGATTTTTCTGGCCTTCAGTGATTTTTCCCAAGCCTTCATATGAACCTATTTCTAATGTTCAATATCAAATGTGTTATGGACTTTAGCTACTTTCTCTTTTTAAACACACATTGCCTGGGACATTTCTCTGTTAACCCAGCACACTCAGGCCCCTGGGTATAAACATACCATGTGTGAGCTTGCAATATTCCCCTTGCCAAGCTATATCTTGTAGCCCTAAGATCCAAAAATCCTTAGTTGAATTACTAAGTGTCACTACCTTTTAGTGTTAATTTCCTCTCTGCATATCATGTTTCAAGCAGTGGATAAAACATACATTCAGTCACAGGCACACATCCAAAGATTAACAAGACAGTTTTCATGAACAAGCACTTCATCATAACTATAGAGGTGATTTCTTATTTTCTATGGGCTCCAATAGATCCAATACAAACATATGGTCATAGATAATTTTCTGTTTGTCTTTCTTTTCTTTTCTACCTCTGATTCAGTCAAATCCATATAGATTTTTAGATCTGACTAAATCACAAGTATAAGAATTACTGGATAGTTCATAAATGTAGAGGCTTAGCACATGTATACATTGCACCTCTATATTTTATTTTTTTATTTTCCTTTTTATATAAGTTCTTTTCTGTTAATATGGGACCTAAGCAAACTCACAAGGTTGCAGCCCCATATCCTTTCTCATTTTTAGACCATATATCCATATTAAGCATCCTAGGTTTTAAACTAATAAATGTATAAAGAAAACCCATATTACTGCTTTACCTCAAAGTTAAATCATAACACAGAAAACTTGTTTAAACATTAGATTCATGGCTCTTTCATACTGAGTAAATCAATATAAAGAGGTTTTCATTAAAACAGATCATAAGACAAGTCAAAGTTACTAAATCATAAAAATGAATCTAGCTTGCAAACAAATGAAATATGAGTTTTAATTAGGCTGCCTCAATATTCAGGACTTATTGCCAATATTTCCAGTGAGATTACTCACCTTAATCCCCTTTTTTTCCTAAGCTTTTCCTTCTTTTGATCTTCTGCCTTCTTCCTACTCTAATGACTGGTGTTCCCCATTTCTTTTCTAACTTCTGTTATCTATATATTTATTTTTCTTTTATGAGACGAGACCGAGCCAAAATCTTACTACACCAGGTCTTCTTATATAACTCTGGCTGCTACTAAGGTTTAAGGAAATTACCCAATGTCAATTTTACCCCACTCACTATGATCTACCTCTCATTCTACTTTTTAGAGAAAATGGGTAAGTAGTCCTAGCATTTATTTTCAGAAAATATACCTCATTGCCCCGATCATGTTATTTGCATGATTTCTGTTTTCTAAAGCAAAAAGGAATTGCTAAAAAGGGATAAAGTGTTTGTTCAAAAGCTCATACCATTTTCATGCAATGTAAATTTTCATTTCAGCAAGCATTTGTTTTGTGCACATGTATAATACATGTATGCCTATCCTGTCCTAAGTCTTTCTCTTTTTTTTTTCAAGACTTGATCATTTCTGCCTACATATATATATTTGTAATTTATCTATCCCATCATTTTTATTAATTGTTGCCTATTCTATCACACAGAAAACTGTATGCATGTTTGTGCACTGTCTTGTGCACATGTACATGTTTTTAAACTATGCATCTGCAATCAGTTTCCTATCCCTATCTTTTCAATGCAATTTCAACAAATACAAACTAAATTAAATCATGAAATTTCTTCACAAAATCAGGGTTATCACATATACCCCTCCTTTTAGGAATTGTGCCCCACGATTCTTTCATACTTAACTTAAGTATCATTACTTCAGAAAATCAATTTCTGAACTCAAATCATTCTCAAATCAATCATTTGATTAAACTCTAGGCATATCAAAACAAAACAAAAATCACTATGCAATTCAGTCAAAACATTCATAAGTATATATATAAATTTACCTTTCATTCAATCAAACAGTTGTGGATAATCAACTCTGATTTTATCTTCCACCTCCCATGTGCAATCACTTGGATCAAGACTCCATTGCACTTTTACTAATTTTATTTCTTTGCTCCTCAATTTCTTGATTTCTCTGGCAACTATGCCTACTGGCTCCTTTTCATACACCAATCTGGAGTCAATCTGTACATCCTTAGGAGATTTTAGAATTGCTTCCTTGTCATGAACCCATCTTCTTAACTGTGATACATGAAAAACATCATGCATTGCTCTCATTTCTTCTGGCAACTCTAACCTGTAGGCCACAGTTCCTATTCTTTTTAAAATTTTATATGGTCCTATATATCTAGGAATCAACTTTCCTTGTTTCCCAAACCTTAGAACCTTTTTCATGGGTGATATTTTAATAAATACATAATCCCCAACATCATAATGTACTTCCTTTCTCTTTTGATCTGCATATTTCTTCTGCCTATCTTGGGCAGAATCAATTCTTTTTCTAATCAAAGCTATCTTTTCAGAAGTTTCTTTTACATTTTCTGGTCCTAAGACCACCTTTTCTCCAGATTCATGCCAACTTGAGGGTGATAAACATGGCCTTCCATAGAGAGCTTCAAAGGAGGCCATGCCTATGCTACTGTGATGGGTGTTATTGTATGCAAATTCAGCTAGATATATATAATCCTCCCAGCTTCCTCCCCAATCCAATACACATGCTCTCAACATGTCTTCAAGCAATTTGTTCACAATTTCTGTTTGGCCATCAGATTGAGGATGGTATGCTGTACTCAAGCATAAATCAGTCCCCATTGCCTTGTGAAAACTTTGCCAAAATTTTGAAGTGAAGATGGTGTCTCTATCACTTACTATAGTCTTTGGTATTCCATGTAGTCTGATTATTTCCTTTGTAAATAACTGAGCTAATGTGCATGCATTTCTTTTTGACTTCACAGGTATAAAATGGGCTGATTTGGTTAGCCTATCAACTACAACCCAAATACTATCATTTCCCCTCCTAGTTCTAGGCAAACCATCAATGAAATCCATCGATATGTCTTCCCATTTCCACTGTGGTATTGGTAAAGGTTGAAGCATTCCAGAGGGTTTTTGATATTCAGCCTTTATCTGTTGACAAACCATGCACTTAGACACAAAAGATGCCACTGCACTCTTCATACCACTCCACCAATAATCTCTTTCAAGGTTGTGATACATTCTTGTGCTTCCTGGGTGTATGGTATATTTGTTTTTGTGATAAGCATCTAAAATTTCTTGCTTTAGCTCATCAATAGCAGGGACACATATTCTTTTTATTTTCTCCAAATGGCCTTGTTTATTCAACAGAAAGCCTTCCACTGCTTCTCCATTTAATATTTGAGTTTTCTTCTCAAATAAAAATGGGACTTGATCTTGTAATTTTACAACTTTATTCTTTAATTCTTACCCCAAGGTGACAAAACTTAACTTTCCCATTTCTACATTTCCATTGCATATACTCATATTTTCTACACTTTCACTTTCTACCTCTGAGTCAATCAATAGTGATAAAGTGTTAAACTCTTCTATCATTAACCTAGCTACATTAGCATGTTGTCTACTTAAAGCATCTGCTACTTTATTAGCTTTTCCAGGGGTGTACAATATTTCAAAATCATATGAGGCTAGGAGTTCAATCCACCTTTGCTGCCTCATGTTTAATTCTTTTTGTGAAAACAAATATTTAAGTGACTTATGGTTAGTGTATACTTCAAACCTTGCCCCCAACAAATAGTGTCTCCATAATTTAAGAGCATACCCTATAGCAGCCAATTCAAGGACATGTGTAGCATACCTTACCTCACTGGGTTTCAACTGTCTAGAGGCATAAGCTATCACTTGGTGTTGTTGCATCAATACTGCCCCAAGTCCTTGTCCACTTGCATCAGTATATATCACTAAATTTTCATTCCCCTCAGGTACTTTCAGTATTGGAGCTTGTATTAGTGCTTCTTTTAACCTCCCAAAAGCTTTCTCACATTCCTCAGTCCAAGCAAATACCTGATTCTTCCTAGTCAATCTGGTTAATGGGATTGAAATCTTTGAAAAATCTTTTATAAACCTTCTGTAGTACCCAGCCATTCCCATAAATGACCTAACCTCTGTGACATTAGTAGGCCTTTTCCAAGCTTGAACTGCAATTACTTTATTGGGATCTACAGATATACCTTCTTCTGATACCACATGTCCTAAAAAATTTACTTCCTTTTGCCAAAAAGTGCACTTTGAAAATTTTGCTTTCAAATTTTCTTACCTCAGTTTATGAAGTACTATATGCAAATGATTCTCATGCTCCTCAACTAACTTAGAATAGATTAGTATATCATCAATAAATATCAATACAAATTTATCCAGGTATTTTCTAAAAATTCTATTCATCAAATCAACAAAGTAAGAGGGAGCATTTGTCAAACCAAATGGCATTACTAAAAATTCATAAAGTCCATATCTAGTGTTGAAAGATGTGTATTTAATGCTTTCCTATTCTACTTTCATTTGATGGAATCCTGAAGCTAAATCAAGTCTAGAGAATATTTTTGCACCACTCAATTGATCAAAGAGATCATCAATTCTTGGTAAGGGGTATTTGTTTTTAACTGTGATTTTATTTAACTCCCTATAATCAATACATAATCTGAGAGATCCATCTTGTTTCTTAACAAAAACCACTGGTGCTCCCCATGATGAGCTACTGGGTCTGATGAAGCCTTTTTCTTCTAGTTCAACCAGTTGCTTTTTCAGTTCTATCAATTCCTTAGGCCCCATTCTAGTTGGCCTCTTAACTATTGGACTAGCCTCTGGGATTAGTTTAATTGAAAACTCTACCGGCCTATGGTTTGGAACTCCCCTAACCTCACCAAACACATCAGTATATTGATTTACTATAGAGATTTCTTCTAATGTGGGCATGGGCTTCTCACTAGACAAAGTAACAAGAGTAGCTATATTCCTGCTTTTGTTTGCCTCACACAGAACAACTACCCTTTTTCCATCAGAAATTTTTAGTGATATGGTAGATGTCTCCATATTTATAATAGCCTTAAATTTCCTCAACCAATCAACTCCTAGAATAACTCCTATGCCCGGGTATTGCAACACATATAGGTCTGCACTAAACACACATCCCTCTATATTTAATCCCAGTTGCATACACATCATACCCAAAACACAGGAACTACCTAAAGGACTTCTAATAAGCAATGGCTTATCAACAATCGTATAATTTAATTTTAGTTGTTGTACAATATCATGGGAAATCAAGGAGTGTGTAGCCCCAGTATCATACATTACTACAAAAGGTATTGAGTGAATGAGCAAAGTACCTTCAACTTGGCCATGGTTCTCAACATTTGGTCCCTCAGTTGCTTTACCTTTTCCTTCCAAGGTTCCTACTTTTCCTTGCTTAAACTCTGGACAGTTCCTCCTTATGTGACCCTCCTTTCCACACTAGTGACACTTGAAGGATGCTGGTCTAGGATTGGTGCACCTATTCTTCATATGCCCCTCTTGGCCACAGTTGTAACAAGTGATCTTCTTCTTAACTTCAGTAGTTTTGGCTTCTTCTGGCTTCTTGGTGGAAGCTACATCTGTTTTCTTTTTATCATAAGGATGAAACATACCCTTCCCTTTCTTATTTTGATTATTCTTGAATGCCCTAAAATTATCTCTGGCTTTATCATGCTGTTCAAAGCTCAGAGTCAGATCTAAAACTTGATCAAATGTCTTGTCCTTATATGGCAGTATAGCTCTACTAAGGCTGGAATTCAGTCTTTGAATGTATCTGCCATTTTTAGCTTCTTGAGTTGTGATAAGCACTGCACAATACTTGGCTAGTGATTCAAACTTCTGTGTGTACTCAGTAACACTCATAGCCCCTTGCCTTAATTTAATAAATTCTTCTAGCAAAGATTCCTTGGCTGATGCTGGGACAAATCTACCTTCTAGCATTGCCTTAAATTGATCCCATGTCACTTCTCCTTCAGGTCTTCCAGCTATGATAACCTCCCACCAGTCCAAAGCTGCTCCTCTCAATTTTCTGGATGTTATTTGCCTTTTCTTTTGGTCTCCAACTTGCATATCTGTAAAAATCCTATCCAAGATTCTGAGCCAATTTTGAACTCCCATGATCCCTTCTGTTCCATCAAAAGTTTTGCCTCCAAGATTGGTAAAGGTCTTGAGTAGTTTGGAAAGCTCCTCATGTGGATTTTCTTGCCTATTGCCTACCCCTTCCCTTATAGCTCTCATGAAATCTTGCATATTCACCATTGGTGGTTCACTTGATCCTACCTCTTGTTGTCTGGGTCTTACCATGATTCTATGGATATGACACTTAGGTTAGTCCATTTTTTTTATTTTCTATAAATTAACTCATTTAATTTATCTCTATCCAATCCTAGTAATTATTATTAGTATAAGCATTAATTAAAACAAGGCATCTAAAGCAGTCAACACACCATACATCCAATGCAAACAATGTCCATACAACATTTTGCTATGTTATTTAACAACATAGTTCTGATACCAAATGAAATGACCCACTTAAATTTTTTTTTTTAAATATTCAGTGGCCATTTAATCAAGAAAATGTTTCATTCTAATTTTCTTTTATCCATGATCTTTATGCCAATAAGAATATTGGTTTGTTTAAATCATTTTAAACTTATATATATGAAGATATATAAGCTACTTCCTACTTGAATCAGAGTACAAAAGTTTGGAAGAACTAATTTGTTTGGGAATCATTTTAAAGAAAGAATCCCTACATAGCAACTATGTTTCAAAAACCAGGTCTTCTAAATATGCATGGATTATTGCATGACTATTGATTTCAGCTCTAAAGACATGGCATTTTACATGTATTTCCATAATTTTGTTACTGTATCAACAGTGCTTTAGCTTGTGCATGTGTGTGCATGTTTCTGTGCATGTGTGTGTCAGTGGGAAATTCAGGTACCTGATTTTTCTTTTCTTGTTAACAAATTTCTGAGTCTACCCTATACTTGTGTTATGAAACAGATCTAATAACTTGACTCAAAACTCTTTAATGCTGGCTTAGCCTAGGCTTAAGAAGATGGCTATGTTAGCCCTATTCAGTTTACACTATATCTCAAAAACACATCTTATTTTGGTTTCTTCTCTAAGGCAGCTCATAACCTTATTGCCAGATTTTTTTTCCAACTTAAAACATGAATTTCTCTCACCAAGTATCTAGTTGTTCAATTAGTTTATGAATTCTCACAATCCCAGGTTTTCTATCATCATGAGTTAATTAACCAGGGAGCTCTAAAAACTTCATCACTTAGTAAAATATTTTCAAATAGAATCCATAAGTCTCAGCTGAAACACCTATTTAAGTCCAATGCTTACAAAACAGTAAATAACAATACATTGGATTTTCTAAGCAACTTAAACAACATAGCTTAACATAAATTTGGCATAAACATCTATTTAACTTCAGTAAATTTGTAACTATTGCATCCAATTCCTTAAGCAGCCAACCCATCCAAAGCTTGATCAAAGAAATGTCTATTTACCTGCATAATCACTATGGGCTGCCTCATTAAAAATGAGACACCCAATAGTGCATCAACACACATGGGTCAGACTTGGTCTGGTATGAGTAATCTAATTGGAAACATAATTTTCATATAGTTTTTTTTTTCATATTCCAATAACTTTAAGAGAAATAAAGGAATGCAATATTACACTTGTACTCATTTCTATGCAACCTGGGCATGCACAACAAAATGATCCATAATTCCATGATTTATTGCAGAGAAAACAAACATAGAATTCATCCATAGAAGATCCTAAAACAGTCAACACAATCATCAATTAAATCATCATTCCTCATTCATAGATTTTTCTGGCCTTCAGTGATTTTTCCCAAGCCTTCATATGAACCTATTTCTAATGTTCAATATCAAATGTGTTATGGACTTTAGCTACTTTCTCTTTTTAAACACACATTGCCTGGGACATTTCTCTGTTAACCCGACACACTCAGGCCCCTGGGTATAAACATACCATGTGTGAGCTTGCAATATTCCCCTTGCCAAGCTATATCTTGTAGCCCTAAGATCCAAAAATCCTTAGTTGAATTACTAAGTGTCACTACCTTTTAGTGTTAATTTCCTCTCTTCATATCATGTTTCAAGCAATGGATAAAACATACATTCAGTCACAGGCACACATCCAAAGATTAACAAGACATTTTTCATGAACAAGCACTTCATCATAACTATAGAGGTGATTTCTTATTTTCTATGGGCTCCAATAGATCCAATACAAACATATGGTCATAGATAATTTTATGTTTGTCTTTCTTTTCTTTTCTACCTCTGATTCAGTCAAATCCATATAGATTTTTAGATCTGACTAAATCACAAGTATAAGAATTACTGGATAGTTCATAAATGTAGAGGCTCAGCACATGTATACATTGCACCTCTATATTTTATTTTTTTATTTTCCTTTTCATATAAGTTCTTTTCTTTTAATATGGGACCTAAGCAAACTCACAAGGTTGCAGCCCCATATCCTTTCTCATTTTTAGACCATATATCCATATTAAGCATCCTGGGTTTTAAACTAATAAATGTATAAAGAAAACCCATATTACTGCTTTACCTCAAAGTTAAATCATAACATAGAAAACTTGTTTAAACATTAGATTCATGGCTCTTTCATACTGAGTAAATCAATATAAAGAGGTTTTCATTAAAACAGATCATAAGACAAGTCAAAGTTACTAAATCATAAAAATGATTCTAGCTTGCAAACAAATGAAATATGAGTTTTAATTAGGTTGCCTCAATATTCAGGACTTATTGCCAATATTTCCAGTGAGATTACTCACCTTAATCCCCTTTTTTTCCTAAGCTTTTCCTTCTTTTGATCTTCTACCTTCTTCCTACTCTAATGACTGGTGTTCCCCATTTCTTTTCTAACTTCTGTTATCTATATATTTATTTTTCTTTTATAAGGCCGAGCCAAAATCTTACTACACCAGGTCTTCTTATATAACTCTGGCTGCTACTAGGGTTTAAGGAAATTACCCAATGTCAATTTTACCCCACTCACTATGATCTACCTCTCATTCTACTTTTTAGAGAAAATGGGTAAGTAGTCCTAGCATTTATTTTTAGAAAATATACCTCATTGCCCCGGTCATGTTATTTGCATGATTTCTGTTTTCTAAAGCAAAAAGGAATTGCTAAAAATGGATAAAGTGTTTGTTCAAAAGCTCATACCATTTTCATGCAATGTAAATTTTCATTTCAGCAAGCATTTGTTTTGTGCACATGTATAATACATGTATGCCTATCCTGGCCTAAGTCTTTCTCTTTTTTTTTCAAGACTTGATCATTTCTGCCTACATATATATATTTGTAATTTATCTATCCCATCATTTTTATTAATTGTTACCTATTCTATCACACAGAAAACTGTGTGCATGTTTGTGCACTGTCTTGTGCACATGTACATGTTTTTAAACTATGCATCTGCAATCAGTTTCCTATCCCTATCTTTTCAATGCAATTTCAACAAATACAAACTAAATTAAATCATGAAATTTCTTCACAAAATCAGGGTTATCATAGAGAGCAACAATTGTACAAGTATAGAATTATAATTGATATGATTTACAATTGTGAAATAATCTTGCATAAGTAAGGCAAAATAGTGAAATTATATGAGGAATGTGATTTATAAATTAAAAGGAAATTTTTAGAAGAATTTAAGCACTGAATTCACTACTGTTGCTGGGAGATAATAAGGGTGATTACTACAGCATCATCAATATCATTTTCGAGTTCCTATGTGATAGATTTGCTACCATAATAAATTGAAAAATTGGAGTTTTGTTGTGATAAGCATATTTGAAATTAAAATCCATGGTTGTAATTGATAAATATAAGCAAAATGAGTTTTATACTTATAATATGATTTGGAAAATTAAATAAATAAGTTTTGTAACTTATAAAATGAGAAAAGATAAGTAAAACCAAATATTAAAATGGTTAAACAATTTTGTTAAGCAAAAATGAGATGTAAATTTGAATAATTGATGAAATTTGACTTTGGTAAAAGTTAAATAGAATTTACTTTAGAATTGAAACCTGAATTGGACTTATAAGTGGAAATTTAAGTTAAGTTAAACAAATGATATTTAATTGAAATATAACTTAAGTGATGATAAATGAATTTGATTTCGATATCGAAGTAAATTAATAAAGTGAATTTATTAAATGAATGTGAACTTGGGTTATGTAAATAAAAAATTCAACTTTATTTGTAAAATGAGTTAGCAATTGAATTAACAAATGGATTGAATGTTGATCAATCGAATGGGAATAAGTTGATAATGAATGTAAGTGTTAATTCATTTAAAGCTAATGTAATTGGAATTTGAATAAATTGAATGGAAGTCAATTTAATATTAAACCAATTGAAGTTAAAAGTGTTGAACCAAATTGAAGGTAAACAAGTGAATAAATTTGGTTGTGTTAAATATACATTGGTTGTTATTTGATTGTTGGTGGATTGTATATAGTAAATTCATTAAGTATTAATGAAATTGAATTGATGAAAATTGAAAGCTATGTAATGGAATCCAAATTGAAAGTGAAGTAAATTTAAATAGAAATTTGATTTGAATTGAAGGTGAATCAACTTGAATGTAAATTAGTAAATGTAAACTAATTGAAAATGAATAATTGAACGTCATTGTATATAAATTGGTTGTAACCAATTACAAATAGTGTCGAAATTAAATAAGTTGCTTATAGAACTTGTTTAGTATGCATTTCCCTTGATATGCAAGTGTTGTAGTTGTTTAAAAAGAGTAAAATGTTAATAACTTTGTATATATGTCACTTACATGTTTAAACTGAGTAAGTACAGGTGCCTTGGCTGCTGATCGGTTGATTTGGTTGCGCTAAAATGCTAAATTTATAACTGCTTTGCTTAAAAATGCTAAAAAGGTACGCCTACGCAATAAAAATAGGAAATATGAACTATTTTTCTGCTTTTCCGACCGGGTGGGTCGATGTATATATATTTATGTCTATTGAGATCCTACTACGATCGAACCGCGCAAAGGAGACGCTGACGAATTTTTCGGAAAATTTAAGGCGTTAGAAATTTTTTGAAAATTTTGGGAAATTTTTTGTTAATGAAAAGTCAATTTCTAAAATTGTAATGAAAACGTAGGAATTGAACTAGAAATGGAAACCATTGTTAAAGGTATTGGAAAAAGGTGAATATAAAATTTTCACTAAGTGGATTTTTGAAAAGTTAATGAATTTGGGGCATTTTTCCTACTTTGCAATTTCGAGGACGAAATTCTTTTAAGGGGGTAAGTCTGTAACGACCCAGAATTTCCGTCAATTGAAATTCTTATATTTAATTAATTTTAAATATTAATAAGTAAGATTTGGAAGTCGAATTAATTTAATTTCGATATAGTGATTTAATTTGGGCGATTAAATTATTAATTTAATACTTGAAATTGGGTAAATAATTGAAATCTGAATTTAATGTGTATGAAAATGATTTATAAAGTTATATTACATCATATTGGAGTTATAATGGTGTTATAGAACTTTTAAAATTGAATTAAAAAGTTAAATTGTGAAAATTGAATATTTTAATATTTAATTGACTAGTGAAAATAGTCATTTTTCAAACAGTCTCGGATTTCGACGAAACTAGTTTCATCGGATCCATAATGTGAAATTATTATATGGTTTCAAATTTCGTGTCAATCGGATGTACGGTTTGTCCGGGGCAAGCCAAAACGCATCGAAATCGGTTTAAATCGATTTGATTTAAAATTGATCGTTTAATTCCGTAACTCGCACATACGATCGAATTAGATCCCGAAACACGTTCCATTGTGTTCGGAACGTGGGGTAAACCATAGAAACGCCAGCCGGCACGCTTCGTTTGGAGTTCGGAAAAATTCGGATGAATAGTGTTTTGGAGTTTTTCTATAAAAGGACCCATCCTCTTCACAAATTGCAAACCCTACTCAGAAAACCCTAGCCGCGGCCTATGCTATTTTCAATGGCCAGAAACGTGCGACCTTCTTCCCCTCCGATCTCCTCATCCATCGACTTTCATCGAAAACTCCCAACTAGAAAAACGTAGAGAGCATCGATATCTCTCTATATAACGGTTAAGATCTGAAATCGCGAAGCATGAAGGCCGGAAATCGCTTGTGTTCATGGCCGTTTATTCTAGTTTCACGTGCAAAATGGGGAGGCCAAGCTCTACCCTATTCCAGCCGATGATGGAGTTGATGAAGGCCTTCGAAGTGGCATCGCCTGATCGTCTTCAAACTGCATGAGGAGGTCGCGATTATTGGTTGTTAGTCGGCGGCTATGGGTTGCTATTCACGTTCGTATGCTGGAGGGAAGAAAAGGAATTGCGCGGCCGTGATCTGATGATTTGGAATCAACGGTCCAGATTCAATTAGGTTTAAAGATTAAAAGAAAATTGTAAATTTAATTATATTATAATTCGTATAAACTTTAAAAGGTTGTAACTTTGTCATACGAGGTCGGAATTCGACGAAACGACTTGCGTTGGCTTCATTTTGACGAGCACTACGCAATGGAGCTGGATTGGGATTTATTTGAGCTAGTGTGAATTTCAGGTAAAATTAAACGAGTGTTTAATTTTATTCGAAATAAAACGCTACAACCGTTTTAAAAGCAAAGGTGAGAACTTCTCACTCAATCGAATATTTGTTTCGATTTAAATTTTAAATAGTTAGATTTAAAATTGCTTGATTGTGTGAATTGGATGATATTTGTTATCTGTTGTGTTAAATAGACCCTATACGCCGTATATTAAGCGGAGGTTATTTATTAAAAACATATACCGCGATAATTCCATATTGAAATAGAATTGGTATTATATATGTATATAGCAATATATATATATATATATATATATATATATTGGAATATGTATATATTGGAGTTGTTGATTTCCCGCATTGTATAGCGGATGAGACCCTATTGCGCCGCATAATAGCGGATAATAATTATAAATCCCATATACCGCGATAATTTCACATTGAAGTGAAATTGATATTGTGCTAACATCTGTGGATGCAGGGAAACAGGTTGGAGGGATCCAACTGGATTCCTCAAACATTTGAATTTATTTCAATGTTGTGTGTTGATTTATTTATGATCGCCGTGTGGTTATATTTGTAAATTGAATGTTGTTGACGGCTATAAATTAGTCGAATATACTTTTGGTATCGATGGATACCAGAAATAAGTGAAAATTGGATTTTTGAACTTTAAGTTGAAAATTTATCGAAAAAAATTATTTTTGATAATTGGATATATTAAAGGAATTTTAAAAGATAAAGTCTTATTTTTGAACTATATTGAATTTAATTTCAAATTTTGGAAAAAGGGCTAAATAAATGGATTTCGGAAATATCAATTATCAATTGAAGAATTTATTTGAAATTGGATTTTTAATAGATTTGAAGAGATAAAGAAATTTATTTTTAAAAGGAATAATTTTGAAAATGTTGGAAATTTATTTGGTGTCTTGAAATAGATTTGAAAATGTGATTTATGAAAATTAAATTAATCCTATCTATGGATGTTTGAATTATATTGGATGTTGAATTGTTTGATATTCTTGTTGTGTGATGCTTTGCGATACATCATGTTTTGTGTGATTTATTCATCTATGATATGAATATCTGTGATCTGTGATGAAAGATAAGCATTATATTTTATACCGCTTATCAAATATATTATTATATTTGATCTGTGATGGTTGAATGTTGTTGCACTATTGTGTTAAACCCGTGGACTACACAATACACACACAAATATGGATTTCACGTGGGAATCGGTAAGTCACGGTTTTTATCAATTTTGAAAAAATTGAGTTTTTGAATCCAAAATTGTTTGAAATTGAAATTGAAATTGAAGTTTTTGAAAGCGAGTTTCAAAATAAAAGTTATTTTAAATAACTTAATAGAATTGGAATTTAAATCATTTGATTTAAATTTGAATTCAATATTTTGAATTGAATTCAATAATTTGGGAATTTTGGTTTAAAAGATTGTATAAATTATAAAAGGTATTTATATGGGTTTTTAACCATTAAAAAAATATGGTTTTGGAAATTTAAATGTATATTCAAGTTTTATACTTGGATGGATTTAACTTGTGTAAAATGTAACCAGTTTCCCAAAACGAAAACTATCTGTTTTCAAATAATACTAATGGCTTTCATAAAGTGAAGAGATTTCCAATTTGTATCGAAAACATCTCTAGTTGAAATGAAATTGTAAATAGTTTGGAAAACTATGAATTAACCTTTGTGAAAATGATTAAACCTTATTTTGAAATCTAAGACGATTTTAAAAGGTGTATCTTTTATATTATAAAAGACTTGAATTGGGAATAGTTTTGAAAGCTATAAATTAAATCTTGATTTTAAGATTTAATGGGTTAATCAAATTGAAATGGAAATAATTTGGGAATCTGTGAATGAATCTTTGTGAAACTGGGTAAACTTTATGAAGTAAATCTTTTTGTTTAAAGATTTGAAATGGTAATTTGTTTAAACCATTTAAAGGAAAGGATTTGGGTAATAAGTTGTGACTTAATTGAAATCCCACATCCAGATATTTTGAAACATTGTGTTCACTATTCGGGTTAGCCGGGAAAAGACCTTTGTGTCATATAACCCATTCCGAATTAGTGATACGACGATATGGATCGTATTGAAGACCGGTGATGAAGACCGGGTATTTGTGAAAATGATAGGATGACCTATCGATTGTCTCTGCACCGTTAGCTACGGTATTGAGATTTCCTTTGTGATGGGAAGTTTTATCGGGATTGTGAATACCCGGATTGCAAGGGCTTCTTTTGAAGTGCCTTCGGTTCTGTTCGAACCCGGAACAGACTTGTATGGTTACATGTCTGACATTACATTTTGAGATATAAAGCCGATTTCTTTCAAATACATTTTTGTTGGTGGCGGAGAATTTATTCTCTTAGCTTAACACCCTTCTCTGAGACGTACGAGCTCAGAGGTTATGTAGTTTAAATTTATCAGCGATATATTCCCAATTTGGTAATGTGGCATGCTGAGTGTTGCTGTGCGATGATCATTTATTGATCATTTGTGATCAAAGCATGGCTTTGTGAAAAAGCATAGCTTTGTGGACGAGACTTCGTCAGAGCCTCACAACCCGGAAATGGTCGAAACAGGAATATGCGGCAAGGTTATGAGGGTCGCTCCCTTTAGGGTATGTCATTTCCTTCTGGAAAAGGGTAGTATCATGGTATGGAGCCCAGATACTTACTCATGTGGACACACTTTATTTATTATGTGTGATGTTGGTTACCGAGCGCTCGGATAAAGGTCCCAAAGGACCGGGGTGTGGCATACTCGAGTAGTAGTTACCTAGTGACAGAGGTAACCCGGCCTTGTGTTGGCAGAGATCCGGTTAGGTTCTTGGGACGTCCCGCCAGAGGCGATCCCATGTGGCAGTAGGAAGTTCCTTAGCCTGACCATTTGTTGGAAATCCAAAGAAACAATACGAACCCTTTACGATTGCAATTTGTATAACCTGTCTCCTCAGGAGGCAGCTATAGTAGGCATAATATAATGGTACCTATGCTGGCTAAGATTAATATTGTATTTTCGAAATGTTTTCTGCACTATGCACTAATAATAATATCAAATCCAATGATTTGCGTAGTAAGCATGTTTGACTAGCATAAGAAGAAATCTCCTCCAAGTCTACGATTGCATTGTGTGTGTGGTGGGAGGTCTTATGGTAGTTTCATTTTCCAAAAGCATTGCGAAATTGTTTTATTTCCTTCGTTGTTGTTGTTTTAAAGATAAACTGTTTTAGTTCTCACACCAGTCACCATGACTGACCTGGAGTTTATTGTTTCCTTCCTAAACTCTAGGTGCCCATCAATTTCCACACGGATAGTCTAGAGTCAGGTTATCAGGTCATTCTGGATTCAGGAGATGCTATGGAGCTTAGTGGCGAGCTGGATGACGAGGCATAGTATTTGTATATGATATTATTTATTCCGCTGTGTATTCTGTATGAGGACAAGTTTATATAACTGTCCAGTGTTGTATTGTTGTTGTAAACTCTGATGATGATGTAATGTATAAAATGATATAGTTCTTTGATTTAAAGATTATTCATTTATCTATTATATGTTGTTCCGCTGCGATATGTGAGATTCTGATATTGTTTCTGTGTTTTCTGTTGTTTCTTCTTTCTTTTTCTTCTGTCTTCTTCTACCTCTTCTTTTTCTCCATAACAATTCGGTTTTCCGGCATTCGATTGCTCGGCAGTTGATACAGTGGATGTATTAATGTCGATTTTCAAGCGACGAAAAATCGAGTTCGTTACAATGCAGCAGGGCTAAGTGGGTCGCACCCATTAGGGTATGTTATCACCCTTCTAGATATATACTCATTTATGGATTTGATTGTGCATGAGAGCTCTCAGTAAAGGCTGCATAGCAACCAAGGTGATGACATATTCCATACTATCTAGGAAGGAGTAGGCCGGTTCTATGTAGCAGGGTGCAAGATGTTCTTGTTGACCTATGTACATTTTTCTAGAGGTGTACTGTGATGGACGGTACCCTAGTAGCCCAGTAATTGATGGAATCCACTCTCCAATAAGTGCCTTCGGACTTAGTTGTATACCTATTATGCTGGAATTTAATTAATGTAACAATTTTGGCTTTGATTCAATATTTATTTTAAACCCTAGACATTATTAGAATATCACTGGATTTTTTATAGAAATGTTTTGGTTATCGTAAGGTAAAAAATGGTCCGTGTTTATGTGCGGCGTGGTCTTGCAAGATACCATTATTTTGAAAGGTTTTATAACATTAAAATCCATTTGAGGGTTATTTCTCACGCTGGTTTACCAGACTGATCTGGACGTTATTTTCTTATAATGCTCGGGTTAGCCGAGCATATTTTCAGATTTAGCTCGGATGCTTTGATGCTTCAGAAGACAAGCTAGATGCCTCCAAGACGTATTTACATATATTTTAATTCTACTGCATTGGTTGTTTATGTTTATCAGAAATTGGGAGGATAGGTTGTTATAACTGTCTAGGCTGATGATAGCTAGTTACTCTGATTTGATGTAAGTATATTATTGTTTTTCTTTTATAAAGATCTGTTGTATAGTATATGTTACTCGTCACGATGTGAGATTTTGTTCTGTCTTTTCTTTCTTTTCCCCAACAATCTATCTTTCTGGTACTTGGATGCTCCGCACTTGAATACCGTAGGTGTATTAATGTTGACTTTTGAGGATCGAAAGGGTCGGTTGTTACAGTTGGTAAGAGCTTAGGTTGAGCGAACACCTAGGCTTTGTTGGGGTTAACTCATTTGAGATAGGGTAAGTGAGACCCTAAGATGAGTTTGAGTGTATTATATATATATATGAGCGCGTATTTGTTCATGGTATAAAATGTTTTATATTGTGTTGATTTATCGATTGAGTGGTTATGAATTTTGGTCGTTACAGTAGGAACAACCGTATCGGTAGGGATTTCTAAATACTTAAACACGACAAATTGACATAGTGTTGTTTTGAGGATAAATGAAATAATTTTACCTAGATTATATTTTATATATGAAAGAATAATTTTAAGAAATTAATATAGTTATATATGGCGTGTTTGAATGTTGGAGAATTGTAATATTCAATTTATTATCATCTATTGTTTATTGTTTGTGCTCAGGTAGTTTAAGAGCATTTATTGCTTTGGCTAAAGAAAATACGGACACCTTGTGAATTCAGTTTCACGATTTTGACTATAAGGTGTTTGACGATAGTATTGGGTTAAAATTAAAATTTAACCTTAATCAGAGTTGTTTATTATAATTCAAACAAAGATAAATCATTGTGAAATGATCTTATATAAGAAGTGAAACTATATAAGTATGGTTTATGTAAAAAAATAGGATTTAAGCTGAGAATTTGAGAACCCAAACCCCAACGATTTTGAAAATCGTTTTTCAAAGTTTTGGAGTAAATAGTAATAGTATTTTTTTGGAAGTATTTATTGATAGAAATATTATAAAATGGATTCTAAAAAGAGGTAAAAAGCACTAAACTCACTTTGGTCGCTGGAAAATAATTCGAGTGATGACTGTAGCATCATCGGAATTTATTTTCGAGTTTCTAAAGTGAGGAATTGCTACGCAATAGAAATTGGTTATTTAGTTGTTCCGGGTAAGACAAATTTGTTTAAAATTCCCAAAGGATGATTTGATATATAAAGAAGATATGCATATTAGTTCAAATAATTTGAAATCAAACCGGGTGTTTAAATTCTGAAATTTTCGGTTGTTGTAGACTCATGTATCCTATCCATTAGGATAGTTTGGTTTGCATATCTCATTTCGGGATGTTGTTTGCTAATTTTCATTTATTGAAATGAAAAGGAATTTTGACGATTTTGGACAGTCGAAAACTCCCGAGTTAAATTGGAAATGAAAGCTAAGTGTTTTTGGTAAAAATATAAGATAATAAGTTTTTGTAACTTACAAATTTGGAATATAGTAAGTTAAAACAAATTTAAATTTGTTGGACATTGGGGTTAAGTAAAAACAAATCTGAAATTTGTGTATATACTCTTAGATTGTAGAGGAGTGTTATACAAATATGGACTTAAATTTAAAGTGGATAATAAACATAAGTGTACTTTATAAAATGTGCAACGACCCGCCAATTTATCACTTTGATAAATTATATTTAAATTTATGCAAACAAAAGGCTAGTATTTCAAATAAAGTGTTTTAAGTGATAATAAATAATAATAATCTTGTTTTGAATAAATATTTACAAAAATATTTTCCTCGAAATTTATATCGATAAAATGGCATCATATAGATTTATGAATTTAAATTGATATTTAATAATTTAGTAATTATTTTAATTATTCAAAATATTTATTTTAAATGATGATAATTCATTTTGATTAGTTATAAAGTGATAATAAATCATTTGTAATAATTTTATGAAGATACATATATGATTTGAAAATATAAGAATAAATCGATATCGCTTAATCGGTATAATAGCGATTATTGTAAAATAATCGTTAACACAAATTTATATGGTTTTATAATTCAAAAATGATCATTTTAATTAATTTAAAATGATAAGAAGTTTATTTCTAAATTTTGTTTACAATTCCATCTCTAGCCAACCCTAACTTGTTTGGGAATAATGGCTTAGTTATTGTTGTTGTTGTTGTAAATATATGTACGTTGATAAATAAGTGAAAATATGACAGATAAATCGGTTCCCCGGATTTCAACGATTTATCAAACAGAAGTTATTCAAGGACGTTCGAAGTGTTATGCACATATATGTACATATATATACATACATACATACATATATATATATGTCACATACACAAGATAACATGTACATATATACATAAATATATATATATATATATTATATATTACAAAATGATTTAATAATTCCTAAAGCTTAACCTTTAAGTAACCATAAAGCAAACATCACTTCATTGTACCACACCATCACCTTACATCACCATCACATGGCTTTGGGGGAGGGGAGAGCCATGCATGTAGAGGTTGGGGGGTGTGGGCTAGGGGCATTTAGGTAATTATACATTTTGATTATTTTATTCCAAGGTTTTTCGATAAATACCACCCCTCTTCTCAAAAAATTCCTAATACCATTCCACTTCTTCTTCACCTTTTTTTCAAGCTTTCTAAGAGCCTCTCTAATGGCCTCTTATTTATAGAAATCTTTTTATAGAATAGTTAGGGAAAAATATCTCAAATAAAAGAGGAAAATGTATACACTAGTTTATAATATCGATCCACTTCAAAACTAGTTCTAAACACCTCCTCTACTCCTCCAAAACCCGTGTCCACAACCCACACTACCCTAGGCCGTGAGCTCCTCCATCATCAAGACTAGGCCGAGTCGTGGGCTTGGTTTCATTTGCTTTGGTTCGATCGTGGCGGAGCTATAGCCGATTTTATATTAGCTCAAATGGAAAATGAAGGTGAGAACTCCTAAACTATTATATTATATTTCGGATGATGATATGATATTTGCAATGGATGTTTATTATGCTTTTATCATCAAGTTTGGTTGTTTAAATATGAATGTTGAATATATATGCAAGTCACAGAAATACACGTCGATAAGTATAAAAGAAATCACTTTCCTTGATTTAATGAATTATGTATATGGAATGTTAAACCTATTTAAAAATGGTTTAAAATGAGTTTGAAATGTTTTATAAACATTCAAAAGTGTTTTGGTGAAGTTTGAAAAGAAACGGGAAATTTAGTCAAAAATAGGCACGTCGCGTAACGGTAGTTCGAGATTTCACGCCATAAAAGCCAAACGAGTATAAAGAATGGAATATAGCTTGGAATTCTTCAAGATAAGAATTTTCCAAACTATTATATCCATACTTTTCCAACGAAGAAAGAAAATCGAGATTTCGATAAGTAGATTTGGAGATAAGAGCAAACAAGCTTTTTGAAAACTCGCAGTTTTGTAGTTCGGGATCCAAAACTGGATTTCTTAGAAAATGATGTTTTAAAATTGTTTAAAAATGTGTAATAAATATTTAAAATGTTTTAAAAGTGAACTGAGTAATAAAAATGAATTTTTAAATAATAAAAAAGTCGTTTTGATAAATATAGCTTATAAAAGCGCTTTCCGCAACACTTTTCTACAGCATTTTTCTATACCTTTTAAGTTTTTGCTTTAAACTTGATGATTCATATTCAAATCTTTTATAAATGTTTCCAAAAGGATAATTAAGTGTTTTAATAATGATTGGAGGTTTTTTAGCTTATTTAAGAGAGTTTAAATAAATGTTTCAAAAAAGCTATTATAAATAAGTGGTTTAATCTTGGCTCTAAAAGCCGACGAGTAGAACAGGTGCGAGGTGCTTAAAACAAGGAGATGTTCAGGAGAAACCATGCCCTGGCTCACCTGGCCTCTTCCTTGGGCGAGGGATATATAAGGTCGATATGTTGGAAACGAGTTAAGTACAAAAGGATTAAAAATTTCAAATTTAAATTAAATAAAACTTTGATTTTATAGGGATGATCTTCTTATACTCGGTGTTAAAGCCCAAAGAGGGAACTCTACTATTCATGGAAATTAAAAGGTGATTGCACCGTTATTCCGCCCATAGTATTTGTTGAATACGGGAATTGATATTTAGTAGAACTAGATGATTTCTATAAATTCTGCTCACTTAATATTTACTAGTTTGGATCAACATCCTATATAACATGGTTTAACTCCATCAAAATTATGAGTTTTGAATTAAGAAATCATTATTAAGATTTAAATGAAATAAACTAGAAATGTTTTCCTAAGTGAAAAAAAATGAAATGATTTCGAATTATTCCGAGTTTAAAAGGGTTTTAAGTAATCAAAGTAATTGATAAGAGAGGTTTAATAATTCTGTATATATATCTCTCCAAAAGAGATTTTGATAAAATTAACTTAATCAATTAAAGAGTGATTCCCTATTTCACAGAACCTTTTTTTTATTGTTGATTAGATCGAAGGAACTAGGGTCAGATCTGGGATAGTTCCTATCCGAAAACTACTTCAAACTGATATATGCATTCAAAAAATAAAGTCCTGATAAAGAGAATGAAGGATGAAGACCGAGGATTTTCGGGGTGAAAGGACTACTTGTTGATAATTCTGGTTAGCTCCCGAATACCAAAGTAGCAGTGGTCCCTTCATTTCTGAAACTCTTTGGGTTACAAGGACTTCTCGCTACTAATCTTAGGTTAATTCCCAATAGGATGTGGTAGGAGGGTGTCTTCAGTTTCGTTCAGTCCCAGAACAAACTGGCATGGACGGATGTTTGACATCGCATTCTTGAGATTTCATCGTTGACTTTTATAAACATACATCTGTTTGGTGGCAAGGAAGGCAACTTCTCTTAGCTTAACACCCTTCTCTGAGACGTATGAGCTTGGAGGTTATATGTTTATGGAAGTTAATAGTGATCGATGGGATGGTAATGTAGCATTCAAAGTGAAATGCGCAAAGTAAAAGGTAATCGTTACCTTAAGCCTCACACCGAAAATGGACGAAACAAGGTAGATGCAGCAAGGCTATGTGGTTCGCAACCATTAGGATATGATCATCCCCTGCTAGATATATTTATTCCCACTATGACGTTTGGGATTTAAATTATTGTGGATGTATGCTGTAAGGGCTCTTGGATAGGTCGGTAACGATCGGGGTGATGACATATTCGGTACTATCTAGTGAGAAAGGTAGGCCGGTCTTGTGTTGGTAGAGGGCAGATGTTCTGTAGCCTCGGTACATTCGTTTAGAGATGTACTACTAGAAGGTAGTCCTTTCACCTGGTCAATTGTATGGAAATCCATTCTCCAAAAATGCCTACCATTTTGTTATTAGAGCGTAGTATGATGGAGTTTAATAATGGTAACAATTTCGGCTAAGATTAATAAGTTAATTGCAAATATGTTCAAAAACATCATTAAAATAATATCCCTTATTTTTACGTAATAATGATTTGGTATCATAAGGTAAAAATCCATTCCGTGTTTATGTGCGGTGTGGTCTTATAAGATACCTTTTTGTTTGCAAAACACGTATTTTGAGTTCTCACAGCAGTCCCATAACTAACCTGGAGTTTATTCTCCGTTTCCCTAAACTCTGGGTGCCCTAATTTTCCCAGGTAGCCTAGTAGTCAGGTTTAGTTTAGAAGAAATTTAGATGAAGCTCAAAGCATGGAGTCAGAAGATTTTTTTGAAAATTTTTACCTATTTCCACCACATTCTTGTACTATAGTATTCCAAAAATTGTAAGGACGGAAATTTATAGCTGTTCATGTTTAACTCTGATAAATGTATTTTAATTTCCGTTGTAAAGTTTATATTGAAATAATATATTGAGATTCTGTTCTGTCTTTATTTTCTTTCTTACCCATGAGAATCTGCTTCTCCGGCACTTGGATTTGCGGCACGTGAATATCGAGGATGTATTAGTGTCGATTTTCGAGAGTCGATGAAATGGGTTCTCACATCAAAGTATCAGAGCTTAGGTTGAGCAAACACCTTAGCTTTGGTAGCGGTAAAGTCTCATCAGAGATAGGGTTAGTAATACCCTAGGATGAGTAACTCATTAGTGATAAAGTTAGTAACACCCTAGAATGAGTTTGAGTATATAGGAGTGCGTATTTGTTAATATCATATACCAATGAATTTGGCTTTATATGAAATCATTTTACCTAAAAATATATAGATGTATTTGAAAAGAATACTTTGGTAAAATTTTCAAAAGAATTTTGAAAAGCTATCTTTAGGAATAAATCTCAAAACTTTTTCTGAGCATTGGCCAAACCTCTCTACCTAAAAAAATACGCTAGCAATTACCTACTACTTATGTCTAAAAGAATAATTATTTGCCTTGTAGAAACTGTATGGGGGAAATTACATGAAAGGGGAGTCCTTTAGAGCGAATTGGGGCAAGAAGGATAGCCTCATTGTTCTCTCTAGCGTCAAAGAGGAGCAATCGGAATATCCTCCTAGCAATGGTATGTTTCTGATCGAAGAAGAATATGCCCCATACACTCAAAGGAGTGAAGATGGATACCCTATGGCTGGAATGCTTGTACTGCCCCCAGCTCCAAAAGTAATTATGATCTCTAGCGAGGATGAATCCGGGCAGGCCTCAGAGGGAAATTGGATAGTAGATCCCGCTAGCTCCATTTGGGAACCAATAGAAGAGATTGAGCCGATGCAAGGAGAATTAGAGCCCATGGAAGAGGAAATAAATCCCGTGGAGGAAGAATCAGAGATGATGGAAGAACTTGATGCTATCATATCAAGCGAATGTAGCAATGTAGTATGGGATATGGACGGGGAGCGTGTTGTATGGCAGGAGTGATCATCCAGTTCATACATAAATTGGAATGAGATAGAAAGCAACAACGAAGAAGCAACAGAAGAAGAAGAAGAGGGGGTCAAAGAATTTGAGAACCCTTGGGAAGAAAACGTGCAAGGCTTGGAGGAGTTAGAAGAGGGAGGATTCATTCCCGGAATACCAGTCGGCATGGGACATGTCCCATGGAACCAACCATGGTTACCCCAGGTAATGGGAGAGATAACGGAAGAGGATGACAATGAGGCCGACGATGAGCTGGACAGTGATGAAGAAGGAGAAGGTAAAGTGATGATAAACCTTGGTAATTGGAGTCTACCATCATCTTCGGACTCGGAAGAATAGGAGTAACGTTTTGGGAATTAAGGATAATTCTAGTATGTATGAGTATGGATGGGATGTTTAATTTTGATTTAGTGTCTTGTGTTGTATTGGTGTAAGGAAGGGAGGGGAGTTTTCTTTTTGGACCCAAGCTTCGAAAAATTTAAATGATATAAGCATGTGATAATTTATAATATGATGTTGTCCTTTGTATGGATCTTTGAAATAAATATTCAAGTTATTAATGAATGGTTTTGGGTTTGTAAACTCTTGAATGACACTTTGGAATTAATCTTATGGGTATATTTAGATCTTTAATAAAAGGGATTTTAAAGATAATAACGAGTATTGGAGACTTTTATGGAAAAAAAGAAACAAACTTGTTAAATATACTTATAACATTTGAATAAGTATATAAATACTTTTTAATTATTAAAACTAGTATAAGTAAAGTGAATATATATATAAAGGAAGTTTCAATTAATAAAGGAATATTAATTGATAATGAAAGTTTTAACTAAATACAGAATGTTTTCACAGTTGATATTAGCTAAAGGAAGTTTATGGTGATTTATCAATTTAATGATTTATTTTGAAAATAAATTTCTAGAAACCATTAAGATACGTTTAGAAATGTATTATAATAAAAAGATATTTATCTTTTAAAAGAAATGTTTTCTTTAAGTTGAAATTTTTGGAAATAAAAATGTAAAATGGTTATGTATAAAGAAGTATCTTTATAAAAAGTTTGAATATAGAATGGAAGTTTTATGAAATGTTTTCATAAAAATTTCTAAGAGTTAATAAATACATATGAAGTATATAGATTGTTTCGTCGCGTGATTTAATCTAAGATTTGAGTACAAAACTTTGACGTGTTTGACACTTATCCGAAAAAGGATTTACTACTCGATTCTCGACGATGAATATTGATGAGTGTTTATGGTTAGATGCTTGAGTTTTCTATCATAGTTGAGAGCTATGCAAGGAGAACTAAAGTTCTGATCAGAAAGCCTGGTCACAGTCCTCACTAAAGGATCGAGGGATCAATACTAATTTGGAAATAAAGTTGTGAATTCGAATAGAAGATCGAATCAGATATTGCGTACGGGTGATCTATATACATCATATGTGTGCAAGTTGAAAAATATTTTGGGCAAACCTTTAGGTTTTTGTTTTGGGTAATTTCGGGGACGAAATTCTTTTAGGGGGGAGTCTGTAACAATCCGCCAATTTATCACTTTGATAAATTATATTTAAATTTATGCAAACCTAAGGTTGATAATTCAAATAAGTGTTTTAAGTGATAATAAATAATAATAATCTTGTTTTGAATAAATATTTACAAAAATATTTTTCCTCAAAATTTATATCGATAAAATGGCATCATATAGATTTATGAATTTAATTTATATTTAATAATTTAGTAATTATTTTAATTATTCAAAATATTTATTTTAAATGATGATAATTCATTTTGAATAATTATAAAGTGATAATAAATCATTTGTAATAATTTTATGAAGATATATATATATATATATATATATGATTTGTATGGTTTTATAATTCAAATATCATTATTTTAATTAATTTAAAATGATAAGAAGTTTATTTCTAAATTTTGTTTACAAATATATGTACGTTGAAAAATAAGTGAAAATATGACCGATAAATCGGTTACCTGGATTTCAACGATTTAACAAACAAAAATTGTTCAAGGACGTTCGAAGTGTTATGCACCTACATGTACATATATATATATACATATATATATATATGTCACACACACATGACAACATGTACATATATATATATATATAAATAAATACATATATATATATATATATATACAAATATTACAAAAATGATTTAATATTTCCTAAAGCTTAACCTTTAAAAAACCATAAAGTAAACTTCACTTCATTGTACCACACCACCACCTCACATCACCATCACATGGCTTTGAGGAAGCGGGGAGCCAAGCATGTAGAGGCTGGGGGGTGTGGGATAGGGGCATTTAGGTAATTATGCATTTTGAATATTTTATTCTAAGGTTTTTCTATAAATACCACCCCACTTCTCACAAAATTCCTAATACCATTCCACTTCTTCTTCATCTTCTTTTCTAGCTTTCTAAGAGCCTCTCTAATGGCCTCTTATTCATAGAAATTTTTTTATAGAAAAGTTAGGGAAAAATATCTCAAATAAAAGAGGAAAATGTATACACTAGTTTATAATATCGATCCACTTCAAAACTAATTCTAAACACCTCCTCTACTACTCCAAAACCCACGGCACAACCCACACCATCCTAGGCCGTGAGCTCCTCCATCATTAAGACTAGGGTGAGCTCTCCCATAGGTCGCGGGCTTGGTTTCATTTGCTTTGGTTCGATCGTAGCGGAGCTATAGCCGATTTTATATTAGCTCGAAGGGAAAATGAAAGTGAGAACTCCTAAACTATTATATTATATTTTGGATGATGATATGATGTTTGCAATGGATATTTATTATGCCTTGATCATCAAGTCTGGTTGTTTAAATATGAATGTTGAATATATATGCAAGTCACGGAAATACACGTCGATAAGTACAAAGGAAATCACTTTCCTTGATATAATGAATTATGTATATGGAATGTTAAACCTCATTAAAAATGGTTTAAAATGAGTTTGAAATGTTTTATAAACATTCAAAAGTGTTATGGTGAATTCTAAAAAGAAATGGAAAATTTAGTCAAAAACAGGCGCGCGCGTAACGGTAGTTCGCGATTTCGCGCCATAAAAGTCAAACGAGTGTAAATTATGGAATATACCTTAGAATTCTTCAAGATAAGAATTTTCCAAACTATTACATCCATAGTTTTCCTATGAAGAAAGAAAATCGAGATTTCGATAAGTAGATTTTGAGATATGAGCAAAACAAGCTTTTTGAAAAATCGCGGTTTTGCAGTTTGGGATCAAAAACTGGATTTCTTAGAAAATGATGTTTTAAAATAGTTTAAAAATGTGGAATAAATTTATAAATCTTTTAAAATGTTTAAGAAGTGAATTGAGTAATAAAAATGAATTTTAAAATAATAAAAAAATTGTTTTGATTAATATAGCTTATAAAAGCTCATTCCGCAGCACTTTTCTATAACTTTTAAATTTTAGTTTTAAACTTAACGATTCTTTTCCAAATATTTTATAAATGATTTTAAAAGGATAATTAAGTGTTTTAATAATGATTGGAGGTTTTTAAGCTTATTTAAGAGGGTTTAAATAAATGTTTAACGAAAAGCTATTATAAATAAGTGGTTTAATCTTGGCTCTAAAAGCCGACGAGTAGACTGGATTTTTCTATTCATGAGATCTGGATGTGAGGTGCTTAAACTAATGGGATGTTCAGGAGAAACTAGTGCCCTAGCTCACCTGGCCTCTTCCCTGGGTGAGGGATTGATAACGTTGAAATGTTGGAAACGTGTACAAAAAGATTAAATTTTCCAAATTTACATTAAATACAACTTTGATTTTATGGGGATGATCTTCTTATACTTGGTGTTAAAGCCCAAAAAGGGAACTCATAATATTCGTGGAATTTAAAAGGTGATTTCGTCGTTATTCCACCCACGGTATTTGTTGAATATGGGAATTAATATTGAGTAGAATTATATGATTTCTATAGATTTTGCTCACTTAATATTTACTTGTTTGGATTAACATCCCAGATAACATGGTTTTAACTCCATCAAAATTATTATTTTTGAATTAAGAAACAATTATTAAGGTTTAAATGAAATAAATTGGAAATGTTTTCCTAAGTGAAAAAACAATGAAATGATTTCGAATTATTCCGAGTTTAAAAAGGGTTTTAAGTAATCAAAGTAATTGATAAGAGAGGTTTAATAATTCCGTACATACCGAAAGGAATGTTTTAGAAATATATATCTGTCCAAAAGATATTTTGATAAAAAGAACTTAATCAATTAAAGAGTGATTCCCTATTTCACAGAACCTCTTTTTTTAATCGACGATTGGATCGATGGAACTGGGGTCGGATCTGGAGTAATTCCTATCCGAAAACCACTTTGAACTGATGTATGCATTCGGAAAATAAAGTCCTGATAAAGAGAATAAAGGATGAAGACCGAGGATTTTCGAGGTGAAAGGACTACTTGTTGATAATTCTGCTTAGCTCCCAAATACTAAAGTAGCAGTGGTCCCTTCATTTATGGAACTCTTTGGGTTACAAGGACTTTTCGCTACTAATCCTAGGGTTAATTCCCGACAGGATGTGGTAGGAGGGTGCCTTCGGTTTTGTTCAGTCCCAGAACAAACTGGTATGTACGGATGTCTAACATCGCATTCTTGAGATTTCATCGTTGACTTTTATAAACATACTTCTATTTAGTGGCGGAGAAGGCAACTTCTCTTAGCTTAACACCCTTCTTTAAGATGTATGAGCTCGGAGGTTATATGTTTGTGGAAGTCAATAGTAATCGATGGGTTGGCAATGTGACATTCAAATTGAAATGTGCAAAGTTAAAGGTAATCGTTACCTCAAGCCTCACACTTGGAAATGACCGAAACAGGGTAGATGCAGCAAGGTTATATGGTTTGCAACCATTATGATATGATCATCCCCTTCTAGATATATTTATTCTCGCTACAACATTTAAATTATTGTGGATGTATGCTATTAGGGCCCTTGGATAGGTCGGTAACGACCGAGGTGATGACATATGAGGTACTATCTAGTGAGAAAGGTAGGTCGGTCTTGTGGTGGTAGAGGGCATATGTTCTGTAGCCTCGGTACATTCCTCAAGAGATGTACTACTGGAAAGTAGTCCCTTCACCTGGTCATTTGTATGGAAATCCATTCTTCAATAAGTGCCTGCCGTTTTGTTTGTAGAGTCCAGTATGTTGGAATTTAATAATGGTAATAATTTCGGCTAAGATTAATAAGTTACTTGCAAATGTCTTCAAAAAATGTCATTAAAAATAATATCCCTTATTTTTACGTAATAATGATTTGGTTATCATAAGTTAAAAACCCGTTCCGTGTTTATGTGCAGCGTGGTCTTATGAGATACCTTTTTGTTTGCAAAACGTGTATTTTGAGTTCTCACACTAGTCTCATGGCTGACCCAGAGTTTATTTTACTTTTCATTAAACTCTGGGTGCCCTAATTTTCCCAGGAAGCCTAATAGTTAGGTTTAGTTTAGAAGAAATCTGGATGAAGCTCGAAGCATGGAGTTAGAAGATTTTTCTGATGATTTTTACCAATTTCCACCACACTCTTGCACTATAATATTCCACAAATTATAAGGACAGAAATTTATAACTGTCCATGTTTAACCCTGATAAATGTATTTTAATTTCCGATGTAAAGTTTATATTGAAATAATATATGTAAGATTCTGTTATGTCTTTATTTTCTTTCTTACCCTTGAGAATCCGCTTCTCCGGCACTTGGATTTGCGATACATGAATACCGAGGATGTATTAGTGTCGATTTCTGAGAGTCGAAGAAACGGATCCTCACAAAATGTTTATAATAAACTTAAGTATGGAAGAGCTTTAAAGATGAAGTTGTGGATTTTTGAAATGTGTATAAACTAAAGTTTTAAAATTGTGTATATATTCTTAAGTTGTCATGGAGTAGTATATGAATATGAACTTGAGTTATAGAATGTTTATAAACTTATGTAATAATTTTATGAAATGGTTCATAAATGAATTTTAGTATTAAAGGAAATACTATTGGAAAATCATTTTTTTTTAAATTGAATGTGAATAAACAGAATTTGGTATTGTTAAGAGAAACCAATGGAATAAGTACATAAGTTGTATGTAGATCATTTTATTTGCATAGCTGTTTGATCCAAATTCGAGACACGATTTCGAGGTGATTTACACTAGTCTAATTTAGGATTTTTCACTCGATTCTTAATGGAGAACACTTGATATAAATTTTTGATTGATTTTGAAATTTTCTATCATAGTATATGGCTATGCAAGAAGAACAGAGGTTTCTAATCAAGGAACCGGATTCGAAGTCCGCACTAGAGTGGTCGAGTGAGCCATACTAGTTCAGAAGCAAAATTGTGTGATTGAGCGAGTGATCAGATTTGATATTGTGTACAGATGGTATAAGTACATCGTATGGGCTTTATAAATTTATGTTGTTGATATCAGAATTTGCAAGTTAAATGTTTGGATATTATGTGTAAGTAAGATGCAGGTTCATGGAAGCAAATGCTAGTTTGATGCTTTTGGTTTCATGAGTACAGTTTGGTTGCCCAACAAATAGGTACATGTTTATATATTGTTTTGGTTTGATGGTTTTATGCCCTAGATATGGGAGGCCACTTGGCTTTTGTTTAATTTTATTGGTTTGGGCCCATAGTGGCGATTTGTAGTTTTTTTCGATTGAGCCGCGCAAAGGAGGTGCTACCAAAATTTCCATAATTTTAGAGACTTAGAGATTTAATAGTCCTTTTCAACTAATTTATTTTGAAAAGTTGATGGATTTGGAGACATTTTCTTACTTTGGGAATTTTGGGGACGAAATTCTTTTAGTGAAAATAAGGGACACATCCCTAGAATCAAACTTAGTACACAAAATATCCTCCTCAAAAGAAAGATATAAATTACATCCATATTTTCAAATACTACAATTTTCTTCCCTACAGTACCCCTCTTCTCCATTGCAGCAATGTTGATTCTTCATATATGGATGTTATTCTCACATCCATAATTAAAATTTGCAACCCATTAATTATCAATTTTTAAAACGAAATAACTTCTTGTAAAAACGACGGATTAACAAACCATTTTCACCATTAAATCACAAATTTTATTATCTTTCTAACGAGTAACATTGTGCATAAGTAAAAACAACGGTAGGACAAGCTATTCACGGATCCAACTATATGCAATTATATGGTATGATTGTAGACAATTCAGCAATTATATGCAATAATTGCAATTATATGGTATGATTAACAACCGTTTTCACCATTAAATCACAAATTTCTACAATTATATGGTATGATTGCAGACAATTCAGCAACTATATGCAATAATTGTAGAAATTTCTACAGTTATATCATATAATTGCAGACATGTCTGCAATTATATGCAATAGTTGCAACTGTACGCAATAATTGCAGACATGACTGCAATTATACCATATAATTGCAGAAATGTTTGCAATTTTATGCAATAGTTGCAACTGTATGCAATAATTGTAAACATGTCTGCAATTATACCATATAATTGCAGAAATGTCTGCAATTATATGCAATAGTTGCAGATTTGAAGAAAAATCGAAGATGTTTAAAATTTACAGAATTGTTTGCAAATATATGGAATAATTGCATCTTTACTACAAGTATAATTTTTTGGTATCAACAATGGATCTCATTCTCTATTTTATTTTTTGGTGAAAACGGTATGTTGATCCGATGTTTCCACAGAAAGTTATACGCGTTTGAAATGTTAAAAACGAAAGGGTATTTGGGTATTTGTGCATACGTGAATTTGAAAACAGGGACCAGAAACTTATTAAAAAAACGAAGGGATGTGTTGTGTATTTTCAAACCTTACTAGGGATGTATGCCAAACGCACCCATTCTTTTAAGGGGAGAAGAATATAACAACCCGGAATTTTGATCATTGGATTTTGGATATTTAATTAATTTTAAATATTGAAATATAGGGATTATTTTAAAATTAATAAATGGAATTCTAATATGAAGATTATTTAAAATATTTGAATAATAATTTAAGATATTGGGATTTAATTAAATATTTATTTAATGGGTTAGTGGTCTTATTTAACTCCTTTTAAATTAATAACTAATAACGTTGAATTCATTTGTAAATTTATTTACAGTAATAAATGATTCGAATAAATAATAAGAAAATAATTTTTTAATATAACAACTCGATTTTGATTAACGCATTTTTAATTTAATTTATTTGACTTTTCCATAATTTTTAATTTGAAAAATATATAAATTATCGTTTGATGATTTTTCGGCAAACGACGGTGTTTTTGTGATTTTACAAAATCGAATAACCTATGTATATTATTTTTGTTTTGAGATCGCATCGCTGTTCTGAACATAACCTTATTTTTGTTTTTGTCGTTCATGGTTAATACGCGAATGGATTTCTATGTCGCAAAGTGCTGATAATTGTTTTATAAACTATACTAAACCTTTGGGAATTCAACTCTTCTCATTTCTATTTTCCTCCTTTCTTTTGTTTTTCCCTCTCTTGCTTTGCTATAACTATACGAAATGAGAAAACAAGAAACATAGTGAACTCCATACTTTAAAAATCAAGATCTAGAAATCTACTCAAGGAAAAATCATAAAAACAACCCTCTTTGATCTCGTATTTGATGAGAGTTTCATTCCGACATGCTTATAGTTGAGTGCGTCGTGTTTTGGTGGAGGCCGAAGTTGAGTAGGCAAACTAGGGTTTTGGATTTTAGCGAATTCGGGCAGCGATTGTTGAATTGGAGTTTGGATTTGGGTTCGGGGAGTGGAGAAGCTCGTTTGGGCGAAGTTTGGTGAGTCGCAGTCCTTTAGAGCAAAATGCGCCATGGTGGTGGTCGCTCGCAGGCTGTCAAGTCACAATAAAGGATAGGGCTTTAGGCGTGATGAGGTGGTAACTGGAGAGTCGAGTGCGAGAATTGGAAGTTGATGGTGATGTCGGAGTTGAGGTTCGTCGAGTGTGATGGGAAGTCAAGCATGTGTGTACATAATGAAGGGTTGTGTATCTTGTATATGAGATGGGGATATGCGAATTTAAGAAGAAAGGGGATTAGTTGGGGTAGGTAATTAATTAGGATTAATTAATCTTGTTTTAAATAATTCGAAACCTTATAAAATGAATATCTATTTCATACAAGGTCCAAATCGAACACGCTCAGTCGTCTTGGATTCGTAATGACCTTCGCTACGCTGTTCGATATTAGAACAAACTAGAACGCTTCAACGATAACTGAAATTTCGGTGAGTATAACTCACCTCTTTGGATAATCAGTATGTGATATAGTAGATAAAATTTATATTTTATTTGGATGAAAGATTGTTTGATTTGGTTAAATAGTTGTTTTGAAAAGCGATTAACGTTTAAATTGAAAAGCAGTGAATTTAGTAGAGAAATCCGAATTTCTCAAAATTGCGATTATTAATTTCTAGTTATATTCCCATTATTTTATTCCAGTTATAACTCTGTTATATGGATTGTTAATTGTTGAATCTTGATTGTTTAGCACTATTAGTTATGACATTGTTATATGTTTAAAACTAAACCCGTGTAGGACAAAAATCAATAGCAACATTGGTTAAGTGCTTTGGTAGCTTTTGGCCTCAATTTAGTATTTTGAAATACTAATAATTGCCATTTGGCTTGAAATTTGTTTTTGATTCGGAGAATGATTTTAAATCTAACCTTTGGGTTTTATGGAATATTTTATTTAAGCTGATTTTGAACTTCTCACCCAAACCTTTCTATTTGTCTTTTCTAAACCATTCAAAAACGTTTCAAAAGTTGTTTAATTATTGTTTGATAGTGTTTTAAAATTGTTTATTTATATTTGATTGTTTGAAGTTAATTATCAATATTTTAATATTGTAAAAAGTTATTTATTTAAATAATTAATTGTTTGCGCCAAAAATGGTCACAAACACCCAATCGCAGATGAAAGCACCAATTCACAGTCACAGATAGAATATATGCAGAGAGTATAATATGAAGAAAAATCAAAATTAAAATGAAAGTAGTAAAAAAACAAGATTTATAGTGGTTTGGCTAACTCCGACCTACGTCCACTCCAGAAATTTCCTTTTTATTATCAAAGAATTGATTACTGTTACAATCCAGAAATTTTGAATCAATAATGGCAGAGTAGCCTTTAGGTGGAAGATGAAGAGAAATAGAATGAGAATCCCCTTTTCTGAAGCCACGCTACTGTATTTATAGGCAAAACCCCTATTGCTGGGCTTCCTCGCTGATATGGGCCCATCAAAACCACAGTCTAGTCCATATCCTTCATCACTACCGAGCCCAAGTCCTCAATATGCTGACTCGAAGTAACCAGGGTATTGACCCGAAGCGATTTCATCACTGACCCAAATCAAAATGCCTGATGACTCGAAGTAGAATATAGTCGACCCCAAAATCCTATTGCTGATCCCAATTTCCTATAGCCGACCCAAAGAATCAAGTATGCCGACCCGGAGCTGGTGAAAATGCCGACCCCTTGCTCTATATGCCGATCCCATCCTGATGCCGACCCCTTGCTTCATGCCGACCCGGAGTTACACTGATGCAAACTCGAAGCAGTTCCAACCATGTCGATCCCATCTCTAAGTGCTTGTCGACCCGAAGTCAAGCTCCTTATGTCGATCCCTCAGCAGTTTCTACCTCTAACCATATGCCGATCCCTATAGAACATGCCAACCCAGAATTCCCCAAGTGCCAACCCGAAGCATGCTAGATGCTGACCCCAGGCAAATATGTCGACCCGAGGCCTTCCTTTGCCGACTCGAAGAAAACCCTTACCTAATCTTGAAAACCCGAAGTGAATCCAAAGGTGACTCGAAGCAAACTTCAAGCAACCCGAAGCAACTCGACTTTTGTCGAAATCCATATTCCAAGTATCCTGCGCTTTTTGTCCATCGACTATGCCGAATCCCGGCTACATATTCATGTTTATTTTCCGTGATTGGTCATCCATTCATCCAGTCGAATCAAACCCTTAGTATTCCCCCTCAATAACCGAGCAGTCATTTAAGTTAAATCTGCCTGTATCTTATCTTGCCAAGAGGTAGGTTAACATTAATATTATTTGAAGATAATTAATAATTGTTATTTATTAAAATTGTTTTGGAATTTATAATAGTTATTTATTAGTAACATTTTGGAATTCATAATTATTAATTATTAATAATGTTTTGGAAGTTAATTATTATTTATTATAATAATATTTAAAGATTAATTATTATTGGTTTATTAATAATGTTGAAATTATTAACTATTATATTTATAATGTTTGAAGTTAACAATTTTTATTTATTAGTAATTTTTTGTTGTTAATAATCATTATAATAATGTTTTGAAGTAAATAATTATTATTTACTAATAACGTTTTGAAGTTATTAATTATTATATTAATAATGTTTTGGAGTTAATAAATTATTTTATTAATAATGTTGGAAAGTTAATTTATTATTTATTTAGGATGTTTAAAGTAAATTAATTTATCTAGTTAATTGTATTTATAAATAATAAATTGATTTATAAAAGGAATCTCATTTAATAAAAGAGATTTGTTAAAGAATTTACAAATGAAAATGGGGTTTGGATTTATAATAATTTTAGAAGGCTTTATAAAGGATCTTTAAAAAAGAATTTTATAAATAGTTTTATAGATTGATAAAAAAGTTTTATAAATGGTTTTACAAATTTATAAAAAAAGAGTTTTATAAATTGTTTTAGAGATTTATAAGGAAGTTTTAAAATTTAAAAGGAGATCTTGAAATTTGCAAAGAAGTTTTATAAAGGATTTTTAGATATTTATAAAAGAAATTTCTTTTGATGGTTTTGGATATTTGTAGAAGAGTTTTATAAATAGTTTTGGATATTTATAAAAAGACTTTTATAAATAAACATGGAGATTTATTTAAGAGTATTATAAATGGATTTGAAATTTTAGTCAAGGAGATTTTCATAAATGAAAGAGATTTATTAAAAAAGATTTATTGAAGAAATTTATTAAAAAAAATTGAGATTGAATTTTCCCAAATTGAACTTATTAATTTTGGTGTTGTGGACATTAGTTCCATGCTTAACATCGAAGGAATAATGTTTGGGTTTATCCTTATCACCATTTCTTTTAAACAATATTTGTTTTGATCCTTTTGATATGGTTTTGAAATAAGAAATCTTTCATAATGTTTTGTGAAAAAACTTATACCATTGAGATAAATATATGACTACATTTTCTAAGTAGGGAAAGTGTAGTTTTTTGGGTGGATATACCTATACCATTGAGATAAGTATGCGGATATTTTCCATGTATGGAAAGAAGTATAAAGAGTTTGTGAATATATCTTTGTAAAAATAATTTGATACAAGTATTTACAAAGTGATTTTAATTAATGAAAGGATTAATTAAAGGGGTTAGTGGTTACTTATGTACTTAACCTATGTTGGTTTCCCTATGGAAATAAATCCCTGATTTGATTGTTGTTTTTATTTGATAGTTAATTAATCGACCATCGAACTTGGCCAGTTTCAAACTATCGTTGTCGGTTCGGGGAGACCGGGATTGGATATGATGTCCGAAAACTACGTCGAACCGGCATAAGCATTTGAATGGAAGACATCTTGATGAAGGTTTCAAAAACGGAGTTCTTTGTTGTACAGGGGGCTACTTGCTACAAATCCTGAGGGTGATTCCAAAATGGATGTAGTAGAAGTAGTGCCTTCAATTTCGTTCAGACGCGGAACGAACTTGTATGGATGAATGCTAGCATTGCGTTGCTGCTTAGAGGGTAGTGTTAGCTTCCAAGTGGAATTGCTATCAAAAAGGTAAAATGCTGCCTCAAGCCTCATCAACCGAGAATGACTAAAACAGGGGATACGCAACATGCTAAGTGGGTCGCACCCATTAGGGTATGTCATCACCCTTCTAAATATATATTCATTTATGGATATGGTTGGGCATGGTAGCTCCCGGTAAAGGTTGCAAAGCAACTAGGGCGATGACATATTTAGTACTATTCGGGAAGGGGTAGGCTGGTTCTGTGTAGCAGGGGTGAAAAATGTTCTTGTTAACATCGATACATTTTTCTAGAGGTGTACTACGACAGGAAGTACCCTAGTAGCCCGGTCATCGATGGAATCGGTTCTCCAATAAGTGTCTTTAGACTTAGTTGTATACCTATTATGCCGGAATTTAATTAATGTAACAATTTCGGCTATGATTCAATATTTATTTTAAACCCTGGACATTATAATATCACTGTATTTCTATAGAAATGTTTTGGCTATCGTAAGGTAAATATCCATCCATGTTTATGTGCAGCATGGTCTTACGAGACACCTTTGTTTGAAAGGTTTTATAATATTAAAATCCATTTAAGGTATGTTTCTCAAGTTGGTTTACCAAACTGTTTCGGGCTTATTTTCTTATAATGTTTGGGTCAGACTGAGCATATTTTCAGATTTAGTTTGGATGCTTTGGAGCTTCAGGAGACGAGCTGGATGCCTCCAAGATGTATCTACATATTTTTAATTCTGCTGCATTAGTTTTTTATGTTTACCAGCAATTATGAGAACAGGTTGTTATAACTGTCTAGGCCGATGATAGCTAGTTACTCCGATTTGATGTAAGTATATTATAGTTTTTTTATAAAGATCAATTGTCTATTATATGTTACTCGTCATGATGTGAGATTCTATTATGCCTTTTCTTTCTTTTCCCCCAACAATCTATCTTTTCGGCACTTGGATACTTGGCACGTGAATACCGTGGATGTATTAATGTCGACTTTTGAGGGTCGAAAGGGCAGGTCATTATAATAACTATACAACGTTCTAAAAGTAATGGAAAAAAACCAATTGCTCCAGAAGGCATTGCTCATGAGCCATATATGCAACAGGAATCCTTAAATCAAATCGAAAGTAGTAAACAAGTAGTAGTCAAGCGCCCCTTAAATTCAGAACCATGCATGAGATCAAAAGTCAAGAACCAAGCAGAGGAAACCACCCTCAGTGATCAAGCATCCATGCTTCCTCCGCATCGACAGTCCAATGTACCTCCACCGCTAACACTAAAAGAATTCAACAAAATCATTTGTCTAGCATGTATATATGTATATAGTTTTGAGACTATATGTGTGTATGTGAGAACAACAAAATATAAACGTAGAATAAAACTTAATTATTTATCTGCCAAGAGAAAACTTTCGAAGAGCTATCTTCATTAGAAGTATATACTAGATCATTGCTTAAGGCTCTATTGTAACTCACACTGCTATAAACAATTTTTTCAAAATGTCTACACGATATTTTGCTTTTTTAAGAGATTCTTTAAAAAAATTGAATTTAGCCAGTTGGTAACTTCGGTTTGCAATCCAATTGTAAATGCATAGCGAGGTGGCGTAAATCAGGTTATCAAAAGTAGTGCTAACATTATTAAACATTCTTTGATTTCTTTTGAACCACATGTATCAGCAAGTTATAATGAAGATAATGTCAAGTAAGATTTTATACTCTTTAGGTCAACGACATCTAAAATTGTTCCAATGGTATTCACAGTTAAAGTCAATGATGGTCATGCTAAAGTTGAAAATGTTAAGAATGCTTACAAGTATCAAATTGGTTAAGGGACGAAAATCGTTAGATGTTTAATTTGGCCCCGCGTGATAAGTACCATATATGCACGAAAAAATGTGTTTAAGAACTATTTTAGCATGATAAAGAACGTGAAAGGAAATATAAATGATGATCTTAAGCCAAGAAAGTATACTGTGTTAAACTGTAATTGTCATATGCTAAAAATTGATAGCGAACATCCAAATTTCAAACCACTTGCTTATTATGAGTAGGAAGATAAGCGTCGACTAATGTTTTTAGAGTTGGTTCAAAATTTGAGGTTTCCAGATGTAATTTCTTCTAACATGAGAAGATGTATTGATACGAAGGGTATTCAAATGTTGGTACAAAAAGTATATATTTTTAGAGACCCTTTTCCCGTAGTATATAAGAATTTATTATCCTCGAAGGTGTGGATCCCTATTACCAAGCTTAGTTTTCTATAAAGAATTGTGCTCAACCATGTTTAATAAAAGTAATTAGAAAAAATTAGAAACTGATGTACCCAAATTATTGTGTAAATTGAAGAAATAATTTCCCCTTAGAGTATTCAACTTCATGGAACATCTAGCCATACATCTACCAACTGAAGCTTTAATGCAAGGACCAGTGCAATAGGGATGGATGTCTCTTTTTGAGAGGTACATAAAATAAAAGTAGGAGTATATTTCTTTCTCGAAACCAACATAGTAAACGTATAATTGGTAATTTTGGTATGAAGGTACCTGGATCATCTTAAAAAAGGGTAAAATAAGAAACACACATTGAAGGTTCAATATGTCAGGTATACATTATTGAAGAAGCATCCACATTGTTCACTTATAATTTCGAAGACCATGTTAAGCTGAATTCTAACACTAGTCCTCATAGTGATGAAGCAATGGATAAGTCATTTGACATTTCTCTTTCCATTTTTCAAAAATGTGGTCCTCATAATAGAGAATTTTTCAAACACTTGGAGAGTTTGTCATAACTAGAACAATGACGCTTCTCAATTGTGAAGAATTATCAGATCTTATCAGGTAAAACTTTGTTTATTTATTTACTGTTAATATCGTGTTATATTGCATAATCATGTTAATCTTAACAATATTAATTGTTTAATAGTCAGTTTGAACAATAAAATCCAAGGGTTTAACCAAATAAAGGTTTTGAGGCTTGGTTTTAGAAATATGTATGCATATATAATTATTGAGTAAACTTAGCATGAAATATTTTAATTATTATGTATATTAATATTTACTAATTTAATGTAATAGGTTGTTGATAGTGAAATCGGTGATATTTGTTATAAAACTTACATTTGACCCAATTGAAATATAGAAAATGCCCAATCATGTACGTAAACAGCTTAAAATTTGGGTTCAGAGCTAGTGAAACAACTTACAATGACGGGGTATGTGTTAAAAGTAAAGAACAGGGTGATGATTACAAGATTCTTATGGAGTGTTATGGAAAATAATCAAACTCACTTATTATGCAATATCAGAGCTTAAAACATTTTTATTCAAATGAAACTGGTTTGATGCTACTCCTGATGTAGGAGTGCATCCTATACATAATGATCATCCTCTTGTTGAGGTAAACCATAAAAGGAGATATAAAGAAAACAATCCATTTATGCTAGTGACGCAAGCAACGCAAGTTTATTATGTGCCTTACCCTGCTGTGACCAACAAGGACGATAGGTGGGCTGATGTTAAAAGCTAAATGGTCATTTAATGGGGATATGATCATAACCAATAATCAGCCATACCAAAATGATCTAAAGGAGAACCAAATACTCCAAATAGCTGAAGATGTCGATGATATAGGACCACTTAACAATTAAGTATTTGACGGAGTTGAATTAGATGAAGATGTCGAGGTTGATGAAGATGATGATATCGAAGTTAATGAATACAAATATGACAATGATATTTTTAATGATGATATTGATAAAATGTTGATAATTGGTAGCTTATGTATAATTTATTGAAAGACTGTTTTCAGGCATGCATATTATTTTTAATTTTCTCCGTTTGTCGTGCCAAGTAAATGTACATAATTCAAATCTGTTCTGATTGCTACTCTAGTTGCATGTCACTGTAAAACACAAGATACATATCCTTTATTATATTATATACATATGTATGTGTATTATTATAATAGATATGTTCGGTGAATGCTGACACAGCCATGGTAGTTCACCATCATCAAGTCAGGGTGGATCCCACTTGTCAAAGCCTGTTGATGTCGATGCACATATGGTGTCTCCACTTATTCAAACAACCGATGCTCCTATTGATGCTATCTGTCCACCCACTCGTATGTCTGAGACGGACTCTTCCTCAGTCCACCGACTTGAAGTCTTCGAGTGAGAACAAGGATCTTGTTTTTGTTTGAATATTATAGTTGAAATCCTATGCTCATTAAGATTAATAAATAAACACTCATACATACACATACATATGTATATTAAATATGGATACTACATACATACACACACACGCAAATACATATTTATATGTATATATATATATATGTGTGTGTGTGTGTGTGTATGTATATGTATATGTATATGTATATGTGTATGTTTGTATATATACATGTACGATTTCACCACCAGCGCCACATTGATGCCATCCATGATGGCTGCTTGCACATATTATGACATTCTAGCTTAGATTTAGTGACATTCCCAATGATGTGAAGAAAGCCGTGTTTGAGGGATTTATGGTAAAATAATTTTATTACACAACACACTATAAATATGTATGTCATTTTGTTCATGATATATTCAATTTGAATTTATAGAGGAAATTTGCTTGGAGAGATGGATTTGTGAAAACCTTGCGAGAAGTGCTTGGGCGACCACCGCATCCAAAAAATATTGGAAACGGACGTATTGTATTCGCAGGAGTGGCAAAAGGCACCATCCCTTGCCTAGGAGATATACGAGCAATTCTTGAAGTATTGGAAGACAAATGAGTTCAAGAAGGTAGCGAAACAGAATGTTGAAATCAAAAATAGAAATCCTAGGTTGCCTAGCTGTGGCTTTAGATCATTGTAACGATCTTATATATATTTGTTTGTTTATTTAACATTTTATAATAAATTAAAGTAGGCTTATATGATAATGTACTTAATTCAAATTTTAGTACGAAGAGCAGCATAATGAACCTATACCTCAGCAAGTCTACCACAGACTCATGAGATTGAGTCATCGAACGGATCCACCGCTAATGATGGTATTTCCAATGATTTTATGGTTTGTTATCCATAAAACTTCATTTATAGTATATATAATATATGTATAGAATTCGAATGAATATGTAAAATGCAAAATAGGCAAAATACCGGGCTACGATTAATGGACTTCAGAGTCAAAGTGTGGAGATAATAAGAAAAGTGGACAAAGATGTATTCCACACACTCACTAGAGTGGTTGCCATAAGAGCGAATCATAAGCCCACCTATGACAATATTCTGAAGGTAATAGCTTAAACGGTCGTTATATACATATGATCTTACGTATATATGTACCCAAAACCATATACATATATATGTATAGTAACCTATATGTATGTATACATTAGTTATAAATCCCAATAACTATGTGTATATATACGTATTTTATATGCATGCTTAGTATAATTATTTAACTTAATACTCATTTTCTATTAGATGTTAAAAAATTTCATTTTAAAAATAGATTGAGTTTGAGTTAAAATATGTAAGTTAAGTCATTCAATAAATTAAAAAATTTATAATTTTTTTTGAGCAGAACGGATGTGTAGCGTGGAGCTACACAGCTGATTAGAGATAAATACTAAATATTAATATTACGATCAACATGCCTGATCGTTAGCCAGAAAGAGTGTTTTAGCATACATCAGCTGCAGCAGCAAAAAAGAGTTATAGATACCATAACAACCCTAGACCAATATATACATAATAATCAGTCGGATAAATATACAGATGAAGAGATACTGTCACTGATGGAAACCATGACCATAAGAATGCTGGTCAACCGGCACGACGGAAGATGCGCTGCCCACTGACTCAGCTGGTGGAGATTCGGGAGCCGGAAGATGGAGCTGGAGCGGAGCTGAGAAGCTAGAGCCTGAACAAGAAGCAAAGATGTTAATAATCCTATTGCATATAAGCACTCTCGAACTAACGGGTTTGTTGAAGACACGGGCGTTTCTTTCCTTCCATATAACCCAACAGAAAATGGCAAGTAGAGAATCAAGAAGAGAATCCGGAGCGTTGAACTGCCAATACTCGTAGAAATTTGCTATGAAAGGGATGTAACCAAGTAGATGAGCACAAGAAGAGACCCAAACGAAATGAGCAAAGTCGCATTCGAAGAAATAGGTGATTAATGGATTCGGTTTCCATGTTGCAGAGGGCACAGGTCTGATCAGATAGGATATTGAGACGAAAGAGACGGTCTTTGGTATTAATGCGACCATGGATCAGACACCATTGAAAGAAAAGGATTCGAGGAGGAAGGTGGCATTTCCAAATGCGAGCGAAAGAGAAAAGTCTGCCAGGGTGGTTCAGGAAGGAATAGCATTGGGACACTGAGAAGCCTTTGGAGGGGGATAAGGACCATGAGAATTGATCTGGGGTGGAGGGAGACAGGTTAACGGAATGAAGTAGATTAGAGGCGGCAAGGAATTCGCGGAGCAGGCTATCACCAAAAAAGGAAGCAGGACATAACGAAGGGGGACCGATAGAAACGGCATCAGCTACCGTGAGAAACTGAAGTGGTGCGGAGGAAAAGAGAGTAGGGAAATTGTGGTAAGGGGAAGAGTGGTGGACCCAGGAATCTTGCCAGAAGAGACATTTAGATCCATCACCAAGAATTACATGAAAGAGCGGCTTGATACGGGTCAGGGAAGCAAGGACGCCAGACCAGAATGGTGAAGGCTTGAGGCGAGGAGCAAGGTGAAGGACACGGAATGGGTTATCTTGATAATGCACAGAGAGGATCCAATCTTTCCAAATGAAGTGACCAGGTGTAAGAAGACGCCATAACCATTTGGCCAATAGGGCAAGGTTGAAAGTTCGAAGGTTGACAATACCAAGGCCACCATGATCATGGTGTAAACAGGCAATCTTCCAGTTGACAAGGCATTTAGCTTTTCCCCCGTTCCAAAGGAAGGATCTTCTAGTGGAATCGATTCTCTTGGAGACCCAGGTAGGTAGTTTGTGGAATGAGAGCCAGTAAGTGGGTAAGGAAGAAAGCACCGATTTAATAAGTACCAGTCTGCCTGCGGCCGAAAGAGCATCAGCTTTCCAGCCCGAAAGTCTGGCTTCAATCTTGGAGACAAGGGGAACCCAATCGGCACGATGAAGTTTGGTGGGACGCAAGGGGATACCTAGGTAGGAGATAGGGAAGTGTGAAATATTGCAGTTGAGGATAGATGAGATGGAGGGAGCGAGATTGTCAGCATTGCCAAGCATAATGATGGAGCTTTTATGAAAATTGATGGAAAGGCCAGAAATGAGTTCAAAGGTGTATAGAAGGACCTTGAGATAGTGGATATGATCAGGCGTGGGAGAGGCAAAGAGAATAGTATCATCAGCGAATTGGAGATTGGAAACCATCAAATCAGAATTGGGAGGGCCAATACCGGCTAAATAGTTGTTCGAGATGGCCAGCTTGGTCATGCGATTAAAGACGTCTGCCACCAACACAAATAAAAGTGGCGAGAGTGGGTCTCCCTGTCTGAGACCTCGGGTAGATTTGATAAAACCACCTGATGAGCCGTTGATCTGAATGGAAGAGAGACTGGAGGTCAGGATACATTTAATCCATTCACACCATTTCATTGGGAAGCCTCTATGAGATAGGAGCTCTAGAATGAAGTTCCAATTAACTGAATCAAAAGCTTTGGAGAAGTCGAGTTTAAGGAGGACACCTGGTATGTTGTTGGAATGGCAATAGGAGATAACTTCCTGTGTAGCCGCCACATAGTCTAAAATGTTACGATCCTGGATGAATGCGGATTGCTCCGGTCCTATCAACTGATTCATGTGAAGCTGAAGGCGGTTGGCGAGGATTTTGGTGATGAGCTTGAAGGTGGTGTTGAGGAGACTAATGGGGCGGAAAGCTGCTAGAGAATTGGCACCTTCAGATTTCGGGAGGAGGATGATTTTAGCGTAGTTGAGCCGAGATATGGATGCAGGGTTGGAGTAAAATTCCGAGCACAAGTCAAGGATATCTCTCTTGATAACTTCCCAAAAGTGTTTGAAGAAAAAAGGGCCAAAGCCGTCAGGACCCGGCGATTTATTGTCTTCCATATTCTTGAGGGCGGACAGGATTTCATCTTTAGTGAAAGGAGCATCGATTAGGATGGTGGGGGTATTAGGGTAGAGAAGGTTCCAATCTATGGGGGGGAGGGAGGGTGATGATTTTCCAAGGACAGAGCGGTAGTATAGAGTAAACAGGTGCAGAATTTCAGACTGATCCGTGACAGGCGCATCATTGTGGATGATTTCAGGGATGAACAGGGATCTGCGGCGGCCATTCGCCAATCTGTGGAAGTAAGCCGTATTTTTGTCGCCATCTGCTAACCACTTGGCTTTAGAGCGCTGTTTCCAACCAATCTCCTCATGTTTCATTAGTCTTTCGAGTTCAGCTTTCAGAGATCTAAGTTTGAGAGTCTCGGAATCATCGAGAGGGTGCGACTCCTCGAGAATATTTAGTCTGAGAATTTCATCTTGCGTAGCGGAGATACGGTTTTTGAGCGAGCTCCAAATGGATTTGGCCCAAGGTTTAAGAAGTCTTCTCAGCGATCTAAGTTTGCCTACTACCCGAACCGAAGCAGAATTGGACCTAATGGGCTGGGCCCATGCGAATTTAATAAAATCCTCGAAAGATGGCTCAAGTATCCAGAGCCTTTCAAATCTGAAAGGTCGAGTTTGATTAGAAAGAGAGCCCGATTCCAAAACAAGGGGACAATGGTCCGAGAGGACGGTTGCCAGGCCTTGACAGGTAGATAGAGGGTGGATATCGTCCCATGCAGAGTTGAAAAGAAAACGATCTAGTTTAGCCAAGGTGGGGACCTGATGCCTATTAGACCAGGTAAAGAGGCGGTTGCTGATAGGGGGTTCAATCAAAGAGCAGGAGGTGATGAAAGCATTGAAGGCATCTGAGTCGGTCGAGAAATTGCCCGAGTTTCTTTCGTCTGAGTATCTTGTTGTGTTGAAATCACCACCAAGCACCCATGGACCATATATGTGTGTTGCGAAATTCCTGCAACTTCTCCAGAGATCTGCCCGGTCTTGAGCTGTTTGGGGGCCATATATGTTTGAAAAGAAGAACGTAGTGTTGGATCGCAAATGTCTAAGAGCTACATGCAAAACAAAAGGCTGATGAATGATTTGACCAAGAGACCATACGGATTCATCCCACATAGTGATTAGACCCCCCTGGAGCCAATGGCGTTTGAGTGAGCCCACCCAGAAAGCTGTGGTCCACCAATTTGACGAATAAGTGCGGGAGATGGATCGGAAAATTTAGATTCTTGGAGCGGGAGGATATCAATGTGTAGAGGGGAAAAGGACAGGTAAACTGAATGCCTTTTAGAGGGGTCCCCTAGCCCTCGAATATTCCAGGAGACAACTTTCATTGGGAAAGGGAGAGACGCTCTTGTTCTAGGGTTTGCATGGCAGAATAATGTTCATCTAGAATATTAACTCCCATGCAACGTGCTAATTTCTTATTTAATCTACTATTAGCAGAGGAGAAAACTACAGATTCATAGAAGCTACCTGTGGCTCCAGACAAGGAGGAGGCTCGGGCGGTCCTCGAGCTTCTTCTGACCACCAATGGGGAGAGACCTTGCAAGGCGGGGTGGGCTGGAGCCGTCGCTGGGGGAGAGGCCGGTAGATTATCGGGAGCCGGAGCTGGGACAGGAAACGGGGCTTGAGGGAACTGGGGCACAGAGAGGTCGAAATCAAGTATGGGATCCCACTGAGGTGGAGCTGGATCAGTGTTCTGGGCCATCCAGGGGTTAACGTCCTCTAAAAGGTTCCGAGGAGGGGAAAACGATGTAGATTCTAGGATCATAGCATCAAAGCGCTCATCGGAATCCAGATCGTTGAGATCAAGCGGGCCCTCAAAACACCTGAACTCCTTCTCAATATCTATACCGAGGGGATATGTCTCTGGTCTAAATCTAGGATGTGAATGATCCCATCGGGAAACCGTAATAAGGTAATCCGCATTGTTGAGACGGACCTTGTATGTGGATGAAGCAGCCATTCCCACTAGAAATTGCACCTTGACATAAATCTGACGGCGATCCAACTCCGACCATTCACATCTATCGAATTCAGTGAATCGTCCTATTGGGTTTAGAGCAGTCTGAACGGCATCTTGGTTGTTTCTTAGCTGTTCTGGGAAACCCTTGATGGTTGCCCAGCTGGGCGGTTCTAACTCAATGGAGGGCGACGGCTCGTAGTCAGGCCAAGCCTCAAGGTAGATCGACCCTCCAGCTTTGGTGAGGATCTTGGTGGGGAGGATAGTGGTTTTCAAATACTCGGTGGGGCAACAGATCAAGAATCGATTGTTGTCTAGAAGCCAGATCGCCTAATCTCTATGGTTGAAGGAGGAGGTCAGGACCGCTTCGAGAGTCTCCACAGTCCAAATGCCATCTATAATAGTTGCGGTGATATAGAGTGAGAAATCTGCCATGCGAAAATTAAGTGGAGGAAGGGTGGGCTGGTAAGGAGAAGAAGGTGATTTTGTTTGAAGCAGAGGGAGGGGAATGGAATGATTGGGTGAGTTGGATATAGTGGGGTTGAAAACAGGGTCAGCTGACTGATTTGATTGTACCACACGTGTGTGTTTGGCATTGGAAGCACCTGAAGCCAGTTTTGGGGTTCGAGGATTTTGCGCAGGGAAATGATTACTCAGAGAAGGTGAAAAGTTTTTTGAAAAGTTTTTTGAGGGGCCCGATGCAGAAGGTTTATAGGGACAGTGGGCATGATGATGGCCATAATAGCCACAGCGGAAGCATATCCTAGGGTCTCTACAAGAAGACGCCACGTGTCCCAGTCCCGCGCATTTGAAACATCTTTTTTTCGATTTCAAAAAATCGATGGTTTGGCGGTAGGATTCAAAAAACGGAATTGGGCGCCGACGGTTGAAATTGGGTGGGGATGGGAGAAGAGGCTGGAGAGATGAAAGAGAAGTGGAACGAGGGGTTGCGGCAACCTGAGCGAATGATCTCCCATTAACTAAATGAGCCCGAGGAGAGCGGTTTAAGGTGGGGAAAGGGGGAGCAGGATCGGTGTCGGGGGAGCTTTGGGAGGGACAAGCCTTGGAGTGGTGTAGGGGACCAGAGGAAGACGAGGGTTGGGGATGGGGGGGATCCTGAAAATATTTGGGAGGGACGAAAGAGATTCCAGCGAAAGAAAGAGAGGGCGAAAAAGAAGAGGAAGAACGGGATGCCATTAATGGTGTTATGAAAAAGAAGAGGAAGAACAACAATTAAAAATGAGTATATTGACTTTGAAATTAAAAAAAAAATTTAATTTTTTTCAATAAATTAAACAAATTTCTTCAAGTTAAAATATAGATTTTATTAAATCACCCAATAAATTAAACAAATATACAAGTTAAATCGCTTAAAAATTAAATAAATATATAATTAAGTTAAACTATGAATTACGTTTCAATAAAATAAACAAGTTTATTCGAGTTAAAATATAGATTTTGTTAAATCATCCAATAAATTAAACAAATATATAAGTTAAATCACTCAAACAAATATGTAGCGACCCGGGACTTAAGACCCTCGAAAATCAACATAAATACGTTCACTGTATAACATGCCGAATATCCAAGTGCCGGAAATACCGATTGCTAGGGGTAAAGAAGAAAGAGGTAGAAGAAAATAGAACAACAACACAGAATCTCACAAACACGGCTGAATAAATTATAATTATAATAACATATTTTTATACAAAAGAACCTGTAGTTGTTAATATATATACAATCATCAGAGTACAACAACCAACCATAATCTGGATAGTTATAATAACTTGTCCTCACCAGTGCTGACTATACAGTCTACACACACAGCGGAATATAAATCAAGTAGGGAAATACATCTCTGTCATCCAGCTTGTCTCCTGAGCTCCATAGCATCCTATCCTGAATCTGTAATACTCTGTCTAACCCGAGCATAATAATAAAATAACACCTGAGTCAGTCTAGAAAACCAGCGTGAGAAGATACACTCAATTTGAATTATTAAAGCTACAAAATCCTTTGAAAAACAAAGGTATCTCGTAAGACCGCGTCACACATAAACACGATGGGTTTTTCCCTTACGATAACTAAAACATTTTATAGAAAATCCAATGATATTATAATAGTGTCTAAGTACAAATACTTATTCAAATAGCCAAAATTGTTACATTAATTAAATTCCACCATACTAGGCTCTACAAACAAAACCGTAAAGGCTCGTATTGGAGAATGGATTCCATACAATGACTGGGCTACTGGGGTATTGCCCATCACAGTACACCTCTAAAAAATGTACCGAGGACCTCGTCGAGATCCCCTGCCAACACAAAACCGGCATACCCCTAGCCTGGATAGTACCGAATATGTTATCACCCCGGGTGTTCCTACCCTTAATCGAGCGCTCATTTTCCATGCACACCCATATCCATAATTTGTAATATATTTTCGAGGGTATCTAGAAAGGTGATATCCTAATTGGGTGCGACCCACTTAGCCTTGCGGCATCTCCCCTGTTTTAGTCATTCCCGGTTGATGAGGCTCGAGGCTAACGATTACCTTTCAAGAACAATTCTACTTAGAATGCTCATCGTCCTCCAATGACGATGTACTGATAGCATTCGTCCATACAAGTGGTCCTGGGTCTGGACAAACCGAATCACCATCTTCACCATCTTCACGATATCACCATTTATAATGCTCAAACCGGATCGAAGTGGTTTTCGGAAATTATAATTGATAGTCGGTTATTTAACAATCAACATAACATCCATAAGCAGTCACTAGGCCCATATTATAATTTTCCAAAATTTATTTTCAAAATATCTTTATAAGATATATATTCAAATCTCTTCCAAAATTTTCAATATTTTAGTCAACTCAAATACTTATATCCATATCAGGTTATTTCAAACCATCTCTTATTTCAACACTTAGAAAAATATTTGAAAATATATTTTTCTAAACCCCTTACTTCTCAACACTTAGGAAAGTTCCATTTATTTCTCTTTTCTCAAAACCCTTCACAATTTATATTGTAAATTCCTTAACTCGTTTATAACGAATTCTATAAGTTCCGGGGTTCCTTAATTAATTTCCTTTAATATTTCCAAAGTCAAAACACTTGTCTATAATTCCAAATATACATTTCTAACTTCTTTTATGAATCCTAATTCATTTTTTCGAAGTTCACTTTTATTTAAATACTTCGAAAATTTTCCTAACATTTTCCCAAATTCCATGTTGAGAAGTCCTCTTATAAAACCCATCTACTGAATAAACCCCATTTCCAAACCTCGAGAAGATTTATAAATAAATTTAAATCATGACAAAACTCTATATATAAAATAAGTATTTAAAGAATAATGATTTATTTTTAAAACATGTTCATGTAATTATTTAAAATATCGAACACTTTTTATAAACATCAATAACTCATTTTTTTTATAAACAAATCGATTTACAAAACCGATTATAAAATTAGAATTTAATTTCAATTAATATTATATATTTGAAAAATTCACTTCCGAAGTATTTAAATACTAACTAGTTTAAAATTACATAGTTAAATAAATAAATATCCCTTTTTAAATCAAAACTTAACTTCTTAATAAAATATATTTTTAAAATCCCAATAACCAATTCAATTTATAAAACCTTCTCGATTTACAACACATCGATCCTATTCCGATTCTCTAACCATCCTCACTTTTCAAAAATAGAATTCGCTATTTTTCCCAAAAATCTATTTTTCATATCTCGATATAAATTCACCCTGTGAAACTATATTCCAATTTATCAATTAATTTCATTTTCCCTTGTTTATAAACATCATTTATAAATATATAACTCATTTGAGTTTCACTTGTTTACAAACTAATCCCATTTATAAAATTTCATTTTATAAATCCATTTCTTAATAAATCCCATATATTTCACAAATCTATTTAAAATATCGATTTCAACTCCTTTTCATATTTTCCAGAAACATCGTTTAAAAGTCCATCGTTTAAAAATCCTTTATATAAATTATTTTAAAATCTATATTTATAATATTTTTATGAATAGTTAAATACAAACAAAAATCAATTATTGTTTTAATCCAAATTAATTTCTTAAAAATAATCCAAATTTCGATATAAATATTTTTATATTCAAAACTCCTTTAAATCCTTTCAAATTCCAAAAATAATATTTATGGTATTTAAAATACGAAAAGTTAGGCCAGTGCTACTATAGCATCCAATAAAACAAATCACACAGCAATCCATAACAGATTATCAATTCACATCATAAATCACTATATATGAAAACAATCAATATATATTTAAGGAATCCAATTGGAGCCCTCCAACATGTTTCCCTGCATCCACAGATGTTAGATAACATAAAAATACCAATCCCACTTTGAGAGGGATATCGCAGTAATATAGGGTCATCCACTATTATGTGGGGCGCATAGGGTCTCATCCGCTCGAACGGTAGAAAAAATATATCCAACTACTAATATATATACTACTATATATATATCACATCCAACAGATAATAATTTATAAATTCATCCAATCATTCAATAATTAATTTTCAATAATTTAAATAAAATTGTAATCCAAGATGAGTGAGATTTTACTCACCTTGATTTTTGTTAAGTCGAACAGCTTTCGATTTAAATCTAAAATTCCAGCTTGTAGCCTATCGCCTTAGAACCTGCCCGTTTCATGAAATTTTGACCTTGTAAAAATGCATTACTAATTTATTAACATTCGATTTAATCAAAACAATTAATTACTATTTAATAAATTAAATTAACTAATTAATTAAGGTTAATTACCATTCCTCGACGCTGACCACTCCTGCAGCTACCGTCCATCGACTCGAGACGCCAGAACAGCCACCACTCCCCAAAACCTAACCGCGCCCATGGCCAGACTCACGCACACAAGAGAGACGAGAAACCCTAGATTCTGCCACAACTTCCACGCACGAATAGGTCGTTCCCAGATCGATTACAATTGATGGACCTTCACCTTTTCCCGCATGCTGCCACACTCCCAAAACCATAGCCTCGCTCGAGTATCGTCGCTTCCTTCAACTCGCGAAACCCTATCGCGCGCATGCTACTCCAATCCACCACGACTCAAACTACGACATCGATTTCCCCTTCAAACCACGAATGCGACCCAAAACCCATCGCGACATTCCCACTCATTTGCGGAACCCTTGAGCTCGCCTGAGCACATCAACAGCGGTGAAATCCCAAACCCTCTCCCTCGCGTGTGCGTCTTCACCTTCCAAGTCGCGAGCTCATTCGTGTTTTTTTTGAAACAAAGAGATTCGTTTTTTGTTTAATTCACGAAGGAGATAAAGGGGTAATGGCAATTTAAGGAAAAGGGAAGTGTCGTATATGAGAAGATTAACCTATATATATATATATATATATATATATTTATAATATTATAAACCAAAATATCTCGTTTGCCTAACTTAAAATCCTGAAACCCTATCGAGATATGCCGTTTGGCATTCCTAATATTATACAGCTGTATCGAACCCAATGGAACAAGGTTCGACCCCTAATTCGATCGTATGTGGAAGATAGCTTTTTAAATCGACTATTTAAATTAAATTCAATTAAATCTTTTCCAGGCGTCTCTAGATCGCACGGCCAAACAGTAAATCCAAACGCCACGAAATTTGAAATCCGATAATAATACATTATTACAGATCCAATAGAACTAGTTTCATCAAATTCCGAGACTGTGTCCCGGATCGCTATTCTAACACATCGATAAAATCGACGATTTTCAAAATTGACGAAATTCTTGAAATTTCAGTTTTAAAAACTTTCGAACTCAATTATAAATTTCAAGTCCAATATTTAAAACCATTTAAATATTCAAAATTAAACGACGAAAAATCCGGGTCATTACAAAATATATAATTAAGTCAAATTATAAATCTTGTTTTAATTAATTAAACAAATTTACACGAGTTAAAATATAGATTTTGTAAATCACCCAATAAATTAAAAAATATGGATAATTAAGTTAAATTATAAATTTTATTTTGATAAATTAAACAAATTTATTTGAGTTAAAATACAGATTTTAATAAATCAACTAATAAATTAAACAAATATATAAGTTAAATCACTTAAAAAATTAAACAAATATATAAGTTAAATCACTTAAAAAATTAAACAAATATATAATTAAGTTGAACTAAAATTTTTATTTCAATAAATTATACAAGTTTATTTAAGTCAAAATATAGATTTTGTTAAATCATCCGATAAATTAAACAAATATACAAGTTAAATCACTCAATAAATTAAACAAATATATAATTAAGGCTAATTCTATTCATACACCATAAATTAATTTTCATACACCACTAATTTTTTTTAATAAAATTTAGGACAAAATTAGCCTTATATTTCAATAGTTTTTATTTTGAAGTTTCTATTTTAGCAATTTTTAATTCAAAATTACTCCATTCACACTATTTTCAATATCAAGTTTATGATTTTAAATTTTTACAATTTAAACTCAAAGTTAAACTTCCTATGTCGAAGTTGGAATTTAACATCAGAACTTATCTTCATTAAAAATTAGAATTTATCTCTGCTTAACAATAGATTTTTAATTCAAAGTTTAAAATTATTGTTCAATTTATAGGTTTGAATGCAAAACTTATACATAGGTCTATCTGATTGAGATTACTTTAGTCTAAAGTGGGGGTAATGTTGTAATATGGATGGTGTATAGTAAATAAAATACGGTGTATATGATTTTTACAATTATTTTGGTGTATGTAAAGTAATTTGTGGTGTATGAATAAAATCTACCTATAATTAAATTAAAATATACATTTTGTTTTAATAAATTTAACAAGTTTATTTGAGTCAAAATATAGATTTTGTTAAAACACAAATATAAAAGTTGCAATAAAAAATTATTTATTACTAACAAACAAATTTTGTTAAAATGTAGAGATCGTCATTAAATAGAGGTGCAACATTTAATATTGCTACATAAGAAGAAAACTGATGGTTGAAGTCACACGTCGGTACATTAGAGAAGAAGCTCGGTAAGCTTACCGATGCATTTATGTAACAGTTTCCAAGTGGTGACATTTCGTCGATGATGATGTTGATGATGGTGATTGTCGGCAAGGTTCGTGAGAGTATGTAGTATTTGTGTTAGTAGGATATTAATTTTTCATGTTATGGTTTGTACTGTTTGGATATTTTGATGTTTAGACATTTATACTGATGATGATGATAGTCATATTAGACATTTGTATATATGTACGTAGACATTTGGTTTGATATTTATGTTTTTGGATTTGTATATAAGTGTGTAGACATTTATGTTGGTTGATAATTTCTGATGTCATATGATATGTATTGGTGATATATGTATTTTTGTGATGTTGGATGATATGGTTTGATAATGTATGTATCTTTATGATGTTGGATAATATTTGTGATATTAGTGTGATTATATATATATATATATATATATATATATATATATATATGTGTGTGTGTGTGTGTGTGTGTGTGAATTTGTAATTGAGATGAGAAATGCAACAGAAATGTTAAACGATGTCGGTATGAAGTCGAAAAAACTAATTTTAGCATTTTACCCTTTTAATCAGGCACACTATAGTGGCGCAAGGGCATTGGAAAATTGGCAGCAGTTTGGTATTAGTAAAAAGCTTCAGTATGGCATCGATAAGTGCCTCATGGAAGATGTCTTCAAGGGATCGAAAACTATTTTCCGACTCCCCATTTTTCCGATGCCTTATGAGACGTCGACGCGATGTCAAAAATAGGATTTTTCGACGACGCTTCTGGTGATAAATAGAGTAATTTTTGTAGTGTTGATTTACCCAGGTGCTTCTCATATAAATGTTGAGCCACTTCACATATTTCGCCTGATTTTAGTTGACACCGAACTTTTTGAGTTGGACTATCGAGCACTCTAGATGTCAATCAATAAGATGTCTGCTTTGATTTTGACTGGTTTCAAAATTAAAACTGTTATCATGAGATATGGGATGAACACAACAATTGAATTTGTTAGTATAAGAGTGAAAACAGAAATATGGAATTGAAACCCCGTAGGAATCTACTAGAAATGCCTTTTAGGACTTTCATAATGAGACGTGGATGGTTATATAATTCACTTCCAAGAGGCGTTAGTTGCTGAAAACAACCAACAAAAGCAACATTTCATGTTGATTTTGCTGCATAAAAGATTACGAACTTAGTTGATTTTTCAAAGATCTGCTTAGATTATTTATTTTTATTGATGCAAATCGTAATCATGTTGTGTAGATTGTGATCCACATCAAAAAAATAGAAGACAGACCTTGGGCTCCTTTTAAGATCGTGAAAGTTGACAAATTAAATGTTGACTTTTGTTATTGAGTAAAATTGAATTGTGGATTAAATATTGAGGATCACTAAATGTTAAGGAAATCTCCAGCTGAAATAAGCCTTGAATTTTTAACTTTTGAAAATTTAGCTTGTGAATCTAGTTAAGTGGTCCAATAGTCGGATGCTTATTCAACTAGTGTCTGAAGTTGGATGCTTATTAAAAAACAATGAAAGCCGGATACTTAATTAATAAACGCCTATGTATTTAATGGGCATTTATATAATCATCTTCCTTGTACAATTCCCCATTTCCACCATCAAATTTTTTTCGTCTTTTATTAAAAAAAACAATATAAAGTCACCACAATCCTGAAAGGTTGGAAGATGAACCACATGTGAAGACTGATGCTAAGGCATGAACAACACTACCTACACCAGCTCTTAGCTACGCATCACGATCTATGTGCTCTGTGAGTTACCATCTGGACTTCACCATATGATTTATAACGCGTTACATACCCAATAAGTGAATTTTGCGTTGTTACCATATTATGTTGTTAATACATTACGTAGATACTATATCGTAATGATAGGTACAGCATTTTCAGCATGTTATGTTATTACACCTCTTATAGCAATCTTGAAACGATACTAATATTTTAGTTATATAGAATTACAATGATTAATGTTCCATATGCAAAATTTGGTGTTACAGTCCCATATAGTAATTAAACATCATACATCCAAAATTATCAAATATGGGAAGTACATTGGTGTTCGAAGCTATTGACCCAATTGCATTTATCATTTTTACAACCCTTTCCCACACCATACTCGATAGATTAAAGGAGTGTCTTTTTTCCCTCTTTCTATCTATTAGGCCAGCACAGTCCTTCGATAGATGTCTACTTCAAGCATTATTAGAGAGATGACGACCAACCACCCACACGTTACACTTTCCAGATTTGAGTTTAGCCTTACATCGGTTGACTTCTGTGTTGACCAACAAGAGATAGGTATACAGGGCTGCATTACGTATGCCTTTCAATGACACCATCGAGCATGCAAACTTTACACTCAGCTTCTATGGATAATGATAAGGGGAGTATTGATAGCAGAGTTGTCAAGCTCACTTACCTACAAAACATTGGCATCCATGGAGATACACCGGAGATCGACGTTGTTATGCATGCTTTCCTGTTATAGCTTTCTGGTTTTGTTTTCTTCTCAGACCATAAGAGCATGATCCGCCTTTTGATATTTGGCTTCGATTACAGATATGATATGATTGTGACTGTTGATTAAATCAAACCTCCATTAATAATCTCTCTTCCTAAATCTTCATTAAATATTACTAACTAGAACTATAAACAAGATATTAAGGGAACAAGCTTAGTGGGTTCGTTAGAGATTATCAAAACATCATTTTTAAGAGGGAATTTAAAGGTCATTGCTATTTGAATTCAAACTTGCTTGGAATTGGATTTATTGCATCGATTTTACATCAATAGTTGAGTGGTTTATGATCTCTCACTTATTATGTATTCATGTATATGTTTAAAAGTGTGACAACCTACACCATAATAGATTTGAATTTTCATTAAATCAAAAACCCAAGTCCACCAAAGTACGGACCATTGGTGTTTGGTATTCCGCAAATAAAAAAGTATATCGAAGCACCAATGATATAAAATCATACCAGAATAGTGAAGTCTAATAAACAAATGATTACTGAACAAGGTTGACACCGTTGATCTTTAGTACCCTTATCGATGTCGAGCATGCATAAAGAAATTTGTCCTTCCACCGGTCCCGCCTTGTACCAGTACCTGTTTCCCTAAAGCTATCATGTGGGTTGTAACGAAGAGGGGGTTAGAACAACGTTCTGTTGACTGGTAAATTACACGCTTTATACATAATACTAGTTTATGTCAATTGTCTTCCATTACATGTTATATCTTTTGTTTTACTTAGTCGTCTTGACTTCACGTACGCCTACGATATGCCTCATCAACTCTAGGTAAACAATAACCACACACACAAATATATATATATTCCTGTATATATATATATATATATATATATATATATGTGTGTGTGTGTGTGTGTGTGTGTATGTATATAAGAACCATAGTTTTCCATTGGACTAAGATACTAACCTTACTAGTATTTGTAACCAAACACCTCGTCACGATCCATCATCAATGCAGTATCACTTTCTCGTCACCAGCATACCAAGAAACTTCCGTAGTGCCTAATAACGAAATCACAATAGTTTAGATGTATTCTATTCGTATTTAAAATACTTGCACAAAAGGGTTATCTATCCTTGTCTCCTAACAACGAACAAACTAGCAAACAAATGTGAGGCGATGCACGTCTAAACAGGATCTACATTAGTAGAAGGTGTAGTCCGTTTAAGCATAACCCTTGTCTTTCCACTAACCGCTCAAGACCGAACTCGACCTATGAAATAGTTGTTACTCTCGTATGGTACCTATCTCACCATCATAGCGTCGAGCTGTGCCCACCGTGCTATTTAGACTGCCTAACGTAATCTAGAAAATACCCACTTGTTACTTCATACCCCTTAAAAGGTTGACACAGACTCTACTTGTCCTTTGACACTTTGACTGAGTCAAACCATCCTACTCAGTATTCCGTTCACCTATACGTGAACGTATAATCTCATGGGTCCTACAGCTGGTGATGTCTCACGTCAGTATAATGTATATACAACTGCTGGTAGCCCTTTGGGATTGGCAAGTTTCTATTGTGTAACACTACTGAACCCGCATTCTAATCCAATTTATTGACTATGTCATTCATACCTATTTATTTTCTTGGCCTTCAATGTCCAACAGTTGATAATATTCCTTTACGTTTTCACACGTTTACTTCTTATTCATTAATGTTAATTTAGCGTCATTTACCACTTACTTTTAACTTAAAAGATTTAAATACCCTTTACCATCCATTTTCCCCTTATCATTAGATCTATTTAATGTTCCTTTTTATCTCATACTATCTTATTTTAGTTACCAACTTCATTACTTACTCATTTCAATAATCTACCTACATTTCATCGATTATTGTTTAATTTCTAACTTGTCTTTTATTTCATATATTAGTTTTACATTTAGACTGTTATTATTGTCCATACTTACAATTCTTTAGTTTATACCTAGGGAATTCTGCATTTTAATACATTGGAATTACAACTTTCCCAAAAGAAATTTTTAACACTATAAGCTTCTATAACTTACCTAAAAAAAGGGATTTGTGTTACGTTTGGAATTATAAGGAATTATCCTTTTGTTTTTATTATTGAAATAGACAATACAAGATACACTAAACATCCCTAGTTTGTACATCTCTTTCTTTTATGTATATTCCTTGTTATTTCAAATGTTACACATTTATTTATATTTGTAAAACTAGGTAATTTATAGAAACTTACATTGCAACGCACTCCATTCCAAGAAATTAAAATACTACCTAAGTACCAATTCAACTTATAAAAATTTTTATTTCTTATTAACAAACATATGCCATTTAAATCCATAAATCTGGAATATCTATAAGATCTTGTTAATTTAAGGACTACAACTTACACCTTTAATTTCCAGATTCAAGTTAATAGTTCACATAATATGTAGACATGGATTTAAATTTCATTACATGCATATATTAAGTCTACAACTCCAAATAATTTTATCCAGGCATACAAGGAAAAATTTTACAATGAAATAACTCCAATATCATATAAAAATATATAACTTTTCACTCACCTTTATGCTTCTAAATCTCCAAATCTAAACCCTGTTATTCCTATTTGACTCTCCTTTTCTCCCTATCCAAATATGTACCGCAAGCATATACATTTTTATTACATATTTAGATCCAAGAAGAGATTTGAATTTTAATTAGATTTGAATTCAGATATACCTTTTCTTGGTAGAATTGATTCACCCCTTATTCTTATTCTTTTTTATTTTTCCCTATTCTCCGCATACACAGACATATATATAGACGCGCACATACACACATAGAGTTTTATAATTTTTATGTTTTCCAGAATTTGTGAGGAAAAGAAAATGGCAAAGATTCGCTCTTTGATTAAAAAAGTATGAGAAGAAAGAGGGGTTAGACCTGTATTTATGGATGCATGAATCAATTCCATCCGTTAGAGTTTAATTTATTAAATTCAGATCGTTGGGCCAAGGTTCATTCTCACCTAAACCTAGCTGACCGGTCAACCGCCCAACCTCCGTCGGTCCATCGTTATGTGTCAACTGGTAGGCTTTATGGTATTGATCGGTTTTCTTTATAATTTGTTGCCCAATTTCTTTCATTTATCGCTGCTTTTTATATATTAATATTAACATTCTTTTCTTTTGTTCCTTTTCCTTTTTTTTTATTTCGTACCATTTCTATTTTAATTCGATTAATTTTAATCTTGCTTATACGTCAAGTATATGCTAACGTTTTTTAACGTTAATTTATTACCATTTTTTTCTTGGTTTTCTTTCCTTCAACGTTAATGTTCTTATTTACTAATGTTTGTTTTAACGTTAATTAATTCACATTTATTTATTTCTTTTTTAGCGCTGATTTAATTTGATATAACACTGATCTCTTTTGATTACTTCCTTCTAAACTCTGATTTGATTAGATATAACATATCCAATTACTTAAATGATCAGATTTACATCTATTATTTACACCAATGTAAATTATTAATACTTATTTACCTCTGGGCTCAATTTATTTACTTACACGCTTTCTTAATTAGATTTAATTTGATTGAGCGTCCTTAATTAATATTTATATTTAACATTAACATTTATACTTAATGTCCATTATAATGTTAAGTTGTTAACATTTATTTTCTTAATTGGTTCTGAATTATTTTCGATCTAAAAACTTCAAATGTTAATAATTTTTTCGTTTGAAATCCGATCGTAAAATTTTATATATGAAAATTGATCAGAAAATCACTACGAACCTAATGGTGTAAGTTTCGTAGCCAAATTATGACGTTTACAAAAAATCTATTTTTGGGCTTTAATAATTATTTATTAATTGATTTATTTTATAGGGTGTTACATTTTCCCTCCTTGCAAGAATTTCGTCCCCGAAATTCCTCAAAGACTTAATCATGTAACATAGCGCGCAACCATCGCCAACTATCAAATCAATTTGTATGCGATAAATTTTGCAATCAATCATGTACAAGTGCACAGTTTATCATAACATATATGATATGTATGCAATTTAATACTAAATCACCGCCTTCTATACGAATGCATTCTTTTAAAACAATTTTGAAGAATATGGTGCAAACAACCTATATAGACTGGCAATTCTATATGTATGTAAATTTTGAAAATCAAAATCTTTGTTTTCTCATTCAAATTTTCCCACACATCTATGAATAGAAGTATATTTTAACCATTTTTTTCATCAAATTCCTACCATCCAAAACCTTAACGCACCATTTCTAACATTCAAAATTTTGAAAATCCGATTTTCTAAACCTATATTCTTTTGTCGAAAAAGGGCTTAGATGGAGATCCTATATTTTCCATCCTTCACTTATGTACCCATTCCACTATACCTTAGAACCTTCTCTTTTACCCCCAATTCTTTTTCATGTTCAGTCCAGATAGGACAATTTACTTTTAAATATTTAGAACAGTGTTATTTTAAAATAATTTTTGTTCGCCTACGAATAAGGTATGAAAAATGAAATTCCAAAGCTAAAATAACTTTTTCATCAAAAATATCTCATAAGTATATTCAAATAGGTAAATAAGAATGGCGTCTCCTCTATTGTCAGCGCTGGCGATTTTATTCATTTCTTATTTCGTCTAGTCTTTGACCTCCCATCGTCTGTTGTATCTTCCCTCCTCTTCCTTGCTGACGCCTCGACTTCTCCTCTATGCCCAAGAAGAAGTGCACCCCGATCGCCTCTTGTGTGCCAGATCTGGATCCTTCCCATTCGCATTTTGGCGTGCCTTTTAAAGCCGCAATTTCATCTGTCAGAGCGATGGGACCTCCTGGTATCGGCTCCGCTATTCCTTCTCCCTTTCTTTACGTGGGTGAGCCTACTATGCCAGTTGTGGAAAACGTTCATCCCCTCTCTGATTTGCTGAAGGAAATTGATATGTTGCCTCCTTTGCTTCCATCTCCAATGTCCTCTGGTGAGCACCCTCTGACACCGTATTTAGTTTCGTCTTGTAATTATCCTTGGTCGAAGACTGATGTGGGGTTGCCTGTCAAGTCTATTTTGGGTGCCGTTGATTCTGAGCAAGTTGATTTATTATCCTCTGGTGCAAATGTTGTTGACGGAGATGTAATTCCGTGTGTAGTTGAGACAGTTGGTTTAGTTTCTACTGACAATGACCTGGTTTGAAGCTTCCTACTTACTACTCGTGTTAATGTCGGGCATGCTGCTTCTAGTTTAAATGGTCCAGTACTTGAGGTTCCTTCTCCTCCTTGGTTAGTTTCTAAGTGGTTGTCGTTATTCACCAACTTGCCGTGCGGGTGTGCATTCTCCTCGTTGTTTTGACAAAGTAGAGATCGAGGGAGTTATGATTCCTCCGGTGGATGTTATAGAGACCGGTGTTGATTTCTAGAAGGACTATTTGGTGGGTTTTTTTCTTGATACCAATCCTGCCTACCAGATTGTTAAGGTGCGTTGCAATCAAGTTTGGAAGCCTAAAAGGGGAATAAGTGTTCACTTCGTTAATGCAATGTTCTACTTTAAATTCTCGTGTAGTGATGAAAGACAATGTATTCTTGAGGCTGATCCTATACTCGTTGACGGGAAACCTTTTATTATCACTACCTGGTGTCCGTCTGTTGATAGGGCCAAGGATCAGGTATTAACTATTCCAATCTGGGCCCACTTTTCTCATATCCCATCCGTTCTTCAGCCTTTGATCGGGATTGATTAGCTAGCTGACCTTGTTGGTAAGGTGATTTGTTATGACGCTAACACCGTAGCCAGAAAGAGGTTAGTTTATGCCAAAGCTCTAATTGAAATAACCCCTGCCAAGCCTTTTCCTTCGATTTTGAAAGTCAGACTCGATGAGAGCCACTTTGCTGAGGTCAGAGTTCGCTATAGTTGTAAACCAGACATATGTATGTTCTGCCAGTCCTTTGGGCATCTTTCGGATGCATGTCCTAGATCGGCCTTTGCTGATCCTGTTCCACTTTCTGATCGGATTCCACTTCCTCGTCCTTATATCAGGAAGTGGGTCCCGAAGGTTGCTCCTTCCCCTCCTTCTGCTAACCCAGTCCCTTCTATTATCGCTGCTCCTGGAGTTGCTCCAGTTGTTGTTGCTCTTATTAGTAGTGCCCAGATTGAGCATGCATCTTCTGTTTTTTCCAATTCTATTATTTGGAATTCTACGGAGCGGGCCTGGCTCCGCATTCCATCTGAGATGCGACACTCGTCGGAGACTAAAACTTTTTATGCCTTTATTAGTAATATTGAGGGTGAGAGTCGATGTCTTATATATCACATTGACGGTGAGGGTCTGTCCCTTACTAGAGTTGGTGAGGTTGGCGAGGAGAATAAAAGTAAGTTTTATGATGTTAGTTGGGATAGAAAATTTATTTACTCTCTTGCTTCTGAAGGTTATGATCCGAATCCTGGCTGCTTTTTCTCTGGGTATGTTCATGTTATTGGCCCGTCGTCTGATGTTGGTAGTGGATGTTCTTCTCCGAAGGGCGTGTAGTCTTAGTTGTTTAGGCTCCTTTTTCCTAGCTCCTATGCTTTATTTTTCTCTTTGGTTTGTGCTCCTTACACCCGTTATCTGTTCTATGCATGTGCAGAACACATGTTTTCCCATTATTTATACAGTGGCACGGACCACTATAAAGCTGGCCAGCTTTGCTAAAAAAACAACTTTTTCCCTCATCACTGACTATCTTTTATTTTACTGTCACTTCTGCTATACAGTAAAATTCTTGCTTGCTAACCCGTCGACTTTTTCCTTATGCTAAGCATGTGGCATTTTAAAAATAAAAATTTCTCTCTTTTTTGTTCAAGATCATTTTCAATTAAATTTTAGAAATGGTAAGAAAATTTTAAAAATAAAACTTGCTACTTTTTTCCAAAACTTTTACAAAAACATTTTCTACTAAAAATCAAAGATTTTTATTTTTTTTAAAATTATTTGTTTTTATATTTTCAAAACAAACTAAGCCACGTCCTAAACAATCAGAATTTAGTCAATGAGTTAACATCTATGATTGTCTCTTTTCTACAACACGTTAAAATTTCAAGTTTCTAAAACCTTTTCTTTTATTTTAGAACAACAATCAGCACATATGTTAATTTATAAAATTTAGCTTTTGAGGCAATGGGATAACGACCTGTGGTTTTGTAACAACATTTTCCTTGTCCTTCGCTCGCTAAAATTTATCTTCCAAAATTTTAGTACCTTTTGAGACTTGACTTTTCTTTTAGTAACTAATTTAATAAATTTCATAACTTATTTTATAAACTTCCTGTCTATTATTCATTTGTTCTGCATTAGTTAAGTGTCATTTATAAGACTTTCTTATTTATGTTGCTTTCCAATAAATATAGCAGTCAATCAGGAAATAAATAAAAATGAATATTTCTCATAATATTGTAATATACAACAGAAACAACTAATGCTAACAACCCAACAAACCTAAAAGAAATAATTGCTGAAAGCTGCCCTTCAACATCACTGACATTGATAATGCTATGGCGCTATCACTTCTTTCTTAAATTTAATGGATTTCTCTAATCTGTCATTCTACTGTAAACCACATAACTTAATCTGCTTTTCTGGCTTCTAGTAAATAAGGTCCATCCATTACTTCCATTATCACAACCAAGTATACTACTTTCCTCTTTTTAATCCAAATCTCTAGATAGTATTCTTAAATCTTGGTATATGCTTTCTTTATTTTTTAAATCTTTCATGCGGGTAAACTCTAGAAGTCGCATAAATGTACTTTGATACTATTTCTCTTTTCCTTATTGGTTCTACTTTATGATCTTCACACATGTTTAATGAAACTTTCCTAGGCTCATTTTAATATTCCTTATATCCAACGGGGGTTCACAATTGCCATTTTACAAGCATTCATCATTATTTTATTCATAGCCTTAACTTTTAACCCGTCTTACTTAGGAAAACATCCTTATCTACTCCATATTAAAATATTGGTTTGTTTTCGCCACTCTTTCTAAAATTAAAACTTCACAATTATAAAGTATTTAATTAAAAACTTTTATCTTTAAAAGTACAAACTCAGAAACATTTTATTAAATTCAAAATTAACTTGGTCTCTTAACTTTTAAAACTAAAATTTAAGATTTTTGAATTAAGCTTATTCATCAAGTCCAAAGGAAAATGTTAGCAATTTAATTTATATAGTTCATTTCTTTTTCCTCAAATCAACTTTTACTTCAAAAAAATTTCACAACAAATTCTTAAAAAGTGGGATTATTAATCTAAACCATTTATTAAGTTTTGTTTTTAAAAACTCAATTTATATATCGTACCATTTTCTCGAATATGCACTTTACCGTATTTCTAAAACATTTTTTATAACTTGTAACAATAAAAACTAGAGTAGATAACTTCAATCATATTATTTTCCTATCGCTTATGCTACTTCTACTTTCAAACTTAGCGAGCGTTCTAATAGCATATAAGGGAGACTTTTAAAAGATATTTGCAGTTACTGCACATATTTGTGGAAACTTTCCATTTTTTCTTTTGAATTCCTATATTATTTCTACTACTAACATTACTTTGTATAATTTCTAACGTTGTTTCTATTTATATTTCATAACGTTACTACTATTTAGCTTTCTCCTACATAAACTGCTCTTATTTAAATGGGGCTTTGCACGAAAGGTCCCTATATTTGATGGTGTTACAAGAAAAGTCCCTATAGAAATAATTATGCAAATTTAGTCCCTATTTTTTCTAATTAGCAAACGTAAGTTAGCTTGCGCTTTTTAAAATTTCAAAATCAGAAAGCGGAAACCAGCTTGCGTTTTCCTGATAGCTTTTCAAAAATTTCAAAATTTTTAAATTTTCAAAAAAAATTCAAAATTAGAAAGCGCAAGTTACCTTGCGCTTTTCAAAAATTTCAAAATTAGAAAGCGCAAACCGGCTTGCACTTTCCTGATAGAAAGTGCAAGTTAACTTGCGTTTTTCAAAATTTTCAAATTTTAGAAAATTTTGAAAAATATTTCAAAATTAGAAAAGTACAATTTACCTTGCATTTTCTGTGAGAAAAGTGCAAGACGCTTTGCGTTTTTATTATTTTTGAAAAATAGGGACCAAATTTACAAATTCATTTCTGTAGGGACTTTTTGTATAACAACATCAAAAACAGGGACCTGCGACTCTTATCTTGTATTTAAATTGCTTCTCTTTATACAAATTTTCCCTCAATTGCTGTTTTTATTATTGAACCATCACAATGCGTTCGCCTACTGCTTTACTTTCGGGTTCTAACCTTCTTTCCCCATTCTTTCCCCGTTGTATTACCACATTTTAAACTTGTACCACTTCTTATTGTCCACCCCTAAAAGAATTTTACAACTTAAAATTTTTCATCTCAGAAAAATCAATGAGCTATATACAATCCACTACATTTATTTCAAAGAAATAATTTTTTAAGAAAACCCATTTACTATAATTTTTAATTTCCCAAATTTTAAATTTTACTAGAACTTTTCATTTAAATAAAATACAAATATTATTTTTATTTTATTTGTTTGTTTATTTGTTTCAAAATTTTAATATTTACTTACTCTTGAAAATAGTGTTTCTCTACTTCTAATTCAATCCTTTGAAAATCATTTTAAATATGTTTTTTTTCCTCAAATCTATTTTTTTCAACTTTTATATTAAGTTCTTTCAGACGGAGTCAGATTACGAATGGATTTAATTTGTCCCTTCTTTTGGACTTTTCTCCTTTTCTACTTACTTCTGACTTATCTTATTTCAAAATATTAAAATTTGGCTATCATCTTGGAGAGACTACTACACACTACTTTCAGGAACTTATTTAATTCTTCCTTTTAGATATCTGCAAACATATGGATTCTCACTTTACCTTTATCTGGATCTAAAATACATCATTAATCGATAATCCTACATGGATCTACAACCATAGGGAAATATTTGCTCTACAAGGGAGCCAAGTACTATCCGGCTTCAAGGACTCTTCCATATGTCACATTCATACTCTTCTTAAGTCAACGCCTTCTAATGCGACCTATTTTCCATATGGTGATCTGAATAGGTGTATATCTTCAACTTCTTCTATTGTTCCAATGCATAGTCGCATTGTCCTTCTTTTTAGAATATGGTTGCAACTACTTCTATAGTCGGAATTTGTAGAGCTTGGAATATAATGTATATAATTATAGATGAAAAAAAGAAACGCGTTCACTCATCGTACCCTAATTTCTATGATCGATTAACCAGGCCCCGATACCCAACGTGACAACCTGCACCTTAGTAGGTCTGAATTTTTACCAAATCGAAAACCCAAGTCCACCAAAGTACGGATCGTTGGTGTTTGGTATCTTGCAAATAACAAAAGTATATCGGAGCACAAATGACATAAAATCATAGCAGAATTGTAATGTATAATAAAACATATGATTGTTGACTAATGTTGACACCTTTGATCTTTAGTGCCCTTATCAGTATTGAGCATGCATAAGGAAATTAGTCCTTCCACCGTTCCCACTTTGTACCAGTACTGTTCCCATAAAGCAATCCTATGTGTTGTAATGAGGAGGGGATCAAAAAAATGTTTTAGTGACTGGTAAATTACACACTTTAATCATAACACTGGTTTATGCTGATTGTCTTCCATTACATGTTATGCCTTTTGTTTTACTTAGTCATCTTGCTTTCATTTATGCATACAGTATGCACCATCTACTCTAGGTAGACAATAACTACATATGTGTATGTATATATATAGGTACTATGATCCCCTTTTAACTAAGATACTATCCCCGCTAATATCCATAACCCAACACCTCGTCAAGGTCCATCATCAATACTGTGTCACGTCTTCATCGTCGTGCATACCGAGGAAGTCCCGTAGTGCCTAATAATGGTGTCACATCGTATTCTATTTGTATTTGAAAGAATTCCATAAAAGAGTTATCTAAAATTGCCTCGTAACAACAAACAAACTAGCAAACAACTATGAGGCAGTGCATGTACTAAACAAGTCTACATTAGTAGAAGGTGTGGTCCCTTAGCGTAACCTGCCCGTTGGACTGATTTTTCATCTGAATAACACTCCAAAGTTTCTGGAAGCTAATCCCAAAAGATGTAAAAGAAATTGAAAGACTACCAAGCTAGACAGGAAATGAATATAGAAAGATAAAAGCTACGTAAGACATATAGTGGTTCGGGATCAGGATCCCTACATCCATTCTGAAAATTTTGCTCTTGGCTTTAATGCCCAATTTGATTTACACGTATATTCATGAAAAATTCCGCCATCAATGATATTTTGAGCCAAGCTTTTCTGAAAGGAGTAAGAAGTACTGAATGATAATGGATAGTCAAAGATTTTGTTTTTTAATCCCTTTGTTATAACGGGTGGTCCTCTATTTACATCAAATTTAGGGTTCTCCTATTGGTGCAGGTGTTTTCTCTTGGATTGATGACATAGCTAGCTATATGGATGTATATTTGAACGCTAGACATCATCTAATTGAGTGCATTTTGATGTAGATTGCTGACGTGATGCTTTTATATGTATGGCTTCTTGGTTATCTTTCATCTATTCTGACCATTGGCCTCGGCTTGAGCTATCTGAGCCATTGATTGTTAAAACCTGCTGAAATGCTTTTAGTTTCGAAAACTACTGCCCTTGGTTAGGCTTCTATCTTAGCTGGAAAATGTTCTTGATCTCGGTCGACACTTTGACTCATGCTCTTGGACTAGATGATCTCGGATACTAAGTCCAGTGCTTAAGCTCTTGTTAGAAGCTAAATAATGGGTCTTAGAATTACAAGCCATGGAATTTTCCTCTCGAATATTCGTAATTTGTACTTTGTAGAAATTACGATGTAAGACATGCCCTCCAAAGTTCATCTCATATGATTTATATGTGGTGAACTTTAGAAACAATATCACCATATCATGCTTGAATACTAGGCTTGTTTGTTTCATCCTCATCATGAGGTTGATCCCGAGCTTTTCGAGAAAAGTAGTATTGTGAGAGCTTTTGGGAGCATTGCTTTAATAAGAGAACTTATAAAGATCTAATGTAGTCTAGAGGGTTATGGAAGTTGAAATTAGTGCCTAGAGGCAAAAAATATCTCGATACTATGCTCCAGTTGTCTAAATCTGGTCTAACATAAGTATCGGTTTTGAAAACTATTAGTGGTAGTATAATGCCTATATTTTGTACTTTACTATAGGAATGTGGCTCACTATACTGCAACGTGCATGGTACTATTCTGCCATGGCTCACTCTTTAGGTGACACGATTCAACAATTGCTCACTCTTTTGCACAAAACTCTGGATGTGGCTCACTAGGTGCGTTCGGCATGGTCGTCTTTTCTATGACTCACTCTTTCCACAACACTATGGGTCGTGGCTCACTATTAGGAATCTACCTAATGCATGGTACTACTTGACCACGGCTCACTATCATTGAGAATCTATCCAACTTTCTAATCTTATTGGGAATCTATCCAATGCCTAGTACTACTTGACCATGGCTTACTATCATTGGGAATCTATACAACTTTTTAATCTTATTAGGAATCTACCCAATGCATGGTACTACTTGATCATAGCTCACAACTATGCTTCTTAGCTTAAAATAAAAAGATCAGCAAAGGTTTATTCCTTGCGTGACACTACATGGTGATGGCTCAAAGTTGTAAATTCTTATCTTCAATACTTTTCCCGAAGGTGGAACTAAGTAATTGTCGAGAGGTGAAATCATTTACTTGCCTGGAGGCCAAAGCTTGGCTTTGAAATATTCCCGGTCCTACTTGATTAGAGAGGTATCATGGCTAAAACATTTTAACGTGCTTTTAAAAGTCACGTGATATTACTAGATCACGGAAATAATCATGACTAAAGCATTTAATGAAATGTCTAAAATTCTTAAAACGTTAAAAGACTATAGTTTTGCACGATATACCCGAGCTATGGATAAGGAGGTTAACTACTGTCTTCGATAATCTGATAAATCTTTCATTCGGATAACAGCTTCATGATCTGATAATGTTTTAGATGCTCGACATTCCAAGTTCGAGGTATTACATTGCCATCTAGCTTCTTTAATTTAAATATTTCCAAGGAATGACGTTATGATTATTAGGTATCCTTTCTAGTTCGGGCCGAAAAGTCCATCTATTGGATCCTTTGTGTTTGACATTATCTTTCGAAGAATAAGGTCCCCTTTCTCAAACTTTCTAGTCTGAACCCTCTGGTTGTAGTATCAGGTCAACTTTTGGATATACTCTACGATCCTCAAAGTGGCTTGGTCCTAAAGTTCGGGCAACAAATCTAATGATTCTTTATGGAGCTCTATGTTTTGTTGTATAATATAACAATATCTTGGGTGTGAGGCAGTTTCTAACTCAACAGGGAGCATGGCCTTAAAGCCATAAGCTAGAGAGAAAGGAGTATGTCTTATTGAGGTCTTAGAGCTTGTTCTATAAGCCCATAAAATGAAAGGCAATTCATCTGCCCAGTTGCCTTTTGTCTGATTCAATCTTTTCTTAAAACAAGTTTTATAGTTTTGTTGGCTGCCTCCACAACCCCATTTGCTTGTGGATGGGCTACTGAAGAAAAACACATGGTGATACCATGATCTCGACGGTACTCTTCAAATTCTCGACTCTCGAACTAAGTGCCATTATCCAAATAATCTTATGTGAAAGACCGAACCTAGATATAATTTTCTTCATCACAAACTTTATCACGTAATTGGAGACTATGATAGCTAAGGGTTTGGCCTCGACCCATTTTGTAAAGTAATCAATTGCCACTATGGCATATCTTGCCCCTCCTTTAGCAGTCGGAAGGGGACCAATAAAATTAATGCCCCAGATATCAAAGGGCCAGGGACTCATCATTTGGGTGAGCTTGCTAGGGGAGCTCTTTGCACTTTTTCATAAAAATAGCACTTATCACATTTTCTTGCATAGTCTAATGCATCTTTATTTAGTGTCAGCCAATAGAAGCCTTACCTGAGTATTTTCTTTGCTAACTTTTGGCCACCATAATGGTCTCCACAAATTCCATCGTGGGCTTCTTTCAATAATTGTTGACCTTCCGAGGCCGTTACACACCGAGAGCATGGAGTTGAGAATCTTATCCTATAGATTATTCCACCTGTAATGTTGTACCTTAGAGCATTATATTTAAACCATCATTCTTCGATAGCATCCGAAGTAAAACATCCTTAGTCAGATATCGAATATATGGTAACATGCAATTTTCTTTAGTTATTACAGGTGTTGTAGATTCACCTCGGGCAGCTTGAACCCATGTTATAACTAACACTTTCTCCGGTATCTGTATGCTAGGTTTCTCTAGGATCTCCTTTGGGATGAGATTAAACTCTCTTACATCCCTTGAGCTTGCATATTTTGTTAAGGCAACGGCCCTAGTATTTCGATCTCTAAAGATGCTTTCTATGTAATAACTCTTGAAAGCTACAAGTAGCTGCTTAACCTGCTTAACATAGAGAGCTAACCTTGGTTCTTGGCTCTGATAGCGACTGAGAACTTGATTGACCACTATTTAGGAGTCGTTGTATATCTGAATCTCTAAGACCTTGATAGAAATAGCCATTCTTAATCCAATGATTAGGAATTCATACTCGGCTGCATTATTGGTTGCTGAAAACGCGACCTTGATTGCGCAATAAATTTGATAGTTGTCTGGAGTTATCAAGATATAGCCAACACCTGCCCCTTGTTTATTTGAGGCTCCATCAACATAAAGTTTCCAAGAGAATTGTTTGTTCTTTTTGTCTCCTTTTTCAGCTTCGATTTCAAAATTAGTACATTTGGTGATGAAGCCAGCCAGTGCCTGACCTTTGATTGCTGTCCTTGGCTCATAGGATATTTTATACTGGCTGAGCTCTATAGCCCACTTGACTAACCTCCTCATAGTCTCAGGTTTACTAAGAACATGTCGAAGCGACTGATCCATAAGGACTTTGATGGGATGGGCCTTGAAGTACGGCCCAACCTTTCTCACCGTGAATATCAAGCTATAGGCGAGCTTTTTAATTACAGGGTAGTGCTTCTTGGCTGGACTGAGCTATTTACTTATATAATATGGGTTTCTGGATCCCATTATGATCTCCCACTAAGGCTGAACTTATGGCCTGATCTGAGGTAGCTAAATAAAGGAATAGGATTTTCCCATCTATCGGTTTGGATAATGCCTAAGGAGAACTTAGATGCTTTTGCAGATCTTCGAATGCTTTCTAGAATTCGTATGTCCATTCGAAAGTAACATGCTTCTTTAATAAGTTGAATAAGGGAATACACTTGTCGATTGATCGACTTATGAACCTGTTCAAAGCAACTCTTTCCATTCAAACTCAATAATTCTTTTCCATTAGTCGGAGCTTTCATATCGGTTATTGCTTTTATCTAATCCAGGTTTATCTCTATACCTCTAGCACTTACTATTAAACCTAGGAATTTCCCGGATTATATACCAAAAGTAACTTCTGAGGGTTTAGCTTCATCTGATACTTCCGTAGAACATCGAACATCTTGGCTATATTTGAAACATGACTTTCTGACTGCTTTGACTTGACCAACATGTCGTCAGCATACACCTCCATGTTTTGACCTATTTGTTTGATAAACATTCGATTGACTAACCTTTGATATGTTGCCCCTGCACTCTTAAGACTGAAGGGCATTACCTTATAACAAAACAAACTCGTATTGGTAATGAAACTTGTACTCTCCTCATCAGGATTAAGCATTGGATCTGATTGTACCCGGAATAGGCATCATAAATGCAAGCAATTGATGCTCACCGGTATCATCTACTCATTGTTCGATTCTCAGTAAAGGAAAACAATCCTTCAGGCAAGCTTTGTTTAACTCTATAAAGTCAATGTAAGTCCTCTGCTTCCCATTTGACTTCTTTACTAATACAAGATTAGCAATCCACTTCGGATAGTAGATATCTTGGATGAAATTATTCTTCAATAACCTCTAGACTTCTTCCTTTATGGCCATATATCGGTCCTTGTTTAAAGGTCTCCTCTTTTGCCTAACTGGAGTAAACTTTGGATCTGTATTTAAACACCAGCAAATGCCTGAGTGGTCAATTCCCACTATGTTGTCATGAGTCCAAGAAAATACATCTTGGTTATGCCTGAGGAAGGAAATTAGCTCGTCTCGGATAGGAGGATGGAAATAAGTTCCTATCTTAACTATCTTGGACTTGTCATTTACGTCATGGCACATTTCTTCCAAAGTCTCGGGTGCTAAATCCGTCTCGGTCTCTTGTCTCAGATCAAGATCAATTTCTTCTTCCCTTAAGATTTCTTATATAGTGTGAACATCTTCCTCTTTCCCCCAGAAGACTCACTACTTTTCCCCCATTCTACCTCATTATATTCCCTTTGATAGCTCGATATGTAATAGTTCTTCGACATCGGAGTCTTCTTGCCTTAGGATAATTCTTAAGAGTTTCTTGCGACTTCCCATAGATTTAGAACTCATGCTATTAATTGTTTCCATAACTTCAAGAGGAGTGGGTTGATTAACTTTGATATTATTCTCATAAGACAAAGTTTTCCCTTTATTTATCATGTTCAAACTTGTGTAATACAGCTGCCTCATCATCCACTGATCCCTTCTTAAAAGCCCATCACCTTTCTTAGTGGGAAATTTTAAAAGTAAATGCTTAGTAGATACGTACCTGTCTATGGCATCAAGAACTGGCCCCCTAAAGAACGTGTTATACACTGAGGGGAGTTCCATGATGACAAAAGTGGTTTTGAAGGTCTTATAGCAAGGGTCACTTCCAACTTTGACCATCAGATTGCATTCTTCGAGAGGAATGGCTCTATCATCAGTGAACCCATATATGAGAGCTTGACTAGGCTTGAGCGTGCTTTCGGGTAACCCCATCTTATTGAAAGCATTCTTGAAGATTATATTAACATCAGCTCTAGTATCTACCATTATCTTTGCAACCTCCGAAAGTCAAATTTGAGCTGTAATTACAAGTGGGCCATTATGGGGGTGGCAGACACGCCGCTTATTAGAACCGCCAAATGTAATTTCTTGCCCAACCTTCGTCTTTTTCTCAAACCTTATCATCTCATACACTGAGGTGCTTCCATTTTTTGACTTCATCAACATGTCTTTTCGAGCTTCCATTACTTGCCTCGGCAAAGTAGGGTCCGCCCAGGATGATACCAACAAAATTTCGAGGGGCTAGTAAGGACCTCGGAACTGGTGCCTGAGGCTGCGCATTTTCGTTTCCTATTAGGGTAACAGCTCCCTGAGTATTATCATTTTTCAGGAACTCGCTTATTTTTCCTTCTTTGACCAGCCTGTTGATGAAAGACTTCAAAAACCGACACTCATTAATGCTATGACCATTCTACCGATGGTAGTTGCAATACTTTCCTCCTCGATTAACTTCCGGCTCCTTCCCTCTTCTTGGAGGGTACGAGATACGATCTTAAGTCATAATGTAAACTTGCGCATAGGAATGAGTCAAGGGATAGGCTATGTAAGGTAAGTAGGCTATGTAAGTACATAGGAATAAAACTCAAAATCTAATAAAATACTAAGTACTGAATAAGATAGATAGTTACATGGAGAGTACATAAAATGATAAGCAACTCCAGTGATGAGCTCGTCTCTTCGTGTACAGGAATTGGGCCTATCACCTACCATCTTGTCCTCTTGCCGTAGGGAAAAAGAAAGGGAAAGAGGTGAGTTTGACAAAGTTCTAGTGAACGAGTACATGTTTAATATATGATGATCATATGCAGTTGACTGTAATCCTATTCTTTGTAACCTAGGGTTATCTACAAGTGTCTGTGTATTACTAGATTTCTTTACTTAAGGGTTTTTACATGATACACACCTACTAATAACTTGTGCAGGCTCCTACAAGGATTGAATTATGGATCGAACCTCAATAACTAACGATCGACTAATATATATTAGAGATTCTCTAACATAGGATCATCCTACAATTTTCCCGTATAGGACTCCATCTCACACATCACGACTACGCATAACTATCACATAGGTTTCCCTACAATTTCCACATGGCAATAAATTTCTTGCAACTACGACTACACATACTCCAACTATGTATTGAGGGAGAGCCCATAATGTGGAGTTGCCAAAGTGTCTCATTACATGCATTCGTGTCCACCTCTCAATCGTAGCATTTACCTCTTATTGCATGTGTCGGGATCCATTAACAACACAACATCACGTCGCATCAATATCCGTGAATGCGAAGGAACTCCCATTATGCCGGGCCCACACACTTCATTAAGCATCGATCAGTGTTGTGCATCCACCATAGAACTTCCTACAAGTGTCATTTACGATAGAATCACCCCAGTTGAATAATCGACCTCTGCTGGGTAAAGAGCATTTAGCCAACCCCGCAATGTCTCAGTGTCGCCTCATAGGTAACTATCTTCCCTACTATGTCTAACATCCATACATATGTATAATATATACATACATATTTATAATACTTTTATTTTCAATCTAGGCATTAAACCGAGGTTCGGGATATTTAGCGGTCGAACGCTATATATTGAGACAGCTGACCGCTTACTATCGACCAGTCGTAGTAAAAAAATTTAGGTTAATCTCATAGTTTAGTTCAATTCTGGTTTCTTATTAATTTCTGTTCATTCTATGATTTCAACACTATACAGTGAGCTTCCAATTTTTAGGTTTAACAATTCTTTATGAATCCAAAATGATATTTGTCCATTTCCAAAATCAGTCTAATCTAAGTTAACATTAATATAATCAGGTTATATTAACAGATTATGAGAATTTGATCAGAAGGGGTTTAATCTATATTAACATGTCTTTTAACAAGTTTATACCAATTTAATTTATAATTCTATTTAGATTTAAACAATATATTTATCTAGTTTAGTTTCTAACCTCATAGATCAGATAGTGTAAATTAAAATTAACTACAAATAATCACCTTATTAAAATGTTCACCCTCACCTCGGATCTAAGCTTTGCTCCTAATCTTTGCTAGGAAATCTATCCTCGTTTGGTTGCCCTTCCTTGATCCAACCTTCTTGAGTACCTTCATTTTACTTCTTTTATTTTGGAGAAATTTAGTTTTTGAGAGGAGAAAGAAATTTGATAGAATTTGAGGGTACTGACTAACTTTCAAGTGAATTTAGGGTTTAGGTTAGGTGTATATTTATAGAGGAATTAGATTAGTTCTAACCATTGATTAACCCTATGAGAATATTTACTTGCTTCTAGCTCGTCCATCAATTACTTTGTCGCCAAGTAAGTATATTTCGTTAAATTCAGACCATTGGCTCCTCAAATTCACCGATTAACATCGTCAACCAGTTGATCGCTAGGTCCCCAATGGTCGACCGCTACCTGTCGACCGCTGTTAGTTTATTTTTGTTAATTAATTTCTTTCCAAATTTAGCTATTAAGTTATTTTAAATTACGAACTTTCAAGCGCTCCTAACTTTTTCATATTAACTCTGATTTCAAAGTGTTATATATGAAAATTTTCCAAAAAATCTTTACGAATGCAATGGTGCAAGTTTCATAGAAAAATTCAAATGTTTGCAAAATATAAAGATATACTATCACCGTTGGAGTTTTATTAAACAATTCAGAAACTAAAGATATACAAATATGATCTAAGATCTACTACACTTTCAGAGCTCACAACTGAAGGGAACAAAATATAAATATAGAAATAACCATCTCAGAAAATATCTCAAAACACAGTCTCAAAAAATAGTACGTAGTCAAATACAGGGTGTATAGGAACACAACTCATAGTTTGATAAAATACTACGTATTGAATAAGAAAGATAGTTACATAGGGAGTAAATAAAATGAAAAGCAACTCTAGTGATAAGCTCATCTCTCCATGTATTGGAACAAGGCCTATCACTGCTTCCATGTCCTCCCGTGGTAGGGAAAAAGAAAGGAAAATGGGTGGGTTGGACAAAAATTCTAGTGAACGAGTACATGTTTAATGTATCGTGATCATTTGCAGTTGACTTTCATCCGACTCTATGTGACCTAGAGTGTCCTACAAGTGTCCATGTATTACTAGAGTTCTTTACTTAAGAGTTTTTACATGATGCACATCTAGACTAACAACTTGTGCAGGCTCCTACAATGATCGAACTACGAATCAAACCTTGGTAACTAACGATCAACCAATAGCAGCTAGAGCTTCTCCAACATAGGATCATACTACAATTTTCCTATATGGGACTACATCTCATACATCATGATTGGGCGTAACTATCTCACATAGGTTTCCCTACAATTTCTGTATGAGAATAAATTTCCTACAACTATGACTACACATACCCCAACTATGCATTGAGGGGGAGCCCATAATGCCGACTCGTCGAAGTGTCTCATCATTTGCATCTATGTCCACCTCTCAATCGTAGCATACACCTCTTATTACACACATCAAGATCCATTAACAACATAGCATCACGTCGCGTCAACATCCGTGAATGCCAATGAACTCCCATTATGCTAGGCCCATACACTTTATTGGGCGTCGTTCAATGTTGCGTGTCCATCGTAGAACCTCCTACGAGTGCCATTTGCAATAGAATAGTCCCTAGTGGAATAATCGACCCCTGCTGGGTAAAGAGCATTTATCCAACCCCGCAAAGTCCTAGTGTCGCCTCATAAGGAACTAGCTTCCCTATTATCTCTGACATCCATATATATATATATAATACATACACACTAATAATATTTTTATTTTCAACCTAGGTCTTATGCCATGGTTCAGATTCTACTTCTAGGACGTTTACTGGTCGATCGCTATATATTACGGCGGTCGACCGCTTGCTGTCAATTGTTCCAAATGAGCGTTCGACTGGTCGTAGTGAAAAAAATTAGGGTTAATCTGATAGTTTAGTCTGATTCTGATTTATTATTAATTCTCATTCATTCTATGATTTCAACAGTAAATAGTAAACTTCCAGTTTTTAGGTTTAACAATTTTTGTGAATCTAAAGTGATATTTGTCCATTTCCAAAATCATTCTAATTTAGGTTAACCTTAATATAGTCAAGTTATATTAATAGATTACGCAAATTTCTATTTGATTAGAAGGGCTTAATTAATCTAGATTACATATATCTTTTAACAAGTTTATACCAATTTAATTTATAATTCAATTTAAATTTAACAATATATTTATCCAATTTAGTTTCTAACATCGTAGATCAAATAGTGTAAATTAAAATTAACTACAAATAATTATCTTATTAAAATGTTCCCACTCACCTCGGATCCAAGCTTTGCTGCTGATCTCCTCTCGGAAATCTACCCTCGTTTGCGTGCCCTTTCCTTGATTTGATCTTCTTGAGTTCCTTTATTTTACTTTTATTTTATTTGGAGAAATTTAGTTTTGGAGAGGAGAAAGAAATTTGAGAGAGTTTCAGGATACCGACTGATTTTCAAGTGAATTTAGGGTTTAGGTTAGGTGTATATTTAAGAAGATTTAGATTAGTTCTAGCCATTGATCAATCCTAGGAGAATATTTACTTACATCCAGCTCATCCATTAGGTACTTTGTCCCCAAGTAAAATAAATTTTTAATCTAGGCCATTGGTTGCTCAAATTCACCGATCATGATTGTCAACCGGTCGACCGTTACCCATCAACCGACGACCCCTAGGGTATCGACCGTTGTTTGTTTATTTGTGTTAACTAATTTCTTTCCAAATTTAGCTATTATGTTATTTTAAATTATGAACTTTCAAACGCTCCTAACTTCTTCCTACCGACTCTGATTTCAAAGTATTATATATGAAAATTGTTTAGAACATCACCACGAATGCAACAGTGGAAGCTTCGTAGCCAAAATCCGACATTTGTAGAAATTACATTTTTCCCTTATTCTATTTTAAATTCAATTCTTTTACTAAATTTTCTCTTAAATTTTTGGTGTGTTACAATATCACAATATAATAATATATGTAACAGAAAATATAACCAAAACTTACTTTATTTTGACAAGATTTGTAATAAGAGTTAATTTTTAGCAAAACTAGCAGGGTTGACTAGACCCCTTTTAGGATTTTATTAAAGGATAAAATCAAAGATTACATAGAAACATATAGAAATAAAATTGCAAAATAACAAATAAAAAAAAGTACACAAAAGTCTAAAAATTAGGTGCAATTCCCATTACTAAGATAATCAGATAATTCATGCACAAAGCTAGCATTATATCTCTAATGATATAGGAAGATTTTCATATTCATTTTAATGGTTAAAGAATTATGATATAAGATTTAAATTTATATTAAATTAGATAATTTCCGCTTAGGTAAACTCCTAAATTTATCAAACTCTCACTTGCACTTTTTGTCGGTTATGTTGTTTCATAACCATACTCTCGATTTATTTTCTTACACTAAATTGAAAATGGACTTCGCGAGTAAATGTGTGATATCATTGTAATGTATCGTCTATTTAAATCATGCTTCTCTAACATTGAAATACTATTTTACAATGTGGTATTTATGGAGAACATGTATTAACCTTTTATTGAGTTATCGATGTAGGATTGTTTTTACCCTAGAGGGGGTGAATAGGGTGATACTAAAAAATAATGCGAAAATAAAATAATAACAGAAAGTAATGCACTAAAGATCACACACAGTTTTACCCATCTTCGACAATAACCTACCTACGTGCTGCCCTCAAGGTTTCTACTAGAAATTAAGTAATCAGACGCTTACAAAACACGTAAACTTGCGATACCCGCTAACTTGATTAACCTAACTCTAAGCTCAAAACCCTACCACAACTCAGAGTTGCAAATTCTCCGAACTACGCCACGTAGTTCGTAACCTAGTTAAAACTAGAGTTTGAATCAAATAAAAAATAAAAACCAGCAAAAGTACTAAAAATAAATACAAATCACTAATATATTATTCGGCCCAAATAAATAACATAAATAGTGCGGCCCAAAAAAGATAATTGATGTTTCCACTTTTATTTTGCTTCCTGCTTCATTCGTGCCATCACGTTTCCTTTTGCGATCTGAATTAGGGCTTTGTTCCAATAGAAGACGTTGCTTGAAATCAATCGATTGAAGTGAAGATTTTTCTTTGATTTGCTTCGTCAATCGACTCCCTAGCTTTAATTGCTCACGGTCGCTTCAATTGTGTCAAGCACTTCTTCGGTTATGGCTTTGGTATGATTTAAATTTGTTGTTTTAATTGATTTGCTAGTAACTCGACTTGATAATTGCCGATGATGAATTGGGTTTAATTTATAGGGATTAAAACCCTATTATTTCGTTCATATATTTTGGTTTGAATTCGTCAATTTCTGCACTCAGTCATTTGATTTTTGATTGAACGATTGTGATGATTTTGACTTGTTCATTGGTTGACATGTTACTCTATATATCACAGATGAATTCGAATTTGCTTGAATTATTTGAGTCAGTTCCGTTCTTTGCTGCTACAACTTTTTCACCATTCGCTTTCAGCTTGCATTTGAATTTGAGTTATATATTGCGTTAATTTTGACTTCCTGAAGATTGACTGGTTCATCATGATATCAATTGCGACTTTATTCAAACTGCTTCCTGGTTAATTTTCGATTTCTTTTGTTGTATGCATGTGTGTTTCTTGTGTACCTTGCTTTGACCATATGAGCATATGCATTGCCATATTCAACTTTACCATATGATCATATATGCATTACCATATGAGCATATGCTTTTCTTGTGTACCTTTTCGACTTTATTCAAACTTTATTCAAACTGTACCTTGCTCTGACCATCCATGCTGGTGTTTATACCCTTATATTTGAACCTGCTTTCATTTTTTGAAACGTGTCTCCTCTGATTGAATTTTCTTGAAATGTTTGCTGGTCATCTCCATGTACATACATACATATATGTATGTATATATGTGTGTGATTGGTATTGCTATTTGCTCTGTCCACTGTGCTAGTTGCTTCGATTTCCATGTCCAGTTGCTTCAAGTTCCACTTGTATTCGCTGTCCTTGTGCACTTGTGTTCTCTTAACTGTTGAAACTGCTTTCTCCTAACCATGTTTGCTTCATTCTTGTGTTAACTTGCATATACAACTTGTTCATATTTATATACATGTTTGTCTCTTGTATCCCTAACCATATGAATTGCTCTGGTCTTGTTGCATGTGAACTTGTTACTGTGCTTGTGTGGTTCCATTTGAAGTCTTGTTGCATTCATGTTCATATGAGCATGTCTGAAACTTTGTGACTTTGTTCTGATTGGAGTCTTAATGTGTACATTTCTAAGATGCTTGCATATCCACGTACCATTTGTTATTTTAGTCTGGTTACATATGAGCTGGCCATTGAACTTGTATTCATGAAGTCTGGTTGAATGTTGTGTGTGCATTCATGTTTTCCCATTCATGTCTGAAGCTTTTACTTGGTTCCTACACATCCATGTAGTTGTTTTGCCTTTGTCATGTTGTATTGAGCCTGGTTTGTGTTGCATAGTTTTCATGTGGATCTTTGAGTTGAATTGCCCCAGTGCCATGTGCCTACTTGCTGTCATGTTGTTTTCCTTTTAAGTCTGGTTCTGGTTTCATTTTAGTTCTTTTGTACCGAGCATTGCTGTGTTGAGTTATTTGCATGTTTGTATGTTGTCTTTAGTCTGCACTGTTGCATATGTATGCTCCAACGTTTGCTGGGTTGAAATGTTTCATGCACCACTTTGTACATATGCACTGCCCTGAACTTGTGCTTGAATTCCGATCTGGTGCACTTTGAAAATTTTGTGTATTTTCATGTAAGTGTTGAATTATTTGTATTGCACCTGAGTTGAATCCAGTCTTGGCTCGGGTTTGACCTTGTGCTCACCTGTCCCTGCAATTTTAACAAGCAAGTGTATATTGATGTGTAGGACCTTGTGGCATGTACAGTGATACACTGTGCATGTGACAAGTTGTTCGTGTAAGATTAGTTCAGATGATAGATAAAGACTGGAACGGAGTTGAAGATCAAATACGAGTAATGAGTGAATTATTTAATGAGGTGAAATATGTATGTAAAAATTGTATAGTTAAAATTGTGTTGTAATTGAAACTTGTATAGTGAGGGCTTAAATTTGTACTATTCGAATTTGTAATAAAATATTTGTTTGAATAAAATATTTGTTTAAATATGAATTCCGAGTTATTTATTTTATTCAACAAATATTTATTTAATTATGTGGAAAAATAAAATAGTACAATAACAAATACATTTAGATGAATATATATATGTTTATTATCATCAAACAAAAATCATTCACTAGTATATTCTGCAATCTCTCCTTTTTGGTGATAACAAACATATATTAAGATTTTGACTCTATTAAATGTATTTGGTTTTGATGAATTCTATTTGCTCCCCCTATTTGAATACTCCCCTTAAAACAAAGCTCCTCCTTTACATATGCATGAAAATAAATATTAAAAATATGCAATGAACCTAAATGAGAATATGCAAATAAAAAATTTGAACTTATTTGCCAAAATCTTAACTTCTCTCCCCCTTTTGTTACAAGCAAAAGAGTAATAGTGTTAGATAAGAGTAATAAAGTGATAAACATTAATACAACATTAATACCTAATCGAGTATACATATTAAATTTCAAGAAAAAACATAAATACTCTGTTAGGCGCATATTCCATTTTAGAGTGATAGGGGTGATGACGGCATAAAAAAACCATATAGTCGTGTCCATTTGTGGTATATTTATGACAGGAATCTTTTAAATACTTACTAACCATGCATAACCGTTAGGACTTTTAAATGAGATTAGTAGTATTTCTTATTTTTATTAAAAAATGAATTCCAAGCATCTTCTAACCATGCATAACCGTGAGGACTTTTAAATGGGGTTATAATCAACTCGCCTATTTCATCCAATTTTGATGTGTTCCATACATGCATAACCGTGACGACTTTTAAATGAGCATGAAAGCACATAATCAGAGATTTCAAGTAGTTCACCCATGCATAACAGTGAGGAATTTTAAATGAGGGTGAGTACTTTTTGGGTGATTTTATTGCTAATTTTTTTAAAAATGAATAATTTCCTATTTAAATACCACATTTTGACATACTATATTAGATTTTGATGAGTGATTGTCGTAGAAATATGATAGGAATAGAGATGGTCATGGAATTTTTACCAACCAAAGTTATTACAAATTTTGTTTAAATTTTTAAAGAAATTTTCTAAATATTCTTTCTCAAGACATAATGTATGATCAAGATCATCACTCATCACTTTTTTTAGTCACTATTTATCCTTTCGATAATCAATAGGGAGTCAGATTAGTTAACATAGGCATTTAAGATCAAATCCAAAAATATAAAATCACGTTTCTAAAATGCCTAAACTGAGACGAAGTCGACAAACAAACTATTTTCTGAAAGGGGTTTTGTAAAAATGCTTGCCAATTGAGAATCAGTTGGAATGAAATTTATGCAGATATTTTTTTTGGAAATGTGATCTCTAATGAAGTGATGTCTAACATCTATATGCTTGGTGCGAGAATGATGTACAGGATTATTTGTGAGATCAATTGCACTTTTGCTATCACACATAAGTAGAACTCGTTTAAAATTTAGACCATAGTCTTACAATGTTTGTATCATCCACAAAATTTGAGCAGAGCAACCGCTTAGAGCAATATACTCTTCCACAGTGGTAGATAATACAATACAATTTTTTTTCGACTTGACCATGCAACTAATGAATGTCCCAACATAAAACACATTCCACGAGTACTTTTTCTATCAACTAGACTACCAGCATAATTTGCATCTGAATACCCTTTTAACTCAAAGTTATCATTAGCTTGATACCATAGACCAAACCGTGTGGGTGTGCAACAAATATCTTATAATCCTTTTTACATCTTTTAAATGAGATTCTTTTGGATTCGATCATGCACATAAACAAACAGAGAACATAAAGTCTGGTCTAGAAGTAGTAAGATAAAAAAAGTGATCCAATCATACCTTGATATTTCTTTTGATCAACTACCTTACCTTTTTCATCCTTGTCAAGTTTAATTGTTGTGCTTATGGGAGTTTTTGCAGGTTCGGCATCTTTCAATCCAAATTTGTTGACAAGCTCTCTAATATATTTTGTTTGAGAGATGAACACCTTTTTCGCTTTGAATTTCAATCTCTCTGATTCCTGATTTCTTTGGACTTCTTCCGCGGTTATAGTTTCTTTTGGATTTTCATTTTTATCTTTTTCATTCTCCTCTTCGACATTGCTTTTGATTGTTTCCTTGCTTTGATTATCAATGCCTTCATCAAATTTCACATTGATTGATTTTATAATTGTTCTCGTCCTTTTGGTGTATACTCTATAAGCTTTGCTTCTGGAAGAGTATCCCATGAACATGCCTTCGTCAGCTTTTGACTCAAATTTTCCCAGTTGATCACCTGTATTGAGAATAAAACACGGACAACCAAATTTTTTGAAATATGCAATGTTTGGCTTTTTTTGAACCATAGTTCACATGGTGTTTTCTTAAGAATCGACCTAATCATGACTTTATCCATTACATAACAAGCTGTATTTACTGCCTCTGCCCAAAAGAACAAGGGTAGTTCATACTCATTTATCATAGATCTAGCCAACTCTTGTAAGGTTCGATTCTTTCTCTCGACTACTCCATTTTGTTATGGAGTACGTGGGGGTAGAGGATTCATGTTTAAATCCATTTTCATCAAAAAAATTCAAATTCATATTTTTCAAATTTTCCATCATGATCACTTCTTAGCAAAATAATAGAAACTCCTTTTTCATTTTGAACTTTCAATGAAGTATGAGAAAGTTTCTGATTTTTTAGCTAAGAAGTATACCCACGTGTATCTAGAGTAATCATCAAACAATACAAAACAATATCTCTTACTACCTAAGCTTGCAATATCGTTAGGTCCAAAAAGATCCATATGAACTAGTTCAAGGACTCTAGAAGTACTTAAAGTGTTCTTGGAATGAAAAGATGATTTTTTAAGTTTTCCCATAGTACATGCTTTACATAGAGTTTCTATTTTGAAATCATGTGATGGTAAACCTCTTACCAAATTTTTTCTTTTTAATTTGTGTAATAGATTCATGCTAGCATGTCCTAATCATTTGTGCCATAAGTTTACTTCTACAACCTTAGCTTTCAAACATTTTGAAAAAGTGAGATCATCAAAAGATAAAGAGTATATATTACCTTTCCTCTTACCTGAAAATAAGGTTTCTTTTGATGATTGGTCAACAATTTTGCACAAATCAGAATCAAAAAACAACATTCATTCCCTTATCACATAACTGGCTGATTAAAATCAGATTATGGTGCAGATTTTCATATAATACATCGTTTAAGGTAAATGTGCCATTACCTACTTTACCTTTACCGATAATTTTACATTTATCGTTGTGACTCTGCCAACTTTGTACTTCTCTAGGCTAAGGAACTTTGATTTGTCGCCCATCATGTGCCTAGAACAGCCAGAATCCAGGTACCACTCTTGCTATTTCTTAGCCTTCCAACACACCTACACGAGAAAAGAATTTTGTGACCTATTCGTTTTCATAGGTCCATGATTGTTAGTGATAGAAAATTTTGAAAAAACAAGTAGAACCAAGACAGTGTATGTTTGTTCCTTTTGGCACCTAGATTTGTTTGATTTTAAGGGAATTTATATTCGTTCCTTTAGGAACCCAAATTGGTATTGTTTTAGTGTGTTTTGGTCTATACCAGAAATTGTTTTGATTGTGTCCAATTTTTCCACAATCGTGAACTTGGAGTTGACTTGATTAATTTCACTTCTACCTTTTTTCAAATTGAGTATACCCAAGTCCTCGTCTAACAGTATTAACAATTTGTTTTCCTAATAGCATATTTAGTGATTTTTCTCCTTTGGAGAATTTTTCTAAAGTTGTAGACAATTGTTGGACTCGTGACTTGAGATATTCATTTTCATTCAATAACAAAGTGCACTTTTTAATAGAATTTTCTCTCCTAGTATTTTCACTTTCTTTCAAAATCAGATTTTCATTTTCAAGCGATTTAATTTTAGTTTCTGATTTTTTTTTATTTCCTCTTCTAATGATGGATACTTATCACACTTAGGGCTCTTATTTCTATAGTTTTGAACCATTTGATCAAGCTGCTTATTCAGTTCTATCAAACTATCTCTTTGTGATTCAATTTTAGCGTACTTCTTCCAAGTCTTTCAAAATAGCCATTTACTTCATGAAAATATATAAGTAATTGTGAGTCTGTAATTTTGATATCTCGCTTGGCTCGTCATCATCGCTGTCACTTGTTTCTCCTAAAAAGCACAGATTTTATTTTTCATTCTCACTGCCAGTGCTTTCATCATTATTTTCATCACTTTCATCCCAAGTTTCTGCATAACTACTTTTCGGTTTCTTTCCTTTACTGAATCGATTTTGAGGACAATTTGGCTTGATATGACCAGGTTTATTGCACTTATGGCAAATGATCTCCTGCTTTTTTGAGTTGTCTAGAACTTTGATGATTCTACTTTTCAGTTGTTGATTTAGGGCTGGATTTCCATATTTGCGGTTCCACCTTTTGAATCTCTTTATTATCAGTGCCAATTCAGCTGCTCCTTCATCATCACCATCATCATCTTTGCTTTCCGTTGTTCCTTTGAGAGCTGTTGATTTTTTTCGTGTATCTCCTCCTTTACGTTCTTCCTTGAATTTGATTTCTAGCTCATATGTGGTGAGGTTTCCGATGAGTTCTTCAACTTTAACTTGTTTCAGATCCTTTGATTCTTGGATAGCAGTCACCTCTTCTCCAAAATTTCATGGAAGAATTCTGAGGAATTTTCGGACTATTTCTAGTTCTGTGTATGGTCTTCCTAGAGATTTTGATTTGAATACAAGATTAGAAAGTCATCCATACATTTCTTTGACACTTTCATCCTTTGCCATTGTGAAGTTCTCGTACTCGTTACTAAGCATGGCAAGGCGAGATTCTTTAACTTGGGAGGTTCCTTCATGAGTCACTTCAAGCATGTGCCAGATTTCCTACGCAATTACAATGTGAGACACAGTTAAATTCAAATTGATCTAATGAACAAATAATAGAATTCATAGCTTTAGCATTAGTAGTTTGTAGTTTCTTTTCAAGATCTGTCCATTGATCCATAGGTTTTTCGACTTCTTGATTATCTACCATTACTAGTGGTGTACTATATCTTGTTTCAACAATATTCCATACAACTATGGTTTTCAGAAAAAATTTCATTCTAGTTTTCCAATATGCATATTCACCATTGAACATTGGTGGTCTAGCTATGGACTGACCTTCAGCAAAAGCATTATTAAAAGAAGTCATTGAAAGGAAAAATCAAATTTTTTAACAAAAAATTGGTTTTTGTTCCTAGCCACCAATTGTAGGATCGTTTCACCCTAGAGGGGGGTGAATAGGGTGATACTAAAAATTAGTGCGAAAATAAAATAATAACATAAAGTAATACACTAGAGATCACACACAGTTTTACCCAGCTTTGGCAATAACCTGCCTATGTGTTGCCCCCAAGGTTTCTACTAGAAATTAGGTAATCAGACGCTTACAAAACACGTAAACTTGCGATACCCGCTAACTTGATTAACCTAATTCTAAGCTCAAAACCCTGCCACAACTCAGCCACTGAGTTGCGAATTCTCCAAACTACGCCACGTATTTCGTAACCTAGTTAAAACTAGAGTTTGACTCAAATAAAAAATAAAAACAACAAAAAGTACTAAAAATAAATACAAAGCCCTAATATACTATTCGACCCAAATATATAACATAAACAGTGCGGCCCAAAAAAGATAAATGATGTTTCCTCTTTTATTTTGCTTCCTACTTCATTCGTGCCATCACGTTTCCTTTTGCGATCTGAATTAGGGCTTTGTTCTAATTGAAGACGCCGCTTGAAATTGATCGATTGAAGTGAAGATTTTGCTTTGATTTGCTTCGTCAATCAACTCCTTGGCTTTGATTGCTCACGGTCGTTTCAATTGTGTTGAGCACTTCTTCGGTTATGGCTTTGGTATGATTTAAATTTGCTGTTTTAATTGATTTGCTAGTAACTCGACTTCATGATTGCCGATGATGAATTGGGTTTAATTTATAGGGATTAAAACCCTATTATTTCATTCGTATATTTTGGTTTGAATTCGTCAATTTCTGCACTCGGTCATTTGATTTTTGATTGAACGATTATGATGATTTTGACTTGTTCATTGGTTGACATGTTACTCTATATATCACCGATGAATTCGAATTTGCTTGAATTGTTTGAGCCGGTTCCATTCTTTGCTGCTATGACTTTTTCATCTTTCGCTTTCAGCTTGTATCTGAATTTGAGATATATATTGGGTTAATTTTGACTTCCTGAAGATTGACTGGTTCATCATGATATCAACTATGACTTTATTCAAACTGCTTCCTGAATAAATTTATATTTCTTTTGTTATATGCGTGTGATTTTCTTGTGTACCTTGCTCTGGCCATATGAGCATATGCATTGCCATATTCAACTTTACCATATAAGCATATATGCATTACCATATGAGCATATGCTTTTCTTGTGTACCTTTTTGACTTTATTCAAACTTTATTCAAACTGTACCTTGCTTTGACCATCCATGCTGGTGTTTATACCCTAGTAGTTGAACCTGCTTTCATTTTCTGAAACATGTCTCCTCTGATTGAATTTTCTTGAAATGTTTGTTGGTCATCTCCATGTACATACATACATATATGTATGTATATATGTCTGTGATTGGTATTGCTATTTGCTTTTTCCACTGTGCTAGTTGCTTCGAGTTCCATGTCCAGATTCTTCGAGTTCCACTTGTATTCTCTGTCCTTGTGCACTTGTGTTCTCTGAATTATTGAAAGTGCTTGCTCCTGGCCATGTTTGCTTCTTTCTTGTGTTAACTTGTATATACAACTTGTTCATATTTATATACATGTTTGTCTCTTATATCCCTGACCATATGCATTGCTCTGGTCTTGTTGCATGTGAACTTGTTACTGTGCTTGTGTGGTTCCATTTAAAGTCTTGTTGCATTCATGTTCATATAAGCATGTCTGAAGCTTTGTGACTTTGTTCTAGTTGGAGTCTTAATGTGTACATTTCTGAGATGCTTGCATATCCATGTACTATTTGTTATTTTAGTCTGGTTACATATGAGCTGGTCATTGAACTTGTATTCATGAAGTTTGGTTGAACGTTGTGTGTGCATTCATGTTGACCCATTCATGTCTGAAGCTTTTACTTGGTTCCTACACATCCATGTTGTTGTTTTGCCTTTGTCATGTTGTATTGAGCCTGGTCCGTGTTGCATAGTTTTCATGTGGATCTTCGAGTTAAATTGCCCCAGTGCCATGTGCCTACTTGTTGTCATGTTGTTTTCCTTTTAAGTCTGGTTCTGGTTTCATTTTAGTCTGGTTGTACTGAGCATTGCTGTGTTGAGTTATTTGCATGTTTGTATGTTGTCTTGAGTCTGCACTGTTGCATATGTATGCTCCAATGTTTGTTGGGTTGTAATGTTGCATACACCACTTTGTACATATGCACTGCCCTGTACTTATGCCTGGATTCTGATCTGGTGCACTTTGAACATTTTGTATATCTTCATGTAAGTGTTGAATTATTTGTGTTGCACCTGTGTTGAATCTAGTCTTGGATCGGGTTTGACCTTGTGCTCACCTGTCCCTGCAATTTTAACAAGCAAGTGTATATCGGTGTGCATGACCTTGTGGCATGTACAGTGATACAGTGTACATGTCACAAGTTGTTCATGTAAGATTAGTTCAAATGCTGGATACAGACTGGAATAGAGTTGAAGATCAAATACGAGTGATGAGTGAATTATGTACTGAGGTAAAACATGCATGTAAAAATTGTATAGTTAAAATTGTGTTGTAATTGAAACTTGTATAGTGAGAGCTTAAATTTGTACTATTCAAATTTGTAATAAAATATTTGTTTAAATATGAATTCTGAATTAATTATTTTATTCAATGAATATTTATTTAATTATGTAGAAAAATAAAATAGTACAATAACAAATATATTTAAACAAATATATATATGTTTATTATCATCAAACAAAAATCTTTCACTAGTATATTCTACAATCGGTTCCTATAGCAATATATATTGCATGATTATTATCATAATAAATTATTGGATTCTCAATGGTGGGAATTATTCATAAATTCCTTGTAAACTTGCTCACGTATTACTTTTATTTTGGCACTATTCAAGGCGATGAACTTAAATGTCATAGTTGAATCTATCACAACCTCTCATTTTCACATTTCCAACCTAAAGCCCCTTTATTAAGAGTAAACATGAATTTTAGTTTGACTTGTTATTTTTTATGTCGCTTATGAAGTTCGAGTCTGAACACTCCTTCATATAGAGTTTGCTAAACTATACTCTAATATTTTGTAAACACTAGATAACACACATAATTATCGTTCCGTGATTATCACTTGGATTAAAGTAATGATCTTACTACACCAAGTGCATAAGAAAATTCTGATCTGCTAGATAGCATAGTATACATGATGGTTCATGTTGCTAAAGCATAATGAATTTGTCTCATGTTCTCAACATTAAACATTTTTATATAGTGTCTATGTACATTTAGTGGGATAATCAGAACACCCACTTATACTAAGTATAAAGGATGCATCTTCCAAATACTGCATCAAGAATTGACCAATAAAGCTTTAATTGATTTTAACATGCGTACATTACTCCTAATTAGTGCATATTGTTTGTTTGTAGTATTAGAAATTTTTTAGTGCCTTTTGGTTTCTTTACCGTAGACACATCCTTTATCTACATTTTGACTTAAATCAAATCGTTTGACTTCTCTACTTTCTCAACCTTTATATGCTTGTTTAATATCATATATTGATTTAGAAAAGTACACAAGCTTTTTTATCGCTCCTACTGACTTCGAGATGTTTTGACCATAGTGTAAAAAGTGTATCCTATAAATCATGATTTAAAAGGTTTGTGTTAGCGAGTATATTACAGAACTCATAATACATGATAATTTGCAAGTAGAATCTAAATAGACATAAGTTTGGTGATTGGTGAAATTGCAATGCTACAAATTTTTCTGTATAGAAATTACTTCGGTAAGAAGATGACATGTTTTGAAACAAAAATTTGTTTTCTAGTGCAGTGGAGTGGATATTCCTAAGATTTAATGAAATGCATATAGACTTACACGAAAAAAACTTAGCTTTTATATGAAAATATAACAAACATATGCATTTGTTTTTAAGCGTGTAACCCTTAAAAGAGAAAAAACTAACTCAACTTCACTCATTGCCAATTGTACCATGTCTAACATAATTTGATTACTCCTTATCAGTGCATCATATGTAGCATAAGCAAGAGTGACTCTTAAAGTGAATCGTATTCTCTTTTTGGTACTATTGGAACTCATCTCCAAGATACTCATGTCTTTGCCGGAATCAAAATTTTTCAATATTTTGCATATTATATTTTCCACTTCCATTTTATATTCTATGAACTTTTCATAGACATCTAAATGTGTATCAAAATACATATGTTCATCTCTTACATAATTCGTTGATGAGTTTAACAAAGTATGTGGATCCGCTTTCAATATCTTCATACTATGAACTGCAAACATATGTATGTATCAATTGTAAGATTTCATTAAATGTTTTCTCACTCACATTGAATGGGTGTTTTGTCATTAATCCTTTGATATAAAAATCACAGGTACCGTATGGTTCATAATCAAATGAGTGAAGAGTAGTTGTTTAAAGATCCAGTTTTGTCTAAGATTTCAAAAGTACCATCGTTATGAAAAAATACTATTGTTGAAAACCAAGTATATTTATTTTATAATAAATATTCATAATATCTATATTAAAACATAGATGCTTCCATTCGTAAGTATCATATGGTATGCTCCTATTGTTTCTACCGCTACAATCAGCTAAATTTCCAATACAAAGCTCTATTTAATATCTTACCATGAGATATTTATTTCTTTAATTGTAATTAACTTACGATCGAGAGTTTAGGATCTATATCTGATACTCTAAGAAATAAATCTTTTATAGGACAACCTTCGATAAGAATAAATACATTTGGTACGAACATCATATTACTTATTCCTTATTAAGCGTCTACAAATATTTGATATGATTCTATTTCTGATGTCTCTTCATAAAGAAAAGGTGGCCATTCACCTTCTTTTCATCCTAACCATGCCTATATTACTTACATTCTTAGACATTTTCTCAATGTTAACATATTGAGAATGGGATACTAAAACATTGAATCAAATTTCTTTATAGAAATGCATTCAATCAATGTTAACATATTGAGAGATCGAATAAGTTTCACTTAAGTTAATGGATCAAACTGACATTTCAATGATCTACGAGTTAGGTCTATATGTAGTCCTTGGTCTAAAGTTATTCCCAACACAACAAGATCTTCATTGTGTTCAATCATATTGAGCATATGATCTTTCAATATGGTATATTTGCACATTCGAATGAAATAGTTTCACCAAAATTATGTATCTTACGAAACACGACTATTCCCTATACAAATTTTGTATATGATCAAATATAATTGAATATGCACACTCCTATATTGTCTTTAGACCTCATACTCATAGTAGACTACATATAATAACAGACAAGTTTATGCTTAAGTGACCATAGCTTGAAAGTTTTTAATGGTTATATAATTCGACTCTTGCATGAGACTTGAAACGAAAACGTGCCAAAAGATTATTGGAGGTAAGTATATCTTACATTTCTTATTTAATCTTTAATTTGGTCCTTTTGTATTTAAACTGACAACATGCCAAAAGGTTACTAGAGATAAGTATATCTTACTTTTCTTATTCAATTTTTATTTTGGTTGCTTATTTAACCAAAGCTCCAACTGGATTCTACATCTCTTAAAATCCTTAAAAGAGATGCAGGAATTTTATAGATTCCTTTAGCAATTGTTAGGATTCATTTACCATGTTAGTACAACCTTAAATTGTGGTCCTAAAAATGGTAGATAAAATTTATTAATTATAACTCATATATATATATATTCATAACTGTAAAAACTTGCCTGTTCTAACCCTCGGATTCAATGCCCGAACCGACGTTCAAATTATGAAAACCAAAAATGACTTTATCGCTAAGTTGTGATAACAAGGAAACAAATCAGAATCTAACAATAAACTTTCTGAACTCTTGTCGAAAAGAAACCACTTATAATATATAAAACATCTTTATATTCAACATAGGTCCAAATACATAGTTAGATCCGTACAACAAAGCCTAATCCACAACACTCACGAACATACCGGTCGTAGGTTTATATTTACAATATACACAATATGAGATCTTCGTCACCATGTAATCTACGTCATCAGGGCCCACCAACCTAGTGATATAGATAAAAAGTAAAATAAGAGTGGGTCACATATAAGTTTAAGTGAAACAAGTCTATCTCATATATACTACAAAAGACTGGCAAAACATCGCTAGTATCTCCCAACCCATATATAGTTACCTTAACCAGCCTACTTGCACCCAAGGAATAATATCAACACTAAAACTAGTTTGACTACACGATTAAGGTCATATTACGTCTCATCTTATAATGTGTGTGTATGTGTGTGTATAGATGTATGTATACACACTCATCCAACAAGGTTATTAATATCCACATTACTGAGGGAGCACCATTTCCTCAGAATAACCATTTCCTTTTAGACTAATAAGGGAACAACTATTTCCCTAGGACAACTATTCACTGCATCATACGTGCCTCATACAGAATCACTTGAAAAATCAATAGCACATAAACTTGCCTAATATACCTTATCCGATTATACTAAGTTAATATGATATCCAATTGTTGATAATAAACCAAACATCCAATTTCACACACATTGAACAAACTTATATCAACGATATTTATACCCTTCTCCATGTTAATATCATATCGTATTTCATCCTTCGAACTAGCCCAAAAACATCACACAAAGTCATGATTCCACAAGTGCCTTTAATCGCACTCGGTCCGGATTGAGTTTAGGTTCAACCTGGCCCAACCAGCCTTCATTTCAAATTTAACTTCATATATTTTGTTTATATCATTATTGTCCTTTATAAATGAGTCGTTATATCATTATTTCCATATATAAATTTCTCTATAATTTTTATAATTTTAAACGAATCCAATTATTTTACGTTAATATACTGTTAACTTCAAGGACTCCATTAGTCACCAAATTCGTTCATTAAATTCATTATAAATTCACAATTATCTCCTAACTAGACATCTAATACAATATTAAAATATTCTAGTTTCGTAAAGAAGGTTTACTTACTTAAAAAAGAAGACCAAATCCCGATGTTCTTCATTGTCTGGACTGCTGCACATATTGTTCTCCGAATTTTGCCACTAAATTGATATTAGATCATAGTACTCGTCTCCATGATCATTTTGATGGGTAGATTATTCAAATCCATTGAAAACTAAGAGAGTTAGGCCACTTTAAAATTGTGAAATAGAAAAGGGAAAATGGAGATGGAAAGTCTGGTCCAAAATGGGGATTTATATTGCTGGTTTCGATTAGAAAACTATTCCCACCAATTTTAATTGAATTTCAAAAACTGAACTGACTGTTGTATTGGACGTATGGGTGACGATTTGACATATGCCAACATATCATTTCATGTATGTCTACATGCTATATTTTTCACTCAGTTATTAATTCATCTGCATCTCCTTTATACAACCTCCAAATCAAGCAAAGTTATGTACTGCTTTGAACAGGAAAATGAGCCGATAGTAATTGCACAAGTCCCATTGTCAAATTCAAAAGTTGGAAAAATGATTGGTTTGCCCCTCTTTAATTTAAATTGATTAACTAGTCAATTAAAAATCCATTATTATTTATTACTAAAATACCGGGGTATTACATTCTCTGTTGTAAAAAGATTTTCTTTCTCGAAATTCCCAAAGTAAAAGAATGTAATTAGCACACTCTCTCATTCTGTATCGCTTACACATTAGTCATAACTTCATCTAATGAGTAATTAAATATCATCCATCCAAATCAAGCATCCATTCAAATAAACAAAGAAACCAACCATGCAAAAACATCCATACATAACATATAAATACATAACCAAATTTATTGATAAGTGTGTATATGTTCACTATTATATCAAAATATTAATAGTAATGTTTTAATACTTTATGAAATGCAATAAATAACATAACATCATGCTATGTATCATACGACAAATGACATTATATAAATGCAACTACCTACTAGTTCCTCCTACATGAATGAGATGATATGACATACAAGGCATGTATGCAAACATCCTAGGGTAAACATTTATATTCGATATGTGTGCAACAAACAATCACATCATCATAACCTATGGTGAATACATACATCAAAAAATCATAATAATCAAAGCATATAAAACACATCAAGATTAACAATCCATAACATGAATAAAACAATCGTCCAAGTCAAATATCCAACCAATTTAAGTAACCTAAGCAAGACTACAATAGATCTATAGTAACCATTCATCCAAACCTAAATACTAACTATACTAACAAACATGCAAGTGGAAAAATGTTCAAGAAAGGAGTTGAAATAAAAAAAGATCAGATCTACTCCTCTACTTTCCAAGTACTCTGAACCAAATCATTCTCCCCAACTTAATCTAACAAATTCTGTTATTAGCATAAACTCATTTTGAAATATCGACCTCAAATGTACGTAATATACAACTTCTATAATCTATGCTACAAACTCGGATAAAGATCCCATAATGCATCATAATAGGCAGCCTTAGCACAAATGTTCCCCTAAACTGAAATACAATCTTATACCCTTTCTAACAGCATAGCACTCAAATCATTCTACTATTATGTTATTCAATTTATCTTTTTCAATATCCGAGGTAAGAAATTCAAAAGTGGACGGTGTCTTATCTAAACAACTGGATAATACCTTCTTTCACTTAAGAACATCAAAACGATCGATTTCTTACATGGTGAACATAACATATCTTCCATCACAATTTCCAATCTAACTTAAGTGTTATCATTATGCTTATGATATCACTTCTTCAACTATCGTCATGTTCGACGCTTAAAGTATCACCACCTTAACTATATAAACATTTAATCTTAAGTCCTACAATGTACGAAAAGGCAAGCATCCAAACATGAGAAATCCTATTCCATTCAACCAATCCAATCATAGCAATCAAAAAAATAATTTCAATCATTTATCTACATGTAACAACCCGCATATTTATCGATTTTTATATTTAAATATTTTATCGTTAGTCGGATGTTAGTCCGAAAAGCTACTTTTTGCATACAGTCAAATTAGGACTCGAGACCACCTCCGTTGAGTTCAAAATGACGTTTGCGATCTTTTTGAGTGTAAACTTCGATATGTTTGGAGTAAGTGGAATTTTCGTCACTTTTTCCCGCCTTTGACTTTGGTTGGACTGCACCCTCTTTAACTCAGCCCAACCCACCTCCTCTTCCTCACTTTATCAAACACTTCAAGCTTTGTCAAAAATGGAGGAGGGAATGGGAAATTAAAACTCCAAACTCAAATTCAATTGCAAATCCAACATTCAAATCCAAATTCAAGTAGAAGATATTGGATTCAAGCTTTGGATTGCTTCTCCTTGCTTTCAAGCTCCATCTTCATCCATTTTAGTGAAAAGGTGAGATTTTTGATCTCACATCTTGCCTATAATCGTCATTGGACTGTTGGAAATGATTCCCCCTCACTTTAGCATGATTGTTTGCATTTGGATTTGGATTGAATGGGTAAAAACCCTAAATTTTCGTGTGTATTTGCAATTCTGGGCGTTAGGTCGCTCTGCCTCGAAGAAGAAAGACTACAGATTTTCATTCTGGGCTTGGTCGCATGGAAATAGGTCGCTAGGTCGTAGGTCGCCTATGTCCTAGGTCGCTCGTTCCTGCTTCTGTTACTAGGTCGCGGCTACGTTAGGTCGTAGGTCGCTCGGCTTCGATAAGTCCTTAGGTCGCTCGCCACTGTTCCTCCTTAGGTCGCGCGCAATGTTAGATCGCGCACCCCTTTAGGTCGCGAACCAAATAGGTCGCACACTCTTTTAGGTCGCGTACCTCTTTTAGGTCGCTCGGCCCCTTTTGTTAAGTCGCCCACCTTTTTAAACTTGGGTCGCATGACCCATTAGGTCGCTGGACCCCGTTAGGACGCTCAACATTGACCTCGTTAGGTCGCTCAACACACTGTGTCGCTAGGTCGCTCGACTCTGCGCTTCGTTAGCTCGCTCGGCCTTGTCATTTTTAGGTCGCGAGCCTTGCTAGGTCGCTCAACCGTCTACCTTTATAAGTCGTAGGTCGTCTCCGACCTTAAACCACTCGGCCGCATTCGGTCGCGTACCTTTTAGGTCGCGTGTTTCACTAGGTCGTTAGGCCTTTACCTCGTTAGGTCGTAGGTCGCTCGACCTTATTACCTTGTTAGGTCGCGAGTCCCTTAAGTCGCTCGCCACTCTTAGGTCGCTCGCTTCTGCTAACTCGCGAACACCGTTAGGTCGCAACCACTAGGTCGCTTGTCTTTACTAGGTCGTACTGTTTTGGACGGGGCGCTACCCCGCACCCTGCCGAGGGCGCTGCCCCCTGGACCCCTGCGACCTGACCGGGCAGGTCGAACCCCGTAGCTGGGGTGTTGCCCCCGCACCCCCACCTAGGGGGGTTGCCACCCCCCTGGACCCCACCTCCGTAGGGGATCTTATCTGAAAAACATTCAATAGAACTTCCACTTTGATGTATTTTGAGCTGATTTCCTTGGATTTTATTCACGTCTTCGTATGTGAATTTCTGTGATTGATTATTCTACAATCATTTTTGTGTTTTGTCACTTTAAAAATATGAAGGTTTCAATACTAGTAGTAAATATCAAAACTCTTTTATCAAAACATTTTCAACTCTATTTTTAATACCAAACTCGTTTATAAAACCGTTTTCGAATCTATTAGTATATACAAGCCTTTACCTCACTCGGATGAGAAATCGAATTAAACGACTTAGTAAAACGAGTGGTATGAAACGCTTGCGTTCACTTCGTCGGTTAGCTCTTGGACTTGTTCGATTGAACCCTTTTTGTGACAATTTCCTAGTGGAGATCTACAGTTTGTTCGTAAATATTTAAGTTAAGCTAGTGGTTATGGGACATGAAGCTAAACTCATATATTTACTGGATTAGTGTAATTGACACTTCCTTATGATCATGACGATCATTTTTGTGATTTAGACTAGCGATTGAGCGATGTCTCTTTGTCTGCGAGGGAGACTAGACCCCGCTTTTGTGATGTTTTGCCATCACATATATGGGGTAGCACCCCATGGTCTTTGAGCCATTCATGTGTTAAAATTTAATGGATAGCTTCCATGAGATAGCTTCTCGTTCATGTGTTATATGCGTTGGTGAGTTTTCATGCTCCCGTTCATGTGTTAGGCCTCCCCCTTTTTATGTGTTTTCTGGATTTCTTGTGATGATTTCTGGAATTTGTGCTTCACCAATTTTCATGATTTTCATTGATATGATATCAGTTTTTGTGCATTGGTGAATTTATGTGTTATCGACTTGTTATGAATACAAGTTTAGGGTATGATACCCTATTTTATCTTTGAGAAGATTCTTGTGATATTGATTGATCTTTTGTTGATTATCATTTACATACTTATAGTAGTATGTCGTTATGGTCATTACATGTTCATGCCATATTATTTATCCTATACCTTATCATCTGATATTTATAGCTAGACTGATCCATTTATTATTTTCTTATAAATAATACTCGGGTCAGACCGAGATGTTACAGGTGCTTCTGCTTGACTTCTCTTCAGGATTACTCTAACTTTTGGCTAACTACTTAGATTAGTAGTTTTTGATTGTACACATTTGAGATATAGACTCATTGATGTATTCTTTTGTATAGCACATGTTGCTATTCCTTTTGTATTATTGTGGATCTTTCTGACCACTACTCTGATGTACACTTGCAAGTGTTATATAAATATTCATATCTTTTTCCGCCTTTGTGATATGGATGTCTGTGACTGATTTATGTTATGATTACTTCTATGTTTGTTTCCGAAGATTATATATAGCCACCGTGTGATAGCTTTGAGTTTGTATCGGTATGTCGGATTTCCTCCTTAAAAGATATGCATTCTATTCTATCTGACATATCGGTGCTCGCACAAAGAAGTTACATGGATGGTCGCTCCTCCACAGCCTTATTCTCCATGCTAATTAACAGCACTACCTCGTAGTGTTCTTGGTTAGCGTGGGTATAGAGGTGGGGCGTCACACTACACCTGTCAGAAATACCTCCTATAATGCTTGCCTCCAATTCAAGTTGGAATGGGAAAGTCCCTTACAAATAGAGGTTGCAACTCTACCCAATGCTTTACTCTCCAAATCATACTTATCCATGCAATTCCAGTTAATTCCTTCTATCAAGGAAAATATAAACTCAAATGATCTTGGCATCCATCTATGTCCGAGCATTTCTATATACTCAATAATCATATTAACACCGTACCTAAAACATATCTAGGAACACTAGAAAAAAGACGACTTCCTAGCATAGTGAACATGTTATCAAACTCATGTCACATCCAATACAAACCATATGCTTGTAGTTGCAACTATCGCTCAAGTGTCGACAACCTATAACTATCGCCCCAAAACATATATAGTAAGATGACAATCACCTTCTTGGAGAAAAACATCCATCTAAGCTTCATAACATAAATGGTGTAACATTATCTAAAACATTAGGTCAATGACACCTGTCTTCAAACCAATTCAAATCATCTACATAAAAAAATGTATGGTACAACATTGCTCACAACGTTGGATTAATGACATTCATCCATAGATTTAACTCAAATTGTCACCTTTACAGTGACATCAAACAACAAAGGCATTTTAAATATCATTTGCTTCCATCTCCAATCATTACTTCAATGATACATAACATATGAATGTGAATGTCAATTATTTCAATTTCCATACTATGACCAATAACTGAGTCATATCACATAGTAGCATCATTGGGTCATTGGGACCCTAATAAAAAAAATAAACTCTAGGCCTTTCAAAAAGAAATCTACATTTACATCTTAGAATGTTTTTGAATTAATTGGAAATCAGTGTCTAATCAATTAAAATTCCAATATTACTAATCTCTCTTTTATTACCTTAAATATTTCTTCAAATCTTCCAATATCAGGATAATACTATTTTGCCTCAATATCCTTCATATAGGTTTTAATCTAAACATTCATTATTATGCTAACATCTCCCTTTATAACGTTTTAACCAAAACAACTTTATATTTTCTTTACTTAACCAAAATACAATCTCTCTCCCTTACCGACTCAACGACTTTTTATTAAAATTTCCTACTATCTTTTTATAATCATACGCTAAAGTGACATGTTAATGGGCTTACCAAGTTTAATTTATTTGGGGAGGGAGACCGAAGTCTTCAATGAAGGTATATGGAATTCCTTCATCAAAGATAGATATTAATTTGTCATCATCTGACTACCAGGATCACAATGTGCAACAAAGTCATGCCCAGTTCTTTACTCCTTATTCCAATCATACCACTTTTACCATCTAATATTATCTCATAATGAGTCCTCCAATCTATTCCAAAATTAAACCCAACCACTAATTTTTTTACATATATGTCACTAAAGAACTATACACTACATATATATTACATTTCAAATCATGGCATAAAAAGACTTATGCACCATGTGATAATAAAGCATAACTATCAACAATAACACTTCATACTTCAGAAGTAATAACTTGCCTTCCATCACGATCTGCTTCTCTTTATCCCAAGTAAATGGTGGAACACAAGCACATCAGATCACTTCCAGTGTATAGGCTTTAACTATATGATTTGCCTTAGGAAAACACAAGCATTCTTTTTTCATGTGGCTCAATTGGTTACAGTTATAACACTTAATCCGTGTAAGGTCAACCGCATACTCCTTCACTACGTGTCCTTTCTTTTTGCATTAATTACACATTCCCCTTTATTGCTTTCTAAGAATTCTCGCTTTTATGTTTCTCTTGTTGTTGGTTTATCTCTTTATTAGGTTGTTCCTTAGTTATCTCCCTATTAATCAAATTTGGCAATGTTGCCTCAACAATTCCTTCAAATGTAGCTCCATATGGTATTTAGTTCAGTGCTAACTCCTTAAGTGATTGTAATGACCCATAATTTTATCGCTATTTAAATGAATATTTAATTATATTTTAAATAATTAATAAATGGATTTTTATTAACAAATAAAACTATTTTAAATAATAATTAATGATGATAAAATCATTTATAAAATTTGTTTACCAATATATATAGTTTATAGAGAAATAAAAAATGTGATCGGAGATTATTTTCCGAAATATTGATTTTTCATTGGTTAAAAGTTATTCAAAAGGTTATAACACTATGTTAAACACACATGGATACATTACAAACTACTTTAACATGTTGTGTACATGTACATATGCATGTACATATTTATACACTTAAACATATTAACATATAAGATCTTATTTAATAAAAGTAAGTATATATACATAGATATACATATAAAAAATGCACTTTTTTCAACACAAGTACATGTGATATGGTATGAATAGTGCAAGGAGAGGGGGTACTAGGTATGGGTGGATTTAGGGGGGATGGAGGGGTATGGCAATGCATGCATACATGTATTTTAATATAAATACATATATATTTTTATAATTAAATCCTAAGCCTATAAATACCCCCTTACATTCATTCTTCCCATTTTACAATCTCTTCGTCCACTTTGAAATTCCTAAGAGCTTAAGAAAAGTAGCCATGGCCTCGTCTTCATAAATTCTAAAACAAGAAATATCACTTCTTTCACCAAAAATTACCTCCTTATTTTATAAAACCACTTCTACATCTTCTACAACATCTCTTCTTCCTAGTTGCAAGCCACATCCCTAAAAGAATATAAGGGCTGAGCCCAAACCTCCCAAGGCCGAGCCCATTAGCCCATGGCTAAGCCCAAACACCACTTGGGTGAGCCTAGTTCAAGTGTTCAAAGGTCCAAAAGTTTTAAATTTGCAACATTCTTAAGGGTTTTCAAGTTTTGGAAAAAAGTTTTCTTTGATTTAGAAAAGTTTTGGTGAGTAAAACTTCTATTTTTGAAAAAGAAATTAACTTGATTTTGATGGTCTATATGTTGTTAAAAATATAGTGATTGTTATTTTGAATTATCATGTCGTATTGATGACATATGATGATATGTTTATGTTTGAACTTGGATTTGGTGATTGGTTGGTATGTTGATATGTTTGGATATGTAAATGGATATGGATATATGATATTGGGTAGGGATATTATGATAGTATGTTTATGAAAACATAACCATGTGTATATGATGTAAATGTTGTGAAGTTTGCACCTTGCAAAGGACTTGAGATCTGATTTGAAAATGAAAGCTATTTTCTAGCTTTGGATTTTTGAAAATGTTTTTCCAAGTTTTTACCTTTGTTTTAATTTTCAAAACTTCCCCATTTGTGTTTTCAAAGATGTAGTATCTAGAGTTAAAGTGAAGATTTCACATAGAAATCAATTCTGGCGAACTGCGTTTATAGAGATAGTCACTATGGATGCACTTCGGAAAATTTCACGATTTCAAGTTTTAAGTTTTTCTTTTGGATTGTTTTTGAAAACTCATTTTGAATTAATTAAGTAAGTCAAAAGTTTAAGTTTTTAATTATTTAATAATTTATTTATTTAATTAAAATTAATTTGGGTAATTATTAATTAATTAGAGTTTACGAAATTATAAACTAAGTTAATTATTTTTTATTAAGTAAGTTTTAAATAATGATTAATTAAGATAAAAGGGAATTAATTTTATTAACAAAGTTTACTTTATTTAATTAATTATTTAATTAGAGTTAGTTATTTAATTAATTATTATTTAATCAAAGGTTAAATTTGGGTTAAATTTTAAATAAATGTTATTTAATTAAAGTTTAAATGTAAATAAATTTTTAGTTATTTATGATTTAGTTTTGATTTAATTAAGATTAATTAAGGTTTAATTGAGGGTTTAAACTTATGATTAAAATGGGAAATTTATTTGTTTTAAAGTTTTCTTTTAAATTCTATTGGTTATTTATTTTTAACAAACTTCCTCGTATAAGAAAATTGTTTTGGAAAAAAGGGATCTCTTTCCCATGCTATTAAGTAGCCAAATGAATTAAAGTAGTTGTAATAAAACGTTGACATATTTTATTGAAAGTAAGTCGACTTGTACCTATCACAAATACCGCGCTTCGGGAATGTGATGAATAAAAGGGGGTTAATTTCGATAAGCGGGTTGTGATGCCCTGCCACAAGACACACACTAACAAAGAGTATTACTAGGTAATACTGTCTACTAGTGCAGAGAATAGGGCTGGTTAGGAGCGACCATCATAGTCTTATATTAAATTAGCATTAAGTATGTCGATAATGTGCTCATTTTTTTCCGTTTCATCTTAAGTGGTTCGAAATACTTAATTCTTACCTAATACAATACCATGGTGGCTATAGGATCGATTCAAAACAAAACACAATATAAATAATGAACACAGATCACAGAACAACAAACACAATCATATACATATATATATATACATATACATCAAGTACAATACATAGTGTCATACATGAGTGGTGAAACACCACTATATAAATATACATCAAGTCCCCCACAAAATAATATACATAATCAAGTCAAGCTACTATAAGATAACTACTCGAAAACTAAGCATATATCCAAAAGGTCGATAGATGGATCCACAGAGAACAGCTAAGCAAAAGCCAAATAGTCTATCCCGCAACTCGGTCTGACCCGAGTAATGAATACACGGGTCAGTCTAACCTGAACAAGATGATTAGCACTGATAAATAGGATACAAGACTCATAAGGGAAACATTCCTTTAATAAAAGGAATGGTATAAACTCGGATTTACACAAATTCAAAGTGGTGGAAAACTCCAAAATATCTCAAGGGTTAACTCATGAATAACATCAATTCAATATGAATGTTTCCTTCTTAAAAGCTACTTGAAATATAAATTCAAACAAAATCATACAAAATCTCAAAAGGAAACCACCGAAATCATCAAAATCTCAAAACTCATGGAACTCGGTTAAGAGTTCAAAAGTCAGAAAATCTCAATCTCGTGGAACTCAATTAAGAGTTCAAAACTCGGAAAATCTCATCTCGTGGAACTCAATTAAGAGTTCAAAACTCATAAATGAAATCACCATATATAAATAAAATCTCATATAGCTCTAGGCTATAAAATATATAAAACAGTCATCTTGAAATGGTGAAATCATAAAACATAAAAACTCAGAGAAATCCCAGATTGGATCCAAATCCCCGATTGCATGCCGAAGCAATGCTGCACGTGCCAACCTCGTGTCTTGTACTATATATTAGTTACCTATCTCTTGGTGACCAAAGTCACATAAACATCGTGATGACCGAAGTCGTAATACATCCTGACAACCGAAGTCGTAATACATCGTAACAACCGAAGTCGTAATACATCATGATGACCGAAGTCGTAATATATCGTGATGACCCGAAGGTCTATAGTACTGGTAGTAACATCGTGAATGTGTCACAAACTCTCAGATGGGAATCCAAAAAGTGTTAACTGTGTGTCCCATACCACACGTTCTCACTTAACGGTTTACTAACTGCTAGTCAATGCCACACTAGAAAACAACATCATCAAAATCATAAATCTTAGAAAGCTCATAACTTGCCTCATATCATCGGCAAGTACAAAAGACACCATGATGGTTTTCACAAACCATAACTCCTAAAATAGGAGATCTCAAGCTCATACTTGCCTCATATCATCGGCAAGTATAAAAGACATCGTGATGGTTTTCACAAACCATAACTTCTAAAATAGGAGATCTCAAACTCATAACTTGCCTCATATCATCGGCAAGTACAAAAGACATCGTGATGGTTTTCATAGACCATAACTCCCAAAATAGGAGATCTCAAACCTCAAAACTCGCCAAAGAATGGAAATCTCAAATAATTCCTAAAAATAGGTATTCACAAATCTCAAAACACACCATGGAATGGCAATCACAAATAACAACTCAAAAGTTCAAAGCTTCAAACGTACAAGTCCGAAATTAACTGAAATAGTAAACGCACGTGTCCCATACCACATGTTTTACTAAATCGTTTAATTCTCTTTCTCATACATTTGAAGAGTGCAAATAGTGTATTTTATATATATAAAATAATTTACTTGAGAAAACTAGTTTTTAAAACAATTTTTGAAACCATTTGGAAAACAATTCTTTGAAAATTCCCTTTATTATCGAGGATAAATATATTTTTTAAAAATTTTAAAATAGTTTTAAATATTATAAAATATTTATTTCAAAAGCTATTTTAATTTAAAAAAAACATTTCAAAAATCATTTGGAAAAACCATGCTCGAAAACAACATAAATCGTCAGAAAACACTGGAAATTCAGCATATGAAAACATCTCGAAAACTCATCAATCCGGAGTACGGATCAACCAAAATATTGGCTTACCTATTAATAGGTTAGAGCCCATTGAAAACATCTCAAAATAGCACAAGAACAAGTAGTTAAAGTAATAGAATCCAGAAGCAAAGTGCTGCGAACAAAAAGGAACAACATGCAAAAATGCAAGTATATAGGTCGACCCTAAGGTCGACCTTTGAATTGCACAGGTCCACCCTAAGGTCGACCTATAGAAAGCAATGGTTGACCATAAGGTCGACCTGTGAAGAGCATGGGTCGACCTTAAGGTCGACCCTTGTCACGTGATTTTTGCAGCAACCATTCCCTTGTTCGATTCGATTTTTGAGCTACAATTTCAGGTATCAAACAGATGATTTTGATAATGGATTTTTGCATACACAATCAACAACATTCAAACAACAATCCGAAGAAGATCCTACATGATTTGATAGCAAAATTAGGAAGTTATAAACACACAAAGAAGAGGTCTGAAACATATTGTTACTGTAAACTTCAAACAGAAAATTCTTGTTATAATAAACACAATTCAATCAATTCAAGCACAGAACTTGTTCAAAGTTAGAATTTGTGAGATTTAACTCACCTTAGCAAAGATTCTAGCGGATTTGTGATGCAAGAAACTAGCTTTCAGGTACAAAAAGCTTCTCAGACCTGTAAAAACTTAGAAAAGCAACATGCAGACAACAAGAAGGAAAGTTACAGACTTATCTTCTCAAAACAGAGAATTTGATGAACTGGTTTTGTGATTTGGATATGGATACCCAATAGAAGTTTGATTTACTGAATTCTCTCTTTTTATTTTGCCAAAATTTGAAGTTAGGTAGAGAAATTGGAAGGAAGCCATGATTTCTTTTTCTCGGTTTGTTTTTGGAGAAGATACAGTAAATGAAAAGAGAAAGAACGTATTGTTTCTTTCTCCTGATAGTTCTAGAGTTGGGCTTTGGGCATGCACCCAATATCCATTAGGCTAAGAGATAATACTTAGTGATAATTTGGCTAAATATATTCATGTTACCCTCTTTTTCTCAATATTTACACATATAAAACCAAATAAATTATACAACCAAAAGTTTATGTAAACTAAAATGTTTTCACAACAAAATAAATATTATTTTAGCTATAAAAATTTATTTCTATTATTAATTCTTCATTTTTAATTAACTATATAAATTTACTCCTTTTATTACAAAAAACCCCATTCTTAACTCCAAAATTCACACAAAAATTATTTTCTTGTCAAATTAAATACAACAACTCATATTAACTTCATTTTTACATTCAATATTATTTTAAAACAAAATTCCATCTTTTTATTTATAAAATATCATAATAAATTCAAATACTTCATTTAAAATTAATAAAATCAATACTTTGGCAATAATTTGCAAAATTATTGGATTTTACCAAATTAAAACTATAAAATTCTCATTTTCTCCAAACTAACATAATAAAGTTTTTTAAAACTTTATTTTCATCGTTTTACATTTATTTTAACAAATTATTATTGAATTAATTCCTTTATCCCACTTAATTAATTCAATTAATACCCAAATCAAAATATCTCCAATATTCACCATTTCTAACCAACATTATCATCTTAACTTTATTTTATTCTTTCCAAATTTATTGTTTATTCAAAATAAACAATTTTAAATCTCCAATTTATTTTTATTTTCCAATATTAAATTATAACCACTGTTATAATTTAAACAATTTTAAATCTCCAATTTATTTTTATTTTCCAATATTAAATTGTAACCACCGTTATAATTTAATATTACAGGTAATCGCCAAAACCAGGGTTGCTACACGGGCCATGATAATTTAAGCACTTAAAGCGTATGTCCATATGTAAATTTTACACCCTAATAGTGCAATAATCCATTATAAACAACTTGACCCTTTAAAATTATCGAATGTTGGTTTGGAGAGACCGGAATCAGATATTAGTTGTTATCTAAAAATCACTTCGTACCAACATAAATGTTCGAATTGGAAATAGAGAAGGCAAGGTCCAAGATGAAGACATAGAAGTGCGAGGGATATTTGCTACTATCCCTGAGGGTGATTCCAAAACAGGTGTGGTGGAGATAGTGCCTTCGGTTCGTTCATTCCTTAATGACTTGTATGGATGAGTGCTGACATCGTGTCAACATATGGAAGGCAATGTTAGCATTCCAAGTGGAAATGCTATGATAAAGGTAAACATAGCCTCAGGCCTCATTAACCCGGAATGACTAAAATAGGGGAGATGTAGCAAGTCTAAGTGGGTCGCTCCCATTAGGGTAAGGTTATCCCTACCTAGAGTCCATATTATCAACTTATGTATGCTTTGGTATGGTTGTTGATCCCAATCGAGGGGTGATCTTATTCGGTACTATTCACTAAGGGGTAGGCCGGTCTTGTGTTGGCAGGGGATCCAGGCGAGGTCCTCGGTGGTATTTTATCTAGAGATGCACCATGACAAGAGGTACCCCAATAGCCCAGTTATTGTATGGAATCCATTTCCCGATAAGTGCCTTCAGTCTTAGTTGTATACCTATTATGTTGGAATTTAATTAATGTAATAATCAAGGACATGTGAATTATTTACTTGAAACCCTAGACATTATGATAATATCACTGAGTTTCTACATAAAGTGTTTTGGTTATTGTAAGGTAAATACCCATCCGTGCTTATGTGCGGCGTGGTTTTATGAGATACCTTTGATTTCAAAGTGTTTTATAAAAATAAATTTTAAGTTGTTTGAATTTTACTCACACCAGACCCATGTCTGACCCAGAGTTTTATTTTCTTTTCCTAAAACTCTTGAGTACTCAAATTTTTATGAGTAGCCAAGTGATCCAGGTTTCTTCTGGAAGACTTTGAAGGTGCTGGAGCATGTGACTTCACCATAGCTTATTATATTTATTTCCTTTTTGTTTATGTATGATCTATGTATTTTGTATGGATGGGTAGTTATAATTTTCCAGTTGAAGTTGTAATGTAAAGACTCTGATGTACTATTATTATGGAATGACTGTAATATCATAGGTTATCCTTTATATACTGTACTAATTCGTGGTGAGATTATATGATTGTTTAGTTTCTTCTTATCTTTCATTTTCTTCTATCCTTATTGGCTCGTCGTTCAATGCAAGAAAGGCGGTCGTTACAGTGATGAGTTTAATCCATTTGCAAACTTCATCACTTTCTTGTCCAAGGTGTTGACTAATTAGAATTTGAACCTGGCTAACTCATTAAACCGGTTCATGTACTCACCTACAGTCATGTCACCCTATTTTAGATGAATAAAATTTTCTAGTAATAATACTTTCTCTGCTCTTGAGAATTTTTTTTTCAAACTTTCTCTTAAAATATAGCCATGTAATATTTTCCTCATCATTTTCAACAGTAACAACTTCCCACAAGTTCATTGCTTCTTCCCAGAGGTGCCAGGAAGCCAATTGTGTTTTCATAACATTACTTTGACCTAAAAGGTTAAAAAGTTTCTCCTATATTTCTGCACAGTGTTCAGTTCCAACAAAGTCTCTACCACCCAAACTAGAGAAGTCCCTACATAACTTTAGGAAATTCATATTATGGTGTATGGACCTAAACCGCTCCTTGGGTTGCAGCTGCATGTTCTGTGGGGTTAATACTAGATTGGCCTCTCACTTGCATATCTCGGTGGAACCAAGAAGGAATGTTCACACCAGGAATATCCATTAACTCTAGTATCATTCCCAATTCTGGTTTCAACCCCACCGGCATTGTTACATATTCTAGTTTCCATCGAGGTACTCATTCGCAGCTATCTATGAACGAGATTCATTAGCAACTCCCCAGTAGATAGTAAATCAGACTGGAACGGTAAATAAGGTGTATACCTATACCCAACTTATATATATTATACTATTCATAAAAATACAAAAGTACTCTCTCAATGCATCTTAGTCCTTAAATTAAGGAAATTTTTGCTCCGATACTAAATGTAACAACCCACCTTTTCAAACCTCGGATTTAATGCCCGAACCAACATTCAAATATCGACAACCAAAAAGGACATTTCATTAAGTTATGATAATAAGGAAACAAAACAGAATCTAACTATAAACTTTTTGAACTCGCAGTGAAAGGAAACAACATATAATATAAAACATCTTTATATTCAACATAGGTCCAAATAGTTAGATCTATGCAACAAATCCCAATCTACAACACATGCGAATATACCAATCATAGGTTTATATTTACAATATTTACAATACGAAATCATCCTCACCATGTCCTCTACATCACTAGGGTCCATCAAACTAGTGATATGGATAAAAAGAAAAATAGGAGTGGGTCAAACATACATCCCAGTGAGTGAAACAAGTCTATCTTATATATACTACAAAAAGACTAGTAAGACATCATTAGTGTCTCTTAACCCATGTACACTTACCTTAACCTAATTACTTGCACCCTAGGAGTAATATCAACATTAAAACTAGGTCGACTGCTTGGTTAAGGTCATATTACATCTCATCATATACTAGATGCAAATACACACACACACACACACATAGATACATACATACATATACACACATACATACATACATATACATACATACATACATACATACATACATACATACATATATATATAAACATGCACTTTATCCAATATGGATATCAATATACACATTATCGAGGGAACACCATTTCCTTGGAGCGACCATTTCCTTTTTGAATTTTGTGGGAACAACTATTTCCATGGTAAAAATATTCCCCGCTCCATATGTGACTCATACATAATCACTTGACAAATCAATAGCACATTAAACGTGCACAGTATCCCTTGTCCGGTCATGCTAAGTCAATATAATATCCAATCATTAGATACAAACTAGGAATCCAATTTTACACACATCGAACACATTTAAATTCAATTATATCTATATGCTTTGCCATGTTAATATCGTACCATCTTTCCTCCTTCAGATTAGCCCAAAGCATCACAAGAAGTCATGATTTCACAAACGCCTCTAATTACACTCTTTTTGGATCGGTTCTAGGTTCAACCTCACCTAACTAGCCTTCATTTCAAATTTAAATTCATATATTTGTGTATACCATCATTGTCCTTTACCAATGAGTCATTATATCATTATTTCCATGTATACATTTCCCTAAAATTCATATAGTTTTATACAACTCCATTTATTTTAAGTTGATCAACTGTTAACTTCAATAACTCCATCAATCACTAAATTCATTATAAATTATAATTATCTCCTAACCAGACCTTTAAAAATAGCAAAACATTCTAATTGGATTATATAATCATACAGAAGGTTCACTCACAAAAAAATCAACACAAAATTCTATGTCCTTCACTGTCTAGACTGTTGTGCCTATGGTAGTCATCCTCATGATCGTTTTGACGGGTAGATCATCAAAATCCATCAAAGATTGAGATATTTTTGCCACTTTAAGGTTGTGAAATGAAAGAGGGGAAATGAGGATGAAAAGAGAGAAGATAAACTAAATTTTTTGGTCTAAAATGGGGTTTTATAGTGTTATTTTTAGTTAGAAAACTATTCCGCCGATTTAAATAACCAATTTTAATTTAATAAAAACCAAACTAATCATTATATTTCAACACATCTCAAATTATACGTCGATATGTAAGTAATGATTGGATGTATGTCAACATACATGTTAAAACTTTCACTCGGTTATTAATTTGTCTGTATCTCCTTCATATGACCTCCAAATCGACCAAACTTATATACCACTTTGATCAAAAAAATGAGCCGGTCATAATGTCATAGGTCCTATTATCAAATTCATAAGTTTAAAAAATGACCATTTTGCCCCTTCTTTAATTTAAACTAATAATTCATTTAAAAATATTGATCATTAAAATACTAGGTTATTATTTTAACCATACATACTTTCATCCTAATCATCTTTATAACCTAGAGAGTGCTCAATAAATCATAAAAGTACAATAGATACTCATGACCATATGTAGTCCAATAGAGAGAAATAAGAAAAGAATTGTGTTTTTTGAATAAGGGCTCTTGATTTATTTATAGAACCAATATATTACGTAGATATCTCACCTTGATCCAGTATTTAAAGGATGGGCCTTTATAAGTGTGATCCCATCTCATTTAAATAATTAAACATGTTTAATTAGTCCATATCCACATATATTTTGCCCTACTCTATTTAAAAACAATTTAAAAAAATTTGGCAAAATTATTTATGTATTATATGTAAGTTGTTAAATTAACACAATAAATAAATATTAAACAATTATATAATTATTTATTTATTTTGAGCCCCATAATAATAAAGATTAATAAATAATTGAATTATTATAACCATTATATTAATTTCTCCATAATATTTTATGACTTTTATATATTATTTCATTAAATTATTTCAGTCAAAAGTTAAGAGTTGGGTTGGGGTTGTGTGACTCTCATATGAGAACTCGGCCCTCATTAGTATTTAAACCATTTAAATATTAAATCCTATACAAACTTTTTTGTAGCATGGTAGTGGACACGGGTTCAGTTGCTTACAGATTTTCTTAGTATCCGTTTCTTATATTTTAAAGCAACCCTTAAGCAACGATATATTGTACATGTTTTCTCTTCATCATCACCACATCACACTAATATCCAAAACTTGCTCGATTGTCAAAACTGTAATAACAACCATAGTTAATTGCAAAATCCAACATTAAAGTTCATGGTTTAACCCGATAACATTTATCGATTAACCAATTTTTTTAGTCATAAACTTTGACTTTAAGTTGAGTAACAATTATGGTGATACTAACCTTTCATTCGATAGTGATGAATCCTCTCTTGAATAGTGTTTTAATTCAAATAGCTCAACTTGCACACAACTATGGGCTTAACGTAATTATTGTTGTCATCTGACTGACCATAGTTAAAGTATCGTTTAGACACTTAAGATTCACAATATTCTCAAGTCAAAAGACTACTACACATCGTACTATGAGAAGTTCTATTCGAATTATATTGACATATAGAAGAAACTCGCTTAGTCATTTTGTAATTATTCCAAACAATCACACGTACATAACCCATTGATACCTCCAACTCTCATGAGTAATTCACCATCCATTGTATGGAGAGAATTATATATAGTGGTCTCAATGAATGTATTGATATCATGTTCTCGACACATCTTGAGTAGGAAAATTTGAGGATAAAATATTTATTTGATATAACCAATACTCATAGTTATGAACACATTTGTAATTACAATCATATAAATATTTTTTCTAAGGATTTTATATTTGTATGTACTTAATATATCTAAAATATTACTTATATCTTAATAATAATAAAATATACAATAAAAAATAAAGATGGCGGCTTACTTTATTTTGAACAGGTTTCACAAAGTGTTCAGTTATACAATCAAATTACATAATTCCCATAGGGCATGCCCTTATTAGTCTTCCACTTGGACTTGGGGTCAATTATGGTGTCTCATAACATACTCTCGATCAGCTTACCTTGACTAAATTAAGAAGAAGCCTTAGTGGGTGGAACTGTAATATTAATATATTGTGTCAACTCTTTCGATTTCACTTCTCTATCATTTATAAACTGTTTTATCTTATGGTATTTATGTGGAATATATATTAACCTATTGTTTAGTTATAGGTTCCTATTGCAATCTACATTGCATCATAGTTATCATAGTATATTAATGGATTATCAATGGTAAAACCATCCTTGGCTTTTTGTATAAACTTGTGCATACATGTTGCTTTGTGGCACTATTCAAAGCAGTGTAACTAGCCTTCATAGTTGAATCTTCCATAATCTCTCATTTTGAACCTTTACGACCTAAAGCCCCTTTATTAAGTGTGAACATGAATTTCGATCGTGTTATTATTTTCAGTGCCACTTATGAAGTTTGACTTCAAATACTCTTTTCATAAGAAATTTGTTATTTCCATAAACAATTCTCAATACTCTAGTATTTCATAAATACCTGAGAATACTCTTAACTACCATTTAGTCGCTTGAATTTGAGAAATGTGTGCTTATTGTATCTAGTTTATAAGTAATTTCTGATCAATTACATGTAGTATACATGATGGTTCATATCGTCGATGCATAAGGAATTCATCTCATATTCTCCATATTAAACATCTTAATATGGTGTCTATGTGCATTGAGTGGGACAGTCGCAACATCTTGTTATACCAAGTATAAAGAATGCCTCTTGCAAATCATATGTCAAGAATTGAATAGACAAGTTTTGATTGATTTTAATATGGGTATACCATTAGGAATCAATATCATGTTGTTTACTTATAATATTAGAAATATTTTAGCACCTTTTAATTCTTTATTGTAGACACATATTTCCTCCGCATTATAAGTGAAATCAAATTATTTGACTTCTTCATCTACATAGTTTCTCAACCTCTAGATGCTTGTCTTAAAATGTCTACAAACTTTATTATTGCTCCTTTTAACTTTAAGATATTTTGGATATGGTGTACAAACAACAACCAATAAATCAATACTCATAAGGTTTGTTTTAGCGACCATATGCTAATTGTAACATCCCGTATCTAGAGGCCAAAAGCTAACCGCTACAGATGCTGCAGTCATCCATAGTATTAACTTCTGGTGACAAAATACAGTAATGCTAATGGTATCCACAATATCAGAAGCACTTGAATATGAACAAACTCACAGATTTCCAAAAAACAACATTTTATTGATTACATTTCAAAACAAATTAATATACAAGTTACATAATCCTATATCGTTTTCCCAACTAAAGATTAATTATAATCATTACAAAAATACGCCAAGAGCGACATATGACGATGCCCCCTTGGTTGATGAAAGCAATATAGTCACATCTGACTTAATAAACAGCGGAATAAACAAAATAATCTATAACTCCTAATTAGCTATTCGTCAGTCACCTGCTCGTCTCTGAAAGCTTTATTTGCCAAAATTTCTAAAACCCAAAAACCTTAACCCTCAGCCTACTCAAATCAATTTTGAGCACCCGAGAGTTCAAGGGTAAAATAAAAACTTCGAGTTAGACATAAAGCTTGGTATGAATAATACTGTTACATCTCAGTTTACTGATATTAAGTGAGACCACGTCGCTTAGCGGAACAGGTTTCCCTTCACTAATATCCTCTTTAAAACATATATTTTGCAAACCCTTTCCTGCAACCAAACTGGTTAATCAAACTAATATAATAAAGATAATAATAGCTAAGTCCGTTAAACTATAATCAGGTTACTAATGAACTATCTATCCATAAGTAATAAATGGACTATCTGTCCGAAAACTTGGCTAACTGCCCACAAATTGGACTAACTGTCCACAAACTGGACTAACTATCCGAATGAAAATGGACTATCTGTCCGAATCATTTTCTTAGGGTTAACTACCGTTCATCTTTTTCATTGAAAACCTTTTCAAAATGATTTAACCTTTTAAATCATACTTATACAAGGAAAATATATTCTTAGCTTTACTGTAAGCTATTTTGCCATGATATATATACTTTACTCAAAATAATGTTGATGAATTTTAATGAGGACTAACTATCCTTCCAAAACAAGTTAAACCCTTTTTAACTTGAAAATACTTAACATTCGAAACCTTCACTACAAGAAAAGTTGGTTTTTATAACGGCAATAGATAACGCTTTATTTCGCCGTGCTATTATTTGTTTTAATTTGTTCATCTTCGGTGGGCACTACATATGTAACGCTCTTACAAAGCGGGAATTACTTTGGTGGCCGCGGCTTCCTCTAATTATTTCACTTTACCCCTTCCTCGTTTATTTTCCTCTTCCCCAATTATTTACTCAAACTAGTGCGAACCCGTGCTTCGCACACGGACTTTTGTCAAACAATTAATTAACATTGCACTATTATTTTAGTTTAATGATAACATGAATAAGGATGGCCTCTTTGTATAATATGGTTCCTTAAAAGATGTGTGCAACTTATACTTCATTTGTGAATAGCCGGAGCTGTGAAATGTATTAATTGATTTTGTGTCATAGCCCTGTCCCTTGAAAGGCTCTTACGTTGTTGTTCGCATATAAAAACCGCATATAAAAGCAGCCACAACTAACATTAATAATATTTTGAAATGTATAAATAGCGAAGAAAAACCCGACTACATTGTATTTCCACAGACTACAGCCATTGGTATAAATAACATATGTATACGATTGTGGTAAACTATGTAATTCCACTTGAATTTACTGAAAATTCATTTCATATAAAGGTATAAAATATTGATGAGATTATATTATTCAGAGGATAGTTGTTAAAGAACAAAGTAGTACCAGATAGGCAGACTTGATATATACATAACATGAGACTTTAATTTTTTTTACATAACAATTAGACTATTTTAATATATACATGGCATTTACTAACTAATTGAAAAGTGGGGAAAATAAATGAATAACCTTAGTTTAAAATGCGTGCAGATTGGTGCTTGTAATATATCAATGATGTTGGATAGTTTGCACTATTCCACATGCTACAAATCCAAACTCTTTATTCAATTCCTTGTTCTCTTCTTTCTCCTGGAAGGAACGGTTGGAAAATTTGTTAGAAATGGTACTATAAAATTTATATATCGTAGGTCATTAATTGGAACAATACCATGGTGGAAACATGCATGGAGATGTAGTAGACCTGGAAATATGAGTTTGTCACGTTTTAATTTAAACCGTTGCAAGCATTATAGTAAATTCATATCGCAAAACTAATATTGCTTAAATATCTCCATGCCAAAGAATAAAATTCAAAGCCTGCTTGAAAAGGGCTTGAGATGGTTGCCCTCCCCTCACCCCTCAAGGTCGTTCCTATCCAAATGCCTTATCACTTTGCTAATCACCTTACCACCTTTGTATTTTTGTAATTCGTTCTATAAAATTTAGGACTGTTTCATGATATGCTTGAGCATCTAAATCAGGCAAATACCATATAAAACATTTTCAAGAAACAAAGCAAATGAAGCACAACCAAAGTAAACAAACAGTCGGACCATTATGAAAAACACCATCAGATCTTAGTCTAACCTCGAATTTTAATAAACTTACACACGTGACCAAAATAAATTTGAGTAGCCTCTAATTTGATCTGATTAGCCGCTAAGCACAACAAACTTTTTTTTTGTTGCGTTGTTATCGAAATAATCTTGTCAAAATATAAAGTATGTTTTTTGATAAGTTATACACACACACCCACACGAATGTCGGAGTCCAATCGAGCAGTCACTAATAATTGATATTTTTGTAGCCACATTAAGTATTGTACTCCTCGAACAATAATTCAAAAAATACTGCTACATCACAATCCATTTATATAGTATAGTACTTCATTAGTTATACAACAGAACATTCAACCATTATATACCGAATCATATACATATGACCTAAAAAATAGAATAAATGTGCCCTTGACTTTGACCATGAAGACCCAATTATGGAACCCACTTTGATTCCTTGAACTAAATTATTGTATATCCAACAATTACAAAAGGATAGAATTTTGTATTATGTGAAGGTATTATGATCAATTATATATTATCATTATTTGAATATTTAGTGATCAAATATTAGTTTGAGTGTTGCCATTTAGATGGTAGTTTGCTACACTTGAGAATAGCATCGAGTATCCCCTATGAAATTGAGAAGTATAATTGGTAGCAAAGAACTTTAAACCTTTTTGAAAAGGAAAAATTATTATCATTATTTATTTATATATATATATATATATGTTTTATATCATAAAATACAATTTTAGAGGAAAAACAACTCTTGCAAAGATAATTTTTTAGATTAGTAAGTATATGATTACAAAGGGAATCTTGCTTATATGTTTAAGACCCAACGAATATTTTTGTAGGGATAATATATAAAAAAATGAAATGATATAAAATATTTATAAAAATGAACAGACGTAAGGACCTTAGGATCCAATAAGACTACATAAATACAGACCATTCCTTTAAGCTAGCATAAATTAGAATTTTGGTCTAATAAGCGTATAATGTTAATATGATAGTTCCTACTATAAGGTTAATGGTTAATATACTTATCAAAATAATTCATCTTATCAAATAAATTTACAGGCCATAACTTAACAACCTTATAATTGCAACCTGAACTGCAGCAACTCCAGTTAGTTTGGACTCAACAACCGCAATTATGATCTCAGTTCCTTCCACAGGCTTGAATTGCATTCAAACAGTGCAAGTCCAATATTCCACATCAGCCCTTTCTTCTCCTCTTTCCCACTGATCCACAATCATGTAACGCAAATATATATCATGCAATAAAATTCATAATCCATGCATTTACATAGAGCATTATCCCTCATCAGAGCCTAGCACTAAATGGGAAAGCCATGCAACTACAACACTTAGTCTGCCCCTTTTCTTTGCCATGGCTCCATTGATCGCTTCAGTCTGCCGTTACAGCTGATTGTCTCTGTTCGACATTTCCAGATAATATTGGCTTACAGTCCATAGATTCACAGCATCTTCACATGCATCATCAGCTCTACTCTTAACCATTGAGACTGGTAAAAACAACAGCTTATCAAGTAACTTTCCTTGGACCAGTCACCAGCCAATTCACTCCTTGCCAATATTTAACTGAAAGGCGACACCTAAGTTTTCCACAGAAATGCTAGGCATCCCTTGGACTATGCTTGGCCGATCACGCCAACTGCACCTATCTTGTACCTACTCTTCTGCTCAGTAGATACAAATAATCATATACATTATATATATTTTAATTTGTACTTTTATCATTTTGGCGTTCATCATAGTGATGATCTTGCAAATATGTAACAGCTAATTCCCAACATGTATGAACTTTGCTTTTGTTTAATAAATCACGAGTGCTCTCCTTGTCATGAGGACCACTCTTTCACCGAAACAGAATAAAAAAATAAAAAAATAGTATAAGGCAAAACATACTGACATGCTTAATTTTATTTACAGAGTAAAAGACTAAAATTTACTGTTAAAACCTGAGATATGTGCAACTCAAGGTAGTCCAAATAACGATGTCATGAAGGGATGCAACACCTAACACCTGCTTTCATCGTGTAGCCATGAATTAGTTGTGATATCAACTTGAAAAGGTTAATGTCCTATGGGGAAACATGAATAGAGTCAAAAACTAATCACCTGGATTTTCTACAGTCAATAAATTATTTGTTTTTCACCATCCATGGATCATTACATATTCAAAACACACTCAGAAATACATTAAAAATCATACAATACCATAAGCCTATGTAAAGTATGGACTACAGTGTAATGGTGTGAAGGTTTAAGTGTTCACCTAATAACAGTAGATCATAGAGAATAAATTCATTGACGTATAAGGCCTAGGGATATGTTGTCAAGATTTAAGATCTGAATATTATATTTTAAGCCTATATATTAACCAATTCAAAATGGTACAGAGAAAAGGTATCACGCTGTGATGGTTGGGAAACATGGACATGATGCTTATATTATTTTGTATATTCTACTTTGCAGTTTGTATTGAGAACCTGTAGTAGCATGATGGTGTCATACATAGAAATAACTATAAACAAATTCTGTTCCTAGATGTAGGGAAAAAAGGTTAGAAACATAAAACAACAATGGAGTCTAAATATCATAATTATTGTTTGGAAATTGTGAATTTATTTTGAATTGTTAAAAGTGCATAGAAAAAACTAAACATGTTTACCATTATACTTCGACCCGTGAAGGCTCGAACAACACTAACACCCGATGTGATATATTTTAATATTGTTCCATGCAGCAATAATAGCAACCTTGCTATCATTTATATGCTGATCATCATATACCAAACTGAAAAATCAGTACCTACAACGGGACATGGACATGTTAAATGTAAAAGACGAAACTCACAATGCACAACTACATGAATTCATATCTAATCATCTATAATCTTTCTAAATCACAGTAGAATAAAATATTCTTGTGGACAAATGCCATGATAATTTTCTTTCTAATCCATCATTCAACAAAAAGTGAAGAAAAAGGAAAATGGAACCTGCAAAAATTAATTAGTAGAAGCCAATCTTCGCACTCTATATATGTTTTGACTTCAGCCTGTAACGCAGGAATTTCCATATGTAAAATCATATAAACTTGGTACATCCTATATATGGTTTGTTAAAGTCATAACGAATGAGGATTATATGAGTTTCTACTTAGGGAAATACTAAATGATATACGATTTAAAATATTGATTCTGAACTACAAAAAGATGTGAAAAGTTTTTGCAAAAAATAATAATAATAAATTTACTCTTTTAAGCTCCCTTCCTCATATATGTGCATCTCTAGATATTTTTCACAGAAGATAACGTGGTCCACACAACAATGTGGATTTCCAAAATGAACTGCGCCCATAGCCAACATAGAATTTTGTAAACATGTGTTCCAACTTAAATTTTAAGCAAAATTATGCTATTTAATCGTTTGAATGATTTCTTTCTTGGTTGCTTAGAATCATTATAGGTTATACAATTATGAATTATCATTCGTAATGCTTGTGTTATTGGTAGCAAGAATCTGCGGCTTCTTGGAAATTGTCGTCGGTTGAGTTAACAAAAAAATATGTAAAATTACTTAACATATTTCTTCTGTAAATTTCTTTTCTGATAAATACAAATATTTGTAAACTTAAAGTTTAGCATAATAAGTGTGAAGTAATCAAAGATACTCAAGGTGATAATAAAGACATTATATATTGTTAAGAACCCATATAGGTGACAATAAAATAATGTGATTTAGACTGTAATATGATATTTTACTACATGAAGATGGTAATCAATTTAAGTGCATATATACACACACACACACACACGTATGTATATTTATGTATGTACGTATGTATTTAAGTGCATATATATGTATATACGTATGTAAGTGCATATATATATTTATATATAAGTATCCGGTGGTAGATTTGGATTTTATTGCAAGGAATGTCGGTTAATACATGTGTGTGTACCTCTGTAAAAATAGATGGATGAAATTGTTGAGAAAAACAGTTAATGTTGAGGTGTTGTTCTTCTTCACTTGACTTCCCATCAGTTTACACATATTTGTGTCAAATGTAAATAGGGAGGCTTGCAATACCTTCTCTAGCTAAGTTGAGTATAATCATAAAAATACAAAAGGGATAAATAATTATAGGTTATAATAGGTCTGTGCTGTTTTTATGCATGCAGTTATGATATCTAAAGCAGATAGTGTTAACAGATTTATGGCAGATTGAAAAGCTAATCTTTACACTGATTAAATAAATATGAACCAATACCCCTAATTAAATCACAATCTACATTGAAAACTTTGGATTGACAGAAATGAAATTATTTGTAGAACACACATATTCATCATACTAATTAAATTAAACTCAAAATTTAAGCATATACTGAAATAGTAGCTTCACTATTCTAGTTTCATGCTTTTACCTGGATATAATTAAGGATGATTGTTGAGTTGTAGCATCCCTTTGATTTCAAAAATACATACAGACAGTCTAAGTAATGCATCGATTACTTGGGAGATTTCTGTTTAGAGTTCCTCTATACTAAAGATCAAAACCGTGTAGTTGGTAGTCCCATGAACACTATAAATTAAATGTCAGGTGTGTGCATATACATTTATATACAGAAATCTTATGAAAGTTGCACTTATAAACACCAGTTTGCATCAAACTTCAATAATAATACAACATATGGTTATAATTTAATACTTACTCAGTATAGAAAAAAGAAAAAGAAAATTGAGATGAACTTCAAACTCATACATGCATGAAAATTTTATCTATAGATATAGAAAATTGTGTCGGTTTTAAATTAATTTTGAATCTTGGGATACACAATAATTGTAACACTTTGGAAATTAATAGTCAATAAATTATACATTTAAGATGTAATATAATTTATTGCTTAGAAAACCTAATATTTCAACCAAGATTGTACTTTTACCCTTGTAAATGCATTCCATTCTTTCATTCATTTTCTAATCAGTTCACTCTAAATTCAACATTTTAATAACACAAAACTTGTCATATAATAAACACAAAGATAGTAAAATTGATATGCTAAAACCATAATCAGCTAACTAAATTCAATATTGAGTAACATGCTGATATAAAATTAGTTCGGTCTAATGTGCTTAATGCGTGTGATAAAGAAGATAAAAGTGTTTAATTCAATGTCAGAAAACTGTTTCCATCACTTATAACAACTGTTTTCAACACTTCTATTGGAATGATTATATGGAAAAAAAACACACATATAAACACTGTCTGTGTGTGTGAACACAAACATGAGGCCAACTGTTCATATTCGATTTGTTATATATTCATCCTATCCAGGCAACAATATATGTTTTGCCATTTTGGTGTCATCTACACTGACCTAAAAGACAAACCCCAATGAACACTCAACATGCAGTGATGTATAAAAATTGAGAGAACAACAGTCTAACAGAATAAAGTAGTACAATATAGAATACTTTGTGGACTTAGATACTTCATCTGTTCTAACATCTCTATAAATTTCAGATTCTATTCAGCCTATCTTGGATACTCTAATATATGAGATCTTCTGTTTATTTGTTAGAACTCAAACTTCAGTATTAACAACTTGCAACCCATTGCATTTATTTTCATTTAATTACAAAGGTCTCTAATGGAACATTTAGCTCTCTCTAGTTTTGATTCTCAATCATTTGCAACTTAGTTTTCCCTCTTTTTTAAGCGACTCGACTAAATTCTTAAGATAAGCAATGCCCTACACCATTTCTTCCCATTTCACGAACACATCATCATTTCTATTGACAACCTTTTTGTTTTATATAATGTTGTTGAACCATCAGTACGTAATAATATAAAATTAAAAACCATCTTGATTAATAATTGAAGTGTTAATTGAACATGTTCTTGTTATTCAACAATATTGTCCCTAAAGCCTCATGTAGTTAAATAAATTGAATAGTGTTATGAATGATCACAGTTGCACTATTTTAATATCTTAATTGAATTAAATAAATATATCTATCACAACCTTTAAATATGTGTGTGTGTGTATATATATATCTATGTGTAGATGCATGCCCCCTTTTCGTAAGAGCATCAACTATAAATTGCGGAAACAAACATGCTCAAAAACATCTATATTGCGGATATTTTGTCCCTTTTTTTTGAAGCACAACTCTTTTTTTAGTTAAGAATAGCCTATTATGATTTTTCATGTGTTGGAGCATGAGAGAGTTACATTAACATTTACATTGAAAATCATGAATACAAATCCTATCACATGGTCCCTATTTACCCCCATTTTTTTTCTATTGTATTTCAATATCCAAATTCTTATATGTTTACTTGTTACAAAAATCAGATCATGTATGTTACAAAATATATCTATCCTCTCTTGTAAAACACATCCACCATGGTACGTAGTAAGAGAGTAAGATTTCATAAAAGAAATGGTTAAAGGAAATTTGTATAGAAAAGAACGTGTAAAGTTAGCTGCAAATAACTAAATTTGCATAAAAATGATTACCAATAATATATTCGGATGTAAAAAAAACATAAAAAAGCTTGCCCACCTAAAGAAAAAAATCAATTGTGCACCAACTCAAAATATAAATGTAAAAACAAATTCATCAAAAAGGCTTACCTACTCACATGTATGTGACAAAGAAATAGAATCTTCAGACAATATACTTTTATTTAAGTGGTGCAACCATGTTGTTATTCATGCTGCTTGGAGCAACCGCAAACATAGTTCTGTAACATTCTAGAAGAAGAAGAAAAAAAAAGTAGCTCATGAGAATTTGTCAAAAGCATTAAACGTAAAAATATTTATAGATAATTAATTCTTGCAATTTTATTTTATTGAAGCCATTTCGTACCACCTAAAAGTCTAAGTTCGGTTTTAGATTTTGTGCAAGGTGATGCTGATGTTAGATGTCTGATGTTGATCAAATATGGAAAACAAAAATTAATTAGCATGCTGGTGAACTATACTTGAATTAAGACAAATTTATTGAGCAATCTATTATTTTACAGTATATTAAGAATTATCAACGTTTAAAAAGTACACAAATGGAAATATAGATATGAAATATTATAGGGCATAATTATTAAGTGGAAACCCGAGACGTGTATATATATTAAAAAGGTTTATATGAATGTTTTGTAAAGTAATAAGAATGAGTCATCTTCGAAACAACTATAAATTAGAACCGTTCATAAATAAATTAGAGGTGAAGTTATAATTATCCCGTATGGAAAAGCTATGATTCAAAGATAATAAGTAGAAAAGATGAACTAAAATCATTGATATATACTCGTTAGATCTTATACTATATATATAGTGAACATAAAATTTACATTAAAATAATCAAATCAATTTAGTAGTAGAAAATTATGTTAACTCTATACTTACATTTATAAAAAATCTGCAAAGGGGTAGTGTTCCATATCGAAATGCTATGTTTTCTCATCTAAAAGAAATATCCAGTAAGGGAAGAAATAAACAGAAACTTGAATGCCACCTAATTTGATAGATGAAGATACACTACAACCCTAGTTTATAATTTAATAGAAGATAAACTGAATGTGAAATGATTATACAACTATATCAAGTGACAACTATAGTAACGGTTAGAAATATGTTGAGAGTGATAGACATTTGAGTACTGGGAATCACAAAAAACATTTCTCCAGTAATCAACCCATTAAGGATCGTCTAAATCATTAAAAATAATAGCAGACTACATTCTAATATAAGAACACATTATATTCTAATTTCTACGTTTCACAGATGCGTACAAATAAATTACCTCTTTCACTTTAACCTCTGTAATTATCCCAAATTCAATTTTTCCACCCTGAAATCAAGCTACTTTTGATCATCACAACATAATGAGTTAAAAAACAAAATAGCCATCACGTACAGATGAAATTCAATTAAATAAAGTTGTGAATGAAAACTTTTGATCGAAAATTTACGAAATCAAGTGTTAGTCCGAGATAAAAATAGCAAATATTTACCTCGTCGGGACATAGCCTTTGGGGAAGACAGAATCAGCGATGCTTTGAAATTAGGAAGCAGATCTAGGGCTGGAAGGAGGACACTTCTTAGTTCATCATTGAATTAAGTAAGCGAAAGATTTGGGTTACTTCTTGAAGGAATGTTGGGGGTAGCTAGGGTTTGGGAGAGGAGAGACTTTTGGACCTATGAACGAAAATGATTCGGATTCCAAATTATGAAAACCAAAAGGGTTTGGAGGAAGATGAAAAAGTATAAACGTGACCGTTCGGTTGCCAAATTTCAAGGGTGCTTGTGTGAGCTTGAAATTCAACTCACTAATAATAGTATAGTATAGATTTTATTTCCTCTTTTCTTCTTCAACTACTTGCCGCTTCAGATAATTTCCTCTTCCTTTCAAGTCCATGTCTAGGGTCCCTAACCAAACATAGGGTAAGTCGATTTTATCTAACATCTTCTGAATTCTGATAATTCTGATGACTATCACCATCATGTCACTCTCAAGCTGCGAATTCTGATGACTATCTACCATTTTGCTCAAACGAGCATCTACTGACTTATCGGGAGTGGTTTTCAGTTGCGGATTCTGGTAATTGCGAGATTTAAGCATTCTATTTTTTTGGAAATTACAGTTTTCGTAGAAAATATTTATTTATTTATTTTCAGATGGAGATGGGCGTGTCACTGGGAATGAAGCTTTGAATTTTTTTGCAATGTCTAAGCTATCACGTTCAGAGCTCAAGCTGGTACCTTTCAATTTCTTGTGATAACTTAAAAAATCATTAGTTCTGACAGTTGTTTCATGTTTGTGCACACCTGATTTCTGTTTTTCAAAAATCGAAGTACATAAAAGCAAAACTCATGTAGGATGTAATGAAGGACCGAATAACAAATTAAACTACCATATGTGTTGTTAAGATTCAGGGAGAACTGAACTTGAATCGTAAAGTAGACTTATATTGTTAATCTGGTTCAAATTTTTGTTAAGTTTACATTATTTATCTGAGGTTTGAATTTAATTAACAAGTTTAAAGATTTACTAGTAATCAGTTCTAGAAATCAGTTCTCCTTCATGGAATTTTAATCAATCTCCTCTTCCAACCTATATGGGGCTGTAGGTAAGTCTATAGGTGATAGTCTAGTGTAGTATTTTGATACTAGTAATAGGTTTGTCATTTTGGATGTTTTGTGGATGAGGAAATACTCCAAAGCAAAATAAGGGGAATTTTTTGATCGTATACAGGATGTGATAAGGAAAACTGTTTGCCGAGGTTGTGTCATTTGGGGAACTGTTGATTCTAGGCTTGAACGAACTTATTGATATAGATAGAAACGCGGGTGGCTACCATAGGAAGATTGTTGGTTGTGTCATCAATAAACAGGACACATGTGTGTAGGGGCTAAGATTATGTCAGCTAATATAGCAGGTGCAAATCACCGTTCATACCTCTATTGTCAAGTGTAATGTGGCCTGACCCACTTTTTCATACCTTTATTCTGCCCATATGCTCTTCGGGCAACTCGGGCAGCTCTGAAGATGACCGTTCTGTCTCTGGCCCAGCTCTGTTTTATTAATTTGCTTGCATTTTCTGCCTTCTTATTGTTGTTGCGATGGCAATTAATTTGTCTTTTTTTTGCGTGTAAGCTAACGTGACAAATTAAATATAAATGCATTAATGCAACAGTTTTAATGTAACCTTAACTGAAGGTAAGTCATATAAATAAAGAATATTTTAGATTATTACCATATCATGTATCATGTTTTTATTCCTGTCCAGAGCTGACTGTATTATATAACCTGCAGTAAAATTTGTATTAAAACAATATCAAACAGCCTAATACAAAGCTAAATGGATGGAGTTGATGTACTAACTGATATGAGGGATCATGCACAGATAAAGAAGTTGTGGTAGTTACAGAAATTTTTTCATATGTAACTTGATTTCAGGTCTATAGAAAGATTAGGTTGGAAGAGGAGATGGTGTTACATTCACCTTCGGTGACTCCAACTCCGACACAAGTGGACTTACCGCTGGGCTTGGCTACCTCATTCCGTTGCCCAATGGACATGGCTTCTTTGGTCGTGCTACCGATAGGCTTTCTGATGGAAGACTCATTATTGATTTCCTGAGTTAGTATTTCTCCATTTTTTAATTAGTACTTTTCTTTATTTTCACATATTTCTTACTCAATTTTGGTTAGACATTGCTTTATGTTTTATTTTTGGAATAAGACACCTTTTACCCCTGTATTCTGAGTATGTTCAACTGGAGGGTAATTCAGCTAGGAATCTGATCTTATTTTTGGAGGAGAAAAAGAAAAAAAGAACTTTGGCAAAGGTGGTAACAGTTTTATTAACCAGAAAATAATACTGAAGGATATACATAGGCTACATTTAGAGCTAACTGTTATATTCATTGTCATCAATTAGAATTTAGATGATGCAGTTTTCGTGAAGCAGTGAGATCAATTTGTCCCTAAGTGCTTGTATGTCCATATGCGCATTTAATATCATCCATGCAATCATTTCTGAAAATTATTAATTGTTTTGATGAACTCTCTTGACAGTTGCATGTTGCATTACGAAAGTGAGTTGCATGATTTGCCTTTCGAGTTTAAGGCCCTGGAGTTGTCTTCTACGTCTCTTGATGCTCAGGTAATTAGTTATAGTGATTTACTACTGTTGTTGCTGAAATTTGATCTTCGGTATTTTATTGGTACTTTAGTATTTTGACCATATAAGTTGTAGACCAAGTTTGACAACTTCTTTTAGCTAGTCAAAACGCTTTATTATGTACATTATTTGCATTTGGATGTTCCTGAACTACTTATAAAATAGATAGCAATTGCTTAAAAGTTAGAAATTAGAACACTATTTAATGCATTACTTTTTATATAATTTGTTCAAGATTATTGCTTATAATCATACTAAACAAAACACCATTATCTTACTTGAAAATCAAATTATATTAAAACATCTTAATTACTACCATCCTACTATGACTTCGGTATGTTTTGCAATCTTGCACACTCATGTTTAGTGATGGTTCTGCATTATCAAACCGACCGTAGGGTTAAGAATCCAAGCCTTTTTACTTGCATTTGCTACCTGCCTACCCTGAAGGCCTTGTTTCTTGCTACCCAAGCGCTCAATGCTGGGTCTTGATATTAGTTGCTTACCCGATGTTAGAAGTTTAGGTAAGCAGTGCCTGTATTTTCTATCACTTGTTTCATTTGAGCATTTGTCAATTTTAGTTTTTTTGATGTAAGAGTTTCTGAATTTTTGTATATTTGATTTTTAGTTTTAGTTTTTAGTCTTTTGATGTTAGAAGTTTTGATTTTCTATCACTAACGGTTTCCAAAGTTTGATTTTTAGTTTTGGTTTCATTTTCGATTATTTGGTACTATTTTTACTGAAAACAAAAAAATGACAGTCATGTTTTGATCAATATTCCTTTTCTGTGTGCATTCAACTCTCTGTTACAGACTTACAGGTTCTTTTCAGTATTGTCAACAAACAATATTCATTATTTGATATCTCTTATGCACATAACTTACCAATTTTTCGAAGAAAAAAGAAGAAGAAAAAAACGAGAAGAAGAAGAAATTCGCAGTAGCTAATTTAATCTATTACCAGAGACACCCTTTCCTTTTGACAAAAAAAATTATCCGAAATTAATGGACAATTTGCAATTTTCCATGTATATATGTGCAAATATAATGTAGCTATATACATACAACAAAATTATCCGAAATTAATGGACTGTTGATTGTTATAGCCCAGGTCAGGGTTTGATGCCTGCTAGTTTTAAAGTCAGAACTGCACCTTCAGATGATGATAGTAGCTCGTATGAAGAGGTTCTTGATCCTGATTTTGGCGAAGCTGCTATATAAAGAGTTGCTCCCGTCGATTCTGGTGAGTCATAACACATATCCACACACACAAACACACACACACACAGAGGGAGGGAGGGAGGGAGGGAGTACATGTATTTTGCAAATAAGATAAACGTTCTTTTGAATTGATCAGGGTGTGGAAATGGTGGATAATGACTACTTCATCACAGAGGAGAACATTGGTATGCTGAAGCTAGCAAAAGAAGAAAACACCATTATGGTAGTGAACATCAATCCTATATATACACTTATCAACAAAAAAAACAATAAAAAGCTAACGAGTAGTATAATTTATGAATCGGTTCGACTACAGAATCCCACTTCCAGAGACCTGCAGTGCCACAGCTGGATCAGCAATGGCTACATCAGATTCCAGCCTTCATATGAATGGCCTTCCAATTGGCATTTACGCCCCTGAAACAGTTGGATGTGTAGTTGTAGACAGCTATGGAAACTGCGCTGCTGCTACATCTACTGGTATATATAGTACCTGTTTATATCTCACACACGCTCGGGCGTGCTGGGATATTAATACTGTACACAAATTTCAAAGAAATTATCTCTTTGAACTAATCTGTGATGATTATTGTGGTGCAGGTGGACTGATGAACAAAATGAATGGACGCATATGGGACTCACCATTAATAGGTGCAGGCTCATATGCATGCGATATATGTGCAGTGTCGTGCACAGGAGAAGGGGAGGCGATAATAAGGAGCACTTTAGCAAGGGAAGTTGGTGCATTAATGGAATACAAAGGAGTAGGGCTGCAGGAGGCGGTTGATTTCGTTATAAAGGAGACGTTGAACAAAGGAGGGTATTTAATCGGTAATCTCCAGCCTGCTCACATGGATTTTAGGTTCTTTTCGTTGGGAAATATATGGGCTATTGTTTCATCGTTGACTACTCCAAAACAAGCAGAGGGAATTTTAAGTCTAATGGAAGAGAAATGGGATGATTTCGTGGGTGATATGCCTCTTAAGATTTAATGGAAGAGAAATTAAATTGACATTATTTTCTGTTTCTCTGTGTTAACTTGGCTGCAGGCTTATGTTTTATTCAATAGTTATGCACTTGCTTTAATGTTTGTATACTGTAATGAAAAATATATCACATTTCTTTCTAAGCATGCTTTTGTGTTATATTTGTTGATTATAATCTTTATTCGTTTATGAAGATTTAGTTTGATTGCTATTATTAAAATGTAATATATAGGCATAGCTCTTGAAAAGTGTATCTATGATTTTTATAGTGGCATATATGAGCTGTAAAAGAATTTATCAATACTATAACATGTTGATTTAATAGCGTGAAATGACCGCTATTGAATAAATATTTTATAGCGGCAAAATGGTGTTATAAAGATTTTCAATTCCGTTAAGATTTAGCTGTATTATAGCGGCTATAATGAGCTATTGAATTAACATACCATAGCGGCGAATTTACGTTATAAAACTAAGCTCAACCATAGCGGCATATTTTGTGTTATAAATATTCAACAGTTTTTTATAACATGTCGATATACAGCGCTTATCAAACCGCTATGGTTGTGATTAATAGCGGCTATATGTCGCTATAAAAGACACTTTTTGTTGTAGTGCTTTGATTAAAACCTTTAAACAACCCTTTCAAAACCCCTGAAGGTAACCCCTTCGGAACCATTGAAAGTAACCCTTTCAAAACCATTAAAAGCTTTTCCTTCGAAAGCTTTAAACAATTAAACCATGCCTTTCGAAAATATTGGAAAAATCTTTCCTTTCTTTTCTCCGAAAGCTTCAAAACATTATACATCCTCCTTTAAAACCTTTAAATATCGTCTTTCGAAAACATAGGATCCCTTCCTTTCAACACTTTCGAAACCCCGAGGAACCACCCCTTCGAAATCATTCATTAAAACCCTTTCGAAAGCATTAAAATACCAAACCTTTCGAAGGTCTTTGGGTTCAATTTAAAACATGTGGAAACCTTTCGAAACCATTCAAAAATTTACCACTTCGAAACCTTTGAAATTCATCTCGGTCGAAACCATTTGGATTATGCCTTCAAGTAGAGCAAAAGGATCAGAAACTCATTAAAGTCGAAAGCATCTATTTCGAAACTATTTAAAACCGTCTCTTTCGAAACCATTTGAGTTTTACTTCAATCATTGAAAAAAGGGTTTTTAAAACATTTAAGTCGAAAGCACCTGTTTCAAAACCATTTCCTAAGTAAAGAAGTGATGGTGTCGAAACCATCCCTTCGAAGGCATTGGAGAAGTGACCAAATTTTAGAAAACAAAGAACCCCTTTGAAACCATCTGAGTCGAAAGGTAAAAAGGTGGAAACAAAAGATTTCGATTTAGTCGAAAGCAGTTATTTAAAAACAAGGGTGCAACCCAAAATCCATTTTACCTAGTCGAAAGCTTTTTAGTCGAAAGTAATCATTTAAAATAGAAGTGCAACCTTATCGAAACCATTTCTTTAAATCCATTAAACCCAGTCGAAATCTAACCGAGTCGAAAGCCATTTAGTCGAAAGCAAGCAGGCGCATTTTTAATTTAAAAGCAAAGTGATGCCACAACCCCTTCGGAACCCCTGGTTTCGACTACATACCTTTCGCCTTCTATCCAATTCGCTATGTACCAATAGATTGATACCATGCGCATTGGTTTCGATGGTGTTTAAGGCGGTGGGACTTAGTCGAAAGCCAACCAAGGTGGAAGCAGGTGCCGAAAGCAACAGAACTAATTAGCATGTAGCAAATAGTTCTTTTCACCAGACCCGCTTTACGTGTCGAATTTTGATTGGTTACCTCTTTTCTTTACCACTAAAAAGTGCTGCAATTTTCAGAAGTAACTATTTGAATTATTTGCAAAAAGCCCCTTCTTCTTTTATAAATATATAAAACATTTAAGTCCCATACCTTAAACAATTTTATATAACCATTTAAACACTTAGGAAAATTCTACAAAAATTCCAGAAAATCTTTTTTAATATGTTTTCTAACATATAAAAATTTCAGACCTAAACCTTTTATTATTTAATCATAAATAATTTATAACCCAAATTAACATTTTCTTTACTAGAAAATTCATATAAATTCCACAAAAATTCTGAAAATTTTGAAAATTGAAACCCAACTCTAAAATACCATTTATTATCTTCATAAAATTTCGCAAGGCATTTCGATGTCATTTTATAAGGTTTTCACCATAAAACATATCATAAAATAAATATGAACATACATAAATCATCAACATGTATATATAATCATTCCATCGTTCAAAATCATGGCAAATCATTACAAATAGGTTCGGATTTCATCCTAAAACCGAAAACAAAAGAAATATGAGATGTAAACATTATTCATCTTAGCTTTAGAAATTAAAGAGATTGAGATATGAATGGATTTGATTTGAATTAGCTTCTTACTTATCTTTTCTTAATCTTCTCCCTCTTTTCCTTGTTAATGGTTGTCAGCCCCGTGTTTTAAATTTTTGATAAATGAAATTAACGTGTATAGGAATACATGACCAAGTTTTAGGGATATAGGAATGGACTCTTTCCTATTTTGCCCCTCCTCCATTTCAATTTAACTCCTATTTTAATTCATAGGTTAAATCGCACGGCTACCCTTTGATTAAATCAAATCTCAATCCCCTAATCAACATACTATTTTATTTTATTTAACTATTAAATATCTTAAATAATGTCACCAAAAATATGGGGTGTTACACTAATACTCATAGTCATACTACATGACTATATGCAAATATAATCCAAATGGATTTAAGCATGGCGATTGGCGGACACATTTCTTCAATTTAAACATTTGTAATCTATAGGGTTGTTTCCCATTGATGATGCTTTATAAGTTTATATATTTCCAAATCCACTAATCTTCTTCTTGAAGACTCACCTACGATGATGGATCATATCATTTTGGGCACATCTATTAAAATCAGAATTTGTCAATGTACTTGTAATCCATTATGGATTTAAAGCATCATGCCATGTAGTGGAGTCTATACTCCATACGACTTTCAACAACTGAGGAGATTGTTATTATGAACAACCCATTTTCTTGACATTGATAAGAAACTTGTAGTTACTCTTTTATGTGCAAGACTTGACAGCCTTATAAACTATGCCATTTACTATATCAAAAATTGCTAATGGAATTGGTACAGTAAGTATATATCACTTAAATCCAAGTGATAATCGCTAAGTAGTAGTTATAAGTGTTCTAAGTATTTACGAAATATTAAAGGGTTGTTTAAGAAAATAACGAACTCATTCTATAAGTGTGTTTGGACTCGAACTTCATAAGCGACATCAAAAATAGTAATTTAATTTTAAATTCATGTTTACCTTAAACAAAAGGGCTTTAAGTTGGAAATGTTGGAAATGAGAGGTTGTGGCCGATTGAACAATAATGACCGAGTATCTTATGTGTGCACAAATTTATAAGAATGTTATTCCTAAAACTAATCATTTCTTGGAAAAAAAATGGGTGTAACAATAAGGATAGTTCCAACTATTGAGTATACAATAATGTATTGCGATAAAAAAAGTAAAATATAGATTGATAAATGAACCAACATCACTATGAGAGGTTGAGACACGCTCTTCATAACTACCTCATGATATAATAGTTTATCAAGGATGGAAATGTATTATTAAAAATGTTGATACTATATAAATTTATATAACCACTCACTAAATGTCATTTTTAGTTTAGTTTAGGAAAATTGATCAAGAGTGGGGTTATGAGACACTATAGCGCAAGGTGCAATTGGGAGATTAATAGAGTTAAGGGCATTCCCCAAGTGCAAGTGGAAGATTGATAGATTTAATTTAAGGGTGTTTCTTTAAAAATAAGAAATTCGATTTCATGCAAATAGCCTATAAGAAACTAAACTTTTGTCCACTACTATGCTTCAATAAAGTCTGTACAAGCTTTAATATTTAAATTGCTTAAATATTAATGAAACCGAGTTCTCAAATGGAAGCCAAACAAACGTACCCTATAGCTTTCGATCAAAAGCAATTTAACGATATGTCTTATAAAGGTTATAAATTATAATGGGGAAACAAATATAATAGTAATATTAAATTTTGATTTTTTGTTATTATTAGAAAGAAAAAAAGTAAATAAAATAAATTTGTTAAATATTTATCTAATTGCTTATTAGGCCAATTTGATAATTTAAATATAATAAATAAATAATTGTTTTGGCTGAAATATTTTAAATTATTTTCAAGTAGAGCAAACCAAAATATGTATGGATATGGACTACTTAAGTATGTTTAATTATTTAACATAATGAGATCTCATTTGTAGTGGGTCATTTCTTAAATAGTGGATCGGGGTGAGATATTTACATAGCATATTGATGATATGTATAAAGCTAAAGCTCTCGTTCAAAATACATATAATTTGTATTTAAAACACATAGAATTTGTATTAATTCTCTCCATTAATGGATTATATTTCAATAGCGGACTTTGAAACTCACCATTAAGTTAGTGAAATGCTCTATTAGAAGCAAAACTAATGGTTCATGGTTTAATCGATGGGTAGGATTATAGAACATAATTTTTATTTCATAATTTTTTACATATCCTTCTTATGTATCAAATATTTCAAAAAAGGATTTTTTTTGGATTGGAATCACTTTAATAAAAATGGTTATATATATTTTCAAACTAAATTGGTTTAGTCAAGGACTAACAGCTCAAGTGGTAAGTTATGGTGCTTTGGACAAAGGTTCTTGAGGTCATAGGTTCAATGCCCCAAGCCATCAAAATGAGTGCTCTACTTTGCTTGAATAAAGCATCACCCTCGTTAAAAAAAATTGTGTTGATTTAAAAACCAAATTATATAAAAAATAAACTATACAGCCAACACTTCTCATCGCCTTCACATCTAACATTACCAACAACAATCATCATTAAAGAACCTTTGGAGGGAGTTAATCAAATTGATATTGGAAGGGCACGAACCTAGTCAAGTTGCATGAATCCCTAAAGACGTTAGGCGATTATGTTCTTGACTTAAATCATCGACCATGAAATCGGGGTTCTTGATTTAGAGTTTCAAGGAGGGGTTTGAGACTACTAGTAGGGAGCTCTTGGCATGAGAAAACTAATGATGTTGGTCATGTCATCTCCAGTGGGCTCATTGAAGATGGTTGACACGTGTAAGAATCAAAATTTTTGCTCAATGTTGGGAGGATTAGTGACTTAGTTAACCATGTGGTATTCATATGAAGAAAAATAAAAAACCTGACCACCATGTGAATATGAGATAATGCATCACCTAAAAAATGAGAGAGGTAAATCCCTTATCTTCACAATGAAATATGAAACTCCCTTATCAATAAAAATTAACTAGAACTTCTTATAATGTCTTCATCTTTCCTCGATTGTGTTGTGCAAATCAATAGTGACTCAAACGAAGACTTTTATATAAGGCCACAACAAGAAGATAAGTTAGAGAAAACTGAAGTTTACAAAGCTACATATAGACATGCTTTTGAGTAGTGTAGTGGTTTGATCACACATCAAAAATATTTTGGCCATGATCATTTTGATTTCCACAAAATTTTGATGAAAGACAACTTTGACCAAAATCTAAATTACGATAAAGACTACTTCGACTAGAATCTAAATTACAGTTAAGATATGTTTCATAGAAGATTCAGAATGAGGTGATCGTTTTCAAAATAATCTTAGGTATCCAGGCTAATAATAAGTACTTTACTTTTTAAAACTAAAACTCAAGTTTGTCTGAAGTCCAAAAAATGAGTATTGTAATGAGCATATTAGCACATGGTAGCCCTGCGGGTTCATAGCATGAAATGCTAAGAACCGTCGACAGTGCTACATTGAAGACTTTGGAAAAAATAAACGGTCGTAGATGTTTATGGCATTGAGTACTCAATGTCTCTGAATGAAGAGGACATTACGTACGAGACTTTTGGAGATAGATGGGAGTAACAGATGACCATGAATGTTAGGAAACCTTGATTGTGAGCGATGAGCATGGATAACTTTCCAAAAGCATATCGTAGGGATTATAAATGCCAAGGAAAAGAAACCGATAACCATTTTAGAAATCATTGCATCAAGTAATTGTGGATCTATTATTTTTTGCATGCAAGGTTCAAATGATATATGTAGCATCCCCTATCTTGAGGCCCGAAGCTAAGTGCTACAGATGCTGCGGTCATCGATAATATTAACTTCCGGTGACAAAATACGGTAATGTTAATGGTATCCATAATATTAGAAGCAGATGAATATGAAACAAAAATCAACAAAGAATTAAAAACAACTTTTCTCATTATATTTTAAATCAATATTTCATATTCAGTTACATAATCCTAAAACGTTTCTCAGGTTTTGACCAAATATAATTATTACAAATTACACCAAGAGCGAGATATGAAGATGCCCCTTTGACTGATCAGAGTACTAAACAGACATATCAGTTATAATACATCATAGAGGAAATTAAATTAAATTGCTCCTAACTTTGCCTCATGCACATCTTCGGAAGGTTGTTCGACCAACCTACTAAACCTAAAAAAACATTAACTCTCAATCTACTCAAATTAATTTTGAGCACCCAAGAGTTTAAGGGGAAAACATAAAATTCGAGTCAGACATAAGGCATAGTATGAATAAATACTATTACATCTCGATTTACTGATATTAAGTGACAGCACGCCGCTTAGCAGAACGGGTTTCCCCTCACTAATATCCCTTTAAAACATATCTTTTGAAAATCAGAGTCCTACAACCAAACTGATTAAAGCAATAATAGCAATATCATATATGCACATAAATTAGGTAGTCAATGGACTATCTGTCCGAACAATGTAGTTTTGATTGGCTAACTACTAACCATTGGCCGACTCGAGCCTACCAAACAAAATAACTAATCTAAGTTCCGTTAGACACACTTTTGGACGTCCTGTTCTTAACTTACTTCTCTCAGGGTCAACTGATCCTAATGGTTTGGCGGGCTCACCAATAACCTATCTTTCTCTGTATATTCCTTTCTGTGTGTAACATCATTTTAGTCTTACTTGTGACAAAGCCTTACACACTGGAATTTTGGACTTATATTAGCTAGGGGCTATTAGCTAAAGTATAGGGCACGACCCTATACCAATCCCATCTGGTATTCTAATATCCGAGTCGTTCACTTAGGGTCAACTACCCCATCAAATTTTCCTTGAAAACATTTCTTTAAATTGATTTAACCCTTTAAATCTTGCTTAAACAAGGAAAATATACTTTTTTCTTTACTCAAATATCTTTGCCATTATATATGCTTTACACAAAACAATGTTGATGAAAACCTAAATCAATAGGGTTATATATCCCTTTAAAACAAGTTAAAGCCCTTCTTTAACTTAGAAAACATTAGGTTTTAAATCCAAGATATCATCCTCGAAACCCTTGTTTAAAAACTTTAAACAGTCCCTTTCGAATCCATTAAAAGTACCGCTTTCAAAATTGGTTAACAACTTTACCCTGAAACACTAGGCCGAAAGGCCAAAGCATGTATTCCGAAACCTTTAAAAATAAACCTTTCGAAATCATTGAAAGTGTCCCTTCGAAAGCTTTATAAAACCTTAGACATCCTCTTTTCAAAACACCTTAAACTTGCCTTTCGAAAGCATTGGAAACCTTCCATTCAAATACTAAAATAGACCTTTCGAAAACATTGGGGAATCTCCCCTTCAAAACCTTCATTATATACCTTTCGAAAGCATTAAAATTCCTCACTTAAAACAAACCTTTCGAAAGCACCGGGTTCAAGTAAGAGTTTGTGGAACATAGCTTCGAAACCATTTAAAACTATTCCTTTCGAAACCTTTAGGTTTAACTTTCAATACATCTAAGGGTCTTAAAAGAACTGGAGCGAAAGTATTGCTTTCGAAAGCATTACTTTCGAAAGCATCATTCCTAAGTAAAAGAAAGTGGATTGTTTTGAAACCAACCCTTTTGAAAGCATGGAGAAGCGACTTTAAAGTTTAAAGGAAAAAGTACCATTTCGAAAGCTTTGATTCGAAGGGTTGAATGCGTCAGCAGATATTTCGACCCCCTTGAAAGCTTATTTTAAAAATAAAAGGTGGTAGCCCATTCGAAAGCCCTTTCTTTATATAAACAAAAGCAAGTTGGTTAAGTCGAAAGCTCCTACCCTTCGAAAGCCTCATTTGTAATCAAAATAGTTCCAAGTTTATAAGAGCTACTTCTACCCCTTCAAAAGCACGTTTTAACTCTATACCTTCCGCCTCCAATCCACTATGTACCAAGGCATTGATACCATGTGTATTAGTTTCGACTTAGTTGGAGGCGGATGTATGGGGTCGAAAGGTGGCTGCTATAAGTGGCAAAGCAATAAACCTTTACAAAACCAATTTTTAACTTTTTAAAGTAATACATTTCCAAATAACTTGCCTTATTTGACAAAATATAATTAGTTGCCAATTCATTTTCAAAATCTTTTCTAAAGTGCTGCCGAATTTTGTAAGTAACAATTTAAAACATTTAACAAATTGCCCCTTCTCCTTTTCTAAACATATAAAACATTTAAGTCCCATACCTTAAATAATTTTATATCTTTAATAAAATACTTAGGAAAATTCTCCAAAAATTCTCATAAATCACTTTTAACATTTTCTAACATATTTAAATTTCTGACTTAAAGCTAACATATAATAGCCGAAAATAATTTAAACCCAATTTAACCATTTTCTTTACTAAAAAATTCATAGTAAATCCATAACAACTTAGAAAATTATGAAACTGGAAACTCATCTCTAAAATAATGTTTCTGACCTTATATCAAAAATGCAAGCCATTTGGATGTCATTTAGTAGGTTTTTCAAATTAAAACTTAGCATAAAATCTATATGAAACAATATAAATCATCAACAAGCATATATATCCATTTAAGCAATCAAAACATGGCATTTTTCTTGCAAAATAAATTCGGATCTCATCCAAAAACCAAAAACAATAAAAATGAGATGTAATCTATTATTCACCTTAGCTTGTTGTTCAGAAGGTTTAGATTTGCTCTTGGATTAATTTGATTAAGCTTCCTTCTTGAATTCTTGCTTATCTTCCCCTTATTTTCTTCTAATGGTGGCCGGCCAAGCTCTAGATTTAATTTTTGTTTCTGAATATTGGAAATGAGAATGGGATAAGGGTTTAGGGTATAAGAATATAAACTATTCCTATTTTGCCCTTATCTTATTACCTTTACTTACTTCATTTTAAATTTCCATTTGTTTATTCATTACTTAAGGCACGACTGCCTCATAATTATACAAATCTCAATCTCTTAACCACTTTAATCTTTAAATTATTCTATTTAATTTATCTAATTAAATCTCCTGAATAATGTTATTTAAAATCAGGGGTGTTACATTATATCAATGTAGTCTAGAATTCAACCTTGTTTAATGATCTTGCACTTGGTAAATCAGCTCCTATCGAGTTCCCTTTGGAAGAAAACCACTGCGAATATGGCTATAACTTAGGAATGGTATATATTCTAAGTGGAGCATTATCGTCAAGATATACAAATATCCCATAATGCCTAAGAATGTATGCCAAGGAATGTGAAGCCTAAAGAAAAGACATTGAAATAGCATTCATAGTTTTGAAATTAAGATTTATCATGATAACTTGTCCTTGCATACTATGGGATATAGCGAAAATGAAATGATAATGTTTACTTGTATAATTGTACATGACATGATCGTTGAATATGAAATAGCTCTGGAAGGATTGCATATGGATTATGATCATCCACAACAAGTGTTATAATTATTTTGAGAAGATAAATTGCTTACCGATGTAGATTTTAAGATTTACATAGACCAACAGCTAAAATATCGCAATGAAACTCTTATGGATCATACATGGATTTTTATTGGGACCGTTACGGTTAAGATTCACTAATCTCTTTTTGCATATGTATTATTTCTCTTTTCCCTCAGAATGTAATGTATTCATTTATATTCAAGTATCAAATAATCTTCAACCACTAGTAATTATTTACGTTTTATTCAACTTAAAAAAATAAAACATTTAAAGGACACTAGCAAACACACGAAAATGATATAAAAAATTTATCAAGTTATTTCATATCAATAATAACCATAACATGAGGAGGTAAGCTACGTAGCTATGAAGAATGTCAGGATATGCATAAAGATGATATATATGCACAAAAAGTCAAAAGTGGAGAAATATCACTATAAAGGAGTTTATAAGCATCCAATTAAAATAAAAGGACGTTGCAAATCTATTGAAGCACAAGCATGTTGAATATACACTCAAAGATGGACGAAAGGGCATTAAGTCATGTATGCATCTGTATTGAGTTCTTATAGAACAAATTTGTTAAAGCCTCATAATTGGTTTACAAATCACTCCAAACTTCTATATAACATCTTAAATATCGTAACGGATTTTTAAAAACAATAATAGAATTTTATGGAATTTTTAAACATAATAAAAATGGAAAAAGTACAAAGTATCAAAGACTACAAACAAAGGGACTTTCAGTAGCACTTCTCTATAGTACTTAATGGCTGAGTGTTATAGAAAGCAACGAAAATTGCTCTAGCCCTTGTAACTTATATTTGAAATTCATATAGGGACTATATTTTATAAATAGTTACTTCATTTTTCATCTCTCGTCTTCAAATTTGAAACCCATTTGAAGGATTTTGACTATTCTAATGGCATCCTATTATCACCATATAACATCAAATATCCCCATTAATCCAACAAAATTTATTTTTATAAAATCTATCGATTTTGCACTATTAACAAGTGTTTTTTGAAAACTATTTGATGATATTTTTTTCAATCACGTCCTTTATAACCGATTTAATATTAACCTTAGACTCTGCACTTCCACTCAAATCACATTTGTGAGGGTTACATGAACTACTACAGTGTTAAAAGGTACTTTATTGAGACACAAAATATTATTGAAGAAGTTTGTATTCTACTTTGTTGTAAAAGTCCGAGAAGTTGGCAAGACTGAATTATTGTTATGGAGTCCTCTAGCAGTCTGTGTTGAAGTTCTGTTCAGCTTTTTAGATAGAGTCTGTAGTATACATGCTCCTTTGAGTAAAGAGATGGTTGATGGTGAAATTCTAGAAAGGAGTGAAATGGAGTGCAGATTAAGGATCTTAAGGCTAATTTAAAACTAGAGGGGGGTGAATAGTGTTTAATGGATTCTAAGACTTTATACTCGAAATGGGTATCGAATCCAGTGCTTGTCAGAAAATCAAATGGAAAATGGCGGACATGTGTGGACTACTCGGATCTGAACAAAGCATGCCCCAAAGATAGTTTCCCGCTTCCCAGAATTGATCAACTAGTGGATTTAATAGCCGGACATGAGCTCTTATCTTTCATGGATGCATACTCCAGATACAATCAAATCCTGATGCATCTTCCTGACCAGGAGCATACTAGCTTTATCACTGATCTGGGACTTTACTACTACAAGGTGATGCCGTTTGGACTCAAGAATGCTGGAGAAACTTATCAGAGGCTCGTGAACCGAATTTTTGCAAGCCTGATCGGGAAGACTATGGAGGTGTACGTGGATGATATGCTCATGAAGTCGTGGCTATCCAAAAACCACATCGGTGATTTGGAGACGATGTTCAACATACTTCGACAGTACAGAATGAAGCTCAATCCATTGAAGTGTCATTCGAAGTTCCATTTGGAAAGTTTCTTGGGTTTATCGTCAACTCTATAGGAATTAAAGCTAATCCTGAAAAGATCTGGGCGATTCAGAATCTCGAAACTCCCAGAACCATCAAGCAGGTACAAAGTCTTAATGGGAAGGTGGCAGCCTTAAGCAAATTCATTTCCAGAGCCATAGACAAGTGCGTTCCCTTTTTCAATCTGATTAGAAAAGGGAAACGGAATTTCGAGTGGACAGAGGAGTGCGAGGGTGTATTCTAGGCATTAGTGCAACATCTGGCAACACCTCTCATCTTGTCGAAGTTGATTATCATGAGAGGTTATATGTTTATCTGGCGGTTTCAGCAAATGCAATTAGTGCTGCCTTTGTTCGAGAAGAGGATCGGATCCAATGACCGGTCTATTATATCAGCAAAAGATTGACAAGGGAAGAAAGAAACTACCCAAAGATAGAGAAGCTAGCTTATTGTCTTGTTGTAGCCTCGAGAAAGCTTCGTCTATATTTCCAGGCTCATCCGATCACTATTTACACCGACCAGCCATTACGACAGATCCTGACACGACCTGAGATGTCTAGTAGGTTGCTCAAGCGAAACATTGAGCTGAGTTAATTTGATTTCTCTTATACCCTAAGGCGAACTATTCAAGGACAAGTTCTGGCGAACTTCATAGTTGAATTCACCGTCTTGGAGGACTTGCCCGAAATCGGTGAATCTCCCAACTATATATGGAAGCTATACACCGATGGTGCATCAAACGACCGGTGCTCAGGCGCTGGATTGGTTCTCGAAACCCCATAGGGAGATCCATATGCTATGCTTTGAAGTTTGACTTCCATGCAACTAACAACGAAGCTGAGCATGAATCCTTGCTTGCTGGACTGAGGCTTGCCAAAGATTTAAGAGTCATTGTTGTAGAGATTTACTGTGATTCACAACTGTTGGTGTGCCAGGTTCGAGGAGAGTATCAAGCCAGAGACCGAAGATTGGCCTCCTACCTTATCCAGGTTCCAGGAAGTGTTGAATCAGTTTGACTATTATGCTATCCATTGTTTACCATGAGAGAAAAATCAGAAGGCCGATTCTTTAGCAAAACTGGCCAACATTGGCGAAGCACAGCAGATGGGACTTGTCCCTATGGAGATACTTACTACTCCAAGTATTGATCAGATGGAGACTGGCTTCATAAGGAAACACCCAAGAGGGAGTCATGGATGACTCCAGTCAGAAACTATCTTGAGCATGGGACATTGCTTAAGCACAGAAGTGAGAAAAGACAGGTTCTCCAAAAGGCTTCGCGGTTTGTTATCCAAGATGAAGTCCAGTACAGAAGGGGATTTTTTGTTCCTTTACTCCAGTGTATCACCCACGATGAAATCAAGGGAGTGTTGCATGAAGTGCATGAAGGAGAATGTGGCATTCACACTAGGGGCAAGCCATTGCAAAGAAGATACTCAGATACGAGCATTACTGGCCAACCATAAATCGAGATGTATCGGATTATGCTACGAGATGTGATAAGTGCCAAAAAAATGTCAGAATTTCGAGATCCCCGCCAATCGAGATTACTCAAATGGTCAGTCCATGGCCGTTTACCACATGGGGTATTGATATAATAGGGTCCTTGCCTCTAGCCAAAGGCGGTGCAAAGTACGCCATCATTGCAGTTGATTACTTTACCAAATGGGCGAAATCTGAGCCCCTTACTACTATCATGATGAAGAAAGTAATCAACTTTGTTGTGCGCAATATCATCTGTCGCTTTGGCCTCTCACAGACGATTGTAACTGACAATGGGGCCCAATTCGATAGTGCTGAGTTTAAGAATTTCTGTCGACGATATCGTATCGAGAAAAACTTTTCGACAGTAGCTCACCCTTAAGTTAATGGACAAGTCAAAGCTGTTAATAAAGTCATCAAGTCCATTTTGAAGAAACGATTGGAGAAGGATAGAGGTAGGTGGGTCGATGAGCTCCTCATGGCCTTATGGGCATATCAAACTACCCACAAGTCTGCGACCGACCATACTCCATTCGCACTTTCTTACGACTCTGAAGCCGTTATTCCAGCTGAGCTAGAGGTACCTTCTCACCGTGTGACTTATTATGATCCGAAGCCGAATGCCATCCTACTTGCAGAATCTCTGGATTTATTGGATGAGAAGCATGAAGAGGCTGATTTGAGGGCAGCCGCACATCGCAACCGAGTTGCCCGACTATACAATTCTAAGGTCCGACCTAGAACCTTTGAAATTGGCGATCTCATACTCAAGCGAATATATCCGGTCCCTTCACACATGAAACCGACATGGGAAGGACGGTATGTCATCGAACGGAGGCATGGAAATGGCACATTCAAGCTATCGACCGTTGATGGTCTCACTCTACCGAGGGTATGTAACAGCGAGAGTCTCCATAGCTATTACATATAACCGGCTTTCAATCATTTAGTTTAATTTCCTTTTGAAGTTTATTTACATAATTCGAGAATTTGTATTTGTAATAAGGCAACTGGCTTTGCCATGATTTCCTATTTCAACAATAAAGCACGGACTTATCAAGTTAGATTAGTGATTCCTAAATGCATCATCCACCCACCATGATGTACGAAGAGCTGAGTTCCATCTTACGTTGGGACTCATTCAAATAGAGAGTGATCAAGATCCAACCGATCACTCGCTAAATGAAACCCTGAGCTCGGGGGCAAACAATAATCAATTAAAAGAGAGTTGAAACACGACAATTCTCCAACACACTCCAACTCCCAGAGTGCGAGCTAAAGTGCAAACTCCAAAATCAGGACATGAATCGACCGTCCAGCTCGAGGAGGATGGACCTATCCATCTATGACCTCGCTTACATAGCTTGAGGAGGATGGATCCATCCATCCACGACCTCGCTTCTTTCTAAGCTCGAAGGGGATGGATCTGTCTATCTACGACTTCGCTTACTAGATCAAGGAGGATGTGATCCGACCATCCATGACCTTAACCAACTCCTTATTCCAAGAGCATGAATAAGATCCTAATCCTTAAACATATGTGATCGACCGTCTGTCAACTGACTCTATATTCCCGGAGTGTGAAGTAGAGTATAAACATTAAACGGGTGTGATCGACCACCCACAAAATAACTTATGTCCCCGGAGTGTGGACGCAATCCTAAATAATAAGCAGGCGTGATCGACCACCGGCTTACAAACCAAATCCCAAGAGCGTGGATGCAAATGCTAGCAAATGAACGAGTGTGATCCAACCGCTCGAACTCATGGTACTTTAACTTGGTTCTGACTAAGTTACATCAAAGTTAGTGAAGGTGGAGGATGACTGCTAACTAACTACTTCAACTATCCCAAGAACCGGGGGCATAACTAAGTACCAGCCGCTGACCGAGACAGCGCAACGTTGGGACTCAACTCAACTTTGATTATGACCCGAGGCCATGACCTTAGGACTTAAAGACCAAACTCAAGTTCGACTCAGGGACTAAAGCTTCATGAGTACACTAAATGGAAGTGCGAAGGCTTAAGTACTTAAACAAATAAACGCAGAGTTATGCCAAAAACAAAAAAGAAATTTTATTTATACTATTCTTCGGAAAAGAAGTACAAAATTTGTCCAAAGAATTCCTATAAGCAGGGGGCTAAGCCTGCATCTATACATGGCCTACAAAAAGCAAAAGAAAAGAAGCTTATTCTAACTATCTACAAAAGAGGAAGTCAAAATGGAAATCTACGCCTTCGGTTTCCAGTCCTTTTTAACTTTCTTTGGCGTAGACCTGCTTGAGCTACCGCCCGGACCTCTTTTAGAACCCTTGCCTCCCTGGCTCACTTCAGTTGGCTTGTCTTTAGCCATGGGAATCAATGCGGTCTCCCCTTGGGAGCCCACAGGGATTGAAGTATGCCCTGTGTGTGAAGTAGGTGGAATAGTGGCACTTCGATACCAGAAGAATAAGGCATGCTAGTCTCAATCATGGTGCCACCTAGAGAAATCACGAGAATCAAATCGGGCCAGGACCCGCCATACGTCCACCGGCTCTAAGATCCCGCTCCATCTCTGCCTTAATTTTCCTCATTATTTGTTCCTCCTGGTCTATGCGCTTACTAATTGGGATACTGCCAGTTGGACCCGAGGAGTCCGTAATAATAATGTCTTCATCTACATTAAAGGGAATCTCAATGTTTGGATCGGTTTGGCGGCTAAGAAGCGCTTCCATTAGTTGGTCGTCAAACATACAGCCACTATCATGCATCTCCCTAACCGAAGTAGTAATCATCACCTGAGTTAGTCAGATCCGGAGTCAGTGACTCCATAATCATTTTTCCTCTCCAACTACCCTCCTTCTTCTCCAAATCTCCAAATCGCCATTAGCAACGCTCTCCACTCCACCTTAGCTACCCTTCGGCGATAACGACGCCGGAGATGGCGATTATGGTGAACGAGGGGGCACGAAAATAGAATCTCACCATTATAAGCATGATTCAATCAATGGTTTACCTAAGGTTTAAGAGGATTTGGATTGGTAATTGGGTTATGGTTGGAGACAAATGAAAGTGACTGGCTATAGGATTGAGTAATATGGAATATAATAAATAACTACTGCGGAAAATAATAATAGCAGTAAAGTAAAATAACACTAGGAATTTTTATACTGGTTCGAACTCCCGTTCTACGTCCAGTCCCAGACTCCTTCTGGAAATAAAGCTAGCAACCCTCACTTAACCCGGAGGAACAGGTATTACACCACCTGAGCAACTGAATAGGACATGACCGCCTGAGCAAAAGAATAGGACTTGACCACCTGAGCAACCGAACATGACTTTCTTACAAACTAGATTAACTTGACTTTGTGTGTTCTAAATAACACGGATTTGTCACTTGTAGTACACCCTTCTATAATCTTTTCCTCAAGAATGATGTGTATAATTGTGTGTGTATGAAGAATAGGAAGATTAGTATTGCTTGAAGAATATGGAAATGGAATCATAAGCAATGATTATAAAGATTTGTAAATAATGAAATCAAGATTGCAAAGCACTATAGATCAAGAGAGATTAGAAAATTAGGTTATTAGATCATTGAAACTATTGTGCTTTTATAGTATACGATGAGTTACAACTGCTGGAAAAAGTTCTGTACGAAAAGCTATTGGTAGCAACTCTTCAGAAAGGAGATATCTTTTGGAAAATGAAAGTGTCTTTTCGAAAAAAAACTTGACTGTTATAGGTCAGTCGACTGAACATGCAAGGTCGGTCGACTGAATTCCAAAGTGCACATGAGTCATGCACAGACTCAGTCGACTGACCAGGTGTGTTCAGTCGACCGGTCGGTGTAATATATTAAATTTTTTACATTGAATCGGTCGACTGATACCACTTGGTTAGTCGACTGAGTACTGCATTTCAGTGCATTGATGAAAATGTGTGTGTACTTTGAATTTGATTAAAAACGAATGCAAGTTTAATTGAATTATGAGTGATGATTCTTAAGGAAAGATTTTAAAGCAATAACTAGACTCTATATATATATATATACTTATTGACTCTTGCTAAAATTTATAACTATACAAACCATATATTGAGTCGATGAGTCTGGATGTTGTCGTAGTCGTAGATTCATGAATTGTCGTGTCTTGTCAGCAATCAAAACCTATGATCCAACATTCTCCCCCTTTTTTATGATGACAACTCCATTTGCTATGAACGAATCTTTGACAAGCTTTGTTGATTTATCCCTCCCTCTGAATATATTCCTGCAACTATACTATAGTTTTCTCCCCCTGAATCTATGCTATATATTCCTGTAAATAATTAATCTTTTCTCCCCCTTTGTCATCGACAAAAAGGAGAGTTCTCAAAGTAGAAAATATTTATAAAATATGAACGATGATAAACCACTGTCCAATATCCATTTTTCTCTCTTTTCAAGTGGTACCTGTAAAAAATATAGAATGACCATTGGTACCCACCTTTTGTTAGGGTCCTAAAAATTAGGTCTTTCGAAACCAAATCCAAGAGGGTTCAGAATTCCTTTTAAAAATAAAATCTTTGTTTTTATGAACTATTTTTATAAAAGATTTTATATACTTATCTATATTCAAAGAATTATTTGTTTTAGGAAACCAAATCTTAATTGATTTAGTAAAATTTGAAAATTTTGAACTAGGTTTTTCAATTTTAATATTATTACTTTTATATGTAGAATTCTTTTTCTTTGGAATAACTTTAGAAGATGGTTTATATCCTAGTCCTCTTTTATTTGAAATAGTTTGAGAATTTTCTATAATTTTAGAAAGATTTTCCCTGCCTTTGTTAAAATTAGAGAAATTTTTAATAATATCAACTAACTTTGTTTTAAGACTAGTGATATCTAATTCTAAAAACTTGACATTAGCTTTAAGATCATGATTTTCAGTTAATAGAGCATCATTCTTTTCTTTCTGAGTTTCTATCCCTTGACTTAACATTGAGAGTTGATATGTCATATTAGAACAAGATTCTTGAGTAACTTCAAGTTCTTCTTCTAAGATTTGTTTCTCATCTCTTAACATATCTACTTCGATTTCAGTTCTATTCAGTTTTTCAAGAGATTCTTTGTACTTTCTTTTGATGTCTTTTAGTTTATCAAGTAATTCTGAGTTGATTTCCAATAAATCATCAAAAGTTAGATCACTCACCTCGTTTTTTATGGCCATAAAACATACGTTGGCTTGTTCTGTATCACTGTCCGAGTCACTATCTGATGATGAAGATGATTCTAAATCGTCCCAAGTGATAGAGAAAGCTTTCTTCTTGAATCTGTCTTTCTTGTGCTTATGCTTGTCTTTCTTTTTCTCAGGACAGTCTTTCTTGATGTGGCCTTTCTTGTGACATTCATAACATTCTAGAGCAGATGATGATGGTTTGTTAGTGTTGTTATTATTGCTGGAGTTGTTCTTGTTATTTCTGAATTTGTTGCTCTTTCTAAATTTCAAATTTTTTTTGAAATTCTTTGCAATGAATGCCATATCTTCTTCATCTGAATCTGATTCATCTTTTTCTGCCTGGATATGCGATGAAGAAGGCATCCTCATAACATTGCTCTTTTTTCTACGAGAGGGCTTATCCTATGAATAAAGAGACTTTCTCTTTGGCATTCTTAATAATATTATTTGTGTAAACAAGTGATACCTCCCAACTTTCCAGACTATCTTTCAAAGTTGTAATTTTTGCAGCCATTTGGGTATTTTCAGTTTTGGCCTGTTTAAGTTCTTCTTTTAGGGATTTCACCCTCTCCTTAATAGTTAGCCTCATTTTCTTTCCTCATCTAAGTCAAAGGTAAGTTTATTCTTTTCGCTGGTGATCCCATCCCTCATTGTGATGACCTTAAAAATTTGGCCCTCAAAAGATCTACCTTTCTCCATCAGCGATGAAATTTGCTCCTTAAGATTTGGAATTTGATCGAACGGACTCTTAAGGGGCCAATTGAAGGAAAAACATGTGCTTGGCCACTTGAAAGATATAAAATTTATAATAAATAAACATATATGAAAACAAAATTTGTGTTAGCAAGACATATAAAGGTACATACCATAAGAAGTTGCTGAAATAGGATGTGGAAATGATCCTTAGAAAAGGCAAAATATTGTAATGACACTAGAGAAGCTATAGTCGGGGATTGGATGATCGAGTGATCAAAATCAACAAAATTTAAAGGAATAGATTTAGACGGAGCTTCATAATGCTGAGATTCAAGGGGAGGAGGAGTCAGGCCCAAAACCTAGTACAAACATTGTAAAACAGTTGTGGGCGAAGGATTCATGATGTCTATAATAGGGCTCAGAGTGCAAGCAACTTCTATCTAGACCCGAGGACCCAGGTCAAGCAAGCTTAAATCAACAAAAACGGAATCTTGATTAATTGCAGGTGAAGCTGCATTCAAGTCCTTAGAAATAATAGTCAATGTTTGACCATCTCCGAGTTTGGGCTTCTTGCCTGACAAAAGAATCGAAGTATCAGATAGACAAAATCATTCTTTCTTTTGCGGTCCTCAATAGCCCTAAGGGCATCGGCAATAGAGCCAACAATAGGGGCCGCTTTAGTAGTTGCAGTTGAGGAAGAGGTATAAGTTCTAACTTTCTTGGGAATAACAGTTAGTTTGGTAAGGGTCGAGCCTAAGTCAAAGAAAGAAAAGTAAGATGAAGATATAGGAAATTCTATCAAATCATAGGAAATTACCGGTGGAATCACTTTAAATAGGGGAAGTAGGAGAAAATGCATTTTGGTTGCCGACGACCAAGGCTTGTTTCCTATGAGCATCCTTTTTGATCATCGGAGGCTCCCGGAGCACTTTATGATTCTCCAGAATCAAGGAGTACTTTATAAGGTTGGACCCAGTAAAGATTTTATGCCTATCTCTAATAGTTTGAGATGCCAGGCTTAAAGTACCAATTGTACTGGCAATGGAAGGATTCACCCATTTAACAATAGTTTCTGAAGGAAAATAATTATTATAAGAAAACAGCAGAACATAATATAAACATCAGAGGGAAAGAACCATGTCTTACCGAGGATAGAAAAAGACACTTTGATTCTGGAGGTATGGCTCTTAACATAAAAGAACTAGTTTTCCTATTCCTTAGCTCTGTTGATCAAGTTAGTGTTTAGGCTCTTTTGAGGAAGAAAATGATATACGGTACCCATCGGTTTTTCCCTACTTTAACGGGTATTACTAACGAATGAAGAGTTTCAACATCAAGTGAGGAGAGCTCAGCCTCCTTAACAAGAATATCAAGATAGCTATGATAAGTATTGGAGTTGGGCAGTAATTGTATTAAGGCAATGCCTAGATAATCGAATAATCGAATGAAGAAGTCTGAAAGGGGGAGGTAGCCTGAATGCCAATTATTGGTCGAGGTAAAAGCAAAGAAACCTTTTGACGGATTGTCTATCCTTCAGGATATGCCTGCCACCTTAGTCTCTACATTGGTAATCCCAAATTGTTGAAGAATGGTGTTGACTTCATCCTGGGTAGTTATAAAGGATTGAGCATGCCAATAGTCTCCTTTCTCTAAAGCAAGAAGGGAATTAGATCCTTTATCAGTTTTCTTGCCAACCATTTTCCTATCAAGCAATATCATATAGAAATCGGGGAAGTATCATATATTTTATAAAAGTTTAAAGCACTTAAGAAGATGCTAAATGAAAATCTAGTTCTTTAAATTTGGGTATAGACAAATGTATAACATAGTGTCGAACTTTTAACTAGCTATTGAGTCCAAAACAAGATATTAAGCTCATAAAAGTTGGTGATTCATTAACTAGTTACCGAGTTTATAATAAGGTGTCGAACTCATAACTAGTTATCGAGTTCAGAACATGGTGACAAATACATAAGTAGCTGATAAATTCATAACTAGTTAAAGGTGGTATAATTAATTGCTAAGTTTATAACAAGATATTGAATTTATAAAAGATATTGAATTGGAAACTAGAAGACAGCCCTTCAAATAGTTTTCGGACTTATAAATATTAATAATTCTTTAAAAGGGTTGTCGAGTTTTTAACTAATCAATAATTCTTTAAGCAATTATCAAACTCATAACTAGTCATTGAGTCCATAAAAAGTTATCGAATTCATAAAAGTTAGTGAATTCGAAACTATTTGTAGGTGCTTTAAAGAGTTATCGAGTTCGTAACAAGGTGTCGAATGCATAAATAGTTGATTCATAACTAGTTAAGGGTGCTAAATTAGCTACCAAGTTCATAAAAAGATGTCGAACTTATAAATCGAATTTGTAACTAGATAACGACCCTATAAATGGATGTTGTTTTTGTAGAAGGTTAGCAACTCATTAAAAGGTTGTCGAGTTTGTAACCAGTTAACAACTCTTCAAGTAGTTGTCGAATTCATAAGTATTTGTCGAGTTTCTAACTAGTCAATGAGTCTTTATGTAAATGTCGATTTTTGATAATTATCAAAGCTTCAGTAAAATACCAACAGTCCAGAAGGTTATCGAGTTTATAAAAGTTATTAAAATTCATAGGTTATTAAGTTTATGTCAATCATTAATGTTAAGTATTGCAAACAGCGTTTGAGTCCAAACATCAAATTCTTAAAATCATGAGAATGTTTGAATTCAACCACTAGTTAAACCTAAACGGTTCATGGAAACCCGATTATCAAAACCCTAATTTCAAAACCAAAAAGCACCTCTTTCATACTTAAATCGAGTGAAAAGAGAAATCATACCCTAAATTGAGTTTCGATACTATTGGAATCAAAAGCCTTTACTTGAAATTCCAAGATTAAAAAGAGGAAAGTTATAATTTCTATTTTGAGTTTTAGTTGCAGGCAGAGCTTCTAAAGGAAGGGAAGATGGATATTTAAAGGAGAAAAGAGAAGTAATAAGGAATGTCGATTCCTATTCAAATGAACGAATGAGATTGAAATGGAATACCAATAGGCGGCAACTTGAAAAGTTAAATTGTACTAAAGTATAATTTGCTTGTACACAAGAGGGGGGGTAAATGTTACTACAAATCGAGCTTCTACAAGAGAACGTGTCGAGTTTGGCATGGACAAGGGGTGTCAATTCAGAAGAAAGCCAAGTCATCAAGCACTCAACATTTAACAAAGGATAGCGAGCTTCAAGCAATAATAAGAAGATGTCGCACCTCTATAATAAAAAGGGGTGTCAATTGCTCAAATATTTAACAGGAATAGAAAAGGTACCAAGCCTCTAAGAATATCGAACTTCAAGTGCATGGCAAGTATAAGGGATATCAAACTTGAAAACAAAGAGGAAGTGGTGTCAAGCCTCAACAACCGTAAGAGTTGTTGAGCATATAAAGCAAGAGAGGTATCGAGCCTCAACAACCATAGGGATTGTCAAGCATATAACAAGCAAAAATTACTTGTAGATATCGAGTTATACTTATAGATATCGAGCGTTAACAATACAAAAGCTATCGATCTCGAAGTTAGAAGGAATGATAAAGGCAAAAGAAAAGATATCAAATCTCTACAACACTTTAATAAAGGTAGGATGTCGCACAACTAAAAGACATTAAGCATCTAGTTACGTACTAGGATGTCGAGCTTTTATAAAGATGATGAATTCTGAAGTAAAGACAAACTTTAACTCTAGCAAGGGGTTTCGAGCTACTACAAGCAAGAGATGCCACAAATTAAAAGATGTAAAGGATATCGTGTAGGATCTAGATTAACCCTAGAGGGGGGGGGTGAATAGGGTTATCGCAAATTTTCTCAAATTAAACGCGGAAGTAAACAACAGATAAATAAATATGCAGTAAAGTAAATCACACACAAAATTTACCCAGCTTCGGCAACCCCTGCCTACTGCTGCATTCCCAGATTTCTATTAGAATTAAACAGTCTCCCGCTTACAAACACTCTCACAGACTCGCAGACACTCGCTCCGCTCACAAACACTCTACTAGACTCGCAGACACTCGCTCCCGCTCACAAACACTCTAATAGACTCGCAACCCCTGCTCCCGCCTATAGAGCTTCGCTTACTCGCGAACTCTGCTCCCGCCTATAGAGCTTCGCTTACTTGCAAACTCTGCTCCCGCCTGTAGAGCTTTGCAAACTCGCAGCTCCCCCTGCTCACTGAACTAATTCTAACTAGACAATCTGACAACACCTAAACCCTAGGTGGTGATTCACTCTGACTGAACTTTGAGAAAACTGAAAATACAAATTACAGTTTGAACCCTAGGGCAAAATATAGATTGACAGTTTAAAATATTTTTGCCCTCAAAATAAATTTGGCCTAAAAAACTATTTCAATAAAACACTGGCCCAAATTTAAAATAAAACTAAATTAAAACCTTATTTTAAAAAGAAACCTAAACCCTAATTAAAAACCGACCGCCCCTTTCTATTTTATTCAACCCGTTCTATTATTGGCCGATCAAGTTGCTTCACCCCTTCATGTTATAAGCCCGATCCTCTTTTGTTCTCTCTGGAGATTAAAAATGGCGACTCTCGTCCCCTTTTTTTCTTCGATCTGGAAACTAGGGCTTTGACTCTTCGATTCTTTGTCGCTTTGAATTGGGGCTTTGCGAAGCTCCGATACTATTTCGATCGATTGTTGGTTGTGCGCGATTTATCCTGGCTCGATCGATCTCCTGTTGCTTTCTTCGGTTGCTTCGATGAGTTCGACAATTGCTTCGAGGTTAGATTTTTATCACTGTTGCTCTTCGATTTTTGTATTCGAACTCCTATGGATATGCCGATGATGATTGAGGTTATTTTGCGTTCGTATGATTTGTCGTTGAAGCTCATACCTTTTTGCCGATGATGATGTTGGTTTATATAGGAGTCGAACTCCATAATTTTCGTTCGTCTGATTGTTTCAAAATATGTGCTTTGGCCGTTTGATCATTGTTGGATGATTGCGATTTTCCTTGACTTGTTCATATACGTATATTTTTCGTATATATTTGCTTGATCTCCACGGTGTTGAATTTGAGTCATTCACCACGTCTCTGACCTGTTCCATATGCGTATATATTCGTATATATTTTCTGGGCTGACTTGATTTTGAGATTATTGGCTTTGACTTTTTTTTTCTGTAGCATACTCTTCGACATTGCTATCCTCTTCTCTGTGAATTATTTTTCTCTGTGATATTCTTCTCTGATATTGTTCATTCTTGTAATATCACCTGTTGTACACTATGTACTTGCACATGGTTGCAGTGGCTTTGTTGATGTTCATCTGGTTCGGGTCTGCACCCCATTTGCATTCACTGTTGTAGTTGTTGTTGTGTCCATATTGTAGTTGTAAATGCACCATAGCTTGTTGTAGCTTTACTGAGTGGCATGTACGATCTTGTAGACTGTTTTGAGCTTGTTTTCATTGGTTTTGTACATTTTTCTCTAGTCTGATTTGGTGCATTGTGTATCTGCTTTGCCTTTGATTCATGCTGTGTCTCTCGAGTTCTTTGATTTGGCATTTGCGTCTGTTTCACTGTCATGGCCAGTTTACTTGTTTGAGTTGGATTTGGTCTTGAGTGATAGTGCCTTGTCTTGTTGCAGTTTGATTATGTGATGATGAACTTGAGTTGAACCTGTCGAGGTTTGACCTTGTGCACTCGAGTTGGCGAGGCGGTGCACACGTGTACAAATGTATGCGTGTGTATCGCAGCCACTCGAGACTGTCCCTGAAAAAAAAAAAACTGATATGCACATATATTGCACAGTCAAAAATGATGACGAACAACCCAAATAACTGAGGCAAACAATATTTTCAAAATCATCGTTTCTTTCAAATTGAATTTGCAAAAATATTTCTTTTTCAATTTTACTGCGTTTGAAACTATTTTTGCAGATTGCTCAAATGCTGGAATCCGGACTGGTATATAGTTGAAGATCAAATATGAGTGTGAGCGAAATGTAGTGAGGAAATGATGTAAAATCGAGTTGTGATGTATTCAGAAAATTGTACAGTTATTGTGAGAGTGTGAGTGTGTACTATTCAAAAACTTTGTAATGACAATGATATGAATAAAATTTCTTTTTGAATTCCAAATTCCGTTGTTATTTAATTTTATTCAGTATATTGTCATTTATTCTGTGAAGTATGAAATAGTACAATATCAAATACATTTGTATGAATATATATGTTTATTATCATCAAACAAAAACTATATAACGATCATATAATCGCATATTCCACAATCTCCCCCTTTTGATGATAACAAACATATATTTAAGATTTTGAACATGTGAAATGTATTTGATCATTCAATTTTGCTCCCCCTATTTGAATGCTTCCTATTTTCTCAAAAACTCCCCCTTTATAAACGCATAGAAGCTCCCCCTTCATCAATGCATAGTCAAATAAATAGACAAATAAAATTTGACTTCTTTGCTTGATTTTATTTGACAAAATCTTAACTTTTCTCTCCCCCTTTTGTTATCAGCAAAAGAATAACAGTGTTATAAAAATAGAGATGAAGTGACAGACATAAATCTAACATTAACATCAATTGAATATAAATATCAAATTTCAATAAAAATCAAACAAAAATCATAATTATTCTCATTAGACGCATATTCCACTTTCAGAAATGGTGGAGATAAAATCATCAAAAATCATACAGTTTTGTCTATTTGCGGTATATTTATTTCAGGAAATTTGAATATCTACTAACCATGCATAACCGTTAGGACTTTTAAATGAGATTAGTAGTATTCACAATTTTTAAAAAAAATTCAAGTATCTTCTAACCACGCATAACCGTGAGGACTTTTAAATGGGATTAGAATCAACTTGTCAGTTTAAAAACTCAATTTTGATACGCGTTCCATACATGCATAACCGTGAGGACTTTTAAATGAGTATGGAAGCACATAATCAAAAATCCAAGTAATTCACCCATGCATGACCGTGAGGACTTTTAAATGAGAGTGAATACTTTGGATATTATTTTTATTAAAGCACAAATGATTTCTTTCACAAATCTGAAGATATTGTAAATTGAAGAACAAATGATCTCCTTTGTAAACTACCACAAATTTACATACTATATGAAGTTTTGATGAGTTATGGTCGGTAGAAAAGATGATAGAAATAGAAATGGTCATGGAATTTTTACCCAACGAAAATTTTTTATAACTCTTGTTATGAAATTCTAAAGAAATTCTTCTAAATATACTGTCTTGAGTAATGTATGAAAAATATCGACACTCATCACTTTTTCTATTCACTATTGATCTTTTCGATAACCATTAGGGAGTTTGATAAGTCAACATAGTCATTTAAAATCAAATTCAAGAATGATTATAAAATCAAAATTTCAAAATGTCTGCTCTGAAAATATGAAAAAGAGATGATTTTCTCAAAGGGGTTTTATAAGAGGAAAATCTGCTAAAATAAAAATTATTTCAAGTGAAAAATATGCAGATATTTTCAATGAAAGAAGTGATGCAATTAATAAGAATCACTTTCAACTCTTACTTTTTCTATCAACTAGATTACCAGTGATCCTCATCCGAGTTTTTCAATTTTATTCCAAATTATCACAAATTCATTTTGATAGATCAGACCATGAAGTGAGCACCATAAACAGAGTTAGCAACATTTTTGAATTTGAATTGAAGCAGTGTAAATAATTGAAACTCGTGAGTAAAGCCAAAATCAAAAGTATTATCATCCAAAAAAAAATTCGGAAAGGATTTTCAAGCATAGTGTTATTGACATGATTGGCCAACAGTTTTGAATAAATCAGAGTCAAAAATTATTATCTCAATATTGACTGATTTTGATTCAATATTATGGTACAGATAATCACCTTTGATATACCGTTCAAATATACCAATACCTGTTTTACCTTTACGATATTTCTCAAAGTTGTTCATGGTGATTCTGTCACCTTTACATTGGGCTGAGGATCTCGCTTAGTCATCCGTTGTGTCATTAGAACAGTCTGAGTCCGAGTAACACTATTATTGTTCCTCTGCTTGCCATCTCACCTGCACGAAAAGATTTATGTGACCTATATAGGTCCATGATTGTTAGTGGCAGAAAAATAACGAATAGTTTTGTGGAGACCCATTTTAACAAGTTTTGTACTCTTTGAATAATCAAAAATTCAGACTTTTTGGTTAAGAGATAAACCTATGTAAATCAAGAAGAATCATCAATCAACAATAACGAATTCCATTCAAGCTTGCAAATTCATTTGGTTCAAGTAAATCTATGTGAATTGACTCAAGGACCCTTGATGTGCTAGCAAAGTCTTTATCAATTATACTTGCGGTTGTCTTCCATGATCACAATTCAATTCTCTAAAATTCTCTAGGCTAAGGAGCTTCAAATTATCACCTGTTATATGTCTAGAACAGCCAAAAACTTGAAACCATTCTAGTTACTCCCTAGCCTGCCAACAAATCTATATAGAGAGAGGGAGGGAGGACCTAGAGTAACTCGTAGGTCCAATGACATTAGTAACAGAAGCATTGTGAATATACACTCCCTTTGGAATCCAAACTTGTTTTGTATTTTTATTCTTGTTCCAATAGATATTGAGTTTGTTTGTAAAATTCTTAGGAACCCAAACTTGTATAAATTTTGTGTTCTTGTTCCTATGACTACAATTTTCAATATAATGTCCAATTATTTCACATTCAGTAAAGATGCCCTTTCCTTTTGCACTATCGTCAACCTGTGATTTACCAAAACCTAGCCCTTTTCGGTTGTTAGCAAACAGTTGATTGCCTAATAACATATTGAATGATTTTTCTCCTCTAGAAAAGTTATTCAGTGATTTCTCAAGATCTAGGACTTTGGTTTTCAGTGTTGAGTTTTCAGACACAAGTGTAGTGCATCTATTTATAAAATCCTTTTTCCTAGTCTCAATAATTTCCTTTAGATTCAGATTTTCTTTTTCAAGATCCTCGAAGATATTTTTCAGTTTAGATAATTCTGAATCTAAAGCTTTACAGTTTTTACATTCTAGGTTTTGAATTTTTTCAAGTTCAGATTCTAACCTAAAATTTTCATGGGCAAGTTCTTTCCTATCAGATTTCAGTTTTTCATTTTTAGAATCAAGAGTTTCAACAGTTTTAGTAAGATCGAGGCACAAATAAACAAGATCTTTATAAGAGTAGTTTTTTACCTCATTGGATTCCTCTGAGCTTGCTTCTGAATTTGATCTTGATTCCTTTGAGCTTGCTTCTGAATCTGATCTTACCGTAAGACATAGATTAGCCTCCTCTGAGCTATCAGTTGAAACTTCCTCTCCTTCCTCATCATCCCAAGTTGCTGCGAAGGCCTTTTTCTTCTTTTTCTTTCCTTTGTTGTTTTTGAGAAGTGGACAGTTTTGTTTGAAGTGACCAGGCTTGTTGCAGTTATAACAGATTAGTTCGTTTTCAGAGTTGTCAGAATCTTTAGATGTATTACTAATGGTCTTCTTCTTTCGTGGCTTGTATTTCGACCACCTTCTGAAATTATTGACAGCCACTGCAAGTCCTTCAATTGGATCAACTTCTTCTTCATCGCTCTCTTCTCTGCTCTTTAAGGCAATCGTCTTCTTCTTTGGTTCGGAATTGATGCGTTCCTCCTTTGCTTTCAACTCAAGCTCATACGTCCTCAAATTTCCGATCAAATCCTCCATGCGTAGTTTACTCAAATCTTTTGATTCTTGTATTGCCGTGACTTTTGCCTCAAAGTTCATTGGTAAGACTCGTAGAATCTTCCTCACCAGCTCTACTTCAGAGAATACCTTTCCAAGCGCTCTAGCATTGTACACCAAGGTTGAGAAGCGTCCAAACATATCCTTTATGCTCTCGTCTTTGTCCATCACAAAGTTCTCGTATTCATTGCTGAACAGGACTAGACGAGACTCCTTGACTTGAGAAGTTCCTTCGTGTGTTACCTCCAAAGTATGCCAAATTTCCTGTGCTGTTTTACAATGAGAAATTCTATTAAATTCAGTTTTATCAAGAGCACAGATAAGAGCATTCATGGCCTTAGCATTAGTGGTTTTCAACTTCTTATCATTAGCATCCCACCTATCCCTCGGTTTAGGAATCTCAGTATCACCAATAGTTATAGTGGGAGGTGTATAGCCAGTTTCAATAATATCCCAAACATCATAATCAACAGAACTAAGATAAATACTCATCCTAACCTTCCAGTAAGCATAGTCACTCCCATTAAACATTGGTGGCCTAACAATAGATTGCCCCTCAGAAAAAGCATTATTTGATAGATTCATGACTCTAGAGTTAAAAAAAAAATTACCTCGCTCTGATACCACTTGTAGGATCTAGATTAACCCTAGAGGGGGGGGGTGAATAGGGTTATCGCAAATTTTCTCAAATTAAACGCGGAAGTAAACAACAGATAAATAAATATGCAGTAAAGTAAATCACACACAAAATTTACCCAGCTTCGGCAACCCCTGCCTACTGCTGCATTCCCAGATTTCGATTAGAATTAAACAGTCTCCCGCTTACAAACACTCTCACAGACTCGCAGACACTCGCTCCGCTCACAAACACTCTACTAGACTCGCAGACACTCGCTCCCGCTCACAAACACTCTAATAGACTCGCAACCCCTGCTCCCGCCTATAGAGCTTCGCTTACTCGCGAACTCTGCTCCCGCCTATAGAGCTTCGCTTACTTGCAAACTCTGCTCCCGCCTGTAGAGCTTTGCAAACTCGCAGCTCCCCCTGCTCACTGAACTAATTCTAACTAGACAATCTGACAACACCTAAACCCTAGGTGGTGATTCACTCTGACTGAACTTTGAGAAAACTGAAAATACAAATTACAGTTTGAACCCTAGGGCAAAATATAGATTGACAGTTTAAAATATTTTTGCCCTCAAAATAAATTTGGCCTAAAAAACTATTTCAATAAAACACTGGCCCAAATTTAAAATAAAACTAAATTAAAACCTTATTTTAAAAAGAAACCTAAACCCTAATTAAAAACCGACCGCCCCTTTCTATTTTATTCAACCCGTTCTATTATTGGCCGATCAAGTTGCTTCACCCCTTCATGTTATAAGCCCGATCCTCTTTTGTTCTCTCTGGAGATTAAAAATGGCGACTCTCGTCCCCTTTTTTTCTTCGATCTGGAAACTAGGGCTTTGACTCTTCGATTCTTTGTCGCTTTGAATTGGGGCTTTGCGAAGCTCCGATACTATTTCGATCGATTGTTGGTTGTGCGCGATTTATCCTGGCTCGATCGATCTCCTGTTGCTTTCTTCGGTTGCTTCGATGAGTTCGACAATTGCTTCGAGGTTAGATTTTTATCACTGTTGCTCTTCGATTTTTGTATTCGAACTCCTATGGATATGCCGATGATGATTGAGGTTATTTTGCGTTCGTATGATTTGTCGTTGAAGCTCATACCTTTTTGCCGATGATGATGTTGGTTTATATAGGAGTCGAACTCCATAATTTTCGTTCGTCTGATTGTTTCAAAATATGTGCTTTGGCCGTTTGATCATTGTTGGATGATTGCGATTTTCCTTGACTTGTTCATATACGTATATTTTTCGTATATATTTGCTTGATCTCCACGGTGTTGAATTTGAGTCATTCACCACGTCTCTGACCTGTTCCATATGCGTATATATTCGTATATATTTTCTGGGCTGACTTGATTTTGAGATTATTGGCTTTGACTTTTTTTTTCTGTAGCATACTCTTCGACATTGCTATCCTCTTCTCTGTGAATTATTTTTCTCTGTGATATTCTTCTCTGATATTGTTCATTCTTGTAATATCACCTGTTGTACACTATGTACTTGCACATGGTTGCAGTGGCTTTGTTGATGTTCATCTGGTTCGGGTCTGCACCCCATTTGCATTCACTGTTGTAGTTGTTGTTGTGTCCATATTGTAGTTGTAAATGCACCATAGCTTGTTGTAGCTTTACTGAGTGGCATGTACGATCTTGTAGACTGTTTTGAGCTTGTTTTCATTGGTTTTGTACATTTTTCTCTAGTCTGATTTGGTGCATTGTGTATCTGCTTTGCCTTTGATTCATGCTGTGTCTCTCGAGTTCTTTGATTTGGCATTTGCGTCTGTTTCACTGTCATGGCCAGTTTACTTGTTTGAGTTGGATTTGGTCTTGAGTGATAGTGCCTTGTCTTGTTGCAGTTTGATTATGTGATGATGAACTTGAGTTGAACCTGTCGAGGTTTGACCTTGTGCACTCGAGTTGGCGAGGCGGTGCACACGTGTACAAATGTATGCGTGTGTATCGCAGCCACTCGAGACTGTCCCTGAAAAAAAAAAACTGATATGCACATATATTGCACAGTCAAAAATGATGACGAACAACCCAAATAACTGAGGCAAACAATATTTTCAAAATCATCGTTTCTTTCAAATTGAATTTGCAAAAATATTTCTTTTTCAATTTTACTGCGTTTGAAACTATTTTTGCAGATTGCTCAAATGCTGGAATCCGGACTGGTATATAGTTGAAGATCAAATATGAGTGTGAGCGAAATGTAGTGAGGAAATGATGTAAAATCGAGTTGTGATGTATTCAGAAAATTGTACAGTTATTGTGAGAGTGTGAGTGTGTACTATTCAAAAACTTTGTAATGACAATGATATGAATAAAATTTCTTTTTGAATTCCAAATTCCGTTGTTATTTAATTTTATTCAGTATATTGTCATTTATTCTGTGAAGTATGAAATAGTACAATATCAAATACATTTGTATGAATATATATGTTTATTATCATCAAACAAAAACTATATAACGATCATATAATCGCATATTCCACATATCGAAATTCTACAAAGGAGATAGTGTTACCGAACTTAAACAAGTAAGTGATGTCGAATATCAACAATGGGATGCCGAAATTACATCAAGGTAGCATTATCAAATCTCTGGATCCTAAGCCATGACACATGTCAACCATTCTGCATGGTTGCATCCCTGCAAACAGACTCCATCAACAACCAAGAGGGGGGTTCTTTCTTTCTCTATTACTCAAGTTTTAAAGTTGTGAATCCTAAATTGAATTAGAAATTAGAGACGATTGTAATTTTTGGACTTTTTACATATAGGGCTTGGACAATTAACTTTGCATAACATACTTCTATCAAATAAGAATATTTGATTGCCATTGAACTTTTGACGTGCATATGGCTCATATTTGTACTTGGACTTGGATGATGGACAAGCACATGACTGATCTGTGGACTTGGACTTAAACTTGAACTTCCATATAACTCCAAGCATGCATAAGGCTATTTAAGCCATTATCCAAATCAACCTTAATTTGCCTTGCATACTTTAGTTAGTGAAGAAATTTGCTAACAGACATCATAAATTTGTTCATATTTTTTGTATACTCATTTCCTTCTTTGTTTTCATCATTTTTATCATCATTATTTTAATCTTTTTTCTCCACCTCGTTATTATTACCAACATTTATTTCATCTTTATCTACAACTTCAATATCATCATTGTTATCATCCTCAACATCGTCATCTTCATCACCTTCATTTTTTATGCTTGTTTCCATCTTCATTATTATTTTCATCTCCATCATCATCTTCATCATCATTGTCCCCATCATCCACATTTCCATCACTCTCTTCTTCATCAGAATCTTTATCTTCATCATTATATTTGTTACCCGACTTTTTTACCGAGCAACTTAGAATTGAATCTGGAAGTTAGGATGAAGACGAAACGCTTCCAGGATTTCAGAATATGCTAAGGAGAGTAATAGGAAGTGGACTCAATACTTGACAGTACAAATGGGGTCAAGAAAACATGTCAATACCAACCTCTTTTAGGTTGACATCGATAATTCTTTATGTTCCGTGTGGGACTCGAGAGCTATGACAAGTGGATGACTGATTGGAGTGATCGCCTCACGATGCATTTTGAAAGAGTTGGAGAACAACTCCAAGGAAGTTCTGAAGGAAAGAAGACAAGTACTATAAATATCAAAACCTCTTAGAAAAAAGATGATTTCTAAGGAAAAGTGCTCATAGCTCAATGGATTGAAGATAGAAGATAAAGGGAATGAAGATAGAGTGGCCATCGCCCATAAAATCAAATCGATACTAACCATTTCTAGTCGGTGAAGAGATGAATATTCAGCTCTGGGGATTCCACCTTCCTCTCCCATATTTTTGGATTTGAAGTTTGACCTGTATATTGAGATCTAGAGATTATGTTGGACGATTTCTCTATAAATACAACAACTATGCCATTTGAAAAATGAATTTTTGGCATTTTCTTTCTTCATCTTCTATCTCTACTCATCTCTAGTTACTAAGGAAGTTTTCTTGTCTATTCTAGGCTGTTAGATCGGCCAAACCTTTGTACTTGTGACCGAAATTCATAATCAATAACAATACAATGGACGTAGGCCTTAGATTTGTCGAACGACTTTAAAAACTATCTGGTTTATTTACTATTTTCATTAGATCTCTCACTTTAATTCGTTTTTGGGTGTTATGCCATTTCCCGGCTTAACAATATTCATGTTCTTTTTAAGCCTCTTTATCTTCTTCATCCTCATGTTCTTCATCATCTTCATTTTATTGCTTTGTTTCTTCCGAATCTTCATTTTCTTTATTTTAAATACTTATTTTCTTTTTTCAAAGTAGTATTTTCCTTTTTCGTATTTTCTATTTGTATTTTTATGTCCTTCATTGTTTGTTGATTCTTTTATGTTATTCATCATCCACTGGAAATTTTCCTTTAGTTGATTTAGCTTTATTGAATTTTAGCTCCTTTGTCTTCCTTTATTTTCCTTTTTTCCACAAATTATAATAAATTTATTTTACTTTTGTCTTAGTTAAAAAATGAATGAGAAATATGTGTCTTGCAATCATTAAAGTAACCTAATTATTAACCTGGCAAATTTAAGTCGGGCAAATATGTGGCAAATATCTACAAGGCAAATATCAACTTGGTTGTTATTTGCCTGGCAAGTACTTATAAGAAAATTTTGATAGGTTATTTTTTGTTTGTAAATATTTTATCAAACAAATTTTCTAATAGTGTGTATAATAAGGTGATTATTTAAATGATTATGGAGATAATGTTTAATATATAATTAGCTAACATTTTTGACTAATCATGTGATTTGGTGCAGTTAATATATAATACTATATATTATATTTTTGAAGAAATGTTGTATCATTGCAAAAGATGTTGTCAATTGTTTGCCTGGTAAATATTTGTATGGCAAATGTTTGCATGTCAAATGTTTGCATGTCAAATATTTGCATGGCAAATATGCCAATCATTTTTCATTATAGAATTTTCTTGATAACTTTTTTAGAGATATTATTTCTATCGGGTCACAAAATCAGTACTGCACACAAATAGTAGATTTTTTTACAATATAAACTACAAAAAATAAAATGAGTTATTAGAATTAGTAGCAACAAAATTACACAAGCGCATATTTCTCTTGAATTTTCTTTGTTTTTTCCGACTTGTTTCTTTAAATGCTTCCTATTTTTTATTAGCTATGAAACTGTTTTCATTTGTTTCTGTTTATAAACAATAACATCGACACTAGTGTGAATGAAGAGTTTGCATTCAAAAGCAAATAAGCTGACAGTAATACATTATTATTAGTCTCACTTTGTCTATTGTATCTTCTACTTTTTCCCTTTAAAGCTCTGTTTAGGCTTGGTTCTGTTTCTTTTGCTTTATCATTTTCCATTCATCAAAATATTTCTATTTGAACCTCTTCATTTCAGAGTTCATGTCCATGTCCTTTAAATGAGATGTTGTGTCAATTGTTATCCCTTCATTTTTCCATCCAAAAATTAATGTGATTCCATTTTCTTTCAAAATTGCTTTCATTTCTACAGAATGAAAACAATTATCTTTTATTGAAAATGCATCCATCATCAAACCTATCGAAGTTAATTCTTTTGTTATGTCTTCATTTGTAATAATTCCTTCTATGTGTTTTTTAGAAGAAGCTTCTTTTTGCTAAATTCTATATCAATGCATGGAAAGAATTCAAGCTGCTTCTATATCTTTCTCCAATATCCTTTTTCACCTCAATCTATTGTTTTTTAACTGTTGTTTGTTTAGCACTGCATTTAGTTGATTCAATTGTTGGAGCTTTGGTTTCTTCTTCTATTTCAACTGCATATGTACCTTGAGCATGTTCTTTTACTTATTCTTCTTTTGCTTCAAATGTATTTTGAGTAGATTGCTTTTCTTGTTCTATATCTATTGTAGATGTATCTTGATCTAATTCTTTTACATGTTCCTTTTCAGATGCAGATTTTTCTCAAGCTGTTTTTATTGCTTTTTCCTTTTCGCAGAAGTAGGTTTGCGTGCAAACATTTTATATTTTCGTTGTTGTCGATTTTTGTTGCCATTACCTTATATCTTCTTTTTGGTACCTAAAGATTGTAATATTGATAACTTGATGTCGTATATATAGATGGCAAATATTTGCCTAGCATGTTAGTCAAGCAAATATTTTCCTTTTACCTTTTTACTATTAAAAATCTAATACCAAAATTAACACTAGCAAATATTGCAATTGTAGATATTTGCTTGGTAAATATTGACATATTCCACTTTTCCATATGATGTATACTACAACTTAATCCAATCAATAACTAAAACAATTCAATGCAAATATTTTCTATTCTCATTTTTTCAAGCAAATGTTTCTAATATTTGACATTTTCAGTTTTTAAAGTAAATGTTTTCTAATTTATCAAGCAATCATTATCCAAAATTATTTATGGAAAATATTTGGTTAGTTCTTCTATAAATGTATCATAATATTTCAGCCAATCATTATCCAAAATTATTTATGGAAAATATTTGACATTCTTAGTTTTACTTATAAATATATACCACAATTTCAACATATCATCAATCAAAACCGTGTATGGAAAATATTTGACATTTTCAACATTTACACTAAAAATTTTCTAATGTACCAAACAATTACTTTTTTGTTTATGGCAAACATTTGTCATTCTCAATTTTTATGCAAATATGTACTATAATTTCAATCTGTCATCAAACAAAGCTATATATGGTAAATATTTGACATCTTCAATCTTTATAGTAAAGTTTTCTAATATTTCGATAAATCGTTATCCAAATTACTTATGGCAAATATTTACCAATCTTGGTTTTTCATGAAAATATATACTACAATTTCAATTTGTCATCAACCAAAACAATATATGGTAAGTATTTGACACTTTCGGTCTTTATAGTAAAAAATTACAAATGTTTCAAGCAATAATTAATTGCTTATGAAAAATACGTCATTCTTAGTTTTCTATGTAAATGCATGTACTAATTTCGACTTACTAATTTGCACAATTTTGTCTGACAAATATATTGATAGAAAGAGCAGTGAATAATCAGAATTTCTAATTAATTCACCTTTTCTTCTTTATTCTTTAGTTAACTTGAGTGTTTTTCGTAGTTTCTAAAGCACTGAATTTCCCCTTTCATAAATTTCCAAATATTTTTCATTTTCGAATATGTTTCAGATTTATGGTTTTGAGGTGAAGTCGTTAGTGATTACTGGGATGAATATGCTTTGAAGATGAGTTAGAGGAAGATCAGCAGTAAATTCGACAGAGTTTTTGAAGGAATTGTTTTAATTTCATGGTATGATTTATGAACATGACGAAAAGTTTTTGAGTAAGGTAGTGGTCTTACAGATGACAGTTAAGGATTATTATGGAAATTAGATTAAATCATTTAAAAAGAATAATATGTTCTATAAATTGTAAATCGAAGGTACTTGGGTATTATTATTTTTAATAGTTTGGATATGGGTAAAATATATTTGGAGAGTAAAAATATAGGTCACATTTATATCTTATTCTATAACAAACCGCATTTTAAGGGGCCCCAATTTCAACTAAATCGAAACCCAACTCCATTAGGACACAGATCGTTGGTTTTGGTAACTTTTAATAAACATAAGTATATCAAAGAGCGATCAATATAAACTAATAGCGGAATAGAATAATATAATATAACATAAATACTGACTGAGGCTACTACCTTGGAATCAATAGTATTCCTTTGACAATTAATTGCCTTGTTAGCATGGAGCAAGAACAGAAGACTTCACCATCTGTCGTTCTCATTTTGCACAAATAGTCCGTTCCTCTAAATCTATCATGTGGGTTATAATGAGCAGAGGGTCAGAACAATGTCCTGGTGACTGGAAATTTACATACTTTTCTCATAACATTAATTTATGCTGATTGATTCCTATTTAAGTGTTATGTCTATTTTTTATGGCTAATTCGTTCAATCCTATATGCACGTACGATATGCATATCCTCATTCGAGGTATGTGTGTGTGTGCGCGCGCGCACGCGCGTGCGTGTGTATGCCTATACATATATGTCTAAATGTTGTGCTATCCAAAAAAACCATTCACTTAGTACTTCTTGAATAGGGAGGATGCAAACCCAACGGCCATTTAATACCTCAATCCTGAAGTGAGCCCTCTATAACATAATCACTAGTCACTCAGTTCTAGCCATAAAGACCGATTACCTCAACATACGACTTTATAATTAAATTACAAAAGCATCTTAATGACTCGTCTAAGGGTTAAATAGCCGACCTCCGACAAAAAAACAACTAACTAATTAAACTTTGAAGTCTATGCGTATCCCATATGGATTCTACACCAGTACGAAGTGAAAGTCATCAAGGCATAACCCGTGCTTTTCTACTGATCGCTCAGGACCACTGGTAGTCATAGCCTATATGCTAGCCCTACTACTAAATACCGGTCCAACAACAATACTGACATAGCGCGCTGACCTTCCACAACTGAAAAATGTTTAGATTAAAGTAATGTAAGTCAAGGAAGATGCCCCTTTCAATTACTTAATACCTCTTATTAAAGATGAAGCAGACCTCATTTCCCCAAAAGTACTAAGCCATTTAGTACTTCAAATCCAAGGTGATCCCTTGGTTTATTTTCCTTTACCTATATGCAACTGCATATCCCTTTCTCACGGGTCCCGCGATTGGAGAAGTCCCACATCAGCAGTAAGTATACACAACTGGCGGCAGCCTCTAGGTGAAGGGAATACTTCTGTTATTTAACTCTACTGACCTCGCATCCAAACCCACTAAACCAAACCGGCCATCCTAAATCTAAATTGGGCTAGGCCCTTTAATTTATGCTTGTTCTAAACATATAAATAAAGCTGTATAATTTCCTACTATAAAAATTGTACTGCCTTCCAGCATTTAATTCCTACCTTATACGCTTATTTATTATATTCCATAAATGTCAATTATCCGTACTAAATTGTCAATATTATTATCATTGGAAAATTTCTAATAACATTTATTTATTCATTCTAACTCAACCTAGTTAGTCAATTTCCTTTTCCCATAAATGTCATGTTAAATCCATTAACCAGTCCCATTAAATGCATTTATGTTCTCATTTCATGTAACTTCCAATTAACTACCCATTTATTTCCCTATTAATTTTGGAGTTACTAGCACTTTTCCATCTACACCTCTCAGTCCTATAGTTTTATATGCTATTAATAACTAATACGAATATTGTCGTAAATTATGCTTGTATATATTTTTTATTTTAATTAGTAAGCGTAGTTATACACACACACACACACACACACATATCTACATACATACATACATACATATACCTATTTCCAACTATTAATTCCTAAACTAGAACATTCATTTCCATGTTTTAATTTATCAGAGCTATACTACCTAAAAGGATTACGGTTATAGCTTTTCATAAATTAATCAAAAGTGAGACCTTACTTTATTTGAAATTACAAGGAATTGTATCTTTTCCTTTATTGAAATAAACAGTGCAAACGACAGGGGAGAACATCCAAACTTTACACAACTCTTTCATCTTTAGTATATTCCTTATTATTTCAAAATGCACTTTTTATGCATTTGTGAAACTAGAAAATTTATGGAAATTACACAGAAATAGATACAACTAAATTATACCCCGCTTCCTATAAATTGAAACATAGAAATTCACATTCTAAGTCAAATTAAGGAAATCTAAACTAATACTAACAATGTACAAGCCAACAACAAAATTGGTATAAACTTTATAACTTTATCAACATTCAACTTTAACAGGTTTAAGGACTGATTTCCAAATTTCTAGATCAGGGTGTAAATAGCATTCCTATTCCAATCTCCAATCCTACAAAATATGCAGATGATATTCCTATATGTTCGTTTTAAGCCTACAACTCATCTGATCTTATATAGACGTAGCAATTAAATAAAATTCAACAATATAAATTTCAATGTTGTAAATAAATTATGTAATTTCCCACTCACCTTTCAAGCTTTCCAAATCTCCCAAATCCGAACCCATCCCTTTAATTAACTCCTTTTTCTTTTATATCCAAAAGAATATGTATAACAAGGTATATACATACTATTAGAATTACAGACTTGAGATGAGATTTGGGGTTAAAGGGAATATTTTATAATTATAGAAATTACCTTTTTCTTTCACAATGTTGACTCGCTTCTTCTCTTCTTCTCTTTTATTTTCCGCCCTTCTTCGATTTGATAAATATATAATATTTTATAATTTATAAAAATAGTGGAGAAGGGAAAATGGCAGAGCTTTTCTGCTTTAATTAGAAAATATGAGAATGGAAATGAGGGGTTAGAACTATATTTATAGGCGCTTGAATCAATCATATCAATTAGATTAAAATAATTAAATCTGAGCCGTTCGGTCAAGATTCAACCTTAGCTGCCACTATAGTCCTGGTCGACTGCTCCTCTATAGACAATCGACCAGCCCATGAAGGGGGTCGACTGGTGGGGTCTACATTAAAATTATTTCTTTCCTATTTTTGTTTTTTTAATTATTTTCATTCCGAAAACTTCAAATGCTGATAAATTCTTCATTTGAACTTCGTGGTAAAACTCCAAATATGAAAGTTTCTCAGAAAATCTCCATAAACGTAATTGTGCAAGTTTCATAGCTAAATTCCGACATTTGCTAAAATTCTATTTTTGAGTCTTAATAATTATTTATTAATTACCGTAAATTTTACAGGGTGTTACATTCTTCCCTCTTAAAATAATTTGTCCCGAAAATTCCCCAATGATTGAATCATGGGGCATAACACCCAACCATCTTAAACTAACCAACCAAGTAGCGTACAACCAATTTTGCTACCAAATGTGTACAAGTGCACTGTGTATCACAACGTATAAGACATGCATACATAATGATTCTAAATCGGCGCTATTCTATATGAATGCATTCATTTAAAAATATTTTAAAAATATGATGCAAACAACCTGTGTATACTGGAAGTTCTATATGTATGCAAGTTTTCAAAAATTGAAAATCCATTTTCAGATATTAATTTCCACTCTCCTACTAGTAGGACTATGGTTCCACCAATTTTGCATCAAATTCCTACCATCCAATAATCTAACACTGAAAATTTTCATTTCCTAAACCTTTACTCCTATGTCGAAAAAGGAATTTAGACGGGGAATTTTACATTCCCATCCTTCTAATGGGTACCGATTCTGTCGTACCTTGGAACTTTCTCTATCGCCCTCGAATCTTCTCCAGTTTTTTTCAAGCACAATATGCATAAGGAGGTTCATTTTTAGATTCTAAAATGGAATTAACATTAAAATAAGTTTCATTTTCTATAAATAAGGTGTAGAAATAGAAATTCCAAGGCTAAAACAGTCTTTTTCCTTGTTATCGTCTGCATTTAATCTACTATCACGCTTAATGCACCGTTAAGTTTATATCCACTAACACATCAATCTTCCTACATTAAGCATGTGGCATTTGAAAACTAGAAATTCACATTTCTAAGGAAAAAACCTATTCCTCCTTCCAATTGAACTTACAAAATGGTTTGAAAACTCAAATTCTTAAATCCATTTTAACACCATTTTTCTTTCAAAACATTTGAACAGAAGTTTTCAAAAGTATTTAAACACAAAATTTTCAAAAGCATTTAAACAATCAAGCCACACCTAATGTAATTGGGGCTTGGTCAATGAATTGATGCATATGATTGACCCTAACATTGCACAATAAATCCTAGACTTAGAAAACCTATTCCTTTATTCGAAACGATGACATACTAGCCTATTTGTAAATTTTATCTTTTAGGGCACATGGATAATGACCCATGATTTTGCAATAACTTAGCATATCTTAAATAAATTTTTAGTCTTTCATTACATTTACCATTAGTTAAATGTCTAGATGAGATTTCTATTTATATACTATTTCTCCCAAATATATAATAGAGGTTAACATATCCAGAAACAACAGTATAATAAATAAAAAGGAATACATCTCATTATATATCGTATGCGTTATTTTATACAATGAGACAACTAATGGTTACAACCCAAACAACCTAAAGAAAGGAACGAATGCTGAAAGAAAAACGACAACATAAACTACTAACCCTAATACTTCCTATGAGCTATGGGATGGCCCCAGATCACGTATAGGAGCTCGAGCCATTGCCGCGACCCCTGAATGGGCATAACAAGGCAGCTATGCACTTGATCTTATGGCTTTGACACCGTTGCTCATCTTATATCTCCCATAGCTCGACCTCGATCCGGAGCTAAGTGTCTCGGATCACCATTAGCTTAGGGTAGTGAAACCCTACCTCACCTACTGCGGTTGCACCTCCATCGCCGATGTCGTTATCTTTGCGGGTCGGCTCTGCTATCCCCATTCTCCAAAGGGAGGCTCTACCAAATAGGGCAGAGTCCTTCTTTTGAACCTTCTCTCTATGGAGGTTCGCTCCATATCACGTAAAGACACAAGTGAAAAGATGGCAATACGAATAGTAACTCGATGGAGCCCCTACTTCTGGCTCCATATAGTTGCTCATTATAGTGCAAGCCCAGTTCGCTACCGTATCACCCACGATGGCATAGGTGGCCTTCTACACCAGCGGATAAATCTGGTCAAAGATCTCCGTCTTCGAAATGATGTTCTCCTTAACAATACAAACAACGAAGTGGATTATAGGCTGCAAGTTGTAACACGCCCACCTCTATAATGCTGAGAACAGGCTTTTAAATCTCCCCGAGATGGCCGAGATGAAAAATCCGAGATATCAGCCAAAATCCGAGATTTGGCAGCCTATTTAGTTATAAGTGTTTTAAATATCGCCCGAGATAGCCGAGATATTTTCCCGAGATATTGGCCAAAATCCGAGATTTAAAACACTGGCTGAGAATAAGCGATATGGGGCACACACAAGAATATCCCCTTGGGTTAACAAAGGTACGTATTTAAACATCGAATAAATAACTTACATATATGTACATAGTATTGGCATAAAGCAATAAACACGCGTGCCTCCAGGATAGAACAATACACTCTAAACAATATATAATAGAAAATGCAGAGTCAATAATGCAGCAATAGATATAATATAACATATACAAGGAATGACATACGTCACAATGTCAAACACATACATAAGTCTATACAACACAAAATAATATACTACAAAATGTACTACAACACTGAATAACTAGCCTTCTTTATACCCTAAACAATACAAGTTGGTCATATTGTCCCTATACCTAAAAAGTCTCAGACTAACTCAAGTATTATATAAATAACATATGGGTCAGACAATGTCTAGAATGCAGATGTCAATATGAAATAACAATGGGCATAGTATAAACAAGGGCAATGCAAGTGGCACATACATATCCCAAGTGTCAAAAATCTCAAACCATGCATATAAAAGATGACTGATTCCCAAATAAGGTCGACTAACATATCAACAACATATATCAAGTGGGTGGAACAACAAAATATCCAATCTTAAATCAACACACCTATGACACAAAAGGGAATCAACCATCAACAAGCAAACAATCTAATGAGGTGCTATAAGTATGGTAGAGTATGTTTATATATCTCAAATTAGATATCCCTATTGGGAGCCTCACAGCACATAGCACACTCTAATGGGTTAAGAGGTCCTTGCCTCTAAATAAATGTCTAGGAGGTTATTTAAATATTATAGTATAGTCATATAGTCACACATATTCTATATAGGAGCTATATAGCATACATCACACTCCAGGGGATAGCACACAACACTTACTGCACACCCACCGTCTTAATTACTTCAAGTCATCATGAAACTACATCCATCTATGCTCTATGGTCATGTGCCTACTGCCCAATGGTAATAGCCTGTTTGGCTAGCATGACATCAAGGCAAATCATCACACAATCTAAACATCAAAACACAATACTTATATATATAATAAGGTGATGCCACGAAATTTGGGGCACGATTCCATGATCAGCTAACTAGGATGGACTCTAGTCTATCTTGATAAATAGCACATAGTACAAGTTGGTACACAATGGACCCTTCCTTTAGACACTAACCCATAAAAAAGAATGTCCCTTACTTACAGAAAGTAATCGAACAAATATCACGTAGATATCCCATACCATCCGGTGTTACTCGCTCGTTTACTCGATGCCTGTAAACTACACTCCATACCCATAATCATACCATATACCATAAATCAAAAGAGTAAACAAAATAGCATCACCAAATGTCACCTACCAGACGGTGTTACCGAATGTACCATACTAGATGGTGTTATCAATTTGTTTGCTCAACTTCCCCACAATCTAGAATTTCACACGATATTATTCTACATAACAAGTCCAAATTACCGAAGAAATATTACCGAAAGTCTCATACTAGATGGTATTATAACTCTGTTTATTCTAATTCCTCGTTATACAGAAATACAAACCATTCTTTATTCAATTGATTTGGAGGGGTTTCGAAGTAAATTTTCCCCAAAATCTAAGATATAATTTCAAAAATAAATATTTGCCCACCTCAATATTCAATTACAAGGAAATCTTTAATTTAAATCTTAATTCAATTTCAAATCACTTAAATTCCTTTTATAGATAATTCGTAACTTTGATACTTCTTTAATAATTTAAAATAATAAGTCCATGAAGTTCTATAATTTATAATTTCCTTTAAATAATAAATTTAAACATTTCCATATTCCTAATAAGGATTTAGAATTAAAATAATTTCCCAAAGTCATGCAAATGAAATTCCAAGCCATCATATTTGAAACCTGCATTTACAGTTCAAATTATTTAAAACTTCTATTATTGAAAAGTAATTCGTCAAGATAACACTTTATCTCATATAGTACCTTCCAAGATAATTCAAATCCCTTTATATATATAAAATAATCAAACAAGAAAATGTACTACTTTCAAAATTCATTTAACTATATATATATATATATATATATATATATATATTAGAATTCCATAAATAATAATTCGCATACAATAAATAAAATTGCATTCAACTTATTATTACTTCAAAATAATATTATATAAACTACCAATTTATTAGACCCAAAATAAAATTTACTTAGCACATTTAAAACATATCAAATTTCAACTTTAATTATTTTTATAATCAACAAGTGAATCAAAATATAACTATTAAAATCTAATTTATTTAACCAAATTCCTAAAATTCATCATTTATCAAACAATTTCAATTCATTAAATACTTAATACAATTTTCTTAAATAAATTTCTATCACAAATAATAATTTTAGTTTTAAATAATATCTTTCAAATATCTACTTCTTGTTCCCAAAAATATTTCATTTTCTTCAAAATCTTCTATTTCAATTTATTCATTCTATTCTGATCAATTACTAATGTGATCTCATCATAACAACGACAAATTGAAATTAGGTGATCTCATCCCAACAGCAATCAATTAAAATATGCAATTCAATGTCATCTAATTCAATCCATAACAATAAACACGCATCACCAAATAATCAACGAATTATAGAAAATAGTATTAGATCATATTGCTGAGTTATCACAATATAACTTAATCAAATAACGATAATATACCAAATCAATTATTTAACATCAACCATAATTCATCGCAATCTGTAATCAGTAAAACACACAAGGGGATAATCATTCTAAACATAGAAATGTGAGTTAAATAAGATAACGCACCAAATTGTCGTTGCTCCAAACCATAATTTTGGCCATCCAAGGTCTTACTCCATTGACATTGATATGTTGACATCCACGACATCAGCACATCACAGCCACCAAAATAGCCAAGCTTCGCCTAAACGTCACCAACAAAGCCTCTCATATCCACCAGCATTGCCAGCTCAAACTGTTGTCAGGCTCATGCGTACTCATAACCGCCTTTATTAACCACCAAGTCGCCACTAGGTCCAAACCCCAACCATTTGAAGCAGCTTCTGACTTGCTCTGGTCGTACGTCTTCCTGATGTGCACGTGTCTTTATGTCATGAGCACCCAACCCTCACCATGAAGGCATCAACTCTAGTGCCCACGTCCTCTTGACATCGTTGGGAAGGTCGCGAGCACCATTCGCCTATGCTAGACCTACTCGTGTCGATGCAATTTTTTTCAGAAAGGTCGTGATTTTTGGAGATTCAGGAATTAGGGCACAATCTATTGGGGAATGGGCTTGTGATGGTGAATAGGGGAGAATGCTCTAGAAAAGGGAGAATGATTTGAGTTATAACAAGCTTGGGCCTTGGTTTTGGGCTCCTTTTCAATTCAACTTCAAACTTAACTTTAAATTTTTGATATTTACTTATAAATACACTTTAGTCTATTTCAAATTAAGCTATACTTCATTAAACAAGATATATCTTAATAACCGTACAATTTCATTCAATTTGATGTCGTCTTATTAATTTTTCACTATTTTAAACATAAACAATCATTTACAATTTTAAAAGTATTTTGTATTCAAATAAATTTTTTATTCAATCTCAATATATTATTTGAAAAGAATTTTATTTTTAAAATATTAGTTTTCGAATATCGAATTCAAACAATTTTATTTTGATAAGATTTATTTATTTATACAACGTAGAAAGTAAGGTTGTTATAGACTTTCCCCTTAAGAAAATTGTGTCCTTGCATTTTGCCTATAAGGAAACATCAAATACAACTCCTATCCTGACTTTCTTCATATTCTATAAACTTCTATCAAATCAAACTCACATAACACCTCTATGTGGCTCTCACATTCCAACTCATCTTATCATATGCTACTATCCCAAATAGATTTAATTAACAACTTTCTATTTTCGCATAAGATATATTTTTGTGAAAATTTTCTAGGTGCCGAAATTTTTTGGAAAATTTTGGCTGAGTCTTCTTTGTACGGATAATGTTTTGAAAAATCAATACACAATATATCACAAATAATATGAATTCCAATCGATGTGGCATCTTGAAACAGGGGAAATAAGTTAATATCGTAATATATATCGACATACCGTAAAAACGTACCCTTTTATTAGCGTTTCAAGCAATTTACCTTATTATTTAGCGAGCAAAAGAAAACAAACATTGCCAATTCGTCCAAATATGCCTCTTTAACACCTATACTTAACCCAAGTTTGAATATCAGCTTTATATAAGGAAGTATTATAAGTATACATTCAGGAAATGTAAAGGAAACACAACATACATTTACATAACCCGCTTTCCAATAAAATTTCCAAGGTCGAAGACACCAAATCAAGCTATGTTTTAAAAGAATGATTTGTCACATAGTGTGTTAGCTTCCCGAACAACTTTCGGGTTGCAAAAATATGGATTACAACTTGAGTTACGGTAGAATCTCCAAACAATAGCAGTTTAGATTTTTACAAAAATACACAGGCCCACTTAAGAAATATGTATTTTTGGCCTTGAAAAGATCAAAATTTTGAGAAACAACAAAAAGTTGTAGCTTATGTTCTTAGCCTTCCAGAACGGGCAAGATCATCGAAATCGGACAAACCGTTTGAAAGTTATGGGCATTTGAATATAGCGTTGTTATATAGTGTTTACATTTTCGGGATAGCGAGCTTTTCCCTTACTAACTCATGTTTAAATCATCAAGAACTTCAAAATTTTGTAAAGTGGTACATAGCAGAGTCACCACTTATAAACATTTCTTACTAATGAAAGAAGAATCGACGAAATCAGATCAAAACTACACAAGTTATGACCATGTTAGTAAGGACTATAATCCTTTTTTTCAAATAGGCTTAGAAAATGTCTTTCAAATGATTCCAAAGAAATTTATCAACCTATCATTACATTTACAAATCTCTTCCGATACTAATTTATATCGCTTCTTTATATATATATATATATATATATAGACACACACCCCACTCTCATTTCAAGAATTTTCTAGTAATTTGAAACCAATTTTTTCCAAAACTTCCATTGAACCTTTTCAAAATAGTGTGTGTGTATTCTCTAAAATTTCACTTTACTATAAAACTTTCAAAATCAAACTCTATTCCAAATGTTCATGAAATACATTTTTATTTAAAAATTACTTCTTCTAGTTTTATGAAAATTACATGAAATATTTTTCACTTTCCTTTGTAGACATTTTCCAAAATTCTTGTTTATTCACAGCATATATTTCTTAAAATAATAATATTCTCATTTATACTTTGTAATAATATATTGGTTTCAAAATTTATTTTAAGTTAAAACTTATACATACACCAGCTATTATTCACTTCTCAAAATATAATATCCATTTCAAAATAATGAATATAATTTTCTTAAAAATATTATTTCAACTATTGGTTTTTGATATTGCTCAAAATATATTACTTCTCTTCAAAACAATACATCAATTTTAATTCTTATTTAATCTGTATCCAAACTCCAAATTTTACTCCATTTTTTTTAAACACACACACAAACTCTTTTATATCACAATGCATCATATCACTAAAATATATATTCATAATCACTCATCCAAGTCACGATTGTTTGCACCAAAAATGCGCACAAACACCCAATAGGAGTTTTAAAGAAAAAAAACTGAAGAATATAAAATAATAACAAGAAAATAGCAGTAAATCGAAAGAATAACACGCACACAACAATTTATAATGGTTTGGCATTGCTCACCTACGTCCACTTTGAACAAATTGCTTTATAAATTAATTTATAAACTAAGTACAATAGGGATCAGATGAAAATCCTTAGTTATAAAAAGTATAAAGCATCTAGCAGCATAAAGATCCTAAAAATGAACAACCAGATATGTATTTATAAATGAAGATGGGCAAATATCTCCCTGAAAATTCGACAGAAGGACCTTAAGAACCATATGGAGCCACAAGAGGGATCTCATGACCTGATTCCCAAAGAAGAGGGATCGATACCAATTCTTAGTTTGGTCGAGTTTCGAGGTGCCATCCTTATGGTTGCTTCCTCATGCTAAAATATGCTTAGCCTCTAAATTTCATGCCAATTGGATCTGTAACTTGAGTTACTGCTTGTTCTTTGCTTTAATAAAGAGTGCTTGTTGATCCCTACCAAGGGACGAGTGTCGATCCCTCTAACTTCATCTTTTTGAGGTGCGATCCCTAGGGAGGCTCCCTAAGGTCCCCATATCTTGCTCACAAAATTTCATATGCATTGGATCTTGAGATATTGATTGTTTTCTATTGAAATGCTCTTACTCCCTGAAACATACCGATCTCTATCATGGAAGTCAATTTATGCCTATCCCTCCTATATGTTGAACCATATTTCATACTTCGAACATTCTGCCTTGCATATCTATCAACTCCATTCAACCTTGACTTCATGTTATCATCTGTACTTGGCTACTGAGACCCACAATCATCACCTTGGACTCATCGACCTTGATAGCAGTCGAATCTAACTTGTGCAATCGGTTCAATATAGCCGGCTCAAAATGTCGAATAACACTCTTGTCCCCCAAAGTAGGTCTTATGATGAACATGGCGTGCTTTGAATTGAAGCAAGTTAGAGTCATCGAAAAGAAATCCGTCCAGTTTTCTGAATAGTCACTATCCCTCTGTCGAATTAATTTCCTAAAGTGTTTTATCCCTCTTTGTTTGTCGTGACGCTTGGTCGACCTCCGATAGTATAAATCCAGGGTTATATTTCATCAGTCGAGATATATAAGTCCGGTTCCACGAAACTAATAAGCTTTGGTTATCTAGTCCAGCCTCAAACTTGAAGGTTTCGAGTTTGATTTCAATTTCTATCGATTTCAAATTTGAACTTTTTGACCCTACACGTGCACATTAAGATACACGTTCTTGTCGTTGGCTCCTGGACGTGTTTATATGCTTACGGGTCGTCGCCAATTTTCATTGAGTAAGATGTAATTTCATTACATTTTGAACATACGTGCTTTGAATAATTTACATGCCTATGTTTGTTTACATACATGCTCATAGTCGATCCTTCTTCTTTTCTTCTTTCTCTCCATTTTCCCTTTTTTTTACGTTTACAAGGATCGGGATATTTCTAGCCGATCCCTCTCTCTTCTTTTTTATATGCATGGTCATAGGGATCGGTATCTTTTTAGTCGATTCCTCTTCCCTTCGCTTTGAGTCAAAACCATGAGCCGATCCCCACGTCCCCATATATAAACTAACATTCCTCCTTTCCATCCTTACTTATTTCATTTCCCTACCATCCCTCAAAACACCGAACCTTTCTCGTTCCTCCATTAAACTGATCCCTCCTTTCCTTCTTCTTCCCTTAACTTCGAAACGAAATCTTTCTGCAATTCAATTAGCCCTTACAAACCCACTTCCCCTTACCTTCCATCTCGATTATCTCTGAGCCATTCGCCACCACCTCTAATATATATTAGTTTTTCTACCTTTTAGCTTTCGATATTATGATAAGATGATGGATTCCATGCCATTAGCAACTAGGGTGGAGCTTGAAGCGGTGATGAAATAATAGCCGAGGTTGCTTGGAAGAGATGGGATATGGAATATGGAAGATGAAAGGGTTCGGCAGAGCAGAAAAGGGGGAGGAAGAAAGGAGTTCACGGCATAAGGTTTGGTCGAGTAAGTTGAAGGATAACATGTTAGGTAGAGGAGGGATCAGTAGGAATTTGGTGTATGGTGTGGGTATACAGATCGGTAAAATAGTTGACTGTAGGGATCAGTTGTTTGGTTAAATAGGAGAGACCAATGGTGGAAGTTTGGTGGAAGGTTGAAAATACTGAAGTAGAGGGATCAGTAGAATTGGTTAGCGTGGTGGGATTGGCATTTTTGTTAAAGGAAAGGAATCAGCATCTTTCATTTAGAGAGAAGGTTCTATTGTACTGCTCTGGGATAGGGATCGACAAATAGGGATCTGGTAGGTTTCCCTTGGTCGTCAAACTGAACAAACGGATGTTTTCGACCCATCGGTCGACCTTTTCTCTGATGTTCCCGTCCATCTAGCAGAAGATATTAGTCCTACCCCTGACGCTATAGAAGGAGCTATATTTTTAGATAACCTAAGAGATTCTCAAGCCCCCAAAATTGGTGAGGCCGCTCTTCACAGACTATGTTCTAGGCATGAGATTCCCTTCGAAGACGTTTCGGTTCCTTCGATGAACGACAGGGCCCATTCACCCCCGGAGGGGTATACATCATGCAATAAGCTCATGTGCTAGGCCGGATACGTGCCACCCTTCAATTCTTTCATCCGAGAGATGCTAAAATATCTTGGAATAACTCCTACTCAACTACACCCGAACAGCCATGCCTTTCTCTATGGCACTTACTTAATATTTATAAACGTCATTTTCCGCCCGCCAACTTCTGAGGACATCAGGTTTATTTACAACTTCAAACGATTGACAGGGAGTATTTCCTACATATTCCTTAAGCCTTTGCCCAATTTTCAAGTCTTAATGGGTGCTGGGAACAAACTCAGCCTCTTCAAACATGAATGGCTTTATGTTTGATGTCTGCCTGGCTTTGCAAGGTGATCGTTGGAAGGACATAAGTGTCGTCATCGCTCTATTATCAAATTCTTTAACCCAGGTCATAACCTGAATCAACTAACATTTTAAAATCTATAGGTGTCCATCCACATCCAGAGGGCGATAGTTTTTCATGAGAAATCTCTGCAATTCATGCCACTCCGGTCCAAGACAGGGACATTAGACTTCTTGTAACCGACGAATGGTTATCTCTGTTCAGGTTGTTGGAGGAAGGTCGCAGCATTGGGCTTCCAGGAAGCGCTACGCTACTAGGATATGTTGCAAAACAAGATGATGATATCAATAACCCTGTTGTGCCCCCAATCGAGGGGACTCAGGATGACGCCGAAGAGGTCAAAATTAGGAATGCCGAGACCAACGAGCCTGGAGATGCTGATGCAAGTCCAGGAAAAGCACCCATGGCCGAACTGTCACAAGGTGCGCAACCTCACATGCCAGCTAGGAAAAGAAAGAAGCTTGCATATAAGCTCCGTAGGAGAAAACTGCTAAGGAGCCTGAGTTTGTTATCACTTCCGTTGACAAAGAGTCGTCTTCCCAACATTTAGAAAGCTCGATGAAAGGGTTTTTAAATCTCCAAATCCCTGATGATATCATGACTTATGCCTTCCCCAATATCAGCGTTGAGGGGCCCAATTCTCCCACCAGAAGCGGTGATGGCATTCTTCCCACCGGCAAAGGAGAGAAAACTCCTATGAGCAAGATTGCAACTACTGGTCCGTCATGGGACACTAGGACACTCACAATTACATGCACTTCACAACACGATCTCCATCTACCTTTTGTATAATGGTCACTTACACATTTTTGTTTGATTTTTGTAGGTGTGATGTCTCAATCCTAAGCTTTTGATCAATTGAGGGGCTGTTCGATGCAATACGGATCCAAACGTGATTCATAATCGAGTAGGCATAGAGAGGGGGATGACAATCGAGAAAGAAGTCGTTGTTTGAGGGAATCTTCATCTTCTAAGCATAAGTCCCAGTCTTGGTCGTCCCATCAAGAAGTTCAACCTAATCTTCCTATGCACAGTGGCTATCAGACCTCTTTCCATGGTCCCCAAGTTGCTATACCGCTTGAGCAATATTCTGGTTCCTCCAGTTCCAAGCAGTCCCATGACCGCAAGTCAATCAAATTTACACTGCGACTCCTGAAGCTTCTACAGCAGAAAAATAGGTCGAACTTAAGATCAATTTTCCAAAGATTTGTTTCGATGGGCTTAAGTTCCTCCTCTCCATTCATACAATCCCAAGGAATGCTATGGCAAGTTCTCTCACATGCATTAATGATGCTTTTGTTCAACATGAACCATTCCAGCACTTAGTAGAAAAGATCTCTGAGGTGTCTATCGAGAAACAGCATGAAATCAATCGTCTCAAGCTAGAGGCGATCCATGATAAAGTTATAATTAAACATCAAGACCATGAGATCTCAGATTTGATGGTGAAGTTGACCATAGCCGAAAAAAGTGTTAAGGAAACATCTGAAGCGGTGAGTCATTTAGAGGCTGCCCACAAAAAGAAACTCGATGTTGCCCTCAACCGCAGCGATGCGCTTGCTTTGGAAAAAGATACCTGGTAAATGGAGAAAAATATTTTGGCCCGCCACGTTGAGGAGCTTGAAGAACTTCTTAAGAAGGAGAGGGAAGAGAAAATTGAAGCTCAAGATGAATCGCAAAGATAATGCGAAGAGGCCATTGAAGCCCGGACTTTAAAGATTAAGCTTGATGGGAAACTTGCTCAAATTGAAATCCTTAAAGAAGAGACAGGGGAAACAGGCCGCAATGAGATGAGAGGACAAATCGAGGCCCGGGTAGAGGATGCCAAGGAAGCCGGTCAAAATGAAATTAAAGACATGTTCGATCCCCTTATCATTCAATACAATGCCAAAGTCCTTATCCACCACGATCTGAGCTTTCTTGGTGAGGGTTATCTTAAGTCGCTTGTCGAGGCCTGGGAGTACATTGTTGAAATGAAATAGATAACCCTCAACGAAGCTGATTTAGACAAAGAAAAACTAGTACGGGAGATTCTCCGTGGGGACGATCCTCTAGACAAGGCCTCTCTTCTCTTCAAGCAGCCGGAGCGTCACTTTCTCTCTGCTGGGATAGGATCTAAGCTACAATCTGGACTAACCCAGTTACCAATCTAAGGTGCTAACCATTATTCTAGAAGGGGGACTCCGACGAGAACTGAGAGTCTACCAGATGTAGGTATTCCGCTCTATTCTCCAATTTTCAAGAGATTTCGTTCTTCATATCCAATAGTCATAGACTTATCTTCTTTTTTCCATGAATCTACAGGTCTTTCGTGTCCCAGCCAAACTCTAAAAAGTGGTGCTGCCGTGGAGCAACAATCGACATCAACTAAGATTTTGGAGGCCACCGATACTTCAGGTCCCGACGCTCAAGCTATCAGAGCGATTGATGATGATAAAGCTAAAGACCCGCCATTGGCTGATGAGTCGGATGACGTTGTAGTTATTGGTACTAGTGAACATACCGATGAGCTCAGCTTAAAAGAGCGCATCAAAAGGGAGGAATTATTAAGGAAAAAAGCTAAGGCTGAACCTGCCGACGTGGACATTGACGATCCAAATCTCGTCCCATTACAAGTCATCCCACCTAGCGGGTTGGTTCCCCAAGAACTCCCTCCATCCTTCGAAAATTCTCCTGCCAAAGGCGGTAAAGGATCAAGGAAAAGGACAAGCGGAAGATCGAGTGGTGGTACTACTAAGAGATCTAGAAACGATAAAGGGCACAAGAAATAGTCATCACTCCGACTTAGTCTGTATATAGTTTACATAACTTTTTTTCTCTTTTGTTAGTCTTGATTGTGCAGGTGGGGCCCCCATTCATGAATAAACTTGTATCATAATTTTTTAAGTTTATCATATAAATAAAAGTTCTTTATTTTTTATCAAAGCCTTATGTGAATTTTTTATTTATCGAGCTATCACTTTCCATTTAATGTACTTGTAATTCGTTGCTCGTTGCTTTAGATGATAATCTGTTAATTCTATCCCAAGGCCTAAATGTGGTCATGGTCTTGAGTTGTACTATGGGTCTCAAGCCCTAATGTTACGCTGTCGAATTTAGCGGTTTAAATGATTGTACTCATGCTCCCAGTCTTGGTTTAACGAAGTTAAATGGTGGATGGTCGAACTCTATCCTTTAGGAGTTTATACTCCTCCTGTCGGTTTTAGGCCGGACTTCACGGAATAGTGAATGGTCGAACCGCACTCGTCTATTTGTTTATACTCATATCAACACTCTAGGGATAAGAGTTAGTTAACGGGTGGTCGAATCGCATCTGGTTTGCGTTTATACTCCAGTCCACACTCTAGGGACTTAGAGTTGTTTCGAAAAAATGTCGAATCGTACTTTCCTTAATTGATTATTCTTCCCCCAAGTACAGGGGTTAACTTAGCAAGTAATTGATCATCTCACGATCATTTTTGATTCATACTTGTACCATTATTTGATAGGATTAAGTTGGTCATTCGATGGTCGATCCACATCCAGTTCTCGTTAGGCATTCCGTCAATCGGTTTGTGAGCGCGAATCGTCAAATGAACGGTCAAACCATTCTCATTTTGTTTAGTTCAGTCATGAACTTTTGTAATTGGCTAGTTTCAAACTCTGGGAACCTGCTTGGACATGTCAGTACTAGTTAGTCTGGTATCTTTATTAATATGTAATGCTACAACAAACATAGACATGAAGGAAATTCAAAACATTACTTGCCAAGCGAAAAGAAATGACATAACTTGTCTTATTACATATATTTGAAAATCAAATTCTAAATCAAATCCTAAAATTAAATGGAATTTAATGAAAAAGAAATAAACTAAGTGAAATAGCATCGTAAATGCCCAATATTCTATGCACTTGGAAGTGTGATGCCATCATCATTTGCTAACTTGGAAGCTCCCTCTCCAAGCCTCTGTTCAATGACATATGGTCCTTCCCAAATAGGATTCATATGCGATGAGGCAAGAAAAACTGGTTTCAAGACGAGATCGCCAATTTCAAAGATTCTAAGTTGGACTTTAGTGTTGTAGTACTGGGCGACTTGCTGTCGGTGCGCAGTTGCCCTCAAATCAGCTTCTTTACGCTTCTCATCTACAAAGTCTAGAGATTTCAAGTGGAGATCTTTATTCATTCTGGGATCATAGTAAGTCATTCAATGAGAAGGAACTTCGAGCTCAACAGGAATAATGGCTTCAGAACCATAAGCAAGGGCGAATGGGGTATGGCTAGTTGTGGACTTCTGGGTGGTCCTATAATCCCATAGTGCCGTCGGGAGTTCATGCACCAACTTGACTCTAGCCTTTTCCAAATGTTTCTTTAAAATGGACTTTAGGATTTTGTTCACAGCTTCAACTTGCCCATTCGCTTGAGGGTGAGCGACCGCTACAAATCTCTTTTCAATATAATGCCAATGACAGAAGTCTTTGAATTCAACGTTGTCGAATTGAGTTCTATTATCTGTTACTATAGTTCATGGAAGACTAAAACAACAAACGATGTTTCGAATGATGAAGTTGATTACTTTCTTTGTTGTGATCATAGCTAATAGTTTCGCTTCGGCCCATTTGGTGAAGTAATCAACTACAACGATGGCGTACTTCGCACTACCTTTAGAGATGGGTAAGGAACCGATAATATCTATGCCCCATATGGAAAACGGCCATGGACTAACCATTTGTGTAATTTCCATCGACGAAGCCCTTGGAACTTTTGCATATATCTAGCACTTGTCATATCGCCTTACATAATTAGCAGCAACTCGACTGATGGTTGGCAATAATACCCATAATGGAGTATTTTCTTTGCCAGAGTTTGCCCCCCAGTGTGATCGTCACATTCTCCTTCATGGACTTCCTTTGGACTCGTTTTATTTCATCATGAACGATACACTGGAGCAGGGGAACGGAAAAACCCTTTCTATACATAACTCATTCCTGTATGATATATCATGAAGCTTTATGAAGGACTTGTTGTTTTTCATTCCTTCGTTCAGGAATAATTCCCTGTAGTAAATAGTCTTTAATCGGAGTCATCCACGACTCCTTCTCAGGCTCCGTTTAGGTCGATTTCCATCGGGCTTATGCTCATATCGTTTAATACTTTGACTGGAACCAAGCCCATCTGTTGTTCATCCCCGGTGCTAGCAAACTTTGCTAATGAATCAACATCTTTGTTTCGATCCCAAGGAATGTGCATAATATCATAGTACTCAAAGTCGGTCAACAACTCTTGGACTTGGGTAAGGTATGGAGCAGGTCGTTGTCCTTTAGCTTGGTAACCTCCCCTGAGTTGGTATACTACCAATTGTGTGTCACAAAAGATTTTCAAGAGACTTTATCCCTAGTTCTCTGACGAGCTTACGTCCAGCAATTATAGCATAATACTTCGCTTTGTTGTTTGTTGCAGGGAAATCGAGCTTTAAAGCATAGCAATTGACCGATCTTCGCGAGTTACAAGCACAATTCTAGCTCCAGAACAACGATCATTGGATGCTTCATCTTTATATAACTTCCACCATATGGTAGAGGTTTCACTACTCTCTATGAAATCATCATGTGCAGTCAATTCTGCTATAAAATCTGCTAATGCCTGACCCTAGATAACTCTCCGACTAAGATAAGTGATGTTGAATTGGCTAAGTTCAATATTTCCACTTGAGTAACCTTCTAGACGTCTCAGGTCATTGCAGGACTTGTCATAATGGCTGGTCGGTGTAAACATTGATAGGATGTGCTTGAAAGTAAGGGCGGAGCTTTCATGAAGCAATCAACAGACAGTATGCTAGTTTTTCTATCTTCAGATGGTTCCTTTCAGCTCCTGTAAATCATTTGCTAATATAATATACTGGTCTCTAGATTTGATTCTCTTCGCGGAGCAATGCGGCACTTGTAGCAAGGACCGACATAGCTAAGTAGATATATAAATCTTCATGATCCACCAGCTTTCACAAGATGGGAGGTCTCTCTAAGTGGTTCACCAAAGCTTGGAATGCGTCCTTACAATCCTATATCCATTCGAAATTCCTTTTTCCCCTCCTAATCAAGTCAAAGAAAGGAATGCATTTGTCGGTAAATTGGCTTAGACCAACAACCTTCCCATTCAGGCTCCGTACTTGTCAGATAGTCTTTGGCGCTTGGACATTGCGAATAGCTTGGATCTTCTCAGGATTAGCTTCGATTCTAGGGGCATTAACGATGAAGCCCAAGAACTTTCCTGATGCTACGCCAAAAGAACACTTCAAAGGGTTAATCTTTATTTTGTAGTATCAGAGAATATTGAACATTTCTACCAGGTCTCTAATGTGGTCGTTGGACCGTCGTGACTTCACGAGCATGTCATCTACATACACCTCCATCGTTTTTCCGATCTGATCTTTAAACATTCTGTTGACTAGGCATTGGTAGGTCGCTCATGCGTTCTTTAGTCCATATGGCATTAACATATAGCAATATAATCCAACGTCAGTAATGAAGCTAACGTGCTCTTGATCGGGAATGTGCATTGGGATTTTGTTATATCCTAAGTATGCATCCATTAAAGATAGCAATTTATGTCCTGCGATTGAGTATACCAGCTGGTCGATACTTGGAAGTGGAAATGCTTTGTTCAAATTCGGGTAATCAACGCATGTTCGCCATTTCCCATTCGCTTTTCTCATAAGTACAGGATTAGATACCCACTTAGGGTAGAGGGTGTCGTGAATAAACCCATTATCTTTGAGCTTATCCACCTCCTTTTTAAGAATGGAAAATCTCTCCAGATACATGCCACATCTTTTTTGTTTCATCGGGACATGCCTCGGGTCGATATTCAATGCATGGCTTGCGATGGCAGGCGAGATCTCATACATGTCAAAGTGAGTCCAAGCGAACATGTTGAGATTTGCTCAGAGAAACCCAGCAATTATTTAAACATCGAAGGGATGAGCTTTGATCCAATCTTTAGGACCTGTGACGAGTTGTCATGGCTGACCGTGATGTCAATCATTAGCTCAACCGGTGCAGCCTTGGTCTCTTTGGGCTCCTCCTCGTCATCTCTCAGGCCTATGTCTCTATAGAACCGACTATGGCGCCCGAGCCAAGGCTCAGGCATTGGTTGTCAATCTTCAGTGGCTTAGATGGGGGAAGACTTGTCCATAGCCTTACCTTTCTCCTTTCGTTGAGCATCCGTTAATTCAACTAACTAACAGGCACGTTCAGTTGCCTAATCACCATGAACAACCCCAACACTATTATCTGTCGGGAACTTTAAATTCGAACACCATGGAGCAAAAGCTGCCCAGAACTCGGCTAGGAGTAGATGGCCCAGAAAAGCGTTGTATGGAGAGTCAACATCCAAACAACAAATGGAAAAAATCTACACTCTCCTACAGTCACCTTCTCCCAACCTCACGGGCAATCAATATAACCAACAGCTTCAATTACAATACCATTAAAGCCATGAATGCAGGCTTTAGATGGTTTCAAGTCCTTGGCTTCCATCCTCATCTGATCATAAGCTTTTAGAAAATTATATCTACAAAATTTCCACAATCAACCAATATCCTTCTCAATAAGCGGGGCTAATCATAGTTGAAATGACCATTGGGTCAATTGTCGGAGTCTCCACCTTGTATGCATCTCTATTTCTAAAAACAATATCATCTGCCATTGTACGTTGCTGTTTTGCCGGAGCTCCATCTTCCGTACTCAAACAACATTCAAAATTCACATGCTCAATCGCGCTAGCGTACCGCTCCATCTCATGCCAATTCTTATCAGTTGGATATGGTCCTCCGATTATTGTATTGCTTACCAATCTTCTGCCAGTCCGCACAGGCTCCTCGGCCATGTGCGATGCTTGTCCGCGGTTAGGGATGGATGTCCCCTGCTCGCTATCCTGCAAGGTTTTTACAAACTGCTATAACTTTCTTTCTCGAATCAGCTTTTCGATGATATCTTGGAGATACCTGCATTCATTTGTGTTATGACCACAACATTCGTGAAACCGACAATTTTTTCTAGTTTGTTTCTGCTTCTCCGTTGATTCTTTCGCAGGTTTATACTGCATGGTATTATAGGTAGAAAAATAGATATTCTCTAGTGGTGTGTTAGTATCATACATCAAAATTCTAGGCTTTCCTCTTCTAGAATCCCTCTTCTGTTCTCCACTCCTATCTCTGCCTTTCTTTTGTTGATTAGGTTTGTTCGGGACATTCACTTGAAATTTTCCAGAGCTATCATCAGACTGCTTAACTGCAATATTACTCTGTACTCTTTCTCCACTTGGTCCTTCAGCATTCTTCTTCCTTCCTCAAATACTGAGCTACCTTTACATAAAAGCACTCCAACGTTGCGGGTGGCTTTCCTGCTAACCAATCGTCAAAATTAGACTCTGGATCAATCCTTCTTATTATGGCTATCAATATTGTATGGTCATTCGGATTACTGATTTCCATGACAGCTATATGGAACCTCTCCAAGTAATCTTTCAGCGATTCTCCCAAAGCCTGGATTACGTTGGATAGGGACATAACATCTTTGGGGCGATTTGCGTGCATACGGAACTGCTCCACGAACCTTGTTGCCAAATCATTAAATTTAGAGACTTGCAGAGGTAACCATGTAAACCACATTGTTGCTATTCTAGGGAGAGTTATAAGAAAACCTCTACACTTGATTGCATCATCTGCTCTGTGACGACCTACCTTTTTGAACAGTTTAAGTCGACAATAAACGACACATGTCCAACTCAAACCATTTAAAAGATAGATTATCAATGGGTTTATTTTAAAGGAATGAAAAAAAAAGAAACAACAACAGAATCTCGTAGTAGAACAACAAAATATAATAATCATATGGACAGTTCATGAAGCAATTTAATAATATATACTTAATTCAATTTACAACATCAATCAGAGTTATACAATACTATCAGATTATACATTTTTTATAGACAAAATGAAATAGTGCAGTGGAATAAATACTAGTAGATATGATATACCAAATCTTCGTCTTCGTCCTTCAGAATAACTGTCTTCGATAACTGAAAAACTCGGTCTGACCCGAGCGTAATGAAAAACAAAACACTCGAGTAAGGACTAAAATCCCCATGTAAGTCAAATCAAAATCAAGAGAAATATAGTTTCAAAATGAACTGTTTCTTTCTAATTCCAAAAAACTGGACTCAGATCCAAATTATAAACAAATAAATTGAATTCCAATGTTTCAATTCAATTCCTTTCTAATTCAATTTCATTCAATTTCAATTTCGATTTAAATCAATTTCGATTTCGATTTCAATTTAAATCAATTTCAATTTTGATTCAAACGATTTAATTTAGTGGCTCGAGTTTCAATTCAAATCTCATTTTAAAATCATTATAGTTTATATAAATTCGAGTCTAATATCAATACACCGATTTAAATCACTTAAATCAAATTAACTTTAATGTTCGAATTTTAAGTTTCAAATCTTTTAAAATAATCCAATTTCCATAATTCAAATCATATATCGATTATAACTTCGGAATTTCAGATTGAATTCTTTACACAAATTCTTTTAACAAGTTTGAATTCCAACATTTCCATAGCTCGAATTTTATAATAATCCAATTCAAATGTATCAAAATCATTTGATGATTGGATTCCAAATATCGGCTTCTTATTACATTTCCTTTTATTTATTAAAGTTATAGGAAAATTTTCAAACCCTTTTATTGCTCTTTTAGGAAAAATATGTATATTATTATAAAAATTAGAATTTAAATTTTTATAAATGAAATTCAAGTTAATTTCAGAAATTAAACTTAATTCGATTCACAAAATTAAATTCTTTGTAATATATAAATTTCTAAAGAATAGATTTTTAAAGCCTTTTAAAATTCAATAAATAAACTCGATTTTCATCGAACGGTGATAAAATCATAATTCTGACAAAGCAGCCAGCTATGCATCAAAATTCACATATCATATAAGATATTCAACATCCATATCAAATTTAAATGTCCAGGTGATCAACCATATCAATAGTGGTAATAACGACATGATAACACAGAAATATCAAAACCACTAGCAAAATACAGCAAATCAACAATATCATCCATCACAATATGAGTTAACACCAAATCAACCAATTCAACCATATCACACAACAATCAATAAATAAAAATCAGTGTCAGGGTGTTTAACTAAAGGTGATATGCAATCCAAAATCGATTTAAATATCAAATTTAGATGTCGATCTAACAAGTGTATAAAATGTCAAAATTTTCCTATCAAATTTAAATGTCACATTTATCATCAATCTCAGCTATCAATTTAACAGTCAAATTCCTATAAATTTTAACAGTCAATTTACGCTATCAATTTTAATATCAAATTTATCAATAAAATTTAAATGTCGGTTTTAACTGTCAATCAATTTAAATTCAACCGATTCAATCAATAATTATAAATTATTTCATGATTTCGATTTAGCTAATCATAAGAATATTTAGTACTTCGTAAGCGTTTAATACACTCATCTTTATTTAAAAATGAAAATTTTTCAGGGTCAAATAAACTTCATTTCAACTCTATGCCATAGTACTCATCGACACGAACCCAACGCGACTTGTTTCGCTCGAATCGGACCTCGTATGGAAAAGTTACGCTTTAATTAATATAATGATTAATAACGATAATTAAAATAATAATTAACTAAACTAATTAATAATTAAACTAAACCTAATCAGCTTCCTACCCTCTCTCATACGCACTCACGCTACCCACTGAGAAACCCATCAGATCGCGACACAACGTCCATGTGCGCGCCACCTGGAGCCACCAGAACCCCATCAGACACCGCCACCGCAACCGCCTCTTCGAGCTCCACCCCCACCCCCACCTGCGACCACCTCGCCTCCACCGCCTCCATCTGTGTGCAAAAGAAGGAAATACGCCGACCCTATTCGTCTCAATTTTGGCGATTTCAAAGCGAATCACTTCGATCCAACCGCACATCTCGTAGTGGAGGTTTAGATCTCCCATTTTCCTTTTGGTGGCATTTAATTTTGATGAGCTGATTAGAAGAAATCGAGGAAGAAAGAGGGAGGATTTCGGCCATTGAATATATAACGAACGACGGCTCAAAAAAGTTAGCTAGGGTTTGAACGATGGGGGCCTTGTATAGAAATCTCACGGCATTGTTCATCTGCGAAATTTCCATACTCCAAACAACGCATGCCGCCTGGCGTTCTATATGTTATACCCCTATTCTGAACACAATGGAATATGTATCGTGAGCCAATTCCATCATACTCAGAAGATAGCTTTTCAAAATCAAATTATTTTAATTAAATTTCTTTAATAGATTTCTACGCGTTTTAAGCTCGCACGACCAAACGATAAGTCTGATCGCTACAAAACTTGAAATCCTATAATAATTCATTATTATGGATCCGATGAAACAAGTTTCATCGAAATTCGAGACAGTTGCCTGAATGGCTATTTTTACACGTTAATTAAAACAAGCTATTTTCTAAAATAAATTTATTCACTTTAAATTCAATTTTAAAAGTGAAAATTTTTCATTCTTGTCTAAATAAAATTTAAATCAACTTTTAAAATCATTTTCATTCATATTAAATTTAGGATTCAATTATTTAAACATTAAAAAATTAAATTTAACAATTAAATTGTCAAATAAATCACTATATTTGAAATCTAAATTATTTAGCTTATAAAATTTGCTCTTTAAAACGAACTCAAATAATAAACGACTACTTCCATTCTTTATAAATTATAACCATAGTCAAATAAGACATACTTATATATTATTTCAAATATCATTTTATAAATAAAATATTCGTTCTAATTCAATACACAAATGTTTTTACCTTAAATACATAGGTTACACTATGCTACACTTCTTTATTTAAAGTACATCAATAATCCAATTTCGATGAATTTCAATATTAGAATTTCAATGAGTTTCAATATTAGACTTCAAATGAATTTGTTATCAAACGATTATTTTTATTTTATCTAAATAATTCAACGTTTATTCAATTGCAGCTATTGATTATAAACGCATTCAATGCACAAAATTTCATATAAATAAATTTATGCTTTTACTTTTAAATGAACATTCATTCGATTCTTTATTTACTTAACATTGATCATTTCAAGTTCTGTTATTAGTTACTTACAATTTAATATTATTTAATTTACGTTCTAATATAAGTTATCATCTTTTCCAATATTCAATTTTGTTATTTAATATTTTATCTAAATTCGTATCAAATAAATTACATAAATGTTTTCGCCAAAATTGGTCACAAACCCCGAAAGTCGTGAAAGCGCTAGTGTTCGCATACAGATCCACAATATCCAAAAACAGATCTCAGATCTAAATAAAGTAGAGAATAAAATAAAGAAATAGCCAAATTAAAATGAAAGAAAGCAAGAAAGAACACAAGATTTATAGTGGTTCGGCTATCTCCAGCCTACGTCCACTTTGAATTATCCTTTTATTTCTTTTGTATTGATATTACAATTACAAGCCTTTGAACATCAATGAACAAAATAGCAGAATTTCGGCATAAAGAGCAGAAGAAGATCCCCCTTTTAGTTGCCATAGGACCACTATTTATAGGTGTGATCCGAAAATATCCACCTCAAAACCTGGAATACCTCTTCTCTTGCGCAGCTGGGCCCACCAGATCGATCCAGAGTGATTTGGGATCGATCCAAGTATAATTCTTATTGATCCAAATTGGCTCCAATTGAGTTGAGATCGATCATGAACATTCCTAAGTGCATAAGGAAGCTTCTGTGAAAATTTCATAACATTTAGATCCATTGTTTGAGAGTTATGATCGATCCAAGTTTGAGTTTTGCAAATAGGCTGGTAGCTTCGTATCGATCAAAGGCTTCATATCCATACCCTGTATCCATGCTTCTCATATCGATCCGAGTCTCATGCACAGATTCATGTTTCGTGCCTCATCTTGACCACTTCCTTCGTATCGATCGATATGAAACACGATCGATACAAAATGGCTCCTAGAACCTTCGTATCTATTGGTATCCATGTTGTTCATATCGATCCGACCTTTATTCCTTCATATCGATCCGCGCATGCATGCTGCCTTCCCTGCATCCATCAGCTGCTCTCTATTTCGTATTGATCCCTGAATGCCTATCTTTCGTATCCATCCAAAGCTGCCGCCTTTTATGTGCGCCCTTCGTATCGATCATGATGCTATCGATACGAACTACTATTGGCCCAAAGCAAACGTACAAGAGAGAGTGTGTTACCCATATTCGTATCTATCTTGATATCCCTCGATCGATACAAACCATATCGATACGAACGACATCCATCGATCCTAAGTAATCCATGTTGATCGATACGAACCATATCGATCTGAAGGTATCAATGCTAACCATATCTCTTCAATATTGATCCATCTATAACTTAGGCATACGAACTCCAATTGACCCGAAATTCGAAATGTGGCCTCACGAGCTTTGTTTATCATTGCCAATCGATCTCACCTTAATTGGAGCTTGGTCCAATTTTGACGGTATCGATCATAGCCTTGTTTCAAATTGATCTCCAATCCTGATATCCATCCTTTTTTATCCAATTTGTTGATATCCCGCCTTGACAAAAAGGTGGGGTAACATTTCCCCCCCAAAACATGCCTTACGATAGGAAGGCATGTTTTGAATAGCTTCAAGTCCAACATCCAAAGTCCACATTCCATCCATAGTCATACCATCTGATCCATAATCCAATCCACTACCGAGCTATTCTATCCAAGTGCCATAGCCATATCCTTGTCCAAATACACAACTGCTCCGAGTCGATATCCAATTCCAAATCTAGTAACCAAATCCTTAGCCAATTCCATAGCCATCTGAAATCATCAACCGATTTTTAATCCATCCATATCCAAAAACCAAATCCATGACCTCTTCGGGTCGACATCCGAGTCCGGGACCACTCCGGGCCCTTGTCCAAATCCTTAGCTGTTCATAGCCAATATCTGAATCCATAACCTCTCAGAGCATGCCTAGCTGTTCAAACCAAACCAGAAGAAAGCAAATGTCCAAACCAAAAAGAAAAGGCAGATTCACAAACATGAGCGTCGTGGTTTATCATCATTTTAAAGCATGCCTAGGGGCATCTCCGTCCATGTACATGAGTAAGTGACTTGGCAATTTTCCCAGAGTTTTCTACTTATTCCATACCATCCCTATCAGTCGATAATCAATCGACCATCCTTCCTGAGCCTCGCGCTGTCGTTGTTTGAGGTAGACAGTGGCTGCTCCTGTTCCACCATCGCATTTCGGGTTCCGACATATTGTCGCAACTGAGCACCCCTTACATGCTCCTCGATTATATCCTTTAGATGTCTGCAGCTATTGGTATCATGCCCGTCCAGGTCATGAAAGAGATAGTGCCTTTCTGATGCCCTCTCACATTCCGAGGGTTCTCTCCTTGCCGGCCTTCGGTAGGGAAGACAATCCCGAGTTTACATATATATCCACTCCAACGTTTCGTTCAATCCTGTGTAAGTGGAGAATTTTGGTTCTCCCCATCATTTCTTTGCCCTGCCAGAGTTGTCATCCAACTTCCTATTTCCTTTATCCTTATCCTTACCTGAGCTTTCGCCGGATGGTTCTCCATCCTCAACCACGTTTACTTCCTTTAACTTCATATCCGAACATGCATCCTCTTGTCGAATAAATCATTCGGCCTCGTGAAAGAACTCCCCATGATCCATTGGTGGATCTCGTAACAATGATACCTTGAAATTCGAGTTATCCCTGGCTCCTGACACTGCCGCCATTAAAACCATCGATGGATCTGACCGATCACCGAAGCAACCGCTGCATTGAACCGAGTTATGAAAGTCCTGAGCGATTCCATTGTCCTTTGTTTTACCGATGTCAGTGTCATCACATTCTTCGGCCTTTTGATATAAACCCGAAACAGCTTCAAAAATCTACCAACCAATTTTGTCCATGTCCTAATAGATCCATCTTCCAACTGCTTGAACCACATAGCAGTTATATCCATCAAGTATAGTGGGAAACACCAGGCCATAACTTCCTTCGATGCCCCCAGCACTTCCATGTGTCTCATGTACCTCATTAAATGATCGGTAGGATCAGCCCTGCCATTGTACACCTCCAGAGTAGGCAGCTTGAACTCTACTGGATTCCTAGCCATTCTAATGTCACGGGTAAACAGACTCCTATTTACTCCCTCCAGATCTCCGTTTGCTAAACCTCTGCGCATAGTTCGCCTGATAATCTTAGCCAATCCAGTGTTGTCCACCAAGGGTTGCCCCCCGAATCCCCGAGGGAATTCTGGTACATACTCTTAATCATGCACTCATGTGTTCCTGTTGGCGCCTAGTTGCGCTGCATTATCTGGTATCCCTCCATGGATTGGTCTATCACTGCATGGTGGTGTGCCCCCGAGTCTGGATCCATCTAAATTGGTAACTGTGTGCTGATTGGGGGCTGCGCCCTATTGAGCTACTCCATCTGATTGCATGTTGGGTCCTTTTGTTCCAGCTCCGTGGATCTAAACTCTAGCAGCTCCTGGTGCTCCTGCTTGTCCAAACTGTCTGAGAAAGTTCTACATCATTCCTCCTGCCTTTTCAACAATTCTTCCTGCATAGTTTCCATCATCATCTCCATCTCATCTCTGGTGATGAAAACTGAGGCCTGATTTGCTCTTGAGGAAGCCTCCTGACTACCTTTGTTTTGACTCCTTTCCGTTCTTTGTCTCCTTGTTGATTGCTTTGTCATGGTTCCTTTTAGATCTGATCCTTTAGCTTTCCAAATCTGAACTCCAAATCCGGTATAGCGGGTACTAGTCTTTCTCAGTGAAAGCACCAAAGTGTTTGCACCAAAATTGGTCACAAACCCCGAAAGTCGTGAAAGCACCAGTTTTTACACATAGATCCACAATATCCAAAAACAGATCTTAGATCTAAATAAAGTAGAGAATAAAATGAAGAAATAGCCAAATTAAAATGAAAGAAAGCAAGAAAGAACACAAGATTTATAGTGGTTCGGCTATCTCCGGCCTACGTCCACTTTGAATTGATCCTTTTATTCCTTTTCTATTGATATTAAAATTACAAGCCTTCGACAATCAATGAACAAAATAGCAGAGTTTCGGCGTAAAGAGCAGAAGAAGATCCCCCATTTAGTTGCCATAGGACCGCTATTTATAGGTGTAGATCCGAAAATATCCACCTCAAAACCTGGAATACCTCTTCTCTTGCATAGGCGGGCTCACCAGATCGATCTAGAGTGATTTGGGATCGATCCGAGTATAATTCGTATCAATCCAAATTGGCTCCAATTGAGTTGAGATCGATCATGAACATTCCTAAGTGCATAAGGAAGCTTCTGTGAAAATTTCATAAAATTTGGATCCATGGTTTGAGAGTTACAATCGATCCAAGTTTGAGTTTTGCAAATAGGCTGGTAGCTTTGTATCAATCAAAGGCTTCATATCCATACCCCATATCCATGCTTCTCATATCGATTCGAGTCTCATACACAGATCCGTGTTTCACGCCTCATCCCGACCGCTTCCTTTATATCGATTGATACAAACACGATCGATACGAAAATGGCTCCTGGATCCTTCGTATCCATCGGTATCCATGATGTTCATATCGATCCAACCTTTGTTCCTTCGTATCGATCCACACATGCATGATGCCTTCCTCGCATCCATCAGCTGCTCTCTATTTCGTATCAATCCCTGAATGCCTTCCTTTCGTATCCATCCAAAGCTACCGCCTTTTATGTGCGCCCTTCATATCGATCATGATGCTATCGATACAAACTACTATCGGCCCAAAGCAAGCGTGCAATAGAGAGTGTGTGTTACCCATATTCGTATCCATCTTGATATCCCTCGATCGATACGAACCATATCGATATGAACGACATCCATAGATCCAAAGTAATCCATGTTGATCGATACAAACCATATCGATCTGAAGGTATCGATGCTAACCATTTCTCTTCAACATTGATCCATTTATAACCTAGGCATAAGAACTCTGATTGACCCAAAATTTGAAATGTAGCCTCACCGAGCCTTGTTTATCATTCCTAATCGATCTCACCTTGTTTGGAGCTTGGTCTAATTTTGATGGTATCAATCATAGCCTTGTTTCCAATCGATCTCCAATCTTGATATCCATCCCTTTTTAACCAATTTGTTGATATTCCGACCTTGATAAAAAGACAGGGTAACAATAAATAAATCAATAAATTTTATTTCTAACCATTTTTATCAAAAATTATATTAAACTTAATAATTTAAAATAGTTAAAAATACGGGTCGTTACAATCTCCCCCACTCAAAACTTTTCGTCCTCGAAAAGGGGTTCAGTAAGAAATCTAACATTTGATATATTTAATTCAAAATAATCAACATATAAAACATAAAAATCTTATTTGCAAAACCATTACCACACGTCTACAATGCCACTCTGATATTAGCTTATTTGTAAAACAAGTTATAAAATTTCAAAAGTCTTAAAAGTTTTCTAACACTCGAATTTACGGAAAATTTCGGCAGTGTCTCCTTTGCGCGGCTAAGTCAAAAAACTACAAACTGCCTTTGGAGGCCCAAACCAATCAAAGAAAATAAAAGCCAAGCGGCTCCCCACATCAGGGTTAGAAAATCATCGACCAACCAACAATATAAATACGTACTTATTTGTTGGGCCACAAAACTTTACTTATTAAATCAAAATCCTCAAATTAGTCTTTCTTCAATGTACTTAAATTTTACTTACATAACCCAAAAGAGAGTTAAACATGACAAAACACGATACATTAGCTATTCCTATCATAAGCACAAGCAACATAACAATCATATGCAACCAAAACGGTTATAACAATGATTTGCAACAAAAAAAGTCATCCAACAAATAATATCCATCCAATTAATTTTTATATATTTCATTCACATTCGATTCATTTCACTATGTTTAACACACAAGCAACCAATTCACATTTATAATGAAACATAAAACTACATTCAACCAAAACAACATAGCAATCCTAAGCAAGAAACAATCATAGCTAGTAATCATAGCATACAATCATTTTATTTATATCCGTACAGTATATATATATATATGCCACTCGTAATTTTAACAATTTCGATCTCTTATACGAATACGCAATTTTATTTTTCGAACTAGTATTGGTAACCCGATTACTCTAGTGCAGACTCTAATCCGACATCTTGATTAGAAACTTCCATCCTCCTTACATAGTAATAAACTATGATAGAGAACTTTAGATTCATACCAAAAATATGTATCAGTGTTCGTCGTCAAAAATCGAGTGAACAATCCTAAATTGGACATGTGTGAATTACCTTAAAATCATGTATTCAATTCTGAATCAAAACTGTAAATGCAAATAGAATGGTCTATATACGATTACATATTTATTCCATTGGTTTCTTAATCATACCAATAGATAATTTAAGTGGTTTTTATATTCAATTCTTAAATGTTTGAAAATTTTCTTTGTTAAAAATTCTTTTATCAATAAATACTTTTATATTGAAAATACTTTTGATAACTCGATGTTTCAACAAGTTTATCCTTGTTCTTACAGAATCTAGAAATACGTTGATCAGATGCAAGACTAGAAATCTCTAAGTACTTAGTAGACCCATTTCAACACCCAGTGAAAATACTTGGAAAACTTCTAAACATATATGGAAAGTACCACTCAAAAACCAATCATGGATTGCAGCAACACAATGGTTATGCCCCTATCCCAGAGGAAACATCTGTAACTTTGGGTAATCTCTACATCACGAATTACGCCATGCAAATCAAAATCAAATCGCCCATGGATCGTAGTCTACTTAGCGGTTACGCCCAATGGTTACGTCTCTATCCCAGAGAAAACATAGTAGACTATAGGCAATCACTGCTCCTCAAATTTCGCCATGTGGTTCACAGTTTACTTAGTGGTTACACCTTATGGTTACGTCGCTATCCCAGCAAAAACATAGTAAACTGTAGGCAATCACTGCTATCCCAAATTACGCCAAATACATTGACCATAGATCACAGCTACACAATGGTTAAGTCGCTATCCCAGCGAAAACATAAGTAGACTATAGGCATCACACCCCGCAAATTATGTTATGCTAATCGAATCATAAGACCATAGGTTACGCTATGGAATTCGAAGAACTCATGAATTTATGTCTGGACGACCTAAATCAATCAATAGAATGAATATCAAAAATCACGGAGGGTACTTCCCATATCTTTTACTTCGAAATATATCATACTATATATAGTACCCTTTCCAAATCATTACTTCAAATGTCACACTTATATAAATTCCATTATACATAAGATTTCATTTCCAAATCGAGTACTTTCCAAAATCAATAGTCTCGAATATATCATATCATTCTTATATAAATTCCATTACATATAAGATTATCGCTTTTAGATTGAATGCCTTTCAAAATCAGAAATAACTGCATACTTATACAAACCATTTTCATATAAGAATCAAAAACTTTCAAATCAAATATTTTTATAGAGTCAAAGATCTTTGAAATCAATCCATTTTCATATATCAGTTCAGTTTCAAATCCATATATGACCTCAACAATCATTTTTCCCTTTCAAATTGAATATCATTCAAATTCAAAAAAATTCCAAATTTCAAATCTATAGTTTTTCACAACTTAAGTTTTATATTTATCAAATTTATAGATCGAGATTTTCTTTTCAGAAATCAAATATTTTCCACAATCATTTTATGCATAAATAATTTTATAAAACTTTTACTAAGTTTATAAACATTTCTTGAAACAAATTTTATTATAAAACCCTCCAAAACTAAATTTCATATTTATATAGGAACAAATTTACTTTTAAAAGTCATTTTGCAAATAAATAAGTTTTTATAAGACATTTACTACGTTCGAAAACATTTCTGAAACTTCTTTCTTTTAAAACATTTCAAAATTAATTTCATACTTGTATAATTCCAAACAATCGCATACACCATTCTTATCAAAATATGTAACATTTAAAACTTGTTTAAATTCTATTATTATTATTTTCAATTAAAGAGTTATAAAACTATACCATTATGCTTTTAAAAATACTAAGCTTTAAATTTGAATATCAATTTGGAAGTGTTCGACTATTCAAAATAGTCAGAAAAATCAAATTTCAATTCAAATTTGGAAATCTACAATCAATCATCTCAACAAGATGCCCAATCAATCCATCAATCAATCAATCCTGATGCATAGGATACATGTGTTCATAATATAATTCAACCCAAAATTCGAGAACTGAACACCGGGTTTTATTTCAAATCGTTTGAAATAAATATATACATATCTCTTTCGAATATCAAATCATACTTCAGGGATTTGAATCAAATTAGTTTCATTAAAGAATGGAGTAGCAAAGCTACTAAAGCGGCCTCCCCTACTTTGAAACTCAAAAATAAATGTCGATGATGTTGCAGTCATCACCGAAATTATTTCCCAGCGATGGAAGTGAGTTCCGAACTTCCATTTTTTTTAAATCTTTTGAAAGTCCCCTTTGAAATCACTTTGAAATCATTTATAACATTTCTATTTAGAAAATAATTTCAAATTATGCTGTTATATATTTCCAGAATCTTATAACCCAATTTCAAAAACTTCCGGAATTCAAACTCTCAATTTCCAATTTGAATAACTTTTGTTTATTTATTAACCATATCTAAATAAACCATATTTCATATATCACTTTCAATTGGTATCCATTACTCTTTAAGATGATATAGGGGGAATTCAGATATATATTCACTTCAAAATCCATGTTAAAACATGTAGTTTCTCAAACTGGTTAAATATATTTCCAAAAAAAAATTTCCAACCATATTCAAATCCTCAATATAGCAGCCAATAGTCAATGCTCATAAACTGGCCGAGCACGACTAATCAATCAATAAGTGATAACATGCACATCCATATTAATCAAACAATCAGTCAACAAAGAGATAACATCCAATCATCATCAATAGTGACATATGATTTTATCAGTTTACAGAATTCATTCTTTTATATTCTATATATTATCCAAGTTAAAATCATTTCATTTGTTAATTTCAAAATATTTTTATATCACTAACAAATACGCTCTCATATAAATATATATACACACACACACTCAATGAGCTTATCCTACAGGTTTAGGTGTACGCTAAACCAAAGCTCTGATACCAACTGTGACGACCCACCTTTTTGAACAGCTTAAGTCGACAATAAACGACACATGTCCAACTCAAACCATTTAATAGATAGATTATCAATGGGTTTATTTTAAGGAAATAAAAAGAGAAGAAGAAACAATAATAGAATCTCGCAGCGGAACGACAAAATATAATAATCACATAAACAATTCATGAAGCTGTTTAATAATATATACTCAATTCAATTTACGATTCTGTTTACGTATTTATTATATTTTGTTATTCCACTGCGAGATTCTATTATTTTTTTATTCTTTTCTTTTTATTTCTTTAAAATAAACCGATTGATAATATATCTTTTAAATGGTTTGAGTTAGACATGTATGGTTTATTGTCGACTTAAACTGTTCAAAAAGGTGGGTCATCATAGTTGGTATCAGAGCTTTGGTTTAGCGTACACCTAAACCTGTAGGATAAGCTCATTGAGTGTATATACGTATATGAGAGAGCGTATTTGTTAGTGATATAAAAATATTTTGAAATTAACAAATGAAATGATTTTAACTTGGATTATATATAGAATATAAAAGAATGAATTATGTAAACTGATAAAATCATTCATGACGATTGATGATGATTAGATGTTATCTCTTTGTAGATTGATTGTTTGATTAATATGGATGTGCATATTATCACTTATTGATTGATGAGTCGTGCTCGACTAGTTTATGAGCATCGACTATTGGCTGTTGATTTGAGCATTTGACTATGGCTGGAAATTTTGGTTTTTTGAAATATATTTAACCAGTTTGAGAAACTGCATGTTTTAACATGGATTTTGAAGTGAATATATAAATCTGAATTCCCCTCTATATCATTTTAAAGAGTAATGGATACCATTTGAAAGTGATATATGAAATCTGGTTTATCTACATATGGTTAATAAATAAACAAAAAGGCTATTCATACTGGAAATTTGAGAGTTTGAATTCCAGGAGTTTTCGAAATTGGGTTTTAAGATTATGGAAATATATAATAGCATAATCTGAAATTATTTTACGAATAGAAATGTTATAAATGATTACAAAGTGATTTCAAAAGGGGATTTTCAAAAGATTTAAAAGAAATGAAAGTCCAGAACCCACTTTTATCGCTATGAAATAAATTTTGGTGATGACTGCAGCATCATCGGCATTCATTTTCGAGTTTCAAAGTAGCGAGACCACTTTAGTAGCTTTGCTACTCGATTGTTTAATGAAACTGATTTGATTCAAATCCCTGAAGTATGATTTGATATTCAAAAGAGATATGTATATATTTATTTCAAACGATCTGAAATAAAACCCAGTGTTCGGTTCTTGAGTTTTCTATTGAATAATATTATGAACACATGTATCCTATGCATTAGGATTGATTGATGGATTATTTGTGCATCTTGTTGAGATGATTGATTGTTGTTTTCCAATTTTGAATTGGAATTTGATTTTTTCAACTATTTTGAATAGTCGAAAACTTCCAAATTGAAAATTAATTTTCAAAGCTAAGTATTTGGGAAAGTATATAAAGTTTAGTTTTGAAAATTTTAAAATAAAGACTAATGATAGTTGAACAAGTTTTAAAAAGCTAAATATTTTGATAAGTAAATTGTATAAGTTTATTATTGAATTATACAAGTATGAAATTTAGTTTTGAGATGTTTTTAAATGGAAAGAGTTTTAAGAAATGTTTTGAACATAGTAGATATTTATAAAAACTTATTTTTGGCAAATTGATATTTTTTTCCTAAACAGTTCTGACTTTGTATAAATATGAAAAATAGTTTGGAAAGGTTTATGATGGAATTTGTTTTAAGAGACATTTGAACCTAGTAAATGTTTTATGAAAAAAAAGATGATTTTGAAAAGTATTTGATTTGGAAAGAAATTTGATTTAATCTGTGTTTGATATAAATATAAAACTAAAGTTGTGAAAAACTATTGATTTGAAAATTTTGAAAATTTTGGATCTTGAATGATATTCGATTTGAAAGGGAAAAATGATTGTTGAGATCGTATATGGATTTGAAACTGAACTGATATATGAAAATGGATTGATTTCGAAGACCTTTGACTCTATAAAAATATTTGATTCAAAATTTTCGATTCTTTATATGAAAATGGTTTGTATAAGTATGAAGTTATTTCGAAAACTATTGATTTTGAAAGGTACTCGATTTGAAAAGCGATAATGTTATATATAACGGAATTTATATAAGAATGATATGACATATTCGAGACTATGGATTTTGGAAAGTACTCGATTTGGAAATGAAATCTTATATATAATGGAATTTATATAAGTGTGACATTTGAAGTTATGATTTGGAAAGGGTACTGTAACAACCCGCATATTTATCGATTTTATATTTAAATATTTTATTTAAATATAGAATCTTTAATCGGATTGATGTCCGAAAAGCTACTTTTTGCAAACAGTCGAATTGGGACTCGAGACCACTTCCATTGAGTCCAAAATAGTGTTTGCGACTTTTTTGAGTATAAACTTTGATATGTTTGGAGCTAGCTAAAAATTTGACCATTTCACTTAGGGCTTTGGGTTTGGGTTCAGCCCATTTGCCCAATTTTGGTTTTATCAACCCAACTCCACTCCAACTCTTCATTACTTCATTTCTAATTCCTAACACTTAAGCTTCATAAAAAATAAAGAGTGGAATGAGAAATTAAAACTCCAAGCCCTAATCATCTTTGCAAATCCAAGTTCTAGCTCCAAATTCAAAGAAGAAGCTTTGGTAAGCCTTCTCTTCTTCTTCTCCAACTCATTCTCTTATCAATTTCAAAAATTCCTAAACCTAACTTACGAAATATTTCTCTTTTAAGCTTAGATTCAAGCTTGTTGGGTTGGAATTGAAGAATGATTGTTCTTGCCATTGCTCTATAGCTTCTTCTTCATTTGTTTTGGGTTTAAAGGTGAGATTTTTATCTCACATCTATGTTTATAATTATCTTTGGTTGTTGGGTATGAATTCCTAACACTTCTTCATGTGCATTTGCCCTTGATTTGGATTGGTTTTGTGAATATTCCAATTTTTTGTTTTTGAAGTCAAATTTGTGTGAAAATCTTTTTATGGATGTTTGATCATATTTTTGGTGATGCATCAAAGAGCTTATAGGGCCGGGTCATCTATTGGCATAAACCCTTAGCGCCCACTGCTCGTCCGGTTGCATTTGCAAAGAGATTGCATCTTCATTTTTAGGCTGAAAATACTGGAAATCCGAGTTCAGTCGACTGAAATCTCTGTTCAGTCGACCGAACCTGGAAACAGAAAGTTTCTAGGCATGATTAAGTCAACTGAAATCTTTGTTCGGTCAACTAAATTTGTTGTTTCTGCCCACTTTGCCTTTTGGGATTGAATTTCCGATTTGAATCGATTCGTGATGATCCTATTTGTTGTTATCATTTATTATGACTTTGATGACTCCTTTTTCGGGATTTTTGAATATCCATTTCAATGGATTCTTTATCGGTTTAATTGGATTTGATTCACGTCTTCGAATGTGAATTTTAATGATTAATTGTTTCTACAATCATTTCTATGACTTGTCACTTTAAAATACAAGGGTTTCTATACTAATAGTAAATATTCAAATTCTTTACAAAATGATTTCAACACTACTTTTAAATACAAAGCTCGTTTCTAAAACCATTTTCTAATCTATTAGTATATACAAACCTTTACCTCATTCGTATGAGAAAATCAAATTAAACGGCTTAGCAAAACAAGTGGTATGAAACTCTTGTGTTTACTTCGCCGGTTAATTCTTTGACTTGTTCATTTGAAACTCTTGTGACAATTTTCGAGTGGAAATCTACAATTTGTTCGTAAATATTTAAGTTAAGCTAGTGGTTATGGGACATGAAGCTAAACTCATATATTTACTAGCTTAGTGTAATTGACACTTCTTGATGATCGATGATGATCATTTTATGGTTTAGACTAGCAATGTGTGATGTCTCTTTGTCCGCAATGGGGGACTATACCCTGTCAGGAGGAGCTCCGGCTCATCAGGAGGAGCTTCGGCTCATCAGGAGGAGCTTTGGCACATAGTCCGCAATGGGGGACTATACCCTATCAGGAGGAGCTCCGGCTCATCAGGAGGAGCTCCGGCTCATCAGGAGGAGCTCCGGCTCATAGTCCGCAATGGGGGACTATACCCTGTCAAGAGGAGCTTCGGCTCATCAGGAGGAGCTCCGGCTCATCAGGAGGGGCTTCGGCTCATAGTCCGCAATGGGGGACTATACCCTGTCAGGAGGAGCTTCGGCTCGTTTTTATGGGATAACGACCCATTTTATGATACGCGTGTTGGGGAGTTTTCCCACTCCCGTTTTTGATAGGCTTCTTCCTCTCTTGTGATTTCTGGATTTCTGATTGATGATTTCTGGAATTTATGTTTCACCAACTTTTACAATTGACATTGATATGTATGTCATTATTTGTGGCTTGGTGAATTAAATAAAGAATATGACATTCTTTTTAGTGCTTTGAGATTAGTGAGATATTGTATGACTTTTGTGGATTTTCTAATGTATACTTGTCGCAGTATGACATTTTTGGTTATCATGCGTTTTTGTTATATCTCTTCTTATATCTCATTTTATCTGATATTTATAGCTAGACTCATCCGTTTATTATTTTCTTCTTAAATAATACTCGGGTCAGACTGAGATTTTACAGGTGCTTCCTCATGACTTCCTATCTGGGATAATCATTTGATTTTTGGCTAACTACTTTAGTTTAGTAGTTTTTGGTTGTATACATTTGAGATATAGACTCCTTGATGTATACGTATTCTTTTGTCTAGCACTTGTATCTATTCTTTTTGATATAGTGGATCTTGTTTGACCACTACTCTGATGTACACTTTCATGTGTTATATTCATATGTATTTCCGCCTTTGTGATATGAATTGTCTGTGACTGATTTGTGTTATGTTTATTTCTATATTTGTTTCCGAAGTATATATACATAGCCACCGTGTAGTAGCTTTGAGTTTGTATCGGTATGTCGGATTTCCTCTTAAGATGAAAAGTTATATTTTTATCTGGCATATCGGTACTCGCACAAAGCAATTACATGGATGGTCGCTCCTCAACAGCCTTATTCTCCGTGCTAGTTGACGGCATTACCCCGTAGTGTCCTTGGCTAGCGTGGGTATAGAGGTGGGGCGTCACAGCATGGTATCAAAGCCAAACTTCGGAACTATATAGAATAATCTAGCAAGGATCATTGTCCTAAGTCTTTCTTAGGAATCGTGCCATAGGATTTAATTCGGGTCTTCGTACCGTTCTATCCTATTTCTTTTTATGATTCCTTGTTTTATCAATCAAATTTGTTTGATATTCATTCTGAGATTATCCTTTTTCTCTTTTCTTTCTTTCTTAAAGAAAAGAAATGGTTAGACCTGGCCGTCCCAGCGTCGGTCAATCTAGTGCTACTCCCCAGGATGGAGTATTTATGTCTGCCCAGCAGCTTCTAGATCTTGTTAAGAATGCTCAAGCTATCAGGCCCATTCCAGAGCCTACTCATCCTAGATCCGGTTTTGCATGCTTGTGTAGAGATTATACCGATTTGGGTGGAAGGCTATTCCGAGGATCCGAGAGTGTCATTGAAATCCAAGCTTGGCTTAGATCATGCGACCGCATCTTTTCTCGCATGAATCTTGTTGATCTCCACCGAGTCCAAGTGGCTTCTAGCATGCTCCAAGAAAGAGCATTGGATTGGTATAAGCTTCTTATTTCTGAAATCGTTGAAGCGGATCTCACTTGGGAGCAATTCCGAGAAAGATTCGAATTGAAATTTGTGCCGGAGGCTGAAAAGGTAACTTTGGCCCGGCGTTTTATCGACCTTGTTCAAGGTGAATCTTCTATGACGGACTATGTCGCATCTTTCGAATCTCTTTCTAAATACGGGGTTGAATACATTAATACCCTATTGAAGAAAAATCAGAGATTTGTTTATGGCTTGAACAAGAATCTCAAGAAGCCATTACTTTTGAAACTAGAAGTTTCTTTCGATCAGCTTATAGATATCGCTCTTCGACTTGAAGAGGCCGATAGAGAAAGCGATGTTGAGATTGTGGGTGTCAATAAGAAGAGGCTCCCTTTATTAAGTTCGAAAGTCCTAATCCAAACAAGAGGGTGAAGCAAGTGACTTCTATAGCAAAGACTCCCATCCCTAATCGTGGAGAATGCTACAATTGTGGCTCTAAGGACCATCATATAAATAGGTGTCCAAGACCTATTTCTTGCCGCTATTGCAAAAGTGTGGATCATTATATATCTTCATGTCCCAAACGTCAAAGCAAGAGAGAGGGAGAGGTGAAAGTAGTGCGAGCTCCTAGTGGCACTTCTCTTAGTCAAGGTATCCATTCTATCCTTGATGACATTTATTTTGTGATTATCTTATTCGAGTTCTTTTTGATATGGGTCTCATCTCATTATTTTATGTCAAAAGAACTTGTTGATTCCTTTTCTTCAAACATTTTTGGGCTTGATGACTTCTTTAAGGATTGCGAATCCGGATTGGTGGATCCGCAACACTCAATTTGCTTTTTGTTGATGTCGAAATTATTTTATGTGATTTTTCTTTCCGAGCCGATTTTTACTTATGCTTCGGAATTGACTTTTGTAAGGGTTGGCTTAATTATTATGAAGCCATATCCTTTGTCCCATGTGGACTATTCATCTTCGACATTTTCAATATGTTATGTAGATTTCTGTTTTTCCTTTGTGATTTTGATTCCAATTTGATGGCATCATTTTATTCTTTAAGCTCACATGATGAGGAAAGTGTTATTCCTCTCATTCATGTAGTTTGAGAATTTTCCGGTATTTTTGAGTTTGTCTTAGGATTATCACCTAAGCAATCTTTTGAGCGGTGTTAAGGTCTTTTTAGCTCGACCTTGCCACCGATTTTCATTTGCTATGAGTTGCGGGAGTTAGCATTCCATTTACCGCATTCCGAACTCGTTATGAAACTTATGAATGACTTATTATGTCATTCAGTTTGTCCAGCTTATTTCATCCATTTTATAAATCGAGTATTATATGAGTATCTCGATGACTTCATTTTTGTATTTATTGATTTTGGATGGAGATAGAAATTTAAAGTTTTGCAAATCTTTTTTCATAAGATTTATTTATAAGTATAATTGGATTTTGTTCTTCAATGAGCAAAGAATAATCTTAAAACTTCTAAGAGATATTTTTATCATATGGATTATGATTTTGTGATTGTATTGCCCATTGAGTGCTTTAAGAATTCTGGTCGATGCGCCTGATCAACGTTATCGATAGGAATCTCCTAAACGCTTTGATGAGACAATTTGACACAATAAATTGACTTATAAAAAAAGTAAAAATTTTCTAGAAAGATTATTACATAAAGATAATTGTGATTTTGAAAGTTTTAGCTTTTGGGAAAAGCGGATCAATTTAAAAGAACTCTTCCTTTTCGATATTCCTATTCTTGTTGTTCCCATAGGGAACCAAGACTTTATCTTTTGTACCAATGCTAATCGTATTGGTTTGTATGTCGTTCTCTTGCAAAAGAGAACGTGCTATCATTTATGTTTCTGAATCATTAAAGCCTATCGAGACTAGATATGCCACTCATGATCTAGTGCTCGCGACTATTGATTTCACTTTTAGAGTTTGGCATCATTGTGTTTGGCGGAGAAATTTGTTCTCCACCTCGATCATAAATCTTTAGAATATTTATTTCTTATAAGAAACTTAATTTGCGTCAACCTCGTTGGCTCGAGTTCCTTGTATCTTATGATTTTTTACCAAGTTCATCGGACGTTTCAATATACCCAGTTTTAGTGAGCTTCGTCTCATTTCTTTTATGGACTAGCGCCCGATGTTCTTTTATGGTGTTCGGTTCATTGGACGTACCATTTTTGTACTACGTCGGTGTTTCGAATTATTTGAGTTTACGTTCATTGGACGTATCGTTATTGTACTACGTCGATGTTCAGAGTTATTCGTGTTTCCAATTTCTCGAGCGTATTGTTATTGTACTACGCCGTTGCCCCGGCTCAATTTTCTATTATTCATGATGTTTTCAACGTCTTTTAACTACGGAAATACCTTTAGGATTTCTATTTTTATTCTTGAGCCCGGTGTTATTGTGGAAATTGAAGTTTTGCCTATTTGACTTATGAGCAACATTCTATTCGCATCATTGCTTCGGAGGTTGAGCGCCTTCGAAATAAAGATGTTTTTCTTGTGAAAGTTCAATGGTTCTCAAATCCCAAGGATTTCTCTTGGGAATCCAGAGAATTCATCGAGCGAACACGTTCGGACTTACTCTTTCGTGCTCTTTATGGTGAACTTCTCATTCTAAATTTTCTTTTGTGTTGATATGCCTTTATGGTTGTTACTCTTTATTTTCTTCGTAAGTATTGCGAGGACGCAATTTCTTTAAGGAGGGGAGTCTGTAACAACCCGCATATTTATCGATTTTATATTTAAATATTTTATTTAAATATAGAATCGTTAATCGGATTGATGTCCGAAAAGCTACTTTTTGCAAACAGTCGAATTGGGACTCGAGACCACTTCCATTGAGTCCAAAATAGTGTTTGCGACTTTTTTGAGTATAAACTTTGATATGTTTGGAGCTAGCTAAAAATTTGACCATTTCACTTAGGGCTTTGGGTTTGGGTTTAGCCCATTTGCCCAATTCTGGTTTTATCAACCCAACTCCACTCCAACTCTTCATTACTTCATTTCTAATTCCTAACACTTAAGCTTCATCAAAAATGGAGAGTGGAATGAGAAATTAAAACTTCAAGCCCTAATCATCTTTGCAAATCCAAGTTCTAGCTCCAAATTCAAAGAAGAAGCTTTGGTAAGCCTTCTCTTCTTCTTCTCCAACTCATTCTCTTATAATTTCAGAAATTCCTAAACCTAACTTAGGAAATATTTCTCTTTTAAGCTTAGATTCAAGCTTGTTGGGTTGGAATTGAAGAGTGATTGTTCTTGCCATTGCTCTATAGCTTCTTCTTCATTTGTTTTGGGTTTAAAGGTGAGATTTTTATCTCACATCTATGTTTATAATTATCTTTGGTTGTTGGGTATGAATTCCTAACAATTCTTCATGTGCATTTGCTCTTGATTAGGATTGGTTTTTTGAATATTCCAATTTTTGGTTTTTGAAATCAAATTTGTGTGAAAATCCTTTTATGGATGTTTGATCATATTTTTGGTGATGCATCAAAGAGCTTATAGGGCCGGGTTGTCTATTGGCATAAACCCTTAGCGCCCATTGCTCGTCCTGTTGCATTTGCGAAGAGATTGCATCTTCATTTTTAGGCTGAAAATACTGGAAATCCCAGTTCAGTCGACTGAAATCTCTGTTCAGTCGACCGAACCTGGAAACAGAAAGTTTCCAGGCATGATTCAGTCAACTGAAATCTCTGTTCAGTCAACTAAATTTGTTGTTTCTGCCCACTTTGCCTTTTGGGATTGAATTTCCGATTTGAATCGATTCATGATGATCCTATTTGTTGTTATCATTTATTATGACTTTAATGACTCCTTTTTCGGGATTTTTGAATATCCATTTCAATGGATTCTTTATCGGTTTAATTGGATTTAGTCTTCGAATGTGAATTTTAATGATTGATTGTTTATACAATCATTTCTATGACTTGTCACTTTAAAATACAAAGGTTTCTATACTAATAGTAAATATTCAAATTCTTTACAAAATGATTTCAACACTACTTTTAAATACAAAGCTTGTTTCTAAAACCATTTTCTAATCTATTAGTATATACAAACCTTTACCTCATTCGTATGAGAAAATCAAATTAAACGGCTTAGCAAAACAAGTGGTATGAAACGCTTGCGTTTACTTCGCCGGTTAATTCTTTGACTTGTTCGTTTGAAACTCTTGTGACAATTTTCGAGTGGAAATCTACAATTTGTTCGTAAATATTTAAGTTAAGCTAGTGGTTATGGGACATGAAGCTAAACTCATATATTTATTAGCTTAGTGTAATTGACACTTCTTGATGATCGATGATGATCATTTTATGGTTTAGACTAACAATGTGTGATGTCTCTTTGTCCGCAATGGGGGACTATACCCTGTCAGGAGGAGCTCCGGCTCATCAGGAGGAGCTTCGGCTCATAGTCCGCAATGGGGGACTATACCCTGTCAGGAGGAGCTTCGGCTCATCAGGAGGAGCTCCGGCTCATCAGGAGGAGCTCCAGCTCATCAGGAGGGGCTTCGGCTCATAGTCCGCAATGGGGGACTATACCCTGTCAGGAGGAGCTTCGGCTCGTTTTTATGGGATAACGACCCATCGCGTGTTGGGGAGTTTTCCCACTCCCGTTTTTGATAGGCTTCTTCCTCTCTTGTGATTTCTGGATTTCTCATTGATGATTTCTGGAATTTATGTTTCACCAACTTTTACAATTGACATTGATATGTATGTCATTATTTATGGCTTGGTGAATTAAATAAAGAATATGACATTCTTTTTAGTGCTTTGAGATTAGTGAGATATTGTATGACTTTTGTGGATTTTCTAATGTATACTTGTCGCAGTATGACATTTTTGGTTATCATGCGTTTTTGTTATATCTCTTCTTATATCTCATTTTATCTGATATTTATAGCTAGACTCATCCGTTTATTATTTTCTTCTTAAATAATACTCGGGTCAGACTGAGATTTTACAGGTGCTTCCTCATGACTTCCTATCTGGGATAATCATCTGATTTTTGGCTAACTACTTTAGTTTAGTAGTTTTTGGTTGTATACATTTGAGATATAGACTCCTTGATGTATACGTATTCTTTTGTCTAGCACTTGTATCTATTCTTTTTGATATAGTGGATCTTGTTTGACCACTACTCTGATGTACACTTTCATGTGTTATATTCATATGTATTTCCGCCTTTGTGATATGAATTGCCTGTGACTGATTTGTGTTATGTTTATTTCTATATTTGTTTCCGAAGTATATATACATAGCCACCGTGTAGTAGCTTTGAGTTTGTATCGGTATGTCGGATTTCCTCTTGAGATGAAAAGTTATATTTTTATCTGGCATATCGGTACTCGCACAAAGCAATTACATGGATGGTCACTCCTCAACAGCCTTATTCTCCGTGCTAGTTGACGGCATTACCACGTAGTGTCCTTGGCTAGCGTGGGTATAGAGGTGGGGCGTCACAGGTACTATATATAGTATGATATATTTTGAAGTAAAAGATATGGGAAGTACCCTCCGTGATTTTCTATAATCCACTTGGTGGATTAATTCTCTTGATTTAGGTCGTCCGGACATAAACTCATGAGTTCCTTTGAATTCCATAGCGTAACCTATGGTCTTATGATTCGATTAGCATAGCATAATTCGGGGGGTGTAATGCCTACAGTCTACTTATGATTTCGCTGAGATAGCGACGTAACCATTGTGTAGTTGCGATCTATGGTCGATGTACATAGCGTAATTCGAGGTGGCAGAGATTTCTTACAGTTTTACTATGTTTTCGCTGGGATAGCGATGTAACCATAGGGTGTAACCACTAAGTAAACTGCAATCCACATGGCGTAATACGACGGGCAGTGATTGCATATAGTCTATTATGTTTTCTCTGGGATAGAGACGTAACCATTGGATGTAACTGCTAAGTAGACTACGATCCATTGGTGATTTGATTTTAATTTGCATGGCGTAATTCGCTGGGTAGAGATTGCCCAAAGTTACAAATGTTTCCTCTGGGATAGGGGCGTAACCATTGTGTAATTGTGATCCATGATTGGTTTTCGATTGGTACTTTCTATATGTGTTTTTAAAAGTTTTCCAAGTATTTTCACTAGGTGTTGAAACGGGTCTACTAAGTACTTAGAGATTTCTAGTCTTGCATTTGATCAATGTACTACTAGATTCTGTAAGAACGAGGATAAACTTGTTGAAACATCGAGTTATCAAAGGTATTTTCAATATAAAATTATTTTGATATAAAAGAATTTTGTTATAAAAGAATTTTAACAAAGAAAATTTTAAAACATTTAAGAATTGAATATAAAAACCACTTGAATTATTTGTTGGTGTAATTAAGAAACCAATGGAATAAATAAGTACGTTGTATATAGACCATTCTATTTGCATTTACAGTTTTGATTCAGATTTGAATGCACGATTTTAAGGTAATTCACACTTGTCCGATTTAGGATTGTTCGCTCGATTCTCGACAACGAACACTGATACAGATTTTTAATATGAATCTGAAGTTCTCTATCATAGTTTATTACTATGTAAGAAGGATGGAAGTTTCTAATCAAGAAGTCGGACTAGAGTCTGCATTAGAGTAGTCGGGTTACCAATACTAGTTCAGAAAATAAAATTACGTATCCGAGTAAGAGATCAAAATTGTTATACGTACAAATGGCATATATATATATCATACAGATTTTAATAAAATAATTGTATGCTATGATTGCTAGCTATGATTATTCCTCTCTTAGGATTGCTATGTTGTTTGGTTGCATGTAGTTTAACCTCATCCTTATCAGTTGCATCATATTGCCTTGTTGCATATGGTTGTTTATATTGTTGTGCTTATGGTAGGAATAGCTAATGTATCGTCTTTTGTCATGTTTAACTCTCTTTTGGGTTATGCAAGTAAAATTCAGGTACATTGAAGAAAGACTAATTTCAGGATTTTGATTTAATAAGTAAAGTTTTGTGGCCCAACAAATAGGTACGTATTTATATTGTTGGTTGGTTGATGATTTTCTACCCGTGATCTGAGGAGCCACTTGGCTTTCATTTTCTTTTGATTGGTTTGGGCCTGTAGAGGTAGTTTGTAGTTGTTCCGACTCAGCCGCACAAAGAAGACGCTGTCGAAATTTTCCATAAATTCGGGTATTTGAAAATTTTTGAGACTTTAAAATTTTATAACTCGTTTACAAATAAGCTGTTATCGGAGTGGCCTAGCGGAAGCGTAGTAAAGGTTTTGCAAATAAGATTTTTATGTTTTATATGCTGTTTATTTTGAGTAGAATATATCGTATGTTGAATTCCTTACTTGGTTCCTTTTCGAGGATGAAAAGTTTTGAGTAGGGGAGATTGTGACGACCCGTATTTTTAACTATTTTAAATTATTAAATTTAATATAATTTTTGAATAAAAATGGTTAAAAATAAAATTTAATGATTTATTAATGTAATTTATTGGATATGAATTTAGATAAAATTTTAAATAACAAAATTCAATATGAGAAAAGATGATAACTTATATTAGAATGTAAATTAAATGATATTAAATTGTAAGTAATTGATAATAGAAATTGAAATGGTCAATGTTAAGTAAATAAAGAGTCGAATGAATGTGTTTTAACAGTAAAAGCATAAATTTATTTATATGAAATTCTATGTATTGAATGTGTTTATAATTAATAGCTGGAATTGAATAATAAATGTTGAATTATTTAGATTAAAAAATAATATAATTGTTGATAACTAAAATTCATCGAAAATTCTAATGTTGGAATTCATTATAATTGAATTATCCAAGGGCTTTGATTTATGAAGGGTAATCTTTGTATTTAGTGTAAGAACTTCTGTTGTTCTAAATTTGAATGAATATTTTATTTTAAAAATGAATTTGTTTATGAATTTAAATGTAAGAGCATTGGTTGTATAAATTTTAAAAAACATTTTAATTTACAAAATGGTTTAAGATAAAATTTGAATTTGGAATGTTTAATTGATTTTAAATATTGAAAAGTTAATTTCATAAGTTAAATAACTTATATTTCAACAATAATGATTTATTTGATAATTTAATTGTTAAATTTAATATTGGAAATTATTTAAATAATTGAATCCTAAATTTAATATGGATGAAAATGATTTCAAAAGATGATTTAAATTCTATTTAAAAAAGAATGAAAAATGTTAACTTTTAAAATTTGAATTGAAAAGTGATTAAATTGATTTTGAAAATAGCTTGTCTTAATTAACGTGTGAAAATAGTTTTTTTGGGCAGTGTCATGGATTCCGACGAAACCAGTTTCATCAGATCTGTATTAGTGAATTATTATAGGATTTCAAGTTTCGTAGCGATCAGACTTGTCGTTTGATCGTGCGAGTTCGAAACGCGTAGAATTTATTCTCAGAATTTTAATTAAAATAATTTGATTTTGAAATGTTATCTTCTGTATATGGTGGACTTGGCTTCCGAGAATAGTTCCATTATGTTCGGAATAGGGGTATAACATATAGAACTCCAGTCAGCACGCTTTGATTGGAGTTCAGAAAATTTGTCGCGTGAATAGTGTTAGTTAGAAATCTATATATATGGACCACACCCATTCTTCTTCCCCAAAACCAAAAATAAAAACCTAGCCGCCGAAATCAAATAACTTCATCCAATGACCATCATCAATCGGCGCCGCTAGAGGCGTTTTCTGGTGAAGGTCTCAACATGAAAGATGAGCGTCTAGGTGAGATGAAGACATTGGTTGGTTGGATCGTCGAAGGTGGTGAGGAGGCGGGCAAAAATCGCCTATAACTGCAGCAGCTTTGGTCGGGTTTAGCGACGCCATGGGTGATCTTTAGGCGATAGGCTATGAAGAGAAGATGAGGAGGAAGGCGAGGGCTACATTCTGGCAAAGTTTGGAGGTCAACGGGCGATAGTGGCGACCGGATTTTGGAGTTGATCGACGTCGTCTTTTGGGTTCAATCGAAATCGAGGCCAGTAGTGTGGGTCCTGTCGAGGTCTAGGCAAGGAGGGGTGGTCGTGCAGTGGTGGTCGGAGGCCATAGCGGCGACAGCGGCAGGTGAAGCATCGATCAGCGGCGTGCAAATGGATATGTGTATCTACGTTTGGGAATGAACGAAATTAGCGGCTCTAAGCATGATTAAATATATTTAATTGTTTTAAATAAATCGATACCTTATTAAATTCATAACTTGTTCATACGAGGTCAGATTTTGTTGTCGTCTGTTGCATTGGTTTCGTATCGGCGTTGTCTTCGTCATGGAGTTGGATTCGTTATTTTTCGCTCCTATCGAGTTTTCATATTCGTCAAAAGGTGAGTGCTTAAACCCACTCACACAATACTAAAAATTATACTACAAGTTAAACTAATTCTTGAAGTGATAAATTTTATTGTTTGCTGTTTGAAATTGAATTGAATGAAATTGAATTTGACTGAAATTGAGTTGATAAATTTTAAATTGACATTTAAATTGGCATTTTAATTGATATTGAAATTGAATATCCCAGCTAGTTAAACACCCTGACATTTGATAATTTATGACTGTTGTGATATATGGTTGCATTGGTTGATTTGGGTGTTGATTATTGGTTGCCATGGGTGGTGTTGTGATGGATGGTATTTTGATTGGATATATACATGATTTATTGATTTCGGTATATCCATGTTATCACCCCTATTATTATCACTATTGAGATGTTGACCACTTGAACACTGAACTTTGATATGAACCCTTGGACATCCTATTTGATATGTGAATTATTGGATGCATTGTTGACGGCTTGGGCAGGATTGTGATTGTTGTGATTTGATCGCCATTGGTGGAATTGAAAGATTTCATTTTATAAATTGGATTCTAAACTCTGAAAGGTTTGAAAAATCTAATTTTCAAGCTTTAGAAATATATATGTGTTATAAAGAATTTAATTTTGTAAATTGGGTTAAATCAGATTTTAGAAAGGAGGAAAAAATAAATTTGAAATTCATTTATAAAACTTTTAAATTCTAATTTTTAAGTATAATAATATATATATTTTCTAAAAAGAGTGATAAAAAGGTTTACAAAATTTCTAAAACTTACTGAATAAAAGAAAATATTTGCAAAGATATTAATGTTTGAAATCCAACCATTCAATGATTTTGGTATTTATACAATTGAATAGAATTATCATAATTTTGGAAATTTGTAAAGTGTTGTGAAATCTTCCGAAACTGTTTGAGAAATAATTGATAAAAGAACTTGTATTGGTTCCAATGGTTTAAATAAGACTGAAAATTCAACATTGAAGTTTTGCTTAAACTATGAAATTTATTAAATCGATTTGAAGTTGATTAATATATTGAAACCCTGAAATTGTTTATGTGAAATTTCAAAGTAAAAATTAAAGTTATTTACACTCATATTTCACCTGATTTTGATTTAACTTACATGAGGATTTTTAGTCCTGACTCGAGTGTTTTGTCTTTTCATTACGCTCAAGTCAGCTTGAGTATTTCAGTATTTTCGAAGATGTTTCTTGAAGATGAAGACGGTTGAAGACCATATTTACTAGTATATTTCCGCTACATTTTTTTGTGAGGACTGATATGCATAACTCTTATTTATTGTAAAATGTAAATCAAATGTATATTGTAAAACAACTTCATGAATTGTTTATGTAATTATTGTATTTTGTTATTCCGTTGCGAGATTCTGTTATTGTTTTCTTCTTCTTTTTTATTTCTTTAAAATAAACCCATTGATAATCTATCTTTTAAACGGTTTGAGTTGGACATGTATGGTTATTGTCGACTTGAACTATTCAAAAAAGGTGGGTCGTCACAGTATCAATGTATTTAACATTACCGTATTTGGTTGCCGAGGATTAATAATTATGGATGACTACAGCATCCATAGCCATTAGTCTTGGGCCTCCAAGTGGTGGATGTTACAACCCGTTTCCCTATTCTAATTGGGAATCTATCCAATTCTAATATGTACAGGAATCTACCCGTTTCTCTATTCTAGTTGGGAATCTACCCATCTCTGAATTGGGAATCTACCTAATGCATGGTTGCACTGACCATGACTCGCTATTAGCATGCATTCTACTTTTTGACGTCCATTTAAACCCAAACGATATGGATTCACTCTTTATGGAGCATCACTGTAGGGGTGCTCTTATGGCGAGGTCTACCAGTTTTACTACTGGGTCCCAATCTACAACCTGCTTGGTGTCAGCCATCTACAACCCCTTTTGGTGGGCATCGACCATTGACAACCCCTTTCGATGGGCGTTGGCGCCATCTAACACTATCTTAAGTTAATAGTTACACTTAAATTCTAGTTGTAATTTGATAAAGAAAAATATAAATTCTTTGGAAAGAAGGATCTCGGATTTGTAAAAGAATTTTGAAATCAAACTATTGGTAGGTTCTATGGTTTGGTAGGAAACATATTTACTTTGATATTGAGAAAAAGAATTGTTAAGAGAATTAGTATTTCTAAGAAAAATGAAACAATTCATTGATCTCGCCGGATCAGTAAGAGAGTTTTGGCCTTAATACTTTTAATGCAGATACAACATTTAGTAACTAAAAGGAAGATATACTAAGTACAACTTTATGAGCACTGAGATTGGATTATACTTACCAAAGAAGGAAAGAGCTGACCTTAAAAGAAGTGTTCCAACATGATAAGGAACTTCCTTAAATATAGTGGCTCTTACTCTTCAAAAATGCATGTAGATATGTTTGGGTCGAACATGCTTTCATTATATGAATTTCTCCGAAAAAGGAAAGAGCTAACCTTGAAAGAAGTGTTGCGGCAAGATAAGAGACTTCCTTAAATATAGTGGCTCATACTCTTCAAAAATGCATGTAGATATGTTCGGGTCGAACGAGCTTTCGTTATACGAATTTCTCCTGAAACATAGAGACAATGTTAGATGCCTATAAAGACAAGATATTAAACTAATAATTTAATAAACTTAGTCGATCTCCCTTTTTGTATGAATTTCTCTATGACTTGAAAAAGTCTTCGACACCCATTCGTTTCATGCATGTTCACTTGATGATAAACACAATCATCCTTTCCTTTGGATTTTCTTGAGTGGATGGGGGATAGTTTTGGTAGTGAAGTTCTCCACGAGTTTCCAAAAAGATTCGAGACATGCTTTGATTAAGAGGAGTAAGGATTTGGTCTCATTTGATTTTCTTTCACGGTAGAAGAACTGGGATAACTATGAAGGTTCTTTTAGTTAGGAGAGATGAACCTTTATTTTCCATCACCACTATACTAAAATCCTTGATTTTGTTTGCCCTAGCTTTAACCGTCCCTCTAAGTTGAGCAGACTCTTGGAGGGACTCATGGAGATACTCTGAAATTTTCTTGATCTAGAGAGCTTGAAGTTCATAAACGGGGTCATATTCTGTTGATACGTTAAGATTTTGATCAATGACAATGTGCTTCAACAAAAAGGAAGAGATATGTGCAAAGCTAAAAGAAGAACGATGAAGACCAATGATAAACATAAGTATGATTTTTATATAGGTCTTAGTTTAGATTTATTGTTAAAATCTATCCTCAAGAGGCTTGCACAAACACTAGAACACATTTTATAAACTTCATTTTTAATAAACATTCACTGTGCAAAATTTAGTAGTTCAGTCGACTGAACAGGGATGACCAGTCGACTGAACCTGTTACACATACACAAAAATGCACAGTTCCAGTCGACTGAAGTTCATTCTCAGTCGACTGAATTTGTTCCTAAAAATTTTACTTCATAATTTTCAGTCGACTGAAATCCCTGTTCAGTCGACTGAATTTGTAACTGCGAATTTTTTCTAAAAGGACACCTTCTTCCTCCCAAGAGTTGCAACCATTCTCCAATGGAAATGGAAGCATCTCTTGCCTGCACCTCTAGCAAACAAATGCATCTCTTCTCCACATATAAATACATGGTTTTAACATTTGCAAATTACCAATTCTAATTGCTTTAATCTTTCTATTTTCTTGAACATACTTTCAGATTTCTTAAGTTTTCAAAAGCAATCACAAACCACTTCAATTGCTTGAATCTCTGTTTTAACTATAACACCTTTTGATTCATAGCAATTCACATTTCCTAAATCTTCACAAACACTTTGTATACTCTCGAGGATAAGGTTATAGGAAAGTTGTACTCAATTTGACTCATTAGTGTTATCAAGAACACAACAAGTCAGAAATACTTTTAGTATCTAGTTGAAGTCCTCTTCGGTAGTTGAGGCAAGAAATCCCGTTCGGTTGTTCGGGTAAGTTGTAAACCTATTCCTCCTGGTTAAGTGAGGGTTGTTGGTTAGTTAAATTCCTAAGAGGAGCTTAGGGACTGGACGTAGGACAAGAGGTCCGAACCAGTATAAAGTCTTGGTGTCTACTTTACTTACTACTGCTTATTACAATCTACCTAGACCATTCCTCTATTCCATATTATACGATCCTACCGCATAGCCTCTTTCAATTGGTATCAGAGCAAGGCCGTCCTATAACCATAACACCGTTATTTGACATATTGATAATATGGAAAACAACACAAGCACAACATCTGCCTATAACTCTACATTTGCGGAAGGACAATATACTCAAAGACCCCCTCTATTCAATGGACTAAACTATAATTATTGGGCTACAAGGATGAGGATTTATATGCAAGCAACAAGTTTTGAAGCCTGGAATGCAACTCAAGCAGAACTCATTGTAACCACAACGGAATATTCTACATGGACGCAAGCTCAGAAGAATGAAGTTAGTGCAAATGCTAAAGCTATGAATATGCTATTTTGTGCTTTGGACAGAAATGAATTCAATCATGTTAGCATTTGTACTACTGCACATTAGATATGGAGTACACTTAAAACCATACATGAAGGCACAAACAAGGTTAAACAAACAAAGATCTCCATGCTAAAGAACTAGTTCCAAAACTTTAGAATGCGACAGAATGAATCCATCAATGACATGTACTCGAGGTTTCAAGACATTCATCATGCCTTAATAGGACTAGGAGAAAAATACATGGATTTTGATATTGTATCTAAAGTTCTAAATTCACTCACTGATGAATGGGAGAGAAAAGTCTTAGCAATCGAAGAAGCAAATGATCTATCTACAATGAAACCAGAAGAATTAATTGGAAATCTTATGTCGTATGAAGTAAATATGCAAGCTAAGAAAGATCAAGCACAAGAAAGAAAAAATGTAGATTTTCATGCGGAAAAGGAAGAATCAGAGTCTGAAGATGAGGATTTAGCATTTATAGCCAAAAATTTCAAGAAATTCTTAAGATATAGAAAAGAAAATAAAAACGGATTCAAAAAGAATTTTTTGAACAAACCTACATCCTCGAATATAGAATGTTTCAACTGTCACAAAAAGGGTCACATGCAAAAAGATTGTCCAGAGCAAAAGAAGGAGAATCAGAACAAAAACAAGAAAGAAAAATTCAAAAAGAAGGCATTCTCTGTAACATGGGACGATTCAGATTCATCTACATCAAAAAGTGAAAATGATAGCGACAATGAACAAGCGAATGTATGCTTTATGGCTCAAGAATCTGAGGTTAGTAATTTAACTTTCAACGATTTAATTGATGTAAATACTGAACTATTGAGTATAATAAAAAATCTTAAAAAGAAACTTAAGGAAACTCATGAAAATCAGAACAAAGCTGAGTTTGAAAGGGATATGTTAAAAGATGAAAAGAAAATTCTAGAAGAAGAACTTGAAAAAGTTCAAGAGTCTCTTTCAAATTCGGAAACTCAATTATCTCTTTTAAGTCAAGAAATTGAAAATCAAAAGACAAAAAATGATATAATTGTTTCTGAAAATCATGAGTTAAAAACTCAGATTAAACAAGTTGAATTAGAAAATAATAGTCTTCAAGTTATATTAGATAACATCTCTAAAAATGTTTCTAACTTTAACAAAGGAAGAGAAAATTTATCTAAGATTCTAGAAAATTCTCAATCTTCCTCAAATAAACATGGATTAGGATATAAAAAGGAACCAAAAATTCCTAAAAAGATAAATACAAATTTTAAGAGGAATATTGATTCAAAACAACAAATGTTATTAAGAGAACCTATTAGAACAAAAGAAGAAACTAAGATAGTTAAAATTTGGGTTCCAAAGACTAACAATATTTTGATTAGGAATAAATATATCAAAGCATTTATGGATAGTGTTCATAATAATAAAAATTATATTTATAAAAAGGATACTGAACCAAATTGGGTTTGGTTTCCTAAGTTCTAATTTTTAGGACCCTATTGAAAGGTGGGTACCAATAATGTTGTATTCATTTTCTGGTCACACTCAAAAAGAAGAAATGGATACTAGACAGTGGTTGCTCAAAACACATGACCGACGACAAAGATATGCTTACAAACATCACATACTTTGATGGTGGCTCGGTTACCTTCGGAGACAATTCAAAAGGTTATATCATTGGCAAAGGAGATGTGAGCAATTACGGTACATCAAATTTACCTTTTATTACAAATGTTTCATTAGTTAAAAATCTAAAACATAATCTACTAAGCATAAGTCAACTTTGTGACAAAGGTTTTAAAATAACTTTTTCGGAAAATAAATGTAGTATTTTTGATCAAAACCAAAATCTTATTTTTGAGGGAAATAGAGATAGGAATATTTATGTTTTAAATATGAAAATTAATCATAATACAAATATGTGTTTACTAGCCAAAGATAATGATCCTTGGTTGTGGCACAAAAGATTTTGTCATATTAATTTTAAAACTATTAGAAAACTTTCTAAAAATGAATTAGTAAGAGGTTTACCTAAGATAAACTTTAAGATAAAAAATCTTTGTGATGATTGTCAAATAGGAAAATTAACAAAATCATCTTTCAAATCTAAGAAAAATATTTCAACTTTACAACCACTAGAATTACTTCATATGGATCTTTTTGGACCAACACAAGTTCAATCCATTAATCATAATCGATATGTATTTGTAATAGTTGATGATTTCTCAAGATATACATGGACCATTTTTATGAAAAATAAAAGTGATACATTTGAGCACTTTAAAACATTTGTCAAAAGAATTCAAAACACTAAAGATTTGAAAATTAAGAATATACGAAGTGATCATGGTGGCGAATTCGAAAATGAAGCTTTTGAATCTTTCTGTAAAAAGAAAGGAATAAATCATAACTTTTAATTTCCTAGAACTCCTCAACAAAATGGAGTAGTGGAAAGAAAGAATAGAACATTACAAGAATGTGCAAGAACATTATTAAATGGAAGCCTTCTACCAAAACATTTTTAGGCAGAAGCGGTAGCTACTGCATGTTATGTATTAAATCGTATTTCTATTAGACCATTAACTAAAAATACTTCATATGAACTTTTTAACAATAGAAAGCCAAATATATCTTATTTTAAAATATTTATATCAAAATGTTTTATTTTAAATACAAAAGACCAACTAGGAAAATTCGATCCGAAAGCTGATGAAGGAATTTTTGTAGGATACTCAGAACGAAGTAAGGCATATCGAGTTTTTAATAAACGAACAAATATAATCGAAGAAACTTTACATGTATCTTTTGATGAAAACTTTAATAAAAACTTGAGTATAAAAGATGATGACGAATTTATAATAAATATAGACAATACAAATCTTGAAAATATGAATAATACCGAACTTAGATCTCCACCTAGAATCTTACGAGATCACCCTGTACAAAACATAATCGGTGAAATTGATTCTCAAGTTAAAACTAGAAGTCAACTAAACCAAATGGGACATGTTGATTTTATTTCTACATTAGAACCTAAAAATTCTAAAGAAGCATCAACAGATGACTACTGGATTGTTGCTATGCAAGAAGAATTAAATCAATTCGAACGTAACGATGTTTGGGATTTAGTTCCTCGTCCTAATAATCAATATGTTATAGGAACAAAATGGGTTTACAAAAATAAGGTAGACGAACAAGGAAATATAACTAGGAATAAAGCTAGACTAGTAGCACAAGGATATAATCAAGAGGAAGGTATCGACTTTGAAGAAACATTTGCTCCCGTTGCAAGACTTGAAGCAATACGTATTCTATTAGCCTTCGCTTGTTTTCACAATTTTAAACTTTATCAAATGGATGTTAAAAGTGCTTTTCTAAATGGTTTTATAAAAGAAAATGTGTACGTAGAACAACCCCCTTTATTCATACACGAAAAATATCTGGATCATGTATATAAATTAAAGAAAGCCCTATATGGTCTTAAACAAGCACCTCGTGCTTGGTATGAGAGACTTAAAAGCTATTTACTAGATTCGGGATTTCAAATCGGAAAAGTAGATCAAACTCTATTCATTAAAAACACTACTAATGACATTCTAATAATTCAAATATATGTAGATGACATTATATTTGGTTCAACTGATGAAAACTTATGTAAAGAATTTTCAAATATAATGACTAAGGAGTTCGAAATGTCACACATGGGAGAATTATCTTATTTTCTCGGATTACAAATTAAAAACATTGTGATTCATGTTGTTATATATCTATACAATTGTAATTGCTTCTTTCAATAAAATTTTTGCTTTCGAAATTCACAAAGAACAATGAAAATCCAAAGTTCAGTCGACTAAACCTTACTGATCAGTCGACTAAATATTAAGCAGAAAACAAATTTTCCCTAGCTCGGTCGACTGACACACTCTGCCCAGTCGACTAAACTATCAACAGAAACTTTCAGACAACAGTTCAGTCGACTAAATATACTGTTCAATCGACTGAATTCAGCACAGAAATTTTCCGTCCTTTAATTCAGTCGACTGAACAGACTTTTCAGTCAACTGAACAGACTTTTCAGTCGACTGAACATCAATTCCCAGGCAACTTTTTCCCTTTTATCCACTAGTTTTCACCTTTACCATTCACTTTTTACATTGCAAAAGTACTCTCTTCCCCATTGTTTTCCAAAACCCTAGCCCCCAATTCTCAAATTACTCTCAAATCTCTCACAAATGGCACCAAAAAGATCAAGAGCCTCTTCTTCTTCATCCTCCGAGCCAATTGATGCTCAAATTGCACAATGGCTCTATGATGGAGTAGCTGTAACAAGGTGGAACAAAATGAAGAACTCTCGCATTTTCGAACACTCCCTCATTGATTTCCAAAGCCTCCAGACATACAACATTCAAGCATTTATGGATCAGGCAGGTTTACCTTCTCTCTTGGATTTAAAAAGAAATGACCATGCAATAAATCATGTTATGGTCAAATTATTTTATGCAAACCTCAACCTTGGACACCAAACTCCAAGAAATCCAAATAATAGTGTTTGGAGTATGGTATGTGGGAAGAAAGTTTGGTTCTCCTTAGATCGAATTGCACACATCTTAGGATCACCTACTGTAGGGAGAAAGCTTGAAGAGATAGAATTCAATCCACAAATTCGAGATAACATAAACCATCAATTTTTGGATGATAATATCAACATTGGAGATTTTAAATCCACTTCCCTACGACCTAGAGCTAGAATCCTTCACAAAGCTCTTATGAGAACAATTACTCCACGAACGGGCTCATATGAAATTGTTTACCCCATCAATTATCGAGCTCTATACGCTATTTGGGGCAACATTCAAGTCAATTGGGTCCAACTCATTCTAGATGAATTTCTCACTTTTAACAATGGCAAAATGCGAACAATATATTTTGGAGAATATATCATGCGACTTCTCCTCAATGTTGATACGCCATTACCCGACTCCGAAAACACAATGGTTCATCAAATTAATCACCGCACTATAAGCCTCATGCAACTCCCGGCTAGACCTCCTCGCATCATATCTCTTGCCGAATGGGAAGCTAGGCATCAAGAACCGCAACAACCTCAACAAGCTCCACATGAAGAACCTTTCGACCAAGATGATGAAATTCGTATCATTGAGCCAGGTTATACTTCCACCAATCAATCATTGGGGATCTTATCAAGGAATCAACAAATACTTGACAATCGTCTCAAGAAGGTAGATCACAAGCTTGATAAAATTAAAGGATTCTTCAACAAGTTATGGAATGCCATCTCATGCTCAAGCTCCACTACCGCTTCAACATCACTTGGCAAACGTCCGGCACCAACTTTCACTTGGATATCATCCGAAGAGCATACAAGAAGCAGTACAAGCGGAACAAGTGGTGGCCAAGGAGGAAGAGCTTATAGACCACCCACAGGTGGAACTGTTATTCGAGAACCTGAAGGAGATCGTGAAGGCTCTTATGATTGGGACAGGGAACCTTGAACATTTTTTTAATGGTTTGATTTCCGGAACTTTTTATTAATTTCTAACAATTTTTGCAAAGGCTTGTATAAATAGTCTTCTTTTATTATGTGATACTCTATGGTTTGTATTATTCGCTCTATGGTTATATTTGCATATGGTTGCTTTGTTACTTGCAAATTATTACTTCCTTTTTGTCGATGACAAAGGGGGAGAAATCTATGAAACTAACTTTGTTTTGTAGGAAAGATAATGCATATATTCAGGGGGAGGAAAGATAATTACATCTCTACAAACATATGTGTTGTCATCAATCAAAAAGAGGGAGAATGTTGATACGCTAAGATTTTGATCAATGACAATGTGCTTCAACAAAAAGGAAGAGATATGTGCAAAGCTAAAAGAAGAACGATGAAGACCAATGATAAACATAAGTATGATTTTTATATAGGTCTTAGTTTAGATTTATTGTTAAAATCTATCCTCAAGAGGCTTGCACAAACACTAGAACACATTTTATAAACTTCATTTTTAATAAACATTCACTGTGCAAAATTTAGTAGTTCAGTCGACTGAACAGGGATGACCAGTCGAGTGAACCTGTTACACATACACAAAAATGCACAGTTCCAGTCGACTGAAGTTCCTGCTCAGTCGACTGAATTTGTTCCTGAAAATTTTACTTCATAATTTTCAGTCGACTGAAATCCCTGTTCAGTCGACTGAATTTGTAACTGCGAATTTTTTCTAAAAGGACACCTTCTTCCTCCCAAGAGTTGCAACCATTCTCCAATGGAAATGGAAGCATCTCTTGCCTGCACCTCTAGCAAACAAATGCATCTCTTCTCCACATATAAATACATGGTTTTAACATTTGCAAATTACCAATTCTAATTGCTTTAATATTTCTATTTTCTTGAACATACTTTTAGATTTCTTAAGTTTTCAAAAGCAATCACAAACCACTTCAATTGCTTGAATCTCTGTTTTAACTATAACACCTTTTGATTCATAGCAATTCACATTTCCTAAATCTTCACAAACACTTTGTATACTCTCGAGGATAAGATTATAGGAAAGTTGTACTCAATTTGACTCATTAGTGTTACTAAGAACACAACAAGTCAGAAATACTTTTAGTATCTAGTTGAAGTCCTCTTCGGTAGTTGAGGCAAGAAATCCCGTTCGGTTGTTCGGGTAAGTTGTAAACCTATTCCTCCGGGTTAAGTGAGGGTTGTTGGTTAGTTGAATCCCTAAGAGGAGCTTAGGGACTGGACGTAGGACAAGAGGTCCGAACCAGTATAAAGTCTTGGTGTCTACTTTACTTACTACTGCTTATTACAATCTACCTAGACCATTCCTCTATTCCATATTATAGGATCCTACCGCATAGCCTCTTTCATATTCTTGTCCATTCTCTTTCTTTGAAATGAGGGTGAATAATTGTAAAGGCATGCAGTTCTGTACCCCTTTGAGTCGACAATATTTCACATCAGCTCAACTCAAATTGGACGGAAATACGAATCTTTAGGGTAAAGAAGAAAAGATAGAAGAAGAAATAGAAACAACAACACAGAATCTCACAATCGCAGTGGAAAAAAATATAATATATAATAACAGATTTCATACAAAGGAATCTTTAACTGTTTATACTTACAATCATCAGAGTACAACAATCAATACATCAAACTGGACAGTTATAATAACCTTTCCTCACACAGCGGAAATAAACAAGTACGTGATATATGTCAGAAAATCCTCCAGCTCGTCTCCTGAGCTTCATAGCATCCTAACCTAAATCTATAATACTCGGTCTGACCCGAGCATTATAATATAATAACACCCGAGTTAGTCTGGAAAACCAGCGTGAGGAAACACACTCAATTTGAATTATTAAATTTTCTCAAAATCCTTTGAAAACAAAGGTATCTCGTAATACCACGTCACACATAAACACGACGGGTTTTTACCTTACGATAACCAAAACATTTTTATCAAATCTGTCTGATATTATAATAGTGTCTATAGAAAGTAAATAGAAAATAGCAGAAATGCTTGCATCTCACGTTTCAGCATAGTTGGGCACAATCAAAACCGTATGGCGCTTATTGGAGAATGGGTTCCTCAAATGACTGGGCCACTGGGGTACCGCCCACCACAGTACACCTCTAGAACAATGTACTAAGGACCACGCTGGGATCCTCTACTACACAAGAACGACCTACCCCTGACCTAGATAGACCGAATATGTTATCACCCCGGGTGTTCCCACCCTTACCATCGAGCGCTTCTACTTTCATGTGTACCCACATATAAGATAAATAGGGTTTTCGAGGACATCTAGAAAGGTGATAACATACCCTACTTGGGTGCGACCCACTTAGCCTTGCTGCATCTCCCATGTTTTAGTCATTCCCGGTTGATGAGGTTTGAGGCTAAGCGTTACCTTTTAAGGAACAAAATTTTACTTGGAATGCTCATCGTTCTCCAATGACGATGTTCTGATAGCATTCATCCATGCAAGTTGTTATGGGTCTGGACAAACTGAATCACTGTCTTTATCATCTTCACGGTATTCATTCGTAACGTTCAAACCGGATCGAAGTGGTTTTCGGATAATTAAATCTGATCCCGGTCTCTTCGAAACGATTAACGAAATTAGCCAATATTGACTATCAATAAAACATCCATAAGCAATCACTAGGCCCAATTTTATAAATCTCTAAGACATTTATTCCAAAATATCTTCACCAAGATATATATTCAATCTCTTCAATATTTCTATTTTTGAAAACAAATTCAACACTTGTATCCATAACAGGATGTTTCTCTATTTCGATGCTTAGAAATATTTTCAACTTCCATTTTTATAACACTTAGAAAATATTTCTATTCTAGATCTTTTCCACTAAAATATTTCCAAAACCTTCCTTTCAATGCTTAGGAGAATATTTATACGTATAGTTTCCAAAATCTTCTCAATATTTAACTAGGAAATATTTCATACTTATCTCATAAGTCTCCAGAATTTTTAATAAATTCTTCTTACGATTTCCAAACTGATTATACTTATTTATAACCCCAACCAACATTTATAACTTCTTTAATTGGATTCAAATTCCTTTCCGAAGTTATCGCATCTGACATTGGGAATTTTCTTAGGTCCTTATAATTCCATTTATGAGATTTCTCTTACAAAATCTCATTCTTAAATCAAAACTTTTTACACATCTCGAGAGGATTTTATGAATAAATTTCAATCATTTCAAAACTATATATGTATATATATAAAATGGCATTTTTAAAGAACAGTATTTATTTATATTTTAAAATATGTTTTAAGTTATTATTTAAAATATCAACATTTTAATAAACCATCAATAACTCATTTAAAATGAAATCATCAATTTACAAAGCTGATTATAAAAGTTAAAATTTTATTTCAATAAATATCAAATATTTGAAAAATCCATTTTCCGAAGTATTCCAATATTAACTAGTTTAAAATTTTCATAGTTTTAAATAATAAAGTTTCCCTTTTGAAACGAACTTAACTTCTTAAAAATATATTTTAAAACCTCGATAACCAATTTAATTTATAACTTCTTCTCGATTTCACATCATATCTATTTTAATTCTGATTTCCTAACCATTCCCATTTCAAAAATAGAGTCTACTATTTTTCTCAACCCTGTTTTACAAATTCTCCCAATTTTCATCTGATATCGAATTCCTTTATTTATAAACATTGTTTATAATTTTTATAACCCTTTTTGGATTTTATATGTTTATAAACAAATCTTATTTATTTAACTCCATTATATACATTCTTTTCTTATAAATTCCATTACACTTCAAATCTATTTTCAATATTGTTTTTAACTCCTTTTTATATTTCCAGAATATCACTTATAAAATTCTCTTATATAATTCATTTTTAAAATCCCATTTAATAATTCACAATAGTTAGGTATAACAAAAAATCAATATATTTCCCTAATTCAATTCCTTAAAATAACTCCAGTTCCAATATATATATATATATTTATATTTATATCGAATCCCTTTGTAACATCCTGAAATTTTCAACCTTTCGCATCCACACAGGTTGGACTTGAATTGCTCAAAATATCAGATTGTTAATTTAAATTTGGCAAATCTCAGCATATACAGTAAATAAATAATCATAGAAGCACAGACACAAAGTAATATAACAATAATCAGTGGAAACAAAAGAATAGTAGTCCATGAAGCTACTATATATATATATAACATAGTTAAATAAGATACAACAGAGGTCTCGAATACATAGATGTCTCAATATAATAGTCAAATACAAAATCTGAATACATCACTGGAATCAACTGAATAAGTAAAAGCTGGATAGATAGCTAGATCTCCAAGCGAAGCTCCAACTCCAAAGGTGAGTCTCGAATACTGTATCACTCAGTCTGACCTGAGCGTAAAGAAAAAACACAAAACACTCGAGTCAGGATTAATATTCTTATATCAATAAATCCAACTCAAGTGAAATATCAACTGAAATACAAGTAACTCAAAGGATGTTTGGGATAACCATCCTCTAAGGATCCGTGGAACTATCTACTATGTAGTAATATACGCTATTATAATATGTCTATAGTACACTAAACTATTAAAATAGCGTTAAGGCGTTACCCATATCCCCCTTAACACATTTTATAGTGCCAGTAGTCTATACAATACCGTAATACCCCGTAAACTAGAGCTACCAGAGGATACTCCATAGGTACGACACAAATCAAACTCGTAGTAAAGCGCGCTAGGGTAGGTGACACGGCACAACTAGGCAATGCCAGGGTAGATGTACCAATTACACTTCCGGGCCGGTGGTAACGCAGAGCCACAACAATCGCCCACCTCGAGCCACACTCCCGAATCAAGGGTGCGCACCAAATCAATCACAAAGTAATAGAATGGCATACGATGGAGTGTGTCCGATCAAAGGTGCTACCTCATTAGCCCGTCGATTGCTCCTGTTTTAGCCACCTTATGCCAACTCATGGGAGTCGGGTCCACGTATATACCTCATATAGGATCGTCTCCACCATCCTACTTCATTCTGGAATCTCCACCGCATAAACAGTTGTTAAAGTGGTTTTCTGTATCGATAGAGAGTATGCCCATGTCCGATCCCGGTCTCTTTAACAACCAAATGTTATTATAACACCGCGGTCATTTCAAAATAGTTTATACTTCAAAACCAAAATATCATTTCATTTCAAAAACCAAATCAATACGATATCATTTTCACTTCAAATATATCCATTACCAAAATCATATCACTTTCCAAAGTTATAACGCTATCGAAATCAGAAGTCTTTTAAAAATCAAAACACTTTGGAAATCAACACCTTGAAATTCATAACACTTTGAAATCATAGCTTTGAAATCATAGCATTTTGGAATCCATAACACTTTCCTCTTAAACAGTTTAGATATAAAAATTTAGTATATATAATAAAGTAGTTTATAAAATAAAAATAGTTTATATAAAATAGTTATAAGTTAAAATAGTTTATAATAAAATAATTTATATTGAAAATGATCTATATAAAAATAGTTTATAGTAAATAGTTATAAGTTAAAATAGTTTATAATAAAATAATTTATATTGAAAATGATTTATATAAAAATAGTTTATATTAAAAAAATTATAATATAAATAATTTAGATATAGTTTAAAAATACTTTATATAATAAAATAGCTTCCACAAATTTCACAAATCGATCCAAATCAACTCGAATTCCAAAATCCAATTTTTAATTCATCAATTCATAAATTTCAATTTCAATTCAATTAAACATTTCAAATTATATTAATTTCAAATACCGATTTGAACCACAAATAAACCATTTCAATTTCAATATATTTCAAAGCTTTAAATATTTAACATTTCAAAACTAAATTCGATAATTTCATATATATATATATATCAAATTCACTTTACTATTATTTAGTTTTGAAATATTTACTTAATTATTTCAATAACATCTAAATACAACTTCAATTTACAAATTTAAATAAACAAAATATCCTATTTAAATTTATATAAGTTTGAAATATTCATTTAAGTCACTTTTAATCAAATTCAAGTTATAAAACATATCCTTTAAAATTTCAAATTTAATAAATTTCAAATCAAACTTATTTAAGTAAAATTCTTAAATAAATATAATTTCAAATCAATTTCAAATTTATCTTTCCAACTTGAATCATTATAAACTCTATATTTGAAATATATATATTTAAATAAATACTTAAACATATTATATATCAACTTTATTAAATCAACTTTAATAAATCTTAAAAATCAATATTTAATAAAACCATATATTTCTTTTCAAAACCATAGAAATCATTTTCAAAATATTTATATATAGACCAACAGTGTATGTATATAATTTTATATCCTATGGTCAAGTGATACAGGTATTTATCATTTCAATCCGCAATTTAAATATATACAGGTATATATCTTTTCAACCCGCAATCCCAAATTCAATTCAAATGAAAATCGCTTGGGTCTATCATTTCAACCCATAACGATTTTCTCCTATTCTACAGATCGTTCGGGTATGTATCATTTCAACCCATAGTGAATTTTATACTAACAGGGAACTTGCAGAGTGATAACAGATATGATAAAATAAACATGCATATATCATCAATATAGATAACAGATAAGGGTGTCAAATGTCACAGGTGAACAGATACAGATAACAGCATATATATAGCAATGTAAATAACTAACAGCAGCATATTTCAATTGTCGTTCCAATTGAAATCAAATTTAATAAATATAAGAACATTAATCGTGAGTGATTGCTCACCTTTCGAGGCTAGAGATGAATGAGAATGGGAACAGTGATACGGACACGCATACGGATACGGGCACGACACGGGACACACAAGCTATAAGTTGCTACGATAGATCAATATTGAGATGATAAGTCAAGATGGACAAGAGATCATATATATATTGAAAAATCAATATTAAATTTAAACATATATACATGTCAAAATCAAAAAATATATATATTTAAGATCGTTATTAAATTTTAACACATATAACCTAAATATATATATATATATATTATATTACATACACCGTACCTAAAATCATTTTCTAAACCAATATTTATTTACATATAAAGAACTGACATATAAAATACATATATAGAAACATATATATTGAAATAAAATATAAATATACATAATATATTTTGAAATAAGTGCTTATGTAGATATTCAAACATATCACTTGCACAACACAACACTATATATATATATATATATATATATATTGACATACAAATATGTAACTGTTGTAAGTAAAACATTTCAAGAAAATGTTACAGTAGTATATATATAATATATATACATCAGATCACAAAATATATAACAACTTATATAATATAACACTTTAAAATACCATAAATATACAAAAGAATAACCTAAAAAATACATAACAAATCATATACATATGTGCTTTTAAACATATATAAACACTGTAACCAAATATGTGCTGTAAAACACGATTGATGCTTCTATTAAAATATAATATATATATATAAACAAATATACATAACACTGTTATAAAATAAAATATATACCATCACTTCATACTATAATACAAAAAACATAATATATATAATCATCAACATATATAAACAAAACCATGCTCACTGTTTTGCCAGGGACATCATATATGTACTTACATAAATAAAAATATATATTCAACACTATATATATAAGCTTTTACGTATGTACTATATCATATACAGTAAGCATATGAAAAAAATCTTCTGATCTGTTATAACAAACATATTATATAGATATATATTACTAACATATATAAACAACAACTTATAGAAAATAAAAATCAATATATAACAAACAACTTCATCACCTATATATATAAAAGATGATGGAATTGAGACTAGGCCAGTGGAGCCAATGCACGGCAGAGCATGGCCATAGCTAGGGGAGGCGGAGACCGCGGTGGCTGGAGGGAGGTACGGGTTTTGAAGGGGTGAAGATGGGCTTCGGTTTGCAGGAGAATGAGTAAAAAGGTGGAAGGGAAACTCAGCTATGGTGAGAGGGATGGCATAGGGAAGATGGAGGCTTGAAATAAAAGTGCACGGGGAGGACACAGCAAGAAAAGATGAAGGTTTTACCAAAATGAAATAAAGTATGCGAACCATATCTTCTAACATATATTTATTCCAAAGGCAATGAACAGAAGAAAACAGAAAGGAGGAAAGAGAACCAGAAAGTGAATATACAGATCAATATAAAGTGAGCAGTTTGGAATAATAAAAGTCATCACAATTGAATGATAGAAATATTAGTAGCTAATGGCGATTCAATTTTTCACGGCTGAAATGTGAAAGGATAAAGGAAACAAAAAGGGTCCAAATGAATACCGATATGAAAAACCGTTACGCAGATTGCACCACACACCGGACTCCGAAATAGATAATTAAGTATACCGTAGAGATCAGTACGACGGAACGATCAAAATGGTATACAAATATTAGTGGTACGGTTATCCTATCAAAAGTCGATACCGGTACCGAAAATGCTGCAAATATGTGATAAATAAGATGAACGGAGCAATAGAAGTCTAAATTTGAAGAAACGAAATATGACGTCTCACTCAGAAGATGATTTACAAATTTTCTATAGAAAAATATTCAAGTTTGGAAAACATTTTATTATCATCAATTTTAACTGATTTGAATTGAAATAAAATTTCACAAGAAAATAAACTTCAATATTTTTAGATGAAAATTTACCATTTGCTATGTTTAATTAGACGTATTCCAAATATTAAAATTTTATTTCAAATTTCAATTATTTAAAATTCACAAAAATTTCAACTAAATATATTATTAAAATAAATAAAATTTTACAAGTCGTTACACCCTTTAATTCCATAAATTTTAAAAATATATTTATAGTATTTAAATTATCAAAATTCAGGCTAGTGCTACCATAGCGTCCAATAAATTTCAATCACTATAATAATCTATAATAGATTATTCTACACAATTCATATATCATCATGTATGAAAAATAAACAATAAATTTAAGGAATCCAGTTGGATCCCTCCAATCTGTTTCCCTACATCCACAGATGTTAATACAACATAAAAAGATACCAATCTCACTTCGAGGGGGATATCGCAGTATATAGGGTCATCCGCTATTATGCGGGGCGTATAGGGTCTTATCCACTATAATGTGTAGGAATATCACTCCAAATACTAATATATATACTACTATATATATTTAACATTCAACGGATAATAATTATATAAATTCATCCAAACACACAATAATTTAAATTCAACATTTTTAAATTATCCTAGCAATCTGAATGAGTGAGATTTTACTCACCTTGATTTATTTTGCAATCTGCTCCAATTTTTATTCCACTTCGAATATCCCGCAGCTACGAATTCAAACGGTTGGTTCCATTCAATTTACCCTTGTATAAGAAAATGTCGAATTATATAAATTAACGATTCCAATTTAATTATAATTAATCAACTACTTATTTAATTCAGACTAATTACTAATTAACAAATTTGGTTAACCTTACCACGTTGCTAACCCCACTGCCCATATCGTTTCCAAGCATCCTAGGACGCTGCTTCCAGGAGATCAGATCTGAGCCGCCACTGCATCTTGCCAGAGATAAAACCCACCCTACTCGTGAGCTTGCCAATACTCGTGACCCGCCTTACAACCTCGTAGCATCGCCAGAGACGAAACCCACCTTACAACCTCGCTGCCAAACTCACGACCCGCCTTACAACCTTGCAGCATTGCCAGAGACGAAACTCTCATTACTCGCGAGCTTCCAGGTCTTCGCCACATCCCTCCAACTCGATCGCGACCCTCCCAGAACGTCTCGCCATTTTTTGTTCGTTCGAACGAACTCGATTCGTTCGTTTTTTTAACTGAAAGGAAGCGCCATTTTTTTCTCTCGTTCGATTTGATTTTGAAAAGAAGGAAAGAGAGCGGTATGTGATCTAAAGGTGAATGGTGGCGTATTACAGAAGGTAAAGGACTTTGATTTGATTTTTATATAATTTTATTTAATTATAAAATATCTCGTTATAACAACTTAAAATTTTATCTCCTATCGAGGCGTGTCGCTAGGCGTTCATAATGTTATATCCCTATCCCGAACACAATGGAAAAGGTTTCGAGTCCAAATTCGATCGTATGGAGAAGATAGCTTTTTGGATAATTATTATATTGAATTCTCGATATTAATTTCCACACATTTATATTCCGTATAGATAAACGATAACTCCAAAAGCTATGAAATTTGAATTCCGATAATAATACAATATTACGGATCCAATGGAACTGGTTTCGTCGAATTCCAAGACTGTACCTCGGAAAGCTATTTTTAAAAGTCAATTTAAACAAGCTATTTTTAAATTTGAACAGATAACTTTTAAATTCAATTTTAGAACTTTTATTATCTTCAGTATTATTAATACAAATTTTATAAGCTCTTAAATTATTTTTATCGAGCTTAAAACTCAAGCTGCAATAATTTAATCAATATTCACTTATTAAATTCAATAATTAAATTATCCAATAAATCGCTATATTTATATTTTGAATTTATTTTATAAATATAAACCAAATTTTCATGTTTAAAATCAATTTATAATTCAAATTCAATATTTAAAACCATTTAAATATTCCAAATTAAATGTCGAAAAATCTGGGTCGTTACAATAATCTTTCGTTGTTGTCTTCTTCAATGAGCTGAACGCGGAGGTTGAGTGATAACTTCGAGGTCGGTTTCTCATTCTGTAGGTTGGTCATAGCCAGAAGGATGATGTCATTGGACGTTCCGAGAGGGAACAAACGACGGAGGTTCGAGGGCCCTCCTTCTAGCGTCAAAAATGTTAGTGTAGAATTTTGTCAACACCAACACCCCGAAATCTGAAGGTAAAGCTCCGAAAGTTAAGGGGAATATTAAGTTCGAAGGGGTGATTATTGGGATGTGGTTTGGTTGAGCTTGGAAGGTGAAGTGTTAAATTGTGAGATACCAATAGTAGATGTCGAAAGGGTAAAATGCAGAAAGTAAATAACACCTGGACTTTTATAGTGATTCGGGTCGAAAGTCCCCACATCCACTGTCATTTCCTTATTTAGTTAATCTTATATAGCCGATAGGCTTATTATATTAAATCTAAGTGTTTCTTCCATTAATAAGTTTTTGATTAGAGCTTTAATATAGGAAAGTACTATCTAGTTTTTGTTCGTTATGTGCCAAAAGATCCCATGTGCCTTGGGATTGCCGCCTATTTATATCCAGCATACCATGACGTCATTGGCTGAGCGTTTTCTCTTTGGATTGATGATCTGGCTGACTGTGAGCGATCTTGATTCGAACGCGTGTCATCATCTGGTTGAGTGAGACTTGGCATGATGCTTTTATATATAGCTTTTGGATATCTTTCTTTTATCTTGACCGTTGGTCTCGGCATGGGCTATCTAAGCCGTTGATTGTTGTTATTTATTGAGTTGCTTTAGGCTTTGTCAACTGATGCTCTCGATCAAGCTTCTTACCTCAATTGAATTATGATCTCGGCCTTGGTTGACACATTGGTTCATGCTCTCGGATGGCATATTTTCGTTAGAAACCGAAAGATAGGTCTCGGAATTACAAGACAAGGAGCTTTTCTTTCGAATATTAGCAATTTGTATTTTGCAGAAATTACAATGTAACATTACCCTATTAATTCTGGAGTTACTATCACCTTTCCATCTACACCTTCTAGTCCTATAGTTTAATACGCTATTAATAAATAATACAAATATCGTCGTAAATTACAAAATGTGTATATATATATATATATTTAATTGGTAAGCGCAATTATACGTGTGTGTATGTGTGTGTATTCCTATTTTTATAAATTAACCAAAGTGAGACCTTGTTTTGCTTGAAATTACAAGGAATTATTTCTTTACTTTTATTGAAATTGACAGTTCAAGCTATGGAGGAGAACATGCGTACTTTACACATCTCTTTCATCTTTGCTATATTCCTTATTATCGACACATTTTTTATGCATTTGTGGAATTAGATAATTTATGGAAATTACACGAAAATAGTACGACTAAATTGTACCTTGCTCTCTATAAATTAAAACATAGAAATTCACATTTCAAGTCAAATCAGGGCAATCTAAATTAATACTAATAATTTATAACCTAACTATAAATCTGAAATAAACTTTACAACTTTATCAACATTCAACTTTAACAAATTTAAGGACTGATTTTCAAATTTCTAGATTAGGGTGTAAATAACATTTCTATTCCAATTTCCTATCTTATAGAATATGTAAGCCATATTCGTGTACGTTCATTTTAAGCCTACAACTCATCAGATCTTATATAGACGTAACAATTAAATGAAATTCAACGATATAAATTTCAATGTTATAAATAAATTATATAATTTCTCACTCACCTTTCAATCATCCAAATCTTCCAAATCCGAATTCATTCCTATAATTGACTCATTTTTTCTTTCCAATCCAAAAGAAATATGTATAACAAGGTATATACAAACTATTAGATTTACGGATCTGAAAAGAGATTTGGGGTTAAGGGGAATATAGATTTATAATTATAGAAACTACTGTTTTATTTCGCAACGTTGATTCACTTCTTATCTTTTATTTTTCGCCCCTTCTTCGATTTGTATAAACATAAAATATTTTATAATTTCTAGAAATAGTGGGAAAGGGAAATGGTAGAGTTTCGCTGCTTTGATCAGAAAATATAAGAACAGATCTGAGGGGTTGGGCCTATATTTGTAGGCATTTGAATCAGTTGTATCCATTAAATTAAAATAATTAAATTCGAGCCGTTCGGCCAAGATTAAACCATGACTACCACTATAGGCCTGATCGACCGCTCCACTATATGCGGTCAATCGCTAGCGGTCGACTGGCCCAAGGTGGGGGTCGACCGGTGAGGTTCACATTTAATATTATTTATTTTCTATTTTCGCTTTCTAATTATTTTCATTCCGAAAACGTCAAACACTGATAAAATCTTCGTTTGAAATCCGATCGCAGAACTCCAAATATGAAAGTTGCTCATAAAATCACCACGAACGCAATGTTGTAAGTATCGTAGTCAAATTCAAATATTTAATCAAATTTCATTTTTAAGCCTTGATAATTATTAACTAATTACCGTAAATTTATGGAAATTTATGGGGTGTTACATCTTCAATATGTTCGCTTGGTTATGAAATCTTTATTAATAATTGGAATAGAAACACAACTTTTTGGTCCGACCGCGAAGTTCCAAAAATACCCTTATTTTTTTTTATTAATAGCTGTATAGCCGCCGCACTCTTTAATGTCAGCATAAAATACCAAAAACGACTCTCTACATCTTTATTAATAGTTGTATAGTCGCCGCAATCTTTTAATGTCAGCATAAAATACCAAAAATGACTCTCTACATCTTTATTAATAGTTGTAATAGGTTTGGTGGCACCCTTTTTTGGTATCAACGTGAACTACCAAAAATGTCCATCTATATATTATTAAATTTTAATCACTTAAAAATAGGATCTAATATTAAACTTTTTTATACAAATTTAAACGTCCATAAAAGTAGGATCTAACAATTAAACATGCTTTACAAATTCAAAACGCTTCTAAAAATATGATCAAAAATTAAACTTTCTTTACAAATTCAAAATACTTTTTTACAGATATACAAATCTTAATATCACTTACAAATAAAAAATCATTTTTTTTTACTGATATAAACATATACAATTTATAAGGAAAACAATTCACGCGCGGAGCGCGTGCCGTAACACTTGTATATTATTATTAAGATTTAACATCACTTAAAAATAGGATCTGACAACTAAGCTTCCTTTACACATTCAAACTTTCCTTTACAAATATTTACCAAGTTGGGATCTAACAAATAAACCACTTTACAAATTCGTTTTTTTACTAATTAGTAAAATAAATAAAAATTTAAACTGATAAAAAATTAGACATTTCAACTTAGAAATAAAAATTTAAATTAATTGTGTATTATTCAACACAAAAATATGGCTAAATATTTGTGAAAATCAATTTCTTCTAAACGTATTAAATAATATAGTTTGTAGAAAAACAATTCCATTGTCTCGCGCGTGCCGTAACGATCGTAAGAATAATTGTTGTAGAGCAATTAGCCCAATCCTGATTTCATAATTCAATTTTTGTTTGTTATTAAGAGATCAAAATAAGATCTCATTACGGATCCGAATTAGCAAATAGTGGAATGCAACATGTGGTTGCGAAAGCAGAGATGCGGATATTTCTGTAAATGTGTGTGACTATTATACATACACGCGTTATTTGATTATTGTCTAACCAAAAAAATCGAACTTTTATTATAATTGATAACCATGTCCGTCAAGATAACTCAAAGCTCGATCCAAATCCCGACGATGTCGGACATATTGAAGTCATCGAAAGCTCAAGGTATTGACATTCAGCTCAAAACAGTCGGTCCATTCTTCAGAGTAGAAGCAAGAGGAAAAGGAGGAGGAGGAGGAGAAGTGGGAAGGGCAGAGGGTGTAATTAGACCGTGGTTCAGTGGCAAAGTCTTGCATTTGGATTCATTGAAGATGCAAAAGGAAACGGTGGGAATGGATAAGTCGATTTTCGGGTTGGGTTTGTTCGTAGGCGCTGTAGCAGTACGCCATGGTTACGACCAGGGGTGTCGAAAAGCGGAGTTGCTTGCCATTGACGACTCTCCTCTCTACCTTTCTAAGGTGATTTTGATTCTCCTCAAAATGGAACTAACTCCAGCTTTTTATCTTATTCTTACGTTCATTATCAAACAAATTTTGAAGACCACTTTGTTTGTTTATTTTAATCCAATATAAATTTGGGAAGAACGAAAGAGTAGAATAATAGTCGTTTTTAAAATCCTCATGTTTAATGTTAAAAGATGTACACATACATGTATATATGATGGATGTTGTACTGACAGCTAGTGAAATTCTACACGAGGATGGGTTTCAAAGTTGTGCATGAAGTAGATGGTTCATCAGTGGGGGATGTGGCGCACATGCTTGTTTGGGGAGGCAGAGGAACAAGAATGGATGCTGATATTAACCATCTGCTCTTCAAATGGGCCAAACGTTTCAGCTCTTGATTTGGAAGCTTTTCTCTGCTCTAACTTGTACTATGTCTACCATCTTAATTATCTTCATCTCAAGGGATACAAAACAAAGCAGTGGCCCATGCGAATGGATCACATCCCCACTATATTTCCTTGGTTTTGCAATAATGTAGATTATTACAGTTTTTACTGCCGATCTAAGTTTACTAGTTTTCTAATTCGGAAAAGCTCATATGTGTCATTCTTTCCGTCTCAAACTTCTGCTCGGTTCTTCTTGCCGGAAAATAACATAACAAACATGTTTTCACGTTTAGCGTTGGACGTTCATGGAAGGAGAACTTAGTCGCTCATTAAATGGACTTCTAACAATCATATGTTCATTAAATGGACATCTAAGAGTTTTGCCGTGTATATACCTTAAAATTTTCATTTTTCTTATGTCATGTTCTGTATTTTTCTTTTTTATTACAAAATACATCGAGATGTCATAATGTCCAACCAAAATCACAAGATTAGCTGTCCGTAGACATGTACAGGAAGAAACTGATTTTGTACACGTTCCTAAAACTCCGAGTTGATATCGACGATTTGCGGATACTCCACGAGCTTCCACCCGGTTATTGGCATAGGTCTGAAACTGCCCTGTATACAGGGCATGTATACTTCTTTAATTATTTCGCTTTACAATCACTTCTTATATTCGTATCACAATTTCATTTTAAATAACTGCTAGTATATTTATTTATGAACCATTCAGTTATATATAGAATCAGCACATATGTTATCATAGCGGTTGGCCAAGTGCATTGTACACTTTTATGTCACTCTTCCAATTTCAATAATAAATAGGTTCCAAGCGACTCCTTTTGGCTTGTTTTTATAGATTAGGCATGTCTAGTCTTTTGATCGACTTTTTGTTCAGGCCTTAGTATAGAGGTGATGACCCATCACACGTACATTCACTTTTCTAGACTTTGAGTTGGGTACTGCCCCACTAACTTCTACATGCTTATTGGTATAGAGATCGAAGCACGTTGGCTAGACCTTTCCCTTTGACGGTTTATACGAGTCTCCCTAATTGTTTACAGATTTTTTTCTACAAACCGTGATGCTGCCTCCAATCAAGTGGTGCAATACTCTTGACCTATCTTAAATAGTGCATCGCCACTTATAAACATAGAGCAGAGGTGAGTGATGTGATCATTCAGGCATTTCTTGTATACTTATTTGGTTTGACTTTTTTTCGAACCAAAAGTGTATGTTCGTCTTGGCTATCTAGCGGCGACAACCAACTTAAATCAGCTTCATACCAAAAGTGGGGCACGACCATTCTTGGTACTTCGTACACAACTTTGGATTCATTTGCACTTGGAGAGGTTAAGCAGATGTTTGCTTTTTGGTACATGTTTGCGTTATGGTACTACGAGTGTATAACAAACATGTATCCTCGCATCCAGGGGATAGCTAGTCGGTCTCTCGAGCATTACTTCTGAGGATGAGACGATGGGAGACGTTTCAATATGTGTAGCATGCTCTCACAGAGGTTAGACATAACTTGATGGAGTCTAGGTCGCAGCTTGAAATGCGTAGTCGGTGCAACATTATACAAATTTTTTTCAGCCTCACACTGGGTACAACTTGCAGACATCGATCTTATAAATGAAAACCATCCCGTTGCATATGTAGAGTCTAGATGGAAGGTTTCTTTGCATATAGTAGCATTCTTTCCTACGTCGTATTTTGGTGAGAGATGTTGGTACCAAACCACTAGTGACCTTCGTATACCTACCGATCCATTATCTTGTAAGGTTTTGTTTGACAGACATAGGATTATTGAAGAACGGCATCTATTGGCAATTTGAGAGGTTGGATGGGTAGATACTTAGACACACTTCTTATAGGTAGATTATGACACATGCTAGTCCATAGTAACCCCATGTTGTTTCATATTACTAGATTATGTACGTGAGGTGAACTCTGATCAAATATGCCCTCACATTTCAACCGATAGAGTCCATGTACCATAGTTTTCCTTCGAACCGACGAATTCATAGTTCTCTCAGCTTCCCATGTAGTTGGAGCCCGAGTATATGTGCAGGGCATACAATGTCACGGGTAAATTGGTCGAGCGGCCCATAGTTTATCCTTCTCATCCTGACATTCCTAGTGTGCCTTTAACTTTGTTATACCATTCGCATGAGGTACTTATTTTACGTTGTACACGTCGTTTTTTCTCGTGATCTTTTAAGTTGCTTACATCAAATATCATTTGTTCATTCAGCATGCACCTAGATTAGACTGGGCTAGACTTACTTATGATGCGTTTAGAGAGATGACGCTCGCGTGTACTCATACCCAACATGAGATGTACATGCAACATATGCATATACTAGAGGCACAATATGTGCCTTATGACTACCAGATGGAGGTGGTGGTGAAGGTGATGGTGATGATGTAGACGATGGTGGTTACAGAGATTATGATGATGATGACACTGATGGCGGTGATTATGATGATGATGGTGGAGTTGGTGGTGATGGTGTTGCATCGTTGAGTTGATTATACATATTTTCTTCCATTGTCCGATGTTAACACATATTGATTTGTTTGATATTACATTGTATGATGTTGACACATGTTGATTATGAGTTGTATGATGTTCTAATTATGATAATGACACATATTTTTATGTGCTCTTACAATATCTCCATTCGATGTACGTGTATATTACTTTATTTTTACATCTATTTATGTAAATGTACTATATTGTTGTTCTATGTATGTGCATTTTACGCTTTATGTTTATGTGCATATGCACTGTAAGTAATATCTTTACTTCATATGCTATAATTATTCTTTCATTAGTTTTTGTACTTGTACTAAACTGTTGTTCTGTGTTGTTAAATTAAACGTTGTATGTAAAGGATAGGAGGCTTTGTTTTAATGGGTATGTTCTATTGATGTTGTTAGTATGTTAGTGTATGAATGTTCCAGATAGTATGTTATGTTGGTACTATATCAGCGTTGAGTATGTTATGTTGTCGATACATATTTGTCTATCTTTTTTTGTAATTACTAGGATCTTATTTTAAAGCCAACATTATAAATATATTACTTAGTACGTTAATTATTGTAGCAACGAAGTACTTGATACAAATATTACAAAATACAAATATTATTACATATAAATGTTGCCCTAATCATCGTGATGACTAAACCTTGAACATAGTTGATTCCAGTATGAATTGTTCACTCTTTTAAAATCTATAACAATATCAACTACTCTTTGGGAAAATGGTTCGACTACCCATTAGTGAAATCCCCAAATGCAGTTTTGATATTTGTGGCATCGATGATCGATATTCCTACCATATGATATAGTGGCCATCAGTGCCAGCCAACCACTGGACATCGTCGGGTACTTTCGTTCACATTCAAAGGTATTGATAAATGAATTTATTACCATGTAGTGTGTGTCGGGGATCATTATACCACCGTGGTACGTTATAGTTAGGGCAATATTTGCATCCAATCGCCCTCTTTCCCTATTGGATCCTCATTTTCATTTAATCGAACATCTTTGTAATGTTGATTTGCAAGTAGATGCTTTACTCCTTAGGCATTCCTCATGATGATGAATTTATGTTGGACTAAACATTACGGGGTACATGAACTTAGTAGATCATGTTGGTGTTGTAACCACACTTCAATTCGCAAAAGATTCTTATGCTACCAAACGTATTCATTCGTTATTTTTTTAGCATTTAACTCCATTAATCCGAGGAGAAATAAATATTGAAAGAGGTAATGGCGTGTGTGGTTGAGATGAGGATGTGATATTTTATATATGTTAGAATCTAAGATGTGAATAGTATATGATGCTATATATGATTTTTGTAAAGTATAACGTGATAGGTATCAAAGCAAAAGGAATCTATCAAATGATATTATTCTGTTAAATGTGACATAAAGTACAAAATGGTATAATAGATGATAGTAGTTTTAACTGCTACAAAACTCTTACTCAATATGAATTTTATTACATAAAATTCCACAATTATATGGTCGGATGTGGGGGAACAAAGTTGGTGCCATAATAACATAATTTCTCTAGAAAGTTTTGAAGCATAATCAACTTCCCTTCTAGTAAATGGCTCAATGAATGATCAAATCTACATCTTAAGTGTTGACATTTGTAGTATCGACATTCAATATCCTAACATGGAAATGATATTGTAGACATTTTAACAGATCATGCACAATAATAGTTACCTTAGTGTTGTTGTTAAGGGCGGTGGGTTTGATCATTGTTGATTTTGACACAATAATTCCATTTACAATTTTCATATGTCTTCACTAAACAAAAGGTACGATTGATTCATTAAATTCGCCCATTAAACAGAAGTTGACGGGACGCAATATGCTATCACCACTCCCATTATACGTACTTGCAGCTATTGATGAGTGTTGCCTTTTCGACCGACCAGCTTCATTATCATAAGAATTATGTGATAATTCACTATGCCAAATGTTTCCTACTTACGCAATAGTTGATGCGATACTATATTCTTTCTCTATTCCCACTGTACAAACTTGCAATAGTTAATGAGTATTGGTCGTTCATTTTTGACCGGCCAACTCCATTTTCATAAGAATGATGTGAAAATTAACTATGCCAAATGTTTCCCACTTTTGCAAAAGTTGATGTGAAGCAATTTTGTAACACCCCGTAATTTTACCTGATTAAATAATTAAATAAAAAATGGTACAACCGTAATTTTCATTATAGGCAAAATAGTAAATTTTTATAAGAGCTAGAATTAGGCTTCGAGACCTATCCCATTATGTTTACGTGATACCATTTACAGTCAGAAAAGATATATATAACTTGCTAAATTTGGTTAAATGGAGTAGAAATTAGAATAAGTCAAACTCAGTGGCATTTTCATAATATAATGATTATGAGATTTGAGATTAAATATGTGTTATTTCCCACATAGAAATAGAGGTGCAAACCTTTTTTTAATCCTATTTTGATCAAAATACCTTACCACTAATCTCCATCAAATCCTAAGAAAAAAATCAAAATAGAAATCTCATTTATTTTAACGGTTTCATTTTTTCTTCCTCTTCTCTCTTCTCCACCAAATTTCGAAAGTTCATAATTTCTCCGTTTCTCAATGGATTTTGACAGATGCAAAGAATATTATGCTCTTATATCATTTGTTTGTGGAATGTATAAGACCGAAGGCGCAACGACCCGGATAGTGAAGAATAATGATGAAATCTCATGCACCAGTTTCATCCTTCTCTGTCAAACCTCAAAATGGTGTATCTCTATCCTTTCTTAACAGATTTTGATGATCTACCGATATAAACGACCATGGAGATGAGTACTACGATTTAAAAAAGGAATATTGTGAATTTCTGAGGTTTCTAAGCGCAAAAGGGACATGACAGGGGAGATAGTGTCGAGTTCTTCTTCATTAGAGAGTTTCGGTAAGAGAGATTCATCTTATTTATGTATATATTGATAAGACATAGTAATTCATCCATTATGGTCTTAATCAAATTGTAAATTAGAAATTTGAAAAAATTGGGTTTTTTTATATATACATGATTAAGATGTAGTATGTCATGGCTAAATAATTAAAAAGGTGATTTTCTTAATGTAAATTGAGAAAGTTTGATCTCTCCTTAATTAAAAAGCGTAAAATACAGAAGTACTTCAAACTAGACATATTATATATTAAAACTATATTTGTTGATGATACAAATCCATTGGTGTCGTTTGTTCTATGATATAAAGTAATATTATTTAATTAAATTATCTAATAAATTAAGAATGCCCTTAAACTTTAAATGCTTATAACTCTCGCATACGACCTCTGTTTCACGTGCCATTTGTGGCATCAAGATTGTTGTGAGAAGGGGTATATTTTAGTATTGTTGTGTTTCAAGGCACTTCTGATATGCGACTTCTTTCATAGATTCGTTATACGTTGTTTGATATGGCGATAGTGGACTTAGACATTTTGTTCCTCGGTAGTGAATCGCTTACGATTTAGCAATACTGGGTTGAAGTACTTTATTACTTAGTAGCGAGTCGCTTACGATATGATGATAATAAGTCAAGACATTTTGTTCCTTAGTAGTGAGTCTCTTACGATTTGGCCGTGGAGGGTAGAGAATTATAGTTCCTTAGTGTACGATGTGACGATGGTAGACTAACGTATTTCATTACGTAGCAGCTAGTCGCTTATATTTGAGGAAGGGATACATTTGGAGGAGCTGAGTCCTCAGTGTATGATGTGACGATAGCGAGCTGAGATATATAGTTCCTTAGTGACGAGTCATTTATTATATTAGTGGCTGAGAGATTTTGTTCCTCAGTAGTAAGTCACTTATGATGTGATTATATTAGGACGAGACATATAGCTCCTCGAGTGAGTCGCTTATGATTTTGTCATAGTGGGCCGAGACATATAGTTTCTTAATAGCGAGTCACATACGTTTTCGGCTATAACAAGTTGGGACTTTGGGTTCAATCATGTCACGGTTGGTTTTCAACATGCAAGTTGGGTTTTTAGGCTCGACCGTACGCAAATGATTAGACAAAGCATAGTTTTATTGAGATCTTAACATATGATGTCGCTATAGTATTATATTGTGTTTAACTGACTTGTTGGGTTCAGGTGATAGAGGTTAAGGTATGATTTTCAAGCATAAGTGTTATTTTACTAGCTTATTAAAACTATACACTTATATGATTTGTTTCATTCACCAAACGTATATCTAACCCCCTTTGTCATTTTCTACTTTTTAACTATACTCTGATAGATCGATAGAGAGGATTAGTGGTGACTTGGAGACATGATGGTGCAATGGAGACGTGCATTTATTCATCTATTAGCTATCTACTATTTATTTGATATTTTACTAGGTATTCAGACCCTTTATTTATTTTCAGTGTTTAGAGATATTTTGTAACCGAAGACTATTAGTTTCAATTTATTTTATTCATATAGGATTATGGTATTTTTCAGTATTATATTTTATTCATTCCACTATGTCAAAAAATGTAGAATATTATAGATGGCTCTGTGATATGTTTTCTATTTTACCTTAAAACGATCCGCCTCTACGAGGTCTGTGATGTCTGCTTTATTTTATGCGTGAATCGAGGCATCTTAGATGGTGGATTGTTACACCTGGTATCAGAGCTTAGTTTAGGCAATTCCTACTGAATTAGGGCATACAACAGTGTGTATTTATAATTTTCTATTATTTTTATTCTATTTATTTATTTATACGCCGCACTCATATATTTTTACTCATAGAGATTGGCTTATCCCATATAGATGTAAACAACTATGGGTTAAATAAGTGTTAAGATTAAAATTCCGAAGTTGATTATTGAACAACTAGTGGTTTATTAGAGCCTAGCACACATATCAGATATGGTTTCATTATTATTCATTTTCAAATTCTGAAGTTTATTCTTTAACATGAAAATTTTATCTGTTTAGTTTTCTTGCTGGCTTCATAAGTAAATAGTAAAGTATGTCATATTTCATAAGAAGAATTACAAATACTAATTTTATTAAGCTCATTCTTATCTTAAGCACAAAATAAAATGTTCATAGCCTTAGAGTTATTTCTGACAATAGTTTTCAGTTATACGGTCCGTGACTTAAAATCACTAGTAGGTTCAGTTTACTTGGTTTGAGTCATTTTTTGTATTACAAAACTATTATTTAGCATGCAAATACGCATTCAAGTGGCCCAATAAGCATAACTAGATTAGTAAACGTGATGGATAGGGAGTATATTGACCTTCTAAAACTTTATTTATGTCCATAGTATTTATAAATAATGTCACTATTTCTATTCTAACTTGCTATGATACTGAATGTCGGTAGGGGATTGGATTGGTTTCTATGGCTAATTATAATAAGCTAATTCAGATAGTGGCTAAAATAGATATATATATATATATAGCTATTAATAGAAACTTTAATTGTGATATATATGCCATAGAAATAAAGTAAGTAGCTAAAATAAGCACATCGAGATATTTAAGATGATTCAGACTTCCGTTTTGCATCCGGTCCTAGAATTCCTTTTGGAATTCTATTATATTTTCATTGTTATATTTGAAGGAACAGATTGCATGATCTTCTTAAATAGGACTTCGCTGATTGTAGTAATACTTTTGAAAGACTTGTCCCTAATTAGACTGATTTGCCACTGATGCTTTTACAAAGCCCTATAACCACTCAATAATCTATTAAGATGAATGTACAAGATATAGGACTTGATTAGAACTGATATAAGATTTGAAAGCTTAAGAATTCAATTTGTAAGAGTGTCAAATTATTTTAGAGAGATAGATAGTAGGAAGTTAAGTTCTTCTAACATGGTCCGTAGAGTTATTATAGGATTGAAGGGTTGTGGATTTGGGAATATGATTACTCAAAGAAACTATAGAGAAAGGCAGCGTCTGAATTATACAATGAGGTGAAAAAATGAAATGATAAAATGGTCAAAAGAATAGAGAAGAGAAAGAAATAGAATTTGTATTGCAATAGAATCAGCACACTGATTATTTGCTAACCAATTGACAGATTATACCCAACCGGTCGATTGATTAGTGACTAACTGATTTGGTCTAATAGCTGTGCAGAGTTGTGGACACTATGTTTTCACCGTTTCTCCACTTTTCTTGCTCTAAAAAATCTGGAAAATTCTGTATAATTAAGAATACTATTTCGGAGGTCATGACAAAGTTTGAAGTGAATTGGATAAGATTTGAGCAGTTTTAATTGTATTCTACTTGTAGGACTCGATGTACGGAACATACCATAATCTTATGAGTTTACGCTCTTCAAATAGTCTTCAATTGTCTATGTAATTGCAAATGACTTGTTAACACCATCGTTGGTCTTCAAGTGTGCATACCTTCACTTCATTCCCAATATTACCCATATAAATGTCTTTGGTATGCTTTTATTAATCAATACACATTGTTTTTCCATATAAATGCTTCATAATTTGAAATTTCATAATAAACTTGATCACATCATTATTACAAAGTTGTTATCATCAAAATACCAAAGTGATTTTCTTAATAACAAGTCAATCTCGGTTGATTTTGTTTCTATATAAGCATATTTGATTAGAATGTTCACTGAGCTTCCCTATCACCCAACACCCAATGAATTGTAGCCAACCTAATGTTGGTCATTATCACCATCGGATCGAAGGTAGGAGCTCCGATTCCAGTTACATATCTATTTACGAAAACAATGTCATTATAATTCTAGCGCTTATGCATAGGACATGGGCCTCGATATTATGTTAATGACTAAATCACATCCGGTTGGACAAGGCCTAACCCCGTTCATTCCTTCTCCATCATCTCAAAAATGTTGCTTCCGAGGTTGATTATTTCTTTGCAAGATTTCCTATAAGTATTTTCATGTACGAAAGCAGTAATTCCTTATAAATTCATTGATCATATCCTTCAAATGTCTATATTCATTAGTATTATGCCTATGTGTCTAATAGAAGCATCAATACTTTCCAAATCTCTATTCTTTATCGGTTTCTCCCATTAGAGCTAGTTTCTGTACTAAATGTGTTTTGTCACAAGATAAATATTTTCCACGGAGTATGTTAACTCCATGTATTTTTCATTTCGCGTGGACCTATAACTTCTCCTAGGATCTTCTCTCTTGCCCATAGACTGATTATAATTTTTTTGTTATTGATTTTTATTATTCTCATTTGCACTGCTAGTTTCCTATTTCAAAGATTCATTTCTCTTTACTGAATTACTCTGTTCTCCTAATCTCATAATAATCAATCCATCTTCCAATCATGCCCCTTCCAAGCGTAGAAATTGATTGGTCTTCTTATAGAAATTCTTCAACATATTCGACTTCTTTATCAAGAGCCACTTCCCGAACTCTATGTCTTTGTTGACTCCACTTACTAAAGCTATCATCCTGAGACTACTTCCGGATTTCTCATCTCCATAAAGATAACATTAAATCTCTTTAAGTACTTTAATAACTACGCTCTTTGATGTTTGATGTTAGCAAGTGAAATTACATCCTTTAGTTGTACCACGTGCACTTTGGAATGGCTTAAAAAATGCTTATTAGCTAATTGATCAAAAGCCATGATGGATCTCGGCTCAAGCCTATAAAACCACATGGTGGTAGTCCTTCAAAAATGGAGTGAAACACTTACACTTCACAAAATCATCAACTCTAACACCATCCATTTGCTCGTCATAACTTAGAAAATGTTGCATAAGATCCATTAGCCAATTATACATAGACCTGCTCTAATCTCTATTATGAATGAGTTTCGACTAGAAGCTATTTTCCATTTGTTACCACCAACCTTACCACATCATTAATTATGTTATCATCATCTCCTAGTAGCATTTGATGGCGATCCTCGGTTTCATCATTGTTTTCCCAGAACCATGAACAACCTTGACAGTCACAGCCTGAGCCCTCATGGTTAGTAGCACGATGCCTAGATCCCCCTATCTTTAGGGAAGCCGTTCATCTTGGCCTTCCTTCTCTATCATGGTGTCTATCATGAATCGTTACGTAGGACTTCTCTTGTCTAAGCATTTCCCTCGAAATTTTCTCCAACTCTACCACTAATAGGGTATATACAATGATCCTTATCTCTTTTAGTGCCACGACGATGATCGTTGCCACGATGGGATCGATCGACATATGTCGACATACTGGTATCAATCGATCTATATGGAGCATTAGCTTCAGTTGCATTAATTCTTCTAGTATTTCATTACCCAACTCTTTTTCGACTTATTCTACATTGTAATGCACAATTCATTTATCAAACATAGTTGATGAAATCCTTCTTCCTACACGATCTTTAAAACGAGATCCTTCTCCTTAAGGAGATTGTCTTATTGTGCTGAACTTTCTAGCCATCTCCTCTATCGATTCTCTTTATGTTTCCTCCATTTATTGGTTGGCTCTTGTGACAATCCCTTCTAGTTCCTCTCTATTGACAAGTTTGTGTAGAGGCCGGATCCATCACTTGTATTTGATAACTAATGCTTCCTCCGCCTTCTACCCCTCTAGCTTGCTTTCCTTAATTTTTCCTTGGACCCGTTTGACCTATTCTCCTTATAGACATAAAGTAGATCTAAGTGACTAAAGAGATCTAACCCAACCTTTGGAGTTCCCAATAAAACGACTGGTAGCTGAAAAATTGATCTAATACCCTTGAAAAACCATGTAGAGCTAGTAGTCTTGGATCTAATTATTGGCGATGATTATATGAAGCTTTAGTCTTTGAATCACATATATAGGTAGATCTAGTACAGCATTTTAAACTAAATTAGCAAAAATCAATGATTATATGCAATAATTTGAAGATAATAAAGGGGAAAAGAAAAAACACAAGATTTATAGTGGTGCGGCTATGCCTACGCCCATTATAGGGTAGTTTTATTAATGTTTTATGCTATGTTACAACCCTATTTTCCACAAATTGCTAAAGGATGCTCGATATAAATATTGAGCCGGAAGAACTGCTCCAACAATTTGAGTTAGGGAAAAAAGTATAAAGCGAAGTCCAGATGATACTACACTAAGAGAATTTGAAGCCGTAATAAGACATAGAAATTGCACCAACTCATTAAGCACAACATCGGTACTATAGCCTTAAATGGCTACAAGCACATCCCCTTAAGCGATTATATGAAAATGGGAATGCGCTGCACTTGTAAATTGACGTATGAAAATAACAAGTCTGTGCTGCAATTCTGTGTCAAAAGTGTTAGAACCAAAAATGGCACAAACACCAAATAGATTAAGTAGAGAATAAAAAGTGAAGAAAAAAATGAAAAACGAGTAAGAAAGTACACACATAGTTTATAGCGGTTCAACTAATATTAGCCTACATCTATTTAATGATTTTTATTATTTATATCCTGACTTGGAGGCAGAAGTTCTTACGGGTCAGTACAACTCCGATAGAGATTACAAAAAATTAGAGGAAGGAGACTAAGAGCCAAAAAATCATAAAAATGAGTCTTACCCCTCTATTTATAGAGGTAGGGAGCCTAAGGTCACGCACAAAAGATCTCCACCACATTTTCAATGCCATAGATTGCTTCTCCGTGAAAATTGATCACCACCTCATCAACTCGTATTGGTCGGTACAACTCCAAGGGTATGGGTCGGTACCGACCCATAAGATTGCCAAATTGGCTGCCTTCAGCTCTTCGTTTGGATCATCTTATGGTTAGCTTCGTGATTCCATATTTGTCTGCACCAATGTTAGCTTGTTTTGGAATACAAATGACGGATTTATGGAAGAACTGAGTTGTTGATTCAAAATTTCATGGAGATCGATAGGGAATTGCATTGGATCAACAAAAAACACTTGGAATAGGCTTCTAGCATCGAGTAGGGGGTGTAGGCAGAAAATGTGCCTTATTAAGGGAGCAATCTTGGATCAGTACCGACCTAAGGAGTGGGTTGGTACCGACCCCCCACTTGGGTGGGATTTTTGCACTTCTTGCCTCGAGTTGGTTTGGTGTTTGCCTTGCGATCTTGGATGTGTTTGGTTTCTGGATTCTTAGGCTATCTCTTCGGGCATCTTGCTTTGATAAATTTGAAGTTTTACTTGTCAAGTTTGTCTATATACTGCTTGATCAAAAGGTGGGATAACACTTGCCCCCAAAGAATGCCTTGCGAATGGAAGGTGTGCTTTGCCTAAGAATAAATGTTGTTGTCGATGAGATGTTAATTACTGAATTTTATGGTTATCAGTCGATCAAGCCGTTGTGAATCATCATGTTCCTTTGGATTCTCTTGCAAATCAAAAGTCTTTCCAGACCTGTCATAACATAAGACTCTAGACTCTGCTTAAGTGTTGTCTACATGTCATCATTATTCTAATTTTATTTGGAGTTATTACATCACATATCAAAATCGTCCCGTGTTCATGCGGGATTTGTCGATTCTATTCTAATTACAAGGCGTTCTAAACATCTTATCAAATCTATTTTTGTTTTTAGGTTCGATCTTTCTGGATCTATTTATATTCAGTTTTAATGCACGATCTCTTTGGATCGGTAATCAAATTCATGGTCGTATAGGACCGATAGTTACATCCGCCAAATTTATGGCCGTTTGGGGCCTATAATCAAAACCATGGACGTTCGAGGTCGATAATCAAATTCATGGCTATTCAAGGCCGATAATCAAGTTCATGCCTTCTCCGGACCAATAAATAAATCCATGGTCTCTTCGGACTACTAATTAGGGTCATGGTCTCTCTTGATCGATAAATAAATCCATGGTCCCTTCGGACTCTTGCTAAGCCCAATCCACTCATGTTCTGGCGAGGGGGTTAGTAAGCCCATCCACTCGCTCTCCGGCAAAATTAACCTACCCTCTGCACTCTGGTCCCAACTCTTTAGTTAGGACATATAGCAATTAGATTTATGGTCTCTCTGAAGCCTTATAGAGCCCAATCTGCTCGCTCTCCGACGAGGGGACTTAAGGACAAGTAAGCCAATCGACTTACATTTCGATGAGGTGACTAACTTCTTGCACTCCTGTCCCGCCTTTCCGAACAAGACTTAAAGTGATCAACACCGTGAGAGTCCATCCACTCATGCTCCGGCGAGGGGACTTGCACCTTGCACCGGTCCTGTCTCTTCAGACAGGACCATAAAGCGATCAATATCAGTCATCATATTCAATATGGATTTCCATAATCAAATTCAAATATCAAAAAACAACATTTGTCTAACATCAAGATAACTGCCTCGCCAGGGCATTATAGTCTAGCATTTAGCTTATAGCGTGTCTAGGGACAGTTCGAGATTTCATACACGATTAAGTGGCTATTGCATGGTTTATTGAAAAGGGGAAATAGAGTGTGAGAAACAAACCAGATTCTCGGCCATCCCGATCAAGAGATGATTATCCTTGACCCCGATCCAAGGCTATTTCCATTCACTATGGTTGATGGCTACTCTTATTCCACCATCGCAGTTTTTCTTCTCGCATATTGCTATAATTGGTTATTTCTGACCTCTTCCTCGATCAGATCCCGCATGTGCCTGGAATCATTTGTGTTATTCCCATCCAGCTCATGCAATATGCGGTATTTTCCAGATGTCCTTTTACGCTCTATGGTTCTCTTCTTGTCGGATTTCAATTGGGGATCTGTCCCCTAGTATCCAGAAACCCGCTCTGGAGTTGTTAACCCGTCTTTTGACAAGGCAGCATATAGAAGGATTCAACCCAATCGACTGCACGGTTATCGAGGCTGGAATGTCATGGACTTGGTTCAGATGGATGGATAGACGATCGATTACAGATAGTAAACATGAATGTGAAGCCGAAATTCAGCATGGTCGATAGGCGAATGACACAGGGTACCTGGAATATGGGTTTATGGCAAGAAATGGGTTGCTTAGAGTTTGCTTCGAGTCAACATAGGGTCTACTTTGAGTCAAGCACGGGTACACTTCGGGTCACTTTGTGATTGGCTAGGGATATGCATGTTTACAAGGGGTCTGCAACAACTCCGGGTCGGCATAGTCCCCACTACGGGTCGGCATCAGGATGGGCTTCGGGTCGGTGAGTAAAGTAGTGGCAGGTCAACATGTTGAGAGGGATCGGCATCAACTTGGGGTCAGAGAGCGCCTTGCTTCAGGTCAGCATTCTACTTTGGGATCGGCATGCACATTGGGGTCGGCTATGGCACATCAGGTCGGCATTGGTGGAAGCTTTGGTCGGCATGGCTTTAGTCTTGGGTTGGCATATGGTCAAAGGATCGGCTACAGAAGCAAGGGGTCAGCATGTTTTCAAGGGATCGGTTATGGTGCTACTTCGAGTCAGTATGGCAATCGCTTTCGATCAATGCTAGAACGCTTTGGGTCGGCAAGGCTTTAGCATGGGGTCGACATGTAGGAGATGACAAGGGGTCAGCATTGAATGGACTTCGGGTTGGCTACATATTTACTTCGGGTCACCTGTGTGTTTGCTTTGGGTCATCATCAAGGCAACTTTGGGTCGGCGTAATATCAACTTGAGGTCGACGGTGATGAGTGATATGGGCCCAACTATGGTTTTGGTGGACCCATGTAAGTGAGGAGGCCCTATAACCGGGGTTTTGCTTATAAATACAACAGGCATGGCTTCAGAAAGGGGACTCTGATTCTTCTCTTCTTCATCTTCTTCTACAAAAAGATACCTTGTGATTTTTGTTTCAAAAATTCTGGATCGTAACTGTAATCAGATTTCAATATAATAAAAAGGAAATTTCTAAAGTGGACGTAGGCCGGAGTTAGCCGAACCACTATAAATCTTGTCTTTTTTACTACTTTCATTTTAATTTTTGTTCTTCTTAATATTTTTTCCACTACATATACTCTATCTGTGATCTGTGACTGGATATTGGTGCTTTCACTTGCAACTGGATATTGTTGTGTTCTGAACTACTTCAGAAAGGCATCTTATTTTAGTAGATTCGTTATATGAGGGGTACTGCAGGATGTTTCGGCACGCATATGGAGAAATTAGTCCTCATTTGTACTAGTGATGTTTTCGACATTCGAGCTGGGACTTTGGGCTCAATCGTTTTTGGACAATCGCATACGTTTTCGACATTCGAGTTGGGACTGAGCTCAATCGTTTACATACGTTTACGGCATACAAGCTGGGACTTTGGACTTAGTTGTGTTCACATGTTTGTGGTGATGGCAAGTCGGGACTTTGGGCTCAATCATGACATAGTGTTTCGGTATTATGATTAGACCTAGTGGATAAAAATTTTGATGAGACCTTTGCTTATGATGTCATTATACGGTATTTTATTATATTTAGCTGACTTGTTGGATGCAGATGACACAGGTTAAGGCATGTTTTTCGAGTACAAGTGTCGTTTTACTAACTTGTTAATTTATACACTTATATGATGTGTATCACTCACCAGACGTATGTCTAACCCCTTCTATTCCTTTCTCCTTTTTGTTCACACTGATAGGTAGGTAGAAAGGATCGGCGGTGATTTCAGAGACGTGGCGGTACGATGGAGATGTTCATCTACTTATTAGCTATCTACTACTTATTTGATACAATTTCAAACATTCAAACTATTTATTTATTTTCATCGTCTAGAGATATTTTGAAAACAAGGGACTATTAGTTATAGTTCATTCTATTTATCTGGGATTATGGTGTTTTCATTTTCAGCATTGTTAGCGCCAAAATTGGTCACTAACACCCAAACGCAGATGAAAGCACCAGATAACAGTCATAGATAACAGATAGAGTGTATGTAGAGTATAAATATGAAGAACAATAAAAAATTAAAAAGAAAGCGGTAATAATAGAGGATTTATAGTGGTTCGGCTGACTCTGGCCTACGTCCACTCCAGAAATTTGCTTTTTATTAATATGAGAATCAATTACAGTTACAATCCAGTGTTTTTAAAACAATAATGGCATAGTAGCCTTAATGAAGAAGATGAAGGGAAATAGAATGAGGAAGATCCCTTTTCTGAAGCCCCGCCTGCTGTATTTATAGGCCAAACCCGAGTTACTGGGCTTCCCGAGTGATCCCGGGCCCACCAAGACCATAGTCGAACCCAAATCCATCATCACTACCGACCCTGAGTTCAGAATATGCCGATCCAATATTTCCCTGAGAATGACTCGAAGTGAACATAGATATGACCCAGAGCAAACTCGTCTATGACCCGAAGTAAACTATGTTCGAACTCGGAGTAACTCGATGCCGACCCCACTCCTTCAAGGCATCGATTTGATCCCCTTTTAGCCAACCCGAAGAAAAACAAAGACCGACCCAGAGCAGATAGCTCACCGACCCGAAGCGAGAATAGTTGCCGACCCCATACTCACCGATCCCAAACCAAGTTGTCGATCCCTTTCCAAGCTGCCGACCCAAAGTGGAAGAGGTGCCACCTGGAGTAAACCAAAACATGCTGATCCCATCCACTCATTCAATGTCGATCCCTCCATTCATGCCGACCCGAAGACTTACATACACCGACCCGAAGACTGGAGAGTGCCGACCCGAAGTAAGTTGTGAAACCCATGAAAATGTGCCGACCCGAGTGACTCGAAGCAGCCTTGCAAATGACTCGAAGCAGGCAGCTTGAGAACCCGAAGTAAACCATCAAACAGCTCGAAGCAAACTCCAAGCAATCCGAAACGACTCGATTTTTGTCGAAACTCACATTTCGAGTATCCCGCGCTTTTTGCCCATCGACTATGTCGAATCCCGGCTTCATAATCATGTTTATCATCCGTGATTGACTGTCTATCCATCCAGTCGACTCAAACCTATTGTATTTCAGCCTCGATATCCGAGCAATCGATTTAGTTAAATCCGCCTGTCTACGACCTTGCCAAAAGGCGGGTTAACAAGTATTATATTTGGTTCCTTCCATTGTGAGTTTCAGAAAGTGTAGCATATTGTAGATAGCTCTGTGATCTTTTTTATAATTAACTTAAAAATGATCCAATGCCTACAAGGTCCGCGATGGCAATTTCACTTTCAGACATGGTTGGGGACGTCATAAATGACGGGTTGTTATAGTTAGGAGTGGATTAAGACTAGACTTGAATATGGTGGAGTGAAAGAGCATTGTTTGTTTTTTTGATAACAATAGTGATACTTAATTTAATTAGAGCACTCATTTTTGTGTCTTGATGGATCGAACGCAAGACCTCTAGAACCACAATCTAGAGAACTTACCACTTGAGTTAATGGTCATTGACAAGAAAGAGCGATGTTCTAAGTTTGCTTTTAGAATGAATTCGGAGTCTAGGGCTTTACGAAGAAATATGAGAGTAGTAAAAGAGTAGCATTGAACGATTGCCTTGGGAATGGTGGGAGGCTTATATAAGAGTGATAGAAAGTCATTAAATAGGTGAAACCCTTCGGTAATCTAGTTGGAAGAGATGCATGTATTGAAAGTTTACAACACTTGAATAAGATGCTTCGGGGGCATTATTCTTTTTATAACGGTAATATAATATTATTACCAGACTTAAAATTGAACAATTGTGTGACGTAGTGGTAAAGATGCACTCTTTCATAAGTTGCTTGAGCCAGAATCCCGCATCAGGCATGTTGTTTCCAACAATTTATTTTTAAATTGGGAATTACGAGGAGTTTTTAGTAGAAGGTCGCTAAATTTGGGTGTGCTTTTGGATTTGGAATGGCCGCACGTAGGGTTTTTTTTTTCAAGGAGGCCTGACCGAATTATTTTCCTTCCACTTATTCAAAAGCGAAGTCCATTTAACAATGGCTTTTAAATTTTCTCTACCAATTATATAACGTTATTAACCAATTACTAAACAAAGATGTTTATGGTGTGGATGGTAGAGGGGCGTGTTGTTTCCTTTGTCGCTTGAGTTCAGTTTCAGCTCTTGGCACTTTTTTAGCATATACTCTCTGATTTTCTTATACGGTATAACTCCATATCTAGCATTTGACCAAATGCTTTTGTAGTGTAGTTACTTAAAGTAACATTTACTCTGACTTACTCTGCTGTATTCGAATCCACCAATTGAACCACCTTTTCCTTTTCTACTCTTCAATGTAACTTGTATAAATTTTATCATTCATCGTGTTTGCGCCTAATTTGGTTACAAACCCCGAATATAATGAAAGCACTAGTGTTTACACACAAATCCTTAGTATCCAGTCACAGATCTCAAAACCAGATGATGTAGAGAGTAAAATTGAAGAAATAACAAAATTAAAATGAAAGAAAGTAAGAGAAGACACAAGATTTATAGTAGTTCGGCTATCTCCGGCCTACGTCCACTTTGAATTGATACTTTTTATTTCCTTTATACTGTGATTACATTTACAATCCTTTGAATATCAATAACCAAAATGGCAGAGTTTTGCCAAAAAAGAAGAAGAAGATCCCTTTTTAGTTGCAATGTGCTATTTATATAGGTGTGGAGTTAGAAATATCTGCCTTGAATCTTGGAATACCCTTTCTCATGCGTAGGTGGGCCCACATGATCGATATGGAGTGGTTTGGGATCAATCCACATCGATTTCGTATCGATCAGGAATCGCTCCAATCGGGCTAAGATCAATCATGGTGAAAGATGATAGTGCAAAGTCCTTGCTCTCCAAATTTCATGAAATTCCAATGTATAGTTTTTAAGATATAATCGATCCAAGATTGAGCTTGTACATATAGGTTGGAACCTTCGTATCGATGGATTTCATATCCATCAGCTCATGTATTACGCATCCTTCAATTACGTATCCATCCAGCATCCTTCCTTCGTATCGGTCCCTAAATGCCTGTTGCTTTTCGTATCCATCATCTGCTCCTTTCTTTGTACCGATCTGATGCCGCTCTGGAGAAGCACATGCCTTCGTATACATCAAATCTGTATCCCTCAGCTGCTTTATCCCTTGTATCGATCCCAACCTTGATCGATACGAAGTGTATCGACATGCTTTGCCGTATCCATCCAATCGATACGTATATATCGATACGAAATCCACATCCATTAACCTGCATCCATCTTGATGCCCTTTGATCGATACGAACCATATCGATATGAAATCCATCGATCCAAGCTGAAAATTCAACTTCCAAGTTTTGGCCTGAGATTTTTCCTGGGGGCTTCACATTCCAAAATAATGATATCCTAAAAGTTCCAGGTGAATAGGAATTGTAAATTTAGAGTTATCCATCGATCTTCATCGATTCGAATACCGATTCTAATCGATCCATACAAATATTGACCCATCCATAACTCGAGTATATGAACTCCGATTGACCTGAAATTCGAAGTGTAGCCTCTCCAAACCTTGTTTATCATTCCCGATCAATCCTACCTTGATCGGAGCTTGGTCCAATTTTGACGGTATCGATCATAGCCTCGTTTCCAATCGATTTCCAATCCTAATATCCATCATCTTTAGCCAATTTATTGATATCCCGGGCTTGACTAAAAGGTGGGATAACATTTACCCCCTAAAACATGCCTTGCAACAGGAAGGCGTGTTTTGAATAGCTTTAAATCCGACACCCAAATTCCATATTCCATCCATAGCCATATCATCTGACTCATAATCCATTACCAAGCCATCCTATCCAAGTACCATAACCATATCCTTATCCAAATCCATGACTGCTTTGAGTCGATATCTGATTCTGAATCCAGTAACCAAATCCTTAGCCAATTCCATATCCATCCGAACCCGACAACCGAGTTCTAATCCATCCATATCCAGTAACAAATAACCAAATCCATGACCTTTCCGGGTCAATATCCAAATTCGAGACCGCTTCAGGCCCTTAACCAAATTTGGGACCACTCTAGGTTCATGCCCAAATTCTTAGCTGTTTATAGCCAATATCCGAATCCATAACCTCTCCGGGTTCTTGCCAAGCGAGATCCACACTCGATGACCTGTGTTAAGCAATGCCTTGGTGTTCCTGGTTCAGTGTCCCTGAACGCTTAGTAATGCCATGGCTTAAGTCCTAAGCTGAATCCTGGTCTCTCCGGACCCTTACCGAGCATAATGCATACTCGACAGCCTGTAATAATAAATGATAGATAATATGAGGCCTAAGTCCTAGGCCGAATTCTGCTCTCTCCGGACCCGTGTCGAACATAGTCCATACTCGATGATCGGAATAAGTCGATTCACCACGTTCGGACGAAGCGACTTACCCCTTGCCAGGCATAATCCATACCCGACGACCTTTTACCAAAAAACAGATAAAAATCCAATCAAAATACAATCCAAAATCCAGATCAAATCAGAAAACTAGAAATCCATATCAAAAATCCAAACCAAGGTCCAAACCATAAAAACGAGCATCCAAACCAAAATCCAAACCAAAAAATCAACAAAACCAAGAGTCCAAACCAAACTCCAAACCAAACCAGAAAAAAGCAAATATCCAAACCAGAAAGAAAGAGCATATTTCACAAACTAGAGTATCACGGTTTATCATCATCTCAAAGCATGCCTAGGGGCAATCTCTGTCCCCGTACATGAGTAAGTGACTTAGCCATATGCCCAAAGTTTGCTACTTATTCCATACCATCACGATCAGTTGATGACCAATCGACCGTCATTCCTGGCCCTCGCGCCGTCGTTGTTTGAAGTAGACGGTGGCTGCTCCTATTCCATCACAGCATTTCGAGTCCCGACATATTGCCGGAGCTGGCCACTCCTTACGTGCTCCTCGATTATATCCTTTAGATGTCTGCAACTGTTAGTATCATGCCCGTCCAGATCATGAAAGAGACAGTGCCTTCCCGATGCCCTCTCGCGTTCTGAGGGTTCTCTCATTGTCGGCCTTCGATAAGTAAGGCGATCTCGAGTTTCCATGTATATCTGTTCCAATGTCCCATTCAGTCCTGTGTAAGTGGAGAATTTTGGTTCTTCCCACCGCTTCCTTGCCCTGCCAGAATCGTTATCTGACTTCCTCTTCCCATTATCCTTATCCTTACCCAAGCTTTCACCGGATGGTTCTCCATCCTTAACCACGTTTACTTCCTTTGGTTTCATATCCAAGCTTGCATCCTCTTGCCGAAGAAACCTCTCGGCCTCATGAAAGAATTCCCCAAGATCCATTAGTGGATCCCGTATCAATGATACCTTGAAATCCGAGTTGTCCCTGACTTCTGGCACTGCCGCCATTAGAACCATTGATGGATCCGGCCGATCCACTGAACAACCGCCGCATTAAACTGGGTTAGGAAAGTCCTGGGCGACTCTCATGTTCTCCGTTTCACTAACGTTAGTGTCATCACATTTTTCGGCCTCTTGATATGAACCCGAAACTGTTTCAAAAACCTGTCCATCAATTCTGTCCATGTCCTAATAGATCCATTTTCCAACTACCTGAACCACATAGCAGCTATATCGGTCAAGTATAAAGGGAAACACCTGGCCATAACCTCCTCTGATGTCCCCTAGCATTTCCATGTGTCTTGTATACCTTATCAAATGATCAGTAGGATCCGTCTGACGGTTGTATGCTTCCAGAGTAGGCAACTTGAACTCTGGTGGATTCCTAGCCACCCTGATGTTATAGGTAAATGGACTCATGTTTACTCCTTCCAGATCTCTGTTTGTCAGACCTCTGCGCATAGTTCGCCTGATAATTTTAGCCAATCCAGTGTTGTCCACCAAGGGTTGCCCCCCGTCGTCATTTCCTAACTGCCCCTTAAGTCTTTGAGGAAATTCTGGTACGTACTCCTCGTCACGCACTCCTGTATTCCTGTTGGGGTCGGATTGTACAGCTTCACCTGGCATTCTTCCATGAATTGGTTCAGCATTACACGGGGGTGTGCCTCCGAGTCTAGATCCATCCAGATCGATAGTTGTGTGCTGATTGGAGGCTGCCCCTGCTGAACTGCTCCATCTGATTGCATGTTGAGTCCTTCTGGTCCAGCTCCGTGGATCTTTGCCCCAGCAGCTCCTGCCTGTCCAAACTGTCTGAGAAGGTTCTGCATCATCTCCTCCTGCCTTTTCATCAACTGCTCCTACATGGAATCCATCATAGTCTGCATCTCATCCCTCGTGATGTAGATGGATGCCTGATCTGCTCCAGCTCCGGAGGAACCTCTTGACTTCCCTCTTGATGGCTCCTCTCAGTCACCTATCTCCTTGTCGATTGCCTAACCATGGTTCCTCCTAGATCCGATCCTTTAGCTTTCCAAATCCGATATTGTGACGCCCCACCTCTATACCCACGCTAGCCAAGAACACTACGGTGTAGTGCTGTCAACTAGCACGGAGAATAAGGCTGTTGAGGAGCGACCATCTATGTAATTGCCTTGTGCGAGCACCGATATGTCAGATAATAAAACATTGCATTTCATTTTTAGAGGAAAACCCGACATACCGATACAAACTCAAAGCTACTACACAGTGGCTATAATAGTTTAGGACAATAGATATAAAAATAACACATATAACATAAATGCGGAATACAGATGGAACGAAAAGTCTCACATATATAATAACTGATATCAGTTACAATACACTTGACACAATACCAATGATACAACTACAATTGTCGACTCAAGAAGTTATATATACAAGTACATTATCGACTAATATACATGAATACATTATCATCTTAAAACAGATACACTGACTACTACAACAAGACGAAGACCACTTCAAATGATATAAAAAGTCTTCATAGCTCTAGCAGCAACCCAAATCTAAAAATCTACAACCTGTAAATACTCGGTCTGACCCGAGTATTACATTCAAAAGAAAATAATACTCGGATCAGTCTAATTCAAACTCAGTTATTAGCGCATAGAAGCAATAATAATCAATCTCAATATAGATGACAGTCACAGAAATCTCGTATATCCAACTCTCGATACGAGAATTGGATAACGGCAGAAATAACACTAAACAGTGTTAATCCACAAAACAGAAATCCAAAGCAGTTTAAGCAATTGAAATGTCAATTTAAAAATATCAATGCTAATTGGCTGCAGTACACGCTAACGTGTACTGCCTCGCCAATACAGCCTACGAATTACGCAACATGTCGATGAATTAAGGATAAAAGAAATATCGATTAAAATCTGTCAATTCTGGGTGGCTGCAGTGCACGCACGCGTGCACTGCCTCGCCACCACCGAATATAAAGTCACCACCACAATGAAACTGCAGTGGCAAACAGGTATAAGGACGAAGGCAGGCTGCAACTAAACTGCAGAAAAGTCATCAACAGTTCAAGCATACACAGCAATAGAGACGAATTCGAGTACATCGTGAAGCAGAACCAAGTGCAGTTCAACTGAGATGGACAACTCGAGAATAAACATTTACAAATGAACGAGTATGTGCACCCAAATAAGGCCACAGCAACGACTAAATCATTTAAGCATAAGAATGCAAGAGGAATGTCACTGAGAAGGAATGTTTAGTATACATATAAATAAATTTCATATGTACAACAAACATAAAAGACTACTCAGCAATGCAAGTGGATGACAGTCTCAAGCAACATCAACTATACATGTTCGAACAGAGCAAATGTTCTAATAGAGCAAAGAAATGGCAAAGTGACAGTGGATCCAGTAGACAACTCAAGTGCAGCTATAGCGAACAAGTACAAGACAAGTTAGCAAAGTGCAGATACAAGTAAAGTGCACAGTGTTCCAGATCCAAACAACATGAAAGTACAAGGGCAGTTGAACAAGAGCAAGTGCATCTCTCCTAAATGTACATAAATATTTGCAACAAAATGGTGCAACATGAACCAACAGTGTGAAAAAGGTTCGAACTCATGTCAGTGCACAAATTACTACACTAACATGCAAAATGAAACCGAGATTTGACTGTCTAAACTAATCCAAAGAAATGAACTGGTAGGAGCAAAGACAGTACGCAAGTCAAAGATTAGAGACCAGTGCACCAGACAGTTGTGATTCAACAACTAACATGAAGTGTGGATACGAAATGATACAAGTAAAGTGCACAGCATAAGTATGAATCAACTCATATATATATATATATATATATATATATACTGCATTAGATGACAACAATGGATATGAACTTGAATTTCAATGGAGACATGAACAATATTCCAGAAAAACGGAATGCATCCATGAGACTAAAGCCTGCACCAGTAACAGAGAATAGACTAATTGCACATAAACCCAAACTATCTCAAAGCAATACCACTACAACATGACCCAATCTAGTGCAAATAATACAACTTCGAACATACAGATATATCTCTACATCGATTGAAATAGGATAACAATCAATCGTGTGTATATATATACATGAATGGATATATAAATGAAGCAATGCCACAGAGAAAATAACTAACAAATGAAGTACTGAAACAACATCAGTAATTGCCAACTCACAGTGCAACAGCCCCAAATGGGCAGTGACAGTATACAGTGAAAGCCAAAGTAATCAAAAAGAGGAAAATTTAATGTCGTATGAAGCAAGAATATCGAACAGAACAAAATTGAAGCCGCGAATCAAAAGGGATTACCAAAAATATCGAAATCTGACTTAATTATAAACCCAGAAATCATCATAGACTGCGGGGTGGACAACAGAGCAAAGCAAGAACTATCGAGTTCAAGCATGAATCAAAGGAAAAGCAACAGAACATTAATCAGAGAAACCCCAAAATCACGAAAATCGAACAGAGCTTCGAACTCTAATAACTCAAAGCATGAATTAGATGTGAGCGGGGGAGAAACCACTCACCTTGTTCGAAGTGAAGAGCACGCTTGATCGGAGGAGCAAGCAACAAGGATCATCTCGAAATCGATCGAACCAATCACGCGCTTCGACATACAAAGCCCACAAACCAGAGCGCAAGAGGAACGAAAGCCCTAGCAAGCATCGAAAGAACGAACGAGGCCAAGCCCTAGTCTGATCGAGAAAACGAAGAGGAGATCGTCGCCATTTTTTTTCGTTTGCTTTGTTTTCGGTTAGGGTTTGAAACGCGATTGAACGAAGAGGGGAATGGGGATGGGTTTTCTTTGGTGAATACGGCACCAAGAAAGAATGGACCCAGATGATTAGTTAAGCCCACAATCCTTTTAACAAAAATCTTATAATTGAATTTCAATCCAATTTGAAAAGAATTCAAACCGTCTAAGAAGAGAATTTCAATTCGATCAAAATGCCAATAGCTTATTAGCAACCAGATTAGATCGTCAAGAGGCGATAATTAAATGGGTACGAAATGTCGGGTTGTTACAGACTCCCCTCCTTAAAGAAATTGCGTCCTCGCAATCCTAAGAGATAAGTGGGAAAGAGGTAACAACCATAAGAACATAACAATGTCGAATGCATAAGCAAAGCAAAGATCAACAGGGAAGTGAAGGAATTATGGAAGTATCAGTCATAGAATCAAAAGGTTCGACTGATTCAAATCAAAAGAACCAACATCGTGGGGATCAAGGAGTCAAAATCAGACGACTATCAAAAGCAAGAATCAATTGAGTTCCAGCATTTAAAAGAAAAGGAAAAACAGAGCAGAAATCACGTACTGCACGAATTGAATGTGAGTAAATCAGATTACTCACCTGAATTGCCAGAGAAAAAGACGAAGCTCGAATCTCAAAATCGCAAATATTCAATCATCAAAAACGATAATCGAATTTTCACAAATATCTGATTATCAAAAACGATAAGCAGAAACCACAATTATTCGATTATCAAATCGAAAAATATTTAATTATCTCAAACGATAATCAATTTCACAAATATCTGATTATCAAAAACGATAATCAGAAATCACAAAGATTCGATTATCAAATCGAAAAATATTTAATTATCTCAAACGATAATCAAATTTCACAAATATCTGATCATCAAAAACGATAATCAGAAATCACAAAGATTCGATTATCAAATCGAAAAATATTTAATTATCTCAAACGATAATCAAATTTCACAAATATCTGATTATCAAAAACGATAATCAGAAGCACAAACATCTAATTATCAAAAACGATAATCAGAAGTCATAAACATCTAATTATCAAAAACGATAATCAGAAGTCATAAATATTCAATTAACGAGTCCGGAATTAACCGAAGTAGTAAAAGTATGGTTCCATACTCCTTACTTTTGCTAGATCGTTTAAATCTCTTTATCGTTTTCTTGAAAGTGCAGAATTGTGTGTTTTAAAAATAACATTTCACATTCTCAAACGGACAAGTCCGGAATTAAGCGAATCAGTAAAAGAAAGGGGTCATAGTCCTCGATTTTTCTGAAAGGTTTAAATCGCTTCCTCGTTCTTTTGAAAAAGTAAGCTGTAAAAATTTTGAAAACAATTTTAATTTATATTTTTGAAACAACTTTTAAAAATAAAGAATTTTGAAAACACGTGATTAAATTAGCAATATCAGTATTGCGGGAGAACCGCTTGTAAATCCATTTCAAAATTGACGAGTACTGAAGTTAACACGTCAAAATCTCATCAAAATAACTGGCATCAAAATATAATGCCAAATGAATTTTCATTCATCAAAAATGTCACAAGAATCTTCTCAAAGATAGAAAGGGATATCATACCCTAAACTTGTATTCATAACAAGTCAATAACACATGAATTCACCAATACACAAAAATTGACAAAACTTGTCAATAGAAATCACGAAAATAGGTGAAGCACAAATTCTAGAAATCATCACAAGAAATCCAGAAATCATAAAAAGGGGGGAAAAAGCCTATCAGAAAACGGGAGTATGAAAACTCCAAAACACCGGTTTCACAAGACGAGACGCTATCTCATGGTGGCTAACCATTAAAGTTCCACACAGGAATGGTCCGAAGACCGTGGGTCGCTATCCCACGCGTGTGAGTCGGAATCACACAGATTGAGGTCTAGGCTAACCTCGCAGAGAAAGAGACATCGCACATTTGCTAGTCTAAACCATAAAAAGGAAAAGGGAAATGCCTATCACAAAATGGGAGCATGAAAACTCCAAAATACCGGTATCACAAGATGAGACGCTATCTCATGGAAGCTATCCATTAAAGTTTCACACAGGAATGGTCCGAAGACCGTGGGTCGCTATCCCACGCGTGTGAGTCGGAATCACACAGATTGAGGTCTAGGCTAACCTCGCAGAGAAAAAGACATAGGTGAGTGGAATCACACAAATTAAGGTCCAGACTAACCAAAAAGCAAAAAGGTATATGTGAATGGAATCACACACAAGTGGTGTCTAGTCTAACCTCGCAAACAAAAAGATGTGTGTGAGTCGGAATCACACTACTGCGGTCTAGACTAACCTTGCGAACAAAGAGATACGTGTGAGTCGGAATCACACCACTGCGGTCTAGTCTAACCTTGCAAACAAAAAGACATCGCACAATTGCTAGTCTAAATCATAAAATGATCGTCATGATCAACGAGAAGTGTCAATTACACTAAGCTAGTAAATATAAAAGTTTAGCTTCATGTCCCATAACCACTTGCTTAACTTAAATATTTACGAACAAACTGTAAATCTTCACTAGAAAATTGTCACAAAAGGTTCAATCGAACAAGTCCAGGAGTTAACCGACGAAGTAAACGCAAGCGTTTCATACCACTTGTTTTACTAGGCCGTTTAATTCAATTTCTCATACGAGTGAAATAAAGGCTTGTATATACTAATAGATTGGAAAACGGTTCAAGAAAAAGAACTTTGTAGTAAAATAGTTTTGAAATCGTTTGGAAAAAGGGATTTTAATTTTTACTACTAGTATAGAAAACCTTTATATTTTTAAAGTGACAAATCACAAAAATGATTGTAGAAACAATCAATCACAAGAATTCACATACGAAGATGTGAATGGAATCCAGAGAAATCGATAGTGAATCCATCAGAAAGTATGTTCACAAAAATCCCGAAGAAAATGTCATCAAAGTTGCTAATAAATGATAGCAACAAATCGGGGAAATGATCAAGAATCGATCAAATTAGGAAACCAACAGCAAGCAAAATCAGAGTCTTGAAAATCAAGAAATTAGCAATTTCTCAAAAACAAAGTGACCGAAGTCGAATGGAATTCAAGATGAGGAAACCACAAAATATCGAGTTCAAACTCGCTGAGATTCAAACTAGATGTGAATGAGAAATCAAAATCACTCAATTTGCAACTGGTCCAGCTATTTTTCATCACAGTGTAACAGGTACACAATGACACTCATAGCATAGAACAAAAGTGGAACAAAGTCCAAAAGTCAAACTGGCTTTAATTTGCCAAATTAAAACAAAATCAACATCGGCTAAATCAATTCAAAGCCGAAAACACAAGAATAAGCGTTAGGAATTCATACCTAACAGTCAAAAATAATCATATGTAAAGATGAGAGAAAAACATCGACAAATAGTTGTAACACAAGCTCCATCTAAGTTATGTTTTATAATTGTCCTAAACCTCAGGCTCTGATACCAAGCTGTGACGCCCCACCTCTATACCCACGCTAGCCAAGAACACTACGGTGTAGTGCTGTCAACTAGCACGGAGAATAAGGCTGTTGAGGAGCGACCATCTATGTAATTGCCTTGTGCGAGCACCGATATGTCAGATAATAAAACATTGCATTTCATTTTTAGAGGAAAACCCGACATACCGATACAAACTCAAAGCTACTACACAGTGGTATAATAGTTTAGGACAATAGATATAAAAATAACACAGATAACATAAATGCGGAATACAGATGGAACGAAAAGTCTCACATATATAATAACTGATATCAGTTACAATACACTTGACACAATACCAATGATACAACTACAATTGTCGACTCAAGAAGTTATATATACAAGTACATTATCGACTAATATACATGAATACATTATCATCTTAAAATAGATACACTGACTACTACAACAAGACGAAGACCACTTCAAATGATATAAAAAGTCTTCATAGCTCTAGCAACAACCCAAATCTAAAAATCTACAACCTGTAAATACTCGGTCTGACCCGAGTATTACATTCAAAAGAAAATAATACTCGGATCAGTCTAATTCAAACTCAGTTATTAGCGCATAGAAGCAATAATAATCAATCTCAATATAGATGACAGTCACAGAAATCTCGTATATCCAACTCTCGATACGAGAATTGGATAACGGCAGAAATAACACTAAACAGTGTTAATCCACAAAACAGAAATCCAAAGCAGTTTAAGCAATTGAAATGTCAATTTAAAAATATCAATGCTAATTGGCTGCAGTACACGCTAACGTGTACTGCCTCGCCAATACAGCCTACGAATTACGCAACAGGTCGATGAATTAAGGATAAAAGAAATATCGATTAAAATCTGTCAATTCTGGGTGGCTGCAGTGCACGCACGCGTGCACTGCCTCGCCACCACCGAATATAAAGTCACCACCACAATGAAACTGCAGTGGCAAACAGGTATAAGGACGAAGGCAGGCTGCAACTAAACTGCAGAAAAGTCATCAACAGTTCAAGCATACACAGCAATAGAGACGAATTCGAGTACATCGTGAAGCAGAACCAAGTGCAGTTCAACTGAGATGGACAACTCGAGAATAAACATTTACAAATGAACGAGTATGTGCACCCAAATAAGGCCACAGCAACGACTAAATCATTTAAGCATAAGAATGCAAGAGGAATGTCACTGAGAAGGAATGTTTAGTATACATATAAATAAATTTCATATGTACAACAAACATAAAAGACTACTCAGCAATGCAAGTGGATGACAGTCTCAAGCAACATCAACTATACATGTTCGAACAGAGCAAATGTTCTAATAGAGCAAAGAAATGGCAAAGTGACAGTGGATCCAGTAGACAACTCAAGTGCAGCTATAGCGAACAAGTACAAGACAAGTTAGCAAAGTGCAGATACAAGTAAAGTGCACAGTGTTCCAGATCCAAACAACATGAAAGTACAAGGGCAGTTGAACAAGAGCAAGTGCATCTCTCCTAAATGTACATAAATATTTGCAACAAAATGGTGCAACATGAACCAACAGTGTGAAAAAGGTTCGAACTCATGTCAGTGCACAAATTACTACACTAACATGCAAAATGAAACCGAGATTTGACTGTCTAAACCAATCCAAAGAAATGAACTGGTAGGAGCAAAGACAGTACGCAAGTCAAAGATTAGAGACCAGTGCACCAGACAGTTGTGATTCAACAACTAACATGAAGTGTGGATACGAAATGATACAAGTAAAGTGCACAGCATAAGTATGAATCAACTCATATATATATATATATATATATATATATATATACTGCATTAGATGACAAAAATGGATATGAACTTGAATTTCAATGGAGACATGAACAATATTCCAGAAAAACGGAATGCATCCATGAGACTAAAGCCTGCACCAGTAACAGAGAATAGACTAATTGCACATAAACCCAAACTATCTCAAAGAAATACCACTACAACATGACCCAATCTAGTGCAAATAATACAACTTCGAACATACAGATATATCTCTACATCGATTGAAATAGGATAACAATCAATCGTGTGTGTATATATACATGAATGGATATATAAATGAAGCAATGCCACAGAGAAAATAACTAACAAATGAAGTACTGAAACAACATCAGTAATTGCCAACTCACAGTGCAACAGCCCCAAATGGGCAGTGACAGTATACAGTGAAAGCCAAAGTAATCAAAAAGAGGAAAATTTAATGTCGTATGAAGCAAGAATATCGAACAGAACAAAATTGAAGCCGCGAATCAAAAGGGATTACCAAAAATATCGAAATCTGACTTAATTATAAACCCAGAAATCATCATAGACTGCGGGGTGGACAACAGAGCAAAGCAAGAACTATCGAGTTCAAGCATGAATCAAAGGAAAAGCAACAGAACATTAATCAGAGAAACCCCAAAATCACGAAAATCGAACAGAGCTTCGAACTCTAATAACTCAAAGCATGAATTAGATGTGAGCGGGGGAGAAACCATTCACCTTGTTCGAAGTGAAGAGCACGCTTGATCGGAGGAGAAAGCAACAAGGATCATCTCGAAATCGATCGAACCAATCACGCGCTTCGACATACAAAGCCCACAAACCAGAGCGCAAGAGGAACGAAAGCCCTAGCAAGCATCGAAAGAACGAACGAGGCCAAGCCCTAGTCTGATCGAGAAAACGAAGAGGAGATCGTCGCCATTTTTTTTCGTTTGCTTTGTTTTCTGTTAGGGTTTGAAACGCGATTGAACGAAGAGGGGAATGGGGATGGGTTTTCTTTGGTGAATACGGCACCAAGAAAGAATGGACCCAGATGATTAGTTAAGCCCACAATCCTTTTAACAAAAATCTTATAATTGAATTTCAATCCAATTTGAAAAGAATTCAAACCGTCTAAGAAGAGAATTTCAATTCGATCAAAATGCCAATAGCTTATTAGCAACCAGATTAGATCGTCAAGAGGCGATAATTAAATGGGTACGAAATGTCGGGTTGTTACAGACTCCCCTCCTTAAAGAAATTGCGTCCTCGCAATCCTAAGAGATAAGTGGGAAAGAGGTAACAACCATAAGAACATAACAATGTCGAATGCATAAGCAAAGCAAAGATCAACAGGGAAGTGAAGGAATTATGGAAGTATCAGTCATAGAATCAAAAGGTTCGACTGATTCAAATCAAAAGAACCAACATCGTGGGGATCAAGGAGTCAAAATCAGACGACTATCAAAAGCAAGAATCAATTGAGTTCCAACATTTAAAAGAAAAGGAAAAACAGAGCAGAAATCACGTACTGCACGAATTGAATGTGAGTAAATCAGATTACTCACCTGAATTGCCAGAGAAAAAGACGAAGCTCGAATCTCAAAATCGCAAATATTCAATCATCAAAAACGATAATCGAATTTTCACAAATATCTGATTATCAAAAACGATAAGCAGAAACCACAATTATTCGATTATCAAATCGAAAAATATTTAATTATCTCAAACGATAATCAATTTCACAAATATCTGATTATCAAAAACGATAATCAGAAATCACAAAGATTCGATTATCAAATCGAAAAATATTTAATTATCTCAAACGATAATCAAATTTCACAAATATCTGATCATCAAAAACGATAATCAGAAATCACAAAGATTCGATTATCAAATCGAAAAATATTTAATTATCTCAAACGATAATCAAATTTCACAAATATCTGATTATCAAAAACGATAATCAGAAGCACAAACATCTAATTATCAAAAACGATAATCAGAAGTCATAAACATCTAATTATCAAAAACGATAATCAGAAGTCATAAATATTCAATTAACGAGTCCGGAATTAACCGAAGTAGTAAAAGTATGGTTCCATACTCCTTACTTTTGCTAGATCGTTTAAATCTCTTTATCGTTTTCTTGAAAGTGCAGAATTGTGTGTTTTAAAAATAACATTTCACATTCTCAAACGGACAAGTCCGGAATTAAGCGAATCAGTAAAAGAAAGGGGTCATAGTCCTCGATTTTTCTGAAAGGTTTAAATCGCTTCCTCGTTCTTTTGAAAAAGTAAGCTGTAAAAATTTTGAAAACAATTTTAATTTATATTTTTGAAACAACTTTTAAAAATAAAGAATTTTGAAAACACGTGATTAAATTAGCAATATCAGTATTGCGGGAGAACCGCTTGTAAATCCATTTCAAAATTGACGAGTACTGAAGTTAACACGTCAAAATCTCATCAAAATAACTGGCATCAAAATATAATGCCAAATGAATTTTCATTCATCAAAAATGTCACAAGAATCTTCTCAAAGATAGAAAGGGATATCATACCCTAAACTTGTATTCATAACAAGTCAATAACACATGAATTCACCAATACACAAAAATTGACAAAACTTGTCAATAGAAATCACGAAAATTGGTGAAGCACAAATTCTAGAAATCATCACAAGAAATCCAGAAATCATAAAAAGGGGGAAAAAAGCCTATCAGAAAACGGGAGTATGAAAACTCCAAAACACCAGTTTCACAAGACGAGACGCTATCTCATGGTGGCTAACCATTAAAGTTCCACACAGGAATGGTCCGAAGACCGTGGGTCGCTATCCCACGCGTGTGAGTCGGAATCACACAGATTGAGGTCTAGGCTAACCTCGCAGAGAAAGAGACATCGCACATTTGCTAGTCTAAACCATAAAAAGGAAAAGGGAAATGCCTATCACAAAATGGGAGCATGAAAACTCCAAAATACCGGTATCACAAGATGAGACGCTATCTCATGGAAGCCATCCATTAAAGTTTCACACAGGAATGGTCCGAAGACCGTGGGTCGCTATCCCACGCGTGTGAGTCGGAATCACACAGATTGAGGTCTAGGCTAACCTCGCAGAGAAAAAGACATGGGTGAGTGGAATCACACAAATTAAGGTCCAGACTAACCAAAAAGCAAAAAGGTATGTGTGAATGGAATCACACAAGTGGTGTCTAGTCTAACCTCGCAAACAAAAAGATGTGTGTGAGTCGGAATCACGCTACTGCGGTCTAGACTAACCTTGCGAACAAAGAGATACGTGTGAGTCGGAATCACACCACCGCGGTCTAGTCTAACCTTGCAAACAAAAAGACATCGCACAATTGCTAGTCTAAATCATAAAATGATCGTCATGATCAACGAGAAGTGTCAATTACACTAAGCTAGTAAATATAAAAGTTTAGCTTCATGTCCCATAACCACTTGCTTAACTTAAATATTTACGAACAAACTGTAAATCTTCACTAGAAAATTGTCACAAAAGGTTCAATCGAACAAGTCCAGGAGTTAACCGACGAAGTAAACGCAAGCGTTTCATACCACTTGTTTTACTAGGCCGTTTAATTCAATTTCTCATACGAGTGAAATAAAGGCTTGTATATACTAATAGATTGGAAAACGGTTCAAGAAAAAGAACTTTGTAGTAAAATAGTTTTGAAATCGTTTGGAAAAAGGGATTTTAATTTTTACTACTAGTATAGAAAACCTTTATATTTTTAAAGTGACAAATCACAAAAATGATTGTAGAAACAATTAATCACAAGAATTCACATACGAAGATGTGAATGGAATCCAGAGAAATCGATACTGAATCCATCAGAAAGTATGTTCACAAAAATCCCGAAGAAAATGTCATCAAAGTTGCTAATAAATGATAGCAACAAATCGGGGAAATGATCAAGAATCGATCAAATTAGGAAACCAACAGCAAGCAAAATCAGAGTCTTGAAAATCAAGAAATTAGCAATTTCTCAAAAACAAAGTGACCGAAGTCGAATGGAATTCAAGATGAGGAAACCACAAAATATCGAGTTCAAACTCGCTGAGATTCAAACTAGATGTGAATGAGAAATCAAAATCACTCAATTTGCAACTGGTCCAGCTATTTTTCATCACAGTGTAACAGGTACACAATGACACTCATAGCATAGAACAAAAGTGGAACAAAGTCCAAAAGTCAAACTGGCTTTAATTTGCCAAATTAAAACAAAATCAACATCGGCTAAATCAATTCAAAGCCGAAAACACAAGAATAAGCGTTAGGAATTCATACCTAACAGTCAAAAATAATCATATGTAAAGATGAGAGAAAAACATCGACAAATAGTTGTAACACAAGCTCCATCTAAGTTATGTTTTATAATTGTCCTAAACCTCAGGCTCTGATACCAAGCTGTGACGCCCCACCTCTATACCCACGCTAGCCAAGAACACTACGGTGTAGTGCTGTCAACTAGCACGGAGAATCAGGCTGTTGAGGAGCGACCATCTATGTAATTGCCTTGTGCGAGCACCGATATGTCAGATAATAAAACATTGCATTTCATTTTTAGAGGAAAACCCGACATACCGATACAAACTCAAAGCTACTACACAGTGGCTATAATAGTTTAGGACAATAGATATAAAAATAACACAGATAACATAAATGCGGAATACAGATGGAACGAAAAGTCTCACATATATAATAACTGATATCAGTTACAATACACTTGACACAATACCAATGATACAACTACAATTGTCGACTCAAGAAGTTATATATACAAGTACATTATCGACTAATATACATGAATACATTATCATCTTAAAACAGATACACTGACTACTACAACAAGACGAAGACCACTTCAAATGATATAAAAAGTCTTCATAGCTCTAGCAGCAACCCAAATCTAAAAATCTACAACCTGTAAATACTCGGTCTGACCCGAGTATTACATTCAAAAGAAAATAATACTCGGATCAGTCTAATTCAAACTCAGTTATTAGCGCATAGAAGCAATAATAATCAATCTCAATATAGATGACAGCCACAGAAATCTCGTATATCCAACTCTCGATACGAGAATTGGATAACAGCAGAAATAACACTAAACAGTGTTAATCCACAAAACAGAAATCCAAAGCAGTTTAAGCAATTGAAATGTCAATTTAAAAATATCAATGCTAATTGGCTGCAGTACACGCTAACGTGTACTGCCTCGCCAATACAGCCTACGAATTACGCAACAGGTCGATGAATTAAGGATAAAAGAAATATCGATTAAAATCTGTCAATTCTGGGTGGCTGCAGTGCACGCACGCGTGCACTGCCTCGCCACCACCGAATATAAAGTCACCACCACAATGAAACTGCAGTGGCAAACAGGTATAAGGACGAAGGCAGGCTGCAACTAAACTGCAGAAAAGTCATCAACAGTTCAAGCATACACAGCAATAGAGACGAATTCGAGTACATCGTGAAGCAGAACCAAGTGCAGTTCAACTGAGATGGACAACTCGAGAATAAACATTTACAAATGAACGAGTATGTGCACCCAAATAAGGCCACAGCAACGACTAAATCATTTAAGCATAAGAATGCAAGAGGAATGTCACTGAGAAGGAATGTTTAGTATACATATAAATAAATTTCATATGTACAACAAACATAAAAGACTACTCAGCAATGCAAGTGGATGACAGTCTCAAGCAACATCAACTATACATGTTCGAACAGAGCAAATGTTCTAATAGAGCAAAGAAATGGCAAAGTGACAGTGGATCCAGTAGACAACTCAAGTGCAGCTATAGCGAACAAGTACAAGACAAGTTAGCAAAGTGCAGATACAAGTAAAGTGCACAGTGTTCCAGATCCAAACAACATGAAAGTACAAGGGCAGTTGAACAAGAGCAAGTGCATCTCTCCTAAATGTACATAAATATTTGCAACAAAATGGTGCAACATGAACCAACAGTGTGAAAAAGGTTCGAACTCATGTCAGTGCACAAATTACTACACTAACATGCAAAATGAAACCGAGATTTGACTGTCTAAACCAATCCAAAGAAATGAACTGGTAGGAGCAAAGACAGTACGCAAGTCAAAGATTAGAGACCAGTGCACCAGACAGTTGTGATTCAACAACTAACATGAAGTGTGGATACGAAATGATACAAGTAAAGTGCACAGCATAAGTATGAATCAACTCATATATATATATATATACTGCATTAGATGACAACAATGGATATGAACTTGAATTTCAATGGAGACATGAACAATATTCCAGAAAAACGGAATGCATCCATGAGACTAAAGCCTGCACCAGTAACAGAGAATAGACTAATTGCACATAAACCCAAACTATCTCAAAGCAATACCACTACAACATGACCCAATCTAGTGCAAATAATACAACTTCGAACATACAGATATATCTCTACATCGATTGAAATAGGATAACAATCAATCGTGTGTATATATATACATGAATGGATATATAAATGAAGCAATGCCACAGAGAAAATAACTAACAAATGAAGTACTGAAACAACATCAGTAATTGCCAACTCATAGTGCAACAGCCCCAAATGGGCAGTGACAGTATACAGTGAAAGCCAAAGTAATCAAAAAGAGGAAAATTTAATGTCGTATGAAGCAAGAATATCGAACAGAACAAAATTGAAGCCGCGAATCAAAAGGGATTACCAAAAATATCGAAATCTGACTTAATTATAAACCCAGAAATCATCATAGACTGCGGGGTGGACAACAGAGCAAAGCAAGAACTATCGAGTTCAAGCATGAATCAAAGGAAAAGCAACAGAACATTAATCAGAGAAACCCCAAAATCACGAAAATCGAACAGAGCTTCGAACTCTAATAACTCAAAGCATGAATTAGATGTGAGCGGGGGAGAAACCACTCACCTTGTTCGAAGTGAAGAGCACGCTTGATCGAAGGAGCAAGCAACAAGGATCATCTCGAAATCGATCGAACCAATCACGCGCTTCGACATACAAAGCCCACAAACCAGAGCGCAAGAGGAACGAAAGCCCTAGCAAGCATCGAAAGAACGAACGAGGCCAAGCCCTAGTCTGATCGAGAAAACGAAGAGGAGATCGTCGCCATTTTTTTTCGTTTGCTTTGTTTTCGGTTAGGGTTTGAAACGCGATTGAACGAAGAGGGGAATGGGGATGGGTTTTCTTTGGTGAATACGGCACCAAGAAAGAATGGACCCAGATGATTAGTTAAGCCCACAATCCTTTTAACAAAAATCTTATAATTGAATTTCAATCCAATTTGAAAAGAATTCAAACCGGCTAAGAAGAGAATTTCAATTCGATCAAAATGCCAATAGCTTATTAGCAACCAGATTAGATCGTCAAGAGGCGATAATTAAATGGGTACGAAATGTCGGGTTGTTACAGATATAGCGGGTGCTAGTCTTCTCAATGAAAGCACCAAAGTGTTTGCGCCTAAATTTGTCACAAACCCCAAATGTAATGAAAGCACCAGTGTTTACACACATATCCTTAATATTCAGTCACAGATCTCAGATCCAGATAATGTAGAGAGTAAAAATGAAGAAATAACAAAATTAAAATGAAAGAAAGTAAAAGAAGACACAAGATATATAGTGGTTCGGCTATCTTCGGCCTATGTCCACTTTGAATTGATCTTTTTTATTTCCTATATACTGTGATTACAGTTACAATCCTTTGAATATTAATAGCAAAAATGGCAGAGTTTTGCCAAGAAAGAAAAGGAAGATCCATTTTTAGTTGCAATGAAGATGCTATTTATAGGTGTAGAGCTGGAAATATCTGTCTTGAATCTTGGAATACCCTTTCTCATGCGTAGGGGGGCCCATATGATCGATCTGGAGTGATTTGGGATCGATCCATATCGATTTCGTATCGATCAGGAATCGCTCCAATCAAGCTGAGATCGATCATTGTGAAAGACGATAGTGCAAAGTTCTTGCTCTCCAAATTTCATGAAATTCCAATGTATAGTTTTTAAGATATGATCGATCCAAGATTGAGCTTGTACATGTAGGCTGGAACCTTCGTATCGGTGGATTTCGTATCCATCAACTCATGGATTACGCATCCTTTGTACGTATCCATCCAACATCCTTCCTTCGTATCGATCTCTGAATGCCTGTTGCTTTTCGTATCCATCATCTGCTCCTTTCTTCGTACCGATCTGATGCCGCTCTGGAGAAGCACATGCCTTCGTATACATCAAATATGTATCCCTCAGTTGCTTTATCCCTTGTATCGATCCCAACCTTGATCGATATGAAGTGTATCGACATGCTTTGCCGTATCCATCCAATCGATACGTATGTATCGATACGAAATCTACGTCCATTAACCTACATCCATCTTGATGCCCTTTGATCCATACGAACCATATCGACACAAAAGTATCGATACGAAATCCATCGATCCAAGCTGAAAATCCAACTTCCAAGTTTTGACGTGAGATTTTTTCTGGGGACTTCACATTCCAAAGTAATGATATCCTAAAAGTTCCAAGTGAATTGGAGTTGTAAATTTAGAGTTATCCATCGATCTTCATCGATTCGAATACCGATCTTCATCGATTCGAATACCGATTCTAATCGATCCATACAAATATTGACTCATCCATAACTCGAGCATATGAACTCCGATTGATCTGAAATTCGAAGTGTAGCTCCGCCAAACCTTGTTTATCATTCCCGATCAATCTCACCTTGATTGGAGCTTGGTCCATTTTTGATACTATCGATCGTAGCCTCGTTTTCAATCGATTTACAATCCTGATATCCATCCTTTTTAGCCAATTTATTGATATACCGGCCTTGACCAAAAGACGGAATAACACATTGTGCAAAAGGCGGGATAACACATCGTGCGGCTACTTAATCTGAAATTACTCGCTAAAACACATTAACAGTATTGTCATATGGTTATTATCATCAAAACATTAAAATTGTGTTTTCAACATCGCGCTCTCTCCAAAATCCTAACCGAACACACCTCGCCATCACTGTCAACATCTGTCTCACCTTCACTGAAACAGCTGCACCACCCCTTCATCGTCCAGATTTCAACTCACTTGATATGCTAATTTACTTTTCGCTGAAATTATCGTATCATTCTCACCAAATTTTTGTTCCTCTGCCATATTGTCAAAAAGTTTACCAGTCGCTAAAATATGCACAGCCTCTCCACAATTTCAACATCATTCTCTAAATGCAACTCAGAGAATCAGTTTTAACAAGCACCAACAAAAAAAATGCTTCGTGACACCTACTCGGTTTACACATGATCATGCATTTTTGGCACAAATGGAGGTAAATACAATAACAAAGAATTTACCCCATACAACATCAATAAATATGCATACAAGCAGTGTTAAACAGCATTCTGGGGAAAATGCACAAAAATTATTACACGGCTGATTTCTATGAACCACTGAAAAGTTCATTGTCACAGTATACCTCCCTTGTCGGTAGAAACTGCAGATAAGCTGGAGACGTTTAGAACCATATCTTACATATGTAACATCACAAAGTACAAAGAAAACATAAACGGGATAAATAACTCTTCATCCCAAAGAACTGGTACCGACTGTTTACGGATTTCTAGAGCTCGATTTGCATCACTGAAATATAAAAGCAAAAGAAAGGAAAACAAGCAAGGTTGTTAGCAAGTACAATACTTGTGAACTAAAAATACAACAAATTATAGTTGCAAATTCAATACAAAGCATCGTATTTGTATCTACACTGGTCTATATATCTGAAAAACTCACAAAACCGATACAAACTTTGACAAACTTATACCAGACATCCCACGCTATCTCAAACGAGTAATTTCGTATTATGCAGGTTAACTTTTCATTGATCAAATACCTGAAATTCAGAGTTTTAAGTCTTCTCCTCTATGTGGTCCTTATACACTAAGACATCAAAATTTTCCTGGCCTCGAGATGAATAGAAACAATTTTATACTAATTGATTATGGTTTTACTTTATTCAACATAAAAATTACCAACCACTCCAGTGGTGGTCTCACTCCCACTTTCACTGTCACTAGTAAGTATTTGATATTTGCTGGTTGCCTAGTTTACTATTGAGGGAGATCACATCACATAATTCAAGATACACAAAAACTCCTGGTTTATATCCCTTATTCTGGATCCTACTTCATTTATATTGCAACATTGTAATTGTCTATTAAGGAACTGTTCCTCTTAAATTAGCAAAGGTGGTTTATCTTTAAAACGTAATGTACGTGTGTTTCTTTTCCAAAATAATTTCAATGGAAATCAATTTTCACCATTAAATCATGACTGTTATGTACTTAAGTCTTGAGCTATGCATGCGTAAAAATCAAATTCATTAGCAATTAGATTTTCAAAATTCAACACACACAGACACTCACACACACACGTGTGTGTATGTATGTATATAGCGGAAATAATAATCTGTATTCACCGATTCAAACAAACACACAAACATTTTTCTTACAATGTATAATCCGATGACCAACTTTTCTTAAGAAAAAAGCTGATCTTCCTTTTCAATTCAGAAAGGAAAACGATTTTCCTTCGGCAAAATGTAAAAGAATATCTAGTTGTTTTACTGGTTGAAGATAGGTCAATCTTTTTTGTTTGATAAAAGAAGTAAATATTACTCTTTTTGGTGAAGGAATACGAAGTTTCGTTTACAAAAGAAACAAAAGTTCAACTTCATTGGTGTAAACGTAAGATGAACTTTCTTTAGCAAGATATTGAAAAAGAAGATGATATTTCTATTGCAAAATAAAATGAAAATTTAGCTTTCTTTTAAGAGTTGAAACAAAATTTCTGTTCCGGAAGGGAGATAATTTTCTTTCAACTAAAAGGAAGACTGTCTCACGGAAGCAATATGATTTTTCTTTCATAGGAGAGCAAGATGATTTTCCCATTTACATGAAGAAATACCGGGTATAAAATTTAAAGGTGTAAATATATTTTTTCTAGAAAATTCAAACCGTATATTCTGATAACAGTGGCAAATTATTACGTCTTTTATACAAGAAGTTACTAACTAATTGAATACATAACTGCAGTAGACAGTAAACAACAGGCATCCAAAATTAGCAATTCATGAACTCAACTGAATCAAGAATAAATATTCAGTTATTCAAAAGTTCAATCACTATCAAAATGAGATCTTTTAATTTAATAATGTATTGAAAAACTTTTTCTTTTTATTTGGTAGGCAGCAGCGGCGAATGGAAAGGGCGGCAAATTGGGAAGGGGTGTTGTTGATGACTCGAGAAGACGGCGGCTAGTGGCAGGAGTAGATGTAGAGTTATGGTTTTGTAACTATTCAAAGAGAAACTACGAACTTGCAGTGGAGATGACTGGTAACGGTGTTGTAGTGCCGTTTGGTGGTGGTTCGACATTGACCATGGTGGGGGCGGAGCTGCTAGTGGCTATTGATGGTCGATATATATATATATAGTAACATAACAGTCAAAAATGCTAAACATAACTAGCATTTGTGAACTGAAAAATGAGTATATCATCGTGATTATATAGTGCTAGCTTAATCAGCATTTTCTAGTCAAGGATCACTAGCCCAAGGTTGGGTTCGAATCCCAAAGACGTCAAAATACATATATATTATCATGTACATACAATGCTAGTTTAATTCATTATATATATATATATATATATATATATATATTGGACATCTTAAGTGAATGAAGATTGCACCAATGTCAACATAGATTAAAGGTTACTATGATGAAACACATAGGCATGTTTTTTAACATATTATCGTAGGATTTTTACACCAAAAGGTAAGAATAGTAGCATGGGTGGAGCAACTGTATGTTACTGAAGGAATGAGAATACGCATGTCAAATGTTAACACAATCATTACTGAAGGAATGAGAATACGCATGTCAAATGTTAACACAATCAATTCATGAGCCTTTCCGAGGAATTTCTGTTAACCCAAAAAATGAATCAACACCCTGAATCAAGTGTGAAAGCACCAATGCAAATAATCAGCAGCATAAATCTCAGATAAACAACAAATAAAAAGCAGAAGTAAGAAAAGAGAGACGGAATTTTTATAGTGGTTCGGCTGACTCTGGCCTATGTCCACTTTAATCAATCTTTATTATGATTATACTGGTTGAATCTCTCTGGATATCAACTAGTTAGTCCTTAAATCTAAGTAACAATGATTTAGAATAAGTCACAAGTACAAGGGTTGATTGGAGAATCACGGTAACCCCTTTGATGACTGTTGTGAGAGAGAAGAAAGTTGAAGAAGTGAAGGAATTCTAGTAGAGTAATGGCAGCTCACTCCCCCAGAAAAGATCCATCTCTAGTTGCAGGTAGGTGAGTATATATAAAGGAATTCAACGAGTATTGGACCAGAAGTCCAAGTAAAGAAGAGTCCAGATCGTTGGCTATCCATCAACTTAGCATATTTTTCTACCAGAAGCTTTTACATAGTGCTACGAAGGAGCTCGGAAAGTTTGAGGACGATCCTACCTATCTTGATGGATCGCTAGCTATCAATCCACTTAGCATATTTTTGAGTGATCTTAGTTTGGTTGTCTTCTATTTTCTATTTAAGTGTCTTGTCCAAATATCAAGCCGTTTGAAGTTAGTTTGATCATCCGTCTTCATAGGTCATCAATCCAGAAGAATCGTCCATAACTCGCTTAATACTTATCCAAATCACACGAAACTTCACAGATGGAACGTAGATGAGTAGGAGAGCCTCCTCCATGAATCATAGGTCATGGGGCCCACTCCTCATGGGTCGGACCTGATGGATCAAACTTGCCCAATTCAGAGAAGAATCGTCCATAACTCGCTCAAACTTAACGAAACCAGACGAAACTTTGCATATACTCTCTTAGGGTGTATGGGACCTACCATAAAAATTTCAGGTGGTGGGGCCCACTCTACATGGATCGTTGGTGATCCATCTAGTGATCCATCAAACAACCTTCAAATGATTCCTTTTTTATGTTAGCTTTTTTATATCTTCTAAGCGTTCTTTCAAAATTTCAAGTCAATCCGACTCCGTATGAGTTCTCTAGGTCCATTTTAAGTTAGCTACTTTAGGTCAAACAGCTTGAATCAGATGAGTCTTCACTTCTCGAGCTAGATTGTTTGGCATGTTATGAAACTTGACAGGCGTGCTTAGAAATGATAATGAATCATGATGCAAGAGGTTTGGGCGACTCATGATGCTTCCCTATGGATCGCTAGCGATCCATCTACTTAGTATTTTATTGGTTGATTTTCCTTGAGTCTTATTGACTTGTTCGCTTGGTTATTTTGGTTGATTCTCGAGTTATTCTAGCATAGTCTGAATGTTCTAACCCTTATTGAATCATGATGAATTAAAAACCCGGTTAACAATAACAAATTTGCCAATTGTCAACAAGTGAATTGCTTGAGCAACTTGTGAACCTTGGTGCTTGCTTACATCCTCATCATCTACAGTGCACAAGACACCTGCTTGAGCGGAGATTGGGGTGCGTAAAGTTGTACACAGTCTTACTACGATTGCTGGAAAAGTTTATCGTTGATGTAAGAATTAACGAAGCAGGTCCGTGGAGGCAATGTGTGTGGCCTCCACCTTTCTTTCTCTGTTTGCTAATTGTCACAAGAAAATTGTGTATATATGACACAAGAAAACGTTCTTGGAGCAGGAAACATTTCTACATTTTTGAACAATTATGACATGCCACAAACGTGCTTCAAGACAAGGCGGAGGCAAAAGACGTTGAAGCATGCGTTTTGCCTCTAAGAGGCACATCTAAGCAACTTGATGCATGCGAGGTGTACAAAACGCACTGCTCCAAACTACTGGAGAACGTACTTTAAGAAAACCATTTTTTACGGTAGAAGTGATACTTAATTTAAGCAGAGCAGTTATTCTTTAAGGAAACTTTGTCCCCAACTTTAACAAAAACTTGGTCAAATAAAAGTTACAAAATTTATCATTCCATAGTTTACCAAAAAAAAGGAAGAAGAGGAGGAGGTAAAAAAACGGTAGTAGGTAACTTTTTTATTTTATTTTTCAAACTCAATTTTGATTCAAGAATCGATTGAGAAATTGATTTCAAAATCGATCCTAAAATCAATTTTAGAAGTCTATCGAAATATATTATTGTTTCTTTCTCTTGTCATTTCGTCCAATTATTTAAATGGGAACGTGTGGTGGAAATCCGGGAAAAATGAGGTGTAGCCAATCATTGCCGCTATATATATATATATATATATATATATATATGGGCTAGGATCGACTATACTGCATTTCTACTACACCTTTATTCCCCCTCCGATTTCGACCACATTCCAATTTAAATAATTATATAAGTGATAGGAGAGCGAAACTATAATTATTTAAATCGGAATGTCTGGTCGAAATCAAGGACAATAGAGGTGTAGCATAAATAAGGTGCGTGTGTGTGTGTTCCGCTATACCTCTCAGTGCTACACCTCTTATTTTTTGGCCTACACGATTCGAAAAGAACAAAAATTTGCAGCTATGTTCTTACATAACTTAAGATCATATATACAAAATTTGGCGTAACTTAAGTAATCATAACATGTTTAAAATCATAGTTCAAATTTAAGGTTAATATAAGTGTTTTAATGGTTGATATTCGACATAACATTTTTAACATATGAGAAGTTTCGAAATGATCTCATTTTTTTAAGCACACACGCGCATATGTATATACACATATATAACACACTAATTAGTTTACTCAAGTTGGTTTCACTCATAATATAACAGGTTATTGCTGTATAACAATGAATTGAGATTTTGCCAATGGCAATTGAACTTACCAAATGGGCGCCATTGCTTTTGTGGGACTTTGCTTAAATTTGGTTTCATCTCTACATAGCATGTTATATGAATCCCACTAATGCAATAATGTTTCAGAACATATTACAGTGGTTATATGCAAAAGTAAATTATCAGAATTTTGCATATCAACATTTGAAGGTTAGGATAGTATCCAATTTCAAATGGCATCGCTTGGATTTTCATATCAAAAATTCCAGATTAGGATAGTATCCAATTTCAAATGGCATCGCTTGGATTTTCATATCAAAAATTCCAGATTAGGATAGTATCCAATTTCAAATGGCATCATATGGATTTTCATAATAATAGTGGATTTGGTAATTGGATTAGGAAATCTGATTTGAACATGGATATTGTAGGTTTCGCTTTGTCTATACTTCCAAACATAGTCAACCCTTAACACCCACACTAGCTGTGACAAGTAATTTTTTGGTATGCACCTCAATGTACTCCTAAGCAAGCAGAAAACATAATTAACAAAGCAGAATAAACTAACTCAGCATAAAAAAGTTAATGGATATTTGAAAAATCTAAAGTTCATCCATATCCCAAAAACGGATAAATATCCATGCGGATATGAAGTTGTCCTTTCCATTCAGTTTTTCTCAAAATTGTAGTTTATGTCGCGTTATACTAAAATAATGCAATGTATTTAATGTTTTATTAAGGTAGTAGTTTGTATTAATGCTCAATACCTTTTTTTATCATCATATTATTTTTATGTTTTGTACTCTTATTATGATCAGTGAGACTAAAACAATTTTATGTTAAATCAAATTTCAATTTGTGTCTTTAGAGTTTTCAGTCATGGATAGGATAATATCCGATCATCCATCCATATTTGCAGATGCGGATATCCGATATTCGAAAATGACTGCGAATGCAGATATGACACCGTCCGCATCCAAAAGTATCCGTTGACAGACCTAATTCAGGACTAGACAGACTCAGCAGAAACTAATTTAACAAAGGAGTTTAAGGAACTGTGGTACTGACCTCAAAAGATAATATCTTCATCCTTCTCACCACCAGCAATAAGAATATTTTGAGCAGCACCAAATGAGATCCCTTTCTGCAAAGAAATTTTGTCCACAGCCTGCTCCTCAGCAAACTGTTTAGCAGCTTGCATCTGCCTCTCAACCTCCCTTTTCTTAAACCCCTGTATCTTCTTCAACCTAAAGAAATCCTCCCTCTCCAACTCATCCAGCTCTCCCTTGATATAGGTAATGGTATTCTCCAACCTTGGTTTGACAACGCTCTCCAAGGCATTAACCCTCCTATTTGTAGTCTTGATCGCATCGTCCAATGTCAAGAAAGAAGTCTGAAGTGAAGCTAGCTGCACCAGCACTTCAATTGCCTTAAGATGTGCTGCACGGCATGCCTGTATCTGCTGACCCCCACGTGCAAGACCAGTCAAATCATTTGACGATTTTGAATCGGGCAATGAAGAATCCATGTAATGTTCAAATTTCGGAAGCTTAACTCCAGCGACATTATCTTGACGAGAACGAACGCGGACTGATGCAGTACGTACATTTTCAAGAACGATATGCTTGATGTTATCGCCAGCTGCATATTTGGCTTCGGTTAGGGAGAAGGCAGAAGCTCGCATTATCTCACCCATGGATTCTTTTGTGGCCACAATTTCTTTGAGAATTTGACGAAACTGGACAGTTAGGGCATCGGATTTTTTCTTCAGGAGGGCATGGCCTCGAGTGGCGCCCACTAGACGAGCTTTCATGACACCAAGCATCGTAACTGTGGGAACCACTGTGAGCCGTTGGCCTTGTCCCGACATTGTTGCTTTGAAGAACTAAAATGTTATGTAGATGCGTGATATGCTGCAAGAATGAAGACTTAATGTTAACATTAGGATTTGAACTCAACTGCCAACGAAATTTCCACAGATATATTTAATGTATAATGCCTTCCAAAAAAATTGTTACAAATACAAAAACATTTTGAAGTAGTTTTCAAGTTGATCAAACTCCAATGTTTTCAACCATAGTTAGTTGACCTAGGATTTGCATAAGCTACGTTTCACAAAAACGAACTATTTCAATTCAAAAAATGTAAATAACATGATTATTAGTATTTTTGTGAAATGTAAAAAATTAGATGAACAAATATGTAAGTAGGAATATTATACCTGGAAAATACTTCAGCTATAAAATACACATCAGATCATCACAATAGAAGATATGAAATAATATTATCGGAAACGTTTTGCACTTATAGTTTTGGGCTACATAGACTGAAATTGTAAACCAAATGATCCAAATAAGTACAGAAATAGCAATTTCAAATACAATATAAAAAAATGGCTGTCCATCATCAGCCAAAAAAAGTGCTTTCATTATGATAGTAAAGTTCAAATTTACGCACATGAACTCCAAAAGTAAAAGCAATTTAAGTGAAATAAACTCCACCATTATGTATTCTAGCAAAGTACAGATTAAGGCTCTATATGATCTAAAATATAAATGATGGTTCACCGCAGACCAGAATATCCGGATTTGAGACTACATAACAGACAAAACGGGTAAAGAAAATTAAAACAAGGATGAAAAACTCAAAACAAGGTCTTCTTCACCTAAGACCTTTATTGTATAAATCCTTCTAGGCCCCGCCTAGACGTTAGGCGAGGCTTACCGTGTACACCTGCATAGATGAGGCTTACCCTTTCATCTAGGCATCTAAACACTGTTTGGGCACTAGTTGAGTATAAATGCCTCGTATTAGCATCTACATGCCAGTTTTAGGCAGTCATCCCCTTATCTTCTCCTAGGCACATTCAAACCCCCAAATTCCTAATTTTTATCAATGCATATTAACTCAAATACTAAAATTTATCAGAAATACTGATTAATCTCCTATAAATCCTCGTCTAAACTATTAATCTCTAGTCCACAATTGCTGCATAGCGTCCGTCTAACTGTTTTTATAATCCTGGCTAAGACCCCACTTAAAATACAATTCTAAAACTATTTAGGTTAGAACTCGTCTAATCTACAAAAATCTAGATGTTCAGAAAAACCATCTAGGACTTTCGGCCCTGCTTCAAATCATCTCTCTGCCACGTCAAGATCTACTATTAACTAATTTGATCAGCAAAAGCAAAGACAACTGCGACAACAAAATATTAGCAAAGCTTAGGAAAAAGAAACATTGAAATCCAACCATCATCAATTACAGAACCATAGCACTTTCTCCAAACTAAAGCGTACTCCTCATCCTACGAAATCAAACGATTATGTATACTAGGATAGCCAGTTTAGAGAGTGGTTGGATCGTTGATGGAAAGAGCGGCCTAAGTTGTGAAAAACAAGAAAAAACTATCAAGAAATCAATGGCCAATTCATATGCTTCCAACAAAGGGAAGAACAAGTTTGCTTTGTCAAAGCGGAATCATCGACTTATCATATTCATGTTGTTTTCTCAAAATAGATTGTAGCGATATCAGGAACTTCTTGTACTACCCAAGTGAGGGGTATTTCCACTTTTATTCATAAAACTTTTAAGTGTTTTTTTCAGAAGAAAAAAAGCTATCTTAGCCTCCACTTAAAATGTTATGCTATGCTATTTAGGGTAGGGTGAAGTGTTAGATGTCAGTGATGTCCCCATCTTGAACTAAGTTCATTAATTAACAACCCCTACTATGCATTTAAAACTCGTTTAACATGCACATTTTCTTTAATTGAGTTCGTTAGTTAAACACCCCTACTATGTATCTTGTTCATCATAGTTAAATAGTAACATATCCAACAACAAATAAATATGTCTAACAAACATACAGTAAACACGTAACATAAAAATAAAATGCTTACAAAAAATACATAGGCGCGGTCGTTAGTGCCTTTTAGCCTTCAAACGCCATCCGAAAAGCTAAACGTATTGAAGTTGTCAAACTAAGACACGAAGCGTGCTCGTAAATAATCACCACCTCAGCAGTGTTTGGACACACCTAGGACAACATAGATGTTTTGTACTAGTTCAAAGTATGTTGGAAATAAAAACTTTGATGCAGTACTATCATGTCATTCGGCCTTTTAATATATCGACTTATGAAGAACCCCTTTTAGCTTAATAATGAAATAATAGTCTTTTGATTGAGAATTCGATAAAGTTTGAACCAAATCAAATCAACCTTAACGAGAAAAAGAAATTAGATCGATCACATAGGTATTGCATGTGCATCTATGTTTAAATTGTTAGTATTGCATGTTTATATACATATCTAAAAGGTTTTAAAAAAAATATTGGGATTGGCAACGGTTTAATGTTGAATGTTGTGATAATATATAAGCTTTTTGTTACTTGTGAGCATGTTTTAGCCCTAGATTTCTAAGAGACGATCTTAAGTATTCAAGTAAAAAATGGACCATCCGTAATTACCAAATAAGTTGAAATCATGTTATTGTATTCGTAGCTGGATCTTTGATTATAGTTGTGTTGTACAAATTATAATGGATTGTTTAGCATTCGTACTAAAAACACTTTTAGTAATCAAAAGCACAGTTGTATTGCTTTTATTATAAGCACTTTTGCATCTAAAAAAAACGCTGAAAAGCAAATTTGGAAAATCAACTAATAAACAAGTAAAAAAAATATACAGCAAATGTCTGTTCTTTCTAATTGGGGCATGACGGTCCGAAGCAAATTGGGTCAGATTCAGGTTTGTTGGTTTGCAATTTGGTTTAGCTCGAATCTGCATGCCTTGGTTACAGTTGTTACCCTTCGGTGCATGCTATAAGGTTACTCAAAATTGAAACAAATGTTAAATAATATCAAACTTTCTTATGTTGCATTCTTACATTCGACGATGACTTGGATCGACCATGATTATTATATTAGTGTCTCCACATTTTTCATAATACTATACTAATCTTATTAATGTACCAAGAAAAAATTACATTCTTATTCATGACTAATGATGCATGTAAATCAGTCCCATATATTTCATATATTTTTCATAGTTTTATTTATAGTCATTGAGTATGACAACCAATTGAGAAATTGAAGCCTAGACATGCTCGTGTTCATGTATAAAATGATGGATGAAGATAAGCTTCAATTATATTGAAATTCTATTAATCAAGTTTCATATAAAATATTATCATCTATATGTTTACCTAAATACCTTTATTGCATATAGTATTTAATTTAACTAGATATACAATTTTAGGTTTATACAACATGTATCTAGTCACTTTTTAAATGATAAGGAGCCATATGCATAGACACATCATAAACTTATCAGTAGGTATGTAATCATCTTTCTTTTCAATCATATTTTTGTGAAAAGAAATTAAACTTTCTCTAGATACCATGACAATGGTTGAGGATTCATACATGTGACGTATGATCAAAATGACACATAAAGACATAAATAGTCTGGGGAAGGATTACAAAGCACATTTGTTGCTGGCTCACAAGCACATTATTAACAACGGTTAAACCAATCCATGTTCCATGTTTTCTTATCAGTGACCAAAACCCCAACTTGTTCTTTGATTCTTCAAATTACTCTAATTTACTAGTAATCAAGTCTGAAAGCAAGAGAGAAAAAGGTCTATACTCCGCATAAATAACCATTTGATTTTAAGCGAGATAGCTGCTCTTGAGATAACTTGATGTTGTTTCTAACCGTTTATGTTGAGAGAGTAATAATTGATGTTTAATTTTGAACATGAAGCATCTTTCAAGTCTGCAGTAGCTGTCAGTTTAATAAGTAATTTAATACTACTTAACAAACTGTGGGTGCGTTCGTGACAACATTTAACAATGTCCCCACCTTTGATGCGTCAGAAATGGTGAACCGGGAAAGAGGTAAAATTCTTCTTTTCCACGAAGCATAAATTTTGTTCCTTTTACGTTGCATGCGTCCAACTTCCAAAATGATGACACCGTTTCCCAATTTCTTTCCCCTATATATTTTCTTTTTCCTCCTCTCTGTCACCAAACTCCTCCCTAATCCGAAAATACTCTCATTTCTAGCATTTCAACAAATCATTTTTTCATGTATTTTTTCATTTATGCTTATTTAGATATGACCTATCGTGTATTTTTTTTTTTTTTTTGTAAACAAAATTTTTTTTTCAGAATGTCATTTTCCGATTCTTCACATCGCTAATTGGACTCCTCAAAGGAAGTTGACATTCATCGATATCTGCACATATATGATAGAAACTCGGAGCAATAGCAGACTTTGTCGAACATGCCATATTCAGTGCGGATACATCAACTCCTTTGGCGTCGAATGCAAAAGCTTTGGCTTATAGTATCAAGAAGCAGTGACTATTTTCAACTGCGCATATATATATGAAAAACAAAAGAGACAATCAAAAGTGCGACTGGATTCCTTGGGATCTTCTACTTCAGACCGAAGAAAGTTTGGAATATAGAGAATGATTGTGTTGATGGAGATGATGAATGATGGAGGACGACTTCCTATTTAGGAAATTCAAAAACAATCCTCCATTGTAATCCAAGCAGTTGAAGGATATGTTTGGCAGCTGCTTACGAAAAGACACTTTCAAGTGTGTCGTACCTGTTGTTCTTCCAGAATATTTTAATACTCATTTGCACACAATCCTTAATGGTCTTGCGTCAGATCTTGGATTGTCAATCCCCATGTCCACAACACAAAGAAGAGGAAATGATGTCACTTCGTCATCCAAAACCAGAAGCAAACCAAGGTCCAGACATTAACATGCTGAGCCAACAGCTCACATATGTTGTCCCTAAGTGTATGAGGATACATGGACTGCATAAGAACATAAAGAATGGGAAATTTCATATATTTCAGTGAATATGTGCATAATTTAACTTTTGAATGTGCAACGCAGAAAGAAGTTGGGGAGTTGTAGAATTTTCTGGTGGCAAAACTCAACAGAAGCGGTAGTTAGTTTAGTTGGTGTGGTGTGATTGATGTTTTTTTTTTTGCCCCCATTTTAATGTTTTTTTATGAATTTGAATTTGTTTTAATTGCAATATATTTTTTTTTTTAAATGCATCATTTTTCCATTTTCTCATTAATTTCATATCTGATAACATTTTTAATTCAATTAATAATATTATTTTAAAATGAGATTGTTAAAGGGACTTCATTTCTTGTTGGGGGTATTTTTTTAGTAATTTCATATATGTTATGGAGGGAACATAAGAGAGCGTAGTCCCCGTATAAAAATAGAACTAAATATATCTTCTTCTTTCTTTTTTTTGATAGTACGCTAAATATATCTTTTACTCGCACGTAATTACGCAAATTCGATTGAAACCTACCGCCAAATTTACGTACTCATTAAAAAAAATTCCTGGTTGGTCCTGGTTGTTTTTATGTTGTGTGATATTGAGGAGCAATTCGGTAATTAGTATAGTGCATTTAAAATATATTGTACTACCCATTACAATTTCAATTTGAGCGGAGTCCCCTTAAAGCTGTCCCCTTCTTGTAAAAAAAATTGTAAACCCTTTAACAATCTCCTCTAAACAACAATGATAATGCATATATACACATACACATACACACTCTTAATAATAAAACAAATAAATACAAACAATCATTCTCCTTTGAATACTTCTTTCAAACAAAACACATTTTCTTTTCCTTGAATTTCTCCTTTACAACCCCCTTCAAATACCACTTTGCCAAGCTGCTTTTGCTTCCTCGAGATCAAGAACACTCCCCATCCAAAACAAAATTCTAATCAATTTAGAGATACTATACAGATACTACAAAAAGTTACTCTATATCGATAAATGTTTATGGCAAACATAATATAATAATTAAATGAAATCTCATAGTTGAATCTGAAAGATTGTAGTAAATAGAACACAAATAATAATTGAATAAACCGTTAAGTTATGATAAAAAATAGTGAAATCCTAATTTAGACATAGGAAACAACATGTTCAATACTATCCAAAGCATCAAGATTCAAATCATTACCGTATAACTCCACATATCTATCAAATTGAAATATCAATAGACTTGATTAGGAAATAATCCCTAAAATTAGAGTTATACAAAAATACAAGTAAAAGGGTCAAACCTTTGCTCAGAACGAAGAGGCTTTATTGATTTTTGCTTGTTGTGAGTCTGTCGCAGGAAAACCCGGAGAAGGAAAAAACAGGACAAAGTAGACGGATCTCAAACTAGATTACTGGGAAAGCATTCATAACCTGATTACAAAACAGCGTATAATGTATTCATAGCCTGGTTACAAAACAGTGCATGATGTATTGCGACGGATAGGACTGTTTATACCCGAAAAATTGTCCGCATCCATATCGAAAAAAAAAAAAAAAATATTCAACATCCAGAAAAGCGTATGCGGATGCGGATATGAAACATCTGCATCCGAATATTATCCGTCCGATAATTTTTACGATTAAATTTTAAATTATGTGTATTTTAGTATAATGAAATTTATTTATTTATGGTTTTATTAAGTTAGAAGTTTATATTATACGCACTAAATGCACATTAACTCCTCAAAACTATTTATTATCATTATATTTGTTTATTTTTATCACTTTTATAATCAGTGAGATTGAAAAAGTTTACGTTGAATTAATTTTTTCTATTTATATTTCTTAATTTATCGGTCATTACCGGATACGATAATTATCTGATATCTATATGTATTCATGGATGCAGATATCCAATATCCAAAAATGATCTCGGATGCTGATGCGGATATGATACTATCCGCATCCGAAAGTAACTGTTGACAAGCCTAGCGACGTATGGTAGAACTGAATGGTAAAAGGATAAACTAGCTGGGTTTTTTTTCACATTTTGAATTTACTAGACTGAAGGGGAAAGAAAAGATTATATTTTTATACTAATTTTGTTATTTAATTACAAAGTTATCAAATTAATTAATTATCAATAAATAACCTAGAAATGATTATTGATAATCTTTAATAATTAAAGTGCAAGTTCCATTCACACCGAAAATCACTGACTTACACCATTATTTTTTACATAATTTGTTATCAAAATGTCATTTTTCTTGGTTCCATGTTTTTATCATTCTTTTATAATCCATCAAATTAAAAACATAAAATTAAAGAAATTTGGTCAAATCTATACATTTTGGTAAAGAAGTTAATGAATTTTATTATCATAAAATCAAAAATATCAATTATAAAAGCTTTCACAAGTGGTTGATGTAATTTAAAAATGTTTAGCATTTTTTAAAATGAGAGTTAATTTTGTTGAAATGGAGATGTTTAAAAAAATTACAATGTTAGTACCGAAAATTAGATTTCAATTTATTAAATTTCAACTTAATTTAGTGTTAGGAATTTCTAGTTTTGTTTAAATGAGTTTGTCTTAAAGAGGAAAGATAAAGAAGATGAGAACAAGAATAATTTTGTAAGAAAAATACATATGTACAGTGGTTTTGTTTAAATCAGTTTAGTGTATACTACTTTATTGTATTTTTGGTATAGATAAAGTAATTGTTGATGTATGAATAGAATTAATCTAATTAAAATTGAATAATGGATAGTATGAGTGTAATAAGTAATAAGGAAGATTTGTCAAACATCATTCGAAAGTTTAAAAAGTAGGTTAAATTCGAGTTCAGTTCCACTGTCTCCTTGTTACATGTCGCATGTACCTCAAGAAATTACATCCGTTCATCATAAATCAGTAGGACCCACCATATCATATGAATGATTGATTATAAAAAAATCAATGGTTGGGATATTTGTGGCACATGAGGATAGGTAAAGCGAGACAGATGATTTGAGCTTGTTAAATCTCTCCTTAACAACACTTTCAAAGAAACACCCCTAGAATTAGTTTCATCATTTTTTTCACAACATAAAACTGCATTGAATATGAATTGCAACTCAATATGAGCAAGTATCGGAAATAGATTCAATTAAAAAACAAATTGCGGCTTTTGTTGCAAATATCTGTAAAAAAAATGCAAATATTTACATTAAAAACAAATTTTTGACAAATATATTTGAACTAAAAGCCGTAAATTTTCGAATATTATTCCAAGAATATTTCATGCAATGCGTTTTTAGTAGGAGATGGAGATGGATCAAGTTTGGAAATAAAGGCCTCTCGCTATTTTCCACCAAGTAATAACTAATAATTTAAGAAAGTAATATTTAGTTATTTAAATTCAATAAATAATATTCCATTTTAAAATTTTAAAATTTGAATTTAAAGTATTATATATATATGTGTGCCTGCGCGCGCGCATGTGCGCATGCTCGTGTGTGTGTGCGCATGTGTATGTATGTATATGTATATATGTGTATGAATATATACAAACATATGCACGCACGAGATTACGACATGCGTTCAAGTGTGAATTGTTTTTCTACAAATTATATATGTGTGATACATAGAAGTAAAAATGATTTGCACAAATATTTAGTCATATTTTATATATATAAAAACATACTCCATAGAGTAAAGTTAGGGGCTCCGGATGGCCCGCCACATTTAGTCATATTTTTGAATTTAAATTATGTGTAGTTTGTTTGAATTTTTATTCCTAACTTGCAACATCTATTTTTTGTTAGTTTGAATTTTTATTTATATCTAATAAATTTATAACGAAAATTTGTTTGTTCAATTTTATTTTTAAACAATATTAAGATTTGACAATATTCACTATTAAAATTACGGCGTTTTACTGATGCCAAAAAGTCATTGGTATGTCGTCGGTAATCCTTTACCAATGACTTTTTGATCGTTGGTTAAACCTCATGGCAGAATAAGCACCGATGACTTGTCAACGACAAACGTAAGGACCATGCCGATCTCCTTCGTGTTGGCTTGAAGCCGGTGAGAAGCTGGTTTTAGGTCCAGATTTTATTCGTGATGCCACAAAAAAGATTGACCTTATTCGTCATAGGATGAAAGAAGCCCAAAGCAGACAAAAATCCTATGCCGATAACCGAAGAAGGAAATTAGAATTTTCTGTGGGAGATTTGGTGTTCATTCGTGTTTCACCTATGAAGGGTGTTGTGCGTTTCAGTCGATCGGGAAAGTTAGCACCTCGATATATTGACCTCTTTCCCATCACCGAACGCATTGGTTCTGTGGCTTATCGCCTTTTATTACCGGCTCAATTTTCTACTATTCATGACGTATTCCACGTCTCTCAACTACGGAAACGCCTTAGGGATTCTGATTCTATTCTTGAGTCCGGTGTAATTGAAAAAATTGAAGTTTCACCAAATTTGACTTATGCGCAACATCCTATTCGAATCATTGCTACGGAGGTTAAACGCCTTTGAAATAAAGATGTTCCTCTTGTGAAAGTTCAATGGTCCTCAAATCCTAAGGATTGCTCTTGGGAATCTAGAGAATTCATCGAGCAAACACATCCAGACTTACTCTCTCGTGCTCTTTACAGGTGAACTTCTCATTTCAAAATTTCTTCTTTTATGTTGATTATGCCTTAGTATGGTTGTTACTCTTTTTTTTCATCTTAAGAATTGCGAGGACGCAATTTCTTTAAGGAGGGGGGTCTGTAACAACCCGCATATTTTACGATTGTATATTTAAATGTTTTATTTAAATATAGCATCGTTAATCGGATTAAAGTCCGAAAAGCTACTTTTTGTAAACAGTCGAATTGGGACTCGAGACCACTTCCATTGAGTCCAAAATGGCATTTATAACTTTTTTGAGTATAAACATCGATATGTTTGGAGTTGGGTGAATTTTGCTATTTTTCTATTGGGCTTTGGGTTTGGGTTTCAGCTCATTACTCATCTAATACCCTATACTCCACTCAACTTCCTTCATTCAATTTCATTTCCTAACACTCTCAAGCTTAAGAGAAAAATGGGGGAAAGAATGGGAAATAGAAATTCCTAAACCCTAGTTTTGATTAGGAAATACAAATTCAAGTCCAAAATCAAAGAGAAGCTTAGGTAAGCATCCTCTTCTTCTTCTCCATCTCAATCTCTCTCCAATTTCAGAAATTTCCTATAACCTAACTTAGGAAATATTGCTTTTGATCTTAGATTGGAGCTTCTAGAGTTGAAGTTGAAGAGTAGTTGATCTTTCCTTTGCTTTAGAGCTTCTCTCGTTCGTTGTTTTTGGGTTTAAAGGCGAGTTCTTTAACTCACATCTATGTTTATAGCTTTCATTGTTGTTAGGTATGAATTCCTAACATCTATTCCGTGTTCATTTTCTTTGATTTGAATTGGTTTTTGTGAATTCTCCAATTTTTGGTTTTGAAGTCCAATTTTATGAAAATCCTACTATGGATGTTTGGACATGTTGTTTTGGGGTGTATCAAAGAGCCTATAAGGCTGGGTTGTCGCTTGGTGTAAATCCCTAGTCGTCGTTGCTCATCTGATCGCTCCCGATATGTTTTGGCCATCATTGGCCTAGGGTAATTTCTACCCAGCTGAATGGTTCAGACGTCTGTATTCAGACCTGGAGGAAAAATATACATGGCAGAAAATAAAAAAATGGCAGAGAACAACTTCAGACGTCTGAATTTATGGTTCAGACATCTAAAAGGGGTTTCAGACGTCTGTTTAGAAACTTCAAACGTCTGGGTGGTTTTCTGGAATATTTCCAGAGACCAAATCCAGACGTTTGGATTGACCCCCAAACGTCTGGAATTGTGCAGATTTGCCTATTTGCCTAATTTTTGAGTAAATTTCCAATGTTTATCGATTTATGTCAATCCGATTAGTTGTTATCACTTTTATCGACTTTGATGGCTTCTTCCTTTGGATTTTTGGAATGTCCATTTTGATGGATTTGGTATCGATTTCTTTGGACTTGATTCACGTCTTCGTATGTGAATTTTTGATGATTGATTGTTTCTACAATCATTTCTGTGGTTTGTCACTTTAAAATACAAAGGTTTTTATACTAGTAGTAAATACTCAAACTCTTTCATCAAAACGATTTCAACACTACTTTTAAATTCAAAGCTCGTTTTTAAAACCGTTTTCCAATCTATTAGTATATACAAACTTTTACCTCATTCGTACGAGAAATCCAATTAAACGACTTAGCAAAACAAATGGTATGAAATGCCTGCGTTTACTTCGTCGGTTAATTCTTAGACTTGTTCGATTGAAATCTTGTGACAACTTCCGAGTGGAAATCTATAATTTGTTCGTAAATATTTAAGTTAAGCCAGTGGTTATGAGACATGAAGCTAAACTCATTTATTTACTGGCTTAGTGTGGTTCACACTTTTTATTGATCGATGATGATCATTTTGTGATTTAGACTAGCGATGTGCGATGTCTATTTGTTTGTGTGGGGACTAAAAACCCTGTTTGTGGAACTTCGGTTCAATTTGGTGGGGTAGCGACCCATGGTCTTCGGGCCGTTTGTGGAGCTTCAGCTCAAAATTGATGGTTAGCGACCATGGAATAGCGTTCCGTTTATGATACATGTGTTGGTGAGTTTTCATGCTCCCGTTTATGATAGGCCTCGCCCCCTTTGTGATTTCTGGATTTCTGGTTGTGATTTCTAGAATTTGTGTTTTCACCAATTTTCGTGGTTTGCATTGATAAGCTTTATCAATATTTGTGTTTTGGTGAATAATTTAAAGAATATGACATTCTTTTAGTGTTTGAGATGATTTGGGATATTGTATGATTTTTGTTGTTATTTGATGTATACTTGTCGCAGTATGGCATTATTGTTATCATACGTTTTTTGTCATATCTCTTACTCTATCTCAATTTATCTGATATTTATAGCTAGACTGATCCGTTTATTATTTTCTTCTTAAATAATACGCAGGTCAGACCTTGGTATTTCAAGTGCTTCTGCTTGACTTCTTATCAGGGTTCATCATCTGATTTTTGGGCTAACTACTTTAGATCGGTAGTTTTTGTTATTATACATTTGAGATAGAGACATCCTTGATGTATAATTATTTTTTTGTCTAGCACTTGTACCTATTCTTTTGTGATGTAGTGGATCTTATATGACCACTATTTTGATGCACACTCTTATGTGATATATTTATATCTGATTCCGCCTTTGTGATATGAAAATCTGTGACTGATTTGTGTTATGTTTATTTCTATATTTGTTTCTGAAGGCTTCATAGCCACTGTGTGGTAGCTTTGAGTTTGTATTGGATATGTCGGATTTCCTCTTGAAATGAAATATAAGTTATATTATCTGACATATCGGTACTCACACAAAGCAATTACACAGAAGGTTGCTCCTCAACAGCCTTATTCTTCATGCTAGTCGACGTCATTACCCCCGTAGTGTCCTTGGCTAGCGTGAGTATAGAGGTGGGGCATCACAATAAGTCAAATCCATTCAAATCTCAACTCTTTAATCTCAAAGCTAAGGTGAATAATGACTACATCTCATATTTTCTATTATTTTCGGTTTTAAGGTTAATTTGAATTATCTTGCAAGTATTTTGCCATGTTTTTGAGTGATAAAATGTTTATATACACTTGTTGAAGATTTAAACTAATTCATATAGAATTTATGATATGTTTTGATGTGAAAACCCTATTATATGACATCGAAATGCCTTGCGAATTTGGATTTTGATCAGAAATGATATTTTAGAGATGAATTTCAATTTTTATAATTTTCTGAATTAATGTGGATTTAATATTAATTTTTCAGTGAAGTAAATGTTTGTTTGGGTTTAAAATTATTTACGGCTAAATAATATAAGTTTTGGTCTGGAATTAATATATGTTAGAAAACATATTAAAAATAATCTACTGGAATCTTTGTAGAATTTTCCTAAGTGTTTTAATGAACATATAAAATTATTTAAGGTATGGGACTTAAATGTTTTATATATTTATAAAAGGAGAACGGGTGTTTTGTAAATAAATTAAATTATTTATTTCTAAAATTTTGGCAGCGCTTTTTAGAAAAGAAAATTTGCAACCAATCATATTTTGACAAATATAGAAGGTTATTTGAAAAGATTACTTTAAAATGATAAAATTCAATTTAAACAGGCTTTTTACTTGTTCAGCACTTTCGGAACCAGGGGTTCCGACTTAGTAATTTCGCTCCCATTACCATCGAAACCAATGCACATGGTATCAAATACTTGGTACGTAGCGAATTGGACTTAGGCGAAAGGTACTGGGTCGAAGCTAAGGGTTCCAAAGGGATCAAAATGTTACTTTGCTTTTAAATGAAAATGCACCTGCTTTGCTTTCGAAAGGAATGTTTCGACTTGGTTGGCTTTCGGCTAGCTCAAATTATTTTAAAAGAATGGTTTCGACGAGGTTGCACCTTTTGTTTTAAGTAAATCCTTTCAAAGGGGTCGAAACCACTAGCTGCCGCTTTCTACCTTTCAAAGCAAACGGTTTTGAAAGGGTTACTTTGTTTTTTTAAAATCCAAGCCACTTCTCCAATGCTTTTGAAGGATTGGTTTCGACACCATCACTTCTTTACTTAGGAATAGCTTTCGAAAGAGTGCTTTCGACTTAGACGTTTTATGACCTTTTTTTTCTGTTGAAGGTAGAACCTAATGATTTCGAAAGGTATAGTTTTAAATGGTTTCGAAAGGTGTTCCACATGTTTTACTTGAACCCAAATGATTTCGAAAGGTTTGGTGTTTGTAAAGGTTTTGATGCTTTCGAAAGTTTTATGATAAAGGTTTCGAAGGGGTGGTTCCCCAATGGTTTCGAAAGGTTTAAAAGGAAGTTTCCAATGTTTTTGAAAGGCAATTTTTAACTATTTTCAAAATAGGATGTCTAAGGTTTTAAAGCTTTCAAAGAAAAGGTTTTTTAATGTTTTTGAAAGGTGGTTATGAATGGTTTCGAAAGGAATGTTTTGGCCTGTCGACCTAGGTTATAAAGGGTTTACTTTGTTTCGAAAGGGGGTACCTTCAATGGATTCAAAAGTGGTACTTTCAAAGGTTTAAAAGTTTTCATCAACAAAGATTTGAGTAATGTATATTGTTTGCGCCAAAAATGGTTACAAACCCCAAAAGTAGTGAAAGCACCAATGTTTACACACAAATCCTCAATATCCAAGCAAAGTTCATAGATCCAGATAATGTAGAGAACAAAAATGAAGAAATAACAAAATTAAAATGAAAGAAAGTAAGAGAAGACACAAGATTTATAGTGGTTCGGCTATCTCTGGCCTACATCCACTTTGAATTGATCCTTTTATTCCTTTTATACTGTGATTACAGTTACAATCCTTTGAATATCAATAACCAAAATTGCAGAGTTTCGCCAAACTTCAAGATAAAAGGAGAGTAGAGAGAAGAAGATAAAGAGGAGTCCAGAGAAAAAGAATCCTTTTAGCTGCAATGGAGGTGCTATTTATAGGTGTGGAGCTGGAAATATCTACCTTGAATCTCGGAATACTCTTTCTCAAGTCCAGATGGGCCTACATGATCGATCTGGAGTCATTTGGGATTGATCCTTGATCGATCCATAGTGAGTTCGTATCGATCATAAACTACTCCAATTGAGCTGCGATCAATCATGGATGTCCCTATATGTTGTGGAACTTGATGTGAAAATCTCATTGCATTTGGAGTTGTAGATTGTGAGATATGACTGATACAAGTTTGAGTTTGCAAGTGTAGGCTGATGATTTTGTATCCATAGGTTCGTATCCATCAGATTACCATCCATCCGAGTCTTGTGTTGTGATCCATGTTTTACGCTCCATTCCTTGACCACTTCTTTCGCATCGATCGATACGAATGATCGATACAAAATACGCCTCCGAATCCATCCAATGCCGCTATCCTTCATATCGATCCCATACTCTATCCCTTCTCTCGTATCAATCTGATGTGCTCTAATGAAGTATGCTTTTCGTATCGATCGGACGCCGCTTTTGATCGATACGAATATTGATCAATCTGAAACAAGATGCAAAGTGTGCTATCAATACCTGTATCCATCCTAATGTCATTTGATCGATACGAAAGCAACAATCCACATCCATCAATTCGTATCCATTGATCCATAACTATTGATCCGTATCCTGCTTGAGTAGCCAGTTGAGTAGTGCAAATTCGTATCTATATCGATCGATACGAAACTATCGAAGTGTAGCCTCACCGAGCCTTTTTTATCATTCCCGATCGATCCCACCTTGATTGGAGCTTTGTCCAATTTTGATGGTATCGATCATAGCCTTGTTTCTACACTACAAGAAAAACTATTTTTAGTTGCATTAATTGGTGGCGTTTTAAATTTTGTGCAACTGTTGGTAATTTTTCAATATAAAAATAAACAAAGAAACGTAGTTAATTCTCCCGCCAGTAATTCGTGGAATTTTTCGCTAAAGTTTTTTGTGGCCGCTCAAATTTCCTTTACCGCTTTTTCTTCTTCTCAAACTACCCGTCCAATTGTTAAATTCTGGAGGCATCCAGAGCAGAGCGAAGTCGACAATTTTCGTTTTTATTTCCGCACCCTTCTAATTTCTTCCAGTAATAGTTCTGGTGTAAAGAATATCATTAATTTATAATATTTTTCTTTTTCGAAAAGCGCAAATTCAAATTTCAATTTTAGATTTGCTTCCGATGGATGGATTCTTTCTGACGAAGACTAAGAGGAAGGATTTGGACGACGTTTATGATGAATTTTCTGAGTTTTCACTGAATTCTCCTGCGCAAAAGATTAGGAGGCTGGTAATTTTATTCTATTTGTTATTATTCAGTTATCGCCTTTTTCTCCAGTTTAGGTTTTATATATTATTATATGTTGAAAATCATTAAGCTGCCGAAGTTATTGTTAATGTTTAAAATTAAGATCAACTTTTAGCTTATATTATCCATTTTTATGCTTTAGGATGCAGAACTGCCGCCAATTCTGGAAGAAGATATGGCAACTCCAGTCTCATTCGAGGAGCAAATGTCAGAACCACGGTTAACAATAATTGATTCCGAGCTTCCTTTGAACGAAAAGAGAGGTCTAGTCCTTTACAAGCCAGTTGCCAATGGGTTTGAGTCGATTAGAGTGGATCCCAAACTGATTGAAGGTCCTGTTGCTCTGGTGTGTATACACTTGTTTTTATTGAATAATTGCTGTCACTTTTGTGGTGTTCATGTCTGCAATTGTTTCCCTTCATGTCTATTGAATAAAACAGAGGTAACCCTATAAATCAAATTCACGGTTGTGTATGTTGTGTGTGTGTGTGTGTACACACGTCTGTATGTAAGTATGTATATGTATATATATGTTCATGTGTGTGTGAACTTATTTTTGGAAAAGGTGTCTTTGTCTCATGTTCTGCGGCCTATACTTTCTATTGTTTATGTACAGAGAAAGTAGGAAATAAGAGTAGGCAAATAATGTTGCAGACCAAAATAAATTAAATACTAAAAATAATCACAAGAAACATTAAAACTTATGATCACTTTTCGTCCCAAAACCATTACATGATAAACTATATCTGGACATGGAGCTTGAATAAATATGGACATGAAAACAATGGCTTGCCTAGAAAGATGTCAAATTATAGGCAATATGTATTATTAATTTTTTCTCATCTTTTAGTCCATGTATACTTTAACCTTATCTTTATCTTTCTTAATATATATTTTTCTTGTATATTCTGTACATGCATGGATACGATATTAGCTTCCCCGTAACAAATTCTCATTGTGAAGATATGCATGCACACGCTTATATGCTTCATTGTTCAATCTATGGAGGTAATTTTCTTCCACTTGCAAAAACCTGTTATGAACAAACATTTCTATTCTGCAATCTTCATGGTCAGTGTTTTAGTGTCGAATGTTAAAACTATGCTACAATCATAAAAGGACTTTTGTGTTTTTGACTTTAGTTAGGCTAGTTATGCTTATGTGTTATCTGACCTTGAAGATCTATGTTTGGACGGTCAAATAAACTATATAGTGAAGGAATTCATATTAGAACTTGAATTTTAGGAACTATGGATTTTTTCAGTGCTTTTGATATTTATTACTGGTTTTGGTTTCAAGATTTGGCGGTGTTAAACAATTGGTATCAACCAAGGATTTTTGCAGTTTTTATATATAAATAATTACTGAAAATGAAAAAAAGTAGTATGAATGTGCAGTTTCAAGATTGGAGATGAAAGTTGAATGTGCAGGAGTAAAAGGAGAAGAATGGTGGAGGAGTAGAAGATGAAGTATGCGTGGGGTTGAGTTGATGATAAAACTTGTCAGTTGGGTGGTGTAGGAGTTGTTTGTGGTTACTTTGTGAAGGGGAGGATGAAAGTGCGTGGAGGGAATGGTGTGGTCGAATGTATGGATTGAGGAGGAAGTGATGAGGTTGCTTGCTTCACCTGACGGTCAAGAATCCCTCTGCCAAAATCTAGAAAATACAGGAGCCCTTCACCTGACGGTAGCAGAAGCCCAAAAAGTAGGTCAGCATCTCCAGTTATAGAGCCCAAGAGATTGTTGAAGCTTCGGAAGGATTTGTCTACCTTGTGAGTTCTTCGCATAACTTTCAGTCTATGACTCTGTATGTATCTACTTCTGTTGACTTCAATACAGCCATGGTCTATGTTAGTATGGACATGGTGGGAACTACCCTTCAAGTGAGGGTAGTAAGAACGATCTTTTAGTGCAGTGGTCTCATGGAGCAGGTGGCATAGCCCTTATGCTTTGCAAAGCCGCTCAGGTATATATGTTATGTTAGTATAAGAATACTGTATCTTATATTTTACAAGTGATTCAAATTTCAAACAACTAAAATCTCTTTAGATATCATATCTAATTGTTGTGAGAATTCAAATTTTAAAACTTAAAACTTTTAAATTAACTTTTAAAACTTAAAAATCAAAGCTTATAATTTAATTTATTTAAAACTTAAAACATATAAAATAAATTAACTTTTAAAAATTAAATTCAAAATTAAATTAACTTTTAAAAGTTTAAACTTAAAACTTTAAATTAACTTTAATTTTACTTTAAATTAACTTTAAATTAACTTTAATTTTACTTTAAATTAACTTTAAATTAACTCTAATTTGAAATTAACTTTAATTTTAAACTTTAAATTAACTTTAATTTTATATTAACTTAGAACTTTAAATTAAATTAAATTTAAAACTTAAAATTTTAGTACCTTCAACTAAACTGTTAACTAATTGCTTTATATATTATGCATTAAATTACAATTTACAAAAGTATTATGAATTTAGGTGCTTACATTGTCATTTTTTTCTTGCTCAGGTTGTTGGATTCACCATTCTATCAAAGGAGGGTTCGTAAGTGTGCAAAATTGATTCCTACTATTTAAGCTCAAGAAAGGACTTTATTTCATTTTTTTATAACTTTGATAATTTATATGATATCATTTATAGGATATACTTGTATAATGTTGTAGATGTTTGATCTCATATTTGAAGTCCTACGAGTTAACGTAATTGTTTGACTATCTGTTGTGCTTTCACTTGTGTAGGCATCGAACTTTTGAAGAGAGCAAATTTGGACTTGATGATGCTAGCTTTCACTTGTGTATGCAACAAAGAATTATGGGTAATCAAACGTTTTGTTAGCACAAGTTAGATATAGCATTTATTAGTACCCGATGTGTAAGTTTGTATACAAATGGTTATTGTATGTGAGTTAGGTCATTTTGTCGAAAAACTATTGTATTGGAATGGTTATGGATATTTTATTTGATTATATGGTTAATGTGTTTTTTAACTTATTTGAATATGATGATTATGTGAGTGATTGTTGATTGATATAATAGAACCAAAATAGACCATTAACATGAAATAATAGCATGAAAAAATGTTGTAAAATAATAAACAACTTTTAGTAGCGTTTCAAAAACGCTACCGAAATATATATAGTGGCGTTGAGTAAATGCAACCGTAAAACAGGGGTAAAGTTGGAAATTCTATTAGTAGCGCCAAAAAATCTTTTGGTGGCGTTTTTTAAACGCTACAAAAAGATTTATGGTGGCGTTTGAAAAACGCTGCCAAAAATGCATTTATAGTGGCGTTAAAATAAATGCAACAAAAAATCATGGATTTTTAGTCGCATGTTTTCTCGCGGCGTTTATCAAAACGCCACCAAAAGTTTTTGTAGCATTTTTTGAGCGCCACAAAAAATAAATTTTCTTGTAGTGCTAATTGATCTCCAATCCTGATATCCATCCCTTTTAGCCAATTTATTGATATCCTGGCCTTGACCAAAAGGCGAGACAACATTTGCCTCCCAATACATGCCTTGCGATAGGAAGGTGTGTTTTGAATAGCTTTAATTCCAATATCCAAAATCCATACTCCACTTATAGCTATATCATCTAATCCATAATCCAATCCATTACCAAGTAATTCTATCCAAGTGCCATAGGCAAATCCACGACTGTTCTGAGTCGATATCCAATTTCGGGACCACTCCGGGTCCTTAGCCAAATCCTTAGCTATTCCAAAGCCACTATCTGAATCCATAACCATAACCGAATCCATATCCAAATCCATGACCTCTCCAGGTTGTTAACCGAATCCAGGACTGCTCTGGTTCCATGTCCAATCCTCAGCCATTCAAAGCTAAAACAATATCCATTTCACATCTTGGAAGTTAGTAACCGAATCCTACGATCTCTCCGGATCATTGACGGCCTTCTCTGGACCCTTGCCAAGCTTGATCCAAACTTAACGATTGAATAGGCAAATCCTGTCGCGCTCCGACGAAGCAACCTATCCCATGCATTTTGGCCTTGGTAGGGGCATATAGTGATGTCCTGGTCCTCCTAGAACGATTATAGCCTCTCCGGGCTCTTGTTGGATCCCATCCTATCACTCTCCGGTGAAGGGGAAACAACGTCGAGCAAGCTGATCCTGTCACTCTACGGCACTCCGTGCACTCCGATTCAGTATCCCTGAACATTAAGCGATGCAATGGCCTAAGTCCTAGACCGATTACAGCCACTCTGGGCTCTTGCCGAACCCCAATCCAATCACTCTCCGGTGAATGGGGAACAACGTCAAGTGAGTTGATCCTGTTACAAGCGACTCACTTCTTGCACTCTGGTCCCTGCCTTTCCGGTTAGGGGCATAAAGCGATCAATTTTCAACCGACTTCCAGTATCCATCCCTTAATTATCCACTTAGGGATTTATTTAACAAAATCCAAATCCATTTATTAGATCCAAATTCCAAATGTTCAATGAAAAATCAGAAAAAAATAAGTGCTGCCTCTCTAGGTAGAGCGGTCTATAACCATCTCAAAGAATGCCTAGGAATTGCTCTGGTTCCCTTACATGTGTAAGTGGCATATCCGTTTTATTTTTAGAAAAAAAACCAGAAAGATTATTTGATGACCTAAGTTCAAATCCTAAACTCAGCCCTTACCATCATGATCAGCTGATGATGAGGACCTCGGTCTAGGGTCATTCCTGTTTGGTGCAGGCGGTAGCTGCTCGTGTTCTACCGCTGTTGTATGGTTCCTCATATACTGCGGCAATCTACCACTCTTGACGTGTTCTTCCACCATGTCCTTCAAGTGGCGGCATTTATCTGTGGTATGCCCCTCCAGCTCATGGAATAGGCAGTATCTCCAGCTCCCGCGCTCCCGCTCTGTGGGATTCCTTCTGGGTGGTTTTCGATAGGGGAGTTGCCCCGTGTTACCGAGTAAATTCCTTCTAGATTCTCCGTCAAGTCTGTATATATGGTGAATTTTGGTTCCCGTTCTCTCCTCCGTTTTTTAGAACCATTATATCCATCATCCTGCTTTCGCTTTCCTTTATCCATCCCACGTCCTTCTCCAGACGTTCCTTCGCCTTGAGCGGCGTTCACCTCCTGCCTTTCAGCGTGTGCATCCTCTAATCATATAGACCTTTCTGCCTCGTGGTAGAACTCTGCGAGATCCTATGGTGGATCCCGTGCCAATGAATCTTTGAACTCAGTGCCCTCTGCAATTCCTGCTACCGCCGCCATCAAAATCATTGATGGATCCGAGCGATCCACTGAAGCCACGACTACATTGAACTACATTAGAAAATTCCTTATGGACTCTCCTATCCTTTGCTTCATCGATGCCAATGTCATTACGTTCTTGGATCATGTAATGACACAGCGGATTAAACAAAACAAGGTAGATCGATGGAAGTAGCAATCGATGGATTGATGAATACTGCAATGCTCGAATTCGTTGATCCGAAGATACCGAATTCTAACTATCCCGAACTCGTTGATCGCGCACGATACCGGGTTCAAAGATCTGCGATTCTTCACACGTTGATCTAGCGCACTAGATTCCATGAATCGGCTTCAGCTGTCGTTGAATCGAGCGCACTCGATTATCCGAGAGTGGAGATAGGAGATTACACTCGACTACCAATTTGGTGAAAGCACAAAGCTAACAAAACAAAGTTTTTATTTCAAATCAACTAACTATTACAAATGTGACACTCGGCCTATTTATAGACGTTCAACTTTACAACAGAAATTACATCAACTCTTAAGTCGGTTCTGACTTATAGCCTCTGACTTACAACTTACCCAGTACACGACTTACGACTTATCAATAACTCCGACTCAACAGTTACAACATACAACGACTCACAATCGTGGCCGACCTAACCTGGTACGACCTAAAAATACAATACATTTTATTTACAAAGTAAACAACACACGACTCAATTTAAGTTGGTAACGACTTAGACACATATCACAGCAGCATCTTCACGCGGTTTAAGCTTGGACGACTTATGAGATAAAACTTCAACGACTTAACCCAGTATCCGACTTAAGGAATCCAGATGACTTAACTAAGTTGTAGGTCGTAGACGACTTATTTTAAGTCATTGATTTTCTTCTTCAGTATAACTCGCTCCACCTTTATCATTCTCGTTAAGTCGTGAACGACTTATATCTTCTATTTCCGCTTTACTAGGCCGTGGACGACTTAAAACATTTCCCTTAAGTCGTAGCCGACTTAAGACTTGTGCATTTCGTGACGCTCCTCCTGTAGCCTTAGGTCGTACACGATCTACCCCTATAAGTCGTGGACGACTTATGCCTTCATCCCTGGCCTGAGCTGCATCATCCTCCCTAGGTTGAGAAAAATTCGTCCTCGAATTTGCACCCTCTTCTTACACAACAAACTCATCCCCATGATATGGTACGAGATGTTTAATATTGAAGACATCGGAAGTATACACATCCTCTGGCAGCCTCAATTTATAAGCGTTTTCATTGATCTTCTTCAAAAATTTTATTGGACCAATCTTCCGTGCTTTCAATTTATTGTATGATCCCATCGGAAAACGGTCCTTTGTTAACACTACATAAACCCAATCACCTTCATTAAATTCAACACTCCTTCGCTTCAAATCTGCAGATAGTTTGTACTTCTCATTTGCCTTTTCCAAACGTTCTTGAACGATTCTATGACATTCAGTCAACTCATCAACAAATCCAGCAGCCTTTTTAACTATCTTCTTTGATTGTGGCACTACCGTTAAATCCAACGGTCCCTTTGGTAAACTAGAATATACAATCTGAAATGGACTGAAACCCGTACTACGGTTCACAGCATGATTATGAGCAAACTCCGCTTGACATAACTTCACATCCCAACTCTTCAGATTGTCTTGCACCAGACATCTCAACAAATTTCCCAACGATCTGTTCACAACCTCGGTCTGTCCATCCGTTTGCGGATGATAAGCACTGCTAAAGTTCAACTTCGTTCCCACCATCTTCCACAAACTTAGCCAAAAATGACTTAGAAAACGAGTATCTCTATCCGACACAATAGATTCTGGAAATCCATGGAGTCGATATATCTCTTTGAAAAACAACTGAGCAACATGAACATCATCCGCCGTCTTCTTACAAGCAATAAAATGTGCCATTTTCGAAAATCGGTCAACCACCACATAAATGGAATCGTTTCCACGCTGTGTTCTCGGCAACCCCAACACAAAATCCATACTCACATCAACCCAAGGCTTAGTTGGTACAGGTAACGGCATATATAAACCAACATTAGTCGCAGTTCCTTTCGAAACCTGATAGATATGACATCGCTCCACAAACCTCTCCACCTCTTTCCTCATCGATGGCCAAAAGTAAGACTGTGAAATCAACTGTAATGTACGGTCTCTCCCAACATGTCCTTCTTCATGTAGCTCTTTTACAATCTTCACTCAAACTACAATCAGGTATGCATAATCGATTTCCTTTGAACAGAAAACCATCAACCATCAAAAACTCATCCGTCTCTCCCTTCTTGACTTTATCAACAAACTTTGCAAAGTAAGGATCATTGACAAATAACTCTGGTAGCACATCAAATCCTGTCACTTCGACCTTCATTGTAGTCAACACATGATTTCTTCTACTCAATGCATCCGCAACACGATTCGTCACTCCCGATTTGTGTTTCACAACAAACGTAAACTGTTGCAGATATGCAATCCATGATGCATGTCTCGCAGAAATCTTGTCTTGCCCTTGTAAATGTTTCAACGCCTCATGGTCAGTGTAAAGAACAAACTCTTTCTGAAATAGATAATGTCTCCGGTGTTTAATGGCTTGCACAACAGCATAGAATTCCACATCATATGTACTATATCTCATCTTCACTCCTGATAACTTCTCACTGAAATATGCAATCGGACGTCCCCTCTGACTCAACACTCCTCCAATCCCAACCTTGGATGCATCAGTGTGTAGTTCAAACAACAACTGAAAGTCTGGTAATACTAGAATTGGTGCAGACGTCAAAAGTCCTTTGATTCGCTCAAAAGCAACCCCGGCTTCCTCCGTCCAGGCAAACTGTTTACCCTTCATACAATCAGTCACAAGCACCATCACACTACTAAAGTGTGGAATAAACCTTCGATAAAATGAAGCCAATCCGTGAAAACTACGAACTTCCGTTATCGTCTTGGGTTGCGGCCAATCTCTGATAGCTTCAACTTTACATTGGTCAACCTGTATTCCTTCTTCCGACACAACATACCCCAGAAATAAAACACTCCTTGCCATAAAAACACACTTCTTTGTAGCAGCATAGAATTGTTCTTCACGAAGAATAATTAACACTTTCTTCAAATGCTGAACATGCTCTTCTGTACTAGCACTGTAGATTAGAATATCATCGAAGTAAACCACCACAAATTTCCCAATGTATGGTCTAAAAATCTGATTCATCACCCTCATGACTGTACTCGGTGCATTCGATAGACCAAACGGCATTACCAGCCATTCATACAATCCTTCCCTCGTCTTGAATGCCGTCTTCCATTCGTCCCCTGGCCTAATGCGAATCTGATGATAACCGCTCTTCAAATCAATCTTAGAAAAGATTACGGACCCACTGATTTGATCCAATAAATCATCAAGCCTCGGCATCGGAAATCTGTATCTGACTGTGATCTTATTCAATGCTCTACTATCTATGCACATCCTCCACGTCCCATCCTTTTTGGGTACCAATAAAGCTGGTACAGCACAAGGACTTAAACTCTCCTGTACACGCCCCTGTTCAAGCAATTCTTCCACCTGCCTTCTCAACTCTTCATGTTCCTTCGAACTCATTCGATAATGTGGTCTATGTGGAAATATTGCTCCCGGAACCAGATCAATTTGATGTTGAATGTCCCTCAACGGTGGTAACTCTGTTGGCAACTCCTCTGGAAATACATCGTCAAACTCTTCTAGTACTGGTTTTACTTCTTTTGGTATTTCCACCACTTCCTGATTCTCCCGTCCGATCAACAAAAACACCTCAGGCTCCTCTTCAACTTCTTTAACAAACTCCTTCAAAGATAATAAAGTTTTCAGCTCTTCAATCTCCTCCAGCTTGTTTTCTTCTTGTGGTCGCTTCTTTGGAACTAGAGTAATCTTCGTGCCTTCAAACATGAAACTGTAACTGTTGGTACGCCCATCATGTTGCACCGCCCTATCATACTGCCACGGTCTCCCCAGCAACAAATGACAGACATCCATATCTACCACATCGCACCAGATTTCGTCCTTATATTTCTTCCCAATTGAAAACTTCACACAAGCCCTTCGTCCAACCTTCACCTCCCCGCCTTTCCTCAACCAAGCCAACTTGTACGGTTTCAGATGTTTCTCAGTCTTCAATGCCAACTTCCTCACAGCCTCTGACGAGATTATATTATCACAGCTTCCAGCATCAATAACAAATTTGCAAACTTTCCCCAGAATAGTACATGTTGACTGAAATATATTGCTCCTCAACCAACTACAATCCTCCTCTTGCTTGGGTGTCAAACAAGACCTCCTCGTCATTAGATTATAACCTTCGTCTCCCGTCACTTCTTCTTCCTCCTCATCAGGTGGTGAATTGGAACATTCAGCTTCTTCATCCTCATCCTCAACCTCCGCTATCATAGTTCTCTTCTTCGGCTTTGGACATTCATTACTCTTGTGGCCCACTTCTTGGCAATTATAGCACTTGAAACCGTTATTGACTTTCGCCCTAGCAACTTCATTCACAACTGGTTTTGCAGCAGCTTTTGTAACATTGGAACTTCCACTAACTCCCTTTGCTTGATTGTTGGAATTTTTAAACACACCACCACCTCGTCTTCCCTGCTTCTCCCAACCCAACGCCTTCTGGTGTGCTTCCGCTACAGATCTAGGATCAAACATGTTAACCATATCTTGAATCTGCATTCGTAACCCTCCAACAAATCTAGCTGTCAATTGTTCTTCTGTCTCCATAATATCATTCCTTGCAATAAGTTGATAAAATTCGTCAGCATAGTCATTCACAGATTTTGTCCCTTGTCTCAAGTTTTGCAACCTCTGATACATAAGCGACTGATAGTTATAAGGTAAGAATGTGGCTTTCATCATTTTCCTCATCTTTCCCCATGATTCAACCTTTGACTTCCCCATCCGTTCACGTGTAAGTTTGGTTTGCTGCCACCACGCCAAAGCTCTACCCCTCAACCTTGTAGCAACCAACTTCACTCTACGATGTTCTGGAACTTCCTTGAAATAAAAAATTTCTTCAACATTAGCCACCCAATCCAAAAACTCTTCAGCTTGCATACCACCCTTGAATTCAGGAATTTCAGTTTTCATCCCCGACTTCCACTTGTGATCATACTCAGAGTAATTTCTTCCTTGTCTTCGTCCTCGTCCATGAACACTACCACCATCATACTCTTCTTCACAATCCGATGTATATCGATGTCAATCCTGACCACCAGCATCTCTACTTCCACCATTTCTTCCACCAACATCCCTTCGATCTGCATTCCTTCGATTACGATCATTCACATTTCTATCTCGACTTCGATCATCATCAACACTTCTATCTCGATTGGAATGTGGCGAGACTCTACTTCCCCCATGATTAGATTCAGGTGATACCCTTCTCCGATTCTGATTCATCTCTAACATCATCTTCTCTAACCGACCAATTCCTTCGTTAAGCTTTTCACTAAAGTTTTCATTGATTCTTTGCTCCATCTCATCAGCTTCTTCTCTTCGATACAATGCTTCAATGTTTTGATGTCGATTAGCTCTTCTTGGCGGCATGCTTGAAAACTTCACAAACTCTACAATTCTCGCTTGGACTAAGCAAAAGATACCAAATGATGTACGGCCTAACTTCCCTTAGCTCGGCTCTGACTTATGCTAACTCGTCCACTTCAAAATTTCAACTCCTCTTTGGCGCGCAAACAACCACGGCCAAATTCAAACACTTCTCCAACTTTCGATATAAAATGATATGGATCAAAATCTCCAACCTTGTTGCTAAAACACGACGAACACCACTTCAATACTTCCAACAAAATTGCACGGCTCAACACTTCAAGCTCGGCTAACTCTTCAAACTTCTTCAAAATAATTGGCTCCAAGACTCGATTTAGCTATGATTGGCTAAACAAGCTCTGATACCAAAACTGACGCAGCAGATTAAACAAAACAAGGTAGATCGATGGAAGTAGCAATCGATGGATTGATGAATACTGAAATGCTCGAATTCGTTGATCCGAAGATACCGAATTCTAACTATCCCGAACTCGTTGATCGCACACGATACCGGGTTCAAAGATCTGCGATTCTTCACACGTTGATCTAGCGCACTAGATTCCGTGAATCGGCTTCAGCTGTCGTTGAATCGAGCGCACTCGATTATCCGAGAGTGGAGATAGGAGATTACACTTGACTACCAATTTGGTGAAAGCACAAAGCTAACAAAACAAAGTTTTTATTTCAAATCAACTAACTATTACAAATGTGACACTCGGCCTATTTATAGACGTTCAACTTTACAACAGAAATTACATCAACTCTTAAGTCGGTTCCGACTTATAGCCTCCGACTTACAACTTACCCAGTACATGACTTACAACTTATCAATAACTCCGACTCAACAGTTACAACATACAACGACTCACAATCGTGGCCGACCTAACCTGGTACGACCTAAAAATACAATACATCTTATTTACAAAGTAAACAACACACGACTCAACTTAAGTCGGTAACGACTTAGACACATATCACAGCAGCATCTTCACGCGGCTTAAGCTTGGACGACTTATGAGATAAAACTTCAACGACTTAACCCAGTATCCGACTTAAGGAATCCAGACGACTTAACTAAGTCGTAGGTCGTAGACGACTTATTTTAAGTCGTTGATTTTCTTCTTCAGTATAACTCGCTCCACCTTTATCATTCTCGTTAAGTCGTGGATGACTTATATCTTCTATTTCCGCTTTACTAAGCCATGGACGACTTAAAACATTTCCCTTAAGTCGTAGCCGACTTAAGAATTGTGCATTTCGTGACGCTCCTCCTGTAGCCTTAGGTCATACACGATCTACCCCTATAAGTCGTGGACGACTTATGCCTTCATCCCTGGCCTGAGCTGCATCACATAACGTGGACCCGGAACTGTCTCATGAAGCATCCCACCAGTTCGCCTCATATCCTGATTGATCCACTCTCCGGCTGCCTAAACCAGAGCATAGCTAAATCTGTCAAATACAATAGGAAACATCTTGCCATAATTTTTTTGGATTCCCCCAGCACTTCCATATGTGTGATGTATCTGGTTACATGCATAGTTGGGTCTGACTTCCCATCATAGGCCTCCAACATTGGTAGTTTGAATTCTGGAGGGTTCCTTGCGTTTTTTATATTTGGAGTGAACGGACTCCGAGTAACTTCCTCCAAGCCTCCGCTCAGTAGCCCTCCTCTCATAATCCTTCTTATTAATCCAGCCATTTGCTCATCTCCATCCGGGGGTGGCCTCCTATATGCGTTTCCATCCTGCCCCCCATGTCTTGGAGGGTATTCTGGGTAGTACTCTTCATGTTGCTCATTCGCATTTGCGTTGGCCCCAGCCTGCTGAGCTTCATTCACGGGCTTTCCAATATCCGATACCGAGGGTCTGCCCCCAAGCCTTTGCTGATTCCCTTCACGTTCAACATTATGGTTCTGGTTTTGACCTCCAAAGATTTCTACAGCTTTGACTCCTTGTTCTACATTGTCGGTAGCTGCGGTTGCTCTATTTCCTGGGTTCTGGGTTCCAGCTATGCCCATTTGCCTAAAGAGATTTTGCATCATCTTCTGTTGGCTCTTCAATAATTTCTCCTGCATGGAATCCATCATTGTCCGCATCTCATCCCTTGTGATGTAGATCGATGCCTGATCTGCTCCAGCTCCAGAGGAAGCCCCTTGACTTCCCTCCTGATGGCTCCTTTCTGGTAAAGTCCTTCTAGCTGATTGCCTAACCATAGCTTCTGATCCAATCCTTTTCCAAAGTAGCGAGTGCTAGAGTTCTCAGTGAAAGCACCAACGTGTTTGTGCCAAAAATGGTCACAAACCCCAAAAGTAGTGAAAGCACCAATGTTTACACACAAATCCTCAATATCCAAGCATAGATCATAGATCCAGATAATGTAGAGAGCAAAAATGAAGATATAACAAAATTAAAACGAAAGAAAGTAAGAGAAGACACAAGATTTATAGTGGTTCGGCTATTTCCGACCTACATCCACTTTGAATTGATCCTTTTATTCCTTTTATACTGTGATCACAGTTACAATCCTTTGAATATCAATAACTAAAATGGCAGAGTTTCGCCATGCTTCAAGATAAAGGAGAGTAGAGAGAAGAAGATAAAGAAGAGCCCAGAGAAAAAGAATCCCTTTTAGTTGCATTGGAGGTGCTATTTATAGGTGTGGAGTTGGAAATATCTGCCTTGAATCTCGGAATACTCTTTCAAATGGGCCCACATGATCGATCTAGAGTCATTTGGGATCGATCCTCGATCGATCCATAGTGAGTTCGTATCCATCATAAACTGCTCCAATTGAGCGGTGATCGATCATGGATGTCCCCTATGTGTTGTGCAACTTGCTGCGAAAATCTCATTGCATTTGGAGTTGTAAATTATGAGATATGATTGACCCAAGTTCGAGTTTGCAAGTGTAGGCTGATGATTTCGTATCCATAGGTTCATATCCATCAGTTCGTACCCATTAGATTACCATCCATCCGAGTCTTGCGCTGTGATCCATGTTTTGCGCTCCATTCCTTGACCGCTTTTTTCGCATTGATCGATACGAATGATCGATACAAAATACGCCTCCAAATCCATCCACTTCTGCTATCCTTCATATCGATCCCATACTCTATCCCTTCTCTCGTATCAAACTGATGTGCTCTAGTGAAGTATGCTTTTCATATCGATCTAACAATACTTTCGATCGATACGAATTGGATAGATACGAATCATGATTAATCTGAAATAAGATGCAAAGTGCGCAATCAATACCCGTATCCATCCTGATGTCATTTGATCGGTACGAGTTATATCGATACGGAAGGAACAATCCACATCCATAAACCTGTATCCATTGATCCATTACTATTGATCCATATCCAGCATGAGTAGCGAGTTGAGTTGTGAAAATTCGTATCCATATCGATCGATACGTAAGTATCGATACGAAATGGTTTTCCATGAACATTGATCCATCCATAACTTGGGCATATGAACTCCGTTTGTCCTGAAATTCGAAGTGTAGCCACATAGAGCCTTGTTTATCATTCTCGATCGATCCCACCTTGATTGGAGCTTGGTCCAATTTTGACGGTATCGATCATAGCCTTGTTTCCAATCGATCTCCAAAATCCTGATATCCATCCTTTTTAGCAAATTTGTAGATATCCCGGCCTTAACCAAAAGGCGGGATAACATATATATAATATGGTAAGGTGATTTGAGTAAAGCATAGAGTTTAATTTCCATGTTTAAAGTATGATTTAAAGGTTTTAAATCAATTTGAGAAGAAAAGGTTTTCAAGGAAATTTTAAGGGAAGATTACCCTAAGTAACACAACAACAAACTGGGGCTTTAATAGCGTTTAAAAAAAATGCTATTTTACCTTACTATAGCGTTTCAGAGAACGCTAAGGAACAACATGCTATAGCAGACCTAAAACTTTAAATAGCGACAGAAAAAACGCTATAAAAAATTAATTTTGCTACATCAATTGTGCAATGCTATTAAGATAAAACGCTATAGGAAATATATCTCCAGATCATTTTCTATAGCGTTTGTTATGTAACATTACTATAGCGTGTAAGAGTTTGCGTTCTACAGCATTTGATATATGACAGCGTTTATGAAACGCTATTAAATATTATATCAAATTTAAAAAAATTGCCATTGTTTTAGCTTTTCTACATATAAGTATAACAGATTTTCAAGACAAGAAATATGTAAATTAAAGCATAATATTTCATATATATTGTTCAAACAACTTTTCTCATACCCATACATAATATTTCATACATATTTGCATCAACAACTTACTTATAGACCAGTCAAATAGTTGACTTCTTCTTGCTTTGCTTTTGATGTTCTCTCTACCGTATGCAATATCAAGTAATCAAGATGTTAGTAATACATGAAATATATGTAATACAATCGAACGGATTTAGGTGTCAAAGATGCTAAATTACAGCAATATAGGCAAACAGATTGACCGTTGGCCACTTAAACTTCATGTTTCAATTTTTTAAGGAAAACTGACAACACCATGGAAATACACTTGCATTACTTATCGGCATCTAAAAAGCATAACGAACTCTCAATATTTATTAGCGACAAACATTTATCAACGGTTAAATGATAAGCAACATTATATTAATCACATATTTATACATACATGCATGCATATGGACAATGGTCGAGGAACAATTATCTGCTTGGTATCTGAAACCTGGCAAGTATGCAGAGGATGACTATATATATTCTTGAAGTAGGTGCTTACACTAATTGAATAATTACATTAAAAATTTGAAATCAAACACAGAGTCGCTGACTTTGACGATTAACCAACACAAGCAACCATTTGAAAGAAAAGAAAATTGCATAAACTTGTAAGAAGCTAGCTTTGGTCCTATAAATGAATTACATGAGTCTCAAATATAAATATCACACTTTACCACAAAATGATATATTGAATAAGTTGACTAATAATGTACACATTACCTTTTTCTCTTAGCATTACTGTTTAAAATTTTCTTAATTACAAACATCTATGATAGGAAATGTATAAAGTCTAACTAATTAATTGTCAAAGCGTAGTTCCATTATATTATGAAAGTAAAAACATACACCATCTGGATACCATGTTTCCCATTACATGAATGCACATTTATACTTCTGGACAATCAATTATGGCTAAGGAGAAAGATTGTTGAATGCTTTGTGTTAGAGAATTTAGTTGACAGCAATAACATTTACATCGGAATTCATGAAAATATTTAGAGTAAGCAGAACCAAAACATTGTCGGGAATAATATTGTCTTCGCAACATTATATGAATTAATATGAAATTAAATTTGTATATCCATAAGAATATGGATAAATCGTTATATACTAGAAAATGAAGAAAAATCAACGACAATAAATTGCTTTGCTTAAAATTTAAAACGAAGATGAAAAATCACAGTACCTCTGATGGTGGTTCTTCAGATAAAAGGGATGTTGGATTTACTGTTCATGATTTAGGGAAATGAAGCGAGGGCAGTTCGAGGGGAGTTGGATTTCCTATGCATGATTTTGAGAGAGACGCGAGGGTTCTAAAATAGGGAGATGTAGTGTGATTTTAGGTTTCATGAATAGATCTACATTTTTTTGCTAGGAACGAAGTGAAAAGAGGGGAAGGGGAGGTCCCAAAACATGTGATATCACCGCCAAAATAATTTTTTGTTCCCGCTATTTCATACATAGTGTCCAAAATTAGATGTATACTTTTTTTCATATTCTTTTAATAGCATACAAAGCAGAAACGCTAAGGATTAATGCTATAGATAATACATTTTGTTGTAGTGTAAAATGACTCAGATATTAGTATACCAGATGAGATCAGTATAGAGTCGCGCCCTATACATTAGCTATTAGCCCCTAGCTAATTTAGTCCAAAATTCCAGTGTGTAGGGCTTTGTCACAGGTAAGACTAAAATGATGTTACACACAGAAAGGAATATATTTGTACAGAGATAGGTTATTGGTGAGCACAAAAAACCATTAGGATCAGATGACCCTGGGAGAAGTTAAGTTAGGGACAGACCGTCCAGAAGAGGAATATCTAATAGATGTTAGATTAATATATCTATTTTGTTTGGTAGGTCCGAGTCAGCCAAATGTTAGTAGTTATCCAAACAAAACTATAATATTCGGATAGAAGTCCATTTGTTATATGATATGTATGTTTACATGATAATGCTAACTGTTTTAACCAGTTTTGGTTGTAGGATTATGATTTGCAAAAGATATGCTTTAAAAGGATGTTAGTGTGGGGAAACCCATTCCGCTAAGCGGCGTGGTCTCACTTAATATCAAATAACTGAGATGTATAGTATTATTCACATCAGGCTTTATGTCTGACTCGAAGTTTATGTTTTTTCCCCTTAAACTCTGGGGTGTTCAAAATTGATTTGAGTAGGCTGAGGGTTGAGGTTTATAGGTTTTTAGTAGGATGATGAATAAAGCTACCACAGACGAGCAAGATACTAATGGATAGCTATTTAGGAGTTTTTGTTTTATTTTGTTTATTTTCGATGTGTGTATTAAGTCAGTTATGAATATATAGTACGCTGGTCAACCAAGTTTGCATATAATGCCCCAGTTGCACGTCGGGGGATAGGGATGAGTCGTGATACGACAACACTAAACCAAATCATAGTGGTCTCGTATGAGGATAAAAGTATGATAAGGCACGTGAGGCAATGCCCAAGGAAGGATACTACCAGTTCGGGTCGCAGGGCTGGTGGTAACACATAGTAGCCACGATCGCCCACCGCGTCCATCCATCCCGTATCGAGTAAAAGGGAGGTTATCCCAAAATTAAGATGCACCAATTGAAACCAACAACAAGGACATAGTATGGACAGAGTCCAAAAGAAAATCGAAAAACGGATGTCCGCTAGGGGTGGCTAGCCCACTTGGCCCTGTCAAGCCGTCCTATTTTAGTCATTTCAAATTGGTACAAGTGCCAAGGTCTATCGATCATCGTTCTCATTCTTCAAATCCAGCAAATGTACACCAAATCCAACCACTTCATTCTGGATTCTCTTCTGCATACACGGTTGTTAAAGTGGTTCCAATATTGATAGAGAGTATGCCTATAAGAGGCCCTGGTCTCTTCAACAATCAAACATCGTTTTACACACCGTTTAGTACTTTTACATTTTGAAAACGGTTCATACTTGATATCAAAATATCATATTCACTTCAAAATCTTTTGACTTCAAAATATCATATTTGTTTCAAATATGTCAATTTCGCTTAAAAATCATTTTTACTTCAATATCTCGATTTCACTTTCAAAATCGTTTCGAATTTCAACTTTGGTTATAACTTCATTTTAACCCAATTCGCATTTAAATCCATGATTTAAATATAAACAATTCCCACTTTGACCAGTTTGAATTTTAGAAAATAGTTTGAATAGTTTTAAATAGTTTAGAAGTTAAATAGTTTAGACATTAAAATGGATTATATATTAAATGATTTGAAAATTTAAATAATTTGGAAATCTAAAAAGATGAATTTTTAAAACGGTTTGTAGGAAAATAATTTATAGTGAAAATAATTTAAAATTCAAAACCGTTTCTTCCCATTCCCCAAAATAAATTTGTATGTAGGTCAAAATTTAAATCAAACTGATTGAATTTCAAATCTTAAGTCTCAAATCAATTCAAATTGACTCAATTTCAATTCAAATCAATTTTAGTTTCAATTCCAAATTAATTTTTCAATTCCAAGTTAATTTCAATTTAAATTTCAAATTCGATTCAACCATTCGATTCAATGGTTTAAATTTCAATTCAATTCTTAATTTTAAACCATTTTAATTTATATAAATTCGAGTTCAATTTTAGAATATCGACTTGAATCACTTAAATCAATTTAAACTTCAATATTCAAATTTAGATTCAAATCCTTAAATTAATTCCATTTCCGAGCCCAAATTTTTAAATATCAATTTATATCACTTTTACTTAAATAACTTTGAAATTCAAGTTAAAGTTCAAACCTTTCAAAACAATTCAATTTATATAATTCAAGTTATATTCCAATCTAAACTTCAATTTCCAAATTAAATTCTTTAAAACAATTTCTTTTAATAATTTTATATTCAATATTTCAAACTCGAATTCGAAATTAAATCAATCTTTATAATTTCTATCTTTTTATTCCTTTAAATCAGAGTCACTTAAATAATTTCAAAACCAAGAATTTTAAAATCATTTAATTTAACCAATCCGGCGTCCGTATATAATTTTATATCCTATGGCTAAGTGATCATTTATTCCAATTTAATTTCAAGGATGGATATATATCATTTCAATCCAAATCAAGGTGTGATAGGTATATATCATTTCAACCTATTTCTTAATTTATTCGAATATAATTCAGATAATAGTTTATATGATGTCAATAATATACAAGGTGAAAATAGGAATATATAAAAATAAACAAACATCCAAATCATCCAAAGTATCAAGCAATAGCATCCACCACAATCAATATTCCAAAACAGTCAATATATCACAAATATTAACCAATTATCAATAATCGGGAATTTAACTAGAAGTTTAATTCCAATTTCAATTTAATTGTTAATTCAAAATTTCTAACATATAAATTTCTATGTTGATTTCTATGTCAGTTAAACTACCAAACAATAATCAATAAAATTAAATCACTTCAGGATTTCAATTTAACTAACATAAAATATTTTAGTCATTCGTGAGCGTTTAAAACACTCACCTTTATTTGAAACTGAAATTTTTTCTAGCTTCAAATAAATTCCAATTCGACGCCATGTCGTGGCCTTCGTCGATAGATCGCAACGCCACTCGTTTCGCTCCAATCCGACCTCGTATGAAAACGTTATACGATAATTAGCATAACGATAATTAAAAATTAATTAACAAAAATAATTAAAACTAAATAAAAACTTAACCTAAAACACCTTCCTCCCTGTGCGTACCGTTCACGCACATCTCTCCCCAGGTTCGAGCTTCTTCGTTCGCGACTTATACACACACACATACACACATACATACATACATATATATTTTATTTATCAATCGATCGCCGCCAGCCCCCCTCGTCCGTAGCCATCGTGCACAGCAGCCGCCGTGCCTCACACGCGCTCGCGCTCCGCCCAGTCAAACACAAATACCCAAAAAACTGATGCGAGAACGCGGCCTGTTTTCAACCACCACATGATGAAAGACGATGATCCAACCGTCCACAATGTCGAGCTCGACGAGATCTACAACTTTCCTTTTGGGATTATTTGATTTTGTTCAGTGGATGGTGAGTGTAACGACCCATAAATTTTAACGATTTTAATAACTTAATTAATTAATTTTTTCAAGAAATCAAATAATAAAATTTAGCAATGAAAATTTGATATTTGATATGCGTCTATTTAAACATAGCAAATGGCAGATTTTCATTGGTAAATATAAAAGTTTGTTCTATTGTGTAATTTCAATTTTTAATTTAAAATCAGTTAATTTGATGAAAATAAAATATTTTCGAAAGCTGAATATTTTTATATAATAAAATTGTAAATCATTTTCTAAGAGAGACGTCATAATTCGTTTCGCTCAATTTGGACTGCTCTAAGCCCGTTTATCTTATTTTTGGCGTTTTAGCAGCAATTTTGACAGGGAATATCGAGTTTTGATAGGTGGGTCGTATCACTCATATATGTGTACCATTTTGTTCGTCTCGTTGCGCTGATCTCCGCAGTATATTCATTTCTATATTTTTGCGAAACGGTTAGCCGTATCGGTATCCAATTTGAGTTCTAGTGTGCTCTATGACCTTTCATGTCTACCGATTGAAAACAAACAGTCATTGCTTTTATTATTCCTAGAAAATTTATGTTGTGACTGTTGTTGTTCTTACCCTTTCAATATATTCGTTGATTTGTCCAACTATGTTCTTTTATCTTCCATCCTATCATCATTCACAAGAAAAAAATATAATAATAATAATATATCCATTGTTTATTTAACTGTAGCTTGCATATCTTCTTCCACCTTAGATCCAATCGAGCGCCACCATCATTCTCCTCCGAACGCATCCAAGCCTCCGTCGTTCAACTTCCCTTCCATCGCGGAGACCACAGCCGACCCTTGCCCATCCTCTCCTCCTTCTTCCTGACCGTGACAGCCCCCTTCCAGTCCATTCCCCCCTAACTCGCGCCTCTCCATCAAACCTACACCCCACCATAGCCACAACAGGACGAACAACCAGCCTCCTCCTCGCCGAAACCCAAACACAGACAGCCGCACAACCCATCTGCCACATCAGCCTCATGCCGCCCATCCTCGAGCAGCCTACCATCATTCGACCTCATCCACAACCCTCCACGTCAGCTCTTCACCCTGAACCACCTCGCCCATGGCCGTAGCCCACCCTCCGAGGCAGCCACCGCAACCAAGCTTTCCCATATCCTTACGGCTGCCTAGTCCCTCATCTCTGCCTTGCCTCACAATCTCCATGCCCAAGACTCCTCCACCAATGCACAGTTTGCCATCCCTACACCTCACGCCTGCTCCCGCTTTCCACCTCCGCATTCACCCTGTCCCTCTCTGCTGACCCTTCCTTTAGCCACAGCCTGAGCCATCGCCAACCGAGCATGCGGCAACCACCAGCAGCCCATTATCACCTCGTTTCTCTCCATTTGTTCGACTAGGTCGCCATCACTGACCTCCTCTTTTCCCCTGTCAGCAGCCGCACCAAGCTATTGCCCCTTCTCTTCTACTATTCTATGTATATAAGATTATATATTAGATTATATATTAGTTTATATATATGTAAGTATATATGTGTTTATATATTAGTTGCTTATATATTTTGATAGGAAATAGATGTGTTTTAGGAAATAATGATTTTTAAAATATATATATATTTTAAATTAAATATTGATTTTTAAAACACACACGCGCGCGCGCGCACACACACACTATATATATATATAAGTTTGATATGTGTTTTAAATTTAATATTTATTTTAAAATATATATATAAAGATTTTATTTTGAATATTGATTTTAAAACAAAATATATAAGATTTTATTTTATTTTTAATATGTGTTTAAATTTAATACTGATTTTTAAATGTATATAGAAAGATTTTGATTTTAATATGTGTTTAAATTGAATGTTGATTTTAAAAGAAAAATATAATATAAAGATTTTTATATGAGTAAATTTTAGATTTTAAAAATTGTATATTTTGTTTTCGTCGATTATCGAGTTCCAGCCTAGCTTTGCTTTGTTTTGTATTTGCTGTCCGGAGAATCTTAACAACAGTTGTCGCGTTCTCCGCTTTTCGTGTGCTTGCATCCTATTCTTGTTTTCTCTAGCCTCGAAAGGTGATCAATCACTCATGATTGAAATATGTTATTAAAATTTAAATTGATTTAAATTGTTGAATATGATATGTTATTATTTAAATTTGGTCACCCATGATTGATATATGACACCATAACTCATTATATATATATTATATTTAAATTTTGATGATGATTATATGCTTGTAATCGATAGGTTATGATGTTTTATATTATTATTGTTCTCACACTGCAAGTTCCCTGTTAGTTAGGAAAATCCCTATGGGTTGAAATGATATATACCCAAACGATCTTATAGATTAGGGAAAAATCGTTTATGGGTTGAAATGATAAACCCAAGCGATTTTATTGATTTTGAAATTTTGGGATTGTGGGTTGAAATGATATATACCCATAAATATTAAATTATTGCGGATTGAAATGATAAATATCTGTATCACCTGACCATAGGATAGAGAATTATATACGGACATTGTTGGTCTATTTAAAAAAAATGATTTCTAAGGTTTTGAAAGGAAATACATGGGTTTTAATAAATGTTGATTTTTAAAATATGATATATATATAAATTTTATTTTTATATGTGTGAAAAATTTAGATCTTTAAAAATTATATATTTGGAAATTAAAAATTTATAAGTTAGTTCTTAAAATATAAATTTTAAGATTTTACTTATAATTTTATTTAATTTTAAATATATAAAACAATATTCAATACAAAATAAATTTAATAATAAGATTTAATTTAGTAAAATTTAATTTAATTAGTATATATATAATACGTTAAGTATTTATTTAAATTTATATTAATATTTTAAAATAGATTTTGTAACAACCTTATTAATAGAGGTTGGGAAGATAAATTAAAGTTGACTTGAAATTTTAAATTGATTAATAATTGAATTTAAATAAAGTTAATTTGAACTTATTAATCTTGATATTTTAAAGATATGATTTTTATAACTTGATAACTGGATTTTTATTAAAGGTGATTAAATGAATTTTCAAATTTAAATAAAATTAAAATTGAATATTTAATATTGATTTAAATTTGTGATTTGAGATTTTACTTAAATGTTATTAACAATGATTTAGTGAATATTTTCAAAGTTAAATAAAATTAAAGTTGAATTTTTGAAATATAAGTGAAATTTATCAAATTGAGTTATTGTAAATTATTGAATATTTAAACTTGAAACCTATTGAATTAGAAGTGGTTTAAATTTGTAGTTCAAATCTGGATTTGAAATCTAGATTTGAAATCGATATAAATTAAAAATGGTTTAATAAGAATTTGTATTGAACCTTTAACCTTTTTAATTGAAATTGTTGCACTGAGATCGATCTAATTGAATTTTGGAACTAAGGTTGATTTGAATTGATTTGTGAAATTGGAAGAAACAATTCAAATTCGAAACTATTTTTCAATATATATATTTTAATATATAAACTATTTTAATCTATGAACTATTTTTAAATATAAATTATTGTAATGTATAACTATTCCTATATATAAACTACTTTCAATATTCAAACTGTTAAGTTGGAACTGTTATGACTTAGATTTAATGGATTTAAATTCAAATACTTTAATATGATGGTTTAACCTATTTTATAGTTATGATTTTTGGAAATGAATATGATTTAGAAAGTGAATATGATTTCAAAAGTGATATGATTTTAAATAAATATGATATTTTGATATGAAATATGAACTGTTTGAAATGATAATGACCACGGTGTGAAATAAGCATTTGGTTGTTAAAGAGATTGGGATCGTATATTGTCATATTCTCTGCCAACACCAAAAACCACTTTAACAACTGTTCATGTGGTGGAGAAGTCAGAACGAAGTAGGATGGTTTGGCGAACGATTCTGTATAGGTATTAACGCAACCTGACTCCCGCGAGTCAGCTTGATGTGACTAAAATAGGAGCCACGCCGGGCGAAGTGAGATCGCACCTCCGATCGAGCATGCTTCTTCAATACCATTCTATTACTTTGTAATTTGATTGGGTGCACCTTTGATTATGGGAGCATGTCTCGAGGTGGGCAGTAGTAGCTGCTATGCATTACCACCAGTCCGAATCCGCAAAACGGTAGTATCCTACCTTGGGCATTGCCTCGCGTGCCTTGTCACATGCCTTATCGCGCCCTCTACGAGTTTGGTTTGTGTTGTACCTATGGAGTGCTCCCTGATAGCCCACCGGTTTGATGGAGTTTACAGTACTGTATAGACTACGACATTTATATAAAATGTGTTAATGTGGATATGGGTAACGCCTTAACGCTATTTTAATAGTTTACTTTACTATAGACATTATATATGTAGCGTATTGTACTATGTATGTAGATAGTTCCACGGATCCTTAGAGGATGGGAATCCCAAACATCCTTTAAGTTATTTTCCTTTCACTTGAGTTGATTTACTTGCATAAGAATGTTAATCCTGACTCGAGTATTTTTTGTTTTGCTTTATGCTCGGGTCAGATTGAGTGTCACAACATTTGAGACTCGCCTTTGGAGTTTGGAGCTTTGCTTGAAGGTCTGTCCCTTATCTATTCTGCTTTTCAATTATTTCAGTCGTTTCCAGTTGTTATGTTCAGAGTTGTCATTTACTATGTATTGAGACTTCTATGTATTGGATTTATGTTGTATTTGTTTTAGACTCTGATGTTTCTGTTGTAGCTTCATGAATTACTATTTATCTACTCTGCTGCTTATTATTGTATTACTCTGTGTCTGTGATTGATTTTATTTACTGTATATGCTAAGTTTTGCCAATTATAAATTAACAATCTGTTGTTTTGAGCAATTCAAGTTTGACATGTGTGGATTATTGTCGATTTGAATGGTTCGAAATAGCGGGTCGTTACAAAAATAGAAGAGAGAAGAAGATAAATCTCAGTCATTGAAATTGCTTATGAGAAGCGCGACCGATTTTACCTAGGGTTACGAAAATGAACGTCGGTTAATATATAAATCTCTAACCCGATTCATCCGCGAAATTTTCAAACTCCAAACGACGCGTGCTGCCTGGCATTTTATATGTTATACCCATATTTTGAACATAATGGAACTAGTTTCGGGAGCCAATTCCATCATATTCAACATTTAAATGTAAAATTATTTTGACGAGCACCATTGTCCCAGTGGTTAAGGGATTCGACTTTGGTGCGAAAGGTCACAAGTTCGAAACTTGCGTAGCGTGATTTGAAAATATATTGACATGTGATATGTTGTATCTAAGTACCATTTCAAAAAAAAAAAAATTTAATTAAAATTCTGAAAATAAATTCTACATGTTTCAGGCTCGCACGGCCAAACGATAAGTCTGATCGCTACGAAACTTGAAATCCTATAATAATTCACTATTACAGATCCGATGAAACTTGTTTCGTCGAAATCCAAGATAGTTCTCAAAAAGACTATTTTTACACGTTAATTAAAACAAGAAATTTCCAAAATCAATTTAATCGCTTTAAATTCAATTTTAGAAGTTAACAATCTTCATTCTTGTTTAAATAAAATTTAAATCAACTTTCGATATCATTATCATTCATATTAAATTCAGGATTTAATTATCTAAACAATTTCCAATATTAAATTTAAACAATTTAATAATCCAATAAATTGCTATATTTTAAATATAACTTATTTAACTTATAAAATTTAACGTTTAAACGAATTCAAATGATAAACAACAACTACACTTAGTTTCACTTCTTATTTTAAAGTATTCGAATAATCCAATTTCGATGAATTCCAATATTAGAATTTCAATAACTCCCAATATTAGATTTCAAACGAATTTTAGTTATCAAACAATCATTTTATTTTCATCTAATAAATTAACATTTATTATTAAATTCATGCTATTGATTATAAACACATCCAATATATAGAATTTCATTTCAATACATGTTATTGCCAAAATCTTCGAAATATTCTTTATTTCTAAATTTTATTCAAGTTCATATTCAATAAACTACATTAATAAATCATTAAACTTTTATTTCTAATGATTTTTATTCAATAATCATATTAAATATAATAATTTAAAATAGTTAGACATACGGGTTGTTACATTCTCCCCCACTCAAAACTTTTCGTCCTCGAAAAGGGGTTAAGTAAGGAATTTAACATTTGATATATTTTACTCAAAATAATCAACATATACAACATAAAATTTTTATTAGAAAACCATTACCACACTTCCACTACGCTACTCTGATATCGGTGGAAATCATAACTTATTTATAAAAACAAGTTACGGAATTTTAAAATCTCAAAAAATTTCTAACACCCGGATTCATGGAAAATTTTGGCAGCGTCTCCTTTGCGCGGCTCGATCGAAATTTTTTTACAATACAAATATATATAAAAAAACATACCAAATATACATCTCATCTCAATGATGAGGCATCCCGTTGGAAAAAAAATAAAAGTACGGTATGTAATCCGAGATATGTACTTTATTATTATTAATATGAGCGCGTTCGCTCATATTAAGCAAGCAAAAGCAAATCAAATCCGCGTATACGTCCAAACGGTTTTCGTATGTACCTACCTCAACTCAAGTTAGAATATTAGTCACTTATAATAAGATATGGAACATGTATGAGTTTAATTGAACCATATAACAAGAATTCTAAATCCAAGTCATAAGCACGAGCACAAATACACAACATATGACAACTATATGCAATCAAAACAGTTAAAACAATGATTTACAACAAAAGAAACCATGTAACAGTTAATATTCACCCTATCAATTCATAACTATTACAATTTTACATTTCCAATGTCGATATTTAATTTATACACTATCATTCTTATCAACATTCAATTTTTATTAACATTTAGTTGATTTACTTCCAATTTATTCACATTTCAATTATTTCACTTATGTTTAACATGTTTCATGTAAATTCATTTACGGACCATTTTATAAATCATTTCATTTAATCTTATTTAAGTTAGATTTTATTCATTAGTACTTAATATATTTCTCTTTAATACTAATATCATTTATAAACCATTTCATAAAACCATTTCAGTTTATTATAAGCATTTTATAAAACACAACTCATGTTAATTATTATTTCATAACTTAAGTTTATATTAATTCATTGATTCACTTCATTAGTTCATTTCATTAATTCAAATTCCTAATAATAATTTTACTTAAGTAGATTTTATTTTATAACTCAAATTCATATTAATAAAAAAAATTATCACAATCAATTTCATTCAACTTTTCTTAAGTTTATAATTATTTTATACAGATGTATCTTCTTTTACACAATATTATTCAAATTATAATTATCTCAGAAAGTTACAGCTAAATCTTAAAACATCCTTTGCAAATTTTTATTTTTTTATTTTACAAACAATTTACAAAGATATGATTTAATTTATTATTTGTTTACCTTCTCTTAAGTTCATATCTAATAGTATTTTCTTTACTACTCAAATTATTTATTTAACATTTCTAGAATATTAACCAAGTGTATAACATTTCTTTATTTAACATTCACTTATTTCTTATTCAATTAGTTAACATTCAATTTATTAAAACTCATTCCATTTGCATTCAGTTTATTTACATCCAATTTAAATCAATTTCAATTACTCACATTAATTTTACTTACACTCATTTATTCTCATTCAATTTCTTTCACACCCAAGTTGCATTTCATTTCATAATTCAAGTCATTTCATTCTATTAATTCATTTTATAGCTTAAGTGGAATTAATTCACTTTTCTAATTCATCTAGTCCATTCAAATCCAATTCAACTCATTTAATCTTTATTAAGTAAAACTTTATTTCATTTAATCCATTACTCAGTTTATTTAAGTTAATTTTTTCCCTTTCTTATCATTCTCATTCAACGAATTTAAATTTGTTTTTAGCATAATATTTTTCAAATCTATAAGTTATACAAACTTATTCACTTAAAATTTCATTTCATTAATTTATCTAATTCATTTCAAATACAATTCACTTTTATTTAAGCTTTCTTGAGTTAAACTTCATTTTATTTACTTTATTTCACTAACTAAATTTCTTTTACATTTCTTAGGTTAATTCTTTTATTTCATATCTCAAATTAAATTTTCTTTTTTTGCTTAACCTAGATGTTCAAACGTTTTTAGAATTCGGTCTTACTTTCCTGTTCAAATTCATAAGCTATAAACTTATTTCTTATCTATACTATTTTCAATTTATAAGTTCAAAACTATTTTCATATATTTATCAAATCATACTTGGAATATTTTTTTCACAATCAAAACTTGTTTTAACCGAAAATAAATTACTTTTGGTAGCAATTTTCACTGAGAAATTCGAAAATGAATGCTGGCGATGCTGCAGTCATCCCCAGAATTATTTCCCAGCGACTAAAGAGAGTTCAATGCTTTTATTTCTTTCAAAAATCCTTTCAAAATATATTTCTAGTCAAAACACTTTCAAATAATATCATTATTAATTTTGAAAGCAACGTGATTTAAATTCTAAAACTCTCAACTTTAAATCCTTTCTATTTATAAGTTATAATATATATGTACTTATACTATTCCATTGCCTTATTATGAAAAAAATTCATTAATTTACATCTTTGTTATTGCAACAATTCTTGCTATAATTAGATTTCAATTCAATTTAATTATCGAATGCTTCGTGAAATAGAGTTCACCAAGTATTCGTTTTTAGTTTAATTCAACCAATAATTGATGATAACTAAATATTATCATCTTCTTACAACTAACATTCATTAATAATCATACATGTTTGCAAGTTATCATTTACATATAAAATATAATTTAGGTAAAATTATTTCATTTACCTCATTTTAAAGCAATATTATGTCAACTTTCCTTGTTTAAGTGTTTAGAAACCCTTATCGATAACATGGCGTCCCACGCACCGACTAGAATTCATAATCGACTCAATAGATAAGTAAACACAATATAAAACCTTTTATGACACCAACAAGTACGCGCTCTCATATATATATATATATACACTCAAATAACTCATTCTAGGTTATTACTATCCTAAGTCTAATGAGTCAAACCCCATAAAGCTAAGGTTATCGTTAAACCAAAGCTTTGATACCAATTGTGACAACCCGCATTTCGGAAGGTTTAAATTGAAAATAATCCACACATGTCCAATTCAAATAATCCGGAACACAAATAATCAATGAGGTTAATTAAGAAAAATAAGAAAAGAAGAAAACAAATACTGAATCTCATAGCGGATTGACAAAATATAATAATCAAATAAACAGTTCATGAAGTTGTTTATATTATACATTTGATTATTATTTTCAACATCTATCAGAGTTATATATACAACAGAATAATGCAGCAAAACACAAAATGTGGTTAAACAATACTAGCAATAATAATATACCAATCTTTGTCTTCGTCCTCCAGAAAATAATCTTCAATGCGCTGAAAACTCAGAGTTGACCCGAGCGTAATGAAAAGACAAAACACTCGAGTCAGGACTAAAATATCCTTATGTGAGTCAAATCAATATCACATATAACAGGAGTGTAATAGCATCAGAGATGTTTACGGGGTTTTGCATCTCCTATCCAGTGTACAAAGTGCGTGCAATAACTTAAGAGATGTTACACGATTTTCTATCTCATAAGGATCCGTCAAAATATATATACATAGTAGAGTACGCTATATACAAAATGTATAATCAGTAAAATAATTTTTTTCTTAGCGTTAAGGCTTTACATTAACACCCCTTAATGCATTCTTAAGAATTATCGTACAGTTTGCATATAACGCCTCAGTAGCACGTCGAGGGATAGGGATGCGCGGTGATACGACAACACTAAACCAAAATCCTGGTGATCTTGTATAGGGATAAATGTATGACAAGGAATGTGAGGCAATGCCCAAGGTAGGGTACTACTAGTTCAGGTCGTAGGGCAGGTGGTAACGCATCGTAGCCACGATCGCCCACCGCGTCCATCCATCCCATATCGAGTAAAAGGGCGGTCATCCCAAAATCAAGATGCACCAATCGAAACCAACGACAAGGAAATAGTATGGAAAGAGTGCAAAAGAAAATCGAAGAACGGATGTCCATTTTTAGTCATTTCAAATTGGCACAAGTGCCAAGATCTATCCATCATCGTTCTCTTTCTTCAAATCCAGCAAACGTATACCAAATCCAACCATTTCACTCTGGAGTCCCCTCCGCGTACACAGTTGTTAAAGTGGTTCCAATATTCATAGAGAGTACGCCGATAAGAGGCCCTAGTGTCTTCAACTACAAAACATCGTTTTACACACCGGTTGGTACTTTTATATTTCGAAAACCGTTCATACTTGATATCAAAATATCATATTCGCTTCAAAAATCTATTCACTTCAAAATATCATATTTATTTCAAATATGTCAATTTCACTTGAAAAATCATTTTCACTCCAATATCTCGATTTCACTTTCAAAATATTTTCGAATTTCAACTTAGGTTATAACTTCATTTTAACCCAATTCGCATTTAAATCCATGAATATAAAAGTTCCCACTTTGACCAGTTTGAATTTTAGAAAATAGTTTGAATAGTTTAGATTTTAAAATGGATTATATATTAAATGATTTGAAAATTTAATTGGAAATTTAAAAAGATGAATTTTTAAAATAGTTTATAGGAAAATAGTTTATGGTGAAAATAATTTGAAATTCAAACTGTTTCTTCTCATTTCCCAAAATAAATCTGGATTCAGGTCCAAATTTAAATCAAACTGATTCCATTTCAAATCTTCCAATTCAAATCATCTTAAATATCAAATCAATTCAAATTTACTCAATTTCAATTTCAAATCAATTCAATTTCAATTCCAATTAATTTCAATTTCTATTTCAAATTTCGATTCAACCATTCGATTCAATGGTTGAAATTTCAATTCTTAATTTTAAACCATTTTAATTTATATAAATTCGTGTTCAATTTCAGAATATCGATTCGAATCACTTAAATCAATTTAAACTTCAATATTCAAATTTAGATTCAAATCTTTAAATTAATTCCATTTTCAAGCCCAAATTTTAAAATATCAATTTATATCACTTTTACTTAAATAACTTCGAAATTCAAGTAAAAGTTCAAACCTTTCGAAAACAATTCAATTTCTATAATTCAAGTTATATTCCAATATGAACTTTAAATTCCAAATTAAATTATTTAAAACAATTTCTTTTAACAATTTTATATTCAACATTTCAAACTCGAATTCGAAATTAATTCAGTCTTTATAAATTCGATTTCTTTCATTTCTTTAAATCAAAGTCATTTAAATAATTTTGAAACCAAGAATTTTAATCATTTAATTTAACCAATCTGGTGTTCGTATATAATTTTCTATCCTATGTAAAAGTGATCATTTATTCCAATTTAATTTCAGGGATGGGGATATATCATTTCAATCCAAATCAAGGCATCATAGGTATATATCATTTCAACATATTTCTTAATTTATTTGAATATAATTCAGATAACAGTTTATAAGATGTCAATAATATACAGCGTGACAACATGAATATATAAAAATAAATAAACATCCAGATCATCCAAAGTATCAACCAATAGCCTCCACCACAATCAATATTCCAAAACAGTCAATATATCACAACAATTGATTGTTATCAATAAATGGGAATTTAACTAGTAGTTTAATTCCAATTTCAATTTAACTATTAATTCAAAATTTCTAATATATAAATTTCTATGTTGTTTGCAACCAAATTGGTCACAAACACCAGAGAATAGGTTTGAGTAGTGAAATAAATGAAGAAATTAAAAGAAAACTGAGGAGTAACACTAAATATTCAAGGAAAAATAGCAGAAAGCAAAAACAACAAGATTTACAGTGGTTTGGCGCTGATTGCCTACGTCCACTCTGAATACTTTCTTTACTGCTTTACCACTCATTTGATTACAAAAATAATCAATAAGACATATCTTAAGAACAAGTTAGAACAAAATGAAACTGGTTACAAAAAAGGCAGAGTTTCACTTGTCAGCCTAAAAAGGTATGTCCAAAAAATGGCCTCCTGCCCCTCTATTTATAGATGAAGGCAACCTCCAATCCTGACTAACATCTCAAGACCTGGACCCCCCTGACTTACTATGTCGAACTGTATATCATCATGCCGACTTGAACCTTCTTGGTATGCTGACCCCACTGCCTTCGTATCCTATGCCGACCCACCTTGGTATGCCGACCCCTTGTCTCCATGACTTATGCCGACCCGATACTTGGGAAAACATCAATATGCCAATCCTTCCAAAATGCCGATCCAATACTATGCCTACCCAATATCATGCCGACCCCTTTTCATAACTACTACCATGCTGAACCGACCCATTCCATACACTATGCTGACCTGAGCCATTCCATATGCTATGCTGACCTGAGCCATTCCATATGCTATGCCGAGTCCACCATATCAGACACTTCGCTGACCCAACCTTTACCATGCCGACCCCTTTGGGTTTCATTCAATTTGCCTAATCATCCACTCTAGTTCCTAATCCAACCAAACCAAATTCTAAGACTTCGACATCCAATATTATCATTTGTTGACCTTATTTACCCTGGGCTGGATATGACTATTCAAACATTATATTTTGATCATGCGGATGTTGTCTCGTGATCATCCTTCCCACCAACAGCCGAATTTGGATTTTATGATCAACCTTACATAGCCAGGCTATTGTACTGGGTAACACTTGCCCCCCAAAGTACGTCTTGTGTATAGACGTGCTTTGAATTGGAGAAAACTAGGTTCCCGAAAATAGGCCTATCCAAGTCACTGATTAGTTATTGTTCTTCTATTAACTTTCAATGAAGCATGTCTGATGTCTCGTTCCATCAAATTTATAGATTGGTCATATGGACTTTCCAAGCTTCTCCCTGATTTAACCTTTCAAAGGTCGACTCGATTAATTTCCTCTATGCACGGTGATACACATATTTATGTTGTACCTGAACCTCCTCGATATCGGTTGCTATTTGGGTTTTCCAAACGTTTGCTACTTCCTCCTATTCTTCTTCTCATCTCATGCACATCTCCCCTCTCCTTTCATTGCTCGTTATATATCACTATCACTTCATATTTTATTATTTTAATTTGAATAATAAATTTAATTTAATTTTTTTTATATTGTGAGAGGGGTCGACAATTGGCATGCTGATCCCTCATTGGATCTTCATGGATAGGGGTCGGCATACCTTAAGGCCGACCCCTTCTAATACTATGACCTGGTCTCTTGGATAAGACTGGTTCACATTCCCCTTTATGTCTCGTATATAAAAAATTGCTCCCCTCCATCTCTTTTTTCTTTTTACTTTTACTTCTCTAAATTTTACTTTTCCCTTTGCACTTCCAGGCTTCCTTTCTACCGAACCCCCCATCACCATGAAACCTCTCTTCTTCCAAGCGAAACCTTTTCGATTTCCAATCTTGAACTCGAACACTAATTCGGGCTATTCCCTCACATTTTCTCCTTATCAACCTTCGATCCCAAAGCCCAAACGTTTGCCATCTAACTTAACACATATAGGTATGCATTCTCCCTTAATTTGTGTTATTGGGTCATAGTCTTTGAGTTCGGGCGAGTTTGAGTGGTGTTTAGGCGTATAGTTGGATGGGTTTCATTGAGATGCATACGAGAGGTGGAGAAGATGAAGGAATAGGAGAAAGAGAAGGAACATGAAGGAGAAGAAAATGGGCTTGTATGATATGGCATTGGTTGGAGTGGTCTTGGCATGGATCTGAGTGTAGAAGATGGTTAAAAACTTAGTGTGAAGTGGCTGGTTGTGGGGTCTGTGAAGAAGATGTAAAAGATGGGTCTGGTAGGACTAGGGATTAGTAAATTTACTTAGGCATAAGGATCGGTATTTGTTGGTTAAACAAGGGGTCGGTGAGGAGATTGGAGTGGAAGGGATCGACCAATGGTTTAGGACAGGGGTCGGCATAAATAGCCGGGGTCAGTGTTTACCAATTAAAACCATCTTAACTCATGTTATTCGAACATATGACTGCATATTGCCTTGCATAAGCGTAAAGCGACCGATAACAACACGACTAACATATACAGATCAATGGACTTAAACTTGAACGAACAAATTTCCAATCTACTCAACCCGAGTTAAGTATAAAACTGGCCCAACATATTGGAACAACGGACTTGATAATCCAGAACATCAACATCTGATCCTAAAGCTTTTGTCGTCGATCACCCTTTACGTCATATGAGATGGTCAGTGATGACGGTATCTTCAGACGAAACCTCTAAGCTTCGACGTTTTACTTTCGCTTTTCTGATTTTAAATTGTTCGCATTCATTTCATATTGCATTGCACTAGGTCACACACAGCCCGGGAGGACAGGTTATTGTTCTAATATTCATTGTCTACGGAGTATAGCTGACATAGATCTCGAGTTATACGAAGGGTTCAACCACAATATCTTCTAGATGAGATATGAAATCAAGCTTCGCTCCCTTGTCTGACAAGCTTGTACGAAGCAGCAAAGCGAAGAAGTAGAGACATCTGATCCACAAGCAAATATTTTTTCTGATATCTCGATTCTTTCTATAGAAGTTATAGGCCCAGCTCCCGATGCTGCGAAGGATGCCATCATCTTGAATAATCCGGCTGACTCACAGGCTTCCAAAATCGGTGAAGCTGCTCTTCATCGATTGTGTTATATCCACGGAATTCCTTTTGAAGATGTTTTGGTTCCATCAAGGCAAGATAGACCCCACTTGCGCCCAGCTGGATATACCGCATGCAATAAATTCATGTGCTGGGCTGGATGTGTGTCACCGTTCAACTCCTTTGTTCGCGAAATGCTAAGGTACACGGGAATCGCTCCCACCCAGCTGCACCCCAATAGCTACGCTTTTATCCATGGTACTTTCCTTCTCGTCATGAATGTCCTATTTCGTCCGCCAACTCCCGAAGACATTTGTTACATTTACAACTTCAAAAGACAAGCCGATAGTCCTTTTTACATCTTCCTCGAGCCCATGCCCAAATGTCAAGTCCTAGTGGGCGCATGGAATAAACTATCTTTATTCAAATAAGAATGGTTCTACGTACAATGTCCTCCCAGCTTTGCAAGAAGGTGGTTGGAAGGACGTAAGTACTATTTCCGCCTTTGCCCTTAGTTCAAGGATTCAAGTCACATCTTCTTCCTTAATCGTACGAATTCTTTCAACATTTTCAGGTGTTTGCCCTCGGTCCGAAGGCGTCAGATATTCCAAGGTTGTTACGGCTATCCGCGCTACTCCTGTGGAGGATAGGGACATCAAACTCCTCGTCACCGATGAACTGCTTTCACTATTCATGCTATTTGAAGACGGCCACAGAATTGGTCTCTTGGGAAGTAGAGCGATCCCGAAGGTTGCTGCCAAGAGAAGGGGATAACTAAACGACCCCGTAGTGCCCCCTGCTAAGGGAATACAAGAAGGCACCGAAGAAGGGGAAATAAAGGAATCAGAAGATGCGGAGCCAAGAAATGAAGATGCAGGCCTTGGATAAGCACCGGCAGTCGATGTGCCACACATGAGCCAGTCGCAACCTCCCCTAAAAAGGGGAAAAAGTCTGGCATACAGGACTAAGAAAAAGAAAGCCAGGGGACCACAAAATTTGTCATAACTTCGGTTGAAAAGGGTTTGTCTTCTCAACAAATGGAGAGCGTGTTGAAGGGACTTTCTGACATTTCGATTTTGGATGATCTGTTGAACTATGAATTTACCAACCTTGGCGTTGAAGGGCATAACTCACCCGTGATAAGCGGTGAAGGCATGCAACCTTCCAACTGAGGTGAAGAAACTCCCATGGGTAAAGCAAACGTTACTAATCCATCGGGAGACACACTAGGACACACACAAGCACTTGCACCCCACCATCCACTTGTAATTAATTCTTGACATAGCAACTCCTAATATGTTTCCGTTTCGCTCTTTTAAAGGTGCAATGTCTTATTCACATGCTTTTGATCGCCTCCGTGGCTCTTCCACCTTCCACCATTCAAGTTGGGATTCTGAATCCGGAAGATGCCAAGAGAGAGATGAAGGATGGGAAAGAGACTATCATTCTCGAGAATCTTCTTCATCATCCAGAAGGAAGTCTCAAGCACATGCTTCACGTCAAACCAACCCATCCAACCCTCTTGCACATAGTGGTTCTCAATTTGATGGTCCCCATGACCAACACTTCGAATTATCAAGTACCAGGCAATCCCGCGAGCATCGTAAATAACCGCTGGTCACATCTGAACAAATTCCCCGATTCCTGCCCATGATCCGATTACGGTGGAGAAACTAGTTGAAACTAAAGCTACCTCCTCGAAAAGTTGTTTTGACGGGCTTAAGTTCCTCCCCTCTATTCACATCATTCCGGAACTGCCAAAGAGAGCTCACTAGCGTGTGTGAATGATGTGTATGTTCAGTATGAAGCATTCATTCACTTAGCCGAAAAAGTCTCCGAAGTTTCTATTGAGCACCAGCATGAGATTGACCGCCTCAAGCTAAAGGCCATCCATGATAAAGATATCATTAAGCATCAAGATGCTGAGCTGCTCGAAGTTAAAGCTCAACTTGACGAGGCAAAGAAAAATACAAAGGAGACGAATAAGGCTATTAGTCGCGTAGAGACCTCTCATAAAAAGGAACTGGATGACGCACTCCAACGCAGCGACATCTTGGCTTTAAAGAAAGACTCCTTACAAAAGGATAAAGACGTTTTAGCCCGTTGCGTAGAGGAGTTAGAAAAACTACTATCCAAGGAGAGGGAGGAGAAAGTCGAGGAGCAAGAAGAGTCACAAAGGTATTACGAGGAGATCATCGAAACAAGAAATTTGAAAACAAAGCTTGATGAGTAACTCTCCCAAATCGAAGACTTGAAAGAAGCTGCTCGCAAAAAGGGCAAGAAAGAGGTGCTTGCGGAAGCCAACTCACGAATTGAGGTAGCGACTGAGTCTGGTAGAGAGGAAATCAAGAGCTTATTTGATCCACTCATCGCCAAGTATAATGCAAAGGCCCTCCTTCACCGCGACTTAACTTTCCTGGGCGAGGGCTATCTTGAATCGCTTACCGAGGCTTAGGATATCATCATCAGGATCAAGAAAGAGGAGCTGGGGGTAGCAGAGCTTGACGAAGGGGCACTTGCATAGGAAGTGCTCCGACGAAACGAGCCATCTGACTTGGTCGCCTCAAAGCTTCAATTCGACAGAGCTCCTACACTGCGTAAGGAAAAGGAAGATATCGTTGGGTCGTCTAGAACTGAGCCGTAGGGACCTTCTCCCGTTTAGCCGACTGGGACTTCAACTTCTCAACCCATTGGACAACATGTCAGATATGATCCGGACAGGCCCGGACTTGGCACACACAAGTTATCTTCTATCATCGAAGTGAGTACCCCAATGACAACCGAGAGCCAACCGGATGCCGGTACCACATTGAGCCCTTTTTAATTTGAAAAGTTGATGTTCTCGATAAATAACGACCATAGCCTAACACTTGCTTTTTTATGAAACTTTACAGGTCATTCCGGTCCTGAGTCAACTCCTAGGAGCGATGTCGCCACGGAGCGGGAAAGAAAAGTAGCCAAGGCTCCGGCTGCCGTAGATATTCCAAGGCCCAACGCTCAGGTGATTGGGGAGCTTGATGAAGATAAGCTTGAAGACCCATCACTTACGGAGGAGCATGATGATGTAGTAGTTACAGGTGATTCTGAGCATACGGCTAAATTCAGCTTAAAGGAACAGATTGAAAAAGAGGAGAAACCAAAGCTCAAAGTAAAGGGTGAACCCGATGTGGTAGTGGTCGAAAATCCCCTCCATAGGCCTTTACAATTCATCCCTCCCGGCGGGTCCACTCCTATCGCGGTTGCTCCTCCTTCCTAAAGCACTTCTACTCAAGGCGGCAAAGGGTCTCGAAAAAGACGCTTGACCGATTTGACCCCCGAAAAGCCAAAGAAGGAGAAGAAGTCAAAGAAATAGTCGGGATCTTGTATTAGTGTTCTTAATCCAAATAAGTTATACTTACGTTGTTTCTTCCCTCCCTTTTTTTAGTAGCATGTGCATGGGCGTGGATCCCAAACCCTCAAATGGTTTGTAAAGAATTTTGGGATTGTAAGTAAAAATTATGTTCCTTGGTTAATCATCGAGTGAATTATTACTTCAATAGTAGAGTAATTTCTTCCCATTTCAAGTACTTGTAATAGTTTGCTCAAGTTTCATTGATAATTCATTATCTTGATCTCAGAGCTTCTCTGTAGGCTCCATCTTAAATCACAAACGATACCAAGCCGAAACTGTAACCGACGGTTGTATTCTGCCGCTAATAGTCTAAGCATCTTCCGTTGATCTTAGATTGGAATCCGTGGGATAGCAAAAGGTCGAAAGCTCACCTGCCTATCCATTGGGTTTTTGATTAGCTTGTTGTTTGGGGACTTGGAATTTTTTCGTTAAATGCTTTCCATTCTAGTTCGCTTCAGGGGCTTAGAAGTTTTTCTCATGTCGTTTATAATCTAGTCCATGCTCCGGGTAGAGTACTCTAATCTGCACTCCGGCGACTTAGAGATTTTCCTCAAGTCTTTTATACTCTAGTCCGCGCTCTGGGGACTTAGAGTACTCTAATCTTCACTCCGGGAACTTAGAGATTTTTCTCAAATCGTTTATACTCCAGTCCGCGCTCTGGGACCTCGAGTACTCTAATCCGCATTTCGGGGACTTTGAGATTTTTCTCAAATCGTTTATACTCCAGTCCACGCTCTGGGGACTTAGAGTACTCTAATCCGCACTCCGGGGACTTAGAGATTTTCTCAAGTCGTTTATACTCTAGTCCGCGTTGCGGGGACTTAGAATACTCTATTCCGCATTCCGGGGACTTAGAGATTTTTCTCAAATCGTTTATACTCCAGTCCATGCTTCAGTGACTTAGAGTACTCTAATACACACTCCGAGGACTTAGAGATTTTTCTCAAATCGTTTATACTCCAATCCACGCTCTAGGGACTTAAAGTACTCTAATCCACACTTCGGGGACTTAGAGATTTTTCTCAAATCGTTTATACTCCAGTGTTCGCTCCGGGGACTTAGATTACTTAAATCCGCACTCCAGGGACTTAGAGATTTTTCTCAAATCGTTTATACTCCGTCCGCACTCCTGGGACTTAGAGCACTCTAATCTGCACTCCGGGGACTTAGAGATTTTTCCCAAATCGTTTATACTCCAATCCGCGCTCCAGGGACTTAGAATACTCTAATCCACACTCCAGGGACTTAGAGATTTTTCTCAAATAATTATACTCCAGTCCGCGCTCTGGGGACTTAGAATTTTTCTCAAATTGTAGCATCGGCGACCTTTATTCCTCATCGCGAATATTGCCTTTCGATCCACCCATGGAAATCACCAGGCAAGCAATCTTACTAAAAAACCCCCCTTGTTCATTTTCATTGGGGGTCGGTGTAACTGGTCAATTTTTAATTCTATGTGTATGTTCATACATCACAGATGTCGATACTAATCAATTCCAACACATAATTAACATAACATGAAATAATAGTAGTTTATGGAAAGGAGGCTTCGAGCTTTTATTCACAATAAAAAATAGGGACAAAATAACTTGTCTTATTACATATCGAAAACAAAGTCAAATACTAAAACAAATATGGAAAGCAATACTACTGGAATGTGAAAGAAACCGTCTAGGTGAAATAGCGACGCAAATGTTCGTTGTTCCATGCTTTGGGAAGCGTCACACCATCAACAGTCGCTAGCTTGAAAGTTCCTTCTCTAAGCCTCTTTTCAATGACGTACGACCCTTCCTACGTCGGGTTCATATGTGATGGAACTGGAAAATTTTGCTTCAGGAAAAGGTTGCCAACTTCAAAGGTTCTTGGTCGGACCTTCATATTATAGTACCGGGCGAATCGGTGTCGATGTGCGGCCACTCTCAAATTGGCTTCCTCACGTTTCTCGTCAATAAAGTCCAAGAACTCCAATAAGAGATATTGGTTTGTTTTGGAATCATAGTAAGTCAGCCGATGGGAAGGGACTTCGAGTTCCATGGGAATGACTACTTCGGCTCCGTAAGCCAGGATGATTGGATTGTGGCCAATCGCAGACTTATGAGTGGTCCTGTAGGCCCAGAGCGCCGTAGGAAGTTCATCCACCCACTTCCTTTAGCCTTTTCCAAACGCTTTTTTAAGATGGACTTTATAATCTGGTTTACAGCTCCAACATGTCCATTCGCCTGAGGGTGAGCGACTGCCGCAAACCTTTTCTCAATACGATACCTTCGACAAAACTCCTTGAACTCAGCACTATCAAATTAAGTTTCGTTATCGGTCACGATAGTTCGCGGAAGACCGAAATGGCATACAATGTTTCTAACAACAAAGTTAATGACCTTCTTGGTTGAGATCGTGGCTAATGGCTGCTTCGACCCATTTGGTGAAGTAGTCAACCGCGACAATCGCATATCCTGCACAACCCTTGGAAATCGACAAAGAGCCGATGATATCAATTCCCCACACCGCAAACGGCCATGGACTAACCATTTGCGTGATTTCTTTCAGCGATGCTCTTGGGACTTTTGCATATATCTGGCATTTGTCACATCGTCTCACATGATCTACGGCGTCCCGGTTCACGATCGACCACTAGTACCCATAACGAAGTATCTTTTTAGCTAACATTTTCCCCCCAATGTGGTCGCCACACTCTCCTTCATGGACTTCTTTCATCTCGTCATGGGCGATACACCTAAGTAAGGGAACAGAGAATCCCTTTCGATACACGATTCCGTCTTGCATAATATACCATAAGGCTTTACGAGGACTTGCCGCTTTTCGTTCCTTTCCTTGGGCAAAATTCCACTCAATAAGAATTCTTTAAATAGGGACATCCATGATTACTTTTAGGGTTCCATTTCCAGTACTTGATCAACTTCCATCACATTTATACTTGGGGTATGCAGGGTCTCAAACGGAACCAAGCCCCTCTGTTGTGCATCGCTAGTACTTGCGAACTATGCCAACAAGTTGGCTTCCCCGTTCTGCTCGCGTGGGATATGTGAAATTTCATAGTATTTGATGTCCGCCAACAACTCCTGAACTCAGGTAAGGTAAGGGGCAAGCCGTTGTCCCTTTTCCTGGTAGTCCCCTCTAACTTGGTACACCACCAGTTACGAGTCGCAAAAGATTTCGTTAAATTTCACCCCGAGCTCTTTAGCAAGCTTCAGTCCAGCAATCAACGCCTTATACTCGACTTCATTATTGTAGCTGGGAAATCGAGCTTCAAAGCATAGTAAATTGACTGGTTCTTGGGGGTTACAAGAACGACGCCTGCTATGGAACAATGATCATTGGACGCTCCATCGGTATATAGTTTCCATCGTACAGTAGGAATTACATCGCTCTCAAGTGGCTCTTCCTGCACGGTAAATTCTGCCATGAAATCCACCAATGCTTGTCCCTGGATAGCTCTTCGAGACAGATAGGTGATGTCGAACTGACTGAGCTCGATATTTCATTTAAGCAACTGTAACATCCCCTATCTAGAAACTAAGCGCTATAGATGCTGCAGTCATCTATAGTATTAGCTTCTGGCGACTAAATACAGCTATGTTAATGGTATCAGTAATATCAGAAGCACTTGAATATGAAACAAAACACATATTTCAAAACCATATTTACTTCATTACGTTTCAAAATCAAATGTTTCACATTCACAACACATAATCCCAGATCATTCACAGGCACATATCAAATATAATTATTACAAATTACGCCAAGAGCGGTATATAAAGATAACCCCTTGGTTGATCAGTCATATGGTCATAATAGACCTAATATAGACAACACAGCGAAAAATTCATTAAAACACAACAAGAACTACAGATCCTAAATAGCTATCTGTTACCTTCTGCATTCCTCCGGTAGCTTATTCGTCAACATTCTAAAACCTGAAAAAGACCCCAACCTCTCAGCCTACTCAAATCAATTTTGAGCACCTGAGAGTTTAGGGGGAAAACATAAACTTCGAGTTAGACATAAATCCTGGTATGAATAATATTATACATCCCGGTTTAATTATGTTAAGTGAGACCACGCCACTTAGCGGAACGGGTTTCCCCTCACTAACATCCTTTAAAAACATATCTTCGCAAAACCTTTTATAAAATCATATACTGTACTCCTGCATCCACAATGGTTAAATACTGCAAAACAAACATTATGTAAACATACATAAATATCAGGTAATAATGAACTATCTGTTCAAACACGCAAACTTTGTTTGGATAACTTTTAACCTTTGGCTGACTCGGCCTACCAGACAATATAATCAAAATTAACCTAACACCTATTAGATATTCTTCTTCAGGATTATCTATCCTTAACTATATGTTAAATATTTCACTTTGGACGGCCTGTCCTTAACTATCTGTTAAATACTTCACTTCTAGATGGTTTGTCCCTAACTTAATCATCTCCCAGGTCTTCCTGATCCTAATGGTTTTTCGGGCTCACCAATAACCTATCTGTATACAACATATATTCCTTTTGGTGTGTAAATATAATTTTAGTCTACCTGTGACAAAGCCTGACACACTAGAATTTTGGACAACAATTAGTTAGGGCTATTAGCTAATCTATAGGCGTGACCCCATACTAGTCCCATCTGGTTTTCTAATATATGAGTCATTTTCACTTAAGGATCCCCTTCCATAATTTTCCTTGAAAACATTTTCAAAATGATTTAAAACCTTTAAATCAACTTAAATAAGGAAAAGTATATAATCTTTATACTTTACTCAAAATCATATCATCATGGCATATATATATTCTTTACTCAAACTTTAGTTGATGAAAACATTTAACCATTTGAAAAAACCTCTTTCTACACTTTTGAGATTATCTCTTTCGAAACCAAACATCAAACCTTTCGAAATCAACCCATTCGAAAACAATAAAACTTTAAACATCCTTCTTTAAAACCACTTTAAAACATTGCCTTAGAAAAACCTTGGAAGACCTTCCATCTCAAACCTTTCGAATCCATTCAAAATAAACCTTTCAAAATCACTGAACTAACCCTTTTGAAACCATTGAATTAAACCTTTCGAATCCATTCAAAAAAACCTTTCAAAATCACTCTCTTAAACCTTTCGAAATCATTGAATCAAAACCTTTCGAAATCATTGAACTAACCCTTTCGAAACCATTGAATTAAAACTTTCGAAATCATTGGATTAAAACTTTCGAAACCATTCAATAAATAGACCTTTCGAAGATATTAAACGTTTTGAAATAGAAAACTTTCGAAGACTTACCGAGTTCAATTTAAAAAAGTGGAAAAACCTTCTTTTAAACCTTTTGACTCCATTGGAAGCAACCTTTCGACTAAATCGAAAGCACTTCTTCGAAAGCTTTAAAATATACCACTTAAAAAAATAGGTCTTAGCCTTTTAAAACAACTCCTTCGAAAGCTTGGATATACTTCAATTAAAATAAGGGTAAATCACTTAAGTCAAAAGCTCTCTTTCGAAAACCTTGGGATAAGCGGCTGGTTTTAAAACAAGTAAACGTTTCAAAATCAATCAAAGCAAACCTTTCAACTTTGTCGGAAGGTTCAAAACAAAATATTTATAAAGCGGCAGTAACCCTTCGAATGTGTCGAAAGGTTCCAAAACAAAATAGTGTTGAAACAACAAACTTTTCGACTATGTCGAAAGGTTTAAAACCTTTATTTTAAACATTAGACCTAGTTGAGAGGAACCAAGTCGAAAGCTCGAATTCGAAAGCAAAGCAGGTGAAAGCTTCAGTTTATAAAACAAACATACCCCAACCTCTTTGGCCATCAACCTTTCGACTAAGAACCCTTGGACTTTGTCCAATTCATTACGTACCAAGTAATTTGATACCATATGCATTGGTTTGACCTTGTCGAAAGCTTTGAACCTCTCGACCTTGTTGAAAGGTCTGGGTTGGATGGTCTATTGCCGTAAAGGCTGAAACATGCTAAAAGTACGATTTCTTTGTTTTTAACTTAAAAAGGGTAACTTTTCAACTAACCTGCCTTTGTTTGTCAAATTCTCATTGGTTAACAAATTCTTTTCAGAAATGTGCTGCTACTGTTTTCAGATTTAAATAATAATTTTATTTTATAAAATACCCCTTCTCCTTAATTAAACATATAAAACATTTAAGTCCCATACCTTAAATAATTTTATATATTCATCAAACACTTAGGAAAAATCTGGAAAAATTCTAGAATATCTATTTAGTATGTTACCTAACATATAAAAATTTCAAACCCAAATAATTATTTATTTAGCCGTAAATACCTTATAACCTCCTTCACTAAAAAATTAATATAAAATCCACATTTGTTCAGAAAATTATGAAAATTGAAACCCATCTCTAAAATATAATTTCTGACCTATATTAAAATTTTCAAGGCATTTGGATGTCATCTAATAAGGTTTTCATATCAAACATATCATAAAAAAAGTATGAACATACATAATTCACCAACAAACATATATATAACTTTAATCATCAAAACATGGCATATACTTGCAAAAACATTTCGGATCTAGTCTTAAAACCGAAAACTGAAAGAAAATGGGATGTAGTTATTATTCACCTTGGCTTTGAGATTATAGATATGAGATTTGATGTTGATTTAGTTGTTTGTTTCCCTTCTCTTGAATCCTAGATTTAATCTTCTTCTTGAGAATGAAAATGGTGGTCGGCCTTAGGAAATTTTTGTTTGAATAAATTGAAACGAACGTGAGTTCTATTTCCTAAGGGATTAGGGTATAAGCTCCACATATTTCCCATATTGCCCTTCTCATATCCTAACACATTAACTTAGGTTATTCCATTTTATTTTGTACACTAACATGGCACAGCTACCCTTAGCTAATCAATTATCAACTTATTAATCTCCACATTATTTTGTTTAATTTTAGCTAATTAAATAACCTAAATAATGTTATGAAAATATGGGGTGTTACAGACTTCCCACCTTAAAGAATTTCGTCCTCGAAATTACGATAAGGTACACAACAAAACAATCAAAGGTAAAACATACCATCAAACAAATCAGGGTAAGAGTCTCTAATCGTGCTCTCCGTCTCCCTAGTACAGTCTCTAGCATTGTCACTCCACCGAACCTATACTAACTTGACTGTCTTATTCCTCGACTTCTTCTCATCTCTAGCCACAATCCGAATCAGCTTTCTAACTATAGTCAAATCTGGTTCTACTACTGAATCTTCTAACACTGTAGGTGTTATAGTAGTCTTCGGGACTCTAACACATTTCCTAAGATGAGAAACATGGAAAACATCATGGACTCCGGCCAAACTACTTGGTAACTTTACTCTATAAGAAAGTTTCTCGATCCTCTCAATAATACGGAAAGGTCCAATGAATCTAGTGCTAACTTCCTTGACTTCCTGAATCTAATCACACCCTTCATCGGTGAAACCCTAATAAACACATAATCTCCAACAGAGAATTCCAGATCTTTCCTTCTTTTATTAGCATAACTTTTCTGCCTAGACTGAGCTTCCTTCATCCTAACTCGGATCAACTCAATCTTCTCTGCTGCTTCCTTTACCAAATCCGAACCAAGAACCAATCTATCCCCGGTCTCCAACCAACATACAGGAGATTTGCATGGTCTTCCATATAAAGCTTCAAACGTGCCATCCCAATCTAGTCTGGTAACTATTGTTATACGAGAACTCGATTATATGAAGTTGATCCTCCCATGATCCCCCGAAATCCAACACACAAGCTCTTAACAATTCCTCCAAGACTTTGTTAACTCTTTCGTTTGCCCATCAGTCAGCAGATGGTAAGCGGTACTCATATTGAGCTTGGTTCCTAATGCTTCCTGTAACTTCCAGAACTCACTAGTAAATAATGGATCTCGATCACTGACAATACTACTAGGAGTCCCGTGCAGTCTAACTACATTCTTCATAAATAACTTAGCCAAAACAGGTGTCATCCTAGTTGACTTTACCAGAATGAAATGGGCACTCTTAGTTAATATATCTACAATGACCCATATGCTTTCATTTCCTCTACTAGATCTTGGCAACCCGTCAATAAAATCCATAGAAATATAATCCCATTTCCACAACGGAACTTCCAACAGTTGAAGCAATCCGCTTGGCTTCTGGTGTTTAGCCTTTGCCTGTTGGCTATTCAAGCACTGCTTAACACATACTCCAATATCTCATTTCATCCCTTCCCAGAAGAAATTTCTCTTCATATCATGATACATCTTTGTTCCTCCTTGATGGATAGTGAACTTCCAATGATGGACTCATCCAAAACTTCTTCCTCATGTCTCCTACATTCGAAACACACAACCTTCCTTTCTTTCTCAACCACCCTTTCTGGTCTAGACTGAAATAAGTCATCTCTCTCTGTTCCTTCCCTTAACCTTCTGATCCGTTCAGCCAAAACTGGATCCTCCTCCTGTCTAGAAGTTATCTTCTCAATCATTACCGATCTAACTTATAAACAAGACGATACAACACTTCAGGTACTCGAACCTACCTCGGATCTATACTGCATACTACAAGATGACAATGCTTCCAAATCTTTCCATTCAGCAATCATAGCCGATACTGCATTTTGATGCTTCCTAGTGAGTGCATCCGCTACCTTGTTTCCTTTTCTGGGTGTGTACTCAATTCCAAAATTATAAGTAGCAATAAAATCCAACCACCTCTATTGTCTCATGTTCAGCTCCTTCTGAGAGAACAAGTACTTCAACGACTTATGATCAGTATAAAGCTCAAATCGCCCTCCCAAAAGATAATGCCTCCACACCTTCAAAGCAAATATAATGGCAACTAACTCCAGATCATGCGTAGGATACCTAATTTCATGTGGTCTGAGCTGGCTAGAAGCATAAGCAATCACTTTACCTTTTTGCATCAACATAGCTCCCAATCATGTTCCACACACATCGGTATAAACAACCAAGTCTTGATTCCCCTCTGGAACCACTAACACCGGTGCATGGGTCAATAAGCGTTTCAAGCTCTTGAATGATTCCCCATACTTATCAGTCCACACAAACTTCACATCTTTTCGCGTAAGCTCAGTCATCAGTGCAGCTATCCGCGAAAAATCCTTTATAAACTTTCTATAATATTCTGCTAATCCAAGAAATCTCTTAATCTGGTCACCGTCTCGAGTCTCTTCCAATTATTCACCGCCTCAATCTTAGTTGGATCTACAGACAACCCTTTCTTTGAGACGACATGACCAAGGAACTTCACTTCCTTTTTTCAAAAATGACACTTCGAAAACTTAGCCTTCAACTGATGCTCCCTCAACCTCTAAAGCACCACTCTAAGATGAACTTAATGCTCCTTCTCATCTTTAGAGTATATTAAAATATCATCTATGAAGACCAACACAAACCTATCCAAGTGCTCTTAGAAAATTCTATTCATTAGATCCACAAAGAATGCTAGTGCATTAGTCCGAACGACATAACTAACGATTCGTACGATCCATACCTCGTCCTAAACACCGTCAAAGGAATACTATCCTCTACCACTCTAAGCTAATGAAATCCCGTCGCCAAATCTAGCTGAGAGAATACCTTGGCTCCAATTAACTGATCGAACAAATCGTCAATTCTCGATAATGGATGTCGATTCTTTATCGTCTTCTCATTCAACTTACGATAATCGACACATAGCCTCAATGATCCATCCGGCTTCTTAACAAACACTGGACAACCCCCCATGGCAAAATACTCATTTGAATAAAACTCTTGCCTTCCAATCCACCAATCGCACCTTCAACTCTCTCATCTCAGTAGGTGTCATCCTGCTTGGCGACCTACTCACCGGTTCTGCTCCAGGCACCAAATCAATATGAAAATCAATGGCTCATTTCGGTGGCAGTCCAACTACCGGCTCAAACACATCAGCAAATTCACTAACTACAAAGACTCGATGCAACTCATCCTCCAACTCCATGATACCCAATAAAGAATTCATTCACAATCTCTACGGTATAAACTGTAGGATCGATTTCACCCTAGAGGGGGAGGGTGAATAGGGTGATACTATTAATTATAAAAATTAATGCGGAAGTATATAAAATAATCGCAACACAGATATAGCAGAGTAATCGCAGCACAGATAATAGCAAAATATAAAAATGCAGAAATAGAACAACACAGATTTACCCAGCTTCAGCAAAACCCTGCCTACGTGCTGCCACAAAGGTTTCTACTAGAAATTAAGTAGTCAAACGCTTACACATGTAAAATCGCGACACCCGCTATCAACTGACCTAACTCTATGCTCAAAACCCTGCCACAACTCAGCTACTGAGTTGCGAATTCTCGAGCTACACCACCGTAGTTCGTCCCCTAGCCACACGACAAGACTTTACAAATGTTTAAAAGAGAAATACAAAATTTAAAAACAATTTAAAAACAAAACCCAAATTTTAAAAATAAAAGACCAATATAATTAAGACCCAAATGAAAATAGAAGCCGACCCAAAATAAAGTAAACCCTTTTCTTCTCTATTATCTTCGACCTGGAATCTTTGTACTTCGTTGCTTTGAAAATGGCTGCCTCTTTTTCGTTCGTTCCTCTCTGAGAAAATTAGGGCTTTTGATTTTGAAGATGCCGACTTTAATTGTTGATTGAATGATGGATTATTTACAGTTTGCTTCGACAATCAACTTATCACTTGACTCGTAAACGGCTGCTTCAATTCGATCGAGTTCGAATTAAAATGGTATGTGATTTATGATTTTTGATTTACTGGTTAGCTTCCTTGAACTCGATGACTTCTGTATGTCGATGATGTTACGGTTTAAATAGGATTCGAAATCCTAAAATTTCGTTCGTATAGATTTATTTGAATTCGTCAATTCATATGCTTGGTCGTTCGATTTAACTTGAGTGTTGATGATTGTTCCTGACCAATTCAATTCGTATATTTTCTGAGCTTGATTATCACGGCTTTGAATTGCTTTGACGAGGTTTTCCTTGCTCACCACGGTTTTGATTTTCTGGCATTTAAACTTGACTTTGGTTCCTTTCTTTGTGCTTGTTAACTTCGGCATTTATGTTAAACTGTACTTGATTTTTGATATCACCTGACTTCGGTCATTTGGAAATGTGATAAATTTTTTACGTATTTGATTCTGCCTTCATTGTCTACTGCTGTGTTGATATTGCACTTGATTTCATGTATGCTGTCACTGCATATATTATTTACGACTTGGTCTTATAGTCTTCATTTGAGATCTGACCATGCTTCATTGTATATGCATTTTGTAACTAAGTCTGTTGAATTACATTTTGGTTTCACTTGAATTTGGTTTGTAGCCTCACTTCCATACTGCTGTATACATGTCGACAGTGCATATATATATATATCTTGTTGAACTGTTGAGTTCTATGCATGCATATAAGTTTGGTTTCTAGATGCAGTCTTGTTTCATATGGCATTTGAGGTGCGCATTCACTGTTTTAATGCATCATGAAGTCTGGTCGCTTGTGTGGCCTTCTTTAGGTGTTGTTCACCACTTGTATACATACACACATTTATGTATATATGTGTGTGTTCACATGGCCATTGTATTGATTCTGCACTTGATTGCTTGCATGTATGTATACATGTGTGTTCACTCATGTATATATGTATGTTTGTGATTCTCTGTCCACACTGACTGTCTTGTCGAGTTCATCCTTCTTTGCATTGTATTGTTGTCACATGTGGAAGTTGCTTGTTTTGTTTGCTGTTGCTTTGCACATGCTTCGATTTAAACTATAGCTTTTACTCTTACATTTGTGTTCAAGTGTAAGTTTACTTGAGTTTGCATTGGACCTTGCTTATTGCACTTGATCTGGTCTCTGTTGCAATATTGTACTAACCTGGTTGAAGTTGTTTCATGACTCCACTGTGTACATTTAAACATGTTGAACTGTTGTTGATTTGGGACTTTTGTTTTTCATGTGTACAGTACTGTCTAGCCTGAACAGTTGAATGCATTAGTTATTGAGAGCCTGGACTGATTTGATTGTTTTGGTCGAGACTGTGTTCAATTTGTAGCTGTAGTGTCATCTCCACTTGTGTACATACATTTATGTATGTATATATGTGTGTGTTTATGGAGTCTGGTTTCATCTTGTATCCACACATCTCTGTTTTTGTTGTTCTTGAAGTCATGTGTATTTTTATTTCTCTGAACAGTCTATTGTTGAGTCTTTTTCAAGTGTACACATTGAAATTTTGGCCGAGGCCTGTTTTGTGTTGGTTTTTGGATTTTAGTACTCGATAATTTTGTGATGTTTTGTAGTGTACCTGAGTTGAATCCAGCTTATAGCTAAGGTTTGACCTTGTGCTCATGTCGTGACTTTATTTTTATTTCACTTGAGTTGAACTCGGCTATTGATTGGGTTTGACCTTGTGCTCACATGTCCCTGCAATTTTATCAAGTTTATATCAGTGTGCATGGCCTTGTGGCATGTACAGTGATACACTATGCATGTCACAGGTTGTTCATGTATGATGAATTCAAAATTAAATGATGACGAAAAACCCATATAACTGAGGCAAATAACATTTTCAAAATACACATTTTATTTTACAGTGCACAAATATTTCTTTTTCTATTTTACTGCGTCAGTGTGTATTTTGTAGATAACTCAAATGCTGGATTCAATCTGGAATAGAGTTGAAGATAAATACGAGTGAAAGAGTGATATGTAGTGAGGTGCATATGTAAATGATAATTGTAATGTAATCAAATTTGTATTGTAATTGAAATTGTGTATATATAGCGAGAGCTCAAATTTGTACTATTCAAAATTGTAATAAATATTTGTTTGAATAAAATATCCATTTGAATTTAAATTCTGTGTTATTTATTCTATTCAGCAAATATTTATTTAATTATGTGAAAAATAAAATAGTACATTAACAAATACATTTAAGTGAATACATATATGTTTATTATCATCAAACAAAAATCATATACTAGCATATTCAACAATCTCCCCCTTTTGATGATAACAAACATATATTTAAGAATTTGAATTTATTAAATGTATTCGATCATTCAATTTGCTCCCCCAATTTGAATGCTCCCTCTCTACACAAAGATCCCCCTTCATATATGCATGTAAATAAATAAAATTATGCAAATGAACCTAGATGCAAATAGAAAATACAAAATAAAATATTTGACCTTTATTTTCCAAAATCTTAACTTTTCTCTCCCCCTTTTGTTATCAGCAAAAGAGTACTAGTGCTAGAAAAATAGAGAAAAAGTGATAGACATTAATACAACATTAATACCCAATCGAGTATAAATATTAAATTTCAATAAAAAATCAAACAAAAATCATAAATACTCTAATTGATGCATATTCCACTTTATAGTGATAGGGATGATGTCATCATATAAAACCATATAGTCGTGTCTATTTATGGTATATTTATATTAGGAATTTGAATATCTACTAACCATGCATAACCGTTAGGACTTTTAAATGAGATTAGTAGCATTCCAAATTTTTATAAAAAAATGAGTATCTTCTAACCACGCATAACTGTGAGGACTTTTAAATGATATTAGAATCAACTTGTCTATTTAATTAATCAATTTTGATATGCGTTCCATATATGCATAACCGTGAGGACTTTTAAATGAGCATGAAAGCACATAATCAAAAATTCCAAGTAATTCACCCATGCATAACCGTGAGGACTTTTAAATAAGAGTGAATACTTTGGATGCTTTTATTGCTAAAAATATAATAAAATGAAAAAACGAATGATTTCCCGTTTAAAATACCACATATTGACATACTATATTGGATTTTGATGAGAGATGGTTGTTAGAAATACGATAGAAATAAAGATGGTCATGGAATTTTTACCGACAAAAAGTTTTTATAACTCTTGTTTAAATTTCTAAAGAAATTTACTACTTATACTGTCTCAAGTTATAATATATGATTAATTTCAACACTCGTCACTTTTTCAATCACTATTTATCTTTTTGATAATCAATAGGGAGTCAGATTAGTTAATGTAGTCATTTAAAATCAAATACAAAAATAATTATAAAATCAAAATTTCAAAAATGACTAATCTGAAACAAGGTCAACAAAAATGATTTTTCTGGAAGGGGTTTAATAAGAAAAATGTCTGCTAATTGAAAATCAGTTGAAATGAAAAATATGTAGATTTTTTCTTTGAAAATGATGCAGCTACTGAATATCTCAACATAAATCACGTTCCACTAGTAATTTTTCTATCAACTAGATTAACAGGGTTATCTACATCTGAATTTCCTTTTGACTCAAGATTATCATTAGTTTGATGTTATAGACCAGAACATGAAGTTGCAACAAAATAACTTAAAATCATTTTTAGCAGCTTTAAATGAAATTGAATTGAAGTCGTGCAAATAAACAAATAGTGAATACAGTGTCAGATAAGATAAACAAATATATCCACTTATATCATGAGTAATCATCAACTAAACACCATCATTAGTCCAAACAAATCTATATGAATTAGTTCAAAGATGATTGGTCAACAATTTTGAATAAGTTAGAATCAAAATCTACATTCATTTCTTTTTCACATAACTGGCTGATTTAATTCAGATTATGGTGCAGATTATCACATTTAATATATCGTTCAAGATTGATGTACCGTTACCTATTTTACCTTTACAATAATTTTTCGTTGTTGCCCATTGTGATTCTGTCACCTTTATACTAGGCGAAGGAACTTTGATTTGTCGCCTGTTGTGTGCCTGGAATAGCCAGAATCCAAGTAACACTGTTGTAGTTCCTTAGCCCGCCATCACACCTACATGAGAAAAGATTTTTGTGACCTATTTGTTTTTATAGGTCCATGGTTGTTAGTGGCAAAAGATTTTGAAAAGTAAGTTTGGGGAGACCCAAAACTATTTATATATGTTCCTTTCAGCACCCAGATTTGTTTAACTTTAAGGGATTTTATATTTGTGCCTTTTGGAACCCAAATTGGTATGGTTTTCACATTTCTAGGTCTATACCAGCAAATGTTTTGATTGTGTTCAATTTTTCTACAAATTGTGCACTCGGTTTTGACTTGATTAAATTCGCTTCTAACAAGTTCAGTTTGATTATATCCAAATCCTTGTCTAACAGTATTAACAGTTTGTTTCCCTAATAGCATATTCAACGATCTTTCAATTTTGGAAAATTTTCCTAAAGTTGTATACAATTGATGGACTTGTGTTTTAAGAGATTCATTATCGTTCAATAAATGTGTGCACATTTTAATGGAATTTTCTCTCCTTGTATTTTCACTTTCTTTCAAAATCAGAATTTCATTTTCAAGTGATTTAATTTTAATTTCTGAATTTTTAATCTCTTCTTCAAATGATGGACACTTATCACACTTAGGGCTCTTAGTTTGATAGTTTTTAACTAATTGATCAAGCTATTTATTTAATTCTATCAAACTATCTCTTTGTGATTCAATTTTGGCGTACTTCTCCCTAAGTCGTTCAAAACAGCCATTTACTTCGTTGAAATATATAATTAATTCTGAGTGAGTAAGTTTTGATACCTCACTTGGCTCGTCATCATCACTATTAGTTATATCACCTCGAAGGCACAAATATGCTTTTTCACTCTCACTGCTAGTGCTTTTATAATCATCATCACTTTTATTCCACGTGGCTGTAAAAAAATTTCTTTTCGATTTCTTTTCTTGGCCATGTTGATTTCGGGGACAATTGGACTTGATGTGGCCAGGTTTGTTGCACTTGTGACAGATGATCTTCCGCTCTTCTGGGTTGTCTAGTACTTTGATTATTATGCTTTTTAATTCTTGATTTAGAACTGGATTTCCGTACCTGTGATTCCACATTTTGAATCATTTTATTATCAGTGCCAATTCTGCTGTTCCATCATCATCATCATCATCATCTTCACTTTCGGTTGTTCCTTTGAGAGCTATTGATTTCTTTCAAGTATCACCTCCTTCTTATTCTTCCTTGAATTTCATTTCAAGCTCATAAGTGGTGAGATTTTCGATGAGTTCTTCAATTTTGATTTGTTTCAAATCCTTTGAATCTTGAATGGCAGTGACTTTGGCTTCAAAATTTCGTGGAAGGACTCTGAGGATTTTTCGGACTATTTCCAACTCTGTGTATGATTTTCCAAGAGCTATTGATTTGTATATGAGATTGAAAAGTCGTCCATACATCTTTTTGACATTTTCATCATTGGCCATTGTGAAGTTCTTGTATTCGCTACTAAGCATGGCAAGGCGAGATTCCTTGACTTGAGATGTTCCTTCGTGAGTCACTTCAAGTGTGTGCCAGATTTCCTATGCAGTTAGACAATGTGAGACATGATTAAAATCAATTTGATCCAATGAACAAATAATAGAATTCATAGCTTTAGCATTAGTATTCTGTAATTTATTTTCTAGATCTGTCCATTGATCCATCGATTTTCCAATTTCTTGATTATCTACAACTATAGTTGGTGCTCTATAACTTGTCTCAACAATATTCCAAGCATCAATGGTTTTTAAAAAAAAATTCATCCTATTTTTCCAGTAAGCATATTCACCATTGAACATTGGTGGTCTAACTATGGACTGACCCTCCGCAAAAGCATTATTAAAAGAAGCCATTTTAAAAAAATTCAAATTTTTTAAACAAAAATCGGTTTTTGAAAAAATTGAATTTTTAAAACAAAAATTCACTTCTGTTCATAGCTCTGGTACCACTTATAGGATCGATTTCACCCTAGAGGGTGGGTGAATATGGTGATAATATTAATTATAAAAATTAATGTGGAAGTATATAAAATAATCGCAACACAGATATAGCAGAGTAATCGCAGCACAAATAATAACAGAATATAAAAATGCAGAAATAGAACAATACAGATTTACCCAGCTTCGGAAAAACCCTGCCTACGTGCTGCCCCCAAGGTTTCTACTAGAAATTAAGTAGTCAGACACTTACACACGTAAACTCACGACACCCGCTATCGACTAACCTAACTCTACGCTCAAAACCCTGCCACAACTCAGCCACCGAGTTGCGAATTCTCGAACTACACCACTGTAGTTCATCCCCTAGTCACACGACTAGACTTTACAAATGTTTAAAAGAGAAATACAAAATTTTAAAACAATTTAAAAATAAAACCCTAATTTTAAAAATAAAAGCCCAATATAATTAAGACCCAAATGAAAATATAAGCCGCCCCAAAATAAAGTAAAGTTCCCCTTTTCTTTTCTATTATCTTCGGCCAAGAATCTTTGTACTTCGTTGCTTTGAAAATGGCTGCCTCTTTTTCGTTCGTTCCTCTCTGAGAAAATTAGGGCTTTTGATTTTGAAGATGCCGACTTTAATTGTTGATTGAATGATGGATTATTTACAGTTTGCTTAGATAATCAACGTATCACTTGACTCGTAAATGGCTGCTTCAATTCGATCGAGTTGGAATTAAAATGGTATGTGATTTATGCTTTCTGAAATACTGGTTAGCTTCCTTGAACTCGATGATTTCTGTATGCCGATGATGTTATGGTTTAAATAGGATTCAAAATCCTAAAATTTCGATAGTATAGATTTATTTGAATTCGTCAATTCATATGCTTGGTCGTTCGATTTAACTTGAGTGTTGACGATTGTTCCTGACCGGTTCAATTCGTATATTTTTTGAGCTTGATTATCATGGCTTTGAATTGCTTTGTGATGTTTTCCTTGCTCACCACGGTTTCGATTTTATGGCATTTAAACTTGACTTTGGTTCCTTTCTTTGTGCTTGTTGACTTCGGCATTTATGTTAAACTGGACTTGATTTTTGATATCACCTGACTTCGGTCATTTGGAAATGTGATAATTTTTTTTACTTATTTGATTCTGCCTTCATTGTCCACTACTGTGTTGATGTTGCACTTGATTTCATGTATGTTGTCACTGCATATATTGTTTACGACTTGGTCTTGTAGTCTTCATTTGAGATCTGACCATGCTTAATTGTATATGCATTTTGTAACTAAGTCTGTCGAATAACATTTTGGTTTCACTTGAATTTGGTTTATAGCCTCACTTCCATACTGCTGTATACATGTCGACATTGCATATATATATCTTGTTGAACTGTTGAGTTGTATGCATGCATATAAGTTTGGTTTCTTGATGCAGTCTTGTTTCATATGGCATTTGAGGTGTGCATTCAATGTTTTACTGCATCATGAAGTCTAGCCGCTTGTGTGGCCTTCTTTACGTGTTGTTCACCACTTGTATACATACACACATTTATGTATATATGTGTGTGTTCACATGGCCATTGTATTTGATTCTGCACTTGATTTCTTGCATGTATGTATACATGTGTGTTCACTCATGTATATATGTATGTTTGTGATTCTCTGTCCACACTGACTGTCTTGTCGAGTTCATCCTGCTTTTCATTGTACTGTTGTCACATGTGGAAGCTGCTTGTTTTGTTTGTTGTTGCTTTGCACATGCTTCAATTTAAACTACAGCTTTTACCCTTGCATTTTTGTTCAAGTGCATGTTTACTTGAGTCTACATTGGACCTTGCTTATTGCACTTGATATGGTCTCTGTTGCAATATTGTACTAACCTGGTTGAAGTAGTTTCATGAATCCACTGTGTACATTTAAACATGTTGAACTATTGTTGATTTGGGACTTTTGTTTTTCATGTTTACAGTACTGTCTAGCCTGAATAGTTGAATGCATTAGTTATTGAGAGCCTGGACTGATTTGATTGTTTTGGTCGAGACTGTGTTCAATTTGTAGCTGTACTGTCATCTCCACTTGTATACATACATTTATGTATGTATATATGTGTGTGTTTATAGAGTCTGGTTTCATCTTGTATCCACACATCTCTGTTTTGTTGTTCTTGAAGTCATGTGTATTTTTATTTCTCTGACCAGTCCATTGTTGAGTCTTTTTCAAGTGTACACATTGAATTTTTGGTTGAGGCCTGTTTTGTGTTGGTTTTTGGATTTTAGTACTCGACAATTTTGTGATGTTTTGTAGTGTACCTGAGTTGGATCCAGCTTATAGCTCGGGTTTGACCTTGTGCTCATGTCGTGACTTTATTTTTATTTCACTTGAGTTAAACCCGGCTATTGAGTGGGTTTGACCTTGTGCTCACCTATCCCTGCAATTTTATCAAGTGTATATCGGTGTGCACGGCCTTATGGCATGTATAGTGATACACTATGCATGTCACAGGTTGTTCATGTATGATGAATTCAAAATTAAATGATGACGAACAACCCATATAACTGAGGCAAGTAACCTTTTTCAAATTACACATTTTATTTTACAATGCACAAATATTTCTTTTTCTATTTTACTACGTCAGTGTGTATTTTGCAGATAACTCAAATGCTGGATCCAATCTGGAATAGAGTTGAAGATAAATACGAGTGAATGAGTGATATGTAGTGAGGTGCATATGTAAATGATAATTGTAATGTAACCAAATTTGTATTGTAATTGAAATTGTGTATATGTAGTGAGAGCTCAAATTTGTACTATTCAAAATTGTAATAAATATTTGTTTGAATAAAATATATGTTTGAATTTAAATTCTATGTTATTTATTTTATTCAGCAAATATTTATTTAGTTATGTAAAAAATTAAATAGTATATTAAAAATACATTTAAGTGAATATATATATATATATGTTTATTATCATCAAACAAAAATCATATACTAGCATATTCAACATAAACTATCTGATCTCTACAATCCGGGTGACTAAATGATATTTTGCTATCACGGCAAAATATCCTAGCATAATATTTACTTAACCAATCCATCCCAAGGATAATCCCAAATCCCCCAAAGTCAAACACATGCAAACAACAATCAAAAGTATGGCCTAACAAATCAAATCCTGAATGGTCACACCTCATCCCAAGTGTTGCATACCGTCCTATCGGATTTGCAAACCTTAAGGAAGTAACTAAGTATGAGGGTTCTAGGTTAAGCTTATCTACTAAACATCGAGAGATAAAAGAATGAGATGCTCCAGTATCAAACAGAACGCTAACATACATACCGTGAATCTGCAGCGAGCCTCCCAGAACAGCCTTCCCTTTCTCCTGCACAACTGGCCTTGAGGTTGTGGGCTCCAATGCATAAACTTGCCCTTTCCTTCTCTAGCAGGTTCTGGGCACTTGTTCTTGTAATGGATGATCTGATCACAATTAAAACAGCTGACATTCTTCCTGCCAACATCTTCTTTTCCTTTTCCTTTTCCTTTGCCTTTATCGGTTTGACACTTATTAGCACAGTATCCCTTCTTATCGCATTTGTAACAAACCATTTCAGTCTTTCCTTTCTTCTATGCTCCTCCCTTTTGAGCATTCTTCTGGAAAAACTTTCTTTTGTGGCCCTGTCCTACCTGGACCTCCTTCATCTTCTTCCTCAAACAGGCCAATGCCTCTTCCTGTCTTAGCGCCATTTCAACCACTACATCACCGGGATCTCTCAAGTACGCTAAAGTAGCACTTATCAACTCCGGCCTTAAGCCCTTTATAAACTTCTCATTTCTCCTGATCACTGTGTCTACCAAAGCATACCCATACCGGGCCAATTCCTCAAACTTCCTTGCATACTCCAAGATAGACATCTCTCCTTGTTCCAACTCTGCAAACTTCCTCACCAAGGCCGACTGTGCCATCACACACGTAAATCTTTTTGAAAACCTTCTCTTGAACACCTCCCAAGTTCTGGTTTCCTCATCAACTCTAGAAACAACTGTGTTCCACTAGAATAGAGCAGCTCCCTGCAACTGCCTCGAAGCTAATCTCCTTTTCTATTATTCATTCAATCCTAAGTCAGCAAAAATCCTCTTGCAATGCAATAGCCAGTTTTCAACCTCAATTGCATCTTCAGTTCCTATGAATGGCTTCCTTCCAAGCCTGATGTAGTCTCTACTCAAGTTAGCATACTAGTTGACCATCAGAACTTCCTGAGCTCCTCTTCCAGTAGCATTACCTTCGACAACTCCGACTGCAATTCCAGCCTGCATCGTGTTTACAAAGAACCGATACATTGCTTCCATGTCCATCTGGGGAACCCCAGCACCAACAGTTTCAGCTTGAGCCTGACCGGGACCTCTCCTAGCATTTGGTCGAGCATTTCCATTCGTGGTGGTGCTATATCCTCCAAGATTAACTCCGCCTCTTCTTCCTTCCATATTTGTATTCAAACCTGGTGAGATATAGACGAATAGCCTAACTAAGATATGAGTCTAAAGATATAGCATATACTTATATATATAGCAAATATAAGTACGTTACTATAGTGTTATCCCATACCCCGATCTTAACTCTAATTACTAAAGATTATGTTTTCAAAAATCATTTTTAGTTAAAGTATTTCATAAACCATGCTCTAATACCAAGCTGTAACATCCCTTATCTAGAGGCCCAAAACTAAGCGCTACAGATGCTGCAGTCATCTATAATATTAACTTCCGACGACTAGATACGGCTATGTTAATGGTATCAATAATATCAAAAGCACTTGAATATGAAACAAAGCACAGATTTCAAAACCACATTACATTTCAAAATCAAATGTTTCACATTCACAACGCAATCCCAAATCGTTCCCAAGCACAGATCAAATATAATTATGATAATTTACGCCATGAACAGAAGATACCCCCTTGGTTGATCAGAGTCATATGGTCATGATGGACCTAATACAAACGAAACAGAGGAAAATTCATCAAAACACAACAAGAACTGCATATCCTAAATAGTTATCCTTGCCTCCGGTAGCTTATTCGTCAACATTCTAAAACCTAAAAAAACCCTAACCCCTCAGCCTACTCAAATCAATTTTGAGCACCCGAGAGTTTTTAAGGGGAAAACATAAACTTCGAGTCAGACATAAAGCCTGGTATGAATAATATTATACATCATGGTTTAATTATGTTAAGCGAGACCATGCCGCTTAGCGGAACGGATTTCCCCTTACTAACATCCTTTTAAAACATATCTATGCAAAACCTTTTATAAAACCATATGTTGTACTCCTGCATCCACAATGGTTAAATACTGTAAAAAAAATTATGTAAACATACGTAAATATCAGGTAATAATGAAGTATCTATTTAAACACACAAGTTTTGTTTGGATGACTTTTAACCTTTGGTTATCTCGGGCCTACCAGATAATATAATCAAAATTGACCTAACACATGTTAGATATTCTTCTTTTGGATTATCTATCCTTAACTATCTGTTAAATATTTCACTTCTAGACGGTCTGTCCTTAATTATCTGTTAAATACTTCACTTCTGGACGGTATGTCCCTAACTTAATCATCTCCCAGGCCTTCCTGATCCTAATGGTTTTTCGGGCTCACCAATAACGTATCTGTATACAACATATATTCCTTTCGGTGTGTAAACATAATTTTAGTCTACCTGTGACAAAGCCCTACTCACTGGAATTTTGGACAATAATTAGCTGGGGCTATTAGCTAATGTATAAGGTGCGATCTCATACTAGTCCATTTGGTTTTCTAATACCCGAGTCATTTTCACTTACAGATCCCCTCCCATAATTTTCCTTAAAAACATTTTCAAAATGATTTAAAACCTTTAAATCTACTTAAACACGGAAATATATATATATAATCTTTATAGTTTGCTCAAAATCATATCACAATGTTATATATATATATCCTTCACTCAAACTTTAGTTGATGAAAACATTTAACCATTTGAAAGAACCACTTTCTACACTTTTGAAATCATCTCTTTCGAAATCAAACATCAAAGCTTTCAAAATCAACCCTTTCGAAAACAATAAACTTTACACATCCTTCTTTAAAATCACTTTAAAACATTGCCTTAGAAAAACCTTGGAAAACCTTCCATCTCAAACCTTTCGAATCCATTCAAAATAAACCTTTCGAAATCATTGAACTAACTCTTTCGAAACCATTGAATTAAACCTTTTGAAATCATTGAATTAAACCTTTCGAATCCATTCAAAATAAACCTTTCGAAATCATTCTCTTAAACCTTTCGAAATCATTGAATCAAAGCCTTTCAAAATCATTGAACTAACCCTTTCGAAACCACTGAATTAAACCTTTCAAAATAATTGGATTAAACCTTTCGAAACCATTCCATAAATAGACCTTTCGAAGCCATTAAACCTTTTAAAATAGAAACCTTTCAAAGACTTACTGGGTTCAATTTAAAACAAGTGGAAAAATCTTCTTTTAAACCTTTCGACACCATTAGAAGCAACCTTTCGACTAAATCGAAAGCTCTGCTTCGAAATCTTTGAAGTATACCATTTAAAACAATAGGCCTTAGCCTTTTAAAACAACTCCTTCGAAAGCTTGGATATATTTCAATTTAAACAAGGGTAAATCACCTAAGTTGAAAGCTCTCTTTTGAAAGCCTTGGGAGAAGCGAATGGTTTTAAAACAAGTAAACTTTTCGAAATCAATCAAAGAAAACCTTTCGACTTTATTGGGAGGTACAAAACAAAATATTTATAAAGCGACAGTAATCCTTCGACTATGTCGAAAGGTTCCAAAATAAATAGTGTAAAAACAGCAGTAACCTTTCGACTATGTCGAAAGGTTTAAAATCTTTATTTTAAACATTAGACCTAGTTGAGAGCAACTAAGTCGAAAGTTGTAATTCGAAAGCAAAGTAGGTGAAAGCTTTAGTTTATAAAAAAACATACCCCAACCTCTTTGGCCATCAACCTTTCGACTAAGAACCCTTCGACTTTGTCCAATTCATTACGTACCAAGTAACTTGATACCATATGCATTGGTTTGACCTTGTCGAAAGCTTTGAACCTCTCGACCTTGTCAAAAGGTCTGGGTCGAACGGTTTATTGTCGTAAAGGCTGAAACATGCTAAAAATATGATTTCTTTGTTTTTAACTTAAAAAGGATAATTTTTCAACTAACCTGCCTTTGTTTATCAAATTCTCATTGGTTAACAAATCCTTCTTAAAAATGCGTTGCCACTGTTTTCAGAATTAAATAATAATTTTATTTTATAAAATACCCATTCTCCTTAATTAAATATATAAAACATTTAAGTCCCACACCTTAAATAATTTTATGTATTCATCAAAACACTTAGGAAAAATCTAGAAAAATTTCAGAAAATATATTTAATATGTTGCCTAACATATAAAAATTTCAAACCCAAATAATTATTTATTTAGCCGTAAATAATTTATAACCCAATAAATAATTTCCTTCACTAGAAAATTAAAATAAAATCCACATTTATTCAAAAAATTATGAAAATTGAAACCCATCTCTAAAATATCATTTCTGACCTATATTTAAATTTTCAAGGCATTTGGATGTCATCTAATAGGGTTTTCATATCAAACATATCATTAAAAAAAGTATGAACATACACAATTCACCAACAAACAAATATATATATATATAACTTTAATCATCAAAACATGACATATACTTGCAAAAACATTTCGGATCTAGTCTTAAAACCGAAAACTAAAAGAAAATAAGATGTAGTTATTATTCACCTTGGCTTTGAGATTATAGATATGAGATTTGATGTTGATTTAGTTGGTTGTTTCCCTTCTCTTGAATCCTGGCTTTAATCTTCTTCTTGAGAACGGAAATGGTGTATAGTCGTTATAAGTAGGAATTCGTGGCTTCCACTTTTCGGGCTCCCTCTTTCGATCGGAATTTCCTTCTCCACCACTTTCTATTGACCCGGCTTGTTTTGAACGTTGACCTGAACCTTTCTAGAGCTCTCTCCAGATTGCTTCACTGCAATGTTTCTTTACACCGCTTCTCTACTTGGTCCTGTAGCATTGCTTCTTTTAGACAATCTGGCCTCCTCCTTCTTCATGAACCGGTTCGCCTTTGTGTAGAAACGCTCCAGCATGGCCAGCGGTTTTCCGGCTAGCCAATCACCGAACTTGGATTCTGGGTCAACCCCTTGTCACAGCTATAAGGTTTTCCGGCTAGCCAATCACCGAACTTGGATTCTGGGTCAACCCCTTGTCACAGCTATAAGTATAGCGTAGTCATTTGGATTACTAACGTCAGTGGCGGCAACATGAAATCTCTGCACGTAATCCTTCAGTGATTCCCCCAGACCATGGATTACACTGATAGCGACATCACATCTTTGGGGAGAGTAGCGTGAATCTGGAACTGCTCCACGAACCTGGTAGTCAGCTTATCAAATCTAGAGATCGATCGTGGGGGTAACCTCGTTTGAACCACATTGTAGCAATCCCAGATAGAGTTATAGGGAAGCATCTGCATTTGGTTGTGTCATTCGCTCTTGCCGAGTCCATCAACCATTCGTACCTCATGACATGCTGCCGAGGGTCAGTCTTTCCTTCGTAAGCAGGCATCATAGGCATGTTAAACCTCCTGGGATATTCATCCTATAAAATGTTGTCGGTAAATGGAGTATGACTCCTAGAGACTCCCCAATCATCACTAGTCAAGCCCTGGTTCTCCCTCATCAGTTGCCTGACCATTGCGGATAAGTGTGGAGTCTAGATAGGTGGTGACAGGTCGGGCTCCATCCTGCATGGATGTTCTGGCCGATGTCTCCGGGGAATCTCACGCCTTCTTGGCCTATTGTCCTCTAGATGCGTATCCTGAAGATCCACTTCATTATCATCTTGGAGGGTAGTCGATCAGCATCCAAGCGTGCACCAGTGCCTAAGTTCCCGGTTCTAGGTCGAGCACGACCCCCCAGGTGCATTTGAGGAGCCATTCTCCTGGTTAAGGGATCGGTACCGACCCCTAAGGAAGGGTCGGCACCGACCCGATTTGGCTGCACGTGGTGGTCTGCCACATATTGCTCCATTGTTCTAGCTCGTGTCGCTTCAATCCTGCGACGCCTACGCCTGTGGTGTCCGTCCGATGAAGTTGATCTATTAAACGCCCAATACGAAGCGGGACTTCCTCCGGTGTTTTGACGCTGCTGTTGAGAAATCTGGTTCATCGGGTTGGCATTTGCCTAGATTTTATCATTTAGCTATCTACGGCTCTCTATTAGCTCCCTCATCAAGTCATTAAATTCAGCCCTGGTAACGGAATCAGCGGGGTTTTGGACTGCAACGGGCTCCACATTCGCATTATTAGGCTGGTTGCTTAGCCCCCCTTGTTGGACACTAGCAGTTTCGTTGGCATCAATATTGTGGGAAGTAGACCCAGTGCATCTTAAAATCTTTGATTCCTTTGCTTAGATTTTGAAGAATCTGAATAGTATCCGCAAGCTTCTAAAAACAAACTTGGATTTCCTTTGGGGGATTTCTTCAATCCAATGGCAACAAAGGTGATCCTAATAGCCTGAGAATCGAGCTCTCAGTGAAAGCACCAAAAATGTTTGCAACCAAATTGGTCACAAACACCCGAGAATAGGTTTGAGTAGTGAAATAAATGAAGAAATCAAATGAAAACTGAGGAGTAACACTAAATACTCAAGGAAAAATAGCAGAAAGCAAAAACAACAAGGTTTGTAGTGGTTCGACGCTGATTGCCTAGGTCCACTCTGAATACTTTCTTTATTGCTTTACCACTCAGTTGATTACAAGTAAAATTAACAAGAAATAGCTAGAGATCAAGTTAGAACAAAAGAAAATTGATTACAAAAATGACAGAGTTTCACTTGTCAGCCTAAAAAGAGAGGTCCCTATAATGGCCCCCTGCCCCTCTATTTATAGATGAAGGCAACCTCCAATCCTGACTAACATCTCGAGACTTGAACCCCCTGACCACTTGGGCCCACCATCAGGAAAACTTAGCCCAACTTACTATGCCGAAATGTATATCATCAACCTGAACCATCTTGGTACGCCGACCCTACTGCCTTCGTATCCTATGCCGACCCACCTTGGTATGCCGACCCCTTGTCTCCATGTCCTATGCCGACCCAATATTTGGGAAAACATCAATATGCTAATCCAATACTATGCCTATCCAATATCATGCCGACCCCTTTTCATAACCACCGCCATGCCAATCCGACCCATTCCATACACTATGCCAACCCGAGCCATTCCATATGCTATGCCGACCCGAGCCATTTCATATGCTATGCTAAGTCCACCATATTATACACTTTGCCGACCCAACCCCTACCATGTCGACCCTTTTGGGTTTCATTCTATTTTCCTAATCATACACTCTAGTTCCTAATCCAACCAAACCAAATTCTAAGACTTAGACATCCAGTGTTATCATTTGTCGACCTTATTTACCCTGAGCTGGATATCACTGTTCAAATGTTATACTCTGGTCATGCGGATGTTGTTTCGTGATTATCCTTCCCATCAATAGTTGAATTTGGACTTCATGATCAACCTTAAGTAGTCGGGCTATTGTACCGGGTAATATATGTCGATTTCTCTGTCAGTCAAACTACTAAACAACAATCAATAAAATTAAATCACTTTAGGAATTCAATTTAACTAACATAAAATATTTTAGTCATTCATGAGCGTATAAAACACTCACCTTTATTTGAAACTGAAATTTTTTCCAGCTTCAAATAAATTCCAATTCGACGCCATGTCGTAGCCTTCGCTGATACTATCGCAACATGACTCGTTTCGCTCGAATCTGACCTCGTATGAAAAGGTTATACGATAATTAGCATAACGATAATTAAAATTTAATTAACAAAAATAATTAAAACTAAATAAAAACCTAACCTAAAACATCTTCCTCCTTCTGCGTACTGTTCACGCGTGTCTCTCCCCAGGTCCGAGCTTCTTCATTCGCGACCTTTATATATATATATATATATATATCGATCGTCGTAGCCCCTCTCATCCACCGATGTCGCGCACAATGGCCATCACGCCTCATGTGCGCTCGCGCTCTGCCCAGTCGAACACGAAAACCTAGAAAACTGATGTGAGAACGCAGCCTGTGTTCAACCACCACACGACGAAAGACGATGATTCGATCGTCCACAATGTCGAGCTCGACGAGATCTACAACTTTCCTTTGGGAATCATTTGATTTTGTTAAGCGGATGGTGAGGAATCGAAGATAGAAGAAGATGAATTTCGGCCATTGGAATCACTTAAGAGAAGCACGAACGGTTTTTTCTAGGGTTACGAAAATGATTTGGCCTAATATATAAATCTCCGACTTGATTGACCCGCAAAATTTCCAAATTCCAAATGACGCGTACCGCCTGGCGTTCTATATGTTATACCCCCATTCCGAACACAATGGAACTAGTTTCGAGTGCCAATTTCATCATATTTAGAAGATGGCAATTAAAAATCAAATTATTTTAATGAAAATCCAGAAAATAAATTCTAGCGTTTCAAGTTCGCACGACCAAACAATAAGTCCGACCGCTACGAAACTTGAAATCGTATAATAATTCACTATTATGGATCCGATGAAACTGGTTTCATCAAATTCTGAGACAGTGCTCAAAAAATTTATTTTTTCACATTAATTAAAACAAGAAATTTCCAAAATCAATTTAATCACTTTAAATTCAATTTTAGTCATTCTTGTTTAAATAAAATTTAAATCAGCTTTCGACATGATTTTCGTTCATATTAAATTCAAGATTCAATTATTGAAACAATTTCCAGTATTAAGTTTAAACAATTTAATTATCCAATAAATCGCTATATTTTAAATATAAGTTATTTAACTTATAAAATTTAACTTTTAAAACGAATTCAAATGATAAAACAACTACTACACTTAGTTTCAATTCTTATTTTTAAAGTATTCCAATAATCCAATTTCGATGAATTCCAATATTAGAATTTCAATAAATCCCAATATTAGATTTCAATGAATTTTAGTTATCAAACGATCATTTTATTTTCATCTAATAAATCAATATTTTTTATTAAATTCATGCTATTGATTATAAACACATCTAATATATAGAATTTCATTTCAATATCTGTTATTGTCAAAATATTCGAAATTGTTCATTTCAAAATTTTATTCAAGTTCACATTCAATAAACTACATTAATAAATAATTAAATTTTTATTTCTAACCATTTTTATTCAATAATCATATTAAATTTAGTAATTTAATATAGTTAAACATATGGGTCACTATAATATGCTATATCTCTATTCTCCTATCTCTCTTAGGCTATTCTGCTGTATCTACGAGGCTTGAATACAAATATGGATGCTTGAAGTGGAAGAGTTAACCTTAGGGGAAGCACCACCACAAATTGTAATTCCAGACCGAATACGGGAAGGAACCAAGTTTAGGCACAAGCGGGGAATGTTGGTGTTGGAGTCCCGCAAGTAGATATAGGAGCCATGTATTAGTTCTTTGTCAACATGATGCAAGCGGGTGTTGCTGCTGGAGGGGTTGGAGGAAATGTTGGAGTAGGAGTCTAAGAAGCTCCGATGGTCAACAATTATGCTATTTTGAGTAGAGACTATGCTAGGCTTAGAGGAGAGCCTTTTATTGAAACTGAAGATGCTATTGAAGTGGCAAACTAGTTGCTGCATTTTGAGACAACCTTTGCAGATTTGGGGCTCAATGATGAGCAGAAGAGAAGGCTTGCTTCGAGACAGCTTCAAGGAGCAGCTTTATTCTAGTGGAATAGTGTGATAGTTGGAGTGAATGAAGAGACGATGACATGGGCTGAGTTTAAGAGGAGGTTCAAGGAGAGGTTCATGTCTGTGATGGCGCAGCCTGCCTTGCTCAGAAAGTTTGCTGAGTTGAAGCAGGGGGAGATGACTATGTTGGAGTATGCTAGAAGATTTGAGGAATTGGTTATATATGGCTATACCACTATGGATAATGTGATTAAGAGGAACGAGAAGTTCATTAGGGGGTTGAAGCCTGAGTTGGCCAAGGCTACATTACCTCATATTAGAGATCCTTGTGATGTTGTGGTTGAGACGGTGTTGTGACATGAGAAGATGCTTGCTTTTCTAGAGAGGAATAAGGCAAAGGAGATCCAGGTGTGGCAAAGTTAGAAAAGAAAGTTCTTTCATAAGAAGGGTACTCAGAAGGATGGAGCCGTGAAGAAGGGAATGTCAGAAGTTGTCTATTTTAAATGCGATAAGGAGGGACATTTCTCTAATGAATATCGTTTTGGAAAGGCGAATGAAGTGATCAGGAAGAAGAATATTAGATGCCCCAACTGCAATCAGATTAGTCATTACAAGAACCAGTGCAAAGAGCTTGTTAACGATGGAAGGGGCAAAGTATTTGCATTGGAGCCAACTACTTCGAGGCCAACGACAATGGAAAATGGGAAAGCGGTATTGGGAGGTATGCTTCAGATTCCTGGTATGTCTGTTAGCGTTATGTTTGATACCGGTGCATTATTCTTTTGTATCTCGTTGTTTGGTAGATAAGCTTAACTTAGAACCCTCATACTTAGTTACTTCCTTAAAAGTTGCAAATCCGATAGGAGGGTATGTGACACCTGGGATGAAGTGTGACCACATAGAGTTTAATTTGTTAGGTCATACATTTGTTTGCAGTTAGCATGTGTTTGACTTTGTAGGGTTCAAAATTATTTTAGGTATGGATTGGTTAAGTAAGTACGATGCTAAGATATTTTTCCATGATAGGAAGATATCGCTTAGACACCCTGACTGTAGTGATCAGATTGTATATACAATAGAAAACCCTTCTGTGAGGTGAATGCTATGTTGGGTGTTGTGGAGTAGGAAGATGAGTGTCACATACCGAAATTTTCGACTTTCGAAAATTCGACATCGATACTCACTTTATCGACTGTCGAGCAATCGAGTGCCGGAAACTCCAATAGTGAGGGTTTTAGAAAGAAGAAGTAGAAGAAAAAGAGAAGAAGAAGAAAGAAAGCAGAGAAGAAGAGAAGAACAACAACACAGAAGAACAACAGAACAGAAAACAATATCAGAATCTTACACATCGCAGCGGAATAACATACAATAGATAATTACTAGTCTTTTAAAACAAAGAGCTATATCAGTTTATACATACATCAATCATCAGAGTCAATATACAACAATGGACAGTTATATAACTTGTCCTCATACAGAATACACATCGGAATAAATCCTATCAGATACAAATACTACGTCTCGTCATCCAGCTTATCTCCAAAGCTCCAGAATATCCAGAATATCCTGATAATCTAACTCTAGACTGCCCGTGTGGAAATTGGTGGGCACCCAGAGTTTAGAAGGGAAACAATAAACTCCGAGTCAGTCATGGTGACTGGTGTGAGATCGTAAAACAGTTTATCTTTAAAATAAACAACAGTAAAACTTTATTTGAATTCGCAATGCTTTTGGAAAATGAAACTACCATAAGACCTCCCGCCACACACACAATGCAAACGCAGACTTGGAGGAGATTTCTTCTTATGATAGTCAAAGATGCTTACTACGCAAAAAATCAAATTCTTTTTGATATTATTATTAGTGCATAGTGTAGAAAACATTTCGAAAGTAGAATATAAATCTTAGCCAGCATAGGTACCATTATAGTATGCTTGCTATAGCTACCATATTAAATGGCAGGTTCTACAACTAAAACCGTACAAGTCACGTATTGTTTCTTTGGATTTCCAACAAATGGTCAGGCTAAGGAACTTCCTATCCACGATGGGTACGTCCCTGGAATAGACGACCCGAGAACCTAACCGGATCTCTGCGAACACAAGGCCGGGTTACCTCTGCAAAAATAGGTAACTACTGACACGCGTATGCCATCCCCCGATCGTCACCGATCTTCCCGAGGATCCCCGATTCGCAACAACCACAAAGAAATAAATTTTTTGCAGCAACCACAGAGGTTAAGTATCTGGGCTCCATACCATGATACCACCTTTATCCAGAAGGAATGACATACACTAAGGGGCGCTACTCCCTAGAACCTTGCCGCATTCGTCCTGTTTCGACCATTTCCGGGGTGTGAGGCTCGACGAAGTCTCGTCCACAAAGCTACGCTTTCTCAAAAAGCCCTGCTTTGGGTCAAACAAAATGATCAACCTATGATCACAAAGATATAAGATCAAACAAATGATCATATCACAAATGATCAAACACTGATCATTTCACAGCAACACTCAGTATGCCACGTTACCAAATTGGGATATATCGCTGATAAATTTCAACTACATAACCTCTGAGCTCGTACGTCTCAGAGAAGGGTGTTAAGCTAAGAGAATAAATTCTCCGCCACCAACAGAAATGTATTTGAAAGAAATCAGCTTTATATCTCAAATTGTAACGTCAGACACACAATCCATACAAGTCTGTTCCGGGATCGAACAGAACCGAAGGCACTTCTCACGAAGCCCTTGCATATCCGGATAATTTTCAATCACGTCAGGACTTCCCGTCACTAAGGGTGATAAAACCTCTAAACCGGAGATCAGCCGATGTAGAGTAACTCGACGGTAATCCTTCCGTTTTCAAAAATATCCGGTCTTCAACACCGGTCTTCAAATGCGATTCATAACGACGTATCGCTTATTCGGAATGGGTTATACGACCCCATGGTCCTTTCCCGGCTAACCCGAATAGTGAGCGTTTATTTAAAAACAAGTGTGGCATTCAAATTCATCCAATTCACAACAAATACCTACTCAAGGTAATTATTGATAGTCGGTTATTTAACTATCAATAAAGATGCGCAACATCATCAGATTCCAAATAATTTTCCAAATTATTTCATCTTCCAACAATATCTTTTACTAGATATAAAATTCCACACTTCTAAAATAAATCAATATTTATTTTTCTAAACAGTTTCCCTTTCCTTCATAAATTCCATAGTGGATTTATATTTCAAAATATCTACTGATATACGATTTTCAAATCGATTTCAATATTCAATTTCAATTTATCTTTAAGAAGATAAATTCTCAAAAACATTTCATTTCATATTGGAAAAGCAATTCCATACTTATATAATAATAAGTAATTCACAAATCTATTTATTTTCAACACTTGAAAATATTCAATATACTTAAATCAAATTAAGTATATATTTCATTCTTTAAGGAAATCATTAATTTTTAACATCTATTTGAGTCAAAACGAATGTTGCGTAAAACATCGTTACGACGACTCAAAATCACTAGTATAGGGATTCGGATTTAAGATAGATATATAAATCCCAATACTACATAAAACATTTCCTTTCGGAAATCATTTACTATAACAACAGTGTTATAGTCCACCATTTCCTTATATTTCTCGAAAACGTCTATTTCAACAATAAATGTTGAAATCTATGATTTCGATAGTTCACACGTTTTAAAACATCTTTTAAAACAATTTACTTCATTTCAAATATCACTTTTCCAAAACCATATCCATTTTACTTAACAATATATTCACTGTCCAAAATCGTGAATATACTTCACTAATTACATTTCACTATTTTCTACACGTTTTATTTCAATAGAGATTCGCTATCCAAAATCGCGGATATATCTTCTTTAACAATCTTCTATATTTAATTTATCAAATCCAATTGATTTCGAATTTATAAAACAACGTTTATAAATCCTATTTCTATTTTCTAACAACTTTGATTTATAAATCTTCTTTATAATTCAATTCATTTTATAACTCAACTTTATCTACCAAAAGTCCATATTAGAGGTTAAGTACTTATACTTCATGGATTTATAACATTCGTTCCTTTAAGGCTTCACAAATTTTAAATCTTATTCCTTATAAGATTTCATTTAAAATCTTATTTCTAACAACGACCGAACTACGTTTAAAATTCCATTGTTTGGATTTATAAAATATATATTTTATAAATCTCGTCTATAAACCATTCATACTTATTCACAACTCTTAATTAAAATGTCGAAACCCAATTTATAAGTAAATCACTCATAAGTCTTTTGTTTTACAAAAATCTATTTAATTTGTAACTTCATAATTTATAAATATAAAATTTCATTCACTTATATCATCCCTTTATTCTTCATTTTAACACTTATTAAAACTCGTTTTATAATCCCAATATTTTATATTTATAAAAATCAAATTTTATACATCGTTTTAATAATTCCAAAAAAATCTCAATTCAAATCTTTTTATTTATGACTTAACCATTTATTTCAAAAGAAATTTTATCTTTCGGTTATAATTTACAAACATTATAATTCCCATAACTTTAAATTTATAACATTTATTTATTTAAAGTAAATCAATTCAAAAATTCAAATAAAACGTATACTTTCAAATAATCACTTTTAAAAATCTCTTTTAAAGTTAAAGATCGTTATTTTTAAACTTCAAAATTTTGAATCCAATGATGCAACGCATCAGTTAGTCAATCACAACAGTCAATATCATATCTCAACATATGATAACAGAATACATCACAATATCTGTAAAAAAAATAACTACTGGTGAGGAATCCAGTTGGATCCCTCCAACCTGTTTCCCTGCATCCACAGACGTTAGCACAATACCAATTCCGCTCCAGTACGGAATTATCGCGGTATATGGGTTTTATAAAAATCCGCTTACTAATGGCGCAATAGGGTCTCATCCGCTATACGAGGCGGGAAATCATCAATCCAATATATACATATGCCAATATGTATATATTGCTATATATATAGATATATCCTATCATATCTAATAGCACATTCAAACAAATCAATCAATAACTGCAAAAATTCCACTTTAAATTTTGAGTGAGAAGATCTCACCTTAGCTTTTTATTTAGCAATCTGTTTTCCAATCCAGTTTGTTTCCTTCACAGTTTTTAACCTTGTATAAACAATTATACAATTTATTAATATTCGAAGAAATCGAATAACAAATTTTCGTTTGTTAAATTAACTGATAGTTTTTTATTTTAAACCAATTCTCTTTTAAATAAATTTATTTAACTAATGATTTAAATTTAACTAAATTTTTCTTTAATCATTCCTAAAATTAAATTGAATAAGTAAATTAAACAAATTCATCTCCCTTTTGAAAATTATATATATATATATAAACTTTATTTAAATTCTTTGCTATAATCCTATGATTTATTAATATGTGAGACAATCGACAAAGCAATTTTCACCTAATTAATTTATTTTACCTAATCAATTTAATTTCAAACAATTTTCTTATATATTATTTTTTTTTTCTTCTGCTTACCTACAGAAATTGGAAACTGTATAAATTTTAAACATCTTTAAATCTTCAAACATTTAAATGTGAATTAACCTAAATTATTAAAACAAAAACTAAATCGATACCTTCAGAACAATGTCAAACTCAGACCGAACCCTAGCTCCGATCGGCACCACGCGCGAGCATCCCCTGCTCGACATCGCGAACATCGACTTGATTCTCCAAAACTCGAAACCCTACTGCCTCCCGTCGAACGCGAGCTTCGCGACATTGGCCTCGAGTCCCCTCGCAATTCCATGACCCCACGCGATTCGCCGCCTCGTCGCTGCCAGCCTCCCATTGCCCAGTCGCATCGCGACTTCTACTCGACTCGCCTGCCGCTCGAACGCGAGCTCACGCTCGCAAATCACCGCAACCCACCTCGGTCTTCGCTTCGACTTTGACCGCGCTGAACGCGACATCACGAGCCGCCCCTGACGCCGCCTTCTCCCACGCGTATAAAGAGACTGTAGCAGGACCTCAAATCGTCAGTAGAGAATATCGCATAGGAGGCAAGGATGAGCCGTGATGGCTGATGGAATAGCCAAGTATGCAGCGATGATTATTATGAAGGTGTTGATTTTCGAAACCCTCGTCGCCATCTGATTTTAAACGATTTCGTGAATAAGGTCTTGGAAAGGGGGGAAACGAGATGGCCATTATAAATTTGAACGAATTCGATTTCATTCGTAATGAAAGGAAGGGGATGAAATATTTTAAAACTGGAAGAAGAATGGTTGGCACGATCTTTTTCGTGATTTCTGGCGTAAATTTAGGCGATAACGTGATGTCGTTGACCAAAATTTTAAAGTTTAAATTTAAATTGGTTTCAATTAAATTTCGACGTGTTTTTACGTCGTGTGTTCACGTAACAACTCCGAACGCTACGAAATTTGAAACCCGATAAAAATTCAATATTACGGACCCAATGGAACTGGTTTCGTCGGATTCCGAGACTGTGTGAAAATTGACTATTTTATAAATATCGGTTCGAGTGATTATTTTCAAAACTGAACAAAACAGTTCGAAATTAAATTCTGAAGCTTCTATCATCTTCAGTAATATCAATACGAATTTTAAAAGCTTTCGAAATATTTTTCTTCAGCTTTAAATTGAAGATTCAAATTTTTATTCAACATTTAATAGATTACATTTTATAATTTAATCACCAATTTTAAACTTATATCGGGAATTCAAATTAAATCATCATTCAAATATTTAAAATAAATTAAATATTCTCAATTTAATTTGGTCAAAATTCCGGGTCGTTACAGACTTCCCCCCTTAAAAGAATTTCGTCCTCGAAATTACAAGTTAGGAAAAATGATCCTTAACTCGTCTACTATTTTTCACAATCCAAATAGTTTTATCAATTTATCAAAACAAATCTTCCTACTAAAGATTCGTTATCATTTCAACTAAATTTCCAAACATTTTCATAATTTTCAAACAACATTGTTTTCTTCAAAATTCAAATTCGAGTTTAAATTCAAATTTTAAACTTTCAAATTTTCTCAAAAAATTTCTAACACTCGGAATTTTCGAAAAATTTCGCCAGCGTCTCCTTTGCGCGGCTAATACGGCACGACTACAAAACGTCCCTACGGACTCTCAGATTTCAAAAAGAAAAAGAAAAAGCCAAGCGGCTAGAGAGAAATCATCAAAAACTCATATTAAAACTCAAATACGTACCTTTTTCGAGCAATTCAAATTTATCTGTGAAATAAATTTTCCAATCCCTTTATACACCTGTATATCCTACTAGCCATTATATCTAGTTGCATATATTCAAACCATTTTGCACATTTTATTACAAAATTTTCAATATAAACTGCTATATACTATCTCTAATTCACTATTGAAGTTATATATTCAATTTCGTTCAATTTTGCATTTTCAAATTCATTTGAATTCAATTCACAATTTCAATTCAATTTAACTTCCGAATATTGAATTTATCAATTATCTTTAGTTTATTCGGATTCAATCCATTTCAGTTTTCTCAGGTTTGGATTTTATTTCACTTGATTCAAGTCTCATTTCATTAACGACTTTTAATTTCAATTATCTTCTTGGAATTCCATTCCAAATCATAAATTCATTTACAATTTATATTCACAATTTTATTCATATATGAATTCATCTCTTTAAGTTAGATTTTTATTTAAACTTTACAAGTTATCAACTTCATAATATTTCACAATTATTTTTATATAGTATTCCAGAGTCTTTTCAACCTTTTCAAAATCATTTTGAAAACAATTCAAATTCCATTTGAATTTCCAAAACAAAACCCAAATTTTCCAAACAACTTCCATTTTAAAACAATTTGGCAGCAATTCCTCTTTTGGAAACCCGAAAATGAACACCGGTGATGCTGCAGTCATTACCGAAGTTATTTTCCAGCGACCGAAAAGAGTTTAGAGCTTTCAACTCTCCAAAATACTTTTCAAACCTTTGAAATTCATTTTCAAATTCAAAAAGATTTAAACTTTCCAAATCTCCAAAATTTTCAAACTCCTTTTCAAAACATTTCCAAAAACTTCTCTGGAATTCCGTTTTAAATTACAATTCACATTTATAATTTATATTCCCAAATTTCATTTGTATGTGAATTTTATTTTATTTTTTTAACTTTGGAGTTATGATTTCAATTTCTTATTCAATTTCAATGATAATAGTTTAATATTATCACTTCTAACAACCATGCAACCATATACTGTAATAATTTACAGAAAATCATTTCTTTTCTATACAAAAATAGTTTTGGGTAAAATTAATTCATTTACCCTATTCAAAACAATACTGTGCCGAATTGTTCTATCCGAGCGTTTAGAAACCCCTTCGATACAGTTTTGCAAGACTGTGCCGACGAAGGTTCATATACCACTCAATAAACCAATCATCACAATACAAAACAATTTTATATTCAATAACAAATACGCGCTCATATCTATTATTACACTCAACTCATTCTAGAGTACTGCTGACTCTATCTCTAATGAGTAACACCCAACAGAGCAGGGTTGTCGCTTAACCATATGCTCTAATACCATGCTGTCACATACCGAAATTTTCGACTTTCGAAAATTCGACATCGATACTCACTTTATCGACTGTCGAGCAATCGAGTGCCGGAAACTCCAATAGTGAGGGTTTTAGAAAGAAGAAGTAGAAGAAAAAGAGAAGAAGAAGAAAGAAAGCAGAGAAGAAGAGAAGAACAACAACACGGAAGAACAACAGAACAGAAAACAATATCAGAATCTTACACATCGCAGCGGAATAACATACAATAGATAATTACTAGTCTTTTAAAACAAAGAGCTATATCAGTTTATACATACATCAATCATCAGAGTCAATATACAACAATGGACAGTTATATAACTTGTCCTCATACAGAATACACAGTGGAATAAATCCTATCAGATACAAATACTACGTCTCGTCATCCAGCTTATCTCCAAAGCTCCAGAATATCCAGAATATCCTGATAATCTAACTAGACTGCCCGTGTGGAAATTGGTGGGCACCCAGAGTTTAGAAGGGAAACAATAAACTCCGAGTCAGTCATGGTGACTGGTGTGAGATCGTAAAACAGTTTATCTTTAAAATAAACAACAGTAAAACTTTATTTGAATTCGCAATGCTTTTGGAAAATGAAACTACCATAAGACCTCCCGCCACACACACAATGCAAACGCAGACTTGGAGGAGATTTCTTCTTATGATAGTCAAAGATGCTTACTACGCAAAAAATCAAATTCTTTTTGATATTATTATTAGTGCATAGTGTAGAAAACATTTCGAAAGTAGAATATAAATCTTAGCCAGCATAGGTACCATTATAGTATGCTTGCTATAGCTACCATATTAAATGGCAGGTTCTACAACTAAAACCGTACAAGTCACGTATTGTTTCTTTGGATTTCCAACAAATGGTCAGGCTAAGGAACTTCCTATCCACGATGGGTACGTCCCTGGAATAGACGACCCGAGAACCTAACCGGATCTCTGCCAACACAAGGCCGGGTTACCTCTGCAAAAATAGGTAACTACTGACACGCGTATGCCATCCCCCGATCGTCACCGATCTTCCCGAGGATCCCCGATTCGCAACAACCACAAAGAAATAAATTTTTTGCAGCAACCACAGAGGTTAAGTATCTGGGCTCCATACCATGATACCACCTTTATCCAGAAGGAATGACATACACTAAGGGGCGCTACTCCCTAGAACCTTGCCGCATTCGTCCTGTTTCGACCATTTTCGGGGTGTGAGGCTCGACGAAGTCTCGTCCACAAAGCTACGCTTTCTCAAAAAGCCCTGCTTCGGGTCAAACAAAATGATCAACCTATGATCACAAAGATATAAGATCAAACAAATGATCATATCACAAATGATCAAACACTGATCATTTCACAGCAACACTCAGTATGCCACGTTACCAAATTGGGATATATCGCTGATAAATTTCAACTACATAACCTCTGAGCTCGTACGTCTCAGAGAAGGGTGTTAAGCTAAGAGAATAAATTCTCCGCCACCAACAGAAATGTATTTGAAAGAAATCAGCTTTATATCTCAAATTGTAACGTCAGACACACAATCCATACAAGTCTGTTCCGGGATCGAACAGAACCGAAGGCACTTCTCACGAAGCCCTTGCATATCCGGATAATTTTCAATCACGTCAGGACTTCCCGTCACTAAGGGTGATAAAACCTCTAAACCGGAGATCAGCCGATGTAGAGTAACTCGACGGTAATCCTTCCGTTTTCAAAAATATCCGGTCTTCAACACCGGTCTTCAAATGCGATTCATAACGACGTATCGCTTATTCGGAATGGGTTATACGACCCCATGGTCCTTTCCCGGCTAACCCGAATAGTGAGCGTTTATTTAAAAACAAGTGTGGCATTCAAATTCATCCAATTCACAACAAATACCTACTCAAGGTAATTATTGATAGTCGGTTATTTAACTATCAATAAAGATGCGCAACATCATCAGATTCCAAATAATTTTCCAAATTATTTCATCTTCCAACAATATCTTTTACTAGATATAAAATTCCACACTTCTAAAATAAATCAATATTTATTTTTCTAAACAGTTTCCCTTTCCTTCATAAATTCCATAGTGGATTTATATTTCAAAATATCTACTGATATACGATTTTCAAATCGATTTCAATATTCAATTTCAATTTATCTTTAAGAAGATAAATTCTCAAAAACATTTCATTTCATATTGGAAAAGCAATTCCATACTTATATAATAATAAGTAATTCACAAATCTATTTATTTTCAACACTTGAAAATATTCAATATACTTAAATCAAATTAAGTATATATTTCATTCTTTAAGGAAATCATTAATTTTTAACATCTATTTGAGTCAAAACGAATGTTGCGTAAAACATCGTTACGACGACTCAAAATCACTAGTATAGGGATTCGGATTTAAGATAGATATATAAATCCCAATATTACATAAAACATTTCCTTTCGGAAATCATTTACTATAACAACAGTGTTATAGTCCACCATTTCCTTATATTTCTCGAAAACGTCTATTTCAACAATAAATGTTGAAATCTATGATTTCGATAGTTCACACGTTTTAAAACATCTTTTAAAACAATTTACTTCATTTCAAATATCACTTTTCCAAAACCATATCCATTTTACTTAACAATATATTCACTGTCCAAAATCGTGAATATACTTCACTAATTACATTTCACTATTTTCTACACGTTTTATTTCAATAGAGATTCGCTATCCAAAATCGCGGATATATCTTCTTTAACAATCTTCTATATTTAATTTATCAAATCCAATTGATTTCGAATTTATAAAACAACGTTTATAAATCCTATTTCTATTTTCTAACAACTTTGATTTATAAATCTTCTTTATAATTCAATTCATTTTATAACTCAACTTTATCTACCAAAAGTCCATATTAGAGGTTAAGTACTTATACTTCATGGATTTATAACATTCGTTCCTTTAAGGCTTCACAAATTTTAAATCTTATTCCTTATAAGATTTCATTTAAAATCTTATTTCTAACAACGACCGAACTACGTTTAAAATTCCATTGTTTGGATTTATAAAATATATATTTTATAAATCTCGTCTATAAACCATTCATACTTATTCACAACTCTTAATTAAAATGTCGAAACCCAATTTATAAGTAAATCACTCATAAGTCTTTTGTTTTACAAAAATCTATTTAATTTGTAACTTCATAATTTATAAATATAAAATTTCATTCACTTATATCATCCCTTTATTCTTCATTTTAACACTTATTAAAACTCGTTTTATAATCCCAATATTTTATATTTATAAAAATCAAATTTTATACATCGTTTTAATAATTCCAAAAAAATCTCAATTCAAATCTTTTTATTTATGACTTAACCATTTATTTCAAAAGAAATTTTATCTTTCGGTTATAATTTACAAACATTATAATTCCCATAACTTTAAATTTATAACATTTATTTATTTAAAGTAAATCAATTCAAAAATTCAAATAAAACGTATACTTTCAAATAATCACTTTTAAAAATCTCTTTTAAAGTTAAAGATCGTTATTTTTAAACTTCAAAATTTTGAATCCAATGATGCAACGCATCAATTAGTCAATCACAACAGTCAATATCATATCTCAACATATGATAACAGAATACATCACAATATCTGTAAAAAAAATAACTACTGGTGAGGAATCCAGTTGGATCCCTCCAACCTGTTTCTCTGCATCCACAGACGTTAGCACAATACCAATTCCGCTCCAGTACGGAATTATCGCGGTATATGGGTTTTATAAAAATCCGCTTACTAACGGCGCAATAGGGTCTCATCCGCTATACGAGGCGGGAAATCATCAATCCAATATATACATATGCCAATATGTATATATTGCTATATATATAGATATATCCTATCATATCTAATAGCACATTCAAACAAATCAATCAATAACTGCAAAAATTCCACTTTAAATTTTGAGTGAGAAGATCTCACCTTAGCTTTTTATTTAGCAATCTGTTTTCCAATCCAGTTTGTTTCCTTCACAGTTTTTAACCTTGTATAAACAATTATACAATTTATTAATATTCGAAGAAATCGAATAACAAATTTCCGTTTGTTAAATTAACTGATAGTTTTTTATTTTAAACCAATTCTCTTTTAAATAAATTTATTTAACTAATGATTTAAATTTAACTAAATTTTTCTTTAATCATTCCTAAAATTAAATTGAATAAGTAAATTAAACAAATTCATCTCCCTTTTGAAAATTATATATATATAAACTTTATTTAAATTCTTTGCTATAATCCTATGATTTATTAATATGTGAGACAATCGACAAAGCAATTTTCACCTAATTAATTTATTTTACCTAATCAATTTAATTTCAAACAATTTTCTTATATATTTTTTTTTTCTTCTGCTTACCTACAGAAATTGGAAACTGTATAAATTTTAAACATCTTTAAATCTTCAAACATTTAAATGTGAATTAACCTAAATTATTAAAACAAAAACTAAATCGATACCTTCAGAACAATGTCAAACTCAGACCGAACCCTAGCTTCGATCGGCACCACGCGCGAGCATCCCCTGCTCGACATCGCGAACATCGACTTGATTCTCCAAAACTCGAAACCCTACTGCCTCCCGTCGAACGCGAGCTTCGCGACATTGGCCTCGAGTCCCCTCGCAATTCCATGACCCCACGCGATTCGCCGCCTCGTCGCTGCCAGCCTCCCATTGCCCAGTTGCATCGCGACTTCTACTCGACTCGCCTGCCGCTCGAACGCGAGCTCACGCTCGCAAATCACCGCAACCCACCTCGGTCTTCGCTTCGACTTTGACCGTGCTGAACGCGACATCACGAGCCGCCCCTGACGCCGCCTTCTCCCACGCGTATAAAGAGACTGTAGCAGGACCTCAAATCGTCAGTAGAGAATATCGCATAGGAGGCAAGGATGAGCCGTGATGGCTGATGGAATAGCCAAGTATGCAGCGATGATTATTATGAAGGTGTTGATTTTCGAAACCCTCGTCGCCATCTGATTTTAAACGATTTCGTGAATAAGGTCTTGGAAAGGGGGGAAACGAGATGGCCATTATAAATTTGAACGAATTCGATTTCGTTCGTAATGAAAGGAAGGGGATGAAATATTTTAAAACTGGAAGAAGAATGGTTGGCACGATCTTTTTCGTGATTTCTGGCGTAAATTTAGGCGATAACGTGATGTCGTTGACCAAAATTTTAAAGTTTAAATTTAAATTGGTTTCAATTAAATTTCGACGTGTTTTTACGTCGTGTGTTCACGTAACAACTCCGAACGCTACGAAATTTGAAACCCGATAAAAATTCAATATTACGGACCCAATGGAACTGGTTTCGTCGGATTCCGAGACTGTGTGAAAATTGACTATTTTATAAATATCGGTTCGAGCGATTATTTTCAAAACTGAACAAAACAGTTCGAAATTAAATTCTGAAGCTTCTATCATCTTCAGTAATATCAATACGAATTTTAAAAGCTTTCGAAATATTTTTCTTCAGCTTTAAATTGAAGATTCAAATTTTTATTCAACATTTAATAGATTACATTTTATAATTTAATCACCAATTTTAAACTTATATCGGGAATTCAAATTAAATCATCGTTCAAATATTTAAAATAAATTAAATATTCTCAATTTAATTTGGTCAAAATTCCGGGTCGTTACAATGAGTTGAATCAAGTTTTCGTGGTTAAAGAATTCGCAGATGTTTTTGAATCGGTAGTAGGATTGCCACCGAGACGAGCCATTGAGTTTCAAATCGATTTAGTGCCTGGAGCCGAACTAGTGAGTAGAACACCAAGTAGGATAACACCTACCAAGATGAGGGAGCTAACGGTGCAGTTGGTGGATTTGGAAGGCAAGAATTTTATCAGACCGAGTAGTTCTACTTGGGGAGCAGCCACAATGTTTGCTAAGAAGCCGGATGGATAGTTGAGGTTATGTATCGATTATCGTAAGTTGAATGAGAAGACGATAAAGAATTGATATCCATTGCTTAGAATTGATGATTTGTTCGATCAGTTGAGTTGAGCCATGGTATTTTCTCAGTTGGATTTGGCGATAGGTTTTCATCAGCTTAGGGTTGCAAAGGATAGCATTCCTTTGACGGTGTTTAGGACTAGATATGGATTGTACGAATGGTTAGTTATGCCATTTGGACGGCAGTCTTTGTGGATTTGATGAACCGAATCTTTCGAGAGCACTTGGATAGGTTCATGTTGGTTTTCATAGATGAAATCCTGATATACTCTAAGGATGAGAAGGAGCATGAAGTTTATCTTAGAGTTGTGCTTGAGATGTTGAGGCAGCATCAGTTGAAGGCGAAGTTTTCGAAGTGTCATTACTCGAAGAAGGAAGTGAAGTTTCTTGGTCATGTAGTCTCAGAGAAAGGGTTGTCTATAGATCCGACTAAGATTGAAGCGGTGAATAATTGGAAGAGATCCAAGACAGTGACTGAGATAAATAGTTTTCTTGGATTAGCTGGATATTATCAGAGGTTTATAAAGGATTTTTCATGGATAGCAGCACCAATAACCAAGCTAACGCGAAAGGATGTGAAGTTCGTGTGGACCGATAAGTGTGAAGAAGCATTTCGGAGCTTGAAAACACTTATTGAACCATGCACATGAGTTAGTTGTTTTGGAAGGGAATCAAGATTTGGTAGTTTATACAGAAGCATGTCGAACTGGGTTAGGAGTTGTGTTGATGCAGAGAGATAAAGTGGTTGCCTATGCTTCTCGACAGCTTAGACCGCATGAAGTTAGGTACCCAACGCATGATTTGGAATTGGCTGCGGTGATTTTTACTTTGAAGGCGTGGAGACGTTACCTTTTTGGAGAGAAATTTGAGCTACATATGGATCATAAGTCTTTGAAGTATTTGTTCTCTCAAAAGGAGTTGAACGTGAGATAGCAGAGATGGTTAGTTTCTTGCTGTTTATGACTTTTGAATTGAGTACACACTAGGGAAAGGTAATAAGGTGGCAGATGCACTTACCAGGAAACATCAGAATGTCGTATTGGCAATGATAGTTGAGTGGAAGGATTTGGAAGCGTTGACCGCATGTAGAATGCAGTGGAGATCTGAAGCTGGATCAAGTGAAGAGACCGTTGTGTTGTCTTGTTTAGAAGTTCGACCAGTAATGATCGAAGAGATTGCTTCTAAACAAGAGAGGGATCCAGTATTGGTTGAACGGATTAGGAAGTTAAGGGATGGAACGGAGAGCGATGGCTTAAAGGATTTTAATCTTGACCAGAATGGGTGGTTGAGAAAGAAAAGAAGGTTATGTGTTCCAAATGTGGGAGACATTAGGAACGAAGTTTTGGAGGATTGCCATCATTCAAAGTTCACTATTCATCCGGGAGGAACTTAGATGTATTAGGACATGAAGAGGAGTTTCTTTTGGTAAGGCATGAAGAGGGATGTAGGCTTATGAGTGAAGTAGTGTCTGAACTACCAATAGTTAAAAGCCAAACATCAGAAGCCAAGTGGATTGCTTCAGCCATTAGATATTTCGGTATGGAAGTGGGATTCAATTTCTATGATTTTATTGACGAGTTGCCAAGATCTAATAGAGGAAATGAAAGTATATGGGTCGTGGTGGATAGACTGACCAAGAGTGCTCATTTCATTCCAGTTGATCAACTAGGATGACACTTGTTTTGGCTAAGTTATTTATGAAGAATGTGGTTAGACTGCATGAAATTCCTAGTATTAGTGATAGAGATTCCTTGTTCACTGGTGAGTTCTGGAAGAGTCTATAGGAGATTTTAGGAACCAAGCTCAAGATCAGTACGACTTACCATCCACAGACTGATGGGCAAACGGTTAACAAAGTCTTGGAGGATTTGTTAAGAGCTTGTGTGTTAGATTTTTGGGGGATCATGGGAAGACCATCTATACTTAGTTGAGTTTTCGTATAACAACAATTATCAGGCTAGTATAGGGATGTCACCGTTTGAAGCTTTGTATGGAAGGCGATGCAAATCTCACATTTGTTGGTAGAGACTAGGTATAGGTTGTTTTTGGTCCAGGTTTAGTGGGAGAAGCTGTAGAGAAGATTGAGTTGATTCGAGCTAGGATGAAGGAGGCTCGTCTAAGCAGAAGAATTATGCAGATAAAAGATGGAAAGACTTACAGTTCTCTGTTGGAGATCATGTATTTGTTAAGGTATCATCGATGAAGGGTGTGATTCGATTCGGGAAATCAGGGAAGTTGGCATCGAGATTCATAGGACCATTTCCTATTATAGAAAGGATCGGGAAACTCACATATAGAGTAGATTTATCGAATGTTTGGCAGGAGTCCATGATGTTTTCATGTTTCTTGTCTAAGGAAGTGTGTTAGAGACCCGGAGGCTACTATAGCACCACCGTGTTAGTGGATTTAGTAGTAGAGCAAGACTTGACTATAGTTAGAAAGCCGATTCGTATTATCGTAAGAGATAAGAAGAGGCAAAGGAACAAGACAGTCAGATTAGTGAAAGTCCACTGGAGTGATGATGAGAGAGAGACTGTACTTGGGAGACTGAGAGCAGGATTAGAGACGCTTATCTTGATTTGTTTGATGGTATGTTTTACCTTTTTAATTGATTTGTTGTGTATCTTATCATAATTTCAAGGACGAAATTCTTTAAGGAAGGGAGTTTGCAACAACCCTAATTTTTAGTAACATTATTTAGAATATTTAATTAGCTAAATTAAATAAAATAATGTGATTATTAGAGGATTGAGATTTGTGATTAACATAGGGGTACCCGTGCCATGTAAACAAATGAACTAATATGAGCTAAAATAAAATAAGTTAGGCAAATAGGTGAGGGGCAAACTTGGAATAAGAACATTCTAATACCCAAAACCCTAAGCCGTGTATATTTTACACGTTCATTATCAAAAATCAAAATATAGAGGCCGGTCACCATTAAGTAAGAACAAGAGGAAAAAAAGCTAAGGAAGAAGCTAAATTAAAATGAAATCCATTCAAATCTCGACTCCTTAATCTCAAAACTAAGATGAATAATAACTACATCTCATATATTCTAATATTTTCGGTTCTAAGGTTAATCCGAATTATCTTGCAAGTATTTTACCATGTTTTTTATTGGAAATGTTTGCTTGTTGATGATTTATGCTAATTCATATAGAATTTATAATATGTTTTGATGTGAAAACCCTATTATATGACATCCAAATGTCTTACGAATTTAGATTTAAATCAAAAATGATATTTTAAAGATGGGTTTCAATTTTCATAATTTTATGAATAAATGTGGATTTGATATTAATTTTCTAGTGAGGAAAATGTTTATTTGGGTTTGAAATTATTTATGGCTAAATAATATAGGTTTATGGTCTGGAATTAATATGTGTTAGAAAACATATTAAAAATGATTTACTGGAACTTTTATAGAATTTTCCTAAGTGTTTTAATGAATATATAAAATTATTTAAGGTATCTGACTTAAATGTTTTATATATTTATAAAAGGAGAATGGGTATTTTTTTAAATAAAATAAATTGTTTATTTCTGAAATTTTGGCAGTGCTTTTAGAAAAGAAATTTTGCAACCAATCATGCTTTGACAAACAAGGAAAGTTAGTTGAAAAGATTACTTTAAAAAGATAAAATTCAGTTTAAACGAGTTTTTACCTATTTCGCCACTTTCAACACCAGGGATTCTGACTTAGTAATTCTGCCCCCCTTACCATCGAAACCAATGCACATGGTATTAAATACTTGGTACGTAGTGAATTGGACTTAGGCGAATGGTATTGGGCCGAAGCAAAGGGTTCCGAAGGGGTCGAAACGTTACTTTCTTTTAAATGAAAATGCAGCTGCTTTGCATTCGAAAGGAATGCTTTCGACTTGATTGGCCTTCGGCTAGGTCAAATTGTTTTAAAGGAATGGTTTCGATAAGGTTGTGCCTTTTTTCTACGTAAATTCTTTCGAAGGGGTCGAAACCCCTAGCCCCCGCTTTCTACCTTTCGAAGCAAATCGTTTCGAAGGGGTTACTTTGTTTTTTAAAAATCTAGGCCACTTCTCCAATGCTTTCGAAGGGTTGATTTTGACACCATCACTTCTTTACTTAGGAATTTATTTCGAAAGAGTGTCTTCGACTTAGATGTTTTATGACCCTTTTGTTTTGTTGAAGGTAGAACCCAATGATTTCAAAAGGTATAGTTTTAAATGGTTTCGAAAGGTGTTCCACATGTTTTACTTGAACCCAAATGCTTTCGAAAGGTTTGGTGTTTGTAAAGGTTTTGATGCTTTTGAAAAGTTGGTGTTTGTAAAGGTTTTGATGCTTTCGAAAGGTTTATGGTAAAGGGTTCGAAGGGGTGGTTCCCCAATGGTTTCGGAAGGTTTAAAAGGAAGGTTTCCAAAGTTTTCGAAAGGCAATGTTTAAGTGTTTTAAAGACAGGATGTCTAAGGTTTTAAAGCTTTCAAAGAAAAGGTTTTTCAATGTTTTCGAAAGGTGGTTATGAATGGTTTCGAAAGGAATGTTTTGGCCTTTCGGCCTAGTTTATAAAGGGTTTACTTGGTTTCGAAAGGGGTACTTTCAATGGAGTCGAAAAGGGTACTTTCAAAGATTTAAATGTTTTCATCAACAAAGATTTGAGTAAAGTATATATAACATGGCAAGATGATTTGAGTAAAGCATAGAGTTTAATTTTCTTGTTTAAAGTATGATTTAAAGGTTTTAAATAAATTTGAAAAAAAAGGTTTTCAAGGAAATTTTAAGGGAAGATTACCCTAAGTAAAATGACTTAGATATTTGTATACCAGATGGGACTGGTATAGGGTCACGTCCTAAACATTAGCTATTAGCTCCTAGCTAATTTTGTCCAAAATTCCAGCGTGTAGGGCTTTGTCATAGATAAGACTACAATGATGTTACTCACAGAAAGGAATATATGTGTACAGAGATAGGTTATTGGTGAGCCCACAAAACCATTAGGATCAGGTGACCCTGGGAGAAGTTAAGTTAGGGACAGACCGTCTAGAAGAGAATATATAACAGATGTTAGATTAATTTGTTTATTTTGTCTGGTATGCCCGAGTCAGCCAAAGGTTAGTAGTTAGTCAAACAAAACTATAGTATTCTGAAAAATAGTCCATTTGTTACCTGATACATAAGTTTACATGATAATGCCTTACTATTTTAACCAGTTTTGGTTGCAGGATTATGAATTGCAAAAGATATGTTTTAAAAAGATGTTAGTGAGGGGAAACTCGTTCCGCTAAGCGGCGCAGTCTCACTTAATATCAAATAACCCAGATGTATAGTATTATTCACACCAGACTTTATGCCTGACTCGAAGTTTATGTTTTTCCCTTAAAATCTCGGATGCTCAAAATTGATTTGAGTAGGCTGAGGATTGAGGTTTATAGGTTTTTATTAGGATGACAAATAAAGCTACCGGAGATGAATGGGAGGCTGATGGATAGCTATTTAAGAGTTGATGTTTTATTTTGTTTATTTCTGTTGTATGTATTAAGTCAGTTATATAGTACTCTGGTCAACCAATAGGGCATCCTCATATGTCGCTCTGTGGTGTATTTATGTAATAATTATATTTAATCTGAACCTAGGAAACGCTATGGGATTATGTAATCTGGATATGAAACTTGTGTATTGAAATGTAATCAGAAATGTTGTTTTTGAAACCAGTGATATTGTTTCATATTCATGTGCTTCTAATATTATAGATACCATTAACATAGCCGTATTTTGTCGCCGGAAGTTAATACTGTAGATGACTGCAGCATCTGTAGCGCTTAGCTTTGGGCTTCAAGATAGGATATTTTACAATTGGCCAGTATCCACCCTAGAGGCCTGATCATGGTGGTCACACCCTGGATTCGTGACACCCTTATATTATTTTTTCTTGAGCAGTTGCGGAGCGTATTCCCCTATGACACATAGGCCAGCAATCAGTTACCATATACATGTCGGGTCTTGACCGAAGAGGCTACGCGTAATCGAGCCATTGGTGGATCATTGTCATGATTCTGAGGGGATAGGTAATGGTAACCGATGACTTTAAGAGTCGTGTCAGACATACACATGTGTGGCACTTAGAGCAAGAAGACGTGTTATCAACCTCCCATCTGGTTTCGCTGTGTGTGTGGTAAATAGGCATATACTATTATGAGATGTGATTATACCCGCGGCAGTGTCTAGAGTATGATCAATCCCCTTATCCTATTCTTTTCAGGCAAACGGCCTATTCTTTTTAGGCCGACGATCTATTCTTTTTAGGCAGCCAGCCTGCTCGGTATTAATTTTACTTGGGAACTGCCATGGCTAGTCCAAACCTTTTATTAATTTCTAGGATTTGATGATGATGTTTATAATGTGAAGTTGAGAGATATATTTAGGCATTACTGTGTTCTAGCCTGACTATTCTTGAGGATATCTCGTTATTGATTATTTATGTATTTTGATGATGGTTCTAGTTATGGAGATTATCCATTTTACTACGTTGATTATGGAAAACCAGGAATGTCCATTATATATTTATCTTTGGGAATTGCTGTGTGATGGGTCGCTTTTACTTGTTGACTTCATCTTCTACAATGATGATTTATTTGCATTGATGATTCACCCATTGGATATGGTTTTCTAGTTTTCTAGTGATCTAATTTATATGGATGATGATGCTTTTCTACATGAGTTTCTTGTTGATGTTGTTTTTTGAAGATCTTTTGAGACTGTTATGCTATCATTATTATACTTTTTATATTATCATCGTATGCTATATTAAACCTATCATTGTAGACATAGTCTGACCCCCGTGTTATTTATAATACTCGGGTTCGTCTGAGACATTTCAGGTTTAGGGACAAGATGACCATTTTATGGATGTTGGGCATAGATGGAGGATAGGATATCATTATATATGGTCATTGTATACTATTGGGATGTATTTGGATTCATGTATTGAATGTTTTAGTGGCATTTTATGCTTGATGTATATTTTGAAACTATATGTACTTTCCTATTATATATTATCGCTGCGTTTTTGAATCTGTGTTCTCTCTGTATTTATTATATATTATGTATTTTTCTATCCTGGAGACACACGTGTTTATTGCTTTGTGTCAATACTGTGTACGTGTAGGTAAGTAATTTATTCGACGTTTAAATACGTACTAGTGTTAGCCTAAGAGAATATTCACTTATGTACCCCATATTGTCTGATTCCCCGTATTATCCAACAATATTACTATATAATACTCTTGGGTAGTATGGGTATAGAGGTGGGGATGTTAAATTTCATCAATGGTTATAAAATCGACGAATATCAAGAAAACTTAGAAAATAAAAAAAGAGGATCGAACTTTGGAGGAAAAGGGACGAACAGGAAGACTGCATTTTTGCTTTGGACCGCACTTTTGTTTTGGGCCACTCTCTTTTATTTTGAAAGCTTAAATATTATAAATTAGGGTTCTATTTTATTTTACTTGCAATTTACTTTCAAATTTTAAAACTCTAGTTTGTGTCATATCCCGGAATTTTGGCAATATCAATTTAATAATCTTTATTAATAATTAAATTGATTTGATGATTTTATTTTATAAAATTGACAAGTTTATTCATTTTAAAAGGTTAATAATATTTTAAATTGGCAAATTTATTTCTTTTGAAAACTAATAACATTTTAATATTGGAAATATTTATTAATATCTTTTCTAACAATTTTAAATTGGGAAGTTTTATCTTTCTAAAACTAATATAAGTGTTTATATTTATAATGTATATATATAGGTATATATATTATAAATAGGGAGTCTTTAATTAAATAAAAGGATAAGTTTTCAAATTATAATATATATGTATATATATATATATATTATTATTTGAAGTTATGTATTAAATTCAATAGGATAATTATCAAGCTAATGTTAAAAGTACTTTTCATTTAGAATATATATATATATATATATATATATATATATATTTGTATATATTGAAATGGAAAAGTATTGGATTTAAATTTAATTATGATGTTTTCAAACTTTAATATATATATATATATATATATAATTTGTAATTTGGTTTAATACTTTTGAAAATGATATTTTAAGATTTAAATAACAAGAATAATTTCTTATTTAAAAATATATATGTAAGCTTAAGTTTAAATAAGATTTAAATAAGAAGTTCATTTATTTTAATAATCTTTTCTCTTTTAAAATTCAATTGTTTTTAACATTCTTTCCTTTTTAAAATTCAAAATGGTTTGTAAAAATATATATAGTTAAGCTCAATTTCTCAAGCATTTATAAATATGTTATATATATTTGATCAAAGTATAAGTTATTTTAAATAATAGTTTTTCACATTTGTATATATATAGAAATCTTAAAGCTTATTTATAAAAGGATAAATACATTTTTATACATATAGATATTTTTAAATATACATGTAGGATTTAAATAAATCAAATGTAAAAAGGAATTAATACTTGTAGATTAATTAAAAAACAAGAATGTACACTTGTTAGCATATTAGAGTGGTGTGAAGACATTTGTAAGAAAATAAGTAATTTGTAATTTAAATAGCATATGTGTAAGTTAACTAAAAGGGACAAGTGGCTTAATTTATCTTTTTGGAAATTAAAGTCATAAATAAATAATATAGGAAAGAAGAAAATCTGTTTTCACTTTCAGTTAAGACTATCTTCTGCTTTCTCCACTAATACAATTCGAATCAAAATGCTAAGAAAAATGAAAGACCTGAAAATCAAAAGAAAACCTGGAAACTAAAATTCAAAGCAAAAGGAGTTAATCTGGAAATGAATCAGAGACAAGCAACTTCATCAATTCAAATGCAAGATGTAAACTTCAACATGCAATTCAGATTTCAATAGCAACTAAATTTAAAGATCAACATCAAGTTTAAATTCAACAAAGCAAAAAGAAATCAAATTTGAAAATCTGGAAAAGCCTGGAAAACAGCTTCTATTCTCTGTTCTCTGACATATCTGGTGAGTAAACTTTAAACTTAAAAACAGTTTTAAAAATCTGTTATGATGGATGCATGTGATGGATGTTTTGTGTAAAGTGTGTTACTTAGTATATGATATGAATGCATGCTTAAATATCTGAAATGTATGTATGTCTATATATATACAAAATCTGTCTCTCTGTTTATAAGTTCTGGTGAGTAACAAATGTTTTTAAAATATAAATATATAGTTGTTTACTTGATCATCTTCAGATATAAATATGCCTGTGGAGATGTTTTAAGCTCTGTGAACATATATGTAAATGTTTGTGTTATGGTCTGGATATTCTCTAGTTTCAATTCCAGGTTCTAAACCTATTCACAAATCAAACACTCATGATTTCATCTTCATTGTACCTGAGTTTTAGAGCTATATAGGTTGTTATATCTTAGAATACAAACTGGTTTAAGTATAAACAACTTGAGTTGCATCTGGAACAAAAAAAAATACAGAGTACACTTAAAAAGTTAAAATCCAACCATCAAAATTCTTAGATTCAGGCATATGAATCGATTTCTTATACTTAAATATGATTTTTAAAAACAAATTTTATAATTTTAGAATAAGCAAAAAAGAGCAGTTTGGGTTTACCTGTGTTAAGCAATTCGAGTTGCCTCGGTCGATCTAGGGGACTGGAAGTGTCGAGTTTCCTCCAATGGGTAGAGGAGTGATCGGTTGAGCTCAGAAAAATATTGGATGGCGGTAATTTTCATCGTGGTGGCAGCGGTGACGTTTTCGTGTCCAGAGCCCTAGTTTTTGATAGGCTTAGAAAATTTGTCGTCGTGAATTTTGTGGGGAATCGAGTGCAATGAAACACTAGGATATGGTGGCGAGGGAGTTCGTCGAGGTGTGTATGAATTTTCACGTCGCCTGATGGTAGGGGTCGCCGGGACGAGGAGTTTTTGGCCAGAGTTGTTTACCAGGAGGAGTTCGAGAGTGTTCGATTTTGGTTGGAGCTTCGTGGCGCAGTTTTGTGGGTCGGAGTTGTCTTGGTGGTGGTTCGCCGAGGTGTCTGGAGGATCACCATAGGTAGCGGCGGCGGGAACTACGTGTGCACGTGCACGAGCTTGTTCGTGTGCATCTGGAGTTTTGAATTGGGGAAGAAGGCTGGAACGTGAGTTTCCATCGGGGTTTTGAGTTTTTTTTCTCGAAGCAGGAAATGGGTTAGGGGATACTCGGTTTCATTCGAGTATTTAGAAGATGGACGCGAGATTCTGAGGGGTTTTCGCGAGTTTGGTCTGTTTACTCGGAGCTGACGTGGGTTTTGTTAAGGGTTGTTCGAGTTTCTTTTTAAAGCTTGAATTCGTTCGAGTTTAACAGTTTTAAAATTGAAGTTTCAAAAGGATTTTAAAATTCAACAGTAATGTTTTAAAAGTTTAAACGAAAGTTAAACAAGTTTTTACTTATGAACTAAATTTGTTTCAAGTTAAGTTTCAAACAAGTTTTTATATTTTAAAATATGAAAGTTTTAAAATAGAATAAGTTTTAAAGATTTAAAGGTTTAATTTAAAATGTGTTTAATAATTTATTGATTTCTAAATCTTATATTTTTAATTTAATTAAGGTTTAATGATTAAGATTTAGTAATCAATTAAAATAAGAATTGTCTTAAGTATTCAAAATGTTGATTTAATTAAAGTTAATTAAATTTGAAAAGGAAATTTAGATAAATTAAATTATTTTAATTATCAAGTGTTATTGGTAAATAATTGATTTAATTAAGATAATAGTTTCTTAATTAAGAATATTTAATATAGTAAGTTAAGAATCTTTAATATAGTAAGTTAAGAATCATTTAATTAAATTTAAATGATTAAGTTTAATTAATTAATTTGTGATTAATTAGAGATAATCATTTATAAATTAATTTAGTATAATTACTTGTTGAAGTAATTAAGGAATAATTACTGGATGTAATTTAGTAAAGATAAATATTTAATAAAGTAATTAGAGGATAATTATTTTATGAAAGTAATTAAATAAGAAGTGATTAAGGTTAATTACTTAGTGTTATTAAATTAAGTTAATTAAAGGATTAAGATTAATTATAAAGTAATTAATTATTTGTTAAGGTAATTAATTAAAAGGTAATTAATTAATGGAAGTAATTAAAGGAAGTTAATTACTGGGTTAGATTAATCAAAGATGATTAATAATTATGGATTAATTAAGAATAATTACTTAATGTAATTAATAAATAATTAAAGGTGTAATTAAGGATCATTAGTTTATAATTAATGATGTGATTAAGAGTTGATTAATTAAGATTAATTAATCAAATGATAAGTGATTAATTGTAATTAATTAAGAGATGAAGTAATTAATTTACTTCACTTTAAATTAATTAAAGATAAAGATAGTTAATTTAATTCATTTTAAATTAATTATGTTGTGATTAAGTAAATCATTGCTTATATAAGAATGGATGACATTGATTGTCCTGAATGGATGTAATCTCAGAAATGAGATAAATAATGTTGTATGGTATGAATGTTTGGTTGTATTATGATGGTAATATAGATTAACTATTGTGATGTTGATATGGATTACCTATTGGTTATGAATCATCTGTTTAATTGATAATGTGATTATCAATTGTGAATTGTGAATTATCTATCTGTATAGATAAGTTAAATTGTTTAAACCTTTAAAACAACTTGGCCTTAAAAGATACGTTTTGGATTTCGATGAGACCGGGATCGGGTTTCTGTATACCGGTATTCCAGGTCTGGAGACCCGAATACCACATCGATCCAAATTAACGATAGGTCGTGAATCTCAAGTGAAGATGAAGATTTAGAGTGCAAGGGTTATTGTCGTTAACTCTGAGGGTGATTCCAAAACGAGTGTAACGAGATAATGCCTTCGGTTTCGTTCGAACCCGGAACGAACTTGTATGGATTGAATGCTTTCAGCACATCGTCAGGCGGACGATGAGCATTCTAAGTGATATGTTCTGATTAAAGGTAATCGTAACCTCAAGCCTCATCAACCGGGAATGGCTAAAACAGGGGAGGTGCAGCAAGGCTTCGTGGGTAGCGCCCACTGAGAGCAAGATAGATCCCTGTCTAGAGGTCCCTTTCTATATTTCGGCTTAGTGGGTAGTTGGAACTGCAGCCAACTATGGGGTTGTCTTGTTCGGGATTATCCAGTAAGGGATGGTTCCGGCTTTGTGTTGCAGGGGAGCGGGCGTACTCCTCGGTACGGTGATCTAGGCCACGTACTGTGACGGGCGGTACCCCAGTAGCCCTGCCATTGTATGGAATCCAAAATCCAATAAGTGCCAACGAACTTGATTGTATAACCCACTTTGTGGCTAGTATGCTGGAATTTAATAATGTAACAATTTCAGCTATTTCATATTTACTTGAAAACCCTAGACCCTATTATAATACAATCAGATTTCCTATCAAATGTTTTAGTTAGCGTAAGGTAAAAACTTACCCATGTTTATTTGTGGGGAGTCTTACGTGACACTTTTGTTTCCAAAGGTTTTCAAAGTTAAGCAATTTAACTGTTTACTCACACCAGACCCATGTCTGACCCAAGTGTTTATTTTCTGTTTTATTAAACTCTTGGGTACTCAAATTTGTATGAGTAGTCAAGGGGATTCAGGTTAGTCTTGACGAATACTGGAGGAGCTGTGGAGCAGGAGGCTTCAGCGTGTAGATATATAGAGTTTCCACTGTGATGATGTATTGTATTTATGTACTTGTGTTGTATAATAGACAGAAGTTTATAACTGTCTATTCTGTGATGTATAAGTTGTGTACTCTGATGTATATGATACTATGTAATATCTTATGTGATATAATATATTTCTCGTTCCGCTGTGAGATTTCTGATGTGTTGTTGTTCTTTCTTCTTTTCTTCTTCTATCCCTTTCTTTCTTCATAATGATGCGTCTTTCTGGGCAGAGAAGGGCGGGTTGTTACATTTGGTATCAGAGCGGTAGGTTGAGTGAATACCTAAGCTCTGGAGTGGTGTCTATCTTGAGAGCGCGTAATTGTTAGTTATATAAAAATGGTTTTATATTGTGTTAATTGATCGGTTGAGTGGTATATGGATTCTGGTCAATACGAGTAGCTAACGTTATTGATAGGGATCTCTAAACACTTGAACCAGCTCAACGGACACAATATTGTTTTAAAGAGGTAAATGAAATAATTTTACCCAGAAATAATTTCTATATAAAAAGTATCATTTTAAATATATATATATATATATATATATGTATTTCTACCTATTTGTTGGGTTACCTGTTCGGGTTTTCCAATATGAGTTATAAAGGTAGATAAGGTGGTGGTGTATGTAACACGACTACCAATGGTTGGAGTTTGAATGTTGAGGTTGGAAGTGTATTTGTCGAGACTGTAGACCCAATACTATCTCGAGTGAGCTTTGTTGTGGTGTAAAGATTTCACCGATCTCTGAAGGAAACCTGTTAAGGTTCGGAGTTTATCTTTGAAATTGGATGAGCAAAAGCGAATGATGGTATCTTGGTAACTTCTGGAAGAAGTAGCTGTGTGGTGAGACGCAGTGACTATGGATGTTTCCGAAGATGTTTCTTCTGGAGCAAGTTTTAGGAAGTATGTCTGTTTCGGTGTTGTGGTTGAGTTCAGCATGGTGTTTCTGTTTGGTTTGAGGTCCGAGTTTCTCGAAGAGCTTTGTTTTGATAAGTCTTTGGCATCTGTGTCAGCGGTGCAACTCGGAAGTGTTCTGTGTGTTGGCAGGAAGTTTCTGGCTAGGTAGTTTTTCTGAAGGTGGAGTCCAGAAGCAGCAGAGTGGATCCATTTCTTCGATGGATTGGTTAGTCAAGTATAAGCTGTTCTAATTAGTGAAGAGAGAACAATATCTTTGGAAATTAGGTTGAGTTGATCGCAAAAGTGACTTGCGATAGTTTGAGTGTTCTTTTGGGTTATTGGAGATTGAGATTCCGTATCAACTTGGTTAGTGGAGTTACCTGTGGTTTAGCTTGATAGAAGGATGTCTCCTAGAGAAGAATTTGGTGAAGCAGCTCAGGATTCTTTGGAGAGGGATTGATCACACCTAGTTTTCTAATTAAGATTCTGCTGAGGTGTTTTTGACCAAGTGGAATGGTTCATTAAGATTTTATGGATATGGTGAACTATGTATGGATGGTCAAGTTTGTGCTCGAGTTCTCCGATGGCATTCTCATCTATTCCAGATCAGAGTTGTGCAGCGAAAGCAAGATAGTAACTATTCTAGAGTGGGAGCAACCGGAAGTGAAATTTTCTTGGAATAGAGGATTTCTATAGGAAATTCAAGTATACCTCTAAGTATGAAGGATTTTTCAGGATTTGGAGGTAAGGTTGTCAAGTGCAACTGTTTGGCTATTTCAGAAAGGAGAAGTAGTTCGAAGTGCTCTAATGTTGTGGAGTAGAGTTGTGCTCTGGATTTCGGTGAATTTTTGGAGAACCATTTTGTTGAGTAGGATCCGGAAATTGGTTTGATGTTGGTCTAGATTATTTCAAGAAGCATCAGCAAGAGTTAAGCTGATCAGGAAGGATGAAGTGACTCAGGATCGTCAGGAGAGTTATACAGTTAAGATTGATGGAATTTGGAAATTGAAGTTAAAATTGGATATTGTTTAAGTTTTTCTCCGATCAAAGGAGATATAAGAGTTGGTAGGATGGGAAAGCTAGCTTCGGAAGTATTATGAGATTTTTCTGTGTTCTCAAGAGAATTAGTTCTTTGATATATAGGATTGAGTTGCCAGTTCGGATAACTGGAATTCATTTTATTTCACGTATCTCTGAGGAATATGTGTATGATTCATCGAGTGATGAAATCAGCAGTTCAGAAGGATTTGGAAGTTGAGTTGGTTTTGAGTTTAGTCTGATATTTTGTTCAGATTTGTGATCTAGATGGGAAGGAGTTCTAGATTTTTGTAGATAGTTAGTTAAGATCCTGTAGAACGAGTATCCCAGTATATATATATACTTGGGGAAAACTCGAGGAAATTCTATCCAGAATTTTGACTGGATAGTTAAATTTGTTTGATTAAATGGTTGCAATGATTGATAGTGTATGATTGATTGTGTGATTGCTGTTTAAAATTAAAAAAAAATTCTGGGTTATTAAATTATCTTTGCTTTTAAATTTCGGGGACGAAATTATTTTAAGGGGGGAGGAATGTGATATCCCGGAATTTTGGCAATATCAATTTAATAATCTTTATTAATAATTAAATTGATTTGATGATTTTATTTTATAAAATTGACAAGTTTATTCATTTTAAAAGGTTAATAATATTTTAAATTGGCAAATTTATTTCTTTTGAAAACTAATAACATTTTAATATTGGAAATATTTATTAATATCTTTTCTAACAATTTTAAATTGGGAAGTTTTATCTTTCTAAAACTAATATAAGTGTTTATATTTATAATGTATATATATAGGTATATATATTATAAATAGGGAGTCTTTAATTAAATAAAAGGATAAGTTTTCAAATTATAATATATATGTATATATATATATATTGTTATTTGAAGTTATGTATTAAATTCAATAGGATAATTATCAAGCTAATGTTAAAAGTACTTTTCATTTAGAATATATATATATATTTGTATATATTGAAATGGAAAAGTATTGGATTTAAATTTAATTATGATGTTTTCAAACTTTAATATATATATATATATAATTTGTAATTTGGTTTAATACTTTTGAAAATGATATTTTAAGATTTAAATAACAAGAATAATTTCTTATTTAAAAATATATATGTAAGCTTAAGTTTAAATAAGATTTAAATAAGAAGTTCATTTATTTTAATAATCTTTTCTCTTTTAAAATTCAATTGTTTTTAACATTCTTTCCTTTTTAAAATTCAAAATGGTTTGTAAAAATATATATAGTTAAGCTCAATTTCTCAAGCATTTATAAATATGTTATATATATTTGATCAAAGTATAAGTTATTTTAAATAATAGTTTTTCACATTTGTATATATATAGAAATCTTAAAGCTTATTTATAAAAGGATAAATACATTTTTATACATATAGATATTTTTAAATATACATGTAGGATTTAAATAAATCAAATGTAAAAAGGAATTAATACTTGTAGATTAATTAAAAAACAAGAATGTACACTTGTTAGCATATTAGAGTGGTGTGAAGACATTTGTAAGAAAATAAGTAATTTGTAATTTAAATAGCATATGTGTAAGTTAACTAAAAGGGACAAGTGGCTTAATTTATCTTTTTGGAAATTAAAGTCATAAATAAATAATATAGGAAAGAAGAAAATCTGTTTTCACTTTCAGTTAAGACTATCTTCTTCTTTCTCCACTAATACAATTCGAATCAAAATGCTAAGAAAAATGAAAGACCTGAAAATCAAAAGAAAACCTGGAAACTAAAATTCAAAGCAAAAGGAGTTAATCTGGAAATGAATCAGAGGCAAGCAACTTCATCAATTCAAATGCAAGATGTAAACTTCAACATGCAATTCAGATTTCAATAGCAACTAAATTTAAAGATCAACATCAAGTTTAAATTCAACAAAGCAAAAAGAAATCAAATTTGAAAATCTGGAAAAGCCTGGAAAACAGCTTCTATTCTCTGTTCTCTGACATATCTGGTGAGTAAACTTTAAACTTAAAAACAGTTTTAAAAATCTGTTATGATGGATGCATGTGATGGATGTTTTGTGTAAAGTGTGTTACTTAGTATATGATATGAATGCATGCTTAAATATCTGAAATGTATGTATGTCTGTATATATACAAAATCTGTCTCTCTGTTTATAAGTTCTGGTGAGTAACAAATGTTTTTAAAATATAAATATATAGTTGTTTACTTGATCATCTTCAGATATAAATATGCCTGTGGAGATGTTTTAAGCTCTGTGAACATATATGTAAATGTTTGTGTTATGGTCTGGATATTCTCTTGTTTCAATTCCAGGTTCTAAACCTATTCACAAATCAAACACTCATGATTTCATCTTCATTGTACCTGAGTTTTAGAGCTATATAGGTTGTTATATCTTAGAATACAAACTGGTTTAAGTATAAACAACTTGAGTTGCATCTGGAACAAAAAAAAATACAGAGTACACTTAAAAAGTTAAAATCCAACCATCAAAATTCTTAGATTCAGGCATATGAATCGATTTCTTATACTTAAATATGATTTTTAAAAACAAATTTTATAATTTTAGAATAAGCAAAAAAGAGCAGTTTGGGTTTACCTGTGTTAAGCAATTCGAGTTGCCTCGGTCGATCTAGGGGGCTGGAAGTGTCGAGTTTCCTCCAATGGGTAGAGGAGTGATCGGTTGAGCTCAGAAAAATATTGGATGGCGGTAATTTTCATCGTGGTGGCAGCGGTGACGTTTTCGTGTCCAGAGCCCTAGTTTTTGATAGGCTTAGAAAATTTGTCGTCGTGAATTTTGTGGGGAATCGAGTGCAATGAAACACTAGGATATGGTGGCGAGGGAGTTCGTCGAGGTGTGTATGAATTTTCACGTCGCCTGATGGTAGGGGTCGCCGGGACGAGGAGGTTTTGGCCAGAGTTGTTTACCAGGAGGAGTTCGAGAGTGTTCGATTTTGGTTGGAGCTTCGTGGCGCAGTTTTGTGGGTCGGAGTTGTCTTGGTGGTGGTTCGCCGAGGTGTCTGGAGGATCACCAGAGGTAGCGGCGGCGGGAACTACGTGTGCACGTGCACGAGCTTGTTCGTGTGCATCTGGAGTTTTGAATTGGGGAAGAAGGCTGGAACGCGAGTTTCCATCGGGGTTTTGAGTTTTTTTTCTCGAAGCAGGAAATGGGTTAGGGGATACTCGGTTTCATTCGAGTATTTAGAAGATGGACGCGAGATTCTGAGGGGTTTTCGCGAGTTTGGTCTGTTTACTCGGAGCTGACGTGGGTTTTGTTAAGGGTTGTTCGAGTTTCTTTTTAAAGCTTGAATTCGTTCGAGTTTAACAGTTTTAAAATTGAAGTTTCAAAAGGATTTTAAAATTCAACAGTAATGTTTTAAAAGTTTAAACGAAAGTTAAACAAGTTTTTACTTATGAACTAAATTTGTTTCAAGTTAAGTTTCAAACAAGTTTTTATATTTTAAAATATAAAAGTTTTAAAATAGAATAAGTTTTTAAGATTTAAAGGTTTAATTTAAAATGTGTTTAATAATTTATTGATTTCTAAATCTTATATTTTTAATTTAATTAAGGTTTAATGATTAAGATTTAGTAATCAATTAAAATAAGAATTGTCTTAAGTATTCAAAATGTTGATTTAATTAAAGTTAATTAAATTTGAAAAGGAAATTTAGATAAATTAAATTATTTTAATTATCAAGTGTTATTGGTAAATAATTGATTTAATTAAGATAATAGTTTCTTAATTAAGAATCTTTAATATAGTAAGTTAAGAATCTTTAATATAGTAAGTTAAGAATCATTTAATTAAATTTAAATGATTAAGTTTAATTAATTAATTTGTGATTAATTAGAGATAATCATTTATAAATTAATTTAGTATAATTACTTGTTGAAGTAATTAAGGAATAATTACTGGATGTAATTTAGTAAAGATAAATATTTAATAAAGTAATTAGAGGATAATTATTTTATGAAAGTAATTAAATAAGAAGTGATTAAGGTTAATTACTTAGTGTTATTAAATTAAGTTAATTAAAGGATTAAGATTAATTATAAAGTAATTAATTATTTGTTAAGGTAATTAATTAAAAGGTAATTAATTAATGGAAGTAATTAAAGGAAGTTAATTACTGGGTTAGATTAATCAAAGATGATTAATAATTATGGATTAATTAAGAATAATTACTTAATGTAATTAATAAATAATTAAAGGTGTAATTAAGGATCATTAGTTTATAATTAATGATGTGATTAAGAGTTGATTAATTAAGATTAATTAATCAAATGATAAGTGATTAATTGTAATTAATTAAGAGATGAAGTAATTAATTTACTTCACTTTAAATTAATTAAAGATAAAGATAGTTAATTTAATTCATTTTAAATTAATTATGTTGTGATTAAGTAAATCATTGCTTATATAAGAATGGATGACATTGATTGTCCTGAATGGATGTAATCTCAGAAATGAGATAAATAATGTTGTATGGTATGAATGTTTGGTTGTATTATGATGGTAATATAGATTAACTATTGTGATGTTGATATGGATTACCTATTGGTTATGAATCATCTGTTTAATTGATAATGTGATTATCAATTGTGAATTGTGAATTATCTATCTGTATAGATAAGTTAAATTGTTTAAACCTTTAAAACAACTTGGCCTTAAAAGATACGTTTTGGATTTCGATGAGACCGGGATCGGGTTTCTGTATACCGGTATTCCAGGTCTGGAGACCCGAATACCACATCGATCCAAATTAACGATAGGTCGTGAATCTCAAGTGAAGATGAAGATTCAAAGTGCAAGGGTTATTGTCGTTAACTCTGAGGGTGATTCCAAAACGAGTGTAACGAGATAATGCCTTCGGTTTCGTTCGAACCCGGAACGAACTTGTATGGATTGAATGCTTTCAGCACATCGTCAGGCGGACGATGAGCATTCTAAGTGATATGTTCTGATTAAAGGTAATCGTAACCTCAAGCCTCATCAACCGGGAATGGCTAAAACAGGGGAGGTGCAGCAAGGCTTCGTGGGTAGCGCCCACTGAGAGCAAGATAGATCCCTGTCTAGAGGTCCCTTTCTATATTTCGGCTTAGTGGGTAGTTGGAACTGCAGCCAACTATGGGGTTGTCTTGTTCGGGATTATCCAGTAAGGGATGGTTCCGGCTTTGTGTTGCAGGGGAGCGGGCGTACTCCTCGGTACGGTGATCTAGGCCACGTACTGTGACGGGCGGTACCCCAGTAGCCCTGCCATTGTATGGAATCCAAAATCCAATAAGTGCCAACGGACTTGATTGTATAACCCACTTTGTGGCTAGTATGCTGGAATTTAATAATGTAACAATTTCAGCTATTTCATATTTACTTGAAAACCCTAGACCCTATTATAATACAATCAGATTTCCTATCAAATGTTTTAGTTAGCGTAAGGTAAAAACTTACCCATGTTTATTTGTGGGGAGTCTTACGTGACACTTTTGTTTCCAAAGGTTTTCAAAGTTAAGCAATTTAACCGTTTACTCACACCAGACCCATGTCTGACCCAAGTGTTTATTTTCTGTTTTATTAAACTCTTGGGTACTCAAATTTGTATGAGTAGTCAAGGGGATTCAGGTTAGTCTTGACGAATACTGGAGGAGCTGTGGAGCAGGAGGCTTCAGCGTGTAGATATATAGAGTTTCCACTGTGATGATGTATTGTATTTATGTACTTGTGTTGTATAATAGACAGAAGTTTATAACTGTCTATTCTGTGATGTATAAGTTGTGTACTCTGATGTATATGATACTATGTAATATCTTATGTGATATAATATATTTCTCGTTCCGCTGTGAGATTTCTGATGTGTTGTTGTTCTTTCTTCTTTTCTTTTCTTCTTCTATCCCTTTCTTTCTTCATAATGATGCGTCTTTCTGGGCAGAGAAGGGCGGGTTGTTACAGTTTGGAACTATGATTGAACTATGGTGTGTAGTTCGGGAAATTCTCAACTCGGGGACAAAGTTGAGGTAGAGTTTCTAGGTTTAAGGTTAGAACAATCAGGTAAGTGATAGTCGCAAGTTTACATTGCTTTTGTAAGTGGACAATTATTTAAGCTTAGTAGAAATCTTTAGGGCAGTAGTAGGTAAGTATTGCCGAAGTTGGGTAAATTTGTGTGTTGCTTCTACTTATACATTTACTTTATTATTGTATGTGTTACAATTTTTATTACTTTGTGAATTTATAATAAACCCTATTCACCCTTTCTACCTCCTTTAGGGTTAATTCGATCCTACACTTTCAGCACCACCCATCTATTGGAAGTCATTTTATCTCTTTTTAAAATAAGTAATCGATGAAATAGATAGGTTTAGATGAGATTTCATGCGGGCTAGGGATAACTTCAATGGTAAGTTAAAGTGTCTCATTAGTTGGGATTCGGTTTGTAAATCGAAAAACGAGGGAGGATTGGGGATAATTAATTTCAATAACCTTAATATTTTCTTATTAGGGAAACGATTATGGAAGTTTAATAATAACAACGATAACTTAATCCAAAAATAACTAATTTCTAATCAATTTTATGGAGGCTCTTATAACTTACACTAATTGACATTTAACAACCATAATAATTTGTCATGCTTTTGGAAATCGGTTTTCAACGGCCTGGATACTTTTAAACTAGATATTGGTAACGTAGTCCATTAGGAGGATCTCTATTATTCCTCTTAAATATAACAACCAACCGACAGTGGGGTAACGCCCACCGTAGCATACATCGGTACCTGTGTTCTACTTTTACGGCCAGCCTCTCGACTGGACCAACCCCGTGGGACATGTAGGAGTAAAAGTCATCCATTCTCTACCAAACCCAGAAATGAGAACCCCCTATCATGCTGCACCCTCCGAGTGCCAAAGTAAACACACATGTCAACTCAAACCATTCAAATGGGAGGATTGTTAATGGGGTAAATAAGAAAATAAGAGAAAAGAAGGGAAAAACAAAACATAGAATCTCACAGCGGAATGAAAAAATATAATAATTAAATAAACAGTTCATGAAGTTGTTTTACAAATAACATTTGATACACTTTTACAATACAGATCAGATCATACATACAGCAGGAATAAATAAATAATGCAGCAGAACAACGTGATGCAGTGGAATAAATGCAATAAATAGTAATAATATACTAAATCTTCATCTTCGTCCTCTAGTAAAATAGTCTTCAATGTGCTGAAATACTCAGGCTGGCCCGAGCGTAATGAAAAGACAAAACATTCGAGTCAGAACTAAAAGATCTTATGTAAGTTAAATAATAATAAAATAAATATGAGTGTAACGGCTTCAGAGATGTTTAGGGGATTTTACATCTCCTATCCAGTGTATGACGTGCGTGCAATAACTTAAGAGATGTTCGGGATTCCATCTCCTAAGGATCCGTTAAACTATCTACATATGTGATATAATACGCTATTATAATATGTCTACAGTAAAGTAAAGTATTAAAATCGCGTTAAGGCATTACCCATATCCCCCTTAACACATTTTTATAAATGTAGTAGTCTATACAGTACCGTAATCCTCCGTAAACTAGAGGGCTATCAGAGGGCACTCCATAGTGTACGACACAAACCAGACTCGTAGTGGCAATGCCCAGGGTAGGATACTACCGTTTTATGGATACGGACTGGTGGTAACGCATAGCAGCTACTACCGCCCACCTCGAGACACACTCCCATAATCAAATCAAAGGGTGGCCACCAATCAATCACAAAGTAACAGATATGATATCGAAGAAATGTGCCCGATCGAAGGAGCAACCTCACTTGGCCTGGCGTGGCTCCTGTTTTAGTCATATCAAGCTGACCCGAGGGGGTCAGGACTGGGTTCATACCTCACACAGTAGTGTTCGCCAAACCATCCTACTTCATTTTGGATTCTTCACCACGTGCACAATTGTTAAAGTGGTTTTCGGTATTGGTAGGGAGTAGACAATATCTAATCCTGGTCTCTTTAACAACCAAATGCTTATTTCACACCAGTTGGTTCTTTTACATTTCCAAAACCGATTCATAATTGATATCAAAATATCATATTCACTTCAAAAATCATATCACTTTCGAGATCATATTCACTTTCGAAATCATTATCCACTTTAAATCATATTCATTTTCAAAATCATAACCACAAACTAGGTTAAACCATCATATTAAAATATTCTCATTTAAATCAATTAAATCTAAATCATAACATTTCCAACTTTAAACAGTTTGGATATTGAAAGTAGTTTATATATAGGAATAGTTATACATTAAAAATAGTTTATATTTTTAAAATAGGTTATAGATTAAAATAGTATATATCTTAGAAATAGTTTATATATTAAAAGTTGATTATAAATTTAAAATAATATATATATATTAAAGTAGTTTATATTTTAAAGATAGGTTATAGATTAAAATAGTTTATATATTAGAAATAGTTTATATAATACAATAGTTAATGTATTAAAAATTATCAATATATTAAAATGGTTTATATAAGAAAAAGAGTTTATATGTTAAAAGAGTTTATATCGAAAATAGTTTCAAATTTATTGTTTCTTCCAATTCCACAAATCAATTCAAATCAACTTTAGTTCCAAAAATTCAATTTAAATCAATCTCAGTTCAAGGATTTCAATTCAAAAGGCTAAAGGTTTCAATTCAAATTCTCATATAAAACCATTTCAATTTATATTGATTTCAAATCCATGTTCGAACTATAAATTTAAACCACTTCAAATTCAATAGGTTTCAAAGTTTAAATATCCAAACATTTACAATAACTCAATTTTTGATAAATTTCATTTATATTTCAAAATTCAACTTTAAGATTTCAATTTAAATTCTTTAAACAATTTATTTAAACCAATTTCAATTTCAACGTTTTAAAGCTTAGATTTTGGAAATAATTCAGTTCATATAAATCAAATTTTATGTCATAATATCATTTAACTGGATTCAAAATTTAAGGATTTAAAATCGTTTAATTTAACCAATCCAGTTTCCATATATAATTTTCTACCCTATGGTCAAGTGATATGGATGTATATCATTTCAACCCACAATAAATTTAAATTTACAGGTATGTATCATTTCAACCTGCAATCCCGAGTAAAATTCAAAATCCATAAAATCGCTCGAGTTTATCATTTCAACCCATAACGATTTTTCCTAATCTATAAGACCATTCTGGTATGTATCATTTCAACCCATAGTGATTTTTCTAACAATAACTAAAGGAACTTGCAGTGTGATAACAACATATAATAAACATAACATCAAATCATCCAAAATGTTAATAATCAAGCATCCATCACAATCACCATTTAAATCAACCAATCAATCACAACAATTAACTAGTTATCAATCGGGTATTTAACAAACAATTTAAATTCCAATATTAATTTAAAATGGCAATTAAGTTCAATATAAATTCAAATTAAATTTAAATAACAATTTTAAAATACCAAACAGCAATGGATAAATTTCTAATCACATCATAAATTTAATTTAACCAACATAAGATGATTCAGTATTTGTGAGTGGGTTAAAACACTCACCTTTGATATCAAATCGATTAAAAATCCAATTAAGGCCCAAAATTCTAACAGTCTCAGAATGCAGCCAAACCAGTTTTATAATGTCCGGAATTTCGATACGATCACAAGGGAGAAAACTGCGCGTAAATCCGAGCTCGTATGAAAAAGTTATGCTAGTTAGAAGATTATAAATTAAAATTAAAATTAAAATAATAAAGGGCAATTACGTAAATATGCTATCACCTCAGAACCCTAGCCATATGCAAACAATAATGCACGAACCCACGACAAAGCACAACCACCACCTTTCCATCATTGCCGCACGCCGCCTCAGCCAAACTCCGACCAATCAAACACTGCCGCCGTGTCATTCACCTCATGTCGCCCACCTGGACAGCACGCGGTATTCTCATAGCACCCCTAGGCGGTGTGCCGCCGCCACCCCATCGAAGCCAATTTTGGCGATTTCTAACATCACTGACAAGAAACAACCGCATGGATCGAACGACCTCAACCTCCTCTATGCAGCAGCGCCTCCCGATCGTCCTATCGACGAAGATCCACCGTCGAATTGAAACCCTAGCAATGGACGACCGAGGATAAATCGTCGATTTCTAGCCAAACCGAGAATCAATTGCAAAAACGAATTGCAGATCTAGGTTACGCTCGTCGAGAGCTTCGAAACGGTATATTATATGGCATAGTTGGAGGAGGCTAAATTTTTGAAATTGATTTGAAATTTGAAATTTGAAATTAGGGTTTTAGAAAATAATTCTATTTATATAGACAAGGATAGATAAGGACGAATGGATAGATCGAAACGATTACGCGAACCCGAAAAGCCCGTTCCGCTTCCGAAACGAAAATATATCATCCCATATATCGAAATATAGGTTTTCGATATTTTCAAACTCAGTGGAACTAGTTTCAAACCCAAATTCCATTGTATACAGAAGTTAGCTTTTAAAATCAGCTTATTTTAATTGAATTCATTAAATTGATTTCTACGCGTTTTGAGCCCGCACGATCAAACGATAAGTCCGATCGTTAGGAAACTTGAAATCCTACAATAATTCAATGTTACGGATTCGATGAAACTGGTTTCATCGAAATCCGAGACATTGGCAAAATGACTAATTTTCACGTTAATTAAATAAATTATTATTAAATTGACTTAGTCACTTTTAAATTCAATTTTAGAAGTTAACAATTTTATCAGTCTTGATTACATAGAAATTAATAATCTTTTAAATAAAATTTTCCATGTCAAATCCAATATTTAAATATTGCACTAATTACAGCGTTCAATTACAACTGTAATAAAACCTCAGTTAATTATATTTTAATTTCAATCAAATTCTTATATTTTGATTTCACTCATATCATCCAATCAACAATATCTTATGAATTTTATTAACATAAGTTTACATTTTATTACTTTCATTATTTTACAGTTATCATCTTTTGCCATATTAATTATAATATTCCAATTTCATTAATTACATTAATTACCAATTTAATTCCTTATTTACAATTATAACCCAATTAACTTTACAATTATTTCAATTGATTGAAATTTACATTAAAATAGCTGTCAATAACATTCAAACAACATTATTAAATCAAATTCTAATTATTTCCCTCATTAATACATCATAAATTTTATTTCTTACAATATTAAATTTCCAAATCTTATTTAATTTAATATTTTTAATTATCAAAAATTACGAGTCATTACACTCTCCCCTACTTAAAACTTTTCGTCCTTGAAAAGGGAAAAGAAGGAATTAAGAAACTTGGCATAAATTTATTCAAAATGTTCAATTTATAAACACTTTAACTTACATAATTAAGTTTTAAATAAGATATATCAATTTATAAACAATTAAATCTTTCGTATTCAAGTTTAATAAAAGTTTGAAAATATTTTCACTTTCAAAAAAAAATTTCTAATTCATGAAAAATTTCGGCAGAGTCTCCTTTGTACAGATAGGTCCAAAAAAATAATAATATCAATAATTACAATATATATATATATATATATCATATTTCAATAATAAAATATCCCAAACCATGGGAAAAACAATAAAATATTGCCATAAAACCGTAATCCGAAAACGTACCTATTTGTCGGGCAAACAAACTTTATTTATGAAACCAAAAGTAGTAGCTATTGCTTCCATAAACCTGTATTCCACTTATATAATCCAAAATAGTGAGAATTATGTACAAGAGAAATATTTAGTTGTTTCAATTAGTAACAAAAGCAAATCAACACAAAACATATGAAACAAAACAGTACAACCATTATATGCAACAAAGAAATCAACCATACATCCATAGCAATCAAACTAATGGTTTGTTCGGTTTCAGAAACTTCTCATCGTTCAAGGGTGATAAGTAACTACCAAGTATACCTTACACTCAACAGCCTTTGGTAATTTCTTAATAGATTATTCATACAGCCTCAAACAAATCGAAGTATCATTTCTCAACTTCCCTTAAGCCAAAACAACAAAAAAATTAAATATATTTTAAGTTTATTCTATTGGTTCCTTTTCACATTATTAACCTCGAATTTATTTTAAATTCTCATTTATTTATACAATGTCATCTTTTATTAGTTACATTCATTTACTTACATAAATTATTTCACATTCAATCTCTGAAGTCATTAATAAATCAATTCTTGAAATATTATATAAGTTTCCTTGTAATTTAGTTCACATTCATTTACTTATATAACTTGATTTTAATTTAATATTAATATTCATTTCAACTATTTCTTAACTTTATAATTATTTACGTAAATAGTATTCACCTTTACTATTCAACCTAATCATTAGCATTTCAAAACATTAACTTATGCTTATAACATTTCTTGTACATCAAAATTCTTATTTATAGAAATAATTCCATTTGAACACTTTCATTACTCAAGTTTTACTTGTATAATATTCTATTACATATTCCTATTTAACATTACAAATTCTTAAACATTTCTAGTAAGTTATATATATTTTTTAAGAATGTAATTGAATGTTACACAAGTTTATCTTATTCATTTTAGTTAACAAAATGTTAAATAATTACATCTTCTAAATTTTCATATCTTTTGATTTACAAGTTACAAATTTCCAATTTCTTATATATTTCATTAATCACTTAGCATCTAATTTATTATTTTTCAATTTAGAAGTTTCCAACTATTAAAATAGTTAAGATTTCATTTCATTACAATAATTGAAATCCCTAATATATAGAAAACTTAAGAACTAAATACCGGGTTTATTTCAAATCATTTTGAAATAATATATATTCATATCCTTCATATATATATATATCAAATCATACTTAAGAAAATAAAATTAAGATTTGTTTATCAAGACAAATGTGTAGCAAGGCTACTAAGTGGCCTCCTCCACTTTGAGACTCAAAAATGAATGTCGATGATGCGGTCGTTATCACCGAAATTATTTTCCAGCGATAGAGAGGGGAGTACATAACTTATTTCCATTTAAAAATCTTTTAAAACATTTCTTTCAAATACATATTTCTATCAAAATACTTCCAAATAATACTAATATTACATCCTGAAAATATTTCGAAAACTAATTTCAAACATCCTGAAACTTAAGTTCTCAAATTTCTAATTAAATTCATTTTATTTATAAATCCTATTTTGCAACCAATATTTATAAAATTTCAATTCCTAACAAAATATATCACATATAACTATACCCATTTATAAAATTTATTCTTTTATATACAAAATATAATACTAGGTTAACTTATTTTATGTACCTATATTTCAAACAATATTGTGTCGGTCTGCCCTATTTAGTGTTTAGAAATCCCTATCGATGCCATAGCGTCCTATGTACCGAACAGAATTTATAAATACAAAACAGAACAAATTAACATAAAATAAAAACATTTTTATAACACTAACAAATACGCTCTTATATATATGCACTCAGACAACTCATTCTAAGGTATTACTACTCTATCTCTAATGAGTCAGACCCCACAAAGCTAAGGTTATCGCTAAACCAAAGCTCTGATACCAGATGTAACAACCAACCGACAATAGGGTAACTCCCACCGTAGCATACATCGGTACCTGTGTTCTGCTTTTACGGCCAGCCTCTCAACTGTGTGGGACATGTAGGAGTAAGAGTCCTCCGTTCGCTACTAAACCCAGAAGCGAGAACCCCTATCATGCTACACCCTCCGAGTGCCAAAGCAGATACACATGTCGACTCAAACCATTCAAAGGGGAGGATTGTTAATGGGGTAAATAAGAAAATAAGAGAAAAGAAGGGAAAAAAAACACAGAATCTCACAGTGGAATGACAAAATAAAATAATTAAATGGATAGTTCATGAAGCTTTTTACAAATAACATTTGATACACTTTTACAATACAGATCAGAGTCATACATACAGCAGGAATAAATTAATAATCCAGCGGAACAACGTGGTGTAGTCGAATAAATGCAATAAATAGTAATAATATACTAAATCTTTGTCTTCGTCCTCTAGTAAAATAGTTTTTAATGTGCTAAAATACTCCGGCTGACCTGAGCATAATGAAAAGACAAAACACTCAAGTCAGAACTAAAAGATCTTATGTAAGTTAAATCAAATAAATATGAGTGTAACGGCTTCAGAGATGTTTACGGGATTTTACATCTCCTATCCATTGTATAACGTGCGTGTAACAACTTAAGAGATGTTCGGGATTCCATCTCCTAAGGATCCGTTAAACTATCTACATATGTAATACAATATGCTATTATAATATGTCTACAGTAAAGTAAAGTATTAAAATAGCGTTAAGGCGTTACCCATATCCCCCTTAACACATTTTTATAAATGTCGTAGTCTACACAGTACCATAATTCCTCCGTAAACTGAAGGGCTATCAGAGGGCACTCCATAGTGTACGACACAAACCAAACTCGTAGTGGGCGCGATAAGGCATATGACAAGGCATGCAAGGCAATGCCCAGGGTAGGATACTACCGTTTTGCGGATCTAGACTAGTGGTAACGCATAGCAGCTACTACCGCCCACTTCGAGACACACTCCCATAATCAAATCAAAGGGTGGCCACCAATCAACCACAAAGTAACAGATATGGTATCGAAGAAATGTGCCTGATCGGAGGAGCGATCTCACTTGGCCCAGTGTGGCTCCTGTTTTATTCATATCAAGCTGACCCGGGGGGGTTAGGGCTATGTTCATACCTCATACAGTAGCGTTCGCCAAACCATCCTACTTCATTCTGGATTCTCTACCATGTGCAAAGTTGTTAAAGTGGTTTTCGGTATTGGCAGAGGGTATGACAATATCTGATCCCGGTTTCTTTAACAACCAAACGCTTATTTCACACTGGTTGGTTCTTTTACATTTCCAAAACCGATTCATAATTGATATCAAAATATCATATTCACTTCAAAAATCATATCACTTTTGAGATCATATTCACTTTCGAAATCATTATTCACTTTAAATCATATTCATTTTCAAAATCATAACCACAAAATAGGTTAAACCATCATATCAAAATATTCGCATTTAAATCAATTAAATCTAAATCATAACAGTTCCAACTTTAAACAGTTTGGATATTGAAAGTAGTTTATATATTAGAATAGTTATACATTAAAAATAGTTTATATTTTTAAAATAGGTTATAGATTAAAATAGTATATATATTAGAAATAGTATATATATTAGAAATAGTTTATATATTAAAATATATATATTAAAAGTTGTTTATAAATTTAAAATAATATATATATTAAAATATGTTATATTTTAGAAATAGGTTATAGATTAAAATAGTTTATATATTAGAAATAGTTTATATATTAAAATAGGTTATATATTAAAATAGTTAATGTATTAAAAATTATTTAAAATAATAAAATGGTTTATATGAGAAAAATAGTTTATATGTTAAAAGAGTATGTATGTTAAAAGAGTTTATATCGAAAATAGTTTCAAATTTATTGTTTCTTCCAATTTCATAAATCAATTCAAATCAATTTTAGTTCCAAAAATTCAATTTAAAACAATCTCAGTTCAAACGATTTCAATTTAAAAGGCTAAAGGTTTCAATTCACATTCTCATTAAAACCATTTCAATTTATATCGATTTCAAATCCATGTTTGAACTACAAATTTAAACCACTTCGAATTCAATAGGTTTCAAAGTTTAAATATTCAAACATTTACAATAACTCAATTTTTGATAAATCTCATTTATATTTCAAAATTCAACTTTCAATTTAAATTCTTTAAACAATTTATTTAAACTAATTTCAGTTTCAACATTTTAAAGCTTGGATTTTGGAAATAATTCAGTTCATATAACTCAAATTTTATTTCATAATACCATTTAACTGGATTCAAAATTTAAGCATTTAAAATCATTTAATCTAACCATTCCGGTGTCCGTATATAATTTTCTACCCTATGGTCAAGTGGTACGGATGTATATCATTTCAACCCGTAATAAATTTAAATTTACGGGTAAACCCGCAATCCCGAGTAAAATTCGAAATCCATAAAATCGCTCGAGTTTATCATTTCAATCCATAACGATTTTTCCTAATCTATAAGACCATTCAGATATGTATCATTTCAACCCATAGTGATTTTCCTAACAATAACTAAGGGAACTTGCAGTGTGATAACAACATATAATAAATATAACATCAAATCATCCAAAATGTCAACAATTAAGCATCCATCACAATCACCATTTAAATCAACCAATCAATCACAACAATTAACTGGTTATCAATCATGTATTTAACAAACAATTTAAATTCCAATATTAATTTAAAATGGCAATTAAATTCAATATAAATTCAAATTAAATTTAAATGACAATTTTAAAATACGAAACAACAATCAATAAATTTTAATCACATCATAAATTTAATTTAACCAACATAAGATGATTCAGTATTTGTGAGTGGGTTAAAACACTCACCTTTGATTTCAAATCGATTAAAAATCCAATTAAGGCCGAAAATTCTAACGGTCTCAGAATGCAGCCAAACCAGTTTCATAATGTCCGGAATTTCGATACGATTACAACGGAGAATACCGCGCGTGAATCCGAGCTCGTATGAAAAAGTTATGCTAGTTAGAAGATTATAAATTAAAATAATAAAAAGCAATTACGTAAATATGCTATCACCTCAGAACCCTAGCCGCATGCAAACAATAATGCACGAACCAACGACAAAGCACAGCTGCCACCCTTCAATCGTTACCGTACGCCGCCTCAGCCAAACCCCGACCAACCAAACACTGCCGATGTGCCCTCCACCTCCTACCGCCTGCCTAGACACTACGCGGCCATCTCAGAGCACCCCTAGGCGGTGCGCCGCCGCCGCCACTTCGAAGCCAATTTTGGCGATTTCTGACATCACTGACAAGAAATAACCCATGGATCGAAAGCCCTCAGCCTCTTCTACGCAGTAGCGCCTCTCGATCATCTTATCGACGAAGATCCACCGTCGAATTGAAATCCTAGCAACGGACGGTCGAGGATAAATCGTTGATTTCTGGCCAAACCGAGAATCAATTGCAAAATCGAATTGCATATGTAGGTTACACTCGTCGAGAGCTTCGAAACGTATATTAATGGCATAGTTTGAGGAGTTTGAATTTTTGAAATTGATTTGAAATTTGAAATTAGTGTTTTAGAAAAGAAGTCTATTTATATAGACAAGGATAGATAAGGATGAATGGACTGATCGAAACGATTACGCGAACCCGGAAAGCCCATTCTGTTCCCGAAATGAAAATATGTCATCCCATATATCGAAATATAGATTTTCGATATTTTCAAACTCAATGGAACTAGTTTCAAACCCAAATTCCATTGTATACAGAAGTTAGCTTTTAAAATCAGCTTATTTTAATTGAATTCATTAAATTGATTTCTACGCGTTTCGAGTCCGTACGATCAAATGATAAGTCCGATCGCTACAAAACTTGAAATCCTACAATAATTCACTGTTACAGATCCGATGAAACTAGTTTCGTCGAAATTCGAGACAGTGACCAAAATGGCTAATTTTCACGTTAATTAAAGAAATTATTATTAAATTGACTTAATCACTTTTAAATTCAAATTTAGAAGTTAACAATTTTATCAGTCTTGATTATATAGAAATTAATAATCTTTTAAATAAAATTTTCCATGTCAAATCCAATATTTAAATATTGCACTAATTACATCGTTCATTTACTACTGTAATAAACCCCCGTTAATTATATTTTAATTTCAATCAAATTCTTATATTTTGATTTCACTCTTATCATTCAATCAACAATAACCTATGAATTTTATTAACATAAGTTTACATTTTATTACTTTCATTATTTTACATTTATCATCTTTTACCATATTAATTATAATATTTCAATTTCATTAATTACATTAATTACCAATTTAATTCCTTATTTACAATTATAATCAATTAACTTTACAATTATTTTAATTGATTGAAATTTACATTAAAATAGTTGTCAATAACATTCAAACCACATTATTAAATCAAATTCTAATTATTTCCCTTATTAATACATCATAAATTTTATTTTTTACAATATTAAATTTCCAAATCTTATTTAATTTAATATTTTTAATTATCAAAAATTACGGATCGTTACAGCTCTTATGGTAGAATTTACAGAACTCTACGATATCTGTAATTTTAAATATGATTCAAAAGTCCATATACCTAATCTGAACTTTCCTTGAGAGTTTCAACCATGCACCAGAAGGAACAATTTTCTATCAGTTTGCTCTTCTATGTGCCAAATTAAAAATTTATAACACAAACAATAATAGTAATACCAAATTTTGGTATTGCGATATGAAAAACGAGTTGACATCCAACGTATTTTACAAATTCCTAAATTTCACAGGAATTAAATCTAATCTTTTTAAATTTATGTGGAAAGCAATTGCATCGCCTAAATTCAAGCTAAAAATGTTTTTAATATTACATGGGAAACTTAATATCATCAAACTCTTAAAAAAGAAGAATATGTATATTGATAAAAAATGTACTTTCTGCAATATGAATCTTGAAACAATTGCACACTTATACTATGATTTTCAGTTTGCTAATCTTACGCTTAGGCACCCACTTAGAATTTTTTTGTTTTAATATTGCTTTAAACGTTCTCGATTGTGAGCTTTATTTTAATGGTCTAGGTTGAGATTTTTCTTTGCTTCTAGATGGCGATTCTTATTAGACATTATTTTCACCGTACATGATATATTTGGTTTGACAGAAATCAAATATTTTCAACAACAACAAAAATAATAATATTTCTACAACAGATAACTTAACTTATATAACCACTTTATTTTGTTATAACTGGATTTCGAACAACATTTAGCTAATAGCAATGGCTTTTAGGAGTTCCTTGAAAGGGTGCCGTATTGATAACTTACGTGAGAGAATTTTTATTAACAATAGAAATAATAATATTGTCAATGTCATCCTGCTAGATGAGAATGCACGTGATCATTCTGACTCACTACTTTTATTGGGTAACCAACCATACCTAAAGTTATAGTCCTCTAGCCTAATTGTCTTACCTAGGTTACTATATCTAGTACATGTTTTCTTTCTTCTCCTCTTGCATGTACATACAATGTATGTACGTATATATATATATATCTCTGTGTACGTGTGTTTAAGGCTTACATTATTTGTTGAGCTTTTTCAATTTTGCTGCGAAAGTGGATCGTATCAGGCGTCCTCATTCACAAGTTGAGTTGAGTACCGTTATTCTGTTGGACCCTCTATAACCTCTTTGCACTTTATTGACAGTTGATGAGGTCTTCCTCTCATCGACGCCTCATCTTCGATGTTGTAGACGGATTATGATACTCGCTCTTTTTTTAATCTTTACATGCTTTTTAGTTTTTCCTTGGAAGAGTATTTTATTTTATTTTATTTGTATGAGCTCATCGGAAAGAACCACTTACCAGATTGGTTGGTAGATTTTTTAAGAGTAGAATAAAATTAAACGATTGTTCTCCTCCTCATGGAGGATTCATAAAAAAAACCACCTAAAATGATATAAAAACCAATATATTATACTAGATATCAAATTAAGCGGATTTCTCCTTGAGAAGCAACCATTTGGTTGCTTTGACAACCACGAAGATTGTCTTCGTTGCTTTTTTAAAAAGTAACTGACCTTTAAGGGTGGGTTCGTTTGCGAAAAGAGCACGGAAAAATGACATGAAAAAGAAACGATTTGTGAAAGGAAAATGTGTTTTTTGTTACGATAAAAGACGTTGTAAAAGGTACATGGAAATGAAGTGGACAAAGAAAATAATTTGAAAGCACTAGTCGGTTCCTACCACGTGCGCATAGGTACTGAATGCAGAGTTGATATATTGTTATTAAATTGCACGGCAGTCGAGTCCTTAAATCATCCAACTTCCACTGGGGCAAAATTGTAAACAGAATTTCAATGGCTGATCAAAAGGAAGAAGTATACTCGGTGTGGGCCCTTCCACCTCCTGAAATCCGCAACCGAATCAAGATCGTTATGTCGAAGCTCCGATCTGAGTTCGAGGGACCCGAATTCGACCCACATATTACTGTTGTCGGAGCCATTAAGTTGACCCGAGAGTCTGCAATTCAGAAACTCAGGTCCGCATCCGAAACTTTGTCTTCCTACACGGCTCGTGTTTCGGCTGTTGCATGTGGGACTTTCTTTTATCAGTGTGTTTATCTCTTGATCGAACCAGAACCAAAGGTTGTTCGTTTTTTCACTATTTTACTTTTAATTTGATCGATTTACATGTTTAATCCCATTAGTTTGCTTTGTGATTTGATTTATCTACTGAGTGTAATTGATGAGTCGTTCGCATTATAGTTCAAGTGATGATGATTTATCCAGTGTACTTCAAATATAGCTAACTTGTATGTGGTATTCGTAATGGTAAATCATTCACATTACAGCGATGATGAAATTAAGATATATTTTTTCTAATAAATATCATGTGTGATAAACGCCTCAAACGAAACGTAGGAACAAAAAATGGAGAAGTGTAGTAGAATTAAAAGAAATTTAGTAGGTCTATAACTGTTTAGTTAATAAGATAGGGAGAACAATATAGCATGTTTACACAATCGGATGGTTAATAAAAAATGACGTGTTTAAATATTTAGGATCGATAATACAAGAAGACGAAGAGGTGGAAACGAATGTAACTAACCGAACAGGTTGGTTAAAATGAAAACAAGCTAGTATCATTTTATGTGATTTAAAATAACAATAAACTATAAAAATATTTTTTTATATATATAATCGAATTGTGATTAAACCAATTATATTATATGGAGCAAAATGTCGATCTTAAAAAAGAAACAAAAAATAGGTTAAATGTAGGAGGAATGAAAATGTTAAGGAAATGACATAACTAAAAAGGATAAAGTTTCAAATGAGAAAGTAAGAGAGATATTAGAAATATCACTCATAAATGAGAAAATTAGGAAAAATAGACTTAGATAACATTGACAAATACAAAGAATATGAAGCGACGCACTAGTAAGGAGAGGAGATAACATATTCATAGAAGAAGAGAGAAAAAAATAAGGCATAAATTAACATGAAACGAAAATATTGAAACAAACTTTATCCAACTAAAATATAAAATTCAGGATAGAAATTCATGGAGAAAGAGAATTCACGCGGTTGATCTCATTCATTTGAGAAAAACATAATGATGATGATGAACAAGTATCATATATTTTGGTATGGTACATCTTATTTTATTACTATACTTGGGGAACTGACATGTTTTACAGTAATCTTGAATGAAACCATAATGTTTTATAAGGTTCTTTCAAAATGTTAATTTCAACGTTTTGTAAATTTGAAACTTGGTAACCTATCAACACTTGCATTAAGATATTGCAACATAATGCAGATAAATATGTATCTCGTTCTACTAGACGAATATATATTACCACATAAATAGTTAATGGGCAAACATGTCTAAGCATAAATGATTATATTATTAAGGAACTTCAATAATACAAAACTACCACCTAACAAAGCTTACTAGATTGACTAACTAGTCTAATTTTGAGTATAGTTATTCAATCTTATTGTCTTGGAACCATAATATATCGAATGGGTTATTTGATCACGAAAATAATTTTGGAGCTGAACAAAATTGCCTAAAATGATAGGAAATAATGTGCCATAATTTTGATACGCTTTTGTTGGCCGTAGCAAGTACAACCCAACTCAAGTTACATTCATATGTTAGATAACACAACTATATAAACAAATTGTATTATGGCATATTTATGAATTTGTTATAATTATGAAATAATTAATATTTTCGTATAGTTATAACGCTTATTGTAATAACTATCATTATGAACTTATTTCACATTGTTTATGCAATTATATATTAGTATATTTCACATTCTTGTCGCCCAAAGGTATAATATTTATTTATGCGAAAAAGGATGGGAAAACATTGTCACCCTATAAATATAACATTAACAGTTCATTACATAGTACACCACCGAGTTACAAGAAATACTGCAGCTATATTATTACATACAACCACTTAAAACCAACAAAACCCATACAAAACTGTACAACCAAAATAATAAATGTTCTAATATTAACGTAGTAAAGTTTTAATTCTAGCATTTAGCGAACTCCTTGGTTTTTGTAGCTAATAAAATGCAATATTTTCTTAACAATAACCCGTTTTGACCGCTTTTGAGTCATGTTTATTAATGTTCCACATGATAATTGGTGAGTTGATTCAGACATCACAATCTACATGCCCACATCAGTGTACGGATTTATAAGTCAAGGGACCAAAATTAAGCAAATAGTTCATCTATTTAGAAAATCAAAAGCATTTGCATATCGAATAGGTTGCACTTTTTAATTTGTTTTTTATATCGGTTTTCATTTGTGTATGGAACACTTTTTATGTACCAATGTTTTCAAGAATTTCATCAGATTTGTGAAACTTGGTTTTGAATTTGATTTTTACAATGATTAGTTGGAATTATATTGTAAAAATAATAAAACGGTAATACGATATTAATTTAATCTTTATATATTATCTCTTGATTTATGTTTTTAACAATCCTGATTGTCTTTGCATATGATATTGACATTACAAGAAAAATATTGTAAAAGGAGCCCCTCCTTATTATGACAATTGGGATAGTGATATCTCTTGAATTAATAAATGGACTTGATTCTATATGATTTAATGATGTTTGTCTTTTCAAACATCATCAAATACATTGATATCTTTTAATTGTCATATTCTATCACACTTCTATATCACGTGCTTGTGTGTGCACATCATTTGTATCATGTACTGGTTTTCATCAGGAGGCTAACTTTGATAAAATGAAGTTCTTGGAAGTTTGGGTTTTACTAATTTTGGAACTTATGTATTTTGTATAGACAGAAAACAAACTGACAAGCGTTTGGAAGGTGCAAGGAGAAGTTTGATGAATTTTATCATAAAGTACACATCATATATGCATTTTTACTCCAGTGATCAATCTAAAGCATTTGCTGTGTTCAAGATTTTTAAAGTAGAGGCAAAGAGGCAAAAAAGAGAAACCTATAAAGATTTTGAAGCAACATCTGATGGTGATTATTAGGGTAGTTGCACAAAAACTGGATATAAGTTTGGACCATTTGCTAGGATTTTAAGATTACTTGACATCATTGTGCAATATTGGATGCATGTGAATTTGATCAGAATGGCATAGATGAAGAAAAAAAAAGCACACTGATAAGGCGAGAAGTATAATGAGTAATTCTTTTCTATCAATTTATACATGGTATAAACCTTTAAAGACAGTTGGGTATATTTTAAACAGTCTTAACAAAGGCCATTCCAAAAACTTTTCGATTTGGAGAATGGTTGGAATTCGAGCTTAAGACATATGTATATGTTTGAGGTTGTCATGCACTGCTTTGCATATTTAACCCATATAGTTGGACCTATGACGACACGTGTTTTCTTCATCAGTTGCACTAAAAGGTGCAAATGATTTGTTGTCCTTCAAAATCATCACTTACGGTTGATGCAAGAGGTGCTAAGTCTCTCAAATATCACATCGGTAGTGGAGCATAAATGAGATTCAACAAACTTCATATCTGTTTTCTTAGAGCAACAAGATAACGATTCTTGGACACGTTATTCATTGCACCTAATGAATTTGTAATTCCTTAGGATATCACTGACATCATTATTAAGGAAGAACCAGTCTTTAAGCATCAATTTATCCATGTCTAGTTGCACTTGTTGTTGGAAGAAACAATGTCAGAAGGTTGAAAATGATCATTGGTAGGATATCTTGTTTGAGTTGTTGCTAAAGATCTTGGCTTCGATCCCCTAGGCATACGTAATAATCATATTTTTAGAAAAACGTAAGAAGGTCAAATAGAGTGAGAAAAAAGTTTAAATAATGACTCGATCCATAAAACTGTGGATTTTACATAGTGGTAAATTAGGACGATTCTTTTTCTTTTTTCACAGGTTAATAACCAAAGATAATTTTAATTCATGATACAGTGTCATGTAGAACAAAATGAATTTAGTAACTGATAATAAAGTTCTTATATTCTGGAAATGTCTAGTGGAGCAAAGCTCATTCATTGTAAATTTTGTTCATAAAAAAAGATTATACTAGAATACCGACAGACGCAAGGCATTTGCTCTAATTCATATAAAGATTATATATATATATATATATATATATATATATATATATATATAATATCATTACATCAGTATTTCATTTTAGTTTGGAGCTACATCAAATGGTTAGTGGGAACTACATTTTGATTCGGGACCTTGACAAAGCTATGTAGATGAATCTGTCGGAAAGTTACATTATTAATAAAGTTAATCACTTAGTTTGTGAAACAAAGAAGTCCATATGCAAAATACGGATTAAAAACTAGCATTCCAACAATGGTATGTAAAATTTAATACTGAAGTTTCATTTGGTTTTAAGAGGACCGTAAAAGTCCAATATATTTATATAAACGTCGGTGGAAGCAAGTTTATCTTCATGATTTTATACGGGGATGACATTTTGCTAGTTAGTAGTGATCTAAGTTCGCTGCGCAAGGAAAATGACTTACAATGGATTTTGACACGGAGGATCGCAATGAAGTTTCTTCTGTGTTTTGTAATAAGATTCATCGTCATAGATCCAAATACTATTTTGAAATTATCTTGAAGTTCTTTTGTTGAAAGGATTGTGAAAATATTTAGTATGAAAAATCGCTCTTAAGTCTAGTGCCAATTTTTCAAGGAGGCAGCCTTAGTTTGGATTATAGTCTGAAAAATGATATAAAAAGTAGCTGATAAAGAAAATCTTGTATGCATCAGTTGTTGGTAGCCATAATTATATTATTCGTGTATGCATTAGATGTACATTGCTTTTGACAGAATATCAATTGCATATTCATCTTAATGATGGATCTTTCTACCAAAATGGAAGGCTTCATGAATGCACTACGAGTTGGGATAATCACAAACTAATCATGTTATGACTTGCTGGAAAGCTGCAAAGAAAACCTTAAGTTGCATTGAAGACACTAAGAACCAATCTTATTTATAAGAAATATAATAATATTGAGATCATCAAATACACGGATTCATATTTCGCGTATTGCATTAACTATAGGAATTAAGGGTTCAAATTTTTTATTTCGTCGTGTTTTTTCTCTAGGCTTACATGTGATATCTCATGTCAAATGAAGTCTCAAACTAGACGAGTGCATATCATGTGTATATCTCAGATCTCAAAATATATGTAGAAAAAAACTTGAATTAACTTATGTGTCTAAAACTAATATTTGATGAATTCTCAAGTAATTGTTATCAAAAGAATAAAAATATAAACGGTAACTTTCTTAATATGCATTGGAAGATATCTGGACTAGAAAGAGTATTATCTTTTGGGATGGTGGTATTTATGTAGATGACTAGGTGCTGTGATTGAATGATTTTTTCCTTTCTTTTTTGAACATCAATAAAAGCAAAGCCTTTTGTTATGATTCACATCTACGGAAAAAGTAAAAATAGTATTATTTTTTTAACAAAACAAATTTTATTTTTATTCTTATTTTAAAAAAATCGTCTCATCGAAGTGCAAAAATGAGACATTGGACAAGGTTGACGAAATCTAAAATGGTGCTAAGAAGTTTACTCGGGCAAATATCATACTTCTTCAACCATGGCAATTCGTAATTGAGCTTGTAGCATGTGATGAGGCAGCACCTCAAGCCATGTTGTTATGTGACTTCGTCACGGGAATCTGAGTTGTTGACTCTATCTCGAAATTAATTAGGTCTATCAGTGGATGCTTTCGTATGCGAATAGTGTCATATTTGTATCCGCATCCGAAATCATTTTCGAATATCGGATATCCGCATCCACGAATATAGACGGATAATAGATGTTTATCCTATTTCTAAAGATCGATAAATTAGGAATCATAAATAGAAAATTTTAGTGTAATATAAATCTTTTTTCAATCACATTGATTATAAAAGTATGCAAAATCAACAAATATGATGATATAAACTATTAACTAAATAAAAATAAATATATATATTTTATTGTGCTAAAATACACATAAATAAACTATAATTTCAACAAAAATCGGATGGATAATTTTCAGATGCGGATGTCTTCATATTCACATCCATATCCGTTTTTTCGGATATTGAATACTTATCCGCTTTTCGGATATGAATGGGATGGATTTCGGATTTTTCTGATATCCATGGCTTAAAGTTAATTGTGGTAACAGCGCTGCTGTATTTCTTGCAAAAAATGCATAAGCAACATCAAGAGCATAGTTATAAATGTTAATTATCTTATTGTTAAGAAGAGGCTTGGAAATTAAGTTTTGATAGAGCACGTCAATTCTAGACAAATGCTTGCGAATCCGATGACTAGATTGTTAGCAACTTAGCATTTTAGGGTCCGTTTGGTCCCATTTTGAATTTTGTATTTTGCATTTTCAAAATTCATTACAAAAATATGAGAAGACCAAAGGAAAATATTTAAAATTTTAAGTCATTCTAACAATGGTAAAGGGACAATAGAGGGAATAGATCGACGACGGAGGGATGAGTCGTTTTTCGTGCTTTTGTTATTTCCTAAAACACGAAAAACAAAATAATTTTATTTTCTATTTTGTATATTAACTTTATTTTTCAAATTGGTTGTTTTTCAGAAAATACATGTGACGTGCGCTTTTTTTGGACGAAAATCCAAAATTAAAAATGACAAACCAAGCGGTGCCTTATGTTTTCTGAAAACATGTTAGGAACATCCAATATACGTTCATTGATTTTTGCGACATCTAGTTTGTTTTCACTGGATTTGTATATCATGTTCCTGTATGTTAAAATTGCTTAAGATATGTTTTGTTGCACTATATCAATAAAGACGTGAGGTTTCAGAACTTAAATAAAGTAATTTGAATGTGACCTATGAATACTTCTTTTTCAGAACTTAAATAAATTAAATTGAATGCGACTTATGAATAATTCTTCTGATAGTTTTTGATAATAACGTGATGATTGGATGGTGATACTTAATATATTTTTTTCGCCTTGATCCGTATTGATATTATGAGTGGAATTGTTTTGGTGATTAATTATCATGGAAATATGTTTCCATGTGTAGTTCGAGTATTATAACACTTATTTTTTCTCTCAATTCATCACGGACCAAGTGAGGAGATCTGGTGTCCAAGCATTACACAGTGAAAAGTTATAACACATTGGAGATGTGGAAAATGAGAAGAAAAAGAAACTTCACCCGTTAGATATATTTTACATGATGGTAAAAGATGTATATATGCTGAGTCGCTGACTGTTGGAATTCCTTTGGTTTCAGGTCATGGAAGCTGGTGCACACTGTTCAGGCCACTTTGGTTACCAAGCAGCAACACGTAAGATGCTATCTGCTATAATTTATTTCATGCTAAGATATAACAGAGTTTCGACAAAATAATTAGTTTCTGCATTTGAAGTATCAGCAATGTTTCAGTTCTTTCATTTATTCCAATTCAACACATAATGACAATACACAGGTTCATTGAGAAACTGATACTTTTAATTGCAGCATATATGCCGCACTTGAGCATTTTGTATGGAGATCTAACAGAAGATGAAAAGGAGAGAGCTCGAAAGCGAGTCGAAGAGTTGGATAAAGAGCTCGTCGGTCTCACATTCCAAGTGTCTTCCATCGGCCTCTTCAAAACTGATACTGAAGATAAAACTTTGAAATCATGGGAGATGGTCGAGACATGCAACCTTAAATAAGTTTATCATCTTGGTTTAATTTTGACGTGTTTGTATATTTTCAATGTACAATGCTTGTTTTCCTGTTTCGCTTCATGGATTTCCAATTACTTTGTATTCCAAATGGTATAATATTATGCATGTGGATTGTGGGTTTACTTGAGCCATTTCAATTTATTTTTCCGACCACCATAGCTAACTATTACATATCTCTATAGAAGCATCACATTTTCTTAACTTTGTAAAGACATGGTCACAGTCTGAAAATATCCACTCTAAATCATTACAGCAATTCATGTACATGAATCCATGTTTACCCATCTATTTGATGCACGGTATAAAAGGAAGATAACCCATGCTTAGTAAGCATTCATAGACTTGTCTCAAGAGCTGAAAAGAGGATTTACATCAGAAGCAAAGGACAGCCTACAAATAACTACGTCTCACTAACAAAAAGAACAGGTAACTTTACAGTCTTTTTAACACATTGAGTTGCACTTAAGCGCTTTGGAAAGTAAACAACTTCACCAAAAATAAACTTTGAGAGTGGGAGCTTCACTAGATAATTCAATCACATCTCCATGCCTAACAGCGTAAGAAACATGTGAACCATCGACATATATTGCTCCTTCTTTACTATACCACGCTATATGCATTAACTCATCGTGTTTGACTAAACCATGCATGTGAGGAACGTCTATAGCTCTTGGGGTAAGGGGTTCTCTGACCTTGTATTGTATTTCTCTACTTTCTATTGGCATTGGAAATCCTCCTCCTGAAAGCATGGCCGCAGTTGATCCGGCTGCAGTACATACTCTTACTCCACTTGATCGGCAGTTGATTAGAGATGATATGTTCTTGTTTTTGGCTTTGATTCTGAAAAATTATTAAAAAAAGAAAGAAGATAAAAATGCTGTATTATATGACTGAATCAATTTTCAGCATTTTGGCCTTCATATCAAACTTATGACCATCAAGTTTTAATTAATGCCACAATAGTGACGCCGCTAATCCGGTTTTGTACCACATGCAGAGTATCCATTTAACGAAGTTAAATCAAATTAGTCAAACTCGTTGTTGGCAACAAAGGTTGGATAGGTTGATTAGTGGTCATTTTTAATGAAAAATTCACAAAAAAAAGGCACCCATAATTACTTTCATATTCAACTTTAACATAATTTAAACGTTTCCTCAGGAAATATAAATTAAAAGGTTTACGATATTTTATTTTCAATATAAACTAAAAAGTTAATGAAGAAAAGATAAATTAAAAGGTCTACAATATTTTATTTTTATCATGAATCAAAAAGTTCAAATAACCAACCGGATTTTCAAAATATCGAATGCTAAAATTTGACTTTGATTTATTGTTATTTATGATCGAACTTTATAACGTTTGGGTTTTAAAATTTTAAATTTGTACATTTTGGAATTCGAATCAAGTATTTTAAAATTCGAAGATTCTAAGTTTACTTATAGATATTATTTAAATAAAGAAATGTTTTTTATAAGTAAAAGAAGCATTTTATAAAATGATATGAATGAAGCTTAAGTAGGATTTATAAAATGCTTATATGATTTGATAAATGAAGCATAGGTTTTATAAAATAGAAATGAAATTTTTTAAAATTATTATGATGTATACTTAATTTTAACGAGGCAATTAAGTATTTAAAAGCTTAGTAAGCTAATAATATATTTTATAAAATAGTTATAAGATTCTATAAAATAGTATGAAACCATATTAGACTTCTATTGAAAAGATTTAGTAAATAAAAGTAAGATTTGATTAAGTAATAAATGAATCACTTGTTTAAATATACCTGTATGTATATATGTATATGAGTATGAACAAGTATAAGTATACGTGTATTTAAAGAATATAACAATCAAAACGATGTGTGTATTGTAGTTAGAATTGTTGTATGTTTGTTTGTTTATATATGTATGCGATTGTTTGATTACATAGATATAGTAATGTATATAAGTCCAAATGTCATATAAGGTGTAGTTGCTCCAATTATATATTTCGTTCAGTACGGGACGATGGTAGATATTCTCTATTTGACACATTGTTATGTTGTGCTTGTGCTATACTAGTTGATTGATATTATCATTGTGTGTAGCATAGTGTAGACTTAAATTATGACACTTTTAGTACCCTTACACTTGTATATTGTTAGTATCAGTCACATTATATTAGTTGTGTTAACTCGTCGATTACATAAAAAAAGCATGTTATGGTATGATTCCCTATCTTTGAGATGAGTTTATTGTACATGTTTATGGGCAGTCCAGATTACCCCCGACCACCTTTGTGGAGAGGGACGGCTGTGATTTAATTGTCTTCTGTTTATATATGTATAATTTTGATATACAGTATTTTGAGATAGTTTCCCTCACACCAGGCTTTAAGTTCGACTTGCGCTTTGTCTTTGTCTATTTATGTCATGTCAACTCTCGGATACTCGATTGAGTAGTTTGAAAGTAAGGTGTTTTTGAGGATACGCTGTCGGGAATGCACAACTGGAGCATTTTGAATGCGTGACATCGATATTTTGGATATGTGTACTTGATATTTTAGTAGTACATGACAGACATGTTGTTTGTATATGAGACCGTTGTGTTGGATATTTATTCAGAACTCTGCGTTGTTGGAAGTTGATATATTCTGACTTTCTGTATTAATATTTATTTATCAGTTACTTTTGCTAGTGCGGTCTTTTATATATATTGTCATCATGTTATGTTCGTGTATATTCGGTATATTAAATGTGATCATTCCGTTGTGAGATCTTATCGATGTCTTGATTTGGCGTTTTGTTTTAAGTTTACCTCAACAATCTGGTTTTTGTCGTATTTGAAAGTCAGACGATGTTGTAAGGCGCTGACTTTTGAGTATTACGAAGGGCGGGTTGTTACATTTGGTATCAGAACATACATTTGTGACTGTGTCAAAATGGATGGTTTCTTGTTACATGGACAAGAATATTCTCCACGTATATACAAAACCGCCCTTATATAATTATCTAAAAATTATTGAATTTCAATTTTATATGTAGTATTACTAAACATAAACTAAAAATATAAAGAAAAAAGTTGTGACCTTTTTGATGAAACTGAAACTCAAACTTATAACCTTATTATAAATCAAATTCACTTACAAATAAATTTTAATTTTTGTTGTAAGTGGATTTCAAACTCCTAACTTTTCATTTGCATATAAAGGCATTTTCAGAAATTCACAATTGGAACGAATATTTTTACGCTATAACAACTATTAACAAAAATATATAAAGTGGAAAAATGTATCAACGTGTACATAAAATTGACAAAACAACTGATCGTATAGACCTAAATGGACTGCTAATATGTTTCCTCCAAATAATGTGTTTTCTCTCTCTTCATACTCCTAATATTTTTCTTCCTTTTACTCCTTTTTTGCGAAGTATTTTTTTACCAATTCCTCCTTTTTTGCTCATTATTTCTATAATCTACTAATTTTTCCTCTTTATATATATGTGTGTGCGTGCACAGCGTGCGTACATATATGTTTGCGTACATATATATATAGAGCTAGAATTGACAACGCTTAACTTTTGTTACACCTCAAATCTCCCTCGATTTCAACCACATGTTTCAAGTTAAATAATTATATAAGTAATAGAAGAGAGAAACTATAATTATTTGAATTGAAACTTGTAGTTGAAATCAGAGGAAGAGGAATTTGAGGTGTAGCAAAAATAATGTATAGCTGATCATATATGTATACGTATACATATATACATACATATGTATACGTATACATATGTATACGTGTGTGTATCCGTATATATATATATATGTATGTATAGGTATATATATATATATAGGTATATATATGTATATACGTGTGTGTCGCATAGATCATTTCTAACACTTTATTGTTAATACAATCGTTTTCTATTATACATTTCCTTCAATATTTTTATTTCGTTTCTAATAACGCAAATAATTTTTTTTCAACATATAATCGTTATGCATTTATTAGTATAAATAGCACGTATATGCATCTAATAGCTAAACGTATTTACTTTTTATTTAATAAAATTTAATAGGGGGTGTGTGTTATAAGTGCAAAAGCTTTGGTGGCCACAACACTCTTATTACAAGAAGTTTTGTTGATGGTATTGGATGCAAATAGATAATGAAATTCCATTGATGGGTGGTCGAAAAGAGAGTGACAGTGGAGGCCCTAAACCGATGGTGAGATTCCATTAATAAATGATCATGAAGTGATACTATCTTGGTATATTTGGAATTTCAAAAGGACACAGTGGAAGTCATATTAATGAAATTTCCATTATTTATAGTATGGATAATTGAAATTAATGAAAACTAAAACAAATTTTTTATTACGAATCATATAACCAAATAGTCGATTTCTCCACCATTGTGCAATTTTAATTTACTTGTAATAACAAAATAGAAGATTGATTATGGGTAATTTTGATAAACAAATATCCTTATGGTATACCAAACTCCTGGTATAACGCTAAATCCAGAAGCGTTAAATATTTGAGATTGAAATTAGCAGTAAGTTTGTGTTTGTGTTGTGTCTTTTTCACAAATAATATTGCAGTTACTGAATGCTAACCAAAGGTTCAAGATTTCGTCCGATGTGCCGGAATTCTAGCAATTTTGTTCCGGTTCCGGCACTGACCGGGATGGAATCTTTGCAAAACTTCGGTTCCAAACAGAAAAGGTAAAAGAAGAAGAAAAAATCAATTCTAGCAAGAGTAGAGAGAAAACTATGAATAAGAAGAAGAATTCAAGAAAATGAAATTATGCTACCTGTTTTGAGAAGGAGCAATTAACTTAGAGTACATTGGAGATTTTATTTTTTTGTGAACAACATTCGCTGAAGAGGCTTGCAAGTGTCAAAGCCATCATCGAATTTTCGTTTCATTTTTTTTCTCGATTTTGCGCGGAATTGGAATTCTAGGACACGGCTGTATGGCAACGAAGAATAAAAGGGGAGATGTAAAAAAGGTGTTTTTCTGTTGTGTTTTCTTTGCTGTGCTGCTACCTTATTTGGACTGGGTTTGGGATAAGCTTGGGCTTGATAGTTAAAATTTCACAGTAGTGATAATTTGGGTCAAAACTAATTAGCCTTTGAATTAAATTGTATAAAATAATCGTTATAATAATTAATTGGAAGAACTTAAAGTAATAGTTTTTATAAATACTCATATGATGCTCAAAGATAATTGCTTTCGTTATTAAAATCGTATAAAAAAGTAATGGAATTAACAATCCGGAATTTAAACGAAATTTCTAAAACGAAACCAAAATTTCATAAATTACCAATGAACGGAACGAAAACGAAAAGCGGAATTTCAAACCTTGATGCTAACATACCGAAATGAGAAACGAGAAACTGTAGCTGGACATGGATGTGCAACTAAAACATCATTTAGAGCATATGTTGGCAATATTTGATCATTCAATTTTATTGATATCCTCGAAAGATCAACTGGTACTTTTGTACCTTCAAGAATCTCATCCAAGACCTACATAAAAAATTTAGTACTGCTATAAGAAAGCAACATCTCAAAATACACACAAATAAGTAATGCTGTTCTTGTTTTTTTTCTTAACAAAGTACGTGCACACAATAATTGTCCAATCTATCAAGGATATCAATTTTGTGTGTAGACTGCCAACATTTTTTATCAAATTGAAAATAGACTGAAAATATTTTCTTACCAATAATAAAGAGACGATTAACGTCAAGTATTTCATTTTATTCCCGATTTTCGTTAGATAAGCTAAGGTTTTAACTACCCAAGCCAAAAGAAAGAGTTAGGAAAAAACAGACAGATTAGTTGTACTTGTTCAAAATTTCCGGCAGTTGCAGCGCACAAATAACCCGTACTTCTTGTAGCATCAAACTCATTGATGAATTCATCAACCTGGGCAGATTAAATGCATATAACTCTCGATATGTTAATAAATCCAATAAAAAAATTATTTCTAGAAAATAATCTAGGTAAAAAAGACCTCTTCATGCTTCGTAGGATCCGAATTGACTCCAAGAACTGGAATCTTGTCATCTAAAAAGTGACTTGCACGCAAAAGGGTCCCATCTCCACCAACTGTTATAGCAAGATCTGCATTGCGAATTGGTTGAGATAAGTTATTGCGTATAACAGTTTCCCAATCAAGACATTTTTTTCTAAGTATATCTTGGCAGAAGTTAATTGTTTCCTTATGCACCCTGCATCTATCATCCAAATATCGTAAAACCTGCCAGAAGCATGAAGAGTTAAGTTCAATGCAAATATTTTTTCAATTATTTACATCCAATTATGATAAAAACTATTATTTCTTTTTCTAATCCTTTTTCTAATCCAGTAATTTTTAGTAGGGCTGTTATGGTAATGGTATATTTATCATTACCATACCATTATCACTCAACTAGTTACCATTTTTTAGTGAATTCAGTATACCAATGTAATCGGTATGGTAACGGGGAATTTTACAATTTTCTATGGTAAAATATCAATAACATTTATTCAAAACCAGCGGTAATGTTAATTTACCAATCCATTTATAACACGTGGATGTTCATGTAATAATTTGTATTATAGGCATTTAGAAGCAAAAATATTATTATATTCAGTTCAAATGATACTAAATACTTTTTTTTTCTTTCATATTGAAGTCTTTATTAAGTGACAATGAAATGTATGGTGAAATACCATTAAAACGTAAAAATATATCAACTTTTCGATTTCTTTTAGACAAATGGTAAATTACCAGTGTATCAGTTATCGGTTTATTGTTATACCAATAAATCGGTAACATAATAGTAAGCAATTGTAACTTAGCAGTAACAATGATATAGTAACGGTATTTGCAAAACAGTAACGGTAACCATTACCATAACAATCCTAATTTTAAGGAAAGCCTGGTTGTCATTTTAACCAAACAGAAAATCTGCATGGAACAAGGGTAATATCATCCATAAATATTCATATAAGTTATTGCTAAGTTTTTTATTGTGCCCCCTCCCGATTTGAAGCTACCTGACCAGAATATGATACTAAGAACTTCTGGAATACAAAGAACAAATAATTCTAAGAGGATGACTCGGTAACTCTGGTTCATATCAATTTATATACATAAATATTTTCTGTAAGCATATTTTACAGTTTGAGTCCTATGTCTACCTTAGGTTGGCTTCAATATACATGTACACTTGCCATGGATTTCAACACCAGAGAAGACTAAGCTAACATAGGCCAAACATTTGGACATTTTCATAAACCCGTCCTAATCTTGAGTCATTGTTGCAATTTATACAGAGCCCTTAGATGATCCAATGTAAATCAAATCACAGTTGCATGATTTAGATATCAACACTTAATCTGTTTTACACACCAATGTAACAAAATAACAACCCTGCAGCCAAAGCTGTGTGTGCACTTGCCAAAAAACTGTTCTGTGACCTAATGCAGATTGTGCACCTTGCTTTGCATAGAGGATGCTGTGCACAAGTTTGTACCAACTGAGTTTGCATCATGTAATCACAACACCATGTGCTACTTGAATATCGAACAGATCATGAATTTTGTATTTGTATGATACATACAGGAGGTAATTTTATTGAACACTTCTACGTTACCTACCGTTTATACTAATGAAATATGAGTAACTGTAACAAGATGTATTCATGATATCTTGAAAAGTTGTCTTGAAACTAGTGATTGTGTGAGTTAGACATCTTTTTCTTCCATATGTGATTTTCAGTCAGATGAATGGCTGTATGATTGATGCTCTGTTAGTCTCCTGTAAATTTTATCTAAATTATGTTTGAAATTGCACCTTTTGTCAAATTCACTATGAAAATCTCAAAATATATATGACATTCAAAAAATGGCAGTATGTTACAATTGCTTCTTCCTAGAAACAAAATCATTATATCTCATATGAACCAAGATTATTATATCCACACAAAGTTGATCTACATGAAATGATTTGTATTATTACATCGGCATCTCACAAACATGGAAACGATAATATACATATGCATTGAATCACTTTTAGTCAGTATTTAGTCATTCATTCTTGGAATTCAATTATCATTAAGATACACACACATATATATAGACATTACATAGCTAGGATCAATAGCCCTCTTTATTTAGCACCATTTTGTAGCCATTGATATCCGCCACATTTCTGATTAAATATTTGTTCTTCCTCTCTCCTAACATGGAACAAATATTTAAATCTAAACATTGGCTGATATCAGGAGGCTAAAAATGGTGCTAAATAAAGGGGGTTATTGATTCTAGCTCATACAAACACACATGCATATGTACATGTATAATATGCTCATGTAGATGTACAGTGATCAAGTATTGGGAGTTTTGTTTATTTATTTTATCACGGAGAAAATAACAATTATTGTTGTTAGTAGGACTTAAACTTATGACCTTTTGCATTTAACTATACACCTTACCACTAAGCTTGGATTGCACGTGTGTTTTAGTTCCTAAATGCTATTTTTTATATTTCGTAAATGATATTTTGATATTCCCATGCAACCTAAGCTTGACCATGTAATGAGTGTATACTTACTAACTAGCATAAATTTTATTTATATTTTAAGATAGAATTGACAGTTGACACTTCATTTTGGAACTATAAAGCATAAGCTTTTGCTAGAAATATCATCAAGGAATTATATGCTGCAGCATAGGTCGATGGAATTCAGACTATTTTTATCAAGAACTATCATTGAGAATTCTTAACTCAAAGGATTATCAAATTGATTTTTTTTTAATACCATGATTCACAAGCTGTCCAATTTTGTTTTATTCAACGATGCTAGAAAGCCAAAACCAATTTAGGGCATTTTATCTAGTCTAGAAATGACATTGGAACTCCTCGAATTTCTATTTTTTTTCTCCCAAAAAGTTGGCTCTATCGTAACTTTTCGGACTTTGTTATTTTGAGCCTCATAGCACTATTCAATTATTTTAATTTACTTTACTTTTACCATGTTCTCAAATTTTCAATTGATCCAAAAATTTATCTCGAATAACAATTATCTGTAAACTAGAAAAATATTTCAGAGTATTTATTAATAGAAGTTCATATAAAGGGAAATTGGTCTTAGCATTTGGTTTCTTTTATGATGAATAGCAATAAAAACATGGGATAAGGATAAATACACTTCCATTTACTTCTGCCCCTCCCCTTCCATCTTGCCGTTAATAAATTTTTAAAAGGAACCGTGAGTGGGAAAAGAAACGAAAACGAGAAGTGTATTTATCATTCTCTTATAACCATCCACTATTCAAAAATTACATTCATAGTAGAAATAAAAATGAACAGGAAGTGTTCTTTAACTGTGTAATGAGTCACAGTTATATGTGATGTCACTTCAAATATAGCTCATGAGTGGGAACCAAAGCTTATGTTACACGGCCATAAACAATAAGGTGAAGTAATATAGAATCACTAAGGAGGAGTTCACTTGGTAAAGTATCAAAATGAGAATGAACAGTTGTAGGATTCAAAATTGGTAGTGATGTAAATCATAGCAACTAAAGCCGAGAAACTGGTCACCAAAAAGACATCTTCTCTCGTTATTTTCTATCAGTGTTGTATTATACCATAACTAAGGCTAGATGCAAACACAATGCAGGATTACTCAAATCAACATAATTGATTGTATCATGACTACAATCATAGTTAGATGTGCATGAGTTGCACAATGAAAATTCTATGCGTTAACTAGTAAAGCAGGAAAGAATTAGGCTGCCAATTTTTATTTCAAAAAGTTTCGGATATTAAAACAAACACTTAGCCGGCACTGGATTAAGAAAGAAAAAAGGAATAAACCTGAGGATTGGAAACCCTGGAAAGAGGAAGATTTGAGTGCCGCGGTAGCTTAGCATCGTAAATTCTTGGTGGGTAGACGTCTAAGGGTTTCAGCAACAACAGAACACGACGTCCTGACATTTTAGTGGGTCTCCTTTGATGTCTATCTATCAATTTACCTAGCAATAGTACCAACTTACTGGCATAAGTTTGAAAAATGTTCAAGCAACTGGCGTGACCCATGTTCGACATGAAAGGTTTGATGGTGGTAGCAGGGGTATCCGAAAAATTCTATATTGGTTCGAATCCGTATCCGAAAATATGAAAAATACCCGTTATCCGAAAAACGGATATGGATATCCGATATCCGAAAAGCTTTCCGGATACGGATATGCTTATTGTAGTATCCGTATTCGAAAACTATCCGTTCGATTAACTGCTGCATATATATATATATATATATATATATATATATATATATATATATATATATGACTTTTCAACTATTTCTTAACCATTGGATGTTACTACGATATAGTTTTTTTGCTTATTTTTAGTGAAAACGGATAGTTCTAGTGTTTAATTTTTAAATATTTTTGGATACGCATACGGATATTAGTATAAAACAATGTTTTATCATTAGATTTTTTATTCCTTGATTTTTTATGAAAATTAGTATAAAAACTGTTTTATGTTGATCCAAACCTTTTCATTTATATTTTTAAATTTATTGATTATGGACGGAGCAGATAAATATCCGATATCCGTCCGTATCCGAAAATTAAGCGGATACGGATATCCGATATCCGAAAATGATTTCGGATACGGATATGGATATGGTACTATCCGTATCTGAAAGTATCCGTTGACAACCCTAGATGGTAGCTTGGGAGATTATGTTGCATGGTATCTTTACAAACGTAGGATTGTTAAAAATAAAATTAGAGACAAGAAACAAAACAAAATTTCTACTAATCTCGTTTCATATGTTTCATGCCATTGTTAAATATTGACTCCACTTTTGGATATGAGAGATCTTCGGTGAGTGTTCACCGATTTTGAGTAGGTTTTCGTTATATGAGTATCGCACATAGTGTAAAAAAAAGTTTCTTTCTATGTAGGCTGACCGAACTTTTTTACTCTATCATATCTACAAATGGAGTTCATTTAACAATGATGTATATTAAATAAATGCATTGCTAAAGAGACTCAAATTTTGGAGAAGGGTGCCAACTTTAGGGGCGAATCTACGTAGAAAAAGAATTGTTATGAGGGACATCATAAATGAAACCATAAACAATTTACTTTTTTACTCTCGTCCAAAGCAAAATTCGGCAAAACTCAACGAATAATGAAGAGAAAATCGATGATGGTTCATCGAAAACCATTTTTAATGGGGTCTAATGAAAAAAAAGAAAAAAACCGATGGAGAATCAACGAAATAATGAGGGCAGAAATAGACTTTTTTCCTTTTTGTTAAACGCGATATTTTTTGGTAAACCTCGCAACAATTTTACGAAAATTGCAAAAACAGTCCGCTTATTTAAAATTGGAATCTCTTTAACAATGCTTATATTAACATAATACAATGGAGCTCTATTTATAAGCTCATAATGGAGAACGAAAATTATAATAATGTCATGTAACATTTAGCATATTCACCCTTATAATTTATATATATATTATTACAACACTCCCACTTGAACATTTGGATGTAAATATGACAGGAATAATTGCCTCGTTAAAACATATGCTATGGATAACCTAATATAAAAAATCATAAACAAGGAAAATAGTGCAATCTTATTTTATGTTAGGTAACATGTTTCATAATGTTATTACGAGGGTTGATAATTTGAGGTCAATAAAATGTCTCGTTAAATCCTTACTAACAAAAAAACCCAATAGGAAAAAAATATTAATGAAGAAATAAAAGAACATTATAGCATACTTTAATGCTACTCAAATATATAATGCATTATTCATTTAGTTTATTAATTCAGCCGACACATACCAATTTTATATATTATTTCTTAAATATTGATTTTAGAAGTGCATTTGTGAAGAGATCTGCCAAATTTTCTTGGGACTGGATTTGTTTCACCTCTATCTTCTTATCCTTTTGTAATTCACGTGTGAAGAAAAAATTATGAAAAATGTGCTTGGTCATATCGCCTTTGATGTAACCTGCTTGGATTTGAGTTATGCAAGCTGCATTGTCTTCATAAATAACAGTTGATCCTTTTATAGCTGAAGGAGTTGATACATCTTTCGAATGTGCTCAATTAATGATCTTAGCGAAATGCATTCTTGACTTGCTATTCATAGTGCTAATATTTTTGCGTAATTGGATGATGTTGTCACTGACGTTTGCTTCATAAATTGCCATGAAATACTGCATTATTTTTACTGAACACATACCCAGTTCGCGATATTGTTTTATGTGGATCGGAAAGGTAACCTACGTTAGCATAACCAACTAGATTTGGATTATTGCTCATGTTAGAATAAAACAAACCTAAATTGGTCGTTCCGTGAAGGTATCTCGTGATATGTTTTATACCATCTCAGTGTCTTTTCGTCGGTGTAGAACTATACCTTGGCAGAAGATTAACTAAGAGTGCAATATTTGGTCTCGTGTAGTACTATATATAATAATTCACCAATGACACTAAGATATGGTACTTCTGGACCAAATATATTTTCATCATCTTCTTTCAGGCGGTAAGGTTTCTTTTTAATATCTAAATATCTGACAATCATAGACGTGCTAAGTGGATATGCTTTATCCATTTGAAATGTTGGAACCAGGTCAGTTGAAAGCAGGTGAAATAGCTAGATTTCAAAAATAATTCCTATTTTGGATAATATTGGGCCTATGAAGTCTGAAGAGTTGTATCAGATCCAATCTAATTAATTAAATAAAATCATATTTGATTTAATTTTTCTGACTTAATTAATTGAATTAAATGTAATTTATATAGTTTTGGATATATCAATATATACTCATGTGTATAAAACATGCATATGCAACGTAGCAAATAATACACATGGTTAAGTTTATATATAGTAAATATTGGGATTTGTATCTACTCTACACACACATCGCTCTTGCATGCGTGCATGCATACATGCATACACACACATACATGTTGCCTAATTAAACTATTTCATAATAAAATGTACTTTCGTATGTACATACATGCATACATAAATACATACATACATAAACATATATATATATATATATATATATCTGTGTGTTTGTGTGAGAGTATATATATAGAGTTTCAAAAACATTCTATAAAATTATTTATGAATAATAAAGTTGACCAAGTCTTTAATTTTAAATTTCAAATTAAAATATCTGATTTGACTTGGTAAACAAAATTCAAATTCAAAACTAGATCTGAGTATAAATTCAAATTTTCAAAAATCATATTTTGACTTAGTAATACCTAAACATAAATATATACATTTAAATAAAGATATCTAAAATTAATTTATTAAAGTTATTTATATAAATATTTATATTGATTAAATAATATATATATATAAGTAAATATTTAAATAAATTTATACATACATATTTATTTCGGCAAAATATATTTTTTCATATTCGAAAGTAAAATTTTATAACATACATAATATAAACAAAAGTATTGATTTAATATATATATGTGTGTGTGTGTAAAATTAAAATTTATCCAACAAGAAAGATTTTTTAATTTAAAATCTGAAAGTAAAAGATTTTTTTTTATTTATAAACTACTACATAACTCATACAAAAGTACCGTGTATATATATGTATGTATGCATGCATGCATATATATCCATGTGTGTGTGATATGTATAAATTTATTTTAAATTAAAATTAATTCGGCTGAGAGAAAAAATAATTTGTTTCCAAGATATTTTAATGAATGATAAAAGATTTACATGTTTATTAATTTAATTTTAATTCACAAACAAAATAATTAACATACTGAACCATGTTTAAATTTTATAGACGATATTATATATATATATATTAATAGCATATCATATTAAAAAGGATGAACTATATAGATAAATGTTAAGTATTAAATTGATATAGTACGACAACAATAATTTATATATGATGTGATATAGAAGTTAAAATATTTAAAGATCATTGTATAAAAACAGAATGAATTTTACCTAAGAAGTTTTGCCTCTGATTCACACCTTGATTTAGTTGGCCTCATATTTACACTCTCTATCGCAAGCATACGATGTGCTAAAATTGAATCTAGATTGTATTATTTGATTGGAGATGAATAGAGTTAGGAAATGAGTGGGTTTGAGGGGAGGTACTTGCGACCTAAAGATAGAAAAGAGAGGAGCAAAAGTCAAATTGAAAATGGAGGCCAAAGTCTAAATATATATAGTGTGGTCTAAAGTGAAATATCTGTTATAATTTCTCTTACTAATTCAAACCCAAAGTCACCTCTGCCCTCATCTATTATCGCATGGAACAAGGTCCATCATGGACCAAAACACCTACAATCCATTAATAATCTATTTAATTTAAGTACAGTTTAAATTTATATTGATATCCACTATATAACTTTTATATACACACCTAATAAATTACTAAAAACATCCCCAACAATTCTAGTGGCAACTCTATTTTAGTAAACGCCCCCCATACAGTAAATACAATAATAATCAATATTTCATAAATATTAAGAATTTAATTAATGAATAACTATTCTAAATCAGTTAAATCAAGCAATATTTCGGAGACCGAATAGATACAGTTGTGCGACTAAATTCATAGGTGTGAATTTAGCCAACGGTTAATATTTAAATAGTTTTACCAATGTTCACACGTCGCCTTAGCTATTAGTGTGAGTTTGACTTAATTCATCGTTTACAAATCTCATCGGTAAAATTCAATTTTACAAATTCAAGCGGTACCTATTAGTAACGATTATCAACACCAATTCTCTTCATCAACACTAAATCACATTAGGACTTACAGAATTTGGCTTTGGTCAAAATTCCAATATCGCCCATATTCAACTCTGTTAGTCTGCAAACAAAGTTCTTGGTTTAGTAATAACATTTATTATTAAACGTACTACCATGGACAAAGATTTTGACTTTGAGCTGACTACGGTTGACTGTGATACTAACCTCATACAATCGAGGAGACGAATTCTCTGAACATAGTTTCACTTCCAATGGTTCAACTCATACCCAGCTATAGTCAATCGATGGACATCATGCCATTATTTAACTATAATCAAAGTGGAGTTTCCACATCGAAGTTTAATAGTATTGTCAAGTCGAGAGAACTATGTTGTATCGTCACTTCAAGATTTCATGTTTAACCTAGTTGTTATTAACCAATAGGATACCCTTAGACTAGTTGTAGTTAATCAATAACTATTAGTATGTAAACTCATGGTGTCCCCAACAGCCATGAGAAATACACTGTCCAACATTTGAAGAGCATTACGTACTCTGGTCTCAACAGATGTATTGACATCCTTTCTCGAAACATCCCGACTAGGATTATTTAAAATAATACGTTATTTGATATTGTTATAATTTTCTCATGATTAGAATTATAACTCATTATAATTATTATCACATAACATATCATTTAAGGATTATCTATTCAATATATTTAATTAATTAATATATCACAATATAACAAATATATAACAGAAAACAAACACCTTTTATTTCAAATGAGATTTTATTACAAAGTTAATATTTACAATAAATTATAGAATTGTCCCTGGGGCATATCCCGAACTCGATCAATCTCCCACTTGCACTTGGGGTCGATTATGGTATCTCAATCTTATTCCCTCATTCAGTTTGTTTAGTACTAGTCGAGTTAGTCTCTTCACGAATGGACCTGCTATGTTGTCCTTAGTGTCTGCTCTTTCAATTACAACTTCTTTATTACCAACAAATTTTCTTATTAGGTGAAAATTTTGAAGAATGTGTCTTGACTTCTTGTGAGCTCTTGGTTCTTTTGCAATCGGCATTACGACATTGTTATCACATAACAATGTTATGGGTTTCTTAATGTTTAGAAACACTCGTAGCTCAGCCATAAACTTCCGCATCCAGATTGCTTCTTTTGCTGCTTCATTGAGGGAGATGTACTTGATCTCCGTCGTTGAATCAGCTACTGTCTCTTGCTTGGAACTTTTCCAACTGACCGCACCACTATTTAATGTGAATACATAGCTAGACATCGATTTAATATCATCGGTATCACTATAAAAGCTTAAATCTGTATACCCCTTCATAAGGAGGTCTTCATTCCCATATATAAGGAATAGTCTTTAGTGTTTCTCAAATACCTAAGAATACATTTCACTACTGCCAATGCTTTTCTCCGAGATTAGACTAATATCGGCTTACGCATCCTAATGCATGAGTCACAACTGGTCTAGTATATAACATGACATACATGATGGAACCAATTGCAGATGCATACGGTATCCTCTTCATATGCTCCTTCTTTTTATTAGTATGAGGATCATCCTTGTTAGAAAGGACGATTTCGAATTGTGTCGAAACATTTTCACGCTCGAAATTCTCTATACTAAACCTTTTCGGTATGGTATATATATATACAGGGATTGGGACAATCCTAACAACCCCATAGATCTATCTCTGTAGATCCTTATATCAAGTGCATAGGTTGCTTCTCCCAAATCCTTTATAGAGAAGTTCATGGACAATGCAATGTCATTGCTAATCAAGAGCAAATCATCGACATATAAGATTAAGTACACTATAGCACTTCTCTGTTCTTTCCGATATACGCACGCTTCCACTATACCCTGATAAAAACCAAATTGTTTGACTACTTTACTAAAGCACTTATTCCAACTATTTGAAGCTTGTTCAATAACACAAATTGATCTTAACAAGCATGCAATTCCATCGCTCCCACTGACCTTGGGACCCTCGGACCGGGACATGTAAAAATCTCTTTAAATCACCATTTAGAAATGTCGTTTTCACATTCATCCACCATATTTCATGGTCAGAGAACACAATAATAACAAGCATTATCCATATGGACTTAAGCATGGTTACAGGGAAAACATATTTCATCATAATCAACGCTTTGAATCCGACGGAAACCTTTCACAACTAGCCTAGCCATATATGTGTCTATCTATCCATCTACATTTAGCTTTTTCTTAAAAATCCATTTGCAGCCAGTGAGTTTTACCTCTTTGGGTATGTCAACCAAAGTCCACACTTTATTTTCATACATGCAATCCATCACGAGTTTCGTAGTTTTATGTCAAAGTGTAGAGTTCTTACTCTATAGTGTTGGGTTTGAATGAGAGAGGAGTGTCATCTTTTAGGACACAAACCTCTTTCTCGCCATCCATGAGTAAACTATAGTATCTATAACACCCCGTAAAATGAACCAAAAATAAATAAAGTAAATTGAATTAAATATGATAAGGATTGGATATGGATATTCTATAAAAGTTGGAATTTGACCATGAAATTTATTGTGTTGCATTTGTGGCGAAATTCTAATCTGTTTCTAGATATAATATGTTGAAAACGGAGCTCAAGCAAAGAAGTTAAGAGCATTTGAAGTTCTCAAACTTAAATTAATTTAGTTTGAACTCAAATTCAAATGAAAAATCAAATTTAGGGTTTAAATTTTAAAAATTAGCTTGGAGGCTAAGTAAACATTTAATTAACATTTAAAGTTAAAAAGTTAATTTGGGAATAAAATAATCTTGTAAGTTGTAACGAAAATAAATAAACATTCCTAAAATAAGAGGAGCGGTCGACTGTATAGGTCAACCGACCAACCGTAGCGGTCAACCGGTTGCCCAAAGGCGGTCGACTGCTTGGCAACAAAATTTGCTAATGGCGACTAGGGTTTGAAGTTATGTTTTATTCCGTTGTACACTCCAGATTTACTTGTTTTCTACCTACCTCCATCCTACGGTTCTGGTGCGTTTTAACTCCTTTAAATAGAAACATATCCTCTCCACTTTTATTCATATTATTCTGGAAAATACGATGAAACGCTGCCATTGCTATCTCTCTCTAATAAGACTTAGAAACTCCATAAAGAATTCAAATAAGGATTCAAATTATTTCATAGTTGTTTCTTCTTCCTCCAATCTATTCTTATCCTATTCTTCTCCAATTATTCTGAATCTAATGAATATATATATACATCTTTGCTATTGTGTGTGTACATATCAAAAGAGTGAGATTCTGGAAGAGATCGGAAGACTACAGATCCATTTGAGTGAAGCTAAGGCTAATTTGTGAGTGGAAATCTTAGTATTTCTTTTCAGCAATTGTTTATGGTGTTTCTTTATGGATTTGAATATGCCTTAAGGATTTTGGGATTTCAAAAATATGATAGATAAAATCCCCCGAAATTCCTTTTTATTTCAATATGTCAATTCTATGTTGAGATTCCTAATTATTTACATTAATTTGATGAGATTTATTTAGTTTATACAATTTTTGGTAATTCATAGTCTATTCCACTTCTTCTTCTTCTTTGGGTTAAATTGTGATCATTCAGTAAAATAATGGGTTTAGATTACGAATTCTATTCGTAATTTACATTACTTATTCTTATCTATTTCTTTGTGAAAAGAGGAGTTGAATATAATATGGGGTTTAGATTGTAATTCTTACTGTTTAAGATATTCTATTGAATTGGGGTAATAAATTTAGTTTCTATTTTATTTACAAATCTGTTATTGCAGTCTTGGTTATGAGTATTTATTCCCTGTTTGGACATTAGAATCCCATGAAATCTTGGAAATTTAAAGAAAAAGGACTTGTAATAATAATTGGTTGGGGAATTGACATTTAACGCTAGTTTAGAGCGTAAAATCCATGCGTTTAGAACTTATTAGGCACAAATATTTATTTATCTCTATTTACATAATTAACGTATAATTATTGTGTATATGGCGTAGTTAATTAGGCATTTATTTATATTTATTTCCCACATTAGGAAGGTAATTTATTTTGAGGCTAAAATAAGAGGAAACTCTTATATAGCCTAATTATTATTTTAAGGCGTAACAAGGAAGATTCCTTACAAGGCCTTATTTATGAAACGGTGAGATGAGTATGTGTGTGGTTGTGTGTGTGTGCGTATATATATATATATGGAGAGTAATTGATTTATGGCTAAGTCATAGGGATGCGAGGTTAATAGAGTTACATGGCAGAAGTATACCCTTCACTTTGAGCCTACTAGCAGTTGTGTACACTTTTATTGATGTGAGATATCCTTATGATAAATATTTGTAATGAAGCGAGGTTAATTCCAAATTCTATAGGGGATATCTACCCAGCTTATCTGGCTACCAGTTCCTACAAATAGTGGACTAATGTGAGACATCACTATGATTATGAGTCATAAGACGAAGGGCCTGCTTCGAGGTTTTGAGGTATTAGTGGTCGGACCCACCTCTTTTCCCCGGATGAAGTATTAAATGGCCAAGGGGTTATGTTAGGTGGTACATCTACAGGGGTCTGCTTCTAGAAATAGGTCTTAAATGATGAGGTCGGCCTTATTTAAGTCTTAAATGACCAGAGTCTACATATTTTCTATTTGGAAGTATTAAGTGGCCTATGATATTTCATGTAATGTTAGCTAGATAATACTATTGAGGAGCACACTTCTGGAAATAGGTCTTAAATTATGTGGTCTGCCTTAATTAAGTTCTTAAATGATTAGAGCCTGCCTATTTTCTACTGGAAAGTATTAAGTGGCTTGGGTACCATGTTTAATATTATTAGCTATTTATGACGTATGATTTGGATATGAGATTCTAGAAACCTACTTATGGAATGGAAGGTATTAAGTGGTTGGACCCACCACCTTTGCTTATAAAGAAGTATTGAATGACTTTAATGGTTTTATGTTCGTAGACATATTCTTATTTTGAAATATATTGTTTAAGTACTTAAAAGGTAAGACTCGAGGTTTTTTTTCACCAGACACTTGTTGTTCTGACTCCCTCCTCATTACAACACAGGTTAAGGACGGAGTGATGGCGGTGACGATGTGTAGAGGTGGAGAAGCTTGGCTAGTGGTAGTACTTATTATTATTTGCTTTTATGTATACCCATGGATTTTGTAACACCCCAAAATTTTGTGAAAAAAATTATTTTAATGAGATGATTTAAATTTTGAAATATTTAGATTTAATATGGTAGAATTTTTGGGATTAAATAATGTGCAAGGATATGTGTGCATATGCACACTGGAAATGGCACAGGGGAAATCCAAGAATTTGTGGAGAAAAAAAAAAGAGGAGACAGAAAAGTTTTATTTAAAAATAAGAAAGTGAATTCTTATTTAAAGCATTGGATTATAACATTAGGCCTAACCAAGTTAAAAAATGAATTATATGCATATATGTATTTTTCTGTGAAACATGGGGGAAATTAAATAAAAATAAATAAATATTTATATACCTATACACATGTATATTTTCTGTGAGCAGAAAATGTTAAAGTTAAGCAAGAAGAAATAACATCAAAAAGGACAAGAAATATAATACAAGTCAATATGTTAGTGTAGGTAAAAATGGAAAAGAAGGTTTCTGGAAAAGAATAAAAGAAAAGAAAAATATAATATGACCGAGTCACACATTTATCATGACTTGGGTGAGTATACAAAAATAGTTATTTTCTGGAAAAGTAAAGAGAAAGGAGTACTAACCATAATTGGCTAAGGTAGCCGGGGTATCAAGGAGGGAAATATGAAAACATAAAAATGCAAAACTTGGTTAGCAAACCATGGTAGGAAAGGGATCACATCAAGCAGGAACCAGTGCGCCACGAATGCTTGATATGCAAGAGTTTGTAAGGGTTTTAAGGGATGGAATTGGGCATAGGCCTGAGAATCCACATGAGGAACTTTCAAAACTATTAAAGGCTTATACAAACTTGGGAGGCAAAAGTTTTGAAGGGACTGAGAATGTGATGGAAATTCAAGCATGGTTGAGAACACTGGATAGGATTTTCAATGACATGCAGCTTGATGATCAGAGGAAGAGGCAAGTGGCTTCAAGACAGCTGAAAGGAGTAGCTTTAGGCTGGTGGGAGGTGATCATAGTTGGGAGAATTGAAAATGAAATCACTTGGAATCAATTCAAGGAGATGTTAGAGGCAAGATTTGTACCAGCATCAGCTAAGACCACATTACTTGAAGAATTTATTAGACTCAGGCAAGGAACTTTGAATGTCACTGAGTATACTCAAAAGTTTGAGGGATTATCCAAATATGGAGCAATTCTAGTGGCAGATGAAGCATCCAAAAATGATAGGTACATTAGAGGTTTGAACCCAGGACTAAGCAGAGCCATGCTACCATATGCAGATAGGACTTTTGATCAAGTAATAGATCTGGCTTTAAAATTGGAACAACATGATAAGGAAAGAGAGAAGTACAGGAATTTTAAGAACCAAAGTAACAAGAAGAATAAGGGAAGATATCACCCTTATGATAAAAAGAAGGAGGAGACAGACAACAAGAAGGCCAATGACACCAAGGCTAATGATGCTAAGAAGAAATTGGTCTGTCATCATTGTGGAAAGGAAGGACACATCAAACCAAGGTGCCCAAAGTTAAAAGGAGGAGCCTTCAAATGCTACCTATGTGGAAAAGAGGGGCATATGAAGAGGAACTGTCCTGAGAACAAGCAGCAAGGGAAGTTAGCAAATTTGGAAGGCAAAGGCAAATCCACAGTGGAGATTAATGCTGAAATCACAGTCAAGTGGAAGGTACACTATTTATTTGTACCATACCCATAGTAGTAGTATATGATACTGGGGCAACTCACTCTTTGATTTCTTATGAACTAGTTAAAATGCTAAAATTGAATTGCATATTGGTTGAAACTCCATTGTTTATACAAAGTCCACTGGGGAGTTCTAGTGTTTTAGATATGATTTGTGTGGATGTGGAATTAAACATAGGAGGAAATACTTTTATTTCCAATTTATATGTTTTAAACTACCCAAATATAGGTGTTATATTGGGGGTAGAATGGTTAAGGCAATTTAAAGCCATAATTAACTTAGATTCATCCACCATATCATTGCAAAATCTTAGAGGCCAGAGAATCACAATTTTATGTGAAGTAGCTAAAGAAAGAAAATTATATCACTTAATTGACTTGGGAAAAGATTTCAGTGAACTTACTATTAAAGAAATTCCCATAGTCAATGAATACTTGGATGTGTTTGGGGAGGTTAAGGGTGTTCCATACCATAGACCAGTAGAGTTTCAAATCAATCTTATTCCCGTAGCAAGCCCAATAATAAAGAAACCCTATAGAATGGGGCCAAGTGAACTAAAAGAATTGAAAAATCAGTTAGAAGAATTAGAAAGCAAAGGATTTATAAGGCCAAGTAATTCATGCTGGGGTGCTCCAGTAGTGTTTGTAAGAAAATATGGTGGTACTTTGAGAATGTGTATAGATTACAGAGAGCTAAATAAAGTTACTATTAAGAACAAATACCCATTGCCTAGAATTGATGATCTCTTTGATCAACTCAGTGGAGCTAAAATATTTTCTAGGTTAGACTTAGCATCTGGGTTCCATCAGATGAAGGTTGAGGACTCAAGTGTTAAGTACACTACATTTAACACCAGATATGGTTTGTATGAGTTTCTAGTTATGCCATTTGGGCTGACAAATGCCCCTTCATATTTTGTAGATTTAATGAATAGAATATTGAGAGATTATTTAGACAAGTTTGTGCTGATTTTTATTGATGATATTTTGGTTTATTCCAAAACAGTAGAAGAGCATAAAAATCATTTGCATCTGGTTTTGTCTAGATTGAGGGAAAAAGATTTAAAGGCAAAATTTTCAAAATGTGCATTTTGGAAGGAGGAAGTACATTTCCTTGGCCATGTCATTTCTACAAAAGGAATTTCAGTGAACCCCAATAAGGTTGTAGCAATTCAAGCATGGAAAAGACCAAGTACAGTGAGTGAGGTTAGATCATTTATGGGGATGGCAGGATATTATAGGAGATTTATAAAAGATTTTTCTAAAATGTCATCACCACTTACAAATTTAACTAAAAAGAATCAAGTGTTTATATGGACTGAAAAATGTGAGCAAGCTTTTATCAAAATAAAAGAAGCCTTAGTTAATGCACCAGTGTTGAGAGTACCTGAAGGAAATGAGGGATTAATTGTGTATACTGATGCAAGTGGCTCTGGGCTAGGGGCTGTGTTGATGCAACAAGACCAAGTAATAGCCTATGCATCTAGGCAATTAAAGCCACATGAAACTAGGTATGACCCATGATCTTGAACTAGCAGCAGTAGTGTATGCCTTAAAGCTTTGGAGACATTACTTATTAGGTGCCAAATTTATTTTGTACACTGATCATAAGGCACTGAAATATCTATTCTCACAAAAAGATTTAAACATGAGGCAATATATGTGGGTGGAGTTTCTAGCTGCCTATGACTTAAACATACTCTATACACCAGGTAAAGCAAACAAAGTTGCTGATGCTCTAAGTAGACAACATGCTAAGATAGCTATGATGATGATAGAAGAGTTTAAGGACTTGTCTTTGCTTGCTGAATTAGGAATTGGGGAGAATGGCTGTGTGCACATGGATGTACATGTGCATGGTGCACAGGAAAATAAAGGGAAGTTAAGCTTGATGACACTTCAATCTGAATTAGTTTTGAAGGTAAGTAAAATGCAAGACCAAGACCCTATTATAGTTGAGAAGAAAATTCTCATATCAAAAGGGGAAGAAGTGACAAATTACCATATTGATAAAAATGGTTATTTAAGAAACAAGGATAGAATATGTGTTCCAGAAAACATGGAGTTGAAGGAGGAAATATTGAATGAATACCATAGGAGTAAGTACTCCATACACCCAGGTAGTACAAAGATGTATCAAAATTTGAAAAGAAATTTTTGGTGGAAGGGAGTGAAGTCAGATGTAGCCAAACATGTTGCAAGGTGTATGACTTGTCAACAAGTTAAGGCAGAAACACAAAGACCATCAGGGTTGTTACAACCTCTAAGCATACCACAGTGGAAATGGGAGGATATATCTATGGATTTCATAGATGGACTGCCTAGATCTAAAAGAGGAAACACAAGTATATGGGTGATAGTAGATAGGCTAACTAAAGTGGCACATTTCATTCCAGTCAAATCAGAAAGGAATGCACCAAAATTAGCACAAGTATTTATGAAGGAGGTGGTAAGATTGCATGGCATCCCCAAAACCGTTGTGAGTGATAGGGATACCATCTTCACCTCAAGATTCTGGAAAAGTTTTCAAGAAGCCATGGGGAGTGAATTATGCTTAAGCACTGCCTACCATCCACAATCAGATGGACAAACTGAGGTGGTGAACAAAGTTCTAGAAGACTTATTGAGAGCATGTGCATTGGATTTTGGAGGTAACTGGGAGGATCATCTCCATCTAGCTGAGTTTACATACAACAATGGTTATCAAAGCACCATAGGGATGGCTCCATTTGAAGCCTTATATGGCAAGCCATGTTTATCACCTGTATGTTGGGTAGAGTCAGGAGAGAGGGCAGTTTTAGGGCCTGAATATGTAAAAGAGACTACAGAGAAATTGGGATGATAAGAAAAAGGATGGCAGCAGCTCAAGACAGGTAAAAGAAGTTTGCAGACATGAAGAGAAAGCAGGTGGAATATGAAGTGGGAGACTTTGTTTTCATCAAGGTTTCGCCCATGAAAAAGGTCCTGTGGTTTGGCAAGTAAGGAAAACTCACACCAAGGTATGTTGGACCCTATAAAATTCTGAAAAGAATAGGCTCTTTAGCATATAAATTGGAACTACCAGAGGAAATGAAAGCAATGCATAATGTTTTTCATGTGTCATAACTTAGAAGATGGGTACATGATAAAGAAGAAATTCTAGAAAAGCCTACCCAAATTCAAATAAATCCTAATTTGGTTTATGAGAAAGAACTAGTGGGGATTTTAGCTAAAGAAGAAAAGAAATTGAGAAGCAAAACTTTGAAACTAGTGAAGGTCCAGTGGAGTCTTGATCCTAATGATTGTACATGGGAGCTAGAAGACAAAATTAGGATAGATTATCCTAAGCTTTTTGCAAATTAAAGGTAATTTTTAATTTCTGGAGAATTTAATATGTGTGGTTATTATGGTTGAATTTGTTTGCTTATGCATATGTTTGATGGATTCCTTAGAGTCAGTAAATGCTTGTTATAAGTATTAGAAAAATTGTGAGGACACAATTCCTAAAAGGAGGGGTGAATGTAATACCCCAAAATTTTGTGAAAAAAATTATTTTAATAAGATGATTTAAATTTTGAAATATTTAGATTTAATATGGTAGAATTTTTGGGATTAAATAATGTGCAAGGATATGTGTGCATATGCACACTGGAAATGGCACAGGGGAAATCCAAGAATTTGTGGAGAAAAAAAAAGGGGAGACAGAAAAGTTTTATTTAAAAATAAGAAAGTGAATTCTTATTTAAAGCATTGGATTTTAACATTAGGCCTAACCAAGTTAAAAAATGAATTATATGCCTATATGTATTTTTCTGTGAAACATGAGGGAAATTAAATAAAAATAAATAAATATTTATATACCTATACACATGTATATTTTCTGTGAGCAGAAAATGTTAAAGTTAAGCAAGAAGAAATAACATCAAAAAGGACAAGAAATATAATACAAGTCAATATGTTAGTGTAGGTAAAAATGGAAAAGAAGGTTTCTGGAAAAGAATAAAAGAAAAGAAAAATATAATATGACCGAGTCACACATTTATCATGACTTGGGTGAGTATACAAAAATAGTTATTTTCTGGAAAAGTAAAGAGAAAGGAGTACTAACCATAATTGGCTAAGGTAGCCGGGGTATCAAGGAGGGAAATATGAAAACATAAAAATGCAAAACTTGGTTAGCAAACCATGGTAGGAAAGGGATCACATCAAGCAGGAACCAGTTTAAAAGGCTACAAACAGATGTGCATATTGAACTGGTTTGAACTATCAAAATCAGGAGACACTCTACATTCTTTTAAACATTTTAAAGTTTAGATTCTTGTCACAGCAAAATTTTATGCAAACACTCAACCCACAGTTGTGTCATATTAGTTAAGATTAAATCAGAAAAGCTATATTGATTGAATCAAAAGTAAAAGGGTTACAAAGGAGACACCTAAATTGAAAATGATAAATGTAAATATCATTTTCTGGTACTTAGTCTCATATCAAACATTTGAACTATGCTAAAAAAATGATAATCTCAAGTATTCTGAGATTATCTGCTAAGATAAAATTAACAGAAAAATCATGGTTAGTATGATCAAATCTAGTATAAATAAATATGCACAGGACCTACTTATATATTGCAAATATCAAGGAATTTGGGAATTTAATTATGAGTAGACTAATTCAAATTCAAATCAAACAGAACTTACTCCTGTTTACAAAATTATAAATAAATGTATATATACTCTGATTTAAACAAGAGGGACATATACATCATCATATGTATATGTATATTTTATGATTAAACTGATATATTTATATTAGTAGGAATTTTAAAATCCTGGACAAATTGTTTGAAAAGAAAATGACTCTGAGAATTTAAATTGAATTGTAAATATAGAAATGTAAAAAAAAAATTCCATTAAAATTAAGGCAAATCTGGAGGGTCATTTCAGATTTAGACAATTGTTGTAACAGATATTATGTTACGGTTTTTATGGGATTTTGTGTTATGACATTTTTATGATTTTGAAATAAATGGGTACACTTTACTATTATATTTTGTTCCATCCGATGTGAGTTTTGAATTTATTTATGGCACTACAATGTTATTTCTTTTTACTACCAATAGCTTGCCTTAGAATGGATCTAGGTTTCGATAGGCATTTTGTGGGTCGAAATTTAGGCATGTTCCAAGGTGGGTTGTTACATTTGGTATCAGAGCCTAGGTTACCCGATCAATGGGAAAAAACAATATGTATGAGAGATGTATTTGTTATTTTGAAACAGGTTTTTCTAAAAGAATTTTCAAGAGAATTCTTACTATATATATACCCACTCTTCTTAAACATACGCACATACACTAGGCAAACATTTATTTTCCTTTCAGCATGTAAATACTATCTTAGGAAATCGTCACTAAAGATTTAACCTACAGAGAGTTGATATGGTTGATAATCAATCTTCTTCCAAACAAGGGAACCCTACCCGTGGAAGACCACCCATTCATGGAATGCTCGAATAGTTTAAATAATATCTTAGGACTATCGAGCAGATTCCTATTCCTCCAGCTGCATAGGCAGTACCCACTGCCCTGACCGTCGATGAAGCACCCCATCTTGTTGACTTTCCTAAGCTATGTAAGGACTTTCTCAATACGGGATGGAGGACATACTCGGGAACTGAATATGCGAGAAGATATTTAGAGAGCTTGGTTGGGATGATCAGCTAAGAAGAATAATAACAGCTTGGCACCTCAGGGACGAAGCTTTGAATTGGTGGAACTTTATGACTGATGAGCACCCGGGAAGGATATTCTCTTGGGATGAATTCAAGGACCGATTTGAGATAAGATTCATGTCTAGAGCAGAGGTTAGCTTGCAATTGGAAAAGTTCATTCAGTCAAGACAAGGAGATTCTACCCTTAAGGAGTACATAGCTAAGTTTACTGTATTGGCTAAATTCGGGATGAGCCTGATAGACACAACCATAAAAAAAGCCATGAAGTTTGTGAAGGGCTTAAATTTTTTACTAAGAGAAATATTGTTGACCCAAGTACCTATGGGGCCACGTATGAGATGTTGGTGGAAATGGCAATGTTGCATATGGCCAATGAGGAAGATAAGGAAAGAGAGAGAAGTCTGCACTGACCCAAAAGCAAGGAGGGTCCAAGAAGGGGAGCTTTTGGGCCAACAAGAAGTCAAAAGGAAAGTTTAAGAAGGATGTAAAGGTGTGTAAGAAATGCCAAAGGAAGGGTCATATAGCTAAAGATTGTAGGGTAAGTCTGATAAAGGAAGCTTTTAAAGGAAGGTTCTTTAACTGCTATGAGGAAGGGCATCACAAGAATCAATGTCCAAAGATGGCTAAGGAAGGACTAAGTGGACTGGCCTACGCTATTGAAGCTTTCCCTATTGCCAGTAAGCCACCAAGAGACCAAGGAAAAGCGGTTTTAGAAGGTATAACTATTATTTTTGGGGTTACTATTCGTACACTATTGATTCGGGGGCATCACATTCCTTTATAGGTAGGTACGTAGTATACTCCTTAAACCTTCAAACCCAAATGGTCAACAACCCAATAGTTGTTTCCAATCCCATTGGGGGTTCGATCCATCTTTCTCTTATTTTCAAAGACCTAGTGTTAGACATATGTGACGTTGATTTCATATGTACTGTGTACGTTCTAAATTTCGAGGGGTATGGCTTATCTTAGGTATGGATTGATTGTTATATTATCGAGCCATTCTTGACTATGATAAAAGGGTAGTGCGATTAAGGAGTCGTGGAGGTCATGACTTAGAAGTTCTTTGTACACCCAAAGCTTTAATTGAGTTAATCCATTTATACTCACCAAATCTATCTGTTGTTCGAGAGCCATTAACTATACCCGTAGTTTGTAAATTTCTTGATGTCTTTGAGGAGATCTCGGGTCTCCCATCCTATAGGGAGATTGAGTTCCAAATCGATTTGGAGAAGGATGCACGACCCATCGCTCTGCCTTTAAGACATATGGCACCCAAAGAAAGAAAGGGAATTGGATAAGCAAATCTCAGAGCTATTAAAGAAAGGATTCATCAGTAGGAGTACTTTTGAGTGGGGAGCCCCTGTTGTTTTTTCTACTAAGGCAGATGGTTCTTTGAGACTTTTCGTCGATTATAGGGAGTTGAACAAGTTGATAAGGAAGAATAGGTACCGTCTACCAAGAATAGATGACTTGTTCGACCAACTTGTAGGAGCTAAAGTCTTTTCCCAACTAGACTTAGCAACGAGATTCCATCAGTTGAGGATTGCAGGGGAAAGTAAGCTGAAGACCGCATTCCTTACTCCAAATGTGCTCTATGAGTGGGAAGTAATGACTTTTGGACTGACGAATGCCCCGACATACTTTGTAGATTTGATGAGTAGAATATTTAGATGGAAACTTAATAAACTTGTCGTGGTCTTTGTGGATAATATCTTGGTTTACTCCAAGGGCAAGAAGGAGCATGAGGACCACCTTAGGGAGGTATTGGAGACCTTGAGGAGAAACCAACACAAAGCCAAGTTTTCTAAATGCTACTTTTGGAAAAATGAAGTTAGGTTCCTGGGTATATTATTTCGAAACAAGGATTGGCAGTGGACCCTACTAAAGTGGAAGCTGTCCAAGGATGGAGGACTCCTAGTAATGCATTGGAAGTTAGAAGTTTTCTATGGTTGGTAGGTTACTATAGGAAGTTCATCAAGAGCTTTTCACAAATAGCAGCCCCTTTAACCCGAACGACTAAGAAGAATCTAGTTTTTGTTTGGGATGATAGATGCACCAAGGCATTTGAGAAGTCTAAGGAGTCATTGACTAGTGCACATGTGCTCACTATTCCAGATGGAACCAAGCCATTCACGGTTTTTACATATGCATGTGGTACATGATTAAGGGCAGTTCTTATGCAAGAAGGGAAGGTAGTTGTCTATGTTAGTAGACAACTATAGGACCATGAGAAGAGGTATGTAGTGCATGATTTAGAATTGGAAGCTATTGTTTTTGTCTTAAAGATGCGGAGGCATTATCTCTTGGGGAAAGGTTTGAGTTATTCACTGATCATAAATCACCCAAATACCTATTTTCCCAAAAAGATTTGAATCTTAGGCAGCAGAGGTGGATGTAGTATGTAGCATCCTTTGATTTTGGTATTCAATATACTCCTAGAAAAGGGAACGTAGTCGCCGATGCCCTTAGTCGAAGACACGCTACCCTAGGTGCTATATATAAATGAAGACAGTTGGAGTTTCTCTCAAATTTTAACCTCCAACTATCAACAGAATCCATCCAAGGTTGTTTATCAGTTATGGAGATTAGACTAGCTTTGATGGATTGTATAGGGCATGAGTAAGTAAAAGATAAGAACTTAGTAGAGATTTTGGAAAAATTAAGATAAGGAGAGAATTTTCCCCATGCTAGGAGGTACTCAGTTGATGAGAAGGGATGTTTGAGAAGAGATGGACATCTTTGCATCCCAATGATTGATTATTTGATGAGAGATGTGCTTATGGAGTGTCACCGCTCAAGGACGACCATTCATCCTGCAGAAGATAAGATGTACAAAGACATGAAGAAATATTTCTTTTGAAATGGAATGAAGAGGAGCGTAGCTGAGTTTGTTGCTAGGTGTTTGACATGTCAAAAGATAAAAGCTGAGCAAGGGAAGGCTGGTGGATTATTATTACCTTTGGGAATTCTGACTTGGAAGTGAGAACATATTTCGATGGATTTTGTGGAAGGATTTCCTAAAAGTCAGAAGGGCAATGGGGCTATTTGGGTTGTTGTAGATAGACTTACCAAGAGTGCTCATTTTTTTTCTGATTAGGAGAAATAAGACTAGCGCCTCTCTCGCCCAGATTTATATTAAGAAGGTAGTTCATCTACATGGAACTCCTATAAGCATGGCCACTGATAGGGACCCCCTGTTCACTAGCGAGTTTTGGAGGAGCCTACAAATAGCTTTGCGAACTTTTTTGAACCTTAGCATGGCATATCACCCACAAACTTATGGACAAACAAAGAGGGTGAATAAAGTTTTGGAGGATTTATTGAGAGCTTATGTTTTGGATTTTGGAGGACAGTGGGAGCAACATCTACCTTTGGTTGAGTTTTCGTATAATAATAGCTATCAAACTACGACTTTGGTATGGCCCTCTTTTGAAGCACTTTATGGGCAGCCGTGCAAATCGCATCGTTGTTGGTGGGAAACCACCGACAAATTATTGCTTGGACCCGATTTAATCCGTGATACCACGGTAAAAGTAGAGTTATCGGGCAAAGGATGAAGGTAGGACAAGACCGTCAGAAATCTTATGCGGATAAAAGAAGGAAAGAGCTTGAATTTGAGGTTGGAGATATGGTATTTATTAAAATCTCCCCCTTAGGAAAGTTATTAGGTTTAGCAGATCTGGAAAATTGGCGCCTAGATTTATTGGGCCATTCAGAATTTTGGAAAGAATAGGAAAATTGGCAGATTGTGTGGAGCTTCCTGACAAGTTGGTAGGAGTCCATAATGTTTTCCATGTTTCTCACCTTAGGAAATACCTTCATGACACCGTTAGCATAATAGAGCCTGATCAATTGGGGGATTTTGAGATGGAGCTGATAGTGCCTTGTCCCACTGCATGCATTATGGAGCACGGTACTAGGAGACTCCACCATAAAATAATGAAGTTGGTCCGAATACAATGGGGAGACAATTCGACGGAAAGCACATGGAAGACCGAGGAGCAAATGAAAAACACTCACCTAGAGCTTTTCACTGGTAATTTATCTCTCCAAAATTAGGATTTTGGTTGCATCGCGGTTGCTAGATTGGATGATTGTTACAATTTCACAATCACTTTACACTCTATGGAAATTTTTATGCATGTTTATGAAATCTGCATATATACTTACATGACACGATTACACTCTCAAACTAGATTGAGCTTATTTTAGCTTGTCTGCAGCACATAATCACATTTCACTATTGGTTGAGTAGGTGGTTATGTAGAGACTTGGTTGTATAACATGGATGTTATTGCTAATTACGTTGTTCGCCTCTTGGAAGATTTCAAGACGGAATCCTTTTTAAGGGGGGAAGAATGTAACACCCTGTAAAATGAACCATAAATAAATAAAGTAAATTGAATTAAATATGATAAGAGTTGGATATCGAAATTTGATAAAAGTTGTAATTTGATCACGAAAGTTATTATGTTCCGTTCATGGCGAAATTCCAATCAGTTTCCATATATAATATGCTGAAAACAGAGCTCAAGCAAAGAAGTTAAGAGCATTTGAAGTTCTCAAATTTAAATTAATTTAGTTTGAATTAAAATTCAAATTCAAATGTGAAATCAAATTTAGGGTTTAAATTTCAAAAATTAGCTTGGGGGTTAAGTAAACGTTTAATTAACGTTTGACGTTAAAAAGTTAATTAGGGAATAAAATAATCTTACAATGGAAATAAATAAACGTTCCCCTAAATAAGAGGAGCAGTAGCCTTGTATAGATCAACCGGTCGACCGTAGCGGTCGACCGGTTACCCAAAGGTGGTCGTTCGCTTGGCAACAAAAGTTGCCAGTGGCGGCTAGGATTTGAAGCTATGTTTTATTCGGTTGTACGCTCCAGATCTACCCGTTTCCTACCTAACTCCATCCTACGGTTCTGGTGCATTTCAACTCCTATAAATAGAACCCTATCCTCTCCACTTTTATTCATATTATTTTTGGAAATACGACAATACTCTGCCATTTCTATCTCTCTCTAATAAGATTCAAAAACTCCGTTGAGAATTCAGGTAAGAATTCAACTTATTTCCTATTTATTTCTTCTTCCTCCAATCTATCCTTATCTTATTCTTCTCCAATTATTCCAAATCTAATGAATATATACATCTTCTCTATTGTGTGTGTATATATCAAAAGAGGGAGATTCTGGAAGAGCTCTAAAGGCTACAAATCCATTTGAGTGAAGCTAAGGCTAATATGTGAGTAGAAACTTAGTATTTCTTTTCAGCAATTATTTAGTTTATTTCTTTATGGATTTAAATATGCCTTAAGGATTTTGGAATTTTAAAAATATGATAGACAAAGTCCCCCATATTCCTTTTTATTTCGACATGTCAATTCTATGCTGAGATTCCCAATTATTTACATTAATTTGATAGGATTTGTTTCGTTTATGCAATTTTTGATAATATCATATTCTATTCCACTTCTCTTTCTTCTTTGGGTTAAATTGTGGTTCTTCAACAAAATAAGGGGTTTAGATTACGAATTCTATTCGTAATTTACACCGCTTATTCTTATCTATTTCTTTGTAAAAAGATGAGTTGAATAGAATATGAGGTTTAGATTGCAATTCTTATTGTTTAAGATATTCCATTGAATTGATATAATAAATTGAGTTTCTATTTTATTTACAAGTCTGTTATTGCAGTTTTGGTTATGAATATTTATTCCCTGTTTGGATATTAGAATCCTATGAAATGTTGGCAATTTGAAGAAAAATGACTTGTAATAATAATTGGTTAGGGAATTGACATTTAATGCTAGTTTAGAGCGTAAATTCCGTGCATTTAGAACTTATTAGGCGCGAATATTTATTTATCTCAATTTACATAATTAACGTATAATTATTGCGTATATGGCGTAGTTAATTAGACATTTATTTATATTTATTTCCCCTATTAGGAAGATAATTGATTTTGAGGCGAAAATAAGTGGAAACTCTTATATAGCCTAATTATTATTTTAAGGCATAATAAGGAAGATTCCTTAAAAGGCCTTATTTATGAAACAGTGAGATGAATACAAACATACATACATACATTCATATATGTATATATATGGAGAGTAATTGATTTGCGGCTAAGTCATAGGGATGCGAGGTCAATAGAGTTACATGATGAAAGTATGTCCTTCACTTTGAGGCTACCAGCAGTTGTGTACACTTTTATTAATGTGAGATATCCTTATGCTAAATATTTGTAATGACGCGAGGTTAGTTCTAAATTCTGTAGGAAAATCTATCTAGCTAATCTGTCTACCAGTTCCTACAAATAGCGGATTAATGTGAGACGTCATTATGAGTATTGACCATAAGACGAAAGGCCTGCTTCGGGGTTTTGAGGTATTAAGTGGTTGAACCCGCCTCTTTTCCCTAGATGAAGTATTGAATGGCCAAGGGGTTATGTTAAGTGGTATTTCTACAGGGGTCCGCTTCTGGAAATAGGTCTTAAATGATGGGGTCTGCTTCATTTAAGGTCTTAAATGACCCAAGTCTACCTATTTTCCACTTGGAAATATTAAGTGGCCTATGAGATTCCATGTGATATCAACTTTAGTACCATTGAGGAGCACGCTTTTGGAAATAGGTCTTAAATAATGGGGTTTGCCTCATTTAAGGTCTTAAATGACCAGAGTCTGCCTATTTTCCACTGGGAAGTATTAAGTGGCTTGGGTGCCGTCTCTTACATTATTAACTATTTATAATGCATGATTGGGATATGTGTTTGCATAAAAAATTAGCACTAACACCCAATAGAGATTTTGTAGAGAAATAAAATGAAGAAAATCCAATGAAAACAGAGGAAACAAGCAATTAAATAACAAAATATAAGTAATAGCAAGAACATAAAGATTTATAGTGGTTCGACATTAAAAGCCTACATCCACTTTGGAGAAATAACTTTATTAATCACTTGAATTGCTAAGTATAGATGGATGGATTAGGTATGATCTGTAGTAACAATGGAGTACAAAAGAAACAGCAGCATAAAAATCCAAAAATGAACAATCAAGTCTGTATTTATATGGAAAGACGGCGAAATATCTTCCTGAAATTTCGACAGCGGAGTCTCCAGATTCAAAAGAAGTCACAGTATCGATTGCGGGCCCTACTTCCATCAAAATAACGATCGGCACCGATCATTTTGTTGGTTCTCTTGGCATGCGATCGATATGATAGGCTCCACCCTTCAATATATTGATGTTCCCAAAGTTTAATGTGTAATTGACTTATAGATTTTGAGATATCGATCGTTTTGTGCTGAGTTGAACTATAATGTTGATACAGTACAATCCATTATTGGTGAATATGGATCTTACCTTATCCATTTTCAGAGAGTCGTGTATATTAATATTTTGAGCATTCTATTGAGTATATCTTCCGCTTTTGCTTCACCACTGCTTCATATAATCATCTGTGCCTGATCTCTGGGATTCATGATCATTAATATGACGTGTTGACCTTGATGATAGTCGAGTCTAACTTGTCCAGTCAGTTTGGGTATAGTCGGGCAAAAATGCCAGATAACACTTGCCCTCCGAAGTACATCTTGTTTCATAATGATGTGCTTTGAATTGATGCAAGTTAGTGTCGTTGGAAAGGAATCCATCTAGTTTTTTGAACAGTAGTTATCCCTTCGGTGAATTATTTTCCTTAAAAAGTCACATCTCTTTCTATTTGACATGACAATTGTTTGATTTCCAATAGTATAAATTGTGGGTCACGTCTTGATGGTGATCATTTAAGTCTTTATTTCACTGAGTTAGTAGGCCTTAGTTGATTGGTCCAAATTTTCCTTTGATTAATGCAGGTGAGAATTCAATTTCTGTCGATTTCAAGAAATCAAAACTTTTAGGACGTACACTAGCACACATATATATTCATCCCTGACTCCCAATCAGAATTGCACATTCACGAGTCATTGTCAACTTTTCGCATATGTTTCACCGTTTTCTTTTCTTTTTTTAAGATGCATCAGCATGAATCCATCAGGTAAATGGATCGTACTTGATCCAGTTTAAACATAGATCGGGTCAAATTCATTTAAGATTGGATCATGTCCGATCATCCCCCCCCTCTCTTTTTTTAGAAAATAATGGATCATTTCAATGCCATTAGTTTTGGATCATACATGATCCTAGTATACGTTGAATGAACCAATCGCATCCGATCATTTCTTAGTTCGGCCATTTGATTGAATTATGGGCTTTGTTGGTTCGGTCCACTCTTTCAAATATATACTTGGACACTTAGATTATTTTCCCACTTCATTTCATTAGCGAGAGTATACTAACCGAACCAAAAAAGAAAGTAAACTCCATCTTCTTCCCTTCCTCCACTTTTGATCCAAATTTTTGGATCCAAAATCGTTTCCCAAAACTTCATTCATCTCTTAACCGATCAACTCCTTTACTATATCCACCACCACTGCCTCCATTTCCTCAGATTTAGTTTCATAATTGAATCCAAATTGCCTCCGCTTTTCAATTTTTGACATAGGTAGGTCGAACTTCTCTTAATTTTAATAATTTAGTGACGAGATGATGGGATCTCATTCTAGTTTGCATGATTCAAGCCATGGCAGTTCGATCGGTCGTAATGGAGGGGGAGATGGTGACGATCGGGTTGAGTTGTTTATGTTGGTGCGATGTTTGCAGTGGCATTTGTGTTTTGAAATGGAAGGCGATGACAAGTTTTTTGGAGATGGTGATGGAGCAATTGAGATGATCGTGGTTGTACCGATTGTTTACCTTAGTGGCTGAGGGTGGAAGATCGATTCTATTCGATCGTTCCTAGATTTCTAAAATGTGGACTATTACCGATCGTTTTCCGATAGGGTTTTGGTTGTTCATTTTAAGGATCGAAGGTTGGAGATTTGAATTGAAGTGAAGTGTGGACCGAAGCCTAAGGTTGGATCAATCATAATGATCGATACAAATAACGATCAGTTGGAGTTGCCAGAACAATCGGTCATGAAATGTTCGTGCAGAAACGACCAGTTATGCACATTGAGATAGATCGGTCGTAACATCATTTTGGATCGGTTGTTGGTTTAACCTTGATGAACATACTTAAAATCCACCAATCTTAATTAGAATTTTGTGATGAGCTTCGGCCTTGAATGCTTGGATGGACATAAATGACTTACATATGAAATGGACTGCATATTCAGACGTATATGACAATCAAACCGTGGAATGAACTTGACTAATCTTCTACATATTTATATTTGTTGCCTATGCCTTGGACAAAATTTTGAAGTTCATCCACTCATGAACGCACAATTCAAAATTTAATATGCCAACAACTGATCTCAATGCTTAGACTAAATCCTTAGCCAGTGACATAGAGAATTGGTTGAGACGGTCAGCAATGACGGTCATTCCGATCGAACCTCGGAGTCTTGTCATAGTCATAGTCTTTAATTCTGAACTATTTTTCACTGCACTACACGACACTGCACCACTCAGCACTAACACATACTTGCACAGAGGAAACGGGTTATTTTTTCTAATGATGATTATCTACTGAGCTTAGTAGTTATAGGTTCTAGACGCTTAGAGCGTTTAGCTACTATGTCTTCTAGATAGTCTTCATAGCATAACAATACAAGTGCCGAATCGAGCTCCGCAACTGCTTCTGATAGACTCTCTCCTGGACATCAAGCTGAACAACTGGAAAGTTCCTATCCTTTACTCGACCTTTTCTCTGTCGTTCTTGTCCTTCCAACAGAAGTGATAGAACCTGCTCCCGACACTCTAGATGACGCGATATTTTTGGAAGATCTGGAGGGTTCTTTGGATTTGAAAATTAATAAAGCCTCTCTCCGCAGAATTTGTGTTGGACACGAGATTCTGTTCAATGACGTGCGGGTTTCGACTCGGAATGACAGAGCTCATTTGCCCCCTGAGGGATTCACTGCATGCAACAAGTTCATGTATTGGGCAGGATGCGTCCCACCCTTCAATTCATTTATTCAAGAGATGTTATATCATATAAGGGTAGCACCGATACAACTGCATCCAAAAGGATATGCCTTGATTAACTTTACCTACATAGCATTCATGGAGTTTTTATTTTGTCCTCCAACTCCTAAAGACATTCGATTTTCTTTCACCTTCAAGCGGCAAAATGGAAGCCTTTCTTTCATATTTCTTGAGTCGGCCAAGAAGTGCTAGATTTCGACTGGTACTTAGAACAAATTGAGCGCTTTCAAAAGCGAGTGGTTCAATATTTGCTGCCTACTCGGCTTTTCCAAATGGTGGTTTGAAGGGCGTAAGTATTACTACTTGCTTAATTTCTTGAGTGCTTATATCTAGGTCATATCCTGAACTAAGCAACCTTTCTGGTTTGTGCAGGTTCTTACCCACAACCCAATGGAAAACAATACATAAATGAGGTCTTGGTGGTAAAAAGGGTTCCATCAGAAGATAGAGACATTGAGAATATCCTTGTCGATGAATGCCTCGTTGCCTACTACCTGATGGAAGAGGGTCATAGCATAGGGCTATCGGTTACTGCTGGAGCTATAGTGACTGATCAGCGGGATGCGGATGATGATAAAGGCCATCAAGATGATCCTGCCATGCCCCCAGTTAAGGAGGCTCAGGAAGCTACCGCTAAAGATGCAGTAGGAGATAAGGGTGACGACCTCGGTGGCGATGACACAGGGTCTAGTTTCGGGGCTACGGTAGGATCCTCGCAAACCTCACAGCTCCTCCCCCGCTCTCGAAGAAGGAAAAAGGAAGAAGCTCATTTGTAGGTTCCCTTAGAGCCGCCTCTTCAAACAGCCTAAGATATCCATCACCCCTCAGGTTATTCCGGTTCAGTCCGCTTCTCAACCTTCAGAACACTTAGACAAAACATTCGAGGCATTATCCGATCTTTCGATACCAAATAACGTCGATGCCTTTCATATTACTAACATGAGTATAGGCGGATCGGAATCTCCTTCCAAAGCTGGGGCTGGAATCCCTCCTAACGCTGATGGAGAGGTTACTCCTGCAAGTAAAGCTTCAATAACTGGTTCGTTGGGGGAACACAAGGACACGCATATTCGCACACACTTCACAATATTGCATTGCACTTATCTCGTGTCTTTAATACTTAGAGCTGATTCATTCTTTGTCTTTCTTTGCAAAAACAATGATAAGGAAGAAGCACATGTTTCAGTCTCTATAGGAAATATCACGCCATAATCCTAGTTCTTGTTAGGGTCCATGCTGCCAAGGTAGTGATCGTGAATACGACCCTAGCTATCGCTCCAGCCGGGGTAGGGATTATCAGAATAGAGGCGACAGAGACAGGTCTTCCCATGATAAAAATCAATCCAAATATAGATCTCCTCCTCCTAAAAGTTTTGAAAGGCAACAAGCTCGCCACGATGATGTTCCTCCTATTGACACCTCTCGTGGTCCCCCGCCACTTCAGTTTCTTCGTTGTCCGTTGTTCCTTCTCATTCTCAGCAACCTAGTGATCGTCGGCGTCATAGTAAACATGATGCACACCAATAAAGGCCGGGCAAAGAAAGCGCTGACACCCAAGTTATCACTGAAGCTCAACAAGTCGATGCCGCCGCTCGTATGGCTCAACTTAAGTCAGATTTTCCAAATGTATGTCTTGAGGAATTTTTCTTTATACCTAATCTTAAGAAAGTTCATGAAAAAATCGAGCAAAGGACTATGGATTGTGAGAATGATATCCACAAGCAGTATAATGAGTGGATGAGAGCGGCATAGAGGATTTCTAAAGTATCTTGGGAGAGAGCGGCAGGGATTGAGAAATTGAAATGCCAAGAGGCCCATGACAGATGGATCATTGAAACTCTAACCATTGAGTTAGAATCTTCAAGGAGCTCATAGGCAAAAGCCAAGAGAAAAGTAGAAACGACCATCAAGGCACTCAAGGATAAGAAGGCCAGGAACTTGACCGAGGTTGAAGCACTTCATCATCGGAACCATAAACTGGTGTTAGAAAAGGACGCGGCCTAAAAAAACGCAGCTGAGTACAGAACTAAGTTTGAGCGCGAATCCAAAGATAAAGAGAAAGTGCTGAATATCGGTCAGGATGCCTGTGATGAATTGGTTACTGTCAGGCTTAAAAGAGACGCGTCTATTGAAAAGGCCAAATACATTGATGCCCTCGTTAAACGGGTAGTGGAGGCCGCAAAAGAAAAGGCCAGGGAGGAGTTGTGGAAGAAATAGATCCACTGCTTATTCTTTACAACGTCAACGTCCCGAAGCACAGAAACTTGGAGTGGCTCCGGGATGACTACCCTTACTATCTTGTACGTGCTTGGGAGTATCTTGTTTAGGAGGAGAAAAAGGCTCTTGGCACCAAAAAAATCGATCTGATGAGGCTGGAAGGCGAAATTATATTGGGTGACAAACCCAAGGTTCTATATGAAACCCAGCTTATACTCTAAAAGAGCATGCCACAACCTCTCAACATGAAGCTGGTGAAGGTTCCAGATCCTTGTCACACAATGTCGTAGACGACCATAATCCGGTGACCCAAGCTATTCCCATCACCAATGTGGATCCTTTTATCGAGCTTGGTTATAATCCGAAGAAGCCACATATTACTACGTCTAGTGGGCTCTCCCCGGTTATGGAAGGGGGTTCCGGTGGCACTCCGGGTCATGTGGGGGACCAATCTAGAGAAGGTATTTCATTAAACTCACTTATTCTTTAGAAAGATGGAGTGTCCCTGGTCGATATATCTAATCTCTTTAGTTATGTTTCCTCAGCCTTAGATCTGTCGGCTGCAGTTCCACCTCTTCCTCAAGAATTTCAACCAGAACCTCAGGTGACGACGGAATTCATTACTGTCACGGCTTTGGCAATAACCCAAAATGTCCCCGAAGAGGAAGCTTTTATGATTGATGAGCAATTGGTGGACGCTTTGTTGAGGGAAGAAAGTGATCCGCGTCAAGAGATTCCAGTTGGTAATGACATTGTGATTATTGGAGCTTCCCAATCCTTGTCAGGCCTCTCTATGCAAGAAATGGCATAGAAACTCGGGGCGGACATTGCCCTTGAGACGAAAGTCAAGCAAGAGAAAATAAAAATTGTTCCCCCTTCCATCTTCATCATTTTGTTTGGAGAAACTGTGGATACTTCTACTCCTCAGCCAGAACCTGCTCAAGATGCGCCTACTAGGTCAAACCAGACTACTCCGGTGAAAGACCGAGGAAGCGGGAAGAGAGGAGAGAAGAGGAGTGGGGAAAGTTCGATTGAAATCTTCCCCGATACCAAGAAGAAGAAGTGGGAGCCGAGGAGAAAGTGATTCTTTGTCTGTACTCATGCTTCCAAGTCTTTTGGGTTTTGCTGGCTGAAGTTGTATGGAATCGACCCCCGTTTTTTTATTCTTTTGCTGCGAATACTTATACTTTACTTTCCAAGCTTATGTAAATAAAGTTCTTTTATTTTTATCGTACTATTGTGTTAATTTGCTTAAGTAGTTGAGCTATTACATTTTACATTCAATATACTTGTAATTCGTCGCTCATTGATTCAGATGATAATCTATTAATTTTATCCCAAGGCCTCCATATGGTCGTGGCCTCAAGTCGTACTAGACACTGGGCTCAAGCCCTAGTGTTAAACTATCGGATTCAGCGGTTTAAGTGATTATACTCCTGCCCCCAGTTCTCGGGTTAAGGAGGTAAATAGTGGATGGTTGAATTCCATCTTTAGCGAATTTATACTCCTCCGGTTGATTTTAGGTTGGACATAATAGAATAACTAGCGTTCGAATCATACTCATCTATTTGTTTATACTCATATCCGCACTATGGGGATAAGCATTCGTTGGCGGATGTTCGAATCGCACCCAACTTGTGTTTATACTTCGGTCCACGCTCTGGAGACTTAGAGTTATTTTGGAAAATAGTCGAATTGTATTTTCCTCGATCGATTGACTTGCCCCTAAGGCAGGAGTTTAACTTGGAGAGCACTCAGTCGTGTTACAGTCGCTTTTTGATTCATGTCTGTCCCATTGCTTAGTGGGATTAATTTTTGTTGGTATCAAAATTGACCACCAACACTCAATTATGTAAAAGCAACATTATCCAATACAAACACAGAAATATGAAGAAAAATAAATGAAGAACCAAATTAAAATAATTAGAAAGCAAGTAAATAGAGACACAAATTTATATTGGTTCGGCTATCTCCGGCCTACGTCCACTCCAAAGATTTTCCTTTTATTAGTTTATACTACTGATTATAGTACAAATCCGTGAAATTCAAGAATAAAATCGGCAGAGTATAGCCTAGGTAGAAGATAAAGAGAACCAGAAAGAAGATCCCTTTCTGACGCCATGCCTGCTGTATTTATAGAGGAAGACAACCACCAATCTCTCTGGAACTTCGGCTAAAGGACATTCTTATCCATATGGGCCCACCATAGGGGTCGCTAGGCCTCACTCCCAATGAGGAGGGATCGGTACCGATCCCTTCATTGGTTGATTTCTAGGCAGCGATTCCTATGGTGGACTTTTCATGATAGAATATGTTTAATCCCCAAGTTTCATGTCATTTGGAATAGGGGAGCTTCTGATTTTGATTGATCTTGGTTTAACTCTACTTTAAATTGCTTTCTGTCGAACGCTCTAAAGGGTTATACACCGACCCATATTCAATGAAGCTTGCCAAACCATATCTTCCAATATAGCATGCCGATCCCTCTATAAATATCCATCTTTTATAGACTATGCCGATCCCTCCATTATTCAAGCAAGTCGAACCCTTACCATTCAACTACGCTGATCCCTTTCTTACTTCGATCATGCCAACCTCTCGCCTATCCAACCATACTGATCCCTTACAATTCAACTACGCCGACTCCTCTTCTTTGGAATGAGGCATGCCGAACCCTCTTAATCGAGCATATCCATACCAATCCGACTAAACAAAGCATGCCGATCTTTCCTGATGTAGCCTGGAAAGTATACCGACTCCTTCCTGTGAGTTGAAGCATGCCGATCCATCTAAAATGCCGATCCCTCCATCTTGCTAAGCTATTGAAGTATACCGATCCCTCTAGATTGAGCATGCCGATCTCTTCCATTTGCTAAGCTATACTCCATACTTAGAACATTCTGCCTTCATCTATACCGAGCCCTATGATACTTCCATTCCATGCTGATCCTTTTCTTATCCAAGTTAACATCCATATTTCAAGCATTCTGCATCGTTTATCTACCAACTCCATCCAAATCTAGCTTCGTATAATCATTTGTACTTTACCTTCCGGCCTACAACCATCGCTCTGCACTCATCGGCCTTGATAATTGTAAAGTCTGTTGGGTTAAATTTGCTTGTATACTGCCTTGCCAAAAGGCGGGTTAACACTTTTCCCCCCAAAACATGCCTTGCGATAGGACGACATGTTTTGAATTGCCATAAATCCAAAATCTAAAGTCCATAATCCATTGATTGCCATATTATCCAATCCAGAATCCAATCCATTGCTAATCCAATTCCTTGATCTCTCTGAACCATTAGCAAAATCCATGACTGCTCTGAGTCGATATCTAATTTCGAATCCATTCCAAATTCATTAACCAAATCCACAATCTCTCAGGATCGTTATATTCAAATCCGAGACTGCTCCAGCTCCATACCCAAATCCATAGACCTCTCCGGGTTGTTTTATCCAAATCCGGGACCGCTCTGGGTCCATATCCAAATCCATAGACCTCTCAAGGTCGTTAGCCTAATACAAATCCTTGATCTCACCGGATCCTCATCGAGCACAATCCATACTCGATGGCCTGGGTAGGCCGATCCTGTCGCTCTCCGGCGAAGCGGCCTACCCTTTGCTAGGCATAGTCCATACCCAATGACCTTGATCTCTCCGGATCCTTGCCGAGCACAATCCATACTCAACGACCTGTTGGGTTTTATTCTCCGGCCTCGACTCTTTGGTCTCGGTTCCCAATCGAAAACTTAATCCGTGGGGTATCCTTCTCCGGCCTCAATTCCCAATCGAGGACTTAATCGATGGGGTATTGTAATGACCCTAATTTTGATTAACATTATTTAGGACATTTAATTAGTTAAATTAAATGAAATAATGAAATGGTTAAAGGATTGAGATTTGTGTAAATAAGAGGTAGCCATGCCTAATAACAAATAAACTAAAGGGAAACTAAAATGAAATGGATAAGGCTAATAATGTAGGGCAAAGTAGGAATAAGACATATTCTAATACCCTAAACCCTTAAGCCACATTCATTCTCACGTTCAAAACAAAAATAAAACAAGAAAGAGGCTGGCCACCATTAAGGGAAAACAAGAAGAAGATAAGATGAAGAAGCTTAAGCAACTTAATCCAAGATCAAATCTCAGCTCCTTAATCACAAAGCTAAGGTGAATAATAGGTTACATCTCATGTTTTTATTATTCTTGATTTTAGATTGGAACCCGATTTATTTTGCAAATGTTTTGCCATGTTTTTTATTGTTAGTATCGATATATATGCTTGTTTATGATTTATGCTATTTCATATGGATTTTATGATAAGTTTTAATGTGAAAACCTTATTAGATGACATCCAAATGCCTTGCGATTTTGAGATAAGGTAGAAATAATATTTTAGAGATGGGTTTCAGATTTCATAACTTTCTGAGTTAATGTGGATTTATATCAATTTTCTAATAAAGAAAATGGTTAAATGGGTTTAAAATTAAATACGGCTAATTGTATTGTTTTTGGGTCAGAAATTAATATATGTCAGAAAACATATTAAAAATGATTTATGGGAATTTTCGTAGAATTTTCCTAAGTGTTTTAATAAGTGTATAAAATTATTTAAGGTATGGGACTTAAATGTTTTATATATTTATAAATGGAGAAGGTGTATTTTGTAAACATTTTAAATTATTTATTTTTGAAAATTGCGGCAGCACTTTTAGAAAAGAATTTGAAAAAAAATTAGCAACCAATCATATGTGGACAGACAAAGCAGGTTAGTTAAAAAGAAATTACCTTTTCAAGTTAAAAATCAGTTCTACGATGTTTTTGCTATTTCGCCACTTTCGGCAACACCTTTCGACAACACCTTTCGACTAGGTACTTCCACCTCCATCTCCATCGAAACCAATGTGCATGGTATCAAAGACTTGGTACGTAGTGAATTGGACATAGGCGAAAGGTATTGGGTAGAAACAAGGGGTTCCAAAGGGGTCGAAATCTTGCTTTGCTTTTAAAAGGAAATGCGCCTACTTTGCTTTCAAAAAGAATGCTTTCGACATAGATAGATTTCGACTTGGTTAAATGGTTTTAACGGATTGTTTCGAAAGAGGTTGTGCCTTTGTTTTAAGAAATTGCTTTCGAAGGGGTCAAAACCCCTAGCTGTCGCATCTTACCTTTCGAAGCAATGCATTTGAAAAGGTTTCTTTGTTTTAAAACCTAAGCCGTTTCTCCAATGCTTTCGAAGGGATTGGTTTCGACACCGTCCACTTATTTTACTTAGGAAATTGCTTTTGAAAGAGTACTTTCGACTTAGTTGTTTTAAGACCCTTTGTTCTATTGAAAGTTAAACCCAAAGGTTTCGAAAGGAATAGTTTTGAATGGTTTCGAAAGGTTGTTCCATATGTTTTACCTGAACCCAAATGCTTTCGAAAGGTTTTATTTATGTAAAGGACTTAATACTTTCGAAAGGTTTAAGATAAAGGTTTCGAAGGGCTGGTTCCCCAATGTTTTCAAAAGGTTTTAAATGGAAGGTTTCCAATGGTTTCGAAAGACATGTTTAAAGTGTTTCGACAGGAAGATGTCTATGGTTTTATAAAGCTTTTGAAAGAGATGATTTCAATGTTTTTTAAAGGTTAAATGTAAATGGTTTCGAAAGGTATGTTTTGGCTTCGACCTAGGTTATAAAGTAAAGTAGCTTACTTGTATCGAAAGGGGCACTTTCAATGGTTTCGAATGTTTTCATCAACATTGTTTTGTGTAAAGTATATATAACATGGCAAAGTGATTTGAGTAAAGCATAATGTATATTTTCCTTGTTTAAGTATGATTTAAAGGGTTAAATCTATTTGAAAGAAATGTTCTCAAGGAAAATTTTAAGGGTAGATGACCATAAGTAAAATGACTCAGGTTATAGAATACCAGATGGGACTGGTATGGGGTCGCGCCTTATGCTTTAGCTAGTAGCCCCTAGCTAATATAAGTCCAAAATTCCAGTGTATGGGCTTTGTCACAAGTAAGACTAAAATAATGTTACACACAGAAAGGAATATATAGAGTGAGGATAGGTTATTGGTGAGCCCGAAAAACCATTAGGATCAGTTGACCCTGGGAGAAGTAAGTTAAGGATAGAACGTCCAATAGAATATCTAACAGAAGTAAGACTATTTGTTTATTTTGACTGGTAGGCCCGAGTCAGCCAAATGTTAGTAGTTAGCCAAACAAAACTATAGTGTTCAAACAGATAGTCCATTGATTACCTGATTTATATGCTTATATGATATTGATATTATTGTTTTAACCAGTTTGATTGCAGGGTTTTAGTTTGCATAAGATATGTTTTAAAAGGATATTAGTGAGGAGAAACCCGTTCTGCTAAGTGACGCAGTCTCACTTAATATCATATAACCGAGATGTATAGTATTATTCGCACCAGGCTTTATGTCTGACTCGAAGTTTATGTTTTTCCCCTTAAACTCTCGGGTGCTAAAAATTGTTTTGAGTAGGTTGAGGGTTGAGGATTTTCAGGTTTTAGTAGGTGGATGAATAAAGCTTTCAGAGACGAGCAGGAGGCTAATGTTAGCTATTTAAGAGTTTCTATGTTTTTTTATTTCTGCTGTGTTGTATTAAGTCTGTTATGACTATTTATTACTCTGGTTAATCAAAGGGGCATCTTCAAAAGTCGCTATTGGCGTATTTATGTAATAATTATATTTGATCTGAACCTGGGAAACGATTGGGATTATGTAATTGGATATTAAACATGTTTTGTGAAATGTAATCGGAAAATTTGTTTTTGAAATCTGTGATTTTGTTTCATATTCATGTGCTTCTGATATTATGGATATCATTAACATTACCATATTTTATCACCGGAAGTTAATACTATAGATGAATGCAGCATCTGTAGCGCTTAGCTTTGGGCCTTAAGATAGGGGATGTTACAAGTATCCTTCTCCGGTCACAATCCCCAGTCGAGGACTTAATCTGTGTACGAAATCATCCTGTCTCTCTCCAGCGAAGAGACTCGTGATTCGTGGTTATTGCCCCGTCTCAACCGTGACCTGTGTTATTTATTACATTACTGCAGATCTAATTGTTTTGAGGTTCATTGGTTATGGTGGTTTATCACCATCCCAGAGCATGCCTAGGGATTGTCCTCGATCCCGTACATGTGTAAGTGACTTAGCCATTTTGACTGTAGAGTTGATTGTTAGTTATTTAGTTCATGCCATCCCGATCAAGAGATGACGACTTGAGCCCTTAAGCCGAGCTCGCTCCAATTTGCGGCGGATGATGACTACTCATGTTCCATCACCGCTATCCATTTCCATACAAAGCAATCCAAATCCATGCCCCTAGTTTAGTGCCGATCCATTTTCCTTGGCCGGGGTTTGCCCCCAGTTGCTCCAATCCATATCCAAGCCCGCTAGTTTCTGCTCCAAGTCCCGGATTCCAGTTTCTAGCTATTCCAACATCCATAAGTGGTTTTCGATCATCATTTCAATCCTACCCCCCGGGTCCGCGAGGGGATTCTGGAACATATTCCTCTGGACGAGCATCCAAATTCCGATTCACACCAAACTCCATGGGATTGACCATAGAACCTCCAACATCACGACCAACCAGACCCAGGGGCATGCCCCCTAGCCTCTGAAGGGATCGGTGCCGTTCCCTCTAGGATGGCAGGGGACTGCCCCCAGCTGCTCTGTTCCATTCCTTTGTCTATTGCTCTATTTCCATTTTCTCGGTTCTAATTTCCAACGATTTCTGTTGTTTCAACTCCTTGATTCTATGCTCTAGATTGTCCAATCCGTCGGAGTAAATTTTGCATCATCTCCTCCTGTCTTTTCAGCATCCTGTCCTGCATAGCATCCATCATCGTTTCCATTTCATCCCTGGTGATTTAGATAGATGCTTGATTAGCTCCAGCTCCCGAGGAAGCCTCCTGACTCCCTCCATGGTGGCTTCTTTCCGATAGCACTCTCCTTGTTGATTGCCTAGTCATTGCTTTCTAGATCCAAATATCCAAGCTTCCAAATCTAAGATCCTAGCATCCAAATCCATGGGTGCAAGTTTTCTTAGTGAAATCACCAAAATGTTGGCTTCAAAATTTGACTACCAACAACCAATTATGTGAAAGCATCAATATCCAATCCAGACACAAAAATATGAAGAGAAATAAATGAAGAACCAAAGTAAAATAATTAGAAAGCAAGTTAATAAAGACACAGATTTATAGTGGTTCGGCTATCTCTGGCCTACGTCCACTCCAAAGGTTTTCCTTTTATTAGTTTATACCGCTAATTACAGTTAAAAATCCATGTAATTCAAAAATAAAATTGGCAGAGTATAGCCTAGGTAGAAGATAAAGAGAAGCAGAAAGAAGATCCCTTTTCTGACGCCATGCCTGCTGTATTTATAGGGGAAGACGACCACCAATCTCTCTGGAATTTCGGCCAAAGGACCTTCTTATCCATATGGGCCCACCATAGGGGTCGCTAGGCTAAAATCCCAATGAGGAGGGATTAGTATTGATCCAATGATCCCTTCCTTGGTTAATTTTTGGGCAGCGATTCTTATGGTGAATTTTTCATGATAAAATATGTTTAATCCCCAAATTTCATGTCATTTGGAATGGGGGAGCTCCTGATTTTGATTGATCTTTGGTTCAACTCTACTTTAAATTTCTTTCTACCGAACCCTCTAAAGGGTTGTACACCGACCCCTATTCAATGAAGCTTGCCAAACCATATCTTCCAAAATAGCATGCCGATCCCTCTATAAAATATCCATCTTTCATAGACTATGCCGATCCCTCCATTATTCAAGTAAGCCGAACCCTTACCATTCAACTACACCGATCCTTTTCTTGCTTCGACCATGCTAACCTCTTACCTATCCAGCCATACCGATCCCTTACCATTCAACTATGCAGACCCCTCTTCTCTGGAATGAGGCATGCCGAACCCTCTTAATCGAGCATATCCATACCAATCCGACTAAACAAAGCATGCCGATTCCTTCTTGATGTAGCCTAGAAAGTATACCGATCCTTTCCTTTGAGTTGAAGCCTGCCGATCCATCTAAAATGTCGATCCCTCCATCTTGCTAAGCTATTGAAGTATACTGATCCCTCTATATTGAGCATGCCAATCCCTTCCATTTGCTAAGCTATACTCCATACTTTGAACATTCTGCCTTCATCTATGCCGAGCCCCATTATATTTCCATTCCATGCCGATCCTTTTCTTGTCCAAGCTAACATCCATATTTCAAGCATCCTGCATCGTTTATCTACCAACTCCATCCAACTCTGGCTTTGTATAACCATTTGTACTTTACCTTCGGGTCCTACAATCGTCGCTCTGCACTCATTAGCCTTAATAATTGTGAATTCTGTTGGGTTAAATCCGCCTGTGTATTGCCTTGCCAAAAGGCGGGTTAACAATTTTATTATCGGATGGTCAAGTCACACCCATTCCTCGTTAGGTATTCGCCCATTGGGTTATGTGCGGGAATCATCGAATGAACGGTTGGACAACGTTCATTTTATTTAGTCTAATTGTGAACTTGTGTAATCAATTTGCTCCAAACTCTGGGAACCTGCTCGGATATGCCAGTATTAGTTTGTCACTATCCTAACTAATATGTAATGCTACAGCAATCACATATATGAAGGAAATTTCAAATTTTAATTGCCAAATGAAAAGAAATGACGTAGTTTGTCTTATTACATATCTGGAAAATCAAATGCTGAAGAAAATTCGAAAAATAAACATAATTGAATAAAAAAGAATAAACTAAGTGAAATAATGTCGTAGACGCTCGCTATTCCACGCCCTTGGGAGTGTGACGCCATCAACAGTCGCTAGCTTGAAAGTTCCTTCTCCAAGCTTTTGTTTAATGGCGTACAGTCCCTCCTAAGTAAGATTCATATGTGACAGGACAAACAAAACCCATTTCAAGATGATATCGCCAATTTCGAAGGTCCTAATTTGGACTTTAGTGTTGTAGTATCGAGCGACTCGATATCGACGTGCAACTGCTCTCAAATCAGCTTCTTCGCACTTCTCATCTACCAAGTCTAGAGATTCTAAGAGGAGATCTCTATTCATTATAGGGTCGTAGCAGGTCACTCATGAGAAGGGATTTCAAATTCAATAGGAATGACGGCTTCGGAGCCGTAAGTGAGAGCGAATGGAGTATGGCCAGTCACGGACTTGTGGGTGGCTCTGTACGCCCATAATACTATTGAGTGTTTATCCACCTACTTCTATCCCTTTCCAAACGTTTCTTCGAAATGGACTTTATGATTTTGTTCACAGCTTCAACTTTTCCATTTGCTTGAGGATGAGCAACTGCGGCAAATCTCTTTCTAATATGATGTCGACGACAGAAGTCTTTGAATTTAGCGCTGTCGAATTGGGTTCCATTGTCAGTTACAATGATCCGTGGAAGGCAAAAATGATAGATGATGTTCTAGATAATGAAGTTGATTACTTTGTTTGTCATGATCATGGCTAATGGTTCTGCTTCAGCCCATTTGGTGAAGTTATCAACTGCTATGATTGCGTACATTGCACCACCTTTAGAGATCGGTAAGGAACCGATAATATGTATGCCCTATGTGCCAAATGGCCATGGATTGACCATTTGTATAATTTCCATCGCCGGAGCTCTCGGAACATTTGCATACATCTGGCACTTGTCGCATTGCTTAGCGTAATTATCAAATCTTGGTTTACGGTTGGCTAGTAATACCCATAACAGAGTATTTTCTTTGCTAGGGTTTACCCCCCAATGTGATCGCCACATTCCCCTTCATGAACTTCCCTTAGGACTCGTTTTATTTCATCATGAGCGATAAACCGGAGCAGGGGAATGGAAAAACCGTTTCAATAAATGACTCATTCCTGAATGATGTATCGTGAAGCTTTGAGGAGGATTTGTCGTCTTTCGTTCCTACGTTCGGGAAGGACTCCCCATAGCAAATAATCTTTAATCAAAGTCATCCACGATTCCTTCTCAGGCTCCGTCCCTAGTACCCAGTCGATTTCCATCTGGTTTATGCTCAGAGCATCTAATACTTTGACTGGAACCAAGTCCATTTGTTGTGCATCCCCGATGCTAGAAAACTTCACTAATGAGTCGGCCACTTTGTTTTGATCTCGGGGAATGTAGGTGATGTCATAGTACTCAAAGTCAGTCAATAGCTCTTGTGCTCGGATAAGGTATTGAGTGAGTCATTGTCTTTTAGCCTGATAGTCTCCCCTGACTTGGAATACAATCAAGTGGAAATCGCAAAAGATTTTAAGAGATTTTATTCTCAATTCTCTGGCAAGTTTGAGTCCAGCAATCGGAGCTTCATACTCAGCTTCGTTGTTCATTGTAGGGCAGTCAAGCTTTAAAGCATAGCCAATTGATCGATCTTCTAGAGTTACTGGCACGACTACAGCTCCAGAACAACAATCGTTGGATGCTCCGTCCATATACATTTTCCACCAAATGGTATGGGCTCCACCGTTCTTTGGGAGATCATCTTGTGTAGTGAATTATTCTATAAATTCCGCCAGTGCCTGTCCCTGGATGGATCTCTGAGGGATATAAGTGATGTCGAATTTGCTCGGTATTAGCTCGGTTTGATGTTCCACTTCAGTAACCTTCCAAATGTCTCAGGTAGCTGTAAGACCTGTCGTAACGGTTGATCGGTGTAAACGTTGATGGGATAAGCCTGAAAATAGGGGTGGAGCTTTTGTGAAGCAATAAAAAAGTAGTACGCCAATTTATTTATCTTCAGATAGAGCCTTTCAACTCCTATTAATCGCTTGTTAGCATAATAAACCAGTCTCTGGACTTGATTCTCCTCGCGGAGCAGTGCGGCACTTATAGCATGTACCGACACGGCCAAGTAGATATACAAGTCTTCATGATTCATTGGCTTTAACAAGATGTAAGGCCTCTTTAAGTGATTCACCAAAGCTTGGAATGCATCTTCATAATTCTGTGTCCATTCAAAGTTCCTTTTTCCTCTTCTAATCAAGCTGAAGAAAGGAATGCATTTATCAGTGGCTCTAGGAATAAATCGACTAGGGCGGCAACCTTCCCATTTAGGCTCTATACTTGTTTGATGGTCTTTGGTACTTGGATATTGCAAATAGCTCGAATCTTTTCGGGATTTGCCTCGATTCCATGAGCGTTGATGATACCCAATAACTTTCCTGATGCAACGCCAAAAGAACAATTCAGAGGATTGATTTTCATCTTGTCATATCGAAGGATGTCGAACATTTCTGCTAAGTCTCTAATGTGGTCGCTTGATCATCACGACTTCACAAGCATATCATCTACATATACCTCCATCGTCTTCCCAATCTAGTCTTTAAACATTCAGTTAACTAGGCATTGATAGGTTGCTCCAGCATTCTTCAATCCGAATGACTTTACCACATAGTAGTATAATCCAACATCGGTAATAAAACTGTTGTGCTCCTAGTCAGGAATGTGCTTCGTTATTTGGTTACATCCAGAGTATGCATCCATGGAAGGTTGCAATTCGTGTCCTACGATAGAGTCCACCAGCTAGTCAATTCTTAAAAGGGGAAAACTGTCTTTCGGGTATGCTTCGTTTAAATCCAAATTGTCAACACATGTCTCCCACTTTCCACTCGCTTTCTCACAAGTACAAGATTAGATACCCATTTAGGGTAAAGGGCATCGCGAATAAACCCATTGCTTTTAAGCCTATCTACCTCCTCTTTAAGAGCGACAGATCTCTGCGGATCCATGCCACGCCTTTTATGTTTCACCGGGACATGCCTCTGGTCGATATTTAATGCATGGCTCGTAATAGCAGGTGAGACCCCACACATATCAAAATGATTCCAAGCGAACACATCAAGATTCGCTCGGAGAACACCAGCAAGTTCTTCTTCATCGAAGGTCTGAGCTGTGATTCGATCTTTAGGACCCATAACGGGTAATCATGGCTGACCGTGATGTCGATCATCAGCTTAGTCGGTGCATCCTTGGTCTCCTTGGGCTCCTCCTCATCATCCCTCGGATCTATGTCTTTATAGAACCATCTATGGCACCTGAGCCGAGGCTTAGGCCCTGGTTATCAATCTTCGGTGGCTTGGATGCAGAGAGTCTTGTTCACACCATTACCTTTCTCCTTCCGTTAAGCATCCCTCAACTCAGCCACATATCAGGCACGTTCGGTCGCCTGATCCCCATTCACAACTCCCATGCCATTGTCAGCTGGGAATTTTAAGGTAAGACACCAAGGGGCAATGGCTGTTCCGAATTCAGCAAGGGCCGGTCGGGCAAGAAAAAATATATATGGAGAGTGCACATCCAACACAACAAATGGCAGCATCCATACTCTCCTATGGTCGCCATCTCCTAACTCCACCAAGAGCTCGATATAGCCTGCTGCTTCCGTCGCAACACCATTAAAGCCATGAATGCGGGCTTTACATGGTTTTAGATCTTTGGCTTCCATTCTCATCTGGTTGTACGCCTTTTTAAAGGTACTATTCACCGAGCTACCATCGTCAATCAAAACTTTTCTCACTAATGCGAGGCTGATCATGGCCAAAATGATCATTGGGTCGATCGTCGGTGCCTCCACCTTATCTACATATCTGTTTCTGAATACAATATCATTTGCCATTGTACACTGCTGTTTAGCTAGAGCCCCACTCAAAATCCACATACTTAATTGCGCTAGCATAGCGCTCCATCTCATGCCAACTTTTGTCGGTTGGGTGCAGCCCTCCGGTTATTGTATTGATTACTAATCTTCCACCAGTCCATGTAGGCTCTTCAGCCCTGTGCGGCGCTTGTCCTCGGTTGGGGTCGGATGTCCCCTGCCCATCATCCTATGGGGCTTTAACAAACTGCTGTAACTTTCTTTCCCGAATCAGTTTCTCAATAACATCCTGAAGATGCCTACGTTCATTCATGTTGTGACCATAGCATTCATGGAACTGACACTATTTTTCAATCTGCTTTTATTTCTCCATTGATTCTTTTAGAGGTGGCTTCTTATACTGCATGGTATTACTGTTAAACAAGTAGACGTTCTCTTGAGATGTATCAATGTTGTGTACATATTACACATTAGAATCCTAGACTTTTCTCTTCTAGAATCCCTCTTTCATTTGCGGTTTCTATCATCGCCTTTCTTTTGCTGATTCGGTTTATTTTGGAAATTTACTTGAACTTTTCCAGAACTCTCCCAAGACTGTTTCACTGCAATGTTACTCTGCACTCCCTCTCCACTTGGTCCTACAATATTCTTCTTCTTAGAGCATCTAGCTTCCACTTTCCTCAAATACTGAGCTGCTTTTGCATAGAAATGCTCCAACATCGTGGGTGGTTTGCCAGCTAACCAATCGCCAAAGTCAGATTCTGGGTCAATCCCTCTTGTTACTGCCATCAATATTGAGTGCTCATTCTGATTACTGACTTCTGTGATGGCTGTATGAAATCTCTCCAAATAGACTTTCAGCGATTCTCCCGGAGCCTGGATCACGCTTGATAGGGACATTACATCTTTGGGGCGAGTTGTATGCATACGGAATTGCTCCTTAAATTTGTTACTAAATCATCAAATCCAAAGATTGACCTTGGGGGCAATGTCATGAACTACATCATTGTTATGCCAAAAAGAGTGGTAGGAAAACATCTACATTTTATGGCATCGTCCGCTTGTGTAGAGTCCATTAGCCATTCATATCTCATGATGTGCTGCCTAGGGTCAGATTTTCCCTCGTAGGTAGGAAGAGATGACATATTTAATCGCCTTAGATATTCTGCGAGTAAAATATTGTATATAAATGGGGTATGGCTTCTTGAGATCCCCCAATCATCATTGGCTCTCCCTTACCAACTGCTTGATCATAGCCATCAAGTCTGGAGTTTGGATAGTTGGAGCCAAGCGGTAGTCATGCTCCACCTCACGTGAATGGTTCGATCGATGTCTACGGCTGTTCCATGCCTTCTTGGCTCAACATCCTCTTGATGTGTGTTCGCATCATCATCATTCTAGAGAGGTAACTGATCTGCATTAACTTGAGCTCCAATATCCAGATCAATCGCATCATCATCATCATCATTCTTCTTGTCATTTGATGTAACCTGCCTCCAAAAGTTGGATCGACACCGATTGTTCTAGATGGATCGGTACCAATCATGATTGGTCTATTTGGATCGGTCGGATGACGGTGGTTCGATGTTTCGGCATGGTATCTGTCGGTTATGCGATGTCTACGTTTGTGATAGTCATTTGATGAAGTTGAGCTCTCCGGTGCAGAATAGGGAGTTGGCTCTCTCCTAGTTTTCGCACGTTGTTGATCCCTAAGTTGATTCATTAGATCGATATTGGCTTGAATTTGCTAGTTCAACTGTCGGTGGCTATCCATGAGCACTCTCATCAGATTTTGGAAATATGCTCTTGTGATGGAATCAGCTAGATTCCAGACATCAATTTGATTAGAGGCCTTAACATCTACTAGTAGATTGCTTTGGCCTCCTTTCTGGATTCTGGCGTTCTTGTTTCCCTCTACGTTTTTAGTGGTAGATCTGGTGTTCCTAACCATTGTTGATGGTTTTCCTTATAGATTTCTTCTTCAAATCAGAGTTGAAATGGAAGCTCGTTGGTAGAAAGCTAGATCTATTTCGTGAATATGGGAATCCATAAGTAGATGATGAGATCCAATCGAGCTGAGAATTCATTTTCTCACCGAAAGCACCAAAATGTTTACACCAAATATTGGAACAAACACCCAATAGAGATTTTATAGAGTAAAATGAAGAAAATCTAATGAAAACAAAGGAAACAAGTAGTTAAATAACAGAATATAAGCAATAACAAAGAACACAACGATTTATAGTGGTTCGGCGTTGAAAGCCTACGTCCACTTTAGAGAAATAACTTTATTAATCACTTGAATTGTTGAGTACATATGGATGGATCAGGTATGATCTATAGTAATAATGGAGTACAAAGGAAACAGCAGCATAAAGATCCCTAAAATAAACAATCAAGTCTATATTTATAGGGGAAGATGGCAAAATATCTTCCTGAAATTTTGGCAGTGGAGTCTCCAGATCTAGAAGAAGTCACATATCGATCGCGGGCCTCACTTCCATCAAAATAATGATCGGCCATGATCATTTTGTTGGCTCCTCTTGGCATGCGATCGATATGGTAGGCTCCACCCTTTAATATATTGATGTTCCCAAAGTTTCATGTGTAGTTGACATGTAGATTTTGAGATATCAATCGTTTTATGTTGAGTTGAACTGTAATATCGATACGGTACAATCCATAATTGTGAACATGGATCGTACCCGATCCATTTTTTTGGAGTCGTGTATGTTAATATTTTGAGCTTTCTATTGAGCCCATCTTCTGCTTTCGCTTCACCGTTGCTTCATATAATCTTATATGCCTAATGTTTGGGGTTCATGATCGTTAATCTGACATGTTAACCTTGATAACAGTCGAGTCTAACTTGCCTAGTCAGTTCGGGTATAGTCAGCCAAAAAGGTTAGATAACAATATGGGATTCTATAAACCTACTTCTGGAATGAAAGGTATTAAGTGGTTGGACCCACCTCCTTTCCTTAAAGAAGTATTGAATGAATTTAATGGTTTTATGTTCGTAGACATATTCTTATTTTGAAATATACCGCCCAATTACTGAAATGGTAAGACTCGATGTTTTTATTCACCAGACACTTATTGTTCTGACTCCCTCCTAATTACAACACAGGTTAAGGACGGAGTGGTGGCGGTGACGCTACTCAGCGACGGAGAAGCTTGGCGAGTAGAAGTATTTATTATTATTTTCTTTTATGTATACCCATGGATTTAGACAATTCTTGTAACAGATATTATGTTATGGTTTTTATGGGATTTTGTGTTATGAAATTTTTATGGTTTTGAAATAAATGGGTACACTTTACTATTATATTTTGTTCCATCCGCTGTGGGTTCTGAAAGTTTAATTATGGCTCTGCAATGTTATTTCCTTTTATTACAAACAGCTTGCCTTAGAATGGATCTAAATTTCGATGAGCCTTTTCTGGTTCGAAATTTAGGCCTGTTTCAGGATGGGTTATTACAGTATCCCTCTTGTGTGTGAGATTCCTTATTAAACCTTCTACTAGGTTGTGTGTTTTCATATAATGGCAAGTTTGATTCTTCTATAGGTTTAGCCTCTATTTTTACTTTCGGATCTCATTCATGTCTACAACTTTGTTGTTAATTTATTTTGATAGAAATTCCTTTCTAAAAAGTCAGCAACATTGATGTAACAACCCTGTATTTTGCAATTATTTTTAAATTGAATTTCCTGATTTAAAAACTTTATTTTATTTATTAAATGGAAAATGTTGTTATTTTAAATATTAATTATGATTTGTATGTGAATTATAATTCCAAACATGAATAAATAGAGTTTTTCCAGAATAGTGAATTTTGGTCAATATGGTCAAACTTTGACTTTTAATTTAAATTTTAAAAGTTTGAAATTTTTGAATTTTATCTTTTATTATGAAAGTAAATAAAATTTCAAGAATACCACTTTTCGTTTCGTTAAAATCTGATTTATAATGTGAAAGTTATGCCCTTTTGAATATTGTGTGTAATTTGCTGTATTTAACAAAATTGTTTATTTTAAATTATATAAATAATATTTTATTTGGTCATGTAATGTTCTAATATGGGTAAAATAACTTGTTATGTATATATTTTGGTTTTAAAACATTTTTTTCAAAGTGTAATTGACATTTTCCAATGTCAGTAGTATTATGTTTATAATTTCTAATTTCCAGTTTCATTTAATAAAAGAAATTCTTTATTTATCTTTATATTTTTCTTAAGAACTTATTTATTCTCATTCCCACTTTATTTCGTTTCTCATTTTATTTTATTTATTGGACTTTTATTTGTTTTAAAGTGAAATAATTTTTTTATAAAACTAGTGATGTTTTATTTGTAATTTTTAAGCCCTGTTTTAAATTAATGAACTATTTCTTTAATTCTTTTTCTATTTTCCATAAAATTATTTATTTATTTTCACTTTATTTTTCATTTTCACTTTATTTTTTATCTCAAAGATTTATTTTAAACCATCTTAAGTGAAGTAGAAATTTTCTAAAAGATAGTGATAATTTATTTGTAATTTTTGGACTCTGTTTCCAATTTTTAAGCTATTTCTTTTATTCTTTCTCTATTTTCTTTAAATTGAATTATTTATTTTTATTTTCTTTTACTTTGTTTTCAGTTTTAAAATTTATTTACTGAAATTTATTTGTTTTATTTGATTTAATAGAAATGGAAATTTGAAGGGACTAAAAAGCTCTATAACGTGTGACTTTTCGGCTGCTGGTCTTTTCATTTTCTTTGTCTTTTCATATACTTTGCTTGGCCATACCCTACCTGATCTTTAGCCGTGAGTTTCTCAGTCATAATTCACGAGAAAAACTTCTTTTTCATTTTATCTTCATGGCCAAAGGAAGTGATAATGGTTTCTTCTCTCTTTTTTCAACTTTTCTCTTCATTTTCAATGATTTTTGCCATGTTTCTCTTGCTTTGCTTGGCCTAACACCTCCACCATCTCCTCCACCGACCACCACCACTTCCTTTCCCACACCATCCACGACCAAACCCCCTCCTCCTCTGACCATGACAGGCCATGCACTCCTCTTGACTAAAAACCACACAAAACCTTGCACAAATCCCTTAAAACAATGCATAGCCACCACTAGTTGCAACATACCTTCGCCCACCACCTTGGCCACCACCTCTAGCCGCCACCACCACCTTGCTACCACCACTACACATCACCATCTCCTCTGTCCAGACCTGTAGCAAGTCATGGCCGAGCCTAGGACCTTGTAGACCGAGCCAAAGATGAACCAAAACTCCACCATATTGCATAAAACTCTTCACATGCCTATGTTGTAACTTCCCCATCATCTCTAGCTTGTAGCCGTGCATCCCTTGGTCCAAACCAGACCCAAACCATGTCCAAACCTGAACCAAAAAATTTCCTAGGCCATGCAAAAGGATAGAGAAAGCAAGGCAAAAGTCGTTGTATTCATATTTGTTTTCATTTCAAAGTTATTCAAATTCAATGTTGTATTGAATTTTGATTTATCTTGGTTTTGTTTTAGGTTGTAACACGTGTTCTTTAGCTTGGTTCTCTTCCACTTGAATCCATTGTTGTGTCATCATGATTTCTGGTATCCGTTTGTATCATTTGAATTGATAACTCCAGCACAAAAGGTGAGTAAATCTCACTAGACATTTATACTTATGCAATTGTGAAACGACAACAATTGAATGTGTAGAATTTTATATGATGTTATAACTGCCTGTGATGATTTAATTATATGATGTTAAACCTGTTAATTTACTTGTCATCTCATCTGTTACTGTTATATTTTGTATACTGTTCATTTTATATCTGTTTATCACACTGCAAATTCCCTGTAGATTAGATTCACTATGGGTTGAAATGATACATACCCGAACGGACTTTAGAATAGGGAAAAATCGTTATGGGCTGAAATGATAGGCCTGAACGGTTTTTATTTAATTTATCTTAACTTGGGATTGCGGGTTTGAAATGATAGAACCCGGATTTTTCTTTTTAAACTGCGGATTGAAATGATGCATATCCGTATCACTTGACCTAGGCTAGAAAACTATATACAGGCCCGTGGTTATTTTATAAAGTGTTTTGGATATTTTTAAGTATTTTAAAAATATAAATTTATGAAATTTGATTTAAACAGATTTTGAAATATTTTGAATTAAAGAAATTATGATTTTTCTATGTGTTAAAAATGTAATTAATGATTGTTTTAACTGGATTTTTGAAATATAACTTAAGTTGGAAATTTGGAATTTTGGTTAAAAATGATATTTAAGTTATATAAATAAAATGGATATTAAATTCTATTTGGAAATGGTAAATATGATAATTTGATTAAATTTGAATTTAATTGATTTATTAAAGTATTATTGATTTTTCTATGAATTTAAGTGGTTAAATAAATGAATGTTTAAAAGTGATCTTTTAAAATATAACTTGACTAGGAAATGTGAAATTTGGTTTTAATTAAAGGTTTAAGTTAATTAAATAAAATTGGAAAATTAGTTAAATTGTGAAATGGTAATTTAAATTTGAAGTGTTAAGTTTTTTTGTTGAAAAGTGAAGAATTGGACACTTTTACACTTAAATTTATTAAGTAAATTGTTGAAATTGGATTTGATTATAAGGAATTTATTGTGAAAAGATATATGTTAAATGATATGTAAATGAACATTTTAAATGCTAAAATATGATTTTTAAAATGTTTATGTGTTTTAAATTAAAGTTATTTAATTGCTGGAAATACACTAACACCTGAAATTAACTTTTAATAGCATTCAGAAATGCTATAGATTCTGTTTTGAACTAAAATTGTGTAAAAAGGAGCTATTACAGCATTTCTGAAATGCTGTAGTTGCTGTAGTTGAACTTATAGGCTGATATTGAACTCAGGCCTATTATAGCATTCTCTGGAAATGCTATAATGGTCTGCAGTCTTTGTTGAAACCAAATTTAACCCTTGTTTTGAAATCTGAACTACTGCAGCACTTCTGAAATGCTGTCTTTTCTGTTTTGAACTATAATTCAACTAAAACTGAGTTTTAACAGCAGTTTTAAGTGCTGTCTTTGCTGAATTAAAAATGTTTTCAAATATAACTTGTAGCAGTTGTTTTTAAATGCTGTGAAATGCTGAAATTTTAATAATTAGGGTTTTTGACTTAGTAAACGAACTCAGAATGGTTTGAAACTTTGGAAATTGAATACTTGATTTGAAAATATAATAATTACACTTTTAAAAGGTTTAAAAGAATTATTTTGATTGGAATATAAACTATTTGAAGGTGATTTGAAATGATAGTAAATGAACGATATCTTTGGATTTAAAAGGTATTTAAAGTTGAATATTTGGATTTGTAAGGATATGATATTTTATTATATTAAAATGATTTGAAATGAAGATTTGGAAAGATTGATATTTGATATATTAAAATGATTTGAAATGAAGTTTTGGAAAGATATGATATTTTGATATATTAAAATGATTTGAAATGAAGTTTTGAAATGATATGATATTTTAAATATATGGAAAAGGTTTGGAATTGATTTAATCTTTATTTTGATAAATATATGGTTTTGAAATGATATTTTATTTTGAAGTAAAGTATTGTTTTAAAAGTTATAACCACGGGTTATAATAACGATTGGTTATTAAAGAGACCGGGATCGGATATGGACATACTCTCTGTCGATACCGAAAACCACTTTGACAACCGTGTACGCGGTGGAGTTTCCAAAATGAAGTAGGATGGTGGCGACGATCCTAAGGTATATACGTGGACCCAACTCCCGTGAGTTGGCATAAGGTGGCTAAAACAGGAGCGATTGACGGACCAAGGAGGTAGCACCTCTTATCGGACACACTTCTTCGATACCATTCCATTACTTGTGATTGATTTGGTGGCCACCCTTGATTTGGGAGTGTTGTTCGAGGTGGGCGGTAGTGGCTGCTATGCGTCACCACTAGTCCGGATGCGTAATTGGTATATCTACCCTGGCATTGCCTAGTTGTGCCGTGTCACCTACCATATCGTGCTTTACAACGATTATGATTTTAAGATCCGACCGCGTTAAGGTTCTCCATCCCCTTAACGCTATTTTCTATATGATTATACTTTAGTAATTAGACACTAATGTATATAGCGTATATTACTACATAGTAGATAGTTTAACGGATCCTTAAAGAATGGGCGGTCCCAAGCTTTCTTTAAGTTACTTGTATCTTATTACAGTTCACTTGAGTTGGTTTACATTATATAAGTATATATTGTCCTGACTCGAGTGTTTTGTGTTTTGCTTTACGCTCGGGTCAGCCTGAGTTATTCATAGATTTGGGTTTCCACTCTCTTAGAGATTTGAATCGCTGGAGATTATCTGCTTGTCTTGTCCTATCTACTTCAGTTCCGTTGTCCTACTCAGCTTGTACTTGGTTATTTTATTGAGACTTCTGTTGTTCTCTATTTCTTTTGTTATATCTTATGTAACTTTGATATATTTATATAGTAGCTTCATGAACTACTATTTCTTTTACTTCCGCTGCATTATTTTACTCTGTGTCTGTGATCTGTGATTATATTTATTTACTGTATATTCTGAGATTTGCCAAATTTTATTTACAACGCGGTATTTTGAGCAATTCAATTCCGGCATGAGTGTCTACCTATACACTTATAATGGATGCGAATGGTTGAAAATATCGGGTCGTTACAGTTGGTATCAGAGCTCTGGTTTTAGGCAAACTCAGCATATAGAGTAAATTTAATTACAGAATCACTTTCGTTCGAACATGAATTCCTTCTTCTTCAATTCGGTTTCCTTCGAATTTTGGAACGTTCCCTTCGGTTCCAAAGTCCATTCTTGTCCTCCCCTATTCGTGTCTTCATAATTCTAGAGTGTCCCATAACTCCACTCTGAATAATCTTTCTAATGAATTGGCGGTCCCGCCAATATTCTAATGATTTGTAAAAGGGTGAAACTCCTTTACAATGACATTGATTCACTGGAGATTTTATATATCCTCGGTTTAGATGCTAGTATCTCTTACTATTCTGAATTCTATCTCTTGAGATCGAATGTAGATTTACCCTAGAAGATCCACAACGATCTTATTCATTAAGTCACGATTGACCTGGTTAAGGTTGCCCGTAATATGGATAGGCTTACCCATCTTCCTATTCTTTTGTTTAATCATTTTATCTTTTATCTCCAACTTATATTCAAATCAGAATTCTCCTTAATTTGAGTCCATTAAATCTGAATCCCTATCTTTATTTTGAAAATTAATCTTGTATTTGAAAATTTTATATATTAAAGATGTTATATTTCTTTTCAAAATTTACTAGATGGATAAATATGTATAATTATTATATGTATAAGGTTAATTTTCTGAATTTTGATAATTAATGGAATTGGTGTTAAGAAATAATATTTAACTTTGCATGTATTTTATAATCATTGGCTTTAGTTTCATATCTAAATAATTAAACATGGTTATAAATTAATTTGGAAATTTAAATGGATTTAAATCAAGAATGTGAGAATTTAATTTCCGATGATTTCGAACTTTGTTTTGAAAGTTTTAAAAGGATGTATTATTTAAAAGTATTTCTAATAGAAATCGTTTTCAAAGAATTTTAAAAATTGTAAATCAGTGCTCTTTTCTTTGTCGCTGGAAAATAATTTCGGTGATGACTGCAGCATCATCGACATTCATTTTCGGGTTTCGAAGTGAAGAGACTATTCTGTAGCTTTGTTTCAGTTTTGCTTTGAAAATTAAATTGATTTGAATTTCTAAATATGACTTGACTTATAATATATATTGATATATGATTTAAATTTGATTTGATATATTGTGTATGTATATATATATATTTATTTATTTCTAAATAGTTTGAAGATAAACGGAAATTTAATTCTTAAATTTTATCTTAAAGGATAATTTCAATTATAAAAGTTTGAATAAATATGTAAACTTGAATAATTGAAATTGAAGAATTTATTTGTATAATATTCTATTACATTCCAATATAACTTACCTAAATTATTCAGAAGTTGAATATGTAATTGGATAATATACAATATAAAAAGATTTTATAAATAGAATTTAAGTAGTTATAATAAATTTTATACACTTAAATTTTGGTTATAAAAAGATTAACAGAGGTAAATAGAGTAAAAGAGTAATGGAATAATTTACACAATAAAAGGATGTTAAAGGAACTAACAATAAATTAAAGCAGTTATAATAAGTGTAAACATATTTAACATAGGTGATAAAATATATTGAGAATAAATTTAATTTTAAATTGGAATAAAGAAGAATGAAATTTAATGAATAAAGATGGATATAATAAATGATTGTTCAAATTCATGACTTTATAAATTGTTGATTTGAAGATGAGATAATGAAATTTTAAAAATAAATAAGATTTATTTAATTTAAGTGAAATCAAATGAAATTTAAGTTGAACTTTTCATGGTTTTAAATTTATTATCTTATTCTGTTGTCCAATCTATTTTCTTTCTAGTTGTTTCCATTCTCCTACCTTCTAAGTAGGAAATCAAATTCTAATTGGTTAGCCTTGGGACTACTGTTCTCTCTCAGCTTGATCTTGCCACTGATTCTCACCAACTCAGTGTGCTAAGGAAAGTATTCCCGAGACTGCTTTCCATACTGAGAGTAGTTTTTTTATGAATAGTTAGTCATGCCTTTTGGTTTGACTAATGCTCCTGCTCTCTTTGTTGATTTGATGAATCGTGTTTTTCGTAGTGTGCTTAATAAGTTGTTCTAGTCTTTCTTCCTTTCTCTTTTTTCTTCTTCATCATTTAACTTTTCTATCTCTTCTGTGGTTCTTACTTCTCCATATTTTGAATCTGAGCACTGCTTACCATCCACAGACCGACGGTCAAACGGAAAGGGTGAATCAGATTCTCGATGATCTTTTACGTGCTTGTGTTCTTGATTCTGGAGGATCTTGGGAAGATCATCTCTACCTTGTTAAACTTACCTATAACAACAGTTATCAGGTATGATTTCAATCTTGTCATTTTGTCTTAATCCTATTTCATTCTATCTTTTTCTATGTTTTTCGCGTAGCTCATTCCTTTTCGGGGACGAAAAGTTTTGAGTGGGGGAGAGTGTAACAACCCTGTATTTTGCAATTATTTTTAAATTGAATTTCCTGATTTAAAAACTTTATTTTATTTATTAAATGGAAAATGTTGTTATTTTAAATATTAATTATGATTTGTATGTGAATTATAATTCCAAACATGAATAAATAGAGTTTTTCCAGAATAGTGAATTTTGGTCAATATGGTCAAACTTTGACTTTTAATTTAAATTTTAAAAGTTTGAAATTTTTTAATTTTATCTTTTATTATGAAAGTAAATAAAATTTCAAGAATACCGCTTTTCGTTTCGTTAAAATCTGATTTATAATGTGAAAGTTATGCCCTTTTGAATATTGTGTGTAATTTGCTGTATTTAACAAAATTGTTTATTTTAAATTATATAAATAATATTTTATTTGGTCATGTAATGTTCTAATATGGGTAAAATAACTTGTTATGTATATATTTTGGTTTTAAAACATTTTTTTCAAAGTGTAATTGACATTTTCCAATGTCAGTTGTATTATGTTTATAATTTCTAATTTCCAGTTTCATTTAATAAAAGAAATTCTTTATTTATCTTTATATTTTTCTTAAGAACTTATTTATTCTCATTCCCACTTTATTTCGTTTCTCATTTTATTTTATTTATTGGACTTTTATTTGTTTTAAAGTGAAATAATTTTTTTATAAAACTAGTGATGTTTTATTTGTAATTTTTAAGCCCTGTTTAAATTAATGAACTATTTCTTTTATTCTTTTTCTATTTTCCATAAAATTATTTATTTATTTTCACTTTATTTTTCATTTTCACTTTATTTTTTATCTCAAAGATTTATTTTAAACCATCTTAAGTGAAGTAGAAATTTTCTAAAAGATAGTGATAATTTATTTGTAATTTTTGGACTCTGTTTCCAATTTTTAAGCTATTTCTTTTATTCTTTCTCTATTTTCTTTAAATTGAATTATTTATTTTTATTTTCTTTTACTTTGTTTTCAGTTTTAAAATTTATTTACTGAAATTTATTTGTTTTATTTGATTTAATAGAAATGGAAATTTAAAGGGACTAAAAAGCTCTATAACGTGTGACTTTTCGGCTGCTGGTCTTTTCATTTTCTTTGTCTTTTCATATACTTTGCTTGGCCATACCCTACCTGATCTTTAGCCATGAGTTTCTCAGTCATAATTCACGAGAAAAACTTCTTTTTCATTTTATCTTCATGGCCAAAGGAAGTGATAATGGTTTCTTCTCTCTTTTTTCTACTTTTCTCTTCATTTTCAATGATTTTTGCCATGTTTCTCTTGCTTTGCTTGGCCTAACACCTCCACCATCTCCTCCACCGACCACCACCACTTCCTTTGCCACACCATCCATGACCAAACCCCATCCTCCTCTGACCATGACAGGCCATGCACTCCTCTTGACTAAAAACCACACAAAACCTTGCACAAATCCCTTAAAACAATGCATAGCCACCACTAGTTGCAACATACCTTCGCCCACCACCTTGGCCACCACCTCTAGCCGCCACCACCACCTTGCTACCACCACTACACATCACCATCTCCTCTGTCCAGACCTGTAGCAAGTCATGGCCGAGCCTAGGACCTTGTAGACCGAGCCAAAGATGAACCAAAACTCCACCATATTGCATAAAACTCTTCACATGCCTATGTTGTAACTTCCCCATCATCTCTAGCTTGTAGCCGTGCATCCCTTGGTCCAAACCAGACCCAAACCATGTCCAAACCTGAACCAAAACATTTCCTAGGCAATGCAAAAGGATAGAGAAAGCAAGGCAAAAGTCGTTGTATTCATATTTGTTTTCATTTCAAAGTTATTCAAATTCAATGTTGTATTGAATTTTGATTTATCTTGTTTTTGTTTTAGGTTGTAACACGTGTTCTTTAGCTTGGTTCTCTTCCACTTGAATCCATTGTTGCGTCATCATGCTTTCTGGTATCCGTTTGTATCATTTGAATTGATAACTCCAGCACAAAAGGTGAGTAAATCTCACTAGACATTTATACTTATGCAATTGTGAAACGACAACAATTGAATGTGTAGAATTTTATATGATGTTATAACTGCCTGTGATGATTTAATTATATGATGTTAAACCTGTTAATTTACTTGTCATCTCATCTGTTACTGTTATATTTTGTATACTGTTCATTTTATATCTGTTTATCACACTGCAAGTTCCCTGTAGATTAGATTCACTATGGGTTGAAATGATACATACCCGAACGGACTTTAGAATAGGGAAAAATCGTTATGGGCTGAAATGATAGGCCTGAACGGTTTTTATTTAATTTATCTTAACTTGGGATTGCGGGTTTGAAATGATAGAACCCGGATTTTTCTTTTTAAACTGCGGATTGAAATGATACATATCCGTATCACTTGACCTAGGCTAGAAAACTATATACAGGCCCGTGGTTATTTTATAAAGTGTTTTGGATATTTTTAAGTATTTTAAAAATATAAATTTATGAAATTTGATTTAAACAGATTTTGAAATATTTTGAATTAAAGAAATTATGATTTTTCTATGTGTTAAAAATGTAATTAATGATTGTTTTAACTGGATTTTTGAAATATAACTTAAGTTGGAAATTTGGAATTTTGGTTAAAAATGATATTTAAGTTATATAAATAAAATGGATATTAAATTCTATTTGGAAATGGTAAATATGATAATTTGATTAAATTTGAATTTAAGTGATTTATTAAAGTATTATTGATTTTTCTATGAATTTAAGTGGTTAAATAAATGAATGTTTAAAAGTGATCTTTTAAAATATAACTTGACTAGGAAATGTGAAATTTGGTTTTAATTAAAGGTTTAAGTTAATTAAATAAAATTGGAAATTTAGTTAAATTGTGAAATGGTAATTTAAATTTGAAGTGTTAAGTTTATTTGTTGAAAAGTGAAGAATTGGACACTTTTACACTTAAATTTATTAAGTAAATTGTTGAAATTGCATTTGATTATAAAGAATTTGTTGTGAAAAGATATATGTTAAATGATATGTAAATGAACATTTTAAATGCTAAAATATGATTTTTAAAATGTTTATGTGTTTTAAATTAAAGTTATTTAATTGCTGGAAATACACTAACACCTGAAATTAACTTTTAATAGCATTCAGAAATGCTATAAATTCTGTTTTGAACTAAAATTGTGTAAAAAGGAGCTATTACAGCATTTCTGAAATGCTGTAGTTGCTGTAGTTGAACTTATAGGCTAATATTGAACTCAGGCCTATTATAGCATTCTCTGGAAATGCTATAATGGTCTGCAGTCTTTGTTGAAACCAAATTTAACCCTTGTTTTGAAATCTGAACTACCGCAGCACTTCTGAAATGCTGTCTTTTTTGTTTTGAACTATAATTCAACTAAAACTGAGTTTTAACAGCAGTTTTAAGTGCTGTCTTTGCTGAATTAAAAATGTTTTCAAATATAACTTGTAGCAGTTGTTTTTAAATACTGTGAAATGCTGAAATTTTAATAATTAGGGTTTTTGACTTAGTAAACGAACTCAGAATGGTTTGAAACTTTGGAAATTGAATACTTGATTTGAAAATATAATAATTACACTTTTAAAAGGTTTAAATGAATTATTTTGATTGGAATATAAACTATTTAAAGGTGATTTGAAATGATAGTAAATGAACGATATCTTTGGATTTAAAAGGTATTTAAAGTTGAATATTTGGATTTGTAAGGATATGATATTTTATTATATTAAAATGATTTGAAATGAAGATTTGGAAAGATTGATATTTGATATATTAAAATGATTTGAAATGAAGTTTTGGAAAGATATGATATTTTGATATATTGAAATGATTTGAAATGAAGTTTTGAAATGATATGATATTTTAAATATATGGAAATGGTTTGGAATTGATTTAATCTTTATTTTGATAAATATATGGTTTTGAAATGATATTTTATTTTGAAGTAAAGTATTGTTTTAAAAGTTATAACCACGGGTTATAATAACGATTGGTTATTAAAGAGACCGGGATCGGATATGGACATACTCTCTGTCGATACCGAAAACCACTTTGACAATCGTGTACGTGGTGGAGTTTCCAGAATGAAGAAGGATGGTGGCGACGATCCTAAGGTATATACGTGGACCCAACTCCCGTGAGTTGGCATAAGGTGGCTAAAACATGAGCGATTGACGGACCAAGGAGGTAGCACCTCTTATCGGACACACTTCTTCGATACCATTCCATTACTTGTGATTGATTTGGTGGCCACCCTTGATTTGGGAGTGTTGTTCGAGGTGGGCGGTTGTGGCTGCTATGCGTCACCACTAGTCCGGATGCATAATTGGTATATCTACCATGGCATTGACTAGTTGTGCCGTGTCACCTACCATATCGAGCTTTACTACGATTATGATTTTAAGATCCGACCGCGTTAAGGTTCTCCATCCCCTTAACGCTATTTTCTATATGATTATACTTTACTAATTAGACACTAATGTATATAGCGTATATTACTACATAGTAGATAGTTTAACGGATCCTTAAAGAATGGGCGGTCCCAAGCTTTCTTTAAGTTACTTGTACCTTATTACAGTTCACTTGAGTTGGTTTACATTATATAAGTATATATTGTCCTGACTCGAGTGTTTTGTGTTTTGCTTTACGCTCGGGTCAGCCTGAGTTATTCACAGATTTGGGTTTCCACTCTCTTGGAGATTTGAATCGCTGGAGATTATCTGCTTGTCTTGTCCTATCTACTTCAGTTCCGTTGTCCTACTCAGCTTGTACTTGGTTATTTTATTGAGACTTCTATTGTTCTCTATTTCTTTTGTTATATCTTATGTAACTCTGATATATTTATATAGTAGCTTCATGAACTACTATTTCTGTTACTTCCGCTGCATTATTTTACTCTGTGTTTGTGATCTGTGATTATATTTATTTACTGTATATTCTGAGATTTGCCAAATTTTATTTACAACGCGGTATTTTGAGCAATTCAATTCCGGCATGAGTGTCTACCTATACACTTATAATGGATGCGAATGGTTGAAAATATCGGGTCGTTACAATTGAGGAACAGTATTCTTTTATTCCTCAGTGTTATAGAAAATATATCCTATAAATTTCTTGGGATATCCAATAAGTTTATACAAAGTTGATTTTGGCTTAAGTTTATTGAGGCCAGCGCTCTTAAAATAGGCTAGACAACTCCACATGTTCAAATGCTTCGGGTGGGTTTTCTTTCCATGCCACATCTCATATGGCATTTTAGGCAAAGATTTAGTAGTATCAAATTCAACACATGCGATGCGGTTTCTAGTGATATCCCTAATAAGGAAGAGGTAACTCGGGCGTACTCATCATGGAATGAACCATCTATAATATGGTTCGATTCCTTCTTTCTAAAACACTATTGTATTGTGGAGTATCCGAGAGATAATCCCATTATCTTTTAAGTACCACTAGAGCTCTAGTCTAATATACGCACCTTCTTCAATCAGAATTTTTAAAACCCAAGATAATTTATTGATTTAAAAAAAATTTGAATCATAAAAGCTCCGCGACACAATGTTTTAATATCTTGGTTTTAATAAATCCAGTATTTAGAACCCAAGATGATTTATTGATTGCAAAAAAATTTTGAATCATAAAAACACCTCTAGGCGTGAAGAAACACTTTCTTTTTCTCCTCGACCATTTTCAAATAGTCTGAACAATTGCGCTTCCATTGCCCCTACTTGTGACAATAGTGACATTCACCTTTATCAGTAGGAGCATCCTTCTTACCTTTATTAGTGCCCACTTTCATCTTTTCAAACCTTTTGAAGGCGCAACATTACCTTTCATATCTGAAAGTGTTTTGATGTTTGAACGATCCTCCAACTGACCACAACATATTGGTAGCTTAGATGAGGTTTATGCTTAGTTGGTTCATATTGTAGTTCGATATGGATGGCTTAAACTGTAGAGTTAGCAAGCCTAGGATCAAATCCATATGTAGTTCATCGCTTAATTTAACATCAAGCTCCGTAAGTATATTAATATAGCCTTTCATGGTCAAGGTGAAATCCTCAACGTGACTGTCCTTAGTCATCTTCGTGTTAAACAATTTCTTAGTAGTCTCATTCCTTGCAGAACGAAATTGCTCCCTAAAAAAGTTTTATGGCTTTCAAAGATTTTGTGGATAGACATGTTTTCATGTTGTCTTTGCAACAGCTTGTCTAATATAGACAACATAAAAACTTGATTGATTTTGCAGTCCACTACCCAAGTGTTGTAAGCTTTTACTACCTCAGGTCAGCACCCTCGGTACGGTTTCCTCTTAAAGGTTCATTATGATAGAGTTAGGGATATGCTATAGGGGAAATTATGTAATTTGTTACCTATATATAACTCAATGACCAATCTTGTTTGAAATAAAGGTATTTTCTTTCTATTATATACTAGATATAATATGGTTATATTAATTAATTAATTAAATAAAAAGTATATTTAATAGAAAATCCATAAATCTTATGTTTTTGTGATAGTAGTTACAAAGTGTTGTAACCGTGAGTAATTTATCACAATAAAATTAAATATACCTATTTAATGTTCCTAGTTGAGATGCATCAAGACTGGATATCGAAGTATCCGTTGGGACTAGAGTATGTAACGCTCTTTAAATGTTGGGCAGTGTATTACTCATGGTTGTTTGGGGGCACATAGAGGTTACATACTGATAATAATTGGATAACTATGGAATGACTCACTCGATGGTTTTCTATTGGTTAATATAATTAAAGCCAAATAGAAAATATCGATGTGACTGATTTACACAGTTCTCTCAAGTTGAGAATACCGTGGATCTTCGATATGAAAGCTTCGCTTTGATTATAGTCAAATCATGGCATGGCGTCTATCGAATGACTTTGGTTGGGTCGAGGGAAAGTATTGGAAGTGAAGCACTATTCAAGAGAGGATTCATCTCTTAGTTATATGGGGTAGTATCACAGTCAACTATAGTCAACTCAAAGTCAAAGTCTTAGGCCAGAGCATTTTGATTAATAATAATTGTAATTATTGAACCAAGGACTTTGTGTTTGGATTATAGAGTTGAATGTGAACGATATTAGAATTTTGACCATTACCAAATTCCATATGTCCAAAGTGATAATGTTTTGACAAAGAGAATTGGTGTAAATAAATGTTGCAACCGGGTAACGCTTATTAAAATAAAATTGGATTTTACTAAAATCGAGTAAGCGATAATTTGGCCATACACACCGGTTGCTAAGTAATGTGTGAACGTTAACATTCGAATTGTTCGATGTTAATTGCTGAGCAAATTTACACCCAAGAGTCACACAATCGAAATGATGAAATCTCTTCAGGCCGAATGATTTAATTAGTTTATAATTGTTATAAATTAATTAAATTAATTAATATTTATGAAATGTTAATTATGAAATTTGAATATGATTTGAGATACAAATATTGTGTGTGTGTATTTATAATAGTTATAAATATGTCAATCAATATAAGATATCAATAAGAAATTAAATTTGATTTAATTGCCATATTTATTTGGACCTAAATGAGGTATTAATCCATGGACTTGGAAGAGATTTTTGGCTGCAATTATATGATAGCAATGGTCAAAAATGGAGGCAAATAGGGTTTAAAAGAGATGGAGGAAATTAGGAAAGAAAAGGGAAAGATATGATCATCATTTCTCTCTCTCGGACATTATAAAAGGCCTCTCTAACCCTAACCTAAATGATAACTTTTGGGCTGCCTCCATATTCTAAACTATGGCCACCATTACCTTCCTATTGCTGCTGAAATGAAGCTCCATTTATTCCCAAAATTCTCAAGTAAAATTCAAGTTAAAACAAAACTATTCGATAGTGGAAGGTCGCTGATTCCAGATTAGCAATCTGACGGATCAAGGAACAATTAGAGAAAGAGAATTCACTATTTAAACGTAGACTTGAGGGCATCTGTAGTAGGTAACATTTATTTACATAGATATTAAATAGATTATCATGTTTTATAGTCTATTAATCATATATGCGTGTAAATATTTACATATCATTGTTATTGCATTGGTTAGGTGAGATTTTTATATGTAATGTTGTTGTTACAATGGGGATTGATTATGTGCATAAAATTTAATGTTTATATTCAAAATTTTGTTTGCAATCTGATATTATAAGTTGAACAAGTTTTTTATTTAATTTTATATTATTTTATATTCATATAAATATTAATTTATGTATCAGTACTCATGTACAATTTGTATTAAAGCATATATATTTATATCTACTATACAAAATTGATCTAAAATTTTTCTTATACATTTTTATGTTTATTATGAATTATCATTACTTTAAATAATTTTTTATATTATTAATATTTATTTATTATCAATATTTATTGAATATTTGATTTAGTAAATTTGTATAACATAAAAGGATTTTCAAAATTTCAATTATATAATTTTTAAAATTAATTCGTGATGTCAAATGCTCATGGAAAAAATTCAAAAATTTTTAACTTTATTTTATGTTTTTAAAAATCATTCTAACTTCAGCCGCACATTAATTAATTAGGTAAAAATATTATTTTAATTTGAAAAAGTCCAGAAATTTTTCTTGACACCTAAAATATAATCTTAGATTTTTTGAAAATTAAAAATTTGAAGTTTTGTTATGTAATTATTTTATATTAATTAAGTAATGGTCGAAACCGATTATTAATTCATGATACATGTATAATAAAATATTAAAATCATATTAACTTTAATTTTTAGACATTTTCGAACTAGAAAGTTAAAAAATATTATTTTTCTTAATTGTTACCTATAATATGTCATGTAGTTACCTAAATATATTTTTCTATAATATTTTAATAATGGAACGTATTTATATACATATACTTATATATATAATTATTTGGAGTTTATAACCATGTGTACATGCACATAATTGACAACACAGTACATATAAAATGAGCTAATGTGTCTGTTGTAATGTAAATCACCGCATTTATATACGAGCATGTTATATCTTGCATGGATTGCTATGTTACACATGCGCACACACGCGTGCGCGCGCACACGCACGCGCGCACACACATATATGTATGTATGTATGTATGTATATGATACATGTATATGTATTTATATATTAAGTCAAATCAAAATCAAATAAATTTCAAACAACAATTTATAAATTTAAATAAAATACATGATTTTATTTAAACCAAATTTAGAAACGTTCTAAATGAATTAGACTTCATAGGCTCAATAAAGATCCAATAGGGCAAAAAAATTGAAATTCACTCATAACTTCCACTGCGGGCTGGCCTAGTTACAACAATGTTATGAGAGCCCAATAGCCAATGTGGTCTAATTAGTCATGTTGTAGTTAACTAATTAAGCTCACAACCCAGATAGTAGGGTGTCTAAAAAGGTAGTGTCGAAGAATTGGGTTTGGGTAATTAAGTACTCTGCCCTATTTGGCTACCAACCTAGCCTGAACAGATATATGAGCCTAAAGGTTGCCCCTAATAGAAATGGCCCAATTTGAATTGGATTAGGGATAATTTTCAAAATTATTTGAAAATTAAAAATATAAGATTTTAAATTTAATAGTTAAATTTATATACATATTATAAATGTTATAAGATAATAAGAATTTTCAAAATGTTTGAAAATTAATATAAATTAAATTTGAAATTTATATAATTTAGTAATAGGATTAATAAAATTAATTATATTAATTAATAAGTTAATTAAAAAATGTATACGCATGTATTATAATATATGTTATGATATTTTAAAGTGTTTAAGATATCATAAATATACATGTATGTATAAATAACGATTTTCGAAATTAATATAATTTAATTAAAATAATTTAATTAAATAAATTAATTAAAAGGTTAATTAATTAAATAATATACACATGTGTATGATATATGTGTTATACTATAAAGGTTATTATATATAATAAATATTAAACATAAATGTTATATCGATATAAAATTAATTAAATAATATTTAATTTATATAATGTTATACATAAAACTATTATATAAGTATAAAATATAAAAGTTATATAATAATAAAACTTATATAATATGGATGTATAAAATAAATGTGGAACATTAAAGAAAACCTAAATGGACTTAAGGAATAAATACATACATATTGTACATATACCGTGATTTCAAATGTATCTAACACTTGAATCAGAGAGGTATTTCATAAGTAATACATTATTCCATAAGTCGATGTCACTTTAATACTATGTTGTCCTCTACCATATATATTAATAAATTACTTGCATACTCCTTAGTTGTTGAGCAAACTCAAGCTAGAGATGTTATATGTAGTATTATTGATATATTGAAAAGATGAGGTAAGATAACCATATGTATTTGTTAAGCGAACTCATGGTACATATACTATACTTAGGCTGTCGCGATATGGTAGGTACGAGCAAATAATCTCTTTTGGTTTGTTGAGCAAACTCAAGGACGAAATGAGATTAGGACAAGGAACCATTGGTTAGGAGTTGTATATAATACAACCGATAAGGAGTTATCCATTGTCCGTGGAGCTATGACTTGTTGAGCAAACTCAATGAGACGACCCGCCTCCTTGATCCTCGGAAATTAACACTAATACATCCTTGGTATTCACGTGCCGCAAATCCAAGTGCCGGAGAGGCAGATTATCATGGGTAAGAAAGAAAGTAAAGACAGAACAGGATCTCACACGATGGGAGTAACATATATTATTTCAACATATAATCATTACATCGGAAATTTAAATACATTTATCAGAGTTAAAAATGGACAATTATAAATATTTGTCCTTACAAATGCGGAATACAATAGTATATGAGTGTGGTGGAAATGGATAACAATCTTCGGAAGAATCTTCTAACTCCTTGCTTTGAGCTCCATCCAGATTTCTTTTAACTAAACCTTACCCTAGGCTGCCCAGGAAAATTAGGGCATCCAAAGTTTAAGGGAAAAGGAAAATAAACTCCAGGTCAGTTATGGGACTGTTGTGAGAAACTCAAAATACGCATTTTGAAAACAAAAGGTATCTCATAAGATTACGCCACACATAAGCACGGAACGGGTTTTTACCTTATGATAACCAGAACATTTGCTATGTAAAATCATTTGATATTATTTTTAATGACATTCTTTGAAAATACTTCTCAATTAAATATATTCAAATAGTCGGAATTATTACATTGGTTAAATTTGACGGCATAATAGGTTTATAACTAAGTCCGAAGGCACTTATTGGAGAATGGATTTCCATACAATGGCAGGTAAGGGACTACCTTCCATACAATACATCTCTAGGGGAATGTACCAAGGATACACAAATTATCCTCCGCATTCGGCAAAACAAGTCTATCTCTGTTTGGTACTCGTACATGGCCTGGATAGAAACACCTAATATGACATCACCTCGGTCGTTACCGATCTATCCAAGACATCTCATAGCATACACCACGTACCCGAAATATAGAGGGTTATCTAGAAAGGTGATGACCATACCCTAATGAGTGCGACCCACTTAGCCTTATGGCATACCCTGTTTAAGCCATTACCGGGTAATGAGGTCCAAGGTAGCGATTACCTTCACATAGCACATTCCACTTTGAATGTCACATTGCCATTCCATGATCACACAACTGATTTCTACAAACTTATAACTCCTACGCTCGTACGTCTCTAGAAAGAGTGTTAAGCTAAGAGAAGTTGTTTTCTCCACCACCAAACAAATGATATGTTCATAGAGATCAATTTATGTAATTAGAAATTCAACATCAGACATTCGTCCATACAAGTTATCCAGGAATAGGACAAACCGAAGGCACTCTCCTACCACATCATGTTGGGAGTTACCCTAGGATTAGTAGCAAGAATTCCGTGCATCGAAGATCTCAAATGAAGAACTACTGCCACATAATATGATATGAGAAATTTTCCCCTAGGGTCAGTGAAAAGCAGCCCTACATTTCCATCTTCCAAATCATTTCCATGTCTTCACTTTGAATACGTAAATTGGTTCGAAGTGGTCTTCGGATAGGAATCACCCAAATCTGATCCTGGTTCCTTCGAACCAATCATCAATAAAAAGATGTTAAGTGAATAGGGAATTATTCTTTGATTGATTAATTTCTTCTTTTCTTAAAATATCTTCTGGAGATATATACATCTTTAAAACATTCTTTCTGGTATATACGAAATCATTAAACCTCATTTATCAAATTCTTTGATTATTTAAAACCCTTTTTAAATCTTGGAATAATTCTAAATCATTTCATTTTTCACTTAGGAAAATATTTCCAAATCATCTCATTTGAATCTTAACAAAGATTCCTTAGTTCAAAATCAAAATCTTGATTAAATTGAAATCGTGTTATCTTGGATGTTAACCCAAAACTAGTAAATATTAAGTGAGCAGAATCTGTAGAAATCATCTAATTCTACTAAATATCAATTCTCGTTTTAACCAAGTACTATGGACAGAATAAGGGCAAAATCACCTTTTAAATTCCACGAATAGTACGAGTTCCCTCTTTGGGCTTTAACACTAAGTACAAGAAGAATTATCCAAGTAATTTATATTTGGAAAATCATATCCGTTATACTTTAGAAAATTTTGGTCCGAGTAAATCAAATTTACCATCTCCTCCGTCGGGCCAGTCCAGATAGCTAGGGAGAGCAGGAAAATGGTTTTCTAAACTCAAGCCTAGACACTATCTCTCTATCACCCATAAGGCGGTTAAGTTATTTGATCAACTCTAAATCATTTAACATTTATTTAACCATTCCATAAATCCTTCAAATCACCTTTAAAATTCTTTCTTAATCATTCAAAAACATTTACAAAAGATTTGGAAAGGAATGATTATGTTTAAAACTATATTTCAAAAGTTATAGAAAAGTGCTACGGAAAGTGTTTTTTAAGCTATACTGATCAAAACGACTTTTCTATCATTTGGAAATTCATTTTTATAACTCAAATCAGTTTTAAAACATTTTAAAAGATTTTTATAATTTATTTCATATTTTTAAACAATTTTAAAATATTATTTTTAAAGAAATACCTTTACGGATTCCGAACTGCAAAACCGCGATTTTTCCAAAAACTTGTTTTACTCATATTTCAAAATCTAATTATCAAAATCTTAGTTTTCTTTCTTTGTTTGAAAACTATAGATATAATAGTTCATAATATTCTTATCTCGAAGAATTCCGAGCTATATTTGTAACAACCCGAATTCCAGTGGGTCCAGATATTTCGCATAAATGCTAAAATCCAAGCCCACTGAAGCCCGAGTTGGGTATCTAATATCCTGCAAATAGGAAAAGATAAAAATATCAGAGCTCCAATACATACCTCACAGTGGAACCGACTAAAATATAATAGTAAGTAAATACTCACAAATGTAATAACACTTTCTAAGCAAGTGTCTCAAAGCTGGAAAAGCTCTGCCATCTATCTAACCTGTGGGATGTTATGAGGAGGGGGTCAGAAATAAAGTTCTGGTGAATGGACAAATTATACTCTTCTAAGCATAATTCTACACATATCATTCTATTTCCATTTTCTACTATATTATGTTTATTGGGTTTATAATACTCTCGCCTCTGTGCGTGAATCGTACTCATCTACTCCCTAGTAGATTAAGACCTAATAACCAATATATATGTAGCTACATGCCCAAAGACTGCATCGGTCCTAGGTACTACCCATAGTACCTTCCGTATCCTCCTCGAAAAGGACTCCATCGTCTTGCTACTAGAGCGTACTGTAACTACATCTGTAAAGGACAACTTCATGAGGCCTACAATACAGATGTTCCGTCGTCTACTATAAAAATGTGAAACTGCATCAACACTAGCTTATACTAGTGCTCGGACATCTACAATGTACCACCTAGTGCGTACCTTGAGGACTGCACGTAATCATTCTATCTACCCCCCAAATTCCGCCAACAAGGTCTACCATGTATGGAACTCAATCGAGGATTTTCTATATCTGTAAAGGTCCACTTCGTTAGGCCTACAATACAGATTTTCTACTTGGTCTGTCTCTTTTTTCATCATGGCTATGGCCCCACGCAGTCCCCCCTCAACTAATCGAAAGACCTTTTAAGAGCTAAGTGGCCGTGCCATACTGAAAAAAATCTAAACATCCAATTGGCTGTGCCCCTCATCAAATGTATCGATAGTGAAAAAATCATTGGCCTGTTAGTTTAACTCTAGTCTTTCCCGAACTCGCTCTAACTGATGATGGCTTGATCTCCGCATGCGACTATCCTTTTAGGTCCTGCCCACTATAACCTACTCGCAAACTAGAGTATGGTGTCATACAAATATCCTACTCCATCACCAACCTTTTGACTGCCTATAAAGGTCCGCTTCGTTAGGCCTCCAATGCAAAAGCAATCAAGGCATACTCTCTTGATGGAACACCTACAGACCTGCCTCCAGGGGTGCAGCTTCGTTAGGCCTACCTAGAGGACCATCCTAGAGTATCCTCATGTCCAGTTGAAGTCTCATAGTTCCTTCTAGCCCAAACTAACTAAGTTGGACGTGCTCTTTCTGTACTAAAAATCTGCGAGGAACTGCTTCATTAGGCTCTTTATCCAAATTCTCTTTCGGACTGCTCCAAGCGCACCTTACCATTTTATTAGACCCTACATCTAATCTTTTTCTATGCATTTAGTTTACTTTTCTTTTTCCGTTGGCTAATTATTTACCCTAATCAGCATGCCCAGCCCCACCCATATGTGAGACCATCAGTCCTAGACCTGAAAGGGAATGCTGCCGGTACGGGCCACTTCTATTATTTTTGCTTATTAACTTAATCCAAGATCTAAGTTTGATAAAATAAGCCTCTTCTATTTCTTTCTTTTTAATTATAACATACTTGTTACAATTATACTTGCAATTGTCACTTTTATATTCTTTCCTTTCTTTTATAACCTACATGTTATAAATGTAATTGCAAGTGTCTCTTTTCTATTCTAGTCTGTCTTCTTTTATTATGATACTAAATTTTCTTTAGTTCTCTTATATTATATGACAGTCTTAGCTTGGGACTACGTCCAACTGTCACAAACATAATAACTGCTTTACTTTTTATTCTACTATCTGCGTAGTAAATGCAGGTCTAGTCACATATTATGTTTATTGTTTCTAGTCTTGTCAAATAATTAATTTGATTATTTCCTCTTCTTTAATTTCTTTAATGCTTCACGTTATTCTCTTTTATTCTAGGAAGTAGTTCTATTCTATTTGGTTGGTTACAAAAACTGTGCTAAAAATCCATTTCCATATTTTAATACTAAATAATGCTATAAACAATAACCCGTAACTGCAAGATATTTCTTTTATTGTTTCTTTAATTATTGGGTAATGTCTCTATTTTGCACTAATTCCATTTTTCTTGCTTTTATTCTTGCAGTTACGTTTATCGTTATTCTTACAATATTAAACTATGGAAATGTATTCCCTTTTCAAAACCAACCAACTAATCTATCACTAACTTCCAAATCAAGTTATTAGATTTTCTCCTTTTTAATTCATTTCTCCCGTTTTAACATAATTTACTGTAAATTTCTTACTTTTATGCTTATGCCTTTCTCTACAACTTTTAAGCCTAAGATTACTTATATTTAATTGGATTCCTTTCTTTTTCCAGATAAATAACATTTAAATATAAGTACACTTCCCTTATAAAATTTACAATTTCAACATAACTAATTAGTAGAACTAATTACTCAAATAAATGCTGAATTAAATATTTAATGGGAATCTAACGATATTATATATCATAAACATAAAAGAGATATAATTTAAATCCTCTCACCTGTCGTCCTTAGCTTTGCTCCATGGCCTTCCTGGACCCCCTTCTAAGGCTCTAATATTTTTATTAAGAAGATCTTCTCCCCGGAAATATTTTCTATTCAGGGTTCAGCTTCAGGCAACGAACCCAATTGGGAGAAAATCTGATTGTGAGAAAATAGCTAGGCCTAGGGTTCTATTTATAGTGGTGTTTGGGGATCTCAGACGGTCGGATTTTTGGATTGAATCTGGTGCAACCACGTCACAGGGTCGCTGTGAATCGTTGGATCCAGAAAACAACGTTTCAGATCGCACGAAAATCAAAATTTATAACTTCGGCACGTCCCTCGACGATTTCTCGTCCAGGGAAAAACGCGGGTCGACCTGTGCGTTTTGTGGGTTGACCCTTTTCCTTTGCGGGTCGACCTATGGGTCGGCCCGTAGGGACTAACTATTTTTCGTTTAATTCTAATTTCTTGTTTCTCTCGTAACTTCTTTATATTAACTCGTATTTCGACAAGTTATATATGGAAATTGATCAGAAAATTGCCCCGAACACAATGGTATAAGTTTCAAGGTCATATTCTGACAATTCCAAAATTGCTTATTTTCACTGTTCATTGTTATTTGATTATTTAATTATCTAAAAACGCGGGGTGTTACATTTCCCACCCTTTAGGAAATTTCGTCCCCGAAATTCGACATGGCTAAAACTATGTAATTCCTCGCATCAATCACATTCATTTTGTGTACATCCAATTTTGCGATCATTCGTGTCCTTGTGAAAAGTGTCATTCAACATAAAATATATGCATGTACATGAATTTCTTAGCGGTACCTCCTATATGAATGCTTTTCTTCTTTAAAAAATTCTTTTTAAAATATGATGCACACATCCTAAATATACTTGCAATTTTTATATGAATGCAATCTTTTGAAAACTCAAAACATTTTTCATCCAATTTTTCCCACACTCCTACTGAATAGGGGCATAGTTCAACTAGTTTTACATCCAAATCCTACCACACAACTTTTAATATTCAAATTTTAGAAAAATCTGATTTTTTTTTCAAACTCGATTTCTTATGTCAGAAAGAAGGCTGAAAACGAAAAACCTCACATTTATCGTTTTACTTTAGCGCACCTCTTTCTCCGTACTTGGAACCTATGCCGCTATTCTATAAAAATATCTATTTGCTTTCCCAAGCACAGTTCACATAATAAATTTTTTCCTTTTCAAATTTTTCTGTTGACGTTTCTGTCGCTTTCGTTAAATTTTTGTTTTTCTTTTAGTTACTCTTTTTGGCTTTACTTTTCTTTTGTTACTTACATCCTATGTTTTTATTATCTTTTTGTGAACATCAAAGAAAAAGAGCATCATACTAATCATCACTGATTTACTACAATAGGAACTAAATGCTTACATAGGAGTACAATCTCATAACTAAAAGAGAAAACAAGTCCTACTACAAAGTGATACTAGATAGGTAAATAAAGCAGCTAAACACAGCTATCATCTAGTGCTAGGAGGCCTAGGACCATGTCCACTCTGACATAGAATGGTCCTACTCTAGGAATCCAAGTAACTCATATGATCCTCCTGCCGCCTATTACTCGTTACTAACTTACGCTATGGTACTCATGATGAATAAGATCTATTCATCTCTTCCATTCCATACTCAAAATGGAATAACCTAGTCTCATTTACTGCAACGAATAAGGTTTTCAATCTATGCAATCTCTATCTGAAAAGGCAACTAATTTTGGGGAAATCTTCTCTTTACCTTTACCTTTCATTTTTCCCAACTAAGGTCTACCTATCCCAACCATGTGTGTCTTACTATCTTTCTATTATCACTTCACTAGTCTTCTATAGTCTACACACATGAAGAAACATTCCTAGTTTCTCAGTAGTGTCCTATACACTTTACATGAACTTTTACACTACAAGAGAAACGGCTCTTTCCAACGGCGGTAAGCCGTTGGAGGCTGTTGGAAAGCCGTTGGAGGCCGTTGAAAATCCCGTTGGTATACGTTTCAACGGCTTCCAACGACTTCCAATGGAACCAACGGGGTTATACCAACGGCTTCCAACGGCAAGTTTTCCAACGTGGCAAATCCTGTTGACCAAACTACCGTTGGAAATCCATTGGAATGCGTTGGAATTTGCCGTTGGAAGCCGTTGGTCGCCGTTGGAAGCCGTTGGAAATCTGGGTATATTTTTTAAAATAAAACCAGCAGTGCTTGCTTCCAGCCACACACAACCACAATTATATCAAAACAGCTCCATTTCGAGCATATATATATAACAACTATATCAAAACATATCCAAACATATAGATATAACCAAATCAAGCATATATTTCAACATAAACCAATATCCAAACATAACCAACATCAAAAAATCCAAACCAACATCCACAACCAAACCATCCGAATGTATCAAATCCAAATATACATAGAAACCATCAGAATGTATCAAATTCTCACCAACTCCAAAATATACATGCCAATAACAAAACATACCTAAATCACTCCGCACCAGAACCACCAGATGAAGGAGGCTGTCCATACTGTGCAATGAACTCCGCCATACGCCGGTTCATCTCCTCCGTCCTTGCTTCATGCAGCAAATTGCGTTCCCGCATCTCGACAAGCTCGGCTCGTAGCTGCACAATCTCTTCCTTATCTTGAGCCTTTTGATATTCTCTTTGGGCTATCTGAGCCTGTAAACAAATTTAAATTATCAACTACACTAAAAAAATTAGTATTAAAATAATTGCAAATTAACTAACCTATATATATTCACTAACAAATTCATAAAACAAACTACGGATATGGAAGCGTCTGCCGCGGGTATAAGGATAGTTCAAAATATGAATGGAATACACTAGTATAAGGATATTTACTAACTTAAAATTTAACTTAAAATTACCGATTGGCTTCCATATCCGTAGCGTCTGCGGTGGGTCACTGGATCCATGATAGACTCAAAAATGGCGTCCTCCTCATCGGGGGTCAAGTGAGCTCGTCCCGTATCCTTAAGTAAGGTTGTCCGCGCTTCCTAGAACTTTTGCTGTCATGAAAAATATAATTGAATTTAGTTAACGTTATTTCAATTAACTTGTAATTTTTAGTTACTTATGTTATACTTACATAGGCAGCACGCGCTTTGTCATCGTGGTCCCAAGAGTAAGAAACTACGCCGGAATCATCGACCTGAGTCAAGGCATGTGTATGGGTAAACACATCCCAATAACTAACAGCCCCCCTGCGTTGTCTCTCCTGAAATATGCACATATAAATATACATTATTTATATTTTAACAAATTAAAACTTAAAATAATTAACTATTTATCTTATTTAATAATTATACCAAATCTTCCCGGTGATGCTGGAAAGACTTGGAACCACCGCGATGTGTAATGGGGTTCCTGTTCCTGTTTGCAGAATTCCTCTCGGACTGCCTCTGCAAATTTAAATTGAAAACAAAAATTGTTTTGACAGTTTTAATTATTTATATATTATTTGCCTCAAACAATTTAAATTAAATATATGATAGATTTACCATAAAATCCTCGGTGCTCCACCAGGTGGCGAACTCATCAAAGACAGCTTCACTCATCCAATGAGGCCTCTTTCCTGGTGTTTTGATGATGTTTAATGTTTCGCGATAGTTTTTTGCAATTTTGCTGCTCCAATGGCGCCGGGCAACAGAAACATCAGAATCGGCCAAGTCCACTTCCCCCTGCACGTTTGAAAAAATACGAGTTATACAGTTGCTACAAATAGTGCAAACATGAATTGATATAATGTACATGACTACATAATGCAATAATTGATATACCACACATACCAAAAAGTCCTGCCAGATAGCCTTCCGCACCCCCTCTGGTATCGCAGTCCACCTCGGCCAACACGAGGTCGTACGAGCCATATACGCCCGTCGTGAGATCGTGTGCACTATGTTGGAAGGCTCCAACGTAAACCCACCACTGTGTAAAACAGGAAAAAAACATTTAATATTCCGTTACTAATATATATATTTGATAAAAGATTGTATGGAATAAAATTTAATTTTGAAACTTTATACTTACCTGCCATCGGCTTTGGGTTTCAGCCATACCGTAGGCCGAACACCCAGCTGTGAAGGACCAGCATCATCACCTCTCTGTGAGCTGGAAGATCCGGAGTGTGAACGTCTGCGTCCCGACATACCTATATGAAATCATAGTATAAAGAAAAGCAAGAGTAACATTGATTAACTTAGTATGCAAATGGTGTCAGAATAATGAACATGGCGTAACATACATTATGGCGTAACATAAAAGAGACTATGTGATACATATCATATAAAATTACTTTGGAAACAGAAAAATGAAAAAAAAATTACCTTCTCAAAATATTGATTAGTGATCAATCCTCATCGCTTTCGGATTCAGACTCTTCTTCGCACTCTATATTTTGTTCCTCTATACTCTCAAATGCTTCAATTAATGCATTTGATTCATCGTTTAGAGGTCCAAAATCTATTTGATCGTAGGTTACTATTATTCCTCTATTTTCCTCGATATCTGCTTGGTAAGCTTGTTGTTCAGGAATATTCCGTCCATCAAATGTAAACCTTGGTTTGGTTTTAAAAACAGCCGACCAATCTATTTTATCTCTTCTTAAAGATGGGTAAGGAGCATAATAAACTTGAAGAGCTTGTTTGGCAAGTACAAAAGGATCGTACTTATAATACTTCGAAGTATGTTTTATTTCTATAAGATTATATTTTGGATCCATGTTTATTCCAGAACCTGGAACGTTGATGAACCAGTTGCATTTAAACAAAAATACTTCTTCTGCGGGTCGGGTGAAATATGTCAACTGCAAAATCTAGGTCAGCACGCCATAAAAGTCATTTATGTGATCATTTGGATCATCACTACCTTTGACAAATACACCAGTATTGTTAGTTGATTTTTCGGCACCGTATTCTTTGGTATTAAATTTATATCCGTTGACAAAGAATATTGGATATGTCTTGACTATCCTTTTTGGTCCCATAGCTAAATGTTTCAATCCTTCATCTACAACACAATTTGTTGTATCAAAAACGTAGTTAGAAAACCAAGCAGCAAATTCTTTACCGATATCGTCGTTTGGATGTTGTGATTCGTAAATACTGCAATTATAGAACAAATGTTGCATTATGATTAAAATACATGTGTGCATATTTGTGTATACATATGTGTAGATGATATGCATGTGTAGACGTATGTGTATATATATTACCTAATAAATGGTGCAACTTCGGCACAGTTGAGAAGAATGTACGTGTGTGCTACTTGATAATCTCTATCATCTAACCATACTTCCACACATTTACCAGCAGGCCGACCAGTTTTTTTTAAAATAGATAAAGTCGCTTGACAATCATCTTCATCAATGCCTTCATCATTACGCGTAGCACTTTCAAATGATATGTTCACATGGTCGCTGAAATAGTGAGAGAGAAAAAACGAAGCTTCTTCTTCAATGTACGATTTGCAAATCGAACCTTCAACTCGAGCTTTCTGTCTCACTTTTTTCTTTAGATGATTTAAATACCTAGAAAAAATTATTTTAAATTAATTTTTTATACATTTAATTAAACCAATATGTAAAAAACTAAATATTAATATACCTTTCAAATGGATACATCCACCCATATTGCACAGGCCCTCGAAGACGTGCTTCAAATGGAAGATGAATAGGTAAATGCTCCATAACATTGAAAAAACCTGGAGGAAATATTTTTTCCAGTTTGTAAAGCAATATCGGGATTTCTTCCTCAAGTTTACGTAGACGATCAACTTTTAATGTAGTTGAAGAAATCTCTTTATAAAACAGACTAAGTTTTGTTACAACAGTCCAAACTTTTATGGGCAACAGTTCTTTAAAAGCGACGGGTAACAAATTTTCCATCATAACATGACAATCATGACTTTTCATCCCGCTAAGTTTATTGTTCTTATAGTCAACACATCTACGAAGATTAGAAGATATGCCATATGGGAATCTTAATCCTTCCACCCATTTTAAAAGTAATTTAACTTAATTATTGTCTAGCTCATAGCAAGCTTTTGGCTTTTTTGTGTCATTTGGTTTTATATGAAGCTCAGGACGATTACATATTACTTTGATATCACGTCTTGATTTCAAATCATCTTTCGTCTTCCCTTTAACATTCAAAATTGTATTAAACAGATTATCAAACACGTTTTTCTCATTATGCATCACGTCAATATTATGACGAATCAAGAGATTTTTCCAATAAGGCAATTCCCAAAATATGCTTTGTTTGCACCAGTTATGAATCGATGATTTACCTTGAATTTCAATTTGTTCTCCGGTTTCATGTATCTTTGGATAATCCTTTACAAGTTCATAAATTTCTTCGCTTGACCAAACCGTAGGTGGTCTCAAAGTTTCATGTCCATTAGCTGTAAAGTTTTTTTTATCTCTTCGAAAAGGATGATTAATATGAAGAAAACATCGATGACAGTCAAACCACGAAACTTTCTTTCCATGAGGTAAAAAAATTGCTCGTGTTTCTTCCATGCAATAAGGACAAGCTAGACGACCGGCCGTACTCCAACCTAAAAGCATTGCATATGCAGGAAAATCGCTGATTGTCCACAATAAAGAAGCATACATGCGAAAGTTCTTTTTTTGGAAAATATCATATGTCTCTACTCCCTCGTACCACAATTTTTTTAATTCATCAATCAATTGTTGTAAATAAACATCGATTCCTTGTGTCGGATCATCGGGACCAGGGACGACAACTGTAAGAAACATATATGGAGTTTTCATACACATCCAAGGAGGTAAATTATAAGGTGTGACAATTATAGGCCATGACGAATATTTCGAACCAAATTGAGAGAATGGGGAAAATCCATCCGTACATAAACCAAGTCTAACATTACGAATTTCGGACGCAAAATCATGATATTTCTGGTCAAAATGCTTTCATGCTTCCCCATCAGCTGGATGTGTTAACGTACCTTCTTCCTGTGTTCTCACACCGTGCCATCTCATATGTTGCGCAGTTACAGAAGATGCATATAACCTTTGAAGTCTAGGAGTAATTGGTAAATAATGCATATGCTTATACAGGACTTCCTTTCCCTTTTTATTTCTTGGTTTGTTTCTTTCCTGATTACATATTTTACAATTTCTAAGGTTGATATCTTCTTTCCAAAACAACATGCAACCCTTTAGACATGTATCTATTTTTTGATACGGTAAACCGAAAGCTGACATCAGTTTTTTTACTTCGTAATGATTTTCGCACATTAGATTATTAGGAGGCATATGTCATTTCGCAGCTTGTACAACAGCCGTAAATCCAAATTCTGTGAGGTTGTATTTGGATTTCATTGCAATGTATTCAGCAGTTACTGATAATTGGGTTCCGCTTGTGCAGCCTTCCCAAAGGGGTTTTTTCACGGCATCTAACAAATCATATTTTCTTTTTGCCCCAATATTTGGTTCTTCTTCAGCATTACCATCGTCATCAGTTAATTGAGGAACATGAAACATTGAACGTCCAACATCTTCAACCATATGTTCTACAAGATTTGTCGTACCAATTTCATTACTCACCACCTCCTCATCTTGTACGGGATTAGATGCTAACTGTTCCCCATGACGATCCCAAATCAAATAATTCGACATGAAACCGTACTGACGCAAATGAACTCTAACCATTTGTGGTATCAAATGCTTTAACAGTTTGCATTTACTACATGGACAACAGATTTCTTTGTAGTTTCCGTTATTACGTAAAGCAAAATCCATAAATATGCTAACACCATTATTAAAATGTTCACTTGTTGAGCCTTCAGTATCGACCCTTCGTTTTTTGTACATCCAGCTCCGATCAGTAAAATAATTGTCCATTTACCTACGTATATAATTAAAAAGTATGATATAAATTTGCATTGACATTTTTTATTAAAACAATTTTATAAACATTCTTCTTGTTTTTGTTATATCTGTTAAAATAATACTTAAAGCTTATTTTGAAATGAACATTATATTCTATTTAAACAATTTTATTAGCAAATTTGATATTAATTGATCATTGACACTTTGTTGATGGGTCATCCTACCTCCCATTACAAATACAATAACATAATTAAATCGCATAAATCATTTCAATTTAAACGATTCAACAAAATTTCGATAGCACTTCGCTTTAGTTCCTTGAACAGTACACAATTGCATGTACACAGGGAACATAAAGGGAAGCGCTACCGAAATTTTACGAACCGTTTAAACTGAAATGATTTACGATATTTAATTACGTTATTGTTTTTTTAACTTGTCCAATACAGGGACAAATCCAACAAATACTGTGTACGATGAATATATATGTCCGTTCTGTTAAAAAAACGAATATCCACACAACGATCATATACAATACTTATCAGACGGGGCCAAAAACACTCTAAGGGTTTAAATTTTAAAATTAACGATACAAAAGTTTAAATTTTATTTTCATAAAATTTAAACTTTTATATCAATAAACAATATGTTGAATCAACGCATATATAATGATTTTTTCCTAAAACAAAAAAAATCCAGTGTGTGTGCGCAACGTATAAAATAAACAAACAATGTTATACATATAATCGCATCACAAATCACATCCAGTCATGCACAAAATGTATCACGTATATATCGTATCATAACATGTCAAAAGTGAACAATTTATAGGTCAATATCATCACTTTCTACGTACGATTTTACGCAATTCAATCACCAATATAATAACAAGTGAGGTTCATGCTTAGGTTAGTACCAATTATTAAGTTTGACACTAATTTAATAATAAACCCAATTTAACAAATCATAGTTAAACATGCAATAATTAGTTTAATAACAATAATTAAGGTCCAATACACTACACTACACAAACAATAGCACAATACATACACAAAAATTACCAATTTAACCTAAAATTAAAAATTTAACAAAATTAGGGTTTTAGCAAATAATACCTGATTTTGGAGGTTGTGAAGCTTACAAACCAAGATGGGGATGCTAGAACGTGTAGAAGGGGATAAAATGGGGTTGGAAATTTTTTAGGGTGGGAAAATTGGGGTTTTTGGGTTGATTTTCGGGAGGAAGAAGATTGATCTGCAGGTAAGTCGCGGATTTCCAACGGTGAGCAACGGCCGCCAACGGCATTATTCTAACGGCTTCCAACGACATGTGTTTTTTGTTATTAAAAAATTCCTAGAAAAGCTTGTCGTTGCTCGCCGTTGGAAGCCGTTGCCCCCCCACCCCCCCGTTGCTATAAACAGTAATTCTTATAGTGTTATTATTACTACTAAAAGTAATCACTACTATCTCCTACATAGCCTTACAATTTTCCCGCCACACCTAGGAAATGATTCCTATCTACTCCATATTTAAAAGTTTGGTTTGGTATTTATCATTTCATTTCAAAAATTAAAGCTTCTAAATTTTTTTTTGAAACATCAAATCCCAAATTTCTTGTCTTTAAAAGTGTTACTTTGAAGTTTCTATTAAATTCAAAGGTACTTGGTTACTTAACATTTTATCTTTCTAGACTTGCATCTTTACAGCTCTTTGAATTTAAATTATTCCCCAAACCTAGAGGGGAAAACTTACAAATTCTAAGTTCAAAACTTATTCCTCTTTTACTTTTAAAGACCTTTACAGCTTTCCTAAAAAAAAATTGGATTTTTAAATTTAACTGTTTACTAAGTTTTTCTCTTCCAAAAACTTATTTACTTTTTCACCAGACCATTTTTCTTTAATACATGCTATTCCTTCTTTAAAACATTTTTTTCCTTGATTTCCAAAAATGTCCTCACATGTTTTCAAAACATCTTCTTTTCATAGATTTTCAAATTTAGGAAAACTAGAGTAGATAAGAACAATTATTTTATCAAAAGTCCCTTAACTTTCCTACTCTTCCAATTACCTAACCTTGGAGGAGTTTCTAACTTACTACAAATGGGAACTTTCTACAAAGGCAAGCAACCAATGCGCATAATCAATGGAAAAATATGAAATTTCCATTGCTTAGCTTTCTTACTAAGGCTCTCTATAATATCCTTCATAACTAACACTGTCTCTAATTATCACACTCTTATCTTTACTACTAATAATGAGAATTCTATGAACTAATTTCAACCGTGTCTTTTTGAAATGCCAAAAATGCCCTTACGCTCTCACGTCCACAGGCAATTGGTCATACCTCCCAACGTATTCGTTTCCTGTTCCTTTCTCCTTTTCTAAAACCTATTTGTGTTTCTCCCCAAATTCGTCCTTAAGATATCAAATTCCATTCATCTGATTCCTTTCATCCTCAAATTCGATCTCATCAACGAGATAACATACACGACAACCATCCTCAACACTGATTTTCCTTTATCTGCTAATTACCAAATTCAATCCTCACTTCTTCAGCGCCTCCCTATTCATTCTTAATTCCATTCATCCCCAAACTCAATCGACCAATGATGTACCATCCACGGCAGGCGACTGGATGAGCCGGTAGAGGTAGCTCACTACTCACCTTTATGACATCTTCGGTGGCATGTGATTTCTCTTGCATTCTGCTTTCTATCCTAGGCATACTTCTGTACAATTTACATATTTTGAATAAAATGTTTATACGCTTCAATCACTAATTTAGACCATCACTCACTGTTCTATATTCTCACTGACGTGATTTCTCCAAGCTGAATCCATCCAACTTTGATATCGTTACTCATTATTTAAGTATTATTTGATCTTATTTGTGAATCTACAATGTTTAATGAAGCAAAGGAGGTAATGAATGATATGTAAGATACCATGGTCAGAATTATTTCATTTTTTCTTCCGCTCTTTATCATTTTATCTACAAGCACCAAAACACCAAATCTTTTCCATTCACTACTCTTTTTGCCCAACCTTTTTCTTGAACATGCTTTACACACACATATATTCTATTTATTTTGTGATACCATGGATATAATAATTTATTTATTGAAATGAGGACTGCTTGTCACCACAACTTTGCAGATAGATGTACAACGCGACTTACTTTATATACACAAACACACACGCATGCAGAATAACTAATTGCTCTCACCTTTATATTGTTTTATTGAGTATATTTAGCCAATTTGATTGCCTATATTTAGTTTGACGTGGGAGAAGTTATATATATAAAGAAAAATAGTATTTGAGATACATATTACCTTCTTATTTGTTCGCATTGATATAACCATCGTCTATTTCACTTCTATCCTAACGTGTTCAAGAATGCATCCATAATTACCTTTCAGGCATGCAACTAAAGTGATTAATTTATAATCTTATGTTTGACTAGACATAAATACGTAGTTGGTAGCCGTTTTCAATCTTATTTGGACATACATTGATGTTTGTTTCACCCAAATATGCAGTTCAAAATAGAAACTTCCAAATGTATTCTTACTTGCATACAAGCTTGATAATAAACCTTTATTCCAATTTCAGGTATTTGGTGTGATTTTACTTGATCCTTCGAGGACAGTAATACTTTTGAGAGTTTATTCTATGCTCGAGACAGAATCGCTACAATTTAGAACAACAAAATTACTTGCAAAGTTGTTATCGTGTGCTCATTTATTGAAAACAGAGGTTTACTAATTAATTAGACTTCAAATACGATCTTATTTTTCAATATAGCCTAAATGAAATAGGCAAAGACTGGATGTGTTATTATATTTCATGTATCAATATCATGAGCAAATATTACTTTTGTTAACTTATTCAATCATAACTGTAACATGTACTTGAATCGATGGATTCAAATTAATGTGTCAAAACATCATAGGCTACTGTCTACTTTTATTGTAAAGCCATAATAAATATGCGTACATCATGTTGTTTCATAATATATTTCCTGGACCAAGCCGTTGAACACAAATTTTGTTATGAATATTAGTTATCCTAAATACTACGTAATAGATCAAGTATTTTTTCTATGATATTTTACAAAAATAACTGAAGTATTTCCATGTGCTCAAAAATTTGTATATGAAAAAGAATTAGTTACGTCATTTATAGCCCAAGTACAGATATAATTGCAACTAAAGTAAAATGTTATTATGATGGTTGATATGTTTATATACATTCTTTCTTGAACTCTTATCTTCAAATCGTGAACGTAAGAATAAATACTTAGAAACTGTGAATGGAGCAAATGACAAAAAAATGCTCACCACACAAGTAAAACAGAGCTATGGAATGCTTCATATTCTATTGACGTGAGGTAGATCTACATTGGCATGACTTAAACTATGAATCTGAACTACACAAATATACCAACAATTCTCTCTCGGATTAGAGATTTTATAAATATATGTTATTGCTCATATATATATATATATAATATCCATTGAATAATAAAATGTAAAAATGTGGCTTAGTAATAAAATGCAGACCCACCATAGCGTGCATTTACACATATAACATACACGTATAATGTGTATGTATGTATATCAAAAATGTCCATTTTAGCATGATAAAACTGAAGCACTGAAACCATTCAAGACATGATTGTATGAATACAGATGAGTAGCAGCGATGTAGGCAATGAATGAAGAATGGAAGCATGCCAACTTTCATGGGTTGAGAAAGGAGCGGGTTTTGAAGATGGATTTGCGTATATTATATGTGTTTTATGATCATTGCTTGATATATAATACAATGGTTTAATACAAAAAAAAGATGAAGAGAATAATGTTCGTCATTGATGTCTGAAATATGGATGTAATGTCTATTTATATAGCTCCTAGAGTATATTAAAAAAAATTTGTTTATATAGCAATCGCTATGTAGTTGTTTATGAAAATTGAAGTATATTATAAAATCGAACAAAGAGAGGTTAGAGCATTTGGACAGAAGAAAAAGTACAGTAATTTTTCAACGGCAAGAAAAATGTCCCTTGGTCTTGCTGCTTATGTACACTGAACTTGCATGTAAATGTAGCCAATAAGAAAAGGTACTGATATTCTATTGCAATAGACTCTTTTTATTATCTATGCAATGCAGCCAACATGATCCGTTCGTATTGCATTTAAGATTTCTGAATTATGATGCTTCTTTTATAGGAATTTTTTTAAAGTTTTATTTACTGTTTACATTATTGTTTATTAAAATGATAAAATTTACTCTATGTGACATAAAGATCCTTAAGCATGGTATGAAATTTCTAAAAATAAGTACATTTTAGAATGTCGCACATCATATAGAAAAATATTACTAAAACAAAACTCATCACTAATACATTATAACTTTAATAATACAATACATATCAATATATAATGCAAAAATAAATACAACTTACTCCTTCCCTGCACCCTCTGCTCCGTCGTCAACTTCATTTGGAAAGCGTCGCAATTGTTGAGTTATTCTTATTTATTCTCCAATGAATTAAACTTGATTTTAATTATTAATTTTTCGGATCTTCGAATATGGACATGACGTCTCTTTCTATTGATCTTTGCATTCAATTTGATGACATTTTATTGTATTTACTAAAATAGTGGTTACACGTAAAAATTATACATGTTTTCTACACAGTCTTACTACTATTATCAAAATGTGTGGATTTAACTAAATCAATGACAAACTTTGTATTGTATTATTAGAAAACAATGCTCTTGACTAAAATATTTTTACGAATAATGTGTAAATGTAGCCATTGTAACTAATTTTGAATCCGGTGCAAGCTTTGTTCTTGCTCTTGAATTCTCGACTCCTTTAGCGCACATGAGAAAACTAGTTATTGTTTTATTCCCCTTTATATTACACCGTTTCCATGAATTTCAATTTTGACATTTCTTCACAAGGTGATTTATAATTTATTACCATATGAGTTGACTGTGCGTGGACTTTAAAAGATTAACTGCGAAATAAAATTATATACACAGAAAATTAACATAAAATAAAAATACATAAAGTATTGATAAAATAGTTTGATATAAGCTCATGTATAAAATAGTTTGACAAAATAATTGGTTTTAACTAAATGGGTACATAAAACATTATTGTTTGTTTATTACATGTCAAATCTTACTATCATGCACGCGAGCAATTCATGAGGCAATTCAAAGGTGGGTTGGCTATATTTGAATGTTTTGATGCAACGATTATTGCATTGAATTTATTGCCATTGTTTTTAGTAGCGCTATAAAAATATAGTCCGGCGATCAAATGCAGGTACATCCGGACGTGTGCATATACTCGTTACACCTAATGGTTTTATACCTTAATGTATTGGAACTACATTCTCTTATGAGAAACCATTCACGCTAAAATCTTATATGAATCCTTTAAAAGAGGATTTCATTTTTATGTGAAATTACAAGGAACTTTTTTATATTTTATCGAAAAAGGCTATACAAAATATGGTGCTTTCCATACCTTATACATCTCTTTCACGTATTCCTTATAACTTGCGCAAAACATCTTTATTTGTGATTTGGTTTCATAGAAAATTATATCATTATTCATTTCATTCCAATAGATTAAAGTATGTTTAATCTATATTCACTTACAATAGACATTTCTTACGAAATTTATTAATTCCTAATATTTAACTTACATCTTTTTCAGAAGAACTCATTTTCAAAACTGTTTTAATATTTCATAACAAGAAAACATTTCCATATACTTATTTAAATAATAAGTGTACTTACAAACCACCTTATTTCTATACTTGAAATTATCTTAAAAACACATTTTTATTTGGGTTAAAACAGATGTTGCATAAAACACCGTTACTACAACCCAAAAGTACTAGTATATGGATTCAATTAAAATAAATATTAATAAATCTCATATACTATGTAAAAACATTTCCTTTGGGAGTCACCTACTATAGGAATAGTGCCATAGTCTATGCTTCCTTTATTTTCCACGAAAACATCTATTACAACAATAAATGTTGTAACCTACATTTTCGATACTTAACACACTCTAGGTTTTTATATTTAAAATCTTTGTTTACATACAAAGAAACTAGCGATATATACATGCTCTATAATTCTTCAAAAAGAATTTCACTTTTAACAAAATTTACATCATATAAAAACCAATTTAAATTTCATACCACTTTTTTTTTCAAAAACCCAATATTTACTTCCTCAATCATATTAACAATTATATTTTCAACTTTTCAATTCCAAAAGTTTCATTTTATTGGGCTAGACATAAAGTGGATTTTCTTCTTACTACCTTAGGAATACCCTTTCTAAACCTTAGAAATCTCATTTCCTTACTAAAATCTCTTATTCCTTCCAAAATAAAAATACTCTCCATACTATCCCTAGGGAACTTCTATAACATATGGATACCAATCTTCTCTCAAAACATAGCCTATTGTACACTATAAATCGACAATAACGTAGGGCTCAACATCCTTGGGTCATCCCAAACCCAACTAGAAAACTATGCACAAATATACTTCTAAAACTTTCCATATGTTAAAATCTATAATTGGGGACTATTTGGATTTTAGTACATAATATATTTATATTTTATTCAAAAATACAAATACGTTCACTCATATTTCCTAATTTACTTAGGATCTACTAACCTAGGCTCTGATACCAAATGTAACAAACCGAATTCTAGCGGGTCCGGATTTTTCACATAAATGCTAAAATCCAAGCCCACTGAAGCCCGAGTTGGGTATTTGGTATCCTGTAAATATGCAAAGATAAATATATCAGAGCTCAAATAAATATCTTATAGCAGAACTGATTAAAATATAATAGTAAGTAAATACTCACCAAGGTAAAAACACTTTCTAAGCAAGTGTCTCAAAGCTGGAAAATCTCTGCCATCTATCTAACCTATGGGATGTTATTAGGAGGGGGTCAGAACTAAAGTTCTGGTGAATGGACAAATTATACACTTCTACAAATAATTCTACATATATCGTTCTATTTCCATTTTCTACTATATTAGGTTTATTGGGTTTATAATACTCTCGCCTCTGTGCGTGAATCGCACCCATCTACTCCCTAGTAGATTAAGACCTAATAACCAATATATATATGTAGCCACATACCCAAAGACCGCATCGGTCCTAAGTACTACCCATAGTACCTTCTGTATCCTCCTCGAAAAGGACTCCATCCTCTTGCTACTAGAGCGTACTGTTACTACATCTGTAAAGGACAGCTTCGTGAGGCCTACAATACAGATGTTCCGTCGTCTACTATGAAAACGTGAAACTGCTTCCGCACTAGCTTATACTAGTGCTCGGACATCCACAATGTACCACCCAGTGCATACCTTGAGGACTACACGTAATTGTTCTATCTACTCCCTGAATTCCGCCAATAAGGTCTACTTGTACGGAACCCGGTCGGGGATTTTCTATATCTGTAAGGTCCGCTTCGTTAGGCCTACAATACAGATATTCTACTTGGTATGTCTCTTTTCTCATCGTGGCTATGGCCCCACACAGCCCCTCTCAACTAATCGAAAGATCTTTTAAGAGCTAAGTGGCTGTGCCCTACTGCAAACAATCTAAACATCTAATTGGCTGTGCCCCTCATCCAATGTCTCGATAGTGAAAGAATCATTGGCCTGGGCCTGTTGGTTTAACTCTAGTCTTTCCCGAACTCGCTCTGACCGATGATGGATTGATCTCCGCATGCGACTATCCTTTTGGGTCCTGCCTACTATAACCTACTTGCAAACTAGAGTATGGTGTCATACAAATATCCTACTCCATCACCAACCTTTTGACTGCCTACAAAGGTTCGCTTCGTTAGGCCTGCAATGCAAAAGTAGTCAAGGCATACTCTCTTGATGGAACACCTACAGACCTGCCTCCGGGGGTGCAGCTTCGTTAGGCCTACCCCAGAGGGCCAACGTAGAGTATCCTCACGTCCCGTTGAAGTCTCGTACTTCATTCTAGCCCAAACTAACTAAGTTGGACGTGCTCTTTTTGTACTAAAAATCTGCGATGAACTGCTTCATTAGGCTTTTTATCCAGATTCTCTTTCGGGCTGCTCCAAGCGCACCTTACCATTTTATTAGACCCTACATCTAATCTTTTTCTATGCGTTTAGTTTACTTTTCTTATTCTGTTGGCTACTTATTTACCCTAATCAGCATGCCCAGCCCCACCCATGTGTGAGACCATCAGTCCTAGACCTGAAAGGGAATGCTGCCGGTATGGGCCACTTCTATTATTTTTGCTTATTAACTTAATCCAAGATCTAAGTTTGATAAAATAAGCCTCTTCTATTTCTTTCTTTTTAATTATAACCTACTTGTTACAATTATACTTGCAATTTTCACTTTTATATTTTTTTCTTTCTTTTATAACCTACATGTTACAAATGTAATTGCAATGTCTCTTTTCTATTCTAGTCTGTCTCTTTTTATTATGATACTAAATTTTCTTTAGTTCTCTTATATTATATGATAGTCTTAGCTTGGGACTACGTCCAACTGTCACAAATTACTTATCATAATAACTGCTTTACTTTTTATTCTACTATTTGCGCAGTAAACGCAGATCTAGTCACATACCCTGTTTATTGTTTCTAGTCTTGTCAAATAATTAACTTGATTATTTCCTCTTCTATAATTTCTTTAACGCTTCACGTTATTCTCTTTTATTCTAAGAAGTAGTTCTATTCTATTTGGTTGGTTACAAAAACTGTGCTAAAAATCCATTTCCATATTTTAATACTAAATAATGCTATAAAAAATAACTCGTAACTGCAAGATATTTCTTTTATTGTTTCTTTAATTATTGGGTAATGCAAAATACGGTAATGTCTCTATTTTGCACTAATTTCCATTTTTCTTATTTTTATTCTTGCAGTTACATTGATCGTTATTCTTACAATATTAAACTATGGAAATGTATTTCCTTTTCTAAACCAACCAATTAATTTATCACTAACTTTCAAATCAAGTTACTAGATTTTCTCCTTTTTAATTCATTTCTCCCGTTTTAGCATAATGTACTGTAAATTTCATACTTTTAGGCCTATGCCTTTCTCTACAACTTTTAAGCCTAAGATTACTTATATTTAATTGGATTCCTTTCTTTTTCCAGATAAATAACATTTAAATATAAGTACACTTACCTTATAGAATTTACAGTTTCAACATAACTAATTAGTAGAACTAATTACTGAAATAAATGCTGAATTAAATATTTAACGGGAATCTAACGGTATTATATATCACAAACATAAAAGAGATATAATTTAAATCCACTCACCTGTCATCTTAGCTTTGCTCAATGGCCTTCCTGGATCCCCTTCTAAGGCGTCTAATATTTTTATTAAGAAGATCTTCTCCTCAGAATTATTTTCTATTTAGGGTTCAGCCTCAGGCAATGAACCTAATTGGGAGAAAATCTAATTGTGAGAAAATAGCTAGGCCTAGGGTTCTATTTATAGCGGTGTTTGGGGATCTCAGACCGTCGGATTTTTGGATTGAATCTGGTGCAACCACGCCACGGGCACGTTGCGAATCATTGGACCCAGAAAACAACGCTTCAAATCGCATGAAAATCAAAATTTATAACTTCGGCACGTCCCTGGACCATTTCTCGTCCAGGGCAAAACGCGGGTCAACCTATAGGTCGACCTGTGTGTTTTGCGGGTCGATCTATGGGTCGACCCATAGGGTCTTACTTTTTTTTCTCGTTTAATTCTAATTTCTTGTTTCTCTTGTAACTTCTTCATATTAACTCTTATTTCGATAAGTTATATATGGAAATTGGTCAGAAAATCGCCACGAACACAATGGTATATGTTTCGAGACCATATTCTGACAATTCCATAAATGCTTATTTTCGCTGTTCACTGTTATTTGATTATTTAATTATCTAAAAATGCGGGGTGTTACAATATTCCATTTTATTTGTCCGTTTGACTTTTATGGCGTGAAATCGCGAACTGCCATTACGCGACGCACCTATTTTTGACTCAATTTTCAGTATTAATTTAAACTGTGCAAAAACATTTTTAAATGTTTATAAAACATTTCTAAATCATATTAAACCATTTTTAAGAGGTTTAAACATTCCATATACACCATTTCATTCAATATAGGAAAGTGATGTCCTTTGTGCTTATCGATGTGTATTAATGTGACTTGCTAACATATTCAACATCATATTAAACAACCATCATTAACAACCATATCCAAACATATATATCATCCAATAGTATATATTTCAATAGTTAATGAGTTTCTCACCTTCATTTTTCCCTTGGGCTAATCTAAAATGTGTTATAGCTTCGCTACGATGGCTTAAAACTCTACAGAACCAAACCCTTTGACATTGAATAGGCTTGACCCACCCTAGGGTGCTCACCGCCTTGATGATGAGTGGAAGAAGGCTCAACCAAGGGGAAAAAGGAGGGTGGCCGTAGGTATTAGAAAGGCAGGGGAGGAGTTTGATGATAGTTTTGAGGTAGTTTTACTAATATATATATATATATATAATAATTTTCAATTCTCTTTTGCCATTACTTTGCTAAGCATTGAAGCCATGAAAAAAGCTTGAAAGTGGAGAATATGATAAGAATGTGGTGTAAAATCTGATAAAGTGTATGGGTATTTATTGGAGAAATTTTAAATCAAATATCTAAAGGTGTAATGACCATTTTGCCCTTGACCCACACCCCTCTCCTCCCCTTAGGTTCGACCGAAGTGACATTCACATGGGTGAACCCATGTGCTTGTCCATGTGTGTGTACTTGGTTGACTTTGAGTTTTCTTAAGGCTTAAGAAATATCTTATATATTTCTTTTATATATATATATATATATTTGTGTGTGTGTGTGTATCCATGTTTATGTGTAAGTTAAAGTGTATGTATGATATATGTGTGTGCATAATATGTAAATAAGGTTGCAACATCCTTTAAACGACTTCTATTCGTTAAATCGTTGAAAATCGAGAAATCGTTTTCCGGTCACATTTTCACTTATATTTTAAATTACATGTAAATGTAAACAAAATTTGAAAATGAATTTCTTATCATTTTTAACTAATTAAAATGATCACATGTTATTTATAAAACCATATAAATTAATTTTAACAATTATTTACAAAAATCGCTATTATATCGATAAAGCGATACAAATTTTCTTATATTTCTAATTTAAGCATATATCTTTATGAAATTATTACAAATGATTTATTATCACTTTATAACTATTTAAGATGAATTATCATCATTTTAAAGCAATTATTTGAATAATTATAGGAATTATTAAATCATTAAATCTCAATTTAAATTTATAAATCTTTATTTTAATACGATGCCATTATTGATGATGACATAAATACATTTTATTTTTCAAAAATAAAATAATTGATTTTTTTTCATATTCTTGCTCAATTATAAAAATAAGTGTATGTATCTAGCTTTGTACGCGACGTTTTACTATTATAGGGCCGGTTATTGATAAAACGGTTTTCGGCCATTTTATCAATATATTTTCAAAGGAAATAATTTTTAAATATCTATTCAAAATAAGATTACTATTATTTATTATTACTCAAAATAATATTATTTGTATCATCAACCATTTATTGAATAATTTTAAAAATAAATATAGTTTATCAAAGTGATAAATTTACGGGTCGTTACAGACTTCCCCCTTTAAGAAAATTTTATCCCCGAAATTACTCAAAACAAAAACCCAAAGGTGTTTGCTCAAAATATTTGTTTTTTAAAACCTATACTCGTATGATGTACATTGATCGTCTGTACACAATATTCGATTTGATCTTTCATTCGAATTCACAACTTTACTTTCGATCTAGTACTGATCCCCTAATCCTCTAGTGTGGACTCTGACCAGGCTTTTTGATCAGGACTTTAGCTTTTCCTGGCATAGCTCTCAACTATGATAGAAAACTCAAGTATCCAACCACAAATCCTCATCAATGTTCGTCGTCAAGAATCGAGTGACAAATTCTTTTTTGGACCGGTGTAAACACCTTAAAGCTCTGTACTCGAATCTTAAATTAAATTTTTGCGATGAAATAATCCACATACTTCATATGAAAACATTTCATAAATTTTGATTCTTTATTCAAACTTTTATGAAGATATTTTATACATAACTATTTTACATTTTTATTTCCAAATATTTTTACTTAAAAACACATTTCTTTTCAAAAGATAAATAACACATCTTAAAGCATATCTGAATGGTTTTTGAAAAAAACTCATTTTTAAAATATTTCATTTAACTAATAAATTACCATAAACTTCCTTTGTTAGTTAAAAATTAATGTTTCTTTAATACATATATTGTAATTTCTCTTATCTTTGATTTTCTCTAGATTATTTATTGAAAGATTCTACTTTCAAGCCTTTTAATTATTTCATAATACCATTTCTTCTTCATAAAAGAAAAATCCTTCATTTAAATTTTTCTTACTTTTTCCCTTAAGAGTTCTCATTAAAAGATTCTTATAAATGTGAAGTTGGAACAAAATATCATATTATATATTTCCATACTTTTACATTCATCATTTCAACTTAAACTTGGGCCAAAAAGAAAACCCCCTTCCCAACACTGATACGATACAAAGTACTAATCAAAACAACCTACTATATATATGTATATATATATATAATAGAGCTACCCTTAACTACCCTACCCAACATCACTTTTACTCCTATGAATCTGAAGCCGATGGCGGGCACTAGTACCTAAGATCTATCAAAACTTCTCCAACTCCTTCCTCATCCATTTCTAGCTCATCATCGACCTTGTTGCCATCCTCTTCCAATTGCATTTTCCCCTCAACCTGGGATATCCATGGTTGGTTCCATAGGACATGTTCCATACCAACCGGTATTCCCGGGACTACCCCACCCTCTTCCAATTCTTCGAGGCCTTGCACGCCCACTTCCTAAGGATTTTCGAACTCTTCAACTACTTCTTCTTCCGCTATTTCATCATTGTTTCTCTCTACTTCATCCCAGTTTATGTAGGAACTAGATGATTCTTCTTGACATACAATATGCTCTCCATCCAAATCCCATATCACATTGCTACATTCGCTAGATATTAAGGCATTTGGGTCTTCCATTGGTTCCGATTCTTCTTCCACGGGTTCTAACTCTTCTTCCATGGGTTCCGACTCTTCTTCCATGGGTTCCACCTCTTCTATAGGTTCTAACATAGAGCTAATAGGATCCGTTATCCAATTTCTTTTTTAGGCCTTCCCGGGTTCATCATCACTAGAAATTATAATTATTTCTAGAGCTGTGAGTGGTGTGAGCATTCCTGCCATTGGATATCCATCTTCACCCCTTCGAGTGTATGGGGCATGCTTTTCCTCAATCGGGAACCCATCATTGCTAGATGGATATTTTGGTTGTTCCTCTTTGTCACTAGAGAGAAAAACAGGGTAGTCGTTCTCGCCCCAATTTGCTCTGGAAGTCTCTCTTTTGGAGTAATTTCCTCCACATGGTTTCTACAATGTAAAAAACATTTCCTTAGATATAGGCAATAGGTAATTTTCTTAATCTAACTTATTCTCATGTTGAGTTATTTATATTCTTCTACTTAGGCATGATTCATATTATTTTTAGGTAGAGAGGTTTGCTAGTCACTTGGTATCACTTTCCTCAAACCAAGGTTCGACCAATACTTAGAAAATGATCCGAGGTCCATTTCTAAAGATAGCTTTTACTATTTAAAATTCTTTGTATGACAATAATGATTTATCCTTTCAAAAATCTTTTGAAAATTTTACCAAATTTATTTTCTATCACTTATAAAATTTTACTCATTTCTCAAAAATATAGTTCTAGGTAATTATTTCATTTACAAATTTTAAAACCAAAATCATTTGTATATATCATTAACAAATATGCGCTCATATATAATACTCTCAAACTCATTCTAGGGTGTTACTAATCCTATCTCTAATGAGTTACTCATCCTAGGGCATTACTAATCCTATCTCTGATGAGACTGTACCCCAGCAAATCCAAGGTTCTCGCTTAACCTTGCGCTCAGATACCAAATGAGACGACCCACCTCCTCGATCCTTGCAAATCGACACTAATACATCCTCAGTAGCCGAAAATCCAAGTGTTGGAGAGGCGGATTATCATTGGTAAGAAAGTAAAGACGGAACAGAATCACACGAACGGAGTAACATATATTATTTCAACATATAATCTTTACAGCGGAAATTTAGATACATTTATCAGAGTTCTAAATGGAAAGTTATAAATATATATCCTTACAAATGCGGAATATAATAGTATATGAGTGTGGTGGAAATGGATAACAATCTTCAAAAGAATCTTCTAACTCCTTACTTCGGGCTCCATCCAGATTTCTTCTAACTAAACCTGACCACTAGGCTGCCCGGGAAAATTAGGGCACCTAGAGCTTAAGGGAAAAGGAAAATAAACTCCGAGTCGGTCATGGGACTGGTGTGAGAAACTCAAAATACGCATTTTGAAAACAAAAGGTATCTCATAAGACCACGCCGCACATATACACAGAACTTGTTTTTACCTTATAATAACTAAAACATTTGCTACGTAAAATCATTTGATATTATTTTTAATGACATTCTTTGAGAATACTTCTCAATTAAATATATTCAAATAGTCGAAATTGTTACATTGGTTAAATTTGATGGCATAATAGGTTTATAACAAAGTCTGAATGCACTTATTAGAGAATGGATTTCTATACAATGGCAGGTAAGGGACTACCTTCCATACAGTACATCCCTAAAAGAATGTACCGAGGATACACAAACAATCCTCCGCATCTGGCAAGAACGGTCTATCCCTGTTTGGCACTCATACATGGAATGGATAGAAACCGAATATGACATCACCTTGGTCGTTACTGACCTATCCGAGACGTCTCGTAGCATACCCCGCATACCCGAAATATTGAGGATTATCTAGAAAGGTGATGACCGTAACCTAATGGGTGCAACCCACTTAGCCTTACGACGTACCCTGTTTAAGCCATTACCGAGTGATGAGGTCTGAGGTAGCGATTACCTTTCACATAGCACATTCCACTTTGAATGCCACATTGCCATTCCATGATCACACAACTGATTTCTATAAACGTATAAGTCCTAAGCTAGTACGTCTCAGGAAAGGGTGTTAAGCTAAGAGAAGTGGCCTTCTCCACCACCAAACAGATGATACGTTCATAAAGATTAATTTATGTAATTAGAAATGCAATGTCAAACATTCGTCCATACAAGTTGTCCAAGAACATGACAAACCGAAGGCACTCTCCTACCACATCCTGTCGGGAGTTACCCTAGGATTAGTAGAGAGAAGTCCTTTCATCTAAGATCTCAAATAAAGAACTACTGCCACATAATATGATATGGGAAATTTCCCTCGAGGATCAGTGACAAGTAACCTTACATTTCCATCTTCCAAATTATTTCCATGTCTTCACTTTAAATATGGAAATTGGTTCGAAGTGGTGTTTGGATATGAATCACCCAAATCCGACCACATTCCTTCAAACCAATCATTGATAAAAATATGTTAAGTGAATAGGGAATTATTCTTTGATTGATTAATTTCGTTTTTTTCAAAATATCTTTTCGAGATATATACATCTTTAAAACATTCTTTCCAATATATACAGAATCATTAAACCTCATTTATCAAACCCTTTGATTATTTAAAACCCTTTTTAAATCTTGGAATAATTCTAAATCATTTCATTTTTCACTTAGGAAAATATTTTCAAATCATTTCATTTAAATCTTAAAAAAGATTTCTTAATTCAAAATCAAAATTTTGGTTGCGTTGAAATCATGTTATATAGGATGTTAATCCAAAACCCGTAATTATTAAGTGAGCAAAATCTATAGAAATCATCTAATTCTACTCAATATCAATTCTCCGTTTCAACAAGTGTTATGGATGGAATCACGATGAAATCACCTTTTAAATTCCATGAACAGTACGAGTTCCTTTTTCGGGCTTGAACACTAAGTACAAGAAGAATTATCCAAGTTATTTATATTTGGAAAATCATTTCCTTTATACTTTAGAAAATTTTGATCCGAGTAAATAAAATTTAATATCCCCTCCATTGGGCTAGTTCGAATAGCTAGGGAGAGCAGAAAATTGGTTTTCCAAACTCAAGCTTAGACACTATCTCTTTGCCACCCATAAGGCGGTCAAGTTATTTGATCGACTCAAACTATTTACAAAATTATTTCATGTTTTTAAACAATTTTAAAATATCATTTTTAAAGAAATCTCTTTATGGATTTCAAACTGCAAAACTGCGATTTTTCTGAAAACTTGTTTTGCTCATGTTTCAAAATCTACTTATCAAAATCTTAATTTTATTTCTTTGTTTGAAAACTATAGATATAATAGTTTGGAAATTTTTTATCTCGAAGAATTCTGAGCTATATTCCATTATATATGTCCATTTGACTTTTACGGTGTGAAATCGCAAACTGCCGTTACGCGATGCGCTTATTTTTGACTTAATTTTCAATATTCATTTAAACTTTGCCAAAACACTTTTAAATGTTTATAAAACATTTGTAAATCATATTAAACCATTTTTAAGAGGTTTAAACATTCTATATAAACAATTTCATTCAATAAGTAAAGTGATTTCCTTTGTGCTTATCGACGTGTATTAACGTGACTTGCAAATATATTCAACATCGTATTAAACAACCATCATTAACAACCATATCCAAACATATATATCATCTAACAGTATATATTTCTATATTTTAGGAGTTTCTCACCTTCATTTTTCCCTTAGGCTAATCTAAAATTGACTATAGCTTCGCTACGATGGCTTAAAACTCTACGGAGCCGAACTCTTTGACCTTGAATAGGCTTGGCCCACCCTAGGGTGCTCTTGGTCTTGATGATGAGAGGAAGAAGGCTCGGCCAAGGGGAAAAAGGAGGGTGGCCTTGGGTATTAGACAGGTATGGAAGGAGTTTGATGATAGTTTTGAGGTGGTTTTACTAACACACACAAATATATATATATATATATATATATATATATATATATATATATATATATATATATATATATATATATATATGATATAATTTTCAGTTCTCTTTTGCCAAATATTTTGCCATTAATTTTCAGTTCTCTTTTGCCAAATATTTTGCCATTACTTTGCTAAGCATTGAAGCCATAAAAAAAGCTTTAAAGTGGAGGAGAAGATGATAAGAATGTGGTGTAAAAATCTGATAAAGTGTATGGGTATTTACAGGAGAAATTTTGAAACAAATATCTAAAGGTGCAATTACCATTTTGCCCTTGACCAACACCCCTCTCCTCCCCATAGGTTCGGCCAAAGTGAAGTTCACATGGGTGAACCCATGTGCTTGTCCATGTGTGTGTACTTGGTTGAAAATCAGGAAACCGATTTCCGGTCACATTTTCACTTATATTTTAAATTATATATAAATGTAAACAAAATTTGAAAAAGAATTTCTTATCATTTTTAACTAATTAAAATGATCACATTTTATTTATAGAATCATATAAATTAATATTACCAATTATTCACAAAAATCGCTATTATATCGATAAAGCGATACGAATTTTCTTATATTTTTAAATTAAGTATATATCTTTATGAAATTATTAAAAATGAATTATTATCACTTTATAACTATTTAAAATGAATTATCATCATTTTAAAACAATTGTTTGAATAATTATAAGAACTATTAAACCATTAAATCATTAAATCTCAATTTAAATTTATAAACCTTTATTTAAATACGATGCCATTATTGGTGATGACATAAATACATTTTGTTTTTCAAAATCAAATAATTGATTTTATTTCATATTCTTGCTCAATTATAAAAATAATTATATGTATCCAGCTCTGTACGCGACGTTTTACTATTATAGAGCCGATTATTGATAAAACGGTTTTCGGCCATTTTATCGATATATTTCCAAAGGAAATATTTTTATAAATATCTATTCAAAATAAGATTGATATTATTTATTATCACTCAAAAGAATATTATTTGTATTATCAACCTTTTATTTGAATAATTTTAAAAATAAATATAATTTATCAAAGTGATAAAATTTATTATCGTGACACTTAAGGTCAGAATTCCAAGACGGATAAGTCCTAACACCCACTAGTGAAGTCAAAAGACTTCTATGTTTTGCGTAGGGTTTGGTGAAACTTAAAAGACTAGTGGGAGCCTTATTAGAGAAATGAAATGATAACATTTAATCTTTCTAATATTGTAAGAACATATGCTATATAATGTTATAATAATCTACATTGATAAATTTATGCATTTAATAAGATTGATAAATTGTTTATCAATTAAGATATACAAATGAAATGAATATTGAAAAATAGAAATATAACATATACTTACCAATAAAATATTATTGCATGTTAACGTTTCAACACCCATGCAAGTACCTGATTTTACAACTACTAAATACATTCGTAGTTTGGCCACTTACGCATTTATTTGGTCGAGATCATGTATTGCATTATATGAGTTTCGAACTCTAAAAGCAATATAAAACTATGGATATTTGATCCATATACAATCGTATATAAATGTTATATGGTAAACGGTCAAAGTTTGTAATGTACAATATTTCGACGAAATTAATTCATCTGAAAAACCAAAAAAACCTTAGTGCGAGATCGAGTATCCAATTTGATTGATTACAGAAGGATCGTATCTTGTTAAATGTGACACTAGACTAAAACAATAATATAAATCTAAATATTGGATCATTGAAATGTCTATTTGGTCAGTTTACATAAAGCAGAACATATCTAATGTCCTTAAAAGCTATGGATAATCCAATGTGCTTTTGTAAAGAGTTTGTTATGATATTGTAGTAAGGGTTTTCTATTGAATGGTTTGACCATTTAGAAAGAATAACGAATACATAAGAGTAGATGTGATTTAAGGTACAGTTGGGATGAAGAAAGTGAATAGTCATTTCTGCTTCATAAAGAAACAACGGAAAAGAGAATTGTAATAATAGTGATTGATAATTAACATTGGAACAAGAAATATGATTTCTATTTTGAAATGTATTTTCATATAGAAAATTGTTTTCTATGAGATTTGTTTTTTAAGTTCAAGATATTTGATCAAAGAACTCTCCATTGTAAACTAGTTGTAGTATATGAAATAAACAAATCTATATTAAGTGAATAATGGACTTTTGAATTTAGTACGCTATTATAGTAATGGCAGAAACAGTGGGAGCATGCCATATAGCACTTATTTTTGCATCAAATTACGAAAACTGTTTTCGTAAAACGTACCAAACATTATTTATGAAATTATCACTATTTTTTGGTATCGGTTAAAAAATAGACATAGCTATATTTCAATATGAATATTATGAATATTTGTTATGAAATAAAACTATAATGCGGTATTTGCTTTCATAATAAAAGCGATGCATTAGAAAAGACAAAAGACCTAAAATTATTTACAATTATTTGGAATTATAGACTAATTCGTAGTTTTGAGAAATAATTTTATTATATGATTATGAATCATGTGATGCTAGTTAATTATATCTCAAACAATTATGGGCTACACACCCATTCAGTGGGAGCCTCATAAAAGTTGATGAACTCCTCGGATTGATACATATAGATGTATGCAATCATAAGTATATTAATACCAAAACGGTCCCACGACTTCGTCACATTCACCGATGAGTTATCGCCAACATGAACAAGTGTATTTGATACACTTGTAGTATGTCTATGGTAAACTCATAGAGTATAAAACATAAGTAAATAAAATAACATGTGATAGAAATGATTCGATTTGATCGAATGAGTGAGTATATTGGAAAAAGTTCTGAACATACCTAGAAATGAACAAAGATTCAATCTCAAAAGTCACTCCTTCATGTGACACGTAATGATGCATCGATAAGGAGTAATCGAACATTTTTGGACAATGTACGATTAACTGTGACTGATTTACACAGTTCTCTCGACTTGAGAATATCGTTTATCTTTAATATGGAAGCTCCGCTTTGATTATATTCAAATCATGGAATGGCGTCCATCTAGTGACTATAGTTGGGTCGAGTGGAAGTATTGGAAGTGAAGCACTATTCAAGAGAGGATTCGTCTCCTCAATTATACGAGGTTAGTATCACGGCCAACTCAAGTCAACTCAAAGTCAAAGTCTTTGGCCAGAGCATTTCGGTTAAGAATAATTGTTACTGTTGAACCAAGGACTTTGTGTTTGGACTATAGAGTTGAATGTGGACGATATTGGAATTTTGACCACTACCAAATTCCATAAGTCCAAAGTGATATAGTTTTTATGAAGGGAATTGGTGTAAATAAATGTCGCAACCGGGTAACGCTTATTAAACTTAAATTGGATTTTACTGAAACTGAGTAAGCGATAAATTTGGCCATAATATCACAACAACTGCTAAGTGATGTGTGAACGTTAACATTCAGATAGTTCGATGTTAACCGCTGACCGAATTCATACCAAAGAGTCATACAACCGAAATGATGAATTCTCTTTAGACCGAATGATTTAATTAGTTTATAATCATTGTAAATTAAGTAAATTAGGTAAATTAATTAATATTTATGAAATATTAATTATGAACTTTGAATATGATTTAAGAAACATATATTGTGTTTATATATTTATAATAGTTATAAATATGTCAATCAATATGAGATATTGGTAAGAAATTAAATTAGATTTAATTACTATATTTGTTTGGGCTTAAATGGGGTATTAGTCCATAGACTTGGAAGAGATTTTTGGCTGCAATTATATGATAGGGACGACTAAAAAATGAGGCAAATAGGGTTTAAAATAGATGGAGGAAAATTAGGAAAGAAAAAGGAATGATACAATCCTCTCTTCTCTCTCTCAAACATTATAAAAGGCCTCTCTAACCCTAACCTAAATGATAGATTTTGAGGCGCCTCCATCTTCTAAACTATGGCTACCATTACGTTCCTATTGTTGCTGAAATAAAGCTCTATTTTCCCCAATATTCTCAAATCAAATTCAAGTTAAAACAAAACTATTCGATAGTGGAAGGTCGCTGACTCTAGACTAGCAATCAAACGGATCAAGGAACAATTGGAGAAAGAGTGATGCAGCCAAGGAAGCGAATTCGACAATGTAAATCGAATCCGTCCAGGATCTCACACGATTAGTGGAAATAATTGGTGAATCGATGATAAATTGGTGAATTTAAGAATACCCAAAAGCCTAAATCCATTGATCACGAAGATACCGGATTCTAGCAATCTTCGACACGTTGATCGCGTACGATGCCGTGAGAGAAGATCTACAATTCTTCGAACATTGATCAAGCGCACTTGATTCCGTGAATTGGCTTCAACAATCGTTGATTTGAGCGCACTCGAATGCCGAAGGTGGAGATAGGAGATAACACTCAACTACCAATTTTAATGGAGGCAAGAAGCACAAACCAAATTTTATTTAAAATTCAACCACTTACAAATGAACCAACACCCACCTATTTATAGGCAAATACAACTCACGCCTCCCATAAGTCGTGTGCGACTTAACGACTTAACATAAGTCGACTTACGACTTAACGACTCAAACAAAGAAAATACAAACACTAGGTCGTTACATGACCTTCAACATACCTCACGACTTAACTACACTCTTACAACGACACAATAATTTACACAAACAAGTATACGACTTAACAAGCTACACATTACACGACATAGGAACAAATGACATAACGACTTACAACTTGCAACTTACAACATTACAACATTACGCGACTCAACAACAAGCGGCATAACATTACACGACTTAACAAAATGTGTCCTAAGAAAATCTGCTTCAGGACGAGTTAAGCGACTTAAGGAATTGCGACTTAAGAAACTAGTTCATCTTCAGGCGACTTAACATGAGCGACTTAAAAGAAGCGGCATAAGGTAGGCGCCTTAACTCGCTAGGTCGCTTGAACGACTAAAACATAACTCGTTAGGTCGCTTGAACGACTTAAAGCATAACTCGTTATCCTGGGCAATGCTTTAACCTCCCTTTGTATCTCGTTACGCCGTAGCTTGCTAGATCGCTGGCTTTGATTTCTTGAGGAGTTAACTCGTTATGCCTTAGTTCGCTAGGTCGTGGGCGACTTAAGCCTAGCTCGGTAGATCGTTGGTGGCATAAGGTAGGCGACCTAACGCTTAAGGCATGGTGCGCTGCATCATCCTCCCCTGGTTGAAAAGAATTCGACCCCGAATTCACTCTTTCCTCATCTTCATCACACTTATCCTCATGATATGGAATCAAGTGTTTGACGTTGAAAACGTCAGCAGTATGGATATGATCCGGCAGTCTCAACTGATAAGCATTCTCATTAATCTTCTTTACGATTTTCAAAGGACCAATCTTCCTAGCAGCCAGTTTGTTGTAAGTACTAACAGGAAATCGATCCTTGGTCAATACTGCATATACAAAATCTCCTTCTTTGAAGTCAACATGTCGTCGTTTAATATCTGCGGATTAGTTATATTTCTCATTCGTCTTCTCCAATCGTTCCTGAACGATTCTATGGCATTCTATCAACCCATCAACAAAATCAGCAGCCCGCTTAACTGTCCCCTTCGGTTGTGGCATTATCGTTAAATCCAACGGCCCCTTTGGCAAGCTTGAATATACAATCTGAAATGGACTGAAACCCGTACTACGGTTGATAGCATGATTATGAGAAAACTCCGCTTGACATAACTTCACATCCCAGCTCTTCAGTTTATCCTTCACAAGACATCGCAATAGATTACCTAAGGATCTGTTCACAACTTCTGTCTGTCCATCCGTCTGTGGATGAAAAGCACTACTGAATTTCAGCTTTGTTCCGACCATTCTCCATAAACTCATCCATAAATGACATAGAAAGCAAATATCTCTATTCGAAACAATAGATTCAGGCAACCTATGAAGACGATATATTTCTCTGAAATATAACTGTGCTACATTAACCGCATCTACTGTCTTCTTGCAGGCAATAAAATGTACCATCTTTGAAAATCAATCAACCACCACATAGATAGAATCATTGCCACGTTGCGTTCTCGGTAGTCCCAATATAAAATCCATACTAACATCCACCCATGGTTTAGTCGGCACAGGCAACAGCATATATAACCCTGCATTTGTTGCTGTCCCCTTTGACACTTGACAAATATGACACCTCTGAACAAACTTTTCAACTTCTTTTCTCATTGACGGCCAAAAATAAGACCTTGAGATCAACTGCAAAGTACGATCACAACCCACATGTCCTTCTTCATGCAACTCTTTTACAATTTTCATTCTCAGGCTGCAATCTGGTACGCACGATCGATATCCCTTGAATAAGAATCCATCTACCAACACAAACTCATCAGTACTCCCATCCTTGACTTTCTCAGCAATCTTCGCAAAGTAAGGATCTTCCTCAAACAACTCTGGCAATAGTTCAAATCCTGTCACTTCAACCTTCATCGTCGTCAACAAATGATTCCTCCGGCTCAAGGCATCAGCTACACGATTCGTCACCCCTGGTTTGTGCTTTACAACAAAAGTAAACTGCTGCAGATACGCGACCCATGAAGCGTGTCTAGCTGAAATTTTGTCCTGCCCTTGCAAATGTTTCAAAGCTTCATGATCCGTATAAAGAACAAACTCCTTCTAAAACAGATAATGCCTCCAGTGCTTCACAGCTTGAACAATTGTGTAAAACTCCACGTCATAAGTGCTATATCTCAACTTGGCTCCAGACAACTTCTCACTGAAATAAGCAACTGGTCTTCCATTCTAACTCAATACTCCACCAATCCCAACCTTCGAAGCATCAGTGTGTAACTCGAACAATATCTGAAAATCCGGCAGTACCAGAATGGGTGCTGTCGTCAAAAGTGTCTTGATCTTCTCAAAAGCTAATTCTGCTTCCTCTATCCACACGAACTTCTTTCCTTTCATGCAATCGGTTACAGGTGCCATCGCACTGCTAAAATGTGGGATGAATCTTCGATAAAAAGATACCAACCCATGAAAACTCCTCACTTCAGTAATTGTCTTGGGTTGTGGCCAACTCCTGACAGCTTCCACTTTGCTTTCATCCACTTGAATACCCTCCTTCGACAGAACATATCCCAGAAACAAAACACTATGCGTCATGAACACGCACTTCTTCATTGTTGCATAGAATTGCTCCTGTCGTAGAATCAACAGCACTTCTCGCAAATGCTGGATATGCTCTTCCATACTCCCACTATAGATCAAAATATCGTCAAAGTAAACTACTACGAACTTCCCAATAAATGGTCTGAAAATCTGGTTCATCACTCTCATAAAAGTACTAGGAGCATTTGACAAGCCAAACGGCATAACCAGCCATTCGTATAGACCTTCCCTAGTTTTAAAAGCAGTCTTCCATTCATCACCCGGTCTAATACGAATCTGATGGTATCCACTCTTCAAGTCAATCTTTGAGAACACAACAGCCCCACTCAACTGATCAATCAAATCATCGAACCTCGACATAGGAAACCTGTATCTCACAGTGATCTTGTTTAGAGCTCGACTGTCCGTACACATCCGCCAAGTCCCATCCTTCTTCGGTACCAATAAGGCTGGCACTGCACAAGGACTTAAGCTCTCCTGAACATGCCCTTGTTCGAACAACTCCTCCACCTGCCTTCTCAGTTCCTCATGCTCCTTAGGACTCATCCTGTAATGTGGCCTGTGAGGTAATGCCGCCCCTGGCACAAGATCAATCTAATGCTGAATATCTCTCAACAATGGTAACTCCTTTGGCAACTCTTCAGGAAACACATCTCTGAATTCTTCCAACACTGGCTTTACTTCCTCTGGAACTTCAACGGATTCAGTAGCTTCATGTCCATTCAATAAGAACACCTCTGGACTCTCCTCTACTTCTTCAACAAACTCCTTCAAAGTCAAAAAAGTCTTCAGCTCCTCAATCTCTTCTGACTTGCTCTCTCCTTACTGTCTCTTCTTCGGAACTAAAATGATCTTAGTACCCTCAAACATAAAGCTGTAGCTATTGGTTCGACCATCATGCTGCACTGCTCGGTCATACTGCCATGGTCTTCCCAAAAGCAAGTGACAAACATCCATCTCCACCACATCACACCATATCTCATCTTTATACTTTTCCCAATAGAAAATGGAACATGAACTCGCCTGTCTACCTTCACCTCTCCTCCTTTCCTTAACCACGCTAACTTGTAAGGATTTGGATGCTTCTCCATCTTCAACTTCAACTTTCTCACAGCTTCGGTAGAAATGATATTGTCACAACTTCCCACGTCAATCACAAATTTACACACCTTCCCCAGTATAGTGCATGTCGACTGAAAGATATTACTCCTCAACCAACTAGCCTCTTCTTCCTACTTCGGTGTCAAACATGATCTCATCAACATTAGATTACATCCTTCATCTCCCGATGCGATATCCTGTTCATCCTCCTCAACTGGACTAGAATAACCTTCATCAACATCCTCACCTTCCACTTCAGCAATCATAGCTCGCCTCTTCGGTTTCGGGCATTCATTACTCTTATGACCCACTTCCTGGCAATTATAACACTTGAAACTGTTGTTGACCTTCGCCTTTGCAACTTCATTCTCAACTGGTTTACTGATAGCTTTAGAAACATTGGAACTCCCACTAGCACCCTTGCTCTGAGTATTGGAACTTGGAAACACACCACCTCCTCGTCTTCCCTGCTTCTCCCAAGCCAACGCCTTCTGGTGCGCTTCAGCCATAGATCTAGGGTCAAACATATTTACCATATCCTGGATCTGGATCCTCAACCCCCCAACAAACCTAGCAGTCAATTGTTCCTCCGTCTCCATAATGTCATTTCGAGCAATCAGTTGATAAAACTCATCAGCATAATCATTAACAGTCTTCGTCCCTTGCCTCAGATTCTGCAACCTCTGATACATGAGTGATTGATAATTGTAAGGAAAGAATGTAGCCTTCATCATCTTCTTCATTTTCTCCTAAGCAACAATCTTCGACTTCCCCATCCGTTCTCGTGTAAGTTTGGTTTGCTACCACCACGCCATAGCTCTCCCTCTCAACCTAGTAGCAACCAACTTCACTCGACGATCTTCCGGAACCTCCTTGAAATCAAAGATCTCTTCAACATTAGATAACCAATCTAGAAATTCTTCAGCCTGCATACCACCCTTAAACTCTGGAATTTCAATTTTCATTCCGGACTCCCATTTGTGATCATACTCTGAATGATTTCTTCCTTGGCTTCGATTTCGACCATGAACACTACCACCATCAAACTCCTCATCAAAATCTGATGCATATCGATGTCGATCATGACCTCCAACATCTCTACCACCACCATTTCTACCACCAACATCCCTTCAATCTACATTCCTATCACGATCGTCAACATTTCTACGATCATGATCTTCTCTTCTCTCCCGATCTGAATGTGGTGAAACTCTATTTCCCCCATGGCTCGATTCAGGTGAAACCCTTCTTCTACTTTGATTCATTTCAAGCATCATTCTCTCTAATCGACCAATCTCCTCATTCAACTTCTCATTGAAATTCTTGTTGATTCGTTGCTCCATTTCATCAGCCTCTTCTCTTCCATACAAAGCATCAACATTGCGATGACGTTGAGCTTGTCTCGGTGGCATGATTGAACTTCAAACAAATCTTCAAAAATTCAAACTTCACACTGCTAACACGAACACTTCACGAAAAATGATACACAACTTTCACAAATCAATGGACAATCTCGACCCTCCAAGCTCTAGGTCGCAACTCTCCAAACTTCAATTTGAGCACGACTTATGCAAAGGCGCACTTCCCAAATTTCAACTACCTCGGTCGAACGACTTAGCGAAATGTTCACGACCTAAGGTGCAAACCAACGTGCACGACCTAAGACGATAAGGCTCGCAACTTCAATACGGCGTGGAATTTCAAACTTCACTTCGGCGCGCAAAAATCCCAACGAGCAAAATTCAAACACTTTCCGAACTTTGATCCAAAATGATATGGGTCGAAACTCCCAACTTGTTGCAACTTCACGATGAACACGATGAACACCAAACTTCTCGAAACCCAATTCTCCAAATGATGCAAACTTCTTGCGATCTGGCTCTGATACCAAAATGATGCAGCCAAGGAAGCGAATTCGATAATGTAAATCGAATCCGTCCAGGATCTCACACGATTAGCGGAAATAATCGGTGAATCGATGATAAATTGGTGAATTTAAGAATACCCAAAAGCCCAAATCTGTTGATCACGAAGATACCAGATTCTAGCAATCTTCGACACGTTGATCGCGCACGATGCCGTGAGAGAAGATCTACAATTCTTCGAACGTTGATCAAGCGCACTTGATTCCGTGAATTGGCTTCAACAATCGTTGATTCGAGCGCACTCGAATGCCGAAGGTGGAGATAGGAGATAATACTCAACTACCAATTTTAATGGAGGCAAGAAACACAAACCAAATTTTATTTAAAATTCAACCACTTACAAATGAACCAACACCCGCCTATTTATAGGCAAATACAACTCATGCCTCCCATAAGTCGTATGCGACTTAACGACTTAACATAATTCGACTTACGACTTAACGACTCAAACAAAGAAAATACAAACACTAGGTCGTTACATGACCTTCAACATACCTCACGACTTAACTACACTCTTACAACGACACAACAATTTACACAAACAAGTATACGACTTAACAAGCTACACATTACACGACATAGGAACAAACGACATAACGACTTACAACTTGCAACTTACAACATTACAGCATTACGCGACTCAACAACAAGCGGCATAACATTACATGACTTAACAGAATGCGTCCTAAGAAAATCTGCTTCAGGACGACTTAAGCGACTTAAGGAATTGCGACTTAAGAAACTAGTTCATCTTCAGGCGACTTAACATGAGCGACTTAAAAGAAGCGGCATAAGGTAGGTGTAACGACCCGTAAATTTCAACCGTTTTAATAACGTAATTAGTTGAAATTTTGAGAAATTTTAAACGATAAAATTTTGAAATAAAAATTTAATATTTGGAATACGTCTAGTTAAACATAGCAACTGGTAAATTTTCGTCCGAAAATACGAAAGTTTATTTCGCGCGTAAATTCACTTCAATTTAATCAGTTAAAAAGCGTTGAAAATAAAACGTTTTCAAAACCTAAATATTTTTACATAGAAAAATTCTAAACCATCTTCTGAGCAAGATGTCAGTTCGTCATTTTTCCAAATTCGGACATCTATTGCTCCGTCGTTCTTATTGTCTGAAAAATGCAGCATTCTGGTACCGATATCGATTTTTATCGGATGATCGTACCACTGATTTCTATATACCGTTTTGATCGTCTCGTCGTGCCGATCTCTACGGTATATTCGATTGTCAAATTCGGAGTTCCGGTGTACGTTGCACTTTGCGTAACGCCTACCGTATCGGTAACCGTTTCATGCCTTTTGGCTTCCGGTGTCCATTCAACTTTCCAAACGGTCATCTGTCTTTAATAATTTGCCTTGAATTCCCATGCTACTTTTCCTATTCTCCGTGTTCCATTTATTATAGTCTGGTTGTTTGAATTATTTGGATCTGCCTTTTCATTTGCATAGAAAAAAAAAACATGGAAAACAAAGCTCTCTATTCATTTCTGTAGCTCGCTCAGCCACCTAATCCACTCGCCCATCAGCTCCAAAGCCTTCGCCCACTCTCACGCAAACACCACACCGAGCCACCTCACCTCTTCCCTCCGACCCTTCAGCTACCGAGCGCCCAACCTGCCACATGAACCACAACACGTCCCTCTGCCCTCCATCCACCGAACCACCTCACAACAACCGAACCCCATGCCGCCACAAACCCCACTCCGCAACCTTCGGCCACGTATCCCTCCACCACTCGGCCTCCTTCCCCTTGACCTCACACGCAGCCACCTCCAGAACCACCCCTCGTCTCTGACCGCGCCTGCCTCGATACTCGAATAACCTCAGCCGAGCTCTTCCCAGACAGCCGCACTTCCATTGTATATAGGTATAAATTTGTGAACAAAATGGTATATATACTATGATTTAAATATGTATTGGCTAAAGACATATATACAAATTTACAACTACGTATATTATTTTGCTAGCCTATATAATGTGTAGTTGTTTATTTTAGTATGCATAAGTGGTTTGAAATTTTATGTTTTGAATTGATTTGGAAACAAATGCATTTACACTAGTTTATAGATTTTGTTTGCAGTTAGATATATAAGTATAATTTATATAAAGTATGATATTTGTACAAGTCGGATGTTAATACCCTCTTCATCATTCTTTGAAAAAAAAAAGTGAGCGTGTAAGTATAGAACATGACATTCCTTTAGTAAACTGATATTATGGAAACCATATAATGTTTCAGGCAAAAAGAAAAGGTGTCCCTTAGGCTAGCATCCCCAATGTATACAGACTTAAAATATTAGACATGCGTACGTTTTTGTGGTTTTTAAGAAAGGAAACTATAAGATATGTAGATATTTTATAATTTGATTTGCTTTATATTTCATGTTTTGTATTTATATTTCAGTATACGTGTGGTTGGGAATGTTGATGTGAGGATCAGTTTTAAACTTTAAAGTATAGTATAGGCTGGGAAATAACTTTTGTTTTGTTTGTGGTCTGTGGATTTAAATTGCATACGGTCATCAAATTTTTGTAGTACAGACTGCATATTATACGTTTTAAACCCATTTGCATAGTTGCGTGTACTAAAAAAAAAAGAAAAAAAAAAGAAAAAAAAAAGAAAAGTTATTTCATATTAAGGTTGAATATTGACTTTAAGAAAGTTTTGATTTTTAAGAAAATTTATAATATTTATTGGTTCACTTGATTGAGCTAATTTGATCTATTCTCATCGATTCTATTTATCAGCCTTGTCCGTCGAATTTGTGCCGATCCTGGTCGCTTTGAAATTCGTGTTTGGATTCGCAATTCGATTTCAGTGTCTGTTTCAGTGTGCGTATCCGTCTCATCTTCTCGTGCATCTATAGCCTCGAAAGGTGAGCACTCACTCACGATTAACGTTCTTTTATTTATTAAATTTGATTTCAATTGAAACGACAATTGAAATATGCTGCTGTTAGTTAATTACACTGTTATATATGCTATTGCCTGTATCAGTTCACCTGTGACATCTGACACCATTATCTGTTAATTATTTATACGTTGATAATACAGTTTGGCTGATAATTGATTGATTGTTATATTGAACGTTAAATTGTTACTGTTAAAATGATAAATAGTATGAAATTGAACTTGATATAGGATAATTAAATGTTAAATTTAATTAACTGACATTTGTATAATATGACCCCTTTAACTGTTAAATCCATTGACACGTATGATTTGCTTAATTACATTTTGAATCACTGAATGTATGTTGTTAAATTGATGATGTATGAAATTGTAAATAGATGACAAGTGAAAAACCGTAATGTAATAATCTTTAATCTACATGAAATGATAGTGTAGATTCTAGAAATAATTATATTAATTCGCACAAATAACAATGCGAATTAATACGGTTATTTCGGGATTATTTGAATTGATTATTGGATTGATATTGGTTGTTGTTATTGCTTGTTTATTTACTTTGACACCATCCCAGTTATCACACTGCAAGTTCCCTTTGATATGTTTTGATTTTGAATTGAATTGGAATCGGGTTGAAATGATAAATACCCAAATTGAACTTTGACTTAGGATAGAAAATTAAATAAAAAACCCGATTGGTCAATAATTTGATTTGAAAATAAACGAAGATTTTATTTGAACAAAGAATATGGTTTTGAAACGAAGTTGGAAATTGAATTTTAATGAAATTTAAATGTGAATATTTAATATTAAAAATGTAATTGATGAAAGAATATTGTTAAATTTGAGAAATGATTTGATAATTAAGTTGAAATTATAATCAAGTTTGAAATTATAATTAAGTTTGAAATTATTAAAGTTGAAATGATTTAATAATTAAGTTTGAAATTATTAAACTTTGAAATTATTTAATGATTAAGTTTTGAATTATTTAATAATTAAATGAGATTGAATTATTGAATGATTAAATTGAATTGAAATTCTTTAATAAGAAAAATTGAACTTTTGAATAAGTGGGTTTTACTTCGTAAATAATTGAAATTGAGTTTCTTTATTAATTAAGTTTTGGAAATTTATTTAAGTAAGTAAATAAGTAAAATTGAATTTCTTTATCAAGAAATAAAATGTGATTTATTGAAATTAATGCAAGACTTGAAATTTAAAGAATTTGATTTGATGAATTTAATTTAATTCAAAATTGTAAGTTTTGATTTAATGAAGTTGATCTTAAGAATGGATTTAATGAATTGGAAATTTAATGGAAATTGTTTTGAATAACAAATTTACTTAACGAATATTGAATGGAATCGATAAATGAATGTAAATTGATTTGAATGTTAAATTAAATTAATTTAAATGATTTTGAAATGAAACTGATATACGAATTTGGATCAATATTTGAATTGTTTTAAATAGAAATTGAATTATAAGATTTTGAAAGTGTAATTTGGAAGTTTTGAAATGTAAATTTATGGAAATGGTTTGAAAGACAAATGAAATGCTGGTTTACGAATTGAAATTGAAATTGAAATTGATTTGGTTTTGAAATATATAAACGACCAATCGGTGTAATAATTACGAAAGTTATTAAAGAGACCGGGATCGGTAATGGATATACTCTCTATCTGAACCGAAAACCACTTTAATAACTATACGCGGAGTGATGATCCAGAATGAAGTGGATGGTTTGGTGAACGCGTTGACTGAAGAAAGAGAACGATTTTGGATGACCCCTGACATGACTAAAACAGGAGCCGCGCCGGGCCATTGAGGTTCGCCACCTCTAGCGGACACACTTCTTCGTTACCATATCTATTACTTTTGTGATTCGATTTGGGTGCACCCCTCGATTATGGGAGTGTTGTTTCGCAGTGTTGGGGTGGTAGCTGCTATGCCCAACATCAGTCCGGATCACGCAACTACTAGTATCCTAGTTGGTATCGCCTCATGTACCTTGTCATACTGATTATCCTATTCGCGACCACTACGATTTTGATTTGTACCTTTAGTATATGGATTGCCCTCTGGTGACTTCCGGTTTTGGGGAAACTACGGTCTTGTATATGCTTTTGGGAGTAAACAGGTTAAGACGTGTATGGGCCCTGCTTAACCCTATTTTGATATCTTTATATTACTGATAGACATTATCTACTTAGCGTACATTACTACATAGTAGATAGTTTAACGGATCCTTAAAGGATGGTTATTCCAAACATCCTTTGAGTTACTTGTATTTCAATTGTTATTTCACTTGAGTTGGATTTATTAATATAAGAATGTTAATCCTGACTCGAGTGTTTTGTGTTTTTGCTTTACGCTCGGGTCAGACTAAGTAGTTCAGCTTTCGAGACTCACCTTTGAAGTTGGAGCTTTGCTTGAAGATCCAGCCATCTACTCTGCTTTCAGTATTCGATGATTCCAGTGATGTATTCTGATTTGTATCTGATGTATCGTATTACTCTTCTGTTGTAAACTCTGATGTATTTTATATATTCATATAGTAGCTTCATGAACTACTATCTCTTTATTTCCGCTGCACTTATTACTCTGTGTCTGTGATCTGTGATTATATCTATTTACTGTATATGTTCAGTTTTGCCAAATTTAAATTAACAACGCGGTATTTTGAGCAATTCAACTCCGGCATGAGTGTCTACCTATACACTTATAATGGACGCGAATGGTCCAAAATGGCGGGTCGTTACAGTTGGTATCAGAGCTTTGGTAGCTCTAGGCAAAACTAAACATATAGGGTAAATGTATTTACAGAATCACTCTCATTCGAGTTTCAATCCCTTCCTTTGACTCAATTCCTTTGAATTTTGGAACGTTCCCCTCGGTTCCGAAAATTCATTCGTGTCCTTCACTATTCGTCTTCTTTCAATCATGGAGCACCCCACAACTCCATTCTGAATGTTATCTATAATAGATCGGCGGTCCCGCCAATCTTCGAATGATTCGTAAAGGAGCAAAACTCCTTTATAATTGGCATTGATTTACCGGAGATTTCTGTATCATCGGTTTACGATGCTATCTATCTCCTGCTATACCTGAATCCTATCTCTTGAGATCGAGTGTTGATTTACCTCGGAATTCAACATCGATCTTATTCTTGAAGTCACGGTCGAACCCGGTTAAGGTCGCCCGCGATTTATATAAACTTATCCATCTTTCTATTTCGTTATTTCATCATCTTATCTTCGTTTGAACTTATTTTCGAATCAAAATTCTCTTTGATTTTAGTCCATTAAATTTGAATCTCTATCTTTGCTTTGAAATCTATTCTTGTATCGTCGAGCAAAGAAATGTATTTGTAAACTAATATTTAAAATGTTTTAAATATATTGTGTTGTTTGAGTTGTTGATGTTGATTTGGGTTTCCGATCGATTCGTCTGATCAACGCTATCGATAGGATTTCCAAAACACTTGAGCAGAGCAAACTGACACAATATCGTTTTCAAATTTGATAAATAAAATAAATAATTTTGTATGATTATATTATAAATATATAAGTAAAATTTTCTGGAATTAAATAGTTAATTAAATTGGTTGTTTGAAATGATAATATTTGATTTTCTTTTATTGTTCTAAATAAATTTATAAATACGGTTTATAAATTGATTTGGGATTTGAAATGAATTTAATTCAGAAATTTGAGAATTTAGTTTCCGGTGATTTCGAACTTTGGTTTAAAATTTTAAAGGATATATTATTGGAAGTATTTTCGAATAGAAATCAATTCCAAAGAATTTTAAAATGTTGAAATCAGTGCTCTTCTCTTTGTCGCTGGAAAATAATTTCGGTGATGGCGGCCGCATCATCGACATTCATTTTCGAGTTTCGAAGCAGAGACACTATTCTGTAGCAATTCGCTACGGTTTTGTTTTGAAAAATATTTTGATTTGAATTTCTTCAGTATAATTTGATTTATATATATAGGTATCTTATTTTAAAATTTAATTTGATTTGATAAATATTTTATATATATCTCTAAATTGTTTAAAGTAAATCGGAAATATAATTCTTAAATTTTGTTAAAAAAAATGATTTTAATTATAAATAAAACCAAAGTTTAGAATAAATATTTAACTTGAATAATTGAATTGGGAAAATTTTATTTGTATACTGTTCAACTGCATTCTAATACAACTTACCTAAATCATCTAGAAGTTGAATATGTGATTGGATAATATATAAGATAAATTGAATTTATAAATAAAATTGAGTGTTTATAATAAATGTTATACACTGAAATTTGATTTTAAAGATGTTAATAGAATTAGATAAGATAATAAGTAAATTCAGTTAATAATGAAATAACTTTGTTTTGAAAGAATTAATAAATTTATTTTGAAAGAATTAATAAATTGAAATTTGATCAACTTATGAAAATACCTTGAATTTGAAAGCAATTAGTAAATATAAATTAATTTAAATCGAAACTTTTATGGTTTAAATTAATTTATATGGGTTAAATATATGTGATTAGACATATTAAGTAGAATGAATTTAACAGTAATTTGGAATAAAAAAAGAATTTAAATTGTTGAAAAAAAAAATATGATTATAATAAAAGACTATTCAAATTTATGGTTTTAGAAATTGTAAATTGAAGATAATTGGATAATAAGATAATGAATTTAGAAATAGTTATATTAATTCGCGTTTGTTATTTACGCCAATTAATAGTTGAGATTGATTTTAGTGAAATCAAATGGATTAAATCAATTATTGAATATCAATTAATTTAAATTTGAATTTATATGGTTTAAATTAATTGTTATTTTTTATTTCAAATCTGTTTTCTTTCTGGTTGTTTCTATTCTCCTACCTCGTTCCTTTTCGGGGACGAAAAGTTTTGAGTGGGGGAGAATGTAACGACCCGTAAATTTCAACCGTTTTAATAACGTAATTAGTTGAAATTTTGAGAAATTTTAAACGATAAAATTTTGAAATAAAAATTTAATATTTGGAATACGTCTAGTTAAACATAGCAACTGGTAAATTTTCGTCCGAAAATACGAAAGTTTATTTCGCGCGTAAATTCACTTCAATTTAATCAGTTAAAAAGCGTTGAAAATAAAACGTTTTCAAAACCTAAATATTTTTACATAGAAAAATTCTAAACCATCTTCTGAGCAAGATGTCAGTTCGTCATTTTTCCAAATTCGGACATCTATTGCTCCGTCGTTCTTATTGTCTGAAAAATGCAGCATTCTGGTACCGATATCGATTTTTATCGGATGATCGTACCACTGATTTCTATATACCGTTTTGATCGTCTCGTCGTGCCGATCTCTACGGTATATTCGATTGTCAAATTCGGAGTTCCGGTGTACGTTGCACTTTGCGTAACGCCTACCGTATCGGTAACCGTTTCATGCCTTTTGGCTTCCGGTGTCCATTCAACTTTCCAAACGGTCATCTGTCTTTAATAATTTGCCTTGAATTCCCATGCTACTTTTCCTATTCTCCGTGTTCCATTTATTATAGTCTGGTTGTTTGAATTATTTGGATCTGCCTTTTCATTTGCATAGAAAAAAAAAATATAACATGGAAAACAAAGCTCTCTATTCATTTCTGTAGCTCGCTCAGCCACCTAATCCACTCGCCCATCAGCTCCAAAGCCTTCGCCCACTCTCACGCAAACACCACACCGAGCCACCTCACCTCTTCCCTCCGACCCTTCAGCTACCGAGCGCCCAACCTGCCACATGAACCACAACACGTCCCTCTGCCCTCCATCCACCGAACCACCTCACAACAACCGAACCCCATGCCGCCACAAACCCCACTCCGCAACCTTCGGCCACGTATCCCTCCACCACTCGGCCTCCTTCCCCTTGACCTCACACGCAGCCACCTCCAGAACCACCCCTCGTCTCTGACCGCGCCTGCCTCGATACTCGAATAACCTCGGCCGAGCTCTTCCCAGACAGCCGCACTTCCATTGTATATAGGTATAAATTTGTGAACAAAATGGTATATATACTATGATTTAAATATGTATTGGCTAAAGACATATATACAAATTTACAACTACGTATATTATTTTGCTAGCCTATATAATGTGTAGTTGTTTATTTTAGTATGCATAAGTGGTTTGAAATTTTATGTTTTGAATTGATTTGGAAACAAATGCATTTACACTAGTTTATAGATTTTGTTTGCAGTTAGATATATAAGTATAATTTATATAAAGTATGATATTTGTACAAGTCGGATGTTAATACCCTCTTCATCATTCTTTGAAAAAAAAAAAGTGAGCGTGTAAGTATAGAACATGACATTCCTTTAGTAAACTGATATTATGGAAACCATATAATGTTTCAGGCAAAAAGAAAAGGTGTCCCTTAGGCTAGCATCCCCAATGTATACAGACTTAAAATATTAGACATGCGTACGTTTTTGTGGTTTTTAAGAAAGGAAACTATAAGATATGTAGATATTTTATAATTTGATTTGCTTTATATTTCATGTTTTGTATTTATATTTCAGTATACGTGTGGTTGGGAATGTTGATGTGAGGATCAGTTTTAAACTTTAAAGTATAGTATAGGCTGGGAAATAACTTTTGTTTTGTTTGTGGTCTGTGGATTTAAATTGCATACGGTCATCAAATTTTTGTAGTACAGACTGCATATTATACGTTTTAAACCCATTTGCATAGTTGCGTGTACTAAAAAAAAAGAAAAAAAAAAGAAAAAAAAAAGAAAAGTTATTTCATATTAAGGTTGAATATTGACTTTAAGAAAGTTTTGATTTTTAAGAAAATTTATAATATTTATTGGTTCACTTGATTGAGCTAATTTGATCTATTCTCATCGATTCTATTTATCAGCCTTGTCCGTCGAATTTGTGCCGATCCTGGTCGCTTTGAAATTCGTGTTTGGATTCGCAATTCGATTTCAGTGTCTGTTTCAGTGTGCGTATCCGTCTCATCTTCTCGTGCATCTATAGCCTCGAAAGGTGAGCACTCACTCACGATTAACGTTCTTTTATTTATTAAATTTGATTTCAATTGAAACGACAATTGAAATATGCTGCTGTTAGTTAATTACACTGTTATATATGCTATTGCCTGTATCAGTTCACCTGTGACATCTGACACCATTATCTGTTAATTATTTATACGTTGATAATACAGTTTGGCTGATAATTGATTGATTGTTATATTGAACGTTAAATTGTTACTGTTAAAATGATAAATAGTATGAAATTGAACTTGATATAGGATAATTAAATGTTAAATTTAATTAACTGACATTTGTATAATATGACCCCTTTAACTGTTAAATCCATTGACACGTATGATTTGCTTAATTACATTTTGAATCACTGAATGTATGTTGTTAAATTGATGATGTATGAAATTGTAAATAGATGACAAGTGAAAAACCGTAATGTAATAATCTTTAATCTACATGAAATGATAGTGTAGATTCTAGAAATAATTATATTAATTCGCACAAATAACAATGCGAATTAATACGGTTATTTCGGGATTATTTGAATTGATTATTGGATTGATATTGGTTGTTGTTATTGCTTGTTTATTTACTTTGACACCATCCCAGTTATCACACTGCAAGTTCCCTTTGATATGTTTTGATTTTGAATTGAATTGGAATCGGGTTGAAATGATAAATACCCAAATTGAACTTTGACTTAGGATAGAAAATTAAATAAAAAACCCGATTGGTCAATAATTTGATTTGAAAATAAACGAAGATTTTATTTGAACAAAGAATATGGTTTTGAAACGAAGTTGGAAATTGAATTTTAATGAAATTTAAATGTGAATATTTAATATTAAAAATGTAATTGATGAAAGAATATTGTTAAATTTGAGAAATGATTTGATAATTAAGTTGAAATTATAATCAAGTTTGAAATTATAATTAAGTTTGAAATTATTAAAGTTGAAATGATTTAATAATTAAGTTTGAAATTATTAAACTTTGAAATTATTTAATGATTAAGTTTTGAATTATTTAATAATTAAATGAGATTGAATTATTGAATGATTAAATTGAATTGAAATTCTTTAATAAGAAAAATTGAACTTTTGAATAAGTGGGTTTTACTTCGTAAATAATTGAAATTGAGTTTCTTTATTAATTAAGTTTTGGAAATTTATTTAAGTAAGTAAATAAGTAAAATTGAATTTCTTTATCAAGAAATAAAATGTGATTTATTGAAATTAATGCAAGACTTGAAATTTAAAGAATTTGATTTGATGAATTTAATTTAATTCAAAATTGTAAGTTTTGATTTAATGAAGTTGATCTTAAGAATGGATTTAATGAATTGGAAATTTAATGGAAATTGTTTTGAATAACAAATTTACTTAACGAATATTGAATGGAATCGATAAATGAATGTAAATTGATTTGAATGTTAAATTAAATTAATTTAAATGATTTTGAAATGAAACTGATATACGAATTTGGATCAATATTTGAATTGTTTTAAATAGAAATTGAAATTGAATTATAAGATTTTGAAAGTGTAATTTGGAAGTTTTGAAATGTAAATTTATGGAAATGGTTTGAAAGACAAATGAAATGCTGGTTTACGAATTGAAATTGAAATTGAAATTGATTTGGTTTTGAAATATATAAACGACCAATCGGTGTAATAATTACGAAAGTTATTAAAGAGACCGGGATCGGTAATGGATATACTCTCTATCTGAACCGAAAACCACTTTAATAACTATACGCGGAGTGATGATCCAGAATGAAGTGGATGGTTTGGTGAACGCGTTGACTGAAGAAAGAGAACGATTTTGGATGACCCCTGACATGACTAAAACAGGAGCCGCGCCGGGCCATTGAGGTTCGCCACCTCTAGCGGACACACTTCTTCGTTACCATATCTATTACTTTTGTGATTCGATTTGGGTGCACCCCTCGATTATGGGAGTGTTGTTTCGCAGTGTTGGGGTGGTAGCTGCTATGCCCAACATCAGTCCGGATCACGCAACTACTAGTATCCTAGTTGGTATCGCCTCATGTACCTTGTCATACTGATTATCCTATTCGCGACCACTACGATTTTGATTTGTACCTTTAGTATATGGATTGCCCTCTGGTGACTTCCGGTTTTGGGGAAACTACGGTCTTGTATATGCTTTTGGGAGTAAACAGGTTAAGACGTGTATGGGCCCTGCTTAACCCTATTTTGATATCTTTATATTACTGATAGACATTATCTACTTAGCGTACATTACTACATAGTAGATAGTTTAACGGATCCTTAAAGGATGGTTATTCCAAACATCCTTTGAGTTACTTGTATTTCAATTGTTATTTCACTTGAGTTGGATTTATTAATATAAGAATGTTAATCCTGACTCGAGTGTTTTGTGTTTTTGCTTTACGCTCGGGTCAGACTGAGTAGTTCAGCTTTCGAGACTCACCTTTGAAGTTGGAGCTTTGCTTGAAGATCCAGCCATCTACTCTGCTTTCAGTATTCGATGATTCCAGTGATGTATTCTGATTTGTATCTGATGTATCGTATTACTCTTCTGTTGTAAACTCTGATGTATTTTATATATTCATATAGTAGCTTCATGAACTACTATCTCTTTATTTCCGCTGCACTTATTACTCTGTGTCTGTGATCTGTGATTATATCTATTTACTGTATATGTTCAGTTTTGCCAAATTTAAATTAACAACGCGGTATTTTGAGCAATTCAACTCCGGCATGAGTGTCTACCTATACACTTATAATGGACGCGAATGGTCCAAAATGGCGGGTCGTTGTAGGCGCCTTAACTCGCTAGGTCGCTTGAACGACTAAAACATAACTCGTTAGGTCGCTTGAACGACTTAAAGCATAACTCGTTATCCTGGGCAATGCTTCAACCTCCCTTTGTATCTCGTTACGCCGTAGCTTGCTAGGTTGCTGGCTTTGATTTCTTGAGGAGTTAACTCGTTATGCCTTAGTTCGCTAGGTCGTGGGCGACTTAAGCCTAGCTCGGTAGATCGTTGGTGGCATAAGGTAGGCGACCTAACGCTTAAGGCATGGTGCGCTGCATCAAAGAGTCACTATTTCAACATGGACTTGAGGGCATCTGTTGTAGGTAACATTTATTTACACAGATATTAAATAGATTATTATGTTTTATAATATGTTAATCATATATACCTGTAGATATTTACATATCATTGTTATTGCATTGGTTAGGTGAGGTTTTTATATGTAATGTTGTTGTCACAATGGAGATTGGTTATGTGCATAAAATTTAATTTTTATATTCATAATTTTGTTTGTAATATGATATCATAAGCTAAACAAACTTTTTTTCTAAATTTTATATCAGTTTATATTAATATAAATATTTATGTTTATTATGAATTATAAGTATTGAAAATAATTTTTTATATTATTAATATATATTTATTATCAATATTTATTGAATATTTGAATCAATAAATTTGTAAAAAATAAAAGGATTTTCAAAAATTTAATTTTATAATTTTTAAAATTAATTCATGATGCCAAATGCTCATGCAAAAATTTCAACTTTATTTTATATTTTTTAAAATTAATTTTACTTCGGCTACACATTAATTAATTAACTAACAATATTATCTTAATTCAAAAAAATCCGAAAAAAATTTTGACACCTAAAACATGATCCTAGATTTTCTAGAACTTTAAAATTTGAATTTTTGTTATATAATTATTTTATATTAATTAATTAAGGGTCGAAACTGATTATTAATTCATGATATATGTACAATAGAATATTAAAATCATATTAACTTTAAATTTGAGATATTTTCGAACTGAAAAGTTAAAAAAAATATTATTTTATCTTAATTGTTACATAGAATATGCCATGTAGTTTACCTAAATATATTTTTCTATAATATTTTAATAATGAAACATATTTATATACATATACTTCTATATATATAATTGTTTGGAGTTTATAACCATGTGTACATGCACATAATTGACAACATAGTACATATAAAATAAGCTAATGTGTCTGTTGCAATGTAAATCCCAACATTTATATACAAGTATGTTATATCTTGAATGGATTTCTATGCTACACACACACACACATATATATATATATCTTTACTACTAATAAATATAATTCAATGACTAGCATTTCCACGGTGTCTTTTTGAAATTCCAAAAATACCCTTATCCATCAATTGAAACCCACCATCAGTTTGCAACAGCCACCACCATCCCTTCTCAACGACCCATTAATGGAATTTTACTACCAATTTGCCACTGACACCACCAACAAAACAACTTGAAATAAAAGCATTGTGATTACCAAAACTTTTTCACTTACAACACATGTCCGCTCTAGCTACTAGTTGCACGTACGTGCAGTCTATACTAGTATATATAATGTAGTATATGTATACGATACATGTATATGTATTTATATATTAAGTCAAATCAAAATCAAATAAATTTCAAACAACAATTTATAAATTTAAATAAAACACATGATTTTATTTAAACTAAATTTAGAAATGTTATAAATGAATTAGACTTCATAGGCTCGGTAAAGATCCAATAGGGTAAAAATATTGAAATCCACCCATAACTTCCGCTACGTGCTGACCCAGTTACAACACATTAATTGACGACCATGCACATTCATATGTAAGTGCTATTTTAATTGCCCTTAGCCAATTAGTATGGTTTGGTCTGATGAGCTTATCATTTTCTGAAAATAGACTTAAGTTACTCATTATGCCACAAATTTAATTTAAGTAGGTTAGGATAATTTATACATCACAAATGTTCTTATATTATTAGATAGGTTAAATGTAACATTTTATTTGTCTATTAAGATCCCTTTAGACTTTTATGTTTATAGAAACCATAAGATAAAACATAGAAATCTTCGATTTCTCAAACGGGTGTTAACACTCGCTTACCATGGTTTTTTTGACCTTAAGGAACATCAACAAATCATAAGCATGCATGTAATGGATAACACCTATCGGTTGTATCATATACAAATTATAGCCCGTGATCATTGTCCTAATCTCATCTCGACCTTATGGAATATCAATAAATCAAAAGAGATTATTCACTTGTACCCACCATTTCACGATGGCATAAATATAATGCACATACCTTGAGGAATATCAATAAATATGTGCATGTAGTTTACCTCATCTAGTCAGTATATTAATATTACAACACATAACATTTTAGCTTGAGTAATATCAGCAACTAAAGAGTTTGCAAGTAAAATATTAATATATAAATGGTAGTGGACAACTTATACATTAAGGATTCATGATCTTTAATTCACACACACACACAGATATATAAAAACACTGAGTGATATTGATTTAGGAAACAATATATTTCTAATGAAATACCCTCGTAATTCAAGTATTGGACACACTTGAAATCACGTATACGTACAATATGCATATACTCGTCCCTTATACCTAAGTTTGGCTTCTTACAATTCCACTTGAGTTTAATAAATTCATATTATATAAATTTAATTCATTTACAATTGTTTATAATTTAAATAACTTATATAATATTCTTATGTATATCATTAACTAAATCATATTTAATTAATTTTAATTTATTAATTTAATTAACAAATTAACTAGATTATTTTAAAATTCAAGATTTTATATTATTTATCCTAAATAATTTAAGACGATTATTACTATATCTCTTATAGTTTTACATTCATATACCATTGTATGTATATTATTCTATTAATCATTTAGTTAATTTATTTAGTAATTACTCTTATTTAATTAAAACAATTTTTAATTAAATCATTTGGTCAAAGGAAATTCATCATTTCGGTTGTGTGACTCGTCAGGTGTAAATTTGGTCAGCGATTAACATCGAACTGCTCAAATATTAACGTTCACACGTCACTTAGCAGCTAGTGTGACACTTTGGCCAAATTTATCGTTTACTTTATTTCGACAAAATCTAATTTCACTTTGTTAAGCGTCACCCGGTTGTGATTATAATTTTCCACCAATTCTCTTCATCAAAACTATATCACTTTGGACTTATGGAATTTGGTAATGATCAAAATTCCAGTATCGTCCATATTCAAGTATATGTCCAAACACAAAGTCCTTTGTTCAATAATAACAATTATTATTAATCGAACTTTTCTGGCCAAAGGCTTTGACTTCTATTTTGATTTTGAAAAAAATACTGTAGCCTTTTTAAAATTTATTTTATATTTTAGTTCAACTTTTAAATCCAAATATATATTTAAAAAGTGAATCGAAATTCTTCCCAAGGCTCAAATCAATTCAGGTCTTTACAATTGTGCCAACTTTTAGACTTACTCCATCACTGAGCTAGGCCACTAGCCAGTAAGGGGATAATACTTGATTATCCAACCTCAAGCCTAGACGCTACTATTCTATACACCTAAAAGACGGGTATGCATTATTAGTTGGCCCTAAAGTTGCTAAGTTAGACCATTAGGGCTATAATACCATTGTTGGAACAAGGCCAGTCGAAAGTAGTGAAATATGTAGATTTCAACTTTTTTCTATTTTGGATCATATTGGTATATGAAGTCTAAACAGTTGTACTAGATCCAATCTAAATATTTTAAATAAAATCATATTTAATTTAATTTTTTCGATTTAATTAGTTAATGTAGTTAATTAAATGTAATTTATATAATTTTGAGCATATCAATATATACTCATATATATAAAATATGTACATGCAACGTAGCAAAGGGTGTACATGGTTAAGTTTATATATATTAGATATTGGGATTTATATCTACTATTCATACTTCACTCTTGCATATATATGTATATGTATGTATGTATGTATCGCTTGGTTAAATTATTTCATGATAAAATGTATATACATATACATATGTGTGTGTGAAAGGTTTCAAAAACATTATTTAAAATTATTTATGAGTAATAAACTTGACCAAGTATTTAATTTTAAATTTCAAATTAAAATATCTTAATTGACTTAGTAAACAAAATCAAATTTAAAATTAGGCTTGAAATATAAATTCAAATCTTCAAAAAAAAATCATATTTTGATTTAGTAATATTTGAAAATATGTATAAATATATTTAAATATAGACAACATAAAATAATTTACTAAAGTTATTTATATAAATATATGTACTGATTAAATAACACACATATACATATTTATTTCGACAAAATATATTTTTTATCCAAAAGTAATTTTTTTATAAAATTTATATAATAAAAAGATGAGATTTAACGGAGCTGATAAAAAAAGACAAAGAGTGTGTGAGATTTTTTCTCTGAAGACATTAGATGGTTGCAAGGTTTACACCTAATAATAGCTAACACCGTCAGCACATACAGATTATGCCGTTTCTTTCTAAACTACTTCCCACAAGCAAACTAATTATTTTAATCTTATCCTCAATTCTTCATCCCCCTTCCTAAAATCAATCTGATTCAAAGGAACTGAAAATATGTCCATCACTCAACTCCATACACTATTGAATTGTCGAATCACATCGTTAGATTTGGGATCCTGCAATGCTGATGTGATGCTCAAAGACCTGGGTAATTTCTTCTTTTTGGGTGCAGTATTAATTTTTTGGCTTCCATAATTCCATGAACATATTAATCAAAGGAACTGAATTTTTTCCTATCCCTCCTATTTCATGTGTTATTGAATCGCCAAATCACATGGGTAAGATTTGGGGATCAAGTCTTCCTGATGTGATACACAAAGGCGTAGGTAATTTCTTATTTTTTGGGTACTATATTTACTTCTACATCTACTTTATCACAAATCCATTTTATTTTGTATAACGTCCGGTGTTTATAATATTGCCTCTCAAAATTATATGTATGATTTGGCCTGTTTTTTACCGAACTTGGTCAAGGCTGATGCATGATCTATGTTTTCTTCAAAACCCATATTATATATGTACATATTTTAATGTCATTTATCTACTTTTTTTTGTTAAGAAGCTTGAACTAAAGCATATTTCAGCCAATATGCATGATTGTAATAAACACTCACATTTTAATTATGACTTTTATTTTTAGGATTAAAATGTAGTTATGTGATACAAAATGCATATAATAATCTATTTAGTTACATGTATAGAAGAATAAATATAGAATAATTCATCCCTTAAACACAATGTTGCATCTCTGTTATACCACGGTAACATATTAATATGCACTGATATATATTTCAATAAGTAAACAAAATTGCACATGTAATGATATGAGCTTTTTCATAGCTGTTTTTTGGCATATCTTTTAGATCTTATTGGGAAAATATTAACATTGAAAGTTCTTTTTTTAACCAAAAACTTCTAAGATATTTTTTCTAAATGCCAAATGCTTACTTAATTTATTTACAAACAAATTCACTTGGTATTTACTTCATTACGATATGGTTAACAATCCATAATTCTGCATTGATTTTTTAGGACTAACTTTAGTGTACAAAAAAGATACACGAATGAGAATGGTGAGTTTTAAACTTGCAAAAATTAAAATTAGGGAGTTTCTTGTTTAGGCCTCATTTATCTTAATGTAGCAGATGTGAACTGCTCATGTTGATAACCAAATTAATCTGAACTTCAATAAAAGTATTCATGACACTTTGGCCCTACAATTACAATCAAATGTAAACTTATGAAATCGATTTGATAATAAATTTACTTAAGTATGGGATTAATACGGTATGAATGCAATGACTTTGCAATTATATCTTCTTTTTTTACTATGACCATGTGTGCATATAGCCAACAAGAACAACCAACATTATGGTAGTTCAATAAATTTCAAACATTTAAGTGCTCTCTTTTTTAAATCTTCATTTATCCTAATGTAATATATGTGAATCACTCATCTTGATAACCAAATTGTTATAAAACTAAACAATAGTATTTAAACGCTTTGGCACCAAAATTGTAGTTAACTGTGAACATCTAAAATCAATTTGGTAATAAATTAACTTAACTTTAGGACTAATGTGGTATGAATGCACAAATTCTGCCATTATACCATTTTTCAGAATTGTTAATTTGTTTGCAATATAACCATGTGTATATATAACCATAAACAATAACCTACATATTGATAAACGTTCAAGATTTTCAAATATTCAAAATTTATTTGATTTTCCATAGGATAATTGATATTTGAACTTATTAACTCCGTTTGGCATAATCATGAAGTATTTTAGTTATAAAGTTTTTAAATTTTTTATTTTGGAATAGATTTGTAACCGTCCATCTAATGACGAAAGATATTTAGCAGATGCAAGAGCTAATTTGGTGATGGATTTCTTTATCCTCATTTAATGCAAAATAAAAAATATTTTCACACATAGATGGCTACATAAAATTTAGTACAGTTCCAACTAGCTTATGACCTTTTGCATTATTCATCATAAATCTTCTTTTATGTTTACATCGACAATAGTCGAGTGCCAAAAGTCTTCTTATGACCAAATTAATAATGAATTATTTTCCACCCGAATTGATTACATATGTGTTAATGCATCTTCATGTATTTTTCTTCTTCTGAAAACATGTACCTTAAACAAGAAAATATCTTTATTCATATTCCTTAAAATTATGTTTTTAACTCTGCAAAAAAGGCCGAATAAGCTTTGGAGGCAGAAAATAAAATTGCGATGGATAATATGGTTGATCAAAAACTAGTGATAATTGGCAAATCATTTAATCCAAAACTATCTTTTGTATATTCCATGTCTTCCTCCTTTATTCCAAATCTACTAATGCATTTGAAGTCAGTAATTACTCAAATGAGTTCGGTAATCCTTTCATTTACTTGTCCAAATTTAATTTTTTAAACTGATAATTGTTTCATCCTTGATTCAAATGTTTGCCATGCTAATGGTTATTTTTATCAATTTGGGGGTTACAGAGGTTAGTAATGAGAGTTTTTCTATTCAATTCAATGGTTTCATCGGTACAACTTTCTGATACAAAACCTAAAAATGTAAAGAAGAGATGGGAAGATTTCTAATGTTGAGACTTTTTTAGTACAATACTTGTTCACCTGCTAAGCATCCATGATAGCGGATGATGCAATTTCTAATGGTACAAAATATGTTGATGCTTATTACATATTGAGGATGAATCCAGTGTTGGTGGATTTGAAGAAACCCATGTGTTGTCAAAAGAGCATGAGTCAATAAATGTCACAAGAGCATGGGTTATTTATTTTCACAAGAGCATAGGTTATATACATGTGTTTACTTTTTCTACTTGATATTCAATTGATAATTTATCGGAAGGAGTGTAAACTTTTTATGTAATAAAATCCATTGATGTAATTTAGTGTCAGGATTTACATTCTATGTTTCATTATTGATTATTTAGTACTTTAATGCATGTACTTTTGTTAGAACCTCCAATTTATGTTTCAATAATAACAACTATACAAATATATACAAATATATACATATATAAACCTTATCAAGATTGCAGGTATATGCTACTAGAAGACACCATGCTCAAAGATATTGAGACTCAAAGAGAAACGAATATTCTTTGACCATACTATGGTTATTCTACTATAAAAGAGTCCTAGATATAATATTGTTAAGGTATCCTTGAGTATATATGCATACACGAGCACACACAATTTCATGTACATGAAAATTAAGGTGAAAAACTGTTTTCACACACCACAGACGTCTGTGACAAGTCTCGAGTTAAAAATTAAAATAAGTCACAGATGTTTGAGGATTTTACCACAAACTTATGTCGTGGGCTGATACTGTCAATTACGAATAGACACTTCTATTTTGAAACAAAAGGAAATTACCTTTCAACGAAAGGTTGCAGCCACAAAAATGAATAGACTTTCTCCAATAGTAATAACTCTTTATATGCACATTTTTAAATATATAAACACCACTTTGATTAAGAATCAGAGAACATCTAACTTATATTAATCTATCCTTTACTCTCTTGATTTCTAAGCACTTCTTGCATATACATTGTCCACACTCTCAATCTATTATAACCAAAATATTGGTTAAATCACTTCCTATAACTCAAAGCATTCATATTCATATACTCAAAGTAAATCATAGGAAGATTTGTACAATAAGTCAAAAACTATGTGATTTGGAACACAAGATTGTCAGACATAATTTTATATTATCTTATTCCTCCGGGCGAAGTGAGGGTAATTTGTTTAAAGGAAATACCGAAGGGGAGCTTCGAGACTGGATGTAGGATGGGAGGTCCGAACCAGTATAAAAACTTTGGTTGCACGCTTTTTATACTCTACTGTTTATTGCCTACTATTACATCAACTTATACACTTGCATATTATACACAAGTTAGATAGTATACGATCCACAAGACTTTCAATTGGTATCAGAGCTTGGTTATTTCAATCTACAGTAACACGTAATTGAAATCATTAAAATGGCAAGTACATTTAAAGAAGGTCAATCAACTGCTTGTCCACCACTATTTACTAGTTCTAATTATGCTTATTGGTCAACACGCATGCGAATTTTTATGGAAGTAAATGGATTAGAAATATGGCTAGCAACTCAAAATAAATATGAAGCAGCTGACACTGATATTGGCACATGGACTGATGCACAAAAAGCAAAGGCTTCTAATAATGCCAAAGCTATGAGTGTTTTATTTTGCTCACTCAATAAAAATGAATTTTCACGAGTCATGCTTTGCACTACTGCTTATGATATACGGCGTACATTACAAATTACCTATGAAGAGACAAACAAAGTTAAGCAAACAAAGATTTTTATTCTACAATCAATTTTCGTCTTTTAAAATGAAATCAAATGAGTCAATTATTGGCATGTATGCTAGATTTCAAACTATACAACACGTTCTTATCGAAGAAGCTAACGATCTTTCCCAACTCAAAGTCGAAGAGTTAATAGGAAAACTGACGTCGTTTGAAGCTAATTTACAGGCAAGAAAAGAACAATCAAGAAAGGAAAAACATCGCATTTCATGTAAGTAATGACAACTCCGACCCAGAAGAAGATGAGATTGTTTTCATAGCCAAAAATTACAACAGGTTCAAGAAGTTCAAAAAGATGACAAAATTTAAAAACAATAGCAAACAAATTCCTCAAATCAAACATCAATGAAGTGCTTCGAATGTGTTAAATTTGGCCATATGAAGAAATGTTGTCCACTAATCAACGATGATAAAAAGAAAAAAAATTCGAAACTTTCAAGAAAAATAGTAGATGATTTCAAGTAACTTGAGATGACTCCGACTCTTCCTCATCATCCGATAGCAATACTGACTCTGAACAAGAAAATGTTTGCTTGATGGCTAACACAAATGAGCTACATACTGAATTAACATATGATGAAATTCTTAAAATTAGTATAGAATTAGACGATAAGTATAGAGAATTAAAAAAAACTAAGTAAAGAAAATATGGTAAAATTAAATAGAGCTGAATTAGAAATTGGACTGTTAAAAGACGAGAAAACTATTTTAGAAGAAGAATTAGAATTAGCACAAAACGAATGTAGAAAATTATCATCTCAAAATTCTACTTTAACACATGATATAGAGGATAACAAAATAGAGAATTATAAACTTGAAAAAGAAAAGAATGAATTAAAAAAAATTTAGAATTAGCTAATTTAGAAATTTCTGATCTCAAAAATAAATTACATAAAATTAGTAATAATGTTTCAAAATTTAATAAAGGAAAGCAAAATATAAATAATTTGATAAGGTTTCAAAACCATCAGGAAAGAGGAAGGGATTAGGATTTAACGAAAAAAACAATAAACATTCTACAAATAATATAGTTTCTAATAATACTCAAAGATTCAAGAAGTATAGTACATTATGTACAAATTTTAGAAAACAAAATCTAAACATGAAAATAAGGAAACAAAAATGATTAAAATATGGATTCCTAAACAAATAACAAATTGATTAGACAAAAACACATAGATGTATATCTAAAAGATATAGTTTATAATGAAAATTACATCTCTAAAGGTTCCAAACCATCATGGGTATGTTCCAAACCCTCATGGGTATGGCTACCTTCTCCTACTAACACATAGGACCCTAATGGATAAATTGGGTACCAACTAAAACTTTTTCTAATTTTGCAGGTACCCGAAAACAAAACTAATAATAAGAAATGGATACTCGATAGTGGATGCTCTAAACATATGGCAGGAAATGCACACATGCTATCAAACATCACTTACATGGACGGTGGCACGGTAACTTTTGGGGATAATTCCAAAGGATATGTTATCGGAATTGGAAACGTCATCAATGTCGGTATATCTACTTCTCCTATTATTTCAAATGTTTTATTAGGTAGAAACTTAAAACATAATTTACTTGGTATAAGCCAATTATGCGATAAGGGATTTAAAATCAATTTTGAAAAAGATAAATGCAATGTCTAAGATCAAAATAAAACTTTAATTTTTGAAGGAATAAGAAATTGAAATATTTATATTCTAAACATGAATATTAATCATAATAATGATTTATGCTTAACCGCAAATCATGATGATCCATGGATATGGCATAAAATATTTGGTCACATAAATTTCAATTATATAAACAAATTAGCTAAAAACCATTGTAAGAGTATTACCCAAAATAAATTTCAAAGTTAAAAATCTATGTGATGCATGTCAACTTGGAAAATTAAAGAAAAACTCATTTAAATCTAATTGGAAATCTCTACTAAACAACCTCTTGAATTACTTCATTTGGACTTATTTGGTCCAACTCAAGTACGTTCAATAAATCACAATAAATATGTCTTTGTAATTGTAGATGATTTTTCAAGATATACTTGGACGCTGTGTAACGAACCGGATTTTTGACCCTCGAAAATTGACACTAATACATCCACTGTATCACATGTCGAACATTCAAGTGCCGGAAATACCGATTTGTTAGGGCGAAAGAAGAAGGTAGAAGATAGAAGAAAACTAAACAACACAGAATCTCACAACGCACCAAATAATATATAATACAACAATGATCTTTACAAAAAGGAAACATCTTTATTCTTATATACAACATCAGAGTACACTAAACTTATCCTAAATTTGGACAGTTATAGAAACCTGTCCTTATATTGACAAACATACAGATTCTATAATACAACGGAAGAAAAATATACATGAATACGTCTTGACCATCCAGCTCCTCTCCAACTCCAATGTATCCAGCTAAACCTGGGAAAACATGCCCGGGTCAGTCTGGTAAACCAACGCGAGTAAAACTCGATAAAAAGTAACAACCAAACTGATTTCTATGTTTGGAAACTTTTCAACCAAAGGGTATCTCGTAAGACCACACCGCACATAAAAACGGATGGGTTTTTACCTTATGATAACCAAAACATTTTATATCAAAATCCAGTGATATTATCATAGTGTCTAGGTTTAAAGTAAATAGATAAAATAGCTGAAATGCTTGCATCTCACATTCCAACATACTAGGTTCTACAATCAAAAACGTAAGGCACGTATTGGAGATTAGATCCCAACAATGGCAAGGTAAGGGACTAACTTTCGATGATACACCTCTAGAAAATGCACCGATGCTAACACAGAGTCGGCTTCCCCTTTAACATGGCAGACTGGATTACCTCACCCCCTTGACACTTAGGCCTTATACAACCACGGTGTTTGCACGCAAATCAACTCTGAAAGGGACATCTAGAATGTGGTGACTGCTCCTAATGGTAGCTAACCACATAGCTCTGTTGCATGCCCGCTTTTGCCATTCCTCCCGATTATGAGGCTTGAGGCTATGCTTTACCTTTCTGAATAGCAATCCATCTTGGAATGCTAGCACTGCCCTCCAGGCGTCAATGCAATGCCAACATTCATCCATACAAGTTGTCCAGGATAAGGACAAACCGAAGGCACTACTTCTACTACATCCATTTTAGAACCACCCTCAGGATTAGTAGCAACCAGCCCTTGCACTTCAATGGCACCGTCTTCGAACCCATGCTTCAAGATGTCTTCATTTCGAAACACTTGTGTTGGATCGAAGTGGTTTTTAGATAGCATATCCGATCTTGGTCTCTTCGAAACAACTTGCGATATTTCCGTTAAACTCAACCCCGGTTCTTTAGGAAATAAACAGACAAATAACAAGAGAGGATTTCACCTTCTAACCTTTTGTGGATGGATTTCCTTATCATTAGTCCTAGAAGAACGAAACGAGTTTATACGTACAGTATAGCACCTTCGACAGTAACCGTACCATATAATTCTCGTGTTTCTTCTAAATATTTCCAAAGTTACGTTTTGTCCAGATTTGATAGTTGGTTATTTAACTATCAAATAAACAAACATCCAATCATGGTTTAATTTCCATATGGGATCCACTAAGCCTTTATTAATTCTCTTTAATTAATAAAACCACTTTATAAAACCTAATCATAAGATCTTTTCAAAACACTACTCCCAAACCCCTTAATTTCCTTTATACTTGTAAACATTTATATACTTATCTCAACGGTATAAGTATATTACCAAAACATTTTACTTTTCATGCCTTGAAACAAAATCATATACTTATCTTATCAGTATAAGTATATTTACAAACTTTTCAAAGTTTTCTTCTTTCCAAATCCCAACATTTCTTCCAAATAAAACATTTCGCTTATCCTTTATCAAAAACTCCCTTTTTAAAAGCGCATCTCATATTTCAATTAACTTATAACTTTCAAAATAAAGTTATAACCCACTTTTATAAACCTCTTTCCAAATCTCTGAAATGATTTATAAACTTTTTCCTATTTTTAAAACACTTTATATAAAACTTTCTATGCTCCTTTATAAAATATCCTTTATAAATATCATTTACGAACATCATTTGTAAAACACCTTAATAACCCTTTTCGTTAGTAAAAATCCCTTTCTATAAACAAGTTACCATTTATAAATACCTTTATAAGAATTATATAACTTGAAAAACCATTTATAAACTCTTAGCCTCTAATTGATTAAAGAATTAAAGTAAATTCAAAACCATACTTTATAAATTCCAAATAAGGCTTAGCAGTCCCAATGATACTAATTTGAGTAACCATTTAATTTCAATTCGATTCCCAAATCACATAACAATTATTTACCTAAGCTACCATATATGTAAATACAGTTCATATCCTATCAGGGAATAACACGTCAATATAACTAATTGGCATATACAAGTCCAAATAACATAACAAGATGGTGATTTATTTTGCTAAATAGATGTCCAAACAATTCAATCAATTTATAGTAGAATGGAGATTTATTCTGCTTAACACATGTCCACACAATCAAATCACTTACACTATAGCAGAATGGTGTTTTGTTTTACTAACGGATGCCATTCAATTCTCCTAATCATATGGGTTACTTAAGGGTTTGGACCAGAGATCATTTGATATGGAATCGATTTACTTTGAAAAAGGAAATTGACTAAACATATTCTGTTTAGTTTAAAATCACCTTTGAAAAGTTAAAAGTATATTTAATTAGCTTAAACCCTAACTAAATCTTAATTAATCCAATTTAAATCAAGATTAAATCATAATTGAACTCTAATTAGGCTTAATGAACTTGATTAAGTACTAATTAACTTCCTAATGCAGCTTAGTTAAGGTTAAACCAAATTGTTTAAGAGTTAAACCTAATTAATTAAATATTAATTAAATAACACATTAATTAATTAAATAAATAAATAACCATTAATCTTAATTAAATAATTATCAATCACTTAATTACTTCTTAACCCCATTAATCACCAATTAAAATTTTATAAATCAATTAATAGTCATTAACTTAACTTAAATGATGATTAACCTCTAATCACCTTCTTAATTACCAAATAAGTGCCAATTACCTTTTAATTAACTAACTAATTAATTAATTAAAAAATTAAATTAAAAAATTAATTAATTTTAATATTACTAATTAAGTTTGAAAAACTTAGTAAACCAATTTTAAAATAAAACAAATTTGAAATAGAAATTCAAACCTTTGTCGAACTACATCCATAGCGACTATCGCTAGGGGCGTAGTTTGCTCTAACATATTTTAAAATAACAAAAAGGAAGAGACTCATAGAATGGCAGAGGCAAATAGAGCTTTTGCACATTTTCATTTCATAGTCAAAAAGATAGGGCTCGAAAGCACTAAACCATATCTAGTTGATTTAGCAAGAAAGTAGTACGTATCGTCAATATTATAGATAGTCATGACTCCTGGAGCAGCGCGCGAACCACTTTACAAACTCTTACATTTTCATGATTTGAAACATACCTTAGAAAGTTTTTTAAAAAAACTTTAAAACTAAAGTTGCAAACTTTAATCCATTTCAAAACTTTAAACTTCGAAAACAAACTTGATTCCAACCGGATCTCATAACCATCGCAATTACACAAAGTAGTTAACTTTGTTTACCAGCCTCATGCCATAGCTCATGTTTTACAATCAACATATTACTAACACTAACCATCTTCATCATAGATTGCAAGTATACATCCATATATACATGCTTACTAACTTTATAATACAACATCGATTTCCATAACCAAATTAAACTAAAATCAACCATCCAAATCATAATCAAACCACATGATTATCATTCAATTTCTATACTATATAATCACCATATATAGTGACATAAATAAAGTTACCATTTTCATTAAAAAAACGAGTAGTTTACTCACCAAACTTCTGCAAAAGCTACCCGAACTTAAGCTAAACTTGCCAACGACTCCCTAGCTTTGAAGGATGAAGGCTTTAGGTGCTAGCAAACCTCAAAATGGGCTTGGCCCAAGTGTATGTATTCTTAGCCAGAGGTGTGGGGGTGGATGTGGGGTAGTAGCTTGAAGGTAGAGGAGCTTTGGGTTATCATTGATTTGTCGAAAATGAACCCAAAAATAGGTCATGTTCCCACAGGTTTTTGGGCCACCAAATCATGGAAGTTAAAAAGGTAGTAAAAAGGAAAGTTGTAGCAATTTATTTCCTTTATCATTTCAGAAAAAGAATCACTCATTTTCGATTTTTTTTGAAAATGTTATGATCAAAAGAAGAAGGGTAATTTTCGGACTAGAAATTCTAGGTGAAAAATTGTTTTTCGAAGATTGAGTATTTTGACATAGCAATTCTCGAAATTGGAAAAAGTGGTCAACTAGAATGTTGTAGCCATGGGAATTTCAGGTGATTTGAATAAAACAAGATCACCATTTTATGTAGAAATGAAGAAGTTATGGTAGGAGAAAGAAGTAGTAAAAATGAGAGGAGGTTGGAGCTATTTATAAGCAAATTTTCGTGTCATTATTATGTGAAATCAAATCAACAACTTTTCCTCCCTCTCATGCATCACATCTCTACTCTCTAGTCACCTCATCTATGTAATGATGATTCTTTATAAAAATATTCAAGATGTGACAATACTTATATGTATATATATTTATTTATATAAAATGTTTATTATTTTTTAATCTATGAGTTGTCACATCACTCTCTTTATATATATATATATTATTTAAAAACTATGAATTGTCACATCATTCTATATATATAAGTTTAATTATTAATTAAAGCTAAGATGTGACAAGATATGATGATGGTTAATGATTACAAAATCTAAGATGTGACAATGCTATATATTATCACATCACTTACTAATCCAAATTAACATAAGATTATTTATTTATAAGTGTATTATTATCTAGTTAATTAAATCTTATATATGTATATATAGTGCACAAAGACGAACAACGTTCCCGACAATTTTCCGGTGTCGAAAGGTCGAAATTTCGAAAAACGTTCTTTGGTCACATTTTCTGTTTTTCTACGAACTATTTAATTTGGTAAACAAATTTTGAAAACAATTTTACCATCATTATTAATTAATTAAAATGAGTTTATTTTCATTATAAAACCTATATATTGAATATTTAAAATTAATTAAATATTCACTAATCAAAGTAGTGAAATTCCGGGTCGTTACACGCTATTTTTAAAGCATAAAAGTGATAAATTCGAAATGTTTAAAATTTTTGCTAAACGAATTAAGACTCTAATGGATCTAAAAATAAAAAGTATAAGAAGTGGTCGCGGTGGAGAATTTCAAAATGAATTATTTACAAACTTTTGTAATATAAAGGGAATTACTCATAATATTTTATTTCCATGAAAACCATAACAAAATTGAGTAGTTGAAAGAAAAAATCGCACCATGAAAGAATGTGCTCGAACTCTCCTAAATGGCAGTGGATTACCAAAGAATTTTTGGGCTGAAGGAGTTGCTACTGCATGTTACATATTAATCGTGTAACTCTTAGACCTATGACTAAAAATACATGTTATGAAATGTTCCGAAAAAGAAACCAGAAGTATCATATTTTTTGAATTTTTGGATCAAAATGCTTTATTCTAAATACAAAAGATAATCTTGGTAAATTCGATTCAAAAGCATATGAAGAAATTTTTGTTGGATATTCCGATCAAAGTAAAACTTATAGAATTTTTAACAAACGAAAAAATGTTATAGAGGAAAGTCTTCATGTCTCGTTTGATGAAAACTTTAAAAATATAAATTAAGATGACAAAGAAATTTTTGACACTAATCAAAATAAAGCCATTGAAACTATAATTTAAAATAATTTAATAATCAAAATAATAGTAATTTGAAATCACCACCTCGTATTTTAAATTGTCATCCTATTGATAACATAATTAGAAATCGAAATAACAAAGTTTCGACTAGAAGACAAATAAATCAAATTAGTAATGTAGCATTTATATCTAATTTTAAACCAAAAAATTACAAGGAAGCATCAAATGATGATTTCTGAATTTTAGCAATGCAAGAAGAACTTAATCAATTTGAACGAAATAATGTCTGGGAACTAGTACCAAGGCCAAACGATCGGTCAGTAATCGGAACAAAATGGGTTTTTAAAAATAAAGCTGATGAAAATGGAAATATTATACGTAATAAAGCAAGATTAGTGGCATAGGGATACAATCAAGATGAAGGAATTGATTATAAAAGGACTTTTGCACCTATGGCACGTCTTGAAGCCATAAGAATATTACTTGCTTTTGCATGTCATCATAACTTTAAGCTTTTTTAAATGGATGTTAAAAGTGTTTTCTTAAAAGGTTTTATAAAGAAAATGTTTACGTAGAACAACCACCACTATTTGTTCATGAAAAAACATCCAAATCATGTTTTTAAACTTAAAAATGCATTATATGGTTTAAAACAAGCGCCTCGAGCTTGGTATGATTGATTAAAATCACATTTAATTAATTCTGGTTTTCAAATTGGTAAAATAGATACAACATTATTTATTAAAAGAGAATAGAAGGATATATTAATTGTTCAAATTTATGTTGATGATATTGTATTTGGATCTACTAACGAAAATTTATGTAATGAAATTTCTACAATAATGACAAATGAATTTGAAATGTCTCATATGGGTGAATTGAATTTCATTTAGAATTAAAAATAAATAATTAAATAATGTAATTTTTATAAATCAAGAAAAATATTGTAAAGAATTACTAAAATGTTTTGGAATGGATAATACATCAAGTAAACCCACTCCAATGAGAACTACTACTCATCTAGACAAAGACGAACATGGAAAAGAGTTTGATCAAAAACTATATCGAAGCATGATAGGATCCTTACTATTCTTAACCGCTAGTAGACCAGGTATTATGATGAGTGTTTTTTATGTGCAATATTTCAAGCACAACCTAAAGAATCACAACATCGGGCAGTTAAACGGATTTTACGATATTTAACCAACACTAAAGACTATGGTCTATTTTATCCAAAAAGCAGTACGGTTGAACTTATATCTTACAGTGATGCGGATTTTAGTGGATGTAAATCAGATAGAAAAAGTACAAGTGGTACATGTCACTTTATTGGTTAACCGTTAGTTTCGTGGTTTAGTAAAAAGCGAAATTGTGTTTTTCTTTCAACATGTGAAGCCGAATATATTTCTGCTACCTTAGCTTGCGCTCAAGTAATATATATGCAACAAACACTTAAAGACCATGGAAAAATAATAAACAAATCTACAATATATTGCGATAATACTGGTGCTATAAATTTATCCAAAAATCCAATTAATCATTCACAAACAAAACATATAGATATTCTTCACCATTTTCTGAGAGATAATATTGAAAAAGAAATAATAACTCTAGAATTTATTAATACCGAAAATCAAAATGGCTAATATTTTTACAAAATCATTAAGTGAACTAACATTTACTGAGTTAAGACGGGATCTAGGAATTTGTTCGTTCAATGAATTGGTTAACTAAAGTTATAGAAATAATGTTTTGTTCACTTAAATTTGTAATAGCTTATATGAAATTTCAACCGAACAGTTAACTTTATAACTTAGAATTAACAACAACCACATAATTTTTTTTATAACAACCACTTGAAAACAAACTAATATCTATTAAAATCCTATGACTTAACTCATTTTTCTCAACTAATTTTCTAAATATAGCTAAATTTTATCTTATAAATTCAGTTATATACTACTTAAAAATAAATAAACACAACTAAATTATTACAGCACATAATACAATGTCTTCCGATCATGACTCCACCTATTTAACCATTGACTATAAATCCCCCTCATCAAATAGCACTTACGTCTCACCAACTAAATCCACACAAACATCAACTCATTCAGACTCTTTGAACATTGTTGCATCACCAATATACCATGCCTGCTTTTCTCCTAAAGGAAAGGAAGCTAAATGATCAATTGATCTAAAATCAACATCTCTCACCGACAAGTCGATGAGATATATGACTATCAACAAGAATGATCGGTGTTCAACATGAAATGTATTATGAGCAACGACGTCAAGGATCTCATCTAAATTTTCTCAAAAAGTGTATTCTAGAAATTTGTGGTCATTCACCAACAAAAAATTGCATACATCAAAAGTCTCCTCGTTTACAAGAAACTCCTACAAAAGCGCATAACATTACTCCGAGAAATTTGTGCAAACCGGGATCGTCAAATCAAGCTTGGATTGACACTCCAGGTCGTCCAAGTTGGTCTCCACTAAAGCCATTACTTGACGATACAAAAGTTGAACCAAATTCATGGGATATACAACAAATCAACAATTCGAAATTCTCCAAAAAAAACTAAAACTTATGTTACACAACATATTTATTTATTTATATTTGGTGTGTATACTGTTTGTTATATTAAATTTTAATAAAATTTTCATTCATATTAAAATTTTCCTCTAGATGACAAAAATTACATACCACAGACGTCTGTGAGTATACCATAGATGTTTGTCATCAGTTTCAGGAAAATTTTCCCTGTAAATACAGACATCTGTGGAAACCTCTAAGACGTCTATGAAGACTCTGTTTAAATCTTTTTTAGCCACAAATGTCTATGGAACCATCATAGATGTCTGTCGAATCTCTTTGCTTCATTCTTACTGAAGCCACAGACGTCAATAACTTTCTCACAGACGTCTGTCGTTGTTGTGGCAACAATTTTCCAACAGCCGTATATAAAGAACTTTACCTCTCTCTTCACTTTACCTTCATTTCAACTGCTAATTCCTAAAACCCTAGCTCTCAAAACACTCAAAATCTTCAATCAATGGCTCCTAAGAAGGTTACCGTCTCCAAAAAGCAAAAGCAAGGCCAATCTTCATCCTCCTCTCCGGCACGGGTTACGCAAGCTCACATTAACTAACGGCTCTGCAATAATCCCAATGCAATCAAACGATTTGAGGTGCTTACCCAAAAGAAGATCCACTCCGGTCCTTTTTATCGCCTTGGCAATGTAATGGAATATGAAATCCTACGAATTACTACGGATGTCGGCTGTTGCAATTTGATTAGCTATGATGCAAATAAGGTAATCATTGATCCTCTAGCTATTTACCTCTTTTACTCCAATCTATGTAGTTCGAAGATTTGGAATCCGAAGAATGATGATGGTTGGTTATGGTCAAGTGTTTACGCCAAAGAAGTTAAAATTGATGTGTATACCGTTGGTTGTATTTTAGGATGTTCTTATGAGGGGATTGATTTAACCGATATATTGGATCACAGTCTTCTACCTAGGGATGAAGTTACCCATCAAATATAGGAAGATAGAATGCCACAATGGAAATCCATTTACCTTCGACCCCGAGCTAGACTGTTAAATCGAATGATAATTAATACCATCATTCCTCATCTAGGTAGTCACGAAAAAATTTATCCCAATGACCATAGAGCTCTGTATGTAATATTTGGTCACCTACTAGTTAATTGGGAAAAATTTATTCATGACCAAATTAAAGGATTTTGGTCTACGCATTGTCTTTCCATTGTTTATGCTCCGTATATAATGTGCATCTTGCAAAATCTTGGAGTTCCTTTACACATATCACAATACGAAGAAATCCCAACCAAAGATAGTGGACCACGATATCTTTAACTGAAGCATCTTTCCAAATGTCCACCTCGTATCACTCCCATCAACCAATGGACTCAACAAGAACATCATGGTCCTCCCCTAACTATCGCTCCTCAACAAACCTACTCCCCTCATCCTACCCATCATCCACCTTCCTCTAGTCATGGTACTGAATATTTTTCAAACCCGAAATACAAGAAGATCGCATTGAACTAACGCCAAATGAATCTCTTCATGATTTGGCAATCAAAAACCAAAAAATAATCAAGGCCAATCAACGAGCTTTAAATAGAAAATTGACTGGATTGGAATGCTCTTTCTCCACTAGGATGACAAAGATGGAGAAAACTTTGGAAAAAGTGGTCTCCACTTTAGGCAAAGTGATGCGTAAAGTACGTGGCCGATCTTCCTCACGCTCATCATCTTCGCCTTCCCTAGCACCTCCACATCGGGTTCAAACACCAGTTTATCGTTCTCAACCATCACCCGAAGGTACATCACACGATAAAGGTCCGAGGGAAGACTCCCATGCATGCACAAGCCGAGGGAGAAGAAGAAGATAGTGATGAAATGTACGTGTCTGATACTCCACATTTTCAACAACCTTCTTACATGGAATTTCAAGCCCTTTCAATTCACGAAGATGAGGAGTACAATGACAAAATGCAATGGCCGTGTACATATAAGCAGAATCCATCCTCTTACTGGGAGTATTACGAGAACTACGAAGGCCTATCTTACTCTCAAAATCAGTACAATTAAACTTTGTTTTCTTTTATTTTGCAACTCTTATGCTTGTTTTTTTTCCTCTATATAACTTTTGTTACAATTGCTTCTAAATTTTTGCTTTGAAATTTCATATTTGATTTTGCATAATCTGAAGTATGACATGCTATGACCATTTATATCATTTATATATGTATCGTATATCATTTCCCTCCATTTTGATAATGACAAAGAGGGAGAAATTTATGCATATACATAGGGGGAGACGCATATACATAGGGGGTAACAAACATAAATGAACATTATATTACTTCCATTCTATAGTTAATATATTGATCATATAGTTAATATTTCACTGTATAGTTGATGTTTGATTGTATAGTTGTTATCATCAGAAAGGGGGAGATTGTTAGAACGTCCAATTTATGTTTCAATGATAACAACTATATAAACATATACATATATAAACCTTATCAATATTGTATGTATATGCTACAAGAAGACACCATGATCGAAGATATTGAGACTCAAAGAGAAACGAAGATTCATTGACTATATTAAGGTTATTCTACTATAAAAGAGTCCTAAATATAATATTGTTAAGGTTTCCTTGAGTATTTATGCATACACGAGTACACACAATTTCATGTACATCAAAATTAAGGTGAAAAACTATTTTCACACCTTATAGATGTCTATGATAAAACCACAGACGTCTATGACAATTCTCGGGTTAAAAATTAAAACAAGTCACAGAAGTCTGAGGATTTTACCACAGACGTCTGTTATGGATTAAAGCTGTCAATTACGAATAAAAACTTCTGTTTCGAAACAAAAGGAAACCACCTTTCAACGAAAGGTTGCGGCCATTAAAATGAATAGACTTTCTCGAATAGTAACAACTCTTTATCTGCACCTTTTTAAATCTACAAATACCACTTTGATTGAGAATTAGAGAACAACTAACTTATATTAATCTATCCTTTACTCTCTTGATTTCTAAGCACACTCTTGCATATACATTGTTCATATACTCTCAATATATTATAACCTACATATAATTTTGGTTAAATCACTTCCGATAACTCAAAGCATTCATATTCATATACTTAAAGGAGATCATATGAAGATTTGTACTATAAGTAAAAACTATGTGATTTGGAACACAAGGTTGTCAGAGATAATTTTGTATTAGCCTATTCCTACGGCCAAAGTGAGGGTAATTTGTTTAAAGGAAATATCCGAGGGGAGCTTGGGGACTGGATGTAGGACGGGAGGTCAGAACCAGTCTAAAAACTTTGGTTTGCACGCTTTTTATACTTTACATTTATTGCCTACTATTGCATTAACTTATACACTTGCATATTATACACAAGTTAGATAGTATACGATCCACAAGACTTTCAGCTTTATGTAATTTTCTTATTGAAACTAATATTTTTCCTTATCTCCCTATTAGTATAATTGGATAGAGTAACAATTTTTAGCTAAAATCAATGTTCATGCATAGTACGCTGAGATTTTTAGGGTTTGCAGATATACATGACATATTAAAAAGAGTTATTGTTGTTGATTTCTAGAACTAATTTCTTTTATATTGTTTGTAACTGAACTTTATTTTACTCCTCCAACTAGGTTATCTTTGGCTTTTCTCTTTAGGTTCATCGTGTAATATTAAGTGAATGCAAAAAAGGCAAAATAATGTCATTGTATTTTAAAACTTTATTGTACATAATATTATGAAAAATAGTTTGAATAATAGTGCACGTTCATGAAGTCTGTTTGTACCAAAATTGGGCACAACACTCTTCGGAAGTCTTTGAAGAGATAAAGTGAAGAAATTAAATTGAAAAAGAGGAATTATCTAACAAAAACTCCAAATTTCAGAAATGAGAATAATTAATGTGCAAGGAGACACAAGAATTTAGAGTGGTTCGGCGTATCGCCTACGTCCACTATGAAGTAGTTTGCTTTATTGATCTTTCTTTTGTGTTTACAAGTGAATTCAATGATTTACAGTAGGCAATTATGATTTGCAGCAATGAATTTCGTTGGTAGCAGCAGCAATTGAGTTCAGAACTGAATCTGGCGGAGTCCGAGCGTTGGAGATCTCAAAGAGGAAGAAGAACCCCTTTTCTGTTGGCTTTGGGGGTCTATTTATAGGTGTAGGAGGCTGGTATTTCACTCAGATCCCGGGAGACCTTCTCTGGCACATGACCAGGCCCGCACGCTCAAGCTCGTGAAGTTTCGGTCCGATCCATGATCGATACGAACATATTTCGTATCGATTAAGATTTCATCCAATGGAGTCGAAATTTGGCGCGGACGTTATTTTGCATGCACGTAGTCTTCTGTGAAAATTTCATAGCATTTGGACTTGTAGATTGGGAGATATGATCGATACGAAATGAGGTTTTCGGTAGGCTGTTTCCTTCGACTCGCTTCTGATTTCGACTCGCTTCCATTCAACTCGGTGACGTGGCGCTTGAATCTCACCCTGCCCTTGATGTTGTTTCGAGCGAGTCGAAATGTTCACCGATTGAGCGAGTCAAAGTGTGCCCATATCGAGCGAGTCGAAGTATGCACTGGTCGAGCGAGTCGAAATGGAGCGTCCTGAGAGGTTTGAGCAGTCGAAGTTGATGGAGTCGATCAGTTGTTCGAATGGAGTGAGTCGAAGAAGGAATCTGAGCGAAGCGAGTCGAAGGACGTACTTCTGATGGCTGCGTAGCGAGTCAAACCTGAATGACTCAAAGTTTGCCTCTGAGCGAAGCGAGTCGAAGTAGGCAAACAGAGCGAGTCGAAGCGATCACTTGTTGATGGTTGCGAAGCGAGTCGAAGGAAGCGAGTCGACCGGTGATTTGTTTTCATCCAACTTTGTATCGTCCATAACTTGAGCATACGAACTCGGATTGACTTGAGATTTGGAACGTTGACTCTCATGGTTTAGCTTGTCATGTCCTACCAATTTTGGCTCGATCCGAACTCGGACAAAATTAGTCGATATCCATAGTGAGCCTGTGTATAACTGATCTCTAGGACGGTCCATCGTTGGTCACTAGTCAATTCCTTGGTGTCACGGCCTTGCCAAAAGGCGGGATAACATTTGCCCCCCAAAGTACGTCTTATGGAAACATGATGTGCTTTGAAATACTGCCATCTTTACTCTGAATAGTTATTGTCTTTTCGATGAAAGTTGTAACCTTTGACTGTCTTCTTGATAATGTAAACTGTTGGCTGTCGACTGCTGTACCATGTATTGTTTCAACTGATTGTTGTATGCTAGTGGTTACCCGTTTGTTGTTGTAATCGTTATTGGATGAGTTTCTGATTCCTGAAAATATGGAATATTGAATACTAGTCCGACATTCATGCATATATGTTAACCTGGCTCTCGCTGACGTTCGTACGTCCACGAGTCATTGTCAGTTTATTTTACTTTTGAATTACGTATCGATCCTCTCCTGAACCGATGTGAAATTCGCTGCAACAACACTCGATGGTTGCTTTTGAATGTTCCTTCGTAACGATCCTCTCCTGAATCGATGTGAAGGGTTGAAACATCGAAGACGATTTTCATTGGATTTATGGATGCGAAGTGCTTGTTCAACTTGATGACGGACTCGAACTGAGCGAGTCGAAGTGGAGCAAGTCGATGTAGATTCCCTGATGGATTCAAACTGCTCGTTTGACTCAGTCTGGGGTTCGAGCTGCATAGGAGTCGGAGTCCAAATGGGTTATTGATAAAAAGGGTGGTCTCGTATTGATGGAGTCGAACTGGACACGGGGATGGAGTCGAAAGGCAAGCGATACGAAGGAGAGCTTCGTATTGACGCACTGGAGAGGGAATCGAAACGTGCATTCGAATCCATCGGGATACGAAGCGTTTATTCCCTTTGTTTCCAAGTCCATATAAATACTTTGTACTTAGCTGTTTTCAAATTTTTTACCTTTTGTTTTCCTTCCTTTTCTTCGTATCGCTCAGAAACTCGAGAAGAATGAACGAAACATTCCTGCCTTCGAACCGATTCCTATCTTCAATCATTTGAACTAACTGACAGATCTAGGTAATCCAATAAGCGAATCCACGCGTAAACGATGAGGCTCGAGTTTTCTTAACATCAAATCAATTGGAGTCGTGGTCGATCGAAAGCTCTCTGGCCTCAGCTTCGTGTCGCTCTAGGATATGGGTTTTGAGATGATGAGGCGAAGGTCTTCATATCGATCGATGGTGGAGCTTCGCATCGAATCGAACGCTTTGAATTCTTGGATCGATACGAAGGGGTCGCGCCTGATGGACTCGAAACGATGGCCTCAGATTGAGTCGAAAAGGGTGGTTTTTGATCGAGTCGAAGTGTGCAGTCTTAGGAGCGAGTCAAACTGTGTGGTCTTGGGAGCAAGTCGAAATGCGTGGTCTTGGGACCGAGTCGAACTCGATGGTCCTGGGGAGCGAGTCGAACTGTGTGGTCCTGGGAGCGAGTCGAAATGGGTGGTCTTGGGACCGAGTCGAACTCGATGGTCTTGGGGAGCGAGTCGAACTGGGGATTTCGAATCGAGCCCTCTAGTTCGAGTCGAACTTGCATGCCAACCTTCTGACCGAGTCTGACTCATATGCACACGACCATACCTTATTGATGCGAACATGGCTTTCGTGAGCGACACGAATTGAACATTAAAATTTTTGAAATTCCTTGCACATTCGAACAATTAACTCCGACGAGCTTCAAATTTGTATTACTGGACTTAACCGTTTCACCGCATATCTGATTTCCTATCGAAGCTCGTCGACGGAACTGGAACTTATCAAAATGACACCAAACTTTAACTTGGAATGATAGTTAATAACTGGATGGCACGGTTGTGACGGTCAGCGATGACGGTCCTTCCGACTGAATTCCGAAGTCTCGTCGTTTACATGCTTTCCCTAATCCGGTTGGTTTTCTCAAATAATATACAGTACTGCACTGCACAACACACTCACACACTTTACACTGGGCGATGCACGAGCGTTATTTGTCAGTTTAACAATGATTTTTTATAATCTAGCTAGTCATGGACCCTTCAAGTTCTCAGCAGCCGGAACTCCCAAGTTCTATTCCTCCAACCATAGAGATACCGGTTATTGAAGCCAAAGTTATAGAGCCAGCTCCGGACGAGCGTCCGGGTGCTCGGTTTATTCTCAATCCAACAGATTCCGTGCCGTCGGGTATCTCCGAACATATGCTAGGACGGATTTGCTTAAGGCATGGTTTGTCGCTTGACGACGTGCTACTCCCTGGGCCAACTGACAGGCCACTCAATCCCCCGGAGGGGTTTACTGCTTTCAACCGTCATGCTTGCACAGCGAGGACACTTCCCCCATTCAATGAATATATAAGGGAGATGTTATCGTTTCTTGGCATAGCTCCATCTCAGCTACATCCCAACGGGTATGCCTTGTTGAACAGCATCTTTGTTCTGTTTATGGAGATCCTCTTTCGACCGCCGAAGCCGATCGAAATCAGATATTTATTCAACGTCAAGAGCCGTGGAGACAGCCCTTCTTTCACCTTCCTGGAGGCGGTCAGAAGCTGCCACATTGTACTGGGCTCCTGGGGAGGCTAAGTTACTATAAAACTGAATGGTTCTACATTCGGTGCCCCCTTGGATTTGCTGGGCGGTGGTTGGATAGACGTAAGTGTTGCCATGTCTTTCTTGAATCATCGAGATACTAGTAACTGGCTTCAAAACAGACATACTTTTCCTTTCTTATAATCACAATCTCTCGTCCCGATGGCGCATACTTCAGAGAGCTTGTTCGGATTCTTCAAGCGTTTTCGGGCGAAGAGAGGCATATCGACTTGGTCCTGACCGACAGGAATTTGAGGACTGTCGGTCTGATAGAACAGAGACAGAGCATACATCTGGAAGGGATACATAGAGTGGTCCCGAAGAAACGGCTGAAGCGCAAAGCGCCCAAAGTCGTGATCGCTGAAGAAGTTGATCCAGAAAGAACGCCCACCGATACTGAGCTCCCGGCCGGGTCTCCTTCCGATGTTCAGGATTCCGGAGGAAAGAGAAAAGGCAAGGTTGTTGCTCACAAATGCTCTAAATTCGGGAGAATTAAATCCGTGGTCGTGTCTTTGCCTGTCCCGGGGATTATAATTGCGGAGGCTTCTCCCCCGCCGGTAGAGAATCTTTTTGAGGGACTTGCTGATGTTCCGATTTCGGACTTTGTGTCGTCTCAACACAACGCCGGGATGGAGGAGCTCGATAGTGTTCATGAACCGAGCGGGTTGCCTGCCATGAGTGCGGCCGACATTTCCGGTTGGTCGGGGGGTTGCACATGCATACACTTCACTACACTGCACAATTCACGACTGTAAATCAACCAACTTAAGAAGTCGCTAACTTTTTCCTTCTTTCTCATTTTCAGGTACTATGTCTGGTAGAGGATCTATGCTCGGAAACCTTCGCTCAGCCCGAAAAGCTTCTAGTTACTATAATTCCCGCAGGATGGATTCAGATAGAGATTGCGATCGTGAATACTCTAATCAGGACAGGTATGGGCGTGACAGAGAGTATAGACACCAATCCAGATCACGCTCTCCTCCTCCTAGACTTCCGTCTCCTCCTCCTGTTCAAACTTCATATCCACAAGAGCCTCCTCGTCACAGGCCGTCTTCTCACTCTTCTAGACTCGAGACTCATCTCCAGAGAATCGAGACTACAGCCTCTATGATTACTAAGCAGGTCCCTGCTGAACCCACAGGAGAAGGGGCCCTTAAATTAGCTCAGATGAAGAAGGATTTTCCAAATATCTGCTTCGACGGCTACGTCTTCCACCCTCACTTAAAGAGAATTCCATCAGGGGTGGAAAACACGGTGCACGCTTATGTTCACGACATATACACCCAGTACCGAGAGTGGGCAAAGGCTGCCGAAAAAGCTTCCAAAATGGCCTTTGAGCGAGCCAAAGCCCTCGAGAAGATGGAGACCGAGCTCGCAAAAAGGGATCGGATTATTCAGGTACTCTCCGCTGAGCCCGAGTCTTCTCGGAAATCTAAGATGGAGGTCGCTAAAAGGGCGGACGAAGCGAAGGCAGAAATGGAGAGGTTGGGGCAGACACATGTTGCCTTGGTGGAGGAGATGGGCCACCGGAACACCAAAGTCATTGCCGAGCGGGACGCGACGGACAAGGAGCTTAATGAACCCAAGGCCAAATTTGCTGATATGGCCAAGGACAAAGATGATGCGAACAACGCAGCCCAGGAGGCGTGCGAACAAGCTGTTCTGCTCAGGGGTGAATGTGATGCAGCTGTGGCTAAGGTCCAGAAGGTGGAGACTGAGGTCAAGGAGAGGGTGAAGCTGGCCGAGTCCAGGCTAGAGGCTGACATCGAGGACCTTCTCGTTGTTTACAATGCTAATGTGCTGAGGCATAGGGGTCTAGCTTGGCTCGATGATTTTTCAACGCATCTCTATAATGCTTGGAGCCGATTGGTTGAGGAAGAGAAAGAGGCGCACCAGGGCGAGTCCGTAGATGAATTCGAACTCGAGAACCGCAGCCTGACTGATGATGAAAAGAGGATTCTCCACGAGTCGATGATTCTGCGTGAGAAGGAAAAACTTAGCGTCCAGCACTTTGAAGTGGGAGAGGGCTCTGGAGTTGACCATCATGAAGCAAGTCTTGAAGTTCCAACGTCAACCCAGCCCGAATCCTCATCTGCGGTTGATCCCCATGCTGTTCCTGCTTATAATCCAGATCAGCCGCAGATGTCACCGACTGCAACGCAAGTTATCGACACTGCTCTGCCGCCTACGAGCCAAATTGAGGAAGGTATTCTAAATATCCTTCATATTTCTCTTAAGTCGAAATCTTTGATTGAGTTAAGTTCTAACAGTTCTCTTATTCTTTGTCCAGTGATTGATGCTGCCCACGTCGAGCCTCCTGTTATTCAAGAATCACATTAGACACAGGAGGCCGTTGTTACCGAAGCGATCACCGTGACCACCACTGCTGCGTCTCTGGACGATATACAGGGGAGTACACTTATGTTCGATGAGCAGATGATAGACGAACTCTTTCGCCGCCATGGCGACCCTTTAGCTGATTTACCCTACGTCATGGGCGGAGGCACTCCTGCCACAAGTTTTTCGATGCCGACTTCTGAAGCTCCCATCGAGGCTCGATTGGCTGCTGAAGAGGAGATCTTGGCGCAAATTGCTGCCGAAATGGATGCAGCAACACATGGCGGCAGTTTTGGAGGTGGGACGGTGGCGCTTGGTCCAGCTCCGCTCAGAATGATATCACCCGGCGGCACATTCTCTAATACTAGTGCGGTTATTCCATCTTCCACGTTTGATCCTATCCCTCCGACTCCTCCTGCAGGAAGCATCCCTATTCATTCGAGTTCGGAGGAGGATGTTGACATAATGCCCTCGCCTGAAGAACAGCCGCCAAAAAACAAATGCTCGAAGAGGAAGATCAGCGGTGGCTCCAATGGGTCTACACCGAGGAGGAAGCCAAGGAAGAAGAAAGATTAGGCATGCTCATTTGATGTAATTTTGACTTTCATTTTGCTAGCCGTGTATAGATGCAGCTTCGGTCCCTGCTAGTAGGAATTTTTGGAAACTTGTACACGAACTCCTTTTATAATCAATTGAAATGAAACTTTTCTTTTTTGACTTCTTTTCTGTCATTGCGTATTTGTCTAAGTGTTTCAATATATGGAGTGCACTTGTGAAGTTTCAGATTCCGAATCAAGTTTGCTTTTGTTTGCCAAGTTCGGAAATCGTGGGCATGGTTTTTGACCGGGAGGCGAGTTGAATTCTGACGTTGCATTGCTTCGATCAATGGCTGATGCTTAAGTCCTGCCCCCCAGTCTTGGGGATGAGTTGTAGATTATCAATCAACGATTGCTTCTTACTTATAACATGTTGAGTTTTTTGCCACCGAACGGATGTCTAAGGCAAGCGGAGATTGAGTAATGCATCCATGCTCGTCTGATTGTCGATGATTATATCCGCACTCCGGGGATCCTCATTCGTTTACTGGCGGTTGGTCACGCCGGCTTGAGTTTTAATCATATGTCCGTAATCTAGGGACTTGGAATCGACATTTGTATTCCGACTCGCGCTCTGGGAGTTTGGAGTTGATACTTGTACTCCGATTCATGCTTCGGGGACTTGAAGTTGGTGTTTGCACTCCGTTTCGCACTTTGGGAATTCGGAGTTGATGTTTATACTCCGCTTCGCATTCTGGGTATACGGAGTCGATGTTTATACTCTGGTTCGTGCTCTGGGAACATAGAGTTGATGTTTATACTCCGCTTCGCACTCTGGGAATACAGAGTTGATGTTTATACTCCGGTTCACGCTCTGGGAACTCGGAGTTGGATGTTTATACCCCGTTTCGCACTTTGGGAATACAGAGTTGATGTTTATACTCCGGTTCGCGCTCTGGGAACTCGGAGTTGGATGTTTATACTCCGGTTCGTGCTCTGGGAACTCGGAGTTGGTGTTTATACTCCGCTTCGCACTCTGGGAATACAGAGTTGATGTTTATACTCCGGTTCGCGCTTCGGGAACTTGGAGTTGGTGTTTATACTCTGCTTCGCACTCTGGGAATACGGAGTTGATGTTTATACTCCAGTTCGCGCTCTGGGAACTCGAAGTTGGATGTTTATACTCCGCTTCGCACTTTAGGAATACGGAGTTGATGTTTATACTCCGGTTCGCGCTCTGGGAACTCGGAGTTGGATGTTTATACTCCGCTTCACACTCTGGGAATACGGAGTTGATGTTTATACTCCGGTTCGTGCTCTGGGAACTCGGAGTTGGATGTTTATACTCCGCTTCGCACTCTGGATGTTTATACTCCGGTTCACGCTCTGGGAACTCGGAGTTGGATTTTTATACTCCGCTTCGTGCTCTGGGAATACGGAGTTGATGTTTATACTCCGGTTCGCGCTTTGGGAACTCGGAGTTGGATGAAGGATTGTCATGTATCAATCCTTTTTTGACTTTGATGCGATGGCTTGCCCCCGAGCTCGGGTTTCACTTAGGGAATGATTGGTTGCATCACAACCACTCTCTATTTGAATAAATCCCACCGTATGATGAGATTTAGCTCTCCGTGCATAGTGATGGTCATATGAAGTATTTCAAGTAAATCATAGCTCTGGCTTGAAGAGGTTGCATTTTATTGCTGAAATAAGAAAGTATGGCAAAGTCAGTTGCCTTATTACAAGTTCTAATTTCGAAATGCATAAAAAATTTATAGAAAAGGAAAGTAAACTAAATGGATAAAGATAGCCTATCGGTTGTAATAGCGGTGAAGGCTCTCGCTATTCCAAGCTCTTGGCAGGGTAAGACCGTCGACAGTTGATAACTTGAATGTGCCATCTCTGAGCCTTCGTTCGATAACATACGGTCCTTCCCATGTCGGCTTCATATGTGAAGGAACCGGATAGATTCTTTTTAGGACGAGATTGCCTAGTTCGAAGGTTCAGGGATGGACCTTGGCGTTGTACAATCGGGCGACTCGACTTCGATGCGCAGCTGCCCTCAAATCAGCCTCTTCACGCTTCTCATCCAGTAGATCGAGAGATTCAGCAAGTAATATAGCATTTGTCTTTGGATCATAGTATGTCACACGATGAGAAGGTACTTCTAGCTTGACTGGAATAACGGCCTCTGAACCGTAGAAAGAGAGAATGGAGTGTGGCCGGTCGCGGTCTTGTGGGTTGTTCGGTAAGCCCATAGAGCCATAGGAAGTTCATCGACCCACTTGCCCCCGACCTTTTCCAGTCGTTTCTTCAGGATGGACTTTATATCTTTATTAACTGCTTCGACCTGTCCGTTTGCCTGAGGGTGTGCAACTGCGGAGAATTTCTTTTGGATGTGAAATCGTTGGCAAAAATCTTTGAATTCAGTACTATCGAATTGGGTTCCGTTGTCCATAATAATGGTGTGCGGGAAACCGAATCGACAGATGATATTACGAACCACAAATTTGATTACTTTCTTCGTTGTAATGGTAGCAAGAGCTTCGGCTTCAGCCCACTTTGTAAAGTAATCAACTGCGACGATGGCGTACTTCGCACCACCTTTTGCCAGAGGTAGAGCACCGATGATGTCGATGCCCCACATTGCGAACGGCCATGGGCTGACCATTTGCGTTATCTCAGTAGGAGGAGCTCTAGGCATTCTGGCATATTTCTGGCACCAATCACATTTCTTTGCATAGTCCAACGCATCGCGATTCACGGTAGGCCAGTAATATCCGTAGCGAAGTATTTTCTTGGCAAGTGCTTGCCCCCCGGTGTGATCGCCACATTCTCCCTCATGCACATCGCGTAGCACTTGTTTAATTTCATCATGAGCGATACATCGGAGCAGGGGAACTGAGTACCCCCTTATGTACATAAGTCCATTCTGGATGGTAAATCTTGAGGCCTTTCGAAGGACTTGTCTTTTTTCACTCCTGCGCTCCGGCAGGGTTCCGTGCTCAATGTAATTTTTGAGTGGAGTCATCCATGAATCCTTTTCGGGAACGATTTCGCATACCCGGTTTATTTCTGCCCGGTCGATACTTGGGGAAGATAGCGTTTCCACGGAAACGAGTCCCATTTGTTGAGCTTCGCCCGTGCTAGCTAGCTTCGCCAACGAATCGGCCTTTTGGTTGCGTTCTCAAGGTATACAGTAGATGGCGTAGTAATCGAACTGATCTAGTACTTCCTTAACTCGAGCTAAGTAAGCAACCAGCCTTCGATCTCTTGCTTGATACTCTCCTCGTACCTGACACACAACCAATTGTGAATCACAATAAATTTCCACTGCGATAATTCTCAAATCTCTAGAAAGTTTCAAGCTAGCTAAGAGGGCTTCATATTCAGCTTCATTATTCGTCGCATGGAAATCGAACTTTAAGGCATAACATATGGATCGACCCTCAGGAGTTTCAAGTACAATACCAGCGCCTGAACACCGATCGTTTGATGCTCCATCGGTATAAAGTTTCCAAACGTATTCGGGGGATTCACTAGCTTCGGTCAAGTCCTCTGGGATGGTAAATTCAGCTATGAAATCGGCTAGGACTTGTCCTTGTATGGCCTGTCTCGGAGCGTAAGTAATGTCAAACTGGCTCAGTTCGATGTTCCACTTGAGTAACCTACCAGACGTCTCAGGCCGCGAAAGGACCTGTCGTAACGGCTGGTCGGTGTAAACAATAATGGAATGTGCTTGGAAGTATGGTCGGAGTTTTCTTGATGCAATGACAAGGCAATAGGCCAAATTTTCCAGCTTCGGATAATTTCTTTCAGCCCCAGTTAATCGTTTGCTGACATAGTATACCGGCTTCTGTATCTTGTCTTCTTCTCGGATTAATGCAGCGCTGATAGCGTTTTCTGATATCGCCAAATATACGAACAACTTTTTGTGGTCGATAGGCTTCGACAGGATAGGTGGTGTGGATAGAAGTTGAACTAGTGCTTGGAAAGCGCCCTCGCACTCCGCGGTCCATTCAAAGTTGCATTTTCCTTTTCGGATCAGATTGAAGAAGGGAATGCATTTGTCAGTGGACTTTGAAATGAACCTGCTCAATGCTGCTACTTTCCCATTGAGACTTTGGACTTGCTTTATAGTCTTTGGTGTTTCAAGGTTTCTGATTGCCCAAATCTTTTCAGGATTAGCTTCGATTGCTCGGACATTGACGATGAACCCAAGGAACTTTCCGGATGCAACTCCAAAGTGACATTTCAGTGGGTTGAGCTTCATTTTGTATTCTCGGAGTATGTTGAACATAGTTTCCAGGTCTCTAACATGGTCAGTGGAGAGTCGTGACTTCACAAGCATGTCGTCTACATATACTTCCACGGTTTTCCTGATTTGATTGGCAAACATCCGGTTAACCAATCGTTGATAAGTAGCTCTGGCGTTCTTGAGTCCGAATGGCATAACCTTGTAGCAATAAAGTCTTAGATTGGTCACGAAGATGGTGTGTTCTTGATCGGGTAAATGCATCGGTATCTGATTGTAGTCAAAGTACGCGTCCATGAAGGATAAGAGTTCATGCCCAGCTGTCGAATCTGCTAGCTGATCAATTCTGGGAAGTGGGAAACTATCTTTGGGACATGCTTTATTCAGATCGGAATAATCGACACATGTTCTCCACTTCCCATTCGGCTTTCGGACGAGCACGGGATTCGACACCCATTCAGGATATAACGCATCTCGAATGAATCCGTTCGCCTCAAGCTTTTCTACTTCTTCTTTAAGGGCGGCAGATCTCTCTGGATCCATACCACGCCTTTTCTGCTTGATCGGGACATGCCGCAGGTCAATATTCAACGCGTGGCTCGCGATGTCTGGCGAGATCCCACACATGTCAGAATGCGTCCAGGCAAATACGTCAAGATTTGCCTGCAGAAATTCAACCAATTCCTCTTGAGTTTGCTGGCTTAGCTGAGACCCAATCTTTTCGAATCATCGTCATCGTCAATAAGGACATCAATCGTCAGTTCGGCCGGAGATGCTTGACTTTCTTTAGATTCTCCTTCGTCTTCAGTTTCTCTTGGGTCAAGATCCTTGAGGAATTGGCTGGGGTGCCCGGGCCTAGGCCCGGGCGTTAATTGTCAATTATCAGTAAAACGGACGCAGAGAGATTCCTCTACGCCCTTTCCTTTCTCCTTTCGCTGCGCCTCCCGCAGTTCAGCAACATAACAGGCTCTTGCAGTAGCCTGATCTCCTTAAATGATCCCCACTCCACGATCAGTGAGGAATTTTAAAGTCAAACACCATGGGGCAATGCCTGCCCTGAACTCAGCGATGGCCGGTCGGCCCAAGAAAGCGTTGTAAGGGGAGTTTATGTCCAAAACAGTGAACTGCAACATCTGTACTCTCCGACGTTCTCCAACTCCCAATTCTACTGGCAGTTCCACCGTTCCAGTGGGTATAGTGGCACTTCCGTTGAAACCATGGACTCAAGATTGACAAGGCTTCAAGTCTGCGGCTTCCATCTTCATTTGATCATAAGCTCGGTTGAACAAAATATTCACAGAGCTTCCACTGTCAACTAAGATCCTTTTCATCCAAGCGGAACCTACTTGTGCTGAGATGACCATTGGATCGATAGTGGGAGCTTCGACTTTATCAGCGTCTCTGTTCCTGAACACGATGTCATCCGTCATCGTTTTCTGTTGCTTGGCCGGAGCCCCTTCATCAGAGTTACTATAGCATTCGAAGTCCGCATGCTTGATAGAACTGGCATACGACTCCATTTCCTTCCAGCTTCGATCTGTTGGGTGAGGACCACCACTTATTGTATTGATGACCAACCTTCCGTCTGCACGAGCGGGTCCCTCCTGTCTCTCCTGATTCGGCGCACAATTCTGATTTGATGGGCCCGCACCACCGGATTGCGGCGTTCGTACATACTGATCCAACTTTCGCTCGCGTATCAGTTTTTCAATGAGGTCTTATAATTGTCGACACTCATTGGTGTTGTGGCCATAACTCTCATGGAATCTACAAAACTTTCCTGTTTGGATTTGTCTTTCAGTTGGCGGTTTTGGGGCAGGCTTTTTGTATTGCATGGTATTGCAGGTCCGCAAATACACATTTTCCAACGATGTGTTCAACAGAGTATAATTATCGTACATGGAAGCTCTACGCCGTGGCCCACGATCCTGATCGCGTTTTTTGTTCTGATTCCTATTGTCCCTTTGTTGATTCTGTTTATTTTGGACGTTCAACTGAATTTTTACAGAACTATCTCCAGACTGTTTAACAGCGACGTTACTTTGGATACCTTCGATGTTGGGCCCTGCGTCATCCTGCTTCCTAGACTGTTTCGCATCCTCCCTTCTCAGGAATTGGGCTGCCTTGGAATAGAAACGGTCCAATGACGCAGGTGGTTTCCCAGCTAACCAATTTCCGAACTCGGAATCAGCATCAATCCCCTTAGTCAGTGCCATCAGGATAGAGTTATCGTTGGGATTTCTTATTTCTGCACACGCGACATGGAATCGCTCCAAGTAACGTCTAAGTGTTTCTCCGGGATCTTGCGTAACACTAGACAGAGTGTTAACGTCCGTAGGCCTCGCCACGTGCATACGGAATTGTTCGACAAACTTGGTGGCCATCTGGTCAAAGTTAGAGATGGATCACGGTGGCAAACGAGTGAACCACATGGTAGCGATGCCCCATAGGGAAATGGGGAAACCATGGCATTTTACTGCGTCATCAGCTCTAGCAGCATTCATCAGCCATTCGTATTTCAGGACGTGTTGATTAGGATCGGAACTTCCTTCATAAACTGGCAAAGCTGGCATCCTGAAGTGCCGAGGTGGTTCAGCATATAAAACGTCATCGGTGAAAGGGGTATGACTTCGGGAGATTCCCCAATCGTCATTAGAGAGACCCTGACTTTCATGGATCATTTGGCGGATCATCGCGGGTATATCCGGCGTTCGGGTACTTGGAGCATGTTGTGCCAAGGTGTGGTCGGGTTCCATAGTGCGAGTCTGGACCGGGCGCGGTCGACGTTCCGTGCCTCGCCTCCTTGGTTCAATATCCTCAGGGACATAAGGCTCAGGAGTCTGCTCTCGTTGGTTACGTTGAGGACCAGCTTGGTTTCTAGCATCACCTCCCCGTCCGGCGGTGGTAGTAGCAATGTTGCCGGTAACGTGGTAAGGAGCAGCTTCTCCTCGAGTTGAAGGTTCCGTACGAAGACTAGCGGATTGTCCAGCTCTAGGTTGCCCAAGGTTCGAAGCAGGTTGGTGTCCTGTGGCTTGGGTGTAGCTTACACCTAGCCGTGGACGTGTGGATCTGGTTTAGCCATCGGAGGAGGCTGAACTTTCCGTGGAAGAATAAGAACCTTGGTCTCTTCTAGATCTTCTTCGCCTTTGGCGGTGTAGCTGGTTAGTCAACTCTGTGTTGGCGCGCAGTTGTTCAGTCAGCTGCTGTCGACTTTGGGTCAACTCCTGAAGCAATGTCTGGAATTCTTGCCTAGTGATTGGACCTGACGGATCTGAAGGTCCTGCAGCATTTTGGTTGGATGGTGGCGATTGCACGGGATTTTGTCGGTCCCGTGCTCCTTGATCAGCAGCTGCAGTAGTGGTACGCATGCTCACCATGGTGAGGAGATGAAAGTCCTTTCCTAGATCTGATGCAAATCTGAATAGAATGGAAGGGCTTCAAAAGTCTAGATCTGGATCTTCTTCTTAGATTTATTCAATCCAATATAGGTAGGAGATCCAAAGAGCAGGAGAAAAATTGGTTTTCTTAGTGAAAACACCAAAGTGTTTGTACCAAAATTGGGCACAACGCTCTTTGGAAGTCTTTAAAGAGATAAAGTGAAGAAATTAAATGGAAAAAGAGGAATTATCTAACAAAAACTCCAAATTTCAGAAATGAGAATAATTAAAGTGCAAGGAGACACAAGAATTTAGAGTGGTTCGGCGTATCGCCTACGTCCACTATGAAGTAGTTTGCTTTATTGATCTTTCTTTTGTGTTTACAAGTGAATTCAATGATTTACAGCAGGCAATTATAATTTTCAGCAATGAATTTCGTTGGTAGCAGCAGCAATTGAGTTCAGATCTGAATCTGGCGGAGTCCGGGCATTGGAGATCTCAAAGAGGAAGAAGAACCCCTTTTCTGTTAGCTTTGGGGGTCTATTTATAGGTGTAGGAGGATGGTATTTTGCTCAGATCCCGGGAGACCCTCTCTGGCACGTGACCAGGCCCGTACGCCCAAGCCCGTGAAGTTTCGGTCCGATCCGTGATCGATACGAATAGATTTCGTATCGATCAAGATTTCATCCAATGGAGTCGAAATTTGGCGTGGACATTCTTTTGCATGCACGTAGTCTTCTGTGAAAATTTCATAGCATTTGGACTTGTAGATTGGGAGATATGATCGATACGAAATGATTTTTTCGGTAGGCTGTTTCCTTCGACTCGCTTCCATTCAACTCGGTGACGTGGCGCTTGAATCTCACTCTGCCCTTGATGTTGTTTCGAGCGAGTCGAAATGTTCATCGATTGAGTGAGTCGAAGTGTTCCTATATCGAGCGAGTCGAAGTATGCACTGGTCGAGCGAGTCGAAATGGAGCGTCCTTAGAGGTTTGAGCAGTGGCTTCGCCAATGGAGTCGAAATTGATGGAGTCGATCAGTTGTTCGAATGGAGCGAGTCGAAGAAGGAATCTGAGCGAAGCGAGTCGAAGGAGGTACTTCTGATGGCTGCGCAGCGAGTCGAACCTGAACGACTCGAAGTTGGCCTCTGAGCGAAGCGAGTCGAAGAAGGCAAACAGAGCGAGTCGAAGCGATCACTTGCTGATGGTTGCGAAGCGAGTCGAAGGAAGCGAGTCGACCGGTGATTTATTTTCATCCAACTTTGTATCGTCCATAACTTGAGCATACGAACTCGGATTGACTTGAGATTTGGAACGTTGATTCTCATGGCTTAGCTTGTCATGTCCTACCAATTTTGGATCGATCCGGACTTGGACAAAATTAGTCGATATCCATAGTGAGCCTATGTATAACTGATCTCTAGGACGGGCCGTCGTTGGTCACTAGTCAATTCCTTGGTGTCACGGCCTTGCCAAAAGGCGGGATAACAAAGTCATATTCACTTAAATGTTACTCACTATACCAACTAAAAAACAAAGAACCTAAGTACCCGTGCAACGCACGGGCCATCCACTTATACATAACATAATCAAAGGTATTGGTTATATATATACATATATAAACACACACATATATACATATATATAATTAAAATTAATTCGGTCGGTAATTTTTTACAATTTAAGATCCGAAAGTAAAAAATTATTATTATTTACAAAATACATAACCTAAACAAAAATACTAGTTTAATATATATATATATTATACGTAAATTTATTTTAAATTAAAATTAATTCAGTCATGAGAATTTTTAATTTTGAAACTTTTAATGAATAATAAAATATTCATACATTGTTTAATTTAATTTTGATTCACAAGTAAAACATTTAAAATACTAAATACCATGTTTAAAATTAATAGACAATATTATATATGTATATATATACTAAAATTAATTTAAACAAAAGAAATTTTTTATTGAACAAAGAACAAATTTGCATACATAAATATTATACATATATATATTAAAAGCATATCATATTAAAAAGTATGAACTATATAGATTAATGTTAAGTATTAAACTATTATAAATATAACATGCAATAATTTATACACACGCACAAAAGGTGATGTAGAAGTTACAATATGTAAAGATCGTTGTATAAAAATAAAATGAACTTCACCTAAGAAGCTGTGGCGATATGCCTTTTTTACACCCAAAGAAGACACTTAATACATCCTCGGTAATCATGTGCCGATCATCCAAGTGTCCGAAAGATAGGTCGTGGGGTAAATAAAATAAAAGACAAAGGAAATAAATACAGATTCTTCTCACAAACGTTAGAATTACATATACATCATCATAGAATAGTACATATGGTTACTACAAAATGTTACATCAAGGTTAAGACAAGTACTTCTAATACATAATATACAGTCACACCGAAAATATAGACAACTACGAGATGATGAAGAAAGCTCCTACTCCATACTGCTTCCCAAAATGCTCCAAAGAAACCCGACTACTTGGCTACTCAGAAAATTATGAGTACCCAAGAGTTTAAGGGAAAGAAAAAAGGGTCAGACATGGGTCTGGTGTGAGTAAAGCATAAATTTAACTTTATAAAATCCTTCAAATTAAAGGTATCTCGTATGACCACGCCGCACTTAAACACAAACGGGTTTTTATCTAACGATAACCAAAACATTTCTATATAAAATCCTCTAATATTATCATAATGTCTAGGTTTAAAATTAATATGGAATTATAGTCGAAATTGTTACATTATTAAATTCCAGCATAATAGGTATACAATCAAGTCTGAAGGCTCATATTGGAAAATGGATTCCAACAGTGACAAGGTAAAGAACTACCTTCCATATAGTACACCTCTAGATAAAATGTACCTGGGTCAGACCCTGAACTTGGCCTACCCATGCTGACACAGAACTGGCCTACCCTTGAACTTGGATAGCACCGAATATGATAACCCTTGGATGCGATCAACGACTATAAAGGGATCCCGAAGCATACATAAACTGTAGATATCGCTCTAGATTTGGTGATGATTATACCATAATGGGTGCAACCCACATAGCCCTGCTACATCCACCATGTTTTATCCACCTTCAAGTTGTGAGGCTTGAGGCTATGCATTTACCTTCCTTCTAGCAGACCATCTTGGAATGCTAACATTGCCCTCTAGGCATCCAATGTAATAATGGAACTCATCCATATAAGTTGTTCCGAGATCGAACAAACCTTCAACATTTACTATCTTCCATTTTAAATTCACCCTCAGGAAGAATAGTATAGCTTCATTACATACTTTATAACAATCCATCGCGAATGTTATTAGTTTGGAGTGGTTAGGATAATTTATACTTACTCGGAACCGGTGTCTCCAAACTAAGTGATAATTCATGGCTAACTCAATTCCGATTCTTTTGGAAGTATGCAACCAATATCCGAGTCCTCACCAGGGAACTCTAATATACACAACGTACTACCTGAGTTGAAACAAGTCAAGTTATAAATAGCGGACAATCCGCTACTTAGGGTAATTATATAGAGTTCGCATATGAATAACCATATACTTAATTTAAACAATGACCCATTGATAGGAATTAACCCTCCCATATTTATCATGTTTCCGATATTTTGACCTTACTCTATCCCTCGCCTAGAAATAAATTATATATGTCATAGATAGAGGATCAACGTACTAATCGGATTTTAGTGCTAACTATGGGGCGACTTACTTCCTATAAATGTGCCACTACATTAACTTTGGTTTCATATTAGTTTGAGGTTACTTAAAGGTAATCGATGAAGAAATCCCTAAATTTAAAACATTTTTGAATAGAAAATTAGTTTAAATAAAACCATAATTTTAAAAACAAAGCGATATAATACCCTTATTTATTAATTAAATAATAAATTAAACCCTTATTAAATAATAATTAAATCTTAGTTAAGTTATAATTACAATATTAATTAAATCTAATTAAATCAGTAATTAATTAATAAATAATTTAATCCCCTTTTTATAATTAATTAATTAATAATTAATCTTTAATAAATAGTTAACCCTTAATTATTAATAAAATAATAATTAATTTTTATTAATTAACTAATTAAAATTAACTTAATTGATTAACACTTAGATATTAATTACTTTTATTAACTAATGATTAAGTACTAATTACATAATTAATTAATTAAATAATCATTTGTTAAATAAATAATTAACTAAATAATAACTACCTTTTTAAATACTTAATATAAGTTTTAAAACATTTTCCAAAAATATTTCTAAGTGAAAGCATTTTTAGATTTCGAAAAGAGTTCGTTTTCACGAACTACACTTATAGCGACTATTACTATACGACCCGAAATTTCCAAACTTGAAATTTGTTTTCTAAGTCTTCTTTAAAAAATTAACTTTTGGAAACATTACTACTTTGTAAATATAAAGATGTGGGTTTTGAAACTAAACAAGTTTTAAACTTAAATATATTTTCAAAATTTAAGTCCAAAGTTCAAAACTTTCAAAGAGGGATTTCATAAGTCACTTAAGTTAGCAAAAGTGCGAAATTTATCAGGATGAACAACATATACCGAGATCATAACCAATATCACAACCACATCACAACAACATAATTCCAAACATAAGCAAGATCATACCTTACTAATTTACTACACTTAACTTCCAATTTCAAGTTTATACAACACCACATACAAGCATACTTATATACAACCAAATTACACCTTTTCCAAGTATACTTATGCATACCAATTAAACATCATAACTACTCAAACAAGCATCATATTTCACTAATAATATATATTATTTGTAAAGTTACTAACTTTGAAATAAGAGCGAGCTTTACTCACCAAAAGTGGACTAAACTAAAGCAACTTCCTTTAGAATTTGCACACGGCTTAGATCTTTGGGTTTGCTTGGGAAAAATGAAGTCTTATGGGCTTAAGGGTGGAAAAGTGGTTCAGCCTAGGGGGTATGATGCTTAGCCTTGATTGGATAAGGTGGATGTGGACTTGTCTTATAAGGAGAAGTGGTAAATTGGAAGAAAGAAGCTTAAAACAAGGTTTTATATTTATAAAAGTGAATGAAAATTAGATTTTTAAACTTCAGAATCTAATTTGGAGGCCATGGAAATTTACATAAAAGCTTTAGGAAGAAATTTATGAAATAGAAATGAATTCAAAGTGGTGGAAATGTTAGGAAAATGCCTTATATACTAAGTGCAAAATTCAAATTACCATACCACCCTAAAGTACTTAACCTCCACTAGATTTTTGCCACTTCATTTCTCTTGTCCCCCTCCCTCCAAATCACGTGAAAGATATGTCTCCCCCCATCATTTCAAAGCCAATATGTTTTAATTACATATTGTACTTTGTGTTTGTGAAAGGATGACATTTTTTGACTTCTTTTACATATATATCCTTTTAAACTTATTTAACTTTCATAAGATGTCATATCCTATTTAAATAACTTAAATAAACACACACACACACACAGATATATATATATATATTAAAATGTATTCTAACTTGTATATAAATGTGTGTATATGTTACATAAATGTGCACAATGTTTTCTGACAACTTTTAGACATCGAAAAGTCGAAAATTCGAAAAAACATTTTCTGTCACATTTTCTATTTTTCTTTGAACTAATTATTTTTGTAAACAAAATTTGAAAATGATTTCACCATCATTAATTATTATTTAAAAGAGTTTTATTTTCATTATAATATCTATTATTAAATATTTAAATTAATTAAATATTCGCAAATCAAAGTAATGAAAATCCGGGCCGTTATAAAATTTATTTCACCATCTTTAGTTATTATTCAAAAGGAGTTTATTTAAGTTATAAAATCCATTAATTAGTTAATAAAACATATTTAAATATTCATTATTAAGGTAATTAAATTTTGGTTCGTTACACTCTCTCTCCTTAAAAGAATTTTGTCACGAAATTAGAAAACAAAACGATAACTCATAATAACTCAAAAGGTCATATATTATATATCATGAAATCCATACAAAGGACATACACTAAGCATCCATAACACAATAGTGCATATACTATACATACAACAATGACTATCCCACCATCAATTCTAGATAGGCTTCCCTCATATGATCCACCATCTCCTAAGTACAATCTCAGGGATCCTCACCCCACTGGATCTTTACTAACTTCACCACCTTATTGCGCCGCCTCTTCTCATCCTGATCTACAATATGAACTGGATGTCTAATCATTGTCAGGTTCGGTTCTATCTCCAAATCATCTTGAACCGATGATTCTACAATCAAAGAAGGGTCATGAAATTTTTTTCTCAAATGGGATACGTGGAAAACATTGTAGACCCCCAACAACCTTTCTGGTAATTCAACCTTGTAGGCGAGCAGTCCAATCGTTTCAGTAATCTTTAAAGGTCCAATATACCTGGGTGTCAACTTCCCAGCCCTTCCAAATCGAACAACTCCTCTGATTGGGGTAATCTTCACAAATACGGAGTCTTCAACTTCAAATTCCAAATCTCTTATTCTTTTATCGGCATAACTCTTTTGTCGATCCTGGGATTCCTTCATTCTTCTCTTTATCACTGCAAACTTTTCAGTAGCTTCCCGAATCATATCTGGTCCAGTACTAGCCGATTTCCAGTTTTAACCCAACATGCTGGTGACTTGCATGGACGTCCATAGAAAGCTTCATAGGGAGCTATGTCGATGCTTGCCTGAAAGCTATTATTGTAGGAGAATTCTACTAGGTGGAGATGATCTTCCCACGATTCTCCAAAATCCAGAATACATGCCCTCGGAAGATCTTCTAGAATCTAGTTCACCCTTTCTGTTTGTCCATCTATTTGAGGGTGATATATTGTGCTCAAGCTTAGCTTTGTTCCTAAAGCTACTTGCAACGTCTCCCAAAATTAACTAGTGAAGATGGGATCTCGATCACTTACAATACTCACTGGGACTCCATGCAATCGAACAATCTCCCTCGTATAAATTTCCACCAAAGAAGCTGCAGTTCTTGTCAGCTTTACTGGGATAAAATGAGCACTCTTCATTAGCCGATCCACGATAACCCGTAGACCTTCGTTTCCTTTTTTGGTTTTGGATAAACCATCGCTAAAATCCATTGATATCATCTCCCATTTCCAATCTGGGATTTCCAAGGGTTGAATCAGTCCAACCATCTTCTGGTGATCGCCCTTTATTTGTTAACAGTTCAAACATCTGCTGACTAAGATTGAGACATCCTTCTTTATTCTAGGCCACCAAAATACTCGTTTCATGTCTTTATGCATCTTAGAAACACCTGGGTGGATACTCAATTTGGATCTATGAATTTCGATAAAACTTCTTGTCTAAGGCCATCGACATTAAGGACGTAGATCTTTTATTCAAACATAATATACCATGTTTATCTAACTCAAAAATTGAAGACTGCCCCCCCTGAACATCCTGGATGATCTTCCTTAAACGCTCATCCTCCCTTTGCTTACTAGCAATCCTTTCCAAAAGAGTCGATTTAACTTCCAAGATTGCCTAAACTGCATTCCTACTAAGACCGTCTGCCACAACATTTTCTTTTCCTGGCGTGTAGAGAATATCCAGGTCATAGGCTGCCAGGAACTCCAACCATCATTGTTACCTTAGGTTTAGATCCTTATGAGTAAAAAGGTACTTCAGGGACTTGTGATCTGTGAAGAGTTCGAACTTTTCACCTATTTAAGGTAAGAAATTACTAACTAGAATCCCTAAAGATTAGAAATAAACAAAAGAGGGAAAGAAGGATTCTTACCCAGCAAGTAATGCATCCATATCTTTAACGCAAATACTACGGCTAACAGCTCCAAGTCATGCATTGCATAACTCTTCTCATGAGGCTTTAACTATCTACTTGCATAGGCTATAACCTTTCCATGTTGCATCAACACTGCACCCAAACCAACTCTACATGCATTCGTATAAACAGTCAACCCATCTCCTCCATCAATAATAGCCAAAACAGGGGCACTGGTCAATCTATGTTTTAACTCGAAAAATGCACTCTCACACTTCGGAGTCCACTCGAATTTAACATCCTTTTTTGTTAGCTTAGTTAGGTGAGGGGCAATTTTGGAGTAATCCTTTATGAAATTTCTATAATAACCGGCCATCCCTAAAAAGCTTCTCACTTCTGTGGGATTTTGGGGTCTTTTGAAATCCTGCATAGCAGCTACCTTAGCCGGATCAACTGAGATGCCATAACTCGATACAATATGTCCTAGGTATCTCACTTCAGATTGCCAAAAGTGGCACTTATAAAACTTAGTTTTAAGAACATTTTTCCTTAACGTTTCCAACACAACTTCCAAATGGTGTTTGTGCTCTTCCTTGGTCTTTGAGTAGATAAGAATGTCGTCGATGAAAACTAACAAGAACTTATTCAGCACATCCCTAAAAGCTCGATTCATAAGATCAACGAAAAATGCAGGTTCATTGGTCAGCCCAAAAGGCATAACCAACCACTCATAGAATAAGTCCGGTCCTCTAAAAGCAGTTAAGGGTGTACTATCCTCCGCTACCCTTAAATGATGGAAACCCGTAGCAAGGTCCATTTGGGAAAATACTCTAGCCCCGTGAAGTTGGTCAAACATATCATCTATTCGGGGTAACGGGTACTTAATTCAAATGGTCTGCTTATTTAGTTCCCTATAATTCATGCACAATCTTAACGAACCATCGGACTTAGCTACAAACACTACTGCTAATCCCCAACTTGAACGGCTCGGTCGAATCAATCCCTTCCTCAACAAATCATTGGTTTGATCTTTTAACTCTTGTTTCTCTCTCGAGGCCATTTAATATAGAGGTTGAATAATATGTCTCACACCAGGAACTAGCTCAGTACGAAATTCAATTTCCCGATAGGGAGGCAAACTGCTAATCGGCTCAAAAATATCAGGAAAATCTTTATCATCTTCTATTGATCCTAACTCTTCCTGGGATGATTCTATGGTATACAAGAAACTATGAAATAATTTGCTAGGCTCATTACAAGGCACCACCACCAAACTTCCTAGTTTGGTTACCAAAGATATTGTTCTTCTAACATAATCCATAATGGCTCTATTCTCTGCTAGCCAATCTATACCAAGTAAAGTATCAAATCCCTTAAAATCTAGAACAAACAAGTTGCATGAAAAGTAGTGGGTAAGGTATGAAGCTCGCACATCTTTACAAACCATACATAGATTAGTTACGCCTCCTATGGGGTTTGACACACAAAGAGGATTTTCTATGATTTTAGGGGAAAATTGAATTTTTCTAACCAAATCAAGAGAAATAAAACTGTGGGAAGCCCCAGTATCAAACAAAACTCTAAAAAAACTCCATTAATAATTAAAGTGCCTTCCAAGACTCCCTTCCCTTTCACAGCTCCCGAAGTTGAGGGTTCGTCCTTGATTGCATAAACTTTGGCCTGTTGTCCTTTCTTTAATATTGGAAAATCCTTGACCATGTGCCCTGGCTATTGACAATTATAACAAAGCATCTTTTGATAGATAGGTCCTGCCTGCCGACAAACTTTAGAAGTATGTCCCTTCTGTTTGTAGTTAATGTTATCCCGCCTTTTGGCAAGGCCGTGACACCAAAGACTTGATTAAAGACAAAGGACATTTCGTCTTGAAAGCCGGTTATACACAGGTATACTATGGATGTCAAATTTTACCCGAGACCAGGTCGGGTTACAATTGATAAGACACGTCAAGCAAAGTTGTAGAAACCAAAATTCCAAATATCAAGTCAATCCGAGATCGTACGCTCAAGATATCATCGACGCAGGTGAAGGACATAGACTTGAGTTCGTCTCCCTATGGTTCGAATCCCCTAAGATCGAATCCATCAAGTTCGACTCCAACGAAATTCCCCTGATTGCTTCGAATCCATGAGAAGTGCTTTAGCCTTCAACTCCATCAAACATGCTTTCACTTCGAATCGTACGAAGTAGAAGACCTTCGAATCCATCGTCCCTGCATTAGTTTGAAGCCATGAGGAGTAACCTTGCTTCGACTCCGTCGAAGAAAACCATGCTTCGAGTCCACCAGGAGTGAGCCATAGTTCGAACTCATCCTCATATGCCTTGTTTCAAATCCATCAAAGCCTTTCCTGCTTCGAGTCCATCAAGGGAACACCCTTCGAATCCATGAAATGGAAGAAGCTTCAATTCCATCCTATGATTACCTTCAGGTCCATTACCTCGAAACCATTGAGCATCCCCATCTTCGAATCCAGTTAGCAGTAGAGTCTTCGTATCGACCGACTATGGAACGCTCAGATCGATACGAAGGGAACGTAAGTTCGAATCCACTACTTCGAATCCTCTAAGTCACAGCAGCTAAAAACATGGATTCAACCCAGTCAACTTGGAGTGAAGGTAGGATCGATATGAAGAAAGCGCGCCACGTTAACAATGCCACGCGCGAGACCATCGAGTCGACCCTATCGATTCGAAGGGATCGATTCGAACCAAGCTAATCAACTAAAAATGCAATCTTGAATTGATCATAACTTGAGATCTATAAGTCCAAATGCCATGAAATTTTCTCAGAAGCTTGAGCACATGTTGAAGAATGTTCACACCAAATTTCAGCTCGATTGGACAATTTCTTGATCGATTCGAACATAGCTTCGAATTGATCCTAAAGTGGACCCGGATTTCCAGAAAGCGGGCATGTGGGCCCCTTGACGTACCAGAACTGGTCTCCCCTCAGTTTAGGCGAAATATCAGTCTCCTACACCTATAAATAGAGCCCCTGGTCATTCAGAAAAGAGGTTGGATAATTCTAAGAGCTAAAGAGCGCCCAGACTCTGCCAGATTTACTCAGAATCGCCACGGTTGTCTTAAATTCAGACTTAGCTCACGAAACCAGTTGTACTACATTGTAAGAAATTGTAATCTTCGAGTGTCGAGCAATAAAATCATCAAACTTCATAGTGGACGTAGGCTAAAACGCCGAACCACTCTAAATCGCTTGTCTTTGCATTTTACCTTTCTATTATTTGGAGTTTTTGTTAGATAATCCACAGTATTAAATTTCATTCTTCGCGTTTATCTCTTCAAAGACTTCCAAAGAGTGTTGTGCCCATTTTTGGTACAAACAGTTAAAACGTTTAATATCTTTGAAATGGTTTCCTTGATCTCCTCCTATAGGTTTACGCTTTCCCTGCTTCTTCTTCCAGTTTGGATTAAACTTCCTTTTATATGGGTTAATTTTATCTCCGCCGGTTGCTGCTGCTGGCTTTTTCTTCAAAAGCACTTCATACCTTAAGGCTATATCAACTAAATCCACAAACGATTCCTCCACATCAGCTGTCATCTTTTCATGGAACTCTTCTATCATACCTAATATGAACATCTCATTTATCTTTAATGGTGTATCAATAAGTCTCGGGCCAAAATGGGATAATTCATTAAACTTGGACTCGTATTCAACTACTTACATGTCTTCCTGCTTGAGATCCATGAAACTTCTATATAATCGAGTTCTGCCCGCAGCTGGCATGAATTAGTCTTCGAATACTTCTTTGAATCTAGCCCATGAGAACTCATCTTCTAGAACATTTGCGATGAGAGAATCCCACTATGCAGTTGCACCCTCTTGCAATTGCCATGATGCCAAGAACCATTTCTTATCATCAGAAATGTCCAAACCTTTGAAAATCTTCACACATGACCGTAGCCAAGCTTGTACTTCAATGATGGATTCAATACCCTTGAAAGGTTTTCCTTCTAGGCATTTGTAGTCCTTGCATAGAGTTGCGAAGTTTACTCGAGGCTGCACTGGAGCTACTGCCTCAACAGCTATTCCAACCCTTCTAACATTCGGGGTTCTTCCATTTGTGGTTGTTGTGCTACTATTTCCCCTTCCTCATCCCCTTCTCGTACTCATTCTTACTACCTGAATAAAGTAAGATATCCTTATAATACACGGACGGGATTATCATAGGAAAAAGAGCATAAAAACAAATATAAATGCTGATCAGAACAACATAGAAACGCACTTTCAAATACTGAACTCATTCCGGGGTACTACTAACCCTATCTCTAATGAGTTGACCCCAAACAAGGCCAAGGTGTTCACTCAACCTAAGCTCTGATACCAAATGTGGCGATATGCCTTCCTTACACCCAAAAACGACACTTAATACATCCTCGGTATTTATGTGTCGATCATCCAAGTGTCCGAAAGACAGGTCGTGTGGTAAAGAAAATAAAATACAAAGGAAACAAATACAAATTCTTCTTACAAATGATAGAGTTACATATACATCATCATATAATAGTACATATGGTTACTCCAAAATGTTACATATGGTTACAACAAGTACATCTAATACATAATATACAATCACAACGAAAATATAGACAACCACGAGATGATGAAGAAAGCTCCTACTCCATACTGCTACCGAAATGTTCCAAAGAAAACTGACTACTTGGCTACTATAAAAATTCGAGTACCCAAGAGTTTAAGGGAAAGAAATAAAACTCCAGGTTAGACATGGGTCTAGTGTGAGTAAAGCATAAGTTTAACTTTATAATAACCTTCAAATTAAAGGTATCTCGTAAGACCACGCCGCACATAAACATGGATGAGTTTTTACCTTACGATAACCAAAACATTTCTATATAAAATCCTCTGACATTATCATAATGTCTAGGTTTAAAATAAATATGGAATCATAGCCGAAATTGTTACTTTATTAAATTCCAGCATAATAGGTATACAATCAAGTCCAAAGGCTTATATTGGAAAATGGAATCCAACAGTGACAAGGTAAGGGACTACCATCCGTATAGTACACCTCTAGATAAAATGTACCTAGGGTCAGACCCTGAACTTAGCCTACCCCTACTGACACAGAACCGGCTTACCCTTGAACTTGGATAGTACCGAATATGATCACCCTTGGTTGAGATCAACAATCATAAAGGGATCCCGAAGCATACATAAACTGTAGATATCGCTCTAGATTTGGTGATGATTATACCCTAATAGGTGCGACCCACATAGCCCTGCTGCATCTACCATGTTTTTGCCACCTTCAAGTTGTGAGGCTTGAGGCGATGCATTTACCTTCCTTCTAGCAGACCATCTTGGAATGCTAACATTACCCTCTAGGCATCTAATGTAATAATAGAATTCATCCATATAAGTTGTTTCGAGATCGAACAAACCTTCAACATTTACTATCTTCCATTTTAGAATCACCCTCAGGAAGAATAATATAACTTCATAACATACTTTATAACAATCCATCACGAATGTTATTAGTTTGGAGTGGTTAGGATAATTTATACTTACTCGGAACCAATGTCTCCAAACTAAGCGATAATTCTCGGCTAACTCAGTTCCTGTTCTTTTGGAAGTATGTAACCAGTACCCTAGTCCTCACCGAAGAACTCTAATATACACAACATACTTCCTGAGTTAAAATAGGTCAAGTTATAAATAGTAGACAATCTGCTACTTAGGGTAGTTATACAGAGTTCGAATATGAATAACCATATACTTAATTTAAACAATGACCATTGATAGGAATTAACTCTCTAATATTTATCACCTTTCCAATATTTCGACCTTACTCTATCCCTTGCATAGAAATAAATTCTAGATCTCATAGATAGAGGATCAGCCTACTCGTCGGCTTTAATTTCTAACTATGGGGTGACTTACTTCCTATAAATGTGCCACCATATTAACTTTGGTTTCATATTTTTTTGAGGTTACTTAAGGGTAATCGACGAAGAAATCCCTAGATTTAAAACATTTTTGAAACAAAAAAACAGTTTAAACAAAACCAATATTTTAAAAACAAAGCGATTTTAAACCCTTATTTATTAAGTAATAATAAATTAAAATCTTATTAAATAAAAATTAAATCTTAGTTAAGTCTTAATTACAATATTAATTAAATTTAATTAAATCGGTAATTCATTAATAATTAATTTAATCCCCTTTTTATAAATAATTAACTAATAATTAATCTTTAATAAATAATTAAAAATAATTAACCCTTAATTTATAAATAAAATAATAATTAACTTTAATTAATTAACTAATTAAAATTAACTTCATTGATTAACGCTTAGATATTAATTACTTTTATTAACTAATGATTAAGTACTAATTATTTAATTAATTAAATACTCATTTGTTAAATAATAATTAATTAAATAATAATTACCTTTTTAATTACTTAATATAAGTTGTAAAACAATTTTCCGAAAAGATTTCTAAGTGAAAGCATTTTTAGATTTCGAAAAGAGTTCGTTATTACGAACTGCACTTATAACGACTATCGCTATACGACCCGAAATTTGCAAACTTGAAATTTGTTTTCTAAGTCTTCTTTAAAACTTTAACTTTTTGAAAACATTACTACTGTAAACATAAAGATGTGGGTTTTGAAACTAAACAAGTTTTGAACTTAAATATATTTTCAAAATTTAAGTCCAAAATTCAAAACTTTCAAAGAGGGATTTCATAAGTCGCTTAAGTTAGCAAAAGTGCGAAGTTTATTAGCATGAACAACACATACCAAGATTATAACCAATATCACAACCACATCACAACAACATAATTCCAAACATAAGCAAGATCATACCTTTCTAATTTACTACACTTAACTTCCAATTTCTAGTTTATACAACACCATATACAAGCATACTTATATACAACCAAATCAACACCATTTCCAAGTATACTTATGCATACCAATTTAACATCATAACTACTCAACATGCATCATATTTAACTAACAAATATACATTATTTGTAAAGTTACTAACTTTGGAATAAGAGCAAGCTTTACTCACCGAAAGTGGACTAAATTAAAGCAACTTCCTCTAGAATTTGCACACGACTTAGATCTTTTGGTTTGCTTGGGAAAAATGAAGTCGTATAGGCTTAAGGGTGGAAAAGTGGTTCGGCCTAGGGGGTATGATGCTCGGCCTTGATTGGATAAGGTGGATGTGGACTTGTCTAACAAGGAGATGTGGTAAATTGGAAGACAGAAGCTTAAAACAAGGTTTTATATTTATAAAAGTGAATGAAAACTAGATTTTTAAAGTTATGAATCTAATTTGGAGGCCATAGAAGTTTAAACAAAATATTTAGGAAGAAATTTATGAAATAGAAATGAATGCAAAGTGGTGGAAATGTTAGGAAAATGCCTTATATACTAAGTGCATAAATCAAATTACCATACTGCCCTAAAGTACTTAACCTCCACTAGATTTTTTTCCACTTCATTTCTCTTGTCACCCTCCCTCCAAATCACGTGAAAGAAATGTATCCCCCTTCATTTCAAAGCCAACATGATTTAATTACATATTGTACTTTGTGTTTGTGAAAGGATGACATTTTATGACTTCTTTTTACATATATATCTTTTTAAACTTATTTAACTTTCATAAGATGTCATATCATATTTAAATAATTTAAATAAGCATATATATATATATATATATATATATATATATTAAAATGTATTCTAACTTATATATAAATGTGTATATTTGTTACATAAACGTGCACAACGTTTTCCGACAACTTTTAGACATTGAAAAGTCGAAAAATGATTTTCGGACGTATTTTCTATTTTTCTTTGAACTAACTATTTTTGCAAAAAAAAATTGAAAATGATTTCACCATCATTAATTATTATTTAAAAGAATTTTATTGTCGTTATAATATATATTATTTGAATATATAAAATTAATTAAATATTGGCAAATCAAAGTAGTGAAATTCTTTGCCGTTACAAAAACAATTTCACGATCTTTAGTTATTATTTTAAAGAAGTTTGTTTGAGTTATAAAATCCATTAATTAGTTAATAATAATTATTTAAATATTCATTGTTAAGGTAATTAAATTTTGGGTCGTTACAGAAGCTTTGCCTTTAGTTCAAGCCTTGATCTAGTTGGCCTTATTGGTCTCTCAGATCTACACCCTCTATTGCATACAGATAATGTGCTAACACCAGATCTAGATTGTATTGTATGATTGTCAATGAATAGAGTAAGGAAATGAATGGGGTTGAGGGGAGGAGCTTGTGGCATATAGATAGAAAAGATAGGAGAAAAGTTAAATTGAAAATGAAGGCTGAAAACTGACTATATATAGTGTGGTCTAAAGAGAAATACCTGGCATAATTCTCACTTACCCATTTAAACACAAAGCCACCTTTACCGTTATATATTGCCGCATGGAATAAGGTCCATGATGGACCAAAATACATACTCAACCCATTAATAATTTATTTAATATAAATCCAATTTAAAATTTTACCGATACCGAATATTGATACACACGCATATAACTTTTATATATGTACCTAATAAATTACTAACTGCACCCCCAATAATTCTAGAGGAGATTCTATTTTACTAAACACACCCCACACAATAAATACGATAATAATTATTATAATGTCACAAAAATAATTGATTTACTTAATTTATAACTATTATCAATCAATTAAATCAGGCGGTATTTTGGATACCGAATAGATTCAATTACGCGACTCATAGGTGTGAATTTAACCAGCGATTAATATTTAAACAACTTAAATACTAATATTCACATATTACCTTAACTAGTGGTGTGACAATTTGACTTAATCATAGCTACAAATCTCATCCATAAAATTCAGTTTTACAAATTCAAGTGGTACCTATTAGTAACGATTATTTACACAATTCTCTTTGTCAACACTATATCACATTATAATTATGGAATTTAGTTTTGGTCAAAATTCTAGTATCATCCACATTCATTATTAACCATATTACTCTAGGTAAAGATCTTGACTTCGGGTTGACCGTAATACTAACCCCAACAATCGAGGAGATGAGTTCTTTATTGAACAGTGTTTCATTTTCAATACTTCAACTTAGACCCAACTATAGTCATTTGATGGATATCATGCCATGATTTAACTATAATCAAAGTGGATTTTCCACATTAAAGTTCAATAGAAATCTTAAGTAGAGAGAACTGTGTGATATAGTCACTTCAAGAATTCATGTTTTTCCCAGTTGTTATCAACAATAAGAAACTCTTGGACGAGTCATTTCATAGTTATCTAATAACTATAAGTATGTAACCTCTTAGTGCCACCAACAGCCATGAGTAATACACTTCCCAACATTTGGAGAGTGTAATGTACTCTGGTCTCGACAAATGTATCACTATTCTTTCTCAAAACATCTTGACTGAGAATATTTAAAATAATATGTTATTTAATATTATGATAGTTTTCTCATAATTATGACTCATTGTAATTGTTATCATATATATCTTTTAAGCATTTTCTATTAAATATATTTAAATTAATTAATTAATTAATATATCGTAGTATAAAAAATATATAGAAGAAAACAAACACCTTGAATGAGATATCTTAGGGTTAATAATTTATACTAAATTATATAATTGGCCCAAGGGCATACTCCTTACTCTATCAGACAAATATTCAGAATTTTTTTAATATAGTTTGATTGATGAATTAGTATGCCATTAATACTATGCTCGATTAGTAGGCTAAGACTTTTTTTTTTCAAGATCATTCATTTTAGATTCTTTCTTTAAATAATTTATTGTTCCATCAATCTCTTACGAATTCCCAACTAAATTTATATCATTAATAAAAACTACTAAAACAACAAGTAGATTTTTTTATAAAGACACGTGGATAAATGAAATTATTTTTATATGCAGCTTTTACCAACTATTCACTAAGACGGTTATACTACATTCCTCCGGATTATTTCAAACCATACAATGATCATCTCAGTTTTAAAGAGTACATCGACTTTAATTTTACTTCGGGCAACTTATATCCATTTAGGATTTTTATGTAAATATCGATATCTAATTCAACATAAATATAAGATGTCACAACACCAGTTAGTCTTATATCTAGTTTTTCAGAAACTGCAAGGCTTCAAATATTGAAATGTTATGATATCCATAATAAGAGATTATGTTTCTTTAAAGTCAATACCTGGTCTCTACAGGATACCTTGTGCAACAAGTCATGCCTTATATCTCATAATTTTGTTTTTAGCATTTCATTTTCTAATGAATACCCATTTATAACCTACTGGTTTAACATTTTCTTGTGTTTTCTCTATTAGTCCAATCACACTATGTTTTTCGAGTGAATCTAGTTTAACTTGGGTAGCATCTTTCCATTTTGGGAAATTATGTATTTTTCGACATTCAGTTATGATAGTTGGTTTGGTATTGTTATTCTCACTATAGTCATGACTATCGGTTATTTCAGTAGCTACTAACTGATAATACGCCGTTGATAATTACTTTACTTTGGTCCTATTTTTATCAATAGTTCGTATAAAATACTGAGGTCTCATTATTATTAGGTACTATTTTACTTTAGGAAGCTTGTTATTTCTTCAAGGATAATAGTTCTGTTACTACCATTATTGATTCTGAAGGCATAAAGGCATGACGACAACAATAAAGGTGGAGTCGAAGGATTTCATAGACAAAGGAAGTGTTAAATTAAAGAAAAGCAAGCCAATGGCTAAGGCCTACAATGATGCTATATACCGTTGGTGCCGCCTATCATCAATAAATCACTATACTTCATCAAGGTCGTGATATCGGAAGATAACATAAAATAAGCCATCAATGTGATGAAGGCATCATATAATATTGATGCTGCATCCTATATTATTGATGCTGCATCTTATTAATGTCGCATGTCGTCAATAGCAATTGTTAAGTGCTAAAAGATTGAAGCATGTCGTAAGTCATCAATATGATTGGAGATGTCATATATCTTCGATGTCGCGACTCATCCATATCGCATTCACTAGTAAATGATACTGCATGAAGCTGATGTCATTACTTATTAATGACGTCTCTATTCAATGTCACATCTCTTTAATGCCCGCTTATCATCCATGCCACACTTAATCAATGCCGCATTAATTCCATGCTGCATTCCATCAATATAAAAATAAAGGTAGGCCACCGCATGCCAACGATATACAAGAGCATATCGCATGTCACCAGCACGATAAAGGATGTCGAATTCCTTAATTTTTGGGGATGATGTCAAAATCTATCAAGCTGCATGCAATCAGGATGATGATGTCATAATCCTTTAACATACCAAAGGATGTCGTGAATCATAAAATAAAAGCAATATCCCAAGCACCATCAAGATGGACCTTGATGCCGAAGATCAAGCATGCCGCATTGGCATGTGACATCCATGATGTACCTTTCGTGACATCCATGACGTACCTTTCTACCCCTATAAATATGTACCGAGGGGCATGAAGGAGGGGGTGGTCAATTCTTTTCTCATTTTCTACTTTTTAAACTTTGTAACCCTAAATCAATTTGGGGATTTTAGTGCCAATTGTAACTTTGCAAACCTTATTACAAAGAAGGACTTGTACATGTACAATCGCATAGTATGTTGAATAAAGAGACAAGATTGTTGGTTTATGATTCTCAAGCACATATAACTTCAATGTGATCATTGGCTTCACTATTGAACATTTTGAACTCTTGACTTTGGAAAATAAGGTCTTGGATATTCAACTGCTTCATAGCATACTTGTGATTTGATCATAACTTGTTTCAAATTCCTAGTTATGATTTCGATGTTAATATGGATTCGACATTGAGCACGTGCCTTCATAGCAAGTGACCTAGGACTACTAAAAATTATACTCCACCGAGTTTCATTTTCCTTACACTTTTTGGGTGTTAGCAAAGAAATTCGTTAACATTTTGATGCTACAAGGAGGGCTTGAACCTCCATCTTTGATTAACCTACAAGTGGAACTACCCTTAACCTACATATATATAGGACTTAAAGGATATGTCCTAACCAAGCTTATCCTATTAAGGAGCTATTCCAAATCATGTCCAACCTCATTTGGATAATGACTATCTCTAAGCAAGGATTTTCTGAGCCTCGAGTAGCTAGGCCAACCTACCAAATCACTAGTGATCCTCGATTTGATGAATAGCAAGTACTAAAGATGTTAGCGCTACATATCATGGAAGATAAGAGAAGGCAAGTAACTCCTTATGATCCAAATAAATGAAGCTTAAACCCAGTTTATATAGGGCCTATACCAATCTTTGGTTTGGGAAAGAAAGATAACATCTTCATATAGATGAGAAAGAGAATTCAATTCCAAGTAAGTGGTACCATCTTTGAAAGATAAATAACAAAAGACTTTGACCAATTCACCAAAAAATGGAAGAATGTGCTTAATCGTTCCATAAATTGAATGAGACTGAAAGCTCTTTAAAGAGAAAGTTTGCTACAGAGGCTAAAGGGCCTATCACATACAAAAAAGCTAAGTGGAAATCAAGGGAATCGTTATCCAAAAGTCCACGGCTTTCTAAGAACTATTCTCTTACTGCTTCTTATGACGATATTTACCTCTTAACCAAGGAATGGCTAAACTATTGGCAATCTCAAAAGAAAAGACCAAAGAATGAAAAAAATCTTGGAGGAAAATATTTTCATTATCACCGCTCAAATGGCCATGACACTAATCAATGTCGAAGCTTGGAAGGGATTATCAACAATTTCCTAGGACAAGGGAAGCTTAAAGAATTTGCAAAGAGATGTTGAACATGTCGACAATACAGAAAATGAAACAAGTATATCTATTGGATCAATCATAAAAAGGAGCAAGAATCTCCTAAAAACGAAAACCCAAAATCATTGCCTATGAGATAATAAGGGGCAAATAATGTCTTTGATCTTGCCATAAGGGCCTAGCCAATGCACCTCCTAGAGTGAGGTCAGAGTAAGCCTTTTAGTCACTCCAGAAATGGCCCAGCTAAAGCATCTGCAAGCCTTCGGTCCCGCCTACATGGCCTGGCCGGAGCGCCTCCTAGAAGAAGGACGGAGTAAACCTCTATCCCGCCTAAAATGGTTTGGTCAAAGCACCGAACCAGCCTTTAGTACTGCCTATAAAGCCTGAATGAAGTGCCTTCTAGAAGGAGGTCGGGAAGTCTTTGGTTATGCTTAATATAGCTAACAAAACGCATAGAATGAAAGACATAAATAATCACCCAAGACAGTGATAAAGGGTGCGATCCAAGTTGAGATCATTACCTAAAGATGGTAACAAAGAAATCATTTAAAGCCTAAATCACTATCTGAAGAGTAGTAAGAGGCAGTCTTATAGAGGAAGGTCAAATCAAACCCGATCCTAAAAGCAAATCAAACCCGATCCTAAAGAAGTATTGAAGTCGTCTTCTAGAGAAAGATCAAATACAAAAGCAAATCAAGCTCAATCCTAAAGAAAGATTGAAGCGGTCTTCTAGAGGAAGATCAATTGAAAATGAGCCATTCGTGCTCCAAAGCAAATTTCTAGAGGAAGATCAAGTCAAAAATGAACTGTTTGTGCTCCAAAGCAGAAATCAAGCAATCTTCTAGAGGAAGATCTGTCAAATATAAGCTATTATGATTCCGAGAAAGCGGGAATCCTCCGCTAATGCAAAACAAAATATTTTTTCTAGATGAATTTTTTGGTCTTCTATTCAGATTATTATTACTAGATAATTTTTTGGTCTTCTATTCAGATTATTGTTGCAAGAAAGGATTTTTGGCCTACTATTCAGGTTATCATTAATAGATAAATTTCTGGTCTTCAATTCAGATTATAATTATCATTAGATAATTTTATGGGCTTCAATTCATGTGCCATTATTTCTAGATGATTTTTGGTATTTTATTCAGATTATTACACCAGATGGTTCTCTAGTCTTCCGTTCATGATTCAATCAATATCTTTACCTATTATGGTAATCAAATCGAGTTTAATACCTATTATGATTCTGATTCAACTTTCTTATTAAAAGAATAGGAATATCTACTATTAAGAAAACTATTGGATGCTTATTAATGAAGAAGCAAACTCTTACATCAAGAGCAAATTTATGGTCTTCACACCAATTAAGATTCTGAATGCTCAATTAGCAAGGCTTCTGGTTCACTTAAGAAGCATAATATTGGTATATAATTTAAAGGTTCAAAATGCAGAGAGGAAGACTATGCTCAAAATAACAACAACAAAGCATAAGACTAAAATTGAGAAGCTAACTGTAAGTCTCAGGCAAATACAAAGAGTAGAATTCAAAATATCAACCTTTCAGGTATGAGTTTATTTATCATGTAATACATTATGTGCATGAATGATGGGAACAAAAGATTGGATAACAAGTAAGTCCAATTAAAAAGTTTACAAATGATTCTCCATTGAGAGCTAAAATCTTAGTTCAGTTTCTTTAAATCTTCAGCAATCAAAGACTAATAGATTATATAACGAATTACTACATTTAAAAATTGTTTAAGCTTTTTTTCTTCCTTGCGAATAATATTTGCATCTTCAATTGAATTGATTTGAATTTTCAGTACATGACCGAGTACCTTGTTGGCTCCATTGAGAAGCTAAATATTGCTCTTTAATTTCTCAACCTCGTGCTCGAAAGTGTGTTTTTTACATTCGAGTCTCTCAACTTTATCCTCATAAGTAATAAGACGAGTAGAAACCTTATCACTCCATTGCTTGTTCAAAAATTGAATGCATTCAAATCTAACTCTTTGGCACCATCTGGCGATTTCTCCATCATCCAAGCCCAAAGGAAGGTTTAACAAAGCAAAAAACTTTTCTTGACCAATCAAATGGGTAGGAGTATGAAGGCTGGATTCACCTCAACTCGTAATAAGTTCTAAAGATTGGCAATATGCTTGACTTTTCAGTACCTACATCTTAAGATCGATCGCCTTTTGTTGTAATCACACAATTTCCGCATCCGCTTCAACACTTTGGACAAAAAGTCTAGATTGACAAATTATGTCTATCTTCCCTTTCAGCTCTTGGATTCTACCGTCCCTCTCTTTAATCTACTTCTCTAAATCATAAGTCATCTCTTTAAAACTATTAAATGTAGATCTTAATTTGTAATATTTTTCATGTCATTCTTACACATCTGAATTATCCGAAAATCGAAAACCAGAGTGCCTTGAGAAGAGAGTTTCTTCTCGCATTCTACCCTAAACCTGTCTTTAATAGAATCAAGTCGAGCAAGGTATCTAAGTCGCTAGATGAGTGTCAACTATTTTTCCTAGCGATAAAAGAAATTAATACACAGAAAGTATTTTCTTTATAAACGACAAAGGGTTACAACTTAAGCAAATTCAGAATTACATCATTGCTGTATACAATTAACTCTTAAAGTTTTGAAACAACAGTTTTTGCCCTTTTAAATGACCCAATAGACAAGGTAAAGGTGGAATCAAAAGAAGGTTTAATCACTTCCAGGGTATTAACCGGAGGGAATTGATAATAGTCCCATTTCCTAGTTGGAGGGCTGGTGTGACCAGATAGAATTTAGCGTGATAAGTTTGAATTTCACTAAGTAGTTTATCCTTCTCATCACCTAAGAAATCAAAACAAAAGTGAGGTAATCATGTATAAAAATTTTGTAGATCTCTAAGAGAGCAATGTTTTGCTAACTAAAATGTTCTGAGAGTTAAGTACTTTACTTTAAAATCCCTCTTTAACTTTATAAATTTACTCAAGAGTTCCATGGGAACAATACTACTTGAGGATTCCTTAATTTGTATAACACATGAAAAATAAACTAAGAATAAAGAGACAAAGGTGATAAAAATTATAAGCTACTTGAATTACAAATTACAGCCATACAATCAGTTAGGTTCATATAATATTGATCCCTAATAAAATTCAAAAATAGATCTCTCCTTACTATACTTAATCTTTCGGGAGAAAGAGTATTATGAGAAAGAGGAATGGTAGCAACCTTAGGAGGAATCCAACAAGCCCTAGGATGAGGGTCGCTTCCATGATCGTCTAAATATCTTTTATGAAGATGCCTAATCAAGCCCCCGCTTTTTCCCCTAAATAGGGAAAGTCGGTGAGAACATTTCTAGAATAAATTTTATAGAGAAACTCTACTAGGGCTTCCTTATCGTCAATAAGCATCCAGAACAGAGTCATAAACTTTGCATTTTCTCTCATAATTCTATGCTGGTGAATACGAGCTCTTTTCAAACAAGGGATAGCTTGCTTTTCCTTAAAGAACTTTATTTAAACGCGCAGCATTAGCAAAAAGGCGCTTGTATTTGTCAGAAAGTTTATTAAGTTCATCAACTAATCTATCAACTTCTCTATGCGATCGACATACTTCCCTTTGACTCTTTTCATATAAAGTCTCATAACAATACTTGGTCTTTCTCCTTAATTAAGATAATAATTTTATTAACTAAATACCACTTGGAAACTTTAAACATTTAAATAGCGAATTCCATACCTAAGAGATGGGAACTTGGGAAGTTGAAACTTGAGTTTTTCCTCTGGACCAATGAATAAGGGAAACACTATCTTTTAAAGGGGTATCCTTCCTTATATCATCTTAAGGATTAGAAAATTCAAAAAATCACGTATCATGTGCAGATAAACCTAAATTAGGATCACCTGATCTACTTCCACTATCTTTTGGTCTTGAAGGACCCTTTCCGTTGCCGTTACCACCACCATCATCATCATGACCATCACTATCATCATCATTATTGTCATTATCATTGTCTTCTTCCTCCTCGAAATATGTCTCCTCTTCAGGCAGGGGTCATAAAAAGTTATAACTTTTTTAGCATCGACCATCTCTTCGAGGGAAAACTCTTCTTGAAATGACCCCTGAGCTCTCCTCAGTATGAGGATAAACATTCTTAATCTTTCATTCCAATCTGGGAGGAAGGAAACATTTTTTTAATTTTATCGCCCTATGCCATGAGCAAGGCATTTTCATAGCACTTCTTGGTAATCTTGATAAGAGCGTTGTTAAGGAAAAAGTATAATTTCTCCTTGGCATCCCTGATAATTTTGTTTGAATAAGTCAGGATACTGCTCTTCCTTTTCTACCTATCCTTTAAAGATTTATTCTTGCCAGCTAGCTCGGCCTTCTCTTTGGTGGCCTTATCAAGGTCCGCCTTCAGTCTTTTCACTTCTTACTTCAATAACTGTTTAGCTTTCTTTTCCTCGTCAAGGGAGGATGCGAGTTTGTATTTTTTAGAAACTACCTCATCCCTTGCTATAGTAATATAAATTATACTATTGTTAAGTAAGGAGATTTGTCCCTTAAGCACGACCACTTCATTAGATGGCTCTTGAGAAACCTCTGGGAGGAAGGTTATATGCTTGGCTGTTTATAATAAGTAACAAGACTAAGTCAGAATAAGAAATACCAAGCTAAAAGCCTAGATTAACTGAACAAAAGAAATGTATATTGATAAGAGCCGTATAATAATGATGAAAAGAAGATCCTTAGAATAGATCGAAGGCTGCAGTGGCCTGAGAGAAACCAATGAAGGAGATTGGGCAGCCAATCGATGAAAATCATCAAAACTCATCACAGGAGTTTGAGCCTCCGAAGGAAGAGAATCATTTGGAGAAGGAAACGGCCCGAGCTCATCATATATATGGTGAAGGGCTATTGGAGAATCAGGAAGAGAAATGTTAAGAAGGGGATCCGAAGAGTGAGCCACCTCAGTTGATTTTTGAATTATATGTCCAGGAGAATCCAGATTTGCAACATTGGGGCTTGAATCAATATTAAAATGTTCCTCCTCGTCCACAACAACAAGGGTATAATCACCACAAGCTTAGGTCTTTTACTCGTGGGAGGAGGTGAAGTATCAACAAGAGCGACAGTGCTCGCTTTTCTTTTAAGCGGTTCAACTGCCTTAGCAACAAAATCTTCAATAAGGACAGATTTACTCGATCCGGTTAAGGTAGGAGCATCATCCTTGATCTCCTTTTTCTTAGAAGAAATAACGAGTGTAGAAGATCCTAAATCAAAGAAAGAAGCTTATGAGATAATAACATAAGAGATTCCATACAAGTAGTAATGAAAACTTACTAGAAGATTTGAGTTGAACTGGAGAAGAAGAGGAGAAAGTTTTTCGATTACTAATGGCTGATGATCATTTCCCTTGGGCTTTCCCCTTCATCATTGGAGGTTCTCCAAGTATTACGTGGCTATCCAAAATTAGGGAGTATTTACCAAGATTCACTTCCATCAAAATAGTAAGCTTGTCGCCCATGCTCTTGGAAGCTTGAATCAGAGACTAGATGGTGTTGTCAATAGAAGAGCTTAGTTGTTTAGAAGTAGGACTTTAAGGAAAATGTTCATTATAAGAGAATGAAAGATATACCATAAATAATAGAAAATGAAAGCTTATTGAAAATAGAGAAGGTTCCCCTAACCTTAGGGGAATAACATCTAACATAGCAGAATTAGTTCTCTCATTCCTTCGTCTTGTTAATAGTATTGGTGATTAAGCTCTTTCGGAATGGTCAAATACGATAAAGAAGGTTATCCAGCTGCTCACTTAATCTCATTGGACTAGCTAAGATATAGGGAATCTCAACACTCAAAGAGGCAAGTTTGGCTTCCTAAGCAATAACTTCCAAGTAGCTCAAACAGGTGTATGAGTTGGGAATTAATTAAATTAAAGCAATGTTTAGGTGCGCCAGGAAGCACAAAAGAAAATCTGGAAAAAACAAGTACCATGAGTGCCAGATATGGATTGGTGTGAAGGCAAATAACCCTTTTGGAGGGTTGTCAAATCTGCCAGAAGGATCGGTGGGAATGGCTTCTATGTTTATAATCCCGAATTCCTTGAGGATGGTGTCCATTTCTTCTTGAGTGGTAATATATGATTGGTTAAGATGATAATCCCTTTTCTTGATAGAGAGAGAAGGTTTAGAGCTCTTACTGGCTTTCTTACTTGCCTTCTTCCCTTCCATTTTCTTGCTAGGTGATATTGTACCAAATCAGGAAAGTATTAAATATTTTGTAAAATTTAGAATGCTTATGATATAAAATAGACAATTATATGCTAAACGGATAGCAAGTTAATTAGAAATTATCCAAGCACTAATAGAGAAGTGTTGAAGTACAAGTTAACTATTATACTTATAACAAGATTTTGACCATTAAACAATCCATGTCGAATTTATGAAGTGCTTAAGTTTTTAGTCAATCAAAAATAGTAAATAATTGTTAGATACATAGTGGAAAGGTAAATTTATGGTTCTACAAAAGAAGTCTGATTGAATGTCAAAATCATTAAACTAATTCGTAATAATGATGTCATAATAATGACTCAATGTCGAAATGACAAGTAAGCGAAATCAATGGATGATGCCGAAATGGTCTAAAAATATTTTTATAAAAAAATATCAAGTATTTGAGTAGTTCATGAATTTTCTATACGATAACTACAATACAAACTAGCGATGTCACATAAAATTTAAACCACAACATTGCTAATAGTTGTCAAAAAAGAATACTGACACACAATGTAAGGTTATCGGCTTCATACAATAACCCCTCAAATTAATGTCGCATACATAAATGAATGTCGCACCTTTGTTTAGGTACTAACATTATAAGGATCTCGCATTATAAAATTTTATAAGTTTTGGATTGGTTGTTGAAATATAATTAAAAAGGGAAAAACTATTTGATGTCAAACATTAGTTTGATGTCATAAGGTAATAATTTCAAAATCAAACAAGTTAATATCTGGTTTTGGGATTAATAAAGCTATTCACTTCATAAATAAACTAGAAGCTCCCAGGGTTGATGTCAACTGACTCCAATTAACCTACTAAATCCTCCACTGACATAATAATTCAAAATTAATTCCATTCATAAGTGTTATAGATCATTATTTCAATTAGTAATATGAAAATTAGCATCTAAACCCAAATGTCGAATGTATCTAGGAATCCCCAAATCAAATTCTAATAATGATTTCATTATTATTTTTTTAATTCAGGTTATCGGTGCAATTAAAAATGAAGATCATACCTTGATATTAGTTCGGATGCCTTAGGTTGAAAGTTTTGAATGATTTTGAGAATTTTAAAATTCTATTTTTTCTTGAGTTTTGAACGCAGGTAAAAATGGAAATGAAGAAGAAGCTCTGTTATTTAAAGGGAAGATAAGACAAACAGTTACCGATGGATTATATTTAAATGAGCGGTCAGATCTAAAGGAGAAGACCAATAGGTGGCAAGCGCCATTATCAAGACATTCACTTGAAAATTCAATCCTTCCTTCATACTAGGAAGCAAATGTTACTACCATTATTGATTCCGAAGGCATGAAGGCATGATGACAATAAGAATATCAGAATCGAAGGATTTCATAGAAAAAGGAAGTGTTAAATTAAAGAAAAGCATGTCATCAAAGCCAATGTTGAAGGCCTACAATGATGCCCTGTACCGTCGATGCCACCTATCATCATTAAAGCACTATACTTCATCAAGTTAAGCCATTAATATGATGAAGGCATCACATATAATAGATGTCACATCGCATCGATGCTGCATGTTGTCAATAGCAATTGCTAAGTACTAAAAGTTCGAAGCTTTTCGTAAGTCATCAATATGATTGGAGATGTCATATATCTTCGATGTCGCGACTCATCCATATCGCATATCACCAGTAAATGATGCCGCATGAAGCTGATGTCGTTACTTATCAATACCACATGTATTTAATGCCTCATCTCTTCAATGATGTTTATCATCCACGCCGCACTTAATCAAAACCGTATTAATTCAATGTCGCATTACATAGATATAAAAACAAAGGAAGGTCAATACATGCCAACAATATACAAGAGCATATCGCATGTCACTAGTATGATAACGGATGTCAAATGCATTCATTTTCGAGGATGATGTCAAAAGCTACCAAGCTGCATGCAATTAGGATGATGACGCCGTAATCCTTCAATACACAAAGGATGCTGTTAATCGTCAAATCGAAGCAATATCCCAAGATTCATCAAGATGGACCTTGATGCAGAAGATTAAGCATGCCACATTGACATGTGGCATCCATGTTGAACCTTTCTACCCTTATAAATATGGACCTAGGGGCATAGAGGAGGGGGCGGTCAATTCTTTTCTCATTTCTTACTTTTTAAACTTTGTAACCCTAAATCAATTTGGGGATTTTAGTGCCAATTGTTACTTTGCAAACCTTATTACAAAGAAGGACTTGTACATGTACAATCGCATAGTATATTGAATATAGAGACAAGATTGTTGGTTTATGGTTCTCAAGCATATATAATTTCAACGTGATCATTGGCTTCACTATTGAACATTTCGACCTTTGGAAAATAAGGCCTTGGATATTCAACAACTTCATAGCATATTAAGGAAGACTTCCTAAATTGTGATTTGTTTCAAATCCTCAAATACTTATGATTTGATCATAACTTGTTTTGAATTCCTAAACCTTTATGATTTCGAAGTTAATATGGATTCAGCATGGAGCATGTGTCTTCATATCAAGTCAACCGAGTACTATTAAAGATTCCACTCTACCAAGTTTTATTTTCCTTACACTTTTTGGGTGTTAGTGAAGAAATTCGTTAACAAGTTCCTTATGGATTTTAAGGAGAATTAGAATTTTCGTTTAAGTGATCTTTTGGATCATTTATGAGCTCTTTGGGAGTTTTATCGATTGATGATTTTTTTCGTTAGATTTTCTTCTTCTAGGCACTAAGTCTTTTTAACCAATGTGTCTTTCATACTTATTCATTTGCTGTAGATTTATTTATTGCTATATTCAACTTTGGTCCTTGTAGGACTTTAGTTCTAGCTAGTGCATTTGTTGATGGAATGTGAAATTTAGTTATTTTGCAGCACCATTAAATGTATTTAGCATTTGATTTGCAATAATTCGATGATGCAAAAAAATTTATACTAAATATTGGCATTGTTTGGTATGTGGATCCAAATAAGAAATAGAAGGATTATTCCATTATATTTCATGTCTTTCTACGGGTGGTCTTTTCTCCTTCTACGGTAGGAAAATTGTAACACCACAAATTTAATGAGTAATCAATAAGTAATTAATTAAGGAAGAATGGGTTTTTAGACAGGATAAATAATTATGGGACATTTATTTACTTGTGCGATTAAATTTTAAATTAAACAGTGGCTTATAGTAATAAATGTTTGGATGTACATTTACTTGTTATGATAAAATTATAACATAGCTTGGGAAATGAATTAAATTAAGGCCATAGGGCTAGCGACCTAACTTATAATGGAGAGAGAGATAAAAAAACAAAGAAACCATCATATGATCCATGACATTCCTATTTTATATAAACAAAAAAAATCTTGGAAACAAGTCAATGGCGGCCTAAGGAAGAAGAAAAGCTAAGGAACCTAAGAAAACTAAATATCAAGTAAAGCTAAAGACTTAAATAGTAAAACTACACCTTTTCTATCGTTTTCATTAAAGTTTGAATTTATTTTTGGTTGATTATGTAGAGTTCATATGCATAAGTCGCTTATATGAGATAAATGATGTTTATTTAGGGGTAAAATATCCATATTAGAGGATGTTTAGCTATGTTTCCCTACCCTAATTATTTCGTAATGATATGAGAATTTAATATGATGTATTAAGCGTGATCATAGAGATGATTTTTATGTTAGAAGATTTTCCCATGCTAAGGTACTAAGTTAAGAATTTTTGAAGGAATCCATGTATTAAATAAATAAAGGGAAATGGCTTATAAATAGAAATATGATTAAAAATGTGCTAAAGAGTTCATTTGTCAATTTTCAGAGTTTTTAAAATAATTTCCCGTCTTAGAAATATCACTTTTGAAAGATAAATATAAAGGTCGAAGACATATATTAAGGCGATCGAGACTAATTTGTACACACAAATTATATGACTAAGTAATAAGGGGACAAGATCTTATAGAATTATTGTAAAATAATATAAAGGGCACTGTCACTACCTAAAAGTGGAAGGAAAGTGCTAAACATGTTCATATATTAGGCTTTACTGCCTGTAGAAGAGTTGAAGTGGAAAAACGAGAGTATAGTTAGGGAATATTGACTCATGTGATTCCATGTGCAATTCCAAGATCTGTTGAGATGTGAGAATCCATGTGTGATTCCAAGAACTTTAAGATATGAGAATCCATGTATGGTTCAGAGATCTATTCGACTTGGGACTCGTATGTCGAGATCTATTCGAGTGGTGACTCATATATTAGAATGTCGGATATAGCCTCAGCAGCGGATATGACTAAAACTAGAGATACGATGCATATACCAGGGGTTTAGCTAACCTAGGGGTGCAGGCGTACTCTGCTCTAGATATACCTACAATTATGCATGCGCGAGTGGTGCTCTTGGCCTCATTTTATGGAAGTTGATGTATTTCCTATGTACATCAACTAGGGATGTATGATACTTTGGGAGGATATCTCTAGTCCTTGTGCAGAAGGACCGTTTTTGAAGTACTGAGGGCACCTCCGTGGAATCCTACATAATGAGCGAACGCGCCTTAACGGTTTTGATTGTATACCTATTATTACTGTGGTGTACACTCACATGCATCACAGCTACTTGATCATTTATATTTCACACCTTAGACATTATTATAGTATCATTGGATTTTCTAATAAAAACGGTTTGGTTATTTTAAGATAAAACCCAACCGTGCTTATTTGCAGCATGGTCTTATGATATACATTTATTTTTGAAGGGTTTTATAAATATAAAAATCCATATGATTCGAGTTTCTCTCTGGTTTACCAGACTGATCCAGGTAATATTTGCTTATAATGCTCGGGTCAGCCCCAATTATATTTCTAGATTTAGCTGGATGCTTTGGAGCTTCAAGAGATGAGCTGCATGCCTCTAAGACCTATTCACGTATTTATTTTTCGCTGAATTACTAGTTTTGTATCTATCATCATTTGTGAGGATAGGCTGTTATAACTATTCAGGCTGATGATAGGGTTATTTGCTCTGATTGATGTATGTATATTAAAGTTTTCTTTTTGTTAAAGATTTTTTGAGATATTGTATATTATCGTTCCGCATATGAGATTCTGATATTGTTTCCTTGTTCTGTTTATTTTTTCTTTTCCTTTACCCTAATGTTCTGTCTTTCCATCACTTGGGTGTTCGGCATGGGAATACCGTGGATATATCAGTGTCGACATTTGGGGGTTGAAAAGGTCGTTCGTTACATTTTGTATCAGAGCTTAAGGTTAAGCGAGAACCTTGGCTTTGGTGGGGTATAACTCATTAAGAGATATGGTAATGGAATGCTTTATTATGAGTTGATTGTATTATATATATATAAATGATAGCACATATTTGTTATTGTTATAAAAAAATGTTTTATATTGTGTTGATTGGGCTGTGAGGGGTTAATGGATTCTAGTCAATACGTGTTGTTAACATTATTGATAGGGATCTCTAAACACTTGAACAAGACAAACCGATATAGTATTATGTTGAAATTAGTAAATAAAATAATTTTACCTAGGATTACATTTTATATATAAAAGAACAATTTTAAAAATTGATGTTATTATTTATGATGTGTTTGTTTGTTGAGAAATGATAATATTCAATTATTATCATTTATTGTTTGATTAGTTGTGCTCGACCAATTTATGAGCAATTTTACCTTTTCACTACATGGGTTGGGTAAATAGTAACTTTTGGGAACATTGAAACGAATATCATATGAATTAAGTTTCACGGTTTGACTATAAGGCCTTCGGTGGTAAAACTGGGTTAAAATTTAATTTTAATAAAAGCTGTTTATTATAATCTAAACAAAGATATACATTTATGAAATGATTTAGATAAGGAAGCAACTTTATATAAGTATGGTTTATAAAGTATAGTTTATAAATAAAAATGGTTTAAATTGAGAATTTAAGCAATTAAATCCCGATGTTTTGGGAAATTACTTTTCAAAGTTTGTTAAGAGAATATAATACTAGTATTATCATGCATAGAAATGTTTTCAAAAGTAATTTTTAAGGAGATTGAAAGCACTGAACTCACTTCTGTCGCTTGAAAATAATCTTGATGATGACTGCAGCATGTTTTCAAAAGTTATAAGTACGTATATTATTTCAAAATGTTTTGAAATGAAACCCGATGTTTAGTTCTTAAGTTTTTGGTTAAGTTATATTATGGACGCATGTATCTTATGCATTAGGGTAGTCTGGTTGTGCATCATATTTGATCTGTTGATTAGTAGTTTTCAAGTTTTGGGATAAAATTAGATTTTCAATGATTTTGGACAATCAAAAAACTTCCGAATTGGTACTATAAATTGAAGCTAAGTGTTTTTATGAAATATAAAAAGTTGAGTTTCTTTAACTCTTAAATTGAAAGATAGTAGAATTTAAACAAGTTTAAATTAATTAAAAATTTTGTTAATAGAACAATCGCTATTATTGGGCCAACTAATACACGTTTTTACCTTAGGGTTGTCTAAGAAAAGTAAACTCTAGTCTTGAGTTTGGATACCAGATTCCTCTTCCTAGCTACTTGTTTGGCCCGACGGATAAAGAGGTCTAAAAGGTTAACTCAATGATAAGATCTAATTTTATTTTGGGCCTTGTTAGAATTTTAATAAGTAAAATGAATAAGTTTGTTTTGTATATACTCCTAGGATGTAGTGGAGTGATATACAATATGAAATTAAGTCTTGAAATGTTTTAAAAATTAAATTGTGGCTTTTGAAATGATTATAATATTAAGTAATGTTCTAATTGGAGAATGAATGTAAATTAAAATTAAAAGAATTGGTGCAGTTAAGAAACCAATTGGAAAAAAGTACGTAAGTTGTAAGTAATTTTATTTGAATGACAGTTCTTGATCCAAGATTCGAGTACATGATTTCGAGGTAATTTACACTAGTCCGAGTTAGGATTTTCACTCGATTCTTAACGACGAACACTTGATACGAATTCTTGGTGTGATACTGAAGTTTTCTATCATAGTATATGGCTATGTAAGGAAAACGATGGTTTCTAATTAAGAAACCTGATTGGAGTCCGCACTAGAGAGGTCAAGTGATCTATAACAGTTCGGAAGTGAAATTTATGCGATCGAGCTACTGATCATGTTTGATATTGCATATGGATGATATATATATATATATATGTATGTATGTATGTACGTGCACCATACATGCTTTTGTATAATTATATACTATGTTTGTTGGCTTATGGAGAGCTTTGGGGAATAACTCTTTGAATTGTTCTAAGGTAGCATGAATAATCGGCTAAGTATTAACTTGAGGCTACTGAGCATAAAATACGCTTAGTGGGTTGTTGATCATCCTTGTGCGATGAGAGGTTTTTGAACCTGGACAAACCGTAAGCTATGGTTGTTATTCACTGCAGTATCGTGTAATATTGTTACGTGGTTGTTCCTTTAGTTGCTAGTGATTGCTGTAACGACCTGCAGATTTATCACTCTAATAAATTTTATTTATTTTTAAAGTTTTTCAAATAAAAGGTTGATAATACAAATAATATTGTTTTAGGTGATGATAAAGAATAATAACCTTATTTTGAATAAATATTTACAAAATATTTCCCTCGAAATTTAAATCGATAAAATGGCTGAAAATCATTTTATCAATAAATGGCTCTATAATCGTAAAACGTCGCGCATAGGGCTGGATACATTTTCTTATCTTATAACTGAACAAGAATATGAAATGAAATAATTTATTATATTTTTGAAATTTAAATGTATTTAGTAATGCCCTTAAAATATAATAATTGATTTATTTAATTTAATTAGGATTTAATATTTTAAATAATTCAATAAATTATTTAAATAATTATTTTTAAATGATAGTAATTCATTTTAAATAGTTGTAAAGTGTCAAGAAAACATTTATGATAATTGGTTTGAAAATATAAGAAAAAAAATCAATATTGCTTTATCGGTATAATAACAATTACTGTAAATAATTATTAATATTAATTTATATGATTTTGTAAATGAAATATGATTATTTTAATTTATTAAAAATGATAATAAATTTATTTTCAATTTTTTTTACAAATATATGTACATAAATTAATAAGTGAAAATGTGACCGATAATCGGTTCTCGGTTTTCAACGATTTAACAAACAAAAGTTGTTCGAATTGATTAGAAATGTGGTCATCCTCTTATGCACATACATGTATATGCATGCACATGTCACATGTACATAATAACATATATATGTACATGAACACTTAAATATATACATATTACAAAATAATAAAATAATTTCCTAAGACTTAACATTTAAGCAACCAAAAAGCAAACATCAAGTCGCCGTACATTAGTATCATCACACCATCAACTCAACCTCACCATCGCATGTTAAAGGGGGGAAGCCGTGCGCTAGAAGGGAGGCTAGGAGGGGTGTGGGTCAAGGGCAAAATGGTAATTTCACCATTAGATATTTGTTTCAAATTTTTTCCTATAAATACCCATCCACTTTTTCATATTTGTACCATATTCTTATCATCTTCTTCTCCACTTCAAGCTTCTTTTCATGGCTTCTATGCTTAACCAAATAATGGCAAATTATTTAGAAAAAGAAATTAAAATCGTATAAAACATATAAATTATCGATCCACTTCAAAACTAATACAAATCTCCTCCATTCCTCTTCCTAAACTCATGACCATCCCTCAGCACCACCATGGCTGAGCTCTTCCACTTTTTCTAGCTTGAGTCGTGGCCTTCCTAAGGTCTTTGACTCGATTCCATAAGCTCCGGTGCGATGGTAGTGAAGTTGTAACCGATTTTAGACTTTCCCGTTGGAAAAATGAAGGTGAGAAACCCCAAAATCATAGTATTATATGCTATTAGATGTTATAGATGTTCGATTATGATTGTTGATGATGATTTTTTAATATGAATGTTGAATATACATGCAAGTCACAGAAATACAAGTCGATAAGCACAAAAGTAATCACTTTCTTCTATTTTAATGAATTGGTGTATATGGAATGTTAAACTCCTTTAAAAAGGTTTTAAAATGAGTTTGAAATGTTTTATAAATATATGGAAGTGTTTTGGTGAAGTTTGAAAGGTAATTGAAAATTTAGTCAAAAATAGGTGCGTGCCATAAAAGTCACACGTGTTTATAGAATGGAATTTAGCTTGGAATTCTTCGAGATAAGAATTTTCTGAACTATTATATCCATAGTTTTCAAACAAAGAAAAAAAAATCAAGATTCTAATAAGTAGATTTTGAAATATGAGTAAAACAAGCTTTTTGAAAAATCACGGTTTTGCAGTTCGGAATCCATAAAAGGATTTCTTTGAAAATGATATTTTAAAAGTGTTTAAAAAATATTAAGTAAATTCTAAAAATCTTTTAAAACATTTTAAAAGAGATTTGAGTTATAAAAATGATTTTTCAAATGATAGAAAAGTAGTTTTGATCAATGTAGCTTAAAAAACACTTTTTGCAGCACTTTCCGTGGTACTTTTCTATAACCTTTGAAATATAGCTTTAAACTTAACAATTCTCTTCCAAATCTTTTATAAATGTTTTCAAATAGATAATTAAGCGTTTTAATAATGATTTGGAGGTTTTCTATAGCTTATTTAAAAGATTTTAAATAAATGATTTAAAGAAAAACTATTACAAATAATATGGTTTAATCTTGGCTCTAAAAGCCGACGAGTAGACTTGATGTTTCTATACGTGTGATTCGAATGTGAGGTGCTTAAACTAAGGAGATGTTCAGGAGCAACCGGTGCCCTGGCTCACCTGGCCTCTTCCCTGGGCGATGGATAGATAATGTTGGATTGTCGGAAATGAGTTAGGTATAAAAAGATTAAATTTTCCAAATTTAAACTAAATACAACTTTGATCGTATAGAAATGATCTTCTTATACATAGTGTTAAAGCCCGAAGATGGAACTCGTACTATTCATGGAATTTAAAAGGCGATTTCGCCATTATTCCGCTCATAGTACTTGTTGAACACGAGAATTGATATTGAGTAGAATTAGATGATTTCTATAGATTCTGCTCACTTAATATTTACTGGTTTTGAATTAACATCCTAGATAACATGGTTTTAACTCAATCAAAATTATGGGTTTTGAATTAGGAAATCTTTGTTAAGATTTAAATGAAATGGTTTGGAAATATTTTCCTAAGTGAAAAATGAAATGATTTCGAATTATTCCCTGTTTAAAAGGGTATAGAAGAAACCAAAGGATTTGACAAGAGAGGTTTAATGATTCCATATATACCAGAAAGAAATGTTTTAAAAGATATATATCTCTTGAATATATTTTTGATAAAAAAGGAAAGCAATAAACCAGAAGAAAAATTCCCTGTTTACTGTACATTTCTTTTATCGATGATTGGTTCGAAGGAACTAGGATCGGATTTGAGTGATTCTTATCCGAAAACCACTTCGAACAAATGTACGCATTCAAAAAATGAAGACCTAATAAAGAAAATGAAGGATGAAGACCGAAGATCTTCGGGGTGGAAGGACTGCTTGTTGCTAATTCTGGTTAGCTCCCAAATACTAAAGTAGCAGTGGTCCCTCCATTTCTGAAACTCTTCGGGTTGCAAGCACTTCTCGCAACTAATCCTAGGTGTAACTCTCGATAGGATGTGGTAGGAGAGTGCCTTCGGTTTGTCCTATTCCTGGACAACTTGTATGAACGAATGTCTGACGTTGCATTTCTAGTTACATAAGTGATCTCTATGTACGTATCATCTGTTTGGTGGTAGAGAAGGCAACTTCTCTTAGCTTAACACCCTTTCCTAAGACGTACGATCTCAGGAGTTATACATTTGTAGAAATCAGTTGTGTGATTATCGAATGGCAATGTGGCATTCAAAGAGGAAATATGATGTGCAATGTGAAAGGTAATCGTTACCTCAAGCCTCACACCTAGAAATGATCAAAACAGGGTAGATGCAGCAAGGCTATATGGTCGCAACCATTAGGGAATGATCTTCCCCTTCGAGATATATTTCTACCCGCTATGACATTCGGGTTTAAATTAATGCGATGTGTGTTAAACGAGCGCTTGGATAGGTCGGTAACGACCGGGGTTATGACATATTCGGTAGTATCTAGGGAGAGGTAGGCCGGTCTTATGTTCGTAAAGGTGCAGATGTTATGTAGCCTCGGTACATTCCTCAAGAGATGTACTACCGGAAGGTAGTCCCTTCACCTCATCATTTGTATGGAAATCCATTCTCCAATATGTCCTTGCCTTTTTGTTTGTAGAACCCACTTTGTGGCTAATATGTTGGAATTTAATCAATGTAACAATTTCGGCTAAGATTAATAAGCTTACTTGCAAATATTTTCAAAGAAATGTCATTAAAAATAATATACCTTGTTTTTACGTAATAAAGATTTGGTTATTATAAGGTAAAAACTCATTCTGTGTTTATGTAGAGCGTGGTCTTATAAGATACCTTTTTGTTTTCAAACATCTTATTTTGACTTCTCATACCAGTCCTATGACTGACCCGGAGTTTATTTTCTTTTTTCCTTAAACTCCGGGAGCCCTAATTTTCCCGGGCAGCCTAGTATTCAGGTATAGTTCAGAATAAATCTGGATGGAGCTCGAAGCACGAAGTCAGAAGATTTTTCTGAAGATTTTTATCTAGTTCCACCACACTCATGTGCTATTGTATTCTGCATTTGTAAGGACAGAAATTTATAACTGTGCATATTTAACTCTGATAACTGTATTTAAATTTTTGCTATAAAGTTTATGTTGAAATAATATATGTAAGATTCTGTTCTACCTTTATTTTCTTTCTTACCCTTGAGAATCCACTTTTTTGGCACTTGGAATCGTCGCACGTGAATACCGATGATGTATTAGTGTCGATTTCCGAGAGTCGAAGAAATAGGCCCTCACATTTTGGTATCGGAGCTTAGGTAGAGCGAACACCTTGGCTTTGGTAGGGGTAAAGTCTCATCAGAGATAGGGTTAGTAATACCATATGATGAGTAACTCATTAGAGATAGGGTTAGTAACACCCTAGAATGAGTTGAGGGTATTATATATGACCACGTATTTGTTAATATTATATATAAATGATTTTGGTTTTGAAAGTTTGTACATGAAATCATTTTACCTAAAAATATATTTTTGAGAAATGAAAAAAACCTTTACAAGAAATAAAAACATAAATTTCGTAAAATTTTCAAAGAATTTTTGAAAGGATAGAACATTTTTTGTCATACGAAGAATTTTAAAAGCTATCTTTAGATTTCAGGTCATTTTATGAGTATTGACCAAGCCTTGGTTTGAGAAAAGTAATACCAAGCAACTAGCAAACCAATCTAAGAATACGTTAGATTAAGAAAAAATTACCTATTGCTTATCTCTAAGTAAATGTTATTTACTTTATAGAAACCGTATGAAAGAAATTACTTCAAAGGGGAGTCTTCCAGAGCTAATTGGGGAGTGAAGGACAGTCTCACTATTCTCTTCAGTGATGAAGAGGAGCAACCAATGTACCACCTAGCAATGGTGCGTTCCCTATTGAGGAAAAGTATGCCCTGTATACTCGAAGGGAAGAAGACAGATATCCAATGGCCGGAATGCTTGTACCACCCACGGCCCTAGAGATAATTACAATTTCTAGTTATGACGAACCTAGGCAGGCCTCGGAAAGGAATGGGATAACAGATCCTGCTAGCTCTGCATTGGAACCTAAAGAGGAAATAGAGCTCATGAAGGAAGAATCGGAACCAATGAAAGACCCAGATGCTATTATATCTAGCGAGTGTAGTAATGTGATATGGGATATGGATAGAGAGTATATTGTCCGACAGGAAGGATCATCTAATTCATACATAAACTAGAATGAAGTGGAGAGCAACGACGAAGAAATATCAGAAGAAGAGAAAGAAGAAGGAGTCGAAGAATTCAAAAATCCTTGGGAAGAGAATGTGCAAGGCCTCGAAGAACTAGAGAGGGAGGGGTAATTCTTGGAATATGTAACAACCCGCATATTTATCGATTTTATATTTAAATATTTTATTTAAATATAACATCGTTCATCGAATTATAGTCTGAAAAGCTACTTTTTGCAAACAGTCGAATTAGGACTCGAGACCACTTCCATTGAGTTCAAAATGACGTTTGCGACCTTTTTGAGTATAAACTTCGATATGTTTGGAGTTAGTAGAATTTTGCTACTTTTTCACTTTGGGTTTGGGTTTGGGTTTCAGCCCTATATCCTAACACAAGCCTCTAGCTTCACCCCCGCTTATCTTCATTCACTTCATTTTCCTAATACAACTCAAGCTTCATCAAAAATGGGGGAAGAGAAAAGAATTAGGAATTCCTAAACGCTAGTTCTATTAGCAAATCCAAGTTCTAGCTCCAAATTCAAAGAGAAGCTATTGGTAAGCATCCTCTTCTTCTTCTCCAACTCTTTCTCCTTTCAATTTCAGAAATTCCCTAAACCTAATTTAGGAAATGTTTCTCTTTTAAGCTTAGATTCAAGCTTGTTGAGTTGGAATTGAAGAGTGATTGTCCTTGCCATTGCTCTATAGCATCTTCTTCATTTGTTTTGGGTTTAAAGGTGAGATTTTTATCTCACATCTATGTCTATATCTATCTTTGTTGTTAGGTATGAATTCCTAACATCTATTTTGTGTTCATTTGCTGTGATTTGAATTGGTTTTGTGAATTCTCCAATTTTTTGTGTTTTGGTTCAATTTTATGAAAATCCTTTTATGGATGTTTGAACATGTTTTTGGTGATGCATCGAAGTGCTTATAGGGCCGGGTTGCCGATTGGTGTAAACCCTTAGTGCTCGTCGCTCGTTCGATCGCATTTCGGTTTGGATTTGTCGTTTTTGAGCTAGGCTGTTTTTTTTGCCTAGTAGAAAATTTCATACGTCTGAAACCAAATCCAGACATCTGGTTGAAAAATCCAGACGTCTGGAAAGGGGTCTGGAAAAGGCAGTAACAAAATCCAGACGTCTGAAACAAAATCCAGACGTCTGAAATCAAATTCAGACGTTTGGTTGAAATTTTCAGACGTCTGAAATGGCCTAGGAATTAAAAATAGAAAGGAGAAAACACTTAACAGATCTGCTATAGAACGAATACGTTTATTTTTTAAGTGATTCATATCGTCAAATGTACCCATTCCAAATTTAATTCCGATCAAATGATCCGCAGCAGCCAATAGATCTCGTGGTAACAAAAAATTCCAGAACCTTGGGCCAGACGTCTGGGAGCACCTACCAGACGTCTGGAACTGCTGATTTTGCCTAATTTGCCTATTTTCGAGTAAATTTCCAAGGTTTATCGATTTTTGTTGATCCGACTTATTGTCATCAATTATTATCGACTTTGATGACTTCTTTTCCGGGGTTTATGTGAATATCCATTTTGATGGATTTGGTATCGATTTCTTTGGATTTAATTCATGTCTTCGAATGTGAATTTTAATGATTGATTGTTTCTACAATCATTTTTATGCCTTGTCACTTTAAATTATAAAGGTTTTCTATACTAGTAGTAAATATCAAAACTCTTTCATCCAAATGATTTTGACACTATTTTAATTACAAAGCTCGTTTCTTAAACCATTTTCCAATCTTTTAGTATATACAAACCTTTACCTTATTCGTATGAGAAATCTAATTAAACGGCTTAGTAAAACAAGTGGTATGAAACACTTGCGTTTACTTCATCGGTTAATTTTTGGACTTGTTCGATTGAATCTCTTGTGATAATTTTCTAGTGGAAATCTACAATTTGTTCATAAATATTTAAGTTAAGCAAGTGGTTATGGGACATGAAGCTAAACTCTTATATTTACTAGCTTAGTGTGATCGACACTTCTTGATGATCAATGACGATCATTTTATGGTTTAGACTAGCAATGTGAGATGTCTCTTTGTCCATGTGAAGGACAGTATTTCATTTTATTGAGCTTCGTTTCATTTCTTTGTGGGCTAGCGACCCATGTACTTTTAATGTGTTTCGATTCATCTGATGTACCGTTTGTACTACATCGATGTCTCGGCTTTTCGGTTCATTGGACGTACCATTTGCACTGCGTCAATGTTCTGAATTGTAATGTGTTTCGATTCATTTGATGTACCATTTGTACTACATCGATGTCTCGGCTTTCCGGTTCATTGGACGTACCGTTTGCACTGCGTCAATGTTCCGAATTGTTTTGTGTTTCGATTCATCTGATGTACCGTTTGTACTACATCGATGTCTCGGCTTTCCGGTTCATTGGACGTACCGTTTGCACTGCGTCAATGTTCTAAATTGTAATGTGTTTCGATTCATCTGATGTACCGTTTGTACTACATCGATGTCTCGGCTTTCCGGTTCATTGGACGTACCGTTTGCATTGCGTCAATGTTCCGAATTGTTCTGTGTTTCGATTCATCTGATGTACCGTTTGTACTACATCGATGTCTCGGATTTCCGGTTCATTGGACGTACCGTTTGCACTGCGTCAATGTCCCGAATTGTTTGTGATACACGTGTTGGTGAGTTTTCATGCTCCCGCTTGGGATTGGCCATCCTCTTTCTTGTGATTTCTGGATTTCTAATTATTTATTTCTTGAATTTATGTTTCACCAGCTTTTACTATTGGCATTGATATGTATGTCATTCTTGTGGCTTGGTGAATTAAATAAAGAATATGACATTCTTTTTTATGCTATGAGATTCTTGAGATATTGTATGACTTTTGTGGATTTTCTAATGTATACTTGACGTAGTATGACATTTTTGGTTATCATACGTTTTATTATTATATCTCTTCTTATATCTCATTTTATCTGATAATTATAGCTAGACTGATCCGTTTATTATTTTCTTCTTAAATAATACTCGGGTCGGACTGAGATATTACAGGTGCTTCTGCTTGACTCCTTATCCGAAACCATCACCTGACTTTTGGATAACTACTCTAGTTTAGTAGTTTTTGTTGTATACATTTGAGATTTAGACTCCTTGATGTATACATATTCTTTTGCCTTGCACTTGTACCTATTCTTTTGTGTTATTGTGGATCTTATTTGACCACTACTCTGATGTACACTTTCATGTGTTATATTCATATATATTTCCGCCTTTGTGATATGAACTGTCTATGAATGATTTATGTTATGCTTATTTCTATATTTGTTTCCGAAGATTATATATATAGCCACTGTGTAGATGTTTTGAGTTTGTATCGGTATGTCGGATTTCCTCTAGAGATGAAATGAAAAGTTATTATTTTATCTGACATATCGGTGCTCGCACAAAGCAATTACATGGATGGTCGCTCCTCAACAGCCTTATTCTCCGCGCTAGTTGACGGCATTACCCCGTAGTGTCCTTGCCTAGCGTGGGTATAGAGGTGGGGCGTCACAGAATACCTGTTGGAATGGGACATGTCCCATTGAACCAACCATGGCTACCCCATGTAGTGGGAGAATACCAGAAGAGGATGGCAATAAGGTCGACGATGAGCTAGGTAGTGATGAAGAAGGAGAGGGAAAGTTATGATAGACCTTGGTAACTGGAGTCCACCATCAGCTTCGAACTCGGAGGAGTAAAAGAGATATTGGAAAATTAAGAGTAATTTTAGCATGTATGTATAAGTTCAACTAGGATGTTGTTTGATTTAGTATTTTGTATTGTATTAGTGTAAGGGAAGGGGGTTTTCTTTTTTTGGACCCAAACTTAAATTTAAATGATGTAAACGTATGAAAATCTATAATATGATGTTTGTTCTAACTCACATTAGCATGAATCTTCTAAATAAGAATTTTAGAAAGATTATTAAATTCATATGAACTATATGGATTATTTCATCGCATGATATAATCTAAGATCCGAGTGCAGAACTTTGAAGTGTTTACACCGGTTCGAAAAAGAGTTCATCGCTCGATTCTCGACAACAAACATTGATGAGGGTTGGTGGTTAGATACTTGAGTTTTCTATCATAGTTTGGAGCTATGCAAGGAAAACTAAAATTCTAATCGAAAAAGCCCGGTCAGAGTCTGCACTAAAGAATTGGGGGATCAATACTAGTTCGGAAGTAAAGTTGTGAATTCGAATAATAGATCAAATCAGATATTGTGTACAGGTGATCTATATACATCGTATGAATGTAAGTTTAAAAATAAATATTTTGGGCAAACCTTTGAGTTTTCTTTGGGTAATTCCGGAGATGAAATTCTTTTAAGGGGGTAAGTCTGTAACGACCCGCAAATTTATCACTTTGATAAATTTTATTTATTTTTGAAGTTTTTCAAATAAACGGTTGATGATACAAATAATATTGTTTTAAGTGATGATAAATAATAATAATCTTATTTTGAATAAATATTTACAAAAATATTTCCCTCGGAATTTAAATCGATAAAATGGTCGAAAATCGTTTTATCAATAAATAGCTCTATAATCATAAAATGTCGCGCGCAGGGCTGGATATATATGCTTATCTTATAATTGAACAAGAATAAGAAATAAAATAATTTATTGTATTTTAGTAATGCCCTTAAAATATAATAATTGATTTATTTAATTTAATTATGATTTAATGATTTAAAAATTCTTTTAATAATGAAAATAATTATTTTTAAATGATAGTAATTCATTTTAAATAGTTATAAAGTGTTAAGAAAATATTTATGATAATTGATTTGAAAATAAGAAAAAAAATTGATATTGCTTTATCGGTATAATAGTAGTTACTGCAAATAATTATTAATATTAATTTATAAATGAAATATGATATGATCATATTTCATTTATAAATTAATATTAATAATTAATTGCAGTAACTACTATTATACCGATAAAGCAATATCAATTTTTTTTCTTATTTTCAAATCAATTATCATAAATATTTTCTTAACACTTTATAACTATAATTTAATTTATTAAAAATGATAATAAATTTATTATCAAATTTTGTTTACAAATATTTGTATATAAATTAATAAGTAAAAATGTGACCGATAATCGGTTTCCTAGTTTTCAATAATTTAACAAACAAAATTTGTTCGAAGTCATTTGAAATGTGGTTGTCCTATTATGCACATACATGTACATGCATATACATGTTAGATGCATATAGTACCATATATATATATATATATGTACATGAATACTTAAATATATACATTTTACAAAATAATTAAATAATTTCCTAAGACTTAACATTTAAGCAACCAAAAAGAAAACATCAACTCACCGTACAACACCATCATCACATCATCACCTCAACATCACCATCACATGTCAAAGTGGGGGAGGGGGAGCCGTGCGCTAGAAGAGGGGCTAAGAGGGGTGTAGGTCAAGGGCAAAATGGTAATTTCACCATTAGATATCTGTTCCAAAATTTTTCCTATAAATACCCATGCACTTTCTCATATTTTTCACCATATTATTATCATCTTCTTCTTTACTTCAAGCTTCTTTTCTTGGTTTCTATGCTTAACAAAATAATGGCAAATTATTTAGCAAAAGAAATTTAATCGTATAATACATATAAATTATCGATCCACTTCAAAACTAGTTCGAATCTCCTCCATTCCACTTCCTAAGTTCACGGCCATCCCTCATCACCACCATGGCCAAGCTCTTCCACTTTTTCTAGCCTTGGCTGTGGCCTTCCTGAAGTCATTGAATCGATTCCATAAACTTCAGAGCGGCGGTAGCGAAGCTATAGCCGATTTTAGACTAGCCCGTTGGAAAAATGAAGGTGAGAAACTCCTAAACTATAGTATTATATGCTATTATATGTTATAGATGTTTGATTATGTTTGTTGATGATGATTGTTTAATATGAATGTTGAATATATATGCAAGTCACGGAAATGCAAGTTGATAACATTTTATGTAGTATAATCTCTCTTTTAATCCTCTATCACATGTAGCATGGCCCAGACTTGTTTACATGTTTGATATGGTTAGTATTGTTGTTATTTGATAAAGTTGAAAATTGTGTGTGAATGGTTGAAGCGAAGTTGTTGTTATAAATGCATTTTGGAATCCCTTGTATTTAACATGTGTTAAATTGTTAAAATGTGGATATATTATGGAAAATATATTTGGTTGTTCTTTACGCTTGTTTGGGTATGTTTGATACAAAGGAATTAATTTGGAAATTTATTGAAATTGTGAAAAGATGTTGCATAAGTTTGTATAGCGAAAAGGTCGCTATAGATGCACTTTGAAAATTCTATTTTAATATAGTATAAAATGGGTGAACATTTTAGGTATTTTTCTATAATCTTTTAAAGGAGTTTGTACATGGTATTAAAGTATTTTAAAGGGAAATTTGAAGTTTGAATATAATTTTTTAATCATTTATGAACGGTTTAAGTAAGGGTTTTAAACTATAAAATTTGTTTTATGATTTACTTAAAAATTATAAAACAGATATTTTAATTAATATTTTGAGTAAGTGTTTTAAACCATATTATAAGTACTTGAAAAAGGTTTTTAAGATTATAACACATATGTTATCATGAATGGTTGTGTAAAAGTAAATAGAAAGGTATATCACCTTGTTTAAAAAGTAAAGATGTACTCTGATCTTTAAATGGATGTGTTTCAAAGTTAATGACAAGTATAAAAGTGATTTTGGATTTACAATAATGATGTTTAAGCAACAATTATTTTTAGCCCATTTAATTATACTTTTGAAAAGTGATATAATCTTTGAAAGAGATTTTTAAAGATAAAGATTAAGTGTGAAGTGTTTTGGGCTTGTAGTTAAAGGTGTTTTAGTAACATTTCTTTTCAAACTCTTGAATTATATTTTAAACTGGAAAATATAGTCAAATGATTTTTTGGAAAAATAATTAAATCTTTAATAATGAAATTTTAAAGATAATAACAAGTATGGAATCTTTGGAAAAAGATAGAAAAGTCTAAGTTTTAAAGTATAAAAGAGAGAAGGGGTTTGTAGTAACAATGTTTGAGTGACATTCTTTTTTAACCTCCTTGACTTTGTTTTAAGTAAGTAAAACTTATTATTGATTTGTGAATATACTTATACCATTGAGATAAGTATATGAATACTTTTGAGAGTATTGAAATGGGTAGAAATCAATAGTGAAGTTTAAATAAATAAGCAGAGTTTCACTAATAAAGAAGTTCATTGAGTAAAAAGGAGTTTTACTAATAAAAGTGTTTTACTTAAAGAATTAATTAATTAAAAAGGGGATTAAAAGTTGTTTATATGACTTGATCGTGCTTGTGTGTGTCGATCATGCTTTGTGTGTTATTTCCTTATGTAAAGTATACAGGACTTAGTTTCCCTTATGCAATCATTCTCATTATTGTTGAAATTGACCAAATATAACTTTGGAAATATCTAAAAGAAACACGGAAATTATATGGTACAATTATCTTTAGTGATGCTATACTATATGTATAAACTTGTTTTGCTCTTCTAGGACAAATGATAAGGAAATCCAACCTCGTCCGGTTAGGAGGTGATCTCCATTGTTATATATTTTCTATTTATTTCCAAAAGAACCGTTGTTAAGTTTACCGAAAATTGATCGATTGGTTTTGGAGCACAAGGTAGTTGCTCATTGTGCAAGATTTAGCTAATAAGAATGAAAATTCATCGATCCCCAAAGCCAGTTTATTTTATATCCACAATAATGATAGATCATGCCTCATTACATTGGAATCAACAAAGTATGTTCAAATGTAGTTTTAAGTGAAATAGCACCATAAATGCTCGTTATTCCACGCCCTCGGAAGTGAAATTCCATCGTTGGTCGCTAGCTTGAATGCTCCGTCTCTAAGCAAATGGATCTTCCCATGTCAGGCCCATTTCACTAGACCAGGGAAGATTTGTTTAAGAACAATATCTCGAAGGTCCGGTTCCTGACCTTTTTGTTGTAATGCCGGGCTACTCACTTTCGGTGAGTTGCGACTCTCAAGTCAGCTTCGTCATGCTTCGCATCGATTATAATGAGGGACTCCAATAGGAGCTCCTTATTCTCTTCAGGGTCACAGTGGATCTTTCGATGAGACGGCACTTCCAATTTAATCGGAATCATGTCCTACGATCCGTAGGGCAAAGCGAATGGAGTATGACCAGACGTAGATTTGTAGGTCGTTCGATAGGCCCAAAGTGCTAGTGGCAATTCATCGACCCACTTGCCTTTGGCCTTTGTCAATCGCTTTTTCAGAATGAACTTAATGATTTTGATCACTGCTTCCACTTTTCCTTTCGCCTGTGGATGTCCTACCGCATAAAATCTTTTCTCAATCCGATATTTGCTACAGAAGTTCTTGAATTCCACACTGTCGAATTGGTCCTACTGTCGGAAATGATCGTTTGTGTGATCCCAAATCGACAGATAATGTTCCTGACAACAAATTTGTTCACTTTCTTCGTGGTGATCATGAAAATCAGTTCCGCCTTGGTCCACTTTGTAGAATAATCAACCACAACAATGGTATACTTTGCCCCAACCTTCAACATTGACAGCACACCAATAATGTCGATTCCCCGTACCGCAAACGGCCATTGGCTGACCATTTGTGTAATCTCTGTAGGCAGGGCTTTAGGAATTTTGGAAAATCTTTGGCACCGATCACACCTTCTGGTGTAATCGACTGCATCTCTGTTGGCAGTCGACCAAAGGTATATGTAACGAAGAATCTTCTTTGCCTATTTTTGTCCCCCAGTGTGATCGCCATAGGCTTCTTCATGAACATTCACAAGGACTTTTGGCTTCTTTTTTGGCAACGCACCACGGTAAGGGAAATGAGGACCCTCTTCTATATAATAACTAATCCTGAACAATAAATTAGTGATCCTGTTGCAACGGTTTTCTTCGTTCGCTTCTTTCATTCGGAAGGGTTCCCTTTAGCAGATACTCCTTAATCGGAGTCATCCATGACTCCCTATAAGATTCAACCTCCAAGATCCAATTGACATCCATTTGGACGATGCTCGAAGCTGATAATTCCTCCACCACAACTAATCCCATGAGTTGCATATCCCAACAGTTAGCCAACTTAGCCAGAGAATCGGCTTTCATGTTTTCCTCCCCGGGGATATGCATTATTATGTAATAGTAAAAATCTTTTAGTAGTTCCAGAATCTTTATAAAAATGGGGCTAGCCTATCTCCCTTAGCTTGGAATTCCTTCCTCAACTGGCAGACCATCAATTGAGAATCACTATATAAATGTAAGGCTTTCACTCCTAATTTCTTCACTATCCTGAGTCCCACGACGAGCGCTTCATACCCGGCTTCATTGTTCATTGTCAGGAACTCAAGCTTTAAGGCATAGCAAATTGATTGTTCCTCGAGGGTTACCAAAACTACTCCTGCCCCCGAGCATTGTTCGTTGGATGCTCCATCCATGTACAACTTCCATTGAGCACTACGCTCTGTAGTTTATTCTCTCTCATCATCCCGAGCAGTGAACTCGGTAATGAAATCCGCTAATGCCCGGCCTTAGATTGCTCTTTGGGATGATATAATGTAACGACCTGCCTTTTTGACCCTCAAAAGTCGACACTAATACATCCATTGTATTCATGTGTTGAGCATCTAAGTACCACAAATATGGATTGTTGGGTTGAAAGAAAGAAAAGGCAGAACATAATCTCACATCATGACGAGTAATATATAATGTACAATAGATCTTTACATAAGAAACCTATAATATACATACATCAATCAAAGTAAGTATCTATCATCAGCCTGGACAGTTATAACACCCTATCCTCACAAATGCTGATAAATACAAGATAACAAATGCAGCGGATATAAAAATATACGTGAATACATCTTGGAGGCATCCAGCTCGTCTTCTGAAGCTCCAAAGCATCTATAACTAAGTCTAGAAATATGCTCGGGCAGACCCAAGCATTATAAAAAAATAACGCACGGATCAGTCGGGTAAACCAGCGTGAGAAACACACATCATATGCATTTTTAATGTCATAAACCTTTCAAAATGAAGGTATCCTGTAAGACCACGCCGCATATAACACACGGACGGCTTTTTACCTTATGATAACCAAACTATTTTAAATAGAAAATCTTCTGATAGTATAATAATGTCTAGGGTTTAAAATAAATAATTAACCATAGTCGAAATGGTTACATTAATAATATTTTAGCATAATAGGTATACAAGTAACTCCGTAAAGCACGTATTAGAGAATGGATTCCATCAGTGATAATGCAACTAGGGTACCGCTTATCACGATACACCTCAAGATAAAGTGTATCGAGGGCCTCACATGGACCCTCTGCCAACATAGGACCGCCTACCCTTTACTGGATAGTATCGAATATGTTATTACCCCAGTTGCTTTGTAACCTTTTCTCAAGAGCTCTCATGCACATACCAAATCCATGAATAGTGATGTAGAAGGGTAATGCCCATACCCTAATGGTTGCGACTTACATAGTCCCACTGCATATCCCATGTTTTACTCATTCCTGGTTATGAGGCTTGAGGCTACGTTTTATCTTTTATATAGCAATCCACCTTAGAATGCTAACACTGCCCTCCAAGCAATAATGCAATGCCAGCATTCATCCATACAAGTTGTTCAGGATATGAACAAACCAAAGGTATTACTTTTACTACATCTGTTTTTGTAATCACCCTCAGTTTTAGTAGCAAGTAGCCCTTGCACTTCAAAGATCTTTGTCTTTGATTCCATCATCTTCAAGATGTCTCCAATTTGAACGCTTATGCCAGTTCAAAGTGGTTTTCGAATAATATATCTGTTCTCGGTCTCTCCAAACAAACAACCGACAGTTTTAAAAACTGGCCAACATTTGATAGTCAGTTATTTAACTATCAAATAATCAAACAATCAAATCAGATATTTAATTTCACATGTAAACTAAGCACGGTTAAGCACATAAGCAACCACTAAGCCTCTTTAGGTAATCCTTTCGATAATTAAAACCACTTTGTAAATTATTGTATTAAAATACTTTTACAAAGATATATTCACAAACCCTTCTCTACTCTTTCAATACTTGAAAAATATTGATATACTTATCTCAACTGCATAAGTATATTCACAAAACATTTAACTTTCAAAACGTAGAAAACTTTTGTTATCAACGGTATAAGTATATTCACAAAACACTACATTTTCAATACTTAGAAAATAAATCCATACTAATCTCAATAGTGTAAGTATATTCACAAATCCTAAGAAAGATTTCATTTTCCAAAATCATACTTATTTGGGTTAAAACAAATGTCATTTAAAATATAAGTAACAATTGTACCCAACCACTTTTCTCTTTTTAGTGTTAGGTAAATGGATCGTATAAAAACTATATCAAATATACTTATCACCACTTACCGATTTCAAACGGTACTATCCCTCGATTAATAATGAAATCTGAAAAGTTAGCATACTAATCTTGCCTCAAAATACATTCTTAATTCTCAAGATAGAGATGAGTTTCCATACCTCGGAATTTGGTGTTAAGTACGAATGAATACTTTTCATACCACCGTAATTTTAAAATGATCGTTTATGGAAATTGGGTTTCATTTGTTTTTAAAAATTCATTTAATAAATCCCTTTTATAAAATTCCTTTATAAAACTCATTTCTATTTATATAACTCTTTTATATTTACAAACTCCTTTTTATAAAACTCCTTTTATAAATCTCTAATTTTATTTATAGCTCTTTTTATAAAGTCCTAAATTCATCTATAAGACTCCTTATAAAATAAAACACCTTTTATGAAACACATTTCTCCTTATAAACTCTTTATAAATCTATTTACCTATCATAAACCTTCAGTTTTTTAAGATAGAACCAAATACTTTCCATAAAACGATCATTCCATATATTACTATAAATCCACCAATGTGATTTATTTTCTAATTTATCAAAATGATATTAATTTCCCTTTTATAGAATATCAATTAAAACCGATTCTTTTAGTTATAAAAATTCTTTTTATAAACTATCTTTTTATTTATTAAATAATATTTATAAATCTATCCTTTTATACAATATTTTTATATGAAGCATTTCACAAATATTTATTTCAAAATATTATATCTTTTCTAAAAATAGAATCACTTTATTATAAACAGATAAATTCTCCTTTATTTTCCTCAAAAATAAAAGTCATTATTATATTAACTTTTCTATAAAAATAGATACTTCCCGTACCACTTTTAAATCATTTCGAAAAAAGGTTAGAGTAAAATAGGGAAGTTCGAAAATCATTTTTTCAATAAAATGCCATAAAAATTTCCAAAAATCATATTTAAAAATCATTCTCCAATTCAAAACCCTTTTTCAATTCAAAACAGCAATCAATAGTATTTTAAAATACTCAAAGAGGCAAACACCAGCCATAGCAATTAATCAATGCTATTATTACCTTTTCACTGAAAAGGTTCAACTTTTAACGTATACTAATGTCATATCCAATATGGCCAACTACCAACTTTTAGCATTCAACAATTTATATAACAGGTATATGACAGAAATTAAAATCAACAAGTATATAACTAAAATTTAAAATCATAACAGCGAGAAATTCGGATTTCTCTACAAAATTCGCTGTATTTCATTTTAAATGTCATTCGCTTTTCAAAGTGAATATTTAACCAAACTAAACCAAATCAATAAATCACTTAAACACAAAATAATAATCTATATCTACTATATATCATTATAGTGTTCATTCAGAGGTTAGTTAACTCACTAAAATTCCAGTTGACGCTTAAACGTTCTAGTTTGATCTAAAATCGAATGATGTTTGATTTTAGCTTAAAATTCCACTTGATCCAAACTCTATGAAATCAATTCCAGCATGTAGATATCTCTGTTATGAACGCAGCACAAAAGACCGCTCTCAATTAGACATCGTATGAGAAAGATATTCATTTTACAAGATTTTAAATTTTAAAATATAATTACTCACTTAACAATTAATTAAACTAATCCCACCTAAAACCTTCTTCACCTTCTTTGTAATCCATCCCTCATATATACCGATATACAAGCACCATGCCGTGTACCACCTCCCTTCTCTCTCTCTCTCTCAATACTCTGTGGAAATGCACCAAACCACCTCTGATTGACTCCACTTCCCACGAGCATCGCACTGGACCACATCACATCGAGTTCGGCCTCTTCGTATTGATCACAACCTAGAAACCCTAATTGACCACGTGAAATATCACGTTCTTCCTCCCTTGACTGCATCTCCCTAAAATTCACTAATCTAAGCTCCTTCACGCCACAAACTTAAACACACACTCCGATCCACAAATCTTCGACCAAAACTCACAAGGTCCTAAAACCTAGCCTATTGTCACCACGTCAAACATGCCCTATGTACACCGCACCCCACTAAATTCTATGGATTCGAAGATCTCTCCAATACGAACTCAAATAATCCAACTTAATAATGTTTCGTTGAGTATATTAATTGATTTTGATTTTTGAAGAGAGGATGCTTTGATTTCGTTTAGTAGAAGATGATGATAAGAGAGTGAGGGGAAGAAAAGTCATTGGTGTGTTGATTTTTCTAAGTGTTTAGCTTAGTTTATAATATGATAATTTCCAACACTTCGCTACACAGAATTTCGTTCGAGTACGAAGCGCGAACGACAAAACAAAAATATAATGGGATACGATCTCAAAACAACAATAAAATACACTAGTTATCTTATTCTGTAAAATTTCAAAAATACTAACGTTTGCCTAAAATACATCGAACGATAATTTAAATATTTTCCAGATTAAAAATTATAGAAAAATCCTTTAAATAAATATAAAAATACGTCATCAAAAATTAAATTGTTTTAATAAAAATTGATTTTATTATTATTTATCACGTTCGAATAAAATTTCAATATTAAATAAATTATAATTTCCAATTTGAAACGTTGAAACTTTTGAGTCGTTGCATTCTTCCCTTCTTAAAAGAATTTCATCGACGAAATTCCCAAGGGAAAAATGTCTTTGAACCCTTAGCTTTTAGAAAACATCTTATTCAATATGAATTATTAATCTTTTAAAATCTCATATGTTATGAAAAATTTCGGCAGCACCTCCTTTGCACTCTCGATTCGAAAAAACTACAAATCGCCACAATGGGCCCAAATCAATAAAAGAAAACAAAAGCCCAAAAGTAGCCTACCATATTTGGGGCATAAAATCATCAGCAACAATATATACTTATTATATATCTTATAGAATGTGTACGACACATAGCAAACACACCCCTTAAGCAATAAACATGTACCTATTTGTCGATCAATCAAACTTTGTTCATGAAACAAAAAGCAGCAAGCCAGCCTTTGCTTCCTGGTACTTGAATCTCACTTACAAATGCCATCGAACCATATAACTTGCATTTCTATTGCCAAAAGCATATAATATACTTAAGCCCGTGTGATGTACATATGTCATTCGTACGTAGTATCAAATCCGATCACTCGCTCAATCACACAAATTTCACTTCCGAACTAGTATTGCTCACTTGCCTCAAGTACAGACTCCGATCAGATTCCTTAATCAGAAACCTTCATTCTCCTTGCATAGCCATATACTATGATAGAAAACTTCACAATCATATCAAAAATCCATATCAAGTGTTCGCCGTCATGAATCGAGTGAAAATCCTTGTTCGAATTGGTGTATATCACCCCGAAATCGTCTACTAGAATCTGGATCAAGAATAGTCGTGCGAATAAAATAATCTAAGTACAACTTACGTACTTATTCCATTTGGATTCTTAACTATAGCAATCATTTTTTATTCGCATTCATTTTTACTTAGTATATTTCCTTTAATACTAATTATTTATGAACCGTTTCATAAAACAATTACTTAAATTCGTATTCGTATAACACTTCTCTACGTCCTAAGAGTATATATACAATTTCAAATTTGTTTACTTAACTATGATGTTCAACAAATTTAGAACTACTTTAACTTATTATCCCCTCAAATTTATAAGTTACAAAAACTTATTTTCTTAAATTTTCACAAAATCACTTAGCTTCAAGTTCTCAATTAATTTGGAAGTTTTCGACTGTCCAAAATAATCGAAAATTTCATTTCATTTCAACAAACGAAAATCACCCAAACAACATATCATAATGAGATGCACAAACCAAACTATCCTAATGCATAAGATACATGCGCCATATAATAACTTAAATGAAAAGTTCAAAATTAAACATCCGGGTTTTATTTCAACTTCATTTTGAAATAATAATAATATTTATATATCTCCTTTTGTATATCTAATCATAATTTTAAAATTAAATCAATTTCTTTTCCAAAAAAATTACTTTGGTAGCATTATCCCATTTAGAAACTCAAAAATGAACATCGATGATACTACGGTCATTATCAACATTATTTTTACAGTGATAGAAGTGAGTTTAGTGCTTTCTATCTCCTTTAAAATCCATTTTAAAATATTTCTATTCATAAATATTTTTTAATAATACTGTTATTATTTTTTCATAACTTTGAAAAATAGTATTCAAAAACACCGAGATTTAAGTTCACAAACTCTCAACCATAGTTACCTCTATACTCTTAAGAAATAGGATAAGGTTTGAGTGGTAAGATGAAAAAATAATTGTGAGCCCTAGTCTTTTTGTAGAAACAAGTGTAGGGAACACTTGTATATGACATGACTTGTGCTATTATTCATGTTGATGAATTACGATTATTGAATAGTGAAAGAAAACCCATTCCGTGCTTTAGCGACATGGTCTCACAATATGCTGTGTTTAGGGTAACATATTACTTAACCAGTCTTTATGTCTGACCCGTGTTTTATTATTCTTTCCCTATAACCTAATAAGTACTTGATTGAGTAGGTTGAGCTTATGGACTTAACAGGAAACATGGGATAAACAAATAAAGCATGTTGAATATGAAGCAGGAGGCTTGATTGCAAATAAAAGCTATTGGATTTTCGTTATTTAAGTGTTCATGATGGCATCCTCATATGTCAGACATGACACTCTATTTATGGTCTATCGTATTTGACCTTTACTAAGGTGCAATTTGTGAGGTAAGGAAAATGGAAATATATGTAAAGACTATTAAGACAATTACGTGTAATAAATTTATTTAGTTGCTTTATTTACTTAGACTATTATATGTATATATACCAAATTCAATCTATCACTGAAAGATAATTTCAAGGTGACTGCAACACATTATGGTTGCATATTTAGGTTTTTGGAATAATGGACGTTATAAAAGTTATCACATTAATTTATAGTTTGGAAATCTTGCAATGAAAACATCACCTATAAGAGGTTCAAGTTAACAGATTATCAAGGACAAATCAAATCCAATATAAATTCCCTGGCTACATTGAGGACTCATTTCAGTATGAAGTGAGGGAATTATGGGCACATACAAAACATAACCACATTTTCATAACTGTAAAATATTTGGTTGGAATCATATTAAAAGAAGTGGTAGTGAACATTGATGATAAGCTGTAACAACCCGAGACTAATTAATTAAAATTCACAATGGTAATTTAAGTAATTAAAATGGATGTTTAAAAGATTTAATGAGAACAATTTTGGATTTATTTCAGAATATTGGAATTTGAGTATGGAATACTTTTAAAGTGGAAATTGAAAATAGTTTGGGTTAATAAATAAATTTTTATTAAAATGGGCCAATTACAATATTTTGAATAGTTGATTAAATAAAATGAATTTGTGGGAAATAAATTCTATAAAATTCCATGATGTTGTGTAAATATTTAAGAGATGAAAATATGATTTTGTTTTGAAATTTGCTATTGATTTGTGCCGAGTAAAAATTTGTAGAAATGGAAATCAAGAAGAAGTGAAAATAGTTATTTTATCCTATGAAACCCATGCCCATTTAAACCAAACCCACTTATCTAATTTCTAGAGTTCATTTATGCTAGAAAGCTCCTTACTCTTTAGGAAATCATTTCATATAAGCTTCTCCTTCTTCTATTTTTAGTTTTCTACTTCAAGGATCATGAAATATATGAAAACCCTCTTCCATTTTAAAATCAAATAAATTAAAAAAATCCAATAAATTCTCAAATTGATATATATGTATCCTAACATCATACTACATGTATAGTTATGAATAATTTAGTGTTTTGATCAAGTTTGGGATTATGGAAGTTTGTAAATGAAGTGGAAAGGGGAAGTAGAAAGCTTATTATGCAAGCTATGATCAAGGTGAGTGCACTCCACTCATAAATCTATGTATAAATTATGTCATTGCATGCTTGGATTTGTTATTGAATGTTGGTATGTTTGAATCATGTGATGAACACTCCTCTTAAACCCAATTCTTGCTTTGTTTCTAGATTGAATTTTGTAACATGTTGATGTGCTTTGATTTTGTGAAATTTGGAATTGAAGTGATGTGGTTAAATGGCTATATCTTTTGATATTTTGATATTCTGAATCTCCAAAGCATCTATAACTAAGTCTAGAAATATGCTCGGGCGGACCCAAGCATTATAAAAAAATAACGCACGGATCAGTCGGGTAAACCAGCGTGAGAAACACACAACATATGCATTTTTAATGTCATAAACCTTTCAAAATGAAGGTATCCTGTAAGACCACGCCGCACATAAACACGGACGGGTTTTTACCTTACGATAACCAAACTATTTTAAATAGAAAATCTTCTGATAGTATAATAATGTCTAGGGTTTAAAATAAATAATTAACCATAGTCGAAATGGTTACATTAATAATATTTCAGCATAATAGGTATACAAGTAACTCCGTAAAGGCACGTATTAGAGAATGGATTCCATTAGTGATAAGGCAACTGGGGTACCGCTTATCACGGTACACCTCTAGATAAAGTGTATCGAGGGCCTCACATGGATCTTCTGCCAACATAGGACCGCCTACCCTTTACTGGACAGTACCGAATATGTCATTACCCCAGTTGCTTTGTAACCTTTTCTCAAGAGATCTCATGCACATACCAAATCCATAAATAGTGATGTAGAAGGGTGATGCCCATACCCTAATGGTTGTGGCCTACATAGTCCCACTGCATATACCCTGTTTTACTCATTCCTGGTTGTGAGGCTTAAGGCTACATTTTATCTTTTATATAGCAATCCCCCTTAGAATGCTAACACTGCCCTCCAAGAAATAATGCAATGCCAGCATTCATCCTTACAAGTTGTTCAGGATATGAACAGACCAAAGGTATTACTTCTACTACATCTGTTTTTGTAATCACCCTCAGTTTTAGTAGCAAGTAGCCCTTGCACTTCAAAGATCTTTGTCTTTGATTCCATCATCTTCAAGATGTCTCCAATTTGAACACTTATGCCAGTTCAAAGTGGTTTTCGAATAATATATCTGTTCTCGGACTCTCCAAACAAACTGTAACGTATCGGGTTTTGCCCGCTCGAAAATCAACATCCGTACTTCACATTGTACTAGAATGCCGCAGATTCGACCGTTCAAATCCGATTCGCCGGAGCTATAACACAATTAAGTATAACAACACAGCGGAATAAAGAAAACAATGATATCATATACAACTCCAATGAATACAATATCCAGAATGATATACAACAATGATATCAATATGATACAACAATATCAGAGATAAATAATGATACAGCGGAAAACAGAAATGATAACTCCAAATGATCAGTCAGAGAGACTGATTCCAAAATGATCTTCAATGTCAAGCTCGAACCACAAAGAGAAGAAACTCCGATGAATGAACTAGCTCCAGATAATCTACTAAACCTGAATATCTGAAAAGAAACCCAACTCTAGACTGCTCGTGTGGAAAATTATGAGCACCCAGAGTTTAGGAAGGGAACAATAAACTCCGGATCAGTCATGGGACTGGTGTGAGCAACAAAAACAGTTTATCTTTAAACAAACACAAAAGGATTTTAAACATTGAAATCCGCAATGCTTTTGGAAAATGAAACTACCATAAGACCTCCCGCCACACACACAATGCAAACGCAGAATTGGAGGAGATTTCTTCTTATGATAATCAAAGATGCTTACTACGCAAAATCATTGGATATTATCATTAGTGCATAGTGTAGAAAAACATTTCGAAAGTATAATATTAATCTTAGCCAACATACGACCAGTATCGTATGCCTACTATAGCTACCATGTTCAATAGCAGGTTACCACCACATTCCATAGCAGGTAATACAACTAAAACCGTACAAGTCACGTATTGTTTCTTTGGATTTCCAACAAATGGTCAGGCTAAGGAACTTCCTATTCCACGAAAGAAACGCCTCTGGCGGGACGTTCCGAGAACCAACTGTTCTCTGCCAAACAAGGCCGGGTTACCCCTGTAACAGGTAACTCACGAATATGCCACCCCCCGGTCCTTTGGGACCTTTATCCGAGGCGCCTCTAAACCAACATCACACATAATAAAGTGTATCCACATGAGTAAGTATCTGGGCTCCATACCATGATACCACCCCTTTCCAGAAGGAAATGACATACCCTAAAGGGCACGACCCTCATAACCTTGCCGCAACATTCCTGTTTCGACCATTTCCGGGTTGTGAGGCCCTGACGAAGTCTCATCCACAAAGCTACGCTTTTTCAAAAAGCCACGCTTTGGGTCAACAGATGATCAACCTATGATCACAAAGATAAATGATCAAACAAATGATCATATCACAAATGATCAAACACTGATCATCACACAGCAACACTCAGCATGCCACATTACCAAATTGGGATATATCGCTGATAAATTTCAACTACATAACCTCTGAGCTCGTACGTCTCAGAGAAGGGTGTTAAGCTAAGAGAATAAATTCTCCGCCACCAACAGAAATGTATTTGAAAGAAATCGGCTTTATATCTCAAAGTGTAATGTCAGACATACAATCCATACAAGTCTGTTCCGGGATCGAACAGAACCGAAGGCACTTCTCACGAAGCCCTTGCAATTCCGGATAATTTCCAATCACGTCCGGACTTCCCGTCACTAAGGGTGATAAAACCTCTATACCAGGGATCAGCCGATGCAGAGTAACTCGACGGTAATCCTTCCATTTTCAAAAATATCCAGTCTTCAACACCGGTCTTCAAATGCTATCCATATACGACGTATCACATATTCGGAATGGGTTATACGACCCAAAGGTCCTCTCCCGGCTAAACCGAATAGTGAGCGAAATATTTAAAAACATATGGATATTGGGATTTCAATTAAGTCACAACTTATTACCCAAAACTTCTCTTTTCAAATGGTTTAACAAATTACCATTTTCAAATCTTTTTAAACAAAAAGATTCAATCTTTACGGTTTAAACAGTTTCCACACTTTAATCTTTTAAACAAAAGATTCATTCACAGATTTTCCAAATTAATTCTCATTTCAATTTGATTAACTCGTTAAATCTTTAAAACAAAGATTTAACTTATAGCTTTCAAACAATTCCATTTCAAATGGTTTAAACAAATCATCATTTTAAATCTGTTAAAAATAAACAGATTTAATTCATAGCTTTTCAAAACAATTCATTCATAACTTGGAAAACCATTTTTCAATTCAATCTTGAAATTCCTTTAATTAAACTGGAATTTCATTGCTTATCTGAAAGCTTTTATTCTTTTAAAACAAACAGTTTTTATTTCGGAAAATCTGATTCATCCATACGAGTGGAAATCCTTGGGTTAAATCCAAATTCTCAAAATTTCACTTTTAAATGGTTTAACTTCATATAAACACATTTATAACATCTTTAATCCCTAGTTTCAAATCATAGGATTCAATTTCAAACTTGAATTCAAATCTAAATCAAATTATTTAAATTTTCAAAACTCAATTAAGTTATTCAAAATAACTTTTATCTTTGAAATTCTATTTCAAAAGCTTTTCACTTTAAACCCAAATTTCAAATTCCAAAATCAATTGAAATTAAAATTTCAATTTCAAATACATCAAATTTAAATTATCTATGACTTAACCGATTTCCACGTGAAATCCATATTTGTGTGTGTAATAGTGTAGTCCAGGGGTTTCACACAATAGTGCAACACAATGAATCATCACATATCAGAATACAGAAATATAATTCGATAAGCGGTATAAGAACAACGCTTATCGTTCATTCACAGATCATAGATATATAAAGGTCACAGATAAGTAAACTACAGATCACAACATAAATCAGGATGTATAACAAAGCATCATATATCAGGGATATCAAACAATTCACATTCAATAGAATTCAAACATTCATAAGTAAGATCTGTTAATATCTGATTTTAATTAATTTATACCAGGTTAATTACTTATGAATAAACTACAAATTTTGGTTAATTAATATCAATAAATTACAAATCGTTTTGATTAATTATTCTTTAATCATTTATTAATTAACCATTAATAATTAATTAACCTTTAATTATAATTCATCAACCTTTAATTATTAAATAATTACCCTTTAATTATTTAATTCACCATTTAATTAATTATATTTAATTAATTACTTTGATTAATTATTCCTCAATTAATTATCATTCTTTAATCACCTTCATTAATGAATTAACTTTAAATTTTCATAATTAATAAATTCCCAATTCATTTATCTCTAATTTATTAGTTAATCAATTATAACCATTAATTAATTAAATTACTTAATTATTCTTACATAAATCACTTAATTAACCTTTATCTTTAATTAATTAAATTAGCTAATTATACTTAATTTCCTAATTAACTTAATTAATTCCAAGGTAATCAACTCCTTTTAACTTAAGGTAACATTTCTTAATTACCATTTACATTTTAAAACCTTTTATCTTTAATTAACTTAAACAAAATTTAGATTAAATAAATTTTAAAACTCTTTAACAAATGTTAACAAACCATTTTGACATTTAAAAAGGAATGCTATCAAGAAGTTTTAACAAAATTTATTTAAATTCCAAAAATTCTATTTTTAAAACTTTTGTAAAACTGGCTTCATCTTCACTTCGGGTCCTACCCGAATGATACTCGGGACCATCTCTTAGTTTCTCTACTTCTTTCCCTTATCTTCAAAACTTAGTTAAACTACTGTTTTAAAAACTGAAGCTCTAACACCTTCAAATCACTCGAGTTCGTACTCGCGTTATACCCCAAAACCCCCGAGTCCATCTTCGAGTCGATCCCCCAAACATTCGAGCAACACACGATCCAATCTCGTCTTCCCCAAATCAACAACCCAGGTACCAAAAATGCACGTGCACGTGCACACTGACGCGGCGGCGCTCCGGCCATCATCGCGATCCTCAGCAAGTCGACATCGACGTCCCCACACCATCTAGCTACCCAGCCACTTCGAACGAATCATCAAAACAAATCGAGCATTACGACATCACTGGTACCCAAAGTTCGGTCGGCTACATCGCCTCGTCTCGCCGCCCTAGATCACCAGAAGCCACGCGAAACTAACCAAAGCTTCGTCACACACTTACGCCTCTAATCCCCCTAGTCCGGTCGTGCTCGATGCTACCTAGATGATACAAAAGCCTCGCCTACGACGTCGACCAAGATGGGTCATTAAACCCTAAATTAACATCGATTAACTTCTCCAGCAGTCTAAAAAAATATTCACAATTTTTCTGATGATCACCAGACCCCTAACCTCCTTCAACCCTGATCACGACGATCATTACCTCGCCATTCGACTAGAATCGATGAGAATGTATTTTCTGTTCATTTCGCAAACCCGCCCTCAAATCAAAATTAAAAAAATCTTAAAGCTATTTTTAAAAATCATAGTTTTTGATTACAAAACAGATTATACAATTGAAGCAATGAATCATTCAAGTCGAATATGGTCATATTTTGAGTTTAACTATGTTTTCACATTCCCAGTAAACTTTTTTTTTATACCTAGGATTATTTTTAAAATGTAGATCTTGCAAATCCAAGTATTTATCGTCTGACATCAAATCATAAAGAATTTTGGGAAAGATTTGAATTTCTAAACCTAGTTAAAGCCTGTAAATGCTTAACAGAGGTATACATATATATATACCTGTATACCAGTATGCAAACATGTCTATAGCCTAATTTAACTATATTCAAGATGAATACATCTAGACAAACATGCATATAAATCATCACCACAGAGATATCACATGCAGCAGTATCAAAGGATTTAAAGGTTGAGATTTTGCTCACATTATTTTCCCAGAAGAAACAGAGTTTCACTTGTTTGGAACAGTTTTAAACTTTTTGAAACTGAGAATTGTTTTGCTTTGATCTCCTTGTTAGAATTGATGTAGTTGCTTCTTTGTTTTTGAAACTGCAGTTGCTTTTCTTCTTTGTTTAAATCTTTGTTTCTTGTTTTGAGTTGAAAATAAGCTTCATTTGAAATACACTTACTGGTAGGCTAAGTTTCTTTCTTTAAACGAAAAGAAATGAGGAAGGTTTGATATATAAAACAAGTGAAATGAATTGTTTATTCACCAGTACAACAATTCAGAGATTTTTTTATCTCTTTGGGACTGAAAGTATTTTCGAGCAGACCTTGTTTTGTGCTAGGATGAAAAGCATTAAATGCTAATGTACCAGATGTCTTCCTTGCTTATCTTAGTTGTACAAAAGATGTTTTTATTTTTATCTTCTCTTTTTATATTGCCTGACCTTGCTTTGTTTCGGCTCTTCATTTTGTTGAAGTTGCTTACTTTGTTTATTTATATACTTTAGCTTGTACTCCATATACATGTGTTTGTCAGGTCTTGTTCTCTTGCTTTAACTTATGCTTTGTTTACAATTGTTAAAGTTATGTTGTATATATACACTTGTGTTTTTATACTTTTTTCTTACCAATTTTAAATCTATGTTGTATGCTTGCTATTTTTTTCTTCTGCCAACTTTGATTCAAACTGATCTTTGTATTTGTTTTTTTGCTTTTGATTTCAACTTGATTGTGTTGAGCTGAGTGGTTGTTTTTAGCATTTTGTTTCTTTAATCCTATCACTTTGCAATATAATAAATTAAATGTTGTTATTTTTATCTATGTGTTCACTTTATATTTTATAGTTTGTCCTATATACTTTTTTTTTCAAGTTCTAACTTAAATACTTATTTATTTTAAATTTTAATTTCAACACTTATTGTCTAAACTTACCATTTTATTGTTTTTATTAAGTACAATTTTGTTTGTGTTTTTATTTTTCTTTGTATTATTACCATATTGAATTCTATTTTAAATATGTTGTTAAAATTCTAACTATGTGTATTTATTTTATATTCTTACAATTTTATCCTATATATATATATATATATATTTTCCTAGCTTAAACATTTATTATTTAACTCAAATACTAATTATTCAAAATCATTTATTTAAGAATTTATTTTAAATCCAATATATACATATATATATATAATTTAAATTCAAATTTATTCATACTTATTCCATAAACATATATATATTCACATATACACAAATTTTATTCATACTTATTCCATAAACATATATATATTCACATATACACAAATTTTTACAATATTTAAATTTTTATGATTTATACAGAATATATTTGGATATCGGGGAAACTCGCAATCAATTAATCCATAAAAAAAATAAATTTTACAAATTTCTATTCAAAAATTCATTTAATTATTAATTTAAATAAATTAAAATCTAGGGTCGTTACACAAACCACCGACAGTTTTAAAAACTGGCCAACATTTGATAGTCAATTATTTAACTATCAAATAATCAAACAATCAAATCAGAGATTTAATTTCACATGTAAACCAAGCACGGTTAAGCACATAAGCAACCACTAAGCCTCTTTAGGTAATCCTTTCGATAATTAAAACCACTTTGTAAATTATTGTATTAAAATACTTTTACAAAGATATATTCACAAACCCTTCTCTACTCTTTCAATACTTGAAAATATTGATATACTTATCTCAACTGCATAAGTATATTCACAAAACATTTAACTTTCAAAACGTAGAAAACTTTTGCTATCAACGGTATAAGTATATTCACAAAACACTACATTTTCAATACTTAGAAAATAAATCCATATACTTATCTCAATAGTGATGTATATTCACAAATCTTAAGAAAGATATCATTTTCCAAAATCATACTTATTTGGGTTAAAACAAATGTTATTTAAAATATAAGTAACAATTGTACCCAACCACTTTTCTCTTTTTAGTGTTAGGTAAATGGATCGCATAGAAACTATATCAAATATACTTATCACCACTTCCCGATTTCAAACGGTACTATCCCTCGATTAATAATGAAATCTGATAAGTTAGGATACTAACCTTGCCTCAAAATACATTCTTAATTCTCAAGATAGAGATCAGTTTCATACCTCGGAATTTGGTGTTAAGTACGAATGAATACTTTTCATACCACCGTAATTTTAAAATGATCGTTTATGGAAATCGGGTTTCATTTGTTTATAAAAATTCATTTAATAAATCCCTTTTATAAAATTCCATTATAAAACTCATTTCTATTTATATAACTCTTTTATATTTACAAACTCCTTTTTATAAAACTTCTTTTATAAATCTCTAATTTTATTTATAGCTCTTTTTATAAAGTCCTAAATTCATCTATAAGACTCCTTTATAAAATAAAACACCTTTTATGAAACACATTTCTCCTTTTAAACTCTTTATAAATCTATTTACCTATCATAAACCTTTAGTTTTTTAAGATAGAACCAAATACTTTCCATAATACGATCATTCCATATATTACCATAAATCCACCAATGTGATTTATTTTCTAATTTATCAAAATGATATTAATTTCCCTTTTTTAGAATATCAATTAAAACCGATTCTTTTATAAAAATTCTTTTTATAAACTAACTTTTTATTTATTAAATAATATTTATAAATCTATCCTTTTATACAATATTTTTATATGAAGTATTTCATAAATATTTATTTCAAAATATTATATCTTCTTAAAAAATAGAATCACTTTATTATAAACAGATAAATTCTCCTTTATTTTCCTCTAAAATAAACAGTCATTATTATATTAACTTTTCTATAAAAATAGATACTTTCCGTACTACTTTTAAATCATTTCGAAAAACGGTTAGAGTAAAATAGGGAAGTACGAAAATCATTTTTTCAATAAAATGCCATAAAAATATCCAAAAATCATTCTCCAATTCAAAATCTTTTTTCAATTCAAAACAGCAATCAATAGTATTTTAAAATACTCAAAGAGGCAAATAGCAGCCATATCAATTAATCAATGCTACTATTACCTTTTCACTAAAAAGGTTCAACTTTTAACATATACTAATGTCATATCCAATATGGCCAACTGCCAACTTTTAGCATTCAACAATTTATATAACAGGTATATGACTGAAATTAAAATCAACAAGTATATAACTAAAATTTAAAATCAGAACAGCGAGAAATTCGGATTTCTCTACAAAATTCGTTGTATTTCATTTTAAATGTCATTGCTTTTCAAAGTGAATATTTAACCAAACTAAACCAAACCAATAAATCACTCAAACACAAAATAATAATCAATATCTACTATATATCATTATAGTGTTCATTCAGAGGTGAGTTAACTCACCAAAATTCCAGTTGACGCTTAAACGTTCTAGTTTGATCTAAAATCGAATGATGTTTGATTTTAGCTTAAAATTCCACTTGATCCAAACTCTATGAAATCAATTCCAGCATGTAGATATCTCTGTTATGAACGCAACACAAAAGACCGCTCTCAATTAGACGTCATATGAGAAAGATATTCATTTTACAAGATTTTGAATTTTAAAATATAATTAATCACTTAACAATTAATTAAACTAATCCCACCTAAAACCTTCTTCACCTTCTTTGTAATCCATCCCTCATATATACCGATATACAAGCACCATGCCGTGTACCACCTCCCTTTTCTCTCTCTCTCTCAATACTCTATGGAAACGCACCAAACCACCTCCGATTGACTCCACTTCCCACGAGCATCGCACTGGACCACATCACATCGAGCTCTCGTGTTGATCACAACCTAGAAACCCTAATTGACCACGTGAAATATCACATTCTTCCTCCCTTGACTGCATCTCCCTAAAATTCACTAATCTAAGCTCCTTCACGCCACAAACTTAAACACACACTCCGATCCACAAATCTTCGACCAAAACTCACAAGGTCCTAAACCCTAGCCTATTGTCACCACGTCAAACATGCCCTATGTACACCGCACCCCACTAAATTATATGGATTCGAAGATCTCTCCAATACAAACTCAAATAATCTAACTTAATAATGTTTCGTTGAGTATATTAATTGATTTTGAGTTTTGAAGAGAGGATGCTTTGATTTCGTTTAGTAGAAGATGATAATAAGGGAGTGAGGGGAAGAAAAGTCATTGGTGTGTTGATTTTTCTAAGTGTTTAGCTTAGTTTATAATATGATTTCCAACACTTTGCTACACAGAATTTCGTTCGAGTACGAAGCACGAACGACAAAACAAAAATATGATGGGATACGATCTCAAAACAACAATAAAATACACTAGTTATTTTATTCTGTAAAATTTCAAAAATACTAACTTTTGCCTAAAATACATTGAACGATAATTTAAATATTTTCCAGATTAAAAATTATAGAAAAATCCTTTAAATAAATATAAAAATACGTCATCAAAAATTAAATTGTTTTAATAAAAATTGATTTTATTATTATTTATCATGTTTGAATAAAATTTCAATATTAAATAAATTAAAATTTCCAATTTGAAACGTTGAAAATTTCGAGTCGTTGCATTCTTCCCTTCTTAAAAGAATTTCATCGCCGAAATTCCCAAAGGAAAAAATGTCTTCGAACCCTTAGCTTTTAGAAAATATCTTATTCAATATGAATTATTAATCTTTTAAAATCTCATATGTTATGAAAAATTTCGGCAGCACCTCCTTTGCACGTCTCGATTCGAAAAAACTACAACTTGCCACAACTGGCCCAAATCAATAAAAGAAAACAAAATCCCAAAAGTGGCCTACCGTATTTGGGGCATAAAATCATGATCAACAATATATACTTATTATATATCTTATAGAGTGTGTACGACACATAGCAAACACACCCCTTAAGCAATAAACATGTACCTATTTGTCGATCAATCAAACTCTGTTCATGAAACCAAAAGCACTTCCGAACTAGTATTGCTCACTCGACTCCTCTAGTACAGACTCCGATCAGATTCCTTAATCAGAAACCTTCATTCTCCTTGCATAGCCATATACTATGATGGAAAACTTCACAATCATATCAAAAATCCATATCAAGTGTTCGCCGTCATGAATCGAGTGAAAATCCTTGTTCGGGTTGGTGTATATCACCCCGAAATCGTCTACTAGAATCTGGATCAAGAATAGTCGTGCGAATAAAATAATCTAAGTACAACTTACGTACTTATTCCATTTGGATTCTTAACTATAGCAATCATTTTTTATTCGCATTCATTTTTACTTAGTATATTTCCTTTAATACTAATTATTTATGAACCGTTTCATAAAACAATTACTTAAATTCGTATTCGTATAACACTTCTCTACGTCCTAAGAGTATATATACAATTTCAAATTTGTTTACTTAACTATGATGTTCAACAAATTTAGAACTACTTTAACTTATTATCCCCTCAAATTTATAAGTTACAAAAACTTATTTTCTTAAATTTTCACAAAATCACTTAGCTTCAAGTTCTCAATTAATTTGGAAGTTTTCGACTGTCCAAAATAATCGAAAATTTCATTTCATTTCAACAAACGAAAATCACCCAAACAACATATCATAATGAGATGCACAAACCAAACTATCCTAATGCATAAGATACATGCGCCATATAATAACTTAAATGAAAAGTTCAAAATTAAACATCCGGGTTTTATTTCAACTTCATTTTGAAATAATAATAATATTTATATATCTCCTTTTGTATATCTAATCATAATTTTAAAATTAAATCAACTTTTTTTCCAAAAAAACTCTATCGCAAATTACTTTGGTAGCATTCCCCCATTTAGAAACTCAAAAATGAACATCGATAATACTGCGGTCATTATCAACATTATTTTACAATGATAGAAGTGAGTTTAGTGCTTTCTATCTCCTTTAAAATCCATTTTAAAATATTTCTATTCATAAATATTTTCAAACAATACTGTTATTATTTTTTCATAACTTTGAAAAACAGTATTCAAAAACACCGAGATTTAAGTTCACAAACTCTCAACCATAGTTACCTCTATACTCTTAAGAAATAGGATAAGGTTTGAGTGGTAAGATGAAAAAATAATTGTGAGCCCTAGTCTTTTTGTAGAAACAAGTGTAGGGAACACTTGTATATGACATGACTTGTGCTATTATTCATGTTGATGAATTACGATTATTGAATAGTGAAAGAAAACCCATTCCGTGCTTTAGCGGCATGGTCTCACAATATGCTGTGTTTAGAGTAACATATTACTTAACCAGTCTTTATGTCTGACCCGTGTTTTATTATACTTACCCTATAAACTCACAAGTACTTGATTGAGTAGGTTGAGCTTATGGACTTGATAAGAAACATGGGATGAACGAATAAAGCATGTTGAATATGAAGCAGGAGGCTTGATTGCAAATAAAAGCTATTTGATTTCCGTTATTTAAGTGTTCATGATGGCATCCTCATATGTCAGACATGACACTCTATTTATGGTCTATCGTATTTGACCTTTACTCGGGTGCATTTTGTGAGGTAAGGAAAATGGAAATATATGTAAAGACTATTAAGACAATTACGTGTAATAAATTTATTTAGTTGCTTTATTTACTTAGACTATTATATGTATATATATACTAAACTCAATCTATCACTGAAAGATAATTTCAAGGTGACTGCAACACATTGTGGTTGCATATTTAGGTTTTTGGAATAATGGACGTTATAAAAGTTATCACATTAATTTATAGTTTGGAAATCTTGCAATGAAAACATCACCTGTAAGAGGTTCAAGTTAACAGATTATCAAGGACAAATCAAATCCAACATAAATTCTCTGGCTACATTGAGGACTCATTTCAGTATGAAGTGAGGGAATTATGGGCACATACAAAACATAACCGCATTTTCATAACTGTAAAATATTTGGTTGGAATCATATTAAAAGAAGTGGTAGTGAACATTGATGATAAGCTGTAACAACCCGAGACTAACTAATTAAAATTAACAATGGTAATTTAAGTAATTAAAATGGATTTTTAAAAGATTTAATGAGAACAATTTTGGATTTATTTCAGAATATTGGAATTTGAGTATGGAATACTTTTAAAGTGGAAATTGAAAATAGTTTGGGTAAATAAATAATTTTTTATTAAAATGGGCCAATTACAATATTCTGAATAGTTGATTAAATAAAATGAATTTATGGGAAATAAATTCTATAAAATTCCATGATGTTGTGTAAATATTTAAGAGATGAAAATATGATTTTGTTTTGAAATTTTATATTGATTTGTGCCGAGTAAAAATTTGTAGAAATGGAAATCAAGAGGAAGTGAAAATAGTTATTTTATCCTATGAAACCCAAGCCCGCTTAACCCAAACCCACTTATCTAATTTCTAGAGTTCATTTACGCTAGAAAGCTCCTTACTCTTGAGGAAATCATTTCAATAAGCTTCTCCTTCTTCTATTTTTAGTTTTCTACTTCATGAAACACGAAATATATGAAAACCCTTTCCATTTTAAAATCAAATAAATTAAAAAAAAATCCAATAAATTCTCAAATTGATATATATGTATCCTAACATCATACTACATGTATATTTATGAATAATTTAGTGTTTTGATCAAGTTTGGGATTATAGAAGTTTGCAAATGAAGTGGAAAGGGGAAGTAGAAAGCTTATTATGCAAGTTATGATCAAGGTAAGTGCACTCCACTCATAAATCTATGTATAAATTATGTCATTGCATGCTTGGATTTTTTATTGAATGTTGGTATGTTTGAATCATGTGATGAAAACACCTCTTAAACCCAATTCTTGCTTTGTTTCTAGATTGAATTTTGTAACATGTTGATGTGCTTTGATTTTGTGAAATTTGGAATTGAAGTGATGTGGTTAAATGGCTATATCTTTTGATATTTTGATTGGATTTCAGTGAGATTTCTTTAGTTGAAAGGTACTTTCATAAGGAACAACTTTTATGTTGATCAACTTTCTAAAATAAGAAGTTTTCTATTGCTAAAATGTATTTGAAGATGAAGTAACAAATCTGGCATATGCTAGGAATTCCAAAGATGAAGCACAGTAGTGATTTGGCCATAACTTTTGACTCTCTTATCCATTTTCTGCGATCTAGCTCTAACCGGAAAGCTATGATAATATGGAACACCATTTGTTTTGAGTGTTATGTGAAAATATGAGGTTTTCTAGGTGAAAATGGTGTCTTAAAAGAGTGGTCTTGCTTTTAATAATTAGTTTTAGAATTTATATCATTTGGTAAAATTACTACAACCTTTGATTTACTTCATATTTTTGTGATCTAAAATATGTTTTGAAACGCATTTTGAGTATGCTACAATATCTATTTTGGAAGCATCATATTATTTTGTGTTTTAGCCCTTTAAACTTAGTGCAATTTGCCTACATGAAGATATTATATAGAATATCAATATGATCTTAAAATTGTATAAAATTTTAGAGAAATAAGGAATTTTTTATACTTAACTTTTAAGTGTTTTAAAGTATATTTCAATATTTTTATAAGTTTAAGTAAGAATTTTAAATATCTATATATATATATATTCTATGAATATAAAATAAAAGAAATAATTATAAATTTTCATCCTAGAAAATTATGTGATACTTTCTAAATGTTATTAAGCTACTATATTATGAGTAATTTATGATTTTGTATAAATAATAAAGATTTTATGTGTTAAACTTCATGGTTTGAAATAAAAAGAAATTATTTTAAGTTTTATAAATTTGTTCTAAAATAGTATTTAAAGATGAGATATTAAAGTAAGACTTGTATATGAAAATATTGTGTATTGAGTTAGAATTATTATTTTTTGTATATTTAATTTATTGATATTATATTAAGAAGTTTTTAAGTTATTTTTATGTCTTTTCTAAATTGAATTTGCACGTATGGATGATTTAATTATGTATAACGAGGAATTTGAATGAATGGACTTATAATACTCTCTGGTGTGAGACTTTCAGTAATATTTGGCCATTTTTTGGACTTGTTATATAGAATATTGTGGAGATTGAGTGTAGTTATAAGCATTGAATAAATGGACGAGTAACATGCGGTGGTATGGGACGCTGATGTGATATTTATTCGGTTATTCCATGCAAGTGGATGTCACTTACATGATGGGAATAGTGATATTGAGATAATACTTATGTGAGGTGATGCTCATAGGTGTGAGCAAGATTGGTGCCTATATTTGTTGATACTATATGTTATCTATCATGATGTCCTTCTATTATTAACGTTGGAGAGAATCAGATAACTAGCATCCACCCTAGCACCTTGATCTCGAGGGTCGCGCCCCATTTCTATGACACCTTTGATCAGTATTACAAGGGTAGATAACCTATAGGGTAGGCGCCCTTAGTCCCTATGTCACTTAAAGGCTAGCAGTATGTTACTTATAGGGGGCAAATGCATATTTGTGATCGAGGCCTCGCATTGACGAGCACATTGATGGATATGTGTCACGGTGATCGTCGAGGCAACTAAGACTGTAGAATCAGGTTAGGTAACCCATGTGCGTGACTTTGGAGTGGGCATACAACCATCAATCTCTCTTCTGATTCTAATAGAGTGATGGATAAGCATATATTATTATTACACCTCACCTAAGTATAGACATGGGTTAGGAAACCCACGTGTTGTGATATGACTTTACTTAGGATCTTGTATCTATCGTATAGTCAATTCCCGTCACTATTTATTATGTGTTACTTATATATGTGGAGATGTGATTATACCTATGATAGGCGTCCAGAGTATATTTGATCCTCATGTCTTTTATTGTGTATGATTTTACAAATATGCGGCTTATTATTATACTAATGATGATGATATTTTGATTATTTGAGGTTGAGGGATAGACTTAGGCAATGTTGTGTGCTAGCTTGACTATACTTGATGATATCTCATGTATTGATGATTTTCAGACTTTGATGATGATTCTGGATTTGGATGATTCACCCATTTGATATTATTCCAATGTATTTCTATTTGTTGTGATTTTATATGGGTGAAAACATCTTTATGCATGGTTGTTATCGTGGGTATTTTGATGATGTTTATCATATTATTATACCAAGCATATATATTGAGATACATATGTATATTGATACCTATATTTAGATTTAGTTTGACCCGTGTATTATTTACGTAATGCTTTGGTCAGTTCGAGACATTTTAGGTTCAAGGACGAAGAGACCAGCTTGTGTTGTCTGAGTAGACACTAGTTACATTATATTATTGTGTATCTATTTATATTACATAGCATCATTGTATGCATGACTTTGTGATGTATTGAGAATACTTTGTATTTTAACGAGATAGTGGATATTTGAGACATCTCTTGTATATTTCCTATTATATATTATCACCGTGATAATGACTATGTAGTCCATATCTTTTATTGTATATTGTGTATTGTTCTGTTCTGGAGACACATGTGTTTATTGCTTTGTGTTGATACTGGGTACGTAAATGTGAGATAATTATTTAATTTTTGAAATATGTATCGGTGTTAGCCCAAGGGAATATTCATGCATGTACACTATATCGCCTCATTCTCCATATTATCCGATAATATTACTTAGTGGTACTCTTGGATAATATAGGTATAGAGGTAGGGTGTTTCACATAGGGTTCAATCCTAAAAGAATCTAGCTCTGGATCGGTGGGTGTCCGTGAGTACAGTAGGGTCAGCACTAGATGAAGCCGACCCAAATGAGTACCAGAAGCATAGGGTTGAGAAGACCGCGCCTCGCTTGACTCACCCGCCTTAGAGCTTTTCCCTCTTTTTGTAGGTTTACGCATGGAGGGAATTCTACATTTTCAAATGGATTGTTCATCAGCTAGCAGCTCGAGGTGTTTAAGGTTATCATCTATCACTAGACGTGGAATGTCCCTCAATTCTGAGTGAATTTTCTTTAAGTTCTCCAACATTTTCTCTAAATCGTCGCCTGCCGTAACTCTATCCAAACCTGATGGAAATAACCAAAAGTTGGGTCAATGATCGAAATGAAGTCTTATCTTGGTAATAGTGAACACGAACGAGTGTTTAGAATGACTTAATTCCTAAGTTATTGATGGAAGTATGGAGACGCATCCTGGATGAAGAAGTACTCCTTTTTGAACATATTTTACTTTGAGTACAAATCTTCCATCGGGTTGAACTTGCTTCCCGCTTCAAGATAAATAAAAGGGGAACCTTTCGCCTTACTCTTGATCACATATAGGAATCTAATCTACCGATGTTTAGGGGATATCGAGAACTCTCGCATCAAGATAACGTATAGGCTAATCAATATGGAAAACCCATTCAAATGTAGGTGAAAAGGAGAAATCTTCAAGTATACTAACAACCTTGTAATCAATTATGGAAGAGAAGGTGGGGACTCCACCATGAAATGATACCTCGAGTAAGCCATGTAGCCCTTAAGAGGGACGTAAGCCCGCTGGTCAAGAGTGGGCATGAGCATATCATCCCTTAGTAAACCATGAGCATAAACTATAGTATCCAGCTACTTAAATGATAGAGTGGAAGCTACAAATTCAATAGGATCCACAAAGAGTTGTGAAGAACCATACCCATGTACCAAGGAATGGGCATAACTGGGCTAGCTCACCTTGCATCCCAATGGCGCAGGATCCAAAGGGGTAGAAGAGGAGGAGGCCTGATCTCCAGTAGCACTCGACGAACGATTACTGCAATTACTCGACATACCTTTTGTATTACCATCAAATGTGTGTATGTGTAATCAAATATGTACATATATAATAAAGAATGCAGCAAAGTATTATGTCACACTGACTTGGAATCCCTACCTAGGATGATTTAGTAGTTAGGTAGTGCATGACTTACTTCACCGCTAATTGGCTTAAGTGAGAGAGTTACCGATCCCAACCACGGAATCAAACAACTTAACCCCTACTACACTAACACCCACAATGTCAAATTATAGCACTAACGACCACAACGTCATTCAGTTTGGTAGCACTAGATTTTGAACGATCCGGTAGTCATAGGGTTTGGATGCAGTAACCATACCCATTACAGTGTAACATCAAAGTTGTGTTCCAATCCCCCAAATGACACTGACGGCCTTGAAATGAAACCAAGCAACATAGCCTAACATAAGCCCTAAAACCCTATTCACTTGTTTAGCCACAGATGCCATAGCCGAACATAAGTATCACTTAGTAAAATATTCAAGATTCTTAAATGCCCCATATAATCTATCAAATCAAGGAAAGCCAAAACTCGATGCCATGCTACTCTTAAACAATTATAGAATCAAAAGTCTTATCCTAACACTGCCGAACAAAGAAAAATGGAAGACAAGGAAAGTTGGTGGCTAAATCAACGCATCAAGCATTGAAATTGGTAGAAAGAAAGTCGTACCTTAGTTAAATTGCGAGAAAATGAGAAGAGATTGGAGTTGATGGTGATTGGGATGCATATCCAACAATGTCGGTTGAAAGATAAATAGACACAAGTAGAGGGGTTTGGTAGTAAAAGGAACTAAAGCGTGACAACGAAGGGATAGTTTTCTATATATAGACCATCAGCTCTGCTCTCTGTCCAGTACCAGACCAGATGGTGCTAGACGAAAAATCCTATTCGGTCGAAGCCTCATAGGACACAAAACATGCCAAACCCATTTCAAGAACCTGTAGCAACCCGGAAATTCGAACACTTATCGAAACGTTTTGAAATATAATTGAGTATTATAAATATGATTTTATAACCTTGTTATACACCATTTAATTATTGAATAATGATAAGAAACTTGTTCTTGAAAATTGTTTATAAAAATTTATCCTTCGAAGAAAAATCGATAATATGACCGAAAATCGGTTATCGGTAAACATTTTTTAATCGGTATAAGTTGTCGAACTCTTGTGCACTTGTCTAATGATCAAATAAACAAATTAGCAACTAATTAACACACTCCACTCTTCATAAAGCTTGGAAGGTTATAGAATTTCTAATGGATAAGAGATATTATCACGAGAAGGGTATAAGTGTAAATAGCATAAAGGAGAAGTGACGTAAAGGAGAAGTGATGGGAGGTAAGACTTCCATGGCATGGGGGTGAATGCAAGCTTAAAGAGCACCATTCATTGCCTATATAAGGAGAGGCACACCCTTGTATATTATTCACAAATTCACAAAGCTTAAGTAAGCAAATCTATGGCTTCTTCTTCTTTATAATTTCCTAAAGCAAAATAATTGCAAAACAACTCCAAATCAACTCAAACTTGGAGTGAAGCCTTGGGAAATATTAGAACACTCCCCCAACCTACAATGGCCGCGAGCAAATGAGATCCATTTGGGCTAGTGGCAAGTGCTAAGCAAGGAAGGAGAAGGAGAGAAAGGTGATTCCAAGTTGGGTTTGGGCTTGGGTTCTTGGATCTTGGTTGTTAGTATGGTTAAAGGTAAGATAACTCACCTCTTCGATTGAAAATATAACCCACATATGCTGTGTTTTGGTTGTGTTTAAGTTGGTTGCATTGTTGTTGACATATGTTAAAACATTGGTTTGAATTCTTGCTTTGAAAGTAAGTGACGCATATGATCCATATGTATGGAGTTGGAATGGACTTGAATGGGCCTGTATGACTTGTGACAAGACCTCGGAACAAAGCATATATGTTATAGATGGACGTTGGTTTAGATTGGACTCGGATTTGAAAGTGCACTTATAGTGATAGCCGCTATAGATGCAGTTTGGAATTGCCTTGTTTCCGGCGATTTGTATAGAACTTTGTAGAGGGATTGGGGGTTTCTCACCATATTTATATGTTTTATATATATGTTCATTGCTATAAAATTCTTGGGTAGTAAAAAGTTAAGTAACATCTCGAAAAGTGGCCAAAACTTCACTTGTGCAAAACTACCCAATTTAGGCTTGATTTTTGGACTTTTAAAGGTTTGAAAAGATATTTAAATTTAAGTATTTTGTTTCATTCTTTTTATAAATGTTTACTAACTATTATTAGAGTATTTCAAAATTGGTTTGAGATATTTATGAATTTTTAAAGAATTATTTGTGAATGTTTAAATAAGAGGATTTTATAATAAAAACTTATTTTTCCAAGTTTCTAAGAAAATTATAAAGTTGTTAATTTTAAGTAATTATTGACCCAAAAAATGGACCAATACCCTAGTTTAGATTTGAAAGCACCAGCTTCATCTTCACACAGCAATATAACTAATCACAGAAATAGGAAAGAAACAATAAAGGAAAATAGACAGAAGATTTTTATAGTGGTTCGGCTGTTAATGAAGCCTACGTCCACTTTATAGTTTTACTATAAGCTGACTGCTATTACAGAAGTTGTTTGATTACAAGGCTTTAGCTAATTCCAAACTAAATTGGATCTCTAGAGTTAGAATCCACCATAGAATCACGGTGTATTCCTTCTGAGATCGTTGTGAGGGAGGTTAAAGGGGAAGAAGAGTCCTAGTAGAGCTCCAGCAGTCAGTTTCCAGAACACCTTTTATGTTGTAGGAGGTATGCTTAGAGGTTGGAGATCTTCTGGGCCTAGCCCTTCATTTTCAGGTCTCAGGTATGGTACAGGAAACCCAAGGGGATTCAGCGGTCGAAAATTGCTAAATCCATGGGTCGGTGGCGACCCATGGTGATGGGTCGCTACATGGGTCGCTAGCAACCCATAGACTTAGTCTACTTTCGCCCGCTGAATCCTTCATTCTTTAGTCGTATTTCATAGCTTGGTTGTTCGTGGTTTTTAAGGAGTACATGGGTTGCTGTTGTTCCGGCCATAGAGATCTATCCTGGATTCCGAAACTAGAGATGTCTTCTCAGGCATTCGTCGTTGTAGTCACATGCCGATGGCCAGTCGCCGGCTGCTTATACTTAAACCCTTGTTGATTCACATGGAAGCTAGTCTCTTGGCTTTGTTGACTCCTGTCGTCATTTTAACCATGTAGCTTAGTCCTTGTTGAAATTTAGTCGTAACATCTCTGGTTAGCTCTTCAATCATCCCGCCGCTTAAGGTTGCCCCGCTTACTGTTGGTATCTACTGGGTTAAAAACCCGGATAACATTTGCCTCCCAGAGTATGTCTTCGTTGTAAACAAGGCGTGCTCTGGAAGTTATCGTTTCCCATATCCATTTGTAAACTTTCAAATGGTTGTATCGGAGCTCTGCACATAGACTAGCCCAACACCATCGATTATTTTCCTTTGGTTCTAGCTATTGTTGCTTGCCTCGACTTGTCTTGTCTTGGAGTGATGAGCAATCGCGATTGTCTGATTCTGAAGTGGCTGGACAGAGATTTCTTTTTCGAGTACATAAATATACAAGGCATACAAATTTTCATATACACTATATACATTTTTCTTTTTTTTATGATGGGTCTCCAAAGGCACTAGCGACCCATGTGAGATGGGTCGCTGGCGACCTATCTCTTAGAAAAAAAAATTCTCGGTTTGATGCCAGGTCGGGTCGCATGCGACCCGAACACTTAGAAAGTTTTTCACCTCTTTTTCACTACATATACCCAAGCCTATCTCTTGTTTCTCATTCGAACCGATCATCTGAAATATCTCCGAACAATCCATCTCTTCCGGCGATTCTCCTTCAACGGGTTCTCGTTGATTTGCCCTACCGCCTAGACTTCCTTGCTATCATCTTGCTCGAGCGCCATCTCATGCTGCAGCCGATCCATAAGTCCAAGCCCTAGCCGACCTGCTTCATGTGATTTTGAGGTGTAGCTGACCCATCACCGCCTTTGAATCCTAGCCGACCCGCTTTGCTCAATTTTGAGGTGTAGCTGACCCATTGCTTTGTTGTACACGAGCCAATCCTCCACTAGCTCGCCTACGACCTAGTTTGCAGCTTGCCAAGTTCAATCTGTAACTGCTCTTGTTCCATTTAGCTGATTTGAGGTATATTTGTTTGGTTGAGCTGTTGATTGCAATGTTGGTATGATGGTTTAACACCCAGTTTTAGCTTGTGATGTTGTCTGCAAAATTTCGTTCTGATTGTGGTTCTTTGAAGAAAGATAGGAGATCAAGTCTTGAGTTGTTTTTCGGAATGAAATTCAGGTTTTGGCCTAAGACTCGATTTGTTTTGCTATCTTTGACCATCGAAACAGAATTGGCTTGCCACTAGTTTGCGGACATCACTTGTATAATGCTTCATCAGTTGACCTTGATTCTTCTGAGAACTTAGGCTTAACTCATTTTACCTATTTCATGCTTGGTGTCCCTGCAATGAGAAGGGTTTCCCGTGTCGCTTCGGATAACGGGTCCGTTATCGATCATAGTTCGATAATGGGTAAGCGTGCAAACAGTATAACGAAAAGTCGGAAGCGAGATTTTACAGGAAGTTATTCTCTCCTTTCACTGCAAATGAACTATATACATGTGATGGGCCGTTTGCGGTGCTTTGTACACCGAATTTACCTCATATAGATAGCTCACTACACTTACCCCAGTTCGTACTTGAAATCTGGGGTACTAATCCTAAGTCAATGTTGCGTCGGAGTTCAAGTGTGATAGGGAAATTTCATAAGAGTAGGATAGATTTGCCAATAGAATTACCTGACCTTTTGCGAACGCGAGTTCTCTCATATAGAATGAAACAACCATCCACACGTCGCAAGCTGAGTGGACGAAGTCCATCGCTTTCTTAAGCTGACTCGTTCTACTTAACAAGCCGAGTTCGGACAACTAGTTCCGATTGGGCCGATTGTGGACCGTACGCCACCCAACTTCCGAGTTTTACTCAATCCGCCTGAAAAATCCCCTTCAGTGATCTCCGCCAAGGTTCTTCATAACATCTGTTTATAGCACAGGATCCCCGAAGAGGATGTGCGCTTTCCTAAAAAGGATGAGTTTGCTCACATGCCTCCCCCTGGGTTTATAGCTTTCCATTGGTTCATGTGTTTGAATGGAGCCGTGCCCCCCTTCAATGACTTTCTTCGTGAAACACTATCAAACTTGGGGATTGCCTCATTCCAGCTTCACCGGAATGGTTATGCCATCCTCATTTGCCTGCACATCCTCTTTATGCAGACATTCCATCGCACTCCGAGTTTCGATAAGTTGCGATATTTCTTAGCTTTCAAGAGAAGAGATGATTTCCCCTCCCTAATCATAATCGAGGCCCAGTGAAATCGAAAGATCATTTTTCATCTGCAAAGCAACCTATCTCAATTCAAGGCGCAGTACTTCTTTGTTAGGTGCCTCGAAGGGTTTAACCATCGATGGATGACAGGTGGTAAGTTTCCCTATTCTCTGTTTGCAGAGCTTTGAAGTGGTGTGATAGAGTTTCTAATTGATTGCTTGCTTTTTATAGTTATCCCGAAACCAAATAGAGACACAGCTCTTAGTGAAGTTTTCCAAACTCTAAAAGCTATTGATGCCGAGGAGCGGAGCGCTAGAGTCTTGCTTACTAACGAGAACTTGCGCCGATTCGGGTTGTTAGCTCCGGGTAGATCCATTGCTCAAATTGAAGCTCCTTCTCCCAGCCGAGCCAGAGTTCGTGCAAGGCCTTCTCCTTCTTCACATGATTCTAATAAGGGTCGTGAAATAGGCGGGCCCTCCTAAAGTCCGCTCGACGAGACTCATGAGGAAGGTATCGCAGCTGGTCTAAGCGGTTCCACTAAAATGTCCCCGATCCAGGAGGAATCAGAAACCGAGCCCACGCTGAGAGAAGGGAAAGCCATGATAGACTTGGAGAAGGAGGAAGGGGAATTTGAAAGCAGTAGTGGTGAATCCACAGCCAGCGACTATTATCTATCAGAGTCCGATGGTGAGGATTCAGAGTCATGTGACAAGACATCGGGCATGAGTCCCGTTCTTTCGGATTTACCCCCTTCCAATACTAATGACAAAGATAAGGCCCCGGAGGCCGCCAAACGTCATGATTCCCCCGGTAAGGCTGTCGGGGTAGATTTTGGAGATATCAGTGACGTATTCGTCGATTTTGATGCCCTCATGAAAGACGACTTCAACTTTGATGTGATGCCATCCTGTTCTGACGGTATCGCGCCATCCATCAGTCTGCCTCTGCCTGCGACAACTGAAGTCAGCCCTATTACCCCACCTACAATCGTTCGCTCTGGTTTGTGATGACGTCTTAGGCTCATTTTATGAATACACGACATGACATACTAGGATTGCACTTATATTTACTTTCCATTCTCTTGCATGTTTTCTTAGTTCTTTAAGTGTTTCTGAGATTTCTCCTATATGCTTTATTTCAGGTATGACGAGGGGGTGTGGTCTTTATGACGACTTCGAGGATTACACTGATTCGCAACGGTACTCGAAGCGTTCTTTTAGTCGCCACCAAGCCCGGGAGTCGGAGGAAGAATATAGGTGGATGAAAGAACTTGAGGCGGAAACCCACCGTCAGGAGGAAAAGGATAAGTATCGCTCACACAGAGGAGGTTATGAAAGAAAATGGTCCCACGATGAAAGGGAAGAACCATCGAAGAAGTCTAAGCTTGATCATCGCTCCCATCCTTCCGAACTTGTTCCAAAACATACGTCGGTGGGATAAGGTATTGCCACTTCTTTTGCCCCCATTCCGCCTTCAATGCAAGTCTCATCTTCTTCTACTGTTGCTGCTGCCCCTGTCCCTTCTCATGCCCACTGAAGGCCGGCCTATATTCTTCCCGCAGTTCTACCTAAGCTTGAGGTGGCCCTTCTGGGTTGGTTTCTAAAAGGCGTTAAGTTCGATATGGATATTCATCCCATTCGGAGGGACACTTATATGCCATACCTTCAAGGCATTCGGGCTGATTTGGAGCAGGGCGAGAAGTGGAAGAGGCTCTATTAACAACTAGCTAATACTAACAGGAATAACTATCAGGAGATCCTCTCCTTCGAGGCCGAAAAAGATGATTTTGGAAAGGCGCTAACCGAGCGGGATGCCAGAGTTAAACAATTGGAGGAGGAAAAAGAGGCAGCGCTTCGGGACAGTACGAGGACTACCAGTTTGATGCAGGAGATGAAACATGTGCACGAGAGAGCCGAAATCGTCTGGAGAGACAAAATCAAGAAGACGCATGTGGAAGAAGCCAAGCTGAAGGAAGATGTAGTTTCTTGCGACACTATTATCAAAGCCCAAAAGAAGACAATCACCGACCACAATCTGGATGTAAAGGGGCATACTAAAACAATCTATGATCAGGCCAAGACAATTGAGGAGTTGCAGGGGACAATTGCAGGACTACAAGCTCAGGTCACACAACTTAATGCCGAAAAGACTGCAATTGAGATGGAGAAGGATGCGGTGGCAACAAATTATCTAGAACTCCAACATACTTTTGACCGGAAGATGGAGAAACTAGACTCGACGATCATGAATTTCTATGTCAGTTCTATATTGCATCAGGGGGGTCTTTCTTATTGGCCCAAAGTTCACACGCACTCTTCCTCTTGTTTGGGAGGAAATCCTGTTTCGTTTTGCTGAGAATGGTGACATATATACCGATCAGGAGTTGCGTGATGCCTATCTTAATGAGCAATCCAAGAAGGTGTTGCTCGAAGGCCAAGAAATTCTCTGAGCTGAATAGGAGATGGAAACCGCCGAAGCGGCTCTGATGGTTGCCACAGATGCACCTGCCAAGTCTCTAATCTCTGATGTGGGTGAACCTTCGGGGCAACTTCATGACCAACCGACAAGTTCGGGGCTTGATGTCGCTCCCCATGCGACGGAGATTTCCAAAGAAGATGAAGGAAATGAGTTTGAAGTTGCCGTTCGTGACTCCATCTCCGGTGCAGGTAATGATCACTCCTCCCTCGAATTCGAGGGACTCCATCTTACGCCACAGAGCAAGAAGAGTTCAATGTTTTTCTTTTTGATCTTATAGGTCCCTTTACTCTTCCTATTGACACGCTAGTTACCTCGACGCTTGTGCATACTTCTATCTTTACATCTTCTGAAATTATGTTCATTCCTATTCCTGCCCCTACATCAACACCTAGCTCACAACCAGAACCGGAGGCTAAAAAGATGGAGGCGCTTCATGGCCTGGACGATCCTTTGGTGTCCCTTGAGGGCGATATGACTACCGTTGAGTCCAAAGAGGAGGAGACTCCGACAGAGCAGCCACCGAAGACTTCGCACGACTTGGTTGCCGTCAAGAAAGTGAAAGTAGAGGCGGCCAAGGCCTCGAAGAGTTCCCGGAAGCGGAGGAAGCGTAAGGGATCGGGAAGCTCTACTGGAAAGCACTCGAAGGAGGAGGAGATCGCTACGGAATACACGTTGACATTACCGGCAGTGACACCTCTCCAGAAAAGAAATCGAAGTTGCCCAATAGAGGCAGGAAAGGAAGCAGTGGCAAAAAGCGCTGATTGGCTCGTTCGAGGAGGGACTGCATTTTGTTTTATAGCTCGTGGGCGACTTGACTTGTTGTGTGCTTTTTTGAGTCCTTATGCCTAAGCGTCTATACTTTGGGTCTTGGTCGTGGAGTCTATAATTTTTCTTTGATGGCCACTCTTGTGTGGGTACGGCCCCAAATTTTAATTTTGATCATAAAATTACAAACAATGCAATGGTATCTTGACTTGTAACTTTGTCTATCTTTTCATACATACTCTATGTGCACACGTATGTTTCATTTCATACTTTTACTAACAGCACTTAGAGGATTTTTGTTCAGAAGTTCATAAAACTTCCGAAGACTCTCGAAATTGCTTAATCCTGTTTATAAATCTTCAAATTTTCTTTAGGAAGTCAACTCTCGCTCAGAATCCTTGTTAACTTTTGAGATAAAACTTAAGAGTTTATTGTTGTTTGAACTGACAAGACTTGTGGACTCTTTGCATTCAGGTGATTTTATCTTTATGCAGGTATATGCCCCCCCAGTTCATAGGGCTGTTCACTCCAAACAAACTTCAAGTATTCGAAGTTTCCGAGCAACGCGAGAAGCAAGAAATCCGAGTTCCTCGGCGTTGCCTATCTCTGAGCAGCGCGAGAAACTTGCATCTTGAGTTCCTCAGCGTCGCCTCTCTCTAGCCGACGCAAGAGACTTAAATCTGGGGCTTATCGGCGTTGTCTATCTCCGGGCAACGCAAGAAACTTGCATCGAGAGTTCCTCGGCATCGCCTATCTTCGGGCGACGCGAGAAACTTGAATCTGGGGCTCCTCGGCGTTGCCTATCTCCAAGCAAGCAACGAGAGTTTCTCAGCATCGCCTATCTGCGGGCGATGTGAGAAACTAGAATCTGGGGCTCCTTAGCATTGCCTATCTTCGTGCAATGGGAGAAACTTATATCGAGAGTTCCTCGGCGTCGCCTGTCTCCGGGCGATGCGAGAAACTTGAATTTGGGGCTCCTTGGCGTTGCCTATCTCTATGCAACGCGAGAAGCTTGCGTCGAGAGTTCCTCGGCGTCGCGAGAAACTGGAATCTGGAGCTCCTCAGCATTGCCTATCTCCGGGCAATGCGAGAAGCTTGCGTCGAGAGTTCCTCGGCGTCGCCTACTTCCAAGCGACGCGAGAAACTTGAATCCGAGGCTCTTCGGCGTTGTCTATCTCCGGGCAACACAAGGAGCTGGCATGGAGAGTTCCTCGGCGTCGCCTATCTTCGGGCGATGCGAAAAACATTAATCTGGGGCTCCTTGGTGTTGCCTATCCCTGGGCAATGCGTGAAGCTTGCGTCGAGAGTTCCTCGGCGTCGCCTACCTCCGGGCGACGTGAGAAACCTGAATCTGAAATCTTTGGCATCGTCCATTTCTGGGCGATGCGAAAGACTTAAGCCCGTGGCCCTCTTGATGCAGCCGGGGCTGCATCATTTTTTAGAGGGCCGGAATCGAGTTTCGCTGATCCGACGATTCTAGTCGGCTTGCCCCCGCCGGATCGTCGGGTAATTACTACGCACATAATTTGAATGATTCAAAAAGAAAAGTTTATTAAAAAAAGCATGGCAGATTCTTTGCCTATTTACAATGCCACTGGCATTCCCGTAATGGCTTATTTGCTGAAAATTAGAAAAATACATAATGTTGCTTCTAAAAGGAATATCGGCGGAGTGACTCGTTGTTCCAAGCTTTGGGAATTGCGATCCCATTGATGGTCGTCAGCTTGAATGTCCCATCTCTAAGTTTTTGATGAATGACGAATGGTCCTTCCCAATTCAGTCCGAAGGTTCCCAGGACCGGGTAAACTCGCTTGAGCACGAGATCGCCAACTTCGAAGGTTTGACTGTGAACTTTGGAGTTGAAGTATCGTGCGACCCTTTTTTGGTGGGCGGTGATTCTTAATTCTACTTCCTCTCTCTTTTCATTGACCATGTCAAGTGATTCGAGTAGAAGTTGCTTGTTTTGTTTTTGATTGAAATTCAGTCTTTGGTGAGAGGGGACTTCTAGTTTGACAGGAATCATCGCCTCTAAACTATACGCTAATGCGAACGGAGTGTGGTCGGTAGCAACTTTGTGTGTTGTTCTATAAGCCCATAGTGCGAGTGGAAGCTCATCAACCCAGTTTCCCTTTGCTTTTGTCAATCGCTTTTTGATGGTGGACTTGATGATCTTGTTTATTGCCTCCACTTTCCCGTTCGCCTATGGGTGAGCCACTGCGGAAAAGTTTTTCTCAATCCGGAAGCGCTTGTAGAAGTCTTTGAACTCGGCACTTTTCGAACCATGTTCCATTGTCAATGATGATTTTCTATGGCATGCCAAACCTGCAAATGATATTTTTAGTAACGAAGTTAATAACTTTCTTTGTGGTTATGGTGGCCACCGCTTCGGCCCATTTTGTGAAATAATGTACGGCCACTATTGCATATTTGGCTCCTCCTTTTTCCATCGGAAGGACGCCAATCAAATCAATCACCCATATCGCAAACGACCATAGGCTAACCATTTGTGTTAGCTCTGTTGATGGAGTTCTCTTAATCTTGTTGAATCTCTGACAATGATCACATCTCCCAGCATGATCTGCAGCATCACGGTTTACTGTTGGCCAGAAGTACGTATACCGAAGAACCTTCTTTGCTAACGTCTGCCCCCAACATGGTCTCCGCACTCGCCTTCGTGCACTTCTACCAGGATTCGGTGCACTACATATTCGGTCATACACCTGAGAAGAGGGGTCGAGAATTCCCTTCGGTAAAGTATTCCATCATGTATCATGAACCGCGGTGCCTTCCTGAGTAATTTCTTTCGCTGGTTTCGGCCTGTTGAAAGAGTTCCTGCCAAAAGATAATCTTTTATTGGAGTCATCTACGTGTCCGGTTCCATGGTGGTCTCGATAATCCATTCTACGTCCATTTCGTTAATGCTTGGATTGGTTAGGGTTTCGACTGGGACAACTCCCAGCCACTGTGCTTCTCCGGAGCTTCCCAACTTGCCTAAAAAGTCTGCCTTGGTGTTTGGTTCCCGTGGTATGTGGGTTATGGTGTACTGTTTGATATCACTCAGTAGCTCTTGCACTTTGGAGAGATATGGAGCCAGATTCTCGCCGCGCGCCTGATACTCTCCTTTCATTTGACACACAACCAGCTGAGAGTCACTATATATACGAACAGACATTATTTTGAGTTCCTTCACAACTTTCAGCCCTGCGATCAGTGCTTCGTACTCTGCCTCTTTATTCGTAGCTATGAATTCCAGACAAAGAGCATAGCTAATGGCTCGCCCATCGGGAGTTTCAAGCACTACCCCTGCGCCCGAACAGAAGTTGTTCGATCCTCCATCGACAAAAATCTTCCATTGTTTATCTACTTGCGACTGAACTTCCTCTTCATCATCCCTTATTGTGAACTCAATAATGAAATTGGCTAGCGCTTTCCCATTGATTGCCTTCCTCGGATGGTAAGTAATATCATATTGACTCAATTCTATGTTCTACTTAAGCAATCGCCCGGATGTATCTGGCCGGTATAAAACTTGTTTCAATGGCTGGTCGGTTAGTACTTTAATTGGATAAGCCTGGAAATATGGTCGTAGTTTTCGAGATGCGATCAAAAGGCAATATGCCAGCTTTTCTAATTTCAGGTAATTCTTTTCGGCTCGGGTGAATCGCTTGCTAATATAATACACATGTCGTTGGATCTTTGCTTCTTCCCGTACGAGAGTTGCGCTCAACGCGTGCGGGGAAATTGCTAAGTAAATGAATAAGTCTTCTCCATCGACTGGTTTTGTTAAGACCGGAGGAGTTTCCATGTGTTGCAGCGGTTCCTCGAAGGCTGTTTGACAAGCTTCGCTCCATTCAAAGTTTTTCTTTCCCTTCTTCAATGCGTCAAAGAATGGTACACACTTGTCCGTAGCTTTTGAGATAAAACGGCTTAGTGCTACAACTTTTCCATTTAAACTTTGAAGTTCTCTCTTATTCATAGGGGCTTGGACTTCTTGAAATGCCATTATTTGTTCCGGATTTTCTTTGATACCCCGGGCACTCACTATGAATCCAAAGAATTTCTCGAAAGCCACCCCAAAATGACATTTAATTGGGTTAAGCTTCATTCCGTACTTACGAAGTATCTCGAACATCTCAGCAAGATTATCTAGGTGGTTAGAGGCTACTCAGAATTTGACTAACATGTCGTCCACATAAACTACCATAGTTTTCTCGATCCGGCGCTTGAACATTGTATTCACTAGTCTTTGATACGTGGCTCCTGCATTCTTCAGACCAAACGTCATTACTCTATAGCAGTATAATCCTAGGTCAGTGATGAAGCTGGTATTTTCTTGATCCGGTTCATGCATTAGGATCTGGTTATAGACCGAGTACGCATCCATTAATGACAACAATTCGTGTCCTGCTGTTCCATCCACCAGTTGATCAATTCAGGGAAGTGGAAAGCTATCCTTTGGACAGGCTTTGTTGAGGTCTGAAAAGTCAATAAAGGTGCCCCATGTTCCGTTAGACTTCTTGACCAGTACCAGATTCGATACCCATTCGGGTTAGGTTGCATCCCGGATGAAACCATTGGCCATTATCTTATCCACCTCTTCTCTCAATGCATTGGACTGTTCAGGGCCCAAGCTACGCCTCTTTTCCTTTACTGGAGTGAATTTGGGATCAATGTTAAGGGCGTGACAAGCAATTTTGGGTGATACTCCACACATATCGGCATGCTTCCAGGCAAATACATCTAAGTTGGCACGAAGGAATTTGGTTAATTTCGATCGCATCTTGTTTCCAAGCTGTGATCCGATTCTCAAGACCCACGTGGGGTCATCCATACTTACTGGGACAGACACCATTAGTTCAGTTGGTGCCGCTATATCCTCCCCTAAGCTCTTCTTCCTAGGGTCCAAAGCCTTATCGAATCGGCTATGGTTCCCAAGCCAGGGGCGGTTCTGTAATTGCTATTCATAGGGTTCTCGGATGTGGAGAGCTTTTCCCATATCCTTTCATATCTCCTTTCTTCTAGATTCACGCAATTTCACAATGTAACATTCACGAGCAATGCTTTGGTCTCCTTTCACAATCCCGACTCCATGCTTCGTCTGGAATTTCATTGTGAGGCACCATAGAGTGGACTAGGGCCATAAAAACCATGTCTTCATTAGGATTACTTACCTTTGTTACTGTCGTGTTAAATATGTCCATAAATGATCTCAATGACTCGTTGCACCCTTGAACCAGTCCTGATAGGGACATGACGTCCTTTGGTTGGGAGGTATGAAGTCAACGGCTGTTTTCCGTTTCTCCTATATAAGCCGGAAATAGAGGAGTTTTCCTATTCCATGGTAGTAGCTGGTTCAGGGATGGTTCTCTGAACGGGATTTGGTTGAAGAGTTATCAGGGCGTTGAGCTTCTCCATTAGAGCCTTTTGACTCTCTTCCATGCTTTGGTTGATTTCCTCAGCCATCTTATTCAACTCATCTCTGGTAACAACTTCTTGTTGACTAGAGGACCCTGGTGCTTGATTTCCTAAGCCTGCAGCATTTACTTCAGCCTGTTGGGTACTAACTCCTTCCACGACTAATGCTGCCCCTATGGATCTTCCTGAGGCAGTCCTTTTCCTTCTGAGATCCATTTGACTTTGTAAGACAGCTGGATTTTTAAGCAGAGATTGGAGACCTAACTTTGGATCTATGCAATCCAAAGTAGATAGCTAGATCTAGATTCTAGATTGAAAGTGGAGATCTAACTTCTGGACTTATACAATCCAAAGTAGATAGCTAGATCTGGATCCTGGGTTGCAGTTTCTCAATGAAAGCACCAAAATGTTGACCCAAAAAATGGACCAACACCCTGGTTTAGATTTGAAAGCACCAGCTCTATCTTCACAGAGAAATATAACAAATCACAGAAATAGGAAAGAAGCAATAAAGGAAATTAGAAAGAAGATTTTTATAGTGGTTCGGCTGTTAACGAAGCCTACGTCCACTTATAGCTTTACTATAAGCTGACTGCTACTACAGAAGTTGTTTGATTACAAGGCTTTAGCTAATTCCAAACTAAATTGGATCTCTAGAGTTAGAATCCACTGGAGAATCACGGTGTATTCCTTTTGAGATCATTGTGATGGAGGTTAGAGGTGAAGAAGAGTCCTAGCAGAGCTCCAGCAGTCAGTTTCCAAAACCCCTTTTATATTGCAGGAGGTATGCTATTTATAGAGGTTGGAGGGCTTTTGGGCCTAGCCTATCACTTTTAGGTCTCGAGTATGGTACATGCAACTCAGGGGGATTTAGCGGTCGAAAATTGATAAACTCCATAGGTTGCTAGCAACCCATGGCGATGGGTCGCAGGCGACCCACGAACCAGGGTCGCTAGCGACCTATAGACTTAGTCTACTTTCACCCGCTGAATCCTTCCTTCTTTAGTCATATTTCATAGCTTGCTTGTTCATGGTTTTTAAGGAGTACATGGGATGTTGTTGTTCCGGCCACAGAGGTCTATCCTGGATTCTAAAACTTGAGATGTCTTCTCAGCCATTCGTCGTTGTAGTCACATGCTGATGGCCAGTCGCCGGATGCTTATACTTAAACCCTTGTTGATTCGCAGGGAAGCTAGTTTCTTGGCTTTGTTGACTCCTGTCGTCTTTTTAACTATGTAGTTTGGTCCTTGTCAAACTTTAGTCATAACATCTCCGCTTAGGTGCTTTCAAATATAAACTAGGGTGTTGGTCCATTGTTTGGAAGTTCGACCAGTGTCGATCGAGAGAATTACTTCTAAACAGAAGGGGGATCCATTATTAGCTGAGAGGATCAGAAGGCTTGAGGTTGGAAATGAAAGCTTCAACTGTATGTGCAATCCCTACAGAATAGCGAGCAGGGAACATCCGACGCCTATCAATAAAGAACTCTGATTATCAATCGGACCATTGAGGGGTGCCACCCGTTGAAAGGAACTAGGGGCAAAGTAGAATAGCGAGCATGCGATGCTGCTTCACTTATCAATGAGATTTATTCTGATCTTCTTTGAATTATATTATTTTAATTTCAATTATGTTGTGAACTACGACCAAGTTGAACTAAACTACTTCCAAAATGATGCAGGTGACCAAGTACTTAGAGTTGGCCGCCAGCCAATCTCCACAGAGCGTGATCGAACCTATGGAGTTTCATTAAGACGAACGTGATTCGATCGTTCATTAGCAACCATATACCCCTGATTTGGGACGCCGAGGAGCACCAAAAGCCATGCATTTCATAAGCGCACACTAACTCCTAAAACGTACACTCCTCACATTGCCCGAAAATAGACAATACCGAGAAGCACGAAAAGCCATGCATTTCGCCGGGCACTTCGATTAATAGGGATCAACTCCCGCTACCCAAAAGAACGGACATTGATTTGGAAGTACCACAAACAATTCCGATCTTTGACCAAAATGTCTAAAGTTGAGATGTTCAAATCATGAGCTCCTAAAGATAGGAGCTACAACACAACTTTAACCGGGGGCATCCAAAGAGCTGCCCAGAACATCAAGTCTCGCATCATGTGTTCAGAGTAATCAGCCCCATGGACCGACGACACATAACACACTAACACTTGATTGGGACCAAAAATCACTCCATGGTTCTGTTATGCCGAATAGAGAATTTCGGCATTCGCAACAAAAGTAAGCAGTATAGTAGGATGGATGAATGCGGAATTAAAAAGGAAGCTGGTCTAACCTGCTAGACATCGATATTGCCTCAGCAACATCGAGAACTCCAGACCATCATATCAACAAGAAAATCGAACTCCTTAAAGTTCACTATCGCTCGGAAATAGGGATAAAAGGAGGAACTTATTGACGACTAGAGATAGATAATGATGGAAGACATTTCAAGAATCAAGTCATCGACCCAGCGGCTTCCAAAGATAGAAGCAGGTGCTCGAATAAGGTCTCAAACCCTAATTTGCAAAAAACCAGTTGTTGTCCGAAGACAAACAATGGCAAGAAGAGAAAGCTCGAGATCGAGCAGCTAAACCATTGATTCCCGAAGATTGGAACCAACGAATAAGGTTGATATCCACAATAATGCTATCAGCTTAGCATAATGCATGTGGCCTAAAACAATCAAGGTTAGGTGCCATGGATTTAAGACAAACACTAACCGAACTCTATCGGTCCATGATCAGTATAGGAATGAACACGGTCATACCGGGGGAATTGTGATGACTTGCTCCACAATTTCGGATTTCCTATAAGAACCTGGAGTTTGACACCTTAAAAGTGAACGGTTCCACTCAAAAATGAAGGGTTCCACAGATAGTCATTAGATCATAACAAAAACCAGTATGAGGAAGAATAACTGTGGAATTTGTTAAGCAACAGCCTTGCATCTCCAAGGGTAATACTTGACGGATGTAAACAAAGCTAAGCAGCGGAAACGCTTGGGACTCTCAGCCTTCCAGAACATGGCATCACCCAAATTTAAGCAACATTGAGAAAGAGCCACATTAGGTTAAAAGGAATCTACTCAATCTACAGGATCGGATGAATGATTCAACCCTCACCAACATGACTTTAACACTGCCTGAAGACAGGCAACACTAAGAAAATACTTCTGCAATCCCACCTTCGAAGTGCTAGTTTTTGACGGCCAAAACTAGTACCCAATAAGGGCACCACCGAATCGATAGGGAAAATCGATTCCAACCTCCTGAGTGTCAGTGTTGCCTCTCCAACGCCAAGGCCTTCTTTTATCTTTTAAGTATTGGTGTTGCCCTGGCAACGCCGGGAAAATTTTCTATTTCCTAAGTACTAGTGTTGCCCCGGCAATGCTAGGAAACATTTTATTCATAAGTATCGGTGTTGCATCGGCAACTCCGGGAAACATTATACTCACTATGTACCGGTATTGCCCCGACAATGCCAAGAAGACTTTAATCTACAGGGATGATGAGAAACACTCATCGCAGTGAACCATCGACGCACTAGCTTCTGGAGATAGAAGTTGGTCCTCAACTGAGTTTCTACCTTCTCTTCAGAAAACTACTGTTGCCCAATGACAGGCAACGACCGGAAGACATATCCTTTCATAGGTCAGCCGAATGGTTCAACCTTTCATCACAGGAATCATCCACATCACAGGAATAAAGCAGCGTCAAAAGGAAATCCCAGGATTGAAATGCTCCTGTACATATTTTTAGGGATGAAAGCTGGTGCACAACCGAATTTCCTAAATTCTACTTAGAAAGAATTTAGACACAACCGAATGATAAGCAGCCTTGAGGAAATGTTGCTTGGAACCAAGCAACTAGGTTATCAATTCTCAAAGATAGGAGTTGACATATGAACAAAACTTCCATGACAACGTCAACAACCAAGAAGAGCATGTATGTCCAAGGACAAGCGGGAGCAGTCATAGAAGGTCGAAAATAAAATCCCTGTGCTTCCTCAATTCCAGAATAGGATTGAGAGCCATACTGGGGGCAATTGAGCAATTTTCCCCACAGATTTCCATCTCTCACAATCGCCTAAATACATGTGTTTGAAATAGCCGGTCCCTCAAAAAGGGATAGATGCGCAAATACTTGATCGAAAGAAATGTTTCGAAGTCCAAACACGAATAACCGTGAGGTTGGTTCGATAATGGTTCTGTATCGCAAACAGATCATTTTGGCAACAAAATCACCAACAAAGGAAATGAAGGATTTAATGTTTAGAAATCAACCATCGCTCATAGTCTGGCAATGACGAGAATGATCGATGACCTACTCAAGGCCTAACTAGATCATTTGGTACCAACTTGTAGGAATGTGCCATTACCTGAAGTTTGGTGATGCTAAGAAGAAACTCTTAGAACGAAACTATTGACACATCAGCTTTCGAAAATAGAAGCAAAAGCTTGATCGACTCTTTAATCCTACCTACTTGAATCTGACGTTATCCGAAGATCCACAACATCAAGGTTTGAGTCATCCGTGCATGAGTTTACGAAGATAGAAACCAACACATGATTTGGATCTCAACACTGGACTCGGAAGAATTTACTTCAACAAAAGATGCCAGAAACGCGTCTTTCTAATATATACCGTCATCATTACAACACTCAGATCATGGGATCAAGCAACAAAGTTTGCAAATCCCGAAGATAGGAGCTGTCGTGTCAATCAAACTGGGGCAATCGAACTTATTTTTTAGGATACCTAGTCTCCCAAAACATGTTGCTTCAGTAGTCAAAGTAATCAGCCCTACGGACTAAGGCAACACTTTGTTGAAACGAACTCAATTGAGCATAAGTAGGGATTAGCTATAGAACTGGCTAGACCAAGCTACCTCATAGTTCAATAAAAAGAAATTCTCAAAGCTGGGGAAGTAAGCCAAAAAGTCCCCTGAGGCAGAAGCTAGCGTGCATATCGAATTCCAAAAACTACAAAGGAAGGATATTCGCGATCGAATAACTCATGCACTAGTTTCCAAAGACTAAAGCTGTGCCTGATCGAACTTTAACTACAACTCTATAAGAGCAACAGTGCCTTGCAATTTAACTATAATCAATCATCCCAATATGATAGGGATAATAAGCGAAGCCTAAGTTGTGAAGGACCCAGCTTCTAGAGGAGTGGTAGTACCTCCGCCAGACTAAAGTGTAGATGACCGAAAAGTAATTTTCAACGACAGAACTTGGCATTCGACCCCGTCAGGATCACTAGAATAAAGAAATAGGAAGAGAGATACAATTGAATCATCCACTATATCCGATTTTGGAATAAATCGTCGCATTAGAATTCAAAAACATTGACGGGAACTTGACCAAATTCTCGAAAAAAGAAGTTAAAGACCAACAGCAAGACTTTGCTCCAGAACGACGTACAATCCTTCGTGACAAAATATAGCTTCACCGCAGGTTGAATGGGCGAATTGGGTCGGTTCGGGTATAAGTAGGCAAGCAGAAAAGAAAATTTTTTTGCTTAAGTAATTAGGTCGCCAGCGACCTGACCCATCATGGGTCGCCAGCGACCCGACCTAACTCTATAACATCAAAAATCATCCTATGCAGTTAGGTCGCTAGCGACCTATCCCACATGGATCGCTAGTGACCCAAAAAAAAGAGAAAATAAGAGAGAAAGAGGAAAAGAAACTTCACCTATTCTTCTCAAACTCGATCTCTTACAACTGTTTGTCATTCCAAGGCATGCCGGGAAACGGGCAGAAATGTGATACGTTGTGGCAAGCAGTAGCAGTCAGAACCAAAGGAAAATAACCAATGATGTTGGGCTAACCTATGCGTAGAGCTCCGATGCAATCACATGAAAGTTGGAAAATGGATATGGAAAACGATAACTTCCAGAGCACGCCTTGTTTACAACAAAGACATACTCTAGGGGCAAATGTTATTCGGATTTTTAACCCAACAGATACCAATAGAAATCAGGACAACCTTAAGCTGGCAGGATGGTTCAGGACTCAACCAAAGAAGTTACGACTAGAGATCGAAGAGGGCCAAGCTATACAGTTAAGGCAAATATTAGGATCAGTGAAGCCAAGAGACCAACATCCCAGCAGCCCAACAAGTATTTGAACGTAAGCGGCTAGTGACTTGCCATCAACACGTGACAAGAGCGAGGAATGTATGTGAAAATATCTCCAATTTCGGAATCCAGGGAAGTCCTCTGTTGCCGGATCGTCAGCAACCCATGCACCTCCTCAAAGCCCCAAACAAACGAGTTACAGAAAACGAAGGAAGGAGGCAAAATTTGGCTCACGAAATGAACCAAGTCTATGGGTCACTGGAGACCCATGGACCATGGGACGCCGATGACCCATGGTGTTGGCTCATTTGGCGAGCTAGAACCTCCTAGGTCGCTTGTAGTCCCTGCTATAAGCTGATAATGATGGGCCTGGCCCAAAAGCCCTCTAACCCCTATAAATATCGTGCCACCTACAACACAAAGTGGATCTTCTGAAAGCGGATTGCTGAAGCTCTACCGGGATTATTCTTCACTTCTAACCTCTCTCATAACGATCTCAGAAGGAATACACCATGATTCTTCGGTGGATTCTAACTTTAGAGATCTAATTCGGCTTGGAATTAGCCAAAGCTTTGTAACCAACAACCTCCTAGCAATTACAAGTCCTCAATCCAATTGAGCTATAATAGCTTTTATATGACTAAATGGACCACTGGGTCGCCTATCTCGTGCTTTGTAACCGTTTTGGTGCTTTCACTAAGAAGAACAAGGGAATATGGTCCACAATTGATCAGATGAACTGGGGACTCCATCTCGTGCCCCAGTTCACAGGGCTGTTCACTCCTAACAAACTCCAAGTATTCGAAGTTTTTGAGCAACGGGAGAAGCTAGAAATCTAGAGTTCCTCAGCGTTGCCTATCTCCGGGCAGCGCGAGAAACTTGTGTCTTGAGCTCCTCGGCATCGCCTATCTCCAGGCGACGTGAGAAACTTAAATCTGGGGCTTCTCGACGTTGTCTATCTTCGGGCAACGGAGAAACTTGCGTCGAGAGTTCCTCGGCGTCGCCTATCTTAGGGAAATGGGAGAACGGCGTTGCCTATCTCCGGGCAATGCGAGAAAATTACGTCAAGAGTTCCCCGGCGTCGCCTATCTCAGGGCAATGGGAGAAAATTGAATCTGGGGCTCCTCGGCGTTGCCTATCTCCGGGCAATGTGAGAAAATTGCGTTGAGAGTTCCTCGACGTCGCCTATCTTCGAGCGATGCGAGAAACTTTAATCGGCGGCTCATCATCGTTTCCCATCTCTGGGCAACGCGAGAAACTTGTATCAAGAGTTCCTCGGCGTTGCCTGTCTCCGGACGATGCGAGAAACTTGAATTGGGGCTCCTCGGCGTTGCCTATCTCTGGGCAACACAAGAAGCTTGTGTCGAGAGTTCCTCGGTATCGCCTGTCTCCAGGCGACATAAGAAACTTGAAACTGGGGCTCCTCGGCGTTGCCTATCTCCATGCAACGTGAGAAGCTTGCATCGAGAGTTCCTCGTCGTCGCCTACCTTCGGGCGATGCGAGAAACTTGAATCTGGGGCTCCTCGGCGTTGCCTATCTTCGAGCAGCGCGAGAAGCTTGCGTCGAGAGTTCCTCGGTGTCGCCTGTCTCCGGGCGACGCAAGAAACTTGAATCTGGGGCTCCTCAGCGTAGCCTATCTCCGAGCAATGCGAGAAGCTTGCATTGATAGTTCCTCGGCGTCGCCTACCTCCGGCGACATGAGAAATTTGAATTTGGGGCTCTTCGGCGTTGCCTATCTCCGGGCAACGTAAGGAGCTGGCGTCGAGAGTTCCTCGGCTTCGCCCATCTCCGGGCGATGCGAGAAACTTGAATCCATGGCTCCTCGATGTTGCATATCTCCGGGCAACGCGAGAGGCTTGCGTCGAGATTTCCTCGGTGTCACTAACCTTCGGGCGACACGAGAAACTTGAATCTGAAATCTTTGGCGTCGCTCATTTCTGGGCGACGCAAAAGACTTGAACCCATGGCCCTCTTGATGCAGTCGGGGCGACATCATTTTTCAAAGGGCCAGAATTGGGTTCCGCTGATCCGACGGTTCAAGTTGGTTTTCCCCTGCCGGATCGTCGGGTAATTACTACGCACGTAATTTGAATGATTCAAAAAACAAACTTTATTAAAAAAAGCATGGTAGATTCTTTGCCTATTTACAACGCCACCGACATTCCCGTAATGGCTTATTTGCTGAAAATTAGAAAAATACATAAAGTTGCTTTTAAATGAAATATCGGCGGAGCGACTTGCTGTTCCAAGCTCTGGGAATTGCGATCCCGTCGACGGTCGTCAGCTTGAATGTCCCATCTCCAAGTTCTTGATGAATGACGAATGGTCCTTCCCAATTCGGTCCGAAGGCTCCCGGGACCGGGTAAACTCGCTTGAGCACGAGATTGTCAACTTCGAAGGTTTGACTGTGAACTTTGGAGTTGAAGTATCATGCGACCCTTTTTTGGTGGGCAACGATTCTTAATTCTACTTTAGAAGTAGAGGACCCTGGTGCTTTCACTGAGAAACTACAACCCATGATCCAGATTTAGCTATCTACTTTGGATTGTATAGGTCCAGAAGTTAGATCTCCACTTTCAATCTGGAATCCAGATCTAGCTATCTACTTTGGATTGCGTAGATCCAGAAGTTAGGTCTCCAGTCTCTGCTTAAAAATCCAGCTATCTTACAAAGTCAAATGGCTCCTAGAAGGAAAAGGACTACCTTAGGAAGATCCATAAGGGCAGCAATAGCCACGGAAGGAGTTAGCACCCAACGGGCTGAAGTAAATGCTACAGGCATAGGAAATCAAGCACCAGGGTCCTCTAGTTAGCAGAAAGTTACTACAAGAGCTGAGTTGAATAAGATGGTTGAGGAAATCAATCAAAGAATGGAAGAGAGTCAAAAGGCTCTAATGGAGAAGCTCAATGTCCTGATAACTATTCAATCAAATCTTGTTCAGAGAACCATCCCTGAACCAGCTACTGCCATGGAATAGGAAAACTCCTTTGTTTTCGTCTTACACGGGAGAAATAGAAAACGGCCGTTGAGATGGGTGTCAACGGGATATAACTTGGAAGAGAATGAGAACACCTCACTTGACCCGATACAACCAAATCTGAATTTGAATCAGGGGGCTAAAACCCCACTGGAGGATGTGGCTGTGAAGCTCTCTGATTCGGAGGGCGGAGAGCAGGATGATCAGGTAGAGGAAGGTGCCAATGCATGTGATAACATTAGAAACGTCCAGACTGCCCTAGTTAGGCCAAACGCAAGCCAACGGGGTCCCGTGGGAATGTCTCTCCCGAAGACATGAGAGCCTAGGCATCAACCCATGTGCCAAGGTCGTTTGCTGAACCAAACACTTGGTGTAATGACTGACTGCCGCCCCCAGGACCACCGAAAATCAAAGGCATACATAGCAGACATGGTCAAGCGGCCGATGGACGAGAATAAGAGCCAGAAAGACGATGAATGGGAATCTGCCCCAAGTTGGACCCCGTTTACCGATGAGATCCTGAATGAAAGGTACCCAGACAAGTTTACCATGCCAACCATCCCCTCCTATGATGGGACTAAGGATCTGAAACCCCATTTGTACAAATATAGTTGGTATATGGATGGAGCCAACACTCCGGAAGCCGTACGCTGCCATTGTTTTCCCATCTTCCTAGAAGGCGTATCCATGTGGTTCACCAGACTTCCCCCAAGATTTATCGTTACTTTCGATCAACTTACAACAAAGTTCCTTGAACAGTTCAGAGTTCATACCGCCCAACCAAAGGACGTCATGTCCCTATCAGGACTGGTTCAAGGGCGCAACGAGTCATTGAGATCATTTATGAAAAGATTCAACACGGCAGTAACAGAGGTGAGTAATCCTAATGAAGACATTGTTTTTATGCCCTAGTCTGTGCTATTCACTAGGAAACTGAGTTTGGGAAATGGATCAAGACAAAGCAACCCACCAACAGGAAAGGTTTCAACTGCAAAGCAAGGCAATACTTGAGGTTGGAAGAGGCGCAGGAGCTGGAAAGAAATGCCATTGGAACACAACAAACGAGCACTGAGCAGAATGACATGACTTCTAATCAGAATTCACGTAACCCCGGGAATAGTCAGGGGTCGTAGGGAAGAATGGAAACCAAAAGAGAGGAAATCAGAACTTTAACAAGAAAAATGGTAGCGGCCGTAACAAAAAGTTTATAGAGTTTGGACCAGGAGATTATACCCCCATGAATGACACCCCAGAGAATATTTATCTCACAACGCAAGAAACTGAAACGTATAGGAAACCCCTCAAGAAGGAGGCAACAAAACAGCAGAAGCACTTAGGGAAATTCTGCCGCTTCCATGAGACACAGGGGTACAACACAAATGACTGCCGCCACCTCAAGGACCTCATTGAAGGATTGATCCGCAACAACAAGCTTCAGCAATATGTAAAAGGGCCACGAAAATCCAGCCAGGCTATAGTCCCACAACCACCTAGGGAACAAGGAAATCAAGCTGGAACTAGTGACCAAGGGTTGAAACGAACTGACCAAAGGCTCATTATCGGAACTATATCCGGTGGACTGCATCCTGCACAAAGAAGCTGGGGGGAAATGGAGAGAAACAGAAGCTCGCTGAAACATGTCCCAAAAGGGTCATGTTTGACGATAGATGGGGAAACTCCGATCAAGCAGCAGAAAGTGCTGAGCAATGATATAATATTTCACGACCGTGATACCAAAGGAATTGAGGCACCAACTCTTGATCCAATGGTGATAACAGTGGGAATCGGACCCGTAGTTGTCCGCCGAGTATTGGTTGGCAGTGGAAGCTCGGTTAATATACTTTTCAAGCGCACCTTCAATCAGATGAAGATAGGTATGAAAAGTGTATCTGCGTGCCAAACGAAGATCCAACGATTTACCTAGGAACCTAAGCAGCTGGTGGGGACCATTGACCTACCTATGTAACTCAGAGAGGGAGAACGACGAGTCACCCTCATTCAGACTTTTGTGATTGTAGATGAGATGTCAGAATATAATGCATTTCTAGGAAGGCCCGTGTTAGCCGACTTCAAGATAGCACTGGCTCAAAGGTGCCTCACGATGAAATTCCCGACCGAGCCCAGAGTCGAGATTGTGAAAGGAGACCAAAGTGTTGCTCGTGAATGTTAAATTGCGGAATTGCGTGAATCTAGAAGAAAGGAGAAAGGATGTGGGAAAAGCTCTCCACATCAGAGAACCCTCTGAATAGCAATTACAGAACTGCCCCTGGCTTAGGGACCATAGCCGATTCGATAAGGCTTTGGACCCTAGGAAGAAGAGCTCAGGGGAGGATAGGGCGGCACCAGCTGAACTAACGGTGTCTGCCCCAGTAAGTATGGAGGACCCCATATGGGTCCTGAGAATCGGATCGTAGCTTGGAAACAAGAAGTGATCGGAATTAACCAAATTCCTTCGCGCCAACTTAGATGTATTTGCCTGGACGCATGCCGGAATGTGTGGAGTATCACCCAAAATTTCTTGTCAAGTCCTTAACATTGATCCCAAATTAACTCTAGTAAAGCAAAAGAGGCGTAGCTTGGGCCCGGAACAGTCCAAGGCATTGAGAAAAGAGGTGGATAAGCTAATGGCCAATGGTTTCATCCAGGATCCAACCTAACCCGAATGGGTATTGAATCCGGTACTGGTCAAGAAGTCTAACGGAAAATGGCGCACCTTTATTGACTTTTCAGACCTCAACAAAGCCTGTCCAAAGGATAGCTTTCCACTTCCCTGAATTGATCAACTGGTGGATGGAACAGCGGGACACGAATTGTTGTCATTTATGGATGCGTACTCGGGCTGTAACCAGATCCTAATGCATGAACCGGATCAAGAAAATACCAGCTTCATCACTGGCCTATGATTATACTGCTATAGAGTAATGTCGTTTGGTCTGAAGAATGCAGGAGCCACGTATCAAAGACTAGTGAATACAATGTTCAAGCGTCGGATCGAGAAAACTATGGAAGTTTATTTGGAGGACATGTTAGTCAAATTCCGAGTAGCCTCTAACCACCTAGATAATCTTGCTGAGATGTTCGAGATACTCTGTATGTACGGAATGAAGCTTAACCCACTTAAATGTCATTTCGGGGTGGCTTTCGAGAAATTCTTTGGATTCATAGTGAGTGCCCGTATCAAAGAAAATCCGGAACAAATAATGGCATTGCAAGAAGTCCAAGCCCCTATGAATAAGAGAGAACTTCAAAGTTTAAATGGAAAAGTCGCAGCACTAAGCTGTTTTATCTCAAAAGCTACGGACAAGTGTGTACCATTCTTTGACGCATTGAAGAAGGGAAAGAAAAACTTTGAATGGAGCGAAGCTTGTCAAACAGCCTTCGAGGAACTGCTGCGACACATGGAAACTCCTCCGGTCTTAACAAAACGAGTCGTTGGAGAAGATTTATTCATTTACTTAGCAATTTCCCTGCACGCGATGAGCGTAGCTCTCGTATGGGAAGAAGCAAGGATCCAACGACCTGTGTACTATATTAGTAAGCGATTCACCAAAGCCGAAAAGAATTACCCGAAATTAGAAAAGCTGGCATGTTGCCTTTTGATCACATCCCAAAAAATGCGATCATATTTCCAGGCTCATCCAATTAAAGTACTAACCAACCAACCATTGAAAAAAGTTTTATACCGGCCAGAGGCAGTCGGGCGATTACTTAATGGAACATAGAATTGAGTCAATATGATATCACTTACCATCCGAGAAAGGCAATCAATGGGAAAGCACTAGCCTATTTCATTGCCGAGTTCACAATAAGGGATGATGAAGAGGAAGTTCAGTCGCAAGTAGACACACAATGGAATCTTTTTATCGATGGAACGTCGAACAACTCCTGTTCGGGCGCAGGGGTAGTGCTTGAAACTCCCGAGGGGAGAGCCATTAACTATGTTCTATATCTGGAATTCCCAGCTACGAATAATGAGGCGGAGTACGAAGCACTGATCGCAGGGCTGAAAGTTGTAAAGGAGCTCAAAATAAAGTTCGTTCATATATATAGTGACTCTCAGCTGGTTGTGTGTCAAGTGAAAGGAGAGTATCAGGCACGCGGCGAGAATCTGGCTCCATATCTCTCCAATGTGCAAGAGCTACTGAGCGACATCGAATACTACACCATAACCCACATACCACGGGAGCAAAACACCAAGGCATACTTTTTGGCCAAGTTGGCAAGCTCCGGAGAAGCACAGTCGCTGGGAGTTGTCCTAGTCGAAACCCTAACCAATCCAAGCATTAACGAAATGGACGTAGAATGGATTCTCGAGACCACTGTGGAACCAGACACGTGGATGACACCAATAAAAGATTATCTTCTGGCAGGAACTCTTTCGGCAGACCGAAACCAATGAAAGAAATTACTTAGGAAGGCACCGCGGTTCATGATACAGGATGGAATACTCTATCGAAGGGGATTCTCGACCCCTCTTCTCTAGTGTGTGACCGAAGATGAAGTGCATCGAATCTTGAAAGAAGTGCACGAAGGCGAGTGCGGAGACCACACCGAGGGGCAGACGTTAGCAAAGAAGGTTCTTCGGTACGTGTACTTTTGGCCAACAGTAAACCGCGATGTCGTAGATCATGTTAGGAGATGTGATCGCCGTTAGAGATTCAACAAGATTAAGAGAACCCCATCAACAGAGCTAACACAAATGATCAGCCCATGGCCGTTTGCAATATGAGGGATCGATTTGATTGGCTTCCTTCCGATGGCAAAAGGAGGAGCCAAATATGCAATAGTGGCCGTAGATTATTTCACAAAATGGGCCGAAGTGGAACCACTGGCCACCATAACCACAAAGAAAGTTATTAACTTCGTTACTAAAAATATCATTTGCAGGTTTAGCATGCCATAGAAAATCATCACTAACAATGGAACGCAGTTCGAAAGCGCCGAGTTCAAAGACTTCTGCAAGCACTTCAAGATTGAGAAAAGATTTTCCATAGTGGCACACCCGCAGGTAGACGGGCAAGCGGAGGCAATAAACAAGGTCATCAAGTCCACCATCAAAAAGCGATTGAAAAAAGCAAAGGGAAACCGGGTTGATGAGCATCCACTCGCACTATGGGCTTATTGAACAACACACAAAGCTGCTACCGGCCACACTCTGTTCGCATTAGCGTATGGTTCAAAGGCGATGATTCTTGTCGAACTAGAAGTCCCCTCTCATTGAAGGCTGAATTTCAATCAAAAACTAAACGAGCAACTCCTACTTCAATCACTTGACATGGTCGATGAAAAGAGAGAGGAAGCAGAATTAAGAATCGCCGCCCACCAAAAAAGGGTCGCACAATACTTCAACTCCAAAGTTCAAAGTCAAACCTTCGAAGTTGGAGATCTCGTGCTCAAGCGAGTTTACCCAGTCCTGGGAGCCTTTGGACTAAATTGAAAAGGACCATTCGTCGTTCATCAAATACTTGGAGATAGGACATTCAAGTTGAGGACCGCCGACGGGATCGCAATTCCCAGAGCCTGGAACAGCGAATCGCTCCGTCGATATTTCATTTAAAAGCAACTTTATGTATTTTTCTAATTTTCAGCAAATAAGCCATTACGGGAATGCCGGTGGCGTTGTAAATAGGCAAAGAATCTGCCATGCTTTTTTTTAATAAAGTTTGCTTTTTGAATCATTCAAATTATGTGCGTAGTAATTACCCGACGATCCGGCGGGGTCAAACCGACTTGAACCGTCGGATCAGCGAAACCCAATTCCGGCCCTTTGAAAATGATGCCGCCCCGGCTGCATCAAGAGGGCCACAGGCTCAAGTCTTTCGCGTCGCCCAGAAATGGGCGATGCCAAAGATTTTAGATTCATGTTTCTCGCGTCGTCCGGAGGTAGGAGACGCCAAGGAACTCTCGACGCAAGCTTCTCGCGTTGCCCGGAGATAGGCAACGCCTAGGAGCCCCATATTCAAGTTTCTTGCGTCGCCTGGAGATAGGCGACGCCATCTCCTCACGTTGCCCGGAGATAGGCAACGCCGAGGAACTCTCGACGCCAGCTCCTCGCGTTACCCGGAGATATGCAAGGCCGAATAGCCCCAGATTCAAGTTTCTCGTGTCGCCCAGAGGTAGGCGACGCCGAGGAACTCTCGACGTAAGCTTCTCGCGTTGCCTGGTGATAGGCAACGCCCGATATTCAAGTTTCTCTCATCGTCCGAAGACAGGTGACGTTGAGGAACTCTCGACGCAAGTTTCTCGCGTTGCCCAGAGATAGACAACGCTGAGGAGCCTCAGATTCAAGTTTCTCACGTCGCTTAGAGGTAGGCGACGCCGCGGAACTCTCGACACTTGCCAAGAGATAGGCAACGCCGAGGAGCCCCAGATTCAAGTTTCTCGTGTCGCCTGGAGATAGGCGACCCCGAGGAACTCTCGACATAAGTTTCTCGCGTTGCTCGGAGATAGACAACACCGAGAAACCCCATATTTAAGTTTCTCGCATCGCTTGGAGATAGGCGACGCCGAGGAACTCAAGATGCAAGTTACTCGCGCTATCCGGAGATAGGCAACGCCGAGGAACTCTAGATTTCCAGCTTCTCGCATTGCTCGGAAACTTCGAATACTTGGAGTTTATTTGGAGTGAACAGCCCTTTGAACCGAGAGGCATATACCTGCATAAAGATAAAATCACCAGAATGCAAAGAGTCCACAAGTCCTGTCACTTCAAACAATAATAAACTCACAAGTTTTATCTCAAAAGTCAACAAGAATCATGAGCGAGAGTTGACTTCCTAAAGAAAATTTGAATATTTCTAAATAGGATTAAGCAATTTCGAGAGTCTTCGGAAGTTTTATGAACTTTTGAACAAAAATCCTCTAAGTGTTGCTAGTAAAAGTATGAAATGAAATGTACGTGTGAACACAGAGTATGTATGAAAAGATAGACAAAGTTACAAGTCAATATACCAATTCATTGTTTGTAATTTTATGAACACAAATTCAAAATGTGGGGCCGTACTCACACAACAGCGACCAACAAAGAAAAATTATAGACTCCACGACCAAGACCCAAAGTACAGACGCTTGGGCATAAGGACTCAAAAAAGCACACAAAAAGTCAAGTCGCCCACGAGCTATACAACAAAATGCAGTCCCTCCTCGAACGGGCCAATCAGCGCATTTTGCCACTGCTTCCTTTCCCGCCTCTAGTGGGCAACTTCGGTTTCTTTTCTGGAGAGGTGTCGCTGCCGGTAATGTCAACGTGTATTTCCGTAGCGATCTCCTCCTCCTCCGAGTGCTTTCCAGTAGAGCTGCCCGACCCCTTGTGCTTCCTCCGCTTTCGGGAACTCTTCGAGGCCTCGACCGCCTCCACATTCTCTTTCTTGACAGTAACCAAGTCGTGCGAAGTCTTCGGTGGCTGCTCTGTCGGAGTCTCCTGCTCTTTGGCCTCAACGGTAGTCATATCGCCCTCAAGGGACACCGAAGGATCGTCCAGGCCATGAAGCGCCTCAATCTTTTCAGCCTCCGGTCTCGGTTGCGAGCTAGGTGTTGATGTAGGGGCAGGAACATGAACAGACATAATTTCAGAAGATGAAAAGATAGCAGTATGCACAAGCGCCGAGGTAACTGACGTGTCAATAGGAAAAGTAGAGGGACCTATAAGATAAAAAAGAAAAGCATTAAACTCTTCTTGCTCCTATGGCGTAAGATGGAGTATCACGAATTCGAGGGAGGAGTGATCATTACCTGCACCGGAGATGGGGTCACGAACGACAACTTCAAATTCATTTCCTTCATCATCTTTGGAAATCTCCGCCGCATGGGGAGCAACATTGAGCCCTAAACTTGTCGGTTGATCATGAAGTTGCCCCGAAGGTTCACCCACATCAAGGATTATAGACTTGGCAAGTGCATTTGTGGCAACCATCAGAGCCGGTTTGGCGGTTTCCATCTCCCGTTAAGCTCGGAGAATTTCTTGGCCTTCAAGCAACGCCTTCTTGGATTGCTCATTAAGATAGGCATCCTCCAACTCCTGATCAGTATATACGTCGTTGTTCTTAGCAAAACAAAATAGGATTTCCTCCCAAACAAGGGCAAGAGTGCGTGGGAACTTCGGGCCAAGATAAGAAAGACTCCTCTGATGCAATATAGAATTGACATAGAAATTTAGTATCGTCGAGCCTAGTTTCTCCATCTTTCGGTCAAAAGTATGCTGGAGTTCTAGATAATTTGTTGTCACTGCAGCCTTCTCCGTCTCAATTGCAGACTTATCGGCATTAAGTTGTGTGACCTGAGCTTGTAGTCCTGCAATTGTCCCCTGCAACTCCTCAATTGTCTTGGCCTAATCAGAGATTGTTTTAGTATGCCCCTCTACACTCAGATTGTGGTCATCGATTGTCTTCTTTTGGGCTTCGATAATAATGCCACGGACAACCACATCTTCCTTCAGCTTGGCTTCTTCTGCATGCGTATTCTTAATTTCGTCTATCCAGACGATTTCGGCTCTCTCGTGCACCTGTTTCATCTCCTACATCAAGCTGGCAGTCCTCGTACTATCCTGAAGCACTTCCTCTTTTTCCTCCTCCAGTTGTTTAATTCTAGCATCCCGCTCGGTTAGCGCCTTTTCAAAATCATCTTTTTCGGCCTTAAAGGAGAGGATCTCCTGATACTTATTCCTTTTAGTATCAGCTAGTTACTCACAGAGCCTCTCCCACTTCTCGCCCTGCTCCAAATCATCCTGAATGCTTTAAAGGTGTGGCATATAAGTGTCCCTCCGAATGGGATGAATATCCATATTGAACTTAACACCTTTAAGAAACCAATCCGAAAGGGACGCCTCAAGCTTAGGTGGATTTGCGGGAAGAATATAGACTGGCCTTCAGTGGGGATGAGAAGGGACATGGCAGTTGCAACAGCAGAAGAACATGAGATGTGCATTGATGGCAGAATGGGGGCAGAAGAAGTGGCAATACTTTGTCCCACCGACGTATGTTTTGGAACAAGTTCCGAAGGACGGGAGCGATGATTGAGCTTAGACTTCTTTGATGATTCTTCCCTTTCATCGTGGGACCGTTTCTTTCATAACCGTCTTTGTGCGAGCGATACCTATCCTTTTCCTCCTGACGGAGGGTTTCTACCTCAAGTTCTTTCCTCTGACCCCCAGGCCTAGTGGCGACTGAAAGAATGCTTCGAGTACCATTGTGAATCAGTGTAATCCACAAAGTCGTCGTAAAGACCATGCCCCTTCGTCATACCTGAAATAAAACATACAGGAGAAACCTCAAAAACACTTAAAGAACTAAGCAAACATGTGAGAGATGGAAAATAAATATAAGTGCAATCCTAGTATGTCATGTTGTGTATTCCTCAAACGAGCCTAAGACATCGTCACAAACCAGAGCGAACGATTGTAGGTGGGGGAATAAGGCTGACTTCGATTGTCGCAGGCAGAGGCGGACTGATGGATGGCGCGATACCGCCAAAACAGGATGGTGTCACATCAAAGTTGAAGTTGGCTTTCATGAGGGCATCAAAATCTACGAATACGTCACTGATACCTCCAAAACCTACCCCGGCAGCCTTACTGGGGGAATCATGACGTTTTTCGGCCTCCCGGGCCTTGTCTTTGTCATCAGTATTAGAAGGGGGTAAATTTGAAAGAATGGGACTCATGCCCGGTGTCTCATCACATGACTTTGAATCCTCACCTTCGAACTCTGACAGATAATAGTCGCTGGCTGTGGATTCATCACTACTGCTTTCAAATTCCCCTTCATCCTTCTCTGAGTCTATCACGGCTTTCCCTTCTCTCTGCGTGGGCTCAGTTTCTGATTCCTCCTAGATCGGGGACATTCTAGTGGAACCACTTAGACCAGCTGCGATACCTTCATCATGAGTCTCATTGAGCGGACTTTCGAAGGCGCCGCCTATTTCATGACCCTCATCAGAATCATGTGAAGAAGGAGAAGGCCCTGCACGAACTCTGGCTCGGTTGGGAGAAGGAGCTTCAATTTGAGCAATGGATCTGCCTGGAGCTAACAACCAGAATTGGTGCAAGTTCTCATCAGTAAGTAAGACTCTGGCGCTTCGCTCCTCGGCATCAATAGCTTTTAGAGTTTGGCAAACTTCACTAAGAGCCATGTCTCTATTTGGTCTCGGGTTAACTGTAAAAAGCAAGCAATCAATTAGAAACTCCATCACACCACTTCAAAGCTCGGCAAATGAAGAATACGGAAACTTACCCCCTGTCGTCCATAGACGATTAAACCCCTCGAGGAACCTAACGAAGAAGTATTGCATCTTGAATTGAGATAGGTTACTTTGCAGACGCAAAATGATTTTCTGATTTCGCTGGGCCTCGATTATGATTAGGGAGGCACAATCGTCTCTTCTCTTGAAAGCTAAGAAATATCGCAACTCGTCGAAACTCGGAGTGCGATGGAATGTCTGCATAAAGATGATGTTCATGCAAGTGAGGATGGCATAACCATTCGGGTGAAGCTGGAATGGGGCAATCCCCAAGTTTGATAGCGTTTCACGAAGAAAGTCATTGAAGGGGGGCATGACTCCATTCAAGCACATGAACCGATGGCAAGCTGTAAACCCAGGGGAGGCATGTAAGCGAACTCATCCTTTTTCGAAAGGTGCACGTCCTCTTCGGGGATCCCATGCTGTAAACATATGTTATGAAGAACCTTGGCGGAGATCACCAAAGGGGCTTTTTCAGGCGGATTGAGTAAAACTCGGAAGTTGGGTGGCGTACGGTCCACAATCGGCCCAACCGGAACTAGTCGACCGAACTTAGATTGTGAAGTAGATGACAATTCGGCTTCAGAAAGTGTCGGACTTCGTCCACTCGGCTTGCGACGTGTGGATGGTTGTTTCATTCTATATGACAGAACTCGCATCCTCAGAAGGTCAGGTAATTCTATTGGAAAATCTATCCTACTCTTATGAATTTACCCTATCACATTTGAACTCCGACGGAACATTGACTTGGGATTAGTACGCCAGATTTCAAGTACGAACTGGGGCAAGTGCAGTGAGCTATCTATATGAGGTAAATTCGGTGTCCAAAGCACTGCAATGGCCCATCACGTGTAGATAGTTCATTTGCAGTGAAAGGAGAGAAAAAATTCCCGTAAAATCTCGCTTTCGACTTTTGGTTATACTACTTGCACGCCTACCCATTATCGATCTATGATCGATAACGGACCCGTTATCCGGAGCGACATGGGAAACCCTTCTCATTGCAGGGGCACCATGCATGAAATAGGTAAAACGAGTTAAGACCAAGTTTTCATAAGAATCAAGGTTAACTGATAAAGCGTTATACAAGTGACGTCCGCAAACTAGTGGCAAGCCAATTCTGGTCGATGGTCAAAGATAGCAAAACAAATCAAGTCTTAGGCCAAAACCCGAATGTCATTCCGAAAAATGACTCAAGACTTGATCTCCTATCTTTCTCCAATGAACCATAATCAGAACGAAATTTTGCAGACAACGTCACAAGCTAAAACTAGGCGTTAAACCGTTATACCAACATTGCAATCAACGACTCAACCAAACAAACATACCTCAAATCAGCTAAATAGAACAAGAGAAGTTACAAGTTGAACTTGGCAAGCTGCAAACTAGGTCGTGGGCGTGCTAGTGGAGGATTGGCTTGTGCACAACAAAGAAATGGGTTGGCTACACCTCAAAATTAAGCAAAGCGGGTCAGTTAGGATTCAAAGGCGGTGATGGGTCGGCTACACCTCAAAATCACACGAAGCAGGTCGGCTAGGGCTTAGATTTGTGGATCGGCTGCAGCATGAGATGGCGCCTGGGCAAGATGATGGCAAGGGGTCTAGGCGGTAGGGAAAATCAACGAGAACCCGTTCAAGGAGAATCGTCGGAAGAGATGGATCATTCGGAGAGATTGCAGATGAGCGAGTCGAATGAGGAAAAAGACATTATCTATCATATCACTATATGTTAAACTTAATGAGTGATTGGTTTCATTTGAGGGAAAAACCATTATGGTAATCTATACGGTCTTAAAAAGGTGCTATTATATATCGCCCTTATTTCTTGAGTTTCTCACACTAGTTTACTAGACTGATCCGGGTGTTATTTTCTTATAATGCTCAGGTCAGCCCCGTGTATGTTTCCAGTTTTAGCTACGGACGCTTGAAACTTATGGAGAAGAGCTGAATGATTGCCTTCCGTAGTATTCTTATTTTCACTGCGTTTTTGTATTTTATATATTAACATGTTGAGGACAGGTAGGTATAACTGTCCAGGCTAGTGATAGTACTTTGGTTTTAGTAACTCTGAAATTTATGTATTCAGAGTAACCTTTTGTATTGTTCCTTTGATATTATATATTACTGTTCATTGTGAGATTCTGATGTTGTGTTCTTCCTTTCCTGTTCTATTCTTCTTCTTTTTTAGTTTATCCTAGCTTTCTACATTTCCGGCACTTGGATGCTCGACACACAAATACAGTGGATGTATTTAGTGTCGACATTCGAGGGTTGAAAAATCGGGTCGTTACAGCACCGGACTGAGATGCATGCCGAACTAGAATGAGAGACGATCCTAGATGTGTGTGATTAGCGGTTGATTCTCGGAAAAGATGTCGATATGCAAATAGTAAGACCAGAGAACCCATAGAAGATAGTGTGCATAATGAAGTTAAGTTCATGAGAATTTTTTTACAAAGCGTAATTGGAGTGGCAATTGTTATAGGCATTTTTGCCTAAGGAACAATAGGCCAAGTTAATCAAGCCATTGCAAGATAAAGGTGAGTGTGCTATATGGAGTTCAACGCGTTCGAATAACCTTTAAGGGGAGAGGTAAAAGAACCCAAAGGCGACGTGAATGAAGTTATACAAAAGGAACAAGGGAATGCAACACCGGTAATGTTGTCTGATAGGTATACAACCGAACAGAAATTCTTGTCTGTTGGCCACAACACCGAACTTAAATTGATGCCTGGTTGATAAACTACTACAAGATGTTTTGTCCAGTGGTCTTGCCATTAAATTGTTGTCAGCTAGATAAGCTACTAGAAAAAATTTCTTGTCCGATGTTTTAAACCCTAGACAAAATTTCTTGTTCGGCATTACAATGCTAAACCAAGGTAGTACCCTCTATTCACTTAGCCAGAAAGGCATCTACATCTACCTACCGAGAAAACACACTATCGAACAAGCCTACTTCAACTGAACCGAACATGATATTGAAGGAAAGGAAATCTAGAATATAAAGAAGTTCTGGATCATATCTTCTATATAAGAAAATAACCGAACTGACTGTTATATAGAGAAATTGCATGTTTTATCAGGCTGACCTCCCTACCTCTTCAATTCTATAAATATACAACCTTCCAGCAGTTATGGGGACAACTTTTGAGAGCCATCGAGAACTATCGAACAGAAAATACCAAACAGAGATCCAGCGTGACATATTTGACTACAAATCATTGTACTTTATATTCAAATCTTTGTAAATCTAACACATAAAGAGGGAAATAAAAATGAGTAGTGGATGAAGACATGTTCGAGCCAAACCATGATTAATTTGTGTGTATTTTACTTTGCATTCCTTACAACTTTATTGCAACAATTGGGGGAGTTTGTCCACTTTTCATGCAAACATGCATATTGACTTCATCCTTGATCTTTGGACTATAACAAAGGAGACGACTTGTTTTTTTGCATACTGACCATTGGACAATGAATATTACATATGCACTCGAATGTCATTTGCATATGAGAGAAGAATGACTTGAACTCTAGACGTTTTGAGCATTTTGGACATTTTGGATTTTTATTATTCTGATTATGTGCATATTTTGAATTTTATTTAATTTCATTTCTTCTAAAATATTTTGACGTTGGCCCAAAATTTGGTTTAACATTTTAGTACTTTCATTGAGAGTTGAACTCAATGTTTGATTTATAAAAATGACCAAAATGCCTTTGATTTCGAAAAAATTAAAATTTTGGTTAATAGTACATATTTTTATGAATACGTTGGTCAAAGAATTTTTTAAATCCGAATGTTATTGAAAAAAATATGAATTTTGAAAGTTTTAAAGTTTAAAAACTAACCGTCTAAGATTTTTTATTGCAGGTCAAAGATAAGGCAATGAACAAGCAATCGCACAATGATCATGCCTTAATAACTCTTCCTCAACACTCGATAGCTCCCACCATCTCAACGCTCGATAGCTCCTACTCAACACTCGACAGCTCCCACCATCTCAACACTTGATAGCTCCCACTATCTCAATGCTCGATAGCTCCTCCTTAATGCTCGCCAACTCCCTCCATCTCAACACTCGATAGCTCCCACTATCTCAATGCTCGATAGCTCCTCTTCAACAATCGACAGCTCCCACCATCTCAACGCTCGACAGCTCCTCCTCAACACTCGACGGTTCCACTATCTCTACACTTGATAGCTCCTTCCTGAACCCATCTATTGACAACTCACAATCCTCAACCTTCGAAAGGTCATTCAATAATAGTTAGTAGCACCATATGACTTTTTCTATGTAAGAAATGGAGTGCATCAATGGAAACAGCTTCAGCTATTGCTATTGACGTCGATGTAGGCTGATTTGGACCCCAAGAATTAAATAGAAGGAAGAGCGACCAACGATGAGCTAAACCCATGTAGTCCGCCCACCTATTGACACCTATAGCCATTGTAAAAGTAAACGGTCACCTAGGGTTTTGACCAGAAAGTTTGTAGATTGTCGCGACCAAAATTTGCTACCGTTATGAGAAATTAAGCCACCTGCATATGAACACCAAGCCCCTCCCCTACACTTTGCAATAAGCGCCGGCACTAGAAATTTTACCATCATCGAGAAAGTGGGTAAAACATGGAACCATCTTTGCAAATTTTGAATGAAATTCACGTCGAATTAAAAGGAATTAGAAGAATCGATTGCCATGGATATGATGTGCTTATCAAGATCCACAAGCCCGTAAGACCAATTTGAAGAATGGAATCGTGGATCGAAAATTGCAGATGAACTGCTATTATTGGCTATATCTATACATAAAAGTTCAAGTAGGGGTAGCTTTTATATCATCGAAAAGATCTTCGGAAAATATGAGCAACAGCGAACCCATTCGCCCATATCTATCCGTATGTGATAGAAATTGCCAATCAAAGTTTGAAAAATTGAATAATGATCGATTTTGAAATTCCGATATTTGAACGTTTGGAAAATCCAATATAATCGAGAGCAAAATAAAATATTGAACGAAGCAAGTGGAATAAGTAAGTTTCAAGAACGAATGTTTATTAATGAATAAAATCAATTCACTATTGAGCTGTTGCAATGAAATAACTTCAATAAGAGGTGGCTTAAAAAGAGTCAAGAAAAAATAATAAAACAAAATAATAATAGTAATGATGATGAACTTATATACTCTACCAAATCTCAAGAGTTATAGACCACATATTCCCATTGTGCTCCAACGAATAGACTTTTATCATCAAACCATCGAATTTTGGTTCTTGATTCCTTTTATATTGTGAGTTAAAAATACATGTTAATGTTTTCGTTATTCACTAATCGAGGATTCATGTTTCCTTATAGGTAAAAATAAGGAGGCGAGGCAATGAAATTCTAGGTTTTCTTACCTTGCTCAAATAATGAAATTTAGATATCATTCTGAATTATTGAATTAAATAATGAAGCTAAGCAGTCTCCATCTATTTTTTATGGACACATATTTAGGTTTCTTGCTAAAGCAATGGAGGATTTCTTTATTAAATGATTTTTTGACCTTCTTTATGAGTATCGAATAAACATTTACTTTCAGAGAGAATTCATGGGAGGAGAAAAGGAAAAGGCTATATATTATTTAGGTTTATGAATCTTGTTATCAAAAGGAAGATCATAACATTCTTGTCTTTGCTACCAAAAGCGAGTCACTATTTAATTATAAAGGTCAGGATATCCTTCTTATTGACTTGATTCGTCGACAAAAGCTCAAAGTTGTGAATTCTCTATATTGCGGCGAAGAATGACTTCTTATCTAAAATAAAAGTCTAACTTTCTATCTCAAAGCTTGGATTCAAGCTCTCTTCTATATGACGATGAATTTCTTTACCATACAAACTTCTAGTTCTCTTCTTATTATTATCACTTAGATGATAAAACTCCTACTATTGGAATATGTTCATTTCATCATGATTCATGGGATTTTCGAGATAAGATATTATTATATCCTTCTATTTTGGAAATCTTTAATTCCCAAGCATGAGTTTGGATTTCCTATCAAGCAATAATGGATTTCTTATTGAATTTCTATTTTCTTTGTTCTTATTTTTTGGTTGGTGGAAGTCCTACTGTTGAAATTTACGTAAAAATGGAAGTGAGAACTATCCATTATTCAAGACCATATACCTTATCATCAAAGTGGTAAATCTATGAAGTTCCAAATTACCTTATCAAATGTTAACTACTGTTTAATAATGAAGGTCGTAATATCATTCTCTAAGTTATTGAGTCGAATAAGGTTTTTGGCCTTATTTATTATATCTTGGACGACGAAACTCCTGCTATCAAAATGCATGCGACCAAGCGTTTGGACTAATGGAATTTCTAAAATATCGATATAACCTCCTATTTCAAACAAACCCCTAGAAATGTGAAGGAGCATAGATTGCTTATTATCTAAACTTTCAATAACCATCGTTAGAGTATGAGTGATTATTCCATAAGAATAGGTCCTTGTCTAATGATGAAGTTTAGAAGTGTCATCTTAAGGTTTAATAAATTGATTGATAACACAAAGGTCTGGTCATGAGGTCTCTTCTATTTTGAAAGAAAGATTTGTAATATATATTGCAACAAACTTTTGATTATTACCTAGATGGAAAAACCCTTTTTATAAAAGCATGTCTTTCCCGGTCTATAGTTCGACAAAGTTTTATCTTGATTCTCTCCTTCTAACATGATTCTGAATAAATAAAGATTCTATATTATTTGATATCTTGAATTTCATTAGTTAAAAACACAAATACAGAAGTTTGGATTTCTTTATCAAATATGGATCTTTTTCCAATAATAAATTTCTAATCTCCAATCTTGAAACATGGATTACTGGTCTTCTTTACAATAGATTCATACCACTAGCTCGAATAAGAAGATGAGATGGAATTTTGATCCTCTACTTCATGTATACCCACAAGAATAAGTGCACCAATATCAGCATACAGATAGTTAGATAAAATTAAAGGGAGTGGATCAAACAAATTAAAAATGCTAAGCGCCTTCCGGCACTATAATTAGCAAAGCGTTATAGGAAAGAATTAGTCAATTCCATATCTAAAAGGAGTAAGTTTGAAAGAAGTAGATATGACTTGAATAATACAGATTTTTGAACTATTTGAATCTTTCTGCTTATTATTCATGGTTATGTTATATAAAATGAATGGGATAGATGGCAGAGGAGACTTGAATAATACAAAGACTCATGAAGCTAGCATACATCAGATTAAGGAAGCTATTAAGTAAGGAAGGACTATTGTCTGTAGGAATACATGTGTGAAGGTAACAAATAATTATGAATCAAACCTAACTTTCTCTCGTGAAATATAAGTAAATGTTTAGAAAGCAAAAAAAAAGTAATGTTTGTTTTGTATTATATAGTTTTAGTTTTAGTATCATATTTTAGAAAGTTATTAGTGATACCAACATTTTATAATTTTTAAACATATTTTCTAATTTGCACACCTTAAAAAATTGACATGTTTATGTCATTTGGTATTTTTCATTGCATTTTCCGCACTTGTAGTTTTTTCCTATAGATAAAGAGCAGAGGATATCTTCATTCAAGTAATCTTTAGAAACATCATTATCAATTTTTTTTATACTTCAAACATGAAATTTTATATTTTGGTTTTCTCCTGTATTTGAACTGGTTCTTCAAAGAAGGTTATAAATTTTTTGAACTTAGTATTTAAGTTGGTCATCGTACACTATAACAAAACTCATGGTTAATAGATAATCAGGATAGCTTGGAAAGCCAGTTGCTATCTTTATTTTAAATTTTGAAACTAACAACATACTCACACTATGATATTGCACTCCTTTTAGCAAAACAATAAAGAGAGAAATTGGTCAAATTAACCAAAAGAAGGATTACCCTATTAGACAAATGACAAAAATTGGGTCGAATCTTTTAAAAAATTCCAATTTTCTCTTTACATTTTCAAACTGACTAGGATCAAAGCTTTTTTACCTACTTAAATAATATTATAAACATATATAGAATTGTTGTTGCATACTTGTCTTTTTCCACTATATACCAATACCTTTTCTCCTAAACATGAATTCAATTATGACCTAAAGTAAAATGTCAAAAATTAAATCAAAATGTCATTTAGAAACTTCGAGTTGAAGAAGAAGATGCTAAAGTAGATGTTATGATTATTGTATAGTAATGTAAGAACTTTAGCACTGTTAAATTGCTTTACGTTATTGGCTTTTCTATAACTGCCATTTTTGTATGTTTAGATCATTATTGTACTCATGTAAACAAATATTTTTATACCCTAAATTTGCGCACAAACTAACTACAATTTTTTGTCATAAATTATTGGTATGTAATATTCAATAAACAAAACATATTGCTCGGTGTTGGCTTAATAATCTTGCTTAAGCACTTGACTGTATCCTAATTCTATACATTTTCAAGCTTCAACAACATAAGGTCGGTATACTAGTTTTATCTAAAACCTAGAATTTATCATCATGTATTGGAAATTTTGGCCATATCTATACTATAATATTAATACTGAGAAGGGAATAGTTAGCTTTGAGGCCCCCTTTATTTTTTATCGTCCATTTTTTAATGAAATTGAATAAGGTTGTGCCAAGTGTATTTCTAAGCCCAAACATCGCCTTTTTCCTTACGTCTTCATTTCGTTCACTGCTCTACACATATAGAAAATAGCTAGGGTTTCTATGATTATCCTAATCTATGCTTTACCTCTTTTTTGATTTATGTTCATCATCTATGTTGACTATAGTATACCAGATCAACGGTTAGCTACTTTGTACACTCACTTCACTATCCTTATCTAAGGTAAAATTCCTTCGATTTTGTTTAAATATTTTTTAAATCATGCAGAATCGTCAACTTAATTTATTTTTAGAAACAATCGATTACTTGGATCGTTCGTGCTTGGGGTGTGAATGATAATACCTACTGTATAAGTTAATTTTCATTGCCACATATGAGGTTGAATTTTGGATTATCATTGAATTTTGGATCGCCATGTATAGGTTTCTTTATGAAGGTTGTCTAGTTTTTTTTAATAATAATATGAAAAATCAAAACTATAGCTGTAATTGATAAGTTTGATTGAAGTTTCTTACTATTTTGCTTTTTGAAGACAATGAACCATGTTACAAGTTTTGTACAAGTAGAAGAAAATGAAAGTTTAGTTGTTTTTTTATTTCTTGGTGCATATTAGGTAAGTTTTGAAATAAACATATTTGATTTTTTTTTTCATGATTCTTTAATGCATGTAAAAAAAATCATGACTTCAATAAAGCTTTCTTTCATTTCAGTTCTTATGGAATGTTTATTACAATGATTTTTACATTGATTGTTGGTTGTAAGTCGTTCCTTAATAGATCAAATTAATATCATTAAATGAATTCTTTCATTATTGTTCCAACTCGAATTTTAGTATATTGATTCAGATCAATTTTTTATAATGTGTGTATATATGTATAATATAACAACTAATCACACAATAGAAAATTTGAACCATATGTTAGCTTTAAAACTCTTGCCATGAGTTTATATATGTTTGTATGGTTTATAGAATTAAATAATATTAAGGAAAAATCCCTCAAGATCGCCTTAGGAACAAAAACCCACTCTTGCAGAAAAACAAATAGCACTGGATTGATGGTGAGGCAAAACAAACAACAAATAATCGCCAGCTAAAAGCAATTACAGATCAAGAAATAAAAGAAAATAACACACGGGATTTATGGTTCCACTATAGCGAGGTAGTGTACATCAACTTGGGGAGATGAGATTTTATTACTTTCTAAGTGGGGAAAATTTTACAAGATTGATAATGGAGAAGAAGAATAAGAAATATAATTGAGAGAGATAATTCTACTCATGCTAATCTCTGCCTTTGTATAGAGATTATTACTTAGGGTTGAAGTAATTGATTTATGGTCATAAATCAATGTTTCATTAATTCTCCTATTCATACAGGAAACGTTTTTCCATTTGATTTTCCAGTTTCCCTCAATTTACATGCATTGATAAGATTCCTTCTTTAATCAGCTAATTAGGGAATTAATTGATTACCTCAATCTTCCAAACTAATTCTTCTTCTCAAGTAGGTAATTTATTACTCTCTTTAATGCTATAAAAGAGGCAATATATATTTGAGTAATTATCTCAAACATCTTTCAAATCTTCTGCGATTGGAAATATTGTATCACTGAAATCAACAATATCTTCCAAATCTTATGCAATTGGAAATATTGTATCACCAAATCTTATTATCTCTACCTTGATACTATATTTCCACGCAAGCCTATCAGCTCCACCTACATCCTCTTACTCTAAGTAACTCTCGGACAAGACACCATGATACTTTCTCAATGAGCTTCGGCATGGCCATCACCCATTGCACTTTGTCAACGAACTCCGGCAAGGCCACCGCCCGCTAACAAAGTGTTGAAAATACCATCCCCAAGTAGGACCTATCAATCTTCACAATGAAAAAAAACATCTCCATCTACCAACTCACTCTCTCCCATGCCACCCTGTGGCACCTAGCACTTCATCAAGCGAATCAAGTTCGAGCAATGCTCGAACTTTGCAATAGGTGACGACTTGGAAAACATATTCGTTGCATTCTCCTCTGTGTAAACCTTCTGAAGACGTACAAGCTTCTCTTCATCCATAGAAGCAAGAAAGGACTCTCTCCCCTTAATATGCTTCGTCCATGAGCTGAAAGCCAGATTTTGGACTAAATGAATAGCATTTTGGCTATCATAATTCACTTCTATACCTTCATACACGAAGCCTAAGTCACACAACAAACGCTTCAACTAAAGTGCTTCCTTATCCGCATCAACCAAAGTTATAAGCTCTACCTCTATAGTAGACAAAGCCACAATAGTTTGCAGCCTCGCTCTCTAACTAATAGTTGTCCCACCAATGGTGAACACATAATCTGAGGTTGACTTCTTTTGATCTCTATCACCGGCATAGTCAAAATCACAAAATCCAACCAAGTTGAAATCTCTATCTCTGCCGCCAAAGACAAGCCCATGGTTTGGAGTCCATCTAAGATATCTGAAAATATACTTCACTACTTCCCCATTCGTCTTTCCTGGATTTGACATGAATCTACTCACTAATCCAACTGCCTATGCAATGTCAGGCCTAGTGCAAACCACGGCATACATCAGACTACTAACTGCACTCACATAAGGAACCTTCTCCATATAAGCCTTGTCCTTCCTCAAGATCGGAGAGCCTCCACTAGAAAGCTGTATGTGCAAAGGCATGGGTGTGCTAATTGCCTTTGCTCCTTCCATGCTAAACTGAGCAAGCACTTTCAAAATATATTCATTTTGAGTGCGCCTCAAAAGTCTAAGCTTCCTATCCCTTTGGATTTCCATACCCAAAATCTTCCTTGCTTCTCCAAGGTCTTTCATCTCGAATTCCGCCTTAAGCTTTAACATTAAACTATCAATTTCAGCTTTATTCTTGGAAGCAATCAACGTATCATCCACATACAAGAGTAAATACACCCAATAACCATTCTTAAAATGCTTGAAGTACACACAATCGTCTTTGATGCTATGATCAAAACCAAGTGAAAACGTAAAAGAATCAAACCTTTTGTACCACTGTCCAGGTGACTGCTTAAGTCCATACAATAACTTCTTTAGCTTGCAAACCTAATTCTCTTTTCCATCTATGACATAGCCATCCGACTGCTTCATGTAAATGGTCTCATCCAAGTCTCCATGCAAGAAAGTGGTCTTCACATCAAGTTGCTCCAACTCCAAGCCATGAGCGGCAACTATAGAAACCAAAATACAGATTGAGGTGTGTCTCACTACAGGAGAAAAAATCTCATCATACTCCAATCCCTTCCTCTCTGAAAACTCTTTAGCAAAAAATCTAGCCTTATATCTTCCATCATCCTTCACCTTGAACACCCACTTGTAACCTATGGCTTGGTTTCTATGAGGAGGAGGTACCAAATCCCAAGTCTTGTTCTTCTTTAATGACTCTAGCTCCTCTTCCATAGCACACATTCAATTCGAACTGTCACATGACTACAAAGCTTCATCAAGGTCAAGCGGCTCCTCATGAACCACATGTAGGGCATAATCAAACTGATCACTAAGGCTAAGGGTTGCATACTGGCAATCACCATATCCCTCGGGTCGCCTAATAGTCCTACGACTAGCCCGAGTAGGTACAACTTCGCCTAAACTCCTTTCAGCTACACCTTGAACTAAACTTTCTCTAGTCTCATGCACATCACCAACACTACTAAAAGGCACCTATAGACAACTCTGTGATGTCACATCAACTGCATCCATCTCACTCTCAACAGCATCAACAACTCTACTACTAGGCTGTAAAATAAGAACCTCTTCCATCTCCTTAGTCCTATCAGAAACATCTGATGTAGTAGGTAAGTCTTTCTTAGGATTGAACATTGCTAACTCATTAAAAGTAACATGTCTGGAATGAACAATCTTCCTATCAACAGGGTGCCAAATACGATACCCTTTGATACCATCTGTGTATCCCAAGAGGATGCCCTTGTATGCTCTAGCCTCCAACTTATCATCACCTATATGGTAGACATACATAGGATAACCAAAAACACGAAAATAACCAAGGTATATGGCTTTACCTCTCCAATTATCTTCTGGAATCTTCCCATCTATGGTTGAGCATGGAATACGATTAATAATATACGCCACAGTCGATAATGCCTCAGCCCAAAGACAAGCCCGCCGTCAATCTCAAGCAACGAGCCTTCTCAAGTAAAGTCCTATTCATTCTCTCAGCAAGCCCATTGGATTACGGATCACTTGGTGTAGTGAAATATCTCTTAATGCCACACTTCTACAAAAAGTCGAGGAACTCCTTAGAGACAAACTCACCGCCATTATCAGATCTCGGCACCTTCAACTTAGAACCAGATTGGTTCTCAACAAGCACCTTCCAAGCCTTAAACTACTCAAAGCTATCTGATTTGGCCTTCATCACATACACCCAAACTTTCCAAGAAAAATCATCAATAAAAGAGATAAAATACCTCGCTCCCCCAATGGAAGCAGTATCAACCGATCCCCAAACATCTGTATGCACATAATCAAGTACATCTCTGATCTATGGAGTCCAACTCCAAACAATACTTAGTTTGCTTACCTAACACGCACTACTGGCAGAAATCCAACTTGTCAAAGTCACCTTTGATCATATTCCATCTACGACGCAACTCTAAGCCCTTCTCAGAAATATGAACCAACCTGAGATGCCAAAGTCTGGTGGTATCCAAAGCATGATAACTATCAACTCCAACACACGATTCTCCAAAAACCGTGGTCCCTTTAAGCAAATACAAATTCCGGAACACATCTCCCTTCATAAGAACAAGAGCACCTCTCGGAACTTTCAAACCATCCTTCTTTAAAGTGAGCTTGCACCCCATGGATACCAACTACCCTAAAGAAATCAAGAACTTCCGAAGACCCGGAACATACTGGACATCTATCAAAGTGTGTATCACTCTGTCAAACATCTAATCCGCACTGTACCTTCTCCCATGGCTCTACAACTAGCACTATTACCCATAAGGATTGCACTTCCCTCACTGTCGACTAAAGAGATGAAGTAATCCTTATTAGGCGTCGTATGAAAAGATGCCCCCAAATCAAGCATCCAATGGTTTGATACATCTGATGCCATGGTAGATAACACATCATCAGATACAGCTTTCTCCACTGAAAATGATGAAGAACCATCTTCTTCCTTCTTCTTCTTTTAATCTGGACAATCTCTTTTCCAATGGTCTGGTTTCTTACAATAGTGACACTTTCCATCCTTAGATTTTCCATTATAATTATTGCTGGGCTTTCTAGATTTGGAATGCCTTCTAGAGTTCCAATTCTTCTTCTCCTCTCTCCCTCTCTCAACAAATAGGCCTTGACCACTACTTCCTCCTCTACCTTCACCCATCTCCTTCATCTGATCCCTTGAGTCCTTAGATAGACGACCCGTCTTCACATCTTCAACGGTCAAAGTATCTCTCGCAAAGATAAAGCTGTTAACAAAACCTATGTAACGCTCCGAAAGGGAACACAAGAGCATCATAGCCATATGCACTTCATCTACCTTCAAATCCACAGTCTTTATTTTCATCACTAGATCGTCGAAGAAACCCAGATGCTCTTTGATAGAAGTACCATCTCTCATCCTCATAGTGAAAAATGACTTCAACAAAATCAAACGGTTAGTCAAAGATTTCTTCAGATAGAGATTTTCCAGCTTGGTCCAAAATGCCCTTAGCAATAGTTTCACCACTAACCTCAGAAATAAAATTTTCTCCCATTGCTAATTACAAAGTAGTAAATGCCCATTTTCCATCTCCTTCCTTTCCACAACTGAAATTTCAGCTGTCAACTCCTCAGGAAAAATACCACAGGATGAACTTCGTTTCTCACCAGAACAACTTTCATCCTCTATTGACTTCTTGAAGTCTTTATCACCGTTCCACTTCCCTATTGCTAAACTAGATCCTGATGCGATATAGGTCCCTTTAACATAGGGTCATGGTACAACTGTTGGAGTCTCCTTATCTCCTGCCATAATGCATAATACCCTTTCTCAATCAACCTTGTCGCTCTGATAACAGACTGTTGGGGTAAAATCCCTCAAGATCGCCTTAGGAAGAAAAACCCAACCTTGCTGAAAAACAAATAGGACCGGATTGATGGTGAGGCAAAACAAACAACAGATAGTCACTAGCTAAAAGCAATCATAGATCAAAAAATAAAATAAAATAACACACGGGATTTATAGTAGTTCCACAACCGCGAGGTAGTGTACATCCACTTTGGGAGAGGAGATTTTATTACTTTTTAAGAAGAGAAATTTTACCAGATTGATAATGGAGAAGAAGAATAAGAAATACAACTAAGAGATATAATTATACTCATGCTAATCTCTACCTTTATATAGAGATTATTACTTAGGGTTGAAGTAATTGATTTATAGTCATAAATCAATGCCTCATTAATTCTCCTATTCATACAAGAAACGTTTATCTATTTGATTTTTCAGTTTCCCCCAATTTACATGCGCCTAATAAGATTCCTTCTTTAATCAGCTAATCAAGGAATTAATTGATTACCTCAATCTTTCAAAATAATTTTTCTTCTCACGTAGATAATTTATTACTCTCTTTAATGCTATAAATGGGGCAACGTATATTTGAGTAATTATCACAAACATCTTTCAAATCTTTTGCAATTGGAAATATTATATCACTGAAATCAATAATATCTTTCAAATCTTCTGCAATTAAAAATATTGTAACACTGAAATCAACAATATCTTCCAAATCTTCTACAGTTAGAAATATTGTATCGCCAAATCTTACAAATAAAACCATCAACCTAATTTACATGATCATTATAAAAAATTTGTTAGCATGTTGTTGGTTCTGTTTTTCAGCAAGGAGAGAGAGAGATGGAGGTAAGGAAGTAGAGTTGGGTTATGACGTAGAAGGCAGAACTGCCGGACCAAATATTTGATCCGACATTCACTAAAATGCCTGACTAAACATTTGGTCTGGCATGCCAGACTAGATATTTGGTCCGGCACTCTCTGAAATACCGGACCAAATGTTTGGTCCGGCTTGACATATCAAACACCGGACCAAACATTTGGTTCGGTACACATACATGCCGGACAAAATGTTTGGTCCGGCAAATAAGAAGCTCCAAGGAAAAACGCCGAACCACACATTAAGAGCAATTAAGCAAAGCATGCTCCTTGACCAAACGCCGAACCGAACCTTCTTGCCCAAAACGCCGAGCCAGATTCAGAGAGTTATATCTCAACCTCCACACTCCACAACTCCACTCTATGAATACTAGAGCTCCTCAACAACAACGGGGACAGATTTTTGGAAGAAAAAGAGAGAAAACTCTGCTGAAAATCCACCACTTCGGCTACTTAAAGTTTTTACCCTTTTCACATATATCTTGTACTTGTAATCAAATCAAAAAGAGAATAATAAGATGAAAAGTGGATGTAGGCACATTCGAGCTGAACCACTATAAAAACTCTGTGTTATTTGCTTTCCTTATCCGCTTTCCAAACTTTGCACTTCTGAACTGTCTCTGCACTTCCTCAAATTCATTATGTGTATGTTGGAACATAAAAACCCCACGTCAATCAAATCAAACGAAACTTAACTAAAAAGAAAAAAGAAAATCAGATTTAGAGGTGTTTGTCCAACTTATGAGTAAACACATGTGTATATATCATATCAAGAAATTACACTATTTATGTTATGATAAGCAACTTTGCTTTTGCATCGTGTTGATTCCTTCAGGTATTGACTTTGAATAACTTTGTGTTGCTTCGCTCTACTTCAAGCTTTTGACAGACAAAAAGGTATTTAATTGTATTTATTTGTCCACTTTGTTGCGAATTGTTTAGTTTCTTTCAAGGCCAGATTACTTAGTAGAAGTAATCATAATTAAACTTCAAAGGTTGGTTTAGTACTTATTTAATGAGATGCATTTACACGGTTGTCTTATAACCATTTACAGTTAGTATTCACGCATGTATTTTTCTCATCTTCTGCCCATTTCATTTTCATTATTACTTTGTCACTGTATAGCCAACTAATTTCATGAAATTTAAGCATGAACAACATATGGTGTTGTTCGAGCAACAATGTCTAAAATTTCCATGTTAATTTATTTTTGTTAGGAATTTGTTCGCATAAATAATAATACAAAATATTATTAGTTTATGTTTTATACATAGTGCAACACTGTTGATAAAGTGAATCTTATTTACGTCAACTGAATGTCCTTAATGTTATAAATCATTTGATATATTAATATTACGATTTTAATTTTACTTTATATATTTATACATATATGCCAAAAGAGTCTTATTTAGGTTTTGAATCATGTAATTACCATTAGCTGATTTCAATTATCACAGGTAGAATAACTGTTTTTATAAAAAAAATATTGTCTCCATGAATTGTGAAGTTATTGCTTCTTTCATCACATGTGAACTACGAATCATCACTTAATTTTAATCGATGTTGAAGTTTTGAATTATGCAATTGTCGCTTCTTTTAGTGCATCTGCATCTTCATTTGTGTTTAAATATGTCAAATCGATTGAATAAAGTCAGTTAACTCTGATTTATGGTTCAAGTCAGTTCAATATAGTAAGTATTCGAATTTCTTTTATTATCGTATGTTTACAATATGTCAACTGGTTTATTATTGTGATCATATGCTTCAAAATTGTTTTCCTATCATCCAGATTCTTTAATCAATATGAATATAGTAACTATATGAATAAAACCATTAATATAAAATTAATATTGAATATCATGTTATTTCTATGTTTAGGTGTGGGCCTATATCTTGCATAGCTAATACTTATTTCTTTATTTAAAATTAGTTTTTATAAGTTATTCTAACCAATGCACTCACAAATTTTTCTACACAAAAGCATTATGTGTGGTTCAAATTAGTTTCGATACATGAATCATAAGCATAGAGATTTTCGTACCTCTATTTTCTCTAGGACAATTTTTTAAACCAAGCTGAACAAAAAACATATTTTAATTTTAGACCTGAATCGAAACTTATTACAAAAATAGGCCTCATTTTGCGCAAATATGGATTGCGCAAGTGTTATTTTTAAAAAAAAATAATTTGTGCTTGAGCATTTATGGATTGCGCAAGTGTATTTTTGCTAAAAAAAAATTATACATGCGCAAATTTAGATTGCGCAAGTGTTATTTTAAAAAAAAAATTATGCTTGAGCATTTATGGAATGCGCAAGTATAATATTTGAAATTTTTTTTTAACACTTGCGCATATTTGAATTGCGCAAGTATAAAATGCTGAAGAAAATAAAAGAAGGCCTAGTTTTGCAATTAGTTTTCTATGATGCCTATTTCTACAATATGTTATTTTGTGAAGCCCCGTTTAAAAAAATGTCCATTTCTCTATATATAATATCTTATTTATAGCAGGTTCTCACTCTAAGATTGATTAGCATTACTGATTTTTTGCATGTATATTCCTCCTATTTATTATGAAAGTTGGTAAACATTGTAGATATGTGTTTTAATATTTAATTGTATTTTGGGCAAAATGAGGGCTTCGTGTAATATATTTCCACGATAACTTTAGTTATAAAATATAATATGCTTTCAAACTAGATAACAGTTGAAAATAAACTAAGACGAAAGATTATCAAGAACATTTTCATACATACTTTATCTATTTTACGTTTGAAATTTGTAAAGTAATATTTGGATGAGCATATATTTGATAAACATGGCTAAGAAAATATGTGATGTCAATGAGAAATTCCTTAACGTACAAATAACCTTTTTAAAAATTCAGTCTTACATGTATATCTATATTATGCATGCTAAAGAGCAAATAGTTCAAAAGCTATTAGTAATTTGGGTGGAATTATTTTCTCCAGAAAAAAGGATAAATTCTACAGTAAAATAAGAAGAAAATATTGCAGTTGCTTAATTTAGTTATATCAAAAATGCTTTTCCTCTTATTTCAGATACCATAATGTTGTTATTTATTATTAATATGGTTTTGTCATTTCGATATCAACTTTTTTGCTCATTCTTTGGAATATAATGTATTTGTTACTGATTGAATTATTATTTTTGTAGCAGGAAAGTAAAATGACTACTATTTGAAGAAGTTAAATAATTATAGATTAATAATGACAATCTATGGATTTTAGCTTGGACTATATTACGAATACATAATGGTATTCATGGACTGAGACTAAGCATTTGAGAATAAGTTTATTCCACGCTTACTAAAGAAAAATAAAAATTCATATGTCAAAATAGTTTAGTGGAAATAATTTTGCTAAATTTAACTGCTGCTTTTCTATGATGTGTTAATCCTTTTCAAAATTTCTTTAAAGTGATGTAGATGAACATGGGATAAAAATCTATCAACCGAGAGTAAAACACCCACAAACAGGCCTTTAGTTGAAGAGCCTTTATTGTTGTTATCAACATTTTTGTTAAAAAAATATATATCTAGTTTTTATGTTTTCCCTTTTTTTGACAGAAACATTTTCATCGGGTTTTTGTATATCGAAATAATAATATATTATTACAAAATTATACTAAAAGCGGCCTTGCTAATGATTTACCATGTTTTCCCTTCCTCCATCTTACCATGTTTATTTGATTTGAAATGGATGTTTGTGCTTTTATTTGCATAAATGTCACATCCAATTAACTTTTGATTCGTTTCTTCAACATCTTTTTAGATTAAATTTTCTTTGCTAGACATTCTTTTTTTAAAATTATTTCTAAATTTAGTTCATGTTCCATATTTTTTGGTTTTTTGTTCTTCAGTTATAAAGTTATTTCACCATATTTTTTGCTAGACTTTTCTTCCATCATCTTTCAATTTTAGGGACTTAGCAACCGTTTCTTGTTATTTTATTCAACTTGCACTGCTGCTTTTATTTAATGAACTACAGAGGAGTTCTAAATCCTAGTTGGTGGAGGATATACAATGCAATGCATTTTTTCCATTGCTAAAATTCAGGCAGTTATAAGAAGAAGAAAAAGGACTAGCTTAAATTATTATCATTAATTTTTCTTATTCGACAATTAGTGATCTGTTTGCATTAGGAACAACTATCAGTCTAGCTGTGTGTTTATCATGAATTTGTTTGTTTTCAAGAAACTACTGCCGCACAATTTGTATCCTAATATAATACTAGCATATAATCTTGTTGGCCATACTCCAATTCAGTTCCAGCAAAATTTATGTGGAAAACATCCTTAATTATATGTTGGCGTAATTTAATCTATAAAAAATTGCTTGCTGCGTCAAATAAGTTTAATGTTTTCCTGGGTCCATGTTTTAGACAGAACTTTAAATACAAGACATGTTCTATTTTTTTTTTTTTTATGAAAAGCAATATATAAATAAATGGAGAAAAAACGCCTTTCTCCGATGGCTTACAAGAAAACAAGAAACAAGAAATTGCGAAGGACCGCAAAAAATCAAAACCGCCAACAGACAGCGGAAAAGCAAAACAATAACTACAATAGATAAAACAACAGCAGTGTACAACAACACCACCCGAAGAAACAGCACTAGAAGTGATAATCAGTCCACCAACATACACAAACCCGCCTTGACCCAGAGGAAAAGGCCAGACCACCAAACCAATCCAAAAAGAGAGCAAACAGTAAGGCGCAATAACAACAGGACCAGTGGAAGCTCACTTCAAGGAAGGGAGCCAGAAGCAACGAAGATAAAACTCCCAGAAAAATCGAACAGAAGACACCGATAGGGGACGGTGGCAAGCGGAGCAGCCAAGACGCCACCAACAAACAACGAGCAGCAAAAAAATATAGGAAGACCAACCGAACCAGCCATACTACTCTAGAACAACCACCAAAGAGCCAGTGAATAAAAGAAAGCAGGTCCCCAAAACTAGACAATCAGATCACAACCCGGGCCAAAGAATAAGCCAAAGAAACCTGTATCTGGGAAACTAACAAACACATTAAATACCAACACGAGGGGGGAGGGGGAGAGAACGTCGGATGATGGCCAACGCTCGATCGCAGAGTTCAACCTATTCCCAAACGTGCGTGAGACAAATCACACGAAATAGAGAGTAGACCAACAAGACGCTCCGCTCGGGAGCTCAAACGACCCCTGAAGGGTCTACCACGGAAAGCGAGGAAGACGTCGTTCCTCACACACCGAATAATAGATGGGGAGTCCATTCGAGTATGCTCGAAGGTTGCCTTGTTCCGCGCGCACCAGAGGTGCCAGCAGATGAGGCAGGGAATCAAGCGGAAAATGATAGCTCACTAGCATAAGACGGAGAGCCCGAGAAATTTGCGCCCGCAAGACTGCGGTATTTCGCATGAAGGAAAGAGGCCCAAAGGGAGTTGTTAGCACCAAATCTGTGCCATAATTTACAGGAAAAAGCTGCACAAAGGTCCTTAGGGTTGCGCAGACCCAATCCCCCTTCATTTTTGGGTCGACAGACCACGTCCCAGGACACCCAATGGTGTCGACGGACACTGTCCTTGTTGCCCCAGAGAAAAGATGAAGCCAGAGACCGATACGAACGAAAGAAAGAAGAAGTAGGGGTCATTGCCGCAAAAACATGAGTTCCCATCGAGTTCAAAACGGACTTGATAAGAACAAGTCTACCAGCTTGAGAGATTAGAGAAGCATTCCAGCGAAGGATTTTACCCCTTACTTTATCAGTCAAAGGGTCGAAAATAGCATTGATCTTTCTTCCGCGGTACAGGACAACACCCAAGTACGGAAGAGGGAGAGAGGCTTCCTTGAAGCCCGAAACCGACTCGATCCAAGTAGCACGAGCGGGGGGCAAATCTTTCGCATGAACGAAACAGCTTTTGGCGGGGTTGACTAACTGGCCCGATGCCCGCTCATATTGATGTAGAAACCTGAGAAGCCGATGGACAGACGAGACGCTGCCATTAGAGAAAATGACAACGTCATCAACGAATGATAGGGACGAGATTAGGGGGCAACCCCTTGGAATCCCGAAGCGTTGAATCTGGCCGTAGATAGTTAAGGATTGGAGACCGCGAACGAAAGCCTCCGCCGCGATCACAAAAAGAGATGGCGAGAGAGGGTCTCCCTGACGCAATCCCCTACCTGCCTTAAAGTACCCATTAGCCGAACCATTGATGAGCACTGAAAACCAGCAGTTGGAGATGAGCATCCACACCAAGTCAATAAGTGGTTCCGGGAAGCCGAAAGCTCTTAAGACCTTGATGATGAAAAACCAGGACATGCGATCGTAGGCCTTAGCCATGTCCAGTTTGAAGACAACATTAGAACCTCTGGTCTTACGGTCGATCTGGGAAATAAGTTCCTGAGCGAGTAGGACGTTGTCAGTAATCAAACGTCCCTTGACAAACCCCGCCTGAGAAGGAGAGATAATGCGCTCAAGGAAGGGAGCCAAACGAGTAGCCAGGATTTTAGAAATCACTTTGTTCGAAAAGTTGCAGAGACTGATAGGCCGGAAATCCAAACACGACCTAGGGTTCTCGCATTTTGGAATAAGGATGATGTTGGTAGAAGTCCAACCAGAAGGAAGGGACCCTCTAGAAAAAAAAGATTGGACAGCAAGACAAAAATCCTCCTGAATAATAGACCAGGCACTCCTGAAAAAGACTCCGTTGAAACCGTTTGGACCACTGGCACTATCCTTGCTTAGAGCGAAGACAGAAGCACGAATCTCCTCAGAGGTTGGGACTTCTGCGATAACGTCCCTTTCCGGAGAAAGAACAACACGAGGAATGAAAGCCATCAGTGATGGGTCAGATACCGAGACCGAGGGAGAACCTAAAAAAGATTGAAAATGGGACAGAATGGTCTCTTTAACATCTACTGGCGAAGAGGCCACAGATAGATCCGGGCGCAAAACCTCACGAATCGTGAGGAGATTATTCTTCTTACGAATAGTGGAATGGAAGAATTTAGAGTTAGAGTCACCGACAACTACCCATTTGATTCTAGCCTTTTGACGAAGGTAGTCATTCTCGATACGAAGTTCCGAGGAGAAAATGGTTTGAGCAAGAGCCCAAGCCTCCTTGTTAGCCTCGTTAGGCTCCTCGTCGAGAAAGGATTCAGCAACAATAAGAGACTCTTCGGCCAAGCGAACGCGATCGAAAATATTCTTAAAGACCTGTAAATTCCAAACCTTAAGGCAAGCTTTCAAACGCTTAAGGTTACGATCGAACAACTCATAGGGAGAAGCAGCAATAGGAGCGCTCCAAGAGTTGGCAACAACTTGTAGAAAAGAATGGTGAGATCTCCACATGCTCTGGAAACGAAAGGAAGATGGGCCCGTTAAAGAGCGGGGAGAGCATCGGACAACCAAGGGAGCATGATCAGAGAACGACCGATGGAGATGCGCGATCGAAAAGGAAAAAGGAAGACGAAGCCACTCCTCCGACCCGAAGACACGATCCAGTTGGGAAAGGATACGGTTAGGTCCCTCTTGGTTGTTGGACCAGGTGAAAGCAGACCCAAGAAAGGGCAGCTCAGAAAGCCCAGAGCTGACAATGAACGAGTTGAAATCCGCCATCGCTACCCGGTTGATGGCGGCTCCTCCCCGTTTTTCTGCTTGGCAGGTGACGATATTGAAATCGCCTCCTATAATAGAAGAAGAGAAACCCAACGAGTCGAGCCCTAAAATGTCAGACCAGAGAGCTAATCTCTCCAAACGATCACATTTGGCATAAACCGCCGAGAAGAGAAAGGGAGAGCTAAAAGACGGGGACGAACAGACCAATGAAAAAAGCTGAGAGGAATCAAAAGCGGCCTGGACCGACATAGATTTGGACCATAAGATCCAAATCTTCCCCGATACGTTGGTAGAGCCACCGCCAAATCCCAAGGATAAGACGATGCTGGAAATGCCTTCCGGACCCAGGAAGGGTTCCAGGAGAGCGACCAAGCCAACCGAGTGCTTCTTGACAATGCATTTAAGCCTAGCCAAAGATGCATCATTGCCAATACCACGGACATTCCAAAATAGCAAATTCGCCATTTAAAAGCGCGAGCAGCAAACCAGCAGAAGAGTGCTCAGACGAGGTATAGGGAAAACCGGGTAGATCGATCGATCTGCTCGGACGCCGCTATAGAGCGTGTGCGAATGGTACGGGGGGTAGACTGGACTCTACGTGAACGGCGCCGAGACGCCCTGGGGATAGAGTCGGAATGCTGCTGAGAAGTAACCGAGGATACTTCAAGACTCGGACCCAATGCCAATGGCAATGAGGCTCCAAGCAGCGAAGGCGAATGCGAAGAGTTCCTAGAAAGGCAGGCGAGACGCTCATTAAGGAGCGCAATCTCATCCTTACTCATGAGAGGAATGGATATGGACAGAGAACAAGTAGAATAAGGCAGGGAGCAATCTGAGGAGCAGTAGAGGGAGGAGGAACCCTCCAGGTCCGAATGATCCGAATGCTCCTGTGGAAATCGATAAAAAGAGGGAAAACGAGACAGACTCATACCAAGCTCCTGTAGAAACCAAATAGATAGGCGTGAAGCAGAAAAGCTGAGAGATTCTAAACGGCATGAGCTAAGCAACACCGACAGAGATAAAGAAGACTCAGCCGTGGAGGAGGAGAAGGAGGGAATCGAAGCAACGGACAAGGGAGAGAACGAGAGAGCAGAAACAGAACGGGTCAGTGTAAGGGCGCAGACAGAGTGCGTCCTATATCGCTGTGGGAGTCTTACCAATGCTGGACTGTCACTAATAAAATAGCCCAACGTAGCAGGTAAGAGTCGCAAGTCGGACCAATCAGAGGGAAACGAAGAGCATAAGAGCTGGCTAAACCTCAGTCTGTCCGTATAGTGGTCCAAAATGGCCACTATACGTGCAGGGCGAGAATAGCGCCCGAGCCAACAGCTCCATTCCCTCATCAAACTCCTAAAAGACCTATCGAAGCGAGCCAAAGGGAACCTGTACCAGAAAGTCAAAGTCGTTGACGACATAGGTTCGGTCTCGTCAAGACTCAACAAGGAAAACCAATAACGATCAGCCAGCATAACAACCCAGACAAAGAACCTAGGATGGATACCACCTAATCGACAGATAAAATCCCACAAACACACCTGCGGCCTGGATGGGTGGGGCAGACAAACAAATGAACTGGACTCGTTGGTCGAAAACAAACCAACAGGTAAAAAAGGACCTGACACTCTCCCGGTCTCATAAGAGACGGCAATGTCAGGGAGCACACACGCTAGTGTGTCAAGGCTCAGACAACAGAGGCAAAACAATACAATCGAACACCCAACACCAGTAGGCAACCCACAAATATCAATAGAACAATAAAAATAGATGATCACCTGCCTACAGAGCTCAAAACATACCTGCCAACCAACGGCCTCAGAATCGGAACGGCGAGGAGCAGCCGAAACCAACGAAACTCCCTCACCCAACACCATAGCCAGAACATCTCTGCCAACCAATGACAGCCCACACACGATACTCGCCGATAAAGAGGAACGACCAGACATAGTCAAAGCCAAAACATCATCAATCGTGTGGCGTGGGCGAGAAGATAAAGCGGTCAAATCTTTATCTCCCGCATTGCCAACAGCTGAAACAAAGAAAAGATCATCGACAAACGGCCAATCACACGCAAAATCACTCACAAATGACAAGCGAGGAAAGAAAGGAGTGGTCAACTCTCCCGTCTTCCTCGACGAGTCATCCACCACAGCGAAATCGTCAGAAGGACAACTGCCAGAACCACCAACCAATGAACCAAAACAAAAATCAAAAGAATCAAAAGCCAACAGACCCGCCGAAGCCCCAAAAAACAGCCTTGGCTCGAACTGGGTAGTGAAATCCCGGTTCGCCAGTGTCGACGAGCTAAACGAGCAGCGAGTCGACTCCACAAAGCACAGAGTCAACTCCATAAACATACCATCAACCAACAGAAATTTGAATCGAGCCAAATCGCTGAAAGCCCCAATCGAGAAAACAGAGATCTCAACCGAACTTTCAGACGAGAAGCACACCGACAACGGAGGGACCACCACTTCTAGCAAAGCATCGGCGATCGCCGAAAAAGAGGGGCAAAGCCGCCCAAAATCACCACTAAAAGAGAAAACCCCCAATTCCATTACAACGCCCAAAAAAACAGCAGCGAACACTAATGAACGAGAGAAGAGCCTAAGCACCAGGAGGCGCTCGCTATAAAGCTGAGCTATCTGAAAGAAAACAACAGAAGAAGAATAGGAGAGAAACGGCAGAGAGACAGATGAGATCGATTAGTTAGGCAGCCATTAAAAAGTTTTATGACCGTTGCTTGTGTTCTAGTTTTTTGGTTGTGCTGGGCCTTTGTACCTTTTTAGGATCTATTTATATATATTTTTTATTACTGCTTTGTTAATCGTTTTGCTGTTTTGTTATTTATACATTTCTATATAGTTGAGAACCTCTAAGAATACAACTTCAAGTAAGTACTAGTAATTGATATATTTACAATATGGAAATTAATGTGAGTATGAGTTTTGTATAAGTAAGTGTTTGTTTGTGCGTGTATATACATTTAAATAAAGTGAATTTTTATTTGATATTTGATGATTACAAAATGTGTTTTATGATATTTTAAAATCTATATATATCAAGTAAGTATCAAATCATATAAAAGCTTGAATATTTTAATATGTGAAAATTTTAGTTTTACAATCCATGTTAGGTTTTAAAAGAAAGAAACAAGTTTTCAAATGTGATTTATAGATACTAAATTATTATGTATAAAAGATTGAGAAATTAGTTATTTACTATATAGAATATATTATTTGAATATTGTAACGATCCGTAAATTTAATTGGTTTTAATAACGATTATTAATTGAAATTTTGCGAAATTTTAAACGATAAAATTTTGAAATATAAATTTGATATTTGGAATGCGTCCAGTTAAACATAGCAACTGGTAAATTTTCGTCCGAAAATATATAAGTTTATTTCGCGCGTAAATTTACTTCAATTTAATCAGTTAAAAAGCGATGAAAATAAAACGTTTTCGAAACCTAAATATTTTTACATAGAAAAATTCTAAACCATCTTCTGAGCAAGACGTCATTTTTCGTTTTTCCAAATTTGGACTTCTTTAGCTATGTCGATCTTATTTTTCTGCGTTTTTGCTGCATTTTCCGCTAGTAGAAAATTCGAATTTTTATAATTCAATCATACCACTGATATCTATATATCGTTTTGATCGTATCGTCGTACTGATCTCTACGGTATATTCAACTGTCAATTTCGGAATTCGGTGTGCGGTGCTATCTGCGAAACGCCCACCGCATCAGTATCAATTTATGGAGTCTTATGGCATCCAGTCCCTTCATTGTCCATCTTGAAACACATAAAACAAATGGCCACGGGCAATTAATATTTTCAGCTTTTTGATTTTTCCTATTTCTACAGTTCCAATATATCGCCGTGTCCCTTCGTTCTCTAGATCTGAGCTTCATTTGAATTGTGAGATAAAGCCATAAAATATTCCGTACTTTAATTTATTTTGGTGAAGACTGTGCTCTTCTTCTCTCTTTTTGCCATTCCCTTTCCAGATCCATTAATTTGCCATGTTCCTCTTCCTTTTTATGCCATTTAAAACCCAAGCTCGCCACTGGATCCAACACCCCATCCTTCTCCTTCCAGCTCGTCCCTCCTTCACCTGTAGCAAGCACAGCTGCATCCCATTCCTTACAACCCTCCATACATAGCTCATATTCCTCTTCCTTCAACCTCCCTTCCTTCCATTCAATAACCGATCCAACCCAAGGCCAGCAACCGGAAGCCGCGCAACCACCCGGTCCGGCACTGTCCTCTCGCCTCGGCCTTCTTCAGCTTCCGCCTATAGCCTGACAGATCAGCTCCCAAAACCCGAGCATCCCCATGAGCTCACCTCCACCGTGACCGCCTCCACCAACTCACCCAGGCAGAGTTTTCTTCCGCCATTCTCCGTCGCACGCAACTACACCCACCTTCCTCTCTTGTACCCTCCACGTGAAGCAGCCGTAAGCCTCCTTTCTGCCTTATATATTTGTGTTCGTGCCTTTAATAGTTTGCTCCTATATCATATAGGTTTAGTTATATATTAGCAGGGCCGGCCCAATGGGCTGGGTTGCCCTAGGCAAAGTAAAAGACCGAGAAGAAAATGCAGAGATGAAAGCAGGCCCAATGGGCTGGATTGCCCTAGGCAAAGTAGAAGACCAAGAAGAAAATGCAAAAGGGACAAACTTCCTTACAAAAGTGGGAATCGAACCTAGGACATGCAGCATCACTCCAAATAGCATGACCACTCTACCAAATAGTTTTGTTAAAAAATTGTATTGTAGCAATATATTTAAAGCACGAACAAAGTTTTTCTTCCCCTCGTGTTGCCCCATCAAGGGGGTTGCCCAATTCAAATGGCTCATGGGCCTTGCCCTTGGGCCAGGCCTGTATATTAGTAAAATATGTTCTGTAAAGTTTTGAAATCGATACGTGTATTGGTGAAATTTGTTATACAGCATATAAGATTTGTATATTCATAAGCTATATTAGTTTACATTTTTTATATGGTATATATAGCAATGTATTTAGCTACATACGTGTGCATATAAAATTGTGGACTATATAAAGTTTACTTAAGTGGTATTTTTTGTGTGTGTATATTTAGATATATATAAAGGATAATAATATTTCAATCTTGTCTATACCTATATGTAGTTTAGTTATATATCTATGAATCTGTGGCATTTATTTCATAAGTTAGTCATCCTTATATTTTCACTGTTTTGGTTCGGCTTATACCAAGTATATACATTTGTCAAAAGCTTGTTTATAACCCAAGTTACATATATAACTTATATTATAAAAGCTTAGTTTTCCCTCTTTTGTTGTTATATTGTATATACCTAGTTGTATATTGTATACAGGGCGTAGTTGAGTTTCTGAAACTGATGTATATTACTTGCATATATTATAACGTGCACTTGGTAGTTTGAAACAAAGGTTTTCGCATATATATATTTTTCATATCAATTTTTGGTTGATATATACTGTTCAGCTGTGGGTATTATAATTGTTTATTAAATATGGAATTTGTAAATTGTATATATATATATATAAAGTTGTTATGAGTGTAAGTTATACTAGTTTATAAAATATTAGTATATATTTAATAAATATACATGCGTTGTTTCACGCTGAGTATGAGTCATATGCAGTGCTTTTGCTGTTCATATAGAAGTTGTAATGAAAATGTATGAATCAGTGGGTTAGGCTATATATAGTTAAGATATATTGTAAGTATGAGTCAACAATTAAAAAAACAAAAATTACAAAATGTTGTGAGAAAGAGAAAATTTGATAAGTATACATGTAGAGCTCATAAATGACCTGTCGTCTATTTCTATATGTGTATTATATACATATAGCGCATTGTTCCAGAAGAAAAAAAACAGCGGCACATTGTACAAGATATGACTATATGTATACCTTGCCGAAATTATGTGCTTTGCCGTTTATATATGTATACGGTATATATATCACGTGTGTCTAATTTAAAGAAATAATTTTTTTAAATAGATAAATACATGTAAATATATATTAAATTTAATAAATATTTGAATATGACTACATATATAGTTATATATAGTTTTATATAAGTTCACTTATATATCAATATTTTCATCGACCCAGTTCTAATTATTCCATCTATTCGTATTATCAGCTTATCCGTCAAATTCATGCCGATTAGCTTTGTTTTGAGATTCGTTCCTGGATTTCGTAACTCAGTTTCATTGTCTACTCCTCTAGCCTCGAAAGGTGAGCAATCAATCACGATTAATGTTCTTTTATTTATTAAATTTGATTTCAATTGAAACGACAATTGAAATATGCTAATGTTAGTTATTTACACTGTTATATATGTTATTACCTGTATCAGTTCATCTGTGACATCTGACACCCTAATCTGTTACTTATATGATGATAATCAAGTTTGGTTGATAGATGATTGATTGTGTGATATTGGTATTGGACGTTAAAATTGTTAGTGTAGGAAGTGATAAAAATATGAAATTGAATTTGATGTAGGATTGTTAGCGACTTGAAATTGATATATATGTTGAATTTAATTAGACGAAATTTATATAATATGACCCCTTTAAATGTTTAAATAAATTGACACGTAGAAAAATAGTTAATTACCCTTGAACCATTTGAATTTATGTTGTATTAATTGATGAAGTATGAAATTGAATAATTGATGTCAAGTGTAGAATTGCATAGAATAATTAGTGTAATAATCTTTAATCTACATGAAACGATAGTGTAGATTTTAGAAATAATTATATTAATTTGCACAAACAACAATGTGAATTAATACGATTACTTTGAGATTACTTGAATTGATGATTGGATTGATATTGATTGTTGTTATTGCTTGTTTATTTACTTTGACACCATCCCAGTTATCACACTGCAAGTTCCCTTTGCTATGTTTTGATTTTGAATTGAATTGGAATCGGGTTGAAATGATAAATACCCAAGTTAAATTTTTGACCTAGGATAGAGAATTAAATAAAAACCGATTGGTCAATAATTTGATTTAAAAATAAAATGAAGATTTTATTTGAATAAATAATATGGTTTTGAAACGAAGTTGGAAATTGAATTTTAATGAAAGGAAATATTAATATTTAATAATCTGAATCAAATATTAACATACTAGTTGATGAAAGAACGTTTTTTTTAAAATTAATTATTTAATAATTAAATTTGGAATTATTAATAATTAAGTTTTGAAATTAGTTAAAAATTAAGTTTTGAAATTATTTAATAATTTAATGAGATTGAATCGTTTAACAATTAAATAAAATTGAATTCTTTATTAAGTAAAATTGAACTTCTTGAATAAGTGAAATTAAGTTTCTTTATTAATTGAGTTTTGAAATTATAACTAAGTAAATTAATAAGTGAATTTGAATTTCTCTAATAAGAAATAAAATGTGTTTTATTGAAATTAAGGTAAGACTTGAAATGTAAAGAATTTGATTTGATGAATTTAATTTAATGCAATTTGTAAGTTTTGATGTAATGGAGTTGAACTTAAATAATTGATTTAATAAATTGGAAGTTAAATAGAAATTGTTTTGAAGGATAAATTTACTTAACGAATATTGAATGAAATCGATAAATGAATTTAAATTGATTTGAATGTAGATTAAATCATTTTAAATGATTTCGGAACAAAACTTATATACGAATTTAAGTGAATATTGGAATGGTTTTAAATAAAAAAATCGAAATTGTATTATAAGATTTTGAAATGGTAATTTGAAAGTTTGAAACGTAAATTATGGAAATTGATTTAGAAAGAGAAATGAAATGTTGGTTTACAAATTCTATTTGAAATGGAATTTGATTTGGTTTTGAAATTTATTAAACGACCAATCGGTGTAATAATTACGAAAGTTATTAAAGAGACCGGAATCGGTTAGGGACATACTCACTGTCTAAACCGAAAACCACTTTAACAACTATACGCGGAGTGTGATCCAGAATGAAGTGGTTGGAATGATGTATGTTGATGATTGAAGAAAGAGAACGATAATGGATAGCCTTGACACTTGTGTCAAATTGGAAATGACTAAAACAGGAGCTGTGCCGGGCCAAATGGGGGTTAGCTACCTCGAGCGAACACACTTCTTCGAAAACTACTCATTACTTGTTGTCGATTGGTGCACCCTTGATTTTGGGAGTGTTGTTTCGCGGTGTTGCGATCGCTGCGGCGATGCGTTCTCACCAGTCCGGATCAGGCAAACGGTAGTTTCACTACCTTGGGTATTGCCTCATGTGCCTTGTCATACTTGTATCCCTATATACGCGACCGCTACGATTTGTTTTGTGTTATACCTATGGAGTACTCCCTGATATCCCACTAGTTTACGGTGGAGTTTACAGTGCTGTATAGACTATAGCGCTTATATAAAATGTGTTAAGGGGAATAATGGTAACGCCTTAACACTATCTTGATACTTTATATTACTGATAGGCATTATCTATTTACCGTACACTACTACATAGTAGATAGTTTATCGGATCCTTAAAGGATGGTTATTCCAAACATCCTTTGAGTTACTTGTATTTCAGTTGCTATTTCATTTGAGTTGGATTTATTGATATAAGAATGTTAATCCTGACTCGAGTGTTTTGTGTTTTTCTTTACGCTCGGGTCAGACTGAGTGTACCAGTATTCGAGATTCACCTTTAGAGTTGGAGCTTCGCTTGGAGATCCAGCTATCTATCCAGCTTTCAGATATCCAGTTGTTTCCAGTGATTGTATTCTGATTCTTGTATTTGACTATTGTATTCGAGACATCTGCAGTACCTTATTTAACTCTGATATGTATATAGTAGACTCCATCTCTCGTCCTTCAGGTCGAGAAGTACCGCCCTTGGGTTTCCTACCGGTACTACAAGGGAGTAGGAAGAAGAGCAGGGGGTGCTTTGTCAACCAGCGCACTAGATATCCGTGGAACACACCGTGAGGATACTGGAGGGCTGAAGGACATGGACGGGACCACATCTCAGGGGAACACGATACTGTGGTCGCTTCTCAAGAGGGGACATGGGACTGTAGAACATGAATCCGAATTCCTCTCTCTTCTGGCATGTCTTCCTTTTTCTTAGTTGGAGGGAGGAAGAGGACCAGGAGACTTTTGCAACTGAAGCTGGGATGTCGGCTGATGCAGGACGAGGTTGTTGCTGTGAGGCTTTCAACCTTGTGGTCGTGGGATCGAGCCCCATGGTGGGTGCCAAAATGTTAACCACAAGGTTGGAGGTTTGACCCTCCTTCTAGTGCCAGAATGTTAACTCGATTTTTTGTCACGAGTACAAAAAACCCGGCCGAACCTCGGAATGTGATCGCACTAGCAAGGATATCGCCGCGTCGACGCTTTGGACGAGTCGACCCCGAAGGGAAGGCTCGCCGTTGGTAGAGGGCACGAACCCATTTGAGCCAAAGATTGGTTGCGTGCCGACCACCCCCCGGGCGGAGGACGGTTGGATGGGCCCTTTGCTGTTGGGCCGTTGGTTAGGGGGAATATGGATTGAGATAGGCAAGATCGAATGGAGGTGCTTTCCAGTGGTAGGGAGAATGGCGACTGGAGCGGACTGGGAGACTTACCCATAGCGAGAGAGGCAAAGAATGATCCTAGGGAGAACTAAGTGCATAAAGTAAATACACAACGATATATAGTGGTTCGTCCTAGTGTGGCTTACGTCCACTGTGATGTTTCTTTACTATATCGACCTCTTACAATTTACAGACAATTACAAGAGAATAATAAAGGAGATTAGACTAAATATTATAAGAGTATAATATCCTAGTCTAAGGGTCTCGTAGGGAGAAGACCTGAGGGAAGACCCACCGAGAGGGTCGTCCCTTAAGAAGGAGTCTCAAAGATGGAAGAGCTCTTAGAGGAGGGATTGCTAATAGTGGTCAAAAGGTAGGCGCTTGAAGGGGGTGTCGCTAGTTGTAGTGATAAGCTTGATGTTGGAGGTGATGATGGTGGTAGAGCTTGGTGGGTAGAGCACGGTAAGTTGAGTGGTAGAGCTTGATTGAGGCACTCTCTAACGGAGGTCGGGCGAAGCCACCATTAGAGAGGCTTTGGAGGAGGAGAGAGTTGGTGAGGGAGATGGGTTGGAGAAATCATTCTCTCCATCTGTCCTTATGTCCGTTTGACTCTTCTTTGTCCCTTTTCCATATGGTATGGAATCAGGTATATATAGAGGATATGGGATGTGAATGGATGGTCGAGATTGTAGAAAAATAGTGCATGAGAGGCTCTAGGTCGTGGATTGGAGGGGACGTAGGATAGGAGTCAGCTGGAAAGCAGATCCGAGCTCATGGCTCGGATTACTTACCAGCTAGAAAGAAGGGTCTATGGCATACCTAGGAAAGGCGGTAGGCTTTAGTAGGTAGGGATGCAACCGTTCTGATTGGCTATTGGTGGGGGAGAGGAAAGGGCCGCGTGTGGAGTACTTTTGGCAAAGGAATAGTACTTTTCTTTGATGGCATGCACTTCGGAGCAATTGGACTGGGAATGGTTAGGGTACTTTACGGTAAGTTGTTTCGGGTTAAGCGGGTGGTCCTAGCTGATAGGTTTAGGATTGCTAAGGACTAAAGACGGTCGGTCCACCATGGTCGGGCAGATCCCTATGTAGGAGTAGTTGGGTCACATTAGATAGTCAGTCTGATGCCAGCACTGAACGACCTAGGCATTCAACGAAGGGCGAACATGCAGGGCCCAGTTGCAGCCGTATGGAGAGCAAAGTCGACGGACGATCACGTAAGAGTGGAGCTACTTCTGATACTAGGATTGTGCCAAGGGCGTACCTATGCCTTAGAAGAGGAGGTAGGCTGCTAAGGAATGGCGTTGCATAGAAGGTATGGTACTTGGCCCATGGATTGGGATGAAGGACCAGATAGGAAGGGTGCCGAAAAGGCCATAGGCGGCTTTGGTTGCTAAGGGACAGGATTTCAAGGAAGGCCCGGGGGCTTAGCCTTGGACTTATGCCTTGAGGAGTGGTCGAGGCTGGTCAGGCCGAAGGGATGCCATGGAGTACCAAGAGAGTGCGCCCTTGGACTTATGCTTCTAGGAGAGATTGAATGAGGGATGAGCTTCCACCCGTGGTCTCCGGATGCAGAGTGGGCGTGGTTGGCTATTGAAGGTGATAGACTGGTTGTCCGCTGACGAAGGTAACCAGCTGGCTGAGCGATGATCCGGCGGATGGACCAACTTTGGGAGCTTCTCCGAGAAATTTTTATTTACCCAAAATTTTGGGTAACAATTGATTTTAAAATTAGTCTACTTACTATCCTCCTTATCCTACACCATTACATTTAACTTTTCTGCATTAAAGATCCCTTTTGTCTTCTTCTCGTCTACAATGACTCTCGATTATTCGCTAGTGTCCTCTATTATGATCTTATTTGTGGTTTCAACGTTACAAATATTGCAATTTGTTTTTGATTCCTTTCCTAGCTGATCCACTACCGTTTCATGATTTTCCTTAGGTAACACACTTTACTCATCAGACATTGCTGCTTATAATGTCCAAAACATAACCTTGGCGGAGGGTTCTCATATATGACTTCTTATTGAAATTTCCCCATTTTCTCCTATTGCCTCCATTTTATTTGGGAACCTAGTACTAGTATTCACATCTACTAAGACTCTGGCAAATGGTGTGTAGTCTTATTCTTTGTTGCTTTATCCATTTTAATCGGATTCCCAATGGGACTGACCAGGCCGCTAATAGCTTTCGGTCTCCACAATTTAAAACTTAGTCCTGATAGTCTAATCCATACATGCATAGTAGTCAATAGGTCTCTGTCAGTACTGAACGCTGGAGTTAGTTTCTTCACGATGATTAATCTTTTGTCGAAGAACCACAGTTCCCTCTCCAAAATCTTCTCACGGTCCATACAACTACCAAATATAACTACAAAAAACCTAGTATCCCTAGTTTGGACATGAAAACTCTTCTCTGTCTTCCATATCCTCCTTGTGTATGGTTCAAAGGCCTTGTAATAGGGTTTATTGTCAATGTCATACAATAGCACACAATTTCCCATCCTTCTTGTGCTCTCCTAATAGCCTTCTGTGACACAACACCCTTTGTCACACTGTTCTCCGATCTAGGTTTGATAAAGCATAGATCCACATATTTAAAACCATCCTCTCTCCCCTATCATACAATCAACATAGCTCACCTTCTTTGTGTCCCTAGTATATTGAATCGTAAATGGTTAATTGCTTTATTCACTACTACGGGCATATTGATTCCAGATCTATTCGCGTCCTTACTAGATTGGCCATTCTCCATCATTATCCTTTTGCCTTTCCTCCTAACAACATCCTCCAGCCCTCCTCCGCCTTCGGATCTCCTTCTACAGTCGCATCCATCGCGTGATATGAAAATAGAAAGAAATTTATGAATTTAAAGAGAAATAATAAGAGAATTGAGATGAAGAAAAATTAATTTAGCCAACAGCTAAGGTTTTGGTCAGAGTATTTTAGTTCTATCAAAAATTATCTGCTTAGACAACCTACTGCATATTGGTTTTTGTTTGATTTATTAATTCAAATGGTTATTAATTAATTAATTGTTATTAGTTAATTTCACTAGTTATTAGTTAATTCATTATTATTCTCAATTATTTAACATTATTACTGACACACATATAGATAATGGGATATTGGGTTGGATGTAATAGTTCTGTCAGAGAATATCGTCCATTTTTAAGCGATCAAACAATCAATTTTAACAGCGGATGCAACTCTTAGGTCTAGCATAAAATCCCTTTGGGGTGGGACGTAGAATACGCTATATACTGATTTAAGACCATCTTCACGAACAACTCTCGCTAAAACTTGCAAAACTTTAATTAGAGCTGGTAGCCATTTTTTTTATAAAAACGTATACATTATCAATCACCGCAAAATTATTTTGACACGTGCCAACAATGTGAAGATAAGAACGCAAGAGAAATACAACCATATATATTGTGTTTTATACGTAATTGCTACCTTGTATCTTCTTTGCCTATAAATTAAAGTCCAAACAATCAAATGATGAGGCTCAAAACTCAAAAGTGAAACAGAGGCAAAAGGGAAGAAAAAGAAAAAAGCAAAAGGAAGACAAATGGGGGAGTTGTACGAATGCGAGGTCATGTGGGAAAACTACCAACAAAGCAATAGCAAAAGCTCCAAGCATGAATCTAATTCCTATTCCGAAAAAGCTTCAAATTCATCAGCGTCAAAACCCATAAGCATACCCAAACCAAGAACAAGTGACCGTACGTGCAGTAGAGGCGACTACATTGAGGATGATGACGATGATAGTGAGAGAGCACCGCCTCATGTGTTCCTGTCAAGAAAAACGGTCGATTGCGTCAGGTCGAGTCAGGGAAGAACTCTTAAAGGACGGGAGCTGAAGCATGTGAGGAATTCTGTGCTTAGGATGACTGGATTTCTTGAACTCTAATCTACTTTGGTGTTGATGTATGATTATTGTAATTAGTACGTTATATATGAGCTTATATCAACATGCCTTTTGATTTACACCTTGCATAACATTCTTTGATGCTACTGTTATGTTTACTTTCTTTGTCTTGTACAAGACACTCCATTTGATAATTAATGTTTCCCTGCAGGAATTGAATTTAAATTATATGTTTTTTAAAACTGAAAAACAGTCCTCTTTTGTTTCATGTTATAAAGCATGAGCAACAGGTTTTTGTTTAGTTTAACAAAACAGTGATACTGCAAACGATCACAGTATAAAGTCAAGAAATTCTACATTAATATGCTCTCTCATGGAAGCCAAAATCTGTCTGGTTGCAAGGGCTTGATGACAAAAGTTGAATTATAAATAAATGCCAGTGATTTTGATGTTACTGTCATGCGTCAACATGGTTGTGTTAACCTTTTCGGCAACAGCCATCTCAAATGAGACAACGTATTCAATTTTAGGTTCTGTTTGGTACGGAATATGCTTTTACCATTTTGTTGGGCAAAACGAACACCAATAAATCTCCTTTTAAGCGTCTTCTTCTGTGCATATGGATATTCTCTCTCTAAATTTGTTTTTATTTTTATTTTTAGAAAAAAAAATCAACCAATTATGCACTTTCAAAACTACAGTTCGTTTTGTAATACAAAACTCAATGAGAGAATAAACCATCATCACCAAAATATCAAATGAAATATCATCGTGCGTTCTAGAACAAATTCAATCAGTAATTGCAAGTTAGACAATGAGGTTGAGTGCATCCTCCTCTCTGAACACATTTAATTAAATGTTAAAAATTAAAAGCATCTTCGCACACATTTGGTTAAAATTAAAGTTAGGGGTTGGAGATAGTTTGATGGGTAAAGTATTTTCTGTGGTTTCTTATTGGGATAAATAAGAAATAATAATTTATAACTAGGGATTTGTAGGTTCACAGAAAAAGTTGGAGAAAAATTTAGGGTCCGTTTGGTTTGCTGTTTTTAGTTTTGTGTTTTCGTCTAAACAAAAATGCACATTTCTTATGCATTGTTGGAAAACACACAATTTTGAAAAATGAAATTAACATAGAAAATAGAAAACAAGTTTATTTGATTTTTCGTGTTTTAAGACATAACAAAGAACGAAAAACAATTCCTCCCATCCATTTCCCGTCCATCGTTGTAACGGCTAAGAATTGTAAAAAAAATTCTCATGTTTTCTTGTATTTTGTAGTGTATGTTGAAAACACAAAACACAAAACTCAAAACGAAACCAAACGGATCCTTAGTTTTAGGGATACGAAATTTGCTTTTTATGCTGAAAGACACTTTTTAGCGTAAATCACGGAATGAGTTACGACTATCATTTTCTGTTCACACTAGAAAGTGTCCTTCGGACTAAAAAATAAACTTGTTGTCTCTAAAACTAAATTTTTTTTCCTACTTCTTTCATGTGTCTATTTTTCTGTTATTTTTTTTAACTAAATATAAATAATCAATAAGTAAATATAAATATTGCAAAGTAACATAAATATGTAACAATTAAGTATTATTCAATACAGGAAAATAGGCGCATGAAAGAAGTTGCAAAAAAATTTAATCTCAAGGACAACAAGTTTGTTTTTAAGTCTGAATGACACTTTTTAGTGTGAATAGAAAATGATAGTTGCAACTATCATTCTGCGATTTACACTAAAAAGTGTCTTTCACCCTAAAAAACAAATATCTTGTTCTCGAAACTAAATTTTTCTCCAACTTTCTTCCTGAGTCTAAAATCCCTTATTCAATATCTACAAATTAATAGTTCATAATCGATGACCAATATTTAATATTTAATAACGGGGAACAATTTATAGGTAACCGAATAATATTTATGTCAAATGTAAAAGGTTTACGCCTCATTTTCCGCTAGGAAAACCCATAAGCTGACCTGTTTTGATTAAGCGTTGATTTAAATATTTATGTCGATAGTAAACACTTTACATCCAACGTAAATACTGTGAAACATTGCTGATTGAGCATTTTCTCTATTCTGGAATGGGGAGTGAGACACCATTATCTAAAACTTAAACCATTCATAAATAAGTTGGTTGTCAAATCAATCATATGCTACACAAGGTAAAAATAAAACAAAACAAAAAGACCCTTAGGTTTTTTTATTTATTAGTTTCCAAATCACAATCATAATGATATTTAATACGATCGTTGAAAAAACCTCAAAATTACCTAATTGTTATGTAGTGTGAGTAGACTAATGGGAAATCATGGTGTTTTTTTTATGGACAATGCCATAAAAAATCTTAGGCTCATCGTGAGAGATTTATTAGAAGTAATATGGTATTTTAAATGCACCAGATTGGACCCTAAACGAAAGTGACGATAGGTCGCTATCTATATAAGGTGTTTATGTGATCGGTCGAAAATGCTCCCGAGTTAATTATGCCCTAGTTTTAGAAATTTAGTTACAAAAATAAAAGTACATATATACAATAGAACTAGCACAATCGAAAATGATTTAAAATACATCGAAAAAACATTAACAAAAATGATTTCTACAAGCTCAATCCTAAAATAACTTATTAAAATGGGAAGAACCGTTAAAAATGCTTGTTGCAGTATCACAAAATAATAGATCAAATAAAGCATTAACTAATAAAGGTTAGCATCTAATTATTAACTATTACGAGAATAATTAAAAATATTATAGCATAGTGGTGATTTGGAATAAAAAAGTGTTTGATGTTGTAGATTTGAAAATAAAATAGTTTTTTATTTTGAAAGAGTTCAGATATGAAAAAATAAATTAAGAAATAAATGAATAGATAAATATATAAAAGTATATGAGAATTATTAAGATATGGTAGGAGGAACAAAATATATTAATCATAGAATAAAAATAATCAAAATAAAATACAACTTCTTAGTCTAAATGGTATAGAAATATATTTTTCAAGCGAATAAAATACAAGTTAAGAGAGAAAAAACAAAAACAAAAAAATTACATTTATGCGGGTAAAGTTGGAATAAAGCTTGAGAAAGTCTCAAAAATCATTGATTTGAAGGGTTTGAAAATACATCCAAAATTACAATACATCTACTGTGGTTGATTTTATAACCGGTCGGAACTGATGGTTTAAAAAAAACTCCATAAGGGAAGTTTTTTGAACCTCTTGAAAAATCAGATCGGTCAAATGTGGTCCAAACTGATAGACTTTGTGAGAAATGCGGATTACAAATCTTAAGGTTGGAATAACAATAGAGGGGGGTGAATAGTGTTTTGTGGATTTTCTAAATCTTTTTGAAACTTATGTAAATTTAATCACCAACAAATGCAATTCACAAACACAGATATAATCACAGAATCAAACAAAAATGCAAATAATAAATAAAAGCAGTAAAGGAAAGAGCACACCAGGATCTTATACTGGTTCGGAGTTACCCTACATCTAGTCCCACACAAACGTACAGATTTCTTATCAAAAACAATCTCCCAGATTACACCCTCAATTTCAAGGCCACGAGGTACACCCTCATGTATTCGAGTCCGGGGCAAACTCTCTTGATTTACCAGGCCACAAGATCACCTAATCGATTTCCCGGGCAACAATCACACCCAATTGATTTCAAGGCTTAACCGCACCTTTTACTCAACAGTTTGATTTATAAATAATCCTATAACTCTGAATAGCACTGAGATCTTATGGAGAGAGTGGAAGAGAATCAAACAAGAGATAACCAAGTTTGATTCACTTGGTATTTCGACAGAGTATAGTTTGGGATTTCTTTAGGATAAATGTGGAAGATGAAGAGAAGAGAAAACAAGTGAAATCTGATAAAAAATTCGTTTAGAACTTACTGGTATTTATAGGAAATCAACAGCCATATCTATTCGTGAAAGGATACGACGAATAGACACTTCTTTTGAAAATTTGAATTTTGAATTTAATGGGCACCATGTCGACATGGGGGGTTGAGGGATGTCGACATGCTCTAGGCAAAATTGGTGATTTTGATTTTCTTATTAAAATTGGTTTCTATAATTTGTCAAAACGATTTCTAAACTTTGTAAATATATTTGAATATAGTTAAACATATAAAAGAGTTTAGAAAGTAATTTTTTATATATATAATCTTAATCTATAAAGTGATTTAAAATCTGAGTAAATATTTTAAAGCTAAATATTTAAAACAAAAGATAGTTTAAAATCAATGACAATTTTGAAATCAAAATATTAAAAATGATAAAGATAGTTTTGAGGCTAAAATATTTCAAACAAGAGAGATGTCTTTTTGAAAAGAAGTTTTTGAAAACATTTAAAATAAGAGATATATTTTTGAAAAACATTTTTATAAAATTAGTGGATATCAAAATAGGACCACTATATGTTCCACTAGATATTGTCGTGGGTTCCATCCCACTATGGTTCCATCCTTTTAACAGGCTCGAAGTGGATTCCATTCCACGAATAAATTTCGAATAAAGATGTAAGTGCTTTCAAGAAGTTTTAACATAATTCTAGACTCAATACTTATCTTGTACTATTAAAATCTTGAACTCTTGATAACTTGATTTCTTGATACTCATGAGTCTTCAGTCTTGATATCTTCAATCTTTAAATTCATTAGTCTTGTATCTCTATACTGTATAGTCTTCATTCTTGGTACCTGCATGTTTATATTCTGCATATACATATATATCTAAACCATAACGTTAGTATTTATATTTTATAACAAGTCCTAAGGTTGTTGTCATCAAAACCATCATCTCAAGGACTAACAATCTCCCCCCTTTTGATGATGACAACCTATGTTTATAAAATATACTTCACCTTCACTATAACTCCCCCTAAAACTACACCTTCACTATAACTCCCCCTAAAACTAATAACTCTCCCTTAATCTAAGCCTAACTACTCTATTTTATAATTCTCCCCCTTTGTCATCAACAAAACCATCCTAAAACCATAAAACTCTAAAACTCCCCCTTAAACTAATACTAGAACAAAGTATAATAAATGGAATGTGAAAGACATTAACATAATTATATTATAATTATTCAATACATAAATATGTATAAGTATATTTCAGACAATCCAATCAATACACACATCAAATCCAATCATGTCAAACAAGTCAAACAAATCAATCAAGTCAAACAAGTCAATCAAGTCAAACAAATCAAAAATTAATAATCCTATACTATAAGACAATAATATAAACTCCCCCTAAATAAAATACACTTGTTATGTGTACATGTATGCAATATGTAGTTTGTAATGCAGTATGAAATGTATGACATATGCAATGTAGCATGAGATGATATGCAGAATGAAGTGCAACTTATGATGCAAATTATTATGATATTTCATGCATTGTAATTTATGATGTAATATGCAATGAAATGTGATATGAAATAGGATGCATAATGATATGTAATATGAAATAAAATGATAATGAAGTAAAAATAATAATATGCAGAATGATATGATGAAATATATACTATGGTAAGAGATATTCAGATTATAAGATAAACATGAGTGAGAAGTAATATCTAATTGACAAGCATATATATATATATATATATGTGTGTGTGTGTGTGTGTATGTACGTATGTATGTATATGTATATGTATGTATATGTATGTATGTATGTATGTGTATGTATGTATGTATACATATATCAAACTATTTATTATAAATCACTTCAACCAAACAAATGTAATACACACCAATTACTAGACTTAGTTTAAGGAAACTAATGAATGAGACTGAAAGAGTAGTAAAGACAAGAGTTTAAAGGTAATAAATGATATTAAAACTATAACATATTCATGAAAGGTAGTAATCAAACACAATATCAAAATCAAATTGCTAAGAAATATGGATTTAAACTATATATATGATCAATATGGTTTTTTTTAATTAATACCCTCCTTATTTAATTTCTTTAAAATATTTTTTTTAACTTAATTGTTTTTTTTAAGAATCCAAACTTCCATGTTTATAAAATACTTAACTTGCTAATTAAAACCTATATATTAAAATATTATTGATTAAAATATTTAAAAACATGTTTAAACACCTTTTAAAAAATATCATAATGAAATATTAAATAAAATAACAAAGATTGAAAAACTAAAATAAACATGTGTTATATTAAGGCCTCTTACATTAAAAAATGTAGTTAATTATTAAAAATATATTTAAACATGAAATTAATTTTAAAATATTCTAATATAAGTTAGAAAATAACTCTAAAAAGAATAGAGAAAAATACTCAATTTAAATATCATTTTTACATAGTTTAAAGTTTCAAATAGAAAAGACAGCATTTACAGAATGCTATAAAAAGTTTTTGCAGTAAAATATATTCAAAACATTATAAAATAGAAACTGCAGCATTTAACAAATGCTGAAAAGTTTCTGAAACACTACAGCGTTTCATAGCACAGTAATGCTATATAAAAACGAATTTGCAGTGCTTAAAAAACGTTAACAGAAACAAAGACAGCATTTCAGAAATGCTATCTAAATTCTGGGCCTGTTTTTAACATGATTTTGCACTAATTTTACGACTAGATTTTGACATGTAAATAATTGATTTTTGACCCAATTTTTTTATAGTAGTTAATATAATTAAAGTAAATAAATAAAACATAAAGAAAAATAATGAAAAAATGTGACATCCCGGAATTTTTGACAATATCAATTTAATACTCTGCATTTAAAATTAAATTGATTTGATAATATTTGTTAATAAGATCTGAATTTGATTTAATAGTCTTCTTTTAATAAATATTTAACTGATCATTTATCTTTTAAAAGCTAATAAATTGTCTTCTATTTATAATGTATATATATATTTGTATATATATATTGTGAATAGGTAAGCTTTGTTTTAAAATTAATAAATAAAGATATGTTTTCTAATTTTAATATTTTTGGTAATTATAATTTGATTTAATATATATATATTTTTAAGCTATATGAAATAAATAACAAATTGGCTTTAAATTATACTAAAGATCAAGTTTAAACTGGTTTAAATGATTTTAGCTTGAATTTAAATTCAACAAAGGGTTGTTTGTTCTTGTTTTAAATATAGTAGGTAAATAAGTAATTTATTTATATAGGAATAATCTCTTTATAAATTATTTATTTTGATAATGAGTTTTATTTATAATATAATATCTTTATGAATAGATTTTTAAATAAATAGGAATTTTGTTATGTATATGTATATAATTGGAAGAGCTATAGTTTGAAGTTTAAAATAAAATCTTTCAAAAATGTTTTAAATTTAAAATAAACCTTATAAATGTTCAATATAGTATGAAATAAAGTAATAGTTAATAAATGTAATATTGGATGGTTAGGTTTTAAAATAAAATATACAATAGTAGATTAAGTATTTAATAAGCTAGAATGCTAAAAACAAAACAACAAAAATAATTAGCAAAGTAAAATAAAAAAAATACAAGAGTAGGCTAAATATTTAATAACTTAAGTTATAAACAAAATAGGCAAGATAAATAAAACAACTTTAATCTACATGAAGTATAATGTAGCAAAGTATTCAAAATTTGTAGTTAGCAAATAGGCTAAGTAAAACAAATGTGCAGGCTTAAACAAAATAAAAGCTAAAGCAAAAATACAAGGTGCAGGCTAAAGTAATAATCATCCATGTAGGTTGAGATAAACAAATGCATAAGCTAAAACAAGGTTGTAAAACAAAGTATAAAGATAAAAATATATGTGCATGTTGCACGGCTGTAAGAAATTGTAATAAGGCAAGTATAAAACAAAGTATTAAAGTAAACATACATATCTTCATAAATGCTTGTATAGGAAGAATAAAATAAGGGTGTACACTGGAAGGCAAGGAGATAAACTAGATACTTGTTTGTAGAGATAAGGCTGCAAGGTAAAGGAAATAGTATGCATGTTTGTACAGGATGTACACTTAGAAAAGATATATACAAAGATATCTAGTACATTCGAAATTTAAAATAAAGTTAAGTGTAGACATAAGGAGGCAAGCATTTAATGTTTAGCATATCTCTAGTACAACTCGATCATATCAGCCCCCTATGGGAAAAAATCTCTGACCATGTTTATATGAAAAGAAGAAGTTTTGTACCGGTAGAAAGTATAACCTGTAACCTTCTTTTATATATCAATCTACCTTTTTCATTTCTTTCGTATACAAAAGAAAACTTAGCCTACTAGAAGGTATTTCAAATAAAACTTATTTTCATCTCAAAACAAAAATGGAGATCAAAATAAAGAGGGATTTCAATAGCTTTGCAACTGCAGTTTCTAAGCAAAGAAACAACTTCAAACTCTGTTTTGAAAGCTTGAACATCTCAGCATTTCAAAGTAATTTCAAATAGCAAGTTTCCATCTTTACAACTTAAAACATCATCAACATTTAAAGGGCAAGCTAGATGATACAGGAAGATCGAGCCAAGCATTTTTCCAGTTTTTAAAGTGTTCAAAGTTTCAAAAGCTTTTCAAGTTGCAAACTCTGTTCTTCATTTCATGTCTGGTGAGTAACATTTAACTATAAAAGTTTAAGTATTTGAGTAAACAAAAGCTTTTAAACTAAAGTCTTGAATTGCTTAATGTATGGGCTAATCTGCAAGTATCTTTTGTCTTAAAACTTGAAAGTGTGAATCTGCTGAATCCTTGTCTGCGAGTAAACATTCACCCTTTAAAACCAAATCTGCTTTATTAACTGATGCCTGTGATAAATCGTAGTGGTAGTATTGTTAAAATGTTTGCATGGACATATATGGTTGTGTTTGCCTGGTATATATATGTATGAACTACTGTGAGCTTGCCTGAGTCTAATATGCATGCCTCTGTTTTGATTTCAACAGACTTAAATAAGATAAAAAAAATTCAACTCTCCTCCTTCAAGCTCTTTCAGGCTATGATCTTTAAAAGAAAAATTGTTAGTATTAACTAAATCTTACCTTTAAAAATATTTATAAGTGCAATTGGTAAGTGTTCTACTGGAAAGTTAGAAAATATAGTGAAACACTTAAATAAGCAAAAATTCGAACTTGACCTTTTATGAATTCAGGTATATAAATGGAATTATCATACTTAAAGATGATTTTTAATACAAAATTTATAAATTTTAGTTGTGTGGTTTAAGAGCAGATCGGGGATGAACGGAATTGGCATTTTGGCCAATTTCCGGCAAAGAGAGGAACTGGAGGGTTCGGGGTTGCTGGTGGGGATAGAGGAGCCTGCTACGGTGGTGGGAAAAATAGCCGGAGGTGGCATCGTCCACGGTGGCGTCGGCGGCGATCAATCGAAATTTCTAAACCTAATTTTAGTATGCCATAGATTTTTGCTTCGATTCGTGGTCCTCGCTTGATCGAGTGCAGTGATGCTTTGGGAAATGGAAGGTTGGCATGTTGTCGTGGTGTAGCCGGAGTTGCTCTGCCTCTGGTGGTCAGAGAAGGGAAGGACGAGACGATGTTGGAAGCCTGGTTTCGTTGAAAATCTGGATCGTGGTGCTCGATTTCGACTATGGTCGAATGGGGGTTCTCGAGTGAGTTGGATTCGATGATGGTGGGTTGTTCGATGTGTAGGAGGCAATGGAGTTGGTCGGAGTTCACCAGAAGAGTTGTGCATGTGCACGGCGATGGTGTATCGTTGCTTGTTTGAGTTTGTTTGAGTCGAGATCGACTCGAGGCAGTTCTCGAGTAAGCAATCGTTTTGCTCGAGTTTGGGTTCGTGATTTCGAAAGTTTCTTCGTAGCAGTTTAGTTTTAAACTTAGGAAAATAACTTAGTATATAAACTTAGTTAAATTGTAGAAGAAAGGGAATTGGGGACAGAGTCGAGTAGGAAGATAGGTTATCTCGAAGCAGGAGTCGAGTGAAGAAGGGGTAGGACCCGAAGTAAGATCTTAGCCCTGTTTCCTTTTATAAGTTTTTTTAAAAATAAATAAAAAAAAGCCAGTTTTGAAATTTTAAATAAATTAGTTTTAAGATTTTCTTAAAATAAAATCCAAGTGTAAATGAATTCCATAAACATTGATTTAATAAGTAATTTAGTTAACTTAAAATTGTTAAGCTAAAACTATTTTATGTAATTTAAACTTAATTTAGTGATATAAATTAAATGTAAATTAAGGTGAGATGTTAAATATAGATGATTCTGGTAATTAAAAATGAATGGGATAAGTTATTGATCTTAAAGTAATTTAGTTTAAATGATTTAAGATTTAATTGGTTAATTAAATAAAATAGATTTTAAATTTATGATTAAAAATTAATTAATCAAGTAATTAAAGTTAATTAAGTTACAGTTATAACTTTAATTAATTAAATAATTAATGGTTAATAAATTGGTTATTAAGAATAAATTAACTTGTAATTAATATTGATTTGTCTAAGTTAAATTTCTTAAGAAAAAAAATTAAAGAAATTATTAGTAGTAGTAAATGAAGGTCATTTACTTAAAAGATTTGTTTAATAATCAATCAATGTGATAATTTTATTTAATAATTAGATTGGTTAGTTAAAGATAATCAATTATTAAAATGTTAAGTATAATTACTAAATGAAAGTAATTAAAGGATCAATTGCTTAATGTAATTAATCGAGCCTAATTTGATTTATTTAAGTTAATTAGTTTAGTTTAATTAATTTAAATTAATCATTTAATGATTTGCTAAGTATAATTACTTAAATGTAATTAATAAAGTGGAATTACTTAATGAAGTAATTAATGGTAATTACTATATGTAATTAATTGAAGATGTTTTAAATATGATAGTAATTTGGATTTAAATTACTTGTGAAATTAATCGAAGGATTAATTGAGATAATTAATTAAGGAGTAATTAATTTATTTAATAAGTAAATAAGGGTAGTAAATTATTGGAATGTGATTAATCAAGAGTAATTAATAAATGTGATTTGAGTAAAGATAATTTTCTTAAGGTAATTAATTGGAATAGAAAAAAAAATTTAATTAAATTGTAATTAAGGATCAATAAATTATATAATTAATGATATAATTAAAGAATTGGTTCATTAAGATAGATTTATCAATAATGAGTTTTGAGTAATTTATTAATATAATTAATTAAGGATTAATGTAATTAATTATAATTAATTAATAAAAGAAGTAATTAAAGGTTAATTTCTATATTTGGTTATGGATAATTAATTTGAGAAATTAATTAAGAATAGTTACTTGAATGTAATTGAGGGAAAATTAATACAGGATGGTTAATTAAAAAGGGAAATTGGAGAATGATTAATTAATTGATTTGTAATAAATTAATGGTTATGTAAGCAAGATTTATAAGGATGAAATAATTAATTTAATTTACTTTAAATTAATTAGAGATTTGTAATTAATTTAATTCATTTTAAATTAATTATAAATGATGATTATTAATCGTTGCTTATGATGGATGATATTGATTTCCTTGATTGATTGTGATCTCAGATAGGAGATGAATAAAATATATGGGATATGGATGCTTGTTTAAGTATGATAATATTGATTACCTGTTTGAGTTGATTATCTGTTATGATGATAATGTTATTATCCATTGTTATATTGTGAATTATCTATCTCTGTGTATATAGATAATTAAATTAAACTGTTTTAACTTTAAACAACTTGGCCTTAAAAGATGGCGATTTGGATTTCGATGAGACCGGGATCGGGTTTCCGTATACCGGGATTCTAGGTCTGGAGACCCGAATACCACATCGATCCAAATTAACGATAGGTCGTGAATCTCAAGTGAAGATGAAGAGTCAGAGTGCAAGGGTTATTGTCGTTAACTCTGAGGGTGATTCCAAAATGAGTGTAACGAGATAATGCCTTCGGTTTCGTTCGAACCCGGAACGAACTTGTATGGATTGAATGCTTTCAGCACATCGTCAGGTGGACGATGAGCATTCTAAGTGATGAGTTCTCTTATGTGTTGTATTGAGATGTATCGAGTTGTATTAACTATACAGGTGTTTATAATTGTCTAGTATGTGATGTATATTTTGTGTAACTCTGATTGATGTTGTATATTATGTATTCTCTTATGTGATATATTATATTTATTCGTTCCGCTGTGGAGATTCTGATGTTGTTTCTTTTTCTTTTATCTTTTCTATTTCTCACCCCTTTCTTTCTTAAGAATGATGCAACTTTCCGGTAGTAGAAAGTTGGGTCGTTTCAAAAAACATGTGTAAAGACACTTGGCATTATGCATGTAAAAATGCTTTTATTAAATAACAAGTGTAATGACACGTGTCATTTTGCAGGTATGTCACTATTTATTTATATGACAAGTGTCATGTGATGTGGCGCAATCTTATTAAATGAAGAAATCTATAAATAGAGTCTTATTCTAACATTCTAAATTCATTCTATTAATTTCTTAAATACATAAAATTAGTATCTTAAAAGAAATAGAGTACGAGAAGTAAAAAAACAACATTAGAAAAGTTGAAATCACGAATGAAGATATGCTTTTCTACTTAGTATAGTTGTAATAAATTAGTAGTAAGATTTTATTTGAAAGAAAACACATTTTAAAAGACTTTAAAAAAATTTAGACTAGTATATCGATATGTATACCATGGTGTGTTGATATATGGACCAAAATATTAAAACTTATAAAAGAGATAAATTTCTATACCTAACTAAATGCATAAATATATATTTCTAAATGTAACAATAAAGATGAAATAACAGTAAAGCGTACCACTTTTTGCACTCCTCTATCTTTCTAACTTTGTTGTTCTTCCATTGTCATAAACCACACATTTATATCTTTCAAAATTTGATGACGAGATCTGTTCTATTGCGACGGGCTTGTTTTTCTGATCATCGTGGTATATTCATTTGCTGAATTTGAAGACTGTATGAGAAAGATACAGATGATTTAGTAGATTGACCAACTTGGCGCCAAAACTTTGAATTTGAATTTTGAATGAATGGACACTTCAACCATTATAAATAGGCCCAACAGTCACCACTTTTCATAAAACTTTCTCTTCTTCTTCCCTTTTTCTATTTACTATCAAACTTCTAGAAGACATATCTCCATCGTTTCTTAACGGAATTGGATGAAACCAACGACAAATCGAAGAGGAAGGCAAGGGCTACGATCTAGTAATAGTTTGGTGATGAATTTGGACGGTATTGTGGTGCAACAAGCTGAACAGTAAGAGAAATGCAGGAAATCCCGTACGCAGTTTTCAGTTTTGGATAGCCAACTTCAAACTGTCATATCTCACTCAATTTTTATCAGAATTTGATGATCCACCCATCAAAATGACCGTGAGAACAAGAACTACAATCTGCAAAAGGAGTTGGGACAAAATACTCAAATCTCTGGATGCAATTTGAAAAATACCGTTGACGGTTTTACTTTCTTTTTCTCTTTGTTCACCAAAACTTTATTTGACCATAACTTGATCATTTCTTGACGGATTCGCACGAAACCGGTGACATTGTAAAGTAGATGGAGAGAAGTATAGTATCAAATCAAGTTGTAGATGAGAATCAAAAGTTTTGTATTGATCTGATACTCATTTCATTGTCGATTGCCATTATATATCCATTTGTTCTTCTTGATCGATGAATGATTACGTGATATCTTTTAACCAACAGTCAATAGACATAACTCTTCTCCTGCAAAACAACATAACCTTTTAAAGAATCAAATGAATTTTCAAAATAACTAAATATAGTTTTAAACAACAATATCATGATGATTCTGTGACATATTCATATGAAAATAGTGTTAATAATTTTATCAAAAAAAATTACCATTTTAAAATTTTTTAAAAATCAGATTATGAGAATTTTGAAAACCAATGCTCTGATACCAAATGTGAGAAATGCGGATTACGGATCTTAAGGCTGGAATAACACTATAGGGGGTGAATAGTGTTTTGTGGATTTTCTGAATCTTTTTGAAACTTATGTAAATTTAATCACCAACAAATGCAATTCACAGACACAGATATAATCACAGAATCAGACACAGATGAAAATAATAAATAAAAGCAGTAAAGGAAAGAACACACCAGGATTTTATACTTGTTTAGAGTTACCCTACATCCAGTCCCGCACAAACGTACGGATTTCTTATCAAAAATAATCTCCCAGATTACACCCTGATTTCAAGGCCACGAGGTACGCCCTCCTGTATTCGAGTCCAGGGCAAACTCTCTTGATTTACTAGGCCACAAGATCACCTAATCGATTTCCGGGGCAACAATTACACCCAATTGATTTCAAGGCTCAACCGCACCTTTTACTCAACAGTTTGATTTACAAATAAACTTATAACTCTGAATAGCACTGAGATCTTATGGAGAGAGTGGCAAAGAATCAAACAAGAGATAATCAAGTTTGATTTACTTGGTATTTCGGTAGAGTATAGTTTTGGATTTCTTTAGGATAAATGTGGAAGATGAAGAGAAGAGAAAACAAGTGAAATCTGATAAAAAATTCGTTTAGAACTTACTGGTATTTATAGGAAATCAACAGCCATATCTATTCGTGAAAGGATACGATGAATAGACACTTCTTTTGAAAATTTGAATTTTGAATTTAACAGGCACCATGTCGACATGGGGGGTTGAGGGATGTCGACATGCTCTAGGCAAAATTAGTGATTTTGATTTTCTTATTAAAATTGGTTTCTATAATTTGTCAAAACGATTTCTAAACTTTGTAAATATATTTGAATATAGTTTAAACATATAAAAGAGTTTAGAAAGTAATTTTAATATATATAATCTTAATCTATAAAGTGATTTAAAATCTGAGTAAATATTTTAAAGCTAAATATTTAAAACAAGAGATAGTTTAAAATCAATGACAATTTTGAAATCAAAATATTAAAAATGATAAAGATAGTTTTGAGGCTAAAATATTTTAAACAAGAGAGATGTCTTTTTGAAAAGAAGGTTTTGAAAACATTTAAAATAAGAGATATATTTTTGAAAAACATTTTTATAAAATTAGTGGATATCAAAATAGGACCACTATATGTTCCACTAGATATTGTCATGGGTTCCATCCCACTAGGGTTCCATCCCTTTAACAGGCTCGAAGTGGATTTCATTCCATGAATAAATTTCGAATAAAGATGTAAGTGCTTTCAAGAAGTTTTAACATAATTCTAAACTCAATACTTATCTTGTACTATTAAAATCTTGAACTCTTGATAACTTGATTTCTTGATACTCATAGGTCTTCAATCTTTAAATTCATCAGTCATGTATCTCTATACTGTACAGTCTTCATTCTTGGTACCTGCATGTTTATATTCTGCATATACATATATATCTAAACCATAACATTAGTATTTATATTTAATAACAAGTCCTAAGGTTGTTGTCATCAAAACCATCATCTCAAAGACTAACAGACTTAAGGGAGTGCCCTAGTGTTAGATGTGATTTATAATGTGACTTAACTCATGTATAAGAATTTTATTCGAAATAAAGTACGCTTTTTGTGATGACCCTGAAATCGGCCTTCGAAAATCAGCACCCGTACTTCACTTGTACTCGAATGTCGTAGATTCAAACGCCGAATCTGGTTCACCGGAGCTTATAACACAGTAAGTATAACAACACAGCGGAAGAAAGAAATCAATGATATCATATACAACTCCAATGAATACAATATCCAGAATGATATACAACAATAATATCAATAAGATACAACAATATCAGAGATAAATAATGATACAGCGGAAAGCAGAAATGATAACTCCAAATAATCGGTCAGAGAGACTGACTCCAACCACTCCAATGTCAAGCTCGAACCACAAAGAGAAGCAAGTGCAGTCCTGAACTCCAAGAACTGAACCAGCTCCAGATAATCTACTAAACCTGAATATCTGAGAAACCCAACTCTAGACTGCCCATGTAGAAAATGGTGGGCACCCAGAGTTTAGGAAGGGAACAATAAACTCCGGATCAGTCATGGGACTGGTATGAGCAAACAAAACAGTTTATCTTTAAACAAACACAAAAGAATGTTTAACATTGAAATCCGCAATGCTTTTCGAAAATGAAACTACCATAAGGCCTCCCGCCACACACATAATGCAATCGCAGAATTGGAGGAATTTCTCCTTATGATAGTCAAACATGCTCACTACGCACACAAAACTCCTTTGATTTTATTACTAGTGCATAGAGTGAAAATATTTCGAAAGTATAATATCAATCTTAGCCAGCATACAACATTATTGTATGCCTACTATAGCTACTACGTTCAGTAGCAGGTTACCGCCACATTCCATAGCAGGTAATACAACTAAAAACCGTACAGGGTTCGTATTGTTTCTTTGGATTTCCAACAAATGGTCAGGCTAAGGAACTTCCTTACACCGAAATAGAAACGCCTCTGGAAAGACGCCCCGGATCCTAACCGGATCTCTGCAAACACAAGGCCGACGCTACCTCACGCTTTAACCAAGCTGTAACTAGGTAACTAACACACGAGTCATGTTATCCCCCGGTCGTTACCGACCTTTATCCGAGGGCCCTCGATCACAAAGCAACAACCACAAAGTATAATAACTGTGCAGCATCAACATAGGTAAAATATCTGGGCTCCATACCATGATATCACCTTTTATCCAGAAGGAAATGACATACCCTAGGGGCACTACCCCTACAAACCTTTGTCGCAACATTCCTGTTTCGACCATTACCGGGTTGTGAGGCTCGACGAAGTCTCGTCCACAAAGCTACGCATTTTCACAAAGCCACGCATTTTCACAAAGCCACGCTTTTTCACAAAGCCACGCTTTTTCACAAAGCAACGCTTTGACCAACAAATGATCAACAACACTTCGTATGCCACATTACCAAATTGGGAATGTATCACTAGTAACCATCAACTACATAACCTCTGAGCTCGTACGTCTCAGAGAAATGTATTTGATAGAAACCAGGTTTACATCTCAAAGTGTAACGTCAGGCAAATACCCGGTCTTCACCACCGGTCTTCAAATGCTATCCATATCATCATATCACTATTCGGAATGGGTTATATGACACAAAGGTCCTTCCCCGGCTAAACCGAATAACGAGCGCAATTAAAAATCATATGGATACTGGGGTCTCAGTTAAATCACAGCTTAAAACCCAAAACTTTTCATTCGAATGGTTAAAACAAATTACCATTTCCCATCTTTTAAACAAAAAGATTCATTTCAACAACCTTCAATGGTTTAAACAAATTTCCACACTTTTAATCTTTTAAACAAAAGATTCAATTTACAAAGTTCACCCTATTCATAAAGATTCATTCATGGATTTCAAAACAATTTCCATTTCACTTGGATTAACTCGTTAAATCTTTAAGTCAAGATTTAACTTATAGCTTTCAAAACAATTCTATTTCAAGTTGGATTAACTCATTCGGTCTTTGAATCAAAGACTCATTTCATAGTTTTCAAAAACTTTTCAATTCTATTTCAAACTTGAAACCTTTCAACACAATTTGGAAATTCATTACTTATGTGAAAGCTTTTACTATTTGAAAACAAATAGTTTCATTTCAGAAAAATCCAGTTATATTTACACGAGTTAAAAACCTTTGAATTAAATTCAAATCCCCAAATCAATACCTTTAAATGGTTTAACCCATATATAACTTGTACATCATTTTTAATCCCTAATTTAAAATCATAGAATTCAATTTCAAACTTGAATTCAAATTTAAATCAAATTATTTAAATTTTCAAAACTCTATTAAGTTATTCAAAATAACTTTTATCTTTGAAATTCCATTTCAAAAGCTTTTCACTTTAAACCCAAATTTCCAATTTCAAAATCAATTGAAATTAAAATTTCAATTTCAAAAACATCAAATTTACATCATCTGTGACTTAACCGATTTCCACGTGAAATCCATATTTGTGTGTGTATAGTGTAGTCCAAGGATTTTACACAATAGTGCACAACATCAATCATCACAAATATATCGATAAGCGGTATAACCCATAACGCTTATCTTCATTCCCAGATTCATAGATAAAATAAATTTATCAGTCACAAAGATTCATCATTACAATTCGATGTGGGTTTCGGATAACCAACTAGAATCCGACTCCCTGTCGCATCGAAGTTTAAATGCCGTTTTACGGGCAAAAAAGGTTTTCACATTCATCCAGAAACATATCACAGATATCACAGATTAATACACAGCAACTAACATCACAAAATATCACAATCACATAATAGGAATATCAATCCAATACACAACATTCGATAATAATCAATCATCTTTAATTAAGATGAATTAATCGTGTGATTTAAACTAATTAACCACATAATTACTTTCATTAATCATCTTTTAATCCATGATTAATTATCATTAATTTCAATTAATTAAATCTTAATCACCTTCATAAATTTATAAATCTTCAATTAATTAATTATTCTTAATTAATTATCCTTAATTAATTACAATAAGTGATTATCCATAATCACTTATGTTAACAAACCACAATTTGATTACATTGAGTAATTATACTTTAATCACTTGATTAATCCACTTTAATCATAAATTAAAAACTTAATTATCTTTAAGTAATTAATTTTCCTAAATTAATTTACTTTTAATTAATCAATAGATTTTAAATCAAATCTTAGTTTTAAATTTGTCAATATTAAAACTTTTAACAAAATAATTTTAAGGGTTAAGGGCTGATTCTCGAAGAAGATAGAACCCGAAGTAAACAAAACGTTTACTCGAGCAAAGCTCGTGACAGCCCCTGCTTTTTCTCGCGTCACTCTCCCCCTACCCTTTCTTCTTCTACCAGATAATCTCCCTCTTCTCTCTTTATATTATACTTTGTTTAAGTTCAAGCCTAGACCCAAACTGGAACGAGAATTTCAAAATCACGAGTTCGACCCCGCGCTCGATCCCTTAAAACTCGAGAACCACAGAGCTCCCAACCCAACCTTCCACTGACACACTGGCACATCGTGCACGTGCATGTGTACAACGTCGACCATCACCACCGGTCTTCGCCACACCCTCCAACACAGCAAACATCATCGCGACAACTAACTTCACCTATCCAATCATCACCATCGGCCAGAAATCAAAATTCGAACAGAAAGTCGAAACCTGGAAACAAAAACTGGAAACACCATCTCCTGCCTCAAAACCTGTCACGGCGTCGTTCTCCGAGCTCCTCCCACCGTTACGCCTAAAACTCCGGCCATCTACTCCCTAATACTCACTCTACCAATCCTCCAAATCTCGTAGCACTCGACGCATCATGGAAAAAGAATGAGAAAAAAATGCGACCCCTCATTAGACTAGGGTTAAAAATTTTAAACGTACGCCGCCTCATCCACGATGAACTTCATGTCATCATACTATTTTTCCTAGCTTCACTGATCTCTCCTCTACCCACTGGAAGAAACACGATGCCTCCGAACCTCTAGATCGATCAAGACAACTCGAAATGCTCAAAACAAACAACCCCAAACCGCTCTCTTATCTTTGATTTAAAAATTAAGATTTTTGCTTTAAAATTCATGTTAAAGTATGAGAATTCAATCCACATAACTGAATTTCAAAAATAAAAGTTTTGGATTTTTACTTGTTTATAGCTTTGTCCAGTCATGTTAATTTCCAGAGGCCTTTACAAGTTATTTTTTTCTTGAATAAAATTTAAATCTTAAGCTTATGCTATATCAAACAAATTTTGTTTTAAAACTGAGTCCAAACAATAGTAGATCGAGGGCAAATAATTTTTTTTTTTGAATCAAGAATCTGGTATCTTAAAATCCAGAGCAGAGAAAACATGTATAAACTGTACAAAGTGCTTCCACTTTCCCAGTATATTCAGAGAATCTTTATATATATATTGAGACAGACATATATATGCAACAAATTCAAACTTTTTTTAAATCTTAAAAACATATGTTACTCACAAGCATCAAGATATCAAACAGGCTAAGCTTCGAAAAATAGGAGTTTGCTCACCTATTTTTGAAAATGAAGAATAGAGCTATACTTTTCTTTTGAACCAAGCTTTTAACTTCCAGTTGAAATCTTCTTGTTTGTATTGATTTTGTTTTGTTTGTTTTAATTGAAATTTTTGTTTAAGATTAAGATGTTTGCTTGCTTCAGATTTCTCAGCTCTGAAGATGGACGAAATAAAATGAGGTGAGGAAGCTGATATACAATTGAGTTTACAAGTGAAAAATATTGTACAGGTGATAAAATATATTTTGTACAAAGTAGGACAAGGATATTTACTTTGGTTGGAGGCTGATATGATACCAATTCGTGCTGCATTTATTATGTTGTACCACTTACCTTATTTTCTTTATTTCGTTTGTACCTGTATGAAGATATTGTGGTGTCTTCTTTTGCAAGCACTTGTTCATATTTACCCAATTCCATATGTACATACTTGTATACATATCTACTTTTGCAAGCTACCAGACATTTATATATGTTCGAGTACTTCTATGTATACTTCTTACTTATTTGTTAACCAGGCTGCTAGGTATGTATTTTGTGTGTTAGAGATTCAAGCATTTATTACTAAGTACTTTATGTCTTTTATATTATATTTGTTTGTACCATCCTTTCATATATATCCTTTTGTTTTATGCCTTTTACAAGTGTACATGTATTTTATTTTTCATATGTATTTGTTTTTCTCAAGTGTTCCTACTTAAATTTATTTGTTCATACTTACCTTCATTTTGCTCCATTACTTGTTTCATTCTTTTACTTTTATTTTTCTTTTATTATTTTGTATTGTTTATTAATCATGAGATTAAGATATATATGTATTTACTTTATATTTATTATGATTATTTTATTTTAATATTTATTGTCTTGTGTCAAAGTCTATAATCTTTATATTTAATATTTAAACCATTTATTTAAGATTTAAATTCTGATCAAATATATACACATATATTCAAATTTTACTCATATACGCCCGTATACATATATATATTCACATATATACATATATATACAATATTTAAATTTTAAATGATTTTTTTCCAAAATTTATTCAAAGATCGGGGAAACTCGCATCACTTAAATCGATTTATTTCACAAATTTTATTCAAAAATTCAATAAATTATCAATTTAAATTTATATAAAATTCGGGGTCGTTACACTTTTGGTTTTATTTTCTATTTTATATATTGTTATATTATGATAAAGTAATGAACTAAACACATTAATATATATAAATATAATGTCCTTAGGAAAATTATTTAATCGATTGTAGTTGCGGTGTGTTCATAACCATTTGAGTTTTGAACTGAACATATAAAATACAAATCTTAAAATTGTTCCCAGTCAAAATGTATCGAGAAGAGGATATTGATACATCCATCGAGAGTGGTGTATGCAATGCCCTCCATACGATGAACGATGAGTTATCTATGATCGTAGGTAGTTTCAAGAGATTACTACTTGTGGTAGATTGGAAGAATCACATAATGACTCAAAGCGAGTCTTCTTGTGTTGATCGCCCTATATCATCGACATCCAATATACCTGTATAGTGCGCTGTAGCGGTGCTCGGCCGATGTAGGGTGATCATCATGGTTGTAAAGTAAATAGAATAACATAGAACCTATTGTATATCTCACAGCGCATCGAATAAAATATAATAATAAACATCTCAGATATAAAACAGTCGAGACAGTAAATAATTGGATAAATCACATAATCAAAGTAACAGATCCATACTGTGTGCAGTGTAATAAATAGAGTTATACATCAATAAATAACTCATAAATAACTGTCTTTAAGTAAATAAGCACTAGATTTCATAGTGTTGCGCAGCGGAATAGTAAGTGAGTGCATTTAATAATACAAGAGAATAGCCTCTTACTCACCATTTGTCCAGCTCTACGTGCTCACCAGACCTGATATCCATAATCTACTCATTTAAAAGTACCCAGAGTAATAAGAAGCAAAGCATAAAACCCCAGGTCAGACGATAGTCTGGTGTGAGCGGTAGAAATCTCAAATGCTATATAGTCAATATACTAGGACAAATGGTATGGAAAATCATACCTGACATGTCCCTGCATCCATAGAGTTAGGACATACAAAAGAAATACTCTACTCTATGATAGTCATCATAGGTGTGATGTACCTCAAGGTACTAAAGGTGTCTAAATATATATACGTCAAATATATTCGCATCATCTATGCACACATTCATAATGTCCAAAACATAACCTTAGAGGAGGGTTCTCATATATGACTTCTTATTGAGAGTTTCCTCATTTTCTCCTATTGCCTCCACTTTATTTGGGAACCTAGTACTTGCATTCACATTTACTAAGACTCTGGCAAATGATGTCTAGTCTTATTCTTTGTTGCTTCATCCATTTTAATCGGATTCCCAATGGGACTGACCAGGCCTCTAATAGCTTTTGGTCTCCACAATTTAAAACTCTGTCTCGGTAGTCTAATCCATACATGTATAGTAGTCAAGAGGTCACTGTCAGTATTCAACGCTGGAGATAGTTTGTTCACGATGATTAATCTTTTGTCGATGAACCACAATTCTCTCTCCAAAATCTTCTCATGGTCCATACAACCACTAAATCTAACTACAAAAAACCTATTATCCCTAGTTTGGACATGAAAACTCTTCTCTGTCTTCCACATCCACCTTGTGTATGCTTCAAAGGCATTGTAATAGGGTCTATTGCAAATGACATACAAAAGCACACAATTTCCCCATCCTTTTTTTGCTCCCCTAATAGCCTCTAGCGACAACACACCCTTTGTCACACTGTTCTCCGATCTAGGTTTGACAAAGCAGATCCACAGATTTAAAACTTAAACATATGCTACACAAGGTAAAATAAAACAAAACACAAATGGGCCTTAGGTTTTTTTATTTATTAGTTTCCAAATCACAATCATAATGAAATTTAATATGATCGCTAAAAAAACCTCAAAATTACCTTAATGTTATGTGGTGTGAGTAGACTAATGAGAAATCATGGTTTTTTATGGATAATGCCCAAAAAAGTCTTAGGCTCGTCGTCAAAGATTTATTAGAAGTTACGTAGTTTTTTAAATGCACCAGATTAGACCGTAAACGAAAATGACGATAGGCCGCTATCTATATAAGGTGTCACTACAAGAATAGCTTGAAATACCGACGACCCTTGGCGATGGCGGTTTCCGACGGCTTTCGACGGGCTGTTGGTGGTCGTCGGAAATTCGAATTACACAGGTCTCCGCCGAGACCTTTCTTCCTCAAGCCAACTGAAGGAAATTTTTTTTATAAAATCCCTAAATCCCATTTTCAAGCTTCTAAACCCCAAATTCAAGTTTCCGGATCTTGCACGGCTCCTTAATCACTCTCTATTGCTTCCGATCTCAGGTATAATCACTAATTTTTGCGAAAAACCTAATTTTTAACCTAAATCTAGATTTGTTTAATTTGATAAATTAGGGCTAATTAGTGATTCTAATTATTTCTGATAGCCTAATGATGGTTTATAGCATCTCATGGAATACCTATTTCATTTGTTAGCTTTAAATTGTGAAAATTAGGTATAATTAATGAATTTGTGTATATGTGTAAACCATTATATATGTGTTATTTTTAGCATTGTCTTGTGTTAATTGGGGTGTTTATATGTTCATATATGTGTGTGTATATGTGTTAATCATTATATATACACACACGCGCGCGTATACTAATTATTAAATAAATTGTTTTCTATCGAAAACGTTGTAAAAAAATAATTTACATATCTACTATAATATGCTGAATTAACCTTGTTTGATAAAATACGCGGAATGTGGTAAATTAATAATTTGTCAAACTATATAAAATTAGTAAATTTTCAACCGTTTACAAACAATAATACATTATACAATAAATAAGAAGTCAAACTATATACCTTCAAATTTTTGTATAAACTGCTTTTTTTATTACGTTCCTTAGAGAGTTTTTGGCCCCGTCCGACAAATGTTGTACATGATCGTTATATAGATATTCGTTTTTGTCATAAAATGGACATTTATATTCATCTGGTACAATACTTGCTGGATTTGTCCCTGTATTGGACAAGTTATAAACACGGTAAACAATTACATTTCGTACATTATTTCGTTTTAAACGGTTCACAAAATTTCCCCGTCACTTTTCTTTTTTGTTTTCTGTGTACGCGCATTTGTGTATAATACAAGAAATAAAGGGGAAATGCTACCGAAATTTTGTTGAATCGTTTAAAATGAAATAATTTACGAATTGTAATTGTTTACTGTGTTTGTAATGGAAGTAGGATGACTGGCCATCAAAATAGAAAACAATAAACCAACAGTTCAATATTGTATTCTTAAGTTGGGTTAAATTGACGCGTATAAAATTATGTATCAATAAATTGAAAAATAAAATGTCAATTCGTAAACATATTTGTTGAATTCGCTTTAAGTAATAACGGAAAGGATGTAGAAATTTGTTGTCCGTGTAGTAGGTGTAAACGTTTGAAGTATTTGTTACCAGATATTGGTTTACCATATCAAAAAACAGATACATGTTTAAATGGCTTCATGTTGTTTTGGAAAGAGGACATCACTCTTAGGAAGTGTAGAATATGTAACGAGGAAAGGTATATGGCAGGATTTGAAATCTTCAACTTTTCTTGTATTATCACCATGTGAGTCAATTTACCACTTCACTACTGTTCTACTACATCGATTTTTGAAAGTTAATTGACAACTAATTTATTTTTATTGTTAAGTAAATTTTGGCCACTTGTATTAAAAGCATATCAGCGTGCATACTAAGCTTGCAATGATGACACTGGAGTTTCTCTATCATATTTTTTGACATAAAGACATCTATATGAAAAGTTGATTTGTTTTCTGAATGTACTGAAAACTTTTCAACTACTTCAATCTAGTTATTAAATTTTTTAATCAAACATCAGTCAAAGCACACATTTAAAGCCATGGATGTAAACTCCATGAATAACGAAGATGGAAATTAAAATTCTCCCTCTATACTCAAACTAAAAGCCATAGAAGGTGAATGCATGAGTATCAAAGAGAAATTGACTGCACTGGAAAATGATAACAATCTACTCAAGGAAAAGGAGCTAAAAAGTCAAGAAACCGTAAAGAACTTGCTAAAGAAGACTAAAAGAGTTGATAAAGAATATGGCTTAGAAATTGTTTTAATTATTAAAGTGTAATGAATTAAGATATTATGCTATTAATTTCAAATGTATTTTTATTTGTTCATGTAGGTACGTTTTATAGAACAAATGCAGAAACTCTTGGAGGAAACAGGTCGAGAGCAGTTGACTACGGATGATGAGGATGTTATTTTTGAGTCAATCATGGACCCACGTTCATGGAACAGGCATTACGGTTTTGGCAATCAAGCGGTAATGAATAATATATTTAGGTGTAACAATTTAGTAATTTTCAGTTCTAAAGGACTTCACATCGCTTTAGTTTCGATAACAAATTTATAGATATAACAATTAAAATATATTATGTTGTAGCTTCAATAGTAAGATTATAGTAATTGAACTTTTACTAATTAAATAAGTATTGCAGGGTAGATAGAGGAGACCCAGCCAAAGTAAAGTTCAGATCGATCTAGCAAAGATCGAGGAATTGAGAGCTAGGGTGGCGCAGCTGAAGGAGCAGAACCATCGGTAGGCCATTGAGTTGACACAGCTGCTGGACCAGCGTATTGCTGAGTATATGCAGCAGTATGGTTGCCGCTTTCCATCTTCAGCTGGTTTCGGAGGTTCTGGAGGTGATTGACAGGAGTAATAGGTATGTTTTTTGTTATGCGACATTGTTTAGTATTGTTTGATGATACATTGAGATGGTGCGGTTGGATACTATGAAATGTTATGTATATTATTTGATGGTACATTTGGTGATGGTCAGTTTGACATTTGTGAGTTGATGGTTGTGAGTTGTTGATGATGACATTTGAGTTGTTGATGGTGTGAGATTTGTTGGGATTTCACGGTGTATATATTGTATGATGACATGTATATATATTATGTTAACGAAGTGTTCGGTTAGTTTGATGTTATATGAGTTATGGTTGGTTTAATTTTCTTTATGTGATTTGAGTATATTTATATGATTTGAGATTATATTGAATATCTGAATTCGATATGTGCTTGTGTGTGACTATATTATATTTTTGAATTGTGTATGTGAGGCTAGCATGTAGTAGAAATCTGAAAAAATGCTTCAGGTATTTCGATGGATTCCGACGGCCGGCGACGGCTTACAGGTCAACATTTTCCATTAACTTCTGACGGCTAGTGGCGGTTTTGTTGCTTCCTCTTGATTGGCCACGTGTCTTCGACGGCCGTCTAGAGCTGTCGGGTAATCTGTTGGCAGCCGTCGGAAAGTTTACGACGGATGATGTTTGAAGCCGTCGGAAAAACTATGCGGTGACAGGACAAATTGCGACGATTTTTTGCGTCGGTTCCCGACGGCTACCGACTGCCGCCGACGGTTTTCAACCGTTGAAAATCGTATGTTTCCTTGTAGTGTGTTTATGTGATCGGTCGAAAATGCTCTAGAGTTAATTATGCCCCAGTTTTAGAAATTTAGTTACAAAAATAAAAGTGTGTATATATATATATACACAATAGAACTAGCACAATCGAACATGATTTAAAATACATCATAAAAACATTAACAAAATGATTTCTACAAGCTCAATCCTAAAATAACTTATTAAAATGGGAAGAACAGTTAAAAATGCTTGTTACAGTATCACAAAATAATAGATCAAATAAAGCATTAACTAATAAATGTCAGCGTCTGATTATTAACTATTACGAGAATAATTAAAAATAATTATAGCATAGTGGTGGTTTGGAATAAAAATTGTTTGTTGTTATAGATTTGAAAATAAAATAGTTTTTTATTTTGAAAGAGTTCGGATATGAAAAAATAAATTAAGAAATAAATGAACGGATAAATATATAAAAGTATATGAGATTTATTAAGATATATTAGGAGGAATAAAATATATTAATCCTAGAATAAAAATAATCAAAATGAAATACATCTTAGTCTAAATGATATAGAAATATACTTTTCAAGCGAATAAAATACGTGTTAAGAGGAAAAAAACAAAAAAAATACATTTATGCGGGTAAAGATGGAATAAAGCTTGAGAAACTCTCGAAAACCATTGATCTGAAGGGTTTAAAAATACATCCAAAATTACAATACATCTATTGTAGCTGATTTAATAACCGGTCGAAACTGATGGTTTAAAAAAACTCCATAACGAAAGTTTGCTGAACCTCTTGAAAAATTAGATCGGTCAAATATGGTCCAATCGATAGACTTAAGGGAGTGCCCTAGTGGTAGATGTGATTTATAGTGTGACTTAACTCATGTATAATAATTTTATTCGAAATAAAGTACGCTTTTGGTTTTATTTTCTATTGTATATATTGTTGTATTGTGATAAAGTAATGAACTAAACACATTAAATATATATAAATATAATGTCCTTAGGAAAATTATTTAATCAATTGCAGTTGCAGGTGTGTTCGTAACCACAAGAGTTTTGAACTAAACATATAAAATACTCATCTTAAAATTGTTCCCAGTCAAAATGTATCGAGAAGAGGATCTCGATACATCCATCGAGAGTGGTGTATGCAATGCTCTCCATATGATGGACGATGGGTTATCTATGATCGTTGGGAGTTTCAAAAGATTACTACTTGTGGTAGATTGGAAGAATCACATAATGACTCAAAGAGAGTCTTCTTGTGATGATCGCCTATATAATTGGCATCCAATATACCTGTATAGTACGCTGTAGCGGTGCTCGGCCGATGCTGGGTGATCATCATGGTTGTAATGTAAATAGAATAACACATAACCTATCGTATATCTCACGACGCATCGAATAAAATATAATAATAAACATCTCAAATATAAAACAGTTGATACAGTAAATAATTGGATAAATCATAGAATCAAAGTAACGGATCCATACAGTGTGCAGTGTAATAAATAGAGTTATACATCAAATAATAACTCATAAATAACTGTCTCTAAGTAAATAAGCACTAGCTTCCATAGTGTTGTGCAGCGGAATAGTAAGTGAGTACAATTTAATAATACGAGAGAATAGCCTCTTACTCACCATTTGTCTAGCTCCATGTACGCACCAGACCTGATACCCTAATCTACTCATTTAGGAGTACCTAGGGTAATAAGAAGCAAAGCATAAAACCTCAGGTCAGACAATAGTCTAGTGTGAGCGGTAGAAATCTCAAATACTATAAAGTCAATATACTAGGAAAAATGGTATGGAAAATCATACATGACCCGTCCCTGCATCCATAGAGTTAGCACATACAAAAGATATACGCTACTCTATGATAGTCATCATGGGTGTACTATACGTCAAGGTACTAAAGGTGTCTAAATATATACATTAATAATATCGGCATCATCTAAACACACATTCACTCACTCGGTGCGTTGGATATAAGATCACTCGAACGACCCACCAGGGTTAAAGACTACTAAACGTCCTAGTTCCTCGGTACTCGAATCCATGCCACTCAGTCGATCAGGAAAATGGACTTACCACCACATCAGTCCAGGTGTACATATTGCTTATCTAGAATAAAGAGCCACCACGCTTCAGGATCCACCACATTCCCAGTGTATACCCCTCTCTAAGAGTACCCTACAAACCTTCGAGTGTCAACAATCCCTTTGCACATGTCATCTATAGCATGAAACATCCTGGATTTGATCTCACACGAAGTCACCACTGTCGGGACGATTCTCTACTATCAACATCATGTATAATACCACCATGTGTCCTACAGCGATCTTCAAACGGTTATTTCTATCTGACCCATAGTCCTCAACTCAGCATCTCAAAGCACAACTATCCATCATCGAAGCCATCATCCTATGTCACGGAATCAACATCGTCGAGTCACGAGTCGTTGTCATAAAAAATCATCGAAAAGTCATCGAAAAACTAAACTCAGAATTTCCTAGGTTCTGGCCCAAAGCAGAGCCCGAGAATTCCTAGGTTTGGCCCGAAGCAAACCTTGTCCCGAAGTCATGCCTAGGTAATTTCTGGAAAATGCCCAAAACACGCCTAGTGATCGACACCAATTCCTGACTTAACTCATTTTTCTCCTTCTGACACCAAGCAAACCCCTTATGAGTCCAAGCACTACGAAAATAACTCCAAGCATCGTTCGTCACCAAACCATACCCCATGGTTCAGTACCGACCATGTAAATAACTCCAAGCACCATTCGTCGCCAACCCAACACTTTAAATTTCTGCGACTCCAAGTGAACCATCTGCGACTTCAAGCAAATAGAAATTTTTTTCAGGTCGGACTCTAAGCAAATTACCACCGATCCATCAACACCAAGCCATCTTCTTTTGCCTATAACTCAAGCATACGAACTCCAAACGACTTGAAATTTGAACTGTAGTCTTACGAGGCCTTGTCGCCCCCATATAGATTGCATGACGTTTGGGACAAAATTCAGGGATCGATACTGATCCCCAAACCCCGATCCATAGGCTTAGAACTCACCACTGATACACGCTTTGAATGCCCATATCCTGGCCATACGAAATCCAAGTGACCTAAAACTTGGTGTGCAACCTTATGTGGCCTTCCTTATTGCCCTAACATCGATCGCACAAAGTTTGGAATAAAATTCAGGGATCATCGCCGATCCTTAATTCTTCTTATGCTAAGTCGTCATTCGATCGGCATTTTCAACCATTCAAACATTAGGTAAACATTCATACATCATATAGAAACCAAAACATCAGCCAAACACCCAAATATATCCATTTTAAAGAAATACAGATCTATAGAGAATGTTAAGGATCTACAAAAACACATTTTTATAAATCAAGTCCAAATTGTTTAAATTTCACATATATGGTTAATTATAGTCTAAAACATTTTCAGAGATTTTTATATAATTTCTAAAACATCATTTAGGGTGTATAATGACTTAATTAGCAAGTGAGAGACCAAATTACTCATCTTAATCCAAAACAAGATGTAGATCCCCAAATGAATAATATAAGGCAGGGAATCCAAGGCTCCTCCATCAGTAAATCTCTAATCCCAAGTGCTAATCCCGCTAATCTCGTCTTAATGATGAAATTTGACTGATTAAATTAGGTTTAAGGGTGTTTTTTGGTCAATGGAGGTTTTTCACTATTTTTGGGAGTAGTGAAATGATCGGATTGAGGTCCCATCAACCTCCACTTACCCTATTCCTGAAATAGGTCATGGGCTATGACACTAATGACCCTAATTACCTACTTAAGCTGTTCAAAATCAAGTAAAACTTTAAACAACCATAACTTTCAAACGGTAAGTCCAATTTTCTATTATGACCGCTCTATGGAAAGGGAAACCATCATCCGGATCTAATGGAAGTGGTTTCAAATCCTAACTCGACTTCTATCAAAACTTATAGTCCATACAAGATTTTTAGGGTCAAAGTGGTCATATAAAAATTCACCAAAAATCATAGATGTGGGAAATGTCCCTGAGAGAGTCATTTTCCAAAAAGTTTGAATAATATGACCTCATATAAAAATAATATAGATATTATACGATCCTCCGATATGTAGAATACGGGTCGTTACATTCTTCCCCTTTTAGGAATTTCGTCCCCGAAATTCCAAAAAAAATCAAAAGGGTCGCCATGCATGCCTAATAGCCATATATAAGCATAAGCAACCATCATACATCAACCATGCATACATAGCGACCAAATGAGAAAAAGTGAACTTCCCATCCTATCCTAGCATGTACGATATATACTAAGGCATATACTTCACGATGTCGGAAGTGAAAGTAAAAGCAATAAATAAGAAATCTCACCAAGTTAAGCTCTGGATATGCGGTCCTCATGCTCTCCCCGGTCTTGCAAGTGCAATAACCTTCACTATCACTCTAGCAAACCTTCACTAACTTCACCATCTTCTTCCTAAGTTGTTTCGTATCGCGTCCGGCAACACGAATAAGCATTAGTACAAAATATGATTCGGTTATGATTATTAATAAAAAACTTTTAGGTACTAATTATTATCTATAAACAATAATTGTTTTTTACATATAATAATTTATTATTGTCAATAATTAATAATTAGTATATTATAGTTAATATTTATTAATTATATTTAACAGCTAATAAATATAATTAATAATCAATAATTAATATTAAACTGTTACAATTAAATAATTAATAATTGATAGTATATACATACTAATTGAAATGTAGTAATTACTAATTAATAATTAATAATTACTATTAATAACTAATAACATATACATAATAATTAACATTTAAAAATTAATATTTAATTACAATTAAGAAGTAATAAGTAATAATTAATGAATAATAGTTAATAAGTTAGAAGTAATACTTAATGTTTTTTAACTAATGTTTTATAATTAACAACACTATAACAAAATAGGCCTTTTAAAATGTTTTTGTTTACATCATTTCAAATAAAAACGGTGTATATTAACACTCTTTATCAACATTTTTTCTTAAAATGTTGTAAACATCGATTTATAGTTTTTTTAAAAAAATTGTCTTACTTATAATTTTTCAACAACTATTTTTTCTAAAAAGTTATAATAAATATATGTAATAAGTAACGATTGGTAATTAAAAATTAAAAATTAAGAAGTAATTTTTATTATTAAATATTTATTATTAAATAATTAATAGTCCATAATTAATAACTAATAATAAGAAGTATTACTTAATGTTTAGTGGCTAATTTTAATTTCATAGTTAATAATTAATCATGTTTATTGAATAATTACTATTAAATAATTAATAATTAATAATTACTAATTAATAATAAATATTAAATTATTACTATTAATAATTAATAATTAATGATTAAGGGATTGATATATAATATTTACTATTCGGTAATTAATTTTTAATAATTAAGGATTAATAGGTAGTCTTTAATATTTAAAAAGTAATATTAATTATTTAGTAATTATAATTGATAATTATATTTAATGTTTAGTATTTCAAAAAAATTTAAGTTTTGAAATTTTCTAAAATAACTTTAAAAATATTCAATTATTTAAAAACAAAACTTTATGAAGTTTTTATAAAATAAAAAAAGAAATTTTAATAAATTTTAAATTTATAAAATACTCAAAATTTTAGTTTTGAAAACGTTAAAAAAATTCAAAATTCAAAAATTATTAACATTAAATCATAAATTATTGCTTCCATGCGCGTTTAGAGATTTTCTTTTGTAATTATCTCATATATATACAAGATTCTTTTGATTCTAAATAACAAATATTATTGCTTGAATCCTAAATTCTAAAAACTGGTCTTAAAACCCTGTCCAATTTTCGTTCCGCCTTACATTTTGCTCCCAAATTTTCATTTACTACTAAATAATTTTAAAGTCCGCCTTGAATAAATCCCCTTTTCATCTCCACGCTTAGTAATAATTCCCAAATCCAAATAAAAAAGGCTAATGATCACGAAACTGATTAATGCTTTTAGAAAAATCACTGCTTCACAAAATAAGTTGCTACATCTTCTTCTTAAAATCAAAAATCGTGCTGCCTGAAAATTTGCGCTGCTAAAAAACTCGCTTGTCCAAAATTGCTCCACAAAAAAAACCGCTCCATCTAAATCTAGTTCATAGTTGTGACGTCGTCATTAGAGGTCTGTCGTTGAGTGATGCCATTCGCTGGTCTTAGTCAACAACTTTCATTGCAAATTCTATCATTGCTCGCCATTGTTTCTGGAATCGTGACATCGTGGCTGGATCTGAAGCCTTCATCATTGTTGCCATGTTGAAACCACTCCCTAAATTCGGAAAGCCATTGTGTAGATTTGATTTCCTTGCATTTAACTTTACTAAATCTAGAAGATTAACGTCGTCGAAAACTTCCTGAATCTGGATCTTGCCTGTGTCAATGTGCTCATGATGATTTGAGTGTGCATCTGGAAGTGTTAGTATTTCAATATACTTTAAGACCGATTAATCATGAAACTCTAGATCTGAATAGGTGACCCATATTGATTTAATTGAAAAGAAATAGAGGAAAATATACGGGTTAGCGGAAGCCATACCTAAATTCATAGTTGTTGCTTTCATAAACTGATAAAGAGAAAGAGATAGATCTAAAAGATAAGAGTTGGATCTGATCTTCCAAATTGACATAAACCCTAGATCTGAATTATTTTCATAGAAGAGATTAGGAGAATAATTGGAGCTTATGTAATTTGGGGACCATAACCCCTTATTTATAATGTTGGCATTTTCTAATTTGTCCCTTCAACAAAATACAGTATGTACATATTAATATCATGACAATTATACCTGTAAGCCTTTTAACTTTAATTCATAATTTGATCACTTTAATTAGGCTTTACACTAAAATAGCACGACACGTTTATTTTACATATGTGGCACACATATTGAAATTTTCCGACAATCTCCCCCTGAGCCATATATGTAATAACCTTATAAATGTGTTTAACTTTATAAGCTCCAAAATTTGCTATTTATAACACAAGGTGTTTCTGAAACAATCTTGTCCATTAACTGTGCTAACAAAGGATCAAAGTGGCTTTCGTTACCTTCAGTGTAACTAAGCCAATCAATGGTCGCATATACCAACACAATCAAACGACATAGATCAATCATGGATGCATAGCATGGAAATTATATGAGATGTGATCTATACATGTCTATTTCCAACTGTTCCTACTTTAGTGAGATCAAAACGTTCAATATTTGAACAACCTAGAGTGCAAACAAAACTTTATTACATTATTTCTGATCAGGAAAAAGAACTTGATATATATTTGTAACCAAAGTATTGAGCAATGTGTCATATGATAGTACCAAATGCAAACTCCCCCTGAAACAAAATATTCTTACATAAAAGTTGCACCAATTGAGCAAGATGCTCATGCAAGACCTTGTGTGATAATCCTTTTGTAAGCGGATCCACCATAGTGGAGTTTGTCACATTTGTTCTATGAATTACAATCTATTTTGCACTCTTCCCTTACTGGAAAATAATATGTTGTTTATTGTTACAATATTACTTTAATGATCTTTCAATTTCTTTATTCAATAGCCCATTACTTTATGACAAAATTATATAATTATTTTCCATCGTTAGATGCCCGATAACGGAAAATAGCAAAGAAGGCTATAAGTATATGTATGACAGCTTTCCTTATATAGCTTCATCCAAAAACAATAACAAAAATAATATTATTGTTATCTGAAGTGGATCTTTTGTACTCTTTGCATCCAAAATATTCGGACTGTAATCCCTTATGATCTTCAACCAATTCGTCTTGAGCATATAATCCTTTGTTTCTTAAAGATATCTCATAACCATTTTGGTTACTAACAATTGATCCACTTTTAATGTCAGCAAGATATCTGACGAATAATACACGTAATATCCATCTGTGTATCTGCTTTAGCATGCATTAGACTCCACACCGCAAATGCATGAGGAATCTTTTGCGTTTCTTTAGCTGCAAGGATGTTCTTATATTACTATATAAGACAACATTTGTCTATTTTGGAAAAAGAGAATTGATTTGCGATTTGCGTACCAAACCCCCCTTTTTTAAAAGCCTTATCTGCCTAGCCCTTTTGTGATAATCCAAATAGCACCCCGTGAATAATAATGGTGTATCTAAATCCCTAATACAAAAGGGTAATCCATAAGTGGTTTTCTTAAGTTGTTTTATCAATGTCTCCATTGAGAAACACGACTTTAATATCCTTCTGATATTGCTTAAAATCATAATCTATAACAAGTTTCAAAATAATTCTAAAGAGTCTTTCAGTAAAACCAAAGAGAAAGTCTCTTTAAAAATAAAACATTGTTTTCCTTTTGAGTATAGTCTTTTCTATAATAAGCCTTGTACATTTCCACATTACCCACTTGATCCCTTTTTGTGTTGAATAATTATTCATAACCAATGATCTTGTTACCTTAAAGTGGTGGGAAAGATCTCAAACTTTATTATCCTTATAGATTTAGACTATATATTCATACCTTAAATTCATATTTCAAATTAGTACCTTATATGGATTGATGAAAGTACAAAGAATCATCTTCACCAATCCAATATTTATCTTTATGAAAAAATAGTACGTAGTCATCCAGAGTAGTATTTCTTCCTTTTCAAGTGGATTTCCTTAGTGACCTTGCACTTTGAGGTTGTTGAGTCTGTTTTCTTAAAAAATAACCTTAATTTGAAGAAAATTTTGTATGACATTGTCTTATTATGGTTCTTAATTTACTTCTTATTAATGAAGGGAAACAAGTCCTATACATTATCCGAAGAAGTAACTGTAGTTGAATCAAAGATAATGATTCTCCTTAAAGACAATGATACATACCTTAAAATTTCATTTAGCATTGTCATATTATGGTTCTTAATTTACTTCTTGTTAATGAAAGGAAACAAATCTTATACATTATCCGAAGAAGTAACTGTAGTTGAATCGAAGATAATGATTCTCCTTAAAGACAATGATCCATACTTTATTTCTCCCCCCAAACTCAACATCCTCAAAAATTGTAGTATTTCCCATCTTATAATTTTTCTTGGTGTAGGTTTATAAAACTTGTAGCTTTTATGTCGCTTAGAATACTAATAAATTATCTTCTATCTTTAGTGCCTCAATCTACAATTATCTAGTAAGCTGAAACAAATAATCATATAAATCACCGAATCAAAATTTGAGACTTTATTATAAAAGGTATTTAGCATAAGTAGATATATGTGAGCTATATTTTAATCATTAAGAGCTTTAATTCCAACAATGTTTGAATTTATCCATAAATCAATCTTATTATTTCTAAATGAACAATAATAACCCGATTTGTTCATATTAGAAATAGAAAACCGAAATCTATCTAAATGACAACATAATAAAAATATCAAATAAATCCAAACAATATTACTGAAATCTCAATAATATCTTAAAAATATCTAGTAAACTTTACTTTATATATGAATATCTTATTAAAGAAACAACTATAAATATATTTATATGTTATTTCTTTTCTTCTAGATCCTTAGTGACTTCTTTATCCTTATTTATACATTTATGTACAGTGTACAATAAATAAGTACTTTCTATCTTACCATACTTCAATCTCTCTTCTTCTTACCACAATGTGAAACGAGCTCAATAAAGGTCATTTTATTCTTAGGAAATTAAAAATAATCTTAAAATGGTTATACCGTGAATAAAGAGACTACAAGAAAAAATAACAATAACTTGAGTGCCTTTAACTTTTGAAGCAATATTTTCCATATAGTACTTATTTATGTTTCCTTTATTTTGACTTTATATGGAATCAAGCAATATAAAGCGTACTTGTTTCTCCTTACCATTTTAACAAAACACTTTTCATTCTCAATAAAGGACTCCTTAAATTTGGTTATCCATACGGGTACCACATCCTTGAAACCTTCTGAAATATTTTACTTTATGATATTTTGACTCCTTCGTTTTGAATTGTCTCACCTTTGAGGCTTTGAATGTTCTTCGTGACATTATAAGAGCATTCAATCATAATATGAGTGGGTGTGACCCTCCTAATTGCAGGAGCTAGACCCATAAAGTTAAGAACAAACAACATGTTTTCTTAATAACCCTTTGAGTTAGTCCCAAACAAGTTGATAGCATTAAAATTGGCAGACACTTTGGTCAAATTAGTTGAAAATTGAACAAAAATAAGGATTGACCATATATGCCCATATCCAAATATCATCCATAAAAAATTCAAATAATTGGTAAGTCTCTTCTCAAGATACCTAGCACAATATTAATATCAAGTCTTTGGACAGTAATATTAACTGTAAGTGGTACTCTTGTTGTAATGATCAAACACTGATAATAAATTCAAGTCAAATAACAATCTTCCTTTGGGCCAATTAGTTATTCACTTGTAAAACCTTATAATTATCACATATTTATCACCACACATGTGTAAGTTATTTGGCCAAATATTAGTCTTCCTTTGGGTTGGCTAACATCCGCATGAATAAATACACACAAATATCATACATTTTCATAAATAACTAAAATAAGAGAGGTCACTTTGGTGACATGTTATTTCAATTAGCTCACTTATAATGTAGGATATTTACAATTAGTTTGCAAAGAGACACCAAAAATATATTTGAATTTATTTCTTAGTGTGTGTACAATATTTCACGTGCTATAAAATACTCCCAAAAGCATTTTAAGTTCATATGACACTTGAAAATCTCAAAATTATAACTGTGGCACAACTTGTTTTAATCATAACTGTTATAGTCTTTTACTTTAAATATGTGGTTACATTCATGACATTTCCTAAATAAGTATGATAGAAGATATCATAAATAAATCATATAATAAATGTCATGGATGAATGCCATAATTAAATGCCATATAAAATTATACATAAATGACATAGAAAATGTTGTAATAGATAACATGAATGAATGTAGTAGCTATGATATATATTTGAACCACAATATAGCTATACATAATGCTACTATATCACTTTATCTTTAGTTTATTATTAGAATACTTAATTAAGGTCAGTAACCATGCATTTTGGCATAATATGAAAACCGTTGCTTCTTTTATTTCATGAAAACCCAAGCATGAAGGTGAAACATGTTTTCAGCAAGCATTGGTCAAACATGTAAAATATATGTAACTATTAAGCATAAATGCATCAAATAATAAACCATATGTCTTTTTTATTCCTAATACAAACATGATGCTTTATTAAATTTATTGCAACTGACGCATTTACTGCATTTATGATAACAAATTAGTTAATTTATTACCATAACAATCACATTCAATGCAATTATGATAAAAATAAATGACGTTGACCATTATGTGGTCCAAAATGTAAATTAGTGTCATGTTAAAATTTATTTCAATAATAAAATAAACATAAACACATTAAAGGAGCATACTTTATTTTTAATTAACTAAAATTTCTGAAATAGTCCATACCATGTATAAATATCCAAATTACTTAACCAAAAGTTAAGTAAGGCAAAATAATCACAGAACCAGATTTACATTTCTTGCATAAATGGTTCTAAATTATATATATCTGTTTATACCATTTATAAACATTAAAATAAAGTGACTGTACATATCAGATCCAAAACATTCCTCACCTTAAAATTCACAACTTATTTATAAAATATACAATAATAAACATGTGAATACTTTAACCAATATAATTTTTTTTTCAAAATTTAGAGGAAGTTAGATTATTTCCCATAATTTAATGATTTCAAAGTTCTATCATGTTTCATAAATAACATACAGATCATTTAGATCTATCTATTTTTCTACACCAAAACAACTTCATAAATTAGCCTTTCAATTTACAAAAAAATAAATTATATAAACCAAATCCAAAATATCATCGAAAAGTCCTTGATGCATTGATCAAGAAGATCTGAAACTTAAGTAAGATTATTACAGGACTTCTAAAAAAATTTCAATTCAAACTTACTCATAATTAAAAAAAATTCCAATAAAATCAATGATGGGTGGCTCTGATACCACTTGTTAGGATTTCAATATACTCTAAGACCGATTAATCATGAAACTCCAGATCTGAATAGGTAACCCATATTAATTTAATTGAAAAGAAATAGAGGAAAATAAACGGGTTAGTGGAAGCCATACTTGAATTCATAGTTGTTGCTTTCATAAACTGATTAAGAGAGAGAGATAGATCTAAAAAATAAGAGTTGGATCTAATCTTCCAAATTGACATAATAGGAGAATAACTAGAGCTTATGTAATTTGGGGACCATAACCCCTTATTTATAATGTTGGCATTTTCTAATTTGGCCCTTTAACAAAATAGAATTGCCCCAGTATCTACGCATTAATAACATGACAATTATAGCTCTAAGTCTTTTAACTTTAATTCATAATTCGATCACTTTAATTAGGCTTTACACCAAAATAGTACGACATATTTATTTTACATATGTGGCCCACATATTGAAATTTTCCAACAAGAAGTGCACTCAATATTGCTTCCACTGATATGGTTTGCCAAGCTTCCGATTGTGATGATGTTGCATGAATACTTGAAGATGGGTTTGAATTGATATCTTGGTATCTGAATTTGATGATACCTGATGCCGAAGTTTGTAAAGAATGAATCATATCTTGCTTGTTGTATGGAAGATGTACTCTGGTTGTTGTAGAGTTGTTGATCAATGGTTGTTTTAGATCGATTGTTGATTTCTGTTGTAACGACCCCAAATTTTCTATATATTTAAATTAATAATTAATTGTATTTTTGAATAGAAATAGTAAAATAAATGGATTAGAGTGATGCGAGTTTCCCCGGATTCAAATATATTTATGTCAAATCATTTAAAATTTAAATATTATAAAAATATTATATATATGTGAATATATATGTATTTGGGCATATACGAGTAAATTTGAAATTTATATATATATATACACACACACATACACGTTGGTTTGAATTTAAATTGTAAGTAAATGGTTTAAGAAATATGAAAATAAATTACAAAGTAAACAATTGCTAGGAATTTAACAACATATTAAAAATAGGATTCAATACAATATAAAGTAATAAAGGCAAAATAAAAAGGAAATAAAATACATACAAGTAAGTAAAGATATGTGAATGAAAATGAAACAAGTAGGTACTCATGGAAATAAAGTAACAAACAAACAAAAGACATATTCATGTACACTTGGAAAGAAAAAAATATGAAACATACATATGTAAACATGAAACAAGATAGAACAAGTAAACAAGAGAAAAGAAAAGTGAAGCCACATCAAATATCTCACATAATCATATCAGCCGAGCTAAATAAACAAAGTAAAAGAAGGAACAAAGAAAAGTGATACAAGTACTTAAGCAATAAATGCCAACATCTTGGTACACAATAACATATCATCTCAGCCGAAATCAAAATGTAGCATAGTCAAAGAAAAAAAAGATAAGTACAAGCAAAATATACAAATTGTACAAGGCAATAAATGCCATCATCTCTTTAGCCACCAACACTTCATTTTCAGCCAACAAAGGAAGCAAATATCAATGATCAACTTTGTACAAACAAATATATTACCCTGTACAACATATTTTAATCAACTTGTACAAAATAATGTCATCAACCAGTAAACACCTCCCCTCTGTAAACACTATCTCTCTTTATATATACATCTATTTTAGTCTTTGTTCGTTTATAAACAACTAAGTAAAATGGAAGTAAACAACAGCTTGAAAACTCAAACAACATTCCATTGAAAACAGCAAACAAATCCTTGCAACCAGAGAATCAAACTAGGAAGTTTCAACTTGCAAATCTTTACAACCTGCTTCAACTTGAAATATGTTTGTTCTTCAAAACAACGGTGAGTAAACAATTAAAACTAAATATATGTGTTTATCTGTTGCTTATGATTCTTGAGTTTGAAGTTGCCTTGTTATGCATATATACATATATATGAATTCCTCTGCGTATAAATATTGGTAGAAGTGAATGCTTGTTTATGTGGAAAGCATCTCTGTCTTCTCATTTCAGAGCATCCAGCTTGATCAAAAAATAAAATAAAATTCAATATATCTCTTCCTGATTCTTGTTAAACCTAGATGTATAAATCAAACTTGATTATAATGACAAGGTATTTGATTTAAAAATATTTCCAGTGATAACCTGATGATAGTTTTGATAGGAAGGAAGAAGAACAGTAGGAGTTTAAATATATCAAAATCTCAACTTTAATAACTTGTTGTTTCAGATATATATTTTGATTCGTTATCAAAAGATATGATTTTTAAAAATAAAATGAGGATTTTTAAGTTGATATTTTGGGAGAAATTGAATATTGAACGGAAATTGTTTTTTCGTGAATTGCCGTAGATCGGAAACGAATTACACGATAGGGTTTGAACTATAGATGGTCGGGAAGTTTGTGATTATGGGAAAAATAGCCGGCCAATTTATTGATGATCGACGTGGCCTGAGTTTGATGAACTAGAGTTACTTACCCAGTTCCGTTCGATGTAGAAAACGAGTCGATTCCATCATCGACGATGGATCGGACGGAATCGCGACTGGGGGAAAAGAAGGAGGGGACTGGGGTGCAGCTCTAGGCGAGGCGATGCGTTGTCTGATGGATGGAGGAGGATGAACGAGGGGTTTTCTTGTGGCTGGGTTAGTTCCAGGAAGGTGACGAACAGCTTGATTTTGTTTCCGGTCGTTTTGGTCGGACTGGGTGGTCGGAGTAGCTGCTGGGATCGTAGGCGACTCATTGGGGGACTCGGCGACGATCAGCGATGATCAGAGTGATGGTGCACGTACACGTGCACGAGTTGATATTTTGGGTTCATTCGTTGTTTGAGGAAGAAACATCTTCCTCGGGTTTGACTCGAGGAGTTTTCGTGGTTGTCTCGAAGCAGACGAGGGACGAGTGTTTCTCGTGTCTTTACTCGGGAAGGTCTTGGATTTGCTCGGATTGTTTTTGTTTAAGCTGTTTGAATTGAAATCAGGAAAGTATTCCAGGTTTAAAATCAAAGAACTTGAATTTGGCAAATATTTCAAAGTTTAAAAACAAAGTGAAACAAGTTTAAAGTTTAGAAGAAATGTTTTAATTGTAAATTAACTTTAAAGTCTAAATTAATTTATTTGTTAAAGGAAATTAATTACTTAAAATTAATTAAGGAAAGTAATTCCGGTAAATTAATTAATGATTTAAAGATTGATTAATCAAGTGTTTAAAGGTTAATTAATTTAAGGATAATAGATTAATTAAGGTGATTAATTAATTAAGGTAATTAATTTGAGAATAATTAATTAATTTAAAGGTTAATTAATAAATGAAAATGATTAAAGGATAATTAATCAAAATGAATTGTAATTAACCAAGATTAGTAATTCATAAGAAATTAATCTGATTTGAATTTATCAGACAATTTAATTGATCTTACTTATGGATTTTTGGATTCAATTGGATGATTGAATCGTTTGATATCCCTGTTTGTGATTGTGATGCTTTGTGATATGAATTATTTTATGTTGAACTGTGATTGTGATTTGTTTCTGTACATATATGAAAACCCTTGACCCGTAAACGACACTTGAATTTCGATGCGACAGGGAGTTGGATTCCAGTTGGTTATCCGAAACCCACATCGAATTGTAATAAGTGAATCTTTGTGACTGATAAATTTATTTTATCTATGAATCTATGAATGAAGATAAGCGTTATCGATTATACCGCTTATCGATATATCTGTGATGATTGATGTTGTGCACTATTGTGTGAAACCCCTGGACCACACTCTTACACACACAAATATGGATTTCACGTGGAAATCGGTTAAGTCACAGATGATTTAAATTCAATGTTTTTGAAATTTTAATTTCAATTGATTTTGAAATTGGAAATTGGGGTTTAATATGAAAAGCTTTTGAAATGGAATTTCAAAAATAAAAGTTATTTTGAATAACTTAATCGAGTTTTGAAAATTTAAATAATTTGATTTAAATTTGAATTCAAGTTGAAATTGAATCCTATGATTTGAAACTAGGGATTAAAGATGCTGTACAAGTTATATATGGGTTAAACCATTTTAAAGGTATTGATTTGGGAATTTGAATTTAATTCAAGGGTTTTAACTCGTGTAAATATAACTGGATTTTTCTGAAAACGAAACTATTTGTTTTCAAATAATAATAGCTTTCACATAAGGAATGAATTTCCAAATTGTGTAGAAATAATTTCAAGTTTGAAATGGAATTGAAATGTTTTGAAAACTATGAAATGAGTCTTTGATTTCAAAGACCGGATGAGTTAATCTAACTTGAAATGGAATTGTTTTTGAAAGACTATGAATGAATCTTTGGAAATGAGTTTTGAAAGCTATAAGTTAAATCTTGATTTAAAGATTTAACGAGTAAACCTATTAAAATGGAAATTGTTTTGAAATCCATGAATGGATCTTTGTGAACGGGGTAAACTTTGTGAATTGAATCTTTTTGTTTAAAAGATTAAAAGTGTGGAAATTGTTTAAACCATTGAAGGTTTTTGAAATGAATCTTTTTATTTAAAAGATTGGAAATGGTAAATTGTTTTAACCATTCGAATGAAAAGTTTTGGGCTTTAAACTGTGATTTAACTGAGACTCCAGTATCCATATGATTTTTAATTGTGCTCTTTATTCGGTTTAGCTGGGAGAGGACCTTTGTGTCATATAACCCATTCCGAATAGTGATACGACGATATGGATAGCATTTGAAGACCGGTGGTGAAGACCGGGTATTTGCGAGAGCGATAGGATGACCTATCGATTTTCTCTGCATCATGGCTCCGGTATAGATATTCCCTAACTGATGGGAAGTCCGATCGAGATTGTGAATACCCAGATTTGCAAGGGCTTCTTCGGAAGTGCCTTCGGTTCTGTTCAAACCCGGAACAGACTTGTATGGATGTGTGTATGACGTTACACTTTGAGATGTAAAGCTGGTTTCTATCAAATACATTTCTGTTGGTGGCGGAGAATTTATTCTCTTAGCTTAACACCCTTCTCTGAGACGTACGAGCTCAGAGGTTATGTAGTTGATGGTTACTAGTGATACATTTCCAATTTGGTAATGTGGCATACGAAGTGCTGTTGATCAATTGTTGATCAAAGCGTTGCTTTGTGAAAAAGCGTGGCTTTGTGAAAAAGCGTGGCTTTGTGAAAAAGCGTGGCTTTGTGGACGAGACTTCATCGAGCCTCACAACCCGGTAATGGTCGAAACAGGAATGTTGCGACAAAAGTTTTTAGGGGTAGCGCCCCTAGGGTATGTCATTTCCTTCTGGATAAAAGGTGATATCATGGTATGGAGCCCAGATATCTTACCTATGTTGATTATACTTTGTGGCTGTTGCTTCATTATTGAGGATCCTCGGATAAAGGTCGGTAACGACCGGGGGATGAGATAGCTCGTGTGTTAGTTACCTAGTTACAGCTGTACAGCATGAGGTAGCGTTAGTGTGTTAGTTAGCTAGTTACAGCTGTACAGCGTGAGGTAGCGTCGGCCTTTTGTTTGCAGAGATCCGGTTAGGATCCGGGGCGTCTTTCCAGAGGCGTTTCTATTTCGTTGTAAGGAAGTTACTTTGCCTGACCATTTGTTGGAAATCCTAAGAAACAATACAAACCCAGTACGGTTTTAGTTGTAGAACCTGCCATTTACTTATGGTGGTCACCACTGTTTAGATGGTAGCTATAGTAGGCATACAATAATGGTTGTATGTTGGCTAAGATTAATATTGTATTTTCGAAACGATTTTCACACTATGCACTAGTAATAATATCAAAAGAGTTTTCTTTGCGTAGTAAGCATGTTTGACTATCATAAGAAGAAATCTCCTCCAATTCTGCGTTTGCATTGTGTGTGTAGCGGGAGGTCTTATGGTAGTTTCATTTTCCAAAAGCATTGCGAATTGACTTTGAATTCTTTTGTTGTTGTTTAAAGATAAACTGTTTTTGTTGCTCACACCAGTCCCATGACTGATCCAGAGTTTATTGTTCCCTTCCTAAACTCTGGGTGCCCACCATTTTTCACACGGGCAGTTTAGAGTTGGATTTTTCAGATATTCAGATTGAGTAGATTATCTGGAGCTGGTTCGGTTCTTGGAGTTCAGGACTGCACTTGCTTATCTTTGTGCATCGTGATGGTGGTTCGAGCTTGACGTTCGAGTTGGAGCCATTCTCTTTTGTAGATCATTTGGAGTGATCTCTTATGTTCTGTTATTTCCGCTGTATCATTATTTATCTCTGATATAGTTGTAGCATATTGATATCATTGTTGTATATCATTCTGAATATTGTATTCATTGGAGTTGTATATGATATCATTGTTTTCTTTCTTCCGCTTTGTTGTTATACTTACTGTGTTATAAGCTCCGGCAACTCGGATTTGAACGGTCGGATCTATGGCATTCGAGTACGATGTAAAGTATGGATGTCGATTTTCGAACGTGAAAATCTGAGATGTTACATTTGGTATCAGAGCTGAAGGTTGAACTTTAGCTCAGGAGTATAACACATTAAGTAGCTCATTAGAGATAGGGTGAAGTATACCCTAGAATGAGTATTCCTAAGATATCCGTTCGAATGCCTCAGTAAATTCTCTTGCTATCCACTTATAGTGAGTATGAGTGTAAGAAGGGGACGAGATAGGGGACAGGGGAGTATGACTATAAATGGTCAATGCTCTGTAACAACGAGGAAGCAATCCTTTCTCTATCAATCTATTTTGTTCGTCATCTCTTCTCAATTCTTCGATAGTTTCTGGTAGATCCAGAAAGGAGATTCGATATATTAATATGGGACATAAACTCCGGATGGACCAAAATTGTTTATTTAGATGTATTGGTTGCTTTGATTGCTATGGTTGATAAATATACTTTAGTTTCTAAACTTAAAATTTTGAAAGTGTATCCATCTATCTATCTATTCTTTGGATCCGGATATGTTCTACGAATGGTTAGTTATCCCTTCGGACTAACCGATGCCACTGCATATTTCGTAGACCTGGATAACCCGAGTATCTTGTGAAGTGTCAAACAGATTCGTTCTTGTATCTGTTATCGATATTCTAATTTGGTAAGCCAAATGCAGAATAGCTGTTTGGTTTGATTTGATGAAATATTTTTCATCTATCTTTTGTCTCCATGGCAATTTCGAGGACGAAATTCTTTTAAGGGGGGAAGTCTGTAACGACCCCAAATTTTCTATATATTTAAATTAATAATTAATTGTATTTTTGAATAGAAATAGTAAAATAAATGGATTAGAGTGATGCGAGTTTCCCCGGATTCAAATATATTTATGTCAAATCATTTAAAATTTAAATATTATAAAAATATTATATATATGTGAATATATATGTATTTAGGCATATACGAGTAAATTTGAAATTTATATATATATATATACACACACACGTTGGTTTGAATTTAAATTGTAAGTAAATGGTTTAAGAAATATGAAAATAAATTACAAAGTAAACAATTGCTAGGAATTTAACAACATATAAAAAATAGGATTCAATACAATATAAAGTAATAAAGGCAAAATAAAAAGGAAATAAAATACATACAAGTAAGTAAAGATATGTGAATGAAAATGAAACAAGTAGGTACTCATGGAAATAAAGTAACAAACAAACAAAAGACATATTCATGTACACTTGGAAAGAAAAAAATATATGAAACATACATATGTAAACATGAAACAAGATAGAACAAGTAAATAAGAGAAAAGAAAAGTGAAGCCACATCAAATATCTCACATAATCATATCAGCCAAGCTAAATAAACAAAGTAAAAGAAGGAACAAAGAAAAGTGATACAAGTACTTAAGCAATAAATGCCAACATCTTGTTACACAATAACATATCATCTCAGCCGAAATCAAAATGTAGCATAGTCAAAGAAAAAAAAGATAAGTACAAGCAAAATATACAAATTGTACAAGGCAATAAATGCCATCATCTCTTTAGCCACCAACACTTCATTTTCAGCCAACAAAGGAAGCAAATATCACTGATCAACTTTGTACAAACAAATATATTACCCTGTACAACATATTTTAATCAACTTGTACAAAATAATGTCATCAACCAGTAAACACCTCCCCTTTGTAAACACTATCTCTCTTTATATATACATCTATTTTAGTCTTTGTTCGTTTATAAACAACTAAGTAAAATGGAAGTAAACAACAGCTTGAAAACTCAAACAACATTCCATTGAAAACAGCAAACAAATCCATGCAACCAGAGAATCAAACTAGGAAGTTTCAACTTGCAAATCTTTACAACCTGCTTCAACTTGAAATCTGTTTGTTCTTCAAAACAACGGTGAGTAAACAATTAAAACTAAATATATGTGTTTATCTGTTGCTTATGATGCCTGAGTTTGAAGTTGCCTTGTTATGCATATATACATATATATGAATTCCTCTGCGTATAAATATTTGTAGAAGTGAATGCTTGTTTATGTGGAAAGCATCTCTGTCTTCTCATTTCAGAGCATCCAGCTTGATCAAAAAATAAAATAAAATTCAATATATCTCTTCCTGATTCTTGTTAAACCTAGATGTATAAATCATACTTGATTGTAATTACAAGGTATTTGATTTAAAAATATTTCCAGTGAAAATCTGATGATAGTTTTGATACGAAGGAAGAAGAACAGTAGGAGTTTAAATATATCAAAATCTCAACTTTAATAACTTGTTGTTTCAGATATATATTTTGATTCGTTATCAAAAGATATGATTTTTAAAAATAAAATGAGGATTTTTAAGTTGATATTTTGGGAGAAATTGAATGTTGAACGGAAATTGTTTTTTCAGGAATTGCCATCGATCGGAAACGAATTAGACGATAGGGTTTGAACTATAGATGGTCGGGAAGTTTGTGATTATGGGAAAAATAGCCGGCCAATTTATTGATGATCGGCGTGGCCTGAGTTTGATGAACTAGGGTTACTTACCCAGTTCCGTTCGATGTAGAAAACGAGTCGATTCCATCATTGACGATGGATCGGACGGAATCGCGACTGGGGGAAAAGAAGGAGGGGACTGGGGTGCAGCTCTAGGCGAGGCGATGCGTTGTCTGATGGACGGAGGAGGATGAATGAGGGGTTTTCTTGTGGCTGGGTTAGTTCCAGGAAGGTGACGAACGACTCGATTTTTTTTCCGGTCGTTTTGGTCGGACTGGGAGGTTGGAGTAGCTGCTGGGATCGTAGGCGACTCGTTAGGGACTCGGCGACGATCAGCGATGATCGGAGTGATGGTGCACGTACACGTGCACGAGTTGATATTTTGGGTTCGTTCGTTGTTTGAGGAAGAAACATCTTCCTCGGGTTTGACTCGAGGAGTTTTCGTGGTTGTCTCGAAGCAGACGAGGGACAAGTGTTTCTCGTGTCTTTACTCGGGAAGATCTTGGATTTGCTCGGATTGTTTTTGTTTGAGTTGTTTGAATTGAAATCAGGAAAGTATTCCAGGTTTAAAATCAAAGAACTTGAATTTGGCAAATATTTCAAAGTTTAAAAACAAAGTGAAACAAGTTTAAAGTTTAGAAGAAATATTTTAATTGTAAATTAACTTTAAAGTCTAAGTTAATTTATTTGTTAAAGGAAATTAATTACTTAAAATTAATTAAGGAAAGTAATTCCGGTAAATTAATTAATGATTTAAAGATTGATTAATCAAGTGTTTAAAGGTTAATTAATTTAAGGATAATAGATTAATTAAGGTGATTAATTTGAGAATAATTAATTAATTTAAAGGTTAATTAATAAATGAAAATGATTAAAGGATAATTAATCAAAATGATTTGTAATTAACCAGGATTAGTAATTCATAAGAAATTAATCTAATTTGAATTTATCAGACAATTTAATTGATCTTACTTATGGATTTTTGGATTCAATTGGATGATTGAATCGTTTGATATCCCTATTTGTGATTGTGATGCTTTGTGATATGAATTACTTTATGTTGAACTATGATTGTGATTTGTTTCTGTACATATATGAAAACCCTTGACCCGTAAACGACACTTGAATTTCGATGCGACAGGGAGTCGGATTCCAGTTGGTTATCCGAAACCCACATCGAATTGTAATAATTGAATCTTTGTGACTGATAAATTTATTTTATCTATGAATCTGTGAATGAAGATAAGCGTTATCGATTATACCGCTTATCGATATATCTGTGATGATTGATGTTGTGCACTATTGTGTGAAACCCCTGGACCACACTCTTACACACACAAATATGGATTTCACGTGGAAATCGGTTAAGTCACAGATGATTTAAATTCAATGTTTTTGAAATTTAAAATTTTAATTTCAATTGATTTTGAAATTGGAAATTGGGGTTTAATATGAAAAGCTTTTGAAATGGAATTTCAAAAATAAAAGTTATTTTGAATAACTTAATCGAGTTTTGAAAATTTAAATAATTTGATTTAAATTTGAATTCAAGTTGAAATTGAATCCTATGATTTGAAACTAGGGATTAAAGATGCTGTACAAGTTATATATGGGTTAAACCATTTTAAAGGTATTGATTTGGGAATTTGAATTTAATTCAAGGGTTTTAACTCGTGTAAATATAACTGGATTTTTCTGAAAACGAAACTATTTGTTTTCAAATAATAATAGCTTTCACATAAGGAATGAATTTCCAAATTGTGTTGAAAGAATTTCAAGTTTGAAATGGAATTGAAATGTTTTGAAAACTATGAAATGAGTCTTTGATTTCAAAGACTGGATGAGTTAATCTAACTTGAAATGGAATTGTTTTTGAAAGACTATGAATGAATCTTTGGAAACGAGTTTTGAAAGCTATAAGTTAAATCTTGATTTAAAGATTTAACGAGTAAACTTATTAAAATGGAAATTGTTTTGAAATCCATGAATGGATCTTTGTGAACGGGGTAAACTTTGTGAATTGAATCTTTTTGTTTAAAAGATTAAAAGTGTGGAAATTGTTTAAACCATTGAAGGTTTTTGAAATGAATCTTTTTATTTAAAAGATTGGAAATGGTAAATTGTTTTAACCATTCGAATGAAAATTTTTGGGCTTTAAGCTGTGATTTAACTGAGACCCCAGTATCCATATGATTTTTAATTGCGCTCGTTATTCGGTTTAGCCGGGAAAGGACCATTGTGTCATATAACCCATTCCGAATAGTGATACGACGATATGGATAGCATTTGAAGACCGATGGTGAAGACCGGGTATTTGCGAGAGCGATAGGATGACCTATCGATTTTCTCTACATCATGGCTCCGGTATAGAGATTCCCTAAGTGATGGGAAGTCCGATCGAGATTGTGAATACCCGGATTTGCAAGGGCTTCTTCGGAAGTGCCTTCGGTTCTGTTCGAACCCGGAACAGACTTGTATGGATGTGTGTCTGACGTTACACTTTGAGATGTAAAGCTGGTTTCTATCAAATACATTTCTGTTGGTGGTGGAGAATTTATTCTCTTAGCTTAACACCCTTCTCTGAGACGTACGAGCTCAGAGGTTATGTAGTTGATGGTTACTAGTGATACATTTCCAATTCGGTAATGTGGCATACGAAGTGCTGTTGATCAATTGTTGATCAAAGCGTTGCTTTGTGAAAAAGCGTGGCTTTGTGAAAAAGCGTGGCTTTGTGAAAAAGCGTGGCTTTGTGGACGAGACTTCGTCGAGCCTCACAACCCGGTAATGGTCGAAACAGGAATGTTGCGACAAAGGTTTTTAGGGGTAACGCCTCTAGGGTATGTCATTTCCTTCTGGATAAAAGGTGATATCATGGTATGGAGCCCAGATATCTTACCTATGTTGATTATACTTTGTGGATGTTGCTTTATTATTGAGGATCCTCGGATAAAGATCGGTAACGACCGGGGGATGACATAGCTCGTGTGTTAGTTACCTAGTTACAGCTGTACAGCGTGAGGTAGCGTCGGGCTTTTGTTTGCAGAGATTCGGTTAGGATCCGGGGCGTCTTTCCAGAGGCGTTTCTATTTCAGTGTAAGGAAGTTCCTTTGCCTGACCATTTGTTGGAAATCCAAAGAAACAATACGAACCCAGTACGGTTTTAGTTGTAGAACCTGCCATTTACTTATGGTGGTCACCACTGTTTAGATGGTAGCTATAGTAGGCATACAATAATGGTTATATGTTGGCTAAGATTAATATTGTATTTTCGAAAGGATTTTCACACTATGCACTAGTAATAATATCAAAAGAGTTTTCTTTGCGTAGTAAGCATGTTTGACTATCATAAGAAGAAATCTCCTCCAATTCTGCGTTTGCATTGTGTGTGTGGCGGGAGGTCTTATGGTAGTTTCATTTTCCAAAAGCATTACGAATTGACTTTAAATTCTTTTGTTGTTGTTTAAAGATAAACTGTTTTTGTTGCTCACACCAGTCCCATGATTGATCCGGAGTTTATTGTTCCCTTCCTAAACTCTGGGTGCCCACCATTTTTCACACAGGCAGTTTAGAGTTGGGTTTTTCAGATATTCAGATTGAGTAGATTATCTGGAGCTGGTTCAGTTCTTGGAGTTCAGGACTGCACTTGCTTATCTTTGTGCATCGTGATGGTGGTTCGAGCTTGACGTTGGAGTTGGAGTCATCCTCTTTTGTAGATCATTTGGCGTGATCTCTTCTGTTCTGTTATTTCCGCTGTATCATTATTTATCTCTGATATTGTTGTAGCTTATTGATATCATTGTTGTATATCATTCTGAATATTGTATTCATTGGAGTTGTATATGATATCATTGTTTTCTTTCTTCCGCTTTGTTGTTATACTTACTGTGTTATAAGCTCCGGCGACTCGGATTTGAACGGTCGGATCTATGGCATTCGAGTACGATGTAAAGTATGGATGTCGATTTTCGAACGCGAAAATCTGAAACGTTACATTTGGTATCAGAGCTGAAGGTTGAACTTTAGCTCAGGAGTATAACACATTAAGTAGCTCATTAGAGATAGGGTGAAGTATACCCTAGAATGAGTATTCCTCAGATATCCGTTCGAATGCCTCAGTAAATTCTCTTGCTATCCACTTATAGTGAGTATGAGTGTAAGAAGGGGACGAGATAGGGGACAGGGGAGTACGACTATAAATGGTCAATGATCTGTAACAACGAGGAAGCAATCCTTTCTCTATCAATCTATTTTGTTTGTCATCTCCTCTCAATTCTTCGATAGTTTCTGGTAGATCTAGAAAGGAGATTCGATATATTAATATGGGACATAAACTCCGGATGGACCAAAATTGTTTATTTAGATGTATTGGTTGCTTTGATTTCTGTGGTTGATAAATATACTTTAGTTTCTAAACTTAAAATTTTGAAAGTGTATCCATCTATCTATCTATTCTTTGGATCCGGATATGTTCTACGAATGGTTAGTTATCCCTTCGGACTAATCGATGCCACTGCATATTTCGTAGACCTGGATAACTCGAGTATCTTGTGAAGTGTCAAACAGATTCGTTCTTGTATCTGTTATCGATATTCTAATTTGGTAAGCCAAATGCAGAATAGCTGTTTAGTTTGATTTGATGAAATATTTTTCATCTATCTTTTTGTCTCCTTGGCAATTTCGAGGACGAAATTCTTTTAAGGGGGGAAGTCTATAACGACCCCAAATTTTCTATATATTTAAATTAATAATTAATTGTATTTTTGAATAGAAATAGTAAAATAAATGGATTAGAGTGATGCGAGTTTCCCAGGATTCAAATATATTTATGTCAAATCATTTAAAATTTAAATATTATAAAAATATTATATATATGTGAATATATATGTATTTGGGCATATACGAGTAAATTTGAAATTTTTATATATATATATATATACGTTGGTTTGAATTTAAATTGTAAGTAAATGGTTTAAGAAATATGAAAATAAATTACAAAGTAAACAATTGCTAGGAATTTAACAACATATTAAAAATAGGATTAAATACAATACAAAGTAATAAAGGCAAAATTAAAAGGAAATAAAATACATACAAGTAAGTAAAGATATGTGAATGAAAATGAAACAAGTAGGTACTCATGGAAATAAAGTAACAAACAAACAAAAGACATATTCATGTACACTTGGAAAGAAAAAAAATATGAAACATACATATGTAAACATGAAACAAGATAGAACAAGTAAACAAGAGAAAAGAAAAGTGAAGCCACATCAAATATCTCACATAATCATATCAGCCGAGCTAAATAAACAAAGTAAAAGAAGGAACAAAGAAAAGTGATACAAGTACTTAAGCAATAAATGCCAACATCTTGGTACACAATAACATATCATCTCAGCCGAAATCAAAATGTAGCATAGTCAAAGAAAAAAAAGATTAGTACAAGCAAAATATACAAATTGTACAAGGCAATAAATGCCATCATCTCTTTAGCCACCAACACTTCATTTTCAGCCAACAAAGGAAGCAAATATCACTGATCAACTTTGTACAAACAAATATATTACCCTGTACAACATATTTTAATCAACTTGTACAAAATAATGTCATCAACCAGTAAACACCTCCCCTCTGTAAACACTATCTCTCTTTATATATACATCTATTTTAGTCTTTGTTCGTTTATAAACAACTAAGTAAAATGGAAGTAAACAACAGCTTGAAAACTCAAACAACATTCCATTGAAAACAGCAAACAAATCCATGCAACCAGAGAATCAAACTAGGAAGTTTCAACTTGCAAATCTTTACAACCTGCTTCAACTTGAAATCTGTTTGTTCTTCAAAACAACGGTGAGTAAACAATTAAAACTAAATATATGTGTTTATCTGTTGCTTATGATGCCTGAGTTTGAAGTTGCCTTGTTATGCATATATACATATATATGAATTCCTCTGCGTATAAATATTTGTAGAAGTGAATGCTTGTTTATGTGGAAAGCATCTCTGTCTTCTCATTTCAGAGCATCCAACTTGATCAAAAAATAAAATAAAATTGAATATATCTCTTCCTGATTCTTGTTAAACCTAGATGTATAAATCAAACTTGATTGTAATGACAAGGTATTTGATTTAAAAATATTTCCAGTGAAAATCTGATGATAGTTTTGATAGGAAGGAAGAAGAACAGTAGGAGTTTAAATATATCAAAATCTCAACTTTAATAACTTATTGTTTTGGATATATATTTTGATTCGTTATCAAAAGATATGATTTTTAAAAATAAAATGAGGATTTATAAGTTGATATTTTGGGAGAAATTGAATATTGAACGGAAATTGTTTTTTCGTGAATTGCCGTCGATCGGAAACGAATTAGACGATAGGGTTTGAACTATAGATGGTCGGGAAGTTTGTGATTATGGGAAAAATAGCCGGCCAATTTATTGATGATCGGCGTGGCTTGAGTTTGATGAACTAGGGTTACTTACCCAGTTCCGTTAGATGTAGAAAACAAGTCGATTCCATCATCGACGATGGATCGGACGGAATCGCGACTGGGGGAAAAGAAGGAGGGGACTGGGATGCAGCTCTAGGTGAGGTGACGCGTTGTCTGATGGATGGAGGAGGATGAACGAGGGGTTTTCTTGTGGCTGGGTTAGTTCCAGGAAGGTGACGAACAGCTCGATTTTGTTTCCGGTCGTTTTGGTCGGACTGGGTGGTCGGAGTAGCTGCTGGGATCGTAGGCGACTCGTTGGGGGACTCGGCGACGATCAGCGATGATCGGAGTGATGGTGCACATACACGTGCACGAGTTGATATTTTGGGTTCGTTCGTTGTTTGAGGAAGAAACATCTTCCTCGGGTTTGACTCGAGGAGTTTTCATGGTTGTCTCGAAGCAGACGAGGGACGAGTGTTTCTCGTGTCTTTACTCGGGAAGATCTTGGATTTGCTCGGATTGTTTTTGTTTGAGCTGTTTGAATTGAAATCAGGAAAGTATTCCAGGTTTAAAATCAAAGAACTTGAATTTGGCAAATATTTCAAAGTTTAAAAACAAAGTGAAACAAGTTTAAAGTTTAGAAGAAATATTTTAATTGTAAATTAACTTTAAAGTCTAAGTTAATTTATTTGTTAAAGGAAATTAATTACTTAAAATTAATTAAGGAAAGTAATTCCGGTAAATTAATTAATGATTTAAAGATTGATTAATCAAGTGTTTAAAGGTTAATTAATTTAAGGATAATAGATTAATTAAGGTGATTAATTTGAGAATAATTAATTAATTTAAAGGTTAATTAATAAATGAAAATGATTAAAGGATAATTAATCAAAATGATTTGTAATTAACCAGGATTAGTAATTCATAAGAAATTAATCTGATTTGAATTTATCAGACAATTTAATTGATCTTACTTATGGATTTTTGGATTCAATTGGATGATTGAATCATTTGATATCCCTGTTTGTGATTGTGATGCTTTGTGATATGAATTACTTTATGTTGAACTGTGATTGTGATTTGTTTCTGTACCTATATGAAAACCCTTGACCCGTAAACGACACTTGAATTTCGATGCGACAGGGAGTCGGATTCCAGTTGGTTATCCGAAACCCACATCGAATTGTAATAAGTGAATCTTTGTGAGATAAATTTATTTTATCTATGAATCTGTGAATGAAGATAAGCGTTATCGATTATACCGCTTATCGATATATCTGTGATGATTGATGTTGTGCACTATTGTGTGAAACCCCTGGACCACATTCTTACACACACAAATATGGATTTCACGTGGAAATCGGTTAAGTCACAGATGATTTAAATTCAATGTTTTTGAAATTTAAAATTTTAATTTCAATTGATTTTGAAATTGGAAATTGGGGTTTAATATGAAAAGCTTTTGAAATGGAATTTCAAAAATAAAAGTTATTTTGAATAACTTAATCGAGTTTTGAAAATTTAAATAATTTGATTTAAATTTGAATTCAAGTTGAAATTGAATCCTATGATTTGAAACTAGGGATTAAAGATGCTGTACAAGTTATATATGGGTTAAACCATTTTAAAGGTATTGATTTGGGAATTTGAATTTAATTCAAGGGTTTTAACTCGTGTAAATATAACTGGATTTTTCTGAAAATGAAACTATTTGTTTTCAAATAATAATAGCTTTCACATAAGGAATGAATTTCCAAATTGTGTTGAAAGAATTTCAAGTTTGAAATGGAATTGAAATGTTTTGAAAACTATGAAATGAGTCTTTGATTTCAAAGACCGGATGAGTTAATCTAACTTGAAATGGAATTGTTTTTGAAAGACTATGAATGAATCTTTGGAAACGAGTTTTGAAAGCTATAAGTTAAATCTTGATTTAAAGATTTAACGAGTAAACCTATTAAAATGGAAATTGTTTTGAAATCCATGAATGGATCTTTGTGAACGGGGTAAACTTTGTGAATTGAATCTTTTTGTTTAAAAGATTAAAAGTGTGGAAATTGTTTAAACCATTGAAGGTTTTTGAAATGAATCTTTTTATTTAAAAGATTGGAAATGGTAAATTGTTTTAACCATTCGAATGAAAAGTTTTGGGCTTTAAGCTGTGATTTAACTGAGACCCCAGTATCCATATGATTTTTAATTGCGCTCGTTATTCGGTTTAGCCGGGAGAGGACCTTTGTGTCATATAACCCATTCCGAATAGTGATACGACGATATGGATAGCATTTGAAGACCGGTGGTGAAGACTGGGTATTTGCGAGAGAGATAGGATGACCTATCGATTTTCTCTGCATTATGGCTCCGGTATAGAGATTCCCTAAGTGATGGGAAGCCCGATCGAGATTGTGAATACCCGGATTTGCAAGGGCTTCTTCGGAAGTGCCTTCGGTTCTTTTTGAACCCGGAACAGACTTGTATGGATGTGTGTCTGACGTTACACTTTGAGATGTAAAGCTGGTTTCTATCAAATACATTTCTATTGGTGGCGGAGAATTTATTCTCTTAGCTTAACACCCTTCTCTGAGACGTACAAGCTCAGAGGTTATGTAGTTGATGGTTACTAGTGATACATTCCCAATTTGGTAATGTGGCATACGAAGTGCTGTTGATCAATTGTTGATCAAAGCGTGGCTTTGTGAAAAAGCGTGGCTTTGTGAAAAAGCGTGGCTTTATGGACGAGACTTCGTCGAGCCTCACAACCCGGTAATGGTCCAAACAGGAATGTTGCGACAAAGGTTTTTAGGGGTAGCGCCCCTAGGGTATGTCATTTCCTTCTGGATAAAAGGTGATATCATGGTATGGAGCCCAGATATCTTACCTATGTTGATTATACTTTGTGGCTGTTGCTTTATTATTGAGGATCCTCGGATAAAGGTCGGTAACGACCGGGGGATGACATAGCTCGTGTGTTAGTTACCTAGTTACAGCTGTACAGCGTGAGGTAGCGTCAGTGTGTTAGTTACCTAGTTACAGCTATACAGCGTGAGGTAGCGTCGGCCTTTTGTTTGCAGAGATCCGGTTAGGATCCGGGGCGTCTTTCCTGAGGCGTTTATATTTCGGTGTAAGGAAGTTCCTTTGCCTGGCCATTTGTTTGAAATCCAAAGAAACAATACGAACCCAGTACGGTTTTAGTTGTAGAACCTGCCATTTACTTATGGTGGTCACCACTGTTTAGATGGTAGCTATAGTAGGCATACAATAATGGTTGTATGTTGGCTAAGATTAATATTGTATTTTCGAAAGGATTTTCACACTATGCACTAGTAATAATATCAAAAGAGTTTTCTTTGCGTAGTAAGCATGTTTGACTATCATAAGAAGAAATCTCCTCCAATTCTGCGTTTGCATTGTGTGTGTGGCGGGAGGTCTTATGGTAGTTTCATTTTCCAAAAGCATTGCGAATTGACTTTAAATTCTTTTGTTGTTGTTTAAAGATAAACTGTTTTTGTTGCTCACACCAGTCCCATGACTGATCCGGAGTTTATTGTTCCCTTCCTAAACTTTGGGTGCCCACCATTTTCCACACGGGCAGTTTAGAGTTGGGTTTTTCAGATATTCAGGTTGAGTAGATTATCTGGAGCTGGTTCAGTTCTTGGAGTTCAGGACTGCACTTGCTTATCTTTTTGCATCGTGATGGTGGTTCGAGCTTGACGTTGGAGTTGGAGTCATTCTCTTTTGTAGATCATTTGGAATGATCTCTTCTGTTCTGTTATTTCCGCTGTATCATTATTTATCTCTGATATTGTTGTAGCATATTGATATCATTGTTTTATATCATTCTGGATATTGTATTCATTGGAGTTGTATATGATATCATTGTTTTCTTTCTTCCGCTGTGTTGTTATACTTACTGTGTTATAAGCTCCGACGACTCGGATTTGAACGGTCGGATCTATGGCATTCGAGTATGATGTGAAGTATGGATGTCGATTTTCGAACGCGAAAATCTGAGACGTTACATCTGTTTCTAGTCATAATGAGAAGTGTTGCAGTTGGTCGAGCAATGTTCTGATTGATAGGAAGTGTTGCCAAGAAAACTTTACCACTTAAACAGAAAATGCTCACGCTCTGATCTATGCTACATCGGTGTTGAATATAGTTGATGCTGATGAATGCTGACTTTTGTTTGTGATCAGATGAATGGATATTAGAGATGATAATGTATAGTGGATCCCATAGTTTTTCCTTTTGATGTAAATAATTTTATATAAACTCATAAAAGAGATATATCAATACTAGAGAATGTATTTGTTGATGTTTGGGTGGAGATCGAGGAGCTTAGCTAGGCGGTAGTCTGCACTAGGCATGTCTATGCTACATGAAGGGCACATGACCAAGTGAGTTATTTTTAATTTGTCTTGTCCACATTCTTCTATGGCTTTCAGCTGCTTGTTTTCCTACATTTGGTACCTCGGGTACACAGATGTCTTGTCTATCATTTAGCGATGGTGACATATGTTTGGCTACTTCAGTGATTCCTCTTTGCGGTAGAAGTGGTGCTTCTTTGTCACGGTCTTTCTTACTGCAATTCATACATTTACGATACACATTATCCTATTTCATAGCTTGAAATCAATATATGAGCATTTGGATATCTGAATTGTAAGATCAGAACATGTATATAACTTTATATTATACTCTATTAAGAAACAATTTTCAAGTGTTTTCATATATAAAGCTATATAGAATTTTATCTATGAGCGGAAAGCTGCATGAAGTAGATTTTGATTTTTGCATGGTAAATGAAGTATTTAATAAAGGATCGGAATTTATAAGTTTGTGGAGTATTAGTGGGATACAAGGAAACATTCGATGAAGGAGTTGAGGCACGTGTACCATCCATGATCACTTCTTGAATTATACCATCATGATTTTGAATATTATTAAAAATGCTGCTTATGCTATTAATTTTTATCATATGCAACTATATAGGGAGGCATATTCCTCATGTTCTAAACATTGATTGGTCAGAGCCGCAAGTTTTCTTGGGTGATTTTTTTTTTCTTTGCGCTTTTAAATCTATACACGTTTTCATGTAACAATTTTTTCATTTGACGGATATAAATATTTTTTCTATATTAGTAACCTTGCCAACTTCTGTAGTAACCCGTCTACTGCAAGAACTAGTTGAGTGTTATAAGAGGTTTCCAGAAGTATTTTAATTCAACGCTACGACAATTTTCACTAATCTCTCATATTTAAAACATCCAACAAAACTTTATCCAGGCTAATTTCTATTAGGCATTTATCATACTCAAGTCTCTCTAGCTTCTCCGTCGATTCATCCAAACAAACCAAGTTACCCAAATGACAAGCCAACCAATTAATCCCTAACAAAGTTTATAACCATATTTCTTCCCTTAGTTTAAATTTTATTATAATCTATAAGTTTGATTTTAACTTCTAAAGGCATCTATTTCAAACTGTAATCCCCGCATTAAATGCTTGTTGGATGTGCATTCATTTTCACTAATCATCATACATAAGACCATTACAAACAATCTGTTCTGTTCACTGCGTTCTATCTCATGATTGTCAACTGAGCGAACGAGCAGTGCGACCAAGTAAGGTGGCGAGTAGCCACGGACTGGTTGGAGATTGGCTTATAACGGCAAAGTCTTTGCCGTTATAAGTTTATAACCCTAAACCCCCCAAGCCAGCCGCCACAACTCAATTCATCTTCCTCCTTTCATTTTTCAGCCGAGAGCAATCACCCAATTCACCATTTTCCACCTTGAACAATCCAAATCCACTAGTTTCTACCCAAATTAAAGCTCGTTTTTTAGATCCACACTCGAAGAGATGTCGAGATTGCTAAAAAATTTCGCCGAAAAGTTCATGCACGGAGAAGGCAGTAGCAGCGGCGCCGATGGCGCCGAAAGGAGCGATGAAGAACAAAATATTGTACTATACGGGCACAAGCAAGGAGTAGAAGATCTGATAAAAGCCACCGAAAATCTCGATAATCAGTGCGGAGGCGAAGAAGAAGGCGATCGTGAAGGCCGTAGGGGTGGTCGAGCGGGCAAGACGCGTAGGGGTGTGGGGCAGATTTCCTCTAGAGTCGCCGAGCTTGATGGATTTCAGGATCTGAACCTTAGCACGACGAAATTGCCTATGCTTTCCAACTTTCGCGCACTTCTAGAAGGCGAAGTACATTCAGCACACAGATGAGTTTGACTGCAAGTATTTCTTTATATGATTAAAATAATTGCAATACGTTGTTAGTTAAGTATATAGTATGATTTTATTTAACTTTAACAATCGTGAAATATCCATTCACGGGGTTTGTTAGTGAACACGCTTAGATATTTTCATGCACATTTGGCAAATAAGGATAGAGTCGTAGCACTATTACATTGGCTTGGATTCCACCATTTCTTAGGTAATCTAATGAACCATTTACTTAAAAAGCGGTTAATTTATCACTCCGTAATCTAACTTGTTAAGTACTCTACAATTTTAGGAATCATCGATGTTATAAAAGGTGATGTGCAATTGTGCGTAGCTATTGCTTTACGGTGGTATAAAACCACTCACATGTTCCACTTTCCTTGCAGTGAGCTAGGAATTACACTACTTGATTTTTCTATGCTTACCTGCATTAGCATTGGAGTAGCTTCTTTTCCATCGCTTCCGTACGATGATGCTCGATGACATGATCCTGAACGTGTTCATTATCTTCTACCTCACTTTGATGCTTCCGCTGCATCATATCAGACCGGAGGCGCTATTAGAGTCAGCGCTATTCGTGCTGCCATGGATAGCATACTAAGTCATTACTCTCCTGATGATGATCTGGAGCTTGCACGATTATTTTTTCTATACCTCATGGGTAACTTGTTTTTCAGCACAACGAGCAGTAGTTTGGTTGTCTGTTTATTGAGGTCGTATCTGATTTGGATTTCAGCGGTGCTATTCTATATGACTAGGGTATGCTTATTCTTGCGTACTTGTATAGATTTCTTGACATATAGTGCACCATTTCAGATGCACGGGTTCCATTATTTGGCTTCTGGGAGTTATTATAGTACCGGTATTTTGAGTATTCCAGGAATTTTCATTTCGTCACTTTGACTTCAGACGCGTTTACTTTTTCCCTCGTCTATCATTTTGGTGCACGGACAACAGGGGGCTAAGGGATAATGAATCCCGTCATGTTTATTCGGTTTCCCACAACCAAATCGATTTGAGGATGTATAGACACCATATTATATGGCATCCATTTCATGATAGTGTATCGATTGGCATTGATTTTATAGGGATTGCTAGGATGCTTGCCGGGAGAAGATTTCCGCTCCTATCTTATCCCTCGGCGTTTGGTGCATATTTGTATCTTGGTGAGAGGTGTTGGAGACAATTGTATGACTTTGATGCTATTTCCGATGATCCACACCCTCATACCCATCGTTGTATGATTTACCCGTTAGAGCAGCTAGACCTGAAAAGGGTAGGAGGTTGGTGGCCGGCCGAGGGCTTTGTTATTACCGATCTATCATACGTTGATTTCTGGCGTAGATTTTACAGTGGGTCCACTGATACCGTTACCCATGCAACGGCGATTGATTTAGTCGGTCTGTCTGCTATACGACATGGCATACATCCCTCTGTTGTCGAGGATCTTACCCAGCCCAGTCAAGGTTACCGTGCACCCGATCATGTGGCGGCTACTTCTCACTTCAAATGGACCATGGCAGTTCCTACCATTGGACTAGACCATTATATTGACGTGTATCATCCTCTAGCACACGATCATTACCCGGATCTGAGCCAGATATCCTACGCTGATCTATATGATTTGCAGATGGGGATCAGACATACAGGATATGTAGAGCATAGGCGTAGCCTAGACTACTATGATGGTGAGCTATGTCGGCAGGCAGAGGCAGCAGCACAACTACAGGCACAGCTGGAGGAAGAGCGTAAGAGATTTGCTGACATGTAGATGTACTATGAGCATTTAGCTGGTCCGAGCGGTGGTAGAGATGATGATGATAAGAGACGTCGTCGACGTCATACACGTCCACGTACAGATGGATAATCTTATGTATTATAGTTCATTTATGTTTCTATGTTCTTTCTGTATTTATTCTTTTGTTATGATGTATTATATACCTACGTTATTTGGTTTTTGTATCGATGTTATTATCATTCATGTTTCTGCGTAGTTGGTGTTGTTGTTCATGTGATGTGATGTATGATATATATGTTGTATTTAGTTCATGCATTGACGCCATTATTTTTCATGTTTATGTGTTGTTGACAACCGTACATCATTGTCAAAGAAATTGTCTTGTAGGGAAATCAGTTCATTTGAATCACTAGAACTATATTCAAATGAACTAATACCATTGAAAGCCATGTTATTTGACTAACATTGTAAATGTAGTTATACAATATATAGCTAATGGACAAAATGGATTATATAGGACTGATGGAAAGATTTGAAAAGGCGGGTATTGGATTGTAATTATTAATATTGATTCGCATATTTATTGAGAACTAATACAAGCTATTCAATCCGTTTGGAAAGTGGGCAGATAATGTTTAAGTTTATTTTTATTGGTCAGTTGAAAAAGTTGAGTATATTTTTTTACCATGTTTTTCTGTACTAAAGTTAATCACGTCTGTACAGGTTGTAAGATGAATGAGAATAAGGTTTGGATATTTCCCTTGCTCTCTTCTTCTCATAATTACCAGTTTGCCTTTTTCCATCTGCTTCTTCTCATATATATACACATACCAGTTTGCATATGCTTCTTCACAATCTTCTATTCCGTCTTCACTACTATCTACATCTTCCTCACATTCATTTACATCTCACACCGATGCCAACCTGGCCTTCTTCTATTGAGTCTGACATAGGAGGCTACGTGCCTTCGGAAAGTCCACGAACCGATGAGGATTGGCTTATCGAGTATCAAGAGCAGCACTATGAGGACATTCGAACTGAGTTCCAAGATCTTAGCCAACTTAGACTCCAGGAAGACGTTCAACCTGCCTATGAACAACAGGTTGGACAACATCCATATGAATAAGAGATAAGACTTCCTACAAACACATAGGAACATCGGGAAGTCCGTAATGAACGGTTTCAGATGGAGCAGGAAGTTAACTCTCCTCCATTACTATATTGTGTTTGCGGAGTGTCGGTTACGTATTCCGTCATTCGAAGCGGAAACGACACTGGACGACGTCATAACTTTCCAATTGGTTGTGGTTTATAGGAATGGATTGATGATCCATTCCCTCGTCGAGTGGTGGAATATGCAAACGAACTGGAACAAGAAATAGCCGTGCTACGTGACAGGCTGCGTGCACTGGAATTTCAGCGTGGTGGTGGGCATAATTAACATGCTGAAGTATGTTAAAGTATGTCGTATGATGTGGTATGTTCAAGTCCATCGTTCGTTTAAGTATGTTGAAGTATGTCGTATGTTGTTGTGCGTTGAAGTACATAATTTAGTCTTCAAATTACATCGAACATACACAACTCATATTACTACAGGTGGACATTGAAGCAACCCTCCCTAACTTTCCATTTTATTTGAATTACTCAATTTAGTTTATGCTAAATTCAGGGTTACTTACTTCCAAGACCAACTATTTTCTTTCTTTTATTAGATTTTTTTTATATTTATTTCCCAAGATCCAATTTGATCAATATAGAAATATTGATATACTTCTTTGTAAAAACTATTTGTATGTACATATAAACATACAAATCATTTTAATTCTAATATCAGAGTTTTTTTTGAATAAAGAATAACTCAGTTTATTTTAAACTGAAATACCTATGTTTTAGCCACAGTAAAAAGAATTGGGAAAGACCCTCTCCCATTTGAATCTTTGTGCAAATTTACTAACCAATTCCTGTTTGTTTATTTGTGTTTGACAATTGTATATTTAATAAAACATGTGAATTGACTCATGACATTTAAAATTTTACAAGATTGTTTTTCAAATAGAAAAACAGGAGGTTGTGCATGCTTCTGTGCATCTGTGTGCACATAAACATGTACAACTACTATTTACTACACCTGAGTTTTCAGGTTGATCAACTTGATTAGGTTAGATCTCTATACTATCTTGTTATGATTTACTAGCTTTGCTCATTCATTTAAACATAGAACTCATGTAAATCTGGGTTCATACTTTTCTATGTCTTCAGATTTCATGTCTATATGTTTATTCTCATTTTATAGTATTTGTAGTTAATTTGTAAATGAGTTTTAATCTCTAAAGTAGACTAGTACATATGTGTATATTACTAGTTCCCATATACCTCAGTTCTACTACTAATTTTTATTATTCAATTCTTGAAAATTGCATGTTTACAGATTATGATATAAGCTAAATACTTTTATCTTTTTCCACTGAGAATAATTCCATCACATAGTAATTTCTTTTAAACCATTCATTACATCACCATCAAAGTTCAGCACAAATCCAATATTATTACAGAAAGTCTTCTAGCTAAAATAAAACATAAAGGACATCCTTCAGCAAACATTCATAGTTCAGTGAATTAGCAAATTTCTTCTTAGCATCACACATCTGCATCTTATCACTTAGCTTTCTCTTTTCCTGCAGACATCTCATGACCTGCTCCATAATACATATGAAGCACCCATTTGATGCAAGCAACAAACAGGTCAGAATCATGTCTGGTGTAAGTAGAGTCACTTGTTAATGCATAAAGACTAATGAAATATGTTTCATTATTATCTTTTCTGTTCTCAGAGGTTAAGTGTTTTATTCAAGGTAATAAATCTCCTTCTCATGTTCAATTTCACAAAGTGTTATTCCAGTGGTGTGTGTGTTGTTAAATAACAGGTGTGTATTCTTAGACTAACTTGTCATCAAAAGCATTGGTTCAGAGAAAAAAACTATCAACCATCATACATACACACAGGTTGGTGCTAACACCCAAAACATGCACAATCATGCACAAACATGCACAAACAATATTCATGGTATTGAGCCAAAGTATCAACCCTGAGTCTACATATTAGGACTCCCATATACTTCTAGCCTATTTACCCTTGCATGTATAATCATTTCATGTTATTCTAAGGTCCAGTATTACATTCATGGTTGCACTGGTGCACACTGCCTGGAACTACTACCTGGTTTCCAGTGCACTACAAGCTATTTGGGCATAAACATGCCATGTGCAAACTCACAGCCCAACCTTGATGCAAGACAACCACTATGTCATACCCACTTCCCTCATACCCAACCTGATAGAGGTGACCCACATCCTTAATTTAATTACTAAGTTCTTTCATGTGACGACCGCCCATAACCCCTACACAGAACCTAGAGAAAATGCGCTGTAAAGTGTGCCAGGCAGCCATGGACGATTGTCAGGGTAAATTAAAAACAACAGAATCTATCGTATTACTCACAGCGCATGGACAAAATACAATAGAAAATATACATAGTGAAGCTTCACAGAATAGAATCTTATCAATAAAACTTCATAATAGTTGAATACAGACATCAGAATAGTCAATACAACAAGCCTCACTACATAACACTCAGAGAAAATACAAACAGCGGAACACCCAGTACATATAATAAGAAGATAATATGCAACCCTCCAGCTCGTCTTCGATATCAACACCGTGGAAAGCAAGAACAGCACCTGTCACCTGCTACCTAGTCTGCCCGTCCCAAAATGGACGAACAGCCCAAGGCAATAAGAGTTAAAACATAAAGCCTTGAGTCAGACAACGGTCTTAGTGAGCAGTAAATTAACTAACAACATACCAAAAGAGCATAAAGGAAAAGGAATAGGAATACAACCCTCCCACTCCACCTCTTTCTACAGTGATAGCCCCCAGACACACACTAAGCAGAAGCAAACATAGCAGAGCACACAATTTAAAGTAAAGCAATTATCACTCGAGTCAAGGGCGATGTTTTCCAGGTACAAACCCCCAAGGCCTAAACCAAGATCAGATAAGCACCCAGAAGATACCGCTCTTGAGACCAAATGACGATACAACCAAACATCCATGACTCTAGCTATCACTGTTATCATTGCCTCGATATCATCGTTAATTGAATGACCGGCTCATTCTTTCATCCGTCCTTCAAGGGCTAATGGAAACCCCGGTTCTAGACATAACTCTGCACGTCATCGTGACCCGTGCCTAGGACTATCGAATCTGCCCAGAGTACCTGACTACCCAATCAGTAGCCTTCAGGGACTATCGAATCTGCCCAACGTACTCTTGCTTTGAGCATGCTAGAACCTTCAACAACGATGATACCTCAGCCTTCTAGTTATCCTCCTCGACAACTATTCCCATACTAGCTCAAGCGCCTCTCGAGCCAACCATTATCCTCAACTCGAGCCATATCACCGAGTTATCAACATGCTTGGAATGATCCCGTCTGGATTAGACCAAGACTATCTCATATCATGCTTCGCCTCATCATAATCATAGCAAAGCTTCATCTCAACATCATCCTCAAATCTATCCATATGAGCTTCATCATCCGCTACATATGCCACGAGCAGCTTTTCCAATTCAAGAGCCTTTCCCTTAGCTTTTGAATCATCTATGACCATCTTGTCTAAATCAAATCATCAATCATCTAATTCATAGCAATCTATCAAATCAAACATTAATCCAAGTAAACAAGCATTCAAATATGATCTAAATAGACAATTATAACAATAATGGCAATTTCGTAATTAAAGAGTCGAAAGTCTAACAAGCATGAAATCATGAGCAATGTCTCTATAATCTTGATGAATGAACTTGCATAGGTTAACACTTAGTAAAATGGTTGTCAAATCATCATAAACAACGGATCTATATGGATCTATACTTAAGTTTACAAAGATGCATGAAAATCACTACTTTAACACAAAATCAAGCCAACGATCCGATATACTCCTTTGGATCCGTGTGAGAGGTAATCACCACTCACCAAATCACCTAAACAACCCGAGAGCAACACACTTCAGATCTGGACAGCGAAGGATCTAACTCGATCTATCACGAATTTGCTTCAAACGACGAAATCTCTCTTCGAAGGATGAAGACCTTCAATCTAAGCTCTTCAATCTTCGATTTGGATGGATGGAATCACTAGATTAGAGTGGAGAAAAGAAGTGAAGAAGTGTAGAAGTCGAGCTCTCAAAATGGCAGCACTTCGTTGCTTCGAAATCCGGATCCCAAAAAGTGAGAAAATGGCGTGTATTTATAGGCTGAAAACTTAGGTCGTCTGCCTCTATAAGTCGTCTCCGACTTATCCCTTTCTCCGACCTACGACTCAACAGACCCAAGTCTCTACGACTTACAAATTAACTCCCACCGACCTAAAGTCTTCGACCTAACACGTGATACGACTTAGCATATGCGCGCATCCTCACGTCCTACGACTTAACAGCTTTGCCGACCTAGCAAAGTTATGACCTAACCAAGATGCGACTTAACTGGGTTACGACTCAACTCCTAAGTCGTCTACGACTTAACTCAGCACATGTGCACGCGAACCAGAACTCAACGAGTTACGACTTAACTACGCGCGACCTAGCAATGGTTCCGTCCTAACGACTTAATAACCATGCGACTTAATAATGCGCATCCAAGCGACCTAGTAACAGCTCCGACCTAACACACCCACGCAACCTTACGACTTAACCAGGCTACGACTTAACTTCCTTAGGTCGTCGCCGACCTACCCCTTAGGTCTTTAACTCGCCAAAACTCTTAAGTCGTTAGCTCTTATGCCGTTAACTCTTAGGTCGGTCACTTACTAGAGTCGCCCAATTCTTTGAGTCGGTCATTATCTTAAGTCGTCTAAATCCTTAGGTCGTCTAATCCTATAGGTCGCCTATCTCCTTAAGTCGGCTACGACCCAAGCCTCAACATACGACCTAATTTCCCCACGACTTATCCCAATGCCTAGGTCGCTCCAAACCTTCCTACGACCTAAGACTTAGACTCTAGACGACTTATCAACAATGCGACCAATTGTCAACTGTTCTACGATGTTTCGATCCGTAAAAATACGGGTCGTTACATTCTCTCCCCCTTAGGAATTTCGCCCCCGAAATTCCAAACAAACAAAGCAATCAAAGACTATTCTGCACGCCTACCATCCATAGCAATCAACAAACCATGCATCCAATTCTAGCTTAGCGTATAGAATTCTAACACCAGAACAAGTTACAATATCGTGAGATGACACGACACCTTAGGGCCATACCTTGAAGAGTTCAGGATGAGCTGCCTTCATCCTCTCTTCCACTTCCCACGTACAGTCGTTATCATCATCACTCCATTGTATCTTGATCAACTTAACTACCTTCCTCCTAAGCTGTTTCGTGTCGGTTTCCACAACACGAAGCGGCTTACGAGGTCTCTTATCGACTGGATCAACTTTGAAGTCTTCACAGCTATCAGCAGAAACCACTGTATTCGAGTTGTGCACATACTTCCGTAGATACGATACATGAAAAACATTGTGCACACTCGACATCTTCTCCGGTAACTCCAATCTGTAGGCGAGCTTTCCAATTCGCTCGATAATCGGGAATGGTCCAACAAACCTCGAAGTCAGTTTTCCTTTCTTCCCGAATCGAATAACATTCTTCAGTGGAGAAATCTTCACAAAAACCATATCACCTACGTCGAATTCCAAATCCTTACGACGCTTATCGCCATAACTTTTATGTCGGTCTTGGGCTGCCTTCATTCGTCGCCGAATGATCTCTATACAATCCGAAGTCTGTCGAATCATCTCTGGCCCAAGCACCAGCTTTTCTCCGGTCTCTATCCAACATGTCTGAGAGTTACACGGTCTCCCATACAATGCTTCATACGGTGCCATACCAATGCTTGACTGGTAACTGTTGTTATATGAAAATTCCACCAAATGAAGGTGATCTTCCCATGATCCTCCGAAATCCAAAACACAAGCTCTGAGGAGATCTTCCAAAACTCTGTTGACTCTCTCGGTCTGACCATCTGTCTGAGGGTGATAAGCTGTACTCAAACACAACTCGGTTCCCAAAACTTCCTGGAAGCTCTTCCAAAATCCACTAGTGAACAATGGATCTCGATCGCTCACTATACTCTTCGGAATACCATGGAATCGAACTATCCACTTAACATACAATTCTGCCAACTTCGATGCGGTCCTAGTCGATCGAACAGGAATGAATCTTGCACTCTTAGTCAAACGATCTACAATGACCCAAATCCCTTCATTTCCCGTTCTGGTTCTAGGTAGTCAATCGATAAAATCCATCGACACTTGCTCCCACTTCCATGTAGGAACTTCTAATGGCTGAAGCAATCCACTTGGCTTTTTCTGTTCAGCCTTCACCAACTGGCAGTTCATGCACTTGGAAATAAAATTTCCAACATCCTTCTTCATACCTTCCCAGTAGTAGGTTCTCTTCATATCCCGATACATCTTATTTCCACCTGGATGAATTATTAGCTTCGAGTGATGGCTTTCCTTCAGAACTTCACTCCTCAATTCATCTATATCGGGAACAACTAGTCGTCCTTGCTTCCGAAGCCAACCCTCTCGATCGACCTCAAATCCTTTATCCTTTTCTGGTTCCAATCCAGATTCCAAATCACGGATAATCTTGACAATCTTATCATCTCGCTTTTGACTCTCGCCAATCCTTTCCACAAGAGTCGGTCTTATTGATAAGTTTGCCAACATCTCAGGTTCCAATTCGCATCTAGGTCTGAAGTCAAATCCAGCTAAATACTCGAGATTCTTCCATTCAGAAAACATGGCTCCCAGTCATGCATGTCTTCGACTTAACGCATCTGCCACTGCGTTACCTTTTCCCGGAGTATAATCTATACCAAAATCATAAGATGCTAAAAACTCTAGCCACCGTTGCTGCCGAAGATTCAAATCCTTTTGGGAGAAAAGATACTTCAACGACTTATGATCTGTAAACAACTCGAATCGAACTCCCAATAGATAATGTCTCCACATCTTCAGAGCAAAAACAATCGCCGCTAACTCCAAATCATGAGTCGGGTAATTCCTTTCATGCGGCTTCAGTTGTCGACTTGCATATGCAACAACTTTATCTCTCTGCATCAGCACTGCTCCAAGTCCAGTACCACATGCGTCGGTGTAAACCACCATCTCATCATTCCCACTTGGAATAGTCAAAACAGGAGCACTTGTCAATCGCTCTTTCAGGATCCAAAAGCTTGTTCACACTTAGTATCCCATCTGAACACTTGGTTCTTCTTCGTCAATCCTGTTAACGGTGCAGCCACCTTGTAGAAGTCTTTGATAAACCGTCGATAATATCCTTCTAATCCAAGAAAACTTCTCACATCGGATGCATTCTTAGGTCTAACCCAATCCTGGATTGCTGCCACCTTAGCGGGATCAACCGCTATTCCATTTCCAGAGATAACATGGCCTAAGAACCTCACTTCACTCTTCCAGAAGTGACACTTCGAAAACTTAGCCTTCAGCAGATGTTTCCGCAAGATTTCTAAAACAATACGCAAGTGCGTCTTGTGCTCTTCTTCAGTTCTGGAATAAATCAGAATATCATCCACGAACACTAGCATGAACTTACTCAACTGATCTCTGAACACTCTATTCATAAGATCCACAAAATATGTTGGCGCATTAGTCAATCCAAACGGCATTACCAGCCACTCAAAGAAACCGGATGGTGTCCTAAAAGCAGTCTTTGGCACACTATCCTTAGCCACTCTTAACTGGTGAAATCCCGTTGCCAAATCCATCTGAGAAAACACCTTAGCTTCGTGAAGCTGATCAAACAAGTCATCTATTCTCGGCAATGGATACTTGTTCTTCTTAGTCACCTTATTCAGCTCACGATAATCTACGCACAACCTCAGCGATCCATCTGCTTTGGTTGCGAACACAACTGGTGCACCCCACTCGGACACACTATGCCGAATGAATCCTTTCTGTAAAAGGTCATCAACCTGCACCCTCAACTCCTGCTGTTCCCTAGGCGTCATCCGCCTAAGAGGCATCACAACAGGTCTGGCTCCTTCAACTAGATCTATACGAAACTCGATCTCTCTATGCGGCGGTAACCCTTTGACCTCGTCAAAGACATCCTCGAATCCATTAACGATTGGCAACGATGACAGTCCATCCCGTGGAACAACCAGCGAATACATGAAGCTCATGAAGACGCCTTCTTCATGCTTTCATCGTATCACAATCTTTCGCCCCTCCACATTCTCGACTTTCACCTCCAACCTCTCACAATCAACCTTTGCCGCATACTTCCTGAGCCAGTCCATACCCAAAATAATTCCGAACCCCGCAAAGTTCAGAACAAAGCAATCACAAACAAAAGAGCAATCATGACTCGATACAATCAGACCACGGCATAGCATACACAAACAAGATGAACCCCCAACTGGATTAGTCACAACCAATGGCCTATCAACAATATCCGGTTCTAAACCCAACCGGCCTACAAGTTCATTACAAACAAAAGAATGCGACGGCCCAGTATCAAACAACACTCTAACTGGAACACCACAGATGGAAAGAGTACCCTGAACTACCACGCTCTTTCCTTTCTCTTCAGCGGTAGGAGCTTTCGAAGACGATGGAACAGCCCCCAAAGCATAAGCTTGCACAATCTGCTTGTCCTTTCGTGGTTCTGGACAATTCTTCCTGATATGCCCCGGCTTGTCACAGTTGTGACACTTCATCGGCACCTTCGGATTCTTACAATCCCTAGAGAAATGGCCCTTCTGCTGACAATTGAAGCAGGTCACTTCGCCTTTCGACTTCTTCTGGCCATCCTTACCCTTTTGCTGCTGCTGCTTCCTTTTCTTGTTTCCACCCTGTTGTGGTTTGGACTCTTCCTTGGTCACAGCAACAACAGATCCTTCCTTAGGAAACAGACTCTCATGCCTGAGAGCTTTCTCCACAAGCTTCTCAAATGAATCGTCCAAATGATCCACCAACTGCCTCCCAAGATAACTGTCTAAGCCTGTCACAAACTTTTCATTCTTCTGATAAGCATATTCAATATACGATCGGGCATACTTGGACAAAGCTTCAAACTCAGAAACATACTCAATAACTGGTCTTCCTCCTTGCTTGAGCTCCACAAACTTCTTGAACAAAACAGACTTCTGAGTTGTAGAAATGAACTTAGCTTCAAATCTGGCTTGGAATTGCTCCCAAGTAATCTCTTCCTCCGAAGTGTTAATGGGGATAGAGTTCCACCAATCAGAAGCTCTTCCTTGAAGCTGCCTTGATGCTAACTTCCTCTTAGTCGCATCATCGATTCCCAAATCACCAAAGATCCTTCTACAAGCATCTATCCACCTCTGGACTTCAATGGTTGATTCTGTTCCCAAGAAAACCTTTCCTCCAAGAGCAGTATAGTCCTTACACAGCTTAGCAAAATCCACCGGCTTTGGAGTTTGGACTTGAACTCCAACATCAACTGCTGTCCCCGGAACTGGTATCCTTCTCATGATCGAAGTCATCATAGCTTCGAACATAGCTGCATAATCAGCAATCCCTTCAGCAGCACGGCCTTCCCTAGCAGCTGGTCTCCCTCTTCGACTCATCCTTAATATCTATAAAAAGGAATGATTAGCACACCTAGAGAAACAACTGCATAAAGGACTCAAACTCTACTAAGCTACTATATTATATATAGTAATCATCCATCAAAATACAATTACGTCTCTCATACGTAGTTACATCAGCGAGTGTTGGGTAAAATCGATTAACCAAGGCTCTGATACCAAATGTGACGACCGCCCATAACCCCTGCACAGAACCTAGAGAAAATGCGCTGTAAAGTGTGCCAGGCAGCCATGAACGATTGTCAGGGTAAATTAAAAACAACAGAATCTATCGTATTACTCACAGCGCATGGACAAAATACAATAGAACATATACATAGTAAAGCTTCACAGAATAGAATCTTATCAATAAAACTTCATAATAGTTGAATACAGACATCAGAATAGTCAATACAACAAGCCTCACTACATAACACTCAGAGAAAATACAAACAGCGGAACACCCGGTACATATAATAAGAAGATAATATGCAACCCTCCAGCTCGTCTTCGATATCAACATCGTGGAAAGCAAGAACAGCACCTGTCACCTGCTACCTAGTCTGCCCGTCCCAAAATGGACGAACAGCCCAAGGCAATAAGAGTTAAAACATAAAGCCTTGAGTCAGACAACAGTCTTAGTGAGCAGTAAATTAACTAACAACATACCAAAAGAGCATAAAGGAAAAGGAATAGGAATACAACCCTCCCACTCCACCTCTTTCTACAGTGATAGCCCCCAGACACACACTAAGCAGAAGCAAACATAGCAGAGCACACAATTTAAAGTAAAGCAATTATCACTCGAGTCAAGGGCGATGTTTTCCAGGTACAAACCCCCAAGGCCTAAACCAAGATCAGATAAGCACCCAGAAGATACCGCTCTTGAGACCGAATGACGATACAACCAAACATCCATGACTCTGGCTATCACTGTTATCATTGCCTCGATATCATCATTAATTGAATGACCGGCTCATTCTTTCATCCGTCCGTCAAGGGCTAATGGAAACCCCGGTTCTAGACATAACTCTGCACGTCATCGTGACCCGTGCCTAGGACTATCGAATCTGCCCAGAGTACCTGACTACCCAATCAGTAGCCTTCAAGGACTATCGAATCTGCCCAACGTACTCTTGCTTTGAGCATGCTAGAACCTTCAACAACGATGATACTTCAGCCTTCTAGTTATCCTCCTCGACAACTATTCCCATACTAGCTCAAGCGCCTCTCGAGCCAACCATTATCCTCAACTCGAGCCATATCACCGAGTTATCAACATGCTTGGAATGATCCCGTCTGGATTAGACCAAGACTATCTCATATCATGCTTCGCCTCATCATAATCATAGCAAAGCTTCATCTCAACATCATCCTCAAATCTATCCATATGAGCTTCATCATCCGCTACATATGCCACGAGCAGCTTTTCCAATTCAAGAGCCTTTCCCTTAGCTTTTGAATCATCTATGACCATCTTGTCTAAATCAAATCATCAATCATCTAATTCATAGCAATCTATCAAATCAAACATTAATCCAAGTAAACAAGCATTCAAATATGATCTAAATAGACAATTATAACAATAATGGCAATTTCGTAATTAAAGAGTCGAAAGTCTAACAAGCATGAAATCATGAGCAATGTCTTTATAATCTTGATGAATGAACTTGCATAGGTTAACACTTAGTAAAATGGTTGTCAAATCATCATAAACAACGGATCTATATGGATCTATACTTAAGTTTACAAAGATGCATGAAAATCACTACTTTAACACAAAATCAAGCCAACGATCCGATATGCTCCTTTGGATCCGTGTGAGAGGTAATCACCACTCACCAAATCACCTAAACAACCCGAGAGCAACACACTTCAGATCTGGACAGCGAAGGATCTAACTCGATCTATCACGAATCCGCTTCAAACGACGAAATCTCTCTTCGAAGGATGAAGACCTTCAATCTAAGCTCTTCAATCTTCGATTTGGATGGATGGAATCACTAGATTAGATTGGAGAAAAGAAGTGAAGAAGTGTAGAAGTCGAGCTCTCAAAATGGCAGCACTTCGTTGCTTCGAAATCCGGATCCCAAAAAGTGAGAAAATGGCGTGTATTTATAGGCTGAAAACTTAGGTCGTCTGCCTCTATAAGTCGTCTCCGACTTATCCCTTTCTCCGACCTACGACTCAACAGACCCAAGTCTCTACGACTTACGACTTAACTCCCACCGACCTAAAGTCTTCGACCTAACACGTGATACGACTTAGCATATGCACGCATCCTCGCGTCCTACGACTTAACAGCTTTGCCGACCTAGCAAAGTTATGACCTAACCAAGATGCGACTTAACTGGGTTACGACTCAACTCCTAAGTCGTCTACGACTTAACTCAGCACATGTGCGCGCGAACCAGAACTCAACGAGTTACGACTTAACTACGCGCGACCTAGCAATGGTTCCGTCCTAACGACTTAATAACCATGCGACTTAATAATGCGCATCCAAGCGACCTAGTAACAGCTCCGACCTAACACACCCACGCAACCTTACGACTTAACCAGGCTACGACTTAACTTCCTTAGGTCGTCGCCGACCTACCCCTTAGGTCTTTAACTCGCCAAAACTCTTAAGTCGTTAGCTCTTATGCCGTTAACTCTTAGGTCGGTCACTTACTAGAGTCGCCCAATTCCTTGAGTCGGTCATTATCTTAAGTTGTCTAAATCCTTAGGTCGTCTAATCCTATAGGTCGCCTATCTCCTTAAGTCGGCTACGACCCAAGCCTCAACATACGACCTAATTTCCCCACGACTTATCCCAATGCCTAGGTCGCTCCAAACCTTCCTACGACCTAAGACTTAGACTCTAGACGACTTATCAACAATGCGTCCAATTGTCAACTGTTCTACGATGTTTCGATCCGTAAAAATACGGGTCGTTACATTTCATATGACCCAATATTATATATGCAGTGTCATGCCCAAAAATGTTGTATGCTAACCAATATGTGCTAGCAGTTTTCATACATCCATCAATCATTCACCCATTCATACATTCAACAATTTAATCAGTCACACTTGTAATTATTTCAAGTCAGTTTCATTCAGAGATATATCCTTAGCTAAAGCATAGATATGAGCATTTTAGGAAGTGAAATGCCACTGTGGTTCCCCAGTAATAAGGTTCTCACAATCAATCCACACATTAAAGTGTGTTTGCTTGTTACTCAACCCTATTTCCAAAGAATACTTACTGATGGATTAAGACTCAGCACATGGAAATTCCATTGCACCCTAACCATCTTTTCAGTTGCAAGACATAAGCCAGAGAACCCCTTCCTCTTACTGCCTTGCACCCTACTTTCCTTATTAATTCATGCTTTAACTAAAAATATTTCTCAAGTTCATAAACATATAAATAAATCAATTGTTATTCCTTCATTAAATTATCATATATAAACAAGCATAGATTAAGTGACAACAAAGCAATGAAAGTCACAAAATCTCAGAAGCAACAGAAAATTGCTAAACTAAAAATGCAAGCAAAGCATCAAACAGAAATTAAAATAACTAAAGGTTAAATGGATGCCTTTCATAGGTCTTAATGCCTTGCCAAGTGAGGGTTTACTCACCATAGTTCTCCTTCCCAAGTCTTGGTTCAGGCCTGCCATTGATTTTCTAAACTGTTGCCTATTTTTTTCTAATTTTGTTTTCTGGTCTAACATGTAACCGTAGGAGATAATGATGTATATAAGGGAGTTACTAGGGTTTTAAGGTTAGTTAAGTAATTTATTTTTATCAGAAATCCCATCACCATTTCTGGTTTCACCCAACTGTTCACCCTCTCCACTTTCCTTTCCCACCATTTCTTTTTTTTCCTTGTCTTGGCCACTTTTGGTAAATTTCTTCACATACTATATGCATGACTCTGGCTTGGGCATTGTTTGTCTTTTCTGGTTTTAATCATGCATATATAAGCTTATTTGTATAACCAGCTATGTGTGTGTATTAATCAAATATTTTGCACATCTTATATAATATATATTCATGCATTTCCTACCTACACAAGCAACTATGCTCCTATTTAATCTATGGAAATTAAGACTAAAAACTGCCTGAGTTATTTATGTATTGTAACTAGGCTAATGTGTACACACTAACAAGTCATGTACTCATATTTTTTTTATATTTATTTACAAGGCCTTTACTCACAAAAGTGCCTTGTTCATGTAGCTGACTAAAACAGTGTGCACATGCACAAGAGCATGCACACTCACTCACACACACAAGTATTTTTAGAGAAAAAGTTTTATTTTAACTAACTGTCTTTCTTTTATAAAATATTCAAAATACATATATATATTTTTTATATGCTTGCCTAACTATGGGCTGTCACATACACCCCTCCTTTAAGAAATTGTGTCCCACAATTTAACATCTTATTCCTGTGTTAGTCATATATCAAAACCATCATAAACACATACTCTTAATTCAACCAAAGCACACATCAAGCAAGCACATTCAACACTGAATACTATGTTTAACTAACTGAATACAAGCATAAATGATAAATTACCTCTAATCTAATTGTCAGTTGCAAATAGTTGAGGGTACTGGACTTTTATCTTGTCCTCAACCTCCCATGTGCAATCATTAGGGTCTAGACTCCACTGCACCTTTACCAATTTGATGGTCTTGTTTCTCAATTTCTTATCTTCTTTAGCTACAATGCCCACTGGCTTCTTCTCATACACCAAGTCTGGTCTGACTTCCACTTTGTTTTGTGACTGAATCACTGATGCTTCATCATGTACACATTTTCTCAATTGTGATACATGAAATACATTGTGTATTCCACTCATTTCTTCTGGAAACTTCAACTTGTAAGCCATCTTGCCTATTCTTGCAATGATTTCATATGGTCCTATATATCTTGGTGTTAGCTTCCCTGCCTTGCCAAATCTCAACACCTTCCTCATAGGTGAAACGTTCAAGTACACATAATCTCCTAATTCAAGTTCAAGTGGCTTCCTTCTCCTATATGCATATGATTTCATTCTATCCTGTGCTGCCTTCATTCTCTGTCTGATCAGTGTGATCTTATCATTTGTTTCTTTCACATGATCTGGTCCTAACATCACCTTATCACCTACCTCTAGCCAGCAAGCAGGTGACAAACAAGGCCTCCCATATAGAGCTTCATAGGGTGCCATCCCTATACTACTCCGGTAGCTGTTGTTGTAAGCAAATTCTGCTAAATGAAGGTAGTCTTCCCAATTACCACCATGATCAAGTACACAAGCTCTAAGTAGATCCTCCAAGAATTTATTAACCACTTCTGTTTGACCACCAGTTTGGGGATGGTAGGCTGTGCTCAAGCACAACTCAACCCCCATTTCCTGTTGAAAGCTACTCCAGAACTTTGATGTGAATATGGTGTCTCTGTCACTAATGATAGTGGTAGGAACTCCATGTAGCTTCACTATTTCTTTCATGAAAACTTGTGCCAGTTTTGGTGCATTCCTATCACTCCTCACTGGTATGAAATGTGATGATTTAGTCAATCTATCTACCACCACCCAAATACTGTCATTACCACTCTTTGATCTTGGCAAGCCATCAATGAAATCCATTGATACGCTTTCCCATTTCCATCTTGGAACTTCCAGAGGTTGCAACAGTCCACTGGGTCTTTGGTACTCAGCCTTGACTTGTTGGCAAGTCATAAATTTTGCCACATATTCACCCACACTCCTCTTCATTCCTTTCCACCAATAGCTCCTCTTTAGATCATGATACATTTTAGTAACACCTGGATGTATGGTGTACTTAGACTTGTGATGGACATCCATGATCTTTCTTTGTAGTGCTTCTGTGTTAGGTACACACAGTCTTCCCTTGTATCTTAAAAATCCTTTTTCATCCAATTCAAACTTGTCATGCTTTGAACCATTCCTCAACAATTCCTTCTTCTCTCTTAGGGATGCATCCATGTCTTGAGACTGGTTCACTTCTTCCACTAAGTCTGATTTTATTGTGATGAGGCTGAGCTTGCCATAGTGCTCCATGTCCTCATCTAACACCATAGTTTGCTCTCTCATGCTTTCCAGTTCTACATCAGTTAGTGTTAATAGCATTTTAAATTCCTCCATCATCAGTGTGGCCAACTTGGCATGTTGCCTACTCAATGCATCTGCCACTCTATTTGCTTTCCCTGGTGTGTACATAATGTCCAAATCATAGGCAGCAAGGAATTCCACCCACCTATGTTGTCTCATGTTCAAATCTTTTTGAGAAAATAAGTATTTCAAAGCTTTGTGGTCAGTATAAAGCTCAAACTTTGCTCCTAATAGGTAGTGTCTCCAAAGCTTTAATGCATACACCACATCTGCCAATTCCAAGTCATGTGTTGCATACTTGGTCTCACTTGGTTTCAGTTGCCTTGATGCATAGGCTATTACTCTACCATCTTGCATAAGAACAGCTCCTATACCTGACCCACATGCATCAGTGTACACTACCAGCTTATCATTGTCTTCTGGAATTTTCAGCACTGGTGCTTCCATCAATGCCTTCTTCAATTGGTTGTATGCCCCTTCACACTTTTCAGTCCATAGGAAAGGCTGGTCTTTCCTTGTTAGCTTGGTTAATGGGGTTGTTATTTTAGCAAAGTCTTTTATAAATCTTCTGTAATATCCAGCCATGCCCATGAATGATCTTATCTCAGTAACACTGCTTGGTTTCTTCCATGCTTGCACTGCCATGACCTTACTAGGGTCTACTGAAATTCCTTCTTGAGAAATTATATGGCCTAAGAATTTTATTTCATTCTTCCAGAAAGAACACTTTGCAAACTTGGCTTTAAGGCCTTGTTGCCTTAGTCTACTTAGTACCATGTGCAGATGTTTCTCATGTTCATTAGCTGATTTAGAGTATATTAATATATCATCAATGAAAATCAGTACAAATTTATCTAAATAATCTCTAAAAATCCTATTCATTAAATCCACAAAATAGGATGGTGCATTGGTCAAACCAAATGGCATTACTAAGTATTCATACAAGCCATGCCTGGTATCGAAAGCTGTATACTTTATACTTTCTTCTTCCACTTTCATTTGATGGAAACCAGATGCTAAGTCAAGTCTGGAAAATACCTTAGCACCATTTAATTGATCAAAAAGATCATCAATTCTAGGTAGAGGGTATTTGTTTTTGATGGTGACTGAATTTAGTTCCCTATAGTCTATGCACATTCTCAAGGAACCATCATGCTTCTTAACAAATACTACTGGTGATCCCCAATTTGAACTGCTAGGCCTAATGAAGCCTTTTTGTTCTAATTCTTCTAATTGTTTCTTCAACTCAATCAGTTCCTTAGGACCCATTCTGTTTGGTTTCTTAATGACAGGGCTTGTTCCTGGCTTAAGTCTTATTTGAAATTCTACTGGTCTATTATGAGGAATGCCATTCACTTCACCAAACACATCAGTGTATTGGTCAACTATGGGTATCTTCTCTAGGCTTGATTCAACCTCACCATTGTTCAAGTTGAACATCCTGCCCATACCCCTATCTATGGCTGCCTCATACATGACCAAAACTCTTTTGCCATCAGGAAGTTGTAATGAGATTGTGGAATTTTCCAAGTTAATGATAGCACAAAAACCCTTTAACCAATCCATTCCCAGTATAATATCCAACTTAGGGTAATTCAACACATATAGTTCTGAAATAAAGGTGTGACCACCCATACATAATTCTACTTGCATGCATTTCATATTTGTAATGCAGGAACTACCTATAGGACTATTAACATGTAATGGCTTATCAACAAAAACACATGTTAACCCTAGTTTCTGAACTATGTCACATGAAATAAAAGAGTGTGTAGCTCCTGTGTCATAAATAACTGATATGGGTATGCCTTTAATGAATAATATACCATCCACTTGGCTAGGTGCTTCCATGGCCTTGCCCTTCCCTTCAAGTACATTGCCATTTCTGGACACTGCCTTTTCATGTGCCCCTCTTTACCATAGTTGTAGCACCTAAGAACAGTTGACTTGGGTGCTTGGCATTTGGTCTTTATATGGCCTTCCTTCCCACAGTTGTAACAGATCACTTTAGGTTTATTAATGTCAGAGCTTGCCAACTTACTTCCTTCTTTGTTCATTGCTTCTCCCTTCTTCTTCTCATATGGGTGTGCTCTATTCTTCCCTTTCTTGTTATTCCTGAAATTCTTAAATTTTTCTCTGGCATTGTCATGCTGCTCAAATGATAATGTCAAGTCCATAACTTGATCAAAGGTTCTGTCTTTGTATGGTAACATGGCTCTACTCAATCCAGCATTTAATCCCTGAATGTACCTTGCATTCCTTGAAACTTCATCTGGGATTAGTACTGCCCCATACTTGGACAACCCTTCAAATTTCTGAGTGTATTCAGTGACACTCATAGATCCTTGCCTCAACTTGATAAACTCCTCAAGTAATGAAGCTTTTGCTGAGGCTGGGACAAATCTGGCTTCTAACATTTCTTTGAACTGATTCCATGTGATCTCTTGCTCTTGCCTGCCTGCAATGATCACTTCCCACCAATCCAAAGCAAGGCCTTTTAGTTGTCTTGAAGCTATTTTCCTTCTTCTCTGGTCATTTACCTGCATATCTGCAAAGATCCTCTCCACTGTTCTTAACCATGTCTGGACACCCATGACACTTTCTGTGCCATCAAAGCTACTGCCTCCTAAGTGTGTGTATGTTTTAAGCAACTTGGACAGCTCCTCATGAGGATTATCTACCCTAGGTGCCATTCCATCCCTCAGTACTCTAACAAAATCTTGCATGTTAATCATTGGGGGACCAGTGGCCATTCCAGTTGCCTGTTCAGCATTATCAGAAGATTGATCATTCTCCCTTTCTCCAGCAGCCTGGGGATTGATCCTAACTGCTCTGGGCCTCTATTGAACATTTCTAGTATGGTTAGTTCTAATTCTTATTTACTTCACTTTTAAACTAGCAGTGAACTCATTCATACATAATAAGTAAAACAACCAATGCAAACAACAAACAGTACAAACAATGCACACAGATTCAACCAAGTATTTGTATTGGCTATGTATTTAATAACATAGCTCTGATACCAACTGAAGCAACCCTCCCTAACTTTCCATTTTATTTGAATTACTCAATTTAGTTTATGCTAAATTCAGGGTTACTTACTTCCAAGACCAACTATTTTCTTTCTTTTATAAGATTTTTTTATTTATTTCCCAAGATCCAATTTGATCAATATAGAAATATTGATATACTTCTTTGTAAAAACTATTTGTATGTACATATAAACATACAAATCATTTTAATTCTAATATCAGAGTTTTTTTTGAATAAAGAATAACTCGGTTTATTTTAAACTGAAATACCTATGTTTTAGCCACAGTAAAAAGAATTGGGAAAGACCCTCTCCCATTTGAATCTTTGTGCAAATTTACTAACCAATTCCTGTTTGTTTATTTGTGTTTGACAATTGTATATTTAATAAAACATGTGAATTGACTCATGACATTTAAAATTTTACAAGATTGTTTTTCAAATAGCAAAACAGGAGGTTGTGCATGCTTCTGTGCATCTGTGTGCACATAAACATGTACAAGTACTATTTACTACACCTAAGTTTTCAGGTTGATCAACTTGATTAGGTTAGATCCCTATACTGTCTTGTTATAATTTACTAGCTTTGCTCATTCATTTAAACATAGAACTCATGTAAATCTGGGTTCATACTTTTCTATGTCTTCAGATTTTCTGTCTATATGTTTATTCTCATTTTATAGTATTTACAGTTAATTTGTAAATGAGTTTTAATCTCTAAAGTAGACTAGTACATATGTGTATATTACTAGTTCCCATATGCCTCAGTTCTACTACTAATTTTTATTATTCAATTCTTGAAAATTGCATGTTTACAGATTATGATATAAGCTAAATACTTTTATCTTTTTCCACTGAGAATAATTCCATCACATAGTAATTTCTTTTAAACCATTCATTACATCACCCTCAAAGTTCAGCACAAATCCAATATTATTACAGAAAGTCTTCTAGCTAAAATAAAACATAAAGGACATCCTTCAGCAAACATTCATAGTTCAGTGAATTAGCAAATTTCTTCTTAGCATCACACATCTGCATCTTATCACTTAGCTTTCTCTTTTCCTGCAGATATCTTGAAATGACCCACTTAAATTATTTTTTACAGTGGCCATTTGAACAAGAAAATCTTTCATTCCAATTTTCTTTTATCCAGGATCTTTATGCCAATAAGAATATTGGTTTGTTTACATCATCTTAAACTTACATATGTGAGGATATATAAGCTACTTCCTACTTGAATCAGAGTACAGAGATTTGAGAGTAGAAATCTGTTTAAGTATTTCCTAAAGGAAATACTCTCTACATAGCAATAGTGTTTCTAAAACTATATTTTCAAAGTACACTTGGGTTAATGTGTGAGTATTGATTTTATGTCTCAAGACTTATCAATTTTCATAAATTTCTATAATTTTATTACTGTATAAACTGTGCCTTTTCTTGTGCATGTGTGTGTGCATGTTTCTGTGCATGTGTGTCTATGGGAAATTCAGGTGCTTTATATTTTTCCTTCTTGTTAACAAAATGTCTGATTCTACCCTATACTTGTGTTATAAAACAGAGCTAAAAACTTGACTCAAAACTCTTTAGTGCTGGCTTAACCCAGGCTCAAGAAAATGGCTATGTTAGCCCTATTCAGTTTGCACAATATCTCAACAAAACACATTTTATTTTGGTTTCTTCTCTAAGGCAGCTCATAACCTTATTGCCAGATTTTTCTTTACTTAAATATGGATTTTCTTAGGTCAGTTCTCTGGATATACATTCAATACATAAATCCTTTATTCTCAGATTTTTCTACCATTATAGCCTAACTGTTCATGAAGTTTAAAGTTCATTTGCTTAGCAAAGCATTCTTGCAAAGCAAAATACATAAGTACCAGCTGATACATATAAGTTCAACACTTACAAAACAGTCAATGACAATACATTGGTTTTCCTAAGCAACTTAAACAAAATATCTTAACATAGTTCAACATGAATATTTAATTTAACTTCAGCCAAGTCTTTAAAAATAGCATCCAATCTCTAAGCAGTTAACTCATCCAAAGCCTGATCAACAAAATTCCTATTTACCTGCATAATCACCATGAGCTGCCTCATACAAATATGAGACACCCAATGGTGCACAAACACAAAAGGGTCAGACTAATGTCTGGTATGAGTAATCTACCTGAAAACATGATTTTATATTAACTTTTATTTATATTCAAATACTTTGAATGAATTAAGGAACTCGGTATCATCCCTGTGCATGTTTTCTGTGTGGTATGTGCATTCATGTCAGTGCAAAACAAGTCAGGTATGATTCAAGTGGTTTAGTTCAGAAAAAGCAATCATAAGATTCACCAATAAAATATCATAAACCAATCAATGCAATCATCCATTCAGTCATCAAACCCCCTTTACAAATTTACTGGCCATCAGGGACTTTACCCAAGCCTCACCTGAACCTACTTCCATTGTTCACTATCAAATGTTATATGGTCTTTAGCTACTTTCTCTTTTTAAACACACACTGCCTGGGACATCTCTCTCTGTTAACCCAGCACACTCAGGCCCTTGGGTATAAACATACCATGTGTGAGCTTGCAATGTTCACCTTGCCAAGCTATATTTTGTAGCCCTAAGATCCAAAATCCTTAGTTAAATTACTAAGTGTTCATTTTCCCTTTTCATAATTGTGCTAACCCCTTCTATATCTCACTTTTCAATCAGAAGAAAATAAACAATTCAACCAACAAGTATTCGTCCAGAGATGGGTAAGTCATATTCTCAGAAGCAAACTTTTAATCATGAAAACAAATGTGATTTCTTAGTATATCATTTTTCCTGTGGGTTACAATGGATCCAGTTGTACACATATGGTCCTGAGTAATTTACTAGTTATCTTTTCTTACCTCTGGTTCAATTAGATTCATGATCTGGCTAAACCATAAGTATATTTTGATTTGGGTAGTTCATAAAACATAGAAGCTCAGCACATGTACAACATTGCACTCCTACATTTTATTTTGTTTTAATTAATATGAGACATAAGCAACAACACAATGTTGCAGCCCCATATTTCTTTCTATCTTCAGACCATATATCTACCACATGAATCCGGGGATTTTATAAACAACTTTATGAAGAAACTTATAAAAGAAATCATTCCATCTCAAAGCTAACCCATATCACAGATAAACATTTTAAAACATGAATCCATGACTCTTATCTTTCTGGATAAATCACAGTGAGGGGTTTTACACTTAAACAGATCATTAACAAACCAAAGTCATCAAATCATAAAACATAACTTGTAAAAGAAAATGAATGATTAGTTTAAATAGGCTGCCTCAATATTCAGGACTTAATGCCAAAGTTTTCAGTGAGGTTACTCACCTTAATCCTTCTTCTTCCTATGCTTTATGAACCCCTTTTAGTCTTCTGCCTTCTCCTATTTTTCTCTGGTTTATGCCTTATATTTTTTTTTCTTTAAGTGGTGAGGAACAAATGGGTATGATCTCACTACCCCAAGCCTCTTTATATAAATCCTGGCTATTACTAGGGTTTATGGAATTTACCCAATGTCAGTTCTACCCCATACAAAACATAGCCTGCCTTCAAGAAAATAAGAGGGTATGTGGTCCTTGTCTTCATTATCAGAAATAAGCCTCATTCTTTTAATCTTTTCCCGGGTCATGTTATATTCATGACTTCTTATTTCCTTAATTAAAGAAATTACTGGAAATGGATAAAGTGTTTGTTTAAGGACTCATGCCATTTCCATGTAACTTCTGTTTTCTTCCAGAAATTGGTTGACTGTATACATGTATAACACATGTATACCTAAGTCTTTTATTTTTCTTTCTTTCTTTAAATAATTTTAAGTTTATTTCTGCCTAGCTTTTATTTTCTTTGTACCATATTTTATTTAAAATAAAATTTTATCTTCATGCATATGTATTTCTAAATCAGTTATTTTAATTAATTTATTGATTTTTGCTAAATTTTATTACACAGAAATCTGTGTACATGTGTGTACACTGTCTTGTGCACATGTACATGTTTTAAACCATGTATCTGCAAATCAGTTTCCTATCTCTACCTTTTTAGTGCAATTTTAAAACAATTACAAACTACATTAAATCATGAAATTACTCACAAAAATCAGGGTTATCACACATCTCATGACCTGCTCCATAATACATATGAAACACCCATTTGATGCAAGCAACAAACAGGTCAGACTCATGTCCGGTGTAAGTAGAGTCACTTGTTAATGCATAAAGACTAATGAAATTTGTTCCATTATTATCTTTTCTGTTCTCAGTGGTTAAGTGTTTTATTCAAGGTAATAAATCTCCTTCTCATGTTCAATTTCACAAAGTGTTATTCCAGTGGTGTGTGTGTTGTTAAACAACAGGTGTGTATTCTTAGACTAACTTGTCATCAAAATCATTGGTTCAAAGAAAAAAACTATCAACCATCATACATACACACGGGTTGGTGCTAACACCCAAAACATGCACAATCATGCACAAACATGCACAAACAATATTCATGGTATTGAGCCAAAGTATCAACCCTGAGTCTACATGCTAGGACTCCCATATACTTCTAGCCTATTTACCCTTACATGTATAATCATTTCATGTTATTCTAAGGTCCAGTATTACATTCATGGTTGCACTGGTGCACACTGCCTGGAACTACTACCTGGTTTCCAGTGCACTACAAGCTATTTGGGCATAAACATGCCATGTGCAAACTCACAGCCCAACCTTGATGCAAGCCAACCACTATGTCATACCCACTTCCCTTATACCCAACCTGATAGAGGTGACCCACATCCTTAGTTTAATTACTAAGTTCTTTCATATGTCCCAATATTATATATGCAGTGTCATGCCCAAAACTGTTGTATGCTAACCAATATGTGCTAGCAGTTTTCATACATCCATCAATCATTCACCCATTCATACATTCAACAATTTAATCAGTCACACTTGTAATTATTTCAAGTCAGTTTCATTCAGAGATATATCCTTAGCTAAAGCATAGATCTGAGCATTTTAGGAAGTGAAATGCCATTGTGGTTCCCCAGTAATAAGGTTCTCACAATCAATCCACAGATTAAAGTGTGTTTGCTTATTACTCAACTCTATTTCCAAAGAATACTTACTGATGGATTAAGACTCGGCACATGGAAATTCCATTGCACCCTAACCATCTTTTCAGTTGCAAGACATAAGCCAGAGAACCCCTTCCTCTTACTGCTTTGCACCCTACTTTCCTTATTAATTCATGCTTTAACTAAAAATATTTCTCAAGTTCATAAACATATAAATAAATCAGTTGTTATTCCTTCATTAAATTATCATATGTAAAAAAGCATAGGTTAAGTGACAACAAAGCAATGAAAGTCACAAAATCTCAGAAGCAACAGAAAATTGCTAAACTAAAAATGCAAGCAAAGCATCAAACAAAAATTAAAATAACTAAAGGTTAAGTGGCTGCCTTTCATAGGTCTTAATTCCTTGCCAAGTGAGGGTTTACTCACCATAGTTCTCCTTCCCATGTCTTGGTTCAGGCCTGCCATTGATTTTCTAAACTACTGCCTATTTTTTTCTAATTTTGTTTTCTGGTTCTAACATGTAACCGTAGGAGATAATGATGTATATAAGGGAGTTACTAGGGTTTTAAGGTTAGTTAAGTAATTTATTTTTATCAGAAATCCCATCACCATTTCTGGTTTCACCCAACTGTTCACCCTCTCCACTTTCCTTTCCCACTATTTCTTTTTTTTCCTTGTCTGGGCCACTTTTGGTAAATTTCTTCACATACTATATGCATGACTCTGGCTCGGGCATTGTTTGTCTTTTCTGGTTTTAATCATGCATATATAAGCTTATTTGTATAACCAGCTATGTGTGTGTATCAATCAAATATTTTCACATCTTATATATTCATGCATTTCCTACCTACACAAGCAACTATGCTCCTATTTAATCTATGGAAATTAAGACTAAAAACTGCCTGAGTTATTTATGTATTGTAACTAGGCTAATGTGTACACACTAACAAGTCATGTACTCATTTTTTTGTATTTATTTACAAGGCCTTTACTCACAAAAGTGCCTTGTTCATGTAGCTGACTAAAACAGTGTGCACATGCACAAGAGCATGCACACTCACTCACACACACAAGTATTTTCAGAGAAAAAGTTTTATTTTAACTAACTGTCTTTCTTTTATAAAATATTCAAAATACATATATATATTTTTTATATGCTTGCCTAACTATGGGCTGTCACATACACCCCTCCTTTAAGAAATTGTGTCCCACAATTTAACATCTTATTCCTGTGTTAGTCATATATCAAAACCATCATAAACACATACTCTTAATTCAACCAAAGCACACATCAAGCAAGCACATTCAACACTGAATACTATGTTTAACTAACTGAATACAAGCATAAATGATAAATTACCTCTAATCTAATTGTCAGTTGCAAATAGTTGAGGGTACTGGACTTTTATCTTGTCCTCAACCTCCCATGTGCAATCATTAGGGTCTAGACTCCACTGCACCTTTACCAATTTGATGGTCTTGTTTCTCAATTTCTTATCTTCTTTAGCTACAATGCCCACTGGCTTCTTCTCATACACCAAGTCTGGTCTGACTTCCACTTTGTTTTGTGACTGAATCACTGATGCTTCATCATGTACACATTTTCTCAATTGTGATACATGAAATACATTGTGTATTCCACTCATTTCTTCTGGAAACTTCAACTTGTAAGCCATCTTGCCTATTCTTGCAATGATTTCATATGGTCCTATATATCTTGGTGTTAGCTTCCCTGCCTTGCCAAATCTCAACACCTTCCTCATAGGTGAAACGTTCAAGTACACATAATCTCCTAATTCAAATTCAAGTGGCTTCCTTCTCCTATATGCATATGATTTCATTCTATCCTGTGCTGCCTTCATTCTCTGTCTGATCAGTGTGATCTTATCATTTGTTTCTTTCACATGATCTGGTCCTAACATCACCTTATCACCTACCTCTAGCCAGCAAGCAGGTGACAAACAAGGCCTCCCATATAGAGCTTCATAGGGTGCCATCCCTATACTACTCCGGTAGCTGTTGTTGTAAGCAAATTCTGCTAAATGAAGGTAGTCTTCCCAATTACCACCATGATCAAGTACACAAGCTCTAAGTAGATCCTCCAAGAATTTATTAACCACTTCTGTTTGACCATCAGTTTGGGGATGGTAGGCTGTGCTCAAGCACAACTCAACCCCCATTTCCTGTTGAAAGCTACTCCAGAACTTTGATGTGAATATGGTGTCTCTGTCACTAATGATAGTGGTAGGAACTCCATGTAGCTTCACTATTTCTTTCATGAAAACTTGTGCCAGTTTTGGTGCATTCCTATCACTCCTCACTGGTATGAAATGTGATGATTTAGTCAATCTATCTACCACCACCCAAATACTGTCATTACCACTCTTTGATCTTGGCAAGCCATCAATGAAATCCATTGATACGCTTTCCCATTTCCATCTTGGAACTTCCAGAGGTTGCAACAGTCCACTGGGTCTTTGGTACTCAGCCTTGACTTGTTGGCAAGTCATGCATTTTGCCACATATTCACCCACACTCCTCTTCATTCCTTTCCACCAATAACTCCTCTTTAGATCATGATACATTTTAGTAACACCTGGATGTATGGTGTACTTAGACTTGTGATGGACATCCATGATCTTTCTTTGTAGTGCTTCTGTGTTAGGTACACACAGTCTTCCCTTGTATCTTAAAAATCCTTTTTCATCCAATTCAAACTTGTCAAGCTTTGAACCATTCCTCAACAATTCCTTCTTCTCTCTTAGGGATGCATCCATGTCTTGAGACTGGTTCACTTCTTCCACTAAGTCTGATTTTATTGTGATGAGGCTGAGCTTGCCATAGTGCTCCATGTCCTCATCTAACACCATAGTTTGCTCTCTCATGCTTTCCAGTTCTACATCAGTTAGTGTTAATAGCATTTTAAATTCCTCCATCATCAGTGTGGCCAACTTGGCATGTTGCCTACTCAATGCATCTGCCACTCTATTTGCTTTCCCTGGTGTGTACATAATGTCCAAATCATAGGCAGCAAGGAATTCCACCCACCTATGTTGTCTCATGTTCAAATCTTTTTGAGAAAATAAGTATTTCAAAGCTTTGTGGTTAGTATAAAGCTCAAACTTTGCTCCTAATAGGTAGTGTCTCCAAAGCTTTAATGCATACACCACATCTGCCAATTCCAAGTCATGTGTTGCATACTTGGTCTCACTTGGTTTCAGTTGCCTTGATGCATAGGCTATTACTCTACCATCTTGCATAAGAACAGCTCCTATACCTGACCCACATGCATCAGTGTACACTACCAGCTTATCATTGTCTTCTGGAATTTTCAGCACTGGTGCTTCCATCAATGCCTTCTTCAATTGGTTGTATGCCCCTTCACACTTTTCAGTCCATAGGAAAGGCTGGTCTTTCCTTGTTAGCTTGGTTAATGGGGTTGTTATTTTAGCAAAGTCTTTTATAAATCTTCTGTAATATCCAGCCATGCCCATGAATGATCTTATCTCAGTAACACTGCTTGGTTTCTTCCATGCTTGCACTGCCATGACCTTACTAGGGTCTACTGAAATTCCTTCTTGAGAAATTATATGGCCTAAGAATTTTATTTCATTCTTCCAGAAAGAACACTTTGCAAACTTGGCTTTAAGGCCTTGTTGCCTTAGTCTACTTAGTACCATGTGCAGATGTTTCTCATGTTCATTAGCTGATTTAGAGTATATTAATATATCATCAATGAAAATCAGTACAAATTTATCTAAATAATCTCTAAAAATCCTATTCATTAAATCCACAAAATAGGATGGTGCATTGGTCAAACCAAATGGCATTACTAAGTATTCATACAAGCCATGCCTGGTATCGAAAGCTGTATACTTTATACTTTCTTCTTCCACTTTCATTTGATGGAAACCAGATGCTAAGTCAAGTCTGGAAAATACCTTAGCACCATTTAATTGATCAAAAAGATCATCAATTCTAGGTAGAGGGTATTTGTTTTTGATGGTGACTGAATTTAGTTCCCTATAGTCTATGCACATTCTCAAGGAACCATCATGCTTCTTAACAAATACTACTGGTGATCCCCAATTTGAACTGCTAGGCCTAATGAAGCCTTTTTGTTCTAATTCTTCTAATTGTTTCTTCAACTCAATCAGTTCCTTAGGACCCATTCTGTTTGGTTTCTTAATGACAGGGCTTGTTCCTGGCTTAAGTCTTATTTGAAATTCTACTGGTCTATTATGAGGAATGCCATTCACTTCACCAAACACATCAGTGTATTGGTTAACTATGGGTATCTTCTCTAGGCTTGATTCAACCTCACCATTGTTCAAGTTGAACATCCTGCCCATACCCCTATCTATGGCTGCCTCATACATGACCAAAACTCTTTTGCCATCAGGAAGTTGTAATGAGATTGTGGAAGTTTCCAAGTTAATGATAGCACAAAAACCCTTTAACCAATCCATTCCCAGTATAATATCCAACTTAGGGTAATTCAACACATATAGTTCTGAAATAAAGGTGTGACCACCCATACATAATTCTACTTGCATGCATTCCATATTTGTAATGTAGGAACTACCTATAGGACTATTAACATGCAATGGCTTATCAACAAAAACACATGTTAACCCTAGTTTCTGAACTATGTCACATGAAATAAAAGAGTGTGTAGCTCCTGTGTCATAAATAACTGATATGGGTATGCCTTTAATGAATAATATACCATCCACTTGGCTAGGTGCTTCCATGGCCTTGCCCTTCCCTTCAAGTACATTGCCATTTCTGGACACTGCCTTTTCATGTGCCCCTCTTTACCACAGTTGTAGCACCTAAGAACAGTTGACTTGGGTGCTTGGCATTTGGTCTTTATATGGCCTTCCTTCCCACAGTTGTAACAGATCACTTTAGGTTTATTAATGTCAGAGCTTGCCAACTTACTTCCTTCTTTGTTCATTGCTTCTCCCTTCTTCTTCTCATATGGGTGTGCTCTATTCTTCCCTTTCTTGTTATTCCTGAAATTCTTAAATTTTTCTCTGGCATTGTCATGCTGCTCAAATGACAATGTCAAGTCCAAAACTTGATCAAAGGTTCTGTCTTTGTATGGTAACATGGATCTACTCAATCCAGCATTTAATCCCTGAATGTACCTTGCATTCCTTGAAACTTCATCTGGGATTAGTACTGCCCCATACTTGGACAACCCTTCAAATTTTTGAGTGTATTCAGTGACACTCATAGATCCTTGCCTCAACTTGATAAACTCCTCAAGTAATGAAGCTTTTGCTGAGGCTGGGACAAATCTGGCTTCTAACATTTCTTTGAACTGATTCCATGTGATCTCTTGCTCTTGCCTGCCTGCAATGATCACTTCCCACCAATCCAAAGCAAGGCCTTTTAGTTGTCTTGAAGCTATTTGCCTTCTTCTCTGGTCATTTACTGCATATCTGCAAAGATCCTCTCCACTGTTCTTAACCATGTCTGGACACCCATGACACTTTCTGTGCCATCAAAGCTACTGCCTCCTAAGTGTGTGTATGTTTTAAGCAACTTGGACAGCTCCTCATGAGGATTATCTACCCTAGGTGCCATTCCATCCCTCAGTACTCTAACAAAATCTTGCATGTTAATCATTGGGGGACCAGTGGCCATTCCAGTTGCCTGTTCAGCATTATCAGAAGATTGATCATTCTCCCTTTCTCCAGCAGCCTGGGGATTGATCCTAACTGCTCTGGGCCTCTATTGAACATTTCTAGTATGGTTAGTTCTAATTCTTATTTACTTCACTTTTAAACTAGCAGTGAACTCATTCATACATAATAAGTAAAACAACCAATGAAAACAACAAACAGTACAAACAATGCACACAGATTCAACCAAGTATTTGTATTGGCTATGTATTTAATAACATAGCTCTGATACCAACTGAAGCAACCCTCCCTAACTTTCCATTTTATTTGAATTACTCAATTTAGTTTATGCTAAATTCAGGGTTACTTACTTCCAAGACCAACTATTTTCTTTCTTTTATAAGATTTTTTTATTTATTTCCCAAGATCCAATTTGATCAATATAGAAATATTGATATACTTCTTTGTAAAAACTATTTGTATGTACATATAAACATACAAATCATTTTAATTCTAATATCAGAGTTTTTTTTGAATAAAGAATAACTCGGTTTATTTTAAACTGAAATACCTATGTTTTAGCCACAGTAAAAAGAATTGGGAAAGACCCTCTCCCATTTGAATCTTTGTGCAAATTTACTAACCAATTCCTGTTTGTTTATTTGTGTTTGACAATTGTATATTTAATAAAACATGTGAATTGACTCATGACATTTAAAATTTTACAAGATTGTTTTTCAAATAGCAAAACAGGAGGTTGTGCATGCTTCTGTGCATCTGTGTGCACATAAACATGTACAACTACTATTTACTACACCTAAGTTTTCAGGTTGATCAACTTGATTAGGTTAGATCCCTATACTGTCTTGTTATAATTTACTAGCTTTGCTCATTCATTTAAACATAGAACTCATGTAAATCTGGGTTCATACTTTTCTATGTCTTCAGATTTTCTGTCTATATGTTTATTCTCATTTTATAGTATTTACAGTTAATTTGTAAATGAGTTTTAATCTCTAAAGTAGACTAGTACATATGTGTATATTACTAGTTCCCATATGCCTCAGTTCTACTACTAATTTTTATTATTCAATTCTTGAAAATTGCATGTTTACAGATTATGATATAAGCTAAATACTTTTATCTATTTCCACTGAGAATAATTCCATCACATAGTAATTTCTTTTAAACCATTCATTACATCACCCTCAAAGTTCAGCACAAATCCAATATTATTACAGAAAGTCTTCTAGCTAAAATAAAACATAAAGGACATCCTTCAGCAAACATTCATAGTTCAGTGAATTAGCAAATTTCTTCTTAGCATCACACATCTGCATCTTATCACATAGCTTTCTCTTTTCCTGCAGATATCTTGAAATGACCCACTTAATTTTTTTTTACAGTGGCCATTTGAACAAGAAAATCTTTCATTCCAATTTTCTTCTATCCAGGATCTTTATGCCAATAAGAATATTGGTTTGTTTACATCATCTTAAACTTACATATGTGAGGATATATAAGCTACTTCCTACTTGAATCAGAGTACAGAGATTTGAGAGTAGAAATCTGTTTAAGTATTTCTTAGAGGAAATACTCTCTACATAGCAATAGTGTTTCTAAAACTAGATTTTCAAAGTACACTTGGGTTAATGTGTGACTATTGATTTTATGTCTCAAGACTTATCAATTTTCATAAATTTCCATAATTTTATTACTGTATAAACTGTGCCTTTGCTTGTGCATGTGTGTGTGCATGTTTCTGTGCATGTGTGTCTGTGGGAAATTCAGGTGCTTTATATTTTTCCTTCTTGTTAACAAAATGTCTGATTCTACCCTATACTTGTGTTATAAAACAGAGCTAAAAACTTGACTCAAAACTCTTTAGTGCTGGCTTAACCCAGGCTCAAGAAAATGGCTATGTTAGCCCTATTCAGTTTGCACTATATCTCAACAAAACACATTTTATTTTGGTTTCTTCTCTAAGGCAGCTCATAACCTTATTGCCAGATTTTTCTTTATTTAAATATGGATTTTCTTAGGTCAGTTCTCTGGATATACATTCAATACATAAATCCTTTATTCTCAGATTTTTCTACCATTATAGCCTAACTGTTCATGAAGTTTAAAGTTCATTTTCTTAGAAAAGCATTCTTGCAAAGCAAAATACATAAGTACCAGCTGATACATATAAGTTCAACACTTACAAAATAGTCAATGACAATACATTGGTTTTCCTAAGCAACTTAAACAAAATATCTTAACATAGTTCAACATGAATATTTAATTTAACTTCAGCCAAGTCTTTAAAAATAGCATCCAATCTCTAAGCAGTTAACTCATCCAAAGCCTGATCAACAAAATTCCTATTTACCTGCATAATCACCATGAGCTGCCTCATACAAATATGAGACACCCAATGGTGCACAAACACAAAAGGGTCAGACTAATGTCTGGTATGAGTAATCTACCTGAAAACATGATTTTATATTTACTTTTATTTATATTCAAATACTTTGAATGAATTAAGGAACTCGGTATCATCCCTGTGCATGTTTTCTGTATGGTATGTGCATTCATGTCAGTGCAAAACAAGTCAGGTATGATTCAAGTGGTTTAGTTCAGAAAACGCAATCATAAGATTCACCAATAAAATATCATAAACCAATTAATGCAATCATCCATTCAGTCATCAAACCCCCTTTACAAATTTACTGGCCATCAGGGACTTTACCCAAGCCTCACCTGAACCTACTTCCATTGTTCACTTTCAAATGTTATATGGTCTTTAGCTACTTTCTCTTTTTAAACACACACTGCCTGGGACATCTCTCTCTGTTAACCTAGCACACTCAGGCCCTTGGGTATAAACATACCATGTGTGAGCTTGCAATGTTCACCTTGCCAAGCTATATTTTGTAGCCCTAAGATCCAAAATCCTTAGTTAAATTACTAAGTGTTAATTTTCCCTTTTCATAATTGTGCTAACCCCCTCTATATCTCACTTTTCAATCAGAAGAAAATAAACAATTCAACCAACAAGTATTCATCCAGAGATGGGTAAGTCATATTCTCAGAAGTAAACATTTAATCATGAAAACAGATGTGATTTCTTAGTATATCATTTTTCCTGTGGGTTACAATGGATCCAGTTGTACACATATGGTCCTGAGTAATTTACTAGTTATCTTTTCTTACCTCTGGTTCAATCAGATTCATGATCTGGCTAAACCATAAGTATATTTTGATTTGGGTAGTTCATAAAACATAGAAGCTCAGCACATGTACAACATTGCACTCCTAGATTTTCTTTTGTTTTAATTAATATGAGACATAAGCAACAACACAATGTTGCAGCCCCATATTTCTTTCTATCTTCAGACCATATATCTACCACATGAATCTGTGGATTTTATAAACAACTTTATGAAGAAAACTTATAAAAGAAATCATTCCATCTCAAAGCTAACCCATATCACAGATAAACATTTTAAACCATGAATCCATGACTCTTATCTTTATGGGTAAATAACAGTGAGGGGTTTTACACTTAAACAGATCATTAACAAACCAAAGTCATCAAATCATAAAACATAACTTGTAAAAGAAAATGAATGATTAGTTTAAATAGGCTGCCTTAATATTCAGGACTTAATGCCAAAGTTTTCAGTGAGGTTACTCACCTTAATCCTTCTTCTTCCTATGCTTTATGAACCCCTTTAGTCTTCTACCTTCTCCTATTTTTCTCGTGTTTATGCCTTATATTTTTTTTCTTTAAGTGGTGAGGAACAAATGGGTATGATCTCACTACCCCAAGCCTCTTTATATAAATCCTGGCTATTACTAGGGTTTATGGAATTTACCCAATGTCAGTTCTACCCCATACAAAACATAGCCTGCCTTCAAGAAAATAAGAGGGTATGTGGTCCTTGTCTTCATTTTCAGAAATAAGCCTCATTCTTTTAATCTTTTCTCGGGTCATGTTATATTCATGACTTCTTATTTCCTAAATTAAAGAAATTACTGGAAATGGATAAAGTGTTTGTTTAAGGACTCATGCCATTTCCATGTAACTTCTGTTTTCTTCCAGAAATTGGTTGACTGTATACATGTATAACACATGTATACCTAAGTCTTTTATTTTTCTTTCTTTCTTTATATAATTTTAAGTTTATTTCTGCCTAGCTTTTATTTTCTTTGTACCATATTTTATTTAAAGATAAAATTTTATCTTCATGCATATGTATTTCTAAATCAGTTATTTTAATTAATTTATTGATTTCTGCTAAATTTTATTACACAGAAATCTGCGTACATGTGTGTACACTGTCTTGTGCACATGTACATGTTTTAAACCATGTATCTGCAAATCAGTTTCCTATCTCTACCTTTTTAGTGCAATTTTAAAACAATTACAAACTACATTAAATCATGAAATTACTCACAATAATCAGGGTTATCACATATACCCCTCCTTTTAGGAATTGTGTCCCATAATTCTTGCATACTTAACTTAAGTATCATTACTTCAGAAAAATTAATTTTCTGATCTCAAAACCATTCTTAAGCCAACCACTTATTTAAACACTATGCATATTAAAACAGAAATCATAATGCATATTTCAATCAACACATTCATTAGTATATATTTATTTACCTTTCATTCAATCAAACAGTTGTGGATAATCATTTCTGATTTTATCCTCCACTTCCCATGTGCAATCATTTGGGTCAAGACTCCATTGCACTTTCACTAATTTAATTTCTTTGTTTCTCAATTTCTTGGTTTCTCTAGAAACTATGCCCGCTGGCTCCTTTTCATAGATCATTCTAGGATCAATCTGCACATCCTTAGAGGATTCTAGGATTGCCTCCTTATCATGAACCCATCTTCTTAGTTGAGACACATGAAAAACATCAAGCATTGCTCTCATTTCTTCGGGCAACTCTAACTTATAAGCTACGATTCCTATTTTTTCTAGAATTTTATATGGCCCTATATATCTAGGAATCAACTTTCCTTGTTTCCCAAACCTTAGAAACTTTTTCATGGGTGATATTTTGATAAATACATAATCTCCAACACCATATTGTACTGCCTTCCTTCTTTGATCTGCATATTTCTTTTGCCTATCTTGGGCAGAAGCAATTCTTTTTCTGATCAAAGCTATCTTTTCAGAAGTCTCCTTCACATTTTCTGGTCCTAAGACCACTTTTTCTCCAGATTCAAGCCAACTTGAGGGTGATGAACATGGTCTCCCATAAAGAGCTTCAAAGGGGGCCATGCCTATGCTACTATGATGGCTATTATTGTATGCAAATTCAGCTAAAAAGATATGATCCTCCCAATTTCCTCCCCAATCCAATACACAAGCTCTTAACATGTCTTCAATCAATTTGTTCACAATTTCTGTTTGGCCATCAGATTGAGGATGGTATGCTGTGCTTAAGCATAAATCAGTCCCCATTGCCTTGTGAAAACTCTTCCAAAACTTTGAATTGAAGATGATATCTCTATCACTTACTATAGTCTTTGGTATACCATGCAGTCTGACTATTTCCTTAATAAACAACTGGGCTAGTGTATTTGCATTTCTTTCTGATTTCACTGGTATAAAGTGGGCTGACTTGGTTAGCCTATCAACCACTACCCAAATACTATCATTTCCCCTCCTAGTTCTAGGCAAACCATCAATAAAATCCATTGATATGTCTTCCCATTTCCACTGTGGTATTTGTAAAGGTTGAAGCATCCCTGAGAGTTTTTGATACTCAGCCTTCACCTGTTGGCAAACTATACATTTAGATACATAGGTTGCCACTGCACTCTTCATACCACTCCACCAATAATCTCTCTTGAGGTTGTGATACATTCTTGTGCTTCCTGGGTGTATAGTATATTTGTTTTTGTGGTAAGCATCCAAGATTTCTTGCTTCAACTCATCAACTGCTAGAACACATATTCTTCCTCCTTTCTTCAAATGACCTTGATCATTCAACTGAAAACCTTCCATTGCCTTACCATTTAATATCTGAGTCTTCCTTTCAAATAAAAATGGATCTTGGTCTTGTAGCCTTACAACTTTATTCTTCAATTCTGATCCCAGAGTAATAAAACTTAATTTTCCCATTTCTACATTCTCACTGCATAAGCTCATATTTTCTATGTTATCACTTTCTATCTCTGAATCAATTAATAATGATAAAGTGTTAAATTCTTCTATCATTAATCTAGCTACTTTATCATGTTGTCTACTTAGGGCATCTGCTACTTTATTAGCCTTACCAGGTGTGTACAATATTTCAAAATCATATGAGGCTAAGAGTTCAATCCATCTTTGCTGCCTCATATTTAATTCTTTTTGTGAAAACAAATATTTAAGTGATTAATGGTCTGTATATACTTCAAATTTTGCTCCTAACAAGTAGTGTCTCCATAACTTAAGAGCATACACTATAGCAGCCAATTCAAGGTCATGAGTAGCATACCTTACCTCACTTGATTTCAACTGCCTAGAAGCATAAGCTATTACTTGATGTTGTTGCATCAATACTGCCCCAAGCCCTTGTCCACTTACATCAGTATACACCACCAAGTTTTCATTTCCTTCAGGTACTTTAAGAATTGGAGCTTGTACTAGTCCTTCCTTTAATTTCCCAAAAGCTTTCTCACACTCTTCTGTCCAAGTGAACACTTGATTCTTCCTGGTCAATCTGGTGAATGGAATTGAGATTTTTGCAAAATCTTTTATAAATCTTCTATAGTAACCAACCATTCCCATGAATGATCTGACTTTAGTGACATTAGTAGGCCTTTTCCAAGCTTGCACTGTAATGACTTTATTGGAATCTACAGATATTCCTTTTTCTGATATAATATGACCTAGAAAATTCACCTCATTTTGCCAAAAAGTGCATTTTGAAAACTTTGCTTTCAAGTCTTCCTGTCTCAATTTCTCAAATACCATATGCAAATGATTTTCATGCTCTCTAACTGACTCAGAATAAATTAGTATATCATCAATAAATATCAATACAAACTTATCCAGGTATTCTCTAAAAATCCTATTCATCAAATCAACAAAATAGGAAGGAGCATTTGTCAAGCCAAATGGCATTACTAAAAATTCATAAAGTCCATATCTTGTGTTAAAGGCTGTATACTTTATGCTTTCCTCTTCTACTTTCATCTGATGAAAGCCTGAAGCTAAATCAAGCCTAGAAAATATCTTTGCACCACTCAATTGATCAAAGAGATCATCAATTCTTGGTAAGGGATATTTATTTTTAACTGTGATTTTATTTAATTCCCTATAGTCAATACATAACCTAAGGGATCCATCTTGTTTCTTAACAAAGACCACTGGTGCTCCCCATGATGAGCTACTAGGTCTAATAAAACCTTTTTCTTCTAGTTCAACCAATTGGTTTTTCAACTCCATCAACTCCTTAGGCCCCATTCTAGTTGGTCTTTTAACTACTGGGCTAGCTCCTGGAATTATTCTAATTGAAAACTCAACTGGTCTGTGGTTTGGAACTCCTCTCACTTCACCAAACACATCATCATATTGATTCACTATGGGGATTTCTTCTAATGCAGGCATGGGTTTTTCATTAGACAATGTAGAAAGGTTGGCTATACTTCTATTCTTGTTTGCCTCACAAAGAACAACTATTCTTTGTCCATTAGAAACTTTCAATGATATGGTGGATGTCTCCATATTTATGATAGCCTTATATCTACTCAGCCAATCAACTCCTAAAATAATCCCTATGCCTGGATATTGCAAAACATATAGGTCTGACTCAAACACATGTCCGCCTATATTTAATCCCAGTTGCATACATATCATACCCAGAACACATGAACTACCTATAGGGCTTCTAATTAACAGTGGCTTATCAACAATCATACAGTTCAATTTTAATTGTTGTGCAATATCATGGGAGATCAATGAGTGTGTAGCCCCAGTGTCATACACTACTGCAAAAGGTATTGAGTGAATAAGCAAAGTATCTTCAACTTGACCATGCTTTTCAGCACTTGATCCCTCAGCTGCCTTGCCTTTTCCTTCCAAAGCCCCTAATTTTCCTTGCTTAAAATCTGGACAATTCCTCTTTATGTGACCTTCCTTCCCACAATGGTGACAATTGAAGGATGCAGGCCTAACATTTGTGCATCTATTCTTCATATGCCCCTCTTGGCCACAGTTATAACAAGTGATCTTCTTCTTAACTTCAGTAGCCCTGACTTCTTCTGGTTTCTTGGTGGAAGCTATGTCTGTTTTCTTCTTATCATAAGGGTGAAATTTACTCTTTCCCTTCTTGTTTTGGTTATTCTTGAATGCCCTGAAATTCTCTCTAGCTTTATCATGTTGTTCAATGCTCAGAGTCAAATCCAAAACTTGATCAAAAGTCTTGTCCTTGTATGGTAGCATGGCTCTACTAAGGCTAGGGTTCAACCCTTGAATATATCTGCCATTCTTAGCCTCCACAGTAGTGATGAGCACTGCACCATACTTTGCCAATGATTCAAACTTCTGAGTGTACTCAGTGACACTCATAGCCCCTTGCCTTAATTTGATGAATTCCTCCAGCAAAGACTCCTTAGCTGATGCAGGGACAAACCTACCTTCCAACATTGCCTTAAATTGATCCCATGTCACTTCTCCTTCAGGTCTTCCAGCTATGATAACCTCCCACCAATCCAAAGCTGCTCCTCTCAATTGTCTGGATGCAATTTGCCTCTTCTTTTGGTCTTCAACTTGCATGTCTGCAAAGATTCTTTCCAAAATTCTAAGCCAATTTTGAACTCCCATAACTCCTTCTGTGCCATCAAAAGTTTTGCCTCCAAGATTGGTAAAAGTCTTGAGTAGTTTGGAAAGTTCCTCATGTGGATTTTCCTACCTATTGCCTACTCCATCTCTTATGGCTCTCATGAATTCTTGCACATTCACCATGGGTGGTTCACTTGTTCCTACATTTTGATGTCTGGGTCCTACCATAACTCTATGGATATAATACTTAGGTTAGTTTGCTTTGCCTAATACTTTACAGATTAATTCATTTTAATCTATCACTATTCTGTTATAATAGATATTAATAGTGTAAACATTAACAAACAAAGCATCCAAAGCAGTCAACACTTTCATACATCCAATGCAAACAAGTTCATACAAAATTTTGCTATGTTATTTAACAACATAGCTCTGATACCAAATGAAATGACCCACTTAATTTTTTTTTACAGTGGCCATTTGAACAAGAAAATATTTCATTCCAATTTTCTTCTATCCAGGATCTTTATGCCAATAAGAATATTGGTTTGTTTACATCATCTTAAACTTACATATGTGAGGATATATAAGCTACTTCCTACTTGAATCAGAGTACAGAGATTTGAGAGTAGAAATTAAGTATTTCTTAAAGGAAATACTCTCTACATAGCAATAGTGTTTCTAAAACTAGATTTTCAAATTACACTTGGGTTAATGTGTGACTATTGATTTTTTGTCTCAAGACTTATCAATTTTCATAAATTTCCATAATTTTATTACTGTATAAACTGTGCCTTTGCTTGTGCATGTGTGTGTGCATGTTTCTATGCATGTGTGTCTGTGGGAAATTCAGGTGCTTTATATTTTTCCTTCTTGTTAACAAAATGTCTGAGTCTACCCTATACTTGTGTTATAAAACAGAGCTAAAAACTTGACTCAAAACTCTTTAGTGCTGGCTTAACCCAGGTTCAAGAAAATGGCTATGTTAGCCCTATTTAGTTTGCACTATATCTCAACAAAACACATTTTATTTTGGTTTCTTCTCTAAGGCAGCTCATAACCTTATTGCCAGATTTTTCTTTACTTAAATATGGATTTTCTCAGGTCAGTTCTCTGGATATACATTCAATCCATAAATCCTTTATTCTCAGATTTTTCTATCATTATAGCCTAACTGTTCTTGAAGTTTAAAGTTCATTTTCTTAGCAAAGCATTCTTGCAAAGCAAAATACATAAGTACCAGCTGATACATATAAGTTCAACACTTACAAAACAGTCAATGACAAACATTGGTTTTCCTAAGCAACTTAAACAAAATATCTTAACATAGTTCAACATGAATATTTAATTTAACTTCAGCCAAGTCTTTAAAAATAGCATCCAATCTCTAAGCAGTTAACTCATCCAAAGCCTGATCAACAAAATTCCTATTTACCTACATAATCACCATGAACTGCCTCATACAAATATGAGACACCCAATGGTGCACCAACACAAAAGGGTCAGACTAATGTCTGGTATGAGTAATCTACCTAAAAACATGATTTTATATTAACTTTTATTTATATTCAAATACTTTGAATGAATTAAGGAACTCGGTATCATCCCTGTGCATGTTTTCTGTTTGGTATGTGCATTCATGTCAGTGCAAAACAAGTCAGGTATGATTCAAGTGGTTTAGTTCAGAAAAAGCAATCATAAGATTCACCAATAAAATATCATAAACCAATCAATGCAATCATCCATTCAGTATCAAACCCCCTTTACAAATTTACTGGCCATCAGGGACTTTACCCAAGCCTCACCTGAACCTACTTCCATTGTTCACTATCAAATGTTATATGGTCTTTAGCTACTTTCTCTTTTTAAACACACACTGCCTGGGACATCTCTCTCTGTTAACCCAGCACACTCTGGCCCCTGGGTATAAACATACCATGTGTGAGCTTGCAATGTTCACCTTGCCAAGCTATATTTTGTAGCCCTAAGATCCAAAATCCTTAGTTAAATTACTAAGTGTTAATTTTCCCTTTTCATAATTGTGCTAACCCCTTCTGTATCTCACTTTTCAATCAGAAGAAAATAAACAATTCAACCAACAAGTATTCGTCCAGAGATGGGTAAGTCATATTCTCAGAAGCAAACATTTAATCATGAAAACAAATGTGATTTCTTAGTATATCATTTTTCCTGTGGGTTACAATGGATCCAGTTGTACACATATGGTCCTGAGTAATTTACTAGTTATCTTTTCTTACCTCTGGTTCAATTAGATTCATGATCTGGCTAAACCATAAGTATATTTTGATTTGGGTAGTTCATAAAACACAGAAGCTCAGCACATGTACAACATTGCACTCCTACATTTTATTTTGTTTTAATTAATATAAGACATAAGCAACAACACAATGTTGCAGCCCCATATTTCTTTCTATCTTCAGGCCATATATCTACCACATGAATCCGGGGATTTTATAAACAACTTTATGAAGAAAACTTATAAAAGAAATCATTCCATCTCAAAGCTAACCCATATCACAGATAAACATTTTAAAACATGAATCCATGACTCTTATCTTTCTGGGTAAATCCCAGTGAGGGGTTTTACACTTAAGCAGATCATTAACAAACCAAAGTCATCAAATCATAAAACATAACTTGTAAAAGAAAATGAATGATTAGTTTAAATAGGCTGCCTCAATATTCAGGACTTAATGCCAAAGTTTTCAGTGAGGTTACTCACCTTAACCCTTCTTCTTCCTATGCTTTATGAACCCCTTTTAGTCTTTTGCCTTCTCCTATTTTTCTCTGGTTTATGCCTTATATTTTTTTTCTTTAAGTGGTGAGGAACAAATGGGTATGATCTCACTACCCCAAGCCTCTTTATATAAATCCTGGCTGTTAGGGTTTATGGAATTTACCCAATGTCAGTTCTACCCCATACAAAACATAGCTTGCCTTCAAGAAAATAAGAGGGTATGTGGTCCTTGTCTTCATTTTCAGAAATAAGCCTCATTCTTTTAATCTTTTCCTGGGTCATGTTATATTCATGACTTCTTATTTCCTAAATTAAAGAAATTACTGGAAATGGATAAAGTGTTTGTTTAAGGAATCATGCCATTTCCATGTAACTTCTGTTTTCTTCCAGAAATTGGTTGACTGTATACATGTATAACACATGTATACCTAAGTCTTTTATTTTTCTTTCTTTCTTTAAATAATTTTAAGTTTATTTCTGCCTAGCTTTTATTTTCTTTGTACCATATTTTATTTAAAGATAAAATTTTATCTTCATGCATATGTATTTCTAAATCAGTTATTTTAATTAATTTATTGATTTCTGCTAAATTTTATTACACAGAAATCTGTGTACATGTGTGTACACTGTCTTGTGCACATGTACATGTTTTAAACCATGTATCTGCAAATTAGTTTCCTATCTCTACCTTTTTAGTGCAATTTTAAAACAATTACAAACTACATTAAATCATGAAATTACTCACAAAAATCAGGGTTATCACACATCTCATGACCTGCTCCATAATACATATGAAACACCCATTTGATGCAAGCAACAAACAGGTCAGACTCATGTCTGGTGTAAGTAGAGTCACTTGTTAATGCATAAAGACTAATGAAATTTGTTCCATTATTATCTTTTCTGTTCTCAGTGGTTAAGTGTTTTATTCAAGGTAATAAATCTCCTTCTCATGTTCAATTTCACAAAGTGTTATTCCAGTGGTGTGCGTGTTGTTAAATAACAGGTGTGTATTCTTAGACTAACTTGTCATCAAAATCATTGGTTTAGAGAAAAAAACTATCAACCATCATACATACACACAGGTTGGTGCTAACACCCAAAACATGCACAATCATGCACAAACATGCACAAACAATATTCATGGTATTGAGCCAAAGTATCAACCCTGAGTCTACATGTTAGGACTCCCATATACTTCTAGCCTATTTACCCTTACATGTATAATCATTTCATGTTATTCTAAGGTCCAGTATTACATTCATGGTTGCACTGGTGCACACTGCCTGGAACTACTACCTGGTTTCCAGTGCACTACAAGCTATTTGGGCAAAAACATGCCATGTGCAAACTCACAGCCCAACCTTGATGCAAGCCAACCACTATGTCATACCCACTTCCTTTATACCCAACCTGATAGAGGTGACCCACATCCTTAGTTTAATTACTAAGTTCTTTCATATGTCCCAATATTATATATGCAATGTCATGCCCAAAACTGTTGTATGCTAACCAATATGTGCTAGCAGTTTTCATACATCCATCAATCATTCACCCATTCATACATTCAACAATTTAATCATTCACACTTGTAATTATTTCAAGTCAGTTTCATTCCGAGATATATCCTTAGCTAAAGCATAGATCTGAGCATTTTAGGAAGTGAAATGCCATTGTGGTTCCCCAGTAATAAGGTTCTCACAATCAATCCACACATTAAAGTGTGTTTGCTTGTTACTCAACCCTATTTCCAAAGAATACTTACTGATGGATTAAGACTCAGCACATGGAAATTCCATTGCACCCTAACCATCTTTTCAGTTGCAAGACATAAGCCAGAGAACCCCTTCCTCTTACTGCTTTGCACCCTACTTTCCTTATTAATTCATGGTTTAACTAAAAATATTACTCAAGTTCATAAACATATAAATAAATCAGTTGTTATTCCTTCATTAAATTATCATATATAAAAAAGCATAGGTTAAGTGACAACAAAGCAATGAAAGTCACAAAATCTCAGAAGCAACAGAAAATTGCTAAACTAAAAATGCAAGCAAAGCATCAAACAAAAATTAAAATAACTAAAGGTTAAATGGCTGCCTTTCATAGGTCTTAATGCCTTGCAAAGTGAGGGTTTACTCACCATAGTTCTCCTTCCCAAGTCTTGGTTCAGGCCTGCCATTGATTTTCTAAACTACTGCCTATTTTTTTCTAATTTTGTTTTCTGGTTCTAACATGTAACCGTAGGAGATAATGATGTATATAAGGGAGTTACTAGGGTTTTAAGGTTAGTTAAGTAATTTATTTTTATCAGAAATCCCATCACCATTTCTGGTTTCACCCAACTATTCACCCTCTCCACTTTCCTTTCCCACCATTTCTTTTTTTTCCTTGTCTTGGCCACTTTTGGTAAATTTCTTCACATACTATATGCATGACTCTGGCTCGGGCATTGTTTGTCTTTTCTGGTTTTAATCATGCATATATAAGCTTATTTGTATAACCAGCTATGTGTGTGTATCAATCAAATATTTTCACATCTTATATATTCATGTATTTCCTACCTACACAAGCAACTATGCTCCTATTTAATCTATGGAAATAAAGACTGAAAACTGCCTAAGTTATTTATGTATTGTAACTAGGCTAATGTGTACACACTAACAAGTCATGTACTCTTTTTTTTTGTATTTATTTACAAGGCCTTTACTCACAAAAGTGCCTTGTTCATGTAGCTGACTAAAATAGTGTGCACATGCACAAGAGCATGCACACTCACTCACACACACAAGTATTTTCAAAGAAAAAGTTTTATTTTAACTAACTGTCTTTCTTTTATAAAATATTCAAAATACATATTTTTTTTATAAGCTTGCCTAACTATGGGCTGTCACAGACATGCATTAAACTAATACAAATCATAGAATTCAAGTTCCCCAAAGTAATACTCATGGACATAAGTAGACCTAAGATAGTTGGACAAACACATAGACATACATCATTCATTGACATAGTACTCACTCAAATTGTCTAATATAATTTACCTACAACTCGTACGCAGCATGACCAATAAAGTGTGTTTGATGATCCATAAAATACTGGAAGTCAAAAGTTGATCGGGCTATTCGAAAACATTGTCTCGTTCTACCTCGGTTATAATTCTCTGATACCTCCTGCAAGCTCTAGTAAATGTAACAAATGTACTTCTAACATCCAAATTTCATCTTCTTACCCTACATTCTGGATGGTTATTGTAAGCTTCGTTGACGGTGATCCAAAAATCTTCATCGACCTCCTCTGCCATATGCCTTGTATCAGCCTGAATATAATCTTCGATCAACACCAATAATCATGGGGAGTCCATGTCTGATTTTCCATTTGCAATCTTGTGAACCTTCCATATCAATACTTAGTGTATAAATAGTAATCATGGGGATACTAAAAACCAATCAATGGCCTCTGCAAATGGACATTGTAGCCATTATAGCCTCTGCAAACGTACACTGTAGCCATTGTTGTCATGTCCTTTCCAACAATGATCCTTGAAGCGGTTGCAACCAATGATTTATGGGTTTGGCATGCTTTCTTTGGAGTACCAAGTTCGTTAAACGATATAAGTGTTTTAAAACAGTCATACCTATTCTCTGAACTGTCTAACGGAATTTCAACGAACGTTACATATAAAGTTGGTAATGTGAGTTATGTGGAATATGGATCTTAAGGCTAGAATGAACACTAGAGGGGGGGTGAATAGTGTTTATAAGAAATTACTAAATCTTTTTGAGTTATTGTTGATTTGTACATAAATGTATGCAATATTCAGACACACATATAATCACAGAATCAAACACAGATGCAAAAATAAAGTAAATGCAGTAAAGGAAAGAACACACTGGATTTTATACTGGTTCGGAGTTACCCTACATCCAGTCCTGCACAACTAAGTACGGATTTCCTTTCAAAAGCAATTCAACAATTACAACCCTCGATTTCAAGGCCACGAGGTGCACCCTCTAGAATCATAATCCTCTAGGTAGAGATACTTGATTTCCGGGCAACAAGTTCACCCAATTGATTTCTCAAGGCTCCAATCACACCTTTTCTCGCTTGATTGATTTCCAAGGCTACAATCACACCTTTTACTCTATTAATTACAAAGAAAGCCTATAACTCTGAATAACACTGAGGATCTTGATGAGATAGTGATAGAGAATCAAACCAGAGATTATCTAGTTAGATTCAATGTTGATTTCGGCAGAGTAATGGTAAGAATATGTATAAAGAAATGTGGAAGAAGAAGAGAAGTGAAAAACTAGAAAATCTATTCTCAAATTCGTTGAAACTAACTCCTATTTATAGAAGAACAACAGCCATGTCTATTCATGAAAGGTTATGGCGAATAGACACTTCTTTTGAAATTCAAATTTTTGAATCTAACTGTCACTATGTCGACATGGGGTACTAGGGCATGTCGACATCCCAAAGCATTTTTTGAAGATTTGATTTTCTTTGAAAATAACCTTTATCTTATATTAAAAACTATTTAAACTTTATAAATATACTTGACTATAGATAAAATACATAGATAAATATGGAGAATAATATATATAAAATTATACTATAATTTTATATTTAAATCTAAGTATAAATATATTATAATTAAAAGATAGTTTAAAACAAACGAAGTTTAAAACAATAGTTTATTAAAAACAAAAACAAAGAATATTTTAAAGCTAAAACAACTTTTTGAAAATCATTTGAAAAGATAATTTTTAAGGCTAAAACATTTTGAAAAGCAGTTTTGAAAATCATTCTGAAGTAGTTTTGAAAATCATTTTGAAGTAGTTTTGCAAGCTTCTTCCTGTAGAATATCTCATCATATCAGGACTCGAGAACTTGTACAAAACTAGGATGTTCGTGGGTTTGTAAGCCACTTGTCGTAGGTTTGTAAGCTACTTGTCGTAGGTTCGTAAGCCACTAAAAAGGTAGAAATGGGTTCCATCTCAAAAGAAAAATGGAGTGAAGATTTTAGTGCTATTATGAAGTTTTAACATAATTCTAGACTCAATACTTATCTTGAAATCTTGAACTCTTGATAATCTTGATACTCATGAGTCTTCAATCTTGATATCTTGAATCCCTATACTGTACAGTCTTCATTCTTTGTACCTGCATGGTTAAATCCTGCATATACATATATATCTAAACTATAATGTTAGTATTTATATTTTATAATCTTATTCTAAGGTTGTTGTCATCAAAACCATCATCTCAAGGACTAACAATCTCCCCCTTTTTGATGATGACAACCTTTGTTTATAAAATATTACTTCTATCCTAATAACTCCCCCTAAATCTAATAACTCCCCCTTAATCTATGCCTAACTACCCTATTTTATATTTCACCCCCTTTGTCATCAACAAAAACAAACAAACTCTAAACTATATAACTCCCCCTCATTCTTGTACTCAAGTACTTGCATTAATAAACTATATAATAGAGTATATTAAGAAATAACTATACTTATAGACATGATATTCAATCAACGATTATAAATATATCAATGTATATTTATATATTCATCAATCCACACCAAGTGTCAATCAAACCAATCAAAACAAACAATTTCAATCAAAGCAATCAATTCAAACAAAGTAATCAAATTAAATAAAGCAATCAAATTAAACGTTACTAGGAATTTCCACCCATCCTTCTTCTCCGAAAATAGGGTCTGCTTTGATGGCATCCCAATTTTCAGTGTCATTTGTGAGAGAGACAGGAGGATGTGCTTCGTTATCATCCTTGTGCAGTGAAGAAATCATCCATCGAATTGCCTCGAAATGCTTTTCTTGCTCCTTGATCATCTGCATTTGACTCAATTCTAAGTGTCGCTGGTTACGAAGAATGAACGGAAGAATATTCTTGAATGAATTAAGAGTTTCTTCAAGATTTCTCAGATAAGTTATGAATTGGATTAGCCATTTTTGAAATTGTGAGAAGAATGAGAGATAGAATAGATAAGAAATAATATTCAGTAATGAATTCTGGAAGAAATGGGTATATATAGGTGTAGAAATTCATTTAAAATGAATAGACATATGGTAGTTATTCAAATTTCAAATTCAAAATGAAGTGTCATTTCTGACCAGTACATGTCAACATGGTTATAGAGGGTATGTCGACATGAGGCAGTGAAATTTGATGGTAATTTTGATTTTGTGAATAATTGTGTATATATATATTTATATAATATACTAACATTTATTCAAGAGATAACATAAGCTAGATAACAGAAAAGAAATTCAATTTCATTGCATAGAAGAGTGATACAATGATTAATCATAAACAACTACATAAACACTCAAATTAAAACAAACTTAAACTAATTCGACATGATATGAAAATATAGAACTAGTTAGAGGATGATGAAGATGAAGATAATCCAAGTTTCTTGCTGACTTTGGAGAAAAACTTGTTCATCTTGGATGATATTTTGTCCAACTTCTTACTAACGGATCTTTTAAGAACCCGTTGATTCTCAACAATAATCTTTTGATTTTTGAGAAGGGTTTTGTTGGTAGGATTGGAGGGATAATCAATACTTTCTAGGGATGTCTCACCTTCTTCTTCTTCTTCTTCTTCTATTTCCATTTCATCCCCTTTTTCTTCTTCTTCTTCCTCTTCCTCTTCCATTTCTTCATGAGCCAAACGCTCTTCTTTTTCGGCAAGACTCTCATAAGGTTGAAAAACATATGGGATTTTCATGAGAGAAATGTTTGAGATATTAAAAACTTTTCTTGAAATAAATTCTTCTCCTTTGAAATTTACTCCAAAATAGTTGAAAATCCGAGTAAGGTAAATTCCATGATATAAAGTTTTTTCTCCCATTTCAAAATTTTTAGGATGAAGTTCATCCAAAATAACTTACGCCCAATTGATATCATAATTTCCGAAAATAGTAAAAAGAGCTTTGCAAACTTTTGAGGTAGGATTGTTAAAATTCCCCGATCTTGGGGTCAAAGTATGTTGTAAATGAAGGTTAACAATTCTTGCTTTTGGACGAAAGTTTCGGTTTTTAAATTCAAAGTTTTCATCTCCTTCAAAAATATGATGAAATGTCTCACGATCATGTCATCGATTTGAAAACTAGAAAGATCCATTCCCGTGCTTTTGCAATTGAGAATGGACCCAAAAGATCACAATTCAAAACAATTTTAGTGCCTTTGACACTACTCCAAATTTCATTATTATTTCCTTCATAAAATTCTCGATTGAGATTTGCATAGAAAATTTTAACAAGATTTGGGTAACAAACAAAATCATTTTGAGAAGAATCAACAAGACTAAGAATTTGATTGTTTGCAAAAAGAGTATCAATTTCATAAGAAGCAAAATCTTGAAAAATAGCAAATTTTCCGGGATGGACTTTTCCATAATTAGCATAATTGATGTATGCTTTTATGGCCTCCGGATTATTGAGGAGTTTCTCTTTCAAGTTTCTGGAAAGTCTCATGGTGGAGGGGTTGCTTGAAGAAGCCATTAAAGTAGAGAGTGGAGAGCTTGAAGTTTTGAAGATAGAGTTCGAATTTGAAAATGAAAGTGAAAAGTTGTGATAAAAGATAGTGAATAAATAGATTTTTGAAAGACATGTTCTCTGGTCCAAAAGATGCCTTTTCAGAGTATTGAATGAAGTGAAAAGGTGGAGGGAAATTCAACCATTTGAATTCAAATTTTGAATTTCAAATTCTGGTACCTATGTCGACATCAGGGTAGGGACCATGTCGACATATGCCTGTGAATTTCTATGATTTATTTTTCCTAAGTATTCTAATATATATATACTTATTATTTTAATGTCTATATATATATCTGGAATATTATTAGAATTATAATATATTCCAAAAAATATTATTATATTATTAAAAAATAATAATAATAAAATTATAATAATAATAAAAAATAAATTTAAAATTCAATCAACACACCAATTCAAAATCAATCAATCATCAAATTCTAAGCATGCAATTTCAATCAATTGTATTATAAATGTGTACCTTTTTCTGAGTCCGTTTCCTTGAATTCGTTGAAGTCGTGAACTGCTATGAAACACAAATTTGAATTATCTATCTTCTGATCATCATCGCTTGAGGACGAGTCTGAGTCGTCTAGAGTAGCAGTAAATGAACGCTTCCATTTCTTTACCGAATCATTGTTTATAGGAGGATTCTGCCTATCTGGATACGGACAGTCTCTTTTCATATGGCCTGGTTCATCACAGTTGAAACATTTGACATTATTTGGCACTGCATTCTGATTTCCAGAATTTTATAGTTGTTTCTCTTGAGATTATTCATCTTTCTATATTTTAGGATTTTCCGAAAATTCCTGGTCATAAATGATATCTCTTCATCATTATCACTGTTCGAGTTTGATCCGTCGGTTAATGCATTGAATGCCATTGATTTCTTTTCAGATGCTTTGCTTTCTCTTCTCCCGATCATTTGGACTTCAAACGTCATTAGATTTTCAATCAATTCTTCTATCTTTAAGGTACTGATGTCATTTGCCTCTTCAATTGCAAGTGTCTTTTGATCCCATTCTGGAGTGAGAGAATTTAAAATTTTTCTGACTTGATCTTCTTCCGAAAATTCCTTTCCCAAGGATATTAAAGAATGGACAATATCCTGAAATCGACTATACATATCGGAAATAGACTCATTAGTATTCATTTTAAATAACTGAAACTGATTTGTGAGCATGCAAATTTTGGTCTGTTTAACTTTGCTTGTTCCTTCATGAGTAACTTGCAAAGTTTTCCAGATTTCATATGCAGACTTACAAACTGACACTCTATTAAATTCATTCCTATCAAGTGAACAAAACAGAATATTCATTGCTTTAGAATTATTTTGTGCAACAGCCTTTTGCTCAGTGGTCCACTGTGCAAAGTCAGTTGTGGGTTCAGAATATTCATTCTGTGTGATATTCCAAGTGTCTAATCCTACAGATTGTAAATATATTTTCATCCTACATGCCCAATATGCATAGTTACTGCCATTAAAAAGTGGTGGTCTGATAGTAGACTGACCTTCTACAAATGAACTAGTGTTAGAAACAGTACCAGTGTTGGTAGCCATTTAGAAAACTTTTCAAAATTCAGATTATGAAACTTTTGAAAACCTTGCTCTGATACCAAATGTGAGGAATTCGGAATATGGATCTTAAGGCTAGAATGAACAATGGAGGGGGGTGAATAGTGTTTATAAGAAATTACTAAATCTTTTTGAGTTATTGTTGATTTGTACACAAATGTATGCAATATTCAGACACACATATAATCACAGAATAAAACACAGATGCAAAAATAAAGTAAATGCAGTAAGGAAAAGAACACACCGGATTTTATACTGGTTTGGAGTTACCCTACATCCAGTCCCGCACAACTAAGTATGGATTTCCTTTCAAAAGCAATTCTACAATTACAACCCTCGATTTCAAGGCCACGAGGTACACCCTCTAGAATCACAATCATCTGGGTAGAGATACTTGATTTCCGGGCAACAAGTTCACTCAATTGATTTCTCAAGGCTACAATCACACCTTTTCTCGCTTGATTGATTTCCAAGGCTACAATCACACCTTTTCTCGCTTGATTGATTTCCAAGGCTACAATCACACCTTTTACTCTATTGATTACAAAGAAAGTCTATAACTCTGAATAACACTGAGGATCTTGATGAGATAGTGACAGAGAATCAAACCAGAGATTATCTAGTTAGATTCAATGTTGATTTCGGCAGAGTAATGGTAAGAATATGTATAAAGAAATGTGGAAGAAGAAGAGAAGTGAAAAACCAGAAAATCTATTCTCAAATTCGTTGAAACTAACCTCTATTTATAGAAGAAAAACAGCCATGTCTATTCATGAAAGGTTATGGCGAATAGACACTTCTTTTGAAATTCAAATTTTTGAATCTAACTGTCACTATGTCGACATGGGGTACTAGGGCATGTCGACATCCCAAAGCATTTTTTGAAGATTTGATTATCTTTGAAAATAATCTTTATCTTATATTAAAAACTATTTAAACTTTATAAATATACTTGACTATAGATAAAATACAAAGATAAATATAGAGAATAATATATATAAAATTTTACTATAATTTTATATTTAAATCTAAGTATAAATATATTATAATTAAAAGATAGTTTAAAACAAACGAAGTTTAAAACAAGAGTTTATTAAAAAAAACAAAGAATATTTTAAGGCTAAAACATCTTTTTGAAAATCATTTGAAAAGATAATTTTTAAAGCTAAAACATTTTGAAAAGCAGTTTTGAAAATCATTCTGAAGTAGTTTTGAAAATCATTTTGAAGTAGTTTTGCAAGCTTTTTCCTGCAGAATATCTCATCATATCAGGACTCGAGAACTTGTACAAAACCAGGATGTTCGTGGGTTTGTAAGCCACTTGTCGTAGGTTTGTAAGCTACTTGTCGTGGGTTTGTAAGCCACTAAAAAGTTAGAAATGGGTTCCATCCCAAAAGAAAAATGGAGTGAAGATTTCAGTGCTATTATGAAGTTTTAACATAATTCTAGACTCAATACTTATCTTGAAATCTTGAACTCTTGATAATCTTGATACTCATGAGTCTTCAATCTTGATATCTTGAATCTCTATACTGTACAGTCTTCATTCTTTGTACCTGCATGGTTAAATCCTCCATATACATATATATCTAAAGTATAATGTTAGTATTTATATTTTATAATCTTATTCTAAGGTTGTTGTCATCAAAACCATCATCTCAAGGAATAACAGGTAATGTTGAGCATCAAACTAGGTATTACCTTGTCGATGAAATTTACCCAAAGTGGAGAACTTTAATACAAGGCTTTAGAGTACCAAAAAATGACAAAGAGAGCTATTCCACTGAAAAAGTGGCAAGCTACAGAAAGAACATCGAACGTACGTTCGGTGTCTTACAAGCAAGGTTTCAGATTTTATGAAATCCTGCTCGATTTCATGACACAAGAGTTCTATCTGAAATTATGTATGCTCGTATAATAATTCATAATATGATTGTAGAGTCCGAAAGAGGTGGGTATAAAAATCAAAAGAATAATTACCCGGACATGTTTAAGGGTTCTAACAAAAGACCCGATAGAAACATAAACTCAATGGAATAATATGTTGCCATGGTACAATATATTGAAGATCAAGCTGCACACTTTCAATTGAGTGACCAGTTGGTGGACCATTTGTAGGCACACAGAGGAAGGAATAGTAGGAATCCTTAGGCATGCTCATAGCAGTTGTTTCTACAATATTACTAGTATGTTAAGTGTTTGCTAGTTTTTTTACTGTATTATTTTGATAAGGTTTTATGTTTGCTAGTTTATTTACTGTATTATATTTTAAGGTTTGTATGTTGACCATTACGTAATATTATTATGGAACTTGTTTAATAAAATGGTGTACGACCTTAATTCAAAATACATAACGGTACAATAAAATTATATTAAGTACAAAAACAATACACACATAAACCAAATGATATTTAGAGATACTACAGAGATTCAACCCAAGTACACACCAACCATTACAATGCAACCACATATCTAAAACTCATCCCTATACGTGGCACTTCTGATTTCGCTTCCGATGCCTCTAACTTTCTTATAAGTTTCCAACTGCTCGGTTACTAGTTCTTGATGTAAAGGAGAAAGCTGACTGAAATCACAAGTCATCAGTTTGATATAATTCTTCTCTTGCATCAAAGCTTTCTTCTTCTCATGGGCTTGTCTCCTGAACTCTCGATCGTCCATGATAGCCTTCTGAAACTCCATTTCGTTGCGGATTCTTTGTGTTGAAAAGTTGGCTATATGCTCTCTTGTTTCTCTAGCAGAAGTGTCTAAAGTTCCTACAAATCTAGAAAATTCTGTACTGCACTGCTTCAACTGAATTGACTTGTTTCTACCTAGAGGTCATCTGTCACTGCTTCCATATAGTGGAGATCTTCCTACGAACTTGGATCGCTTCCTGGAATTGAATCGGAGTAGTTCATTCTTCCGGCTTTGTTTTGTTGCTCGAACATGAAGTCGTTAGGATTCTTCCATTTCGGTAAACTAGATAGAAGCTTAAAGCACTCTTGGAATTTGAATGTTTGACCGTACTGTAACTGATAGGCCTTACGCGATTCTTCAATTTGTAGAACAAATCCAAAAGTGTATGAATATACAAAACTAGTCAAACACATTGCAATATCAAAGAAATTTAAAACAATATTTTCCTTACAATGTCATAAGGAGCAGCACCGCTTTGCTGCCTATTCAGCAATCTAGTAAGTATTTCCAAATAGTTTTGGCATGCGGCGTTCATAACCCGATAACCTCCTCTGAGCGATCCCCATATTCGCTTCATCGGTTCCAAGGTGTTGTAAAAATCCGCAACTCTTTCCCAAAATTTGCGACCTTTCATATTATTGCCAGAAATGCTATCTTACGAAATGTCTGTCCATGATTTAGCAAGTAAAATATACTGCTCAAAAGTAAACTTAACTTGCTTTTTTCTGCCGTCAGCTGCCGCTCCTTCCACTTTGACATTTTCCTCCTCAATGTCTTATATGCCAGCTTCTGTCTCCATTGCAAGTGAATCTCTGCGTCGTCTGTCAAAAATGCCACTTAAAAATTTCCACTTCTTCTTGTTATATTCTGTGCTCGGCGGCGCAAGCATCTCTGCAGATGCTTCTTCATTGCATTCTTCGGTATTTATTGCATCCACCTCTTGGTTTTCGTCTTCCTCCTCCTCCGAACTATTAACAGTTTCTTTGTTAGTAGGAGCATTGTGTGCATAAGAAAATTGCCTTTGTAGATTCTGTGTTGCTTCACGGTCACGAATCTCTAACTGTTGCACATTAAGATGATGATGTTGCATTTGATTGCTCTGCACCATCAAAGACATGTACGACAAATGACCGTTGTATGCACCTAATAGAGGACGTTGTTGGTAATAATGTTGCAGGGTAGTAAAATGAATGAGAGGAAAGTTAGGAGGAGATGAGCGGTTGGTAAGGCTGGCTATAGAAGAAGTTTAAATACGACGAATATCCATACTCTTGTGATGGACGGAGTGTTTGCTGTTGGTATGGTGGGTGTTGGTTGGAAAATCCGGTGGAATGTAAATTGGACGTGGGTTTCTTGCTAATAACTTTTTTTGCCAGAACGTTTGGATGAAGAAGACATTTTCAGAATTAAAGGATGAAGAAGTAAATGATAAAGTTGTATGGAAGGAGGAGGAGGATGGAGGAATTTATAGGAGATAAGTGGAACGTTGGAATGTAGTCGTTGCCTTGCAACGACTATGTTTTATAATAGCAAATACTTTGCCGTTATAACAACCAACCCATTTCACTCAACCAGCCACAAGAATAGCTCCAACTAGCCACCAACTAGCCACGGGAAAGTGAACAAGCCACACATGGTTGCTCCATGGCTTGTTTAGTAACTAAACAAGCCATTGTTGGTTGTTCCCTAACACTATTAATTAGTTGGTTGATATGTGTAAAAAAAATGAAGAACTTGTACATGTCCTGATTTGATCTTTATAACATGAAATAAGCGAGGAGTATGAAATATGCTCGAGGTATCAAGAACCAATTACAAGGGCCCTTAGAAAGAGTTAAGATTGAAATGATGTGAAATGCTAATGATTTTGATGTAGTAAAAAAGGCAATTACTGTTGGGTTTCTCCTGCATGTAGCAAGATTGTAGAAAGGTGGTGAATACAGAACTGCTAAGAATCCTCAAATAGTTCACATATATCCAAGTTCCTATCTGGCCAGGTTATTACTAATTACCTCACTATTAGATATTGGACAATACAAAGGAGTTTATTGATGTTTACTCGTAATAATGAATCTGATAGTTAGTGTACGTTGCAAGGCTTCACCACTTCGTCCACTGAATCAATTTTTTCATGATGGAAGTATCGAGTCTTTGTATTTGTTTGTTCCTTGCGCTCACTTGTTGTTTCTATTGTTTTGAATGTTATAACTATTATTCTTGCTTATCATGATGGACTGTGTTTTCATAAGTAGTGGATAAGGAATTCTTTTTCATTTGGTTGTTATTCCAAGTTTGCTTAGCTGAAGTTGACAGTGCACTTTTATATACACGACCTATTTGTACTTAAAACACATAAGCACATGGCTTCCTTACATTTATCTTTGTTGCAGCTAACTATTTACTTTCAAATGCACTTTTATATATGTTTAGTTATATGATACTCAATTTGCAATTAGATTATACGTTTAACACATTTCTTTCAACTGCCCGGTAACGGAAGGTTTATAGCGTTCGGTAGCATGCAGACCAGTGGTTGTTTATTTTCGTACATACTATCATCTTCTTTGTTCTATTGACTATCTTGCTTATCTCGGTTGGCGTTCATATTTAAGCAGGGTGATTGCATGCTTCACTTGCACTCTTTTGTTATTTCCATATTGGTTTGAGAGCGACAGAAAACAAAATAAAGTGACAGGCTGGTGATTTTTGAAATGTAGGTGTAAGACTTAGTTCCAAGATGGATTACAACTCAGGGTTCTTTCATTTTTCAATAAAAACTACAAGCAAAGATACTGCTAGAGTTGTCACGGTTTTCTATATCTGAGCTAACCTTTTAATTAAACAATTTCACATTCTTATAAGTTGTAAACTTGTATTGCTGTGTACTTGTGTTAGTGTGTAATATTATTTTGGAGTATGATGTTATGAACTATGAACATTGATTCTAGTGTGTTCGCTATAAATATTTGGTATTCTGGAGTATGAATTATTGTAATTTGAAGTATGCATATTTATTGCGCTAATGTACTAATTTTTTTCTAGTTATATTACAACTATCTAACATGAAAATGTCATTATGATTTGATACCGTTTCAGGTTTTAAATCCTAAAACGTTATCAATTTTTTTTGCTTCAGTTGACATTTGCTTCGATTGTTCATAACAATTGATGCAAATAAGTGGTTACTTGCTTCGGTTGTCATGAACAACCGAAGTAAATAAGTGGTCATTTGCTTCGGTTGTTAAGAAACAATTGAAGCAAATGACCTCTTTTGCTTCGGTTGTTCTACCATTTTTTCTTTGGTTCAAAAACCAAAGCAAATGACCTTTATTTGTTTTGGTTCAATAACCGAAGCAACATACTTTAGCCTGTTGCGTCGTCTTTATTTGCTTTGGTTGTTGAACCGAAGCAATAGGGGTAAACAATTGAAGCAAATAACATGTTTTGTAGTAGTGTGACCCATAAGGTCTCGAAGCTTCTGGTCAATCTCGATATCTTCTAGTTGATCTTGTGTGATAGTTACGCCTGAGTCGTGCACAAATTTTCGCAAGTGAGTAACGTGGAATACATTCTCAACTCTCGCCATTCTTTGAGGTAGTTGATTTTGTAAGCAAGGTTTCCAATCCTCTCCAATATCGGAAAAGGACATACAAATCTCGGTGTCAACTACTCTTAAATACCGAACCAAATGACATTCTTCAATGGAGAGATATTGACAAATACCCCATCACCGACAGAGAACTCTAAATCTCGACGTCTCTTATCAACGTAGCTTTTCTATCTGTCTTGGGCAGCTTTCATCCGTTGTCGGATAATATCGATCTTCTTTGATATTTCCCTAATCATACCTAGCCCGAGTATTAGTTTCTTGCCCGCTTCCCACCAACATGAAGGCGCGTTGCACAGTCGGCCATATAATTCCTTAAATGGTACCATATCGATTCTAGACTGATAATTGTTGTTGTATGCGAATTCAACAAGATGTAAGTGATCATCCCATGAGCCTCCAAAGTCTAATATGAAAACATGCAAAATATCCTCTAAGGTACGATTCACTCTCTCAGTTTGGTCGTCAGTTTGAGGGTGATAAGCTGTACTGAGGTGCAGCTCCATCCTTAACGTCTTCTATAAGCTCTTCCAAAACCCACTAGTGAACAATGGGTCTTGGTCACTCACAATTCCCTTCGGCATACCATGGAATCGTACTATCCATTTCACATACAGTTCAGCTAGTTCGACCACAGTTCGACTCTATTTGACTTGATGAGTATAAATCTAGCGCTCTTGGTCAATCGATCGACTATGACCCAAAGGCTATCATACCTTGCTCGAGTCCTCGACGGTCCATTGATGGAATTCATCGATACTTGTTCCTACTTTCACATAGGAACTTCTAGCGGTTGCATCATACAATTAGGCTTCTTCTGCTCTGCCTAACCAACTAGCAGTTCATGCATTTTGAGATAAATGTCCCAATGTCTTTCTTCATCCCTTCCCGATATTATCTTTGCCTTATATCATGGTACATCGTATTACCATCGGGATGAATAATCAATCTTGAATGATGGCCCTCACGGAGCACCTCATCCCTCAACCCATTGACATCATGAACAAACAATCTACCATCCATACAAAGACAACCATCTCGGTTGAGTCTGTACTGTCTTCTCTCCTCAAACTCTACCCCTCCCTTTATCTTCACCATGACCTCTGCTAGTCTAGAATCTCGCCTCTGACTAGTACCAATCCGCTCAATCATGGAAGGTGTAGTCGTCAGGCCAGCCAATACTTCTAACTCTAGCTTACACTGGGTTTTGAAGTATAACCAGCAATAACTCAAGCAATGTCCACTCTAGTAGTATTACTCCCATGCTGGTATGTCTTTCATTCAAAGCATCAACAATTGCATTTCCCTTATGAGCATTGTAGCATCCCTAATTTTTGATAACATTATTCAGGAAATTTAATTAGATAAATTAAATAAAATAATGATGATAAGAGGATTGAGATTTGAATAAATTATATAAAGGGCCATGCTTAATAATTAAGAGATGGGCTTAATTGGGTTAGTAAACTAATTAAATTACACATGGGTATATTAGTAAAATAACATTTTCAATTTACACGGCTATGACCTTTTGTAATTGTCCATTCGTGTTCATTTTTCTTAAATAAAAAATAAATGTAAAAACCCTCAGAGCCGGCCATTAACAAGGAGGAAAAGAGGAAAATTATAATCTTAAACTAAGGATCAAAGCTAGGAATGAGTAAGCAACAACAAATCTCAAATTCCTTATCAAAATCTAAGGTGAATAATAATTTTATCCATCTCTATTTTATTCGATGATTATGTGTTTTCGGATTTATGATTAAATTCGTTTTAATAATGATATGGATGATGATATGCTTGAATTATGTTATGTTCAAATTATTTTAATTCATATACCTATGAATTTGCTTGGTTTCAAGGGAGAACCAAGGGTTTATGATTTCTGAATGCCATGGAAAATTTTATGTTAAGCAAAAACATGATTTTGGAGATGGGTTTTAATTTTTAGAATTTTCCAAGCTATGAAAATTTTATTATGAACTATTAAAGGAAAATATAATTTTATTGGGTTTAAAAATTTATTTCGAGAATTTCAAAGAGAAATTGGGTCTGAAATTTTTGTATGTTCGATTATAGGGTGAAATTGAATTTCTGTGATTTTTGGGGATTTTTCCCAATTGATTTACTATGGAAACAAATTATTTTCAAAAGAAGGACTTTTCTGAAATAATTGGTTTGATATAAGGAAGGGCTTAAACATTATATTTTATGATTTAGATCCAATGAAAGTGCGGCAATTTTAAATGTAAAGTATTTGAAAGTTTTTATGGCAGCCAATCAATGGTTTACAAATAGGCAAGAAGTTATAAAATAATCATTAAAAGTTGCAATATTTAAGCCTTTAATTCAGAAAAAGTTGTTCCGCCTCAAATAGTAGCACTTTTTGACTCCATTGATTCGGCTTCATCCCAGTCGAAACCTACATAGTCGAAACCCATATAGTCGAAACCAATACACAAGGTATCACTTAGATGGTACGCAGTGGATTGGAAGGAAGGCGGAAGCTCTTGGTGTCGAAAGGTAAGCTTTCGATGGGGTCGAAACCCTGCTTTGTTTTCAAAAGTTAAATTCTTGCCTTGCTTTACTTAAAGCTTTTGACATAGTCGAAGCATATGCTTTCGAAAAGGTTTTATAAATGGCTTTCGAAGAAGGTTGTTATATTATGTAAAGGGGTTAGCTTTCGAAGGGGTACTTTTTCCTTAAATAAGAGCTTCCGAAAGGATTGGTTTCAACCAAGTCGAAACCCAGCTGCTAATTACTCATTTCGAATGCACTGAAGCCATCTATGTTGTAGAAGGGTAACCTCTGTTTTAACTTAAACTAAGCCTTTTCCAGAATGCTTTCGAAGGGATTGGGGGTTTCGAAGGCAATGGAGTCGAAAAGGGGTTTCGACTCTATCCTTTTATGTTTTAATTTAAAAGGTGGTTGCTTTCAACTAGATGGTTCCAACACCGTCAACTTTTTTCCAAAATAATTTTATAAATGGTTTCGAAAGAGGTACTTTCGTATATAATCATTTTGACCCAAAGAATGTTTTTAAAGAGTAAATCCAATGCTTTCGAAAGGGTACTTTATTTGTTTCGAAGCATTTTTAAAGAATATTTTGATACCATCGAAAGGTACCATTGGTTTCGAAAGTGAATATTTAACAAGGACCTCGAAAGGTATGTTTATTATGTTTTGAAAAGAAGTTTATACTTTCGATGGAGGTTATCCAGAGGTTTCGAAGGTGACGTTTCAAAGTTTCAAAACAAATAACCCACTCTCATTTTTAAAAAAGTAAATACCATGGCATAACTAAAGATTTTAGAAGTATTACTTTTTCATATACTTATTCACATTGTAATTAACCCATAACAGTACTTTGGGGAATGGTAGAATAACCAGTTAGGTTGATCCAGCAGTAAATATAACTTAAGAAATGTTAAAATTTTAATTATAGATATTGGTAAGGGCCAATAGGTTTGTAGTAATCCCATGAAAACTTTATATAACAAAAGATATTGGCAGGGGCCAATAGTTCATAGTCAGCCCATGAAAACTATGATTTGATACTGGTAGGGGCTAGTAGGTTTGTAGTTAGCCCATGAAAACTATATCCGGATTAAGATATTGACAATTAGTCAATAGGTTCCTAGTTATCCCATAAAAACTTGGATAAGAGAAAAGATATTGGAGTTACCAATGGGTTCTTAGTGATCCCATGAAAATTATGAAATTGGACAGATAGTCCATAAACAATTAACAGGTTAATAGTACCCCTAGAAACTATAGTTAAGACAGGTAGTCAGAATGAATGGGGATAGGTAATCCAGATTTTATTCACTCGTTTGCATATCATCATAATGTTTTTGAAATACTATGTTTTAACCATTACGGATGCCGGAGCACGATATATGGTTTTATAAATGTTTTAGGATACTAGTGAGAGGGAAAAGCCTTTCCGCTAAGCGGCATGGTCTCACTAGATATCTAAATGATTTGAGATGGTAAATTATTATTCATACCAGGCTTTATGTCTGACTCAAAGTTTTTGTTCTCCCCTTAAACTCTCGGGTACTCAATTGGTTTTGAGTAGGTTGAGAGTTAAGGTTTCCAAGTGTTCTTTTAGACGAATAAAGCTTTCGAGAACGTGCAGAAGGCAACTTGTTGTTGGAGTTCTTTTATTTCCGCCGTGTGTTTTGTTTGTAAAGGCAAATCTAGTTTCTTGCCTATTTATATACTTTGATCAACCAAGGGGGCATCTTTATATGTCGCTCTCGGCGTATTCTGTAATAATTATATGTCATTTGAACGTGGTCTACGAACTTGGATTATGTAATCAATTTGGAATATTTTAATATGGAACGTGGAATTTGTTTGCTACTTAAATTTTATCCTTATTCTTGTGTTTTTGTGTATCAATGTATCTAATATCGTCGTATTTGGTCTCCGAGGATTAATAACTATGGATGACTGTAGCATCCATAGTCGTTAGTTTTGGGCCTCCAAGTAGGGGGATGTTACAAGTTGGTATCAGAGCATAGGTTTATGAAACATTAAAATAAACTCAAACCTAAAAGATTTTTCAAACATAATCCAATGAATCAGATAATAAGATTGGGGTTTAGGTTAACGCTACAGTAACGTACTTGTATTTGCTATATATAGTTATATATAAGTGTGTATTCTCCGCTCTCTTAGACCGTTTTTCTGTGTCTTACTAAGGCTCGTATGTAGATTTACGAGAAAGGAGATATGGAAGTAGGAAACGAAAGAGGAAATCTCGGTGGAGGAAGCACCACAACTAACGGAAATGCTCGACCCATTACTAGGAGGAACCGGGGTCGACATGGTAATGCTAGTAACCAAAATGTTGATGCCAATGTGAGTGCTGGAAATCCACCAGTAGATATAGGGGCGATGTATCAGTTCTTTGTTGGTTTGATGCAAGTAGGAGCTGCTGCTGGTGTTGCTGGAAATGAAGGAGGAGCTAATCCGATGGCTCCAGTTGGGAATAATTATGCTTTGTTGAGTAGAGATTACACCAGTTTGGGTGGGAAGCCATTCTTGGGAACATAGAGTGCCATAGAAGTTCAGAATAGGCTATTGCATTGTGAGTGTATATTTACTGATTTAGGTTTGAATGATGGGCAAAAGAGAAGGTTGGCCTCTAGACAGTTGCAGGGGTCAGCACTACATTGGTGGAATAGTGTAACTGCAGGAGTGTCGGAAGAGCAGTTAACTTGGGCTGATTTTAAAACAAGATTTGAGCAGAAGTTTGTATCTGAGTTTGCTAAGTCAGAACTGATGAGGAAGTTTATGGATCTATTTCAGGGAGAGATGTCAGTAGTCGTGTATGCTACTAAGTTTGAAGAGCTATCTTGATATGGATATGCTACTATAGATACTGACATCAAAAGGAATGAGAGGTTCATTCAGGGATTGATGCCTGAGCTTGCTAGAATGACCATGACACATGTCTGTGATCCCTGTAATATAGTGGTGGAGATCATTCGCTATGAGGAGTTACTTGCCGATTTTGCTAAAGAACGACCAGTGGAAACTCAGGGTTCTCAAGGGAAGAAGAGGAAGTTCTTTAAAAAGAAGGGAGCCCAGAAGGGAGATACTATTAAGAAGTCAAATATCGAGGTAGTTTGCTATAAGTGTGACAAGAAGGGTCACTTTGCTAACGAATGCCAGTCGGGAAATGGGAAGAAGCATGCAAGTAAGAAGAATGTGAAGTACTTAAACTGTGATCAAGTTGGGCATTACAAGAATCAGTGTCCAGAGCCAGTTAGGGAGGACAAAGAAAAAAGTTTTTGCTATAGGACTAGCTAGGCCTACTGCAACTGATAAAGGAAAGACTGTGATGGAAGGTACGCTTTTGATTCAGAGAATTCCAGTTAGAGTACTTTTTGATACCGGTGCATCACATTCATTTATATCTTAGTGTTTGGTTGATAGATTATGTTTAGAACCCACTTATCTTGTTACTTCCTTAAGGGTTGCGAATCCAATAGGAGGGTATGCAACTTTAGGGTTGAGATGTGATCGGTTAGAGCTTGACTTATTAGGTCATAATTTTGCATGCAGTTTGTATGTTATTGATTTCATAGACATCAGAATCATTTTGGGTACGGATTGGTTGGGTAGGTATGAGGCTAGAATATTTTGCCAGGATAGAGAAATCTCACTGAAACACCCTGATAGTCATAACCGAGTGATATTCTCAGTAGAGAATACTGACCGGAGTGTTAGTGCTATGCTTAATGCTATGGAGGTAGGAAATGAGTTAAGTCAGGTTCGGGTAGCAAAAGAGTTTGCAGATGTCTTCGAGCAAGTCATTGGATTTCCCCCGAGAAGAGCTGTTGAGTTTAGAATAGATCTTGTGCCAGGAGCAGAACCTGTAAGTAGACCACTTAGCTGGATGACACCGACTGAGATGAAGGAATTAAAGGTGCATCTAGTGGATGTAGAAGGAAGGAGTTTTATTAGGCCAAGCAGTTCGCCTTGGGGAGCGGCCGCGGTGTTTGTGAAGAAACTTGATGGGTCGTTAAGGATGTGTATCGACTATCGTAAGTTGAACGAAAAGACAATTAAGAATAAGTATTCTTTGCCAAGAATAGATGATCTATTTGATCAGTTGAGTGGAGCAAGAGTGTTTTCCCAATTAGATTTGGCGATAGGTTTCCATCAGTTAAGAGTGGCGGAGGACAATATTCCTTTGACAGGATTTCGAACTAGGTATGGTTCATATGAGTGGTTGGTGATGCCATTTAGATTAACGAATGCACCTGCTTTCTTTGTGGATTTGATGAACCGAGTTTTTCGAGAATATTTGGATAGGTTTGTGCTGGTGTTTATAGATGACATTCTAGTCTACTCTAGGGATGAAAGAGAGCATGAAGTTCACCTTAGAGTGGTACTTGAGACGTTGAGGCAGAATCAGCTAAAGGCGAAGTTTACCAAGTGTCATTTCTGGAAGAAAGAGGTAAAATTTCTTGGTCACATGGTTTTAGAGAAAGGATTGTTAGTCAATCCAGATAAGATCGAAGCCGTGAATAATTGGAAGAGACTAGAGACGGTGACTGAGATCAGGAGTTTTCTTGGACTTGCTGGCTACTACCGGAGATTCATTAAGGATTTCTAGCGGATAGCAGGACCCTTAACTAAGCTAACCAGGAAGGAGGTGAGATTTGTTTGGTCTGGCAAATGTGAGGAAGCATTCCTTAAGTTAAAGCATTTGTTGACCAATGCACCCATGTTAGTAGTTCTAGACGTAAACCAAGGGTTGGTGGTATATACTGATGCATGTGCAACTGGATTAGGAGCAGTGTTGATGAAGAATTATAAAGTTATTGCCTATGCATCCAGGCAGCTTAGACCGCATGAAGTTAGATACCCTACTCATGATTTGGAGTTGGTGGCGGTGATCTTCGCATTGAAGATATGGAGACATTATCTCCTAGGAGAGAGGTTTGAGCTTTATACCGATCATAAGTCTTTACGGTATTTATTCTCTCAGAAGGAGTTGAATATGAGGCAGCGGAGGTGGCTAGAGTTTTTAGCTGCATATGCTCTTAGCAGAAAACATTAGAACATGGTGTTAGCTATGTTGGCAGAGTGGAAAGATTTAGAAGCTTTAGTCAGTTGTAATGTGCAGTTGAGATCAACTGCTGGTTCTAATCAGAATTCTGTCAAGTTGTTTTGTTTAGAAGTTCGACCAGTATTGATTGAGAAAATTGCTTCTAAGCAGAAGGAGGATCCAGTGTTGGCTGAGAGAATCAGAAGGCTGGAGGTTGGAACTGAGATTGATGATTTAAAGAATTTTAGCCTTGACCAGAGAGGATGGTTGAGAAAGAAGGGACGATTGTGTGTTCCGAATATTGAGGACTTGAGGAAAGAAGTTCTTAGAGAATGTCATCGGTCCAAGTTTACGATTCATCCTGGAGGACCAAGATGTATCAATATATGAAGAGGAGCTTCTATTGGGGAGACAAGAAGAGGGATGTTGGCTTGTGGGTTAGGCAGTGCGTAAACTACCAACAAGTGAAAGCTGAACATCAGAAACCGAGTGGGTTGCTTCAGCCTTTGAAATTCCAGTTTGGAAATGGAATTCGATATCCATGGATTTTATAGACATGTTGCCAAGGACAAATAGAGGTAATGAAAGTATATGGGCTATAGTGAACAGATTGACCAAGAGTGCCCATTTCATTCCAGTTAAGTCAACCAGAACGACACCTGTTTTAGCTAAGTTGTTCATGAAAAACATAGTTAGACTGCATGGAGTTCCTGGTAGTATAGTCAGTGACAGAGATGCTTTGTTCACTAGTGGATTCTGGAAGAGTCTACAGGAAGTGATAGGTACCAAGCTTAATATGAGTATTGCGTATCACTCTCAGACAGATGGGCAGACAAAAAGAGTCAACAAAGTACTAGAGGATCTACTGAGAGCTTGCGTATTTGACTTTGGTGGATCTTGGGAGGATCACCTACATTTGGTTGAGTTTTCCTATAATAACAGTTATTAGACAAGTATAGGAATGGCACCGTTTGAAGCTTTGTATGGAAGACCATGCAAATTACCAGCATATTGGTTGGAGACTGGAGAAAGATTAGTCTTAGGTCCAAATTTGGTTAGAGAGGCGTCAGAAAATATTGAGTTAATCCGAGGAAGGATGAAGGAAGCTCAGTCAAGACAGAAGAGTTACGCAGATAAGAGGTGTAAGGACCTAGAATTCTCAGTTGGAGATAAGGTTTTCATTAAGGTATCACCAATGAAGGGTGTGATACGATTTGGAAAGTCAAGAAAGTCAGCCCCAAGATATGTAGGTCCATTCCAGATTATAGAGAGGATTGGAAAGCTCGCATACAGAATGGAGTTGTCGAGCAGTTTGGTAGGTGTCCATAATGTATTTCATGTGTCTCATCTTCGCAAGTATATGCATGATCCAGAGACTACTATTCCTCCGACCGGGTTGAAAGACTTAGTAGTAGAACCTAATTTGACTTTCGTTAGACAACCAGTTCGGGTTGTAGCTAGAGATGAGAAAAGATTAAGGAATAAGACAATCAGGTTGGTGAAAGTTCAGCGAAGCGACAATGAGAAGGACTGCACTTGGGAAACAGAGGACATGATTAGAGATACTTATCCTGATCTACTTTGAGAGTATGTCTATATTAGATTTATATAGATAGTTGCTAGTTAGTTAAACTAGTATGGTTGTTAGGAGTTGTTACAGATGATTGCTACGTTTAGTATTTAGTCCTTACTGAATTTTGAGTACGAATTTCTTTAAGGAGGGGAGCATGTAACATCCCTAATTTTTGATAATATTATTCAGGAAATTTAATTACATAAATTAAATAGAATAATGATTATAAGGGGATTGAGATTTGAATAAATTATATAAAGGGTTGTGCTTAATAATTAAGTAGATGGGCTTAATTGGGTTAGTAAACAAATTAAATTACACATGCGCATATTAGTAAAATAACCTTTTCATTTTACACGGCTATGACCTTTTGTAATTGTCCATTCACGTTCATTTTTCTCAAATAAAAAATAAACGCAAAAACCATAAGAGCCGACCATTAACAAGGAGGAAAAGAGGAAGATTACAATCTTAAAGCAAGGATCAAAGATAGGGAGGAGTAAGCAACAACAAATCTCAAATTTCTTATCAAAATCTAAGCTGAATAATAATTTTATACCATCTCTATTTTATTCTATGATTATATGTTTTCGGATTTATGATTAAATTCATTTTTATAATGATATGGATGATGATATGCTTGAATTATGTTATGTTCAAATTATTTTAATTCATATACCTATGAATTTGCTCGGTTTCAAAGGAGAACCAAGGGTTTATGATTTCTGAATGCCATGGAAAATTTTATGTTAAGCATAAACATGATTTTGGAGATGAGTTTTAATTTTTAGAATTTTCCAAGCTATGAAAATTTTATTATGAATTATTAAAGGAAAATATGATATAATTGGGTTTAAAAATTTATTTTTGAGAAATTCAGGGAGAAAATTAGGTCGGAAATTTAATATGTTTGATTACAGGATGAAATTGAATTTCCATGATTTTGGGGATTTTTCCCAATTGATTTACTAGGGAAAATAAATTATTTTAAAAAGAAGGAATTTTCTGAAATAATTGGTTAGATATAAGAAAGGGCTTAAACGTTATATTTTATGATTTAGATCTGATGAAAGTGCGCCAGTTTTAAATGTAAAGTGTTTGAAAAGTTTTTATGGCAGCCAATCAATGGTTTATAAATAGGCAAGAAGTTATAAAATAATTATTAAAAGTTGCAACATTTTAGCCTTTAATTCAAAAAAGGTGTTCCGCTTCAAATAGTAGACCTTTCGACTCCATTGATTCCGCTTCGTCCCAGTCGAAACCTACATAGTCGAAACCCATATAGTCGAAACCAATGCATAAGGTATCACTTAGATGGTACGCAGTGGATTGGAAGGAAGGCGGAAGCTCTTGGTGTCGAAAGGTAAGCTTTCGATAAGGTTGAAACCCTGCTTTGTTTTCAAAAGTTAAATTCTTGCCTTGCTTTACTTAAAGCTTTCAACATAGTCGGAGCACATGCTTTCGAAAAGGTTTTATAAATGGCTTTCGAAGAAGGTTGCTATATTATGTAAAGGGTTAGCTTTCAAATAGGTACTTTTTCCATAAATAAGAGCTTCCGAAAGGATTGGTTTCAACCAAGTCGAAACCCAGCCACTAATTTCTCATTTCGACTGCATTGAAGCCATCTATGCCATCGAAGAGTTACGTCTGTTTTAACTTAAACTAATCCTTTTCCTGAATTCTTTCGAAGGGGTTGGGGGTTTCGAAGGCAATGGAGTCGGAAGGGGGTTTTGACTCTATCCTTTGGTTTCTTAATTTGAAAGGCGGTTGCTTTCGACTAGACAGTTCCGACATCATCAACTTTTTCTCAAAACAATTTTATAATTGGTTTCGAAAGAGGTACTTTCATATCTAATCATTTTGACCCAAAGAATGTTTTTAAAGAGTAAATCCAATGCTTTCGAAAGGGTACTTTATTTGTTTCGAAGCATGTTTTAAAGACTATTTTGATACCATCGAAAGGTGCCATTAGTTTTGAAAGTGAATATTTAACAAGGACCTCGAAAGGTATGTTTATTATGTTTTGAAAAGAAGTTTATGTTTTCAAAGGAGGTTATCCAAAGGTTTCGAAGGTGACGTTTTAAAGTTTCAAAACAAATAACCCACTCTCACTTTTAAAAAAGGAAATACCATGGCATTACTAAAGATTTTAGAAGTATTACTTTTTCATATACTTATTCACATTGTAATTAACCATAAAAGTACTTTGGGGAAGGGCAGAATAACCAGTTAGGTTGACCCAGCAGTGAATATAACTTAAGAAATGTTAAAATTTTAATTGAAGATATTGGCAGGGGCCAATAGGTTTGTAGTAGCCCATGAAAACTGTATATAACAAAAGATATTGGTAGGGGCCAATAGGTTCATAGTCAGCCCATGAAAACTATGATTTGATACTGGCACGAGGCCAGTAGGTTTGTAGTTAGCTCATGAAAACTATATCTGAATTAAGATATTGACAGTTAGTCAATAGGTTCCTAGTTAGCCCATGAAAACTAGAATAAGATATAAGATATTGGAGTTATCAATAGGTTCTTAGTGATCCCATGAAAACTATGAAATTGGACAGATAGTCCAGAAACATTTAACACGTTAATAGTAACCCTAGAAACTATAATTGAGACAGGTAGTCGGAATGAATGGGGATGGGTAATCCAGATTTGATTCACTCATTTTCATATCATCATAATGTTTTTGAAATACTATATTTTAACCATTGTGGATGTCGGAGAACGATATATGGTTTTATAAATGTTTTAGGATACTAGTAAGGGGAAAATCCGTTCCACTAAGCGGCGTGGTCTCATTAGATATCTTGATTTGAGATGGTAAATTATTATTCATACCAGGCTTTACGTCTGACTCGAAGTTTTTGTTTCCCCTTAAACTCTCGGGTACTCAATTGATTTTGAGTAGGTTGAGAGTTAGGGTTTCTAGGTGTTCTTTTAGACGAATAAAGCTTCTGAGGATGTGCATGAGGCAAATTGTTATTAGAGTTCTTCTTTTATTTCCGCTGTGTGTTTTGTTTGTAAAGGAAAATTTGGTTCCTTTCCTATTTATATACCCTGATCAACCAAGAGGGCATCTTCATATGTCGCTCTTGGTGTATTCTGTAATAATTATATGTTATCTGAACGTGGTCTGCGAATTGGGATTATGTAATCAATTTGGCATATTTAGAAATGGAATGTGGAATTTGTTTGCTGCTTAAATTTTTTCCATGTTCTTGTGTTTTTGTGTATCAATGTATCTAATATTGCCGTATTTGGTCGCAGATGATTAATAACTATGGATGACTGCAGCATCCGTAGCCGTTAGTTTTGGGCCTCCAAGTAGGAGGATGTTACAGGCGTATAGGAAATGTCAAAGTCATAGGAGGCTGAAAGCTCTAACCATCGCTACTGGCATAGATTAAGATCCATCTCAGAGAAGAGATGCTTCAATGATGTGGGATCAGCGAACAACCGAACCTTACACCTAATAGATAGAGCCTCTAAATCCCCAAAGCAGATACTATCGCTGTGAACTACAATCATGTGTCTGATACTTCCTTTCGGGCAGTTGCAGTTATCGACTAGCATATGTGACAACCTTACCCTTCTGCATCAATACCAAACCTAGTCAAGTACCACAAGCATGTGTGTACTATTGACTCCTCATTCCCACTCAGAATGAGTAACACTGGTGCACTTGTCAACCTCTCTGCTAGACTTGCTAACGCGCGTTCTGTAACGACCCAGAATTTTGAACAAATTAAATTTGAAAATATTTAATTAATTTTAAATATTTGAACGATAATTTAATTTGAATCCCCAATATAACTTTGAAATTGGCGATTAAATTATAAAATTTAATCTATTGAATGTTGAATAAAAATTTGAATCTTCAGTTTTGAGCTGATTAAAAATAATCCGAAGGCTTAGAAAATTCGTATTGATAATACTGAAGATAATTGAAACTTCAGAATCGAATTTGGGAGTGAATTGTTCAGTTTGAAATTATATTGTTCGAATCGATATTTAAAAATAGCCGTCCGAGGCGCAGTCTCAGAATTTGACGAAACCAGTTCCATTAGGTCCGTAATATCGAATTATTATCGGATTTCAAATTTCGTATTTTTCGGAGTTGATATGTGACCGTACGGTAAGTAAACGCGTTGAGATTTAACCGAATTCAACTTAAATTTAAAATCTGAATTTGGTCAACATCAGCCACCCTATTTTTCTTAGCAGACCTACTCTCTGCAAAGTTGCATACTTCTTGTTCCCCCTCCCCATCTGATATCACGCAACCATCCTCCTTTCGTTTTCAAATACTCTTCTTCCTTCGTTTAAATCACTTAGCCAAGCGAATCTAAGAAAAACAAAATGGAGTCCCGCTTCACAGTTTCGTTCGAACGAAAACTAAAGAGGAGCAACTGGTATTCATTTCAACTAAATTCCCCTCTCCCTCTTCATAAAAGCAAACGAAACAATTTTCGTTTCAAATCAAAAGAAAAATGGCCGTCCTCTTCAAATTAAAACCGCAAGTCTGTTCTTTCTTCCTTAATCAACGTCGCCGCTTTCCACTTCCATCAGTTCACGATTTAAAGAATCTCGAAACCAAATTCCTCTTATGTAAATAAAATTTAGGTCGAGCTTTCTCCTCGTTTTCTTTCCTCAATTCCCATCGAAATCGATTTATCTCAAAACCTGTATGCAAACGAGTTCGAGGCAGATCTGCCTCGCAATCGAAGTGAAGTCGCGATTTGGGCTTCGCGTTGGGCTGGGCATGGTGCACGTCGTGGATAAGGCTCGAGGTCATGAGTCGTTCGCGATGAAGGGTTTTCAAAGCAGGGTGGTAGGGGATCGCGACCGCCTCGCGATGGAGAGCTCGACCACGAACTGGGGGACGCGTGCTCGGAGGCAGGAGGAAGGCGAGATGGCGGCGCTAGTGGAGGATGTCGAAGTCGTAGTCAGCTCGCGAAGGGATGGTTGTGATGGCGACTGCGTGGAGACTCGCGATCGATTGAGAGGTATTCTCGATTTTGTTTTTTTTCGATTAAAATTAATTCAAATATATATATTTATGTATATTTATACAAAAGCAGAAAACAAAATTTTATATAAATAAAATATATCTTTATTGATACATACCCAGGTTTTAATATATGTAAAGTGAAACAGGAAGACTCTTCTTAGTCAAGAATATATTCCCAGATTGTAGAAAAGGAAATGATGATTACAGAAAAGAAAATTTTAAATGTAAATATATATTAGAAAATATTTTTTCCAATAAGAAGTTAGAATTTTATTTAATATGAATATGCAGAGAATTGTTTTCAGTAAAGTTAAATGAATTAAACCATTAGTTAATAAAAATACAAAGGAAAATTTGTTTAAATCACTAGTTTGAATAAGATTGTTAGTTAAATGAAATAATTTAATAATTAGTTAACTCAATCTGTTTAAAATGGGAAATAAATTGTTCGTCTAGTTCAAATATTGATAAAATTGTATAATTATTTATACAAGGTAAAAAATCAAGAAATCGAGTCGAGATGGAAATTGGATGGCAAATTAAAAAGCTAAGGTGAGATTTTCTCACTCGAATGAAAATTGGGTTTTACAGTTATTGATTTGATTGATTGACTATTTGGATTTGTGATATTAGATATAGTAGGATATATCTATATATATAGCAATATATACATATAACTGGCATATGTATATATTGGATTGATTGATTTCCCGCAACTATATAGCGGATGAGACCCTATTGCGCCGTTAGTAAGCGGATGATTTTTATAAATTCTATATACCGCGATATTCCACCTCGAAGTGGAATTGGTATTGTGCTAACATCTGTGGATGCAGGGAAACAGGTTGGAGGGATCCAACTGGATTCCTCACCAGTATTTATTTATTTAAAGATATTGTGATGTATATTCTGTTATCATATGATGTTATATGATGTATGGTTATCGTGATTGACTAATTTGTGTGTTGCATCATCGGATTCATTTTTTTGAAGTTTAAAAATAACGATTCTTACTTTAAAAGGATTTTAAAGTGATTTTTGAAAGTAGACGTTTTATTGAATTTTTGAATTGATTTATTTCAAATAAATAAACGTTTAAAATCTTAAAGTTATAGAAATTACAATGTTGTGAAATATAACCGAAAGGTGATTTTTGAAATAAATGGTTAAGTAATTTATAAAATGGTTTAAATTGAGATTTCTAAAGTATTATAAACGATGTATATAAAAGATTTATAAAAATTGATATTTATAACTTTAAAATATTGGGATTATAAAACGAGTTTTTATAAGCGTTAAAATGAATTTTTAAGAATTTATAAGTGAAAGAAATTTATAAATTGTGAACTTATAAATGGAAACGATTTTGTAAAATAAATGAATTATAAGTATATAACTTATAATATGGATTGTTGGTATAATAAAAAATTGAGTTAGGAATTGAATTAGTTAACAAAGGAGATTTATAAATTGAAGTTTTTATAAATAGAATTGAAATTTATAAATGTTGTTTATGAATCCGAAATCACTTATTTTGATAAGTAAATTATAGAAGATAATAAAAGAAGATTTATAAATCAAAGTTGTTATAAAAGAGAAATAGAATTTATAAACGTTGTTTATAAATTCGAAATCAATTGAATTTGATAAATTAAATGTAGAAGGTTATTAAAGGGAATATATTCGCGATTTTGGATAGCGAATTATTGTTGAAATAAATGTGTAGAAAAATATTGAAATTTGGTTAGTGAAGTATATTCACGATTTTGGACAGTGAATATATTGTTAAGTAAAATGGATATTGTTTTGGGGAAGTGACATTAAAAATGAAGTTAATTGTTTTAACGATGTTTTAAAATGAGTTGAATATCGAAATCATAGATTTCAACATTCATTGTTGAAATAGACGTTTTAGAGGAAGAAGGAAATGGTGGACTATAACACTGTTGTTATAGTAAATGATTTCCGAAAGGAAATATTTTTATCTAGTATTGGGATTTATATATCTATCTTAATTTCGAATCCTTATACTAGTGATTTTGAGTCGTCGTAACGATGTTTTACGTAACATTCGTTTTGACTCAAATGAATGTGCTTAAAAGAATGATTTCCTTAAAGAATGAAATATATACTTAATTTTGATTTAAGTATATTAAATATTTTCAAATGTTGAAAATAAATAGATTTGTGAATTACTTATCTTTAAATAAGTATGGAATTGCTTTTCCATTATGAAAAGAACGTTCTAAGAATTTATCTTCTTAAAGATAAATCGAAATTGAATATTTGAAATCGATTGAAAATCGTATATCAGTAGATATTTTGAAATATAAATTCACTATGGAATTTATAAAGGAAATGGAAACTGTTTAGAAAAATAAACGTTGATTTATTTTTGAAGTGTGGAAATTTTATATCTAATGAAGATATTTTTGGAAATGAAATAATTTGGAAAATTATTTGGAATCTGATGATGTTGCGCATCTTTATTGATAGTTAAATAACCGACTATCAATAATTACCTTGAATAGGTATTTGTTGTGAATTGGATGAATTTGAATGCCACACTTATTTTTGAATAAGCGCTCACTATTCGGGTTAACCGGGAAAGGACCATGGGGTCGTATAACCCATTCCGAATATGTGATACGTCGTAAATGAATCGCATTTGATGACCGGTGTTGAAGACCAGATATTTTTGAAAACGGAAGGATTACCGTCGAGTTACTCTACATCGGCCGATCTCCGATTTAGAGGTTTATCACCCTTAGTGACGGGAAGTCCGGACGTGATTAGAAAATTATCCGGATTTGCAAGGGCTTCGTGAGAAGTGCCTTCGGTTCTGTTCGATCCCGGAACAGACTTGTATGGATTGTATGTCTGACGTTACAAATTGAGATATAAAGCTGATTTCTTTCAAATACATTTCTGTTGGTGGCGGAGAATTTATTCTCTTAGCTTAACACCCTTCACTGAGACGTACGAGCTCAGAGGTTATGTAGTTGAAATTTATCAGCAATATACTCCCAATTTGGTAACGTGACATGCTGAGTGTTGCTGTGAAATGATCGTTGTTTGATCATTTATGATATGATCGTTTGTTTGATCATTTATCTTTATGGTCATTTCTTTGATCATTCGTTTGACCCGAAGCATGGCTTTGTGATAAAGCGTTGCTTTGTGGACGAGACTTCGTCGAGCCTCACACCCCGGAAATGGTCAAAACAGGAAGGATGCAGCAAGGTTCTAGGGAGTAGCGCCCCTTAGTGTATGTCATTCCTTCTGGATAGAGGTGGTATCATGGTATGGAGGCCAGATACTTAACCTATGTTGATACTGCTTATTATGTGGTTGTTGGAAATCGTGGATCCTCGGGAAGATCGATTTCGATCGGGGGATGGCATACGCGTGTCAGTAGTTACCTATTTTTGCAGAGGTAACCCGGCCTTGTGTTGGCAGAGATCCGGTTAGGTTCTCGGGACGTCATTCTAGGGGCGTTCCTTCGTGGCATAGGAAGTTCCTTTGCCTGACCATTTGATGGAAATCCAAAGAAACAATACGAGCCTTGTACGGTTTTAGTTGTAGAACCTATCATTCACTTATGGTGGCGCCCCACTATTTGGATGGTAGCTATAGTAGGCATAAGTGCGAAATGCCTATGCTGGCTAAGATTTATATTATACTTTCGAAATATTTTCTACACTATGCACTGGTAATAATATCAAAATGATTTGATTTTGCGTACCAAGCATCTTTGACTATCATAAGAAGAAATCTCCTCCAATTATGCGTTTGCATTGTGTGTGTGGCGGGAGGTCTTATGGTAGGTTCATTTTCCAAAAGCATTGCGAATAAATTTTATTTTCTTTGTGAAAAATAACTGTTTTACGATCTCACACCAGTCACCATGACTGACTCGGAGTTTATTGTTTCCCTTCTAAACTCTGGGTGCCCACCAATTTCCACACGGGCAGCCTAGAGTTATGTTATCAGGATATTCTGGAGCTTTGGAAGCAAGCTGGATGGCGAAACGTATCACCTATATTTTGTATTATTCCACTGTGTATTCTGTATGAGGACAAGTTTATATAACTGTCCATTGTTGTATATTGACTCTGATCGATGTATGTATAAACTGATATAGTTCTTTGTTTATAAAAGACTAGTGATTATTTATTATATATTGTTTCGCTGCGATATGTGAGATTCTGTAATTGTTTCTGTTCTGATGTTGTTCTGTTGTTCTTCTTCTCTTTTTCTTCTATCTTTTCTTCTACCTCTTCTTTAAAACCTAAGAATTCGGTTTTCCGGCATTCGTTTGCTTGGTAGTTGATACAGTGGACGTATCGATGTCGATTTTCGAAAGTCGAAGAATCGGGTCCTTACAGCGTGGTATCAGAGCATATGGTTAAGCGACAACCCTGCTCTGTTGGGTGTTACTCATTAGAGATAGAGTCAGTAGTACTCTAGAATGAGTTGAGTGTAATAATAGATATGAGCACGTATTTGTTAGTGAATATAAATTGATTTGTATTGTGTTGACTTATCAGTTGATTGTTTATAGATTCTGGTCGGTGCAGTCTAGCTAACTGTGTTGATAGGAGTTTCTAAACTCTTAAACAAGATAAACCGACACAATATTGATTTTAAAATAGGGTAAATGAAATAATTTTACCCAAAATTATTTTTTTTATAGAAAAGAAATCATTTTCTGTAAATTATTATAGTATATGGATGTTTGGTTGTTAGAAAGTAATAATATTGAATTATTATCATTGTTATATTGGAATTGAATAAGAAATTAAAATAATAACCAAAGATTGGGAGATAAATCCATTTAACAAATGGAAATTATAAATGTGAATTGAAATATAAGGAAATGAATTCATATACAAATGAATTTGAGAATATAAATTATAAATGTGATTTGTAATTTGAAATGGAATTCCAGAGAAGTATTTGGAAATGTTTTGAAAAGAATTTGAAAATTTTGGTGATTTGAAAAGTTTAAATTTTTTTTGGAGTTGAAAATGAATTTCAAAGGTTTTGAAAAGTATTTTGGAGGAATGAAAAGCTAAACTCTTTTTCGGTCGCTGGAAAATAACTTCGGTAATGACTACAGCATCACCGATGTTCATTTTCGGGTTTCCAAAAGAGGAATTGCTGCCAAATTGTTTTAGATGGAAGTTGTTTGGAAAATTTTGGTTTTGTTTTGGAAATTCAAAGGATAATTTGAATTGTTTTCAAAATGATTTTTTGAAATGTTGGTAAGACTCTGGAATACTATATAAAAATATTTATGAAATATTATTAAATTGATAACTTATACAAATTGAATTTTGATAGAATAAATTTAACTTAAAGGATGGAGTTAAATTAGTGTAAGTACAAGTGAATCAATTAAATGAAAGTGAGATTGAAAGTTGAAATTCATTTCGAATTTGTAAGCAATAGAATTGAATTGAATAATTATAAATGAAAGATGAATTAAAATTCATATGGAATTGGAACTCCAGTTTAAATATGAGTGGTTATAAACCAAAATAGTGAATTGAAAATAAATTTTGGGAATGAATAAAAGAACAAAACTGGAATTAAAACTGAATATTGGAAACAAATTTGAATTGTGTGAAATAAAATGAAGTTTTGAGATTAGTTTGAAGTGAACTAAAGAAAATTGATAAATTCAATATTCGAAAGATAAATAGAATCCAAATTGAATAGAAATTGTGAATTGAATTCAAATGAATGTGAAATGTAAAAATTGAATGATAATGAATATGTAACTTCAATAGTGAAGTAAAAATGTATAAGAAGCAAGTATCGAAATTTTGTAATGAAATGTGCAAAATGGTTTGGATATTGTAACTAGATATTATGGCTAGTAGGGCATACAGGTGTTATAAAGGAATTGGGATTTGATTTTCAAAGATAAATTTGAATTGCTCGACAAAAGGTAAGTATTTAAATTTCAATATGAAATTTGATGATTTTCTTGTTCAGCCACTTGGCATTTTGTTTTCTTTTTGAAATTTGAGAGTCCGTAGGGACGTTTTGTAGTCGTACCGTGTTAGCCGCGCAAAGGAGACGCTGGCGAAATTTTTCGAAAATATCGAGTGTTAGAAAATTTTTTAGAAAATTTGGAAGTTTAAATTTGAATTTAAACTTAAATTTGAATTTAAACTTAAATTTGAATTGTTAAGAAAACAATGTTGTTTGAAATCTGTAATTGAAGTTGAAAAACTAGTTGAATTGATAACGAATCTTTAGTAGAAAGATTTGTTTCGATGAATTGATAAAACTATTGGATTGTGAAAAATAGTAGACGAATTAAGGACATTTTTTCCTAACTTGTAATTTCGGGACGAAATTCTTTTAAGGAGGGAAGTTTGTAACGACCCAGAATTTTGAACAAATTAAATTTGAAAATATTTAATTAATTTTAAATATTTGAACGATAATTTAATTTGAATCCCCAATATAACTTTGAAATTGGCGATTAAATTATAAAATTTAATCTATTGAATGTTGAATAAAAATTTGAATCTTCAGTTTTGAGCTGACTAAAAATAATCCGAAGGCTTAGAAAATTCGTATTGATAATACTGAAGATAATTGAAACTTCAGAATCGAATTTGGGAGTGAATTGTTCAGTTTGAAATTATATTGTTCGAATCGATATTTAAAAATAGCCGTCCGAGGCGCAGTCTCAGAATTTGACGAAACCAGTTCCATTAGGTCCGTAATATCGAATTATTATCGGATTTCAAATTTCGTATTTTTCGGAGTTGATATGTGACCGTACGGTAAGTAAACGCGTTGAGATTTAACCGAATTCAACTTAAATTTAAAATCTGAATTTGGTCAACATCAGCCACCCTAGTTTTCTTAGCAGATCTACTCTCTGCAAAGTCGCGTACTTCTTGTTCCCCCTCCCCATCTGATATCACGCAACCATCCTCCTTTCGTTTTCAAATACTCTTCTTCCTTCGTTTAAATCACTTAGCCAAGCGAATCTAAGAAAAACAAAATGGAGTCCCGCTTCACAGTTTCGTTTAACGAAAACTAAAGAGGAGCAGCTGGTATTCATTTCAACTAAATTCCCCTCTCCCTCTTCATAAAAGCAAACGAAACAATTTTCGTTTCAAATCAAAAGAAAAATGGCCGTCCTCTTCAAATTAAAACCGCAAGTCTGTTCTTTCTTCCTTAATCAACGTCGCCGCTTTCCACTTCCATCAGTTCATGATTTAAAGAATCTCGAAACCAAATTCCTCTTTCGTAAATAAAATTTAGGCCGAGCTTTCTCCTCGTTTTCTTTCCTCAATTCCCATCGAAATCGATTTATCTCAAAACCTGTATGCAAACGAGTTCGAGGCAGATCTGCCTCGCAATCGAAGTGAAGTCGCGATTTGGGCTTCGCGTTGGGCTGGGCATGGTGCACGTCGTGGATAAGGCTCGAGGTCATGAGTCGTTCGCGATGAAGGGTTTTCAAAGCAGCGTGGTAGGGGATCGCGACCGCCTCGCGATGGAGAGCTCGACCACGAACTGGGGGACGCGTGCTCGGAGGCAGGAGGAAGGCAAGATGGCGGCGCTAGTGGAGGATGTCGAAGTCGCAGTCAGCTCGCGAAGGGATGGTTGTGATGGCGACTGCGTGGAGACTCGCGATCGATTGAGAGGTATTCTCGATTTTGTTTTTTTTCGATTAAAATTAATTCAAATATATATATTTATGTATATTTATACAAAAGCAGAAAACAAAATTTTATATAAATAAAATATATCCTTATTGATACATACCCAGGTTTTAATATATGTAAAGTGAAACAGGAAGACTCTTCTTAGTCAAGAATATATTCCCAGATTGTAGAAAAGGAAATGATGATTATAGAAAAGAAAATTTTAAATGTAAATATATATTAGAAAATGATCTTTCCAATAAGAAGTTAGAATTTTATTTAATATGAATATGCAGAGAATTGTTTTCAGTAAGGTTAAATGAATTAAACCATTAGTTAATAAAAATACAAAGGAAAATTTGTTTAAATCACCAGTTTGAATAAGATTGTTAGTTAAATGAAATAATTTAATAATTAGTTAACTCAATCTGTTTAAAATGGGAAATAAATTGTTCGTCTAGTTCAAATATTGATAAAATTGTATAATTATTTATACAAGGTAAAAAATCAAGAAATCGAGTCGAGATGGAAATTGGATGGCAAATTAAAAAGCTAAGGTGAGATTTTCTCACTCGAATGAAAATTGGGTTTTACAATTATTGATTTGATTGATTGACTATTTGGATTTGTGATATTAGATATAGTAGGATATATCTATATATATAGCAATATATACATATTGACATATGTATATATTGGATTGATTGATTTCCCGCAACTATATAGCGGATGAGACCCTATTGCGCCGTTAGTAAGCGGATGATTTTTATAAATCCTATATACCGCGATATTCCACCTCGAAGTGGAATTGGTATTGTGCTAACATCTGTGGATGCAGGAAAATAGGTTGGAGGGATCCAACTGGATTCCTCACCAGTATTTATTTATTTACAGATATTATGATGTATATTCTGTTATCATATGATGTTATATGATGTATGGTTTTCATGATTGACTAATTTGTGTGTTGCATCATCGGATTCATTTTTTTGAAGTTTAAAAATAACGATTCTTACTTTAAAAGGATTTTAAAGTGATTTTTGAAAGTAGACGTTTTATTGAATTTTTGAATTGATTTATTTCAAATAAATAAACGTTTAAAATCTTAAAGTTATAGAAATTACAATGTTGTGAAATATAACCGAAAGGTGATTTTTGAAATAAATGGTTAAGTAATTTATAAAATGGTTTAAATTGAGATTTCTAAAGTATTATAAACGATGTATATAAAAGATTTATAAAAATTGATATTTATAACTTTAAAATATTGGGATTATAAAACGAGTTTTTATAAGCGTTAAAATGAATTTTTAAGAATTTATAAGTGAAAGAAATTTATAAATTGTGAACTTATAAATGGAAACGATTTTGTAAAATAAATGAATTATAAGTATATAACTTATAATATGGATTGTTGGTATAATAAAAAATTGAGTTAGGAATTGAATTAGTTAACAAAGGAGATTTATAAATTGAAGTTTTTATAAATAGAATTGAAATTTATAAATGTTGTTTATGAATCCGAAATCACTTATTTTGATAAGTAAATTATAGAAGATAATAAAAGAAGATTTATAAATCAAAGTTGTTATAAAAGAGAAATAGAATTTATAAACGTTGTTTATAAATTCGAAATCAATTGAATTTGATAAATTAAATGTAGAAGGTTATTAAAGGGAATATATTCGCGATTTTGGATAGCGAATTATTGTTGAAATAAATGTGTAGAAAAATATTGAAATTTGGTTAGTGAAGTATATTCACGATTTTGGACAGTGAATATATTGTTAAGTAAAATGGATATTGTTTTGGGGAAGTGACATTAAAAATGAAGTTAATTGTTTTAACGATGTTTTAAAATGAGTTGAATATCGAAATCATAGATTTCAACATTCATTGTTGAAATAGACGTTTTCGAGGAAGAAGGAAATGGTGGACTATAACACTGTTGTTATAGTAAATGATTTCCGAAAGGAAATATTTTTATCTAGTATTGGGATTTATATATCTATCTTAATTTCGAATCCCTATACTAGTAATTTTGAGTCGTCGTAACGATGTTTTACGTAACATTCGTTTTGACTCAAATGAATGTGCTTAAAAGAATGATTTCCTTAAAGAATGAAATATATACTTAATTTTGATTTAAGTATATTGAATATTTTCAAATGTTGAAAATAAATAGATTTGTGAATTACTTATCTTTAAATAAGTATGGAATTGCTTTTCCAATATGAAAAGAACGTTCTAAGAATTTATCTTCTTAAAGATAAATTGAAATTGAATATTTGAAATCGATTGAAAATCGTATATCAGTAGATATTTTGAAATATAAATTCACTATGGAATTTATAAAGGAAATGGAAACTGTTTAGAAAAATAAACGTTGATTTATTTTTGAAGTGTGGAAATTTTATATCTAATGAAGATATTTTTGGAAATGAAATAATTTGGAAAATTATTTGGAATCTGATGATGTTGCGCATCTTTATTGATAGTTAAATAACCGACTATCAATAATTACCTTGAATAGGTATTTGTTGTGAATTGGATGAATTTGAATGCCACACTTATTTTTGAATAAGCGCTCACTATTCGGGTTAACCGGGAAAGGACCATGGGGTCGTATAACCCATTCCGAATATGTGATACGTCGTAAATGAATCGCATTTGATGACTGGTGTTGAAGACCGGATATTTTTGAAAACGGAAGGATTACCGTCGAGTTACTCTACATCGGCCGATCTCCGATTTAGAGGTTTATCACCCTTAGTGACGGGAAGTCCGGACGTGATTAGAAAATTATCCGGATTTGCAAGGGCTTCGTGAGAAGTGCCTTCGGTTCTGTTCGATCCCGGAACAGACTTGTATGGATTGTATGTCTGACGTTACAAATTGAGATATAAAGCTGATTTCTTTCAAATACATTTCTGTTGGTGGCGGAGAATTTATTCTCTTAGCTTAACACCCTTCTCTGAGACGTACGAGCTCAGAGGTTATGTAGTTGAAATTTATCAGCAATATACTCCCAATTTGGTAACGTGACATGCTGAGTGTTGTTGTGAAATGATCGTTGTTTGATCATTTATGATATGATCGTTTGTTTGATCATTTATCTTTGTGATCATTTCTTTGATCATTCGTTTGACCCGAAGCATGGCTTTGTGACAAAGCGTAGCTTTGTGGACGAGACTTCGTCGAGCCTCACACCCCGGAAATGGTCAAAACAGGAAGGATGCAGCAAGGTTCTAGGGAGTAGCGCCCCTTAGTGTATGTCATTCCTTCTGGATAGAGGTGGTATCATGGTATGGAGGCCAGATACTTAACCTATGTTGATACTGCTTATTATGTGGTTGTTGGAAATCGGGGATCCTCGGGAAGATCGATTTCGATCGGGGGATGGCATATGCGTGTCAGTAGTTACCTATTTTTGCAGAGGTAACCCGGCCTTGTGTTGGCAGAGATCCGGTTAGGTTCTCGGGACGTCATTCCAGGGGCGTTCCTTCGTGGCATAGGAAGTTCCTTGGCCTGACCATTTGTTGGAAATCCAAAGAAACAATACGAGCCTTGTACGATTTTAGTTGTAGAACCTATCATTCACTTATGGTGGCGCCCCACTGTTTGGATGGTAGCTATAGTAGGCATAAGTGCGAAATGCCTATGCTGGCTAAGATTTATATTATACTTTCGAAATATTTTCTACACTATGCACTAGTAATAATATCAAAATGATTTGATTTTGCGTACCAAGCATCTTTGACTATCATAAGAAGAAATCTCCTCCAATTCTGCGTTTGCATTGTGTGTGTGGCGGGAGGTCTTATGGTAGTTTCATTTTCCAAAAGCATTGCGAATAAATTTTATTTTCTTTGTGAAAAATAACTGTTTTACGATCTCACACTAGTCACCATGACTGACTCGGAGTTTATTGTTTCCCTTCTAAACTCTGGGTGCCCACCAATTTCCACACGGGCAGCCTAGAGTTATGTTATCAGGATATTCTGGATATTCTGGAGCTTTGGAAGCAAGCTGGATGGCGAAACGTATCACCTATATTTTGTATTATTCCGCTGTGTATTCTGTATGAGGACAAGTTTATATAACTGTCCATTGTTGTATATTGACTCTGATCGATGTATGTATAAACTGATATAGTTCTTTGTTTATAAAAGACTAGTGATTATTTATTATATATTGTTCCGCTGCGATATGTGAGATTCTGTAATTGTTTCTGTTCTGATGTTGTTCTATTGTTCTTCTTCTCTTTTTCTTCTATCTTTTCTTCTACCTCTTCTTTAAAACCCTAAGAATTCGGTTTTCCGGCATTCGTTTGCTCGGCAGTTGATACAGTGGACGTATCGATGTCGATTTTCGAAAGTCGAAGAATCGGGTCCTTACACGTTCGCACCTCACGTCCCAAATAAAAAGTCAGACTTTTCTCGTCAAATCGATTAACAGTGTCGCTACCTTTGAGAAGTCCTTGATAGTATAACATCTCTCCAATCCAAGGTAACTTCTCATCTATAGCACTCTTGGGTCTTCCCAAATCCTAGATTGTCGTAAGTCGTAGGATCCATAACACTGTCCTGCTTCGAAACAACATGACCCAAACACCTCACTTCCCTCCTTTAGAAGCGATACTTTGAAAACATCATCATCAATCTATGTTTTCTCAATACCTCCAACACAATCCTCAACTATGTTTTATGCCCCTCTTTCGTCTTTGAGTAGACCAAAATACCATCAACGAGCATAAGCACGAACTTACTCAAGTAATCCCTTGAACATGGTTCATGAGATCAACAAAGCATGTCCCTGCATTCACAGAGTTAACACATACAAAAGATATAGGCTACTCTGTAATAGTCATCCTAGGTGTCTCTACATCAAGGTACTAATGGTGGCTAGATATATACGACAACAATATCGGCACTAGGTGACATCCCTAGGGTGATAAGCAATCAAAAAAAACATAGCATACATCATTCATCCTCACATTCACTCACTCAGTGCGCTGGATATAAGATCACTCTAACAACCCACCATGGTCAAGGACTACTCAACGTCCTAGTCAATCGGCTAGGAAAATGGACTCACGACCACGTCAGTCTAGGTATACACATGGCTTATCTGGAGTAAAGAGCCACCACGCTCCAGGAACCACCACATTCCCAGTGTATACCCCTCTACGAGAACCCTACGAACCTTCGAGTGTCAATGATTCCTTTGCACACGCCATCTATAGCAGAGCACATCCTAGAACTGATCTCACGATTCCTACCATGAAGTAACCACGGTCGGGATGATTCTCTACTATCAACATCACATAGAATACGACCATGTGTCCCGTAGCCATCATCAAACAATTCCCACTATCCAACCCATAGTCCTCAACTCTACATCTTAAAGCACAACTACTCATCATCGAAGCCATCACTCCACATCACGGAATCATCATCATTAAGTCCCGAATCATCATCGTTGAAAAGTCATCGAAAAACACAACTCAAAATTTCCTAGGTTCTGGCCCAAAGCAGAGCACGAGAATTCCTAGGTTTGGCCTGAAGTTGACTTTGGCCCGAAGTCATGCCTAGGTAATTTCAGAAAATTCCCAAAGCACGCCTAAGGATCGGTACCGATCCCCGACTTAACTCATTTTTCTCTTTTTGACACCAAGCAAACCCCTTATGACATCCAGCAACACGAAAATAACTCCAAACACCATTTGTCATCGAACCATACCCCATATTTTGATACCGACCCCAAGAAACATGCAAATAACTCCAAACACTGTTCGTCATCGACCCAGAACTTCATATTGTTGTGACTCCAAGTGAACCATGTGCGACTCCAAGCAAATGGAAAATTTCCTTAGGTCGGACTCAAAGAAAATTACCACGATCCATCAATACTGAGCTACCTTATTTTGCTCATAACTCGAGCATACGAACTCTAAATAACTTGAAATTTGAAATGTAGTCTTATGGGGCCTTCCTTGCCACCCCATATCGATCACACGACCACTACAACAAAACTTGCTATAGGTTGCAATTATTGGTAGCGTTTCAATGTTAAGTACAAGCATTACTCATTTATAAAATTTTGTCTTAATAAAGAATCGCTACTTTATTATCCCGCCGGCAATACACACTAAGATTTGGGTAATATTTTCTCTATCCGCTCAAATTACTTTTTCTTCCATTGCCACTTAAACAATTTTATTAAACTTCTTTCCCTCCCGCCATAGGAAAACCTTAAATCCGCTTCAATCGTTGCTTAGCTCACACAGTTCTACCTTAATTCACCTCAGAAACCTTGCGCTCAAGCAATGATTCCAATCTCTAGCCTCTGCTTCACACCTTCAGCTCAATAACGGTAATTTGAAAATTAACTTTATTTTGTGTTTGTATTTTAAAACGAGTTTACGAAATAGCTTTTGAGGGTTGTTGTTTGAATTCATCACATGAATTGCATTTAGTTTATTCAAAAATCAAAATGAAAAAATGGGTAATATTTTAAAGTTACCTAGCCCTCATGCTTAGGGGTTAGAGGAATCTTGCAGTTGCATTTGGAAATGATGATAGATGGTGTTCTTTTCTCATTTTGTACTGTAGTTTGCATCTTACTTGTCACCAACTAAGAAAACCCAGTATTAGCATTTTGGGTCATATTGTTTTAAAGATTGTAGCTAAATTTTGCATGATTCGGTTTCTGTATAAATCTATTGCATTTTCTTGTAGCCTTGTTTGTGGTTTGAGCAATAGATTCGTAGGGCATTTCATTTCAGGGCAAGTAGTTGTATACCATAAACTGTCATTTTTATTCATATAAATGAGTTTTATGATGATTTTTTTTATTTAATATTGCCATAGATATAAACCAACCTTTGCTAATTACATTCATTCAAAACTTAAAAAGATTTTGCTAACGTCGTGGATGATATTTATCGGTATATTCGATATATTTTACCAGATAAATGATAAGATGGGATATTGTTGGAGTTCCCAGCAACCTTTACATAATCAAATATCAAAAGTAATAAGATCCTTTTTTTCTCATCGAGAAAAGAGGACAAATACATTTTCTATGTACTACTATTGAGCAAATTACATAATTATGTCATAACCCAGTTGATAGAGGCTCAATTACTGTCCAAAATTGAATTATCAAATTAGACCCCTCGGTTACAAATGCAACGATTTTAAAACCACTCAGTGGATCATGCAAAAATATAACTTGGACCATGCAAAAATATAACCGCAGCGTTACTAGTAACCGGCACTCTGACTGCATTCACAACTCCAGCAAGTATGGTTGAGGCTAGAAAAAGGACGGCTGTTGCCCTTAGAACTCCCAGCTGAAATGTGACAGCTGACCAGAACAGAACCATTATGTAGGAAAGCCGTCCATGTTTGAAGTTCTTTGCCTCTGTGCTCATGGTTTTGAAATCTCTGCTTATAACCGTGCCTATGACGGTGAATATCATTGCACATAGTGATACCATCACCTAGTTTGCATTTTTGTACGAGTAATAAGTTAGGGCCTTGTTCATCTAAAACCAAAATCAAAACGACGTTTTGGTACCCAAAAAGAAGCAACTTTTAGAGTTATTTTTTGCCTTTATTTAGAAGAAAACATTCCAACTAAACTGATTAATACATTGACAATTGGATCAAACTAGTGTTATACAATTGATTAATATCAAAATCTTCTCATAGAATCATAGTTCAACAATTTATAATTTACTCCAGGTATGAAAATGTAGTTATTTTCTAACTATAAAATGGCAAAACCTTTACTGTGTAAGTTTACTAGTGATTAAGTTCCAATTCTCCAAGTACCTATTACCAGTTTTATTTAGCTTTATATTAGTAATAAAAAATAAAATAAAAATGAAATCAAACTCTATTTTTTTTCCACTCAAGCTATTAGCAGTGTTGATATTTTTAATATTATAACATATATTGTCAGTTTGCTCTTAGGTACACATGCATTGGTGAAAGATGTCACATATTTAATTCAAAAGGTTTTAAGAGATATGACAATGGCAATTTTACTCAAGGTACGATTAGTGTTATCATTTTGATGATTATAACCTAGCATTGATTTTCCACTAATGATATGAATAGCTTTGTTATAATCTATGTTATAACACATGCTCATTTTAGTTAGGTTATCAATCAATTGGCCATCAACCTATCTGATCCATATCTTACTAATTAGGTCAAATGTTATGGAGTACAATATGCATGGATCCTTTCCTGGAAGCTCAAATATGAACACATGCTCAAATCGGCTTTGAAGGAGGAGGGATCAATTGGACTGTCAATTGACAGAGTCAGATAAATTGAAAGTTTTTGCGCATCCCTTTATTTTTACTGCATGCTTCTGATACTGAGTTCAACTTAATGGCTATTATTTTATAGTCTCGAATAAGTAGGTCATGCATGACAGTTACTGGAACTGGTATGTTATGAAATAGTCTTTGATTTTGTTCGACCCATAAATACCATACTAATAGCTGCATCCATTATGTTATGATATAAGGATTTGTTGATTTGCAAATTTGAGAGATAGGATCATGAGATCTTCTGATGTCTTGATGTTATTGTATGCGGGCTTTAATTTTTGTTTGATATTTTCCCAAATCTGTTTTGAATATTCACACTTGAAAATTAAGTTTCTTCTCCTTAGCGCATAAAGAACAGTTTGTGCTTAAGGATTGCACCACTTTTTGATTATATCTAGTGTATTTAATTTTTTTAATGCTGCAAGATACAAACACATTTCCATTTTTGGAGCATTTATAGAATTCCATATATGAAGAGATGAGTTGGTTCACTAATTTGAGTGCAGTCCCAAGCGGACTAAAACCAAACTGTCCATTGATATGGGGTTTCTACTATAAAAAATCATTTTCTACATTATTGTAAATGTTAATTTTTCCAAATTAGGTTACAATATTATGAGGAATATCATGGTTGTTGAGGCACCATTGGAGTCTGAGATGAGTGCGGACACTTCCATTTCTGAACTCCCAAAATAGCTCACTGATTGCCATCCAACTGTACTGATCAATGTGTTTCCATTAAGCTAGGGGTTGAACCATAAACTATTGTTTTTTCCGTTGGCAATTTTATTTTCGACTATGCCATAACATAAAGGTCTTGTTTTAAGTAGTAACTTTCATGTAAATGATGCACTGTTGTCTTCTTGAATTATCCAAAATTTCTACTTTTTACAGTATATTTGCCGCATCCACTTTGTCCATATGTTTTTTTTGATTTAAGTAATTCGAAGTGATTTATAAACCATGAAAGTTAACAGCATCATTTAGATTTCTGAGCCCTATACCTCCTTCATGTTCGGCTTTACAAATTATATACCAATTCACAAGGCGTTTTCTTCCTTGTCATAAGAAATTTGCCTAAATACATTCAATATGGGAAATAATGTTTTTTGGCATTTGACCAACCTACATCTAGCAACTAATGGTAGAGTATATAACTATTTTAATAAGCTCTAATCTCCCACTGTTATAATCTATGTTATAACACATGTTCATTTTTTGATGGTAGAGTATATAACTGTTTTTCCAATTTGGAAATTGTCAGATATGACATTGTAGAGCTCCTTACTAATTAGGTCCCAATGTAATTTAAAGAATATGGTAGAGAGGATCCATCGGGGCCTAGGATTTTGGAATCATCAATTTAAAGCAAAGCAGATTTTCTCTCCTCCAACAATACTGCAACAAATAAGAATTTTTTTCCCACATCATTAATTTTCATTCTTGTGTGCATTGTTGGAAAATTATATGTTTTCACCCCATTAAATATATTGGAATAATAAGAGACGACCTCTTTAGTTATCTTCTTATTATCATAAATATATTCCTCGTTAGTTTTTAGTAGTGCTTGGATTCTGTTTCTGTGTATACTCATTTACTTCATTGCATAGAAAATTTTGTATCACCAAATTGTAGTCATGGTATCTTAATTTTTTGTTGGTTAACTCATGTTTCTTTTTCAGTTGCTCCATGAGCTGCATATTAAGTTGAAGCATGTTGTCATATAAAGTATCATTTTCTGGATTTTCACTAGTTTGCATGAATTCTAATTTAAATCCTTCTTCAAGCTTTTAAACAGGATCTAACTTGGTTTTATTCTTGTTCCATGCTTTTGCATTGAAACCTATGAGTTGCGTCCTCTCATGTTGTTGCTTTAAGTTCATCCACTACTTAGTTTAAATATCCTTTATGCTGATACCATTTTTTTACATATCTGAATGGCTTCCCTTTTCGATGTTGAACTTGTTTGGAAAACTTGATTAGAATGGGTGTGTGTGCTATAATTAGTTGGAAATGCAATTGTAACTATGTCCGAAAATTTAGTGAGAAATTCATAATTAACTAGGTCTTTGTCTATACTAGTTTCCAAGTGTACTAGCACCACTACATACAACTTTCAACAGAATCATATTGTAAAATATCATTTTTAAAACTGTTTAAATTAAAAAAGGATTGGTAGACCTTCCCTTTTATCTTTTAGGCTAAAAGCGTTATTAAAATTCACCATTGCTAGCCAAAGCAAATTAATTGAATAAGCACTGATACAAAAGTATCCCATAATTTTCTTTACAGAGATGAGATAGCTGGTTACAGTGAAAGATATTTTTCTGCTTATGACTATCTGATTGCATACGATGTTGTTGTAGATGAATTGCTTATTGTTCAAAATAAATCTTACGAGCAACCAACAATTCTGGTAGAAAAAAGTGTTACGGAAGAAGAAGAAATACTTGATGGAACTGTTGCAACGCTGACACCTGATATGCAAGATGTATTGTGCCATGTCTATATAAGACCAAGAAATAGTACGGTAAGCCTTATTTTCCAGTTATTTCGGGCATTGTATGTTAAAATTTATGAATTGGAAAAATGGTCTCTTATTGTAGGTTTGTTTTGCTATTTGAATTCCTGACAATTTATTTTGGCCAGGATTCGGAAAACCTATTGGAGCATGTTGTGGATTTGGTGGCCCGCCACTAAACTACAATGGTCAAATCAGCTGCGGACAAACAAAGATTGTATATGGAACCTCAGTTATGGTCGGAGCGTGCAGCGATGCAACTAAGTATGTTAATTGCAAATAATCAATAAAGAAAGCCTTTCATATTTTCTGACGAAATGGAAAAAAACAACTCTGGCTTTATGGTAAGTTCCCTTCACCTTGCCTCTAGCTTTTATCTTATGCTCCATATTACATCATTGCCTGATTATATCAGTTGTTGGATTCTTAGTTTCTCACAAGCATTTACCAACTGCAGCTGGCAAAAATATTTTGAATGGTCATTTTGGAGAGAAGCTAGTTTCTCAGTTTATCTTCAAAGAATGTTCACAGTCTCAGTTTATCTTACATCATTCAGTCAAAAGCTAGTTTCTGATTGATGATTTATGAAAGGATGATGTTACAGGTAACAGAGTTTTGATAAAGCATTAACAAAATATATACATGTTAGTTACTTTTGGTTTAAGTTGTGATCTAGTTTAACTTAGCTATAAGAGAGTGTGCGACAGGTTTTGGAGACTGGGTCGAGAAGTGGCTATTTAGGAAAGTGGAACAACATTGCTGATGGTGCATGAATAATTGTATGATGAGGACTGCAGTTGCTAACTAAAGAGAATTAGAGGAGCACTTCATAAGTATGGATATTCTTAATATCTGTGTAGGCCTAGCATGTGTACAACAATCCATAAAGGCAAGCAGTAGAATATGGACATAGCAGTTGGAAATGTAGAGGATAGACTGATTATTCATAAAAGTGGTGTGACGCACTGAATTACAAACAGCAAAGCACAACAGCAGTGAGTCTAGATTATTTTGAATCTTTGAAAAGTTATTTCTGGTATTTTATATTTCCTTATGAATAGTGGTGGTTTTTATGTTACAATGGTACAGTGTTAAAGCCAAACTTATGGCTAGTATTGAATTGTGCTTTTACATTGCTAATATGAATGTGATATGTATACACACACATACACACACGTTAAACTTGTCATCTTCTAAGATTGAATGGTTGTTATGTGAACTAGTAGATATACACACATACACACACCCCTACACTATTTGTTACTACCAAGGCTAATTAGATTTTAAAATCTATACTTAATACGGATTTATGTTAAGTTGTGAACCTACAAGTATCAAGTAGTTATGATAATATGCATACAACTTTGATAATTTTTTCTACATTAAGTGCCAAGTGTATATGAGGTCACTTTTAATCCAGCTTAGCTATGCTACACATATTCAACTAAAATTTTGGGTGGCTAAAGTATACAATATTGTATTTTGATTAAAAAAATCCCTTTATGTTACAAACTGTTAGCTTTGTAAATAAGAATGAGTTTGCTGTATGACTGCATGAAAGATTATAGTTTGTTTTGTCAATAAAATTGCTATAAGCATGCATTTTATTGTGCTTATATAAGCATAACATGATTTATAGGTGTTTATAAGCGTACATCTCTTCTAAGCTTTGCACTGTATTTCTGTTAGGTTTACCTTAAAAAATTTGTTTCCTTCCATTTTTTATACTTTATATTCAGTGTTATAAAAAAATTATTTTTTTTAGATTTAAGTTGTACGAGGAAAGATGTAACGACCTGAAATTTTCAACCATTCGCATCCGTACATGTCGGATTTGAATTGCTCAAAATATCAAATTGTTAATTTAAATTTGGCAAAACTCAGCATATATAGTAAATAATAAATAATCACACACAGAGTAATATAAAATAATGCAGCGGAAACAAAAGAATAGTAGTTCATGAAGCTACTATATATATATAACAGAGTTAAATAAGATACATCAGAGGTCTTGAATACATAGATATCTCAATACAATAGTCAAATACAAGATCTGAATACATCACTGGGATCAACTGAATAACAGAAAGCTGGATAGATAGCTGGATCTCCCAGCGAAGCTCCAACTCCAAAGGTGAGTCTCAAATGCTGTATCACTCGGTCTGACCCGAGCGTAAAGCAAAAACACAAAACACTCGAGTCAGGATTAACATTCTTATATCAATAAATCCAACTCAAGTGAAATATCAACTGAAATACAAGTAACTTAAAGAATGTTTGGGATAAACGTCCTCTAAGGATCCATTAAACTATCTACTATTTAGTAATATACGCTATTATAATAATGTCTATAATAAAATAAACTTACTTTTAAATAGCGTTAAGGCTTTACATTTTCCACCTTAACACGTAATAGTCCCAGTAGTCTATCCAGTATTAGCATACTCCCAGATCGGGGGCTACCCTCAATACTCCACAGGCTACGGCACAAATCCAAACTCGTAGTAAAGCTCGATATGGTAGGTGACACGGCACAACTAGGCAATGCCAGGATAGATATACCAATTACGCATCCGGGCTAGTGGAAACGCATAGCAGCCACTACCGCCCACCTCGGAACACACTCCCAAATTAAAATCGAGGATGACCATAAAATAAATCACAAAGTAATAGAATAGTATCGAAGAAATGTGTCGGAGGTGCTACCTCATTGGCCCGTCGATCGCTTCTGTTTTAGCCACCTTATGCCAACTCACGGGAGTCGGGTCCACGTATATACCTCAATAGGAATCGTCGCCACCATCCTACTTCATTCTGGAATCTCTACCGCGTACACAGTTATTAAAGTGGTTTTCGGTATCGACAGAGAGTATGCCCATATCCGATCCCGGTCTCTTAAACAACCAAACGTTATTATAACACCGCGGTCATTTCAAAATAGTTTATACTTCAAAACCAAAATATCATTTCCATTTCAAAAACCAAATCAATAATATCATTTTCAATTCAAATATATCCATTTTCAAAATCATATCACTTTCCAAAGTTATAACGCTTTCGAAATCATAGTCTTTAAAAATCAAAACACTTTGGAAATCAAAGCATTGAAATCATAGCATTTTGGAAATCATAACACTTTGAAATTATAGCATTTTGGAAATCATAATACTTTGAAATCATAGCATTTCCCTTAAACCTTTTAGATATCAATAATAGTATATAAAATAAAATAGTTTATAAGATAAATAATTTATATAAATAGTTATAAGTTAAAATAGTTTAAAATAAAATAGTTAGTAAAATAGTTTATATTAAAATAATTTATATTGAAATTGATTTGTATTAAAATAGTTTATATTACAATAATTATAAGTTAAAATATAAAATAGTTTAAATATAGTTAAAATACTTTATATAATAAAATAGTTTCCTCAAATTCACAAATCGATTCAAATCAACTCGACTTCCTAATTCAACTTAATTCAAATCTCAATTCATAATTTCAACTTCAATTCAATTAAACATTTCAAATTATATCGATTTCAAATACCGATTTGAACCACAAATAAACCATTTCAATTTCAGTATATTTCAATGGTTTAAATATTCGACATTTCAAAACTAAATTCGATAAATTTATATACATATCAAATTCAATTTACAATTATTTAGTTTTGAAATATCAACTTAATCATTTCCATAACATTTAAATACAACTTCAATTTACAAATTTAGATACACAAAATATCCCATTTAAATTAATATAAGTTTGAAATATCCATTTAAGTCTCCTTTAATCAATTTCGAGTTGTAAACACATCTTTAAAATTTCGAGTTCAATAAATTTCAAATCAAACTTATTTAAGTATAATTCTTAAATAAATAACATTTCAAATCAATTTCAAATTTATCTTTCCAACCTGAATCATTATAAACTCTATATCTGAAATTATAGATATTAAATAAATACTTATATATCAACTTTATTAAATCAACTTTAATAAATCTTTAAAATCAAAATTTATCAAAATCATATATTTCTTTTCAAAACCATAGAAATCATTTTCAAAAATATATAAATATAGACCAACGGTGTCTGTATAAAATTTTATATCCTATGGTCAAGTGATACAGATATTTATCATTTAAATCCGCAATTTAAATATATATACGGGTATATATCATTTCAACCCGCAATCCCAAATTCAATTCATATGAAAATCGCTTGGGTTTATCATTTCAACCCATAACGATTTTCTCATATTCTACAAATCGTTCGGGTATGTATCATTTCAACCCATAGTGAATTCTATACTAACAGGGAACTTGCAGAGTGATAACAGATATGATAATAATATAACTGACATATATCATCAATATAAATAACAGATAATGGCGTCAGATGTCAGAGGTGAACAGATACAAATAACAGTATATATATAGCAATGTAAATAACTAACAACAGCATATTTCAATTGACATTTCAATTGAAATCAAATTTAATAAATATAAGAATGTTAATCGTGAGTGATTGCTCACCTTTCGAGGTTAGAGACGAAGGGAAAATGGGATGAGTTATGAATCCAGGCACGAATTCCAAAGAAAGCAAGATTGAGCGCGAATTGGACGAACAAAGCTGATAACAGGGATCGATGAAATAAATCGGAATCTACTTGATGTAGCCTGAAAAAAAATATTATTTTATATATATTTTTTCTTAAACCACTATTAATTTAAAACACAAAATAAAATCTTTATATACATATATATACATATATTCTAAAATCAACTTGAACTTATGATTGAAAATTAAATTTTAATTTAAACAAATATAAAACAAATCCTCCATATATTTTGAAAGCCACGCATATATATACCGATGCAACGAACGGATATATAACACATATATAAACTTACATGCTTATCATCAATAATTATAAAAGTCAACATAACTAAAATTTTGAACTAAAAAGATCATCTACAAACTTATATAAACAACAGGCAAGCCCAACTAATCATATATAGATATATATGTATAGCTAATATACATATGGAAACACCATAAATTTAACACTATATACATATTAAAAACAGGAAAATAGGCACAGGGAAGAAGTTGTGAAAAAATTTAGTCTCAGGGACAGCAAGTTTGTTTTTTAGTCCGAAGGACACTTTCTAGTGTAAACAGAAAATGATAGTTACAACTATCATTTTGTGATTTACATTAAAAAGTGTCCTTCAGCCTAAAAAACAAACTTCTTGTCCCTAAAACTAAATTTTTCTACAACTTTTTCCTTGAGCCTAAAATCCCCTATTAAAAATATGCTTTGTATATGTGAACAGAACTTGTTAAAATCAAATACAACTTAATATATTACACACCCTACCCATATACATAAATAACAGAAGCTTGCAAATACTTAATACATATTACACAAAAATCAAAATTTAATATATCTTAAATATACTAACAAGCTACCTACGAAAAACTGTTTTGAAACCTGAATGAAACATTTATACAACATAGTATCTCTATATATATATTAACTGACATATATATATCAACATATATAAACCGACACAAGTAAAAGTTTACAAATAGCTTATCAGCTGGAAATATAAATATATTTATATATAACAAAACATAAATTTACAAAACATAACTTAGCTTAAATATAAGCCATATACTTACATATAAAACAAAAATATACATATATAACTTACAGCAGAATTCCATAAATCTAAACATGCTGTATAATACTAGCAGCTTAAGTATGGTAACATTATAAACAAATGTTTTATATAGACATAGATAAAATGGAACTTACCTTGCATAGTTTTAACAACATATAACAGACCGTCATGCAAATCTTATATACAACATATATATATCTTATAACATAACAATGTGGACTAAAATATATAACAAAATACTTAACCATGTATATATATAACAACAGAAATATATATATATATATATTTACCTTAATATTAAAAAAAAACATGGAGGCTCGGCCATGCTGGAAAGAGGAGATGCGGAAGAGGTTTCGGTGATGAGAATTTGATGGCCGACGTTGATGGGTTTTGGAGGCCGAACGGTTGGAGGTTGCACTGAGGTGATCGGCTGTGGATGTTAGAGGAGCCGCACGACATAGGGTAGTTCGACTGGAAGAGCTGCAATAGAGGGAGGAAGGAAAGGCCTTGGGAAGGAGTTGATGTTTGGCTCCAGAAGATAAAACGAAATGAAACAATATTGGAATTTGGAAGGGACAGGCTAGCTTCAGTCTAATAATATACGAACAGTTAAATTTGAAAAAAAAATTCTTCTCAAAAGCAGATTTGAACCGATTTAAAGGTGAGATGAAACAACATATATAATAAAAGCAGGGAATAGAAAGAGTTGGAAGTTGGGTTTCTGGAAAATAATAATCATTGATGTCTATTGAATTACACGGTGAAGGGATTACAGAGCATAGGAATCAAAAAGTCCAAAAGTTAAAATGTGTACTGGTACGATAAATCGTCACACAGATTTCATTGCATACCGGATTCCGAAATACCCAAATGAATACACTGTTGAGATCAGTATGACGAGACGATCATAATAGTATACAGTGGTACGATCATCCGATCGAAAGTTGATATTGGTACCGAAAATGCTGCAAATCTGTCAGAATTAAGATAAATGGAGCAATAGAAGTCCAAATTTGAAGAAATGAAATATGACGTCTCACTCAGAAGATGATTTACAAATTTTCTATAGAAAATTATTCAGGTTTGGAAAACATTTTATTATCATCAAATATTAACTGATTTAAATTGAAATAGAATTACACAAAAAAATAAACTTCCATATTATCTGATGAAAATTTACCATTTGCTGTATTTAAGTAGACGTATTTCAAATATCAAATTTTTAATTCAAAGTTATATTATTTAAAATTTCACAAAAATTCAGTTAATTAAATAAATAAACCACTAAAATTTACGGGTCGTTACAAAAGATATTAAAAAAATTCCTTTGGAATACAAATTATTCTAGCAGAACCGGGTTGAATTTGAGTTACTTTTTAATTATTATTAAAGTTAGAATATCCTATAAAGAATTAACAGAAGTAGCTTAAAATCATATTTGTTAGTTCATAGTGATAAAAATTTCGTTCCCCAAACCGTAGATAGCAATAGAACTGAATACCAATATATATTCATAATGATACATGGACTCTATTTTCTGATGCTTCTTAACTCAGTACGATAGTTTATCAAACAGATCTCATTTGTTACACCTATTGATTCATAACTCTATCTTTCAATTTCACTGCATGTTTTGAACATTTTTTAAATTATAAATTAATTAATTTTTGTTCTAGAATTACAGTTTATGAAGAAAAAAGGAGAGGTATAAACTTTGACTTCATTGCATGTATTTAGAAGATGTCCACATTTCATGCTGGTAAAAAAGGTAAAAAGAATGGCACAAAAGATAAGGTCAGTTGACTTTCTCTTGAATTAAAAGTACTTGGGTTAAATCTTATCATATATATATATATATGATAAATTAAATCCAATGAATTAAATCATTTGACTGTAGATGATTCATGTCTCTTGATTTTAGTTATTTAATTGAGGTGGGTCATGTTTTAACATTAATTTGGCTATAAGAATCTATAGCAGAAAAATAAATCAATAATTTTTTTTTGAGATCATGGGGAACCTTAAGATCATGGTATTCATTAATACTCACTTAAGTAAACCCCACGCCGTGTGTCTACCCCGATTTTATTTAGTCATCGCACACGGATGCGTGACGTTGAAACTCCCACTGATGGTTTGGCGTTGGGATTCGAACCTGCCCGGACACAGTCCTTTGGTTCCCATCTTCCAGCTCCCAAACCAACCGAGCTACGAACGGCGGGTAAAATAAATCAATAATTAATGTGTTAATTTTCATGATTATGCCATGCAAAGTCACAATTAAGCAAACATGATCTATAATTTTGAACACTTAAGGGTAGTTTTTAGGATTAATGGATGGATTTATAGGTTTAAACAACATTTAAGAATTTGTTTCAGGATAGGCAACATTCAAATTGGAGACTGCTTTCAAAGCTTCTGGAGGGAAAAAAGTTGACATAATATCGCATTCTATGGGCGGTTTAATTGTTCGATGTTCCCTTTCACCGCATCCTAAGGTGAGTACTTCGGTTATTGTGTGTAACAATTGGTTTATGATCCTTGTTTTATTACTATTAGCACATATGATGTGCATCTATTAGTGAAATGATAACTTTTCTTATTCGTTGTCCTAAACATGTTAATGTTTATAGTTTCCTTTATATTATAATTGTCAACAAGTATGTTAATGTTATTATCATTTAAATAACTTATCCTGTGTTAAATGAAGATAGGTAGGTTTGGAGACTTGGAGTAGTTACAAACATATTTGTTGAAAAATTTATTAGTTACTTGTCTAAACCTGGATCAATTTATAAACTTGTGTTCAAGTTAAAAACCTTGTGATGACTTAAACTACTTAAAAAAATGTGTTACATATTTCATCTACATGTGGTAGTGGTCACGTCTATGTAGAATAGCATAATGTTATAAAGTAAAATGTGGTATGAACTAGTCTATATTTTTGTCAGGTATTTGCAAAGTACGTTAACAAGTGGATATGCATAGCATGCCCCTTCCAAGGTAATTAAACATCACAAGGCGATAACATATAGTTGCATACTTCCATACTTGCAGTGGCAAATGCCTTAAGACATTGCTGACTAAATAAACCATTTAACCAAATTTATTTACATTAGCTATCATTGATGAAATGTCATCTCTTTCAATTGCCTGAAGTTCTATTATGTTTATAAATATTTATAGGTGCAGCTGGAAATGCCAACGATTCTCTATTAACATGATTGCAGTTTTTTTATGGTTTTGAAAGCTTCCTCTTTGTATCAAAATGGACAATACATCAACTGGTAAGTTAGAAGTTTCTCTTAGAGATTTGGCTTAAACCAAGTATCTTGTTAACATTTTTCAATACCAGAGTAACATTGTCATTTCACATGAGATTGAATCTGAGTGTTAACTTTGTCACAATGACTGTTATTTTACCCTACGTTATCTTTTTTCTATATCTGGTCAACGTAGTTGGTTGAATGCCCTTCTATTTACGAGGTTTTGCCAAGCAAAAATTTTAAGTGGAGCCAACAACCAGTGGTTCAGATATGGCGCAAATAATCTGAAAAGAAAGACGGTATTGAGCTTGAAGTTTATGATTCTGACAGGTGTCCTGCATTGTTTGAAGAAGCATTAAGAAATAATGAGGTATTATTTGCTCTTTTATTAATATTCATTTATGTGGTGAATAAAATTGTTAGTTTATATTGGCAAAATTTGGTTTGTTTTATTTTCATCAATATATCTCTAATATGTGTTTTTTTAAGTAATAACACTTGATAATCAAGGTATCATGTCCTTGTCGTGGAGAGTTTCAATGCCAATAACAATAGCAATAATAGTTTGTAGTGAACGTTTGTATGTACAAATTTCTAGTTAACTAACACTTATATTAAAGCAGAAACAGATGATTATAGTTGGTTTTTGAAAACAATGCCACGTTGCTGACAGCTGGCCATTGGCTAGTGATGCCATGGCCCCTCGATAATTTGACAGAGAGTTTACATAGGTTAAGTTTGAGTTAATGAATTTAAATCTATCTTTATCATTTTCTTATTTAATCAGGTTTACAGATAACATTATAGGGTGGTGGTTTTGACTACTGTGGAGTTGTTATCACAAATATGAAATATGGTGGTTACTGAACCAAAAATATTGTTATAAGTTTTGTTTAATTTAGTTCACACATATCAAACAACTGAATATCAAATAACGTATGTCTGGATTTTAATGGCACTGAATGAAATATCACTTATAAGGCTGGATACTCTCTCATTTTTTATTTTTTAATAGAGAAATGTGAGTTTTGACTTAATGATTCTGGCTTCAAATTGATGGTCACATGTTTATGAAAATTAAGAAGAAAATCTTGAAATGAGTTTACCGACATGAATATTGATTACGTTAATGTGATTTTAGACTGCAGGCTGGGACCGTAGCATATAGAGAAAGTGCAGACGAAGAGGTTTTGGATATCGAGGAGTAGGAGTTATAGCCATTTAATTTGTGCATTAATAATTGCAAGGTGCAGAATTCCATAGGATCCAGCAAGAGCATCTTCAAAAGGTGATATGTCATATGTTATTGCATGCGAAGTACATCCTAAAGACCCTATGCTTATATCATTGTCAGCTTGGCCTGGGGAGTCCCACAACATAGGAGCTTGGAAAGGTACAATACAATTTTTGGCAGCCCATTCCTGCATTTGTGAAGTTTCTGAACATGAACATATTAGTTAATAATTAACTAAGTATTATAAAAATTAAGAAATTTATAATAATAATAATAATAGTAGTAATAAAACTACGTTTGATAAAATTAATTAAGTTTGATAATAAGTTAACCGATTTTTATAATAATTAAACTAATTTTTATAAAAATTAACCAAAATTTTAAAATTTAACTGAGTTTAATATAACTTAGTTTTATAAAAATTAAATAAATTTGTACAAATTATTAAGTTTTATTAAAATTTAACCAGGTTAATAAATTTTTAAAAATTAAATAAGTTTATTATAAAATTTAACCAAGTTTTATGAAAATATAACTAAATTAACTAAGTTTTATAAAAATTATTTAAATTTAATAAAAGTTTAAGTAAGGATGTTTGATATATTTTAAATATAAAAAACAGTGTCATAATCATTTGTTGATTGTTAAACCTATCTACATATAATTAGCTTTTTAGGAGTAAAGACCAGCTACAGCAAAGAATTATGGGTAATCAAGTAATGAATACGGCTTTAATTGTTATATATATTATAACATTTTGTTAGTACTTGTTGTGTAAACTTGTTTATGAATGGTTATGAAGTTTATGTGATTTTGCTTATTTTGTCAAAAAACTATTATCGAAATGCTTATGGATATCATATTTGATTAAGTGATTAATGTGATGTTTCAATTGATTGAATATGATGATTATGTGATTGATTGATTGATTGTTGATTTGAATATGATGATTATGTGATTGATTGATTGTTGATTTTAATATGATGATTATGTGATTGATTGTTGATTTTAATAAGACTATTATGCGAGTGATGGTTGGAAATGATACAAGCCACTAACAGGAAACGGTTGCATGGACAATATGCTGCAAAACAGTTAATAAATTTTAGTAGCATTTTAAAAACCGAAAATAAATATAAACGGTTGTGATATGATTTTCATAGCGTTGAAAAAACGCTATCAGAACTTTTAGTAGCGTTTCGGTAAACGCAGCGACACGACATGCTACTAAACAGTATATAGCATATTCATTATTTATATTTACATATATTATAACACTCCCTCTTGAATATGCATCTTCAAAATCTTGAATTCTCTGATAACTTGAAATTGTCCCTTTTGTAACGTGTATGATGATTTCTCCCCCTCATTGTTATCTTACTTGCATTTATTCATTCGGTCGACATTGATATTGTCTGTTGCCTCATTAAAAACCTCTGTTAGGAAAAACCCAGTGGGAAAAACCTTGAATGAGGAAAAGAGTGCAACTTGTAAAATCATATTAAAAAATGATATTCTTTCCAAAGGGTTTGATACTTCGGAATCAAAACAATGCCTCATTAAAACCTTACTAAGAAAAACCCTATGGGAAAAATCTTAGTGAAGGAAAAAAGAGTATAATATAGTATGACATATTTCAATAATTCATAGAATCAAATAGAGTTTGATACTTCTGGATTAATATAGTACTTCATTAAAATCCTTATAAAAGAAAACTCGATGGGAAAAACCTTAGTTAAGGATAAAAATATAATTTAACTTAAATAACATACTTGAGATGTTATTTCTTGATAAGATGTTTGATTCTTCTAGATCAAGATAATGCCTCGCTAAAACCTTAGTAAGAAAAACCCAGTGGGAAAAATCTTAAATAAGGAAAAAGAGTACACTATAACTTATTTTAAATGTTACTGCGGAGTTGATACTTCTGGATCAAGATAATGCCTCATTAAAACCTTACTAAGAAAAACCCAGTAGGAAAAATCTTAGTTAAGGAAAAAGAGTGCATTATAACATTCTTATGGATGCCCCTCTGATTTAAAAGTTTCCTCTGAATTCGTATTCGTCTTTCGATAACTCAAATTGGTTATAGATACTTCTGGATCCATAAATATGTACCTCGTTAATAATACAATTTATTAATAGTTTCCTTCGATACAATCAAATTTTTCAAGATTGTTTCTTCCAAATATGATTTGCATTTTATGCATTTTGTTTGCTACCTTTATGAAAAACACATCATGTGCTTTCATTTTTGTGCATCAAATCATTTTTGCATATTGCAACTACATCTTTGATTAATATTAAAAGATTCATTACAACAATACTAAAATGGGAAGTAATCTACTCATCATGAATTATATCAAGATTTTCATTACAAAAATAATTAAAAGTAGGTTGTAATCTACGCTCCTTGTTCTTTGCATTCTTTATAACCACGAAAGTTATTTATATTCATCAGGAATTTGTATACTTTCATCATTTAATATGATTTAAACCATATCCATGCCTTCTCGGTTTATTAAGCGTTTCAAGCATTTTCACTACTTTGCGGACTACATGTCCATATTTCTCTATTAGTAAAGGATTCATGATGGCCAGTCATGTTTTCCACTAATTCAAGATCTTTAATCTATTTATAAACATAAGCGCTTTATTATTTACAAATTTATCATCGATGATTATTTCTTGTCAGTTCTAGACATGATTTATTGAGATCTCTTTAATTATCATGTTTTAGGTACCTAAACCATTTCTAGGGTAATTTGACAATCATGTCATTAATCTCTTCAAGAGCACCCTTAAGTGTTTCTTCAAAAACACTCACCTCTTTTATTTGGCATCTTTATTACTTACTCTAAAAGTATTTCAAACTGACTTTTGTACCATATTTCAGATGTGGTTTACACATTTTGATCCTTCAGGGATTCAAATCTATATTGGAGAAAGTCTACGAATATTATTAATAATTTATTTAAGTTACTTAATATTTTGCATCATTATACATGTTAACAAAATATTTGACACTGATGATCAAAATGAACTTGTATCCCTTTATCCTCCCCCTCAATGTTGACAAACATTGTCACATTAAATAATAATCATCTTTGGATTCTCATTTTGATCCATTATCATATTGCTACTAGCAAATACACCATACATATTAATAATAGGAGGATAATTCTTTTATCAGTTCATAAGATAAATTCAATTGATATTGCTCATTAGAGTTTGTTCTCATTCATTGATCTAACCAATTGAGGGAATTTACTTATTATGTAGATCATTTGAATACAGACATGACTTCAGGTCATTCAACATTTATGTTGATTGAAATTTAAGTCACTAAATTATATCTATGCATAATTTATAGGATAAGCTCATAACAAACTTCAAGTTGTTATTTGAATATCTACATATATAGATATATACGTGCGTGCACGTATTACATATATATTATAAATTTGCCTATTCTTTCTCATTTGAGTTGGTGATTTTTAGAACAAACTATTACAAGGATTCAAACTATTAATTTTTGTTTATAGATGGAACGAGAAAGATTCGCTTTCAGCACCTAAGTATATTGGGGTTTTGGAGTTCGCCCATTCTCTTGTGAATGAAGCTGGTGCTCATTGTTCTCATAGTAAGAAGAGTCAACCAGGGAAAGTCCCATTAGGAAGTGCATGTTCAAAACATTTGGTTTGGAACCATACTGAACTTCCGGTTCAAATAAATTATATACACAAGTTCAAGTTGTTTAGTTTTATTCCTCAATTATATCTCAATTCACTTTTAAACACTAATTATGGTTACTTATCAAAGAATAATACATAGTTATAATTGCATATAGACATTTCAACACATCTCTTCTGGAGAGTTCAACAAAAGAGATATACTTACAAAAGAAAATATAATAAGAGTATCTTCTGGACACTTGGAATTTTATAAAAATAAGAGATATACACATTACGTAGCTCTCAAATTTTAATTAGAATCCAATCTAAACTAAATTGGAATCCTTTATAATCAAATTTCTGTACATTTATTTGGTTTAATAAAATTACCAAATGTATAAACAAATCTCTTCTAGAGATATTTTATCATTTCCAAATGTATAAGTCTCTTCTAGAGATATTTTACTATCACAACTTCTGGAGCAAACTTATATCTTCCAGAGATATATATGCAAACTATTAGAATGTCATATCAATATACAATATTTCTTTTACATAAATTACATAACTACTACTTTTTCAGTAGCATAAAATATCTCTGCCGGATATTTTTGTTGTAACTTCTTTTGATATGCCATATTAAACTTTAAGTATAGTAACAAAATTAGATGCACCAAATGAAAATAATATGCAAGAGATAAAACCGCTACTTCTGGAGTGTGATATTGGTATACAATACCATTTTTTTAGAGATAAATTATTGTTATTACTTCTAAAGTTCTATATGATATTCCTTCAGGGAATACAATGTTTCTTTTTTAAGGGATTGCAATCTAACAAAAGCAAAATTTCTATAGCATCTCTTCTGGGATGTTGGATTTTGCAATATAAATTTTAAAGAAAACATCTCTTCAAGAGATTAATATGTGCACACACATTCATAAACTTAAATAGTATGTTATATGAGTTATCTCCTCTGGATAATACTAAAATGTATTTCGTCAATTAAATAGTTTGACTAATGCACCCAAAAATAATTTGTCAAAACTTTAGGTTTTATAACATAGTGCTATTGGTAAAGATCAGATCAATATTTAGATATAGAAAGACATACATATTACAAAACACTACTACAAAATGACAAAATGTTGAAAAGAGTTAAAACATTGAGAGAAAAACAAAAAGAATAAAAATAGACAGAACACCGAGAAGAATCATGTAGACATGTACAGGATTATAGAAACTTAGGAACCCGGCAACCACATTTTTAGAACCATCGTATCTACAGGTATATAGAATTATCCAGTTAATTATAACAGTAGCAAATATAATATAGTGGTAAAGTTTATGTTGTTTGACAAATAGTTCAGGTTCAAAACATCAGATTCCCAACAATATGTTTAGACGTAGTAATATAGAAAGCCAAAAATTGTTAACTTATGAATAAATTATGGTGCCACTAAAATCTTCTAATGTAATCAAGGTGAAGACAGAAATCACAATTGTCCCAAGCTACCTAGGCTATTAGTAAATTACATTAAAACTTCATCAAGTGCTTAAAAAACACATTTATACACATAATGTATACCATAATTTCATCCAGGCTATACCAGGATGGTGTAAACATAGTTCCACTATAACTGTAATGAGTAACATAAATAACAAATAAAAATAATCAAATGCAATAGTTTCTCATCAACGTAAGAATTATATTGTAGAATTAGCAGAAAAGTGACAAATTTGTCACTGTGATAATTCTAGTTATTTGGCACAATAAAATGTTAAAACAAAACATGAAAATTCTTTACAGGACTATTATACTGCAAAATTTCAAGCAACGAACCATTAAATTCTTAACTGGGTCTCTTCATTGTTATGGTTAGCAAGTAGTAAAAGAAGTATACGATTTATTTGACTTGATTAAAACAATCTGTACTGTATATAATATCTTATATCCATTCCTCTGTAAAAAAAAATTGCAATAAACTGAAATCTATACCTTTATGAACTTCTGCATACATCTAGCAGTGCCTATGCTGGTATTATTCTCTGTTATGTCCAAGATCTTAGTCTTGGTTCACATTATGACTTCGTACAACTCATGCCCTAGAAATGGCAGTAATGTTGCTTAAGGGCGTTCTCAGATACCATATAGGCAGAGGGCTCCTTCCTGTAGTATGTGTAGTAGGCGGGTTAGGCTCTCTATTATTACCCCATTTTACCAGACTCGGCGATCTGGTCACCATTCCATCTGCCGACGTTTCCTTGTTGATCCAGAAACCTCTCATGGCTTCAGGCACTGAAATTAGAACGTTTGGAGTGTTAGGGTTTTGTGAGACGTTGCATGGTTATGTATTTTGTGGTTCTAAATATTTGAATTTTGGGAAAGCAACTCAGGCAAATCAGGAAACTACCAATATATCTATTTTGAAAAGCAAAGTTTTAGCAAAACGAGACTGTTGAAAATGTATTTGAAAAGAATTGTGGTATTAAGTTTATAGAAATAAGATATAGAATTGTGAAACAAGAATACTTAAATCTAGATCTAAATTAATCGCAAAATAAATCTAGAAAAACAGATCTAGAAAATTGTAAACTGATTTCATTGGTTGAATAAGAGGAAGAGGTAGAGATTAGTAGCTGATGAAGAGAAAGAGATGTAATCGTGCTGATAACGTGTTATAGAATAGAAGGAAATAAGAAGACACTAGAGAAAGAGGAAGAAAATATTTTATTCACTACAGAGATTAATCATACATTTTCATTACATTGGCTCCTTTATATAAAGGCCTAGGAGCTTGGGATAGAACTAATTCCACGATGTGGGACTAAACACAAAAACAATATATAGCATATTCACTATTTATATTTACATATATTATAACATATAACATTTATCTTTGATTTTTCTTCGTAGCATTTCATGTGTAAATGCTACTGCATAGTAGCATTTGTATTTATTGTATAACATTTATTATTTTTATTTAACTTGCAGTAGCATTTTATGTTCAAATCCTATGACAAAGTAAATTCTTTTTAACTTATTATTATCTTGAGATGATTTTTTTTATATATAATGATATTGTATAGTATTAGTTTGTACATGTTGCTATATTTTGCTGCAATCAATGATTTATAGGCAAGATGAGATGAAAATTGATGTACTGATGTGTTGGATGATGAAGGCGGCGCGGTAGGTGGTGGGAAGATAAATGTGTTTTTTTTTGCTAAAGATAGAGATTGAGGACGTGTAATAAAGTGATGGCTAGAGTTTTAGGGCGTAGATAGTTGTTGGGCAGCGACAAGGATGGTGCGGGGGTTGATGTGGTAGTGATAGGGCAGATCGAGTGTAAACGAAGTTGCAGCTGCAAGCGTGATGGTGGTGACGAGTGGTGACGAGTGGTGACAGTTTTCAGATACGTGATGCTGTGTAGTTAATGCCCCGCTATTACCCCACTATATCTCATAGCGGATTTTCACCGCTACGATATTTCCATATAGCCCCAAAATATAGCCTTTCCGCTTTAAGCCCCGCTATTTCGATATATCCCGTTATTCTCGCCTGTGCAGTTAATGCCCCGCTATAACTCCGATATATCTTATAGCGGATTCCTACCGCTACGATTTTTCCATATATCCCCAACATATAGCCTTTCCGCTTTAATACCCGCTATATTCCGCTATTTCCGCTATATCTTCTATAAAAAATTGAATTGAAAAATGATATTTATACGCTATAAAAATTATGAAATTAATTAATTTCATTGAATTTTTTATATATGTTTAGAAATGATAATACTCTAATATTCTACTAAATTAAATTAAGTTATATAACAGTTTTACGTTCATTTACAATACATTTGCACATATTTTTATTTAAAATTATTTTTGTATTAATTATAATTCAACTGAATGTTAATTTTTCACATAATTACTATCTATATATTTGTAAAAAGAACAAGTATGGGATTTATATGCTATTTTAGAGTAATCCGATATATCCCGCTATATCTTCGCTACATCCCCGCTATGACTTTTTGCACCTCTACCGCATTGAATCCACTGAGCGCTTTAACTGCACAGATTCCCGCTATATTCCGCTATTTCCGCTATATCTTCTTTAATAAAATGAATTGAAAAATTGCATTTATACATTATAAAAATTACGAAACTAATTTTTTTGATTTAATTTTTAATATATTTTCGGAAATGAAAATAATCTAATATTCTACTAAATTCAATTATGTTATATAACAGTTTTACGTTTTTTTAAAGTATATTCGCACATGTTTTTATTTAAAATTATTTATGTATTAATTATAATTCAATTGAATGATAATTTTTCCTTTAATTACCATTTATATATTTGTAAAAACATTAAGTACGAGTTTTATATGCTATTTTAGAGCCATCCGCTATATCCCGCTATATCCTCGCTGTATCCCCGCTATGACTTTTTGCACCTCCACCGCTTTGAATCTGCCGAGCGCTTTAACTGCACAGACGTGATGTGAGAAGAGGAAAATGCATATTTTTTGTTTTATCTTTGTGGATAATTTCAAAAAAAAGGAAATTAAGGAAAATGACATATTTTGAAAAAAAATTGGGTTGAAGAAAATCAAGTTTTATTTTTAGACGAAAAGACAAAATACTAGTCATATTTAATATTATGTTCAAATTTTAAATTATACAAAATGCTAGTTATAACTAGCTATATATTCAATTTTACACTATACAAAATGTTAATTATAACTAGCATTGTTCTTAGTTAAGTTTGTTCTTTATTTTTTCTGTTTCAAAAAAAATGCTTGTGTAGGAATTAAAGTTGATAGATGTTTGTCCTTCGAATAAAATTCTCCATTTAAAAATTGAAAACGCCTATTTGAACAGGAAATAAAACATATTTGCTGAGACAAGGAGGCAATCTGATCATATCCACCAATGCAAAATAAAGTTGTCACTCTTTCCACGCTCCCTCTCGCATTGTCACATGACCGTTCACTCAAAGTTTTGAAATTCAAAAAATTAGAATTATTGTCGGCTCCTTCTTTCTTTTAATGGCATCATCTCAAAACACACCAATGAAAACTCCATCTTCGAAAGCCCAAACAAAGAAGCAGATGGATCCTGCAACATCACAATCAGACTTCAAATCAAGATTCGAGGCATACAACCGCCTGCAGGCGGCGGCGGTGGCGTTTGGTGAGAAGCTTCCGATCCCTGAAATCGTGGCGCTTGGTGGTCAATCGGACGGCAAAAGTTCGCTTCTAGAAGCTTTGTTAGGCTTCAGGTTTAATATCAGGGAGGTTGAGATGGGCACGAGGCGGCCTCTTGTGTTGCAGATGGTCCATGATTCTTCTGCTCTAGAACCAAGATGCCGATTTCAGGTTTAGGTTTTAAATTTGGTTTCAAGATTGTAATATTTGAGTTCATCTGCACGTAATCATAAGTGAGATTTCATGTAGTTTATGTTGACTTAGTCGAATGGGATTGTCATTTGTTAAATGGAGCTAAAGCTTTTAAAACAGCAAAGGAAATGTTTTTTACTTTGTAAAGTTGAAATTGGAATGTGTATAAATTTCAAGACTTTCTAAACTGGAATTGGGACATAAAAACGTAATGATTTACTGGAGTAAGAATGAATTTATAGCGAAGTTCCAGTAACATGGCCAGTGATTAACTGTGAATTTTCTAGTGGAATATAGCAGCACTTGACAATATGTTACCCTGATGTTTTCCAGTTGTAATTTTTAGCTTCAGGTGGCCAACACCCCAGTACCTGTCTTAGAATTTTTCAATTTCTACAAGCTGCATCATGCTTTGGTGTAGGATTTTTGATTTTGTGTTTGCTGTTTGACTACTGATATAGTATGGCAATATGGTTACAGTTAATGAACTTAAGTTTCAGAGAATCAGTTTAGGACTCATGTTTATGTGTTCATCCCTAAATTTGCTATTGGACTATATTTTGGAATAGCCATCACAGAGGGCAGAAAATTTGGAAATAAACATCAAACTGGAAGTTAAGTTAATAGAGCGGCTTTTGCAATGTATTGTTTGAAATTTTGATTAACCAAACCTTTTATCTAACAAAGCTCTGTTTTAGGATATCTAATTTTGGTTTACTGCATCCTTTAGGTTTCCTATTGTTTTCAGATGTCATTATGCTACCAGAATCTGGTCTTTATGTTTTATTTGGAGTGAGGCTTAACCATACATTAAGGTTACAAAACTTAAAAAATTGGTTAATCAGTAGTCATTTATTGTAAAATAATTTAAGTTTTACTAAAATAAACAGCGTGCAGGTATTTAGTTCGGACCGTTTTTTCTTTTCGCTAACTTAAATTTTACATATTGCTAATAGTGGAGACTGATTCCGGGGTTTGGAAATATTTTGAGAATCTGGAGTGTAAAATCCATAAATACTGGTTCCATGATGCATTCCTAAACACTTTCCAAAACCAAGAAATAAAAAGAAAATAGTTTGTGATTATGCTTTGGTGACTCAAATCCATTTGTATATGATGAGAATTTTGAAAATTATAACTAAAATGACTGGTCCTGCAGGAAGAGGATTCAGAGGAGTATGGAAGCCCAATGGTGTTGGCATCTGCAATAGCCGATACAATAAAATTACGAACAGAGGCACACTTAAAAAAGATTAAAGCTGCTGTATCAGCAAAGCCAATTGTGATGAGAGCAGAATATGCACACTGCCCTAACCTAACTATCATAGACACCCCTGGTTTTGTTCTTAAGGTGGATAAACATTTTACTTCCTTTTGTTTTTACATATATATTCCTTAATGAATTTTAAATGGTGCTTTTACATTTACCGCTGCTGGATAAAAACGATTTCTCAATTTCAGGCTAAGAAGGGTGAACCAGAGAATACACCTGATGAGATATTATCAATGGTTAAGTCATTGGCAAGTCCTCCACATAGGGTCCTTTTGTTTCTTCAACAAAGTAGTGTCGAGTGGTGCTCTTCCCTTTGGTTAGATGCTATACGTGATATTGATCCTTCTTTCAAAAGAACCATTATTGTCATTTCCAAATTTGATAATCGCTTAAAGGTTATCATTTTATTGTGCTTCCCTATTTACAGTACTTACTTTATTTTAACAATTATATGTTCTAACATTAAGTATGATAATTATTGGATTGAATAATCCACACTTAAGTCTGGTTCTTCCTTTTGAATGGGATTTACCATAACTAATGCAAATTTTGCTTTCCTATTTTTGTTATATGTATATATATGTATGTATTTTTGTTATATGTATATATATGTATGTATGACTTTGTCAAAATTAATAACATTGTTGAGTGATTAATATAGGAATTTTCTGAAAAATGGGAAGTGGATCGATATCTAAGTGCAAGTGGTTATCTTGGAGACAATACACATCCATATTTTGTAGCTTTGCCTAAAGACCGAGGCACAGTGTCAAATGAAGAGTTCAGGAGGCAGATTTCTAATGTAGACACAGAAGTGCTCCGTTACCTTCGTGAAAATGTTGCAGGTGGATTTAATGAAGAAAAGTTCGGATCTTTTATCGGTTTCAATTGTTTGAAGCAATACTTGGAAAGTGAGCTTCAGAAAAGATATAAAGAGGCTGCTCCAGCAACGCTTGCCTTGTTGGAACAACGGTGTACTGAAGTATCCAGTGAATTGACTCGAATGGAATCAAAAATACAAGCTACTTCGGATGTGTCTCATCTTAGAAGATCTGCCATTTTGCATACTGCCTCTGTTTGCAGTCATGTGGTAACTTTCTTTTTCTTGCTTACCGATATATTGGCTTCTTGTTTTGGATAGAAGTCCTTCCAGCTTACCTTGTAAATTAATGTATTTACTCAGAGGAGCATACCTTTTGTTTATATTTGAATTAAAGGAGTCATTGATAGATGGAGCAGCAGATCCTGCTCCAGAACAATGGGGAAGAACGACTAGTGAGGAGCAATTGGAAAGTGGAATTGGGAGCTGGCCCGGTGTCACTACTTCTGTTAAACCTCCAAATCATTCTCTTAAGTTATATGGTGGAGCAGCCTTTGAAAGGGTTATGCATGAATTTCGGTATGCTGCTTATTCAATTGAGTGCCCTCAAGTTTCAAGGGAAAAGGTAATTTTTGCAGATACATTAACTGTGCTAATTCTAGTGCTATAGTGGCATCTACATATCTCTTGATATATGCATGTATGCATGTATTTTTAAAACCAGGTTGCAAACATCTTACTTGCTCATGCTGGCAGAGGTGGGGGTAGCGGAATTACAGAGGCTGCTGCGGAGATTGCAAGGGCAGCTGCTCGGTCATGGCTTGCCCCTTTAATTGACACTGCTATTGAAAGACTTTCTTTTGTGTTGAAAAGTTTGTTTGATCTTGCTATGGAGCGCAATCGCAATCATGACTCACATTGTAAGTTTCTTTTTTCATCTTTCGAGAAAAAAGCAATCAAAAACAAATAAATAAAACCAAGTACTTCCATGGTTAAAGAAAAAGTATGCCGTAAAGGTGGTAGCAGTCATCTGTATTTTAAGGACCAAGAAATGAGTTCAGCCATGACATTCTAATAATTGGATCAAAGTACAATGATTGGGATCAAATGGATCCGGATTGAGTTATTATTCATGAAAATATCTATTTTATTTTTATTTTACCTTTTCAAGAACATGTTTGACTACTCCTTAAAAGTAGTCGAAAGTACTTACAAGCAACTTATTTCAATTTTGATGTTTGAGAACTTCTTATGAGTAGCTTGCAAAAGTAGCTAATAAGTAGAAATTTGAGAAGTAACTATTTGTTGCTTATGATTTAGAAAGCAATTTCATAGACAATTTTGACAAAACATTTCTACTTAGAAATCAAATTACATTCAAACTCTTCTACTTATAAATCACTGTTTAAAACTACTTAGAAGTTACCATTCAAAACTCAATTTAAGGAGTTTCAAAATAAGTAGTTGTCAAACGAGCTCTAAATCAGAGAGCAGGGAAACCCCTCAGCCAATATCTTTATTAATAGTTGGAATAGAAACACACTCTTTTGGTCCGACTGTGAAGTTCCAAAAACACCCTCATACAAAAATAAGATGTCAGGAGTTCGAATCCCACTATGACCAAAAATTAAAAACAATCTTCAAATGGAAATTTTGATACATAAACAAAACTCAATTCCAACAAAAAAAATTACAATTCTTTCTTTATATTTTTTTAGTTTTTTCTGTCAAACTACAGAAATTTTACAACAACAACTATGTCATTGTGTTCTCAAACAAGTTAACGTCGCTAGATATTGAACCTAAAATTAAAAAAACAAAGTCAGTTTAAAAGTCATAATAACAATAGTAGCAACAACAACAACAATAATAATAAAAACCATGATAATAATACTAAAATAAAGTCAAATAAGTAAACAAATAATAATAATAACAACAACAAAGTAAGATAAAAATAAAAGTAAAAATAAAAAAACTATAGTGAAATTTGTTTTAATTTGAGCGGAAGCGAATTATTTGATCAGGATTTAGTATTTGTCTATTTAGATATCAATGGACCTTAAAAATTAATTATGCAATATTACAAACACAATAGCAGAAATAAAAGACACATAAGGTTTAACGTGGTTTAGATATGAATATCCTACGTGCACGAAGACCCAACAACTTCTTTTATTCCACTGAAGAAAACAAGAGTACAAAAGAGAGAGAAGGATAATGGTGGATGCTCTTACAAACTCATATACATATGAAGATGAAATTCATTCATTTAAATAGACTTGAGAATGAAGGGTTGCTTGGCGATTAAGAAAATCAATTTTCTGATTACCCAAATATCTTTCCAAATTGCACGATTTGATTTTAGTACAAATAGATAGCGTAATCTTGGTTTCTATGTCTTTCCTATGATTGATTGATTCTCCATGCCTAATCCATTTATTTCTTCATATAACAAATACATTAACTAATTAATTGATTAGCTAATTAATTAGTTTCCTTCCAAAATATCCTCTCATATCTTTTCATATACAAGCCAAATTAATTGATTGATTGAACCAATTAATCAATTTTTTTCCTCCTCAACAAATATTTGAATCATCCAAATTTAACAAAAATAAAATAAAAATATATTAGAAAAAAAAGATGATGACAATGATAATAATACTAATAGTAATAATGGTACTAAAGAAAACTGTTATAAACTCAACCTTCTTCAATGCTAGAAATTCAAACCTTTTTAACTACTTCCTGCATAACAAACACCATTCAACAAAGTATTGATTTGACAGAGAAGGGTGACAGTATGCTAGTAGATTAGCTTTGGCAGGTCGAGCATTGTTGATGGGGTAGTGCAGTTTGGAGGAAGAAAGGAAGTTATGATAGTTTTGTGGTTGTGAAATATGTTTGAATGGTGAGGAGGAACTGCTATGATGCTAGCAGATTTTGACCCCATCAATTTCCGCCTTTTGGACTGTGATCTCTATGGGGCATTCCTCATGTTATAATGTGTTTGTACTCCAAGTTTCATGTTGATTAGATGTATATAGATATTTATCGACCTTCATATTGACCGAAAACCAAATACTACGTCCTAGGCTCCTATTTATTGGTCCTATAATCTAAAACTTATAACACTACTCCTAAGCCAACCTTAAACAAAAAACTCCTAGCCCATGGTTCTGGTACGTGGATCGCTAACTTTCACGCGCTCCTGTCCGACACTAGCTCTTCGGATATATTCCAATCATTTAAGTTTCTTTTTACTACTTCCTCCCATGTCAACCTTGGTCGACATCTACCTCTCTTTGAGTATTCGATGCGGTCTACAATTCCAACGCGCAAAAGTGCCTCGGAAGGCCTTCGTTGGAGATGTCCAAACCATCTTAAGCGGTGTTGGACTAGTGAGGCATCCGTCGAATTCTAAAATTAACATCTTCATCAATCTCACTATCATACTGCAACATTGATCCTAAATATCGAAAGGATTCCTTCTTGAGCACTACTTGTCCAGCCAGAATGACATCTTCATTTTCTGATCCGACACCGCTGAACTCGCACTTCATATACTTTGTTTTAGTTTTGCTAAGGCTAAAACCTCCTTATTCTAAAGTCTGTCTCCACAGCTGCAGTTGTCCATCAACTCCAATCCTACTTTCATCAATTAGCACAACATCATCAGTAAACAGCATACACCAAGGAATTTCACGTTATATACCCTTCGTAACCCCATCCATCACTAGAGCAAAAATATAGGGGCTCAAAGCTGATCTTTGATGTAATCCTATGTTAATGGAAAAGTCACTGGTTTTACCATCGTATGCTCTGGCACTAGTCACAACATCATCGTACATATCCTTGATAAGGGTAATGTACTTTGTTGGGACTCTTTTCTCTTCCAAAGCCCACCACATAATCTTTCTCAGTACTTCATCATATGTTTTCTCCAAATCGATAAATACCATGTGTAGATCCTTCTTTTGCTTGCTAAACCTCTCCATAAGTTTTTTTATCAAGAAAATCGCTTAAGTGGTCGACCTTCCAGGCATGAAACCAAATTAGTTTGAAACACTTGTATTGATGTTCAACGACTCTCTTTCAAAGCTTCATTGTATGACTCATAAACTTAATTCCTCTGTAGTTTGTGCAACTTTGAATATCTTCTTTATTCTTAAAAATTGAAACTAATATGTTTCTCCTCCATTCATCTGACATCTTGTTTGATTTGAAAATATTATTGAACAACTTAGTTAGTCAGGCTATCCCTGCATCTCCACACCTCATTGGAGAAGTCATCGGGCCCCATTGCCTTGCTCGATTTCATCCGTTTTAGCGTCTCATTTACCTCGGACTTTTGAATTCTCCGAACAAAATGTCTATTGGTGCCATCAAAAGAGTCGTCCAATTCGATCGTAGTGCTATCACCTTCTTCATCAAAGTAACCTCTCCATCTATTTTTTATCTCATTGTTCTTCATCAAAAGTCTATTATCGTCATCCTTGATACATTTAATTTAGTTGAAATCTTCTGTCTTTCTCTCGTGGAGCTTAGTTATCATGTAAACGTTTTTTTCAGCCTCCTTCGTACTTAACTTTTGATATAGATCTTCATACACCCGACCTTTTGCTTCACTCACCGCTCTTTTTGCGTTCTTCTTTGTCACTTTGTACTTTTGCATGTTGTCCTTGCTTCTGTGATGATGCAAACACTTATAGCATTCTTTTTTTCTTTGATAGCATTTTGCACATCACTATTTCACCACCATGAATCTTTAAGTTCGCGTTTTTTTTCTTTCATTATCTCAAACACCTCAGTAGCCACTGTTCAAATGTGCGTTGCCATCTCATCTCACATGTCATCTGCTTCTCCTTCCATATTTCATGCCCCTTCTCTCATTACCTATCATTAAACATCCGTGAGGCGTCTCCTTTGAGCTTCCACCATTTCGTCTCACTAATCTTGGCTCATTTGTCCTGTCGAACACGTATTCGAAGACGAAACTCAAATATCAAAAGTTGACGTTGTAAGACGACACATTCTACATGTATGACTTTGCAATTTACACAAGCTCGTTTGTCGTCTTTTCTAGTAAGGACAAAGTCAATCTGGATAGAGTGTTGGGCCACTATTGAAAGTAACTAAGTGCGATTGTCTTTTTCTAAAGAAGGTATTAGCTATCATGAGGTCATAAGCAATAGTGAAATTCAATATTTCTCCTCCTTCTTGGTTTCTATCGCTATATCCAAAATCACCATGAAACCCCTCACCTAGTTGTACCAATATGGCCGTTGAAATCTCCTCCTATGAAAAGTTTTTCACTACTAGACACATCTTTAATCATGACATCTAACTCTTTCTAAAAATTCTTCTTGACGGATTTTAAATTTAATAATTTTATAAAGCCTTTTATATGCACGTGCGTTGCACGTGCTAAAAAATCTTTTATATAAAACACTTGTAAACATGTAAGTTAAAAGTTCATGATATAATGATATGCTAACAAAACAAAAGTACAACAAAATCCACTGCCCTGAAACATATGCAAGAAATAAGAGGCAGACACAAAAAATAAACATATAACAAAGTCCCGACTCAATTGGTTCCACACAAACTATCATCATTTTATATAACGGCCAAATTCATAAGTAGCCTTCTTTAATTTTGCAGTATAAAATATATTATGATACATATCAAAATGTTATTATCTATTGTTCTTCCACTGTATGTTGACTCAAATAACTAAGTAGTATACAGCAATTTTATTGTGACAACTGTCTTGTAAGAAATAAAATACGTCATCATATTAAATGTATGAATTGTCAAAGAAGGATTAGTTCTTTTATTTAAACCTTATGCTATTCTATTGTCTTTCTTGTAAAATTTATTTACCACTTTTTTGTATTAGTGCTTACGTTTATTATTCATGATAATTTAATTTTAAAGTCTTTTGTCATAAAACGTTTTATAGAAGTAATAGGCAAGAAATATTTTTAATGTCTATATTCTTCTGCTATAAAGGTATTTTGGTCAAGTCTAAATATTTTTAATGTTATTCGCATGATTTATATAGTTGGAAGCTTCTGCCTATCTCCCTAATTTGTGTTTTTAGCTGTCTTTTATAGCGTCAAGCAAGCACTGTTCAGAATCCAGTGCCCAAGGAAACCTCTTTTCAACATGGATAGATTATAACAACTGATTCTAATGTTTATTGCAGACAGGAAAGAAAATGGAGATATGGATGGCTACATCGGTTTTCACGCTGCCCTAAGACGTTCATACAATAACTTCATACACACCATTTCCAATCAATGCAAACAACTCGTGCGCCATCACCTAGACTCAGTCACCAGTCCTTATTCTCAAGTTTGCTACGAGCACGATCTAAGCCATTCTAACCCAATCTCCATTAACCAATCTAATCAACTCCCAGCCACCAGGTATTTTGTCGATCTATCAGATGGTGGAAATTCCCAAAACGAAACCCCAGAAGACATGGATCAAGAAAACATACCTCCAAATGATAATCAGCAGCAGCAGACACCACCTGGGAAGAGTAAGGAAGGCAGAGAAGCATTGAGAGAAAGTCAGCTGACCGTTCCTGAAACTCCCTCTCCTGAGCTACCCAGCGATGTCAGTTTTGGGATGAAGAAGAAGGAGAATGGGTTGGATACCGGTGCACGTAAAAGGCATGCACGCGTTGTGCCCAATGGAAGAAACTCTGATATTATCAGAAACCATACCGAGTTCTCTTTTGGAGTGAGCGGTCATCATGTGGCCAAGTCGGGGTCTTTGTATTCAGAAATTTGCTCTATTGCTGCTAGGTATTTTGCGAGGATTAGGGAAGTTTTGATCGAGAGGAACGTTTCTTCTGCTTTGAACTCTGGATTTTTGACTCCATGGTGCGTACTTTATACAATACTAATATATCCATTGTCTTTAAGAACGAAAAAATTACCTTACTTGTCCCACCATCGTAGATAAATCAGTTATACATTTGAAATAAATCACTTTGTTATTTATTTAAAATGTCTTCTACTGATAGCTTGGTTGTATTTTTATACAATGTAGCCGGGAAAGACTGATGGTGGCACTTGCTCTGGATCTATTGGGAGTGGACGATGCAAAATTCATGGATATGTTCGTTGCGCCTGGTGCAATTGACTTGCTTCAAAATGAAAGGCAGTCTTTGCACAAGCGGCAAAAGATACTGCAATCTTGTTTAAACGAGTTCAAAAATATAGCTCGTGCACTGTGAAAATGTAGTTGGCCCAAGTTGGGCATGAAAACGAGGTTCAAGTTTTGATACTACAATGATTATTGCATGCCTCGTGCATAGCAAGAATAATCAGACGTGGACAAAAGAATGTATTGGTCATGAGTTTTTGTAGATTAACGGATTCTTATTCCATGTATAAGAATTTTTATTGTTGTGTTAATTGTGCTAATTAATATTATAAACCAAATTTGAACTGAAAGAAGAATAAGAGACGACAAAAAGAAAAATAAAAAATAATAAACGACTAAACATAAAGAGTTACTTATAGTTCAAAGTAAAGAACAATAAAACACTATACATCCTTATATATATGATATAGTATGGATGTAACATAGTAGACAAAATAATAGGAGATCATTCTTTTTTATATCTCAGAGGCTCGAACCTATGATCTTTAAAAACTCCATCTAAAGCACCACATCTCTAATCACTTGAGCTAGAGGTCCTTGACATTTAAACTTGTGACGTTTGTGCTCGCAGTTTAAACCATCAACCAACTAGTCAAGTAAATTGTTGGATACATACTATAGTGAAAATAATATTATTGATAATTGCGAAAATAATATTGTGAAACAAGTTGCCTATAACCATGTAACCGAGAACAATAGCTATTATATAATGATATTAATAAAAAATTATTCAAACAATATACAAAGTTGAAACTACTTTTTTACATTTCATGACAAATTCTATTTTCTAAAAATATAAGTAAATATATTGCAAATAATCGTATAACATTTTATAGTATATCATTAATTTGCAATTCGTATTTCATGAACAGAAGTGCATTATTAAATTTTAACTTTTTTTTATCAATGACCACTAGCTCAAGTTGTGAAATCTCTAAATTGTGTGGTTCTAGAGGTCTTTGGTTCGAATCCCTAAGACATCAAAATGAAAGCTCTACTTAAATTATGTATCACTAGCTCAAGTGGTAAGATATGTAGACTGTAGTTCTAGGGTCTTGGGTTTGTTCCCCTAAATATACCACAATGAGTGTTGTACCTTAAGTTATGTATCACTCTTATTATCATTTTTTTAATTTTCTTACATATGTGATAAGATCAGTTTTATGGTATATCATTAACAAGCAATTTGTGTTTCATGAACAAAATTGCATTATTAAAATTTAAAAGCTTATTACTTTTGCGGTAAGATCAATTTTTAATGTTATCATCGTTGATCAACAATGTGAAATGAATTGATTTTTAACAATATTGATAAATCAACAATATATAACTAACAATAGAACTATCGTATAACAATTCTAATAATAAATTCCAAAATCACGCATAACAGAATAATATACGTAACGATCCGCCTCCCATAAAACCTATAATCCATGCATATAACCAACCAGATTCTCCAGTGGTGTCACATACAAAGTTCCATTAAGGATAAATGTGTAAACAACAATAGATATCATAGAGCGCATCTATCACACCAGAAGGATATAAAAAATATATATACTAAAACATGTAGAAGGGTAAATGCATATCATATCAATAAACATAAGATTCAATGTTATAATACAAATAGTAGATGATACATCAAATCTCATATGAGTACATGTCTCAAAATAATACATATGGTTTACATGTCAATGCACCCTAAATTTGGATAGTTAATATCATAACAATAATATAGCTATGGCTATATGAATCGCCTCCAATCAGCAGAAGTCCCCATCTCTAAGTAAACCCACTCAAAGAATAGATAACAAAAAAACAACAAAGAGAGGGTCAGATATAAAGTCTAGCGAAAAAGAAATATCACTAATCTACATGATTACCAATATGTCAATATATCATGAATAATACCAAATGGTACTACTCAAGCAATGGAACTATACCTCAACATGTTTCTTCACCTACATCCAACAAGTTACCACATTTCTACTATCGTGTTACACTATACGATAAGACGGTCATATACAAAACATCATGACACAATCGTGACTCAACCATCACGGACTAGACTAGTGGGTCGTGGTCCTCTAGTAAAGCCAAAACCTACCAAGTATGGTTACTAATATAAGACCAATGCTATGAAACTTCATCGCGTATGGCCACTAATATAAGACTAATACCACGTATGGTCATTAATATAAGACCAATATCACGTATGCTTCAATCACATACAGTCACTAATAAAAGACCAATATAATGCATGCTCCAATCACATACAGTCACTAATATAAGACCAGTATCACGTATGGTCGTTAATATAAGACCAATACCATTAGTTCACAAATATTAAATCCTAAAGCCTAAGCCAAGGGGTACAGATATAGGACTTACTTCGTATATGCAATATCGTATGGAATCGTATATCACAATACCTTAGACGTCCCATCTCAAAAACCATCGAACGACTCTATGAAAGTAACCACACAAATAAAAACACATCCGCAGTTTACCCTCTCGGTCTATCTTAGACTTAAAAGTTTTGGGATACATGTCGGAGTAGGTTTGTCAATTGATACCCAAAAAATTCGAAATCCGTTTGGACCCATTTTTGAAAATACGAATATTATATGATATCCCAAAAGTGGATGTAGAAATCCGCTATGTGAAAATAATTTCAGATGCGAATGTAAATATGAGTGTATTCATATCCGGAAAATATCCATCTGATTCGTAATGAAGTACATTTTTATAATTCTATTATCATTTGAAATGGACACTATATTAAAAAAAAATTGTTAACCATTTCAACATTATTTCTAAAGTTGTTTTTCTTTCTATCGTTGGATCCTATATGAGACTTATAATACCCTTGACATTTTAAAACCCTATTTACTAAATCTAAACTTTTCAGCCATCTTCATTTCCATAATTTCACTTTCGCCTTTCCATTTGCTCAATCGCATTTAATCCCTAACTCAACGTAATCAAAAACCTTTCTATTTACTAAGTTACATGATTATTCTTTACTTTTGATACATTTATTCAGATTGTAATATTGTATGAACTAATTAATTATTCATGTGGTCATAACTCACTGCAATATTTTGTGAATTGTATTTTATTTTATTTGAAAAATTGAAGTATTGTAGTTTATTAGTCTTTATATTCGATTGTAATTCGAACACCTCATGAATTGTGATGTATTTTTTAAATCTCGATATAAAAACATAATTCATCTTTCGGATGCGGATTTTTCAGATATCCAACAATATCTGTATCCTCTTTTCGAATGCGGATATTTTCAATATCCGGTAAAAATCTATGGACGCAGATAATTTTGAGATATCCATGGATATTTGATGTAGATGCGGGTGCAGATTTTAATTTCAAATGCAGATGCTGATTCAGCGATATCCACATTTGTTTGCATCCGTTGACAGCCCTATGTCAGAGTGGGTCCCAAAATCAAAATACTCCAAAACATACCAAAACGTCATGGACCATTAATTTTTTTTATCATTGCTCTAAACAGTGTCTCGACCCGACTTTGTATGCAAGATATCGTGTCTTGAAGTTAGCCCAAAAACCCCGACGAAAGCCTAAAAAATTTCCCTCCTACCACCAATCAGTCAACTGAACCTAATTGGTCGGCCGGTTGATTCGTTGTGGCCAATTCTTTTGCTACAGTTGAACAACATGGTTTACCAATTGACTAACTTCTTGAAAAATCGACTGGTTGAACCTGGCTAGTCGAATGTTATAGCCTATTTCCTTTTGGCCACTCCATCCTGCACACTTCCCTTTGCGACCAGCCAACTGATGCACAAAGGCCAGTAACCATTGGCCTGAACAAATGCATGTTTGAACTTGAATGGAGAAAGTTTTCCTAAGGAAATTTATCTCACCATTTAAAATTACTCGACCATCGCATCGGCTTTTCTTGCACCGATGTCGAGCCTCACGGTTTCGCGACCTCATGCCCGCCTACACCTCGCATGTGAGTCCACATCTTCAATGATCCACCATAGTTAGAATACCACTAGACGTAATCCGATGAATCGACAGAACTCAAATGCTTTACAAAACATCAGAGTTTAACTACTCGATTAACCACTTCAACCACATAACTCCATTATTCAATGACCACTTCAAATATAATGTAATTACCACTAAACAATTCCATCTATTTGTAGCGATCTAAAAATTCGAACACTTCATCTTCGAATATCGATACATTTTGAGATATTTTTAGGTGTTATAAATATAATTTTATAATCTTGTTTAACACCATTTAATTAATAAATAGTGATAAGAAACTTGTTTTTAAAAAATGTTTAAAAAATATATTCTTCGAAGGAAGATCGATAGTGTGACCGGAAATCGGTTTTTCGATAAACAGTTTTTCGATCGACATAAGTTGTTCGAACTATCGTGCACTTAACTAATGATCAAATGAACACATTAACAACTAATTAACACGCTCTCCTCTTCATAAAGCTTGGAATGATCTAGAAGCTTCCTTAAGGATAAGGGATATTATTATGAGAAGGGTAAAATGATAAAATGAATAAAGAAGAAGTGACATAAAGTTGTCATGATAAGAAGCAATTAATGTCATTAGGGTTTTGAGGGGTTTTTGGTCTTTTTCCATCATCATTTCTAAGCCTATATAAGGAGCGGTACACCCTTAGGAAATATATCACAAATATCCCTAAGCTTTGAGCAAAAAATTTAATGGCATCATCTTCTTCTTCTTCTTAAATTCCTAAAGCAAATAATTTGCAAACCATCTCCAAATCACCTCAAACTTTGAGGAAGCTTTGCCACCATATAACAACACTTTCTACCCAATTGTGAAAAAGCAAAGCCACACTCCATCCATCCTATTAGGCCATCAACAATAGGAGAAAGAAGGGGCTAGAAGCAAAGCAAAAGCAAGAAAGCGAGGAAGAAAAGGTGGTTGCTAGGTTGGGTTGGACTTTAGTTAGCTTGGATCTTAGTTATTGTTGGATTAAAGGTGAGTTAACAACTCACTTTAAATTGAAAATATCACATATGTATTGATGTTGATTATATTAAATGTTGTACGAATTGTTAAGTGACATATGTTAAAACAATGATTTGGATTCTTGTTTTGAAAACAAGTGACACACAGATCCATGTACATGGACTTGAAAAAACATCGAATGGACTTTAATTGACTTATATGGCATGTGACTAGACCTTGAACAAAGCACATAGGTTATAGATGGACTTTAGTGTAGATCAAACTCAGTTTTGAAAGTGCACTTATAACGATAGTCGCTATAGAAACAGTTCGGAATTACCTTGTTTTTGGCAATTGTTATGGAACTTTGTTGAGAGATCCTTATTACCATATTTTTATTGTTATATATATATATATATTTGTTGCTGTTAAAATATTGAATAGTGAAAGTTAAGTAACATCTTGAAAATGACCAAAATATCACTAATGCAAAACTGCCCTGTTTAACCTTGATTTTGGAACTTCAAATGTTTCAGAAGCACTTTAAGTTTGAGCGATTTGTTTCATTCTTTTTAAAAGGATTGCCTAACTCATATTAGAGTTAAATTTAGTTTGAGATTTATATGAATTTTTAAGAATTAGTTATGAATTTTCAAAGAATAGATATTTTGTTAAAAACATGTCGTTTTCAAGTTTCTAATGATTTTTCAAACTTGTTATCTTCAAGTGATATCTTAAAGGAATGTTTTAAAATATATTATAAGTATTATGAAGTATAAATATCTTATATAAATATATTGGAAAATATTTTATATAAATATCTCGTTTTTGCTTATAAACAAAAGGTTAGAAATTGCTTAATGGCCAAATAGATAATTATTTAATCACTTATTAGAAAAGTAATTAACTATGCTTAACACTAATAAGCCGATGAAGTAAGCTTATCTATTTGTGAGAGTTAAGATTGATGTCGAGTAGGGACAGAGCAATAATGCTCTAACCTACCGAGCTTCCCTCTTAACCGAGGAATAGGTAAGTGGAAAATGTTGAAAACGTGTTAATCGTGTTGATTTCTTATTGTTTATGGAAATCATTAATACTATACTTAACACTAAAAGCTGATGAGGTAGACTTATCTATTTGTGAGGTTCAAGAATGAAGTGTTCAGGCAAGGCTTGGAGCAACCAATGCCCAAACTTACCTGGCTTTACTCTTGGGCAAGGAATAGTTAAGTTGGAATGTCGAAAACGATTTAAGCGTAGAATCATGATTTGTATAAGCAATTGTTTTGAATAGATAATCGATTAGTCGATTATCGAACTTGACCAAATATTGACTTAAGAAGTTATCAAACGGCTTCGCGATTTCATACCAACAAGAACCCCCGAGGAGGAGTATTGGTACGAGATGTCTCTAGATTTTGCTTACTTCTGAGAGAACCGGAATTGAGTTAACCAAAAATTTATCGATTGGTTTTGGAGAGCTCGGTAAGTGGGAAGAATGTACTTATATGAGATGACTCGAACCCGAAACCATTTCAAAACCATATACGCGATATATGTTATGGAAGCGGGTGTGAAGTGGAATATTATAGAGTTGAACTGACTATCCCAAGGTTAAGTCCAAGGGAGAGGTCACTGTTAACATTTCAAACGATGTTATCGTATAGGACTGCCTATCTTGAGGAGTATTCCAAGAAAGAGGACAGCATTGGCATTCGTCGAAGGACTTATGCCGGGAACCTATGTAGAGGTTTGAGATCTATTCAAAATGCTCGAATTCATGTAGTGATTCATGATCTGTTCGAGATAGAGGAATCCATTTGGGGATTCGTGCTCTATTCGAGCGATGAAGACTCGTGTGAGAGATGCCAAACGTAGCCTCGACATCGGGAAAATGACAGAAAATAGAGAAGCGGCATGGCCAGGGGGGTTTAGCAACTTCAAGGTTATATCAACTCCATCTTTATAGATGTTTATCGATTGTTGCTAATGGGAGTTGGTATGGCTCAGATCACGCACCGAGGGTGGTCCAGTTATGTTTACCGTAGAGTATATCCCATCTAGAGATACTAGTATGAAGCCCGTGCCGATGGCACGGGTTTAAGTTCTTTTTCCCATATAGCATTATAGCACGTCGTTATGCTTTACACGAATGCAAAGTTTGATCGATAGAAAACTGTTCCTACATTAAAATAGAACAAATATAATGTTATATGAGATTGGTCTTTGTAAAATATAATAAATGTGTACATAAATTTAATTCCTCGTTCATTTATTTAAATGCAAAATGCATGCATGCATACATAAATATACATAATAGAACACATATGATATTTAGTTTAACGTGACAAAGTTTTTATATTTTCGTCTGAAGGCGTGGCACGTGGAAAATTGGCACCTAGATCTGTTAATATACTCAGGTTCGAGCCCTATCTTGCACATTTATCGCAAAAAATAGTACTCGGGAGGTTATAGATAAGTTGAAGCGGACAAATACTACTTAATTCTCCTAAGGAGTTTGTTGGTCCGACGGGTTCTCCTGAGCATATTAAGAAAAGTTTTTATAGTTTCCAAGGCACTTATTATTAATTTTAGTTAATATGAAATGGAATTTTTAATCTATAACAGATCGTAAAAAAAAAAATTCAAGTCGAATACATTAAAGACAATGTGTAATTTTATGCAGAAGTTACCTGGTTTGAAAATTAACCATGCTCGTATATGGATGATTGTCATACTTTGTATCTGTCCAATATTCAACTCCTCATTTAGTAGTTAAGAGATTAAAACGTAGTTTAATATACGTAGGATACTATCACAATGTTTATTGATTTAATCCTAGTTGATTTTTCTTCTTATGAAATCATGAGATTCGGATTTAAAGGCAACCCAGTAGTTACATTTATTTTATTCATGTGTACTGCCCTTATATGCTATTTATCATCATGTTCCATTGAAACTTAATTTGACTATAGGGTTTTCCATAAAAGCAAATAATAGTATAATAGTACCCATGTATCAATTTTATATTTTCATAGTCCAACAAAATGCATTTTGCATACATTATTATAAAGAAAATACCAATATAATATTACATAGAGATCGAATTTGATACGTTCAAACAAAAAGTCCTACAAAATACAGTTCGCGTGCATTATTATAGCTATGATGCGAAAGAAAATATACATCTAATACATGCCACTAAAACCAAGCCATCATAATTACATTTAATCAAATATCATTACGAAACTTTCAACATTTTGGATACTCTCAGAATAGTATTCATCAAATTATATATTCTCAATAGATTCATATGAAGCAACTTAGATTTAGAAACAGACTTGATGCCTTTATAAATAGTATTATGAATTGGTTGTAGGTTGAAGCATGCATATAATATCCTTTTACGTAGGCGGTATATGCCTTTATTTGTTTGTCAATTTTAGGGTGAAAGTGGAACAAAAGATGTTCTTTTATTTGTTTTTTTTGTAATTCTTTCACTCAATACTGTTAGATAAATCCGAAGTCATCTATGCGATATTATTTATGTTGTTTGTCTTGTACTGTTATAATTTCTTTCTTCTTCTTTTGATGAAGTTATTTTGGTGTTTTAAGAAATCGGTGCTAATCTTCCATTCGACTGCAACATCTTTTGGGTAGATTCAGTCACATTTTTGCAAAAAAGCAAGAAACAATGCTAGTTTAATAGTATTACTTAGAAACTAATTTAAAGCAATGGAATTCCTAATTTGTTAGGATCCACTTGCATATATCAATTCTGTATCACTCTATATGATTCTTTATTCATAGTTGCACCCTTGATAAAACAATGCTTGATTATTATTTGGTGCGATAAAGTTTTGGGTTTCATTTATGTTCATATTATTGATCTTATATTTTCGTTTAATAACAGTGAATTTTGCTCCTATTAGCTAACTTACAATTTGATGTATATTAAAAACAATATTTTTTTTATTTCAATTTCTTCTTCTTCCATACTTCAAACATACATGGTGAAATGTATACCGCAACATTAACTGCTTAAAATATGGGTAACATTGGAACAATAAGAATCCTATTTAAAATTAGTCTCAAGTAGCACTTTTCTTCTCGGATAATAATAGCATTACCAATGTAATATAAATATAAATTAACAGTTGTGCTAAATATAATCTACAATGCCTAGAAACTTACCAAACTTGTTGATTAAGTGAAATGATATATTAAACACATTGCAATTGTTTTAATTTGTCCCACATCATCAAAAATACATTAATAGTTGTTGTACATAAGCTAAGGGATAAAGAAGGAAGTTGTTCAAACAACATCTAATTGAGTTGAGATGATGTCATGGGATGCAAATTAAGAGACAAATAATTTTAGCTACTATGGCTGCAATTACCATCCATATTTCTTTACGGAGATTTTAAGGGTATTTTAGGAAATTCAAAAAGACACGGTTGAATTCTTTTCATGGAATTCTCATTATTAATAGTAGAGATATGTTGCTCGAAAGGTAGTTTCTGATCCATGTCATGGGGTTTAGATTCGGCTAGATCCGAGGAGATCTCTACTGGAAAATCCAGTATGCAAACTTGCCTTAGCGGTATTGATTGTATACCTATTACTGTTGTGACGTTCACACAACAACTATTTGATATGATTTATGTGCTATACTCTAGACATTATCTATCATATCACTATATGTTAAACTAAATGAATGGTTGGTTTTATTTGTGGGAAAAACCGTTATGGTAATCCGTACGGTCTCAATAGTTACTATTACTTATCTCATATTTCTTGAGTTTCTCACGCTGCTTAGCCAGACTGATCAGAGTATTATTTTCTTATAATGTCCGGGTCAGCCCCGTGTATGTTTTCAAATTTAAGCTTATCGAGAAGAGTTGAAGGGTTATCAATTGTAGCTAATTTCCGCTGCATTTCTGTATATCAGCATATGTAGGGACATGTTGTTATAACTGTCCAGGTTGATGAAGGTACTTAGGTTTTAGTAACTCGGTTATTTTGTATTCAGAGTAACTCTTTGTACTGTTCCTTTGATAATGTATATTATCGTTCCTACGTTGTAAAATTTGATGTTGTGTTCTCTCTTTCTTGTTCTATTCTATTTTCTTTTATTTTATCCTAACTTTCTGTCTTTTTGGCACTTGGGTGCTCGGCATACAAATACCGTGGATGTATTTAGTGTCAACATTCGAGGGTCGAAAAATCAGGTCATTACATTATCACTACAATCAACAATTAAATAAACACAATTCAATTCATACCAAACATCCTAGCATATCAAATTATATAATTCATACTTTAAAACTTTATTCAACAAGATTCTTATCTAGATCTAAAACCTCAATCAACCTCATTACTCAAGCACTAACCAACATTATAACATTAATTATGATTTTAACATATCAATTAAATGATCATAGCTTAGAGAAGGGATCCCAATCACCAAACTACTTAGAAATCCAGGATCCAATGAAACCAACCCAAAGCCTTCCTTTGATTTCTTAAATCCGACCTCTATCTTCTCCAAAATACAAACTTGATGGTATAGATTTGTGTATTCTAACATGAATTTAGATATACAATTTGGAATTTTTCGTTTAGATATGAAGAAGTTATGTGAATTTAAAGTTAAGAAAATATTTTTCTTACATAATAAATAAATGAAGAAGAAGTTGAATGGAAAGAAAATGAATGAATGATTCATTTTAGAAATTATAAAGAGAGATTATGGTCGAATGACCGTTTTACCCTTATTTCTCTTTTCTTCCCATTTTAGTAACCTTATCCAACTTTAACGAACATAATATGTATTTAATATTTAAATGGCATCATAAACGTGATGAAATAAGTCTCGAGTCCTAATCCATTTATCTTTAAATCTTCTTCTTTTAAGTCAATAGTTCGCTAAATTTTCAGTTAAACGATTAATTGCAATTGATTTCTAAGCAAAATTTACGGGTTGCTACAAAATATGGATTTAAAAAAAAATATTGTACAACTATTATTATTTCTAAAACTATATTTAGAAAGAAAATTTAAACCAAGTGAGATCTTGGTGGATCTGGACTTCAAGGTGACGAAGAAATAGATTGAGAAACTTAGGAGGGATCTGGAATGATGAAATGGTGAAGCACAGAAGTTTGGACAATATTTGTACAAGGTAAATCTTGTCGGTACTAAAATGGTTGAAGAAGGAAGCCTACTTTAGACAGTATTTGTACAAGGCAAATCAAGAAATATCTTTCTCCTCGTTCTCATTGTTATTCTTTTCTTCTTCTTCATTCTCATTTTTTCCTATTATCTCATTGCTCCTCTTTTCCTCCTCTTCATCGATTAATTTATCTTCTACATTCTCTATCTTATTGTTTTCAATCATATGATTGCTAGTTTTTATATCTATGTACCATGTATTTTCATCTTTAATTTCAAATGCATGCCTAACCCATATAAGTGTAGAGTCTTCTTCCTCTTCTTTAATGATTTAGATCTCTCTTTAACTTTATTAGAGATGAATCTACATTCAGAAGCAAAATGCCCAAATTTATCACAATTATAACATTTAATTTATGAATTATCATTCATTGATCTTCCATTTTGATTCATGTATCCTCCTCTTCCTCAACCACTTGTAGCATATATATTTTTGCTTCTCTCTTCTTTATTGGAAACTTTGTAGATGCCTCTTCCACAGTTTTGGCTATGACCTCTTCCTCTTTGGTTACGACTTCTTTCACTCTTAAATGCCTTATTCTCTCACAAGGTGAGTTTGGTTTGAAGAGCTTACTCAATTGGCTCTTCTTTAACTTTTTTAATTTTTCTTTGTTTAACAATTGTATTACATTATAGGGACTTACGAACAAAGGGCCCTAGCAAGAGGAGTTATGGAAATTCGTGTTGCAAACGACGCTTAAGTTCATATAAAATTTGCTGGCGACATAATTTAATTTTAGATAAGTGTTATTATGTACCAAACTTTATTTGTGAAATAACTTATTTTCCATTTGGTGGAAAGTAGTTATGGTTCTATTTGTAGTGACAATATTGCAAATATTTGTTATGAGAATGAGACTGATTATTTTGATTACCTTGATGGTGTCATTTATGTTTTGAACTGTGATGACTACATAATGGATGTTAATAATATTAAATCTTCTAAGTTAAATGATAGTTGTCGTGATGACTGCCCTACACCTTCAGTACCCGATTACTTGTATAGTGCACCGTGGAGGTACCCGGTCGATGCAGGATGGGGGATATGGGTGTAAAGTAACGAAAATACAAGCATAGATCTTGCAGAACATCTCACAACTCATAGACAAAATATAATATAATAACATAGATGTAAAACAGACGAGATGGTGATATAATCAAATGAACCATAAATAAGAACATCATAGTGCAATAGGTTTGCAAATTATACAAAACTGAAATAGTAGAGTTTATACATCCTAGATCTCCAAAATAAACTCTATAACTGTCACTAAGGTAATACAAGTACTGATATAGCTTCATAGTACTGCATAGAGGAATATAAACGACAGTAAGCTCCAAATACAAAAATATAAAAGCGTAGCATCCTACTCGTACTCTGTACAGCTCTATGTGCTATCCAAACACGTAATCCCTAATCTGCTCATTTAAGGGTACCCGGGATAATAAGAAGCAAAGCATAAAATCTCAGGTCAGATCACAATATGGTGTGAGCGATTCATAATCTCAAATATACTATAAATTCACATATAGTAAATAGGGACATGGGATATGAAGAACCATACATGTCCCTGGATCTAAAGATTTAGCACATAATAGTTGATATATGCTAACCTACTATCATTTCCAAAGGAATGTACTACAATCAAAGTACAATGCTTAGTGTCTAGGTGTATGGCTGAAAATACCAGCATCGTGTGAAACCTTAGAGTGAAAACAACTATGGTAAACATAACATCCATCAAACAATCGTCACCATCATTCGTGTGCGTTAGATATATGATAACTTGTATGGCACAATCGCAAACCAAGGACTCGATCAAATCCCAGCTTCTTTGACGCTCGAATCTATGCCACTTCGTAAGGTTAGGAACCATGCTTATAATCGCAAAAGATATATATAAAATGTAAATGATGGATACAGTTTTCTTTGTATAACTGATATTATTATTTGATATTGTATTTTGATCCGCTGCGAATGTGAGAATCTATGTTTTGTTCTGTTTCTTCTTCTACCTCTTTTCTTTTTCTCCTAACTATCTGGAATTTTCGGGTTCGAAAAATTCTGGGTCGTTACACTTGGTATCAGGATTAACAACATACACCAGGTATTAAACTGTAAAAAAACTTTAGTTTACTCACAGTTTAGGTGATGAGCAGAGAGCAGGTTTTGAGTTTGCATTTGCTTGTTTGAAGTTTTAATCCTTGAAGAAATTTGTGATGAACGTTTTTTTTAAATGTCTGCATTATTGTTTTAAGGTGAATGCATGTGTATATGTATATAGAAAATTGTGTGCATTGTCTGTACATGAGCATAGTTTCTCTGTTCAAACAAAACTGTGAATAAACCAAGCTTAAAAACTGTTAAATGTGATGCATATGAATGATATTTAAAGAATTAATGGGTTAGTTACTTTTCATGTATGTAAGTATGTTTGTATGCTAATAAATTGAAGTTGTTAAGTATGCATGTTTGTATATACCCTCTGTTCTTATTTTACAGGGTTTAAACAAGTAGAAAATTCAAAATCTCCTCATCTAATTTCTTATAGGCTTGGGAATTCAAACAAGTTGTCTTTGTTTAAATCTAAACTAAGATTTAAAATATATTTAGGTATGATTCGTTTATATATATTATCTGGAAAATCAAGAAGAACAGTGGATCTTAAAACATGTTGAAATTAAACCATCACAATTCTTTGATTTATTTTTATAATCTGAATCCCCATTAGAAATCATGATTTTTAAAAGTTTAATCAAAATTTTTAGTTAAATTTCGAAAGAGAAATAGTAGTTAATCAGAAAAAGGGGCTTTAGGTGATTTCTGGTGATCGCGGAGGTCAGGGCCCTCGGGGTTGTGGCCAGAGAAGGGTTGTAGGCTGGAGATTCATGGAAAAATGCTGGAGGATATTTTAGTTGATCGTGGAAGTGGATCGACGAGGTTGTAGGGTTTATGGGTGTATGTTTGTCAACGTTGTTCTCGAATTAATTCTACTGTCGATGAGTGATCGTGGGTGACCGGTCCAGAGGGAATCGAGGCTGGAGGTTGTGTCGAAGCTCTGGTCAAGTTCGCGTGAATTCCAGTGGTCAGAATAGACGGTGGCAGTGGATTTTGTTATCGGTGACAGGTTATAGCATTCGATCAGGTAGCTTGATTTTGATCCTCAGGCCTATTTGTAAATCTGGATGTTTGATTTGCTCGGTGAGGTCAAAGTCGATGTGCAGGCGACGGTGGCGATGATCAGAACGATGGCGAACTCAGGTGTACGTGCACGAGGTATCTTGGTGTCTGTTTTTTTTTATGATGGGGAAGAAGGTCTAGGTTCGGGAATGGTCTCGGGTAATTATAGTTTCGGTTCGTGTTTGTTCGGGAAAATTATCTTGTAACACGGGTTTGTTTGTTATAAACCAGATTTTAAATTTTGAAAGGAATGTTGTTCCAGGTTTTAAAATTTAAAAGAAAACTAAAGTTTTCAAAGTTTAAAAGCAAAACAGAAACAAGTCTTCCAAGTTAAAGTATTTGTTAAGGTCTCAAGGAATAAATGTTCAAATAGAATTTAAATGATAAAATTTAAGTAGTTTAAAAAGTTTATCTTCACTTAATTAAAGTCTTGATTTATGAAATTATGGTGATTAAGTAAGATTTATTGGTTTCTCTTTTAGTTTAATTAAGGTCTTGGTTCAATATAAGAAGTAATTAATCAATGTAATTAACTTAAAGGATAAGAAACTAAGGGTTAATTACTTAATGCAATTAATTAAAGAATAATTAAGTAATTTAAGTTTAATTAATTAATAGTTAAGTGTAGATTAAAATTTGAGATCACTTAATGTAATTAAGAGTCAATCAATTTTGTAATTAACTCAAGATAAATAAATTTATGAGATTAATCAGAGATAGTTAATTAATTAAGGACAATTACTTTGAATGGTTAAGGATAATTAATTTGTGAAATTAATTAAAGACTATTTACTTAATGTAATTAAAGTATAATTAATCAAAGATGATTAATTAAGATGGATAATTAAAGGATGGTTAATCGATTGGTTAGTAATTAATTAAGGTTAAGTAAAAGTAATCTAAGTGATTAAGGATTTGTAATTAATCTAATTAGAGATAAATTAAAATAAATTTGAAAGTAGTCAATCTTGCTTATGAATTTCAATGCCTTGAATTGGTTGATATTTCTGGTATGAAATGTTTGGATGGATAGTGATAAGGTGGTTATCTATCATTGATGAATTGCTGTGTAAAAAGTGACATCGTGTATTTAAAAGTTTGAATTGTACTTCATTTGAATAAATTGGGTTAAGGTGACATTCGATTTGAAGAGACAGGAGTCGGGTATTAGTTAATACCCGAAACCACTTCGATTCTTTATAGATCGATATGTGAAGTAAGTATTGAGCATAACAAGTAATGAACTCTTAGTGAAGTATGAGTTACCCCGGGTTTTTCTTGTATGGTTTGCACTTAGTATTTCAAAATTGTATGAGTTTACTCACGCTGGTTTCCAACCTGACCCGGGTGTTACTTTGATGTAATGCTCGGGTCAGACCGAGTATTACAGATTTCCAGGTAAGGACGTTCTGGAGCTCAGGAGGCGAACTGGATGGCAGGAACGTATGGAGTGTATTCCACTGTGATATATTATAGTTGTCCGAGACATGTTAATTCTAACTGTCTAGTATATTTGTGAATGTTGTAACTCTGATGTATAAAAATGTAATTAACAAATACAGGTTTTCTTTGTATAAATGCTATTATTTGTTATTATATTTAATCCGCTGCGAATGTGAGATGTTGTGTTTTCTGTTCTTCTTTCTTCTTTCTGTTTCTTTCTTCTATCTCTTTTCTTTTTCTCCTAACTATCTGGAATTTTCGGGTTCGAAAATTCCGGGTCGTTACAGTTGGTCTACCATAACAAGATATGGATACGATCGCAAATCCAGGTGAGCGTCCCCATATACCCCTTCTCTACGAGCACATTAGAAACTCTGAGTTATCAAGGATCCCTTTGCATGCATCTCCAAGATGGAACTCAATCGTTATTCTGGCTCGGCTATCTCCATAGGTAGAACACAATTGCAAATCCTACTCACAAGCCCTCATTGTTGAAATTGTCCTTATGGATAACCGTCACGACTCCCATCATTAACTCTTCATCTTTGGAACGCCTCTAGACATCCATCGTAAGCGCAGAGCCATTGTACCAATGTTCTGAAGTTGTCGTCGTCGTCGTCGTCGTGTTGATACACGCCATCACTGCACTAGTCACCATACGAAATCCAAGGCCTTCCTAAGTCATTTAGAGTTGTCTACCTTACTCCACATCACCCACAAGACCCCCGAAACAAGTCCTGAAGGAATCACAAAGTTTCGCCTCGCCACGACCAAAATCCCTAAATCTCATATTTTCTGTATGTGTAATTTGTTGGCCCAACCCGAAATCAAGCTCGAAGTTCCTCTAGCAAAATCCTGAAGTATGGCCTGAAGCAGCTCCAAAACATCACATCCCCTTTCCTGTCTGGGTACCGGACCGAAGCAAGGCTCAAAGTTCCTCTAGCAAAATCCTAAAGTGTGACCTGAAGCAACCCCCGGACAAGAATTCTTGTCCGGGCCCAGAACACAGCACTACCAGACAACATTTGTTGTTCGGGTTTTCTCCACCACCAACCCAAAGCACACCCCGAGCACCCAACCATCGAGCAAATGCTACCAAACAGAAATGTTGTAGTTTCTCCAAAATCCATTTTCACAGAATTCACTACTGTGCTTCGTTCTTTAACTCCAGTGCATTCTATATGCATCGATACGACCCTTAATAACCTCAAGCCAATCTGTTGAAGTCCGGTTTCATGGTTCCTACTTCTAATTCAATCCAATGAACGTTTTCAACCATTCAAGCATACACAAAAACACCACAAGCGCATTAATCAACATTCAACCATGCAAATCACACAACAAATGATAGCAATCATCATGCAATACTTGTACAATGTAGCCTAATATATATCAAGGAAATCACACATCCAAATAACATGTTTAAAACACCAAAAATCCATTTACTCATGTTTTTACTATAAGTAGGGTTTAAAACAGCAATAAAACATAATTTTAACTTTAAAAACAGATTCAAAACAAATTAAAACATACAGATACCTATACAATAAGGTGAGAGATGATAAATAGTTCCCCAAACCCTCCAAAATCCAAGTTTGCATGCAAATCGAGGCAAATCCGAAAATCAGTAGCCGAGCCCTAATTTTTATTCCCCAAAATATAGATATGAAGATCTCTAACTAATCTACCTACTAATCTACACTTTAGTCTATGATTTAAACTTTATTTGGAGGAAAAAAGAGAAGGTTTTGTAGTGAATGATGGGTTAATGGAAGCTTAGATCTATTTGGAAGATGGTAAAAATGATTTGGAGATGTTTGTTTCGGCCAATTTAACTCATAACACAAAATGCATCATTGGGCCTCTCCCCAATCTAACTATTAACCATTAAGCTGCTCCAAAAACTTTTAAAATTCAAACAGCCATATCTCATAGCCAGAAAGTCCAAAGCGCTACCATGACTACTCTGCAGAAAGGAAAATCGTTATATATTTCCAATGGAAGTGGTCTCAGGCTCCAATTCGACTTCTATCAAAAATTATAGTCATTACCAATTTTTAGGGGTAAAATCGTCCGATAAAATTTCTTGTGGTGAAAAATGCCACTACTCAACATCTCCCAAAGTTATAGTGTCATACGACCTAATATGAATTTAGAATAATATTTTACAACCATCTGATATGTAGAATACAAGTCATTACACTCTTCCCCTCTTTAGAAATTTTGCCCTCAAAATCCCCAATACAAATGAGGTAAAATCAAACATACTTACCTCGCATGTCTAACATCCATGAGGAAACATATCAAACATCAATCATGCACATAGAGGCAAGAAATGATATCTACGCATGCCTAGCATGCATGATATTAAACTACCCTATATGATATCGAAAGTGAAAGTAAATATGGTAAACAAAAAGTCTCACCAAGTAAAGAGCTCTGGATAAGCGGTCCTCATGCTCTCCTCGGTCTTCCAAGTACAATTGCTTTCGCTATCACTCCACTGAACCTTCACGAGCTCTGCCATATTTCTCCTAAGCTCCTTTATATCACGTTCTACCCTACAAGGTCTCGAAGATTCTTGTTTAATCTCGATATCATCAAGATGATTCAACTCAACTATCATGCCTGAGCCATGCACAAACATTCATAAATAAGAGACGTGGAACAAATTATGCACATCCGCCTTCTTCTGAGGTAAGTCGACTCTATATGTTAGATTCTCGATCCTCTCAAGTATCGAAAATGAACCAACGAACCTTGGCGCCAACTTCCCTCTAGTACCGAATTAAAAAAACATTCTTTGGTGAAGAGATCTTGACAAACACCATATCATCGATGGAGAATTCTAAGTCATGTCTTCTTCTAGCGTAGCTCTTTTTTCTATCATGTGCAGCTTTCATTTGTTGCCAAATAATCTCGATCCTCTCTGAAGTCTATCTAATCATATCTGGCCTAAGTATTAGTTTCTCGCTCACTTCCCACCAAGATGAAGGAGCGTTGCATGGTTGGCCACATCATGCTTCAAATGGTAGATACCGATGATGGACCGATAACTTTTGTTATATGCGAGCTTTACTAAACACCAAAATGATCATCCCATGAGCCACCGAAATCGAGAATGCAAGCTCGCAAGAGATACTTCAAGATACGATTCACCCTCTCAGTTTGCCAATCAGTTTGTAGGTAATAAGCTATACTAAGATGTGGCTTTGATCTTAATGCCTCTTGTAAGCTCTTCCAAAACCCGCTAGTGAATAAATGGTCTCGGTCGCTCACAATGCTCTTCGGCACACTATGGAATCACATAACCCACTTCACATATAACTCGGCCAATTTGGATGTCGTTATACTAGACTTTATGGGTATAAATCAAGCATTATTTGTCAATCTATCGACAATGACATAGATGTTATCATACCCTCTCCAGTCCTCGACAGTCCATCAATGAATTCCATTGAAACTCCTTTCCATTTCCACTCGGAAATCTCGAGCAGTTGTAGCAAACCGCTAGACTTCTTCTGCTCTGCCTTTACCAACTGACAGTTCATGCATATCGAGATGAATGCACCAACATCCTTCTTCATCCCTACCTAACAAAATGTTTGCCTCATATCACAGTAAATATTATTGCTGCCGGGATGTATAATCAATCTCGAATGATGGTAGTTTCGTAGCACCTCAACCCTCAATCCATCGACATCAGGAACAAACATCTCTCGTCCTTACAGAGCTAACCATCACGGTTGAGCCCATAGTGCTTCATCTCCTCTGACTCTACTCCTCTCTTTACCTTCGCCATGATCTCCGCTAGTCTAGCGTCTCGCCTCTAACTAGTACGATCCTTTCAATCAAAGTTGATCTGATCGTCAAGCTAGTCAACACTTCTGGCTCTAGCTCACATCGAGGTCTAAAATCATAGCCAACGATAAACTCCAACTGCTTCCACTCTAGGAACATCGCTCCCAAGCCGGCATGTCTCCTACTCAAGGAATCAACAACTACATTTTCTTACCAGGCGTATAGGAAATGTCAAAGTTGTAGGAGGCCAGGAACTCTAACCATCGTTGCTGACGAAGGTTAAGATCCTTCTGGGAAAAAAGGTACTTCAATGATTTATGGTCCGTATACAACTCAAATCTCTCTCCAAGTAAATAATGCCTCCATATCTTCAAAGTGAATATTATCACTGTTAACTCCAAATCTGAGTTGGATACTTCTTCTCGTGCGGTTTCTACCGTCGACTAACGTAGACGACAACCTTTCCCCTCTACATCAACACCACACTTAGTCCAATACCATAGGTGTTTATGTATATAAACTGTCATCTCCTCATTCCCACTCGCAATAACTAACACCAGTGCGCTCGTCATCCTCTCCTTTAGACTTACGAATGCATGCTCGCATCTCACGTTCCAAGTAAAAGCCTGATTCTTCTTCGTTAAGTTGGTTAACAGCGCTGCTACCTTAGAATAGTCCTTAACAAAACATTTATAGTATCCCGCCAATCCAAGGAAACTTCTCACGTCTGTAGTAGTCTTGGGTTGGTCCCAGTACTGTTTTGCTGCCACCTTCGTAGGATAAACAATAATACCCTACTCAGAAACAATATGATCCAAAAATTGCACTTCCCTTCTCCAAAAGTGACACTTCAAAAACTTCGCTTTTAATCGGTGTCTTCTCAACACCTCGACCATAATCATTAAATTCTCCTTGTGTTCTTCCTCCATCCTCGAATAAAAAAGGATATCATCCACGAGCACAAGTATAGATTTATTTAGGTGATCTCTGAAACAGGGTTTATAAGATCAAAAAAGTATGTCAGTGTGTTGGTTAGCCCAAATGGCATAACCAACCACTCAAAGAATCCAGATGGCGTACTCTCTTTCTCTACTCTCAGTTGATGAAACCCCGTTGCAAGGTCCAACTGAGAGAACACCCTAGCACCATGGAGCTGATCGAACAATTCATCAATACGCGTAAGTGAATACTTGTTTTTCTTCATCACCTTATTCAGTTCACAGTAATCTACACACAATCTCAATGAGCCACCCGCCTTAGTAGCAAACACTACAGGTGCTCCCCACTTAGATATACTCCATTGAATGAACCCTCGTTGCAATAGATCAGTCACTTAAACCTCTAGTTCCTTCTACTCTCTAGATGCCATACACCTCAATGGCATAACAATCGGTCTGGCATACTTCACCGGATTTATACGGAACTCTATCTCCCTATGTAGTGGCAATTCGGTCACCTCCTCGAATATATACGAATACTCTCTATCTATAGGCACATATAACAATTCGCTCTGAGGAACCTCGAGCGAATAGAAAAGGCTAACCATCACCTCATCGTTGGGTAGGCAGCCTATCTCCAATCCGTGTTCGTCATCCACCCCTATCGTTACTAACAGCCTCTAACAGTCTACCACTACTTCGTATCTCCTCAGCTAGTTTATTCCCAGAATATTACCGAACCCCTCGAAATCCAAAACAAAGCAATCGCAAGCAAGCAAACATTCATGACTCGACAAGGCTAAGTCTCGACTAACCATGCATAGGCTGGCTGAGCCCCAATAGGGTTCGTCGTAATTTAAAGGTCGGTCAATTATCTCGGGTTCCAATCCCAATCTATCTACTAAGTCACTAGATATAAAGGAATGTTAAACTCTAATATTGAGTAAAACATGTACATGTGTATCAGAAATAGAAAATATACCATGTATAATGATTCTCTTTGCCTTATCCTTCGTCGATAAAGCACTTGGCGAAGCTGGGACAGCGCTCAAAGTGTAAGCAGACTCAACCTGCTTATTCCTGGACGGTTTTGGACATTCTTCTTAATATGCCCAAGCTTCTCGTAGTTGTAGCACTTCTTTCCATCCTCCTTATAGTCCTTAGCAATATGGCTCTTCTCCATATAGTCATATCAAATAGGCTTCTATTTGCTCTTCCTAGGACCAATTTTCATTTAGGGTTGCGCATCCTTAACCGGATCTGGACAATCTATCTTAACGTGCCCAATCCTATCATAGTTGAAACACTTCCTCTTGTCACCCTTTGGGTCGTTATAGTCCTTACTAATTAGAACCCTCTCTTTGCAATTAAAGCACCTTGGCTAACATTTGCCTTTTGTTTGGCCACCTTTCTTCCAAGATTGCTTCCCGCTTTCGTTGTCCCTTATTCTCTTGCTACTTCCGCCAACTTATGGCTTGGCTTATTCTTGAGGAACAACCTGTTGCGCTTGCATTTGAGCACCACTATCCACTATCCATGTAGCTCCTCTTTGGGATGCTCGCATTACGCTCATCATCATATAAAATGAACGCTGCCTGCACTTCGGGTCATTTGTGTTAGAACCTATATTCTATGGTTTCAATGACAATAACTATAAAATCATATATATTATACATCTTATCAAGATTATAGGTATATACTATGAGAGATCAGCATGCTCAAAGATATTGGGACTCGAAGATAAACAAAGGCCTATGGACCATGCTATGACTAAGTAAGGTTATTCTAGTATGTTAAGATTCTTAGTTAAAACATTGTACGGTCTTCTTGAGTATAAATGCGCATATGATTTCATATACACTATAATGTATTGAAAAACTGAATTTACCATCCACAGAAGTCTGCGACAATACTCGGGAAGTTATTTCCTGAAGCCACAGACGTTTGAGGTTTCCCCATAGACGTATGTCAATTGAACAACTGCAAAACTCAAAATAGACACCTCTGGTAAATGAATAGAAATCAACTCTTCATCGAAAGGTTGCAGTCATTAAAATGAATAGACCTTATCTAACAGTAACAACTCCTCATCTGCATTTCTTTAAATCTATAAATACTACAATGATTGAGATTGACAAATTAATTGAATTAATTAAATCCATTCTCTCTTGAAATCTTATTACTCTCTTGTGCATACGTTGCTTACATACTCTCAATCTATCATAACCAAAATATAATTTTGGTTAAACTACTTCCTACAACTCAAAGCATTCACATTCACATACTCAAAGGAGATCATAAGAAGATTTGTACTATCAGTCAAAATTCGTGTTATTTGGAACATAAGATTTTCAAAGATATACTTTTGTATTAGTCTATTCCTCCGGCCGAAGCGAGGGTTAGCTGGTTAAAGGAAATACTGAAAGGGAGCTTCGTGACTGGACGTAGGACGAGAGGTCCGAACCAGTATAAAATATCTGGTGTGCTCACTTTTATTTACCTTATTTATATTCAATTATTATTCTCTGCTTAATATAGTTAGTAATATACACTCTCACACATACATATATAAGTTGCATTACTTAAAAAGGTCCTATAGGCTTTCATTTGGTATCAGAGCAAGGTCATTTCATCTATAGTAACACGTAGTTGAAAAATCATTAATATAGCAAGCACATTTCAAGAAGGTCAATCAACTGCTCGTCCTCCACTATTTACTGGTTCTAATTATGCTTAATGGTCAACACGTATGTGAATTTTTATGGTAGCCAATGGTTTAGAAATATGGCTAGCAACTCAAAACAAATATGAAGCACTTGACACCGATATTGGCACTTGGACTGATCCATAAAAAGTAGAGGCATCTAACAATGCCAAAGCTATGAATGTATGGTTTTGCTTACTTGACAAAAATGAGATTTCACGTGTCATGCTCTGCAAGAGTGCATATGATATACAAGTCACACATGAAGGCACGAATAAAGTCAAGCAAACTAAAATTTTGATTTTACAAAACTAATTTTAATCTTTCAAAATGAAAACAAGTGAATCAATTATTAATATGTATGCTAGGTTTTAAACCATTCAACACGATCTCATGGCACTTGGAGTCAAATTCACAGATTTTGATTTAGTCGCTCGAATTTTAAACTCTTTGACAAATGAATGGGAAAGAAAAGTTTTAGCCATCGAAGAAGCTAATGGTCTTTCTTAACTTAAAGTCGAAGAACTAATAGGAAATCTGATGTCATATGAAGTTAACTTGTAGGCTAGAAAGGGTCAAAATCATGAAAAGAAAAACATAGCATTCCAAGCAAATAACGAAGATTTGGACTTAGACGAAGGTGAGATTGTTTCTATTTCCAAAAACTACAACAAATTTAAGAAGTTCAAGAAGATGACCAGATTTCAAAATGGTGACAAACCAAACTCCTCAACTCAAACATCGATTAAATGCTATGAGTGAAAATTTTGGCCACATAAAGAAGGATTGTCCACAACTCAATAATGATAAAAAGAAAAGAAAGTTTGAAAAATTAAAGAAAAGGAAAAGAGCTTTTCAAGTAACATGAGATGATTCAGATTCGTCTTCTTCATCTTACAGTGATAATGAAAGCGATTCAGAGTAAGCAAATGTGTGTTTTATGGCTAACACTGATGAGGTACGACCTGAGCTTACTTATGATGAAATAATGGAAATTAGCATTGACTTGGTTGATAAGATGTATAATATATATGATTGTATAGTTGTTGTCATTGAAACCATAGAATAGAGGTTCTAACATTCTCCCCCCTTTTGATGATGACAACTATACAGTCAAAACAGAAGAGATATTATAGTCATTCATAATCAAAAATAGAAAATGTTCACATAAAGTGAATTTTATCTCCCTCTATGTATATGCATATATTTTGGTAGCTATCCCGTTATTCCTTCCATCCTTAACTTTTGGTGTAGAATTCCCAGTATGCCTGTCCATTCTTACAAACTGTAATAAGAATGGTCGGTTTCTCATAGAGAAAACCTAGATCAATGGTACTCATATGTGCAATGCGACTTACTATCATATAATACTATATAGTTTTAAAAATAAAAATATAACAAGTATGCTCTCTCATATATCGCTTGGTCCATTCTAAAACATTAGCTCCTTCCTTATCTTTAATGAATCCAAGTATCAAGTTAGGTTGTCTACGCAACCTAAGCTCTGATATAAAATGTGATGACCGTCTTACATCTTCGGTACCCGATATACATGTATAGTGCACCATGGAGGTACCCGGCCGGTGTAGAACGGTAGCCAAGAGTATAAAGTAATGAAAATCCAAACACAGAACCGGTAGAACATCTCATAATGCACCGACAAAATATAATACAATAACATAGATGTAAAATAGGCAAGGCAATGATACAATCAAATGAACCATAAATAAGAACATTAGAGTACAACATGTTCACAAATTATACAAAAACTAAATAGCAGAGTTTATACATCCTAAATCTACAAAATAAACTCTATAAATGTCTCTAAGGTAATTGGTATAGCTCTACAGTACTGCACAACGGAATATAAGCGATAGTAAGCTCCAAGTATAGATATGAAAACGTAGCCTCTACTGCTTATGCTCCGTACAGCAACATGTGCTATCCAGACCTGTTATCCATAATCTCCTCATTTAAGAGTACTTGAGATAATAAGAATCAAAACATAAAACCTTGAGCCAGACAACGGTCTGATGTGAACGATACATCATCTCAAAAATACCATAAAAATCGTATATAGTAAACATGGGCAAAGGGTATGAAGAACCAAACCTGACATGTCCCTACATCCAAATAGTTTGCACATAAAAGTCAATAAATGTTAATCTACTATCATTTCCATATAAGTATACTATAATCGAAGTACAATGTCATGTGTCTAGGTGTACGCTTGAAAATAGCTACATCATGTGACACCACAGAGTGATAAACAACCATAACAAACATATCATCCATCAAACAATCCTCACCATCACTCGTGTGTTCGATAAATGGCAACTCATGTAGCACAATTACAAACTAGAGACTTGATCAAATCCCAGCTTCTTTGGTACTCGAATCCATACCACTTCATAAGGGTAGGAACCAGCCTCACAATCGCAAAAAGCAAGGGTAATCTACTATCGGAAAATCAGGATAAGATCACAAATCCAGGTGGGCGTCCCTACATATCCCTAAGAGTACACTAAAAACCTCTGAGTTATCAATGATCCCTTTGCATGCGTCTCCATAATGGAACTCACTCGTAATTCCATCCCGGCTATCTCCACAGTAGAACACAATCACAAATCCTACTCATAAGCCCTCATCGTTGAACTTGTCCTTGTGGATCACCGTCACAACTCCCATCGTTAAGTCGTCATCTTTGGAATGCCTCTAGACATATGTCGTAAGTCGTGGAGTCATCGTACCAAAGTTCCAAAGTCATCGGTGTCGTCGGGCCGACGTCGTTGTGTCGAAGCGTTACGCCATCACCAGTCACCATACGAAATCAAGGCCTTCTCGAGTCGTTTGGAGTTTTCTACCTCACTCCACATCACCCGCTAAAGCCCTGAAACAAGTCCCGAAGTTTTGCCTCGCCATGACCAAAATTCCCAAATCTCAAATTTTCTGTTCGGATAATTCTTTGGCCCAACCCGAAGTTGCTCTAGCACAATCCTGAAGTAAGGGCTAAAGCGGCTCCAAAACTCTACATCCCCTTTCCAGCCCGGTACTGGAGGGAAGCAAGGCCCAAAGTTCCTCTAGCAAAATACTAAAGCGCGACTTGAAGCAAACCTCGGACAATAATTCTTGTTCGGACCCCGAATACAACACTACCGGACAACATTAGTTGACCAGGTTTTCTCCACCACTAACCCATGCACACATGGAGCACACCCTACCACTGACCCCAAGCATACCCTGAGCACCCAACCACCGAGCAAATGCTATCGAATAGAAATGTTGTAGTTTCTCCAAACTACGATTTTGCTCCAATTTCACCACCACGCTCCATTTTTCGAATCTGGTGCATTCCATATGCATCGATACAGTCGAAGTCTGATTTCACGGTTCCTACTTTTAACTCACTACGATGAGTATTTTCGACCGTTATATACATAGATAGCACAAACGCATCAATCGGCATTCAAGCATGCGAATCAAACAACGAATCATAGCAATCATCATGCAATACTTCTACAACATAGCTTAGTATATATCAAGGCAATCACACATCCAAATAACATGTTTAAAACACCAAAAATTCATTTATTCACGTTTTTACTACATGTAGGGTTTTATATTAGCAATAAAACATAATTTTGACTTTAAAAATGGATCAAAAACATGTTAAAAGCTATTGATACATATATAATAAGGTGAAAGATGATAAATCACTCACCAAACCCTTCAAAATTCAATTTTTGCATGCAAATCTAAAAATCAGCAGCCAACCCTAATTTTTCTTCCCCAAAAATATAGATATGAAGATCTCCAACCAATCTCCTTGCTAATCTACCTTAACCTATGATTTAGACTTGATTTAGAGGAGAAAAGAGAATGTTTTGGCCGAAGAACGAGTTAATGGTGGCTTGGATCTATTTGGAAGATTATAAAAATGATTTGGGGATGTTTGTTTCATCCAATTTAATTCTTAAACCGAAATGGATTATTGGGCCTTTCCCCAATCTCACTAATTATCCATTAAGCTACTCCAAAAACTGTTAAACTTCAAACAACCATATCTCATAGCAAGGAAGTCCAAATTGCTATTATGACCACTCTACGGAAGGTGAAACCATCATATATTTCCAATGGAAGTGGTCTTAGGCTCTAGTTTGACTTCTATCAGAAGTTATAGCCGTTATAAATTTTCATGGGTCAAATTTCCGATAAAAATTTTAAGGTCAAAAATGTCAACATTCCCCAGAGTTATAGTGTTATACGATCCAATATAAATTTAAAAATAATATTTTACGATCCTCCGATACATAAAATACAGGTCATTACGAAAAACAATTTCAGAAGTATAAAATGGCGACTTTAAATCTTGCAAAATAGCGACTTCCAGCAACTTTATCTCTCCTTTTTTTTCTAAATCGCATCCTTTAATCTTCAATCTCCGACTCTCGTTCATCCGATCTAGCTGCTCTGTTGCTAAGCCTAGTTTATCACGCCCGTTAATTACTGCTTGGAAGCTTCTGCTATATGATTTTCCTCTCGCGCTTTCTAATTCACCCCCAGAGCTATTCGACGACGTGTATATGGCTTCCGGGGCGGGTAGTCAAGCGCTATTGGACATCTCTGAATTCCCATCGCTACCTTTCTCTTCCGCTCGATTGGCTCGCAATCCAGCTTTGGCTCCTCTTGGGGCCCTCTTTTGCTCAGGTCCTGCAAATGTAGGCAGCGGCTTGATGTCAGACTCTCTCTCGCAACCAGATCCTGCCAATCATTATTTTCCTAATTCGCCGCTCTCTAATTTACCTCCTCTCTCCGTTGTGATCCCCGTTTTTACAAAATTGAACTTAGTTAAAAACAACTCGGGTCCTTAAATTATTGATGATAAGAAATATCTGTGGTAGTTGGTCATCTTTGTTTAAAAGGAGGTCTAGAAATGTATGCTCCTTTTCCCTCAAGCAATACATAGTAAAATTTACTGATAAACTCTTCTTTCATCCAAAAGAAATTATAGATGCTGGAATTGCCTTATGGAAAGACTGTTTAGTTGGTTTCTTTTTAGATGAGACTTCCCATTATTCCATTGCCAAAAAAGCATTTGCTTGAGGTGTGGCGGTTGCGTGGTTTGGTAAACATCAGGTGTGACAACTCAATGTACTTTTTCAAATTCTCGTGTCCATAGGAGTGATTGTTTATTTTGGAATCCGATCCTATTATTATTGATGGTAAAGTATTTATCATTATTAAATGGAGTTGTTCTATTAATAATTCTCGTGAGCAAGTTCTCTCCATCTCCGTTCGGGTGCATATCTCGAATATTCCTTCAATTTACCAATCCCTTGAGGGAGTTAATTGAATTGTCAATCATATTGGCTAGTTGATTTGTTTTGATATTTCCACTGAGAGCAGACAACTCCTCCGTTATTCCAAAGCCCTGATCGTGATTACCCCTCTAGACAATTACCTAATCGCATTCCATCTCCCTCGTTGAGGATAGGTTAGCTTACATTGATGTCTCATATCAGTGGAAACCTCAAATATGCAACTTTTGCCAATCCTTTGGGTATGTAACTTCATCGTGCCATCACTCCATTGTCACTTTGGATAACCTTTCCCCTAAAATTTCCCTTCCAAAACCTCCAACTAAGCGTTGTAAGATCAGTGGCCTCTCGATCAATAAGTCCAGATTCCCCTTTCCCTCTTACCCAACCTCCGACCCTCAGGTTGATCCCTCCCTTGACACACACCCTACGTCTCCCGTCCCTCAATTGTCGCCTCCTCGTGTACATATCCCAGTTTCTTCCTCTTACACCCCTATACCTTGTCTTATCGCGCCGCCCGTTCTATTTCCTATTTCGAGCCTTAAGAAGAAATACATACTTTCCCTCCATTTCGACCCACCCAGTGCCAAGCACATTGCTATAGAGCTGTTTGGAAAATTAGTCGAAGGTACGAAATTCGTCTGATGCAAAAAAGCTGGAACATGGTCCCATAAGGAAAGCGGTTTGTGCTACCATTCGAAATGGAAGATATTCTCTAAGTGGATTTCTGATGATGAAAAAGATGAACGGGAAACCTTTTACAGACTTATGGATACGAGCTTATCCTTTGGAATGACGATAAATTTGGTGCTAATAATGAGGAGATTTTGGCTGCTCCGGACTGGGACCGGAAATATATCTTTTCCCCATGCTCTTTTAGATATTACCCAAAGCTTATTGGCTGGTTTCGTAAATGCGCCAGGATACTTTGGTTATTTCCCTAGTTTTCCCCGGCGTCCATTTGTTATCGGTGGATTATATGCTGTATCTTATGTATTGATGTAGTTGGGCTTGATCGGTTTATTTTGTGCTTAATCGTTGATATTTGCTATCTGATCAGGCATGTTGGCAGTTATTTTGTGTTGTTGGCCTGATGCCTAGGACTCCTTTACCTTTTATTTTTATTTTTATTATATATATATATATATATGGTACGGTCATATGGACTTCGAATCATACTGTTGGAACTGGGCCAGCCCGCAACAGAAGATATGCGTTAATTTAAAAATGTTTTCCTTATTGGAACAATATTGGGCCTATGAAGTCTAATTTATTTAGAACATTTCTAAAGTTAATTTAAATAAAATATTTTATTTCATTTAAATTTATAAATAATGAATTGAATTTTATTTAATTTATGTTTAATTACATATAATTATACGCATATGTATCATATACATATATGTATGTGTGTGCATGTGGAACATAACAATCCGTACAAGGTATAACATATCCGTATAAATGTTGAGATTTGCATCGCAAAGAACATGTTTGCTCATCTTATATGTATTGTTCGTTGTCAAAATATATGTATGTATGTATGTATGTATGTATATAAACTTGTTATTTAAACAAGTATTAAAGAAATATAAACATTTACTTATATATATATGTATGTATATATATAATACATGTATTGCATAAATGTCAAAATAATATGTATGCACATATGTATATTGAATTAGATATTAATTAGATAAATAACTACGCACACACATAACATACAAAGTTGTTTTTTTATTAAATATAATATACATATATATTTTACAGTAAGAAAATTATATATATATATGTATATGTGTGTATCTGTATATATTTATATTTTAATATCTGAAGTATTTATAAATATGTGTATTTAAATGTGTGTACATATGTTTGTATAATTATATCAATTATGAAAATTAAATAAAGTTAAATAATTTTATAGCATTTTAGATCCAATGCACAACACATAGAATATTTTATTATAATTCTGTAATATTAAATTATATATATATATATTAGTCGAAAAATAATGAAATAATATTAAAATTATCTTCGTGGCATATTTTTCAAATTTTAATTTTTTGGAAATTCAAGTATGATATTATAAAGTCATGAAAAAATTTCCATAATTTTCTAAGTCAAATTAGGTTTATTATTATTTAATTAATATCAGCCGCATGATTAAATGATATTTAAAAAATAATAATATTGATTTTTAAATTCTGGTATTTTGGCCAAGAGATAATATGGTTGATGAAGAAATTTTATAAAATTTAAAATATAATTTTCGAAACATATGTTATTTTGTATCAATCATTCAACTTATATTTTGATTTAAATAATATTAAAAATAGAAAATAATTGTTAAAAGGTACTTTGCTATTACATAAAATTATAACTAGTATAAATATTGCATACATAAAATATAAGATCAATTTTTAACATGATATGATGGCTTAATTAATTATAGTCATTTAATTCATGTAATATGGCATACTAATATAAGTATAATTAATTAATAAAATAATCAAAGTTAAAATAATTTTATTTGGCTATGTATACATCTAATTTATATAATTTTTTATTATTATACATATCTACACGTAGCCATTCAATATGTGACGACATTCATACATATAGGAATCTCACCTAACTAACAATATAATTATGATATATATATATATAAATATATATATTATACATAAACTATAAGTCATATGAAATAATAAACCATACCAAAACTTATGCCTTGAAGTACACCTTGCTATGATGAATATTCCTCCTTAGAACTCTTCTCAAGTCGGCATATTGCTAATCTTTGAACTGTAGACCATTGACAATCCAATATTTGTTGTTTTGAAATTGATTTGAGAAGAACTTTTGTTGGAGCATTTCTCAGGTGAATTCGGCCAGTAAAGAGATGAAATGGCAACCCAAAAAAAGGTCTATATGTACTAGGGTTAGGGGACCTTTACAGTGGAAGGAATAAAGAGAAAGGTGGATCATATCTCTTATCCATTCTCCTAAATCTAAGCCATCCATCTAAGTTACTCCTACCCCATCTTTTACCGCCCCCTACATGATTGTTGTTGCCAAATGTATCACCATACATCATGGGTTAATAACCCATCTAGGTCCAAATAAATATTACTAATTAAACTTAATTTAATTGCTTGTCGATATCGCATATCGATCGATATATTTATAACTATTATAAATATATATACAATAATATTTATTCCTCAAATCATATTCAAAATTTTATAATCAATATTTCATAAATATTGATTAATTTAATTAATTTAAAATAATTATAAACTAATTAAATGGTTTGTTCTAAAGAGAATTCACCATATCGGTTGTGTGACTCGTCATGTGTAAATTTGATCAACGATTAACATTGAACTATTCGAATGTTAACGTTCATGGGTCATTTAGCAGGTGGTGTGAAATTTTGAACAAATTTATCGCTTACTAAGTTTCGATAAAATCCAATTTTAGTTAATTAAGCGTTACCCGGTTGTGACATTTATTTACACCAATTATCTTCGTCAAAGCTATATCACTTTGGACTTATGGAATTTAGTAATGGTCAAAATTCCAATGTCATCTATATTCAACTCTATATTCCAAACACAAAGTCTTTGATTCAATAATAACAATTATTATTAATCGGACTACTCTGGCCAGAGACTTTGACTTTGAGTTAAACGTGATACTAACCCCATATGATCGAGAAGATGAATCCTCTCTTGAATAGTGTTTCACTTCTAATACTTCCATTTGACCCAACTATAGTTACTCAATAGACGTCATGCCATGATTTGACTGTAATCAAAGTGGAGTTTTCATATTAAAGATCCACAATATTCTCAAGTCAAGAAAACTGTGTAGATCAGTCACATCGATATTTTCTATTTGATCTTAGTTATATTAACCAACAGAAACTATCTAATGAGTCGTTCCATAATTATTCAATAACTACCAGTACGTACCTCTAGGTGCCCCCAACAGCCATGAGTAATACATTGTCCAACATTTGGAGAGCATTATGTACTATAGTCTCAACGGATACATCGGTATCCAATCTCGATGCATCTTGACTAGGAACATTTTAAAATGATATATTTGTTTCATTGTGATAAATTAGTCACGGTCACAACACTTTTTAACTACTATCACAAAATGTATCATTTATGGATTTTCTATTAAATATATGCATTTAATTAAATTAGTTAATTAATATAACATATTATATCAGGTATATAATAGAAAGAAAACATCTCTATTTCGAACAAGATTGGTCAACGAGTTAGATATATGTAATGAAATTACATAAGTACCCCTAGGTATACCCCCTAACTTTATCGCATACATTCTCCTTATCAAAAAAGGGTCGTCACATTTACTTTCGGTATTGTAGAGTTTGTCATATTATGGGAAGCGCTTGAACAAGTTGAGAAATGAAGGTTTCCTTTCGTCCTTTAATTTTGAATCATTCGAAAATTATTAAGTGTGCCTCAAAGGTAAGATGGCTAAACACACGTTTGGTGGGAGCAATGAAAGAATTACCGAACACTTGGGGCTTGTACATACATTTGTATGTGGGCCAATGTCTATAGCTACCAAAGGTGATTCTATGTAATCTGTATTTTTCATTGATGATTTATCAAGGAATGTATATTTGTCTCTTATGAATTATGTAGTTAATATCAGATAATATTGTTGATACATCACCGATTTATCTCGTATCGCTCCTTAACTGGTATATTTTTTCAAAATATCACATAAAATATCGTTTTCAATATATCGTCTGATATTTTCCGATATATCGATCCAATATTTATTGTAAAATCCTTGATATTTTTTAGGAATATCATTCATTATTGTACGTCATGGAGAAAATAAATTAACAAATAAATACCTTCACATTCTCAATTTTTGTATTTATTATATATGAATGACAATATGTAGAAATCCCAATGCACTAAATTTTCTAATTTTAGCCATAATCTTTTTAGTCTATTTCATTCAGCTTTCAACAAGGAAAACTCTATTTATTCCATTATTTTATTTATTTTATTTCGTGTTGAAGACTTTACCACAAAAAACTAGATCGTTTAAGAGCTACTTCTCTTTTTAGATATATTTTGGTTCACCATTTCTAATTGGTATGTTCGGTTATGAAAATTGTTTTTATTAGTTATTATCATGCACCAAGAATCAAAATTCTAAAGAGTAGTGAAGTTATATATTTGAAAAATCGATAAAGAATAGGCTAGAAGTTGTGAGCAATGTCAAATCAACATTACTTATTTGATAAATTAAGTGAAAATGAAAACGAAGAAACTATAAATATGGAATATGTTGCAAATTTTTATAGATGATTAGATGACTTAAAAATGAATATAGTATAAAAATGAATAAAATAATCAAAATGCACATTATTCAAATTTCTCGATTTTTATAAGCTTATTCTATGACTTTTGTTTAATAGAATATCCCGGTAAATATACTGTAATCTTTAAACTATATGCAATCATTCTTTAATAGTAATTTGGCAATATTGATCCAAATATTTAAAAACATAACCTCATTATAACATTATAAAATAACACGGTATGGTTTATAACATATTCTACACATGTCTGATATATCACCGATATTATCATGATATTTTAAAATATCTCATATTGGTATTTGAACGATATGTACCTAATATCGATATTAACTACTTAGCTTATGAAACATAAATCTGAAATCCAGGATGAATTCATTGAATATAAAAGCGAGATTAAAAAACAAACATGTAAGAAAATAAAAATAATTCGACAGAATCGAGGTGGTGAGTACGTTAATATGAATTACAACAATTTCAAAAACAAAATAAGATTATATCTTAACTCAATCCTCCCTACACCCCATAACACAACGGTGTTTCAGAGAGAAGTAGTCAAACTTTGATAGACATGGTTCCGTCAATGATGAGTGAGATTGAATTACTACTTTCCTGTTGGGGATATGCGCTTGAAACTACAACGCATATGTTAAATTCGGTGCTGATGAAATCTGCACCTAAAATACCATATGAAATATGGACTGATAAGAAACCTCGCGTTTAGTTTCCTAAGGCGTGAGGTTGTTCGATAGACGTTAAGAACGTAAGCCCTAATAAATTAGAGGCTAGGTCCGCCTTATATAAGTTTATACGGTATTCAAAAGATTTATACGGGTACATATTCTACCACATTAGAGAACAAGGGATAATTATTTCAAAACGCACCCTTTCCTTGGAAAGGAATTTTTCCTAAAGAAATTAATGGTTGTGCACTGAAGTTCGATGAAATCCAAGAAACTAATATGGAGACACATCAACATGATATAAAGAATTATACATACATACATAAGATATAAAGTATGGTACACACATATATAAATACACATACACACACATATACTATACATATATACATATGTACATATATACACATGTGTGTGGAACAGTTACACACATATGTGTATGTATGTACATATATATACACATACACACATACATACGTTCATATATGTGTGTATGTGTTTATGTATGTATGTACATATGTGTGGAACATTTACACACATCTAAAGGATACAAAGGAAACTTCAAGCTTAGTCCACTTAATTTAAAAACAAGTGATTTTGAAAATACTTTTGATGGAAAATATAAATAATTTAAAAAATAATTACTTTTGGTAAGCTTGGACCTACAAATAAATAGCTCACTCACGCCTTTACCACACAAAAGAAAATAATTAAAGCCTTTTACAAAATAAAAAACTTATTGAAAAACTGAAGATCTTCCCTTGTCCTCGTGTTAATTTGTGATAAAAGTAATATAAGCCATTGGAACTACGATGGCTTTTCTAGCTTTTATTTTATTTTCTATTGATTGTACACAAATAATTGTTTATTGCTTATCCTTTTACTTTTATCCTTTTCAAGTGATTACTCAGGATTATAATTCTAGTTTAACATTGATAGAAACATAACTAGAGCGGTTCTTTGTCCTATATGCTCATTCATGTAACTGTCATTGATTTGTGCATAAACAAACCAAAATATGGTAAAGTTAAATTCATATGTGTGCATGATAAAATCAATGGTTGAACTGAATGAAGTGCATGGAAAAAGAAACGACGAGAACAGAAGATTTCATTGTAGTCGGGGGCTAATTTTAGTAGGATTCCACTCGAATTTTTTTTATGAAGGAACGTGATAAATGGAACCAAATAAAACGATTTACTTTTCTGTGCCCTCGTACGAAGCAAAATTGACAAAACACAATCGAAAAATAAAAGACAAACGATGATGGTTCATCGAAAACCATTTTTGACGGGGTTTAATTGAAAAGAAAGTCAAGAAATGGTGGAGGATCGTCGAAATAATGAGAATAATTGCTGATTTTTTTCTGTTGGAAGAACAATATTTTTTGGTGCACCCTTTAGCAATTTTACGAAAATTGAAAACGTTGCCCCTCATTCCAGAGTTGGAGTCCCTACCAAATGCCTTTTGCAAATTGAAAATCAATGTCTCAATCTTCTAAGAGAGTGAGGGTAACAGAGACAATTATGAGATCACTATATTTCATAGTAAAAAAATTTGGAGATACGTAAGTTGAAGATAGAGATGGTGTTAAAAGAAGGAAAAGAGACTTGTAAGATAGGCTTTGGTGATGCCAAAAATGGCTCAAACATCCAAATATCAGATGAAAGCACTGGTTCTAATAAAATAAGAGTAAAAGCAGAAAAGAAGACATAATTTTTACAGTGGTTCGATGAATTCTCCTGCCTACGTCCACTTCAATATCTTTAATTAGTTGTTTTCTCTCCGGATTACAATTTATTATCTCAAATCTGACCAAAATTTAGTGAATCTCAAATTTACAATGGAATTTCTAGAATATATTTGAGGAAGAATATCAGATTGAAGAAGATGTAGAGTGTGAATCTGAGTGAAGATCCCCCTTTAGTTAGAGTAGGGCCGGTATTTATAAAGAAACTACCAGTAGCCTCTGAGATCCACGAGGTATGAATCCAAATGCAAGTCCAAAGGTGTAGAAAAGAGCACGCCGCTCAATCATCTATAAAAACTTCTCAGTACCGAGAGGTTCCCCTCGGTACCAAGTGGTTTTTTCTAGTTAAAATCCTTCTATCTTATTTTCCTTGCATTTCTATCTTTGATTTGATGCACTTCAAACTCTATTATGTGAAGATCAAGTTTCTTTTGATGATTTGTTTTGCTTGATTTCATTTGTTTTATCCTGCTTTTTTTGCTCTCCTCTGAAATCCTTGAAGTTGCTCGTCTTTTCTCGAGAAAAATACTTCACCACGATTGCTAGAGATTGTGCATTAAGTACAAGGAGTTTGGGGATCCTAGATGGAGTAAATTCCTCTCGGTACCAAGAGGTTCCTCTCAGTACCGATAGATCCACTTAGTCCCAAACTCCTTCAAATTCTTAAGTCCAATCTTTTGATCCTTCTAAGTATGATTTCAAACTCGTGATTCATCTCATTATCATTTTAGCCCTCTAATTCTGATTGAAATCTGCTTGACTAAAAAGTGGGTTAACAGGGTTAGAGTCTGAGATAATGTTTGGTTTGAAAACGAGTTTTGTATTTTGCGTTTTCAACATATCTCACAAAATGCATAAAAGATGAGGAGGAGACGGAAAACGATTGATTTTGAAAGTGGTCTAGGCATATAAAATTGAAAGAGACTTTTTTTTTGTTTTCCGTGTTTTAGGAAATTTCAAAACGATCTTCTCATTTTCTCTTTCTTGGAATAACTAGAATTTTCCAAGCTCTTTTTATCTCCCGCGTCATTTGATAAACATATTAAAAACGCAAAATACAAAACTTGTTTTTAAGCCCAACACCATCTGACTTTTATATTTTTTTTTTATTTTTTCTTTAAAAAAAAAGTCTTGACTTGGAAAAAAGAAATAGAGGAAAATGTCCTTACTTCTATGCAATTATGATTTTCAAATGAGGTTTTGAAAAAAATTGTATAGAAAGAAGAGGAAGAAACAATGCGATGGATTCGCTAAACTGTTTACTTTGATCAACAGCGTTATTCTTTAGCAACAAGTGTTTATTTTGAAGAAATTTGATATTTCGCTTTTAAAGCTACCTAATAAATTAATTATGAATTTAAAGGTAGTTTGTTATGTTCGCTGTCCAGATGTCTGCAAGTTCGATGATTAAATGATGGCGCTCCATTTGTTCCTCAAATGTGAATGCAAATATGCATAATGAGGTGTCGAGGGATACATCAGAGAATCGACAATAATTTAGAGAGGTTGCTTAGATAAGAATCGAAAGCACCATAGTGGAGCGAATGCTCCAGTTTAGGGGTGCCAAGGCAACATTGGAGGCTATTATGCCTATAACGTGTTGACAAGAATGATATTTTAATGTTAGACAACTAATGTGGTTATCACTCACCGGAAAAGAAGATAATTCTCCTAACATCCACATTATCTTGGTCTAGTTTGTTAGACCTTTACCAATTGATCGTTGTGATAATGTCAAAAAAGCATTGGGTATTTTGCTCCATACGCCAATTCATCAACTCGATATAACCCGCTAAAAGCCATAACTGCAACCGTATGATGCGCACGTTAAATAATTTTGTCTGATACAGCTCCTCATAGAATCTATTTATGTATTTACATAATATAATTTCATCCTTAAGTGACTCACTTGATCCCATAATTGAAAAGTGAAGCAGCTACAATAATCATTTCGGCTTATCTGTACTCACTTTCTTGCTCCCCTTGTGCACAGCTTCCAGTCTCAAAGTGTAATCGAGAGCTCAGTAATGTTCCATGCATCATTATCATCATATGCTATCTTAAATGGCCAGAGAAGCGCTCTAACAAACTATTTTTTCTTCTCCTCAGTTGTAATAAGCTCTCCCCCATAAACCAAAATTGTCATCTGTTTGATCCCTCTTATTAGCTCAACAAACTTCTAGGGCAGCTCCTACTTTTGAAAGAGGGGAATAAACCTGTCCTCAAATCTGCCCTTCAATTCATTCCACTCCATTGCCTGCTTGTCGTTCTCTACAAAGATGCAGCAGTCGCTTGCAACCGATAAACTGCTCTACACAAACTTCTACCCACTCGAGACTCTGTTCCTTCGAATGGTCCTTCACCAAAAAGGTCACCACTTTGCATTATATGCTAATTCATCAACTCAATATAAAGCCTCTAACAATCATAATACTAGCTACAATTTTATGGCGTTCACTCCAAATAACTTTGTCTAATGAAACCACAATATTATCTACAACTTTATAGCCCTCACTAATTGGTATAATCTGCACAAAAGAATAAGAACACTCTTCTGCCGTTCTAAGCTTTTTCATGCCAAAATGACTATTAGGAAACATACCAATAGCATATCACATACCATTGATGAAAATGGAGCAAACCCCAATACTGAGGAACCATATAATGAAGTTATCGATTTTTCCACTAACTTGTGTAACTCATAACTTACTGAAGCTACTTATGTATTACATGGAATTCATCCGTAGGTCAATCCCATAACTGAAAGTTTGCAGCTACCACAATAAACTATAATCACTGCAGCTTATCTGTTTCTTAATCTTCTGAAGTTAATGCTAGAAATACAAAAGTATAATCTACAAACTTACCGAAACATTCGACAAAGAATCCTAATTCACCACTTGCACACTCATGACACTTCTCCCAACCACACTCCACACCCATCCTTAACCCAATTCATCAGCTCCTTACTCACTCCCCAACCCACCACCCCTTTTCTATCCAACTCCACAACAAACTCGGTCACCTCTTCTATTTTCCTCCCTTCCCTAACCATACTCTCCACAACAGTTCTCACACTCATCAACTCAACCCCCCTCCTCATTCCCACCACCTCCCACATTATTCTAACCGACATCTCCGTTTCTCCACCCATTGCCAATGCACAAACCAACGAGTTCCCTGCCTTAAACCCAACCCGCATCCCTTTCCCTTTCATCTCTTCGTACATCTCCATTGCGTTCCTCGTCCTCCCTTGCGCACACAATCCATGGATCAAATATCCATAAGTATTCTCATCTGCCTCAACCCCATACACTGGCCCAAACTGATGAAACACCCTTAATGCATCATTCAAGTGCATCGAATTTGAATACCCCCTTATTACAAAATTCAATGATGTCAAGTTCGGCTTCACTCCTCCCTCCACCATCTGCCTGAACAACATCCTTACCGTGTCCATATACACATGGTGTATGTACGAATTAGCACCCTTACCAAGCAATGAGTTAAACAGTAGGTTGTATGTCTGTATGTTTGGCTTGCACTCCTCTTCGCTTGAATCTCGCATGAGCTTGTAAACGTAAATGGCCTTGGTTATAAACCTGGCTTGAGTGAAAAAGTAAATGATAGTGTTGAAAAGAGGCTGGGATGGAGGAAGGGTTGATAATGCAAGGGAGGCGATGGGATGGAGCAATGTGTAGAGACGGGCGGATCCGAGTTTTTTTATTGTGATTAGGAAGAGATTGGAGTCGGGACGAAAGCGTTGAACTTGAGCTGCGTGATTGAATATGTGGTAGGCGAGGACTGGATTTGGAGTGATGGAGATTAGGTGGGTTACGTCGGACGTTGTGAAGCGGGTTGGGAGAGTGGAGAAGGCTTGGTTGAGTTCGGTTTCGGAGACTGAAGGCGGAGAATTGGAGCTTGATTTGGAATTGGAGAATGATTTGGATTTGGAATAACGGTTTGTGGAGAATGAAATGTTTAAATTGAGGATTAGGGTTTTGGGTATAGAGGATGAACGGAGAAGATGACGAAGGAGCATTGTTTGAATGAAGCTCAATTTTGTGGACCGTTTTCGGTTTGTGGAACGTGTTTAGATGTGGGCTCGTATTTACATTTGGGCTGGGCTGAATACGTTGTTAGAAAAAATAATTAATGGATTTCAAGAAGGTTTATAGGTTTTATTTTTAGATTAAATGTGAATTTTTGAAGTCCACTGGCGTTTTATACGTTGTTGACAAAATGGTATTTATGGATTCAATCATGTGAATGGATTGCACGTTTCATTAAATCCCATGGAGAGAAATTCAATATATTCAGCACGTTCTTAAAATAAAAAGGGTCATGAGATCGGTACATAGAGTCGGACCTAAGTCACAACCAAAGACGGCCCTTGGTCAGATCGGAGTAAAATTGAAGTGAAAATTTTCAGATCTAAAAGTCGCCATTTTTGTTCAGAAGAGAAAGGGGTATAGTGCGACTATGTTTGAGAAAGAGTTGTATATTCATTGTTTTGTCATTTTACGGGTACTTAACCCAGTTGTAATTGTCTGGGTTTAATGTACAGGCCTTTCGCCTATTAATCTTTCAAAAAAAAATAATAATCACAAATTCAGAAATTTTACAAAATCATGATTTTCAACGTCTACTCTCATTTTGAAAGAGATTAAAAGGGAAGATTGCAGTGTTATAACAACTTCAGAAATCATAATTTTGCACAATAGGTAGACTTTTTTATCTTTGTTTTATTAACTTTATGCTATGAATTTCTACGAGAAATTTAATGATTAGCATCTAGGTTTTAAACTCGAAGTATTATTACCAACACGGTTGTTTCTTTTTGTTGCTCCATTTACTATCTGTATTGTATATAATATACAACTTTGATGATTTAATTTTATTAATTTAACTTGTACTTGTAATGGGGTCATTAACTCGTAGTCAGTTTTAGTTGTAATAGAACTAGGAACGACCATTGTACAATTAGGCTACGTTTACGGGGGAATGGATTTTTACCGAGGGATGTTGGACCCTTTAGAGGTCTACATCTCTATTAGAATATCTTTACTTTTCTTTCTATAAAATTCGAACTTTTAGATTCCATATGTTTTCTTTTTGTAATACCGATTTGATGCAGAATATGTGATATGTGTAGCTTGTATTGTTTGTTTGGTTAGAATGCGTATCACAAGCTCAAACTTATTTTGAACTGACGATCACATTAATATATTTATATTTCCACTAGTTCATTACTTAAAATTCCCTTTTAACCAAAAGACCTAAATTATACATTTATTATGAACCTCCTTCTGTTTATGAAGATATTACAACAATAGATGGAATAATGGAATATAGCAAGGTAGATTTCTCAAGCCTGTAATCAATTTGAAAAAAATGAAAAGTACATGTTAACAAACTGTTAACTAGCGACCAATCAAGAAAAGTTTCAACTTACGAATAATTAGGAATCAAGTAAAATATGCATGCGTCAAGCAAACCACTTTCCAACTTTGGATATCAATCAAGACATGATGGGTACGCATGCAAGCTAAATTAAAGCCGTTGATGCTGCTCTAAAAAAGGTGAAGTATGATCTTAATATAAGCTACTAAAATCCCAATTTGATGCGACACAAACGTGACGCAAGAAGGAATCTGCTAATTAAGCAATTTGGTGCCAAAGATGTGATTTTAATCAAAAATTTGTCCCATTTCCATCTCCATGACGTAACGCATGAACAAACGAATTGATAAATTTTGATCAATAGGACAAAAAAAAGTTGGAATACGCAGTTTGACGCAAAAATTACAATAGCTCCGGTCCCGTTCGGTTTCGTTTTGGGTTTTGTTTTCAACTTTTACCGTGAAATACTAAAAAACAAAATAAGATTTATAATTCGTATTCATTTCGACGACCAACGGACAACGAAAGAGTTGGATTGTTCTTCTTGCTTTTGTTATCTTCCAAAATACGAAAAACAAAATAAACTTGTTTTCTATTTTACATGTTAATTTTATTTTTCAAAATTGTTTATTTTCCAACAATACATACCACGTGCGTATTTTTGTTTAGACGACAACACAAAACTAAAAACAACAAACCAAACGGAACCTTCATTTTTCACTCTATATTTAATATTTATCCCTCTATTCGACAGTCTAACGAAAACTAACAAAAGGTTGGTTGATATTGAAGCTTGGAGACAAATGACACATGAAATCGAAACTAACATCCCTGGTTATCAAATATAAAAATATTCAGTTTCTTAAGAAATAGTTTGGACTAGTAAGTTTGACGATATTGGATTGTGAGATGAATTGATGTCTTGGTCGAGAAAACTACTAGTCTTGCTCCAAATATAAATGTAACTTTTGATTTCAAATACTCCCTTTCATATGGAAAAATGTATTTTACACTCAAATGCACCGCTTAAATTATCCACTGAAATCATTATAAATGTTCACAAATTATGATAAACGAAGCAGAATTTTAACATATTGTATTAGGTTATTTCAAAGATACATAGACAATTAGAGTTGAGAGCACATAAGAAATGAAGAAAACGAATACATAATTAGTTTCCTCCAAAAATATTATTAAAATCACAAAAAAACTAACACAAAGCCCTAATTTGAGTACCAGATTCAAAACCAAAAACCTAGTAAAATAATTCCCTCTACCTAAAAGAAAAATGATATCTCTATTTACAACTACTAGAAATGGATCGGCCCACAACGGTGTAATTGGGTAAATTTCAAAAAAAAAGTTATCTTTTATGTTCTTTATTAGGCCTATGAAGTCTAGGTTCATTTAGATCTTATCTAAATTTGTTTTAAATAAAATCAATATTTTATGTAATTTTATAAATAAAGTTTTATTTATTGTTATTTAATATCGTATTATATAATATGTATCATATACACGTATGTGTACGTGCACGTACAATATAATATGGTATACATGATTTAACATGCCCTATACAGATGCTGGGATTTACACCGCTCTATGCATGCTAGCCCTCGGCATATTTAAGTGCTGTCAATTTATATGTGTATAGGTAAAGTATGTATGTATATATACAACATCATATGTTATAAATATTAGCTGTAAAGTGTAAAATATTATAAAATAGTAATGTTATGCGCATTTTCACCCACAAAAAACGATGCACCGAAGAGCTTGGGAATGGCCGAGCACAAAGCAGGAGGCAAGACGAAGGAGGGAGCTCAAAAGAACAAGGAAGCATAGGCTTCCCCTCCTCTGTTCGATGGCCCAAGTATCGAACTGAGTTTTCTATTTGATACCCTAAGCACCTAACATGATCTTCTGTTTAGTGCTTAGGAGCCCACCAAACCAAATAGCCAGTGATCCCACCGGACCCAGCCACTACGCCATAATCATCTATTAGAAACGGTTTATAACCGTTGCTTACACTATTACCAACGGTTAAAAACCGTTTCTAATAACGGAGTGGTAAACTTTAGCAACGGTAATTAACCGTTGTTTTTTGATCATAAGCAACGGTTTTAAACCGTTGCTTAATGGCCATAAAGCAACGGTTATTGCCCGTTGTTTATTTACAAATAGCAACGGTAATTAACCGTTTCTTTTAGATCATAAGCAACGGTTTTAAACCGTTTCTTAGTGTCTATAAAGCAACGGGTATTGCCCGTTGTGTTATCGTAAATAGCAACGGGTTTTAGCCGTTCCATTTGAGCCATAATTCCATGGCCTTTACTCATAACGAAACGGGCAGAAACCGTTGTTATGTACTAAATTACAACGGTTCTTACCCGTTGTAATTCTGTCCGTTTGAAAAAAAAAATATAGGCATTAAAAGCATTAGTCATGACACAGTATTATCATACATTTACAAACAGCTACCAGACATACAATTACAAACAACTACCCGACATACAAATACAGTGCTACCAGACATACAATTACAAACAGCTACATAAGTCATGACACAGTATTATCATAGTGTTATTACATAACATATAATAATAGCATCCATCGTCCTAAGTTTGAAGATAACAGTATTTTCACCATACATATGATAACAACACTTAACTTGAGCAGTCTAAGATAATTCACACAAGCATACGTTCTTAATACAGCGTTCATTTACATGCTCAAACAGCTTTCCTCGTAACCAGGCCTTCCATGCAGCTGCAAAATGAATAAACATGAGTTAGCATTAAACTAACCTATACATATAAATGTTAAAACCCAATGCATTCTGGTTACTGAATCATATATAACATGAAATACAAGAGAACATAAAATGGTATTAATAGTTTAAAGGTTATAAATTAAGAGATTTTACTAGACTGCACATAAGAAGACATGTTTCCTATGATGTCCAAGGATCAATCAGTTTTAGGTTATGATTAAATTAAGACTGATATGAAACAACAAAGTGCATACTAAAATTGAAACAACAAAGCCCCAAACTTCCAGTCCACTTTCAAATTAAGACTGAATTCTTAAAAGTCTGATACTCATGCTCCAAAAATATTTCAGTTTGTAATAACTGGCCATACATCAGCATGCTACATATCAGACAATGGTTTTAGGTGCTTCAAACACTTCAACTCATTGGTACAACTACAACAGAACATTGCTCGTGCAGTCTATCTAGTCTTAATAGTCCAACTCACCTGATCAACCCTATTGCCACAACTCCTGATTCTATCAATTTACTACTGACCAGTCATGTGTTTCAGCAACTATGATGTGTGCTTTCATCAGAAATCACTCCTACATGACGTTTGTTCATTGTTGTTTTAGCTACAATTTTCAGTATGGTATACTATTTAAAATCCTGTACACATGGAAATATGGAACCTAGATTGTACCAGTAAACAATTTAATCATAACGTTCTTGTTACATGGGTAATTTTAAGCCAAGTAATTCTAATTAAGATATCATTTGCTTTACATAAAACGAATATAAATAACTAATCTAAATATCTGTTACTACTTGCATTCGAGAAAGCAGACATAGAACAAAAATGACGCAACGAAGCCATTACGTGGTTTGAATCCAAATCAGGTTTACATATAAATTATTTCATGTTTACATATATGAAATGAACCAAGATTGGCTACATCCACAAATTTTGGTCAATGTACAGGCAATCGAAGTGAACCTAAATAGTTTAATCAACATAAGCATACTACTCATTTTGATCAAATTAGTCATAATTTCTGATTTAAAAGGTACAAAGTAGGCTAATTCAAATTGACTGAAATTCACAACAAAATGTGTGCACTTCATTTCAAAACAACAGAATATAACGTGAATGTTCATCTGCATAGTTATCACGAATTCACTATAAACCAAAGAGCGATCGCTAACATTGAAGATCCGATGCTAATGTATTGTTATAATAACGTAAAAATACAAATTACCATGGAAAGCAAGCTGTATATTGCTAAACAAATATAAAACAAAAGACATACCTCCGACTAAAGATATCGTATCAAACCCTTTTGATGGCACACATAACCTCCGACTCCAATGTCCCTAAAGGTCTCGGCCATATGTCGATTCATTTTGGCAGTTCGCTCATCCTCCAACAAAATTTTGTCTAACAAAACTTTTTCATATGCGAGTGGTACTGGTTTTCCATGACATATTGATTGTGTGGAATCTCGGCATATAGTACCTGTTATATCATTGGTATATGTATAATATGGATTTAATAATATCATACAGATTTAATAAGCATTCCAGGAGTAAATATATGTCGAATTATATACACTGATATATAAAATAGTACCTGTTGCAATTACTTCATCCTCGAAGTTCAGGATTTCACATCTTTGGTCGATTGACGGATTGGTCGGAATGAGATTCTGAGAAGTACCGGTGCTACTGCCTACTTGACCACCTTCGGCTAGCTTGAGAATACGCTCCAGTTTATCATCCATGCTATCCACCTTCAACAGTTTTTGCTCCACAGCTTGCAGCTGCTGCTCATATTCTCCTTTGGCCTCTTTGAGTCGTTTGCATGGAATGGCAGCACCCTTAACTTGACTAGGAGATATATTGGTCCCAATACATCGGCTCCTGCCCTTTACATCATTACCAAACACTTTTATAAAAACTTCTTCATCACCACCACTCGCCGTTTCCTTTTCTTTTCCAATTTTGTCCTGAAATGTAAATACATATATATATATATATATATATATATATAATGAATAATGAAAAATTAATTTAAAGGCGTTATTATTTGTTTAACTTACAAAGAACGAAGATGACGCATCAGACACGCTGCCATCTTTTTTCTTATGTGTTTTCTCCCATACTTGAAGACGTGATACTTCTGCTCCCGAACTTGTATCGACCTGCATACAAGAAATCAAATGCAGATAAAAACAAATATATATATATAAGTATGGTATTTAAGCAGCTGTACTTTGCATGTGCTATGCAAACATGGGAAAAGAACATACAAATTTCAAATCTTAAAAACTACCAGCTTCACCTGACACCCATTCATGCATATATAGTATAACAAATTTGACCTAGGTCGTATAGGAGTCTTTTTAATCCTATCTGAATAATCAATCTTAATACACAAAAAACAACCCTTCAATAAAAAAAATTGAATTACATACCTATTTTATTTTGTACAAAACTGACTATGAGTAATATCTTACTCAATTTATATTTCTGATTATGTTATCTTTATATGCATAGCTCAATTTCTTGAATCGGTATGTAAGGAAAACATAGTAAAAACACGTACAATTTCTTGAGTAATCCTAGCGTGACTCTTACGTCCCGAATGATGACAATATTCGAGCTTTGATCTATTTTGTTTGCCTTTCTTCCTTTTTTCTTTTGCCTCGGGTGTTGATTCGTATCTTATGAACTCCTCCCAATCATTTTTATCAATTTTCGGCGGACAATTTTTCATTCTTTCTTCGTCAGTGTTGAAAATATCATAATAATTCTTGCGCAAATCACTCTTGTGTCCCCTAAAAATCTCGGACATCTTTTTGAACATAAGGTCCTTTGATAGAGGATCGAGCTCAAAATATTTCTGTATAACAAACCAAGATAAAGGGATTAATTCACATACAATATAACAAATGACATAGGCTACAACCATGCATGTCTAATGGAGTATGACTGTGTTCTAATATACATGTTTTACACTTGAATTAATTATAGATGTTTTACAGATGTTTTACACTTGAATTAATTATAGATGTTTTACACTTGAAATTAATCAAATTAGCATAAGCCTATACTTCTCATACAATGCACTGAATCAAATCTCCAGTGTATGATGTGTGACCGTATCATATGATACTCCAAATGAAAATAGCATGACGTATTAGCAGCTTTATGCTCTTTCCTTATTATTTATTTGGAACAATTCAAGTCTCCAGTTAACTAGAAAGAAACAATTCAACTGAAAATAATCGGATATTTATCCGTTTTTCAGATGCGGGTGGATTTTTAATTTTTCGGGTGTCCATTGACAGCCCTAAGGTTTGTGAATAGTCGTCCAATCTATACTCTTCTCGATTTCTTAACTAAGTTTAAACCATATTCTGCATGAATCAGATACAACCTGTCAACACCCTCATTATTGTTATTAATCTTGAAAGCTACTGCTTAGCTATTGTGGCCGAAAGTTAAAACGATATTTTATTCAACATTACAAGTGCAAGATTAATTCTCTATTATGGTACAGAGATGGCTAGATGTAATAGGCACTTAGCAAGAAAGTTTGACTTGATATCTTCTCAATAAGCACAAAGTATTACTGGAAAACAGATTTTGAATTGAAAACTACAATTTTCAATTTATTTTCAATTGAAAAAACAATACCTCCAATTGATTCCACACGTCTTCCTTGTAATTTGACGGAACTTTTTTCCAACTTGGATAGGAGATTGGCACATGATTTCTTACTAGTTTACCCATCTTCGAGGCGACCTTTGAAGCATTTTTTCCGACTGGAGAACCGTAGTTGTCTATATCAATTTTCTCCCGGTTTAAAGTGGATGATTGTGACGATTGTGACATTATTTCCTGCAAAATGCAAACTTGATTTCATTAATATGCAAACTTGATTATTATTATCTAAAATACTGGCATCGCACAAAATCTTTTAATACAGAAAAAAAGGAACATGACTCAAACAATATAAAAATATAACTTCCAAAATCAAATAGAAAACATACCTTAAAATCATAATTTGAGTGTCTCTTTCGCGTAGGCCTATCCAAAATAGTTAAAGGAACTGCGTCTTCGTCATCATCTATGAATACATAAGCATTAGTATTGACAAAAAAGAAAAAAATGATTGTGATTTCAGCGGAAGAACCTATTAATAGAAAAAGGAGTTTACCATCGAGGACAACATAAACGGATTGACCGCGAGTGTAATCGAAGAGCGGTCCAATTTATCTCTCGTTTATATTGCAGGGAGATAAATTGGACCACTTTTCGATCACACTCGCAGTCAACCCGTTTATGTTGTCCTCGATGGTAACACACCATTTTATATTTTACACCATTTTAAATTTTACACCATTTTCGATCACACTCGCAGTCAACCCGTTTCTATTACTATCATATAACACACCATTTTATATTTTACACCATTTTAAATAAATATTTTGTTAAGGTACAATAACATAACTGAAATACAAAGTTAACATATGCATTTGATAAGATCTTCTAATTTTTCATTGTCTTCAAAAGCTGATTGATAAACGGTGGGAAACTCAGTGTCATCCACATTTATGGTCAACCGTTTTGGTGTATGCAAAACCACAAACCATCCATCATTTTTTAAATCTTTTGAGTAGAACACTTGACTCGCTTCCGATGCAAGATTAAATGGCTCATCATTCACGCTGTCTTTACTCTTCAATTTTCCCAAGTTAACTGTGATCAAGTTTGAAACAGGATCTATTTTACAACCATTGATCTTATCTTCGACCTTTACCCAATCACAATAAAAAACTGTTTGTTTGAAGTCAATGTAATCCAACTCAATTATTTGTTGAATAACTCCGTAATACGTTGTTTCTGCTTCCTTAAAATTTTTATCCTTCCCACTCGCTCTAAATTGTGTAATTGCTCTCATGCATACACCACTATCCTGTGTTAGCTTTCGCTCTTCATAACTTTTCGGAGAAAATAAAAACCCATTCACTTGGTACTTCATATAACTACGGGCATCAAACATCGGCCCGTTAACTAGCCGCCAAAGAGTTTAGTCAACATCGACGGTCTTCAACAACTACAACAAACACAATAAGTAAAAAAAACATTGTCAAGGAGGTGTATGACCAACTTAAAAATACGTTAAATATCTAATATGTATACCTCCTCACGTAACCAAAAAGTGAAATTCTTAATAGCTTCACCAGATGTACCCCCGCCTCGAGTTCGAGATTTGGTGCTTTGAACATAGGAGTTATACCTCCTACGAAAAACACACAATAATTACTATATATATGAATTGATGAATTGATTTACAATAATAAAAATTCAGAACAAATTTATGAACTTACTTCTTCCACTCATCCAATCCGTCATATTTATCAAGGACCCATTTACGCACTTGTTCAAATTGCACTTGAGTTAACGTTATATCTTTACCATTATCTAGTGCTATTTCATCAGCAAACTCATCATCCTCATCTAAAAACGCTTCACGGGTATGTTTATGAGTGCCATCACCTCCCTTTGGCATATACTCCATGCAGTAAAGACTAGCTTCTTGTACAATATATCCTTCTGCAATACACCCTTCAATATATCTTTTGTTGCGCACATATCCTTTATATGTTTTCATCAACCTATGAAGATGAACAGTTGTAAATTGTAGACATCAATAGCTATTTAAATCGAATAATGATGTACATAATTGAAATTAGTAATTTACCGTTCAAATGGGTACATCCACCTATATCTAACAGGACCAGAAATCAATGCTTCATCGGCTAAATGAATCATAAGGTGAATACTGATATCAAAAAATGCAGGCGGAAAATGTTTTTCAAGAACACACATTGCTTCTACCAAACTAGCCTTTGCTTTTTGAAGATGTTCCCTATTGATCACCTTTGAACATAAAATGTTATAAAAGAGACTTATGCGGTGAATAGCATTCCGTAGATCCTTATGTTGCGGAAAACAATGCTGAAGCAATACCGGAAGTAAATGTTGCATTATGACGTGGTAATCATGCGACTTCATATTTCTTAGTTCAGGAGGGTTGATGCTCACATTGTTACGGAAGTTAGAAGAGAATTTGCTCGGCACTTTCAAATTTTTCAAAATGGTGCAAAACCTTATCTTTTCTTCTTTGCTCAAAGTGAAAGTCGCAATTGGTATGGTTAGTTTACTTGTTTCAGGATCTTCTATCACCCACAACTTTTGTTTTATACCCATGATTTTCAAATCCTTCCGTGCATTGAAGCCATCTTTTGACATGTCTTTATGGTCCATAATTGTGTTAATCAAATGTTTCATGACATTCATCTCTGTATGCATAACATCAATATTATGTCGGGTCAAATTTGCTTTCCAATATGGTAAATCAAAGAATTTCGACCTCCTATACCATGCATGAACTTCTTCATCGATTATCTTTTTTCGTTTTCGACCAATTTCTCGTTTTTCTTTACCAACTTTCATTTTTATATTCGCTACCTTTTTTTCAACTTGATAACCAGTCAGTGGCTTTGGAGGACGCTTAAGTTCTTGCTCGTTGTTGAAATTTGTCTTATCGTATCGAAACTTGTGTCCGGGCGGAAGAAATCTACGATGTCCCATGTAACAAATTTTCTTACTTTCAGGGAGATAATAAGAATCAGTTTCTTCCCCACAAATAGGACATGCAAAGTAGCCGTGAGTTGTACATCCCGATAAAGTCCCAAGAGCGGGATGATCATGGATTGCCCACAACACTCTAGCTCTCATTATGAACTCAGAATTCGTAAATGAATCAAATGTAACGACTCCTTCCCATAACTGCTTTAACTCGTCTATCAAAGGTTCTAAATAAACATCAATATCCTTCCCTGGTTGTTTTGGCCCAGAAATCAACAGTGTTAACATTGAGAACTCTCTTTTCATGCACAAAGACGGAGGAAGGTTATATGGTACTACAATCACTGGCCAACAGCTATAAGGATTTGTTAAAGAAGCATTCGGACAAAAACCATCTGTTGCTATTCCAAGCGTGATATTTCGTGGTTCGGCAGCAAACAAAGAATCAAAAGAATCTAAAGTTTTCCATTGAGAAGTGTCACGCGGATGACGCATTACGGTTGTACCGGACTTGGCACGACCATGCCAGGTCATCGCTTCTGCTATCCATGGTACAGTATACAGCCTCCTTAATCTAGAAATTAAAGGAAAATGTCTTACCGTCTTTTGAGGTACTTTGGTAGCTTTTCTCTCTTCGTCGAGCGTTGTCTTATATCTTGGTTCGGGGCAATTTGGACAACAAACTTTGTTTGCATTATCTTTCCAGTACAAGATGCAGTCATTAATGCATGCATCATAAGTTATGTAATCCATCCCAAGTTGCCTAATGATCTTCTTCACGTCGGGATACTTTGACGGTAGCGTGTTACCTTCGGGGAGTAACTCCTTTATGAATTCGAGTAGTGCAGTCACACCATTGTCTGAAAAGCCGTATTGGGTCTTCAAGCTATTCAGTTTAACAATGGCATACAACTTTGTAATCCCTTTTGGACATGAAGGATACAATGGCTCTGTTGCAGTTGCACTACCGAAAAATGATTTATCCGTAGACTGCTCTCCAATACTAGCATTATCATGCAACTGACTTGTAGGTTGAAAATGATGGAATCTATCCGCATCATTGACCAAATCTTCCATCCTAATTTTTGCAGACTCATCGGTATTAGTGGCATGACTAACCGGTTGTTGTTTTGGCTTCTCCGGTATTCTTTCCCCGTGAAAATACCACACAGTGTATGATTGATCAATACCATATCTAAGCAAATGATAATGAATTTCCTTTAATTCAAATGTATCTTCGTTTTTGCACCGCGTGCAAGGGCACGAAAACTTTTCCTTATTGCCACCATTTTCAGTAACAAATTTAATGAAATTTATCACTCCTTGCACATATTCTTCATTTCTTCGATTAGATTCATTCATCCATTGTTTGTCTATATTAAAAGACATACTGAAAGAAAATAATGAGCTACTAAGTACGTGAATAATTTCATGTTTAAATGCAAAGGCTTCGAGGATTAAAATGCATAATAATTCTAAAATAATTATCATAATTAAATAAATTAACTAAGTTAACAAAATTTTATCATAATTAAATAAATTAACTAAGTTTATTATTTTAGTATCAAACTATTTCCAAAAAAATTTGACATTACAACGATTAACTAAGTTTATTATTTTACTATGTTTTATAAAAATTAACTAAGTTAACAAAATTATATCATAATTAACTAAATTAACTATGTTTTATAAAAATTAACTAAGTTAACAAAAAAGTTATTCTTATTTTTAACATTAGCACCAAACTGTTTCCAAAAAAATTTGACATTACAACGACATGAATTTTAGCACCGGCATAACGTCTATGCGCTACTCCTCTTTTACGCAACACATGGCTCGCGTCATTTACAAAATTTAATTTACCCAATAATAGTTATCTACAATTACTACTAAACAATTATTTATCATCGATTAATAATCAACTACCAATCGAATAATATCACTAGTTGATATTATCCTACAACAATCAACTCAATCAACTACCAATCAAATAATATCCCTACTGGTTATTATTTTTCACAATCAATCTTATTTTTAACACTAGCACTAAACTAGTGAATGTGACAACTAGTGAATGATTCAACCCAACATATATATTAAAATAAAAGGACTGATAATTAAGGAATCCACATACTACAAATCAATCTTTTGCTTCTTCTGATATAAAACCAAATGAAGCCAAATAAAACCAAAATCGAATACTGTAAATAAATAAAACATGTAACACATAATCTAGCATGCATGTACAACATATAAATAAATAGTAATCATGCATGCATGTACAACATATAAATAAATTAGACAAATGATATAAAACTTTTATTTAAGGGAATTAAATGGTAAACTAAACTTTTATCTAAGAAACCACTAAAATAAACAAAAACAACAGAACCACGGGAAGAACAGAAACTGAGGGTGGAGAAACTAATGATGAAAACAGATTTTGTCATATTAAAATTTTTGACTTGGTGAATTCTTGAATGTATCATGTATGGGATTAAGTTCATGTTAGGTTTGCTTTTACATCATGATTCTGAAAACAGATTCTGGGTTACTAATTTGTACTTACAAATTAATTATGGCGATTATGAATTTCTTTTTTTTTTGTACATCTGAATACTTGTAATCCTTTGGATTGACAGTGGCAATTAATCACCAAATGAGACGTATTCAGATACGAAAATTTATCACCAAATTGCATAATTAATAATTTAGAAGCAGTTTACAATTGGTACCAATACGTATTCAATGTACGTGATCAATCCAGTTAGATGTACCTAATTAACTAATACCTGATACCAATACGTATTCAGATGTACCAAATTAACTAATAGAATTCACTTTGATAACTTTAGAAGCTGAAATCAATTTAAGTGCAATAGTTTAGAATGATATTAAGTACATCTGAATATGTGTAGACGTTTAATGCATCATCAAAATATAAAATACACATAATTTAGTAATTGATTTGAGTAGCAAACTTAATAAATAAAAAAGCAGAAAATCAAATTTGGGTACTAATTAATGATAATTAAATAATTCATGCATACAAATTCTGTAAGCAAATTAAAACTGCTAATAAAATCATTCAATCCTAACAATTTAAGTAACCTAAATTTTGACCTAGCCATTCAACTCGTCCTAATACTCAAGCCCTAATCAGTCCCACTGCAATTTCACAATTTCAGTAAGCGAAACGACTTACTCGCCGCGATTGGTGGCACGCTCCTTCCTTGATTGGCACGTCGCGATTGATTGGCACGCTCCTTCCTTGATTGGCACGCTCGGCAGCAACCTGCTCCTCGAAGTGGTCTTAGCTCTGGCTCTTTCGGAAGAGGCGGAGGTGGTGGAGATATTTTGGGGCGAAATCGATTAGGTTTAATTTAGGTCGAATGGGGAAATAATTTGGGACGAGAAATGTTTCGTGGTTTGTTGTAAACATTATGGCGCAAAGGTACTAAATTATACCGCCAGAAATTCGCACAATATAAACGACGGTTAAATCCCGTCGCTAAAAGAAAAGAAACGGGCAAAACGTATGGTGCCAAAGGTGAAATTTCCCTCCAAGTTGCTAAATACATAACAACGGTTAAAACCCGTTGTATTTTAACAACGGGAAATAACCGTTGCTAATTAGGCGGAAGGCTTGTTGTAAAATTCAGCTTTTGGTGTAGTGAGCGGAAGGAGCACATACCGAACCAAGCCAAATGCCCTGATGATACACCGAGCCAAGCCTATAGAGAGCCCACCAAATTAACAGGAGACGAACCAATTTGGAAAGCATACGAACTTGGCCAACAACTTGTCCACATTCATCATAGTTGAACCAACACCCTCCGAACCAAGCTCTTAGCCGAACCGAGCAGTGTATATATGGAAGGAACTCTGCATATATTCGGAAATAATCAAGCATATTCCAAATTCCGAGGAATATTCCCTCTAAGCAAGATATACAAGAAAACATCCTAATTAATGACACCACCTCCTCATCCCAATAAACATTCATGCATTTAACATTCAAACAACAACCTTTTAGGATCTACAAGACTCCGGGCTATAGAATCAATTGCACGAAACATTAGGATCGCCATTTTCTATTACAAATCATTGTTGCTTGAAATACAGAAATATAAAAGAAATGAATAAAAACAAACAGTAGACGTAGGACCATTATGGCTGAACCATTGTAAAACCTAGTGTCTTTTACTTTTCCTACTTTTATTCTTCATTTAATCCACTACAATAAATCGATTGGAGGTGTTTGTCCACTTTTTGTGCAAACAAGTACGTATATGTATGTAACATTAAATAAAGATTATTTAGTGTAATAAAATTAATTGTAAATATTACATGTATTTTAAAACTATTTTAAATTCATTGTAATGAATTAATTTTAGTATTAATATATTTATACATACATATATGTGTATATATATATTGAATTTTATATAATACATATAAGTTTTATTTTAATATATGTATATATATTTATTAATTAATGTTTAGATGTTAATATATATGACATAAATAAATACATACATGCATGCATACATACATATATATACATACAAACATACATACAAATATATACATATACATATTCAATAAAAAATTAATTGCTCTTAGCAATATAAGGCTATGTACAAAAGAAAGTAGTGGTGCAGTGGTTGAGACACTTGCCTCCTATTAACGAGGTCGCGAGTTCAATACCCGTTTGCCCTACTCCCCTCAAGGTGTGGAGGTGGATTCCCATAAAACCGATAAACATGGTTGGGAACATCAAACCTTTGTGCTGGGGCTGGCTTAAATCCCTCCTAGGGTTGGCGGACTCACTAGGTAAGGGCTCTTCCCTTCGGGGTTGAGTTTTCAAGAAAATTCTTTAGATTTTCCTTATGGAAAATTATAAATAAAATCAAAATTTAATTTTAAAAATATGAAATGAATTTTAAAATTTTTACACTTTACATTACAGTAATTAAATTATATGTTACATAATTTTAAATGCATTTATTTCAAATACATATTAGTATATATAAATTTAATTTAATTAAGTAATGTATTTATAGATACAGTAATTATTTTATTTAACATAATTTTTAGATGTATAAATTAAATTTATTGTATTTCAAATATGTATTTCAAATAAAACATAATTTTTATTTAATTTATTGTATTTCAAATACATATTAGTATATATAAATTTAAAATAATTTTTAGATGTATAAATACAGTAATTTAATTTAACAACTTGTAAGGATCCAGTATAAAAGCCCGCAAGCCCTTTAAAAAAAGTAATGTATTTATACATCTATATATTTGGATTTAGTATTATATATATAAATAAAATATTTATTTATTACTTCTAAATACTACAAATGTTTATATGTAAATATTTATGAAATAAAACATACATTATGTTTTATTTATATTGTATACACTATCCATTTATTGAAAAAGTAATTATATATTTACTAAATTCGAAATTAATATATATATATATATATATATAAATCTGGCCGTAAGCCACATGACAATTTTTTTATGCAAACATATATATGTTTATGACCATCGTATGGTGACAATACTGACAAATACAGATTCATGATATTGGATTCCTAACTAAAGTTGTTAACATTCATTATGTGTGTACAAGAGGGCGTGTTCGAATAAATTCCAATAATACCCCTTGGTTTTATGATAATTCACAAGTTTGTTTGAATCATAGTCCACAAGTTCAAAAGGTAAAATAGGCAAGTCCATAAGTCAATAGGCAAATAGACAAGTCCATAAGTCAATAGGCAATATGCTCTAGTTATGTCCTTTATTCAAACATGAATATGTTACAGATGTGCAAATATGCAATTATCTAATTGTTCAAGTCCATATATGCAAATGTCATATGTCATCTCCTTCTTTGATGGTCATTTTCCATTGCAATAGTTCTCAAGCTCTTGAAAGAGCTTAGAATAGTTCTAGTCCAAAAGTAATTTATGCTAAGAGAGGGAAAGAAGTTAGGGGCCCCTTTCCATGTGGGGGTACATCTATATTTATTGTGGTTGAAAGGAGGTAGGCTTGCTCCAATTGGCGATGTGGGACTTTGATTGCTATTTGTTTCTATCATGGTCGTAACATTTACATGGAGCTTGTGAATGACTGTGAAGGCCTTTGGAGCTTTATGGAGGAGAATACACTAAACCCTCTTGAACTTGACTCTATGAATGGCTCTAATTCTCTTTTCTTGCATGTCTTTCAGCATGCTTTAGCATTGATGCTGGGTAACATCGATAATCATGAAATACGGCCTTGATTAATGGTTTACGACAAGCTTTTAGGCAATATCCTTCATGGACTTGATGGCATGCGACATTAATAAGACATGGTGTGGATAATATTTGGCATGGATAAGTGGCGACATCATTGGTAAATCGACATGAATGAGGAGCGACATCTATAGCATTAAGTTCTCTTTCTCCATTCTTGTCTTGATGATATGCGACATGATGGTGTGCGATATCCATAGAAGGCGGCATCGACGAACAGCGGTTTTGATGGAATGCAACATGGAAGAGTGTCGACATACTTGAGGAGCGGTATTGTTTTCTTTAACACGATCTTATGGTCTTCAACGTTGGCTCAGCTTCATTCTTTCGGTGTTGCTTATCTTTATACTTTTAATATCATCTGTTGGTGTGACGTCCATATGCTACATGTCTTCGACATTGATGAGGACTTTGATGTCGACATTCATCCTTGACGTTATTTGCGAAATGCACTTAATCCTTAAGAGAAGTGCAGTTTCCTATCGTCACTTTCAATATTATAATACTTAGCCTTTCGACATTGCCTTTCTCTTTTTATGCCAGTGATATGCGACATGTTATTTTTTGACTTCTACATAACCTTCTTTACTAATTCCCTTTGGAGATTATATGGATAACAAAAGCATATATGACATTATAATTAATGTAATATGTATACATAAATACATACATTTGTATAAGAGAACATACCTCTGCCTATTGTCTAGAAGATACACGTTGAAATGAAGAATCTGAACTCCTTGAATTTAATCTTGCATCCAGAAGTTGCAAGCTCCCGAACACGGCTACCATCGATGATCGAATCAACTTTTAATTTGATGTTTAAAGTGCTTGAATGATTAGAGGAAGGGGCTTGATATTTTAGGCTAGAAATATGATGGAGGAGGAGGCTCAAAAGATCAAGTAAAAAAAATAAGGGTTAAGGGGATTAAATAAAGGAGATCCAAGAGAGTAAAAAGTGGATCTAGATCCATTTATTTCTCTTACAATTTCTCCCTTTCTTTTAATTCAAACCCATTTTTACCATGTCAAACAAGTCCGGCTTCACCATGCTCCACCATTGCCAAAAATAACAAGCCCTCTATGGGCCTCAAAACCATTTCAAGCATGAACCATATTCGATACATTTAAATCTAATTTAAACGCGTATCGATTAATGTATTTATAACTATTACATATACACATATTTAATATTAATCGATAAACATCGATTAAAATTTTGTAAGTAATATTTCATAAACATTAATTAATTTATAACAATTATAATTTAATTAAATTGGATGGAAACAGGAGCATTCAACATTTCGGTTCTGTGACTCTTAGGTGTAAATTTGATCAGCAATTAATATCGAACGATTCGAATATTAACGTTCATACGTCACTTGGCAAGTGTTGTGAAATTATGGCTAAATTTATCGCTTACTTGGCATCAGTAAAATCTAATTTTACTTTATTAAACGTTACTCGGTAGTGATAGTTATTTACACCAATTCTCTTCGTCAAAACTATATCACATTAGGATTTATGGAATTTGGTAATTGTTAAAATTCCAATATCACCCACATTAAATTTTATATTCCAAACACAAAGTCCTTGGTTCAATAATAACAATTATTATTAACTGTACTATTCTGGTCAGAGACTTTGTCTTTGAGTTGAATTCAGTTTACCGTGATACTAACCTCATATAACCAAGGAGATAAATCCTCTCTTGAATAGTGTTTCACTTCCATTGCTTCCACACATCCCAACTATAGTCATTCGATGGATGACATACCACGATTTAACTATAATCAAAGTGGAGCTTCCACATTGTAGATCAATGGTATTCCAAGTCAAGAACTATGTAATTTTGTCATATTGAAATTTTCTATTTGACCTTGGTTATATTAACCAATAGAAAACTATCAAGTGATTCATTATATAGTTATCCAATAACTATCAGCATGTAACCTCTTGGTGCCCCAGTAGTCATGAGTAATACAATGCCTAACATTTAGAGAGCGTTATATACTCTAGTCTCAACAGATGTATCGATATCCAGTCTTGATACATCTTGACTATGAATTTTTAAAACAGTATGCTTATTTTATTGTGATAAATCACTCATGATTACAACACATTATAACTACTGTCACAAAATATACCATTTATGGATTTTCTATGAAATATACTTCTACTTAAATTAATTAATTAATATAACATATTATATCAAGTATATAATAGAAAGAAAATACCTTTTATTTCAAACAAGACTGGTTATCAAGTTAAATATGTGTAACAATTCTGTGTAGTCTCACGCTACACACCCGTTTCCCTCAAAAAAAATATGTGTAACAATTACACAATTGCCCCTAGGACATACCCCTAACTCTATCAATCTCCCACCTACACCTGGGGCCAGTTATAGAATCTCAATCCTATCCCTTTGATCAATCTAATGAGAACTGATCAAGTTAGACCCTTCATGAATGGATCTTCTATGTCGTTTTAATTATCTGCTCTATCAATAAACTCTCTTTGATGCTAATAAACAACATCTATCATGTGGAACTATTTGGAGTATGCTTCTAGACTTCTAGTGAGCTTTTATTATTACATTGTTATCATACAACAATGATGTAGTATTCTCAATAAGGGGAATCACCCCTAGTTCAGTTATAAATTAATGCATTTATATTTATATACATCGCTTTTGTTTTGGCGCTATTCAAGTTGATGTACTTAGCTCTTTGTTGAAGTAGCCACAACTTATTATTTGGAACATTTCCAACTCAAATATTCTTCATTAAGATTTGAATCATGAATTTTATATTGACATATTATACTCAATATCGCTTATGAAGTTTGAACCTAAATACTCCTTCATAAGGAGTTCGTTATTTCTATAAATAATTCTCTAATATTTCGTAAATACTTGAGAATACTCTAAATTACCATGTAGTGATCTTAACTTGGATTTGATATTTGCTTCATGCATCAAATATATAATAAAAATACGATATTGTAGATAATACAGCATGTATGATAATTCCTATTGATAATACATAAAGAATCCATCTTACATGTTCCAAATTAAACATTCTAATAAGGTGTCTTTTCATATCTTTTGGGACATTCTTAACATTTTTCGTACTTATTATAAAAGATATAATTTACAAATCCAATATGAAGCATTAAACAACCAAACTTATCGATTTTAACATAAGTACATTGTTAGCAATCAGCAGTACGTTGTTTACTTATAGTCTAGAAATATCTATGTATATTTCAGTGGTTCTTTCTTATGGACACATTCCTCTGCATTTCGAATGAAAATCAAACTATATGTTATTTCTATCAAAATACTTATCCAATTCTAATGCTTATAGAATGATACTTTCATATCATTCCTTGAATCATATCCGAAAAACTCACAAACTCAATATCGCTCCCACTGACTTTGAGGCACTTTGGTTGTTATATGTAACCAATCTATTCTAAATCATTATTTAGAATTTTCCATTTCAGCATATATGTACTAAAACACAAAGTCATACCAAGCGATAATTTTGTGAGTAAATCCAAATTAACTTGATAATGTTGAATAATGAATCTATTATGCTAATTTCAACAATAAAAATCTACGATGTTATTCTTATCAGCTTTCTTATTATATTTTAACTGCATTAGTCTTGCTCCCGAAGACACGTTCGCAGCCTATGGGTCATATCTCTTTGGGTACCACTATTAAAATTATAATTTAATAACGTACATGGAATCCTTTTAGATTTGTACATCATACCTCATGGCAAAGTCAATACTCTTAATAGTTTAATTAACAACTAAGGATTATCTATTCTCGACATTGATAAGAAACTCATAGTTTCTCTTTAATATGCGAGAATAATCAGTGGACACTCTAATGCATTGTGTTCATTTTAAGTTTGGTTGATTTCATTTCATCCCTCCTAATTAGTTTTATCCTTGGATCATATCCAAATCCATTTTACTACCAATAATTTCTGAAAGAAATTCCTCCGTTGTGAAATTGATATTTCTTGAAACAAAAATTATTTCTCAGTTCAACAGAATGGGTATTCATAAACATTTTATGAATTGTCTTAAATATAAAACTGATTTGGTTTTTAGTTTACTATACTTATGTTCAAAACATAAATTGGTCATCCAATGACTATCAAAATTCTTTTAGGGCGATTCATATAAGATCCCTCACATACAATTAAAATATATAATCTTTCAACTCACGCTACCTGCCAACTCCTTGGCCTAAGACATGTTATGATTTCTCATAAACCTTTATCTTTTATGATTTTGTAAATTATTCTTTAGATGAAATTAATTTTAATCTTGTATACTACACTTAAGTACACAACCTTATAGAAAGAGGTTAACTCAACTTCACTCATTATTAATCGCACTTTATTTTGTGAAGTTCAATTACTCCTTATTGATACATCATTATGTATCATAGGGAGGAATGACTTTTGAGATTGAATATTTATTCATTTTTAGCTATGTTCGGAACACTTTCCAATATAATCACCCATTTGATCAAACCGAATCATTTTTATTTTCTATTAAATTTTATGTTATTTTCTTCCATTTTATATTCTATGAGCTTATCATAGACATACTACATATATATCAAATACACATCTTCATGTCTGTGATAACTAATCGGTGAATACATGAAGTATGCGGTAACATTTTGGTATTATTAGACTTATGATTGCATACATCTATGTGTATCAATCCAAAAATGTTCATCAACTCTTACGATGCTCCCAATCAGTGGGTGCTTTTTTTATCGTTTGAGATATAATTCACTAGTACAATATGATTCATAATCATATAATCGATGAATTATTTCTCCAAACTATGGCTTAGCCTATAATTCTAGAATAATTGCAACTAAATTTATATACTTCTGCATTTTCCAATGCATCTCAAATACCACTATTATAATTTTATTTTTATAACGAATATTCATAATACTCATATTGAAATAAAACCATGTCTGTTTTTCAATCAACACCGAAAAAGTTATTATTTGATAAACTGTGTTTGGTACGTTTTACGAAAATAATTTTCATAGCTTGATGCGACTAATAAGTGCTATATGGCATGCTCTTACTTTTTCTACCATTACTACAATAGCATTTGAAATATGAAGCTCCATTCAACCACTTAATATAGGTTATTTATTTCATTTACTATAACCAGTTCACCGTCAAGAATTTTCAGATCAAATATCCTAAATTCAAAGAAATAAATCCCATAGAAAACAATTTTCTATTTGAAAATATATTTTGGAATAAAAATCATATTTATCATTCCAATGTTAAGTATCTATTATTATTTTACAAATCTAGTTTTTGATGTTTCTTTATGAACCAGAAGTGACCATTCACTCTCTTCATCCCAACCGTGTCTTAGGTTACATCCACTCTTATACATTTGATTTCCTTTCTAAACGGTCGAACCATTTAAAGGAAATCCTTACTACATTATCATAATGAACTCTTTACAAAAGTGCATTTGGTCATCCTTAACTTTTGAAGATAACAAATAAATTGCACTTTACGTAAATTGATTAAATTAACATTTCAATGATCAAATTCTTATATCTATCTTGTAGCCTTTAGTTTTTTGCTACATTTAACACAAGAAGATCATTATTGTAATCAATCATATTGAATACACAATCTCACACTGCAGTTTACTTACTTATTTCAATGAACTAATTTCATTGAGGTTTTAAACATTACGAGTTATGACCATTCACCAATAATATTTATATGTGATCGTATATGGATCAAACATCCCTATTCTTGTATTGCTTTTAGAGTTTGAAACTCATTAAAGACAAGGCAAAGTCTTAGGCAAGTAAAATGAACTCGGTATTTTGATAATAACAACAATAAAATGTTATTGATGATTTATCGAGTATCTAGGGAAGTAAAGGATATGCACAATTCAACACGATAACATACATGTGCACTGGTACAAGATATGAAGGATAATAATCAATTTTGAAGTATTCAAGCATTCAAAGATCAATTATGGTGTTTAAAAATCTATTTGGTCTCAGATGCTTCAAGATAACAAGAAGAAACAGACCCAAGAGCTTCAAAAGAATGTATATCATAAATTGATTCTATATTGAGTCATTATAGTCTAGAACCGTTAAAACCCTCACAAACAAACTCAAAACCACTTTAAATCTCAATACAACCTCTAATATATCCTAAAATATATTTAATAATTTTTCAATGCAAGAAAGCAGATAAAAAAGGTCAAAAATGCAAATATATATAACAATTTTTTTACAGCAGCAAAGCATAGCCTTTTGGTAGAAACTACTATTAAAGGTTCCAATGGCTACATTCCGAATTAGACTTTTGATAGCGTTTTATGAAGCAAAATGTTGTTGTACAAATCTGTTTTAAATCCTGTATTTAAAATTCCTCCATCGACTATATTTCTGAAAATGTGCTTCGTGTCTATTCAGTAATTCTCTTCACCAAACAACTTTCTGAAGGGTTACACCTATTTAGTGACTTCCTTTCACTCTTACATAAGCCTTTCATCATCCCCAAAGCAATCGCTCAATCAATGCATTTAAACTCTCTTTTTCTTGATTGAAATTGATTTTTATTCTCAAATCAAAAACCTCAATTTCTGTTTATTGTGCATTCATTTATAAATCACTGAAAATTGAAAATTTAAACACTTCAGGCCTCACGTTGCTACTCCACTTACCTAACAAAGGCCATATCACTTCCTACACATCTTGTGGTGGTTATAGGAGTTTGTGTACTAAAAGAGACAAATTTGTAAATTAAGATACACTTTGGCAGAAAATAACTTTCGTTACAAAGTTGAAGTCCTATTCTACTACTCGGGCAAAGGTGTTGAAGTCCCGTTCGACTGCTCGGGCAAGCGTATTGAAATCCTGTTCTGCTACTCAAGTGTCTATTCCCATGGGAAAGGTGAGGGTGTTAGTTAGTGAAAAGCCAAAATAGAGATTTTGGGACTAGATATACGATTGGAGATCCAGACCATTGTAAAATCTACTGCGTGATTTTATTTCCACTACTATTATATTATATTGCTTCTATTTGGTTACTACTCTTCAATTATATATTTGTATATTCATCCATTATCGATCCTATACATAGAGACTTACCAGTAATATTGATCGACGCTACAAGATCTTACATAAGCAACAAAGTATGAATGTATTTAGTGGTTGTATAATTAGGCGCTCACATGAATCAACGTGCAATAATTTATTGGTAAGTATATTTTGTAGTTCTATTTTTCAACATTAATTTAGTTTAATTGTATATTTTAATTGGTAAACATTTTAACAATAATATAAATTGCATAAATTTATCAATGTAGATTATTATAACTCTATATAGTATATGTTCTTACAATATTAGAAAGGTTAAACGTTACCATTTCATTTTTCTAATAGGGCTCTTGCTAGTCTTTTATGTTTTTCCCAAACCCTAAGATAAAACATAGAAGTCTTTCAATTTCACTAGTGAGTATCACGACTCTTCTATCTTGGGATTATGATCTTGAGTTTGCTCAACAAGTCATAACCCCATAAACGATGGATAACTCCTTATCGATTGTATCATATACAACTCATAACCTAAGGTTTCTTGTCCTAATCTCATTTTGACCTTAAGTTTGTTTAAAAAATTAAAAGAAATTATTCACTCATACCTACCATTTCGCGACGGCCTAAGTATATTATACATACCTTGGGTCTGCTCAACAAATACATATAGTTATATTACCTCGTCTAGTCAATATATTGGTAATACTACACATAACATTTCTAGCTTGAGTTATGCAAGTAATTTATTAATATATAAATAATAGAGGACAATGCTTGCACTAAAGATTCATAATCTTCAATATATTTAATTGAGTGATATCGACTGATGGAATAATATACTTCTAATAAAATACTGTCGTGATTCAAGTGTCGAACACATAAGAAATCACGATATATGTACTTTTACATATATATATTTACTCCTTAAGTCTATTTTGGGTTTCTTTAATGTTCCACCTTTAATTTATACATCTATACTATATTATTAATACTGAGTAGGAAGTAGAGAGCTTTGAAGCCTCCTCCTATTTCTCAACAAAATTAAAATGATATGTCACTTAGTTTTCCATAAAAGAATTTTTTGTTTCATTCTCAAGCCCTAAACTATAATTCTCTCCGATGCCATTATCTCATCTTTGACATAGTGAAATAAATCGGTATGATTTAACCTAAGCTAGTTTATTCTCTTTTCATTGAATCAATGAAGATAAACCAGCTAGGATTTGGATTTAGAAAGTCGATGTTAAGAAGAATTCCAAAACCTTACCATTCCAACCATGCCTTCGTCAACATTGTATTCGTCATAGTTCGTCAAATTCAATTTCAGCTTCATAGCACGTTGTCAATGTTAGTTTACTCCCAAATCGTCGTCTTCATTTTTTGGCCTTTTGTAATGATCCGGAATTTCGAACATGTCGTATTTAAATATCTGAATTATTTAAATATTTGTGTGTAAAATTTAATGTGATTAAATATGATTTTATAACCTTTTTAATTAATAACTAATGATGGAAAACTTGTTTTTGAAATATGTTTACAAAATTAAATACTTTGTAGAAATACTAAAATTGTGACCAAAAACATTTTGTTAAAAATCAACTTTTTATTCAATACAAGTTGTACAAGTATTTTGTAACTTGTATAGTAATATAAAAACATATATAACAAGTTAATAACATATAAGTTAACCACAAAATAATAAAGTAAACATATTTAATTAAGGGAACATAAGGCATAAGACATGACTTAAAACAAGGCATGAATTAAGGAGCACTTTAAGGAGCCTTGTTTCATGGCTTGTTTCATGGCATGAAAGGAAGGAGGGAGGAAGCTTCCTTTAAGGGGTATGAAAGGTCATTTGGCTTCTCATTCTCAACTCTATAAATACACACACCCTCCCTCTCATTTATTCACAAACCAAAAATCCAAGTTCTTATACTTCTTCCTCTTCACAATGGCTTCTTTCTCCTTTTCGTTTTCTTAGCTTAGGCCTGAGCATATGGGGGGGTAATAACCATAGGCCTTAGCATGGGGAGAATGGCCTTAGGCCGTGAGCATCAAGGAGGAGGATGGTCTTGGACGTGTGAAAAGGCAAGGTGAATGTGGTGGACGTGTGCATAGGAAGGAAGGGAAGGGCTTTGGCTATAAGCTAGGAGCTAAAGGAAGTGATAGTAAGAGTGTTTGATTAATTGAATGATGGTAGGAAGACAGAAATGTTTGGTTTAAATAAAAGTGAGTTATTCATTACGTAGATAAATTTGAAAAACTTATTAAATTGCTTGATATAAAGTATGATAATATACCCAAACTACTTAAAGTTATAACCTTAATTATGTGCTCTACAAAGCATGTGATTTGTTTAAATAACTTGCCTTAAAAGATTTGAATTGTGTTGTTCAAAATAAGTATGTGTAATTTGAAATTTCGAATATTGAATTTAGACATTTATTATGGACATGTTAATTAAGTACATATTTTAATACATGTTACATAGTGATGTGGTTTGAATTTGGAAATCATATATATGTATAAAATTGAATGATATTGGATATTGAATTGAATACAAAATTGTCTGTATAGCGATAGTCGCTATAAACGAACTTTGAATCCCTTAACTTTAAACTTGTGAAATTTGGTGATTTGTGAACATATCTTAATACAACTTGTTTGGGTCATTATCTACACTTCTATAAGTGTTTTGAAAAGCAAAGGATATGTCTGAAAAGTTACAGAAAATGTAAACCAAAGTTGTAAAAGTTAATAGTAAAATAGTCGCTATAACGACACTTTTAAATTCCTTGTTTTTGGGAAATAAAATTTATTTTTATGGAAACTTCCTTAGGGGTTTCTTTACTATTTTAACAAGTAAACTTTTTTTCTTATTATAAAAAATTTGAAGCTTAAATCAACTAATGGTTAGTTGAACGAAGAGGCAAAAGTTATGGCGAAATAGTCGCTATATGAGCACTTTAGAAAAATACCTTATTTTTGAAAATTTCTATAAAATAATTAAAAGATATTCCTTGGGATTTTTCTTAATGGTTTACAATTACTCAAAGTATACTGACTATTGTAAAAAGAATGGATCAAAAATCGTTTGTTAAGGCATTGAAAACGAGGCGCAAAGTTTTAGCAAATCCACCATAAAAGAACAGCAAGGACTTTAGATCGCACTTTAGAAATGCAATCTATGCTTCTCTAACATTATTTTCCTGTTGCGAATTGTTTTGGTGCATATTTGAAATGCTATCTTTGTTGCTTGAAATTATAAACTGTATAAAAATGATATTTAAATTAAGTAATTTTCTCTAATCATTTTAGGGTTGTTTTGTAACTTATATTAGAGTGCTTTGAAATTGGTTTTATGTTTAAATATATTTTTAACAATTAATTATAAAATTTTAAAGTAAGTAGCTTTTAAAAATAAAACAGGTTTATTTTGGTTTTTCCAATTATTTCCAAATTAGTTATTTTTACATAAGATTCTATATAATTAATTATAATATATTTTTAAGTAGTTTAATAGTGTTTTAATATATTAATAAGTGTTTTAAAGCTATTTCGATATATATAAGTCTTTGAAAAGGTAATTGACTAGACTTAAGTCTAAAAGCCGACGAATAGACTTATCTATTTATGAGATTCAAGAATGAAGTATCTAGGCAAGGCTTTGATGCAACTAGTGCTCTAACTTACCTGATTTCACTCTTGTATGAGGAATAGTTAAGTTGAAATGTCAAAAAATGAGTTAAGTATAAGAACATTGATTTGTATAAGCAATTGTTTTAATTAGATAGTCGATTAGTCGACTATCGAACTTAACCAAATATTATTAACTTATATCTTTAAAAAAATGTTTTAAAGATGATATAAGTATAGAAATAGTTTTGGGTTGTAATAACAATGTTTTAGGAACATTTGTTTTTAACTCGTATTATTAATTATACTTAGGAATATAATTGAATATTTACTAATGAATATTTAGTTGATAACTATAAGTAAATGGGTTTTGGTTTGTTGTGATAAAATTTTAAGTAACAATTTTATTTAACCCTTAAATGTGATTAAATCTTGAAAAGCAAGTTTTAAAAAAATGGTTAAGTGTGAAATGGTTTTGGGTTGTAGTAAACAATGTTTTAGTAATATATTTTTTAACCCTTATTGTTAATTATACTTAGGAATATAATTAGATATTTAATAATGAATACTTTAATGTTAAGTATAAATGAATGTTTTGGGTTGTTGTGACAATGTTTTAACAACCCTGGTCTTAAACCCTTAAGTATAATTAAACCTTTTAAAAGCAAGTTTAAAGAGAAATGTTTTTAAAGTATGAAATTGATTTGAGTTTGTTGTGAAAATGTTTGAGTAACACTTGTCTTAAGCCCTTGTAAATGTAAGTAAATATTTAAAAAGAGAGTTGTAAAGAAAATGATTAAATGTGAAGTGTTTTGGGTTTGTAGTAAACAACGTTATAGTAACATTAGTTTTTTTTAACCCTTGAATTATATTTTAAAGTGGAAAAAATATCATGAATATATTTAGATCTTCAGTAATGGAATTTTAAAGATAATAATAGGTATGGAATATTTTTGTAATAAAGATAGAAAAGTTATATGTTTAATTTATAAAGAGAAGGGGTTTATAGTAACAATGTTTTAGTAACATTTGTTGTTAACCTCTTTGATTATAGTTTTAGTAAGGAAAACTTTGTTAAGTGATTTGTGAATATACTTATACCGTTGAGATAAAGTATATGAATACTTTTTAAGTATTGACAAGAGTATAAGTGAATAGTGAAATAGAAGAATACAAGTATATATCTTTTATAAAGAGAAATTATACACACACACACATACACAACTATATAGGGTTTTTAATTAATAAAAGAGTATTAATTAAAAAAAGAAAGTTTTGATTAATGTTTTAAAGAAAATTTTATCAAATAAAAAGGAGTTTTACTAGTAAAAAGGGTTTTTAATTAATAAAGGATAATTAATTAAAAAGGGATTAGAAGTCGTTTGTATGACGTGATCATGTTTTGGATGAATTGATAGTGCTTGTATGTTTACTTGCTTATGGAGAGTATACAGGACTTAGTTTCCTTATGCGATCATTCACATTATTGTTGAATATGCCAAATTCATCGAATCAGTCTTGAGGAGATCGGGATCGATAAGTGTTCTACTTATCGAAAACCACTTCAAGACTGAGATACGTGTTCTATCTCTGGGAAGTGGATCTATTCGAGCTGCTGGAACCCATGTTTAGTTTCGAGATCTGTTCGAGATGTTGGAGTCTATTTGGGGATTCATGATTTGTTCGACTATTGAAGACTCTTGTGAAATATGTCGAACGTAACCTCGACATCGGAAAAATGACTAAACATATAGTAGACTACACAATCCAGGGGTTTTGCTAACCCAAAGGGCTAAATCAACTCCATTATCCAGAGTATGCTTGTAGATGTTGCGTGTGGGGAGTTGATGATACTTAGGTTTCACGTGGTTCATGTTTACATGTTTCGGGCGTGGGCCAGTTGTGTTTTCCTTATGGTATATTTTATCTAGAGATATACGATGCTCGAAAAGTATCTTCTGATCCTTGTCATAGGAGATCTACATCAGTTTTTAAGCTAAAGCGTCTCTATGGAAAATCCATTTATATGAACGTGCCTTAGCAGTTTTAATTGTACTCTAATATGCTATTGAATGTAATCAATGTAACCATTCCTGCTATGTTATATACTTATTTTAAACCTTGGACATTATTATAATATCACCATAATTTCTTATGAAATGGTTTTGTTATCGTAAGGTAAAAACCCGTACGCGTTTATTTGCGGCGTGGTCTTACGAGATGCCCTTATTTATCGAAGGATTTTATAAATATAATAATTCAAATGATTTTAGTTTCTCATGCTGATTTACCAGACTAATTCGGATGTTATTTTCTTATAATGCTCGAGTCAGCCTCGTGCATATTTCCAGATTTCATTGATGTTCGTTGGAGCTCTTGGAGAGGAGCTGGATGATTGCCTACCATAGTATTCTTATTTCTGCTGCATTACTTTATTTCTTTTTATCAAAAATTGTAAGGACAGGCTGTTATAACCGTCCATGCCGATGATAGGTTAGTTTTCTCTTATTATTGTATACATGCAGTATTCCTTTGTAAAGATCTTTTTAAGATATTATATATTATCGTTCCGCATGTGAGATTCTAATCTTTTTGTTCTCCTCTTCTTGTTCCTTTTCTTTTCTTTTCTTTTTACTTTTACCCCAATGTTCTGTCTTGCCGGCACTTGGGTGCTTGACACGTGAATACCGTAAATGTATCAGTGTTGACATTCAAGGGTCGAAAAGGCGATCATTACACCTTTCATCTTCCTCATCGCTTCTTACTTCTGCATTGCTCACCATTTTTTTCACATTTAGGTACCTTTTATTTATTCGACTTTTATTTTAAAGCTGATTTAATAGTTCGACGACATATCTGGATATTATTCACATAATTTTAGTTATTCGGTTTCTCCTTTTTAGGATAATTTTATAATTTTACTTTGGCAATCTGTACGTTCAATATTTTCTAGCTTTAAAATTAATTGGGAATGTTATTTGAATTCATTTTATCTTAATTTATCTTCCTATTTTTATATGATAATTGAATTTCTTGTGGAGTTTAATAATCAGGAGAAGCTTGAGTTTTATACATCCATTATTTTAATTTTGTGAAAAAAAAGAATATTAACATTATAGCGGTCTTCTAGAGGATTTTGACCTAAACAAATGTTGAGTGATCATCCAGTAAGGATAGGAATATGGAAGAGTTGTTTGCTTTACCACATTCCTTCCAACGTAGGAGTTGCAAGGTATTATTGTTACATAAGTACATGTCTTTGCTTTTAGTTTGTTGCTGAAGTGAATCTTGCTTTGATGGAAAATAAAAAGGAATCACATTGTGTGTTCTCATGGTAAATGTTTCTATCACCGATTATACTCTCCTATTTGAGAAGAAGGTTACTAAGTGTCTTGATATGGAAGCTCCGACTATGCTTAGAAAGGTAACGGTTTTGACACACACACATACACACACACACATACATACATATACATATACATATACATATACATATACATATATATAACACAAGAATTAAAAATTTTGTTTGTGTATGTACTTTAACCAATTTTTGGTACATGATAGCTACCAATGCTTTGTGTTATTGCATAATTCTTATATTCTTTTTGTTTAAATACATATAATAATGATAATTATCACAACGATTTTTCATTTATGAACTTACTAAACATTTTTTATATTAGAAAAAATGTTGATTCATCTGCAACGTTGATGTTAGTGACATCTGTGAATTGTTTGAATTCAAATTCTTCAAGGTTACAATAAAATAGTGCTATAGTGTGACGACCCAGAATTTTGAAAACTTTGTATTTAAATATCTGAATTATTTAAAAATTTGTATCTAGGATCTAGTGTGGATAAATATAATTTTATAACCTTATTAACTCCTTTTAAATAATAACTAATGATAAGAAAATCGATTTTGAATTTTTTTTTACGAGATTAAATAGTTCAAAGAAATATCGAAAATCATTTTATTGGTAAACGAATTTTTATTCAACAAAAGTAGTTCGAACTCTTTGGAACTTATATAGTAACATATGAATACATAAATAACAAGTTAAAATACTTAAGCTAACTACAAATTAGTAAAAGTAAACTTGCTTCTAGAAGAACTACATAAAGGAGTGATTTAAGGAGGAGACTTTTTCGAAGTATGGTGTGTGTAAGGAAGAGGCATGGTGTGCATGTACTAAGGAATAGAAAGTGAAGGGAAGACTTTCTTTAGCTTGGGGGCATTTGAGGTCATTTGGCTTCTCTTTTCTAGGCTATAAATATGTGGCCAAGGGTCTTTTCATTATTTACTAATTCACAAAATCAAAAAAATGGCTTCTTCTTTCTCCTCTTTAGTTTCTTGAAAACATTTCAAATCAACTCTACTCACCTCCAAACTTTCAAAAAGGTCTTGGATCATCATTAGAACAATGTTTAGTGTCCAAAAATTCGAAGAATGATGGATTAAAGGGGAATCCCTTTCAGGCCATGAGCAATCTTAGGTGTGTGGGGGCATGGTTTTGTGTTTTTAAAGGCAAAGGTGGTAGCTTTGGGCTTTTGGTGATGGTAGGAACTGTTGCTTTTATTCTCGAGGCTTGTGCTTGTTATTTGGCTTGTTTTATGGTTAGTTATATCACCATCCTGCAAGTGTATGTTGTGGTATAATTGTTTGATTGTTGAAATATAAATATTATATCAAAAGCAATGCAAGTTATAACTTTTAGACACGTCTTGCTTTGGAAAGCCAATGACAACACACACACACACACACACATATATATATATATATATATTATAATTTCTCTTATAAACCCACTAAAACTTGTAAAGTGGCCATGACTTGATGTTTATGTGGTCGAAAATGTTTGGTATAAAGTCAAAGTGTATTGTGAATATTTGAAGCGAAAAAGTTGCTATAAAGGCTCTTTGAAATCCCTTGTATTTAACACGTGTTAAATTGGTTAAAATGTGAATATATTATGAATCTTCTTTACATATGTTTTGATGTATTTTACATAAAGAAATTGGTTTGGAAAGTTGTGGAAATAATGAAACAATGTTGTAAAAGTTAATAGCAAAAAGATAGGTGTATTAGCACTTTTAAATTCCTTGTTTTTGGAAAATAACGTTTTTTTGTGGAAACTTTCTTAGGGGTTACTTTACCATTTTAATAAGTAAATAATATTTTGTTCTTACTATAAAAATTTTGGAGCTTAAAACATTTGATAGCTAGTTGAATGAAGAAGTAAAATTTATAGCGAAATAGTCGCTATACGAGCACTTTGGGGAAAATACCTTGTTTTTGAAAATTTCTATAAAATAATTATAAAATATTCTTTGGGATTTTCTACATTATTTTTAAGTACCCAAAGCATACTAACTATTGTAAAAAGAATGGATCAAAAATCATTTATTTAAGCATCGAAGACTAGGCGCAAAGTTATGGCAAAATCAAGTGGAAAACAGCTCAAGACTTTTGGTTGCATTTCTGAAGTGCTTCCTTTGCTTCTGAAACACTTTTTAGGTTTTTAAAATTGGTTTGGGCATTTGTAGAAATGCTATCTTTGCTGTTTGAAACTATACTTCGTGTAAAAATAATATTTAAATTAAGTATTTTTCTCTAATCTTTTTAAAGTTGTTTTCTAACTTATATTAAAGCATTATAAAATTGGTTTCTTATTTAAATATATTTTTACTAATTAGTTTTTAATTTTAGTGGATTTAAAAAAATAAATCATGTTTATTTTGGTTTTTCTATTTATTTCAAAATTTGTTATTTTTACATAATATCCTACATAAATGATTAAAATATATATTTTAAGTAGTTTAGAAGTTTTTTAACATATTAATAAGTATTTAAAAGTAATTATATATATATATATATAAGTTTCAAAAAGTAAGTTAAGTACTTTATAAATATAATAAATGAAGTTTGAATTTTATAAATTAATTTAAAATAAATGGTTTTGTGGACGTAATTAAAAGTGTATTACTTTAATTAATATAAGTGTGGAAATGCTTTGATCTTTATCAAATTAATGATAAGTATAAGAAAATGGTTTTGGGTTGTAGTAAGTAATGTTTTTGTCATATTTGTTTTCAACCTTTATTATTAAAACTTAAAAATATAATTAGATATTTAATAATGAATATTTTAAAGATAACTATAAGGAAAAGGTTTTGGGTTTGTAGTGACATTGTTTAAGTAATAATTGTCTTTAACCCTTAAATATAATTAAATCTTTAAAAAACAAGTTTTTAAATGGAATGGTTAAGTGTTATATGGTTTTGGGTTTGTTGTGACAAATGTTTAAATAACACTTGTTTTTAAACCTTAATAGTATACTTAGATTTTTAATTGTGAAGTTTTAAAGATAATAACAAGTATGAAATCCTTTTATATAAAGATAGAAAAGTAAAAGTTTAACTTATAGAAGAGAAGAGGTTCATAGTAACGATGTTTAAGTAACATTTGTTTATAATCTCTTTGATTATATTTTAAATAATAAAATCTTGTTAATGATTTGTAAATATACCTATACAATTTGAGATAAGTATATGAATACTTTTCCAAGTATAGAATATAGTATAAGTGGATAGTAGAATAAAAGTATATATCTTTTATAAAGAGAAATTAAATATATATATATATACAAGTTTAACAAGAAGTTAAATTAATAAGTTAAGTCATTAATCAAATAAGTGAAGTTTTAACTAAATGATGATTTAATTAAATGTCGAAGTTTTATTAGATAAACGAGTTTTACTAATAAAAGAGGTTTTTATTAATGAAAGACTAATCAATTAAAATGGGGATTAAATATCGTTTATGTGACTTGATCGTGCTTTGTGTGTGTTAATTGTGCATTATGTGATTACTTGTGTATGGAAAACATTTAGTCATGTACTTAGCACTAAAAGCTAACGAAGTAGACTTGATTCTATCTATGAGAGTCAAGATTGATGTTCGAGTATGGATGGAGCGATGGTGCTCTAACTTACCAAATTCCCTCTTGACCGAGGAATGGTAGAAGTTGAAAAGGTTGGAAACGTGATAAGTATACGAGACTTTGTTTCCATATGCGATCGTTTTGTATAACCATATTAACTTAATAAGTAATAAAAAGCTTCATGGCTTCATATGCTTTGAGAACTCCCATGGAGGATCATTCGTATGAAACATCTCTAGCTTTCATGTATTGTTTAAAGAAATGGAACTGGGTTAACCATAAATTCATTGACTCAGTCTTGAGGAGACCGGATCGATAAGTGTTCTACTTATTGAAAACCACATCAAGACTAAGATACATGTTCTACCTCTTAGAAGTGGATCTATTCGAGATGCTGGAATCCATGTATGGTTTCGAGATGTGTTCAAGATGTTGTAATCCAAATGGGGATTCATGAACTGTTCGAGTGATGATGGCTCATGTGTTGAGATGCCGAACGTAGCCTTGACATCACGAAATGACTAAAGACAGAGTATGATGCACAATTTGGGGTTTAGCTAACCCATAGGGGTACATCAACTACATATTTAGAGTATGCTTATCAATATGTTGCGCGTAGGGAGTGGATGATACTTAGTTCATGTAGTTCACGAAATTGTTCGGATGTTGGGCCTGTTGTGTTTACCTTAGGGTATATACTATCTAGAGATATACGACGCTCGAAAGGTGTTTTCTGATCCTTGTCATAGGAAATCGGTCATAGTTTACTTACGAGTTTTACCAGGGAGGTCTCCATGGAAAATCCATTATGCAAATGCGCCTTAGCAATTTTGTTTATATACCTAAATATGACATTGAATGTAATCAATATAACCATTCCAGCTATTTTCTTATTTATATTCTTCACCCTTTATATTATTTATAATATCACCTTATGTACTTATTAGATGGTGGTTCCTTTGAGGAGATTATCGTTATGGCATTCCATATAGTCTCAAAAGTACTATTATATGTTGACCACATATTTCTTGAGTTTCTTACATAAGACTTATGTCTTATCTATGATTTTATGTTTCTGTTATTTCCATATGTTCTCTTTTGAGTAGTTTGAAAAAGACATGTTTTCGTTGATGTTCATTGAGCTCTTGGAGAGGAGATAGATGTTTACGTACTGTAGTATTCTTATTTCCACTGCATTACTTTATGTATATATATCGGCAATTGTAAGGACAACCTGTTATAACTGTCCAGGTTAATGATGGTACTCTAATTAGTAATTCTAAAATGCTATGTATATTAGAGTTACTCCATGTATTATCTTTTGATATTATATGTTATAATTCCACTATGATATTTTGATGTTTTTTTTCTCCTCTTTCTTGTTCTTTTCTTTTTTTCTTTACCCTAATGTTATGACTTTCTAGAACTTGGGTGCTCGGCACGTAATACCGTGGATGTATTAGTGTCGATATTCGAGGGTCGAAAAAGCGATCATTACAGCTTGGTATCAGAGTGCAAGGTTAAGCGAGAACCTTAGCTTTCGTGGGGTATTAACTCATTAATAAATAGGGTAATGGAATGCCCTAGCATGAGTTAACTGTATTATATATGTAACGACCCAAAATTTTATCGCTTTGATTTGTGAATATTTAATTAATTTTATATATTCGATTAATGGTTTTTAATAATTAAATAAACCTCTTTTAATTTATCATTAATGGTAGAAAATTTATTTTTGAATTTTATTTACAAAAATAGGTAGTTCGATGGCAAACTTAAAATGTGATCGAAATCCGCTTTTCGGATTTTTGACTTTTTATCAAACGACAAGTTGTAGAAAGTTGTTATACATTTATATACACTTTTAAAGAACATTTAAATACATACGATATGCTAAGAAAACATTTAAAATATACAAAATGTTTAAATAAAGGTTGGAATGATGGATTTGAAGTTTGAAATTAAGTTTTAAGATACCTTAAGTGTAGGATTTAATAAAAGTACATAATCTTTTCAAAGTGATCATTTCTTCATGTGAGTAGTACTTTGGGTGGCTTAGGAAAAGATGGGAAGTAGAAAAAAAGGAATTAATGGTATTATTGTCTTTAATCATTTCATGCATTTATAAAATTAAACACTTATCACACTTCTCATTTTATTTTTCATCTTCATTTCTATACTTCCAAAATTCATTTTTCCCACCTCCTCTTCCGATCATAATTTATGAAGAATCGTCTCTTTTTAGCTTAAAAATTAAAGTGTAAACCCATGTAACCTTGCTCATCATCACCTCACTCAAAAAGATTAAAACTTGAAGCTTGGATTTGCATTTCAACCATTCTGGAAGGTGATAACTCTAAACTTTGTTACATACTTTTAGGAATAATGAATGTTGGAAAAAAATTGTTAGTAGTTGAGTTTGATTTTGGTACGATATTCATGTGTATATATGATTTTTTATAATCTTAGTATGTTGATAATTACTTTGAAAAATAAATGTTATGTGAGTGACAGATATGACTAGTATGTAAATTTTAAAACTATGGTTAGGAACCTGGACTAAAATGGTTGAAATAGTCAAGAAATACACATACATACGCAGGCATGAAGAACAACACAGAGAGCTTGTTTCTTTAGCATCTTCTTAATTTGTTTACGATCGCATTATATAAAACTTTCTCCTCTTGTATTCATAAATTAATATCTCTTAAACCATTGAGAATTTGATAGGGTGATCAACCAAAGTTGTTCGTTATAGTCTCTAATAAATTTTAAAAATGGTCGCTCGACATTTCGTCGAGTGTGGTTGCAGGAATTTTCCGATAACAGTCAGTTTCGAGAAATGATGAAATTTCGACGAATAAAAAATGGAGATTGGAGATCAGTTCGTGTTTGCATCATCGAGTAGTGATTTTTAGAAGTGATCAGAGAATTTTTAAGGGCGGAAAACGATGTAGAGGAAGTGACGATCGTTTTCCAATCATTTGGTCATTTCCAATGATCTAGGGTTCGAGGGGAGGAACAGTAGTGCTGGGACAAGGCCTAGGTCATGGCGGAGGAAATGAAGGAGGTCGTTGAGTCATCCATGATGGGAGGTGCTCTAATGAGCTCAAGTTAGGGTTTTAGGTGTTTCTTTTTATGGGTTGGAAATGGGGCTGGTGGTAGCTTAAGGACATGTCGAGTTTGACGACGTAGAGCTTGAGGGTGGGGAAAGGAAGCGACGTTTCAATGGTGGTGGCGGCAGAGGCTAGAGGTGGATAGAGTAGTGGTGATTAGTGGATGAACATGACTAGGTATTTTTTGAAAATTAGGGACGAATGTCGAATGTCGGCTGGGGCCACCAGAGTTGATGACGAAGGGGTAGTTGAGTCGAGTATGGCAAACAGAGTTTTTGAGTTGGCTTGATTCATCGGTGGGTGGTCTGGGTCGCTGTGTCGTTGGCGTGCACATGTACGTGCACGTTTTTGTGCATAGGGGTTGGGTTTGGGGCAAATTGATTTGGTGATAGGGATGGAGAAGAGCACTATTGATTTCGGGTTTGGTTAGCGGGCTGTAGGCTTAAGTTTGGGTTGGTGGAATTAGTTAATTAATTTAGTTAAATTAGTTTATTTAACTAATAGTTTAAACTTTGAAAAATCATAACTCACCCCTATGAGGTCCGTTAACCTGCGAATTTCAACATTAGATTCGTATAATTTAGTAGAAGACCGTAGTATAATTATTTGACACATCTGATGAAGTGTAAATTATTAGCGTTGAATTTAATTACAATAATGTAGTTAAATAATTATATTTCAGTACCGACATTTTGTTCTTAATAGGTTATTTTGGACATCTACTTAGTAGAATAAATCGACATACTGCTATTATATTAATTTCGAGATTTATATATATGACAATTGATTTATATTGGATAAATGATGTGTTTGCTATCGATTGTTAATTATGGATGTTATTTTACATATATGTTTGCTTATGTAAATGTTAGTGTTTTTCTTTTTGCAAGGCAGGCCGATTTTATAGTGGACCGTCCATTTTATATAAATAATTTAAAACATGTGCTCTGCACATGCACAGAACAACTAACATAAGCAGAATTTATAGTGGCGCAACCACTTAAATCACTCAGAAACAGATGTACAAAGCAAATCAGTACACAAACCAACTCTTAGAGAAATAAAAATTACATAATACATAAATAACATGGCAAATGGAATCAGCTATAAAAACACCCACAAATGATCAAATAGAACAAAGAAAAAAGTTCTGCAATGGAATAAACACCTCCCACGTCAACCTCAACTGGGACAAAAGGAATACTAGAAGCAAGGTTAGGATTATCAACATGCACTTCGGGAGCAAGAACACAGTCCGAAGGAGGAATATCTGTATGGATTGCAATAGAGGAAGCCTTGGCAATGAAGTTTTGTAAATTATCGAGATCAACTTGACCAGAAGGAGGAGGCACATCACATGTCAGGTCTAAAGTCTGGATAGACAAGCTCTTGACTTTCCACTGGCGAGGCTTAGGTTTCTAGATTGGAATTTTGGCAGGGATGGACTCAGGACCACCAACAGTAGCACAGTGACAACAACTTTCGACCGTATGTCCAAAAGAGCGGCACAAAGTGCATATTGAGGAGACCAAAGATACTCAACATCAATACATCCAACCCGATCCCCATGAAGGGCAATAGAAAGCTGAGACGACAACTCTCTTTCCGGCATTATCTCAATAACCGTCCTGGCATACGCTAAGCGAACACGACTTTCAGTGTTCTCATCGAAACAAACTAGTTTACCAATATGAAATGTCAACCGATCAAGGCCAACTAAAGACTGAAGAGAAGACGGAATATTAGAGAACTTTGCCCATACAGGAACGGACAAAACTTTCTCTTTAGCAGAATCAATCGAAGGACTCCAATTGGTTATAATGAATACTTTACCATCAATGACACTGGGATCTGACTCTAAAACCATACGCTTCTCTTCCGGATTAGAAAATTCAAAAAGAACATATTTTTATCATATTTCACTTTCAAAGAACCACGAATCTTCCATTTGATTTTCAAGAAGTTAATAACCTTAGAATAACTATGTCTATCATCCAAAAAGAAACCAACTAAAGTGTCTTTCCAAAATTCAGCGCATGCCTCAACAACAGACAACGCCGAAACAAGAACCGAATCACAATTACCAACAGTTTCAAAGCATTTAGAGACATACCTCCCAGCATTTCGAGGCTTCAAGGAGAAGAGAGACTTCTAAGAAGTAGGCGGTTGGGTTTTGGCAGTGGAACAGGTTGAACAGCTGGTTTTTGACTATGAGGTAGCGGAGCTTGACAAATGGGAAAGTTAGGCAACACGGCAGCAGATCCAGGAGCTAGTGCACTAGCCTCCATAGTCCCAGCAACAGATGGCACTAACGGGAGACATGAGAGGCACCAGCTCGATGCTCATAGGCAGAGAGTACATCCACAACCACATCGGGAATTTTGAAAGAGTACGGAGACTTAACCTGATAAATTGGAGATGCAGCATTTTCTGAAGAAGACATCAGAGAAGCAAGGGCTGGAAAGGCGTTAGCATCGTCGAGCAGAGGTGGTTTCAAATGCACGTTTCCAGATCTCGTGACCGATGGCCTTTGAATCGATGAAAAACCCAGATTTCATGAGCGATAGAAGATGGACGAGATGAAAGATCGTATGCGGGAGAGAAAGATGGTGAACGGTCGAGCTGCGCGGAGGAGATGAGGGGTTTAGGAGATGGAGAAAAAGAGGTCGCCATTAATATCAGGCTGAAGCATTATTTCTTTTAATGTTAGTTTCTATATTTTGATGCTAAGCCTCTTTCGGAATATTAAAAAATTATCTATTTAGATATTTTTAGAAATTCTTTTCAAATATGATTTAGGAAAGTAATGTTGTTTGGCTTGGTTCCTGCTTGAAGCGGATGGCGTATGTGATAATTTGTTGATGACTTGAAACGTAGTCGAAATGCTTAAATAATAATTTGCAAGTGATAATCTTTCCTTGCTTTATGGATGTCATGTACATTGATATATATATATATGTGCTTATTTATTTATGGGTTGTATGTTGATTGGAAAGTTAACATACTTGAATTAGTTTATGTTTTGACACCGAGATCCTGCGTTCTTTAAAAAATACTTGTTTACTCTTTTGCTTTCTAAAAATGTTTTCAAATGGTTTTTTGGACTTTAATTTTGTTTTCAATTTTTTTATACAAAGCTATTAAAGTGATTTAAGTATAGAAGGAAAGGATTTAAAAGCCATTTTGATTTACAAAAAAAGTTTAAAATTATGGTCCATATAGCGATAGTCGCTATAGATGTAGGTAAATCGACAATTTTTGCGTAAAATAAAAAGAATTTCTACTTTAGGTATTTTAGAAAAGTCTTTTAAAATATATTATAAGTATTTAAAAAGAATTTCAAATATTAAAATTATTTTTAAAAGATTATATAATTATTTAAATAAAAGGTTTTAATTTTTAGATTGCTTTATTTACAAAGGTTGGTTTTGTTTAAAAGCAATTTTTTTAAAGGATGCTTTAAATACAAAGGATTCCTTTGTATGTGTTATTAAGTAGCCAAATAAATATAATAAGTGGTGCTAAAATGTTAACGCGTTTTATAAAAAGTAAGTCATCTTGTATTTAGCACTAAAAGCCGATGAGTTGACTTTCCTTTATCTTTGAGATCTAGAACCGGATTTTAAAGGCAATGGATAGAGAAGTCAAAATGATGGAAATGTGATAAGTATAAGAGAGTTAAATTTAATAAATGGGTCATAATTAATTAAGTATATGGAAGATACTTCATTGTATACTTAACACCAAATTTCGAGGTATGGAAACTCGTCCCTATCCCAAGAAGTAAGAATGTACGTCAAGGCAAGGATAGTTTTTCTAACTTGTCCAACTTCATTGAATCAAGGGATAGTACTGTTTGAAATCAGAAAGTGGTGGTAAGTATAGGATGTCCTATTTTTCATACACAAATCCAAATTTACGCCCAGATAGTGGATTTGTCCACTATCGCTAACTTGACCAGTTTTAAAATTATCGATTGTTGGTTCGAAGGGACCGGGATCGAATAAGCATAAGTTATTCGAAAACCACTTTAAATCCATGTAAGCATTTAAATTAGAAACATCTTAAAGATGATAAAATCAGAGACGAAGATCTTTGATGTGCAAGGGCTACTTGCTACTAATCCTGATGGTGATTCCAAAAAGCATGTAGTAGAAGTAGTACCTTCAGTTTGTTCATATCCTGAACAACTGGTATGGATGAACGCTAGCAGTTCATTATTGCCTGGAGGGTAGAATTAGCATTCCAAGTGGGATTTGCTAAAAAGGTAAAACATAGCCTCAAGCCTCACACCTGGGAATGACAAATATTAGGGGAGATGTAGCAGGGCTATGTAGGTCACACCCATTAGGGTATGGCATCACCTTTCTAGATCACTATTTATGGATTTGATATGTGCATGTGAGATCTCACGAGGAAAATGTTGCAAAACAACCAGGGTGTTGACATATTCGGTACTATCCACGAAGGGGTAGGCCGATATTGTGATAGCAGGGGGTCTATGTGTTTATTTTCTAGAGGTGTACTGTGAAAGGTGTTACCCTAGTGCCTTGTCATTGTATGGAACTCATTGTCCAAAAAGTGCCTTATGGACTTAATTGTGCCCAAATATGCTGGAATGTGAGATGCAAGCATTCATGTTGTGTTATATATTTACTTTAAACCCTAAATATTATTATAATATCATTAGGTTTTCTATTTGAAATTGTTTGGTTATCGTAACGTAAAAACTCGTCTGTGTTTATATGTGGTGTACACTTACGAGATACGTTTATTTTTGAAAAGGTTTTATAAATATAACAATCCATATGATTTGAATTTCTCATGCTCATTTTCCAAAAAGATCTGGGTGTTATTCTCTTATAATACTCCGTTCAGACCCAAGTATTTTTTCAGAATTAACTTGGATGATTTAGAGCATCAGGAGACGAGCTGGATGCCCCAAGATGTATTCCCGTACTTATTTGTATTTATCAGCATTTGCAAGGACAGGCTGTTATAACTGTTTGAGCTGGTGATAGATTGGACTCAGATTTGTTGCTTGAATAATAAATTTTCTTTTGTAAAGATCATTTGGATATTATATATTACTCGTCACGATACGAGATTTTATTCTGTATTTCTTTTCTTTAACCCCAACAATTTGTCTTTCCGACACATGGATGTTCGATCCGTGAATACCGTGGATGTATTAGTATTGAATTTTGAGGATCGGAAAGGCGGATCGTTACAATTGGCATCGAAGCTGAAGGTTTAGCGAGAACCTTGGCCCTAGTGGGGTAAACTTATTAGAGATAGGGCAAGTGACACACTAGAATGATTTTGTGTGTATTATATATAAGAGCGCATATTTGTTAATGCTATAAAAATGTTTTATATTGTTTTGAAATTTGGTAAATGAAATAATTTTACCTAAATTTTATATTTATATATAAAAGATTAATTTTAAAAAAGAAAATTAATACAGTTATTTTTGGTCGTGATTATTTGTTAGGGAGGGATGATATTTATTTACCATAAATTGTTGATTGTTTATTTTTGCTCGACCAATTTATGAGCATTTATTGTTTGGGTTAATTCAAATTAGTTACGAACACCTTGAGAATTCAGTTTTACGATTTAACTATAAAAAGTTCGTTAATAATGAAGGTTTAGTGGGTTTACTCTGTTAAAATGGTTAAAAATAGGGTTATTATATAAAGATGATTTTTATATAAAGTTAAAAAAGATAAGTAAAGGGGGAAGGATTTTGGGAATTCTAAGTAAAATGCATTTGGAATAATTTAGGAAATGAGCCCTGATTCTTTTTGTGATGATTGAATAATTTCCTAAGTGACAATCAGATGTTTGCTTAGGCGAACTTAGTAGTGCACTTAAATAAATTATTCCCTTTATCATTGTGCTACCGAAATGAGTTCGAATATGAATGAACCTAAGACAAGTCTTTATAAATAAAGTGCTAAAGCTATTTTATATGTTTATAATAAATATATAGTATTGTTAAAATTCGATAGATCTTGATATGAGACTCGAAGGATTTTTGTTGTTTGATTTAGATGGCACCCATAGTTACGAGAGGGGCATACATGAGGGCTAGGGAGTTATTTTGCCAGGCCATGGCTAAGCATAGCATGGAGGTTCTAGACCTCCTGATATCTGAAGATGAGGAAGAGCCGGTGGAGGAGCTTGAGCCAAAGGAAGAGCCAATGGAGGAGCTTGAGCCAGAGGAAGAGCCGATGGAGGAGCACCAGGAAGTGGAAGAGGAGGACCCGGTAGAGGTGGAGAAAGAGGAACCCGAGGAAGACCTGGATGAGGTATGGATGGGGTTAAGGGAGGTAATTAAGCTTGTAGGTGGGTGGATTTCGGATGATGCGGATCCATGGAGTTAGAGGGTCCCCTAATAGAGGACTCAGATGAGGAGAGCTCTCTTTGAGAGAGTTTGGGGTCGTTCTACTTGGATAGCTCTTTCGAGATATTTATACCATATCTGGTTATTGTGTATTGGTAGTTAAGTAAGTATTTGGATGTTTTATGTATCTATATTTTGACTACTAGTTTGGTTAGCTATCTTAGTAGATACCTTTGGTATGTATTAGGTATTGCTGGTATATATGTTTGGATTTATTTTGGTATGTTATATGTTGTTGGACTTCCTTTAAAAAAATTCTTTGTACTCAGGAAAAAGTTAGTAAGGGGTTGAGATTTTGTTTAGATTTGTTTCTTTCTGGGTTTGGTTATGGTGTAATTTCAGGGTCGAAATTCTTTTAAGGGGGAAGAATGTAATGACCCAGAATTTTATCGCTTTGATTTGTTAATATTTAATTAATTATAAATATTCAATTAATGGTTTTTAATAGTTAAATAACCCTCTTTTAGTTAATCATTAATGGTAGAAAATTTATTTTTGAATTTTGTTTACAAAAGTAGGTAGTTTGATGGTAAACTAAAAGTGTGACTGAAATCGGCTTTCCAGATTTTTGACTTTTTATCAAATGACAAGTTGTAGACTTTTTATCAAATGACAAGTTGTATAAAGTTATTATACATTTGTATAAACTTCTAAACAACATTTAAATACATATGATAAGTTAAGAAAACATTTAAAATATATATAAAATGTTTAAATAAAGATTGAAATGATGGATTTGAAGTTTTGAAATTATGTTTTAAGATACCTTAAGTGTAGGATTTAATAAAAGTACATAGTCTTTTCAAAGTGATCATTTCTTCATATGGGCAGTACATACCCTATACTTCCTAACTTCATTTTTCCCACCTCCTCCACTTTTCAAAATTTGTGAAGAATCGTCTCTTTAAAAAAAACTCAACCCAGAGCCCTGATGAAATCGAAGGGATGGGATGAGCCCCTAACCCGCCTGGTCCGACCATAGACATGAGGGATTTAATGCTAGCCTAGCTTAGAGATTTGATGCCCCCTACCATTTATTAGGTTTTCTGGGAGCCCACCTCCGCGCCTTGAATGGAAAACACAGCTAAATCTACCTGGACTCGAACCTGCGACCTCAAGAAACTTTGTTCCATAGTCACTAAGTGGCCCTGACCAACTGAGCTATGCTCGCAGATAGAATCATCTCTTTTTAATTTAAAATTTTAAGTATAAACCCACATAACCTTGGTCATCATCGCTTCACTTAAAAAGATTAAAACTTGAAGCATGGGTTTGCATTTCAACCATTTGGGAAGGTGAGAACTCTAAACTTTGTTACATACTTTTAGGAATAATGAATGTTGGAAAAAAAATTGTTAGTAGTTTGAGTTTGATTGTGATATTCATGTGTATATATGATTGTTTATAATCATAGTATGTTGATAATTGCTTTGAAAAACAAATGTCATGTGAGTGGTAGATATGACTAGCATGTAAATTTTAAAACTATGGTTATTAACCTTGAGTAAAATGGTTGAAATCGTAAAGAAATACATACTGACATAGGAAGGAAAAACAACATTGCGAGCTTGTTTCTTTACGCTTCTGAATTTATTTACGGTCACATTAGAAAAAACTTCCCCTCTTGTATTCAATAATCAATATCTCTTAAATCTTTGAAAAATAGATAAGGTGATCAACTGCAAAGTAATTTGTTATCTAATTTTTTTTTAAATGGTCGCTCGACGTTTCGTCGAGTATGGTGGCAGGAATTTCCCAATAATAATGGGTGTCAAGAAATGATGAAATTTTGACTATCACGGAATGGAGATGGGAGGTTGGGGTCATGTTTATATCATCGAGTAGTGATTTTTAGAAGTGACCGTGGAATCTTTTGGGGTGGAAAACGGAGTGGAGGAAGTGATGATCGTTTTTTGATCATCTAGGCATTTTTGGTGATCTAGGGTTCGAGGGGAGGAATGGTGGTCCTGGGAGAAGGCCTGGGTCATGGCGGAGGCAATGGAGGTGGTCGTGGAGTCCCCGGTAATGGGAGGTGCTCAGACAAGCTCAAGTTAGGGTTTTAGGGGGTTCTTTTTATGGGTCGGAAACGGGGCTAGTGGCGGCTCAAGGAAGTGTCGAGTTCGACGACATGGGGCCTAAAGGTGGGGCATGGAAACGGTGTTCCATCAATAGTGGTGGCAGAGGATGGAAGTGTATGGAGTGGTGGTGATTGGTGGATGAACGTGACTGGCATTTTCCGAAAATTGGGGACGAACGTTGAATTTTGACTGAGGCCACCAGAGTTGATGTCGAGGGGGTAGTTGAGTCGAGTGTGGCGAAAGAAGTTTGTGGGTAGGCTTGACTCGTCATTGGGTGGTCAGGGTTGCCATGTCGTTGTCATGCACGTGCATGTTTTCGTTCATAGGGGTTGGGTTTGGGGCAAATTGATTCAGGGATAGGGTTGGGGAAGAGCACTATTGATTTTGGGTTTGGGTTAGCAGGCTGTAAGCTTAAGCTTAGGTTGGTGGATTTTTTAATTAATTTGGTTTAAATTAGTTTAGTTAACAGCAAAAACTTCGAAAAAGCATAAGTCACCCATACGAGGTCCGTTTAACCCGCGGATTTCGACATTAGATTCGTATAAACTAGTAGAACGCCTTAGTATGATTATTTGACACATTTGATGAAGTGTAAATTATTAGTGTTGAATTTAATTATAATAACGTAGTTAAATAATTATATTTCATTACTGCCATTCCATTCTACTACAGTTTATTTAATAGGTTGTTTTGGATATCTACTCAGCGGAATAAATCTCTGTACTGCTATTATATTAATTTGGAAATTTTTATATATATGTCAATTGAAGCGAATGGCATATGTGATAAGTGTACATTATTACTGTACTGCTATTACGGACCTTCGTGGATGCTAAGCCACTTTTCAAATATAAAGAAAATGTCTATTTAGATATTTTTGGAAATTCTTTTCAAATATGATTTGGGAAAGCAATGTTGTTTGGTTTGGTTCTCGATTGAAGCGAATGGCATATGTAATAATTTGTTGATGATTAAAAATGTAGTCATAATGCTTAAGTAATAATTTACAAGTGATAATCTTTCCTTGCTTTATGGATGTCATGTACATTATGTGCTTATGTATATAATGGTTGTATGTTGATTGGAAAGTTAACACACTTGAATTGGTTTATGTTTTGACATCGAGATCCCGCATTCTTTAAAAAAAACTAGTTTACTTTCTTGCTTTCTAAGAACATTTTCAAAAGGTTTTCCAAACTTTACTTTTATTTTAAAAAACTTTATACAAAGTTATTAAAGTGATTTAAATATAAAAGGAAAGGTTTTAAAAGCTATTTTGATTTACAAAACAAGTTAAAAAGTTATGGTACATATAGCGATAGTCGCCATGGATTCAGTTTGTAAATCGATAATTTTTATGTAAAATAAAAGGAGTTTATACTTTAGATATTTTTGAAAAGTCTTTTAAAATATATAATAAGTATTAAAAGGAAAGTAAAATATTAAAACTATTTCTAAAAGATTATTTAATTATTTAAATAAAAGGTTTAATTTTTAAATCGCTTTATTTCGAAATATCGGTTTTGTTTAAAAGCAACTTTTTTAAAGGATGTTTTAAATACCAGGGATTTCTTCATCTATATCAGTATGTAGCCAAACAAATATGATAAGTAGTGCTAAAATGTTGATACATTTTATGAAAAGTAAGTCATCATGTATTTAGCACTAAAAGTCGATGAGTAGAATTTTCTCTATCTGCGAGATCTAGAACCAAATTTTCAAGACGGACAATAGAGAAGTCAAAATGTCGGAAACGTTATAAGTATAAGAGTTTTAATTTCGATAAATTGGTCATGATTGATTAACTATATGGAAGATACTTCATTGTATACTTAACACCAACATAACAACCCGAAATTTAACCCATATTAATTAATTCGTTAATTAATAAAATAATAAAATAACTTTGTGAAATTATCAGAATTGAGCCATGAGAGTTGCATCATTGTGTCCATGGTAATTTTCTGGTCAATTTTCATATATATAACGTCAGAATCCGAGTTAATACGAGAGAGTTACAAATTAAACAAGAAAACAAAAAGGAAAAAAATAATTGGGTTAGGTCGACCGAGAGGTCGACCCAACCGTGCCCTAGGTCGACCGGCCGGTCGACCTAGAGGAAGGGGCGGTTGACCGCCCAGTCAACCCGCCTCCCCTTGTGAACGAATGAACGAACTTTCGTTAATTCGAATGTTATACGCGACATTTGCATTCTTTTAACCAATCCGGTCCTTCCATTCTTGCATCTGATGGCTCCTATTCAGCTTATGACGTGGTTGCATTCTGTTCAGTCCTCAAATCCAACTGCCTGAGATCCACTTCTATACCTATAAATAGAACCCTAGACCTAACACTTTTTCTCATTCTAAGATTTTCTCCAATTGGGTTCACCTTTTGAGGAAGGACCCTAAACAGAATAATTTTCCAAGGAGGAAATCATTTTAAATAAAAATATTTAACAACCCCAAGTGGATTCGGAAAGACCTAAAGGGAAGAGCTAAGGACCGGAGGTGAGTGATTGTAATTATTCTAGATTTCTTTAAGTAATTTAAGATAATAGGGTTTACAATAGTTGTAGTTTTACTACGATTTTTGGAATAACCTTTTTAGCAGTTTTATTTACAGTTTTTTTAGAATTATTTTCAGTCTATTTCTTTCTAGCCATTCTTTTCAGTTAATTTTAGCTTATTTCTGTTAATTATTGCTTTTCCATTTATTTACAGTATTTTAGTTTATTTACTGTTATTTATGCGTTATTTACATCTTCTTCCTACGCTTTGGATTTCCTTCTATTTTCTATTTTCTTTTATTTCTCCTTCTTCTTCGCGTATGGATTAGAATAGATTAAACGCGAATATGGATTAAAATTATAAGAATACTGAAATAACGGAAGATAAGATGTAAATTGTAAAGACTGTAATAAAAATGGAATTAAGACTGAAATTGAGCCTAATTATGATATTAATGTTTGAATTGGACTAATTAAAGATAATTGGCATAGTTATAACTTAGAATTATAACTAAAAACAGTATAAGATAAAAGAGGCTTATTTTCACACTTAGACCTTGGGTTAAGTAATAAGCATGATTATAACGTAGGTTATAATAAGAAAAAGAAAGGAATGAGGTTTATTTTAAGACTAAGATAAATTAATAAGCAAAGATAGTGAAGATAATAATAAAGGCTTATTTAAATAATTTATTTAAGTTAATAAGCAAAGATGAAAGTAGGACCTGTACTAAAAAACATTCCCTATTAGACAAAATGGTGGTCTCACATTAGCCTGAAGTGAGATGAGGGCACGCTTATGCTAATAATGGTAGTAATTGGTCAAATAGAAGTCCAAATCACGGGGGATTTGGACAAGGGGCGCAACTAGATATTGTTTGGATGATGGGCCAGTACCAACAGCATTTCCCCTATTTTTCTATGGACACGGTGTTTCACATAATCTTGAAGTGAGACGAGGGGCACGCTTATGCTGGAGCACAGGTAATAAGAAGACCCAATAGGTGGTGCAAGAGGTAGCATGAGCATGGTGGCAGTTACGCGTGCGACTTCCATTTCGGTGCTCGTAATCGCTATGAGTTCCAAGCGCTTAAGTATGTGTGTCTTTCGTAGACACCATTGCCTTCTATGTAGGGAGCTATATAACGTCTAGTCCACAGTAGATACTTTGTGCGTCTTTTGTAGACATCATTGTACTTTGTGCGTCTTTCGTAGATGCCATTACCTTATGTGTAGGGAGTTATATGGCGTCTAGTCCGCAGTGGGTGCTATGGAGTAGCAGACCGATCAAAAGGGTAGAATGAGGATTTCATCCTAATTACAGGATTAAGGATTCAGCCTAATCAAAACAGTAATCAAGGATAAGTGCAAACAATCAAAGTTAACCAATCATATTTAATAGTTAATTCGTATTTATTTCCAGCTTATTCCTTCTTCTATTTCCTTCGATTATTTTTATATACTAGAACTATTGTAAAGCCTATTACCTTTACTTTACTTAAAAATTCTAGTAATTACTATCATTCACCAGACTTTTAGTCTAACCCACTCCTCTATTTTACCCCGTTTTCCCCCATAGGCAATCAAGGAAGAGGACAGTAGGTTGCAGTTGCTTAGAGGTTTCTTTTAAGGAGATTCCACTATGTACTTCCACTTCTTTTATTTCAGTTTTTTGTTCTTTATTTGTACTGGCACATGTTGGGGAATAGTTGTACTCTAATTTTTGGGACTATGGTTTTCTTTGATTTCAAAAGACATATATGTACGACATTTTGACACGTGATGTATTTGGTATTTGGTGACTTATTTGGTTTTTAAAGCAATTATGAAGTTATGTTCTAAATAAGTTATTATTCAAATTGTTTCCGCTGACCTATTTCTGTCTTGTGAATCTTAGTCTCTACTAGTTTTATTTTATACCTACAACGCACCATGCTTTCTAGTGTGTCCTTTTGGGTACACTAAGGGTTGTGGGGTGTTTCACTTGGTATTAGAGCCTAAGGTTATAGGATTCCTAAAATTTTGTTTTAAAAGAAAAAGTATTTTCAAAATAACTTGTTTTAAAATAATTTTCGAAGAAAAACTCTTAGAAATAGTTTGCAAGTAATAAATAATAGTTTTCTTTAAAAATCCCCTCAAAGGTCCAGTACAATCTCCTTTCGACTCTTTCCTAAATTATCTCTCTTTCTTTTCGTAGAATGGCGGATGCCCCGAACCTTCCCGAGGGCATTCCAGTACCAACCTAGTTTCGTAGGTATCTACAAGCCACGAGTCCAGAGGTGCAGGGCCAAGCGCCCAACCCAGCACCAGCGGGTGGGAATCCCCTCAGCCCACCTACAACAGTTAATTTCTCTAGGCTCTGTAAGGATTTTGCAAGTTTGGGTGGAAAGACCTTTTCCAGTACAATGACTTTTGTAGAGGCGAGGGCTTGGCTTAGGGACACCGAGAGGATATTTGGCTTATTGGGATTAGAGGACCAGCAACGGGTTCAGCTAGCCTCTTGGCGGCTGAAAGATGAGGCTTCTTATTGGTGGGAGGTTGTTGAGTTGGAAGGAAGAGAAGTATGTTGGAATGGGTTTAGGCAGAGGTTTGAGAGGAAGTTTCTATCTCAAGCAGAAGAGAGTGCTCCGTTGGAACGGTTTATTGGCTTGAAGCAAAGGAACTCGTTTGTAAAGGAGTACATCAATCAATTTAACGAATTGTCGTGGTTTGGTATGGAGTTGGTAAATACACCGCACAAGAAGGCTATAAAGTTTGCGAAGGGATTGAATCAACCCCTTCAAGGGTTATTACTGACTCACATGCCGATGGGAGCTACTTATGAGTCGTTGGTAGAGATGGCGCTCATGTCTGATACAGTCAAGGAGGGAGAGTCGAAAGAAGTTGTTGTTAAGATGGAAGGTCCAAAGAAGAAATGGTGGAATAACAATAAAGGGAAGAAGAAAGGTGGAGGCCTTCAGAAGCAAATCAAGAAGGTTATAAAGTGCAATAGCTATGGAATTGTTGGACATATCGCCAAGGATTGCAGGAAAGATAAGATGAAGGGAAAGTGCTATGCTTGCGGACAGCCCGGTCATACGAGTAGGAATTGTCCCCAGAGAGCGGGGCAAGGGACGAGTGCACCAGCGGTGCAGATTCAAGCGTTAGACGTGGCACTTCGGGCAGCATTCCAAATAGAGATAGGAAAGTCACCGTTGAAGGTTTGATTTCTATTTCTGATTTTCCCATTCAGACTATATTCGATTCTGGAGCATCACACTCTTTTGTCTCTAGTTCTCTTGTGGATTGTTTGCACTTAGACATATCATTAGTAGTAGACCCTATTGTTGTTTCAAACCCCATAGGAGGATCGGCACACTTATCTATGGTTTGTAGGGGTTTGAAAATTTATATCCTAGGCGTAGAATTTGACTGCGATGCCTATGTATTGGGATTCTCGGGTATGGGATGATCTTGGAGATGGATCAGCTATCCACATATGGAACTGTATTAGATTGCGAAAGGAGAGTCGTTAGACTAGAGACATGCAGCGGTAGGATTCTCGAGGTTTCTTGTGACCCACAAGGGTCGGTCATGTTGGGTTTCCTTTATTCCCTCGATTCATCTTCAACAGAGCTAGATTCGGTTCCTATCGTCAGAGATTTTCCAAATGTCTTTCGGGAGGTTAGGGGACTACTACCTAAGAGAGATTGACTTCAGGATTTATTTAACTGAGAATGATAAGCCCGTAGCATTGCCTGTGAGGCACATGGCACCTAAGGAGAGGAAGGAGTTGAGCAAGCAGATCAGTGAGCTTTTGGAGAAGGGTTTCATAAGAAGGAGCATATCAGAATAGGGAGCGCCAGTCATCTTCGCTACTAAGACGGATGGTTCTCTTTGACTTTGCGTTGATTATAGAGAATTAAATAAGCTCACAAAGAAGAACCGATATCTGTTTGCGCCAAAAATGGTCACAAACACCAATTGTCTATAAAAGCACCCGTTTACAATCACAGATCACATATAGTAAGCATGTAGAGAATATAAATGTAAAGAACACTCAAAATTTAAAAGGAAAGCGGTAGAAACACATGATTTATAGTGGTTCGGCGTTGTAGCCTACGTCCACTTTGAAGAGTTGCTCTTTTATTGATTATCACTCGCTGGTTACAAGAGTATAGATGATAATAATCGAGTTACAATGGATTTTTGCAGAGTAACAGCGTATAAGAGTCCAAAAGATCCCTTTTTTGAAGCTCTTAAACTGCTATTTATAGGGTTAAGGTGCAAATATCTCACCTAGATCTCGGAAGACTCCTTCTCTCACGTGGTTGGGCCCACGTGATCGATCCCTTGACATTTCAACTCGATCCATGATCGATACGAACCAAATTCGTATCGATCCAAAACATCTCCTTTTGGGTTGGGATCGATCATGAACATTCTTAAGGTTGTACGCAAGCTCCTGTGAAAATTGGGTGGCTTTTGGACTTGTAGATTGTGAGATATGATCGATGCAAGTTTGTGTTATCAATGTGTAGTCGAGCTTCGTTCGTATCGCTCCATTTCGTATCGATGAAAGGCACGTGCTTGCAAGGTGACGTGGCACCAACTTTTAGGATCAATCCACTTTTCATGCCGAGCGACCGAGTCTTTTTTATGGATGCGCCTCGTTCGTATCGACCCAGCTTATCCTTGTTCGCATCCATTAATTGCTATGCTGTTCGTATCGATCGTTGTTGCCCCATTTCATATCAATCAACAAAAGTGTTATTCGTATCGGTCCATCTCACATCAATCACTGGCCGATCGATACGTACAGGGTGCACGGCGGTTCGATACGAAACGATGGGTTTTTATGACTTTGATGGATATGAAATGGACGTTGGTTGATCGATACGAACAAGCTGGGGATGATGGATGCGAAGTAATATGAGGATGGATGGATACGAACCATGTGTGTTCCATGGATGCGAACGAGTTCGACTCTGATGGATACGAAGGAGGTCACTGTGCATGGATGCGAATGAGGATGGATACGAAGAACGTTGCCCTGGATGGATAGGAAGGGAAACGATGCGAAGGAGGCGGAACGATGGATACGAATGAGCTGATTTCCTTGGTTTGCATCGATCATACCTTGAGCATACGAACTCCGATTGACTTGAAATTTGAAATGTTGTCTTTCATAGCTTTGATTGTCGTAATTATAGCTCTATCCGGACTCGGACAAAATTTACCAGCATCCATAGTGAACTTTGTAGGTAATCGGTCGTCGAGACTGATTATCTTCCGTTTTCAGTCAATTCTTTGGTGTCATGACCTTGCCAAAAGGCAGGATAACAATATCCACTCCCTAGGATTGATGATCTTTTCGACCAGTTAGTTGGTCCTTTGGTATTCTCCCAGCTTGATTTAGACACGGGATTCCATCAGCTTAGGGTCGCCGATGATAACATAGATAAGACTGCGTTTAGGACTCCAGACGGATTTTATGAGTGGTTGGTTATGCCTTTTGGGTTAACCAATGCCCCAGCCTACTTTGTTGATTTAATGAGCCACATCTTTAGGGGGGTCCTAAATAAGTTTGTGGTGGTATTCTTGGATGACGTCTTGGTATTTTCCAAGATATGGAGGAGCATGCTGTTCATTTATTCATTTAGAGGAGGTTCTTCACACACTTCGTAGTCACCATTTGAGAGCTAATTTTTCGAAGTGTCACTTTTGGAGAGAGGAGGTACATTTCTTGGGGCACCTGGTCTCAAAGGAAGGTTTGGTTGTTGACTACGCTAAGGTGATTGTTGTACAAGATTGGAAGGCCCCCAAGAACGTCACCAAAGTTAGGAGCTTCCTAGGATTGGCGGGCTACTATAGTAAGTTCATTAGAGACTTTGCTAAGATTTCGGCACCACTCACGTGCCTTACTAAGAAGAACAAAGCTTTCATGTGGGAAGGGGATTGTGAGGATTCCTTCACGAAGCTAAAGAGAGCCCTTACTAGTGCACCAGTGTTAGTTCTACCTAATGGAGCTAAGCCTTTTACTATATACACTGATGCATGTGGGATGGGTCTAGGAGCGGTGTTGATGCAAGAAGGGAGGGTGGTATGTTATGGTAGTAGGCAGTTGAGGACACATGAGAAGAACTACCCTACCCACAATTTGGAGTTAGCTACTATAGTTTTTGCACTCAAGTCTTGGAGGCACTATTTGCTTGGAGAGAGGTTTGAGCTTTTCACCGACCATAAGTCATTGAAGTACCTATTCTCGCAGAAGGATTTGAACTTGAGGCAGCAACAGTGGATGGAGTAAATAATAATGGTTTTTGTAAGACTATTGTTTTTATAAAGGATTTTTAAGATTTGTTTGAGTTTGAGGTTGCTCTCAGAATCAGCAAGTCAATTCAGGAATAAAGTATTTTTATGTTAATAAGCTCGAGTGGCTCGAAAGTGACTAAAAATGAACGAGATATGTGTTTGAATGGTAAGCACTTCTCCTAAGTATTACCCTTCGTAGTAAAGGGGATATATGATGCTACTTTGTAGTTCCCGGTTCCATGTATCATTTGGGTGTTACTCGATCCATATGTACATTTTCTAGGGATTTTAAAGAAAATATTTAGGAAATTGATTTGAAATGATTTTGGTTCAATCCCTAAAGTATGATTTGATATATAAAGGAATATATGTATGTATTATTATTTCAAATGGTTCGAAATGAAATCCGGTGTTAGTTTTAAAGTTTTCTTTGAAGGAAATTTGATATTGAAATAAAAATTGAACTTTTATAAATCTTAATTTGAAAAGATGGCAAGTCAAAACAAGTTTATAATTTGTTAAACATCCTCAGTAGAGTAAAAATAAAGATAAACGTTTTGCATGTACTCTTAGGATGTAGTAGAGTATTATACGAGTAATGTACTTAATTTTTGAAATGTTTTAGACTTTGGTTAAATAAAATGTTTTATAAGTAAAGGTAAGTCTTTATAAAATGTTTATAAACTTAAGTAATATTTTATGAAATGTTTTATAAATGATTTTAGTATTAAATAAGAAATACTATATGAGAAAATGAATGTGGTTTAAATGTAAAGTAATTGGTGTAGTTAAGAAACCAATGGAATAAAGTACGTAAGTTATACGTAGATCATTTTATTCACATGATAGTTTTTGATCTAGGATTTGAGTACATGATTTTGAGGTGATTTACACCGATCCAAACAAGGATTTTTCATTAGATTCTTAACAGCGAACACTTGATATGGATTTCTGATATGATCCTTAAGTTTTATATCATAGTATATGGCTATGTAAAGAGAACGTAGGTGTCTAATCAAGACACTTGATCGAAGTCTGCACTAAAGAGGTCAAGTAGGATATACTAGTTTGAATGTAAAATTTATGCAATTTAACAAGTGATCGAATTTGATATTCCATACATATGGTCCATATGCATCGTACATGCTTTAATATATTTGTATGCTATGTTTGTTGGCTTATGGAGATTTTGGGAAAGGACTCTTCGAATTGTGTGAGGTAGTAGGAATAATCGACTAAGTAATAACCTAAGGCTATTGAGCGGAAAATACACTTATTAGTTTATTTATCATCCTTGTGCGACGAGAAGGTTTCTAAACCCAGCCAACCGTGAGCTATGTTTGCTAGTTAATTCAAGTGCTATTAATTATTGATATATGATGGTTTCTTTTGTTGCTTATGTTGGAATTTCGAGGATGAAATATTCTAAGAGGGAGAATGTAACGGCCCAGAATTTCGAATACTTTGTATTTAAATATATCCGAATTATTTAAATATTTGTAACTAGGATTTAATGTGAATAAATATGATTTTATAACCTTATTAACCTCTTTGAAAAAAACTAATGATAAGAAAATCGTTTTTGAAATTTGTTTACGAAAATAAATAGTTTGAAAAAATATCGATAATGTGATCGAAAATTGTTTTATCGATAAATGACTTTTTATTCAGCAGAAGTTGTTTGAACTCTTTAGTTGTATAGTAACCAAGGTTTTAAATATTGGATTTCGGTCATGTTTCGTCTCGGAATTTTTACAAAAGTTATCTCGTATCGGGGGAGATCTCGGACGAGATGAGTACATATCGGGTGTACATCTCGGATTGACATCTAGGGTCTTATAATGCATCTCGGGAATATCTCGGATGTACTTATGTGTCTAAAATTGATGTGTCAAAAATTTATTTAACGGTTATAACTTTCTTAGTAAAAATAAAAATGATAACATACTTGATTTACATGGAAAAAGGAATATTTTTAGAAGAGTAGTAGCTTGATTAGCTTAATTGATTTGGTAATGATTGAATAATATTCTTTTATTTGAACATAATAAAGAAGTGAAACCTTTCGCTAGCACTCATTAAGATAAAAAGTAAAGAATATGTTCAAAAAGTTGATAAATTATAATTGGATTGAGTAGTTTCTTTTGAACCAATATGAAAATAAAAAATATTATGGAAAATAAGAAAAATATATAATTTCGGGTGAGATCTCGGATTGAAATTTTAATCCATATTTCGGGTGAGATTTGAATATCTCAGACGAGATGAGTGTCGAGGGAGATATGGAGGAGATTTGATGTCTCATCTCGTTTAAGTGTGAAAAGGAGATCTTGGAGGAGATCTCAGGCGATATATAGGAGATTTAAAACCATGATAGTAATATGAACACATAAATAACAAGTTAAAGTACTTAAGCTAACTACAAATTAGTAAAAGTAAACTTTCTTCTAGAAGAAGTACATAAAGGAGTGATTTAAGGAGGACTTTTCAAAGTCTGTTGTGTGTAAGGAAGAGGCATGGTGTGCATGTACTAAGGCATGGAAAGGGAAGGGAAGACTTTCTTTGGCTTGGGGGCATTTGAGGACATTTGGCTTCTCTTTTCTCGGCTATAAATAAGTGGGTATGGCTCCTTTCATTATTTAATAATTCATAAAATAAAAAAATTGCTTCTTTGTTCTCCTCATTGATTTCTAGAATACATTTCAAATCAAATTTATTCTCCTCCAAACTTTTATAAGGTCGTATATCATCATTAAAATATGGTTTAACATCCAAAAAGTCGAAGAATGTTGGAGCAAACGGGGAGTCCTGTCCAGGTCGTGAGTAATCTTAGGTGTGGGGAAGCACGGTTTTGTGTTTTTAAAGGCAAAGGTGGTAGCTTTCGGCTTTGGTTGATGGTAGGAAGTGTTGCTTTGATCCTTGAGGCTTGTGCTTGTTGTTTGGCTTGTTTTAAGGTAAGTTATCTCACCGTCTTGCAAGTGTATGTTATGGTATAATTGTTTGATTGTTGAAATATAAATGTTATATCATAAATTTGTAACGTGGCCATGACTTGATGTTCTAAATGTTTGAAAATGTTTGGTGTAAATTTGAAGTGTGTTGTGAATGTTTGAAGCGAAAAAGTCGTTACAAATGCTCTATGAAATCGCTTGTATTTAACATATGTTAAATTTGTTAAAATGCGAATATACTATGAATGTATATATTTGAATGTTCTCTGCACATGATTTGGTGTATCTGAAATAAAGGAATTGGTTTGGAAAGTTGTAGAAATAATGAAACAAAGCTGTAAAAGTTAATAGCAAAAAGGTCGCTATATCGACACTTTTAAATTCCTTGTTTTGGGAAATAACGTTTATTTTATGGAAACTTTCTAAAGGGTTTCTCTACCATTTTAACAAATAAATAATATTTTGTTCATATTGTAAAACTTTTGGAGCTTACAACATTAGATAGCTAGTTGAACGAAGTGGTAAAATTTATAGCGAAATAGTCGTTATACGAGCACTTGGGGAAAATACCTTATTCTCGGAAATTCCTATAAAATAATTAAAAGATATTTTTTGGAGTTTTTATTAATGGTTTTCAACTACCTAATGTACACTAACTATTATAAAATGAATGGATCAAAAATAATTTATTTAAGCGTCGAAAACTACGAACGAAGTTGTAGCAAAATCAAGTGAAAAACAGCCCGGGACTTTTGGGAGCATTTCTGAAGTGCTGTCTTTCCTTCTAAAACACTTCTAAGCTATTGCGAATTGTTTTGGCAGTATTTTCAGAAATGCTATCTTTTCTATTTAAAATTATAATTTGTGTAAAATGATATTTAAATTAAATATTTTTCTCTAATCTTTTTAGAGTTATTATCTAACTTACATTAGAGTATTATAAAATTGGTTTCACATTTAGATATCAATTTACTAATTAATTATGAATTTTTAAAGTAAGTCGCTTAAAAAAATGAAACATGTTTATTTTGGTTTTTCTATTTATTTCAGAATTCGTTATTTTTCCATAATATTCTATAAAAATAATTATAATATATTTTAAGTATTTTAGTTGTGTTTTAACATATTAATAAGTATTTTAAAAGTAATTATATATATATATATATATAAGTTTTAAAAAGTTTTGTATTTTATAAATGTAATAAAGGAAATTTGGATTTTAACACTTAAGTTAAAATAAATGGTTTTGTGAAATTAATTAAAAGTGTATTACCTTAAATAATAAGTGTGGAAATGCTTTGATATTTAAAATACATGTTTTAAAGTTAATGATAAGTATAAGTAAATGGTTTTGGATTGTAGTAAAAAATGTTTTTGTAACATTTGTTTTCAACCCTAATTATTAATAGTTAGGAATATAATTAGATATTTAATAATGAATATTTTAAAGATTACTATAAGTAAAAGGTTTTGGGTTTGTAGTGACATTGTTTAAGTAACAATTGTCTTTAACCCTTAAATATAATTGAATCTTTAAAAAAAAGTTTTTAAATGGAATGCTTAAGTGTTAAATATTGTTGGGTTTGTTGTGACAAATGTTTAAATAACACTTGTCTTTAAACCTTAAGAGTATACTAGATCTTTAACAGTGAAGTTTTTAAAGATAATAACAAGTATGAAATCTTTTTATATTAAGATAGGCTTAAGGACAAACTTTGAAAAAAACTTAGGCTGAAGGACAAAAAGTTTCATTTTTAGGCTGAAGGACAAACTTTGAAAAAAATTAGGCTGAAGGACAATGCTAAATATAGCTAGCATTTTGTACAGTGTAAAATTGAATATAATGCTAGTTATAACTAGCATTTTGTATACTGTAAAAACTGAATATAATGCTAGTTATAACTAGCATTGTCCTTTAGTCTAATTTTCTTTCAAAGTTGTCCTTCAGCCAAAAAATAAAACTTTGTGTCCTTCAGCCTAAATTTTTTCTAAAGTTTGTCCTTGTGCCTAATTCCCTCAAAGTAAAAGTTTAACTTATAAAAGAGAAGAGGTTTATAGTAACGATGTTTAACTAACATTTTTTTAAATCTCTTCGATTATATTTTAAATAAGAAAATCTTGTTAATGATTTGTAAATATACTTATACAACTTGGGATAAGTATATGAAACTTTCAAAGTGTAGAGTGTGGTATAAGTGAAGTAGAATATAAGTATATATATCTTTATAAAGAGAAATTATATCTATATATGCAAATTTAATAAGAAGTTTAATTAATAAGTTAAGCTATTAATTAAATAAGCGAAGTTTTAATTAAATGATGAAGTTTAATTAAATGTTGAAGTTTTATTAGATAAATGAGTTTTACTAATAAAAGAGGTTTTAATTAATGAAAGATTAATGAACTAAAAGAGGATTAAAAGTCATTTATGTGACTTGATCGTGCTTTGTGTGTGTTAATTATGCTTTGTGTGATTACTTGTGTATGGAAAACATTTAGTTGTGTATTTAGCACTAATAGCCAATGAAGTAGACTTGATTCTTTCTGTGAGAGTCGAGGTTGATGTTCGAGTAAGGATGGAGCAATAGTGCACTAACTTACAGACTTCCCTCTTGACTGAAGAATAGTTAAAGTTAAAATTTTTGGAAACGTGATAGTTATACGCGACTTGGTTTCCATATGCGATCGTTTCATATGACCATATTAACTTAAGAAGTAATAAAAAGCTTCACGGCTTCATATGCTTTGAGAACCTCCGGGAAGGAGCATTCGTGTGAAACGTCTCCAGCTTTCACATATCTTTTAAAGAACTGGAATTAAGTTAACCGAAAATTCGTTGATTTGGTCTTGAGGAGACCGGATCGGTAAGTGTTCTACTTATCAAAACCACTTCAAGTCTGAGATACATGTTTTATCTCTTGGAAGTGGATATGTTCAAGATGCTAGAATTTATGTATGGTTTTGAAATCTGTTCGAGATGCTGGAATCCAATTAGGGATTCATGATCTATTCGAGTGATGATGTCTCTTGTGTAGAGATTTCAAACGTAGCCTCAACATCGAGAAATGACTATAAATAGAGTAGGATGCACAATTTGGAGTTTAGATGACCCATGAGGGGTGCATTGACTTTATATCTAAAGTATGCTTATCGATATATTATGCACGGGGAGTTGATGATACCCGGTTCACGTTGTTCACGAAAATGTTCAGATGTTGGGTCTGTTGTGTTTACCTTAAGGCATATTTTATCTAGAGATATACGATGCTCGGAAGATATTTTATGATCCTTGTCATAGGATATCGGTCGTAGTTTACTTACGAGTTTCACTGGGGCGGTCTCCGTGGGAAATCCATTATATGAGCGTGCGTTAGCTGTTTTGTTTGTATACCTAAATATGATGTTGAATGTAATCAGTGTAACCATTCCGACTATTATCTTATTTATATTGTTCACCCTAGACATTATCTATCATATATCACCTTTATGTACATATTAGATGTGCTTTATTTTGAGGAAATTACCGTTATGGTATTCCTTGTGGTCTTGAAAGTACTGTTATATGTTGGCCATATATTTCTTGAGTTTCTTACACCAGACTTATGTCTGACCTATGGTTTTATATTTCCCTTATTTCGATGGGTGCATTTTCGAGTAGTTTGAAAAAGGCAGGTTTTCATTGATGTTCATTGAGCTCTTGGAGAGGAGCTGGATGTTTACCTACCATAGTATTCTTATTTCCACTGCTTACTTTATGTATATATTATATATATATCAGCAATTGTAAGGGTATGCTATTATAACTGTCCAGGCTGAAGATGGTACTTCGATTAGTAACTCTAAAATGCTATGTATATTAGAGTTGCTTTATGTATTATCTTTTGATATTATATGTTATCATTCCACCGTGAGATTCTGATGTTTTTGTCCTCCTCTTTCTTGTTCCTTTTCTTTTCTTCCTTTTCTTTACCCTAATGTTCAGTCTTTCCGATACTTAGGTGTTCGGCACGTAATACCGTGTATGTATTAGTGCCAACATTCGAGGGTCGAAAAGGAGATCGTTACAATAAAGCACACTATTGCACATCCTTCCTAAGACCAATGATTTTTGGTATTATTTGACCCAATGATCTTTTCCATATGAAATGACGCACAAGATATTTGTATAACAAGTCTATGTCTAACGGCCGGGTTTTCGACCCTTGAAAATCGATACTAATACATCCACTATATTGTGTGCCGAGCATTCAAGTGCCGAAAAAATCGATTGTTAGAGGTGAAAGAAGAAGATAGAAGATAGAAGAAAAAAAACAATCATAGAATCTCACAATGCAACGGATAACATATATTAATCCACAATACTTTACAAAGTCATTTCAAAAATGATACATCAGACTCATACTAATACAACTCTATCCTTGGACAATTATAACAGTTGGTCTCTACCTAACTGATACAAGATACATATATTACAACGGAAATAAGATAATAATTAGCTATCGATGAAGCCTCCTGCTCCAAGTTCTTCCAAGATACATCCGGGGAAAACCTGAATTACTTGGCTACCCATAAAAATTTAAGCACTAAGAATTTTAGGGAAAGAGCATAAAACTCCAGGTCAGACATGGGTCTGGTGTGAGTAAACTCAAACAATTGGAATATTATATTTAAAACCCTTTTAAAACCAAAGGTATCTCGTAAGACCACGCCGCACATAAATACGGACGGGTTTTTACCTTACGATAACCAAAACATTTATATCAGAGAATCCAGTGATATTATAATAATGTCTAAGAGTGAAAATAATAATCAAGTAGCTGTGATGCTCGTGAGTGTACATCACAACAATAATATGTATATAATCAAAAACCGAAAAGGCGTGTTTGCTAATTGTGTTGGATTCCATGGAGGTTCCCTCGATACTTCGAGAAACAGTCCTCCTGCATAAGGATCAGAGATATCCTTCCAAAGCAGCATACATCCCTAGTGATGTAACATAGGGAAAACATAGCTGGTCTCGCTAAGACCGAGTGCATCGCCTCATGCATGCATAACAACTGTAGGTAAGTCTAGGTGGAGCTGACTACACCATATGGGTTTGCCAACCCTACTGGTCATGCCTCCTATCTCTGGTTTTGGTCATTTCTGCTGATGAGGCTACATCCGAAATTCCAGCTCACACACCGCCATCAAAATAGATCATGGAATCCCACATGGATTCCCATACCCCAACGAGTCTCGGAACCACACATGAATTCCAACATCTCAATATATCACGAAACTCCTCCATAGAACCGTATATGGTTTCAAAGTGGTTACGAGTTTTGAGTCATCTCTTACGAGTACACTCTTCCGCTTTCCTGGCGCTCCAAAAACCAATCGTCGATTTCCCAAAATGCTCAATACCGGTATTTTAGGAAATAATCAAACAATTCATAAGAGCGGGGATCGTCCCCTAACCATTTAAGTGAACGGATCTCCTTACCATTTGTCCTAGAAGAACAGAATGAGTTTATATGTACAATATAGCAACACCGACTGTAACCGTACCATATAATTCCCGTGTTTCTCCAAGATATTTCCAGAGTTAAAGTCCTTCGGTGTTAAGTAAGTAATATTTCGTTACCACCAAAATTAAGAATGATTACATATTTAGGCCAAGATTTGATAGTCGGTTATTTAACTATCAATAAAACAAACATTCCAAATAGAAATTATATTTCCCATGGAAATCACTAAGCCTATTAGATTAATCTTCCATTAACTTAAAATATTCTTTCAAATATTTATTAAAATATCCATATACTTATCTCACCGGTATAAGTATATTCATAAACTATTTCTTCAAAAATACTTGAAAACTTTTAAAAATAGATATGGAAAGTACCATTCAAAATCAACCATGGATCGCTGTTTATGCAATGGTTACATCTCTATCCCAGAGAAATCATAGTAAACTGTAGGCACTCTCTGCCCTTCGAATTACGCCATGAAAATCAACCATTTCTTTCCAAAATCTCTTTATTTCATAAATATCTTCAAATCTATTTATAAAGCTTCTTTATAAATTCCCAATTTTAATTTAGAAAAATACTCTTTTATAAATATCAAACCATTTATAAAACTTCCCTTTTCAAATCAATAAACCATTTATAAACCTCGTTTCTAAAATCATTTAAAACCCAACTTAATTTCTAAGTTCAAACCTCTTCCAAAAATATAACTACTTTAACAAATCCCTTTATAAACTATCATTTGTGAAACACTTTAGGAAAACTCTTTTATTTAGTAAAAACTCCTTTTATAAACAAGTTAACTTATAAATACATTTATTAAACAATAGTATAACTTGAAAATCATTTATAAACTTTTAAAACCCAATTTGGTTAAAGAATTTAAGTTTACTCAAGAACCCACTTTATAAATTCAAAAGAGGCTTAGCAATCCCAATGGTACTAACTTAAGTTACCATTTAATTTCAATTTGAATTTTAATTCACTTAACAACTATTTAAATTGGTCAACACGTATGTAAATTCAATTCATATCCAAAACATGGAATAACATGTCAATATAAACATTTACATATACATGTCCAAATAACATAATAGCAGGATGGTGATTTGCCCCACTAAATAGATGTCCAAACAATTCAATTAGTTTATAGTAGAATGGGAATTTATTCTGCTAAAACACATGTCCACACAAACAACAATTACATTATAGTAGAGTAGGAATTTATTCTACTATTAGATGTCCAAACAATCAAACGGTCAACTTATAGCAGAACAGGGATTTATTCTGCTAACATGCATCCACACAATAAGCATTTACATTATAGCAGAACGGGAATTTATTCTGCTAACACATGTCCATACAATCAAACCATTTACATAACTCTTTCATAATTGTTTGTCTACTTAATGATATCGACATTTGAATCCCTTGTGTTTAAAGCCAACTTTGAAAAAAGTAGTACTTTTAAAACAATTTAATTCTTGGAAAACAAGGATTAAAAACTTAAAACTCCATAAATGATTAATTACAAGTTAAACTCTTGTTAAATCATAATTAATCTTTATTAAATTGAACTTAATTTAATTATAAATTAATAATAAATTAAACCCTTAATTAATCCTTTATTAATTATTAAATAACAATTTAAAACCTTTATTAATAATTAACTATTAACTAATCTTAATTAATTAATTAATCTTTTAATTAAAACTTAAATAATAAATTAAACATTTAATAAATAATTATTTAAATTAAAACCTTAATTAATTTATAATTAAAAGAATTAAACATTTGATTAATTAAATAAATAAATAATCGACCTTATATTTGATTTATAATTAATTAAAAATAAATCATATACTTAACTCATAATTAATTAAAAATTAGTCTTACTTTTAAAGGATAATTAACTAGTACTAATCTTTATTTAATTAAGATTAATGAACCTTGTTTAATACTTAATCATTAATTACCAAGCTTAATTAGTTAATAATTAACTATTTAAAACTTGATTAACTTTCTAAACATTTTTATTAAGTTTTTAAAACCTTTCCAAAATAATTTTTGAAGTATGAAACTAAATTTCAGAAAAACGGGTTTTTATCGAAACTGCATTCATTGCGACTATCGCTATGGATACAATAACTTTCAAACTTGATTAATATCTTAATAGTCTTTTAAAACATTACTTTTTAACTTTAACTTACTTTAGGAACTTAATATAAAGTTTTGTAAGCAAAACAAAAGGTTAGAAACTTTAGAAAACTTTTTATTTAAAACAAAGTAAGTAATCAAATTTAAAAAAAAACTCAAAGGATCGTTATGTCGAACACAAACACCTTTCAAGTGCTAACCTTGCTCACTAAATTTTCCATTTACTAACTTTACTTACTAACTTTCCATATCACTTCCTATCATAAGACAAAGATCATAACTTTATAATCAGAAACATCACTTTAACATTCGATTTACAAATCTACGCTAAACCATAAATTAGCAACATATGTACATCCAAAATATATGATAATTCATCCATCCAAACAATATATTCTACAACCAAATAGGAAACATAATAAAGGTTGAATATTTCCATAAAAATTTAAAGTTTACTCAAAAATCTTTGAAAACTTAAAATGATTTAGAATTTGAAAATGTTGGAAAACCACAAAAATCACTCGAAAATAGGTCATCTTCTCACTAATTTTTGATCATGTTACTCTCGAAATTTGGACAAGTCATAAAAATGAAATGTTTTAGAAAATTCTTTTCTCTACAATTCGAAAAATACAATCACTTAATTTGAATTATTTTTTAGGGAGATATGGTCAAAAGAAGGAGTGGTATTTTCAGCCATGATAATATGGGTCTAAAAATGAGTCAGAAAAAATGCAATTTTGACCCAAAAAATTCGAAATTCGAAAAGGTAATTCCACTAAAAGTTGTAGCTATCGGAATTCTAAATGGTTTTAAAAAAATAAAATCTTGACTTAGAGTAGTATGGAGGAAGTTATGACCGAATTAAGTAGCAGAAAAAATGGATAAGTTTTTAAAATGAAAAGGAGGAGATTAAACAAGTTTGAAATCATTTTAAACAAACAAAAGCTTTGAATATAAACTTTAGAATTTTTAAAGAGAAGCCATTAAAGGCCATTAGAGTTTCTCAAAACCTTTAGGAAATTTTCAAATGAAAAGAAGAAATGAGAAAAGAACGAGAGAAAGATATGAAAAATTGCTTAACTACTAAGTCACAGGACAAGCACCATTGTCCAAGTGGTTAAGTGATTCGGCTTTGGTGCGAGTACTCACAAGTTCGAAACTTGCGTAGCGTGATTCGAACGTTTATTGACATGTGATATGTTGTCCCAGTGACATGTTGTATATAAAGTACCATTTCGAAAAAAAAGTCACAAGTTGAATTCCCGTTTTACCCTTATGTCCTTTACCCACCACCCACTTGCTTCCACCTCACCATGCCATGTCTCCCCTTTTTAAATTTCAAAATTTTCATGCATAAATATGAAAAGATGGCCAATGTACTCATGTCCCCTTCCAAGTTGCCAATATGTCACATCTTGTCTCCTTGATGTGACATCTTATATTTATTTCTTAATAACTTAATTTATGTACATATATATTATCCTAAACATTTTTTATCTTAACTAAGAATGTTTACAAATATTTAAATGTTGTTTCCAAATATAAACTAAGGTCATGGTATTTCAAAAAACTTTTATACGATGAAACGTCGAAATTCAGAAAACGGTTTCCGGTCATATTTTCTGTTTTCCATTGAACTACATATTTTTTAAACAATTTTGAAAACTATTTAACCATCATTATTTATTATTTAAAAGAGTTTTATTTTTTTATAGAACCTATGTATTGAATATTTAAAATTAACTAAATATTCGCAAATCAAAGCAGTGAAATCATGGGTCGTTACATTATGTATATTTGGTTTTCATTTTCAATTCTGTCTTCATTTGTGAATTTATTCTGTTATTTACCTCTTTGGCTTCGCTTAGTACAGCTAACTTGCTATATAACATATGTACACATTGGTTTATATTGCACCATCTTTGTAAATTTTCTGTGTAAACTAAAGAGTTCCATTACATGCACAAGGTGCTTCCATTTCAGCATATCCTTCTTCTAGATAATTTCTGCACTTTGTTTCTTTCTTTTTATTTTAGTTTTTCGAAATTAAAGTTTTAAGTTTTTCCACAATTCCACTTTACTTTGATCATTCTTTTTTTAATATACTTATTATTCTTCTTTTTCACTTTTTTGGAAAATTCATCAATAAAAGTTGCTTCATTGTTGGTTATATGTAGGTATGCAACAAAGGTTATGATTATATTTAGTGCTATAACACGAAAAGTCGTTACATTTTAAAAAATATGTAAATTCTTACATGCAATTGAAACTTATTTTACATCATTATTTGAAATAAAAGAAATACTGCATTTTATGCTAAGATCCCACCTAAAATGAGACGTTGACGATTCCGGTTTCAATTAGAGCCTATACGACATATGCTTCAATCAGGTAATAGCTCAATTTACAACCAAGGAATGTTGTATATTTCTTACCAAATTAAACTGTCTTTGCTTTTTACTACCTAGTTTGATATTTTCTCGACAAACACTTGTTATCTTCAAATTTTGCACACTATATTGTTTTATGAATTTTATGATTGATTTTTACTTTTTAACACTAAAATGGTTTAAATTTGATATACAAGATTTATACCGAAATGTTTTGCATCAGAAGAAGAAACAAAGCGTGCATTGTACATATTATTGTTCATCTTGAAATAGAAAATGCATAATGCTACTTTTAGGAAGTGTTGAGGTTAGTGTAAAAGGCCTATTTGCCTAAATTAAGTAGTTTCTATCAGTATTTGGTCATCTTACTTTTTTGTTAGTCTCATAATGCTTCCATAATTTATATAGATGCTCCATGCATATTAAAAGAAAATATCAAAATCTTATTTGACATGTATATGTCTTATGTGTCCATATTTTTGTGTATACAAGATGTCACATATTTAGCAATTAAATATCGTTTTCCTTGGTCATGGTCGATTAAAATTACTTTGGCAGTGAACTAGGGAGTTTATGATTTTGTTGTGATGGAAGTTTTAGATATCATGAATTTGGAAGAGTTGATTGGCTAATGAGAGGCAAGGCTATTCTATTTTAACTTAAGAAGGAGGATCGGATGGTCTTAAGTCAGGCTTATTAGGAGTTGGAAGAAATAAGATGATGAGTAATTGATAATATTTGATTATCAAATTCTTTTAATGAGCCTAGGGAGATAACTTTGCTAGCGGTTAATTATTGTTTATGATTACACTTAGTCAACTGTGTTTTTTTGCTTAAATTCTTTCTTACATACATTCGTTGGGAAAATAAAGTAATATTTTAGTTTATAGATGATATTTGCTATTTATCCTTAAGTTTCAAGTTTCATTGGCGTTGCTTTATTTGCTTATAATTAGCTTTCAACCCTTTATTATGGCATATATTTTGTTATTATCAATTATGTTTATATGAATTATACTTGCATAGGTTCAATGTAAAGAATATTCGATTACCAAGGGTATTCTCAATACCATTTTTGAGAGTTTAAGTTCAGGAATGATATTTCTCAAACATTTTTGCTTTCTAAATATAATTAATGGTTAATGTTGATGTAGTGCCATGTTAGGTTTATGTCACACAATCATGTATTGTTCTGTAGCATGCTCTTAGTTTTGTTTATATTTTACAGAGCTAGATAATGTATAGCATAGACAAAATTGCTTACAATTTTTGTTAATTTCAAATAATGTTTTCGTTTCGCTTTCTTCTAACTATAAAGGTATTATTTTCAAAATAAATTATGTACCTTGGCATTTGCACGGAGAGTTTTTTAACCTAATAATAATTTGTTTCCTTGGAAAATGATTACTTTTCTTGAAAATTAATTTTCTTTTCATTACTTTGCACCTAAGTTTCCTATGCTACACCAAAACCTGATTAGATTTACAATGATAAAAAAGAGACTGTTTTACATAGGAATTAATGATATTTGTTGAATTAAAATTATTTTTATTGGATCTGATGTTTTGCTCCTTGAGTTTTTCTAGTTTTGTAGTTGTTTAAGATTTCAACTTTTTGATACTATTTTAATTTTAATGCAGATAACTAAGTTGAAATATGGGGAAAAAAACTTAATTTTGATGCAGATACGTATTTGTAGGAATTAATATGAATGATGACCACCTACTATCATGAATATTTTCAAGTACTTGAAATTGTTGAAAATGTGATTCTGAAGGATCGAACCATTAGCTATGCAGATAACTTTGGGTTTGTTTTACTTGCTAATTACATTGTTGAAAAGTGGATATGGAAAAGCACTTAATTGATGGATGAATAATATTATATGGATACTTACATAATTTTTTCTTTTGTAGTAGAGTTTGTTACCCTTTGAGTTCCATGGTGCTAGCATAGATGTTTTCCATGAAGGTAGTTGCTTCTTTAAACTTGAGTCCCAAAGTATATATGTTGGGTAGGTGGGCGGCAACAACCAGATGTTGATGGTCATAATGGTTCAAGATAGAGGATTCTATAGAAGTTGAAGGTTCATCGTGTTTTAGGGACTAGAAGATGGTGGTATGTTGTGTGCATCTAGGATGTATATCTCATGCGAAAATTTAACTCAAAAGTGAAAAATGATTAAAGGTGTATTTTGATGCAAATTTAGGAGGTTTCCATGTACTCTATTTCTGCATAAACTTATTAACTTATTCATTGTATAAACATGTTATTTCTTGCAGTGGTGAAGAATCGATTAGGTTATGAATATTAGAACCATGGTCCAATTTGTTTTTGTGATGAAAATAAATGATTACTTCATTCGCTCCTCAATGCATGATAATTGATATGTTTATATACTCATGTTCTTTTCTAACATGAGCTCCATTAGTCACAGTGTTACTCATCACACATGTACTTTACTATTTTGAAGTTTTCCATAGAAGGATAAACTATAACTTAGCTGTTGGATTATTCAGGTGCTTTGAGGGGTGAAATTCTGACAAATGCTGATGTTTGCTATATATGATTGTGGATATGGAAGAAAAAACCCGAGGTTTCTATTTCCACCAATTTAAAATTTTAAAATTTTGGTTGTGAAAATTCCATTCTAATTCATTATAAGTTTTGAACCTTTTCAGTATATTTTCTATATAAATATATTAATATAACTTATAAATAAAATGCACGGTGTGTTTATTTGAATTTGAGCATGTAGTTTTGGATATAGTTAAATTTGGATTGATCGAATTGGATAAAGATACAATTTTCACTTGATTTTGATATCTATATGATGAAATATTATTACATAAGATTCTAATCCGTTAATGTTTATACTAATTTTTCTTAGATAATAATATGATTTTTCTTCTTAGTACTCAAACTTGAGTTTTGTTCGAATTCTATTTCACTCCCTACAGAAATTGGGATAAAATCACAAGAATTTTGGTGAACATAACAGTTAGTTCTCTCATTAAGTTGTAAACATGAAAGTAGGGAGAAACACATACCTCCATGTTTTAAGCCACTATATTCATATTTGCAATCTAGAGTACCACCGATCTTAATTTACACATTATATAGTCTGTAGGCGGCAATTTCAACACAGTGTTCAATTTTTTATCACTTATGGTTTAATTAAGATTCATTTGCGGAAAGCTACACTAATTTAATGGATTTCAATTTAACTTACCAATAATTAACAATTGGGTAGAAATTGTTGTTTTTAGCTTTCGTATGTACGTATGATTGACGATCCTTTTCAAATTTTCATCCATCCAACACCTCAATATTTTACATTATTTCATCATTTAATTTCAAGGAAAGTTTGTAAGAAATTTTTTGGCAAAATTTAGATTAAAATAATAACCACAAACATTAATCAACTTGCTTCAACACATTAATATGACATGAAACCAGATGCGTAGCACGGGTTCGCACTAGTTTATATTGTATAAGTTTTATTATTATATAACTTTTATATTTTATTTAACTTATATAAAATTTTATGTAAAACATTACATTAATTAATCTTATTTGCTTAATTTAATTAATTAACACTTTAATCAATTATTATATTATTCGATTGTAACATATTATATTGAATATATACTATAACTTTTATAGTAATGCACATATATCTTTTATATATATAATATGTGTGTGTATGTGTGTATATATCTGTGTGTGTATTTTAATTTATTAATTAACATTTATTTAATTAAATAATTTTAGTTAAATTTTATTAATTTCGAAAATTCTTTGACACACACATGTATACTCATATTGTCTTAAATAATTCAGGACAACATAACATATATCATTATACACAGATATATATATATATATTATACATGTATATATATTTAATTAATTAATTCATTTATTTTATTAATCTTATTAATAAATAATATTATCAAAGTTAATTTTATAAAATTTTCAAATATTTTGAAAAATTATATTATAACTCGTACAATATGTGTTTATTTTTACTTTAACTTTTAAATTTAAAATTTTTATTTAGTTTTCAAAATAATTTGGAAATCTATATTATAACATTTATAATATTTTTCTTATTTTAAATTTAACTTCTAAATTTAAAACTTTTATTTTAATTTTAATTTTTTTTTTGAAATTATCCTAAGGCCCAATTCAAATTAGGCCTTTTCTATTAGGGATATCCTTCGAGCTTACCTCATCCTTTAGGGCTAGGTCAGTAGTCAGGTAGGGCAGAATACTTGATTGCCCAAACCCAACCTTAGACATTAATTTTCTAGACACTCTACTATATGGGAAGACATTAATAAGCTAGCCCTAATATCGCTAATTTAATCCGCATATGTTATCTGGCTCTAATACCATTGTTGGAATAGGGCTAGCACACAACGGGGTACTAAGGTAAATTTCAAATTTTTTAACCTTTTCGGATCATTACTGGGCCTATAAAGTCTAAGTTTATTTAGATCTCATCTAAATTTATTTTAAATAAAACCAATATTATATTTAATTTTAAAAATAAAGTTTTATTTATTGTTATATCGTACTGTATTATATAATATATGTATCGTATAAACATATATGTGTACGTATACATGCAGGCGCAACATAATAGGGTATACGTAGTTTAACTTGCCCGAATATAGATGTTTGGATTTACACCGCAATGGAAATGTTAGTCTCTATGTATACATAAGTGCTGTCAATTTATATATTTTTATATATATGTAAAGTGTGTATGTTATATATACAATATCATATGTTATTAATATTAGTTGCAAAGTGTAAAATACTGTAAAATAATACATATATGTATGTATGTATGTATACATTAAATAAAGATTATTTAATGTAATAAATTAATTTTATATATTTACAAGTGTTTTAAAACAACTTTAAATTTATCGTAATAAATTAATTATAATATTCATATATTTATACATATATATACTTAAAATGTATTTTGACATTTATATAATAACGTATATATATAAGTTTTTTAATATATGTATATATATTTATTAATTAATGTTTAAATGTTAATATATATATATATATATATTAACATATATATACATACATGTGTGTGTATATATATATATTCGGTAAAAAAAATTAATTGCTCTCAGCAGTATAAGTCTGTGTACAAAATATTTGTTTATATTACAGTAATTAAATTATATGTTATATAATTTTAAATGCATTTATTTCAAATACATATTTGTAAATATAAATTTAATTTAATTAAATAACATTTATTTATTTATGATTTCTGAACTCTACAAATATTTATGTGCAAATATCTAGGAAATAAAGCTTACATTATGTTATACTTATATTGTATACATTATCCATGTATTAAAACAATTTAATTACATACATATATATACACACTAAATTCGAAAATAAAATAATTATTTTTATAAAACTGGCCATGAGCCATATGATAATCTTTTTATGTAAACATATATACATATATGACCATCGTATGGTGGCAGCACTGACAAATAAAGATTCATGATATGGATTCCTAACTAAAGCATATATGATATATATATATATGCGTGTGTGTGTGTGTGTTTTTATGTGTTTTTATAAGAGAATACACCATTTTCAATTGCCTAGAAGATGCACATTGAAATAAAGAATTTGAACTCCTTGAATTTAATCTTGTGTCCAGAAGTTGCAAGCTCTCGAACACAACTACCCCCGACAATCGAATCGACTTAAATTTGATGTTTAAAATGCTTTAATGATTAGAGGAAGGGGGTAAAGATTTTTGTCCAAAAATATGATGGAGGAGGGGATTAAATAAAGGAGATCTAAGAGAGTAAAAAGTGGATCTAGATCCGTTTATTTCTCTTACAATTTCTCCCTTTCTTTTAATCCAAACCCCCTTTTACCACATCAAACAAGGTCGGCCTCTCCATGCTCCACCAACTACCGAAAATAACAAGCCCCATATGGGTCTTAAAATCATTTCAAGCCCAAACAATATTGACACATTTAAATCCAATTTAAATGCATACCGATATCATATATCGATTAGTGTACTTATAACTATTACATATACGCACATTTAATATTAATCGATAAACATCAAATAAAATATTATAATTAATATTTCATAAATATTAATCAATTTAGTTAATTTATAGAAATTATAATTTAATTAAATTGGGTGGTAATATGAGTATTCAACGTTTCAGTTATGTGACTCTTGGGTGTAAATTTAGTCAGCAATTTATATCGAACAATTCGAATATTAACATTCACGAGTCACTTAGTTGGTGGTGTGACGTCATGGCCAAATTATCACTTACTTGGCATTGGTAAAATCTAATTTTACTTTATTAAGCGTTACCCGGTAGTCGCAATTACCTACACCAATTCTCTTCTTTAAAACTATATCGCATTGGGACATATCGAATTTGGTAATGGTCAAAATTCCAATATAGTCCACATTTAACTTTATAATCCAAACACAAAAGTTTTGGTTCAATAATAACGATTATTATTAACCTTACTGCTCTAACCCAAGAATTTGACTTTGAGTTGACTTCAGTTGACCGTAATACTAACCTTATATAATTGAGAAGATGAATCCTCTATTGAATGGTGTTTCACTTCCAATACTTCTACTCGACCCAACTATAGTCGTTCGGTGAACGTCGTGCCATGATTTAACTATAACTAAAGTGTAGCATCCACATTGAAGATCAACAGCATTCTCAAGTCGAGAAAACTATGTAATCCCTTGGAGCCCCCGGCAGTTATGAGTAATACACTGTTCAACATTTGAAAAGTGTTACATACTCTGGTCCAATGGATTTATCAATATCCAGTCTCGATACATCTTGACTATGAATATTTAAAATGGTAGGTTTATTTTATTGTGATAAATCACTCATGATTGCAATACATTGCAACTACTATAAAAAACATATTATTTATGGATTTTCTATTAAATATACCTTTAATTAAATTAATCGATTAATATAACATATTATATCAAGTGTATAATAGAAAGAAAACACCTTTAATTTCGAACAAGATTAGCTATCGAGCTAGATATACGTACCAATTACATAATTCCCCTATGGCGTACCCCTGACTCTATCAATAAAAGCTTGATGCTCAAATCATCATTTATATGGCAACAAATAAATTATTGCAACTAAATAAACACGGTAACATCTCCGCTTTGTTTAAGATATGCATATCCATATATGCAATATTATTTTGAACAAATCTAAACATGTGTTTTCCTTTTATTATATTTATTTTCTCTAAATGTGATTTTGTATCACAAACTATATAGTTAATATTGGATATATCGCTGATATATCGTTGATATATCTCATATTGCCCCTAAGACGATACTTTTTCAAAATATCGCTTGAAATATCGTTGTCGATATACCGCTCCGATATTTAGTGTGAAATACCCGATATTTTGTAAGAATTTCATTTTTTGTTGTATATGTTGGAGAAAATGTATTTACAAATAAATACCTTCACATTCTCGGTATTTTTTGTGTAATGGTGAATGACAATATCTAGACCATATTAGAAATCCCAGTGAACTAATTTTTCAGTTTTAACCCTACAGCTTTAGTCTTCTTCATTAGTCTTTTGATAAAGAAAAATCTATTTATTCCATTATTTTATATGTCTTATTTTTAGTGAAGAGTTTACAACTAAAAAAAGATCAAGAAAGAGCTACTTTTCTATTTGGTTGCATTCTGTTCACCTTTTCTACTTAGTAAGTTAGCTTATGAAAATTAATTTTATTAGTTATTATCATGTAATAAAAACTAAAAGTTGAAGAGCAGTAAGTTATATATTTAATATATTGATAAGGAATGAACTAAAGTAGTAATTGATATCGAATCAACATTGCTTATTCGATAAATTAAGTGAAAACGAAAATGATGAAACTATAAATATAAAAAATTTGGAAAAGTAATATAGATGATTGGATGACTGAAGAAACAACGAATATAGTATAAAAATAAAGAAAATAACAAAGATGTATGGTATACGAATTTGTCAGTTTTAATGAGCCTATATTATGATTTGTATCTAATAAAATGTCTCGGTAAATGAATTGTAATCTATAAACTATATGCAGTCAATATTTGATAGTAATTTGGCATTATTTATCCAATTATTTGAAAACTTAACATCGATATAACATTACAACATAGTATAATATCGTTTATAACATGTTCTACACATTTTTGATATTATCCCAAATTATCATAATATTTTAAACTATCTCATATCGGTATTTGACCGATACATAACTGATACCGATATTAACTACTTAGATAAAAAATCACAACACTTTACCTTGATGCAAAATTACATCACTCCAATACATACTCAATCTCCACCTTAACCTAAACACATAACTTTGTATATCCTTTAATCAAATATGTATCCACGATCCATTCAAAAAATTTGCAGTTTTATAAAGGCCTTAATGCAGCCTTTATGAATCTCTTTTGCATGCTCCACCTTGATTCAAACAAATGTGTTTCTTCAACTCCAATTTAGGAAATTCCTATACCGCCCAGCGTTTCTCCAAGCAACCTGTATATATTATTGCTTCCTTGCATGTAGAACCTCCCTGTTTGCTTTTGACACTCTTGTAACTCCACCTTAAGTTGAATAGTTGCAACCAATTTCTTTCAATTGTACTACCGAAATAAAATTCTTCTTAATTTCTAGAACATGCCTGACTCCCATGCGTTTTTTAATCAAACATCCTCAACCTAACTGAGCCTAAGCCGTTAGCATGCGCATCTCTACCATTAGAGTATTTCACCTTATCATTTTGCTCTTTATAATCAATGAACGCATCCTTTTGTTTGCATATATAGAAACATGCACGCGAATCAAGCACAAAGTCTACTTATTCCTCATCAAAGTTTTCCTCATCATCTATATATATATTTTTTGGTCTTTTTCCATTGCACTACTATAAAACAGGTCATTTGCTTCGGTCATTACCACCATGTTGCTTTGGTTTAATGACTGAAGCAAATGAAGACGATGCAAAATGCCAACGTCTATTGCTTCGATTGTTGAACCGAAGCAAATGATGTCTTTTGCTTCGGTCGTTTGGTAACAACTGAAGCAAATAACACTCATTTGCTTCAGTCTTTCCTTGATGACCGAATCAAATGATGTCTTTTGCTTCGGTTGTTCATTGACGACCGAAGCAAATGTTAGCTGAAGCAAAAAAAATGATGTCGTTTTAGGGTTTAAAAGCTAAAACGGTATCAAATTTCATTTAAAAATATTATACAACCAAGTTAAAGCAAAAAAAATACATATTATACTGGATAAATAGAAATCAAATAAATACTATACTAGAAAAATAGAAATAAAATAAAGTTATTGCTTATAGGCCAGAATCCACAATGAGCTATTGAGCTTATGAACAAAGGTGCAGAAATTAAATAAAATGTGCTGCAACAAAATTTCAAATCATAAATTATCATCATCCTTGACAAATTTCAATAAACATCTTAAAATTGAAAGTTCGAAATCTAGATTGTTTTCTATGTTATATTTAATCGCCATCGGACCTTTCAGTAAAAGGATTGCATATACACCTCATTTTTTGTACTTCCTAAATCCAGTGCACTTCCCGGTTTCAACATAATGTTTCAAATTTAGCAAAGGAGCAACTTCATACTTCTTAAATTTCAAGCACAACCTGTACAAATGAAATGAATCAACATTCAACTCAAAACAAACTAGCCAAAAGCTCGAACCTAATAACATCCAATTCCCAACGATAGATGATGAACATGATATAATACCCTCTCCCACTATCCAAAACACTTCAACCAATAATAAGCAAGTAGCTTTAAGCGGTTTCCTGCACAACAAATTCCAACCAAATATAGATGATCAGTTCAACTCAAAGCATGACCCCTGACAAAAGCAAATACTGTAAAGGAACTCAAAGTAAATCGAACTGGACAACAACAATGTGACTGATACATCAAAACATGCACAAATAGTATCCCCTCTCAATGATATATCTAGTGATTCCATAGTCAACTAACCAAAAGCCAATCTAACGTGCAATAATCAAGCTCCAGGTTTCCCCCTTTGAAAAATAAAATTCAGAATGAAATTAGTAATTATGTAATAAGTGATCTTGAAGCAAACTCACATTAAATCTCTTACCTTCACTTAACGCCCCCTCCTCACCTCATTTTGCCTCTACCAACTACCTTAAACCCTCTGCTTGTAGTGAATGATGATCTGAATGGCATTATTCAACAATCTGATCAAGGTTCAAAAGCCAAAAAGAAGAGAAATAAAAAGAAAGCAACTTCACCTACAACTAGCAGTGATGAAATGGTCCTGAATGAAGACTTAGATAATAGTACAGTATACACCAATTTGATACTGTTCTATCAATGAAGATAAAAACCACTTTATCCTCCTCCTAAAGACTTACAAGGCACAATGTCTATCTTCTGAGCCTAGCTAATCAAAATGTTAGTACATAACATTGGTGCATAGAGAAAATATGCAATCTTACTTTATGTAAATGGGAAAAACCAAATATGCATTCATACTCTACGGGACCTTTTCTTTTTCAAAATGCATACTATTGTGGACCATCAGGCTATGGGGTTAATGTATGATATGTAACTTTAGTAAGCAATTATACATCCAAGTTATGAAAATCAATGAAAAATAGAAATTAAATGTTTTTTTTTATCTTTGATCAAATTTTTTTAACTATAATTGAAAAATAAAGCAAAAATGTAGCTCTAAAGAAGTGAGCAAAGTTGGAAAAAAATACGTATTTGAACAGATTTGCAAAAGGAATGATAAGGCTACAGGGAATATATTCATGTGCATTTGGATGAAGTAAACGAGCGGATCACTGTGATTAGTACTTTGTAGTAAATTAATATTCATGTGCAAATTGGAAGTGCACTGAATTACCTTTCTATGTTATATTCAATCTGGATTGCTTATACACCTCATTTGCTTAATTGTTCAAACTCTTAGGCCAGCTTACATACTAAGAACTGCATACAAAAGGTTACATATTTCCTCCATGACATGTATACCTATAATTCATCTATAAATGTCCAAAATAAACAACGACCAATATGCATCCAATAGAATAAGCATGCAAATGACATTCAAAATAAGGTTCATTTTAAAGTTATAAAATGTTATATTTAATAAGACACAGCATTCATTTATATATACATAAGCATCAAATTTAGACCTAAAGCTTATAAATGAATATAATAATTATTTATATTTATTTTTACTTTTTAAAGTAAATAATAATTTTTTCCATATCATAAACATATCCCAAAAATAAGCTTTTCTAATTTAAAACTAAGAAAACTATTTTCTTTTTTATATAAAAAAATTACATACATACCTTTTTTTTAATACCGAAGAAAAAAATTCTTTTCATGATGGACCTAAATAGGCCTAGCCTAACTACCATAGTGGGCTATAGGCCCACTTATTCTCACATGCACAACATCTCACCTGCTTGCGCAGGTGAGTAATTGATGTGCCTTAGGCATAAGAACAAAGAAAATGATGTTGTGCCTTTGGCATAACAAAGCCTATTTCGGATCATGTGCCCAAGTTATGCCATAAAGAGTCACCTGTATACCAAATATATCATGTTAATAAGTTAATTTATTATTTATATTTTAAATATGAAAGTAAGTTGAATTGGTCGACGTATATAATCGAAGCAAGCAAGGCAATACAAAGTACCCCCTGTCTCCAATATACGGGTTGATAAGCGAGAGCATCACAGTCTATTGAGTGGATAAAAATAATAATATGATTCACAAAGATAACACTTTGAAATTTCTTTTATAGATTTTTCATTTTAAGCAATCCCTACAAAATCATGTTTTTCTTGATTATAAAAATCCTTCTTACAATTTTTTCATGTTAATACAGAAAATTGTAGTCAAAATTAAACCATATTAAAATAACTCAAATAAAAACAAACATGATCACTTTTATTTAAATGTAAATGCACGCTATTACAAATAGCATCAGTATAAATGATCATAATGGTCTATGTTTATGAACAATTTTAGAAGTGGTCTAAATGGTTAAAATGTTTTGCAAAGTGGCTTGAACAAGTTTAATAAATTTGAAAGAGAACCTGAGAAAAATAGAGCCATTTCAAACCGTCATCGGAATTTCCAAAAAGTGATTCTTGTTAAATCCAAAATTGGACTTCAGGTACTGTTGGAATAATAGTTTCAATATGTTCACACAACCATGAATCAACATGAGTATCATTTACACCTTCAACGTTTTTGTGTACAGTTTAAGAACAAAAGCACTTTTTCTAATCAATATGACACTGCTAATGCCATTCATCCCAACTTATAGAAAAACAAAACTAGTGCTATGCATTTGAGCAATTTACTACAACCAAACAACATAAAAAATACATGTAAACAAACTTGAGCTTGATAATGTAAGATGCTATAAATATTATGTGAGAAGGGAATACATGGATGTAATCACGGAAAATGTATCCTTCGTTGAATTCTAACGATCAGTAAAGAATGACTGAAATTGTTAGATGATTACGTGGGATGGTAGATTTTGTACTGATTGTCTCCATAAGAAATATTTTCATGTAAATTACTTAGACAATCAATAATGTTGTCGAAACCTGCAATAACGTAAGCTATTTTTCAAACGTTGCTTCATTCTGTGGCATGGTCATACTATATTGTTTACTGCTAACATGCAAATAAAATTTAATTAAATCGGCTTACCTCGAATATCCATTCCTTAGGAAGAAAGCATACAAGTATATTTCCTAATACAAATGATGCAAAAAATAGCCCGGTTATTAATCCAAATGCAAAAGCTCTTTGATCTGATTCCACAACATCCGCCTATTCAAAATGCCAGAAGAATATTTATATAACATGTATACAAACTGATGTATATATAAAGATCTATGTATTTATATAATATGTATACAAACTAATCATGTGCATACAAATGGAGCATATAAACTGATCATGCATATGTATCCACCTACATCGATAGTTTTAAACTACAAATCAAAGAAAGGCATGATTACCCATCGCTACATAATTATTTTCTTGCTACATACTTATAAATAAATACACATTAATGCATTAACAATATGAAGCCACCTAATGTACATATACTTTGTTCAACCCTGAACAAAATTCCACTAACTAGCTTCAAACTCAGACATCAATTATACACCCTTGACTAACTACATACATAAAATAATTAAAAAACAACAGCACTTTCAAGTTTAAAGTATTTACTTATATGGTCAACCATTCTTATTAGAGTCACAATTTCAAGTTTTTATGGAATCAGCAACCTAAAATAGACTTCAAAGTTACACCATATTCATTTATATACATTACTATTTATACAGTATAAAAGGTTGAAGGCTCATTGCAACCTGAATATGCATTGAAGCTGGTCGCACTTATTGATACAATATAGCAGTATGGATTAATAAGTTTTTTGTGCATTTAAGAATTATTGGATGATCATTTAATAACCAATTTGAATTTGAGAAGGACTCATAATTAACAAAAAAATCCTGAAATCACCGCATACTCTAATCAAACTAAATGTTTATATATGGACTCATATTCGTACAAAGTTAGAACTAGTAACACGAAGATTCAATTAAATTAAAAGTCTGACATGTTAAAATAACCATTATATATATATATATATCCGTGTGTGTGTGTGTGTGTATAACACGTATTAACACCATCATTTATAATCTTCTATAAAGTATTAACACCATCATTTATCATGGGATATTCATCAAATTAACGAAATTAATTGACCAAATTAAAATAGGGTTTCTATGTAAAATCGAGCAGGTTAATAAAGAAAACTCTATCTAATAAACTTAAAAGTAGTTTAGGTAACCCATGCTAAATAAATGTGTTGTTCTGTAAGTATATACCTGCAATTTCAACAATAAGGTTTCAGTCGTCGAAAAGTAGAGAAGTCATCGACGCCTAAGGATAGGATAGTAGCAAAGTCGGCGGGCAGCAGTGGAGTCAACGGAGGAGGCAGCAGCTGAGTCATCAAAGGAGGCAACAGTGAAGTTAAAGGATGGGATGGTGTGGTTTCTTTTAGGGAAAATGAAATTTAGGTTTAGAGAGGAGAATTAAATTTTCAGTGAAACAAAGAATGGAGCTAGCGGCAAGGTGAAACCTTAAGGATATTTTTGGTTGGAGGGAGGGTCGCGATGGTGAAAAGAAGTTGGGTTGCAATGATGGAGTTGTTGGTACCGGAAAATTTTGGTTGAAGGGAGGGACGCGAGTTCGATTGAGGAGGAGGCCAAGGAGGCGGTGCTCAAGGGTGGATCGGTTGTCATGGGGTCAACTGAGAAGGCGGCGAGAGGGAACGGAGGGAAGTGATAAGTGGACATTAAGATTTTAGGGCTTAGTCTTTCTAAAAAGGGGAAAGGGAACAAAGCAGGGAGGGTAGAAAAGGATCAAAGCGAGGGAGGTTAGAAAAGGAATGAAGTGGGTTGGGGCCCAAAAACAGCTTCAGATCCAATAAAAATAAATTACATTTGCTTTGGTTCTTAAGGAACCGAAGCAAATAAACATATTGCTTCGGTTGTAAAGACCACCGAAGCAAATAGACCTATTGCTCCGGCACATTTTCTTTGGTTCTAAAAGACAACCGAAGCAAATTGCATTAGTTGTATTGTCTGTTGCTTTCCATGTGCCAATTGCTTTGTAGGTTAAGGAAGAACCGAATCAATTGGTACTATTTTCTTCGGTTGTTTATACAACCAAAGCTAATGAGGCAAAGCAACATGCTTATTTTGTACTAGTGTTGCCTTCGGTTTTTTCTTATGTCTTTTTGGCTTGTAGCAATATTTCAGTAAATGACCCGCTTTTTCGCAATCCTTGCAAGATTCACTTCTTTGATATGGTTCCTATTTTCCCTTCCTTCATTAACCCTTCCCTCCATTAAGTTCATTTTCCTCATCACCCCATTAAGAAGGCTACTAACCACCAAACCCTTTGAAATAACTCCATCCAAATTTGAGTTGTTTAATATAACCACACGTGTTTCCCTACTTTTTGGCAATGAATTCACCTACATTAAGGGTTGTGCCTCATCGTCAACCTTGTAATTCACAGTTATCAATTGAATGACAATTGTTTGAAAGTTATTAAGATACTTTCATTGACCCACATTCTTTAAACTTCAGATATACCAACCTTCTCATAAGTAAAGACTTGTTCATTGCAGAGTTCTTTGCGTAAATTCCTTCCAACTTCTTCTAGATTACACAAGAAGATGTCCCATTAGTCACAATATGAAACACCATATTCTCCAAAAAAACATCGAATATCCATCACAGCCTTTTTATCTTATATTTTCATTTTATATCTGTTATACCTTTAGTTCTCTCTTCTTTGTTCTCCAATGGTTAGTGAAGATCATTAAGATATAGACAATCCTCTATCTTCAGCTTCCATAAACCCAAATTTCTCCCATTGAATGTTTCAACGGTGTTACTATTTACACATACCTAAACACTTACTAACGCCACTTAAACATGTCATAAGATTAATGCATAAAAATTAATTTAAAACCCACCTTAAACTTAGAAGATGATTTAGAAGTAAACCTGATTGGTTATCCGTAATCGAGCAACGTAAAAAAAATCTCAAACATAAATTTTTTAATCCTCTCAAACATCGATGGCGGAAGAAATAAGTTGAACAACATAAGTAAAAATATATTGTCAATTTCATATTAGGAGTTGATGGGTTAAGGCACTTAATTATATTTAGAATATGCATGTAAATCAATATATGTGTGACCCCATGATGTAACATCCTAGAATTTTATCGTTTTAATTCTAAATATTTAATTAATTTTCAATATTTAATATTTAATAATTGGTTTTTAAGGTTTAAAAACTGATATTCAAATATAGAAATTTTATTTAAAATATTTGAATTTAATAATAATTGAATTTAATAGCCTCATTTAATTCCCTTTTGTTAATAAATAATAATGAGAAAATTTATTTGTTAATAAAATGACATGATTTTCAATAACGTATTTTTAATTTATTTAATTGATTCATTTTATCGATGAGTTGAAAACTCGATTTCCATAGATATACTTTGTAGGATTCGGGATTATTTCCATTAGGTCCGGATGGTCCGAGCGAGCCAGAAAAGTATAAGCATCGATATATTTCGACTGTTTGATTCAGACTTAGAAGGCCGAGTTCAGTTCGTAAAATTAAGCAACTCAAAAGGTTAACATGTGTATATGTTGGAATTAGGTCCCGAAAATAGTTCCATTAAGTTTAGAATATGGGTATTTGGCTACGAACGCCAGTAAGCACGCCTCGATTGAAGTTCGTAAAATTTCGAACGTGAATAGTGTCGGTTGGAATTTCTATATAAGGACCCCCAAACTCATTTCATTTGCCCAAACTAGAGAAAACCCTAATTTTATAACCTTAGCCACCGAAAATAATAAACTTCATCCAACGGCCACCAATAAACGGAGCCGCTAGATGTCGTTTCAGCTGAAGGTCCTAACTAAGGAAATGTTCGGCTAGGTGTGTTGGGCATGATGACCGGTTGGATCGTTGTTTGAAGGAGCAAGGCGGTGGGAATCTTGGGTTGATCGAAGTTTGGGAAATAGGTTCGCAGGGAGCATCAGGCGTCAAGGTGGATCATGGTTGGTCGCGTGGGGTCCGCCGTGGCCTGGGAAGTCTCTGGTGGTGGTGCGGCGGCGTATGGAGGCCCGTGGCGGCGGTGATGGTCGAAGAAGCAGAGGTGCCTGGGTTTGATTTTGTGCAGTCGAGTTTAGACGAAGATGGATTAGGGTTATTAATCGGGTAATTAGGGATTAATGATGTAATTGATAAATTAATTATATTATTTAATTCCTAAATCTTATTATACCCTTAACTATTTCATACGAGGTCGAATTTGAACACGACGAGTTGCATTGTACTCGTATCGTCATTAGCTACATTCTGGAATTGGATTGGTGAAGATTGGAGCTTATAGAATTTCAAGCTAAAATCGAATGCTCGTTCGATTTCAGTTCGAACCACAACGCTTCGGCGGTAACTGGAATTTCGGTGAGTTTACTCACCTTTAATTAAACTATATAGTATATGTGATGCTATAAATTATTGTTGAATGCTTGATGATAGTTTATATTGTTGTTTGATTAATGGTTTAGATTGGATTCCAATTTTGGAAAACGGATGATATGAACCCTTTTGACTATATACTGTCTATAACCATTGTTTTGCAGGGAACATTAGTAAAGAGACCCTATGGGGTTTCTCCCCAATATAAATTTTATTTACATCCTTATGCTGCTTATATTGATGTTCAGTCGAAATTAATTGTGATATTATATTTAAATTGTTTAAGTGTCGTTATAGCAATTTTCGCTATACCAACATTTACTAAATATCATCTCCCTAAAACCTTTATGTGTGTAGTTTTGAGGTTGTATTTTCACAAAATAGATATTTCAATTCATTAATCATTTTGATTGACGATATTTAAATTAGTTAATCATTCTAATTAATGATGTTTAAAATTTGTCAAATCATTTTAACTAATAATGTTTGAATTTAATTAATCATTTCGATTAATGATATTTGAATTTAATTAATCATTTTAAGTAATGATATTTTTATTTAATAAATCATTTTAACTACAGATGTTTTTAAATTTAGTTAATCATTTTAATTAATGGTATTTGAATTTACTTAATCATTTTAAGTAATGATGTTTTAAGTTAATAAATCATTTTAACTAGAGATGTTTAAATTTTATTAATAATTTTGATTAATAACGTGTCAATTTAATAAATCATTATAATTGATGATATTTGGATTTAATTAATAAATTTAATTAAAGATGTTTGAATTTAATTAATCCATTTTAGTTGATGATATTTGGATTTGATGAATAATTTTAATTAATGGTGTTTGAATTTAATTAATGATTTTAACTAATGATATTTGAAGTTAATTAATCATTTTAATTAATGATTTTTAATTTTTAATTATTCATTTAAATTAATAATGTTTGGAGTTAATAAATCATTTTAGTTAATGATGTTTTAAGTTAATTTAACTGATTTAGCAAATGTGTTTAAAGTTAATTAACAAATCTAAAAAAGAGTTTATAGTAAATTAACTTATTTAGTAATGGTGTTTTGAAGTTACTTAACTGATTCAATAAAGGTGTTTTAAAGTTAATTAACTGATTTAGTGTTTTAAAGTTAATCAACTAATTTAATAAGGATTTTTAAAGTTAATCAATTAAATTAATAAAGGTGTTTAGAGATAATTAATTGGTTTGTTAAAAGAAGATAATAGATTTGATTTATTATCCTTCGGGATAATTAATGTTGTTTTAAATTTATAAAAAGGTTTTAAATTTGATTTAGTTTCTTTAGGGAAAATTAATGTGGTTTTAAAGTTAAGGATTTTATTAATTATCCTTCGGGATGATTAACATTTGTTTTAGTTTATAAAAGTAATTTAAATTGGTTAAATTATCTTTCGGGATAATAAATTTTGTTTTGAATTTATAAATGGTAGTTTATAAATGAGAAATCCTTTAAAAGGAACTGTTTAAAAATAAAACTAAGTGTAAATTATTTTGGATTTATACTAAGCAATGTTTTAATGACATTTGTTTTTTACCCTTGTTTTAATACACTTAGTACTATAATTTTCCCTTTTAAAAGAATATTTCAAAGAGTATTTTTAAAGTGTTTTACAACATTGTATTGTGAAAATCAAGCATATGTATGGGTCGAATGTTTTTAAAGTTTTATTCATTTATTTGTGGTAACTTTATGGAATTTAATTCCCATACACAAACCACTTTGTTATTCCCAATAGTTGATTTTTCGACTATCGATTTCGATTTTGCTATCTTCTTTGTATTTCGTCACTCTAAGACGATGTATTGCTCATTTGAATTATTTCCTTAATTGCATTGAGAACATCCTTGTGCTCTTCTCAATGTTTAATTATTTGTGTGCATTCTTTCAAGTTTTGGACTTCTACCTTGTTTGTCCATTCTTTCCAGTTTAGATTTTGTTCGGATTATTTCCATTCTTTAAGTCTGGATTTGATATTATTTATGTCCATTCCTTAAATATGGGATTTGTTCTTACTGGTACCCATCCTTTATATTTGGATTTGTTTCATGTTGTTTATTTCCACTCTTTCTTGTATAGATGTTGTTCTTATAAGGTAAAAACCCACACCATGTTTAGCGGCATGGTCTCACAGAATTTTTATATGTTCATCATATTACTTGAGTTTTCTCACGCTGGTTTTCCAAACTGATCCGGGTTTTATTTTATTATAATGCTCTGGTCAGACCGAGTATTTTCTCAGGTTGGCTTTGGTGATATGGAGTTCTTAAAGAAGGGTTGGATGTTCACCTATCATATGGTTTATTTTCCGCTGTATTATATTGTATACCTATCAGCAATTGTAAGGTCATGATTTTATAACTGTCCAGCTGATAAGGTTTGTTTTTAACTCTGATGTACTCTGTATTTTTGGAATGGCTATTTATATTATCTTTATTATATTATGTGTATTCGTTTTCGCTATGAAATTTTGTTTTCCATGTTCTCTGTTTTTTTATTTTACCTTACCAATTTACCTTTCCGACGATTGGATGTTCGACATTTAAATACCATGGATGTATTGGGTGTCGACTTTCAATGGTCGAAAAGGCAGGTCGTTACATTTGGTATCAGATCTAGAGGTTAAGCAAGAACCTCGACTTTGGTAGGCTATGGCTCGTTAGAGATAGGGTTAGTAGTACCCTAGAATGAGTAACTCATTAAAGATAGGGTGAGTGACACCCTAGAATGAGTTTGAGAGTATTATATATATAAGAACATATTTGTTAATGCTATAAAAACGTATTGTGTTATTTGGACTATTGAGTTGTTTATGAATTCTGGTCGAGACATGGGACGCTATGGTGTCGAGGAATTTCTAAACACTTGAACAAGGCAAACAGATACGATATTGACTTTTGAAAATTGGTAAATGAAATATTTTACCTTGGTTTATACTTTTATATATATAAAGGAATAATTTTCAAAATTTATATAGTTATAGAGTGTGTTTGTTTGTTTGAGTGTGATAATATTTATTCATTATCATTGTTGTTTGATCAGCCATGTTCGATTAAATTAGGAGCGCTGATTGTCATTTGTTGATTGCTAATTATTTATGCTAAGCTTATTTCTAAGCATTTATTGTTTTGATTATAAATGAACCCTTTGTGAATTAAGTTTCACAATTTGACTATAAGGTGTTCGATTATAATGTTGGGTTAAAAGTAAACTTTTGATAAAAGTTGTTTAATATAATCTAAATGGTAAGATAAGACATTTAGAGAATAAATATTTGGGAAAATTTTATCATAATAAAGGAGGATTATTATAATATGAAATGATTTTATGTAAAGGTAATTTTACATAAATTTGATTTATAAAATATGTTTTAAAAAGGATTTTTTGAATTTAAATCTTAGAGTCTTTTGAAATGGTTTCGAAAGGTTTTTAGAAAAAAAAATATAGTAGTACTACTTGGAAGTATTTCTAAATATAAATATTTTGGAAGAGAAATTTTAAGTGGAATACATTTTCTTTAGGGAAAACATTTTGATTAGTTTTATGGTAATATGAATAATCTTCTAAGTGACGATCGGATGTTTGCTTAGGCGAACATTGTGGGGCACTTAGCAAATTATTCTCTTTATCATTGTGCGATCGAAATAAGTTCATATCTCGACAAATCTAAAGTGAGTTTCATAAATAAATTATTAAAGTATTTCATAAAAGAAATATATGTAGTATGCTTTCCAAAATGATTTTTTGAAATTAAAACCTGGGTATTTAGTTTTAAGTTCCCTTAAAGGGAATTGATTTCAAAACAAAAGGTATTTTTGATAAAAGGATGATTTGATAAATGAAAATTTAAACTCTTGGATAGGAAAGATATATTTTAACTCAAATTTTAAAATAGGTTAAATTAGATAGGGAGTTTCTAATGGACATTGTTTTATTAAAACCGTAGCTTTTGTTAAAACATATATATAGTGTAAACTATTTGGTGTAATTGGGCCAACCCATAAACATCTTTCCTTAGAACACTCTAAGTTAAAAAGGTCGCAAGGTTGACTCTGTTTTAAAAGACCCATATTTTAATTAGGTCTCCATCTAGATTTTGAAAAAGTAAAATTAAATTGATGTTTTGTATATACTCTTAGGATCTAAAAGGGTATTATAGAAGTAAATAAAATGGAGTAAGTTTTTATTTGAAACGTCTTTATAAAATATTTATGAACTTAGGTGAAAATTTATGAAATAGTTCATAAACAATTTTAGTGTTGAATGAAATACTAAATATAAAACATAAGTGATTTAGAAAAATTGGTACAGTTAAGAAACCAATAATTCTAGAAAGTGAATTTCATCTTATCCTACAGAATTTAAATAATCTTCTAAGCAATAACCAAAGGCTGATGAGCAAAATGGTATGCTTAGGAAATTATTTATATTCTTAAGCAATTAAAAAAGTTTTTGAACCTAAGCGAAGATTTGTTTGTTAATCATTTAACATTTTAAATAATGTTAAGTGTTATTTTATTCCTTTACGGAATTTGGTTTGGTTGGATTTGATTGCTTGATTGTGTGATCTTATATACTATGGTTTGTACTGGATTTGTTTCCTGTTGTTTATTTCCACTCTTTCCTATATAGATGTTGTTCTTGTGAGGTAAAAACCCACTCTGCGTTTAGCGGCGTGGTCTCACGTAATTTTTATATGTTTATCATATTACTTGAGTTTTCTCAGGCTGGTTTTCCAAACTAATCCATATATTATTTTATTATAATGCTCGGGTTAGGACAAGTACTTTCTCAGGTTGGCTTTGGTGATATGGAGTTCATGGAGAAGGGCTGGATGTTCACCTATCGTAGTGTTTTATTTTCCGATGTATTATATTATATACCTATCAGCAATTATAAGGTCGAGATTTTATAACTGCCCAGCCGATAAGGTTCGTTTTTAACTCTGATGTACTCTATATTTCTGGAGTGGTAATTTATACTGTCTTTGTTATATTATATGTTTTCGTTTCCGTTGTGAGACTATATTTTCCATGTTCTCTATTCATTTCTTTTTATTTTACCCTAACAATCCGCCTTTCCGGCAATTGGATGTTCGGTATTTGAATATCGTGGTTGTATTCGGTGTCGACTTTCGATGGTCGAAAAGACAGGTTGTTGCACATGATATGATAGGGAAAGATAAGGATAATTAATTATATTTGACTATATCATGCGGACAACTATTACAGTTGGTTTAGTTTTTTCCCCTTTTCTTATTGAAACAACAGTAAAAGTAATAATGATTGGACATTTTAAGTTAAAATAGTAATGAATGTTCTTTACTATGTTCTACAATAATATCAATTTTGAGTTGCAAACTATTCTTTATTATGTTAATTTTAATTAGCATTACACGATTTTGAAAAAAAATGAAAATCTATGTACGGTTAAAGTGGATAACACCACTAATGAATCATTAGATGAATTGTTAAAATAAAAGTCACAACAAATTTAGTTGGATTCATATATATTTACAAAGCATTATATGGAAAAAAGATTGATTGTGGAGAAATTGGATAAAGAAATTTTAATTTCATTATTTAGGGGGAAGGGGGGAGAGGGAGAGTTTGAGTTATAGTATGAGAAACTTAAAAAAATAAGAAAAGTTGGGTGTGGGTGGGGGAATGAAGTTTTGATTGGGTGAGAGGATAAATAAGTGAGGGAAGTATTTAAGTGGATGTACATAGTATCACGCATCTTTAATACATATTTTATTCATAACCAAACACTCTTTAGAAAAATTTATGTAGTAGGCTCTGATACCAAATTTATTAGCGTTATCCTAAAGATACTTACACAATTAGATTTGGGAAGATATAAGAAGTGAAGAAAAAAGGCACACAAATAATTTCCACCAAACCAAAACTTCATTAAAAATCCTCAAGAAAAACCAAATACAATACCCTAATTTGAGTGCTTGACTCAAAAACAAAAAACTAGTAGGAAAAATGATATCTCTATTTATAACAAGAGATTGATTTATGCCTAAATCATCATTTATACTGCAACAAATAAATTGTCGTATATAATTTAAAAGAGTAAAATCTTCTCTTTTAATAAGATATGCATATCCAGATATGCAATATTATTTTGAGCAAGTCCAAATAATGTTTTCCTTTTATTTTATTTATTTCCTCTAAATGTGATTTTGTATCACAATTCACAACAAACACGTGATGCAATTAATGATGGTATGCAATATTATTTTGAGCAAGTCCAAATAATGTTTTCCTTTTATTATATTTATTTCCTCTAAATGTGATTTTGTATCATAATTCACAGTAAACACGTGATGCAATTAATGATGGCATGTTGAATCTATATTTCATTGTTGTAACATCCCTAATTTTGATTAACATTATTCAGGGGAATTAATAGATAAATTAAATAGAATAATGTGATGTGTAGTATGATAAGGAGAATGATATTTTATAATTAACAAGATCGGGCTTTAACTAATCAACCATTAAAATTGTTTTAAAATTTAACATATAAAAGAATATATGAGGAGGGCAAACTAGGAATAGATCTTTCTTTTATTCCTTAAACTCTCCCTCTCCCATACCATTCTCATTCTTACAAGTGCAAAACAATCAAGGAAAAAACGTAGGGAGGTCGGCCATTAAACAAGAAGAATAAAAGAGGAAATCTAAGGAAATTTCATGGGAAAACATTCTCCATAAAATCTCAACTCCTTTATCCAAATTAAGGTGAATAATAATAAATCATCCCACTTTTATGCTTGTTTGGTTTCGGATCTGTTTGGTTTGATTCGTTGATGATGTTATGATGTGCCATGTTTGATTTTACCATTGGTTGGTTAAATAGTGAATTAATGGAAATTTTTACGAAATTATTACGATAAGTTTATGGGAAAAACCTTAGTTTATGATCTATGAACGATTTGATTTTCGACTATGCTGTGTAAAACATAATTTTGGAAATGGGTTATAATTTCATAATTTTTCAGATTAATGGGAATATTTTATGAATTTCCTATGGAAGGAAGGGAATTTATTTTGGGTTTTAATTATTGAAAATAATCAAATAACGGTTTTGGTCTTGAATTTTTTTTTTGTTAAAGAATATTTAATTCTGATTTTTGGCGAATTTTTTGGATTTTTCCAAAGAGATTATGATTTTACATGAATTTATTAAGCTAGAAAAGTTTACAAATAAATACTAAATAATTAACATTATGATTATGATTTTACATGAATATATTAAGCTAGAATTTTTTAAAAATAAATATTAAATAATTAACATTATTTGATGGGTGCGAAATTGTTTTTGGAAAAGAAAACCATGTGCAGCAGTTTTTCTAAAAATATTTCGGTAAATAATATTATTGTCCAATAGAAATTTGAATAAGAATAAAATTTGGTAAAAAGGAATTGTTTTTAATAGAAATAAAACAGTTTTATGATAATTACAACAATGCCTCCGATATGCGGCATTGTCATGACGTTCCGCATTAACAATAGGTGGTATCACTTTATAGTTGTGAGTGATATCGGAAATAGGCGGCATTGACATGAAGCAATACATGTGATACTTATGTCATAAGTATGTGACGCATTGAGTCATGCATCCGCCATTGACGTTATGGGAATACCGCATCTCACAGGTACATGATATTGATGTCATGAGTTAGCAATGCTAATAGTTTTTAGCATTCTTAAATTTATGTCGCATGCATCCTATTTGACACCATAGCTTAAGGTAGTAATGCCACTAGTATTACTTACGAGATAGAAGTATTAAGGCAACAATGCCGCTCATATCCACACACTTTTGACATTGACATAAAATGGCAATAATGCCGCCTGTTATCAAGCATGGTATTCGATTTTACAGTGGCATAGTAGCCCAGTTTCATGAAATCATTATCAACTATTCTACGGCATTGATGTCGGAAGTTATCAATGTCGCCCTTGTTGTTTTTAACGCGCCCGATATAAATGGTTTATGATATTGATGCCGCATGTTACGAATGTCATCTTTTAAGTATTTTATGTATAAAAGCCTATATTTGATAGGTTCGGTGACCTATAAATTTCTATGTTACGATAACATTGATTTCGACATTATAACCTTATACTTTTATAAAACCAGAATTACTTTTAAAAGCTTTTATATGAAGTGATGCGACGTCCTATGTCGGCCATATTGATTACACAAGTTTACTATGATGAACATATTCTATTTTATAGCGTTATGCCCTATAATGAAGAGGTGCAATGTCCTCGTATTAATACCGAAAATAAACATGGAAATATTAAAATGGATTGTAAATTGGCATGAGAAATTGGTAAAGTAATGAGCCATATTTTCCTTGTTTTAAATATGAATTAATGGGATTAATCATATATAATGATAAATGTTTTCAAGGAATAAATTATTGCCTAGCGCAAATTTTGATATGAAATTACCAAAGAGAGTTATTACTTAAGGTTAAGTAATTATAAGATGCCAATTGGTTGAACATATTTGAATGATGGATGCTATATGTTCTTGTTATTATTTGATCAGTTATTTTGCATGATTATTATTGTCATACTCACATCATCATGACCCTTAATTGCATTTTGGGATATTTGTGGGAAGAATAACTAGTAGGTTGACCCAATAGTGAGTATAATCTGATTAACTCCTGAGTGAGTATAATATCATCCAGGAGATTAGGTGGATCAAAAATGTGGGATGCCCAAGCTGATTAACATATTATAATTTGAGATATGATATTGGAAGGGTCTAATAGGTTCATAGTCATCCAATGAAAACTATGGCTTGAATATTATTATTGGAGATAGGTTCCTTGTGATCCCATCAAAACTACGATTTGAAAGTATGGTATTGGAAGAATCCAATAGGTTCATGGTCAGCCCATCAAAACTATGATTTGAGAGATATTATTAGAGAATCCCAATAGATTCATAGTGATCCCATGAAAACTATGATTGGAAAGTGTTATTGGTGAAAGCCAATAGGTTATCAGTGATCCCATGAAAACTATGATTTAGGACAGATAGTTCTAAGAATTTTAACAGGTTATTAATCAGCCCAAAACTAATAGGTTCATGGTGATCCTAGGAAAACTATGAGTTGAGACAGATAGTCAATTTTGTGAGAATGGGTGAACTTAGGGTAGACATAACCCTAAATTGACAGATGAGTCAGACTTGCCCCATTGCATACTTGCATATGATATTGTTATTATTTTTAACCATTGTGAATGCAGGAGCACAATATATGGTTGATTTGTTTTGGCTAAGTACTGGCAAGGGGAAAACCAGTTCCACTCAGCGATAGGGTCTCTAATTGGTTCCAGATAGTAGGTTATTATTCACACCGGATTGTTTGTCTGACCCAAAGTTTTTGTTTTTCCCCTTAAACTCTCAGGTACTCATTTGAGTAGGTCAGGAGAAAGGGATTTCAGGTTTTCGTAGATGAATATACTTCCGGAGACGTGCAAGTGGCAAGCTAGCTATATTAGAAGATCTATTTAATCTGTTATGTGGTTTATTTTGTTTGAATGGATGTAATGACGAAAATTATAACTGCAAGCAGTAGTATACTCTGATCAACCAAAATGGCATCTTCATATGTCACTCTTGGAGTATTTTGTAATAATTATATTTTCTCTGAACGTGGGATTGAATGAGTTTATGTAATGAATATGAAATCTTAATTGATAAATGAAATGTGAAAACTTATTATTAAAGTATGTCTGAAAATTTTCATATTCATGTGCTTTTGATTATTAATAACAAAGCCGGATTTTGTTACAGGAAATTAATACTATGGATGACTGTAACATCCATAGTGCTTAGTTTCAGGCCTCAAAATGGGGGATGTTACAAGTTGGTATCAAAGCATAGGTTTATGTAAAACTTAAAAGATTAAAGGAGTTTTGGAAACATAATTCAATGAATCAAAGAATAAGATTGGGTATGGGATAACACTATAGTAACGTACTTGTATTTACTATATATAAGTATGCATTCTCCCCTCTTTCTTAGACCGTTCTTCTGTATCTTATTAAGGTTTGTATGCAGATTACTCGAAAACAAGGTATGGAAGCAGGAAATGGAAGAGTAAATCTATGTGGAGGAAGCACTATAACCAATGGAAATATTCGACCCAATACCAGAAGGAACCAAGGTTGATAGGCAAATGCTAATCAAAATGAAAATGCTAATGTAGGTGCTGGAACCCCACCAGTATATATAGGGATTATGTATCAGTTCTTTGTCAAATAATGCAAGTTGGAGTTGTTGTTGATTTGGCTGGAGGGAGTGTTGCTAATGTAGGAGGAGCTTATCTCGTGGTACCAGTTGGAAATAACCTTGCCAAGTTGAACCGTGATTATACTAGTCTTGGAGGAAAGCCTTTTCTTGGAACTAAAGATGCTAATGAAATAGAGAACTGCCTATTTCACTGTGAGAGGATTTTTCCTGACCTAGGATTGAATGATGAGCAAAAGAGGAGGTTGGCATCAATGCAGTTCGAAGAAGCAACACTGTACTGATAGAACAGGGTAACCGTGGGTGTGCCTGGAGAGGAACTAACTTGGGCTGAGTTTAGGAGAAGGTTTGAGGAGAGGTTCTTATTTGAAGTAGTCAAGTTAAACTTTCTTAGAAAGTTTATGGAATTGGAACAAGAAGAGATGTCTATACTGGAGTATGCCACTAAGTTTGATGAGCTGTCCAGATATGGATATGCCACCTGATATTGTGATTAAGAGGAATGAGAAGTTTATCCAGGGTTTGAGTCCGGAGATTGCTAACACGACTATGCCACATCTCTGAGATCCGAGTAATGTAGTGGTGGAAAAGGCTATAAGTAATTAGGAGATGCTTGCGATTTTTGGAAAGGAGAATTCTATGGATACTAAAGGTTCTCAAAATAAGAAGAAGAAGTTCTTCAAGAAGAAGGGAGCTCGGAATGGTGGAGCTGCCAAGAAAGGAAAAGCCGACCTTGTTTGCTTTAAGTGCGACAAGAAAGGACATTTTGCTCATGAGTGTCGAACTGGTAAGGGAAAGAAGGTTGCAGAAAGAAAGGTATGAAGTGTTTCAAATGCAACCAAATAGGACACTACAAGAATCAGTGTCTAGAGCCGGCTAGAGTTGATAAAGGAAAGGTATTTGCTTTGGAACCATTTGCATCGGGACCGACTGCTACGGAGAAAGGAAAGTCTGTGATGGAAGGTACCATATCATGCCAGTTAGAGTATTGTTTGATACAAGTGCATCACATTCTTTTACCATATCATATCAGTCTGTGTTTGGTAGACAAGCTAGAATTAGAAGCATCATACCTTGTTACTTTCTTAAGGGTTGCGATCCAATGGGAGGGTATGCAACTCTAGGGATGAGATGTGACCGGTTAGAGATTGAGTTGTTAGGTCATGCTTTTGCCTGTAGTTTGTATGTATTTGATGTGCACGTAAATGTGCATATTTTTACCACCATATTTAATCTATTTAAATTAAATAAATGATCATATTGGTATTTTAACTTGTTTAAACCAAAATTCAAATTATTTAAAATTGTCACATATTCATCTTCATATAGGGGTAAAATGGTCATTTTTGTGCATTTATTAAATTGTGAAAATTTACTTGGAATTTTCTATGTTGTTTTGTAGGAAATTTGGTGGATTTTACAAGTGGCTTCATGATAATATATGCATGCACAAGAGTGAAGAGAACAAATGAAGATGGAAATAATTCAAAGTGATGTTCATGGAGGACCCCACCCACTTACCTTGATTTTCAATTAGGAGCTAAGCACATGATAAAAGGACATTAAAGCTTCATGTACATTTAAGTGGGGGATTAGTGGATGTTAATGATTACTTGGCCACCACACTACCTCAAGGGCAATTTGGGCATTCCCCAAAAAATGAATTAGGGTTTAACACATGTATAAATACCTCTTATGTTTCACGTAACCCTCCTCCCCCTTAGTCTCTCTTTAGTTTAGTTTAGGCTCACAAATAAACAAGCTCTTCTCTTTCTCTTTTCATGGCTACTTAGCCATTTTTTATTTTCATGTAATTTTCTTTTCTTTTTTTTATGTAATTTAATATATGATCTTTTTCCTTTCTTGTTTATTTCCTTTCATGTTGTAGTGTAGATTTACATTCATGCAAAGTAGATTAGTTTTAATTCTTGTTAATTAGCTTCTCTTTTCCATTAGCTTTCATTTTCCTTTCTTTTTGCTTTCATGTTGCTAGCTACATTTGTTAATCAAATGACAAATATGAGAGGCTAAACTCCTTCAATTTAGGGGTAATGAAGCTCTCTAATTATGTAGCTTCAACTATTTGTTAATTCATGCTCCCTTTTTGTGCTTAATGATGATCAATGAAGTGTTTTATTTGTTGTTCTTGCTTGGAATTTGATAGCCTATATTGTTGACACCAAATAGGCTATGCTTAAACAATCACTAACACAATGCCTCTTCATCAAAATATGATTATGGCAAAAGAAAGTGATTTGAAATTAAAATTTGATGGTCTATATTTCTAATAAATAGTTAATAGGCCATACTTAAAATAGATTTCATTTTCATTGTCAAGTTTCATGAAAGTTAGTAAGTTGTAACAACCCGCATATTTTACGATTGTATATTTAAATGTTTTATTTAAATATAGCATCGTTAGTCGGATTAAAGTCTGAAATGCTACTTTTTGCAAACTGTCGAATTGGGACTCGAGACTACTTCCATTGAGTTCAAAACGATGTTTGCGACCTTTTTAAGTATAAACATGGATATGTTTGGAGTTGGCTAGAATTTTGCTATTTTTCTATTGGGCTTTGGGTTTGGGTTTCAGCTCTTTTTCTCATCTAATAACCTAACCCTTCATCCAACTCCTCTTCACTCACTCTATTATTTCCTAACACTCAAGCTAAAAGAAAAAATGGGGGAAGAGAAAAGAAATTAGAAATTCCTAAGCCCTAATTCTCTTAGAAATTATCAACTTCAAGCTAGAAATCAAGGAGAAGTAGGTAAGCATCCTCTCCATCTTCTCCATCTCAATCTCTCTTCTATTTTCAGAAATTCCTAAACCCTAACTTAGGAAATATTTTTCTTATGAGATTAGATTGAAGCTTCTTGAGTTGAAATTGAAGAGTGGTTAATCTTTGCTTGTTTTAAGAGCTTCTCACTTGTGTTTTTGAGTTAAAGGTGAGTTCTTTAACTCACATCTACGTCTATGGCTATCATTATTGTTAGGTATGAATTTCCTAACATTTGTGCATACTCTTTTGCTTTTGATTTGAATTGATTTGGTGAATTTTCCAAATTTTGGTGTCTTGGTCCAATTTTATGAAAATCCTACTATGGATGTTTGGACATTGATATTTGTGGTGTATCGAAGAGCTTATAAGGCTAGGTTGTCGCTTGGCATATATCCTTAGTCGTCGTTGCTCGTCCGATAGCTCCCGATACGTTTTGGCCACTTTGGCCTAGGAAAATTGTTGCCCAGACCAGGTGACCAGACGTCTGGTGACCAAGTCCAGACGTCTGGTTTGGACCTGGAGCAAAAATATATGCACGCAGAATAATAAAAAAGAGCAGAGAACAAATCCAAACGTCTGGATTCTAAACCAGACGTCTGGTCATGGCTCAGACGTCTGTTTCGATATTCCAGACGTCTGGGTGGTTTTCTGAACTATTTCCAAAAACCAAATCCAGACGTTTGGATTGACCCCCAAACGTCTGGAACTGACCAGTTTTGCCTATTTAGGCTGTTTTGTGTGGATTTCCTATTTTAATCGATTTTTGTTGATCCAGATAGTTGTTATCACTTATTATCGACTTTGATGGCTTCGTTCTTTGGATTTTTGGGAATATCCATTTGATGGATTTGATATCGATTTCTATGGTTTTGGTTCACGTCTTTGAATGTGAATCTTTGGTGATTGATTGTTTTTACAATCATTTTTGTGATTTGTCACTTTCAAATACAAAGGCTTCTATACTAGTAGTAAATATTCAAACTATTTCACAAAGATGTTTTCAACTCTATTTTAATACAAATCTCATTTATAAAACCGTTTTCCAATCTATTAGTATATACAAACCTTTACCTCATTCGTATGAGAAATCTAATTAAACGTCTTAGTAAAACAAGTGGTATGAAACGCTTGCGTTTACTTCGTCGGTTAATTCTTGGACTTGTTCAATTGAACTCTTGTGATAATTTTCGAGTGGAAATCTACAATTTGTTCGTAAATATTTAAGTTAAGCTAGTGGTTATGGGACATGAAGCTAAACTCATTTATATACTAGCTTAGTGTGATTCACACTTTTTATTGATCGATGATGATCATTTTGTGATTTAGACTAGCGATGTGCGATGTCTATTTGTTTGTGTGGGGACTAAAACCCTTGTTTGTGGAACTTCGGTTCAATTTGGTGGGGTAGCAACCGATGGTCTTCGGGCCGTTTATGGAGCTTCGGCTCAAAATTTATGGTTAGCGACCATGGAATAGCGTTCTGTTTGTGATACACGTGTTGGTGAGTTTTCATGCTCCCGTTTGTGATAGGCCTCCCCCTTTGTGATTTCTGGATTTCTGATTGTGATTTCTAGAATGTGCGTTTCACCAATTTTTGTGGTTTGCATTGATAAGCTCTATCAATATTTGTGTTTTGGTGAAGAATTTAAAGAATGTGATTCTTTTTGGTGTTCTGAGATGATTTGAGATATTGTATGATTTTTGTTGTTATTCGATGTATACTTGACACAGTATGGCATTTTTGTTATCATACGTTTTTGGTCATATCTCTTATCCTATCTCATTTTATCTGATATTTATAGCTAGACTGATCCGTTTATTATTTTATTCTTAAATAACACTCGGGTCAGATCGAGGTATTTCAGTTGCTCCTACTTTACTTCTTATCAAAGTCCATCATCTAATTTTTGGCTAACTACTTTGGATTAGTAGTTTTTGTTATTATACATTCGAGATAGAGACTCCTTGATGTATATATATTCTTTTATCTAGCACTTGTACCTATTATTTTGTGATGTAGTGGATCTAGTTTGACCACTACTTTGATGTACACTTTATGTGTTATATTCATATTTGTTTCCGCCTTAGTGATATGATTATTTGTGACTGATTTGTGTTATGTTTATTTCTATATTTGTTTCCGAAGTCCACTTAGCCACTGTGTAGTAGCTTTGAGTTTGTATTTGATATGTCGGATTTCCTCTGGAAAAGAAATGCAAGTCATATTATCTGACATATCGGTACTCGCACAAAGTAATTACATAGATGGTCGCTCCTCAACAGCCTTATTCTTCACGCTAGTCGACGGCATTACCCCGTAGTGTCCTTGGCTAGTGTGAGTATAGAGGTGGGGCGTCACATAAGTGGTTTAAGGGGTGTGTTATAGTTTGATGGCTTATGTTGGCTAATCAATAGCACAAATATGCCATACTTATGATAAGCACATCAATTAAACCACTAATGACCATAAAAGAGAGATCATGATTTCATATGTGTTGAACTGCATGATCTAGAGAGTGGATTTATTCTCTAAATTGTCATTTAACTCTAATATTTGCATCTCTTTTCTTTTAATTAGTTAGCTAATTTTCTAATTTTCTAGCTTAACTTTCACTCGACTTTGGTTTAATTTGATTGAATAGATTTTTAAAATCATTAATTCCTTGCGGATCGACCCGTATTCACCACGTACTACAAGTGTACGCCGTGCGCTTGCGGTTATATTTTTATTTCGAAATTTTTCGATGGTTCTCTAATTCGATAGAAATTCCCTCGTCGAACAAGTTTTTGGCGCCGTTGTCGGGGAATTGCTTTGATTTTAGTTTTCTATTCTTCGGATTATTTTCTTTTGATGTTTGTGTGATTTTATTTTGTGTGTGTTTGCATAAAAAAAATTTGAGTTGTGTGTTGTGTGATTTTTGTTGCAACTGTTTGTGTGTTCATTTTCTAGTTCTAGTTGCATTTGCATTTGCATTAGCATTTCTATATTTTTTTTAAAAAGCATACACGATTAAAAAAAAGTTCCGTTTTCATTCTCATTTACAACTTTTGTTTTGATTTACATTGCATTTATCTTCGATTTTGTTTACATCACTGTACAAATTTTCAATTCACTGTGCATTTGCATCACTGAACTTGCTTCTCCTACAACACTTCGTTTTACTGCCTTCTATCTGATTGCCACTATCCCCAGTAGCCAAACACCCCATTCATCACATTACAACCAGCAATTCCTTAACCACATCAATCTTTACAAACTACACATACACCATACACAGTGCAACCATACTCAACTTTGACTATATAATTCATCACCACTGCAGACCAACAAGACCATCATCCCTATTACACAACTGCTTCTGCTCAACCATCCAATACCCCACTGCAGAAAACTCCTTTCCAATCATTCAACAAACAACTTCTTGCTACCACTTCAACCCATACTTTCTCCACTATCCACTGTCAACATCACCTCATCAACTCGATCACAATTCTCCAAACTTCAACAACCCACAAATACATTCAACAACCACCTGTAATCCATCAATACAACAGCCTCACATCCCTGCTTCGACTCACCGTACCAGAAGCTCGTAAAACATTCCACAATCTTCAAACAACATCTGTAGCCATATTGCAAACCAACCCAAACACCTTCAAACTGCTGCTTCTATTCCACCTCGCATAGTCCACTACAATAAACATCATCTTACCACAATACACAATTCAATCACTAAACTTCATCTTCTCTGTCAATAACCATTTGTCCAAATTTATTCCACTTGCAAACACCCACCTGATTACAACCAGAAGTTATGTCATCCTCTTCATCAACATATCTGCCACTCCACCTAAAATAATTCGAACTTCATCCAAACACAACTGTGCCTCGTCCTTCACTCGCTACAACAGTTCACAGTTCACAACTAACAAGCATACTTCATTTGTTTATCCCTGCAGCATACATTTCATCACTGCATACATAACTACACCCATACTTTATCACTTCTAAACCATATAACATCCACTGCATTCTCCACTTTATCACCACAGCCATTCCACTACATCACTTTCATATCATCTTCACTGCCATAATCTTCTACCAGACCATTGTATCCAGACCATCCCTCCAGTGCAAACTGCAATAGAATAAGTTGCCACCGCCTAGCACTGCTACTCATTGTTACGGCTGAAACTCCTTCTCCACAACATACAATAACACTTCACAAACCTTCCTCCAGCGTCACACTACATCTCTGTCAATAACTACACAAGCAAGAAACTCCTCACTGCCAACACAGTTCAACCACCAGGCCGCACCAAACAAAACTGACAATCACCACATCCCTATACAACTGCTCCATTGTAACCAGTCTTCATCACTCCACAACATTACCACACTACTACTCCTCACTTCAATACACTGTCGAACTACCCAAATTTCTGCAACACCAGAGCACCACTGCAATCGACAAATCGAACTCCACCACTACATCGAACTCAGTCCAATTCGCCATCCGCAACTCTCCGACCCAACTTCGACCAGAACCCAAATTCGAAATCACCTACACTTCCGCAATCACTCTCATTGAACTCGGTGTTCAAATTAATAGAGTGGAATCTTGAATTGAGAATTTGATTTCGTGAATTCGATCGTTCGTTTAATTCTCTGTTTAATTTAATTTCGTGAGGTGTGGCTGTTTGAATTTGTTATTACTGAGTGATTAAATAAGGTAGGGATTAGTTTTGAGTTGGGCCGGGTAGAAGAACGTGTGGGTTTGTTTAAGTGGTAATGGTGAAATTTAAATTTTTGTTTTTATTTTAATGGTGTATAATTAGTTTGTTTTGAGTTATGAGTTTTATTTTTGGATTTCTTTACTTTTAAATTTAGTTTGTTTCCTTTAAAAAAACAAAAAAAACAAAGAGTCTCTCCCTAAAAAAAGTTTTTTTTAGTTTTGTTTGTTTTATTTCTTAATAAAAAAAACCCAAGTTGTTTCATTTTAATTTATTTTACTTCTTCCTTAAAAAAAACCAAAAAAAACAAAAAAAAGGCAAACAAACAAACAAGTTAGATTTAATGTTGTTTTCTTTTGTATAGTTTCATTCGTTTTGTTTTAGGTTCATTGCTGTTCTGTTTTCATTTTTCTTAGTTTCTTCTTTGATATATATATATAATCTGTGTATATATCTTTGTTTTATCTTTTAGGTTGCAAAAACAGAAGGAGAAGGATTGCGCTGCTAAGCTTGCCAAAAAAAATAACTGCTCTGCTTGCTAATAATTTTTTTTTCTTTTAACCCTTATCTATTGTTTTTATTTGTCTTGCATTGTTTTTTGCTTGCATTTAAAAAAAACCAAAAACAAAAACAAAAATTTCATTCGTGGTTGCATTGCTAATTCACGTTTAATTTCTGCTTTGTATTTCATCTTAGATTTTGATTAATAATAACGGTTAGACATCAATAACTTGTAATTGTATATTGACAACTTGTCTTCTTTGAACAATTTACTTTCTTGGTGTCTAGGCTACGACAGAGTAATAACCATTTATAAATATTACGGCGATTTGTAAATATTATAGTGGTTGTTCCACTGAAGGTACTTAAACCTTCGGTTGCATTGCTACGGTGATTCGTGGTGCACCGATAAATCCTGTCTGTTACCTGGCCGAGAACTATCTTGTTGATTTAAGATAGAGTGTGATTATACAATTTTGGGTTAGCTTAGGATAAATCATTTGTAATTAACCTCTGCATTCATTTAGTTGCATTAGTTCATGCATATTTAAAAAAAATTCCTAAAAAAAATTGTAAATATTCCTTTGAAATTTTTAAATCCTTTTTCTTTAAAATTTTAAAAAAATCCAAAAAAAAATTTAAAAACCAAAATCCAAAAAAAAATTATAAAACCTTTTCAAAAAAAATTTGAAAAACCAAAAAACAAAATAAAAATCAATTTTCTTTTTGAAAAATAAAATTTTATTTGTAAATATTTTGCCTTAGAAAAAAAAAACAAAAACATTCTTGAAAATGTCCGAGTTTCCCCACTCACTTGAATTTTACAATAGTTGTGAAAATCAATATAATCCATATGATTTCACTCCAAATTCGTATGGATATTTTAACAACAACTATTGTTTAAATGATTCAAATTTTGAACCACAAAATTTTCAAAATGTTGACCAACCCTCAAATCTTGAAAAGAGCATTTCATCTTTACTTGAAATCTCTACACAACAAAATCAAATGATAAATGATTTGTCTAATTCATATTTGGGCAATGATTCAAATCAAAGTTTTCAAAATAATCAAAATTTGAATTCACTTCAAAATTCAAACGATTTCGAGTATAACCCATGCCAATTCAATTTTGAACTCCAAAATGAATTTCAAAATCAAATCGAAAATGTGATCCACTTTTCAAATAATTTTGGCAATGGGAATAATCTCGACTATGATGCAAGTGAAAATTTGTGTTCTCAACAAATCCAAATTGAAAATGCTCAAGCTAATAATTATAAATTGGATTTTATTGAGCAAATGGACGAGATTTATGATGAACACACGGATTCGTTGTTTGAAACTTATATGAAACAACATGAACAACAAAACCAAATCCCAACGTGTGACGAGTTAAGTAATAATTTATCTTTTACCCAAATCGATGATTTTCAAATAACAACTTTTGAAATTGAAAATAATAATCTTAATGAAGTTGTTGAAAACACGGTAATTGAGTTGGATTTCAATTCTTTTGAGGGTGTGGAACCAAATTTAAAATTCGATCTTCCTTTTCACGATTTCAAAATTTTGAATACAACAACTTTGGATTTTGAACTTGAGATACGCAATGAAGTTGTTGATAATCCAACAAAGGAAGACGAATTTAATGAACACGAACTTTTTGGACTTTTGGATGACGAGTTGTTAAATTCCGACGGGGAAGATTTAAATCACCACTTTGATTTTGAAATCAAAAATTTTGAAGAAGTTTTCAATGTTAAGCTTGAATTTCAAGTTGGTGAAAATGTACATGAATTTCAATCAATTGTTTTATCGACCCCAAAAATCATCGAAAAGGAAACAACTCGTACGATTTTTAATAAAACGACATTCGTTTTTCCGAATCAACACTCAACTTTGAAATCTTTTACGATTTGGTTTTCTAAACTTAAGCCGTGTCTCGTATACTTGACGAGACAAATGAATCGGTCTTTGGAAGACCGTTTCATGTACTTTTTGACGATATACTTTCTGAACACTTGTAAATAATAATCTTTTTGTTTTCATGTAAATATAGACCATGTTTTATTTTTCTTTTATTTTATTTTTCTCCTTTCACTTGGGTTGACTGTGGAGACACAGTCAAAATCAAGTGTGGGGGGAGACTCATCATCATTTTGTTTTCTTTCCAAAATTAAAAACAAAACAAAAATCTCAAAAAAAAAGAAATGTTTTTAAGCATTTTTGATTTAATTTTAAAGAAACACTATATGATAAATATATGGTTCTGGTTTATTAAATTGAAATGTTTGAAAATTTATTTGTCTTAACAAAAATAAAAATGAAGTTTGATTACAAATAATGATGGTTTAACTAGTATATAGGAAATTTCATGGTGATAATTATGAAGTAAATCCTAATTGAAAATCTTTGATTTAAAAAGTAGTGAAAGTAAAGGATATAACATTTTTTTTGTCTTCTAAGTTAAATAGTGCTAAGATGATTTTGCGAAACTCTCTCTCCAAAAACAAAAAACAAACAAAAAAACAAAAATCAAATAAAAATATATTTCTTGTATATATATATATATATATATATTAATAAACACCTAGAGTCATGTGTTCACACTTTTGTGTTCACTCGCCATGCTCTGTACCCTTCTCACGTAAGCCCAAAAGGCAGTGCACGATCGGTATATCTGGCCTTAGTTTATCTGAGTTAGGTGTGTGTATATAAAAATTATTTTATTAATAACGCCTATAGTCAATAGGTGTTCACACTTGTGGGTTCACTCGCCACGCTCTATATTCCCCTCACATCAATCCGTAAGGCAGTGCATGGGTAATATATCTGGCCTCAGTTTATCTGAGGTAGGAATATATAAATATTGTTGATATCAATAAAATTTCCAAAAGAAAAAAATTTGGAGAGAGTAAGCAATTGAAATCCTAGCACTATTTTTAACTTATTTGATTTGACTTGTTATTGAAAAGAAATGAATATACCACTTTGATAAATTTTGATAATCAACTAAGGGATCCATTTCATAGCTACACTTTGTTATCAACCGAAACAACGAGTTAAACTATAGTATATTTGCTTTGATAACTAGATTTTTGTTGGATGTTTTGACGAGTAAAATGACTTAAATTTCAAGATAATGACCAAACCTATATTTAACTTATTTGTGTCAATTTAAAAGTAAATCCTTCATTGTAAATATTTTCAAAAACTCACATTCATCTCTTTATAAATAGATCTTGCATTTTGTAAATATTTTCATCCTGCATTTTGATTTTGTGGGTAGTATCCGCTGAAACCCCTCACGAGACAACACTCGTCCTACTGGGGACACCCAGAGGTTTAACGACTTGTTGCATACGCTCAATGCAATCGTGCTCTCTACGAAAACGGATTTATCTTAGTTTTTCCTTTATTTGAGGACGAATAAAATGATAAGTGTGGGGGTATTTGATGTGCACGTAAATGTGCATAATTTTACCACCATATTTAATCTATTTAAATTAAATAAATGATCATATTGGGTATTTTAACTTGTTTAAACCAAAATTCAAATTATTTGAAATTGTCACATATTCATCTTCATATAGGGGTAAAATGGTCATTTTTGTGCATTTACTAAACTGTGAAAATTTACTTGGAATTTTCTATGTTGTTTTGTAGGAAATTTGGTGGATTTTACAAGTGGCTTCATGATAATATATGCATGCACAAGAGTGAAGAGAACAAATGAAGATGGAAATAATTCAAAGTGATGTTCATGGAGGACCTCACCCACTTACCTTGATTTTCAATTAGGAGATAAGCACATGATAAAAGGACATTAAAGCTTTATGTACATTTAAGTAGGGGATTAGTGGATGTTAATGATTACTTGGCCACCACACTACCTCAAGGGCAATTTGGGCATTCCCAAAAAAAATGAATTAGGGTTTAACACATGTATAAATACCCCTTATGTTTCATGTAACCCTCCTCCCCCTTAGTCTCTCTTTAGTTTAGTTTAGGCTAACAAATAAACAAGCTCTTCTCTTTCTCTTTTCATGGCTACTTAGCTATTTTTTATTTTCATGTAATTTTCTTTTCTTTTTTTTATGCAATTTAATATATGATCTTTTTCCTTTCTTGTTTATTTCCTTTCATGTTGTGGTGTAGATTTACATTCATGCAAAGTAGATTAGTTTTAATTCTTGTTAATTAGCTTCTCTTTTCCATTAGCTTTCATTTTCCTTTCTTTTGGCTTTCATGTTGCTAGCTACATTTGTTAATCAAATGTTAAATATGAGAGGCTAAACTCCTTCAATTTAGGGGTAATGAAGCTCTCTAATTATGTAGCTTCAACTATTTGTTAATTCATGCTATCTTTTTGTACCTAATAATGATCAATGAAGTGTTTTATTTGTTGTTCTTGCTTTGAATTTGATAGCTTATATTGTTGACACCAAATAGGCTATGCTTAAACAATCACTGACACAAATGCCTCTTTATTAAAATATGATTACGACAAAAGAAAGTGACTTGAAATTAAAAATTGATGGTCTATATTTCTAATCAATAATTAATAGGCCATACTTAAAATAGATTTCATTTTCATTTTCATTGTCAAGTTTCACGAAAGTTAGTAAGTGGTTTAAGGGGCGTGTTATAGTTTGATGGCTTATATTGGCTAATCAATAGCACAAATATGCCATACTTATGATAAGCACATCAATTAAACCACTAATGACCATAAAAGAGAGATCATGATTTCATATGTGTTGAACTACATGATTTGGAGAGTGGATTTATTCTCTAAATTATCATTTAACTCTTATATTTGCATCTCTTTTCTTTTAGTTAGTTAGCTAATTTTGTAATTCTCTAGCTTAACTTTCACTTGACTTTGGTTTAATTTGATTGAATAGATTTTAAAATCATCAATTCCCTGTGGATCGACCCGTATTCGCCATGCGCTTGCGGTTATATTTTTATTTCAAAAAAATTCCACGGTTTTCTAATCCGATAGAAATTCTGTCGTCGAACAGTATTTGACTTTGAGGGTTTTGGGATCATTTTGGGTATAGATTGGTTGAGTAGATATGAGGCTAGGATATTTTGCCTGGATAGGGAGATATCATTAAGACATCCTAATGGTCGCGATCAAATTATATACTCAGTTGAGAACTCGAGTTTTGATGTTTGTGCTTTGTTAGGTGCAGTAGAACTAAAAGATGAAGTAAATCTGGTTTTTGTTGTAAGAGAGTATGCAATGTGTTTGAGCCTGTTACAGGACTACCGCCGAAATGAGCTATTGAGTTTTGAATAGATTTTGTACCTAGAGCTGAACCCGTAAGTAGACCGACTAACAGAATGACACCTACGAGATGAAGGAGTTAAAGGTACAGCTGGTGGACTTAGAAGAAAAAAATTTCATTAGACTAAGCAGTTCATCTTAGGGAGCGGTATTCGTAAAGAAACCAGATGGGTTGTTGAGATTGTGTATCGATTATCATAATTTGAATGAGAAAACGATAAATAATCGGTATCCTTTGGTGAGAATTGATGATTTATTTGATCAGTTGAGTGAAGCCAAAGTATTTTTCCAATTGGATCTGGTGACAAGGTTCCATCAATTGAGGGTAGTGGAGGATAGTATTCCTTTGATGGTGTTTCGAACAAGATACGGTTCATACGAGTGGTTAGTAATGCCATTCGGATTACTAATGTGTCTGCTTTCTTTGTGGACTTGATGAACCAAATTTTCCGAGAGCACTTGGATAGGTTCGTGTTGGTGTTCATTCATGACATTTTGATATATTCTAAGAATGAGAGGGATCATGAGATTCATCTTAGAATAGTGCTTGAGAAGTTGAGGTGACATCAACCAAAAGCGAAGTTTTCAAAGTGTCATTTTTGAAAGAGAGAAGTGAAGTTTCTTGATAATGTAGTTTCAAAAAAAGGGTTATCTATGGACCCAGCTAAGATTGAAGCTGTAAATAATTAGAAGAGATCCGAGACAATGACCGGGATAAGAAGTTTTCTTGGATTAGCTGGCTATCATCGAAGATTCATCAAGGATTTCTTGTGGATAGCCGTGCCTTTGACTAAACTAATTAGGAAGGACATAAATTTTATTTGGTTTACTAATTGTGAAGAAGCGTTCCAGAAGTTAAAACATTTGTTGACCAATGCGCCCGTGTTAGTTGTATCAGATGGTAATCAGGATTTGGTGGTGTATACAGATGCATGTGGAACAAGACTAGAAGTCGTGTTGATGCAAAGAGGTAAATTGATTGCATACGCTTCTCCATAGCTCAGACCATATGAAGTTAGGTATCCAACTCATGATTTGGAGTTGGCAGCTGTAATCTTTGCTTTAAAGGTGTGAAGACACTATCTTTTGGGAGAAAGATTCGAGTTGTATACGAATAATAAGTCCTTGCGGTATTTATTCTCTCAAAAGAAGTTGAATATAAGACAGCAGAGATTGCTGGAGTTTTTAGCAACTTATGATTTCGGTATTGAGTATATGCTAGGGAAAGGAAATAAAGTTGCCAATGCATTTAGCAGAAAACATCAGGATGTGGTGTTAGCTACGTTGGCAGAATAGAAATATTTAGAAGCGTTGACTGGTATGATAGACTAAGATCTTAATTGCTACAACCAAACTTTGAAATTGGTAAAGTAGATAATACTCTTTTTACTAAAAGAAATAAAAATGATATTCAACTAGTACAAGTTTACGTAGATGATATCATTTTCGGATCAACTAATTTTGAAATGAATAAAGAATTTTATGAAATAATGACAAAAGAGTTTGAGATGAGTCATATGGGTGAATTAAACTTCTTTCTAGGATTGCAAATAAAACAATTAGATAATGGTATCTTTATCAGTCAAGAAAAATATGCTAAAGACCTAGTTAGTAAATTTGGTTTGACTACTGCAAGTGGAAAACCCACTCCCATGGCATGCAATGAGTACCTAAGTAAAGAAGATCTCTCAAAAGATGTAGATCAAAAATTATATAGAGGAATGATTGGATCGCTACTCTATATCATTGCTAGTAGACCTGATATCATGCAAAGTGTTTGTCTCTGTGCAAGATATCAATCCCAACCTAAAGAGACCCACTTAAAAGCTGTAAAACGTATCATAAGATATGTTAAACACACCTTTGATTATGGCTTATTTTATCCTAAAAATGATTCTTTTGAATTAATATCTTACTGTGATGCTGACTATGCTGGTTGTAAATCAGACCGAAAAAGTACAAGTGGAACTTGTCACTTTTTGGGGCATTATCTGGTTTCCTGGTTTAGTAAAAAGCAAAACACAGTTTCTTTATCAACAGCCGAAGCAAAGTATATTTCTGCTGCTTTGGCTTGTTCTCAAGTAATATATATGCAACAAACTTTAAAAGATTTTGGTTTAAATATCTCAAAATCACCAATTTATTGTGATAATACTAGTGCAATAAATTTATCCAAAAATCCTACTCATCATGCTCGAACTAAACATATTGATATCAGACATCATTTTCTCAGAGATAATATAAGTAAGGAAGTAATTACTCTCGGTTATAACAATTCCGAGAATCAAATTGCTGATATCTTAACAAAACCCTTAAATGAATCTATATTTACTAAATTAAGAAGAGAATTAGCTATTTGTTCAATAACGGAAATATAGAATATAAATATATAACAAGTATCATTAAAATTAAAATAAATCAAATAGCAAAAATATAAGTACCTTGTCGACAACCCTCCTTTACCCCTGTCGACATATAACGAATTTTTTTTCTTTTGAAATTTTCCCACCAAAATTCAAATGGGTGGTTATATATTTCGAAATTTTGTTCATTCTTTCTGTTCTTTCTCTGTTCTAACTTCTAAAAACAATGGCCTCCTCCTCCAAATCAAACAAAAATTCAACCTTTTCGTTCCCTTCTCCTTCTACCGGACCATTTCAACGAACTACGCTTGCACCAGTGATGAAAATGGAAGTTTCCTTGAAGGATGCACTACAACTTATGATTGAAATTCAAGTGGTGCAAATCAGAATGGCCAAAGAACAAGAACGGCAAGGCAAAATCCTTAGAAACTTGCAAAAGTTTCTAATGGACAATCACGCCAATCCCATCTTGATCGATGAAGAATCCTCAAGTGTTCAAATGCAAGAGGACAGCGAGGAAGAAGAAGAAGAAGCCCCCATGGAAGAAGAGCACGCTGAAGATGACAACAAAGTTGTTTGCGTTGGCGAAGTGTGCTTTGACAAGGATGGAAATCTAGTCGAACAACGTGGAAATTTCTGTTTCCACTACCCAAATTGCTCGGTTCATAGATCTCCCATTTTCAAGGATACACATTAGTTTCTTTTCTCTCTTTCTTATCGTTATTTGTACTTATGTTTTCTACGCAAATGAAAATATAACATTATATAATTAACAAATGAATTTTGTTCTCATATTTGAATTCTCACATTATCATTATTATAAATATTATCATATATGGATTCTTAGTTAGGAGAGTTAGTTATTAAGGGCTAAGTTTTAGTTTCAGAATTAAGTGTTGATTATTTATGGTAACACTATCATTATGATCACATGTAATATAGTATTAGATTAAGGGGGAGTTGTATAGATTTAAACTTTGCTTTTGTTGATGACAAAGGGGAAGAAGTATAAAATAGGATAGTTAGGCATACATTAAGGGGGAGTTATTAGTTTTAGGGGGAGTTATTAGGATAGAAGTAATATTTTATTAACAAAGGTTGTCATCATCAAAAAGGGGGAGATTGTTAGTCCCTGAGAAGTTGGTTTTGATGACAACAACCTTAGAATAAGATTATAAAATATAAATACTAACATTATTGTTTAGATATATATGTATATGTAGGATATATATACAGGTACCAAAGAATGAAGACTGTACAGTATAGAGATTCAAGAACTGATGAACTCAAGATCGAAGATATCAAGATTCAAGACTGAGTATCAAGATTATCAAGAGTTCAAGATTTCAAGATAAGAAATTTAGTTAGGAATTTTGTTAAAACTCCTAGAAAAGCACTGACATCTTAAAATCCATTTTATTCGTGGAATGGAATCCACTTCGAGCCCGTTAAAGGGATGGAACCCTAAGTAGGATGAACCTACAAAAAATCTAGTGGAACATTGTTTTGTAACCACTAACTTTTATTCAAATGTTTTACAAAATTATATCTTGTTTTCAAAATGATTTCAAAATCTTCCTTTTTAAATCAAAAACATCTATCCTGGTTTTAAAATACTTTTAGCCTCAAAATAATCTTTATTTTCAATATCAAATTATCCTTGGTTTTGAACTATCTTTTAATTATAATATATTTAACTTTTAATATTTATACTTAGATTTAAATATAAAATTATAGTAAAATTTTATATATACCAAAATATTATTCTCTATACTTATTTATGTATTTTAACTATAGTTAAGTATATTTATAAAGTTTAAAATAGTTTTAATACAAGATAGAAGTTATTTTCAAAGAAAAACAAATTACTAAAAATAACTTAGGCTTGTCGACAACCCCAAGGACCCCTTGTCGACAAGGTGACAGTTTATTTCAAAAGTTTGAATTTCAAAGGAAGTGTCTATTCGTCATATCCTTTCACGAATGGACATGGCTGTTGTTCTACTATAAATAAGGGATGTTTTTAAACGAATTTACAATCATATTTTCTCTGATTTCACTCCTCTTCTTCTTCCACATTTCTTTATATACATTTTTACCATTACTCTACCGAAATCACCATTGAATCTAACTAGATCATCTCTGGTTTGATTCTCTATCACTATCTCAACAAGATCCTAGTGCTATTCAGAGTTATAGGCTTCTTTGTATTCAATCGAGCGAGAAAAAGTGTTATTGTAGCCTGGAAAATCAATCAGGTGAACTTGTTGCCCGTAAAATCAAGTATCTCTACCCACAGGATTGTGAATCTGGAGTGGTGTACCTCATGGCCTTGAAATCGAGGGTGTAATTGTAAGAATTGAATTTGAAAGGAAATCCGTACTTGTGTTGCGGGACTGGATGTAGGGTAACTCCGAACCAGTATAAAATTCGGTTGTTCTTTCCTTTATTGCTTTTACTTTATATCTGTGTCTGAATATTGCATACATTTGTATTCAAATTAATATAAACTCAAAAAGAATTAGTAATTCCTTAAAACACTATTCACCCCCCTCTAGTGTTAATTATAACCTTAAGGTCCGTAATTCGCATTTCTCACGTTTGGTATCGGAGCAAGGTTTTCAAAGTTTCATAATATCAATTTTGAAAAAGCTTTTAAAATGGCTATGTTTGAAAAACTTGTTAATACTAGTTTAGAAATATTCAGATCATCGCTGTCTCATGAGTCTGCATATAATCGATATTCAAATTCAATTTGTCTACCAAAATTGTATGATGTGCAGGAAACATGTTTTATGGGTGTTGAGGAATCAATCCACAATGGACAAATTGTGCAGATCAAAAAGAATAAATGGATACTCGATAGTGGATGCTCTAGACACATGACTGGTAATCCGGATATGCTGAATGATATAATATACAAAGACGGAGGACTGGTTAACTTTGGAGACAACTCAGAAGGATATGTGATTGGCATCGGCAATGTCCGTAACTTTGAAACTCCTATTATTACTAATGTTTTGCTAGTTAAGAATTTGAAACATAATCTGCTAAGTATTAGTCAACTTTGCGATAAAGGATATAAAATTAAATTTGAAAAAGATAAGTGTCACATTGAAGATAATAATTCAACCATAATATATGAGGGAATTAGGAAAAAGAATATTTATATTCTTAGTATGAAAGTTTCAAATGATAACCTGTGTCTTTTGGCAAATACAAGTGACCCTTGGATTTGGCATAAGAGATTTGGGCATTTGAATTTCAAACTCTTATCTAGACTATCAAAACATGATTTAGTAAGAGGTCTCCCTAAAATGAATTTTAAAGTAGATAGTTTATGTGATGCATGTCAATTAGGAAATCTTAGAAAAAGTTCCTTTAAATTAAAAGTTATGATTTCAACTTCAAAACCTCTAGAATTACTTCATCTTGATTTATTTGGTCCTTCTCAAATTCAGTCAATAAATCACAGTAAATATGTTTTTGTAATTGTAGATGATTATTCTAGATTTACATGGACAATATTTTTGAAACATAAAAGTGATACTTTTGAAAGTTTTAAGAACTTTACAAAAAGGATTCAAAATCAACTTTCTGTAAAAATTATAACCATCCGTAGTGATCACGGTGGTGAATTTGAAAATGAAAAGTTTGAGGAATTCTGCAATAAAAAGGGAATAACTCATAAATTTTCATTTCCAAGAACTCCACAACAAAACGGAGTAGTAGAACGTAAAAATAGGACGATTCAAGAGTGTGCGAGAACTATGCTTTCAGATAGTAAATTACCAAATCATTTTTGGGCAGAAGCAGTTGCTACCGCCTGTTATATTTTAAATAGAATTTTAATTAGACCTTTAACTGATAAGACATCTTATGAACTTCTTCATGAAAAGAAACCTAAGATATTTTATTGTATAATTTTTGGAAGTAAATGTTTTATTTTAAATACAAAAGATAACTTAGATAAATTTGATCCTAAATCCGGCAAAGGTATCTTTATCGGATATTCTAATAGAAGTAAAGCATACAGAGTGTTTAATTTAAGAACTAACACCATCGAAGAAACACTGCATGTTTCATTCGATGAAAATCTCAAAATTTTTGAAGATACAAATAATGAAGAGGATTTAATTACTCAAAATCAGGAGTCAACTGAAACTAATAATGAAATTAATCATCCTAATAAAAAGATTAAACTTTTAAAAGATCATCCTATAGAAAATATACTAGGAGATATGCAATCTGTTGTTACAACTAGAAATCAACTAAGTAAAATGAGCAATGTAGCCTTTATATCAACTATTGAACCCAAAAATCCAAAAGAAGCATCAGCTGATGATTCATGGATTTTGGCTATGCAAGAACTAAATCAATTCACTATAAATGATGTTTGGGAACTTGTTCCTAGACCTGAAAATAAAACTATAACTGAAACTAAATGGGTTTATAAAAATAAAACGAATGAACAAGGTGAGGTCATTAGAAATAAAGCCCGATTAGTCGCTCAAGGTTATTGTCAAGAAGAAGGAATAGATTGTGATGAAATCTTTTCTCTCGTAGCAAGATTAGAAGCCATTAGGATTCTACTTGCTTTCGCAAATCATAATAATTTCAAATATTTCAAATGGATGTTAAAAGTGCCCTTTTAAATGGATTTGTAAAAGAGAAGTATATGTTGAACAACCACCACTTTTTAAAGATGAAAAATTACCAAATCATGTTACAAACTTAAGAAAGCTCTATATGGTCTAAAACAAGCTCCTAGAGCCTGGTATGATAGACTAAGATCTTACTTACTACAATCAAACTTTGAAATTGGTAAAGTAGATAATACTCTTTTACTAAAAGAAATAAAAATGATATTCAACTAGTACAAGTTTACGTAGATGATATCATTTTCGGATCAACTAATTTTGAAATGAATAAAGAATTTTCTGAAATAATGACAAAAGAGTTTGAGATGAGTCATATGGGTGAATTAAACTTCTTTCTAGGATTGCAAATAAAACAATTAGATAATGGTATCTTTATCAGTCAAGAAAAATATGCTAAAGACCTAGTTAGTAAATTTGGTTTGACTACTGCAAGTGGAAAACCCACTCCCATGGCAACCAATGAGTACCTAAGTAAAGAAGATCTCTCGAAAGATGTAGATAAAAAATTATATAGAGGAATGATTGGATCACTACTCTATATCACTGCTAGTAGACTTGATATCATGCATAGTGTTTGTCTCTGTGCAAGATATCAATCCCAACCTAAAGAGACCCACTTAAAAGCTGTAAAACGTATCATAAGATATGTTAAACACACCTTTGATTATGGCTTATTTTATCCTAAAAATGATTCTTTTGAATTAATATCTTACTGTGATGCTGACTATGCTGGTTGTAAATCAGACCGAAAAAGTACAAGTGGAACTTGTCACTTTTTGGGGCATTCTCTGGTTTCCTGGTTTAGTAAAAAGCAAAACACGGTTTCTTTATCAACAGCCGAAGCAGAGTATATTTCTACTGCTTTGGCTTGTTCTCAAGTAATATATATGCAACAAACTTTAAAAGATTTTGGTTTAAATATCTCAAAATCACCAATTTATTGTGATAATACTAGTGCAATAAATTTATCCAAAAATCCTACTCATCATGCTCGAACTAAACATATTGATATCAGACATCATTTTCTCAGAGATAATATAAGGAAGTAATTACTCTCGATTATATCAATTCCGAGAATCAAATTGCTGATATCTTAACAAAACCCTTAAATGAATCTATATTTACTAAATTAAGAAGAGAATTAGCTATTTGTTCAATAACTGAAATATAGAATATAAATATATAACAAGTATCATTAAAATTAAAATAAATCAAATAGCAAAAATATAAGTACCTTGTCGACAACCCTCCTTTACCCCTGTCGACATATAACGAATTTTTTTTCTTTTGAAATTTTCCCACCAAAATTCAAATGGGTGGTTATATATTTCGAAATTTTGTTCATTCTTTCTGTTCTTTCTCTGTTCTAACTTCTAAAAACAATGGCCTCCTCCTCCAAATCAAACAAAAATTCAACCTTTTCATTCCCTTCTCCTTCTACCGGACCATTTCAACGAACTACGCTTGCACCAGTGATGAAAATGGAGGTTTCCTTGAAGGATGCACTACAACTTATGACTGAAATTCAAGTGGTGCAAATCAGAATGGCCAAAGAACAAGAACGGCAAGGCAAAATCCTTAGAAACTTGCAAAAGTTTCTAATGGACAATCACGCCAATCCCATCTTGATCGATGAAGAATCCTCAAGTGTTCAAATGCAAGAGGACAGCGAGGAAGAAGAAGAAGAAGCCCCCATGGAAGAAGAGCACGCTGAAGATGACAACAAAGTTGTTTGCGTTGGCGAAGTGTGCTTTGACAAGGATGGAAATCTAGTCGAACAACATGGAAATTTCTGTTTCCACTACCTAAATTGCTCGGTTCATAGATCTCCCATTTTCAAGGATACACATTAGTTTCTTTTCTCTCTTTCTTATCGTTATTTGTACTTATGTTTTCTACGCAAATGAAAATATAACATTATATAATTAATAAATGATTTTTGTTCTCATATTTGAATTCTCACACTATCATTATTATAAATATTATCATATATGGATTCTTAGTTAGGAGAGTTAGTTATTAAGGGCTAAATTTTAGTTTCAGAATTAAGTGTTGATTATTTATGGTAACACTATCATTATGATCACATGTAATATAGTATTAGATTAACGGGGAGTTGTATAAATTTAAACTTTGTTTTTGTTGATGACAAAGGGGAAGAAGTATAAAATAGGATAGTTAGGCATAGATTAAGGGGGAGTTATTAGTTTTAGGGGGAGTTATTAGGATAGAAGTAATATTTTATAAACAAAGGTTGTCATCATCAAAAAGGGGGAGATTGTTAGTCCCTGAGAAGTTGGTTTTGATGACAACAACCTTAGAATAAGATTATAAAATATAAATACTAACATTATTGTTTAGATATATATGTATATGCAGGATATATATACAGGTACCAAAGAATGAAGACTGTACAGTATAGAGATTCAAGAACTGATGAACTCAAGATCGAAGATATCAAGATTCAAGACTCATGAGTATTAAGATTATCAAGAGTTCAAGATTTCAAGATAAGAAATTTAGTTAGGAATTTTGTTAAAACTCCTAGAAAAGCACTGACTTCTTAAAATCCATTTTATTCGTGGAATGGAATCCACTTCGAGCCCGTTAAAGGGATGGACCCTAAGTAGGATGGAACCTACAAAAAATCTAGTGGAACATTGTTTTGTAACCACTAACTTTTATTCAAATGTTTTATAAAATTATATCTTTTTTTCAAAATGATTTCAAAATCTTCCTTTTTAAATCAAAAACATCTATCCTGGTTTTAAAATACTTTTAGCCTCAAAATAATCTTTATTTTCAATATCAAATTATCCTTGGTTTTGAACTATCTTTTAATTATAATATATTTAACTTTTAATATTTATACTTAGATTTAAATATAAAATTATAGTAAAATTTTATATATACCAAAATATTATTCTCTATACTTATTTATGTATTTTAACTATAGTTAAGTATATTTATAAAGTTTAAAATAGTTTTAATACAAGATAGAAGTTATTTTCAAAGAAAAAAAATTACCAAAAATAACTTAGGTTTGTCGACAACCCTAAGGACCCCTTGTCGACAACCCTAAGGACCCCTTGTTGACAAGGTGACAGTTTATTTCAAAAGTTTGAATTTCAAAGGAAGTGTCTATTCGTCATATCCTTTCACGAATGGACATGGTTGTTGTTCTACTATAAATAAGGGATGTTTTTAAACGAATTTACAATCATATTTTCTCTGATTTCACTCCTCTTCTTCTTCCACATTTCTTTATATACATTTTTACCATTACTCTACCGAAATCACCATTGAATCTAACTAGATCATCTCTGGTTTGATTCTCTTTCACTATCTCAACAAGATCCCATTGCTATTCAGAGTTATAGGCTTCTTTGTATTCAATCGAGCGAGAAAAGGTGTGATTGTAGCCTGGAAAATCAATCAGGTGAACTTGTTGCCCGTAAAATCAAGTATCTCTACCCAGTGGATTGTGAATCTGGAGTGGTGTACCTCGTGGCCTTGAAATCGAGGGTGTAATTGTAAGAATTGATTTTGAAAGGAAATCCGTACTTGTGTTGCGGGACTGGATGTAGGGTAACTCCGAACCAGTATAAAATCCGATGTGTTCTTTCCTTTATTGCTTTTACTTTATATCTGCATCTGTGTTTGATTCTGTGATCATATCTGTGTCTGAATATTGCATACATTTGTGTTCAAATTAATATAAACTCAAAAAGAATTAGTAATTCCTTAAAACACTATTCACCCCCCTCTAGTGTTAATTCTAGCCTTAAGATCCGTAATCCGCATTTCTCACAAAGTCGACAAGGATGACACCTGTATTGCGTAAGTTGTTTATAAAGAACATTGTTATAATGCATGGGATTCTTAGTAGTATAGTCAGTGACAAAGATACTTTGTTTACTAGTGAGTTCAGGAAGAGTCTATGGGAGGGATTAGGTACCAAGCTGAAGATAAGTACTGCTTATCACCCACAGACGGATGTGCAGACAGAGAGAGTCAATGAGGTAATTGAAGATTTTTTAAGAGCTTATGTACTAGAGTTTGGTGGGTCATGCGAAGACCATTTGTACTTAGTTGAGTTTTCCTGTAATAATAGTTATCAGACTAGTATAGGAATGGAACCTTTCGAAACCTTGTATGGAAGGCCGTGCAAATCACCAGCGTGTTGGCTAGAGACCAGAGACAGATTGGTTCTTGGTCCACATATGGTGAGAGAAGACATGGAAAAGATTGAGTTGATCCGAGCACGGATGAAGGAAGCTCAATCTAGGCAGAAAAGTTATGCGGATAAAAGGCGCAAAGATCTAGAGTTCTCAGTTGGAGACCATGTTTTTGTTAAAGTATCACCAAAGAAGGGTGTGTATGGTTTGGAAAGATAGGGAAGTTAGCACCGAGATATGTAGGCTCATTTCCTATTATTGAAAAGATCGGGAAACTCATTTATAGAATAGAGTTACCAAACAGTTGGCAGGAGTCCATAATGTGTTTCATGTTTCTCATCTTAGGAAGTATGTGCATGATCTAAAGACTACTATTACACCAATTACATTAGAAGATTTAGTAGTGGAAGTGATATTACTTTTATTAGACAACCAGTTCGTGTTGAGGCAAGAGATGAGAAGAGTTTGAGGAACAAGACAACCAAGCCAGTGAAAGTCCGGTGGAGTGACAATGAGTAACACTGTACTTAGGAGATGGTAGATAGGATTAAAGAGACTAATCATGCATTGTTCTAATGGTATGTTCTATATTTTTTGTATATAGACTTTTTACTAGTAAGGTGGGCTAGTATTGTTGTTATGTGATGTTACAGATGTTTGCATGATTGGTATGCTTATTACTATCCTTAACGAAATTTCAAGGACGAAGTTCTTTAAGGAAGGGAGCACGTAACACACTTAATTTTGATTAACATTATTCAGAAGAATTAATTAGATAAATTAAATAGAATAATGTGATGTGTAGTATGATATGGAGAATGAGATTTGATAATTAACAAGGTTGGGTCATAACTAATCAACCATTAAGAGTGTTTTAAAATTTGACATGTAAAAATTGAGGGAAAATTAGGAATAGATCTTTCTTTTATCCCTTAAACCCTCTCTCTCCCATATCATTCTCATTTTTACAAGTGCAAAACAATCAAGGGAAAAACATAGGGAGGCCGGCCATTAAACAAGAAGAATAGAAGAGGAAGGCTAAGAAAATTTCAAAAGAAAACATTCTCCATCAAATCCCAACTCTATTATCAAAATTAAGGTGAATAATAATAAACCATCTTATTTTTATGCTTATCTGGTTTCAGATCGGTTTGGTTTGATTCGTTGATGATGTTATGATGTGTCATGTTTGATTTTACCATTGGTTGGTTAAGTAGTGAATTATTGGAAATTTTTATGATAGGTTTATGGACAAAACCTTATTTTATGATCTCCAAAAGATTTGATTTTTGAGTATGGTGTGTAAAACATAATTTTGGAGATGGGTTTTTAATTTCATAATTTTCCAAATTAATGGGAATATTTTATGAATTTCCTAAGGAAGGAAGGGCGTTTATTTCGGGTTTTAATTATTAAAATAATTAAATAATGATTTTGGTCTTGAAATTTTTATATGTTAAACATTGGGATTTTCACAAGAGATTATGATTTCATATGAATTTATTAAGCTAGAAAAGTTTATAAGCAAATATTAAATAATTAACATTATTTGATGGGTGGGAAATTGTTTTTGGAAAGAAAACCAAGTGCGGCAGTTTTTTTGAAAAGAATTGGTTAAATATTTTATTATCCAATAGAAATTTGACAAAAAATAAAAGTTGGTAAAAAGGAATTGCTTTTAATAGAATAAAATAGTTCTTATGATAATTATGACAATGCCACCGATATGCGGCATTGCCACGACGTTCGACATTAAAAGTAGGCGGTATCACTCTACAGTTGTGAGTGATATCGGAAATAAGCGGCATTGACATGAAGCAACACATGTGATACTTATGTCGTAAGTATGTGAGGCATTGAGCCATGCATCCACCATTGATGTATGGGAATACTGCATCCCATGGGTACATGATATTAATTTCGTGGGTTATCAATGCCAACAGAAACACCCCACACCCCTTAGTATACCCAAAAGGGGCACACTAAAAGATATGGTGCGTTATAGGTATAGCTAAAGCATCACAGAGACTAAGATTCACAAGACAAATAAACATAAACAACGGAAACATTTAAATCGTAACTCATTATTTAAAATAAAACTTCATAAATAAGTCTGAAAAACATCACATGTCTCAAATACCAAATACACATGTCTTATGAAAAATACATCTCAGTCTCATAAAATCAGAGTACAATAAAATAATCATCCCTCTCATAAGTACCAATACATCAAAAACCAAATGAAAAGAAAACTGAAAAGAAGAAGAATACATGAAGAACTCCAGGAATGTATCTCCAAGAAATCTGAATCAACTATCCTTGCCTCTGCTAGCCTATGGGGGAAAAGAGGAAATAAAGGAGTGGGTCAGACTATAAATAAGGTGAGTGAAAGTAACTACTAGTATTTTTAAGCAAGATAAAGATAATAGACTTAGCAATAGTTCTAGTATAAAAAGGAAATAGAGAAAGGATAAATCTGGGATAAATACTGTCTAACTGTTTGCTTTGATTGTTTTGATTCTTTGGATTGTTTGCACTTGTCTTAGATTTCTGTGATTAGGTTGAAATCCTAATCCTATTTTAATTAGGCTGAAATCCTAATTCTACCCGCTGATCGGCCTTCTATCTCTGTGTGCCACTGTGAGCTAGTCCCATCCTGTAGGTCCTACAGCAAAAGACACTTGTTTAGCGCTTGGAACGCAGTAGCAACTTATCTACCATAATCAATGCCGCACGCACGGTCATCGCCGGTACACGCTAACTGTCGCCCCCTCTTGTGACCTCTTACTTACCCTAATCAGCATAAGCGTGCCCAGCCTCACCTAACCTGTTGTGAGACCATCAGTCCTAGTCTGAAAGGGTCCTGCCCAGCCTCATCTAAGTGTTTTGTAAGACCATCAGTCCTAGTCTGAAAGGGAATGTTGTTGGTACGGGTCCTAACAAAGAAAATCTAGTTGCGCCCCTTGCCCAAATCCCCAGATTTGAGCTTCTATCTATTGACCACTTATTACCCTGTATCCCAGCCCCACCTAACTATTGTGAGACCATCAGTCCTAGTCTAAAAGGGTCCTGCCCAACCTCACCTAATCTGTTGTGAGACCATCAGTCCTAGTCTGAAAGGGAATGATGTTGGTATGGGCCTTGATTCTATCTTTGCTTATTAACTTAGTGTAAGTTTTAAAATAAGCATCTTCTGTTATTTTTGCTCTATTTGTTTATTAACTTAATCTAAGTCCTAAAATAGGCCTTTTCTGTTATCTTTACTATATTTGCTTATTAACTTAATTATAAGTTTTAAAATAAGCCTTTACTGTTCTTTCTGCTTAATTATAACCTACGTTATAATTGTTGTTATTCTTTTCTATCGTTTTAGTTATAACCACCGGTTATAAACATGCTTGCAAATGTCTCAAATTTGACTATTTCGGTCTATCTTCTTTTTATTACAGTTTTTCTTATTTTACATCTAATTTCTATAAATTTAATGTTTTTTTATTTTAATCCATATTTGCGAATTCTATTCTTTTTAATTTATTCGCGTAAAAAGGAATAAAACGAAACCAACATTTACATGCTAAATTCCAACTTAAAACAGATGTAAATAAATGCAAATAACTGTGAATAACTGTAAATAACTGAATAAAATAGCTGAATAAAAATAATTGAATAAAATAGACTGAAAAGAACTTTAAAAACTAGTTGTAAATAACTTATATAAAAACGGTCTTAAAATTGCAAAAAAAACAACAACTATTGAGAACCCTATTATTTTAAATTACTTAAAAATCTAAAATAATTACTAAACACTCACCTGTAGTCCTTAGCTCTAGTCCTTGGTCTTCCTTGATCCACTTCTAGAGCATAGAATATTTTTATCAAATAGATTTCTTCCTTAGAAAAATTTTCTATTTAGGGTCCAGCCCCTGGCAATGAATCCAAATAGAAGAAAATCTGAATGAGAAAAATAGCTAGGCCTAGGGTCTTATTTATAGTGTAGTTTAGGGATCTCAGACCGTTGGATTTGAAGATTAAATCTGGTGCAACATGCACGAACGCACAGGATTAAATCTGGTGATCTCAGGCCTAGGCTCACTGGGAACCATCGGATGGAAGCACGAACGCACAGGATTGGAAGAAATTGGAAAAACACGTCATAGTTTTAGCCTGGACGAATTCACGTCTACAAACAAGGGCGGGCAACATGCAGGTCGACCTAGGCCTTTGGGGGTTGCCCTAGGGTCGACCTGGCCTTGGTCTGGGTCGACCTGACCCTTGTTATTATTATTTTTTTGTTTTCTTCGTTTCTTATTTATTTCGTAACTTCGTTGTTTTAACTTAGATTTTGACAAACTATATATGGAAATTGACCAGAAAATTACCATGGACACAATGGTGCAACTCCCATGGCTCAATTTTGATTATTTCACAAACTTATTTTATTATTTAATTAATTTGTAAATTAATTATTATAGCTTAAATTTTGGGTTGTTACGCCAACAAGTTTCAGCATTTTTAAATTTATGCCGCATGCTTCCTATTTAATGCCATAGTCTAAGGCAATGATGCCGCTAGTATTATTTACGAGATAGAAGATTTATAGCAACAATGCTGCTCATATCAACATACTTTCAACATTGATATAAAATGGCAATAATGTTGCCTATTATCAAGCGCGGTATTATGTCTTATAGCGGCATAGTAGCCCAATTTCATGAAATCATTATCAACTATTTTACAGCATTGATGTCGAAAGTCATCAATGTCGCCTTTATTGTTTTTAAAGCGCCCGATAAAAATGGTTTATGATATTGATGTTGCATGTCATCAATGTTGGCTTTTATGTATAAAAGACTATATTTTTTAGGTTCGGTGACCTATAAATTTCTATATAACGACAACATTGATTTCAGCATTATAGCCTTATACTTTTAGGAAATCGGGATTATTTTTAAAAGCTTTTATATAAAGGGATGCGACGTCCCATGTCGGCCATATTGATGCTGCAAGTTTACAATGATGAGCATATTCTATTTTATACCGTTATGCCCTATAATGAAGAGGTGAGATGTCCTCGTATTAATATTGAAAATATACATGGCAATATTAAAATGGATTGTAAATTGGCATGAGAAATTGGTAAAGTAATGGGACATATTTTCCTTGTTTTAAATATCAATTATGGAGATTAATCGTATATAATGATAAATGTTCTAAAGGATTAAATTATTATCTAGCCCAAGTTTTGATATGAAATTACCAAAGTGAGTTATTACTTAAGATTAAGTAAGTATAAGATGCCGATTGATTGAACATATTTAAATGATGGATGTTATATGTTCTTATTATTATTTGATCAGTTATTTTGCATGATTATTATCGTCATACTCACATCATCATGACCCACAACTTCATTTTGGGATATTTGAGGGCTGAATAATCAATAGGTTGACCCACTAGTGAGTATAATCAGATTTAACTCCTGAGTGAGTAGAATAACATCCGTGAGATCAGGTAGACCAAAGGTGTAGGATACCCAGACTGATCAAAAGATTATAATTTGAGATATGATATTGGAAGGGTCCAATAGGTTCATAGTCATCCCTGAAAACAATGGCTTGAATACCGTTATTGGAGATATCCAATAGGTTCCTAATGATCCCATGAAAACTATGATTTGAAAGTATGGTATTGGAAGAATCCAATTGGTTCATAGTCATCCCATGAAAATTATGATTTGAGAGTTGTTATTGGAGAATCTCAATAGGTTCATAGTAATCCCATGAAACATATGATTGGAAAGTGTTATTGGTAGAAGCCAATAGGTTCATAGTGATCCCACGAAAACTATGATTTAGGACAAGTTATCCCTAAGAATTTTGGCAGGTTTTTAGTTAGCCCATGAAAACTAATAGGTTCATAATGACCCTATGAAAACTATGAGTTGAGACAGATAGTCGGTTTTGTAAGATTGGACGAACTCATGGTAGATATAACCCTAAATTGAAGGATGAGTCAAATTTACCCCATTGCATATTTGCATATGATATTATTATGTTTTAACCATTGTGAATGCAGGAGAACTGTATATGGTTTGTTTTGGCTAAGATATTAGTGAGGGGAAAACCTGTTCCGCTCAACGGCGTGGTCTCACTAGATATCTATTTAGTTCGAGTTGGTAGGTTATTATTCACACCAAACTATTTGTTTGACATGAAGTTTTTGTTTTTCTCTTTGAACTCTCAGGTACTCATTTGAGTAGGTCAGGAGTAAGGGATTTCAGGTTTCCAGTAGACGAATAAGCTTCTGAAGACGTGCAAGAGGCAAGCTAGCTATATTAGAAGATCTATTCAATTCGTTGTGTAGTTCATTTTGTTTGAATAGATGTAATGACAGAAATTATAAATGTCAAGTAGTAGTATATTCTGATCAACCAGGGGGACCTCCTTATATGTCGCTCTTGGAGTATTTTATAATAATCATATTTTCTTTGAACGTGGGGTCGAATAGGATTATGTAATAAATATGAAATCTTAATTGTGAAATGAAATGTGAAAACTTGTTATTAAATTGTGTTTGAAATTTTTTACATTTATGTGCTTCTGATTATTGATATGATTAAGATAACTGCATTTTGGCACTGGAAATTAATACTATAGATGACTACAGCATCTGTAGCACTTAGTTTTGGGCCTCAAAATAGGGATGTTACAATTATTGGCTAAGATATGTCAAATCGTTGTTGGTTAAAATATATCAAAATCGAATTCAATTCCTCTAATCTTAATTTTTGTGTTTACTCATGGAAAAATAGGAATTGAAAAATGATGCTAATGGGTTATTCCCGTTAAAATTTTATTATACTTATGATAGTAGGTTATCATCGCTATTGAGTAATTTTTTTTTAGTTTTATTAATTAAAGATAGTTAATGGTTTATAAAAAATTATTTGTTCTATAGTTTGCTAGTGCTACAAAGTTTGTTCAACGTATTAGTTTTACTTCGCATCCATACTTATGATAAAATACACACATCGAAATGTGGAACACAGTGTAGTATAAATTATACAGGTGTGAGCAGATCTTAAGGCCACTTTAACACTAGAGGGGTGGTAAATAGTGTTTTATAATTTATATGGAACTTTTCTAAATTATTTCAAGATTTAAATTCAAACACTGATGATCAACAGTGATATATATTAATGGGCAGTCATGGATATATATAAATGCAGTAAAAGTAAGAGAGATGACACCAGGAGTTTTATACCGGTTTGGATTAACCAATCCTATGGCCAATCCTATATAGTGTATGTACAAATTACCTTTCCAACACCTACTATAATCAGGTAGCAAGCAAAGTAGAGTACAATCTTGATTTCAAGGCAATACACCCTCCTGACTTTCGGAGCTTAGGTAGACTCCCTTGATTTAATCGGGAATAAGATCACACGTTTGATTTAAATGGGTAACAAGCACACCCACTTGATTTGAACGGACAATAAGCACACCCATACAAATAATAGTATAGAGTTGTTGATTCCAAATAAAAACAGTTGTACTTTGGGTACAGAATATCCTATAGCCCTTTGTTAGCACTTTGATCTTTGAATTGATGAGAGAATACTTTTAAACCAACGAGTAGATTGTAAAGAATGAATGTAGTAAAGTAGAGATTGAATTTGAGTGAATTTGAGTGAATTTGAAAAGTATAGAAAGTGGATTTTTGAAATATATAATGAGAATTTAGAGTAAGAAGAATATAGAGAAAGTAGTTATTAAAATTTGTTTTCCAGTCCCTTATATATGGTGTTTGAAGGGATGTGTCTATTTGCGAAGAAATGCAACCCAAAATCACAACTGTTCAAAATTCAAAAGGCACCTCTTCAATGGTACATATGTCGACATAACTTTATCTATTTTGAAAAACAGAAACACTTTAAATGTGTCGCAAAATTTTGAACTCTTGTAAAATCATTTAAATGTTGTTGTTTTTAAATGCTTTTAATATATAAAAAATTTATATATTCATTTTAAAAATAAAATAAATACTTCGATAATAAAATAAATATTTTAATAAGAGAATATTCAAAGAAAAGAAAGTTACTATTCAAGGACTTTAACAAATTAATATAATATTTATTAATTATAAACTATAGTCTTGAACTCTTCGTGTCATTGTGTTTAAACTCATGAGCCTTCAAATATCTTGATCATCTCTAAATCTTAATCTCTAGTCTTTTTACTGCTCGGTCTTTAAATTCGATTATACTATACCCGTATAAACCTATATAATATCCTGCAAAATATTCTATATAATGTAGGAAAACATCAGTACCTATATTTATATGGTTTTTGTAATCAAAATCAATATCTGTGATATTAACAATCTCTCACTTTTTGATGATGACAACAACGTACATATATTTATTATAAAATATAATGTAACTCCCCCTAAATTGGTTAACTCTCTCTATTTTGAATAACTCCTCCTTAGCATATGCATATATTATATTTTATATTTTTCTCCCCCTTTGTCATCAACAAAATGAGTAAAGAAAAATAAACTCCCCCTAAATGCAACATATATTGAATACTATGAAATGTGATAATGTTGTATATTGAATCAAAATCAATACTAACTATAAAATTTCTAAGAAATAACTATATATATATACAATTATAATTGCATATATTTTAACCATACATCATAAATCTATACATTTATATAGTTAATTACATAAAAAGTATAAATTATAACTACGGTTAATTATACAGACTAAAATTGTACAAATAATATATATTATAAATAATAATTATAAATACAAAATAAAAATACAATTAAAACCTAAATTTTCTTGGGAACTTCGGCCCATCCTTCGGATCCAAAGATAGGATAGGTGTTGATAACTTCTCAATCTTTATTATCCACTTTCGCTTTAGAGTTCGAGCATTCAGGGGCGTTGCTTTGAACTTCTTTGGCGAAAATAGAAATAAAACGTCGAAGATAATCAAATTGTTTTTCCTATTCTTTGATCATTTAATTTATATTTGACTCAACTCCAAGTGTCATTGACAGTGAAGATTGAAGCAAAGAGCATTCTTGAAAGATTAAAGAATTTCTTCTAGATTTTCACTTAGTTCTTGTTTTAAAAAATTGTTGTTTGAATTCATTTTTATGAAAAGAAATGTGTGGAAAGGAATAAAATAAGAAGATGGATTGTTTTTTGAGTTTTTCAGAAAGAAAATTTGTTTTATAGAAGTGAAAAGTCGGATTAATAACTAATCCCTCCAAAAACTAGCTAATTTATTTGAATTTCAAATTCTGGAAAAAGCAGAGTATGTCGACATACATTGATAGGCCATGTCGACATATATGCGGAAAGTTATGTTTTTGTTTTTGCTTTGGATTTTGTTTACATTTTATATTGTCTTTGTTTATGATTCAAGAGAACAAAAGAACATATTTAACAATAGAAATAAAGTCTCTAGGCAAATTTCATTAATAAAACAAAAATATACATAAACATAATAAGAAATACAAGAAAATGACAAATATTAGAATATACAAGGACAAATAAGTAAATCCAGAATGATGAAGATGAAGAATTTCCACCAAGATTTCTCCTTATCTTCCCAAAGTACTTGTCAACTTTGTTTGAGAGGCTAGTGAACTTCTTTCTAAAGGAGCGCTTAAGTTTCTTTTGATTATTGAGAACCTTCTCTTGATTCCTAAGTATCTCTTTGTTTGATTAGCAAGACGGTTTGTCATAGCTTTCAAGAGATGTACCATTTACTTCTCCTCTTCTTCTTATTCATCCTCCTCGACGATTTCCATATCATCACTTTTTTCTACTTGAAAATTTTCTTGTTCTTTCTCTCTTGCTAATCTCTCTTCCTTTTCTATAAGAGACTCATAGGGTTCAATTTTGGGAGGAATGTGCATGAAAGAGATGTTTTTTTTGTTGAAAATTTTATGAGGCAAATGCTTTCACCTCTTAAATCAATACCAAAATAGTTAAAATTTCTAGTGAGGTACACGCCATGATAAAGTGTATTTTCATGTCTAGAAATTTTCTTTTGAACAAAGTCATCCAAAATCACTTGGGCCCAATTTATATCATATTTTCCAAAAAGAGCTTTGAAAACTTTTTGAGTGGGGTTGTTATAATTCCCCATTCCCAATGTAATACTTTGCTGTAAAATAAGACTCATTAGTCTTGCTTTAGGCCTATGATTTTTGCCTTTAAAACCATGTTCTTCATCGTTAGAAAACAAATCATGCATCATTTCTCTATTTCCGCAATCAATTTCGAAAGTAGAGATGTCTTTTCAACTACTTTTACAATCAAGAATGTGACCAAGAATTACACAACCTAAACAATAGTAGTGTCTTTGACACTACTCCAAATTTTACCTTCTTCTCCTTGATAAAATTTTCCATTCAAATTAGCATATAACATTTTATCAAAATAAACAATCAAAATCATTTTGAGATAAATCAGTTAAACCAATAATACCATTTTATAAAGCAAGATCTTGTAAACCATAAGAATTAAACTCACTAAAATAAGCAAATCTTCTTGAAAAGACTTTTCCATAAGTAGCATCAATATAGGTTTCAATGGACACTTGATCATTGAAAAATTGACTTTTGATTCTTTTGGTAAGCCTAATGGCATTGGATGAAGAGGGTTGGTTTTAGGAAGACGTTATTCATTTGATTTGGAGAAAAGAGAGTGAAGAATATGTTTGATTTTGAAATAAATAATGTGTCGAAGATGAGGTAAGAAGGAGTGAATAAATAGATGTTGAATTGTCATGTGACAGGTGAAAAGGTGGCATTTCAAAATTTGAAATTAATGCAAAACAGATGGAGTTTTAAAAGATTAAATTTTGAGAAGTTTCTCCAAATTCTCTAGATATTTAGACATATCTATGTGGCATATGTCGACATATATGCCAAAGTTTTAAAATTTTTAAAATTTTAAATTAAAGAAATATTATATACACGCACACTTATCATATTATATATGTATATATATGTATATATATATATCCATATATATTTATACTATTATTATATATATTTATTCCTATATTAAGTGATTTCCAAAATAATAATAATAATAAATATGAAATGTAAAAAAGTATCGATTTTTCAGTTTCCTTCGTTTGATCTGATTAATCTTCCACCATCGTAAAACACATGTTGATATTCTCAGTGCTTAGTTCGTTGTCCATGGATATTGTATCAGGATCATCTAAAGCTGCATTGTAAGCCTTTTTCTCTTTTTGAATAGATCGATATTTGGTGAATTCTTTGTTTTCTTTTGTTGCGGATAGCCTCTTCGTAGATGGTCAAATTCACCACAATCATAACACATAAAAACATTTTCGTTTTTTAATTTTTTGTTTTCAGTTTTACGAAAGTTGTTCAGCTTCCTATATTTCAGATACTTTATTAAATTTCTAGTCATAAGATCAATATCCGCATCATTATCATCGTCATTTGAATCTTGATCGTCGGCCGTTGCGTTGAATGCAATTGATTTCTTTTCAGTTGCCTTGTTTTCCCTTCTACCTACATAAGACATTAGATTACCAATTAATTCTTCAATTTTCAATAAACTAATATTCCTCTATTTCTAATGTCTTTTGATCCCATTCAGAAGAGAGTGAATTAATGGTTTTTCTTACTTAGTCCTCTTTTGAGAAATTTTCCCCTGGTGATACTAATAAATGAACTATATCCTAAATCCAGAATACATGTCAGAAATAGACTCACTTAGTTTCATTTTAAAAAGTTGAATTAGTTAGTTAGCATGGAAATTTTAGTTTGTTTTACTAGTACCCTCATGTGTAACTTGTACTGTTCTATCAATTTCATAAGTAGCTTTACAAATAAAAACTCGATTAAATTCATTTTTATCCAAGGAACAAAATAAAATGTTTATGGCCTTAGAGTTATTGAGTGCTTATGCCTTTTGGTCTGGTGTTCATGTTGAGTATTCAGCTAAGAGTTTAGTGTACTCACTCTATGTAATGTTCCAAATATCTAAACTATTGGATTGTAAATAAATTTTCATCCTACGTGACCAGTAAGTACAATTACTACCATTAAATAGTGGGGGTCTAGTAGTCGATTGTCCTTCTACAAAAGTGTTAAAAAGTGTACTACCAGTGTTCCAAGCCATTTATACTTTTCAAAAATCAAATAACAAAATTTTGAAAACCTAATGGTCTGATACCAAATATGGAAAACGGTGTAGTATAAATTATACTAGTGAACAGATCTTAAGGCTACTTTAACACTGGAGGGGGGTGAATAGCGTTTTATAACTTATATGGAACTTTTCTAAATTATTCCAAGATTGAAATTCAAACATAGATAATCAACACAAATATATATTAACAGCCATTGTAGATATATATAAATGCGGTAAAAATAAAGTAAAAGTAAGAGAAACAAGGCCAGGAGTTTTATACTAGTTTGGATTAACCAATCCTACGTCTAGTCTTGTACAATATATGTATAGATTTTCTTTTCAATGCCTACTTTAATCAATTAGCAAGCAGACCAGAATACAATTTATATTTCAAGACAACAAGATACATCCTCCTAACTTTCTGAGTTTAGAGTAGACTCTCTTGATCTAATCGAGCAGCAAGATCACCCACTTGATTTAAATGGGCAACAAGCACATCCACTTGATTTGAACGGGCAATAAGCACACCCAACTGATTTGAACGGACAACAAGTACACTCATACAAATAATAATAGAGAGTTGTTGATTCCAAATACAAATAGTTGTACTTTTGATATAGAATATCCTATAGCCCTTTAATAGCACTTTGATTTTTGAATTGATGAGAGAATACTTTCAAACTAGTGAGTAGATTATAGAGAATGAATGTAATAAAGTAGAGATCGAGTTTGATTGAATTTGAAGAGTATAGAAAGTGGATTTTATGAAATATTAATGAGAATTTGGATAAAGAAGAATATAAAGAAAGTAGTTATTAAAATTCGTTTTACAGCCCCCTTTATATAGTGTTTGAAGGGATGTGTCTATTCGCGAAGAGATGCAACCAAAAAATCATACCTATTCAAAATTCAAAAGAAACCTCTTCAACAGTACATATGATGACCATATATGTAGGGTATGTCGACATACCCTTGTCTATGTAGAAACACATAAACATTTAAATTTGTTGTAAAATTCTGAACTCTTGTAAAATCATTTAAACATAGATTTTTTAAATAATTTTAATATATAAAACTTTTATAAAATATTGTAGAAATATATTTTAAAAATAAAATAATTACTTCGATAATAAAATAAATATTTTTATAATAGAGTATTCAAAGAAAAAATTGTTATTCAAAGACTTTAATAAATTAATCTAATGTTTATCAACTATAAACTATAGTCTTGAACTCTTCGTATTTTTGTATTTAAACTCATGAATTTTTAAATATCTTGATCATCTTTGAACCTTGATCTCTAGTCTTTTTACCGATTAGTCTTTAAATTCGATTATCTTGTACTTGTATAAACATGTATAATATCCTACAAAATATTCTATACAACTTAGGAAAGCATCGGTATCTATATTTATATGGTTATTGTCATCAAAATCAGTATATGTGGTATTAACGCGAAATACATTATGTATTGCATAACTAATAATTAATAAGTAATTAATATTTAATAAATATGAAGTGATATTTATTATTTAGTATTTGATATTTAATTATCATATTTTATATTTAAAAAAAATTTAAAATTTAAAATTTTCTAAAATAAATTTTAAAATATTCGTAAAATTTAGAAACAAAATTTTGAAATTTTTTCAAAAGTCAAAAATAAAAACTTATAGTATGTTTGTTATTCCTCTCATTTTGGTCATCTTTAGAATTAGGGTGCGTTCTTGAACGACACAAAAGGAGAATTTGAAAGGGGGCACGAAAGGAGAATGGTTCACGAAAATGATATGTTCTTGTGTACGAAAGGGGCATTTTAATTGTTTTGTTATTAATAATTATTTTTGTTATTGTATTTTTTTCTTTATTTTTTAATTAATATAATTAAATAAATTTATATTATTTATAAATTATGAAATTCTAAAAAAATACAATAAAAAGGACAATTTTTATTACATACTAATAGTTTGAAATAAAAATAAAACATTAGTTTTTGTATATTATTTATAAATCAGTCTTCTGTCGCACAACTTTTTTTGTATGCATCTTTATAATGATTAATTACTACTAAGAAGGGGATGCCCGGGGGTTGGCGACCCCTCTAGGTGAGGGTGCAGACAACGTCTCCGCTGATGCAAACGCGAACTAGGCAAAAATTGTCCGCCAATGCACTATTAATGATTAATGTTTTCCATGTTTCCCACCCTCAGTTGGTGTTAATTTTAATTTTCCGCTTACCTCCTTAATTTTTACTTAACCCTAAATTCAAATCTCACTACCAATCCCTAAACAAAATTAAACTTTCCCTTTCTCAGCTTTCTCAACCATGCATTCTAGCCAAAGCCCACCGACGGTCAAACACGATGCTTCGGTTGTGGAGGTCTAGCACACAAAGCCAAAGCTTATCGTAACCCATTTAGATGTTTAGGTTGTGGGTGTTTAAGGGCCAAAGTGTTCTATCCAAATTAAAACTCCATCCGAACAAAATAACCTACCGTTGCGACCATGGTTCAAGTAGTGATGAGGTTTGGCGATTTTAAAGTGGGGTAGTATGGTGCCTAGTTGGTGTCGGTGAGGAGAAATTATAAGGACGAAGGGTGAGGGTAGTGCTATGAGTAGTTGTGGGTGTGGGAAGGTATGGATTTTGGGTTTGGTTTGTTTGGTTGCGCGATGTTGGCTATGATTTTCGAATTGCATGATGCCTAACGAGCTCAACACAGAGGATCCGGTTGTAAATCATTGTATTGTTGGTGCTTGTTGATATTATATGTTGGTGCTAGTTGAATTGAAAATGGTTGGTGGTGTTGAACTTTGGATTGTTTGTCAAGATGTTGAAGTGTATTGAAACTAAAATGATGGTAGTAGCCTATATACGAGCTATGATGGTGGTGATCTGAAAAGTGGAGGCTGTAGTTCTAGTTGTTGTTGGGGTGGAGTTGTTGTTGAGGCTGTTGCTTGAGAAAATTAAGACGTCATGGGACTGCGATGGTCCTTGTTCGGATAAGGGTGATGTTTGTTGCACTGAAGATTGTGAACTGAGTTTGTGCATTTGATCTTAGTTTGAGCATGCCCTGGTACCAACATGTTCAGCTAAGTGTGTAAGTTTGTTTCTGTTCTATGCTTTAGCATGTTGAAGATCCACTACAACAATACCCATAGGGTTGGGCCTAGCCCAAAATACATAAACTCGATAATCTACTTTTGCAACCTTAGCAATTACAGCCATGAATACAAATTATAAAAATAAGCATTTTATAGTTGAATCATACATAAACAAAATTATAAAACAAGGAAGCTATATTACTATACATTCATCCATGTTCATTCTTTAACAGTTTACTTATTTATTTACATCTGTTATTTTACTTGTTACATGTATTTACAGGATACTACGACACTTTTGCTATATGCATATTTTCCATCATATAGTGGGTCATGGACTATAATATAATTGAACCTCCTACATAGTTCCTGCACTCGTATTTGTGAAAATATTAGTACATGTATATGTACAAAACTACTATAAGTACCTGCTCTTTCTGCTCATTGATTTAAAAAAATCATTATTGCTGGCTTGAATAAGCAGAACAACTTCTTATAGTACCTTGGCCATTTATCGATGCGGGAAAGGCTTATATACACTATATTTTGGTGTATGCTATTGCCTGCTTCTCATAATCTGTCTTGACTACAAACATAAAGCATCAGAACTATTAATAGCAGTAAGGAAAAATAGAAGAAAAGATTATAAAGATGTACTTTCTGTAAAGGTTATGATCATCTATTTTAGTCTTAACAGCAATAGTAGAGACCGAGAGATCTTTCTTGTCGCCGACTTTTCTTCGTTGGATAACTCCTTAGAGGATGTTCAGAGAGTTGAACTGCTTAGCTTCCACTTGTTATAACACAGATGATTTGCTCATGTATATTTGATTATGCCATAGTCAAAGACAAAACATTTGATTTATATATATACATATTGTGGTATCTGCCACCATTCACAAATTAATCCAATATTAGTTTTACTGGATACTTAATGTCATTCTCTTTTAATTGATTTGGTCGCATACAATCTTAGCTCATTGTACTTTAGGAAAATGAGATCGTACTCATTGAATTTATGCATTGCGCATATATTCGGTAAAACCATCATTAATCGGTTAATATAGGAATAGTTGGTTTAGTAGAATGCAAACTTTATTCATTTTTTAAAAGACATTTGTTTAAATGGTATTACATCTTAAGGATTACACTTCATTCTTCATGTGTAAACTTTGTTTCCTTTATATGTAAACACTACAACTCTTAATATTTTAGTTAGAATATGTTTGTGCTATTTAGTATATGAACTTTAGTTTTGATTTTGGCATGATGAACATTATTACTTAACCTTTTTTTTAATATATTAGTGAGCTGGTTATGGCCTCTGACACACAGATATTTGACTCTATACTTATGCAGGCTTTAATGGACAAAAGTTAGAAAAAATCAGAAGCTAGCGATGATGAAGATTTAACATGATTATTATTTGCATTATTTATAAGTTTCTTAACATTTCGATTGTGATATTTTTATGTTATGTCTGTTGAAGTTGTATTATTGTGGACTTTGTGAAATTATTATGGATTTTGAATTTTGATATGAATATTTCTTTGAAAATAGTGTAAATATTGTTTGTATTAATAAATTGTTGACTTATTTTCAATGGAAGCAATTTGAATTTGAGTTGCTAATAGTTTCTGTCATTGAAATTTATGTATTAAAATTCCTAAATTACTTTATATACCGTAATAATATTTACAGGTTAGAATCAACCTGAACTGTATATGTACTTTTTTAAAAAAGTAAAAAATATACCGCAATGTTTAAATAAGTTGTAAAAAAGTATGCAGCAACATTTATAAAATGTTGTAAAAAAGTATATAGTAGCATTTCAAAAATCTTTTCCAAAAAATATACTGCAACATCTAAAAATAGTTGTAATAGAATTTGTTACAACATTTTTTGCAACATATAAAAAAATGTGTAAAGGGCATCGGGCCCTATTACAACTTGGCCCAACACTACATTTGCAAAAACATCGTAGAAGTCATATTACAATGTTTTTTCGATGTTGTAATAGGATATATTTGTTTAAATGTGTAGGGGTAAGCTCTTACTTATAGTAGTTGGCGAATGGTGTGGCTTGCTTATATTGGATTGATCAAAGTGGATGCTGATTAGTGACTTCGCAATATGAACAATTTGGATGAAGGCAAATGTCATTATCCCAGAGTATGTTGATTAGTAGCACGATCATGTCTATGCATGGAATTGACAAAGGTGGCATGGTCGTATGAAAAGTACTTTCGACTTCTCTTCTTGTTGCGTGCGAACATCTCTTCATATTGTTGCCCTTTCTCTTCATATAAGATTTTCAATTATACCTTCGTATTATATAGCCTCCTTTATACTCCCTTTCTTTACATCTACTTAGATTAATTTCATTAATAAGAACTTATCTATATTTTGATGAATATGTCACTTTGCAATATCCTTCGTGCCTTCGCGTCTTTGATAGCTTCATGCTTCTAATGGCTTTATTATCATGTTTCTTATTTGCCTCTTTATGCCATAATTATTCTTCGTAGTTTTTTTGATCTTATAGCACCATCTCTCGCTTCATGAAAATTGCGTATAACATTTCCCCACAAAGACTTTGCTTATGTAGGATCGTTTTCACCCTAGAGGGGGGGGGGGGTGAATAAGGTGTACTAGTAATAATAAAAATTAATACGGAAATAAAAACAATAATAGAAAATAATGCAGTAGAGATCACATACAAATTTATCCAACTTCGGCAATAACCTACCTACGTGCTGCCCCAAGGTTTCTACTAGAAATTAAGTAGTCAGACGCTTACACACGTAAACTTGCGACACCCGCTAACTTGACTAACCTAACTCTAAGCTCAAAACCCTTCCACAATTCAGCCACCGAGTTGCGAATTCTCAAACTACGCCCCATAGTTTGTACCTAGTTACACAGCTAGAAAGTTACACAAATTAAAAGGAAAATTACAAATGAAAATAAAACTAAAACAAAATAAAGAAAAACCCTATTATTTAAAACTTAAGCCCAAACATAAAAATAAGGCCGACCCACTTTAGAAAATAACTTGAGAAAAACGTCTCCCTTTTACTCTTCTTCGGCCTTTCCTTTTCCTCTTCAAAATTTAGGGTTTTCTTCACCAATTGATGCCACCGCTTAATAATAGATTGATTGAAGTGATGATTTTGATTCTGGTTTGCTTATTCAATCAATCCCTAGCTTGAGTTGCTCTTGGTAGCTTCAATAAGTCGAGTTCGATGTTGATGGATTGGTATGTGATTTTGCCCTTTTAGTTCTCGACTCTGATTCGAGTTATAAATTTGTTCGTGATTTATTTCAAGACTTTGCTCTGGTATTTTCTTGAACTCGAATACCTATTTTCCGATGATGAAATTGGGTTAAATAGGGATAAATTCCCTAAATTTACGTTCGTATATTTTTGCTTTGAATGTTTCATGATTTTACTCAGCCATTAGATAATTGCTTGAATGATTAAGATGATTCTGACTTGTTCATTACTTGATATATTTAAATCCGCTTTGCGTTCTTTCTCATATGACTTCGGCATTTGAAATTGAGATTGACTTGTTCACTGGTTCCATTGCAATTTTCGATTTTCTTTGACAAATTCAATGATGTTTCTTCCGTTTGGCAAATTACGAACTGCTCCTGATCATATTCGATTTTTTTCTTTTACATGCTTTAACTGGTTCGAACTGCTATCATGTTCCTGGAGTCTTGTGAAATTTGAAGTGGTCTTCATGAGTATATACATATATACATACATGTATGTATATATGTGTATGCGTCTGCACTTGAAATTATTCATGCCTCTGTTTCATGTTCACTTATATGTGTTCACAACTGTGTTGTTGCAGTCTGGTTGGTATGTAGATCTGGTTCACTACTTTGAGTCTTCATGTGTGTGTTTGGACTGCTGCATCTCTCTGTAAAATTGTATTTATAAACTCTGATTGCATTGTGAAGTGTCCACTGCTCTATTGCTTTGCCCTTTGGTCCATGGTTTTGTTCATGTCTCTGAAACTGATATATATATATGTATGTATGTATGTATGTATGTATACATGTGTGTACACATATGTATATATATGTATGTTGGTGTCATACCTTGTCTTGTGTACTTCATGTTGAGTTGCTGTGTACATTTTGTGATCTTGATTTCATGATCAAATTGCTATCCATAATCACTTGAAGTCTAATTGTATTGTGTTGAGTGTACTTGTATCCTCTATCCTTGAACTTATATGATTTGATTCCTCTTGAAGTCTGGTCCATTGCATTGAACTGCTTGTGCTGCTGCCTTTAGTTTGACCTGAGTTATGTAGTTTGGTTGCCACAATATTTGTACGTGCCTTTGAAACTAAAACTTTTGTCACTGCATATTTGTAAATGTCTACACATGCATGCTCCATTGTTATATGTTCATTCTGTCTAGAGCTTTTGTACATTTGGTTCCACTGGCTTGTTGTCATGTCTGTAGCTTTGAGTATTCATTTGCACCTGACCATTTCATTTGAACATGCACATTTCTGGTGCCTTTGTTGTTGTCAATTTGAGGCTTCATGAGTCTGCACTTTGAAGCTCCTGACCATTGTGTTGAACTTGTACTTGACCATTCTGTGATGTTTTGTTTTTGTATTGCACCTGAGTTGTATCCAGCCAAGGCTTGGGTTTGACCTTGTGCTCACCTGTCCCTGCGATTTTAAAAAGGAAGTGTATATCGGTGTGCACGACCTTGTGGCATGTACAGTGCTACACTATGCATGTTACAAGTTATTCGTGCAAGATGAATTAAAAGCAAATGATGACGAACAACCCAAATAACCGAGGCAAACAATATTTTCAAAACACACTTCATTGTACACTGCAAAATATTTCTTTTTCAATTTTACTGCGTTAGTGTTTATTTTGCAGATAGTTCAGATGCTGGATACGAGTTGGAACAGAGTTGAAGATAAAATACGAGTGCTGAGTGAATATGTGGTGAGGTGTAATATGTAAATTGAAAATTGTGTTGTAATTGAAATTGTATTGTAATTGAAAATGTGTAAATGTAGTGAGAGCTCAAATTTGTACTATTGAATTTGTAATAAAATATTTGTTTAAATATGAATTCTGAGTTATTTATTGTATTCAACAAATATTTATTTAATTATGTGAAAAATAAAATAGTACAACAACAAATATATTTAAATGAATATATATATATATATATATATATGTATGTATGTATGTTTATTATCATCAAATAAAAATCATAAGCTATTGTATTCTACATTCTCCCCCTTTTGATGATAACAAACATATATTAAGATTTTGACTCTATTAAATGTATTTGGTCTTGATGAATTCCATGAGCTCCCCCTATTTGAATACTCCCCCTACAACAAAACCCCCCCTACACAGATGTGTGTAGTTAAAACTGAAAAATTAGTTAAAAATAACTTTGAATAAAAACACTCTCGAATATTAGTAAGGATATCGCTCAAAAATCAAAACCTTAACCTCTCTCCCCCTTTTGTTATCGTCAAAAATAATAATAGTAATTGAAATAGCTACGATTTTGATTAAAAATATAAAATCAAACCAAGAGGGAAATATTAATTCAAATTCCAAGTAATCAAACAAAAAATCATAATATTTTATTAATTAGAAACAAACTCCACTTTAGAGAAATGGTAGGATTATTGAAAATTTTATATAGTGACAAGAGTTTGATATTTTCAATAAAGGAATAATTTGTGCATTTTCCCTTTTCAAATATTATACAAAAAATATGTGAAGCACTTACTAACCATGCATAACCGTTAGGACTTTTAAATGAGGTTAGTAGTTACTCCCTTTTTTTAAATAAATATGTCAAGTATTTTCTAACCATCATAACCGTGAGGACTTTTAAATGAGATCAGAATATACTTTATATTTATCACTTTCTTATATGTGTCCTATTCATGCATAACCACGAGGACTTTTAAATGAGAATGGAAGCCCATATATAGAAATTTAAGTAATTCACTCATGCATAACCGCGAGGACTTTTAAATGAGAGTGAATACTATATGATATAATTATTTTACAAAAAAAAATTTCTCCTTATTTTCAAATACCAAATTCTGCACACTATATTATGATGTATGGATTGACAGAAAGGTGAAAGTGATAGAAATGATCATGGAATAAGTACTAATCTAATAATGTTGTAAAATTTGTTTAATTTTCATGAAATTATAAAATTATACTTCCTCTTGTTATGAGATATAATTTAATCACTATCCATCACTTTTCAAGCACTATAATAATTTTGATGAGTTCCAAAAGATTGCAGTGAAGTCAATCAGAGGAAACATAATGAAAACCCAAGTTTCAAAAAAATTAAAATAAGTGAAAATCAATATTCTGTAAAGGGGGGTTTTGTGAAAATGACTTCTAGTTGAAAATCAATATAAATAATTAAATAATTGCAAAAATGATTTCAACATGGGATGATATTAGATATCACTTGTATTTGAGATATTAATGGTGATATATAGTGGTATATAAGAAAAATGTGTACTCCTCAACACTTGAATTGTTTTTTGAAACTTTTCAACACGTCTATTTATATCAAGCACAAGTAAAGTCATCTATATTAAGCAAAAACACACATTCAAAAAATTCGTCAAAGCATTTTTTCATGACATTCCAAAGTGAATCAATAAAAACTAAAAACAAAAAAGTTGTAGCATTATCGGTTAGCTTTCCAGAATTCAAGAATTTTACAAATCGGAGTTAAGAAGCTCAAGATATGACAGAAATACTTCAACAATGTCGATGAATACATAATTAACAATATGTGAACAAAATTGAGTTAAGAGATCATACCTCTCTTTCCTTCGATGCCGTAATATCCGAAATGCGATGATCTCCATCTAATCTTTATAGGCTAAGGAACATTTAAATTTTAGTTTATCAATCACCTAGAATAACTCGAAATCTATCTCCATCAAATTTGTTCCTTATCCCACTTATGTGTCTAAATTTTGGAGAAGGCAAGTGGTCTAACTAAGGATGTAGGACCACTATTATTATCTATTGAAATCTTTGATATCCAAATTTGTCTATATAACAAACCGTTAGCATCTACAATTGTACCCTTGGGAATTTGTTTAAATTTCAAACCATTTATATTCGTACTTTTTGGAATCCATATTTTTTTAACGGTTTTGTGTTTGTATACATTTCGACAATTATTGTAACGACCCGGTATTTTCAACCATTCGCATCCATTATAAGTGTATAGGTAGACACTCATACCGGAATTGAATTGCTCAAAATACCGCGTTGTAAATAAAATTTGGCAAATCTCAGAATATACAGTAAATAAATAAAATCACAGATCACAGACACAGAGTAAAATAATGCAGCAGAAGTAAAAGAAATAGTAGTTCATGAAGCTACTATATAAATATATCGAGTTACATAAGATATAACAAAAGAAATAGAGAACAACAGAAGTCTCAATAAAATAACCAAGTACAAGCTGAGTAGGACAACGGAACTGAAGTAGATAGGACAAGGCAAGCAGATAATCTCCAGCGATTCAAATCTCCAAGAGAGTGGAAATCCAAATCTGTGAATAACTCAGGCTGACCCAAGCATAAAGCAAAACACAAAACACTCGAGTCAGGACAATATATACTTATATAATGTAAACCAACTCAAGTGAACTGTAATAAAGGTACAAGTAACTCAAAGAATGCTTGGGATCGCCCATTCTTTAAGGATCCGTTAAACTATTTACTATGTAGTAATATACGCTATATACAGTAGTGTCTAATTAGTAAAGTATAATCATATAGCAAATAGCGTTAAGGGGATGGAGAACCTTAACGCGGTCGGATCTTAAAATCATAATCGTAGTAAAGCTCGATATGGTAGGTGACACGGCACAACTTGGCAATGCCAGGGTAGATATACCAATTACGCATCCGGACTAGTGGTGACGCATAGCAGCCACTACCGCCCACCTCGAACAACACTCCCAAATCAAGGGTGGCCACCAAATCAATCACAAGTAATAGAATGGTATCGAAGAAGTGTGTCCGGTAAGAGGTGCTACCTCCTTGGTCCGTCAATCGCTCCTGTTTTAGCCACCTTATGCCAACTCATGGGAGTTGGGTCCACGTATATACCTTAGGATCGTCGCCACCATCCTACTTCATTCTGGAAACTCCACCGCGTACACAGTTGTCAAAGTGGTTTTCGGTTTCGACAGAGAGTATGTCCATATCCGATCCCGGTCTCTTTAACAACCAATCGTTATTATAACCCGTGGTTATAACTTTTAAAACAATACTTTACTTCAAAATAAAATATCATTTCAAAACCATATATTTATCAAAATAAAGATTAAATCAATTCCAAACCATTTCCTTATATTTAAAATATCATATCATTTCAAAACTTCATTTCAAATCATTTCAATATATCAAAATATCATATCTTTCCAAAACTTCATTTCAAATCATTTTAATATATCAAATATCAATCTTTCCAAATCTTCATTTCAAATCATTTTAATATAATAAAATATCATATCCTTACAAAACTTCACTTCAAATCATTTTAATATAATAAAATATCCTATCAGTTCAAATCCAAATATTCAACTTTAAATACCTTTTATATTCAAAGATATCGTTCATTTATTGTCATTTCAAATCATCTTTAAATAGTTTATATTTCAATCAAAATAATTCATTTAACCCTTTTAAAAGTGTAATTATTATACTTTCAAATCAAGTATTCAATTTCCAAAGTTTCAAACCATTCTGAGTTCGTTTACTAAGTCAAAAACCCTAATTATTAAAATTTTAGCATTTCACAGCATTTAAAAACAACTGCTATAAGTTATATTTGAAAACATTTTTAATTCAGCAAAGACAGCACTTAAAACTGCTGTTAAAACTCAGTTTTAGTTGAATTATAGTTCAAAAACAGAAAAGACAGCATTTCAGAAGTGCTGCGGTAGTTCAGATTTCAAAACAAGAGTTAAATTTGGTTTCAGCAAAGCCTGCAGACCATTATAGCATTTCCAGAGAATGCTATAATAGGCCTGAGTTCAATATTGGCCTATAAGTTCAATTACAGCAACTACAGCATTTCAGAAATGCTGTAATAGCTCTTTTTACACAATTTTAGTTCAAAACAGAATCTATAGCATTTCTGAATGCTATTAAAAGTAGATTTCAGGTGTTAGTGTATCTCCAGCAATTAAATAACTTCAATTTAAAACACATAAACATTTTAAAAATCATATTTTAACATTTAAAATGTTCATTTACATATCGTTTAACATATATCTTTTCATAATAAATTTCTTATAATAAAATCCAATTTTCAACAATTTACTTAATAAATTTAAGTGTAAAAGTTTCCAATTCTTCACATTTCAACAAATAACTTAACACTTGAAATTTAAATTACCATTTCAAAAATTTAACTAAATTTCCAATTTTATTTAATTAACTTAAACCTTTAATTAAAACCAAATTTCACATTTCCAAGTCAAGTTATATTTTAAAAGATCACTTTTAAACACTCATTTATTTAACCACTTAAACTCATAGAAAAATCAATACTACTTTGATAAATCGCTTAAATTCAAATTTAATCAAATTATCATATTTACCATTTTCCAAATATAATTAAATTTTCATTTTTATTCATATAACTTAAATATCATTTTTAACCAAAATTCCAAATTCCAAACTTAAGTTATATTTCAATAATCCAATTTAACCATTCATTAATTACATTTTTAACTCATAGAAAAATCATAATTTCTTTATTTTAAAACATTTCAAAATCTATTTAAATCAAATTTCATAAATTTATATTTTTAAAAATACTTAAAATATCCAAAACACTTTATAAAATAACCACGGGCCTGTATATAATTTTCTAACCTAGGTCAAGTGATACAGATATATATCATTTCAATCCGCAATTTACAAAGAAAAACCAGGTTCTATCATTTCAAACCCGCAATCCCAAGTTAAAATAAGTTAAATAAAAACCATTCAGGCCTATCATTTCAGCCCATAATGATTTTTCTCTATTCTAAAGTCCGTTCGGGTATGTATCATTTCAACCCATAGTGATTCTAGTCTACAGGGAACTTGCAGTGTGATAAAAAGATATAAATGAACAGAATACATTATATAACAGTAACAGATGATATAACAGGTGTATAAACATCATATAATCATAACATAGTCATGTATAACATGATAATATATTTCTACAGATTAACAGGGTGTCAATTTACTTGTTATATAAGTACCTATTGTCTGGTGAGAATAACTCACCTGTTAAAGCTGGAGATTAGCGATCAAAACACACATAATAGATTCCAGAAAGCACAACAAGCACGATATAGCATGACTTTTGATTTGAATGAATGGAGAGCCTTGATATTTATCTTGTAAACAATAACCAAACAAGACAATATACACATAAATATTCAGCGCAAACAATGTTGAAACAATGAAGATAAGAAGCAACAACGGAATAGATTACTTGAATGTGCTTTAACCATTCAAAAGCTCGAACAAGGGGTTCATTTTCTCAGCCATGATGATGATGAGTGTGGGAGAGACAAGGTTAACTTCCTCGAATACATAAGACAAAACAATACAAACAATATAAGTTTTCAAATGCACAATACGATAGAATAATATAGAATCAACTGCACGAATCAAAGTAGAATTGCTTTGCACTTGCTTCCAACAACCCTCAGGTTCAGCCATATGGTGTACTACAGGTCTAAGGCAATATTTGGATCAGGTTTTGGTTGCCTAAGGGTCGGCCAAACATGTTTGGAGGATAGAAAACGGTGAGTATGCATGAAACAACACAACAAGGCAAAACAATGTCACTTTAACATGGATTCAAGACAATTCAAGGCTCGGCCAAGGCTCATGGGGCACGGCCAGAGGAGTGGGGTCCAGGTGGTGCTGGAGGTGGTGGAGGTGGTGTTGGTGGTGGCCATGGGTGGTGGAAGGTGATGGTACCAAAACTAGGCCAGCTTGAGTGCATAGGTGATGGATAGTGCTAGTTTAGATGGATTTTTGTGGTGATCTTCATCATGGCTTGGCTTGGCCTGAGGAGGAGAGGTGTTAGGCTGTGTGATGGTCAGAGAAAAGTGGTTGTGGTGGTCAGCCACAGCTTGGAGGAAGGGGAATACAGCTATGAAGGTGGAGAGCATGTGCAAATTCAAGTAGAAAATCATAAAAAGACAAGAAGAAGATATAATTTTTTTACCTAAGCTTCACAAGGAGAATAGCCGTGATTTTTTTGTGAGAGGAGGAGAAATGAATTTCGTGAAAGTGAAAAAAAAATACAGCTGAAATGAGTAGATTACACGCCCAAAACAATTAAGAGAAGAGTTGGGAAAATGAAAGGTCGGGAGATGGAAAGCCTTAGGAGTTTCAAGAGTTTAAAACTTTTCAAATTTCCTCTATTTCTTTTTAATAAGTTTAAATATCTGGAAATACATATAATTTCAGTTAAAATTCGAAAATGTAACAAAAAAAATATAAATAAATAAATATTAATTATAAATAATTAAATCAAGAAAATAGCAAAAATTGTCAACTAGGCTAGAAAAATTGAAAATAAATGGTATAAACTTTAGAAAATTCATATGAGCTTGTAATATATTTTTAAACATAAATAATAACATAAAATAAAAATATATTCACAAAATAAATATTTAAAATTAAATTTACATAAACTTTTTAATGAAGAAAATAGCAGACAATAGGAAAACAGCCTTTAAAAATAGGAAATCATCATAGTAAATTTTGGAAAAATTCTATTATTATTTTTGAAATATTTAGAGATGAAAATATACATACATTAACATATTGACACATATTAAAAAAAATATAAGAACGAAAATATGATTTATAAAATTTAAAATAGGCAAAATTGCACAATAAAACAAATTATACTAAAAATTGAAATGTACATAACTTTTACATTTTAACTCTGTTTCCAACGAAACGAAAAGCAGTATTCAAGTTATTAAATCTATTGTCATAATAAAAGATAAAATTTATAATTTCAAATATTTAAAATTTAAATTTAAAAGTCAAAGTTTGACTATTTGACCAAAATTCACATTTTCTGGAAATACTAAATTTAGTCATATTTGGAATTCTAATCCACATAAAAATCAAAGTTTATACTTAAAATAACAAAATTTATTCTTTTTCATAAATAAAGCTTTTGAATCTGGAAAAATCAATTTAAAAATATTTGAAAAATACAGGGTTGTTACAATTATTCTTGCCATGTCCAATATTTCCACATTTTACGCATTTGGGTATCACACTTTTCCACTTAACAGTATTATTAGTCGTTTGTTCATATTTTGACACTTTCGCAAATCTAAATCCTTTCCTTTTATTCACGAAGAGTTGATTTTCTAAGAGCATATTAAATGATTTTTCTCTAGTGAAAATTTCCGAGTAATCAATTCAAGTTTATTAATTTGGATTTTAAAAGTTTATTTTCATTTATTAGCTTCGAACAACAATTAATGGTACTGTCTCTTTTTTCAAAATTATTCATTTTCAAGCCCATATTTTCATTTTCACGCTCTCTAAATTTAGTCTCAATTTCTAGCATCTCAGTTTCAAAGAGTTGGAGTTTTTTAAATTCATTTTTTTCAAAATCCTTGATTTTTTCAAACTCGTGATTTAATCGAATAATTTCAGATTTTCTCAAAGTCACGTTTTCTTTTTCAAGGGTTTTGAAATTTTCGTTGACATCGTTTAATTTCTTTTCAAAAATCGCACATTTAGAACTTTCCAACCTCTTAAAACTATCCAACTCTTTTTGCAAAATATTATTTTTACAAATCAACTCAGTTTTGTTTTTCTCCCAAATTAAAATTTGGTTTTCTAACTTTTGAAAGTTTTCAAGAAAACAAGCAAATTCTTTTTCATAGTCCAAACACCTTTTGCAATTAGAATTTTTATTTTTCTTAATATTTTTAAGCTCGTTTTCCAAATCATTATTTTTCTGACGTAGTTTAGATTGTTCCCTTTTCAACTTATTATTTTTCATCTCAAGAGCTTCATTATTTTCAATTAATTTTCGGCACAAGAGAACTAAATCATTGAATGAAAGATCACTTATCTCATCGGCTATTGAATCTTCATCACCGCTGTCTTTTGCAAATCCTGTCAAACACGTTTCTTTAACTGAGTCGATTGAGGATGATTTCTCACCATTGTTGACTTTTGCACCATATATTGCATTAAAAGTATTATAGATTTCCTATGCACTTTCACAATGAGAGATATGGTTAAAATTATCTCGATTAATATGAGAATATAGTATATGCATAACAAGAGTATTAATCGAAGTATTTTTCTTGTCTACTATATCACACCCATTTTCAGTAATATCCCAACATTTAGAATTAACAGATTTTAAATAAAATTCCATTTTTACTTTCCAATTTAAAAAATCAGTTCCATCAAAAATAGGGGGAATAATACTGGACTACCACTCGCTAGATTTGCAACTAGGGTTAGACATCTATGCTATTAACCTTACTCTGATATCACTTGTAGGATCGTTTTCACCCTAGAGGGTGGGTGAATAGGATGTACTAATAATAATAAAAATTAATGCGAAAATAAAAACAATGATAGAAAATAATGCAGTAGAGATCACACACAAATTTACCCAGCTTCGGCAATAACCTGCCTACGTGCTGCCCCCAAGAGTTCTACTAAAAATTAAGTAGTCAGACGCTTACACACGTAAACTTACGACACCCGCTAACTTGACTAACCTAACTCTAAGCTCAAAACCCTGCCACAACTCAACCACTGAGTTGCGAATTCTCAAACTACGCCTCGTAGTTTGTACCTAGTTACACAACTAGAAAGTTACACAAATTAAAAGAAAATTACAAATGAAAATAAAACTAAAACAAAATAAAGACAAAACCCTATTATTTAAAACTTAAGCCCAAACATAAAAATAAGACCGGCCTACTTTAGAAAATAACTTGAGAAAAACGTCTCCCCTTTACTCTTCTTCGGCCGTTCCTTTTCCTATTCAAAATTTAGGGTTTTCTTCACCAATTGATGCCACCGCTTAATAATAGATTGATTGAAGTGATGATTTTGATTCTGGTTTTCTTAGTCAATCAATCCCTAGCTTGAGTTGCTCTCGGTAGCTTCAATAAGTCGAGTTGGATGTTGATGGATTGGTACGTGATTTTTGCCCTTTTAGTTCTCGACTCTGATTCGAGTTATAAATTTGTTCATGATTTATTTCAAGACTTTGCTCTGGTATTTTCTTGAAATCGAATACCTATTTGCCGATGATGAAATTGGGTTAAATAGGGATAAATTCCCTAAATTTACGTTCGTATATTTTTGCTTTGAATGTTTCATGATTTTACTCGACCATTAGATAATTGCTTGTATGATTGAGATGATTCTAACTTGTTCATTACTTGATATATTTAAATCTGCTTTGCGTTCTTTCTCCTTTGACTTCGGCATTTGAAATTGAGATTGACTTGTTCATTGGTTCCATTTCGATTTTCGATTTTCTTTGACGAATTCAATAATGTTTCTTCCGTTTGGCAACTTACGAACTGCTCCCGATCATATTTGATTTTCTTCTTTTATATGCTTTAACTTGTTCGAACTGCTTTCATGTTGCTGGAGTCATGTGAAATTTGAAGTGGTCTTCATGAGTATATACATATATACATACATGTATGTATATATGTGTGCGCGTCTGCACTTGAAATTATTCATGCCTCTTTCATGTTCACTTATATGTGTTCACAACTGTGTTGTTGTGGTCTGGTTGGTATGTTGATTTGGTTCACTACTTTGAGTCTTCATGTGTATGTTTGGACTGTTGCATCTCTCTGTAAAATTGTATTTATGAACTCTGGTTGCATTGTGAAGTGTCCACTGCTCTATTGCTTTGCACTTTGGTCCATGGTTTTGTTCATGTCTCTGAAACTGATATATATATATATGTATGTATGTATGTATGTATGTATGTATGTATGTATGTAGACATGTGTGTGCACATATGTATATATATGTATGTTGGTGCCATACCTTGCCTTATGTACTTCATGTTGAGTTGCTGTGTACATTTTGTGATCTTGATTTCATGATCAAATTGCTGTCCATAATCACTTGAAGTCTAGTTGTATTGTGTCGAGTGTACTTGTATCCTCTGTCCTTGAACTTGTCTGATTTGATTCCTCTTGAAGTCTGGTCCATTGCACTGAACTGCTTGTGCTGCTGCCTTTAGTTTGACCTGAGTTATGTAGTTTGGTTGCCACTATATTTATACGTGCCTTTGTAACTGAAACTTTGTCATTGCATATTTGTAAATGTCTACACATGCATGCTCCATTGTTATATGTTCGTTCTGTCTGGAGCTTTTGTACATTTGGTTCCACTGGCTTGTTGCCATGTGTTTAGCTTTGAGTATTAATTTGCACCTGACCATTTCATTTGAACATGCACATTTCTGGTGCCTTTGTTGTTGTCAATTTGAGGCTTCATGAGTCTGCACTTTGAAGCTCCTGACCATTGTGTTGAACTTGTACTTGACCATTCTGTGATGTTTTGTTTTTGTATTGCACCTGATTTGAATCCAGCCTAGGCTTGGGTTTTAGCTTGTGCTCACCTGTCCCTGCGATTTTAACAAGCAAGTGTATATCGGTGTGCATGACCTTGTGGTATGTACAATGATACACTATGCATGTCACAAGTTGTTCGTGTAAGATGAATTAAAAGCAAATGATGATGAACAACCCAAATAACTGAGGCAAACAATATTATCAAAACACACTTCATTGTACACTGCAAAATATTTCTTTTTCAATTTTACCGCGTCAGTATTTATTTTGCAGATAGTTCAGATACTGGATACAGGCTGAAACAGAGTTGAAGATAAAATACGAGTGTTGAGTGAATATGTAGTGAGGCATAATATGTAAATTGAAAATTGTGTTGTAATTGAAATTGTATTGTAATTGGAAATGTGTAAATGTAGTGAGAGCTTAAATTTGTAATAAAATATTTGTTTGAATAAAATATTTGTTTAAATATGAATTCTGAGTTATTTATTTTATTCAACAAATATTTATTTAATTATATGAAAAATAAAATAGTACAACAACAAATACATTTAAACGAATATATATATATATATATATTATCATCAAACAAAAATCATAAGCTATTGTATTCTACGGCTTATGCTTTAGCTTAAGGGAACTCTTTATTTATCTTACTAAAATTTCCAATTGTTGATTTATCACGCCATCTTCTTTGTCAAATATGAATTTTTCCTAGGCTCATGATGTTCTTTTTTTTGCTATTCTTTACGTGGCCATATCACTTTCCCTATGGTGTCTGAAGATGCAAACTACACCCGGTATCTACTCTCCAAGCCATTGTTTCATCCTCCTCATATAGCTTCAAACTCCTTAATAGCTTATCGATTTGGGACTTCCCTTTTTACACTATCTTAGAAAAATAATCGTGACTCCCTAAAGCCTTTCTCCAACCTCTAGTGCGGACCCATGATGCTTTCAATAGCTTCTGGGCATATTGTCTTTGGTTGCACTATAATGAGAGTTTTTCTTCTTCGGCTCTCCTTTGTAATACCTATTTAGATCTTTAAATATATTTTTTACTCCTAATTTTTGATAGAATTGATGTCGATATTCTAACCAGTAGATTCTTTCAATTTTGGATGAAAATCTATTGCATCACAAAAGTTCTTCTTAATTTCTGCTTGAAAGATGTGTTATGGCTCCTTTTCATAACTTCATTGAAAAACCTTTTCGAAATACGAAAGCTTCTTTTACCTTCATTTAGGAATATTCCATTGAACAATCTTTTTTGAAACCCCTTATTGTCATATTAGAAATAGCCTCATTGGAAAACCACTTTCACTGAAAACCTCTTTTTTGAACATTGAAGCTCTTTATAGTGTCATTGAAAAACCATTTATTGAAAATATTCCAAAAATATGGAAACTCCTTATAGCTTCATTGAAAAACGTTTTATCGAAAATCTCTTGATATACGGAAGCTCCTTATAGCTTTGTTGAAAAATTATTTATTGAAAGTCTTACGAAAATATGGTAACTCCTTATATCTTCATCGGAAAACATTTAATCGAAAATATCTTGATATATGGAAGCTCCTTATAGCTTTGTTGAAAAACCATTTCATTGAAAATCTCTTTGAAAATGGAAGCTCTTTAAAGCTTTATCGAAAAACCATTATTGAAAATCGATTTAGAAGATGGAAGCTCCTTGTAGTTCATTGTTCGCTTTAAAGATGGAAGCTCCTTGTAGCTTCATTGTAAAACCTTTAATTAAAATTCTCTTTGAAATATGGAAGCTCCTTATAACTTTGTTGAAGAACCTTCATATAAAATTTCTTTTGAAATATTTCATTCTCAATTGACCTCTAAGTGGCAGCTTTTGAGTACTTGACAATTAGGTTCTTGGAAATCTTTCTACGATTGTTGGGTAGACCATTTTCTCACAAGTAGCTATTTGGTTGACATCTAATTGGTAGCTCTTAAGTACTTGACAATCCTTCGATGATTGTTAAATAGGTCATTTTCCTAAAATGATATTTGATAATAACATACAAATCGAACCATCACCTTCACACCAGTATGTAAGTCTTCCTAAACAACACATCATCATCTTGCAATAAACACTCTCCAAAACCAACATCAATCAAACAAACTCACATCTTGCATCGTCAAAGTGACAATCACCAAAAATTCCGAACATCTTCAGTATTTCGGAATCATCAGTAAGATCGCGACTAACATCATCATTCAAACAAGGAGCTTTCTTAAGCAACTGCGATCTCCATGCTACATCACCTTCCACGTGCATTCAACAACATGATCATCACATCACCAGATCTCGGTTTCACCCATTTCAGACCATGTCTCAATCATATCAAAGATAAACATAACTTACATCAAGCGACAAGCAGCAATCCCAAATCTAGGGCATCACGTTCAGGTGACTTCGAGCTCTATTTATCAAATTGCAACCAACACAAATCATCAAAATCTCAGTTCCATCAACTCCAGTCGTGGCGACATCAAAGCATTGTAGTCAACAACAATGCACAATCATTCAGGGTTGACATCAGATATCTCTCGTCCTATATAAGACATCGTTTTTTCTCGAGCATAGAAAACTCCAGACGCTTTAATCAAGCTGATACCCAATAAGCAAATCAGACAAAATGCGACCGTGAAATCGAGGAAGCAAGCATGATGAGGCAATTATTCTAGAGCAGTGCGAGGAACATTAGAATCGTGTCTCTAACATCTCGTACTCCTTCGATCTACCATGGTTCCATTACCACCCTTCATCGTCTCATAGAGCTCAAACTAACACCATCACCATTACCACCATCACCATGTCCGTTATCACCTCCGCCATTAAACCCATCGGCTTTTGATTTTATTCTCCCATGAATATTCACATTTTCTTATTGCTTTAAGTGAAAAAAGATGTAAAAAAAAATTTGAACTAGGGTTTGATTTGTATATGATCCGGGTGTTGAAATTGATTTGGGAACTTATGAATTTGATTTGAGAATGGAAGAGGATGTCGGCCAAGCTTTCATTCCGAAAGGGAATGCAAATTTATTCAATATTTACAATACTGAATAAACAGTTGTGGTTTACTCTCTACGCTCTTGCGGACTGTAACCTAGACGACAATTTCAATTGTTCACCATTTTATATAGCATTTTAAAAGTCGGATAAACTTGCTATTAAATGTAAACTGAATTTGTTTGTTGGGGGTGGGTGGGTGTGTTTGTGGAAATAAAAGGTATGATAGAATCCACAGTATTCGAAATGAAAAAAAATTGAATGCATCCTTGATACAAATTGGTTTAATTTTTAATACGTGTACTACATGCCAAAATTAAAAGTTAGCATAGTTGCTATTTTTTTGATAGATATATTAATTTGACATCTTAAACACTTCAACCAAGTGCTTATATCATACATTTCTTATGTATGAAAGTCTTGCTCATTAGAAAGATCCAATGCTCTAAGATGGGAAGCTAAGTATATGTTTATGTATAGCGACGAGTATAAATGCCGATTAGTAGTTAACGACAAAAATTATACAGTATTAAATATAGGTTTGTAAACAGATACTTTCGGATACAGATAGTGTCATGTCCGTATCCATATTCGAAATTATTTTCGGATATTTGATATCCGTATCCGTGGATGCGGACGGATATCAGATATTTATCGGATATTCTTCGACCAGTTCACAACCAATAAATCTAAATAAATAAATAGAAAATTTTGATTTATTATAAATCCATTCATGTACTAAATATATCTTTTCTTTATTAATAGTTAGTTTGAAGACGCAATTTTTTGGTCCGACTGTGAACTTTCAAAATTGCCCTTTTACAGATATTATAAAACCTTAGTACCGCTTAGAAATTGGATCTAACAAATAAAAATTCAAACAAGCATAAAAATTAGATGGTGTAACATAGAAATAAAAATACAAATTAAATTTCAGTGCAAAAATATAGCTAATTATTTGTGCAAAACATTTTCTCCTAGATTTGTTAAACATATGCAATTTATATAAAACAATGCACGCACAAAGCGCGTACCGTGATGCTCGTAAAATAATAAATACACTAAGAAAAATAATTTTAAAAGGTAAAAATTGATTTGTATATACATATTAATTTTTGTATCTATGTAAAATAGTAAACGACAATCAGTTTACGTAGTACTAAGATACATAAAAAATTAACTGATAAAAACCGAACCAATAATTATAAGGGAGAATTAATTTAAAGGATAAAAATTTGCATATTTTTAGCCTCAAGGACACGACCTCAATATTTTATCCACAAGGACAAACATTTTCTAAAAATTATTCATAAGGACAAACTTTCTTTCAAAATTATTCATAAGGACAAACATTTTTTCAAAACTGCTACCGAACTAAAAACTGATACCTAAAAACTGCTACCGATAATTACAAACTAGCACCTAAAAACTTAAAAACTGATACCTAAATAAAGTTGTCCTTCAGACTAAGATACTGTAAACGCCTTGATGATAAAATACTTTGAAATTTTGTCCTTAATAAAATTTTCTGTAATTATAACATACTGATGTTGGATTTCACGGACTGATTCACATTTCACAGCCCTTTTTGATTAAGCTTCATCTCCTACTCCTTTCTCCATCTCAATTAAGACTCCAGCTTTCTCTCCATTTTCACTCGCCACCTTTACAAATCAAACATTACGAAACTTCACCTCAGATTATAACCTTTACAGATCCGATGCAAATACATTGAGATCCAGTGTCTTATCCACAAAATCAATAAACAACTCGCTTTAAAAATCACAGAAAGGGAGATGAGAGAGCAGAGATTCCAATGAATGGAGGGTCATTGGGACTTCGATCTTCATCGAGTTATGGGTCGCTGCAGTCTAACAACAGTCCGTTCGCGTTTCTTTCAGTTAATTCGGTACCGGGATCGACGGGGCCGAACGGCCGAAAGTTTAACTCGAAGGTGCTGCTGGCTGGATCGAGGGAGAAGGAGAGGCGGTTGAGTTCGGTTTGGAAAATTGCGAGCAGGAGGAAGATTGGGATGTTTTTGCTTGTTATTGCTTCCGCTGCTGTTTTGCTTTCTTTCTTCTTCACGCTTAGCAGAGGTTTCGTTTCTGTTTTTTTTTTCCTTTCACATTTTACCTGGATTTGAGTTTTGAGTGTTGCTATCCGCACCAAAATACCATCTTACCCAAATTTCAAATGACAACAAGATGCAGACCGTTTGCAATTGGCATCTTGTTGTCCTCATTAACGAATAAATCTAAGCTTACTGTTTGGAAGTGGATTCGTGTTGATTTGTTAGTTAGTTTTACTAAAAAATGGTGCTAAATGCACTCATGCATACTTCATTTTACTTAAGTTCAAATAAAAGAAATAAGGCAACGCAATACTTCATGTTACCCGAATCAGGCAGTAATATATTGCCGAATACCTACATAAAACCGATTGGTAATAGAATACTGATCATAAAATAAAATGGCAATGACCACATTTTTTGTCAAAATGTAACATATCCGTCTAGCAATATAGCAACGAACAAAAACAAAATTCATTTATTCGTTTCGGTAACACTATTTAATTATATTGGATAAAACGAAGTAGGTGATAGAACGTGCACGGGTAAAAGAAAATCGGGTAACATAAAAGAAAAAATGGAGTGCGTTTAGCACAACTCTTATGAAAAAGAAAATCGGGTAACATAAAAGAAAAAATGGAGCGCATTTAGCACAACTCTTATGAAAGGGAGAAACAGAACGGGCAGTGAGAGGATATTAAAGGGAATGATAAAGAAATAAAGATTTTATTAAGGGAAATTTGAACTTTTTTGTAGTGGCCAAACAATCCTTATTTGGACAAAACATTTTCAATTTAGCACAAAACTTTCCCTTTTCAATTTTAAATTTCTTTACAAAAGATAATTGTGGATCAAAAAATTGATGGTTGTGATATCCCTCAAGAGCAGCCTTCATTGAATCATAGTTATTAACGACACTAAAAGACGCAAATCCTCCCTAGAACCATGACGCACGAAGCGGAAAATGGCGCATGCCATTTAATTTACTACGCATGTTTAATTTTATTTTTTTATATTAATTTAATATGTATAACAATTAATTATAAAGTTCAATATAATTTATATTTTATTTTTACTAAAACATACACAATATTTCAGGCATTTTGCAAAAAACATTATCAAATATATTATCATAGGCATAGAATTTCAAAAATAATAGTCTTTAAAAGCCAAAATCCAAGATAATAATATATATCGCTAATAAACTAGAAATATAAATCTGATTCAGTAATTATATTTTTCAAATCAATATCTACATCCAAATTCATAACTTTCAACATCTTCTTCATCTGTCTCATTTAGCTTGTTTCTTCTTCGTGAAGAAGTAAAGAAGCTGAACTGGATGTTGAAAAATCTCTCAATGTTGATGTTCTTCTACTTAGATATCTAGATTCCTCAAATCATCATCATCATCATCAAATATAAGCTCATCTTTGGTATTAGATGCATCATCCATGTTTTCCATTAACCATTCATTACAATCATCAATATCTTTCAAGGACATCGGATCAATAGTGCCACAGATGTTGTACCTTCCTTTTAGTGTTCGATTGTATTTTACGAATACCAAATCATTTAGTTTAGCTTGAGCTAGCATATTCCTCTTTTATGGTGTTTGGATTGTAAAAAATGAAAAATAAATAAAAAAGAAGTAAACAACAAGAAAATAATGAAAAACGTGCATTTTTTGCGCCGCACGTCATTTGTGCCTTAGGCACGATTCGCTGCGTCTTTCCATGTGCGTCGCCCCATACAAAAGAAAGAGCACATGGTTGACTTTGATAATAAGTGCACAGTGACGCACGAAAATGTATTTGTAGTTTGTATGGGAAAATGTATAAAAAATTTAGAAGCGTATATCCCCAAAATTTGGAAATTTGATATTGAAGACACAGTAATGTTTGGGCTTATAAATCTACCTTTGCCTAGAGTTTTGACTAAAGTTGATTATAACCAGTACTAAGCTTACATGTGATATTTGATTCCGTAAAGAACAAGTCCAATTTGATTTTGTGTTTTTTCAATGCTTTATGTCATTCAATTTGTGGTTTTAGAAAACTTGGTTTGCAAACTGAGAGCATGTTTACGCATACCATTTTCTTTTGGTTGTGAACTTGGTTCAATTTAAATGTAGAAAGTTGTTTGGCATATTGGAACCGGAGAACTGCTAATCAACTTTCTCTTAAGGAAAGATGGGTTACCCTCCACTTGACTGGTGGAGAGTGTAGGCGATCATTATTCTAGCATAGACAATGATTGATGGGTCTAACATCCAAGAAAGTGTGAAGCTAGCATTCCTTTTGAAACTATTAACTTGAGCATCATTTCAAGTACAAGTTTTGCAATGTGTAGCTATGCTGAATTACTCATTACTGATAGAAGTGAACATTAATAATAAATTTTAATTATGTTAGAGTTAACATTCTTCAGTCGTATAATATCGAATCACAATTGAATTAGGTATCATGCGCTATCTGCAAATCATTCAAGTGTGCTATCTGCAAATCATTCAAGATTCATCACCATTCTCTAAAAATGTCATGCATTAGAAAAATGAGTCAAAACCACATTATTTTAAGAAGCAGCAAAAATTTGCTATAACTAACATGAGTGGATATGTGAGTTTCGATTCCCAGTTTGGTTTTGAAATGTTATATTAATCACTTTTATCTATTCTTACACACTTCATGTATGTTACATGTATACATTTCCATAACATATAGATTCTGACAGTAACTGGCCTATTCTAAACCTTATTTTTCTTTTTTCTTTTATTAAATTTAATGCATGTAAGCTTTTGACCGATATCTTCATGTTTTTCATGTACTAACGTCTTTCATATTGCTTCAACTGATATGTACAGATGTAGACCAGCCAATAGACCCAGAGAATATTGTAGGCTATTCGGATCACATTTGGAAACTTGTAAATCATGGCATGACAACAAATTACATTAGCCCACCCTCAGCTTTTTCAGAACAAACGGATACTGCTGCTGCTATAATGTCCAATATTCAGAACTCCAAGGTCAATAATAAAACCAAACTTCCCTTTGCGTTTGTGCATTCAATAGAGGTTCCTTCACAGCATCCTTGTGACAATTTCTCACTTCCTCCTCCAATAGCTGATCCCAAGCGTACTGGTCCACGTCGTAAGTTCTAGCTATATACAGATGATATATAGTATTTACAGAACATAAGTCAAGTATAATGATTCTGGGAAAACCCAAAACCTACAGCATGTTATGCTACAATTCTTCATTGTTATGGGCTGAACTTATATGCATTAATGTTTCAGTTTTCACTGTGATACCCTCCTGTTCTGTCACTTTGATAAAATTTCCCTGTTTTCAGAGTTTTGTGGTTGAATTTGGAAACATTTAGGCACTTAAGCACACGAAACCTGTGTGTGTACAGTAAAATCAATGCCCAAGTGAAGGGAGATATTTGCTGTTTTTTGCTATCTATCTCAGTTCATTTTAGCTATGTACAAAATCTTACAGTTTTTCCTTTTATGTTGGTAGCATGTGAGGTCTGTTATGTTCCTGAGGATACAGCCATCGGATATATGCCGGCTTTTCAATCAATGTCTCCTATTTTGAAGAATTTGGATTACGTTTCCGAAGAGAAATCATTGGCAAATGAGTCAAACGGAGGCTCTAGTTTTGGAGGACATCCATCTTTGGTACAACGCGAACTGTCTTATGATATAAAAGAATCAATGACTCTGCACTGTGGGTAGGTCCACAAAAATTTCTATTAGGTCCGTATCAGAAATTATTTTTGGATATTAGATATCCGCATCCGTGGATACAAATGGATATTAGATAATTATTTATCCGCTAACGATTGATAAATCAAAAAATATAAATATAAAATTTTGGTTTGACACTTTTTTTTTCAATTTCAATGATTATGAAAGTGTGTAAAATGAACAAATATGATGACATCAAAAAATGAACTACTAACTTAATAAAACAATACATATTTACTATACTAAAATATACATGATATAAACTATAATCTTGACAAAAACTGGATGGATAATTTTCGAATGCGGATACCTTCGTATCCACATCCGTATCCATTTTTCTGGAATATCGAATATTTATCCGCTTTTTGGATATGGATGCAGACAGGTTTTAGATTCTTCTGATATCCATTGTATCCGCATCCATATCTATTTTTTCGGATATAAGATATTTATCCATTTTTTGATATGGATGTGGACAGATTTCGGATTTTCGGGTATCCATTGACAGACGTAATTTCTATATTCTTTTTTTCGTTGCTAGAACTTATATAATATTGTACATCAGTTGTCACAACCATGTATAAATACGGTCCCCAGTCCCCACTAGCTTGTGGAGTTGGTGAATTACTAACTTCCAGTTTTCTCTTATGAGTAGTCGAGGATTTAAATCCTCCCAGCTACATAGTATACGGTTTACCTGGGTACATGTGTTCTTCGAGTAATCAGTCAAATATTGTCATGTGTATGGGTCCTCAAATGAAAATTTTAATTAAAAATAGCTAATACCATTTTATTAGTTCAATAAAGTGCAACTTTTGTTATAACAGATTTGTTAATGGAAAGAAACCTGGTATAGGGACTGGATTTGATATGAACGAGGCTGATCTATTTGAGATGGAGCAGTGTCAGGGTGTGGTTGTAGCATCAGCCATATTTGGTACTTGCTAAGTTATATTAATTGGTATTTTGATGCTCTACTGAAAGTTTTGCGTGCCTGATTCTTGTTGCGTAATCTTATTTGAAGTGGTCTTATATTTACAGGAAATTATGATATTATGCATCAACCAAAAAACATCAGTGATATTTCACGTGATACTGTTTGCTTTTATATGTTTGTGGATCAAGAAACTGAAGCTTCTATAAAGAATTCCAGTAGCATTGGTAGTGCAAATAAATATGGGTTATGGAGAGTGGTAGTTGTTCGCAATCTTCCTTATGCAGATGCAAGGCGGAATGGGAAGGTGTTTTTTTAAAACCCTACCGTGTCCAAAATATTACTGCATCAAAAACATAGCATACATCAGTTTATATTCAATATAGTAGGCCATGGTATGATCACTTAATTTGAAACATGATCACTTTTTCACCATGAGGTTGATTTTGAAACCAGCCAGCAACTGTTATTGTATTTTTCTCCTGCCCTTTAGTGCTATGTAGAACTGTGAATAATCTAATATTACAAATGAAATGAAGTCGTTCAATAGAATTTGGTAGGTGCTGTTTGACCTAGCTATGTGCTGGTTGTCTTATTAGCAAATACAAAAAACGAATCTTCAACAAAATTGCACTTATCATGTGCGCCTAATATTGCTCTTTTTAGTAGTAAGAACCTAGTTTTGTTACCACACAACAAATCTTGATTACCAGTGTCTCTGTTGCAGTTGAACGACCCAGGCAACATTCTTATGTTTATCATTTATCACTTTAAACACTGACAGTCGAGTTATATTATTTATTATGGGCATATCCTTAACCTAGTTATTTATGCTAATTTTTTTGAACCTTGTTAAATAAATTATTGTTAGAGATGTTTCCTTAATAAAATGGTCCAATTGCCAGGTCCCAAAATTATTACTTCATAGAATTTTCCCTAATGCTCGGTATTCTCTTTGGATTGATGGGAAGCTGGAGCTTGTGGTGGATCCCTACCAAGTTATAGAGAGGTACTTATTGTTACATTTCTCTAGAATAATTGCAATGTATGTTTTAATCATATGGTTCTTGCAGTTCCAGTTGCATTACTAGTTTCAGCAAATTTTTACCAGCGGTAGAAGAATTGCTTTATTATTTTATAAGTTTGCAGACTATATCATAAGTAATAAGTGAGACTTATTTCCCTTGCTGGGGTTTATTATTCTTTTGAGCTGAACAGTCTTCCTGTTTGCCATTTGCTAGAATCATGTTATGTCGATTCCACATAGACTAAGGTTCCAAGAAAGATCAAACGAAGGACCCTAATAAGCTGATTTGCTGAAAATCCATTTCCATTTAATGCTTAAATGAATCCCAAATTAACAGTTGTGTTTATGATCAACTGCTCTCTGTTAACATTTGAATTATTTCATGGATCCTACTTCTAACATTATTAAAAGCACCTTGTATTATCATGTATACTGAATGCATGAAAGTTATGAATATTGAATACCTATGCGGTTATTGCAACCTTTTTAAAGGGTGTTAATTTATACAAGGGTAATATAAAAATACGTTGAATCTAATGTATGTAACATAAGCTATGACTGGATTTATGTTTTGTGACAACACCGAGATATATCATTTTTGATGTTAATAGCTATCCCTGTAAAACCTTCAGGTTCTTGTGGCGAAATAACGCCACTTTAGCAATTTCTAGGCATTATAGTCGCTTTGATGTATTAGAGGAAGCAGAAGCTAACAAAGCTGCTGGGAAGTATGACAGTTCCGCCATAGATTATCAAATTGATTTTTACAGAAAGGAAGGTTTGACCCATTTTTCTCCAGCCAAATACCCTATCACAAGTGGTGAGTAACATACCATGTTATCAATCAGCTAGCTATATACATGAGCTGACATATATAGTTTCGTTTCTGAAATTTCCAGATGTACCTGAAGGTTGTGTGATTATCAGAGAGCATATTTCTATTACTAATCTCTTCACTTGTCTCTGGTTTAACGAAGTTGATAGATTTACATCCAGAGATCAACTTAGCTTCAGCACTGTCAGGGACAAAATAACGTCAAGAGTAAATTGGACAATTAGCATGTTTATGGACTGTGAAAGGCGTAACTTTGTTGTTCAGGTATATATCTTTGCCTTTTTTTACATTGCATTTTGACTTTTATTTGCATTACAATCCTTTTTCTTCTTCTGGGTATATGATCCTCTATGTTTTGTGCCTAAAATCGTTACCATAGCGACAGATTCTAGCTAAGGTTTTGGTCAATGTCATGCCTAGTGAGGGAACAAAATCATTATTAATTTTGGTTGCTAGGTTTACTGTGGTTCTTCTGTTTATAGCTAGCATAAATTACGGAATAAATAATATTATAGTTCTGGATATAACTAGTTATTTTGGCATTGAAGCAGGCATACCACAGAGACATACTGGAACAAAAACTTGCTTCCGAGAACTTACATATACAACGAACTCCCAGTAAAGAACCTCCGAAGAAGCGAAGATCCAATGTGCTACTGAGCACTTCTAAAGAAATGTCAACACAACCAAGAAAGAAAGAATTTGGTATGATTTCTGATGTATCAGCCACAAAAGCAACTCAGTCGAAAAAACAATCATATAGGCGTGAAAAAGGTAAGAAAACAGGTTCCAGAAGGCATCGTATAAAAGGTGTTGCTGCAATTGCAATGGATGTTAGCTTACTATAGTTTTGTAATATTTGTATCTTTTTTTTTCTTTTTCTTTTTTTTCTTTTCTTTTTTGGTATTTTCTACCCCATTTGTTTATGGAAATAAAAATAATTTCAATTATAGCGGAGAGGGCTGATTGTGATTCGTGTTATTGTTGGGGGTTCTTTTAGTGAGAAAGCAATAGGGTTCTATTCTTTTGTTGTTCAAACTGGATATATTTAATACTGTATATAAACAAATTTATAGTCATGGTATTAAAGCACTTCATATCCGTAAGAAGACTGATGTCATTTATTTCAAACTGAGCAAATAAATCAAAGAAATTATTTGTTTCTAAGTCTGTTGCAATTGGGAATTTAGTGTGCTTCCAGAAATTCAATCCTTTCTAATGTAGTAATTATTTAGGATAACTGATAACTTTAAATTATGAAAATATGAAAAGTTTATTTATGGACATAAGTTTATGCTGTTTTCCAGCTTGCTGATCTAAAGTCTCATCCACCATGTACTTGTTCTTACATGATAATATTGTAAAATATAGTATTTATAATGTTAATGTTAAAATTAGAACTTTGATATGTTACGTACAATAAATTTAGTAAAATAAAAAATGGACATTTCACCAGAAGGACAAACTTTGCAGTCCAATTAGTTTTTAGGACACACATTCAAAGAAATTACTTTCACGGCCAAAGTCAGCAGAATAATAACTTTCAAGGACAAAGTCAGCAGTCCAATTACTTTCAAGGACATAATTTCATAGGTTTTTAGACTCTAGAAACTAATTATTTTACGTTTTGTCCTTGAAAGTAATTATTTTAGTTGTGTGTCTTAGAAACTAATTTCATTTACTAAAGAGGCCCTTGTAGCTAATTTTCACAATATAAAAAAACTATAAATCACAATGGCTATTATTTTATGTATAATTTAAGTTATTTAGCTTATATATCTTTATATTTGAGTAAAAAATAATTTTACCATTTTTACTAGTATGACCATCATATAGATGTTGAAACTCACATATTTATCAGATGAATTAATAAATATTGTTTAATTGATTTTTTTTTGAATATGTTAAATTTAAAATTACGCAATTAGTTTAAATATATGGACTTAAAGGTAAAATAGGAGGAAAGAATTGAAAATGGTATTATAAAAAATTGTAAAAATATTAATCCAGAGTTATTTGAAGTTATAAACATAATTTGTAATGCAACATATGATAAAATTTTAAGATAATTGATTATAATTGTTTTGCAATTTAACTTCGTCATTATTATTTATGTACATAACTTAATATATGTGGTATATTTATCTTTATGGTTGAACGAAAAAAATAATTTTACTATTTTTGTCAATATGAATACATACACACACATACATATATAATTTGTTAGAATAATAAACTAACTATTTACCGAGATTATTTAAATTAAGATGTCGTAAATAGTTTAAGTACATAATCTAAACATACAATATTAGGAAAGAATTGAGGGAGGTTGTAAATAGCCGTACAAATGTTACAATGTTGATATTTGAAGCTAAAAATAGAATATTACAATGCGATGTATGATAAATTTATTAAGATAAATTAATAATGAATTAAATCTATTAATATTGTTTTGTATATTATTTATATTATTGATTTATATATCTCTATGTTTAAATGAAAAAAAACAATTTTATCACTTTTGTTGATATAGATATGATATACATATTGAAACCGTCATATTTTATGATTTATTAGACGAATTAACGAATATTTGTTAATTGATTCTATTCAAGTAGTTTAGATTATAGATTACCTAATTAATTAAAATATATTGACTTACATGTACAATATGAGGTGATATTGAGGAGGATTTTGTAGATAACTATAGAAATTTCAAAATGTAGGTACTTGACGTTAGAAAAAGACTTTTACAATACATTGCATTGCTAAATTTATTGACATAAATGAATTATAAATTAAATTCATAATTATTATTTATGTAAATAATTATGCTATGTGATCGATGTATTTGTATATGCAAATAAATGTTATATCATTTTTGTTAATATGAATATGTTATAAATATTAAAAAAATTATATTTTTGTGATTTATTAGACAAATCAACATATATAGTTTACTGAGTTTATTTAAATAGTTTTAATATTACCTGCTTAATTCTAATACATGGAGTTAAATATAAAATATTAGAAGGAAAGGAGGGGGTTGTAAATGGTTATAAAGTTTAAATGGTAGCAGCAGAATTTTGTAATGTACTGTACGATAAATTTATTGAGATGGATGAGTTATAAAATGAATTTGTAATTATTGCTTATGTATATACTTTATGTTATTTGACTATTTATCTTTACTTTAATGAAAAAATAAAATTTTCATATTTGTTATAATAAGTATGTACATATTGAAAACTATATATTTCCACAATTTAGTAGACAAACAAATGAATATTATTTAATTATATTTACCTAATTAGTTTAAATTTAAGGTCGCATAATTAGTTTAAATGTAACAACCCGCTTTTCCGTACAATTCAAGCTCTTAATAAAGCTAACTTTTCCTATCTTGTTTTCGAGAAACTCGCCTGTCAACAATCTTCAAGGACTTAATAACTCTTCCTAACCTATTCGGCGCTAATCAAAACCGCGGCCTCAACTCCAAATTTCTCCAAGTCGTGATCTCCTAACTAGGTAACAATCCCTCTAACTAAATCCACAAAGGGGTTCCAACATGAAGCTCGAGTCTGTAAATTGTAGATGTTGCGTGGAATTTTAGGGCCAGATGATGTGGAGGAAGGTAGGAGTTGGTTAGAATGCCAAACAGGATGGTTCGGTGTGACTCATCGAACGATTCGTCTTTGTGGTTCGGTGTGGATGGAGGAAGAAAAGGGGAATGAGGTCGCTGTAGAGGACGGTGTGTCGAGCGTTGGCGCTCGGCGTAACCTTGGCTCGGCACGATTCGTCATATGCCGGGCAGTGCAATGGAAGGATGTGGAGGGAGTATGAGCCAAATAGGATGTCGAATGTTATCCTGGCCGAACAAGATTTAGGCCGAATGATGCCTTTCCGAACAGTCACGAATGCCGAACCACCTTGGGTGCCGAACAGTATAAATGCCGAACAACATAAATGCCGAACAACATAAATGCCTAACAATATAAATGCCGAACACCATAAATGCCGAACAATATATAAATGCCGACCAATACAAATGCCGAACAACACAGATGCCGAACCACATGAATGCCGAACGTTAGTGAATGCTGAAACCTGTTCTGGCCGGACAAACTTAGCCGAACATGCCGAACAATACCTTTAGCCGAACAGGAACTAGGCCGAACACTCATTAACCTTGCCTATTCATATAGCAAAACAAGGACTTGGACCTAAGCACACTATCACATGAAACTGGCCCGGATCATTAACTCCCTAGCTTTAGTAGACATAAATTTGAACTTAGATTAACATTCGTTTTCTGAATTTGAAACTGTAATCACCACAAGGTGGGCTTTTTGAGACGGTCAGCGATGATGGTCTTTGAAGGCGACGATTCGAGGCTCATTTTTATATCTTTGAAATCTCTAGATTCTTATTGCTTGTACACGATTTCTTGCACTAGTTCACACATCACGTGGGGGGAATATTCGTGTTGTTAACTCTAACGTTCAACGTTTTTCAAGTATAGCTTTCGCAGGCACTTAAACAGATTCATTATTTATTGGGGATGTCTATGAAGTCTAGCTCCGCCACCATTTCTGACAGGCCTGGGCCGTCATCAAGGCAAGGAGCCGCTGATATTTCAAATCCGTCGACTTCCCCTGCCCATAACTTAGCACCCGATGCCTTGGAGGCAACAATTCTTTTAGACAATCCGATCGATTCACAAGCTTCGAAGATCAATGAAGCCGCACTTCGACGGATATGCTCCATTCACAGGATTCCTTTTGCCGATGTGTTAGTCCCTTCGCGACACGATCGTCCTCACTTGCCCCCAGTCGGATATACCACATGCAACAAGTTCATGTGTTGGATGGGCAGCGTGCCTCCGTTTAATTTATTCCTCCGGGACGTGTTGCAGTACATCGACATTGCTCCGTCGCAGCTGCATCCGAACGGTCACGCGTTTCTATACGGGACCTATCTACTCTTCATGGCCGTCTTCTCTAGACCTCCAACCTCTGGCGACATCAGATACATCTATATGATCAAGAAACGGAAAGATAGCCCTTCCTTCATGTTCCTCGAGCCGTACCACAAATGCCAAATCTTGACAGGAGCATGTAGTAAATTCGCCCTGTACAAACAGGAATGGTTCTACGTGCGTTGCCCTCCCGGTTTTGCGAGGAGATGGGTTGAAGGCAGTAAGTCTCTTTGCTGAGTCATCATCCGCCTTTAATTGGAGTCATGCTTTGTCTAACTCCTCGTTTCATCTTTTTAGGTATCAACCCGCGTCCGGAGGGTCGAGGATATTCTGAGGCCGTTGAGGCCATTAGAGCTCTTCCTACAGAGGAACGAGACATCCGAACCATCATTTCAAATGAATCATTGTCAAGGTTCGGCTTGCTAGCCCCAGGTCGTCGGATTAGCCTCCCGGAGGGCGTCTCCATTCCCAAGCCAGCATCCGGTAAAGGGAAAAAACAGGCCGGATCGTCATCACGCCGCACTCCCGATACGCACGAAGAAGGTGAGCGTAAAGAGGACGAAGCTCCTGAGACCCAAGGCGAGAATGTGGGTCCCTCTTGGAATCCGGCGGTCGAAGTCCATGATATTGAAACGTCATCCTCTCCTTCGAAGGGAAAGAAGAGGTTAAAATACAATATTCGGAAGGAGAAAGTTGGCGACACTTCAAAAGATATGCCTATCCCGCCAGAGAAAGAGGCTTCCTCACAGCACCTGGAGAGTTCTCTAAGGGGTTTGTCGAATCTTTCTATCCCCGACGATATACTTAATTACGGGTTTGACGATCCTGAAGCCCTCAAGTTTTCTTCGCCCGCTAGACGCAATGCGGGAGTTCAACTCCCAGTCCAGGGAGACAATACTCCGATTAGTAAAGATAAAAGAACTGGTCTGTAAGGGGGAACACTAGGACACACACGCACATACGCATTCCATCATACACTTCAAGTTTTTTCTTATTTCCCGGATTTTTCTTAACTCGTTGTTATCTCCATTCTTTGCAGGTGACAGGGGGCGCTCTCACGGATTCGATCGCCTTCATGGCTCTTCCATATTTCATCATTCCGGACGGGACTCAGGTTCAGTCAGACGCAGGGACAGAGATGATTATGAAGATAGAGACAATCGTCCCCGCGATTCGTCTCACCGTAAGAAGGCATATTCTCAATCTTCACAGTCCCGTGATCCTCTTCCTCCAACTGAGCCGGATAGAGAGAAGTCTTCACAGAAGGGTTACCAACCTGATGCTCCTCGAGAACAACACTCCGGTTCATCGAGCACAAGGCAAATTCGGGAGCAACGAAAAAGAGCAGAACTTCCAAAGCCTCCTCCCCCTACTCCCGCGGTTGACCCGACTGTAGCGGAAAAGATGGTCGATCTTAAGGCCAAGTTCCCAAAAATTTGCTTTGACGGTCTGAAGTTCCTCCCGGCTATTTACCATATTCCTGGGCACGTGAAGCAGAGTGCCATTGCCTGCAATAACGACATCTATGTTCAACATGACGCGTTTGTACACTTGGTTGAAAAGATCTCGGAGGTGTCCGTTGAGCGTCAATATGAGATTGATCGCCTGAAATTGGAGGCCGGCTGCGACAAGAACATCATCAAGCACCAAGACGAAGAGCTCGCTTCGTACAAGTCGAAGCTGGAAGCCGCCGAGCAAAGCGCAAAAGATACTGCTGAAGCAGTTACTCGTTTAGAGATGGCTCACAAGAAAGAGCTTGATGAAGCAGTCCAGCGCAGCGGTGCCCTCGCTCTAGAAAAAGACTCTGTCCAAAAAGAAAAGGACGCGCTCGTCGTACAAGTCAGGGAGCTGAAAGAGTTACTCTCCAAGGAGAAAGAGGACAAAGTAGCTACTCAAGAAGAATCACAACGATATTGTGATGAAATCGTCGCTACTCGGCTTCTGAAAACAAAGCTTGATGACGAACTTGCTGGGGTCGAGAAAATGAAGGACGAAGCCCGTGAGGAGGGCAAAAGAGAAGCTGCGAAAGAGATTGACTCTCGCCTCGAGGCGGCCGCAGAAGCCGGCAGGGAAGAGGTCAAATGCATGTTTGACCCGTTGATTGCTGAGTATGGAGCCCGCGTCCTTATGCATCGTGACTTAACATTCTTGGGCGAGGGCTATCTCGAATCCCTGGCTGAGGCCTGGGAAACCTTGGTAAAGATTAGGAAAATCGAGTCGGGCTCTGAAGAGGTCGATGAGGATGCCTTGGTGAAGGAGTTTCTTAGGGGGAATGAGCTAGCGGATCTATCCGCAGCTTTGGCGCTTTATAGCAAAGGCTCTCCCCTTTCAAAAGAGAAAAATAACGAAGCTGACCCATCTGGGGCCGAGACTAATACTCCTCATATTGCTGCTCCTCCCGCTGCTCAACCGGCCGGTCGGCCGACACTTGATCCATTCGAGCAGCATGCCGGTTATGACCCTGAAGACCCCGGGCTCGGTGCTCATGTGCTATCCCCTATCCTGGAGGGTGAAACCCCTCGCGCAATCGATAGCCAACCGGAACCTGGTGGGAAATTCTTCTTCTCTAGAAGTTGAAAGATCTGTCATTTTCCAGCAATGGTTGTCCGTTTTAATGTTCATTCTTTATGTTTTCGTGCAGGCTGTTCTGACCCCGAGCCAACTCCGAGGAGCGATGACGCCAAGGAGGAGGCGGAGAAAACAAGTGACGTTGTCCATGCGGGAGTAATTCCTGGTCCCGATGCTCAAGTGATCGGGGCGCTAGATGACGATAAGCTTGACGCCTCATCTCCTGCCGAAGGGAGTGATGAAATTGAAATTACTAGCGCCTCTGAGCATACTTCAAAGATGAGCATGAAGGACCGCCTCGCCGCAGAGGAGAAGAAAAAGGTCGAGGTCAAAGTTGAACCCGAAATACTGGAACTCACCGACCCTCGGAACAGACCTTTGAAAATCATTCTCCTGGGCAGGTCCAAACCATTGGATGTTCCGTCTCCTACTCTTGAATCCGCTTCTTTAGCAAGCAAGAAATCCAAGAAAAAGCGTGAGGGAGAGGAGTCGTCGGAAAAAACAAAGGAAGATAAGAAGAAGAAACCGAAGAAGTAATCGATACACTCGTTCAACGAGCTTCTTGCTTAAGTCTTGTAGTTGCTTTTATTTTTTGTGGCTTGCAGTTTGTATAGATAGGTTCTGAACTCTGAGTTTTGTAGGAGTAACTGTGTAACCCCATTTTGAACTACTGAATGAAGTTTAGTTTCTTTTTCGTTTGAATGATTCTTTTGCTTTTCTTCGGTTTGCTGACTAACTGTAGTCATGACTCCATTTTTTACGAGTTGCATTATCTCCCAGTCTACTCTCGTGTTGTTCAAACATTTCCAGACGTGGCGTACTTCTTGTTCCACATTTCTCGAGTACTTGGACTCTTTTCTGAATCGGCGCTATGGGGATTTAGAGTAAGTTGATCCGCATTCAGTGGATTCGGAGATTTGAAATCGTTTATACTCTAGTCCGCGCTCCGGGGACTTAGAGTACTCCGATCCGCGCTCTGGGGATTCAGAGATTTGAAATCGTTTATACTCTAGTCCGCGCTCCGGGGACTTAGAGTACTCCGATCCTCGCTCTGGGGATTCAGAGATTTGAAATCGTTTATACTCTAGTCCGCGCTCCGGGGACTTAGAGTACTCCGATCCACGCTCTGGGATTCGGAGATTTGAAATCGTTTATACTCTAATCCGCGCTCCGGGGACTTAGAGTACTCCGATCCGCGCTCTGGGGATTCAGAGATTTGAAATCGTTTATACTCTAGTCCGCGCTCTGGGGACTTAGAGTACTCCGATCCTCGCTCTGGGGATTCGGAGATTTGAGATCGTTTATACTCTAGTCCGCGCTCCAGGGACTTAGAGTACTCCGATCCGTGCTCTGGGGATTTGGAGATTTGAAATCGTTTATACTCTAGTCCGCGCTCCGGGGACTTAGAGTACTCCGATCCTCGCTCTGGGGATTCAGAGATTTGAAATCGTTTATAGTCTAGTCCGCGCTCCGGGGACTTAGAGTACTCCGATCCACGCTCTGGGGATTCGGAGATTTGAAATCGTTTATACTCTAATCCGCGCTCCGGGGACTTAGAGTACTCCGATCCGCGCTCTGGGGATTCAGAGATTTGAAATCGTTTATACTCTAGTCCGCGCTCTGGGGACTTAGAGTACTCCGATCCTCGCTCTGGGGATTCGGAGATTTGAGATCGTTTATACTCTAGTCCGCGCTCCGGGGACTTAGAGTACTCCGATCCGCGCTCTGGGGATTCGGAGATTTGAAATCGTTTATACTCTAGTCCGCGCTCTGGGGACTTAGAGTACTCCGATCCACGCTCTAGGGATTCGGAGATTTGAAATCGTTTATACTCTAATCCGCGCTCCGGGGACTTAGAGTACTCCGATCCGCGCTCTGGGGATTCGGAGATTTGAAATCGTTTATACTCTAGTCCGCGCTCTGGGGACTTAGAGTACTCCGATCCTCGCTCTGGGGATTCGGAGATTTGAGATCGTTTATACTCTAGTCCGCGCTCCGGGGACTTAGAGTACTCCGATCCGCGCTCTGGGGATTCGGAGATTTGAAATCGTTTATACTCTAGTCCGCGCTCCGGGGACTTAGAGTACTCCGATCCGCGCTCTAGGGATTCGGAGATTTGAAATCGTTTATACTCTAGTCCGTGCTCCGGGGACTTAGAGTACTCCGATCCTCGCTCTGGGGATTCAGAGATTTGAGATCGTTTATACTCTAGTCCGCGCTCCGGGGACTTAGAGTACTCCGATCCGCGCTCTGGGGATTCGGAGATTTGAAATCGTTTATACTCTAGTCCGCGCTCCGGGGACTTAGAGTACTCCGATCCGCGCTCTGGGGATTCGGAGATTTGAAATTGTTTATACTCTAGTCCACGCTCCGGGGACTTAGAGTACTCCGATCCTCGCTCTGGGGATTCGGAGATTTGAGATCGTTTATACTCTAGTCCGCGCTCCGGGGACTTAGAGTACTCCGATCTGCGCTCTGGGGATTCGGAGATTTGAAATCGTTTATACTCTAGTCCGCGCTCCGGAGACTTAGATTACTCCGATCCGCGCTCTGGGATTCGGAGATTTGAAATCGTTTATACTCTAGTCCGCACTCCGGGGACTTAGAGTACTCCGATCCTCGCTCTGGGGATTCGGAGATTTGAGATCGTTTATACTCTAGTCCGTGCTCCGGGGACTTAGAGTACTCCGATCCGCGCTCTGGGGATTCGGAGATTTGAAATCGTTTATACTCTAGTCCGCGCTCCGGGGACTTAGAGTACTCCGATCCTCGCTCTGGGGATTCAGAGATTTGAGATCGTTTATACTCTAGTCCACGCTCCGGGGACTTAGAGTACTCCGATCCGCGCTCTGGGGATTCAGAGATTTGAAATCGTTTATACTCTAGTCCGCGCTCCGGGGACTTAGAGTACTCCGATCCTCGCTTTGGGGATTCGGAGATTTGAGATCGTTTATACGAGTCCGTACATCGTATAGGATAATGTAATTCGTCATCCGATCATGAGATATAGAAACATTAGTGATTTGTGGAAAATACGGCTTCAAGCCTTTATTAATGAAAAACAACTAAACTGCTTGATTACATAGTTAAAAAGAAACTAAGTTGTGACTGAACGAAAACACATAGGAAATAACAGTGCCTAAAACAAGAAAGGAAAACATGCTAAATGTAATAATGCCGCAAATGCTCACTGTTCCATGCTCGGGGGAGTGTCGTGCCATCAACGGTCGCTAGCTTGAATGTTCCTTCTCCAAGCTTCCGTTCAATGACGTACGGACCTTCCCAGTTGGGATTCATACGCGATGGTACCGGGAAAACTCGTTTCAGAATGAGATCACCTACATCAAAAGTTCTTGGGCGAACTCTATCGTCGTAGTAACGCTTGACTCGGTGTCTATGTGCTGCCGCCCTTAATTCGGCCTCTTCATGCTTTTCATCGATGCAGTCCAGTGATTCCAACAAGAGGTCCTGGTTCGTCTTGGGATCATAGTATGTCACTCGGTGTGATGGAACTTCAAGTTCTATGGGTATAACGGCTTCCGAGCCGTATGCCAAGGCGAATGGAGTGTGGCCGGTCGCGGACTTGTGGGTAGTTCTATAAGCCCATAGTGCTGTTGGGAGTTCATCTACCCACCTGCCTCCAACCTTCTCCAGACGCTACTTTAGTATGGACTTGATTACTTTGTTAACGGCCTCGACTTGTCCGTTAGCTTTTGGGTGTGCGACGGCGACGAACTTCTTCTCGATGCCATATTTTAAACAGAACTCTTTGAACTCTCTGCTTTCAAATTGTGTCCCGTTGTCTGTAATGATGGTGCGAGGAAGGCCAAAGTGGCATATAATGTTTCGTACAACGAAGTTAATGACCTTCTTAGAGGTGATTGTGGCCAAAGGCTCTGCCTCAGCCCATTTTGTGAAATAGTCGACTGCAACTATCGCGTATTTCGCACCACCTTTGGATATAGGCAAAGAGCCGATTATGTCGATTCCCCAGATTGCAAATGGCCAGGGACTAACCATTTGTGTGAGTTCCGTTGATGGAGTCCTCGGGATTTTCGCATATCTTTGACACTTGTCACATTTTCTTGCGTAGTCCGCAGCGTCCCGATTTACGGTCGGCCAGTAATATCCGTAGCAGAGGACCTTCTTTGCTAGCGTTTGCCCTCCAGTATGGTCGCCACATTCCCCTTCGTGAACCTCTCTTAAGACCCGCTTTGTTTCGTCATGAGCGATGCATCGTAATAATGGGACTGAGAAACCTTTTCGATACATTAATCCATCATGCATCACGTATCGCGCGGCCTTTCGAAGGACCTGCCGTCTTTCGCTCCTTTTTTCTGGTAAAGTCCCGATCGTCAGGTACAGTTTGAATGGGGTTATCCACGATTCCTTCTCGATTTCCGTTTCCAATATACAATCAACTTTCATCTCGTCTATGCTCGGGGCGTGCAAGGCCTCAACGGGATACAATCCCATTTGCTGTGCATCGCCTGTGCTTGCAAACTTAGCCAACAAGTCGGCTTCTTTATTCTGTTCGCGCGGGACATGCGAAATGTCATAATGCTTGAGATTCGACAGTAGTTCTTGGACCTGAACAAGGTACGGAGCAAGCTTCTGTCCCTTGGCTTGGTAATCTCCCCGCACTTGGTAAACCACCAACTGTGAGTCACAAAAGATCTCAACTGATTTGATCCCGAGTTCTCCGATGAGCTTCAAGCCAGCAATCAATGCTTCATATTCTGCTTCGTTATTCGTAGCTGGGAAATCAAGCTTTAAAGCATAACAGATTGATCGGTTTTCCGGAGTTATAAGAACTACACCCACGCCGGAGCAACGGTCGTTGGATGCCCCATCAGTGTATAATTTCCATCGAACGGGGGGAATGGCGTCATGATTATCTGGTTCTGTGGGCATGGTAAACTCAGTGATAAAATATGCTAATGCTTGCCCTTGTATGGCTCTCCTTGGCAAGTAGGCGATATCGAACTGGCTCAACTCGATGTTCCATTTTAGCAATCTTCCAGAAGTTTCTAGTCGTTGGAGTACCTGCCGCAGGGGTTGATCGGTATAAACACTAATTGAGTGCGCTTGAAAATATGGGCATGGCTTACGTGATGCAATCACCAAGCAATAGGCCAATTTCTTGATTTTAAGATAATTTCTTTCTGCCCCCGTTAAACGCTTGCTAGCATAATACACCGGCTTTTGGATTCGGTCCTCCTCGCGAACTAAAGCCGCACTTATCGCATGTGAGGATACAGCCAAGTATACGTACAGCATCTCATGGTCTACTGGTTTTGACAGCACTGGTGGACTCTCCAGATGCCTCACCAGATCCCCGAATGCTTCCTCACAACTAGACGTCCATTCGAAGTTCCTTTTCCCTTTCTTTATTATATCAAAGAAAGGGATGCACTTGTCAGTTGCCCTGGATATGAATCGACTTAGCGCAGCTACTTTTCCATTCAAGCTCTGTACCTGTTTTATAGTCCTGGGTACTTGCACATCTCGAATAGCTTGGATCTTTTCGGGGTTAGCTTCAATTCCCCTAGCATTGACGATGAATCCCAAAAACTTCCCCGACGCAACGCCGAAGGAACACTTCAGAGGGTTGATCTTCATCCCGTAATACCTGAGTATGTCGAACATTTCAGCCAAGTCTCGAATGTGGTCATTTGACTGTCGTGACTTCACGAGCATGTCATCCACATAGACTTCCATCGTCCTACCAAGCTGGTCCTTGAACATTCGATTCACCAAACGCTGATAAGTCGCTCCTGCGTTCTTCAGTCCGAAGGGCATTACTACATAGCAATATAGCTCGACATCTGTAACGAAGCTGGTGTGTTCTTGGTCCGGAATATGCATCGGGATTTGGTTGTACCCCGAGTATGCATCCATGAATGATAACAGCTCATGTCATGTGGTGGAGTCGACCAACTGATCGATCCTTGGTAACGGGAAACTGTCCTTGGGGCACGCTTTGTTCAAATCGGAATAGTCTACGCAAGTTCTCCATTTCCCATTTGCCTTTTTCACCAGTACGGGGTTTGATACCCATTCAGGATAGAGGGCGCCGCGGACGAACCCATTGGCTTTGAGTTTGTCCACCTCCTCTCTGAGAGCAGCGGATCTCTCCGGGTCCATTCCTCTCCTCTTTTGTTTAACTGGGACGTATTTTGGGTCTATGTTCAACATATGACTCATGATGGCGGGAGAAATCCCACACATATCAGAATGCGTCCAGGCGAAAACATCAAGATTCACCCGGAGGAAGTCACTAAGGTCTTCAGTCATTGCGGGGCCAAGCTGTGATCCGATCTTCAGTATTCGCGAAGGGTCGCTTTGGCTGACTGAAATGTCAACCGTTAGTTCAGCCGGCGCCGCCTTTTCTTCCCTGGGTTTCTCATCGTCGTCTCTCGGATCTATGTCTCTGAAGATCCGAGAGTTATGCCCGAGCCAGGGCTCGGGCACTACTTGTCAATTATCCGTATTATGGATGCGGACGGGATTGTCCGCAACCTTTCCTTTCTCCCTCCGGTGGGCCTCCCGGAGCTCAGCCACATAACAGGAACGACTAGCTGCTTGGTCGCCATGAACAATACCTACTCCTTTGTCAGTTGGGAACTTCAAAGTTAAACACCACGGGGCCAATGCTGCCCTAAACTCAGCCAGGGCCGGTCGGCCCAAGAAAACATTATATGGAGAATCCACATCCAAAACTACGAAGGGTAGAATTCGCACCCTCCGACGCTCGCCTTGTCCCAGTTTAACTGGTAACTCGACATACTCCACTGCATCGGTCGTAGCGCCGTTAAAGCCGTGGATACGAGCCTTGGATGGTTTCAAGTCCTTTGTTTCCATTTTCATTTAGTCATAAGCCTTCTTGAAGATGATGTTGACAGAACTTTCGCAATCAATCAGAATTCTCTTCACATATGCCAGTCCGATTGTCGCAGATATGACCATCGGGTCGATGGTAGGAGCCTCTACTTGATCAGCATCCCTGTTTCTGAACACTATGTCGTCTGTCATTACGCGCTGCTGCTTGGCAGGAGTCCCATCCTCCACGTTTGAATAGCACTCAAAATATGCATGCTTCAGGGAGCTTGCATACCGCTCCATCTCTTGCCAATTCTTATCCGCGGGGTGAGGTCCGCCGATAATAGTATTTATGACTAGTCTACCCATGGTTCGGGCAGGCTCCTCGGGGTGACGCGGGGCCGGTGCGCGACCTGGGTTGGACGTTCCCTGTCCTCCTTCCTGTGGATCCTTCACAAATTCTTGCAACTTCTTTTGCCTAATCAGCTTCTCGATAGCGCCGTGCAGGTGTCTACACTCTTCCGTATTGTGCCCATAAGTCTCATGGAAGCGACAATATTTCCCAGTTCGCTTCTGCTCCTCAGTTGATTCTTTTGGATGTGGCTTTCTGTACTGAAAAGTATTGCAGGTAGATAGGTAAATGTTCTCAAGAGGCGCATTCAGCGGAGTATACTCGTTGTAGCTTGGAATTCTCGATTTCCACTTCCCCGCTTCTCTCTTCTTCCCTTGATTTCTTCCTCCGGACTCCTTAGACTGCCCAGGCTTGTTCTTGACATTGACTTGGACCTTTCCCGAGTTGTCTCCGGACTGCTTCACAGCAACGTTGCTTTTCATAGACTCTTGGACAGGTCCTGGTGCCTTATCTCGTCTTACCCACCTGGCTTCCTCTCTCCTTATGAACTGGTGTGCCTTTGAGTAGAAACGCTCTAGTGTGGTCGGAGGTTTCCCTGCCAACCAGTCTCCAAATTCAGACTCCGGATCCACACCTCTCATTACAGCCATTAGAATTGCATGATCATTGGGATTACTGACTTCAGTTGCCGCAACATGGAATCTTTGTAAATATTCCTTCAATGACTCCCCGGGACTTTGGATTACACTCGACAGAGACATTACGTCCTTTGGACGAGTAGTGTGTATCCTGAACTGCTCAATAAACTTCTTTGCCAACTCCTCGAAATTGGATACAGACCGTGGAGGAAGTCGGGTAAACCACATAGTAGCGATCCCATATAGAGTAATTGGAAAGCATCTACACTTGGTGGCATCATTTGCTCTAGCTGAATCCATCATCCATTCGTACCTCATGACATGTTGTCTGGGGTCAGTCTTTCCCTCGTACGCAGGGATAGTTGGCATACTAAACTTTCTGGGGTACGCCGCCTGTAACACAACATCTGTGAACGGAGTGCGACTCCTTGATACTCCCCAATCGTCATTCGACAAGCCCTGATTTTCTTTCATCAATTGCCTGACCATGGCTGTCAGGTCTGGTGTCTGTATGGAAGGTGGAAGGTTAGAGTCCGTTCTACGTGACTGTCCATGTTGATGCCTCCTCTCCTGGCGATCTGCCAATCGTGCGTCTTGAGGTTCGACATCATTAGCGTTTTGATGGTCTGGGCCTCCAGCTTCCACCTGTACTCCAGTTCCTAGGTTTCCAGCTCCGACTTGGTCGCGGTTTCCAGCTGTTTGGGCAGCAGCACCCGTCCGTGCAGCTTCAGTCTTACGGCGTCTGCGCCTGGGAGGTTCATCAGAAGAAGTTGAGCTGTCGGATGAGGAATAGGGAGCAGGATTGCCCCCAGCATTTTGTTGCTGCTGTTGAGTGAGTTGTGCCATCAGGTTGGCGTTAGCTTGCATCTGCTATCCTAGTTTACTCCTGCTTTCCCTGAGTTCTCTCATCAAGTCGTTGAACTCTATTCTGGTGACAACTGGAGTTTGGTCCTGGGCGGCAATTCCTACACCCGGAATTGCTGGCTGCTTGCTAGGTCCTGCTTGTTGCACGCTGGCAGTCTCATGGGCATCCGCATTATGAGAAGCTGACCTGGTACGTGGTCTTGCCATTGTAGAGTTATTGGTATGAACTCTGAGTAGAATCAACGGATGTCCTATCAATGAGTCGGATCTTCTTTGGGGGATTTGTTCAATCCAGTAGCTTCAAAGCAGATCCTTAAGGTCTGAGAATTCAATTCTCAGTGGAAGCACCAAAGTGTTAGCACCAAAATTGGTCACTAACCTCGTAGAGAAAGATTATGTAGAGAAATAAGTGCTGAAGGTAAATTAAACAGAGAGGACAATGCTAATTTAAATGCAGAAAGTAAGAACACCAAATTTATAGTGGTTCAGCGTAATTGCCTACGTCCACTTTGAGATTAAACTTTATTGATCTTCTTAATGATCGATTACAAATACAGTTCGTAGATCAAATGCTTGAATGAAGTTGTTAAGTAGAGAAAATGAGTTTGAAAAATGGCAGAGTCTCCTCAGTGTTCTCCCAAAAAGATCCCTTTTCACTGTGACCCCGCCCCTCTATTTATAGACAAAGATGGGCTGGACTTCTCAGGTGGGCTCGGTAGCCGAACACTCTAGCCCAATTATAATGGTCGCTGTATGACGAACCAGGTAGGCCGAACAGAATGACGCCGAACAATCTTTCCTATGCCGAACGGTATGTTTGATGTGTGGGAAGTGCAGAGTAGTTGTTAGTCGAAGCCGAACGTGCCTCTGTCCGAAGTGCTTGACCGAGCAACGCTCTCTGGCCGAACGATGCATTCTGGCCGAATGATACCTTTGGCCGAACGATCCTGTCATGTCGAGTAATCATATACGCCGAACGTCCTCTAATGCCGAGTACTCTTGGATGCCGAGTACTCTTCGACGCCGAGTGCTATTGGATGCCGAGTTCCACTGGATGCCGAGTACTACGCCGAGTACTCCTAGATTCCGAACATTCCCTGATGCCGAGTTCCACTGGATGCTGAGTACTACGCCGAGTACTCCTAGATGCCGAACGCTCCCTGAAGCTGAGTTCCACTGGATGCCGAGTACCACGCCGAGTACTCCTAGATGCCGAACACTCCCTGAAGCCGAGTTCCACTGGATGCCGAGTACCACGCCGAGTACTCCTAGATGCCGAACACTCCCTGATGCCGAGTTCCACAGGATGGATGCCGAGTACTAGTTGCCTGGTCAAATCACCAGGAAACACTGTGCTACATAACTCACGTGTTTCTCCTAGATATTTCCAAAGTTACGTTTGGGTCCAAATTCGATAGTCGGTTATTTAACCGTCGAATAAACAACCATAGGGAAAACCAACATTGGCTAAGCACCAAACAACACTAAGCCTTCTTAATTAATCTTTTCATTAATTAAAGTCATCTCGTAAACACATGTATCAAAATACTTTTACAAATATATATTCACAAACCCTTATATTTTCAATACTTATAAAATATTCATATATTTATCCCAACGGTATAAGTACATTTACCAAACACTGAGGCAGATCTCCTTTTTTACCCAATTTTAAAATCATTTATAAACTCCATTATAAATTTCTACAATCCTTTATAAACCATTTATAAATTATTTCTCAAGTCATTTATAAACCCTTTATAAAACCATGCAATTATTTATAAACTCTTTTTATAAATCTATAAACCCATTTCTAAAATTCATTTATAAATATCCATCTATTTATAAATCTCTTTACCCTGTAAATGATCTTCCTTTAAATCTTAAAACCATTTTTTAGGCTCCTTTAAAAAAATCCGAATTCGTTTACAGAACTCTATTCATGAATCTCGAGAACATCATAAATAACTTCTAATCACTTTCTTTAAAACACTATTATATAATAGTAACTATTCATAATAAACATCATAAATAAATAACAATTATTAACTTTTAACATCTTAAAAATAATAATTAGTAATTCAAAACATTATGAATAAAACAATCGTTAATTTTTACCATCTAAATAATAATAATAAATTACCAAAATATTATTAACAATCATTATTATTAATTTCAAATCATATTAACAATTTAAATAATTAACCTTTCAAAATATTTAAATATTAGCCAACAACTTTAAAAATATTAATATAAGTAACCAGCTTTTGGAACATAATATATTTTCTTGATAAAAATCCGTACTTAAATCTTCAACCCAATCATTGCCATATTTATAAAACTATACTTGAGAATCTCTTTCCATTTATAAAAACTTTCTTCCATAAAACCGATTTATTTATGAACTCCATTTATAACTCTATTTCCTTTATGAATCACACTTATTCATAAATCTCATTTATAAACATCAATCACCATCCTTTTTAACGTTACTTCCATATGAATAAATTCCTTTGATAAATTCCTTTCTATTTATAAAAATATCGTTTAACATTCCAAATTTATCATCGCCTTCAATTTCCAAAATAGAGTCAACTATTTCTAAAATATCATTCTGTATCTTATAATAAATCCACCGTTTGATTTATTCTCCAATTTATTAAACGATAATAGTTTCCTTTAATTTATAAACCCCGTTTATAAATTATACTTTTATTAACAATATATGATTTTACAAATCTTAACTTCCTTTATAAAAATATCACTCTTATAAATTATCCCATTTATAAATTTCACATTTATGAATGAATCATAATATATGTACCTATATACATATATATCACTTTATACAAAGATGATTAATAAATATTATATCAAAATATTTCTATTTCGTTTTTAAAACCTTATCCCTTCATTATAAAAGATTGACATATTCTTCAAGATTTTAAAAATCTTTATTCATGGTTCAAAATCTCTTTTTAAAATATTTCATAAAACTATTAAATTATAATATCCAAAAATCTTACCTTTGATTTTAAAATAAATTACTCCTTCAAATAATTTAGGACTAATTATTTAAAACATAAATAATTTTCAAATTGCTTGGAAATCCCGTTTTAAATTAATCGCTATTTATGGTATCTTAAAATACCAAAATATAAGGCACAATGCTACTAAAGCACTAATAAGCAAAATCATGTTCATATCATCCAATATATCACATATCACAATATATATGAAAAATAAAATCAACAGTGCGAGGAATCATGTTGGATCCCTCCGACATGTTTCCCTGTATCACATATAGTATATAATCATAAAAAATATAAGTCAACCGCTTTGAGGCGGGATTAGTATACCAAGGGTCATCCGCTTTTGCATGGGAACGTAATAAGTTCTCATTCGCTCTAGGGTCTGGAATATATTCAATTCACCTAATTAAATAGTAAATCATCCAACAGTCAATAACAAACAAAAATAAACATCCAAAACATCCAATAAATAATTTTATTGAATATAATATTTTTTATTAACCAAAAAGGTGAGATTAACTCACATTGATTTCCGTTTCGTCAAAACGTTCTGTTTTGAATTAAAATTGAACGATCGTTCAAATTTTAACCCAAATTCCAACTAGCTCCGAATCCATCCATTCCAACTCCACAGCGTAGTACTCGCTGATACGATTGCAACCCATCTCGTCGCACTCAATTTGGAGCTCGTATGAACAAGTTATGGATAGATAAATATTCGCGATAATTAGATTAACTTAACTAATGCAATTAAAAGTCTAAAAACTTTAAACTTTCTTCTCCCATTTCCATCCCGCGCACGCTTCCTGGCCGCTCGACTTTTTTTTGCTTAAATCGAATCGCGCCCTCCACGTACGGTCGCCACATCCCAACGCTCACGCGCCACCGCCCACCACAACCGCTCCTCTCCTGCGCGCGCGACACGCAACAGCGAAACCCCATGAAAACTGCTGTGAATGCAGCGAGTTAGTCGCCACCTCGCTCGTCGATTCGACGATCCAACCGGTGATTTGCTTCGTATCGTTGTTATCTACGTTTTTCTAGCCGAAATCGAAGGCCAATTCGGCCTCTAGAGGCTCCGATCGTTGTTAGTTGTAACGACCCGTATTTTTACGGATCAAAAAGTTTGTCAAAATCTGGGATTTTCAGCATTTTTGGGTTGTTTCAGATTTTGGTTGGAATTTGCCAAAGCCCTAGGTCGTACGCGACCTAAGAGTTGAGTCATGGGTTGTTGGCGACTTAGGTGATAAGTCGTGAGCGACTTAAAGAAAGTCTGCGACCTAAGGGGATAGGCGAGTTAAGAGTTAGGTCGTAACCAAGATTAAGTGGTAGGTCACACTGTGTTGAGTCGTACCTAAGTATTAGGTCGTTCAGATAATAAGTCGCATGGTGATTTAGGTTGTGGACAGTTTGGAGCGACCTATGGGAATAGTAAGTTAAACCCAGTAGTTAACGACCTAGGGATGAGCGACCTAGTGGTTCCGAGTTAGCATTGTTAGGTCGGCAACGACCTAAGGAGTTTGGAGATAGCTGTGTAGTGACCTAGTGTCTTGGTATGACCTATAGGTTAGCGACTTAGGGAGTATACGACCTATGGGAGTTAAGTCGTACGAGTTAAGTCGTAAGTCGTAACATGTTTTAGGTCGCGTGAAGACTTAAGATTGTTAGGTCGCTGGGTTTTGGCTTAGTATTAGGTCGCGCATAGTTAAGTCGCGCAATGCTTTAGGTCGTTAGTGTGTTAGGTCGCTGAGGTTATAGGTCGTAACACAGTTAGGTCGCTGAGGCGCTACGATTGTTAGGTCGCGTAAGCGCTTAAGCGTTAGGTCGCTGATGTGTTTAAGTGTTAGGTCGTAGCACTGTTAGGTCGCACCTATGGTTAAGTCGCTAAGTCATAGGTCGTAACCTTGCTAGGTCGTAGGAGGAAGGGTTTTGTTAGGTCGTTGAAGCGCTTGGGTGATAAGTCATAGGTTGCAGTGGCCTGGGTTGTTAGGTTGAAGAGGCTTTAGGTCGGTGGGGTTTATAGGTCGTAGGTCATAGGTCGTATACGACCTAATTCCGAGCGACCTAGGGGCGGTTTTCAGCTATAAATAGAGGGGGTTGGCTTCATTTTTGGGATCCGGATTTCGAAGCGACGAAGTGCTGCCATTTTGAGAGCTCGACTTCTACACTTCTTCACTTATTTCCTCCACTCTAATCTAGTGCTTCCTTTCATCCAAATCGAAGATCAAGGTCGAAGATCCAAGAGCTAAAGTTGAAGATCTTCATCCTTTGAAGTTAGATTTCTTCGGTTGAAGCGGATTCGTGATAGATCAAGCTTGATCCTTCGCTGTCCAGATCTGAAGCGTGTTGATTTGAGGTTGTTTAGGTGATTTGGTGAGTGGTGATTATCTCTCACACGGATCCAAAGGAGTATATCGGATTGTTGGCTCGATTTGGTGTTAAAATAGTGATTTCATGCATTTTCTTCATCCTAAGTGTAGATCCATGTAGATCCATTGTTCATGATGATTTGACAACCATTTTACTAAGTGTTAACCTATGCAAGTTCATTCATCAAGATTATATAGATATTTCTTATGATTTCATGCATGTTAGACTTTCAACTCTTTAATTACGAAAATGCCATTATTGTTATAATTATCTACTTAGATCATATTTGAATGCTTGATTGCTTGGATTAATGTTTGGTTGGATTGATTGTTATGAATTAGATGATTGATGGTTTGATTTAGACCGAAGATGATTCAAAAGCTAGGAGAAAGGCTCTTGAATTGGGTAAGCTGCTCGTGGCATATGTAGCGGGATGATTAAGCTCTTATGCGTAGATTTGATGATGTGATGTTGAGATGAGGCTTTGCGAGGATGTGATGAAGCGAGGCAATCATGTGATGAAAACTTGGTCTAATCCAGACGGGATCATTCCAAGCATGTTGATAACTCGGTGATATGATTCGAGTTGAGGATAATGAATGGATATGAGAATAGTCGTCGAGGAGGATGACTAGGAGGCTTGGATAGCATCGTTGTTGAAGGTTCTAGCATGCTCTAAGCAAGAGTACGTTTGGGCAGATTCAATAGTCCCAACGGCCAACTGTTGATGGTCGAGTACTCTGGGCAGATTCGATAGTCCTAGGCACGGGCTGCGACGACGTGCGGGAGTTATGTCTAGAACCGGGGTTTCCATTAGCCCTTGACGGACGGCTGAAAGAATGTGCCGGTCATTCAATTAACGGTGATATCGAAGCAATGATAACAGTGATAGCCAGAGTCATGGATGTTTGGTTGTATCATCATTCGGTCCCAAGAGCGGTATTTTCTGGGTGCTTATCTGATTTAGGCCTTGGTACTTGGAAAACATCGCCCTTGACTCGAATGATTATTATTTTACATTAAATTGTATGCTCTGCTATGTTGCTTCTGCTTAGTGTGTGTCTGGGGGCTATCACTGTAGAAAGAGGTGGAGTGGGAGGGTTGTATTCCTATTCCTTTTTCCTTTATGCTCTTTTGGTATGTTGTTAGTTAATTTACTGCTCACTAAGACTGTTGTCTGACTCAAGGCTTTATGTTTTAACTCTTATTGCCTTGGGCTGTTCGTCCATTTTTGGGACGGGCAGACTAGGTAGCAGGTGACAGGTGCTGTTCTCTTCTCACGATGCTGATATCGAAGACGAGCTGGAGGGTTGCATATTATCTTCTTATTATATGTACTGGATGTTCCGCTGTTTTGTATTCTCTGAGTGTTATGTAGTGAGGCTTGATGTATTGGCTATTTGGATGCTTGTATTCAACTATTATGAAGTTTTATATGATGGCATTTTATTCTGTAAAGCTTCACTATATATATGTTCTATTGTATTTTGTCCATGCGCTGTGAGTAATACGATAGATTCTGTTGTTTTAATCTACCCTGACAATCGTCCATGGTCGCCTGGCACACTTTACAGCGCACTATCTCTAGATTCGGTGCAGGGGTCATAGGTGGTCGTCACATTTGGTATCAGAGCATTGGTTAATCGATTTTACCCAACGCTCGCTGAAGTAACTACGTATGAGAGACGTAATTGTATTTTGATGAATGAATACTATATATAATATAGTAGCTTAGTAGAGTTTGAGTCCTTTATGCAGTTGTTTCTCTAGATGTTCTAATCATTCCTTTTTATAGATATTGAGAATGAGTCGAAGAGGGAGACCAGCTGCTAGGGAAGGCCGAGCTACTGAAGGGACTGCTGATTATGCAGCTATGTTCGAAGCTATGATGACTTCGATCATGAGAAGGATACCAGTTCCGGGGGCAGCAGTAGATGTTGGAGTTCAAGTCCAAACTCTGAAACCAGTGGATTTTGCTAAGTTTTGCAAGGACTATACTGCTCTTGGAGGGAAGGTTTTCTTGGGAACAGAATCAACTATTGAGGTCCAGAGGTGGATGGATGCTTGTAGAAGGATCTTTGGTGATTTGGGAATTGAGGATGCAACTAAGAGGAAGTTGGCATCAAGGCAGCTTCAAGGGAGAGCCTCTGATTGGTGGAATTCTATTACCATCACTACTCCGGAGGAAGAGATTACTTGGGAGCAATTCCAAGTTAGGTTTGAAGCTAAGTTCATTTCTACAGCTCAGAAGTCTGTTCTGTTCAAGAAGTTTGTGGAGCTCAAGCAAGGAGGGAGATCATTTCTTGAGTATGTTTCTGAGTTTGAAGCGTTGTCCAAGTATGCCCGGTCATATATTGAGTCTGCATACCAGAAGAATGAGAAGTTTGTGACAGACTTGGACAGGTATCTTGGGAGACAGTTGGTGGATCATTTGGACGATTCATTTGAGAAGCTTGTGGAGAAAGCTCTTAGGCATGAGAGTCTGTTTCCTAAGGAAGGATCTGTTGTTGCTGTGACCAGGGAAGAGTCTAAACCCCAGCAGGGTGGAAACAAGAAGAGGAAGCAGCAGCAGCATAAGGGTAAGGATGGCCAGAAGAAGCCGAAAGGCGAGGTGACTTGCTACAACTGTCAGCAGAAAGGCCATCTCTCCAGGGATTGCAAGAATCCGAAAGCGCCGGCGAAGTGCCACAACTGTGACAAGCCGGGGCATTTCAGGAAGAATTGTCCAGAACCGAGGAGGGACAAGCAGATTGTGCAAGCTTATGCTTTGGGAGCTGTTCCGTCGTCTTCGAAAGCTCCTACTGCTGAAGAGAAAGGAAAGAGTGTGGTTGTTCAAGGTACTCTTTTCCTATGTGGTGTTCCAGTTAGAGTTTTGTTTGATACTGGAGCGTCGCATTCGTTTGTTTGTAATGAAATCGTAGGCCGGTTAGATTTGAAGCCGGATATTGTTGATAGGCCATTGATTGTGACTAATCCAGTTGGGGGTTCGTCTTGTTTGTGCATGTTATGCCGTGGTCTAGTTGTATCGAGTCATGGTTGCTCTTTTGTTTGTGATTGCTTTGTTCTGAACTTTGCGGGGTTCGGAATTATTTTGGGTATGGACTGGCTTAGGAAGTATGCGGCAAAGGTTGATTGCGAGAGGTTGGAAGTGACAGTCGAGAATGTGGAGGGGCGAAAGGTGGTGATACGATGTAAGCATGAGGAAGGCGTTTTCATGAGCTTCATGTATTCGCTGGTTGTTCCACGGGATGGACTGTCATCGGTGCCAATCGCTAATGGATTCGAGGATGTCTTTGACGAAGTCAAAGGGTTGCCGCCGCATAGAGAGATCGAGTTTCGTATAGATCTAGTTGAAGGAGCCAGACCTGTTGTGATGCCTCTTAGGCGGATGGCGCCTAGGGAACAGCAGGAGTTGAGGGTGCAAGTTGATGATCTTTTGCAGAAAGGATTCATTCGGCGTAGTGTGTCCGAGTGGGGTGCACCAGTTGTGTTTGCAACCAAGGCAGATGGGTCGTTAAGATTGTGTGTGGATTATCGTGGGCTGAATAAGGTGACTAAGAAGAACAAGTATCCATTGCCGAGAATAGATGACTTATTTGATCAGCTTCACGAAGCCAAGGTGTTTTCTCAGATGGATTTGGCAACGGGATTTCACCAGTTGAGGGTGGCTAAGGATAGTGTGCCGAAGACTGCTTTTAGGACACCATCCGGTTTCTTTGAGTGGCTGGTGATGCCGTTTGGATTGACTAACGCGCCAGCATATTTTGTGGATCTTATGAATAGAGTGTTCAGAGATCAGCTGAACAAGTTTGTACTTGTTTTCGTGGATGATATTCTGATTTATTCCAGAACTGAAGAAGAGCACAAGACGCACTTGCGAATTGTTTTGGAAATCTTACGGAAACATCAGCTGAAGGCTAAGTTTTCGAAGTGTCACTTCTGGAAGAGTGAAGTGAGGTTCTTAGGCCATGTTATTTCTGGAAGTGGAATAGCGGTTGATCCCGCTAAGGTGGCAGCAATCCAGGATTGGGTTAGACCTAAGAATGCATCGGATGTGAGAAGTTTTCTTGGATTAGCAGGATATTATCGACGGTTTATTAAAGACTTCTCCAAGATAGCTGCACCGTTAACAGGATTGACGAAGAAGAACCTAGTGTTCAGATGGGATGATAAGTGTGAGCAAGCTTTTGGAATCCTGAAAGAGCGTTTGACGAGTGCTCCTGTTCTGACTATTCCTAGTGGGAATGATGAGATGGTGGTTTACACCGACGCATGCGGTACTGGACTTGGAGCAGTGCTGATGCAGAAGGATAAAGTTGTTGCGTATGCAAGTCGACAACTGAATCCGCATGAAAGGAATTATCCGACTCATGATTTGGAGTTGGCGGCGATTGTTTTTGCTCTGAAGATGTGGAGACATTATCTATTGGGAGTTAGATTTGAGTTGTTTACAGATCATAAGTCGTTAAGGTATCTTTTCTCCCAAAAGGATTTGAATCTTCGGCAGCAACGTTGGCTAGAGTTTTTGGCATCATATGATTTTGGTATAGCTTATACTCCGGGAAAAGGTAACGCAGTGGCAGATGCGTTAAGTCGAAGACATGCAGGATTAGGAACCATGTTTTCAGAATGGAAGAATCTCGAGTATTTAGCTGGATTTGACTTCAGGCCTAGATGCGAATTGGAACCTGAGATGTTGGCAAACTTATCGATAAGACCTTCTCTTGTGGAAAGGATTGGCGAGAGCCAAAAGCGAGACGATAAGCTTGTCAGGATTATCCGTGATTTGGAATCTGGATTGGATCCAGAAAAGGATAAAGGATTCGAGGTCGATCGAGAGGGTTGGCTTCGGAAGCAAGGACGACTAGTTGTTCCCGATATAGATGGATTGAGAGATGAAATTCTGAAGGAAAGTCATCACTCGAAGTTGACAATTCATCTAGGTGGAAATAAGATGTATCGGGATATGAAGAGAACCTACTACTGGGAAGGCATGAAGAAGGATGTTGGAAATTTTATTTCCAAGTGTATGAACTGCCAGTTGGTAAAAGCCGAGCAGAAAAAGCCAAGTGGATTACTACAGCCATTAGAAGTTACTACATGGAAGTGGGAGCAGGTATCGATGGATTTTATTGATGGATTGCCTAGAACCAGAACGGGAAATGAAGGGATTTGGGTCATTGTAGATCGTCTGACTAAGAGTGCACGATTTATCCCTGTTCGATCGACTAGGACTGCATCAAAGTTGGCTGAGTTGTATGTTAAGTGGATAGTTCGATTCCATGGTATTCCGAAGAGTATAGTGAGCGATCGAGACCCATTGTTCACTAGTGGATTTTGGAAGAGCTTCCAGGAAGTTTTGGGAACCGAGTTGTGTTTGAGTACAGCTTATCACCCTCAAACAGATGGTCAGACTGAGAGAGTCAACCGAGTTTTGGAAGATCTTCTTAGAGCATGTGTTTTGGACTTCGGAGGATCATGGGAAGATCACTTTCATTTGGTGGAGTTTTCATACAACAACAGTTACCAGTCAAGCATTGGTATGGCACCGTATGAGGCATTGTATGGGAGACCGTGTAACTCTCCGACATGTTGGTTAGAGACAGGAGAAAAGTTGATACTTGGGCCAGAGATGATTCAACAGACTTCGGATTGCATAGAGATCATTCGGCAACGAATGAAGGCAGCCCAAGACCGCCAGAAGAGTTATGCCGATAAGCGTCGAAAGGATTTGGAATTCGACGTAGGAGATATGGTTTTTGTGAAGATTTCTCCACTGAGGAATGTTATCCGATTCGGGAAGAAAGGAAAATTGATTCCGAGATTTGTTGGACCATTCCCGATCATCGAGCGAATTGGAAAGCTCGCCTATAGATTGGAGTTACCAGAGAAGATGTCGGGTGTGCACAATGTTTTTCACGTATCATATCAACGGAAGTATGTGCACGACTCGAATACAGTGGTTTCTGCTGATAGCTGTGAAGACTTCGAAGTTGATCCAGTTGATAGAAGACCTCGTAAGCCGCTTCGTGTTGTTGAAACTGACACGAAACAGCTTAGGAGGAAGGTAGTTAAGTTGCTCAAGATACAATGGAGTGATGATGATAACGACTGTACGTGGGAGGTGGAAGAGAGGATGAAGGCAGCTCATCCTGAACTCTTCAAGGTATGGCCCTAAGGTGTCGTGTCATCTCGCGATATTGTAACTTGTTCTAGTTTTAGAATTCTGTACGCTAAGCTAGAATTGGATGCATGGTTTGTTGATTGCTATGGATGGTAGGTGTACAGAATAGTCTTTGATTGCTTTGTTTGTTTGGAATTTCAGGGGCGAAATTCCTAAGGGGGAGAGAATGTAACGACCCGTATTTTTACGGATCAAAAAGTTTGTCAAAATCTGGGATTTTCAGCATTTTTGGGTTGTTTCAGATTTTGGTTGGAATTTGCCTAAGCCCTAGGTCGTACGCGACCTAAGAGTTGAGTCATGGGTTGTTGGCGACTTAGGTGATAAGTCGTGAGCGACTTAAAGAAAGTCTGCGACCTAAGGGAATAGGCGAGTTAAGAGTTAGGTCGTAACCAAGATTAAGTGGTAGGTCGCACTGTGTTGAGTCGTACCTAAGTATTAGGTCGTTTAGATAATAAGTCGCATGGTGATTTAGGTTGTGGACAGTTTGGAGCGACCTATGGGAATAGTAAGTTAAACCCAGTAGTTAACGACCTAGGGATGAGCGACCTAGTGGTTCCGAGTTAGCATTGTTAGGTCGGCAACGACCTAAGGAGTTTGGAGATAGCTGTGTAGCGACCTAGTGTCTTGGTATGACCTATAGGTTAGCGACTTAGGGAGTATACGACCTATGGGAGTTAAGTCGTACGAGTTAAGTCGTAAGTCGTAACATGTTTTAGGTTGCGTGAAGACTTAAGATTGTTAGGTCGCTGGGTTTTGGCTTAGTATTAGGTCGTGCATAGTTAAGTCGCGCAGTGCTTTAGGTCGTTAGTGTGTTAGGTCGCTGAGGTTATAGGTCGTAACACAGTTAGGTCACTGAGGCGCTACGATTGTTAGGTCGCGTAAGCGCTTAAGCGTTAGGTCGCTGATGTGTTTAAGTGTTAGGTCGTAGCACTGTTAGGTCGCACCTATGGTTAAGTCGCTAAGTCATAGGTCGTAACCTTGTTAGGTCGTAAGAGGAAGGGTTTTGTTAGGTCGTTGAAGCGCTTGGGTGATAAGTCGTAGGTTGCAGTGGCCTGGGTTGTTAGGTTGAAGAGGCTTTAGGTCGGTGGGGTTTATAGGTCGTAGGTCGTAGGTCGTAGGTCGTATACGACCTAATTCCGAGCGACCTAGGGGCGGTTTTCAGCTATAAATAGAGGGGGTTGGCTTCATTTTTGGGATCCGGATTTCGAAGCGACGAAGTGCTGCCATTTTGAGAGCTCGACTTCTACACTTCTTCACTTCTTTCCTCCACTCTAATCTAGTGCTTCCTTTCATCCAAATCGAAGATCAAGGTCGAAGATCCAAGAGCTAAAGTTGAAGATCTTCATCCATTGAAGTTAGATTTCTTCGGTTGAAGCGGATTCGTGATAGATCAAGCTTGATCCTTCGCTGTCCAGATCTGAAGCGTGTTGATTTGAGGTTGTTTAGGTGATTTGGTGAGTGGTGATTATCTCTCACACGGATCCAAAGGAGTATATCGGATTGTTGGCTCGATTTGGTGTTAAAATAGTGATTTCCATGCATTTTCTTCATCCTAAGTGTAGATCCATGTAGATCCATTGTTCATGATGATTTGACAACCATTTTACTAAGTGTTAACCTATGCAAGTTCATTCATCAAGATTGTATAGATATTTCTTATGATTTCATGCATGTTAGACTTTCAACTCTTTAATTACGAAAATGCCATTATTGTTATAATTATCTACTTAGATCATATTTGAATGCTTGATTGCTTGGATTAATGTTTGGTTTGATTGATTGTTATGAATTAGTTGATTGATGGTTTGATTTAGACCGAAGATGATTCAAAAGCTAGGAGAAAGGCTCTTGAATTGGGTAAGCTGCTCGTGGCATATGTAGCGGGATGATTAAGCTCTTATGCGTAGATTTGATGATGTGATGTTGAGATGAGGCTTTGCGAGGATGTGATGAAGCGAGGCAATCATGTGATGAAGACTTGGTCTAATCCTGACGGGATCATTCCAAGCATGTTGATAACTCGGTGATATGATTCGAGTTGAGGATAATGAATGGATATGAGAATAGTCGTCGAGGAGGATGACTAGGAGGCTTGGATAGCATCGTTGTTGAAGGTTCTAGCATGCTCTAAGCAAGAGTACGTTTGGGCAGATTCGATAGTCCCAACGGCCAACTGTTGATGGTCGAGTACTCTGGGCAGATTCGATAGTCCTAGGCACGGGCTGCGACGACGTGCGGGAGTTATGTCTAGAACCGGGGTTTCCATTAGCCCTTGACGGACGGCTGAAAGAATGTGCCGGTCATTCAATTAACGGTGATATCGAAGCAATGATAACAGTGATAGCCAGAGTCATGGATGTTTGGTTGTATCATCATTCGGTCCCAAGAGCGGTATTTTCTGGGTGCTTATCTGATTTAGGCCTTGGTACTTGGAAAACATCGCCCTTGACTCGAATGATTATTATTTTACATTAAATTGTATGCTCTGCTATGTTGCTTATGCTTAGTGTGTGTCTGGGGGCTATCACTGTAGAAAGAGGTGGAGTGGGAGGGTTGTATTCCTATTCCTTTTTCCTTTATGCTCTTTTGGTATGTTGTTAGTTAATTTACTGCTCACTAAGACTGTTGTCTGACTCAAGGCTTTATGTTTTAACTCTTATTGCCTTGGGCTGTTCTTCCATTTTTGGGACGGGCAGACTAGGTAGCAGGTGACAGGTGCTGTTCTCTTCTCACGATGCTGATATCGAAGACGAGCTGGAGGGTTGCATATTATCTTCTTATTATATGTACTGGATGTTCCGCTGTTTTGTATTCTCTGAGTGTTATGTAGTGAGGCTTGATGTATTGGCTATTTGGATGCTTGTATTCAACTATTATGAAGTTTTATATGATGGCATTTTATTCTGTAAAGCTTCACTATATATATGTTCTATTGTATTTTGTCCATGCGATGTGAGTAATACGATAGATTCTATTGTTTTAATCTACCCTGACAATCGTCCATGGTCGCCTGGCACACTTTACAGCGCACTATCTCTAGATTCGGTGCAGGGGTCATGGGCGGTCGTCACATTAGTCATTGGATGGTTAAGTTTTAATGGCGGTTGAAAATTAGAAGCTAGGGTTTTGCTGCAAATGAAGAAATGGATGTCCTTTTATAGCAAATTTTCCAAAGCATTATTCATCCGTGAAAATTTCCGACTCCAAACGAAGCGTGCCGCCTAGCGTTCTATATATTATACCCCTATTTCAAACACAATGGAATATATATCGGAAGCCAATCCCATCAAATACAGAAGTTAACTTTTCAAAATCAAATTATATTAATTAAAATTCCTTTAATTAATTTTTACGTGTTTCGAGCTCGTACGACCAAAAAATACGTATGATCATCACGAAATTCGATAACATATAATAATTCACTATTACGGATCCAATAAAACTATTTTGTCAAAATCCGAGACCGTGCCCAGAATGCTATTTTTTCACGTTAATTAAAACGAGTAATTTCCAAAATTAGTTCAATCACTTTTAAATCCAAATTAAAAGTTTATTATCGTCCTTATCCAAACAGAATTCAAATCAACTTCCAAAATTATTTTTATTCACATTAAATTCAAGATTCAATTAGTTAAACAATTCCAAAAATTAAATTTAACAATTTAATTATCAAATAAATCACTATATTTGAAATTCAAGTTATTTAACTTATATAATTAACATTTCAATATTTAAAATCAATTAAATATTCTAAATTCAAATGACTAAAATTTTTGGTCGTTACATTCTCCCTCCTTAAAAGAATTTCGTCCCTGAAATTTCGAAGGTAAGAAAAATGCCTAAACCCATTAACCTTTAAAACCAATTAGTTAAAATTTGTTATCACAATTATCTAAGTCTTTAATTTCATAATTATATTTCCAAAACCGACAAATACCATTCCAGGTTATAAAGCTATAATCCAAATTTTAGTTATCAAAATTTTACAAAAATTTTTTAACGCCTTAAATTTTCGGAAAAATTTGCCAGCGTCTCCTTTATGCGGTACGATCGGAAAAATTTACAATATATAAATAATCACAAATATATATCTCAACTTCAAGGATGAGGCGTCCCGTAGGGAAAAAATATAAAAGTACGATATGTAATCTGAGATGTATACCTTTTATTATATTAGCAAGTATATACAACCAATAAATGTGAAAGCGAGCTCCAATGCGATAATGCGATGCATACGCCATCCGCAACTACTAATCACTCAACAACCAATGAGAATATGTATATAAAAAGCAATATCAATGGATAACAAATAGAACATAAAATAATTATATGCAAATGTAACAGAGAAAGCATCAACCAAATAATATTTATCCAATTAATTCATAGCCATTCTGATTCGCAATTTGAAATGTCACATCCAATTTATACACTTTCATTTCTTATTAACATGCAATCGATTCGCTTCTAATTTATTCACATTCAATTGATTCTCATTCAATTCATTTGCTTTCAATCAATTTGCATCCAATTAGTTAAATTCATTTTATTCTCATTTACTTTACTTACATTCCCCTTATATTCAATTTAAGGTTAACAACAATTCATTTGCATACTAACTCGTTTATGGACCATTTTCATAAAACAATTACTTAAGGTCATTATAAACATTTTATATAACACTTCTAATGTTTATTTCACTTTATAACTTAAGCTCATATTCAATTCTATCAAGCAACATCCCAGCACACATTCAATTCATTTCATATTAATATAAGTAACCAACTTTTGGAACATAATATATTTTCTTGATAAAAATTCATACTTAAATCTTCAACCCAATCATTTCCATATTTATAAAACTATACTTGAGAATGTCTTTTCATTTATAAAAACTTCCTTTCATAAAACTCATTTATTTATGAACTCCATTTATAACTTTATTTCCTTTATGAATCTTATTTATTCATAAATCTCATTTTAAAACAACAATCACCATCCGTTTTTAATGTTACTTTCATATAGATAAATTCCTTTCTATTTATAAAAATATCGTTTTATATTCCAAATTTATCATCGCCTTCAATTTCCAAAATAGAGTCAACTATTTCTAAAATATCATTCTGTATCTTATAATAAATCCACCGTTTGATTTATTCTCCAATTTATAAACGATAATAGTTTCCTTTAATTTAAAAACCCCATTTATAAATTCATATTTTTATTAACAATATACGATTTTACAAATCTTTACTTCCATTGTAAAAATATCACTCTTGTAAATTATCCCATTTATAAATTTCACATTTATGAATAAATCATAATATATGTACCTATATACATATATATCACTTAATACAAAGATGATTAATAAATATTGTATCAAAAATATTTCTATTTCCTTTTTAAAACTATATCCCTTCATTATAAAAGATCGACATATTCTCCAAGATTTTAAAAATCTTTATTCAAGGTTCGAAATCTCTTTTTAAAATATTTCATAAAACTATTAAATTATAATATTCAAAAATCTTATCTATGATTTTTAAATAAATCACTCCTTCGAATAATTTTGGACTAATTATTTAAAACATATATAATTTTCAAAATCGCTTGGAAATCCCCTTTTAAATTAATCACTATTTTATGGTATCTTAAAATACCAAAATATAAGGTCCAATGCTACTAAAGCACTAATAAGCAATATCATGTTCATGTCATCCAATATAACATCCAACATATCATATATCACAATATATATGAAAAATAAAATCAACAGTGTGAGGAATCCTACTTGATCCCTCCAACCTGTCCCCCGGCATCCCATACAAAATATAATCATAACAATATAAATCAACCGCTTCGAGGCGGGATTCATATACCAAGGGTCATCCGCTCTTACACGGGAACATAATAGGGTCTCGTACGCTCCAGGACGGGAATATATTCAATCTAACTAATTAAATGGTAAATTATCCAACAGTCAATTACTAATAAAAATAAACATCCAAACATCCAATAAATAATTTTATTGAATACAATATTTTCTAATTAACCAAAAAGGTGAGATCAACTCACATTGATTTCCGTTTCATCAAAACGTTCCGTTTTGAATTAAAATTGAACTCTCGTTCAATTTTTAACCCAAAATTCCTACTAGTTTCGAATCCATTCAATCCAACACCATAGGTAGTACCCGTTGATATGATCACAACGCTCGTCGCGCTCGATTTGGACCTCGTATGTATGAACAAGTCATGGATGAATAAATATTCACAATAATTAAATTACTTAACTAAATTAATTAAAAGTTCAAAAACTTTAAACCTTCTCCTCCCATTTCCCTCTCGCGCACGCTTCCTGGCTGCTCGACTTTTCTTTTGTTTTCTGTTATTTTTTTTTGCTCAAATAGAATCACACCCTCCATGTACGGTCACTGCACCCCACGCTCGCGTGCTACTGCACGCCACAGTCGCCGCCTCACTCGTCGATTCGACGATCCAACCGGTGATTTGCTTCGTATCGTCGCTCACTACGTTTTTCTAGTTGAAGTCGAATGTCAATTCAGCCTCTAAAGGCTTCGATCATTGTTAGTCGTTGGATGGTTAAGTTTTAATGGCGGCTGATACTTAAAAGCTAGGGTTTGTTTGAAAATGAAGAAATAGATGTCCTTTTATATCAATTTTCCAAAGCACTATTCATCTGTGAAAATTTTGGACTCCAAATGAAGCGTGCCGTCTAGCGTTCTATATGTTATACCCCTATTCCGAATACAATGGAATATATATCAGAAGACAATCCCATCATATACAGGTGTTAACTTTTCAAAATCAAATTATATTAATTAAAATTCTTTAAATTAATTTCGACGCGTTTCGAGTTCGCACGACCAAACTATACGTCCGATCGCCATGAAATTTGATGGCATATAATAATTTACTGTTACAGATCCAATGAAACTAGTTTCGTCGAAATCCGAGACAGTGCCACAAAAGGCTATTTTAAAACGAATAATTCCCAAAATGAGTTTAATCACTTTTAAATCCAAATTAAAAGTATACTATACTCCTTCTTATTCAAATAGAATTTAAATCAACTTCTAAAATCATTTTTATTCACATTATATTTGTAATGAACCGGATTTTTGGCCCTCAAAAATCGACACTAATATGTCCACTGTATTATATGTCGAACATTCAAGTGCCAGAAATACCGATTTGTTAGGGTGAAAGAAGAAGGTAGAAGATAGAAGAAAACTAAACAACACAGAATCTCACAACGCAGCGAATAATATATAATACAACAGTGATCTTTACAAAAAGGAAACATCTTTATTTATATATACAATATCGGAGTACACTAGACTTATCTAAATTTGGACAGTTATAGAAACATGTCCTTACATTGACAAACATACAAACTTTAGAATACAACGGAAGAAAAATATACGTGAATATGTCTTGACCATCCAACTCCTCTCCAACTCCAAAGTATCCATCTAACCTGGCAAAAACATGCTCCGTCTGACCCAAGCATTACGTGGAATAACGCTCGGGTCAGTCTGGTAAACAAGCGTGAGTAAAACTCGATAACAAGTAACGATCAAACTGATTTTAATATTTGAAAACTTTTCACAAAGGTTATCTCTTAAGACAACACCGCACATAAAAACGGATGGATTTTTACCTTACGATAACCAGAACATTTTATATCAAAATCCAGTGATATTATCATAGTGTCTAGGTTTAAAGTAAATAGATAAAATAGCTAAAATGCTTACATCTCACATTCCAACATACTAGGCTATACAATAAAAAACGTAATGCACGTATTAGAGATTGGATTCCAACAATGGCAAGGTAAGGGACTACCTTCCGATGATACACCTCTAGAAAATGCACCGATACTAACATAGAGCCGGTTGCACTTTAACATGGAAGACCGGATTACCTCAACTCCTTGACACCGAGGCCTTATACTACCACGGTGTTTGCGCACAAACCGACTCTGAAAGGGACATCTAGAATGGAGTGACCGATCTTAATGGTTGCTAACCACATAGCTCTACTGCATGCCCTGTTTTTCCATTCCTCCTGGTTGTGAGGCTTGAGGCTACGTTTTACCTTTCTGAATAGCAATCCATCTTGGAATGCTAACAGTGCCCTCCAAGCGTCAATGCAATGCCAGCATTCATCCATACAAGTTGTCCAGGATAAGGACAAACCGAAGGTACTACTTCTACTATATCCATTTTGGAACCACCCTCAGGATTAGTAGCAAGTAGACTTTGCACTTCAATGGCTCCATCTTCAATCCCATGCTTCAAGATGTATTCATTTCAAAATGCTTGAGTTGGATCGAAGTGGTTTTCAGATAGCATCCGATCCCGGTCTCTTCGAAACAATTTTCGACAGTTTTCGGTAAACTCAACCTTGGTTCTTTAGGAAATAAACTGACAAATGACAAGAGTGGAGTTCACCTCCTAACCGTTTGTGGACGGATTTCCTTATCATTCGTTCTAGAAGAACGAAACGAGTTTATACGTACAGTATAGCACCTTCGACGGTAACTGTACCATATAATTCTCCTGTTTCTCCTAGATATTTCCAAAGTACGTTTTGTCCAGATTTGATAGTTGGTTATTTAACTATCAAATAAACAAACATCCAATCATGGTCTAATTTCCATATGGGATCCACTAAGCCTATATTAATTCTCTTTAATTAATAAAACCACTTTATAAAACCTGATCGCAAGGTTTTTTCACAACACTATTCCCAAACCCCTTACATTTCCTTTTATACTTGGAAAACATTTCTATATTTATCTCAATGTTATAAGTATATTACCAAAACATTTTACTTTTCATGCCTTGAAACAAACCATATACTTATCTTATCAGTATAAGTATATTTACAAACTTTTCAAAGTTTTCTTCTTTTTAAATCCCATATTCAATAACCAAACGTTTTTTTCCAAATAAAACATTCCGCTTATCCTTTATCAAAAATTCCCTTTTTAAAAGCTCATCTCATATTTCAATTAACTTATAACTTTCAAAATAAAGTTATAACCCACTTTTATAAACCTTTAAGTTAATTTATAAACCTCTTTCCAAATCTTTAAAATGATTTATAAACCTTTTTCCTATTTTTAAAACTCTTTATATAAACCTTTCTATACTCCTTTATAAATTTCATTTGTAAAACAGTTAAAGTAACCCTTCAGTAAAAACCCCTTTTATAAACAAGTTATTACTTTTAAATAACTTTACAACATTATAGCATAACTTGAAAATCATTTATAAACTTTAAACTCTAAATTGATTAAAGAGTATAAGTTAATTCAAAACGCACTTTACAAATTCAAAAAGAGGTTTAGTAATCTCATTGGTACAAGTTTAAGTTACCATTCAATTTCAATTCGATTCCCAAGTCACTTAACAATTATTTACATAAGCTACCATACAATTCATATCCAATTAGGAGATAACACGCCAATATAACCAGTTGGCATATACAAGTCCAAATAACATAACAACAGGATCGCGATTTATCCTGCTAAATAGATGTCAAAATAATTCAATCAATTTATAGTAGAACGAGGATTTATTCTGCTTAACACATGTCCACACAATCAAATCACTTACACTATAGTAGAACGATGTTTTGTTCAACTAACGGATGTCATTTAATTCTCCTAATCATACGGGTTACTTAAGATTCTGGACAAGAGATCACTTGATATATAATCGATTTACACTGAAAAAGAAAATTGATTAAAACACATTCTGTTTAGTTTAAAATCACGTTTGAAAAGTTAAAAGTATATTTAACTAGATTAAACCCTAACTAAATCTTAATTAATCCAATTTAAATCAAGATTAAATCATAATTAAACTCTAATTAGGCTTAATGAACTTGATTAAGTACTAATTAACTTCCTAATGGAACTTGGTTAAGGTTAAACCAAATTTAAGAGTTAAACCCTAATTTATTAAATAACCCATTAAATAAATAAATAAATAACCATTAATCTTAATTAAATAATTATTAATCACTTAATTACTTCTTAACCCCATTAATCACTAATTAAAACTTTATAAATCAATTAATAGTCATTAACTTAACTTAAGTGATGATTAACCTCCAATCACCTTCTTAATTACCAATTAGGTGCCAATTACCATTTAATTAACTAATTAATTAATTAGTTATATTACAACTTAATTACTTTTAATATTACTAATTAAGTTTTAAAAAAACTTAGTAAACTAATTTCAAAATAAAACAAATTTGAAAATAGAAATTCAAACCTTTGCCGAACTGCATCCATAGCGACTATCGCTATGGGCGTAGTTCGCTCTAACATATTCTTAGCGAACCACTTCACAAACCCTTACTTTTTCATAATTTGAAATATACTTTAGAAAGTTTTTAAAAAAAACTTTAAAACTAAAGTTACAGACTTTAATCCATTTTAAAACTTTAAACTTCGAAAACAAACTTCGATTCCAACCGGATCTCATAACCATCGCAATTACACAAAGTAATTAACTTTGTTTACCAACCGCATGTCATAGCTCATGTTTTACAATCAACATGTAATGATCCCGGATTTTAACTAAGTTTAAATTGATAATTAATTTAATTTTTGAATAAAAATTGTGAAATTAATTGGTAAATCGATTTGAGTTTCTCCAAATTCAAATAAAATATGTGTTAAATCATCTGAATTTAAATTTTAAGTAAATGGTTTAAAAATAATTTGAATTTATAAATAGATATATATAAGATAAATTATAAAATACAAAGTAAACACATCAGCTGAAATCTAACAACATATTAAAATAGAAATTTATTTATATTATAAAGTAATATTAACAAGCATAAGACAAAAGAAAGAAATATGTTCATAGAAACAAATGAAGTATAAGTATGTACACTTGTAAAAGAAAACAAAAAAATATATATGTATTAGCTTGCAAAAGAAGACACTAATATATATTCAAGAATGAAACACAAAAAAACTTATAAATATCTATGTACGAGCAAATAAGGATAAGTATGTAGATTTGTACATGACAATTAATACTAGCCACAATATATCATCTCAGCCACCAAGAGATAGAAAAAAAATCAGCTTAGTCAAACAAAGAGAGAAAAATCTCTGTCCTATATGGTACAAACAAAATAATATCACACAGTAAACTCATCTCCTATATATCAAACTCTTCAATTCCATTTCGTTCATTCTAAGCTGTGTAAACCTGAAGTAGTACCATCCTAAAACTTAAACAAAATTCAACTAAAACAACAATTTAATTCAACTCAAACCAGAGATCAAAAGGATTTCAGCTTGCAATCTCAAGCCTGTGTCAAAATTGAAGAAGAACTCTGTTCATTTTGGGAATCAAGGTGAGTAACATTTTTTTAAAAGTGGAAATTAGCCACAAGGGCCTCTTTAGCAAGTGGAATTAGTTTCTAGGACACACAACTGAAATAATTACTTTCAAGGACAAAACGTAAAATAATTAGTTTCTAGGGCATAAAAACCTATGAAATTATGTCCTTGAAAATAATTGAACTGTTGACTTTGTCCTTGAAAGTAATTATTCTGCTAACTTTGGCCTTGAAAGTAATTTCTTTGAATGTGTGTCCTAGAAACTAATTGAACTGCAAAGTTTGTCCTTTTGGTGAAATGCCCCTTTTTAAAATTTAAAAAAAAATATGAATCTGATGCAAGTTATATCTGTGATAAGTATGTCTGGATATATATATGAATTCTCTGTATATTTGAAAATGGATGTATGTGGGTGCAAAGATTGCTTCTAGTGATATTCTGTTCTTTGTTCAAGCTTCAGTTTTGGGTAAAAAAATATCATTTCCTCTTGATCTAAGCATAATTTGGATTCAAGATTTAAATAAAACTTGGTTGTTTTATCATAAGCTTTAATTTAAAAATTTATTTAAGTTAAAAAAATTTAGTATTTTCTCTGGAATCCAAGAAAACTAAGAAAACCTTAACTTAGTCAAAAATTCAAACATTTTAATTTACGATTTCAGGTATATAAATTGAATTCGTATGCTTTAACATGATTTTTAAAGTTAAAATCATAATTTTTAGAGCTAAAGTGGAATAGCAGTTTAGGTTCGACCGGAAATGATGATTTTGGGAAATTCTGTTGATCTCAACGATGGGGAAGGTCGGGGTTCTCTGGGGTGGTAGTGGAGTAAACGGTGGTTGTAGGAAAAATATTGTGATGGTGGGTAGTTGATCATGGTGGCGGCGGCAAGCGTTTTAAGTTTCTAAACCTAGTTTTGTCGAGTGCGAAAGTTTTGATTCGTTCGTCATCTACGTTTGATCGAGTGCTTCGTGGTTTTGGGTGATGATAGGGGAAGTGTCGACGAAGCGTTGACCGGAGTTTCAGGAGTTATGATGGTCGAGGTTTCGAGAACGACGATGATTTCCAGGTTGATGGTGAGGCCGGCTGTTATTTCTAGGTTTCGAGTTTGTACTCGATTTTGATTTTGAGAAGATGAGGGAGTTCTGGTGGTCGGGGAGAGGAGCGTGGAGGATCGTCGACTTGCTCGACGATGTGATGTCGCCTGGAGTCGATCATCGGCGACATGCACGTGCACCGTGCACTATTCTCACTGACCTGGATTTTGTTAGTTTGGGTGTCTCGGGTGTTTACTCGAAGTTTTTGGATGCTGGACTCGAAGCACGGAGTGGTCATAGCTCGGGTCGAATATTTGTCCAGGTCTTAAAACAGAAACCTGTTCTGTTTTTGGCAATTTAAAACTGAATTTAAAATTTCAAAGCAAAGTTTTAAATTGAGTTTTTAAAATTAAGGTTAAATTATGAATTCAAGTTAGTTTGGAATCCAGTTTGGGAATAAATAAGTTTTTACTTTCAAATTGTTTTAATAACCAAAAGTGTTTAAGTCAATTAGTGTTTGGATTTATTAAGTTAACTAGAATGGTTAATTAGTGTTTGGATTAATTAAATTAGTGATTATAAGTTTTAGATTTATTAATTAAGGTTTAAGTCAATTAATGATTAGAAATTAATTAATTTGTAATTAAGAACTAATTAAGTTACAATTAACACTTAATTTATTAAATAATTAGGATTGATCAATGAGTTATTAATAATTAATCAATTTTGATTAATAATGATTAATGTAAGTAATTTCTTTAGCAAAGTAATTAAAGAATTGTTATTAGTTAATGATGGTCATTAACTAAGATTATTCAAATAATTAGTTAATGTGATTAATTTTAATAATAAATTAGATTAATTAATTAATGATAATCATTTATAAAATTGTGTAAGTGTAATTACTTTATGGAAGTAATTAAGAAATTAATTGCTCATTGTAATTAATTGGGTTTAATTTGATTAATTTAAGTTAACTATGGTCAAATATTGTGTACTGGATTGATATTTCTGATATGTGATTGTGATGCTATGTAATGCGAATTGCTTTGTGCTGAACTGTGATTTATGATTTGTTTCTGTATTTATGTGAAAACCCTTTGGACCCGTAAAACGGCATTTGAATTTCGATGCGACAGGGAGTCGGATTCCAGTTTGTTATCCGAAACCCACATCGAATCGTAATGATGAATCCTTATGATTGATAAATTGACTTTATCTGTGAATCCGTGAATGAAGATAAGCGTTATAAATCATACCGCTTATCGATATTGATATGATTGAATCTGTGATGATTGAATGATGTTGCACTATTGTGTTAAACCCCTGGACTACACCATACACACACAAATATGGACTTCACGAGGAAATCGATTAAGTCACAGATTTTTGAAATGGTTTTAAAAATTAAATTTGAATTCAAATGGTTTGGACATGGAATCGGGTTAAATGTGAAAAGCTTTGGAAAAGGAGTTTTGAGGATAAAGTTATTTTGGATAACTTCATAAAGTTTTGAAATTTAAAATGGTTGAACCTTGTTTTGAAATTGAAGAGGATTTTAAATGGTGTATCTTTTATATATAAAAGATTTGAAATGAAAAATGGTTTTCCAAGTTATGAATGAGTCTTTTTGAAAGCTATGAATTAAATCTTGATTTAAAGATTTGATGAGTTAATCCAATTTGAAAGGGAAATTGTGTTGAAAAGAATATGTATAAATCTTTGTTAAAGATTGGTATACTTTGTTTTCAAATTGAAAGGGGTCTTAAAAGTGTATCCTTTCTATAAAAGATTTGAAACGGAAATTGGTTTGAAATCTGTGAATGAATCTTTGTGAAAGATTGGTGAACTTTGTGAAATGAATCTTTTTGTTTAAAAGATTGAAAATGGTAATTTGTTTAAACCATTTGAAGAAAAGTTTTGGGTAATAAGTTGTGACTTAACTGAAATCCCAATATCCATATGTTTTAAAATATTGCGCTCACTATTCGGTTTAGTCGGGAGAGGACTTTGTGTCATATAACCCATTCCGAATAGTGATACGACGTAAATGGATAGCATTTGAAGACCGGTGTTGAAGACCGGGTGTTTGCGAGAACGATAGGATAACCTATCGATTTTCTCTGCACTGAGTTGCTCCGGTATAGAGACCTCCATATGTGATGGGAAGTCCGATCGGGATTGTGAATACCCGGATTGCAAGGGCTTCTTTGGAAGTGCCTTCGGTTCTGTTCGAACCCGGAACAGATTTGTATGGTTGTATGTATGACATTACACTTTGAGATATAAAGCAGATTTCTTTCAAATACATTTATGTTTGATGGCGGAGATTTATTCTCTTAGCTTAACACCCTTCTTTGAGACATACGAGCTCAGAGGTTATGTAGTTGAAGGTTATCAGTGATATACTCCCAAATTGGTAATGTGGCATGCTGAGTGCTGCTGTGTGTTGCTGATCATTTGTTGATCAAAGCATGGCTTTGTGAAGAAGCATAGCTTTGTGGACGAGACTGCATCAGGACCTCACACCCCGGAAATGGTCGAAACAGGAAAGATGCGGCAAGGTTATGAGGGCCGCGCCCTTTAGAGTATGTCATTTCCTTCTGGAAAAAGGTGGTATCAGGTATGGAGCCCTGATATTTAACCTATGTGGTTGCTGCAATCTCATTTCTGTGTGGTTGTTGCTTGTTGAGGCGCCTTGGATAAAGGTTGCAAACGACCGGGGGATGGCATATTCGTGTAGTAGTTACCTAGTTACAGAGGTAACCCGGCCTTATGTTGGCAGAGAGCTGGTTAAGTTCTCGGGACGTCCTTCTAGAGGCGTACCCATGTGGTAATAGGAAGTTCCTTAGCCTGACCATTTGTTGGAAAATCCAAAGAAACAATACGAACCTTGTACGGTTTAGTTGTATAACCTGCCATGCAACGTGGCGGTAACCTGCCACAAAACATGGTAGCTATAGTAGGCATACAATAATGGTTGTATGCTGGCTAAGATTAATATTATACTTTCGAGATGTTTTCCACACTAGGCACTAATGATAATAGTAAAAAGATTTTGCGTATCAAGCATGTTTGACTATCATAAGGGGAAATCTCCTCCAATTCTGTGTTTGCATTGTGTGTGTGGCGGGAGGCCTTATGGTAGTTTCATTTTCCAAAAAGCATATCGGATTTCTCTTATGAACTGTTTTTATTTTAAACAACTGTTTTGTTACTCATACCAGCCCCATGACTGACCCGGAGTTTATTGTTCCCTTTCTAAACTCTGGGTGCCCACAATTTCCCACACGGGCAGTCTAGAGTTGGGTTTTTCAGATAGTCAGGTTTAGTAGATTATCGGGAGCTAGTTCAGTTTTTGGAGTTCACGGACGACCGACGTTGCTTATCTTGGTGCAACGTGATGGTGGTTTGAGCTTGATGTTGAAATTGTTGGATGCATTCTCTTTTAAAGATCATTTGGAGTATCACTTCTGTTGTTTCCGTTGTAACATTATTTGTCTCTGATATTCTTGTATCATATAGATATCATTGTTGTATATCATTTTGGATATGGTATTCATTGGAGTTGTTTATGATATTATCCATTTCTTTCTTCCGCTGTGTTGTTATACTTAACGTGTTATAAGCTCCGGTGAGCCAGATTCGGCGTTTGAATCTACGGCATTCGAGTACAAGTGAAGTACGGGTGCCGATTTTCGATGGCCGAGTCAGGATCGTCACACAACACATTACTAACACCAACCATCTTCATCATATATTGCAAGTATACATCCATATATACATGCTTACTAACTTTATAATACAACATCGATTTCCATAACCAAATAAAACTAAATCAACCATCCAAATCATAATCGAACCACATGATTATCATTTAACTTATATACTATATAATAACCATATATAGTGACACAAATAAATTTACCATTTTCACTAAAAAAACTAGTAGTTTACTCACCAAACTTCCGCAAAAGCTATCAAAACTTAAGCTAAACTTACCAACGACTCCATAGCTTTGAAGGATGAAGGCTTTAGGTGCTAGAAACCCTCAAAATAGGTCTAGCCCAGGTGTATGTAGGCTCGGCCAGAGGTGTGAGGGTGGATGTGGAGTAGTAGCTTGAAGGTAGAGGAGCTTTGGGTTATCATCGATTTGTCAAAAATGGACCCAAAATCAGATCATTTTCCCACTAGTTTTTGGGCCACCAACTCACGGAATGTGAAAAGGTAGTCATAAGGAAATTTGTACGAATTTCTTTCCTTTATCATTTCAAAAAATGAATCACACATTTTCGATTTGTTTTGAAGGATTTATGATCAAAAGAAGAAGGGTAATTTTCGAACTTGAAATTCTGGATAAAAAATTTCATTGCAAAGATTGTGTATTTTGACATAGCTATGGTCGAAATTGGAAAAAATGGTCAATTAGAATGTTGTAGCCACTGGAATTGCAGGCGATTTGAGAAAATGAAGATCACCATTTGTGGTAGGAATGAAGAAGTTATGGTAGGAGAAAGAAGTGTTAAAATGAGAGGAGGTTGGAGCATTTATAAGCAAATTTTCCTATGTTTTCATTATGTGAAATCAAATCAACATCTTTTACTCCCTCTCATGCATCACATCTCTACTCTCTAGTCACATCATCCATGTAATCATGGCTAATGATGATTCATTAAGAATATTCAAGATGTGACAATACTTATATATATAATGTTTATTATTTTTAAATCTATGAGTTGTCACATCACTATATATATATATTATTTAAAAACTATGAATTGTCACATCATTCTCTCTCTCTCTCTATATATATATATAAGTTCAATTATTAATTAAAGCTAAGATGTGACAAGATTCGATGATGATTAATGATTGCGAAATCTACGATGTGACAATACTTAATATATATATATATATATATAATGTTTATTGTTTTTAAAACTATGTATGTCACATCACTTACTAATCCAAATTATCATAATATAATTTATTTCTAAGTGTATTATTATCTAGTTAATTAAATCTTATATATATGTACATATAGTGCACAAAGATGAACAACGTTCCCGATAACTTTCCGGTGTCGGAAGGTCGAAATTTCGGAAAACGTTCTTCGATCACATTTTCTGTTTTTCTACGAACTATTTAATTTGGTAAACAAATTTTGAAAACGATTTTACCATCATTTATAATTAATTAAAATGAGTTTATTTTCATTATAAAACCTTTATATTGAATATTTAAAATTAATTAAATATTCGCTAATTAAAGTAGTGAAATTTCGGGTTATTACATTTTTGCACCCTTAAAGTATTTCATCCCCGAAATTACACATCGACCTATCCAAGAAAACACTTAACACTATACATCAGCTCGTATGATGTACATAGATCATTCTTATGCAAAATATGATTCGATCTCAACTCGAATACATAACTTTCCTTTCAAACTAGTATCGTTCACTCGATTCTCTAGTGCAGACTCCGATCAAGCTCCTTGATTTGGAAACTCTATTATCCTTACATAGTTGTAACTATGATAGAAAACCTTGGTCCCACACCAAGAACCCTCATCAAGTGCTCGCCGTCAAAAGTCGAGTAATAGATCCTCATTCAGAACGGTGCAACACCTCAAAGCAATGCACTTGATTCTTGGATCACTCTATATGGAAAGAGAAATGTTCTACATCCAACTTACGCACTTACTTAATTAGTCATCCCTAATACCAATTCTATTTCCACCTAATTATTTATGAAAATATTTCATAAACTGCACTGGTTCAACTTGGATGCTACTCCACTACATCCTAGGATCATATATCCTTATTTGATTCCATTATTCGATTTCGAATTTATCTCTCAAAGAAAACTCAAGGTCCAAATACCCGGCTTTTATTCAAAACTTTTTCAAATAAAAGTTTATATTTCAATCATAGAAATATATATCTATAGCCCGAGTAACTCCAAAATGATACTAAGGAACTGGATACTACCAAACAGTATCCTACATTCCCTTACCAAGAAGGGTAATACTCAAGAGAAGTGTTTACCATCTGAACACATCCCTTCCCAAATTTTAAGTTATTTTCGAGCCACTCGAACTAGTTAGCTTAAAAATATTTTTTTTTATTTCAAAATCTCATTTTTGGAACAATACTTTACATTTTCCAACAACATTTATCACCAACTCACTTTTGGTTCGTTGCGTTGAACTTGTTTCAATCGTATAATGATAAAGAGAATAATTAACTAAGTACCCCACAACGTTCACCTAGGCAAACATCTGATCGTCACTTAGAAGATTATTCTGATCATCACAAAACAATCAAGACCTGTTCTCTGTACCAATTCCAAGAAAACACTCCTAAACATTTTCATTCCAAAATTTCATACTTGAACCAAATTGGTTTCAAATACTATTATTATTTCTCAAAATCTTGAAATCATTTTTCAAAGCACCAGGATTTAGGTTCTCAAGTTTTCAACCTAAATTCTTCTAACTTAAATGATACATTTTTATAAACACATTTTATAAATCACTTCTACCAAACCATTTTTAAATATTTATCTCAAAATATTCTAACTTTTAAATCAAATTCTACCTCAACTTTAATATCAACGTCTTATAGTCAAACTGAGAAACTTAATTCAAAGGTGTTCATTGCCATATTTTTCCTAATCCTTATCTACCCAACCCATATCTTAAAAAGGGAACAATAGTCAATGCTCAACTAGACGAGCATGATTAAGCAAACCTTAAATGATAATAATAATAATAATAACATATTATTATCTCCTAACACCTCAACCAACTATATTACACTATTTGTGAAAATCATTCTTTTATATATAAAATATACCCTGGTTAAAATTATTTCATTTACCCAATTCCAAAACAGTACTGTGTCGATTTGCCTAGTTTAAGTGTTTAGAAACCCCTATCGGTACAGTTGTACACCCTGTATCAACCAGAGTTCATAAGCCACTAAACCAATAAATCAACACAATATAAAACATTTGATAATCACTAACAAATACGCGCTTATATATATACACTCAAACTCATTCTAGGGTGTCACTTACCCTATCTCTAATGAGCTAACCCTACCAAAGCAAAGGTTCTCGCTTAACCTTCAGCTCTGATATCAAATGCAACGAACCAGATTTTCGACCTTCAAAAATCGACACTAATATGTCCACTGTACTATATACCGAACATTCAAGTGCCGAAAATACTGATTTTTTAGGGTGAAAGAAGAAGGTAGAAGATAGAAGAAAACCAAACAACATAGAATCTCACAACGCAGGGAATAATATATAATACAACAATGATCTTTACAAAAACAAAACATCTTTATTCAAATATACAACATCAGAGTACACTAGACTTATCTAAATTTGGACAGTTATAGAAACATGTCCTTACATTGACAAACATACAAACTCTAGAATACAGCGGAAGAAAAATATACGTGAATATGTCTTGACCATCCAACTCCTCTCCAACTCCAAAGTATCCATCTAACCTGGCAAAAACATGCTCCGTCTGACCCCAGCATTATGTGGAATAACGCTCGGGTCAGTCTGGTAAACCAGCGTGAGTAAAACTAGATAATAAGTAACAACCAAACTGATATCTATATTTGAAAACTTTTCACAAAGGGTATCTCGTAAGACCACACCGCACATAAAAACGGATGGGTTTTTACCTTACGATAACCAAAACATTTTATATCAAATTCCAGTGATATTATCATCATGTCTAGGTTTAAAGTAAATAGATGAAACAGCTGAAATGCTTGCATCTCACATTCCAACATACTAGGCTCTACAATTGAAAACATAAGGCACGTATTAGAGATTGGATTCCAACAATGGCAAGGTAAGGGTCTACCTTCAGATGATACACCTCTAGAAAATGCACTGATGCTAACACAAAGTCGGTTGCCCCTTTAACATGGCAAACCGGATTACCTCAACCCCTTGATACCGAGACCTTATACTACCACAGTGTTTGCGTGCAAACCGACTCTGAAAGGGACATCTAGAATGGGGTGACTGATCTTAATGGTTGCTAACCACATAGCTCTACTGCACGACCTATTTTGCCATTCCTCCCGGTTGTGAGGCTTGAGGCTACGCTTTACCTTTCTGAATAGCAATCCATCTTGGAATGCTAACAATGCCCTCCAAGCGTCAATGCAATGCCAGCATTCGTCCATACAAGTTGTCCAGGATAAGGACAAACCGAAGGTACTACTTCTACTACATCCATTTTGGAACCACCCTCAGGATTAGTAGCAAGTAGCCCTTGCACTTCAATGGCTCCATCTTCGATCCCATGCTTCAAGATGTATTCATTTCGAAACGCTTGAGTTGGATCGAAGTGGTTTTCAGATAGCATCCGATCCTGGTCTCTTCGAAACAATTTTCGATAGTTTTCGGTAAACTCAACCTCGGTTCTTTAGAAAATAAACTGACAAATGACAAGAGTGGAGTTCACCTCCTAACCGTTTGTGGATGGATTTCCTTATCATTCATTCTAGAAGAACGAAACGAGTTTATACGTACAGTATAGCACCTTCGACGGTAACTGTACCGTATAATTCTCCCGTTTCTCCTAGATATTTCCAAAGTACGTTTTGTCCAAATTTGATAGTTGGTTATTTAACTATCAAATAAACAAACATCCAATCATGGTTTAATTTCCATATGGGATCCACTAAGCCTATATTAATTCTCTTTAATTAATAAAACCACTTTATAAAATCTGATCGCAAGATCTTTTCACAACACTATTCCCAAACCCCTTACATTTCCTTTTATACATGGGAAACATTTATATACTTATCTCAATGTTATAAGTATATTACCAAAAAAATTTACTTTTCATGCCTTGAAACAAATCATATATTTATCTTATCAGTATAAGTATATTCACAAACTTTTCAAAGTTTTCTTCTTTTCAAATCCTATATTAAATAACCAAACGTTTTTCCAAATAAAACATTCTGCTTATCCTTTATCAAAAATTCCCTTTTTAAAAGCTCATCTCATATTTCAATTAACTTATAACTTTCAAAATAAAGTTATAACCAACTTTTATAAACCTTTAAGTTAATTTATAAACCTCTTTCCAAATCTCTCAAATGATTTATAGAACTTTTTCCTATTTTTAAAACTCTTTATATAAACTTTTCTATACTCCTTTATAAATATCATTTGTAAAACAATTAAAGTAACCCTTCAGTAAAAACCCCTTTTATAAACAAGTTATTACTTATAAATAACTTTACAACATAATAGCATAACTTGGAAATCATTTATATACTTTAAACTCTAAATTGATTAAAGAATTTAAGTTAATTCAAAACACATTTTACAAATTCAAAAGGAGGTTTAGTAATCCTAATGGTATAAGTTTAAGTTACCATTCAATTTTAATTCGATTCCCAAGTCACTTAACAATTATTTACATAAGCTACCATATATGTAAATACAATTCATATTCAATCAAGGAATAACACGTCAATATAACCAGTTGGGATATACAGGTCCAAATAACATAACAGGATGGTGATTTATCTTGCTAAATAGATGTCCAATCAATTTATAGTAGAACGAGGATTTATTCTGTTTAACATATGTCCACACAATCAAATCACTTACACTATAGCAAAATGGTGTTTTGTTCTACTAACGGATGTCATTTAATTCTCCTAACCATATGGGTTACTTAAGGGTCTGGACAAGAGATCATTTGATATGGAATCGATTTACATCGAAAAATTAAATTGATTAAAACATATTATGTTTAGTTTAAAATCACGTTTGAAAGGTTAAAAGTATATTTAGTTAGCTTAAACCCTAACTAAATATTAATTAATCCAATTTAAATCAAGATTAAATCATAATTAAACTCTAATTAGGCATAATGAACTTGATTAAGTACTAATTAACTTCCTAATGCAACTTGGTTAAGGTTAAACCAAATTGTTTAAGAGTTAAACCCTAATTAATTAAATAACCCATTAATTAAATAAATAAATTATTAACCATTAATCTTAATTAAATAATTATTAACCACTTAATTACTTCTTAACCCCATTAATCACTAATTAAAACTTTATAAATCAATTAATAGTCATTAACGTAACTTAAGTGATGGTCAACCTCTAATCACCTTCTTAATTACCAACTATGTGCTTATTACCTTTTAACTAACTAATTAATTAATTAACTAATTATATTACAACTTAATTACTTTTTAATATTGCTAATTAAGTTTTAAAAAAAAACTTAGTAAACCAATTTCAAAATAAAACAAATTTGAAAATAGAAATTCAAACCTTTGTGGAACTTCATCTCGCTATAGGCGCAGTTCGCTCTAACATATTTTAAGCGAACCACTTCACAAACCCTTAATTTTTCATGATTTGAAACATACTTTAGAAAGTTTAAAAAAAAACTTCAAAACTAAAATTACAAACTTTAATCCATTTCAGAACTTTAAACTTCGAAAACAAACTTCAATTTCAACCGGATCTCATAACAGTCGCAATTACACAAAGTAGTTAACTTTTTTTACCAATCTCATGTCATAGCTCATCTTTTACAATCAACACATTACTAACACCAACCATCTTCATCATATATTGCAAATATACATCCATATATACATGCTTACTAACTTTATAATACAACATCGATTTCCATAACCAGGTCAAACTAAAATCAACCATCCAAATCATAATCAAACCACATGATTATCATTCAGCTTCTGCACTATATAATCACCATATATAGTGACATAAATAAAGTTACCATTTTCATTAAAAAACGAGTAGTTTACTCACCAAACTTCCGCAAAAGCTACCCGAACTTAAGCTAAATTTGCCAACGACTCCCTAGCTTTGAAGAATGAAGGCTTTAGGTGCTAGAAACCCTCAAAATGGGTTTGGCCCAGGTGTATGTAGGCTCGGCCAGAGGTGTGGGGGTGGATGTGGGGTAGTAGCTTGAAGGTAGAGGAGCTTTGGGTTATCATTGATTTGTCGAAAATGAACCCAAAATTAGGTTATTTCCCACTGATTTTTGGGCCACCAACTCACGGAATGTACTCATTTCCCACTATAACATAAGAAAGAACCGCTCTTTTTTTTTGAAGAAGTTATGATCAAAAGAATAAGGGTAATTTTCGAACTTGAAATTCTGGGTAAAAAATTGTTTTGCAAAGATTGGGTATTTTGACATAGCTTTGGTCGAAATTGGAAAAAGTGGTCAACTGGAATGTTATAGCCACTAGAATTTCAGGCGATTTGAGAAAAAGAAGATCACCATTTGTGGTAGGAATGAAGAAGTTATGGTAGGAGAAAGAAGTGGTAAAATGAGAGGAGGTTGGAGCTATTTATAAGCAAATTTTCCTTTGTCTTCATTACGTGAAATCAAATCAACATCTTTTCCTCCCTCTCATGCATCACATTTATACTCTCTAATCACCTCATCCATGTAATCATGGCTAATGATGATTCATTAAGTATATTCAAGATGTGACAATACTTATATATATTTGTATAAAATGTTTATTATTTTTAAATCTACGAGTTGTCACATCACTCTTTTTATATATATTATTTAAAAACTATGAACTGTCACATCATTATCTATATATATATATAAGTTTAATTATTAATTAAAGCTAAGATGTGACAAGATATGATGATGGTTAATGATTGCAAAATCTACGATGTGTCAATACTTAATATATATATTTATATAAAATGTTTATTATTTTTAAAACCATGTCTTGTCACATCACTTACTAATCCAAAAATACATGATATAATTTATTTCTAAGTGTGTTATTATATAGTTAATTAATTCTTATATATATGTACATATAGTACACAAATACGAATAACGTTCCCGATAACTTTTCGGTGTCGGAAGGTCGAAATTTCGAATAACGTTCTTCGGTCACATTTTCTGTTTTTCTACGAACTATTTAATTTGGTAAACAAATTTTGAAAACGATTTTACCATTATTTATAATTAATTAAAATGAGTTTACTTTCATTATAAAACCATTATATTGAATATTTAAAATTAATTAAATAGTCACAAATCAAAGCAGTGAGATTCTGAGTAGTTACAAAATTCAAGATTCAATTAGTTAAACAATTTCAAAAATTAAATTTAACAATTTAGTTATCAAATAAATCACTATATTTGAAATTCAAGTTATTTAACTTATAAAATTAACTTTTCAAATGGCTAAAATTCTGGGTTGTTACATTAAATATATGGATTGAAAAGTAAAATATAAGGAGAAAAATGATATAAGTATTATAAATGATTGTGTTAATTTTAAATGTGAGTATTTAAAGTTAAAAGTAGAACTTACAATACAATGCATCATAAATTTATTGAGATAAATGAATTACAAATTAATTTTGTTATTATTTATTTATGTGATTTAAATATGATAAATGAATAGAAATTAGTTTTACCATTTTCATTTGTACGGTAGATATATTGAAATTGACATCTATTAGTATTTATTAGAAATATTAATAAATATTAGTAAACTAAATTTATTCAAATAGTTTAAATTTTGGATAATGTAATGAGCTTAAGTATAGGGACTTAAATATAAAATATTAGAAAGTAGATGATAAATTATTTGTAAATAATTGTATAAATTTTTAAATGTACATACCAAAATGTAAAATGATGCGGGAGCTTTAATAAAATAAATATAGATTGATAAATTAAAATATTTAAAAATAAAATATTAAGAGAGAATCAAGGAGAAGAGAGAAAACTCATATAATATGTAAGAGATCTAAATTTTCTTCAATTTTACTATCATCTAATAGATTCGTTAAAGTTTTTTATCAACTTGAATCCACTTTTCAAAACATAAAAAAAATTATACTTCTTAAAAACATATTGCAAATATAATTCTAAATTTACCACGATAGCAACTCATAAATTTTTCTCCTAACTCCCTTTGAAAATGTACCAGTAATCGCATTTCAAAAGAAACGATAATGCATTTCATAATGTAAATGAAGAAATTCCTCCAATTTTCCCATCTCATTTCAAAATGCACATGGAAAATTCTTTAAAGAAAAGAATAATCCAACATAAATTCAAATTAGGGAAATAGTGAGAATGATGGATTTAAACAATTTTCTAGCTTTAAGGGCATGCTCTCAATTTCTAGAATGGAGGACAATTTTCAAATAAATATAGCAAAAGGACAATATTTTGGTGAGAATGACAAGACGGAACCGATGTAGTGTGGTCGATGGAGGATGTCCGCTGCCACTTCAGTGAAGGCATGGCGGGTAGCTGTGGCGCCAAGATAGGATGGTGGCAGTGGCGACATGATAGGTGGCGGCGAGATAGGCTCCAACTAGGGTTTTTGAATGAGAGCGGCCTGAAGTGTTTTGACGATGTGATGGAGAATGGATGGCTCTGGTGGCAGCAACGATGTGGAGAAGCAGTTGGGTTAGAGAAGAAGCGCCAAATTGAGAAAGAAGAAATAGCAAATCGAGGAAGAAGATAATATATATAATAATGCTACTTTGTATTATAATTTTTTTTAAACAAATTGATTATGTATATTTTTATTCATATCGTTATGTTATAGTACTATTTTATGAATTATAGTAACAGTTTCTGAATTGCAGTAGTTTGTGGTAGGAGATTATAAACAATTGTAGGCTTGTAGCATATTCCTTGACGTGTGTACTAATGATATAATATATTACCATTTTTTGTTTTTCTAAATAAATATAATTTTGTATATTTAAGTTCAAAATGTCATTTTAATAGTATTTTTGTAGTAACAGTTTCTGAACTGTAGTGGCTTTTCTAATATTGTAGTAGCATTTTATAAACGATTATAGTGTCTTCTTAGATGTGTGTATTAATGATACTCTGTAGTATTATTTTTGTTTTTTTAAATAAATATAGTTATGTATATTTTTGTTCGTAATGCTATTTTATAATAGCATTATATGAATTGTGGTAGCAGTTTCTGAACTATAATAGCTTTTTAAAATTGTAGTAATTTATAAACAATTGTAGTTTCTTTTTATATGATGAATATATATCATAGTGGAAATTAGCCACAGGGGCCTCTTTAGCAAGTGGAATTAGTTTCTAGAACACACAATTGAAATAATTATTTTTAAGGACAAAACGTAAAATAATTAGTTTCTAGGGCGTAAAAACCTATGAAATTATGTCCTTGAAAGTAATTGGACTACTAACTTTGTCCTTAAAAGTAATTATTCTGTTGATTTTGGCCTTGAAAGTAATTTCTTTGAATGTGGTCCTAGAAACTAATTGGACTGCAAAGTTTGTCATTCTGGTGAAATGCCCCCATATCATATCCCACAACATTATTTTATAATAGCATTATAAATTGTAGTATCAGTTTATGAAGTATATTAATATCTTCTTAATTTTATATCATATCCCACAACATTATTTTATAATAGCATTATAAATTGTAGTATCAATTTATGAAGTATATTAATATCTTCTTAATTTGTAAGGCTTCATAAATTGTAATATCATTTTTAAGTTAATATTTTAAAATTCTATTTTTTATTATCATTTTATGATTTTTTGTAAAGGTGATATCATTTTCATGTTATTTTTGAAAGTTTGCAATATTATTTTCACAAATTAAAACATCATTTTTGTATTTACTGAATTAAAAAAAAATACAGTCAATGTTATGAGATGGAAGATGTAGATGATACGGTAAGAAATGAGGAGATGCATTTTGTATTTTAGGGTTCGGTTTTAAAGAGGCGGCTGCCATGAAAGACGGCGACTGTAAGCAGTGGCGGAGCATTAATGTGAGAAGACGCGGGGGTGCGGTGGCATGGAAATCCACGATTTGGCATTTGAGCATTCGTGTGTTACACGCATACACAGAGAGAATTGAAATCATGGCATAAGCCTAGTTCAAGCAGATAATTTGTTACAGATTTCGGAAATTATGGTAAATTTATAGAAAATCCTATTATTTAATATAATTTGACCCGTGGTACAGGTTATGAGCATGAAATTGTTAAGGTGCAACTTCGTTCTAAGAAACAGTTTAGATAATTTTCATTGGCAGCAGTCTGTTTACGTAGCAATGCTCGAACATACTGAAAGCACAAATTTTCTTCAAGTTTCTGCTTTCAAAAAGAAAAACAAACACAAAGGACACTTTTGGTACACTGCAAGAACAAATATACAAGCAAGCATTCAACCTTTATTTTCTTGAACCAAATATTATGCAGCCTGCACTTTGAAAGGCATATTTTATAGCAGTTATACAACTGTTTTAGTCGCAACCCCTAAAAAAAAAATAAGAACTCGGCAAAAATATATATATATTGATGTCCGTAAAACCAATAATAATAATAAAGTGTCCTCTCCAGACTCCAATCATATTTTAAAATATTCCAAAAAATCCAAGCGCAAAAAACCCATTGGCCCAACACAAAACAAGAACCAAACTACAAAAGAGATATTCAGTATACCAACTAACACAGTTGGAAGGAATAACATGTAAAAATGTATTGGATTCCTTTGGTAGAAATACGTGATTCCAAAACACTGTGAAGGTTAATCAAGCCATTTGCCACGGAATTCACTCAAAATATCAAAGAAATGATTAATGTCGATCTTTTCTCTCCCCGAGTAAATAGCTTCTGAACTGCCACCTGTGGGTCCTTGAGCAGCCATTTCTACTATCATATACAGTTTCTTCAATGGCACCTATGAATACACACAATAAATATTAATATAAAATACTAAATTGCTCTATCAAATAATTCACATCTCCTTGCTAGCCAAGGTTTATTCATGATTTTTGTAGTCTCAGCTGATAAGGCAACCATAACTGTAAAAGATATGATTTACATGATCGATGACAAAGAGCGTAATCATTCAAAAATTCAGGAACTGAAGGGATACTTTTATTTGGAGAAGAATGATTATAAATTTAAGTGGAACTGAAACAACAGTTGAATTATACAATGTGATAATAGAAAGAACAAAAGAGTATACTTACATTATGTAATGCTTCGGCAGCTGAATTGATATCCTCAGCCTGAAACACACTGAGCGATTGCAATACCTGTAGGAAATTGCTTCGTGAAAAACAGCACATAACTAAATTTGATCGATGAAGGGGGGAAAAAACATGAGCACGCTTTTGAAAACAATTTCTAGCAACTCAGTCAACTATTCAAGTTCATGTATGGAGACCTGGAGGCCAGTGAGGAATCCTACTACGTAGTTCTCAAATCCTAATTGCTCTTGTTTACAAGCATAACACGATTAGCAGGACATAAAAATCACTGCACTGAGTGAACTAATTTCTCTCTTTCTTTGTCAAAATTTAGGTTTCTTGCCAAATCACATATATCCATCTCTGACTAGCCAATTTTAGAACACGAAAAAGGTGTGATTTAACTATGAATAATAGTGCCGATGTACAGTTTCAGGTGTAGCTGCTACCACGTTCATAAACCATTTACCTTTCTGGCATCTTCCTTGTCCAACGTAGGAACATGATAGGTAACGGAAAAGGCGTTACAAATGCCAACAGACTCCAGAAAATCAACTTCACTTGTTGTACCAAGTACAAGCATGTTCTTCCCCTGCATAAAAAGAGTGTGCTATTACGAGCTTATCTATATTTTCATAGTACGACCAGTGAAATAAACATGTTGAAATACACTCATATAATTCAGGATAACGAACCAATCGATAAAATGCATATAATAATACATTATCTGAGTTTTGAGAATCGTGTATGCAACATCCTATAAAAAGTGATTAAAACATTAGTTTAAATGTACCTCTGGAGGTAGACGTTTCAAGAGAACCAACAACGTCTGTGAAATCGAATTAGAAAAGCGAGGCCCAATTGCAACATACTCTATTAACCTGAAGTGAAATTCATATTGTTATGTCAATATGAAACAAAACTACAGTCATCGCATAAGAACACATGCACATAGTACTGGTAGATACAGGCTTCAAGTTTTGTGATAGATACGAGTCCAGAACTATTAATCAAAGCTATGAAATGAAGTGTCCACCTTTCGATGTCATCAAGAATTATAATGCTCAATGGGGATCTGTAAGCATCTTCAAACACCTACAGCAGCATTGATATGAAAGAACAGTTCTAAGAGAAGTAATAGCTTGTAAAATAATACAAGAAACGATATAAAGTGCTGTATTTATTCAACAAAATCGGACATTACAGTGACTAACCTTGTCAATCAATGACTAGAATTTCAATTAGATGAGATCAAGAGCTTTCCAAAATACCCCCAAAAATAGAAACAAAAATACAGTTCATAACAATCACAATTGACTAACCTTGACAATTTTTGCACATTTAGTACTTTCACTTAATCCAAGCATTGCTTCAGTTGAGATCTATATTAATGAAAATTTCAATCAATAATAGGTCATACATTAAAGTATAACAATAGCATACAAAGCTCCTTTGAAGGAACTTACAATTTTGACATAAGGGAAATCACTATCTATTCCAATCGATGCTGCCATAGCACTCTTACCACTGATGCAAAGGAAAGTCATTAGCCATAATGAATAATTGTTACAAAAATGGGATAAGGTGGTACAGATAAATATTTGGAAACCTTACCTACCACCAGGACCTTCTAAAAGGCATGTAATAAGAGGACTTCCCTTGCTCACTCTAACTTGTTCCACAAGAACCATGGCTCTTTGATAAATGTGTTTGTGTCGATCCCCACAATCAACAATACCATTTAATCTGCAAGATGTATTTACAATCAGATTTTGTGGTGTCATTAAATTTACGTTATCAGATGACGTGTGAAGATTGTCATATGCAAATAAAGGGAACGGATAAATATTTGATAGTGTGTTTTGCATTGCAAGAGAAGTCAAGAAAAGCACAAATTTGATAAGGGGGTACGCAGAGTGCATGAACTCATACTAGTATGGAATGAAACTTTGAAATGAGTTGAATCCATAAAGGTAATCAATATTATGCGGTTATACCAATTCAAGATTTAGGGAGTAATTACCACCGAGAAACCAATATAATTCTAAAAGAAACTACTTATCCTGTTATAAATTGAAGATTACTTTCATCAATATCAAAGTAATACATGATGAAAGAATATCATTTAAACCAACATAAAATCAAAAGTTAGCATAGTTCCGTAAATGTATGCGATACGTTATTTTGCTGATTGGATTGAAGACCTAAGGCACATTGCCCATTCAGATGAATAAAATGTAGAGTTTGTTATTTAAACAAAATGAAAGCTTGCATTAGCCGAGTTTTCTCAATATTTACATGCGTTCCATATGTTGTGCATATTATATCCTTGTTACAATAATTGATTATTTTAGTGGAAATTAGCCACATCCTTTTGCAAAACTATTTTCTACATCCCATTCATTTCACATTTACAGTACAAGCTCCTATAATTATCAAAGCATCAACAAATGATGATCGGAGGTGTCAATTTTGGTGTCAATGAGTGTGGCTTAGTGAGAGGAATTGATTGGTGCCAGAATAAGCCGGAGGCTCGCCTCCGACGGGCAAAGTTATGATTTCAATCAACGACACCAAAATTAATGTTGTGGGTAAAGGTGATTGGAGGAGTAAAGACCATTACCATTATATGCGGATTTTGTTGCATGAGTCAATGTATGGAAGGCTGATGCATGATTGTGGCTTTAACGACAGTGAAGTCTAGACAAAGGTGATGTTAGAAGAATAGTGCAATTACTTGCAGTGCAAAGAATTGCAGTGGAATATTTAAACCATCAGTGTTATTGCACAATGTATATGTTTTACATTGTAAACATTATGCATATGCTTTCACTTATTGTATTGCAGCACAACAAAAACTATTGACGTTGTAATTGCACTGCAACTGTAAATAATTGCAGAATTGCACTGCAAGTGCAATTATTTTGTATTGTCATTATTGCACCAAGTATTTCTAGACATATACATAATAGTTTTTGAGTACATTCGATTCAATATTTGAGATTAACGATACATCTGAAATATTAATTTTGATAATAAGGAGAAATTTTAACAATAAATATAGAAAAAAGACTTGTCCTAAATTGTTTTGGGAGAGATGCAAGGCTAATGTAATTTTAAACATGGACCCAAACCAAAATTACCTTTTCTTAGTTGCCTTTTTTTGTACACAAAGTACATGCTACGTATTCATGTATTAACTTTCTAACTTCAACTGTTCATGCAATATTATGTTAGGCATGACGTTGCATATGAGAGATTCATACAAATATGCAAAGATCCAACATTGTGCAGGCTTACCTGACTTAAATATGCAGAGATAATCAAGTAAATCCATCAACATTCTTGGGTTACAAACTAGGTTTTCAGGGTGAATTCCAACTAAATGAGGTGCGAAAAATACTAACACAATTACTCCACCATGATAGTTTGAACACCAAAACGGGCCATTTCCGTGCTGGACTAAAGTATGTTGTTATCAATGCACGAGCGTTGCGTTGTTTGTACACGAATATTAATAGGTAATTAAAACCGTGGCTAGGGAGAGTACTGTCATGGGATCATTGATAAGTGGGACACTTTAGACATTGAAAACTGGAAGCACGTTAGAACATAAAGATCTACATTAACTAATTATAAACTTGCTGATGGGGAAATAGTCTTTTAAACACGCTCCCCATACAAGCTAGCTTTTAATGGTGAGTTCTATATATTAAGTAATGGCCGTAACAAAATATGAGCAAGAATTTTTTATATATTGATATTGATATAATGTCCTATGAATAAACCTGCATCTTTCAAGATCACCGGTAGATGCACCAAAAGCAGGAACAATTTCACGAAGAGCATGCAGAAAATCATCCATGGTAACCTTTATGTTTTCCTCATCCAAAGATTTTGATAGATCTTCCATGTCTATAGTACGATTTAAAGCATATGAGACCGCACTTTTTACGACCCCTTCGAGTTCAGCTCCACTATAATTTTTTGTTCGTGCAGCTGCAAATCGGAAACTAGAGTTGATATTTGCTAAATAGGCAGTATACTATAGCATATGCAACCATAAATTTAATCAGGTTGATTCTCCAATATTAGCATCACACAATTGTATTAAAGTTTTTTATGCTAAATAGCCTATCATAATTTAGCATTTGTTATACAATCATAATTTAGCATATCTCATTGTTAACATCACATAACAATTTAACTGGAAAAATAACGACGACAAAAACAAGGCAAAAGAAAAAAAAAAGCTTGAAAATACTTATTTCAGGCAAAAGCAATTGTTTATTTAAGCACAATACCTAGCTCCTGAAGGTTCACATCTGGGGCAAGGAAAGAACTTTCTTTCATTTTGTTCGTGTGTATCTGAAGAATTTGTAAGCGTCCATGCTCATCGGGAAGGTTTATTTCAACATGAACCTCCAGACGTCCAGGTCTAGAATCAAACAGAACTGTCGGATTCATATTTTTTTCAAACAAATATAAAAGAGAATAACATATAAAAATCAATAATTCAGATTTCAAGCTACTCTGAAACAATCTAACAAAAACAATTTTCTCAGGTATACCAATCAATTTATCATGGCAACATTCGTGTAACATGAAGCTATTTGATCACAAGAAGAAATTCCTACCATGAAAGACTGCTTGGTAAATCAACCAGTAACTCTGTATTAACAATGAATACAGAACCATGTACTAAATAAGCATGTGGAAATTTTACCTCAATAGGGCTTCATCTAATAAATCTTTCCGATTCGTCATTCCAATAAGCAGAACATTGTTCAAAGACTCAACACCATCTATCTGGAATACAATGTAGTTTGTGTTCGATAAGACGTAATAAATAGAAATTGCAGAAAGCGTTATATTATAATTTAGCACACCTTTGTAAGCAGCTGATTAACAATGCTGTCATGCACTCCAGTACCATCTCTCGTTGAACCTCTAGACTGCACATTCGGAATTTGAGTAATTAAATAAGGATAACTATAAGAAATGACATTTTGACGAGAGTACAGTGCATCTAAAAAGTTATGGTCCAAATATCAACTGTATACAATTCTGAACATATGTGATTCACTACTGAAGAAAGAACAAAATAATAAAAATAAAAAGTGTATAGAAGTAAGGGGAATTGGTGAAGCACCTGCTACATTAGTCAAACATTAACGAATAGCTAATCAAGTTTTGTTTTTTTTGTTTTTTTCAGTTCCTGGTAAAAAAATATATATACAAAATAGGCCTAGCAAAAAAACTTATTTTTCATTATACCAGCATTTTGTACTTGTGCACTTCAAAAATGTGCAAGCACAAACACCCCCCCCCCCCACTCTGTCCCCCTCCCTCTCTATACGTGCGTGCACGCTTGTGCACAGAAAATTTGCAAGTGCAAAGTATAAATTTGTGCTTGTGCACTTTAAAAGCGCGCTAGTACACAACATAACTTGGTCAAAACCATACCTACTTTCATAATAAGTTTTGAAGGAGATCTAAAGTTATGTCCTTCCGGATATGAACATTTTAGACAATCATGTAAGATCGATTTTTTAAATAATACTTCTCCATGTCTCGTGATCTAAGAGTACGTTATCATTCAAATATTAGCTCCTCATATCTGGCCTTATGGTAATATCTTCTTCGACCTCCCTTCCTTTCGTCTAATATCACATTCATAGTTCATGCTTTCCTGAGAGGCACATAATGGCCTTTCTATAAATACGACCAAACCATCTCAAGTGATTTTCTTAAAGTGGTTTCCTCCTTGATTGTTTACTGAACACAGCTAAACCACTTTCTTCTTTTATATTGTCTTGTTGCCCAAGGAAATCGTGTCTTTTTTGCTCCATTGTCTTTGTTCTCATAATACCCGTTCTAGTTCTAATATTGCCAGATCGACACAATATTAACATATCTGCCATATGTCCATGACATACTGAGGTTTTTGTAATAGTCAAAGTTACACTCTTATTTCATCACACTCAAATTTTAGTAAAACTACTACAATTTTCACAACACTTAGTCATAAACAATCATCTTATACTACACCTACCATAAGTTCATATCCACGATACTATTTTTTGCCAATACATGAACATGTAGAATATGAAATCAAACATGCAAGTAACAAGTAGAAATAATAATAGCAATGATACAAAGTACAAATAATCCTAATCATGACATGAGCATAATAAAGCAAGGATATTATAATGATATGATGGCTAGGTGACCCTTACCTTACATATTGCATCAATTTCATCAAATATGATGACGTGTAAATCGCTCTGGTCACCTGGTAAAAAGATGGAAATGTACATAACTTTATCAGGAAAAAAAACGTACAGTCTAAAATGAATTTTGGATTCACAATCATTACCTCGGGCTCTCTGGTCACTCTCAGCATCAGCAAACAAATCCCTCACATTTTTCTCTGTTTCTCCAACATACTTGCTCAATACTTCAGGTCCATTAACAACCTAATTTTTTATAAATTGTAAAAGAAAAATATATAGTGTTTATACACACAGAAACACTCATCAAATTATTAACAAACAGTTTACATCATATAAACACGAAAACGCAAAAAATATGCACATTACTACTATTTTTCTACTGTCTCGTACAGATGCATATAAAATAATATATGCATATAAAAAATAAATATTCCTGTACAGATGCATATAAAAGAATATTAGATGTCAATTCGGAACTAATCTGCTGCCCCATATCTTTCTTTTAGATTGTGTGCATATACATGGCTCCAATATTTCTACAACGATGACATTTCTCTACTACATAAATCTGTTAGTTTTTGGAAAATAATAATAGCTTGCTTTTGTCTGCATGTCTCAACATATAAGCATATTTATTTGTTTATTTCGGACATCATTTGTTGCTTCATCTTAAATTGTGAATGGTCAAGTACATCTACTATTTATCTTAGCTTACATGAACCTTGATACACTTGCATATTTGTAACAATTAGAACAGGTTAAACAATTTGGATTATTCAAAGCATGAACATAACATGGTTATTGCAATAGTATAGATGGGTAATTTATGCCAAGGCATCGATTAAATTTATTCAAAGCATGACTGGAACATGATTATAACAAAAGCATAGATAGGTAATTTATGGCAAGGCATCATCAAATTTATTTAATACAACATTATGTGTAAGTTATGCCATGGGCCTCATGCAATCAACGAATTTTTTCTAGTTTCAACGAGAACAATATTTTGACCTATATGCAAGACATATTGTTTGGGCACATGTATGACTAGGCTTATTTGAGCCTTGTAAGCCTTAATGACTTCTCCAGAATTATGGTTTTGTTGTAAAATGACTAAACTCTGTAATATGTACAATTGTGTTTTGCATTATCAAACTTGCTTATTTGCACAAGCTTACAGGCTATGTGTTCATAATATTTCTTTTTATGCACCTACGAACTAGCAACTAAACATATAGATTAGCGTGGATTGATTAAATACTATCAGTGGGTAGGTATAGACAGATTAAATATCCATATAAGGCAAACAATGACTTGCATCAAGCTAGAAAAGATGGTTCACTACACAACCTTTGGTTCTTTCCCATTAAGCAATTTACCAATCTGACGCGCTATGAGTGTTTTTCCTGTACCCGGCGGCCCATAAAGAAGCATACCCTTAACATACTTGATTCCTAACCTGCAATTTGTATCCATTGAAAAAACAATAATTGTAAACCATGCACCATATAGTTGAAATTTTGTATACTGATCCTTTTCAGTCAAAAATTACTTATTGACAACATGTGGAGGGTAAACTCGAGATGCAAAAGCTCTTCGAAAAATGTCGGTGAACTCGTCACTTAATCCTCCTATTCCCAACTTCTCAAGATTGAACTCTTTTTGTTTGAAAATATTGCTGCTTGCAGCTTCACGTTGATTAATAATCTGCACAAATCATTATAATTATTTTATATGTGTGTGTGCGTGTGTGCGTGCATGCATATATGTGTGTGCGTGTGTGTGTGTGTACAAATATATGCATGTATAAAAGAGGAAATAGAGAGCATTGCAGAAGATTGATATGAAACAACACTGAAGAAAATTGGGAAAGATACATGTACCTTAATACCAGAATTAGGAATAATTTCAAACACCATGTAAGTATCCGAGGTGATAATTCCCTGCTCCAAACCTCTAGGACTTTCAATGCCTTTTACTGTAGCCCCATTGACTGTAAAGATGTAATTTGTTCCACGGAATTCAAATAACACCTTCTGCCCGCTGGTCATAACCTGCGGAGCGACAAAATGTTTTGTCAAGTAAACTAACAGAAAAAAAAAATCAGCCATGGTAGCTGAGCTCACTTTTCAATAATTGTAGCAGCTCTGATGGCTAAATAGCCTAAATTAACTAGCACTGAACTTGGATAACGATCGAAAGAAATAGGAAAACAAGCTGCAATTCAATCCAGCCTACTCACCACGATAATTATTTTGAAAGCTATCTTTGGTTTTCATTATTTAAATTAATCACAAATTAGAAATGTGTATTTAGATGATTTGATTTGTCTCCCCTGCTCTACATCTAACTATAATTTTCTTGTTATCGTGCACTGGCATATTCTTGATTGATTGTCCTTAAAATAAAAAAAATCTACACCAACAACAGCATCCAGTTTAGAGAAGATTTTTGCAATGAACTTCTTCATACTGTTGCATCCAAGAAAATTCATGCTCAGAACAAATGCTAACATATATTACAGATGGAAGGTATATACAAGGAGTGCACACACAAGCATACACACATAATATCCAATTACTGAACTATGGTAGAAACTAGACACAGAAACACCATGTCAGGTAGCCTAGTTCAAGTTGGCAAGTACTATTTGACAAAGGCGATTTTATTGGGACGCCTAATTGATTTAAACCAATTATCATTAAATAAATAGCTTTATTTTAAATAAACGAGTAACCAAAGTTAGCAAAAGGACACGGACACAGACACATATAGAACAATACATAGAGGCTCATACCTCATAAAATAAAATAAGATTCAAACGTTGCTACCATTATAGGTTTGTTTGTTCCTAACGTTCTTATATGGCTTTACAGCACATCAAAGCTGACGATGACTAAAACACAAGAGCATTTTAGGTAGGTTCAGTTATAACACAATCAAATATACAGGCACCTTACTAGAAAGGCAATGGAATATAAGACATAAAAGAAACAAAAGAAATGGACATAGGTTACCTGGTCCATGAATCTTTTTTTCAGCTGTTGAGAAAGAACAACTGCATCTATCTGAAATGCAAACATCCTTATTAGAATAACCCACATAAGAATGCAATTAAATCGTTTACTCGTACAAAAGAAACTCACTTCTTCAGTTCTGTTACCCTTTGCTTTGACAAAATCTAACTCCAATGAAAGTACCGCCAGGTCAAAGTTATCCGGTGGGACAAACCTGATATTACATATAATAATGCATAATAAGAAGAATGGCGACTATAAAGGTACTACATGCTAGGTTGTAAACAAGCAAAGAAATAAAACAGGCAAAGAATTAAACCTGCTGATGGATATTTGATCATCAGTAGAAACCTTGATAAGGCGTCGTTGGATGGCATTCAAGCCAATTCGGCCTTCGTTAATATTTTGATGAGCAGTATGTATTAGTCAAGGATTACTTCGACATTAAAAGTGATTTAAGAATAAATTCACATTATAAATCAATCAACCAAAGATTTACATTACTCAAATTTGCAGCTAGGTCCAGTGATTCTATACTACACGTACAGTACTGATACTTCCAGCTTCAGGGTACAAAATTTTATTCAAAATCCAAATAAAAGACGAGAGGTTTTGTAAAGAAAAAAGTACAGACGAATAAGCCATCTATACCAATATAAGCAAACAAAAAAACAAAACTAAAATCCATTTATCTTCCATGACATGTTGATTTATTTTTATACCTATTTTTGATGTGTTTAATGCTGAACTCTACGTCTGGAACGAAATCATACTTCTAAAATGAAAGAAAGTGTCAACCATTCAAAATATATCGCATTTTCATCTCAAAAATCACGTTTAAAAGGATATCATGTCAATCCATAGAGTGATTTCTTTCCCAACGTCTTTACTGATTACTTTATTACAACATTTACTTGTTATTACAAAAAATAGTTTTAATTATTGGGCGTTATATTCAGAACATTTCAACTATATGGCCCTAATCAACCCAATTGTGTAACAATACAAAATTAACATCACAACGAAGCTGGGAATAAAAATCAAGGTTCATACTTCATATAAGGATATCGTAAAGTATACACCAAAGAATCACCAATTACAGCATACGCACTGTCGGATCCACGACCAGAAAATCTACTCAGGTCATTGAATGAGATAAACGCGCAATTAGTTAAAGCCAGGTCGTTGCCTGGCGCGTTCTCCACGGTCAACATCATTTTGGATGATAAGGTTGTTGTGTTTCAGATCCAAGTTTTCTGTTACCGGGCTTTGATTATTTTTGTTGATTCGAGAAGATCTCCGAAATAGCTATCGGATCCACCAATTTTTTTTGCAATTCTGAAAAACAACTTACTCTAAATAAAAACATCAAATCTCAAACAACTTGGTCTGAAAAACAAAAACAGCGGCTAGGGAGTCGGGACCAGCGGCTAAGGTGTAAGGAGAAGCCGCGGAGGAGAACTGTGAGGATAACAGAAACACCCCGCAGTTGTGGTAATGATGGTTAGAGGTAGTCGCGCAGGATGCCCGCGAGGGAACCCGCGCCACTGTTCTTCCCCTCTCGCCTCTCCTTCAACCGAAGCGACTGTCTATATCGACTGAAACATTGAAGGGAAATGAACGGAATTACCTTAAATCTCAGCAATTAGTGCTTGCGTTGATCTGGAAAATGCGAGTTTGGAAGATCAACGATGAAATGGAACGTTGGTCTAGTAATATCTTTAAATGTTTTTCTTACTTCGGGCAGAAGGTACTTGTTTTTCTACGGTCCGAAGGAAGAGGGAAGTGAGTGGGGGTGTTTAAGAGCATCTCCAACCATAAGCTATTTTGATCAATGTCAATTACACATCATCAACATTTAATTTAGTTCAAATTTTCATCTTCAATGCCAATATTAAAGACAATGTTATGATGACTTGGCAAAAAATATATTAGACATTGTCTAGTGCAATGTCTAGTTTTAGACATTGCACTTCACAATGTGAGGTAATAAATATTCACAATGAACTATTTTTTTATCTATTATTTTTATTTATTTAAATGTTGATTGGAACACATAGTCAATTTTTTCTCAATAAATATATTTGCATTGGAGTAGTTTTCTTGTTTTTAATGTGATGTTTAATTTTTAGAAATTACATCGAGTTAACATTGTGATTTATCCCTTGACACATAGGATTTAATTGAAATCACATCCTATTTGCATTGAAGATGCTCTAAGGAAAGGAAAATGGGTTAATTATTTTTGTTATTGCTTTTAGTTTTAATTATTTTTTAGTTAAGTAGTTAAATAATATAATTAAAAAGAACAGCTTTAGCTAATCACTAGAAATTGAAACAAAAATACAAATAAAACTAAAAATACAAATACAACGATAATAAAACAAGAAATTAAAACATCGGGATTCATTGGAATAAAATTAGAAATCAGATGGCGGGTAAGGTGGTGATTGGATAGGTGAGTAGGCAGGTGGACGACCTATCATATACTGTTGATATCTGATCGTGTATTGCGAACATCATCTAATCGTCATCGTCTTCTAAAGAGTTGGATGCTTCTCTGTTCTTTTGAATCTTGAGTGATGATACTGCTTCAGAAAGTTTTTTCGAACTTCTTCACACGATCAATGACATCCTAGAAGGTTGTAGACAAGCAAGAGGATTGTACACTTGGACTAGGATTAGAATTAGATGAGGGACTAGTATAAGGGAAGGGTGTAACACCACGTAAAAACAAAAAAGAAATTAATTAATAAATAATTATTAAACCCCAAAAAATAGAATTTTTGTAAATGTCGAAATTTGGCTACAAAACCTACACTGCTTGGTTCGTGAAATTTTTTTGATTAATTTTCATCTATAAATTTTACGATCGAAATTCAAACGAAAAAGTTATTAATGTTTAAAGTTTTCAGATCGGAAATAATTCAGAACCAATTAAGAAAGTAAATGTTAATAACATTAAAATGTGCATTAAGTATAAATGTTAACGTTGAACATAAATGTTAATTAAGGACGCTCAATCAAATTAAATCTAATTAAGAAAACATATAAGTAAATAAATTGGGTGTAGAAGTAAATAAGTACTAATAACTTAAGTTAATGTAAACATTACAGGTAAATCTTAACATTAAGTAATTGGCTATTTTAAATCTAATCAAATTAGAGACTAGAATGAAGTAATCAAAGGAGATCGGTGTTAAATCAAATTAAATCAGCGTTGAAAATGAAATAAATAAATGAGAATTAATTGAAGTTAAAACAAACATTAATAAACAATAACGTTAACGTTGAAGTAAAGAAAATCAGGAAATAAATGATAATAAATTAACATTAGTGGATACTTAACGTGTAAGTAAGATTACTGTTAATCAGACTAGAACAAAAATGATATGAAATAAACGAAAAAGGAATTAAAGAATCTTAACGTACGTTTATTAACATAAATGTTATGACCGATGAAAGCCAAACGGTCGACCGATGTTGGTGGTGGTTGCAGATTAAACCTAGGCCGAGCAGTCCAGGTTTAATAAATTAAAATCTAATGAATGGAACTGATTCGTGCCCATATAAATACAGATCTAATCTTCAATTTTCTTCTCATATTTTCTGAATCAAAGAGAGAAGCTCTGCCATTTTCTTTTCTTCACAAATTTTAGGAAATATAAAAATTATAAATTAGTATATTATATATCTATGTGTGTGTAGAATAGCGGAAAATAAAAAAGAAAAAGCATAAGTGGTGAATCAATTCTGTGAAGGAGAAGTAAATCTAAATCCAAATAAATTTAATTCAAATCTCTTCTCAGATCTAAATTTCCAATTCCTATATATATACTTCTGATACATATTCCATTAGGGAGAAAAAGGGAGTCAAACAGAAATATCTAGGTTTAGATTTGGAGATTTGGAAAGCTTAATGATGGATGAAAAATTATATATTTTTATATAATATTGGATTTATATCGCTGTAAATCTGTTCCTGTATGCCTAAAAGTAATTTTGAAGTTGTAGACCTAAATATATACATGTAATGAATTAATGAACCATACGTACATATTATATGAATGATTAACCATGATTTAATATTGCATATATTTGAATTTAAAAAGTAGTGGTAAAAGTAGTCCCTAAATTAATAGGATTTTGTTGTAATTCCAGGTTTATTGGTTGAAAGATATATGTGGATAAATGTGAATTGTAAGTTATTATTATTGGATTGAGATTTAAGTTGTATTTTAATTCATTGGAATGAATCTTGTTGCAATGTAAATTTCTATAAACTATCTAGTTTTACAATTATAAAAGTGTATCATTTGAAATAACAAGTGATATGCCTAAAAAAGATATGTATAAAATATACATGTTTACCATATTTTGTACTGTCTATTTCAATAAAAACAAAAGGATAATTCTTTGTAATTCCAAACATAACACAAATCCCCTTTTTGGTAAGTTACAAAAATTTACATGGTTAACTTTTCCTTTTGGGGAAGGTGTAATTCCAACGTATTGAAATGCATAAATCTCTAAGTATAAATTAAAGAATTGTTAGTAGTAATAACAACAACAAACTAATTAGAAAAAGAATATATGCAATAAAAGACGTGTTAGAAATTAAATAATAAGTGACGAGATGTTGGTAAAGTAATGAAATAAGTAAATAAGAAAGTTTAGTAACTAAAGGAAGTTAGTAAGAATTGGAAAGGAACGGTATAATAGATCTAATGAATTAAAAGGGAAGTAAGTAATGAAAGACATTTAAATCTTTTAAGTTAAAAGTAAGTGGTAAATGATATTAAATTGACACAAAGAAAATAAGAGTCGGTTATGTAAGAATAACTAAATATTAACAGCGAACATCGAAGGCGTAGTAAATAAGTAAATATGAATATATAAATAGTCTCAATTATGTGTTTATGATGGGCGTGAACTATTGAATTTAGCCAATATCTTATATTAAATAAGAATGACATAGTCATCAAAATAGGTTGGAATACGATGTCAATAGTGTTACACAACAAAAGTCTGCCCATCACAAGGGACTACCAGTAGTTTTGTATACATTATACTGACCTGTGACATATCCAACTATAGGACCAGTGGGATTATACTTCACGTATAAGTGAAGGGAATACACTAGTAGGAAGGTTCGCCCTGGTCGAACTGTCAAAGGACGAGTAGAGTCTGCTTCAACCTTTTAGAGGATACATTTTAAGTAATCAAGTGGGCATTTCCTTAATTGCATTAGGCAATCTAAATGGGATTATGAGCTAGGCTCGGCGCTATGACAGTGAAATTGGTACCATATATAAGGAGTAAGAGCTGTTTACATAAATCGTGATCGTCATCGATCCTGAGCGGTCAGCGGAAAGACAAGAGTTACATGTAAACAGACTACTCCTCCTACTAGTATAGATCACATTTTGGACATGCACCGCCTCAAAGTTATTTGCTAGTTTATTTGTTGTTAGAAGGCAAGGCTAGATAACCTTTTTGTGGAGGTCTTTCAAAAACCAATAGAATACGGTTAAACAATTGTGACGTTGTTATTAGGCACTACAGAAGTTCCTTGGTATGCACGACAACGAGGACGTGATATTGCAATGACGATGGATCATGACGAGGTGTTGGATTAGGGTACTAGCGGGGGAAAGTATCTGGTCCAAAGGTAGACTGTGGTACTTATATATGTATATATATTTGTGTGTGTATAGTCATTGTCTACTGTGAGTAGATGTGGCGTATTGTACGCGTATGTGGAGTCAAGATGACTAAGTAAAACAATAGACATAACATGTATTGGAAGACAATCGACATAAGCTAGTGTTATGTATAAAATGTGTAATTTACCAATCACCAGAATGTTGCTCTAACTCCTCCTCATTACAACCAACAATTTTTTTTAAAGGGACGGATACCGGTACAAGGCGAGAACGGTGGAAGCATTGATTTCCTTATGCATGCTCGATATTGGCAAGGACACTAAAGATAGAGATGTCGGTCTTGGTCGGTAATCATATGTTTTATTATACTTTGCTAGCCCACCGTGAGTTTATATCGATAGTGCTTTGATATGCTTTTGTTATTTGCAGGATACCAAATACCAACAATCCATACTTTGGTGGACTTAAGTTTTCGGTTTAGCGAAAATTTGGGCCTGCTAAGGTGCTGTTTGTTGCATTTGGTATTAGAGCAGGTTAGTTATTCTTAACAATTAGGATACGATGAGTGGACATATTTGTAATTTTTAATATAATTATATATATTATATGCCAGACTCTACAAATTCTGACTATAGAAGTAGTTGCAACTATATTTTGAAAAGATGGATAATGCGACTATGATTTGGAACAATAGATATGTTGAAGGCATACACCTATCTCGATTACCCCATGGTAAGTAGTTCGTATTGGAAGGTGCTGACTTAGGAAGAGCGTGAATGCGACATATCGAGGAGTTCCTAAAGTTGGATGGTACTTGACTCCCTTGTAGAGCATAGATTGATCTATGGTTGTAGATCCCCACAGGATTGTCCGTTGATGATGTAGAGTAGGTCCACATAAATGGAAAGTAAGAATCTATATATTGTAGATATTTAGAAGTAAGAATTGAGCTAGTTCCCGAATGAAGGTGTATAGTAATTACTTCAAGATGATAGCCAGAATTTTAATATATTCTAAAGCAAGGTAAGTCAAAAAGCAAGTAGAAAAGAAAAAAGTCCATGTTTGTACCAAAATTGGGCACAACACTCTTCAGATGTAATTGAAGAGATTAGAATGAAGAAATTAAATGGAAAAAGAGGCTAATCTAACAATCACACTAATAAAATCAAACAGAAATAGAAAGAGACAAGAATTTATAGTGGTTCGACGTTGTAGCCTATGTCCACTTTGAATAGTTTTGCTGTTTATTGATGATTGATAACTGATTACAACAGTACAAATCACTAGCTCTCAAGTTACAATGGAGTTGTAGCAGAGTAACGGCATAGAAGCATCAAAAAGTACTTTTTTGTAGGCGTAGGGGTGCTATTTATAGGAGTAGATCTGAAAATATCTCCCTCAAAGCTCGGAATACCTCTTCTCACTTGTGGGTGGGTGGGCCCATCAGATCGATCTGGGGTTATTTGGGATTGATCCTGATCGATCTCCATCATCTTCGTATCGATCAATTTTAGCTCCACTTGAGCTGCGATCGGTCATGGTGGCCCTTCAAATGGTAAGAAAGCTTCCGTGAAAATTCGGAGGCATTTAGACCTGTAGTTTTTGAGTTATGATCGATCCAAGGTTGATTTTGTAGTTAGGCCGAAGCATGCGTATCGATGCTTTCGTATCGATGCTCCTTTGTATCGATGCTCCTTCGTATCGATCAGTTGTGCATCGATGACGTGGAGTGAGAGTTTAGGGGAGATCCACATTTCATGCTGAGAGGTCGCTTCCTTTGGTTAGACCACGTCTTTCGTATCGATGGTACTTTGTTCCCTTCGTATCGATGCTTGCAAGTCGTCTTCGTATCGATGCTTGCGCGTTGCCTTCATATCGATGCTTAGTTGATCGAAATGAAATGGATGGAAATGGGATCGATACGAAAAGGGTAGCGGTTGAGTAGGTGGATTGTGATCGATGTCGTTGCTTGATGGATACGCAGGGGATGGACGTGGAGTTGATGGATACGAAGGGGATGGAATGAAACCAACATGTTTCACATGAAACTTGATTGATCCATAACTTGAGCATATGAACTTGATCGATCGTATCGGGACGGATTATTTTCTGTCTCTAGTCAAATCCTTGGTGTCACGGCCTTGCTAAAAGGTGGGATAACATTTGCCCCCCAACGTACGTTTTGTGTGAACATGACGTGCTTTGAAAAGCTGCATTCTTTATTTTGAAAAGTCCCGTCCGATTCATCGAACAGTCGTTGTCTTTTCATCAGGAGATGTAACCTTTGATTAATTTCCAGTAATATAAATGTTGAATTATAGACTGCCAATGATCACGCAGTGTTTTGTTGTAACTAAAGGTCGAGTGCTAGCAATTTGTTGTTCACTGTTCTGGTTGTCACCAGGTACGCATTTAATTCCTGTTAATTTTGAAAATCGAATATTATTTTGCCATACATGCACGTATGTTAACCCGACTCCCGTTCACGTGTGCATGTTCACGGGTCGTTGCCAAGTTTCTTTGTTCTTGTTTAGCTCGAGTTTCGTATTGATCCTCTCCTGGATCGATGTGAAATTCGTGTTGTAACAATGATGAATGGTTGTTTTAATTCACTCCTCTGCATCGATCCTCTCCTGGATCGATCTGGGATGTAGGAACATATACTTCGTATTGATGGCTATCGATACGAAACAGATAGGTCTAGGGATGCTTCGTATCGATGGATATGAAGCTTTGTGTAACGACCCGTAATTTTCGAAAATTAAAATTTGTTAATTTAATAAGGTTTTGTGATTTAATGTGGGAAGAAATAAAAAAAACTTGTGATTTAAATAATAAGAATATAATTGGAATAAAATGTAATAGTATTAATTTAAGGTAATTTGTAATTGCTTTGAATGAAATTCCAACTAATTAGAAGGATTAAAAAGTTATAATTGATATAGATTGTAAATAAATTTTAGTAATGTATACATTAATTAATAATTGGATTTAAAGAATAATTGATAATTTAAATGTTGATAATTAATGAAATAATGTGTAATAAATTGTAATTGAATAAAATTAGTGTTGTAGTAGTAATTATAACCCTTGTTGTGGATAATAAACTTGTAAGGTGTGACCTAAAGTTAATGGTGACAATTATTATATGTTACCTATTTATTTAGCCTGTTAAATTAAAAATTGAAATCAATTGCAATTAATTCACTTAATTAGTACAGTTAATGTAGATTAAATTGATAATTGTAGGAGACTGATGTAATTAGATAGAAACCAATGATAAATGTATACATAGAACAATGAATGATTGAATATAAAGCTTTGAAATCAAATTGATCAAATTATTGGAATTTAAATTATAATAATTGGATTTATTGCAATTAATTATAATTAAATATTACATTAATGAAAATTAAGATGATAACTGTAAATTATTAGTGTAATAAGATATAAATAAATGTTAACTATGTTTATAGAGTAATAATTGATTGAATAAAAAGATTGAAATCAAAATTTAATCAATTTATTGGAATTAATTATAAATAATTGGATTCAATTACAGTTGAAATTGGACACTGTAATTAGTGTAATAACCAACACTGGAATTCTATGTAAACTTGTATTAAATTATTGTAAATGTCTAAGTAATCAAAAAGGATGAAAATTGGTTAGTTTATAAATATTGAATTAAAAAGTGATTAATTAATTTAATATAAATTTATTTAATTAACGTGAAAATAGCCATTTTGGCCACTGACTCGGATTTCGACGAAACAAGTTTCATCGGATCTGTAACGGTGAATTATTGTAGGGTTTCAAGTTTTGTAGCAATCAGATATGTCGTTTGATCGTGCGGGCTCGAAACGCGTAGAGATCAAATTCAATTGAAATCAATTTAAAATAACCTGATTTTAAGCTAACTTCTTCATATGATGGAATTAGGACTTGAAATCTATTCAATTGAGTTTAAAAACATCGAAAACATATATTTTGATATATGGGATGACTTATTTTCGTTTCGGGGTCAGAACGGGATTTTTGGGTCACGTAGTCGTTTCGATCCAACCCTGCCTATATATAGGTTGTTATAAACCCTAGTTGTTTCTCATATTATTATTTTTGTACGCACATCTTCTTCCTCCTTCTCAAACCTAATTTCCAAATTTCAAAACCTGATTTTAAAAAAAAACTGAATATTTTTCCTCTAGGTTTACTTCGAATCGGGACGAGGTTTACTTTGAGTTTCAGAGGAGAAAACCCTGCAGCGACTTGGGGTCAGAGAGAGTTCGAGGCCAAACAAGGCGGATCTGGGCGCGCTTCGAGTTCCAGAGGCGAAAACCCTGAAGCGACTTCGGGTCAGGAACCAAATGACTCGGGTCTCGGGTCATTTTGGCAGAAACTCAGAGCAAGCACCGGGTAATTGAAGCGGCGACTCGAAGTAAGACTCGAAGTCGAAATTTTCCAATCTTCTAACGTTAATAACTTTTGCATACGAGCTCGGATTCACACACGGTTTTCTCCGTTAGGATCGTATCGGAATTCCAGAAATTATAGAACTAATTTGGTTGAATTCTGAAACTGTGGAATTTTGGGCCTTATTTTGGATTTCAAATCAATTTGAAATCAAATATGAGTGTTTTAACCCACTCACAACTACTAAACTATCTCATGTTAGTTAAATTTAATTTATGATGTGATTTGAAATTAATTGATTGATGTTTGGTATGTTTAAATTGTCATTCTAGTTAAATTTAACTTTTATTGCATTTAATTATCGTTTAATTTAATATTGAATTTTAAATTGTCAATTTAATACCTGTATTGATTATCAGTTATCTATTAATGTTTATTAGTTGATTTGGATGATGATTGTGATGGATGTTTGATTTTTGATATTGGATGACTGGATCTTGTATTTTATATTGTTTTAACATTGCAAGTTCCCTATGGGTTGAAATGATACATACCCGAACGATCCGTAGATTAGGGAAAAATCGTTATGGGTTGAAATGATAGACTCGAGCGATTTTATGGATTTTTATTTAATTTGGGATTGCGGTTTGAAATGATAAATAACCGCAAAATTTTAAATTGCAGATTGAAATGATAGATATCTGTATCACTTGACCCTAGGGTAGAAAATTTTATACGGACACCGGATTGGTTAAATTAAATAATTTTTAGTTCCTTAAAATTTGAATTCAGTTAACTGGCATTTTGAAATAGAAACCGATTTATATAAACTGAATTACTTTCGATAATCCAAGTGTTAATGTTGAAAGTGGAATTGATTTAATGATTTGTTCAAAGGATTTAAATTTGAAGTTCAAAGTTAAAGTGTCAAATATAAATGAATTTATCGGAATTGAGTTACTGAAAATGTTTGGATATAACTTTGAAATTTATTTTAAACTAATTTAAACTATTTTAATTAATTTAAACTATTTTAATCAATTTAAAACTATTTAATTTATTTTAATCTATTATAACCTATTTAATCAAATTTAATCTATTTTACCTATTTTAAACTAATTTAATTTAGTTAATCTATTTTAAATCTATTTAATATAATTTAAATTTATTTAATCTATTTTAAATTTATTTAATCTATTTAAAACTACTTAATATAATTTGAATCTATTTAACCTATATTTAATCTATTTAAATCATTTTTACATCTAATAAAATCTATTTAATTTATTAAAATCATAAAATCTAATTTAATCAAATTTAAATCTATTTAAACTATTTTACTATTTTAAAACTATTTAATCTATTTTAAATTATTTTCAACCTATTAAAACTATTTATGACTACCTAAACTATTTTCTAAAATTTCAGACTGTGTAAAGTTGAAGTATTTATATTTAAATCCTTGATACAACCTAAGTTGGAGTTTGGAATTGGAAAAATGACATATTTGAGTGATAAGATGATTTTTAAATGAAGAATTAATTAACATAACTTATCAATGATTTGAAAGTGAATATGATTGGAAGTGAATATGATTTTGAAAGTGAATATGATTTCGAAAGAGGTACGATTGAAATTGAATATGATATTTTGATATAAATTGTGAATTGACCTTTTTGGAATGTAAAAGAACCATCCGGTGTGAAATAAGCGTTTGGTTGTTAAAGAGACCGGGATCAGATATTGTCATACTCTTTGCCAATACCGAAAACCACTTTAACAACTGTGTACGTGGTGGAGATTCCAGAAATGAAGTAGGATGGTTTGGCGAACAATTTCTGTATGAGGTATTGACGTGACCCTGATTCCCATGAGTCAGCTTAGATGTAACTAAAACAGGAGCCATGCCGGGCCAAGTGAGGTCATTCCTCCGATCGGACACATTTCTTCGATACCATATTTTGACTTTGTGATGATTTGGTGGCCACCCTTTGATTTTGATTTGGGAGTGTGTTTCGAGGTGGACGGTAGTAGCTGCTATGCGTTACCACCAGTCCGGATCCGCAATTGGTATATCTACCCTGGCATTGCCTTGAGTGCCGTGTTTACATGCCCTAACGCACCTTCCACGATTTTGGTTTGTACCATACCTATGGAGTGCCCTCTGATAGCCCTCCAGTTTATGGAGGAATTACTGTACTGTATAGACTATGGGAATATATAAAAATGTGTTAAGGGGGATATGGGTAACGCCTTAACGCTATTTTAATACCTTACTTTATTGTACTACATAGTAGATTGTTTAACGGATCCTTAGGAGATGGAAATCCCGAACATCTCTTAAGTTATTGCACTCACATTAGACACTGGATAGGAGATGTCAAACCCCGTAAACATCTCTGACGCCGTTCCACTCGTATTTATTTACCGTTGATTTAACTTACATAAGATCTTTTAGTTCTGACTCGAGTGTTTTGTCTTTTCAGTTCGCTCGGGTCAGCCTGAGCATTTCAGGGTTGAAGACCTTATTCTTGGAGGACGAAAATGAAGATTTGTACTATTATTATTTATTATATTTATTCCACTGCATCATGTTGTTGAGCATTTATTCACTCAGGAGGCATGTGAAGAGGCGGTGGTACTTAAGGAGGAGAGGGATGCAGCGAACTTGAAGGCCCAGGAAGCCGATGTCAGGATTGATGGGGAAATTAAAGCGGTTGAGGCCAGGATGGAGAGTGAATTTGAAGATCTCCTGGTTACGTACAATGCCAATGTCTTAAGAAACCACAACTTAAATTGGCTCGGTGAACATTATCCTTTTCAACTATACAAGGCATGGAGTCGCTTGGTAGATGACGAAAAGGTGATTCACGACGATACGACTATCGATGAGTTTCGAACTGGAAGCTTAAATACTTGTCGGAGATGAACCAAAGGTCCTCCATGATACAATCGTCGCTCTTGAAAAAGAAAAGTTGGCTGCTAAGCATCCGGGCGCTGGAGAAGGATTCAGAGTTGAGCATCATGAAGTAGGTTTCGAAGCGCTCCCAGTCTCTCAATCTGAGCCTACTTCTTCTATCGATCCTCCAGTTGTCCCAGGATATGACCCTGATAAGCCGCACCTTTCTCCGATACATGAACGCGGCTCGGAAGGCACGTCAGCTCAACATGGAAGTCAACCCGAGGAAGGTATTTTGGACACTTCTTCTATTCATCTAAGTGTAGGAGCACTGTCAGAAGACGTTACTAATATTTTCTCTTATCTTTATTCAGCTCTAGATTATGCATCAATCGATCCTCCTGCAACTTAAGAAGCATATCACGAGCAGGAGGCGCTTACAATAGAGGCTACAATTGCGACGGTCACCACTTCGGCCGAGGAGACACACGACGACAATTATGTGATTGATGACTAATTAATGGAAGCGCTCCTCGGCCACCAAAGCGATCCAAGTATTGAAATGTCATTCAATGTAGATGAAGATGTGATCATTACGGGCTCCTCTAGCCCGACCAGTAGCATCCCAATGGGCATTCGGCGGACCGGGCTGAGCAAATAATGGAGGAGATCAAGGCTGAGATGGAGCAAACCGCGTAGGCTCGTAGCGCTAGCGGTGGCATGGCGGGCCCCGGTCCGGTCCCGATACTCTTTGTCTATCCAGGTGGCACCATCATTAATATCGACGTGCCTCCTCCCTCTAACATCGAAAGTGCCACCATCCCTCCGGTTCCGCACATAGAGGGCATTCTGATCCCTATGAGTTCCGGGGAGGAGACTGCTTCAATACCCCTGGCCGGAGATAAGCCCGCTGGAGCAGGCTGGGGAGGCAAAGGTTCAAAGAGGGAGAGGGTTCTGAGCAGTAGCTCTAGCGGGTCTACGCCGAAGAAAAGCAAGAAGGATAGAAAACCAAAGGCGTAGTCTTGCACTTTTTTTTCTTCTTTTTTGTAGATAGCTTGGAATAGGATTTCCTTTTGCTTTTGTAGGCCATGTATAGACTGGGTTTGGCCCCTGCTTATAGGAATTCATCGAACAGATTTTTGAACTCATCTTTTTCAAAGAATAGTGGAAATAAAATTTCTTTTCGTGTTTTAGCATAACTTTGTGTTTATTTGTTTAAGTATTTCAGCACTTGCGTTTCCATTCAATGTACTTGTCAGGCTTTAGTTTCTGAGTCGAACTTGAGTCCGGTCGCTAAATCTTGAAGTCATGGTTTCGGGTCGTAATCAAACGTCGATTCGAATTCCAACGTTGCGCTGTCACGGTCAGCGGCTAGTACCTGAGTTATGCCCCTAGTCCCAGGGAGAATTGAAGTAGTTAGTCTGCAGTCGTTTTCCGCCTTTGCTAATTTTAATTTAACTAAGTCGAAACAAAGTTAAAGTGAAATGGGTTTGAATGGTCGGATCACACTCGCTCATCTGCTAGTATTTGCATCCGCACTTTGGGGATTGAACTTGTATGCTGGCGTCGGTCACGCCTGCTTATCGCTTAGAATCATATCCACGCTCCGGGGACATGAGCTAATTTACGGGCGGTTAGTCACACCCGTTTGGTATTCGAAATTATATCCACACTCCGGGGACATAAGTTAATTTACGGGCGGTTGGCCACACCCGTTTAATGTTCGGAATCATATCCGCGCTATAGGGACATGAGTTAATCTACAAGCGGTCGGTCACGCCCGTTTAATGTTTATACTTTGGTCCGCGCTCTCAGGGCCAGAGTCAGTTGATGGGTGGTCAGTCACACCCATCTAACGTTTAGGATTATATCCGCACTTCGGGGACATAAGTTGTTTCACGGGTGGTCGGTCACACCCATTTAGTGTTTATACTCCGGTCCGCGTTCTCGGGACCAGAGTTAGTTGATGGGTGGTCAGTCACACCCATTTGGTGTTTATACTCCAGTTCGCTCTCTCGGGATCAGAGTTGATCGATGGGTGGTCAGTCACACCCATTTGATGTTTATACTCCAGTTCACACTCTGGAAATCCGGAGTCGGTTGACAGATGGTTGTTTAAGTATTAAGATCTCATTTTCACTCTGGGAACAAGGGGTTGATCAAGGTTGTGGATGGTCGGATCACATCCACCTTGATTTGGCAAGCGAAGTCGTAGATGGACGGATCCGTCCTCTTCGAACTTGGAAGAATGAAGGCGAGGTCATGGATGGACGGATCCATCCTCCTCGAGCCCAGATTTTGGAGTTTTGTACTTCAGCTCGCACTCTGGGAGCTGGAGTTCGTTAGAGGATTGTCATGTTTCAATCCTTCTTGACTTTATCGTTGCTTGCCCCCAAGCTCGGGGTTTCACTTAGCGAGTGACTGGTCGGATCACGATCACTCCCTATTTGAACGAGTCCCACCGTAGGACGAGACTTAGCTCTTCGTACATCGTGACGGTCACATGATGCATTTCAAGAATTGCCACTCCGACTTGATGAGTCTGCATTTTATTGCTGAAATAAGAAAGTACGGCAAAGTCAATTGCCTTATTACAAGTTCAGATTCAAAAAATGCATAAACAAATTTCAAAAGAAAAGTAGACTAAAATGAATAAAGCCAGTTATGTGTAATAGCGACGGAGACTCTCGCTGTTCCATGCCTTTGGTAAAGTGAGACCGTCAATAGTTGATAATTTGAATGTGCCGTCTCTAAGTCTCCGTTCAATGACATACGGTCTTTCCTATGTCAGTTTCATGTGTAAAGGGACCAGATAAATTCTCTTAAGTACGAGATCGCCAACTTCGAAGGTTCTGGGTCGGACCTTAGCGTTGTATAATCGGGTGACTCGACTACGGTGTGTGGCTGCCCTCAAATCAGCCTCGTCATGCTTCTCATCCAGTAAATCCAGTGATTCTGAAAGTAGGATGACGTTCTTCTTTGGATCGTAATAGGTCACAGGATGGGAAGGTACTTCTATTTCAACTGGAATAATGGCTTTGGAGCCATAGGAAAGTGCAAATGGAGTATGGACGGTCGCGAACTTGTGGGTAGTTCGATATTTCTATAGGGCCATGGGAAGTTCATCGACCCACTTGCCTCCAGCCTTCTCCAGTCATTTCTTCAGAATGGACTTGATAACTTTGTTGACAGCTTCGACTTGTCCGTTTGCTTGAGGGTGAGCTACCGCTGAGAACTTCTTCTGGATGCGGTAGCATTGACAGAAATCTTTGAACTTGACACTATCAAATTGGGTCCCGTTATCAGTTACAATGGTGTGTGGGAGGCCAAAGCGACAGATGATTTCGTGCATAACAAAGTTGATTACTTTCTTCGTCGTGATAGTGGCAAGGGGCTCAGCTTCCGCCATTTAGTAAAGTAGTCAACTGCAACAATGGCGTACTTCACACCACCCTTGGCTAAAGGTAGAGACCTTATTATATCAATACCCAGTATGGCGAATGGCCATGGACTGACCATCTGAGTAATTTCTATAGGCGGGGCTCTTAGAATTCTGGCATGTTTCTGGCACCTATCACATTTCTTGGCATAATCTAATGCGTCTGAGTTCACTGTCGGCCAGTAATATCCATGTATAAGTATATTTTTGGCAAGGGCTTGCCCCCCAATGTGATCACCGCACTCTCCCTCATGCACATCATGCAAAACTCGTTTGATCTCATCGTGGGCGATAAACTGAAGTAAAGGAACATAATATACCCTCCTGTATAGGACTCCATTTTGGATAATAAATCGCGAAGCTTTTCGAAGAACCTGCCTTTTCTCACTTCTACGCTCGGGTAAAGCTCTGTGCTTAAGATAGTTTATGAATGGAGTCATCCACGACTCCTAAGGCGTTGCCTCGTACACTCAGTCTGTCTCTATTTGATGGATACTCGGAGCGGTAAGTGTCTCGACGGGGACGAGTCCCATCTGTTGTGCTTTGCTAATGCTGGCCAGTTTTGCTAAAGAATCGACTTTCTGATTGTGCTCTCGGGGTATATAATGAATAGCATAATAGTCGAACTGATTCAACATTTCCTGAACCCGAGTAAGGTAAGTGGCTAATCTCCAGTCTCTAGCTTGATATTCTCCTCGAACCTGACATACAACCAATTGTGAATCACAGTAAATCTCCACAGCAATAACTCCCAAGTCTTTGGCAAGTCTTAGTCCAACAAGCAAAGCTTCGTACTCGGCTTTGTTGTTAGTTACGCGAAAGTCAAACTTTAAAGCATAGCATATGGATCGACCTTCTGGGTTTCGAGCACCACTCTAGCGCTTGAGCAACGGTCGTTTGATGCACCATCAGTGTATAGCTTCCATGTACGCTTAGGAGATTCACTAGCTTCGGGCAAATCCTCTGGTATGGTGAATTCAGCTATGAAGTCTGCCAGAACTTGTCCTTGAATGGCTCGCCTCGGTGTATAAGCAATATCAAATTGACTTAACTCGATGTTCCACTTAAGAAACCTACCAAACATCTCAGGTCGTGTTAGGATCTGTCGCAATGGCTGGTCAGTATAGACAGTGATCGAATGAGCCTGGAAATATGGACGGAGTTTCTTCAAGGCTATGACGAGACAATAAGCCAGCTTTTCCACCTTCGGGTAATTTCTTTCTTCTCCTGTCAATCTCTTGTTGATATAATAGACCGGGGTTGGATCCGATCCTCTTCTCGAATCAAAGCAGCACTGATTGCGTATGCCGAAACTACCAGATAGACATACAATCTCTCATGATCAACTGGCTTCGACAAAATAGGAGGTGTTTCCAGATGTTGAATTAATGCTTGGAATGTATCTTCACACTCCTCTGTCCATTCGAAATTTTGCTTTCCTTTTCTGATCAGACCGAAGAAGGGAATGCACTTGTCCATTGATCAGGAAATAAATCTGCTTAAGGCTGCCACCTTCCCGTTGAGGCTTTTCACCTACGTTATGGTTCTAGGAGTTTCGAGATTCTGAATCGCCTAGATTTTCTCGGGGTTGGCTTCATTTCCTCTGGCGTTGACGATGAATCCAAGGAATTTTCCTAACGCTACCCCGAAATAACACTTTAACAGATCGAGCTTCATTCTATACTGTTGGAGTATGTAAAACATTGTTTCCAAATCACTGACATGGTTGATGGATAGTCGCGACTTCACGAGCATGTCATCCACATAGACCTCCATAGTCTTTCCAATCTGGTTAGCGAACATTTAGTTCACGAGCCTCTGATAAGTTGCTCCAACATTCTTGAGTCCGAACGACGTCACCTTGCAACAATAGAGTTCCAAAACAATGACGAAGCTAGTATGTTCCTGGTCAGGTAGATGCATCGGTATTTGATTGTAGCCGGAATACTCGTCCATGAAAGATAAGAGCTCGTGTCCAGCTGTTGAATCCACAAGTTGATCAATTCTGGGAAGAGAGAAACTATATTTAAGGCAAGCTTTATTCAAATCTAAGTAGTCCACACATGTTCGCCATTTCCTGTTTGACTTTTTGACAAGCATTGGATTAGATACCCACTCCGGGTATAAAGCAACACGAATAAACCCATTCAACTTGATTTTATTTACTTCTTCCTTCAGGGCGGTAGATCTCTTTGGATCCATACCGCGCCTTTTTTGTTTGACCGGGACGTGCCGCGGGTCAATATTTAATGCATGGATCGCGATGCTGGCAAGATCCTATACATGTCTGAATGAGTCCAAGCAAACACATCAAGGTTCACCCGGAGAAAATCAACCAATTCCTGTCTCATCTAGTGGCTAAGTTGAGATCCGACCTTTACCATTCTGGAATTGTCGTCGTCGTGGATTAGAACATCGATCGTCAACTCCGCTGGGGAAGCCTGACTATCTTTGACTTCCTCCTCATCATTATTATCTCTGGGATCAAGGTCCTTAAGGAACTGGTTGTGGCGCCTAAGCCTAGGCTCAGACGTTAGTTGTCAATTTTCTGAAAAATGGACGCAAAGAGATTCCTCTACGCCCTTCCCTTTCTACTTCCGCTGCACATCCCGCAACTCCGCAACATAACAGGCGCGTCCAGCCGCCTGATCACCATGTACTACTCCAACCCCATTATCAGTAGGGAACTTCAGAGTTAAACACCACAGGGCAATCGCTGCCATGAATTCTGCGAGGACTGGTCGGTCCAAGAAATCATTATAGGGGGAATGTATGTCTAACACCACAAATTGCAACATCCGGACTCTCCGACGATCTCCAATACCCAATTCAATGGGCAATTCCACCATCCCAGCAAGTATAGTTGCGCTTCCGTTAAAACCATGAATATGCGATTGACACGGTTTCAAGTCTTTCACTTCCATCCTCATTTGGTCATAAGCGCGCTTAAAAAGTATATTGATAGAACTTCCACTGTCGACTAAGATCCTTTTCATCCAAACAGGACCTACTTGAGCTGAAATAACCAACGTATCAATAGTGGAGTCCTCGACTCTGTCAGCATCTCGGCATCATCAACATTACTACAGCATTCAAAGTCCACATGCCTAATCGAACTGGCATATGACTCCATATCCTTCCAGCTCCGATCAACCGGATGAGGACCACCACTCACTGTGTTTATTACCAACCTCCCGCCAGTACGCGCGGGTTCTTCGGGCCTAGCTTGGCCATGACTTAGATTTGGATTAGATGGGCTCGCACCTCCATCCTGCGGAGCCCAAACAAACTGCTCTAACTTCCTTTCTCTAATCAACTTCTCAATGATGTCTTGTAAATGATGACACTCATTAGTATTATGGCTGTAACAATTGTGGAATCTATAGAATTTCCCAATTTGAATTTGTTTCTCAGATGATGGTTTCGGAGCTGGCTTCTTATAATGTCCAGTATTACAAGTCTGAAGGTAAACATTTTCAAGCGATGTGTTTAGGGGAGTATATCAGTCGAACATGGGAGCTTTGTGTCTCGGTCCGCGATTTGGGTCTTTCTTCTTTTCCTGACCTCCATTGTCCTTCTGTTGACCTTGCTTGTTCTGAATATTCAATTGCACTTTGCTGGAGTTCTCACCGGTCCGCTTCACAACATTACTTTGAATGCCTTCACCACTGGGCCCCGCTACGTCCTGCTTCCTAGATCGTCTAGCGTCTTCTCGCCTCAAGAACTGGGTTACCTTAGCATAGAAACGATCCAACGAAGCGGGGGATTTACCAGCCAACCAATCACCAAACTTGAAATCAGGATCGATCCCTTTAGTCAATGCCACCAGAATAGAATTATCATTGGGGTTGCTGTCCTCTGCATAAGTAGCATGAAACCTTTCCAGATAACGTCTAAGAGTCTCTCCTAGAGCTTGAGTAACACCGGACAAGGTGCTGACATCCTTTGGTCTAGTAGCATGCATACAGAACTGCTCAACAGACTTAGTAGCCAATTGATCAAAACATGAGATGGATCTGGGTGGTAGTCGAGTGAACCACATAGTTGCAATGCCTCCCAAAGAGATAGGAAAACTTCTACACTTAACTGCATCATCAGCTCGAGCGGCATTCTTGAGCCATTCATACTTTAAAATATGTTGGTTAGGATCCGAATTTCCTTCGTACACCGGCAAAGTCAGCATCCCGAATCGATGGGGGTGGTTCTGCATAAAGAATGTCATTGGTGAATGGAGTGTGACTCCTAGAGATCCCCCAATTGTCGTTTGTAAGGCCTTGACTTTCTCCGATCATCTTGCGTATCCTGGTTGGAATGTCAGGCATTTGGATGTTCGGGGCCAAGGCATGGTCGGGTTCCATGTTGCGGGGACGGTCCGGTCGCTGTCTACGCTCAGTTCCTCGCCTCCTTGGCTCCCGATCTTCAGGGAAGTGAGGTTCCTGAGCATGAACGTGTTGATGATGAGCTAGATCTAGTTGGTGATGGATCTCGGCTTCCAAATCTATAGCGGCGGCAGCTGCATGGTCATGAATGGTATGATAAAGAAGCGCCTCTCCTCGGGAGGAGGGTCCATCTTGGGGCCTTGTAGAAGGACCAATCCCGGCTTGCCCAAGATTCACGGCATGCTGATGCCCAGAACCTTCTACATAGTTTCCATCCAACCGACGGCGTGTAGATCTGTGATTGAAGTCAGATGAAGCCGAACTTTTCAGTTGAGGAATGAGAGACATGATCCCTTCTAGATCTCCTTCACCTTTCTTCGTTCAGTTGGTTTGCGAGCTCTGTGTTGGCATGGATCTACTGAGTGGGCTCTTGACGGCTCCGAGTAAGCTCTTGCATGAGGGTTTGGAACTCCTCTCTAGTCACATGATCTTGTGGATCTGGAGCTCCAGCTGATGTTTGGCCTGCTGTGGTCAGCTGCGTGGGATTTTGCCCATCTCTTCCCTCTAGATCTACAGCATTTGAAACAGTTCTGGTAGTACGCACCATAATGAATGTAGCTCTTTCCTAGATCTGAAGTAATCTGAATAAATGGAAGGAACTATAGTAAGACAGATTTGGATCTCCTCCTTAGATTTTAGCAATCCAACAACGGTAAGGGATTCACTGAATCAGAGAAAAGTAGAGTTTTCTCCCTGAAAGCGCCAAAGTGTTTGTACCAAAATTGGGCATAACACTCTTCGGATGTGATTGAAGAGATTAGAATGAAGAAATTAAATGGAAAAGGAGGCTAATCTACCAATCACACCAATAAAATCAAACAGAAATAGAAAGAGACAAGAATTTATATTGGTTCGGCGTTGTAGCCTACGTCCACTTTGAATGGTTTTGTTGTTTACTGATGATTGACAACTGATTACAACAGTACAAATCACTAGCTCTCAAGTTACAATGGAGTTGCAGCAAAGTAACGACATAGAAGCATCAAAAAGTCCATTTTCTATAGGCGTAAGGGTGCTATTTATAGGAGTAGATCTGGAAATATCTCCCTCAAAGCTCGGAATACTTCTTCTCACTCGTGGATGGGCCCACCAGATCGATCTGGGGTCATTTGGGATCGATCCTGATCGATCCCCATCATCTTCATATCGATCAATTTTAGCTCCATTTGAGCTACGATCGATCATGGTAGTCCTTCAGATGATAAGAACGCTTCTGTGAAAAATTGGAGGCATTTGGACCTATAGTTTTTGAGTTATGATCAATCCAAGGTTGATTTTGTAGTTAGGCTGAAGCATGCATATCGATGCTTTCGTATCGATGCTCCTTCGTATCGTTCAGTTGTGCATTGATGGTGTGGAGCGAGTGTTCGGGGGAGATCCACATTTAATGCTGAGAGGCTGCTTCCTTTGGTTAGACCACGTCTTTCGTATCGATGGTAAGTTGTTCCCTTCGTATCGATGCTTGTAAGACATCTTCGTATCGATGCTTGCGCGTTGCCTTCGTATCGATGCTTGGTTGATCGATACGAAATGGATAGAAATGGGATCCATATGAAAGTGGTTGAGTAGGTGGATTATGATCGATGTCGTTGATTGATGGATACGTAGGGGATGGACGTGGAGTTGATGGATACGAAACTAACATGTTTCACATGAAACTTGATCGATCCATAACTTGAGCATACGAACTCCGATTGACCTGAAATTTGGAATGTTGCCTTTCATAGCTTTGTTTTTCGCACCATACTAATTGTAGCTCGATCTGGACTCGGACTAAGTTTGCCTGCATCCATCGTGAATCTATAGATAACCGATCTTCGGGACAGATTGTTTTCAGCCTTTAGTCAAATTCTTGGTGTCACGGCCTTGCTAAAAGGTGGGATAACAGTTTAAATGAAGGAACAAACAAAACCCACTTTGAGTCCGACCCGTTATGAAAGAATTTAATAAAATGGTTTGAAATTTTTTTTGAATGACTTTTGAATTATTTATTTAAAAGTAGAAAACTATTTTTTTTTAAAGTATGTAATATTAAAAATAGTTGGCAAAATAATTATATTTCAAATAGAATTGCTAGTTGAAATTTAAAACTGTTTAGAAAAAAGGCTTTAATAAAGATATTTCCTTTGAAATAGATAGAAAATAGAGCATATGTTAGTTCAATGATTTTTATAATTTTGTAAATTCAAAGTTTTATAATTCTTTTAAAGGGGTGGACAATAATAGGAAGTGATACTGATTTTAAATGGGGTAAAGAGAATGGAAGGGTAAGAACATCCAATAATATAGGTAGGAAGAATATTCTCATATACGGAAAATACGGAGAAAAACATCTAAAATAGGTTTCCACATAAAAAGAGTTATATCAAGAGAAGAAGAAGTCATTTAAGTAAGAGCAATTTAGGTAAAATAAATTTAAATAGCAACAACGTTAGAAAATTTAAATAGAAATAACGTTAGTAGTTTATATTAAAAATAATGTTAGTAATCTAATTGGAAGCAACATAGGAAATTAAATGCAAAATAAGGAAAAATATATATTTTTCATAGTTTTGCATATTAATTGCACGTATCTTTTAAAGTCCCCGCTCACATGCTATTAGAGCCTCCGATAAGGATGAAAGTAGAAGTAGCATGAGTAATAGAAAACAATAGGATGGAAGTGTCCTTATTTACTCTAGTTTTTATTGTTAAAATTATAAAAGATGCTTTAAAAAATTGTAAATTGCATTTTTGAGAAAAATATTTTGGTACAACAATTGTGTTTTTAAAGGAAAAACTTAGATTTGAGTTAAAAATCTCACTTTTAAAAAATAAAATCTTTGTTGTGAGAATGTTTTAAAGGAAAAGTTGATGTGAAGGAATAGGAAAGGAACTTTTTAAATTAATTGCTAACATTTTCTTTTGGACTTGATGAATAAGCTTAATTCAAAAATCCTAAATTGTAATTTTGAAAGTTACGACACCAATTATCTTCGAATTTAATAAAAAAATTCTAAGTTTGTACTTTTAAAGATAATTTTTTGGAAATTAAGTACTTCATAATTGTGAAGTTTTAAATTCTGAAAAAGTGTTGAAAACCAAACCAAAATTTTAATATGGGGTGGATGGGGATGATTGTCTAGGTAAGACGGGGTAAAAGTGTGACGACCTACAAATCCATACCCTTTGAATCGACAATAAAACACACATGTCTGACCTAAAAAGTACAGAATGACGGAAGGTCAAGGAAAAGAAGAGAGAGGGTGAGAAGAAAGAAAGAAGAAGAAACAGAAACAACACATAGAATCTCACAAATCGCAGCGGAACAATATATAATAGATAATAGTAGGATTTTATACAAAAGAATCTATAGCTATTAATATATACACAATCATCAGAGTACAACAATCAACGATCAATCTGGACAGCTATAATAACATGTCCTCACAAATACTGAATATACAGCATGACTCACACAGCGGAAATAACCAAGTACGTGGAATACGCCTGAGAATCCTCCAGCACGTCTCCTGTGCTCCATTGCATCCTAACCTGAACCTGTAATACTCGGTCTGGCCCGAGCATTATAATAAAATAACACCCAAGTCAGTCTGGAAAACCAGCGTGAGAAACACACTCAATTTTAATTTTTACTGTTATCAAAATCCTTTGGAATCAAAGGTATCTTGCAAGACCACGCCACACATAAATACAACGAGTTTTCACCTTACGATAACCAAAACATTTTATATCAAAATCATCTGATATTATAATAGTGTCTATAGAAAATAAACTATAAAATAGCTGAAATCCTTGCATCTAACATTTCAGCATATTTAGTATACAACTAAAACCATACAGGCTCGTAGTGGATATTGGATTCCATACAATGATAGGGCTACTGGGTACCGCCCACCATAGTACACCTCTAGAAAAATGTACCGAGATCGAACCTATCGATCCCTGCCAACACAAGACCGGCCTACCCCTTACTGGATAGTACCAAATATGATCATCACTAATGGGCCCCGAAATGCATACAAATGAAAGTGATGATAGATGTCCACTCTAGATGAGAGATGATCATATCCTAATGGGAGCGACCCACATAGCCTTGCTGCATCTCCCCTGTTTTAGTCACTCCCCGTTGATGAGGCTACGTTTACCTTAAGAATATCATTCATACTTGAAATGCTAACACTGCATTCCAACGACAATGTAATGATAACATTCATCCATCCAAGTTATTCTGGGTCTGAACAAACCAATCTCTTCAAGAACACTGTAACAACCCTGGTATTGGTGATTACCTAATATTGGAAATAAAATAAAATGGAGAAGATAAATTTGGTTAAAAGATGTTTATTTTAAATAAACATTGTGATTTGGGAATAAATATGGGATTAAAATTTATTAGATAAGTAATTGGTTAAATAAATTGTAAATATTGGATTATTAATTTGGAGCTAATAAATTAAATAAGTGATGTATTTCAACATTAAATTGTTGACATAAATTTAAATTGATGAAAAGAAAGTTTTAAAAACTTTATTTTGAGAATTCGGAGAGAAAATGATCATTTATTGATTTTATTTGAGTAAATGTAGTAATATTGGAAAATTTTGCCAATATTAACCTTTTATTGATTTTAAAAAGGAGAAATATGAAGTAATTATGCATTTATTAATATAAAAGAGTGAAATATGGTTTAAAAATAATATTATGATGATTAAAAAGAGTTAGAATGATTTGTTGTAATTTATTTGACAAGAAAATAATTTTTGTACAAATGTTGTATTAAAAATAGTGTTTTTGTAATAAAATAGTGTAAATTGTGTAATATTGTTGAAAAATATTTTATTTTGTTAAAATAACAATTTTAAATTACATACATTTGGTTGTGTACATTTTTCTTTGCTTTAAAATAAGAGAATTAGTGTATATGTTAATAAAAATCGGTTATAAGTGTACATTCCTTAGTAATTTTCTCTAAGTATATTTAGTCTTGGGCTATTTGGGTAAGGTTTGAATCCAAAACCCATTATCCATATCCTTCTGGTAAGAAGAAATTTACAGTACGTAGTTTTCTTCTTTCGTCATCTTCTCAAAAGTTATTTACAGTAAATATAAAATAAGAAACTATGGCCATCCTCTTGTAAATTCAGTTTCCACCCAAAATTGCTGCTAATTCAAAGAATAAATCACCAAAACAAGACAAGAGAAAGGTACACAAACAATACTATAAAAATTTCATCCAAATCCATGAGCTTGATATGAATTTGTCAGTAACCTATTTTATTTCTTTTGCATGTCTCGTTTCTAGCTTCTACAGATTACCGAGGATCATTTCCCCAACAAAAGCCATCATCTTCATCTTGAAATCGCACAAAATCTTGCTAATTTGCTAAGGTGAGTACAAGCTCACACATTGCTAGCTAAAAGTTGAAGTTCCTGTGGAAAAAATTTGCAAAATCGTTTAATGTAAAAGTTTTTTCTCTGTTAGTTGCTGATTTGAATTCCTTGTTTCTGCTTACCACTTTGAGTGGCCCTATCTTTCACTTTTCTTATCCAAATTCAATAATTTTAGATGTTCTGAAAAGCATAGACTTTTTACTAGAAGTTTCATGTTTTGAGTTTTTTGAATTTAGCTTGGTCAAAACTGTGTTTGTTTGTTGCTGTCCCGAGAGCAAAACGATAGCAATAATGATCGTTGATCTGAGAATTGTTTTGGCCGTATCTTTTGATCCATAAGTCCAATTTTGGTGATTATTTTTCTGATTTCAAGCTAAGAAAATCGCCTTCAACTTTTATGTTTTAGGTTTTTGTCAAATTTTGAAATTTACATGGTCGAAAGTTCAATCTAAGGTCGCTGTCCCGAGACCAAAATGATAGAAGTAGTGAAATTCAGATCTCAGAATTGTTTTAGCCATAACCTTTTCATTTCTTATTGGAATTCAATAATTTTTAATGTTTTGGAAAGATCAGGATATCTTTTATAACTTTCATGTTTTGTGTTTTCTCAAATTATATGTTTAAAAGAGGCAAACTGGCCAAACAAAACACAGGCCTGGGCAAAATGCCCAGGTTTCTTCCTGTGTATCTTGAATTGTTGCACCAGTTTTTGGTGCTTTCTCTTGTGTTTTCCGAGCATGGTTTTGATGCTCATTTTAGTGCAATTATTGAGAGCTTCATATCATATATGCTCTAGTATTAAATCATGTATTTTCTTGGATTGTTCGGGTATGGTTTTGATGATAAATTTTAATATAGATATTGAGTGTTGTATTATCTTATTCAAGGGATAAACCATGCTTCTTGTGATTACTTTTGGGTTGCTTCTACTATATAAAACCCCGAATTTTCACGAATCTATTTTTGGGATTTTAACGAATTTTGATGATTCATTCTGTGATGTTTTCATTGTGATTCCGAACACATGTGCACGTAATTTCAAACTATTTTTCCAAAAGTGTTTATATTCTATTTATTGTTCTAAGAAATATATTTTACATAGTGATTTCATATAAAACATGATATAATTAATATTTCTAAATTATAAAGAGATTTTCAAAGTCGATTTCTTAAATATTTTCTGAAATTTATTTCAAATCTCGATTTCGCTAAAATATATTTGCTATATAAAAAAATACACGTTTTTGCACTTTTCAGACGTATGAGAAAGAGAATTAAATGATTTAATAAAACATGTGGTATGGGACACGTGAGTTTACTTTTTCGGTTAATTCCGGACTTGTACGATCAAAACCTCTTGAGTATTGTATTTTGAGTTGATATTTGAAATTTATAATTCCTATTATAGGAATTATCCGAGTTATCCAATATTTGGCGAGTTGAGAGGTTCGAGATATCCTATTATAGGAGTAATAAATGATGAGAACCACTTATATATGTCATTTTACTCGCCGATGGGACAAGGCGAGTCTTGAGATGAGATTTCCCTTTTCGGAAATTATGGTTTATGAGAAACCACTATGAGATTTATTTGCACTTGCCAATGATATGAGGCAAGATATATGAGTATTCTGAGATTTTTGAGATTTGAGATTTTATTTTTATGATGTGGAGTTAACTAGCAGTTAGTAAATCATTTAGTACGAACGTGTGGTATGGGACGCACGTTAACACTTTTCGGGTTCCTTTCCGAGAGTTTGTGACACATCCACGAGTATGCCAATGCTATAGACCTTCGGGTCATCTGAGTTATGTGACTTCGGTCACCACGAGTTATATGACTTCAGTCACCACAAGTTATGTGACTTCGGTCACCACGAGTATGACCTTCGGGTCCATGAGTTAGGTACCTAAAATATAATAGCACTAGAAAAGAGTTTAGCATGTGCAGCATTGCTTCGGCATTGCAATTGGGGATCTGGCCAATCCGAGTTTTCTGAGATTTCTGAGTTTTATACGATTTCACCATTTTTGATATGTTTTATTGCATCGATAGCCTAGTGCTACATGAGATGTTATATATAAATGGTGATTTTGATTTCATGAGATTTGAACTCTTTTTAGAGTTCCATGAGATTCAAATTTGGGAATTTTGATGAGTTTCCCTTATGACTTTTGAATGGTTTATTGCATTTGTGTTGAATGCCTTTGAGTATGGATTTCTTATATTGAACTTAACTTATTCGTGTGACAACCCTTTATGAATCTATACTATGGCATCACAATTGAACCACACTTGTAACCTTCCTTTATAGTTAAAGGAAGAATTCCCTTATGCACTTATATTTCTCTTATCTTGTACTAATATCAAGTTCTAGATAGCCCGACTCGTGTATTTATTACTTGGGTCAGACCGAGTGGCAAGTTAGGTAGTTGGACTCTTAGCTTGCTTACCTTTTGGACTTGCTTATCTTATGGACCTTTGCTAGCCTTTTGTTTTGGGTCTTCTCCATCGTCTTTGGGATTATAACATAGTTTTTGTGTAGTAATCCTTTGAGTTGGGAACTATATGATGTATATTCTTTTGTGGGATGTATATATGTATATATCATGGTTGAATACCACTTGTGACGGGTTATATGACATTTGATGTATGGATATGTATATATATTCTGTGTTGTTGTTCTGTGACTGTGATTGTTGTAGTTATTGTATTTTGTTTCTGAATCGATCCAGTAGACACCATAGTAGTGTATTAGTTAGGAATTAAGTATGTCGAATGCTCAAGAAGAAATGAAAAAAAAATGAAAATGAGTGTAAATACCGACATACTTAGCTTTAATCTAATGCAAGACTATGAAGGTCGCCCTTAACCAACCCTATTCTCCGCATTAGCAGACAGAATTACTAAGTAATTCTCTTTGTTAATGTGGGTCTCGAGGTGGGGCATCACAAACACCGTCTTCAATATCTTTGAGATATCATAATTCGTAACGCACAAATCGGATCGAAGATGTTTTCGAATAATTAAATCTGATCCCGGTCTCTTCGAAACGATTAACGAATTTGGCCAGATTTTGATAGTCGGTTATTTAACTATCAAATTACACACATAAGCAGTCACTAGGCCCATATTTTATTAAATCTTTTCAAAACATTCATTTCAAATATCTTTACACAGATATATATTCAAATCTCTTTCAGCATTCCAACGTTTGAAAACAATTTCAAATCCTTATATCCTTAATGGGATATTTTCAAATCATATCTTACTTCAACACTTAGTGAATATTTTCCAAATTCGATTTATAATCGATTACTTAGAAAAATATCTCTATATAAATACTTTCGTCGCTAAAATATTTCCAAAACCTTTCATTTCAACACTTAGGAAAATATTATAAGTCTATTTTTCGAATCATTTCTAATATCAATACTTAGGAAATATTTCAGAACTTATCTCCTAAATTTCCGGAATTATTAATAAATTCCTTTTACAATTTCCAAAACCGATTATACCTATTTAAAATCCACACAAATAATTTATAACTTCCTTTATGAATTCAGATTCATTTTCGAAGTTCTCGTATCTAAACATTTTGGAAATTTTCTCATGTTTCCAAAATTCCGCTATACGATTTTCTCTTATAAAATCACATCCATTAAATAAAACCCGATTTACAAATCTCAAGAGTATTTATAAATAGCTTCAATCAATTTCCAAAACTCTATATTATAAAATAAGTATTTTTAAAGAATAGTAATAAAATTTCAAACCATTTTAGTGATTATTAAAGTACCAAACACTTTTAAATAGACAACGATAACAAATTTCCAATTTATAAATAAAACTAATCGATTTATAAGCTTATTTTAAAATTAGAATTCATTTCAATTAAGATAAAATATTTGAATAATCAACTTTCCGAAATATTTCAATACTAAAAACAGTTTATAAACTACACAGTTTAATAAATAAACAAAGTCTCTCTTTAAAACAAGGCTTAACTTCTCGATAAAAATTTATTTTTAAAATTCAATCATAACCATTTTACCTTATAAATCTCTCTCGATTTATCACCAATCAATTTTCATTACCAATTTCACAACTGTTTCCAATTTCTAAAACGAGATTCACTATCTCTTTCTAAACCGATTTTCATAACTCGATATAAATTCATATTGTGAATTTATATTCTCAATTCATCGAGTGATAATCACTTCACTTTATTTATACCATCGCTTATAAATTTTATAGATTCATTTCCAGTTTCACTTGTTTATAAAACAATCTCATTTATAAGATTTCATTTATAAACCAATCCCTTCATAAATTCTTTTTATTTTTCAAACCTATTTTAATTATCGATTTCGACTTCTTTTCCATATTTCAAAAATACCACTTTAAATCCATTGTTCAAATTTCCTTATATAAATTATTTTAAAATCTCTGTTTAAACATTTAACGAATAATTAAGTACAAACCCAAAATCAAATCACTGTTTTATCCAAATCAATTTTTTTTAAATAATCCAAAATTTGATATAAATATTTCCATCCTAAAATTCGATTTCAATGCCATTTAATTTTTTAGAAATACCATTAAAATCTATTTTTCCAAATTCCTTGTATAAATTAATTTCAAAAATATGTTTTTGAAAACACTTTGCAAAATGGTCAAGTGAATTCTAAACCAAATTCTTTTTTTAATTTAATTCACACTCATTCCATATTGAATATTCCAAATCAATATAAATATTTTTATTTCCACAAATCCCCCTTTTAAATTTCTTTAACAATTCAAAAATATTCTTCATGGTATTTAAAATACCAAAATAAGGCCAGTGCTACTATAGCATCCAATAAATAAAATCACACAACCATCCATAACAGATTATGCAGTCGCATCATATATCGCTATATATGAAAAACGATCAATATATGTTTGAGGAATCCAATTGGATCCCTCCAACCCGTTTCTCTGCATCCACAGATGTTATATAACATAAAATACCAATTCCGCTTCGAAGTGGGATATCGTGGTAATATAGGATCATCCGCTATTATGCAGGGCGCATAGTGTCTCATTCGCTCCAACGGCGGGAATATACCCAACTACTAATATATATACTACTATATATAATATAACATTCAACTGATAATAATAATAAATTCATCCTATAAGCCAATAAATAATTTAACATTTTAAATTAAAACCAGTAATCCAAAATGAGTGAGATTTACCCACCTTGATTTTTATTTGCAATCCATCTAAATTTTAAATTAAATTAAAATACGTTCAATTTAATCTAAAATCCCAGTTGACATCCAAAAATCTCCAAACCAATTTTGTTGTGTAGCACTCTTCGATACGAACCCGTTGCCGCTTGTTTCGTTTGATTTCGACCTCGTATGACAGTGTTACAGAATTTATATATTATAATTGACAACATCATTAACAATTTAATTAACGTAATTATCTAACCCTAATCACTTGCACCATCGCGTACGACATTCCAGCCTCCCCTCATAAATCGCGACTTCACTTCCAGGTTCGAACACGCACACGACAACACCACATCCCCAATCAACCATGCCTCCCCTCGTGCCAGCGGAGTTCGCTCCTATCGCGATGCCTCCAATCGCTACTGCCGCTCCTATCGCACACTGGCGCATGAGTCAAGAATAGTGTGACTTCGATGAACCCTAATCGCGATCCCCCCATGCTGATCTCCTCGATCGCGATGTCCACCTTCCTAGGTCACCTCGCGACTTCGTTCGATTTTTTTTCGTTTTTAATTTACTTCTGTAAACTTCCAAGAGAAAAGAGGGAAAACATGATTTTTAAAAGAAATAATGGCGGCTCGTTCAGATGTAGGGCGGCCCATATAGGGTGGCTGGGATGTAGAGGTGGACCTTTAAATGGTTATAATATTATTTAATTTCCAAAATATCTCGTTTATGGCACCTTAAAATCCCAAACCCCTATCGAGGCATGCCGCCTGGCGTTCCTAATGTTATACCCCTATTCCGAATGAAATGGAATAAGCCTCGAGGTCGAATTCGATCGTATACAGAAGATAGCTTTTTGAACCCAATTATTATATTAAATTTTCGATATTAATTTCAACGTGTTTCTATCCCGTACGGTCAAACGGTAACTCCAAGCACTATAAAATTTGAAATCTGATAATAATACATTATTACGGATCTAATGGAACTAGTTTCGTTGAATTCCAAGACTGTGCACCGGATCGCTGCTTTTACGCGTCAATTAAATCGACGATTTCAAAAATTGACAAAATCACTTGAAATTCCAGTTTAAAAACTTACTAACTCAATTCTAATTCAAATAGAATTTATATCAATATTAGAAATCGTTTCGATTCATATTCAACTCAAATTCAATTAATCACCATTTCTGTATTACGATAAATCGTTATATTTGAAATTTAAATTCATTCTATAGTTCCAACCAAAATCTTCATATTCAAAAATCAATTTATATTCCAAATCCAATATTTAAAATCAAACGATGGAAAATCTGGGCCGTTACATTTCTCCCCACTTAAAAGAATTTCGTCCTCGAAATTGCTAAGGTAGGAAAATGCTCCAAACCCATTAACTCATCAAAACCCACTTAGTTAAAACTTGATATTTCACTTTTCTAAATCCTTTAGTTCCATTAAAACAACTAATTTCTATTCTTAAATCAAAACCCTTTACTTCAATTACAATTCGGAAACAAATCTTAGTTAACAAAAATTTCCAAAAATTTTCTAATACCCTAAATTTTCGAAAATTTTAGCAGAGTCTCCCTTGTACGGAGAGCCATTTACAGTATGACAAATATGATATAAAAAATATACATCGGCTCTCATGGTCGGAAAACACAATATATATCAATATTTTATTTTCCACACGCTAAATTCGTAGGCGTACCTTATTTTAGCGTTATTAAGCGAGTTCGCTTAACTTATATGCAATTTGCACAACCAAAATCAAGCCAAATAACTCCATGTACATGTACTTACTCAAATAAAACACGTAAGTTCCAAAAACATGAAATTTAATAACATTTCATTTATTTAAATAGTTAAACACATCATTTGCATAACCCAACATGTAATACATGTATTTGTAAGCAATTCAAGGTTCTAATATTAACTTAGTTACTTTCATTCGACTTATATACCATTTGATTCACTTCCAAATGATTCACAACAATTTATTTGCATCCAATTCATATCCACACACATTATAATTATATCTATTTCAAATTGATTCTAAATCAATTTATTCACTTACCATTTATTTGCATAATTTGTTTAGTTTCATAACCTGGAAATTCTTAATAATATCACATTCATTTTACCAATTTAACACCTACATTTCATAATCAAAACATGATATAACATGTATCTTATAATGCGTAAACAAATACAAGGCTAAACATTCGATTATTCACTTCCAATCAATTTATATTCCATTTATCGAATTTCAAATAAATTACAAACAATCCATTTTATATTGAATGGCATTTCATTCCATGTTAATTCAATAATAAACCATTTCTTAAAATTATCACTTAAGGTTTATTATGAACATTCGTACCATTACTTAAGTTCATATTCAGCTTATAACTTAAATTCCTACTTGATTTAAATCAAGCAATACTCCAAAACATAATTTAATTCATTTGCACTTACTTAAAATCCAAATTTTATCAACCAATCCTTTAAACTATATTCAATTTGTTCACACTTAGGTTGAATTTCCATTGAGTTGAATTTATTTATAACTCAAGCCTTATTTTTCAAAAACCAATTTATATTTCAATATCCAATCCACAAATTAATTTATCTAATTATTTTACTCCCATTTTTCTTAACTTAAGTTAAGTTTCAATTCAAAAATCATCTCATTTAACTCGACCTGAGTTAACTTCATTTTTATAATTCAAATTCAGATTTTCATTTCTTTCAAACAAAATATTTAACCATCCTAACTTGGATTCCACTTTTCATTTCCTCAAGTTTATAAGTTATACAACTTATTATTCACAATTTCATAAATTCCATGCTGGAGTTCATTCCATTCAATAATTATAACTTATTGTTATATAACCACTTTACTATTCAAAATTATATTCACTTAAATTTGATATCATTTCCAATCCAATTCAACTTTTTTTAACTTACCTTAAGTTAAATTCAATTCATTTTATTCATTTAACTTACTCAAGTTAAATTTCAATTCCAAACTTCAATGCTCCATATTTTCCTTTCTTCTATACCATTTTCACAATTATAAGTTCAAAAACTTATTTTCTTCTGGTTTCACAAAGCATATAGTTGAGAAATTTCTAGAATTCAAACACCCGGTTTCATTTCAAATCATTTTGAAATCCCATATATAAATATGTATTCCTTTATGTATATCAAATCTTACCTTTGGAATTTTTAAATCAAAACCTGATTTTTACCGAAATATTCTAAAGCCAAATAAGCACAGTAGCAATCTGTCACTTAGAAACTCGAAAATGGATACTAATGATGCTGCGTAGTCATCACCAGGATTATTTTCCAACGACCAAAGTGAGTTTAGTGCTTTTATCACCTTAAAAATCCACTTTAAACAATTTCCATTTAGAAATATTCCAAATAATATTACTATTATTCATTTCAAAAATCTTTGGAAAACATTTCCAAAAATCTCTTGGATTTAATTTCCAACTTTTGATTTGAATCAATTTTAATTCTAACTCATGTGTATAACCCATTCTTATGTTGTTTCAATTTTGGTTATATAAACCATTTTAAATTTTATAATCTTGTTTAGATTATAATATTATCAACCAAACACACCAATCATACTATAATTATTTTAGAAAATTATTTCTTTTATATCAAAATATAATTTGGGTAAAATTATTTCATTTACCTACTTTAAAAACAATACTATGTCGATTTAACTTGTTCAGAGTTTAGAAACCCCTATCAATACAGTTGTCTAGACCGTACCGACCAGAATTCATAAACACTCAGCCGATAAGTCAACACAATATAAAACAATTTACATTCACTAACGAATACGCGCTCATATCTATAAAACACTTAAACTCATTCTAGAGTACTATTGACCCTATCTATAATGAGTAATCCCCACCAAAGCCAAGGTTCTCGCTTAACCTTGCACTCTGATACCAAGTGTGACGACCCGCAAATCCATACCCTTTGAATTGACAATAAACCACACATGTCTGACCCAAAAAGCACAGAATGTCGGAAGGTCAAGGAAAAAAAGAGAGAGGGTGAGAAGAAAGAAAGAAGAAGAAACAGGAACAACACATAGAATCTCACAAATCGCAGCGGAACAATATATAATAGATAATAGCAGATTTTTATACAAAAGAATCTGTAGCTATTAATATACATACAATCATCAGAGTACAACAATCAATAATCAATCTGGACAGTTATAATAACGTGTCCTCACAAATACTGAATATATAGCATGACTCACACAGCGGAAATATCAAGTACGTGGAATACGCCTGAGAATCCTCTAGCACGTCTCCTGTGCTCCATAGCATACTAACCTGAACCTGTAATACTCGGCCTGATCCAAGCATTATAATAAAATAACACCCGAGTCAGTCTGGAAAATCAGCATGAGAAACACACTCAATTTGAATTTTTACTGTTATCAAAATCCTTTGCAATCAAAGGTATCTCGTAAGACCAAGCCACACATAAATATTACGGGTTTTTACCTTACGATAACCAAAACATTTTATATCAAAATCATCTGATATTATAATAGTGTCTATATAAAATAAACTATAAAATAGTTGAAATGCTTGCATCTCACGTTTCAGCATATTTAGTGTACAACTAAAACCGTACAGGCTCGTAGTGGATATTGGATGTCATACAATGACAGTGCTGCTGGGGAACCGCCCGTCGCAGTACACCTCTAGAAAAATGTACCGAGATTGAACATATCGATCCCTGCCAACACAAGACCGGCCCACCCCTTACTGGATAGTACCGAATATGATCATCACTAATGGGCCCCGAAAAGCATACAAATGAAAGTGATGATAGATGCCCACTCTAGATGAGAGATGATCATACCCTAATTGGAGCGACCTACATAGCCTTGCTGCATCTCCCATGTTTTAGTCGTTCCCGGTTGATGAGGCTTGAGGCTACGTTTACCTTAAGAATAACATTCATACTTGGAATGCTAACACTGCCTTCCAACGACAATGCAATGATAGCATTCATCCATCCAAGTTGTTCTGGGTCTGAACAAACCAATCTCTTCAAGAACACCGTCTTCAATATCTTCGAGATATCACAATTCATAACGCACAAATCAGATCGAAGTGGTTTACGAATAATTAAATCCGATCCCGGTCTCTTCGAAACGATTAACGAATTTGGCCAGATTTTGATAGTCGGTTATTTAACTATCAAATTAAATACATAAGCAGTCACTAGGCCCATATTTTATTAAATCTTTTCAAAACATTCATTTCAAATATCTTTACATAGATATATATTCAAATCTCTTTCAGCATCCAACGTTTGAAAACAATTTCAAATCCTTATATCCTTAACGGGATATTTTCAAATCATATCTTACTTCAACACTTAGTGAATATTTTCAAAATTTGATTTATAATCCATTACTTAGAAAAATATCTCTATATAAATACTTTCGTTGCAAAAATATTCCCAAAACCTTTCATTTCAACACTTGGGAAAATATTATATGTCTATTTTTCGAAATCATTTCTAATATAATTATTTAGGAAATATTTCATAACTTATCTCCTAAATTTTCGAAATTATTAATAAATTCCTTTTACAATTTCCAAAACCGATTATACTTACTTAAAATCCCCACTAACAATTTATAACTTCCTTTATGAATTCAGATTCATTTTCGAAGTTCTCGTACCTAAACATTTTGGAAATTTTCTCAAGTTTCCAAAATTCCGATATATGATTTTCTCTTATAAAATCACATCCATTAAATAAAACCCAATTTACAAATCTCAAGAGTATTTATAAATAACTTCAATCAATTTCCAAAACTTTATATTATAAAATAAGTATTTTTAAAGAATAGTAATAAAATTTCAAACCATTTTAGTGATTATTAAAGTACCAAACACTTTTAAATAGACAACGATAACAAATTTCCAATTTATAAATAAAACTAATCGATTTACAAGCTTGTTTTAAAATTAGAATTCATTTCAATTAAGATTAAATATTTGAATAATCAACTTTTCAAAATATTTCAATACTAAAAACAGTTTTTAAACTATACAGTTTATTAAATAAATAAAGTCTCTTTTTAAAACAAGGCTTAACTTCTCGATATAAATTTATTTTTAAAATTCAATCATAACCATTTTACCTTATAAATCTCTCTCGATTTATCACCAATCGATTTTCATTACCAATTTCACAACTATTTCCAATTTCCAAAACGAGTTTCGCTATCTCTTTCTAAACCGATTTTCATAACTCGATATAAATTCATATTGTTAATTTATATTCTCAATTAATCGAGTGATAATCACTTTACTTTATTTATACCATCGTTTATAAATTTTATAAATTCATTTCCAGTTTCACTTGTTTATAACACAATCTCATTTATAAGATTTCATTTATAAACCCATCCCTTCATAAATCCTTTTTATTTTTCAAACCTATTTTAAATATCGATTTCGACTTCTTTTCCGTATTTCAAAAATACCACTTTAAATCCATTGTTCAAATTTCCTTATATAAATTATTTTAAAATCTCTATTTAAACATTTAACGAATAATAAGTACAAATCCAAAATTAAATCATTGTTTTATCCAAATCAATTTTTTTTAAATAATCCAAAATTCGATATAAATATTTCCATCCAAAAATTCGATTTCACTTCCATTTAAAATTTTAAAAATATCATTAAAATCTAATTTTCCAAATTCCTTGTATAAATTAATTTCAAAAATATTTATTTGAAAACACTTTGCAAAATAGTCAAGTGAATTCCAAACCAAATTCTTTGTTTTATTTAATTCACACTCATTCCATATCGAATATTCCAAATCGATATAAATATTTTTATTTCCACAAATCCCCTTTAAATTTCTTTTTAAAATTCAAAAATATTCTTCATGTTATTTAAATACCAAAATAAGGCCAGTGCTACTATAGCATCGAATAAATCAAATTACACAACCATCCATAACAGATTATTTAATCACATCATATATCGCTATATATGAAAAACAATAAATATATTTTTGTGGAATTCAGTTGGATCCCTCCAACCTGTTTTCCTACATCCACAGATATTAAATGACATAAAATACCAATCCCGTTTTGAGGTGGGATATCGCGGTAATATAGGGTCATCCGCTATTATGCGGGACACATAGTGTCTCATCCGCTCCAACGGCGGGAATATACCCAACTACTAATATATATACTACTATATATAATATAACATTCAACTGATAATAATAATAAATTAATCCAATCAGCCAATAAATAATTTAACATTTTAAATTAAAACGAGCAATCCAAAATGAGTGAGATTTACCCACCTTGATTTTTAATTTGCAATCCATCTAAATTTTAAATTAAATTGAACTATGTTCAATTTAATCTAAAATCCCAATTGACTTCCAAAAATCTCCAAACCAATTTTGTTGCATAGCACTTGTCGATACGAATCCGTTGCCGCTTGTTTCGTTTGATTTCGACCTCGTACGACAGAGTTACACAGTTTATAAATTAACGATTTATATATTATAATTGACAACATCATTAACAATTTAATTAACGTAATTATCTAACCCTAATCACTTACACCATCGCGTACGACATTCTTGCCTCCCCCAGAAATCGTGACTTCACTTCCAGGTTCGAACACGCACACGATAATGCCACATCCCCAATCAACCGCGCCTCCCCTCGTGCCACCGGAGTTCACTCCTATCGCGACACCTACAATCGCCACTGCCGCTTCTGTCATGCACACATGCACAAGTCGAGAACAACGTGACATCGATGAACCTTAATCGTGATACCCCACATGCTGTTCTCCTCGATCGCGATGTCCACCTTCCCAGGTCGCCTCGCGACTTCGTTTGATTTTTTTCTTTTATAATTTACTTCCGTAAACTTCCAGGAGAAAAGAGGGAAAACACAATTTTTAAAAGAAATGAAGGTGGCTCGTTCAGATGTAGGGTGGCCCATATAGGGTGGCTAGGATGTAGAGGTTGACCTTTAAATGGTTATAATAAAATATCTCGTTTATGACACCTTAAAATCTCGAGCCCCTATCGAGGCCTGCTGCCTGGCGTTCCTAATGTTATACCCCTATTCCGAACGAAATGGAACAAGTCTTGTGGTCTAATTCGATCGTATGCAGAAGATAGCTTTTTGAACCCAATTATTATATTAAATTTTCGATATTAATTTCAACGCGTTTCTATCCCGTACGACCAAACGGTAACTCCAAACGCTACGAAATTTGAAATTCGATAATAATACATTATTATGGATCCAATGGAACTAGTTTCGTCGAATTCCGAGACTGTGCCCCGGATCGCTATTTTTACACGTCGGTTAAATCAACGATTTCAAAAATTGACGAAATCACTTGAAATTCCAGTTTTAAAAACTTACTAACTCAATTCTAATTCAAATAGAATTTATATCAACATTGGAAATCGTTTTGATTCATATTCAACTCAAATTCAATTATTCACCATTTACGTATTACGATAAATCGTTATATTTGAAATTTAATTTCATTCTATAATTCCAACCAAAATCTTCATATTCAAAAATCAATTTATATTCCAAATCTAATATTTAAAACCATTTAAATATTCAAAATCAAACGAAGGAAAATCCGGGTCGTTATAAAAAGTCAAGGTTATGAGTAGAATAACTCTGAATGCTCATAGAATAGCAATACTAAACCCCCGTTGGATATAACGAATATTAGTTTGAGCCTAGGAATGTTTCATTAAAATGTGTGAAGAGCATAAAGAAGAACCCATAAATAAATAGAAATGATATCAAAGTACATTTTTTGCAAGTTCTAATGTATACCCACATGAAAAATAATAATAAAGAAAGCATATATTGTAATAATATATGTAAATTATAAGGGTGAATATGCTAAATATCAAAGGACATTATTGTAAACTTTACTGCATATAGAGTCTATAAATAGAGAGCTCATTTTATTATATTATAGATCTGAATAAATAAAAATGCCTTCTTTCTCTTTCTATAACAACGTCTATTCTTTTTTAGTAATCTTGTTTATTTGTAAAATGTTATCAACACGATCTCAAAATGGTAAGTAAATTTTAAAATCTCATTCTATAGATTATCTTTTCAGATCTCATTCTACAGATCTTATCTTTTCAGATCTCATTCTATCATAGATCTCATTTCATTGTACATCTTATTATTAGTATTATTATTAGTTCTTATTCTTTAGATCTCATTATATTGTAGATCTTAATACCATGCTCAAATGATTTATCTTGAAGATTCTGTACATGTTTTTTTAAAAAATTGTTGAACTACTGATTTTCTAATTTTGGGTTCGAATTGATTTAAAACTTGCTTATTTTTATATGCTATTTTAATGCTTTGTTATAATTTACCACCGCGGTTCAGTTTTGCTATTTAGTTTTTTTTGTTTTGTTTTGCGATTTATTGTAATATTAATAGTCATAAGCTTAATTTGAAGATGAAGCAAAGTATATATTTTGAACTCATTAACTGAGATCTATGTCAGGATTCTGATATTTGTATCAGCAATTAAGATAGCTGTTCATATAGTTGTTTCTTTTAACATTGGCGAAGTAGTGAATACAAAGTTTTTTTGGGTGAAATGATGGCAAATTATTCTTTTATATACATATAATGCTATATCTGTTTAAAGGCCACATATAACATTGTCATAACTTTTCTATTTTGACTGTCTTGAAATACTAAACTAGTATGAATTAAATATTAGATTGATATATTGCTACTTCATGGTATGTTTCCATTTAGCTACAAGACATTTGTATTGTACTTTTACATTGATTGAAGAGGTTGTAACAACCTGGATTTTTCGTCGTTCGATTTTGAATATTTAAATGGTTTAAATATTGGATTTGGAATTATAATTTAGTTAGTAAGATTTTAAAACTAGATTTTCAAGCGATTTCGTAAATTTTGGAAATCGTCGATTTAATCGACGCGTTAAAATAGCGGCCTATGGCACAGTCTCGGATTTGACGAAACCAGTTCCATTGGATGCATAATAATGTATTATTATCGAATTTCAAATTTTGTAGCTTTTGGAGTTATCGTTTGATCGTACAGGATATAAACGCACTGAAATTTTTATTGAAAATTCAATATAATAATCGAGTCCAAAAGCTAAGTTCTCCATACGATTGAATTAGGACTCGAAACTTATTCCAATGCGTTTGGAATAAGGGCATGACATTATAAACACTCGGTGGCACGCCTCGATAGGGGTTCGAGATTTTGAGTTGCGTAGATCGAGATATTTTGAAAAAAAATTAAAAAAATTTATTTTTATTTGATTGGACTGGGCTGTCTCTTCTTTCACCTCAGTCATGGTACCTTTTCAAACATGCCTTCTCTCAATCTCCTTTAAATCACGAACCCGTCCCTTCTTTTACTTTCAGCTTATTACGCACGAAAATCTCATTCCTCAAATCAAAAAAAAGTCTCAGAAACAATTTAACTCGGATCAAAAAGAAAATCACGAATCCTTCCTCAATTCAAAATTGCATTTATCTTCCTCCTTCCCTGTAACGACCCAAAATTTTCGATCGCGAAAATTCAGATAGTTAGGAAAAGAAGAAAGAGATAGAAGAAGAAGAAACAGAAACACAACACTGATTCTCACAAATCGCAGCGGATCAAAATATAATATCAAATAATATCAGTTTACAAAGAATACTGTATCATTCAAATACATTTATAATACATCAGAGTTACTCTCATACTCAAACACTGGACATATACAAATCGCATGTCTCAGATAAACAGAAATAATATCATAGCGGAAATACTCCATACGTTCCTGCCATCCAGCTCGTCCCCTGAGCTCCAGAACGTCCTTACCTGAAAATCTGTAATACTCGGTCTGACCCGAGCATTACATTAAAGTAACACCCGAGTCAGGCGGGAAACCAGCGTGAGTAAGCCCATATATCTTGAAATATCAAGCTATATAAATTATGAATTACCAGGGTAACTCGTACCCTTTTTACGAGTTCTTACTTATTATACTCACAACAGTTCTCAGGATTAAATGTCCAGGTTACTTAACTTATTTTATTCCAGCCTGATTAATCTCACATATCCAGTTTATAAGGAAATTTAGATTACTATTCGAAGTGGTTTCAGGTATTTTCTGATACCCGACCCCGGACTCTTCGAATCCAATATCATCTTAAAAACAAAGCTGTTTAAGTTTAAATAATTCCATTTATGTTCAGAATTACATACTTACATTGCCATTTTATCACAGATAGACAAACCATATTATCACAGTTCAACCCAAACATAACATATCATATAACATCACAAATCAGATAATCCCATGCATTCAATCATTCATAAGCAAGATTAATTGGTCACACCATTTCTAACTAATTTGAATAAATTAAATTAATTTCTTCAATCACTTTTAATCCTGCTTACTTAACATAAATTAATTACAACCTATTAATTAATCATCCCTTACTTATCCCCTTTAATTACATTAAGTAATTAGCCTTTAATTAATTACACAAATTAATTATTCTTTAACCATTCACATTAATTAACCTTTAATTACTCTCATAAATTAATTAACTGTAATTAATTACATTGATCTTTAATTAATTACATTAATTAAATATTCGTAAATTACTTATATTGATTAATTACCTTTTAATTAATCACATTCATAAATTAGCTAACCCTTTAATTAATTATCTTAATTAATCAATTCTTTAATCAATTACTGACGCAGCGGATTAACAAAAACTAGGTAGATCGATGAAAGTAGCAATCGGTGGATTGATGAATACTGAAATGCCCAAATTCGTTGATCCGAAGATACCGAATTCTAGCTATCTTTGACACGTTGATCGCGCACGATACCGTGAAGGAGATCTTCAATTCTTCGAGCGTTGATCAAGCGCACTTGATTCCGCGAATCGGCTTCAACGATCGAAGATTCGAGCGCACTCGAATGTCGAAGGTGGAGATAGGAGATTACACTCAACTACCAATTTAATTGAAAGCACAAAGCTAACAAACGAAAATTTTGTTCAAAATCAACAACAAAATGTACAACACACTCCCTATTTATAGCAGTTTCACCCTGACCCTTAAGTCGTATACGACTTACGACTCAACTAGGTCGTCAACGACTTAACGGCTCAGCAGTTCTACCGACTCAACATAACCCGTACATGACCCTGAAACACACAGCGCCTCGACGCAGACGACATACGACTCAAACAAGGTCGTTAACGACCTAAAATACCCGATACAACACACACATCTTTACAACACTTAGGTCGTATATGACCTAACTACTCTCACTACTTAAGAAAATACACATATATTACAATGTCACGACATACGACCTAAAACATAACGACTTAACAATGCTCGCGAGTTACGACCTAAACAACAAACGACTTAACCCTTCAGTGATAAAAGCTTCTTCAGCAGCTTAGTTAGGTCGTAACCCGTTCATCCCGGTAGATCATAACTCGTTCGCGATTTAAGGAAGCCGTGCGACTTAGACCCCGCGAACCTTTATTCGAGCGACTTAAGAGATTGGAGGCGTTAGGTTGTTTGGATGCTTTAGACTCCCCCTCGTTAGGTCGTGAGCGACCTAAGGCTTCTTCACTAGGTCGTGAACGACCTAAGGCTCCGTCACTAAGTCGTGAACGACCTAGGCCTTGTGAATTCGTAGCTTGCACTGCTTCGATTCTGGCCTGAGCTGCATCAATTACACTAAGAAATAAAACCTTAATTACTCCCATTAAGTAATTACCTTTTATTTACTTCCATTAAGTAATCATCCATTAATTACTAATTTAACTAATCCCTAATTACAAATTCGTTAATCCATAATTACTAATTTAATTAAATCCTTAATTTACTCAAGGCCTTAATTATATTTTAGATGAACCATTTATCCCGATCAAATTCTTAATTACTTCATTTAAATTGCATTTGGAAAATATTTCAAATCAAAATAATAAATCTTAAAACATTTTACTTAAAATTTAAATATCTAAACATGTTTGATAATTTCTCGCTACCCTTTTGCTTTTGAAATCACTTCAACATTTGCTTTGAAAACTTGAACTTATACACTTCGTCTACTTAAAAACATGGCTAACATAAAAGAAATCGAGCCTACAGCAGATATACCCGAGCTACGACTTGAGCTAACCACTCATCTTTCAAAACACGAGATTACTTCGAGCCGAAACCCATCTTCCCCGATGCCTCAACAATCACAACGAGCACCAGACACCACGAACTCGTACACGGAAATCTGGTGCACATGCACCGATCGCCGGCGATGCTTCGGCATCCACTACCACCACCAACAAGTCCTCGCTGGCTCCCTCAAGCCATCAGATCATCCCAATTCTTCGATCGAGCATGAAATTAAAATCGAACCCATCAGAACCCACTGAACCAAACTCCCCGACCAAGCAACCCCTCATCTCGACGGCTCCGACCACCATAGGGCAAGAAATTCCACCCATGGCTTCGTCAATGACCTACGCTCCTGATTTCCCACCCGCGATCCATTCCAGTTCTCAAATGACCTCGCGATTTCCTTTATTACAACGTTGAAAAAACAGGCGAGTTAAACCCTAGTTCACCAACGTCCAATCACCACGGCATTCTATCCTTCCGAGTATTTTTCCCGATATCCCCTCCTCACGAGCTCCCTTCAGTGTCACTCGCGACACTCACTTTCCCCTAGATCACCAGAAACCGACGAACACACGAACTCTGTTTTACTTGCGATAACTCGACAACCCTAGCCTAAAAATCTTGAAAACAAAAATCAAAAATCACCATTTTACAAAATGAATTAGTTTATATGATCAAAGCTCGAAAATTTAAGAATCAAATTTTCGATTTGAACTCAATTCTTACTGACATATATTATTTCCAACAAATCTTTCCGTTAATTTTCTTAGTAATATTTTTATAAATCAAATTTAGTTGTTACTATATTTTACTTTTAAGGATCATAACCTAAGATTGAACATACATAGAGGAATTGAGTTGATTTGGATATGCATGTGCCAGTTATTCATATAGAGACTTATATACATATACATTCATACAAGCATGTATAGAAAAACATATTTATATATACATAACCACATAAATTTATCCATGCGATCACTTACTTCAATTTGTTGATCACAAGCACAATCATATAACTGATTAAAATAATTGATTGTTTACTCACCTTATTAAAACAAAGGCCTAGAATCTGGAAAGAATATTGGAAACTGGAAACTGCTGCCTTGCTCTATTGAAGATGAGTTGCTATGATTTTGATCTTCTCTGCCTTGTTGTTTTTATTTTGCTTTAAGTTGGAATAGTAGTTTGTATTATTATTTTCTTCAGTTGATCGAATGAGTGAAAAAAATAGAGTAGGGTATATAGAGAAGAATCAAGCTTACAGGGTAAGCTAAAGTGGCTGAACCCTTGTGTACAGGCTTGCATTCTCCTTCTTTCATTTATTATATTTTTTTTTCTTTTTTCTTTGACCAGGCAAACATTTTGTGAACACTGAAATGATTTTCAACAATTCGAAATGACCTAATGTTGTGCTAGCATTAAATGCAAATGTCCTTCATGTTTACATCCATATCCCATTTTATCTATGTTCATAGATTTTTTTTTATTCTTTCCTTGCCTTACATATCTACTTCACATGCAACATATATTCTTTTGCCTAGTTTTGTTTTTATACTTTATGTGCTCAATATAAAATTGTTTTAATTACTTGTATTGGTTTAACTCATGTTGCATATGCACAAATAATTACTACACTTTTATTTCTATTTTTTACTTTATATAATTGTTTTAAATTTAAGTTATCGATACTTAATCTATATTCTTGTATACATATACTTATTTATACTTATATTTAGTATTGATAAGATTGATTTTATTCCAAGCATTATTACTAGATTACATCCATATTTATTTATTTCAAATGTTAATAAAGTAGATCTTTATTTTAATTTAATGTGAATAAGATAGATTTTAATTTAAATATTTTTTTTTGGAAGACTTCATTTTAAATTTCAAATCATAATTTTCTTCACAATACATATATATAAATAAATGGTAAATGTCCAAAAGTCTTATTCATTTTCAAAATGATAAGTTTGTATTTTATTTAATTAGATTAGATGCTTATAAAAAAAATTGCCAAAACCCCGGTGTCACATTCCTCCCCCCTTTGAATCTTTTCGTCCTCGAAAAGGAACGAAGCAAAATTTATGAAAATGCTTAAAATCAGATAAATTTTCTTTGATCATTTTTAAAAATACTTTAAAAATCTATATAATATTACTAAAATAGTTTTTATAAAAATACTTTTATAGCTTAATGTCTCAACAAGTCCATCCTTGTTCTCATAGAAATTCGGTCATACGTTGATCAGGCGTAGGACTGAAAATCTATAAATACTTGGTAAACCCGTTTTCAATACCCGGTGAAATTACTTGAAAAATAATTTTATTGAAAATATATAAAACAGTTTTGAAAATAGAGAAAATATCTTTGGTGAGAATGCTCTGGAAATCATCACCCCCATCCATGGTCGTAGTTAACCCGATGGTTACGTTGCCATCCCGGCAAAATCCATATAACTGTAGGCCTCCGCGCCCCTCGATTACACCATGGAACCCACTATTGATCGCAGTTATACCCGTGCTTTACGTTGCATCACAGCAAAAACCCATATAACCGTAGGCATCAGCGCCCTCGAATTTCGCTGCCAAAAGAATGAAACTCCTCCACTCGACCATAGATCGCAGTCTACCGATGTTACGTTGCCATCCCGGCAAAATCAAGTGTAGACTGTTGGCACTCATCCTCCACACGATTTTCGCTATGGTCCACACAGTAGATCGCAGGGACATCGAGTTACACTGTCGTCACAGCATAACCCAAATGCCCATATAGGCATCAGCACCCTCGACTTTCGCTACCCAATAATCCCCAGGAACTAGTTTGTCCGGACTCCTCACAGGATCAACTTTAGAACCCCCCTAGGGCTCAAGGCAGTACCATCTTGTGGCACTCCTGAGAAGTTCATTCAAGGGAGCGCCTTTTTCCCCAGAGCCACTTCAAAACACTTTATACTATACACATATAGTATTTTCCAAATCATACACCTAGTATGAATTTCATATAAATCTCCTTTCTCAAAATCGATTATCCCAAAATCGATAATTCACAAACTAGGCTTTCCAAATTCCAAATTTGATTTTCCTCAAAAATCAAAAGCCTTTCCAAAATTCAAAGGTTCCAAAAACTTTTCCTCAAAATAATTTTCGCAAAATCCTTTATATATACATATATATAATAACCTTGGGAAATTTTTGAATCACTTTATACTTGTATAAATCCACTTTTATACTTCAAATACAGTCAAAACCCTTTTCTTTAGGCAATAGATTCAACAAGGGAAGTTTACCATATATAACAAAGATATATAACTTCGTTCATTCCAAATCAAATAATCAAATTTGATTACTCTTTTATAAAGTTAGTAACCACATTACCTTTCTTCATAAAGTGAATCTTAAATCATAGAAATTTCCAATTTCCATTTTACCTCATCATATATTCCATAAAATATACTTTTCATTTCAAAAACCATATTACAGTTCTTATCTCCTATTTCAATATCAATCTCATACAAACCCGTACGATGTAAACATATCATCCGTACGCTATATCAATCTGATCACTCACTCGATCACACAATTTCACTTCCGAACTAGTATTTTTCACCCGACTTCCTAGTGCGGACTCAGATCTGGTTTCTTGATCAGTAACCGTCATTCTCCTTGCATAGTCACAACTATGATAGAGAATATCCAGGTTCGCCGTCGAAAATCGAACGAAAAATCCCAACTCGGATGGATAATACTATCTCGAAATTCTATGCTCAAATCTGGATCAAATCGCTATGCGAATAGAATAATATACGTACATCCTACGTATTTATCTTCATTAATTATCAGTTAAATCAATTTCCTTTCTATTCACCCTCACTTTGATTTTATTTACTTATTCCCATTTGCCTTAATCCCCATTTAGATTATCACTTCAATTCTTATCTCAGTTGGGTATTTAACCAATAACAATTTGAACCCCGACCAATTTATATTTAGAAAATAGCTTTAAAAATTTTAAAAATAGATAAGTAGTTGAAAAATAATTATTAGTTTGTAAAATAGCTATAAAATAGTTAAGTGATTATAAAATAGTTGGAAAATAATCAAATAGTTATAGAAATTTTAAATAATTGCAAAATAGTTGTAAAACAGTAATCAGTTATAAAGTAGTAGAAAAATAGTAATTAGTTTATAAAACAGTTGTAAAATTGTTAAATAGTTCCAAAAGTAATTGTAAAACAAGTTTAAGATAGTTTTAGGTTTTAAAAAGAAAAGTTGTATGGTAAATAGTTTGGAAAATAGATTTATATTAAAACAATTTATTTTGAAAATAGTCAAGAGTCAAACTGTTCAATTCCCCATCAATTCAATTTAAATTTCAACTTCCATTTAAATTGACTCACTTCTAATTTGAATAACTTCAATTTCCCTTGAACTTGATTTATCCCCAATTCAAGTTGAATTAACCTCAATTTCTTTCCAAATTCAAATCAAATTCCATTTGATTTTAAACATATTCACTTCAATTACAATTTCAAATTATTCCAATTAATTTAGACTAATTCAAATTGAATCCACTTCAATTTCAAATCATCTCAATTTCTATATGAATTAATCCCAATTCCATTTGAATTTGAACTCATTCAATCTTCAATTTTATTTCAAATTAATCCAATTCAAATTTTCCATTTGAATTTTATACTTATCCATCTTCAATTCTAGTTAATTCAAACTAAATTCAATTTGAACTAATGCAATTTAAATCTCAACTTTACCATCTCAAATTATATAAATTCGAGTTAAATTTTTTCAAATGTTGATTTAACCCCTTAAATCAAATTAACCTTTATTTTTAAATCAATAATCCCAATCTTTAAACAATTTAATTCTGAGGCATATTCTCAAAATTCCATTTTAAATTATCTTTATTTAACATATTTCAAAACTCAAAACAATTAAATCTTCAGATTCTAATTTATTTTCCATTTTTAAAACCAATTCTCAGTTTCATATATTATTTATAATAATGGAATGATATCAGGATAAATAAACATCCAAATTTATCCAAACACCCATTTTTAATTTCCAAATCTCAAACCCATTTTGAGATCACTCATAACTTCCCATTTAAACCAATAATTTAACTTCCCTAAGTTAATTCTCAATTTCATCTTGAAATTTTCAATTCAGGTTACTTGTTAACTTATTTAACTTTCCCAAAGTTAAATTCAATTTAATTTCATTAACCTTACCCAATTTGAATTCCCATTTCTAATTTTAACCTTTACGTTAATAATCTTATAAGTCCAAAAATTTATCACCTTGGGCATTACATCTCATTCCAAATTTAAAACTCAACATTTAGAGTTTATTTTGAACCATCTTTGATATTATGAATATTCCTCATATATACATATTATTTCATTTGTACACCAAGAAACACTTTCAATTTTAAACCGTTTTTGGTTCCAATTCAAAACAATTTCCTTTTATAATTTCCAAAATAACTCTTGTTTTAAAACAGGATTCTTATGTTCAGAATATCCTGAATAATATTATTTATCATATCTTTTAATATTTTGAAACACTCCCAAAATTTTCTGGACTTTAGATTCTTAAACTTCACAATCTAGATCATCTTCAGTTCCAATTTATAAGTCATACTTATCTAAAACATTTCATTTTGCTTACTCATTAATTCACATCTTATTATTAAACACAACAATCATTTATGATAAAAACCAAGATTATCATATCTGGAAACCAATTCATTATTATCTTATTCTGAAACTTTTCTCCAAATTCAAGATTTAATTTCAGTTTGAATCCATTTCAAACTTACCTTTATTTAATTTCAATTTGGTTATATTTTTATTACCTCTTAATTTAATTCCAATAATTTTTAACAACCAATTTCCTTAACATTTATTATTAAGAGATATTGCTTTATATATATCAAAATATATTCTTATATAAAATCATTTAAAATCTTTATATATGAAAATAACAAGCATGCTCTCATATATATATACACACTCAACTCATTCTAGGGTACCATCGACCCTATACTTAATGAGTATCCCTCACCAGAGCCAAGGTTCTCGCTTAACCTTTCAGCTCTGATACCAACTGTAACGACCCAAAATTTTCGATCGCGAAAATTCCAAATAGTTAGGAAAAGAAGAAAGAGATAGAAGAAGAAGAAACAGAAACACAGCACTGATTCTCACAAATCGCAGCGGATCAAAATATAATATCAAATAATATCAGTTTACAAAGAATACTGTATCAGTCAAATACATTTATAATACATCAGAGTTACTCTCATACCCAAACACTGGACATATACAAATCGCATGTCTCAGATAAACAGAAATAATATCACAACGGAAACACTCCATACGTTCCTGCCATCCGGCTCATCTCCTAAGCTCCAGAACGTCCTTACCTGAAAATCTGTAATACTCGGTCTGACCCGAGCATTACATTAAAGTAACACCTGAGTCAGGCTGGAAACCAGCGTGAGTAAACCCATATATCTTGAAATATCAAGCTATATAAATTATGAATTACCAGGGTAACTCGTACCCTTTTTATGAGTTCTTACTTATTATACTCATAATAGTTCTCAGGATTAAATGTCCAGGTTACTTAACTTATTTTATTCCAGCCTGATTAATCTCACATATCCAATTTATAATGAAATTTAGATTACTATTCGAAGTGGTTTTGGGTATTTTCTGATACCCGACCCCGGACTCTTCGAATCTAATATCATCTTAAAAACAAAGCTGTTTAAGTTTAAATAATTCCATTTATGTTCAGAATTACATACTTACATTGCCATTTTATCACAGATAGACAAACCATATTATCACAGTTCAACCCAAACATAACATATCATATAACATCACAAATCAGATAATCCCATGCATTCAATCATTCATAAGCAAGATTAATTGGTCACACCATTTCTAATTAATTTGAATAAATTAAATTAATTTCTTCAATCACTTTTAATCCTGCTTACTTAACATAAATTAATTACAACCTATTAATTAATCATCCCTTACTTATCCCCTTTAATTACATTAAGTAATTAGCCTTTAATTAATTACACAAATTAATTATTCTTTAACCATTCACATTAATTAACCTTTAATTACTCTCATAAATTAATTAACTGTAATTAATTACATTGATCTTTAATTAATTACATTAATTAAATATTCGCAAATTACTTATATTGATTAATTACCTTTTAATTAATCACATTCATAAATTAGCTAACCCTTTAATTAATTATCTTAATTAATCAATTCATTAATAAATTACACCAAGAAATAAAACCTTAATTACTCCCATTAAGTAATTACCTTTTATTTACTTCCATTAAGTAATCATCCATTAATTACTAATTTAACTAATCCCTAATTAAAAATTCATTAATCCATAATTACTAATTTAATTAAATCCTTAATTTACTCAAGACCTTAATTATATTTTAGATGAACCATTTATCCCGATCAAATTCTTAATTACTTCCTTTAAATTGCATTTGGAAAATATTTCAAATCAAAATAATAAATCTTAAAACATTTTACTTAAAGTTTAAATATCGAAACATGTTTGATAATTTCTCGCTACCCTTTTGCTTTTGAAATCACTTCAACATTTGCTTTGAAAACTTGAACTTATACACTTCGTCTACTTAAAAACATGGCTAACATAAAAGAATTCGAGCCTACAGCAGATATACCCGAGCTACGACTCGAGCTAACCACTCATCTTTCAAAACACGAGATTACTTCGAGCCGAAACCCATCTTCCCCGATGCCTCACCAATCACAGCGAACACCAGATACCACGAACTCGTACACGGAAATCTGGTGCACATGAACCGATCGCCGGCGATGCTTCGGCATCCACTACCACCATCAACAAGTCCTCGCTGGCTCCCTCAAGCCATCAGATCATCCCAATTCTTCAATTGAGCATGAAATTAAAATCGAACCCATCAGAACCCACTGAACCAAACTCCACGACCAAACAACCCCTCGTCTCGATGGCTCCGACCACCATAGGGCAAGAAATTCCACCCACGGCTTCGTCAATGACCTACGCTCTTGATTTCCCACCCGCGATCCATTCCAGTTCTCAAATGACCTCGCGATTTCCTTTATTACATCGTCGAACAGACAGGCGAGTTAAACCCTAGTTCACCAACGTCCAATCACCACGGCATTCTAGAATCCTTCCGAGTATTTTTCCCGATATCCCCTCCTCACGAGCTCCCTTCAGTGTCACTCGCGACACTCACTTTCCCCTAGATCACCAGAAACCGACGAACACACGAACTCTGTTTTACTTGCGATAACTCGACAACCCGAGCCTAAAAATCTTAAAAAATAAATCAAAAATCACCATTTTACAATACGAATTAGTTTATATGATCAAAGCTCGAAAATTTAAGAATCAAATTTTCGATTTGAACTCAATTCTTACTGACATATCTTATTTCCAACAAATCTTTCTGTTAATTTTCTTAGTAATATTTTTATAAATCAAATTTAGTTGTTACTATCATTTTACCTTTAAGGATCATAACCTAAGATTGAACATACATAGAGGAATTGAGTTGATTTGGATATGCATGTGCCAGTTATTCGTATAGAGACTTATATACATATACATTCATACAGGCATGTACAGAAAAACATATTTATATATACATAACCACATAAATTTATCCATGCGATCACTTACTTCAATTTGTTGATCACAAGCACAATCATATAACAGATTAAAATAATCGATTGTTTACTCACCTTATTAAAACAGAGGCCTAGAATCTGGAAAGAATATTGGAAACTGCTGCCTTGCTCTGTTGAAGATAAGTTGCTATGATTTTGACCTTCTCTGCCTTGTTTTTTTTATTTTGCTTTAAGTTGGAATGGTAGTTTGTATTCTTATTTTCTTCAGTTGATCGAATGAGTAAAAAAAATAGAGTAGGGTATATAGAGAAGAATGAAGCTTACAGGGTAAGCTAAAGTGGCTGAACCCTTGTGTACAGGCTTGCATTCTCCTTCTTTCATTTATTTAATTTTTTTCTTTCTTCTTTGACCAGGCAAACATTTTGTGAACACTGAAATGATTTTCAACAATTCGAAATGACCTAATGTTGTGCTAGCATTAAATGCAAATGTCCTTCATGTTTACATCCTTATCCCATTTTATCTATGTTCATAGATTTTTTTTTATTCTTTCCTTGTCTTACATATCTACTTCACTGGCAACATATATTCTTTTGCCTAGTTTTGTTTTTATACTTTATGTGCTCAATATAAAATTGTTTTAATTACTTGTATTGGTTTAACTCATGTTGCATATGCACAAATAATTACTACACTTTTATTTCTGTTTTTTACTTTATATAAATGTTTTAAATTTAAGTTATCGATACTTAATCTATATTCTTGTATATATATACTTATTTATACTTATATTTAGTATTGATAAGATTGATTTTATTCCAAGCATTATTACTAGATTACATCCATATTTATTTATTTCAAATGTTAATAAAGTATATCTTTGTTTTAATTTAATGTGAATAAGATAGATTTTAATTTAAATATTTTTTTTTGGAAGACTTCATTTTAAATTTCAAATCATAATTTTCTTCACAATACATATATATAAATAAAAGGTAAATGTCCAAAAGTCTTATTCATTTTCAAAATGATAAGTTTGTATTTTATTTAATTAGATTAGATGCTTATAAAAAAAATATTGCCAAAACCCCGGTTCGTCACATTCCCAGTTTTAAAATGAAATCAACATGTATAAAAAAAATAAAACAAAATGAAACGAAGAGCGATCGAACGAATCGCTCGATTGGGAAATGAAGACGCGGGGTTCACGACGCTCGCTGGGTTCTCGATCATGAAGCGGCGCCTGGGTGCGCCCGCAAGTGGGGCGAAAATTGCGATCGAGCGATGCGTGGCAACAGCGGAGGGGGAGGCTCGAATCGATTAGCAGAGGTGAGGTAGTGGGGGCTAGGGCATAAGTCGTGATGGGGTGTGGTCGCGAACGTCAGGTCGTGGGGGTTAGGTTGGAGATGATCGAGGCAAAGGTTTTGTTTGGGTGAAGGGCGATGCCATTGGGTGATCAATGTTCGTTTGTAATAGGCTGTAGAGGAAGAGGGATCACATTCGACATAGGGTCAGGGGATCGTGGAGGCCGAGCTGTGGTGGCAGGGTATTACAAGCGATGGCAGTGGGAGGAAGAGTGGAAGCAGTGGCGTCCATGGTGGGTTTCAAGCAGCAGCGTTTTCCAGAGTGGACGAGGAAGATGGTAATTAACTGTGATAATTTTTATTTAATTCAATTAATTTTATTTATTAAATTCGAATACTCATAAAATTTGTATAACGTTTATACAAGGTCGGGATTTCACAAAAAAAAAATTAAATAGCGATGCTGGATCCGAAATGATGGGGGATACATTATGGGATTAAATTGGAATAGTTTGCAAATTAAAATCAAGGTGAGTAAATCTTACGCATTTTTGGATTGCCAGATTAATTTTAAAATGTTGAAATTTAAATTATTGGTTGATTGAATGATTCAATAATTATTATTATCATTTGGATGTTATAATATATATAGTAGTATATACATTAGTAGTTGGATTGACATTTCCCGCCTATTGGAGCGGATGAGACCCTATGTGCCCCGCATAATAGCGGATGACCCTATATACCGCGATATCCCCCTCGAAGTGGGATTGATATTTTTATATGTATCAACATCTGTGGATGTAGGAAAACGGGTTGGAGGGATCCAACTGGATGCCTCAAAATGTTGAATTTAAATTGATATATTGTGATATATGGATTGTGTAGAAAAATGTATTATAGATTATTGTAGTGATTGGAATTATTGGATGATATTGTAGCATTGGCCTGAATTTTGATATTTTAAATACAATAAATATATTATTTTAAAATTTAAGGAATTAAAGGGAATTTTTGATATAAAAATATTTATATTGGAATTGGGGGTATTTTAAAGAAATTGAGCTAAAAAAATATATATTTGATTTTTGATTATACTTAACTGTTCGTGAATTGTTTAAATGGAGATTTTTTTTAAAATGAATTATATAAAAGAATTTACAAAAAATATTCTAGAAAAAAAAGGGTTGAAGTCAATATTAAAAATAGATTGAAATTTATAAATGAGATTTATAAAGAAATGGATTTATAAAAATGGAATTTTATAAATAAGATTGTTTCTATAAACAAGTAAAACTCAAAGGAGTACAAGAATTTATAAACGATGTTTATAAATAAGATAAGCGATATCAGTTGCTAAATTGGGAATATAAAATTCATAGCTGAATTTATATTAGAATATGGAAATAGGGTGAGAAAAATAGTGGATACTATTTTTGAAAAGTGAAAAATGGTTAAGGAGATCGGAATGGAAGTGATGTGATTCGAAAGGAATTTATAAAATTGAATTGATTATTGAGGTTTTAAAAATATATTTTTAATTCTAAGAAGTTAAGTTTGTTTTTAAAAGGAAAATTTTATTATTTCAAACTATGAAATTTTAAACTAGTTAGGATTGAAATACTTCGATAAGTAGATTTTCAAATATCAAGTATCTATTTTAGTAAATTCTAACTTTTAAAAATTAGCTTTGAAAATTGATTTTTTTATCTAAAAATGAGTTATTGATGTCTATAAAAGTGTTTCGCTATCTTAAATAATTACTTGAACATGTTTTAAAAATAAATTATTATTCTTTAAAAATACATATTTTATATATATAAGAGTTTGAAATGATTTTTACTTTATTCTCTCGAGATTTTTAGACGGGTTTATTTAACGGGAAAGTTTTATAAGAGAAGTCTTATAACGGGATGCTGGGAACTTAAGACATTTCCTAAATGTTGGAATACCGGAACTTGAAAAAAAATGAATTCAAGTTAAATAAAGAAGTTAAAATGGTTAGATTGGATTATAAATAAATATAATCGGTTTGGAAATTGTAAGAAGAAATTTATTAATAGTTTTGAAAATGTAGGAGATAAGCTAAGAAAATTCTTAAGTTTTGATACTTGAGATGATTTTGGAAAATGGACTTAGAATATTTTCCTAAGTGTTGAAATGTTTTGGGATATCCTATTATGGATTTAAGTATTGAAAATTGTTTCAAATATTGGAGTATGGAAAGGAATTGGAATATATATACCTTGTAAAGGTATTTGGAAAAGAATTTTTGGAAAATGTATAATAAGGCCTGATGTCTATTATGGATGTTTTATTGATAGTTAAATAACCGACTGTCAATATTGACCAATTTCGTTAATCATTTCAAAGAGACCGGGATCAGATTTAATTATCCGAAAACCACTTCGATCCGGTTTGAACATTACGAATGAATATCGCAAAGATGATGAAGACGGCGATTAGGTTTGTCCAGACCCAGGACAACTTGTATGGACGAATGCTATTAGAACATCATCATTGGAGGACGATGAGCATTCTAAGTGGAATTGTTTTTGAAAGGTAATCGTTAGCATCAAGCCTTATCAACCGAGAATGACTAAAACAGGGGAGATGCAACAGGGCTAAGTGGGTCGCACCTAGTTAGGGTATGTTGTCACTTTTCTAGATATCCTCGGAAATATATAAACTATGGATATGGTTGTGCATGAAAAAGGGAGAGCTTGATTTTTAAGGGTGGGAACACCCGGGGTGATAACATATTCGGTCTATCTAGGTTAGGGGTAGGCCAGTCTTGTGTAGCTGGGTTTCCCGGTGAGGTCCTCGATACATTTTTCTAGAGGTGTACCATGATGGGCGGTACCCCAATAGATCGGTCGTTGTATAGGATCCATTCTCCAATACGAGCCTTTATGGTTTTTTTGTAGAGCCTAGTATGCTGGAATTTAATTAATGTAACAATTTCGACTATTTGATTAAGTATTTGTATTTAGACACTATTATAATACCACTGGATTTTCTATAAAATGTTTTGGTTATCGTAAGGGAAAAACCCGTCGTGTTTATGTGTGACGCGGTCTTACGAGATACCTTTGTTTTTCAAAGGATTTTGATAACTTTAGTAATTCAAATTGAGTGTGGCTTCTCACGCTGGTTTTCCAGACTGACTCGGGTGTTATTTTATTATAATGCTCGGGTCAGACCGAGTATTACAGATTCATGATAGGATGCTATGAGGCTCAGGAGACGAGCTAGATGATAGAGACGTATCTCTGTACTTTGTTTATATTTCCGCTGTATGAGGACAAGTTACTATAACTTCCAGATTGATGTATGGATGGTTGTACTTTGATGATTGTAAGTATATAAATTATTACAGATTCTTTTGTGTAAAAATCTGTTAATATATATTATATTTTGTTCCGCAGCGATTGTGAGATTTTATGTTGTTGTTTATTTTCTTCCATCTCTTTCTTTTTCTTTACCCTATTTATTCGCTCTTTCGTACAATTTGGGTTGAACAAGGGTGAATTATTATCAACTCAAAGGGTATGGAACTACGGGTTGCTACACTTGGTATCAGAGCTGAAGGTTAAGCGAGAACCTTGGCTCTGGTGGGTATTACTCATTAGAGATAGAGTTAGTAGTACTCTAGAATGAGTTGAGTGTAATAATAGATATGAGAGCGTATTTATTAGTGAATATAAATGGTTTTGTATTGTGTTGATTTATCTGTTGAGTGACATATAAATTCTAGTTGAATAGTGGGACGCCACTAAATTGATAGGAGTTTCTAAACACTTAAACACGGTAAACCGACATAATATTGTTTTGAAGCAGATAAATGAAATAATTTTACCCAAATTATATTTTGATATAAAAGAAATAATTTTCTGAAATTATTATATTATAAATTGACGTGTTTGGATGTTATAACCAAAACAAGATTATAAAATGGAAATGGTTATATATAATAAAAGGGAGACTGTATAAGTATGAATTATACAAATGAGTTAAAAACTACAAATGGGTTCAAACCATAATTTGGAAAATTTAAACCTCGGAGATTTTTGGAAGTATTTTCCAAAGTGTTTGAAGATAAATAATAGTATTATTATTTTGGAGATATTGTTGAATAGAAAAATTGTTTTAAATGGATTTTGGAAGTGATATAGCACTGAACTCACTTCTATCGCTGGAAAATAATCCCAGTGATGACTGCAGCATCATCAGTATTAATTTTTGAGTTTTTAGGTGATGGATTGCCACCGTAGTAAATTAATATGGAGATTTTTTTGGTGAAAACAGGTGTTGTTTTGAAAATTCCGAGGGAATTGTTTTAGATAAGATCAGGTTGATCTTGAAATTCAAAGGAAGTGGTTTGTTAAACCAAACGAGTATATATATATGTATATATTTGATTTCAAAGTGATTTGAAATATATACCGGGTGTTTGAATTTTGGAATTTTAATATAAATGTTGGGAAAGCTCGGAAATAAGTTATGAACTTATAAAATGAGGATGATTTCAATAAGAAAGGAAAGCATGGAATTTGAGTTTTGAGAAATAAATTTAAACTTAAGTAAGTTAAAATAGATCACGTGAATTGAATTTAACTTAAGGAAAGTTAAATAAATTTATTGGGAATTGAGACAATAATAAATTTGAATGGTGAAATTGCTATATAAATATAAGTAAGGAAGTGGAAAATTTGAAATTTGAAATTGAATTCTTACTTGATTAGAATTGAATGAATTAAAATAAATTTGTTCAAAGTGAAATTTAATTTAAGTATGAATAACTCGAGTATGGTTTTGAAATGTTGGTTAAAAGGAATTGAAATTTGAATAAAAGGTGAATTGGATTTAAATCATATGGAATTGAATTAAATATGTAAATGTGAATTATGAAGTGACTATATAACTATAAGTTATAAAATTTGAATTGGATTAGAAATAATATCGAATTGAAGTAAATATAAATTTTGAGTTGTGAAATAATTATATGACCATAAGTTATAAATTTTGAATGGAATAAAATTTAAGTAGGAATTGTTGGAAGTGTGAACAAATGAGTTTATATATCTTATAAAAATTTGAAATTAATGAAATGAAAGTATGCCTAAGCTATAAAGTGCGGTATAAAATTTAGTTAATAATAAAATGTGAATACCGAATATGGAACTTGAGTTATAAATAAAAATTCGACTTGATTGTAAGCGAATCTAATATAATTGGAAATGTTGTCGAACAAAATGGAATTGGATTGAAATAAAAATGGCTTGAGTTATAAATAAATTCAATTGAAGTGTAAATAAATTGAATATGACTAGGGATATTGATTAAATGAATTTGAGTATGGAATTAAAATTTGAAGTGGACTAAGTGGATGAACTAATCAGATTAATTAGTGAATGGAATAAAATTTGGTTGAAGAGGAATCGATCTAAAATTGAAAAGGAATTTGTTTGCAAGGAAAATAAACTTAAGTTATATGATTAAATTAATTGGAAATAAAATGAATTAACTTAAGTTAATATTGTTGAATGAAAGTTTAGCTCGAATAAATTGTGAAATGGTCATTTAATAAATAGCGTGGAATGATTCCGAGCTTAATAAAATGGATTTGAATATAGTGAATGTGGATATGAATAGAATGCAACTGAATTGATCGTGAATAAATTTGAAATGGAATAGAATTGAATATAAATTGATTTGGAATCAATTTAAAATAGCTATAAACTGAAATGGTTATTTTATTAAATATTTGCATAGAAAAAATTGTCGTTAACGTAAAGGAAAGTAAATAAAATTTCTGTGAATAAATGGCAAGTGAATAAATTGATTTTTAATCAATTTGGAATAAATATAATTATAATGTTGTAATTATGAAGTGAATGCAAGTAAATTGGGTTATAAATCATTCGAATTGAATACGTATTGATTGAAAACAATTAAATTAGTATCGGAACCTTATAATTGCTTATAATATATGTTTGGCATGATGGGTTATGAAGTTTATGTGTTGTCATTATTTTAAATAAGTGAAATGTTATTAAATTTGATGTTTTGGTATTTATGTGGTTTAAATTGAGTAAGTACAGGTACCCAGAGGCTGTCGGGCTAGATTTGAGTTGCGTAATTGCTTATGAAGTAAACTTGCTTGCTTAAAAATGCTAATATAAGGTACATTTTCGGATTAAATATCGCAAAATATATAAATGTTGATATTTTTTTGTTTTCCGACCGTGTGGGTCGATGTATATATTTTTACCTCTTTTGTCATATTGCAAAAGGTCCTCCGTACAAAGGAGACTCTGCCAAATTTTTTTGGAAATTTAGGGTGTTAGAATTTTTTTTGAAATTTTTGTTAACATAAAAGTTGATTTTTGAATTATAACTAAAATAAAAAGTTTTTGAATTAGAAATGGAAACTAATGTTTAGTAAAGACTAAATGGTTTAGAAAAGTGGATGTTGAGTTTAAACTTAGTGGATTTTGATAAGTTAATGGGTTTGGAGCATTTTTCCCGCCTTAGCAATTTCGGGGACGAAATTCTTTTAAGGGGGAGGAATGTAACGACCCGGATTTTTCATCGTTCGATGAATATTTAAATGGTTTAAATATTGGATTTGGAATTATAATTTAGTTAGTAAGATTTTAAAACTGGATTTTCAAGCGATTTCGTAAATTTTGAAAATCGTCGATTTAATCGACGAGTTAAAATAGCGATCCAAGGCACAATCTTGGAATTCGACGAAACTAGTTCCATTGGATCCATAATAATGTATTATTAACGGATTTAAAATTTCGTAGCTTTTGGAGTTATCATTTGATCGTACGAGATAGAAACACGCTGAAATTTGTATCGAAAATTCAATATAATAATTGGTCCAAAAGCAATCTTCTCCATACGATCAAATTAGAACTCAAAACTTGTTCCATTGCGTTCGGAATAGGGGTATGACTTTATAAATGCCTGGCGGCATGCCTCGATAGGGGTTCGAGATTTTGAGTTGTGTAGATCGAGATATTTAAAAAAAATTATTTTTATTTGATTGGACCGAGCTGTCTCTTCTTTCACCTCAGTCACGGTACCTTTTCAAACACGCCTTCTCTCAATCTCCTTTAAGTCACGAACCCGTCCCTTCTTTTCTTTTAGCTTATTACTCACGAAATCTCGTTCCTCAAATCAAAAAAGAAGAAGAAAGAAGTCTCGAAAATGATTTAACTCAGATCAAAAAGAAAATCACGAATCCTTCCTCAATTCAAAATCGCGTTTATCTTCCTCCTTCTCAGTTTTAAATGAAATCGACATGTATATAAAAAAATAAAATAAAGAGCGATCGAACGAATCGCTCGACTGGAAAATGAAGACGCGTGGCGTTAGCGATGCTCACTAGGTTCTCGATCATGAAGCGGCGCCTGGGTGCGCGTGTGAGTGGGGTGAAAATCGCGATCGAGCGATGCGTGGCGACAGTGGAGGGGAAGGCTCGAATCGATTAGCAGGGGTGAGGCATCGGGAGCTAGGGCATGAGTTGCGATGGGATGTGGTCGCGAACGTCAGGCCGTGGGGGTTAGGTTGGCGACGATCGAGGCAAAGGCTGCGTTTGGGTGAAGGGCGATGTCATTGGGTGATCAATGTTCGTTTATAATAGGCTGTAGAGGAAGAGGAATCACGTTCGGCTTGGAGTCAGGGGATCGTGGAGGTTGGGCTGTGGTGGAAGAGTATTGCAGGCGATGGCAGTGGGAGGAAGAGTGGAAGCAGTGGCGTCCATGGTGGATTTCAAGCAGCAGCGTTTTCCAAAGTGGACAAGGAAGAGGGTAATTAACTGTGATAATTTTTATTTAATTCAATTAATTTTATTTAGTAAAATCGAATACTTATAAAATTTGTATAACGTTTATACAAGGTTGGGAGTTCATGAGGAAAAAAAATTAAACAGCGGTGTTGGATCCAAAATGACGTGGGATACATTATGGGATTAAATTGGAACAGTTTGCAAATTAAAATCAAGGTAAGTAAATCTCACGCATTTTTGGATTGCCAGATTAATTTTAAAATGTTGAAATTTAAATTATTGGTTGATTGAATGATTCGATAATTATTATTATCAGTTGGATGTTATAATATATATAGTTAGTATATATATTAGTAGTTGGATTGACATTTCCCGCCTATTGGAGCGGATGAGACCCTATGCGCCCCGCATAATAGCAGATGACCCTATATACCACGATATCCCCCTCGAAGTGGGATTGGTATTTTTATGTTGTATTAACATCTGTGGATGTAGGAAAACAGGTTGGAGGGATCCAACTGGATTCCTCAAAATGTTGAATTTAATTTCATATATTGTGATATATGGATTGTGTAGAAAAATCTATTATAGATTATAGTAGTGATTAGAATTATTGGATGCTATTGTAGCACTGGCCTGAATTTTGATATTTTAAACACCATAAATATACTGTTTTTAAAATTTAAGGAATTAAAGGAAATTTTTGATATTAAAATATTTATATTGGAACTGGGGGTATTTTAAAGAAATTGAGTTAAAAAAATATATATTTGATTTTTGGTTATACTTAACTATTCGTGAATTGTTTAAATGGAGATTTTTTTAAAATAAATTATATAAAAGAATTTACAAATAATATTCTGGAAATATAAAAAAAAGAGTTGAAGTCAATATTAAAAATAGATTGAAAGTTATAAATGAGATTTATAAAGAAATGGATTTATAAAAATGGAATTTTATAAATAAGATTGTTTTTATAAACAAGTAAAACTCAAAGGAGTATAAGAATTTATAAACGATGTTTATAAATAAGGTAAGCGATATCAATTGCTAAATTGGGAATATAAAATTCATAGGTGAATTTATATTAGAATATAGAAATAGGGTGAGAAAAATAGTGGATACTATTTTTGAAAAGTGAAAAATGGTTAAGGAGATCGGAATGGAAGTAATGTGATGTGATTCGAGAGTGATTTATAAAATTGAATTGGTTATTGAGGTTTTAAAAATATATTTTTAATTCTAAGAAGTTGAGTTTGTTTTTAAAAGGAAAATTTTATTATTTAAAACTATGAAATTTTAAACTAGATAGGATTGAAATACTTCAATAAGTAGATTTTCAAATATCAAGTATCTATTTTAGTAAATTCTAACTTTTAAAAATTAGCTTTGAAAATTGATTTGTTTATCTAAAAATGAGTTATTGATGTCTATAAAAGTGTTTCGCTATCTTAAATAATTACTTGAACATGTTTTAAAAATAAATTAGTATTCTTTAAAAATACATATTTTATATATATAAGAGTTTGAAATGATTTTTCCTTTATTCTCTCGAGATTTGTAGACGGGTTTATTTAACAGGATGGTTTTATAAGAGAAGTCTTATAACGGGATGCTAGGAACTTAAGACATTTCCTAAATGTTGGAATACCAGAACTTAAAAAAAATGAATTCGAGTTAAATAAAGAAGTTATAAATGGTTTGATGAGATTATAAATAAATATAATCGGTTTGGAAATTATAAGAAGAAATTTATTAATAGTTTCGAAAATGTAGGAGATAAGCTAAGAAAATTTCTAAGTTTTGATACTTGAGATGATTTTGGAAAATGGACTTAGAATATTTTCCTAAGTGTTGAAATGTTTTGGGATATCCTGTTATGGATTTAAGTATTTAAAATTGTTTTCAAATATTGGAATATGGAAAGGAATTGGAATATATATACCTTGTAAAGGTATTTGGAAAAGAAATTTTGGAAAATGTATAATAAGGCCTGATGTCTACTTATGGATGTTTTATTGATAGCTAAATAACTGACTGTCAATATTGGCCAATTTCGTTAATCATTTCGAAGAGACCGGGATCAGATTTAATTATCCGAAAACCACTTCGATCCGATTTGAACATTACGAATGAATACTGTGAAGATGATGAAGACGGCGATTCGGTTTGTCCATACCCATGACAACTTGTATGGTCGAATGCTATCAGAACATCTTTATTGGAGGACGATGAGCATTCTAAGTGGAATTGTTCTTGAAAGGTAATCGTTAGCCTCAAGCCTCTTCAACTGGGAATGACTAAAACATGGTAGATGCAGCAAGGCTAAGTGGGTCGCACCCAATTAGGGCATGTTGTCACTTTTTTAGATATCCTCGGAAATATATAAACTATGGATATGGTTGTGCATGAAAAAGGGAGCGCTCGATTTTTATGGGTGGGAACACCAGGGGTGATAACATATTAAGTCTATCCAGGTTAGGGGTAGGCTAGTCTTGTGTAGCAAGGGATCTCGACGAGGTCCTCGATACATTTTTCTAGAGGTGTACTGTGGTGGGCGGTACCTCAGTAGCCCAGTCATTGTATGGGATCCATTCTCCAATACGAGCATTTATGGTTTTTTTGTAGAGCCTAGTATGTTGGAATTTAGTTAATGTAACAATTTTGGCTATTTGAATAAGTATTTGTATTTAGACAGTATTATAATATCACTGGATATTCTATAAAAAAATTTGGTTATCGTAAGGGAAAAACCCGTCGTGTTTATGTGTGACGCAGTCTTATGAGATACCTTTGTTTTTCAAAGGATTTTGATAACTTTAATAATTCAAATCGAGTGTGGTTTCTCACGCTGGTTTTCCAGACCGACTCAGGTGTTATTTTATTATAATGCTCGGGTCAGACCGAGTATTACAGATTCAGGATAGGATGCTATGGTGCTCAGGAGACGAGCTGGATGACAGAGACGTATCTCCGTACTTAGTTTATATTTCCGCTGTATGAGGACAAGTTACTGTAACTATCCAGATTGATGTATGGATTATTGTACTATGATGATTGTAAGTATATAAACCGTTGCAGATTCTTTTGTGTAAAACTCTGTTATTATATATTATATTTTGCTCCGCTGCGATTGTGAGATTCTGTGCTGTTGTTTATTTTCTTCTATCTCTTTCTTCTTCTTTATCCTAGTTATTTGCATTTTTCGTACAATTTGGGTTGAACACGGGTGAATTATTATCAACTCAAAGGGTACGGAACTGCGGGTCGCTATAGAGGTCTCCGTGGAGTAGTTCGTGGACATATGAATTTTAAATTTTAAATTAAAATAAAATAAATGGTATTGGTATGGATTCAGTTCTCAACATTCAAAAGCATTGTTACATAAGGCCAGGGATGTATGTTTTATGGTTGTGAACTTGGTCCAAAAAGTCCTTTTAATATTTTTGTAAGCATTTGTTGAGTATGACGAAATCTGACACATATATAATATGATAATCAATTAATTTGTTACTTAAGCTTTCGTTATTGTTACTTTTGTACATAAAGTATTCACCTTGTTAATATGATACGAGGTATTCGCTCATTAATTAAGGTTCAGAAGTATTTGTATTCATTACGTCATGATGACAAGTGCACTTTCGCTAGTATTAAATATATCCTAAAATATTGCAAGTAAAATTTGATATGTTAAATCATACCATATTGATATGTTCAAATAAATTAATTTGAATTTGAGTACTTTATTAAAGTTTTACTAGCAACAGGTTAGGATATCATCACGTAATCTGAGGTGAGTTCCATCTTTATTATTTTTATTATTAAGACAAGGACGAAGAGGCAAACATAACGAAGGGTATTTTCAGTAGTTTGAAAAGACACGGTTGAAATCTATTCAATGAATTTTCATTATTAATAGTAGATATATATATATATACGTGTGTGTGTGTGTGTATATATATATGTTATTGAAAGGTTTGGGTATTCAATAGTTTTTGAAATATATTTTTTAACATCAGATAGAATGGAAAAATCTATTAACTTTTGCGCTATTTGTTATATTTAGGAAATAAAGTTGTTCTTTAAGCGGATTCTTGATATCCTAACATGTTCAATTTGACATTCTCAACATCAGTATGCTAGTTACTCAATTATCATGTTGTTATTGTTGTTTGATTTGTCCAATTTTTGATATAACCAAGGAATTACTATGACACATAAAAAAGTAAGTGTTGCTTAGGAAAACCATAAGAATATAGGGTGTTGAAACCCTATTAGCTGCTAGAAGCATAGGCACATTATCCCTGGTAATTATTTAAAACTCAAAACTTCTAAAGATACATTTTGTTAAACTTGTGTTATTTGGAAATCGACTCTTATCGCCGAATTGTTCTTGACTCATTTTTAGTTGATTTTTCTTTTCTTTTAACCATTTGGGGAATGAGTTTGGTTAATTTTTAATTACATTTGGTATTTGAATTTGAGTAGCTATGTAAGTTTTTGACAAGGAAGTACATATCAAATTCATATTGCAATGAATTTTGGAGAGGCTTTATACGAGTTAAGACTAATCAGAATTCAGCTTCTATAATGAAATTGATTAATTTTATAAAATAAGAGGTTAGTGTGTATAATCAACATGCAATTCTAGGAAGATAATGCATATACTAATATGAATACTACAAGAAAGTAAGTCGATTAAGATAGACACATAATCAGAGTTAGTGATCCTACTCATACTTCAAATTTGATACAATGTATGGCATGCTTCCACAATTAATTTTTGATGTTGCATTGCACTGTTATACGAACATTTAGTTGGCTAAAGTTCTATAATACATGATATATACTGTAATTTTCAAGTGTCGTCTATTGTGTTTCTAATGGTAGAATTAGTAGTGGTTCTTTCGGCTATTGTAGTCATACATATGCTTTACCAATGACATTGTTGTGCATGTGTAGTATGAGATCGTTATAGAACTACTAGATAAAATAGCTCTAGTGAGATTCTCCTATGTATTTTTTATTTTATTTTTGACATCATACAGGTAGTAATGGATCACATTTACAAAATTCAGTCTGCCATTGTCATGAACCCGTAGCTCCATTGGACAAATTTAAGAGTAAATAATGATATGTAATCTATTACTTTTCAGAAACATATTATGAATTCAATATTATATACATAACCATTTCTTGAAGAAATATCTTTAGATATCTTCCTGAAGAGATAATCTATTTATCATATCATTTTTTACACGAAAGCTATAAATATGATCTTGAAGAGATTTGTATGTGTAACTAACATAATTGCATATTTCTATAGCATTTCAAATGTTCAAAAGATACTATTATTTTTGTTGTAAATATCTCTTTTATTGAACTCTCCAGAAAAGATATCTATATATAATTCAAAATATGTATTATTCTGTTATAAATAATGTCCAAAAGATATATTTGAAATATAATTGAAGAATAAACCTTAACAACTTAAAGTTGTGTATAAAATTTATTTGAACCAAAAGTTCAACATAGTTCGGATTAAAAACCTTTAAGGTATATTGGAAGTCATAGCCCAACAGAAGTTATTCTTAAGCATATTTGAACAAAATATGCAGACATTTTCAATTATATATCCATGTAGAGTTAGAGTTATATATTTAAGTTGACAAAATTGAACATAAAGTTCAAAATATCCAAAATCATACTCCAGTTTGATACTGAAAATAAACTAGAAGTTTATAGTTAAAGTCCTTAAAGTATCAACAAGGATTTTGATTAATCAAAACATAGAACTTGAAGTTATATAAAATATTGCAAATTTTATTATCAAACTAGAAGTTTGACAACTATTACATAGAAAAGTTTAACTTCAATATTAAACTATGAAGTTTTGACAAACTATAAGACTTTAATAAATTACCCAATAACTTGAAGTTAAACTATGAATGCATTACATTGATCCAAAAGTATCAAACTTCTTTCGATGAAATAAGATACTAAAATATGTCATTGTACTCCTTTTCCATCACTAAAATTTTTCCCACTGGGTTTTTCTTAGTAAGGTTTTAACGAGGCATTATCCTAATCCAGAAGTATCAAACTTCTTTTGATGAAGTAAAATATTAAAATATTTCATTGTACTCTTTTTCCTTCACTAAGATTTTTCTCACTGGGTTTTTATTAGTAAGGATTTTAATAAGGCACTATTTGATCTTGAAATATCAAACTCTTTCGAAGAAATGCCATTTTTAATATAATATCTATGACTTTTACAAGTTGCACTCTTTTCCTCATTCAAAGTTTTTTCCATAGTGTTTTCCTAACGTAGGTTTTTAATAAGGAAATAAATAGTGTTTATATCGACTAAATAGATATATGTAAGAAAGATAATAATGAGGGGAAGCAATCATCATATATGTTTCAAAAGGGACAACTTCAAGTTACCTATGAGCATCCAAGATTTTAAAGATGCATATTCAAGGGGGAGTATTATAATATATGTAAATTGTAAGGCTGAATATGCTAAATGTTAAAAGCATTATTGTAAACTTCACTACATATAGAGTCTATAAATAGATAGCTCGTTTGTATTGTATTATAGATCTGAAGGAATAAAAATGCCTTCTCTCTCTTTCTATAATGGCTTCTATTATTGTTTGTTAACCTTATTTATTTGTAACATATACTCAGATTTGAGAATACTATGAAGCGATTGGGATTAAAAGAAGATAGTAATAGAATTGGTTGTGATTATGGAAGTAACGGACTGACCTTATTAAAAGCCAAAAAGAAAAATCAAGATATGTGGGTTACAGTAGAATGACATATTAGAAAGGTCTATTTAATTTAAGGAGTGATAGAGCCACAACATCATTAATGTCAATGGATGTTGAAGGGTAGTTTCCAGCAATTGTTTCTTATAGGTTAGTTGGGTTGTAAGCATTAATTGTCTCTATTTGTATCAGAATGCGTATGATATTCTGCGAGAAAATTTTCTTTTTATTTCTATATTGATCTTCTACATTGACCGCTATATATTGGGAAACAGAATAAACAAGGAACTCTCATGTGGACACTCAACTAATGCAAAGTAAGACCAAAAGTTTATAAAATAAATTAGAAAATTTATTAACTACTAAAAGTAAAATAATGTTAAGTCCCAAAAGACTTAAAATTTTGGGAAGATAAATTTTAGCAAGAGAAGGATAAAAAAAGGTTGTTGCGAAACCACAGGTCATTATCCCTACGCCTTAAAAGCTAAAATTCATAAATGAACTTGTGTGCTGATTGTTGTTCTAGAATAAAAGAGAAAGTTTTAGAAATTTGAAAATTTACCATGTAGTAGAAAAGAAACAATCATGGATGTTAACTCATTGACTAAATTCCAACTGCGTAAGATGTGGCTTTGAAAATGATAAAAATAAATATGTGAAAATCTGCACCTCTTGACACACCGATCAAAAGCCTTTGATGACTTTTGGACTCTCGTCGATGCAAAGAAGTAGGAGCTATCAGGTTTTTATAATATTACCGAGACTAAGAATAAACTGATATGAACTAAGATATACTACACTTTCAGAACTCATAACGGAAGGAACACAATATAAACAAAGAAAATAACCATCTCAGAAAATATCTCAAAACACAGTCTCAAAAAATAATACGTTGTCAAATACAGAGTACATAGAAATATAACCCATAGTCCGATAAAATACTAAGTACCGATAAGCTAGACAATTAAATGGAAAGTGAATAAAAGGATAAACAACTCCTATAATGAGCTTGTCTCTCCATGTACTAAAATTGAGCCAATCACCTACTGCCCTGTTCCCCTATGGTGAGAAAAGAAAAGAAAAGGGTGGATCAGACAACTGTTTGGTGAATGAGTACATGATTAATATATGGTGATTATGTGCAATTGGCTTTAATTCTACTCTATGTGACCTAGGATGCTCTACTAGTGTCCGTTTATTCCTAGGATCCTTCATTTAAGGGTATTACTTGATACACGCATACACTAGTAACTTGTGCAGGCTCCTACAAGGATCGAACTACGAATCGAACCTGAATAACTAATGATCGACCATAGCTACTAGAGCTACTCAACATAGGGTCATCCTACAACTTTCTCGTATGGGACTACATCTCATATTATGACTACGCGTAACTATCTTATATAGGTTTCCATACAATTTACTCATGGGAATAAATTTCCCACAACTACGACTGCACGTACCCCAACTACGTACTAAGGGGGATCCCGCAATGCCGACTCGCTGGCGTGTCTCATCATCTGCATCCATGTCTATCTCTCAAAGGTATTTTACGCCTCTTATTGCACGCGTCAGGATCCATCAATAACACAATATCACGTCGCGTCAGTATCCGAGCATACCAAGGAACTTCCATTATGCCAGGCCTGCACACTTTATCAGGCATCAGTCAGTGATGCGTGTCTATCGTTGAACCTCCTATGAGTGCCGTTTGCGATAGAATCGCCTCCGGTCAAATAATCGACCCTTATTTGTAAAGAGCATTTACCTAACCTCGCAACGTCCTAGTGTCGTCTTTAGGGAACTAGTTTCCCTACTAGTTCTAACACCCATATATATAATATCTAAACAATTAACTATAATTTAGAACTTGAGCCTTAGGCCGAGGTTCAACCTGCATTTCAGAACGCATACCGGTCGACCGCTATACCTAGGCAGTCGACCGTTTGCTGTCGACCGCTCAGGTATCACAGTTGACCGATCGTAATGTAAGTTTTAGGTTTTTGATCGTTTGTTTTATCTTTTTAATTACTGTTTCATATTCATCGTTTTAAACATCAACAAAATTGCAGTAAGGACATAGTTTTCAGGTTTAATAGCTTCTATTCCATTTCCTAATCAATGTGAATTTACTGATTTAAAAAAAAGGTTTAATCTAGGTTAATTCCTATTTAATAGGTCATCAAATCTCCATAAACAATATGATTTACAATTTGATTACTAACATCCTAGATCAGATAGTGTAAACTAAAATTAACTACAATTATCAACTTATTCAAAATGTTCCCACTCACCTTGGATCCAAGCTCTATTCCTATTCTCCCTTCGGAAATCGATACTCGATCACTTGCCCCTTCCTCGATCCGATGTCCTTGTATTCTTTTGTTTTGTTTTCTTTTTATTTTATTTTGGAGAATTCAAAAGTGGAGGAGAAGAGATTTTGATAGAGTTTCAGCATACTAGTAGATTTCTAATGAATTAGAGTTTAGGATAGCTTTGTAGTTATGTGGGTTTAGATTAATCCAAACTGTTAGATTAACCTAGAGAATATTAGGTTTCATTCAAAACGTTAACAGATTACTTCACGGTCAAGAAAAATATTTGGCTCGATCCACACCGTCCGTCGCTTCAAATTTGCCGATTTACGACACCAACCGATCAACCGATAATAAGGACCGGTTGACCACTACCTATCGGCTTACGGACTGTAGGGTTGACCACTTGAGTTGTTCAACTGGGGTAAGATTTATATTTCAATTTATTTCATTTTCAAACTTTAAAATGTTTGTAACTTCTCCATACTAAATCCAATTTCAAAGTTTTATATTTGAAAATTGTCTAGAAAACCGAGATGAATGCAATGATGCAAGTTTCATAGCTAAATTTGTATGTTTGTGAAAGATTTTATTTTTGCCCCTTGTTATATTTTATTTAATTCTTTTATTAAATTTTTGGGGTGTTACATTCTTCCCCCTTAAAGGATTTCATCTCCGAAATCTCAAAGGACGGAAAAAAGTAACTCGTATGTGCAACAATCAATAGCTACAACCATCTATTCATCCATCATCCACAGGCAATCATTGTCCTCCGTAAATTTCTAATTTAGTATATGTATATGCAAGCGTGAAATGCACATGAACCTATGCTAATGCAAAGAGTAGGTAGTCTCTTGATCTAGTCGACCTTCTGTCATGCAAGTGCTCATGACATGTAACCAAGACTGTGTAGTTAATGCTTCGCTATTACCCTGCTATATCTTATAGAGGATTTCTACCGCTATGATTTTTTCATATAGCCTCAAATATAGCCTTTCCACTTTTAGCCCCGCTATTTCCGCTATATCCCATTATTCCCGCTATATTCCGCTTTTTCCGCTAGATCTTCTTTAAAAGAAATGAATTGAAAAATGTCATTTATACATTATAAAAATTATGAAATTAATTTACTTAATTGAATTTTTAATATATTTTCAGAAATGAAAATACTTTAATATTCTACTAAATTCAATTATGTTATATAACAGTTTTATATTTATTTACAGTATATTCGCACATGTTTTTATTTAAAATTATTTATGTATTAATTATAATTCAATTGAATGTTAATTTTTCATTTAATTACCATTTATATATTTATAAAAACATTAAGTACGAGTTTTATATGTTATTTTAGAGTCATCCGCTATATCCCGCTATATCCTCGCTGTATCCCCGCTATGACTTTTTGCACCTCCGCCGCATTGAATTTGCCGAGCGCTTTAACTGCACAGATCCAAGATGTATGCAACATCCTAAGTAAATATACTTGAAATTCTATATGTTTCCATAACCATTCAATCTGTATGCAGCATCCATATGCATAATACTCAACAAGATAAAACAAATAAACAAGAGATATTGTGAGTGTGTGTGTGCCATATAGAGAATATATTTTCCTAAATATGTAAAAGAAACAATCTAAATAATACATCCACTAGCATCCATCATCCATAACGTATGCTAATGATACATTTGCAACCATTCCTACCATCCAATGGTCTCTACCTAAAAGGGGTATACCAAGTTAAGTCCTAATGTATAAGAAACCTATATGCAACAACCTGTTCCCTCCGACACACCAATTCAAAGCTTAAAATGATTTTCGGACTTGAATAATGCCGAGAGATACGAGCTTTTGGATTTTTAAAACATTACAGAGCAATATTATAGGTATAGAGTTCTAAGACATTTTATGCGTTTAGATCTCATAGCGGAATGAATTAAAATATAAGTACAGAAAAATAGACATTTTAGAAAAACAATCTCCAAAATACTTCATACATATACACTAGTTTCAAATGACAATATAAATTTTACAGACTCCTAATACAATAGGTGACAGCAAGAGAAACAATATATAATATGAGAACTCCATCATTGAGACAAAAGTCTGGTGAATGAGAACAAGACAAATAAGATAATTAAGTGCAATTGACTTTAAATATATTCTAGGTGATATAGAGTGTAAATCCAGTGTCTGTGAACTCTTAAGGTCCAATAACTAAGGATTCTTATCTAACTCAATGAGTCAAACCTATTAATTGAACTTCACACTAATGATTGGCCAAACAAGAACTATTCTCCCATCATATCTACCATCAACATTACGTCTAAAGAGGGAGAACACCATAATGCAAACTCGTAAAATAACTCATCGTATGCACCCATGTTCATCTCTCGATCGTAGTGGCAAAATGCCTCTTATCATACTGCAACAATGTCCACCGTATGTGAACTCCCGTTAGTAATAGGGCCCTTTTACTCAATACATATAGCCACTTATTGTATAGCGCCAGCGTCCATGGGTACCACGTTGCGCCAGAAACGTGCATACCTGGATCTCTCGTTAGTATCGAACCTTCTCAGAAAGTGCCTTCGATAGTGCTGCGCCCACCCATACGGAACATCCTTGAGCCTATGCAGAATAAATTGCCCCAATCAACTTCATGTATGCGACATGCACCATCCATACCAAATCAACTATTGGAAAATATATTCGCTCATACCAATATCGAACATTGCAAAATACATTGCCATAACCACTTTCATAGGGAACCAACTTCCCTATCCTCTCAATGCCTATACATAGCCCAAATTAGTTTAATAACCAGTTCACTAAGTACATAATTTCTAGCTAAATTATATAATTTTCATCCATTTAATTTGGGCCCTAGGCCAAGGTTCAATTTGTGCATTTGTCATTTGAATGGTCGACCCAGACTATCCCTAGATCAATCACTGCAGTCGACCCAGACATCCTCAGGTCGACCGTTCACGTATAAAATTTAGGGTTTCGTCAAGATTTTAATGATCGACTAATTATAGGTAATTTTCATTAACTTAAGTCCATTAATGATTTCAGTTAACCCTAATTTTTCTAATGTCATCTTAGTGTCCAATTGCAATTCAATTAGGTTTTAATTTAGGGTTCCCAATTTAACATTAACAAGCGTCTAATGAACAAATTTCATTATTTAATTACAAATTAAATTCTAGGGTTTAGGGTTGAACATATTCAAATTTAATTTAACAAGTTTATCTAGGGTTTCTACAATTCTAATAATTTAAAATAGTTTAAAATCAGTTCCATTAATTAAATTATTAATCTATGCTCACTCACCTAGCCTAAGCTCTTGATCTTGAGAAATTGGACTTTAACTGATAGCTCCTTCCCTAGATCGCCTTAGTTCCCCTTGATTGCTTGCTCTTGTATCTTAGATTGATTAAGGTTTGATTTTGATTTTTGGGTTTTAAGAAAATTTGGGTTAGGGTTTTGAGGAGAAAAATTGACAGAGTTTAGTTACTATACGTTCAATAAAAGAATTATGGTTTAGTTTACTATCATATTTATTGAAATAGGTTAACACCTAGGACTATTGGATCAATCTCAGCTGTCACCTTAACCTTCATCAACCACTTCACCTGCAAGCAATCAATCTCTATCGTTGATTCACGTCTCTCCAGATCACAAACCACTCGAATAATCCCATGTCAGGTCGACTGCCCATGCCCTTGGGTCAACTACTACTGGTCGACCTATAGATAACAAACCATATGAAAATCGTTTAAAAAATCATTACGGACACAACGGTTCAAGTTTCATAGCCAAATTCGGACGTTTGTGAAAGTTTTGTTTTAAGTTCTTGTTTTAATTAAATTTACTTTTCTTATTAAATTTTCCATTTAAATCTCTATTAAATTCTTGTTAAATTTTTTGTAAACTCCTAGGGTGTTATAGTATACTTATTTGATTTAAATCAAAAATGTACTAGAAAAGAGTTGTGGGTGGGTAGCTCGGATCTTCTCCTCGGGATCCTATATACTCTCTTGCAACAACCTATTTTCTACGCCTATAAATAAATAAATTTAATTAAAAAAATTGTTCAAATTCGATATTTGATAAATTAATCTTTTGAAAAGTAAACTTTTAGTTATTTGAATTCTATTTAACAAAAGATTTTGATCTAGTAAATTGAATTTAATTAATGTCTTTTTAGATAATATTTTGAGATTAAATAAAATGTTTTAGTTGAATAAAACTGTCCGGTTATTGAAATATAGTTTGTAGAATGAAGTGCAAATTAATTTAAATCAGATCAAAATTTATTTGTAAACAAATGAGGAAGTTATTAAAAGCAAAGAAAATAAAACTAATTGAATCAAAAGAGCCCACGAATTAAAAAGTCTAAGCCCATTTTAGTCCACCCTTTCTCTCTTTCTCTCTTTCTCTAGAAACAACTTGCCCCTCAGGTCCAAAAACCCGAACCATATCAATTTAACCCTAACTCCCGTCAACATATAAAAAAATGGTGCACGAACTAAAAAAAGAGACGGAGCGACATCGTCGCTCGACTGGAAGTGACGTGAGCCCAGCTTTGGTGGTGGTGTCGCAGGTGACTTGGAAGGGAGGTAGAAACGCGAGGTCGATGGTATGAAGTGGGGCAAGGTTAATGTGACTGGAATAGCGGACGGCTGCGGGTGAGGCGATTGTGGACCTAATGATGGGATTGAGGCAGGTTCAATGCCAAGGGCACTGGAGCAACGATGCAGTTTACTGACAGTAAATAACTTAGCTTCGAACTTTGGTGAGTTTTCTAATTCACAATCTATATCTAAAAATTCGTTATTCATTATATATATTCATATGATCCCAATATTAGTTGAATTACTATGTTAATATGTTATTTTGGGATTTGATTGATTGTGAATGTTGATGGATTGTTTGGATGAATTATTTATCAGGATATTTGATTGATTGTTTGATAGGGGAGTTTTTGTGTTTGTTGGATGTTCGAAATGCAAAAGAGATGTTATCTGTTTGCATTTCAATTTGTGCAATGTTGTATGCATGGATGAAATTCGATGGAATTCGACTCGACCACATGAGAAAATTTATTGATATTATAAGCTATTAGAGATTTGAATATATAGTGAAGGTTTTGAATTATAAATTATGGTTAGAAATGGAAAGAATTATTTTTAGGGTTTATAAGTTTATTTTAAAAGTATTATGCAGTTATAGAAAATTATGAAATAGATTCTATAATTATTTTGATTTATAAAGTGATTTTGGAAGTCTTGGAAAATGTGTGTAAAAGGATTTGCAAGTGAATTATCATATTTAAATCTTATATTGAGATTAAATAAACAAAATGAATTTATTATTCAATATATATAATGTAATGGATTATATGTGTAATTCACTGTATCTATTTTGGTTAGTTGACGTTAATGTAATTTCATACGGTGATAACATCCTTCTATTTGATTTTGTGATGATTTCTATTATGTGTGATGAGGAATCTGAATAAACGGAGTAATAATACCATGTGGTATGGGACTTTCGATAATATTTCTCTGGTTATTCTTTGGATTCATTATATAGAATATAGAAGGAGTGAGTGTGATATATGAGCTCTAAATAAATGGACTAGTAACACGCGGTGGTATAGGACGCCATTGTGTTATTTATGTGGTTATTCTATGCTTGTGTGTAATATCCCGGAAATTTGGGGCAATATCAATTTAATAATCTGTTTAAATAATTAAATTGATTTGATAATTTTTGATAATAAATATTTGAATTTATTTAATAATCTAATTAAATGAATATTTAATTAGTGAATTTATCCTTTAAAAATTAATAAGATGATTTCTATTTATAATGTATGTGTATAAGTATATATATTAAATAGATTAGCTTTGGGTTGAAACATAATAAATAAATAAATTCTTGTTTTAAATTTCTAATACATATATTGATAGTTTGGAGATTTGGATTTATTTAATATTTGCTTTTCAAAGCTATTTAAACAAAATATCTATATGGTTTTGAAATGAGATTAATAATCAGGATTATTTTATTTCTTTTTAAATATTGCTTAATAAATAAGATTTAAGAGTATATATATATAGATAAGTTTAAAATACAATATTAATAGTGTATTGTTTTATTTATGGAAAATAAATAGATTTTAATGTAAAATAGAATTGTTATTTCAAATTGAATGTGTTGTTTTAAATTTAATTTAAAATTGGATTTTAAGAATATAATTTGAATTTGAATTTGAATTTGAATTTGAAATTCAAAAGAAGTAATATTTAATTAGTTTTAGACTTTAAAATATATGTATAAGCTTTTATTTATAAGTATAATTAGTTATTTCTTTAAAAAGTTATCTTTATATATAAATAGATAAGTAATAAGTGTTTAATAAATTAAGAAAAATCTTTTATTTACATTTAAGATAAATACAAACTAATTAATTAAAGGACATGTGTAAACCTATAAAGGATTGTTTAAAACAAGTGTTAACTAATTAACACATATAAAGACAAGTGTCATTCTTGTTTTAATTTTTCTTTTATTTTAAAATAAATCATTTCTACTTATATATACATATGTTCTTATCTTCACTCTTTTTTCTATTTTCTCTTTCCAAATGCAAAAGAAAAACTTCAACCTGTAAAACAAAATCAGTAACTCAAACCATAATCTCATAACAAATCTATTCAATCCCTGTAATGCATTTCTTCAAATCCGAAAGCCTGTAAATGAAATTCTTCAAACCAGAGACTAAAAAGCTAGTGCATTTTCTTCTATCTGAAATCCCTTCCTCTCAAACTAAATCCTCAAAACAATCTGTAACCAACATTCCTCAAAAAAAAACCAAATTCCTCAAACAAAGGTCTGTAATGCATTTTCCAACATCAAAGTTTCAGCCTGCATCCTTTTCAAAATCTGGAAGCCTGCAATCTCTTTTTCAAATCTGGAAATCAAAAGTATAGTCTGCATGCAACTGAGAAAATTTCAAATTAAAGCTAGAATTCAAGTTTTCAAAGCACACCAAATATTCAAGTTTAAAAGTTTTAAAGATTCAAAGAGGCATTCCAGTCTTAAGTCAAAACTGTTTCAAGCTTTTCAAAATAAGGCTCTGCCTCTGTTTCATCTTTAATCAGGTGAGTAACAATTTTTATTTAAAACTAACTTAAGTAAGTTGCTTGATTTCTTCATGTGATAATCATGTTTGCAGTAATTAAATGTGATGTAATTCTCTGTGTTATGTTTGGTTTCAAATGCATGTTGGGTTTGGTATATATGGATGTATTGTATGCATGAATATGTTCTCTGTTCTGTTTTGTTTTGTTGCCAGACTCAAAATTTCCTTTAAATCTTTTATCACTTGATTTAGTTTATTAGGACTTAACTTATAAGTAAGAATTGTTGATTTATCATAGAAGAATGTTTTAAAATTTAGTTAAGTTAAACTTTAAACACAAGTGTCTCTGGAAATCAAAATAACAGTGCATGTTATATAAAAGTGAAAATTAAAATTTTGTAATTTATAAATTCAGATTTATAAATTGAAAACATAAATGATAACATGATTTTTAGTATTAAAATCATAATTTTTAGTTTGGAAATAAAGGTGCAGTTCTGGTTTAAGTTAAATATGAAGTTTTGGGTAATTCTGTTGATTTAGATGGATTGGCATGTTGTTTTCTTCAAGAATGGTAGTGTGATGATCGAGGATACCAGGAAAATTATTAGAAATTAAATTAAGGTATGGAGGCAATAGGAATTGAGGATTAGAAATTTTAACCCTAGTTTCTTAGTCGATAAGAATTTGATCACTGAGACGTCTAGAATGGATCGAGTTTAACCAAACTCTGGGAAATGATAGCTAGGATGTGGATGAAGCCATGGCCGGAGTCGCTAGCGCTCTGGTGATCAGCGGTGGAAGAACGAGGAGATGTTGACAGGTTTGGGTGAGATGGTAGTTCCTGTTCCAGTTTCGAATTTTGGTCTCGATTTCGAATTCGCGAATAAATCGAAGAAGTGATGTTCGTAGATTGGTTGGTGGATGAACGCCGATGTGGTGGAGATGTCGGCGATGGTCGGAGGGAACTGATCGGACGGTGCACGTGCACACGGTCGTAAATGTATCTCTGGTGAAGTCTGGGTTTAACAGAGGAGTGGAGCTCGTGTTTCTCTCGAGTTGTTTCAAGGAATGCTCGAAGTATTTAAGAGGTTGACTCGAAGTAATTTGGATGGAGCTCGGGTAAATTGATGTTGCCAGTTTTTATTAAAAAACTGTCTGTTTAAATTTTAATCTGAACTTAAATTTGTAAAGCAATATTAAAACAGAAGTTAAATCAAAATTTTAATATTTGGAGTAAGGTTTAGTTTTAAATTTTAGATTGAGAAATAAATAAGTTTTATAAATTTAAATATGAAGTTGTTTAGACCCTTTTAAAACTTCTTTATTTAATGAGTATTTCTTTAACTTGTAAATAAAAGAGTTTTAGAAATGATGTTTAAAACGTTGTTAAAGATAATTTGTTTTCATTTTAAATCTTTAAATTTAAAATGAAATTTTGAAGGTAAAATTTGAAGTAAATAGTTTTAAAATACTTTGTAAATGATAACTTGATTATCAATAGGAACAAAGTTTTATCTTAAAGTAATTAGAGATTTGTGTTCATTAAATTGATAAGGAAATTTAATGGATAATTAATTTAATTGATTGATTAATCATTTGGATTAATTAAATAAGTAATTAAAGGTTTAAACTAATTTATTTATGATTAAGATTTATTGATTAGGGATAATTAATTTGTAATTAAGGATTATGAATTAGGATATTAGTTAATGGTTAAGAATTAATTAATAGAGTAATTAAATATTAATTAAGTAGGGTTAATACTTAATCAATTAAATAATTAAAGTTTAATTAATTGGTTATTAAGATTTATTAATTTGAAATTAATAATAATTAATATAAGTTAATTATTTAAGAAAAGTAATTAAATAATTGTTAATGAAGGTCATTAACTATGGATTATTGAATAATTAATTTATGTAATTAATTTTAATAATTAATTAGATTAATTAATTTAAAGATAATCATTTGTGAAATTGTTTAAATGGAATTACTTAATGGAAGTAATTTGAGTTTAATTACTTGTGAATTAATCAAGGGATTAATTAAGAAATTAATTAAGGAATAATTAATTTAGTTAATGAAAGTAATTAAGGGTAGTTAATTACTGATTGAAGATTAATCAAGAGTGATTAATAAATGTTGTTTAATTAAAGATTAATTACTTAATGTAATTAATTTAATTAAGTAATTAATAATTAAGTTGTAATTAAGGATCATTAATTAATATAATTAATGATGTAATTAAGATTGGTTAATTAAGTAATAATTAATAAATGAAGTAATTAATCAATGTAATTAATTAAGGATTAATGTAATTAATTATAGTTGATTAACTTAATTAATTTTAGTTAATTAATTAATGAAGTAATTAAAGGTTAATTACAATAAGTGGTTAAGGATAATTAATTTAAGTAATTAATTGAGGATAAATTACTTGGATGTAATTAAAAGATAATTAATTAAGATGATTAATTGAAATGAATTATTAGAGGATAATTAATTAATTGATGGTAATTAATTAATGGTTAAGTAAGAAGGATTTATAAAATGAAGTAATTAATTTAATTCAATTTAAATTAAGATAATATAAATCATTACTTATGAATGGGTGATAGTATTGAATACTTGGCATTGATTGATATCTCTGATGAGATATATGCTGTATGATATGGATGTTAGTTGAATTGTATGGATTATCTGATAATGTTGATTATCTGTTGTGAATTATCTTTCTTTGTGTATAAAGATAATGAATTGAATTTGTTTTAACCTTTAAAACAACTTGGCCTTAAAAGATACGCTTTGGATTTCGATGAGACCGGGATCGGGTTTCCGTATACCGGATTTCCAGGTCTGGAGACCCGAATACCACATCGATCCAAATTTACGACAGGTCGTGAATCAAGTGAAGATGAAGATTCAGAGTGCAAGGGTTATTGTCGTTAACTCTGAGGGTGATTCCAAAACGAGTGTAACGAGATAATGCCTTCGGTTTCGTTCGAACCCGAAACGAACTTGTATGGATTGAATGCTTTCAGCACATCGTCAGGTGGACGATGAGCATTCTAAGATAGATGTGTTCTATTTAAAGGTAATCGTGACCTCAAGCCTCACAAACCGGGAATGGCTAAAACAGGGGAGGTGCAGCAAGGTTAGTGGGTAGCACCCAAGTAGGACAAGATTACCTCTGTCTAGATGTCCCTTTCTATTTTCGACTTAGTGGTGCGGTTGCTGATCCCAACCGTGAGGTATCTTGTGCGGGAATTATCCAGTAAGGGATGTTCCGACCTTGTGTTGCAGGGGATTGGGAGTGATCCTCGGTACGGTGATCTAGGCCACGTACTGTGACGGGCGGTACCCCAGTAGCCCTGCCATTGTATGGAATCCAAAATCCAATAAGTGCCAACGGACTTGATTGTATAACCCACTTTGTGGCTAGTATGCTGGAATTTAATAATGTAACAATTTCAGCTATTTCTTATTTATTTGAAAACCCTAGACCCTATTATAATACAATCGAATTTCCTATCAAATGTTTTGGTTAGCGTAAGGTAAAAACTTACCCATGTTTATTTGTGGGGAGTCTTACGTGATACCTTTTCTTTCAAAAAGGTTTTGAAGTTAAACAAGTTTAACCTGTTACTCACACCAGACCCATGTCTGACCCAAGTTGTTTATTTCTGTTTTATAAACTCTTGGGTACTCAAATTTTTACGAGTAGCCAAGGGATTCAGGTTAGCTGTGACGAGTAATCTGGAGGAGCAATGGAGCAGGAGGCTTCAGCGTTGTAGATATAGATAGTAGTTTCCGCTGTGTTGATCTTGTTTAGATCTTTGTTTTGTATTGAGATATAATAACTAGACAGATGTTTATAACTGTCTAGTATATGATATGTAATCTGTGTAACTCTGATAAGTGTTGTATATGATACTATGTAATATTTATGTGATATAATATATTTTGTTCGTTTCCGCTGTGAGTATTTGTGTTTGTTTCTTTTCTCTTCTTCTCTTTTCTACTTCTCACCCCTTTCTTTCTTATTAGCGATACGACTTTCTATGGAGAGAAAGTCTTGGTCGTTACAGTGGTATCAGAGCATAGGTTGAGCGAATACCTAAGCTATTGGTTAAGTGAATATCAGAACACTAGGTTGAGTGAATACCTAGGTTCGGAAGGATTGTTCATTAGAGACAGGATCTGTAGCAACCTGTTTGAGTCTGAGTGTATATATATTCGAGAGCGCGTATTTGTTAGTTATATAAAATGATTTTATATTGTGTTAATTGATTGGTTGGGTGGTAAATGGATTCTGATCAATACGAGTAGCTAACGTTATTGATAGGGATCTCTAAACACTTGAACCAGGCCAACGGACACAATATTGTTTTAAAAGGGTAGATGAAATAATTTTACCCAAATATAATTTCTATATAAAAAAGTATCATTTTAAATGTATATGGTATTTGTAATGATTGGTTGAGATGATAATAATTTATCATCTAGGATTAGGAGTCTGAGTGTTGAGGTTGGAAGTGTATTTGTCGAGACTGTAAACCTAATACCGTCTCGAGTGAACTTTGCAATTGTAAGGATTTCACAATCTCTGAAGAAAAACCTGTTAAGGTTCGGAGTTTATCTTTGGAGTTGGATGAGTAGAGTTGGATCTGTCGGTCGAGCAGAAGCGAGTGATGGTATCTTTGTAACTTCTGGAAGGAGTAGCTGTGTGATGAGATGCAGTGACAATGAATGTTTCCGAAGATGTTTTCTTTGGAACAAGCTTAAGGAAGTGTATCTGCTTCGGTGTTGTGGCTGAGTTCAGCATGAAGTTTCTGCTTTGGTTTGGAGTCCGAGTTTCTCGAAGAGCTTTGGATAAGAGCATCAGTGTCAGCAGTGCAGCTCGGAGTATTCTGTGATGGCAGGAAGTTTTCTGGATGAACAGTTTTTCTGGAAGTGAAGTTCAGAAGCAGCAGAGTGGATCCATTTCTTCGATAAATTGGATAAATAAGTGTAAGCTGTTCTGATTGGTAAAGAGAGAACAGTCTGTTTGGAAATAGGTTGGGTTGATCGCAAAAGTGACTTGTGATTGCTGAGTGTTCTCTTGGGTTGTCAGAATTTTCTGGATGTCTTCAGAGAAGTCAGAAGTTTGTCCGCATCTGAAGGTTGAGTTTTCTTATCGACTTGGATTCCAGGAGTGATACCGGTGGTTCAGTCTAGTGGAAGGATGTTTCCTAGAGATGGAGTTGGTGAAGCAGCTCAAGTTTTGCTGGAGTATCTGAGTTTTCTTTATGGATCAGTGAACCTTATTTCTGGAATAAGTTGTCCAGTCTGTGCTTGTGTTCTACCTCAGATCAGAGTTGAGCAGCGAAAGCAGTTTGGAGTGTATCTCTGGATAGGAGAAGTAAGTTTGGAATCTACTGATGTTGTGAAGTAGAGTTATGTTTGGATCTCGTCTGTGTTCTGATTTGGATAAGTATTTGGACTTCTGAATTGAATTGTCAGTTTGGATAACTGGAATTCATTGAGTTTTACGTATCTCTGAGGGAGTACGTATTTGATCTATCTCTGGTTTTAGAATCTGCAGTTTGGGAAGTTTGGTAGTTGAGTCAGACTCGTCTATAGTCTGATATTCTATTTAGTTCTATAAATCTAGATAAGTAGGAGATCTATAGCTTAGTAGTTTAGATTGTTTGTAGAGCGAGTATCCCGGTATATATATATACTTGGGGAAACTCGAGGAATTTTATCTAGAATTTAGTCTAGATAGTTAGAATTGTTTGATTGGATGATTTGGTTGCTATGATTGTTAGCATATGGATGATAATACATCCTTGTGATTTAAAAAGATTATTAAATTACCTTTGTTTTAAATTTCGGGGACGAAATTATTTTAAGGGGGAAGGAATGTAATATCCCGGAAATTTGGGGCAATATCAATTTAATAATCTGTTTAAATAATTAAATTGATTTGATAATTTTTGATAATAAATATTTGAATTTATTTAATAATCTAATTAAATGAATATTTAATTAGTGAATTTATCCTTTAAAAATTAATAAGATGATTTCTATTTATAATGTATGTGTATAAGTATATATATTAAATAGATTAGCTTTGGGTTGAAACATAATAAATAAATAAATTCTTGTTTTAAATTTCTAATACATATATTGATAGTTTGGAGATTTGGATTTATTTAATATTTGCTTTTCAAAGCTATTTAAACAAAATATCTATATGGTTTTGAAATGAGATTAATAATCAGGATTATTTTATTTCTTTTTAAATATTGCTTAATAAATAAGATTTAAGAGTATATATATATAGATAAGTTTAAAATACAATATTAATAGTGTATTGTTTTATTTATGGAAAATAAATAGATTTTAATGTAAAATAGAATTGTTATTTCAAATTGAATGTGTTGTTTTAAATTTAATTTAAAATTGGATTTTAAGAATATAATTTGAATTTGAATTTGAATTTGAAATTCAAAAGAAGTAATATTTAATTAGTTTTAGACTTTAAAATATATGTATAAGCTTTTATTTATAAGTATAATTAGTTATTTCTTTAAAAAGTTATCTTTATATATAAATAGATAAGTAATAAGTGTTTAATAAATTAAGAAAAATCTTTTATTTACATTTAAGATAAATACAAACTAATTAATTAAAGGACATGTGTAAACCTATAAAGGATTGTTTAAAACAAGTGTTAACTAATTAACACATATAAAGACAAGTGTCATTCTTGTTTTAATTTTTCTTTTATTTTAAAATAAATCATTTCTACTTATATATACATATGTTCTTATCTTCACTCTTTTTTCTATTTTCTCTTTCCAAATGCAAAAGAAAAACTTCAACCTGTAAAACAAAATCAGTAACTCAAACCATAATCTCATAACAAATCTATTCAATCCCTGTAATGCATTTCTTCAAATCCGAAAGCCTGTAAATGAAATTCTTCAAACCAGAGACTAAAAAGCTAGTGCATTTTCTTCTATCTGAAATCCCTTCCTCTCAAACTAAATCCTCAAAACAATCTGTAACCAACATTCCTCAAAAAAAAAACCAAATTCCTCAAACAAAGGTCTGTAATGCATTTTCCAACATCAAAGTTTCAGCCTGCATCCTTTTCAAAATCTGGAAGCCTGCAATCTCTTTTTCAAATCTGGAAATCAAAAGTATAGTCTGCATGCAACTGAGAAAATTTCAAATTAAAGCTAGAATTCAAGTTTTCAAAGCACACCAAATATTCAAGTTTAAAAGTTTTAAAGATTCAAAGAGGCATTCCAGTCTTAAGTCAAAACTGTTTCAAGCTTTTCAAAATAAGGCTCTGCCTCTGTTTCATCTTTAATCAGGTGAGTAACAATTTTTATTTAAAACTAACTTAAGTAAGTTGCTTGATTTCTTCATGTGATAATCATGTTTGCAGTAATTAAATGTGATGTAATTCTCTGTGTTATGTTTGGTTTCAAATGCATGTTGGGTTTGGTATATATGGATGTATTGTATGCATGAATATGTTCTCTGTTCTGTTTTGTTTTGTTGCCAGACTCAAAATTTCCTTTAAATCTTTTATCACTTGATTTAGTTTATTAGGACTTAACTTATAAGTAAGAATTGTTGATTTATCATAGAAGAATGTTTTAAAATTTAGTTAAGTTAAACTTTAAACACAAGTGTCTTTGGAAATCAAAATAACAGTGCATGTTATATAAAAGTGAAAATTAAAATTTTGTAATTTATAAATTCAGATTTATAAATTGAAAACATAAATGATAAAATGATTTTTAGTATTAAAATCATAATTTTTAGTTTGGAAATAAAGGTGCAGTTCTGGTTTAAGTTAAATATGAAGTTTTGGGTAATTCTGTTGATTTAGATGGATTGGCATGTTGTTTTCTTCAAGAATGGTAGTGTGATGATCGAGGATACCAGGAAAATTATTAGAAATTAAATTAAGGTATGGAGGCAATAGGAATTGAGGATTAGAAATTTTAACCCTAGTTTCTTAGTCGATAAGAATTTGATCACTGAGACGTCTAGAATGGATCGAGTTTAACCAAACTCTGGGAAATGATAGCTAGGATGTGGATGAAGCCATGGCCGGAGTCGCTAGCGCTCTGGTGATCAGCGGTGGAAGAACGAGGAGATGTTGACAGGTTTGGGTGAGATGGTAGTTCCTGTTCCAGTTTCGAATTTTGGTCTCGATTTCGAATTCGCGAATAAATCGAAGAAGTGATGTTCGTAGATTGGTTGGTGGATGAACGCCGATGTGGTGGAGATGTCGGCGATGGTCGGAGGGAACTGATCGGACGGTGCACGTGCACACGGTCGTAAATGTATCTCTGGTGAAGTCTGGGTTTAACAGAGGAGTGGAGCTCGTGTTTCTCTCGAGTTGTTTCAAGGAATGCTCGAAGTATTTAAGAGGTTGACTCGAAGTAATTTGGATGGAGCTCGGGTAAATTGATGTTGCCAGTTTTTATTAAAAAACTGTCTGTTTAAATTTTAATCTGAACTTAAATTTGTAAAGCAATATTAAAACAGAAGTTAAATCAAAATTTTAATATTTGGAGTAAGGTTTAGTTTTAAATTTTAGATTGAGAAATAAATAAGTTTTATAAATTTAAATACGAAGTTGTTTAGACCCTTTTAAAACTTCTTTATTTAATGAGTATTTCTTTAACTTGTAAATAAAAGAGTTTTAGAAATGATGTTTAAAACGTTGTTAAAGATAATTTGTTTTCATTTTAAATCTTTAAATTTAAAATGAAATTTTAAAGGTAAAATTTGAAGTAAATAGTTTTAAAATACTTTGTAAATGATAACTTGATTATCAATAGGAACAAAGTTTTATCTTAAAGTAATTAGAGATTTGTGTTCATTAAATTGATAAGGAAATTTAATGGATAATTAATTTAATTGATTGATTAATCATTTGGATTAATTAAATAAGTAATTAAAGGTTTAAACTAATTTATTTATGATTAAGATTTATTGATTAGGGATAATTAATTTGTAATTAAGGATTATGAATTAGGATATTAGTTAATGGTTAAGAATTAATTAATAGAGTAATTAAATATTAATTAAGTAGGGTTAATACTTAATCAATTAAATAATTAAAGTTTAATTAATTGGTTATTAAGATTTATTAATTTGAAATTAATAATAATTAATATAAGTTAATTATTTAAGAAAAGTAATTAAATAATTGTTAATGAAGGTCATTAACTATGGATTATTAAATAATTAATTTATGTAATTAATTTTAATAATTAATTAGATTAATTAATTTAAAGATAATCATTTGTGAAATTGTTTAAATGGAATTACTTAATGGAAGTAATTTGAGTTTAATTACTTGTGAATTAATCAAGGGATTAATTAAGAAATTAATTAAGGAATAATTAATTTAGTTAATGAAAGTAATTAAGGGTAGTTAATTACTGATTGAAGATTAATCAAGAGTGATTAATAAATGTTGTTTAATTAAAGATTAATTACTTAATGTAATTAATTTAATTAAGTAATTAATAATTAAGTTGTAATTAAGGATCATTAATTAATATAATTAATGATGTAATTAAGATTGGTTAATTAAGTAATAATTAATAAATGAAGTAATTAATCAATGTAATTAATTAAGGATTAATGGAATTAATTATAGTTGATTAACTTAATTAATTTTAGTTAATTAATTAATGAAGTAATTAAAGGTTAATTACAATAAGTGGTTAAGGATAATTAATTTAAGTAATTAATTGAGGATAAATTACTTGGATGTAATTAAAAGATAATTAATTAAGATGATTAATTGAAATGAATTATTAGAGGATAATTAATTAATTGATGGTAATTAATTAATGGTTAAGTAAGAAGGATTTATAAAATGAAGTAATTAATTTAATTCAATTTAAATTAAGATAATATAAATCATTACTTATGAATGGGTGATAGTATTGAATACTTGGCATTGATTGATATCTCTAATGAGATATATGCTGTATGATATGGATGTTAGTTGAATTGTATGGATTATCTGATAATGTTGATTATCTGTTGTGAATTATCTTTCTTTGTGTATAAAGATAATGAATTGAATTTGTTTTAACCTTTAAAACAACTTGGCCTAAAAAGATACGCTTTGGATTTCGATGAGACCGGGATCGGGTTTCCGTATACCGGATTTCCAGGTCTGGAGACCCGAATACCACATCGATCCAAATTTACGACAGGTCGTGAATCAAGTGAAGATGAAGATTCAGAGTGCAAGGGTTATTGTCGTTAACTCTGAGGGTGATTCCAAAACGAGTGTAACGAGATAATGCCTTCGGTTTCGTTCGAACCCGGAACGAACTTGTATGGATTGAATGCTTTCAGCACATCGTCAGGTGGACGATGAGCATTCTAAGATAGATGTGTTCTATTTAAAGGTAATCGTGACCTCAAGCCTCACAAACCGGGAATGGCTAAAACAGGGGAGGTGCAGCAAGGTTAGTGGGTAGCACCCAAGTAGGACAAGATTACCTCTGTCTAGATGTCCCTTTCTATTTTCGACTTAGTGGTGCGGTTGCTGATCCCAACCGTGAGGTATCTTGTGCGGGAATTATCCAGTAAGGGATGTTCCGACCTTGTGTTGCAGGGGATTGGGAGTGATCCTCGGTACGGTGATCTAGGCCACGTACTGTGACGGGCGATACCCCAGTAGCCCTGCCATTGTATGGAATCCAAAATCCAATAAGTGCCAACGGACTTGATTGTATAACCCACTTTGTGGCTAGTATGCTGGAATTTAATAATGTAACAATTTCAGCTATTTCTTATTTATTTGAAAACCCTAGACCCTATTATAATACAATCGAATTTCCTATCAAATGTTTTGGTTAGCATAAGGTAAAAACTTACCCATGTTTATTTGTGGGGAGTCTTACGTGATACCTTTTCTTTCAAAAAGGTTTTGAAGTTAAACAAGTTTAACCTGTTACTCACACCAGACCCATGTCTGACCCAAGTTGTTTATTTCTGTTTTATAAACTCTTGGGTACTCAAATTTTTACGAGTAGCCAAGGGATTCAGGTTAGCTGTGACGAGTAATCTTGAGGAGCAATGGAGCAGGAGGCTTCAGCGTTGTAGATATAGATAGTAGTTTCCGCTGTGTTGATCTTGTTTAGATCTTTGTTTTGTATTGAGATATAATAACTAGACAGATGTTTATAACTGTCTAGTATATGATATGTAATCTGTGTAACTCTGATAAGTGTTGTATATGATACTATGTAATATTTATGTGATATAATATATTTTGTTCGTTTCCGCTGTGAGTATTTGTGTTTGTTTCTTTTCTCTTCTTCTCTTTTCTACTTCTCACCCCTTTCTTTCTTATTAGCGATACGACTTTCTATGGAGAGAAAGTCTTGGTCGTTACATTGTGGATGACACTCATACGGGGATTTATTATGCATGATTGGCTCACTACGGTGAGCATATATTTTGCCGTGTGTCGGCCCATTTCATGTCATGTGTCAGCATGAATATGTAGTTCTGTGTTAGCTATTATATTTATATATATAGTATTCGTCTATGCATTATCCGACTTTCTTTATATTGTGGTAGTTGAACCAGATTGGCTAGTATCCATCCTAGTGGCCTGACCACGGTGATCGAGCCCTAGATGTGTGATACCCCACTGCCGTGTGTTGGCAATATTTATAGCTGCGTGTCGGCAACACATATAGCCGTGTGTTGGTAATGTATGGCCCCTATATGTCACCTAGTCCAGAAGTCTGTTACCATTTGGAGGCATGTGTAGGGTCGTGATCGATACATAGTGCAGTCGTGTAGCGTGTTAGTGACATGTGATGGATAAGAGCCACAACGTCCGTCAAGGTAACGAAGACTGTAAGAGCCATGTTAGTGGAATATATGTGTCACATTCGCCAATTACGCGTGTAGTTTCCTAGAGCAGGTGTGTCTATCAGTCTCCCATCCAGTTCTGGTGTGTATGATATAGACATATACTTATATATATTCGAGATGATGAGTTATGATTAAACATGTGACTGTGCCAGAGTATGGTCAATCCCCGTATCCTTCATTGGCGTATGCCGCCTATTATCCTTCTTTGGCGTATGCCGCCTATTATCCTTCTTTGACGTATGCCGCCCATTATCCCTCTTTGGCATATGTAGCTAACTCCTATTTATTTCATGCATTTCTGTATTTCATTGGTGTGTATCACAAATTACTATTCATTGATATATATTGCATATTTATCTTTTATGTTACCTATTTACCTTTCTCAAGCGTGTGTCGACGATTATCCTTTATAGGCGTGTGTTGCCAATTATATCCTTTACTGGCATGTATCGCTATTTCTATAATTTTGTTATGGATGATTATTTGTATTGATGTGGAGGATATTTTAATTATAGAAATCGAGTGATATATTTATGCTAAGCTACATTAGCCTGATTATACATGGTGATATCTCTTTATTAATGATTTCAAGATTTAGATGGTTTCTGGATATGGATGATTCACCTATTTAATGTTGTTTGATGATTTCTGATTTGATGAGCTTTTATATGGGTGGTGACATTTTTTATGCTGGGTTTTGTGGTATTTTACATTATATGATAGTTGGGATTGTTTGAGATAACATTGTTATATTATACCTGAAGGAACTGGGCCAGCCCACAACGAAAGAAATAGGTGGATTTCAAAAAAAATTGCCATTTTGGATCTTTAATGGGCCTATGAAGTCTAAATATACTTAGAAATTTTCTAAGTTTCTTTCAAATAAAATCAATATTTTATTTAATTTTATAAATAAAGTTTTACTTTAATTTAATATGTATGTAAATTAGAGCATATCAAATATACTCTTATGTACATAATTGTGTGTAACAGTAACTTATTAAATTTATTTTGAGAAGGAAACTTTCATTTCCTATCTCTTAACTTATTCAATTAATGACGGTGCATAAATTTATTTAAAGAAGGAAACTTTTTATTACCTTCCCCTTAACTTATTCAATTTATGATAGGCATAAATTTTTATAGAGAGAGAAACCTTTCATTTCTCTCTCTTTAATTAAGTTGATTGATCATATGAATGTCATTAATTAGCAACATATATATTTCATGAATATAAGTATAAACAAATATGTTATAGTGTAAATTCTGTAAGTGCAAAATGATAGGTGTTATCAATTGATGGCAAGGTGTAGAATATAAACAAAATTAAATGGATAGCTAATCGCATAAAGGAAAAATGGAAAATAAATAAAGGGTAACAACGATGATTGAATCAATTTCCCATTTTGTAAACTTAATTAATGTAGCATATAAATGACAAATTATATGCATCATAATATAGGGATATAAACAGAAAAAAATAAATATATGTATATATTATTGCCTCGTTTAAATCGTTTCCTCCTTTTGGAAAGAAATCTAATCATACTTTGACAATATGAAATACATGTAATAAATTTTATATATGCAAACACATATATAAAATTAATCCTGTGTATATTAGATTAAATCAAATCTTTCTACTTGATAAAAACTAGAGATTTATAGCAATCAAGTCAAAAGTAGGTTTATTGTCAAAATATTAATTGTATGTATGTAATATTCAATAAAATATCTCTAATTAATACAAATTAGAGACTATAGTAATCAAATTAAAATTTAGATTATTGGCAAAACATCTTCCTTTTTTTAATTTCCAAAATAATACAAACACAAAATACATACATGTAAACTTTCAAATCTAAAATTACATTTCGTTTTATATGATTTAATACATGAATCTTCAATAAAATGCTGTAATATTCATAAACAAATTTTAGCTTAATTTGTTAAAGTCAATATGAACATACAAAATTTTAGATCTAAAGGATTATACTTTGAATTGAATGCTTACAATATAGATCTATAATAAAACATTGTATATATATATATATATATATTTTAATTCTAATTTAACAAAATAAGAACCCAATTGATAAATTGAACGTACAAAATTTCTGATCTAAAAATTAGACTTTAAATTGAATGTTTACAACATAGTTCCAAAACAAAACATTATATTTAAACATATACAAATATTAGTTTTGATTTATTGAATAAAACACCAATTGATTCATCCAATAAACAATACAAGCTACACAAACAATTCTCAACTTAAATGATGCAATGATATGTACATACAAATTATGATGATTAAATTTCCCTTTCAACAAACATTACATCAAATATCATTATCTCTTAATGAAAAACATACCTTATTACCCAAACCCTTAAAGCACATCTTGAAGATGGACTCCCCTTAGGATGTTGCCTAGAAGTCATACCTTGAATGATGATATCTCCTCAAATCTTCAAGATCCCCATCCTATCCTTGCATGAGATGGATGAACCATTTTTGCTTTATTTATTTTTGATGTTTTCATACGGAGTTGAAAGAATTTTGGAATTTTTATTTATTTTGTTTTCTTCCATGAGAAGTTAGGAGGAGAGAAAGAAAAAAGAATGAATTGTATGTACAGAATGAATTAGAGAATATGTTTTATTTGAAAGAAGGAAACTTTTCCCATTCTTTAATTAAAACTTCTCTAATTAATTCTCTTAATTAACTTTTCCTTTTCACTTTTATTTCTTTACATGGTATGGATGAAAATTATGTGTCATCAAATGACATAGGATTCCATAAATTAACGCATGTAATTATCTTTTATTTAATTACAATGATATCATATATTAATGCGCGTAAATATAACTTTTATAAATGCATTCAAATAACTACAAATAACTCCAAACATCAAATAAAATAAGTAATAATTAATATTTCTCAAATACTAATTAATTTAATTAATTTACAACTTTTTTATATAAAATAACTAAATCATGTGATTTTTCAAAGAATTCATCATTGCGGTTGTACGACTCAAAGGTGTAAATTCAATCAGCGATTAATATTGAACAATTCAAATATTAACGATCACACATCACTTAGCAGGTGATGTGACATTTTGGCTGAATTCATCGCTTACACATCTTTTGGTAAAATCCAATTTTACTTATATAAGCGGTATCTAATAGGGACAATTATTTACACCAATTCTCTTCGTTAAAACTATATCACTTTGGATTCATGGAATTTGGTAATGGTCCAAATTCCAATATCATCCACATTCAACTTTATAGTCCAAAAACAAAGTCCTTGGTTCGATAACAACAATTATTATTAACCAAAATGCTCTAGCCAGAGACTTTGACTTTGAGTTGACTTGAGTTGACCATGATACTAACCCCATATAACTGAGGAGATGAATTCTCTCTTGAACAGTGCTTCACTTCCAATACTTCCACTCGACCCAACTATAGTCACTCAATGGAACGTCATGCCATGATTTGACTATAATAAAAGCAGAACTTTCATATTGAAGATCCACAGTATTCTCAAGTTGAGAGAACTGTGTAAATCAGTCACATCGATATTTTCTGTTTGACCTTAGTTATATTAACCAACAAAAAACTATCGAGTGAGTCGTTCCATAGTTATCCAATAACTATCAGTACGTAACCCTTAGGTTCCTCCAGCACTCATGAGTAATACACTACGCAACATTTGGAGAGCGTTACATACTCTAGTCTCAACGGATACATCAACATCCAGTCTTGATGCATCTTGACTAGGAACATTTAAAATGGTATATTTGTTTTATTGTGATAAATTACTCACGGTTGCAACACTTTGTAACTACTATCACAAAACATACCATTTATGGATTTTTTATTAAATATACTTTTAATTAAATTGATTAATTAATATAACCACATTATATCAAGTATATAATAGAAAGAATACACCTTTATTTCAAACAAGATTGGTCAACGAGTTAGATATATATATAACAAATTACATAATTGCTCCTAAGGCATACCCCTAACTCTATCAACCTCCCACTTGCACTTGGGGTCAATTATGGAATCTTATTCCAACTTCCCCAATCAGTTTTCTCAAAACCAATTAGGTCGGTCCCTTTGTGAATGGTATGCTATTATGTTTTAATTATCTACTTTGTCAATCAACTCTCTCCGACGGTGATAAACTACTTTGTCATGTGGAACAATTTGGAGTATGTCTCTCGACTTCTAGTGAGCTATAAGATACGTTACAAACTATTTCGTGACATTGTTATCATATAACAATGTTATGAGATTCTCAACATTTGGAATCGGTTCAGTTATGAATTTGTGCACTTATATTTTTTATACATTTTTTTATTGTGGCGCTATTCAAGGCGATGTACCTAGCCTTTTTCATTGAATCAGCCATGGTCTTTCATTTGGAACATTTCCAACTTAAAGATTCTTAACTTGAATTTATTATTGACATGCTATACTCAATATCACTTATGAAGTTAACACTCCTTAATAACGAGTTTTTGTTTCTATAAACAATTCTATAGTATTTTATAAATACACAAGAACACTTCAAACAACCATTTAGTGATATCAATTTGGATTTGATATTTGCTTCATGTATCAAATACATAAGCAAATCATGATTTCGTAGACAACACAACATGTATGATAATTCCTTTTGCTAATGCAAAAGAATCAATCTTACATGTTCCGTATTAAACATTTTAATAAGGTGTTCTTGCATATCATTTGGGACATTCCCGACATCTTTTATACTTCGTATAAAAGTTATCATTTATTAATCCAATGTTGAGTATTACAAAAACTAAGGCTGATCTTAACACAAGTACATTGTTAAAATCAACAACTTGTTGTTTACTTATGGTTTAGTAATATCAATGTACCTCTTAACGTTCTTTCTTATGAACACACGCTTCCTCTGCATTTTGATTAAAATCAAACTATTTGATATTTCTATCAAAGTACTTATTCAATCATGATGCTTATAAAATGATACTTTCATATCATTTCTTGGATCATATCCAAAGACTCACAAACTCAATATCGCTCCCACTGACTCCGAGACATTTTTGGTTAATATATGTAAACGGCTTATTCCAAATTGTTATTTAGAATTTTCTGTTTCAATACATATGTACCAAAACACTAGGACTTATCAAGCGATAATTTTGTGAGTAAATCCAAATTGACCTGAACATGTTGAATATCGAATCTATTACGTTAATTTCAACAATTGAAATTTGCGATATTATTATTATCAACATTTCTCATTTAATTCCAACTTCATTAGTCTTACTCATAAAGACACAGTCGAGATCGATGGATCATATCCCTTCAGTTACGACCACCAGAATCTATATTTTGATATCGTACTTGGAATTCTTTCGGATTGGCGCATCATACCATATAGAGTCAACACTCTCAATGGTTTAATAAAACAATCTAGGATTATATATTTTCAATATTAATAAGAAATTCATAGTTTCTCTTTGATGTGCGAGAATACTTATTAGACATTCTAATGCTATGTGTTCATTTAGGTTAGTTAATTTCATTTCATCTCATATAATCAGTTCTATCCATGGATCGTATCCAATTCCATTTTACTACCAATAATTCCTCAAAGAAATTTCAAGTTGGTATATCTTGAAACAACAGTTGTTTCTCAGTGCAATAGAATAGGTATTCATAAATGTTTTATGAATTTCTTTATTTATAAAACTGATTTGGTTTTAGTTTACAAAAATTATGTTCGAAACATAAATATGTCATCCAATGACAGTCTTTTCAAAATCCTTTTGGGGAGATTCATACAAGATCCCTCAGAACAATTATTACGTGCAATCTTTCGACTTGCACAACCTGCCAATTCCTTGGCTTAGGATATGTTAGAGTTTCTTATAGACCCTTATATCTTCTAAACTATTATTCAGATGAAATATTATTAATGTTGTGTACCACCCTTAAGTACATTACCTTATAGAAAGAAACTAACTTAACTCCACTCATAATTAATCGTACATTGTCCAACAAAGTTCGATTATTCCATATCAATGCATCATTATGTATCACATGGAGGAGTAATTTTGAGATTGAATCTTTATTCATTTTAGGTATGTTCAGAACATTTTCCAATATACTCACTCATTCGTTCAAATCAAATCATTTCTATCGCATGTTATTTTATTAACTTCTGTTTCATATTCTATAAGTTTACCATAGACATACTACATGTGTATCAAACCCATCAGCGAATGTGACGAAGTACATGGAAACGTTTTGGTATTAATAGACTTACGATTGTATACACCTATACGGATTAATCTGAAGAGTGCATCAACTATTGTGATGCTCCCACTAAATGGGTGTATATCACTTTATTGTTTGAGATATAATTAACAAGTACCATATGATTCAAAATCATATAATAAAATTATTTCTCAAAACTACGGCTTGGTCTATATTTCCAAAACAACCGTAAATAATATTAGATATTTTTGTATTTTCCAATGCATCACTTTTTTTATAATTTTTTTACCACATTATAGTTTTATTTCATAAAGAATGTTCATAATATTCATATTGAAATATAGCTGTCTTTTTTTCAGTGGATACCAAAAAATAATCATTATTTCATAAATAATGTATGATAAGTTTTACGGAAACAATTTTCGTACTACGATACAATTAAGAAGTGCTATATGGCATGCTCCCACTATTTCCACCATTACTATAATAACGTACTAAATTTAGAGGTCCATCATTCACTTAATACAATTTGTTTATTTCATACACTGGAACTATTTACAGTGGAGAGTTTGTTGATCAAATATCTTGAGCTCAAAGAAATAAATCTTATAGAAAACAATTTTCTATATGAAAATACATTTTAGAATATAAATCATATTTCTTATTCCAATATTATGTATCAATTATTTATTACAATTCATATTTCCAACGATCTCTATGAAGCAGAAGTGAGTATTCATTCTCTTCATTCCAACTGTACCTTAAATTACATCTATTCTTATACATTCGTTTTTCTTTCATATGGTCAAACTATTCAAAAGAAAACCCTACTACAATATCATAACAAACTCTTTACAAAAGCGCATTCGACTATCCTTAACATTTAAGGACATCAGATATGTTGCACTTTACGTAAACCGATCAAAATGACATTTCAGCGATCGAGTTATTATATCTATCTTGTAGTTTTTGGTCTTATGTTACATTAACACAATATGATCTCTTTTGTAATCAATCAAATTGAATACTCGATCTCGCACTAAGGTTTATTCGGTTTTTTGGATGAACTAATTTCATCGAAATATTGTACATTACAAACTTTGATCGTTCACCATATAAGATTTATATGCAATTGTTATGGATCAAATATCCAGTCTTGTATTGCTTTTAGAGTTCGAAACTCATAGAATGCAATACATGGTCTTGACCAAATAAATGCATAAGTGACCAAACCATGAATGTACTCAGTAGTTGTAAAATCAGGCACTTGCATGGGTGTTGAAACGTTAACATGCAATAGGAATTTAATAGTGGGCATTATATTTCCATTTGTCAACTTTCAGTTCAGTTCATTTGTATATGTTAATTGATAAACATTTTATCAATCGTATTAAATGCATAAATTTATCATTGTAGATAATTATAACATTATTTATCATATTTTCTTACAATATTAGAAAGGTTAAATGTTACCATTTCATTTTCCTAATAAGGCTCCCACTAGTCTTTTATGTTTCTCCAAACCCTAAGATGAAACATATAAGTCTTTCGAATTCACTAGTGGGTGTTATGACTTGTCTATCTTGGTATTCTGACCTTGAGTTTGCTCAACAAATCATAGCCCCACAAACGATGGATAACTCTTTAGCGGTTGTATCACATACAACTCCTAACATATTTTTCCTTGTCCTAATCTCATTTCAACCTTGAGTTTGCTCAAAAAATCGAAAGAGATTATTCGCTCGTACCTATCATATCATGATGACCTAAGTACCTTGAGTTTGCTCAACAAATACATACAGTTATCTTACCCCATCTGTTCAATATATTAACAATACTACACATAAATCCCTAGCTTGAGTTTGCTCAACAACTAAGGAGTATGCAAGTAATTTATTAATATATATGGTAGAGGACAACATTATATTGAGTGATATCGACTTATGGAATAATGTATTTCTTATGAAATACCCTCGTGATTCAAGTATCAGACACATCAGAAATAACAGTATACGAACATTTACGTATGTATTTATTCCTTAAGTCTATTTGGGTTTCTTTAATGTTCCGCCTTTAATTTATACACTCATATTATATAAATAAGTTTCATTATTATATAACTTTTATATTTTAATTAACTTATACAATAATCTTATGTATAACATTTTATTAATTAAATCTTATTTAATTAATTTTAATTAATTAACTCTTTAATTAATTTTAAATTAGTATTCCAATACAACTTTTATATTGGACATATCTATTATAACCTTTATAGCGTATACTATAACCTTTATAATATAACACGTATATATTATATATGCGTATTTTTTATTTAATTAATTAACCTATGATTAATTTATTTAATTAAACAATTTTAATTAAATTATATCAATTTCAAATTTTATCTTACATACATGTACAATTATGTTATCTTAACACATTAAAAATAACATAACATATATCAACATATATAATACATGCATATAAGTATTAATTAATTAACTCATTTAATTAATTTGTTTTATTAATCTTATTAACAAATTTTAAATTTTGAAATCAACAGTTTCAAACATTTTGAAATTTTCATTACATTTTCAAACATTTTGAAAATTTATGTTATATTATAACCTTTTATAATAAACATGTTTTTATTTGAATTTAACTTTTAAATTTAAAACAATGTCTTAATTTTTAAAACTGTTTTGAGAATTAGCCCAAGGCCCAATTCAAATTGGGCCTTTTCTATTAAAGGCGACCTTTGGGTTCACATCACATTTCATGCCAGACAAGTAACCAGGTAGGACATGGTACTTGATTACCCAATTCCAATCCTAGACATCACCTTTCTAGACACTGTACTAAGTGCACAAGCTTAATTAGTTAACCCTAACATGACCAATTTAGACCGCATAGGCTACTGGGATCCGATACCATTAAAGGAACCGGGCCAGCCCGTAGCGGAAGAAATTGGTGGATTTCAAAAGAATTTGCCATTTTGGATCTTTAATGGGCCTATGAAGTCTAAATATACTTAAAATTTTTCTAAGTTTCTTTCAAATAAAATCAATATTTTATTTAATTTTATAAATAAAGTTTTACTTTAATTTAATGTGTATGTAAATTAGAGTATATCAAATATACTCTTATGTACATAATTGTGTGTAACAGTAACTTATTAAATTAATTTCGAGAATGAAACTTTTCATTTCCTATCTCTTAACTTATTCAATTAATGACGGTGCATAAATTTATTTAGAGAAGGAAACTTTTTATTACCTTCCCTTTAACTTATTCAATTTATGATGGCCATAAATTTTTATGGAGAGAGAAACCTTTCATTTCTCTCTCTTTAACTAAGTTGATTGATCATATGAATGTCATTAATTAGCAACATATATATGTCATGAATATAAGTTTAAACAAATATGTTATAGTGTAAATCTGTAAGTGCAACATGATAGGTGTTATCAATTGATGGTAAGGTGTAGAATATAAACAAAATTAAATGGATAGCTAATCACATAAAGGAAAAATGGGAAATAAATAAAGGGTAACAACGATGATTGAATCAATTTCCCATTTTGTAAACTTAATTAATGTAGCATATAAATGACAAATTATAGGCATCATTATATAGGGATATAAACAGAAGAAAATAAACATATGTATATATTATTGCCTCATTTAAATTGTTTCCTCCTTTTGGAAAGAAATCTAATCATACTTCGACAATATGAAACACATGTAATAAATTTTATATATGCAAACATATATATATATATATATATATATATAATTAATCATATGTATATTAGATAAAATCAAATCTTTCTACTTGATAAAAATTAGAGATTTATATCAATCAAGTCAAAAGTAGGTTTATTGTCAAAACACTAATTGTATGTATGTAATATTCGATAAAATATCTCTGATTAATACAAATTAGAGACTATAGTAATCAAATTAAAATTTAGATTTATTGCCAAAACATCTTCCTTTTTTAAATTTCCAAAACAATACAAACACAAAATACATACATATAAACTTTCAAATCTAAAATTGCATTTTGTTTTATATGATTTAAAACATGAATCTTCAATAAAACGCTGTAATATTCATAAATAAATTTTAGCTTAATTTGTTAAAGTAAAATCCAATCAAAATAATATGAACATACAAAATTTTAGATCTAAAGGATTATACTTTGAATTGAATGTTTACAATATAGATCTTTAATAAAACATTGTATTCAAGCATATATAAATTTTAATTCTAATTTAACAAAATAAGAACCAAATTGATAAATTAAACTTACAAAATTTCTGATCTAAAAATTAGACTTTAAATTGAATGTTTACAACATAGTTCCAAAACAAAACATTATATTTAAACATATACAAATATTAGTTTTGATTTATTGAATAAAACACCAATTAATTCATCCAACAAACAATACAAACTACACAAACAATTCTCAACTTAAATGAGGCAATGATATGTACATACAAATTATGATGATTAAATTTCACTTTCAACAAACATTACATCAATATCATTATCTATTAATGAAAACATACCTTATTACCCAAACCCTTAAAGCACATCTTGAAGATGGACTCCCCTTAGGATGTTGCCTAGAAGTCACATCTTGAATGATGATATCTCCTCAGATCTTCAAGATCCCCATCCTATCCTTGCAAGAGATGGATGAACCACTTTTGTTTTATTTATTTTTGTAGTTTTCATATGGAGTTGAAAGAATTTTGGGTTTTTTTTGTTTTCTGCCATGAGAAGTTAGGAGGAGAGAAAGAAAAAGAATGAATTGCACGTACAGAATGAATTAGAGAATATGTTTTATTTGAAAGAAGGAAACTTTTCCCATACTTTAATTAAAACTTCTCTAATTAATTCTATTGATTAACTTTCTCTTTTCATGTCTATTTCTTTACATGGTATGGCTGAAAATTACGTGCCATCAAATGACATAGGATTCCATAAATTAACGCATGTAATTATCTTGTATTTAATTACAATAATATCATATATCAATGCGCACAAATATAACTTTTACAAATGCTTTCAAATAATTAAAATAACTCCCAAACATCAAATAAAATAAGTAATAATTAATATTTCTCAGATACTAATTAATTTATAACTTTTTTTATATAAATTAATTAAATCATGAGGTTTTTCAAAGAATTCATCAGTATGGTTGTGCGACTCATAGGTGTAAATTTAGTCGGCGATTAATATCGAACAGTTCAAATATTAACGTTCACATGTCACCTAGCAGGTGATGTGGCATTTCGGCTGAATTCATCGCTTACACATCTTTTGGTAAAACCCAATTTTACTTATTATAAGCGGTACCTAATAGCGATAATTATTTACACCAATTCTCTTCATCAAAACTATATCACTTTGGATTTATGGAATTTGGTAATGGTCAAAATTCCAATATCATCCAAATTCAACTTTATAGTCCAAACACACAGTCCTTGGTTCAATAACAACAATTATTATTAACCAAAATGCTCTGGCCAGAGACTTTGACTTTGAATTGACTTGAGTTGACCATGATACTAACCCCATATAACTGAAAAGATGAATCCTCTCTTGAACAGTGCTTCACTTCCAATACTCCCACTCGACCTAACTATAGTCACTCGATGGAACGTCATTCCATGATTTGACTATAATAAAAGCATAACTTTCATATTGAAGATCCACAGTATTCTCAAGTTGAGAGAACTGTGTAAATCAGTCACATCGATATTTTCTGTTTGACCTTAGTTATATTAAGCAACAGAAAACTATCGAGTGAGTCGTTCCATAGTTATCCAGTAACTATCAGTACGTAACCCCTAGGTTCCCCCAGCAGTCATGAGTAATACACTGCACAACATTTGGAGAGCGTTACATACTCTAGTCTCAACGGATACATCGATATCCAGTCTTGATGCATCTTGACTAGGAACATTTAAAATGGTATATTTGTTTTATTGTGATAAATTACTCACGGTTGCAACACTTTGTAACAACTATCACAAAACATACCATTTATGGATTTTCTTATAATATACTTTTAATTAAATTGATTAATTAATATAACCACATTATATCAAGTATATAATAGAAAGAAAACACCTTTATTTCAAACAAGGTTGGTCAATGAGTTAGATATATGTAACAAATTACATAATTTCCCCTTGGGCATACCTCTAACTCTATCAATACCCAGCATATACTATGTTCTATGTAATAACCCGAGATTTTAGTCATTTGATTTTGAATATTTAATTAATTTTAGTTATTAAAATATTGGTATAAAAAGGTTTAATAACTTAAATTCAAATATAGGGGTTATTTTAAAAGTTAATATCTCTGTTTAAAATATTGAATTGAGAATCAATATTTGAATAGTGTTTCAATTAACGAGATTTACAATTGGATGTTAATTTTAATTGATTTAATGGACTTGTTTAACTTATTTTAAATTATAAATAATAACGATGAATTCAATTTGTAAATTTATTACAGTAATAAATGGTTCAAATAAATAATTAGAAATTTATTTTGATTTTTACGAATCGATTTTTGTATGTAACGAACCAAGATTTTCGATCCTCGAAAATCGACATCAATACCTCCACTGTATAGAATGCCATGCAATCGAGTGCCAAAAACACCAGTTCATTAGGGGTGAAGAAGGAAAGGTAGAAGAAGAAATAGAAAACAACAACACAGAATCTCACAATCGCAGCGGAACAAAATATAATATATATAACAGATTATAAATACAAGAATTGTACTATTAATATACTTTTGAATATGCAAGTATATGATTTTTGTTTGATGATAATAAACATATATATATATATATTCATTTAAATGTATATGTTAATTGTACTATTTTATTTTTCACAAAATTAAATAAATATTTGTTGAATAAAATAAATAACACAGAAATTAAATTCAAATAGATATTTTATTCAAACAAATAATTTATTACAATTTTTGAATAGTACAAAATTTGAGCTCTCACTATATATACAAAATTTCAATTACAATACAATTTCAAATTACAACACAATTTTTCACTATACAATTGTCATTTACATTTGCACCTCACTACATATCACTCATTCACCCGTATTTATCTTCAACTCTATTCCAAACTGAATCCAGCATCTGAATTATCTACAAAATAAACACTGACGCAGTAAAATTGAAAAAGAAATATTTTTGCAGTGTAAAATAAAATGTGTGTTTTTTGAAAATATTATTTGCCTCAGTTATTTGGGTTGTTCGTCATCATTTTCGTTTGAATCCATTTATACACGAACAACTTGTTACATGCACAGTGTATCACTGTACATGCCACAAGGCCGTGCACACCGATATACACTTGATAAAATTACAGGGACAGGTGAGCACAAGGTCAAACCTGAGCCGAGGTTAGATTCAACTCAGGTGCAATACAAAAACATCACAAAATTGTCAAGTACAAGTTCTCAAGCAACCAAAATCAGGGCCAACCAACAACAAATTCAACCAGACCAAAATGTAGTACACAAACAAACAATGAACTGGCTCTAAGCGACAACCCTATACAAATAGAAAGCATGCATCAGTTCAGACAAACTCAAGTATGAAGGGTGAACTTAATGGAACCAGACCAAGCAAATGTACAAACAATACAACCAGACTTAGAGTGATGCCAGAGAACATAGACATGGTTTGAGAACCATGTACAAAGCAAATGACAGTGCATATAAGTACATACATATGTAACAGGTCAAAGACATGAACAACCAGTCCAGAATGAAAGCAACTGAATACAAGTCAGACCATCAAATAAACAAGACCAGGGTAGTGAATAATACAAAATGAATGGAGCTTGCATATACATCAACATCACCATAAACTATATATATATACATATGTATACACACATGTATACGTATATATGCAGTGCATAGCATTTCAGTTCATTATATACATGAAGACCAGAACACAAATGAACATAACTCGACCTGGCAACATGAATGCAATGAACAAAGGCACAATAATTATACACATGGTTGGCATATGTACAACAAGCTCCAGACTCAAGGAAATGTGCAACAGTAAAATGCAGTCAGACAACAAAACCGAACATACAACAGAAGTGAACCACCAGTGAAACAAAAGCTCCAAACAAATGAACACAACATCAATGTAACTCAAGCAAACAAGTGCAAGTATACAACAACCAAGTGAAGACTCCAAGAGGAACAAGTGAAGGCATGGAGGCAAACAAGTATACATACGTGAAGATATTAAGTGCACCAGTACAACAAAATGACATATGCATATGGACATGTACTCAGAGCATCATCAATGAACCAAACCTTAATATATTGAACAAAACAAAGCAGCTACACTCATGTATACATACATGCAGTGTCACCAAGAATTCAACTCAAAACAAACTAGAGGTGTATGCAGACTGCAATATGTTCATGCAACCAGAGTATAGGATGCAATGCTCAATGTAACATGGCAACACAAGGATGCAACAATCATTTTTTTACTCACAAACACACATGTATACATATATATATATATACATACATAACCAGTTGCAGTAACAAAGTCAAGGTGCGAAAGAAAATGAAAGAACAGTAGTCAACAAAAATTTGAAATAAAGCCGTGGTGACCAAGGTAGAGTTCGAACAAGTCAGAGTCAAAACCAGGCGATAACAAGAATCGAACAAGTCCAGATTATCACAATTTCAAATGGCCGAAGTCAAATCCTAGAAAAGAACGGAACCAAATCCAAAGCAAACGCAAGCCGTGATAATCCAGCAAAGAAATATTTGAATTGAACCAGTCTAAACAAATCATATGTATTTAAGTAAAATCGAATGGCCGAGCTAAGTTAGCAGTCGAATTCAAATGAAATATTTGATTGATAATTTAGGGTTTTATTCCCTATAAATACCATTAACATCATCGGCAATTAGAGCATCGAGTTCAAGCATATCAACGAGAGTAAATGAAGGAAATCGCATACCAGTATTCTTCGATTCGAACTCGATAAATTGGAGCGGCCGAAGACGCACAAAGCCACAAGTTGATAGACGAAGCAAACTGAAGAAAGATCATCACTCAATCAAACAGTTTGAATCGGTGGCCTTAATTTCCAAAACCCTACTCCAAATCGAGGAAGAAACAAGTCGGCCATAAAATAAGAAAAGGGAACGACCGAAGTTTTACACGAATATAAAAAGAAAAGGGGACTTCTCTTTTATATTAAATTGGGCTGGTTTCCATATAATTTATTTTGTGCTTAATTTATTAAATAGGGTTTTGAGTTGTTATTATTTTGTAATTTTCTTTTAAACTTTTGTAATTTTCTAGTCGTGTGACAAGGGACAAACTACGGGGCGTAGTTTGAGAATTCGCAACTCAGTGGCTGAGTTATGGCATGGTTTTAAGCGTAGAGTTAGGTTAGTCGATAGCGGGTGTCGCAATTTTACGTGTGTAAGCGTATGACTACTTAATTTCTAGTAGAAACCTTGGGGGCAGCACGTAGGATTTTGCCGAAGTTGGGTAAATCTGTGTTGTTCTATTTCTGCTTTTATTATTCTGCTATTATCCGTGCTGCAATTATTTTATATATTTCCGCAATAATTTTTATTATTATTAGTACCACCTTATTCACCCCCTCTAGGGTGAAATCGATCCTAGAAGTGGTATCAGAGCTAGGAACAAAAACCATTTTTGTTTTAAAAATTTGATCTTTTCAATTTTTGTTTTAAAAATTTAATTTTTTAAATGGCTTCTTTTAATAATGCTTTACTGAGGGTCAGTCCATAGTTTGACCACCTATGTTCAATGGTGAATATGCTTACTGGAAAAATAGAATGAAAATTTTTCTGAAAACCATTGATGCTTGGAATATTGTTAAGACAGGTTATAGGACACCAACTATAGTGGTAGATAATCAGGAAATTGAAAAACCGATGAATCAATGGACAGACCTTGAAAATAAACTACAGAATGCTAATGCTAAAGCTATGAATTCTATTATCTGTTCATTAGATCAAATTGAATTTAATCGTGTCTCACATTGTCTAACTGCGCAGGAAATCTGGCACACACTTGAAGTGACTCACGAAGGAACCTCTTAAGTCAAAGAATCTCGCCTTTGCCATGCTTAGTAGCGAATACGAGAACTTCATAATGGCTAGGGATGAGAATGTCAAAGAGATGTACGGACGACTTTCTAATCTCGTATACAAATCAAAATCTCTCGGAAAACCATACACAGAGTTGGAAATAGTCTGAAAAATCCTCAGAGTCCTTCCACGAAATTTTGAAGTAAAAGTTACTGCTATTCAAGAATCGAAGGATTTGAACCAAATCAAAGTTGAAGAACTCATTAGAAATCTCACCACTTATGAGCTAAAAATGAAAATTCAAGGAAGAACGTGAAGGAGGTGATACTCGAAAGAAATCAATAGCTCTCAAAGGAACAACAAAAAGTGATGATGATGATGATGGAGCAGCTAAATTGGCATTGATAATAAAGAGATTCAAAAAGTGGAACCACAAATATGGTAATCCATTTCTAAATCAACAACTGAAAAGTAGAATAGTCAAAGTTCTAGACAATCCAGAAGAGCAGGAGATCATATGTCACAAGTGCAACAAACCCGGTCATATCAAGCCCAATTGTCCTCAGAATCGACTCAGCCAAGGAAAGAAATCGAAAAGGAGAAGTTTTGCAGCTACATGGGATGAAACTGATGAAAGCACTGCAGTGAAAATGAAAAAGCAAAACTGTGTCTTCAAGGAGAAATAACAGACAGTGATGATGACGAGCTAAGTGAGGTATCAAAACTTACTCATTCAGAATTACTTATATATTTTCATGAAGTAAATGACTGTTTTGAACGACTTAGGGAAAAGTACGCTAAAATTGAATCACAAAGAGATAGTTTGATAGAATTAAATAAACAATTTGATCAACTGGTTAAAAACTATCGAAACAAGTGCCTAAGTGTGATAAGTGTCCATCATTTGAAGAAGAGATTAAAAAATCAGAAATTAAAATAAAATCACTTGAAAATGAAATTCTGATTTTAAAAGAAAGTGAAAACACTAGGAGAGAAAATTCTATTAAAAAGTACACTTTGTTATTGAATGAAAATGATTCTCTCAGAACACAAGTCCAATAATTGTCTACAACTTTAGGAAAATTTTCCAAAGAAGAAAGATCATTAAATATGTTATTAGGGAAACTGTAACAACCTGGGGTTTTGCGCCGATTAATTATCATCATTAGACGATTAAATTTGCTAGCTGATTGCTATTGGGAATTTTTAATCGGGTTGAAATTCCTTTTAAATTTTTTTGTTAAGGGTATGTGGGCTTTAAGTAAAATCTTGGGCTGTGTTATTGAAGTGAATACCCGTTCCTTTTCTCCCTTCATTCATTTTCGCAAGCCCAAAACAAAATACACGATGATGGCGGCTCATTTCTCGTTCGTTCCTCTTCCTTCTAAAATTAGGGCTTGTGAAATTTTGTGAAGCCGCCGACTTTGTGGATCGTTCGATTTTATGCTCTTGAGATGATTTCGGCTGCAATTTAGGTTTGGATTCTTCAAGTAAAGGTGAGTGATTTTCACCCACAATTTTAATTCAAACTTAGTGCTTTGTTACGGCAATTCGATTTTGTTTGATTGCTTGGGATGATTCTGACTTCTTCAATTTCGTATATTTTGTTTACTTGCTGGTCACGGTTTTGATTTTTGACTTGGTTGATTTACTTGGTCATCACAGTTTGATTGATTCTGATTTGAAACTGCTTGACTTCGAAAAAAAACAACTGCTATGTGAATTTCCTTTTGTTCGAACTCTTCTTTGATGACTCACGGCTTTGACTTCGTTATTTGGTATATGTGACTTCGGTAGTAACATTGCTTTGTATTATTCCTCTGTACGTTGAGTTCGGCTAGTGACTTGATTTAAAATTGTGACTTTGTTAATTCATTGTTCCTCATGTTATCTGACTTTGGTCTTGTACCACTTTCTGTTTCGACTTCGGGTTGCACTGCTACTGTTTTGTCTTTGCCTGTACCTGTGCATTTCATACATATATGTATATGCTTACTCATGTAGTTTTGAATGTGATATGTGCCTTGTCTGGTTCACATGTCCATGCTCTGGTTTAGGTGAGACTGTAGTTGTCTTCATTTCACTGTTTTATACTAGTGCACTTGATAGCCTCGAGCCTGTTGATAATCTGCAGTGTTGTATTAGTCTAGTTTACCTTGAACTTCATGTGTGCTCGAGTCTGATTCATATAGTATTGCTTCCATCATGAGTCCACTGTCCTTGGCTTAACGAACTGTTTATAATTTTTGTAGCTCTGGCTTTGACTCGACTAGATATTCTGTTCCAGTTTGCATTGTGCATTCATATGCTATGTTGGTTCATCACTTGTGTCCACTTCTAACATGTACATACATGCATGTATCACTATTATCTTAATGTACTTCATTCGAGGCAGTTGGCATACAGTTGCATTATTAGTCTTGTAATTATGTCTCAGTGATGCATTGCATTTGTTGTTGGTTTAATGTTGAAATCACAATGGCATTTTCTATCTGATGCATATGTATTCATCCACTTGTATACATACGTGTATGTATGTATGTATGTTTCTGAACTGTCTTTGAGTTTTGGTTCCATTGGTGGCTTCACTTTGGTATTGTTGCATTGTACTTGACTCTGAACCTGTTTTGTTGCCTTGCTGTTCCATAACTCTCTGGCTTGACTCGAATTTGCTTGATCACTTGCATGCATTCATATAGTAGCTGGACTTGGTCGAGTTGCTTGATTCACGACAACCATATTTATACTGTATATTAGCTGGAGTCTGAAGCTTGTGAGTTGCATCCCTTGAGTACTAGTCTGGTTCGGTCTCGTACCACTGTTGCATTGACTTTGTACTTATCGTGCTTGTATTTGCAGTCACCACTGTGACGACCGCCCATGACCCCTGCACCGAATCTAGAGATAGAGCGCTGTAAAGTGTGCCAGGCGACCATGGACGATTGTCAAGGTAAGATTTAAAACAAAAGTATCTATCGTATTACTCACAGCGCATGGACAAAATACAATAGAACATATGTATAGTGAAGCTTTACAGAACAAAATGACATCATATAAAACTCCATAATAGTTGAATACAAGCATCCACATAGTCAATACATCCAGCCTCACTACATATCTCTCAGAGAATACAAAACAGCAGAATATCCAGTACATATAATAAGAAGATAATATGCAACCCTCTGGCTCGTCTTCGATATCAGCATCGTGAGAAGAGAACAGCACCTGTCACCTGCTACCTAGTCTGCCCGTCCCAAAATGGACGAACAGCCCAAGGCAATAAGAATTAAAACATAAAGCCTTGAGTCAGACAACAGTCTTAGTGAGCAGTAAATTAACTAACAACATACCAAAAGAGCATAAAGGAAAAGGAATAGGAATACAACCCTCCCACTCCAACCTCATTCTACAGTGATAGCCCCCAGACACACACTAAGCAGAAGCAAACATAGCAGAGCATACAATTTAAAGTAAAGCTACTATCACTCGAGTCAAGGGCGATGTTTTCCAAGTACCAAGGCCTAAATCAGATAAGCACCCAGAAAATACCGCTCTTGAGTCCGAATGACGATACAACCAAACATCCATGACTCTAGCTATCACTGTTATCATTGCTTCGATATCACCGTTAATTGAATGACCGGCACATTCTTTCAGCCGTCCGTCAAGGGCTAATGAAAACCCCGGTTCTAGACATAACTCCCGCACGTCGTCGCAGCCCGTGCCTAGGACTATCGAATCTGCCCAGAGTACTCGACCATCAACAGTTGGCCGTTGGGACTATCGAATCTACCCAAACGTACTCTTGCTTAGAGCATGCTAGAACCTTCAACAACGATGCTATCCAAGCCTCCTAGTCATCCTCCTCGACGACTATTCTCATATCCATTCATTATCCTCAACTCGAATCATATCACCGAGTTATCAACATGCTTGGAATGATCCCGTCTGGATTAAACCAAGTCTTCATCACATGATTGCCTCGCTTCATTACATCCTCGCAAAGCCTCATCTCATCATCACATCATCAAATCTATGCATAAGAGCTTCATCATCCCGCTACATATGCCACGAGCAGCTTTTCCAATTCAAGAGCCTTTCCCTTAGCTTTTGAATCGTCTTCGGTCTAAATCTAATCATCAATCATCTAGTTCATAACAATCAATCAAATCAAATATCAATCCAAACAATCAAGCATTCAAATATGATCTAAGTAGACAATTATAACAATAATGGCATTTTCGTAATTAAAGAGTTGAAAGTCCAATAAGCATGAAAACATGAATTATATCTCTACAAACTTGATGAATGAACTTGCATAGGTTAACATATGATAAAATGGATGCAACATCATCATGAACAATGGATCTATATGGATCTACACTTAGGATGAAGAAAATGCATGGAAATCACTATTTTAACACCAAAACGAGCCAACAATCCGATATACTCCTTTGGATCCGTGTGAGAGATAATCACCACTCACCGAATCACCTAAACAAACCCAAATCAACACACTTCAGATCTGGACAGCGAAGGATGAAGCTTGATCTATCACGAATCCGCTTCAAACGAAGAAATCTCTCTTGAAAAGATGAAGATCTTCAATCTAAGCTCTTGGATCTTCAATCTTGATCTTCGATTTGGATGGATGGAAGCACTAGATTTGAGCGGAGGAAAGAAGTGAAGAAGTGTAGAAGTCGAGCTCTCAAAATGGCAGCACTTCGTCGCTTCAAAAATCCGGATCCCAAAAAGTGAGAACAACCCCTCCTATTTATAGCTGAAATTCCTTAAGTCGAAATCTGGCTATCTCCCTAAGTCGCTTCCGACTTACGACCTAAGCCTCTCCGACCTAACCCTTCTGCGCATCCAAACACCCAGCGACCTACGACCTAACGCAACGCGCGCCTTAACACATAGGCTACGACTCAACTCCTCAGCGACCTAACACATCGCGACTTAACAACCATAGAAGTCCACGACCTAACTTAGGTCGTTGCCGACCTAACACTTAACTGCCTTGCCGACCTACGACATAACGAGGTTACGACTTAATACCTTAGACTCCCACGCGACCTAACACTTAAGCCAACCCGCGACCTAACAACTTACTAAGCTACGACCTAAGACTTACAAAACCCTGCGACCTAACAACTTAGCACCCACGCGACCTAATGGTGTTACGACCTACCACTCAACTCTTAGGTCGCTCACTACAGCCCCAGCTTCCTTAGGTCGTTACCGACCTAACTATATACTAGGTCGCTAACTCGTTAACCACTAGGTCGTAAGTTCCTTAGCTCGCGCTTCCCTTAGGTCGCAAACATTCTATAGGCTGACCCAAACTAACTCGCGACCTAAACCACTACGCAATCCAACTGCTGGTCCTCCTTAGGTCGTTACCGACCTATCCCTTAGGTCGCTCAAAAACCCTTAACTCGCCCGAAACTCTTAAGTCTCCTATCTAAGGTCGTCTGCGACCTAAACCCAACATACTTAGGTCGCACCACATGCCTAAGTCGTCTACAACATAGCTCTTAACTCGCTACCATCCTATAGGTCGGTCACGACTTAGCTCTTAGGTCGTCCACGACCTAGGACTTAGACAAATCTGCCTAAAAATCTGAAATGACATGAAAGTGCTAAAATTCCAGATTTTGACGAACATGTCGATCCGTAAAAATACGGGTCGTTACATTCTCTCCCCCTTAGAAATTTCGCCCCCGAAATTCCAAGCAATCAAAAACTATTCTGTACGCCTACCATCCATAGCAATCAACAAACCATGCATCCAATTCTAGCTTAGCGTACAGAATTCTAAGACTTAGAACAAGTTACAATATCGTGAGATGAGACGACACCTTAGGACCATACCTTGAAGAGTTCAGGATGAGCTGCCTTCATCCTCTCTTCCACCTCCCACGTACAGTCGTTATCATCATCACTCCATTGTATCTTGAGCAACTTAACTACCTTTCTCCTAAGCTGTTTCGTGTCGGTTTCAACAACACGAAGCGGCTTACGAGGTCTTCTATCAACTGGATCAACTTCGAAATCTTCACAGCTATCAGCAGAAACTACCGTATTCGAGTCGTGCACATACTTCCGTAGATATGATATGTGAAAAACATTGTGCACACCCGACATCTTCTCCGGTAACTCCAATCTGTAGGCAAGCTTTCCAATTCGCTCGATGATCGGGAATGGTCCAACAAATCTCGGAGTCAATTTTCCTTTCTTCCCGAATCGAATAACATTCTTTAGTGGAGAAATCTTCACAAAAACCATATCTCCTATGTCGAATTCCAAATCCTTTCGACGCTTATTGGCATAACTTTTCTGACGGTCTTGGGCTGCCTTCATTCGTTGCCGAATGATCTCTATACAATCTGAAGATTGTCGAATCATCTCTGGCCCAAGCATCAACTTTTCTCCAGTTTCCAACCAACATGTCGGAGAGTTACACGGTCTTCCATACAATGCCTCATACGGTGCCATACCAATGCTTGACTGGTAACTGTTGTTGTACGCAAACTCCACCAAATGAAGGTGATCTTCCCATGATCCTCCGAAGTCCAAAACACAAGCTCTAAGAAGATCTTCCAAAACTCGGTTGACTCTCTCGGTCTGACCATCCGTTTGGGGATGATAAGCTGTACTTAAACACAACTCGGTTCCCAAGACTTCCTGGAAGCTCTTCCAAAATCCACTAGTGAACAATGGGTCTCGATCGCTCACTATACTCTTCGGAATACCATGGAATCGAACTATCCACTTAACATACAACTCAGCCAACTTTGATGCAGTCCTAGTTGATCGAATAGGAATGAATCTAGCACTCTTAGTCAGACGATCCACAATGACCCAAATTCCTTCATTTCCCGTTCTGGTTCTAGGCAATCCATCGATAAAATCCATCGACACTTGTTCCCACTTCCATGTAGGAACTTCTAATGGCTGAAGCAATCCACTTGGCTTCTTCTGTTCGGCTTTTACCAACTGGCAGTTCATACATTTGGAAATAAAATTTCCAACATCCTTCTTCATACCTTCCCAATAGTAGGTTCTCTTCATATCCCGATACATCTTATTTCCACCTGGATGAATTGTCAACTTCGAGTGATGACTTTCCTTCAGAACTTCACTCCTCAATTCATCTATATCGGGAACAACTAGTCTTCCTTGCTTTCGAAGCCAACCTTCTCTATCGACCTCGAATCCTTTATCCTTTTCTGGCTCCAATCCAGATTCCAAATCACGGACAATCTTGACAAGCTTATCATCTCGCTTTTGGCTCTTGCCAATTCTTTCCACAAGAGAAGGTCTTATCGATAAGTTTGCCAACATCTCAGGTTCCAATTCACATCTAGGCCTGAAGTCAAATCCAGCTAAATACTCGAGACTCTTCCATTCTGAAAACATGGCTCCCAATCCTGCATGTCTTCGACTTAACGCATCTGCCACTGCGTTACCTTTTCCCGGAGTATAAGCTATACCAAAATCATATGATGCTAAAAACTCTAGCCAACGTTGCTGCCGAAGATTCAAATCCTTTTGGGAGAAAAGATACTTCAACGACTTATGATCCGTAAACAACTCGAATCGAACTCCCAACAGATAATGTCTCCACATCTTCAGAGCAAATACAATCGCCGCTAACTCCAAATCATGAGTCGGGTAATTCCTTTCATGCGGCTTCAATTGTCGACTGGCATACGCAACAACTTTATCCTTCTGCATCAGCACTGCTCCAGGTCCAGTACCACATGCGTCGGTGTAAACCACCATCTCATCATTCCCACTTGGAATAGTCAAAACAGGAGCACTCGTCAATCTCTCTTTCAGGATTCCGAAAGCTTGCTCACACTTAGCATCCCAACTGAACACTTGGTTCTTTTTCGTCAATCCTGTTAACGGTGCAGCTACCTTGGAGAAGTCTTTGATAAACCGTCGATAATATCCTGCTAATCCAAGAAAACTTCTCACATCAGATGCATTCTTAGGTCTAACCCAATCCTGGATTGCTGCCACCTTAGCGGGATCAACCGCTATTCCATTTCCAGAAATCACATGGCCTAAGAACCTCACTTCACTCTTCCAGAAGTGACACTTCGAAAACTTAGCCTTCAGCTGATGTTTCCGTAAGATCTCCAAAACAATACGCAAGTGCGTCTTGTGCTCCTCTTCCATTCTGGAATAAATCAGAATATCATCCACGAACACAAGTACGAACTTGTTCAACTGATCTCTGAATACTCTATTCATAAGATCCACAAAATATGCTGGCGCGTTAGTCAATCCAAACGGCATTACCAGCCACTCAAAGAAACCCGATGGTGTCCGAAAAGCAGTCTTCGGCACACTATCTTTAGCCACTCTCAACTGGTGAAATCCCGTTGCCAAATCCATCTGAGAAAACACCTTAGCTTCGTGAAGCTGATCAAACAAGTCATCTATTCTCGGCAATGGATACTTGTTCTTCTTAGTCACCTTATTCAGCTCACGATAATCCACACACAATCTCAACGATCCATCTGCCTTGGTTGCAAACACAACTGGTGCACCCCACTCGGACACACTACGCCGAATGAATCCTTTCTACAAAAGATCATCAACTTGCACCCTCAACTCCTGCTGTTCCTTAGGCGCCATCCGCCTAAGAGGCATCACAACAGGTCTGGCTCCTTCAACTAGATCTATACGAAACTCGATCTCTCTATGCGGCGGCAACCCTTTGACTTCGTCAAAGACATCCTCGAATCCATTAGCGATCGGCACTGATGAAAGTCCATCCCGTGGAATAACCAGCGAATACATGAAGCTCATGAAGATGCCTTCTTCATGCTTACATCGTATCACAACCTTTCGCCCCTCCACATTCTCGACTGTCACTTCCAACCTCTCGCAATCAACCTTTGCCGCATACTTCCTAAGCCAGTCCATACCCAAAATAATTCCGAACCCCACAAAGTTCAGAACAAAGCAATCACAAACAAAAGAGCAACCATGACTCGATACAACTAGACCACGGCATAACATACACAAACAAGACGAACCCCCAACTGAATTAGTCACAACCAATGGCCTATCAACAATATCCGGCTTCAAATCTAACCGGTCTACGAGTTCATTACAAACAAACGAATGCGACGCTCCAGTATCAAACAAAACTCTAACTGGAACACCACATAGGAAAAGAGTACCTTGAACAACCACACTCTTTCCTTTCTCTTCAGCAGTAGGAGCTTTCGAAGACGACGGAACAGCTCCCAAAGCATAAGCTTGCACAATCTGCTTGTCCCTCCTCGGTTCTGGACAATTCTTCCTGAAATGCCCTGGCTTGTCACAGTTGTGACACTTCATTGGCACCTTCGGATTCTTACAATCCTTAGAGAAATGGCCCTTCTGCTGACAATTGTAGCAAGTCACTTCGCCTTTCGGCTTCTTCTGGCCATCCTTACCCTTCTGCTGCTGCTGCTTCCTCTTCTTGTTTCCACCCTGCTGGGGTTTAGACTCTTCCCTGGTCACAGCAACAACAGATCCTTCCTTAGGAAACAGACTCTCATGCCTAAGAGCTTTCTCCACAAGCTTCTCAAATGAATCGTCCAAATGATCCACCAACTGCCTCCCAAGATAACTATCCAAGCCGGTCACAAACTTCTCATTCTTCTGATAAGCAGATTCAATATATGACCGGGCATACTTGGACAAAGCTTCAAACTCAGAAACATACTCAAGAACAGATCTTCCACCCTGCTTGAGCTCTACAAACTTCTTGAACAGAACAGACTTCTGAGCTGTAGAAATGAACTTAGCTTCAAACCTAGCTTGGAATTGCTCCCAAGTAATCTCTTCCTCCGGAGTATTGATGGTAATAGAGTTCCACCAATCAGAGGCACTCCCTTGAAGCTGCCTTGATGCCAACCTCCTCTTAGTTGCATCATCAATTCCCAAATCACCAAAGATCCTTCTACAAGCATCTATCCACCTCTGGACCTCGATGGTAGATTCTGTTCCCAAGAAAACCTTCCCTCCAAGAGCAGTATAATCCTTGCACAGCTTAGCAAAATCCACTGGTTTCGGAGTTTGGACTTGAACTCCAACATCAACTGCTGCCCCCGGAACTGGTATCCTTCTCATGATCGAAGTCATCATAGCTTCGAACATGGCTGCATAATCAGCAGTCTCTTCAGTAGCACGACCTTCCCTAGCAGCTGGTCTCCCTCTTCGACTCATTCTCAATATCTATAAAAAGGAATGATTAGAACATCTAGAGAAACAACTGCATAAAGGACTCAAACCCTACTAAGCTACTATATTATATATAGTAATCATCCATCAAAATACAATTACGTCTCTCATACGTGGTTACTTCAGCGAGCGTTGGGTAAAATCGATTAACCAATGCTCTGATACCAAATGTGACGACCGCCCATGACCCCTGCACCGAATCTAGAGATAGAGCGCTGTAAAGTGTGCCAGGCGACCATGGACGATTGTCAAGGTAAGACTTAAAACAAAAGAATCTATCGTATTACTCACAGCGCATGGACAAAATACAATAGAACATATGTATAGTGAAGCTTTACAGAACAAAATGACATCATATAAAACTCCATAATAGTTGAATACAAGCATCCACATAGTCAATACATCCAGCCTCACTACATATCTCTCAGAGAATACAAAACAGCAGAATATCCAGTACATATAATAAGAAGATAATATGCAACCCTCCGGCTCGTCTTCGATATCAGCATCGTGAGAAGAGAACAGCACCTGTCACCTGCTACCTAGTCTGCCCGTCCCAAAATGGACGAACAGCCCAAGGCAATAAGAATTAAAACATAAAGCCTTGAGTCAGACAACAGTCTTAGTGAGCAGTAAATTAACTAACAACATACCAAAAGAGCATAAAGGAAAAGGAATAGGAATACAACCCTCCCACTCCAACCTCATTCTACAGTGATAGCCCCCAGACACACACTAAGCAGAAGCAAACATAGCAGAGCATACAATTTAAAGTAAAGCTACTATCACTCGAGTCAAGGGCGATGTTTTCCAAGTACCAAGGCCTAAATCAGATAAGCACCCAGAAAATACCGCTCTTGAGTCCGAATGACGATACAACCAAACATCCATGACTCTAGCTATCACTGTTATCATTGCTTCGATATCACCGTTAATTGAATGACCGGCACATTCTTTCAGCCGTCCGTCAAGGGCTAATGAAAACCCCGGTTCTAGACATAACTCCCGTACGTCGTCGCAGCCCGTGCCTAGGACTATCGAATCTGCCCAGAGTACTCGACCATCAACAGTTGGCCGTTGGGACTATCGAATCTGCCCAAACGTACTCTTGCTTAGAGCATGCTAGAACCTTCAACAACAATGTTATCCAAGCCTCCTAGTCATCCTCCTCGACGACTATTCTCATATCCATTCATTATCCTCAACTCGAATCATATCACCGAGTTATCAACATGCTTGGAATGATCCCGTCTGGATTAAACCAAGTCTTCATCACATGATTGCCTCGCTTCATTACATCCTCGCAAAGCCTCATCTCATCATCACATCATCAAATCTATGCATAAGAGCTTCATCATCCCGCTACATATGCCACGAGCAGCTTTTCCAATTCAAGAGCCTTTCCCTTAGCTTTTGAATCGTCTTCGGTCTAAATCTAATCATCAATCATCTAGTTCATAACAATCAATCAAATCAAATATCAATCCAAACAATCAAGCATTCAAATATGATCTAAGTAGACAATTATAACAATAATGGCATTTTCGTAATTAAAGAGTTGAAAGTCCAATAAGCATGAAAACATGAATTATATCTCTACAAACTTGATGAATGAACTTGCATAGGTTAACATATGATAAAATGGATGCAACATCATCATGAACAATGGATCTATATGGATCTACACTTAGGATGAAGAAAATGCATGGAAATCACTATTTTAACACCAAAACGAGCCAACAATCCGATATACTCCTTTGGATCCATGTGAGAGATAATCACCACTCACCGAATCACCTAAACAAACCCAAATCAACACACTTCAGATCTGGACAGCGAAGGATGAAGCTTGATCTATCACGAATCCGCTTCAAACGAAGAAATCTCTCTTGAAAAGATGAAGATCTTCAATCTAAGCTCTTGGATCTTCAATCTTGATCTTCGATTTGGATGGATGGAAGCACTAGATTTGAGCGGAGGAAAGAAGTGAAGAAGTGTAGAAGTCGAGCTCTCAAAATGGCAGCACTTCGTCGCTTCAAAAATCCGGATCCCAAAAAGTGAGAACAACCCCTCCTATTTATAGCTGAAATTCCTTAAGTCGAAATCTGGCTATCTCCCTAAGTCGCTTTCGACTTATGACCTAAGCCTCTCCGACCTAACCCTTCTGCGCATCCAAACACCCAGCGACCTACGACCTAACGCAACGCGCGCCTTAACACATAGGCTACGACTCAACTCCTCAGCGACCTAACACATCGCGACTTAACAACCATAGAAGTCCACGACCTAACTTAGGTCGTTGCCGACCTAACACTTAACTGCCTTGCCGACCTACGACATAACGAGGTTACGACTTAATACCTTAGACTCCCACGCGACCTAACACTTAAGCCAACCCGCGACCTAACAACTTACTAAGCTACGACCTAAGACTTACAAAACCCTGCGACCTAACAACTTAGCACCCACGCGACCTAATGGTGTTACGACCTACCACTCAACTCTTAGGTCGCTCACTACAGCCCCAGCTTCCTTAGGTCGTTGCCGACCTAACTATATACTAGGTCGCTAACTCGTTAACCACTAGGTCGTAAGTTCATTAGCTCGCGCTTCCCTTAGGTCGCAAACATTCTATAGGCTGACCCAAACTAACTCGCGACCTAAACCACTACGCAATCCAACTGCTGGTCCTCCTTAGGTCGTTACCGACCTATCCCTTAGGTCGCTCAAAAACCCTTAACTCGCCCGAAACTCTTAAGTCTCCTATCTAAGGTCGTCTACGACCTAAACCCAACATACTTAGGTCGCACCACATGCCTAAGTCGTCTACAACATAGCTCTTAACTCGCTACCATCCTATAGGTCGGTCACGACTTAGCTCTTAGGTCGTCCACGACCTAGGACTTAGACAAATCTGCCTAAAAATCTGAAATGACATGAAAGTGCTAAAATTCCAGATTTTGACGAACATGTCGATCCGTAAAAATACGGGTCGTTACAACCACTTTGCACTATGGTTTCTCTGACCAGTCTGGGTTGAACATTTTGATTTTCTGGACTTTCGGTCATTTGGAAATTTCTCCGTGATATTGTTTTGTTTCTTTGACTTGTATGTGGTCAGACTTGATTGACTTGTTGTTTCGAACATACTTCGATTCATGTCTTTGTACTTTTCATTGAGTCCAGTCTGGTGCTGTTTTGGTCGAGACTGTGTTCTTATTTGTCGAGTCACTTGTACTTGACAGTTTTTTATTGCACCTGAGTTGAATCCAGCTTGCGGCTTGGGTTTGACCTTGTGCTCGTTTGTGAATTTTCATTGTGCATTCATGTGCACTTTGTTCAATGGTGGTTACAGGGTGGACACTGTGCTAGCTCTTGCAGTTCCATTTGGTTCATTTTGATTTGAGTTGGTGCCATTTGCTTTTGATTCATTGAGCTTTTGTGTAATTCATTACTGTAGTGGCGAGGCAGTGCATGCGACCGTGTACTGCAGCCAAAACAGTATTGACTTTTTATGTGATATTTCAATTGTTTGAATTGTTTCGTGTGTTCAATTCAATATTTTGAAATTGTATTTTGATTCGATTTAATTTTCTCATATTGTTGCTATCTAATTATCTACTGGATAATTAGATTATGTGTTTTCTAATTATCGTATCGATAATTAGATATTGTTGTTTCTGTTGCTTCACTGGCTTGAGTTTTGCTTTGGCCACTTGCTGTTAATTGCTGTTTGGGCAATTCTGTTGTTTTCTAAATTATCTTCATTGATAATCTTTTTATTTATCTTTGTTGATGATTTGAATTTGCTGATTTGTTGTTTTATGTTGTTTCGTGTTATATCTACCGTTATCCGATTCTCTTATTGAAGGGTTGGATATACGAGATTTATTGTGACTGTCGTCTATTTGATTATTTAATTATTATTGCTTCCATGCATTAATAACTGAGTTTGAATTAGACTGACCCGTATATTATTTTCTTTTGAATTAATACTCGGGTCAGACCAAGTTATTTTAGGTTGTTGATATCTTGCTTTGGGTTGCTGCTTGAGCTATGAAGTCTCTTCATATCTTTTGGAGTAGTCATTGTCATAGTATAGGATGATATGTATTCATGTATATTATTTACAATAATGTACTTGTATATGTAACTTCCAGCATCGACAGTTGTAGTTGTATCATATGTATTGTATCACATGTATTGTAACTGACTTCAGTTATATATATATATATATATATATATATATATATATGAGATTTTATATTATCTGTGTTCCGCATTTAGCTTATCTGTGTTATTATTATATATGTTGTCCTAAACTATTATGAACCATCGTAGTTCATTTTATACTAGAATTGAATATGTCGATGGGAGTAAATAAACAAAGATTAAAGAAAAGAATATATACCACTCCTATCGAGATAGCCAATACTAGTGTAAGGCCTAACTACGGATGACCGCTCCTATCCAGCCTTATTCTTCGTAATAACGGACAATATTTCTTTTTAATACTCTTTGTTATTGTGAGCATAGTGGTGGGGCGTCATAGTTGGTATCAGAGCGAGGGGTTTATGGACATAATATAGAACATAACTTAGATGGAACATGTGTTACAACTATTGTTGATGTTTTTATTTGTGCCTTGAGTCAAAACTAAAGTTTTGAAATTATGATGAAAATTTTAAATATCCTTATTTAAAAATAAAAGTGAAATTGTGTTTTGATAATTAGATATTTGTTGATTTGAGATTTCTGATTATCGTTTTTGGTAATTAGATATTTGCGGTTTTGCGATTTGTGATTTGTGTTTTCTAATTATCTTTGTTGATAATTAGATTTTGCTGTTTTCTAATTATTGCGTCGATAATTAGATATTGCTGTTTTGTGATTTGTGTATTCTAATTATCTAATTGATAATTAAATATTGCTGATAATTGTATTTATTCAGTTTTGTTGTTTTCTGGTTATCTATATGATAATTAGATTTTGTTGAGAATTTGTGAATTTCTTTTATGAAATTAAAAGATTTCTTTGGCGTTTGTATTCTTGACCTTTATTTTTCTAGCTTAACTAGTTTATGTTAGAAAAATAATTGTTATTGACGACTTTAATTATGAAAATTGCGGGGATGCAATTTTTATAAGGAGGGGAGTTTGTAACAACCCGGGGTTTTACGCCGATTAATTATCATCATTAGACGATTAAATTTGCTAGCTGATTGCTATTGGGAATTTTTAATCGGGTTGAAATTCCTTTTAAAAAAAATTGTTAAGGGTATGTGGGCTTTAAGTAAAATCTTGGGTTGTGTTATTGAAGTGAATACCCGTTCCTTTTCTCCCTTCATTCATTTTCGCAAGCCCAAAACAAAATACACGATGATGGCAGCTCGTTTCTCGTTCGTTCCTCTTCCTTCTAAAATTAGGGCTTGTGAAATTTTGTGAAGCCGCCGACTTTGTGGATCGTTCGATTTTATGCTCTTGAGATGCTTTCGGCTGCAATTTGGGTTTGGATTCTTCGAGTAAAGGTGAGTGATTTTCACTCACAATTTTAATTCAAACTTAGTGCTTTGTTACGGCAATTCGATTTTGTTTGATTGCTTGGGATGATTTTTGACTTCTTCAATTTCGTATATTTTGTTTACTTGCTGGTCACGGTTTTGATTTTTGACTTGGTTGATTTCCTTGGTCATCACAGTTTGATTGATTCTGATTTGAAACTGCTTGACTTCGAAAAAAACAACTGCTATGTGAATTTCCTTTTGTTCGAACTCTTCTTTGATGACTCATGGCTTTGACTTCGTTATTTGGTATATGAGACTTCGGCAGTAACATTGCTTTGTATTATTCCTTTGTACGTTGAGTTCGGCCAGTGACTTGATTTAAAATTGTGACTTTGTTAATTCATTGTTCCTCATGTTATCTGACTTTGGTCTTGTACCGCTTGCTGTTTCGACTTCGGGTTGCACTGCTACTGTTTTGTCTTTGCCTGTACCTGTGCATTTCATACATATATGTATATGCTTACTCATGTAGTTTTGAATGTGATCTGTGCCTTGTCTGGTTCACATGTCCATGCTCTGGTTTAGGAGAGACTGTAGTTGTCTTCATTTCACTGTTTTATACTAGTGCACTTGATAGCCTCGAGCCTGTTGATAATCTGTAGTGTTGTATTAGTCTAGTTTACCTTGAACTTCATGTGTGCTCGAGTATGATTCATATAGTCTTGCTTCCATCATGAGTCCACTGTCCTTGGCTTAACGAACTGTTTATAATTTTTGTAGCTCTGGCTTTGACTCGACTAGATATTCTGTTGCAGTTTTCATTGTTCATTCATGTGCTATGTTGGTTCATCATTTATGTCCACTACTAACATGTACATACATGCATGTATCACTATTATCTTGATGTACTTCATTCGAGACAGTTGGCATACAGTTGCATTATTAGTCTTGTAATTATGTCTCAGTGATGCATTGCATTTGTTGTTGGTTGATGTTGAAATCACAACGGCATTTGCTATCTGATGCATATGTATTCATCCACTTGTATACATACGTGTATATATGTATGTTTCTGAACTGTCTTTGAGTTTTGGTTCCATTGGTGGCTTCACTTTGGTATTGTTGCATTGTACTTGACTCTAAACCTGTTTTGTTGCCTTGCTGTTCCATAACTCTCTGGCTTGACTCGAATTTGCTTGATCACTTGCATGCATTCATATAGTAGCTGGACTTGGTCGAGTTGCTTGATTCACTACAACCATATTTATACTGTATATTAGCTGGAGTCTGAAGCTTGTGAGTTGCATCCCTTGAGTACTAGTCTGGTTCGGTCTCGTACCACTGTTGCATTGACTTTGTACTTATCGTGCTTGTATTTGCAGTCACCACTTTGCACTATGGTTTCTCTGACCAGTCTGGGTTGAACATTTTGATTTTCTGGACTTTCGGTCATTTGGAAATATCTCCGTGATATTGTTTTGTTTCTTTGACTTGTATGTGGTCAGACTTGATTGACTTGTTGTTGTTTCGAACATACTTCGATTCATGTCTTTGTACATTTCATTGAGTCCAGTCTGGTGCTGTTTTGGTCGAGACTGTGTTCTTATTTGTCGAGTCACTTGTACTTGATAGTTTTGTATTGCACCTGAGTTGAATCCAGCTTGCGGCTCGGGTTTGACCTTGTGCTCGTTTGTGAATTTTCATTGTGCATTCATGTGCACTTTGTTCATTGGTGGTTACTGGGTGGACACTGTGCTAGCTCTTGCAGTTCCATCTGGTTCATTTTGATTTGGGTTGGTGCCATTTGCTTTTGATTCATTGAGCTTTTGTGTAATTCATCACTGTAGTGGCGAGGCAGTGCACGCGACCGTGTACTGCAGCCAATACAGTATTGACTTTTTATGTGATATTTCAATTGTTTGAATTGTTTCGTGTGTTCAATTCAATATTTTGAAATTGTATTTTGATTCGATTTAATTTTCTCATATTGTTGCTATCTAATTATCTACTGGATAATTAGATTATGTGTATTCTAATTATCGTATCTATAATTAGATATTGTTGTTTCTGTTGCTTCACTGGCTTGAGTTTTGCTTTGGCCACTTGCTGTTAATTGCTGTTTGGGCAATTCTGTTGTTTTCTAAATTATCTTCATTGATAATCTTTTTATTTATCTTTGTTGATGATTTGAATTTGCTGATTTGTTGTTTTATGCTGTTTCGTGTTATATCTACCGTTATCCGATTCTATTATTGAAGGGTTGGATATACGAGATTTATTGTGACTGTCGTCTATTTGATTATTTAATTATTATTGCTTCCATGCATTAATAACTGAGTTTGAATTAGACTGACCCGTGTATTATTTCCTTTTGAATTAATACTCGGGTCAGACCGAGTTATTTCAGGTTGTTGATATCTTGCTTTGGATTGCTGCTTGAGCTATGAAGTCTCTTCATATCTTTTGGAGTAGTCGTTGTCATAGTATATAATGATATGTATTCATGTATATTATTTACAATAATGTACTTGTATATGTAACTTCCAGCGTCGACAGTTCTAGTTGTATCATATGTATTGTATCACATGTATTGTAACTGACTTCAGTTATATATATATATATATATGAGATTTTATATTATCTGTGTTCTGCATTTAGCTTATTTGTGTTATTATTATATATGTTGTCCTAAACTATTATGAACCATCGTAGTTTGTTTTATACTAGAATTGAATATGTCGATGGGAGTAAATAAACAAAGATTAAAGAAAAGAATATATACCACTCCTATCGAGATAGCCAATACTAGTGTAAGGCCTAACTACGGATGGCCGCTCCTGTCCAGCCTTATTCTTCGTAATAACAGACAGTATTTCCTTTTAATACTCTTTGTTATTGTGAGCATAGTGGTGGGGCGTCACAGTTGGTATCAGAGCGAGGGGTTTATGGACATAATATAGAACATAACTTAGATGGAACATGTTTTACAACTATTGTTGATGTTTTTATTTGTGCCTTGAGTCAAAACTAAAGTTTTGAAATTATGATGAAATTTTTAAATATCCTTGTTTAAAAATAAAAGTGAAATTGTGTTTTGATGATTGAGTAATTTGTGTTCTGTTTATCAGAGTGCGCAGTGGAAACAGTGACTGTCTTCGTCGAGTACAGCTGATAACCTTTTTGATTTAAAAATCAGAATATGAAAATGAAATTAGTTTCATTGTGTTGTTTAACCAGTGGTCTTGTGTGACGCCCCACCTCTATACCCACGCTAGCCAAGAACACTACGGGGTAGTGCTGTCAACTAGCACGGAGAATAAGGTTGTTGAGGAGCGACCCTCTATGTAATTGCTTTGTGCGAGCACCGATTTGTCAGATAATAAAACATTGCATTTCATCTTCAGAGGAAACCCGACATACCGATTCAAACTCAAAGCTACTACACAGTGGCTATACTAGTTTAGGACAATAGATATAAAAATAACACAGATAACATAAATGCGGAATAAAGATGGAACGAAAAGTCTCATATATATAATAACTGATATCAGTTACAATACATTTGACACAATACAAATGATACAACTACAACTGTCGACTCAAGAAGTTATATATACAAGTACATTATCGACTAATATACATGAATACATTATCATCTTAAAACAGACACACTGACTACTACAACAAGACGAAGACCACATCAACTGATATAAAAAGTCTTCATAGCTCTAGCAGCAACCCAAAGCTAAAAATCTACAACCTGTAAATACTCGGTCTGACCCGAGTATTACATTCAAAAGAAAATAATACCCGGATCAGTCTAATTCAAACTCAGTTATTAGCGCATAGAAGCAATAATAATCAATCTCAATATAGATGACAGTCACAGAAATCTCGTATATCCAACTCTCGATACGAGAATTGGATAACGGCAGATATAACACTAAACAGTGTTAATCCACAAAACAGAAATCCAAAGCAGTTTAAGCAATTGAAATGTCAATTTATAAATATCAATGCTAATTGGCTGCAGTACACGCTAACGTGTACTGCCTCGCCAATACAGCCTACGAATTACGCAACAGGTCGATGAAGTAAGAATAAAAGAGATATCGATTAAAATCTGTCAATTCGGTGTGGCTGCAGTGCACGCACGCGTGCACTGCCTCGCCACAACAGAATATAAAGTCACCACAAGGGACAAGGGTAAAACTGCTACGAAAATGCAGCCACCACTTGTATTTAAGGGCAAGGCTGCATTAGTGAAATGAAACAGTGTACCCAGTGAAAGAGACAATAAGTGAAACAAGTTCAACATGTCGCAAAGCAGGGCACAGGGAAATAGCAAACTGAAGGCGAGAGCACCAAAGATATGGCACTACAGCACTCAACAGAAAAGGCGCAAATCAGCCTCATTAGGAGATAAGGTCATCAGTGAAGCAAAATGACAAAAATGCAAATGATACAAGGCATCAATGCAATGTATCAGGTTCGAGAACAAGGCAATGCAGTTCAATATCTAACCCAATGTCGAAGATAACCAGAACCAAGTTCAAACTATGCCAAGTATCCCGGATGTCACGAAATCCAAACAAGTCAGAACTCACATTTATATGCAAATAAACAGAGGTGATAGAATTACAGTGATATGCAAAAGTAACAGGTAAGTGATAATTCAAAAGCTACACCATATCAAAGTGCTACTGGAGGCAGGGGATAACAAGGCAAGGTCGAACCAGATCAACATCACAAAATGGAGTGTGCAGCCGAAGACAACTACAGGTATAGATACAACAAAATGCAGACCCAACTCCTCAAATGACCAAGTAAAGTTCAAAGACAGCGAGCTACACCAACTACAAGCCCCATGTGACAGCAACACGAAGGAAATGCAACCACAAGGCATGGAACCATAGTGGAACAGGTCAAGCAACCACATGAAGCAGTGCAGACTACCCTAAATGAAGACTAGAATAGGTGACCAAATGCAATAACTCGACTAAACACAATGCCACAATGAAACAACCCAGTGACAACAATGTTTAAAGCTGCAGACACCAAACAGTAGAGACCAGCAATGCTATTGGATGAACAAACATAGCCGTAGTAATCAAGTACAAGACCCGCGCTCATCACAGTAAAAATGTTAATCCAGGACAAGTTGATAACCCATAAGTTCTACATGAATGCATATGCAAGCGATCAGGTACAGCAGCTCCAACAAGTATATCAATATCATCACCGAAATAGATGATCAAAGTCAAAGATCAAAGTCAGGTGAAGCCAAGACAGTGAAGTGTATCAAGTCCAAGTAAAGACCAGAAAATACTAAACATCAAAATGCACTAACCAAAAGAACTCGAGCAGTAATCAAACCAGACTCAAATGCTTCACAATGTAACAGTGATCAAATGAAGAACATCAAAAAGTAGACTTAACAGTGACCAAGTGTACAAGTGCAGATACAACATAGTGTATACATGATGAAGGAATACGTAGTGAAACAAAGTGTTGAACCAACAAGAATATGCAAACTCAAGTCACACAGCATGTACATGTGCGTACCAGACTCAAGACAGAGACCAGAGAAATGCAAATGATCCAATGAGTACAAGGCTAAATACAGTCTCGACAGCAGCTGGACCATACTACAAAAGTCTAAATTATCAAGCTACAGATCATGTACAAGTAATGCCAACAAAGCTAATGTTCAAGCAATCAGGTTATACTAATAGGTGAAGTGCAACATGAACCAAAGTGATACATGAACTCAAAATGCACAAAAATGACGAAGTCAGGTGAATACATGAAGATGCGAAACCGAGATTTCAAAAACAGTCAAGGCCGAATGAAAACAAGGAAGAAATTCACAAAACAGGAAAAGTTCGTATCTGTACTTTTGAAAATGTCAGAGAAAAATCCCAAAATCAAGTCCAGATTCAAGCCGAGATTTCCAAAATCAAATCAATGCCGTGGAAACCAAGTAACCAAGATATGTACGCAATATGAATTGGTCAAGGAAAATCGCAATCATCCAACAATGATCAAACGACCAAAGCACATATTTAGAAACAAATCAGACGAACGTATACGAACAAAATTCAAGGCATTAATTAAGTGTGAATTAGAAGACGTGAGTGAATAAAATCACTCACCTCTGTTTCGAGCTCGACCAAGAAGGAGCGGCCGTGAGCAACTCCAAGAGATAGACGATCGACGAAGCTAATTGAGAATGCCCTAATTCGTAGAGGAACGAAGACGAGGACGAGGCCGCCATCCCTTCTTGTTTGCTAGAAGCCCTAGCTTCGAACAGGAGATGAACGAACACGAGAATTTCTCGTGGCCGCCATTTTATTCGCTCGCTTGATTTTGGCTTAGGGTAAACGAATGGAGGAAAGGGGGGTTTGATGAAGAGCTGAAGATAATTGAAGTGGGCCAAAGAAATATATTTATTTAAAGCCCAAAAAAATTTCTCACCAATTTTTATAAAAGAATTTCAACTCGATAGAATTCCGATAAAAATTGGCGAACGATTTAATCACCTAGTGTCGATAATTAATGGCTACGAATTTGCGGGTTGTTACAGACTCCCCTCCTTAAAGAAATTGCGTCCTCGCAATCATAAGGAATAAATGGACAAAAGGTAACAACCATAAGAGCATGGCAATGTCGAATGCATAAGCAAAGCAAATGCCACAGGGAAGCATTAGAATTATGGAAGTATTAGATAAAAATCAAAAGGTTCGATTGCTTAAAATCAAAAGAATCAACATCGAGGGGATCAAGGAATCAAAATCAGACGACTATCAAAAGCAAGAATCAATCGAGTTCTAGCAATTGAAAGAAAAGGAATCAGAGCAGAAATCACGTACTGCACGAATTGAATGTGAGTAAATCAAATTACTCACCTGAATCGTCAGAGAAAAAGACGAAGCTCGAATCTCAAAATCGCAAATATCTGATTATCAAAACGATAATCAGAAATCACAAAGATTCGATTATCAAATCGAAAAATATTTAATTATCTCAAACGAGAACCAAATTTCACAAATATCTGATTATCAAAAACGATAATCAGAAATCACAAAGATTCGATTATCAAATCGAAAAATATTTAATTATCTCAAACGATAATCAAATTTCACAAATATCTGATTATCAAAAACGATAATCAGAAATCACAAAGATTCTATTATCAAATCGAAAAATATTTAATTATCTCAAACGATAATCAAATTTCACAAATATCTGATTATCAAAAACGATAATCAGAAATCACAAAGATTCGATTATCAAATCGAAAAATATTTAATTATCTCAAACGATAATCAAATTTCACAAATATCTGATTATCAAAAACGATAATCAGAAATCACAAAGATTCGATTATCAAATCGAAAAATATTTAATTATCTCAAACGATAATCAAATTTCACAAACATCTGATTATCAAAAACGATAATCAGAAGTCATAAATATTCGATTAACGAGTCCAGAATTAACCGAAGTAGTAAAAGTATGGTTTCATACTCCGTACTTTTGCTAAATCGTTTAAATCTCTTTATCGTTTCCTTGAAAGTGCAGAGTTGTGTGTTTTAAAAATAACATTTCACATTCTCAAACGGACAAGTCCGGAATTAAGCGAATCAGTAAAAGAAAGGGGTCATAGTCCTCGATTTTTCTGAAACGTTTAAATCGCTTCCTCGTTCTTTTGAAAATGTAAACTGTAAAAAATTTTGAAAACAATTTTAATTTATATTTTTGAAACAACTTTTTTTATTTTTTTTTATAACGAATTTTGAAAATACGTGATTAAATTAGCAATGTTAATGTTGCGGGAGAACCGCTTGTAAATCCATTTCAAAATTGACGGTTACTGAAGTTAACACGTCAAAATTTCATCAAAATAACTGGCATCAAAGTATAATACCAATGAATTTTCATTCATAAGAAAATGTCACAAGAATCTTCTCAAAGATAGAAAGGGATATCATACCCTAAACTTGTATTCATAATAAGTCAATAACACATGAATTCACCAATGCACAAAAAATTGATAAACATATCAATAGAAATCATTAAAATTGGTGAAGCATAAATTCCAGATTTCATCACAAGAAATCCAGAGAACACAAATTCTAGAAATCTACACACGAAATCCAGAGAACACAAATTCTAGAAATCTACACACGAAATCCAGAAAACACAAATTCTAGAAATCTACACACGAAATCCAGAAAACACAAATTCTAGAAATCTACACACGAAATCCAGAAAACACAAATTCTAGAAATCTACAAACGAAATCCAGAAAACACAAAGAAGGGGGAAGTCCGAACACACGGACGAGAAGCCATTTCATGGAAGCTATCCATTTAATTTTCCGAACACACGGATGGGAAGCTATCCATTTAATTTTCCGAACACACGGATGGGCCGAAGGCAGTCCGAACACACGGACGAGAAAGGCAAGTCCGAACACACGGATGGGAAAGGCAAGTCCGAACACACGGACGGGAAAAGCAAGTCCGAACACACGGACGGGAAAGGCAAGTCCGAACACACGGACGGGAAAGGCAAGTCCGAACACACGGACGAGAGACATCGCACATTGCTAGTCTAAATCATAAAAATGATCGTCATCGATCATAAAGAAGTGTCAATTACACTAAGCTAGTAAATATAAAAGTTTAGCTTCATGTCCCATAACCACTTGCTTAACTTAAATATTTACGAACAAACTGTAAATCTACACTAGAAAATTGTCACAAAAGGTTCAATCGAACAAGTCCAGGAGTTAACCGACGAAGTAAACGCAAGCGTTTCATACCACTTGTTTTACCAGGCCGTTTAATTCAATTTCTCATACGAGTGAAATAAAGGCTTGTATATACTAATAGATTGGAAAACAGTTTAAGAAAAAGAGCTTTGTAGTAAAATAGTTTTGAAATCGTTTGGAGAAAAGGATTTTGATATTTACTACTAGTATAGAAAACCTTTATATTTTTAAAGTGACAAATCACAAAAATGATTGTAGAAACAATCAATCACAAGAATTCACATACGAAGATGTGAATGGAATCCAAAGAAATCGATACTGAATTCATCAGAAAGTATGTTCACAAAAATCCCGAAGAAAATGTCATCAAAGTTGCTAATAAATGATAGCAACAAATCGGGGAAATGATCAAGAATCGATTAAATTAGGAAACCAAGTCAGTTCACCAAAATTTCACATTCGAAGACGTGAATAAAATCCAAAGAATTCGATTCCAAATTCATCAAAGTAGGAATACCCAAAAATTCCAGAAATAGAAGTTATCAAAATCGACAAAGGTAATAACAACTAATTAGAAAAGAAGAATCGATTATCAACTGGAAAAACAAAGCAAAACGAGCAGAAATGCATAAATGACTCCAACAAAAGTAAGAATCAAGTCATTGTTGAAGCCAACAATTAATAGCCGTAGTCGAGTACAAAATGATTCAATCATCATTATCAAAGAAACCAACGGCAAACAAAATCAGAGTCTTAAAAATCAAGAAATTAGCAATTTCTCAAAAACAAAGTGACCGAAGTCGAATGGAATTCAAGATGAGGAAAACACAAAATATCAAGTTCAAAATTGCTGAGATTCGAACAAAATCAACATCGGCTAAATCAATTCAAAGCCGAAAACACAAGAATAAGCGTTAGGAATTCATACCTAACAGTCAAAAACAATCATATGTAAAGATGAGAGATAAAACATCGACAAATAGTTGTAACACATTCTCCATCTAAGTTATGTTTTATAATTGTCCTAAACCCCAGGCTCTGATACCAAGCTGTGACGCCCCACCTCTATACCCACGCTAGCCAAGAACACTACGGGGTAGTGCTGTCAACTAGCACGGAGAATAAGGCTGTTGAGGAGTGACCCTATATGTAATTGCTTTGTGCGAGCACCGATTTGTCAGATAATAAAACATTGCATTTCATCTTCAGAGGAAATCCGACATACCGATTCAAACTCAAAGCTACTACACAGTGGCTATACTAGTTTAGGACAATAGATATAAAAATAACACAGATAACATAAATGCGGAATAAAGATGGAACGAAAAGTCTCATATATATAATAACTGATATCAGTTACAATACATTTGACACAATACAAATGATACAACTACAACTGTCGACTCAAGAAGTTATATATACAAGTACATTATCGACTAATATACATGAATACATTATCATCTTAAAACAGACACACTGACTACTACAACAAGACGAAGACCACATCAACTGATATAAAAAGTCTTCAAAGCTCTAGCAGCAACCCAAAGCTAAAAATCTACAACCTGTAAATACTCGGTCTGACCCGAGTATTACATTCAAAAGAAAATAATACCCGGATCAGTCTAATTCAAACTCAGTTATTAGCGCATAGAAGCAATAATAATCAATCTCAATATAGATGACAGTCACAGAAATCTCGTATATCCAACTCTCGATACGAGAATTGGATAACGACAGATATAACACTAAACAGTGTTAATCCACAAAACAGAAATCCAAAGCAGTTTAAGCAATTGAAATGTCAATTTATAAATATCAATGCTAATTGGCTGCAGTACACGCTAACGTGTACTGCCTCGCCAATACAGCCTACGAATTACGCAACAGGTCGATGAATTAAGAATAAAAGAGATATCGATTAAAATCTGTCAATTCGGTGTGGCTGCAGTGCACGCACGCGTGCACTGCCTCGCCACAACAGAATATAAAGTCACCACAAGGGACAAGGGTAAAACTGCTACGAAAATGCAGCCACCACTTGTATTTAAGGGCAAGGCTGCATTAGTGAAATGAAACAGTGTACCCAGTGAAAGAGACAATAAGTGAAACAAGTTCAACATGTCGCAAAGCAGGGCACAGGGAAATAGCAAACTGAAGGCGAGAGCACCAAATATATGGCACTACAGCACTCAACAGAAAAGGCGCAAATCAGCCTCATTAGAAGATAAGGTCATCAGTGAAGCAAAATGACAAAAATGCAAATGATACAAGGCATCAATGCAATGTATCAGGTTCGAGAACAAGGCAATGCAGTTCAATATCTAACCCAATGTCGAAGATAACCAGAACCAAGTTCAAACTATGCCAAGTATCCCGGATGTCACGAAATCCAAACAAGTCAGAACTCACATTTATATGCAAATAAACAGAGGTGATAGAATTACAGTGATATGCAAAAGTAACAGGTAAGTGATAATTCAAAAGCTACACCATATCAAAGTGCTACTGGAGGCAGGGGATAACAAGGCAAGGTCGAACCAGACCAACATCACAAAATGGAGTGTGCAGCCGAAGACAACTACAGGTATAGATATAACAAAATGCAGACCCAACTCCTCAAATGACCAAGTAAAGTTCAAAGACAGCGAGCTACACCAACTACAAGCCCCATGTGACAGCAACACGAAGGAAATGCAACCACAAGGCATGGAACCATAGTGGAACAGGTCAAGCAACCACATGAAGCAGTGCAGACTACCCTAAATGAAGACTAGAATAGGTGACCAAATGCAATAACTCGACTAAACACAATGCCACAATGAAACAACCCAGTGACAACAATGTTTAAAGCTGCAGACACCAAACAGTAGAGACCAGCAATGCTATTGGATGAACAAACATAGCCGTAGTAATCAAGTACAAGACCCGCGCTCATCACAGTAAAAATGTTAATCCAGGACAAGGTGATAACCCATAAGTTCTACATGAATGCATATGCAAGCGATCAGGTACAGCAGCTCCAACAAGTATATCAATATCATCACCGAAATAGATGATCAAAGTCAAAGATCAAAGTCAGGTGAAGCCAAGACAGTGAAGTGTATCAAGTCCAAGTAAAGACCAGAAAATACTAAACATCAAAATGCACTAACCAAAAGAACTCGAGCAGTAATCAAACCAGAATCAAATGCTTCACAATGTAACAGTGATCAAATGAAGAACATCAAAAAGTAGACTTAACAGTGACCAAGTGTACAAGTGCAGATACAACATAGTGTATACATGATGAAGGAATACGTAGTGAAACAAAGTGTTGAACCAACAAGAATATGCAAACTCAAGTCACACAGCATGTACATGTGCGTACCAGACTCAAGACAGAGACCAGAGAAATGCAAATGATCCAATGAGTACAAGGCTAAATACAGTCTCGACATCAGCTGGACCAGACTACAAAAGTCTAAATTATCAAGCTACAGATCATGTACAAGTAATGCCAGCAAAGCTAATGTTCAAGCAATCAGGTTATACTAATAGGTGAAGTGCAACATGAACCAAAGTGATACACACTACGCCATAAATGACCTTCTGCAACATTTTTGCAAGGTGTTGCCAGCTAAAATGTTGCGATAGCTATAAAATTTTGGTCCTACTGCAACGTTGTATTTTTAGTGTTACCTTAGCCATAAAAATGTGTTGCTCTAGCTAAACAAGTGTAACACGATGCAACATTTTTATATAATGTTGCTATAGATGTTTTCAAATTAAAAAATTAATAAAATTAGCAATCCGCGTGAATACGATCCAACGGTCTACGTTTAATCTAATTGTTAACATGGATCACCGCTACATTTTGCCCTAATTTTTCGTTTTCCCGCTTTACTGTTCATACCATTTCGTTCTCACCCCTAATTTCCAAATCCAAATCCCCAATTTCCAAATCCCTAATTTCCAAATCATATTTTCGTTCCCATTTCGTTCTCACCCCCAATTTCGCTGTTGTTGCCTACATGTCGATACGCAACCTCTCCCAAATCCTACCAACCGCAGCCCCCAACAAAACTCCACTACCCCACCGCCGTTTCTACAGCCTGATTCTGATGGTCATCGAGCACACATCCCGTGGCCAGCGTGCCTGCGATATCTTTTCCCGGCTTCTCAAAGAGCGCGTCATCTGCCTTAACGGACCCATCGAGGAGGATACGTCGGCGATAGTTGTGGCTCAGCCGCTGTTCCTCGAATCTGGTGGTTTCGTGACGGTAGGGTTGGCAATTTATGATACTTCGACCAGATCTGATGCTTGAATCTTTCTCGCCAATGTTCAGAAGAAGTTCGATTCTGATGAAGCTTTGCTCGATTGCTTCAAAAAGTACCATTTTCGGATTCAAGGAAGATGTCAAACGCAGATTTCTTGTTTGAGAGAATGCCGCTTAAATTTTCAAATTGGCCAGCAATCATAAAACCAGTTTCAATTCCTTGATTGATTGCTCGAATTGCTTTGACTTCGTCGTCGGGTGCGATGTGATATTATTTGGTATGTTTTATGCCTTCTAGTTTACTTGATTATTCTCGATTTTGGTTACACTCGCATGCTTTTGCCGATGATGAATTGGGATTTATTTATAGGCTTTATTTCCTATAATCTCGGGTTTAATCTTTCTGTTGGACTTTGATAAATCTGGTATGTTGGATTGCGATGATGTATTGGTATGTTGGATTGCGATGATGTATGGTCTGAGCTTGTTAGCTCCTTTCTGCTGCATTTGTTAAACCAGAACATGAACTGGTGCTCCAAGTCCTCTATATATCATATTACTGCCTATGTTTCTCTTGTACATGCCTGATGCATTCACTGTTTTTGCTTGATGGGCTGCCTATGTGTACTGCTGTGTTCTTGCACTGGCTTGTCTATATTTTGCTGAACCTGGTTCTTGTTTGTTTTGTTGGTTGCTTGGCCCTGAGTTGAATCCAGTCGATGACTCGGGTTTGACCTTGTGTCGTGTCCTTGTATCCATGTGTTGCATTCATGTTTGGCTTATGCACTTATGAAAAGAAACAACCCAAATACCTGAGGCAAATATTATAACAAAAATATTTTCATTTTCTGTTTGAGTTAAATATTATTTTCCAGATTACTGCTTTTGAATTATATGTGACAGGTATTGAAGACTGGACAGCTGGATACAAGCTTGAAGACAGAGTCAAATCAAATGTGCATGAGTGTATGAATGCATGAGCTGAAGACAGGTCGATCCCCGCCGGGACTGCGGTGCCCCGGACCCCCGCCGGCGCTGCGCCCGGACCCGCTTCTCGGCTCGCCTTCGGCTCGGCACTCGGCTCGCCTTCGGCTCGGCATATATTTGTCAGTGTCGGTGTCTGTATAAATTGAAACTGCATATGTAATGAGTGAATTGAGCGATGTAGTGAGGAATATCTGTATATGTGAATATCGGTGTTATATATCATTGAATTGTAAAATAGTGGAGTCAGGAATTTGTACTATTTCAAATGTTGAAATAAAATATTTATTTAAATAAATTACTGTTTAAATATCAAATTCTGTGTAATAGCATTTTATTAAATAAATATTTATTTTTATTAAAAAATCAAATATGCTCTACATTGTGGGCCCCACAAATTCAAAAAGTTCATATCTATAGCAACATTTTGGAATGTTGCTACAGATACCTATGGGTGTTGCCATAGACCCAAATAGGGTTCTATTGCAACAATATTACTTATGTTGCCTTAGATAGTCAAAATGTTGCCTTTGAGGTCTAAGGCAACGGCAAAAATTGCATCACCCTAAAAGTGTTGCCATAGACCTATGGCAACATTTTTCGGGCCTGAGCCAACATTTTTTTTGTGTTGCAGTAGGCCATTTATGGCGTAGTGACATGAACTCAATATGCACAAAAATGACGAAGTCAGGTGAATACATGAAGATGCGAAACCGAGATTTCAAAAACAGTCAAGGCCGAATGAAAACAAGGAAGAAATTCACAAAACAGGAAAAGTTCGTATCTGTACTTTTGAAAATGTCAGAGAAAAATCGCAAAATCAAGTCCAGATTCAAGCCGAGATTTCCAAAATCAAATCAATGCCGTGGAAACCAAGTAACCAAGATATGTACGCAATATGAATTGGTCAAGGAAAATCGCAATCATCCAACAATGATCAAACGACCAAAGCACATATTTAGAAACAAATCAGACGAACGTATACGAACAAAATTCAAGGCATTAATTAAGTGTGAATTAGAAGACGTGAGTGAATAAAATCACTCACCTCTGTTTCGAGCTCGACCAAGAAGGAGCGGCCGTGAGCAACTCCAAGAGATAGACGATCGATGAAGCTAATTGAGAATGCCCTAATTCGTAGAGGAACGAAGACGATGACGAGGCCGCCATCCCTTCTTGTTTGCTAGAAGCCCTAGCTTCGAACAGGAGATGAACGAACACGAGAATTTCTCGTGGCCGCCATTTTATTCGCTCGCTTGATTTTGGCTTAGGGTCAACGAATGGAGGAAAGGGGGGTTTGATGAAGAGCTGAAGATAATTGAAGTGGGCCAAAGAAATATATTTATTTAAAGCCCAAAACAATTTCTCACCAATTTTTATAAAAGAATTTCAACTCGATAGAATTCCGATAAAAATTGGCGAACGATTTAATCACCTAGTGTCGATAATTAATGGCTACGAATTTGCGGGTTGTTACATCTTGATTTTGTTAAGATTTTTGCTGGTTTTCTTTTATGCTAATCACATATTGATTAGATTTTTGCTGTTTCAAATATACCTTCATTGAAGATATAATCGAGTGATTTCTTTGCTCATCTTTTGGTGTGCGTGCAAATATGAGTTGCACGTTACTGCATTGATTTTACGTTGAACCGATGTTTGGTTTTAAGACGTATTCTGTTGTCGTTATTTTATAACGGGATTTTTCACTGGTATTATTTTGATGAGATTTTAACGTATAAAAATTACTGTCGCTTTGACTTCAGTAACCGTCAAATTTTGAAGTGGATTTTCAAACGGTTATCCCGTAATGCTGATTTGATACCTGTTTTTACGGTGTTTTGAGAAGTGCGATTTCCTTATCGAAATTGCTACAGATGTTGCTGTTTTAATCACGTGTTTTTAAAATTGTTTTTAAAATAAATTTGTTTTAAATTTTTTACAGTTTGCGCTTTCAAAAGAATGAGGAAGCGATTTAAACGCTTCAGCAAAATTGAGGACTATGAACCCTCACTTTTACTGTTTTGCTTAATTCCGGACTTGTCCGTTTGAGAACGTAAAATGTTGTTTATTTAAAATACACAATTTTGCACTTTCAAGTAAACGATGAAGAGAATTAAACGATTTAGTAAAACTCGTGGTATGGGACATGTGCGTTTGCTATTTTGGTTAATTCCGGACTCGTTAATTGAAACCTCTGCTGTTTGATGATTTTGATGATTTGTTGGGCTTTCGAGCCACTATGTTGGACCTTCGGGTCATATGTTGGACCTTCGGGTCATATGATGGACCTTCGGGTCAAATACCAGTACTAGACCTTCGGGTCACTCTACGGACCTTCGGGTCATTTGTTGGGCGCCAAAATTATGATGACGGTACTTGGTAGGCTTCGGCCATATGTTGTTGCACGTGCGGCGTAGCTTAGACTCGCCATATGCTGGGATCGATCCACCTTTTATGTTGATTTTCTAGTCATCTTAATTGATTTCTAGATATTTGTTGTTTCTAATTATTTGCAGGTAATTAGATATTTGCTGTTTTGAGTTCTAATTATCTTTGTTGATAATTAGATATTTGCTGATTTGAGTTCTAATTATCTTTGTTGGTTTGAGTTCTAATTATCTTTGTTGATAATTAGATATTTGCTGATTTGAGTTCTAATTATCTTTGTTGGTAATTAGATATTTGCTGATTTGAGTTCTAATTATCTTTGTGGATAATTAGATATTTGCTGATTTGAGTTCTAATTATCTTTGTCGATAATTAGATATTTGTGATTTCTGATTATCGTTTTTGATAATTAGATATTTGGGATTTCTGATTATCGTTTTTGATAATTTGATATTTGATGTTTTCTAATTATCGTTTTTGATAATTAGATATTTGATGTTTTCTGATTATCGTTTTCGATAATTAGATATTTGATGTTTTCTTATTATCGTTTTTGATAATTAGATATTTGAGATTTCTGATTATCGTTTTTGATAATTAGATATTTGATGTTTTCTGATTATCGTTTTCGATAATTAGATATTTGATGTTTTATGATTATCGTTTTTGATAATTAGATATTTGATGTTTTCTGATAATCGTTTTTGATAATTAGATATTTGATGTTTTATGATTATCGTTTTCGATAATTAGATATTTGATGTTTTCTGATTATCGTTTTTGATAATTAGATATTTGAGATTTCTGATTATCGTTTTTGATAATTAGATATTTGATGTTTTCTGATTATCGTTTTTGATAATTAGATATTTGATGTTTTCTGATTATCATTTTTGATAATTAGATATTTGTGATTTCTGATTATCGTTTTTGATAATTAGATATTTGTTGTTTTCTGATTATCGTTTTTGATAATTAGATAGTCATTGATTTAAGTTTTCTGATTATCGTTTTTGATAATTAGATATTTGAGATTTCTGATTATCGTTTTTGATAATAAGATATTTGATGTTTTCTGATTATCGTTTTCGATAATTAGATATTTGATGTTTTCTGATTATCGTTTTTGATAATTAGATATTTGATGTTTTCTGATTATCGTTTTTGATAATTAGATATTTGATGTTTTCTGATTATCGTTTTTGATAATTAGATATTTGTGATTTCTGATTATCGTTTTTGATAATTAGATTTTGCTGTTTTCTAATTATTGCGTCGGTAATTAGATATTGCTGTTTTGTGATTTGTGTATTCTAATTATCTAATTGATAATTAAATATTGCTGATAACTGTATTTATTCAGTTTTGTTGTTTTCTGGTTATCTATTTGATAATTAGATTTTGTTGAGAATTTGTGAATTTCTTTTATGAAATTAAAAGATTTCTTTGGCGTTTGTATTCTTGACCTTTATTTTTCTAGCTTAACTAGTTTATGTTAGAAAAATAATTGTTATTGACGACTTTAATTATGAAAATTGCGGGGACGCAATTTTTATAAGGAGGGGAGTCCGTAACAACCCGGGGTTTTGCGCCGATTAATTATCATCATTAGACGATTAAATTTGCTAGCTAATTGCTATTGGGAAATTTTAATCGGGTTGAAATTCCTTTTAAAAAATTTTGTTAAGGGTATATGGGCTTTAAGTAAAATCTTGGGCTGTGTTATTGAAGTGAATACCCGTTCCTTTTCTCCCTTCATTCATTTTCGCAAGCCAAAAACAAAATACACGATGATGGCAGCTCGTTTCTCGTTCGTTCCTCTTCCTTCTAAAATTAGGGCTTGTGAAATTTTGTGAAGCCGCCGACTTTGTGGATCGTTCGATTTTATGCTCTTGAGATGCTTTCGGCTGCAATTTGGGTTTGGATTCTTCGAGTAAAGGTGAGTGATTTTCACTCACAATTTTAATTCAAACTTAGTGCTTTGTTACGGCAATTCGATTTTGTTTGATTGCTTGGGATGATTTCTGACTTCTTCAATTTCGTATATTTTGTTTACTTGCTGATCACGGTTTTGATTTTTGACTTGGTTGATTTCCTTGGTCATCACAGTTTGATTGATTCTGATTTGAAAATGCTTGACTTCGGAAAAAAAACAACTGCTATGTGAATTTCCTTTTGTTCGAATTCTTCTTTGATGACTCATGGCTTTGACTTCGTTATTTGGTATATGTTACTTCGACAGTAACATTGCTTTGTATTATTCCTCTGTACGTTGAGTTCGGCCAGTGACTTGATTTAAAATTGTGACTTTGTTAATTCATTGTTCCTCATGTTATCTGACTTTGGTCTTGTACCACTTGCTGTTTCGACTTCGGGTTGCACTGCTACTGTTTTGTCTTTGCCCGTACCTGTGCATTTCATACATATATGTATATGCTTACTCATGTAGTTTTGAATGTGATCTGTGCCTTGTCTGGTTCACATGTCTATGCTCTGGTTTAGGTGAGACTGCAGTTGTCTTCATTTCACTGTTTTATACTGGTGCACTTGATAGCCTCGAGCCTGTTGATAATCTGTAGTGTTGTATTAGTCTAGTTTACCTTGAACTTCATGTGTGCTCGAGTCTGATTCATATAGTCTTGCTTCCATCATGAGTCCACTGTCCTTGGCTTAACGAACTGTTTATAATTTTTGTAGCTCTGGCTTTGACTCGACTAGATATTCTGTTCCAGTTTTCATTGTGCATTCATGTGCTATGTTGGTTCATTACTTGTGTCCACTGCTAACATGTACATACATGCATGTATCACTATTATCTTGATGTACTTCATTCGAGGCAGTTGGCATACAGTTGCATTATTAGTCTTGTAATTATGTCTCAGTGATGCATTGCATTTGTTGTTGGTTTGATGTTGAAATCACAGCGGCATTTGCTATCTGATGCATATGTATTCATCCACTTGTATACATACGTGTATGTATGTATGTTTCTGAACTGTCTTTGAGTTTTGGTTCCATTGGTGGCTTCACTTTGGTATTTTTGCATTGTACTTGAGTCTGAACCTGTTTTGTTGCCTTGCTATTCCATAACTCTCTGGCTTGACTCGAATTTGCTTGATCACATGCATGCATTCATATAGTAGCTAGACTTGGTCGAGTTGCTTGATTCACTACAACCATATTTATATTGTATATTTGCTGGAGTCTGAAGCTTGTGAGTTGCATCCCTTGAGTACTAGTCTTGTTCGATCTCGTACCACTATTGCATTGACTTTGTACTTATCGTGCCTGTATTTGCAGTCACCACTTTGCACTATGGTTTCTCTGACCAGTATGGGTTGAACATTTTGATTTTCTGGACTTTCGGTCATTTGGAAATTTCTCCGTGATATTGTTTTGTTTCTTTGACTTGTATGTCGTCAGACTTGATTGACTTGTTGTTGTTTCGAACATACTTCGATTCATGTCTTTGTACATTTCATTGAGTCTAGTCTGGTGCTGTTTTGGTCGAGACTGTGTTCTTATTTGTCGAGTCACTTGTACTTGATAGTTTTGTATTGCACCTGAGTTGAATCCAGCTTGCGGCTCGGGTTTGACCTTGTGCTCGTTTGTGAATTTTCATTGTGCATTCATGTGCACTTTGTTCATTGGTGCTTACTGGGTGGACACTGTGCTAGCTCTTGCAGTTCCATCTGGTTCATTTTGATTTGAGTTGGTGCCATTTGCTTTTGATTCATTGAGCTTTTGTGTAATTCATCACTGTAGTGGTGAGGCAGTGCACGCGACCGTGTACAGCAGCCAAAACAGTATTGACTTTTTATGTGATATTTCAATTGTTTGAATTGTTTCGTGTGTTCAATTCAATATTTTGAAATTGTATTTTGATTCGATTTAATTTGCTCATATTGTTGCTATCTAATTATCTACTGGATAATTAGATTATGTGTTTTCTAATTATCGTATCGATAATTAGATATTGTTGTTTCTGTTGCTTCACTGGCTTGAGTTTTGCTTTGGCCACTTGCTGTTAATTGCTGTTTGGGCAATTCTATTGTTTTCTAAATTATATTCATTGATAATCTTTTTATTTATCTTTGTTGATGATTTGAATTTGCTGATTTGTTGTTTTATGTTGTTTCGTGTTATATCTACCGTTATCCGATTCTCTTATTGAAGGGTTGGATATACGAGATTTATTGTGATTGTCGTCTATTTGATTATTTAATTTTATTGCTTCCGTGCATTAATAACTGAGTTTGAATTAGACTGACCCGTGTATTATTTTCTTTTGAATTAATACTCGGGTCAGACCGAGTTATTTCAGGTTGTTGATAACTTGCTTTGGGTTGCTGCTTGAGCTATGAAGTCTCTTCATATCTTTTGGAGTAGTCGTTGTCATAGTATATGATGATATGTATTCATGTATATTATTTACAATATTGTACTTGTATATGTAACTTCCAGCGTCGACAGTTGTAGTTGTATCATATGTATTGTATCACATCTATTGTAACTGACTTCAGTTATATATATATATATATATATATATATATATGAGATTTTATATTATCTGTGTTCCGCATTTAGCTTATCTGTGTTATTATTATATATGTTGTCCTAAACTATTATGAACCATCGTAGTTCGTTTTATACTAGAATTGAATATGTCGATGGGAGTAAATAAACAAAGATTAAAGAAAAGAATATATACCACTCCTATCGAGATAGCCAATACTAGTGTAAGGCCTAACTACGGGTGGCCGCTGTAACGACCATGACTTTCTCTCCATAGAAAGTCGCATCGTTAATAAGAAAGAAAGGGGTGAGAAGTAGAAAAGAAGAGAAGAAAGAAAGAAACAACAACAACGATCTCACAGCGGAACGAATAAATTATATTAATAACATAAAGAAACTATTACATAGTATACAACACTTATCAGAGTTTACACAACTATACAACACATACTAGACAGTTATAAACATCTGTCTAGATATTACAACTCAATACAATACAAGACTCTAACACAGATATCAACACAGCAGAATACTATATCTACAATCGCCGAAGCCTCCTGCTCCATTGCTCCTCCACAATTCGTCAAGACTAACCTGAATCCCTTGGCTACTCGTAAAAATTTGAGTACCCAAGAGTTTATAAAACAGAAATAAACAACTTGGGTCAGACATGGGTCTGGTGTGAGTAAACGGGTTAAAATTGTTTAACTTCAAAACCTTTTGAAAACAAAGGTATCACGTAAGACTTCCCACACATAAACATGGAAAAGTTTTTACCTTACGCTAACCAAAACATTTGATAGGAAATCCAGTTATATTATAATAGGGTCTAGGGTTTTCAAGTAAAATACGGAAATAGCTGAAATGCTTACATCTCACATTCCAACATAGTTGGGCACAACTAATACGTACGGCACTTATTGGAGTTTGGATTCCATACAATGGCAGGGCTACTGGGGTACCGCCCGTCACAGTACGTGGCCTAGATCACCGTACCGAGGATCACTCCCAATCCCCTGCAACACAAGGCCGGAACATCCCTTACTGGATAATTCCCGCACAAGATACCTCACGGTTGGGATCAGCAACCGCACCACTAAGCCGAAATAAAAAGGGACATCTAGACAGAGGTAATCTTGTCCTACTTGGGTGCTACCCACTAACCTTGCTGCACCTCCCCTGTTTTAGCCATTCCCGGTTTGTGAGGCTTGAGGTCACGATTACCTTTAATCAGAACATATCACTTAGAATGCTCATCGTCCGCCTGACGATGTGCTGAAAGCATTCAATCCATACAAGTTCGTTCCGGGTTCGAACGAAACCGAAGGCATTATCTCGTTACACTCGTTTTGGAATCGCCCTCAGAGTTAACGACAATAACCCTTGCACTCTGAATCTTCATCTTCACTTGATTCACGACCTATCGTTAATTTGGATCGATGTGGTATTCGGGTCTCCAGACCTGGAAATCCGGTATACGGAAACCCGATCCCAGTCTCATCGAAATCCAAAACGTATCTTTTAAGGCCAAGTTGTTTTAAAGTTAAAACAATTCAATTCTTATCTATATACACAGAGATAGATAATTCAATAGATAATCTATATTATCATCACAACAGATAACCCATATTATCATTTAAATTCAACCAACATCTATATCACAGATCAGCATATATCTCATCAGAGATATCAAACAATGCAAAGAATTCAATATCTTTCATTCATTCCTAAGTAATGATTTATAATATCTCTAATTAATTTAAAGTGAATTAAATTAATTACTTCATTCTATAAATCCTTCTTACTTAATCATTAATTAAACCAATTAATTAATCATACTCTAAATATCAAATCTTAATTAATCAATCCTGATTAATTATCTTTAATTACTTTAAATAATTAATTCTTAATTAATTTCACAAATTAATTATCTTAAACCATTACAGTAATTAATCTTTAATTACTTCATAAACTAATTAACTATAATTAATTACATTAATCCTTAATTAATTACATTAATTAATTACTTTTTTAATTACTTATTATTGATTAATTAGTCTTAATTAATCAACCCTTAATTACATTATTAATTATATTAATAAATTAATGATCCTTAATTACTTCTTAATTAATTATCTTATTTAAAATTAATTATTTTTAATAATTAATCTTTAATTAAACCACTTTTATTAATCACCTTTGATTAATCTCATTTAGTAATTAACTTCCCTTAATTACTCCATTAATTAATTACTTCTTAATTAATTATCTTTAATTAATCCCTTGATTAATTACAAAAAGTAATTAAACTCAAATTACTTCCATTCATAAATCATTTACCATTAATTACTTCCAGTAATTATCATTAATTACTTAACTAAGTAATTACAGTCCATTAATTAATCACATTAATTAATTAGTCTTAATTAATCTTATTTATTAATTAACTTTAATTAATCACATTAATTAATTAACTATTTAATTAACCCTTAATTACCTTTCATTAATTTCTTCCATAAGTAATTATCTTAAAATAATTAAACCAATTAATTACCTTAATTAGTTATTCCTAACCACTAGTTAATGATCTCATCATTAACTACCCATTGACTTCCCATTAATTAATTACCATAAGTAATTTTAATTAATCTCATCATTTATTTATTAAGTGATTAATCTTTTAATTAATCTTACTAATTAGTTACCCTTAATTAACCACAACTTAAATTAAATTTAAAGATAAATTCTTTATCTTTATTAAATTCTTAATTACATCATTAAATTTCCATTTGAAAATATTGTTGAAAACTTATTTTATAATTAAAAGATTTGAAAACATTTTATAAATCAATTATATAATTGAAATTATATAATTTTCTTTAACCCAAAACAATTTAAACATTAAATTTTAAAACTAAAAAAAAACATTCATTTAAAAACATTTTCACTTTAAATTTACTTTAAAATTTAGTTAAACATTTTCTTTACTAACAATGCTTGATTTTCTTTTAAAATTTAAACCTTGTAACTAAAATTCTCTTCACAACTTAAAATTAGTTAATATTCAAAAATCCCGAGCCACCCAAACAAAAACCCCGAGCAGCACTCACACAAACACCGAGCAGCCCACGAACATACTCAACTTCGAGAAAATCGCCTTCAAACCCGAGCCTGACCCGAGTATTTCCCTTCTTCCCCAAACTCCCCTAACAACCCCAGATAACACGAACACACGTACACACGTGCACGTGCACGTTGAACTACTCAACTCCGACCAACGCCGCTAGCTTCCCTAAGTCGACAACCATCCCTCTGACCCACCTGGCCACCCATATCACCGATATCATCATCGAATCAAAATCGAACCCATCGTTCAAAAAAACAGGAACCCACCACCATCGGAATTCCACCGATCATCAACGAACTCGTCCCCACGAACCCATGCCGACTTCACCAAAGCATCGCCACACTCCGATGAACCATTTTCCCCCTATCGCGATCGTCTCTAGTGCGCCCACGTTGACGCAGTTACCTCGACTACAATCTCAACCAAAACTGGCATTAAACCCTAAATTGTTGTCGTCCGGTCATCACAGAAGTTTGAAACCCCAGCGAGCATTTTTGCCAGAGACCCTGATACTCGAGCAAGCCTCAGCCACAATCCCTACCAGCTACGTTGCTCCGATCGCCAGAAAATGTCAGAGAACCCAATTCCGTTCAACCACGAATTCCTCACTCCATACTATACTAAAAACCCTGAATTTATTTTTAAAAATCATGTTTTTCGAAGTCAAACCAGATGATGTAAGTGCAACCTTTAATCATGACACTTGAATTTGCCATGCTTTTAAGTTTCCACTGTAAATTTTAAATTTCCAGATAATCTTAAACTAAGTGTTCTTAGAAATATTTTTAAAACTCAAATCATATTAATTCAAACACTTTTTGTTTAAATACTAAGACCTATTAGAGAATGGGTGAGGAGATTTTCGATTTTTGAATTTGGTTAAACTCTGTGTACCTGGAACAGAGCCTTATGTTCTTAAATCCAGACATGCACATATCATTTACATTCAATTCTACTTAAAACATACATGCAAACCATAATACAACATTTCTATACAAATGCATCTATATAATCATAGATTAAAACTGCTACTCACTATAAAATGTTGAACAGAGGAACAACATATACACCTGCATATCTATTTCTACAGTCTCATCTATAAATATATGCATGCATTCATATCTAACCATATAACATTTGAACTAAATTACTACTACATTTATTACTGACAATAATTATAGAATCATGTTAAGAACTGTTTTTAAATTAAAATTTACTCACCAGTTTACAGAAGAACAGAGCCTCTATTTTGAAAAACCTTTGATAACTTTTGAACTTTAAAAACTGGAAAATGCTCTGATCTTTTTAAAACTTGAAACTGAAATGCTTTAAATCCCAGAAGCTTTTCATGCTACTGAAACTTGTTGAGACTGCTTTGATTCCATTTTGGGTTTGCTTGCAATTTTGTCTCAGATTGAAAGAATGCCCAGGTTTTTGTTTTGATTTTGCAAATGATTTACAAGCTAATATCTTTGATAAATTTCTGTTTTGAGGAAGATGTTTATAGTTTTGACTCGAATTTCTGGTTTAGTGAATGTTGATTACCAGATTTTAGTTTACAGGAAAAAGAGGAGAAAATATTTGAACTTGTAAAATTTTTTTTTTAAACTGGATAACAAAAATCAGGTTTTCTCCTCTAAGACTAATTTATTTAATTTAAACTTTAGAGAAAAATGTATCTTGCCACTTGTTTTATTGCATGATACTTAAGGGACAAATGTATTATTCATAAGTTCCTTACTTGACAAGTGTTTATACTTGTTATTAAATATTTATTATTATTATAAATATTTAAATGAAAGCTTTTATATATATATATATTGGTTTATAAATACTTATTTCTATATATATATTATTTTAAAGAAATACAACCAATTATATTTATAAATAAAAGTTTATACCAATATTTTAAAATCCAAAACAATTTAAATATCTATCTTTGAATTTCAAAACTTTAAATTTAAATTCAAATCAAATTCTAAAATTCAATTTAAAAGTCAAGTTATATATATTTACATACACTATTTATTCAATTTAAAATAACAATTCCTTTTAGCATTAAAATTCATACATATTAAAAATAACACATTATACTTATTATTTGAAAATAACATATTTTATAATTTAAACCATTATATAAGAGATTATATTATCATGAAATATTTAAAAAGAAATAAAACAAACCATTTTTGTAAATCTTATTTATTTAAACTTAAGTTAAAAATATCTTAAACCAATTAAAATATTTACCTGAAGTATTTTAAAACTATAAAATTACTTATTTAAATATCTTTGAAAAGTCCAGATTAAATTAAATATAAATTCCCAATTTATCAAAGCTTCTATTTATAATATATATAAATAAATATATATATTCAAATAGAAATATCTTATTAACTTTTAAAAGATAAAATCATCAATTAATACTAATTTAATCAGATTATTAAATTAAATTCAAATCTTATTATCAAAGATTATCCATATCAATTTAATTATTCAACAGATTATTAAATTGATATTGTCAAAATTTCCGGGATATTACATTCCTCCCCCCTTAAAATAATTTCGTCCCCGAAATTTAAACAAAGGTAATTTAATAATCTTATTAAAGATTTAAATTTAAAACATATGCATATACTATCATCCATATGCTAACAACCATAGCAGCCAAATCATCCAATCAAACAATTCTAACTATCTAGACTAAATTCTAGATAAAATTCCTCGAGTTTCCCCAAGTATATATATATACCGGAATACTCGCTCTACAAACAATCTAAACTACTAAGCTATAGATCTCCTACTCATATAGAACTACAGAACTAAACAGAATATCAGACTACAGACGAGTCTGATTCAACTACCAAACTTCCAGAACTGCTGATTCTACAACCAGAGATAGATCAAATACGTATTCCCTCAGAGATACGTAAAACTCAATGAATTCCAGTTATCCAAACTGACAATTCAATTCAGAAGACCAAATACTTATCCAAATCAGAACACAGACGAGATCCAAACATAACTCTACTTCACAACATCAGTAGATTCCAAACTTACTTCTCCCATCCAGAGATACACTCCAAACCGCTTTCGCTGCTCAATTCTGATATAAGGTAGGACACAAGCACATACTGGACAACTCATTCCAGAAATAAGATTCACTGATCCATAAAGAAAACTCGGATACTCCAGCAAAACTTGAGTTGCTTCGCCAACTCCATCTCTAGGAAACATTTTTCCACTAGACTGAACCATCGGTATCACTCCTGGAATCCAGTCGATAAGAAAACTCAATCTCTAATGCCGATAAACTTCTGACTTTCCTAAAGACATCCAGAAAATTCTGACAACCCAAGAGAACACTCAGACAATCGCAAGTCACTTTTGCGATCAACCCAACCTAATTCCAAAGAAAAACTGTTCCTCTTTACACAATCCGAACAGCTCATACTTAACTATCCAATCCATCGAAGAAATGGATCCACTCTGCTGCTTCTGAACTTCACTTCCAGAAAAACTGCTCATCCAGAAAACTTCCTGCCATCACAGAATACTCCGAGCTGCACTACTGACACTGATGCTCTTATCCAAAGCTCTTCGAGAAACTCGGACTCCAAACCAAAGCAGAAACACCATGCTGAACTCAGCCACAACACCGAAATATACACACTTCCTTAAGCTTGTTCCAAAGAAAACATCTTCGGGAACATCCATCGTCACTGTATCTCATCATACAGCTACTATTACCTGAGGTATCAAGGTACCATCACTCACTTCTGCCTCATCGACAGATCCAACTCTACTCATCCACACTTCAAAGATAAACTCCGAACCTTTAAAAGGTTTCCTTCAGAGATCGATGAAATCCTTCACCACAGCAAAGCTTACTCGAGACGGTATTGGGTCTACAGTCTCGACATATACTTCCAACCTCAAACATTCAAACTCCAACTATTGGTAATTGTGTTACACACACTACCACCTTATCTACCTTTATAACTTATATTGGAAAACCCGAACAGGTAACCCAATAAATAGGTAGAAATACATAAATATATATATTTAAAATGATATATTTTTTTTATATAGAAATTATTTCTGGGTAAAATTATTTCATCTACCTCTTTAAAACAATATTGTGTCCGTTGGCCTGGTTCAAGTGTTTAGAGATCCCTATCAATAACGTTAGCTACTCGTATTGACCAGAATCCATATACCACTCAACCGATCAATTAACACAATATAAAACCATTTTATATAACTAACAAATACGCGCTCTCGAATATATATACACCCAGACTCAAACAGGTTGCTACAGATCCTATCTCTAATGAACAACCCTTCCGAACCTAGGTATTCACTCAACCTAGTGCTCTGATATTCAATTAACCAAAAGCTTAGGCATTCGCTCAACCTAGTGCTCTGATATTCAATTAACCAAAAGCTTAGGCATTCGCTCAACCTAAGCTCTGATACCACTGTAACGACCACGACTTTCTCTCCATAGAAAGTCGCATCGTTAATAAGAAAGAAAGGGGTGAGAAGTAGAAAAGAAGAGAAGAAAGAAAGAAACAACAACAACGATCTCACAGCGGAACGAATAAATTATATTAATAACATAAAGAAACTATTACATAGTATACAACACTTATCAGAGTTTACACAACTATACAACACATACTAGACAGTTATAAACATCTGTCTAGATATTACAACTCAATACAATACAAGACTCTAACACAGATATCAACACAGCGGAATACTATATCTACAATCGCCGAAGCCTCCTGCTCCATTGCTCCTCCACAATTCGTCAAGACTAACCTGAATCCCTTGGCTACTCGTAAAAATTTGAGTACCCAAGAGTTTATAAAACAGAAATAAACAACTTGGGTCAGACATGGGTCTGGTGTGAGTAAACGGGTTAAAATTGTTTAACTTCAAAACCTTTTGAAAACAAAGGTATCACGTAAGACTTCCCACACATAAACATGGAAAAGTTTTTACCTTACGCTAACCAAAACATTTGATAGGAAATCCAGTTATATTATAATAGGGTCTAGGGTTTTCAAGTAAAATACGGAAATAGCTGAAATGCTTACATCTCACATTCCAACATAGTTGGGCACAACTAATACGTACGGCACTTATTGGAGTTTGGATTCCATACAATGGCAGGGCTACTGGGGTACCGCCCGTCACAGTACGTGGCCTAGATCACCGTACCGAGGATCACTCCCAATCCCCTGCAACACAAGGCCGGAACATCCCTTACTGGATAATTCCCGCACAAGATACCTCACGGTTGGGATCAGCAACCGCACCACTAAGCCGAAATAAAAAGGGACATCTAGACAGAGGTAATCTTGTCCTACTTGGGTGCTACCCACTAACCTTGCTGCACCTCCCCTGTTTTAGCCATTCCCGGTTTGTGAGGCTTGAGGTCACGATTACCTTTAATCAGAACATATCACTTAGAATGCTCATCGTCCGCCTGACGATGTGCTGAAAGCATTCAATCCATACAAGTTCGTTCCGGGTTCGAACGAAACCGAAGGCATTATCTCGTTACACTCGTTTTGGAATCACCCTCAGAGTTAACGACAATAACCCTTGCACTCTGAATCTTCATCTTCACTTGATTCACGACCTATCGTTAATTTGGATCGATGTGGTATTCGGGTCTCCAGACCTGGAAATCCGGTATACGAAAACCCGATCCCGGTCTCATCGAAATCCAAAACGTATCTTTTAAGGCCAAGTTGTTTTAAAGTTAAAACAATTCAATTCTTATCTATATACACAGAGATAGATAATTCAATAGATAATCTATATTATCATCACAACAGATAACCCATATTATCATTTAAATTCAACCAACATCTATATCACAGATCAGCATATATCTCATCAGAGATATCAAACAATGCAAAGAATTCAATATCTTTCATTCATTCCTAAGTAATGATTTATAATATCTCTAATTAATTTAAAGTGAATTAAATTAATTACTTCATTCTATAAATCCTTCTTACTTAATCATTAATTAAACCAATTAATTAATCATACTCTAAATATCAAATCTTAATTAATCAATCCTGATTAATTATCTTTAATTACTTTAAATAATTAATTCTTAATTAATTTCACAAATTAATTATCTTAAACCATTACAGTAATTAATCTTTAATTACTTCATAAACTAATTAACTATAATTAATTACATTAATCCTTAATTAATTACATTAATTAATTACTTTTTTAATTACTTATTATTGATTAATTAGTCTTAATTAATCAACCCTTAATTACATTATTAATTATATTAATAAATTAATGATCCTTAATTACTTCTTAATTAATTATCTTATTTAAAATTAATTATTTTTAATAATTAATCTTTAATTAAACCACTTTTATTAATCACCTTTGATTAATCTCATTTAGTAATTAACTTCCCTTAATTACTCCATTAATTAATTACTTCTTAATTAATTATCTTTAATTAATCCCTTGATTAATTACAAAAAGTAATTAAACTCAAATTACTTCCATTCATAAATCATTTACCATTAATTACTTCCAGTAATTATCATTAATTACTTAACTAAGTAATTACAGTCCATTAATTAATCACATTAATTAATTAGTCTTAATTAATCTTATTTATTAATTAACTTTAATTAATCACATTAATTAATTAACTATTTAATTAACCCTTAATTACCTTTCATTAATTTCTTCCATAAGTAATTATCTTAAAATAATTAAACCAATTAATTACCTTAATTAGTTATTCCTAACCACTAGTTAATGATCTCATCATTAACTACCCATTGACTTCCCATTAATTAATTACCATAAGTAATTTTAATTAATCTCATCATTTATTTATTAAGTGATTAATCTTTTAATTAATCTTACTAATTAGTTACCCTTAATTAACCACAACTTAAATTAAATTTAAAGATAAATTCTTTATCTTTATTAAATTCTTAATTACATCATTAAATTTCCATTTGAAAATATTGTTGAAAACTTATTTTATAATTAAAAGATTTGAAAACATTTTATAAATCAATTATATAATTGAAATTATATAATTTTCTTTAACCCAAAACAATTTAAACATTAAATTTTAAAACTAAAAAAAAACATTCATTTAAAAACATTTTCACTTTAAATTTACTTTAAAATTTAGTTAAACATTTTCTTTACTAACAATGCTTGATTTTCTTTTAAAATTTAAACCTGGTAACTAAAATTCTCTTCACAACTTAAAATTAGTTAATATTCAAAAATCCCGAGCCACCCAAACAAAAACCCCGAGCAGCACTCACACAAACACCGAGCAGCCCACGAACATACTCAACTTCGAGAAAATCGCCTTCAAACCCGAGCCTGACCCGAGTATTTCCCTTCTTCCCCAAACTCCCCTAACAACCCCAGATAACACGAACACACGTACACACGTGCACGTGCACGTTGAACTACTCAACTCCGACCAACGCCGCTAGCTTCCCTAAGTCGACAACCATCCCTCTGACCCACCTGGCCACCCATATCACCGATATCATCATCGAATCAAAATCGAACCCATCGTTCAAAAAAACAGGAACCCACCACCATCGGAATTCCACCGATCATCAACGAACTCGTCCCCACGAACCCATGCCGACTTCACCAAAGCATCGCCACACTCCGATGAACCATTTTCCCCCTATCGCGATCGTCTCTAGTGCGCCCACGTTGACGTAGTTACCTCGACTACAATCTCAACCAAAACTGGCATTAAACCCTAAATTGTTGTCGTCCGGTCATCACAGAAGTTTGAAACCCCAGCGAGCATTTTTGCCAGAGACCCTGATACTCGAGCAAGCCTCAGCCACAATCCCTACCAGCTACGTTGCTCCGATCGCCAGAAAATGTCAGAGAACCCAATTCCGTTCAACCACGAATTCCTCACTCCATACTATACTAAAAACCCTGAATTTATTTTTAAAAATCATGTTTTTCGAAGTCAAACCAGATGATGTAAGTGCAACCTTTAATCATGACACTTGAATTTGCCATGCTTTTAAGTTTCCACTGTAAATTTTAAATTTCCAGATAATCTTAAACTAAGTGTTCTTAGAAATATTTTTAAAACTCAAATCATATTAATTCAAACACTTTTTGTTTAAATACTAAGACCTATTAGAGAATGGGTGAGGAGATTTTCGATTTTTGAATTTGGTTAAACTCTGTGTACCTGGAACAGAGCCTTATGTTCTTAAATCCAGACATGCACATATCATTTACATTCAATTCTACTTAAAACATACATGCAAACCATAATACAACATTTCTATACAAATGCATCTATATAATCATAGATTAAAACTGCTACTCACTATAAAATGTTGAACAGAGGAACAACATATACACCTGCATATCTATTTCTACAGTCTCATCTATAAATATATGCATGCATTCATATCTAACCATATAACATTTGAACTAAATTACTACTACATTTATTACTGACAATAATTATAGAATCATGTTAAGAACTGTTTTTAAATTAAAATTTACTCACCAGTTTACAGAAGAACAGAGCCTCTATTTTGAAAAACCTTTGATAACTTTTGAACTTTAAAAACTGGAAAATGCTCTGATCTTTTTAAAACTTGAAACTGAAATGCTTTAAATCCCAGAAGCTTTTCATGCTACTGAAACTTGTTGAGACTGCTTTGATTCCATTTTGGGTTTGCTTGCAATTTTGTCTCAGATTGAAAGAATGCCCAGGTTTTTGTTTTGATTTTGCAAATGATTTACAAGCTAATATCTTTGATAAATTTCTGTTTTGAGGAAGATGTTTATAGTTTTGACTCGAATTTCTGGTTTAGTGAATGTTGATTACCAGATTTTAGTTTACAGGAAAAAGAGGAGAAAATATTTGAACTTGTAAAATTTTTTTTTTAAACTGGATAACAAAAATCAGGTTTTCTCCTCTAAGACTAATTTATTTAATTTAAACTTTAGAGAAAAATGTATCTTGCCACTTGTTTTATTGCATGATACTTAAGGGACAAATGTATTATTCATAAGTTCCTTACTTGACAAGTGTTTATACTTGTTATTAAATATTTATTATTATTATAAATATTTAAATGAAAGCTTTTATATATATATTGGTTTATAAATACTTATTTCTATATATATATTATTTTAAAGAAATACAACCAATTATATTTATAAATAAAAGTTTATACCAATATTTTAAAATCCAAAACAATTTAAATATCTATCTTTGAATTTCAAAACTTTAAATTTAAATTCAAATCAAATTCTAAAATTCAATTTAAAAGTCAAGTTATATATATTTACATACACTATTTATTCAATTTAAAATAACAATTCCTTTTAGCATTAAAATTCATACATATTAAAAATAACACATTATACTTATTATTTGAAAATAACATATTTTATAATTTAAACCATTATATAAGAGATTATATTATCAAGAAATATTTAAAAAGAAATAAAACAAACCATTTTTGTAAATCTTATTTATTTAAACTTAAGTTAAAAATATCTTAAACCAATTAAAATATTTACCTGAAGTATTTTAAAACTATAAAATTACTTATTTAAATATCTTTGAAAAGTCCAGATTAAATTAAATATAAATTCCCAATTTATCAAAGCTTCTATTTATAATATATATAAATAAATATATATATTCAAATAGAAATATCTTATTAACTTTTAAAAGATAAAATCATCAATTAATACTAATTTAATCAGATTATTAAATTAAATTCAAATCTTATTATCAAAGATTATCCATATCAATTTAATTATTCAACAGATTATTAAATTGATATTGTCAAAATTTCCGGGATATTACAGCCGCTCCTATCCAGCCTTATTCTTCGTAATAACAGACAGTATTTCTTTTTAATACTCTTTGTTATTGTGAGCATAGAGGTGGGGCGTCATAGAAACAAACTGTTAATACTATTAGATAAGGACTTGGGTACACTCAATTTGAAAGAGTTAGAAGTAAAATAATCATGTCAAATCCAATTGCAAAATTTGTAGAAAAATTGGTCACAATCAAAGCAATTATTGGTATAGGCCCAAACACGTGAAAACCATACCAATTTGGGTTCCAAAAGACACGAATATAATATCCCTTAATGTCAAACAAATCTGGGTGCCAAAAGGAACAAATATAAATTGTCTTGGGTCTACTCAAACATATTTTTCAGAATATTTTGCCACTAACAATCATGGACCTATAAAAAAAATAGGTCACAAAAATCTTTCCTCGTGTAGGTGTAGTGGCAGGCTAAGGAACAATAAGAGTGAAACCTAGATTTTGGCTGTTCCAGGCACACGACGGGCGACAAATCTAAGTTCCTTAGCCTAGTACAAAAGTGGCAGGATCACAATGGGCAACAACGAAAAATTATCGGCAAAGGTAAAATAGGTAACGATATATTTATCTTGAACGATTTATTAAATATGAAAATCTACACTGTAATCTAATTTAAATCAGCCAGCTATGTGATAATGAATGTTGATTATGATCCTGATTTATGAAAAATTGTTGGCCAATTGTCTTTTTATGCCGAGAACACCATAAGTACCTCTAGAGTCTTTGAACTATTTCATATAGATTTGCTTGAACTAACTATATTGCAAGTTTAGGTGATAAGAGATGTTGTTTTTGTATTGATTGATGATTACTCAAGATACACGTGGATATATTTGTTTATCTTACCGCTTCTAAATCTGATACTATGTTCACTGTTTGCACGTTTTCAACTCAAATTCAAAAGAATTTCATTTAAAAGCTGTAAAAAGATTTTAATATATTTGTTGCATACTTCACGGTTTGGTCTTTGGTATCCATTTGATAACTTTGAGGTAAAACAGAATTCAGATGTAGATTACACTGGTAACCAAGTTGATAGAAAAATTACTAGTGGAAAGTGTTTTATGTTGAGACATCCATTAGTTGCATCACATTTCCAAATAAAATATCTGCATAATTTTCATTTTAATTGATTTTAAATTGGCAGACATTTTTTTTATAAAACCCCTTTCAGAAAATAGTTTTTGTTGACTTTGATTAGACATTTTAGAAATTTGGTTTTATATTTATTTTTGAATTTGATCTTAAATGAATACATTAACTAATCTGACTCAATATTAATTATCGAAAAGATAAATAGTGATTGAAAAAGTGATGAGTGTTGATACTAATCATATATTATGACTTGAGACAGTATATTTAATAAATTGCTTAAAAAATTTAAACAAGATTTATAATAACTTTTGTTGGTAAAAATTCCATAACCATCTCTATTTCTATCATATTTCTAACGACCATCACTCATTAAAATCCAATATGGTATGTCAAAATGTGGTATTTTAAACGGGAAATTATTCAATTTTATTTTATTTTTTTATTTTAAAACATCCAAAGTATTCACTCTCATTTAAAAGTCCTCACGGTTATGCATGGTGAATTACTTGGAATATTTGTGTATGTGCTTTCATGCTCATTTAAAAGTCCTCACGGTTATGCATAAATGGAACACATATCAAAATTGGTTATTAAATAGACAATTTGATTCTAATCCCATTTAAAGTCCTCACGATTATGCGTGGTTAGAAGATACTTGAAATTCATGTTTTTTATAAAAATTGGGAATACTACTAATCTCATTTAAAAGTCCTAACGGTTATGCATGGTTAGTAGATATTCAAATTCCTGATATAAATATACCAAAAATAGACACAACTATATGTTTTTATATGCCGACATCACCCATATCATTCTAAAGTGGAATATGCGCCTAACGGGGTATTTATGATTTTTGTTTGATTTTTTATTGAAATTTAATTTTATACTTGATTGAGTATTAATGGTGTATTAATTTCTATCACTTTATCTCTATTTTTTCTAACACTATTACTCTTTTGCTGATAACAAAAGGGGGAGAGAAAATTTAAGATTTTGGCAAATAAAGTTCAATTTTTTTATTTTTTATTTGCATATTCCCATCTAGGTTTATTTGCATATTTTTATTTATTTTCATGCATATATGAAGGGGGAGCTTTGGTGTAGGGGAAGCATTCAAATAGGGGGAGCAAATAGAATGATCAAATACATTTAATAAATTCAAAATCTTAAATATATGTTTGTTATCATCAAAAGGGGAAGATTGTTGAATATGCAAGTATATGATTTTCGTTTGATGATAATAAACACACACACACACACACACACACATATATATATATATATATTCATTTAAATGTATTTGTTAATTGTACTATTTTATTTTTCACAAAATTAAATAAATATTTGTTGAATAAAATAAATAACACATAATTTAAATTCAAATAGATATTTTATCGAAACAAATATTTTATTACAATTTTTGAATAGTACAAAATTTGAGCTCTCACTATATATACAAAATTTCAATTACAATACAATTTCAAATCAGAACACAATTTTTCACTATACAATTGTCATTTACATTTGCACCCCACTACATATTACTCATTCACGTATTTATCTTCAACTCTATTCTAGATAGAATCTAGCATCTGAATTATCTGCAAAATAAACACTGACGCAGTAAAATTGAAAAAGAAATATTTTTGCAGTGTAAAATAAAATGTGTGTTTTTTGAAAATATTATTTGCCTCAGTTATTTGGGTTGTTCGTCATTATTTTCGTTTGAATCCATTCATACATGAACAACTTGTGACATGCACAGTGTATCACTGTACATGTCACAAGGTCGTGCACACCGTTATACACTTGATAAAATTACAGGGACAGGTGAGCACAACGTCAAACCCAAGCCGAGCCTGGATTCAACTGAGGTGCAATACAATAACATCACAAAATTGTCAAGTACAAGTTCTAATGCAACCAAAATCAGGGCCAACCAACAACAACTTCAACTAGACCAAAATGTAGTACATAAGCAAACAATGAACTAGCTCTAAGCAACAACCCTATACAAACACAAAGCATGCATCAGTTCAGACAAACTCAAGTATGAAGGGTGAACTTAATGGAACCAGACCAAGCAAATGTACAAACAATACAACCAAACTTAGAGTGATGCTAGAGAACAGAGACATGGTTTGAGAACCATGTACAAAGCAAATGACAGTGCATATAAGTACATACATATGTAACAGGTCAGAGACATGAACAACCAGTCCAGAATGAATGCAACTGAATACAAGTCGGACCATCAAATGAACAAGACCAGGGTAGTGAATAATACAAAATGAATGGAGCTTGCATATACATCAACATAAACTATATATATACATATGTAGACACACATGTATACGTATATATGCAGTGCATAGCATTTCAGTTCATCATATACATGAAGACCAAAACACAAATGAACATAACCAGACCTGGCAACATGAATGCAATGAACAAAGGCACAATAATTATACACATGGTTGGTCATATGTACAACAAGCTCCAGACTCAAGGAAATGTGCAATAGCAAAATGTAGTCAGACAACAAAACCGAACATACAACAGAAGTGAACCACCAGTGAAACAAAAGCTTCAAACAAATGAACACAACATCAATGTAACTCAAGCAAACAAGTGCATGTATACAACAACCAAGTGAAGACTCCAAGAGGAACAAGTGAAGGCATAGAGGCAAACAAGTATACATACGTGAAGATATTAAGTGCACCAGTACAACAAAATGACATATGCATATGGACATGTACTCAGAGCATCATCAATGAACCAAACCTTAATATAGTGAACAAAACAAAGCAGCTACACCCATGTATACATACATGTAGTGTCACCAAGATTTCGACTCAAAACAAACCAGAGGTGCATGCAGACTGCAATATGTTCATGCAACCAGAGTACATGATGCAATGCTCAATGTAACATGGAAACATAAGGATGCAACAATCATTTTTTTACTCACAAACACACATGTATACATATATACTTATATACACACACACATAACCAGTTGCAGTAACAAAGTCAAGGTGCGAAAGAAAATGAAAGAGCAGTAGTCAACAAAAATTTGAATAAAGCCGTGGTGACCAAGGTAAAGTTCGAACAAGTCAGAGTCAAAACCAGGTGATAACAAGAATCGAACAAGTCCAGATTATCACACTTTCAAATGGCCGAAGTCAAATCCCATAAAAGAACGGAACCAAATTCAAAGAAAACGCAAGCTGTGATAATCAAGCAAAGAAATATTCGAATTGAACCGGTCTAAAAAAATCATATGTATTCAAGTAAAATCGAACGACCGAGCTAAGTTAGCAGTCGAATTCAAACGAAATATTTGAACGATAATTTAGGGTTTTATTCCCTATAAATACCATTAACATCATCAGAAATTAGAGCATCGAGTTCAAGCATATCAATGAGAGTAAATGGAGGAAATCGCATACCAGTATTATTCGATTCGAACTCGACAAATTGGAGCGGACGAAGACGCACAAAGCCACGAGTTGATTGACGAAACAAACTGAAGAAAGATCATCACTCAATCAAACAGTTTGAATCAGAGGCCTCAATTTTCAAAACCTTAATCCAGATCGAAGAAGAAACAAGGCGGCCATAAAATAAGAAAAGGGAACGACAGAAGTTTTTCACGAATATAAAAAGAAAAAGGGACTTCTCTTTTATTTTAAATTGGGCCAGTTTCCTTATAATTTATTTTGTGTTTAATTTATTAAATAGGGTTTTGAGTTGTTATTATTTTGTAATTTTCTTTTAAACTTTTGTAATTTTCTAGTCATGTGACTAGGGACATAGAGTTGTGGCAAGCTTTTGAGCGTAGAGTTAGGTTAGTCGATAGTTGGTGTCATAAGTTTACGTGTGTAAGCGTCTGACTACTTAATTTCTAGTAGAAACCTTGGGGGCAGCACGTAGGCAGGGTTTGCTGAAGCTGGGTAAATCTGTGTTGTTCTATTTTTGCTTTTATTATTCTGCTATTATCCGTGCTGCAATTATTTTATATATTTCCGAAATAATTTTTATTATTATTAGTATCACCCTATTCACCCCCCCTCTAGGGTGAAATCGATCCTACATATACATACCAGTATCAGAGTACAATAGACCACAATCAATCTGGACAGTTTAATAACTTGTCCTCACACAGTGGAAATACAAATCAAGTAAAGAAATACGTCTTTTTCATCCAGCTCGTCTCCTGAGCTCCATAGCATCCTGTTCTGAATTTGTAATACTCGGTCTGACCCGAGCATTATAATAAAGTAACACCCGAGTTAGTCTGGAAAACCAGCGTGAGAAAACACACTCAATTGAATTATTAACTTTTATCAAAATCCTTTGAAAACAAAGGTATCTCGTAAGACCACGTCACACATAAACACGACGGGTTTTTACCTTACAATAACCAAAACAATTTTTGTCAAAATCATCTGATATTATAATAGTGTCTATAGAAAGTAAATAGAAAATAGTTGAAATGTTTGCATCTCATGTTTTAGCATAGTTGGGCACAATCAAAAACCGTACAACGCTTATTAGAGAATAGATTCCATACAATGACTAAGCACTGGGATACCACCTATCACGGTACATATCTAGAAAATTGTACCGAGGACCTCGCTGGGATCCCCTACAACACAAGACCGGCCCTATCCCTAACCTGGATAGAACCGAATATGTTATCACCCCGGGTGTTCCCACCCTTAAAATCGAGCGCTCACTTTTCCATGCACAACCATATCCATAATTTATATATATTTCCAAGGGTATCTAGAAAGGTGATAACATACCCTAATTGGGTGCGACCCACTTAGCCTTGCTGCATCTCCCTTGTTTTAGTCAGTCCCGGTTGATGAAGCTTGAGACTAACGATTACCTTTCAAGAACAAGTCCACTTAGAATGCTCATCGTCCTCTAATGACGATGTTCTAATAGCATTCATCCATATAAGTTGTCCTGGGTCTGGACAAACCGAATCATCGTCTTCACTATCTTCACGATATCCATTCGTAACACTCAGATCGAATCGAAGTGTTTTTGGATAATTAAATCAGATCTCGGTTTCTTCGAAACGATCAACGAAATTGGCCAAATTTGATAGTCGGTTATTTAACTATCAAATAGCATCCATATGCAGTCATTAGGCCTTATTTTATAAATCTTCAAACATTTATTTCAAATATCTTTACAAAGATATATATTCATATTTCTTTCAATATTTAGAAACCAATTCAATTACTTAAATTCATAGCAGGATATTTCCAAACCATCTCAACACTTAGAAATATCTTCTTCCAATTTCATTTAAAATTCACACTTTGAAATTGTTTCTATAACAAAAATCTCGCAGTTACAATATTCAAATCTTTCCAGTCCAACACTAAGGAAATATCTTTAAGTATAACTTTCCAAATCATTTCATTTCCCAATACTTAGGAAATATTTCTTCGTTTATTCCCTATTTCTCAAATCCTTTACAATTCACCTGTAAATTCTTTATCTCACTTTTAACAAATCCTATAAGTTCTGGAATCCATTAATTAATTTCCTTTAAAATCGATTACACTAGTCTATAATTCCAACCACCCATTTCTAACTTCCTTTATGAGTTCTAATTCATTTCTCGAAGTTCTCTTATTTCAATGATTAGGAATTTTCCTTAAATTTTCCAGAATTCCACTATAAGATTTCTCTTTTTAAAAGTCATTACCATTTAACACACTTCGTTTATGAATCTCGAGAGCATTTATAAATCAATTCCAATCACTTCCCAAATCTTAATATATATAAAATATATATTTTAAAGAATAGTAATTTATTTCAAAACATGTTTAAGTAATTTATTTAAAAATCAAAAGATTTTAAATAAAACATCAAAACTCATTTCCAACTCATTTTAATATAAACTAATCGGTTTACAAAACTGATTATAAAATTTTGAATTTTATTCCAATTAATATTCGGTATTTGAAAAATGCACCTTTGAAATATTCCAATAATAACTAGATTTTAATTATATAGTTTAATAAATAAAATTTTCTTTTAAAACAAAGCTTAGTTTTTAATAAAAATACATTTTTTTCTTCAAAAATCCTAATAACCAATTTAACTTATAAATCCCTCACGATTTACGAAACATCGATCCCATTCCAATTTCTAACCAATTTCACTTTTCAAAATAGAGTCCACTATATTTTTTTCCAAACCCTATTTTCATATCTCGATATAAATTCACACCGTGGAATTTTATTCCAATTTATCAATTGGTATTATTTTCCTTATTTATAAACATCATTTATAAATTTATAAACTCCTTTGAGTTTTCACTTATTTATAAAACTAATCCCATTTATAAAATCTCATTTTATAAATCCATTTCTTAATAGATTCCATTTATTTCGCAAATCCATTTAAGATATCGATTTCAACTTCTTCTCCTATTTTCTAGAGAACTCATTTAAAAATCCATCATTTAAAAATCCTCTATATAAATTATTTAAAGTCTCTATTTTAAACGTTTTTACGAATAGATAAGTACAACCCCAATATCAATCATTTATTTATCCAAATCAACTTTCTTTAAAATAATCCAAATTTCGATATAAGTATTTTTATATTCAAAATCTCATTTTAAATTCCTTCAAATTCCAAAATAATATTTATGGTATTAAAATACCAAATTTCAGGCCAGTGCTACTATAGCACCCAATAATTTACACCACAACAATAATTTATAACAGATTATTCTAACACATCATATATTATTATATATGAAAAACAATTAATATAAATTTGAGGAATCCAGTTGGATCCGTCCAACCTGTTTCCCTGCATCCACATATGTTAATACAACATAAAAATACCAATCCTACTTCGAGGGGGATATCGCGGTATATAGGGTCATCCGCTATTATGCGGGGCACATAGGGTCTCATCCGCTAAAATATGCGGGAATACCAATCCAACTACTAATATATATACTACTATATATATTAAACATCCAACAGATAATAATTTATAAATTCAATCAATCACTCAATAATAAATTTTACTGTTTAAAATTAATCCAGTAATTCAAAAATGAGTGCGATTAACTCACCTTGATTTATTTGGAATCCGTTCCAATTTATTCTATTGCATAGAATTTGCAACTATGAATCCATCGTGACTTATTCCACGATTTTGGAACTCGTATGGATTTGGCAATAACATTTATAAGATTAGACGATATATATATTTAATATTAAAACTAATTACAGAATTAAAATTTTAATTACCCAATAAAATCTCATTTTCCACAAAATGAAAAAGACAGACCGCCTCTCCACTATAGCTGATCCTTTCATTAGTCATACCTTCACCTCCAACCATCATTCGAGCCACCGACACCATCGTTCACCCTCCCTACGCAAGCTTCACCTTCCTAGCACCTTCATTGTCCACCCGTGTTCCTCCATAAAAACGCGAGCTACCCAACCTCCCAGTCCGCTCGCGTGCAATCCATTAACCCAAAACCCTAAACACACATCAACGTTGAGCCCCTAAGCCACCTCCCCCTCAAAACTCGTGCCGTGCCTCCACATCTGACATCGCGACCCCATGAACGCGATCGATATTTTTGAGCTTCGGTCGATTTTATTTCTTTTGAATTGCATTTGATATCTTTGACTTTAAATTCGAACTGGAAACGAAGAGAGAGAGAGAGAGAGATAGGCTCGTTTTTTTTTCTTTTTATTTTTCTTTCTGTCGATTTTTTTTTTCCGCTGTGTTAAAAATAGAGGAAGAAGAACGAAGTCGCGATTTCGTTTCTGATTTTTGAATTGAAAGAAAAGGGAACAGTATACACGATTTTAAATGAAAGAGGGAGTGATAAGGCGGCTTTGAATGTGATAGGTAGCGTGTTTTAAAAGGTATAGTGACTGAGTGAAAGAAGAGACAGCCTAGCCCAATCAAAGAAAATAAATTGTTTAACTTTTTTTTTCTCAAAATCTCTCGATTTAAGTAACTCAAAATTTCGAATCCCTATCTAGGCATGCCGCTAGGCATTTATAATGTTATACCCCTATTTCGAAAGAAATGGAACAAGTTTCGAGTCCTAATTCGATCGCATGGAGAAAATAGCTTTTTGGACCCAATTATTATATTAAATTTCGATATTAATTTCAACGCGTTTCTATCCCGTACGATCAAACGATAACTCCAAACACTACGAAATTTGGAATCCGATAATACACTATTACGGACCCAATGGAACTTGTTTCGTCGAATTCCCAGATTGTGCTCCGGATCGCTATTATAACGCGTCGATTGAATCAACGATTTCCAAAATTTATGAAATCGCTTGAAATTCCAGTTTTAAAATTTTGCTAACTAAATTATAATCCAAAATCCAATATTTAAACCATTTAAATATTCAAAATCAAACGACGAAAAATCCGGGTCGTTACATTTTGTTGACGTATTTTCTATTTATTTTATTTGATTTTTCCATGACTTTTAATTTGGAAAATATTTAAATTTTCGTTTGACGATTTTTCGGCAAACGACATTGTGTTTGTGATTTTACAGAATTCAATAACCAATATTATTATTGTTTTGGGATCGCATCAATTTTCTGAGCACGACCATATTTTTGTTTTGTCATTCAAACTCTGTACGCGGTTGAAAAGCGGTGCAGCGAAATGCTAGAAAATCTAATTTAAACTAGAAAGATAATGTACCCCTCAGACACAAACTTGACTCCCCGTACTTGGTCATTTATTTTCTTGCTGAGCACAAATGAATAGCATCTTCTTCCAAAAAGAAAGAAACAAAGAAACCTATTCACTCTTCTTATAAAATTAAAAACAAATCGAGTATAAATTAGAAAATTGTAAAAGAAATATTTTGAATTCGTAGGTTTATGGGCTTCGTTTCTAGGGGATGTTGGAGGTTGTGGCGGAAATTCTTAGGTTCATCAGTTTTAGTTGAACTTTAGTTGGAACTAGGGTTCCTTTTTCCACAGGCTGTGGTCGACAATAGGTGATACAGAGGCTTGATTCAAGCTCGTGAGGTGGAGGGGCATCGGTGGCCAGAGTTTGGGACGTGCGATCAAGGATTTTGGAACACGACTTCTTACTATCGCACGGCGGATCCCCAGGTCGCGATTTATTTTGCTTGACCGAGTGCTGCATGGTAGTGTCCATCGGGTAGAGCTCGCGTAGAGGGGACGTTTGGCGGTGGTTTCGAGGAATCTCGTGGAAGACCAAGGCAGAACGAGATGAAGGGAGGATCAACAATGGGAGGAGAAGCAGTATTGTAAGGCGGGAGATGATTTTGCGAGGAAGAGGAGGGTTTAATTTATTAATTATGGTAATTATTTAAAGAATGTGATTAAGATAATAAATTAAATTATTTAAATTCTCAAATTGTATAATAGTTGTAACTCTCTCTTACAAGGTCCAAATTGAACGCGGTTAGTCGCGTTGCGCTCGTAGCGTCAAACACTTTGTTATTGAATTGGATTGATGGAAATTGGAGCTTGTAGTATTTCAAGCTAAATTCAAACGCGGAACCAGAATGCTTCGGCGATAACTAGAAATTTCGATGAGTTTAACTCACCCTTTTGGTTAACCAGTAATGTTTTATAGTAGATAAAAATTGTTGATTGTTTGCTTGGATGCTTTATTGGTTGATTGTTTGATTTTGATGAATTGTCGCTTTTAAAGAGGTTAATATATAAAATCAATTGCAAGGACTTAACTGATGTACAGGAAATTAGCAGAGGGATCCAATGGGATTCCTCACCATTGTTGTATTATTTTTCAAGAATATTCCTATTATATGAATTATTGAAATATCAAAACTGGTTGTTTGGCCCAATGAGATATGATATTGTTATATGTTGAAAACCTATATAGTGATAAAAATCAATATCAACATTGGTTAAGCGATAAATTTAGTATTTTGAAATACTCTTAATTTCCACTTATGGTTTGAAAAGGGTTTTTGATTCGGAGAATGATTTTAAATCTAACCATTGGGTTTTCTGGAATATTTTCATTTAAGCAAATTTTGAACTTGTCTATTTTACCTTAACTATTTTTATTTGTCTTTTCTAAATCATTTAGAAATGATTTAAAGTTGTTTAACTATTATTTAATAATGATTTTAAGTGGTTTAACTATTATTTAATAGTATTTTAAAAGTCGTTTATTTATATTTAATATTGTTTTAAAGTTATTTATCAATATTTTGTATTGTGAAAAGTTATTTATTAAATAATTAATATTGTTCCAAATTAATAATTATTTATTAACAATGTTTTGGAAGTTATAATAGTTATTTACTAATAATGTTTTGAAGTTTACAATTATTATTTATAATAATGTTTTGGAAGATAATTATTATTGTTCATCAATAAGGTTTGGAATTATCAACTATTATATTTATAATGTTTTGAAATTAATAATAATTATTTATTAATAATGTTTTGCTACTAATAATTATTATTATATAATAATGTTTTGAAGTAAATAATGATTATTTATTTATAATGTTTTGAAGTTATTAATTATTATATTAAAATTGTTTTGGAGTTAATAAATTATTTTATTAATGATATTGGAAAGTTAATTTATTATTTATTTAGGGTGTTTAAAGTAAATTTATTTGTCCGATTAATTATATTTATAAATAGTAAATTGATTTATAAAAAGGAATCTCATTTAATTAAAGAGATCTATTATAGAGTTTATAAATGAAAATGAGGTTTGAGCTTATAAGAATTTTTAAAAAGGGCTTTATAAGGATTTTTATAAAGGACTTTATAAAGGGGTTTTGATAAGAATTTTTATAAAGGTTCTTTATAAAATATTATTATAAAAGAATAATGTTTTATAAATGGGTTTATAGATTTATGAAAGAAGTTTTGCAAAAAGTTTTAGGGATTTATAAAAGAGCTTTATAAATAGTTTTAGAAATTTATACAAAGAGTTTTAACAATGGTTTTAGAAATAATAAAAGAGTTTTATAACTTGTTTTGGAGTTTTATAATGAGTTTTATAAATGGTTTTAGAATTTATGAGGAGTTTTATAAATGATTTTAGAGTTCTATAAATACTTCTCCTAAGTAGTGAAAGTGTAGTGTTTTTGTGAATATAATATACCGATGAAATAAGTATATGGATATTTTTCATGTATTAAAAGTTGTTTGTGAATATATATATTTTTGTAAAGATATTTAAATCAAGTATTTATGAAGAGATTAAACAAATGATTAATTAAAAAGGGGCTTAATGGTTGCTTATGCACTGAACCAATGTTGGTTTCCCTATTGAGATAAATCTCTGATGTGATTATTGTATATCTGATAGCTAAATAATTGACTATCAAACTTAGCCCGTTTAAATTATCGTTGTCGGTTCGGAGAGACCAGGATTGGATATATTATTCAAAAACCACTTCGAACCGGCATAAGCGTTCGAATTGGAACATCTTAGATATGATTGAAGATGGAGTTTTTGAAGTGCAAGGGCTACTTACTACTAATCCTAAGGGTGATTTCAAAATGGATGTGGTGGAGGTAGTGCCTTAGGTTTTGTTTAGACCCATATCAAACTTGTATGGATGAATGTTGCATTGCATTTCTACCTGGAGGGAAGTGTTAGCATTCCAAGATAGTTTGCTATATAAAAAGGTAACCGTAACCTCAAGCCTCATCAACTGGAAAAATCACTAAAGCAGGGACATGTCATAGGGCTATGTGGGTCGCTCTCATTAAGGTACGATCATTCCACATTTAATGTCGGTATTTATGTATGCTTCGGGGCCCATTATGGTTGTTTATCAACCATGCGGTGACCATATTCGATGTTATCCAGTAAGGAGTAGGGTCAGTCGTTATAACTGTCCAGGTTGTTGATTGATTGGTTGACTCTGATTGATGCATGTATAATAAAGTTCAGTTTTCCTTTTGTACAGATCTGTTGTATATTATATGTTACTCGTCACGATGTAAGATTTTATTCTGTCTTTTCTTTTTCCCCTAACAATCTGTCTTTCCGGCACTTGGAAGCTCAACACATGAATACCATGGATGTATTAGCATCGACTTTTAAGGGTCGAAAAGGCGGGTCATTACAACGTGGTATCAGAGCTTAGGTTGAGCGAACACCTAGGCTTTGGTGAGTTTACCTCATTTGAGATAGGGTAAGTGAGACCCTAGGATGAGTTTGAGTGTATATATTTAAGTGCGCGTATTTGTTTGTGCTATAAAATGTTTTATATTGTGTTGATTTATTGATTGAGTGGGTTATGAATTCTGGTCGATACAGAAGGAACAGTTGTATCGATAGGGGTTTTTAAACACTTGAATAAGGAAAATTGACACAGTATTATTTTGGAAAATTGGGTAAATGAAATAATTTTACCTAAATAATATTTTATATATAAAAGAATAATTTTTCAAAAATTAATATAGATATATGTGGTGTGTTTGATTGTTAGAAAATGATAATATTTGATTATTATCATTTACTGTTTATTGTTTGTGCTCAAGTAGTTATGGGCATTTTGTTTGGTTAAATTGAGTACGAACACCTTGTGAATTCAGTTTCACAGTTTGACTATAAGGTGTTCAATGATAATGTTGTTGAATTTTAATTATAATAAAAGTTATTTGTTATAATTTATACAAAGACAAAAAATTATAAAATGACCTTATATAAGAAGTGAAATTATATAAATAGGATTTTTAAATATAGTTTATAAATAAGGATTTAAAATTGAGAATTTGAGTACATAAATCCGGAGATTTGAAATTGTTTTTTTTCAAAATGTTGTGAGGAGTAATAATAGTATTATTTGGAAGTATATTTGGAATAGAAATTTTCTTAAAATATGGTTTATAAATAAAAATGGATTTAAATTGAGAAATTTAGAACTCAAAGCTCAGTGTTTGGAAATTGTTTTTCAAATTCTCGGAAAGGTAATAATGGTATTACTTTGAAAATATTGATTAGTAGAAATATTGTAAAAGGATTTGGAAGAGACAAAAAGCAGTGAACTCACGTCGGTCGTTGGAAAATAATTCCGGTGATGACTGTAGCATCATCGGTGTTAATTTTCAAGTTTCTAAGTGGGGAATTGGTACCATGGTAGATGTGTTTAGAGTTTTTTTGGTAAAATATATCTGGATTTAAAAACCCCAAAGGTGTAATTTGTGATTCAAGGGGATATGTATATTATTATTATTATATCAAAATGATTTGAAATAAAAACCGTGCTTAAATTCTGAAATTTTCAGCTAAGTGATATTATAGACTCAAGTATCTTATCCATTAGGGTAGTTTGTTTGGGCATCTCATTATGATATATTGTTTGATAATTTTCATTTATTAAAATGAAATGGAATTTCCGACGATTTTGGACAGTCGGGACTTCCAAATTTGATATAAAAATTGAAGTTAAGTATTTTATGAAAATATTAAAAAAAATAAGTTTTTGTAACTTATAAATTTGAAGAGATGGAAATTTAAAAACAGGATTTAAATTTGTTGAATATTCTAGTTAAGTAAAACAATTCTGAATATTGTGTATATATATATATATCCTTAGGAAAAAGATAGTATTTTGCAATTATAAACTTGAGTTATAGATTGTTAATAGACTTAAGTCATATTTCTTAAGTAAAATATTGATTCTTTGGAAGTAATAGAAATCTTGGTAAATTTTTTATTAATGAAGATAAGTCTTTATAAAGTGTTTGTAGGCTTAAAGTAATATGTTATGAAATGATTCAAAAAATGAATTCTAGAATTAATTAAAAATATGGACTTAAGTTTAAATGGATAATAAACCTATGTGTACTTTATAAAATGCTTATAATGAACTTAAGTATGAAGAAGCTTTAAGATGAAGTTGTGGCTTTTGAAATGTGAATAAACTTTGAGTTTTAAAGTAACTGATTTGCATAAGTGGCGTTATAAGACGTTTGTGAACTTAAGTAATGGATTTATGAAGTTGTTCATAAATAATTTTAGTATTAAAAGGAATATACTAAGAAATAATAAATGTAAATTAAAATAATTGGTGTAGTTAAGAAATGTAAATTTGAAAATTGAGCTATGAGATGAAATTTAACTTAAATAAAGTTAAATAAAATGATTTATGAAATGGTGTAAAGGAATTTTAGTATTAAAAGAAATACTATTGGAAAATTATGTGTGATTTAAAACTGAATGTGAATAAAATGAATTTGGTATAATTTAGGAACCAATGGAATAAATACATAAGTTGTACGTAGATCATTATATTCATAACTAATTTGATCCAGATTCGAGCGCAAGATTTCGAGGTGATGTACACCGGTCCAAGTTAGGATTTTTCACTCGATTCTTGACGGCGAACACTGGATACAGATTTTGATTTGAATCCAAAGTTTTCTATCATAGTACATAGCTATGAAAGGATAACGACAGTTTCTAATCAAGAAACCAGATCGGAGTCCGCACCAGGGAAGTCGAGTGAATGATACTAGTTTGGAAGTGGAATTATGAAATCGAGCGAGCGATTGAATTTGGTATTGTGCATGGATGGTATATGTACATCGTACATGCTTTAATAAATTATATGTTTTGAAATTAGAAATGCAAATTATTTGGTTGGATATATTTGTAAATAAGATGCAGGTTCATGGAAGTAAAGTGTGATATCCCAGAATTTTTGGCAATATTAATTTAATAATCTGTATTGAAATTTAAATTGATTTGATAATTTTTGTTGATAAATTTAAATCGATTTAATAATCTTCTTTTAATAAATATTTAATTGGTGATTGTATCTTTTTAAAAGCTAATAAATTGTTTTCTATTTATAATGTGTATATATTGTAAATAGAAATCTTTGGTTTGAATTTAATAAATAAATTAATCTTGTTTTCAAATTCTAATATATTTTGGTAATTTGGAAATTATGATTTAAAATATATGGTTTTAAAATATTTAAGATAGATGTTTAATTGATTAAATTATATCTTAGCTTAAGTTAAAGATTTATTAAAAGGTTTGTTTAAAATATTGTTTAATAAATATGATATATTAATTCATTTAATAATAATAGGAATTTATAATCTCTTTTATAAATTATTTAAATTTGACAAATTATTATTTTCAAATAACATTATTAATGTATTGTCTTATATATATATATATAAATAGTTTTATTTTATTTTCTCTAAAACGTAATTCATAAGTATAAAAATAAATAATTATAAATGAAGTGTTTGGTAGTTTAAGGTTAAAATAGAAACAAATACATTAGTTAAATACATTAAGTGCTAAATAGAAATAAATATCTCAAATAAATTTGTGGTTATGTTAAATTATGAAATGAACACATAAGATAATTCTAACTTTATAGAAAGCATAGGGTAGAAAGTAAATCAGGCAAGAAAAATAACATCTTAGTACATACGAATTGAAAGGGGATAAGCATGAAAATGTACAACTTCATTTAATGCCTTCATCATATCAGCCTCCATAGAGAAAAAATCTCTGATCAAAAATTGTACCAGCAAGGAACAAGCCTGTATACTTGTTCATATATCAATCTTCTTTTTCATTTTTGTTCATTAGAAACAAAAGCATACTCAAGTTCAAAAGCCAAAACCTGAAACCTTTTTCCTCAAAACAAACCAAAACCCTGTAAGCATTTTGTACAAGCCTGTAACCAGATTTCATCTTCAAAACTACAACCTGGAATAAATTTTGAATCATCATCATGTTCCAGTCTTAAAGCATTCCAGTTTCAAAGTTTCTTCAGTTTTAAGGAAATCAAGCAATGCAAAGTATTCAAATTTTTCAAAGCTTCAGTTTTCATCCAGTTTCAAAACTCTCTGCCTTTTTCAAAAGTGAGTAAACATTTTTATTAAAAGTTTAAGTAAGTAGTTGAATGTTGCTTGTGAAGTTTCTGTGATGATGATGCCCTGCATGTGTATATATAAGTATAGAATTCTGTATATATGATTGTATTCATGTGTGCATGCCTGATTTTATTCATCTTCTCTGTTTCATATTACAGAGTTTAAATTTTAAATAAAAATCCCAATTCTTTTACCTGTTTGTTGTTAAACCTTGGATTACAAACAGAATAGCTTAGTTTAAATAAAATCTAAGATGTAAAAATATGTTCAAATATTTTAAAGATTGAAATATGCTAGAATCTGGAAATACAGTAGCAAGTCTTAATAATATGATAAAACCAAAGGTTGAAATTTTCTGATTCATGTTTATAACTTGAATCCATATTGAAAAATAGGATTTTTAAAACAAAAATCAAGATTTTTTGTAGTTGGATGGATGAGCATTTCAGTGTTGACTAGAAACTGGTTTTTGGGCAAATTCTGGTGGTCGGAGGGACTATGGTGGTCAGGGTTTCGACTGGAGGTGGAATGATGATGGGTGGTCACGGCAAAAATGATCGGAGGTGTTCTTGATCGATGAGGTGGCCGGACGACGTGAGTTTAGGGTTTAAGCCCTATGTTTGGTCGAGGTTGGGTTTTTGATTGCTGCATTGTCTCTGAGTGATCGAGTGGCTCGAGGCTTTGGGTAATGACGGTGTGGAGGGTCAGCAAGGTGTGGTCGGAGTTGTAGGGATTCCGGTGGTCGGCATGGGGAGTTCCAGGCGATTTTCCTGGCGATGGTTGCTGTACCTTTTTGATCGAGGTAGCTCGATTTTGTAACGACCCGTAAATTTTAACCGTTTTAATAACGCAATTAGTTAAAATTTTGTGAAATTTTAAGCGATAAAATTTTGAAATAAAAACTAAATATTTGGAATACGTCTAGTTAAACATAGCAACTGGTAAATTTTCGTCCGAAAATACGAAAGTTTATTTCACGCGTAAATTCACTTCAATTTAATCAGTTAAAATGCGTTGAAATTAAAACGTTTTCAAAACCTAAATATTTTTACATAGAAAAATTTTAAACCATCTTCTGAGCAAGATATCAGTTCGTCATTTTTCCAAATTCGGACATCTATTGCTCCGTCGTTCTTATTTTCTGCAAAATAGCAGCATTCTGGTACCGATATCGATTTTTTATTGGATGATCGTACCACTGATATCTGTATACCGTTGTGATCGTCCCGTCGTGCAGATCTCTACGGTATATTCAACTTTAAAATTTTAAGTTTGGTACACGGCGGAATCTGCGTAAACGGAAGCCGTATCGGTACCCGTATCGGTACCAGTTTTATGCCCTTTGTTTTCTTTTCTTTTTGTCCACTCAGATTCCACGTGAATAACTCAATGGCCACTAGTTTTAAATAGGTCTATTAATTCATGCATGGCCTTTCATTCCCTACATTAATATCTCACCGGTCACTTTCAATGTTTTGTTGCTACTCCTCTTTCTGTACAAAAAAAATGCATACAGTAAGTTCAAAACACATTTCTTATTCTAGTTCTTTTCTTCCATTCTCAAGTTTTGGCCACCTAAGCTTGATCTTCCACCTCCTTAGCAACAACAATATTAAGGCCAAAGACCACTTCACTTTCCTAGCACTAGCATGCACGTATATGCATGAAAACAACATTAACAGTGAGCCTTCCTTCCCCTCTTCCTCTCTCTCCATCTCTCTCTTGCCATACACCTTCCGCACCTCCTTCCCCTTAACAGCTACCAATCTCCTTCATCTCCGGCACCCAGCAACCACGAACCAAACGCAACAGCCCGAGCTCGAACCGTTCATCTTCCTCTCCGCGCATAGCCCCGCCCAGCCTACCCTCGGTGCTCCGGCTTTTCCCTCTTACTCATGCTAGCTCCGCCGATCCCCGCCATCACAGCTGCAGCCGCCCACATCCTCTTCTTTTCCATCATCTGATTGCCGCAGTTTCCTCCCAAAGCACAGCATTGCATCTAAACTTTTCCACGTCATCACCCTGGGCCGCGTTCTTGTGCATATGTGATGTTTTCTGTAAGTATATATAGTTATACGAAAAGTTTACATATATTTTATACGCTTATAACTTTGGATCTGCTGATTTTTTTTTATAAGAGTTCAAATATATTTTGTATACTTTGAAAATATATTGATCAATATAATTGTTTGCATATAACTGCGATATGAACAGAATAAGTTGTCCTATACATCTCTGTATAGTTTGTAAAAGTTATACTTGTTTGTATAACTGATTTTTATAAACAATGGTAGGTTCTAGTTTATATAGTATAGGATTTGTGGTACGTATTTTATTATATTATAGCTTATTATGTAAAGGTTGATTTCGAAATATATATATTATAAGATCAGTCAGTTAATACATATGGGACTTCGGTCGTACTGTCTATTTGTAAAGAATAATATGCTATCATATGTATTTTCACAAAACTTGGTTTCAAACATGTCATATACAGTATTGTTTGCATGAATTGTTTTCAAATACAAACAGCGGTATATTAGCGTATATAGTTTTTGTGTTGTAAGGTATCAAATTCTTTTTTTTATAAAAGCATGTAAACCATAATATATGTTTTGTATAAAAGTTTAAACAATAAAAAGATCGTGATCTGTTAGTACGAAAGAGATATGTAGGTTTCTATTTCTAAAAGTAGTTGCATTTATTGGTTTTTGTTGCGGACTTGCTATGTGTATATAGTATGTCTTCTATTTAACGTTATATATAATCTAATATAAGCTGCTCTGTTCTTTTGTTTATATCTTACTGATATAAAATATGCGTATTTTGTTATAGTATGTAAAAATATATATATATATATATACAGATTTAGATTAGATATGTGTTTCAAATTTTACATTGATTTTTGAGTGTTATATAATGTGTGTAAATATATATATATATTGTGTTCAGCTTACATCAAGCTAACTTGATTTATTTTCATCGATTCTATTTATCAGCTTTGTCCGTCGAATCCGTGCCGATCCTATTTGCTTTTAAATTCGTGCCATCACATTTCGCTTTGGAATTCATGTTGGATCCACAGTTTGTTTCCTTTCACGTTCATCTCTCTAGCCTCGAAAGGTGAGCAATCACTCACGATTAACGTTCTTTTATTTATTAAATTTGATTTCAATTGAAACGACAATTGAAATATGCTGCTGTTAGTTAATTACACTGTTATATATGCTATTGCCTGTATCAGTTCACCTGTGACATCTGACACCATTATCTGTTAATTATTTATGCGTTGATAATACAGTTTGGCTGATAATTGATTGATTGTTGATGTTTATATTGGACGTTAAATTGTTAATGTTAGAATGATAAATAGTATGCAATTGAACTTGATATAGGATAGTTAAATGTTAAATTTGATTAACGGACATTTGTATAATATGACCCCTTTAACTGTTAAATTTATTGACACGTAGGATTGTTAACTATACCTTGAACCATTGAATTGTATGTTGTTTAAACTGATGATGTATGTAATCGTAATAGATGACAAGTGAAAAACCGTGATGTAATAATCTTTAATCTACATGAAATGATAGCGTAGATTCTAGAAATAATTATATTAATTCGTACAAATAACAATGCGAATTAATACGGTTATTTCGGGATTATTTGAATTGATTATTGGATTGATATTGATTGTTGTTATTGCTTGTTTATTTACTTTGACACCATCCCAGTTATCACACTGCAAGTTCCCTTTGATATGTTTTGATTTTGAATTGAATTGGAATCGGGTTGAAATGATAAATACCCAAATTGAACTTTGACCTAGGATAGGAAATTAAATAAAACCCGATTGGTCAATAATTTGATTTAAAAATAAAATGAAGATTTTATTTAAATAAATAATATGGTTTTGAAATGAAGTTGAAATTTGAATTTTAATGAAAGGAAAATGTAATATTTTAAAATCCGAAACAAAATATTTAAAGAAAATGAAATTGATGGAAGAATATTGTTTAATTTGAGAAACGATTGAATTAAGTTTGAAATTATTAAAGTTGAAATGATTTAATAATTAAGTTGAAATTATTAAACTTTGAAATTATTTAATAATTAAGTTTTGAATTATTTAATAATTAAATGAGATTGAATTATTGAATGATTAAATTGAATTGAAATTCTTTAATAAGAAAAATTGAACTTTTGAATAAGTGGATTTTACTTCGTAAATAATTGAAATTGAGTTCTTTATTAATTAAGTTTTGGAAATTTATTTAAGTAAGTAAATAAGTAAAATTGAATTTCTTTATCAAGAAATAAAATGTGATTTTTTTTGAAATTAATGCAAGACTTGAAATTTAAAGAATTTGATTTGATGAATTTAATTTAATTCAAAATTGTAAGTTTTGTTTTAATGAAGTTGAACTTAAGAATTGATTAAATGAATTGGAAATTTAATAGAAATTGTTTTGAATGATAAAGTAACTTAACGAATATTGAATGAAATCGATAAATGAATTTGGAATTTATTTGAATGTTAAATTAAATTAATTTAAATGATTTCGAAATGAAACTTATATACGAACTTGAATCAATATTTAAATGTTTTAAATAAAGATTGGAATTGAATTATAAGGTTTTGAAATGATAATTTGGAAGTTTTGAAACGTAAATTTGGAAATTGTTTTAGAAAGACAAATGAAATGTTGATTTGCGAATTCTATTTGAAATTGAAATTGATTTGGTTTTTGAAATATATAAACGACCAATCGGTGTAATAATTACGGAAGTTATTAAAGAGACCGGGATCGGTAATGGATATACTCTCTATCTGAACCGAAACCACTTTAATAACTGTACGCGGAGTGATGATCCAGAATGAAGTGGTTGGATTGGTGAACGCGTTGACTGAAGAAAGAGAACGATTTTGGATGACCCTTGACATGACTAAAATAGGAGCCGCGCCGGGCCATTGAGGATCGCCATCTCTAGCGGACACACTTCTTCGATACCATATCTATTACTTTTGTGATTCGATTTGGGTGCACCCCTCGATTTGGGAGTGTTGTTTCGCGGTGTTGGGGTGGTAGCTGCTATGCCCAACATCAGTCCGGATCAGGCAACTACTAGTATCCTAGTTGGTATCGCCTCATGTACCTTGTCATACTGATTATCCTATTCGCGACCACTACGATTTTGATTTGTACCTTTAGTATATGGATTGCCCTCTGGTGACTTCCGGTTTTGGGGAAACTACGGTCTTGTATATGCTTTTGGGAATAAACAGGTTAAGAGGTGTATGGGCCCTGCTTAACCCTACTTTGATATCTTTATATTACTGATAGACATTATCTACTTAGCGTACATTACTACCTAGTAGATAGTTTAACGGATCCTTAAAGGATGGTTATTCCAAACATCCTTTGAGTTACTTGTATTTCAATTGCTATTTCACTTGAGTTGGATTTATTAATATAAGAATGTTAATCCTAACTCGAGTGTTTTGTGTTTTTGCTTTACGCTCGGGTCAGACTGAGTAGTTCAGCTTTCGAGACTTACCTTTGGAGTTGGAGCTTCGCTTGGAGATCCAGCTATCTATCCAGCTTTCAGATATTCGATGATTCCAGTGATGTATTCTGATTTGTATCTGATGTATCGTGTTACTTTTCTGTTGTAAACTCTGATGTATTTTATATATTCATATAGTAGCTTCATGAACTACTATCTCTTTTATTTCCGCTGCATTTATTACTCTGTGTCTGTGATCTGTGATTATATCTATTTACTGTATATGTTCAGTTTTGCCAAATTTAAATTAACAACGCGGTATTTTGAGCAATTCAACTCCGGCATGAGTGTCTACCTATACACTTATAATGGATGCGAATGGTTCAAAATGGCGGGTCGTTACAGTTGGTATCAGAGCTTTGGTAGCTCTAGGCAAAACTTAACATATAGGGTAAATGTATTTACAGAATCACTCCCATTCGAGTTTCAATCTCTTCCTTTTGATTCGATTCCTTTGAATTTTGGAACGTCCCCTACGATTCCAAATTTCATTCGTGTCCCTCACTATTCGTCTTCTTTAAATTCTGGAGCATCACATTTCTCCACATCGAATGATCTTTATATTGAGTCGGCGGTCTCGCCAATCTCAAATCGATTTATAAAAGGGGTGAAATTCCTTTACAATAGGCATTGATTTACCGGAGATTTATGTATCCTCGGTTTACGATGCTATCTATCTCCTGCTATACCTGAATTCTATTTCTTGAGATCGGATGTTGATTTACCTCGGAATTTAGCATCGATCTTATTATCTAAGTCACGGTCGATCCGGTTAAGGTTGCCCGTAAATTTAAAAGCTTATCCGTCTCCCGATTCTGTTAATATAATTATCTTATCTCTTATTTCGAACTTATCTTCGAATCAAATTTCTCTTTGATTTGAGTCCATCAAATTTGGAACCCTATCCTTATTTTGAAAATTCATTCCTGTATCGTCGAGCAAAGAAATGTATTTAAACTAATATATAAATATTTTAATATATACTGTGTTGTTTGAGTTGTTGATGTTGATTTGGGTTTCCGATCGATTCGTCTGATCAACGCTATCGATAGGATTTCCAAAACACTTGAACAGAGCAAACTGACACAATATTATTTTCAAAATTTGTTGATTATATTGTAAAAATATAAGTTAAATTTTCTGGAATTTAATAAGTTAATTAAATTGTTGTTTAAAATGATAATATTTGATTATCATTTATTGTTCTAAATAAATTTATAAATACGGTTTATAAATTAATTTGGAATTTGAAATGAATTTAATTCAGAAATTTGAGAATATTAGTTTCCGGTGATTTCGAACTTTGGTTTTTAAAAGTTTTAAAGTGTATAGTATTTAAATATTTTCGAATAGAAATCGTTTTCAAAGAATTTTTAAAATGTTGAAATCAATACTCTTCTCTTTGTCGCTGGAAAATAATTTCGGTGATGGCGGCCGCATCATCGACGTTCATTTTCGAGTTTCGAAGTGGAGATACTATTCTGTAGCCTTGCTACGGTTTTGTTTTGAAAAATATTTTGATTTAAATTTCTTCAGTATAATTTGATTTATATATATAGGTATCTTATTTTAAAATTAAATTTGATTTGATATAAATATATTATATATATCTCTAAATTGTTTAAAGTTAATCGGAAATCAAATTCTTAAATTTTGTTAAAGGATGATTTTAATTATAACTAAAACCAAAATTTGGAATAAATATTTAAACTTGAATAATTGAATTGGGAAAATTTTATTTGTATATTGTTCAACTGCATTCTAATACAACTTACCTAACTCATTCAGAAGTTGAAAATGTAATTGGATAATATATAAGATAAATTGAATTTATAGATAAAATTTGAGTGTTTATAGTAAATGTGATACACTAAATTATGATTATAAAGATGTTAATAGAGTTCGATAGGATAATAAGTAAAACTCAGTTAATAATGAAATAAATTTGTTTTGAAAGAATTAATAAATTGAAATTTGAGCAACTTATGAAAATACCTTGAATTTCAAAGCAATTAGTGAATATAAATTAATTTAAATTGAAACTTTTATGGTTTAAATTAATCTATATATATGGGTTAAATATATGTGATAAGATATATTAAGTAGAATAAATTTAATTATAATTTGGAATAAAAGAAGAATTTAAATTGTTGAAAAATATGATTATAATAAAAGACTATTCAAATTTATGGTTTTAGAAATTGTAAATTGAAGAAAATGGGATAATAAGATAATGAATTTAGAAATAGTTAAGATTGATTTTAGTGAAATCAAATGGATTAAATCAATTATTGAATATCAATTAATTTAAATTTGAATTTATATGGTTTAAATTAATCGTTATTTTGTATTTCAAATCTGTTTTTCTTTCTGGTTGTTTCTATTTTCCTACCTCGTTCCTTTTCGGGGACGAAAAGTTTTGAGTGGGGGAGAATGTAACGACCCGTAAATTTTAACCGTTTTAATAACGCAATTAGTTAAAATTTTGTGAAATTTTAAGCGATAAAATTTTGAAATAAAAACTAAATATTTGGAATACGTCTAGTTAAACATAGCAACTGGTAAATTTTCGTCCGAAAATACGAAAGTTTATTTCACGCGTAAATTCACTTCAATTTAATCAGTTAAAATGCGTTGAAATTAAAACGTTTTCAAAACCTAAATATTTTTACATAGAAAAATTTTAAACCATCTTCTGAGCAAGATATCAGTTCGTCATTTTTCCAAATTCGGACATCTATTGCTCCGTCGTTCTTATTTTCTGCAAAATAGCAGCATTCTGGTACCGATATCGATTTTTATTGGATGATCGTACCACTGATATCTGTATACCGTTGTGATCGTCCCGTCGTGCAGATCTCTACGGTATATTCAACTTTAAAATTTTAAGTTTGGTACACGGCGGAATCTGCGTAAACGGAAGCCGTATCGGTACCCGTATCGGTACCAGTTTTATGCCCTTTGTTTTCTTTTCTTTTTGTCCACTCAGATTCCACGTGAATAACTCAATGGCCACTAGTTTTAAATAGGTCTATTAATTCATGCATGGCCTTTCATTCCCTACATTAATATCTCACCGGTCACTTTCAATGTTTTGTTGCTACTCCTCTTTCTGTACAAAAAAAATGCATACAGTAAGTTCAAAACACATTTCTTATTCTAGTTCTTTTCTTCCATTCTCAAGTTTTGGCCACCTAAGCTTGATCTTCCACCTCCTTAGCAACAACAATATTAAGGCCAAAGACCACTTCACTTTCCTAGCACTAGCATGCACGTATATGCATGAAAACAACATTAACAGTGAGCCTTCCTTCCCCTCTTCCTCTCTCTCCATCTCTCTCTTGCCATACACCTTCCGCACCTCCTTCCCCTTAACAGCTACCAATCTCCTTCATCTCCGGCACCCAGCAACCACGAACCAAACGCAACAGCCCGAGCTCGAACCGTTCATCTTCCTCTCCGCGCATAGCCCCGCCCAGCCTACCCTCGGTGCTCCGGCTTTTCCCTCTTACTCATGCTAGCTCCGCCGATCCCCGCCATCACAGCTGCAGCCGCCCACATCCTCTTCTTTTCCATCATCTGATTGCCGCAGTTTCCTCCCAAAGCACAGCATTACATCTAAACTTTTCCACGTCATCACCCTGGGCCGCGTTCTTGTGCATATGTGATGTTTTCTGTAAGTATATATAGTTATACGAAAAGTTTACATATATTTTATACGCTTATAACTTTGGATCTGCTGATTTTTTTTTTATAAGAGTTCAAATATATTTTGTATACTTTGAAAATATATTGATCAATATAATTGTTTGCATATAACTGCGATATGAACAGAATAAGTTGTCCTATACATCTCTGTATAGTTTGTAAAAGTTATACTTGTTTGTATAACTGATTTTTATAAACAATGGTAGGTTCTAGTTTATATAGTATAGGATTTGTGGTACGTATTTTATTATATTATAGCTTATTATGTAAAGGTTGATTTCGAAATATATATATTATAAGATCAGTCAGTTAATACATATGGGACTTCGGTCGTACTGTCTATTTGTAAAGAATAATATGCTATCATATGTATTTTCACAAAACTTGGTTTCAAACATGTCATATACAGTATTGTTTGCATGAATTGTTTTCAAATACAAACAGCGGTATATTAGCGTATATAGTTTTTGTGTTGTAAGGTATCAAATTCTTTTTTTTATAAAAGCATGTAAACCATAATATATGTTTTGTATAAAAGTTTAAACAATAAAAAGATCGTGATCTGTTAGTACGAAAGAGATATGTAGGTTTCTATTTCTAAAAGTAGTTGCATTTATTGGTTTTTGTTGCGGACTTGCTATGTGTATATAGTATGTCTTCTATTTAACGTTATATATAATCTAATATAAGCTGCTCTGTTCTTTTGTTTATATCTTACTGATATAAAATATGCGTATTTTGTTATAGTATGTAAAAATATATATATATATATACAGATTTAGATTAGATATGTGTTTCAAATTTTACATTGATTTTTGAGTGTTATATAATGTGTGTAAATATATATATATATATTGTGTTCAGCTTACATCAAGCTAACTTGATTTATTTTCATCGATTCTATTTATCAGCTTTGTCCGTCGAATCCGTGCCGATCCTATTTGCTTTTAAATTCGTGCCATCACATTTCGCTTTGGAATTCATGTTGGATCCACAGTTTGTTTCCTTTCACGTTCATCTCTCTAGCCTCGAAAGGTGAGCAATCACTCACGATTAACGTTCTTTTATTTATTAAATTTGATTTCAATTGAAACGACAATTGAAATATGCTGCTGTTAGTTAATTACACTGTTATATATGCTATTGCCTGTATCAGTTCACCTGTGACATCTGACACCATTATCTGTTAATTATTTATGCGTTGATAATACAGTTTGGCTGATAATTGATTGATTGTTGATGTTTATATTGGACGTTAAATTGTTAATGTTAGAATGATAAATAGTATGCAATTGAACTTGATATAGGATAGTTAAATGTTAAATTTGATTAACGGACATTTGTATAATATGACCCCTTTAACTGTTAAATTTATTGACACGTAGGATTGTTAACTATACCTTGAACCATTGAATTGTATGTTGTTTAAACTGATGATGTATGTAATCGTAATAGATGACAAGTGAAAAACCGTGATGTAATAATCTTTAATCTACATGAAATGATAGCGTAGATTCTAGAAATAATTATATTAATTCGTACAAATAACAATGCGAATTAATACGGTTATTTCGGGATTATTTGAATTGATTATTGGATTGATATTGATTGTTGTTATTGCTTGTTTATTTACTTTGACACCATCCCAGTTATCACACTGCAAGTTCCCTTTGATATGTTTTGATTTTGAATTGAATTGGAATCGGGTTGAAATGATAAATACCCAAATTGAACTTTGACCTAGGATAGGAAATTAAATAAAACCCGATTGGTCAATAATTTGATTTAAAAATAAAATGAAGATTTTATTTGAATAAATAATATGGTTTTGAAATGAAGTTGAAATTTGAATTTTAATGAAAGGAAAATGTAATATTTTAAAATCCGAAACAAAATATTTAAAAAAAATGAAATTGATGGAAGAATATTGTTTAATTTGAGAAACGATTGAATTAAGTTTGAAATTATTAAAGTTGAAATGATTTAATAATTAAGTTGAAATTATTAAACTTTGAAATTATTTAATAATTAAGTTTTGAATTATTTAATAATTAAATGAGATTGAATTATTGAATGATTAAATTGAATTGAAATTCTTTAATAAGAAAAATTGAACTTTTGAATAAGTGGATTTTACTTCGTAAATAATTGAAATTGAGTTCTTTATTAATTAAGTTTTGGAAATTTATTTAAGTAAGTAAATAAGTAAAATTGAATTTCTTTATCAAGAAATAAAATGTGATTTTTTTTGAAATTAATGCAAGACTTGAAATTTAAAGAATTTGATTTGATGAATTTAATTTAATTCAAAATTGTAAGTTTTGTTTTAATGAAGTTGAACTTAAGAATTGATTAAATGAATTGGAAATTTAATAGAAATTGTTTTGAATGATAAAGTAACTTAACGAATATTGAATGAAATCGATAAATGAATTTGGAATTGATTTGAATGTTAAATTAAATTAATTTAAATGATTTCGAAATGAAACTTATATACGAACTTGAATCAATATTTAAATGTTTTAAATAAAGATTGGAATTGAATTATAAGGTTTTGAAATGATAATTTGGAAGTTTTGAAACGTAAATTTGGAAATTGTTTTAGAAAGACAAATGAAATGTTGATTTGCGAATTCTATTTGAAATTGAAATTGATTTGGTTTTTGAAATATATAAACGACCAATCGGTGTAATAATTACGGAAGTTATTAAAGAGACCGGGATCGGTAATGGATATACTCTCTATCTGAACCGAAACCACTTTAATAACTGTACGCGGAGTGATGATCCAGAATGAAGTGGTTGGATTGGTGAACGCGTTGACTGAAGAAAGAGAACGATTTTGGATGACCCTTGACATGACTAAAACAGGAGCCGCGCCGGGCCATTGAGGATCGCCATCTCTAGCGGACACACTTCTTCGATACCATATCTATTACTTTTGTGATTCGATTTGGGTGCACCCCTCGATTTGGGAGTGTTGTTTCGCGGTGTTGGGGTGGTAGCTGCTATGCCCAACATCAGTCCGGATCAGGCAACTACTAGTATCCTAGTTGGTATCGCCTCATGTACCTTGTCATACTGATTATCCTATTCGCGACCACTACGATTTTGATTTGTACCTTTAGTATATGGATTGCCCTCTGGTGACTTCCGGTTTTGGGGAAACTACGGTCTTGTATATGCTTTTGGGAATAAACAGGTTAAGAGGTGTATGGGCCCTGCTTAACCCTACTTTGATATCTTTATATTACTGATAGACATTATCTACTTAGCGTACATTACTACCTAGTAGATAGTTTAACGGATCCTTAAAGGATGGTTATTCCAAACATCCTTTGAGTTACTTGTATTTCAATTGCTATTTCACTTGAGTTGGATTTATTAATATAAGAATGTTAATCCTGACTCGAGTGTTTTGTGTTTTTGCTTTACGCTCGGGTCAGACTGAGTAGTTCAGCTTTCGAGACTTACCTTTGGAGTTGGAGCTTCGCTTGGAGATCCAGCTATCTATCCAGCTTTCAGATATTCGATGATTCCAGTGATGTATTCTGATTTGTATCTGATGTATCGTGTTACTTTTCTGTTGTAGACTCTGATGTATTTTATATATTCATATAGTAGCTTCATGAACTACTATCTCTTTTATTTCCGCTGCATTTATTACTCTGTGTCTGTGATCTGTGATTATATCTATTTACTGTATATGTTCAGTTTTGCCAAATTTAAATTAACAACGCGGTATTTTGAGCAATTCAACTCCGGCATGAGTGTCTACCTATACACTTATAATGGATGCGAATGGTTCAAAATGGCGGGTCGTTACAGATTTCGTCTTCGAGGTTGATTGGCATTTCTGGGTGGTCAGGTGGCATGTGCGGGTAGAAGGCGACGTGTCGGAGGTGATCATGGAGGCTGGATCATCGGCGATGGCCGGTGCATGTGCACGGTGTTGGTGGTGTATCAGTTTCGTGTTTTGGGAAGAGAGAGTTTGGGTCTCGGGTTGAAGCTCAGGTCTGTGGTATGTTTGCTCGAGTTTAAACTCGAGTAGTTTGTGATGTTAAACCTGTTAACAATTTTAAATTGTTACATGGTTTTTAAATTTAAAATTGAAAACTAGATTTAAGTTTTACTTGATAATGTTTAAAGCATTAGAGTAAGTTATGATTTGTAACTTTAAATTGTCAAGTTAAATGAGTATTTAGAAACTTAATTAATGATTAAATTAAGTAAAATTAATTATTAAGATAAAATGTTTTAATGGTAATTAAGGTATTTATAAGAAAATGTTTATCTTAAGTTAAAGAAGTTTTATTATCTTGAAATTAATTAAGTTAATTAGAGAAATTAAGGAGTAATTAATTAATTTAATTAATTAATGATTAAGGACAAATTAATAAATAATTAAGGATCGTTAATTTGATAATTAGAGATTATTAATTAATGATTAGAGATTAATTAATTTGTAATTAGAATTTACTTAATTAAGTAATTAGAGATTAATTAGCTCGTAATTAAGAAATATGTAATTAAGTTTATTAATTAATAATTAAGTTTTATTAGTTAATAATTAAGAAATAATTAATCTATAATTAAAGTTAATTAAGAATTAATTAACTATTATTAAGGGTTAATTAATTGTAATTAAGGATTGGTTAATTGATTAATTAAGGATTAATTAATTTGTTATTAAGTTTTATTAATTCATAAATAAGATTTATTAATTAATAATTAAAGGATAATTAATCTACAATTAAAGATTAATTAATTTCTTTTAAAGGTAATTAAGGGATGAATTACCAATTGTAATTAAGGAAGTGAATGTGATAAATTTTAGTTAATTAATTTGTTAATTAATTAAAGATGATCATTTGATGGTTGCTTAAGTTTAAATACTTAATGAAATCGAATAGTATAATTACTTAGTGTAAGTAATTAGTGTATAATTACTGGATGTGATTAATGAAAGGAAATTACTTAATGGGAAGTAATAAAAGGGTAATTACTTAGTAGAAGTAATTAAAGATTAATTACTTAGTGTAATTAATTAAAGGATTTATATAATTAATTAAGAAGTTAATTAATTAAGGTAAGTAATTACAGGATGGTAATTTCTGTTTATGATTAAGGTTGATTAATGGAAGTAATAAATTAAGGATCATTAATTAGTGTAATTAATAAAGTAATTAATAGTTAATTACTGTGAATGGTTAAGGATAATTTAATTTGTGTAATTAATTTAAGGCTAATTACTTAAGGTCTATTAATTACTGTGAATGGTTAAGGATAATTTAATTTGTGTAATTAATTTAAGGCTAATTACTTAAGGTAATTAAGAATAACTAATTAGGATGATTAATTAAGATGGATAAGTAGATGATCAATTAATTGATTTGTAATTAATTAATGATTAAGTAAGCAAGATTTATGTGATGAAAGTAATTAATTTAATTTATTTAAATTAATTAGAGATGGAAGTAATTAATTTAATTCACTTAAATTAATTATAGATGGTGATTAATAAATCATTGCTTATGGATGTTGAATGATATTGATTGCCTTGAATGGTTTGAGATCTCAGATATGAGATAAGTGATGATGTGTGATATGGATGCTTTGGTTGAAGTATGATGATAACATGAATTATCTGTTTGTGATGATAATATGAATTATCTATTGTGATATTATGAATTATCTATCTGTGTGTATGTAGATAATAAAATTGAATTGTTTTAACTTTAAAACAACTTGGCCTTAAAAGATACGTTTTGGATTTCGATGAGACCGGGACCGGGTTTCCAGATTTGGATATCCGAAAACCACATTGATCCAAATTAACGATAGGCCGTGAATCTCAAGTGAAGATGAAGATTTAGAGTGCAAGGGTTATTGTCGTTAACTCTGAGGGTGATTCCAAAATGAGTGTAACGAGATAATGCCTTCGGTTTCGTTCGAACCCAGAACGAACTTGTATGGATTGAATGCTTTCAGCACATCATCAGGTGGACGATGAGAATTCTAAGATAGATGTGTTCTAAAAGGTAATCGTAGCCTCAAGCCTCATCAACCGGGAATGGCTAAAACAAGGGAGGTGCAGCAAGGCTAAGTGGGTAGCACCCAAGTAGGATAAGATTAACCCCTGTCTAGAGTTCCTTTTTCTTCGGCTGTGTGGGCGGTTGAATAGCTACAACCGCTGGGGTATTCTTATTCGGGATTGTCCAGTAAGGGATGGTTCCGGCCTTGTGTTGTAGGGGATTTAGGGTGGATCCTCGGTACTCTGATCTAGGCCAGGTACTGTGACGGGCGGTACCCCAGTAGCCCTGCCATTGCATGGAATCCAAACTCCAATAAGTGATCGCGGACTTGATTGTATTACCCACTTTGTGGCTAGTATGCTGGAATTTAATAGATGTAACAATTTCAGCTATTTCTTATTTACTTGAAAACCCTAGACCCTATTATAATATCGCTGGATTTCCTATCAAATGTTTGGTTAGCGTAAGATAAAAACTTACCCATGTTTATGTGTGGGAAGTCTTACGTGATACCTTTATTTTCAAAAGGTTTTTAAAGTTAAGCAACTTTAACCGTTTACTCACACCAGACCTATGTATGACCCGGAGTTTATTTTTGTTTTTCTTAAAGTCTCGGGTACTCAAATTTTTACGAGTAGCCAAGGGATTCAGGTTAGCTTTGACGAATTTTGGAGGAGCAATGGAGCAGGAGGCTTCAGCGTATAGATATATATTAGTTCCGCTGTGTTAGTGTTTATTTGTATCTCTGTGTTGTATTGAATTGTAATAACTAGACAGGTGTTTATAACTGTCTAGTTTGAGTTTGAATAAGTTGTGTAACTCTGATAGATGTTGTATACTATGTAATACTTATGTGATTAATATAATTTATTCGTTCCGCTATGAGATTCTGATGTTGTTTAGTTATTTCTTCTCTATCTTTTCTCTTTTCTATCCCTTTCTTTCTTATTGATGATGCAACTTTCTGGTGATTGAAGGTCGGGTCGCTACAGTAAAGGCTAGTTGATGCTTTTGGTTTCATAACTTGAGTTTGTTTGTTCGACAAATAGGTACATGTTTATATTTTTGGTTTGGTTTGATGATTTTATGCCTTAGATGTGGGAGGCCACTCGGCTTTTGTTTTTTGTTAGTTTGATCCTGTAGTGGTGATTTGTAGTTTTCCCAATCGAGCCGCGCAAAAAAGACGCTGCCGAAATTTTTCATAATTTTAGGCTTAGGAATTCAATAATCTATTCCAGCTAGTTGATTTTGAAAAGTTAAAGGTGTTTGGAGGCATTTTCCTAACCTTGGCAATTTTGGGGATGAAATTCTCTTCAGGGGGGAGAGTGTAGCAAACCCGAGATTTTAGTCATCTGATTTTGAATATTTAATTAATTTTAATTATTAAAATTTTGGTTTAAAAGTTTTAATAACTTAAATTCAAATATAGGTTATTTTAAAAGTTAATATCTAGAATTCAAATATAAGGATTGTTTAAAATATTGAATTGAGAATTAATATTTGAATAGTGTTTCAATTAACGAGATTTACAATTGAATGTTAATCTTTACTACTAATAATGAGAATTCCTTGAATAGGAATTCAACCGTGTCTTTTTGAAATACCATAAATACCCCTCATTATAATAATGGAAATCGTTCACTCTATCTTTATCTTTACTACTAATAAAGAGAATTCATTGAATAGATTTACTCAGTATCATTTTGAAATTCCAAATATACCCTTTTACATCTTATCTTATAGAGAAATAGTATTCAAATATGGGAATATAGCCTGTTATTTTCGAAGTACAACTGTCAGTCCCCATGGAGAACTATAGTGTACGTTCACAAGATGAAGTATCCGAGTATTTCATATTGCCCGTAATTTAGGTGGGAGTTAATCGGTCGAAGTCTCGCCGGATTCCGAGTTAGTATGAAGAAAATATTGCAGTCTGAATAAAAAAAATAGCGGCTTCTGCACTAGGCAGAGTTCAAATATGGGGATGTGGTAGCCTCTTATTTTCTAAGTACAACTGTCAGTCCCCATGGAGAACTACAGTGTGCGTTCACAAGATGAAGTATCTGAGTGTTCCTTTAGGTGGGAGTTAATCTGTCGAAGTCTCGCCGGATTCCAAGTTAGTATGAAGAAAATATAGTAGTCTGAATAAAAAAAATAGCGGCTTATGCACCAGGCGGAGTTCAAATATGAGGATGTTGTGCCATGTTATTTTCTAAGTAAACTGTCAGTCCCCTAGGAGAACTACAGTGTGCGTTCACAAGATGAAGTATCCGAGTATACCATATTGTCTGTAATTTAGGTAGGAATCCATTGGTCGAAGTTTTGCCTGATTCCGAGTTAGTATAAAGAAGTTATTGCAGCCAGAACAAAAAAATAGCGGTTTCTGCCTAGGCGGCGTTCAAATGTGGGGATGCTACTATCAAATCTACTTTCACAGGTACAAATAAAAATGCAGGCCCACCTGGATGTGCATATGTACTCATTTTAATTAATTTAATGGACTTGTTTAACTCCTTTAAATTATTAATAATAACAGTGAATTCAATTTGTAAATTTATTATAGTAATAAATGGTTCTATAACTGACAAATTTGTCTGCTGCTTCTATAACTTCGAGTCAATATGTACGTCTGATTCCTGTTGGCCCCGTCCTCGATCGCACTCCTCCTAACTTCAGAGTCTTGCTTGATCCTCCAAAGAAAGCTCCTTCAATCCTTACATACAGGATGTTGCGAAGCATCTGCTCGCAATATGGTATCCCAGAGAATGATGTGCTTCTACCGTCGAGAGGGGAATTCGCTCGTAGGCCACCTTATTGATATGTGGCTTGCCACCGCTATATGTGTATGTACGGTGCAGTACCTTCGTTCAATCAATTCTTAATGACAACGCTTCAAAATATAGAGTTGTCCCCATTCCAAATTCTTCCAAATGGGCATGCCATGCTGACATGCTTATATGTTCTGTTTATGCGGGCGCTTAATCGTGCACCGAGCTTTGCCGAGTTACCGTATCTCCTGTTATTCAAAAAGAGGGAGGCTAATCCATCACTTATTTATATTAAGGTGCAACGTAGCCAGAAACTTGTACTTGAACATCCCAACAAGATTCCAACATTCAAGAATCAGTTCTTTTTCGCTAAATGTCCAGAGGGATTCAGCAGTCTACGGACTATGGGGGTAAGTCTCTTTCACCATGCTTGGAATTTCCTTTAATTGCCACAAGTCTTCTAAACGATCGCATATTCCTTGCCGTTCTTCCAAATATTAACAAGGATTCGACTCTTGACATTGTTCTAAGTGCCCTGAAGGCGGTCGTTGCTCAAGGGCGCACAATCAGGTTCTTTCTTCCAGACGAAAATCTTTGCCGATGTGGGATTTTACACCCTAGGAGGTTTTTGGATTTGTTAGCGCTCCTTCCCAACCCAGGGCCCAGACCCATTCTATTTCCTCTTTCCATAATTCTGGTGAAGAAGTTGATGATGAGGAAGAAGAAAGTGACCCATCCAATGGGTCAGAGAAGGCTTCTGAAGAGATCCACGTTCAATTCGGGGTCGACAATCTGCCCAAAATGCCATCGATCTTGGAGAAGAAAGAAGAAGATTTTGTTCAACGGGCGGGAAAGGCTTTATTGATTGAAGGGAAGGAGGAAGGAGAGATCAGCAAGGGGATACCTTTAAACAGAAAAGAAATAGATTGGGATACTTACACCGATGAGGGTGTTGTCCACTTAGGCGTCAAAGCCTCGGAGTTGAGCCCCGAACATACTCCCTCACCTCCTTTGAAAGAACATGTTGAAGAAGCTTCTCCCAAGAATAAACCTGCTACCAGCTACTTGCCAGGAGGTACCGATATTGACTTGGGAGACACGAGTGACATTTTTGGGAATATAGGTGATTTGATGGATGACTTCACTTTGAAAGGATTGCTTTCCCAGCTTACTCAAATCATCCCTCCAGGAATCAATGTCCTGACGTTAGTTGGTGGTCGATCTGGTTTGTGTACTCTGCTGGGTTATCAAACTGCAGAATATACTTTACTAGGATCACAAACTTTATATTATCATTATTGTTCATGTTGTTTTAGTTCAAATGCCTTTTTCTAAAGTCATTTTATCATTTGCTGCACGAATCATGTTTTGTGGATTTTACAGTGATTTTGATCGAGTACTAGATTCTCAACATTCACAGAGACATTATTCTAGGTATTACGCTTCCTGGCAGACTGATGAGAAAAGGAAGAGGAGGAAGGATAGGGAGGCAGAAGAGCGTCGCCGTGTTGAGAAAGATCAAGGCTGCGATAGAGGAAGTTGCCATGAGAAGAGGAAGAGCCCGACCAAGCGGGAAGATTCATCAAAAAAGCTGAAAAGAGACTAAGGGAAAGAACCCGCTTCACAGCTTCCTACTTCTACTGGAGTAACTTTTTCTTCTTTCGGTGTCATGACCTCCTCCACTCATGCTACTATGACCACCTCTCTTCCAGTTTCTAGGCGTGCTCCTTACATTCTCCCCGCTGGTCCCCCGCACCTGCAGGCAACATTCCCTAACTTGTTCTTAAAGGGGGTTGTTTTTGTTAAGCCCAATTTGAAATCGGTTCATGCAGAGTCTTATTCACCCCATCTCCCTGCGATTCAGGGCAGTTTAGAGCAAGCCGAGGGGTAAGAAAAATTGTGGATGCAGCTTTCCACTATTAATCGAAACAATTACCAAGAATGTCACGACCGAGATTTTCAACCTTCAAAAATCGACATCAATACGTGCACTGTATTACATGCCAAGCAATCGAATGTCGGGAATACCAGATCATTAGAGAAGAGAAGAAGGAGGTAGAAGAAGAAAGTAGAAATAACAACACAAAATCTCACAATCGCAGCGGAACAATATATATAATAGATAATAAATGGTCTTTATACAAAAAGAACTATAACTGTTATTTATACATCACATCATCATAGTACAACACATCAATAACTCAATACTGGACAGTTATAATAACTTGTACTCACAAATGCTGAATATGCAGCCTACAATACACAGCGGAATAAAATCAAGTACGCGTGATACGTCTTCATCATCTAGCTCATCTCCTGAGCTCCATAGCATCCTATCCTGTACATGTAATACTCGGTCTGACCTAAGAATTATAATAAAATAACACCTGAGTTAGTCTGGAAAACCAGCGTGAGAAAACACTCTCAATTTGAATTATTAAAGTTATCAAAATCCTTTGAAAAACAAGGGTATCTCGTAAGATCATGCCACAAATAAACATGACGGATTTTTACCTTACGATAACCAAAACATTTTTAATCAAAATCATTTGATATTATAATAGTGTCTAAGTACAAATACTTATTCGATAACCACAAGTAAACCGTAATGGGCACGTATTGAAGAATGGATTCCATACGAATGACTAGGCACTCGGGTACCACCTGTCACAGTACACGTCTAGAAAAATGTATCGAGGACCACGCCGGGATCCCCTGCAACACAAGACCAGACTACCCATAACCTGGATAGACTGAATATGCTATCACCCCGGGTGTTCCCACCCTTTCCAAGCTCTTCCGCGCACCATAGTAATAATATCCAAGGGTATCTAGAAAGGTGATAAACATACCCTAATTAGGTGCGACCCACTTAGCCTTGCTGCATCTCCCCTGATTTTCAGTCATTCCCGGTTGATGAGGATAGAGGCTACGATTACCTTTTTAAAGAAATTTTCACTTAGAACGCTCATTGTCCTCCAATGACAATGTACTGATAGCATTCATCCATACAAGTCCGTTCTGGGTCCGAACGGAACCGAAGGCACTATTCCTACTACATCCATTTTGGAAAAATCTTCAGGATTAGTAGCGATTAGCCCTTGCATTTCACTACTCCATGCTCTTGTTTTCACTTCGAAAACGTACTCGTTGGATCGAAGTGGTGTTTGGATAACTTATCCGATCCTGGTCTCTTCGAAACAACGTTCGATATTTCCGGTAAACTCAACCTCGGTTCGAAATAAACAGATGAAAATAAGATCGGAGCTCACCTCCTAACCTTTAGTGGACGGATTTCCTTATAAACGTCCTAGAAGAACGAAACGAGTTTATATGTACAGTATAGCACCTCAAACGGTAACTATACCACATAATTCCCGTATTTCTCCTAGATATTCCCAAAGTTATATTTTGGGTCCAGATTTGATAGTCGATTATTTAATTATCAAATAAACAGTCATTCAACCAAATATTTCCTTTCCACTGAAAACACAAAATCTTCTTTTGATTTAATTTTAATAAATTAAATCACTTATCAAAATTCATGTATTTATCTTATCGAAGTAAGTACGTTTTACTAACCATTCTTTCAAAATATTTGAAAACTTTTTAAAATAAATATGGAAAGCATCACGCAGTATCAACCATGGATTCACAGCTCAATGGTTACGTCTCTATCCCAGAGAAATCCAAAACTTAACTGCAGGCACTCTCTGCCTCTGATTTCGCCATGAAAGTATACCATTACTATCCGAAAAACTTTATTAAATAATTTTCAAAACAATACTTATAAAATTTCTAAATGAATTTCCAAGTTAAAGTTAGGTAAATACTCTTTAAAATAAAAGTTATTATATAATATTAATATTGAATAATTTACCTTTAAAAAATAATAATACTGATTAATTCTTAAAAAATAATTGACTTGATATAAACTAACTTAATTAATAATTAAATATACTTAAAAAAATTTAAAATAACTAAATAATTAATTTTATGAAATATTCTTAAACACCTTTTGAAATTACCCAGTTAATAATTAAAAAGCCTTTTTAAAACAAACTCAATTTCTCGATAAAAATATATTTTCCAATTCCACTATAACCAGTCTAACATTTATAAATCTCTCTTGATTTATTCCTAATCTGATTTACGTCCCAATTCTGTAAATCCTCTTTTCACATTTCCAAAGATAAATCTACCATTTATTTTTAAGCCGATATACTCATCTCCTTATAATTCCTCACCGTGAATTTATAACTTCAATTTATCCACTGATAATCACTTTACTTTATTTATAAACCTTGTTTATAAATTTCATAGTCTCATTTCTCGTTTATAACGGTTTCACAACACTTAATCGATTACAAAACGATTTCTAAATTGATTTCCATTTTTAAATCAATTTCCCAAATAACCCAACTATATTCTAAAACCCAACTAAATTCAGATGCCACTTCCTTTTCATAATTTAAAATCTCATTTAAAAATCTAGTATAACAATTTAGTTTTTTTTTCAAATTTCATTTTTATTTCCCAACTATTTTAAATCTCGATTTTAAAATCTTTTTACACTTAAACAAATATCGCTTATGTTTTATTATTTAAAATCCTTTTGTTTACATTATTCCAAAATCTCTATTTTTCCATATTCTGAAATTATCAAGTATAATTTAAAAATCAAACTATTTATTTTCCCAATTCATTTCTTTTTAATTAATCCAAATTTCACTATAAATATTTTTACTTCCAATTTCCCTTTTTATTTTCTTTCCAATTTCAAACATTTATTATCGGTATTTAAAAATACCAAAATCTAGGCCAAAACTACCATAGCATCCAATAAATTCAAATCACACTAAAATCTACCACAGATTATTCAAACAGACCATACATCAATATATATGAAATTTAATTCAACATTTTTGAGGAATCCAGTTGGATCCCTCCAACCTGTTTCCCTATATCCATAGATGTTAATACAACATAAAATTACCAATCCCACTTTGAAGGGGATATCGCGGTATATAGGGTCATCCGCTATTATGCGGAGCGCATATGGTCTCATCCACTAAATATGCGGGAACAATCACTCCAATTACTAATATATATACTACTATATATATAACAACATCCAAACTGATAATAATCATCAATTTCAACCAATAAAACAATAATTAATTTTAACTACTTAAAATTAACTAGTAATCCAAAATTGAGTGAGATTAACTCGCATTGATTTTTATCGTCGCTTTCGCGTTTCGGTTCCGCTTAAGTCCGAACGCGTTTTGAATTTATCTAAAAATTTTGCAAGCTCAGATCTCGACCAAGTTGACTCCATGGCAAAGATCTCCTTATTACGGACCCAACGCGGCTGACCGCGTCGGATTCCGATTTAAAACGAATAAAATACGCCTTTATAGGTTTTTAATAATTTTGTTTCAAATAATAAATTATATAAACATTTTTTTAAAGAAGCCCAATACCCATGTAAACCGGCCCACCAAAATGCCTTCTTCCCCAAAAAATTTGCCGCTCACCAGAATTTCAAAACCCACCATGGCCGGCCTTTTGACCATCGATTTGCCTCCCCTTCCATCGACGAAACCCACCAAACACACCACCATTCCTCCTCTCTACGAACAAGTTTCCATCTCCACCCATTGAAGTAGACTGTGCCTCCACCTATAAGAACCTGTCCTCAGCCCTGCCATTCCTTCACCGTAGGTCGCAACCCCCCCAAACACAGTCGCGACCTCCTATACTTCAATTGGAGCAGCTCCTTACTACGACAAACTCGACCCTAACCTCGGTTTTGCCTAACTGCGACCATACTACCCATAAATCCAAGCTCTGGATCCTCGGTCCTTACTGTCAAGCTCACAACTGGATGCCGCATTCTTAAATTTTTCTTTCAGATTAATTCTTAGGATATAACTAGATTTTTAAGCCATTTTTCGAATTTTAAAACTGGCATGAATTTTTTTTCTTCTGCTTTTAGTACTCTGGAAATGGAAACGAGAAAGGAGAAGAGGAAGAACGGGTTATGTGCGTTTCATACTGGGAAGAGTTTGCAACGCAAAGCTCATACATATAATTTTTTTTCCTTTTAGTTTAAATGCCAACATCTTTTTATTTTTATTTTTGCTGTCTTGTTTAAAAAGAGAAAGTGTGTTAAAGAAGAGAAGGGGAAACACTCGTACAAGTGGCTCTAGTGTTTTTTGATAGGAAGGAAAAGGCTAATGTGAAAAAAAAATTGTCAAGTCAATTATATATATATAAATTATTTAAATTCAAATCGTCTCGATTACGCAGCTCAAAATATCGAACCCCTATCGAGGCATGCCGCTATTATAATGTTATACCCCTATTCTGAACGCAATAGAAAATGTTTCAAATTGTAATTCGATCGTATGGAAATGATAGCTTTTTGGACCCAGTTATCATATTGAATTTTCGAAATAAATTTCAGCGTGTTTCTATCCATTACGACCAAATGTTAACTCCAAACGCTACGAAATTTGAAATCCGATAATAATACACTATTATGGATCCAATGGAACTAGTTTCGTCGAAATCCGAGACTGTGCCCCGAAAGGCTATTTATGTACGTTAATTCAAACGATATATTTTTAAAATTGAACAAATCACTTTTAAATTCAATTTAAAAAGTTTTATTATCTTCATTATTATAAATATAAATTTGATAAGCCTTTAAATTATTTTTAACAAGCTTAAAACTCAAGATTCAATATTTTAACCAATTTTCAATTATTAAATTCAATAATTAAATTATCCGATAAATAGTTATATTTGAAATCAAGTTAACAATTAACTTTTAAGTATTTAAAATCAATTAAATATTCCAATTTCAAATAACCAAAATTCTGAGTCGTTACATTCCTCCCCCTTTAGAAGAATTTCGTCCCCGAAGTTGGCAAGGTAAGAAGAATGGTCCAAAACCCCATTAACTATTTCAAACCAGTCAGTTTAAACAACTTCCCAAAACCAATACATTGAAAACACATTAACACTTTAATATTTTCCAACTTCCTCCATTGATTCCAAATAATATTATTCCCTCAATCATTCAAATTATAATTCAAAACCAAATTTTAAATTATCAAAGTTTTCCAACTCCTTAAATTTTCGAAAAATTTCGCCAGCGTCTCCTTTGCGCGACAAGATCGAAAAACTACAAAACGCCACTATGGGCCCAAATCATCAAAAGAAAACAAAAGCCAAGTGGCTTAATCACAAAATCATCAATTTCATACAACAATGTAAACACATACCTTTTTGCCGGGCAATCAAATTTTACTTCTGAAATCGAAGACGTCAATTTAGCTTTTACTTTTAGATACCTGCACCTTACTTTTCAATAGTATCTAAACATACAATTCAAATCATTTTATTCAGCATTTTCAATTTCCAATATTTATTTCACCAAAACCTGTATGATGTGCATATATCATCCGTACGCAATATCAACATTGATCGATCATTCGATCACACAATTTCACTTCCGAACTAGTATCGTTCACACAACTCTCTAGTGTGGATTCAGATCTAGTTTCTTGATTAGTAACCATCATTCTCCTTGCATAGCCATCAACTATGATAGAGAATCCTAGATTCAATCAAAAATCCATATCCAGTGTTCGCCGTCGAAAATCGAGTGAATAAAATCCTAATTCGGATCGATATAAATTATCTCGAAATTCTGTGCTCGAATCTGGATCAAATCTTTGTGCGGATAAAATAATATAGTACAACTTACATATTTATTTCAAATTTATTCTTAGCTATACCAAATTTCTTATTCACCTTCATTCCATTTATCTATTTACTGAGCATCGTTTTCCAATACCAATTTCACTTAAGAATTTACACCATCAATTTTCTTAAGTCAATTTATAACATTTTATACAAAGCTCTTATGTTTATTTCCACTTCATCACTTTGGTTTATATCCATTTCTATTCAAATTCAATTTGTTTTTTGCAGAGCAAGCGGGGTTAAAAACTGGTCCCCTACCAGGTTTATTAAAAAAGAAAAACAAAGATACAATGGGAAAACGGTGAAAGACACACTCATGAGAACCATGAGCAGAGAAACTAAAAGAAAAAGGAAAAAACAAAATAAACAAGAGGAGCTATGGTATCCAAGGCTCAATCTGATACACTTGAAAATCATGCTTACTCGTTCTCATACCAATTAGAATATCATGCTTTAGAACAGCCCAAAGCACATCATGACTCCTCATTTGCCCTTCAAAATTCCTCCTATTCCTTTCAAACCACACTATCTTCATCAGCTTTTTTAAAATGAAAAAGAAAGGTAATCTTCTCACATAATTTCACTTTGTAGCATTCTCGATCAAAGCCCACTGATCAGCAGAAAGATGTGGGACAGCAGCCATCCCCAAATTACTCAACACCTTACTCCAAAGATTAAGAACAACGGGACATTCGAAGAAAATATGCAGGGCACATTCTTCTTGAGTATTGCACAAAACACAGAAAGAAGGAACAGACATACCAAAAGCAAGCAATTTATCCCTAGTTAATAGAGACTTGTTCACTACTTTCCAGTGCATCAGATTATCAGAACTTGGAGATATGGCATCCCAAGTAACCCTGTGCCATTTACAACTTAGCATGGAATCTATACCCAGCAGAGCTACATAAACACAGGAAATAGAGTGGGCTTTGCCATTCTATTGCACAAAATCATGATCATGAAGAACATACTTGTTAGAAGCAAATTGGTTCCATAGGGATTTGACAGATTGATTACTGGAATAAGGCAGCATAAGTTTACCATTTGCAATATAGTCAACAGCCTTGGCATTTAAGCCAATACTAGAATGAAATTTTTGCTGAGAAGTGAAGATTTGATCTGGAATAATACCTCTGCTTATCCAAGGCTCATGCCAGAAACTACAATTACTTGTGCCAGAAAGTTGTATTTGGATTAAAGGCCTAAATGTATTCCTCAAGTTCAAAATACTCTTCCATATCCAGCTACAAGATTGAGGGACTTCCATCTGCCAAAAATTCTTTGTACCAACATTATGCTTTAGTGTCCATTTAACCCATAAAGAGTCCTTCCTATGCATTAGAGCATTTAAGTGATAACTGTATGCAGCCTTGTTCCAAACAGGAATGTTGAACAAGCCTAAGCCACCTTTGGTTAAAGGTTTCTCAAAAATTGTGAAAGAACATGGAAAAACCTTCTTAGCATGTATTGATCCAAACCAGAAGAATCTCATCATGGCAGATCCGACCATATTCAAGAGCTTAGAAGGAAGGATGAAAGCCCTAGCCTAATAGACCATCATTGAAAAGCACACTAACTTGATAAGAACGAGTCTGCCAGCTTGAGACAAAAATTTGGTAGCCCACCTCTCCAGGACAGCAATTTTTTTTGAAAGAGAGTTAAATAGTTAGACCGAGTCACCCTAGAAGTACATAGTGGCATACCAAGGTAGGTCATATCATGATGCATGGTTTGCATCCCAGCAGCAGATGAGAGAATTTGCCTTTGCAAACTCGGAACTCCAGCATACAAAATACTAGATTTATTTAGATTTAGTTCAAGACCTGTCATCAAGTAGAATCTATGCAAAGCACATTTAATGGTTTCAATAGACTGAAGATTAGGCTTGGTGAATAACATGATGTCATCAGCAAAAAGAAGAGAAGTTAGTTGCATGTCCTTACATTTGGGATGAAAATGAATCTACCTAGACAGATACAAAGGCCTTATATAGCATGTAAAAACTTCCATCACCAAAATGAAAATATAGGATGATAGAGGATCCCCCTTCCTTATCCCTTGCTTGGAGGTAAAGTATCCAGAATTAGCTCCATTCAAAATCAGAGTGAATGATGGGGTAGAGATGCATTCATAGATCCAGGCAACAAAAACTTGTGGGAACCCCATAAGGGACATGGTTTTGACAACAGAAGTCCACTGTAGACTATCATATACTTTCTTGAGGTCAAGCTTTAACATAGCTCCCTGAGTGGCATTAACACTGCTGTAACCCTTTAAAAGCTCATGAGCAAGCATTATGTTATCAAGAATGTTTCTATTAGGAAGAAAAGCAACTTGATTCTTAGAGATGATTCTCACCAACACAGCAACAAGTCTAGTGGCAATTATTTTTGATATACACTTATAAACAACGTTGCAACATGAGATTGGTATGAAGGAGGACACAGATGTTGGATGCAGGCACTTTGGAATCAAAACCAAATTCGTAGCATTAACCGATTTGAGAAGCTTAACCTTGTCGAAAAAATTATGCACAGCCTTACAGAAAAGGCCACCAACAATATCCCATCTAGAAGTGAAAAACTGCACGTTGAATCCATCAGGACTGCCACTCGAGTTCTTATTCATAGCAAAGAGTGTATTCTTTATTTCTTCATTGGTCACTTTTTCCACAAGCTTAGCAGCTTCGACAATATTGACTTTTGGCAGAGAAACATACAAGAGATCATCCAACTGAGGAATAAAGTTTTTATCATTGCCAAGAAGACCAGAAAAATGGAGGAGAAAGGCTTTGTCCACTGTCTCAGGGGTAGTTTGCAAGTTTCCTGCTTCATCATGAATGGAATAGATGTTGTTATTTGAGTGTTTAACCTTTAGGGAAGCATGGAAAAATTTTGTGTTCCTATCTCCATCAATAGCCCATTTAATTCTCAACTGCTGCTTCTTCATATCACATTCAACTTCCAGAGCTTGATTGAGCTCAAGGAAAAGAGCAGCTTCCTTAACAGCCAATTCAGCATTGTCAGGAAAAGCCATCATCAACTCCGGAGCCTCTCTGAGCCTGTTCTTGAGTATTGAGGATCTGAGATTGGCATTGCCAAATTTGTCTTTTTCCCAACCCCTTAAGGCTTCTTTAGTTGCCCTGAGCTTCCTACAAAAAATAAACATCGAATTTCCAAAATATTCATTAGCCCAGGCGATTTGTATTATATTATTATATTCAGGATCAAGGATCCATGAGTTATAAAATTTAAATCCTCTTTTGACTCCATGAAGCTTCCTACCAGAGGTTATGATAAGAGGCGAATGATCAGAAAGTATAGAAGGAGGAAGGAAGGTAGAAAGATTAGGCCAAGAGGAAAGGGCTTTGAAGTTGGAAAATGAATGACCAATATTCGAAAAGGTCCTAGCTCCACTCCTGGATCTATTGTTCCAAGAATAGTGAGCACCTTCCCTATGAATAGGAATTAGAGATGAGTCATAAATGGTAGTGTTCAAAGGGATGATATCCTTTGGCATGAGTGGCAGGCCACCATGCTTGTCAGACAAGGCGAAACAACTGTTGAAATCACCAACTATAACCTAAGGATGAGTTTCTTGTCTTAGGGCCGGAATTAAGTTGAAAAGAGATTGTCTAGAGACTTGAGAATTAGATGCATACACAAAAGATATGTAAAAAGAAGAGGGAGGATTGTAATACTTGGCATGAAAATGCATTATTTGGGGTGTAGCAAGAAGGAGATCAAGGGCGAGTACAGCAGGATTATGAAGCACCAAAATTCGACCATAGCTAGCTTCATTAAGATTATGAGACAGGGACCAGGATGGATTGACATACTTAGCAGCAGAAATTGTTAGGGGAAGATTTAATTTGGTTTCAAGGATAGCAAATATAGACAGCTGATGAGTTGTTATTAAATGCTTGACATGATCTAACTTGAGGTAGTTATGAGATCCTCTAATGTTCCAAGCTCCGAAGTTGTGCATCATTAATTAAACTAAGGATTGGTGAGTAGCTTCTTTTATGCTCCTAGTAATGGGAGACTCAGCTCTTGAAGAGACGTGGATTTGTTTCATAGATTTCCTTTTTTTCCTAAAATTAGTATTTGTAGATGGGTCACTGATTATTTGAATATGATCTTTTGGAGAGACGGGAGGAGATTTCCAACCTGGAATCGATCCTAAGAAAACATAAGGTTGACTTGGGGCTGATTGGTTTGAAGATAAAGAAAGAGATGAGGAAGAAATGGTAGAAGGAAGAGAAGAAGAATATATAGAGATAATTAAGTCAGTAATTTGCCTTTGCAAAATACTGCAAAAAAGCAGTTCAGGATCAGGATTAGGGGAGGAGGAGAAATTTACTTTGGTTGAGGGTTTGGAGTTATGCAATGTTAAAGATGTTTCATGGCAGTTCATGTTATGTTCAGATTGATGAGTTTGCATCTGAAAATTTCCTTTGGCAGGCAAGGAATGAATACCATGCACAAAGGATATACTGTGCATATTTTGTGCTTCTTCAAAAACAGTTTCAACATAAAGATCACATTCATTCACAACAACCATTTCTCCTTTTTTGATCTATGCTCCTCGTCATCATTATCTTCCTCCTCAACAACATTAATTTCCTCCTCAACATCATCTTCCCCACTTTTTGCTTCATTTCCTTCAAGAGCATCATCATTCATATCATTTAAAACTCCAAATTTATTGTAGGTCTGATAAACATCATGTTCCTTGTCAGGAAGACATACTTGCAAATTAATATCATTTCCTCTCTTATCACTAGTACTCTTTGTTTCTTTTTGTAGCTGCTTATCATATTTTCCTACTTGATCATCAACATACACCTTGCTCACATTCAAATCAGGCTGAATCTGGGAGGATGGTTCTCTGAAATTTGTTTACCTATTTGCAACCTTTTGCCAGACTTGCTTACCTTTTTTTTGAAGTTTGCCTACCCCTTTATCTGTTTTTGTTTCTTCTTGATATTTCTTTTTCAAGGCTGCATCATCTTTACTACCATCATTTTCACCACACTCTTTCAGGCATGCATTGTATAAATGATCAAACTCCTTACATTTATTACATATATCGGGCCACCAAAGATAGCTGACTTGAACCAACTGACTAGATCCATCTAGCAACTTAACAGGAAACTCATCAACTAATTGACAATCAGGAGTAACATCCACCAAGCATTTAGCAAAACCAATCCTCTCCAGCCTCTCAGTGGATGAATCCATACATAACAGCCTTCCTATTCTAGAAGCTAACCAATTGATGCCTAGATGAGACCAAGCAAAGATAGGAATATTGGATAGTTTAAGCCATATAGGCACTGATCTAATGGTACTGCAACTATTACCAATTGAAGGATCCCATGCCTTAACAATGAAAATGTTGTTCCTTAGAAAAATTGGATCAGCTTCTAAAATTTTCCTTCTGTCCTCTGCGCAAGACAGATGGAAAAGGAACAAAGTTCCATCAGATTTAACCACAATCTCCCCTTTTAACTTCCATAACTTCTTCAGATGATTGATAACAGTAAGGTAGGACAGAGGTTTATAAAGAAAGAACCCAACTAGCCAATCACTCCAAATTTCACTTCCAGCCTTAATCACTTCGTCCGGTGGAACCTGAGCATGTCCATCAAAAACAAGGGGAAAAACAATTGGGGAGTATTGCCCAGCATTATGGGGTTTGGTTTTGAAAAGCGAGGACCAGGAGGAAGAAGCAAATAGTGGATGAGAGGAAGAAGAAACAAGAGGGGGGAACCGGCGGAGGTAAGGCGGGAGGAGAGTTTGGAAGGGGCCCTGACGGAGAAGCTGGGGAAGGAATAGTTGAAGGTATGGGAGGGACAGTTTGATTCAAATTCAATTTTCAATTCCATTTGAACCCAATTTATCTTCCAAAATTTAAATATTGAATTTTATCAACCATCTCTCAAACCATATTTAATTCACTAATTATTGTAATTAGTTCCATCCACTAATTCATTCCAAATCTCAATAAATTTTATTTCCAAACTTTATTTTATTTAGTCCAACTTAAGCTAAATTTTCAAAATTCACCTTATACTTAACTCAAGTTAAGTTTAATCCCATTCCAACATCAAATTCCAAATTTTATAAGTTTTCCAACTTATTTATATTCCATTCACCAATTTCTTCCAATTCACTTCATTTAATTGGTTTACTTTACTAATTTATTTCATTATCACACTTACTTTCATTTAACCATTCTTAAGTTAAATTTCATTCCAAACAAATTTCAAATTCATATAAGTTATCAAACTATTTTATCTTATTTCCCAAATAACATTTTAATGAAAATCTAAGAGTTTAACTCCTTATTCTGAATTTATTTCAAATCATTTTTGAAATCAAATACATATACACAATCCATTTGTATATCAATTTATTCCTTTGCATTTCAAACCAAAACCAGTTTTTACAAAAAAAACTCCAATTGAAAATCATTAAGGTAGCAATTCCTCCCTTGGAAACTCGAAAATGAAAGTCAATGATGCTGCAGTCATCACCGAAATTATTTTCCAGCGACCGAAGCGAGTTTAGTGCTTTTATTCCTTTAAAAACCATTTTTAAAAATATTTCAATTCACAAATATTTTCCAAATAATATCACTATTATTTTCCAAGACTTCGAAAAAACATTTCAAAACCAACAGGAATTAAAGTCCCAAATTCCAAATTCCAACTTTCAATTCCTTTATAAATCGTTTTTATAAACCATATCATATTTAAATATTCCTCTGGAATTTCATTCCATTTCAAATTATAAATTGCATCTATAAACTCATATTTACAAATTCCATTTTGTTATATGAATTACTTTCTTATTGTTGGTTATAATATCAACTTTTATTCAATTTCCACAACAACAATGATAATAGTTTAATTTTATCATTTCCTAGCAACCAAGCAACCCATATACAACTATAATAATTCCTGAAAAATTATTTCATTTATATATAAAAATAATATGGGTAAAATTATTTCATTTACCCCATTTCAAACAATACCGTGTCAAATTGTTCTGTTATAGTGTTTAGAGACCCTATCAATAACGTTAATTACTCGTATTGACCAAAATCCATAAGCCACTCAATAGATTAATCAACACAATATAAAACCATTCTATATTCACTAACAAATGCACGCTCATATCTATTAATACATTCAAACTCATTCTAGGGTGCTACTGACCCTATCTCTAATGAGTAATCCCCACCAGAGCCAAGGTTCTCGCTTAACCTTCAACTCTGATACCAAGTGTCACGACCGAGATTTTCGACCTTCGAAAATCGACATCAATACGTGCACTGTATTACATGTCGAGCAATCGAATGCCGGAAATACCAGATCTTTAGAGAAGAGAAGGAGGTAGAAGAAGAAAATAGAAATAGCAACACAGAATCTCACAATCGTAGCAGAACAATATATAATAGATAATAACTGGTCTTTATATAAAAGGAACTATAACTGTTATTTATACATCACATCATCAGAGTACAACACATCAATAACTCAATACTGGACAGTTATAATAACTTATCCTCACAAATGCTGAATATATAGCCTACAATACACAGCGGAATAAAATCAAGTACGTGTGATACGTCTTCGTCATCTAGCTTGTCTCCTGAGCTCCATAGCACTCTATCTTGTATCTGTAATACTCGTTCTGACCCGAGCATTATAATTAAATAACACCCGAGTCAGTCTGGAAAACCAGCGTGAGAAAACACACTCAATTTGAATTATTAAAGCTATCAAAATCCTTTAAAAAACAAGGGTATCTCGTAAGACCAGGCCACAAATAAACACGACGGGTTTTTACCTTACGATAACCAAAATATTTTTAATCAAAATCATTTGATATTATAATAGTGTCTAATTACAAATGCTTATTCAAATAGCTGAAATTGTTACATTAATTAAATTCCAGCATACTAGGCTCTATAACTAAAACCGTAAAGGGCATGTATTGAAGAATGGATTCCATACAAATGACTAGGCACTGGGGTAACATCTGTCACAGTACACGTCTAGAAAAATGTACCGAGGACCACACCGGGATCCCCTGAAACACAAGATCGGACTACCCCTAACCTGGGTAGACCGAATATGCTATCAACCGTGTGTTCCCACCTTTTCCGAGCTCTTACACACACTATAGTAATAATATCTGAGGGTATCTAGAAAGGTGATAAACATACCCTAATTGGATGCGACCCACTTAGCCTTGCTGCATCTCTCCTGGTTTTCATTCATTCCCGACTGATGAGGCTAGAGGCTACGATTACATTTTAAAACAAAATTCAGTTAGAACGCTCATTGTCCTCCAATGACAATGTACTGATAGCATTCATCCATACAAGTCCATTCTGTGTCCGAAAGGAACAGGAGGCACTATTCCTACTACATCCATTTTGGAAAAATCCTCAAGATTAGTAGCGATTAGCCCTTGCACTTCACTGCTCCATCTTCGACTCCATGCTCTTGTTTTCACTTCAAAAACGTACTCGTTGGATCGAAGTGGTGTTTAGATAACTTATCCGATCCCGGTCACTTCGAAACAACGTTCGATATTTCCGGTAAACTCAACCCCGGTTCTTTAGGAAATAAATAGACGAAAATAAGATCGAAGCTCACTTCCTAATCGTTAGTGGACGGATGTAACAACCCGCATATTTTTACGATAATATATTTAAATGATTTATTTAAATATAGAATCGTTTGTTGAATTTAAAGTCCGAAATGTTACTTTTTGTAAACAGTCGAATTCAGACTAGAGACCACATCCATTGAGTTCAAAACGACGTTTACAACTTTTTTGAGTATAAACATTGATATATTTAGAGTTGAGTAGAATTTTGCTATTTTTCTATTGGGCTTTGGGTTTGGGTTTCAGCCCACTAACCCAACAAAATACCCTAACTCCACCCCCTCTTCATTCATTCATTCTATTTTCCTAACACTCTCAAGCTAAAGGAAAATGGGGGAAAAAAGAGGAAATTAAAACTCCTGAACCCTAGATTACTAGGAAATTCTAGATTCAAGCTCCAAAATCAAAGAGAAGCTTAGATAAGCATCCTCTTCTTCTTCTCCACCTAAATCTCTCTCCAATTTCCAGAAAATCCTATAACCTAATTTAGGTAATATTTGTATTTAATCATAGATTGAGGGTTCTTGAAGTTAAGTGGAGGAGAGATTGATCTTGCCTTGTTTTAAAGCTTCTCATTCATTGTTTTTGGGTTTAAAGGTGAGTTCTTGAACTCGCATCTATGTCTATAGCTTTCATTGTTGATAGGTATGAATTCCTAACATCTATTTCATGTTCATTTGCTTTTGATTTGAATTGATTTGGTGAATTTTCCAATTTTGGTATTTTGAAGTCAAAATCTTTAAAGATCCTATCTTGGATGTTTGGACATGTTTTTGGTAGTGTATCGAAGAGCCTATAGGGCTGGTTTGTCGATTGGCATAAATCCCTAGCATTCATCGCTCGTTCGATCGCTTTCCGTTGGATTTTTGCCCTTCTTGGGCTAGGCTGATTTTTGCCTAGCAGGGAAATCCAGACGTCTGGTTGAAAAATACAGACGTTTGGAAAGTGTACCTGGAAAAAGAAAAAAGGCAGAGACAAAATCCAGATGTCTGGAAGAAAATCCAGATGTCTGGAATGAAATCCAAACGTCTGGATTTTCAACCAGACGTCTGGTTCTGTGCAGTTTTGCCTATTTTGGTTGTTTTTGAGCGGATTTCCAATTTTTATCGATTTTTTTGATCCGGTTAGTTGTTGTCAATTATTATCGACTTTGATGACTTCATTTATGGATTTTTGGGAATATCCATTTGATTGGGATTTGGTATCGATTTTTATGTTTGGAATTCACGTCGTCGAATGTGGATTTTTGGTGATAAATTGTTTTTTACAATCATTTCTACGATTTGTCACTTTTAAATACAAAGGTTTCTATACTAGTAGTAAATACTAAAACTCTTTCACAAAAATGATTTCAACAATTACTTTTAATACAAAGCTCGTTTTAAAACCGTTTTCCAATCTATTAGTATATACAAACCTTTACTTCATTCGTATGAGAAATCTAATTAAACGACTTAGCAAAACGAGTGGTATGAAACGCTTTTGTTTACTTTGTCGGTTAATTCTTGGACTTGTTCAATTGAAATCCCGTGACAACCTTCGAGTGGAAATCTACAATTTGTTCGTAAATATTTAAGTTAAGCCAGTGGTTATGGGACATGAAGCTAAACTCATTTATTTACTAGCTTAGTGTAATTTACACTTATCGATCAATGATGATCATTTTGTGGTTTAGACTAGCGATATGCGATGTCTCTTTGTCCGAAAAAGGGGGACTATACCCTGTTAGGAGGAGTTTCGGCACATAGTCCGCAAAGGGGGACTATACCCTGTTAGGAGGAGCTTCGACTCATTGTCCGCAAAGGGGACTATACCCTGTTAGGAGGAGCTTTAGCTCATAGGAGGAGCTTCGGCTCATAGTCCGCAAAGGGGGACTATACCCTGTTATGAAGAGCTTCGGCTCATTTTATTGGATAGCATCCCATTTGTGATACACGTGTTGGTGAGTTTTCATGCTCCTGTTTGTGATAGGCCTCCCCCTTTATGTTTTTTGGATTTTCTATTATGAATTTCTAGAATAAATGTTTCACCATTTATTGCGATTTGCATTGATATGTTTTGTCAACATTTGAGGTTTGGTGAATAAGCTAAAGAATATGACATTCTTTTTGGTGTTTTGAGAAGATTTGAGATATTGTATGATTTTCATTATTATCATATATTTCTATTATATCTCTTATCCTATCTCATTTTATATGATATTTATAGCTAGACTGATCCATTTATTATTTTTCTTCTTAAATAATACTCGGGTCAGACCGAGGTGTTACAGGTGATTCCACTTGATTTCTTAGCAGGGGCTAGCTTCTGACTTTTGGCTAACTACTTTAGCTTAGTAGTTTTGCTTTTATACATTTGAGATAGAGACTCCTTGATGTATACATATTCTTTTGTCTAGCACTTGTACCTATTCTTTTGTGATGTAGTGGTTCTTGTATGACCACTATTTTGATGTACACTTTTATGTGTTATATTCATATTTGTTTCCGCCTTTGTGATATGAATATCTATGACTGATTTGTGTTATGTTTATTTCTATATTTGTTTTTGAAGCCCACATAGCCACTGTGTAGTAGCTTTGAGTTTTTATTTGATATGTCGGATTTCCTCTTGAAATGAAATGCAAGTCATATTATCTGACATATCGGTACTCGCACAAAGCAATTACACAGATGGTCGCTCCTCAACAGCCTTATTCTTCGTGCTAGTCGACGGCATTACCCCATAGTTTCCGTGGCTAGTGTGAGTATAGAGGTGGGGCGTCATAGCTTGGTATCAAAGCCAAACTTCGGAACAATGTAGAATAATCTACCAAGGATCTTTGTCCTAAGTCTCTCTTAGGAATCGTGCCTTAGGATTTAAATTTGAGTCATAGGACCCGTTTTATCCTATTTTCTTTTATGATGCCTTGTTTTATCAATCAAGTTTGTTTGATATTCATTCCGAGAATAACTTTTTTCATCTTCCTTCTTTCTTTCTTAAAGAAGAGAAATGGTTAGACCTAGCCGTCCCAGCACCGGTCAATCCAGTGCTACTTCTTAGGATGGCGTATTCATGTCTACCCAACAGCTTTTGGATCTTGTAAAGAATGCCCAAGCTGCCGGACCCATTCCTGAGCCTACTCATCCTAAATCCGAGTTTGCACGTTTGTGTAGTGATTGTACCAATTTGGGTGGAATACCATTCAAGGGTTCCGAATGTGTTATAGAAGTCCAAGCTTGGCTTAGAACATGCGATCGCATCTTTTCTCGCATGAACCTTGTGGATCTACATCGTGTCCAAGTGGCTTCTAGCATGCTCCAGAAAAGAGCATTAGATTGGTATGAGCTTTTGTTTTCAGAAATTATTGAAGCGGATCTTACTTGGGAGAAATTCCGGGAGAGGTTCGAGTTAAAATTTGTGCCGGAGGCTGAAAAAGTAACTTTGGCCCGACGCTTTATTGACCTTGTTCAAGGTGAATCTTCTATGACCGATTATGTCACATCTTTTGAATCCCTTTCTAAATATGGGGTCGAGTACATTAATACCCCATTGAAGAAAAATCAGAGGTTTATCTATGGGTTGAATAAGAATCTCAAAAAGCCTTTACTTCTGAAACTAGAAGTTTCTTTCGATCAGCTTGTTGATATCTCTCTTCAACTTGAAGAGCCGATAAAGAAAGTGATGCTGAAGTAGTGGGTGCCAAGAAGAACTTCAACATCAATAAGAAGAGGCATCCCTTAATTAAGTTCAATAGTCCTAATCCCAACAAGAAAGTGAAGCAAGCAACTTCGATAGCAAAGACTCCAATCCCTAATCATGGAGAACGCTACAATTATTGTTCAAAGGTCCACTATATAAATAGGTGTCCAAGGCCTATTTCTTGCCGCTATTGCAAAAGTTTGGATCATTATATATCTTCATGTCCCAAACTTCAAAGCAAGAAAGAGGGAAAGCTAAATGTTATGCAAGCTCCTAGTAACACTTCTCATGGTCAAGGTATTTCTCATTCTGTCCTTGATGGTATTATTATATTTCGTAATCTTCCTATTCGAGTTCTTTTTGATACGGGTGCATCTCACTCTTTTATATCAAAAGAACTTGTTGATGCTTTGTCTCTAAATGTTATGGACTTGATGACTTCATTGAGAATTGCGAATCCGATTGATGGATCCACAACACTCGATTTATTTTGTAAAGATGTCGAGATAATTTTATGTGATTATTCTTTCCAAGCCGATTTGCATGTTATGCGCTAATTAGATTTCAGAATGATTTTGGGAATGGATTGGCTTAATTGTCATGAAGCCCATATCCTATGTCCCGAGCGGACTATTCATCTTCGACATCCCCAATCTGTTAAGCAGATTTCTATTGTTCTTAAAAATTCAAATTCCAATTCGGTAGCATCCTTTTATTCTCTAAACCTGCATGATGACGATAATGATGATGAGGAAGATGTCATTTCCTTCATTCACGTTGTTTGTGAATTTTCCGACATCTTTGAGCCCGTTTTAGGATTACCACCTAAGCGAGCAATTGAGTTCAGAATTAATCTAATCCCTGGAGCTCTACCAATTACTCGTCCTCTTTATCGTATGTCCAATAAGGAAAATGAGGAGATGCATAAACAATTATCCAAATTGGAAGGAAAACAGTTTATTCATTCTAGTTCCTCTCCATGGGGAGCTTTGGCTATTTTTGTGAAGAAATCCGATGGTACACTTAGGCTTTGCGTAGACTATCGCAAGCTTAATGATCTCACCATCAAGAATAAATATCCCTTACCTCGGATTGATGATCTACTCGATCAACTTAGCGGTGCTAGAGTCTTTTCACAGTTAGACTTAGCAACCGATTTTCATCGGCTTCGTATTGCAGAGGATAGCATTCCTTTGACGTTGTTCCGTACTCGTTATGGATCTTATGAATGGCTTGTTATTCCATTTGGTTTAATGAATTCTCCAGCTTATTTCATTGACCTTATGAATCGAGTTTTCAAAGACTTCCTCGATCGATTTGTTCTCATCTTTATCGATGATATTCTTGTTTATTCTAAAACCGAGGAAGAGCATGAAAAACATCTTCGGATTGTGTTGGAAACTCTTAGGAGCAATCAATTGAAAGCAAAGTTTTCTAAGTGCCACTTTTGGTAATCTCGTGTGAAATTTTTAGGACATATTATTTCTGAATCCGTAATTTCGGTGGATCCTTCAAAGATTGAAGCAATTCAAAATTGGAAGAGAACAGAGAGTGTGATGGAAATTCGTAGCTTCCTTGGATTGGCGGGCTATTACCGTTGGTTCATAAAAGACTTTTCTAAAATTTCCGTGCCTCTTACTAGTTTGACTAAGAAGGGAGTTAAGTACATTTGGTCAGACAAATGTGAAGCTGCTTTTCGGAAATTAAAAGAACTCCTTTTCGATGCTCCTATTCTTGTGATTCCCGAAGGGAACCAATACTTTATTGTTTATACTGATGCTAGTCGTGTTGGTTTGGAGCCGTTCTCATGCAAAGGGAATGTGTTATCGCTTATGCTTCTAGGCAATTAAAGCCTACTGACACTAGATATGCCACTCATGATTTAGAGCTCGCAGCTATTGTTTTCGCCCTTAGAATTTGGTGTCATTATCTTTTGGGAGAGAAATTTGTTCTTTACACCGATCATAAATCTTTGAAGTATTTATTTTCTCAAAAGGAACTTAATTTGCATCAACAACGTTGGCTTGAATTTCTTGCATCTTATGATCTTGATATTCTCTATACTCTCAGAAAGGGAAATCGTATTGCCGATGCCCTTAGTCGTAAGCAACAAGCAGTTGTTTCCATGATGATATCTGAATGGAATGATCTCGAGACTTTGTCCACTTGTGAGATTCGAGATCGTGAATCCAATTTATGTTCATCTCTTGTTTTATGTAGCCTTGAGGCTCATCCATCTCTTTTAGACCGCATTCTTGAAGCTCAAAAGCAAGATCCCGAATTGGCTTTTCTTAGCCAAAGTTGTAAAGATAAAAATAATATCGATGGTTTGAAAGACCTTGAAATCGATGCTCATGGAGGCATTCAAAATTTTGGTAGAATTATTGTGCCAAATATTAATGGTCTTCGTAAAGACATTTTAGAAGATTCTCGTCATTCCAAATTTACCATTCACCCCGGTAGTAGTAAAATGTACGCGGACATGAAGCGACTTTATTATTGGGATGGAATGAAATCTGATGTTGCTAACTTCATTAAGCGTTGCATGACTTGCCAACTCATAAAGGCCGAGCATCAAAGGCTCAGTGGGTTATTGCAACCTTTGGACATTCCAGTTTGGAAGTGGGATCAAATTTCCATGGACTTTATTGATGGTCTTCCCCGTTCTCGTTTGGGTCATGACAGTTTATGGGTGATTGTAGATAGACTTACAAAATCCTACCATTTTATTCCCGTTCGGTCCAATCGGACCGTACCTCTTTTGGCCAAACTCTATGTTAAAGAAATTGTTAAATTGCATGGAGTTCCTACTTCTATTAGTAGCGATCGTGATCCATTATTTACTAGTGGATTTTGGAAGGGTCTTTAAAAAGCTTTGGGAACGAAGCTTAATTTTAGCACTGCTTATCATCCTCAGTCCGATGGACAAAAAGAGCGGGTGAATCAAACTCTTGAAGATCTCCTTCGTGCATGTGTTCTTGATTTTGGTGGAAGTTAGGAAGATCATATTTCTCTTGTTGAGTTGTCCTATAATAATAGCTTCCAATTAAGTATTGGTATGACACCTTTCGAGGCACTCTACAGAAGGCCGTGCAGATCTCCTTCATGTTGGCTTGAAGCCGGTGAGAAGCTGGTTTTAGGTCCAGATTTTATTCGTGATGCCACATAAAAGATTGACCTTATTCGTCATAGGATGAAAGAAGCTCAAAGTAGACAAAAATCCTAAGCCGATAACCGAAGAAGGAAATTAGAATTTTCTATGGGAGATTTGGTATTTATTCGTGTTTCACCTATGAAGGGTGTTGTGCGTTTCAGTCGATCGGGAAAGTTAGCACCTCGATATATTGGCCCATTTCCCATCACCGAATGCATTGATTCCGTGACTTATTGCCTTTTATTACCGGCTCAATTTTCTGCTATTCATGACATATTCCACGTCTCTCAACTACGGAAATGCCTTAGAGATTCCGATTCTATTCTTGAGCCCGGTGTTATTGAAGAAATTGAAGTTTCGCCTAATTTGACTTATGAGCAACATCCTATTTGCATCATTGCTACGGAGGTTAAACGCCTTCGAAATGAAGATGTTCCTCGTGTGAAAGTTCAATGGTCCTCAAATCCTAAGGAATTCTCTTGGGAATCTAGAGAATTCATCGAGCAAACACATCCGGACTTACTCTCTCGTTCTCCTTAAGGTGAACTTCTCATTTCAAAATTTCTTCTTTTGTGTTGTTATACCTTAGTATGGTTGTTACTTTTTATTTTCTCCATAAGTATTGTGAGGATGCAATTTCTTTAAGGAGGGGAGTCTGTAACAACCCTCATATTTTTACGATAATATATTTAAATATAGAATCGTTTGTTGAATTTAAAGTCTGAAATGTTACTTTTTGTAAATAGTCGAATCCGGACTCGAGACCACATCCATTGAGTTCAAAACGATGTTTACAACTTTTTTGAGTATAAACATCGATATGTTTGGAGTTGAGTAGAATTTTGCTATTTTTCTATTGGGCTTTGGGTTTGGGTTTCAGCCCACTAACCAAACAAAATATCTAACTCCACCCCTCATCATTCATTTATTCTATTTTCCTAACACTCTTAAGCTAAAGGAAAATGGGGGAAAGAAGACGAAGTTAAAATTCCTAAACCCTAGATTACTAGGAAATTCTAGATTCAAGCTCTAAAATCAAAGAGAAGCTTAGGTAAGCATCCTCTTCTTCTTCTCTACCTCAATCTCTCTCCAATTTCCAGAAAATCTTATAACCTAATTTAGGTAATATTTGTATTTAATCATAGATTGAGGGTTCTTGAAGTTAAGTGGAGGAGAGATTGATTTTGCCTTATTTTAAAGCTTCTCATTCGTTGTTTTTGGGTTTAAAGGTGAGTTCTGGAACTCACATCTATGTCTATAGCTTTCATTGTTGTTAGATATGAATTCCTATTTGAATTGATTTGGTGAATTTTCCAATTTTGGTATTTTGAAGTCAAAATCTTTAAAAATCCTATCTTGGATGTTTGGACATGTTTTTTGTAGTGTATCGAAGAGCCTATAGGGCTGGGTTGTCGATTGGCATAAATCCTTAGCATCCATCGCTCGTTCGATCGCTTTCCGTTTGGATTTTTGCCCTTCTTGGGCTAGGCTGATTTTGCCTAGCAGGGAAATCCAGACGTCTGGAAAGAAATCCAGACGTCTAGAATGAAATCCAGACGTCTGGTTGAAAAATCCAAATGTCTAGAAAGTGTCCTTGGAAAAAGAAAAAGGGCAGAGACAAAATCCAGACGTCTGGAATGAAATTCAGATGTCTGGATTTTCAACCAGGTTCTATGCAGTTTTGCCTATTTTGGCTTTTTTTGAGGGGATTTCCAATTTTTATCGATTTTTGTTGATCCGGTTAGTTGTTGTCAATTATTATCGACTTTGATGACGTCATTTATGGATTTTTGGGAATATCCATTTGATTGGGATTTGGTATCGATTTTTATGGTTGGAATTCACGTCGTCGAATGTGGATTTTTGGTGATAGATTGTTTTTACAATCATTTCTGTGATTTGTCACTTTTAAGTACAAAGGTTTCTATACTAGTAGTAAATACTAAAACTCTTTCACAAAAACGATTTCAACAATTACTTTTAATACAAAGCTCGTTTTAAAACCGTTTTCCAATCTATTAGTATATACGAACCTTTACTTCATTTGTATGAGAAATATAATTAAACGCTTAGCAAAACAAGTGGTATGAAACGCTTGCGTTTACTTTGTCAGTTAATTCTTGGACTTGTTCGATTGAAATCCCGTGACAATCTTCGAGTGGAAATCTACAATTTGTTCGTAAATATTTAAGTTAAGCCAGTGGTTATGGGACATGAAGCTAAACTCATTTATTTACTAGCTTAGTGTAATTTACCCTTATCGATCAATGATGATCATTTTGTGGTTTAGACTAGCGATATGCGATGTCTCTTTGTCCGAAAAAGGGGACTATACCTTATTAGGAGGAGCTTCGGCTCATAGTCCGCAAAGGGGGACTATACCCTGTTAGGAGGAGCTTCGGCTCATAGTCCGCAAAGGGGGACTATACCCTGTTACGAGGAGCTTCGGCTCATTTTATGGGATAGCGTCCCATTTGTGATACACGTGTTGGTGAGTTCTCATGCTCCCATTTGTGATAGGCCTCCCCCTTTATGTTTTCTAGATTTCTATTATGGATTTATAGAATATATGTTTCACTATTTATTGCGATTTGCATTGATATGTTTTGTCAACATTTGAGGTTTGGTGAATAAGCTAAAGAATATGACATTCTTTTTGGTGTTTTGAGAAGATTTGATATATTGTATGATTTTCATTGTTATCATATATTTCTATTATATCTCTTATCCTATCTCATTTTATATGATATTTATAGCTAGATTGATCCGTTTATTATTTTTCTTCTTAAATAATACTCGGGTCAGACCGAGGTGTTACAGGTGCTTCCACTTGATTTCTTAGCAGGGGCTAGCTTCTGACTTTTGGCTAACTACTTTAGATTAGTAGTTTTGCTTTTATACATTTGAGATAGAGACTCCTTGATGTATACATATTCTTTAGTCTAGCACTTGTACCTATTCTTTTGTGATGTAGTGGATCTTGTATGACCACTATTTTGATGTACACTTTTATGTGTTATATTCATATCTATTTCCGCCTTTGTGATATGAATATCTATGACTGATTTGTGTTATGTTTATTTCTATATTTGTTTTCGAAGCCCACATTGCCTTTGACTTTGTATTTGGTATGTCGGATTTCCTTTTGAAATGAAATGCAAGTCATATTATCTGACATATCGGTACTCGCACAAAGCAATTACACAGATGGTCGCTCCTCAACAGCCTTATTCTTCATGCTAGTCGATGACATTACCTCGTAGTGTCCTTGGCTAGTGTGAGTATAGAGGTGGGGCATCACAGCTTGGGGTATAGCACCTCGAACGGTAACTGTACCACATAATTCCCATATTTCTCCTAGATATTCCCAAAGTTATATTTTGGGTCCACAATCATTCAACCAAATATTTCCTTCCTTTCCACTGAAAACACTAAAGCTCTTTTTAATTTAATTTTAATAAATTAAATCTCTTATCAAAATTCATGTATTTATCTTATCGAAGTAAGTAGGTTTTACTAACCATTCTTTCAAAATATTTGAAAACTTTTTAAAATAAATATGGAAAGCATCACACGGTATCAACCATGGATTCATAGCTCAATGATTATGTCTCTATCCCAGAGAAATCCAAAACTTAACTGCAGGCACACTCTACCTCCGATTTCGCCATGAAAGTATACCATTACTTTTCGAAAAACTTTATTAAATAATTTTGAAAATAATACTTATAAAATTTCTATATAAATTTCCAAGTTAAATTCAAGCAAATACTGTTTAAAATAAAAGTTATTATATAATACTGATATTGAATAATTTATCTTTTAAAATAATAATACTGATTAATTCTTAAAAAATAATTGACTTAATATAAACTAACTTAATTAATAATTAAATATACTTAAAACAATTTTAAAATAACTAAATAATTAATTTTCTGAAATATTCTTAAACACCTTTTTAAATTACCCAGTTAATAAATAAAAATCCTCCTTTTTAAAACAAACTCAATTTCTTGATAAAACTTTATTTTCCAATTCCACTATAACCAGTCTAACATTCATAAATCTCTCTCGATTTATTCCTAATTTGATTTACGTCCTAATTCTGTAAATCCTCTTTTCACATTTCAAAGATAAATCTACCATTTATTTTTAAGCCGATATACTCATCTCCTTATAAATCCTCACCCTGAATTTATAACTTCAATTTATTCATTGATAATCACTTCACTTTATTTATAAACCTTGTTTATAAAGTTCATAGTCTCATTTCACATTTATAACGGTTTCACAATACTTAATCGATTACAAAATGATTTCTAAATTGAATTCCATTTTTAAATCAATTTCCCAAATAACCCAACAATACTCCAAAACCCAACTAAATTCGGATTCCACTTCCTTTTCATAATTTAAAATCTCATTTAAAAATCTAGTATAACAATTTCATTTTTTTTCAAATTTCCTTTCTATTTTCCCAAACTATTTTAAATCTCGATTTTAAAATCTTTTTACACTTAAACAAATACCGCTTAAGTTTTATTATTTAAAATCCTTTTATTTACCTTATTCCAAAATCTCTATTTTTCCATATTACGAAATTATCAAATTTAAAAATCAAACTATTTATCTTCCCAATTCATTTCCTTTTAATTAATCCAAATTTCACTAAAAATATTTTTACTTCCAATTTCCCTTTTTATTTTCTTTCCAATTTCAAACATTTATTATCGGTATTTATAAATACCAAAATTTAGGCCAAAACTACCATAACATCCAATAAATTCAAATCACACTGTAACCTACTACCGATTATTCAAACAGACCATACATCAATATATATGAAATTTAATTCAACATTATTGAGGAATCTAGTTAGATCCCTCCAACCTGTTTCCCTGCATCCACAGTTGTTAATACGACATAAAAATACCAATCCCACTTCGAAGGGGATATCACGGTATATAGGGTCATCCGCTATTATGCAGGGCGCATAGGGTCTCATCCGCTCAATATGCGGGAACGATCACTCCAATTACTAATATATATACTATTATACATATAAAAACATCCAAACTGATAACAATCATCAATTTCAACCAATCAAGCAATAATTAATTTTAACTATTTAAAATTAACTAGTAATCCAAAATTGAGTGAGATTAACTCACATTGATTTTTATCGTCGCTTTCGCGTTCCGGTTTCGATTAAGTCCGAACGCATTTTGAATTTATCTGAAAATTCTACAAGCTCAGATATCGACCAAGTTGACTCCATAGCAAAGATCTCCCTATTACGGACACAACGCGACTGACCGCATCGAATTCCGATTTAAAACGAATAAAATATGCCTTTATAAGTTTTTAACAATTTTGTTTCAAATAATAAATTATATAAACATTTTTTTTAAAAGAAGCCCAATACCCATGTAAACCGGCCTGCCAAAATGCCTTCTTCCCCAAAAAATTTACCGCTAACCATAATTTCAAAACCCACCATGGCCGACCTTTTAACCATCGATTTGCCTCCCCTTCCATCGACGAAACCCACCAAACACACCACCATTCCTCCTCTCTTCGAACGAGCTTCCATCTCCACCCATCGAAATAGACTGCGCCTCCACCTATAAGAACCCCTCCTCAGCTCCGTCGTTCCTTCACCGCAGGTCGCTACCTCCCCCAAACACAGTCACGACCTCCCATACTTCAACTGGAGCAGCTCCTTACTATGAGAAACTCGACCCTAACCTCGGTTTTGCCTAACTGCGACCATACTACCCATAAATCCAAGCCCTTGATCCTCGGCCACTATTTTCGAGCTCACAACTGGATGCCGCATTCTTAAATTTTCCTTTCAGATTGAAGCTTAGGCTATAACTAGATTTTTAAGCCATTTTTTTTTGAATTTTAAAACTGGCATGAATTGTTTTTCTGCTTTTAGAACTATGAAAATGAAAATGAGAAAGGAGAAGAGGAAGAAGGGGTTGCGTGCATTTCATACTGGGAAGGGTTTGCAACGCAAAGCTCATACATATAAATTTTTTTCTTTTCAGTTTAAAGGCCAACATCTTTTTATTTTTATTTTTGCTGTCTTGTTTAAAAAGAGAAAGTGTGTTATAGAAGAGATGGGAAAACACTCGTACAGGCGGCTATAGTGTTTTTTGATAGGAAGGAAAAGGCTGATGTAAAAAATAATTATCAAGTCAATTATATATATATACATATATTATTAAATTCAAATCGTCTCGATTACGCAGCTCAAAATCTCAAACCCCTATCGAGGCATGTCGCTAGGCATTTATAATGTTATACCCCTATTCCAAACGCAATGGAAAAGGTTTCGAGTTCTAATTCGATCATATGGAAAAGATAGCTTTTTGGACCCAATTATTATATTGAATTTTCTATATAAATTTCAGCGCGTTTCTATCCCGTACAACCAAATGTTAACTCCAAATGCTAGGAAATTTAAAATTCGATAATAATACACTATTACAGATCCAATGGAACTAGTTTCGTCGAAATCCGAGACCGTGCCCAGGAAGGCTATTTATGTACGTTAATTCAAACGATATATTTTTAAAATTGAACAAATCACTTTTATGTTCAATTTAAAAAGTTTTATTATCTTTATTATTATAAATATAAATTTTATAGGCCTTAAAATTATTTTTAACATGCTTAAAACTCAAGATTCAATATTTTAATCAATTTTCAATTATTAAATTCAATAATTAAATTATCCGATAAATAGTTATATTTGAAATTCAAGTTAAAAATAAACTTTTAAATATTTAAAATCAATTAAATATTCCAATTTCGAATAACCAAAATTCTGGGTCGTTACAAAGGAATTATTTCATTTGAGTCCAAAAAGGATGAGTACGAGAGGCAGCTTGCAGATCGTGACGCGGAGATTGAGAGGCTGAAGCAGGAGAGGGATGATGCCCTCAAGGGAGAAAGTAAAACTGCTACTTTGTTTAAGGAGCTGAAGGAGTCAACCGATCGAGCCACACTCATATTTAGAGACAAAATAAAGAAGTGCCACATTGATGAGGCTGCTTTAAAAGAAAAACCGAGGTAAGCGAGACGGTGGTTGAGATGGAGAAGAAAACCATCGTTGAACACGCCTAAGAGATTGTCTCTCTTTGTGAGCAAATTTTGACTTTGGATGCCGAGAAAAGTTAGCTGGCGGCAAAGAAGGCTAGCGCAGAAGCCAGCTTCAAGACACCTTCGCAAAGAGGAGGAAAGGCTTGGATGCTACTATTTTGGGCTTCTATGTCAATTCCATGCTACATCAGGGGAACCTCAGTTATTTGGGTCCACTGTTGCCTCACACGCTTACTGTGGTCTGGGAAGAGGTTCTGGCCCGATTTGAAGACATGGGTAGCGGTTACACCGAAGAAGAGTTGGTTCAAGCATACCTGAACGTAGAATCCCATCAAGCTTTAGTAGAAGGCCAAAAAATCTTAAGATTAGAGAGGGAACGAGAAGCCACTGATGTCACGGACACTGCTAAAGCTGTTACTGAGCATTTTCCTTCAGGTCCGGGTGAGCCATCTTCACACCTTCATACTGATGAGAGGATCATTTATACTTCTCCCGTAATCGTGCAGCCAGCAAAGGAGGGTGATGACGAAGGCTTTGAAGTTGTGACGCACGAATATACCCTCACAGTAGGTAATTTTCTTGTCTCACCCGTGCTTGAAGAATTCCAATTTACGCCTAATGAAATGCCAAGATAACAACCTTTTATTCTGATATTATAGATCAACCCTCTCTTCCTAGTGTGTTACCTCCTCATCACAATGTTGGATCTGCCTCCATTCTAACCGCATCAACTATCGTCTCTGCATATGGTTCGCAGCCTGGTTCACAATTCGAGCAAATTGTAGCACTGCATGGTTTGGATGACCCCTTTGTATCTCAAGAGGAAGGTTTGGCAGCTACTGATACATGGGAGCGGGCAGGTCAAGCCAGCCAACCAGAGAAAGTGGAGACTAAGCAGCCGATGACCAAGCAACAGATGATAGCGGTGAAGAAGGAGATGGTTAAGGAACAAAAGTGGTCATCAAAGATTTCTCACAGATCCCGCAAGAAAAAGGGTAAAGGAGGTTCCGCTAGTGGCCGTGCTTCGGAGAGCGAGATCACCTCGGGAGGGGACAAGCCTCGAGAAGTTGCCAATTAGAGGCGGGAAAGGTGATCGGGGAAGTAGTGAGCAGAAGTCATGATTTGCCTTTTGCTTCCTTTTGTATTTTGATTACTTTTTGTACAAGTGCAGAGTCTGCACTTAGCATTTCAACTTGTTGTTGCCATAGTAGTGTTTGTATTTTCATATTCTTGGCCAATGCTGTGCGGGCACGGCCTCCGCGGTTTATTGTTGTACGTCAAAAACATTATAAGTAATAAAAATGTTGAAATTTTGATTGTAGCTTTATTTTGTCTACTTATCTATGTTTCATGCACTTATGCCACTTTTATTCATCACTGTTTTATTTAATCCCGTAATCACTACCAAATTTTTTTGTTTGGAGTAACAGAATTGTGAAGTATTTGTTACTCTGGTTGAGTGTTGGTGTGTGTGCCCCCTAGTTCATAGGACTGTTCACTCTGAACACTTGGTACGAGACTAGGTGCCCATGGTAGTCTTCCGGATGCCCCAAGTCAGGCTACACTGCAACTTCTATCTTTGGGGATTTCTAGCTTGAGATATTCGTGAAGCTCTTTAGAAGCCTCATGGCGCGTATTTTACGCACTTAAGTGATTTATGTACTTAAGTGATCGGCAATGTCGGAGCAATACCGATTTCTTGATTATTTATTGAGTTATTTCATTGCGATGCAGACATTCAAGCTATTGCGCACACATATGGATCCTTGGAGTGCTATTCTCTTGGCTTCGGGGGCGGTATGCAATTTTTGCAATATGAGAGTTCCTCATCTTTGGATGCAATTTTGTGGGTCTAAGTAGTAGTATGCGACTTAGGAAATGCACACAGTGGGATCGAGGCTTGCCTGGTCACAGTTTGCGAACTAGGAAGCAATGCGCAGCTTAGGTAATGGTGTTTGCTTGGACGTGATTTCACAATCTAAGAGGTGGTGCGCGACTTACAAAATGCACGACTTTGATTTGGGCCTTACTAGTGTTGCCGTAGCAACATCGGTCCTTAGAAGGCAAGGATGAAATTCCATCGATCCAACGGTATGAGTTGATTTGCTTTCGTCGACTCGATTGGTAGATAGGGCGTACCTGAGCATTGTTCCACTATCTCAACCAGCGATTGGACAGTTTTGAGTCGATTTGACCCCGTCGACTCAGCAGGTTACTTTTGTGAACACAGTTTTATTGGTTTAGAAAGCAAAGCAATTTTATTAATTAAAGTTGGGCAAATTCTGCCTATTTGCAATGCCTTCGGCATTCCGGGATGGCTTATTTGTGGGAAATAGGAAATACATAAGATAATTCTTGATAAAGTAATTGTTGGAACTAGACCAGCCCATAGCGGAATAAATAGGTGAATTTCAAAAAAATTACCATTTTGGATCTTTAATGAGCCTATGAAGTCTCACTTAGATCTTAACTAAATCTTTTTTTATATAAAATCAACATTTTATTTAATTTGATGAAAAAAATATCAAAAGGGTTTGAATATTATATAAATTTAAATGAATGAGTGTATCAAGTACACTTACATGCAGTTACTTCTTAAAATAAATATGAGAAGGAAACCTTTAGTTTCCTTCCCTAATAGTTATGCAATTAATTAAGGGAGTAAACAACATTAATTGAAGAGAGAGAAACCTCTCATTTTTGTCTTTGATTAGATTGATTATATTTTAAATACACATGTTAAAATTTCAAATGAATGTTTTATTATGAATGCATTAGTCCAATTTGATTTAATTAATTGCAAATGGTTCTGAGCACATCACATGCGCCCGTGTGTATAGCGTAAGTGCAACATATAAAAGTGTACAAAGCTAATGTAAACATTGCATAGGTGTTGGGATTTACACCACAATGGACACATTTCCCATCTATATATGCCTTTGTCATCCTAAACATGAACAATTTTATTATTTATTAATACATACATACATACATACATACATACATACATATATATATATACTGTAAATACACACACACGCATATACAATTAATGTTTAGCATAACTGTTCAAATAAAATAGATTTCATTTCAATTACAAGTAGTAAATCAAAGAATATTAAGATTAAGGAAAATGGTTTGAAACAGTTGTGAAAAGATTCCTTCCTTTTTAAGCAGAGATATAATTTTTAATTAGATGAATTGCAAATCATGGAATATATCATTGATTTAATATTTGATTTCATTTCAATTACAAGCAATAAATCAAAGAATATTAAGATTAATGAAAATGGTAAACAGTTGTGAAAAGATTCCTTCCTTTTTAAGCAGAGGTATAATTTTTAATTAGATGATATTGCAAATCATGGAATATATCATTGATTTAATGTTTCCATTTATCTTTTAAAACAAAGAGTTTATCTTAGAAAGATTTGAAACATGACAATTAAAACATCATATTAATTGGATGACAAAGATTAATTAATGCTATTATAACCAAGTTTTAATTACATAGAAACCCATGTCTAAATATTCAAGTTTAAACCTTTTGATATGAAAAATTGAATTTTGAAAAAAAAATTCAAAGTTCAATCATGTTCATTTTTTTAAACAACAAAATCAAAAGACATAGGCATATATTTATATATTTAAGATAAGAAGACCTAGACCTAGATTAAACAAACTCTGTAAACAATCACAGAGTACAAAAAATAAAATTAAGAAGGCCTAGATCTATGTTAAATTTATTATCAAACAATCAGACATGAGACAGAAAATGAGATGTTATAATTCATAACAAAATGGCATTGAACAAAAGAAATCATTCTATATTTTAACATGATAGAACAATAGATTCAAGCAAGAGAATGGAGATATTCAAATCAAGATTCAAATTCACAAGTATAAATAGAAGGGAAAGATAGAGATTAAAGGGATAGGAACAAATTATAAGATATGTAAATATAGAATTATACACACATATAATTACCCTAGGATGAAGCATGTAGAAACACCTTGAATGATATACAATACCTAGATCTGATTGATCACTCTCTAGATCCGATAGACCTTGCCCTTTATCACACCTTGATTTGTGGCTTCTCCTTAGATTTTAAGAAAATCACCATCCCACTTTGCAAGAGAAGAATGTACCACCTTTTTAATTTAGTTTGATGAAGATTTGAATTTGTTTTTGATGTTTTTTTTGGATGAAGTTTCAGCCATGAATGAATGATAGAGAAGAGGAAGAAAAGAGAACAAAAAAAATTCACGTTCTGTTCTCCGTACTTTCAAAATGAGGAGGTTTTGTTTTTAATAGAATTAAAGGAATATTTTCCTATTCTCCTATTAAAACTTCCTCGTTTATTTCCTCTTTTTAAATTTCAATTAATCCCATTAATTGATTTCTTTCTCTTACCATTATATGGCTGATCCAAGCACGTTCCAAAAATGCAACTTTTCCAAATAAAAGAAAACAACTTTTATGTAATTATTTTATTATTTAAAACATGTTTAAAATTATATCGATATCGTATATCGATATATGCAAATATAAATTTTATATATGCATTATAATCATTACCAACAACATTCATAACATCAAATAAATTAACAATAATTGATATTTCATAAATATTAATTAATTTAATCAGTTTAAAACATTTTACAAACTAATTAAATTTTGTGGTTTTCCGAGAAATCACAAATGCGGTTGTGCGACTCAGAGGTGTGAATTCAGTCAACGATTAATATTGAACAATTCAAATACTAATGTTCACACATCACTAGCAGGTGGTATGATAGTTTAGCTGAATTCATCGCTTACAGGTCTTTTCGGTAAATCAAATTTTACTTATTATAATCGGTACTTGATAGTGACAATTATTTACACCAATTCTCTTCGTCAAAACTATATCACATTAGGACTTTTGGAATTTGGTAATGGTCAAAATTCCAATATCATCCACATTCAACTTTATAGTCCAAACACTAAGTCCTTAGTTCAATAATAACAATTATTATTAACCAAAATGCTCTGGCAAGGGACTTTGACTTTGAGTTGACTTGAGTTGACCATGATACTAACCCCACATAACTGAGGAGACGAATCCACTCTTGAATAGTGCTTAACTTCCAATACTTCCGCTCGACCCAACTATAGTCACTCGATGGAACGCCATGCCATGATTTGACTAAAATCAAAGTGGAGCTTTCATACTGAAGATCCATAGTATTCTCAAGTCGAGAGAACTGTGTAAATCAGTCACATCGATATTTTCTATTTGACCTTAGTTATATTAACCAATATAAAACAATCAAGCGAGTCGTTCCACAGTTGTCCAATAACTATCAATACTTAACCCCTAGGTGCCCTCATCAGTCATGAGTAATACACTGTCCAACATTTGGAGAGCGTTACATACTCTAGTCTCAACGGATACATCGATATCCAGTCTCGATGCATCTTGACTAGGAACATTTAAATTGGTATATTTGTTTTATTATGATAAATTACTCACGGTTACAACACTTTGTAACTACTATCACAAAATATACCATTTATGATTTTCTATTAAATATACTATTAATTAAATTATATCAAGTATAAAATAGAAAGAACACCTTAATTATGAATAAGATTGGTTAACGAGTTATATATATGTAACAAATTACATAATTGCCCCTAGGGCATATTCCTAACTCTATCAATCTCCCACTCGCACTTGTGGTCAATTATGGAATCTTATTCCAACTTCTCCAATCGGTTTCTCAAAACCAGTTGGGTCAGTCCCTTTGGAATGGGTATGCTATTATGTTTCAATTATCTACTCTGTCATTCAACTCTCTTCGACGGTGATAAACTGCTTTATCATGTGGATCAATTCTGAGTATGTCTCTTTACATCTTATGAGCTATAAGTTCTGTTACAAACTATATCGTGACATTTTTATCATATAACAATCTTATGAGATTCTCAACATTTGAAATCTGCTCAGTTATAAATTTGTGCACTTATATTTTTATATACATTGTCTTTATTGTAGCGCTATCCTAGGCGATGTACTTAGCCCTTTCATTGAATTTTCCATGGTCTTTCATTTGAAACATTTCCAACTTAAAGATTCTTAACTTGAATTTATTATTGACATATTATACTCAATATCGCTTCAGAAGTTCGACTCCGAATACTCCTTCATAAGGGTTTTTTGTTTATGTAATTAATTCTCTAGTATTTCATAAATACAAGAGAACACTTCAAACAACCATTTAGTGATATCAATTTGGATTTGATATTTGCTTCATGTATCAAATACATAAACAAATCAGATATCATAAACAACATAGCATGTATGATAATTCCTATTGCCAATGCAAAGGAATCAATCTTTAGTTTCCTTCTCTAATTGTTATGCAATTAATTAAGGGAGTAAACAACATTAATTAAAGAGAGAGAAACCTCTTATTTTTGTTTTTGATTGGACTGATAATATGTTAAATAAACATGTTAAAATTTCAAATGAATGTTTATTAGGAATGCATTAGTCCAATTTGATTAATTAATTGCAAATGATTCTGAGCACATCACATGCGCCTGTGTGTACAGTGTAAGTGCAACATACAAAAGTGTACCAAGCTAATGTAAACATTGCATCGGCGTTGGGATTTACACCACAATAGACACATTTCCCATCTATATACGCCTTTGTCGTCCTAAACATGAACAATTTTATTTATTTATTAATATATAAATACATACATGCATATATATATATATATACACTGTAAATACACACACATACAATTAATGTTTAGCATAATAGTACAAATAAAATAGATTTCATTTCCGTTACAAGCAGTAAATCAAAGAATATTAAGATTAATGAAAATGCTTTGAAACAGTTGTGAAAAGGTTCCTTCCTTTTTAAGTAGAGATATAATTTTTAATTAGATGGAATTGCAAATCATGGAATATATCATTGATTTAATATTTGATTTTATTTCATTTACAAGCAGTAAATCAAAGTATGACGACCCACCCTTTTCGAACAACTTAAGCTGACAATAAACCATCCTTGTCCAACTTAAACCGTTCAAATTTTACAGATTATCAATTTGGGGTGTTAATATAGAATCAGATATAGAATCACACACAGAATAATACAGAATCTCGTAGCAAAAATAAATAATATACATAGTATTTCATGAAGCTGCTACACAAAATACATCAGAGTTTTAGATTTTAATTATACAATACTAGAGATACATAAATCCCTACTAATACAAGACAAAATGAAAGTAGATAACTAATACTGGTGTTTGCACCAAAAATGGTCACAAACCCCAAGTGTAGTGAAAGCACCAGCGTATGAATACGAATCAACAGTATTCACACACAAATCACAGAACTAAGCAAGTAACAAGCAGCAATCAAGAAATAATGAACAGTGATACACAATTTATAGTGGTTCGGCTATCTCCGGCCTACGTCCACTTCAAGGTTTTTATGATTTTATTGCTCGATGCTTGAAGATTACAATTTCGTATGTTGTATTACAACTGATTTGCTGAACTAAGTCTGAATCTAAGGCAGCAATGGTGATCTGGAGTAAATCTGGCAGAATCTGGGCGCTCTTTAGCTCTCAAAATTGTCCGACCTCTTTTCTGAATGACTAGGGGCTCTATTTATAGGTGTAGGAGGCTGATATTTTGCCTAAAATGAGGGAAGACCAGTTCCGGTACGTCAGGGGGCCCACATGGCCGAAATATGGAGATCCGGGCCCACTTTGGGATCGATTCGACCCTTGGTTCGAATCGATCAAGAAATCATCCAATCGAGCTGAAATTTGGCGTGGACATTCTTCATCATGTGCTTAAGCTTCTGTGAAAATTTCATGGCATTTGGACTTGTAGAACTCGATTTATGATCGATTCAATATTGCATTTCTGGGGAACATGGATGCTTCGAATCGATCCCTTCGACTCGATAGGGTCGACTCGATGCTTATAGTGACGTGGCGCGTGCTTCTCGCATCGATCCGCATAATACTCCGGTTTGACTGGGTCGAATCCATGGCTTGGATTCGAAGTAATGGATTCGAAGGTAACACTCCATCGAATCGATCAGACGAACATTCTCTTCGTATCGACTAAGGTAGGTCTCAGTTAATGGATTCGAAGGACTCTCAGTTGAATGGATTCGAAGCGGGGCGTCTTGTTGGATTCGAACTAAGGATATGTCGAAGGAAAACGAATGTGGATTCGATGCTTGACCCTCTGACAGATTCGAAGTGAAGTGGCATTATGGATTCGACGTGACTTGTCTTGAACCGATTCGTAGCGCCGTGACTCGATCGATTCGAAGGGTATCCTTGCTCATCGATTCAGAGTAAGGGAAATTCGATGGAGTCGAACACAGACTATCTCGTGGATACGAAGCCTGGTCACCAGATCGATTCGAACGCCAGCTCCTTCTATGGATTCGAACACATGACTGTCTACCCTAAATTGCATCGATGGTAACTTGAGCATACAAACTCGGATTGACTTGAGATTTGGAATGCTGGTTCTTATGGCTTTGCTTGACGTGTCTCATCGTTTGTAGCCCGATCCGGACTCGGACAAAATTCATCGATATCCGTGGTGAACCTGCGATGCACAATCGATGTTCATGACTAATAATCATTGATTTTCAGTTAATCTTTGGGTATCTCGACTTTGCCAAAAGTTGGGATAACAACTGGATAGAGTGGAGTCTTCGACCAAGTCTTCGTCTCCCAAAATAAGCACTGCTCACACACTGCAATACTCAGGCTGACCCGAGCGTAAAGAAAAACAAAACACTCGAGTCAGGACTAGAAGTTCTCATGTAAGTAGTCCTACTCAAGTAAAATGTACAAGTAACTCAAGAGATGTTATGGGAGTGGTGGGTAGAGGAAAGAGGTTGGTGGAGTGGGTTGATGAGGTGGGTCGTTCGGCAGTAGGTGTTCTGGTGAGGTCGGGTTTCGGTAGCTGGAGGGTGGCAGGACGGAGGGACGTGCAGGTCGGGGCAGGTGGGTGCGCGGGGTGGTATGGCTTTTGGAGGGGAAGGGGAGGCAAGGTGGGTCAGGTAGGGAGGATGGTGGGCATGTGGGTTTTATCGTAGCTGTAGGGTGGCTGGAGGAAGGAGGTTAGGTGGCGGTGGTGGTGCTTCGGGTTGCCGGTTGTTGCGGAGGGAGGTGTTCGGGTGAAGGGACGTGACAGAGGTAGGTTTGGGTGGAGGAAATTTTAAAGGGGAGAGAGGAAGCAGCTTACTCATTTAAACTTTGTTATATATATAATTTTTTAAACAAATGCTCACTGAAAGGTAAAATGGGTGGAGCAAGAGGAAGGCACAGCACGAATATAAACATAAGAGAATGCACGAGCTCAATTAATGCAGCATTTAATAATTTAGGGGGCGCACGCAAGGAATATGCGAAAGATAAATAATGTCGGCTGAAAGGAATGTGCTGTTGGCTGTGAAAAGAATGTAGGTAATTATGACCTCAGGACACGGTCACAGACCGTTATCCCAGCCATTTAGTGTTTTGCAATGGAAGCCAAAACACGAAAACAAATATGCCGCGGAGATCAGTGCAACGAGATGAATCCAACAATGTAATCAAATCTGTGTTACGACGTTTGTAGCAAAATTTCATCGATCGTCGCCGTTACTGCTTCGAAATTGAACGACAACGAGAATTTTAGATAAATGGAGCTACAAAGGTCGGAATTAGATGAAACGAACTCTGACGTTTTAATCAGAAAATTTTCTAGATCATTTTTATGTAAAAATATTCATACTTTAAATTTTGATAATTCGCACTAAAAATTTGTGCTGACCGAGTTTCGGACGAATTTTGACACGAAACAAATTTCATTGGTCTTATTTAAATGGACGCATTTCAAATATCTAGTTTTCGTTGTCAAATTTTTACTTTTAAAAATAACTTTTATTTTAAAATTTTTGTTAAATTCTTATTTAAATCGTTGAAAAATCCAGGTCGTTATAATCTCCCCCACTCTAAACTTTTCGTTCTCGAAAAGAATGGAATAAGAGAACAGAAAGATAAACAAAAAGATAGAAATAGATTCGGACATGGACCACATACCCAACACTAGCAATTCAGGATTTGAAGCACAGATACTCTCTTCCATTTCCTAAGTACAATCTTGATCATCTTCGCTCACTGAACTTTGACGAGATTTACACCCTTCCTTCTAAGCTGCTTCATGCTTCTGCCTACTACACGAAGTGGTTTCCTTTCAACAGTTCGATTGGGCTCAACATCCATTTCTTTAAACAAAGCAGGCTGGACAATCGATGATGGATCGTGCACATATTTGCTGAGATGTGAAACGTGAAATACGTTATGCACCCCCGTTAGCTTCTCTGGCAAGTCAACTCTATATTCCAAAGTACCAACTCTTTCTGAAATGCGGAAAGGACCAACAAATCTAGGAGCAAGCTTTCCTTTCCTTCCAAATCGGATTACATTCTTCAAAGGCGAAATTTTGAGAAATACTTGATCTCCGACTGCAAATTCCAAGTCTCTTCTCCTTTTGTCTGCATATTTCTTCTGTCGATCCTGGGCAACTCTCATTTTCCTTCTGATTTCTTCGACTTTCTCAGAAGCTTCCAAAATCATTTAGGGACCAAGAACAAGTCGATTTCCCGATTCTACCCAACAAGATGGAGATTTAAATGGCCGTCCATAAAGAGCTTCGAACGGTGCCATTTCAATATTCGCTTGATAGCTATTGTTGTAGGTGAATTCTACAAGATGGAGATGCTCTTCCCATGGTCCTCCAAAATCTAAAACACAAGCTCGAAGAAGATCTTCCAAAATCTGATTTACCCTTTGGTCTGACCATCCGTCTAAGGATGATAAGCGGTGCTCAAATTTAATTGAGTACCAAGAGTCTCTTGAAAAGCTTTCCAGAAATTGCTGGTGAAGATAGGGTCCCGATCACATACAATGCTGGACAAAACGCCATGAAAGCGAACAATTTCATTCATATAAAGCTCGGCTAAACTCGCGACAGTTCGAGTAGTCTTCATAGGAATAAGTGAGAAGACTTTGTCAGTCTATCGACAATAACCCAAATACTTTCATTACCTTTTCTAGTCCTCGGTAATCCATCAATAAAATCCATAGAGATTTTATCCCATTTCCAGCTTAGAATCTCAAGAGGTTGCAATAATCCTACCGTCTTCTGGTGATCCTCTTTGACTTGCTGGCAAGTGACACACCTGTTGACGTGAATGGAAATATCTTACTTCATTCCACTCCACCAATACAACTTCTTCATATTTTAATACATCTTTGTGACTCCGGGATGAATAGAAAGTCCGGTTGGTGATTTTCCCTAAGCACCACTCTCAAACAATCCACGTTCGAAACACAAATTCTATCATTAATTCTTAGAATCCCATTTCTATCGATTTGTGTGCCCCATTCGCCTTAGGTATTATCCTTCCTGCCACGAACATTTCCTTTTATTTGCCTAAGCATCGGGTCCTCATCCTGCTTAGCGGCTATGCGATCCATAAGAGCCGGAGAAGCAACAAGTTGATATAACATGGCTTTGCTCCTACTCAGAGCATCGGCCACGACATTAGCCTTTCCAGGAGTATAGTTGATGTCGAGGTCAAATGATGATAAGAATTCAAGCCATCTAACTTGTCTCTGGTTCAGATCTTTTTGGGTAAAGATGTACTTCATTGATTGGTGGTTCGTAAAGAGTTCAAATTTTGTTCCAAGAAGGTGATGTCTCCATAACTTCAAAGCAAAAACGACGGTGAGCAATTCCAGGTCATGAGCTGCATAATTTGCCTCATGAGACTTCAGCTGACGAATAGCATAGGCAAAAACTTTACCATGCTGCATCAAAACAACACCCAATCCTTCATTACAAGCATCTGTATATATAGTGAACCCTTCACTACCATCCAAGACAGTGAGAATAGGGGCAGAGGTTAACCTGCGCTTAAGTTCTTTGAATGCTTCCTTACACTTCTTACTCCAAAGAAACTTAGCATTCTTCCTAGTCAAAGTTATGAGTGGTGAAGAAAGTCGAGCGAAGTTCTCAATAAATCTCCTGTAGTAACCAGCTAAGCCTAGGAAGCTACAGATATCTGTAGGGGTTTTAGGAGTTTCCCAATCATTGATTACGGCAATCTTTGCTAGATCAACCGAAATTCCATTCTTCAAAACCACATGCCCAAGAAATCTAACTTCTTCTTGCCAGAAATGACATTTAGAGAATTTAGCTTTCAATTGATGACTTCTCAGAGTTTCAAGAACAAATTTAAGGTGCACATCATGCTCTCTCTTAGTCTTAGAAAAGACTAGAATATCGTCAACGAAAACTAGAACGAATTTGTTTAGAACCTCCCGGAATACTCTATTCATGAGGTCAACAAAGTATGCCGGTGCATTAGTTAAAACAAAAGGCATAACTAACCATTCATAGAAACCATCTTTGGTTTGGAAAGAGGTTTTGAGAATGCTATCTTCTGCAATCCTGAGATGATGGAAACCAAAAGCAAGATCTAGCTGAGAAAATACCTTTGCCCCATGCAGTTGATCAAACATATCGTTGATATGAGGCATCGGATATCTGTTCTTGTGGGTAAGCTTATTCAGTTCTCTATAATCTACACACATCCTTAGAGAACCGTCAGATTTAGTAGCAAATACCACAGCTACGCCCCATTCCGAATGACTATGACAAATCAAACCTTTGGAGAATAAATCTTCGATTTAGATTCTTAATTCAACTTTCTCCTTAGGTGACATTCTTCTTGGAGCAACTACAACTGGCCTAGCTCCAAGAATAAGATCAATGCGAAATTCAATTTCACGCTAAGGTGGCAAAGAATTCACTTCACCGAAAACATCGGGGAAGTGTTGGATGACAGGAGTAGTACTAAGGTCACAAAGATGGGAATCAAGAGAAAAGATAAAACTTCCAGCAAAATCTTGAGGCAATTGACATTTGATTTCTAGGGGTTCACATTTATTGTTCAACAGAGAAATTGTTCTAGCTCTGTAGGAAATAAATGCATCAAAATTTCTTAACCAGTCTCCTCCTAACAATATATCAAAAGCTTAGAAACCTAGGACATAAAAATCTCCGGTGAAATGGTGTCTGCCATCCTTAAGAAATCTCACTCCTTTATAAATCATTCTAAGGTTTGCGGGTCCACCGATAGAATTTGATACACATAACGATTCAGATGCATGTTCGGGTTTTAAAATATGTTCAAGTTTGTCACATAAATCAATCGATATAAAACTATGAGATGCACCGGTGTCAAATAAAACACGATTAGGTAAACCATGCAATGTAAAAGTACCCTGAAGTGTACCTTTGTCATCTTCTACCCTAGGAGTAGAAGTGGTCACTGCAAAGACTCCTGAGGGGGTTCCTTTCTTCTGAGTGGGACAATCCTTTTTGAAATGGCCAGGCTTCAAGCAAATGTGGCAAAGGTATCACCTAGTCATCTGAACTGGTGGAACAGATGCTCCTGTGGAAACTAGGCAGCTATTGGCATAGTGGCCCTTCTGATCGCATTTGAAGCAAGTGATAGAAGAGATATCAATGGGCTTTCTCTGAGAATGTCTGATCCTACTCATATTCTGCCAATTCTTCTTCTGCTACTTAAAGATAGGCTTTCTCTTCTTGGGATTGCTGGAAGCTGCTGAAGGAGTTGCTGAGTGAACAACCGTTGTTCCCTTCGAACTCGAGTTTTCATATCTGAGGGCCATATCCATAAGACTAGTGAAGGTGTCATGAACATGGGTAGTCAGAGGGTCATAATTCAGGATGAGCGCCGGCTATAAACTTCTCATTCTTCTTAAGCGGATTATCGATCAGACCTGGTCCAAACTTGGATAGCTCATTGAATTTCCTTTCATACTTCAAGAATGACATGCGTCCCTACTTAAGATCCATAAAGCTACGATATAGCTGAGATTTTCCGGCTTCAGGCATCCACTGGGTCATGAATACTTCCTTGAACTACGCCCAAGTGATGTTTGCTTCCTCATTCCGGGTGGTAACAGATTCCCACCAATCTTGGGCAGCATCTTGCAATTGCCAAGCGGCCAACTAACGCTTCTGGACATCAGAAATCTCAAGTCCGGTGAAGATCCTTTCCAAGCTCTTAAGCCACTACTGAGCTTCAATAATGCCTTCAGACCCTGAGAATTTAGTACCACCAAGCTGTACGAACTCTTTGCAAAGTGTAGTGAACTTAACTGGTGGAACTGGTGCAACGAGTGCAATTGGTGCAACAGCATCCGGTACGGGGCCATTTCCTCTTCCCCGACCTTGAGCATTTCTTTTGTTGCTCATCCTAAAAAGTCACGGGTGGATTTAGAACACAAAACTGAAGAAAACCCTAATCAAAGCGAATTTCAACAAGGGAGATGTATTAGAATTTATAGTAAATTTCGAAAATAGATTGGATTTTAAAACATTTATATTTTCAAAATACGCTCTCTCAAGAATGATTCCACTCATTATAGGGCATTACTAACCCTATTCCTAATGAGTTTAACCTCTCAGGCTAAGGTATTCACTAAACCAAAGCTCTGATACCAACTATGATGACCCGCCCTTGTCGAACAACTTAAGCTGACAATAAACCATCCTTGTCCAACTTAAACCGTTCAAATTTGACAGATTATCAATTTGGGGTTTTAATATAGAATCAGATATAGAATCACACACAGAATAACACAGAATCTCGTGGTGGAAATAAATAATATACATAGTAGTTCATAAAGCTACTACACAAAATACATCGGAGTTTTAGGTTTTAATTATACAATACTAGAGATACATAAATCCCTACCGATACAAGACAAAATGAAAGTAGATAACTAATACTGGATAGAGTGGAATCTTCGTCCAAGTCTTCGGCTCCCAAAATAAGCACTGCTCACACACTGCAATACTCAGGCTGACCCGAGCGTAATGAAAAACAAAACACTCGAGTCAGGACTAGAAGTTCTCATGTAAGTAGTCATACTCAAGTAAAATGTACAAGTAACTCAAGAGATGTTATGAGATTTTCCATCTCTTAAGGACCGTTAAACTATTTATATATACAATAGATTACGCTATATATGCAGTGTCTATCAGTAATATAAAATATCAAAATAGCGTTAAGCCTTTACATTGATTCCCCTTAACACGTTTTTAAGCATTGTCGTACTGTTTGCATTTGACACCACCAGTAGCACGTTGGTAGTCAAGGATGCGCCGTGATACGACAACACTAAACCGAAATCGTAGTGGTATCGTATAGGAATAAAAGTATGACAAGGCACGTGAGGCAATGCCCAAGGTAGGATACTACCCGTTTACCCTTCTTGGCTGCTGGTAACGCATCATAGCCATGATCGCCCACCGCGTCCAACACTCCCATAATCGAAGGGTGATCACCAATAATAACCGAAATAGTATATTCAAATGAGCAAGTGCGTCCTCTCAGGGTAGCTAACCCACTTGGCCGGTACGGCTCCTGTTTTAGTCATTTCAAATTGGCACAAGTACCATGCTAATCCATCATCATTCTTTTTCTTCAAATCCAGCAAACGTTCACCAAATCCAACCACTTCGTTATGGATCATCACCTCACGTACATAGTTATTAAAGTGGTTCCGGTATTGACTGAGAGTATGCCCATATCCAGCTCCGGTCTCTTTAATAACTAACGTCATTTTCACACCGATTGGATATTTTATTAAATAAAATACCTCTTATTTTCAAATATCATATTCTCATTTGACTTCAACAAATTTGGATGTAAAGTCCAAAAATTCAATTTTAAACAAATAATTCATTTTTACTAAATTATCCAAATTTAATAACTTTTCAAATTTACCGAGTTAATTAAGTCTTAAAATACAAAAGCTTTATAATTAAATATTTAATTTGATTAAACTTCAAAAATTAACTTACTTAAACATTTTTAATTAGACTTTAATTCAAACACTTCAGTTTAATCTTTTTACATTAATTCAATAAAATCCATTAAAATTCTTTTTTATGTTAAGTCAAATATTTATTTTAAAATTTAATTATTATATTTAATTCAATCAAATCAAATTAAAATTCTCTTTTTATGTTAAGTCAAATATTTTTTTAAAATTTAATTATTATACTTAATTCAATCAAATCAAATTATAATTCTCTTTTTATGTTAAGTCAAATTTTTATTTTAAAATTTAATTCTTATATTTAATTCAATCAAATCAAATTATAATTCTCTTTTTATGTTAAATCAAATCTTCATTTAAAATTTAATTACATATATAATATTAACACTTCATTAAATTTCAAATCATCAACTTAACGAGTTTTAAAATCATTAACATTTAACTTAACCATCATTAATTTAATTTCATAATTCGAAATAGTTCAATTAATCTTTCATTTAAAAATCTAAATTAACTTAATGGATTTCAAAATTTAATATTATCTTCAATGTAAAATTTAGATTATAAATTCACGTTAAATTTCCAAGTTATTTCTTAATCTCAAATTTAAATATTTAAAATCCCAAAAAAAATTCATTTGACCAATCGGTGTTTATTATAAAATTTTCTATCATAGGCCAAGTGATTTAATTTGGGTATTTATCATTTCAACCAATATCCTGGTTCAAAATTCAGTGTCAAAATCAATGCATACAACAACAATATAACAGTGACAGCTATCAATAAATCAATAGTCGTCCAATATTCAAACTTTCCATGGTTAACGGGTTTCACATGCAATTGGGATTCCAATCAAACATTTATACTATTTCAGCTAAATCATATATCACAGTGTCAAATACCAATGGTCCCCAATTTCAATATCATTTGAAATCATCAACCAACTATTTATAATTATCAACCAATTATTATAATTTTTCAACTAATTATTTATAACATCGCAAGATACTTGCATATGAAAATCGAATCGTGAGCTTAGAATCACTCACCTTCGTGGCTTTCGACAAATGGATATGTGATACAGATACACGTGCACATACACGAGCTAAAGCAGGGAGATGACGGCTGCCTAAGCGATGATGTTGCGCATGGTTCGAAGAAGAGGACTACGTATGGTCGAGCTTCGGACGATGAACTAGGCGAAGTGGCAAGTGGCTCTGGGTAGAAAGGCAGAGGGATACGACAATTCAGGTGGCAGGTGCGGGCTCGGGTTGCGGTGTGACGGCGATGGCTAGCCTTCGGGTGGTGGGCCTCGGCTGGACTAGAGAGTGCAGGTTCATTTATGAGGAGAGACTCGGGGAGGTGGTGCGGCTGGTGCACGGGAGGTAGGGTGTAGGACTGTGTTAGGGGACTTCGATAGAGGGAAGTGGGTGGATGCATAGTGGCAGTGGCAGTTCGGGTTTGGAGCTGGGAGTGGTGGGCGGAGGAAAGAGGTTGGTGGAGTGGGATGATGAGGTAATCTGTTCGGCGGCATGTGCTCTGGTGAGGTCGGGTTTGGGTTTCGGTAGTTGGAGGGTGGCAGGATGGAGGAACGTGCAGGCCGGGGCAGGTGGGTGCGCAGGGTGGTATGGCTGCTGGAGGGGAAGCAGAGGCAAGGCAATTCAGGTAAGAAGGATGTTGGGCTGGTGAGTTTTATCGTGGCTGCAGGATGGCTGGAGGAAGGAGGTTGGGTGGCGGTGCTTCGGAATGCCAGTGGTTGCGGAGGGAGGTGTTCAAGCGAAGGGACATGACAGAGGTAGGTTTGGGTGGAGGAAATTTTAAAGGGGAGAGGGGAAGCAGCTTACTCGTTTAAACTTTGTTATATATAATTTTTTTAAACAAATGCTCACAAAAAGATAAAATGGGAGGAGCAAGAAGATGGCACAGCACGAATATATATATAAAGAAGAATGCACGAGCTCAATTAATGCAGCATTTAATAATTTAGGGGGCGCACGCAAGGAATATGCTGAAGAGAAATAATGTCGGCTGAGGAATGTGCTGTTGGCTATGAAAATAATGTAGGTAATTATGACCTCAGGACACGGTCATGGACCGCTATCCCAGCCATTTAGCATTTTGCAAAGGAAGCCAAAACAAGAAAACAAATATGCCGCAGAGATCAACGCGACGAGATTAATCCAACAATGTAATCAAATCCGTGCTACTACATTCGTATCTAAATTTCATCTGTCGCCGTTGTTACTGCTTCGAAATTGAACGACAACGGCAATTCTAGATAAATGGAGCTACAAAGATCGGAATTGGACGGAATGAACTCTGAAGTTTTAATCAGAATTTTTTTTAGATCATTTCTATGTCAAAATATTCATACTTTAAATTTTGATAATTCGCACTAAAAATTTGTGCTGATCGAGTTTCGACGAATTTTGACACGAAACAAATTTCATTGTTCTTATTTAAATGGATGCATTTCAAATATCCAGTTTTCATTGTCAAATTTTTACTTTTGAAAACAACATTTATTTTTAAATCTTCATTAAATTCTTATTTAAATCTTTGAAAAATCAGGTCGTTACACAAAGAATATTAAGATTAATGACAATGGTAAACAGTTGTGAAAAGATTCCTTCCTTTTTAAGCAGAGATATGATTTTTAATTAGATGGAATTGCAAATCATGGAATATATCATTGATTTAATGTTTCCATTTATCTTTTATAAGAAAGACTTTATCTTAGAATAATTTGAAACATGTGTTAGTCCATGAGTTGATGGTTTTGATGACAACAACCTTAGAATAAGATTATAAAATATAAATACTAACATTATAGTTTAGATATATATGTATATGTAGGATTTAACCATGCAGGTACCAAGAATGAAGATTGTACAGTATAGAGATTCAAGATATCAAGATTGAAGACTCATGAGTATCAAGAATATCAAGATTATCAAGAGTTCAAGATTTCAAGATAAGTATTGAGTCTAGAATTATGTTAAAACTTCACAATAGCACTAAAATCTTCATTCCGTATTTTCATTTGGGATGGAACCCATTTCTATCTTTTTAGTGGCTTACAAACCCACGATAAGTAGCTTACAAACCTACGACAAGTGGCTTACAAACCCACGAACATCCTAGTTTTGTACAAGTTCTCGAGTCCTGATATGATGAGATATTCTGCAGGAAGAAGCTTGCTAAACTACTTCAAAATGATTTTCAAAACCTCTTTTCAAAATGTTTTAGCCTTAAAAATTATCTTTTCAAATGATTTTCAAAAAGATGTTTTAGCCTTAAAAAATATTCTTTGATTTTGTTCTTAAATAAAATTTTGTTTTAAACTTCGTTTGTTTTAAACTATCTTTTAATATATTTAACTTTTAATATTTACTTAGATTTTTTTTTTTTGAGATCATGGGGAACCTTAAGATCATGGTATTCATTGATACTCACTTAAGTAAACCCCACGCCGTGTGTCTACCCCGCTTTTATTTAGTCGTCGCACACGGATGCTTAACGTTGAATATTTACTTAGATTTAAATATAAAATTATAGTAAAATTTTATATATATTATTCTCTATATTTATCTATGTATTTTATCTATAGTCAAGTATATTAATAAAGTTTAAAATAGTTTTAATATAAGATAAAGGTTATTTTCAAAGAAAAACAAAACATCAAAATTTCCTTTGGGATGTCGACATGCCCTAGTACCCCATGTCGACATAGTGTCAGTTAGGACCAAAAATTTGAATTTCAAAAGAAGTGTCTATTCGCCATAACCTTTCATGAATAGACATGGCTGTTGTTCTTCTGTAAATAGGGGTTGGTTTCAACGAATTTAATATCAGAATTTCATGGTTTTTCACTTCTCTTCTTCTTCCACATTTTCTTATTCAAAATCCTATCATCACTCTGCCGAAATCAACATTGAATCTAACTAGATCATCTCTGGTTTGGTTCTCTATCACTATCTCAACAAGATCCCAGTGCTATTCAGAGTTATAGGCTTCTTCGTAATCTATCAAGCGAGAAAAGGTGTGATTGTAGCCTTGGAAATCAATCAAGCGAGAAAAGGTGTGATTGTAGCCTTGGAAATCAATTGGGTGAACTTGTTGCCCCGGAAATCAAGTATCTCTACCCAGAGGATTGTGATTCTGGAGGGTGTACATCGTAGCCTTGAAACCGAGGGTGTAATTGTACAATTGCTTTTGAAAGGAAATCCGTACTTAATTGTGCGGGACTGGATGTAGGGTAACTCCGAACCAGTATAAAATCCGGTGTTTTCTTTCCTTTACTACATTTACTTTATTCTGTATCTGTGTTTGATTCTATGATTATATCTGTGTCTGAATATTGCATACATTTGTGTACAAATCAACAATAACTCAAAAAGATTTAGTAATTTCTTATAAACACTATTCACCCCCCTCTAGTGTTCATTCTGGCCTTAAGATCCATATTCTGCATTCCTCACAACATGACAATTAAAACATCATATTAATTGGATGACAAAGATTAATTAATGTGATTATTACCAAGTTTTAATTACATAGCAACCCATTTCTAACTATTCAAGTGTAAACCTTTTGATATGAAAAATTGAATTTTGAAAAATAAATTCAAAGTTCAATTATGTTCAGTTTTTTTAAACAACAAAAACAAACGACATAGGCATATATATATTTGAGATAAGAAGATCTAGATCTACATTAAACAAACTATGTAAACAATCACATAGATTACATAAGATAAAATTAAGAAGGCCTAGATCTATGTTAAATTTATTATCAAACAATCATACATGAGACAGAAAATGAGATGTTATAATTCATAACAAAATAGCAGTGAACAAAAGAAAACATTCTATATTTTAACATGATAGAACAATCGATTCAAGCAAGAGAATGGAGATATTCAAATCAAGATTCAAATTCACGTATAAACAGAAGGGAAAGATAGATATTAAGGGGATAAGAACAAATTGTAAGATATGTAAATATAGAATTATACACACATATAATTACATTAGGATGAAGCATGTAGAAACACCTTGAATGATATAACAATACCTAGATCTGATTGATCACTCTCTAGATCCGATAGACCTTGCCCTTTATCACACCTTGATTTGTGGCTTTTCCTCAGATTTTAAGCAAATCACCATCCCACTTTGCAAGAGAAGAATGAACCGCCTTTTTAATTTAGTTTGAAGAAGATTTGAATTTGTTTTCGATTTTTTTTTGGACGAAGTTTCAGCCATGAATGAATGATAGAGAAGAGGAAGAAAAGAGAACAAAAAAAATTCACGTTCTGTTCTCTGTACTTTCAAAAATAAGGAGGTTTTGTTTTTAATAGAATTAAAGGAATCTTTTCCTATTCTCCTATTAAAACTTCCTCCTTTATTTCCTCTTTTTAAATTTCAATTAATCCCATTAATTGACTTTCTTCTCTTACCATTATATGGCTGATTGAAGCACATTCCAAATATGCAACTTTTCCAAACAAAAGAAAACAAATTTTATGTAATTATTTTATTATTTAAAACATGTTTAAAATTATACCGATATCGCATATCGATATATGCAAATATAACTTTTATATGTGCATTAAAATAATTACCAACAACATTCAACACATCAAATAAATTAACAATTTTTGATATTTTGTAAATATTAATTAATTTAATCAGTTTATGACATTTTACAAACTAATTAAATTGTGTGGTTTTCGGAGAAATCACAGATGCGGTTGTGCGACTTAGAGGTGTGAATTCAGTCAACGATTAATATTGAACAATTCAAATATTAATGTTCACACATCACTTAGCAGGTGGTATGACAATTTGGCTGAATTCATTGCTTACAGGTCTTTTCAGTAAAATCAAATTTTACTTATTATAAGCGGTACCTAATAGTGACAATTATTTACACCAATTCTCATTGTCAAACCTACATCACATTAGGACTTTTGGAATTTGATAATGGTCAAAATTCAAATATCATCCACATTCAACTTTATAGTCCAAACACAAAGTCCTTGGTTCAATAATAACAATTATTATTAACCAAAATGCTCTAGCCAGAGACTTTGACTTTGAGTTGACTTGAGTTGACCATGGTACTAACCTCGTATAACCGAGGAGATGAATCCTCTCTTGAATAGTGTTTCACTTTCGATACTTCCACTCGACCCAATTACAATCACTTGATGGAACGCCATGCCATGATTTGACTATAATCAAAGCGGAGTGTGAGGACCCATTTCTTCGACTCTCGAAAATCGACAATAATACAACCTCGGTATTCACGTGCCGTAAGTCCAAGTGCCGGAGAAGCGGATTCTTAAGTGTAAGAAAGAAAAATAAAGACAGAACAGAATCTCACATATGTTATTTCAATATAAACTTTACAGCGGAAATTAAAATACATTTATTAGAGTTAAAAACAAGGACAGTTATAAATTTCTGTCCTTATAAATGCGTAATACTATAGTACAAGAGTGTGGTGGAAATATACCAAAATCTTCTGATTCCATGCTTCAAGCTCCATCCAGATTTCTTTGACACTAAACCTGACTACTAGGCTGCCCGGGAATTAGGGCACCCAGAGTTTAAGGAAAAGGGAAAATAAACTCCGAATCAGTCATGGGACTGGTGTGAGAACTCAAAATACGCGTTTTGAAAACAAAATGGTATCTCATAAGACCACGCCGCACATAAACAAGGAATGGGTTTTTTACCTTATGATAACCAAATCATTATTACGTAAAATCACTTGATATTATTTCTAATGACATATCTTTGAAAACATTTGCAAGTAACTTATTAATCTTAGCCGAATTTTTACATTATTAAGTTCCAACATACCACCTTGTAATACAAGGCTTTCTACATCTAAAATCGTACAGACTCTTATTGGAGAATGGGTTTTCATACAAATGACCAGGTGAAGGGACTACCTTTCGGCAGTACATCTCTAGAAGAATGTACCGAGGCCCAATTGATGGTCCTCTACCAACACAAGACCGACCTACCTCTTCCTAGATAGTACCGAATATGTCATCATCCCGGTCGTTACCGACCTATCCGAGGGCCCTCATAGCATACATCCACATTAATTTAGCCCGAACGTTATAACAGGTAGAAATATATCTAGAAGGGGATGATCATACCCTAATGGTTGCGAACCACACAGCCTTCCTTCATTTACCCTGTTTCGTCCATTTCCGGGTGTGAGGCTTGAGGTAACGATTACCTTTTACTTTGTACATCATTTTCCTTTGAATGCCACACTACCATTCCATCGATCACTATTGACTTCCACAAGCATACGAGCTCATACATCTCAGAGAAGGGTGTTAAGCTAAGAGAAGTTGCCTTTTCCGCCAAAACAGATGTATATTTATAAAAGTCAATGATGAAATCTCAAGAATGCGATGTCAGACATCCGTCCATACAAGTTTGTTCTGGGTCTGAACAAAACTGAAGGCACCCTCCTACCACATCCTATCGGGTTTTAACCCTAGGATTAGTAGCAAAAAGTCCTTGTAACCCAAATAGTTTCAATAATGAAGGGACCACTGCTACTTTAGTATTTGGGAGCTAACCAGAATTATCAACAAGCAGTCATTTCATCTCGAAGATCTTTGGTCTTCATCCTTCATTCTCTCTATTAGATCTTCATTTTCTGAAGGCATACATTGGTTCGAAGTGGTTTTCGAATAGGCATTACCTAGATCTGACCCCGGTTCCTTCGCACCTATCATCGATAAAAAGTGTTTTTGTGAATAGGGAATCATTCTTTAATTGATTACGTTCTTTTTATCAAAATCTCTTTTGGAAAAATATATATTTCTAAAACATTCTTTTCGGTATATACATAATTATTAAATCTCTCTTCTTAAATCCTTTGATTTCGTAAAACCCTTTATAAATTCCAAATCATTTCATCTTTTCTTAAGAAAATGTTCCAAATCATTTATTTAAATCTTTACAAAGACTTCCAAATCATAACTTTTAAAACAGATCAAAAACAATGTTATTCAAGACATCGTTTACTATAAATCCAAACCAATAAATTTTAAGTACAGGAATTTAAACTAACTATAAATTATTTCATTTAAATCTTGATAAAGATTTCTAAATTCACTCATAATTTCGATTTGGTTGAAACCATATTATCTAGGATGTTAATCCAAAAGCAGTAAATATTAAATGAGCAGAATCTATAGAAATCATATAATTCTACTCAATATCAATTCCAGTATTCAACAAATACTATGGGCAGAATAATGGTGAAATCACCTTTTAAATTCCATGAATAGTATGAGTTCCTTCTTCGGGCTTTAACACCGAGTACAAGAGATTATCTCCATAAAATCCAAGTTGTTTAAATTTGGAAAATAAAATTCTTTATTCTTTGGAAAATTTTGATCTGAGTAAATCAAGTTTACTATCCCCTTCGTCGGGCCAGTTCGAATAGCCAGAGAGAGCAGGAAACTGGTTTTCCAAACTTAAGCTTAGACAATATCTCTTTGACACCCATAAGGCGGTCAAGTTATTTGATCGACCCTAAATCATTAAATAAATTAATCATTCCATAAATCCTTTAAATTGCCTTTAAAATATTTTATTAATCATTTAAAAACAGTTATAAAGGTTCGAAAAAGAATCATTATGTTTAAAACTATATTTCAAAAGTTGTAGAAAAGTGCTGCGGAAATTGCTTTTTAAGCTATATTGATCAAAATGACTTTTTATCACTTGAAAATTCATTTTTATTACTCAAATGACTTTTAAAACAGTTTAATAGATTTATAAGATTTATTCCACGTTTTTAAACAATTTTAAAATATCATTTTCAAAGAAATCCAGTTTTGGATTTCGAACTACAAAACTGCGATTTTTCAAAAAGATTGTTTTACTTCTATCTCAAAATCTACTTATCGAAATCTCAATTTTCTTTCTTCATTGGAAAACTATGGACATGATAGTTTGGAAAATTCTTATCTCGTAGAATTCCGAGCTATATTCCATCTTTTACGCTTGTTTGACTTTTATGGCGCGAAATTGCGAACTACCGTTATGCGACGCGCCTATTTTTGACTAAATTTTCAATTCTCATTCAAACTTCACCAAAACACTTTCAAATGTTTATAAAACATTTCAAACTCATTTTAAACCATTTTTAAAGAGGTTTAACATTCTATACACACCATTTCATTAATTCAAGGAAAGCGATTTCCTTTGTGCTTATTGACATGTATTACCGTGACTTGCATATATTTTCAACACTCATATGAAAACATCCAAACTTGATGATCAAATCATAACAAACATCCATTTGCAAACATCACATCATCATCCAATATATAGTATAATAGTTTAGGAGTTTTCACCTTAGATTCAAATGATCTAACTTTAAATCAGCTATAGCTCCGCTGCCGTCGCAAAGCTTACGGAATCGATCCTAAGACCTCTAGATATGCATGACCAAGCTTGGAAGAGGTGGAAGGGCTCGGCCATGGTGGCGATGGGTTGTGCCGTGGGCTAGAGGGGTGAAAGGAGGTGTTTTGACTTGTTTTCGAAGTGGATTGACATTGCAAACTAGTGTATATATTTTGCTATATTTTTCCATAACTTTTGCTTATTATTTTATTTAAAGGAGGAGGCCATTAAAGAGCATATGGAGAAGAAGAAGAAGCTTAGGAAATATGAAGAAGAAAAGCAATGAAAATGAAGAGAAGAGGGTAGGGTATTTATAGGAAAATAAGAGTGTAAAAGAAGACATGCACACATCGCCTTTTGCATCATCATTTCAAGGCTTCTCCAACACACCTCTTCCCCCTTAATGCACGACTAAACCCCTCTCTCCCATGTGCCCATCACTTCATTCACTTCATGTATGCATATGTTGAATTATGTAAGCTTACGCAGGAAGCTTGCTTAAAATATCTTATATATTTTATATTATGTATGTATTTTTAAGTGTATAAGTATATATGTATGTATACATATGTTCATGTGCATATTAGTGGATGCATTTGTATGTTATATATGTGTACATGACATATAAATAGGGTTGCATTGATTCCAAACAACTTGCGTTCGATAAACCGTTGCCAATCGAAGAACCGATTCCCGGTCACATTTTCATTTATACTTTAACGTACATATATTTGTAAACAAAATTCAAAAATAAATTTATTATCATTTTAAACTAATTAAACTAATTATATTTTATTTATAAAACCATATAAATTAATATTAAAAATTATTACAAAAATTGCCATTATACCGATAAAGCGATATCGATTTTTCCTTATATTTTCAAATCAAATATATATCTTTATAAAACTATTATAAACGATTTATTATCACTTTATAACTATTCAAAATGAATTATCCTTATTTAAAATAATTATTTGGATAATTAAAATAATTATTAAATCATTAAATCTCAATTTAAATTAAATCAATTATTTAAATTCAATGTTATCTTATCGATATAAATTTCGAGGAAAATATTTTATTTAAATATTTATTCAAAATAAGATTACTATTAATTATTATCACTTAAAACAATATTATCTGGATTATCATCCTTTTATCTACATAAATTAAAAATAAATCCAATTTATTAAAGTCATAAATTGGCGGGTCCTTACACGGAGCTTTCATATTGAAGATCCACAGCATTCTCAAGTTGAGAGAACTATGTAAATCAGTCACATCGATATTTTATATTTGACCTTAGCTATATTAACCAACAGAAGACTATTGAGTGAGTCGTTCCATGGTTATCCAAGAACTATCAATACTTAACCCCTAGGTGCCTCCGGCAATCATGAATAATACATTGTCCAACATTTGGAGAGCGTTACATACTCTAGTCTAAATGGATACATCGATATCCAGTCTCGATGCATCTTGATTAGGAACATTTAAAATGGTATATTTGTTTTATTTTGATAACTTACTCACGGTTACAACACTTTGTAACTACTATCACAAAATATACAATTTATAGATTTTCTATTAAATATACTTTTAGTTAAATTAATTAATATAACCACATTATATCAAGTATATAATAGGAAGAAACACCTTTATTTGAATAAGATTGGTCAACGAGTTAGATATATGTAACAAATTACATAATTTCCCCTAGGGCATATTCCTAATTCTTTCAGTAATGCCGCATCGATTTTCTATTCCAAGCCTAGGGAATTTGGGTTCCATCAACGGTTGTTAGCTTGAATGTGCCATCCCCTAGCTTCTAGTTGACCACATAGGGCCCTTCCTAGTTTGGTCCGAATGTTCCTGGTGCAGGGTAGACCCATTTGAGGACAATGCCTCTCACTTCGAAAGTACGGTTACGGACTTTGGAGTTGAAATATCGTGCGACCCTTATCTGGTGAGTAGCAGTCCTTAACTCGGCTTCTTCCCTCTTCTCATCGACCACATTAAGAGACTCGAGTAGGAGATGCTCATTTTGACTTTTATTGAAGTTTTGCCTCCGATGGGAGGGGACTTTTAGCTTGACTAGGATCATTGCTTCTGAACCATATGCCAGGACGAGTGGAGAGTGCCCGGTTGCAGATTTTTGCGTTGTCCTATAAGCCCATAATGAGAGTGTAAGTTCATTAACCCAATTCCCCTTAGGTTTAGTTAGTTGCTTTTTGATGGTGGACTTGATGATCTTGTTCACTACTCTCACTTGCCCGTTTGCCTGTAGATGTGTAACAGCAGAAAAGCTTTTCTCGATTCGAAAGCGTTTGCAAAGTCTTTGAACTCAACGCTTTCGAATTGAGTTCTGTTATCCATGATGATTTTTTATGGCACTCCAAACCCACAAATACTGTTTTTAGTGACAAAATTAATAACTTTCTTTATGGTAGTGGCTAGCGATTCCGCTTCGGCCCATTTGGTGAAATATTTAATAGCTACGTTAGTGTATTTGGCTCCTCCTTTGGCTATTGGCAATACACCAATCAAATCGATTCCCCAAATTGGGAATAACCATGGGCTGACCATCTATGTTAGTTATGTTGAAGGATCTCTTTTGATCTTGTATGAATTTTGGCACTGGTTGCACTGTCTGGCATAATCTGCTGCATCGCGGTTTATGGTTGGCCAAAAGTATCCATATCGGAGGACTTTCTTTGCAAGGGTTTTCCCCTTGGTGTAACCTCCGCATTCGCCTTTATGAACTTCCCTGAAGATTCTTTAAGCTTCGTCATTGGTCACACATCCGAGCAAGGGGGTAGAGAATCCCCTTTGGTAGAGTATCCCATCCTATACTACGAACCATGGTGCCTTTTGAAGGGGCGTTTTTCGTTGATTCCTATCTTCGGGGAGTGTTCCTCTGAGCAGGTAATCCTTGATTGGTTTCATCCATGTTTCGAGTCCTTCGGTTGTCTCAAAGATCCAGTTGATATCCATCTCGCTCACGCTTGGAGCAGTTAGTGTTTCAACTAGAGAACTGGCCAGTTTGGCTAGATAGTCCACCTTCGTGTTTTGTTCCCTCGGGATATAAGTTATGGTGTAATGTTCGATGTCATTCAGCAATTCCTGCACTTTAGATAAATACGGGGCGAGGTTCTCTCCCCGAACTTGGTATTCGCCTTTCACTTGGTAGACGACTAGCTGAAAGTCACTATAAATGTGTATGGACTTTATCCCGAGTTCCTTCATAACTTTCAACCTGACAATCAATGCTTCGTATTATGCTTCATTATTTGTTGCAGGAAATTCCAAGCGTAAGGCATAGCAAATAGATCGTCCTTCGGGAGTCTCGAGCACTACTCCTACCCCCGAGCAGAAGTTGTTAGATGCACCATCGACGGACAACTTCGAACGTGTTTCCACTTCTGGAGTAATTTCTTCTTCGTTATCTCGTATCGAAAACTTGGCAATGAAGTCTTCCAACGCCTGCCCATTGATCGCCCTTCGAGGATGGTAAGTAATTTCATATTGAATCAATTCGATGTTTCATTTGGTAAGTCGTCCAGAGGTCTCGGGGCAGTACAACACTTGCTTCAAGGATTGATCTGTTAGTACTTTAATGGGTGTCCCTGGAAGTATGGTCGTAACTTTTTGGATGCGATCAAGAGGCAATATGCTATTTTTTCCAATTTCGGATAGTTCTTCTTGGCTCCAGTGAATCGTTAACTGATGTAATATACGAGTCGCTGGACCTTAGCTTCTTCTCATACGAGCGCCACACTTAATGCATGGGCGAGACTGCTAAGTAGATAAACAAGTCTTCTCCATCTACCAGCTTGGACAGGATTGGCAGGGTTTCCATATGTCATAGCAGCTCTTCGGACACAATTTGACAATCTTAATTCCATTCGAAGTTTTTCTTTCCCTTCTATAATGCGTCAAAGAATGGTATACATTTGTCGGTTGCTTTCGAGATGAATTGGCTTAGTGCTGCAACTTTTCCATTCAAACTTTGTAACTCCTTCTTGTTCCTCAGGGCCTCAACTTCCCATAAAGCGGTAATTTGTTTAGGATTTTCTTCGATGCCTCTAGGGCTTACAATGAATCTCAAGAACTTTCTAGAGGTTACCCTGAAGTGACATTTAAGTGGATTGAGTTTCATTCCATATTTATGGAGTATTTCAAACATTTTGGCAAGGTTGTCCAAGTGATTTGCAGCTATGCGCGATTTAACCAACATATCGTCTACATAAAATTCCATAGTCTTCCCGATCTGATATTTGAACATGGCGTTCAGTAGTTGTTGGCTTGGTAGGTTGCCCCAGCAATCTTTAAGTCGAATGGAATCACTTTGTAGTAGTATAATCCCAGATCTGTAATGAAACTGGTATTTTCCTGGTTAGGTTCACGCATTATGATATGGTTATACCCTGAGTAAGCATCCATAAATGATAGTAGTTCATGTCCAGATGTCCGGTCCATAAGTTGGTCGATTCTAGGTAGAGGAAAGCTGTCTTTTGGGCAAGCTTTGTTTTGGTCTAAGTAGTCGATATAATTTCGCCATTTCCCATTGGACTTCTTCCCTAAGACCGGGTTGAATACCCATTTGGGGTAGGTTTCATCGCAAATAAAACCATTCGCCATCATCTTATCCACTTCTTCTCTTAGCGCTCTGGATCACTCGGGTTCTAGGCTATGCCTTTTCTACTTCACTGGTGTATACTTAGGACCAATGTTAAGTGCGCAGCATGCGGTCTCCGACGACACCCCACACATATCAGAATGTGTCCAAGCGAATACATCTAGATTGGCACGAAGGAATTTGATGAGTTCCAATCGCATCTTGTTTCCAAGATGTGATCCAATTTTCAGGACCCGTGTTGGGTCACCCATATCAACTGGGACAGACACCGTCAATTCTGCCGGTGCTGCCCATTCTTCCCCTGAACTCTTCTTTCTAGGGTCCAAAGCCTTATTAAATCAGCTATGGTCCCCAATCCAGGGGAGGCTCTGTAGCTGTTATTCGATAGGTTTACGAATGTAAAGAGTTCCCCCACATTCTTCCCCTTTTCTTTTCTTCTAGACTCACGTAGTTCGACGATATAGCATTGTCTAGCTGCACTTTTGTAACGACCCAATATTTTGGACCATTCGCATCCATTATAAGTGTATAGGTAGACACTCATGCCAGAATTGAATTGCTCAAAATACCGCGTTGTTAATTTAAATTTGGCAAAATTGAACATATACGGTAAATAAATAATCACAGAACACAGACACAGAGTAATAATTTGCGGTGGAAATAAAAGAGATAGTAGTTCATGAAGCTACTATATAAATATATAAGTTACATCAGAGTTTACAACAGAAGAGTAATACGATACATCAGAGTTAAACCAGATACAAATCAGAATACATCACTGGAATCATCGAATACTGAAAGCAGAATAGATGGCTGGATCTTCGAGCAAAGCTCCAACTCCAAAGGCGAGTCTCGAATACTGGTACACTCAGTCTGACCCGAGCGTAAAGCAAAAACACAAGACACTCGAGTCAGGATTAACATTCTTATATTAATAAATCCAACTCAAGTGAAATAGCAATTGAAATACAAGTAACTCAAAGGATGTTTGGAATAACCATCCTTTAAGGATCCGTTAAACTATCTACTAGGTAGTAATGTACGCTAAGTAGATAATGTCTATCAGTAATATAAAGATATCAAAATAGCGTTAAGTCATGGCCCATTCCACCCTTAACACATTTTTATTCCCAAAAGCATATACAAGACCGTAGTTTCCCCAAAACCGGAAGTCACCAGAGGGCAATCCATATACTAAAGGTACAAATCAAAATCGTAGTGGTCGCGTATAAATGGAATACAAGTATGACAAGGCACATGAGGCAATACCCAAGGTAGTGATACTACCGTTCGCCTGATCCGGACTGGTGAGAACGCAACGCCGCAGCGCCCGCAACACCGTGAAACAACACTCCCAAAATCAAGGGTGCACCAATCGACAACAAGTATAAGTAGTTCGAAGAAGTGTGTCCACTTGAGGTAGCAAATCCTCCATTGGCCCGGCACAGCTCCTGTTTTAGTCATTTCCAATTTGACACAAGTGTCAAGGCTATCCATTATCGTTCTCTTTCTTCAGTCATCAACGAACATCATTCCAACCACTTCATTCTGGATCATCACTCCGCGTATAGTTATTAAAGTGGTTTTCGGTTTAGATAGAGAGTATATCCATAACCGAATTCCGGTCTCTTTAATAACTCCCGTAATTATTTCACCGATTGGTCGTTTATTTATTTCAAAACCAAATCAATTTCAATTTCAATTTCAATTCGTCAATCAACATTTCATTCGTCTTTCGAAATCAATTTCCAAAAACGTTTCAAAACTTCCAAATTCACAATTTCAAAATCTTATAATTCAATTTCAATTTCGATTTAAAACAATCCAAATATTGATTCAAATTCGTATATAAGTTTCATCTCGAAATCATTAAACAAATTTTACTTAACATTCAAATCAATTTAAACTCATTTATCGACTTCATTCATTATTCGTTAAGTAAATTTGTCATTCAAAACAATTTCTATTAAATTTCCAATTCATTAAATCCATTATTTGAATTCAACTTCCTTATTTCAAAACTTACAAATTGAATTGAATTAAATTCATCAAATCAAATTCTTTAAATTTCAAGTCTTACATTAATTTCAAGAAATCACATCTTATTTCTTGTTAGAGAAATTCAATTTCACTTATTTACTTACTTAAATAATTTTCCAAAACTTAATTAATAAAGAAAACTCAATTCCAATTATTTACGAAGTAAATTCACTTATTCAAATGTTCAATTTTACCTTTTTAAAGAATTCAATTCAATTTAATCATTAAATAATTCAACCTTATTTGATTATTAAATAATTCAAAACTTAATTATTACTAATTTCAAAGTTTAATAATTTCAAACTTAATTATAATTTCAAACTTAATTATAATTTCAAACTTAATTATTAAATCATTTCAAAGTTTAATAATTTCAAACTTAATTATAATTTCAAACTTAATTCAATCATTTCTCAAATTTAACAACATTCTTCCACCAATTACATTGTTAATATTTTATTTCATATTTTTAGATATTAACATTTTCCTTTCATTAAAATTCAAAATTCAACTTCATTTCAAAACCATAATATTTATTCAAATAAAATCTTCGTTTACTTTTAAATCAAATTATTGACCAATCGAGTTTTTATTTAATTCTCTATCCTAGGTCAAAGTTCAATTTGGGTATTTATCATTTCAACCCGATTCCAATTCAATTCAAAATCAAAGCATAACAAAAGGAACTTGCAGTGTGATAACTGGGATGGTGTCAAAGTAAATAAACAAGCAATAACAACAATCAATAACAATCTAATAGTCAATTCAAATAATCCCGAAATAACCGTATTAATTCGCATTGTTATTTGTACAAATTAATATAATTATTTCTAGAATCTACACTATCATTTCATGTAGATTAAAGATTATTACATTACGATTTTCACTTGTCATCTATTACAATTTCATCCATCATCAATTTAACAACATACATTCAGTGGTTCAAGATGTAATTAAACAAATCCTACGTGTCAATAAATTTTGACAGTTAAATGGGTCATATTATACAAATGTCATTTAATCAAATTTAACATTTAACTATCCTATATCAATTTCAATTGCATACCATTTATCATTTTAACATTAACAATTTAACGTCCAATATAAACATCAACAATCAATCAATTATCAGCCAAACTGTATTATCATCGCATAAATAATTAACAGAAAATGGTGTCAGATGTCACAGGTGAACTGATATAGGTAATAGCATATATAACAGTGTAAATAACTAACTGCAGCATATTTCAATTGTCGTTTCAATTGAAATCAAATTTAATAAATAAAAGAACGTTAATCGTGAGTGATTGCTCACCTTTCGAGGCTAGAGATGATAGATACTGAGATTTGGTTACGAATGCAAGCACGACTTCCAAACAAGCTAGATTGGTACGGATTGATGAGCGAAGCTGATAATTAGAAATGACGAAATCAAATCAGAGCTGGATCAACGATGATAACGGTATAAGCGAATTTTTTTATATAATTATATATAGTATCATAATTTAAATCCAAAACCCATTTATTAACATCAACATAAATACATTATATTATTATTATTTTTATTACAAAAACTTAAACCAAGCAAATACGCACGTTTAACAAGACACGTATATCAAAAACAACATATGGATATATATTACATTCACTTGTTCATATATACACGTTTGTATATTTTCTTTTTCAAATATATGCTTTTAAAATTTGTTCCAAAATCTATACCAATGGTAAAATATAAAACAAAAGAACAAGTAGCTCTGTATTCACATTCAGGAAACAATATTCTTACTATGTTATATATACAAACATAAACTAACATATTAGCACAACTCCCATTGTAATAAAATATATAGTATACGTATAAATAAAATATTATAGACTTTAAAAAAAACAAATGCAGATACCCATAGACTAAATATAATATATACGTGCGTAAAAAAAATATTCTTAAAACAATATGAAATACAAGGAAATCCCCGACTAGATTACAATATATATATATATGCGTAAGGGTCACTGATGTATACTAATATATAAACCATATAATAATGCGTAACATATACTTTCAGGAAAAAAAACAAAAATATTAATAAAATATATATATAAAGATAAATAAATAAACAGAACAAAACTGCAACTTACATGAAACCTCTCAACTTCGAATATGAGAAATTTTATGCACAAATAGTATGTATACTTCAATATATACTCATTATACTGTTCCTCAGAAATCAAAGACATGTATCAACAAGTATTTATATATACATAACAACTTATATAAAATATGTGCTGTAACCATATGACGCTTTAAACCAACAGAAATCAATATGACGCTTTAAACCAACAAATGTATATGCAGACATGTAAAAAAAAGAATCATTAAATATGTGCTGTAACCATGAATACTCATATACTTGTAATATAACATAGTACGCAAGATATCAAGTATCAAAATATATTCATGTATACAATTTTTATTCACCATCACATATATATATCTACACAAATATATATACCTCATAATATAAAAGATAAGAGACGAATGAGAAGATCTGCCAGAGGTCGGGAGGATGGGACGGGTAGAGCACGGCCAAGGCAGTAGTGGTGATGATAAGGAAGTGGAGATGTGGTTGGTTCGGCGCGTGTAGGTTGTTGTACGGAGGCGTGGATCACGGCTGCTACGGAGGAGGGGCGAACGGTGATGGTGGGTGGTTTGGCGATAGGGTGGCGGTCAGAAGTGGTAGATGGTGGGTAGTGGTTGTCACGGTGGAGTACATATGGTGATGGCGGTTGTGCTTGGGATGGACGTGAAAAATGAGGGTGGTCGGGGTTTGGTTTCTAGCGTGGAGGGTGGAGCAGGATTCTCGGGTTTAGGCGTGGGGAAAGAGGAGGTGGAAGAGGCGGACTGTGCGGTGGTGAAGGCTTGCGCAAGGAGGACGTGGCTGGCAAATAAAAGGAGGAAGGGGTTGAGGATGGAAGAAGGCTGACATATTGACATGCACAGGCTAAAATATTACTTACTATATTATCTAATTTGAAGAAGAATAATAGGAGAAAAGAGAGAAAGAGAGGAGGTTGAGAAAAAGAAAAAGAATATGGAGGAGGAAGATAGAAGAGTTACAGGTAGAAGAGTTAATGACTGCAAATATAAAAGTCAAAAGCAGTGCCAATCTATTTTGAACGGAAGAGGCACTATTCACGAACCCAAATATGGATCAAATAAATGCGTATAGTGACCGTCAATAACCAATTTAGAGAATAATTAATAGTTAATAGTTAGTGGCTATTTGATTAAACAGTAAAAATAAATGGTCACAACGAACAAAAAGACGGACCACTACGGTAACCGTTACGCATGTTTTGTCGCATACCGGAACTTCAAAACACAAAAGTGAAAATACCGCCGAGACCAACACGTCGAGACGATCAAAACGGTATGCGGATATCAGTGGTATGGTTGAATCATAAAAATTCGAAATTTTTAATAGCGGAAAATGCAAGAAAAACACTGAAAAATAAGATCGATGGAGCCAAAGATGTCCGAATTTGGAAAAATGACAAACTGACATCTTGCTCAGAAGATGGTTTAGAATTTTTCTATGTAAAAATATTTAGGTTTCGGAAACATTTTATTTTCATCGCTTTTTCTTTAACTGATTAAATTGAAGTGAATTTACGCGCGAAATAAACTTTCATATTTTCGGACGAAAATTTACCAGTTGCTATGTTTAACTAGACGTATTCCAAATATAAAATTTTTATTTCAAAATTTTATCGTTTAAAATTTCACAAAATTTCAACTAATTACGTTATTAAAACAGTTGAAATTTACGGGTCGTTACAACTTTGGTCTCCTTTGATCACCCCAACTCCATTCTCTATTGAAAATTTCATGGTTAGACACGACTGAGCTAACGAAATCCTAAAATCTGCCAAAGCGGGCCGACCCAAGAAAGCATTATAGGCGGATATTTCATCTACAATCACAAAGTTTTAGACAAGGACGACTCTTCCGTTGCCTTCCCCAAGTTCTATGGGTCAATCAATTATTCCAACATGTTACCTTGGTTCGCCGATGAATCCCTGGATCTTTGTTCGACAAGCATATACGTCCTTCATACCGATCTTCATTTGATCAAACATGTGTTTGAATAGGATATTCACAGAGCTGCCATTATCCACCAATACTCGTCAGACCATGGTTGGTCTGATTCCCACTATCACGACCATGGGGTTGAGGGTCATAGCTTCTATTCATTTAGCATCTCGACTTCAGAATACTTTGTCATCGTTGAAGGTTCTCTACTATTTGGCAGGAGTACCATCTTCGATCGCGAAGCACAAACCTTTCGAAGCCTGTCTTAGTGAGCTTGCATATCTCTCCATTTCTCCCCAACTCTTCTACACGGGGTTTCCTCCGGATATTGTTCCAATGATGAGTCTTTGATCGGTCCGTCTAGATCCTTCTTTACTAGTTCCAGCATGGTTTCCCCGGTCTCTAGGAGCTTGGGGTGCTATATGTTAGTCAGGATTTTGTGGTTCCCTCATATACTACTGAAGCTTGTTTTTCCGATTCAGTTCTTCAATCAGATTATTCAAGTGATGGCACTTATTTGTGTTATGACCATATATTTCATGAAAGCGGTAGTACTTTTCGCAACGCTTTTGCTATTCAGTCGCTTCCATTTTAGGCAGCTTCTTGTACTCCTCCGTCCCTTGTGTCACAAGGTAGATGTTCTCTAGAGTAACATTGAGCGGGGTGTAGTCGTCGGGCCTCAAGCCTTTAAGTAGTCTATTACTTTCGTTTCGCTTTTTGGAATTATGGTTCTTCCTTTTCTGATTCCCATTCTTTCCCGTGTTTCCTACAGCGGTCCCGGAGGTATTTGCAGCTTGGTCCGCTGCCATACCATTCTACCCAACGTTTGTTGGTTATAGTTTAGTAGGTTTTCCTTCCAGCTCCTCCGCCTATTCCAATCTCAAGTAATGGCTTGTCTTCGGTTAGAGTCCTTCCTAGTGGTAGGATGTTTCATTTTGATCCATTTTCCGAATTCAACGTCGGGATGGATAGCACGGACCAGGGCATGAATACCATATCTTCATTTGGGTTAATTACTTCAGTCACCGTGGTGTTGAGCCAATCATGAAGGGTTTCAAAGATTCATTTCGCCCTTGGAATAGGCCAGATAAGGACATCACCTCTTTTGGTTGTGCTATGTGAAACCTAAACTGATCAAGGAATTTCATTGCTAATTCATTGAAGGTAGGGGTGGATTTTTCTGGGAGCCTGGTGAACCACATGGAAGCGATTCCCTCTAGGATGATTGGTAAACATCTACATTAAACATCATTCGAAGCATTTGCTCCATCCATATACCAACTATACTAATACAAGTGGAGTTTTGGGTCTCTAGTTCCATCGTATGATGGAATAGTCGGTATAGTGAACTTTTCAAGGTACCGTTCATTCAGAATGTCATCAGTGAAGGGAGTCTGGCTTGGAGCAAATCCCCATTCATCATCTCTTCTATCCTTACTTTTGTCCATTAGGCACTTGATAATGTTGATATACGCCTCGGATGTCCGGTAGTCCATGGGTTGGCTGTTAGCGGCTATACTATGTGTTTGATCTTGCAAACGGTCTTGGTAATTGGGCTGAAGCCTAGGCTCTTCTATCTTCGGGTGAGCCACTCCCTCGGAGTTCCGTTGGCTTACGAGTGGTCAGGTAGGGGCATTTCAGACATCCCTGCCTCTATTGAGTGCATTAGCATTTACTTCCAACTTTTTATCGTCAGGGTGCTCACCATCTTCTGAGTCGAAGAGATCCACTGATATATCTTCCCATAGGGTTTTCGCCTCTAGATTCAAGTTCGTAGTGGGTTGCCTTGCAGTTGATGGAGTGTTTGCATTTACTTCTATAGCGATTCCTGTAGCTCCACCCCTACTCCTTTTTGCTGTTATCTTCCGTTTCTCTTGTTTAGGCCAGAAACAGAAGAATTTTCTTGCTCAGTGACAGCCGCGGGCTCTGGCATGGTTGTTGGAATGACAAGTGATTGCAAGGTTAGGAGGGCATTTAATTTGTCTATAAGACTTTTTTGGTTGTTTTCCATCTTTTGATTGATTTCATCAACCATTTTATTTAGTTCCCTTATAGTAACAACTTCATGCTGGATAGAAGATCCCAGCACCTGCTCTCCTATGCTGGCTCCAAAATTTGCTCTAATAAATAGGCTGTTGGAGCCATTGACCTCAAATTGCTGAGGATTGGTTTCTTCTCTAACTATTACAGCTCCTATGGATCTTCTGGAAGTAGTTCTCTTTCTTCCCGGTGCTATTGATTTTCAGTGGCAAACCTTCTAGGCAAAGATTGAGGATTTAATTTCTAAACCTGCCTAATCCAAAGTAGATAGCTAGATCTAAGCCTGAGTTGGAGCTCTCAATGAAAGCACCAAAATGTTGACCCAAAAAATGGATAAACACTCCAGATTGAGTGTGAAAGCACTAACCCTATTTATCAAGGCAAATAAAATAGAAACACCAATAGTAAATCAAAGAAAAAGTAAAGAGACAAGAGATTTTTATGGTGGTTTGGCAGTTAACGAAGCCTACGTCCACTTTATAGCTTTTATTGATCAACTGCTATTGCAAGAGAGAGTTTGGATTACAATATGATTCTTCTTCTTTACGTTAGATCAAGCCACCATTGTTAGAGACAAAGGGAGGATCTTAGTTGTCTCTTAATGACTATTATGTGGGAGGAGAAGAATGAAGAAAGGATAGCAGAGCTTCGGCCGAGATCAGGTTAGGAACCCCCTTTCTATTGAAGGTAGGATGGTATTTATAGGATTTAGAGAGCACTTGAGTCGGAACCTTTGTACCATAAGCCTGTAGTTATCCATAGGAAGATGCACGAAAAGTTTGAAATGATTCTGAGCTAACTTTTTGGATCGGTACTGATCCAAAGAGTTGTGCAATTTTTGCACAACTTCTATGCAGTTGACTTCCCTACTTGCTTGTGAGGCTCTCCATATAATTTCATAGCTTGTTGACTTGTTTTGATGATGGTTCACCTATGGGTTTGACTAAACTGTAGTGTGAATCCGATAAGTCTTTACTTCTCAAACTCGGATGCTCGGATTGTTATCAAACTTGGTAGATAGGCTGAGTAGAGAGGTAGAAACATAACGCAAGTGGTTTGGTGGAACCGAAAGCCAATATTTTGGCCTTCCGGTCAGGTTTCGAGTCATTCTGGCTTAATCTGAATGTTCTAACTCCTTTTGAATTCTATTGGGTTAAAAACCCGGTTAACAGCCTGATATGAAACTGGTTTTGCATTAGTTCACAATATATTTCTTTTCTCAACATAAATTAGTCATCTAATGATTATTATTTCCAAAATTCTCTTAGGACAATTCATACCAGATCTCTTACATACAATTATTACATATAGTATTTTGACTCGCACAACCCATCAAGTCCTTGGCCTAGGAAATGTAGGGGTTTCTTATAAAATTCTGTATTGTATGGTTTTGTAAACTATTCTTTGGATGATATTAATTTTAATATTGTATACTACTATTAAGTACACATCTTATAGAAATAATTTAACTCAACTTCGCTCATCAGTAATTGTGCTTTGTCCAACAAAGCTCGATTACTTCTTATTAATACATCATTATGTACTATAGGGAGGAGTGACCTTTGAGATCGTATCTTTGTTCATATAAGGTACGCATGGAACTCTTTCTAATATACTCACCCATTCGATCAAATCGAATCAATTCTTCTGTATGTTATATTATTTACTTCCGTTTTATATTCTATGAGCTTATCATAGATTTATACATGCGTATAAAATATACATGTCCATGTCTATAATAACTCATCGATGAATATGACAAAGTACGTGGAACTATTTTGATACTAATAGAATTACGATTGCATACATCTATATGTATCAATCCGAAGAGTTCATCAAAACCTATGACTTTCCCACCAAATGGGTGCATAGCCCTTAATTGTTTGAGATATAATTATACAGTATCATATGATTGGCAATCATATAATAAAAATTATTTCTCAAAACTACGGCTTTGTCCATAATTCCAAAATAATTGTAAACATTTTTAGATACTTTTGTATTTTCCATTGCATTATGTTATGAAATGAAATACCACGTTATAGTTTTATTTCATAATGAATATTCATAATATTCACATTGAAATGTAACTATGTCTATTTTTCAGTCGACACCGAAAAATAGTCATTGTTTCATCTGTTTGTACCAAAATTGGGCACAACACCTTTCAGATGTGTTTGAAGAGATAAAATGAAGAATATAAATGAAAATGGAGGCAGATCTAACAAACACACCAAAAATAAACAAGAAAAACGCATAGAAACACACAGATTTAGAGTGGCTCGGCGTATGGCCTACGTCCACTATGAAATGATTGACTTTTATTAACTTTTGCTTGCTGGTTACAACGAATTACAACTGCAAAATTTGAATACAACAGCGATTTCGGCAGCGTCTGGACGTAGAAGAGCCAAAAAAGTCCCTTTTTTGTAGGTCCAGGGCTGCTATTTATAGGTGTAGGCTGCAAATATCTTGCTCAAATCTTGGAAGACCTCTTTTCTCACGTGAGTGGGCCCACACGATCGATCCCATGCTATTTGCACTAGATCCGTGATCGATATGAACGAATTTCGTATCAATCAATATCTCGTCCAACTGAGTCGAGATCGATCATGAACATTCTTGAGGATGTACGCAAGCCCCTGTGAAAATTTGGTGGCATTTGGACTTGTAGATTTTGAGTTATGATCGATGCAAGTTTGGCTTTTCGAAGGCTGTCGAAATCGTATCGATGCTATTCGTATCGATAGTTTCATATCGATAGTCCTGCACGTGATGTCTGATGACATGCCGCTTGCTTTTAGGATCGATCCACATTTCATATGCCGAACGATTGAGTCTATCCTATGGATGCGCCTCGTTTGTATCGACCCGGCTTGGCCTTGTTCGTATTGATCCAGCTTGGCTTTGTTCGTATCGATCCACTGCATCTTACTTCGTATTGACAGATAAACGATCTCTTCGTATCGATCACAGAGTAATTGATTTTGTATCGATGGGAGATGACGACTTCGTATCGACCTGTGGCCGATCGATACAAAGTATGTTTGAAAACTAGATCGATGCAAAATGGACTTCCGTGTTATCGCCGATGGATACGAAGTAGCGGTCGCTGATGGATACGAAGTGAGCTTTCTCACCGATGGATACGAAGAAGATCGACTTGGATGGATACAAAGCTAGATGGATACGAGTTGAGGTCCGAGGGTTGATGGATACGAACAGGATGGTGCAAGGTGATGGATACGAACAGGATGGATACGAGTTGAGGTCCGAGGGTTGATGGATACGAACAGGATGGTGCAAGGTGATGGATACGAACAGGATGGATACGAATTAAGCGTGTCTCATGCTTAACTTGATCGATCTGTAACTTGAGCGTACGAACTCAGATTGACTTGAAATTTGGAACGTTGGCTTCTACAGCTTTTTTTTGTCATGCCTTGTCAATTGTAGCTCGATCCGGATTCGGACTAAATTTGCCAGCATCCATAGCGAACCTATGTATAACCGATCTTCGGGACGAACTGTTCTTGGTTTCCAGTTAAGTTCTTGGTGTCACGGCCTTGCCAAAAGTTGGGATAACATTTGCCCCCCAAAGTACGTCTTGTGAGAACATGACGTGCTTTGAAAATCTGCGATCTCTTTTTTGACAGGGTTCTTTTCGATTCTTTGATTGGTTGTTGTCTTTTCGTCAAAAGACACAATCTTCGATTGATTTCCAGTAATAATGAATTATTAAAGGCCAATTGTTGTACTATGTACTGTTGTAACTAAGCGTTGGATGAAAATGTTGTTTGTTGTTGACATTGTCACTAGATGAGCATTCAATTCCTGTGAAATTTAAAAATTGGATGTTAGTCTGTCATACATGCACGTATGTTAACCTGACTCCCGTTAACGTTTGTACGCTCACGGGTCGTTGTCAGTTCTCTTTTATTGAATTCTTTATCGATCATCTCCTGAATCGATGTGAAATTCGAACTGTAACATAGCTTGATGGTTGTTTTAGCGTATCTGCTCGTATCGATCCTCTCCTGGATCGATGTGAAAAGTTGAAAGATTGTCTTTGTATCGATGGCGAACGACACGAATTAGTTGGTTTTTCAAATCATTTTGTATCGATGGCTATCGACATGAAATAACCAGTCCTTCGAAATTTCTTCATATCGATGGATGCGAACCCCTATGGTCATCAAAGTGATGGACACGAACTTGTCATTTCGTATCGATAGATGATTGATGGGTACGAACAGTTCAGTCAGTATTCATAGTATTGTTCGTGTTTCGTACCGATAGCTTGATGGTGACAAATGAGTGTGGCTTCAGATAAATGGTACATGGATCCGAATAGCTCTCTTTGTATCGACTGGAGGAGAAACTTGTTTAACCGGTCAAAACAACTTGGAGACGAATCGTTTCCCTTCATTTCTCGTGTCCATATAAATGCTTTTCGTACTTAGCCATTTTTCTCACTTGCTTATTTTCCTGCCTTGTTTTCGTATCGCTTCAAGTTAAAGAAAGGAAGAAACCCTATTCTCTTTTTCGAATCGAACTGATCCAACATCTATCCTCTCGAATCAACCTCTGGAAATAGGTAAATAGCAGACCATAATTAACCCTATCACGATGAGACTTGAATTCTCGTGTCACTCCATTTGAATTCGTGGCCGAATGTTGTGTAGAGGAGATGGTTGAATGCGAGGTTGAGGAAGGCTTGGGATGTTTTTGCATTTGATTGGAGAAGAAGGTGTTCGGAGGGATGCGAAAGATTTGGTAGATAGCGGTTCGGCCTTCATTTCGCATCGATGGATTGGAGAAGAAGATGTTTAATTTCGTATCGATTATAATGTGAAGTTTCGTATCGATCTCCACCCTATTATTTCGTATCGATTGAGGGTTCTCCAACTTCGTAATGGTCACTTCGAATCAATATTCAACAAAATTTTATCGAAACAAAAATGATGCCTTCCTGATCGATACGAAACTGAGTTGTTAGATGGGTACGAAATTAATGCTTTTCGATCGATATGATATGAATGTTTAATAACCGACATGAAATTGGCGCCTTCTCATCGATACGAAACGACTGGCTTGGATCGATACGAAGTGGTTGGCTTTGATCGATGCGAATTGAATACCTTGAAGGATACGAAGTGATTAATCTCAGTAGATATGAAATGATTGTAAAGATCGATACGAAATTAAGGTTTTTTCGATGAATGATCTATGTTTTTGAATTTGATGGATACGAAATTTCATGCACATTCCAACACTTGACTTCGGCGATCTTCTGCCTTGCATATTTTGGACTCGACCGTTTCGATACACATTTAACTGCCCTTCGAAGCTCATCGATGGAACTGTAACTTGACTGAATTTAATAAACTTTAAGTTGGATCGGTCTTTAAAGTCTGGATGGCACGGTTGTGACGGTCAGCGATGACGGTCACTCCAGTTGAATTCTAAAGTCTCGTCATTTGAAAATTTCTTAAATTTTGTAGAGTCTTTTAAGTATTACATAGCACCGCATTGCACAACACATTCATGCACTTCACACTGGAGACCACACAGGCATATTATCATCTAATGATGGTTTTTGATGAGTTGATTAGTTATGGAATCTACGAGTTCACAGTAGCAGGAGCCTTAAAGCTCGTCTTCTCCGATAATAGAGATGCCGGCCATTACAGCCGAGGTAATAGGTCCAACTCCGGATAAGCTGCCGGGAGTAACTTTTATCGCGAATCCACAAGATTTTATGCCTTCCAATGTATTTGAAGATATGTTGGGGTGAATATGCTTAAGGCACGGTCTATCATTAAATGACGTTTTGCTACCCAGACCTCCTCCAGAAGGATTCACAGCCTTTAATCGTCATTCGTGCACCGTAGGAACACTTCCCCCATTCAACCAGTATATTCGAGAAGTGTTGTCTTTCTTCAGAATCGCTCCATCACAATTACATCCAAATGGATATGCACTGTTGAATAGTCTATTCATCATCTTCATGGAACATCTTTTCCACCCCCCGACCCCAGAAGAAATCAGATACCTGGTTATGTTAAGAGTCGGGGAAACAGTCCTTCGTTCACATTTCTAGAGGCAGTTAGGAACTGCCAAGTGGTGGCCGGATCCTAGACCAGGCTCAGTTACTTTAAAACGGAGTGGTTCTACGTCTGATGCCCTCCAGGGTTTGCTATTCGATGGTTAGTCAGACGTAAGTGCTGTAATTTTTCCAGTAGTTAATGGGATGGTCATAATTGACGTTGAAACTAATATCTCCTTTCCTTTACAGCTACAATTCCGCGACACGAAGGTGCTCAGTTCAAAGAAATAGTACAGATTCTCCAAGAAGTGCCGAGCAAAATGAGAGATATGGACTCGGTGCTAACAGACAGAAACTTGAGGATTGTCAGGCTAATCGATCGAAAGCAAAGCATAAGACTGGAGGGAATGCTTAGGGCAGCTTCGACGAGATGGGTGAAGCGTAAAGAGCCAGGGGTTGTAATAGCCGAGGAGGGCGATGAAGAAAATACGCCCACTGACGATGAACCCGTAGCCGGGCCTTATGACAATTTTCAGGGTTTAGAGGGAAGGAGAAAAGGCAAGGCAGTAGCACACAAGCATCATAAATCTTCGAGATGGAAATCCGTAGTTGTGCCCCTGCTAGCCTCCGGTGTTATAATTTTGGAGGCTCCTCCCTTGCAAGTAGAGAATCCTTTCGAAAGGCTCGCTGATATACCAATTCCAAACTATGTGTCGCTTCAACACGACACCGGGTTGGAAGGGCTTCAAAGTGTCTTAGATTTAAGCGAGCCACTTCCTTCAAGTGTGACCGACATATCCGTTTGGTCGCGGGGTTTAACACATGCATACACTTCATGGCACTACACGATTTCCAATCACAAGCTATTCACTTCTAAAGATCACTAACTCTGTTTTTCTTTTATTCTACAGATACAATGACTAGGCAAGATTCTATGCTTGGAAGCCTCCGTTCAGCACGCCAATCATCGAGTTCATACTATGAGTCTCGTAGAAGGGAAGCTGATAGAGACCGCGATCGCGGTTATTAGTCAAGAACATTATGAGAGAGAGAGGGGTAGAGATAGAGAATAAAGATATCGCTCCCAATCACGCTCTCCACCTCCTCGAGCTCCAACACCACCCTCCGGTCATGGGAAACAATCCTTAGAGCCTCCACGTTAAAAACCATCTTCTCAAGCTCCCAGGCCTGATTCACAACGCCATAGAACTGAGAGTGAAACTCCCATAGTCATTGAACAAGCCATTACCAAGCCCACTAGGGAAGGAGCAATCAGAATCGCCCACTTGAAAAAAGACTTCCCTAACATCTGTTTCGATGGATTCATCTTTCCCCGGCATTTAAAGATAATTCCAGCTGAGGTGGAGCAGACTATGCATGATTACATCCACGACATATATACCTAGTACCGAGAGTGGATGAAAACTACCGGCAAAGCATCAGCGGTGGCCTTTGAGCGGGCAAAAGTAATTGAGAAGCTAGAAACCGACCTCACCCAAAAGGACCGTATAATCCAAGTGCTAAATAATGAAGACGAGTTTTCTCACAAATCTTAAATAGAGGCCACCAAGAAAGCTGACAAGGCAAACCAATCCATGGAAAGGATGCGACAAACGCATATTGCATTGGTCGAGGAGATGGGCCACCGAAACACTGTTGTCACAGCTGAAAGGGATACTGCGTTCAAGGAACTTAACGAGCTTAAAGCTAAGTTTTCTGAAATCGTCAAGGAAAAGGATGACGCAAACAAAGCAGCCCAGGAGGCGTGTGAACAAGCTGTAGTGCTCCGGGACGAAAAGGATGCAGCCGTACTTAAAGTTTGAGAGGCTGAGGCCAAGGTTGAGGAGGAAGTTAAGATGGCAGAGGCTAGGTTAGAGGCTGATATTGAAGATCTTCTGATTACGTACAATGCCAGAGTACTGAAGTACATGGATCTAACCTGGCTCGACAATTATCCAACACACCTGTATAACGCTTAGGGCCGGTTGGTGGAGGATGAGAAAACTGAACGACAAGCGGAATCGGTTGATGAGTTCGAGCTTGAGAACCGGGTGTTGAGTGAAGATGAACAGAAAGTTCTCCACGATATGATGATCTCATATGAAAAGGAGAAACTTGGCACTCAACACTCGGAGGTTGGAGAAGGCTCTAGTGTCGAGCACCATGATATAAGTTCTAAAACTCTTGTGCCAACTCAGCCTGAGTCCACATCTGCGGTTGATCGTTAGCCCGTTCTTGCTTATAACTTGGATCCAACGTAGTTATCTCCAACTCACGAGCAAGTCTCTAAAGCTGTTCCACCACCCGCGAGCCAAACTGAGGAAGGTACTCTGAACAGCTTTTATGCTTGTTCAAAATCAGAAGCGTTACTTGAAATAATTACTAATAGTCCTTCCTTTGTTTTTATCCAGTGATCAGAGCCACATCGGTCATGCCTTCTGCAACTCAAGAATCACATCATGCGTAGGAGGCCATCATAACAGAAGCGACCACCACAACGACCACGACACCAATTGACGGAGCACAGGGAAGCACACTTACTTTCGATGAACAGATGATGGAGGAACTTCTCGGTCATCACAGTGACCCCTTTGCCGATTTGCCGTTTGTTATGGGTGGAAGCGCACCAATGACTAGTTCTTCAGCCCCAACTGCGGGCGTCCCTGGCGATGTGCAAACACTTCACGAAGAGGAGATTATAGCCGAAATCAACGTTGAGATGGAGGCAGCTGCGCGGGGCAGTGGCTTTGGAGGTGGAATGGCGGGACCTGGCCCAGCCCCCTTGTGGTTGATCTCCCCGGGAGGAACGGTCGTTGATACTAGTGCCTCCTCCGCCTGCTAACATTGATCCTATCCCTCCGACTCTGCCTTCGGGAAGCATTCCTGTTCGCTTGAGTTCGGAGGAGGAAGTTGATATAATTCCCCCAACTGGAGATCGGCCGCCAAAAGGCAAGGTTCGAAAAGGAAACCAAGCGGCGAATCCAGTGGGTCGACGCCGAAGAAGAAGCCTAGAAAGAAGAAAGAATAGACATGTCTCTTTGGCTCATTTTTGGTAGATTGACAAGAATCTACTTTTTTTTTCTTTATGTAGGCCGTGTATAGATGCGGGTTCGGTCCTCGCTAGTAGGACTTTTGGTATAGTTTTGTACTTACTTTTTTCTTCCAAAGAATAATTGAAATAAAATTTCATTTTGTCTTCAGCTCAATTTTTGTTCATTTGTTAAAGTGCTTCAGCGTTTGAATTTTCATTCAACACACTAGTAGAGTTTTAACCTTTAAATCGGACCCGGGTTTAGTTGCTAAGTTCCAGAGTCATGGTTTTGGGTCGCGATCGAGCGCTAAGTCGAATTCTGATATTGCATTGTCTCAAATAGTGGCTGGCACTTAAGTTTTGCCCCCTATTCCGGGAAGAAATTAAAAAGAAATTGGTTAACAATCGTCGATTGCCTTTGATATACCAGGCTTAACTTTGCTGAAGCAAAATTGAAACAAGGCGAGTTCAGGTGGTCGAATCACACTTGCTCGTCTGTTGGTGATCGCATCTACACTCCGGGGATTGCACCTGTAGATCGGTGGTCTGTCACACCTGCACAAGGTTTTGAACCATGTCCGCGCTCCGAGGACTTAAGTTATTTTATGGGCGGTCAATTACACTCGTCTGATATTCAGAACTTTGTTCGCACTCTAGGGACTTAGATCAATTCGTGAGTGGTCAGTCACACCCGGTTTACGTATATACTCCAATCCACACTCCGGGGATTTAGAGTTATTCGATGTTGGTACTCCAGTTCACACTCTGGGAATATGGAGTTATTTAATGTTTATACTCCGATTCGCACTTTGGGAATTCAGAGTTAGTTGATGGGTGGTCAATTACATCCACTTGGTATTTATATTTATACTCCGGCTCGCACTCCGGGAGTCTGGAGTCAGCCGATAGACGGTCAGTCACATCTGTTTAGGCTTTAGGATTTTGTTTGCACTCCGGGAACGGTGAATCTACTAGGATCGTGGATGGTCGGCTCACATCCACCCTGAGTTAACAAGTGAGGTCGTTAGATGGACAGATCCATCCTCCCCGAACTTGGTCCGAATACGGGCGAAGTCGTTAGGTGGTCGGATCCACCCTCTCTGAAACCACATTTACAAGTTTATACTCTAGTTCGCACTCTGGGAATCTGGAGTTAGTTAGAGGATTGTCGTGTATCAATCCTTTTTTGGCTTCAGTGTGATAACTTGCCCCCGAGCTCGGGTTTCACTTAGTGAGTAACCGGTCGTATCACAGTTACTCCCTATTTGAATAAACCCCACCGTTGGGTGGAATTTAGATCTCCGTGCATAGTGATAGTTGTATGACACATTTCAAAAAATCACAGCTCTGGCTCAAAGAGATTGCATTTTATTACTAAAATAAGAAAATATGGCACAGTCAGTGGCCTTATTACAAATTCAAATTTCAAAATGCATAAACAAATTGTAAATGAAAAGTAGACTGAATAAATAAACAGAGCTTGTCATGTGTAGTGGCGACGAAGACTCTCGCTGTTCCAAGCTCTCGGTAGAGTGAGACTGTCAACGGTCGATAATTTGAATGTGCCATCTCCGAGCTTTCGTTCAATAGCATACGGCCCTTCCCAGGTTGGCTTCATATGTGAAGGGATCGGGTAAATTCTCTTAAGGACGAGATCACCGAGTTCAAAGGTTCGGGGTCGGACCTTGGCATTGTATAACCGGGCGAATCGACTTCGATATGCGGCTGCCCTCAAATCAGCCTCTTCACGCTTCTCATCCAATAAATCCAGAGATTCGGCAAGTAGTATAGCATTTGTCTTCAGATCATAATAGGTCATGTGATGAGAAGGTACTTCCATCTCGACTGGAATAACGGCTTCTGAACCGTAGGAAACAGAAAAAGGAGTGTGGCCAGTTGCAGATTTGTGGGTTGTTTGATAGGCCCATAGGGCCATAAGAAGTTCATCGACCCATTTGCCCCCGGCCTTTTCCAGTCGTTTCTTCAGAATAGACTTTATAACTTTATTAACAACTTCGACCTGTCCATTCACTTGAGGGTGTGCAACTGCGGAGAACTTCTTCTAAATGTGGAACCTTTGATAGAAATTCTTAAATTCAACACTATCGAATTGAGCTCCGTTGTCTGTGACGATGGTATATGGGAGACCAAATCGGTAGATGATGTTGCGCACTACAAAGTTGATCACTTTCTTTGTTGTGATTGTAGCAAGGGGTTCAGCTTCCGCTCACTTGGTAAAGTAATCAACTGCGATGGCGTACTTCCCACCACCTTTGGCTAGAGGTTAAGAGCCAATAATGTCAATGCCCCATACCGCAAACGGCCATGGACTGATCATCAGAGTTATTTCGGTAGGTGGGGCTCTTGGAATTAGAGCGTGCTTCTGACATCTGTCACATTTTCTAGCGTAATCCGATGCGTCGCAATTTACGGTCGGCCAATAGTATCCATATCGGAGCACTTTCTTGGCAAGAGCTTGCCCCTCGGTGTGATCGCCACATTCTCCTTTGTGAACATCATGCAATACTCGTTTGATCTCATCGTGGGCGATACACCGGAGTAAAGGGACAGAGTATCCTCTTCTATACATGACTCCATTCTGGATGGTGAACCGCGAAGCTTTTCGAAGAACTTGTCTCTTTTCACTCCTGCGCTCTGGCAGGGTCCCATGATTGAGATAATTTCTGAACGGAGTCATCCATGACCCCTTATCGGGAGTGACCTCAAATGCCCAATCCGTTTCCATCTGATTGATGCTCGAGGAAGATAATGTTTCCACGGGAACGATTCCCATTTGATGTGCCTCACCTGTACTAGCTAACTTTGCTAATGAGTCGGCTTTCTGATTGCGCTCTCGGGGTATACAATAAATGGCATAATAATCGAACTGATTCAATATCTCCTAGACCCGAGCTAGGTAAGCTGCCAGCCTTCAGTCTTTGGCCCGGTACTCCCCCCGAACTTGACATACGATCAATTGTGAATCACAATAAATCTCCATGGCGATGACTCATAAATCTCTAGCAAGCCTCAATCCGGCAGGCAGGGCTTCATATTCGGCTTCATTGTTGGTTGCACGAAAATCAAACTTTAAAGCGTAGCATATAGATCGACCTACCGGAGTTTCAAGTACAACCCCTGCACCTGAACAACGGTCATTTGATGCAACATCAGTATGCAGCTTCCAGATATACTTGGGAGATTCACTGTTTTTGGGCAAGTCCTCCAGAATAGTGAATTCAGCTATGAAATCTTCTAGGACTTGTCCCTAAATGGCTTATCTTGGAGTGTAAGTAATGTCAAACTGACTTAGCTTGATATTCCACTTAAGCAACCTTCCAAATGTCTCAGGCCGCGTAAGGACTTGTCGTAATGGCTGGTTGGTGTAGACAACGATGGGATGAGCCTGAAAATACGATCGGAGCTTTCTCAAGGCAATAACAAGACAATAAGCCAATTTTTCCAGCTTCGGATAATTTCTCTTTGCTCCGGTCAGTCGCTTGTTAATGTAATATACTGGCCGTTGAATCCGATCTTCCTCCCGAACTAGGGCAACACTGATAGCGTTCTCTAACACCGCCAAGTAAATATACAACCTTTCATGATCAATAGTCTTTGGCAGAATGGGTGGTGTGGAAAGATGTTGAACTAGTGCTCGGAATATGCCCTCACATTCCATAGTCCATTCAAAGTTTCGCTTCCCTTTTCTGATCAGGTCGAAGAAGGGAATGCATTTATCAGTGGATTTTGAGATGAACCTACTCAGCGCTGGTACTTTACCGTTGAGGATTTGAACCTGTTTTATAGTTCTTGGAGTCTCAAGATTTTTGATTGCCCAGATCTTCTCAGGATTAGCCTTGACCCTCAAGCATGACGATAAACCCAAGGAATTTTCCCGATGCGACCCCAAAGTGACATTTCAACGGGTTGAGCTTCATTCTATATTCTCGAAGGATATTAAACATTGACTCCAGGTCTTTGATATCATCAGTAGAGAATCACGACTTCACGGGCATGTCGTCCACGTATACCTCCATGGTTATTCCGATCTGGTTAGCAAACATTCGATTAACTAACCGTTGATAAGTTGCCCCAGCATTCTTGAGTCCGAAAGGCATAAATTTATAGTAGTAAAGTCCCATATTGGTTACGAAGCTGGTATGCTCCTGATGGGGCAAGTGCATGGGTATTTGACTGTAGCCAGAATACGCATCCATGAAGGATAAAAGCTCATGCCCAGCTGTTGAGTCTACGAGCTGATTGATCCGGGGAAGTGGAAAACTGTCTTTAGGGCAAGCTTTATTCAAGTCCGAGTATTCAAAACATGTTCTCCATTTCACATTTGGCTTTCGGACGAGTACAGGATTGGATACCCATTCTGGGTATAATGCATCTCGAATAGACCTATTCGATTTGAGTTTTTCTACTTCTTCCTTAATGGCGGCATATCTCTCTGGATCCATACCATGCATTTTTTGCTTGACCGGGACATGCCGCGGGTCAATATTCAATGCATGGCTCGCGACATCCGGCGATATCCCACACATGTCAGAGTGCGTCCAGGCAAACACGTCGAGGTTTGCCCGAAGAAATTCAACCAATTCCTCTTGCATTCGTTGGCTTAGCTGAGATCCAATCTTTATCATTTTAGAATCGTCATTATTGTCGATTGGAACATCGATCATTTGTTCGGCCGAGGAAGCTTGACTGTCTTTACTTTCGTCTTCACTTTCAATATCTCTCGGGTCAAGATCCCTTGGGAATTGGTTAGGGTATCCAGGCCTGGGCCCAGGCGTCAATTGTCAATTCTCAGCAAAGCGGACGCTGAGAGATTCCTCTACGCCCTTCCCTTTTTCTTTTCGCTGCGCCTCCCGCAGCTCAGCAACATAACAGGCTCGTCTAGCAGCCTAGTCTCCCTGAACAACTCCGACTCCATTGTCGGTAGGGAATTTTAAAGTCAGACACCAAGGGGCGATGGCAGCCCTGAACTCGGCTAGGGCTGGTCGGCCCAAAAAGGCATTGTATTGCGAATCTATATCCAATACAACGAACTGTAGTATCCGGACTCTCCAGCGTTCTGCAATTCCCAATTCCACTGGTAGCTCCACCATCCCAGTGGGTATTGTGGCACTTCCATTGAAGCCATGGATGCAGTATCGACAAGGCCTCAGATCCTTTGGTTCCATTTTCATCTAGTCATAGGCTCGTTTAAACAATATATTTATTGAACTTCCACTGTCCATTAGGATCCTCTTCATCCAAGTAGGACCTATTTGGGCTGAAATGACAAGTGGATCAATGGTTGGGGCTTCGACTCTGTTGGCATCCCAGTCTCGAAACATAATGTCATCAGTCATCGTTTTTTGTTGCTTGGCCGGAGCCCCATCTTCCAAATTACTACAACATTCAAAGCCCGCATGCCTGATAGAGCTGGCATACGACTCCATTTCCCTCCAGCTTCGGTCTGCTAGATGTGGACCACCACTGACAGTATTTATCACCAACCTCCCGCCCGTACGAGCGGGTTCCTCATGTCTTGTCTGATTTGGCATATGGTTTTGATTTGATGGGCCCGCACCTTCGGACTGCGGCGCCCGCACAAACTGCTCCAACTTTCTCTCACGTATCAACTTTTTAATGATATCCTGCAAATGACGGCATTCATTTGTGTTATGGCCATGGATCTCGTGGAATCTTCAAAACTTCCCTGTCTGGATCTGTTTCTCCGATGATTGTTTCGGAGCAGGTTTCTTATACTAATAAGTATTGCAGGTCTGTAAATACACATTTTCCAGCGACGTATTCAAAGGAGTGTAATTGTCAAACATAGGAGCCCTACGTCACGGCCCATGATTCTGATCCCGTTTCCTATTTTGGTTTCCATTGCCTTTCTGTTGATTCTGTTTATTTTGTATATTCAGTTGTACCTTTCCGGAACTCTCCCCGGTTTGTTTAACAACAATATTGCTCTGGATTCCTTCCACAACGGGCCCTGCGTCATCCTTCTTCCTAGACTGTTTTGCATCCTTCCTTCTCAAGAATTGGGATGCCTTGGAATAGAAACGGTCCAATGATGCAGGAGGTTTTTCGGCCAACCAATTTCCGAACTCAGAGTCGGGATCGATCCCCTTAGTCAGTGCCATCAGAATCGAGTTATCATTGGGGTTACTAATCTCATCACATGCAGCATGAAATCTCTCCAGATAACGTCTGAGTGTCTCTCCAGGAGCTTGAGTGACACTAGACAAAGTATTAACATCTTTCGGCCTTGCGACATTCATGTGAACTGCTCAATAAACTTTGTTGCCAACTGGTCAAATCAAGAGATAAATCGAGGTGGTAAATGGGTAAACCACATAGTTGATATGCTCCTAGGGAAATCGAGAAGCTTCGGCATTTAACCACATCATCAGCTCGTGCAACATTCATTAACCATTCGTACTTTAAGATATGCTGATTAGGATCAGAGCTCCCTTCATAAACGGGTAGAGTTGGCATCCTGAATCGCTGAGGTGGTTCAGCATAGAGTATATCATCAGTGAAAGGGGTATGACTCCAGGAGATTCCACAGTCGTCGTAAGTGAGACCCTGGCTTTCACGGATCATTTGATGAATCATCGTCGGGATGTCCGGCATCTGGACATTCTGAGCACGTTGGGCCAAGGTGTGGTCGGGTTCCACAATGCGAGGAGGGGCCGGTCGCGGTCGACGGTCCATGTATCGCCTCCTTGGTTCTATGTCTTCAGGGACATAAAGCTCAGGAGTATGGTTGCGTTGGCGGTGGGTTGGATCCGTTCGGTTCCGAGCATCAACTCCCAAATCAGTAGCAGTGGTAGTGCGGTTGTTGGTAAGGTGATATGGGGCAGCACCTTCTCGGGAGGAGGGTCCAGTCTGATGGCTGGTTGATGGGCCAACTCTCGGTTGCCTAAGATTCAATGTGTCTGATGCCCAGTGGCCTGTGTGTAACTTCCGTCTAGTCGTGGGCGCGTGGATCTGTGATTAAAGTCGGAAGAGGCTGAACTTTCGATGGATGAATAGTAAGCCTGATCCCTTTTGGATCTCCTTCGTCTCTGATGGTTTAGTTGATTGGTCGGCTCTGCATTGGCACACAGTTGTTGAGTAAGCTCTTGCATTAGCAATTGAAAATCTTCCCTGGTGACAAGGCCTTGTGGATCTAATAGTACGACAGCACTTTGATCGACATGAGGTAGTTGTATGGGGTTCTGTCTGTCCCGTCCTTCGGGGTCTGCGGCAGTTGAGGTAGTCCTAGTGTTAGCCATGATGGATAGCGAAGCTCTTTCCTAGACTTGATGCAAATCTGAATAGGATGGAAGAGCTTTAAACTTGAAATCTGGATCTTCTTCTTAGATTTATGCAATCCGATATCGATAGTAGATCCAACGACCAGGAGAGAAACTGGGTTTCTCTGAGTGAAAGCACCAAAGTGTTTGTACCAAAATTGGGCACAACACCTTTCGGATGTGTTTGAAGAGATAAAATGAAGAATATAAATGAAAAAGGAGACAGATCTAACAAACACACCAAAAATAAACAAGAAAAACGCACAGAAACACACAGATTTAGAGTGGTTTGGCGTATGGCCTACGTCCACTATGAAATGATTGACTTTTATTAACTTTTGCTTGCTGGTTACAACGAATTACAACAGTAAAACTTGAATAAAACAGTGATTTCGGCAGAGTCTGGACGTAGAAGAGCCTAAAAGTCCCTTTTCTGTAGGTCCAAGGCTGCTATTTATAGGTGTAGGCTGCAAATATCTCGCTTAGATCTCGGAAGACCTCTTCTCTCACATGAGTGGGCCCACACGGTTGTTCCCATGCTGTTTGCACTCGATCCGTGATCGATACGAACGAATTTCATATCGATCAATATCTCGTCCAACTGAGTCGAGATCGATCATGAACATTCTTGAGGATGTACGCAAGCCCCTGTGAAAATTTGGTGGCATTTGGACTTGTAGATTTTTGAGTTATGATAAATGCAAGTTTGGGTTTTTCGAAGGTTGTCGAAATCACATCGGTGTTGTTCATATCGATAGTTTCGTATCGATAGTCATGCACGTGATGTCTGATGACGTGCCGCTTGCTTTTAGGATCAATCCACATTTCATGCTGAACGATTGAGTCTTTCCTATGGATGTGCCTCATTCGTATCGACCTGGCTTGGCCTTGTTCGTATCGATCCAGCTTGGCTTTGTTCATATCGATCCACTGCATCTCACTTCGTATCGATAAATAAACGATCTCTTTGTATCGATCTCAGAGTAATCGATTTTGTATCGATGGGAGATGACGACTTCGTATCGACTTGTGGTCGATCGATACGAAGTATGTTTGAAAACTAGATCGATGCAAAATGGACTTCCGTGTTATCGCCGATGGATACGAAGTAGCGGTCGCTGATGGATACGAAGTGAGCTTTCTCACCGATGGATACGAAGAAGATCGACTTCGATGGATACGAAGCTAGATGGATACGAGTTGAAGTCCAAGGGTTGATGGATACGAATAGGACGGTGCAATGTGATGGATACGAACAGGATGGATACGAATTAAGCGTGTCTCATGCTTAACTTGATTGATCTGTAACTTGAGCGTACGAACTCGGATTGACTTGAAATTTGGAACGTTGGCTTCTACAGCTTTTTTTGACGTGCCTTGTCAATTGTAGCTTGATCCAGATTCAGACAAAATTTTCCAGCATCCATAGTGAACCTATGTATAACCTGTAACGACCCAGAATTTCTGATATTTGAAATTTGAATATTAATAAGTGAAATTAATAAGTCGAATAATTTATTTTTCGAATATCCGAATTTAATTGGATAATTAAATCGATAAATTAATAGTTGAAATTCCAGAAATAATTGAAAATTGGGTTTTATGTGATTGAAAATGATTTATAAAGTTATATTAAATCATATTGAAGTTATAGTGATGTTATAGAACTTTTAAAATTGAATTAAAAGTTAATCTGTGAAAATTGAATATTTTAATATTTAATCGACTGGTGAAATTAGCCATTTTTGGGATAGTCTCAGAATTGGACGAAACTTGTTCCATTGGATCCGTAATAGTTTGTTATTATCGGATTTCAATTTTCGTAGCAATCGGAGTTGTCGTGTGATCGTGGCAGCTCGTAACGCATCGAAACTGTTTTAATTTTAATTTGGCGAGTTAAAATAGTCATTTTTCAAAAAGTCTCGGATTTCGACGAAACTAGTTTCATCGGATCCTTAATGTGATACTATTGTAAGGTTTCAAATTTCATGTCAATCGGATGTACGGTTTGTCCGAGGTAAGCCAAAACGCATCGAAATCGGTTTAAATCGGTTTAATTTAAAATCGACCGTTTAATTCCGTAACTCGCACAGATGACCGAATTAGCTCCCGAAACATGTTCCATTGTGTTCGGAACGCGGGGTAAACCTTATGAACGCCAGGCGGCACGTGTAATTTGGAGATCGTTTGAAAAAGTTGTTTTAAAATGAATTTAATATTATTATATACATATCGTATATATAAAGCAAATACTTCCTCAAGTGAAGCCTTTTTTGAATTGCCAAAAATGTCCTTCGTCAAATTATTTTTGTTTGTATATGAAATAAGGGTATATTAGTCCTTGCCGTCTCCACCAAACTCCTGATTTAGTTCATGCCCTGTTCTCCCCACGTTCTCCCCACGCTCCCATTCCATCCTTACGAGCCTCAAAAAAAGGAAAGTGAATTAGGTCAAAAAGGAAAAAATTGAAGCCGATAATTCCGATTACTGATAACTTGCTTAATGGTAATCGGAATACTTTGAGAAAGATAGCTCTTGAGTTGAACTATGGTAGCAGAGGGTCTTCCAAATGTTTTACTCAGCTCTTATACTAGGTAAATTCTAAAACCCCAATTTTCGAATCATTAATACGTTGATATTCTATACTAGCGTTTTTGAATTTTGATGTATTTGTACTGAATTCGTGAAACTTTTGTTTATTATGTTTGTGTTTGGTTATTCGACTGTTTTGGCTTTTATGCTTGATTGCTTTTAGTTTTGATGAATTACTTGATTTAGTTCAGGTATATGACTGTATAATAAAACCTACTAATTTTGTTCAATTTACTTGGATTATTTTGGTCAAAAATTTGTTTTTTTTGTTATTAACAAGTTGCTTGACTATGTTGTATATGCCCTCCTTTTCTCCTTTTCTGATTCAAAGTTTTCCATGCCATGGAATTATGATAGAAAAAAAGTGATCAAAAACTAACTTTTTTAATTTTTCAGTTTATGGTTCATCTTTTTATGTAAATTAAGTTCGCTCCTTTAAGTGTAAGTTGCAGTAGGTGGTTTTTTGAGAGTGGAAAATGGTATATTCACAATAGATTACATCAACAAAAGAATTTATGAAATTGAGTTTATTATTCACAATGAGTATTAAGAGGAAGATGACAGTGAGACAAGAGTTAGTATTGAGTATATTAGCTCTCATGTTGAATGTGAAATGTAGGTTATATATTCCAAAACATAAGGTCGTATATCTACTATGGGTCTCATATTAGTTTCTTTCTACTTTGAATCATTATATTAGTATGTAGATATTTATTTAAATATTTTATGATTAAAGGTTGGTCCTCTTTCCTTTTCATTTCAAACCATACATCTTCATATTTAGGACTTGAATCATATTATAAAGTTGCTGCAATTCATGAACTTTGCCAGTTCACTATTATAATGTATAAGACATTCTGGAAAAATGGATGGTTTACCCAACATTTAAGATGATTTTACATTATTGCATAAATTGTTTAGCTTAAGGTTTTACAACTTGCATTGTATTGAATAGACTTTATTCATGATTGATACTACTACTCACAAGATCCGAAACAATGTTTACTCATATTATTATAATTTTCTTGGTTGAACCTTGCTTCCCCTTAAACTGAGTATCGTGTGTTATCTGTATCCCTAAAATCGAAAAAAATATTATTACTATTATTATTTGACTTTTCATTATAAGCGGTTTGTCTTTAGAAAATTGTTTACGTTCAAAATTTTCTTAAATAATATTTGCTCTTCATTTGAGTTTGCACAACCAGTGAACTATTGACTGAGCTTGCATATTTATTCGGCTCTGTAGCTGCAAATGCAATACCTGTTCAAGTTTTTCTAAGAGTGTAAGTTATGCATGTCTTGTATATGTTTCAGTGTATGTACTAATTCTTTTTATGTCAAATTTATTTTCGAATGATGATAAAAATGTCAACTACAGGGCCTTTATGCAGATATCAGAGGGATATTCTCATAACCTACATGCTACCTTCATAGATTTCCTTGAAAAATGCATTTATGTGAGCAGTAAACAAAATGTTTTGCCAACCATAGAATCTATTGATTCATTGATTAAATGTAAAAATAGGGACCACTGTTCGCTTACCTGTTAGTGGCATTATTAATGAAATGTAGTATGGAAAACTAAAACTTGCAGGACGTATGTGACGTAGTACTGTATTCAATTTGGTGATTTGTTTATATTTTAGTTTTCATTTTGCCTTTTTCTTAAAAGAAATATGTATAATGACTACTATATATGATTTGTTTCCGATAAGGGAGTTTAGAAGTTTGTAGTATATGTGGAACCGCCTTAGCACACGTCCTTTTGTTATGCATGATGGTGCTTGCTTTTCTATAGGTATTATCTTTTTTTAAGCTTACCTATTTATTGTTTTGTATAATAGGATATATAGAATATACTACAAACTCACCTTAGTGTATATGTTTGTAATTTTCTTAGTAATGAATGCAATTATTAGTTTTCAAATGGGATGCTACATATATATTTTGTTCCTTCACTACTTAATATGCTCGATTTAGTACATTCTAATATGTATGAATTATTACGCATAGTTATTTATAAAATGGCATCATTTTAGTTTTGTTCAAACAAGTTGAAATACATTGTTTCTTAGTGTAAGGTTATCCATTTCTACTCCATATGCTGCTGTTTTGCCTGTAAATAGGAATATTAATTAATATCTTTTTGCATGTACTGTTTTGTCAGTTCAAACAAAAGATTATGCCAGATTAATGCTAATTGTCTTTTATTTATTCTTTATGGATATGGAAAGTTATGTTGTTAATAAATGCATGTTCTTGATGGATATGGAAAGCCAATTGTTGACAAGATTAAGCATATTCAACTCGATAAGTCATCGTGATGGTTATATTGAAACTATATGTCTTCTCTTGGTTCACTAAATTTCTTCAAGATTTTGCTTTCATAATTAGTTTTCTCTACCTAGCCTAGGATTTTATTTTTGGGTTTTGTATTGTCACTACTAACTGCCAAAACATTAATCAAATTCTCCTTCAGTAAGTAATGATTGCTTAGTTTAATTTGCCTAATGTGCATATTTGTATATGTCTTCATATGTTTTACTTTATCACATAATTTATTTCTGAGGTTAGCGATTTCTGCCACTGAAAGATTTCTGCCACTGAAAGCAAACTAATTCATGCGAAGTCTTTACTTTCGACCATAATATTTGTAAGTGTATATTTATCAAAGAGACTAAGCAACACAATGCTTAATTTATTAATTTCATGTATTAGTATTCAATCCACTAAAGCTGACATGAGTATGTGGCTTATCAAAACCTTTGTTTACAAAATCTTAATTTCATGTATTATCAAAACCTTAAGATGCATTTTTCTTCCATTATCTGTTTGTTACTCGCTTTAGATGCATTACCCATTATCAATTTAGATATTTTGTAACTCTATCCACATTATTTAAATATTAATGACAAATTACTATGCCTACAATTCAACTTGAGTATAAAACTAATAAAAGATGTTTTATTAGACTATCACTTTGTTGGAGGATTAGGTGTCTACTATCATTCATTGATGAAAATGTGACAACAACCAAGTTAATTTCTAAAAGTTTTAAGTTACAGGTAATCTATTAACTAATCAAAACATTACTAATTTTCACAATGCGTTAGAAGTTTGTTTAATTAGGTTTAATCTATAACCAAATAAAATTATTTTGCAGACCTAATGTAAATCAATCTAGGCCTTTTGTATGTGAAAGCTTTTGAGAAAACCTTTTACGCAAGATTTCATGCAAAATAAAGGGAATTATATGAAGTTCTTGACATTGGAAGTTTGTGAATAACAAAGATGTTTAAGTCTTATTGCAAATCATACTATATCTTTAAACAGACTATTTTTATGTCGAGATGAACATTGGCCGACATCTACCTCAAAAGTACAGAAAAAGGGGTTGGGAGAAGTGCATCAAAGCAAAAGAAAGTTTGGTAATCACAGATTACTAGGCTATTTCCTTTCTCTTTTACTGATTCTACATAGTAGCCTGTCTTTCTTTCAACATTTTTCATCCGAGATAATAAAAAATTTCAGTGGTGTCAAGTAGGTGACTAGCAAAACAGTTAACCTAAATGACTTCATATGGTTTTCTATTTGCAATCATCTTAAAGTTGTATGTATATTTTTGGACTTTGGTAACATAAGTGTATATTTAATGTACTATATAATCGTTCTTGGGTTTCCTATTTTGTATTTGGCCTGTGATTTTGTCCATTTTATCGTATGTATTAGATCATTTATCAAAATTTATAAATAACATTGTCACCATGAACAAGTTGTTAAATACCAAGGTGTACATGCATGCACAACTGCACACTTTACCTCTAATTGACAATGTATTTTCACCAAATTCAGTGAGGTTGTTATAAATATATTATTGCTTTTATTTAGAAAAAAATTTCACCTCCACTAGATTCCTTAAACTGGGGCTCAAGAATTGTTAAAATTTGTTTTCTCCACCCTGTAGTGAGTGAATTTATTTTTGGGACAACTTTCAGTGTACCTTTCTTGAGATATTGATATACTATTTGATTACTTTCTTTCTTTCTTTTAATATTTTCTAAAATTAATTTAGTCTCATTGCATAAATAGTTGAGTTGTACCTTTATATACGCAAAAGCACACAAATTATGTATACTTTAAATTCATACTATAAGATAAAGATGTTATGATGACTATGGTTTAGATTATGGATTTTCACGAGTCTTCCTAATAAGACATTAAATTCTGAATCTTTGTTCAACAATGTATAATAATTTGAAATGAATGATCATCTTCAAACCTACAACCCAAATGGTAAAATTATTAGCTTCCTCCTTAACCAACTAAAAACTAAACATTATGGATTTTTAAGAGTTATATTGAATAAGACACTAAATTCTGAATCTCTATTCAATGCTGTATAATAGTTTTAATTGAATTATTATTTTAAAACCTATAACCCAACTGCTAAATTATTTGCTTCCTTAACCAACTAGAAATTAAATGTTTGCAATTATATTTTTTTCGTGATTAGTTGATATAAGCTTAACAAATTATTTGGTAGCCCGTTAAATTTGTACTACTCATTATTTTTCTACATAGTCCAAAGATTGCGAGTGAGAGAGTTTTGGGGAGAGAGAATCTACATGTACTTTATGGCTAAGCTTGCTTGGAGCTATTTTTGTCTAATATGATTTTTAACAATGGCAGTCTTTATTTTACAACTTTTTTAGGTCCTACCAAACATGTATATTACTTTCCCCAACTTGAGAATATATTGATTGATAACTTATTGTTAATATATAGTCACTGATTAATTTATATGTAACTACACGCATATTTCAAACTTAAAATTTTGTAGTAAGTAAAAATTAAGTAACGTACAGGCACATTATACATGTTAAACAACAATAGAGCAATTCTTATTATATTTATGAGGTTAACATTTAATTTATTTCATTGGAAGAATAAATTTTGGTCAATGTCCATGGTGTTTTTGATATAGTGTACTTGATTTGAAAATTCTATCTCCCATAATGCAGAAACATGGTTTCATATAAACAATTGAAGTATATAAAGAAATTGCTATATATTAAATCATGCCTTCATATATTGCTACTCACAGTATATGGCTTCACAAGAAACTATTATTGATGAAATTTTATGATTTTATGCCCATATATTTTCTTATGTTTCCTATGAGTTTGTGACTTGATTTTGTTTTCAATTTCTTTTGACATAACTATCTTGCTTTCAGTTTCATTATAAAGATGGATATAGGTTGTTTAATTATTGAAGAACATTAATTAAATTATGGTATTAATTAGATTAATTATGATTTTGAATGCGCTTATTAGGTAATGAAATATTTATCTTTTACTTCTTTGAAAACTGAATTCGCCAACGGTTGAATATGCAGATAACATTTGATATCGGGACTAAATCCATACCAATTTTAGTCTTCGTACTTTTAGTTTTTGAGATTTTTTGAAGCACTTCCTAAATTATTGTTATTAGCATGTTATTTACATGTTTAGGCATGATGAGGGTGCATTGTGATTAAGCATATGCTAATGGAAGGAAAATCGATGTAAATACCCTGAAGCATTCATCTCTAACTGCGAAAACTGAAGCTAGCGACCACAAGAATAAAAAAGAGGTAGCTACGACTGGATTGGAATGTGAGTAGGCTACAAGAAGATAAGCTTGATGGGATGAACTGAAGCCCTATGCTAAACCGGTGAGTGTTTGGTAGATTTTTGCTTATGTGTTGATCACTAAAGTTGTTATTTTACTACAAATTCAGAAACTGAACTGAAGACACTTGATTGACGAAACTGAGGATAGGGAACGAGATTGAACCATGGAGCTGAAGAAGGTGGTATCCACTGAGCAGTCTAATTACATGCAACCATAAAGCTAAAGTAAGCAGTATATATTGAATAGAAGTGAAGGTTTAAAAATGAACAGAAGAACAACTGAACATTATCTGGTAAAACTGAAAATGTCGAGCAGTTAACACAAGGATGACTGAGGAGTATAATTGCATAATTGGTCAAAGTGATAGGCCACATCAGTTGATAAACTGTAAACAAGAACTGGATCATCTAAACATCATAGTATTACTAGAACTGTGTCATACAGTGATTTGTTTGTCTTTATTTTGTTTATCCATTTTTTGTTCTTTTACTCTGTATATCATATGTTGAGCACACTGATGTATTCTTCCTTGGATGTGCTATCAGTAATAATATTCGGGAAGGACTATTGGCTCTTCATTTGTTACCATTCATTTTTCCAAGGTTCAACTAGCCTCTTTCAAAATACTTCTTTAGCTTAACAAAAACACATCTTTAATGTCTCTCAATGAACTGGGTTACTGTTAGAATAAATACTTGGAAGGATATTAGCTTTCTATCATATGGGAATATAAATTTAAAAACAATAATAAATGCATGAGAAGACTGATCTATAATCAGTAATAAATGCATGAGAAGACTAATTTATGATCATTACTTAGTCTATTTCTATCGTTCACTAGACCATTCCATATATGTGCATAACTATATTCATCGGTACAGTCTAATTAAGTATTTACACTACCTGACTTTCTATATGAACACTAAACTGCTCCAGATCTATTTTTCCCACATCCTAAAGAAACCATACTATGAAATAATCAACTATAATGTATGAGAGTTAATGCTAACCTCCCAACACCATATTAATGGTGACTTTATTTTCGTTCATGCATAAAACAAAATTTCTTAGCTTCTATTTTTATGTTTCAATTGCTACAAATGTTTTTAACCTCTTTTACCAACTCATGGATTTCAGTTCATGTGTCTTTGTGGTAACATGAATTAAAATAATACCTCATATAGCAGTAACAAGGCATCCTCCTCCATTTTTGCTACTACTGTCCAGCCTTGAATTACTTTTGCATTCTCAATTACTACCTTACTACATAGCGAAGCTTAATTTAAAATCATGGAATATGACTAATTGTAAAATGGTATAGTTGATCGTCAATTTAGTAAAATTGAAGATATCTAATCGATAATATTGAATCCACATAAAACCATAGTTAGAGATACTTGCTTTTTACATGATATTGATATATACAAAAAACAAAAAAGGACTGACTTTTCATGATTTGTACATGTACACGCATAAAAATCCAACATTACATACACGTCAAAGTCATTTGGTAAAATCCAAAAGCTCTTACAAATAGTGTTTTTTAATACTAATTCCTCCTACGCACGTGCCAAGGTACTCGTATATATATATATATATATATACACACACACATATATACACACACACACACACACGTGTAGAAATGAATGGCCAGAAATTTCGTATTTTCTTCCTCAATTATCTCCAAATCCGTGAAGAATTAGCAAAAGTCGTCAACTACAAACTTGTAGAGGAGCTCGAGAGCTTCAAATCCATACGGAGATGATCGAAAACGGAGCAATTCTGATTAGCCGGGATGATCGAAAACGGAGCTTCAAATCCAATGAGCTGTGCAGACCTATTGATAGTTAAATAACCGACTATCAATAATTACCTTGAAAGGGTATTTGTTGTGATTTTCTTGAATTTGAATGCCACACTTATTTTGAATAAGCGCTCACTATTCGGATTAGCCGGGAAAGGACCTTTGTGTCGTATAACCCATTCCAAATTTGTGATACGACGATATGGATCGTATTGAAGACCGGTGGTGAAGACCGGGTATTTGTGAAAATGATAGGATGACCTATCGATTGTCTCTGCACCGTTAGCTACGGTATAGAGATTTCCTTTGTGATGGGAAGTTTTATCGGGATTGTGAATACCCGGATTGCAAGGACTTCTTTGGAAGTGCCTTCGGTTCTGTTCGAACTCGGAACAGACTTGTATGGTTACATGTCTAACATTACATTTTGAGATGTAAAGCTGATTTCTTTCAAATACATTTCTGTTGGTGGCGGAGAATTTATTCTCTTAGCTTAACACCCTTCTCTGAGACGTACGAGCTCAAAGGTTATGTAGTTGAAGGATATCAGCGATATATTCCCAATTTGGTAATGTGGCATGCTGAGTGTTGTTGTGAAATGATCATTGTTTGATCATTTGTGATATGATCATTTGTTTGATCATTTATCTTTGTGATCATTACTTTGATCATTTGTTTGACCCAAAGCATAGCTTTTGTAAAAAGCGTAGCTTTGTGGACGAGACTTCGTCAGGGCCTCAACAACCCGGAAATGGTCGAAACAGGAATGTTGCGGCAAGGTTATGAGGGTCGCGCCCTTTAGGGTATGTCATTTCCTTCTGGAAAGGGGTGGTATCATGGTATGGAGCCCAGATACTTACTCATGTGGACACACTTTATTTATTATGTGTGATGATGTTACCGAGCGCTCGGATAAAGGTCCCAAAGGACCGGGGGATGGCATATTCGTGAGTTACCTAGTTACAGGGGTAACCCGGCTTTGTTGGCAGAGAGCAGTTTGTCTCTCGGAGCGTCCAGCCAGAGGCGTTTCCTTCGTGGCATAGGAAGTTCCTTAGCCTGACCATTTGTTGGCAAATCCATTTTCCAATATGAACCTTGTACGGTTTTAGTTGTAGAACCTGCCATTTACTTATGGTGGTTACCACTGTTTAGATGGTAGCTATAGTAGGCATACGATACTGGTCGTATGTTGGCTAAGATTAATATTATACTTTCGAAATGTTTTCTGCACTATGCACTAATAATAATAATCCAATGATTTGCGTAGTAAGCATATTTGACTATCATAAGAAGAAATCTCCTCCAATTCTGCGTTTGCATTGTGTGTGTGGCGGGAGGTCTTATGGTAGTCTCATTTTCCAAAAGCATTGCGGGTTTCATTGTTAAAATTCTATTGTTGTGTTTTAAAGATAAACTGTTTTAGTTCTCACACCAGTCACCATGACTGACCTGGAGTTTATTGTTTCCTTCCTAAACTCTGGGTGCCCATCATTTTCCACACGGGCAGTCTAGAGTCAGGTTATCAGGTCATTTTGGATTCAGGAGATGCTTTGGAGCTTAGTGGCGAGCTGGATGGCGAGACGTATCATCTATACTATGTATTATTCCGCTGTGTATTCTGTATGAGGACAAGTTTATATAACTGTCCAGTGTTGTATTGTTGCTGTAAACTCTGATGATGATGTAATGTATAAAATGATATAGTTCTTTGATTTAAAGATTATTCATTTATCTATTATATGTTGTTCCGTTGCGAATGTGAGATTCTGTTTCTGTTTCTTTGTTTTTCTGTTGTTTCTTCTTTCTTTTTCTTCTGTCTTCTTCTACCTCTTCTTTTTCTCCATAACAATTCGGTTTTTCGGCATTCGATTGCTCGACAGTTGATACAGTGAATGTATTAATGTCGATTTTCGAGCGACGAAAAATCGCAATCGTTACATAACCGATCTTCGGGACGGACTGTTCTTGGTTTCCAGTTAAGTTCTTGGTGTCACGGCCTTGCCAAAAGGCAGGATAACATCATCAATAATGTTCGACATGCTTTATGAAAACAATTTTGTAACTGGATGCAATCAATAAGTGTTATATGGCATGCTTCTACTATTATTGCCATTTTTATAATAGTATACTGAATTTGGAGGTCCATTATTCACTTAATATGGATAATTTAGTTCATATATTGTAACTAGTTTACAATGGAGAGTTCTTTGATCAAATATCTTGAACTCAAAGAAATAAATCTCAAAAAGAACAATTTTCTATATGAAAATATATTTCGAAATAGAAATCGTATTTCTTATTACAATGTTAAGTATCAATTATTATTATTACAATTCTCGTTTTCGATGTTTCTTTAGAAAGTAGAAATGACTGTTCTCTCTCTTCATCCCAACTATACCTTAAATCACATCTACTCTTGTACATTCGTTTTTCTTTCTAAATGGTCGAACCATTCAAAAGAATACCCTTACTACAATATCATAATGTACACTTTACAAAAGCATACTCCATCATCCTTAACATTTAAGGATATCTAATATGTTACACTTTGCATAAACTGATCAAACTAACATTTAAGTGATCGAGTTCTTAGATCTATCTTGTAGGTTTGTTCTAGTGTTACATTTAACCTAATACGATATTTATTGCGATCAATCAAATTGAATACTCGATTTCATAATACAGTTTATTTGTTTGCTTTGAATGAACTAATTTCATCGAAGCATCATACATTATGAGTTATGGTCGTTCACTTCACCATATTCGCTTATATGATAGTATATGGAACAAATATCCATAGTCTTGTATTGCTTTTGAGTTCGAAACTCATAAAATGTTGTAAACATGGTCTCGACCAAATAAGCACGTGAGAGAAGTAATTACGAACGTATTAAGTAGTTGTAAATTAAGCGTCTGCATGGGTGTAGAAAACATTAACATGTAAGAAGTATTTATTAATGAGTTTGTGTGTATTATATTTCTATTTGTCAATCTCTAATTCGTTTCAATTTGTATATTTTAATTGGTAAACGTTTTACCAATCATATTAAATGCACAAAGTTATCACTGTAGATTGTTATAACATTATTTAGCATACTTTCTTACAATATTATAGTGGCTAAATGCTATCATTTCAGTTTTCTAATAAGGCTCACACTAGTCATTTATGTTTCTCCAAACCCTACGATGAAACATAGAAGTCTTTCAACTTAACTAGTGGGTATTAGGATTCGTCTGTCTTGGGATTTTGACCTTGAATTTGCTCAACAAACCATAACCCCACAAACGATGGATAGCTCCTTATCGATTGTATCACATACAACTCCTAACCCATGGTTCATTTCCTAATCTCATTTCGATCTTGAGTTTGCTCAATAAATCAAAAGAGATTATTCACTCGTACCTACCATATCGCGATGGTCTAAGTATAGTATATGTACCTTGAGTTTGCTCAACAAATACGTATAGTTTTCTTACCTCATCTATTCAATATTTTAAATATACTACACATAACATCCCTAGCTTGAGTTTGCTCAACAACTAAGGAGTATGCAAGTAATTTATTAATATATATAAGGTAGAGGATAACATTATATTGAAGATTCATAATCTTCAATATATTATATTAAGTGACATCAACTTATAGAATAATGTATTTCTTATGAAATACCCTCGTGATTCATGTGTTGGTCACATTAAAAATCATGGTATACAAACATTTACATATGTTTATCCCTTAAGTCTTTTTGGGTTTCTTTAAAGTTCCATCTTTAATTTATACATTCATATCATACAAGTTTTATTATTATATAACTTTTATATTTCATATTACTTATATAATAGTCTTATTTATAATATTATATTAATTAAATATTATTTAATGAATTTTAATTAATTAGTTCTTTAATTAATTTTATATCAGTATTCCAAATAAAACATTTATATTGGACATGTCTACTATAACCTTTATAGTAATACCTATATATCATATATACATACATGATATAACCTTTATAGTATAACACATATATCTTATATATGTGTATTTTTATTTAGTTAATTAACCTTCAATTAATTTAATTAATTAAATAATTTTAACTAAATTATATTAATTTTGAAAATTTATCTTATACACATATATGTATACTTATGTTATCTTAAACACTTTAAAATAACATAACATATATCAATATATAAGACATGCATATAAGTATTAACTAATTAACTTATTTAATTTATTTATTTTATTAATCTTATTAATAAATTTTAGATTTAAAAATTAATATTTAACTATTTTCAAACATTTTGAAAATTTCATTACCTTTTCAATATTTTTAAAATTTAAGTTATATTATTACGTTTTATAATACACATGTTTTATTTTACATTTAACTTTTAAATTTAAAATCTTGTCCTAATTTTCAAAACTATATTAAAAGTTAGTCCAAAGCCCAATTCATATTGGGCATTTTCTATTAGGGCCAACCTTCAGGATTACTTCACCTTTTAGGCAAGGCTGGTAACTATGTAGGGCATGATACTTGATTACCAAATTCAATTCCTAGATATTACCTTTCTAGACACCGTATTATGTGGGCAAACTTAATTAGTTAGCTCTAACATGACTAATTTAGATCGCGTAGGCTATTGAGCTCTGATACCATTAAAGGAGCCAGACTAGCCCGCAGCGGAGTTATCGGATCTTTATTGGCCTATGAAGTCTAAATTCATTTAGAACTTTTCTAAGTTTCTGTTAAATAAAACCAATATTTTCTTTTATTCCATAAGTAAAAGGAGTTTTAAATTTAATTTGAATTCAAATACATAATAATGAATGTATCAAATACATTCATCTTTACTACTAATAATGAAAGTTCCGCGAACTAATTTCAACCGTGTCTTTTTGAAAAGACAAAAATACCCTTATACCTTTTTACGCCCGCACCCAAGCAGTCATCCCTCCCACCGCATTCGTTCCTTATCCTCCCATTCTCCCTCAACCAATTTCTTTTCCTCCCTAAATTCAACTACGGTCTCGAATTCATCCGATCTCCAAAAATCGCTTTCTCCCGCTTGCGACTCACTGATGCCAACATCCCCATAGAAATTCCATCCGCGTCTAGCGATTTGATGGCCGCTAGAGATATCCTATCACTATCTTCTTTGAATTGAAGGTATATTTCTTTATTTTTGGTTTTCCTTGATCTGTGATGTGAATGGTGAACATACATTAATTTTTATTCTGCTCTGATTTATGAATCTACAACGTTGATTTTTGATTCGCCTGATTTTTTATTCCTAAATCGTTACACTGCGATTAGGGTTAGTTTATTAAACTTTGATTTTCGATTTTCAGGTAAGCATTCGATGTTTTCATTAACTCCTCTGGATTTTTTTGTTTCCTACTATATTGATATTTCCTATTGCCGATTCAAACTTAGTTCACTAATCCGATGCACTCATTTTGTTCGTAGAATACAATACACATTTGTTGTTCGTATGGTTTTTTTGCAAATTTAATTATTTTAATCGTATGGTTGTTCGTATGATGCCTAAATCCTTTTGTTGCTTGGTGCCGAACATTTTTCCTCAATTAAATGTTTGACCCCTTGATTTTTTGCTTCGCATTTTGTTGCTCAGTTTAATTAAAATCAATAAATATGTTAATGCCTAAGAGATATTTCTGAATTAATCCCCAATATGACCGTTGATGCTTTTTCAATGTATAAAATTTTCCAGTACACATTGATCATTGAAAACAATGCCTCTGGTATTTAGTTTGTTTAAGGTGTGCAATGCATTCGACATGACTTTCCAAAGCAAAAGGTTATCCCTAAAAGAGTCTAAGTTACTCCATAGCTTTTAAGTCCATGGAAAGGTGGGTGCTCGATCAAATGCCTGAATCAGGTTGCAAACCCCTGCAGTTGAGTGTAGCCCTTTAGGCAGATTCCAAATCACCAAAGCAGTGCTGGTAGGAATTGTTTTTGTTGAAAATGTTCCATAGTTGCCTGAGAGCATAGGAGCTTGAGTGTGGTAGAAGAATGGGACCATGATATATGTAATTGAATGCCTTTGCATTTTCAGGGATTCCAGATTGGGACTTTTGGTCATGTGTAACAAAAGAGTTGAGAATCATTACCTTGCAAGACCATGGTGAATGCCAGAATGAAGAGTTATTATCAGCAGAAGGAATAATTTGAATTTATGGTAAGAAAGTGCCCCTCAACTTGATGATGTTTCTTCAAAGCCAGCTTGAGTTTTGAGGTGTGTCCATCCTCCAAATATCTTTATTTTTCACGTAGTGATTTTTGAGCCATTTCACAAGCAAATTTCAAAATTTTTATTGTTCATTCATTTTCATTGGGATGTATATAGTCAGAGGAATACATAACAATCTGATATGAGTCTAGAAAATTTTGTTTTATTAAGAGAAAATATGGATTTAATAGTAGCATTCCTTGAAGAAAACTCATACATATTTGGCAAGTATGCATTATACATTTCCATACAAGATTACTAGATATCTTCATTTAAGAAGTACAATATGATCACCAGATATCTAATGTACAATCCTCTCCAAATATTACTGGATAAAAAAAAGGGGTATTCCAGGTGAGATAACTGGGCTGCAGCAAAAGTTCATGCTGCTCAACCATTACTGCATGTATATTTATCCTTACTATTTCCATTATCGTTTATTTTGTGTCCTATAGGAAAAGTCTTTCACTGACTTTTTTTTATGTTGCTATAACTATTTCCCACATGTATTTGGATAATTTGAATCTACTTTGTGTTAACTATTTCCCATAGATTGATGGACGCCTGCTTTGAAATTATCTTCTTTGTGTTAACTTTTTTTAACTATGAAATATGATTTTGGTCCATAAAAATTATGTCCTTAAGATTGTGCATCGTTTATGCAGACCTTTGAGAAACAAGTATTAAAACCAATCTAATAAAATTTGATTGCAAGATTCATTTGTAGATTTTAAAATTGTTGCAAAGTTAGTGTTCTTCTTAGGTGCAGTAGAAAAATAAAATAAATCAGACTGTTATAAACTATTCGTTTGCACAGAGTTGTTGGAGGAAAATATTATTTTGGCTAAAAGAATAATGGACCTTTTTATGTGAATCAAGTTAGTGTAGGTTGAATTACCAAACTAACCTTTAATATATTTTAGTTTATTGTTGCTTTTTCCGATCAGTTGCAGCTAATTTTGATGAAACAATTTTGAACAAAAAACACTCAAAAAAACACAAAATTGTAAAAAATCCAATAAATTCATATCCACTTCTTCGGAACAAAGAAACTTCACCATTTGTACAATATAACTCATTTTTTGACATAAGAGTGGAATTTCAGCAAGCTGTAGGCTTGGGTGAGTGGAGCACCGATCATTTGGTTAATTAACAGCATCATTATACTATAGCTAATTTGAACCTTGGAAACCAATCCAAGTATGCTATATTTAACAATATAACTCATTTCAGTTTGAATTATATGAAAAGCTGTATGGTTATCATTAAAGAATACTTTTACCCCTGTTTGACTAATTGAACGTGTAAATCAACTTTAATCTGTATGACATACTGGATGTACCTATATATTTATAGTAGAACACAGTTCAACTATATGCATTTTTACCAAGGACGTCGTTAGACCTAACTAATTCAAATTAAATTTTTGTTGTTACCTCTACACTACTGTTTATATAACATCTGAATGACCAATTCACTGCTACATTGTTTTTGCTTTATTTTAGATTTTTTACAGGATTGTTATGCATGACTTAATTTTAGAAATATTGTTGGCGTTGTGTAGCTATTCCCATACATAAAGTATTATTTATACCGACTATAATGAGCCATAAAATAAAAATTATAATGTTACTACTCAAGCTTCAAATGTTTATCTATCGATGTAAAGGGAGCTAACTTTAAACTAACTAATCATTTATATTTCTATATCACCAGAGGATTTTTTAATGACATTATCTCTCAAAAATAAATTTCAGGGTTGAGCATGGTGTAAATTAAAATAAATAAAAAATCATTGGGTTTTTTTAGCTTGGTGTAATATATTTCAGGATTGCAAATTACCATTAATAACTTGATATAGTTCTTTGTTGCTATTAATGGGAAATACTTTGTTGCTGCAGTGAAGCCAAAAAGTTGCAAGGAAATTCCCAGAGGATACTATTCTTGACAGAAATGAAAGTATTACTAACAATGAACACATGCTGATTCAGGTATTAGTGTACTTGCAATTTTATCTAACATTTCAAATTTAAGATTGTTATTGTTGTTTTATGAGTTTGTATTTTGTCTCGCTAGAAAGCTTGCTTCCATTATGTATTACTATGTTTGGCAGCACCATGACTGTCAAATTGGTAATAGTCGTCATCGGATTTTGGATGGCAAACTTTTTTTAAAATAAATCTTGCATTCACCTACTTATATATATATATATATATATATATATATATAAGATAATACTCCTTAATCAATGATATTATAAGAAATTGCAAAGAACACATAAAATTGCATTTGGTTAAATTAGGAAATAAATATAATTTTTATTTGAAAATAAACTTTAAATACTATTTTAAAAATTACAACAACAAATTAAAGTCTTTAGTCCCAAAAGGCTTTAATTTATTTTAGAAAATACAACAACAACACACCCCTTGGATGCAAAGTTATGCGTACAAGAGAAAGAAGTGAAGTGCTGTCGAAATTAAAGCATTTAGTCCCAAAATGTTTCAATTTGTTTTAGACAGAAGTGAGGTGTTGTACACATTTTTACAAAGCTGTTTGGACATCAGCAAACAAGGCAACCAAATATCTTTCATTCATCGAAAACAGCTATAATTGTTTTAACGTACATCCTTTTTACACTCGACTATATAATATATGAGTTGGGATTAAAAACTGTAGGATAGTACTTACATTTGATACATCTACTGATACATGCATTAAAAAAGATATTTATTTGTAACTGAAAACAAAAAAAAATATTTACAAACTTACGCATGGATTATTAGCTTAATTTTTTTTTTCACATAAATATATAATCACTACAATACTTTACGTAAAATGACAACATTTTGTTCAATAACACACTAATTGGAATAAAAACTTTTGAACTGAACATAAGTGGTATTATTTGTAGAATAGCTTGAAATTTGAGAGATTATTAAGTATATTTTTCTACGCCAATTTTAACTACTACTGTATGCTAAAAAATTGAAAATACTTTTGAAGTAGGATCTATAAACATTATTATATATAAATATATTTTCTTACCAGGAATGGTTATGTTATTATTTCAAATTTAGTAAATACCATAGTTTACTTAACAATTAAGTATTTTTTTGATCATTTTTGTACATACATTAGTTTTTACACAATAATGGTTTATAATATTTACTTCTTCCAAAATTAAACAAAGTAAATGTTCTATTTTTAGGGTCAAATAATTTCAATCTTGAATCTGTGCATTTCACTACCAAACTATGGAAGTTAATCAACTTTCCGAATCAAAACCACGTAGAAGTCCTAGAATAATTGAAAAAGCTCAACTTCAAGCAATGGAAGCCGACGAAGTTGTTCACTTAAAAAGGACAACGAATACCAATAGAATTCAACACAACCCAATGGAATCAAACTACAGTTATCAGTTACCACCCCGTAGAAGTCCAAGAATCCTTGAAAGAAACCAACGTCAAGCAGGAACATCTAATCAATCACCATCTTTGATACTTCGTAGAAGCCCTAGAATCATTGAGAAAGCTAAAAAACAAGCATTATTAGATGCTCAAATCAAGGCAGAAAGAAAAAGACAACGTCGATCTGAATTAAATGCAGAACAAAGGGCTCAAGAATTAGAGCGTCGTAACATTTATCAAAGAACGAAAAGAAATACAATGATAGAAGCTGAAAAAGAAGCAAAAAGAAAGCAAATTCGCTCTAATTATCATATTAGAAAATCCAGAAGATGTGAAGAAAATATCAACGATTACGAATCACAAACAAGCAAAGATAGTTCCTTTTCTTTACCTTGCACTCGAAATATAGAAGGTATTACTAAGAAAACCATTTACTATAATTCTTTATTATATATATATTATATATATATATAATATATATTAAATATATATATAATATATATTAAATATAATAAAAAATATATTTGAATTTCATGTTAATAAATACTTATAAATTTTATTTATCAATAATTTGTGTAGATCAACATATCGATGGGTCAGTGAACAATGAAGATGAACAAAACATTAATACACCATCTTTTGAAAAAAGAGACAACATAAATAGAAACACGATACATAGAGTTACTCAACCATGTCGAAGTGCTACAACAAGACATAATTGTGCAAGAAACTTTATAGATCATTCTGGTTTTCAAAGATTCCATTTGCCACAATCAAGAATATGCAGACATTGTCAAGCAAAACTCTTTCACCGAGAATCAAATAACTTTTGCTATCTAAATGGAAAAATCATTTTACAATCAATTTCTTCACCCGATGAGATCTTCAATTTGTACAATGACCAATCAAATGAAGGAAGAGAATTCGGAAAAAACATACGAGCTTATAACCACATGTTTGCATTTACATCGATGGGAGTTCATGTTGATGAGAACTTGGCTACCGGTAAAGATGGAGTATACACATTTCGAGCTCAAGGAAGTATCTATCATAAAATAGGCAATTTAGTACCTACATCTGATAATCGTCCAAGATTTCTACAACTTTATATTTACGATACAGAGAACGAAATTGATAACCGATTGGCTGAAAATAATACTTTGAGTCGAGATATCGTAGAGAAATTACAAAAAACTCTTAGTACACATAATAGATTTGCAGTTGTACTTCGACAACTTGGACAAAAACCAAATATCCAACAATGTAAATTGGTCATAAAAGAACAATCTTCAAATCAAAAACAATATACTCTCCCAACTTCTTCACAAGTTGCTGGAATTTGGGTAGAAGGAGCTGAAAATGAAGAAATCCATGAAAGAGATATTGTAGTTGAGACAAACTATGGACAACTCATAACTGTTCCAAAAACAGCTGGTTATTATGATCCATTGCAATACCCACTTTTATTACCATATGGAAGTTACGGATGGGATATAAATAGTCAGGATGAAAATGGCAATAAATTTTCATGTCGTGAGTATTATGCTAATATTCTACATGTATATACAATTTAATATATAACACGTTTTATATATTTATATTTTTTACTTCTTAATATTCATCAATATGTAATGTTCTTTTATAGATTCGAGAAAATGATAAATTGCTTTTTCTTCGAGGTGGATGATTGTTTCGACAATACGTGGTTGATAACTATGTTAAGATAGATACCAGCAGGCTAAGATGGTATAGGAGTAATCAAAAAACCATCAGAGCCGAAATGTATCAAGGATTACAAGATGCTTTAAACGTTGGGGAAAATGATGCAAGTGCGTAGTTTGTGAATTTGAAAACCCGCTCTTATATTAAGTACATTTTTATACCTTTACGTAATTAAATTTCATATTTACGAAGTTTTTAACAAATTCTCTTATTTAGGTAATGTTGGAACACGAACAATACTACCTTCTTCTTATATTGGTTGTCCACGTGATATGTATCAACGATATCAAGATGCAATGGCTTTAGTAAATAAGTATGGCAAACCCGATTTATTCATTACAATGACATGCAATCCACTTTAGGATGAAATTGTTTGCGAATTGCTACTCGGTCAAGACCCTTAAGACAGACCGGATTTGACGACCAGGATATTTCGTGCAAAATACGAGGAATTAGAAAAAGATATTTTTACTGAAGGAGTACTTGGAAAAGTAGCTGCTTATGTCCATGTGATTGAATTTCAAAAAAGAGGTTTACCACATGTTCATATGCTAATTATCTTCAAAGATGAAGACAAATTGACTAACCCAGATGAATATGATGAAATTGTTAGAGCAGAAATACCCGATTCTAACGAAGAATCAGAATTACATGTGGCAGTAATGAAGTGGATGATTCATGGACCTTGTGGTACTCAAAATCGAAATTGTCCTTACATGAAAAATGGTAGTTGCAAAAGAGAGTATCCAAAACAATTTTCAAATGTGACTATTCAAGGCACAGATTCATACCTAATTTACAGAAGACGCGATACTGGAAAATCTATTCCTATTGATAGAAATGAAAAGTTGATGGTAGATAACAAATGGGTTGTACCTTACAATCCTTGGTTACTACGCAAATATAATTGTCACATTAATGTAGAGATATATAGTAGTATAAAAAGCGTTAAATATCTTTACAAGTATGTCTACAAAGGTCCAGACCGCGTTTCAATGCAAGTTCGACCTGGACCTAACTATGATGAGATACAACAATTTATAGATGCAAGGTGGTTTCTGCTCCAGAAGCATTATGGAAGATTTTTAGGTTCTCTCTTAGCAAGATAAATCCATCAGTTGAACATCTTCAAATACATCTTCCAAATAAACAAAGTGTTATGTTTTCCAATGATCAAACCATCAATGAAGTTTTGGCTGATGAAAGCAACCTACACACATTGCTGACAGAGTTTTTCTATACAAATTCAATTGATGAACAAGCAAGGAAAATTTTATATCGTGAATTTCCAGAGCACTATTGTTGGATTAAAAATGAAAAAAAATGGAAAAGAAGAGTATCTAATGTAAGGGTGATTGGTATAATATACACAGTCCTACCTACGAAAGGAGAACGTTTTTTCTTAAGAATACTTTTGAATCATATTAGAGGACCGACTTCTTTTAATGATTTACTTACAATTGACGAAGTTAGAAGTCGAACATTTAAAGAAGCTACTGAGAAAAGAGGGCTTTTAGAAAACGATAATAGCATTAAAGAATGTTTGACTGAAGCCTCAACTACAAAGATGCCAGTTTCTTTAAGAGCATTATTTGTTACTATCTTGGTTTTCTGCAATCCATCAGGTGTGCGAAGGTTATGGGATGAGTTTTTCGATCATATGGTAGAAGATTACCGAAATTCAAGTATTACTAACCAAATGCTTCTAACAAATCACCTTTTGAAAGATTTAGACATGTTACTTCTCCAACACAATAAAAGCACAACGGATTATGATTTTCCAAATATCTCAAGAACATATGATTGTGATGAATGTGATAAAATTTCAGAGCTAATAGAAGAAGAGTTAGCGATTCCTATTTCCGAGGATGATTTACGGCTATTGAAAAATTGAATGAAGAACAATTGAAGGCCTACAATGCAATTATGAATGCAATTGTAAAAAAAGAAAAATGTTTGTTTTTTATAGATGGTCCTGGAGGGATGGGAAAAACATATTTATACTGTGCTATTCTATCAACGATTAGAAAAGATGGTGGTATTGCAATTGCAACAGCTACATCTGGTATCGCTGCAACTATACTACATGGTGGAAGAACTGCACATTCAAGATTTAAACTTCCATTACAACCAAAAGCGACATCAACATGCTCAATAAGCAAACAATCTAAATTAGCAAAACTTTTAAAACAATCAACTGTTCTTATGTGGGATGAAGCTACAATGGTACATCGTTATGCTTTTGAGGCATTTGATAGAACTATGAGAGATATAATGGATGTAGATGAACCATTCGGAGGTAAAATCCTTATTATGGGAGGAGATTTTTGACAAGTATTACCAGTTGTGCCTAAAGCTACAAGAAATGAAGCGATTAATGCATGCATCATTAAATCACTTTTATGGGAAAAATTTAATATTTTGCATTTAAAGAAAAACATGCGAGCAGCAAATGATATCGCATATTCAAAATTTCTAATTCAAATTGGAGATGGTACCGAACCTTCAATCAATAAAGAAATGATTCAACTACCAACAAATATGGTCATAACATCAAAAAATGATGTTCATCCACTGTCAAAGTTGATAGATACAATTTTTCCCAACTTATCAAAAAATGCATTTGACAAAGAGTACATAGTTAATAGAGCATTAATTACACCACTAAATGAATATGTCGACAAGCTCAATGAACATGTACTCAATATTTTTCCTGGAAATGAAATCATTTACTATTCATGTGATGCAGTAGAAGACGATGCTCGCAATTTATACCAACAAGAATTCTAAACTCAATCACTCCTGGCGGGCTACCTCCACATTGTTTAAATTGAAGCTTGGAGCACCGATAATGTTGTTAAGAAATTTGAATTCGAAAATTAGATTATGCAATGGAACGAGGCTTATATGTAAACAACTCAATAAGAATTGCATTGATGCTGAAATCATCGCCGGACATTATGTTGGTACCAGAGTTTTCATTCCAAGAATCCCACTAAAGCCACCTGAAAATTTGAATTTACCATTTGTATTAATACGGAAACAATTTCCAATTCGTTTGTGTTTTGCCTTCACTATAATTTAAGGCACAAGGGCAAACAATAAAAAATACTGGTATTTTTCTACTTGAGCATGTTTTTGGTCATGGACAACTATATGTGGCACTTTCACGAGGAGTTTCAAGCGCTAATACCAAGGTGTTGGTAGAAAAGGGACATGTTGTTGGACGAATCAGAACTTTCACTAAAAATGTTGTCTACAAAGAGGTTTTATTAACTGGCTAGGAATAAAGGTACTTAATTTAATCTTCATCTATATACATCATCAAATTTCTAAGGTACATCCTCGCTGTATTTACCTCTTCTTTTATGCTACCTACAGGTGAATCTATAGTATATGGAATAGAGAAATTTCATTTAAACATTTCCACAGTTTCTAGGATTTTCTGTGCCTATTGAATCTATAGTATATGTAATGGAGAAGTTGTGGGCATGTCATCAACTTTCCTTTCTAATTACAGTAAAAGGATCACATGATTACAGTAAAATGTTTTATCTTCATTGTTTTAGATACTCTTACGGGGACCTTATTGAATTTTATCATTAATTGCTTCTTATATTGGATCCTCTAAACATGTGTTTTCAAAATTTTTTAATAGAGATAATATATTTTAAGCCATTGCTGTTTTAACTTCATTAATAGCAACCAATTGCTAAGTTGCCTAGCAGAATTTTAAAATAGTGAAAAACCCCTCAATTGCTGAGTTGCCCCCTGTCGGAAAAATAATTCAAAATTACTCCCACGCGGTTGCACCACTTGGTGCATTCAGTCCACCATGCAATGCCACTGCGTGGTGGATAGAAAATTTGGAAAAAAAAGAAGTAAAACATAAATTAAGCAAAAAAAAAATTAAAAGGGGTATTTTTGTCATGAAAGTTTTTGTGAATACAGAGGGCAACTCAGTATGTATCACAAGGAAAATTGTTCATTGTATATATATATATATATATATATGCTAATATATCAACCCAATGACATAATGCCAAAAGATACAGTGGAAACAAATCAATTTCCCAACGACAAGAATGCTGGGTTTGTCCCTAATAACCAGGTCAAAGTCCGAACATTTCTTTCTATTCGTATCTTTAAAAGTTTATGATTAAATGCATTTGTACTTATTTATTTATTGCTTCCAACTTTGCTCATACTATCAAGCACATCATGGGTAATTTTAATATAAATTGTCCTTTCCTTTCTGTTCCATATGGTAAACTTTATTATAATTACACCAGTGCACAACTGATATTTGTTGTGAAACCTTGCTTGGTTGAATATTATATATAAGTTAGATTTTAACTCTTTTTTGTACCCATCTCTTTACAACTTTAAATGGTGCTCCACTTAAAATATGAACATAAATGGTACTTAGAATCTTCTTGGAATCAAATAGAAAATGAAAGCAGTAATAGAAATATATTGGCAGTACATTTGTTGGTATCCAATATCGTTTGTTGTTTGTAAAGTGTAATTATATGCCTAAAATTCGTATGTTAAATCACTGTTAACCAAAGTGTAAACTCTAAATATATTTTCAAATGCAGTACATTTGTAGACTTATAATACAGTTGAGGGATCACTTATAAAGATAATAAAGGAGGAATAAATAAAGCTGAGATGGTGTAATTTTAATATAAATTGTGAAGAGTTAATGTAAGCCTACATACATAGAATGATAGAAGTAACATTGAGCCAATGCTATATTATATAGGTCAGTGAGTAATGTCAGCCTTGAGTTATATTACAAATTCTTCATTTCTCATGTGATGTGCTGTTGCTTTTCTCCTTCACAGTTGACTACTACTCCCTTTCCACAAGGTGGTTATCTAAATTAGAGGAAGTTTGTGGCATAAATAACTTATCTGTTTCAATTCAATCGGTAGGTAGTCACCAGCGATGCTTACAAGTTAAAGTTGTGGATGGCGCCTTATCATTTTTAGTTATATTCCATGTTTGTTTCTATACTAAATAGTGTTCCTAACCTGTGCTCTTCTTCATATTTTAATTGGTTTCACTAATGATTGTTATGCTTTTATTTACCTTGACAGACCACTACCACTTCCGCCAAACCAATCAAGTTCTTACTTTGGTTCTACTACTGTAAGTATTTATTCTACACACATTCACTTTTATTACAGTTACACTACCTACTCTTACTGTTTTATGAAAATATGCAAAAGACCCATATTTCTTTCTATTCGTATCTTTAAAAGTTTATGATTAAACGCATTTGTACTGTAAGTATTTCCTTAGCATAGGTTGCATGTTTTATTGCATTTATGGAAAATAACAAAAGTACAATGAATTAAACAATCATTTTAGTCTTACCTATCTAAGAAGGAAAGCATTTATAATTAGAGGATTCTGTCTTTATGTCTCAAAAACTTCAGCTAATAATAAATGGTTATATAATGAAAAGGATAAGCCAAACAAATGGAAATGACCCATGCAACAAAACAAAGAATCAAATGAATGGATGGCCAGTTTGTTTTTTTGAAGACAGATTAGACTAGAGGGAATATATCCATGTATATATTTAATAAGGATGGTGCCAGCAAAGGAAAATAATGCATGAAAATGCAAACAAACAGCACATCATGCATGTGTTAGGACAAAATGTGACCTTGCAACGTGGATATGCCATTCCAGTTGCCCATAATCATTTTTTTTTCTATTCTTTTTTGTTCAGTTGCATTGTTTAGTTCAAAAAATACAAGGCAACTGAACATTTATATTATATTACTATGTTAACCACCAACCAACTCCTGATTACATGTATTTCCAGGCCAGGCCCATGGATTTCTATGTCCTAACCCAAACTGTAAAATTGTAATCCATTGGTTATGTTCCTAGGATGATAGCCCAGTCCGTTCAGGAGCTTAATAGCATCTCATTTTCCATAAAATGCAATAAAACACGCAACCAACATTAACCTGGTAGATGGAAACACGCAACCAACATGTCTATCAGTTTTTCTTTTCCTTTCCTTTCCTATCTTCTGGATTGTATATATTATTGTACAAAATATCAGAATTCCATTTCAAAGATACTGACATAGTATTGGGGTTAGCTAAAAGTCTGATATTTATGGTTTTTTTATCCATATACCTGTCAACAGTCGTACAATTTTAATTCATTCCACTAGAAGAGGCATAATAGACTTTACATCACTAAATTAATGTTGATTTGGTATGGCAGATCTGAAAAAGACTGCGTCTTAAAACTGCTGCTCTTGATGATGGTAAGTAGCACACCGGAGCACCAGACATGGAATAGCCAGGATTGAAAAACATAAATGGAAAGCAATAATGAAATCTGGGCATTTGAAGGTATTAATGCAGTTCAGTCTGGGCTTTTGAAGTTTCCCGCAACAAAGAAATATAAGCTTTCTAACTTTGCTAACAATGAAATCAGGGCATTCTAACTTGAGTCTGGAGCTTGCGTCTGAAGCATGAATACATCGTGGTATGCTTAATGCATAGGTCAGAGACGTGTATATTTCTAGAGTGTTTGAGATGAGTGGCATAGGTATACTCTCTTTAGAATTTGAAGTGTCAAATAGTGATGTACACCTAAGTAACACATCTAGCATGTTGGTATGCTCTCTTTGCTGTGTTGATTTGTTGTATATTTATTATTGCATTCGAGTTTAAGAAGATAAGATTTATTAAATATTGTTTAGATGGTTTGAGTCAATTATGTGATATGCCTTAATACTGTTATGTGGCAGCATAAGGTTTAACAAAGTAGAAGAAATCAAAATCTTGAGAAGCCGAATAGGCTAAAGTGGCAAAGAATGAAGAAAGGAGGATGACAAGTAGTGGTGACTGGCCTTTCATGCTTGCAAATAATATTTTGAAAGTCTCTGGAGTTTTTGTGATATAGAAATTGTCTATTATTATATTTATTTATAGATGAAAATTTTGGGCTGAAGTGTAGATTATGACAGTACAAAGCATAAGTCATGAATGGTAACAAATTGATTGATAAATAATTTTGAATCTTTTATTTTGATGCATGAATCTTCGAGAAGTATTTCAAAATCTGAACGTTGGTTTCATATTTTTAGCTGAATGTGAAAACATAGTGATTCTTTATTGGTGGAGTATTAATTAGTCTTTTTCACGTACAGATTCATTCTATACATCTTGAATTGGTTTAAAACTGCTATTTATATATATATATATATTTCAGTTTCCATGTCTTTTTTTGGTCACTAATTTTGTTATCAATTGTTTTTTTCATTGTACAACTACAACTCACCTTGGTTTACTAAACATTGATGACAGAACATTCAACACAAGGCAATGTTCACCTTACGTGGATAAATAGAAAACAATCACAGCCGTTTGCTTTGAATCTTAGCCATATATATAGTAACCAACTTAAAAAATAAATGTTATATCGGCATGTGAATTGTTGCCTAAAAACACACCGTTATGAATTTGATTCGTACATAATAAAATTTAGTCCATCGGGTATAAAAAAAGAATATTATACAAACTTCATGATGTAAGGGCATAAGCCCGATTTCTCTTGAATCTTGATGTCCTGGATATGTTGTGTGATTTGTTGGATATCATGTACTTTGTTTCTTCTGTGTTCTTCCAAGCACCAGTAAACATACCACAATTTTTCTTCAACAGACGTATGTAGATGACGTTAATAACTTTGTGAATATTTTACATGGCAATATTAATTTTGACGTCAACGTTACTACATCAGTCCGGAATAAGCATTAAAAACAAATACAAAAAGAATAGTTCCAGCATCTTGCAACTAGAAGGATTGAGAGAAACAAAATTTTGTATGGTCGAGGGTCTATAAAGTCAAAAATTTATATGGCAATACATCGCAAATGTGTAAGATGCAAAATAATTTATAGACATTGTAAGCTTCATATGTCTCTAATTGCCTATTTTAGGACAAGAGCTTTTCCTTTTCGATTTAATTGCTTCATATGATGCCATCACCTCTTTGAATTTTGCCTCTACAGCCTCTACATATAAAAACATAACAAAGGTGTTGAAGGTTAGGATCTTGATGACTTTGGTTTCAATTTATTAAAAAAAAGTATTTCTCCATATTGTTTACAATTTATTAGTACATATGATGGTAAAAGTTTACTGTGCCAAAAACTAAATGGTACCAAATCAATTATGGTTTGTGCGTGTGCGTTTGATACATGTTTACTGTTTTGATATATCACTGTACATAGAAAATGTTATTGGCATTTTAGTGCGTAACAGTTTGATATATAGCCGGATGTCGGTTTTTGTACTTAATGTTTGAAAAGATTTTTTTCCAATAAAAATAATAATAAAGCTTTCAAAAGGGGTTGAAGCACTAGGTCAATACCATTATCACTTATAATAAAGCTTTCAAAAGGGGTTGAACCACTAGGTCAATACCATTATTGTTATCCCACCTTTTGGTAAAGCTGAGATACCCAAAACTGACTAAAAATCGATAATAACTAGTCATGAATATCCACTATGCATTTGCAGGATAACCATGGAGATCGATGAATTTTGTCCGAGTCCGGATCGAGCTACAACTGACAAGACATGACAAGCAAAGCCATAAAAGCCAATGCTCCAAGTTTCAGGTTAATCAGAGTTCGTATGAGTGAGATATGATCAATACAAGTTAGGTAAAATGTGTTGTTCGTATCCATCAGGAACAACCTGTTCGAATCGATCAGATTTGTATCCATCATGTTTGCGTAGTTCGAATCCATCAGGTTTTCCCGTGTCCATATGTTCGAATCGATGACGTTCGCATCGATCAATCCCTGCCGCTTCACATCCATCGGTGCACCCTACTTCGAGTCGGTCGGTCTCGTACCCATAAGCCTTAGTTCGTATCAAATCCATAAGAGGAAGGGGGCTTGGTCGAATCCATCGGGAAATCCATCAGATGTTCTCGATTTCGTATCCAACTGACATCGATGGATTCGGGCAACATCTCTAATACGAGTAAGGCGAAGTTTAAGGGGAGACACGGTCGACTCGGAGTAAAAGGTGGATCAACGCGAGGGATGCGCGCCACGTCGCTACGAAACCACGTGCTTTATCGATGCGAAGGCGATCGATATGAAACCCCGGGTTCGAACAGAGCAGTACTCCGAGGAACGTCACCTCGTATCGATCATATCTCACAAACCGTTGATCCAAATGCAACGAAATTTTCACAAGAGCTTACGCATGAGGTAAAGATTGTCTCTGCCAAGTTTCAGCTCGATTGGAGCATTTTCTGATCGATACGAAATAGTTTCGAATCGATCACAGATCGAGTCGAAACTTGGTGGGGTCGGTCGCGTGGGTCTACTCATGTGCCAGAAGAAGTCTTCCCAAGTTTGAGCGCGATCTCAGCCTCCTACGCTTATAAATAGCCCCCTGAAGCCTGTAGAAAAGGGATCTTTTTGGCCATCCAACGTCCGGACTCTGCCGGAATTAATTCTACGCTTCAATACAATCATTTTACTCGAAATCCTTCATTGTAACTGTTGTAATCATCTGTAACCAGCAAGGATAATCAATAAAAGATAAAACTTTGAAGTGGACGTAGGCCTGAGATAGCCGAACCACTATAAATTGTGTGTTCCTGTTCATTATTTCTGGATTGATATTTGTTGCTAGCTCAGATCTGAGATTTGTGTTTGAATATTGCTGATTTGTATTCATACACTGGTGCTTTCACAATACTTGGGGTTTGTGACCATTTTTGGCGCAAACACTTTGGTGCTTTCACTGAGAAGGACTAGCACCCGCTACACCAGATTCAAAATTTAGATTTGAAAGTTTGAAGGATTCAGATTGACTCGATAATGACTCGACAAACAAGACAAAGAGCTGAGAGAAGCCAACAGGGAGGAAGTTAAGAGGCATCCTCTGGTGCTGGAGACGGGCAAGCTTCGATTTACATCACCAGAGATGAAATAGAAGCTATAGCAAATTCATTGCAAGAGAGGATGATGAAGACTCAGCAAGAGATGCTGCAGAATTTCTTTGAACAGATGAGAGCAGCAAATATGCAAAACCTTGGACCAACTATAGCAACTGCAAGTGCTGAACAGGGAGTTAGGATTGCAGAAACTAACAGAGATCAAGCTCAAGGTCAGAATGCGGGACCAGAAGGCGATCAACAAGGACTTGGGGGCAGACCCTCTGGGTCCGATACTGGAAGACCGATGGTAGGGGCTCAACAGGCTAGAGCCAATGCTAATGACAACGGGCCACACGAAGAGTACGTGCCAGAATACCCTTGTAGACCAAGAGGGCAACCCCAGGATAGAGATGAAAAGATGGCCGGATTAGTGCGACGACTCATGAGAGGAGGATTGTCTAGCGGAGGGTTGGAAGAAGTCAGTCGGAGTCCGTTCACTCCGAATATCAGGAATGCAAGGAACCCTCCAAAGTTCAAACTTCCTATGCTGGGTCCTTATGACGGGAAGTCAGACCCAACAATGCATATTACTCGATACATTAGGCACATGGAAGTGTTGGGGGCATCCGACGAAGTGATGGCTCGATGCTTCCCTCTATACTTGTCAGATTTGGCTGCACTTTGGTTCAGGCAATTAGAAACTGGATCGATCAGAACATGGGGCGAGCTTGTAGATTGCTTCATGAGACAGTTTAGGGTCCACGTGATGCGACCCAAGAGTGTGATGACTTTGGCATCGATAAAACAAAGGACCGGAGAGTCCATAAAGAATTTTCTGCTACGATTTAATGCAACGGTGGCTTCTGTAGATCGCCCGGATCCATTAATGATTTTGATGGCGGCAGTGGCGGGAGTTGGAGAAGGCACCGAATTCAAAGATTCTTTAACAAGAGACCCACCGCAAGATCTTGGAGAGTTTTACCATGAAGCTGAAAGATTCATTCGACTAGAAGAATCACGAGCCGAGAGGTAGGAAATAAACGTTGTACAAGGCGAAGGAACCGCCAGGGAATAGCCCAAGGCGGACAAAGGAAAGAGAAAGCAGGATGACGCACATGTTGGTCCTGATAAACCGAAGAAATTCCGAGTGCCCAGATTCAGGCAATACACAGATTTGGCGGCAAGCCTGGAACGAATTTACACAGAAACTCGGGGGCAACTCTCCTTTCAAAAACCACCCAGGAGAGATCCTACAGAGCGGGAGCGTAGAACCGGAAAATACTGCCTATTCCATGAGCTGGATGGGCACACAACCGACGAGTGCCGCCACCTAAAGGATGAGGTGGAAGAACATGCCAGGAGTGGTAGATTGCCACAATATGTTAGAGAACGGGCAGCGACGGTAAGGCTTGAACAACTACCGCCTCCACCTAACTGAAACGATCCTGGATCGGGATCACGACTCGTCATCAACTGATTAAGATGGCATGGGCCAAGTTCAGGATTTGAACTGCGGTCAAATAATTTCATTAGATTTGTTTCCGAAATAAACGACTACTCCACTTACTCATGTACGGGAACCAGAGAGATCCCTAGGCATGCTCTGAGAGGCGATGTTTAGTTTTTTCCTGATGTTTGAGATTGAACATCTAGGACTTGAATTTAATAAATAAACTTGAATTTCTTGAAATAAACATTTGACCGGAGAGTTGAAGGATGAGTATTAAATACCAATATAAAAATGATCGCTTTATGACCCTACCCGGAGAGACAGGGTCCGGAGTGCAAGAAGTGAGTAGCTTCGCCGGAGAGCGACAGGATCGACTCACTTAACGCTGTTTCCCCTTCACCGAAGAGTGACAGGATGGGATCTAGCAGGAGCCCAGAGAGGCGACGATCGGTCCAGAACGACCAAGACATCGCTTTACGCCCTAACTGGGGCCAGAGTGCAAGGGGTAGAAAGCAACGCCGGAGTGCAATAGGATCTTTCTATTCAATCGCCGAGTCTGGGATGGGCTTAGCAAGGGTCCGGAGTAACCGTTGGTTGTCCGGAGAGACTACGGAGTTTCATTCTTAACTTCCACAGGGAGAAGTGGATAATGATTTGGCTTCGAACAGCCATGAACTCGATTGAAAATACCATAAGATTTGAATAAAACATGAACTCACTACATTCAATTTGAGACTGAACAAAACACACCTTTTACCAAAAGGCATGTTTTGGGGGCAAAATGTTATCCCACCTTTTGGTAAAGATGAGATACCCAAAACTGACTAAAAATCGATAATAACTAGTCATGAATATCCACTATGCATTGCAGGATAACCATGGAGATCGATGAATTTTGTCCGAATCCGGATCGGGCTACAACTAACAAGACATGACAAGCAAAGCCATAAAAGCCAGTGCTCCAAGTTTCAGGTTAATCAGAGTTCGTATGAGTGAGATATGATCAATACAAGTTAGGTAAAATGTGTTGTTCGTATCCATCAGGAACAACCTGTTCGAATCGATCAGATTCGTATCCATCATGTTTGCGTAGTTCGAATCCATCAGGTTTTCCTGTGTCCATATATTTGAATCGATGATGTTCGCATCGATCAATCCCTGCCGCTTCGCATCCATCGGTGCACCCTACTTCGAGTCGGTCAGTCTCGTACCCATAAGCCTTAGTTCGTATCGAATCCATAAGAGGAAGGGGCTTGGTCAAATCCATCAGGAAATCCATCAGATGTTCTTGATTTCGTATCCAACTGACATCGATGGATTCGGGCAACGTCTCTAATACGAGTAAGGCGAAGTTTAAGGGGAGACACGGTCGACTCGGAGTAAAAGGTGGATCAACGCGAGGGATGCGCGCCACGTCGCTATGAGACCACGTGCTTTATCGATGCGAAGGCGATCGATATGAAACCCCAGGTTCGAACAGAGCAGTACTCCGAGGAACGTCACCTCGTATCGATCATATCTCACAAACCGTTGATCCAAATGCAACGAAATTTTCACAGGAGCTTACGCATGAGGTAAAGATTGTCTCTGCCAAGTTTCAGCTCGATTGGAGCATTTTTTGATCGATACGAAATAGTTTCGAATCGATCACAGATCGAGTCGAAACTTGGTGGGGTCGGTCACGTGGGTCTACTCACGTGCCAGAAGAAGTCTTCCCAAGTTTGAGCGTGATCTCAGCCTCCTACGCCTATAAATAGCCCCCTGAAGCCTGTAGAAAAGGGATCTTTTTGGCCATCCAATGTCCGGACTCTGCCGGAATTAATTATACGCTTCAATACAATCATTTTACTCGAAATCCTTCATTGTAACTGCTGTAATCACCTGTAACCAGCAAGGATAATCAATAAAAGATAAAACTTTGAAGTGGACGTAGGCCGGAGATAGCCGAACCACTATAAATTGTGTGTTCCTGTTCATTATTTCTGGATTGATGTTTGTTGCTAGCTCAGATCTGAGATTTGTGTTTGAATAATGCTGATTTGTATTCATACACTGGTGCTTTCACAATACTTGGGGTTTGTGACCATTTTTGGCGCAAACAATTATCACTTATTATGCCCAATTAATGCACAAATTATGACATAATATATCAAAATATTACCCTTGGTCCAACAGGTTGCAATTGGCATTCGACGATTATATTTCTCTAAAAAAATAACCAGTTCATAGTTTCAAGTTATTTTGTTAACATCTGCAACTTGAAAAAGCACCTTATATTCTAACACCTTTGGAAACTTCTTTCATTTCTTGATAATAACGAAAATAAGAATATCCTTGACTCCTATAAAATGCTTGATGCATGCAAACTTCGCTATATCTACCAAATAGGATAATTTACACTGTTGATTTAATGCATATACATTATGATTATATGCAGGCCCACCTAGGCGTGTATACATACTCGTATATGTATAGTGCAAGTGCAACATATAAGTAGTGTACATAGTTAATATGTATGTATAAAAGTTGGGATTTACACCGTAACGGACATATTCACCCTTTATATATGCTTTTGTTGTCCATGGTTTATTTTGAAACTATATAAAATAATAATATATGCATATATAAAGTTTGCTTACGTTTACTTATACATATTAGGTTAGAAAGTTATTTTACCTAATAAAAAATTTACATATATAAAAGGACAATCAGTTATGCTAAGGAAAGCAATTAATGAGGAGATGGTAGGGTGGAGGAGTTATCTCATTTTATTAGTTTACTTATATTTACTTATTCATATTATGTTAGAAAGTTATTTTTCAAAAGTTTACTTATATATATGTTAAAGAAAATAATTAATAACGATAGGAAAAGGTGGAGGAGTTATCTAATTTCATTAACTTATCTTTAATGTTATGTCAAAACAATTTGAATACTCAAACACATATATGTAGGCATATGTGGATAAATGCAAACTAAGATCTAAATTAAAATAACGTGTACGTGTGTGTGTGTGTAAACTTTGTAATCTATTACACTTTAAAATTAAAATAACAAATTAAAATCTACTTTAACTTAAGAAGGTTTCAGATGGTTTATAATGTTTTGCACAAAATTTCTACTTATGTTTTTGCTAGTTGAATAAACTTCTAAACAAGTATCAATAACAACCAAAATTATATTCAGAACATCAAATATGCGAAACATGTATTGCATCTCCAAAGAAATTTTAAATCATTTATATATATAGTTAATTTATACAATGGTATATAATGAGGTACAAAATACATCAATTAATTAAATTAGTTTCCAATCCAAAATTACTTGTTTGTTTTTTTTCCTTTTATAAAATAATAATTTTAAAACAATGATAAAATTAGATTAGACAAATTAGGCATATATAAATTTTTTGTAAAAAGAATCAGATCTAAGTATACATATAATATGAATATACGATGAAAAGGTTGTAGCAAATGTAGGATCTATTTATATTACCGTAATGAATATACAATCAATTAACATATGTCAGATCTGAACTTTGGATCAACATAATGAACAAAAGATGAGATTAGATTTAAATTAATTAAATTAATTAACATATATCAGAACTGGACTTTGGTTCAACAAAATGAACAGTTGATGAGATAAGATGTTACATGCATAGGACTTAAAATTCATTAACATGGTGAATATATATAATAAAATTAAATTAAAATTACCTAAAGATGAAGCTTATGATTTGCACCTTGAATGAAAAATAAAGCTCCAATTTGATTGAATCAACCTCTGTATTTTGCAAGGTCTAGAGGTACACACCACCTTGAATGTTATTGATTTTATTTCAGTTTTTTTATAGGAAATTTTTATCATGAAGGCCAATAAGGGAGAGGAGGAGAGCAAGAGAAAGAAGATAAGATGTTTTGTTAGGAAAATAATATCATAAATTGAATAAAAGAGAATATGTTTTAAAGGAAACATTGAAACCTTTCAATTTTCCCTTTTAAAACCTCCCTATTTAATTCCTAATTAAATCCAATCAAATCATTACCCTCCATGATATGCACGTAAATGTGCATATATTTACATCCATATTTTATCTCTTTTTATTTAAATAAGCATCATATTTGGGCATTTGTACATGTTAAAACCAAAATTCAATTATTTTTCAAACCATCATATTTTCATCTTCATTCAGGGGCAAAATGGTCATTTTGTGCATGTGTAAATTTGAGAATTTTTACTTGGACATTTTTGTTGATTTTTATAGGAATTTGGATGCATATGGAAGAGGCTTATATGAAGATACATGCATGCACAAATGAATACAAAGGAAAGAAGAGGGAAATAATTCAAAGTGAAGATCATGGAGGACCCCACCTACCCACCTATCTTAATGTACAAATTAGAGGCTAATGAACATGCTTATGGAATTAATGGCTTCATGTACACTTAAATGATGATTAGTAAAAGCTAATGATTACTTGGCGTCCACACTTCCTAAGAGGTATTTTGGGAAGCCCCCTAAAAATAGAATTAGGGTTTTATGCATGTATAAATAGCCCTCTTATGTACATGTAAATCAACTTCTACTCTTTCATTTTACTTAGAAAATTAAGAGATCAAATTGTAAGCTCAATGTTCTATGAAATAAAAATGGCTTCCAAGCCTCTTTCTTCTCCATTTTCTACATGCTTTTCTTTGTTTTTATGTTAATGTTTTTATTTATGTTCTTTTCTTTTCTTTGTTAGTAGAATAGTTTTACATTCATGCAAGTAGTGTAACTTAATTTCTTTCATTTTAAGTAGTTTAATTACATTCTCTTCTTTGCTTATTCTCTATTTTCTTCTCTTTATAATGTTGAAAGTTACTTGTGTTGCTTCAATGCCACAAATGAGTAGCTAAACCCCTTCAATTTAGGGGTAATGAAGCTCTCAAATATTATGTAATTTCAACATTTTATGATTTATGATCTCATTTGGTTTATGCTTCATGAAGTGAGTTTTGATGCAAGTTTATACAAGTGGGTTTGATAGCTTATATTGTTTATGCAAATGAGCTATTCTTATTCAACATAAACACAATTTGCATCATCATTTGCTAATCCATTTTTGATTGTGAAATTAAAGTAAAAATGAAATTTGATGATCTATATTACTAGTTGCAATAGTAAATAGATCACACTTAAAATAGCTTTTGCTTTGGCTTCATTTTCATGAGAATTATAAGTGGTTTATTTGTTGTATTGTTATCCCGCCTTTTGGCAAGGCCGTGACACCAAAAAGTTGACTGGAAAACTAAAGACAGTTCGTCGTAACAGTTCGTTATACACAGTTTCACCATGGATATCGATGAATTTTGTCCGAGTCCGGATCGGGTTACAATTGGTGAGACACGTCGAGCAAGGCCAGGAAAGGCAACATTCCAAATTTCGAGTCAATTCGAGTTCACACGCTCAAGATATCATCGATGCACGTTTGGGAAAAATGGCCCTAAGTTCGAACCCAACAAGATCGACTCCATCAGGATCGACCCCGACAGGTTCGAATCCATAGGTAAAGATACCATTCGAATCCCTCAAGACAAGGCTCTGTTCGAATCCATGAAGCTAAAGCCATTCGAATCCCTCAAGACAAGGCACTTCGAATCGATGAGGCAATAATCGTTCGAATCCATCAGTTCAACTCCATGTGGTTCGGAACCATCAAAAAGCATTTGTTCGAATCGATTCAGACGAGCCACTTCGAATCGATGAAGCTACACTACTCCGCATCCATCCAGGACACCATGCTTCGAATCCATCCTGCTATGATGACTTCGTATCGATTAGCTAGAACACATCACGATCGATACGAACGAACCCTTGTTCGAATCCAGGTACGATCACTGTCTTCGAATCCATTAAATCAACGCGGCGAAATCTCAGGACGACTCGATCAAACCCGGAGAAAAAGGAGGATCGACCCGAGAGACGCGCACCACGTCAACACCTTCGCTCTCCAAGTCATCGATTCGACCCTATCGATACGAAGGGGATCGATTCGAACAGACCACATCAACCAGAAATGAAATCTTGAATCGATCATAACTTGAGATCTATAAGTCCAAATGCTATGAAATTTTCACAGTAGCTTACTAGCAACCTAAGGAATGTTCATGCCAAATTTCATCTCAATCGGAGCAAAACTTGATCGATTCGAAGCAAGGGTCGAATCGATCCCAAAGTGGGCCCGGATTTCCAGAGAGCGGGCATGTGGGCCCCCTGACGTGCCAGAACTGGTCTCCCTTCATTTTAGGCGAAATATCAGCCTCCTACACCTATAAATAGAGCCCCTGGTCATTCAGAAAAGGGATCAGACAATTTTGAGAGCTAAAGAGCGCCCAGACTTTGCCAGATTTACTCAGAATCACCACTGCTTCCTTAGATTCAGATTATAATCATAAAATCAGTTGTATTACATCAGAAGAAATTGTAATCATCAAGCGAATATCAATAAAATCATCAACTTCAGAGTGGACGTAGGCAAGATCGCCGAACCACTATAAATCTCGTGTTTCTGTTCATTATTTCTGAATTGTGATACCTTGTTTACCTAGATTTGAAATTTGTGTGTGAATATTGTTGATTTATATCCATACACTGGTGCTTTCACAACATTCGGGGTTTATGACCAATTTTGGCGCAAACATGTATTATAGTTTGATGGTTTGAGTTATGTTAATTAATAATATAAACAAACCATACTTATGATAAAGACAACAATATTTCACTTAATATCAAAGCTAGAGATCACAAATTGTTTGTTTGTTGATTTACAAAAATATGAGAGTGGATTTGCCTCTAAATTGTTCTCTAGTTCAATAGTTTTTAAATCACATTTTAATTCTAACTTTAGCTTCTTTTTGTAGTTAACAACTTTCATCTCACTTTGGTCTAATTTGATTGAATAGATTTTTAATCTCTCTTAATTCCCTGCGGATCGACCCGTATTCGCCACGTACTACAAAGTTTACGCCGTGCGCTTACGGTTATATTTTAATTTCTAAATTCGTTCGATGGTTTTCTAACTCGATAGAAAATCCGTCGTCGAACACTCCACTACACATTTTGGCGGAAGAAATAGAACTAAAAAGAAATGGATAAAAACCATTTCATAAATGAGATTTAAGCGAGTCATAAAGAGAATTAAAGGATGGAGATTTAATTCTTCCTTTAATTACTCTTTTAGATTTTCAAATCGCATTTGAAAAACAATTCCCTTTTTCATCATGCATGTAGGCCTGAAAAAATTCCCAAAACAACTTAAATATTAATCCATTTAAACCCAGTTTAAATATTTTATTGACATCGTATATCAATACACACATTTATAACTTTATATACACACTTTATTAAATTAGGGGTGGCAATTAGACCCGACCCGATGGACCCGGATCCGACCCGATGGGTCTTGGTTCTTAGCAGGTTAGGTTTTGTCGGGTCCAAACTATACATTTCAATACCTAGACCCGGCTGATCCCGAGCTTCGATCCGGATCTGGTCTGGTCGATTCTGGTTCGGTTGGGTAATAACACTAAAAATGCATAAATTTTAATGTTTTCTAGTCTGGTCTTTCAGGTCGGGTTGGGTGTGATCGGGTCTTTATTGCATTTTTCAACACCTAGACCCAACCCGAGACCCATTGGGTTCGGTTTGGGTTCGATTCGGATTTGGGTCTTTTTGGATCGGTTCGGGTCAGTTTTGTGGTTCTTGCTTCTAATTGCTTGCCCTATATTAAATGCTGATAATATTAAAAAAATCAAATGAAGTTCAATAATTAATGTTTCATAAATATTAATTAATTTAATTAATTTATAATAATTTATAAATTAATTATTTCGTGTGGTTTATTCAGAGTATTAATTATTTATGTGTGGTTTATTAAGTAAAAGATACTTGGAAATTTAAGGAAGCATTTTGGATACTTGTAATTAAAGTAAGAGTAAAGGAAGTTGATGAAGTTTTAGTAATGTATTTTCATTAAAAGGATAAATTATGAGGAATAAAAAATTTGTTTTGAAAAAAATAGAGATTTTAAAGAAGTATTTGAGTTGAAAATAGAATTACATAGAAAGAATGTATTACAAGAATTTTCTAATGTAAAATATTTATGGGTACATACATGTTGCACATAAGAATGATCTACCATTTAGGGAACTACACCGTCATTAACAATTTCAAAAAAAATAAAACTAGACAACAGTTTTAGCTTGTATTGCCAACCGAAGGAACAGTTTTTACAGTTAGAACTACAAATGTATTTTAGCTTCTACCATTGGCAATTTTATCATAACCACATTTGCAAATTGCAAACCGCTTAATCTTTGGAGGTAAATCAGATTCATTGGTTAAGATCTAAATTCAATCAAATAAAAATAAATTTTGTTTGGTTTGCATCCATAGCAACACAACTTACAATCATTAATATTTAGAGATGCAAATCATGGGTTCCTAAAGTGATTTTTTTTTGCAGAAGACAATACCAATGTAAATTCAGTTCAGTTAATGGTGAAGTCATGGTCAGTGTGTGCATGCAGTTTTGAGCATGTGCATATGCAGTTTTTTTGTGTATGCAGTTTTTGTGATTATGCGCATGAAGTTTTGGTGCATGTGCATGTGTATGTCTGTGTTGTGTTGTGTGAGGGAGTGCATCTGTGTTGTGACATGAAGCACAATATGGTGTATTGAGTGTAGATGAGTGCAAATGCGTTACGTAGTGCAGGTGCTACTGTGTTAAGCGTAGATGTATAGTGTGTGCGTGTTGTGTGTTGTGTTGTGTTGTAGTGTAGGTCAGATATGTGTTATAGTGTGTAGTGTAATGCGTGTTGTGCGCTATAGCTATGAGTGGGATGAGAAATGAGTGTTGCGAGGTACAAGTGATGTGAAGAACTATGTGTTTTGTTTTACTAAAATGTAGTACTATATTCTAATGTGAAATGCCACTAAGTACTTATGTCCATGCGGCATTTATTTGAACAATTGTTGTGTAAACCGTTATGCGTTACATTATGTAAGTGATATTATTGTGTTTTTAATTTCCAGGCCTGTGCATTTATGCTATATTTATTTTTCCATAACTTTTAAATGGTTCATCTTATTTTAATGATTTTTCTCATTCCGAAAAGCTAAGAGTATAATTATAACTTTTATTTTTAGCGTTTCACCAAATTTTGATGTTTTCATGGGCAAAAATGCAGTTTTCATAAGTGGCATGCGCATGGTTTGAAAATATGCTATACATATGGTTAGAAAATCTTTGATAACTTAATTTGTAATTCATATTTTTACAATTAGAAAGATGTTTTGGAAAGCTAACACACTATATAAAAATTTACTTTTAGAAACTACTATAGTGTTTTTGATCTTTGAAAGTTTGTTAGAAAGTGATATAACATGAAATTTGCAATTTCTTTTCATTATGCAAGCACATAATTACTATACTTCTTTATATGAAGCTAATATTTAAAGTTGAGTTGAGATAGGTACAGAAGATGGTTATTTGGATATTTTTAGCAATGCTGGCTCGATTTTGCTCAAATAAAAGTGAAATAGCTCATTTAAATGCTAATTAAAAGGAACCTTTTAATTGTATATCGATATACATTGTGATATTATCTTGTTCCCCCATGTTTCAGATGCCCCATGTTAGGATGCCACTTCGTAGATGTATATCATGTAATTATATTGTGTTTTGATTTTCCGAATGCTCTACGTACAAAGAATATTCTACCAAATTTTTTGTAAAATCTTAAACTAAGAAAATTTTCACAATATTTTATTGTATGTGAAAATAAAAAATCGTGAATTGAATCTATTTGAATTGTAGCATACGATAAGAGATTTGGAATAAGAGTCACATAGAGGATTGTGTAGGGGAGTTTGGTAGAAGATCGATGATACGAAGAAAATCAGGGTATGAGTTGTTTGACGTCTCCCTATAAGAAATTGCAAGGATGCAATTTTCATAAGGGGAGCCTGTACAATCCTGTTTTCTATGCCGTATAAATAAATAAATCAAATTTAAAAAAATTCTTCATATTTGATATTTGATAATTAATCTTTTGAAAAATAATTTTTAAGTTATTTGATTTCTATTTAACACAAGATTTTGATTTAATAAATTGCATTAAATTAATAAAATTCTTTTTAGATAATATTTTGAAATTAAATAAAATGTTTTAATTGGATAAACTCGTCCAATTATCGAAATATAGTTCATAGAATGAAGTAATTTATCGGATTGAAATTTATTTGTAAATAAATGAAGAAGTTATTAAAATAAAGAAAAGAAAACTAATTAAATCAAAAGAGCCCACAAATTAAGGAGCCTAAGCCCATTTTAGTCCACCCTTCCTCTCCTTCTCTAGAAACCACTCATCCCTCAAGTCCAAAAACCCGAGCCATATCAATTCAACCCTAATTCCCTTTAGCATATAAAAAAATCGCGCACGAACTTAAAAAAGAGACGGAGTGACATTGTCGCTCGATTGGAGGTGAGACGAGCCTGACTTTGGCGATGGTCTCCAAGGTGACTTGGAAGGGAGGCGGAAACACGAAGTCGATGCTGGTAAAGTAGGGCAAGGTCGATGATAATGGAAGAGTAGACGGTTGTCGATGAGACAATTGTGAACCTGATGATGGGATGGAGATATGTATAGTGGCAAGGGCAATGGAGCAGCGATGTAGTTTACTAATAGTAAATGGCTTAGCTTGGAACTCTGGTAAGTTTTCTGACTCACTGTCTATATCTAAAAATTCGTTATACGTTATTTATATTCATATAATCCCAATATTAGTTCATATGTTAGGATGTTAATCTAGGATTTGATTGATTATGAATGTTGATTGGATTGTTTGGATGAATTGTTTATCAAGATATTTGATTGGTTATTTGATAGTGGAGTTTTTGTGCTTGTTAGATGTTCAAAATGCTAAGAAGATGCTATCCGTTTACATTTCAATTTGTGTAATTTATTTAAATTATGTGTCCTGTATGGGTGGCCAAAATTTTATGGTCAACTCGACCATACAAGAAAATTATATTAACGATTTGCAGTTGATTTTGGAGAATTTTGCTCCATGGTTTTATTTTAGATGATTTGTGGATTTCCTGTTTTAAAATATTTTTGAAAGCTTCGAAAAATTATTTATGGGGTTTTGAAATTTATTTGAAGAATATATTTATAAATAAATAAAAGTAGTTGATAAATACAATGAGTTAGAGGAAATTATTTTAGAAATAAATTTGATAAATACAATGTATGGAATTTTTATAATTATAAATGAGGATTTTAATAACATTTTCAAAAAGGAATTTATTTTGTATAGTGTATGTTGATATAAGAAATGTTTTGAAAAGATTTTTGAGTATGAGCCTATTTTAAAGACAAATTAGATGTAAAATATTGTTGAATGATTTTAAGAGTAATTTATCATAATCCCTTTTCACATATATATTTTTGGTGATTCGAAATCGATTTATTAATATTACGAGCTATTAGAGATTTGAATATATAGTGAAGGTTTTGAATTATAAATTATGGTTAGAAATGGAAAGAGTTGTTTTTGGGGGTTTTAAATTTACTTTGAAAGTATCATTAAGTTATAGAAAATTTATGAAATAGATTCTATGATTATTTTGATTTATAAAGTGATTTTGAAAGTTTTGGAAAATGTGTACAAAAGTACTTGCAGGTGAATTATCGTATTTGAATCTTATATTGAGATCAAATAAACAAAATGAATTTATTATTCAATATATACAATAAAATGGATTATATAAGCGATTCACTGTATCTATTTTCGTTAGTTGATGTTGATGTTATTTTGTATGATGATGACATCCTTCTATTTGATTTTGTGATGATTTCTATTTTGTGTGACGAGGAATCTGAATAAACGGAGTTATAATACCGTCTAGTATGAGACATTCAGTGATATTTCTCTGATTAGTCTTTGGACTCGTTATATAGAATAAATGGAGCGAGTGTGATATATGAGCTCTGAACAAACGAATTAGCAACACATGGTGGTATGGGACGCCATTGTGTTATTTATTCGATTATTCTATGCTTGTGGATGACATTCATACGGGGATTTATTACGCATGATCGGCTCGTTGCGGTGAGTCACATATTTTGCCGTGTGTCGACCTATATCTTGCTGTGTGTCGGCACGAATATGTAGCCGTGTCTTAGCTATTATGTTATATATATTTAGTATTTTTCTATTCACTATTCGACTTCCTTTATATTGTGGTAGTTGAACCATACTGGCTAGTATCCATCCTTGCGGCATGATCGTGGTGGTTGTACACTTGATTAGTGACACCCCACTATCGTGTGTCGGCAATATTTATAGCTGTGTCGGAAACTTATATGGCCATGTGTCGGTAATGTATAGCCCTTAAGTGTAACCTAGGATAACAGTCTGGGGGCACGTGTAGGTTTGTGATCGATGCATAGTTTAGTCGTGCAGCGTGTTAATGACATGCGATGAATAAGAGTCACGATGTCCATCGAGAAAACCAAGACTGTAGGAGCCATGTTGGTGAAATACGTGTGTCGTGTTCGCCAATCACGTTTGTAGTCTCTTGGAGCAATTGTTTCTGTCAGTCTCCTATCTGGTTCTGGCGTGTGTGATATAGACATATACTTATATATATTCAAGATGATAAGTTACGATTAGACCTATGACTATGTCTAGAGTATGATAAATCCCCGTATCCTTCTTTGGCGTGTGTTTCCTATTATCCCTCTTCGGCATATTTAGCCAGCTATTATTTATTTTCCTGTGTTTATTTTTATATTTCATTGGAATACTATTCATTGATATGTATTGCCTATTTATCTTTTATGTTACATATTTATCTTTCTCAGGCATGCGTTGTTGATTATACTTTACAGGTGTGTATCACCAAATATATCCTTCACTGACATGTATCACCATTTCTGTGATTTTGTTATGGATGATTATTTATATTGATATGGAGGATATTTTATTTATAGAGATTGAGTGATATATTTATGCTAAGCTACATTAGCCTGATTATACATGGTGATATCTCTTTATCGATGATTTCTCGATTTGGATGATTTTTGGATATGGATGATTCACCCATTTGATGTTGTTTGATGATTTCTGATTTCATGAGATTTTATATGGGTGATGAAATTTTTATGTTGGGTTTTGTGGTATTCTACATTATATGATAGTTGGGATTGTTTGAGATAACATTGTTATATTATACCCAGCATATACTATGTTCTATATATTTATTGACCTTGGATTCAGATATAGTCCGACCCCGTTTATTATTTATATAATACTCGGATCCGTCTGAGACATTTTAGGTGCAGGGATGATAAGACTAGCTTGTGTTTACTAGGTTTAGCGGAGGCTATTTATACAGTTTAGTTGCATGTTATTACATATGATGTATTCCATGGATGTATATTCTTGAGATGTATTTTGGTTAGGCATTGTATATTCTATGTTATATATTATCGCTGCGATTGACTCTGTGATCTCTGTTACTTAGTATATATTATGTATTGTTCTATTCTGGAGGCATAGGTGTTTATCGCTTTGTTCCAATATTGTGCACGTAATGTTTAAATACAAACCAGTGTTAGCCCAAGGGAATATTCACGTATGCACCCCATATCGCCTTATTCTCCGTATTATTCGACAGTATTACTATGTAGTACTCTTGGATAGTACAAGTATAGAGGTTGGAGTGGTTATATCTCTACTGGGTCATCTCCACATTGGACCTTAACAGGTTTGATTTCTTTGTTGCGGAGTTGCTTTGTACCATGCTCAAGAATACACGTGGGTACACGACGAACAAGTGACTCTCTCTCTACCTCCATAACCTCTAGCTGACTCGACTCGCCTATGGTAGTTGAATCATGTAAGGAGTTTTGCAAGTGTGATACGTGGAATACATCATATACTCCCACTAACTTCTCTGGAAGCTCCACTCTATACGCCAATTTCCCTATCCTACCAGTAACCGGGAAAGGTGCTACAGTACTTGATGCTAGATTTCCCAAGCTACCAAATCTCATAACTTGCCTAAGCGGGTGAGACCTTCACAAACACCATGTCACCCACTGCGAACTCTAACTCCATGCGTCTCCTGGCAGCATAAGATTTCTGCCTATCCTATATGGTTTTCATTCTTCTACGGATCCAGTGTACTTTCTCCAATGTCTCCCTCACCATGTCCGACCCAAGAATAATCCTATCTGTAGTGTCCCACTAAGTTACTAACACAACAGTGATCTACAGGGTCTCCCGTATAGCACCTCGAATGGTGCCATCCAAATGCTCGCCCGATAGCTATTATGCAGCATCAACATACCTATGCTTATAATTTCTATCGAATTCTAAAAGCATGGATTTAGCATGAGATTAATGCAAAGTACCCGAAATAATTATGGGATTTTTATCTACAAGATCAAGAGTATTAATTATAGAAAGTTGGTCTCCGATTACCAACGAAATCACAAAGTGTATCTGAACATGAAGTGCATCAGAAATTGTCTATCCCCGAATTTGATTAATGAATTGAAAGAATAAGACAAGCCAAGTAAGCACTCAAATATTAACAAAGGATTTCAAGATGCAATGACCACGAATTAAGAAAAGACCAATGTAGGGAAATATTGGATATTCTAAAAAATTATGCTTTGAATAATCTCATCATAAATTCACCGACTATGCCAACACGATGGAAATATGATGATAAAAAGAGACATCGAATATTTGAGACCATATTTCCCAATAATTGATAAATAAAGGAAATTTCTCCGGTGTATCTACTAGATCAACCATAAAAAGGAGTATGACTCTCCTTAAATAAAGGAAAAAGCCTTCAGTGCTGTCATCAAAGGCCTCACCGAAGCGTCTCCTAGAGGGAGATCAGGTAAGTCTCTAGTTCTGCTTAAGATAGCTATCCAAAGTGCCAGACCAGCCTTTACTGCCGTTATTAATGGCCTCACTAAAGTGCCTTCTAGAGGAAGGTCAAATAAGCATCTAGTTCTACTTAAGATAGCTACCCAAAGCACCGGACTAGCCTTCGGTACTGTCATCAAAGGCCTCACTAAAGCGACTCCTAGAGGGAGATCGGGTAAGCCTTTGTTTTTGCTAGCCTCCAGAGCACCGGACCATCCTTTAGTGCCGTCATCAAAGGCCTTACTAAAGTTCTTCCCAGAGGGAGATCGGGTAAGTCTACAGTTCTGCTTGATATAGCCGACCAAACGCACCGGACGACAACACTTAAACCTTCACTTAAGATAGTGATAAGGAGTTTGATCCAAGTTGAGATCATCACCTAAAGACGGTAACAAGGAAATCAATTAACTTAGTTAAACTCTATCCTAAAGAATGGATCAATGCAATCTTCTAGAGAAAGAATGACAAAACATTGACAAAACAATCTCCAAAGGAAATAGAGATCTACCATCCGTATAAGAAATTCTATTGTCAGAAATATTTTTTGGTCCTCTATTATTGCCAGATGGATTTCCAAACTTCTATTGTCAGGTGTATTTCCGATCTTCTATTATTGCTAGGTGGATTCCCGATCTTTTATTATTGCTAGATGGATTTCTGATCTTCTATTTATTGCCAGATAGTTTTCTGGTCTTCTATTATTGCCGGATGGTTTTTTGGTCTTCTATTATTGCCATATGGATTTCTAATCTTCTATTACTACCAGATGGTTTTCTGGTCTTCTGTTATTGCCAGATAGATTTTTGGTCTTCTTATTAGTGCCAAATGAATTTTCTAGTCTTCTATTATTATTGTCAGATGGTTTTTTAATCTTCTATTATTGTCAGATGGATTTCCTGGTCTTCTGTTACTATCATCAGATGGGTTTCTGATCTTCTGTTATCATTTTCCAGACTATTATTTGGCCTCCTATTTGAAACATTATTGTGATTGCCGGAAGTTTTTCCAGACTTCTATTTGAAATATTCTCCTTGTCATTTTCAAATGAATTGCTAACCTTCCTTCCTATGTTATCAAATAACTTTCAAATTTTCTATTTAGAAGATTATTAATATTTAACAAAAATCATGACTTATATGTAAAATGCGAAGGATTCTCCGACTTAACGCATACAATTTATGGTTTAACCAAGTCTGGAAAGAATCATCAAGGATTTAAATAATAAACAAAGAAAAATCATCACTTGCTCTATGTTGAGTAGAAAAGCAGGGTAAGGAATCAGTGAAGTAAAGGAATTCCTGGTTTTACCCTAAAGTGTAAAAACCTTCTTTCATAAGGGGAGAGCAAATTTTATCCACATAATTTCTAAATGATGCAAACAAAGGCGTTTATGTTGAAATCAAAGAGTGGTGAATCAATTAATAATACTAAAGAATAGCATAACGTGGATTGTCAATATAACAAAAGGCATCATACAAATCAACAAGGTAAAGGTAGCATCGAAAAGCTGCATATTACAACACCAAAGGCCATGACAAGGAATAGTGCCAACCTTAAGAGTTAAGTGCATCTTACATCAATAAAATAATGTCGAAAGAACAAAAGTGGTAAATCACAGAAGCATGCTCTAGGTCCTTAAGGATGAATATCGGCACCCCTGGTTCTATTGATATTGATGCCCAAGATATGCAGCATGATGATACAATCACAACATTATGTCAACAAGTAATGCTGAGAGTATGAAAATGAATCAATATCAAAAGGACACAATGCCGCATCCCATCGATAAAGAATTATGTACAACATTGTGTGTCATTTATGCCGCATACCATCAATAGAATTGAATGGATAATCCCACGTCTCTTCAAGGAAAAGGTGATATAGGATACAATCAATACCGTAAACCATCAGTGTATGACGACATGATCCATGTCATATCTCATTGATGCCATATTCTATCAGTGCTGCCATTCACCTATAAAGATGGATTGGATATTGTATACCATCCAAAACCACATGATTCAATGCCGCATATAAGCAATAAAGCATGTCATCAACACCGCATTTAATCAATGCCAAATTATATCAATACCACACCTCTTTGATACCACTTCCTCTTCAATGCATCCTCTATTTTATGCCACCCCTCTTCAATTTTGTCTCTCAAGTAATGTCGCGCTTATTCGATGCTATGCTAGCTTCATGCCGAATATTATCCATGCCATGCTTTACTAGTGCATCATGCCGTCAAATCCACAAAGAACATTGCCTAAAAACATGTCGGTGCTGAAAGCCATGCAAGGAAGGAGGATTATAGTCATTCATAAAAGCAAGTTCAAGAGGGATTAGTGTATTCTCCTCCATAAATCCTCAAAAGCCTTCATATTCATTCACAAGCTCCATGTTGAAGCCATCACCAAGATAGCAATCAAAGTCCCATATTGCCAATTAGAGCAAGCCTATCTCCTTCCAACCACTATAAATAGAGATGTACCCCCTCATGGAAAAGGACCCTTAACTTCTTTCTCACCCTTGTCACTTTTTCCAATTTGCATCTTTTCCAAGTTATCTTTATTGAGAGCTCGAGGACAAACTAATGACATAAAAGATAACGAGGGAGAAGATGACATATTTTTCAACAGGGGCTTGAACAATTAGATATTTACATATTTGACTTGATTTGTAACATGCCTCAATTTGTAATAAAGAATATGACTTATGCACATTGCTTATTTTGGCCTATTGACAATAAAGGACATGATTGAGCATATTGCCTATTATTATTTAGACTTGCCTATTATATCTTTTGAACTTATGAATTGTATTTTAAACAAATCCATGAATAATCATAAAATCAAGGGGTATTACTGGAATTTCTTCGCATATGCTTTTTTGTACACACTACGAACGTTGAACCAAATTTTGGTTTAACAATAATTAATCAAATTTATAATCTTTTTATAAATTTAAAGCAACATTAGTTATCCCGAAAGATAATTAATCAAATTTATAATCTTTTTATAAATTAAAAAACATTAATTATCCTGATAGATAATTAATCAAATTTATAATCTTTTTATAATTTTAAAACAACATTAGTTATCCCGAAAGATAATTAATCAAAGTTATAGTCACCGTTTAAAAATTTTAAACAACACCTACCCATTATTTTAAAATTCTCTAAAATACTTAAAAATATAGTTTAAACAACTTTAAAGGGGTAAAAACACAACCAAACATTTATTTTGTAAAAACACAAGCACAAGTTCAACACATGCAAAGGTTTAAAAGATGATATTTCATAAGTGACGGAAAAGTGGTAATCGTTATAACGACACTTACACATATCAAACAGTATGTCATGAATATTTCAGCCAAACATCAATATAAGCAACATAAGAATATAAATAAACCAATATTGGTGAGAAACCCCTTAGAGTCTCTCTACAAAGTCCCCAGCAAAATAATGGTTATTTATGTAATCCGCTTTTCAAGCAAGATTTCAAATCCAAACAAACAATCCAATGATAATAACAAACATATTATTATTAATGATTAGCAATCAATAGCGAACATATCATTTATTAATTAATCCACATATTAATTAACTTCAAATAATCGTTTTACTTTGCAAGCATAGAACGGTTCGATAGGTGTCCATTGTAATATATTCAGTTTAGTTATAACCGTACGGTGTTTTATTCTGCTAAATAGATATCACAAACGAAGTACAACTAATTTAACTACGTTAAACGTAATTAAATTAAATTGCTATGATTTTATTTTTAATTTACACTTCATTAAAATTGTCAACGATCATCCAAGCATTCAACAATAATCTATAGCAACACAGATATCATATATTTTATTTTGAGGTGAGTAAACTCACCAAAATTACAGTTGATGCTTTCGCGTTTTGGTTTGATCTAAAATCAAATGACGTTTGATTTTAGCTCAAAATCCTACTAGCTCCAATTTTAACAAATCTAATTCTAATGAATAGATAACACCGATACAAGTCCAACATAAAAGACCGTGTCCAAATCTGACCTCATATGGAATAGTTATTCAATTTATAAGATTTTGAAATAATTAAACATTTAAATTCATTAATCACATGTTTAAATTAATTATCTCACTTAAGCACCTTTCTTACCCAAATTTAAATCGTGCCTGTACATGATGATATGCACCCAACACCTAAAAATTAGATCCTTTTCTCCTCCCTCTCTCGCTCGTTTCTCAACAAAATCGCACACCGCTTGCTTCGTTCAAATCCACTTCGCCAAAGCTTTACTGTATAAATTTAAGCTCGATGGACCATGTGAAATCGCGACCTAGAGGCTTCAAATACTGTTCAAAAATGTCGCTTTCTTCTAGAGTCGATTGGGGTTCATGAAATTTTGGGGGATGATGCTCCTCGACCGGAGAAAAATGATGATATCCTCCACTACGACCATCTCTACCTAAATCTCACTTAAACTCAAACCCTAGGTCGGCTTACAAACGTCGATCAATGCCAATGACAGCTGCACCTCACAAATCTAGCATGGATTTGAAACACACGCTTAAACGAAGCTGACAAATCTAATTTGATTAATTTTAGTAGGGTAAATCATTTTATTTTTATTTTTGAACATGGAGGATGTTTATTTTCTTTACTTAAATGGAGAACAAAAAAAGAGAGGAGGGAAATGAAAATTAAAAGAGGGGAAAGTAAATTTTTTGGGTAAGTGTTGAAGTTGCTTATCTTATACACAAACAATTACTTTACTTCTCTTTCAACCGATCCAAAAGTTTCAAGCCAACCATCCTATCAAGCCAATCATCATTAATGCAAGTTAAAAATTTTGAAGTTTGAATTTATTTTGAAAATTTTGAAAAGAAGGTTTTTGCAGTATTCCACTACACAATATTCCATTCGCATATGTAACGACCCGTAAATTTTCGATAATTAAAATTAGTTAATTTAATAAGTTTAGTGATTTAATAATGGGAGAAATAAAAAAAATTGATTTAATAATAAGAATATAATGGGAATGCAATGTAATGGTATTAACTTAAGGTAATTGATATCTGCTTTAAATGTAATTCAATTAATTAAAAGGATTAGAGTGGTTATAATTGGTTATAAATTGTACGTTTATAGTAATAATGAATGTATTAATTGATAACTGATTTAAAAGAGCAGTTGATACTTTAAATGTTGTATTAGTTAAATAGTATGTAATAAATTGTAAATTGGAAAAAAATGAATGTTGTGTGATTAACTATAACATCTGTGTGTAGATAACAAACATACAAATGCGACTAAAAGTTAATGGTGACAATTATTATATGTTACCTATTTATGTAGCTTGTTAAATTAAAATTGAAAATCAATTTCAATTAAATGAAATTAAATATTACGTTAATAGGAATTAAGATGAAATTGTAAATTATTAATGTAATAAGGGATAAACTAATGTAATTATACCCATAGATGATAATTGATTGAATAACAAGATGGAAATCAAATTTATTGGAATTATTGGAAATTTAAATTTATAATCTCTGAATTTATTGAAATTGAAATTAACCATGATAATTGGTGAAATATTCAATATTAAATTGATATAGAAATTTGTTATAAAGGATTATAAACTACCAAGTAATCCAAATTGATAGAAATTGTAAATAATTAAATTTGAATTGAAAAAAAATTGATTTAATTAATTTAATATTAATTTATTTAATTAACGTGAAAATAACCATTTTGGCAACTGACTCGAATTTGGACGAAACCAGTTTCATCGGATCCGTAACAGTGAATTATTGTAGGATTTCAAGTTTCGTAGCGGTCGGACTTGTCGTTTGATCGTACGAACTTGAAACGCGTAGAAATTAATTTAATTGAAATCAATTTGAAATAAGCTGATTTTAAGTTAACTTCTTCATACGATGGAATTTGGACTTGAAACCTGTTCCATTGAATTTAGAAATATTGAAAACATCTATTTTGATATATGGGATGACCCATTTTCATTTCGGAAACGAAACGGGCTTTTCGGGTCGTTTATCGTTCAACTTTCAAATGAAATCTTGTCCATTCATTTCTATTTCTGATCTGCCTATAAATAGTCCGTTATAAACCCTAGCTACTTCTTATTTTCATTTGTCTATACGTACATTTCCTGTCTATCTTCTCCTTCTCAATGGCAGACAAACAAATTCCCAATTCAATTTCAAATCAAATTTCAATCGAAAATTAAAACTCCTCAAACCCTATCAAATTTTATATCGATTTGAAGTTCTCGACGAGCACAAGTCAAATCTGCAGTCTGTTTCTCGATCTGAGTTTCTGTGTGCCCAAAATTCGATGGTTTATTTTCGGCCGTTCATCACGTTCCGATGAACTTCGACTGATCGTCAAATCATCGATAGAGTTTTGTAGAGAGGACCGAGGGGAGTGCATCCATGCAAGTTGGAGGGCGATCAGACGGCTAGATCGATGGCAAAAATTCCACCTAGGGTTTTTAATAGCGGCGACTGCTCGTTTTTCCCGCGCCTGAGAGGTTTCGGTTGATCGAATTGGGGTCGCGGGTGACGAGGGACGTCGGCATGGCTCTGGTAGAGGGGCGGTGGCGTCTCGATTTTGCGGCGAACTCAGGCAAGGAGGATGGCTTTTTGTGCGTGACCTGGTGTTGCAGATTAGGGCTTCGGGTAGAAGCTTTAGTGAGGTGAGGTGTCGTTCTTTGATTCGCTAATATTCGTTTTATTTTATTTAAATTTTCAACTCGTTATAATCAACATAACTTTCGCATACGAGGTCCGTTTCATGCGCGGTTTCTTACGCTGCGATCGTATTGAAATTTTGGACATTTTGACACTAGTTTGGACAAATTCTGAGACCATTCAAATTTTGGGCTTAAATTGGATTTTAATTTGATTTAAAATCGAAGGTGAGTGTTTTGACCCACTCACAACTTCTAAAATTTCTTATGTTAGTTAAAACAAATTTATGATGTGATTAGAAATTTATTTATGGCTGTTTGGTATATTTAGATCGTCATTCCAGTTAATTTGAATTTATTTTGAATTTGTTGTTATTTAATGTATTATTGAATGTAAATTGCCAGTTAATTCCTATTAATGATAATCTATTAATTGCTGTAATTTATTTGATTGATTTGGATGATGTTGTGATGGATGTTTATTGTTGATATTGGATGATTGGATGTTGTATTTTATATTGTTATAATAATGCAAGTTCCCTATGGGTTGGAATGATACATACCCAAATGATCTACAGATTAGAGAAAAATCGTTATGGGTCGAAATGATAGACGAGTGATTTTATGGATTATATTTAATTCGGGATTGCAGTTTGAAATGATATATAACCGTAAAATTGTAAATTGCGGATTGAAATGATAAATATCTGTATCACTTGACCCTAGGGTAGAGAATTATATACGGACACCAGATTGGTTAATTAAATGATTTTAAAATCCTTAAATTTTGAATTTAGTTAAATGATATTTTGAAATAAAGATTTGATTCGAGTAAATTAAATTATTATGGAAATGCAAGTTTAATGTTGAGATTGGATTTGGTTTAAAGGAATTGTTTAAAGGTATTAAATTGAAATTTTAAAGTTGAATTTTGAAGTATAACTGAAATTGGTCGGAATTGAGTTATTAAAATGATTTGAAATATAACTTTGAAACGTATTACAATTGGAGTAGTTTTAATTGATATTTCAAATAGGGATTTAAAATCAATATGGGAATTAAATAATTTATTGAGAATTTGGATTGAAAGATTTGAAATTGGGTTTTGTTGATTTGGAAATTTAAGTGGTCCAGATGTGTTGAAATGAAATAAACAGTTTAAATTGATACTAATTTCAAATCCATATATTTAGTATAAACTGTTTTAAAAATATATTTTTGTAAAGATTCTAAATTTTAAGATTTTCAAATTACTACACTATTTTAACCTATATTAAATCAAGTTAACCTATTTTAAACCATTTAATTTATTTTAAAACTAATTAACCCATTTTAACTTATTTTAAATCTAATTAATCTATTTTAAAGCTATTTAATATATTTTAATTATATTTAATCTATTATAAATCTATTTAACTATCTTAAATCAATCTAAAAGTATCTTTAATCTATAACTAAACTATTTTAGAGCATTTTAACTATTTATAACTATTTTAACTATTTATAACTATTTAAAACTATTTTCTAAATTTTTAGACTAAGTAAAGGGGAAGTGTTTATATTCAAATTCATTGGTTTAGAAGCAAATACGGCTAAATGATGTTATAACCTAAGTTGGGATTTAAATGTTATAACTAATTGAATATGATGATTTTGAAGTAAGGAATTAACCTAATTGGAAATATGATTTTGAAAGAAATTATGATTTCGAAAACGATATGATTTCAAAGGTGAATATGATTTTTGAAAATGGGTAAAATTTCGAAAGCGATATGATTTGAATTGGATATGATATTTTGATATCAATTATGAAAAATGATTTTTGAAATGTAAAAGAACCATCTGGTGTGTAATAAGCGATTGGTTGTTAAAGAGACCGGAATCAGATATTGTAATACTCTCTGCCAATACCGAAAACCATTTTAACAACTGTGTACATGGTGGAGATTCCAGAAATGAAGTAGGATGGTTTGGTGAATGATTTCTGTATAAGGTACGACGTGACCCTGACTCCCATGAGCCATCTTAGATGTGACTAAAACAGGAGCTATACCTGGGCCAAGTGAGGTCATTCCACCGATCAGACATGCTTCTTCGATACCATATTATGAAATTTGTGATGATTTGGTGGCCACCCCTTGATTTTTGATTTGGGAGCGTGTTCCGAGGTGGGCGGTAGTAGCTGATATCCGTTACCACCAGCCCGGTTCTGCAATTGGTAAATCTACCCTGGCATTTCCTCGAGTGTCGTGTTCGCATGTCCTAGAGCACCTTCTATGAGTTTGTTTTGTACCATACCTATGGAGTGCCCTCTGATAGCCCTCCAGTTTACGGAGGAATTACGATACTGTATAGACTATGGGAATATATAAAAATATTGTTAAGGGTGATACGGGTAAAGCTTTAATGCTATTTTAATACTTTTACTTTACTATAGACATATTATAATAGCGTATTGTACTACATAGTAGATAGTTTAGCGGATCCTTAGGAGATGCAAATCCCGAACATCTCTTAAGTTATTGCACTCAGGTTAGACACTGGATAGGAGATGTCAAACCCCGTAAACATCTCTGATGCCGTTCCACTCATATTTATTTATCGTTGATTTAACTTACATAAGATCTTTTAGTTCTGACTCGAGTGTTTTTTCTTTTCAATTCGCTCGGGTCAGCCTGAGCATTTCAGGGTTGAAGACCTTATTTGTAGAGGACGAAGATGAAGATTTGTACTAGTATTATTTATTATATTCCACTGCATCATGTTGTTCCACTGCATCATGTTGTTCCACTGCATCATGTTGTTCCACTGCATCATGTTGTTCCACTGCATTTATTTATTTATTCCTGTTTATGTAACTCTGATGTTTGTGTTGTAAAGAATAATCAAATGTATTTATAAAACAGCTTCATGAACTGTTATTTGATTATTATATTTTGTCATTCCGTTGCGAGATTCTATATTTGTTTTATTTCTTTCTCTTCTTCTTATTTACCCTATAACAATCTGCCCCTTTGAATGGTTTGAGTCTGACATGTGTGTCTGCTTAAAACGTCCAAAAAGACAGGTCGTTACAGCGTATGAACCACGAACGATAAAAATAAAAATATGACCGTGCACCAAAATGTGACACGATTACAAATCAACAATAAAATATACATATTATTTAATTCTATGGAATTTCAAAATCACCATCGTTTATCGTAAAATACGTCAAATGATAATTTAAATAATATTCAAATTAAAAATTATGGAAAAATCAAATAAATAAAAATAAAAATACGACACTAAAAATCTAGTCGTTTTATTAACAATTAATTTTCTTGTTATTTATTCGAACTATTTATTATTGTAAATAAATTACAAAATGAGTTCAACCCTATTATTTATTAATTAAAAGGAGTTAAATAAGGCTATCAAAACCATTTGATTAATATTTAATTCATAATTCAAATATTTAAATATCCCTATAGTTAAATATAAGTTATTAAACTCTAAAAACCAATTATTTAAATGTTTAAATTAATTAAATATTCAAAATTAAAACGATAACATTCCAGGCTGTCACATTCTCCCTCTTAAAAGAATTTCATTCCCGAAATTCCCAATGGAGGAAATATCTCCAAACCCTTAATGTTTAAAATCTATTAAGCAAAATGAGTTATTAAACTTTTAAAGTCCGTTATGTTATGGAAATTTCGGCAATACCTCCTTTTCGCAGCTGATCCAGAAAATCTACAACTCGCCATAACTGGTCCAAATCTACAAAGAAAACAAAGGCCAAGTGGTCTCCCATATCGGCATAAAATCACCAATCAATCAAAATACAAATTTCTAAATCTACTACGTACCTTTTCTGCGTTTGATTTTTATTTTTGCCAACAACTTACTATCTCGATGCAAATACAAGTGCGCAAGAAATCAAATTGTAATCTTTTGCATTCTTTTATCTATCTTGTACTTCTATAATCCAAAAAAGAATCATGCTGACAAAAAAAAGCAATACACAAGTTATTTCTATCATAAGCAATAGCAACATAAACAATATAACAACCAAATGCAACAAAAGTATAGGGAATAATATGTAGTAAAATACTAAGCATCCAATAAATTTAGAACTAAATGCCTAGGATTTTATATTCAAAATATATTTTCAAATTCCTCCAAAGTCAAATAAATCAAAACTGAAATCAATTATGATAAGGAGGAGGCTCCTCCTACTGAAGCATGGTATAACTCTAGAATCAAAAACAATATAGAGCATCCAGTGGTATTCTAGTTCCTTCTAAAACAACAACTAGAGTGAACAAATATACCTAGCGATCATCCAAATCGGAAAACTCTCATTCACCCAATTTAGACATAAAAAAATATATTTGAAAAACAACTTCATAAAACACTTTTCAAATATCCTGAAATAATAATACTTCACCAGCACTTTCAAAATAATAATAATTATATTATTTTCACATATTTATGGAAATTTCTTTTCCAAAGGCACCAGGATTTAAGTCCTAACAAACAATAATTTTATAAACCATAGTTTATAAAATCATACAATCAATCAAATCAAATTCCATACAGGAATAAACTAGGGATTTTTAGGCTCAAGGAAAAAGTTAGAGAAAAATTTAGTTTCAGGGACAAGAAGTTTGTTTTTTAGGCTGAAGGACACTTTTTAGTGTAAATCACAGAATGATAGTTGTAACTATCATTTTCAATTTACACTAAAAAGTGTCCTTCAGACTAAAAAGCAAACTTGTTGTCCCTGAGACTAATTTTTTTTGCAACTTCTTCCTTGTGTCTATTTACCTGAATAAACTAACACTTAACATTATTTAATATGTTAAATGACTAACAAAAAAGATTTAGAATTTCTCTTTGGTTTACAACTTTCTCGATTGTCCAAGGGTCTAGACAATTTTGTAAGTGTACCATTACGCTCATCAGCCTTTGGTTAGTTCTTAGAAGATTATCTAAGTTACCTTAGAATAAAATTGAAAGTCACTCGCCAAACTTCCTAAGCCACACAACAAAGCGTACAAATATACTTAAGCCGTATGACGTACATAAATCATCCATACACAATATTTGATATGACCACCTGCTCGGATACATAGACTTTACTTCTGAACCAGTATCACTCACTCGGCCTCCCTAGTTCGAACTCCGATTAGGGTCCCTTGATTAGAAACCTTCATTCTTCTTACGTAGCCATATACTATGATAACTCCTCAATATCATATCGAGAATCCGAATCAAGTGTTCGCCGACAAGAATCAAGTGAGAAATCATTTTTTGGACAGGTGTGAATCACCTCCAAGTTATGTACTCGAATCCTAGTTCGAGAACCGTGTGAATAAAATGATTTATGTATAACTTACGTACTTAATTTTTATTGCTTTCTTAACTACACCAATCTTTTTCTAAATCACATTTTCATTTCTAGTATTTCATTCAATACTAAAATTATTTGTGTATTATTTCACAAATATTCACTTAAGTTTATGAACATTTTATAAAGACAACTTTATAAAACATTAAATTAAAAAATTACTCTTCTATTATTTACTTGTATAATAATCTTCTATATCCTAAGAGTACATACAAAACACCAATTTCATTTTACTTTTCAAAATTCAGATGGATGCCTAAACAAAATGTGGGTCTTTAAAATTGAATCAACGAGCCTTTACTATTTCCAATTCGAACGTTTACGTTAGTTCAAAGTGGTTTCGGATTAATATCTGATCCCGGTCTCTCCAAACCATGTTCGATAATTGTAAAAGGTCAAGTTGTTTATAGTGGACTATCCCACTATCAGGATGTAAAGATTTATATATGAATATACATTCCATATGCTTAGATTATCATGATCCGCTTATCAAAATTAACCCCCTTGTATTCATCATGTTCCCGAAGTGCGGTATTCGTGATAAGTGCAAGCCGACTTACTTTCAAAAAAACGTGTTGCCATTTTATTACAGCTACTTTAATTCATTTGGCTACTTAATATCATGGACAAGAGATCCTTGGTTTTAAAATAATTCACTTAAAAAAGGAAATTGGTTAAAAATAAATAACCGATAGAGTTTAAAAGAAACTTTAAAATAAACAAACTTTAATTAAATCATAAGTTTTAAACTCAACTAAACCTTAATTAATCTTTAATTAAAACAAAATTAAATCATTAATAATCCTAATTTTATTTATAATTAAACCTTAGTTAAACTCTAATTAATTACCATTTATTTAAGAAATTAAACCTTAATTAAGCTAATAATTAAACTTTTATTAAATAAAAATTAACTAAATAATTAACTCTAACTAAATAATTAATTAAAATAAATAAACTAGATTAAATAAAAATTAGTTTTCTCTTATCTTAATTAATCATTATTTAAAACTTACTTAATTAAAATAATTAACATGATAAATAATTCCTTAAACTCTAATTACTTAACCTAATTACTTAATTAATTAATTAAATAATAATTACCCTAAATAAATTAATTAAATAAATTATTAAATAATTAAAACTTAAATTTTTGACTTACTTAATGATTTCAAAATGATTTTTCAAAAACAATCCAAAAGAAAACACTTAAAAACTTGAAATCACGAAATTTCCCGAACTGCATCCATAGCGCTATCGCTATAAGCGCAGTTCGCTATAATTGATTTCTAGGTTGAAATCTCACTTAAATATGGCCACCACATGTTTGAAAACGCAATTTTAATAGTTTTGCAATCTTAAAAAAAAGGTAAAAACTTGAAGAAAAAAAACATTTTCAAAAATCCAAAGCTAGAAAATGCCTTTCGTTTTCAAATCGGATCAAGTCTTTTTCGACTTTTTAAAGCACTAATTTTTCACAACCATCTCACAACATACTTGGTATTGTTTTACAAACAACACTACCATCATATCATAAACCAATATCACATATCCATATCCATACAAATATCCAATATATCAATATATTATCCAAATCACAAATCTATACCAATCAACCAACTTGCAATTATATATCATCCAAACAACTTGGTATTTCAATATGACAACCACTATAATTTCACAGCATATAGATCATTAAAACAAGTTGTTTTCTTTTCCAAAAATATTAGTTTTACTCAGTGAAACTTTTCTAAATTAGAGTGAACTTTTGCCAAAACTTGAAAACACTTTAGAAAATTTGCAAATATGGAACTTTTGGGTGCTTGGACCTCCAAGATGGGCTCGACCTAGGCTAATTGGGCTCAGCCTTAGGATGTTTGGGCTCGACCCTTATGTTCTTGGGTGGATGGAGTGTTGTAGCTTGGAAGCGGAGGTGTTGAATGATTTGTAGAATTGGTTTTGTGAACTAAAGGAGGAATTTTTGCATAAGAAGTGATTTTTTATTTTATTTTTATTTTCAAATTTATGAAGAGGAAGCCATGGCTAAGTTTCTTAAGCTCTTACGAAAACTTCATTTTTACCCATGAAAATATCAAAATTTGGTGAAGCACTTAAAATAAAAGTTATAGCTTATACTCTTAGCTATTCAGAATGGGAAAAATCATTGAAATCAGATTTACCGTCTAAAAGTTATGGCTAAATAAATACAGCATAAATGCACAGGCTTGAAAATCAAAAACACAATAATATCACTTACATAGTGTAATGTAAAACAATTTACACAACAATTATTCAAAGAAATTCCACATGGACATAAGTACTTGGTGGAATTTCAAACTAGAACATAATACTAGATTTTAGTAAAACAAAACACATAGTTCTTCACATCACTCATACCTCACAACACTCATATCTCATCCCACTCATAGCTGTAGTGCACAACACACATTACATTACACACCACAACACATATCCGACCTACACTACAACACAGCACAACACACAACACGCACACACTACACATCTACACTCAACATAGTAGCACCTGCACTACATAACGCATTTGCACTCATCTAGACTCAACACACCGCATTGTGCTTTATGTCACAACGCAAATGCACTCCTTCACATAACACAACACAGACTTACACAAGCACATGCACCAAAACTGCACGCGTACACTCACAAAAACTACATACACAAAAAAAAACTGCACATGCACATGCTCAAAATTGTGTGCACACACAGACCATGATTTCACCATTAACTGAACTGAATTTACGTTGTTATTGTTTTCTTCAAAAAAAGCACCTTAGGAACCCATGATTTGCGTCTCTAAATTTAATGATTGTAAGTTGTGTTGCTATGGTTGCAAACCAAACAAAACTTCTTCTTTTTTGATTGAATTTATATCTTAACCAAAGAATGTGATTTACCTCCAAAGATTAAGCGGTATGCAATTTGCAAATGTAGTTATGATAAAATTGCCAATGGTAGAAGCTAAAATAAATTAGTAGTTCTAACTGTAAAAACTATTCCTTCGGTTGGCAATGCAAGCTTATGCTGTTGTCTAGTTGTATTTTTTTAGAATTGGTAATGGTGATGTAGTTCCCTAAATGGTAGATCATTCTTATGTGCAGCATGTATGTACCCATAAATATTTTACATTAGAAAATTCTTTTAGTACATTCTTTCTATGAAATTCTATTTTCAACTCAAATACTTCTTTAAAATCTCAATTTTTTTCAAAACAAAATTTTATTATTTCTAAATTTTTTAATCCTGATAATTAATCCTTTTAATGAAAATGCATTACTGAAACTTCATCAACTTCCTTTACTCTTACATTAATTACAAGTGTCCAAAATGCTTCCTTAAATTTACAAGTCTCTTTTACCTAATAAAAAATTATTCTAAAATACCTTTTATTCTTCGAAAATCAAAACTCGCTTTTCCAGTTAAAATCCAAAAACTTACACCTCAAATTTTCCCAAATATAATCATCATAGAGGATTTTCAAACACCTTTACCAAAAATTCTTCCTACAACAAGAATTAAAATTTTATTTCTTAGCAAAATATATCCTCAGAAGAGTAATTTAAATAATTTAATTATTAAAAACTTATTTTGTAACGACCCACTATTTTGAACCATTCAAATCGACAATAATCCACACATGTCTGACTTGAATAATTCAAAATAACAGATTGTAATAAAATTTGGAGCAAATAAAATCAAATACAGAATCACAGACACAGAATATCAGAATAACTCGCAGCGGAAATAAAATACCATAGTAGTTCATGAAGCTACTATATACAAACTCTCAAAACATATACAAAATGTCATAGTTTAAAAAATGGATACAATAGAAGTTAGGATACATAAACCAATAATACAGAGACAATACCGAATAGTAAATAACTAGATTAGAAGATAAGAAATAACAGATGGACAGATAAGCTCCAGCAAATCTCTAGCTCCAGAAGATAAATTCCAAAGCTATGATTCTCAGGCTGACCCGAGCGTAAAGTAAAACACAAAACACTCGAGTCAGGACATATATACTTATACAATGTAAACCAACTCAAGTGAACTGTAATAGCAATGCATAATAACTTAGAGGATGCTTGGGATCGCCCATCCATTAAGGATCCATAAAAACCATCAATTAAACAGTAATATCAATATCACAGAAATGTCCATATCGAAATAAACCATGAAACTAACAGTGTTAATGTACATCACAGCCATCATCAGGAAATCAAATGACGTACAGAGAGGTATACCCGTGGTTATAATATTTCAGAACAATATTTTATACTTCAAAATTTAATATCATTTCAAATCCAAATCTTTATCAAAATAAAGATTAAATCATTTCCAAACCATTTCAATTTATCAAAATATCATATCTTTTCAAAACTTCCTTTCAAATCATTATTTGAATTCAAATTCAATTATCAAATTTAATACCCTTCAAAATTCCAAAATATCATTCATTTATTATCTTATCAAATCACTCTTTAAATAGTTTTCCATTTAGACCATTTAAAAGTGAAATTATTATTCTTTCAAGTCAAGTATTCAATTTCCAAAGTTTCAAATCATTCTGAGTTCATTTACTAGGTCAAAATCCATAAACATTGAAAATTTCAGCCTTTCACAGCATTTAGAAAAGGCTGTTATAAGTTATATTTGAAAAAAAAATATTTCAGCAAAGACAGCACTTTAGAACTGCTGTTATATCTCATTTTAGTTGAAATTTAGTTTAAAACAGCAAAAGACAGCATTTCCAGAAATGATGTAATAGCTCAGGTTTAAAAACAAGGGTTTTACTTAATTTTAACAAAGACAGCAGGCAGCTACAGCAGTTTACAGAACTGCTGTAATAGCGCTTTATTAAGTTCTTTAGCCTTTACAATTACTACAGCAGCTACAGCATTTCAGAAATGCTGTAATAGCCTCTTTTACTAAGTTTTAGTTAAGTTCTGAAACCATAGCATTTCTGAATGCTATTAAAAGTCATTTCCAGATTTTAGTGTATTTCCAGCCAATCATAAAATTCATTTTAAACCCATTTAACATTATAAAAATCATGTTTAAACATTTAAAAATGTTTATATAATATATCATTTAACACTTGATTTTTATTAAATAAATCTGTTATAGTTAAATCAAATTTCAATGAATTATTTAACAAATTCAAGTGTAAATTTCTTTTCTCCACATTTTTAATAAATAAACTTAATACTTAAATTTTATTTCCATTCTCTAAGAAATTTCAAATTTCCATTTTCATTTTCATTTTTATTTATATAACTTATTTTCTCATTTTAACCAAAATTCCAAACTTTTCTAACTTAAGTTATATTTTCAAAAATTCCATTTCTATTCATTTTTTCAACATTTTTAACTTATTGAAAATTCCAAATTTCACTATTTAAACATATAAAAATTCAATTTAAATCAAAATTTCATATTTTTATACTTTTTAAATTTTATTTAAACATTTTCAAAAAACTTTAAAAAATAACCATGGGCCTGTATATAGTTTTCTAACCTAGGTCAAGTGATACGGATATGTATCATTTCAATCCGCAGTTTAAAAAGCAAAAATCCGGGTTCTATCATTCCAAACCCGCAATCCCAAGTCAAATTAAATTAAATAAAAACCATTCAGGTCTATCATTTCAGCCCATAATGATTTTTCCCTATTCTAAAGTCCGTTCGGGTATGTAGCATTTCAACCCATAGTGATTCTATTCTACAGGGAACTTGCAGTGTGATAAACAGATATAAAATGAACAGTATACAATATATAACAGTAACAGATGATATGATAGGTAATTAAATAGGTTTAACATCATATAAATAAATCATCACAGGCAGTTATAACATCATATAAAATTCTACACATTCAATTGTTGTCGTTTCACAATTGCATAAGTATAAATGTCTAGTGAGATTTACTCACCTCTTTTGCTGGAGACGTAAGTTCAAATGACACAACAAAAACCAGAACACAATGACAAAGCTACGAACTTGAGTGGAGAGCGAGATCCAAGTTATAGATCTTGTGTTACAACCCAAAAACAAAACCAAAATAATAGTTAAAAATCAATACGATTGAATTTGAATAACTTTGAAACAAAAAGCGATTTGAATACGAAACTTTTTGCCTTGCTTTCTCTACTTGTTTGCATGGCCTAGGGGATCAATTAGGTCAGGTTTGTACTTGGTTTGGATCGGGTATGGATCTGGAAAAGGTAAGGCTACAAGGCTAAACAAGTGGTGGAAGTTACAACTAGAGAAGGTGAAGGGGTTTCTAGGCAAACTAGTGGATATTTGGTCAAACTTTAGGCTCGACCATGGGTGGTTAGGGTTCAGCCAGTGGAGTGTGGGTCAGGTCAGGTGCTGGAGTGATGAGAGGAGGTCTGGACAATGATGGTGGTGGCGGCCTAAGGTGGTGGTGGTGGTGAACAAAGGAGTGATGAAGAAACAAGGCTCAAACTAGCATAGTTTTAAGGCATAGGTTGGATTTTTGTGGATTTTTGGTTCATGGGAGTCTCAGCCATGGTTAAGACCTGAGGGGTAGGTAGTGGTGGTGGCGAGGAAGCTATGGTGTAGGTAGTGGCCGTGACAATCAAGAGGAGGCCAAGCAAAACTAGGGGAGAAACAAGGCAAAATACATGAAAAAAATGAAGAAAAGAAGAAAAAGAAAGAGGAAGACTTTACCAAAATGTTTGAAGCCGTGAATGAAAATGAGATGGTGATTATTTTCGTGAAAAGAAATTGAGGAATACACAACAACAAACAAAATGCACGGCCAAACAAAGAATTAATGAAGAGTTATGGAAATTGAAAAGTTTTAGGCAAATGAAAGGTCTTAGGTTAAAACTTTTTGTCTCTTCTATTTTCCATTCTTTTTAATTAAATAAAGACCAATGAAAATTTAGTAAATGAGTTTTAAAACTGAAACAAAGTAAAATAAAATGAAAATAAATAATTAAATTTAAAGAAAATAGAAAAAGAATTAAAGAAATTGCTTAAAAATTGGAAACAAGGTTCAAAAATTACAAATAAATCATCACTAGCTTTAGAAAAATATCTACTTCATTTTAAAAAAAAATTAAAACAAAAATGTGAAGTAAAAGAATTCATTTATATTTTCAAAATGTAATAAATAATTAAATTTATAGAAATTAGAAAAAGAACTAAAGAAATTGTTTAAAAATTCAAAATAGGACTTAAAAATTGCAAATAGAATATCACTAGATTTAGAAAAATTATAACTTTACTTCTATACCAAATAAAAGTCAAGTAAAATAAAATAAATGCTGATCAAAATGAAGTGTAAATGAAAATAAAATAAAGTCTTAAGAAAATAGAAAATAAACCAAGAATTTCTTTAATTAAATGAAACTGGAAATTAGAAATTATAAACAGAATACAACTGACATTGGAAAATGTCAATTACACTTTGAAAAATGTTTCAAAATCAAAATATATACATAACATGTTATTTTACCCATATAAATATAAATTAGAACATTACATGACCAAATAAAATATTATTTTTATAATTTAAAATAATCAATTTTGTTAAATGTAGCAAATTTCACACAATAGTTAAAAAGGCATAACTTTCACAATATAAATCAGATTTCAACGAAACAAAAAGCAGCATTCTTAAAATTTTATTTACTTTCATAATAAAGGATAAAATTAAAATTTTCAAACTCTCAAAATTTTAAATTTAAAAGTCAAAGTTTGATCATATTTTCCAAAAATTCACTTTTTGGAAAATATTCTATTTAGTCCTGTTTGGAATTCTAATTCACATCAAAATCAAAATTTATATTTAAAAATAACAAAATTTATCCATTTTAATAAATAAAATAAAGTTTTAAAATCAGGAAATTCAATTTAAAATGATTAAAACATACAATTAAAATAATCACAAAATACAGGGTTGTTACACTCTCCCCCACTCAAATCTTTATCCTCAAAAAGGAATGAGGTACGGAAAACACAGAAAAAGATAGAATGGAATAGGATTAAGACAAGATGACAAGAAGATTAAAATTATACCTGATAACTGTTGTTATAGGTAACTTTAAAAAGGTGGAGAATAGGAATAGCTAGAAGGGAAAATAGGACGAAAGACAGGGATGAGCCATTAGTTAAAATTGTTGGTTAAAGCGGTAAAAATATTTAAAACACTTTAAAATCCTTTAGAAAGGAAATAACTGATCAAAGTATCCTTTATATAATATTTTATCAAAATACTTTTATAACTCGATGTCTTAAAAAGTTTATCCTCGTTCCTGCAGACTCTGGCAGTGCGTTGATCAGGCGCAAAGCTAGAATTCTCCAGGTACTTAGTAGACTTGTTTCAACACCCAGTGAAAATACTGGAAAACTTTTAAAAACAGATATGGAAAGTAAATCCAAAAAAAAACAAAACATGTCGATCATGGATCGTGGATACACAATGGTTATGCCTGGATCCCCAGGAAACATCCGTACCCGTAGGCCACCCCCCAACCTTGCGATTACGCCATGAAGATTGGTAGTACTGCAGATACACAATGGTTACGCCTGGATCCCCCAGAAAACATCTGTACCCTAGGCTCTCGCAGCCCCTGCTGATTACGCTACCAAGCAACCCAATAGATCGTAGATACACAATAGTTACGCCTGGATCTCCCAGGAAACATCCGTACCCGTAGGCCACCCCCCAACCCTACGATTACGCCATGAAGTCGCGCTCGTAAGACCATGGAGATTGCCATGGAATTCGATGGAAACTCGAGTCTCATATCCGGAAAACCAAAAATCAGAGAAATATCGATAGAATGAATCCACAATGTGGCCACAAAGTGGATATCAAGCAGAAGGCACTTTCCATATCTTTACTTCGAAAATATGTATCATATAGTACCTTTTCAAATCACTTTCAAATATCATACTTATATAAAGTCCATTATATATAAGATTTCATTTTCAAATCAAATACTTTCCAAAATCAATAGTATATCAAATCACACTTATATAGACTTCAATTATATAAGATTTCACTTTTCAAATTGAGTACCTTTTCAAATCCATAGTTTTCGAATCAACATTATACTTATACAAACCAATTTTTATATATAAGTTCGATAACTCCCAAATCAAGTATTTAGTAACACAAGGTTCTCAAATTTCAATTTGTTTCAATATCAATACAATTTTAAAAATCATATACGCTTTCACCAAATTATTCTTCCAAATCAAATATCTTCAGTTCAAAAGTTTCCAAAATAATAAATTTAGAAAATAAATCCAAATTTCCAAATCAATATAATTTAAGTCAAACAATTCATTTCCAAAATCATCTTATATTTACATAAAGTCTATCTTATAGAAGGATCAAAAAAATTTCAAAAATCAATTTCGCTACATGGAGAGTCATATGGGATTGAACATCTTTGCTTTATAAATGATTTTTAATTTAGAATAGTTTTGTATATAAAATAATTTGTAAAATAGTTTTGTATATAAAATAGAATAAAACAGTTTGTTTGAGAAGAATAAAAGAAAAATAGTTTTGAAAAATGGTTTTAAATTGATAGTAGTTTTTCATAAAAGAAAGATTCCAATTAAATTACAAAGATATCCAACCCAACAACTTCCAATTTCAGCGCCAAGTATATCAATGATATTAGAATATAAGATGTACATATGTCATCATTTCGCAACATTACATTCGATCGCTCGCTCGATCACACAAGTTCGTTTTCGAACTAGTATTGTCCATTCGACTTCCCTAATGCGGATTTCGATATGGTTTCTCGACTAGAAACCATCAGTCTCCTTGCATAGCCATATACTATGATAGAGAATTCTAGAATCAAGCCCAAAATCCATATCAAATATTCGCCATCAAGAATCAAATGAAAAATCCTAACACGAAATGGTGTAATTCACCTCGAACTTGTGTACTCAAACTTGGATCAATTTAATTATGTGAATAAAACAACATGCGTGCAACTTATGTATATATTCCAACTTGTTCGATATATAGTTTATAAAGATGTTACCCAGTTAAAACATTTAAACTAAATTTTATTCAAAATATTTTGAAGACCAAATTCTTTTCAAAACATTTCAAATCTAAATTTCATATTAGAAAATTAAAAATAGCCTTATTCGTTTACTTAACAAAACTGTTTCAACTTATTTAAATCATATTACTACATACTTTAAACTTACATACCAAACTTATATACTTTATACTTTTCAAAATTACTTAGCTTTGAAAAGTTAACCTTGATTTGGAAGTGCTCGAACCATCAAAATAATCGAAGAAATCATATTTCAATCCAAGAGTTGGAAATCACCAACAAATCAGTAAATCAATTCCAAAAGATAGGGTTATATCAAATCAGATCCAAAACTCAAGGACTGAACACCGGCTTATTTCAACTTGTTCAAATATATATACATATATCTTTCGAATATCACATCACACTTCGGAATTTGAAATCAAAATTAGTTTCACAAATCAATCGCATAGCAAAGCTACCGAAGTGGCCTCTCCCCCACTCTGAAACTCGAAAATCAATGTCGATGATGCATGCATTCATCACCGAAATTATTTTCCAGCGACATAAGTGGGTTTTGGACTTCTATTTTCTCAAATTTCTTTTGAAATTTCTTCGAAATCATTTGAAACTCATTTAAATCATTTGAAACATTTCATATTCGGAAAATACTTTCAAATCATATTATTTTATATTTCAAAATCTTAAAACCAGTTTCAAAATGCCGGAGTTCAATCACTCAAATTCAGATTCAAAACCCTCAGTTATAAATTATTCTATATGAAACCATTTCTTATATAAATTTCAAAATTTCAAATCCAATCAAAAATTTAAATTATCGATTTTAAAATGGTATATAATCCTTATCGAAAACATTTCACTTTTATATATTAATATGGTCATACTTATCAAAACAACAACTTCGATGAATACACAGTTTTCAAAAGACAATCAACCACAAATTTTCCAAGGAATGATTCAAGGATGGATTTCAAAACAAAACAGAGATTCAAATTTAGAAGGACTCTAATTAAATAGAATTCTGATTCAAAGATAAGCTCAAACGAAGATAAGATAATTAAATTACCAAATAGAAGATGGATAAGCTCATATAAATCGCGGGCGATCTTAACAGGGTCAACCGTGACTTCAGAAATATAATCGATGCGAAAATCTAAGGCAAATCGACCTTCGATCGCCAGAGATAGAATCCAGGCATAGCAGAAGATAGATAACATTGTAAACCGAGGATACGGAAATCTCCGGTGAATCAATGCCAATTGTAAAGGAGTTTCACCCCTTTACAAATCATTCAAAGTTTGGCGAAATCGCCACCTTAAAAAGGTCATTCAAAGTGGGGTTATGCCATGCTCCATAATCAAAAGAATATAGGTAGGAGAGACATGAACGGATTTCAGAAAAAGTGGGAGCATTCCAAAATTCAAAGGAATCCTAACCAAGCTAGAAGTTCAAAATTTTTAAGGAAATCCTAATCAAAGAAATTACTACCAAGGTGTATACGAAAGGGACAAAGTCCAGAAAATTTTCTTTCAAAACAAGAAAATTTTATATCAAAATAATCTTTAAAAATCATTTGAAAATCATTTTATACTTCGAAAATACGTTCTCTCACAAGGGAATGATTCTGAGATTGATTTCACTCATTCTAGGGTATTTCTACCCTATCTCTAATGAGTTTTTGCTCCGCATGCTAAGGTTTTCCTAAAACCAAAGCTCTGATACGAAATGTAACGACCCACTATTTTGGACCATTCAAATCGACAATAATCCACACATGTCTGACTTGAATAATTCAAAATAACAGATTGTAATAAAATTTGGAGCAAATAAAATCAAATACAGAATCACAGACACAGAATATCAGAATAACTTGCAGCGGAAATAAAATACCATAGTAGTTCATGAAGCTACTATATACAAACTCTCAAAACATATACAAAATGTCATAGTTTAAAAAATGGATACAATAGAAGTTAGGATACATAAATCAATAATACAGAGACAATACCGAATAGTAAATAACTGGATCAGAAGATAAGAAATAATAGATGGACAGATAAGCTCCAGCAAATCTCTAGCTCCAGAAGATAAATTCCAAAGTTGTGATTCTCAGGCTGACCCGATCGTAAAGTAAAACACAAAACACTCGAGTCAGGACATATACACTTATACAATGTAAACCAACTCAAGTGAACTGTAATAGCAATGCATAAAACTTAGAGGATGCTTGGGATCACCCATCCTTTAAGGATCCATAAAAACCATCAATTAAACAGTAATATCAATATCACAGAAATGTCCATATCGAAATAAACCATGCAACTAATAGTGTTAATGTACATCACAGCCATCATAAGGAAATCAAATGACATACAAAGAGGTATACTCATGGTTATAATATTTCAGAACAATATTTTATACTTCAAAATTTAATATCATTTCAAATCCAAATCTTTATCAAAATAAAGATTAAATCATTTCCAAACCATTTCAATTTATCAAAATATCATATCTTTTCAAAACTTCCTTTCAAATCATTATTTGAATTCAAATTCAATTATCAAATTTAATACCCTTTAAAATTCCAAAATATCATTCATTTATTATCTTATCAAATCACCCTTTAAATAGTTTTCCATTTAAACCATTTAAAAGTGAAATTATTATTCTTTCAAGTCAAGTATTCAATTTCCAAAGTTTCAAATCATTCTGAGTTCATTTACTAGGTCAAAATCCATAAACATTGAAAATTTCAGCCTTTCACAGCATTTAGAAAAAGCCGTTATAAGTTATATTTGAAAACATTTTATTTCAGCAAAGACAGAACTGCTGTTATATCTCATTTTAGTTGAAATTTAGTTTAAAACAACAAAGACAGCATTTTCAGAAATGCTGTAATAGCTCAGGTTCAAAAACAAGGGTTTTACTTAATTTCAGCGAAGACAGCAGGCAGCTACAGCAGTTTACAGAACAGCTGTAATAGCCCTTTATTAAGTTCTTTAGCTTTACATTTACTACAGAAACTACAGCATTTCGGAAATGCTGTAATAACCTCTTTTACTAAGTTTTAGTTAAATACTGAAACCATAACTTCATCTGATAATTTCGCAGAATTTATATCGTTAATGGCGTCCACATCCCGTCCCGTCGTCAAAACAACTCCTCCACCATCTCCCATTGCTTTCGTTCCTAGCAAATACAAATCTATGTTCAGCTCTCTAGCCTCCTCCCATCAGCTCCCGACCAAGCCACGCTCACGCTCGTCTCCCTGTAGCCGCCGTGATCCTTCCACCTCGACACCTCCTTCTCCCGAGCCTCCTCATCCATCCCCTCCTTTTAATACCAAGAAATCCTATGTTCAAGTGGTATCCTCCACCCCACCGGTTTCTGGTATCCCCCCTCGTCCCCAGCGTCGTCGACGTATTTTGCCTGACTTCATTAACGTTCGCTCCACTATCGAATTTTTGAAACTGAAAAGCCGTTGTCTCAGGTGTGCAGGTCTGGGACATGTGGCAAGAGATTATAGGGACTCAAAGATCTGCTATCTGTGTGGTTTCTTTGGGCATGCACACTCTCATTGTCCCAAGAAAACAAATAATGACTCTTCAACCCTGAAAAAAGACTCTGCCATTCCCACTAAAAAAAAGCTCTGTGGGCACAGAGAGGACCCCACTCCCATCACATCTCCCCAAGAAACGAAGCACCACTCGGCACTCATCACAACAACAATCGCCTCGATCCCTCCCCCTTATCTCATTCCAAATATTTTTCTCCCCAATCAAAACCTTCCTTCCCACAGACCTTTTCAATGGCCGACTCTTCTCTCTACCTGACCGCTACAATCATCGATGGATTCTGGTCCATTGAATCCCTCCACCTCACCCTCTCGAGAACCTTCCATCAACAAGACTGGCCGCTTTGGATCCTGTTTGATAACAGCTTCATCTTCTGCTGCCCTTCCTACTCAATCCGCGAACAAGCCCTTACAATGAAAACTTTATCGAAGCCAGGGGGCTCAGTCCTCTTGCAACAATGGTCAGATCTTGAACATCAGTCTCCTGTACTTGAACCGGCTACATGGGCTCGGGTATGAGGCTTCCCCGTATTCCTCAGATACAATGCGCTTGCAGCCAGTGACGCCCTTAGCCCCATGGGTCGCTTCATCGAGTTTGATGACTGCGACTGGCCCAACTTTGATCATCGGTTTTTGTACGTAAAAGTGCAATTTTTCAACGGGGTTAGCACCCCGTGTTCTTTTGTTGCGCACTTGAACAATGAGGATCACCTTCTTTCGGTGGAGAAATGGGAACACGCCCACCCCACTCGTAGGCCTGAAACGATGTTCCTGGGCATGGATTACGAGAAAGACTTCTGCTGCTATAATGAACCCATTCTTTCAGAGGACTCGGACGATGCCAGATTTGATGCTTTGTCTTACGACCCTGCTATTCTCCCTCCGCTTCCTCCGACCGTCCAACCCCAAGATCCAAGGGGGGTAGGCCCCCAGTGTTGGGATGCTTGGCCGGATGTACTGCGTGAAGATCCACTTGTTGACCCGGACCTTTCCACACCCCTCCGGCAGCAACCCCAGCCTCAGACCTTGATTCCAGCCCCCCCTAGCTATTGTCCAGGTAGCTTCTCCAGTTCCACCGTTGCCTCCACAAAGGTCTCCCCTGATCACTCCAGCCATTTTTCGCAGAAGCTCCAGACTTAACAGAGCAGCTTCTCTCCCTGGTAGTTTTTATAAAACTGTTGTTTTTTCTTCAGCCAATAAAAGTCTTAATAAAAAAATGGCACATTGCATGGGTGTGAGTTTGCGTGATGAACACTACACTACCATGCAAGAACTTGAATCAGAGCGCTTGTCTCTTTCCCAATGAAATTAATTTCATGGAACGTAAGGGGTTTGGGGGACCCGTCTAAAAGGCATGCAATCAGCCTTATTTTATCCCCTCATAAAGCAGACATTCTTTTTCTACAAGAATCAAAATTTATAGACCCGCCACAATCTTTCATAAGACACCGGGGGGGCCCGCTCTAACGGGTTGGGCCTACATAAATGCTGAAGGTTCCAGAGGAGGTATTATCACTGCTTGGAACGAAGCTGTATGGTCCCACTGTCATACCACTGCTCACTCATCTGCCTTGCATGTAACTCTGCGCCACATACAATCTGGTACAATCTACTTTTTCACAAACATCTATGGCCCACAAAGAATTCTTGAGAGAAATGAACTCTGGGCTAACTGTTTCACCTTTGCCTCCCATCTTAATGATCCTTGGGTAGTTGGAGGTGATTTTAACACCACCAGATCCACTGAGGAATGGAACTCCGGCTGCAATTCGCAAGGTTCTGACTCCTTCAACTCCTTCATTAATGCATGCTCCCTTATTGACCCTCCCATCTGCAATCGCCTCTTCACCTGGTCTAATCGTAGAGCAGTTTCGGCCTTAGCAAAACTCGACAGATTTCTCTTCAATACAGCATGGGAAGACCTCCACCCCCTTTCCTCGGTCTCTGGCCTCGCTTCGACCATCTCGGATCATTGCCCACTCATCTTGGACACTGGATCTTTGCCCAACATTAAGCGCCCCTTCAGATTTGAGCGTCTTTGGCTCCTGGAACCGTCCTTTGATAGTTTCATCAAACATGCCTGGTCCCAACCCACGCAAATCCAATCAGCTTCCGCCAGAATTGTCTTCAAACTCCGCTCTCTTAGGAAAATTATCCGTCCATGGGCCAGATCCATGTGGGGGTCCCTTCATTCGTGTATCTCTTCAACCCAAGACGAGATCTTAGAACTCAATATTCTTGAGGAATCTCGACCTCTTTCAGATCTTGAATTGACCCGTCTGAGAGATCTCGAATCGGAACTGGATAGGCTCATGAAACAAGAGGAGACAGGCTGGAAACAATGCTCCAAGGCTAAATGGATTGAGGAAGGGGATAAAAACACCTCTTACTTCCACCGCCTGGCTAGTGGCCGCCGCAGAACCACTTTAATTTCCGAGATTTCCCACAATAACTCTTCCTACACTGACCTCTCCGATCACCTCTGCCTTTTTACCAACTACTACCGCTGCATCCTTGGCAAGCAATCCCCAGCTCTCCCCGACATTGATTGGTCCCTCCTCTACCCATCCCCTCCCCCCATCTCCATTGACCACCCATTCTCTGAAGATGAGATTTGGGCCGCTTTGAAACACATGTCCGATGACAAAGCACCCGGCCCAGACGGGTTCGGTCCACTCTTTTTCAAGCATTTCTGGGACACCGTTAAAGCCGATATTCTAGAATTATGTGTTGAATTCCAATCCGATCCTGTAGCCATATCCAGACTGAACTATGCGAACATCATCCTCCTCCCTAAATCTCCTGATGCTAACTCCCTCTCTGCCTTCCATCCCATTCAACACAACCTTTAAAATCATTACTAAGGTCCTTGCCAGCCGCCTCCAAACAGCTATTGCCCCCCGGTTGGGGTTGAGCAGTCAGCCTTTATTCTCGGCAGGAACATTATGGACTGCGTAGCCACAACTCAAGAAATCATCTCCTTTTGCCACCAAACGTCGACCCCAAGTGTCATATTAAAGCTTGATTTCTCTAAGGCATTTGATTCGGTGAATTGGAATTTTATCCTTGAACTCATGGAGCACAGAGGTTTTCCTCCCAGATGGTGCAATTGGATCAAACATATTCTTAGCTCTAGCCTATCCTCTATTTCGATTAACGGTATGTCAGGGGGCCACATCAAGTCGGCTCGAGGCCTAAGGCAAGGTGATCCTCTCTTTCCTCTCATCTTCGTCTTAGTTGCAGACGTTTTCAACAGGATGATCAAGCTAGCCATATCCAACAACTTCTTCTCCAGCATTAATCTCCCAGATTCCTCTTTATCAGTTTCTAACTTGCAGTTTGCTGACGATACAATCCTATTTGCCGAGATTGAATACATTCATTGCCTGAAAGTGGCTCTCTACTCATTCGAGCTCATTTCTGGCCTCTCCATCAATTTCAGCAAGAGCTCTGTCATTATGTTAGGTAACTCTCATCATCTTGGCCCAATCATCTCATCGCTGCTTAACTGTAACCTTTCGGACTTCCCTTTTTCCTATCTCGGTATCCCCCTGCGTCCCACCAAGCTCCATAGATCGGACCGGTCACCCCTTATCTCTAGGATCGAATCAAGACTCCTGAGCTGGAAGGCTCATTCCCTCTCTGCAGCCGGTTGCCTAGTCCTCGTCAAATCTGTCCTAGCAGCCATCCCATCGTACTGGATGTCTTTCCACAAACTTCCCTCCTGGGTTATCATCAAAATTGACTCAATCCGTAGTACCTTCCTTTGGAACGGTGGTGGTGTCAAGAGGCTCGTCAATTGGAGAACCGCCTGTTTACATCAAAATTAGGGTGGTCTTGGTATCACTAACCTTGGTGCCTTTAACTCCGCGCTCCTATCGAAATGGCTCTGGAGACTTCTTTCTCCGGGTAACTCTCTCTGGAAAGATTGGATTCTCTCGCTTCATTATCATTCTAACCACCATCTCGTCCTTCACTTCCCTCCGCGTTGTAGGCCTTCTCCGTTCTGGGCTGGAGTGCTCCAAACCCTTCCCCGTGTCAGACCCTTTTTTCATGTAGCCATCGAAAATGGCATCAGATGTGTTTTTTGGCATGATACTTGGCATAATCAACTTCCTCTCGCCAAATCCTTGCCCCACCTTTTCTCCCACTCGCATTCCCCTTCTATCTCGGTTAGGGACTGTGTCAATTCCGGTCCTGACTTCCTTTGCCCCTCATCTCTCTTCGGCTCAGACACTTTTTCTGACCTCATCTTTGCATCTAACCTACTTCAGTCTATTCATCTCCCCACCCTGCCGGATCGCATAGTCTGGGCCCCCGCACTTGCCAAAGGTTTCTCGGTCGCCTCCTGTTTCTCCCTCTTCAACAACCCTGGATGCTTCTTTTCCTTTCCTAGACTTTGGAAATGCCCGCTTCCGCCACGTATCGCCTTCTTCCTATGGTGTCTAACACATGACCGAATCAACACCAAAAGAGAGACTTCTCCGCTTGCATATCCTGATTGACCCGTATTGTGTCTTTTGTTCTATCCACATTGAAGATATTCCTCATTTGTTTCGTGAATGCGACTTTGCTTATTCTATCTGGGTTACTACCAGCGCCCACCTCCTTGGCTATATCCCTGAACCACCTGTCATCTTCGATCACTGGCAATACAACTCCCCCAACCTCCAGCTAGACGTCTTTATCGCCCTTTTCTGTTGGTGTATATGGAAAGAACGTAATGCACACGTGTTTGATAAACCTAGATGTCACTTCGAAGGTATTTGCAAGCGTATAACTTCTCTGTTCACCTCCCTTACAGGTCAAAGCTTTTCCGCTCCTTTTAGACTCCGTCTTCCACAGAGAAGCTCTTCTCCGACCGAATCACAAGGGAGCAGCTCGGCTTTTCCCACGAGCCAGCAGCCATGGCCTTAGCTGGTAGATTCATGACGCGTTTCGAGCTCTGTCATCCATTTTGGTATTTTGTTATGCTGTCTTTGTATATACTCTTGCACTATCTTGTCTTTATTGGTTGTTTGTATGATTACTGTGCTTGTCCTATGTGCCATCGATCAGGCCTGTTAGTCGAAACAACATTATTGTATATATGCTACTAATCGGTTGTGTAGTGTCACGCTACACACCCGTCTTGCTCAAAAAAAAGTTCTAAAACCATAGCATTTCTGAATGCTATTAAAAGTCATTTCCAGATTTTAATGTATTTCCAGCCAATAATAAAATTCATTTTAAACCCGTTTAAGATTATAAAAATCATGTTTAAACATTTAAAAATGTTTATATAATATATCATTTAACACATGATTTTTATTAAATAAATCTGTTATAGTTTAATCAAATTTCAATGAATTATTTAACAAATTCAAGTGTAAATTTCTTTTCTTCACATTTTTAATAAATAAACTTAACACTTAAATTTTATTTCCATTCTCCAATAAATTTCAAATTTCCATTTTAATTTTAATGTTTATTTATATAACTTATTTTCTCATTTTAACCAAAATTCCAAACTTTTCTAACTTAAGTTATATTTTCAAAAATTCCATTTCTACTCATTTTTTCAACATTTTTAACTTATTGAAAATTCCAAATTTCACCATTTAAACATATAAAAATTCAATTTAAATCAAATTTTCATATTTTTAAACTTTTTAAAATTTATTTAAACATTTTCAAAAAACTTTAAAAAATAACCACGGGCCTGTATATAGTTTTCTAACCTAGGTCAAGTGATACGGATGAAAGTTACACACAAGCCACAGGGCATCAACTCATATTGTATCTTAGGCAACCGAGAGTTGGCCCGTTAACCAGCCATCAAACTGGACCCTCCTCCCAAGGAGGTGCTGCCCCATATCAGATTACCGACAACCGCACAACCACTAGTACTGAATTCAGAGTTGATGCTCGGAACCGAGCGGATTCGACCCACCGCCAATGCAACCATACTCCTGAGCCTTATGTCCCTAAAGACATAGAACCAAGGAGGTGAGACATGGACCGTCGACCGCGACCGGCCCCTCCTCGCATTGTGGAACCTGACCACACCTTGGCCCAACATGCTCAAAATGTCAAGATGTGGGATATCCCGACAATGATCCGTCAAATGATCCATGAAAGTCAGGGTCTCACCAACGACGACTGGGGAATCTCCCAGAGTCATACCCCTTTCATTGATGACATACTCTATATCGAACCACCTCGGCGATTCAGGATGCCAAATCTACCCGTTTATGAAGGGAGCTCTGATCCTAATCAGCATATCTTAAAGTACAAATGGTTAATGAATGCTACACGAGCCGATGATGCGATTAAATGCCGAAGCTTAATGATTTCCCTAGGGGGCATAGCAACTATGTGGTTTACCCGTTTACCACCTCGATCTATCTCATGTTTTGACCAGTTGGCAAACAAGTTTATTGAGTAGTTTTGCATGCATGTCGCAAGGCCGAAAGATGTTAATACTTTATCTAGTGTCACTCAAGCTCCTAGAGAGACACTTAGACGTTATCTAGAGAGATTTCATGCTGCATGCGTTGAGATTAGTAATCCCAATAATAACTCAATTCTGATGGCACTGACTAAGGAGATCGATCCCGATTCCGAGTTCGGCAACTGGTTGGCCGGAAAACCCCCTGCGTCGTTGGACCGTTTCTATTCCAAGGCAGTACAATTCTTGAGAAGGGAGGATGCGAAACAATCTAGGAAGAAGGATGACACAAGACCCAATGTGGAAGGAATCTAGAGCAATTTTTTCGTTAAGCAAACCGGGGAGAGTTCCGGAAAGTTACAACTGAATACAGAATCAACAGAAAGGCAATGGAAACCAAAACAGGAAACGGGATTAGAATCATGGGTCACGGCGTAGGGCTCCCATGTTTGATAATTATACCCCTTTGAATACGTCGTTGGAGACTGTGTACTTATAGACTTGCAATACTATTCAGTATAAGAAACCTGCTCCGAAGAAGTCATCGAAAAAACAGAATCAGTCAGGAAAGTTTTGTAGATTTCATGATAGCTATGGCCATAACACGAATGAGTGCCGTCATTTGCAAGATATTATCGAGAAGTTGATACGTGAAAGAAAGTTGGAACAGTTTGTGCGGGTGCCGCAGTCTGGAGGTGCGGGCCCATCGAATCAGAACCATATGCCAAATTAGGCAAGACAGGAGGAACCTGTTCGTACTGGCGGGAGGTTGGTGATAAATACTGTTAGTGGTGGTCCTCATCCAGCTGACCGAAGCTGGAAGGAAATTGAGTCGTATGCCAGTTCAGTGAGGCATGCGAGCTTCGAATATTGTAGTAGTTTGGAAGACGGGGCTCCAGCCAAGCAACAAAAAACGATGACTTGCGACATCGTTTTTCGAGATAGAGATGCCGATAGAATCGAAGCCCCAACCATTGATCCACTAGTCAATCAGCTCAGGTAGGTCCTGCCTGGATGAAGAGGATCTTAGTAGATAGTGGAATCTCAGTGAACATACTGTTCAAGCGAGCCTATGATCAGATGAAAATGGAAACAAAGGATTTGAAGCCTTGTCAGTCTCGTATTCATTACTTCAATGGAAGTGCTACCATACCCACTAGAGTGGTGGAGCTGCCAGTGGAATTGGGGATCGGAGAATGCCGGAGAGTCCGGATGCTACAAATATTGTTGTATTGGACATAAATTTGCCATACAATGCTTTCCTAGGTCGACCGGCCCTAGCTGAGTTCAGGGCTGCCATTGCCACTTGTTGTCTGACCTTAAAATTCCCTACCGACAATGGAGTTTGAGTTGTTCAGGGAGAACAGGCTGCTGGCCGAGCCTGTTATGTTGCTGAGCTACGGGAGGCGCAACGAATAGAAAAAGGAAAGGGCGTAGAGAAATCTCTCTGCTTCCGCTTTGCTGAGAATTGGCAATTGATGCCTGGGCCCAGGCCCAAGAACCCAACCAATTCCCAAGGGATCTTGACCCAAGAGATACTGAAAGTGAAGACGAAAGTAAAGACAGTCAAGCTTCCTCGACCGAACTGACGATAGATGTTTTGATCGACGATAATGATGATTCTAGAATGATAAAGATTGGATCTCAGCTAAGCCAACAAATGCAAGAGGAATTGATCGAATTTCTCCGAGCAAACCTTGACGTGGTTGCCTGGACACACTCCGACATGTATGGGATCTCACCAGACATAGCGAGCCACACATTGAATATTAACCTGCGGCATGTCCCGGTCAAGCAAAAAAGGCGTGGTATGGATCCAGAGAGATCTGCCGCCCTTAAGGAAGAGGAAGAAAAGCTCAAATCGAACGGGTTTATCCGAGATGCATTATATCCAGAATGGGTGTCAAATCTTGTACTTGTCCGAAAGCAGAACGGGAAATGGAGAACATGCATTGATTACTCAGACTTGAATAAAGCCTGCCCCAAAGACAGTTTTCCACTTCCTTGGATCGATCAGCTCGTAGACTCAATAGTTGGACATGAACTCTTATCCTTCATGGATGCGTATTCTAGCTACAACCAGATACCCATGCACTTACCTGACCAGGAGCATACCAGCTTCATAACCGATCTGGGACTTTAATGCTATAAAGTTATGCCTTTCGGACTCAAGAATGCTGGACCAACTTATCAACGGTTAGTTAACCGAATGTTCGCTAACCAGATCGGAAAAACCATGGAGGTATACGTGGACGACATGCTCGTGAAGTCGCGATTCTCCACTAATCATATCAAAGACTTAGAGTCAATGTTTAATATCCTTCGAGAATATAGAATGAAGCTCAACCCGTTGAAATGTCACTTTGGGGTCGCATCCGGAAAATTCCTCGGTTTTATCGTCAATTCTCGAGGGATCAAAGCTAATCCTGAGAAGATCTGGGCAATCAGAAATCTTGAGACTCCAAGAACTATAAAGCAAGTCCAAAGCCTCAACGGGAAAGTAGCAGCACTGAGCAGGTTCATCTCAAAATCTACTAACAAATGCATTCCCTTCTTCGACCTGATCAGAAAAGGGAAACGAAACTTTGAATAAACTAAGAATGTGAGGGTGATTTCCGAGCACTAGTTCAACATCTTTCTACATCACCCATTCTGTCAAAGCCTATTGATCCTGAGAGATTATACATTTACTTGGCGGTGTCAGAGAACGCTATCAGTGCTGCCCTAGTTCGGGAGGAAGATCGGATACAACGGCCAGTGTATTACATTAGCAAACGACTGACTGGGGTAGAGATAAATTATCCGAAGCTGGAAAAGTTGGCTTACTGTCTTGTTACTGCCTCGAGGAAGTTCCGACCATATTTTCAGGCTCATCCTATCATTGTCTATACCGACCAGCCATTACAACAGGTCCTTACACGGCCTGAGACGTCTGGTAGGTTACTTAAGTGGAATATCGAGCTAAGTCAGTTTGACATTACTTACAATCTAAGGCGGGCCATTCAAGGACAAGTCCTAGCAGATTTCATTGTTGAATTCACTATCCCGAAGGACTTGCCCGAAACTAGTGAATCTCCCAAGTATATCTGGAAGCTGCATACCGATGGTGCATCAAATGACCGTTACTCAGGCGCAGGGGTTGTACTTGATACTCCTGAAGGTCGATCTATATGCTATGCTTTAAAGTTTGATTTTCGTGCGACCAACAATGAAGCTGAATATGAATCCATACTTGCCGGATTGAGGCTTGCCAGAGATTTAAGAATCATTGTTATGGAGATTTATTGTGTTTCGCAGTTGGTCGTATGTCAAGTTCGGGGGGAGTACCAGGCCAAAGACCGAAGGCTGGCTGCTTACCTAGCTTCGGTCCAGGAGATATTGAATCAGCTTGATTATTATGCAATTTATTGTATACCCTGAGAGCGCAATCAAAAAGCCAACTCATTAGCAAAGTTAGCTAGTATAGGTGAGGCGCAACAAATGGGAATCGTTCCCGTGGAAACATTACCACCCCCGAGCATCGATCAGATGGAGACAGACTAGGTATTTGAGGTCATTCCCGATAAGGAGTCATGAATGACTCCGTTCAGAAATTATCTCGAGCATAGGACCCTACCGGAGCGCAGGAGTGAAAAGAGACAAATTCTTTGAATAGCTTCGCGGTTCACTATCCATAATGGAGTCATGTATAGAAGAGGGTACTCTGTTCCTTTACTCTGGTGTATCGCTCACGATGAGATCAAATGAGTATTTCATGATGTACATGAAGGAGAATGTGGCGATCACACCAGGAGGCAAGCTCTTGCCAAGAAAGTGCTCCGATATGGATACTATTGGCCGACCATAAATCGCGATGCATCGGAATACGCCAGAAAATGTGATAGATGTCAAAAGCATGCTTGAATTCCAAGAGCCCCACCTACTAAAATAACTCCGATGGCCAGTCCATGGCCGTTTGCAGTATGGGGCATTGACATTATTGGCTCTCTACCTCTAGCCAAAGGTGGTGTGAAGTACGCCATCATCACAGTTGATTACTTTACCAAGTGGGTGGAAGCTGAAACCCTTTCTACAATCATAATAAAGAAAGTGATCAACTTTATAGTGCGCAACATTATCTGCCGATTTGGTCTCCCACACACCATCATCACAAACAACGGAGCTCAATTCGACAGTGTTGAATTTAAGAATTTCTGTCAACGGTTTTACATCCAAAAGAAGTTCTCCGCAGTTGCACATCCTCAAGCGAATGGATAGGTCGAAGCGGTTAATAAAGTTATAAAGTCTATTCTGAAGAAACAACTGGAAAAGGCTAGGGGAAAATGGATCGATGAACTTCCTATGGCCCTATGGGCTTATCGGACAACCCACAAATCGACAGCCAACCACACTCCTTTCTCTCTTTCCTACGGTTCAGAAGCCATTATTCCAGTCGAGATGGAAGTACCTTCTCATCGCGTGACCTATTATGATCCGAATACAAATGCTATACTACTTGCCGAATTTCTGGATTTATTGGATGAGAAGCGTGAAGAGGCTGATTTGAGGGCAGCCGCATACCGAAGTCGAGTCGCCTTGTTATACAATGCCAAAGTCCGACCCTGCACCTTTGAAATCAGCCATCTCGTCCTCAAGAGAATTTACCCGGTCCCTTCACATATGAAGCCAACCGGGGAAGGGCCGTATGTTATTGAACGAAAGCTCGGAGATAGCACATTCAAATTATCGACCATTAATGGTCTCACTCCGCCGAGAGCCTGGAACAGCGAGAGTCTTCGTCTCTACTGCACATAACAGGCTTTGTTTATTCAATCTACTTTTCATTTGCAATTTGTTTATGCATTTCGAAATTTGAATTTGTAATAAGGAAACTGACTTTGCCATATTTTCTTATTTCAGCAATAAAATGCAATCTCTTCGAGCCAGAGCTGTGATTTATTTGAAATACGTCATATGACAATCACTATGCACGGAGAGCTAAGTTCCACCGTACGGTGGGATTTATTCAAATAGGGAGTGACTGTGATACGACAGGTCACTCACTAAGTGAAACCCGAGCTCGGGGACAAGTCATCACACTGAAGCCAAAAAAGGATTGATACACGACAATCCTCTAACTAACTCCAGATTCCCAGAGTGCGAACTGGAGTATAAACCTGTAAATGCGGTTTCGGAGATGGTGGATCCATCCTCCTAACGACTTCACCTGTATTCGAACAAAGTTCGAGAAGGATGGATCCGTCCATCTAACGACCTCACTTGTTAACTCAGGGTAGATGTGAGTCGACCATCCACGATCCTGATAGATCCGTCGTTCCCAGAGTGCGAATGAAATCCTAAAGCCTAAACAGATGTGACTGACCGTCTGTTGGCTGACTCCAGACTCCCGGAGTGCGAGCTGGAGTATGAACATAAATACCAAATGGGTGTGATTGACCACCCATCAACTAAACCCCGATTCAGGGAGTGCGAATTGGAGTATAAACATTAAATAACTCCAGATTCCCAGAGTGTGAACTGGAGTATAAACATCGAATAACTCTAAGTCCCCAAAGTGCGGATTGGAGTACAAACGCAAAATCGGTGTGATTGACCGCCCATAAAATAACTTAAGTTCCCGGAGCGCGGACGTATCTCAAAACCTTGTGCAGGTATGACAGACCACCGATCTACAAGTGCAATCCCCAGAGTGTGGATGCGATCACCAATAGACAAGAAAGTGTGATTCGACGCTTGAACTCGTCTTGTTTCAATTCTGCTTCAGCAAAGTTAAGCCTGATATATTAAAGGCAATCAACGATTGTTAACCAATCTTTTTGATTTCTCCTCGAAACTGGGGGTAGAATTTAAGTGCCAGCCACTGATTGGGATAACGCAATATCGGAATTCGAATTAGCGCTCGATCGCGACCCGAAACCGTGACTCCGAAACTTAGCAATTAAACCCGGGTCCGATTTAAAGACTAAAACTCCACAAGTGTATTGAATGAAAGTTCGAACGTTGAAGCACTTTAACAAATGAACACAAATTGAGCTGAAGACAAAATGGAGTTTTATTTCAATTATTCTTTGGAAGAAAATGGGTAAGTACAAAACTATACCAAAAGTCCTACTAGTAGGGGCCGAACCCGCATCTATACACGGCCTACAAAAAGAAAGCAAAAGTAGATTCCCAACTATCTACCAAAAATGAGCCGAAGAGACATATCGATTATTACTTTTTTCTCGGTTTCTTCTTCGGTGTTGATCCACTGGATTTGCCGCTTGTTTTCCTTTTCGAACCCTTGCCTTTTGGTGGCTAATCTTTGGTTGGGGGCATTATGTTAACTTCCTCCTCCGAACTCAAGTGAATAGGAATGCTTCCCGAAGGCGGAGTCGGAGGGATAGGATCAATGTTAGCAGGCGGAGGAGGCACACTTGTATCAACGACCGTTCCTCCCGAGGAGATCATCCGCAAAGGGGCTGGGCCAGGTCCCGCCATTCAACCTCCAAAGCCACTGCCCCCGCGCAGCTGCTTCTATCTCGGCGTTGATTTCAGCCAGTATCTCCTCTTCGTGAATTGTTTGAGCATCGTCAGGGACGTTAGCAGTTGGGCCCAAAGAGCTGGTTACTAGTGCGCCTCCACTCATGACAAACGACAGATCAGCAAAGGGGTCACTGTGATGACCGAGAAGTTCCTCCATCATCTGTTCATCGAAAGTAAGTGTGCTCCCCTATACCCCATCCGTAGGTGCAATAGCCGTTGTCGTGGTCACTTCCATTATGATAGCCTCATGCTCGTGATGTAACTCTTGGGTTGTAGGAGGCATAGCAGATGTAGCTCCTATCACTGAATAAAGATAAAGATAAAGTTATTAGTGATTGCTTCAAATAACGCTTCCCATACTGAATGAGCACAAGAAATGCTTAGAATACCTTCCTCGGTTTGACTTGCAGGTGGAACTGGAGCAGCTTCAGTGATGTGCTCGTGAACTGGAGATAACCGCGGTTGATCGGGATTATAACCAGGAATGGACTAAGAATCAACCACGGATGTGCATCCGGGCCGAGTTGGCCCAAGAGTTTCAGAACTTACATCATGGTGCTCGACGCTAGAACCTTCTCCAGCTTCTGGATGTTGAGTGCCAAGTTTCTCCTTTTCGTATGCAATCGTGATATCATGGAGGACTTTCCTTTCATCTTCACTCAACACCCGGTTCTCAAGCTCGAACTCATCGACCGATTCCGCTTGTCGTTCAGTTTTCTCATCCTGCACCAACCGGCCCCAAGCGTTGTACAGGTGTGTTGGATAATTATCAAGCCGGGTTAGATCCCTGTACTTCAATACTCTAGCGTTGTATGTGATTAGAAGATCTTCAATAATGGCCTCTAGCCTGGTCTCTACCATCTTAACTTCATCCTTAACCTTGGCCTCAACCTCCCGAATTTTAAGTACGGCCGCATCCTTTTCATCCCGGAGCACTATAGCTTGTTCCCACGCCTCCTGGGCTGCTTTGTTTGCGTCGTTCTTTTCCTTGACGATTTTAGAAAATTTGGCTTTAAGCTCGTTAAGTTTCTTCAACGCAGCATCCCTTTCAGCTGTGATAGTGGTGTTTCGGTGGCCCATCTCCTCGACCAAAGCGAAATGTGTCTGTTGCATCCTCTCTATAGACTGATTTGCCTCATCAGCTTTCTTAGTGGCCTCAATTTCCGACTTCCTGGAAGATTCGGCCTCATTGTTAAGCACTTGTATTATATGGTCCTTTTGAGCGATATCGGTTTTTAACATCTTGATTACTCTTGCCCGCTCAAAAGCTGGGGCTTTATCCATAGTCTTCACCACTCCCTATATTGGTTATACATACATGGTTTGTTCCGCCTCGACTGGGATTCTCTTTAAGTGTGGAGGGAAAATGAAACCGTCAAAACAAATGTTTGGGAAGTCTTTTTTCAACTGGGAAATTTTGATTGCTCCTTCCCCAATGGGCTCGGTAATGGCTTGTTCAATGACAATAGGAATTTCAGCCTCGGTTCTACGGCGCTGTGAATCCGACCTAGGAGCTTGAGAAGACGGTTTTTGGCATGGAGGCTCTAAGGATTGTTTCCCGTGACCAGAGGGTAGTGTTGGAGCCTGAGGAGGTAGAGAGCATGATCGGGAGCGATATCTATATTCTCTATCTCTATCCCTCTCCTTCTCATAACGTTCTTGACTAGAATAACCGCGATCGCGGTCTCTATCAGCTTCCCACCTACGGGACTCATAGTAAGAACTGGTTTACTGGCGCGCAGAGCGAAGGCTTCCTAACATAGATTCTCGCCTAGACATCGTATCTGTAAAGTAGAAAGAAAAACAGAATCAGTAATCTCCAGAAATGAATAACTTATGATTGAAAATCGTGTATTGCCATGAAGTGTATGTATGCATGTGTTAAACCCTCCGACCAACCAGATATGTTGGCTACACTTGTAGGAAGTGACTCGGTTAAATCTAAGACATTTTGGAGCCCTTCCAATTCGGTGTCGTGTTGAAGCGACACATAGTCCGGAATCGGAATGTCAGCGAGCCCTTCGAAAGGATTCTCTATTTGTGAGGGAGGAGCCTCCAAAATTCTAACACCGGAGGCTGGCAGGGACACGACTACGGATTTCCATCTCGAAGACTTATGATGCTTATATGTTATTGCCTTGCCTTTTCTCCTTCCCTCTAAACCCTGAAAACTATCAAATGGCCCGGCTACGGGTTCGTCGTCAGTGGGCGTATTCTCTTCATTGCCCTCCTCAGCTATTACGACCCCGGACGCTTTACGCTTCACCCGCCTCGTTGGGGCTGCCCTAAGCGATCCCTCAAGTCTTATGCTCTGGTTTCGCTCGATTAGCCCAACAATCCTCAAGTTTCTATCTGTGAGCACTGAGTCAATATCTCTCATTTCGCTCAGCACTACCTGAAGAATCCGTACTATTTCCTTGAAGTGGGCACCTTTGGGTCGCGGAATTGCTGCTGTAAAGGAAAGAAGATATTAGTTTCAACATCAACTATGACTATCTCATTAACTAGAGGAAAAATTGTAGCACTTACGTCTGACTAACCATCGACTAGCAAACCCTGGAGGACATCGAACCACTCCGTCTTAAAGTAGCTGAGCCTGGTCCAGGATCCCACCACCACTTGGCAGTTCCTGACTGCCTCTAGAAATGTGAACGAAGGACTGTCTCCCCGACTCTTAACATTAAACGGGTATCTGATTTCTTCCAAGGTCGGGGGGCGGAAAAGATGTTCCATGAAGATGATGAATAGACTATTCAACAGTGCATATCCATTTCGATGTAATTGAGATGGAGTGATTCTAAAGAAAGACAGCACTTCTCGGATATACTAGTTGAATGGAGGAAGTGTTCCCGCGGTGCACGAATGGCGAATAAAGGCTGTGAATCCTTCTAGGGGAGCGTGTGGCCTATCATTTAGTCCGGGTAACAAAACGTCATCTAATGATAGACCATGCCTTAAGCATATTCGCCCCAACATATCTTCGGAGACATTGGACGGCACTGAATCTTGAGGGTTCGCAATAAAAGTTGCTCCTGGCAGCTCATCCCGAGCTGGACCTATTACTTCGGCTGCAATGGCCGGGATCTCTATTAGTGGAGGAGATGAACTTTGAGGCTCCTACTGCTGTGAACTTGTAGATTCCATAACTAATCAACTCATCAAAAGCCATCATTAGATGATAATAGGCCCGTGTGTTTCCCAGTGTGAAGTGCATGAATGTGTTGTGCAGTGAAGTGCTATATAATACTTATAATTCTACGGAGTGTGAGAGATGTTCAAACGAGAAGACTTCGAGATTCAACCGGAGTGACTGTCATCGCTGACCATCACAACCGTACCATCCAGACTTCGAAGAGCGATCCAAGTTACAGTTCAAAGAGTTGGCCAAGTTACAGTTCCATCGACGAGCTTCGAAGGGCAATCAACTATGCAGTGAAACGGTTAAATCCTATTATGGAAGGCAAAAGCTCGTTGGAGTCAAATGTTCGAGTGTGCAAAAAAAATTCACATCTATCAAGGTCAAGACTTGGATCGATCGCTGGAAGCTCCGTTCGTATCGATCGTAAGGGAAACTATTTCATATCGATCACAAGGAAGTAAGTTCATATCGATCTTAAGGCTTTCCTCTCGTATCGATCATAGGCAATGTCTTAGTATCGGTCAACATACCCGATGCTTCGTATCGATCAGGTAGTTAGTCTTTTGTATCAATCGCTCCAGTTCGATACGAACTCCAACCACCTCCTATCGATACGAAGTCGCTCCCTTATTCGATACGAAGTTCTGCTGTATTTGATCGATACGAACTCCATATACTCAGACCGATGCGAATCGCTTTTCTTCGATCGATACGAACGCTGCCTTCATAACCCTCGACACTTCTTCTTCTCCAATCGGCATGAACTCCATTCACTTCTCCTTCAACTGTACTTCGACCTAATTCCGGCCTCATCATCATCTAAATTGGCTGTGATTATGGACGAATTGGCTACAATCTCGAGTCTCATTGTTCTAGAAAGGATTATTTCGGTTACTTACCTAACTTAAGCAATCGATTCGAAGGATTAAAGTTTTGTTTGGTTTAAAGGCAGAAGGCAGTTTCTTTTTCTCAATCTTTCGATCGATACAGACATAGTCTGTAGAAATGAAGGCAGATGAATTATTTTAGCTAAGTCCACAATGTATTTATATGGGTACGAAACCAAAGGAAGGAAACGGTTCATCTCCCAGTGCTAATAACCGGTAAAAGGCAGTATCCCATGCCATCGATGTGAATCATACTTCATATCCATCCACCATCGAACTAAAGCCACAACTGTTCGTAACCATTAACTCAAATCGGTTCAGAGCAAGCATTTCGTATCCATCAATCCATCGATAAGAAATGACAATTTCGTATCCCTCACTTTGAAGACCACCAGGATTCGTATCCATCGATATGCAGTGTTTCAGAGGACCACTAATTCGTATCGATGGCCATCAATATGAAATGCCTATCCCAACTTCTCAAATTGGTCCAGGAGTGGGTCGATACGAAGGGATACACTGAAACAACCACTGAATGTTGTTACTCGAATTTCACATCGATCCAGGAGAGGATTGATACGAAACTCGATTCAAAAAAAAAAGAAAAAAACTTGACAATGACCCGTGAACGTGCAAACATGAACATGAGTCAAGTTAACATATGTGCATGTATGATAGACTAACATTCAATTTTCCAAATTTACAGGAGTTGAATGCTCACCTGGTGACAATTACAACAATGAATAGAAAATTGCTAACACTCGACACTCAGTTACAACAATGCACTACATAATCATTTGCTGACATCAGTTCAGCATTTATATTACTGAAAATCGATCAAAGGTTACATCTTTTGATGAAAAAGCTACGAATGCTTAACGAATCGAACAGAACTTTTTAGATTAAAGATTGCAGCTTTTCAAAGCACGTCATGTTCACACATGAAGTACTTTGGGGGGAAAATGTTATCCCGCCTTTTGGAAAGGCCATGACACTAAGAAATTAACAGGAAACCAAGGACAGTCCGTCCCGAAGAATGGTTATACACAGGTTCACTATGCATACTGCTGAATTTTATCCGAGTCCGGATCGAGCTACAATTGACAAGGCACGACAAGCAAAGCTGTGAAGGCCAACGTTCCAAATTTCAAGTCAATCCAAGTTTGTATGCTCAAGAATAGATCAATGCAACTCAAGTGATCACCTTGTTCGTATCCATCAAGCAATCAGAAAAAACCTCCTTTGTATCGATCTTTTTCGAATCCATCAGATGCGCATGGCTTCGTATCGATTAGGGGAGCACAAGTTCGTATCGATCCAGAGGAGCTATCTTCGTATCCATCCATCCTTATACTGCTTCGCATCCATCATCTCCAGCTTGTTCGTATCGACCAATCAACGTCCACTTCGTATCCATCGACAGTAACACGAGGGTCCATTTCGTATCGATCAAGTTTCAAACATGCTTCGTATCGATCGCCCATAGATCGATACAAAATCAACACCTCCCATCGATACGAAGTGGAATGCAAAAGATCGATACGAAGTGGGATGCACAAATTCGATACGAAGTGAGACGCGGTGGATCGATACGAACAAGGCCAAGCCGGGCCGATACGAACGAGGCGCATCCGTAGGAAAGACTCGATCATTCGACATGAAATATGGATCGATCCTAAAAGCAAGTGCCACGTCATCAGACATCACGTGCATAACCATCGATACAAAGCTATCGATACGAACAACATCAATGCGAATTCAACAGCCTTCGAAAAATCCAAACTTGTATCGATCATAACTCAAAATCTACAAGTCCAAATGCCACTAAATTTTCATAGGATTTTGTGTACATCCTCAAGAATGTTCATGATCGATCTCGACTCGATTGGTGAAATATTAATCGATACGAAATTTGTTCGTATCGATCACGGATCGAGTGCAAATGGCATGGGATCGATCGTGGGGCCCACCCATGTGAGAGAAGAGGTCTTCCGAGATCTGAGCGATATATTTGCAGCCTACGCCTATAAATAGCGACCCTGGACCTATAGAAAAGGGACTTTTGAGCTCTTCTACGTCCAGACTCTGCCGAAATCACTGTTGTACTCGAATTCTACTGTTGTAACACATTGTAACTAGCAAGCATAAATCAATAAAGTCAATCATTTCATAGTGGACGTAGGCCATACGCCGAACCACTCTAAATCCATGTGTTTCTGTGTGTTTTTCTTGCTTATTATTGGTGTGTTTGTTAGATTTTCCTCCTTTTCCATTTATATTCTTCATTTTATCTCTTCAAACACATCTAAAGAGTGTTGTGCCCAATTTTGGTACAAACATGCATTTATCCACATATGCATACATATATGTGTTTGAGTATTCAAATTGTTTTGACATAACATTAAAGATAAGTTAATAAAATTAGATAACTCCTCCACCTTTTCCTCTCCTTATTAATTGTTTTCTTTAACATAATTGATTGTCTTTATATGTATATGTAAACTTTTTATTAGGTAAAATAACTTTCTAACATAATATGAATAAGTAAATATAAGGAAAGTAATAAAATGAGATAACTCCTACACCCTATCATCTCCTCATTAATTGCTTTCTTTACCATAATTGATTGTCCTATTATATATACGTAAATTTTTTATTACGTAAAATAACTTTCTAACCTATTGTGTATAAGTAAATATAAGAAACTATATATATGCATATATTAATTGATGCAATCTAAATTAGTCATGTTAGAGCTAACTAATTAAGCTTGCCCACTTAGTACGGTGTCTAGAAAGGCAATATCTAGTATTGGAATTGGGTAATCAAGTACCCTGCCCTGCCTAGTTACCAGTCATGCCTAAAAGGTAAAGTGATCCCTAAGGTTGGCCCTAATAGAAAATTCCCAATATGAATTGGGCTTGGGGTAATTTTTAAAATAGTTTTGAAAATAGTTTTGAAAATTAAGACAAGATTTTAAATTTAAAAGTTAAATTTAAAATAAAACATGTGTATTATAAATGGTAATAATATAACTTAAATTTTAAAACGATTGAAAAGGAAATGAAAATTTCAAAATGTTTGAAAATATTTAAATATTAATTTTGAAATTTAAAATTTATTAATAAGATTTATAAAATAAATAAATTAAATAAGTTAATTAAATAATACTTATATGCATGTCTTATATATTGATATATATTATGTTATTTTAAAGTGTTTAAGATAACATTAGTATATATATATGTGTGTGTATAAGATAAATTTTCAAAATTAATATAATTTAGTTAAAATTATTTAATTAAATAAATTAATTAAAGGTTAATTAACTAAATAAAAATACACATATATAAGATATATGTGTTATACTATAAAGGTTATAACATGTATGTATATATGATATATATGTATTACTATAAAGGTTATAGTACATACTATAATGTTTATAGTAGATATGTCCAATATAAAAGTTTTTTTATGGAATACTGATATAAAATTAATTAAAGAACTAATTCATTAAAATTAATTAAATAAGATTTAATTAATATAATATTATACATAAGATTATTATATAAGTAATATGAAATATAAAAGTTATACAATTATAAAATTTGTATGATATGAATGTATAAACTAAAGATGGAACTTTAAAGAAACCCAAAAAGACTTAAGGGATAAATACAATGTATGTATACCATGATTTTTAATGTGTCCGACACATGAATCATGTGGGTATTTCATAAGAAATACATTATTCTATAAGTCGATATCACTCAATATAATATATTGAAGATTATGAATCTTCAATATAATGTTATCCTCTACCTTAAATATATTAATAACTTACTTGCATACTCCTTAGTTGTTGAGCAAACTCAAGCTAGGGATGTTATGTGTAGTAATATTAAAATATCGAATAGATGAGGTAAAATAACTATATGTATTTGTTGAGCAAACTCAAGGTACATATACTATACTTAGACCATCGCAATATGGTAGGTATGAGTGAATATCTGTTTCGATTTGTTGAGCAAACTCGAGATCGAAATGAGATTAGGGCAATGAACCATGGGTTAGGAGTTGTATGTGATACAATCGATAAGGAGCTATCCATCGTTTGTGGGGCTATGGTTTGTTGAGCAAATTCATGGTCAGAATCCAAAAACAGACGAATCCTAACTCCCACTAGTGAAGTTGAAAGACTTCTATGTTTCATCGTAGGGTTTGGAGAAACATAAAAGACTAAGTGTGAGCCCTGTTAGAAAACTTAAATGATAGCATTTAACCACTATAATATTGTAAGAACATACGCTTATTAATGTTATAATAATCTACATTGATAAATTTGTGCATTTAATATGATTGATAAAACGTTTATCAAATAAATATACAAATTAAAATGAATTAGAGATTGACAAATAGAAATAAAATACACACACACGCTCACTAGTAAATACTTCTTACATGTTAATGTTTTCTACACCCATGTAGACGCTTAATTTACAACTACTTAATATGTTCTTAATTTGTTCACTCACATGCTTATTTGGGACCGTTTTTGTAACATTTTATGAGTTTCAAACTCAAAAGCAATATAGGACTATGGATATTTGATCCACATACTATCATATAGGTGTAAAAGGTGAAGTGAACGGTCACAGCTCATAATGTTTGATGCTTTAATGAAATTAGTTCATTCGAAGCAAAAAAATAAACTTTATTATGAAATCAAGTATTGAATTGATTGATTGTAATAAAGATCATATTATGTTAAATGCAACACTAGACCAAACTACAAGATAGATTTAAGAACTCGATCACTAAAATGTTAGTTTGATCAGTTTACGCAAAGTGTAACATATTTGATATCCTTAAATGTTAAGGATGATCGAGTGTGCTTTTGTAAAGAGTTCGTTATGATGTTGTAGTTAGGGTATTCTTTTGAATATTTCGACCATTTACAAAGAAAAAAGAATGTACAAAAGTAGATGTGATTTAAGATACAGGTGGGATGAAGAGAGGGAGTTGAGAGTATATATATGAGCGTGTATTTGTTAGTGACTATAAATTGTTTTGTGTTGATTTATCTATCGAGTGGTTTATGGATTCTGGTCGATGCGCCTGATCACCGTTATCGATAGGGATTCCTATACTGTTAAACAAGGCAAACCGACACGCTGATTTTGAAAAGTTTGGGTAAATGAATAGTTTTACCTAAGATCATACACTATATATAAAGAAATAACTTTTGAAAATTGGTATAGTTATTTATAGTGTGTTAGTTTGTGATTTAGGGAATGATATATTCAGTTATTACCATTTTTTGATTGAACGAACACCTTATGAGTTAAGTTTCATGATTTGACTATAAAAAGTTTGATAATAATATGGGGTTAAGGTTAATGAATTTGTATAAGATAATAAAATAAGCATGTAGTATAAAAATGTATTTTACACAAATAAAATAGTTTTGAAAAAGATGGATATGAAAGATATGTTATATAAATTTTGGGTATTTTGGAAAAGAATTATGAAATTTTAAAAGGAAGTAAGTTAATATAAGATGAAAAAATGTTTTATAAACAAAATAATCTCTAATGGATTTTTGAAAAGAAATTTCAAATAAGAAATTTGAACAGTAAGAAAGTCTCAAAGGATAACTAGTTTGAGTGCCTAAAAAATAACTACAAATGGGGAAGAGATATGTTCGGATGGTAAACACTTCTCTTAATCATTACCATTCTTGTTAAGGGGATACATGATACTATTGGTAGTACCCAGTTCCTTGGTATTATTTTGAAGTTACTCGATCTATATTTTTTTTCTTAAGTTAAAAGGATAATTTTGAATTATTAATTGATAGGTTAATATCCAGGTTGGTTAAATAGGAATATATTATAATGAGAGAAGCTGATTGTAATTTTGGAAAATAAAAGGTAAATTATTTTTTGAATTGAAATGATTCCTTTTGGATGAAATGTATTCCTTTAAGAAAATATTTTGAAATAAATATTTAAAGTGATTACATATAAAGAAGCATCCTTAAAAGATAAAAGTTTTATCAAAAGCTTTCATAAAGATTTTTGAATGTTAATAAGTACATATGAGGTACCCATATCATTTCATCACACGATTTTGATCTAAGATTCAAGTACAGAACTTTGAGTTGTTTACACCAGTCCGAAAGAGGATTTATCACTCGATTCTTGATGGCGAACATTGATGAGGGTTTATGATTGGGTACTTGAGTTTTCTATCATAGTTGAAAGTTATAAAAGGAAAACTAAAATTCTGATCGGAAAGCCTGATCAGAGTCTGCACTAGAGGATCGAGAGATCAATACTAGTTCGGAAGTAAACTTGTGGATTCGAATAGTACATTGAATCAGATATTGCATATGGATGATCTATATACATCGTATGGGTGTAAGTTAAAAATAAATATTTCAGGCAAACACCTTCGGTTTTGCGTTGTAATTTCGAGTACGAAATTCTTTTAAGGGGGAAGTCTGTAATGACCCACAAAATTATCAATTTGATATATATTTATTTTTAAAATATTCAAATATATGTTTTTAACATAGACTATGATGTTTTGAAATAAATAATAACGGTAATCTTATTTTGAATAAGTATTTACAAAAATATATACTTTGGAAGAATATCGATAAAATGGCTGAAAATCGCTTTATCGATAAACCACACTATAATAGCCAGAAGTCGCGCATGGAACTAGATACATACACTTATTTATCCATTTAAACAAGAATATGAAATAAAATTATTTATTTTATTTTTGGAAATAAAATGTATTTATGATATTATTAGTGATGTCATCATATTTAATAATTAATCAATGAATTTAAATTGAGATTTAATGATTTAATAATTATTATAATTATTCAAATAATTGTTTTAAAATGATAATAATTCATTTTAATTAGTTATATAGTGACAATAAATCATTTATATAAGTTTTGTAAAGATATATAATTGATTTGAAATCATATGGAAAATTGGTATCGCTTTATTGATATAATAGCACTTTTTGTAAATAGTTATTTAATATGGATTTTTATGGTTTTATAATTCAAACGAGATCATTTTAATTAATTAATATGATGAGAAATTATTTTTCAAATTTTGTTTACATTTATATGTAATTTAATTTATAAGTGAAAATATGACCGGAGGTCAGAATCAGAATTCATAACGATTCAACGAATAGAAGTTGTTCTAAATCGTTGCAAACTTATAAGACGAATATGCACACATATATATGCATACATATGCATGTCATACATGCACATACACATACAGATAAACATACATACATACATGTATACAAATGAAACAAATATCATGATATTTCTCTTATACTTCACCCTTAAGCATCCATAAAGTCAATGCACAAGCCATAAAGTGAAGTGAGGTGATGGAGGCACATGGAAAGGGGGATCAACATGAAAAATGTTGGAAAGGGAGGGGTGTGGGTTGGCACAGGGTGTAGGAGACGTGATGGAACATATTTTTCTAGTTTTTTCCTATAAATACACCTCTATACCCTCTCATTTCCTCACACTTTCTACTTCTTCTTCTTCTCTATTCCAAGCTATTTTAATAGCTTCCTAAGTCATGGCAAAGTTATTCCAAAATATCTCCAAAAAGAAATAAAATTATATACACATATATACAAGGTCGAATTACCTTAAAACACTAGCTAATCACCTCGTCCACCCTTCTACAACTCATGGCCACCCTCCATCGCCACCTAAGGCGAAGTACCATCACTCCAAAAGTCAAGATCAAGAGCACTAAAGAAGAAGGAGCAAGTTCGAGGAGCTCCGGAGCAAGGAAAAGAGAAGGAAGTGCTGCCGGATTTCCGCCGGTTCGATTATAGAAAGCTACAGGAAAAGTTTGGTGGAGTGGATATAAATCATGAGTACTCGAGTTTAGATTTAACTATTTAAAACTTAAAATGATGATATGCATGTTTAACTAGTTAATTGATATGCTTGGTTGATTGTATGGTTGGTTATATGGTTAATAACTTGGTTGAGATAAATTATGTGAAATCATTATAAGATATGGTTAAGTGACTAACCATGGTTAATTTATGGAAAATAAATCCATGCAAATACGTGTATGGAGTTTATTGAGCCTCTTAATGGTTTTGAAATATAAAAGGTTGAAAATGAATATTATAATATAATACTATGAAATAGTTTAAAAGTGAATATGAGATTTAATATGGAAAATATTAGTAGAAATGGTTTATAACTGTTTTATATAAAAAAATCCAATTTGGTGAATTTTTGAGAAGTTATGAAAATTGAGTCAAAAATAGGCGCGTCGCATAACAGTAGTTCGCGATTTCACGCCATAAAAGTTTAAATCCATTTATACGATGGATTCGAAGTCATAGTTCTTTGGAATAAGAATTTTCCAAACTCTTATAATCATAATTTTCAAACAAAAGAAAACGATCAAGATTTCGTTTAGTAGATTTTGAAATATGAGCAAATCAAGTTCTCAAAATAGTCGCGCTTTCACAGTTCAGAAACCAAAGTGATAAATTCTTTAAAATTGATATTTTTGATTCCTTAAAAATATGGAATTTTTTTGATTAATAATATATGTTATTCCATTCATGTGAGATTTTATTTTATACTTTGTTTCTATTTTTATTTTATTTTCCCCCTAACTATTCGCATTTTCATTCAAAATTGGGTTGGACATGTATGGTTTTTTGTCAACTTAAAATGTATTGAATTGTGGGTCATTACAGTTGACATTTAAACGCTAGTTTAGGACATAAATTCTGCATGCTTAGAAATTACTAGGCACATGTGTATGTGTGCGCGCGCGTGTGTGTGTATAGACACACACACACACACACACACACATATATATATATATATATCTGTGTGTGTGTGTAATAACATAAAATTATAACGTATAATTGCATATTTAAATAGGTTATTAATTCTATTAAATTCCTCTTAGGAAGGTAATTAATGCTAAGGGCGAATCCATGGGTGATTCCAAGATCTATTTAAGATATGGGAATCCATGTGTGATTTTGAGACCTGTTGGGGTATGTGAATACATGTGGGATTCCATGGACTTTTTTGATGGCAGTGCGTGAACTGGAATGCCAGACGTAGCCTCACCAGCGATAATGACTAAAACCAGAGATATGAGGCATGACCAGTAGGGTTGGCAAACCCATAGGGTGTAGTCGGCTCTATCTAGATGTTACTTACAGTTGTTATCATGCATATGGCGATGCACTCGGCCTCAGCGAGACCAACTATGTTTTTCCTATGGTACATCACTGGGGATGTATGCTGCTTTGGAAGGATATCTCTGATCCTTATGCAGGAGAACTGTTCCTTGAAGTACTGAGCGCACCTCCATGGAAATCCTACACAATTAGCGAACGTGCCTTATCAGTTTTTGATTATATACCTAGTATTGTTGTGATGTTCACTAACGAGCATCACAGCTACTTGATTGTTATTATTTTAACCCTTAGCCATTATTATAATATCATAGAATTTTTTGATACAAAGGTTTTGGTCATCGTAAGTTAAAAAGTCGTTCGTGTTTATATGCAGCGTGATCTTACCAGATACCTTTGATTTTAAAGGATTTTACAAGCTATAATAAATAGAATTCCTTGTGATTTGAGTTTCTCATGGTGGTTTTACCAGACTGACCTAGGCATTGTTTTTTTGTAATGCTCAGTTTAGGCCAAGCATATTTCCAGGTTTGGTTGGATGTTTTGGAGCTTCAGGAGATGAGTTGGAGGCCCGGAAACGTATTCATGTACATGGTTATTTTTCTTTTGCATTCATTGTTGTATTTATCAGAAATTGTGAGACAGGTTGTTATAACTGTCTGGGCTAAAATAGGTTAGTATACTCTGATTGATGTCTGTATATACATATATTACATTTTTTATGTGTAATTATATATTATAGATCATTCGTTCCGCTGTGAAATTCCATGTTGTTATTTTTCTTCTGTTCTTTCTTTTCTTTCTTTCATCCTAACAATTTATCATTCGGGCACTTGGATATTCGTCACGTGAATACCATGGATGTATTAGTGTCAATTTCTAAGGGTCGAAAAGGCAGGTCATTACACGTGGTATCAGTGCTTAGGTTGAACGAACACCTAGGCTTTGGTAGGGTTGACTCACTTGAGATAGGGTAAGTGAGACCCTAAGATGAGTTTGAGTGTATATTTAGAAGAGTGCGTATTTGTTAGTGATATAAAAATGTTTTATATTGTGTTGTTTGATCTGTTGAGTGGCTTAAGAATTCTGGTTAATGCGTTTGGCCAACGTTATCTGTAGAAATTCCCTAAACACTTAAACAAGACCAAACTGACATAATATTGATTTAAAATTTGGGTAAATGATATAATTTTACCTAAGATTATATTTTATTTATATAAGAATAATTTTTTAAAAATTTAATATAGTTATTCTTGGTTATGCTTGGTTGATAGAAATGATAATATTCCATCATTATCATCTAGGATTTGATCGGTCATGCTTGCCCGTTTCTGAGCATTGATAATTATTGATTAATATATCTAGAATCTTCCTTTTGAAACCTGGGTTGGATAGATAAGAATTTTGGAACATTGAAACGAATACCTTGTGAATTAAGTTTCATAATTTGAATATAAGGCATTCGTTGATAATGTGGGGTTAAAATTTGATTTCTAAGGGTTATTTATTTAAAAGGAAATTTGAATATTTTAGAAACAATTTTATATAAAGGTTGATTTGATAAAATAAGTTTTTAATAAATGTTATTTTATTAAAAGGAATTTGGAATATTTTGAAATAATATTTTGGAAATGATTGAATATAAAAGTTAGTTGTGTATAATTGGGGTTGTAAAAGAAGTTTACTAAAAGAAAACTTAAATATTTCTCAAATAAATACTTGAAAAATGATTTATATCATAAAGCTAGAATATGTCTAAGATAAATATATGAAAAATGATTTCTTTTAAAAGGAGATATTTTATAAATTTGATTTATAAAAATATGTCTATAAATAAAGGAATTTGAGAATTTAAATTCCAGTATTTTGGAAAATGGTTTTCAAGGTTTACAAGTTAATAATAGTATTTGAAAATATTTTTGGAATAAAAAAAATATTTCTTAGGTTTTCAAGGGGATGTAAGCATTGAACTCACTTAAGTCGCTGGAAAAATAATTAGACGATCATTGCAACGTCGTCGGTGTTCATTTTCAAGTTTCTAAGTAGGGGGTTGCTACCATTAGGATCTCACTATATAATTGTTTTGATAAAAAAAATTTGATCTAATTCCAAAAGGATGATTTGATTTACCATAGAGTATATATGCATATTATCATTTTAAATGATTTGTGGAAAAAGAAATAATAGCTTTCTTTGAGATAGTTTTGGAGTATGAATGATTTTGAAAATGTTAATAATAGTTTTCTTAAAGGGGTTTTTGGTGTATCAATATTTTGGAAATAGTTTGCTTAGAAATTTATATAAGTATAAATATTTGTGAAAATGAATTTTGTTATAGATTGGTTTGGGTAAAAACAGATTTTGATTAAACCAAAAGCATGATTTGGTATACAAAAAGGAAAGATGTATATTATTATTCAAATGATTTATGGGAAAAGAAGTATTAATTTTACTTGAAAGAGTTTAAAGTATAAATATTTAGGAAATAATGGCAATAGTTTACTTAAAAACATTTTCAAGTATAAATACTTTTGGAAGGGAAAATTTTAAAGAAAAAGGTACATTTTCTTTGGATTGGTTTGGGAAATGATTCCCGATTTGTTTTGTGGTGATCAGAATAATCTTCTAAGTGAGGATCGAATGTTTGCTTAGGCAAAGAATATTGTACACTTAGTAAATTATTCTCTTTGTCATTGTACGGGTAGAACGAGTTCGAATCCAGACGAATCCAAAGTTAGTTGGAAGTTGATAATTTGTTAAAAAATATTTATTTGGAAATATATTTAGTATTGTTTCAAAATGGATTTGGAAAGAAAGAAGTGGTTTTAAGTTAACTAGTTCGGGTGGCTTGAAAATAATTAAAAATGGGTAAGAGATATGTTCGGATGGTAAACACTTCTCTTGAGTATTGTACTTATAGTAAGGAAATTACGATACTGTTTGGTAGTACCCACTTCCTTGGTAGAATTTTGGGGTTACTCGGGCTATATCTATATATATTTTCTGTGGATTAAAATTATAGTATCATTTCAAAAAGTGTTTTGAATAAAAATCCAAGTGTTTAAAATTCTTAAGTGAATTCAAAAATAAAAGTTTGAATTGGATGGTTGTGTGTGCCTCTAGGGTGTGATAGGATATTATACAAATTTGTGAGTTTAAGTTGGGTTTATAAAATGTTTTCATAAATAATTAGTGGTAATATAATTGGTATTAGGAATAACCAATTAAAAAGTGCGGAAGTGGACATGGATCATTTTTCTTCATATAGTTTTGATCTAATATTGGAGTACAAGGCCTTGAGGTGTTTCACACCGTTTCAAATAAGGACTTATTATTTGATTTTTGACGACGAACACTTGATGAGGTTTCTTGATATGGAACCAAGGTTTTCTTTCATAGTTTATGGCTATGTAAGGAGAATGGAGGTTTCTAATTAAGAAGCCTGATCAGATTCCGCACTAGAAAATTGGATAAGCGATATTAGTTTGGAAGTGGAGTTATGTATTCAAGTAGTGATCGAATCGGATTTTGTATATGAATGATTCGGGAACATCATGCGGGCTAATGAATAATACTGGATGTTCATGTGGTGAAATTTCGGAGACGAAATTCTTTTTAAGAGGGGAAGAGTGTAACGACCCATATTTTTTTAGTCTTCGAATTTGAATATATAATTTATTTAAATATTCAGATTTTGAATTAAATTATAGTAAAATATACGTTTCAAATTTAGTTTTGATTTTTGATGACGTTTTTTATATAATTTATAGAATTTTTCCATAATTTTTTATTTAGAAAATAATTAAATTTTCATTTGATGTATTTTACGGCAAACATGGGCATTTTTGACACTTAACAGAATAAGTTAACTTGTCTGTTTTATTGTTGTTTTGTGATCGTGTCGCATTATTATGCAGGATCATATTTTTATTTCTGTTGTTCATGGCTTGTACGCAAACAGGATATTGTGTGGCGAGGTACCCTAAATTTTTCAACATTTGAATTTTCAAAACCAAGACTTAGCAACACTATCGTTTTGCATATATATTTCCTGCCCTTATCTGTACTTTGCCCTAAATTTTGATGGCTTTGCAATTTATTGTGTACTTTCATGGACAATATATATATATATATATATAAACACATGCATCGAATGAAATGGACAGGGATGAGCACCCACACATCTTTTCACATTCTTTAAAATTCTCCTCTTCAAAATTTATATACAGCAAGTTTTCAACATTCCCATTTCATCTCTCTTTTGTTCTTTCTTTCTTTCCTCTGCATACTTTAATTTATACATAAAAAATTATATCACTAGATTTAATGGATATATGTTTTGCTGAAGTAGTATGCATATGTGAGTGTGTGTGTGTGTATATATGTTGTTGTGTGTGAGTGTTGCTTGGCTGTGCAATGAAGATGCTATGTGTGTGACATGTGTGCAAGTTTTAAGTGGTGTGTGTGTTCATGGAATATTGAAGGGGGTGTATAGGCATGTGAGTAAGCAGAGGGAGAGGCAACCTGGGGAAGCTCTGCCTGGTGGTGGTGGTGGATAGCATTCGGAGGTTGGATGGAGAGTACGCATGCATGGCTGTGTACTTATGTACACGTACAGGGGGTCTTGGGTCAAAACTGCAAATATTGGTGGTGAATGGGCCAAGGCATCAGGTAGAGGTGAGGGGGACGGTGGTGCGCCGAACTGGGGCGGTGGCGGCATAGGGAGGATGGCCAAGGCGATTGTTCTGGGAGCTCGGTTTGGGTTTTCAAAGATGGATCATTGTTCATTATACATGAATTTTCACTTTAATCCATTTTATTGTGTTTAATTGCACCTAAGGAGGGTGGCTTCATTTCCATGCTTGAAGATTAGGCATGCAGGCTGCACTCTTTGGTCAGTTAAAGTGGGCCTTGGGCCTTGTGATGGGTGAGAAAAATCTTATTAAACTATTTGTTATACAATTATGTTATTAAGTTAAAATGTTGTATCTCGCCCATATAAAATCCGATTTACCTATGGATTTTTATGTTGGACTCATATTGACGAGAAACATTGTGGCATAACTTGTTGATAGATTTGGTGATGTTTAAAATATTGTTAAAATAATACGGGCTAAATTTAATTACTTTATTTTAAATAGTAACGTTATTAAATTAATTATATCTCAATGGTGACACCAATTTGGCCAAATAAAAGAACCATTCTGTTAAAGTAAATTGAATAGGGTAATATGAACACCTGTTTAGCGGAATAAAACAGCATTCCACTAATTAAATTATTTTTACATTTAATTAGGAGAATAAATCCCCGTTCTGCTATTTTATAGATTTGGACATCTGATTATATATCTTTAATTGATATCACTCTTTGAATAAGTGATATGTTAAACAGTGATGGTTAAGTGTTGAATTTGTTTACTTAGTCAATGATTTTGTAAATATCATTTATTAACTTGGAAAGTAAAATTGAATGATATGATAGCTTGTTTAAGTACCATTGTGATCGCTAAGCCTTTCGAATTTGAAAAGTTGATTATTGATTCAAAAGTTATTTTAAGAATAATTATTATATATTAAAAATATTTAAAAGGGTAATATTTATTAATAATGGTTTAAAGATAATTAATACTTGTTTTAATAATGATTTAAAGTTAAATATTTTATCAATATGATTCTTTAAAATTATCTAAGAATATTTAATTATTATTTAAATTATTTATTTAAATTTTTTTAAATTATATTTTAATTATTAATTACAGTTATTTAATTATATTTAAAGGTTAATTAATTATTGTATTAATATTATCTGAAAGCTATTTAATTTAATAATGTTTTGAAAATAATTAACTAGTCATTATATAAGGATGTTTTGAAATTAATTAAATATTGAATTAACGATGTTTTGAAGTTAATTAACTATTATATTTAAATTGTTTAAAGGTTAATTTATTATTATAATATTGTTTAAAAGTTAATCTATTATTATAATAATATTATTTTAAATTTTGATTTATTTTTATATCCATAAGATTTTAAAGATAATTAATTATTTAGTTTAATTATTATATTAAATTAACTTGTTTTAAAGTTTATTATTGTATTCTTATAATTTTCTTAAAGTTTATTATTTTACTAACGATTGTTTTAAAGTATTATTTTACTAATGTTGTTTGAAGATAATTAATTGTTTTGTCAAGGTGTTTTTAGAAAATAAATTATTTTACAAAAGGTGTTTATGGATAATAAACTGTTTATTTCAAAAGGAATTATCTTAAATGGGAAGTTTATATAAGGGTTTTATTTAATGAAAAGAATTCATTAAAGGAATTTAAAATTTGGAAGGAAATATTGGAATTGGAAAATGAGTTTGGGTTTTAATGATTTCTAAAAATAGGATTATAGATGAGTTTTAAAGATCCGAAAGGAAGAAGTTTTATAAATGGGCTTTTGAGATTTATAAAGAATGTTTATAAATAGATTGGATATTTATAAAGAAACTTTACAAATAGATTTGGAGATATTTATAAAATAAAGAAATCTAGAAAGAAATGGTTGATTTTTCAAAGCGGCATTCGATGGGCAGGGATTGTGTAACAACCCCTCATATTTAGAAGTTTTGAATATTTAAATATTTTATTTAAATATAGAATCGTTAATCGGATTAAAGTCCGAAAAGATATTTTCGCAAACAGTCGAATTGGGACTCGAGACCACTTCCATTGAGTCCAAAATGGCGTTTGCGACTTTTTTAAGTATAAACATCGATATATTTGGAGTAAGTTGAATTTTGCTATTTTCTATTGGGCTTTGGGTTTTGGTTTCACCCCAACTCTTTCTATAACCTAGTTCAGCCCTCTTCTCTCCTCTTCACTTCATTTCTATTTTCTCTAACACTCAAGCAAGACGGAAAATGGGGAGAGGAAAGAGAAATTAGAAAACTTCAAGCCCTATTTTTCAATTGCAAAACCAAATTCTTGCTCCAAATTCAAAGAGAGGCTTTGGTAAGTATCTCCTCCTTCTCCAACTCATTCTCTCTTTAATTTCAGAAATTTCCTAAACCTAACTTAGGAAATGTTCTTCTTTTTGAGCTTAGATTCAAGCTTCTAGAGCTGGAATTGAAGAGTAGTTGATCTCCTTTTGCTTTCAAGCTTCTCCTACATCGTTTTTGGATTTAAAGGTGAGATTTTTATCTCATATCTATGACTATGGCTATCTTTGTTGTTAGGTATGAATTCCTAACTCGTGTGCATGTACATTTGTTGTTGGTTTGAATTGATTTGGTGAACATTTCAATTTTTGGTGATTTAAAGTCAAAACTTTGAAAATCCTAGCTTTTATACCTAGTTGCAACTGTTTGAAGAAGAAGAACGATTGTTTAAAGTTTCGCAACCTTTCAGAATATAGCCGTTTATTAAAAAAATGTTCGTCACCGGACGTTTGCAGGAAAGCTCAGACATCTGGAGTTTGTTTCAGAGAATTTCCTAAAACTTACTGCAGACGTTTGAGTATATACTGCAGACGTCTGGAGTATTTTATTTCCAACAGTCATCACCTTTGTTGACTTTGATAACTTCTTTTCTGGGATGTTTGGGAATATCCATTTTGATGGATTCGGTATCGATTTCTTTGGATTTGATTCACGTCTTCGTATGTGAATTTTGGTGATTGATTGTTTCTACAATCATTTTGTGATTTATCACTTTAAATTACAAAGGTTTCTATACTGGTAGTAAATATTCAAACTCTTTTACTAAAATGATTTCAACTCTATTTTTAATACAAAGTTCGTTTATAAAACCGTTTTCTAATCTATTAGTATATACAAATCTTTACCTCATTCGTATGAGAAAATCTAATTAAATGGCTTAGCAAAACAAGTGGTATGAAACGCTTGCGTTTACTTCGTCGGTTAATTTATGGACTTGTTCGATTGAAAATCTTGTGACAATTTTCGAGTGGAAATCTACAATTTGTTCGTAAATATTTAAGTTAAGCTATTGGTTAAGGGACATGAAGCTAAACTCTTAAATTTACTAGCTTGGTGTAATTCACACTTTTTATGGATCGATGATGATCATTTTGTGATTTAGACTAGTTGACAGCATTACCCAGTGGTGTTCCTGGCTAGCGTGAGCATAGAGGTGGGGCGTCACGGCTTGGTATCAAAGCCAAACTTCGGAACAATGTAGAATAATCTAGCAAGGATCATTTTCCTAAGTCTTTCTTAGGAATCGTGCCATAGGATTTAATTCGAGTTTTCGTACCATTCTATCCTATTTTCTTTTGTGATTCCTTGTATTATCAATCAAATTTGTTTGATGTTCGTTCTGAAATTAATCTTTTTCTCTTTCCTTTCTTTCTTAAAGAAAAGAAATGGTTAGACCTGGCCGTCCCAGCGCCGGTCAATCTAGTGCTACTCCCTAGGATGGAGTATTTATGTCTGCTCAGCAACTTCTAGACCTTGTGAGAAATGCTCAAGCTGTCGAACCTATTCCTGAGCCCACTCATCCTAAATCTGGGTTTGCACGCTTGTGCATTGATTACACCAATTTGGGTGGAAAGCCATTTAAAGGTTCCGAAAGCGTTATAGAAGTCCAGGCTTGGCTTCGAACATGCGATCACATCTTTTCTCGCATGAATCTTATTGATCTTCATCGAGTCCAAGTGGCCTCTAGCATGCTCCAAGAAAGAGCATTAGACTGGTACGAGCTTCTGATCTCCGAAATCATTGAAGCAGACCTTACTTGGGAGCAATTCCGGGAAAGGTTCGAATTAAAATTTGTGTCAGAAGCTGAAAAAGTATCTCTAGCTCGACACTTCATTGACCTTGTTCAAGGTGAATCTTCCATGACCGACTACGTCGCATCTTTCGAATCTCTTTCAAAATATGGGGTTGAATATATTAATACCCCATTGAAGAAAAACCAGAGATTTGTTTATGGCTTGAACAAGAGCCTCAAAAGGCCATTACTTCTGAAATTAGAAGTTTCTTTTGATCAACTTGTTGATATTGCTCTTCGCCTCGAAGAGGCTAATAAAGACAGTGATGCTGAGGCCAAACCCAACATCAACAAGAAGAGACCTTTTAAATTCAAGCCTAATCCCAACAAGAAGGGAAAGCAAGCAACACCGATAGCAAATACTCCTAACCCTCGTCGTGGAGAATGTTACAATTGTGGTTCTAAGGACCACTATGCAAACAAGTGCCCGAAGTCTCTTTCTTGCCGCTATTGCAAGAGTTCGGGTCATACCTTATCTTCGTGTCCCAAACTTCAAGGCAAGAAGGAGGGCAAGCTAAATATTGTACAAGCCCCTACTAACACTTCTCGTGGTCAAGGTATTTCTCATTCTATCCTTGATGGCATTATTATATTTCGTGATCTTCCGATTCGAGTTCTTTTTGATACTGGTGCATCTCACTCTTTTATCAAAAGAACTTGTTGATGCTTTGTCTTTGGACGTTATTGGCTTGATGACTTCTTTGAGAATTGCGAATCTGGTTGGTGGATCCGCTACACTCGGTTTATTTTGTAAAGATGTTGAAATTATTTATGTGATTTCTCTTTCCATCCCGATTTGCATGTTATGCATTACCTTGGTTTCGGAATGATTTTGGGAATGGATTGGCTTAACCGTTATGAAGCCCATATCCTATGTCCTGAGCGGACTATATATCTTCGGCATCCGCAATCTGTTAAGCAGATTTCTCTTGTTCTGAAAGACTCAGATTCCAATTCGAAAGCATATATGTATTCTCTAAATCCTCGTGATGACGATAATGATGATGAGGAAGATGTTATTTCTCTCATTCACATTGTTCGTTAATTCCCTGACATATTTGAGCCCATTCTAGGATTACCACCTAAGCGAGCAATTGAGTTCAGAATTAATCTCATTCCTGGAGCTCTACCTATCACACGTCCTCCTTATCATATGTCCAATAAAGAAAATGAGGAGATGCGCAAACAATTATCCGAATTGGAAGCGAAGCAATTTATTCAATCTAGTTCCTCTCCATGGGGAGCTTCAGCTATTTTTGTAAAGAAATCTGATGGTACACTTAGGCTTTGCGTTGACTACCGCAAGCTTAATGATCTCACCATTAAGAATAAATATCCCTTGTCGTGGATTGATGATTTATTCGATCAACTTAGTGGTGCTAAAGTCTTTTCACAGTTAGACTTAGCAACCTGTTTTCATCAGCTCCGTATTGCAGAGGATATCATTCCTCTGACATCTTTCCGAACTCGTTATGGATCTTATGAATGGCTTGTTATTCCATTTGGTTTAACGAATGCTCCAGCGTATTTCGTTGACCTTATGAATCGAGTTTTCAAAGACTTCCTCGACCGATTTGTTCTCATCTTTATCGATGATATTCTTATTTATTCTGAAACCAAAGAGGAGCATGAAAAACATCTTCGGATTGTGTTGGAAACTCTTAGGAGTAACCAATTGAAAGCAAATTTTTCTAAATGCCACTTTTGGCAATCTCGTGTGAAATTTTTGGGGCATATTATTTCTGAATCCGGAATTTCCGTGGATCCTTCAAAGATTGAAGAGATTCAAAATTGGAAGAGACCGGAGAGTGTGATGGAAATTCGTAGCTTTCTCGGTTGGCGGGCTATTACCGTCGGTTCATAAAAGACTTCTCTAAAATTTCCGTGCCTCTTACTAGTTTGACAAAGAAGGGAGTTAAGTACATTTGGTCAGACAAATGTGAAGCTTCATTTCAAAAATTAAAAGAACTTCTTTACAATGCTCATATTCTTGTGATTCCCGATGGGAACCAAGATTTTATTGTTTATACCGATGCTAGTCGTGTTGGTTTGGGTGTCGTTCTTATGCAAAAGGAACGTGTTATCGCTTATGCTTCTAGACAATTAAAGCCTGCCGAGACTAGATATGCCACTCATGATTTAGAGCTCGCGGCTATTGTTTTCGCCCTTAGAATTTGGTGTCATTATCTTATGGGAGAGAAATTTGTTCTCTACACCGATCAAAAATCTTTAAAATATTTATTTTCTCAAAAGGAGCTTAACTTGCGTCAACAACGTTGGCTCGAGTTTCTTGCATCTTACGATCTTGATATTCTTTATACTCCTGGAAAAGGAAATCTTATTGCCGATGTCCTTAGTCGTAAGCAACAAGCGGTTGTTTCCATGATGGTATCCAAATGGAATGATCTCGAGACTTTGTCCACTTGTGAGATTCGAGATCGTGAATCCGATTTATATTCATCTCTTGTTTTGTGTAGCCTTGAGGCTCATCCTTCTCTTTTAGACCGCATTCTTGAAGCTCAAGTGCATGATCCCGAATTGGTTCTTCTTGGCCAAAGTTGTAGGGATAAAATTGATATTGAAGGTTTGAAAGACTTTGATATTGATGCTCGTGGCGGTATTCGAAAATTTGGTAGACTTATTGTACCAAATATCATTGATCTTCATAAAGACATTTTAGAAGATTCTCATCATTCTAAATTTACCATTCATCCCGGTAGTAGTAAAATGTACGCGGATATGAAGCGACTTTATTATTGGGAGGGAATGGAATCTGATATTGCTAACTTTGTTAAGCGGTGCATGACTTGCCAACTTGTCAAGGCCGAGCATCAAAGGCCCGGTGGGTTATTGCAACCATTGGAAATTCCAATATGGAAGTGGGATCAAATTTCCATGGACTTTATTGACGGTCTTCCCCGTTCTCGTTCGGGTCATGATAGCCTATAGGTGATAGTAGATAGACTTACGAAATCCACCCATTTTATTCCCGTTCGGTCCAATCGGATCGTACCTATTTTGGCTAAACTCTTTGTCAAGGAAATTGTTAAATTGCATGGAGTCCCTACTTCTATTGTTAGCGATCGTGATCCCTTGTTTACTAGTGGATTTTGGAAAGGTCTTCAAAAAGCTTTTGGGAACAAAGCTTAACTTTAGCACCGCTTATCATCCTTAGTCCGATGGACAAACCGAGCGTGTGAATCAAACTCTTGAAGACCTTCTTCGTGTATGTGTTCTTGATTTTGGTGGAAGTTGGGAAGATCATATTTCTCTTGTTGAATTCTTCTATAATAATAGCTTCCAATCTAGTATTGGTATGGCTCCTTTCGAGGCACTATACGGAAGGCCATGCCGATCTCCTTCATGTTGGCTTGAAGCCGGTGAGAAGCTGGTTTTAGGTCCAGATTTTATTCGTGATGCCACAGAAAAGATCGACCTTATTCGACATAGGATGAAAGAAGCTCAGAGTCGACAAAAATCCTATGCCGACAACCGAAGAAGGAAATTATAATTTTCTGCGGGAGATTTTGTGTTTATCCGTGTTTCACCTATGAAGGGTGTTGTGCGTTTCAGTCGATCGGGAAAATTAGCACCTCGATATATTGGCCCATTTCCCATCACCGAACGCATTTGTTCCGTGGCTTATCGCCTTTTATTACCGGCTCAGTTTTCCACTATTCATGACGTATTCCACGTCTCTCAACTACGAAAATGCCTTCGAGATTCCGATTCTATTCTTGAGCCCTGTGTTATTGAAGAAATTGAAGTCTCTCCTAATTTGACTTATGAGCAACATCCCATTCGAATCATTGCTTCGGAGGTCAAACGCCTTCAAAATAAAGATGTTCCTCTTATAAAGGTTCAATGGTCCTCAAATCCTAAGGATTGCTCTTGGGAATCCAGAGAATTCATCGAGCGAACACATCCGGACTTGCTCTCTCGTGCTCCTTAAGGTGAACTTTTTATTTCAAATTTCTTCTTTTTGTGTTGATATGCTTTTGTTGTTGTTACTTTATTTATTTCTTAAAGATTGCGAGGACGCAATTTCTTTAAGGAGGGGAGTCTGTAACAACTCGCATATTTAGAAGTTTTTAATATTTAAATATTTTATTTAAATATAGAATCGTTAATCGGATTAAAGTCCAAAAAGCTACTTTTTGCAAACAGTCGAATTGGGACTCGAGACCACTTCCATTGAGTCCAAAATGGCGTTTGCGACTTTTTTAAGTATAAACATCGAAATATTTGGAGTAAGCCGAATTTTGCTATTTTCTATTGGGCTTTGGGTTTGGGTTTCACCCCAACTCTTCCTATAACCTAGTTCAGCCCTCTCCTCTCCTCTTCACTTCATTTCTATTTTCTCTAACACTCAAGCAAGACTGAAAATGGGGAGAGGGATGAGAAATTAGAAAACTTCAAGCCCTAGTTTTCAATTGCAAAACCAAATTCTTGCTCCAAATTCAAAGAGAGGCTTTGGTAAGTATCTCCTCCTTCTTCTCCAACTCATTCTCTCTTTAATTTTAGAAATTTCCTAAACCTAACTTAGGAAATGTTCTTCGTTTTGAGCTTAGATTCAAGCTTATAGAGCTAGAATTGAAGAGTAGTTGATCTCCTTTTGCTTTCAAGCTTCTCCTTCATCGTTTTTAGATTTAAATTTGAGATTTTTATCTCATATCTATGACTATAGCTATCTTTGTTGTTAGGTATGAATTCCTAACTCGTGTGCATGTACATTTGATTTTGGTTTGAATTGATTTGGTGAACATTTCAATTTTTGGTGGTTTGAAGTCAAAACTTTGAAAATCCTAGCTTTGATACCTGGTTGCAACTGTTTGAAGAAGAAGAACAATTGTTTAAAGTTTCGCAACCATTTAGAATATAGCCGTTTATTAAAAAAATGTTCGTCACCAGACGTCTGTAGGAAAGCTCAGACATCTGGAGTTTGTTTCAGAGAATTCCCTAAAACTTACTGCAAACGTCTAAGTATATACTGCAGACGTCTGGATTATGTTATTTCCAACAGTCATCACCTTTGTTGACTTTGATAACTTCTTTTCTGGGATTTTCGGGAATATCCATTTTGATGGATTCAGTATCGATTTATTTGGATTTGATTCACGTCTTCGTATGTGAATTTTGGTGATTGATTGTTTCTACAATCATTTTGTGATTTGTCACTTTAAATTACAAAGGTTTCTATACTGGTAGTAAATATTCAAACTCTTTTACTAAAATGATTTCAACTCTATTTTTAATACAAAGTTCGTTTATAAAACCGTTTTCTAATCTATTAGTATATACAAACCTTTACCTCATTCGTATGAGAAAATCTAATTAAACGGCTTAGCAAAACAAGTGGTATGAAACGCTTGCGTTTACTTCGTCGGTTAATTTATGGACTTGTTCGATTGAAAATCTTGTGACAATTTTCGAGTGGAAATCTACAATTTGTTCGTAAATATTTAAGTTAAGCTAGTGGTTATGGGACATGAAGCTAAACTCTTATATTTACTGGCTTAGTGTAATTCACACTTTTTATGGATCGATGATGATCATTTTGTGATTTAGACTGGCGATGTGCGATGTCTATTTGTTTGCGAGGGAGACTAAACCCCGTTTTGTGGAACTTCGGTTCAATTTGGCGAGGTAGCGACCCGTGGTCTTCGGACCGTTTGTGGAGCTTCGGCTCAAAATTTATGGTTAGCAACCATGGAATAGCGTTTCGTTTGTGATACACGTGTTGGTGAGTTTCCATGCTCCTGTTTGTGATAGGCCTCACCCCCTTTTTTGTGATTTCTGGATTTCTAATTGATGATTTCTAGAATTTGTGTTTCGCCTCTTTATGTGATTGGCAATTATATGTTTGTCAATATTTATGGTATGGTGAATAAAATAAAGAATATGACATTCTTTTTGGTACTTTGAGATTCTTGAGATATTGTATGATTTTGTTGTTGATTTATATCATACTTGTTCTAGTATGATATTATTGTTATCATACGTTCTTATTATATCTCGGCTTATATCTCATTCCTTTATCTGATATTTATAGCTAGACTAATCCGTTTATTATTTTCTTATTAAATAATACTCGGGTCAGATCAAGATGTTATAGGTGCTTCTGCTTGACTCCTTATCTAGGATCACCTTCTGACTTTTGTCTAACTACATTACATTTGTAGTTTTTGTTGTTATACATTCGAGAGATAGACTCCATGATGTATACTTATTCGTTTGTCTAGCACTTGTATCTATTCTTTTGTGATATCGTGGATCTTATTTGACCACTACTCTGATGTACACCTTTTTGGTGTTATATATTCATATTTGTTTCCGCCTTTGTGATATGAATGCCTGTGACTGATTTATGTTATGTTTATTTCTATATTTGTTTCCAAAGGCCTCATAGCCACTGTGTGGTAGCTTTGAGTTTGTATTAGATATGTCGGATTCCCTCTTGAAATGAAATGCATGTTACACTATCTGACATATCGGTACTCGCCCAAAGCAATTACACAGATGGTCGCTCCTCAATAGCCTTATTCTTCGTGCTAGTTGACAACATTACCCAGTGGTTTTCTTGGATAGCGTGAGCATAGAGGTGGGGCATCACTGATTGCCTACATTTTACTATGGATTCGCAGGGATAGCGACGTAACAATTGAGTAAACTACGATCCATGATTTATACGGGACGGTACTTTCCATATCTATTCTTAAAAAATTTCAATTATTTTTGAAAGAAGTGGTTTGCGAGTATACTTATACCAATGGGATAAGTATATGAATATTTTGTAAATATTTGAAATGTGAGTTTAAATTAATGAAAGAATAATTTAAAAGGCTTGGTGGTTTCCGTGGGAAATGTAATCTTTGTTTGAATGTTTGTTTATTTGATAGTTAAGTAACCGACTATCAAATCTAGGCCTAAATATGCAGTCCTTCTTAATTTTGGTGGTACAGAAATATTCCCTACTTAACACCAAAGGATTTTAACTCTGGAAATATCTTGGGGAAACACGGGGATTATATGGTACAGTTATTGTCGGTGGTGCTATACTGTACGTATAAACTTGTTTTGTTCTTCTAGGACAAATGATAAGGAGATCCGTCGACTTAAACGGTTAGGAGATGATCCCCGCTCTTATGTATTGTCTGATTATTTCCTAAAGAACCAGCATTGAGCATTCTAGGAAATCGATAATTTGTTTTTGGAGCGCAAGAGAAGCGGAAGAGTGTACTCATAAGAGATGACTCGAAACCCGTAACCATGCTGAAACCATATACGGTTCTATGGAGAAGTTTCGTGATATATTGAGATGTTGGAATCCATGTGTGATTCTGTGACCCGTTGGGGTTATGAGAATCCATGGGTGATTCCAAGATCTATTTGAGATATGAGAATCCATGTATGATTCCGAGACCCATTGGGGTATGGGAATCCATGTGGGATTTCATGATCATTTTTTATGACGGTGCGTGAGCTAGAATTCCGGACGTAGCCTCACTAGTGATAATGACTAAAACCATAGATAGGAGGCATGGCCAGTAGGGATGGCAAACCCATAGGGTGTAGTCGGCTCCACCTAGATGTTACTTACAGTTGTTATGCATGCATAGGGCGATGCACTCGGCCTCAGTGAGACCAACTATGTTTTTCCTATGGTACATCACTGGGGATGTATGCTGCTTTGGAAGGATATCTCTGATCCTTATGCAGGAGAACCGTTCCTTGAAGTACTGAGGGCACCTCCATGGAAATCCTACACAATTAGCGAATGTGCCTTATTGGTTTTTGATTATATACCTAGTATTGTTGTGATGTACACTCACGAGCATCACAGCTACTTAATTGTTATTATTTTCACCCTTAGACATTATTACAATATCACAGGATTTTCTGATAGAAAGGTTTTGGTTATTGTAAGTTAAAAACCCGTCCGTGTTTATATGCGGCGTGATCTTATGAGATACCTTTGATTTTAAAGGATTTTACAAGCTATAATAAATAGAATTCTTTTTTATTTGAGTTTCTCATGCTGGTTTTACCAGACTGATCCGGGCGGTTTTTTCTTATAATGCTCGGGTCAGACCGAGCATATTTCCAGGTTTAGTTGGATGTTTTGGAGTTTCAAGAGACGAGCTGGAGGCCTAGAGATGTATTCATGTACATGGTTATTTTTCCGTTGCATTCATTGTTGTATTTATCATAAATTGTAAAGACATGTTGTTATAACTGTCCGGGCTAAACTATGCTAGTATACTCGGACTAATGTTTATACATACATATATTACGGTTTGTTTTTGTGTAAAGATTTGTTATATATTATAGATCATTCGTTCAACTGTGAGATTTTGTGTTGTTATTTTTATCCTGTTATTTCTTTTCTTTCTTTCACCCGAACAATCTGTCTTTCTGACACTTTGATATTCGGCATGTGAATACCATGGATGTATTAGTGTCGATTTCTAAGGGTCGAAAGGCATGTCATTACATCACGGATAAATCCCTGAAGTATCTTTTTACTTAGAAGGATCTGAACTTGAGGCAACAGAGGTGATTAGAGTTTCTGGCGGCTTATGACTTGGATATTCTTTATATGCAGGGAAGGCTAATGTGGTGTCGGATGCCTTAAGCAGGAATGACTCTTTCGGAGGTTACCCTGACTCTCTTAGAAAGAATAGTGAGCAAGCAAAGAGAGGATAGAAGCATAGTGGCGATCATTAGGAAGGTTGAGGAGGGGCAGTGTATAAGTTTTAAGATTGATAACCAAGGAGTTTTGAGGATAAATGGACGGATCTATGTACCAAATGTCAACAGTCTTAGGCGGGAAGTTTTGTCAAAATGCCATTATTCGAAGTTGAGTATCCATCCAGGTGTCTCAAAGATGCATAGGGACATGAAGCGGATGTTTTGGTGGAAGGGAATGAAGAGAGATATCTCTATCTTTGTTAACAGGTGTTCGTGCTGTCAACAAATCAAGGGTGACCATCAGAAGATAGTCGGATTATTACAACCCTTGGAAATACCTAATTGGAAATGGAAAATGATACCAATGGATTTTATCAATGGATTACCCAGAACTAGAAAGGAAATGAGGGAGTATGGGTTGTCGTTGATCGGCTAACGAAGAGCATACATTTTATTCTGCTGAAACCAACAAGGATCACTGCTTCTTTAGCTGAAGTTTTTATAAGAGAGGTAGTCAGGTTGCATGGAGTTCCTGTGAGTATAGTAAGTGGTCGAGACCCAATATTTATTAGTCAATTTTGGGAAGCATTGCAAACAACTCTTGGAACAGAGTTGAGCTTAATTATAGCATATCACCCCTAAATAGATGGACAGACGAAGCGAGTGAATTGAATTTAGAGGATCTCTTGAGAGCGGGTGTTCTGGATTTTGGTGGATTATGGGAGGATCATTTACATTTGGTTGAGTTCTCCTACAATAATAGTTTCCAAGAAAGCATCGGGATGGCACCGTATGAAGCCCTATATGGAAGACCGTGCAAGTCACTAGCATGTTGGGTTGAGACGGGAGATAGATTAGTTCTTCGATAGGACATGATCCGAGAGGCTACAGAGAAAGTTGCAGTAATTAAGAATAGAATGAAGGAGGCTCAAGATCGCCAAAAGAGTTATGCGGATAAGAGGCAAAGGGATTTGGAATTTATGGTTGGAGACTTAGTGTTCGTAAAGATTTCACCATAGAGGAATTGTTAGATTCGGAAAAGCTGGGAAGTTAGCTCCAAGGTATGTTGGACCCTTCCGTACTCTTGAGAGGATCAGATCGCTTGCTTATAGAATCGAGTTGTCAAAAAGATTAGAAGGTGTTACTAATGTATTCCACGTGTCTCATTTCAGAAAATATGTTCATGACCCATCTTTTATTATGGAGACAATTTACCACACTAAAATTGATGAGATTAGATTTGTTTGCTTCGTTTAAGCATGTGCTTCGAATTCATGCTATGTGAGGTGCGGCTGTCATCGTCATTGATTGACATTTGTAAGTCGACCTAGGGTTTAAGTTTCAATGAGATTTAGGCGAAGATGGTCAAGGTAGAGGATACCATCATTTTTCTTTAGCCGAGTAGCATCATCCCCCAAAATTTCATGAACCCCGATGGACCCTAGAAGAAAGCGACATTTTCGAAAAGTATTTAAAGCCTCCAGGTCGTGATTTCATATAGTCTATCGAGCTTAAATTCTTTGGGTCCACGATGAAACTTTGGTGAAGTGGAGTTGAACGGAGCAATTAGCGTGCAATTTTGTTGAGAAACGAGCGAGAGAGGGAGGAGAGAATAATCGAATTTTTGGGTGTTGTGTGCTTATCATCATGTACTGGCACGATTTAAATTTGGGGAAGAAAGGTGTTTAAGCGGGGTAATTAATTAAAACATGTGATTAGTGAATTTAAACGTTTATTATTTCAAAATCTTATAAATTGAATAACTATTTTATAAATTTTATTATAATAAAGGAGAATTATTAAAATCCTCATTTATAATTATAAAAATTCCATACATTGTATTTATCAACTTTTATTTCAAAAATAATTTCCAATAACTCATTATATTTATCAACTACTTTTATTTATTTATAAATATATTCTTTAAATAAATTTTAAAACCCTATAAATAATTTCCCGAAGCTTTCAAAAATATTTTAAAATGGGAAATCCACAAATCGTCTAAGATAAAACCATGGAGAAAAATTCTCCAAAATCAACCACAAATCATTAATATAGTTTTCTCCTGTGGCCGAGTTGACCATCAAATTTCGGCCATCCATACAGTACACAAAATTTAAATAAATTACACAAATTGAAATGCAAACGGATAACATCTTCTTTTCATTTCGAACATCTAACAAGCACAAAAACTCCACTATCAAATAACCAATCAAATATCCTGATAAACAATTCATCCAAACAATCCAATCAACATTCATAATCAATCAAATCCAGATTAACATCCTAACATAGTAATTTAACTCATATTGGGATGATATGAATACATGCAATGGATAACGAATTTTTAGATATAGACCGTGAGTTAGAAAACTCACCAAAGTTCCAAGTTAAGCTATTTACTATCAGTAAACTACATCGCTGCTCTATTGCCCTTGCCACTAAACCTGTCTCCATCCTATCGTCATGTTCACAATTGCCTCACCCGTAACCGTCTACTCTTCCATTCACATTGGCTTCTATGAAGTTGATAAATACTATGAGTTATTGGAAATTATTTTAGAAATAAAAGTTGATAAATACAATGTATGGAATTTTTATAATTATCCATGAGTCCAATTGGGTGTATAAAAAAAGAATATATAGTGAAGGTTTTGAATTATAAATTATGGTTAGAAATGGAGAGAATTATTTTTGGGGTTTTTAAATTTAGTTTGAAAGTATCATTCCATTATAGAACATTTATGAAATATATTTGTTAACCCAAATAATGGATCAATACCCTGGATTGAGTGTGAAAACACCAGCCCTGTTCTTACAGAGCAATAATATAGAAAATAAATGTAAAAAGAGTAGCAATAGTAAAAAGACAAGAAGATTTTTATAGTGGTTCGGCCGTTAACGAAGTCAACGTCCACTTTATGACTTTCTATTAACTAACTGTTGTTACAAGTTGAATTGGATTACAATATGATTGAATTTTCTAAGTTAGAACAAGTCACAAATACAAGAGATCATCGGAGAATCATAGCGAACTCCTAGATGACTATTGTGTAGGAGAAGAAGAGTGAAGAATAACAGTGAAGAACAATTTCTGCAAAGTTCCAGCAGCCAGTGCAGAAGATCCTCTTTATGTTGTAGATAGGTGAGTATTTATAGGGAAATTTAGCGAGTATTTGGCCAGAAGTCCAAGTGTAGAAGAGTCCATTTGTTATGTCAAGTCATCACCAAAAACATCAAATCAATCGGAGTCATTTATATGGATCGCTAGCCATCCATAGGGATGGATCGCTAGATATCCATCAACCTAGCATATTTTTCTATCAAAATCCTTTACTCAGTGCTACGAAGGAGCATGTAAAGTTTGAGGGAAATCCGGCCTATCTTGATGGATCGCTAGCTATCCATAAGGGATGGATCGCTGGCGGGATGGATCGCTGGCTATCCATCCACTTATCATATTTTTGAGTGATCTTAGTTTCGTTGTCTTTTTATCTTCTATTTAAGTGCCTTGTCCAAATACCAAGTCGTTTGTAGTTTGTTTGATCATCCGTCTTCATGGGTCATTTAGTTCAGAAGAATCATTCATAACTCGCTCAAAACTTAAGAAAATCAGACAAAACTTTGTAGGTACTAGGTACACTCTAGAGGCTGTCTGGGACCTAACCTAAAAATTTAAGTTGGTGGGACCTAATCTACATGGATCGCTAACGATCCATCTAGTTAGCTCGCTAGAGATCCATCTGGCCTTATCCAATCAAGCTCATTTTTGGTAATTACCTTCGTTTATGTCTTCTAACTGTTCTCCCAAAATTTCAAGTCAATCTGACTCTGTATGTGTTCTCTAGGTCCGTTTTAAGTCAGCCGCTTTGGTTAAAAAATGGGTAAACAGCTTGAATCAGATGAGTCTTTACTTCATGAATATGCTGCTTGAAATTATATGAAACTTGGTAAGTATTCTTAGAAGAGATAGTATATCATGATGCAAGAGGCTTTGACAAATCATGATGCTTCCTTTTGGATCACTATTGCCAGCGATCCATCTACTTAGTGGATTTTTGGCTTGTTTCTCTTAAGTTCCATTGGCTTGTTATTTTAGATGCCTTGTTCAAGTTTTAAGTCATTTTGGCTTAGTCTGGATGTTTTAAATCTTGTTGAATTCTACTGGGTTAAAAGCCCAGTTAACATTTTCCCCTCAGAGTATGCTTTTGCCGGAAACAAAGTGTTCTCTGGAATAAGACAAGTTTCATATTACTATTCTGTGAATTTCAGTGAATAGTCGAAGTCCATCTTAAGATGTTGTTTTCAATTGACTTACTTCTGATAGCCGTTCTTTTTTTGATTTCGATCTGAATTTCAATTCTTGGTATTGACAATGCAATCTTTGATCCATAGTTCACACAAGGGTTTAGGTCGGTAAGTGGGTGCATGACATAGGTTTGGAGTCGACCTATATAGTTTTAACTCAGTCGGTGGTGAAGCTAAGTTTGTCTCGAATGCTTGTATGCCATTTTGGAGTAAATCTTGCTCTTTGTCTTTAACTGTTTCTTTTTGAGGACTTGGTTAAGTTCATATCGCCATTTTAAATTCTAATGCGATGATTTATTCCAAAATCGGATATAGTGGATGATTCAATCGTATCGCTCTTCTCGTTTCTGTACTCCAATGATCCTCAAAAGAAAAGCTTCTCGCGTCGCTTCGGACAACGGCTCCGTTATCGATCATTGATCGATAATGGATAAGTGTGGAAAAGATAATTTCAAAGGACGATATGGATTGTTTTTCAAATGTAAAAAAGCTATCTACACTAGATTGTTCGTTTTCATATTCGGGATACTGGACTCATCTCATGTAGATAACACACTGCATCTGCCCCAGTCAACGCTCAAAACCCGACTGGTCAACATACGCTGACTTCCCTTAGATTTGAGTGTTGGTTATACGAGGATATTATTTAAAGTAAAACATACCCGACAGGGTTGAATGCCAAGTTTTATTGTTGAAAATGACTTTTAGGTCATCCAATCTTTAGTATAGCAAAGGGGCTTCCACACCTCCAGAAGCTGGGTCCTTTGCAACTTAGGCTTTGCTTATTATTCCTGTCATATTGGGATGATTGATTACGGTTAAATTACAAGGCACGGCTGCTCTTGTAGAGTTGTAGTTGAAGTTCGATCAGGCACAGTTTCAATCTTCAGAAACTAGCGCATGACTTGTTCAATTACGATTACCCTTCCTCTGTGTTTTTCAGAATTCAACCTGCACACCAGCCTCTATCTCTGGGGACTATTGGTTTAATTGCTCGATTCCGAGCATTGCTTTTTCTCGATATTGCACCTCTTGTGTTCTTGTGCAGCATACTCGTTTATTGTAATTCTATACAGTTAAGTAATACTTCTACGGTCATTTCAGCATATTCTATTTCATCGCTTTGTTTAGAACTATGAGGTAGCTTGATCTAGCCAGTTCTGTAGATAATCCCTACTTATGCTCAATAGAGTTCGTTTCAATAAAGTGTTGTTGTATCTGCCCAAGTCTATATGGCCAATTTCTCTGATTACTAATATATATGTTTTGGGAGACTAGGTCTCCTAGGCAGTACATTCAATTACCCTAGTTTGATTGACACGATTGCTCCTATCTCCAGGAACTAAGGACTTTGCTACTTGATTCCAAGCTCTGATTTTTTCAGTGATGTCTGTTTCTTGACTGTAATTGAATTCTTTCAAGTTGACATCATCATCTAGTGTCATTCTACGTACATGTGCTGGAAAGACGCATCGCCGTCATCTTTTGCTAGAGTGAATTCTTCCAAGTCCAGTATTAAGACCCCAATCATATATCAGTTTCTATCTCCAAAAACTCGTGCATGGATGACTCAACTCTACAGATTTTTCCTTGATGTTGTGAATCTTCAGATAGCATGAGATGCCAGAAGGTAGGGCTGAAAATTCAATCAAACTCTTGCTTCTGTTTCAAAAAACCAATGTATCGATAGTTTCATTCTGGGGGTTTCTTCTTAGCATCACCAAACTTTGGGTAATGGAATATTCCTGCAAGTTGGAACCAAATGATCTAGTTAGACAGTAAGTAGGTCATCGATCCTTCTTGTTATCGCCAGACTGTGAGTGACGGTTGATTTTTGAATATTAAATCCTTTATTTCTTTTGTTGGTGATTTTGTTGCCATAATGCTCTGTTTTGTGATACAGAACCATTATCTAACCGACCTCACGGTTATTGGTGTTTGGACTTTGCAACATTTCTTTCGATCAATATATGTGCGTCTATCCTTGCTCGAGGGACTAGTTATTTCGAATGCCTGTATTTGGGCGATTGTAAGAGATGGAGAGGTTTGGGACAAATGATTCGATTGCCCCTGGTCTGGCTCTCAATCCTATTCTAGGATTGAGGAAGTCTAATGGTTTTAGTTTCGACCTTCCGTGATTGTCCCTACATTTCCTTAGTTGTGCATGCTTTGCTTGGTTGCTGTCGTCACGGAAGTTCTGTTCATACGCCAATTCCTGTCTTCGGGAATTGATAACCTAGCTGCTTGGTTCCAAACAACATTTCCTGAAAGTTGCCTATCTTTTGGCTGTATCTAAATTCTTTCTAAGTTGAATTCAGAAAATTCGGTTGTGCACCAACTTTCATCCCTAGAAATTAGCACATGAGCAATCCAATCCTGTGATTTCCTTTCGGAGCTACTTTATCCCTATGCAGTGGCTGATTCCTGTGATGAAAGGTTGAACCATTAGATTTACCTATGAAAGGTTATGTCTTCCTGTTGTTGCCCATTTTCGAGCAATGGTAGTTTTCTGAATACAATGGTAGAATCTTAGTTGAGGATCAACTTCTATCTCTGGAAGCTAGTGCATTGATTGTTTACTACGATGAGTGTTTCTCAGTGAACCTGTAGATTAAAGTTTTCTTGGCATTGTCGATGCAACACCGGTACATAGTGAATAGAAAATTTCTCGGCATTGCCGGGGTAATGTCGGTACTTAGGAAATAGAGGGTTTCACCCTTGGGAGAACACCGATGCTTATGAAATAGAAAGTTTCTTGACGTTACTGAGGCAACACTCGTACTTAGGAAATGAGAAAAGGCCTTAGCACTGTTAGGGAAACATCGACACTCAGGAAGTTGGGATCGATTTTCCCCTCCGATCTGGCAATGCTTTTAATCCAGATGGGCACTAGTTTCGGTCTTTGAAAACTTGCACTTCAGTGATCGGATTGTATAAGTCTTTTCTTAGTGCTGTCTATCTTCGGAAAATGTTAAAGTCATGTTGGTTAGGATTGAATCATTAATCTGATCCTGTAAAGTTGAGTAGATCTCTTTAAACCCAATATGGTTATTTTTCTCAACGTTGCTTAACTTCGGGATATGCCATGTTCTGAAAGGATGGGAGTTCTAGGCATTTCCGTTGCCTTGCCTTCTTTATCACTGTTAAGTGTTACCCTTGGAAATGCAGGGTTGTTGCTTAACCAATTACATGGTTATTATTAATCACAAAAAATCTGATTTCCTCCTACCAGTTTTGGTTATGATCTGGCTTCTATTTGTGGAACTCTTCATTTCTAGGTGTAACCCTTCATTTCTAGGTATCAAATTCCAAGTTCTTATAAAAAATTAGAAATTGTGGAGCGAGTCATCACATTGCCCCTAGTACGACTGGGCTCATTCCTATCATATCACAGACTGGTAGAGTTCGGTAGTGTTTGTCTTAAATCTATGACACTTAACCTTGCTTGTTTCAGGCTATATGCGTTATGCTAGGCTGATAGCATTGTTGTAGATATCAACCTTATTTGTTGATTCCAATATACAGGAATCAATGGTTTAGTTGCTCAATTTCGAGCGTTCTCTCCTTGTCGTTGTTTGTCTTTAGATAACAGCTGGTTTTCTGGAAGTTGGAGTTTGAGACCTCAGTCGAGCACCTGCTTCTATCTTTGGAAACTGGTGCGTTGATGATTTGATTCTAGAAATGCCTTCCATCATCGGCTATCTCTGGACGATGGTAAGTTCCTCCTTTTATTGCAAGTTGGAGCGATTTTTTATCCTGACCAGGTGTTAATGTGTTATTTCCCCTCAGTCCACATGGATGATTATTCTAAACAATTAATGACTTGATGTTCTGGGCGGCTCCCTGGATGCCCCTAGTCAAAGGTGCATCGTAGCTCCTATCTCTAGGAACTTGTGACTTGGATGTCTTGAATTTAAACATTTTGTACATTAACTTTGGTCAAAGATCAGAATTCTTTACCGATTTCTTGGTTTGTGAACTTTGTGGCACTATCGGAGCAAGGTCGGTTCTTTCGGGTAGTTGGAGTTGATCCTTGTAAATCCTGCAACAGACAAGTTTCCTGGTGTTATCAGGACAATACCAATACTTAGATAATCTTAACGGCTTGCTGAAGATATTGGAGCAACATCAAGCAGTGCTTGCGCAGCTTACGAAATGCACGGCTTTTAAGAGTGTGTGGCTTACGAAATGCAGCTATTGAGAGTAAGCGGCTTATGGGATCAATATGACCTATCGATCCAGAATGGTTTGGAACTTCTTGACGTTGCCAATCTTTGGGTAACGTGAGGAGTTCTTCCTTCGAGAGCGTGGTTCCACGGCTCAAGAAGTGATGCACGGCTTATGGGAGTGTGCGGCTTATGAGATCGATATGACCCGTCAATCCTTAAGGGTTTGGAACTTCTCGATATTGCCGATCTTCGGGTAACATAAGGAGTTGGTGCTTCGAGAGCGTGGTTTCACGGCTCAAGAAGTGATGCGCGGCTTATGGCAGTGCGCGACTTATGGGATTGATACGACCCATTGACCTGAAACAGATTGGAACTTCTCGACGTTGCCAATCTTTGGGTAACGTGAGGAGTTTGTGCTTCGAGAGCATGGTTCCACGACTCAAGAAGTGATGCGTGGCTTATGGGATTGATACGACCCGTTGATCTAGAACGGCTTAGAACTTATCAATGTTGCCAATCTTTGAGTAACGTAAGGAGTTTATGCTTCGAGAGCGTGGTTCCATGGCTTAAGAAGTGATGTGAATCTTATGGGAGTGCATGCAATGGTTTGGGACTTCTTGGTATTGGAGGAGCGGTACCAGTTCTTAGAAGGTAAGGATTGAGTTTTCCCATCAACCCAACGATTTGACACTGGAATGCAATTTCGTTAGTTCTAAGAGATAAGTGGTTTTTGGATCGGGTAACCATAGCTTGGGTGATCCTTCCGTATTTCGAGAAGATGTGCATGGCCAAACATATAAGGTTGCCATGGTGGAGAGATCTACAGTTGACCACATGGAGATGGTTATGAAGAAAGAGCATGTGGGAGTTCAGGGCAAGATCTCAGTTTTTGGTCCAAACTGCCTTTAGAGAATTGGTCTTCAATTGGCATACAGCCTAAGAGGAAAAGGAACTGGTCAACAAGGGTGGTAAAGGAGTAGTTGGGAAGAAGTAAGCAAGTATTATGCTTATACTTCGTTTGTTGTGCTGGCTAGGTCGTTAAGTCCATAGTTGTTAGCATCCCATAATTTTCGATCGGGAGTAACATAACTATGGTATGATTAGTCTTGGATTTCCTTGTAGCTATTCAAGTATGTGTGGTGCCTCCATGCCATAGGACTGTTCATGCGCTTAAACTGTATCCAGCGTTTCTCCATAACCCGTTTGGTTGCACGCTGTCCAGTGGATGAAACTGTGTCTTCTATATAATAAAGCATGGGAAAGCCTCTATCTTCAAAGACTTATATATTACGGAATTGAGATACTTGGTTCTCCCAGGTGCCGAATCTTGGCTTGATTCGAGTCGGCCTTTGATTGATCACAAGGTAGGTTCAGTTTTGGCTAAGTTTCTTCGAGCGACTTTGAAGCTTTGAAATTTAGCACTGTTTTTCTCATTGGTCATTGGAAGTGATTCCGTTCATTTTGCAGAGTGACTGATGTGATTGTCGATTCGTAGCCTCGGCCCATGGCTTCACTGATTTTTGGTAGTTCTGGATGAGATGATCACTGATCTTCCAGTTGGCCTTTGCGACGCTTTAGTTCATAAAGGTTTTTTAGATCAGACGACTGCTGATCTACCGGTTTGCCTTCATGACACTTTAGTTCATGAAGGACTTTCACAATGCTTTAGTTCGTGAAGGAGTTTTTATGGTCGGATGTCCGGCGACCATACGGCCTTGGAATGATAATTTATCGATTCTGACAGGTTGGTTGGATATCCAGTGACCAAACGGCCCTGGAGCAATTTTTTATCGATTCAAGAAGAGTGTTGAGTCGTGTGTTTGACAGCCTAGCGGTCTTAAAGCGATGATTCATCGACTTCAAGAAGAATTTTTGTCGGATGTTCGACGACCAGACGGCCTCGGAGCGATAATTCATTGACTCCAAGAAGAGTTTTGGGTCGTGTGTCTTATGGCCCGACGGTTTTAAAGTGATGATTCATCAACTTCAAGAGAAATTTTTGGGATTCGGCTTGTGGGAACACAGTTTTATCTGGAGACTAGAGGTTGGATATATTTGTTCGACGATCCTTTGGACAAGCCTTCTCGACACTATCAGAGCAACGCCGGTTCTCAAAAGGAGGATTGACATGACTCGTTAAGGGCATAGAAGCATTTCTTTCACCGTGCTGTCTGCAATGCCCACAGTGTCCCGGTATGGTTCATTTGGAAAAGGAAAGTAGAAAAGGATGGATGAGAAGGCACCGGTTTAGTTTGCTGCCCTATTCCTTTGTAGCTAGCTAGCCAGAGTGTTATTTGATAATCATCCTCTCGTCTAATTTCGTCAGTTAGTCGGGGAAATTTTCTACTGGGTTTTAGTGGCCTTGCTTGGGAAGAAGGTCCCTAAGATCCTATAGCTCCTTCACCGTTTGGTATGTTCTTTGGAAAATTGCCAGGTTTGCCTTCTACCAAATGCACTGCCTCTAGTCTCTAGAACTGGTTTGTCTTCCCATAAAATTCTTCCAGGGTAGTAGGTTGTTTCATCCTCTAATGATTCCCGAGGGCCTTGCAGTAGACTATATCTGTCACCCTTGCTTCGTCCATTTGCTAGTCATACTTGTAAAAAAGAAATTTCGAATCAGTTGTACAATTGTAAGAAGGCATAGTTGGCATGGTAAACTTCTTTGGATATTCTACATGTTGAACGGCTTTAGTGAATGGGTTTCGATTGGAGAAGATGCTCTAATCGTTGTCAGTCTAGTCCATTTTCGAGTTACGGCTGTTTATAATGCTTGAGAATAATATATGCATGATTATCCTATGCTTGAATGATTAGAAATGCCGATTGAATGGCAAATCACTTAGGATGGGGTCATGGATCAGTAACGATCCCCAAAAAATTTCAAACTAGGTGAGTTCGGTCTGGAGCAACAAGGAAGGCCCCATAAGGTTGCATTCCAAATTTCAAGGCGTTTGGAGTTCGTATATTCGAGTTATGGGAAAAAGAAGATGGATCACCATTGATGGATCGGTGGTATTTTACTTGGAGTCCGACTGGTGAGCATTAGGCTAGAAGTCCAAGTGCAGAAGAGTCCAGTTGTTATGCCAAGTCATCACCCAAAATCTCAAATCAATCCAAGTCATTTCTATGGATCGCTAGCTATCCATAGAGGATAAATTGCTAGCTATCTATCAACTTAGCATATTTTTCTACCAGAAGCCTTTACTTAGTGCTACGAAGGAGCTCGGAAAGTTTGAGGGTGATCTGATCTATCTTGATGGGTCGCTAGCTATCCATAGGGGATGGATCGCTAGCTATCCATCCACTTAGCATATTTTTGAGTGATCTTAGTTTGGTTGTATTCCTATCTTCTATTTAAGTGCTTTGTGCAAATATCAAGTTTTTTGGAATTTGTTTGATCATCTGTTTTCATGGGTCATCTAGTCCAGAAGAATCATCCATAACTCGGTCAAAACTTAATAAAATCAGATGAAACTTTTCGGGTACACTCTTGAGGGTGTCCGGGACTAGCCCTAAAAATTTCAAGTGGTGGGGCCCAATCTACATGGATCGCTAGTGATCCATCTAGTTAGGTCGCTAGCGACCCATCTAACCTTATCCAATCAAGCTCATTTTTAGTGAATGCCTTCTTTTATGTCTTCTAACTTTCTCCCAGAATTTCAAATCAATCTGACTCTATATGTGTTCTCTAGGTCTGTTTTAAGTTAGCCGCTTTGGTCAAAAAGCGGGAAAACAGCTTGAATTAGATGAGTCTTTACTTCTTGAACTACGCTGCTTGGGATGCTATGAAACTTGGTATGTATTCTTAGAAGAGGTTGTAGATCATGATGCAAGAGGCTTTGACAACTCATGATGCTTCCTTTTGGATCGCTGGCGATCCATCTACTTAGTGGATTTGGCTTGTTTCTCTTAAGTTCCATTGGCTTGTTCTTCTAGATGCCTTGTTCAAGTTTTAGGTCATTTTGGCTTAGTCTGGATGTTCTAACTCTTGTTGAATTCTTCTGGGTTAAAAACCCTGTTAACAAGATTCTATAAGTATTTTTATTTATAAAGTGATTTTGAAAGTTTTGGAAAATGTGTATAAAAGTATTTACATGTGAATTATCGTATTTGAATCTTATATTGAGATTAAATAAACAAAATGAATTTATTATTCAATATATACAATGAAATGGATTATATGAGTGATTCATCGTATCTATTTTTGTTAGTTGATGTTGATGTTATTTCGTATGGTGATGACGTCCTTCTATTTGATTTTGTGATGATTTCTATTTTATGTGACAAGGAATCAGAATAAATGGAGTTAAAATACAGTCTGGTATGATACATTTGGTGATATTTCTTCGATTTTTCTTTGGACTTGTTATATAAAATATAGGTGGAGCGAGTGTGATATATGAGCTCTGAACAAACGGATTAGTAACACGCGGTGGTATGGGATGCCGTTGTGTTATTTATTCGGTTATTCTGTACTTGTGGATAACACTCATACAGGGATTTATTACGCATGATGGGCTCGTTGCGGTGAGTCGCATATTTTGCCTCGTGTCGACCTATATCGTGATGTGTCTCGGCACGAATATGTAGCCGTGTCTCGGCTATTATGTTATATATATTTAGTATTTTTCTATTCACCATCCGACTTCCTTTATATTATGGTAGTTGAACCATACTGGCTAGTATCCATCCTTGTGGCCTGATCGGTATGGTTGAGCGCTGGATAAGTGATATCCCACTACTGTGTGTCGGCAATATTTATAGCCATGTGTCAGAAACTTATATAGTCGTGTGTCGGTAATGCATAACCCTTGTGTATCACCTAGGACAACAGTTTGGGGGGGCATGTGTAAGTTCATGATCGATGCATAGCGTAGTCATGTAGCGTGTTAATGACATGCGATGAATAAGAGCCACTATGTCCAACGAGGTAACCAAGACAGTAGGAGCTATGTTGGTGGAATACGTGTGTCGTGTTCGCCAATCACGTCTGTATTATAGCAGTTGTGTCCGTCAGTCTCCTGTCTGGTTCTGGTGTGTGATATAAACATATACTTATATATATTCAAGACGATAAGTTATGATTATACCTATGACTGTGTCTAGAGTTGATAAATCCCTGTATCCTTCTTTGCATGTGTTGCCTATTATCCCTATTCAGCATATTTAGCCAGCTACTGTTTATTTTCATGTGTTTCCTTTTATATTCATTGGAATACTATTTATTGATATGTATTGCCTATTTATCTTTTATGTTACCTATTTATCTTTCCCAGGCATGCATTGTTGATTATTCTTTACAGGTGTGTGTCGCTAATTATATCATTCACTAACGTGTACCACCATTTCTGTGATTTTACTATGGATGATTATTTATATTGATGTGGGGGATATTTCATTTATAGAGATTTAGTGATATATTTACGCTGAGCTACATTAGCCTGATTATACATGGTGATATCTCTTTATCGATGATTTTTGGATATAGATGATTCACCTATTTGATGTTGTTTGTTGATTTCTGATTTCATGAGCTTTTATATGGGTGATGACATTTTTATGATGGGTTTTGTGGTATTCTACATTGTATGATAGTTGGGATTGTTTGAGATAACATTGTTATATTATACCTAGCATATACTATGTTCTATATATCTATTGACCTTGGATTTAGATATAGTCTGACCTCGTTTATTATTTATATAATACTCGGGTCTGTCCGAGACATTTTAGGTATAGGGATGATAAGACGAGCTTGTGTTTACTGGGTTTAGTGGAGGATAGTTATACAGTTTAGTTGCATGTTATTACATATAATGTATTTCATAGATGTATATTCTTAAGATGTATTTTGGACAAGCATTGTATATTGTATGTTATATATTATCGTTGTGATTGACTCTATGATCTCTGTTATTTAGTTTATATTATGCATTGTTTTATTCTGGAGGCACATGTGTTTATTGCTTTATTTTGATATTGTGTACGTATAGGTGAGTTATTTATTCGATATTTAAATACAAACCAGTGTTAGCCCAAGGGAATATTCATGTATATACCCCATATCGCCTCATTCTCCATATTATCCGATAGTATTACTCTGTAGTACTCTTGAATAGTACAGGTATAGAGGTTGGAGTGGTTATATCTCTGCTGGATCATCTCCCCATTGGACCTTAACAGGTTTGATTTCTTTGTTGTGGAGTCTCTTTCTACCTGCTCAAGAATACAAGTGGGTACACGGCAAACAAGTGACTCCCTCCATACCTCCACCTCCTCCAGCCGACTCGACTCGCCTACGGTAGCTGAATCATGCAAGCAGTTTCGCAAGTGCAATACGTGGAAAACATCATATACTCCCGCTAACTTCTTTGGAAGCTCCACTCTATACGCCAATTTCCCTATCCTACCAGTAATCGGGAAAGGTCCTACAAAACATGGTGCTAGCTTCCCCAAGCTACCAAATATCACAACTTGCCTAAGCGATGGGATCTTCACGAACACCATGTCACCTAATGCGAACTCTAACTCCATATGTCTTCTGGCAGCATAAGATTTCTGCCTATCCTGTACGGTTTTCATTCTTCTACGGATCTAGTCTACTTTCTCCAATGTCTCGCTCACCTTGTCAGACCCAAGAATAATCCTATCCATAGTGTCCCACTAAGTTACTAACACTACAGGGTCTTTCATATAGTGCCTCAAATAGTGCTATCCTAATGCTCGCTTGATAGCTATTATTATTAGTAAACTCCACCAATGGAAAGTGATCCTCCCAAGAGCCCCAAAGTCCAAGATGCACATCCGAAGTAAGTTCTCCAATGCCCGATTCACTTTCTCCGTCTGTCCATCCATCTACTGGTGATAAGTGGTGCTCAAACTCAACTCGATGTCTAAAGCATCCTGTAGACTCCTCCAAAACTCGCTAGTGAAAAGCGAATCTCATTCGCTAACGATGATACCGTGAACTCCATGTAACCTAACGATCTCTCTCACGTATAGGGTCTCCAAAGTTTTCGCGGTCCTTGTACTCCTAACTGGTATAAATGAGCGCATTTGGTTAGTCGATCAACTATGACCCAAATACTCTTGTTCCCTCTCCTACTCCTTGGTAAACCATCGACAAAGTCCATAGAAATGCTCTCCTACTTCCACTGAGAAATATTTAAGGGTTGCAACAATCCTTCCGGCTTCTTTTGCCCCACCTTTGCCCTTTGGCAAGTCATACATCGAGCCACATACTAAACTATATGCTTCTTCCTTCCAGGCTAATAGAAGAATCACTTCATGTCACGATACATTTTGTCTCTATTGGGATGAATGATCATCCTCGAATTATGAGACTTAGCTAGTACTGTAGTAATCAACTCTATAATGAGAGGAACATATAATCTACCATCTCTCTGTAACCATCCCTTCGAGTCAATGGTATAATACCTTAAATGATCCAACCGTTCTCCTCCACCGAGCTTCTCAAAAATATCAAATAGCCTATTATCTTTCTACTGACTGGACCCAATATGTTCCATAAGTGTGGGCTGCACATCCAAAGCTGCCACCAATCTCGGGGTAATGTCCGATGATGGTTGGAAATCAAATGTAGAAATGAACTCCAAATGCTTCCACTCTAAGAACAAAGGACTCAATACTACATGTTGTCCACTCAAGGCATTGGCCACCACATTGCCCTTGCCTGAAGTATATGAGATACCGAAATCGTACGATGCCGAAAACTCCATCCACCTTTGGTGCCTTAAATTTAAGTCCTTTTGGGAAAACAAATATTTCAGAGACTTATGATCCTATATAGCTCAAACCACACTCCTAAAAGATAATGCCTCCACGACTTGAGCGCAAAGACAATGGTCGCTAACTCAAGATCATGGGTAGGGTACTTTCTCTCATGGACCTTCAACTGTTGACTAGCATAGCTCACCACTTTACCTTTTTACATCAAGACCGCTCCCAACCCCATACCACAAGCATCGATATAAACTGTAAATAATTTTGTACCATCAGGCAATACCAAAACAGGTGTACTAGTCAATGCCTCTTTCAGCTTAATAAAAGCATCTTCACACTTCGCGTCTCATGAGGAAACTAAATTCTTCTTGGTGAGGCGGGATCGATCGCCAGCCTACTTTCTGATACAACTTGTCCTAAAATGCATACTTCCTCTCGCCAAAAGTGGCATTTAAAAAACTTTGTCTTCAACTTATGTTCATGGTGTATATTGAGCACTTCATCTAGATGTAACTTATGCTCCTCCTCGCTCTTCGAATAGACCAAAATGTCATCTACAAATACCATGACAAACTTGTTAAGCAACCCTTTGAAAACTTGGCTCATCAAATCAACAAAGTAGGCAGGTGCATTGGTCAGTCCGAAGGGAAAGACTAACCACTCATAAAGTCCGTCGGGTGTCGAGAAGCAGCCTTTTGGATACTATCCTTAGCTACATGCAACTGGTGGAATCCGGTAGCCAAATCAAGCTGCGAGAACACCTTTGCTCCAACCAACCAATCAAAGAGAGCATCTATACGGGGCACTACATATCGATTCTTTTTGTCTGTTTATTTAGATTCCCTATAATCGATGAAAGCCTTAGAGAACCATTCGCCTTGGCAGCAAAGGTGGCTGGCGCTTCCTATGTGACTGAGTCCATGTTTAATATATGGTGATTATGTGCAGTTGAATTTAATTCTACTCTATGTGACCTAGGGTACTCTACTAGTAGCCGTGTATTCCAAGGGTCCTTCACTTAAGGGTTTTACTTGATACACACCTACATTGATAACTTGTGCATGCTCTTATAAGGATTGAACTACGGATCAAACCTCAATGGAAAACGATCGACCATAGCTACTAGAGCTACTCAACATAGGGTCATCCTATAACTTTCCCTTATGATATTACATCTCATATTGCGATTATGCATAACTATCTCACATACTATAATTTCCTCATGGGAATAAATTCCCATAACCATGATTACATGTACCCTAATTACGCTATGAGGGAGGGTCCACAATGCCGACTTGCTGGTGTGTCTCATCGTCTGCATCCGTGTCCATCTCTCAATGGTACTTTACCAATCTTATTGCACGCTCCAGGATCCATTAACAACATGGTATCATGTTTCATCAATATCTGTGCATACCAAGGAGCTCTCGTTGTGCTAAGCTCACACACTTTATCAGACATCAGTCAATGCTGCGTGTAACCTCCTATGAGTGTCGTTTGTGATAGAGTCGCCCCCAGTCAAATATCGACCCTCATTGGGTTAAGAGAATTTAGCCAACCCTACAACGTCCTAGCATCGTCTCATAGGGAACTAGTTTCCCTACTATTTCTCACACCTATATATATATATAATACAAACCATTAACTATAATTTAAAATCGTGCCTCGGGCCAAGGTTCAACGTACGAATCAAAACGCATATCGATCGACTGCTATACCTAGGCAGTCGACTGCTCAGGTAGCACGATCGGTCGATCGCTGTGTAAATTTTAGAGTTTTGATCGTTCATTTTATTTATTCAATTACATTTTATTATTCATCATTTTAAACATCAACAAAATTACAGTAAGTACTTAATTTTCAAGTTTAACAGTTTTTGTTCCATTTCCTAATCAATGTGAATTTATAGTAATTAGGTTTAATTATAAGGATTTCTATTTGATTTAAAAAAAGAGTTTTAATCTAGGTTAATTCCTATTTAATAGGTTTGCATCAAATTGATTTATCATAAAATCTCATATATGAACAATAAGATTTACGATTTAATTACCAACATCCCAGGTCAGATTGTGTAAATTAAAATTAACTACAATTAATCAACTTATTAAAAAAGTTCCCACTCACCTCGGATCCAAGCTCTATTCCTATTCTCCATTCGAAAATTCCACACTTGATAGCTTGCCCCTTCCTTGATCCAATCTTCTTGTATTCTTTTATTTTATTTTTATGTATTTTGGAGAATTTATAAGTGGAGAAGAAGAGATTTTGATCGAGTTTCAATATACTGATAGATTCTGATAAATAAAGGTTTAGATTAGCTCCGTCTTTATAGGGGATTTAGATTGGTCTAGACCGTTAGATTAACCTAGAGAATAATAGGTTTCATCCAGAACATTAATTGATTACTTCAAGGTCAAGTAATATATTTGACTCAATCCGAACTGTTCGTCGCTTCAGATTTTCCGATTTACAACGTCAACCGGTCGACTACTAATAAGAATGGGTCAATCACTACTTGTCGACTGGTGGACCCTGGAGGTCGATCGCTTAAGTCGTTCAATTAGGGGAAGTTTTATATTTTAATTTATTTCGCTTTCAAACTTTAAGACATTCATAACTTCTCCATACTAACTCCGATTTTAAAGTATTATATATAATAATTATCTAGAAAATCACTACTAATGCAATGGTGCAAGTTTCGTAGCAAAATTCAATGTTGTGAAAAAATTATTTTTGCCCTTTGTTATATTTAATTTAGTTCTTTTATTGAATTTTCAGGGTGTTACAAAATACTTTTGAAAAAAAAATTTCAAAAATTTTTGATTTTTAATAGAAAATGGTTTTGTAAAAGTTTTGGAAAAAAGTTTCATTTCTAACCATTTCTAAAATTTAATTGGGAAAGATTTATGAAAAAGAGGGAATTTTTGATTTTTGAAATGCCATATGCTTAGCATAGGGAAAAGTTGACGAGATAGCTATTATATATTTTACTATGTAGTAGAAGTGATAGTAAAGTAAAAGGTAGTTAGTAATAAGAAAAACAAATGTTTAAGCCTTGGGATTTCTCTTTTCATACCTTGTCGATAGGTAAACCAATCTTGTTTTAAAATAACTTTGTTTTAAAATTTTAAAAGTAAACTTCGTTATGTGGACTACTAGGAAAAGAATTAAGGGCAAAAGAGAAGGTTCCAAGATACATGGAAATGGGTACACAAGAGAAGGATGAAAATATGAAATTCTCCATCAAACCCTTTTCTGGCATAAGAATATAGGCTTAGAAAAATGAATTTTTTCAAAATTTTGAATGTTAGAAATGGCGTGCTAGGTATTGGATGGTGAGGATTGGATGCCAAAATGGTTGAACCATACATCTATTAGTAGGACTGTAGGAAAATTTGGATGTTAGAAACAAAGATTTTGATTTTCAAAATTGTTTTAAATGAATGCATTCATATAGGAGGCGCCGATTTAGTATTATTTAGCATACATATCATATTGTATTGTGATATACCGTGCACCTGTACACGATTGGCTGCAAAATTGGTTGCATAATAATTGGTAGGGTAGCTTAGATTGATTGCATGTTATGTTACATGATTCAGTCCTTGAGGAATTTCGAGGAAGAAATTCTTTTAAGAGAGGAGAATGTAACACCCCATAAAACTAAAAAGGAAATTATTTAATAAGTAATTATCAGAGCTCAAAAATAGAATTTTTGTAAAAAATTAGAATTTGGCTACAAACTTACTCCGTTGGGTTCATGGATATCTTTTTGGTCAATTTCATATATAAGGTTTTACAATCGGAGTTCAGACGAAAATGTTATTAATGCTTGAAGTTTTTGGATCAGAAACAATTCAGAACCAATTAAGAAAGTAAATGTTGTTAAATATATATTAAAATGGGCATTAAGTAAAAAATTTAACATTAAATATATATGTTAACTAAGGATGCTCAATCAAATTAAATCTAATTAAGAAAACGTATAATTAGGTAAATTCAGCACAAAGTAAATAAGTGTTAATAACTTAAGTTAATGTAAACATTAGATGTAAATCTTAACATTTAATTAATTGATATGTTAAATCTAATCAGTTTAGAAATTAAAAGGAAGTAATCAAAGGAGATTAACATTAAATTAAATTAAATCAGCTCTGAAATGGAAATAAATAAATGAGAATTAATTAACGTTAAAACAAACATTAATAAATAAGTATGTTAACATTTAAAAAAGAAAATCAGAAAATAAATGTTAATAAATTAACATTAATAAACGTTAGCGGGTACTTAAAGTGTAAGCATGATTAATGTTAATCAGATTAGAACAAAAATGATATGAAATAAACGAAAAAGGAATTAAAGAATTTTAATGTACATTTATTAACATAAATGTTGTGACCGATGAAAGCCAAGCGGTCGACCGACGTAGGTGGTAGGCCGAATGACATAAATTTAATAAATTAAAATCTAGCAGATGGAATTGATTCGTGCGCCTATAAATACAGGCCTAACATCTCATGTTTGTTCTCGTATTTTTTGAATCAAAGAATGAAGCTCAGCCATTTTCTTTTCTCCACAAACTATAGGAAATACACAAATTATAAATTAGTACATCATTTATATATATATATATATGGATAATAGCGGAAAATAAAAGAGAAGAAGAATAAAGAGTGAACCAGTTATGCGAAGAAGAGGAAAATCAAAACCCATATCTAAATTTAATCCAAATCTCTTCTCAGATCTAAATTTCTAATACGTATGTATATGCCTGTGGTACATATTCCATTAGAGAGAAAAAGTGAGTCAAACAGAAATAACAGTGTTTAGGTCTGGAGATTAGGAAAGCTTAAAGGTGAGTGAGAAATTATAAATTTGTATATAATATTGGATTTATATCATTGTAAATCCGTTCATGTATGCCTAAAAGTAATTTTGGAGTTGTAGGCTTATACATGTAATTAATAAATAAACCAAGCCAATATATTCTTGGAATGATTAAACATGATTTAATTTAGCATATATTTTGTTATCCACATATTTTTCGCTTTTAAATATACTTGAGGAGTCATCAAGATAGAAAGATGCAACAAAATCCATGAGAAGATATGAAGGCATTTAAAAAGATAGTGTCCAGCCTATAAGTGCATGCATTCCATTAACAAGGAGATGTCGAGCATTTAGAATGAAGGCATATGTCGACTTTTTACTCGAGGGATAAATAACCTAAAGAATCACCGAACAATTGGAGATGTCGAAGCATAAGGGGTATTGAGCTTTAACATAGAAGGGCTGATGAGTCTTTATAACTAGGAGGTGATATCGAACTTCAATAACCACAAGGGTTGTCGAGTTTATAAAGCAAAGGAAGTATCAAGCCTCAACAATCATAAAGGTTGTCAAGCGTATAAAGAAGCAGACGTTGTTAAATCTTTACGACACTTTGGGATGTCAAGAATCCAAACAAGGTAAGAAGAGATACCAAACCTTTCAAGGGTATCGAACCACAATAGCAGTGAATGTTACCAAGCATTCACAAGTAAAATGCAATGCCGAACAGTAACAATAAAGCAAATTATCGAACACTTAATAACAAGAAGGTATTGAATTTATAAAAGGCAATGGAGATGCCAGACCACTACAACATAAAATGCAATAGAATGAAGAATAATGTGGGGTGCCGCATCACTAAAAGATATCAAACACTTAGTTAAAATAGGGTATATTGAGTCTTTATGGAAAACAAGCCTTAAATGCATCTACTATTATCGAGCCTTTACAACATTAGCTATTGTAATGTAGCAAAAGATATCAAGCTTCAACAAGAATAATGGGCTTCGACACTGGCAAAGAGTTTTGGATTTCTTACTAGAAACGAAGGATGTCGAGAATGAAGAGGTAGAAAGGATGTCGAATATCAATAATGCAAAATGATATCGAGTATTTAGCTAGATAGAGGCATAACAACCATTGTGCCTGCCACTACCTCTATAAATAGAACCTCTTGGCCACTTGGGAGGGGATGATTGATTCTTTTCTCTACTTCTCAAATTACAAGTTGTAAACCCGAAATTGATTTGTGGATTTCCTGGTACAATTGTAACTTTCTACATGTAAGGACTTGGGCAATAAACATTGCATAGCATAATGCCTTCGATATTTGTATCTTTTACTATTATTAGGAGAATGGATGTGCATATAACTTATGTTTGGACTTGGACTTGAATTTTGACTTGCATATTGACAATTTGAACAAGGCCACTTAAGCCCTTGCCTAAATTAAAGTTTACTTTGCATTATGACTATTATGACCATTGGCATATGAACAAAGGATTGTGATATAAGTGAATTGCCTATTTTGCCCATTAAATGGTGGACTATTGCACATTTATATGACTTTCCTATTTTACCCATGGATAAATGACTCGAACATTTGAACAACTTCACACCTATATTAAAGCTTTTATGTAATCTTGGGTCCATTTCATATAATACTATCTTATGCAACATCTCATGTTGAGCCATTTTTTAGTTTAACATTTTGGTGCAAGGAGGGCTCGAACCTTCGACTCATCATTTCCTTACTTAGAAACTAATTGTGTAAAGTTTTATTGTAGAAAAATGGTAAGAGATAAGAAAGTTAATGCTTCGAATGAATAAATTATGTAATAAACAAACTTAGAGGAAAATATCACTCCAAACTTTAATATGGCGAATGCAGAAACTGGACAGCCATCAACACCAGCGAAGCTAACAAATTGTGTGGCTAAAATTTAAAATTTAACAAGACAACTTAAAGTGATGCAAGAGCTTCTGGAGAAAGTTCTCTCTCAAATGTCCTCTAAAACAACAAAGCTTACTAAAGAAGGAGAAGAAGTGGAATCTCCAAGGAGGAATCTAGAAACCTCACTATTCAAAAGCAAAGATAAGGGTAAAAGTATCATGGGTCCAAAAAGAAAGAGACTCGAAATGAAGAACCAATAGTGTATTCCCCGAACTCGTAGGACAATAAAATTAAGATGAATCATCAAAAAGGAAACCAAGAAAGAACAATGAGAAGATCTTCCGAGCAGTTAGGTAGCTCAACCTCAAGCAAAGAATATAAGCCCTATAGAAGGGATTATCAGGATAATGAAGCATACCAAAAGGACATGATCAATAAAATACTGAAAGAAGCACTTGATCTTAAAGAGAAGAGGACCCTTGACCCAAGGGTAAATAATAATCCTCGTGAAGCTCCATTTGTAATGAACCGGATTTTCGACCCTAAAAAATTGACACTAATACTCCCACTATATTATATGCCGAACATTCAAGTGCCAGAAATACTAATTTGTTACAGTGAAAGAAGAAGGTAAAAGATAGAAGAAAACTAAACAACACAGAATCTCACAACGCAGCGAATAATATATAATACAACAATGATCTTTACAAAAAGGAAACATCTTTATTCATATATACATCATTAGAGTACACTAGATTTATCCTAAATTTGGCCAGTTATTGAAACATGTCCTTACATTGACAAACATACATACTCTATAATACAGTAGAGGAAAAATATACGTGAATACATCTTGACCATCCAGCTCCTCTCCAACTCAAAGTATCCAGCTAACCTGGGAAAACATGCTCGGTCTGACCCGAGCCTTACATGGAATAACGCCCGGGTCAGTCTGGTAAACCAGCGTGAGTAAAACTCGATAACAAGTAACAACCAAACTGATTTCAATATTTGAAAACTTTTCACAAAGGGTCTCTCGTAAGACCACACTGCACATAAAAAAGGATGGGTTTTTACCTTACGATAACCAAAACATTTTATATCAAAATCCATTGATATTATCACAGTGTCTAGGTTTAAAGTAAATAGATAAAATAGCTGAAACGCTTGCATCTCACGTTCCAACATACTAGGCTCTACAATCAAAAATGTAAGGCACATATTGAAGAATGGATTCCAACAATGGCAAGGTAAGGGAGTACCTTCCGAAGATACACCTCTAGAAAATGCACTGATGTTAACACAGAGCTGGCTGCCCCTTTAACATGGTAGACCGGATTATCTCACCCCTTGACACTGAGGCTTAATACTACCACGGTGTTTGTGCGCAAACCAACTCTGAAAGGGACATCTAGAAAGGGGTGACCGCTCCTAATGGTAGCTAACCACATAGCTCTACTGCATGCCATACTTTTTCTATTCCTCCCGGTTGTGAGGCTTGAGGCTACGATTTACCTTTCTAAATAGCAATCCATCTTGGAATGCTAACACTGCCCTCCAGGCGTCAATGCAATGCCAGCATTCATCCATACAAGATTGTTCTGGATCTGAATGAAACCAAAGGCACTAACTCTACCACATCCATTTTGGAATCACCATCGGGATTAGTAGCAGTAGCCCTTGCACTTCAAAGAGAACCATCTTCAATCATCATCAAGATGTCTTCCACTCGAACGTACATGTTGGTTCGGAGTGGTTTTCGGATATATAAATCCGATCTCGTTCTCTCCGTACCAACAACCGATAATTTTCGGTTGACTCATTCCTGGTTCTTTTGGAAGTAAGTATTCGAGTCCTCGCCATGGAACTCGAATTTACATTCATACTTCCTATGTCAAATTAGGTCAAATTTGATAGTCGATTATTTAACTATCAAACAACAACAATAAAATCTAGAGATTTAATTACCCAAAATAATCACTAATCCTCAGAACCATTTTTCATTTGTTAAATCTCTTTTCCCAAACATTTATCAACATTCATATACTTATTTATGAACTTTTTATAATTATTCAAAGCCGAATATATAACTTCTTTATAAACTTTCAAACCTTACATAAAACTTCCCTTTATAGACATTCAAATCCATTTATAAAATCTTTGTACAAACATTCAAAACCGTTTCTAAAACTACTTTTTTGAATACCCAAAATCATTTATAAAACTTCTCAAACCAATTGTCAAATCAGTCTTCAAATATCTGGTTCAAAATAGAATAACTTTGAAGAACATTTCAAAAGAAAATAAAATTTTTACTTTACAAAACCAAATGGAGGTTCAACGACTACAATGGATCATTAAATTTGGATTTAACTTATCTAAGTTATATCATAGGTATCGCCAAACATCATATATGTAAGGATTCACACATAACATACAATCAATTATGGGTAGATGTCCAAGTTACAAACATAGATACATCTATTATCCATGAAAAATGCACACATAGAAGTATATTAAATATGCTTAAGTTACCATGACCCGCTTATTGAAATTAACTTCCTTGTGTTTATCACGTTACCGATATTCAATGTTTGTGCTAAACACACTCAACTTACTTCCCATGAAATGTGTCAACGTTTTATAACCACAACATTAATTCATTTGGCTACTTAATGGTCCAGATGAGAGATCCTTTGATTTAAAATCAATTAACCTTAAAAAGAAAACTGATTTAAAACATAACCGATTAAGTTTAAAAATAGCTTTGAAAAGATTAAAATATTTTTAATTAAATTAAACCATAATTATATCTTAATTAAATCAAGACTAATTCATAATTAAACTTTAACTAACTTAATGAACTTGGTTAAATCCTAATTAACTTCCTAATGTATCTTAGCTAAGGTTTAGACAATTCATTATTAGTTAATCCCTAATTAATTAAAAATTAATTTAATAATCACTTACTTAAATAATAATTAATTAACTAATTAACTTAGATAAATAATAATTAATCATTAAATTACTTCTTAACTTCATAAATCACTAATTACAACTTTATTAATCACTAATTGGTCATTAACCTTCTTTAAGTGTTACTTAACCTCTAATCACTTACGTAATTACTAATTAACTGCTAATTACCTTTAAATATTTTATTAAATAAATAAATTAATAAATAATCTAAACTTAATCTCTTTTTATGTTACTAATTAAGTTTGTAAATTTTTTCAAACATTCCAAAAGAAAATATTTTAAAACGAAAATCGACAATTTTGTCGAACTATGTCCATAGCGACTATCGCTATGAGCGCAGTTCGCTTAAACATACTTAAAGTGGAAACACTTACTTATTCTTTCCTATTTCATGTTTAGAAAACATAACATTTGAAGTTTTTGAGACTTAGAAACAAAGATAGAAACTTTGAAACAATTTCCAAACTTTAAAACAAGAAAACATAATTTTTGATTTCGAATCGGATCTCACGTCCGTCGCAACACACAAAGTTGTTAACTTTGTTTCAACTCAACATACTTTGGTTCTTAGATCGCAACCAGGCATCCATACTACCATACTTTTAACATCACAATAAAACACATATATAAACATAAGGTTATATGCTTACTAACTCGACAACATCACATTCGAATCTCAAATTCAACACCAAACGCAAACATCCATCAAATCACCATTGACCAACATAATAACCATTCAATTTTCTCATCATATTATCACCACAATAACACATCATAATAAAATCAAAAAAATTTCAAAATAAAGTAGTTTTACTCACCTTTATGTTAACTAACTTCGCCCGAACTTCGACTATAACTTAGCGATGCCTCTATGCTCGACTCTAGCCTAAAATTTTGAAACTTTGGAGGGGCTAAGTCCTTAGAACGGGTTTGGTCAGATGTGATTTGGTTTGGCTAGGGCTTTGTGTAGTAGTGATGGCCTTGGTTTTTGAAAGAGAGGATGTTGAAATGAAAGTATAAGAAGTATAGAAGGTATGGAAGCAAGTTACAACACAAAAATCTAACTTTTTCTAAAATTTTTGAACCATGGAAGCCATGGAATTTTTAGAGAAGAAGGTTTAAAAAAGAATGAAGTTGGAATGTAAATGAAAACGTGTGTGTGAGGGTGTGTATTTATAGGTTAAAGAAAGTGGGAAAATTACCATTTTATCCTTAGTTTAAAATATCATAACATGTCATTATTTTAACATGTCACATCACCACCTTCCTCCCCCTCATATATCACATATCCCCCCTCACTAGTCACATCTCCTAAGCCATGATGGGTAATGATGATGGTACTTAAGGAAATGAAAAGAGATAATGACATGATTTAGTATATATATAAGTTATTTTTTTAAGACCATGTTTGTCACATCACTTGCTAAACATAATTAACATAAGATAATACATAATTAAGTATATTATTATATGGTTAATCATATCTTATATATGTGTACATACGGTGCACAAAGGTGAACAACGTTCCCGATGACTTTTCGGTGTCGAAAAGTCGAAATTCCGGAAAATGTTATTCAGTCACATTTTCTATTTTTCTACAGACTATCTATTTTGGTAAACAAATTTTAAAAACTATTTTACCATCATTACTAAATAATTATAATAGGTTTATTTGTTAATAAAATCCTATTTATTTAATATTTACTCTTAACTTGAATTTTCGAAGAAATATATAAAACCGATGATATCAATTGTCGATGTCATAAATACATTTTATTTTCCAAAAATAAAATAAGTTATTTTATTTCATAAACTTGTTTGAATACATATATAATTGTCTGAATCCAGAGTTGTGCATGATCCTTATTTTTTAAAAGCAGTTTACCGATAAAATGATTTCTAGTTATTTTATCGATATTTTTCCTAGGACGATATTTAATACTTATCAATATTTTACCTAGGTAATTTGTTCACAATATTTTTCCCAATCAAAATAACTATTATTATTTATCACTTAAAACATGATTATTTCTTATTTTTAAACCTATATTTAAATATTTTTAAAATAAATATAACTTATTCAAGTGATAAATTTGCGGGTCGTTACATTGTCCCCCCCCTTAAAAGAATTTCGTCCTCGAAATTTGCCAAAGTCCTATCCGAAAACACCTAACATTATTCATTTGAAAATTCTTAACAGATAATTTTCTATCCTCCCAACATATAAAAACATTTCACAAAATATCTACTTAGGTTCAACCATTTAAGTTATATAACTTTACTTACACGATTATTTTAAAATTTTCTTATGTGATACTCTTCTACATCCTAAGAGTATTGTTAACCCGCCTTTTGGTAAGGAAATATACATGCGAATTTAACCCACTCGACTGCATAATGATCAAATTTGGATTATCACAGATAATAAACATGATCACGAGGTTAGGATATAGCATAGTCGATGATCAAACAGCACAAAATATTTAAAATATGGTTTCGATAAAAATCAAGTCGCTTCAAGTTGGTTGAAGTCTGCTCCGAGTTAGCTTCATGTTTACTTCGAGTTTCCAGGCATGTTACTTCGAGTCAAAGGGACGCCTAATTCGGGTATATGAGAAATTAGCATAGATACAAGGACTCCACGAGCTACTTCGAGCCACTAAAGGGTCTACTTTGGGTCAAGGAGGCGGCTGCTTCGAGTCAGAGCCACAGATCAATCAAAAACCTTCCACTTTGTATTCATCAACATCATGTCCATCTAGTTCGTATCCATGTGCTCCAGATCCATCCCCTTTGTTCACTTTGTATCAATCTATTTATTTCTACACTTACCAGCTTCGTATCGATCAACTTCCCATATGTTTCGTATCGATCAATCAAATGATCGATATGAAGCAATGAACCATGGATCGATACAAAGCCATAAACCGAGCATCGATGCAAAGTGCGTAGGGACCAATCTAAGTTTATTTCCTCCACAACTGCTTGCTTTTGTATCGACCCTTTTTATGTATGTTTCGTATCGATCGGTCAAACGATCGATACAAACCAATGACCATTCGATCGATACGAAAGCAAGAACAGAGGATCGATACGAAGACATCCTCCAAGCAGGGATACGAAGGCAGCTTCCAAGATCGATATGAAGAGGGCAAAGTCAAGTAAAGGAAACAGTCATATGGCGCAAAAAGTGGATCTCCCCCAAATCATCGCTCCGCGTCATAGCAACTCCCTTGATCGATACATACAAGATCGATACGAGCTTGATCGATACCGAGCTATCGATACGAACAATTCAGCCAGCTTACAAATTCCATTTTGGATCGATCATAACTCGAGATCTACAAGTCCAAACGCCTTCAAATTTTCACCGTAGCTTGCATACCAACAGAAGAACGTTCGTGATCGATCCCATCACCATTGGACCATTTTTGGATCAATACGAAATGCATAGGGATCGATCAGGGATCGATCCCAAACCAACCCGGATCGATCTCGTGGGCCCACCCACATGTGAGAAGAGGTATTCTGAGATCTAAGCCAGATATTTCCAGATTGCACCTATAAATAGCATCCAACAGAAAGGGGACTTTTTGGTTCTTTTACGCTGTTACTTTGCTGGAACTCCATTGTAACTTGAATACTACCACTTGTACCATTGTAAACCAGTTGAGAATCATCAATAAAACAATGAATCTTCAAAGTGGACGTAAGCTACAATGCCGAACCACTATAAATCTTGTCTTCCTATTGCTTACTTTTTCAAATTTTGAGTGTTCTTCACATTTATATTCTCTAGATATTGTCTATCTATGATCTGTGATTATGAGTTGGTGCTTTCATTTGCAATTGGGTGTTTGTGACCAATTTTGGCACAAACATTTTGGTGCTTTCACTGAGAAGGCTAACACTTAGGGATTTTGAAGCTTGGATCTTGAACTTGAAGGCCTAGGAACTTGGCTTTGGAAAGCTATAACAAAGTAATCAACAAGGAGACAAAGAGCAGAAAGGAGTCAGCATGAAGGGAGTTAGGAGGCCTCTTCAGGAGCTAACCAGACTTCAGTTTTCATCACCAGAGATGAAATGGAGATGATGATGGACGCTATGCATGAAGGAATGCTGAAAAGGAAGAAGGAGATGATGCAGAACCTACTTCGACAAGTTGGGCAAGCTAGAGTGCAGAATAAAGAGAATGCAACTGCAGAAAGTGCTAGAAATAAGGATCGAGAGCATGGAGCAACCAGAATTCAAAATAGAGCGGGACCATCAGGAGTAGCTCCTGAGCTAGGGGCACGCCCCCAAAGCATGTTGATCCAATCCCAGGTAGGATACTAAGTAGTACTGTGCAACATGGCATTGATAGAGGAATGGATGCTCGTCCAGGAAAGCAGATTCCAGGATTCCCTCGTGGACTCAGGGGGTAGACCGGAGGCAACATACAAGGACCACAACTTGATGATAGTGATAGATTGGCAGAGATGGTCAGAAAAGCCATAAGAGGAAGGTTAGTGAATAGAGATCTGGAAGACGTGAACAGGAGCCCCTTTGCTCCCACAATTAGGCAGGCTAGGGACCCACCTGAATTCAAGCTACCAACACTGGAGACGTATGATGGAAGGACAAATCCTGTTGTTCATCTGACAAGGTATATGCGACACATGGAGGTACCGGGGGCATCGGAGGAGGTCATGGCCCGGTGTTTCCCCATGTATCTGACGGACATAACAGCATTGTGGTTCAAGCAATTGGAAAGTGGTTCGATTGGAACATGGACCGAGTTGATTGAGAAGTTTATGAGGCAGTTCAGAGTTCACATCTCGAGGCCCAAGAACGTGATGAGTTTGACAACATTGAAGCAGAAAACCAAGGAGTCTTTGAGGAGTTTTCTAATGCAATTCAATGCAGCGGCAGCAACGTGGATTGGCCAGATACATCCATGGTTCTGATGGCAGCTGTTTCTGGTGTAGCTGATGGCACAAAAATCAAGAATTCATTGACAAGGGATCCACCTATGGATCTTGGAGAATTTTACCATGAAGCGGAAAGTTTTCTGCGATAAGATGATGCAAATGCTGAGAGAGAGGAAGGACAGGGAGTTGATGTTTATGCAGTAAAAAGCAGAGATCCACCCGGAAAGGATTTAGGCAAGGATAAAGGGAAATGGAAAGTAGAGGATAGCTATAATGAGACAAAGCGGCCGCGAAAGGAACCGAAATTCACCTCTTATACGGAGTTGAATGAGACTTTGGAACGAATCTACCAAGACACTAGGGGGCAGGTTCCCTATCGAAGGCCAATCAGTAGGGATCCAACCAATAATGAAAGAAAGTCGGACAAGTACTTCCTATTCCATGAACTAAGCGGCCATGTACAAACAATTACAGGCACTTAAAGGATGAGATTGAAGGGCATATCTGGAATGGCATGCTATTGTAGTATGTGAAAAGGCGAGCAGCGGCGGTGGAGCAGGAGCGACCACCAACCACACCAAATAAGGGCGGCTCCGGATCTAGGCATCGTCTGCTTATCATCAAATGATTGGAATAATGATGAATAAGTACCAAACTCCATACTAAAAGTGGTTAAGTCGCTTACACATGCACGGGATCGTGGACGGTCCTCAGGCATGCTCTGAGACGACTATAAACCATCACAGTAGAGGTGTTTGCACTTTGACATTTCTGTTTTGCTTTTGCTTTCTATTTTTTGCATCTGGACTTGATTTAGTTGGACATTTTTGTTGTAAAACTCATTTGAATGTAATTCTGATGTTAATAATTTCACAATTCGCCTCGAACAGCACCCGACCTCGAACGGTCACAATTCGCCTCGAATGACACCCGACCATGAACGGTTGCTATTCGCCACGAACGACACTCGACCACGAACGGTCACAATCCGCCTCGAACGGCATCCGACCTCGAACGGTCACATGTCGCCTCGAGCGGCATACGATCTCGAACGATCGCGATCCACAATCAGGTAAGATTATCAATCTTTTTACAGGTCATTAACAGGATACGAACATCCGTCTTATGGTACTACAAAACACACCTTCTTATCTCAAGGCATGTTTTAGGGGCAAAGTGTTAACCCGCCTTTTGGCAAGGCAATATACATGCAGATTTAACCCACTCGACTGCATAATGATCAAAGTTGGATTGTCATAGATAATAAACATGATCACGGGGTCAGGATATAGCATAGTCGATGAACAAACAACACAAGATATTTAAAATATGGTTTCGACAAAAATCAAGTCTCTAGAAGTCTGCTCCGAGTCAGCTTCATGTTTGCTTCGAGTTTCCAGGCATGTTACTTCGAGTCAAAGGGACGCCTAATTCGGGTCTATGAGAAATTAGCATAGCTACAAGGACTCCACGAGCTACTTCGAGCCACTAAAGGGTCTACTTCGGGTCAAGGAGGCGGCTGCTGCGAGCCAGAGCCACAGATTAATCAAAAACCTTCCACTTCGTATTCATCAACATCATGTCCATCTAGTTCGTATCCATGTGCTCCAGATCCATCCCCTTCATGAACTTCGTATCGATCTATTTATTTCCACACTTACCAGCTTTGTATCGATCAACTTCCCATACATTTCGTATCGATCAGTCAATTGATCGATACGAAGCAATGAACCATGGATCGATATGAAGCCACAAACCGAGCATCGATGCAAAGTGCGTAGGGACCAATCTAAGTCTATTTCCTCCACAACTACTTGCTTTCGTATCGATCCTTTTTATGTATGTTTCGTATCGATCAGTCAAACGATCGATACGAACCAATGACCATTCGATCGATACGAAAGCAAGAACACAGGATCGACACGAAGACGTCCTCCAAGCATGGATACGAAGGCAGCTTCCAACATCGATACGAAGAGGGAAAAGTCAAGTAAAGGAAACGGTCATATGGCACAAAACGTGGATCTCCCCAAATCATCGCTCCACATCATAGCAACTCCCTTGATCGATACGTACAAGATCGATACGAGCTTGATTGATACCAAGTTATCGATACGAACAATTCAGCCAGCTTACAAATTCCATTTTGGATCGATCATAACTCGAGATCTACAAGTCCAAACGCCTTCAAATTTTCACCGTAGCTTGCATACCACCAGAAGAACGTTCGTGATCGATCCCATCACCATTGGACCATTTTTGGATCAATACGAAATGCATAGGGATCGATCAAGGATCGATCCCAAACCAACCCGGATCGATCACGTGGGCCTACCCACGTGTGAGAAGATGTATTCCGAGATCTAAGCCAGATATTTCCATAATGCACCTATAAATAGCAGCCCAGTGCTAACAGAAAGGGGACTTTTTGGTTCTTCTACGCTGTTACTCTGCTGGAACTCCATTGTAACTTGAATATTATCGCTTGTACCGTTGTAAACCAGTTGAGAATCATCAATAAAATAGTGAATCTTCAAAGTGGACATAGGCTACAACACCAAACCAGTATAAATCTTGTCTTCCTATTGCTTACTTTTTCAAATTTTGAGTGTTCTTCACATTTATATTCTCTACATATTGTCTATCTGTGATCTGTGATTGTGAGTTGGTGCTTTCATCTGCAATTGGGTGTTTGTGACCAATTTTGGCACAAATAAGTATATATAACATCTGATTTTAAAATCTAATTCGCTTCTAACTATATTGATGTTAAAATCCAAAATATTGTTTAATAAAACCAAGTTTATTAAATCCTCTTATTAAATTAATTCGAATTAAATTTTCATTTATTAATCTACCTTCTAGTAAAAAATACCCTATGATGGGTCAACCCTTCATCTACTAAGTTTGACATAACCTAAAGCCATGAACCTTATTGGTCTTAGTCTTTGTCTATCTACAAGGTCAAGAGAGGTAAAACTAGGATGAAAAATAATATCAAATAAGAACAACAGAAGAAACGATACATAGATAGAATATCATTCAAATAACACACCATGCTAGATACACGCCAAGTGACTCCATCATAGACGGGAAGTGAACTTCAGAAGATAATATACAGCGGAAGATACTAAACATGGAACAACTTAGGATACTATTCCTAATACTAGTCCTTATTTTCCTGGAGATAAACTGATCCTTCCATAACTCCCTTTCCTTTTGCTGCTACTGAAGTAGATGTTTCTATGAGGATAACAAAAGGTCTAGGCTGCTCCCCTATCTTGAGCATTGGACAATCCTTGACGATGTGGCCCTTTAAATGGAAGCAATAACATTTACTTTATGCAATCTGTTTTCCATGCTTTTGCTTCTTAAAATCATTCATTTTTTCCCATTTCTTTTTCTTACCAACCTTACATTCTTTAACAAAGCAATCCTTTTCCCCATATCAAAAACAACTATATTTGGGAGCTTTTTCTTTGCATTTGCTCTTCTTATCTTCAGTTGGTGCGGCAATAGGTGGCTATGGAGCAAAATCTTCAAACTGTAAAGCATTACTTATCATCATTTTGAATGATCTGTGGATATAATTCATCATGTCCTTACGTAACTTGTCACACCATCGTAACCAATTCTAAACCTCCATGATTGATTCTGAACCCAAAACTTCCTTTGACTTAAAATCTTAAAATCACGACATAATAAAGTAAAGTCCATTGGAGTTTGACCTTCCGCAACCATATATCCCTTAGTTCCGAAAACTCCATATTCATGATTCCTGGATTACCTGAATTCATATCAAACATCTGATTTCAAACTCTTACTAACAATTTAATAAGTTTAAAGAAAGGTTTTAAACGCAACTAAAGATAACTGCATATCATTCAAAACATTTCCAAGGGTATACATATTATACATAACTTCCCAAACAACTTACGTATTAAGAGTTCATACTAAAGATACTTATCGCCATCTACTATTATCCTCTGGTTTCCATAAATATATTCCCTTAATTATCTCTCTCGAGGTGTCTTGTTTCTTCTTAATAATTCCTTTGACATGCAGTGCTCTTTGAATCATGGGCAATCTTTCTTGATGTGTCCAAGTTGTTGGCAAAAGAAGCAATGTTTCTCCCAAACTTTGGGAACTACATGTCCTTCTTTTCCTTTGGTACAATAGTCCATGGTATGTCCTGTTTTGTGACAGCGGTAGAAACTAATTTATTTTCCCTTTTGAAGAATTTCCTTTATTGACTACCCTCTTCTGATTTGTCTTCCCAAGGTCTCTTCTAACACGATAGGAATTTCCTCCTTTTGTGATTATTGATACTATTACCCTTGGGTGAGGTTGTTGGCTTCTTTTGAACTCCCAATACCTCTTCACTTGGAACTATTACTACTTTGGTGGCTTGTCCATCAGCCTTTCCCTAATTTGTGGTTGACTTCTTCAATCTCTTTCTCCATCCACGTCTTTCTTGCATACCCATTTCTTGTTACCTAATCATGGTAAAATATCCTTAGAATACACTTCCATTATTACTACCTAACATTAATTACAACCAATAGTATATTAATTTTGAAAACTTTCCTTTATATAAAATATAACCCTAGGTAAAATTATTTCATTTATAATTTTTAAACGATATTGTGTTGGTTGCCTTGTTCGAGTGTTTAGGAATCCCCTATCGATATTGTGGCGTCCTATATCTCGACCAGAGTTCTTAAGCCACTTAACCGATAAACCAACACAATACAAAACATTTTTATACACAAACATATACGCGCACTTATATATAATACACTCCACTCAATCTAGGACAGTACTAATTATATCCATAATGAGCTTACCCCATCAAGGCCTAGGTGTTCACTCAACCTAAGCTCTGATACCAAATGCAACGAACCGGATTTTCGACCCTCAAAAATCGACACTAATACAATGGACGTATTAGTGTCGATTTTTTAGGGTCGAAAATCCGGTTCGTTACATTGAATAACGCACGGGTTAGTCTGTTAAACTAGCATGAGTAAAACTCGATAACAAGTAATAACCAAACCGATTTCTATATTTGAAAACTTTTCACAAAGGGTATCTCGTAAGGCCATACCGCACATAAAAACAGATGGGTTTTTACCTTACGATAACTAAAACATTTTATATCAAAATCCAATGATATTATCATAGTGTCTAGGTTTAAAGTAAATAGATAGCTGAAATGCTTGCATCTCACAATCCAAAATACTAGGCTCTACAATCAAAATCGTAAGGTATGTATTGGAGATTGGATTCCAAAAATGGCAAGGTAAGGGACTACCTTCCGATGATACACCTCTAGAAAATGCACTGGTGCTAACACAGAGCTGGTTTCCCATTTAACATGGCAGACTGGATTACCTCACCCCTTGACACCGAGGCCTTATACTACCATGGTGTTTGAGTGCAAACCAACTCTGAAAGGGACATCTAGAATGGGTGACCGCTCCTAATAATAGCTAACCACATAGCTCTGCTACATGCCCTGCTTTTGCCATTCCTCCTAATTGTGAGGCTTGAGGCTACGCTTTACCTTTCTAAATAGCAATCCATCTTGGAATGCTAACACTGCCCTTTAGGCGTCAATGCAATGCCAGCATTCATCCATACAAGTTCGTTCTGGGTCTGAACGAAACCGAACGCACTAACTCTCTTATATCCATTTTGGAATCACCCTCGGGATTAGTAGCAGTAGCCCTTACACTTCAAAGAGCACCGCCTTCAATCACCATCAAGATGTCTTCCACTCGAACGTACATGTTGGTTCGGAGTGGTTTTCAGATATATAAATACGATCCCGGTCTCTTTATACCAACAACCGATAATTTTTGGTTGACTCACTCCCGGTTCTTTTGGAAGTAAGTATTCGAGTCCTCACTATGGAACTCGAAATCAAATTTGATAGTCGGTTATTTAACTATCAAACAACAACAATAAAATCTAGAGATTTAATTACCCAAAATAATCACTAGGCCACAAAATCATTTTTCATTTATTAAATCTTTTTCCCAAACATTTATCAATATTCATATACTTATTTATGAACTCTTTATAAATATTCAAAGCCGGTTATATAACTTCTTTATAAACTTTCAAACCTTGCATAAAACTTCCTTTTATAGACATTCAAATCCATTTATAAAATCTTTGTAAAAACATTCAAAACCATTTCTAAGACTCCTTTTCTGAATACCCAAAATCATTTATAAAACTTCTAAAACCAATTGTCAAATCATTCTTCAAATATCTTGTTCAAAATAGATAACTTTGAAGACCATTTCAAAAGAAAATGAAATATTTACTTTACAAAACCAAATGGAGGCTCAACGACTACAATGGATCATTAAATTTGGGTTTAACTTATCTAAGTTATATCATAGATACCGCCAAACATCATATATGTAAGGGATTTACACATAACATACAATCAATCATGGGTAGATGTCCAAGTTACAAACATAGATACATCTATTATCGGTGAAAAATGTACACATAGAAGTATATTCTTTATGCTTAAGTCACCATGACCTGCTTATTGAAATTAACTTCCTTATGTTTATCACGTTACCGATATTCAACGTTTGTGCTAAACACACTCAACTTACTTCCCATAAAATGTGTCAACGTTTTTTAAAACTACATTAATTCATTTAGCTACTTAATGGTCCAGACAAGAGATCCTTTTATTTAAAATTAATTAACCTTAAAAACAAGACTGATTTAAAACATAACCGATTATGTTTAAAAATAGTTGCGAAAATATTAAAATATTTTTAATTAGCTTAAACCCTAATTATATCTTAATTAAATCAAGATTATTTCATAATTAAACTTTAACTAACTTAATGAACGTGGTTAAGTCCTAATTAACTTCCTAATGTATTGTTATCCTGGTTTTTAACCCAGTAGGATCTAATAGAAGACAGAATAAGATAATGAAATCAGAATAGCTCGGAACTTATATTACTAAAGCATCGATAGAATCTGATTAAACCAAGGGATCAGAGTCCGTTCAGTCCAATCGGTAGCTAAGTACAACCAACTAGTAGATCGTCATCGAAATGGAGAAATGTGCAATGAGGCTACACAAATAACGTTGATTCAAGGCCATAAAAGCATTCCAAACTTCAAGCTCCAAAAATAATCCAAGTGCTTGGATCGCTAACGATCCATACTCTATGGATCGCCTGGGATCCATGCAACGTAATGGTCCATGGAGGGAAACAAAGGCTAAGGAGCATAGAAAACAACATACAAAAGTACACTAAGTGTATGGATCGCCAGCGATCCATACACGATGGATCGCCAGTGATCCATATGGAGCCACGCTACTTGCGACCTAGCATGGTGAGGTGATGTAGAGAAAGCAGCTAAGTCATTAGCTCACGAGCGAGCTAAGTCTATGGATCACTAGCGATCAATAGATCATGGATCGCAGCGATCCATGGTTTTAGCTCGAATCGCGAGCTATACTCCTCTAGGTCATCTTCTGTCCATCTTTGAGCAATTGACGAAGTGGCCTGGCTCAAACGCTCTCCAATCTCTATAAATATCATCATGCCTACAACGTAAAGAGGAGATGAAATTTCATTAGTGACGGTATAGCGATAATCGCTGTTATCCAGCCTTTTGACTAGACTGTATTCAGAGAGACTGGATGAGTCAAACTTGGAGTTATAAAGCCAGGAAGCCTAGAAAGATAGCTCAAGAGTCCAGGAAACAAGCACAGACAAAGTCGCAAGGCTAATGTCAGAACAACTCAACCCAAAAAGGACCCAGAAACCCTTAAAGTTTGGGGTCGGTACCGATCCACTCTATTGGTCGATACCAAGTCCTATTTCCACCTCAGTTGGACCCCATTTTCTGCCTGTGACCTCTTCTTGATGCCAAAAGCCTAGTTCCAATGTAATTTTGTTGATTCAATGCAATTCTCCATCGATCTTCACAAACACTTGAAACTGCAACTCTGTTCTTTTATAACTCCATCATTTGGACCCAAAAGCAAGCTACTAGGAATTACGAAGCTAACAATAAGACGAGTCAAGTTGAAGACTTGAAGAATTCCAATATGGCCATCTTAGGGATCGGTACCGACCCCTACTTCCAGATGATGTGACACCTACTTTTATGGGAGAATTGGTCTAAATCATGGATAACGGCTTGGAGATATTTTATGCGAGATATTAGGCTCTCTACCTCTATAAATAGGAGGGTAGGGCTCATTTTTTAGGATCTTTTGGCTCTAGTTCGTCCTTATTCTATATTCTTGTAATTCTGAAAATCTAAGTTTCGGAGTTATACCGACCCCTAAGAACTTCTACCTCCAAGTTAGATATAAGTAATAAAATCTTAAAGTGAACGTGGACCTTGCTTTCCTAAACCACTATAAATGATTGTGTCATGTTTATTTCTCATTTACATTTCTTCATATTTCATTCTCTACATAAACTTCTTGGTGTTTGTGCCATTTTTGATTCAAATATTTTGATGCTTTCACTGAGAACGATATTCTTATGCTACTTGGATCCATTATCTACTATTGAATTTCCCATATCCTAGAGATATATTCAATTTCTCTACCTTTTAATATTACAACTTAGATTTTCAAAGATCTACTAGAAGCTTTCTGCTATGGCCCCATCAAGAAGAGACTGTTTTACCAACTCCAGAGCTACTATTGAAGCTGAGAATCAGAATCCTTGGAAAGGAGATAGAGTTGTCCAACCTACTCAAATGGAGATCCGGACTCTAACTGACACCGTGAACAGAATGGAGATGGATAGGATGATGAAGCAAATGGAAGATAAATTCCAGGCTAGTCAAAATGAGATGAATTAGACGATGCAGCAGAGCTTGAGACTTTTGAATGAGCTAACTTAAAACACCCATAGAAGGAGTAGAAGGGACTCTAGTTCTTCATTTGAAAATTCCTCATCATCCGAGCAGAGATGAAGGGACAGGAAGCGAAAGAGGACTCAGAATATTGCTGAAACATCGTACTAAGGAAGAGGACGAGCCCCATGCTCAAGTTTAGGGATCGATACTGACCCTTCTAATGGTAAGCCTAGAGCCCATCCTCTGGAAGGCGGTATGGACTTGGCTTTAGGACACCCTGCTGGTAGTCAGAATTTAGAGGATCATGCTGCTATAGATGATATTACTCACGCGAATCAAATAGGACTATTGGATGAATGGATCTCCTGTAGTTTAGAGAGCCTAGGTATTGAGAACATCCCCGAGAGCGTTTGTCGAGCCAAACACTTGGGGAAGAACCCAATTACCGTCGTTCAGCGGAACCTGTTGACCTGGACTACTTGGAGGACATGGTCATGAGATATGTTAGTGAAAATCATTTTAGAAGCAACGATGAATGACGTACCTCTCCTAGTCGTAATCTGTTTACAAAGAACATTCTATGCGGGAGATATCCTTGGAGATTTGCAATGCCAACTGTGCCATTGTACGGAGGAACGATGGATCCTATATAGCACTTGATGAGATATGAATGGCATATGGATTCAGCCAAAGCTTCCGATGATGTGAAATGCCATTGTTTTTCATTTTCTTAGAAGGAATAGCTACGATGTGGTTCACTCAACTTTCATCTAGTTCCATATCATCTTTCGCTAAGTTATCAAAGAATTTTATAGAATAATTCCATTACATACTGCATGTCCGAAGCATGTGATGTCTTTGTCAAACCTCTTCCAAGCCGAGGAAGAGTCATTGAAGGATTTCTTGAATCGATTTCCATATAGCCGTGATAGATGTTACAGATGCCAAGAATGACATAGTGTTAATGGCCTTGATCAGGGGATTCACCTCGATATGGAGTTCGGGTAATGGTTGGAAAGGAAGCCCCTATCGACAATGGATGCTTTTTATAGAAAGGCTAATGAGTACTTACGATTTGAGGAAGCTTGCAAATGTCCATGGAGGATAGGTGCTGGGAATTTGAATGAAGTGATACAAAGCAATGTTGCTGTAAAGCAGTCCGGAGGAAGCTCTGGAAATGTAGATGTGAATGTTGGTAACAAACAATAATCGAAAGCAAAATAATGATGGGGCTAAGAAGACGAAGTCAGCATAGGAATTCTATTAGGACTCCTAGGTATGATAACTATACCGAAATAAACAACTCGATAGAGAATATCTATCTGGCAACTTAGAATACTAAACTATATAGAAAACCGACTCCTAGGGAGTCAACTGAGAAGGAAAGGAGGTCAAGCAAATTCTGCAGATTCCATGAAACTCATGGTCATAATACCAACGAGTGCAGATGCTTGCGGGACATGATAGAAGATTTGATTCGGAAAAGGAAGTTACAATAGTACGTAAAAGACCCGTAGGATGGCAGGTAAGGAAGTCCTAACCCCATAGGTAATCTTTTAAGTGAGGACAAGCTGAGCCTAGTGCTAGTGCACCAGACAGCCAGAAAGGTGATTGCTGATTAATACTATCATTGTAGGCCACACCCTGCCAATAAAAATCTAGTGGAGATAGACAAATATGTTGTTACTATTAAACATGCAGAGAGTGAAAGATGCTATGCAATTGAGGACAGAACTCCAAAAAAACAACGCAGAATGAAGACCGACGACATTGTTTGTCGAAATAGAGATGTTGATGGAGTGGAAGCTCCGACAATTGACCGACTCGTGATCACAGCCACGATTGGTCTTGCTATCATACGAAGGGTGCTGGTTGACTATGGGATTTGAAACCTTGTAAGTCTTGACTATAGGGGTTCAATGGGATGGCTACTGAGGCCACAGGATTTGTTGAATTATCGGTGGTACTTGGCGAGTGCGACCGCAAGAAAGTGCGGATCGTGCATTTCTTAGTGTTGGATTTTTACTCAGCATACAATGCTTTTCTAGGCTGACCGGACCTTGGCTGAGTTTCGAGCGACCGTCGCTCCCTGGTTCTCAATTATGAAGTTCCCTACAAAGAACAGAGTGGGAATCGTGCAAGGAGATCAGGTGGCTGGCCGCGAATGTTAGGTCGCTGAGCTAAAGGATGCGAGGTGAAAGTAGAAAGGAAAAAATATGAAGGGGATCCTCCACATAAAAGCTTTGGATGCATAGCAAATACAGCCTGAGCCCTGGCTCAGACGACCCAACCGGTTCCATGATGATATGGACTGACGAAAAGAGCTAAAAATGGACGAGCAGCTCCAACCGAGTTGACAATTGTTGTTCCAAATGTGATGAAGGAGTTGGTTGGTTTCCTCCAGGCAAACATGTATGTGTTTGCTTGGACACACTTGGTAATGTGTGAGATCGCTCCGGAGATAGCGAGCCATGCAGTAAATATAAATCCCAAATGCATTTCTGTGAAATAGAACCGCTGCGGTCTAGGGAAGAAGTGATCCGATGTAGTTAAAGAGGTGGATAAGTTGAAAGATAATGACTTCGTCCACGATGCCTCATACCCGAAGTGGGTATTTAATCCTATCTTGGTGAGGAAAGCAAACGGAAAGTGGAGGGCATGCACCAACTATTCTGATTTGAATAAAGGATGTCCATTGACAGCTTCCCACTCTCGAGGATCGATCGGTTGATGGATTCGACAGCAGCACATCGACACCAAGTCGCACGATATTACAACACTAAGGTCAGGAATCGAAAATTTGAATTTGGCGACCTTGTTCTCAAACGAATCTACCCTGGCGCTGAAAACTTGGGCCTGACCTGGGAAGGTCCATATGCAATAGAGCAGAAGCTTAGAGATCAAACTTTCAGGCTTGCAATGTTAGATGGGATTTCGCTCCCAAGGGCGTTGAATAGCGAGCATTTATGATGCTATTTTACTTAGAAATAAATTCGTAAATAATTGGCTAGAGCCGTGTAATAAGGCAGATTCTGTCATTTCCCGTCTTTCATGGAATAAACAGCTTTTCAAGGCCAAGACCCTGTCTTTCGATTACCTAAGAGTTGTGACTTAACCGACTCAAATGAATCTGCATATGAATATTGCAAATGTTCAAGTACCTAGAGTTAGATGCCAATCAAAACTTCTGCAGTTCATGATCGAACCCGCGAGGTTCTTTTCGGTATCCGGAGATAGATATCAGCAACTCTTATCCTCGGACTAGGGGCAGGAGCATAAACTAAATGGACCTGACTCGACCGTCCATCAGCCAACTCTTGTCCTTAGATTAGAGGCAAGAGTATAAACTCAAATCGGATGTGACACGACCGTCCATACACCAACTCTTTTCCTTGGATTAAAGGCAGTAGTATAAACACAAACCAGATGCGACATGACCATCCGTACATCAACTCTTGTCCTCAGATTAGGGGCAGGAGTATAAACTAAGTCGAATGTGATATGATCGTTCTTATGCAAACCCTTATCCTTGGATTGAGGGTAGTAGTATAAACCAAAACAAACATGACATGATCGTCCACTCTCTCAACTCTTGCCCTCGGATTGGGACCATGGGTATAAACCAAAATGGACATGATAAGACCGTCCCATCTTGAAATAATTTTCCAAAGTAGGAAAAATGAAAAATCCATGCTTGGCGTAAGGCAGGACCTAACTTACGAGCCTTCGATCGACGCCTGGAGTTAGGCACGATTGAATGTAAACATCCTGGATGAGGATGTATGGACCACTGTCCTAAGTGGTAAAACCTCAACCAATGCCCATAGTTTGGCACTTTGACAATTACTTTATGTTCGTAAGAGGGACGAAAGGCCATAAAATTACACAGCTGGCTAAGGATTTAGTCCGACGATAATCACTAAAAGGAATGGATCACAAGTACATTGAATAAAAATTGCATTTCTTTAATAGCTTAGGAAAATTCACATAAAGATTTGACAAAACAAAAACGTTTCTATTATTAATATTCAAAATGAAACTTGGAAAGCCAAGTACAAGTTTATTTACGACTAAGCAAGAAAACAAGAGTGAAGGCCGAATTCGCATAACATCGGCCGAAAGAAGCAAAAGCAGGAAACTAGTAAAAAGCCTAAGTATTGTTATACAACCAAAAGGCACAAAGAAGACACAGATCACTTCTTGGGTTTCTTCTTTCTTTCTTCGCCTTCTTCTCCATAGAAGAAGGCGCTGGATTCTTCTGACTGCTTCCTCACTCATTCCCCACTTCCTCTGTTCTTGGGTGGAGTGCTCTGCGATGATCCCACATGCACAATTTGAGTGCTCTCGGATGGAGGAATGGAGACTGTGCTTTTCGAGGATCCGACAGGCGTGCTTTGACCATTTCCAGACAGAGGAATATGGACCGGAGCAAAGATAATCTGCCTGGGCATAGTGATGGCTAGAGGAGGAGGGCTTCCATCTCCTCCTACTTATCTTTATGGTCAGCAAGATGTCCTTCCCAAGTCCCTGCTCAAGCTCGTGCATGGTGGGACCCGACAGGAGCTTGGAGACCCCAGTAATAACAATATCTTCATCAATTTGAGTTTCCTGAGTCCCACCAGCTCCTTCATTTGACAAAGCATCAATCATCTACTCATCAAAGCCAGGAATATCTTCAATCAGAATGGTTGGAATCATAATTAAAGTGGTAATAGTAACTGATTCTGATATAGGCACTTGTAGTCCCGGCTAAGAGTCCTTGCCGGGAAGCAAACCAATGTAGAGCTGACTTGAAGCTTGAGAAACAAAGAGGGAGAGATTAGCTAAATTAATCAGTGATGCGTCAACTCTCTGGAATACAGGAGAAGTCAATGAGATACCTTCTTTGGATTGGGGTTCTGTGCGGGCCGAAGAGTTACCGGCGTTCCCCTCAAGAATCGGAGAGATAACGGTAGGCCTATGGATCTCAGGCCTCTATGGATCATACCCAAGATCTGAGGATGAATCCGGAGTAGCTTGGGACCCAAGCATTTGGCTGGCAAATAGCATCATGTGGCGTCGATTCGGAGCCTACGCCCAAGTCTTTATGCACTGTCGAGGCAAGCTCCGGATGAAGGATAAGCCAACCATCCTTTAACACTCTGGGCTCACCTCCTACCAAGACTTCTTTCTCCAACTGCACCAAATTCACGTCAACACCTTGGAGATAATCCTTTTCTTCTTCAATAATCCGCTTCCATGCGAGGACGAGGATTCTAGGGTAATCATCTTTGAACCACTCTAGATTTTAGAATTTGAGCACGTTAGTGTTATATTGGTTCAGCAGCGGTTTAAACTTCTCCATCACATGCTCTTCTGCCCGCTATTCTGCGGTCTCAACTTATCTTTTGATGAGTGTGTCAATATCTTTAGCACACTCTACCGCTTTGTCTCTTCCCTCACTGGTATTGAGCAACTCATCACAATAAGTGTGAGCTTGCTAGAGGGCGTCATAATTTTTTGTTTCATGCTCCAGTTTGGTTTTTAACTAAGCCGCGTTTCTATTTGCGGTATCCCTCTTCATTACCAGAGCATGATTTCGCTGGAAAGCCTTCTCCATTTCATTTCAATGCTTAATCCACTCCTCTTCGAATGCCTTGGTGGCCTCCTTGGCTTTATTCTCGGTGTCAGCTTAATATTTTCTTAGTTTCTCAACCTCAACATCAAGATTAGCGATGATTCTCTTATTGTCAGCTCCTATGATTTTCTGATTGTTAACCTTTAGCTGCATATCCTTGGAGACTTTGGCAATTTTCTTAGCTAACTTCGACCGTTTATTATACTGATTGTGAACATCGATCACACAATCGATGGTCATCTTTTGTATGTCAATCGGGATTATTTTTAGCAAACATAAGACCATCAAAGCAAATGTTTGGAAATTCTTCCTTTAGATTAGCCATTTGGGCATTGGCCGCAAGCTGTTCCTCCGTAGAGGCTAGTGTAACTATAGTAATTACTTTGGTAGGCCTACGCTAGAAAGTTTTAGAGCCACTATTGTGATTCCTACGGTGGAAGGAACGACTGGAGTGAGATGGCACCGGAGGTTGCACAGGGATAAATTTGGGGGTAGAGCTCAAGAGGTATCGCCTGATGGGATATCATTGAGATGATTGGGTTGCCTGTCTGGTCCTGTAGGAGGAGGTGATCTAGACGTAAGGGGACATTTGGAAGCAGAGTTATGTGATAAGCGATCTCTCTCGTAACTGCTTCTATCTCGGTCATCTCTATCTCAGTTAGAATGATAGCCTGACGCATAATCGCAACCACTTCCCTGATGGTACGAACTCGACAGAGGCCATTGTGCTTGGGATGCTTTCTCCTCCAAAGATTAATATATGTATTTCCTTTTCTCCATGTATCCTCTGAGGAAAACAAGAACAAGTTAGATCCAACAAGCAAGGACACAAGTCAAGTGTGAGTGTAGTGAAGTGCACAAGTGTGTGAGTGTCCTAGTGTCTCCTCGATGGACCGTGAGCTGGAGCTTAACTTATGGGAGTGACCTCTCCCATTCTGGTAGGGATGAAGTGCCTATCAATGCAGATAGGGGAGTCGATGCCCTCAATACGAATATTACCGACATCGAAAGAACCAAACTCGGTAGGAATTAGCCCTAAGCCAACAATGTGCTTGTTGAAGGAAAAGATGGATTTTTCTTGCATCCGCGATTAGTGGGTGCTAAGTAGAAGCCAGAAAATGATAGGGGAGTCTCGTATTGTTCCTGCTGAATTGGAGTTTGTTGTGCATGCTCTACCGGAGTTTGTTGGGCATGTGGAGTCGTAGTTGTACTTGACTCGGCATTGGATTAGACATATATTGAAGTGGATGTACATGTGGCTTGAGTAGCAAGACGTTTGGAACGTCTCTAATCCATTTCTATAAAAAAAACTCGATAGATAATCAACATTAGAAGATTAAGTGCAAGCTGTACCCCCCGTGCAATAGTGGATTCTAGTGCGGTGTCGTGTAGTGTTGTGCAGTTCCTGTTTTGATATTATTTAATAGTTCGTTTATAAATTCGGGATATCACTCGATGTGACTATCATCGTTGACCATCTCAACAATTTTCACATCATTGGCCATGCTTTGGGAAAGGTTCAGGACTGAGAAGGGGACATTAGTTCACAAGGAAGATTCTCATATGAACCAAAATTTTGGAAAATTGCCTAAGTGTTAAAGTTTTAAAACTCCAAAACTTAAAGGAATTCCATTCCTCATTTTCCACTTCCACTAATCAAGAAACCACGAACGACCATCTCTAATCCCAATCTATGACCGTCACCGTCCACTCATCCATATTCATGTTTATAGTTGATTCACCTACCTAATTCTATATGATATGGTGTTCAAGGATTTAAGGCTTGGGTTGGTTGAGTTAAGGCAAGGTGGAGTCATGCTCAGGAAAAGTCTCAAGTAGTGGTGCTGGCGAGATCGAGGTCGGAGGTGACAAGTGTTGGCAAGGATAATCGACGAAGTTAAACTTGAAGGCAAGAGATTTTTCAATGACAGACTTGAGCTTAGGTCGGTGAACAATAAGCAAGTAGAGAGATAATGAAAGGAAGATGGGTTATATACCCGGGACCCGAAGTTTAGCACCAAAACTTGGGAAATATCCCAAGTCTTGAGTCTGTACCGACCCTTACCTATGGGTCGGTATCGAGTCCTAAAGTGAAAAAACATGTGCATATATTTGTATACATGTGGAAGTGCGTTAGTGACTGCACATGTGATCGACCATGTACTGCACTCCTACCCACTCAAGAACGTGCATGTGAACATGTGTACGTATATATCTAATACCCGACGAATATACTCAAAAGGAAATAAAATTCAAACCTTCGAGATCCATGGGTGGAATTGGTTTAAAATCGTCGAACTTGAAATGATGAAGCATGAGAATACATCCCAGATTTAGAATCCCAGATGATGGTAGAGCATCACAACGAATGAAAATGGACATAACTTTTCACATTAATGATTCGCAAGAAGGATAACGACCATTTGAAACACAAAGTGGAGTCCTTCGTAGCAATTCTAAATTGTCTCGATTCAAAGCACATCATGTTTTAAATAAGATATACTTTGAGGGCAAGTGTTATCCAATGTTTTGACTAGGCTATATTCGAAGAGACTGGACGAGTCAAACTTGGAGTTATCGAGATAGAAAGTCCGGAGAGATAGCCCAGGAGTCCTGGAAACAAGCACAGACAAATTCGCAAGGCTAATGCCAGAACAACTCAACCCAAAAGGACCAAGAAACCCTCAAAGTTAGCAGTCGGTACCGATCCCACTCTATGGATCGGTACTGAGTCTAGTTTCCACCTCAGGTGGACCCCCATCTTCTAGCTATGACCTCTTCTTGATGCCAAAAGCCAATTTCCAATGTCATTTTGTTGGTTTAATGCAATTCTCCATCGAATTCCACGAACACTTGAAACTGCAATTCTATTCTTCTACAACTCCATCATTTGGACCCAGAAGCAAGTTAATATTTATACAAACAACTATGGAACCATGAAGCTAACAACAAGACGAGTCAAGATGAAGAATTGAAGATAAACCAATATGGCCACCTTAGGGATCAGCACCGACCCCTGCCTATGGAACGGTACCGACCCTACTTCCTGATGATGTGGCACTTACCTTTGTTGGAGAATTGGTCTAAATAATAGATAACGGCTTAGAGATATTTGTTAGAGATATTAGGCTCCTTACCTCTATAAATAGGAGGTTAGGGCACATTTTTGAGGATCTTTTGGCTCTAGTTTTTCTTTGTTACTACCAAAAATCACTTCAACCCTGTCGAAGCCTAAAAGATTATGATAGCAAGGTTTTTCGAAAGAGTCAAAGTGATGCTTCTACAAGTATTAAATGAAGTATGGGCTTCTAAAGGGGTCAAGACTACCCTTCCACTTCAGTTGATACCTTTCGCAGGAGATGAAAGTAAGGGCTTCCTTTAACATTACCCCTTCCGCATATATCAAACCTTTCAAAACATTGGTTCCTCCACTATCTACCTCCCACAGGAGAAAATTCTATCAAAACTTCCCTTTCGAAAACATGGTTTGAAAAGACCAGCCTTTCGAATCAGTTGATCCCTTCCACAAGTATTAGGGAGATTTCACATATATTAGTATTGCTTCCGTAAGCATCAAAAGATGGACTTCCATATTAATCAAGGGGATTGCCTTCGAAAGCTACGTTACACAACCAACCAAGTAGATGCTTTTAGAGTAGTTGACCCTTCCGCGGGGGTCACATCATCATTTACCATTCCATCCTCAGTGAATGCTTCCGTAACCATCGGAATAAAAGCTTTCAAAAGCATCATCACCTTTCACAAGTATTGTTTATATACCTTCTGCACATGTTGGGACACCCTTTCGTACTTATCCAAGACATCTACTACAACATAAGTACTGCTTCTATACCTACCGATGGAGTCGAAGGCTTCCAGATCTTATGTGTAAGCCACAATAGAGAGCACTTAGGATTCAACAACGATGGATGGTCATAAAGGCATCCTTTTGACTGAGTCAAAAGGACGAATGTGAAAGGGTCTAGCCTGCGTGATGCAGCAGCGGAATAACAAAATGATGATTCTGTGAAAGTAGCAATCGATGGAATGAAAAAATGCTGAATGGCCCAAATTCGTTGATCCGAAGATACTGAATTCTAGCTATCTTCGTCACGTTGATCGCGCACGATATCGTGAAAGAAGATCTGCAATTCTTCAGATGTTGATCAAGCGCACTTGATACCGTGAATTGGCTTCTACGATCGTTGATCCGAGCGCACTCGAATGCCGAAAGAGGAGATAGAAGATCACACTCAACTACCAATTTAATGAAAGCACAAAGCTAACAAAACAAAGTTTTTTTCAAAATCAACTAACTTTACAAATGTCACAACCCGCCTATTTATAGGCTTACAACTCACACAACAGAAATTGTATCAATACATAGGTCGTTCACGACCTAAACATCACGACCTATGACCTAAAAATAGACGACCTAAAAACAAATGACCTAAAAACAACAAACAGTTATAACACAGCGACATAAGAACAAACACATTACAACACATAGATCGGCCTCGACCTAAAATACAACTCACGCGACCTAACTTCCATACATCAGCCTCCATCAGCGACCTGGTATAGGTCGTTAATGACCTAACACTTCATGCGACTTAAGAAAAAGCATTCTGGAAATCTTCATGCGACCTACCCCATGAGCGACTTAACAAAATGTAGTAGTGAGCGACCTAACAACAGAAGGCAGCGAACTAAGAGAAAACGGCATCCAAATTCAGTGACTTAACATAGGTCGTATCTCGCTTCCGCGACCTATCATAGGTTGTAACTCTTCCCCGCGACCTATCATAGGTCGTAGCTCGTAAAAACTTGTACTCGAAAGATCAGAGCGACCTAAAGAAATGAGTAATTCGTTAGGTCGTTTGAGCGCCTCTTTCTCTAACTCGTTAGCTCGTTCACATGCCTGAACATTGACTCCGTTAACTCGTACGCGACCTTCCATAGGTCGTGAGTGACCTTCACTAGGTCGTGAGCGACCTAAAATTCCACTAGGTCGTGAGTGACCTAAATTGGCAGATCGCGCTGCATCCTCCTCCCCCAGTTGGCAAAAATTCGACCTCGAATTTGCACCATCCTCTTCCACAACAAGCTCATCTCCATGATACGGAATCAAATATTTGACATTGAAAACATTAGAAGTATGAACATCATCCGGCAATCTCAACTGATATGCATTCTCATTGATTTTCTTCAAAATTTCCACTGGACCGATTTTTCGAGCTTTCAACTTATTGTACGTTCCCACTGAAAAATGATCTTTTGTCAACACGGCGTAAACCAAATCACCTTCCCTGAAATTCACATTCCTTCGCTTCTTATCTGCCAGTTGTTTATACTTCTCGTTTGATGTAAGCAATCATTCATGAACAGTTCTATGGCACTCCTGCAACTCAGTCACAAAATCACTAGCCCGCTTAACAACTCCCTTCTGATATGGCACTGTCGTCAGATCCAATGGACCCTTCGGACTTGCTGAGTATACAACTTGAAACGGACTGAAACCCGTACTACGGTTAATAGCGTGATTATGTGCAAACTCTGCCTGACATAACTTCATATCCCAACTCTTCAAATTATCCTGTACAAGACATTGCAACAAATTTCCCAATGATCTATTTACCACTTCCGTTTGCCCATCTGTTTGCGGATGATAGGCGCTACTAAAATTCAACTTCGTTCCGACCATCTTCCACAAACTTAACCAAAAATGGCTTAAAAATCAAGTATCCCGATCTGAAACGATAGATTCAGGCAGCCCATGTAATCGATACACTTCTTTAAAGAATAACTGAGCAACACAGACGGCATCAGCTGTCTTCTTACAAGCGATAAAATGTGCCATCTTGGAAAATCTATCTACCACAACAAATATAGAATCATTTCCTCATTGAGTTCTAGGCAAACCCAAAACAAAATCCATACTGATATCAACCCACGGTCTAATAGGCACAGATAATGGCATATACAATTCCGCATTCGTCGCTGTCCCTTTGGAAACTTGACAAATATGACATCTCTCTACGAACCTCTCTTCTAATAGTAGGCCAAAAATATGATTGCAAAATCAACTGCAATGTACGGTCTCTCCCTACATGGCCTTCCTCATGTAATTCTTTCACAATCTTCATTTGTAAACTGCCCTCTGGTATACATAACTTGTTACCCTTGAATAGAAAACCATCCACTAACACATACTCATCAGTCTTTCCTTCATTGACTTCATCCATGATCTTAGCAAAGTAAGGATCATCAACAAACAAATCTGGCAACACGTCAAACCCTGTCACCTCTACCTTCATTGTAGTCAACATATGATTCCTTCGACTTAATGCATCGGCCACTCTATTCGTAATTCCCGATTTATGCTTCACCACAAATGTAAATTGTTGTAAGTATGCAATCCACGAAGCATGCCTAGCTGCAATCTTGTCCTGTCCCTGCATATGCTTCAACGCCTCATGATCAGTATATAAAACAAATTCTTTATAAAACAAATAATGCCTCCAGTGTTTCACAGCTTGCACAATAGCATAAAATTCCACATCGTAAGTATTATATCTCATCTTTGCTCCTGATAACTTCTCACTGAAATATGCAATAGGACGTCCCTTCTGAATTAACACCCCTCCAATTCCAACTTTAGATGCATCAGTATGTAACTCAAACAACAATTGAAAATCTGGCAAAACTAGAATTGGTGCTGTCGTCAAAAGTTCCTTGATTCTCTCAAAAGCAACTCCTGCTTCCTCCGTCCATGAAAATTGCTTCCCCTTCATACAATCAGTAACTGGAGCCATCACGCTACTGAAGTGTGGAATAAATCTTCGGTAGAATGATGCTAAACCATGAAAGCTTCTAACTTCTATTATCGTCCTGGGTTGTGGCCAATTTCTGATTGCTTCAACTTTATTCTGATCCACCTGTATACCTCCTCCCGATATAACGTACCCCAAAAATAAAACACTCTGCGTCATGAACACGCATTTCTTCGTTGCAACATAAAATTGTTCCTGTCGTAGTACCATCAACACTTCTCTCATATGTTGCAAGTGTTCTTCTAGATTCCCACTATATATCAGTATATCATCAAAATACACCACTACAAACTTCCCAATAAAAGGTCTAAAGATTTGATTCATCACCCGCATAAATGTACTTGGTGCATTCGAAAGACCAAACGGCATAACCAACCATTCGTACAACCCTTCTCTCGTCTTGAATGTTGTCTTCCATTCGTCCCCTGGTCTGATTCGAATTTGATGATAACCACTCTTCAAATCAATTTTCGAAAAGATAGTAGACCCGTTCAACTGATCCAACAAATCATCAAGCCTCGGCATCAGAAATCTGTATCTCACTGTAATCTTGTTCAGGGCCCGACTATCAGTGCACATCCTCCATGTTCCATCCTTCTTTGGTACTAACAAAGCTGGCACCGCACAAGGACTTAAACTTTCCTGTACACGCCCCTGTTCAAGCAACTCTTCCACTTGCCTTCTCAACTCCTCGTGTTCCTTTGGACTCATTCTGTAATGTGGTCTATGAGGCAACACAGCTCCTGGAACAAGATCAATTTGATGTTGAATGTCTCTCAACGGCGGTAACTCCGTTGGTAGCTCCTCAGGAAATACATCGTCAAATTCTCCCAGTACTGGTTTTACTTCTTCAGGGATCTCAACCACTTCCTGACTCTCACGTCCAATCAACAAGAATACTTCCGGTTCCTCTTCTACCTCCTTAACAAACTCCTTCAAAGATAGCAAAGTTTTAAGCTCTTCAATCTCCTCCAACTTGCTTTCTTCTGATTGTCGCTTCTTAGGAATTAAAGTGATTTTAGTGCCTTCAAACATGAGACTATAACTGTTCGTTCTTCCATCATGTTGCACCGCCCTATCATACTGCCACGGTCTCCCCAGCAACAGATGACATACATCCATGTCTACAACATCACACCAAATTTTGTCTTTGTATTTCTTCCCAATTGAAAAATTAACACAAGCCCGTCGTCCAACTTTCACCTCCCCACCTTTCCTCAACCAAGCTAACTTGTAAGGTTTCGGATGCTTCTCTGTCTTCAATGATAATTTCTTCACAGCTTCTGTAGAGATAATATTATCATAGCTTCCCGCATCGATGACAAACTTGCAAACCCTTCCCAAGATAGTGCATGTTGATTGAAAGATGTTACTCCTCAACTAGCTAGTTTCCTCCTCCTGTTTTGGTGTTAAACACGACCTCTTCATCATCAATGAATACCCTTCATCTCCCGACACATTCTCTTCCTCCTCATCATGTAGTGAATTAGAACAATCAGCTTCTACCTCATCTTCCTCTTCCTCAGCAATCATCGTTCGCTTCTTTGGCTTCGTACACTCATTGCTTTTGTGGCCCACCTCCTGACAATTGAAACATTCGATACCACTATTGATTATGGTCTTAGCAACTTCATTAACAACCGGTTTTGCAACAGCCTTCAAAACATTCACATTGCTACTGGCTCCTTTCATTGGATTGTTGGAATTTGTAAACACACCACCTCCTCTCCTTCCTTGCTTCTCCCAAGCTAGAGCCTTTTGATGTGCTTCAGCCACAGATCTGGGATCAAACATATTCACCATATCTTGTATCTGCATTCTCAACCCTCCAACAAATCTAGCTGTCAACTGCTCTTCCGTCTCCATGATGTCATTTCTCGCAATTAGCTGATAGAACTCATCCGCATAATCGTTCATAGATTTCGTTCCCTATCTCAGATTCTGCAATCGTTGATACATAAGCGATTGATAGTTATACGGCAAGAACGTAGCTTTCATCAACTTCTTCATCTTATTCCATGATTCAATCTTTGACTTCCCCATTCTCTCCCGTGTTAGTTTAGTTTGCTGTCACCTCGCCATAGCTCTCCCCTCAACCTAGTAGCAACCAACTTTACTTTACGATTCTCCGGAACCTCCTTGAAGTCAAAAATTTCCTCAACATAAGCTAACCAATCAAGAAACTCCTCGGCTTGCATACCTCCTTTGAATTCTAGTATTTCAGTCTTCATCCTAGACTCCCACTTGTGATCATACTCCGATTGATTTCTTCCTTGGTCTCGTCCATGAACACTACCACCATCGAACTCCTCTTCAAAATCAGAAATATATCGATGTCGATCCTGACCACCCACATCTCTATTACCATCGTTTCTTCCACCAACATTCCTTCTACCAGCATTCCTCCGATCACGATCATTCATATTCCTATCACGATCTCGATCATCAACATTTCTATAACTGTCTCGGCTCACACTTCTATGATCATTATCATCACTTCTCTCTCGATTGGAATGGGGTGAAACTCTACTTCCTCCATGGTTAGATTCGGGCGAAACCCTTCTCTGATTTTGATTCATCTCCTACATCATCTTCTCTAGTCGACCAATCCCTTCATTAAGCTTCTCACTAAAGTTTTCATTAATCCTTTGCTCCATCTCATCAGCTTCTTCTCTTCTATACAAAGTTTCAATATTTTTATGACGATTGGCTCTCCTCGGTGGCATTGTCGAAACTTCACAAATTCAACACACAAACTTCAAAAAAAATTCAATTCTGGCTCGGTTTGGCCTAGGAGCGACCTAACTCAAGCTCGGCACAACCCTTCAATAGCTCGCACCCACAATTCAAAATACCCTTTGGCGCGCAAACAACTTCCCGCGCAAAATTCAAACACCTTTCCTCTTTAGATCCAAAATGAGATGGATCGAAATCTTCAACCTTGTTGCAACTTTGCGATGAACACAATGAACACCAAATGATGCACGACCTTCACTTCAAACTTTCGGCTTTGAATAACAAAGTGATGCACAACTTGAACTCTTCGATAGAATATTGGCTCCAAGACTCGGCTTAGCTATGATTGGCTAAGTGTAGCTCCGATACCAAATGATGCAGCAGCGGAATAACAAAATGATGATTCTGTGAAAGTAGCAATCGATGGAATGAAAAAATGATGAATGGCCCAAATTCGTTGATCCGAAGATACCAAATTCTAGCTATCTTCGTCACGTTGATCGTGCACGATACCATGAAAGAAGATCTGCAATTCTTCAGACGTTGATCAAGCGCACTTGATACCGTGAATTGGCTTCTATGATCATTGATCCGAGCGCACTCGAATGCCGAAAGAGGAGATAGGAGATCACACTCAACTACCAATTTAATGAAAGCACAAAGCTAACAAAACAAAGTTTTTTTCAAAATCAACTAACTTTACAAATGTCACAACTCGCCTATTTATAGGCTTACAACTCACACAACAGAAATTGTATCAACACATAGGTCGTTCACGACCTAAACATCACGACCTATGACCTAAAATAGACGACCTAAAAACAGACGACCTAAAAACAACAAACAGTTATAACACAGCGACATAAGAACAAACACATTACAACACATAGATCGGCCTCGACCTAAAATACAACTCACATGACCTAACTTCCATACATCAGCCTCCATCAGCGACCTGGTATAGGTCGTTAATGACCTAACACTTTATGCGACTTAAGAAAAAGCATTTTGGAAATCTTCATGCGGCCTACCCCATGAGCGACTTAACAAAATGTAGTAGTGAGCGACCTAACAACAGAAGGCAGCGACCTAAGAGAAAACGACATCCAAATTCAGTGACCTAACATAGGTCGTATCTCGCTTCCGCGACCTATCATAGGTCGTAACTCTTCCCCGCGACCTATCATAGGTCGTAGCTCGTAAAAACTGGTACTCGAAAGATCAGAGCGACCTAAAGAAATGAGTAATTCGTTAGGTCGTTTGAGCGCCTCTTTCTCTAACTCGTTAGCTCGTTCACATGCCTGAACACCGACTCCGTTAACTCGTACGCGACCTTCCATAGGTCGTGAGTGACCTTCACTAGGTCGTGAGCGACCTAAAGTTCCACTAGGTCGTGAGCGACCTAAATTGGCAGATCGCGCTACATCACTGCGCCTATAAATAAGACCCTAGGGGTGCTGTTCGAGGGATCTGAATTTATTGCTTCCATGCTTGTACTTTTCTTGAGTTTTAAACCCTAACTCCTAAATCAAATAAGGGATTTCACTTCATTGTAATACCTAAACCCTTGTATTCATAAAAATTATTAATAAAGTAAATACATGGCACTTTCGAATGCATGGAGTCTGATTCGTTGCTTATATGTGGTTTCATTTATGGAATACGCACATCGATACCTTTCGAAGGGGTTCATTTCGAAGGAATAAGATCCTTTCGACTCAGTTAATACCTTTTGTTCCCACTAGGATATGACCTTAGATTACTCCAACTAATTCGAAAGTGGTTTCGAAGGGGTCATTCACTCCTCTAACCTTACTTTGGGGTGTTAGCATGATTTCTTGTTAACATTTTTTGCGCTAGAAGGAGGGCTTGAACCTCCGACCTCGTTGAGTTACCAACACCACCTTTCCCTACTTTAAGCTATTCTACACCTACCCTTGGCCACTATGATGAACCACGAATGGAAATGGTCGCAACAAGGGTCTTCAGAACCACAAGTAGCAAGGTCAACTCATCAAATCAACAATGACTTCCAAAGTTATCAAGAGCAAGTGCTTAGGATGGAAGCACTAAGGATTGTAAGTGAGAAAAGCAAGCAGATTTATATGATCCTGATAATTGGAGCATCAACCCATTTCATGTTGAGCCAACACCTATATTTTCTTTAGGGGAAACAAGATCTAGGGGTGATAATTTGTTTGTCCAGATGAAGAAGGCCATTCAATTCTGCGCTAAAGGAACTATATTTGAAAGGGGGATGATGGCCGATTACTATACATTTGCTCGGAAATGGCATAGAGCAACAAGTGGACCATTACCTCCATACGAGCTTCGAAAGATTCTAAAAAGGAAATTGGTCATTGAGGGTGAAGCTCCTGAATCAATCAACAAAAGATCTCGAAATCAACCTCAAAAGGCAGGTTTCAAATCGAGACTCCCTAAAGAATCCAACTTGACTACATCAATCGAGAACATCTACTTACTAATAAAAAAGGAACTCAATTACCGGCCATCCAAAAAGAAAGAGCCCAAGTATGAAAGAAATACAGGAGGATCTTACTACCATTATCATATGATGAACGGACATGAAACCAATTAATGCAGAGCGCTCGAAGGGATGATCAACAACATTTTTAGACAAGGAAAGATCGATAGATTTGTAAAGCAATTCTAGATGAATTCAGTAAAGACTTATTCAAATAAGAAAATCTATATGTTTGGGAGTAAGATTCTCCTTAAAATTGGAAACTATCTTAAACGATCAAAAGCCCTTGTTCGCGCCGAGATAGCCAGGTCAAAGCGCCTCCTGGAGGGAGGAAGAGTATTCCTTGATCTATGCCATGCTATTGCCAGGTCAAAGTATCTGCAAGCCCTTGATCGAGCCATGCTATAGTAAGATCATAGCGCCACGTGGAAGGGAGATGGAGTAAGAACTTAAACGCACCATGCTATGGCCAGTTCAAGGCACCGACCAGCCTTCAGTCCCGCCTATAAGGCCTGGCTGGAGCACCTGTTGGAGGGAGGACAAAGTTAACCATTGATCCCGCCATGCCATGGCCCGGCCAAGGCACTAGACAAGCCTTCAGTCCCACCTATAAGGCCTGTCTGGAGCTCCTCCTAGAAGGTGGTTGGGTAAGTCCTTGGGTCCTGCTTGTGGATAAGCTAATCAAGCACACCAAACAACAACGGATTAAGACGTCCAAGCCCATAGAGTGGTATACAAAGAATTAACAATATACGAAGCCTAAAGTATGGTGCATATCAATAGAATAAGATACCTGGAACCATAGAGGTAAAATAAAGCAAAATATTTGAAAAATTAAAACCCAAAGAGTGGTGCAAAACAAAAGGCTCAGATGAGAATTTCTGAACTTCTATCATTCGAATAATGATTTGTGAACTTTACTTCTTACTGCCAGGAATGGATTTCTAATCTTATTTCCGGACCATAATTCCTAGATTACATTCATTATTAGATATGAATTTATGGCCTTTGGCTAATTTATAGAAGATAACTTACGGACTTTACTTATCAATACCCGAATATGGGTTTCGGGTCTTCTATTATGAATTCATGGTATTCCACTATATCCAGAAGATGATTTCTGGACTTCATTTATCAATACCTGAATCTGGGTGTCAGGTCTTCTACTATTGATTTCTAGAATTCAATCATTAATGCCTGATTCTGGATTTTGGGTTTTTTGTTATTATGAATCTCTAGTCTTCTACTAACTTCCAGATGATGATTTCTGGATCTCTCTTACCAATACCCAAATTTGGGGCTTGAGTCTTCTACCATTAACTTTTGGACTACACTTATCAATACCCAAATCTAGGGTTCAGGTCTTCTATTATTTCCAAATAAGGTTTCTGGACTACTACTATTTGTCCCCAAGTGAGGATTCCTAGTCTTTTATGACTTATTTCCAAATGATGACTTCTAGGCATTTATTATTATCAGAGAATTGTTCTTGGTCTTCTATCAGTTATTTCCAGAAGAAGATTTCTAAACTTCTATTATTAATGCCAGATTCGGATTTCAAGCCCTCTATTATTAATTCCATAATTAGATTTCTGGTCTTCTATTAATATAACTAGAGTCGAATTCCTGGTCTTCTCTCATCATTACCAAAGTTGGATCTCAGGACTTCTATTATTGTAAGACAAGAATTTCCAGTCTTTAATCGTTCCCAATGTGAATTTATCATCACTTATTATCTTCAAATGAGGATCTATTAATTTCCATTATTCTCATATTTAGATTTCTGGAATTCTGTTATTAGGAATTCTAATACTATCTCCAATAATATGGATAAACTGCTGAACATATTCTTACATAAATCTCAAATTAACGATAAAAAATATTGTCTACTTTGTACATTGCAGAAAAATAAGATTGATAAGGAAGACCAAATGATTCAACAAATACAAAAAACCATAACTAAAGTTATCAAGAAGCAGATTCAGAAACAACAGTACAAGTACAGATAAGGGCTACAAGCCAGGTGATATTTACATAATCTACAAAATTATTTACAAAGTATATTATACTATACATTAAGATATTGGTACCAAATGATTGAAAACAAGTGTGTGCCTCAAAGTTCTTGTGCAATCCTATCTAGATTCTTAGAAGTTAAGATATCGACAATGTGGCGTATTGCTAAACAAAGAGTTTCTTTTCTTTCTTCCTAATCTCATCAGCATCATTGATAGACCTGATACAAGTCTTCAGAGCATGATTGAAAGTGTTATTTACACCTCTAAGGGTCTTGTTTTTCCTTTCCAATTCAACAATACGTTTTTGAAGAAGATACCTTTCATGTTCGAGTTTTTGAATTTTGGCCGCGTACTCATTGATGCGTTGTGAGTATCTTTCTTTTTGTTGATTGTCAAAATATTTCTTCATTTCAAATTTGACTTTTCTGCACTATTTGTCCACCACTTTTTCATCCAAACTCGGAGGAGGGTTTGTTGTAGCAGGGAATTTTTAAATGGCTAAGGAACAAGACCTTGTTGATTTCCCAACATTTGGGGTGATTGGAGAAATCGATAAATTAATATTCAGAATATCACCTCCTATGATAAATTCCAAAGATTTACACTATGCTTGACTATCCTTTAGTTTTATTTCCAAATCACTTACCTGTTGGTAAAGCTTGGACATCTCATGAACGAAGTCGATCATGAGATGTCAAAGCTTTACCGATCAAAGTATTTGATTTAATTTGACGTTTCAGTTGAGAAACCATCTCATCTTTCTTCTTAATGTCTGCTTTAAGACTAGTAATTTGATCGTTAAGGCCTCTATGATCACCTTTGAAGCAAAAATTTACTACGCCATTCTAACGCTTGAGTATTGCTTTGGAGTTTGGTAGACAAAGGACCTTTAGATAAGCTCCTCTTTTCAAGATCCGCAATCAATTTATCCCTAAGACTAGTGAAACGAAAAGAAGGATCTAATGAAAGTGACGCAATCATTCACCGTGTTTCCTGTTCAAACAAATGAAAAAAATACCCAAAGAACAAATTTATTTTATCACAATAGTAGGGGTTACAACTCAAGAAGAAATAAGACAGAGGGTACAACATCATTGTTATATCAAGTTCTCCCTTCGTCCTATCGCACTTAAAGTCTAGAAACATCATTTTTAACTTTGTCTAAAGAGTTAGCCGAAAGAGTAATTGTTGACTCAAAAGTGGCATTAAATCCTTCTGTGGTAACAGCTGGAGGGCATTTGCTATAATCCAATTCTCCAGCTAGGAGACTATCAAGACCACAAATTGGTTTTGTATGATATGTCCGAATTTCCTTAAGGACTTTTTCCTTTTCCTTGCCTAGAAAATCAAAGTCAAGTCGGGGATGTAGCATGTAAAGTTTTTTTAAATCTCTAAGAAAGCAATATCTAGCCAGTCTTGAGGATTTCAAGAGCGAGGACTTTCTAAGTAGTCTCTTCTTAACTTGACAAATTTTCCTAAGTAATCCCAAGTAACAGGGCTGCTTGGGAGATGTTTACTTTGTAATAACGAAATAAAATAAAACTAAGGATAAAATGACTAACATGGTAAGGTCCATAGATCAGTATAATTACATGATTACAAATTTTCTTCTGGTTCATACAAGATTGATCTTGTAACGACCCGTATTTTCGATCAATTCAGAATATTAAATTAAATAGAAATTTTGGAATAAATTTATTTAAAATGATTTTTTTATGGATTAATGTAAAATTTGATCTTGAATGAAATTCGTAAATGATAGATCGAAATCAAGTAGAGTGTAAATAAGATAAACTTACTTCTTGCGCTAAATTGAATTAGCGTTTTGTGGAAATTAAAAGTATATTTTAAGAAAAATAAATTATACGTTTTTATCCTAAAAGTGAGTAAAATTTTATAAGAAAAGAAATTCGAATTCGGAAATATTTTACGGTCGTTGAATACAGCTGTAAACGATGCAAAAGTTATTTTAGCATGTAAACTTAAAATATCAATAAGTTAACGTTGTATGATTATAACGCGTTCAAACATGTCTAATATGAAATGGTTTGAGTTGTGTTTTACATAATTATACTCCGCCCCAAATCTATTTAAAAACCGGTTAGTATTTTAAGTGAAAATATTATTTTTTAAAATGTAAATATTTTTATATAGAAAAATTCTAGAGAATCTTCTGAGTAAGACGTCGAAGTTTATTTCATCAAGTTCGGATTTTTCCATTTACGTTTACTTTAATTAGAATTTTATGTACGTTGAATGGCTATGGTAAACTGCACCTTTAAAATTTTAACTTTATCGTAGTACTTATTTGCGCAAATATCTCTGTACTCGCCGACTTTGCTCATGAAACATTTCAGAAGCATTAGATTTTATTAATAAAAAAATATACACATTAAATCACTGTTTACCTTCGTTATAAATCAATGCTCATTCTCTCTGTTGTTCATTCTCTCTTCCTTCGTCCTTCTTTTGCAAAGAAAAAAAAAAAAAGTTCTTCCCCTCTCTCCTCTCTTTCTCCAGATTCGCTCCCTCCCTCCCCACCGCATTCCGACCCAACTCCCGAAGCACCTCTTCATCCTCCACACGTCCGCCTACAACCATCAGCCAGTCGCGTGCTCCGCTAGTCCCCACTAGGCACGTTAGCAGCCTTCACCTCCACAGCCTTGAAACTCCTCCGCCTTCTCTCACCGCCTAGAAGAACTCCGGCCAGTCACCTACACACCACCAGAACAGCTCCGACGAAACCCATCACCGCCTGTGGCCCCCTTCACAGCTCACCCCTTCGTCATTGCTCCTGCCTTACAGCAACCAGCCTCCACGCACTGCAAGTCGCCAAGCATTTGAAGTCGAACCGGTCGTGAGCTCTTCTCGGAAGCATCACTTGTTGTGTGTGTCATTCGTCGCCTAGTTATCCATGTTGGTATCGCGTTATTCGTAACGTGCAAATTTCTCCACCCTAGTGCAAAGGTGAGTGTATAAGTCACGACATTTATTCTTATGCAAGTTAATTTATTTTAGTTAAGTTATAAATTAGTGTAGTTTAAATTAATTTGGTTAATTTTAAATAGTTTAGTATATTTTTTTTAGTTAGTTAATGCTTAACTTTGCAAATTAGAAAAAGAGACTGGAGAAGTGTGTTAGTGATGTGTGTGCATGTGTATATTTTTGCGTGTGCATATATTCTCATGTGTATGCATGCCGTGAAGTCATATGTGCAAGCATGAAGGTAAGGGAAGGACTGCATGTATGGAAAGTTGGTAGCGGGTCTTGGAATGATGGGCCTTCTCTGGGTTTTGCCGTGAGCAGGTTGCATGAGCAATAGGAGTAAGTAAACGTGTGCTGGCATAGAAATGGGAGCAGGGATGTATATGTGGGAATGGAAATCAGTGTACATGCATGGACGTGTATGAAACATGAAGGAGATAGGGAGTAAGTTTTGATGCTATTGTTCATAAGAAATGAAGGTAGCACGTATGCAGTGGGGTTTGGCAGTGAAGGATTGGGTGAGGATTTGTGTTTTATTTTTAATAGTTAATAAATTAGCTTAGTTTAACTAAAAAAATGAGGTTATTAAACAATTAGATTAGTTTCAAACAAAAAAGAAGAAGAGGCCGCAGCTTTTGAATCATTTGGCGCTGAAAAAAAAGAGGCAGTAGCTTTTGAATCATTTGGCGTTGGGAAATTTTATTCGGGCTTGCTGAAATGTTTGCGTGGGTAACAATTAATGGTTAAGTTAATGATTTAGGTTATTAAATTAGTTTACTTAATAAATTTAGTTCAGTTTAGTTTAATTAGATTTGGAAGAAGCCGTTTGTTAGGCTTCAGGCTTGAGAAGTGACGTGTTGGGCTTTGGGTTGCCTCGTGGGTGAGGGAAATGTTGGTTGATTTATATTAGTTTATACTAGTTTCATGCATATAAATTATATAAAGTATGTAGCATAGTTACATAGTGCACTTACGGTTGGATAAAGTAGTTACATGTTTGGCATATTAAGTCACAATCTTAACACCCAATCATAACCATGATAATAAGTACGTTGCAATAACTTTCCATCACTATCAAATGAATATTAGAAAAGCATAATAGACTTGTTGGCTAGGTTACAGACAATGAACGAATATATTTTATGAAATAATTTTGATTTGGTCCACTAAGTTCTTAAATTAATGCCATTAGGTTCAAATCTTATCGTCGGAATGCAATTTTCTTCTTACTTAATTTTGAGCGGGAATAAAATATTTATTTTGATTTGTTCTTAGTTTATAAAAATAACAATATAAATCATTTTTGTTGTTTATAAAATCAAGTGTTTTGTTCACATCTACAATATGAATGTACATACAACTGAATTCCTCTATTATGAGTGTCATGAGCCAACACTTTCATATATGGGTCAGCTTTAGGCTATGTGCATACACTTGAACTGACTGTTATGTTAATTTAGTTATTAAAAGGTTTAACTTTGAAAAAGTATATCTCATCTATCCGAAGTCCGTTTAACCCGCGGTTTTCGACATTAGATTCGTATTAACGAATAGAACACACTAGTGTACAGTGTCGTCACATTTAACGAAGTATAATTTAGTGGTAAATTAAAAGGGCGTTGAATTTAATTACGGTTAACATAATTAAATAACTATACTTCACTAGTGACATTTATTCAACAAAATAAACCCCTTTTTCGCTGTTATATTTATTTATTGATTATAATGATGTGTTCGAATTTATTGTTGTTTTTGATTGATTGTTTGGTTGTCTGAATTGTGCTCAACCATTTTATGAGCAATCACCCTTTTTATTTAGCATGGATTGGGTAGGGGATAGATTTTCAGCTAAAATCTTGTGATTAATTTCACAATTTAACTACAAGGTATTAAGCAATATTATGAGTTCATTTAGTTATTATAATTAGTTATAATAATTTGACTTGAATGGAATTATTTTAAAAATTGGATTTTCATAAAGAATATATTTTGAAATGTTATGAAAAGAAGTTGTTTACAAATGGAATTTTGGGAAAAATAAAAAACATTATCTTCTAAATGAAATGGTTTCTTTGGAAAGAAATGGAATATTTTTTGAAAATAAATATTTTGAAGAGGTTATGTATTATTGTGATTTCCATAAAATAGTTTATAAACGTGTTTATTAAACGAATAGAATTTCGAGGACTAAAACCGGTGTTTGAAAATGATTTCAGAAGTTTTTGGGAAATAGCCACACTATTATTTGATTTGAAAATGTATATAATATTGTTTCATGGATTTTGAAATAAAACTAGGAATTTATTTCAAAGATATTATTTTCAAAAAGGGCTGTAAGTTGGAAATAATAGAGGAGTTAGATTTCATCATGTAATAACACTTTATTACTGCGCCTTTATTCCTGATTTGAATTTACTTATATAAGAATATATAGTCCTGACTCAAGTGTATTGTCTTTTCATTACGCTTGGGTCAGCCCGAGTTGTTTCAGTTATCGAAGATGTTAGTTACTTGAAGATGAAGACGGTGATTTGAAGAATGTACTTACTACTATTATTCTACTGCATGGTATTGGTTTGTTCATTTAAATGTATGACTCTGATAATATTGAAGTGAAATCAAATGTATATTGATAACAACTTTGCAATTATGTTATTATTACCTTTTATCCTTCCGCTGAGATTCTATATATTGTTTTTTCTCTTCTTCTTTTCTCTTCTTATAAAAACCCCTTGATAATTCGTCTTTTTGAACGATTCGGATCGGACATGAGTGGTTTATTGTCGACTTGGATTGACCACAAAGGCGGTTCATCACAGATCTTTTAAATATTTCAGAAATGAACTTATCCTTGTAATATTTTAGTTCTTCTAGAGGCAATGTGCGAGGAATTGAGTGGACCTACGTATCTAAGCAGGCCCCCACTGAAATCACCCAAATATGAGTAATCCACAGTTGGGTGTCTATAGTAAGCTTTATACAAAAATTCTACCAAGATATCTCTGTCTTCGATTAACATCCAAAAGAGTGTCATCAATTCTTTATTTTCCTCCAAAAGCTTGTCATAGCAAAGACGTGCTCCTTTCAGTCGAGGGGCCGCTTTCTTGTCTTTGAAAGACATTAACACCGCAGCATTTTTATCAAGCTTATAGTAGTTATCAGATAGTGCGTGTGTTCTTTTAACTGTTTATCTAATTCCCTATATAGGCCATTTATTTCCGACTATTTCTTTTCGACCTTTGTCTTATAAAGGTGTTTGTTTCTTTTCCTTATCTAAAATGGTAAGATATTAGCTATGGTTATCTTAAAAATGAGAGCCATTTTGATAAAGAATCTCATACCTGAGAAATCAGAATCGAGGTCCGTAAAGTTTGCGTCTTCTCTTTTTCTTCGACACAAAAATCAGCATCTTTTCTTTGGGGATTGGAGGAGTTGAGAAATTCAGTTTGATCCGCTTCTTGGACGGTAGGATTAGGGTTAACTTTTCTTGATCCATATTTATTATCTGAAGCCCTAGATGTGTCACCGCTATTCCACCCAGAAGTATCATCACGATCGTCCTCATTGTCGCCAGCACCCTGACATTTATCATCATCATTATGGTTATCATCATCGTTGTCATCTTCATCAACGATGGCTTCATCACCCTCTTTGTCTTCCTCCTCGTCTGAGTCAGAATCCTCTTCCACAGGAGGAACCTCAAAAGATAGGAGCTGGGTGGCATTAATTTCCTCTGTCAGGAACCTTAATCCCTTCCTCCATTTTCTTAATCTTAGCCATAAATCTTGCGATTAACACAGGGTCAAGAGAAGGAAAACTTAAATCCGGGCACTTTTTTATGTTATTGGAATAGGCTATCATGAGCACATCCTCATAAGAATTTACAATAATATCACTCAAAGAAGTGCTCAAAAACCGACACTTTTTGCTTAGCCTCAGACATAGTGTTGATAGCTTTGGATAAAAAATCCTTTTTCTTCTCTAACCTCTTTTTAAGAGAAGTATACTCCTTCTTAAGTGAAACAAGTCTAGCATTAACCCTAGCATTTTCATCCTCAGACTCTTTCAAATTCATTTTCAGAGCCAAAACTTCATCAGCTAAAATCTGTTTAGCCTTTCTCTCCTCAGAAATTGTAGACTCTGCCCGAGCAATAGAAGCACTCAACCATTCTTATTCCCTCGCTGCGTTATCCTTGGTAGTAGTCAAGGAAGTGATCTGATTGTTTAAAGTTGAGACTTCTTCCCTGAGCTTTTCTTTTTCAACAGAGGACCTTAGAAACATCTTCCTAAAGAGAATACCAGCTTTTGGTGGTCTAAGAGGAAAAGTAAGACATGAATCATGATTCAGTATAAAAATAGTAATAAAAAAGTCAGGCAGTATAGAATATACCAGAAGTTGTTGTTCGATAAGAGATCGACAATCACTCGATGAATCCGGTATAGAGGTGGGTGGCTGAACAGTAGAAAACAATGGAGAGTGCATAATTGATTGCACAACATTCTCAAATTCAGTATGAGGCACTAGTGACGAGAGTGTTGAGAGATTCAAATCCTGGGAAGGAGTTGAAGTGCCTAGATCCTTCTGCATTTAATCAATAACGCTGGGAGAATCATATACAACAATATGAAATATAAAGTCATCCTTCGAAGGAACCATTTTAGTTTGATCAGCAGTTGCAGAAGGTAAGTCATCCACATAAGAAGTGGGATCAGGGTTAGGACCTTTTGGAGCCTTGTCAACACCAACAAATTCACCCTCTTTCGGGGTAAGAGAAGGCTGAATATCAGTAGTCTTGACCTTCTTGGGAGTAGAGCCTGCGGTAGTCACTCTACTTAATTTCCGTTTTGCAATCATTCTAGACCTAGCAATAGCTTATGTCAAAGCCAGAGCATCAGATTCCGAAGACCGAGAGGGTGGATCATTAGTAATTAATTCAGCTAGAGGAGCGACTGTTGAAACCAAAAGGCATAGATTAGCAAAATAATTTAAGGAATAACATTACAGCGAGTTACAAACAATACACTTAAGTTTACGGGGTAGATCTGGAAAAATTGGGGACAAAGATGAAAAAAATTTGAGGTCACCCAAAGCTAAGAAGCGTTTTTTCAAAATGTGTTGGACAAGAGGAGGCTGTCCGAGAATTTTCTGGCCTTCCGGTATGAGGGAATGTTTCTAAAGGTTGCTAGGAGTCAGCAACCTATCTAGACCTAGCAATAGCTTGTGTCAAAGCTAGAGCATCGGATTCCGAAGACTGAGAGGGTGGATCATTAGTAATTAATTCAGCTGGAGGAGCAACTGTTGAAACCAAAAGGCATAGATTAGCAAAATAATTTAAGGAATAACATTACAGCGAGTTACAAACAACAGGCTTAAGTTTACCGGGTAGATCTGGACAAATTGGGGACAAAGATGAAAAAAATTTAGGGTCACCCAAAACTAAGAAGCGTTTGATTTTCAAAATGTGTTAGACAAGAGGAGGCTGTCCGAGAATCTTTCGGCCTTCCGGTATGAGGGAATGTTTTTGGATGTTGCTAGGAGTCAGCGACGTAAGTCTATTCCCAATGCTGTTTGAAGCAGCAATCATCAACTTTACGATTCTCTTGCCTTCTTCGTCAAGATCCTTAGGATCAGGGCCTAATAAAAAAACATTATTCAGCAAAAGAAAAAAGGTTAATAGAAATAAGGGCAATGGTATGCTTACGGGGAGAAGAAAAGGTTCCACTAATGTTTGGAAAGCATTTGACGTAGAAGAACTGTGTTTCCCAATCCTTAAACCTGTTTATTCCTTCAGAAACCAACTTTTTGGAGGGATTAGTCCGAAAAACTGGCTGTTCAAATTACAGAGTTTGATAAGGCATGCTAAATAGTTAAGAATTTCAGCACTTAGAGAAGGAATTCTCAACTCTAGGGCCATGAGCTCCAAAGAGACAAGGTATGTGTATACATTGGGTGATAGTTGGATAGGAGCAATGCCAACATGACTTAAGAATATTGACAAGAACTCTTGAAATAGGATGAAGCCCCCATGCCAAATATGGATGGCGGTATAAGCAAAGTATCCCTCAGAAGGATTTTGAATTGTGTCGTTATCGCCAGGAGGGATAGCTTCAATCCCTGTAATCCCAAAATCATTGAGGATCGCATCTACTTCATCTTGAGAAGTTATGAGAGAATGCCTTGAAACCGCCTCAACTTTTTTTGGAGAAGATTCTATTTCCAGAACAATATCCTTGTCATATTTCTTAGAGGTTCTTCTAATATCCATGATCCTGCCAGGTGAAATAATTTCATTAAAAGTTATGATTTATTCAACTACTAATGCATTTCGAAGGTGTTGGAAGCCTATTACAACGGCTTGAGTACCCACCGTAGCACTTGGTTCCATTGCCTTCGAAAGGGATAAAGATAATTAGAACTACGTGAATCATTGAGCTTTCGACAATGTAGAAACCATTAACAATATCCCCTATTTTGTGGCATACATTCACCTGGACTTACCCTTCGACAACGTCGAAGCCCACAGATTTTACTCTATTTTATAATAAGTGTATCTACCCATGTAATATCTATTTGAAAATATACATAGTTGAAACGCCATACTCCAATTAAGTCGAAAGACTTGAAACAAAGTGGCATTGACACTAATGAAATGACATTGAGACGTTTTGACAATGTTTATGTTGGAAAAGTGATAATAGCTGCATCCCTATTGACTATTGTAGGTTTCAAATAAGTAGAAAGGCATAATAGTGTTTCAAAAGTGTCAACACTAAGTTGAGATAATGCAAACAACTGTGCTTATCTCAGTCTTGGGGTTTCGACTAAGTCGAAAGGTTAATTGATGGTTTCAATGATGACAGAAAGTATACGTTTCTTAACTTAATTTACAGTAAGGGCTGTTAACTTTTAACTCTCAGTATCCTTCAAGATAAATTAAGATTGGGCATAATGGGTTTCGAATTTGAATCCGCATCCAACAGCGGCAAATAACCCCAAATTATGCAAATCCACGTTCGAACCCGAATCGATGCCATGGATTAATCAAAATCAGCATGAAATTCGAGTCTAATTTCATCTTACGTGGCTGATTAACTCAAATCATTTTCAAAATTCAAAACAGCTACATGGACTTAAATCCTAGAAATTTGAATTTAAAATAAAAAACTATTTTCTAATTTGAAATCGTAAATACTCACCTCAAATCTGAGAGTTTTGCCTTTTATGTTTTGAGATTGATGAAAATTTGAAGAATATAATTCTTTCTTTAGAAATTTTCAATTGTAGGTAAAGAGAGGGGAAAAAAGAGTGCAATTTATAAGCTGAACGGATGAGAGGATGACCATCCGATCGGATTAAAGTAAACGGTCAAGATCAGCTCAGGAATACCAATAGGCGGGAAAGTTTTATGTCGAAGCAATGGAAGGTGCCGTATCAAAATAGTTGATTTGAAAAGTCAAGAGCATCCCTTCGTCGGGTTAGGGGGCAAATTTTACTACCAAAAATCACTTTCACCTTGTCGAAGCCCAAAATATTATGAAGGAGAGCTTCATGAAGAACAATAGTGATAGCAAGGCCTTTCAAAAGAGTCGAAGGGATGCTTCTACAAGTATTAAATGAATTATGGGCTTCCGAAGGGGTCGTAAGGTGTCAAGACCACCCTTCCGCAAGAGATGAAAGTAAGGGCTTCCTTTGACGTTACCCCTTCCGCATATATCAAAACTTTCGAAACGATTGGTTCCGCCACTGTCTACCTTCTACAGGAGACGATTCTTCCAAAACTTCCCTTTTGAAAATATGGTTTTGCAAAGACTAGCCTTTCGAATCAGTTGAACCCTTCCACAAGTATTAGGGAGATTTCACATCTGTCAGTATTGCTTCCGCAAGCGTTAGAAGATGGAATACCGCATTAATCAAGAGGATTGCCTTCGAAAGCTACCTTCCGCAACCAACCAAGTAGATGCTTTCGAAGGAGTTGACCCTTCTACGGGGTCACATCATCATTTGCAATTCCATCCTTAATGAACACTTCCACGACAATCAGAATAAAAGCTTTCGAAAGCATCATCACCTTTGACAAGTATTGTTTGTATATCTTCCGCACATGTTGGGACACCCTTTCGTGCTTATCCATGACATCTACTGCAACATAAGTACTGCTTCTATAACTAACGATGGAGTCAAAGGCTTCCAGATCTTTTGCGAAAGCAACATTAGAGTGGCACTTAGGGGTCAACAGCGGTGGAAGGTCATAAAGGAATCCTTTCGACTTAGTCGAAAAGACGGATGCGAAAGGTTCCAACTTGCGCCTATAATAAGACCCTAGAGGTTTTGTTTGAGGGATCTGAATCCATTGCTTCCATGCTTTTACTTTTCTTGAGTTTGTAAACCCTAATTCCTAAATCAAATTGGGGATTTTAATTTATTGTAATACCTAAGCCCTTGTATTCATAAAATTTATCAATAAAGTAAATACATGGCACTTTCGAATGCATGGAGTCTGATTCGTTGCTTATATATGGTTTTGTCTATGGAACACGCATAACTATACCTTTCGAAGGGGTTCCTTACAAAGGAATAAGATCCTTTGAACTCAGTTAATACCTTTTGTTCCTACTAGGTTACGACCTTAGATTACTCCAACTAATTCGAAAGGGGTTTCGAAGGGGTCTTTCAGTCCTCTAACCTTACTTTAGGATGTTGATAAGATTTCTTGTTAACATTCCTTACTCTATATTCTTGTAATTCTGAAAATCTAAGTATCGGAGTTGTACAGACCCCACAAACTTCCACCTTCAAGTTAGATATGAGCGATAAAATCTTAAAGTGGACGTAGGGCTTACTTTTTCGAACCATTGTAAACGATTGTGTCTTGTTATTTCTCATTTTCATTTACATTTCTTCATATTGTATTTTCTACATAAACTTCTAGGTGTTTGTGCCATTTTTGATTCAAACAATCTCTATAACGACACTTATACAAATCAAACTGTAGGTCACAAATATTTCAGCCAAACATCAATATCAACATAAAAATATAAGTAAGACGTATATAACAGTAAATTAATAATGGCGAGAAACCCCTTAGGATCTCTCTACAAAAGTCCCCAGCAAAATAATGGTTATTTATGCAATCTGATTTTCAAGCGAGAATTCAACCAAACCAAACAAGTAAACATTTAAGCATGTAAACAATAATTTATATCTACCATACATTATATACTATTCATCCAAAGGTGAGTAAACTCACCAAAATGATAGCTGATGCTTTTGCATTTCGGTTCGAGCTAAAATTGAACGCCATTCGATTTTAGCTCAAAATTCTACTAGCTCCAAATACGACGAATCTAACTCTAGTTCATAGATAACATCGATACGAGTCTGATGCAAAAGACCGCATCTAAATCTGATCTCATATGAGTGAGATATTGAATATATAAGATTTGGTATACATCAAATTAGTTAATTACCCTCGCTCTTCTCTGGGGTTGTAGCAAGATGGCCCACTCCTTCAGTTACATCTATGACAACCTCACAAGCACTGATTACATTTACCCATAGTACAAAAGAGTTCGGATAAAACTCAAAGACCCAATGATAACCTGTTGTTTTGGAGAATTTTGAACAATGCCATCCTCACCCAAAATCACCTCTGTCATATGTGAATGATCTCCATCTCACTTTGCTCTCTGTAATATAGAGCCTGAAACTGACATCATATCTTTTTCAAATATGATCTTGTTTATGACCTTTTATGGGACATGATGCACCTATGCGGGTTCATTACCCCTGCAGCCAGTGATGTCTGGCCTAACATTTACCAAAGCACCAAGAAAGTTAACATCCGTGCTCATGTTATTCAAACTTTGGTGAGAAAGACGATCAAGTGTATTTGGTGCAAGAGAAATTCTAGAGTGTTTCAGCAGAAGTACCATTCGAGAATGGAGTTAATGCGATCGATTGTGGATCGATCCCATAATACCATCCTGGTGAGAAGTGGAGATTTTCCTTTTAAACCAGGGGACGACCTGCTTTTACGTTTGGTCGAACACTTAATTTTTTGTGTGTTTGTTGTTTTGTTTCTGTTTTTGTCTTCTTCGTTCTCCTTGTTTTCTACGTTGGTTTCATTTGTAGCTATTGTCTGTTATGTTGTGTTGGATGTGTAGTGTGGCTTTTGTTTTTTTAAATTTAATAAGTGAGGTAGGCGCACTTGTTAAATACTCTGCTTGCATTGCAAATTGTTTTTAATTAATTACTGGATTAATATAACAACAACTTAATCACAATTAAAACCTTATCTTCCCCAAATGCTAATCACTCTCATGTACACGGAATAGTGCATGCTAATACACCAAACATGCAACCGTCTGTCTACCTTAACTCCTTCCACACTCGACTAAAATGACAGCTGATTGCTCTGTTTAATTCCTAATCACACGAGCTTCCTATCCCACATCACATCATTGAGCTCGGCATCACCAAATGGATCGCAACTTGATGGTCCACCCTTCCGAACCCTAGTGATGCCATCTGCAATACTCGATCAAACATGCTTAAATCTCCTCATCACACTCCACTTCGAACCAATTTTCCAACTCCACCTTTTGAGTCTCCAACGCAGCCTCGACCTCCACCACATCATCACCCAACAACGGCCTAAAATAGGCAAGCTTGGCATTCTATCATCGTACACAACCAAACTAGTATGGATTCAAAGCTCTCTTAGCTGCGAATCCAACTGATTCAACGACATAATTTATCGTCGCCTAAATCTCTAGGGAAAATTAAGGGAAGAAGGTGCCTAGTTTAAAAAACTTTTACCATAACGAGAAAAGAGGGAAAGCGAATAAAATGAGAGTGTTGTGAGGGGTTTAGTTTATAAATTAGTTTATGGTACATCGCTACACAATATCACATTCGCGTACGAACCTCGAATGATAGAAATAAAAATAAAATTGTGTACAACAGTGCGACACGATTCCAAAACAACAATAAATATACATGTTAACTTATTCTATGAAATTTCAAAAATACCATCGTCTGTCGAAGTATACGTCAAATTAAAATTTAAATATTTTCCAAATTAAAAATTAAGGAAAAATCCCATAAATTCATTTTAAAATATGCCATTAAGAATGAAGTATTTTCACTAATAATTGATTTTTTTATATATTCGTACTATTTATTATTGTAAATAAATTTACAAAATGAGTTCACCATCATTGTTTATTAATTAAAAAGAGTTAAATAACTTTATTAAATCCATTTAATTCACCATTCAATTATTTAAATAATCCCTATATTTGAATATAAGTTATTTATATTTTTTAGGATGTTACACGAACCGTGTGTTATTATATTAAGTTTGGGCCATTTGGCCAAGGTTCAGATTATTAGAGAATAATGTCAGAGAAAAATGTGCACCGGTTAGGCCCACTGGTCTACCGTTTGGGTTGTTTTCCAGTTTTTCCTGAGTTTGAGATTTTGGGCATTTCAACCTCGTTTTCAATTCTAATCGCCACCGCCTCATTTCAGATCAAGTTATAACGTCCCTAGGCCCTAGTTTTAGATTTCTAAGTCCAAATATATCGATTATTTCACAAATTTAGGTATTATACTTCATATTTCGATAAATTTATTTACACCTAGTTTCTAATACTTTTAATCAAACCAAATCTCTCCCAACCATGTTAACTTCATAATCATGTGTAAATATATAAATTACTACACTAGGTATAGCTTACAAATTATCCTATAATGTCAAGGTTGCATTATATAAATATATTTAAGTGAAGATCACTCACAACATGGCCAACTCCAGTCTAATTCCTTGCTATTTATGGTTACTGCTATTCATACCTTTGAATTTCTACCTCCAATTCGCTACTGGGTCATAGCCTAATCCAATAGCTTTGCGTTGCTTTTGGTTTCGTTGAATTCGGTTGAGAATTAAGTGAATTATCTTGAGTTTCAATAAAGTGGTTTTTCTGTAGACATGAAGGAGAGGAAAAGAAGTATGTAGTGGTTTCTAAAATGAGTTGGGAGTATGTACCTCACTTTTTATCTAAGGAGGGAAAATTTCCAACCGTCAACTCAAATTCAAATTCAAACTTAACCCGTTTAGCGTCCCTTCGACCCGATCACCTTATCTGTAATTCTATCATATAAACTCCAAATGGAACAAACAAAAATACCGCACGACTCAAAAAAATAAGACGGTCGCAATGGCACTGGTTTTGTCATTAAATTCCACCATTTGTAAAATTACCATTTTGCCCCTCCTTTATAATTATTTAATTTAATTAATCTAATAAATCCAAAAAAATTCACGATTTTACGATTTAAATATTTTATTAAAATTATACAAGTTTTCAGGGTATTACATGAATTGTGGTGCGGAACTCTTGAAAAATAAAAAAAAAGAGGAACAAAAGAAAGATGGACAAGCTTACCTTCACACGATCAATCCATCATTCCTCGCTTCTGCTAATTGTTCCTCTCACTGAATCACATTCTGAGCTCGTTTTGCTACACATATTCCGCGACACCGATCATTGTTTCTTTAGACCATCGTATTTTAGTGAACTTGATCATCCGTTATTAGTATTTCATTTGGAATAATCGCCAAATCCTCATTCAGTGTTGCTGCAATTTTCTTATGAATGTCATTTTTTTATTTCCAACTGCTTGGTAAGCACCATTGACGCAACACAAGAATTCTATTATGGCTTTTTCAGACCAATTCTTAGGAGTTTGACGGAATTTTTCGGACCAGTTTTGACCATTTTATAGCTAAAAAAACTAAAAAAATAATAAAAAAATATGGAAACCAAATAGAAATGAGATTGAGATGAATGTAACATAAATTACCTCAAAACTTAATTGCCTTCTGAAGATATTTAGGTTAACTTTTCAGAATTTTAGGTTAATGTTGGCATGGAGGAGGAAGAAAGAATGGTAGTAAATGCATAGGGGTTAACATTTTGAATGTTATGCTAACCATTGGGATTAAGCCTTTGACATCCAACACGTTTGATGCCAATCGTTCAATTTCAACAATTAAGCCAAATGCATCAAATACGTGGGCCCCATGCTTGACGTGTCCAATGCGACGCCAATTCAAACTAAGTAAAAAAATTGCTGCAAATGGTAGCCAAGACTTTTTATTTTTACTATTTTGTAAATTCAAGGATTATTTAGTGGTTTCCTAGGCCCATCAATGGATACCTTCAGCTGTGGATAATATAATGTCATCTCTACATGTGCATCTAAAATCATTTTCAGATATCAGATATCTATATTCATGAATACAGACAGATATAGAATATATATCCTATCCACTAATGATAATGATTGATAAATCTAAAAACAAAAAATGAAAAGTTTAGTGTAACATAACTTTTTTCAGTTCCATTAATTATAAAAGTACGGATATTAAACAAATATGATGATAATAAACAATTTTTAGCTGTTAATATGCATTACATGCATACAATATAATCGATTAACTTAATAAAACAATAAATACTTAACATTCATTGTACTAAAATACACATAACGTAAAATTATATTTTAACGAAAATCAAATGGATAATTTTCGGATGCGAATGCATTCATATCCATATCCGTAACCATTTTTTCAGATATCGAATGTTTATCCCCTTTTCTTGATATGGATGCAAATATATTTCAGATTATTTGGATATCCTTTGATAGACATAACCATTCCATTCATCATTACACAAAATTCTGTGTTTAAAAAAAATCGATAAAACCCAACTCTGCTTAAACTTCACTATGTTTCAAATTAAAATTTTGACCATCAAAGAAGCACAATGGAGAAGAAGCAGCTAATGGAGGAAGTGGCTTTTCTCTAATTGTTCTCTTAATTTAGATTTCTAAGATTTAACCTTTTAAAAGCGCTAATGAGTTCGACGGTCGAAGGAGGAAGAAGCAGAAATTTGAGTTAGCGAAATGTACTTCGATCGTCAACTACCAAAGTTTACTTCAACAATCAACGAATGAAGTCATCTTCGGTTGTTCACTAACAAAGTAAACTTCGACAGTTCACTACCAAAGTAAAATTCCGATGCCTCTTGTCTTCCATGGTACACTATTGAAATTGTCTCTAATAAAATTATAGAAATAGATGCATCGAATTGCACGATAAATGGGTAATTCCAAAATAATTGTCATTTTTCACATTATGCATTAGAACTTTTGAATGTGTTAGTGTTGGTGTAGTTTTTTGCTACAACAACACCCCAATGCTTAGAAGGTAGTTCGAAAATAATAAATGGAGTCACAAAATTTGAGATAAATCTAAGACTTAATAGCTGAAATGTCGGTTGTAAAAGTAGCAAGTAAAAACTGTAATAAGTAGTAAAGACAATAATTTTATAGTGGTTCAGAATTAACCCTACGTCGATTGTTGGTCAATACTTTATAATGAACTTAGAGGGAGGGTGAGGGAGAACTGATATAGTTTTGGCCACTAATTTTTATTCTTGTACAAAGCTTGAATTGAAAGTTTTTTTGTGACGACCCGCGTTATTTAAAGTGATAAATGAAGAGAAAATATAATCAGTAAATCTAAATGACCTTATTTTGAGCTAAAAATTTGTACGAATGTAAATTTTAATATTTTTGAATTTTAGGCAAACTTGGATAACTTTTTGAGATCGCAACCTTGGTTGGAGAGGTGAATTAGGACATCATTCTTGTTTCAAATGAAAGACCATATTGATTCCCTAGCCACAGGTTGTCATATAGCAATTTGCTCATTCTTTAAAAGTTATGACATTTTAAGTTTCCAACCTGTAAGTGTCAGTATTTGGTAGGTAATTAATTAAGCTCCACTGCCCATTTCAATACTAGCCACCTTAATTAGGTTTTACAGTAAAAAAATATCATTCTTATCATTACCAACACATTTCCTAACTATATGCTCCATTATAATACTTTAAAATCAAATAAAATTAACACCTTTTGAAGAGAAATGAGTATATTTATGATAAACTATAATTGTGACATACAGCAATCATCAAATCGACTTGTTTGGACTAAATTAGAGTTTTTGAACGGGATTTGTTTAGTGATCTAGAAGATTTTTAGAGAAATAAAGCTTATATTTGGTGAGTTTTTCATAATCCCTTATGAGTATATGTATGTTTTATGTTTTAAACTACTTTGGATCCCTTCTTAAACTAAGATACATTATCACTCTTCGTTGTCCATATTTTTAAATAGTTTTAATTGATGTTTCGATGATTTGAATGGATTAGAATATATGTTGAGGTTATATATACTTGTATATTCAATTTAGGTGCTGGTTGAATTGTTTGAATGACTTAATATACTTGATTTTGTGTTGCTTGTATGTTTGTATCGCATATATATGCTTGAATGATTAGTTAACATATGGATGCTCAATTTAAAGTGGGAAAATCTAGAAAAGAGAAAGTGTGGCATGTATAAAGTAGAGAATGTCCAAAAAAAATTAAAGTTTTGGCAAAAATCTAGAAACTTGGAGCAAGCCCCAAAGCAAGTTTCAAAGTAGGGGCATGACAGACCCAGAGCAAACTCTAGGTTATGCTTAGTGGATGACCCAAAGCATGCTTTGGGTTAGAGGAATGCAAGACCCGAAGCATGTTTGGGTATCCATAAAAAATAAGAAGAGAAAAATGAATCGTGAATATGGCCCAGTGTTGAACCATAGCTTGCTTCGAGTTGGTACATAGTTTAGCATAGGGTTAACCCAGTGTCGAACCAAATTATACCCCAAATCATGGCTTGGGGAAAAGTGCATCCCTGGCTCAGAGCACACTCTGGGTCATAGCTTCAGATACCAAAAGCAAACCTCGGGTCATCTCAATGCTAAACAGAATTTTTGCAAGCCATGACTTCTTCGTTCTAAATCCAAATTCGATGCAAATTGGACCATTGAACCAAAAATTCAACGCCTGCATCTTTGAAATGTTTGATTGCATTTTGATAACTTGGATTTTTGGGCCGATAGAGTAGAGAGTGCAGGTCCACATGGGAAAAAGTAGCACTATCAGGCCAATGGACATGATATGGACTGATGAGAAGTTAGAATGTTCAGGTAGAAGCTATGCATGTAGATAAGAGTGTTTGGCCTTAGGCTGGCGTGCCAGTGGAGTTTTGAACATACATATGTATCAAGAGAGCGTTGATGAAATTGTAGCTACCAAGAGAGAGATTATGATACACACAAGCCTCATATTGTACAATCGTAGTCCAGTTTCATAGGGCATGATTCTTATAGGTGGATGGTGTGAGACCTTTAGAGTGATAGATTTAAGCGTGTGAACTATGGAAAATTATGTAATTTGATTATATAACTTAACTTTTATAGAGAATCTTGTTCAAAATCAAGTACACTTCTGGTTTTAGTTTTCTAATTGTATGTAATATTATATTGAATATAAGTAATGTTTTATATACATAAATACATATTAGTAGAAAATCCTTAGGTATGGTATTTTATCGGTTGCAATTGCGAATGGTTTGCACATAAGTATTGAATCACTATTTAAATACTTATTTCATAAATGTTTTCAGTTAAGATGTATCAAGAAAATAATATCGATACGTCCATTGAGAATAGTGTACATAATGCTCTCGATACGATGGACGGTGAATTACTCATGACTGTTAGGGGCACTAAGTGGTTACTTATGTTTATTTGGAACAAATACAGAATGACTCGGTAAGAGTCTTCTGTATGTTAATGCAACTAAATAAAAATAGAAGATCTCACTGTAATGATGTGTAGTAATTTTAGACTTAGGGTACTGTGTATCTTTGGTTACTAGGTTATACTTTGATTATGGTTAATAACATGACATAACGATTATGTTATAACAATTGTTAGGTAAATGTGGAACTGCTTGAAGTAAGACACTACTCAAGTGAGGATTCGTCTCATTTGTTGTAGAAGGTTAGGATCACTGTAATTGATAGTCAACTTAATGTCAAAATATCTAGCTAGAGTAAATCAGTTAATCGATAAATCTAATTAGATTGAACTAAAGACTTTAATATAGTCTATGTAATTAATTAGCATATTTATAAAGTTTTTGACCATTGATCAAACTTTGGATATCTTAGTGGTACAATGATGACCTATGCAGTTAAAGCCCCACTGAATCCCCGCTATAGCGCATAGCGCTCTTCGATCATTATGGTTTTCAATATAGCGCTACTAAATAATAGATCCACTTTAATCCCCGCTATTCAACGCTACACCCATTAAATCAAGACTTTTTAGCACCCTTTTTAGGAACACTAATATAAAAATGTTGATTTGACTAGTTCTCTTTTGAATCAAATCAACAAAGTTAGGGTAAAGACCCAATTTTAAGGCATAAGTGCTCGAAATAATTTACAGATCTATTGTAGTCATTAAACATGGACTACATAAATTATGATATTCTTCGGTTTTGTCATATAAGTTTAAGCAATATTTATTTTTTCTATACAAATGATGTGAGAATGATAATAAATTAACTTTAAATATTTGGTTTTATATTTAATGAAGCTTTTTGCACTTTCATTATCTCCTCGATTTATCCCCGCTATAACTTTTTGCACCTTCACCACTAAATGCTTTAACTACATAGGAGACGACGAAAAGAATAAAATATCAATATAAGGTGTAACATAATAAAGATTAGAGATCATATTTCACCTTAATGATCTATAAGCGACTGAATATGTTCTTGGAACTAGGCCGGTTTACAACGGATGGAAAGGGTGGATTTAAAAGAAAATTCCTATTTGGATTATTGTAGGCCTATGAAATATAATGGGTTATACTAGATCCAAACTAGTTAATTTAAATAAAATCCAATTTTATTTAATTTTCTCATTTATTTATTTAATTAATTTAATCAAAATTAATTTGCATAATATTTATGAGTATACCATTATATACTCATGTGTATATAATGTGCATCTGTTATATAATAATGTGTACCTAGTCAATGATACATATGTGGGTGTTGAGAATTGCATCTACACTATATAAATTGCTATTCATATGCACATTGGTTGTGTAGAACCCCCATCTCTATACCCATAATATCCAAGAGTACTACAGTGTAATGTTGTCGAATAATACAGAGAATAAGGCGATATGGGGTACACACGTGAATATTCCCTTTGGAAAACACTAGTATGTATTTAAACATCGAATAAATAACTCACCTGTACGTATACAGTATTAGCATAAAGTAGTAAACATGTGTGCCTCAAAGATAGAATAATACACAATATACAGGAAATATTAGGGATCATAGAGTCAATCGTAGCGATACTGTATAATATACAATATACAAAATGTACACAATAATATACACACAGGGGAATATACAATACAGAATAATAATCCACAATATTGAATATCTAGTCCTCCTAATACCCAAATATATCGCTCAATCTCAATAAATAAAATATCCACAATACCAATTTAAATAATCATCCATAAACCAAAATATAGTAATGGCAACACAAGCCAAAGGAATATATAATTGGTGTCACACACCTATAATGAATAATCGACGATGCACGACTAAGATATATAATTGGCAACATATGCCAATAAATAGTAGTTGGCGAAAAACGCTAAAGAAGGATAAGGGAATTTACTATTTCCTGTATGTAGTCTCAGAAAGGAACATAAATAGTATCTTCCACAAACACCAGTGTAACAACCCTAATTTTAGTTTAACATTATTCAAGATATTTAATTGGATAGATTAAATAGAATGATGTAAATGGTTAAGGAGAATGAGAATTGGTTATTAACAAAGGTCGTGCCTTAATGAATCAAGTAATAAGATTGTTTTAAAAGCTTAACATATAAGAGAATATATGAGATATGCAAAATAGGTAGATCCAACTTCCACTCCATAAACCTCTCACCCTCATATTCATTCTTATTTTTCATAACATCAAAACAATCAAAAAGAAGAAAAGAGGACGCCCATTAATCAAGCTAGGTAGCATGAAATCAAAGGGATTCAAAGAGAAGGAGCTTAGGGAAACTAAAGCAATATCAAATCTCAAACTCCAACATCAATTTTAAGGTGAACAATACATGAACCATCTTGTTTGCTTGTTATAAAAATTCAGTTATGGATAGTTCTCAAATGATTGTTGTTTGTTTTGCCAAGATATGATAGTATAATCATTGTTTGGATAGGATAATGGTTAGCAGAATTTTTATAAAATTATTAAAGTAGGTTTTAAGGGTAAAATCTAAGTTTTTAGTCTCCAAATGATTTGAATTTTTGATATTTTGTGTTACATGATATTATGGAGAAAAAATTTTAATTTCATAATTTTTCAAATTAACTTGAATATTTTATGAATTTCCTAAAGTAGAAATTGGGCTTATTTGGGATTTTAATTATTTAAAATAATTAAATATGGCTTTTAGCCTCGAAAATTTTATATTGTAAAGAAAATAATAATTCTGAATTTTTTATGTATATTTGTGATTTTTTCCCAAGTTTATATGATATATTATGAATTTATTATGCTAGATAAGCATTTAATTCATAATTAATTAAAGATATTGATTAATTAAAGTTGGAAAATGTTTTGGAACTTGAAAAATATATGCGGAGATTTTCAGTAAAGAAATGGTTAAAGTATTGTTTTATCCAATAGGAATTGGACAAGAAATTGGATTTGGTGAAAAGTTTATGCTTTTATTATTAATAAATCGGTTTTCTTAATAATTACGGTAATGCCATTCTGCATGTATACTCTTCGAGCCTATAGAAGCGCCGCATCCATGAGTGTTGATGTCAAAGTTAAAGGAAGCATATGATAATTACTTTGGTAGCTATGGAATGTTTTCAAATAGGACGAAGTCAACCTCGTTTACAACTTAGGATCGGTGGCATTGGCATTCCGTGATTCATCTACAAATGAAGCCGCATCTCTTCACCCATGTTTTGACTTCTCACTTATATGTATTAGCGGCATAATAGCCGAAGCAAGTTGAATATAGAAGTTGTTTAATGATGTCGATGGTCTTGATGCCGCTATTCATTAATGTCCACGACCTTATATACCTAGGGTTATATATTTTAGGGGGTCGACAACGATGTAGTTCTCCATCGACGACGCACTTCTTCCTTTTAGTGCCGAAGAGGATTTATTTTTATTTAATTTGAAATTTTTAAAGAGGCGTAGCGGCCCATGTTCGAGAGGGTCGATGACCCTATGTTTTCAACAGTTAGCCAATTGTTTTGTAATATTTTAAGGTTTTGTTTTAAAAAGGTGGATAGCCTATATTGTAAGAGGGTCGACAACCCTATTTTCGACATAAAGTCTATACTTAAAAGAAATTTAAACTTGTCTTCGACCTTGGATAGAGATCAACTTGTTTTAATACTGCATGTGTTATATTCTATTTCATTAAAGGCGGAGATCCTTAATCCTTCTTGTCCTCAGTGTTACTGACGTCGATATTGATCTATCTTAAACTATCTAATGGCGGCAAACCATATGACTTATGATTTTGACTTTAAAACTTTAGGGATACCAATGTATATCCTAATGGGTTCGACATAGATCATTTGGGGCAATGTATGTCACTTTGAAATGTTATAACCTTAAGGCGAGGCAACCTAATTGGGGACACCAATATACATAGGTTATACATGTGGGTAATATGAATTAAATGGTTAAATGATGGGTTCAAAATCATCCTAGAAAAACTATGGGATGTGAGATGGATAGTCTACATCATGCTGGAGAGGGGTAGTCTCTACAAGGTTAATAAAGGGTTCATAATTATCCTAGGAAAACTATGAATGTGTCATGGATAGTCCACATTAATTTTAAAAGAATCAATATATGTGTGATGGATAGTCCACATAATTTTGTTAATGAAATCTTGGGTGATGGGTAGTCAACTTAGTAGGGGATGGGTAATCTAAAGAATTAATATATGTGAGACGGGCAGTCCACATAAATGTAAGACAGATAGTCAATGGAAACATAGATGGGTAGTCTAATAACTTGGGATGGGTGATCTAGTGTTTATTACATGGTTTCATATCAGTATATTATTATGTTATAACCATTGTGAACGTAGGTACATTGTATATGGTTGAGATGTTTTGATTAAGATACTAGAGAGGGGGAAATCCGTTCCGCTCAGCGGCATGATCTCACTAGATATCTATGTGCTTCAAGATGTTAGGTTATTATTCACACCAAACTGTTGTCTGACCCGAAGTATTTTTTCCCTTAAACTCTCGGGTACTCATTTCAGTAGGTCAGGAGTAAGGGTTTTTAGGTTTTCAGTTAAATGAATAAGCTTTTGGAGACATACAGGAGGTAATCTTGCTATTAGGAGCTTTATCTAATTCCGCTCTATTGTTTGGTTTTGTCTGTATGGATGTAGTGGCAAGTTATATAATTACTAAGTTTTATACTCTGATCAACCAAGGGGGCATCTTCATATGTTGTGAAAGTCTACAGGGTGGATCGTGTAGTGTATATGCAAGTATATGTGACAAAATATATGATGCAACTAAAATAATATTAATCTAAGTAAATATAGAATAAGCACACCAGAATTTTATACTGGTTCGAACCTCCCGTCCTACGTCCAGTCCCGAAGCTCCCCTTCAGAATTCGACTATAAAAAACCCTCGCTTCGCCCGGAGGAATAGGGTTGGTTACAATGAGTTTTCTTGTCAAATGTGTGTTCTAATATAACACGGATGTTGACTAATTAGTACAATTGCTTCCAATATATTTCTAAGGAATATTGTCTATGAAGAGCTGAGTATATGGAAGAGTGAATACAGGTAAAGATTGCTAGAGTGTAGAGATCAAGAATATAGAATATAGAGTTAGAAAGCGTAAGTAAGTGAAGTAATTTTCTCTTGATTCTTGATGCTATATATAGTTGTAGATAGGTATCTTGAGTAGTTACATTCATTAATGAATGCTCTATAGTTGCTTCTGTTGATGATGAAGAGTTGCGGCGAAGAGAAGCGGAGATGTCCATTCGTATGTGGCAGTTGAAATTCATTTTTGAAGTTCGAGTTTGAATCCAGACGTCTGGTATTTGTTTCAGACGTCTGATACTATATTTTTTTTGAATATAGTAGAAGATCAGACGTCTGAGTGCTATTACCAGACGTCTGGTTTAGCCTGATAGTTGTTCCAGAGGACTATTTCAAACGTCTGCCTTGTGCACCCAGACGTCTGATATGGTGCATGTCAGTTTTTGTGCATTCTTTCTTTTGCTTCTTTGTACCTATCGACTTGTAGTCTCTTGTAGTGTCCTTTGAGCCTCGTTCTTGTCTTTATAGTGATGTTGTTCTAGCAAGTACCTGTATATATAAATATATATGTATATTCGATTTCCATTGTATAGCTGTTATCATCGAAACCATAGATTGAATTTCTTAACATGTTGCTCTTGGATTATTTTTTAATAATTATATTTTCTCTGAACATGAAATCGCAAATGAGGTTATGTAGGGAATATAGAATCATATTTTGGAATGAATGTAAAAGTTATTTCTGAATTGTGTTTGAAATTTTTTCATATTCATGTACTCCTGATTATTGATATGATTAACATAGCCGCGTTTTTTCATCGAGAATTAATAACCATGGATGACTGCAGCATCCACAACGGTTAGTTTTAGGCCTCGGAATGGGGGATGTTACAAGTTGGTATCAGAGCATAGGTTTATGTAAAACTAAAAAAATAAAAGATTTTTGAAAAATAATCCTAATGAATCAGAGAATTAGACTGGGCTCTTGAGATAACGCTATAGTAATGTACTTGTATTTGCTATATATAAGTATGTATTCTCCCCTCTCTCTTAGACCATTCTTTTGTGTCTTACTAATGCTTGTATGTAGATTTACGAGAAAGAAAGATATGGACGAGGGAAACGGAAGAGTGAATCTAGGTGGCGGAAGGACCATGACAAATGAGAATGCTCGACCCATCACTAGAAGGAATCTGGGTCGACGGGCAAATGCTAATCAAAATGCAAATGCTAATGTAGGTACTGCGAACCTACTAGTAGATATGGGGGGAATGTATCAGTTCTTCGTCAATCTGATGCAAGCTGCAACAGTTGTAGGAGTAGTTGGAACGGATGCTACTAATGAAGGAGGAGTCAATCCCATGGTGCCAGCTGGTAATAACTATGCTAAGCTGAGTCGAGATACACTAGTCTAGGTGGGAAGCCTTTTCTAGAGACTGAGGATGCAATAGAAGTGGAGAACTAGCTGTTAGACTGAAAGGATTTTTACTAATTTGGGTCTGAAATTTGAGCGGAAAAGGAGGTTGGTTTCGAAACAGTTGTAGGGAGCCACTTTGTTTTGGTGGAACAAGGTGACCATAGGGTTACCCGAAGAGGAATTGACTTGGGCAGAATTTCGAAGGAGATTCAAAGAGAGGTATTTTTCTGAAGTAGCCAAGTCATCCTTGCTTAGGAAGTTTACGGAGTTGGACTAGGGAGAAATGTCAATGTTGGAATACTCTGCCCAGTTCGATGAGCTGTCCAGATATGGGTATGCCACTATTGACACCGTTATCAAGAGGAACGAGAAGTTTATCTGGGGTTGAGGCCGGAGATTACCAGTGCAACTATGCCACATCTCCGGGACCCATTGAATATAGCAGTAGATATAGCAATCATGAACGAGAAGATGCTTTCTACTTTCGAAAAGGAGAAGCCAGTTGGAACCCAGAGTTCTCAGAATAAGAAAAGGAAGTTCTTTAAGGGAAATGGAGCTCAGAAGGTTGGAGCTACTAAGAAAGGAAGGCAAATATCATTTGTTATAAGTGTCATAAGAAAGGCCACGATGCAAATGAATGTCGATCAGGTGATGGCAAGATGGTTTTGGGCAAGTAGAATGTGAAGTGCTTTAATTGCGGCCAAGTAGGGCATTATAAGAACAAATGTATAGAAGCGACCAAGGGTAACAAAGAAAATGTGTTTGCTTTGGAGCCATCTACATTAAGATCAATAGCATCTTAAAAGGGAAAAATATGTAGTGGAAGGAACGCTTTTAATCCATAGCATACTAGTTAGGGTACTGTTTAATACCGGTGCATTGCATTCATTTATATCTCGTTGTTTGGTAGATAAGTTATGTTTTAAACCATCATACCTTATTACTTCTTCAAGGGTAGCTAATCGAATAGGAGGGTACACAACTATAGGGATGAGATGTGACCATCTAGAGTTTGGGTTGCTAGGTTATACTTTTTTCTATAGTTTGTACGTGTTTGATTTTGCAGGTTTCGAGATTATTTTAGGTTTGGATTGGTTGAGCAAATCTGATGCTAGGATATTTTGCTGAGATAGGAAAATATTAGTTAGACACTCTGATAGTAGTGATCGGATTATACACTTAATGGATAACTCGAGTGAAAATATTTGTACTTTGTTGGGAGCAATGGAAGTAGAAGACGAAGTGAATCGGGTTTTGGTTGCAAGGGAATTTGTAGATGTTTTTGAGACGGTTACAGGACTACCACCAAAACGAGCTATTGAGTTAGAATAGATCTTGTACCTAGAGCTCTTCTGTAAGTAGACCACCTACTAGGATAATGCCTACCGAGATAAAGGATTTAAAAGTGCAGCTAGTGGACTTAGAAGGAAAGAGTTCTATTAGACCAAGCAGTTTGCCTTGGGGAGCGACCGTGGTATTTGTGAAGAAACCAGATCCATCGTTAAGATTGTACATTGATTATCGTAATTTGAATGAGAAGACGATAAAGAATCGATATCCATTGCCAAGAATTGATGATTTATTTAATCAGTTGAGTGGAGCCAAAGTATTTTCCTAGTTTGATTTGGCAATAGGGTTCCATCAATTGAGGGTGGCGGATGGCATTTTGAATGAGGTATGGTTCGTACGAATGGTTAGTGATGCCATTCAGATTAACTAATGCGCCAGCTTTCTTTGTGGATTTGATGAACTAGATTTTTTGAGAGCACTTGGATAGGTTCGTATTGGTATTCATTGATGACATTCTGATATATTCTAAGGATGAAAGAGATCATGAGATTCATCTTAGAATAGTGCATGAGACTTTGAGGCAGCATCAACTTAAAGTGAAGTTTTCAAATTTTCATTTCTAGAAGAAGGAAGTGAAATTTCTTAATCATGTAGTTTCAAAGAAAGGGTTGTTAGTCGATCCAGCTAAGATCGAAGTTGTTTACAGTTGGAAAAGACCCGAGATGGTGACCGAGACAAGGAATTTTCTTGGACTGGCTGGCTATTACTGGAGATTCATCAAGGATTTCTCACAGATAGCAGCACCCCTGACTAGAATAACCAAAAAGGACGTGATGTTTATTTAATCTTATAAATGTGACGAAGCATTCCTTAAGTTAAAGCATTTGTTGACCAATGTGCTAGTGTTGTTATTCCAGATGGGAATCAGGATTTGGGGGTGTATACGAATGCATGTGGAATAGGATTAGGAGCTGTATTTATGTAGAGGGGTAAAGTGATTACCTACACTTCTCGGTAGCTTAGACCACATGAAGTTTGATATTCGACTCATGATTTGGAGTTAGCAGAGGTGATTTTTGCATTGAAAGCATGGAGACACTACCTCTTAAGAGAATGATTCGAGTTGTATATGGATCACAAGTATTTGAGGTATTCATTCTTTCAGAAAGAGTTGAATGTGAGACATCAGATGTGGTTGGATTTTTTAGCAGCTTATGATTTTGGTATTGAGTATACACCAAGGAAAGAAAATAAAGTTGCAAATGCACTTAGCTGGAGACATCAAAATGTGGTGTTAGTTATGTTGGCTAAATGGAAGGATTTAGAAGCATTGATTACTTGTAGTGTACAGTTAAGATCGACTCCTAGTTCAAGACAAGGTGCAATCATGTTATCTTGCTTAGAAGCTCGACCAATGTTGATCGAAAGGATTGCTTTTAAGAAGAGAGTTGATCCATTGCTAGCCGAAAGGATTAGAAGATTGGAAAGTGGAAGCAAGATCGATAATCTAAAAGATTTTAGTCCTGACCAAAGAGGATGGTTAAGAAAGAAGGGACGGTTATGTGTTCTGGATGTTGGAAACCTAAGGAGGGAATTTCTTAGGGACTATCTTCGATCGAAATTCACGATTCATCTTGGGGGAACCAAGATGTATCAGGATATGAAGAGAAGTTTATTTTGGGAAGGCATGAAGAGGGTTGTAGGATTATGGGTGAAGCAATGTGAAAATTGCTAGCAAGTGAAAGCCGAACACCAAAAGCCAAGTGGTTTGCTCCAGCCTTTAGATATACCAGGTATGAAATGGGATTTGATATCCATGCATTTTATTGATAGGTTGCCAAGGTAAAATAAGGAAAATGAAAGTATATGGGTCATACTGGATATAGTGACAAAGAGTGCACATTTTATTCCCGTTAAGTCAACCAGGACGGCACCTGTATTGGTTAAGTTGTTTATGAGGAATATTGTTAGACTGCATGAGATTCCTAGTAGTATAGTTAGTGATAGAGATGCTTTGTTCACTAGTGAATTCTGGAAGTGTCTACATAAGGTATTAGGTACCAACCTTAAGATGAGTACCGCTTATCACCCACAAACCAATGGGCAGATAGAGAGAGTCAATAAGGTACTTGAAGATTTGTTGAGAGATAATGTACTAGATTATGGTGGGTCGTGGGAAGACCATTTGCACTTGGTTGAGTTTTCCGATAATAATAGTTATCGAACTAGTATAGGAATGACAACTTTCGAAGCTTTGTATGGAAGGCCATGCAAATCACCTATATATTGATTATAGACAGAGATAGATTGGTCCTTGATCCAGATATGGTAAGAGATGCCACAGAGAAGATGGAGTTAATCTGAGGTAGGATGAGAGAAGCTCAGTCTAGACAGAAAAGTTACGCATAAAGATTTAGAGTTCTTAGTTGGAGATCGCGTTTTCATTAAGGTATCACTAATAAAGTGTGTGGTGCGATTTAGAAAGTCAAGGAAACTGGCGCTGAGATATGTTGGACCATTCTCTATTGTAGAAAGGATCGAGAAACTCACGTATTGAGTAGAGTTACCTAGTAGTTTGGTAGGTGTCCATAATGTGTTTCATGTTTCTCATCTTAGGAAGTATGTGCATAATCCAACAACTATTATTGCTCTGACTGCATTGGAAGATTTATTGGCAGAACTGGATCTAACTTTTGTGAGATAACCAATTCGAGTTTAGCAAGAGATGAGAAGAAGTTAAGGAACAAGATAGTCAGATTAGCGAAAGTCCCGTAGAGAGACAACAAGAAAGACTGTACTTGGGAGACAGATGACAGGATTAGGGATACTTATCATGAGCTGTTATGATGGTATGTTTTATAATTATTGTATATAGACTTTATAGCTAGTAGGATATACTAGCATTGTTTGCATGTTTAATGTGCTTGTTGTGTAGTTCTTACTAAATTTCGAGGACGAAATTCTTTAAGGAGGGAGGCCTGTAGCACCCCTAATTTTAGTTTAACATTATTCAGAATATTTAATTAGAATGATTAGATACAATAATGTAAATGGCTAAGGAGAATGAGAATTGGTTATTAACAAAGGTCGTGTCTTAATGAATTAAGTAATAACATTGTTTTAAAAGCTTAACATATAAGAGAATATATGAGAGGGGCAAGATAGGTAGATCCAACTTTCACTCCTTAAACCCTATCCTCCTCATATCCATTCTTATTTTTCATAACATCAAAAAGAAGAAAAGAGGCTGGCCATTAATCAAGCTAGGAAGTACGAAATCAGGGGGATTTAAAGAGAAGGAGCTTGGGGAAACTAAAGCAATATCAAATCTCAAACTCCAACATCAATGTTAATGTGAATAATACATGAACCATCTTGTTTACTTGTTTTAAAAATTCGATTATATATAGTACCCAAATGATTATTGTTTGTTTTGCTAGGATATTGTAGTATAATCATTGTTGGATAGGATAATGATTTATGGAATTTTTATGAAATTATTTAAATAAGATTTTAGGATAAAACCAAGGTTTTAGTCTCCAAATGATTTGAATTTTTGATATGACGTATAAAATGATATTATGGAAATGGGTTTAAATTTCATAATTCTTCAAATTAAATTGAATATTTTATGAATTTCCTAAGGTGGAAATTAGGTTTATTGTGGATTTTAATTATTTAAAATAATTATATATGGTTTTTGGCCCTGAAATTTTTATATGGTAAAGAAAAAAATATATCTGAATTTCTATGAATTTTTGGGAGTTTTTCCAAGTGAATATGATATATTATGAATTTATTATGCTAGATAAGCATTTAAATTAATAATTAATTAAGGATATTGATTAATTAAAGTTGGAAAATGTTTTCGAACTTGAAAAATGCATGCGGCAGATTTTCAGTAAAGCAATGGTTAAAATATTGTTTTATACAATAGGAATTGGACAAGAAATTGGATTTGGTGAAAAGTTTATGCTTTTATTAGTAATAAAGAAGTATTCTTGATAATTATGATAATGACATGCCACATGTATACTCTTCAAGCCTATAGAAATGCTGCATCCATGAGTGTCGACGTCGAAGTGAAAGGACGCATAGGATAATTACTTCGGTAGCTATGGAATGTCTCCAAATAGGACGAAGTCGACCTCATTGACAACTTAGGATCGGTGGCATTGGCACTCTATGATTCATCTATAAATGAAGCCGCATATCTTTACCCATGATTTGACTTTGCACTTATATATATTAGCGGCGTAATAGCCAAATCAAGTTGGGTATAGAAGTTGTTTAACGATGCCGATGATCTGGATGCCGCTATTCATTAGTGTCTACGACCTTATATACCCAGGGTTTTATATTGTAAGGGGTCGGCAATGATGCAGTGCAGCATCGACGCCGCACTTCTTCCTTTTAATGTCGAAGAGGGTTTGTTTTTGTTTAAATTACAACTATTTTAAAGAGGTGAAGCAGCCTATGTTCAAGAAGGTCGATGACCCTATGTTTACGGCAGTTAGCCAATTGTTTTGTAATATTCTAAGGTTTTGTTTTAAAAAGGTAGATAGCCTATGTTGTAAGAGGGTCGATAACCCTATTTTAGACATAAAGTCTACACTTAAAAGAACTCTAAGCTTGTCTTCGACCATGGATAGAGGTCGACATCTTTTGATACCGCATGTGTTATATTCTATTTCATTAAAGGTGAAGAGCCTTAATCCTTCTTATCAACAGTGTTATTGACATCGACATTGATCTATCTTAAACTATCTATTGGCAGCGAACCATATGACTTATGATTTTGAGTTTAAAACTTTAGGAGATCCAATGTATATCTTAATGAGTTCGACATAGATCATTTGGGGATACCAATGTATGTCACTTTAGAATGTTATAACTTTAAGGGGAGACAGCCTAATTGGGGACACCAACAGACAAAGATTAAATATATGGGTAACATGAATTAAATGGTTAAATGATGGGTTCATAGTCATCCTAGAAACACTATGGGATGTGAGATGGATAGTCCACATCATGCTGGAGAGGGATAATCTCTACAAGGTTAATGAATGGTTCATATTTATCTTAGGAAAACTATGGGATGTGTGATATATAGTCAACATCAATTTTAAAAGAATCAATATATATGAGATGGATAGTCTACATAATTTTGTTAATGAAACCATGGGTGATGGGTAGTCAACATGGTGGGGGGACGGGTAATCCAATGAATTAATATATGTGAGATGGGTAGTCTACATAAATGTAAGACGGATAGTCGCTGAAAACTTATATGGGTAATCTAATAACTTGGGATGGGTAATCCAGTGTTTATTACATGGTTGCATATCAATATATTATTATGTTATAACCATTGTGAATTCAGGTGCATAAGATATGGTTGAGATGTTTTGGTTAAGATATTAGGGAGGGGAAAACCCATTTCGCTCAGTGGCGTGTTCTCACTAGATATCTATTTGGTTCGAGATAACATGTTTTATTCATACTAGACTGTTGTCTGACCCAAAGTTTTTGTTTTCACCTTAAACTCTCAAGTACTCATTTGAGTAGGTCGGGAGTAAGGGTTTTCAAGTTTCCAGTTAGATGAATAAGCTTTCAGAAACATGCAAGAGGCAATCTAGCTATTAGGAGCTTTATCTAATTCCACTGCGTTGTTTGGTTTTGTCTGTATGAATGTTGTGGCAACTTACATAATTTCCAAGTGTTAGACTCTGATCAACCAAAGAGGAATCTTCAATGTCGCTGTTGGAGTATTTTGCAATAGTTATATTTTCTCTGAGCGTGGAATTGTGAATGGGGTTATGTAACGAATATGAAACCATATTTTTGGAATGAATGTAAAAGTTATTTCTGAATTATGTTTGAAAATTTTTCATATTCATGTGCTCCTGATTATTGATATGATTAACAGAGCCGCATTTTGTTGTCGAGAATTAATAACTATGGATGACTGCATTATTGGTAGCGGGTAGTTTTGGGTCTCGTAATAGGGGATGTTACAACCGAAACCAAACGGGAGACTAACAACACGTCTACCTGCTCTAGGAGCCTCACACGTGTCTGTCTGACACTACTCCCATGGTCATTGGTTACCTTTCCCTCGGTTAGTGATATTAACCACTACATGTCATACACACGCTACAGGACTATGCTCTGCATCAATCACAACCAGACACATTGCCCTTACAGGTAACTGACTACTAGCCGAGGTGACATAGGGGCAAACACACACAGCATATATGCCAATACATGACAAGAGGCCGACACATGGTCAAATATTTAAAATAGTGTTATGGATCCGGGGCGCGACCACCGCGATCAAGCCCGTAGGGTGGATACTGGCCAATCTGGTTCACTCTCGAAACAGAAAGGAAGTTGGACGAGATAGACAAACACATAGTGTTTGAACCAAAAAATGGCACAAACAGCCAAGAGATTGTGTAGAGAATAATAAGTGAAGAAAAATTAATTAAAAAGAGAAAGAAAAGAACACACAGTGTTTTATAGTGGTTCGGCTAATCTTGGCGTATGTTTACTTAGTGATTTTATTGCTTTGATTGCTGACTTGCAAAAATAAGTTCTTACGGATCGGTATAAATCCATGGATGATTATAAGAGATTAGAGTAAGAGAGCAAGAGAGCCAAAAAAGATCCTTAAAAATGAGCCTTCCCTCCCATTTATAGCTGTAGGAAGCCTAATATCTTGCCTCCATAATCTAGACACAGTTTTCCATGCCATAGACCACTTCTCTAGGAAATTAGATGGACACCTCATCAATATTCATGGATCGATACCGATCCACGGACTTGGGTCGATGCCAATCCATATGTTCTTCATATGGATTACTTTGAACTTCTTGTCCTAACTCGATTCATGGTTGGCTTCATGATTCTAAATTTATTTTACGCTATTATTAGCTAGTTTTTAAGTCCAAGTGATGGATCAGTGGAAGAATGGAGTTGCTGAGTTTGAGTGCTTATGGAGATATTTATTCTTAACGATACGACTATGACCATGGTTTTTACATTGAGTTGACTATAGTTGATCATAATACTAACCTTGTATAACTGAGGAGATGAATTCTCTATTGAATAGTGTTTCACTTCCAATCCTTCAAATCAAACCCAATTATAGTCGCTAATGGTCACCGTTCCATGATTCAACCATAACCAAAGTGGAGTATCCACATTGAAGCTCAACAGTATTCTCAAGCCGAGAAAACTGTGTAATATCGTCACTAAGAGATTTTTGGTTTGACCTAGTTGTTATTAACCACCAAAAAACTCTTGGGTGAGTCACTCCATAGTTGTCTAATAACTATCAGTACGTAACACCTTGGTGCCACCAATAGCTATGAGTAATACACTGTCTAATATTTTAAAGAGCATTACGTACTATGGTCTCAAAAGATGTATTAATATCCTTTCTCGAAACATCTTGACTAAGAATATTTGAAATAATATGTTATTTTATATCATGTACTTTTCTTACGATTACAACTCCTTATAATTATTATCGCATAACATATAATTTAGGGATTTCCTATTTAATATAATTTAAATTAGATAGTTAATTATATCATTATATAAAAAAGTATGTAATAGAAAATAAATATCTTTATTGAGAATAAGATCGGATATAGAGTTAGATATATGTAACAAATTGTAACGACTCACTTTTTCGACCCCAAATATAGATACTAATAAATCCACGGTATTCATGTGTCGAACATTCAAGTGCCAAAAAGAAGAATTGTTAGGGTGAAATAAAAGAAAAAGAAATAGAACAAGGAAGAAAGAATACAATATCAGAATCTCATAATGGAATAATAATATATAATATCAAAAGATAGTATAAACTGTCATTCTAAGATACAAAGTTTTTCAGAGTTACCATAATCAGCCTGGGCAATTATAACAACCTATCCTCACAAATGCTGATGATACAATACAAAAATGCAGGGGAAATAAGAATACTGCAGAAGGTAATCATCCAATTTCTCTCCCTAAGCTCCAAAGCATCCGTAGCTAAATCAACATACACAAGGCTGACCCGAGCATTATAGAAAAATAACACTTGGATCAATCTGGTACACCATCCTAAGAACCTCAAGAAATAAGAGTGATATATAATAGAACCGTTTTGAGACCGTACAGATTACCGCAACGGTTTTCCCCTCAAATGAAACCAACCATTCATTAAGTTTAACATATAGTGATATGATAGATAATGTCTAGTGTGTAGCAAATAAATCATATCAAATAACTACTATGTGAATGCCATAACAAAAATAGGTATACAATCAATACCGCTCAGGTACGTTCGTATATGGATTATTTTTCACGGAGACACCTCCAGTAAACTGAAGCGGGTTTCCATGACAAGGATCAAAAACTTCCTTCCGAGCATCATATATCTATAGGTAGGATATACTATAAGATAAACATAACTAACCCAATGATGAACTACGTGGTACCAAGTATCAACAACTCCTAGGCGTAACATATCAATAAGCATCCTCTATATATGGAGTTGATATACCCTCATAGGTAAGCTAAACCTAAGATTATGCATCCTTCTCTGGTTTTAGTCATTTCTGATGTCAAGGCTATGTTCGACATCTTTCACACGAGTCTTCATCACTCGAACAGCACATGAATTCCTAATTGGATTCCATCATCTCGAACAGATCACGAATCATTACATGGATTCGAGTATCTCGAACAGATCTCGAACCTCTACATAGGTTTCCTGCATAAGTCTTTTGATGAATGCTAACGATGTCCTCTCTATTGGAATATTCCTTAAGATAGACAGTCCTACATGATAGCATTGTTTGAAATGTTAACGCTGACCTTTCCCTTGGACTTAACCATAGGTTAAATAGTTCAACTCTATCACATTCCACTTCTCAACCGCTTCTTGAACATAGATCATGTATATGGTTTTAAAGTAGTTTCGGGTTCAGGTCATCTCATATAAGTACACTTTCCCAATTACCGGAAGCTTCAAAACTAATCGATGAATTTTCGATAAACTCAACTCTGGTTCTTTCAGAACAAACAGACAATACATAAGAGCGCAGGTCACCTCCTAATGGTTTAAGAGGATGGATTTCCTTATCATTTGTCCTAGAAGAACACACAATTTGTATGTATAGTATAGCACCACCGAAGATAACCATAACATATAATTCCCATTTTTCTTCTAGATATTCCCAAAGCTATATTTGGTCAATTTCGATAGTAAATTAATTGACTATCTCGTACAGGATAGATATTGGTCAATAGAAACTAAGTCTACTATATTTTCCATAAACAAATGAACATACAAAACACTATCAAGTCATACAAAGCACAATCAAGCCACACAAAGTTTGGTTAAGCTACTTAAGCAACTCCTGATCCATTTTAATCAATCATTTTATTAATTAAAAACTTCTTTATTAGAAAACTTCTTTTATCTAATAAACTTATACTTTTTCAACCTTCTTCCAAAAGATTTTATACTTATAATTTCCTTCAAAATATCCATTTTAAGGATCTAAGTACTTTCACAAATCCATTCAATGGGTTTGAGACTAATGTTACATAAAACATCGTCACTACAACCCAAAACCATTTTGCTTATGCCTATCTTTAGATCATTCTTTTAAAGATCTATTTACATCCCTTAGTATAATAAAAAAGGATTAAAGACGAATGCTATTAACACATTATTACAACAAACCCAAACCATTCTTATACTTGTTTCTATCTTTGAAAATATATTTTTAAAGATCTTAGTTCATATTCGGACAAGTTCGGCATTTGACTAGTTAACTATCAAGTTCTAAAGACGATTGCTTATAGAAATCAGGATTCGTACACTTAACTCGTTTTCGAATTCTAACTTAACCATTCCTTGTTCAAGAGTGAAGCCGGATAAGTTATAGCTATGGTTGCATCAAAGCCTTGCCTAGACACTTCATTCTTAAATCTCACAAATGGATAAGTCTACCTCGTCGGCTTTTAGTGTTAAGTATAGTATTAATGATTTCCATAAACCAGAAGAAATCAACATGATTAATGTTTCCGATATTTTCCAACTTATTACTCCTCGGTCAAGAGGGAAGCCTAGTAGGTTAGAGCTCTATTGCTCCATTCCTATTTGATATCAATCTTAACTTTCACAAATAAATAAGCCTTACTTCATCGGCTTTTAGTGTTAAGCATAGTTAATTACTTTTCAAACAAGTAATTAAATAATTTAACCATTTTTCCATTAAGCAATTACTAACCCTTTTTAAACCTTTAGTTTACATGTTTAAAACCCTTTTTAAAATGATATATATATATATGTATGTATGTATGTATATGTATAGTAATTGGTATACGAAAACTTGATATTAAATAAACCATTTCAAAAGATATTTATTCCATAAGATATAAATAGTCAACTTATTTTCTAAAAACTATATATACTTAAAAATACTTTTAAAATTCTTTGTAATGCTTATAATAGGTTTTAAAATATTTACTCAAAACATTACTTGAAAATAACAAGTTTATAAAATCCTTTAAAACGACAAGTTTTCTATATATTTGAACAAAATATCTCTTCTTTAAAAATTTACAAAAAATTCTTAAAAATTCATAAAGATCTCAAACTACTTTTAAAATGCTTTAAAAATAGTTAGTGTAACGACCAAGATATTTTCGACCTCGAAAATCGACATCAATACACCCACTGTATCGAATGCCGAATATCCAAGTGCCGGAAATACCCGGTCATTAGGGTTAAAAGAAGAAAGAGGTAGAAGAGAAGAATAGAAAAAACAATAAATAAAATCTCACAATCACAGCGGAACAATATATAATAGATAACAACTAATTTTAATACAAAGAGAACTATACTGTTTTATACATCTCATCATTAGAGTACAACACAATCAATAATACAATACTGGACAGTTATAATAACTTGTCCTCACAAGATGACTATACCACTTATGATACACAGCGGAATACAACAAATATGGGTAATACGTCCCGCCATCCAGCTCGTCTCCTGAGCTCCACAACATCCTATCCTGTATTTGTAATACTCGGTCTGACCCGAGCATTATAATAAAATAACACCCGAGTCGGTCTGGAATACCAGCGTGAGAAAATCACACTCAATTTGATTATTAAAGTTTCAAAATCCTTTGAAATCAAAAGCATCTCGTAAGACCACGCGACAAATAAACATGTCGGGGTTTTACCTTACGATAGCCAAAACACTTTTTATCAAAATCCTCTAATATTATAATAGTGTCTATATACAAATACTTATTCAAATAGCCGAAATTGTTACATCTATTAAATTCCAGCTAATAGGTATACCGAGGACCACGTCCGGTCCCCTGCAACACAAGACCGGAACTACCATTTACTGGATAATTCCGAGTAAGATCACCCCATGGTTGGGATCAGCAACCGCACCACTAAGCCGAATAAAAAGGGACATCTAGACAGGGATGACCTCACCCTAATGGGTGCTACCCATATAGCCTTGCTGCATAACCCCTAATTTTTAGTCATTCCCGGTTGATGAGGCTCGAGGCTAAGCATTACCTTTTTAGAACATATCCCTTGGAATGCTCATCGACCACCTGACGATGTTCCGAAAGCATTCATCCATACAAGTCTGTCCCGGGTTCGAACGGAACCGAAGGCACTAGTCCTACTACATCCATTTTGGAATCATCCTCAGGATTAGTAGCGACTAGCCCTTGCACTTCACTGCTCCATCTTCGATTCCAAACTCGTTTTCCCGACGAGAACGTACAAACCGGATCGAAGTGGTTTTCGAGAAATTTATCTCGATCCCCGTCTCTTCGAAACGATCAGCGCATTGGCCACTATTGATAGTCGGTTATTTAACTATCAAATAACATTCACAAACATCCATCAACAATAAATAATTTTCCAAATTATTTATTTACCTCACAAATATCTTCGCAAGATATATTTCCATTTTCAATCCTTTTGAAAACAGTTTCAAACCGTTCTTTTCTCATGGAATAAATTTCCCAAATATTTTCTATTTCCACTGAAATCACCAAGTACAAAAACTTTAGATTTTTAAAATAATTTAAAACTCTTTATTATAAAATATCCTTTAAGACATTTAAGTTAAAAACTACTTTAATACTTATCCAAAAATATATATACTTTAAGAATATTTAAAATAAAGCTACTTTAGAAAATATAAAACTAAATTTTTATTTTTTTCAAACAAAATACCAAGTCACCTTTAAATAATTAGTACTACAATAAATTTAAAGAATACTTACTTTAAAATCTAAACATTTAAAAATAATAGATTTTCCAAAACATACTTTTAAAACAACTTTGAAACTTTAACTTATACTTAAGAATTTGCTTTGGAAACGTACTTGGCTATCCAGGGAAATATACTTCTCTTTCACATCTTTAAAAATAAATCACTATTTATTTTTAATCAAATTTACCCATTCCTTTAATAAATTCCCACCGTGAATTTATTCTTCCAAATATCCACTGATATATTACTTCACCTTTATAAACCCAGTTTATAAATTTCATAGTCTCATTCTTCTTTTAAAATCCCACTTTTATACACTTAAATCAATTTCAAATTGATTTCCAAATTTCTCCATTTTTAAATAAATCCCTTTACTTAGTCAATTTATTTCAAAACCCATTAACTTCCGATTTTATTTCTTTATTATGATTTAAAACCTTTTTATCTGAAAATATCAATTTCATATTTTCCCCAAATTCCTTCTCTATCCTTTTTAAATAAATTTAAACCTTGATTTTTAAAGTAAATTCTTTATTACTTTAAATAATATCACTTAAGTTTAAATTTCCATTATTTCTCTATTTGCTCAAAATCCTCTTTTCCCATACTCGGAATTTATTTATTAGGATTTTAAAATCACTTATATTCTTTTCCAATTCATTCTTAAATTTATTCAAATTCTCTATAATTATTTTACTTGAAAATTTACTCTTTTATTTTCTTTTCAAAAATCCAATTCTATATATTTTGATAACTCAGAGTATCAATATATATTCAAGCAAACCATAGCATTCAATCTCAATTGTCCATATAATCTATCACAGAAAATCAAATATTCATAACATAGAATATTAAACAATCTAAATAATTTTGAGGAATCCAGTTGGATCCCTCCAACCTATTTCCCTGCATCCACAGATGTTAGCACAATATCAATTCCACTTCGAGGTGGAATATCGCGGTATATGGGTTTATAAAATATCATCCGCTATTATGCGGCGCATAGAGTCTCATCCGCTATATAATGCGGGAAATCAATCACTCCAATATATATACCATATACTACTATATAATATACCACATCCAATCAATTCAATCATTCAACCAAATATTTAAATTTAACCATTTAAATTTAAATAATAATCCAGATGAGTGAGATTAACTCACCTTTGATTTTATTTGCAGTCCTTTCCAATCTCGGCTAGGTTCTTCATGATTAAAGACCTTGAATAAGCATTATATGATTTATTATCATTTGAACTAATCAAACAATTTATTATCATTTATTAATTTAATTAACTAAGAATTTTACTTAAACTAATTTTCCTTTAATAAATTATTTTTAATGACTAAAATAATTGAATAAGCTAATTAAATAAGTTAACCACCTTACTACTTATTTATAAAATTTAATAGTAAGTGAATATATATATATATATGTATGTATATTTATTCTTTCTTTTCCTTTTGAAACCACATATATACTTATAAAAACAAATTATAGATTCAAAAATTCTACTTTATAAATTCTTCAAACATTTTAAAATCCCCTTTTTTTCCAAAGTCTTATCTATATATACATTTACTGTCAGCCTATATATATATATATTTATTTATTTAAATTAAAATATGTAAAAGCAAAACTACAGCTATAACTTACGGTAACAAATTTTTCTTTGTTAATAACCTTATATACATATTTTTTATCGTGTACATATTTTAAATTTTGGACAGTAAGTTAAAGCATGCATTTTCTTTTCCTCTAATCTGTACATATATCATTTACTAAAATAAACTAAAATAAATAAAAGAGAATATACCTTACTGAAATTAACCTCTATCGAACACGACTTCGCGCCTCCACCGTACTCGATGCCTGACCCACAATCGCCGAACCCACGCATCATCTCTCCTTGCCGCGTCTGATCATCGCCCCTCCCCCTAGGCGTACGCGTCCTCGAGACCACACCAGCTCGCGTGCGAACATTGAGTGATTGCGATGCCGACGATGCCTCGGCCACCCCCAATCTCCTGACTAAATCGCGAGCCTCCCCATGTCGACAACCTCCAGGCACCACCGAATCGAACCCTAGGAATGCCGTTCTTCCAACACGCCGCCCTGCCGTACACCTCATGGTTGCGACATCGAACTCGCTTCAGAGTACTAGGGTTCGATTTTGACTGGGAATGAGATTTGATTTGAAGGGATGTTTGTTTTTCGGCCATTTTTTTTCTCTGAGTGAATTTTATTCGGCCACACTTTGTAATTTCGTTTTCGTTCACAGCTGATTGAGGGAAAAAGATAAGGTGCGTGGTTTTGAAAGAAAAAGGGAGACGTGACTTGAAAAGGTTGCGTGAAGAAATTGCTTTGCGTACAGATCACGCCTTGCTACAGTAATCTGAATTGAGGCCAAATAAAGTTCTAATGTTGATATAGCTTTTTGGACCTTATTATTATATTGAATTTTCGATTTAAATTTCAGCGTGTTTTCAATCCGTACGATCACATGACAACTCCAAACACTACGAAAATTGAAATCCGAAAATAATACACTATTACGGATCCAATGGAACTGGTTTCGTCGAATTCCGAGACTGTGCGTCGGAAGGCTATTTTTAAATATCGATTTGAACGATATATTTTCAAAACTTAACAAAACACTTCCAAATTCAATTTTAGCACTTTTACTATCTTCAGTATTATCAATATAGATTTTACAACCCTTCAAATTATTTTGAACGGGCTTAAAATTCTAGATTCAACATTTTATCCGACTTCTAATTATTAAATTCAATAAATTTAATTATCCAAAAATTGGTTATATTTGAAAGTCAAGTCAAAATTACCCCTTTGAATATTTAAAATCAATTAAATATTCCCATTTCAAATATCCCAAAATTCCGGGTTGTCACAGTTAGTATACACTAGTAAAAAGAATGATAGAAAATACTAGTATTTAAATATAACCTTTTAAAGTCCAAAATCAAGGCTAAATGGAGCAGTTTTGCACTAGTGATGTTTGGACAACTTTTCGAGATGTTACTTAATTTTTTACTCTTCAAGCCTTTAATAGCAATAAACACATATAAAACATTATAAATATGGCGAGAAACCTCTAAGGATCTCTCTACAAAGTTCCATGGACATTGCTAATAACAAGGCAATTCCGAACTACATCTATAGCGACTATCGCTGTAAGTGCACTTTCAAATCTGAGTTTGATCTAAACCAAAGTCCAACTATTACCTATGTGCTTTGTTCAAGGCCTAGTCACAAGTCATAAAAGTCCATTCAAGTTGATTATAAGTTCATTGAAGTCTATATATAATGGATCACATATGTCATTTACTTTTAAAGTAAGAATTGAAACCAATGTTTTTACATAAGTTAACAACAATTCAAACAACATAAACACAATCAAACACAACGTATATATGTTATACTTTCCATTCAAAGTGAGATGTTAACTCACCTTTATCCACACAAATAACCAAGGTCCAAGAACCCAAGCCTAACCTCATCCTTGCAACACCTTTCCTCCTCTTCCTCCTTGCTTTGGGCTTGCCCTTTTGCATTCCTCCCTCTCCTAATGCTCACGGCCTCTAAGTGGGGTGATAGTATGGCTTCACTTCTTTAAGTTTTGGCATTGTGTAAGGTGTTCTAATATTGTATTAAGCCTTGGGGAAAATTTTGAAGTGATTTGGAGTTGATTTGCAACTATTTCATTTGAGAACATAAGAGAGAAAGGAGATGAAGAAGCCTTTAAAGGAGCTTGGTTTTTCATTTGTGTTTTTGTGATTTATTCCTAAGGGTGTGCCCCTCCTTTTATAGGCTCGAGATGATGCTCTTTACCCTTGCACTCACCCCCCCCAATGCCATAGAAGCTTTACCTCCCAACACCTCTCCTTTATGTCACTTCTCCTTAATGCATATTACTCTTATACCCATCTCATAATATCTCTTATCCATATTGTAACATCCCAGAAATTTGGTCATTGGAATTTGAATATTTAATTAATTTTAAATATTGAATAATTGATTTTTAAAGAGCAATAACTTGAATTCAAATATAACGATCGTTCAAATATTTGAATTGAGAACTAAATATTAATTAAATGGATTTAATGGTCATATTTAACTCTTTTTAATTAGTAAATAATATTGATGGATTCAATTTGTAAATTTATTTACCATATCAAATAGTTTAGAAATATCAATAATGTGACCGAAGAATATAAAACGATATTTAAATGTGTGAAATTATCATTCCGGGATGCTATCTCGGATTTTGACGAAATTATTGCTATTGGGGCCAGAATAATAAGGTGATGTACGCCGATGAGTTTCATGGCGATCGGATGTACCGTTTAATCAAGTGAGCTCGAAACGCATAACGATTAATTTAGAAAATTAAAATAATATAATTGGATTTTAAAAAGAAAACTTCTGTATATGTTGGAATTAGGTCCCAAAAATAGTTCCATTATGTTCGATATGAGTAATTAGCTAGGAATGCCAGTGAGCACGCCTCGTTTGGAGTTCGTAAAATTTCGAGGTGAAAAGTGTTCGTTAAGATTTCTATATAAGGACCCTCACTTATCTCAATGGCCCTAAACTCAAAACCCTAAGATAGCCAAATCTAACGACCGTGGTTGATTGGGGAGCTAGAGGCCAAATTGGGCCTCGACCCCAACATGAAAGTTGGTCGAGATGGTGAGATGTAGACATTGAATAATTGGATTGGACAGTCGTGGCTCGTGGCGGTGGCAATCTTGTGTTGAACAACGAAGCTTCTTCGGTAGATCTCATCGACGGTGGCGTTCGGCGCATCTCAGTAGGGGTTTCCACCGACGGTGATGCAACGGTGGTTGGAGGCGTGCGACAACGACATCGAGTAGTTGAAGTCGGTGCATAGGTTTGTTCGTAGGAGGATTAGGGTTTGGTTAATCATGGTTTAGAGTTAACCATGTAATTATCAATTGATTATTAGTTAATTTAATTAATTAATCGTTAAATGTTTTTTAATCCATAACTATTTCATACGAGGTCGATTTGAGACACGATTAGTTGCCTTGGACTCATAGGAATTTCGTCTATGCTTTGGATCTAGAATGGTTAGTTTTGAAGCTTATAGAATTTCGAGCTAAAATTGGACGTCATTCGATTTTAGATCGAACCAAAACACAAAAGTGTCCATTGAAATTTCAATGAGTTAACTCACCTTTAAATAAACTATATAATATCTGTGATGCTAAAGATTATTGTTGTATTCGTGGATGTTAGTATATTATTATTTGATTGAATTCCCATTTTGAAAAATGAATGACATATTATCTAATTTGTAGTGAACCGATATTAATTTATTTACAAACTTGCATTGCTTATATTGTTGTTTGGTTGAAAATAATTATGATGTTCTATTTGAATTGTTTTTCGCTATACTATCACTTATTGAATATCATCCCATCTTCTGTGTATGTTAACTTGAGCTTGTATATTCACAAAAGTCAATAAATCATTTTAATTAATGATATTTTAATTTGAATTAATCTTTTTAATTAATGATTTCTTAGGTTAATTAATTGTTTTATGATATTTGAAATCAATTATTCATTTTAATTAATGAAGTTTAAAGGTATTTAATTATTTTAATTAATGATATTTGAGTTTAATAAATCATTTTAATTAATGATGTTTGAGGTTAATTCATTATTCTAATTACTGATATTTGAAATTAATTAATCTTTTTAATTAATGATGTTTAAAAATAATTAATTATTTTAGTTAATGATAGTTGTGTTAAATTAATCATTTTAATTAACGATAGTTTGAGTTTAGTTAATAATTTTAATTAATAATGTTTTGAATTTAATTAATAATTTATTAATGATATTTTTATTTACTTAATAATTTTGATTGATATGATCTAATTTAATTAATCCATTTAGATAACGATATTTGAATTTAACTAATAATTTTAATTAATGGTGTTTTAAAAGTTAATTAATTAATTTTTAAAAAGAGTTTAAAGTAAATTGACTGATTTAATAAAAGTTTTTAAAAGTTATTAACTGATTTAGTGTTTCAAAGATAATAAACTAATTTAACAAAGGCGTTTTAAAGATAATTGATTGGTTTATTAAAAGAGATTATAAATATGATTAATTATCTTTCGGGATAATTAATGTTGTTTTAAAAATTTATAAAAAGATTTTAAAATTTAATTTATTTTCTTTTGGGAAAATTATTATGGTTTTAAAGTTATAAAAGGATTTTATAAATTGTCCTTCGGGATATTAACATTTGATTTAAAATTTATAAAAGTAATTTAAATTGATTTATTATCTTCCGAGATAATAAATGTTGTTTTGAATTTATAAATGATAGTTTAGAAATGAGAAAATCCTTTAAGTGAGATTGTTTAAAAATAAAACCAAATGTAAATTGTTTTGGGTTTATAGTAAGCAATGTTTTAATGACATTTTTTTTCTAACCCTTGTTTTAATACACTTAGTATTATAATTTGTCCTTTTAAAAGGATATTTCAAAGAGTATTTTCTTGAAGTGTTTTACAATATCTGAAATGTGAAAATCAAGCCTAAATGTGAATCAAATGTTTAAAAGTTTGATTCATTTATTGGTGGTAAGTGAATGCGATTTAATTCTCTACCCAAATCACTTTATTAATTCTCGATAATTGATTTATCGACTATCGATTTTGATTCTGCTATCTTCTTTGTATTTCGTCACTCTAAGATGATGTGTTGCTCATTTAAGCTTTGTTATCATTTGTTAGAAATGACTAAACCCAAAGAGAAAGTGGGGGCTAAGCTATGTGGGGTTACTCCCATTAGGGTATTTTCACATCCACTCTAGATTGGATTCAGGTGTGCACATTGAAATGTGAAATACTCGGATCTCAGTAACAGTTGGCAAGGTTTGACTTGGAGGTTTTCGAGAGCTGTCGAAGTTTCAAGTATATTTCTAGTGGTATACTTTCGGTAAGAGAGTGCATCCTTCTAGTCATTGTTGGAAAAACTTCTATTTTTCCTTGTTAATTCAAATATTTGAATTGTTTCCTTAATTGCATTGAGAACTGCCTTATGCTCTTCTCAATGTTTAATTATTTGTATCATTCTTTCAAGTTTTGGGCTTTTACCTTGTTTGTCCGTTCTTTCCGGTTTGGATTTTGTTCAAATTATTTCCATTCTTTTAAGTTTGGATTTTGATATTATTTATGTCCATTCCTTAAGTATGAGATTTATTCTTACTAGTACCCACCCTTTATATTTGGATTTGTTTCCTATTGTATATTTCCATTTTTTCCTGTATTGGATCTTGTTCTTGTAAGGTAAAACCCATTCTGCGTTTAGCGACATGGTCTTATGAATTTTTATATGTTCATCATATTACTTGAGTTTTCTCATACTTGTTTTCCAGATTGATTTGGGTGTTATTTTATTATAATGCTCGAGTCAGACCAAGTATTTTCCCAGGTTGACTTTGGTGATATGGAGTTCTTGGAGAAGAGCTAGATGTTCACCTATCGTATTGTTTTATTTTTCGTTGTATTATTATTGTATATATTCCTATCAGCAATTATAAGGTCATGATTTTATAATTGTCTAACTGATAAGGTTCATTTTTAACTCTGATGTACTCTGTATTTTTGGAGTAACGGTTTATATTGTCTTTATTATATCATATGTTGTTGTTTCCGCTATAAGATTATGCTTTCCATTTTCTCTGTTCCTTTCTTTTTATTTTACCCTAACAATATGCCTTTCCAACGATTGGATGTTCGACATTTGAATACCGTGGATGTATTCAGTGTCGACTTTCAATGATCGAAAAGGAGGATCGTTACACATATGGAAGCTTCTAGACCCTTCCATTGTCTTATGAAGAGGAGTGTGTGTTAATTAGTTGCTAATGTGTTCATTTGATCATTAATTAAGTGCATAATAGTTCGAACAACTTATATCGATCGAAAAGCTGTTTACCGATAAACCGATTTTCGGTCACATTACCGATTTCTTTTCAAAGTATATATTTTTGTAAATATTTTTCCAAAACAAGTTTACCATCATTAGTTATGATTTAAAAAGGGGTTAACAAGCTTATTAGATCAATGTAATAACATTTAATCCAAGATTCGAATATTTAAATAATTCCGATATTTAAATACGGAGTGCCCGAAATTCCAAGTTATTACACAAATTACATAATTCCCCCTAGGACATACCCTTAACTTTCTCAATCTCCCATTTGCACTTGGGATCAATTATAGAATCTTAATCTCATCATTTCAATCGGTTTTCTTAGAACTGATCGAGTTAGTTCCTTAGCGAACGAGTATGCTCTATTATTTTATTGATCTACTATGGAAATCAACTCTATCTGATATTGATAATCTATCGTTATAATGTGGAACTTTTCAGAGCTTGTTTCTCGATTTCTAGTGAACTCTAGGTTCTTTCGCGATCTAGATCGCATCATTATTATCATATAACAAAGTCACGAGATTCTCAACATTTGGATTTACCCTAGCTTAGTTATAAATCTGTGCATTTACACATATATATATACACATTTCTTTTATTATTTCGCTTATTAAAGGTAACGTATATAGCCTATTGGTTGAATTAGCCACAACCACTTGTTTGGAACATTTCCAAATTGAAGCTCATTAACTAAATTTGAACATGAATTAGGATTGAGATACTATATTCAATATTATTATGAATTTCGAGTTTGAATACTCGTTTGTATGGAATTCATTGTTCCCACAAACAATTCTCTAGTCTTTCGTTAAATACTCGAGAACACTCTTAACTACCACTTAGTGATCTTAATTCGGATTTGATATTTACTCAGTGTACAAAGTTCATAAGAGAAATGTGATATATTAGACTACATAGCATAAGTGATCATTCCTATTATTAATGCACAAGGAATCTATCTCGTACGCTCTACATTAAACATTTTAATATGATATGTATATCGTATGGGAGTATCCCAACATCCTTTATATTGATTATAAAAGATGTCATTTTCAAATCAATATCAAGAACTACACAACTAAACTAAGACTGGTTCACTACAACAATTTGGAGTTTTAAAAATGTTTGAAAAACACTATTAGAGGGTTTAATAGTGTTTTCATAAATGCATTATATCAACATGTTGTTATAGGTCAGGAACTTACAATAGCAAAATAAAAAAGCAATCAATAATGACTTTTATTGGCGTTTTCAAAACGCAATTAAAGCCTTTAACATCATTTTTATACACGCTATATATCAATATTTTTCATGGATAAAGATCTTACAATAGCAAGATCAGAAACGCTATTATAGGTAACAGACTTACAATAGCAAAATAAAAAATTCCATAGTTGAGATTTTTTTAGCATTTTGTTCTTGTTATATAATACTAGTAATAAGCATTTTTATAGCATTTTCATTTAGCGGCATTTCTACCCAATTTTTTATATTATGGTCAATTTCAATTGTAATCTATTGAAACATTATCATACTCAAAATGTTACATTACAAAAATTTATAGAAACACAATATAGCATTTCACACAATCATATAGAAACACATTAAATTAAACATACCCTACCATACAATATTTATACACAATAACACATAGTCTAATGTAACGACCCGAAATTTTCGATCCCGAAAATTCCAGATAGTTAGGAAAAGAAGAAAGAGATAGAAGAAATATAAACACAACACAGATTCTCCCATCCGCAGCGGATCAAAATATAATATCAAATAATAACAGTTTACAAAAGAATACTGTATCAATTGATTACATTTTTATACACCAGAGTTACACATATACTCAAACACTAGACATATACAAATCAACATGTCTCAGATAAACAGAAATATATCATAGTGGAAACACTCCATACGTTCCTGCCATCCAGCTCGCCTCTTGAGCTCCAGAACGTCCTTACTTGAAAATCTGTAATACTCGGTCTGACCCGAGCATTACATCAAAGTAACACCCGGGTCAGGCTGGAAACCAACGTGAGTAAACCCATCAAATAAGAAATACTAATGCATAAAACTTATTTAAAACCTGGGGTAACTCGTATCAATTTACAAATTCACAATTTGAAATAGACCTCGCTTATTTCACACATCAATTTCTAAGTACCAAAACTTAGACTAATGGTCCAATTCACTTAAATCATTCCATTCCAGTCAATTGATTTCACAAATCAATCTATAAAGAATCAAAGTGGTTTTGGGTATTTCCTAATACCCGACTCCGTTCTCTTCGAATTCAATACCCTCTTAACCCTAGTTATTCAAGTGAAATATAATTCAACCTTAAAGACAAGATGTCACTTTTTACATAGCAATTCATCATCGATAGGTAACCATATTATCATAGTCCATCGAAACACATCATATCACAAAACATATCATATCAAAGATATCAACCAATCAAGACATTCAATATCATTCAACTATCCATAAGTAAGATTTATAAGATATATAATTCCTAATTAATTTAATTAATCTCTAATTAAATTAATTACCAACTTTAATCACTTGGATTACCTTAATCCTGCTTACTTAACCATTTTTTAATTACAAATCAATTAATTAATCACCATATAATTATTCATTTAAATTAATCAACCTTGATTAATTATCATTTAATTACATTTAAGTAATTAACCTTTAATTAATTTCACAAATTAATTATCCTTAACCAAAAACAGTAATTAACCTTAATTACTTCATTAATTAATTAACTATAATTAATTACATTAATCCTTAATTAATTACAATTAATTAATTACTTTATAATCACTTATCATTGATTATTTAATCTTAATTAATCAACCTTTAATTATATCATTAATTACATTAATTAATGATCCCTTAATTACTTCTTAATTAATCTTTATCCATAAATCAACCTTGATAAATCACATACTGTAATTAACTACCCTTAATTACTTCATAAATTAATTACTCCTTAATTAATTATCTTTAATTAATTCCTTGATTAATTACACAAAGTAATTAAACCTAAATTACTTCCATTATTTATCTCTATTAATTACATACAGTAATTATCATTTAATTAATTCATTAAGTAATTACACTTTATTAGTTACATTAAGTAATTACACTTATCAAATCATCAAGTGATTATCTTATATTAATTAAACTTAATTAATTAACTTAAACTAATCTCATTAAACTTAATTAATTATAATGAGTAATTAATCCCTTAATTACTTTCATTAAGTAATTATACTTAAACAATTCCACAAATGATTATCCTTAATTAATTACAATTAATTAATTATCAAAATTAATCACATTAATTAATTATTTATTAATCCCAAGTTAATGATCTTCATTAACTATTAACAATTCTTTAATTACTTTTCAAAATTTTAAATCCATTTTAAATTTTAAAACACTGACAGTTTTAAACCTGTAACAAGTCAATGACCCGAGCCACCCTCAAAAAAACTTCGAGCCAAATCCTAAAAACTTCGAGTAACACACGAGATCGACTCGAGAAAAACTCGGGTACCTCTTCTTCCCAAACTTCACCAGGCTACCATGAACAAAACCGCACCATGCATATGCATCGGCCATCCAGCCTCCTCCAACCATCTACGATGCCTTCCTCATATCGACGATCAACTCCAGACCAGATACCGACCATCAAAACTCCGATAACATCACCAAATCGAAATCGAGCATTCAAGCTCAAACCTGGAACCAAAACCAAACCTGAAAATTCCCTCGACCCCATATCTCTGATCACTAGAACATCAGAGCCTCCGGCCACGATCTCACCAACATCCCCTCTTCCAATTCCCAGAGTTCTGATGAACTCGATCCACCAGAGTCGCTGTGTGAAACAAATTCCCGACCAAGCCTAAAACTAGGTTTACAACCTACTCCGATCAACCACCGCCACTACAGTAACTGGAACACCCTCCTGCCATTTTTCCCACACTCTCCGTTCATTCTTCCACCACAAGAGAAAACCCCGACCTTCCAGAGCAAGTAGATCACCAAAAAACACCCAAAACACATTTTCTGATCAAACTAGAACTGCTCTTCCAATTCAATTCTAAAATTTGTGATTTTTCTTTTAAAAAATCAAGTTTTTGTATAAGGTTTCAGTTTATAAACCTGTCTTGATAAATTAAGATACTTAAATTTTCACTTGTCTTAAACATGCACTGTTGTTTCTAGTTTACAGAGACATTCATGTTTAATTTAACTTAATTAAATTTTTAAACATTAATTTATGGTTAATCAAACAACTTTTGTTTAGGACTTAAACCCTAACAAGAATCAGATCAAGAGATAATGATTTTTGATTAAATAATTCTAACTCTGAAACTAAAAACAGGAAGAGTACTGATACCACCAGCATGCACACATCCCATACATATATATACACAGCAATGTACTTATAAATATATATACAAACATAATTATTTCCATAGATAATCAAGCAACCAGTTTCATTATACTTAAGCTTTTTAGAAAAATGTTACTCACCTGAAAAATAACTTGAACAGAGAGCAGATTTCTGGCTTTGAAAAGTTATCAGCCTAATTTTCTTTTTAATCTTCTTGCTTGTTGAGTTGAGTTGTAAATTGAGCTTCAGGGGTAAGATTATTATCTGGTATACTTAGTTTTGTGAACGAACTGGAACTAGAGGGTGTACAAACATAGAGAAAAATGTTTCCAGGGAAGGTATTTACTGGTACAAAATTTAGTCAGAGATTTTTTTTATATCTTGTGGAGGCTAAAATGATAGCATTTAAATGCAAGTGTCCTTACATGTTCACATACTTATCCATTGATTTTGTATGTACAAAGATATTTTCTTGCCTTGCATACACATGTATAAAGAGAAATTAAATTTTTTAAACTTGGATTTATAAACCTGTAACTAAGAACAGAGGGTTTATACTCATATATACAGGCATACATATTCAAATATCTGCATATTTATTTACATACAAATATAATCTCACCATGCAAACAGTTTCCACAATGTTATTCAATGTTTTGTCATAAGCATCAATTTCAACAGGCTGAAGCATAATTAAAGTGGCAGTTTACTCACTATATATTTACATTTTCCACCATCACTATTTTATATAACCTATATACATATAAGTATACTTATATATTTCTATATTTTTTTAAATACACCCATGTTATATACATTTAATTTTATAAGCATATATTTTTATACTTATATTTAGTATTGATAAGATTGACTTTATTTCAATCATTATTATCTAGATTACATTCATATATATATATATATATAGATCAAATGTTAATAAGGTAGAATTTTACTTTAATTTAATGTGAATAAGATAGATTTTCTTTTAAATATTATTGAAAGACTTTATTTTAAAATTTTAAATCATAGTTTTCTTCCAAAATACACACATATATATAAATAAATGGTAAATGGCCCAAAAGTTTTATTTGTTTTTAAAATGATAAGTTGTATTTTAATAAATCAGATTGAATGCTTATTAAAATAATATTGTAAAATTCCGGGTCATCACATCTATATATAAAGTTTTTATCATATCCAGTCATTTTATACTTCAATATTTAATATGGCTTTTAAGTCAATTTATATACCAGGCATTTAAATATCTTGAATTTTATTATTCCATTGAATAAAAGAAATTTATCTCCCTGTAAATTTTAAATCAGTTAATTACCCAATTAACAGACGTTAAAAAAAATCCGGGTCATCACATTCCTTCCCCCTTTGAATCTTTTCGTCCTCGAAAAGGAACGAAACCAGAATTTATGAAAATGCTTCAAATCAAATAAATATTTTTCTTAAACACTTTTTAATATCTATATAATATTACTAAAATAGTTTTTATAAAAATACATTTATAACTCGATGTTTCGACAAGTCCATCCTTGTTCTTATAGAAATTCGGTCATACGTTGATCAGGCGTAGGACTGAAAATCTATAAGTACTTAACAGACCCATTTCAACACCTAGTGAAAATACTTGAAAAATAATTTTATTGAAAATATCGAAAACATTTTTGAAAATAGAGGAAATATCTTTGGTGAGAATGCTCTGGAAATCATCACCCCCATCCATGGTCGCAGTTAACCCGATGGTTACGTTACCGTCCCGGCAAAATCCATAGATAACTGTAGGCCTCCACGCCCCTCGATTACACCATGGATCCCGCTATAGATCGTAGTTATACCCGGGCTTTACGTTGCTATCACAGCAAAAACCCCTATAACTGTAGGCATCAGCGCCCTTGAATTTCGCTGCCAAAAGAATGAAACTCCTCCATTTGACCATAGATCGCAGTCTACCGATGTTACGTTGCCATCCCGACAAAATCAAGTGTAGACTGTTGGCACTCATCCTCCATACGATTTTCGCTATGGTCCACACAGTAGATTGCAGCGACATCGAGTTACACTGTAGTCACAGCATAACCCAAATGCCCCTGTAGGCATCAGCGTTCTCGACTTTCGCTACCCAATAATCCTCAGGAACTAGTTTGTCCGGACTCCTCACAGGATCAACTTTAGAACCCCCCTTAGGGCTCAAGGCAGTACCACTCTATGGCACTCCTGAGAAGTTCATTCAAGGGAGTGCCTTTTTCCTAGAGCCACTTTCAAAACACTTTATACTATACACATATAGTATTTTCCAAATCATACACCTAGTATGAATTTCATACAAATCTTCTTTCTCAAAATCGATTATCCCAAAATCGATACCTTTCAAACTAGGCTTTCCAAATTCCAAATTTGATTTTCCTCATAAATCAAAAGCCTTTTTAGAAATCCATAGGTTCCCAAAACTTTTTCCCAAAATCATTTTCACAAAAGCCTTTATATATACATATATATATATATATAATAACCTTGGGAGATTTTTTTTGAATCACTTTATACTTGTATAAATTTCCTTTTTATACTTCAAATACTTTCAAAACCCTTTTCTTCAGGCAATAGATTCAACCAAGGGAGTTTACCATATATAACAATGATATATAACTTTTTTTATTCCAAACCAAATATTCAAATTTGATTACTCTATAAAGTCACTTACCAAATTACTTACTTCCATAAAGTAAATTTTTACCATAGAAATATCCAATTTCCACTTTACTTCATCATATATTTCACAAAATATACTTTCAATTTCAAAGACCATTTACAATTCTTATCCATAAATTTTCAATATCAATTTCATTCAAACCCGTACGATGTACCCATATCATCTGTACGCTATATCAATCTGATCGCTCACTCGATCACAAAATTTCTCTTCCGAACTAGTATCGTCCACCCGACTTCCTAGTGCGGACTCAGATCTGGTTTCTTGATCAAAAACCGTCATTCTCCTTGCATAGTCACAACTATGATAGAGAATATCCAGAACCAATCAACAATCCATATCCATGTTCGCCGTCGAAAATCGAGGGAAAAATCCAAAATCGGATCGAAAATACTATCTCGAAATTTTATGCTCGAATCTGGATCAAATCACTATGCGAATAGAATAATATACGTACATCCTACGTATTTATCATCATTGATTATTAGCTAAATCAATTCCCTTTCTATTCATCCTCACTTTGATTTTATTCACTTATTCACATTTGCCTTAATCCCCATTTGGATTATCACTTCAATTCTTATCTCAGTTGGGTATTTAATCAATAACAGTTTGAACCTCCACCAGTTTATATTTAGAAAATAGCTTGAAATTTTTTTAAAATAAATAAGTAGTTGAAAAATAATTATTAACTGTAAAAACTGTAAAATAGTTAAGTAATTGTAAATAGTTGAAAAATAGTAATTATTTATAAAACAATTGAAAAACAGTAATTAGTTTATAAATCAGTTGTAAAATTGTTAAATAGTTCCAAAGGTAATTGTAAAACAAGCTTAAGGTAGTTTTAGGTTTAAAAAGAAAAGTTGTATAGTAAATAGTTTGGAAAATAGATTTATATTAAAACAATTTATTTTGAAAATAGTCCAGAGTCAAACTGTTCAATTCCCCATCAATTTAAATTTCCACTTCCATTTAAATTGACTCACTTCTAATTTGAATAACTTCAATTTCCCTTGAACTTGATTTATCCCAAATTCAAGTTGAATTAACCTCAATTTCTTTCCAAATTCACATCAAATTCCATTTGATTTTAAACATATTCACTTTAATTACAATTTCAAATTATTAAAATTATTTTAGACTAATTTCAAATTGAATCCACTTCAATTTCAAATCATTTTAATTTCTATATGAATTAATCCCAATTCCCATTTGAATTTGAACTCATTCAATCTTCAATTTTATTTCAAATTAATCCAATTCAAATTTCCCATTTGAATTTTTATTCTTATCCATCTTCAATTCTAATTAATTCAAACTAAATTCAATTTGAACTAATGAAATCTAAATCTCAACCTTAAACCATCTCGAATTATATAAATTCAAGTTAAATTTTCAAATGTTGATTTAACCCCTTAAATCAAATTAACCTTTATTTTTAAATCAATAATCCAAATCTTTAAACAATTTAATTCTGAGTCCAATTCTCAAAATTCCATTTTAAATTATCTTTATTAACTTATTTTAAAGTTCAAATAAGAGTTCAAAACAAATTTTAATTCAATTATTCAAATTTTCTGTTCAAAGTAATCCCATATTCTTAATTTCAAATTAAAGTTTAATTTCCCTTTTATCTCAATGATGGATATATTACCACACTTCATTCCTCATTCATTTAAACAAATCCAATTCACAATTTAAAGATTATTAATAACAATAGGATGATATCATCCAATTTATTTTAAAACATCCACCTATTTCCAATTTCCAGATCTCAAACCCATTTTGAGATCACACAAACTCCCAATTCAAATTAACCATTTGACTCCCTAAGTTAAATCTCAATTTCATCTTGAAATTTCCAATTCAGGTTGCTTGTTAACTTATTTAACTTTTCCAAAGTTAAATTCAATTTACTTAATCCAACCAACCTTACCCAATTTGGATTCCCCATTCAAATTTTAAACTTCACATTAATAATCTTATAAGTCCAAAAACTTATCACCTTGGGTATCACATCTCATTTCAAATTTAAAACTCAACATTTAGAGTTTATTTCAAACCATCTTTGATATTATGAATATTCCTCATATATACATATTATTTCCATTACACACTAAGTTATCCTTAAATTTTAAATCACCTTTGGTTTTTAATTCAAAACAGTTTTCTTTAATGTTTCAAACAACTCTTATTTTAAAATAAGATCACATTCAAAATATTCTGAATAATACTCTTTATTATTTCTATTTGAAACAATTTCAAAACTTTTCAATTTACATCCTTTCTAATTTACAAGTTATTCACATCTAACGGTTACTTCCTTAAAACATTTATGTGTTTATTGGAAAACAATCATCCTATTTAAACTCAATAACCATTTATTTTCTGGTTTGAAACCATTTTAATTCATCTTATTTGCATAGTTCATTTTATCAATCCTTATTTGGATATGTATATATATGTTACTTAATTTCTTATTTAATAACCAATTATTGCTATATATATATAATATTAGCTTAAAAATCTTTATATAAGAAAATAACAAGTACGCTCTCATATATATACATATATATACACACACACTCAACTCATCCTAGGGTACCATTGACCCCATCCTTGATGAGTAAACCCACCAGAGCCAAGGTTCTCGCTTAACCTTCAGCACTGATACCAAATGTAACGACCCGATATTTCAGATCTCGAAAATTCCAGATAGTTAGGAATAGAAGAAAGAGATAGAAGAAACAGAAACACAACACAGATTCTCCCATCCGCAGCAGATCAAAATATAATATCAAATAATAATAGTTTACAAAAGAATACTGTATCAGTTGATTACATTTTTATACACCAGAGTTACACATATACTCAAACACTGGACATATACAAATCAACATGTCTCAGATAAATAGAAATATATCACAGCGGAAACACTCCATACGTTCCTGGCATCCAGCTTGCCTCCTGAGCTCCAGAACGTCCTTACCTGAAAATCTGTAATACTCGATCTGACCTGAGCATTACATCAAAGTAACACCTGGGTCAGGCTGGAAACCAGCGTGAGTAAACCCATCAAATAAGAAATACTAATGCATAAAACTTATTTAAAACCCGGGGTAACTCGTATCAATTTACAAATTCACAATTTGAAATAGACCTCACTTATATCACACATCAATTTCTAAGTACCAAAACTTAGATTAATGGTCCAATTCACTTAAATCATTCCATTCCAGTCAATTGATTTCACAAATCAATCTATAAAGAATCGAAGTGGTTTCGGGTATTTCCTAATACCCAACTCCGGTCTCTTCGAATTCAATACCCTCTTAACCCTAGTTATTCAAGTGAAATATAATTCAACCTTAAAGACAAGATGTCACTTTTTACATAGCAATTCATCATCGATAGGTAACCATATTATCATAGTCCATCCAAACACATCATATCACAAAACATATCATATCAGAGATATCAACCAATCACGACATTCAATATCATTCAACTATCCATAAGTAAGATTTATAAGAGATATAATTTCTAATTAATTTAATTAATCTCTAATTAAATTAATTACCAACTTTAATCACTTGGATTACCTTAATCCTGCTTACTTAACCATTTTAATTACAAATCAATTAATTAATCACCATCTAATTATTCATTTAAATTAATCAACCTTGATTAATTATCATTTAATTACATTTAAGTAATTAACCTTTAATTAATTTCACAAATTAATTATCCTTAACCAAAAACAGTAATTAACCTTAATTACTTCATTAATTAATTAGCTATAATTAATTACATTAATCCTTAATTAATTACAATTAATTAATTACTTTATAATCACTTATCATTGATTATTTAATCTTAACTAATCAACCTTTAATTATATCATTAATTACATTAATTAATGATCCCTTAATTACTTCTTAATTAATCTTTATCCATAAATCAACCTTGATAAATCACATACTGTAATTAACTACCCTTAATTACTTCATAAATTAATTACTCCTTAATTAATTATCTTTAATTAATTCCTTGATTAATTACACAAAGTTATTAAACCTAAATTACTTCCATTATTTATCTCTATTAATTACATACAGTAATTATCATTTAATTAATTCATTAAGTACTTACACTTTATTAGTTACATTAAGTAATTACACTTATCAAATCATCAAGTGATTATCTTATATTAATTAAACTTAATTATTTAAATTAAACTAATCTCATTAAACTTAATTAATTACAATGAGTAATTAATCCCTTAATTACTTTCATTAAGTAATTATATTTAAACAATTCCACAAATGATTATCCTTAATTAATTACAATTAATTAATTATCAAAATTAATCACATTAATTAATTATTTATTTATCCCAAGTTAATGATCTTCATTAACTATTAACGATTCTTTAATTACTTTTCAAATTTTTAAATCCATTTTAAATTTTAAAACACTGACAGTTTTAAACCTGTAACAGGTCAATGACCCGAGCCACCCTCAAAAAAACTTCGAGCCAAATCCTAAAAACTTCGAGTAACACACGAGATCGACTCGAGAAAAACTCGAGTACCTCTTCTTCCCAAACTTCACCAGGCTACCATGAACAAAACTGCACCGTGCATATGCACCGGCCATCCAGCCTCCTCCGACCATCTACGATGCCTTCCTCATATCGACGATCAACCCCAGACCAGATACCGACCATCAAAACTCCGATAACATCACCAAATCGAAATCGAGCATTCAAGCTTAAACCTGGAACCAAAACCAAACCTGAAAATCCCCTCGACCCCATATCTCTGATCACCAAAACATCAGAGCCTCCGGCCATGACCTCACCAACATCCCCTCTTCCAATTCCCAGAGTTCTGATGAACTCGATCCACCAGAGTCGCTGTGTGAAACAAATTCCCGACCAAGCCTAAAACTAGGTTTACAACCTACTCCGATCAATCACCGCCGCTACAGTAACTGGAACACCCTCCTGCCATTTTTCCCACACTCTCCGTTCATTCTTCCACCACCAGAGAAAACCCCGACCTTCCAGAGCAAGTAGATCACCAGAAAACACCCAAAACACATTTTCTGATCAAACCAGAACTGCTCTTCCAATTCAATTCTAACATTTGTGATTTTTCTTTTAAAAAATCAAGTTTTTTATAAGGTTTCAGTTTATAAACCTGTCTTGATAAATTAAGATACTTAAATTTTCACTTGTCTTAAACATGCACTGTTGTTTCTAGTTTACAGAGACATTCATGTTTAATTTAACTTAATTAAATTTTTAAACATTAATTTATGATTAATCAAACAACTTTTGTTTAGGACTTAAACCCTAACAAGAGTCAGATCAAGAGATAATGATTTTTGATTAAAAAATTCTAACTCCGAAACTAAAAAAAGGAAGTGAAGTGACCCACTTCTCTTATCATATATTTATATTGAATTTTCTGTTTTCATTTTTTTTTACCATGTATAAAAATATACTTTTCAATGGATCACTTCTCTTAATTTAATTTCCCAAGATCCTGAATTTTTTTACTAATATAAATATATCAGTATTTAAATAAATTCTATCATTTATATATATGAAGATATATAAATGGTTCTTTGCTTGTCAGAGTGATTTAAAATAGCAAAGCAATTCATTCCCACCTTATTTCTCATATTAGAGATTTGGTGTCACATAGCCATTTCTATTTATCATATATAAATTTCTTTTAGAACTCAAGCTTGATTAGGATTAGATATCCTAGTTCTCTTATTTCTTGTTCTACTTCACAAAGTAATTGACTCCTGAATTTACAAGCCATGCCCTTTAATCCTGGGATTTTGTAATCTGATACATATTGTTCTATATTAAGTAAGAGGTGTTCAACCTATCTTATGCTTATTGGTTTGGCTTGTGTTACTCATTTTAATTTTTGAACTATCTTTATATCAGGTGAAATATCCATGCTTTGATTTATAAAGTTGCAATAATCATGTGAAAGTTGAAATGATAACTAATTTAAAGGTTAAGCAGAGGAAAACAATTCAGTCAGATCAAAGTGCTAACTCAAACCATAATGCTAAACAGAGGCTAAGATCATGTGTGCAGTCAATATGCTTAAGGCAAAGTAAACAAAAAGGATCAGACAAAATGCAAGACTTCCAGGTGAACTTATGATGAAGACCTCTGATGTTTTCTATGAAAGAGAACAATGATAGTAGTCACTATTCTATTGAATGATGGAATTGCTCATTACAAACAAGACCATATGCATCTACCATATTCCACAGGTTTTGATCATGACCCCATACTACCAGGTTTGAATTAAGTATCTAGATAATAGGACTTAGTTAAGTATAAGTGCAGTGAAGTCTACTAGTACCAAGCATGCATATGAGCTTATTACACCAAGCAATACAAGTTTTCACTGGGAAAATCAAATGCTCTAACCAGATTACAGGCTATGCCTTCCAGCCTTAGCATAGGCTTATATCAATTATAAGTCATGGTTAAGCCTTACTGGTTAGCCAATTTAGGTTCAACTCAACCTTTACAAAAATTCATTGATAATGCTATATTCCTTTCTCCCTATGATTGTTTCAACTCTACCATTTTTAAAAGTTCATCTGACTTTACTAAAGGAGACATGAACACATATCAAATTACATGACATGATCTCCTATATCTTACTTCACCAGAGACTGTGAAGATCAAAAATTTTTACAACCGAAATTCACATACGCATATGTATATAATACTTAAAAATTCCTACAAGTTCTCTTCTCAGAAAAACAAATACATAACAATCCGGAAAATACTTAAACCACAATAATATTTTTGGCTCAGCCTAATTATTACAACAAATCTGCCAAACTCCTTAAACACTCTAAATGCTAGTAAGTCTTCAATTGTCCATGCATACAAGTTTCCTAGGCTTCCTTTCCTGCAGCAATATCTAGAGCTGCCTCCATAAAAATGAGACACCCCAGATGTTACAAAGCAACAAATAGGGTCAGAATATAATTCTGGTATGAGTGAAATCAAAATGTAATATCTTGTCATTTTTAAATTGTAGTGCAGAGTATCAATACGCTTGAAGCAAATTAGATTCATGATGCAACTGGATATATATATGTATGTATCTAAGCTCCTACCACAAACATGCACACAAGCAACCATTCAATCATTTCATACAGTATACATGTACACACACTCTTATGGAGTTAACTCATTTTAATTTCCATAGTTCAACTTCAAAACTTGATTTATCAATTTAATTTGGTCATGTCTCTTTTGCCATTGAACACTATGTGTGCATTACAAGGGACTCAATTCTGTTAACCCCTGCACAAAGGCCTATAGGACTTAAACAAGTCATGCACATACCCATCATACTCCTTATGATGAATAGATCAAGGCTTTTCTCCTAGATTAGTTTTATAATCTAGTGACCAATCTCATTTCTTATTTCAGAAAGATTTTATTATCTCCTTGATTGCTTTTACTTTCTTTCTTTTCTCTGAATCAGAGAGAGAGAGTTAATCTTACTCAGGGATTTCAACTGACCCTACATTCATTCATGAAAATCATGTTTTCATTTCATTTTTCTTTCCAGTTGTCTCATTCAAAATTGGTTTTATCACTTGTATACTTCTGTATTTCAGAATGTCATGATCCCTTAACAAATCCAGTAGAGTTCCATTAAAAATTCTTATGTTTAATTCTATTGTGAACATAGGGTAAGGTTTTTAGAGAAAAACCCCAAAACATTTTTAGCCTTAGATCTGAACAAATCAGCACATAAATAATTTATTGCATTGTTCATCTCTAATTTAAAACAAACTAGACATAAGCATGAACCTCCTTTGTTCACACTGCCTGGCTTATCTTTCAATTTTACCCTACTTCATAATAAAATTGTATTTATCTTACTATCATAAATACAAACTGATGGTTCATGATACCGGATCCATCCCAGAGATCATGGCATTACTATTATCAAACAATCAAATAAAGCATATCAAAGAATCAACCAAAAATCTATCAATACACCAACCATGCTCAGCATTCATTAATTCAGAGAAGGTAAAACAAGTTGATTAAGCACAAAAGAAATAAAATGGCTGCCCTTAACTTGGGTCTTAATGCCTTAGCCTCATGAGATTGATTAATCACTCACCTTTCCCTTCTTTTCCCCGAGATTGCCTAAGCTTGCAAATAGTGTATGTTCTTTTTTTTAATATGTTTCTGTTTTCCCTCAGAGAAAAACCTTTGCTTCTTTTCTTGATTTAAATCATTTTCACTAGGGTTTTACTGAAGGGAAAAACCCCTTTTATCCTCACATCACTCAAGAATTATGTGTGTGCTGTTATGGCTAAATGTGCCATTTTCCCCTGGTTTCTATTTCTGGTAAAAGCAGTTATCCACTGCTTTTCCCTGTGTACATGCAATTTGCATGTTTCATTTGTATATTATTTTCATGTGGCTTATCTTTCAAAATTTTACTTATGTATAACTAATATAAAACTGGTTTTTAAAGCATTTTAATTTATCAAAGAATATATCATCTTTTTCCTTACCTAATTGTTGAAAACAATTTTCTCTTTACAGAATTATTTTTATTTTCTTTATGTTAAACTGTAATATATATATGTATATCCTCTTTATCAATTAACCTCTGGTTAATATCTCAAACCATCTGTTTTCTCTGATGTGTAAATGTATTCATATTCTTAATTACTCTGGTGTTCTTTCCTTATTTATCTTATGTTTATTCTTTCTGGGTATATATATATATATATAAATACAACATATGGTAACATATGTCCATATATACACTCAGTTATATATCCTCTTCCCTCTGAAATACTATTTCTTATTACTGTTTATATTCAAGATACATATATGTATATATATACATGTGAATATAAGACTTACTCAATTCAACTATTATTACTTTTAACTCATTCTCAATATTTATCTCCAGACTACATAGATACATATATTTGGTTTTTGAAAGTTTTCTCTTTTGTTTTAATTATTCTAATCTCAATAATTTGGGTCTTCACAGGAAGAGTACTGATACCACCAGCATGCACACATCCCATACATATATATACACAGCAATGTACTTATAAATATATATACAAACATGCTTATTTCCATAGATAATCAAGCAACCAGTTTCATTATACTTAAGCTTTTTTAGAAAAATGTTACTCACCTGAAAAACAACTTGAACAGAGAGTAGATTTCTGGCTTAGAAAAGTTATCAGCCTGATTTTCTTTTTAATCTTCTTGCTTGTTGAGTTGAGTTGTAAATTAAGCTTCAAGGGTATTAAATTTTTAAGCTTCAAGGGTATTAAACATGTTCACATACTTATCCATTGATTTTGTATGTACAAAGATATTTTCTTGCCTTGCATACACATGTATAAAGAGAAATTAAATTTTTAAACTTTATTTATAAACCTGTATCTAAGAACAGAGGGTTTATACTCATATGTACAGGCATACATATTCAAATATCTGCATATTTATTTACATACAAATATAATCTCACCATGCAAACAATTTCCACAATGTTATTCAATGTTTTATCATAAGCATCAATTTCAACAGGCTGAAGCATAATTAAAGTGGCAGTTTACTCACTATATATTTACATTTTCCACCATCACTATTTTATATAACCTATATACATATAAGTATACTTATATATTTCTAGATATTTTTAAATACACCCATGTTATATACAATTAATTTTATAATCATATATTTTTATACTTATATTTAGTATCGATAAGATTGACTTTATTTCAATCATTATTATCTAGATTACATTCATATATATATATATATTTAGATCAAATGTTAATAAGGTAGAATTTTACTTTAATTTAATGTGAATAAGATAGATTTTCTTTTAAATATTTTTGAAAGACTTTATTTTAAATTTTTAAATCATAGTTTTCTTCCAAAATACACACATATATATAAATAAATGGTAAATGGCCCAAAAGTTTTATTTGTTTTTAAAATGATAAGTTGTATTTTAATAAATCAGATTGAATGCTTATTAAAATAATATTGCTAAAATTCCGGGTCATCACATCTATATATAAAGTTTTTATCATATCCAGTCATTTTATACTTCAATATTTAATATGGCTGTTAAGTCAATTTATATACCAGGCATTTAAATATCTTGAATTTTATTGTTCTAGTGAATAAAAGAAATTTATCTCCCAGTAAATTTTAAATCAGTTAATTACCCAATTAACAGACGTTAAAAAAATTCTGTGTCATCACAATCGATGTCATAATATTTCATGGACATTTCATTAAGGTAAAAAATACTACTGGTAAAACTAAAACTAAGGGGCTTATGTTATGGCTTTCTATAATAAAAATGTATTTTGAAAGCCCGTCATCTGAGAAGCTCACCATCAAGACTAGAACCAAACTATCTGATAGCTTTAAAGCATCTACTTTCAAAACTCAAGAAACGAGCTTTGTATTCTTTATTATAGTCTCTTAATATAAATACAAAGCATGTTATATATAATTGTTATGATGATACGTATACTATCTCAAAATTTTATGTTTTCTATTCGGGTTAATGTAATGAAATAAATGTCCTTATCAAAGGCATCCCTTCTAGTTCAGCTCATACATTAATTAGCATATCAGCTAACAAAAGTTAGAAGTTCAACATTTACATTGCCAATAGAATATTTAAAAACTATAGGTGCTAATAAGCATAAAGTGAGAGAAAGGCATAAAGTTCATAATAGTGGCAATTGCCTCAGTTCTTAATAGAGACATCCTTAGTTCAAAGTTGAGGCATTTGCCTCAGTTCAAAACTGAATGGGCTTTCTTCTTTTCTCTTTAGCAATTCGATAACTAGTAGGTACTCAATTTATAACAAGTTTAAAATAGAAGCATTATTTGGTTGTGAAAATATCAATTCGAATAATATATAGACGAGCTATAGAAGGTTTATAACATCTGTTCAAGCAATTGTATTCATGCACAAACACTAATATACTGAATAAAATGTGGTATAGTATATACGTGCTTCATTAATTTGAGAATCTATAAAAAAACTTTAGATATATAACCATGCAACAAGAAAAATGAAACTAGTGATATTATTCATCAAGCTATTTAAACAAAAGGCTTTTTTCTCTCATTTTAGTTTCAACTAATGTATAGGTGATCGATGGATAATAGACATGGTTGTAATCATATTATATGAAGAAAGCAATGTTTCTAGTATGGTATTATTTAGATTGCTCAATTTTCTCTTATTTTACCATAAAATATAGGAAAAATATATGAATGGTACATTTACATATGTAGTTATTGAGTATAGTACATGAGTTTACTTAATAAGTTTTAATAATTAACATATACATGGAGAAAAATATTGGAATAATACATTTACATTATTGGTAAAGTACACGTAACACATGGTATTTTAATTCTACAAAATGCTTACATGCTCTGGTTTAATAAGTTTATCTAGGTAGTAAGTTTTTATAATTAACATATACATACATATATATAATTTATATTAATTCATATACTTATTTATTATACATATTATATAATGATTCATATATAATTTTGTATTATTATCATATATATAATTATGTGATACATTTACTTAATAAGTTTATCAAGGTAATAAGTTTTTATGATTTACACGTACGTGGGCGTGCGCACACTCTCCTATTAGTTTATATACTTATTTATCATATATATTATTGAAAAATGTGACACGGTATTGGGTTTTTATGTTTTGGTTAGTCCTACATTGCGGGATAAGTTCAATCCTAATTTCAAAAGCCTATATTTAAAGGAGTCTATGTAATAGAAAAAGCTTGTACCAATCTCTGTAATCTTCACTCTCAAACTATTAATAAAAAATTTCTCCCCTTAATGGACATACACTATCACATTGATAGTGCCACCTTAAAAAAAATTGGTGTACTTCACCTTCCTTTAATATTATTTGGTTAATTTCAAATTTGTTGTGAACAAACAAAATAATTTATATGATTGTTTTACCATTCTATATTGATCTTTGTTTACACATCAGTGTCCTTCGATTATATCCGCTTAGGTGGAATAACCCTAACAATATAGTATTAGAGCCTCTAGATTGATTTATAGATGGTGAAAGAAAGTATGACAGAAGATGGAGCTACCCCTGTTGTAATAAGGCCGTATGCCAGAGGTTCTTATGTTGCAATTGGGTCACAGTTGGCAATAGAAAGGTAGAACGAGATAAAGACCTCAAGAATTGGCATTGGGGGAAGAAGGTTATTCTTAAAAGGAATATGGTTCATCAGCTAGTTTTTGACACTAAGGAGTTACTAGCTGAAGTTTCAACCGAAAAAAGAAAGGAGATGGAAGAATGAGCATTTACTACTCTACAGTTGGCTATAGGAGAAAATGGTATCTTGGAGATTAGTATGGAAAACACTCCTAAAGGAATTTGGACCAAGTTGGAGGTCTCTATTTGAAGAATCACTCACTAATCGTTTGATTTTGCTCAAGATGTTTTTCATCATAAAGATGAGAGAGGGTGCTTCAGTGAAGACGTAAATTTCTTCAATGATCTTGTAATGAAGATAAAGACTGTGGATTCGAAGGTGGACGAAGAACAGAAGGTGATGGTTCTTTTGTGTTCCCTTTCAGAGCATTATATAGGTTTCTTTAATAGTCTGATTTATGGAAGAGACACTTTGACTATAAATGATGTTAAGTTGGGTTTTCTATCTAAAGACTTGAGGAATCAGATGTAATGACCCTAATTTTGACTAATATTATTTAGGATATTTAATTGGATAAATTAAATGAAATAATGTAGATAGTTAAGGGATTGAAATTTGTTAATTCAAAGGTAGTCGTGCCTTAATGAATGTATTAGCAAAAGAAAACCAAAAATAAGTAAGTAGGAGGAATATTGTAAAGGTAAAATGGGGATAGCCTTTATTCCAATACCCTAAATCCTTCTATTTTTCATTCCTCATTCATTTGAACTGTCATAAACAAAACTAAAACCCTAAAGGAACTCGACCGACCGCCATTAAGAGAATTCAAGTGAGAAGAAAAGCTAGGATTCAAGTAGAAAGCTTAAGCAAATCAATCTAAGGGCAAATCTCAACCTTCTTAACATAAAGCCAAGGTGAATAATTAATTACATCTCACTTTTGATAATGATTTCGGTTTGAAGTTATATCCGAATTATGTTTGCAAATAATATGACATGTTATGTTTGTTAAAATGGATATATATAGTTGTTGATGATTTATATGGTTTAATATAGATTTTATGATATGTTTGGATTAGAAAACCTATCAAATGACATCCAAATGAGTTGCTTTTTGATATGTAGTCAAAAACATTATTTTAGAAGTGGATTTCAAGTTTCATAATTTTCTAAGTGATTGTGGATTTATTATGAATTTTCTATGAGAGAAATAGTTAATTTTGGGTTTAAATTATTTTAGGCAATTAAATAATGTTTTTGGGTCTTAGATTTATATATGTTAGAAAATATATTTAAAGTGAATTATTATGATTTTTGAGGAATTTTCCTAAGTATATTACTATGGTTATTAAATTATTTAAGTTAGAGGACTTAAATGTTTTATATGGTTTATTGAGGAGAAGGGCTTATTTGCTTAAAATGTTTCAATTGTTAAATGTTAAATTCGGTAGCCTTTTTTTGAAAAGTATTTTGGTAAAGAATTGGTAACCATTCATATTTTGACAAATTATGCAAGTTAGGTGAAAAAGAATTACTTTAAAAAGCATAAAATCAGTTTTTTTCGAATTACAACTTCGGTACTTCCATTGCTTGCTTCCATCACCATAACCCAGTAAACCTTTTGCACCTATCTGAAACCAATGCACATGTTATCAAGCAACTGGTACGTAGTGTATTGGAGAAAGGTCGAAGGGAAGGACGGTGTTGAAAGTATGCTTTCGAAAGGTTGAAGCCACTTTTAGTAGCTTTTGAATCCATTAACTTGCCTTGTTTTTAAAAGAAGCTTTCGAAAGGGTTGCCGCTTTTAAACCCCTTCGATACCCTAGCAGTCGCATTTATACCTTTCGCACTAGTCAAAAGCCGTATTTCTGTATAACCTTAAAACAATGTATTCGAAAGGAAGGCTTTCATCTTCTTATTATTGAAGCCGCCTTCCCAATGCTTTTGAAAGGGGTGTCTTAGCCACTTTTACTAATAGTTTTGGAGACAATGGTTTCGAAAGGGTAATTTCAAAGTTGCTCTCTTTCCTAATTCTTTTACTTGAAGACAATGCTTTCAAAAGTGATGTTTTCGCTTTTTTTTCTTTGACCCTATTGTTATATTAAATGTTGAACCCATTAATTTCGAAAGAAATACTTTTAAATGGTTACGAAGCTATGTTTCCATAAATTCTTACTTGAACCCAATGCTTTTGAAAGATATGTTTTAAGTGCTTTCGAAAGGTATGTTTTAAGTGTTTCTAGAGGGATGATTTGTGTAATGACCCACCTTTTTGGATGGTTTAAATCGACGATAAACCACACACGTCAGACTCAAACCATTCAAAAGGGTAGATTTTTATGAGGTAAAGAAAGAAAATAAATACAGAATCTTACAGCGGAATGACAAAATATAATAATCAAATAAACAGTTCATGAAGCTGTTTACAAATAACATTGATTAAACCTTTATAATACAGATCAGAGTTACATAAAACAAGAATAAATAATAAATAAATGCAGCGGAACAACATGATGCAGTGGAATAAATATAGTAAATAATAATAGTACAAAATCTTCTTCTTCGTCCTCCAGAAAGCAGTCTTCGATAAACTGAAAAGCTCAGACTAACCCGAGCGAATTGAAAAGACAAAACAATCGAGTCAAACTAAAAGATCTTATGTATGTTAAATCAACAGTAAATAAATATGAGTGTAACGGCATCGGAGATGTTTATGGGGGTTGACATCTCCTATCTAGTGTCAACGTGAGTGCAATAACTTAAGAGATGTTCGGGATTCCATCTCCTAAGGATCCGTTAAACTATCTACTATGTAGAACAATACGCTATTATAATAGTGTCTACAGTAAAGTAAAGTATTAAAATAGCGTTAAGACATTACCCATATCCCCTTTAACACATTTTATATAATGTCGTAGTCTATACAGTACTGTAAACTCCACCCGCAGATGGGCTATCAGGGAGCACTCCATAGGTATGACACAAAACAAACTCGTAGAAGGCGCGATAGGGCATGTGAACACGACACTAGAGGCAATGCCAGGGTAGATATACCAATTGCGGATCCGTACTAGTGGTAACGCATAGCAGCTACTACCGCCCACCTCGGAACACACTCCCATAATCAAAATCGAGGGGTGGCCACCAAATCATCACAAAGTCGTAATATGGTATCGAAGAAATGTGTCCGATCGGAGGTGCGACCTCACTTGGCCCGGCGTGGCTCCTGTTTTAGTCACATCTAAGCAGACTCATGGGAGTCAGGGTCACGTAAATACCTCATACAGAATTGTTCGCCAAACAATCCTACTTCATTTTTGGAATCTCCACTACGTACACAGTTGTTAAAGTGGTTTCGGTGTTGGCACAGAGTATGACAATATCCGTGTGACGACCCGGATTTTTAACCTCGGTTAATTGGGTAAATAACTGATTTGAAGTTATCGGAATATGTGACGACCCGGGATTTTAGCAATATTATTTTAATAAGCATTCAATCTGATTTATTGAAATACAACTTATCATTTTAAAAACAAATAAGATTTTAGCTTTTACCATTTATTTATATATATATTCATTTTTGAGAAGTTATGATTTGGGAATTGAAAATAAAAAACTCTCAATATAATTAAATTTAAGTTCTACCTTATTAACATTTGATCTAAATATATATTTGAATGTAATCTAGATAATAATGATGGAAATAAAGTCAATCTTATCAGTACTAAATATAAGTATAACAAGATATATGATTATAAATTAAATGTTTAATAGTTAAGTTTAAAATAAAAATAAAAATAAGGATTTATATTAGAAATAGAAATAAATAGGTAAGGTAAATTATATGGTTATATAAAAACATAAGTGAACACTTAAGATCATTCTAGAGATATATAGTCTATGGAAATACATGTTTGGAGGGCAAGAAAGATTATATCTCTGTATCTACAAATCAAAAGGGATAAGTATGAAAAATAAAACCAGACAATAGCATTAAATGCTCTCATTTCAGCCTCCTCAAGCAAGAAAAATCTCTGACTAAATTTGTACCAGTTAAATACAAGCCCTATATACTTCTTCTGTATATATCAACATCCTTATCTCATTTCATTCATCAAAAACTTAGCTCACCAGAAAAAAGGTAATATAATCTTACAATTGAAGCTTAAACAATAACTCAACTCAACAAGCAAGAAGATTTAAAAGAAGATCAGGCTGATAACTGTTCAAAACCAGAAAGCTGCTCTCTGTTCAAATTATTTTTCAAGTGAGTATTCCAACCTGGTTTCCTCTATTATTCCTGTGAGTAACATTTATTTTTAAAAAAAGTTTAAGTATATAAATCTGGTTGCATGACTAATGTCTGAAATAAGTATGTTTGTGTATGTATATTGTTGAATTTCTTGATGTATTAATGTGTGCATGTTTGTGATTTACTTGTAACACTTCTGTTCCAATTCCAAGACCCAGTTTTAAATCAAAAATCATTATCTCAGGATCTAATCTATGTTAGGATTTAAGTCCTATACAAAAATTGTTTGTTTGATCATAGAGTAGGTCTTAAAATTTTATTTAAGTTAAAATAATATTGTTTTGTCTTTGGAAATCAAAAACAACAGAGCAAGTATAATATAAGTGAAAATTTAAACTTCTAAATTCATTGATTCAGGCATGTAAGCGGAATCATCAACCAAAAACTTGATTTTTGAAACTAAAATCATGATTTTTAGTAATGGGATAGTGGAGTAGTTCTGGTTTGATCAGAAAATGTATTTTGGAGGATTTCTGGTGATCTCATGCTTAGGAATGTCGCGGTCATCGCTGGTGGTAGTGGAGTAATAGGGGAGTTTGGGAAAAATGTTAGGAAGGTGATCAAAGCTCTGTGATGGCGACGGTGATCATTTTAAGTCTGTAAACCTAATTTTAGGCTTGGTTGAAATCTGGGTTTCCACGACGTCTCTGGTGGATCGAGCTCCACCAAACTCTGGGAATCGGTAGCATGGAGGTTGGCGAGGATGTGGCTGGAAGGTCAGGAGCTCAGGTGATCTGCATCGCGAGTTCGAGGAAGTTTTGGTGAGGTGGTTTGTTCCATAAATGATACAGAGATACTTGAATTCGATTTCGAGTTTGAATCGAAGTTCTGATGGTCGGATTTTGGTGCGAGGGTGATCGCCGATGTGAGGAAGCCATCGTGGTTGACCAGAAGTGGTCGGAGCCACCGTGCATATGCACGGTGCATTTTTGGTTCATGGTGAAGCCTGGGATGGAAGGAGAAGTGGTACTCGAGTTTTCTCGAGTCAATTGGGAGAGTTGCTCGAAGTTTTTGGTTTTTGGCTCGAAGCTTTTGAGGGTGGGCTCGGGTCATTGACCTGTTACAGGTTTTTAAACCTGTCAGGGTTTTTAAATTTAAAATGAATTTAAATTTGAAAGCAAGATTTTAAACAAGTTTTTAATCAAAGTTTAAGTATGGATTCAAATTAAAAATTTGTATTCTAATTTTGAAATAAATAAAGTTTTATAAAATCAAATGTTTAACAAGTTTAAAGGTTTAAAGTATATTTTATTTTAAATGAATTAGTTATCCAATAAAATGTTTAAAACTTTATTTATATAAATTCTTCTATAAAAGTTTTCTTTAATATTTGAATGAATAGTTATATAAATTTGTTTAACTTAAATATGCAAGTTAAATGATTAATTAATGTGATTAATTTAAGTTAATTAATTAGATTAATTAATTAAGGATAATCATTTATGGAATTGGTTAAGTACAATTACTTAATGAAAGTAATTAAAGGAATTAATTACTAAATGTAATTAATTAAATAAATGTGATTAGTTAAGTTAATTAATTAATTAGTTTAATTAATTTAAGATAATCACTTGATGATTTGATAAGTATAATTACTTAATGTAATTAATAAAGTATAATTACTTAGAGAAGTAATTAATGGGTAATTACTGGTTGAGATTAATTGAAGAATGGAAGAAATTAAGGATTAATTACTTAGTGTAATTAATTAAAGGATTAATCAATTAAAGAAATCAATTAAGGGTTAGTTAATTAATGAGTGTGATTAATTAAAGGATAATTAATAAATGTAAGTGATTATAAGATAATTAATTTGAGTAAGTAATTAAGGATCAATGTAATTAATATGGATGAGTAAAGGTTAATTAATTTGTGTAATTAGTTAAGAGTTAATTACTTATTGTAATTTGGGGATAATTAGTCAAGGGTGATTATTAGGATGGAAAATTAAAGGATGATTAATTAATCGGTTTGTAATTAATTAATGTTAAGTAAAGGTAATCTAAGTGATTAAAGATTTGAAATTAATTTAATTAGAGATAAATTAAATTAATTTTGAAAGTGGTCAATCTTGCTTATGAATGATTGAATATTGATGTTAAATGCCTTGAATTGGTTGATATCTTTGTTATGAAATTTTTTGTGATATGATATGTTTGGGTTGAACAGAGATAATGTGGTTATCTATTGATGATGAATTACTATGTAAAGGTGACATCCTGCATCTAAAGTTTGAATTGTATTTCATTTGAATAACTTGGGTTAAGATGACATGGATTCGAAGAGATCGGAGTCGGGTATTTGTAAATACCCGAAACTACTTCGATTAGAAATTTGCGATAATTCTTTATATGTGATATCAACAGGCTGGAATGGAATGATTTAAGTGAATTGGACCATTTAATCTAAGTTTTAGTACTTAGAAATTGATGTGTGAAATAAGTAATGTCTCTAACAAATTGTGAATTTGTAAATTGATATGAGTTACCCCGGGTTTTATGTAAGTTTTATGTTGTTGTATTCCATGTTAGATGGGTTTACTCACGTTGGTTTTCAGCCTATCCCGGGTGTTACTTTGATGTAATGCTCGGGTCAGACCGAGTATTACAGATTTTCAAGTAAGGACGTTCTGGAGCTCAGGAGACGAGCTGGATGGCGGGAACGTATGGAGTGTTTCCGCTGTGATATTATTTCTGTTTATTTGAGACATGCGATTTGTATATGTCCAGTGTTTGTATATGAGTGTAACTCTGATGTAAAAATATAATTGATAGATACATGTATTCTTTTATAAACTGTAATTATTTGATATTATATTTTGATCCGCTGCGATTTGTGAGAATCGGTGCTATGTTCTGTTTCTTCTTTTCCTATCTCTTTCTTCTTTGCCTAACTATCTCGAATTTTCGCGATCGAAAACTCCGGGTCGTTACAATCCGATCTTGGTCTCTTTAACAACCAAATGCTTATTTCACACCGGATGGTTCTTTTACATTTCAAAAGCCAGTTCATAATTAATATCAAAATATCATGTTCAATTCAAACTATATCACCTTCGGTTCATATTCACTTTCGAAATCATATTTTCAAGTTAGGTTAAACCCTCATTTCAAATCATCATATTTACTCAAAATATGTTATTAAATCCCAACAGGTTATTAACATCATTTAGTCGTATTCTACTTAAAAATCAAGGATTTAAATATAAACTTCCACTTTACAAACTTGAAATTCAGAAATTAGTTAGATAGTTTAAATTAGTTTTAAAAATAGTTTAAGACAGTTTAAAATAGATTAAAACGGATTAATATAGTTTAAAATAGGTTAAAATGGATTAATATTGTTTAAATAGATTAAAATAGATTTAAAATAGATCAAATACTTTTAAAATAGATTAAATATATTAAAGTAGGTTAAAATACTTTAAATAGATTTAAAATAGATTAAAATACTTTAAATAGATTTAAAGTAGATTAAAATACTTTAAACAGATCTAAAATAGATTAAAATACTTTAAATAGAATTAAAATGTTTTAAAATAAATTAAAATACTTTAATTAGATTTAAAATGGTTTTAAAAAATTAAAATAGATAAATTTAGTTTAAAAGTTGAAAATCTTAATAATTTAGAATTTTAAAGAACATTTTACAGTTTATATTAAGAAAATAAATTTGAAATTAACATCAAATTTGACCATTTCTTCCATTTCAACCAATCTGGACCATATCCAAATTTCAATCAAAACCCAATTTTACATCTTGAAATATCAGTTTTAGCTATTCTAATTCCAATAGATTTCAAAGTAACAAAATTTCAATGTTTCAATAAATCAATTTCGATAATATCATTTATACTTCAAAATCAACTTTAGAATTTCATTGTAAATCCTTTAAATAATTACTTAAAACAATTCAATTTATATAAATCAAATTCTATTTCAAACATCATTTAACTGGGTTCAAGGTTAAAGATTTAAAATCATTTAATTTAACCAATCTGGTGTCCGTATATAATTTTTTACCCTATGGTCAAGTGATACGGATATTTATCATTTCAATCCGTAAATATTTAAATTTATGGGTATTTATCATTTCAACGCGCAATCCTAAATTAAATTAAAATCCACAAAATCGCTCGAGTCTATCATTTCAACCCATAACGATTTCCCCTAATCTATAGATCGTTCGGGTATGTATCATTTCAACCCATAGGGAACTTGTAGTGTTATAACAATATAAAATATAACATCCTGTCATCCAATATCAACAATTAAACATCCATCACAATCATCATCCAAATCAACCAATAAACATCAATAGATAACTGATTATCATTAACAGGTATTAAATTGACAATTAAATTCAACATTGAATTAAATGATGATTAAATGCAATAAAAGTCAAATTTAACTAGAATAACAATTTAAACATACCAAACTTCGATCAATTAATTTTAATCACATCATAAATTTAATTTAACTAACATAAGATAGTTTAGTAATTGTGAGTGGGTTAAAACACTCACCTTTGATTTAAATCGATTTGAAATCCAAAATAAAGCCCGAAATTCAATAGTTTTAGAATTCATCAAAACTAGATCCAAAAGGTCTGGAATTTCAATATGATCGCAGCGGAACAAACCGCATGTAAATCTGACCTCGTATGTAAAAGTTATGCTAGTTAGAACATTTTGAAAATTTAAATTTAAATTAAAATATCAGAAGGGTAATTTTGTAAATTTATCACCTGAAACCTAGCTTCCTATCACATGCACTTGAACATCAGTAGCTCGACAAACAACTGCCCCTTGCTTGCACGTCGCCGCCTAATCGTGCCACTGCCGACCTGATCTGACCCAACCACCACATCCCACGAGCTCTGCCACCCTTCTATGGCCCACCACGGCGAACGCTCGGCCATGCCTGGCCTCTGGTCGAACCCCAAAACGCGTGGCCTTAGACATGATTTCCAACGATTCTGACATCGATGACACACCTCAACCGTATAAATGAACTACACTCGACCTTGTCTACGTGCCAGCACCACCCAATCGATCCATCGTTGAAGATCCGCTGTTAATCGAGGTTGTGGCCTATGAACGGCCGAGAATGTTTTAGCCAATTCTGGCCAAACCATGATCCAAATCAAAAAACAAATCACAGATTTGGGTTGCATTCGTCGAGAGCTTCAAATCAATATATAATTTGATATTGTTTTGAGAAGTTTGATTTTGAAATTGAATTTGAAATTGAAATAGGGTTTGAATCTGGAATTTGTTTCTGCCGTTGAGAAGAGAGATGTAGACAGATGAACTTGTACATACTGAAATAAGAAATGAGAAACAATTAGGGTTTATAATGGCCTATATATAGGCAGATCTGACTTTAGAAATGAATGGTCCAGATTGGATTAATCGAAACGACTACGCACCCAAAAAACCTGTTCTAACCCCGTAACGAAAGTAGGTCATCCCATATATCAAAATAGATGTTTTCGATAATTTTAAACTCAATGGAACAAGTTTCAAGTCCTAATTCCATCGTATGAAGAAGATAGTTGTAATATCATCTTATTTCAAACTGATTTCAATTAAATTGATTATTACGCGTTTCGAGTCTGTATAATCAAACGACAAGTCTGATCACTACAAAACTTGAAATCCTACAATGATTCACTGTTACGGATCCGATGAAACTGGTTTCGTCGAAATCCGAGACAGTAGCAAAAATGGCTATTTTTCACGTTAATTAAATAAATTATTATTAAATTAATTAAATCACTTTTTAATTTCAAATTTAATGACCAACAATTTCATCATTTTTTATTACTTGGGCATTTACAATAATTTACAACAAATTTACATATCAATTCAGTGTTAAATATTACACTAATTACAGTGTTCAATTTCAACTGTAATTAAATCCAATTAATTATAATTTAATTCCAATAAATTGATTTAATTTGATTTCAATCTTTTTATTCAATCAATTATTACTTTATAGACATAATTATCCTTTGTTTATATCTTATTACACTATAATTACACTAATATTCTACAATTATCATCTTTTACCATATTAGTTGCAATATTTCAATTAGATTGAATTTTTTTTGTCAATTTTATTATAATTTAAAAATCCCAATAAATTAATTTATCTTTGTTTCACTCTTTTTATTAAATCAATTATTGTCTTGTGAATATAATTAACATTTATATACATTTTATTGCATTCACATTTTACAGTTATCGTCTTAACTCATATTATAGTAACCTTTAATTACATTTATTTGTAATTGATTAAATAAATTGGTAACACTAACAATTGTCACCTTTCTGCATCTAATAACATATTTTAGTTTGTTATCTACACACAGATGTTATAACTATTTGCACAACACAAATTTTTATCAATTACAACTAATTACATACTATTTCATTAATTAATACAACCTTTGAATTATTAATTACTCCTTTACTCCAATTATCAAATTAATACACATATTATTACATTTAAATTTCAATCAATAACCAATTATAACTTTTTAATCATTTCAACTAATTGGAATTACATTTATAGCAGTTAAATTACCTTAAATTAATACTATTACATTTCATTCCAATTACATTCTTATTATTAAATCCCAAATTTTATTTCTTCCAACATTAAATCACAAAACCTTATTAAATTAACATATTTTAATTATCGAAAATTATGGGTCGTTACACTCTCCCCCACTCAAAACTTTTCGTCCCCGAAAAGGAAAAAGAAGGGATAAGGACATAATATATCTTATTTAAAATATTTAAATTTATAAACTATTAATTTACACAACTAAATCATTTAAATGAAATATATCAATTTTATAAACAATTAAACCCTTTCATATTCAAGTTTAATAAAGTTTGAAAAACATTTCACTAATTTTTTCCTAAGTCCAAAATTCACAGAAAATTTTGGCTGAGTCTCCTTTGTACGGAGAGGTCTGGGAGAAATAATAATACCAATAATACCAATATATATCACATATTTCAAAACAATATATCCCAAACCATGGGAAAACAATATAATATCGCTATAAAACCGTAATTCGAGAACGTACCTATTTATCGGGCAACAACGTTTATTTATGAAAACAAAAGCAGTAGCTATTGCTTCCATAAACCTGAATTTCACTTATACAATCCAAAGAGGTTAATTATTATGTAAAAGAGAATTATTTAAGTTGTTTCAACTAATAAAAACAAAATAATCACAACATAACAATAACCATTTGAAAACAAAATGTACAATCATCACATGCAATCAAAGCAATCAACCATCCATCCATAGAAATCAAAACAAAGGGTTTGTTCGGGTTTAGAAGCTTTTAATCATATAAAATGGCAAATAAACTACTAAGTATACCATACACTCAACAGTCTCAGAAAACTTAATAGATTATTCATATATTATAAACAATTTAAAGTATCACTTCCCAAGCATCCCATAAGCCAACACAAACAATAAATTTCAAATGTCGTTAAGTTTATTCTTACAAATTTCTTTCCATATTATTTACTATTTGTCTATTTTCATTCCTTCATACAAAGCTTATTTAATTATTTTACATTTACCACTTACAAAATTCATTTCTATTCAATGGTTTAAAATAATCAATGGATTCATTATTTAAGTATTTCATACTTTTCTTTGCAGGTTAATTCACACTTATTATCTACAGGTAAATAGGCACAAGGAAGAAGTTGCAAAAAAATTTAGTCTCAAGGACAACAAGTTTGCTTTTTAGTCTGAAGGACACTTTTTAGTGTAAACTGAAAATGATAGTTACAACTATCATTCTGTGATTTACACTAAAAAGTGTCCTTCAGCCTAAAAAACAAACTTCTTGTCCCTAAAACTAAATTTTTCTCTAACTTTTTCCTTGAGCCTAAAAACCCCTATTATCTAAATATATTCTTGATTTCTAATAATAAAATATTTCATACTTAAGTATTTCGATCTTCAATTTACATTTACTCTTTCCTTTTATAACATCAGTTGAATATTAAGTCTATTTCTTAATCATTTCAACATTTTCTGAAGTTATAATCATTTAATTGATATAGTATTCTCTTTTACTATCTCATTCAATTAGTAGCATATAAATTATTAACTTAAGCTTATAACCATTTATAATATCAGAATTCTTATTTACAAAAGAAATTTCATTGAACACTTTCTTTTTCTAAGTTTACATGTATAATATTCTATTACATATTTCTATTTAACATTTCAACCTTTAAATATTTTGGTAAGTTATATATGTCTTTTAGGATGCAATAAAATGTTACACAAGTTTCTCTTGTTTATTTGGTTAACAAAATGTTCAATAGTTACCGTTTCTTATTTTCATTTCCTTTTTTATTTACAGTTTACAAATTTTCAATTTCTTATATTTTCATTAATCACTTAGCATCTAATTTCTAATCACACATCTTAGAAGTCACTAATTATTAAACGGTTAAGATTTCATTCATTATAATAATTGAAAATTACTAATTATCAGAAAATTTTATGAATTAAACTCCAGGTTCATTTTAGTCACTTAGAAAATAATATATATTTTTATCCTTTAAATCATATTTAGAAAGTCAAAATTAAGGTTTTATTCATCAAAACAGATGTGTAGTAAAACTACTACAGTAGTCTTCCCACTTTGAAACTCGAAAATAAACGTCGATGATGCGTGCACTCATCACCGAAATTATTTTCCAGCAACTGAGAGGGGAGTACAAAACTTATTTCTTTTAAAAGTTCCCTTTAAAACTTTCTTTCAAATCATCTCGATATATTCATATTAGAAAATACTTCTAAATACTACTAATATTATATTCCAAAACCTTTTGAAAGAAATTTCAAAAATCCTGGAACTTCAGTTCTAAACATCCAATTTATATTTACTTTATTTGTAAATCCTATTTTTCAATCAATATTCATAAAAATATTTCTACCTAACAAACAACATATTACATCCAACTATATCATTTATAAAATCTATTATTTTATATACAAAATATATAATAGGCAAAATTACTTCATTTACCTATATTTCAAAACAAATATTATGTCAGTCTGCCCTATTAAGTGCTTAGAAATCTCTATCGATGTCATAGCCTCCTATGCACCGACCAGAATTTATAAATACAAAATAGAACAAATTAACACAATACAAAAACCTTTTATAACACTAACAAATACGCTCTCTCATATATATACACTCAGCGACTCATTCTAGGGTATTACTACCCTATTCTAAAGAGTCAGACCCCACAAAGCTAAGGTTATCGCTAAACCAAAGCTCTGATACCAACTGTAACGACCCAGCTTTTTAGAAGGTTTAAATCGACGATAAACCATACACGTCAGACTCAAACCATTCAAAAGGGAAGATTTTTATGGGGTAAATAAGAAAAAGCAGAGAAAGAAAGAAAACAAATACAGAATCTCACAGCGGAATGACAAAATATAATAATCAAATAAACAGTTCATGAAGTTGTTTACAAATAACATTGATTAAACCTTTATAGCACAGATCATAGTTACATAAAACAAGAATAAATAATAAATGCAGCGAAACAACATGATGCAGTGGAATACATATAGTAAATAATAATAGGACAAAATCTTTTCCTTTGTCCTCCAGAAAGCAGTCTTCGATAAACTGAAAAGCTCAGGCTGACCCGAGTGAATTGAAAAGACAAAACACTCGAGTCAGAACTAAAAGATCTTATGTAAGTTAAATCAACAGTAAATAAATATGAGTGTAACGGCGTCAGAGATGTTTACGGGGTTTGACATCTCCTATCCAGTGTCAACGTGAGTGCAATAACTTAAGAGATGTTCGAGATTCCATCTCCTAAGGATCCGTTAAACTATCTACTATGTAGTACAATACACTATTATAATAGTGTCTACAGTAAAGTAAAGTATTAAAATAGCGTTAAGGCATTACCCATATCCCCCTTAACACATTATATATAAATTCGTAGTCTATACAGTACTGTAAACTCCACCCGTAGGTGGGCTATCAGGGAGCACTCCATAGGTACGACACAAAACAAACTCATAGAAGGTGCGATAGGGCATGTGAACACGGCACTTGAGGCAATGCCAGGGTAGATATACCAATTGCGGATCCAGACTGGTGGTAACGCATAGCACCTAATACTGCCCACCTCGAAACACACACCCATAATCAAAATAGAGGGGTGGCCACCAAATCATCACAAAGTCATAATATGGTATCAAAGAAATGTATCCGATCGGAGGTGCGACCTCACTTGGCCCAACGTGGCTCCTGTTTTAGTCACATCTAAGCTCACTCGTAGGAGTCTGGGTCACGTAAATACCTCATACAGAATCGTTCACCAAACCATCCTACTTCATTTCTAGAATCTCCACCACGTACACAGTTGTTAAAGTGGTTTCGGTATTGGCAGAGAGTATGACAATATCCGATCCCGGTCTCTTTAACAACCAAATGCTTATTTCACACCAAATGGTTCTTTTACATTTCAAAAGTCATTTCATAATTAATATCAAAATATCATATTCAATTCAAACCATATCACCTTCAGATCATATTCACTTTCGATATCATATTTTCAAATTAGGTTAAACCCTCATTTCAAATCATCATATTTACTCAAAATATGTTATTAAATCTCAACTTAGGTTATTAACATCATTTAGTCGTATTCTATTTAAAAATCAAGGATTTAAATATAAATTTCCACTTTACAAACTTGAAATTCAGAAATTCGTTTAGATAGTTTAAATTAGTTTTAAAAATAGTTTAAAATAGATTAAAACAAATTAATATAGTTTAAAATAGGTTAAAATGGATTAATATTATTTAAATAGATTTAAATATATTAAATACTTTTAAAATAGATTAAATAGATTAAAATAGGTTAAAATACTTTAAATAGATTTAAAATAGATTAAAATGGATTAAAATACTTTAAATAGATTTAAAATAGATTAAAATAGATAAAAATTCTTTAAATAGATTTAAAACAGATTAAAATAAATTAAAATACTTTAATTAGATTTAAAATGGTTTAAAAAAATTAGAATAGATAAATTTAGTTTAAAAGTTTAAAATCTTAATAATTTAGAATTTTAAAGAACATTTTACAATTTAAATTAAGAAAATAAATTTGAAATTAACATTAAATTTAACCATTTCTTCCATTTCAACCAATCTGGACCGTATCCGAATTTCAATCAAAACCCAATTTTACGTCTTGAAATATCAATTTTAGCTAATCCAATTCCAATAGATTTCAAAGTTACAAAATTTCAATGTTTCAATAAATCAATTTTGATAATTTCATTTATACTTCAAAATCAACTTTAGAATTTCAATGTAAATAGTTTAGATAATTACTTAAAATATTTCAATTTATATAAATCAAATTCTGTTTCAAACATCATTTAACTGGGTTCAAGGTTTAAGATTTAAAATCATTTAATTTAACCAATCCGATGTCCGTATATAATTTTCTACCCTATGGTCAAGTGATATGGATATTTATCATTTCAATCCGCAAATATTTAAATTTACGGGTATATATCATTTCAATCCGCAATCCCGAATTAAATTAAATCCACAAAATCGCTCGAGTCTATCATTTCAACCTGTAATGATTTCCCCTAATCTATAGATAGTTCAAGTATGTATCATTTCAACCCATAGGGAACTTGCAGCGTTATAACAATATAAAATATAACATCCAGTCATCCAATATCAACAATCAATAGATTAGGGGATAAAAGTCATTAACAGGTATTAAATTGACAATTAAATTCAATATTGAATTAAACGATGATTAAATGCAATAAAAGTCAAATTTAACTAGAATAACAATTTAAACATACCAAACATTGATTAATTTATTTCTAATCACATTATAAATTTAATTTAACTAACATAAGATAGTTTAGTAATTGTGAGTGGGTTAAAACACTCATCTTTGATTTCAAATCGATTTGAAATCCAAAATAAGACCCAAAATTCAATAGTTTCAGAATTCATCCAAACCAGTTCCAAAATGTCTGGAATTTTGATATGAATGCAGTGGAACAAACCGTGCGTAAATCTGACCTTGTACTTAAAAGTTATGCTAGTTAGAACATTTTGAAAATTTAAATTTAAATTAAAATATTAGATGGGTAATTTTTTAAATTTATCACTTGAAACCCTAGCTTCCTATCACACGCAATCGAACATCAGCAACTCGACAAACAGTCGCCCCTTGCTCGCACGTCGCCGCCTAATCGTGCCACTGTCGACCTGATCTGACCCAACCACCACCTCCCACGAGCTCCGCCGCCCTTCAATGGCCCACCACGGCAAACGCGCCGGCACCACCCGATCGATCCATCGTTGAAGATCCTCTGTTAATCGAGGTTGTGGCCTATGAATGGTCGAGAATGTTTTGGCCAATTCTGGCCAAACCATGATCCAAATCGAAAAACAAATCACAGATTTGGGTTGCGCTCGTCGAGTGCTTCAAATCGATATAAAATTTGATATTGTTTTGAGGAATTTGATTTTGAAATCGAATTTGAAATTGAAATAGGGTTTGAATCTAGAATTTGTTTCTGCCATTGAGAAGAGACATGTAGACAGATGAACTTATACGTACTGAAATAAGGAATGAGAAACAATTTGGGTTTATAACGGCCTATATATAGGCAGATCTGAATTTAGAAATGAATGGACCAGATTGGATTAATCGAAACAATAATGCAACCCAAAAAGCCCATTCTAACCCCACTACGAAACTTGAAATCCTACAATGATTCACTGTTACGGATCCGATGAAACTGGTTTCGTTGAAATCCGAGACAGTGTCAAAAATGGCTATTTTTCACGTTAATTAAATAAATTATTATTAAATTAATTAAATCACTTTTTAATTTCTAATTTAATGGCCAACAATTTCAACATTTTTGATTACTTGGACATTTATAATAATTTACAACAAATTTACATATCAATTCAGTGTTAAATATTACACTAATTACAGTGTTCAATTTCAACTGTAATTAAATCCAAATAATTATAATTTATTTCCAATAAATTGATTTAATTTGATTTAAATCTTTTTATTCAATCAATTATTACTTTATAGACATAGTTAACCTTTGTTTATATCTTGTTACACAAATATTCTACAATTATCATCTTTTACCATATTAGTTGTAATATTTCAATTAGATTGAATTTTTTTGTCAATTTTATTATAATTTAAAAATCCCAATAAATTAATTTATCTTTGTTTCACTCTTTTTATTAAATCAATTATTGTCTTGTGAATATAATTAACATTTATATACATTTTATCGCATTCGCATTTTACAGTTATCTTCTTAACTCGTTTTAAAGTAACCTTTAAGTACATTTATTAGTAATTGATTAAATAAATTGGTAACACTAATAATTATCACCTTTCTGCATCTAATAACTTTTATAAGTTCATTATCTACACACAAATGTTATAACTATTTGCACAACACAAATTTTTATCAGTTACAATTAATTACGTACTATTTCATTAATTAATACAACCTTTGAATTATTAATTACTCCTTTACTCCAATTATCAAATTAATACACACATTATTACAATTAAATTTCAATCAATAACCAAATATAACTTTTTAATCATTTCTATTAATTGGAATTACATTTAAAGCAGTTAGCAATTACCTTAAATTAATACTATTACATTTCATTCCAATTACATTCTTATTATTAAATCCCAAATTTTATTTCTTCCAACATTAAATCACAAAACCTTATTAAATTAACATATTTTAATTATCCAAAATTATGGGTCGTTAAAATTTGAATGATTTCGAAAGGATGCTTTCTATGATTTCGAAAGGGATTGTTTTAGGTTTTAAACAATGGTTTTGAAAGTGTTGTTTTGGCCTTGTAGCCTAATGTTTTATAAGTTAAAAAAGGCTTTAACTTATTTCAAAGGAATAGGTAACCCTATTGATTTTAGATTTTCATCAACATTGTTTTGTAAAGCATATATCATGGCATAAGCATTTTGAGTAAAGCAAAGAGTATGATTTCCTTGTTTTATATAGATATGATTTCAAGGGTAAATCATTTGTAAAGATTGTTTTCAAGGAAATGAAATTTGAATAGGGTGGCTAACTCTAAGTATATGACTCAGATATTAGAAGACCGAATGAGACTGGTGTGGGATCGCGCCCTATACTTTAGCTAGTAGCCCCTAGCTAATATAAGTCCAAAATTCCAGTGTGTAGAGCTTTGTCACAAGTAAGACTAAAATGATGTTACACAAAGAAAGGAATACAGAGAGTAGAGGTAGGTTATTGGTGAGCCCGTAAAACCATTAGGATCAGTTGACCCTAGGAGAAGTAAGTTAAGGACAGATCATCGAGTATTGTATCTTACAGAAGTTAGAATATTTATTATGTCTGGTAGGCCCGAATCAGCCCGTGGTTGTTACCTGGCATTATAGCCCAGCTATATTAAACTGGCTGCACGAGTTAGATCCGACTGCTATCAAGGCTAATGATTCTAGAATGATAATGTGGGGACCAGGAGTCGAGTGCAGATGATTATATGAAGTCGGAATTGAATGGATTTGATGGATGTACGATGTAGGATGCTCAAAGCATGGAATATGGCTCAATGAATGGAAGAGTTCGGCATAGCATGGCATATTGGAAGGGATCGGCATGCTAGATGAAGAGGGATCGGCATCCATCAAGGATCAAGTGCAATCATGCATACAACAATCAATATTTCAGGATCAACATGTCCAAAGCCTATGAAATTTAGTGGGCAAGGTAAATGGACCCAAGTGAACCTACCCTAAGGATCGCACGTCATAAGAACAAGCTTTGAGGGATTGGCATACATCCCTGTAGAGGGTTCGGCTGCAAGCAGTGCACACGTGATATCAAGTCAAAGATCGAGCAATAACTCGTGTTCCAGTGGTCCAAATGACATGAGAGTTGGAGGACAAACATATTTTAACATGGAGAAGACACCATAGGGATCGGTGCCCAAAAATTGACCAATAAATGGATCGGTACCTATCCCTCCTCATTTGGAATTGGTCCTAGCGATCCCTCTAGTGGGCCCATGTGGATTCGGAGGTTCTTCAATCGAAGTTTCAAAGATATTGGTGGTCGTCTTCACCTATAAAAACTGGCCTAATGGGTCATTCTGAGAATCTTATGCTGCTTGATACTCTAAACTTTATTGTAATCAAGTGTTTGCTATTCCTTACTGCTGTAATTAGATTTATAAGTGATCAATAAAGGATAATCTTCAAAGTGGACGTAGGCATACAACGCTGAACCACTATAAATCCCTATGTCTTTGATTATTGCTCTTTATCTGCTATTGGCTTAATCATTTCCTCGGTTTAATTTTGTATATCTTCATTTACTTCTCTACGTAAATCTATTCTTGGGTGTTTGTGACCAATTTGGTTGCAAATATTTTGGTGCTTTCACTGAGAACCTTGATTCTCAGCTTGCTACGATCCCTTTGTTGCTACTGGATTGGATAAATCCCCTAAAGGAGATCTGCAGTTATCTTCAAAAAGTTGCAAATACTACTCAGATTTGTAGAAATCTATCAAGGGAATTAATAATGGTGAGGCATACTAGATCTACTTCTCAGAACGTTGAAGGAAATGAGAATACTAGCATTCAGCAAGGAGACCCAAGCAATCAACTAACAAATGTGAATGTAGATCCGGTTAAGTTCAGAATCCCACTGACTGTATTATAAGAGCTGAATTTCATAATTTAATGAGAGAGTTGATGGAGAGCCGTCGACAATTAAATCAACAAATTCAGACTAATATCAACTTGACAAACCAAATCAATCAGCAGCAGTGGGGGAAACCTAGGAGGGACCAAACTCCTTACTTAGCATTGGAGAGTTCTAGCTCATCAGAATAAGTATCACATGCATAGGTATCGCAAAACAGACGAATATCATGCAGAAACTTCAGGGTGTCAACTAGTAGACCATCATGGTCTGCCAGGATCGACTGGGGCCGACCCCTCCATAGGGATCGGTACAGATCCCTCCACCAAAAGGGGGAATTCATCTATGCCTTATAGAAATCAAGCTGGAGCTGCTATGGTTGGTTTTGATGCAGGAGTTAAATTGAATCAAGCTCTTCCCCGAAATGACGCTGAAGTGAATTTACAAGATACACATCGGGAAGATGGTGAACCAAGAAGGCGTGAAATGATCGTAGACATCGACTTGGCCATTCACGTGAGGTGGAGCGTGACCACCGCTTGGCACCAACCATCCAAATGCCGGACTTATCGACTATGGTTAGACAGTTAGTGAGGGAGAGCCAAGATTTAACCAACGATGACTGGGGAATCTTAAGAAGTTATACCCTGTTCACTGATAGTGTGTTAAATGCACGATATCCAAGGAAGTTTAACATGTCGTCAATGCCTTCCTATGAGGGAAAGACCGACCCCAGGTAGCATATCATGAGATACGAATGGCGGATGGATTCTGCGCGAGCTGATGATGCGACTAAGTGTAGATACTTTTATAACTCTCTCCAAAATAGCGACAATGTGGTTCACAAGGCTACCCCACGATCAATTTCTAGATTCAATGATTTGGCAACCAAATTTGTGGAGCAGTTCCGAAGGAACGCGACTTGTCCCAAAGATGTGATGTCCCTTTCCAACGTGATTCAGGCTCCAGGAGAGTCGTTGAAAGATTATTTGGAGAGATTTCATACAACTGTTACGGAGGTCAGTAATCTGAATGACTATACATTACTCATGGCCGTGACGAGAGGGATTGATCCAGACTCTGAGTTTGGCGATTGGTTAGCTGGTAAGCCGCTTGCAATGTTGGAACACTTTTACGCAAAGGTGGCTCGGTACTTGAGAAAGGAGGAAGCCAGGTCCTACGGGAAGAAGAATATTACGGGACTAAGTGGAGAGGGAGTCAGAGTAACATTGCAATAAAACAGTTTGATGATAGTTCTGGAAAACTCTAAGTGAATATGAAGAATAAACCAAATCAGCAAAAGGGAGGTTGAGATAGGAACCGTGAACGAAAGAGGGATTCTGGGCGAGGGAAGCTTAGGACTCTGATGTATAATACTTACACGCCATTGAATACGTCCTTGGAGAATATCTATCTTTCTACTTGCAATACCATGTAGTATAGGTAGCCTCCTCCAAAGTAATCAACAGAGAAGCAGAAACAAACCGGGAAATATTGTCGATTTCACGAGTGCAATGGGCATAATACAAATGAATGCAGGCATCCTCGGGATGTTATAGAGAAACTGATTCAAGAAAGGAAATTACAACAAATTTTTAAAGCCCCGCAAGATGGTGGGCAGGGGACATCTGACACCAACCGAGGACAAGCACCGCGTAGGGGCGAGGAACCTGCATGGACTGGTGGAAGACTGGTGATAAATACGATGGTCGAAGGACCGCACCCAGCAGATAAGAGTTGGCAAGAGATAGAGCGCTACGCTAGCGTGATTAGGCATATGGATTTTGAATGCCGTTCGAATACAGAAGATGGAGCTCCAGCAAAACAACAATGCACGATGGCGGATGATATTGTGTTTAGGAATAGAGATGCAATAAGGTCGAGGCTTCAACAATTGACCCAATGGTCATTTCGGCCATGATTGGCCCCGCTTTAGTGAGATGGATATGATTGATTGTGGAAGTTCAATAAATATAATATTCAAAAAAGCTAACGATCAGATGAGGTTGGAAGCCAAGACTTAAAACCATCTAAAGCTCATATACATGGTTTTAACGACATTGCAATTGAAGCTGTTAGTTATGTGGGGTTACCTGTAGAGTTGGGAGAAGGTGAACGAAGGAGAGTGTGGATCTTGCCGTTTGTTGTTTTGGATGTTGACTCTCCATACAACATTTTTCTGGGTCGACCGGCCTTAGCTGAATTCCGGACAGCTCTTGGCCCATGGTGTTTGAGTTTGAAGTTTCCGACAGATAATGATGTTAGAGTTGTTCAGGCGATCAGGCCACTATACGTGCCTATTATGTAGCTGAGTTGAGGGATGCTCAGCGCGCAGAAAAAGGCAAGGGTGTGGACAAGGCTATCCGCATCCAAGGTACCGAAGATTGACAACTAGCGCCACAGTCGGTTCTATAGAGATATAGATCCGAGAGATGATGAAGAGGAGCCCAAAGAGACTAAGGCTTCATCGGCAAAGCTGAAAATTTATATCATGGTCAGCCATGACGACCCATCATGAGTCCTAAAGATTGTATTACAGGTCAGCCCCCCCGCCCCCCCGATGATGAAAGAACTTGCTGGTTTTCTCCAAGCGAATCTAGATGTGTTCGCTTGGACTCACTCTGACATGTGTGGAATCTCGCCTTCCATTGCGAGCCATGTATTGAATATGGACCCGAGGCATGTCCCGATGAAGCAATAAGACGCGACATAGATCCGGAGAGATCTGCCGCTCTCAAAGAGGAGGTGGATTGACTAAAAGACAATGACACCCTCTATCCTAAATGGTTATCTAATCGTGTAGTTGTGAGAAAAGCGAATGGGAAATGGAGAACATGCATTGATTATTCAGACTTAAACAAGGCGTGTCCAAAAATAGTTTTCCCCTTCCAAGGGTCGACCAGTTGGTGGATTCAACCGCGGGACACGAATTGCTATCTTTCATGGATGCGTACTCGGGATATAACCAAATCTCGATGCATTTTCCCGATCAGGAGCACACCAGTTTCATAACCGATGTTGGATTGTATTGCTATGTAGTAATGTCGTTTTGATTAAAGAATGCGTTAGCAACTTATCAGGGTTTAGTCAACAGGATGATTAAACATCAGATCGGAAAAACAATGGAAGTGTATGTGGATGATATGCTCGTGAACTCACGACGATCAAGCGACCACATTAGAGAATTGGCAGAAATGTTTGACATCCTCCAATATTACAAGATGAAAATTAATCCTTTGAAGTGTTCTTTTGGTGTTGCATCGGGGAAATTCTTGGGTTTTATTGTTAATGCCCGTGGAATTGAAGCCAATCCCGAGAAGATTCAGGCTATCCACGATATCCAAGCGCCAAGGACTATTAAACAAGTGTAGCGTCTTAATGGGAAAGTTGCTGCCTTAATCCGATTTATCTCCAGAGCTACCGACAAACTGCATTCCTTTCTTTGATTTGATTAGGAAAGGGAAAAGAAACTTTGAATGGATGCAGAATTGTAAAGACGTGTTTCAAGCTTTGGTGAATCATTTAGAGAGACCCCCCCGTCTTGTCAAAGCCGGTGGATCATGAAGATTTGTACATTTTTTTGGCTGTATCAGCACATGCTATAAGTGTCGCATTGCTTCGCAAGGAGGATCAAATCCAGAGGCATGTGTATTACGTCAGCAAAAGATTGACGGGAGCTGAAAGGAACTACCCGAAAATACTGCTTACAGATTGCATCACGAAAGCTCTGTCCATACTTCCAAGCACACCCAATCAATGTTTACACCGACCACCATTATGACAAGTCCTACAGCGACCTGAGACGTCTGGAAGGTTACTTAAGTGGAATATTGAGCTCAGTCAATTCGATATTTCTTATCTCCTCGAAGGGCTATCCTGGGTCAAGCACTGGCAGATTTTATAGTAGAGTTTACTACGCAGGATGGTTCTCTATAAGGAAACGAAATCCCTTCCATATGGTGGAAATTGTATATTGATGGGGCATCTAATGGTCATTGTTCTGGAGCAGGAATTGTGCTTGTAACTCCTAAGGATCAGTCAATCTGTTATGCTTTAAAGCTTGATTTTACAACGACAAACAACGAAGCTGAGTATGAAGCTCTGATTGCTAGACTTAAACTCGTTAGAGAACTCGGAATAAAATCTCTTGAAATATTTTTCTGTTCACAATTGATAGTGTACCAAGTTAGGGAAGATTATTAGGCCAAGGGACAACAGCTTGCCCCATACCTTACCCAAGTCCAAGAGTTGTTGGCCGAATTTGAGTACTATGATATTTTGCATATTCCATAGGATCGAACAGAGAGGCAGATTCATTAGAAAATTTTTCTAGCACCAGCGATTCACAGCAGATAGGCTTAGTTCAGGTTGAAATATTAAATGCCCCAAGTATAAACATGATGGAAATTGACCAAACACTAGAAGCGGAGCCTGAAAGGGAATCGTGGATGACTCCGATCAAAAACTATTTGCTACATGGAGTTTTACTAGATCAAAGAAATGAAAAGCGACAAGTCCTCCGTAAAGCTTAGTGATATGTTATGTAAGAAGGGATTATGTACATAAAAGGTTTTTCAGTTCCCCTACTTCGGTGTGTCACTCACGATGAGATAAAACGTGTCCTAAAAGAAGTTCCTGAAGGGGATTGTGGCGACCACACTGGGGGGCAAACTTTGGCAAAGAAAATACTCCGTTATGGGTATTATTAGCCAACTATCAATCGAGACGCCGCTAACTATGTAAGACGATGCGATAAGTGCCAGGTATATGCAAAAGTTCCAAGAGCTCCGCCAACAGAAATCACGCAAATGGTCAGCCCATGGCCGTTTGCTATCTGGAGCATAGATACAAGGTTTTAAATCTCGGATTTCGGTCACGTCTCGTCTCGAAGAATTTAGAGAGCTTATCTCGTATCGGGTGAGATCTCGAACGAGATGAGTGCATCTCGGTCGTCCATCTTGGATTTACATCTCGATTTCTAAAATTCATTTCGGAGTTATCTCGGAGCATATGTCATGTCGAAAATTAGTTTTGATACACCTAAATTTATAATACTTGTCACTACCTTAAGGAAAACACTATGCACTTACCTTGAATATATCACACGCTTATCATTAGTAATTTAGTATGGAAAAATATCGCTTGTATCATGTAAAATAAACAAATAACTAGATTTCATGAATAATGTTCAATATAATATCATATGAGATAAAGTAGACAAGAAACAAACCATAACATATGCACCTTTACTTTGTTTGATCATTCACTTAACTTTCCTACACAATACAATGGCTCATTTCTACCTTTTATGATTTATAGTGCTGCAAGGGAAATCTTAATTTTATAACTTCAAATACAAAAGTCTACAAGTAGAATTAAGATATTTTATGTCTGATTATAGTATTTAATTATTAGCAAACAAAATCTCATTAAGCAACTAATTACATAGATATTTCAAACAAACGTAGAAAATAGCATACATAGTACAAACAATTTTCAAACATTTAGTAAAATTATAAGAAAAGCAAAAAAATGATGCACGAATGAACATGTAATCATCAAATGAAATTAATAGATGAAAGAGAATTCCTTTATTGCTTAAAAGTAAGCTTTGAGGAAAAAAATTATAGCAGCAAAGACTAAATGAAATCAAATTGGGAATCCAATTGGAACATAAAGTTAAATAAGCGAAGCCCAAAATTATAGCCGCAAGAAAATAGGGTTAGGAAAAATACTCAAGAAAGTGTCAAAAAAAAATGATATCGGATGTAAATTAATTTGGATCAAAAACCTAAATGAAAATCCTAAAGTGAAATACTTACCATAATCGATGTAGATTTTATCATCTTCTTACACTTCTCACTGCCGTAAAATAAGAGACGAAGATTAAATGAGATTTATATAAGAAATAAGGGTTAAAAAAGTACAATTAAAAAGGCTTAAATTAAGGTAAAGGATAAGCCAGCCCAATACGGAAAAAGAGTTTATTTTTTTCCAAAATTCAACAACTCGGCCGATATCTTGCTGTTAAATCTCGTCCGAGATACCGAACGAGATATTGAAATATCGTTCGAGATTTGGGTCAGACGAGATTCAAACGAAATAGCATGTTTCGAATCGCCCAGGCTTGAAAACGAGATCTTGACCGAGATCTCGATCGAGATGAGCGAGATTTAAAACCTTGCATAGATATAATCGTTTCCTTACCGATCTCTAAAGGTGGTGCAAAGTACGCTATCATCGTAGTTGATTAATTCACCAAATGGGTCGAAGTAGAATCTTTAGCCACGATCATGACCAAGAAAGTAATTAACTTTATTTTCTGAAACATCATATGTCGTTTCGGTCTTCCGCAAACTATTGTGACAGATAATGGACTCAATTCGATAGTGTTGAATTCAAAGACTTCTGTCGGAGGTATCGTATTGAAAAGAGATTTGCAGCGGTCGTTCACCCTTAGGAAAATGGATAGGTTGAAGCTGTAAACAAAATCATAAAGTCCATTCTAAAGAAGCATTTGAAGAAGGCTAGAGGCAGATGGGTGGATGAACTCCTAACAACAATATGAGCTTACAGGACCACCCACAAGTCCGTGACTGGCCATACTCTATTCGCTCTTGCTTACGGTGCCGAAGCCGTCATTCCTTTTGAGCTCGAAGTTCCTTCTCATCGAGTGACTTACTATGATCCCAAAACAAATAAAAATCTCCTCTTGGAATCTCTCAACCTTATAGATGAGAAGCGCGAGGAAGCCAATCTGAGAGCAGCCACGCATCAACATCGAGTCGCCTGGTATTACAATATTAAAGTCCGACCTAGAACCTTAGAAATCGGCGATCTTGTCATGAAACGGGTTTTCCTACCCCATCGCACATGAATCCAATCTGGGAAGGACCATATGTCATTGAACAGAGGCTTGGAGAGGGAACTTTCAAGCTAGCGACTATCGATGGCATTACACTTCCAAGGACGTGGAATAGCGAACATCTACGACACCATTTCACTTAGTTTATTTCTTTTTAATTTCAGTTGTATTTGCTTTCATAATTTTGCTTTAGCATTTGATTTTCTAGATGTATAATAAGACATATTATGTTATTCCTTCCATTTAGCGAATAAAGTTTCAGACTTCCTTTATATTTATGTTTGGTGTAGCATTATGTATTAGTTACATGACAGAACTGATTGATGTCGATATGTATGAATAGGCTCCCAGAGTTTGAAATTAATCAATCGCGCTAATTCCCAATGGGACTATGCAAGATGAGCTAAGTCCACTTGTTCATTTGATAACTCCCATTCATAATCCAACGGATAGGGTACACCTTAAGGAATAAATGTGGCTCTGCCACCTGATGATTGAATAAATCCTGCAAAACTATGAAACAGAGATAAAACGAGAGCGACCTGACACGACCGATCACTTGCGAAGTCAAACCCCAGACCTTTGGGGAAAAATCAATCAATTAAGGAGAGTATGATCCGACTGCTCTCTGAAATAACTCTAAGTCCCCAGAGTGCGGACCAGAGTATAAACATAAGTCGGGTGTGACTCGACCACCCGCAACATAACTTAAGCCCCCAGAGTGCGGATAAGGGTATAAACATAAGTCAGGTGTGAATCGACCACCCGCAACATAACTCTAAGTCCCCAGAGTGCGGACTGGAGTACAAACATAAGTCGGGTGTGAATTGACTACCCACAACATAACTCTACGTCCCTAGAGTGTGGACCGGAGCATTAACATAAGTCGGGTGTGAATCGACCACCCGCAACATAACTCTAAGTCCCGAGAATGCGGACCGGAGTATAAACATAAGTCGGGTGTGACCGCAACATAACTCTAAGTCCACAGAGTGTGGATCGGAATATAAATATAAATCGGGTGTGAATCGACCACCCACGAAATAAATCTAAGTCCCTAGAGTGCGGACTAGAGTATAAACATAGATTGGATGCAATTCGACCACCTATCAACTAACTTTTATCCCCAGAGTGCGGATATGAGCATAAACATATAGTTGGATAAGGTTCAACCATTCACTATTCCATGAACTCTGGCCTGATACCGATAGGAGGAGTATAAACTCGTTAAGGATGGAGTTCGACAATCCAACGTCTAACCCTCACTAACCTAAGACTAGGGGCAGGAGTATAGTTACTCAAAAAACTGATGAATTCGACGGCGTAACACTAAGGCTCAAGCCTAGCGTTTGAAATGACCGAACGGAAAGTAATAGTTCAACTACTTAAATATCAATTCACACGAAAGCTCAATAGGAAACAAAAAATTTAATTCACATGATAGGTGTCAAGATTGTGGTACAAGTTATTTCAAAAAACCAGGTATCATACTCTACAACTACAACTAATAGAAGAAATGATGAATAAACAGTAGTGCAAACTATGTACCCGCCAAGTCGAAGTGACGACTATTTCTTTATCTCCTCTCCTTATTGGACATTTTTGGGAGTGGTGCCACTTGAGCCTCTAATGCTTCTCTTCTTGGATCCTTTACCACCTTTTGCAGGAGATCTTACAAAGGTAGGAGGGAGTTCACTGGGAATCGACCCACTAGATGGAATAACATGTAGTGGCACAAGGTGTGGATCATCGATGTCCACTTCGATGTGCTCAGCTTTAGCCTTTTTCTTCAGCAACTCCTCCTTTTCAATATGCTCTTTCAAGCTAATCTCATCAGTGTGTTTGGAGGTGCCGGTAATCACAACATCATCGGACTCATCCACTGAGAGTGGATCTTCAACCTTATCACTGTCAAGAGCTCCGATGACTTGAGTATCGGGCCGCAGTACATCAGTAGCCACTAGAATCTCTGTCAGTTTCGCTTATTGCTCCACAAAAGCATCAGTTTTAGGAGTTTGACAGGGACTCGAAAGACCTGTAAATTTGTTAAAACAAGGAGATAAGCCTAAAACCATTGGGCATGAAGAACAAAACCTTTCATAAATTGGAGGATAAAGTGGAATAGCTATATCCTACTGCCTCGGTGGTAGCTGGAGTGCCCCCTTCCAAAATATGGGACAACACTTTGGATTGATAACCAAGCTTATTTGGATAATAGCCCAAGTCCTGCTCTGGGCCAAAGGAAACAGATGCTCCAACCGCTTGGGAAGAAGAGGGGCCCTTAGGACTAGCCTCCCAAGATCTGACAATATGTTCTCCTTTGTCAAAAGTTGCAGAAATGTTAAAGTATCGGAGTCTCATGGCAGCCAGATCTAGGGTTCGTTTCCACAAAGCTCTCTCATACTAATTTTTTTTCATCAAATTTAGCTTCGCCCAATGCCCTCTTTTTCATCTCGATGATGTGCTCCCAGGCTTCAGCAAGAGACTCGAGACAGCCTTTGCCAAGAAAATCAAGTCGTAATGGATGAGGACTTTGGCGTTATATTCAATTATCAATGGATCAAATAAGTCCTTGATTTCATTTCAACTAGACTCTTTAGCATCTTCTACTCGAGTTTCAATTTCTCCCATCATCTCCTTGCAGCCTTCCTCTCGAGCCTCCTCATTAAGAGCTTCTATATTAGCAAACTACTCATTGAGTTTAATTTTCAGGCTCCTGGCTTCAACAGCCTCTTCGTAGTACCATTGCGATTCTTCCTGGGCCTAAATTTTCTCTTACTTTTGTTTCTTGAAAAGTTCGTCAAGTTCCTAGACACCACGGGCAAAGACATCTTTTTCCTTTTGCAAGGAGTCTTTTTCTAGAGTGAGTGCCCTACTACGATTGAGGCCAACATCAAGTTCCTTTTTATGGGATGCTTCTAAACAGTTCACTGCCTCCGATGTTTCTTTGGCACTTTTCTCCACCTCGGTAAGTTTTGTTGTCAATTCCGATAGCTAGTCATTTTGGTGTTTGATTATGTCTTTATCATGTATCGCCTCTAGCATGAGACGATCTATTTCATATTGACGCTCAATTGACACTTCAGAGATTTTTCCGCCAGGTGTTGAAACGATTCGTGTTGCATGAACACGTCATTAACACAAGCATGAGAACTCGCTTTGGTGTGCCTCGGAATCATATGTACTATGAAGGAATATAAGCCCATCAAAGATGATTTTCGAAAAGGTGGCCTTAAGCTCGGCCAATTTCTCCATTGTAGAAGTGTCAGAAGCTGTAGCTGGCAAGAATGGATCGGAAGCGGCAATTGGATGCTTGCTCGATCTATGGTCGCGATAATGCTCTGAGCTCAAAGAACCAAAGTGTTTCATGTGATGTGGCAATATAAGGGCCGCGATAGGTAGGCTGGTCTCCACTATAAGCAGGAAAATTAGGATGATCTCACTAGAAAGATGTGTGCGATTGGGATTTGTGCTTGAAAGAGGAGTATTCCCTTGAATGATAGCTTCTTTCCCATCCATCAACTTTTTCCCTGGGCCTACCAAACTCTGAGTCGCGACTGGATCGATATACGTTGAAGAACCTCTTAAGCGATCAAAGGCCTGGGACTAAGTCATCGCACCTACAAAGACAAGATGAGAACATGTAAGTAACTATCGTGCAAAGGATTAATAAAGAGCATGTAGTAAAGTGCACGTGGCCATGAGTGTCCTAGTGTTCCCCTTGACAGATCGGTGGCTGTAGCCTTGCTTATGGGTGTTCTCTCTCTCTTTTGTCGGTAGGATGAATGCCTTCACTGCTCCTAGTAGGAGAATTGAGCCCTTCGTTGTTGATATTTGAAAGTCGTAGGTCATAATATCATTTAGAATTTGGAGGCTCGAAAATCCCTTCAGTGAACTTTTGAAGTGTTGGGAAGATGATTCTTCTTCAATAGAAGTAATCACGAATTCTAGATCTACGGCAGTTTTTCTTCTATGAATTTTGTATGCCAGCTTCTTCTTTCTCTTGGTGGGTGTTTGAAATTGTGCATCTTACGGCGGTTCGACTACAGGCGCCTAGCCTAGGCCCGCATCAATGTCGTTGGGTTTGTTGGCCTAGAAATCACTTATCTCACCTTCTTCAATGTCATCCCAAGTCCCTCGGCTGGGGGCACAAAAGTATTGATGGCATCTCTTTCTTGCTCTATAATGTTTCTCGGCAATGCTGCACTTCCGGGGAGCCCAATCCTATGACCCTCTTCCAGTGGATCGAATAAAGATAGTAACTCATCGGTTACAAGAAATTTAATGTCCCTATCCTCGATAGGAGTAGCGCGAATGGCGGTGACCGCTCTTGAAAAATTAATGCCTTTTGGATGTGGGTGGACACCTAAAAGAATCCTGAATGTTAATAGATTCAAAAATGTAACTCGGATTAATGGACTTAAGAATGAAATGAAAGTAATACTTGCATCCTTCTAACCATCGCCTCACAAAGCCAGGTGGACATCGAACATAGAACCACTCGTGCTTAAACAGAGAGAGTTTATTCCAAGCGCCTATCAAGACTAGGCAGTTTGGCGAGGGTTCAAGAAAAACATAGGAAGGACTTCCTGACCGCCGTTTGAAGTTGTAAATGAATGTTATGTAGAGTTGGCAGATGAAATAGAACGCTCATGAATAGCAAAAAGGTTCCATGTAGAAAGGCGTAACTGTTTGGATGGAGTAGAGTGAGAGCTATTCCAAGATATCTCAGCATCTCTCGAATAAACGAATTAAAGAGCGGTACGTATCCGGCCCAGCATATAAATTTGTTACAAACCATGTATCCCTCTGGGAGCAAGTGAGGCCTATCGTTTATTGAAGGAACCCAGACATCTACAAATGGAATTCCATGTATAGAACACAGTTGGTAAAGGGCAGCCTCACCAATACGGGAGGCTTGAGAATCTATTAGGTTATTTAGAAGAATGGCACCCTCTACTACATTGGGAGCAGGACTTATATCCTCTACCGGGAGGACCGGAACATCTGAGAAAAGGTAGATCGACTGGCCGAAAACTTTGTTTGTTCTGCTTGATGACTGGGAGAAAGCCTACCGGATATAATCGCACAACTTGATTTTGCTTCAGGATTTGCATGACCGGTTCAGAAGACATAACAACTAAATGCTTTGAGCGTTTGGAGTCCATATTAGTTATACTCGGTAGATAATCAAGGTTAGAAACGTTTGTATGTTCCCCCCGTGCTAAGTGTGAGCTAGTGCAGTGTAGTGAAGTGTATGGAGATATAAATAGTTTGAAATCAAAAAAACAAAGTAAGACAACGAGACTTTAGATTTTGACCAAAGCGACCGTCATCGCTGACCATCACAACTGGCAAGAAAATTGATCGGTTGCGAAAGCTTTGGGATCAACTATCGGCATGTTAAAGTGTAAAGTTATTCGTTCAAGTCCATATGCAAGTTATTAGTATATGTTAAAAGTTCCATGGATCCGATTGTTCAATCTCGATTTTAATATTGAATATGCAAGTTTTATTATTCATCATCATCGTATATCCAAGTTCTCTAAAGTGAATTAGTGATGATTGTCCAAGCAAACAAGGTTAGATTAGATTGCAAGTTTAAAAGTTTCCCTATGCTGATCCCTGTGCCAATACTGATCCCTATGCCCATGTTAATCCCTATGTCCATACCGATCCCTTTCCTTCTACAAATCCTACCGACCCCTCTCTCCTTAAACCGCCGATCCCTTTATCTGAGCATAACTTTTCTGATCAATAATTACACCAACGCCTCTACTAGAACGAAGCTAGCCGATCCCTCTGCCTTGCCATCCTCTCGTCAAGCCATTATGCCGACCCCTTGCCATCAAATGAGGGATCGACCTATAACCAAACCTCCAACTCCGCTCCCTCCTCCACTTCTTCATTTTCCTCCTCCTTCAACATTCTGCCGAGCCCTACTCCTTCCTACGCCTTGTCTACCCCAAACAACCTATGCCCTCAGCCATTCACTTCTTCATGCATCAATCTATCATCAACAAAGTAGAATCCATTGCCTTGTCTAAAAATCAAAAGTGAAAAAAGAAGCTTACCTAAATTTATCGAAGGTGAACTTTAAAAAGGGACAAGGAATTGGTTGTGATTTGATTGGAAGGTGGAACGATGGTCTTAGATTAAGTAAAAAGGTGGGTTAATTGGTTAGAGCGATGGTTAAGCGGAGGGGAAGGGGTCGGCTTCTGAAGAAAGTTCGATTGTGAAAAATAGGAGGGTAGCAAGAGAATGAAACACGAGAAGGTAAAGGGAAGTAGGAATGCCACTTTATATATGCGGACTGGCGGTTTGGCCCAAGTGCAGGCATGCGAAGAGAAAGATGGGTCGGCAAGAGGCATGCCGATCCCTATAGCAGTGAGAATTGGAAAGGAGGGATCGGCATAGTTCATGCCGACCCCTATGAATGTTTTCACAAAAAAATGGTTGTAAGGGTTCGGCTATGAACATGAACATATAAAATACTATGAAAATTGGCAACGACCCGTAAGCATTCGAACATGTCTGGGAGCCAACAATAAAAACGTGTATATGAGCATGCCCATGTATAACCTAAAAGTTCAATTTTTGAAATCGATAGAAATTGAAGTCAAACCTGAAACTTTTGAGTTCGAGGCTGGACCAGATAACAAAAACTTATTAGTCTCACAGTACCAGACTTATATATATCAATTGATGGAATATACCACTGATTTAATTATTGGAAATTGACCAAGCATCATGACAATCAATAAGGGATTCGACATCTTGGAAAATGGATTCGATAATGGGATAGCAACTTTTCAGAAAGCTAGATGGATCTCATTCTCAACAATTCAAAGCACGTCATGTTAATCACGAGACGTGCTTTGGGGGACAAGTGTTACCCAGCTTTCTAGCCTGGCTATATTGAACTGGTTGCACGAGTTAGATCTGACTGCTATCAAGGCCGATGATCCCAGAATGATAATTGTGGGGATCAAGAGTTGAGTACAGATGATTATATGAAGTCAAAATGGAATGGATTCAATGGATGTACAGAATTGGATGCTCAAAATAGGGAATATGGCTCAACAAATGGAAGGGTTCGGCATAGCATGGCACATTGGAAGGGATCGACATTCTAGATGAAGAGGGATCAGCATCCATCAAGGATCAAGTGCATTCATGCATACAACAATCAATATTTCTGGATCTACATGTCCAAAGCCTATGAAATTTGGCGGACAAGGTAAATGGACCCTAGTGAACCTACGCTAGGGATTGCACGTCATAAGAACAAGCTTCGAGGGATTGGAATACATCCCTGTAGAGGGTTCGGCTGCAAGTAGTGCGCACGTGATATCAAGTCAAAGATCGAGCAATAACTCGTGGTCCGAATGACATGAGAGTTAGAGGACAAACATATTTTAGCATGGAGAAGCCACCATAGGGATCGCTGCCCGAAAATTGACCAATAAAGGGATCGGTACCGATCCCTCCTCATTGGAAATTGGGCCTAGCGATCCCTCCAGTTGGCCCATGTGGATTAAGAGGTCCTTCAACTGAAGTTTCAGAGAGATTGGTGGTCGTCTTCACCTATAAATACTGGCCTAATGGGTCATTATGAGAATCTTTACGCTGCTTGATACTCTAGACTTTATTGTAATCAAGTGTTTGCTATTCCTTACCGCTGTAATCAAATTTATAAGTGATCAATGAAGGATAATCTTCAAAGTGGACGTAGGCATACAGCGTTGAACCACTATAAATCCCTGTGTCTCTGATTATTACTCTTTATCTGTTATTAACTTAATCATTTCCTCATTTAATTTTGTTTTTCTTCATTTATTTCTCTACATAAGTCTATTCTTGAGTGTTTGTGACCAATTTGGTTACAAATAGTGGTTAATAATCAGCCTGATAAAACTATATTGTTCGGATAGATAGTCCATTGATTACTTGATTTATATGCATATATGTTATTGCTATTGTTGCTACAATCAGTTTGATTGCAAGATGTTGATTTGCAAAAGATATGGTTTTGAAAGGATATTAGTGAGGGGAAACCCGTTTCGCTAAGCGGCATGGTCTTACTCGATATCAGTAAACCGAAATGTAATAAAATTATTCACACTGGGTTTTATGTCTGACTCAAAGTTTATGTTTCCCCTTAAACTCTCGATGCTCAAATTTTAATTTGAGTAGACTGAGAGTTAAGGACTTTTTAAGTTTAGTAGATTGGATGAATAAGCTTCTGAAGACATGCAGGAGGCAAAACTAGCTATGTAGGAGTTATTTAGTATTATTTCCATTGTGATGTCTTTATGACTGATATGTCTATCTATCTAGTACTCTAATCATCCAAGGGGGCATCTTCATATGTCACTCTTGGCATAATTTGTAATAATTATTTCAACCTGGGAATCGTTTTGGGGATTATGTAATTGAATATGAAATATTGATTTGAAATGTGATCAGAAAAGCTATTTCTGAAATCTGTGTTGATTTTATTTCATATTCATATTCTTCTGATATTATGGATACCATTAACATTACCATATTTTGTCACCAAAAGTTAATAGTATAGATGACTGCAGCATTGTAGTGCTTAGCTTCGGGCCTCAAAGTAGGGGATGTTACAACTTGGTAACATAGCATAGGTTTATGAAAACTTAAAAGAAATTTTAAACTTAAAGTGATTTTTGAAAACAATATCCTACAGAATTAGATAAAAGTTTGGGGTATAGGATAATGTTATAGTAACGTACTTTTATTTGCTATATATAAGTATACGCTTTATATATATTCTCCTATCTCAGTTAGGCTATTCTTCTGTATCTTACGAAGACTCGAATGCAGATTTTAAGGAAGTAAGATATGGATGCTAGGAATGAAAGGGTTAACCTTAGTGGAGAAAGCACCACAACCAGTGGAAATGCCAGACCAAAGACTAGTAGGAATCCAGGTCGGGCACAAGCTGCTAATATGGGTGCTGGAGCGCCGCAAGTTGATATGGCAGCTTTTATCAGTTCTTCGTCAACATGACGGAAGCTGGAGCAGCTACGGGATTAGTCGGAGGAAATGTTGTAGGAGAAAATCAGGAAGCTCCAGTGGTTAATAACTATATAATACTGAGCAGAGACTATGCTAGGCTTGGAGGGAAGTCGTTTATCGAGACCGAGGACGCAATTGAAGTGGAGAACTGGTTCCTTCATTGCAAAAGGATTTTTGCTGATTTAGGACTTAATGATGAGCAGAAAAGGAGATTGGAGTCAAAACAGATGCAATGAGCAGCACTATACTAGTGGAACAGTGTTACTGTAGGAGTAGCTGAAGAGGCTATGACTTGGGCAGAATGTCGAAGGAGGTTTGAGGAAAGATTCATGTCGGAGATTGCCTAGTCAACTCTACTCAAGAAGTTTGTTGAATTAGTGCAGGAAGACCTGACAGTGCTTGATTATGCCACCAGATTTGAGGAATTATCGAGATACGGATATGGTACAGTTGATACGGTTATCAAAGGAATGAGAAATTCATCCATGGATTGAGACCCAAGCTTGCTAAAGCAAATTTACAACATATTATGGATCCGTGCGATGTACTTGTTGAGATGCTTTCAGAAATAAGGGGATGCTCTCTTTCTTTAATGGTAACAAAGCAGTGGAAACTCAAGGTGGGCGGAACCAGAAAAGAAAGTTTTTCGATAAGAAGGGAGCTAAAAAGAGTGGACCTGCCAAGAAAAGAAAGACAAAAGTTGTTTGCTATAAGTGTGATAGGAAATGGCATTTCACTAATGAATGTCGCTCAGGAGATGGAAAGAAGGTGATCGAGAAGAAGAATATCAAATGCTTCAACTGTGATTAGATTGGACATTATAAGAACCAGTGCAAGGAATCGGCCAAGGATGGAAAGGGCAAATTGTTTGCATTGGAACCAATTACCTCACGACCAACAACAAGGGAGAAAAGAAATGCTGTATTGGGAGGTATGCTTTTGATTCATGGTGTGTCAGTTAGAGTTCTATTTTATACTGGTGAATTGCATTCTTTTATATCTCATAGTTTGGAAGATAAGCTTAACCTAGATCCCTCATACCTAGTTATGTCCTTAAGGGTTGTGAATCCGATAAGAGGGTATGCAACTCTGGGAATGAGATGTGACCAGTTAGAGCATATATATGCTTGCAGTTTGCATGTGTTTGATTTCGTAGGTGTTGGAATTATTTTGGGTATGGATTGGTTAAGTAAGTACGATGCTAGGATATTTTGCCATGATAGGAATAATATCACTTAGACAACCTAGTTCTAATGATCGCATTATATACTCCATAAAAAACCATAGTTTTGAGGTTAATGCTTTATTGGGTGTCATGGACGAAGAAGACAAGTTGAATCAAGTTTTTATTGTTAGAGAATTCAAAGCTGTCTTTGAGCCTGTGATAGGACTACCGCCGAAACGAGTTGTCAAATTTCGGATAGATTTAGTACCAGGGGCTAAACCTGTGAATAGACCGCCAAGTAGAATAACACCTATTGAGATGAAGGAGCTAAAGGTACAGTTGGTGGATTTAGACGTTAAGAATTTTATCAGATCAAGCAGTTTGCCTTGGAGAGCAGCCACAATATTTGTTAAGAAACTAAACAGATCGTTGAGGTCGTGTATCAATTATCGTAAGCTGAATAAGAAGACGATAAAGAATCGATATCCGTTACCTAGGATTGACGATTTGTTCAACCGGTTGAGTTGAGCCAAAGTATTTTCTCAGTTGGATTTGGCAACTGGGTTCCATCAACTTAGAGTGGTTGAAGATAGTATTCCTTTAATGGCGTTTAGGACTAGATATGGATCATACGAATGGTTAGTGATGTCGTTTGGTCTAACTAATGCACCATCATTCTTCGTAGAGTTGATGAAAAAAATCTTCCGGGAACATCTGGATAGATTTGTATTAGTATTCATAGATGACATATTCATATATTCCAAGGATGGAGGAGATCATTAAGTTCATCTTAGGATAGTGCTTGAGACACTAAGACAACTTCAGTTAAAGGCAAAGTTTTTGAGATGTCAATTTTGGAAGAAGGAAGTGAAGTTTCTTGGTCATGTAGTTTCAGAGAAAGGATTGTCAGTAGATCCGGCTAAAATCAAGGCAGTGAATAATCGGAAGAGGCCTGAGATAGTAACCGATATAAAGAGTTTTCATAGGTTAGCTGGCTACTACCAGAGATTCATTAAGGATTCCTCATGGATAGCCGCACTGATGACTAAGCTAACTCAGAAAAATGTGAAGTTTATTTGGACTAATAAGTGTGAGGTGGCATTCTAGAAATTTTAACATTTATTGACTAATGCACTTGTGTTAGTTGTTCCAGAGCGAAATCGGGATTTAGTGGTATACACGGACGCATGTGGAACAGGATTAGGAGCTGTGCTAATGCAGAGGGTTAAAGTGATTGCCTATTCTTCTCGACAGCTCAGACCGCATGAAGTTAGATATCCAACTCATGTTTTGGAATTAGATGCGGTAATTTTCGCATTGAAGGTGTGGAGACATTACCTTTTGGGAGAAAGATTCGAGTTGTTTACGGTTCATAAGTCACCTAGATATTTATTCTTTCAAAAGGATTTGAATATGAGACAACAAAGATGGTTATAGTTCATAGCTGCATATGACTTTGATATCGAGTACACACCTGAAAAAGGAAATAAGGTTGCAGATGCACTTAGCAGAAAACATCAAAATGCAGTATTGACAATGATAGCTGAGGGGAAAAATTTAGAAGCATTGACTACATGCAGAATACAATGGAGACCTGAGGCTAGTTCTAGTCGAGAAACTGCCATGTTATCATGTTTAGAAGTTCGATCGATGACGATCGAAAGAATTGTATCTAAGCAGAAAGATGGCACAGTGTTAGCTGAAAAGTTTAGAAGGCTAGAGGTCGGAAACGAGATTGATGATCTGAAGGATTTTAGTCTTGAACAGGGAGGGTGATTGAGAAAGAAGGGACAATTGTGTATCCTGAATGTAGAAAACCTAAGAAGGAGGTCCTTAGAGAATGTTATCGATCAAAATTTATGATTCATCCTGGAGGACCAAGATGTATCAGGATATGAAGTGGAGTTTCTACTGAGAAGTTATAAAGAGAGATGTAGGCTAATGGGTAAATCAGTGTTTGAACTATCAATAGGTAAAAGTTGAACATCAGAAACCGAGTGGGTTACTTCAGCCTTTGGATGTTTCAGTCTAGAAATGGGATTCTATCTCAATGGATTTCATAGATGGGTTGCCAAGGTCGTGTAGAGGAAATGAGAGTATCTGGGTTATAGTGGACAGGTTGACTAAGAGTGCACACTTTATACCCGTTAAGTCGACCAGGACAGCACCAGATTTAGCTAGGATATTCATGAGGAATATAGTTAGACTGCATGAAATTCCTAGTAGTATAGTAAGTGACAGAGATTCCTTATTCACTAGTGAGTTCTGGAAGAGTCTACAGAAGACTTTAGGTACCAAGCTCAAGATGAGTATTGCTTACCAACCATAGACAGATGGGCAGACAGAGAGAGTTAACAAAGTCTTAGAGGATTTGTTAAGAGCTTACGTGCTAGATTTGGGAGGATCATGAGAAGACCATCTACATTTAGTTGAGTTTTCGTATAACAATAGTTATTGAACTAGTATAGGGATGGCATCGTTTGAAGTTTTGTATGGAAGACCATGCAAATCTCCCATTTGTTGGTTAGAGACCAGGGATAGATTAATTCTTGGTCCGGATTTGGTTAAAGAAGCTGTAGAAAAGATTGAGTTAATTCAAGCTAGGATGAAGGAAGCTCAGTCTAGGTAGAAGAGTTATGCTGATAAAAAGACGGAAAGACTTAGTGTTCTCAGTCGAAGATCATGTTTTGTCAAGATGTCAGCGATGAAAGGTGTAATCAGATTTGAAAAATCAGGAAAATTAGCACCAAGATTCATTGGACCATTTCCTATTATAGAAGGGATCGAAAAATCGCGTATAGAGTAGAGTTGCCGAAGAGTTTGGCAGGAGTCCACGGTGTTTTCAATATTTCTTATCCAAGCAAGTGTATTCGAGATCCAAAGACTACTATTACACCGACTATGTTAGAGGATCTAATAGTGGAACCAGATATGACTATAGTTAGAAAACTATTTCATATAGTTGCAAAAGATGAGAAGAGACTAAGGAACAAGACAGTAGGATTAGTCAAAGTCCAGTAGAGTGACGACGAGAGAGACTGTACTTGGGAAACCCAAAGCAGGATTAGAGATACTTATCCTGACATTTTTGATGGTATTTTTTACCTTTATGTTTGATTGTTGTGAGTACCTTAGCGTAATTTCGAGGATGAAATTCTTTAAGGAGGGGAGTCTGTAATGACCATATTTTTTACTAACATTATTTAAGATATTTAATTGGATAAATTAAACGAAATAATGTAGATAGTTAAGGTATTGAGATTTGTTAATTAAGAGGTAGTCGTGCCTTAATGAATGTATTAGTAAAAGATAACTAAAAATAAGTAAGTAGGACTAATATGGTAAGCGTAAAATGGGGATAACCTTTATTCCAATACCCTAAACCCTTCCATTCTTCATTCCTCATTCATTTTAACTATCACAAATAAAACTAAAACCCTAAAGGAACTTGGCAGGCCACCATTAAGAGGATTCAAGGAGAAGAAAAGCTAGGATTCAAGTAAAAAAGCATAAGCAAATCAATCTAAGGGCAAATCTCAACCTTCTTAACACAAAACCAAGGTGAATAATTAATTTACATCTCACTTTTATGATTTCGGTTTCAAGTTAGATCCGAATTATGTTTGCAAATAATATGCCATGTTATGTTTGTTAAAATGGATATATATGCTTGTTGATGATTTATATGGTTTAATATAGATTTTATGATATGTTTGGATTAGAAAACCTATCAATTTGGATTTGAAAACCTATCAAATGACATCTAAATGAGTTGCATTTTTGATATATGGTCAAAAACATTATTTTAGAAGTGGATTTCAAGTTTCATAATTTTCTAAGTGATTATGGATTTATTATGAATTTTCTATGAGAGAAAATAGTTAATGGGTTTAAATTATTTAAGGCAATTAAATGATGTTTTCGGGTCTGAAATTTATATATGTTAGAAAATATATTTAAAGCGAATTATTCAGATTTTTAAGGAATTTTCCTAAGTGTTTTACTATGGTTTTTTAAATTATTTAAATTAGAGGACTTAAATGTTTTATATGTTTTATTAAGAAGAAGGGCTTATTTGCTTAAAATGTTTGAATTGTTAAATGCTGAATTTAGCAGCCTTTTTCTTAAAAGAATTTTGGTAGAGAATAGGCAACTAACCATATTTCGGCTACTTATGCAAGTTAGGTGAAAAGGAATTACTTTAAAAAGCATAAAATCAATTTTGTTTCAAATTACAACTTCGCCACTTCCATTGCTTGCTTCCATCACCATACCCAGTAAACCTTTCGCACTCATCCAAAACCAATGCACATGATATCAAGAAATTGGTACGTAGCGTATAGAGAAAGGTGAAAGGGAAAGACGGTATCGAAAGTATGCTTTCGAAAGGGTTGAAGCCACTTTTAGTAGCTTTCGAATCCATTAACTTGCCTTGTTTTTAAAAGAAGCTTTTGAAAGGGTTGCCGCTTTTGAACCCCTTCGATACCCTAGTTGTCGCATTTATACCTTTCGCATTAGTTAAAGGCCACTTTTTTGTATAACCTTAAAATAATGTATTTGAAAGGAAGGCTTTCGTCTTCTTAATATTGAAGTCACCTATGCTTTCGAAATGGTGTCTTAGCCGCTTTTACTAATAGTTTCAGAGGCAATGGTTTAGAAAGGGTAGTTTCGAAGTTGCTCTCTTCCCCAATTCTTTTACTTGAGATCAATGCTTCCGAAAGTGATGCTTTCGCTTCTATTTTCTTTGTCCCTATTGTTATATTAAATGTCGAACCCAATAATTTCAAAAGAAATACTTTTAAATTGTTTCGAAGCTATGTTTCTACAAATTCTTACTTGAACCCAATGCTTTCGAAAGATATGTTTTAAGTGCTTTCGAAAGGTATGTTTTAAGTGCTTCGAAAGGTATTCTTTCAATGATTTCAAAAGGGGTGCTTTCTATGATTTCGAAAGAGATTGTATTAGGTTTTAAACAATGGTTTCGAAGGTGTTGTTTTGGCTTTATAGCCTAATGTTTTCTAAGTTAAAAAGGGCTTTAACATATTTCAAATGGATAGATAACCCTATTGATTTTCGTTTTTCATTAACATTGTTTTGTAAAGCATATATCATGGCATAAGTATTTTGAGTAAAGCAAAGAGTATGATTTCCTTTTTTATAAAGATATGATTTTAAGGGTAAATCATTTGTAAAGATTGTTTTCAAGGAAATGAAATTTGAATAGGGTAGCTAACTCTAAGTATATGACTCAGATATTAGAAGACCGGATGAGACTGGTGTGGGGTCGTCCCCTATACTTTAGCTAATAGCCCCTAGCTAATATAAGTCCAAAATCCCAGTGTGTAGGGCTTTGTCATAGGTAAGACTAAAATGATGTTACATACAGAAAGGAAATACATAGAGTAGAGGTAGGTTATTGGTGAGACCGCAAAACCATTAGGCTCAGTTGACCCTAGGAGAAGTGAGTTAAGGACAGATCGTCCAGTATTGTGTCTAACAGAAGTTAGAATATTTATTATGTCTGGTAGGCCCGAGTTAGCCAAAGGTTAATAGTCAGCCTGATAAAACTTTATTGTTCGGACAGATAGTCCATTGATTACCTGATTTATATGCATATAAGTTATTACTATTGTTGCTACAATCAATTTGATTGTAGGATTATGATTTGCAATAGATATGATTCTAAAAGGATATTAGTGAGGAGAAACCCGTTTCGCTAAGCGGCGTGATCTCACTCAATATTAGCAAACCGAGATGTAATAGAATTATTGACACCAAGCTTTATGTCTGACTCGAAGTTTATGTTTCCCCTTAAAATCTCGGGTGCTCAAAATTTAATTTTAGTAGACTGAGAGTTAAGAACTTTTCAGGTTTAGTAGGTTGGACGAATAAGCTTCCGAAGACGTGTAGGAGGCAAAGCTAGCTATGTAAGAGTTATTTAGTATTATTTTCACTGTGATGTATTTATGGCTGATATGTCTATCTATCTAGTCTCTGATCATCTAAGGGGGCACCTTCATATGTCGCTCTTGGCGTAATTTGTAATAATTATATTTGATTAAACTTGGGAATCGTTTTTGGGATTATGTAATTGAATCTGAAATATTAATTTGAAATGTAATCAGAAAAGTCGTTTTTGAAATATGTATTTATTTTATTTCATTTTCATGTGCTTCTGATATTATGGATACCATTAACATTATCATATTTTATCACCGAAAATTAATACTATAGATGACTACAACATCTGTAGTGCTTAGCTTCGGACCTCAAAGTAGGGGATGTTGCATCAGATGAAGGAGATGAGTGAAGGAAGAGAAGGGAGTAGTAGTTAGGGCCTATTCGTTAAGAGAGGAAGGGATGGGAAGAAGAGTTGGAATCCTAAGGGGTGTTCCAAGTCTAGAAATCCTGGAAAACAATTGGTGAGGAAAGTCTATAGATGGAAGTGTCGCTATTATAAGAAATCAGGCCATTGGAAGAGAGACTATCCAAATTTAAAGAAGAAGACTGAGGATGGATCTTCATCGGTTGCGGTGGAGAAGACTGTATCTAATGATATGTTGACCACAGCGGTATTTGATGTAACAGAACACTCGGTGCTTGACTCAAGGATGTTGTTCCATATGACGCCAAACAAGAATTATTTTAGCTCTTTTGTTGAAAAAGAGGGAAGTGTAATCCTTATGGGAAATGATGATAGTTGTAGAGCTATGGGAGAGGGAATAGCTTAGATTAGGATATTTGATGGGGTGATACGCACTTTAATGGGTGTCCGCTATGTTTCAAGTCTTCAGAAGTCATTGATTTCTTTAGGGCAGTTGGCATCCATGAGATGCAAGGTGACTATGGAGAAGGATGGTTTAAAGGTTTCTATAGGTGCACTTATTTTGATTAGGTGTAGGCATAAACCGCACTACTATATGGAAACCGCCTGCACTAAACCATAAAAACGGTGCGGAAACCCGCACCGAATCTTATAAATAAAGCAAATACCCCAAACTGGACCGATCCACATCGATACAGTTTGGTTGCGGTTTGGATGATTGAACCGACCATATTAAACCAAACCGAATGTTTACACTAGTAATATTATGATAAAAATATAAGCAACTCCTGTCACATTTTATATTCCAACGATTTATATTCTATTTTCAGCTTATAATAATCGTTGTCATAAAGGAAGAAGTTATAGTTTTAGTATAATATTTGTCATCTCATTTTTTGGACAACTGCTAGTTATAATCTTATTCTAATCATTTTACTTAATGATTATCCATTGATTAAAGTTGATGATTTTTTAATCTACTAAAAAAATCTCACTTGTAGCTAAATGTCAAATTGAAATATTCATACAATTAAGAACTAATTTTTCATTCTAGTATAATATTGTATGTTTTAACCTATAAGTGTAAAAGCTTCACACACCTGCCTTCGTAAATTGGTTATTGATGAAAGTAATTCTCTTATTTTATATTTAATATGGGTTCAAACCGGACCGGACCAAAATCGGACCTTACTACATTAAACCGAATTGAAACCGAACTGTTTAAAATATTACTATAATGGTTTGTATTTTTAATTAATCGTTTGATGTGGTGCGACAACGCTTTGGGCTTCAAACTGTACCAAACTGACCCGCGCTCACCCTGGTTTTGATGAAGGAAGATGTGTTCTGAAATCTGTATCTACTGAAGGGAACTACAGTTCTTGGAGAATCCTATGTTGGAGTGGATAGTTCTCGTGCTTTCAATGCGACTAGACTTTGGCATATAATATTGGGTCATATTTCAAAGAAAGGCTTAGAGTTGCTTCGCAATCGAAAATGATCAAAGGAGGAAGTTTTGACAAGTTGGAATTTTGCAAGGAGTGTGTGATGGGAAAGCAGACGAAGGTATCTTTTGGAGTTAGACTTCATAGATCGAAGAGGGTGCTTGATTATGTGCATATACATGTTTAGGGACCAGTAGCTACTGCTTCCCTTGGGGGAGAAAAGTATTTTATTTCCTTTATTGATAACATTTCTTGAAAAGTTTGGGTGTATTTGATGAAGGCCAAACCAGAAAGCTTTGAGATGTTTAAAGCTTGGAAAGTGCTAGTTGAGAACCAATCTGGTTGTAAGTTGAAGATGCTTAGATATGATAACGACGGTGAATTCGTTTCTAAGAAGTTCCTCAATTTCTGTAAGCGGCATGGTATTCAGAGACATTTCACTACACTAGGAGATCCGCAATCCAATGAGGTTGCTGAAACGATGAATCAGACTCTACTTGAGAAGATACGTTGCTTAAGATTGACGGCGGGCTTGTCTAGAGGCTTCTGGGCTGAAGCTTTATCGACTGTAGTGCATATTATAAATCGAATTCCGTGCTCAGCCATAGATGGGAAGATTTCGGAGGGGAAGTGGAGGGGTAAAGAAATGTATTGGTTAGTTTCGTATTTTTGGTTGTCCAATGTATATTCACCATACAGGTGATGATAAGTTGGAGACTAGAGCGTACAAGGGCATATTTATGAGATACATAGATGGTATCAAAGGGTATCACATTTGGAATCCTATTGATAAAAAGAATGTGCATTTCATACATGTAACTTTTGATGAGTCTGTAATATTCAATCCTAAAGAGGAATTACCTACCATATCAAATGAGTTTGATAGGCCCAGGGAGTTGGAAGAGGTTCCTATATTTCAACCTAGTAGTAGAGTTATTGCTGTGAGAGGTGTAGATGCAGTTGATGAGAAATCACAAAGTAGTCCACATGTTCCTTCTAGTAGTGTGGGTAATGTGCATGAGACTAAAGGAAGTTCAGTTCAAGGTGAAGCTGAAAGGAGTTAGGTGAAGTTGTACATATTCGGGCCAGTCGTAGGACTATTAGGCCACCCGAGAGGTATGGTGATTGGCAGAATGCAAAGCTTAGCCTTGGTGATCAGTTTAATTATACCAAATATTTGGTTCATAATGAGCCATTTGACCTTGAAGAAGCTATGAAGTTGAGTGATAGCTCCAAAAAAAAGTGCGCTATGAAAGAGGAGTTAGAGTAATTGAGAAAGAAGAAGTCTTGGGATTTGGTACAACCTCCTCAAGAAAGCCAAGCCATAGGTTGCAAGTGGGTATTCAAGGTAAAGGATGATGGAAGATATAAGGCTAGATGCTAAAGGGTTTTCACATAGGAAGGAAGTGGAGTATGATAAGATATTTTCTTCCATTGTAACGACCCAGGATTTTATATATTTGTAATTGGAATATTTAATTGATTTTAAATATTCAAAAGTTAATTTTTAACTTTAATTTCAAATATAACTAATTATTGGACAATTTAATTATCGAATTAAATAATTGGAAATTGGGTAAAATATGAAATCTTGGTTTTTAAGCTTGTTAAAAATAAGTTGAAGGCTTGTAAAATTTATATTGATAATACTGAAGATAATAGAAGTTTTAAAATTGAATTTAAAAGTGGTTTGTCCAGTTTTGAAAATATATCATTTAAATTGATATTTAAAAATAGCCTTCCAAGGCACAGTCTCGGATTTCGACGAAACCAGTTCTATTGGATCCATAATAGTGTATTATTATCGAATTTAAAATTTTGTAGTGTTTGGAGTTGTCGTGTGATCGTACGGGATATAAATGCGCTGAAATCTATATCGAAAATTCAATATAATAACTGGGTCCAAAATGCTATCTTCTCCATACGATCGAATTAGGACTTGAAACCTTTTCCATTGCGTTCGAAATAGTGGTATAACATTATAAACGCCTGGCGGCATGTCTCGATAGGAGGTCGAGATTTTGAGTTGTGAAACCGAGACGATTTAAAATTTTAAAATAATATATATTTATATAGACTTGACATATATTCTCACATCAGCACTTTTTCCTTTCACCTTCAAAACACTGTAGACCACACCCAACACATAAACTTATTCAAGCACGAAATCTCCCTCTTCATCTTTTTAAGTGGTCGAGTTGTTCATCCCAAAATCAGAAGAAAAAATGGAAACCGAAATCAATTAATTAAAAACATAAGTCGTTCTTCTTTTAAGCACCGATGCTTAATTCGTTCGAAATCCAAATTGAGCACGCACGCGTAATTTAGAACGCGATGGCGCAAAAGGCATTTTTGGTTGAGATTCGAGCTCGTGGTTGTGAAGCATGGGCTGGGGTTCATTCGCGAGTTGCTGGGGCAAAGATTGAGGCCGAGGTCGGGTTTGGGGTTGCCGCGTTTTTCTCGGGGTAGGGGATGACTGGTGATTTGAGGTGAAGGAGCGGTGGCATGGAGATGGTGGCAGCGCGAGGGTCGTGATGGCCGATTAGGCAAGGGATGGCGACGGTGCCTTGGGCTAGAGAAGAGCTCAAGCAGTAGGGTTTTAGGCGATCGTAGATGAAGGTGAGGAAAATTAATTTCAATTTATTTTAATAAAAGCTGTAGCTAGAAATGAGTATATAATTAGTCAATTTATATATATATATAAACAGTAAAGGGAAAGAAATATTTACAGTAAGGTATAAAATGATAATGTTTTAATTTAATATATATATATCCACATACATATTTTAATTTAAAACAATAGATATATATAAGATTCTGAAAGGAAATTACTGGTTTTTCCAAGTATATACGGAGAAGAATATAGAAATAAATACCCATACGTATTTCAATTTAAAAGTATATAGGCTAGTAGTAAATATGTATAAGATTTTGGGAAAAATATAGGAATTTTAAAATGTGTAGAGTCCATATAAAAATTAGATTTTAATCTATATAGGTTATTTTTAAGTATATATGTAGTTTCAATTAAATAAAATAAATATACATATTCTAATTTACTAGTTTATTTTAAAAATAATGGATTTGGAGATTAAATTGTTCTAATTAACTTATTTAACTATTTTAGTTACTAAGAAATTATTAAAGGAAAAATTAGTTTAAATTAAACTATTAGTTAACTAAGTTTATGGTAATTGGGTGTTCGGTTATTTCAAATATTAATAAACTGTAAATGTCTATACAAGGTCAAAAACCATGAAACCAGTCAAGATTGGAGTGGATTGCAAACAAAAATAAAAGGTGAGACTTTCTCACTCATTTGGATTGCCTTGTTTAAAATTAAATGTTAAATTTAAATTATTAGATGCTGATTTGATTGATAAATTTATAATTTATTTGTTGGATGCTATTATATATATATAGTAGTATATATATTGGAGTGATTGATATTCCCGCATTATATAGCGGATGAGACCCTATGCGCCCCGCATAATAGCGGATGACCCTTTATACCGCGATATCCTCCTCGAAGTGGGATTGGTATTTTTATATTGTGCTAACATTTATGGATGCAGGGAAACAGGTTGGAGGGATCCAACTGGACTCCTCAAAATGTTGAATTTATTTCATATGCAGTGATATGATTTATTTGATAATCTGTGATAGATTATATTGGAAATTGAAATTACTAAAATGCTATGGTTTGGCTGAATATATTTTGGGTATTTTAAGATATCAAAAATATAAAGATTGGATTTTGAAAGGAGATATAAAAGAGAGAATTTTAAGAAAAATAACTATAGTGAATTTGGATAACTTAAAAGAACGAATTTGGAAAAGAATAAAAAGTTTGGTTTTAAAATCCTATTAAATAAATTTCGAGTCTGAGAAAAAAAATAGAGATTTTAAATATATGGAAATAAAGGAGTTTGAGGACTAAAACGCTAGTGTTAAAGATTGAAGAATTTATTTTCAAATTCAAGATTTAAATGAGTTGGGGAAAATAAAAGGAGAATTTTGAAAAATAAAGTATGAAATCGATGCTCCAGATTTAAATAAGATTTTAAATCAAAAAGGGAAGTAAATCGGGGACTCGGGGTTTGGAATTAATTTAGATAAATCGAGAAATAGACTTTAAAGGGAATTTAATTCAGAAAATCAATTTGAAAATCGATTAAGTGTTTTGAAAACTGTGATTAAAAGGGAAATGAGACTATGAGATTTATAAACTGGGTTTATAAATAAAGTAAAATAAATATCAGTGGATATTTGAGATTTTAAATTCACGATGGGAATTTATAAGGAGATGATAATGTGTTTTAAAAATAAATAGTGGTTTTATTTTTAAAAGTATGAAAAGGGAAATTTACGGGATTGGGACGTAAATTAAACTGGAAATAAATCAAGAAGGATTTATAAACGATAAGACCGATTTTATTGAAAAGGAAATGTATTTTCCTGAAAAGCTAAGTGTATTTTCAAAGAAAGATTTCTAAGTATAAGTTAAAGGGTTTAAAGTGTTTTAAAAGAATGTTTTAGGAAATTATTATTTAATTGTTTTAAAATTTTAAAAAGTAAATATTTATCGAGTTAATTATAGTAGTTAATCGTTTTTAAAGGTTAAATTGGTATTATGGTTAAAGGAAATTATTAAATATTTACATTTTATAAAATAGCTTTATTTTAAAACTAGTTTTTGGCTAAAGTTTACTTAGGAAATTATTATAGAATTTCATGACTAGCATTTTAAATAAAGTGTTTAAGTAGTTTTATTTTAAATGTTTTAGGTGTATATTTTTGGATAAAGTGATGTAATTCGTTTTAAAATCTAAATTAAAAAAAGACTTGGTGCTTTTTAGGGGAAATAAAATAATTGGTTGGATGATTGTTTAACTTGATATTTAAATAACCGACTATCAATATTGGCCAATGCGCTGATCGTTTCAAAGAGACCGGGATCGGATTTAATTATCCGAAAACCACTTCGATCCGGTTTGAACATAGCGAATGAATACCGCGAAGATGGTGATTCGGTTTTTCCAGACCTAGGACAACTTGTATGGACGAATGCTATCAGACCATCGTCATTGGAGGACGATGAGCATTCTAAGTGAATGTGTGCTAAAAAGGTAACGCATAGCCTCAAGCCTCATCAACCGAGAATGGCTAAAATAGGGGAGGTGCAGCAAGGCTAAGTGGGTAGCACCCAATTAGGGTAAGGTCATGCCTGTCTAAATGTCCCTTTTATTCGGCTTAGTGGGCGGTTGCCGATCCCAACTGCGGGGTGATCTTATTCGGACTATCCAGTAAGGGGTAGCTCCGGTCTTGTGTTGCAGGGGATCGGGAGTGATCCTCGGTACTCTGATCTAGGCCAAGTACTGTGATGGGTGGTACCCCAGTAGCCCTGCCATTGTATGGAAACCCAATCTCCAATAAGTGCCTTCGGACTTGTTTGTATACCTATTATGCTGGAATTTAATGAATGTAACAATTTCGACTATTTGAATAAGTATTTGTACTTAGACACTACTATAATATCAGAGGATTTTGATATAAAATGTTTTGGTTATCGTAAAGTAAAAACCCGGCATGCTTATTTATGGCGTGGTCTTACGAGATATCTTTGATCTCAAAGGATTTTGAAAACTTTAATAATTCAATTAAGTGTGTTTCTCACGCTGGTTTTCCAGACTTACTCGGGTGTTATTTTATTATAATGCTCGGGTCAGACTGAGTATTACAGATACAAGATATGATGCTATGGAGTTCAGAAGATAAGCTGGATGACGAGACATATATCACGTACCTGACTTATATTCCGCTGTGTATGGTAAGCTGTATAGTCAGCTTTTGTGTGGACAAGTTATTATAACTGTCCAGTATCGTGTTATTGTTTGGTGTTGTACTCTAATGATGTAATGTATAAAACAGTAATAGTTCTTTTTGTATATAGGTCAATTGTTATATATTATATTTGTTCCGCTGCGATTTGTGAGATTATGTGTTGTTGTTTTCTTTCTTCTTCTACCTTTTTTTCTTTAACCCTAATGGTTTGTATTTCCGTCCACTTTGAGTTGTACTAATGGAGAATATTGTCGGCTCAAAGTGGTATGAATTTGCGGGCTGTTACATCCGTAGTGAGGCATACCTCCATCTGCAGTTTTCTTCCTATTGTTGCTGCCCATGACTTAGAGTTAGAGAAACTTGGTAATTTAGAGGAGACCATTTACATGAAGCAGCCAGAAGGATTTGTTGTAAGTGGGAAAGAGAAATGGGTTTGCAAATTGAAGAAGTCACTTTATGGACTCAAGCAATCGTCTAAACAATGGTACAAGAGGTTTGACTCTTTTATACTTTCGCTTGGTTTTGATCATAGTATCAAAGATGTTTATGTGTACTTCAAGCATTTAGAGAGTAGTAGTTGGGTGTATTTACTCTTATATGTGGATGACATTTTGATTTCTTCAGAGGATAAAGCTGAAATTTAGAATTTGAAGATGAAGCTAAATACAGAATTTGAGAAGAAAGACTTTAGTGAAGTAAAGAAGATTTTGGGTATGGAAATCCAAAGAATTAGAAAGCTGGGACTTTTAAGGCTCACTCAAAAGGAGTATTTTAGGAAGGTGCTTGCTCGGTTTAGCATGAAAGGAGCAAAGACAACTAGTACACCCATGCTTTTGCACATTCAGCTTTCTAATAAAGGCTCTTCGATCTCAGAGAAGGACAAAGCTTACATGGAGAAGGTGACCTATGCGAGTGCAGTTGGTAGTTTGATATATGTTATGGTTTGCACTAGGCCTGACACTACACAGGCTGTTGGATTTGTTTGTATATATATGGCAAATCTAGGACAGATGCATTGGGAGGCAGTAAAGTACATCTTCAGATTTCTTAGAGGAACTCTAGACCATGGACTTATTTTTGGCAGTAGAGATAATGATTTGAGCTTGGTAGGATTTTGTGATTCTGACTACGCCGGCGATAGAGATCGAAGGAAATCAACCTCAGGATATGTGTTCACTCTTGGAGGGACATCTATTAGTTGGAGAGCGAGGTTGCAGACCATTGTTGGTTTGTCTTCTACAGAGGTAAAGCTTATAGCTGCTTTTGAAGCGGCTAAGGAGGCACTGTATTTAAGGTTGTTGATGCGTGATTTGGGCTTCGTGTATGATGGAGTAGAAGTAAATTATGATAGTCAAAGTGTAATTCACTAAGCAGAAAATATGGCTTTCAGCTCAAAGACGAAGTATATAGAGGTGAGAGAATCATTTGTCTCAATGAGTAAAGAGAAACTAATTCGTTTTCAGAAGATTCACGCATAAGAGAATACATCAGACATGTTCACCAAGTCCTTACCCGTTGCAAAGTTCGATCATTGTTCGAACTTGATCCACTTATCAAGGTGCTAGCCTGCTAGGTGCCACATGGTAGCACGGGAGAGAAAAAATTGATAGATGGAGACGTTTGTTTTCATTGAGAAGATTGATAGATCCTACACGGAAAGGATATGTTTAAACATTTTTTTAGCGGGCGGTGGCGTGCCGGAGTTCATCAAAAAGTGTAATGGGTGATGACATTATCGAAGCTCATTGAGAATGTAACCGTTATGCTCGAGAGTCATGACTGCTCAGAGTATGAAGTTGTAGATGGAGTTGGATTGTTTAAAAGATATATTGTATCAAGATGGAGTGTTAAAAAATGTGATACAATATTGAGTGTTGATGTTTTGTTTAGTCCCACATTGTGGGATAAGTCCAATCCCAAGTTGCAAAGCCTATATTTAAAGGAGTTTATGTAATAGAAATAACTTGTACCCATCTCTGTAATTAATCTTCTTTCTCAAATTATTAATAAAATTCTTCCCCCCTTAGTAGATGTACACTATCACAATGATAATGGAACCACTTTAAAAAAAATTTGGGTGTACTTCACATTTATTAAACATTGTCTGGTTAATTTCACATTTGTCGTGACCAACCACAATAATTTATTTGATTGTTTCACCATTCTATATTGATCCTATTTGTTTCCGCATCAGTGTCGTTCGATTATATCCACTTAGGTGGAATAACCTAACACACACATACATATAATTAATTAATTATATATTAACTCATATGTAATTCTATATTGTTTTCACATATATATAATTTTATGATAAGTTTACATTTGCATTTTATCAAGTCATAACTACTGCTGTTGCTACTACTATTACTATTTGCATAATACACAAATGCATGCGTGTGCGTACGTGTGCAATTTACATTTATAATTTATATGATTTGCGTGTATATGTATAAATATATGATATGATATTTTATATATATGCATGTATGTATGTATGTATCGTTTATGTAAAATTTATTTATATAATTGCATTGAAGTCAAATGTAAAGTGTAAACCATATAGTTTGTGTGTATAATTTTTAATTTACAGGGAAACGCTTTTTATATATAAACATTAAATCAAATGTAAAATAAATCCAAATGAAAAATAAATTTACGTTCTATATAGTTCAAAGTAACATGCCATTTTTGCCTATAATATTAAATTCGATTGATACATAATACATAATAATGGTACTGACCTCAGGTCTCATAGCCTAGTACCATCATAGCCCATCACTGTAGTAGTATAAACTAAGTTGTAGCAAGTTCTATTTACATATACATTTATATATTAATTTATTTTATATACATATATAAACACTTTTTACCTACATATGTAATTTATAATGTGTAATTATTAGCAGTCTACCCAAAATCCGTAAATTCAATTTATAATTTACATACATATATACATTATAGTTTATAATGTATAAATTATTAGAAATTAGTTATCACTTTACTTGTAGTGTAAACATTTCAGTATTCAGAACAGTAAGATTAGCGTCCTTGTTGCAAAGCGGTTCACATACCAGATTGAATGATTTTATGTTAGAACTAGTGTGAACCCGTGCTTTGCACACGGATATGTCAAAAATATTATAGTTGTATGAACCATATCCAAATGAGCCATATCCAAATTTAATATATTGGTAATCACAAAAATATTCGTTATGGATCGTGCATTATTATTTTTCCCATGTGACAGTTAATAGTTACATCATCCTTGGGACCAAAAAATGAAAAGCACCGTTGACCATCCATTTAGATTATGGAAAATTGGTCCCTTGTCAGAACCATATTAATACAGCAATGTCGCATTTGGTCTTTTGTTTATGAAATTAAATCCAGTATATATTAGGTTTCATTAAGGTTCAACTATGAGAAGTTTATGAAATCCATAGGCCATAACTCTGTGAAATATGTTAACCAAATTTGTGTTAAAAACATTGCTTTTTGTGTCTTGCATCCCAAGATCAGCACTTATTATATTACGCATCAGTAATTGCCATAAAGTTTATAAAATTTGTGTCTTTGTGATGATCATGAAATTATTTAAAGTTGCAACAAACGGTAACCTGACTATCTTGCTTATATTTTTAATCCAAAACGGATATGGCGTGCAATATCTATTTCTTTATCGAATTGTTTAATATTGTGATCTCAAAAGCCAAGTGAAATATTATGTATAAATTTCAAGTCAGATGTAATATAGTTACATAGGAAGTCATATGTGTTACAATTATGTACAACACAGTACACATACAATCCATTAATTCATGAATAGTAAAATATTCATGATCTACGTCCAAGTTCTACATGGTTCGATGAGAAGATAAAAGAGGTAACTACCCTTTTGAACAGTTAATTCATTTTGCAACATCTGGAACTAACTTTGCTCTATCAATAATTATGAAGCTTTGATGGTACAAAGATGCATTGCCGCTCCATGATCCATCCACTCTAATTTTGTTTGGTACTCCTTAGAAATTTCAAAGAATCTCAAAACCATAGTAAGCATACATTTATGTTATATCACAAATATTTATAAAAAATAATCTTACAACTTGAGAGTTATAGTATTACTTATTAACTTTATGGATTCAAAATACCCAGAATATATTAACAAACTAATGTCATTTGCGGTAAATGTGGACATAAGTTCTTCATCACACACCCATGTGATTAGCTTACAGATGCCATTAAAATGGCTGATACAACAAAATAATCTAACCTTATATAGTCTATCCCAGGCATTACAGAGATAAGATGAATTTTATTACATAGCACAAAAAGGTAGTGAAATGACATGTACCATCTAGTAGTCTGTTCCTCAGTCCTTATTGTATAGATAAGGACAATCCCAATTGTCTGCCTGTAAAATTATAGAAATAAATAAATAAAACCATATTAAATAGTAAAGAAACAAAGTGCCATACCGAAGGTGACATGACAGTATTAGAAAAATGGTATAGTGACATCCTTCGTGAATTTGAACACGTTAACTGATAAAAAATGATACTCAAAATATACACTATTATTCACTAAATAGAATGAATAATTAAAAAACAAATGGATAGACGGAAAATAGGCTATAGTTCTAGAACTGTAAAGTCTTTAGTAAAGCATGTATATTGCATATGATGAGCATGCATGTTCTATCATGGAAAATATTTACAGTGAGTGTAATTTTGATTTGGAAATGGTCCTTTAAATTCGTATATTCATATAATTTAATAGTCAAAGAAATTAAAAGTTCCACTGTTAGTTCATGCGTACATGAAACATGGACAGACCATTAAAATCATTGACCATAAAAATCTACTGGTCTAATACTCATATCCAAAATGTAATAGCTACATATTAAGGGAGTAAAATTAAAAAATACAGCATGAATATTGCATGTAAAATTGAATCAATAAACCATGATTTAGTTTCACTTACCATGATTCGAGCAATTTGGCACAGTTGTGAATGAAATAAACCGTTTTACCTTTTGCCTCTAAAATACAACAAACTATGCTCTATAGCTTTTGTCTCTAATGTTTAATCCATGCTAAACATTTATTTTAAATCAATTTTCCATGTCTACCCTTGGTTAAGATATGAACATGCAAATAAAAAATAAGTTTGCATTATTTGAAGTAGTTAATATTTCTTTTTATATCTTAGTATTTTTAAAAAAGTTCATAACACCCAATGGTAGTATTAAAACAATTATAAAAGAAGCACATAAGCTGAACGCCTTATACTAACTTCCAGTAATGTAATAACAAAAAATCTGTTACTCTTTATTTTGCTCGATGTCAAATGATTTGTAGCCCTCTTTAAGATATTTTCCATCAGCACGCATGCAGTTTTTGCATAATCGTCTACATTATATATACTGACATACAGAGAGTTAGATGCTATACATGAGTTACTTTCAGGTTTTAGTTTTAAATTTAACATAGTTACATTTTTTTTAAATGAATTAAGGAGTAAACAACTTATGTGTGGTACATTGACCATTTACAATGCTTTATGCACACAAAAAATTTGATCTTATTACTTAGAAATACCATGTTATGTTGCATTTCCAATACATGGAATGTTTAAATGTCCATGTAAAAATATACATCTTCCATGTTTCTAAAAAAACGAACATTTGATACAAATAATGTATGATACCTTGAAATTGTACAGAAGTTACCGTTTTGTTTTTATTCGTTTGTTGTACAGTAATTTTTTTCTTTTAGCCAAGTGGGATGTTCTAATGTTTGCAAATATCGAGGTATAATGTTTTTTTAAACTGCCGATGATAACATTTCCGAAAGCCTTTGTCGAAAAACTGAAATAAATGGTCTCCTATTGATGACATATTTTGATAACAAACCGGAACTAAACGACTTAGTGCCATGCATATTTTAATTTGTACTCAATACAATATTATTGAAAACAAATTTATGATTTATTAAGTAAGGAACAACATCGAAATCACATGTACCTATCTTTTATTAAGCATGTGAGCTTATTAAACCTTGATCGAATTCAAAAGTTTGTATATATCTAAGTTTATCCTCACTGCTATGAGAGCACCTGCACCTAAACTATCTACCATGATGGCAATCATTGATAAAAAGAGAAAATCAACGAACACCACAGATCAAATTTTGGTATAAGCTTGTAAAGTACACATATACACAAATATATTAGAAATGCACTTATGATAGAGGTTTGCTTAAAATTCAGTATGCTGCAATCAGGTATAATTTCAAATTCATACATTGTGGTTGCTTTCAGAAAAGGTAAATTACTACTTATAGTGTTTATGTATAACAAAGAAAAACCTGAACTGATATTTTTCCTTTTGAACCAAATCTAAAATTAATTTCAAAAGCGTACATTCCAATGTTATTTATTGATCCCAAAGCTATAGCCAATTTCAAATTCATTTTGGATTTTGAAATGAACCAATGGACTGTTTTCAAAATACATAACCTTTTTGCATTTTGCAATGGCAAAAAAACTTAAATTTCAACCTGAATTGTGATTATACCTAATGTGTGCATCTCTTCCTTTCATTTTAACCTTCTACTCCAAACTCAACTATATTATGCACATAAACAGTTGCAATTTGCAAGTGTTGAGACTTATTTAATTTAATGTTCCAAAGCCATAGTTACTTGACAAAATTCAAAACATAAGTTGCATACCAGTACAAAATAAACTTGGCCTTAATGAGCCTAAAAAAATGTAATAGTGCAATGTTAGAAAGATGTAGGTTATTGGAATTTATCAAAACCATTATCTCAAATTTAAGAATCTAATCTCGGTAATGTGAAACAAAGATAATATTAGAAAATAGCTATGTAGAGGAGCATGAAAATATTATGCAATGTTACGTATGAATTTTTTTTTCGTAAGTTAAATATTAGGTAAACAAAAAGCTAGAAAAGATACCACTTAGTATCCTTTTTTTTGGAAACAAATGCCATCTAGCGTTTGACAAAACTAAAGAACTAATATAAATCTCCTTGTTTTATTTGGACTTATGAGTTACTGAGTTGCATATAAATGAACTTTTATTAGGTAGGTAATAAAGCTAGTTATAAAGATGCTACTTGCTCATGTTTCTAAACTTTGTATACCATTTATTTTACATTTTCACTTCTAAAGTGGGGAAGAACAACTACACGATATCTTTGTGATATCTTTAAACCATCTGAAGAATTTGCAACGTATGAGCTTTTGCTACTTTAACCTTGAGCCTAAAATTGGATAGGGCCTATGTACATCCATGTTTTATACCATTTATTTTACATTTTCAGAATCAAAGTGAGGAAGAACAACTACATGATATCTTTAAACTGTCTAAAGAATTCAATTTTCTCCAGATTGACAGGTGCTCCAGATCTAATGTCTTAGCTGGCAGCTTCAATTCTTGGAGTTTGTTGCCTATCCTTGATACTATGGTGGTGTATATTAAAGCTAGTGGAATGTCTTCAAGTCTCGTTTAAAGATAGTAAGATCATCAAGATATACTGGGTCTTGAACAACTATTACCTTTGAAAGGTCAAATTTTAAGTATAAGGCATGAATCTTCCTATAAATTAAACTTCCAAAATAACTTCCAACTTTCAGATCAACTTTGCCGAATAAAACTGTTAAGTGAGCATAAAGTATATATCAAATGTGGTTCGTGATAGATCATTATATGAAGCTACGTTGAAAAATATGTTATTCACCTATTTTTCGGGAGTTTGTACCCAGCAACATAATTTACGAACAATCCAGCATGAATAAAAGGCTGATTATTTGTACATTGCCAACATCCATCACCAACCTAAGAAACTATGAGTGCAAAGACTATAATGAAGTAAAATATAATGGTATATTGCTTCTGTGATAGTAGGGCTTATTTATATCATTGGTAAACTTATTCGAACACATCTAAAGTAGCTAATTAAAGGCAGTTCTATAGAATATATTAAATTTTGATATGTTTTTCAATTAGGGTGGAGGAAAAATTTACCAAAAGGGGTACATCTCGTTCCTTTTGAATAGGTACAATCCATGCAAATTGTACCATGTACTGTAACTTCGTTTTATTATTCCATTTCTTTTAATGCACCATGTTTTCTAGCATTTTCCATACATGCACTATTTCATTATAAACTTTAAATTTCGATAGCTTAGTCTAAATTATTAATGCAAAATGCAAAAAGTTAGATTAAAGACTCTAGAGGTCCAAAAATGCAGCGAAACTTTAAATACTACAGTGATATATTTATTATCTTCTATTTCAGGAAAGAATAATATATCTACATAGCTAAAACCATGACTAAACATGGCTAAACAAATAAAAGACCTATATGGCATGCATTAAAGATCTGGAATATAATTTACCTAAATCAAATTACCTTATGGCAAAGAAAAAATGTAATTGATGAGTGAAGCTAAAACATATCATTTTTTTATCACCTTCATTTTAATATAACGTTGTATACTATGTGTGAAATTCAGTTGAGTGTTTAAAGATACCAACCCGAGAACAGTTCATCACTTTAGTAGGTTACCTGATTTTTCTATTAGAATGATTGGGAATCAAATATATCCTAATATAAGCAATGAAATAGCTTGACATATATTAGAAATAGGATTATTAAAACCACATTAGCAGAAGATAGAGTTGTCTCATATGCAAAGATTTATTACATTATTGTATTAAATATTATAAAGACTCAGTAAAAGAATTTTTGACATATTTTCTATTTATTTATTTATTTCCATTTAAAAGTACTATAATTCCTTGCAGCTAATTTACTTCGAAAAACCTTACATATATCTTAGAACAACACAAAACAATGCATGGCATACCTTTGGTAATTGGGCTATAATGTTTCATGACTATGACTTTCATACTTGTTGTGTGCCTCTAGAGAAATCATTGCATAATCTAAGGTGTCATTGGTTGAATACTAAAAAAATAAACCAATTTTTAATAGGTGTTCAAGGCTTTTTTTTGCAGGCATTGTCATGGTACATGATGGAAAAAATCAATTAGATCGCATTTTTTTCCTACTGTACATGAAAACTCTATGCTCAATGCTGCTTCTTTTGTGAATTTCACTATTTGATTTCACTTATTCAATCATAAGTAGGCAAGTTCAATATATGGTAGTGCAGTATGAAACATATACAAAAAATTGAGTCATGTGAATACTTTATAAAGTGCCTAACTAAGTGATTGATGCTCTTCTATTAACAGCTTAAATGTCGATCTGTTTTTTATTCTCCTTTTTTTAAAGAGGAAATGTCATGTGTTCTGTATGAATTAAATTATTATTATTTAAAAATCCTTTATACAACCTATTGAATCATCTAATAATAATTAAAGTATAAAAAAATAAAACATTTGGAATATATGAACAACTCAACTACGTATTCCCTAAATTCCATGCACCGACAGATGGGAGGAACCCAACACTTATAAGCTACCTCAGATCATGCCACGTGAAGCTTAAGATACTACAATAGAACTGGAAACGTTTGGTTATGTTGAATACAATGGAAAAGAAGTATCATCACTATATGTGTGTGTGTCTCTATGTGTGTATGTGTGTGAGTGATCAAGTGAGAATGCTGTTCTCATAAAATTAGTAAAGGACCACTTGTAAAACATATCAGATGTAAGGAGCAGTCAATCAAGGTGGATTTCCATCTTAATTTTATCTGTCTTACAGGGAATATTCATATTGTAAAGAAGAGCTCCTCAATCCCCATATTAATTCATGTAGTGCTTCTTACATGTAATGTCATAGTCGATATGATATCATTACAAAAGACATATTAGTTACCGAGTAAGTTAATAAGTTGTGTGTGTGTGTATGTATTTGCATAAAATTTGTGTAGGAATAGATGAAGATTTTAATACACTGAACAAACAATAATCAAATTGAAATAGTTCACGATAATCTAATATCATTCGAACGGCCAAAGCCTATAATATAGAGTAAGCTAAAAACATAAATGCAGTCTATTAAATGCTTCAACCTGTGAATCAGAATATAGTATCATCTCCTACCTCTTAGTCTTCATTTGGAGCCTAGCAAGCGATATAATTGGAACATTATAAACGATAGAGAAAAGTAAAGGCTTTCTATCAAAATATTCAAGGATCGATCATCCAAGGCCTTAAAGGCATCTAAAAAAGCATGTGTAATGCAACAGACCTTAAGAGCTAGATTGTTATGGCATTTTCTATATGCTAACCACCTCTATTGTCAGATTTACGTTGTAGGTCTCCTCTCTCTTCAAGCACCTGCATCGAAGTAACAGGCTTAGAGAGCAAAATTAAGAGTATGCGTGATCTTCGTAAAATCTATAAGAATAATGTTGATATTAAGTTGGATTAATTTTTTCATTTAATACAAAGTACATATATTAAAGCGGTAGAAGTACTGATCAATTCATCAAAACAAACCATAATAAGCAAACATTTTACTTTTGTTCCATAGATTCAACCACCGTGAAAATAAAAATACACAAATGATCAAATGACTATATCAAGGGAGTCATATTATAGTTATATATGATGAAATAAATTTTGGAAGACATCACTATTCAAGGCATCAAATGGCTAAAATTCAAATGGCTAAAATGGTCAACCTTATTTTTCTACAATAAAGTATGTTTTCAAATGTGAACACTTAGGTCTACATAGGATGAAGTATAGATTTTTTTGGTAGTATGTTTTAAATGTGGACAGACCGATAGAAAATTAGAGGGATTTGAAACACATGTGCCTTTGTGAACAGAGCACATCAAAGTTACGGGAAAAAGAAAGAGGTACCTATAGAGGGAGAAGAACTGATACCTTTGAAGACAACCCATCGACGCCGCATGGCCGACCATCCCCATGGCCAATGGAGAAGACAAATACTATGAACGATGGGATGAGGCAAGTCAAATGGTTGCTGGTCGATCGGGTAAAGATGTAGAGTTGAAGAGGCTGGCGAAGTTGGTAGGAGAAAACGCTGACGTTGACAGCAGGAAAAAGGCACAAATCTGGGGAAGACATGAGTATCTAGGGTTTGGATGAGAAGGAAAGGATGAAATGCAAGATAGTATGATTTTATCTGATATGTAATTTGGGATATGGTTTTCATGAGGACTTTATTATTTCGGCTGGAAGAAAAGGGAGGAAGAGGAGAGTAACGATACTGAAAAATAATTTTTCAACTTAAGAAAACAGCCGAGAGGTCGGCACGAACAGAAATGAATTAGATATGTGACGGTTGATTTCATAGTATAGATACTCGAGACTCTTCAGTTGCCAAATTTCAAGGGGGCCTGTGTGAGCTTGAAATTTAACTCACTAATAATAATATAGTATAGATATGCAAATGATATCTGATACATATATATAAAACATGAGAAATTAAGAATAATGATGAAATTCAGTAGAGATGTTACCTTTGCTCCACCTCTCAAGTATAACCTCAAGAACCAAATAAAGTTTGATTGTAGGAAAACATCTGGATTCAATGCCCCGAACATCTTCTTCAAGAAGCTTATAACGCTTTTCAATGCTTTGATGTTTTCATGGAGATCATGGACCAAGCTTCTTTATGAAACTAAACGTACCTCGGTGCTTTTCAAAGCCCCATACCCTCTTGCAGCATCTATCTCCCATGTAGCTGTGTATATCAAATTAGTTCCAAAACAAGAAAATGGTTTCCCTCTTCTTCCTTGGGTGAAATTTGTCACTTCATACAATTGAAGAATATATTCTACAAATATTGCAACGCATCTTGCAATATCTACTTAAATTGTAACCCAAGATTGAAAGATGAACCGTCCAGGGACCACTTTATTATCCTCATAGTTGTAGTGTGAATACAACGTCTTGATATTTGAAAGGATGCCAACTCTAGTCTAGTTATACACTCTTTAACTTTCTTTGGTTCCTAGTTCAATTTCTCCTTCTTTATTTTGTTTGCATCCAAAATTACACGTACACACGGCACTATATGTAGGTCTGAGTCAATAAACAATACTGCAGTTTTAGCGCTGTTATGGTAACGGTAAATTTACCATTATCATACCATTATTAGCCATTCGGTTACCATTTTCAAGTGAAATGGTATACCGGTTTAATCGGTATGGTAACAGTAATTTACCATTTTTTACGGTAAATCATCGGTAACATTTCTTCAGTACCAGCAGTAACGATAATTTTACCAATCAATTTATAATACATGTATATTCATGTAACGTTTTTTATTATAGGCATTTAAAACCAAGAAAATGATTTAATTTAATTTAATAACCAGTTGAAATAATGTTAAATACACTTCACTTCTTTTTCATTTATGTCTTTTATTAAGTAACACTATAAATTGTATAATGAAGCACCGTTATGGTGTGAATGTGTGTTATTTTACTAACATTTTTTAGACAAACGGTAATTTACCCTTACCAGTGTAACGGTTATCAGATTATCGGTATACCAGTCTTCGGTATACCAGCTTATCGGTAACGGTAACAGTAATCAATTTTCATTTACTAGTAAAAATGGTACGGTAACGATATTTGTGAAATTGTAACGGTAACCATTACCATAACAGCCCTAAGTAGTTTCATATCAGACTTGCAAACGGTATTTAATGAAGCATAACATGACTATAAAACACAAAGGTGCTATTAGAAAAATATAATTTGGATGGCTCATGAGGTCATGATGAGATTTTACCACTAAAAAAAGATCTTAATTGAGCCACTGGCATATTGGACAATTAATCGTGAGTTGCGGACATGGTTATATTTTTTTTAAGTATGTAAATACATGTTCAAATGACTCCGCAAAAATGCATCATGTAGAAAATTACATGGTTGATGCATAAACTACTTGTGTAATTCAAACTTTATTCAAACTATAGAATAATATCCACTGATGAGCGAGTATCTGACCACTGTGGCTAAAGCCAATGTGCTTACAACTATAATTACCATCCTTGGTTGTTTTCCCAGCTTAGAATGTGAATGCTTATACTGATGAAATAACTTTATTTAAAGTGGACAAATCTATTAAATAATAGTAAAGCATAAGAATTTAAAGCTCTACCATTAATTTTAGAAATTTCCTCATCTTCCATTACTTCTCTCTAGATATTTTATTTTCACATCCCCATAATTTATTTTTATTATAATTATTACAATGTTTCTTTTTGTTCTCTCTTCTATTATTAAAATGTACTACTAATTTTAATAATTTTTTACAGATTTCTTCCACATTTTTTTGTTATTTTACATTTAATTCCATATATATTAAATTTAGTTAGCTGATCTTAAATTTAAGCTCTTTAAATAAATACAATTGACGAATATTCATTAATTGATCTAATAAAATTTTAAAAATAACAATTCAATATGTGTACCACATTCATATTGACAAAAATTGTAAAACTAATTTTTCATTCAAGTCCGGATAGTTTTAAATTTCCATAATTATATACAAACTATTACAATAATATTCTACTAATATTCTCTTTTATCAATCCACATTTAAATGCCAACATTCAATAATTTTCATAATTATGTATGGATTTCTCCTAAGTTTTCTTATATTCTTTTTGAATTTATTAATTGATCTTAAATTTAATTTTTTAACTAAATCCAATTAATAAATATTTATTAATTGATCTAATAGATCATAAAAAATGATAATTTAATGTGTATATTGTATTTGTACTGACAATGGTAAAACTATATTTTCATTCAAGTCCATATAATTTAATATTTTTCACAATTATATACAAAATTATCTTTGATGCTTTTATATTTTTCTACATTTAAATTCATAAAATTTCTTTCTTTCTAAAATTAGTTATTTAATACAAAGAAATATATACATAATTTTTTCTTTCTAAAGTTGGTATTCATTACTAACAAATATATACATAAAATTGGTTTCCAAAATTGGTACATCATTACAAACATATATAACATTTTTCCTTCATAAAATTAGTACGTTAGATGTACTCTTATCATTATTAAATTATATTGTTTGAAGAATAACATTACAATTAACGATAAGTGATGAATATTTGTATTTTGTAATATTGAATTTTTTTTTGAAATAGTACATTTTTGTACAAAAAGTTACATTTAAACTATTTAGATTCATAAACTGAGTTAATCAATGGACAAAAATTATACCATATTTTGATTAAAAATATTTTCTTCCATATTTTATTATCTTTTTTACATAAATGTGTTAAATAATTTTTGAAATGTTTTATAATAAAATAAAAATAGTAAGGTATGAAATGATGGATTAAAAATCATTTTTTACATAATTATAATGACAATGTGATTTATAACATTTCAGGTCTTATTTTCACTTGATATATCTTTTAGCAGTTAAATAAATATTTTTTTTATCACTTTGGTAGTATCATATAATTATTTCAATAGATATGTGATGCGAGAACTATAAATGCATACAAATACATTGAGTCTTTGGTATTACACTTATATTTTTAGGTATTTGTCGTCACTCTCTCAAGTAATATTTAAAATTTAATGTATACATCATTTATCTTTTAGTCAAATGCATCAAAACCTGAATGTTAATTTCATAATATATGCACATAAATATTTATTTATGAAATTTTATAAAAATATTAATTTCAAAATTTATTAAGAATATTTTCATTTATTTGATTGATAAATAATAAATCCTAAAAAAATAATAAATTAATATATAACTCATTTTTATAAACGAAAATGATAATTTAATCTTTATTCAAATATAAAAATATATGAACCTCATTAAAAAATACACAATTATAAATATAGTGATTTCAATTTATAACTCATTTATCCTAACAAAATTCATCAAATATTGAATAATAAATTATATTCTTCAAAAATAATTATAATATTATTTTATTACAACATACCGTGTGCAACGCACGGGTTACACACTAGTATACATAAAAAGCTCAGAAATCCAACACTATATTTTGTATGTGATGCACATAAGAGAGGAGAGAAAAATCGCCAACACGCGCGCGCGCATATACATACATATACATACATACATACATACATACATACATACATATATATATATACATACATACATATATATATATATATACATACATATATATATATAATGTTATAATTCATTCGCATAGTATTTTAACAATCTTAACATCTTGATGTCCTTGTGTTATGTTGTCAATTGATTTTCTTATAATATTAGAACGATAATTTACCTTCTATAAGATAAATTTTTCAGTTTCTTAACATGTTTTAAATCTGTTAGTTTGTTCAGCGATTGTCATACATGGTAACTTAACAATATATAAGAAGAAGAAAATTGTTTAGTTATTAGTTTTAAAAAATAATGTTCAGCAGAAAAAAGATACAGTAGAGTATAAAATTAATGTTCAGAATTTTAGAAGCTTCCAAAAGTGCATACCTATCCATGCAATGCAATTCTTGAATTTTTGGTAGAATCTCTGCACTTGTACTATAAATAACATGCACTCACATTGGTCTAGCATCACCTGATACATGAAGCTATGTTAAAAAAACCTGTAGTAAAGAAATAGATAAAGCAAAGGTAGTGAGAGAATGAATTTTAACAAGCAAAAGTTTGTAGAGAATCTATGAATAATTACTGAAAAACTATGGCCCCAAACATCTTTCATGAGCATTTGTTCTTTCTGCTGCTAGTTGAGGCCATATATGGACAAAGAGCAAAGCAGCACTATTCCAGATCAGCAACTAATAAGTTTCAGTAGTTGACAGAGCTAAACATGTATACTTCAGAATTTAGCCTTCTATTCCTATCCCTTCTACTTGCGGCTCTGCTATATTCAGATGGACATCTTTTCTTTTAAACAAATACGAATTCATTATGATGCTTCCAACACAAAAACAAAGTTTATAACCTTATCTTCACAACGTAACGTAGGCTATGTAGCCTTGTTAGTCTTATGCATTTCCATCATACATCTGAACCACACCACTTTACTAAAACAATCAATTAAACTTGAGTCATGTGATAGCTATCTTTTATGGTAAATAATCGATATCACACACATGATCATTTGGATCTTACCGGGTATTAAGAAACAAAAATGCTTGCCTTAAGCCAATGGAACATGTAAAATCTCGCGTTTATGTTTTTTAATACTTTAAATAATATTTAATGTTTTTGAGATTCTCATTGTAATTTCTGATATTTCAACTTCAAGTATTGTTGAGAAATATGAAGGATAGCCTCAAAATATTTTATCTAGATTAAAAACAGAAAACAAATAAAAGACTAGCATGCATTATACAGCAGTTAGCTATACTTGGTACTTTGTTTGTAATTATAGTGTAATTAGATAATTATAATTAGGAAATAAGCAACGGCTAGTACAGTTATAATTTGAAAAAATAAGCAAAAGGCTAGTACAATTATAATTAAGGAAATAAGCAACGGCTAGTAGAATTAAGTTATATATAATCATGTACAAAGAGCTTGTAGAATCAGAGAAAAAATTTGCAATCAAATTAATTATTAATCATATTCTATTTTCTCCTCTAAAATTCAATATGGTATCAGAGCAAGTCAAATTCTGACTCAAAAGTTCCGCAACAATATCAATTGCTGCAGATATCAAATTCTGACTACAAAACAGGCTTCATTTAGTAACCGTAGCTAGTGATGGCCAGCGGCGGCTAAAAAAACGACTGAAGCTGGCCATCGCTAGCCGTCACTAAATGCGTATATACAGGCAAAGCCGCGAACTAGAAAACACAATCCCCTTCCCCCAAATCAACTCAGCAAACTCCCTCCTCTCCCCCTCCGCCGACGCCCCAGCCGCCGCTCCCGACGCGAGCCGCCGATCTCCCCATCGCGAAAGCTACAACGCTCCAAAGCTCGAAGGTATGTTATTGCTCTCCAATTTCTGCTTAATCTAGGTTTAATCAAAACCCTAATTTTGAAAATTGGTTGAATATATGTGATAGAAATTGATGATTATGCGGTACTAGTTGTTGATAGTAGCGTATTGATTGATTTGGGGATATGTTGAGAACCCTAGTTTGGCAAATTAGTTAATTATAGGTTTGTTATTGTGTATTAGTTAACGATAATTTTGCATTTGATGAGTTGGTGATATTAATTAATGGTTTGATTGTTTAAATTGTGATTAAAAATTAGGGTTTATTTATAATCCGAAAATTAGTGTACGTTACTGATTGATATGCTAATGGATATATAATTAAGTTTAAGCGATGGAAATAATATTCCAAACGAAGCAGCGTATCAAGCGGATCCTGAACCAAATACAGAAATAATAACAACCGATGACACTAATTTAGGGCCGTTGAATGATGAATTGAATGTTTTATTATATGTATTTGAAAGTACCGAAGAAAACGAGATAGAGTATGAGACTAAGTCTGAATTAGAAAACGACGAAGACTGAAAACCTCTGAATATTTGCATCGCTTGTTGTATAATGTATTATTCTGAGCTGCATATTATTCTGAGCTATGTACCATTCTATTTTGAAATTTCTATATATGTATTCATGAGTACCTGTCGCATTTATTACGATTTAGTGGAAGTTTTATGTGATGATTACTGAAACATGCTTTGTACTAATAAATTTATGTCTTTTCATTCTGTGATATTATTTTTCTGTGGTAGATATGTCTAGCAGGAGATGTAGTCAGAGATCCAAGCCTTCTCCATCTCCCGGTGCGGGTGCTAGTGGCACGACATCGGATTTACGCCCATTGGCGGAGGTAGTTCCGAAAAGCGCCGGGTAAGTATCAAATTTATTTGAAGTATATTTTTTAAAATTTATTAAATACCTACATTAAAATTTATACAGGGGCTTTGAGGTGGAGCCTTCAGATTTCATCCTACAAGTTTCTAGGAAGGCATTTCTGAGAAGGATGTCCGGCCGTTGGCCTCATTGGGACGACATCTCACCGCATATCAAGAATGCTATATTGGCTGATGTACTCGTAAGTATAAGTTTGAATTTCAGTTGAAAATTAATATAATGTACATAATTCAAACTAATTTCAATATGCAGGCAGCTATGCGTGTAGATCCAGAGGATATGGATATTTTTACCCATCAATGGAATAAAAGGATGAGAAAAAATTATAGGGACACTCTGTCTAAGGCTAAAATGCAGGTAAAAAACCCAATTAGATGGGCACTGATGTGTGGGCTTTATATCTCCGGCTTTGGAACACTCTAGAAGTGAAAGTAAATTATATATTTTTGCATTATTGTTATAATTTTTTAAATTTCGTATGTTAGTTGCGGTAATTTAGTTGATCGTGTATCTAAATTTGTAGGAATTATCTGCACGGAACCGTGCAAATAGGAATAAAAATCCTGCTTTGCACCGTGGTGGCTCCAAATCCTTCCAAGAACACAGGAGATAGTTGGTAAATTTATAAATTGTGTTTATAAAAATCTAAAATGTTGTTTAATCATTTTTGTAACATTGTTTATTCATATATATATATTTTCGGGCGGTGATGTACAATCGCGAGCCTATTATGGCTGAGGTGTTCACGGCCACGCTTGCCGTTGAGCAGACAGATGGGGAAGGTAACGTTTCTTATGAGTGGACGGACGATAAATGTAACGACCCGGTATTTCGAACCATTCGCATCCGCACATGTCGGACTTGAATTGCTCAAAATATCATATTATTAATTTATATTTGGCAAACTCAGCATATACAGTAAATAAATCAATCACAGAATCACAGACACAGAGTATTAAAACATAAGCAACGGAAAAGATAAATAGTAGTTCATGAAACTACTATATAAACAACAGAGTTTGAAATAAAATACAATAGAATATCTCAAATACAATGTAGTCTCGAATACACACAGACGACAAGTCTGAACAAAACCACTGAATAGCTAAAAGCTGAATAGATACAATGGATGTTCAAGCAAAGCTCCAAAGGAGAGTCTCAAATGTTGTGACACTCAGTCTGACCCAAGCGTCACTACGCCATAGATGGCCTACTGCAACGAAATTACATGGTGTTGCTAGCTATAATGTAACGATAGGTATGCTAATTTTTGTCTATTACAACACCCGCTTCAAGGTGTTAGCATAGGTATCAACAAGATGTTGCAGTAGCTATAAATGTATTCAAATTAAAAAAGTAATAAAATTAGCAATCCACGTGAATACGATCCAACGATCTACAATTAATCTGATTGTTAAAATGGATCACCACTACAATTTGTCCCAAATTTTCGTTTTCCCGCTTTGCTTTTCATATCATTTCGTTCTCACCCCCAATTTCCAAATCCCTAATTTCGTTTTCCCTAATCTGTATGGAAGATGTTCCCTTTTAACCCAATCGGATCTGATGCTATTACATTTCTATTCAATCTTCCACTCCAGTATTTAGAGGACACAACTTCGTTTTCTCTTCGCTCTTATGAGTTTAGATCTGGATGCGGTGAGAAGATAGGCAGTGGCGATGTGTCTGGATGCGGTGAGAAGATAGGCAGTGGCGATGTGTCTGGATGCGGTCGGTGAAGTGATGTAGCGGGCTATGGTTGTTCCAGTTAATGGTATGATGCAGAGTCGATGCTATCATTGGGTGAATGAAGTAGATCTGAAGCTTTTCTTTGGATTGAACCGCCCATTCAGTTTCAGAACACGGTGTTTGAGATGTTGCGAGCAACGGTTGTGATGTTCGAACGGTGGTGTCGTTAGCTTTGCCACAAGAAGAGCTGAGTTAGATCTGATGAAGTTAACAACAATTGAGGTAGCTTGGCGCTGTTGGCTGAAGCTGATAAGGAGTTCAATCGCTGATCGGCCAGAGATGCTTTATTCCTAGGGATGAAGCTTGAAATCACCGTTGTATGATGGGTATGAATTGTAATTGAATTGAATTGAATTTGTATGAATTGTAATGCTTGAGTAAACGAGTTTGGTTTTTCTTTTGTAGGCTAATGATGGTCCAAATCTGACGATATATAGCTTGGTGCTTTGAACTAATGTACATGTATGAACTGACCTTTGATTCTCTTGTTGATGAAAGGCGAAGCAGTCTACTTAGAGTTGATGGTCCAAATCTGTAGATATATAGCTTGCAGTGAGAAGCAATGTTGTTTGCTATCAGCCAAGGGTGGTGCTTGGTTTTGTTGCGAATTTGCAGTGTGAAAGTTTGATGATGTTTGGATTGTTGGAATGGGTAATCAGCGATTGTGATTAGGTGATTAGGCGATTTGGCAACCTGAAGTCGAATTTGGCAAGTGAAATAGTTTGTTGGTGAGGCAATTAGAGGATGGAGGCTGGTGGTTTAGAAGTATGTGTGGGTTTGGGTGAAGATTTGGAACTGTGAGATTTTAGTTCAGTCTTCATTTGTGCATCATTTTACGTCGTTTCAAAGAAGGCTCGATCTTCCAAAATCGGATGAATCGGGCGGTGCCCGCCGGGACTGCGGGGCCCCGAACCCCCGCTGGCGCTGCGCCCGAACCCGCTACTCGGCTCGCCTTCGGCTCGGCACTCGGCTTGTCATATATTTGTTAGTGTCGGTGTCTGTATAAATTGAAACTGCATATGTAATGAGTGAACTGAGTGATGTAGTGAGGAATATCTGTATATGTGAATATCAGTGTTATATATCATTGAATTGTAAAATAGTGGAGTCAGGAATTTGTACTATTTCAAATGTTGAAATAAAATATTTAGCATTTTATTAAATAAATATTTATTTCTATTAAAAAATCAAATATGCTCTACATTGTGAGCCCCACAAATTCAGAAAGTTAATATCTATAGCAACATTTTGGAATGTTGCTACAGACACCTATGGATGTTGCTATAGACCCAAATAGGGTTCTATTGCAACAATATTTCTTATGTTGCCTTAGATAGTCAAAATGTTGCCTTTGAGGTCTGAGGCAACATGGCAAAATGCATCACCGAGAAAGTGTTGCCTTTGCCCATTTTTAGCCTACAACAACATTTTTTGGCACTTCCTGCATCACTTCTTTGGTGTTGCAGTATGCAATCTATGGCGTAGTGCGTAAAGAAAAACACAAAAAACTCGAGTCAGGATTAACATTCTTATATTAATAAATTCAACTCAAGTGAAATGTCAACTGAAATACAAGTAACTTAAAAGATGTTTGCGATTTCCATCCTCTAAGGATCCATGGAACTATCTACTATGTAGTAATATACGCTATTATAATATGTCTATAGTAAAGTAAATGTATTAAAATAGCGTTAAGGCGTTACCCATATCCCTCTTAACACGTTTAATATATTCCTGTAGTCTATACAATGCCGTACGCTCCACCAAACCGGTGGTTTACATAGAGGACACCACATAGGTACGGTACAAAACAAACTCGTAGAAGGCGCGATAGGGCATGCGACAAGGCACTCGAGGCAATGCCAGGGTAGATATACCATTTGCGTATTCAGACTGGTGGTAACACATAGCAGCTACTACAGCCCACCTCGTGATACACTCCCAAATCAAAAGGGTGCACCCAATCAAATCACAAAAGCAATAGAATGGTATCAAAGAAATGTGTCGGATAGGAGGAATGACCTCACTTGGCCCGGCATGGCTCCTGTTTTAGCCGCATCAAGCTGACTCATGGGAGTCAGGGCTACGTAAATACCATACAGAATCCTCACCAAACCATCCTACTTCATTCTGGAATCTCCACCACGTACACAGTTGTTAAAGTGGTTTTCGGTATTGGCAAAGAGTATGACAATATCTGATCCCGTTCTCTTTAACAACCAACCGTTATTATAACACAGTGGTCATTTCATTTCAAACGGTTTATGATTCATATCAAAATATCATATCATTTCAAACCATATCAATTTGGTATCATTATACACTTTAAATCATATTCATTTCCAAAAATCGTAACACTTTCAAAATTATAACACTTTCGAAATCGTAACACTTTTGAAATCATAACATTTTGAAATCATAACACTTGGGAAATCATAGCACTTTTGAATTATAACACTTTCCACCTAAACAGTTTAGATATTTAAAATAGTACATATATTAAAATACTTTATAAATTAAAATAGTTTATATATTAAATACTTTATATAATAAAAATTAGTTTCCTCTAATTTCAGAAATCGATTTGAATCGTTTTAAATTCAAAATCCAATCTAAATCAATTCTAGTTTAACCATTTCAAATTTAAAGTTCAAAGATTCCAGTTTAAATATTCAAACATTTACAATATAAATTTCAATTATATTTCAACATTTAACTTTAAGTTTATTCAACTTGGAAAATATCCACTTAACCATTTTAATAATAATTTATTCAAATCCCAATTTATATATTTAAATCAATATCAAATATTCAATCTCAATTTTATTTAAAATTGAGAATATTTGTTTAACCACTTTTTATCAAATCAAGTTATAAACCAAGTTATAATCATATATTTTCAAATCTCAAAACCAATAAGTTTAAATCAATTCTTTCTTAAATCCAACTATTACCAATTTAAATTCCAAGTCAACATTTATTTTATCTTTCCAACCTTTATTATTAAAGTTATAAATCTATTTTAAATATTAATATAAATTTTAAATAAATATTTTAAAACATATTATATGCTAATTAAATTTTATTAAATTAAAACTTATTATTAAATTTATTTTATATTAAAACTTATTTTATATATTTTAAAATAGTAACAATTATTAGTAAAATCTTAAAATTTTATAGTTAACAATTAAATTTTAAATTTCCAAACATAAAATTTTAAAATCAAAATTTTAAAACCTTTATAAAATAACATATATATATATAATATCTTAAAATCAATATTTATTTAAAACCATATATATCCTTTCAAAACCTTGGAAATCATTTTCAAAACATATATAGACCAATGATGTCTGTATATAATTTTCCATCCTATGGTCAAGTGATACAGATATTTATCATTTCAATCCGCAATTTAAATATCTACGGGAATATGTCATTTCAACCCGCAATCCCAAATTCAATTAAATGAAAATCGCTTAGGTTTATCATTTCAACCCATAACGATTTTCTCCTATTCTACAAGATCGTTCGGGTATATATCATTTCAGCCCATAGGGAATTCTAAACTAACAGGGAACTTGCAGAGTGAGAACATATATGATAATAATTTAATATATCAACAACAGGCATATAACATCAATAATAATAAAATATAATATATACAACAGGATATGGTGTCATATGCCACAGGTGAACAATTAAAGATAATATAATATCATATATGGCAAATAATTAACAGTTCAATTTAGCAGCATATTTCAATTGTCATTTCAAATGAAATCAAATCTAACAAATATAAAAATGTTAATCGGGAGTGATTGCTCACCTTTCGTGGCTAGAGAACAGGAAGATGACACAAACATAGATATGCACACGGAACAGCGACAAGCTAGGGATTGTTGCGACAAATTCGATATTGAAATGTATGTCAAGATGGCAGGAGAGATCGATGAAACAAAGTGTATGGTAATATACATATATATATGTATATATAAATTTTCAAAAATCAATTAATTTTTTTTTACATAAACCCATATACAAACATAGGTATAAACTAACATACTCACTATATTTAAAAATCAATAATTATAAAATATAACTTAAAATATATGTGAACTCAGCAAATCATATATATAAGCTTATAAATATAAATTATATATATATATATATATATCGCATTCTTTTAACACAGCAAATGATATATATGTACCTATAATATGAATAACACAAAGTGGCTTCAAAATTAATGTATGCGAACATACATACATACATACATACATATATATATACACAAAATACATACAGGAATAGTATATATGAAAAGTATTTATATGAACAGTATTTTTTTTCTGGTTTCAAAAAATATATATATAACTTGGATTCAATGATATAACCTAATATATATGTATATATATTTTTGAATCATATAACAGGTTTTCTAACAAAATTTCTTTAGATCCATTCCCAAACATTAACATAACTAACCACACACACAAACACACACACAGATATATATATATATATATATACATACTTACATAGGTATAGGGATTGCAAAAGAATATATAAGCAGGTAAATAAGCATACAAGTTTGCAAAAGTTTTATATATATAACTTACATATTTATGATTTGAAAATATATATATATATATTATTACAAAAATCTATTACTTTTATAATGAAATCTACTATGATATAAGAACCCATATCTTACTAATATATATATATACACACACACTCATGAAAAATCAAAATACTAATACATCTCATATTCAAAATCTAAAACGGACTATACATACGTCTAACCACTGCTATTACATATAACTTATATATATATACGTATAACATATATAGAATATATAACCTATATATATATAACTTAACATATCATATAATTATATACTTATGTATAAACAGGCTGAACTCAAATATAAATTAGTATATATACAACATAATACACATATATGTTATTACAAAAATCTGTTTTAAAAATACAAAAATTATATATATATATATATATATATATATATAAATCTACCTTCATCACTTTTCCCAAAAGCAAACGGATCCAAGAAGAAAGAATGAGAATTCCACAGCAAATCGAAGACGAGCAGATTTGAAAATAGAAGCATAATTGAATATATATAAAAAAATTCTATATATATATATAATAACAGTGCAAGGAGTACAAGACCCAGAAGAAACATTGGCCTCGGTTGCATGAGTTTGGGTTGCACGGAGAAAGGCGGGGTGGTCGGGATGGTTGTGCGGGCTGACGCGTGCACGATGGTGGCACGGTGAGGAACTGCGGGCGTGCTGTGGTGGTCGAGTGATGCTTCGGCCTTGTGTAGAGACAGAGGCGAAAGTAAGTTACATGGGAAGAAGACGACTAGCTACAAGGAAAATGTAAAAGCTAAATATAAAAAGGACAGGCAAGCTTCCATCATGCTGATATAGACTATACATTTTATATATAATTCATTATATATTGTTTCAGACAAACAATGAATGGAGCGAGAAAAAGCAAAGAGGCAATGTAGCATATGAAAACAGGGAAGTGAATGGACAAATCAAGGACAGCTTGAACGAATTAAAGTCTGATTTCTGTTACACAATGTCAGCAATTAATTTTTGGTAATTATAAAGGCTAAACGACTATATGCTCTAACACAATGGAAAATTGAAAGGAAAAGGATACCCAAAGGTTTTAAAACGGATACCGATACGGTTACCGTTTTCGCAGATTCTACAGCGTACTGGGCTCCAAAACACACAAATGAATATACTGCAGAGATCAGTACGACGAGACGATCAAAATGGTATACAGATATCGGTGATACAATCATCCTATCAGAAGTCAACATTCGGTACCAAAAATGCTGCTAAAACGCCGAAAATAAGATAAACGGAGCAATAGCAGTCCAAATTTGGCGAAACGAAATATGATGTCACAGTCAGAAAATAATTTACATTTTTATTATATAAAAATATTCAGGTTTGAGAAATATTTTATTATCATCAAATATTAACTGATTTAAATTTAAATAAAATTACACAACAAAATTAATTTCCATATTATCTAATGAAAATTTACCATTTACTATGTTTATATAGACGTATTCCAAATATCCAATTTTTATTTCAAAACTTAATTATTTAAAATTTCACAAAATTTCACTTGATTACGTTATTAAAAATCATTAAAATTTACGGGTTGTTGCACTCTCCTCCACTCAAAACTTTTCGTCCCCGAAAAGGAAGAAGATAGGAGAATAGAAACAACCAGAAAGAGAAGATAGATTGAAATACAAAATACAACAATTTATTTAAAACCATATAGACTTCATTTATTTTTAATTTGGTTTATATCCAATTAATTGATTCCAATTCATTTTATTTAAATCAATCAAATTTATTGTGTTCACATTTGATCGATTTCATTTCCATATATTTTTATTCAATTGATTTGCTTCCCATTTATTAACATTTATTACAAAAAAAATTTCACAACAAAATTTGTTTATTATTTATTAAATCTATTTGATCAACCATAGTTAATTCCACCTCAACATTCAACTTCAAGTATTCAAAACCATGTAGATTTCAATTTTTAAATAAATTAATATTCAACAATTTGGTTCGATCCATTTTATTCAACTAATAAATAGTCATTCAATTTAAAATTGATTTTATTTCATTTTATTAACATTTCTTTCAAACAAATTCATTTTTAAATTAACTCATTTATTTTATCCATTTATCTTCAACTAAGTTGATTCCACTAAAATTCAAGTTCACTATTCTTAAGTTCACATTTATCTGCTTAAATAGTCTTCCTTTTTATTTATTTAATTTATTTCACTTAACATGATTTCAACATATATTAAGTGTATAAACATTTTCTAACCATATATTATTCAACAAATAAATTTTCCTTTTTATTATCCAATTTATTATCAAATTTATTATCAATAAATTCCCTTAACAAAATATCATTTTTGATATCCTATTACTTATATCATAGTGTATATTATCCAGTTACATTCCAATTACATTTAACCTTTCTACGTAAGTTATATTAATGTTTCTGAGTGTAATTAAACACTATACAAATTTTCTTTTATTTACAACATTTATATTAAGCCAAATTTTGGTTTGAACAATTTATTACTTAAGTTTTCTTCTTGTACAATCCTTTATTATACCCTAACATTTTGACTTTTGTAACGACCCAGAATTTTGAACAAATTAAATTGAGAATATTTAATTAATTTTAAATATTTGAATGATGATTTAATTTGAATCCCCGATATAACTTTGAAATTTGTGATTAAATTATAAAATTTAATCGATTGAAGTTGAATAAAAATTTGAATATTCAATTTAAAGTTGAAGAAAAATATTTCAAAGGATTGTAAAATCTATATTGATATTACTGAAGATAACAGGAGCTTCAAAATCGAATTTGAAACTCTTCTGTTCAGTTTTGAATTTAATTGTTTGAACCGATATTTAAAAATAGTCATTTTTCAAACAGTCTCGGAATCCGACGAAACGAGTTCCATTGGATCCGTAATATTGAATTATTGTCGGATTTCAAATTTCGTATTTATCGGAATTGATATGTGAGCAAACGACATATAAACGCGTTGGAATCTATATCGAAAAATTTAAGAATATATTATTTCACTTCCTCCAACAACTCGTACAACCTGCCGTCTATTTGCCTCCTTCGTACTTATCCTCATCTGATACCACGCAACTTTTTCTACTGTTCTCAAATACACTCGAGCATCTCGTTCCCTCCTCTCAGTAAAATCAAAGAAATAATGGCCGAACTACCATCTTATTTTCATTCCTCTTCTCTTCTACGTATTCATTCAAATAAAGAAAAGGGGGTAGGCGATTTCAAAACGTGATTTTTGCCTCGCGAGCGATTCTGGGAGGAGCGAGCGAAATCGAATGGAGGGAGGCTAGAGTCACGCGCGCATCGCAAGTGGAGCGGCGTCGAGATGGGGATCGCGAGGTATCACGCCGGGGCGGAGCTCGATGGTTGGGAGTTTGTCGTCGAGCTGCGATGGTTTAGGAGGGGAGTCGAATCTATTCAAGCAAGGGGAAACTCGACTTCGAATCGAGTATTGGATTAGGGTAGAGGCACATTCAACTAATGCGATCGTGAATTGAATCAAGGCTAGGAACTGGGCTACGATGATATTCGTCTCGAGGCATCGGCTGGTAATTGAGGCGTAGGGATGGCACGTGTACGCAAGGGGATGGCGTTCGTCAAGATGAAATCGAGCTTGATAAATGGTTAGGGTTTCGCGATCGCGACTGGCATCGCTGGTGGTTCTCGAGCAGGCAGCTAGGTATTCGAATTTCGTTCTAGAATTTGATTTCAATTCAGTAAATTCGTATGTGTTTGAAACTTACAGTAACAAATACTTTCTGTTTACAATAGATTTAATGAAAGTATATGTAAAATTTAAAAACAGAAAATTATTTTACAGTTAAGTATATTTACAATAAAGGAATTCACTATTAATTTTAGTAAATACATAGACATGTGTAGAAAATTGGAAAGGTTATATAAAGATAGGATTTTTATAAAGAATAGTTTTTATATATATGAAATTTAAAAATAAATATACCTGTTTCCATTTACTAGTGAATTTTTTTTTTTGAACTATGGAAAAATTTATTTGTTCTTAGACACTTAAAGAAATTTATTAAAGGAAAAATATTGGTTTAAATAAAACTATCAATTAATTTAACTATTAAAATGAAATCACCAATATATCAAAATAGTCAAATAAAAATTTATTATTCGATCTGTTCGAATATTAATAAATTGTATAATTGCTTATACAAGGTCCAAACTGTGAAATCAAGTCGGAAATGGAAAATGGATTGCAAATTAAAGCTAAGGTGAGATCTTCTCACTCAAATGTAAAATTGATGTTTACAGTTGTTGATTTGATTGATTTCTATTTGGATGTGATATTAGATATAATAGGATATATCTATATATATATAGCAATATATACATATTGGCATATGTATATATTGGATTGATTGATTTCCCGCCTCGTATAGCGGATGAGACCCTATTGTGCCGTTAGTAAGCGGATTATTTTTATAAAACCCATATACCGCGATATTCCACCTCGAAGTGGAATTGGTATTGTGCTAACGTCTGTGGATGCAGGGAAACAGGTTGGAGGGATCCAACTGGATTCCTCAACTGTATTTATTTATTTACAGATATTGATGTATATTCTGTTATCATATTGATATATGATGTTTGATGTTGTGATGGACTAATTGGTGCTGTTGCATCATCGGATTCAGTTTTTGAAGCTTAAAAATAACGACTTTTACTATAAAAGGTTTTTAAAGTGATTTTTGAAAATAGACGTTTTATTGAATTTTTGAATTGATTTATTTTAAATGAATAAACGTTTAAAATCTTAAAGTTATAAAAGTTAAGATTTTTGGTGAAATTTAACCAAAGTGTGATTTTTGAAATAAATAGTTGATTTATTTATAAAATGGTTTAAGTGGGATTTTTGAATAACTATAAATGATTTGTATAAAAAGGTTTATAAATTTGATAATTTATAAATCAAAATATTGGACTTATAAAACGAATTTTTTTTATAAGTGTTAAAAAGAAGTATAAGTGAATGAAATAAATAGATTTATAACGTGAAGTTATAAAGTGAATAGATACCGTAGAATAAAGGATTTATAAGAAATTTACTTATAAATTTGACTTTTACACTTAGATGAGATATGAATAGAAATTGCTAAATGAAATGATTTTATAAGTTGAAATTGTTATAAAGTATAAATGCGATTTATAAACGTTGTTTATAAATCTGAAATCACTTATTTTTATAAGTAAATTATAGAAGTAAATAAAAGAAAATTTATAAGTCGAAGTTGTTATTAAAATAGAAATAGAATTTATAAACCTGTTTATAAATTCAAAATCAGTTGAATTTGAGAAATTAAATATAGAAGATTTTTAAAGAAGATATATTCGCGATTTTGGATAGCGAATTTTTATTGAGATAAAAATGTGTAGAAATGATTGAAATTGGGTTAAGTGAATTATATTCACGATTTTGGACAGTGAATATATTGTTTAGTAAAATGGATTTATTTTTGAAGAAGTGATATTAAAAATGAAGCTAAACATTTTAAAGATGTTTTAAAATGTATTATGAATCGAAAGCATAGATTTCAACACTTGTTATTGAAATAGATGTTTTCGAGAAATTTAAGGAAATGGTGGACTATAACACTGTTGTTATAGTAAATGATTTCCGAAAGGAAATATTTGTATATAGTATTGGGATTTACATATCTATCTTAATTTTCGAATCCCTATACTAGTGATTTTGAGTCGTCGTAACGATGTTTTATGTAACATTCGTTTTGACTCAAATAAATGTTGTTATAGTAATGTTTTCCTTAAAGAATGAATTTATACTTAAATTTTGATTTAAGTATATCGAATATTTTCAAATGTTGAAAATAAATAGATTTGTGAAATACTTATTTTTAAATAAGTATGGAAATGCTTTTCCAATATGAAATGAACTGTTTTGAGATTTTATCTTCAAAGATAAAATGAAATGTGGAAATTGATTTGAAATGGTTTTCAAATGGTTAAGTGTGGAAATTTTATATCTAGTAAAGATATTTTTGAAGATAAATAATTTGGAAAATTATTTGGAATCTGATGATGTCGCGCATCTTTATTGATAGTTAAATAACCGACTATCAATAATTACCTTGAATGGTATTTGTTGTGAATTGGATGAATTTGAATGCCACACTTATTTTTGAATAATCGCTCACTATTCGGGTTAGCCGGGAAAGGACCATGCGGTCGTATAACCCATTCCGAATATGTGATACGTCGTTATGAATTGCATTCGAAGACCGGTGTTGAAGACCAGATATTTTTGAAAACGGAAGGATTACCGTCGAGTTACTCTACATCGGCTGATCTCCGATTTAGAGGTTTTATCACCCTTAGTGACGGGAAGTCCGGACGTGATTAGAAAATTATCCGGATATGCAAGGGCTTCGTGAGAAGTGCCTTCGGTTCTGTTCGATCCCGGAACAGACTTGTATGGATTGTGTGTCTGACGTTATAATTTGAGATATAAAGCTGATTTCTTTCAAATACATATCTGTTGGTGGCGGAGAATTTATTCTCTTAGCTTAACACCCTTCTCTGAGACGTACGAGCTCAGAGGTTATGTAGTTGAAATTTATCAGCGATATACTCCCAATTTGGTAACGTGGCATACTGAGTGTTGCTGTGAAATGATCATTGTTTGATCATTTGCGATATGATCATTTGTTTGATCTTATATCTTTGTGATCATAGGTTGATCATTTGTTTGACCCGAAGCATGGCTTTGTAGAAAGCGTAGCTTTGTGGACGAGACTTCGTCGAGGCTCACACCCCGGAAATGGTCGAAACAGGAAGGATGCAGCAAGGTTCTAGGGAGTAGCGCCCCTTAGTGTATGTCATTCCTTCTGGATAGAGGTGGTATCATGGTATGGAGCCCAGATACTTAACCTATGTGGTTGCTGCAAATTTATTACTTTGTGGTTGTTGGAAATCGGGGATCCTCGGGAAGATCGGTTACGATCGGGGGATGGCATACGCGTGTCAGTAGTTACCTATTTTTGCAGAGGTAACCCGGCCTTGTGTTGGCAGAGATCCGGTTAGGTTCTCGGGTCGTCTATTCCAGGGACGTACCCATCGTGGAAAAGGAAGTTCCTTAGCCTGACCATTTGTTGGAAATCCAAAGAAACAATACGAGCCTTTACGATTTCAATTGTATAACCTGTCTCCTCAGGAGGCAGCTATAGCAGGCATAATATAATGGTACCTATGCTGGCTAAGATTTATATTCTACTTTCGAAATGGTTTTTCTACACTATGCACTAATAATAATATCCAAAAAGATTTGATTTTGCGTAGTAAGCATCTTTGACTATCATAAGGAGAAATCTTCTCCAATTCTGCGTTTGCATTGTGTGTGTGGCAGGAGGCCTTATGGTAGTTTCATTTTCCAAAAGCATTGCGAATTTGTTTTATTTTCTTTGTGAAAAATATCTGTTTTACGATCTCACACCAGTCACCATGACTGACTCGGAGTTTATTGTTTCCCTTCTAAACTCTGGGTGCCCACCAATTTCCACACGGGCAGTCTAGAGTTAGGTTATCAGTATATTCTGGATATTCTGGAGCTTTGGAAGCAAGCTGGATGGCGAGACGTAGTATTTGTATCTGATATATTTATTCCGCTGTGTATTCTGTATGAGGACAAGTATAAAACTGTCCATTGTTGTACTGAGTTGTATATTGACTCTGATGATTGATGTATGTATAAAATGATATAGTTCTTTGTTTAAAGATTATTCATTTATCTATTATATATTTTCCGCTGCGATGTGTAAGGTTCTGATATTGTTTTCTGTTCTGATGTTGTTCTGTGTTGTTCTTCTCTTCTTCTCTTTTTTCTTCTATCTTCTTCTTCTTCTGCCTTTTTCTTCTTTTTTAAAACCATAACTTTTCGGGTTTCCGGCATTCGATGGCTCGGCAGTCGATAAAGTGAGTATCGATGCCGAATTTTCGAAAGTCGAAAATTTCGGGATGTTACATTTGGTATCAAAGCATATGGTTAAGCGACAACCCTGCTTTGTTGAGTGTTACTCATTAGAGATAGAGTCAGTAGTACTCTAGAATGAGTTGAGTGTAATAATAGATATGAGCGCGTATTTGTTAGTGAATATAAAAATGTTTTATATTGTGTTTGCTTATCCGTTGAGATGTTTATGAATTTTGGTCGGTATGTGGGACGCCATATTATCGATAGGGATTTCTAAACACTTAAACGAGGCAAGACGACATAGTATCATTTTAAATAGGGTAAATGAAATAATTTTGCCCAAAACTATTTTTGTATAGAAAAAAATCATTATTGAAATGTTATGTGGATGTTTGGTTGTTAGAAAGTGATAATATTGAAATGTTATCATTATTATATGAAATTGAATAAGAAATTGAAATCGTAACTCCAAAGTTAAGAAATAAATTCATATACAAATGAAATTAAAGAATGTAAATTATAAATGTGAATTGTAATTTAAAACGGAATTCCAGAGAAGTTTTTGGAAATGTTTTGAAAAGAATTTGAAAATTTTGGAGATTTGGAAAGTTAAATCATTTTTGATTTGAAAATGAATTTCAAAGGTTTTGAAAAGTATTTTGGAGAGATGAAAGCTCTAAACTCTTTCCGGTCGCTGGAAAATAACTTCGATGATGACCGCGGCATCATTGGTGTTCATTTTCGGGTTTCCAAAGGAGGAATTGCTGCCAAATGTTTTAAATGGAAGTTGTTTTGAAAATTTGGGTTTTGTTTTGGGTATTCAAAGGATAATTTGAATTGTTTTCAAAAATGATTTTTTTGAAAAGGTTGAAAAGACTCTGGAATACTATATAAAAATACTTATGAAATATTATTAAGTTGATAACTTATACAATTTGAAGTTTGATAGAATAAATTCAACTTAAAAGATGAAGTTAAATAAATGTAAGTACAAGTGAATCAATTGTGATTTAATGAAAGGTAAATTGAATTCGAATTTGAAATCCAGTTTAAATGTAAGTAGATTTAACCGAAGTGGTAAATTGAAAATAAAATATGATATGTATATGGAATTTACAGTTGCAAGTGAATAAAATTAAAGCTAAATGTTAAACTTTGTTTTGAATTTGTTAGTAAATGTAATTCAAGCTGAATATTGGAAACTGAAATTTAAAATGAATTAGTGAATGAAACTAATATAAAGGGTGATATGAATTAGTAAATGAAAGATAATCGATAAAAATTCAATATTCAGAATAGAAGATAAAATTGAATTCAAATGGAAGTTTGAAATGTAAAATTGAATGAAAAGAATCTATAACTTCAATAGTGAAGTAAAGAATATATAAGAAGTATATATTGGAAATTTTGTAATGGAATTGGCAAAATAATTGAATATGTAACTAGATATTATGGCTAGTAGGATATACAGGTGTAAATGAATTGGGATTTTGATTTCAAAGATAAAGTGAATTGCTCGAAAAAGGTATGTATTTAAATTCCAATATGAGATTTGATGACTTTCTTGTCTAGCCGCTTGGCTTTTTCTTTTTCTTTTTGAAATCTGAGAGTCCGTAGGGACGTTTTGTAGTCGTGCCGTATTAGCCGCGCAAAGGAGACGCTGGCGAAATTTTTTGAAAATTTCGAGTGTTAGAAAACTTTGAGAAAATTTTGAAAGTTTAAAATTTGAATTTAAACTTAAATTTGAATTGTTAAATAAACAATGTTGTTTGAACTTATGATTGAAGTTGGAAATTTAGTTGAATAATAACGAATCTTTAGTAGAAAGATTTGTTTCGAAAATTTATAAAACTTTTTAGATTGTGAAAAATAGTAGACGAGTTAAGGACCATTTTTCCTAACTTGTAATTTCGAGGACGAAAATCTTTTAAGGGGGGAAGTCTGTAACGACCTAGAATTTTGAACAAATTAAATTGAGAATATTTAATTAATTTTAAATATTTGAATGATGATTTAATTTGAATCCCCGATATAACTTTGAAATTTGTGATTAAATTATAAAATTTAATCGATTGAAGTTGAATAAAAATTTGAATATTCAATTTAAAGTTGAAGAAAAATATTTCAAAGGATTGTAAAATCTATATTGATATTACTGAAGATAACAGGAGCTTCAAAATCGAATTTGAAACTCTTCTGTTCAGTTTTGAATTTAATTGTTTGAACCGATATTTAAAAATAGTCATTTTTCAAACAGTCTCGGAATCCGACGAAACGAGTTCCATTGGATCCGTAATATTGAATTATTGTCGGATTTCAAATTTCGTATTTATTAGAATTGATATGTGAGCAAACGACATATAAACGCGTTGGAATCTATATCGAAAAATTTAAGAATATATTATTTCACTTCCTCCAACAACTCGTACAACCTGCCGTCTATTTGCCTCCTTCGTACTTATCCTCATCTGATATCACGCAACTTTTTCTGCTGTTCTCAAATACACTCGAGCATCTCGTTCCCTCCTCTCAGTAAAATCAAAGAAATAATGGTCGAACTACCATCTTATTTTCATTCCTCTTCTCTTCTACGTATTCATTCAAATAAAGAAAAGGGGGTAGGCGATTTCAAAACGTGATTTTTGCCTTGCGAGCGATTCTGGGAGGAGCGAGCGAAATCGAATGGAGGGAGGCTAGAGTCACGCGCGCATCGCAAGTGGAGCGGCGTCGAGATGGGGATCGCGAGGTATCGCGCCGGGGCGGAGCTCGATGGTTGGGAGTTTGTCGTCGAGCTGCGATGGTTTAGGAGGGGAGTCGAATCTATTCAAGCAAGGGGAAACTCGACATCGAATCGAGTATTGGATTAGGGTAGAGGCGCATTCAACTAATGCGATCGTGAATTGAATCAAGGCTAGGAACTGGGCTACGATGATATTCGTCTCGAGGCATCGGCTGGTAATTGAGGCGTAGGGATGACACGTGTACGCAAGGGGATGGCGTTCATCAAGATGAAATCGAGCTTGAGAAATGGTTAGGGTTTCGCGATCGCGACTGGCATCGCTGGTGGTTCTCGAGCAGGCAGCTAGGTATTCGAATTTCGTTCTTGAATTTGATTTCAATTCAGTAAATTCGTATGTGTTTGAAACTTACAGTAACAAATACTTTCTATTTACAATAGATTGAATGAAAGTATATGTAAAATTTAAAAACAGAAAATTATTTTACAGTTAAGTATATTTACAATAAAGGAATTCACTATTAATTTTAGTAAATACATAGACATGTGTAGAAAATTGGAAAGGTTATATAAAGATAGGATTTTTATAAAGAATAGTTTTTATATATATGAAATTTAAAAATAAATATACCTGTTTCCATTTACTAGTGAAATTTTTTTTTTAACTATGGAAAAATTTATTTGTTCTTAGACACTTAAAGAAATTTATTAAAGGAAAAATATTGGTTTAAATAAAACTATCAATTAATTTAACTATTAAAATGAAATCACCAATATATCAAAATAGTCAAATAAAAATTTATTATTCGATCTGTTCGAATATTAATAAATTGTATAATTGTTTATACAAGGTCCAAACTGTGAAATCAAGTCGGAAATGGAAAATGGATTGCAAATTAAAGCTAAGGTTAGATCTTCTCACTCAAATGTAAAATTGATGTTTACAGTTGTTGATTTGATTGATTTCTATTTGGATGTGATATTAGATATAATAGGATATATCTATATATATATATATAGCAATATATACATATTGGCATATGTATATATTGGATTGATTGATTTCCCGCCTCGTATAGCGGATGAGACCCTATTGCGCCGTTAGTAAGCGGATTATTTTTATAAAACCCATATACCGCGATATTCCACCTCGAAGTGTAATTGGTATTGTGCTAACGTCTGTGGATGCAGGGAAACAGGTTGGAGGGATCCAACTGGATTCCTCAACTGTATTTATTTATTTACAGATATTGATGTATATTCTGTTATCATATTGATATATGATGTTTGATGTTGTGATGGACTAATTGGTGCTGTTGCATCATCGAATTCAGTTTTTGAAGCTTAAAAATAACGACTTTTACTATAAAAGGTTTTTAAAGTGATTTTTGAAAATAGACGTTTTATTGAATTTTTGAATTGATTTATTTCAAATGAATAAACGTTTAAAATCTTAAAGTTATAAAAGTTAAGATTTTTGGTGAAATTTAACCAAAGTGTGATTTTTGAAATAAATAGTTGATTTATTTATAAAATGGTTTAAGTGGGATTTTTGAATAACTATAAATGATTTGTATAAAAAGGTTTATAAATTTGATAATTTATAAATCAAAATATTGGACTTATAAAACGAATTTTTTTTATAAGTGTTAAAAAGAAGTATAAGTGAATGAAATAAATAGATTTATAACGTGAAGTAATAAAGTGAATAGATACCGTAGAATAAAGGATTTATAAGAAATTTACTTATAAATTTGACTTTTACACTTAGATGAGATATGAATAGAAATTGCTAAATGAAATGATCTTATAAGTTGAAATTGTTATAAAGTATAAATGCGATTTATAAACGTTGTTTATAAATCCGAAATCACTTATTTTGATAAGTAAATTATAGAAGTAAATAAAAGAAAATTTATAAGTCGAAGTTGTTATTAAAATAGAAATAGAATTTATAAACGTGTTTATAAATTCAAAATCAGTTGAATTTGAGAAATTAAATATAGAAGATTTTTAAAGAAGATATATTCGCGATTTTGGATAGCGAATTTTTATTGAGATAAAAATGTGTAGAAATGATTGAAATTGGGTTAAGTGAATTATATTCACGATTTTGGACAGTGAATATATTGTTTAGTAAAATGGATTTATTTTTGAAGAAGTGATATTAAAAATGAAGCTAAACATTTTAAAGATGTTTTAAAATGTATTATGAATCGAAAGCATAGATTTCAACACTTGTTATTGAAATAGATGTTTTCGAGAAATTTAAGGAAATGGTGGACTATAACACTGTTGTTATAGTAAATGATTTCCGAAAGGAAATATTTGTATATAGTATTGGGATTTACATATCTATCTTAATTTTCGAATCCCTATACTAGTGATTTTGAGTCGTCGTAACGATGTTTTACGTAACATTCGTTTTGACTCAAATAAATGTTGTTATAGTAATGTTTTCCTTAAAGAATGAATTTATACTTAAATTTTGATTTAAGTATATCGAATATTTTCAAATGTTGAAAATAAATAGATTTGTGAAATACTTATTTTTAAATAAGTATGGAAATGCTTTTCCAATATGAAATGAACTGTTTTGAGATTTTATCTTCAAAGATAAAATGAAATGTGGAAATTGATTTGAAATGGTTTTCAAATGGTTAAGTGTGGAAATTTTATATCTAGTAAAGATATTTTTGAAGATAAATAATTTAGAAAATTATTTGGAATCTGATGATGTCGCGCATCTTTATTGATAGTTAAATAACCGACTATCAATAATTACCTTGAATGGTATTTGTTGTGAATTGGATGAATTTGAATGCCACACTTATTTTTGAATAATCGCTCACTATTCGGGTTAGCCGGGAAAGGACCATGGGGTTGTATAACCCATTCCGAATATGTGATACGTCGTTATGAATTGCATTCGAAGACCGGTGTTGAAGATCGGATATTTTTGAAAACGGAAGGATTACCGTCGAGTTACTCTACATCGGCTGATCTTCGATTTAGAGGTTTTATCACCCTTAGTGACGGGAAGTCCGGACGTGATTAGAAAATTATCCGGATATGCAAGGGCTTCGTGAGAACTGCCTTCGGTTCTGTTCGATCCCGGAACAGACTTGTATGGATTGTGTGTCTGACGTTACAATTTGAGATATAAATCTGATTTCTTTCAAATACATATCTGTTGGTGGCGGAGAATTTATTCTCTTAGCTTAACACCCTTCTCTGAGACGTACGAGCTCAGAGGTTATGTAGTTGAAATTTATCAGCGATATACTCCCAATTTGGTAACGTGGCATACTGAGTGTTGCTGTGAAATGATCAGTGTTTGATCATTTGCGGTATGATCATTTGTTTGATCTTATATCTTTGTGATCATAGGTTGATCATTTGTTTGACCCGAAGCATGGCTTTGTAGAAAGCGTAGCTTTGTGGACGAGACTTCGTCGAGCCTCACACCCCGGAAATGGTCGAAACAGGAAGGATGCAGCAAGGTTCTAGGGAGTAGCGCCCCTTAGTGTATGTCATTCCTTCTGGATAGAGGTGGTATCATGGTATGGAGCCCAGATACTTAACCTATGTGGTTGCTGCAAATTTATTACTTTGTGGTTGTTGGAAATCGGGGATCCTCGGGAAGATCGGTTACGATCGGGGGATGGCATACGCGTGTCAGTAGTTACCTATTTTTGCAGAGGTAACCCGGCCTTGTGTTGGCAGAGATCCGGTTAGGTTCTCGGGTCGTCTATTCCAGGGACGTACCCATCGTGGAAAAGGAAGTTCCTTAGCCTGACCATTTGTTGGAAATCCAAAGAAACAATACGAGCCTTTACGATTTCAATTGTATAACCTGTCTCCTCAGGAGGCAGCTATAGCAGGCATAATATAATGGTACCTATGCTGGCTAAGATTTATATTCTACTTTCGAAATGGTTTTTCTACACTATGCACTAATAATAATATCCAAAAAGATTTGATTTTGCGTAGTAAGCATCTTTGACTATCATAAGGAGAAATCTTCTCCAATTCTGCGTTTGCATTGTGTGTGTGGCAGGAGGCCTTATGGTAGTTTCATTTTCCAAAAGCATTGCGAATTTGTTTTATTTTCTTTGTGAAAAATATCTGTTTTACGATCTCACACCAGTCACCATGACTGACTCGGAGTTTATTGTTTCCCTTCTAAACTCTGGGTGCCCACCAATTTCCACACGGGCAGTCTAGAGTTAGGTTATCAGTATATTCTGGATATTCTGGAGCTTTGGAAGCAAGCTGGATGGCGAGACGTAGTATTTGTATCTGATATATTTATTCCGCTGTGTATTCTGTATGAGGACAAGTATAAAACTGTCCATTGTTGTACTGAGTTGTATATTGACTCTGATGATTGATGTATGTATAAAATGATATAGTTCTTTGTTTAAAGATTATTCATTTATCTATTATATATTTTCCGCTGCGATGTGTAAGGTTCTGATATTGTTTTCTGTTCTGATGTTGTTCTGTGTTGTTCTTCTCTTCTTCTCTTTTTTCTTCTATCTTCTTCTTCTTCTGCCTTTTTCTTCTTTTTTAAAACCATAACTTTTCGGGTTTCCGGCATTCGATGGCTCGGCAGTCGATAAAGTGAGTATCGATGCCGAATTTTCGAAAGTCGAAAATTTCGGGATGTTAAACTTTTTGAATATTTTAGGCAAGTTATATATATTAGAATGCAATTTAGTATTATACAAATAAGTATTTATTCAAATTCAACTATTTCAAGTTGGTTAAATTTCATTTATCATCTTAGATATTCCAATTATTCAAAAATTCCACTTTCTTTCAATAATTGAAACCATTTTTTAATATAAAACTTAAGATTCAAATTTTCGGTTTCACTTCAAACTATTTTGGAATAATTATATACATATATATTTTATAAATCAAATCTATATACAAGAAATTTAAATGAAATCCTTTTTTTCCAACAAAAGTGTAGCAAAGCTACTATGGGGTCTCACCACTTCGAGACTCTAAAATGAATGTCGATGATGCTGCAGTCACCACCGAAATTATTTTCCAACTACAATAGAGGAGAGTACTGATTTAATTCTTTTTAAAATTTCTTTGAAAACAATTTCTATTCAAAAATACTTTCAAATAATATATTCCAAAACCTTAAAACCAAAATTTGAAAATACCGAAAATTGAATTCTCAAATTCTTAATTTAAATTTATTTCATTTTCAAATCAAATAAACTTTGTTTATAAAATTTCAACACCTTATAACTTACAACAATAGAAAATGATTTAGTAGTGTTGACAAAATAATAAATGATAATCTAGTATTATCATTCCTAACAACCAATTTTATTAACTATCTAATTTTATAAAATTTTATTTATATATAATATAATCATACACAAAATTATTTCATTTACCAATTTTGAAAACAATATTGTGTCAGTTTGCTCTGTTCAAGTGTTTTAGAATTCCAATCGATAGCGTTAGCTAGACGAATCGATCGAAACCCAAAATTCAAACTTAACAACTCAAACAACACAATATAAAACATTTTATATAAATTACAAAATACACTCCCTCACAGGATGATTCCAGAATGGATTTCAAACAAGGATATAGATTCAAATTTAGAAGAATCCAAATTAAGCGAAGTCCAACTAAGGAGATAGGCTCGAAAGGAAGATAGGATAATTGATCTACAAAAGAGAAAGGTAGATAGACTAATATTAATCGCAGGTGGTCTAACCGGGTCAATCGAGATTCTAGAAATAAGATCGATGCGGAAATTCAATTTCCTGCTTGAAGGGAAGAGGAGTGACTTCGTCAAAACATCAGGGTAATCCCTAACTATCGGGTGGAGTCAAGATCACTAGGCTGGGTATCAAGCGAAAGGTAAAGCTGTCCGCTTAATTCAGAGGCATTCAACATCCAATAAGAAGAGAATTACCCGGGTTGTCCACTAGAGAACGGTTCGGGCTTAGCAAGAAATCATAGCATCGACGCCAAGGGTACAGAAATCTCCGGTGAATCAATGCCTGTTGTAAAGGAGTTTCACCCCTTTACAAATCATTTTTAGGTTCGCGGAATCCCGATAGAATTAGTCACACAAAGGATGAAGTTGGCAGTTGAGGTTGGAACTATGGGATGCTCCAGTATCAAAAGAACACGAACAAGAGAAGACAAGAATGGTTTTCAGAACAAAGGGGAGAGTTCCAAAAATCCAAAAGAAATCCTAAGCATTTGAGAATCCTAACGAAGGAGTTCAAGCTCGAACGGATATGATTCTATGATTAAATTTTACTTTATATGCTAACATTTTCCAAAACCAGAGCTCCGATACCAACTGTAACGACCCGGTATTTCGAACCATTCGCACCCGCACATGTCGGATTTGAATTGCTCAAAATATCAGATTGTTAATTTATATTTGGAAAACTCAGCATATACGGTAAATAAATCAATCACAAAATTATAGACACAGAGTATTAAAACAATAAGAAGCGGAATAGATAAATAGTAGTTCATGAAGCTACTATATAAACCACAGAGTTTGAAATAATATACAACATAATATCTCAAATACAAAGTAGTCTCGAATACACACAGATGACAAGTCTGAACAAAACCATTGAATAGCTGAAAGCTGAATAGATATAAACGTATCTTCAAGCAAAGCTCCAAAGCTCCAAAGGTGAGTCTCAAATGCTGTGACACTTAGTCTGACCCGAGCGTAAAGCAAAAGACAAAACACTCAAGTCAGGATTAACATTCTAATATTAATAAATTCAACTCAAGTGAAATGTCAACTGAAATACAAGTAACTTAAAGGATGTTTGGGATTTCCATCCTCTAAGGATCCGTGGAACTATCTACTATGTAGCAATATACGCTATTATAATGTCTATAGTAAAGTAAAAGTATTAAAATAGCGTTAAGGCGTTACGCATATCCCCCTTAACACATTTTATATATTCTCGTAGTCTATACAATGCCGTACGCTCCACCAAACTGGTGGTTTACACACAGGACACCACATAGGTACGGTACAAAACAAACTCGTAGAAGGCGCGATAGGGCATGCAACAAGGCACTCGAGGCAATGCCAGGGTAGATATATACCATTTGCGTATCCGGACTGGTGGTAACGCATAGAAGCTACTACCGCCCACCTCGTGACACACTTCCAAATCAAAAGGGTGCACCCAATCAAATCACAAAAGCAATAGAATGGTATCGAAGAAATGTGTCCGATAGGAGGAATGACCTCACTTGGCTCGACATGGCTCCTGTTTTAGCCACATCAAGCTGACTCACGGGAGTTAGGGCTACGTAAATACCATAAAGAATCATCACCAAACCATCCTACTTCATTCTGGAATCTCCACCACGTACACAGTTGTTAAAGTGGTTTTCGTTATTGGCAGAGAGTATGACAATATCCGATCCCGATCTCTTTAACAACCAACCGTTATTATAACACCGTGGTCATTTCATTTCAAACAGTTCATGATTCGTATCAAAATATTATATCATATCAAACCATATCAATTTGGTATCATTATACACTTTAAATCATATTCATTTCCAAAAATCGTAACACTTTCAAAATTATAATACTTTCGAAATCGTAACATTTTTGAAATCATAACATTTGGAAATCATAACACTTGGGAAATCATAGCACTTTTGAAATTATAACACTTTCCACCTAAACTGTTTAGATGTTAAAAATAGTACATATATTAAAATACTTTATAAATTAAAATAGTTTATATATTAAAATACTTTATATAATAATAATTAGTTTCCTCTAATTTCACAAATCGATTTAAATCATTTTAAATTCAAAATCCAATCTAAATCAATTCCAGTTTAACCATTTCAAATTTAAAGTTCAAAGATTCCAGTTTAAATATTCAAACATTTACAATATAAATTTCAATTATATTTCAACATTTAACTTTAAGTTTATTCAAATTGGAAAATACCCACTTAACCATTTTAATAACAATTTATTTAAATCCCAATTTATATATTTAAATCAATATCAAATTTTCAATCTCAGTTTTATTTAAAATTGAGAATATTTGTTTAACCACTTTTTATCAAATCAAGTTATAAACCAAGTTATAATCTTATCTTTTCAAATCTCAAAACCAATAAGTTTAAATCAATTCTTTCTTAAATCCAACTATTACCAATTTAAATTTCAAGTCAACATTTATTTTATCTTTCCAACCTTTATTATTAAAGTTATAAATATATTTTAAATATTAATATAAATTATAAATAAATATTTTAAAACATATTATATGCTAATTAAATTAAATTTTATTAAATTAAAACTTATTATTAAATTTATTTTATATTAAAACTTATTTTATATATTTTAAAATAGTTAAAATTATATGTAAAATCTTAAAATTTTATAGTTTCAAAACTAACTAATAAATTTTAAATTTCCAAACATAAAATTTTAAAATCAAAATTTATAACCTTTATAAAATAACATTTATATATATAATATCTTAAAATCAATATTTATTTAAAACCATATAGTTCCTTTCAAAACCTTGGAAATCATTTTCAAAACATATATAGACTAACGGTGTCTGTATATAATTTTCTATCCTATGGTCAAGTGATATGGATATTTATCATTTCAATCCGCAATTTAAATATCTACGGGTATATATCATTTCAACCTGCAATCCCAAATTCAATTAAATGAAAATCGCTTGGGTTTATCATTTCAACCCATAATGATTTTCTCCTATTCTACAAGATTGTTCGGGTATATATCATTTCAACCTATAGGGAATTCTAAACTAACAGAGAACTTGCAGAGTGAGAACATATATGATAGTAATTTAATATATCAACAACAGGCATATAACATCAATAACAATAAAATATAATATAAACAACAGGATATGGTGTCATATCCCACAGGTGAACAATTACAGATAATAGCATATCATATATGGCAAATAATGAACAGTTCAATTTAGCGGCGTATTTAAATTGTCATTTCAAATGAAATCAAATCTAACAAATATAAGAATATTAATCGTGAGTGATTTCTCACATTTGGAGGCTAGAGAACAAGAAGATGACACAGACACAGATACGTGCACAGAACAGCGACAAGCTAGGGATTGCTGCGACAAATTCGATATTGAAATGTAAGTCAAGATGGCATGAGAGATCGATGAAACAAGGTGTATGTTATATATATATATATATAAATTTTCAAAAATCAATTAAAAAAACTTACATAAACCCATATACAAACATAGGTATAAACTTACATACTCACTATATTTAAAAATCAATAATTATAAAATATAACTTAAAATATATGTGAACTCAGCAAATCATATATATAAGCTTATAAATATAAATTATATATTTATCGCATTCTTTTAACACAGCAAATGATATATATGTACCTATAATATGAATAACACAAAGCAGGCTTCAAAATTGATGTATGCGAACATATATATATATATATATATATATATACACACACACACACAGAATACATACACGAACAGTATATATGAAAAGTATTTATATGAATAGTATTTTTTTTCTGGTTTCAAAATATATATATAACTTGGATTCAATGATATAACCTAATATATGTATATATATTTTTGAATCATATAATAGGTTTTCTAACAAAATTTCTTTAAATCCATTCCCGAACATTAACATAACTAACCACACACACATAGATATATATATATATATATATATTATTACATAGATATAGGGATTGCAAAAGAATATACAAGCAGGTAATACTAATACATCTCATATTCAAAATCTATACAGACTATACATACGTCTAACCACTGTGATTACATATAACTTATATATATACACACACACGTATAACATATTTAGTATAATATAACCTATATATATAACTTAACCTATCATATAATTATATACTTATGTATAAACAGGCCGAACTCAAATATAAATTAATATATATATACAACATAATACACATATATGTTATTACTAAAATCTGTTTTAAAAATACGAAAATAATATATATATATATATATATATATATATATAAATCTACCTTCATCACTTTTTCCCAAAAGCAAACGGATCTAAGAAGAAAGAATGAGCATTCCACAGCAAATCGAAGACGAGCAGATTTGAATATAGAAGTAAACTTGAATACATATAAAAATTTTCTATATATATAATAACAGTGCAAGGAGTACAAGACCCGGAAGAAACATCGACCTCGGTTGCATGAGTTTGGTGTAATAACCCGAGTTTTTCTAACACGAAAAACCGGACCATTTGGGTAAAAAGAAGAGGTAGAAGAAGAAGAAAAATAGATAGAAGAAGGAAGAACTAATCAAAATCAGAACCTCACAGTCGCAGCGGATAAAATATAATATATAGAACAGATCTTTACACAAAATGAAACTATATCTGTTTATATACAATACATCATCATCAGAGTATGTCAATACAATCATCAATACCCAGTCAATCAGTCAATACAACAATCACAGCAGCGGAATAATACAAGTACGAGAAATACGTCTCGAACTCCAGCTCCTATCCTGAGCTCCATAGCAACCTATCCTGTAAAATACTCGGTCTGACCCGAGCATTATAATAAAATAACACCCGAGTCAGTCTGGAATACCAGCGCATCATAAATACATCCAAACTGATTATTAAAGTTTCAAAAATCCTTTGAAACAAAAGCATCTCGTAAGACCACGCCACAAATAAACATGTCGGGTTTTTACCTTACGATAGCTAAAACACTTTTATATTAAAATCCTCTAATATTATAATAGTGTCTATAGAAAGTAAAATAGAATCTAGCTGAAATGCTTGCATCTCACATTTCAACAATAGTTGGGCACAATCAAAACCGTACAGGCACGTAGGGAGAATGGATTTCCAACGAATGACTAGGCACTGGGGTACCACCTGTCACAGTACGTGGCCTAGATCACAGTACCGAGGAGTACGCCCGCTCCTCTGCAACACAAGGCCGGAACCATCCCTTACTGGATGATCCCGAATAAAATCACCCCACGGTTGGGATCAGCAACCGCACCACTAAGCCGAAATAAAAAGGGACATCTAGACAGGGATGACCTTACCCTCCAGTGGGAGCTACCCACGAAGCCTTGCTGCATAACCCCTGATTTTCAGTCATTCCCGGTTGATGAGGTTCGAGGCTAAACGATACCTTTTAGAGAACATATCCCTTAAAATGCCCATCGTCCACCTGACGATGTCACGAAAGCATTCGTCCATATAAGTCCGTCCCGGGTCCGAACGGAACCGAAGGCACTATTCCTACTACATCCATTTTGGAAATATCCTCAGGATTAGTAGCGACTAGCCCTTGCACTTCACTGCTCCATCTTCGACTCCGAAATCGTTTTCGCGAAACGTACAAACCGGATCGAAGTGGTTTTCGAGTCTCCAGACCTAGAATCCCGGTATACGGAAACTCGATCCCGGTCTCTTCGAAACGATCAGCGCATTTGGCCACTATTGATAGTCGGTGATTTAACTATCAATTAATGTTCACAAACATCCATACACATCCATCACACAATAAATAATCTCCATATTATTTATTTTCTTCTAATATCTTTCAAAGATATATTTTCACATTTTCAAAACTCGTTTGAAAACAATTTTCCAAAACTCTTCCTTTACAAGGTAAATCTTTTACCCTTTATTCCCATCGGGAATAACCAAGTATAAAACAATTTGCATTTAAACAGTTAAAAATACTTTATACTGAAATATACTTTAAAATATGAAAATTACTTCTATTTATTTACTCAAAATATAAATTTAAAATATGTGAAGAAAACTAATTATTACACATAAACTTTGATTTTAAAAATAAGGGTTTTAGTTTAACTAAATTCAAAATAGCGTTATAAGAAGAAAAATGCTAATTTTAACAACTTAAGCTAAAACCAACTTTTAAATAAATCCATTTGTAAAAATAATTGCTAATATACTCCCAAATTATTACGGTATTAAAAATTATTAATTTATTTCTTTAAAAATAACGATTTCTTAAAAATACTTTTTAAAACGATTTAAAACTTAACCTTAGTTAAATAAAATCTGTTTATAAACATTTACTTGGTTTTCCCTGGGAAACACTTTCCCGTTTCTAAACATTCCAAAGTACTCTTTCATATAAATCCACTGATTTATTTCAAGTCAATTATGTTTTACAACATAAATCCCAAATCCCATATTTAACTATGACTTCATCCGAAGTTCACACCCAATTTCCCATATCCGAAAATTCATTTTTAAAATTATAGTTTAAAACATTTTGAATAAACATTTTGGTGAATTCTTCAATGAAAGCCAGATTTCCAATTTATTTAAATAAATCCCAATGAAGAAAACGGTATTTTAAAATATTCTATTAACACTTAAAATTGTGCCTTTAAATTCGGAAGCTTCATTTTAACCTATTTTACTTTTCCAGATATCACTATTCATCATTAAAATAACCCATCGTTATTTTAACAATTTTATAATCTCCATAGAATTCATTTCCAGAAATTTATACTTCCCATTTATCCATTTTATAAACTTCCCATTATATTTAAAAATCCCAATTTGACCAATTTACATTTTCCATCCAAACCAGATTTCAAATTCTATTCTTCGAAATTCTTATTTTTAATAATTCATTTTATTTCATAAGAACCCAATTCAATCCATTTATAATTAAATTCTGTAATTAGAATTTATACAACAATTTCACAGTACAATTTAATTTCAGATTTATCAATCATAACATATAAACAGGCATCATTATCGATTATAATTGTGAGGAATCCAGTTGGATCCCTCCAACCTGTTTCTCCCTGCATCCACAGATATTAGCACATCACAATATAAATATCAATCCAGACAGATAAACACAAATATAGACAATCAACCACACAGATATTTAAATATCAATTATTTATAATGTCTAGCATCCAGATGTGAGTGAGAATAACTCACATTGAGTTCGGCGAGCGTTCGAAATTCAAATTAAACCGAACGACGTTCGATTTAACCCAAATTTCTACTTGCCCGGAATGATTCCGGAACTGCATCATTGCGAAGTACGTCCCTCTGCGATTCCAACGGTTCCAGTTTCGTCTCAATCTGATAACGTACGAGCGAGTTACGGTTTTATAAAGTTTGAATTTAAATTTGAAAACAATTTCCTTTTATAAAATTTTACCCTCAATCTCAGCCATTACTTTGCAAAACAAATCACGGCCGCACGAAGACATCACCTTCTCCTTCGTACGCACGCGATACAGGAAACAAAGAACCCATCCTCACAACCTAGGGTTTGATGCCGCAACCCCCACGTCGAGATTCAGCTCGATCGGCGACTACCCCCTTGAAGCCCCACACCAGCTCCATCTCCCTCTAGAACGCGCGCGAGCTCGGTCATCAAATGGCACTGAAAACTGTGCTCGAACCGACCATGAACGGGCTTCGACAACTCCCTCCACGCGACACTAAAATCCATCTCCACCATTGGATGCTTAGATCACGAGATTCTCTTCACTTTTCCAGTTGAGGGTTTTCGAAATCGTCGCGTGGATTGAACGAAAATGGAGGAAGAAATAAGAAGCGTTTTCGGCCATTCATCCTATTAGTGGCGGCTGATTCCTTGCTAGGGTTTACGAGAATAAACGTTAATATATATATCTATATTTAATAATATTTAATTAATAAAATATCTCAATTTAACCGTTAATGCAAACAACCTCCAAATCTCACGTTCCGACAGTCTATCCTGGGGTTTTTCCACGTTCCGGACACAATGGAAAAGGTTTCGTAAGCTAATTTGATCGTATGAGCGAGATACGAAATTAAACGATCAATTTAAAATTAAATCGATTAAATTGATTTCGATGCGTTTCGAGCTGCCACGGTCAAATGACAACTCCGATTGCTACGAAAATTGAAATCCGGTAATAACTAACTATTACGGATCCAATGGAACTGGTTTCGTCGAATTCCGAGACTGCGCCCCGGAAGGCTATTTTAACTCGTCTATTAAATCAGGCGATTTTCAAAATTTACGGAAACGCTTTAAAATTCACTTTAAAAATTTTATTAACTTAAAAATAAACCATATAAAATTTAAATCACATAAAAATCATTCTGGCTCATTCTAGACCAAAATCTGATTAAATTGCATTTTAATAATATTAAATTCATTTTTAAATTAATATAAAATCCCAAATAATAATTTATTGACTTTTAAATTCATCTAAAAATCCAACAATATTATTTATAACCAATCGAACCTAAAAATACATTTAAACATCATTTTATAATCAGTTACCCCAAATCCACCCCTTTGTTCCAATTTCGAATATTTAATTATTATTTTTCCATTAATCAAATTCAACCAGAATTGCTATAATTAAAATTTATAACTTATTTCATTGATTGAACCCGAATCCATTCATTTCAAAAACAAATTAAGGATCCACATTAAACATTTAAAACGAATTAAATGTCCAAAAATCTAGCAGCCAAAATCTGGGATGTTACATTCCTCCCCCCTTATAAAAATTTCGTCCCCGAAATTTGCTAAGGTAAAAATATACTTCCCAACCCATTTACTTACCCAATCCACTTAGTTAAAGCTTATATTCACTTTCCAAAATCCTTTAGCCCAAATCCAAATTCATTTGCTTCATTTATATTCAAAAACCCTTTTGTGGCAACTTGTTTCCAAATAACTTTACTAGTTAATAAAAATTTTCCAAAATCCCAAAAATTTTCTAACTCCCAAAATTTCTGGAAAATTTTGGCGGAGTCTCCTTTGTACGGAGGAGCTTCTGCGATATCGCAGGATACACAAATATATATATACATCGGCTCACATGGCCGGAAACCAAAATATATCACAATATATATATCATTTTCCCAATTATATTAGCGTAGGCGTACCTTTTAAGCAAATTTTAAATAGCAAGCGGCTAATATAACGCATATACGCGCTCCAACTCTCTCGAACGCCTCCCGTACCTGTACTTACTCAACAAACTCATCAGTTTTCAAAGATATGAGCATTTTCATAACCTTTCTAATATAAATGCAAGCCAAACATATCCATTTCATAACCAAACCAAACAAACTTCATCATTAACAATGTTAACCATATTTTATCAACAATTCAAAGTTTTAAATCACCTTTCAAATTTCTTATTCAAATCCAACTTCATTTTTATTGAATATGATTAACAGGTGCTTTACCAACATCAACCTATTCCATCTCAATTTCAAGTTGATTCACAACTTAATCCTTATTCTCAATTTGATTTACAATCAAATTCCATTTTAAACTTGAAACATTTGCATTTCTTTTATGATCCATTTTCATTCATATGCAAACATTACTCATTAAAATGTCAACTCATTCCTATTGATTCAAAATCAATTTCATTTGCTATTCTTAACCAATTCACTTGCATTCATATACAAAACTCTTTGAATTGGGTTCCCATTCATATCAATTTATTCACAATTCAATTCCAATTGCCTGTTAAACAACTCAATTCCGATTACAAGCAATTTCATGTTATTCAAGTAAAATGAACTCCATTGCATGGTTCACAATTCAAGTATTCTTATTCAAATGCAATGGTTAAAGTAAATATTTCCTTTACATTTTAATTTCATTAACCAATTCAAGCTTATATAAATTTCCTTCCATCCTGGATTATTTATAACCCCTATATTCAAATCACATCACAATAATTTATTAACATCATTTCACTTGAAATTAAATTTTATTATTTAACGAAATGTCATTCAAAATTACTTAATAAAGCTCATTCACATTCATTTCGTTTTTCTTCCAAGTTACTTAAGTTCTTTCACAAAATTTCCATCATCTTCTTATATCAATTTTATTTTATTTTTATTTGATTCTCATTCAAATCAAATTTCAATTCCTTTACAACTTTAATGCTCTTTGTTTATTTATCCAATCCATTTTAGATTTATTTTATCAACAAAGAGACCATTTAAATTATTTCTCTCATTTGAATTTTCTTACAATTCAAACCATCACTATTATAAGCTAATTACATTATTCATTCTCACTTCCAACATTTATTACCAAACTTAAATTCCATCCCAAAACTGGATTTTTATTTACCTTTCAAACTTTGACCAACTATCAAAATTCTATTCATTACCATACATATTCCATTTAATTTAGCTTACACAAATTCATTTCCAAACAATCATTTTGGATTTAATTGAGTAAGCATTTACTTCATTCAACATCACTTCATCTAAATTTAAATTTCCATTTAATTAAATTCTTATCCAAATTTAATTCAAGGTTAACTAGATTATATATGCATTTTCAATTTAATTCCTTTCCAGAATTAATTCAAGTTCATCTAAATTTTATCTAGCCCACCTGAATTTAAACCATTTCCTTTACTACTTTAAATAAGAATTTAATTACATTCATTCTTATTCATAACACAACAGAAATTTTAATATTCAGCTTAATTCCATCTTAGTCGAAGTTAAACCAAATTCAATTTAATCTTAATTCTCCATATCCAAGTTCAACTTATTTACTAACTTCAGCTCACTTACCTCTTTTATATTTTATAATTGTTTCACCTTACTTTGCATTCCATTTAAAATTAAGTTCGAATTCACCATTCCACTTATTATTTCCATTTGTGATTATAATTCCATTTTACTTGAGTTAAAATAAAATCTTCCATTCTCAAGTTCTCCAACTTATTTACTTGTAAGTTTATATTGCTCATTTCAAACCAATCCACATTTTTATAATCACAATGTCAATTTTTAACACTTAATAACTTAAGAATATGAATTTTATTTGCACAATCATAAGCATTTACATTTCACCGTTATCTCCACTTCCATTTAATTCCAATTTATTTAGATTTAATTCAATTTCAAATTCTTAATTTTATTTAACTTATCATAAGTTAAATCCAGATATATTCCATTCACCTTCATTTATTCAAAGTAAATTTACATTCCATATATACTCAAATTTTTTTTTTTTTTTTATCAACTTTCCTTTATAAGTTATATAGTTGAATCATTTCAACTTTCACATTTTTATTTTAAAATAGAATTCCCAGAATTCAATTTCCCCGGATTTATTTCAAAACCAATTCGAAATAAAAATCAACACATTTCTCTTTGATATTCAAATCAAATACCAAATTCCAAAACAAACTGCTTTTACCAAACAATTTTCCTTTGAAAATTTCAAAATCACTTGTTTCCCAACAAGTCCAAACAAATACCATAACCAACTGTTTTGGTAGCAATCCATCACTTTAGAAACTCGAAAATGAATTCTAATGATGTGGCCAGCATCATCAGGATTATTTTCCAGCGACTGAAGTGAGTTCAGTGCTTTCCACTTCCAAAATCCACCTCAAAACAATTTCTATTCAAAAAATATTTTTCCCAAAATATACTCCATTCTTACAAATGCTTTTGAAAACATTTCTAACATTTCCACAAAGTCAAACTCCCAAAACTTTGTTTAATTCCATTTGAAATCCCTTTCAAAATTTCCGGGGTCAAAGTTCTAGTTTAAATCAAATTTTAATTTTTTTACTTTTCTTATTTAAAACATATTCAGTTAATTCCATTTGGTTATAAACCATTTTAATATTTTAACTTCTTATTGGCTTATAAATCATTTCGAATTTTAGCTCATATTTTAATTTCTTACTTGTTTACTGTATCAACAACCAAACATCCAATACATAATAATAATTCAGAATATTATTTCTTTATATCAAAATATAATTTTGGGTAAAATTATTTCATTTACCCACTTTAAAAATAATACTATGTCGGTTTATCTTGTTTAAGAGTTTAGAAACCCCTATCGATACGGTTGTACTTCCCGCACCGACCAGAATTCATAAACACTCAACCGATAAGTCAACACAGTACAAAAACAATTTTATATCCACTAACAAATACGCTCTCATAGCTATTATTACACTCAGCTCATTATAGAGTACTTCCGACTCTATTTAAAATGAGTAATTTTCCCACCAAAGCCTAGGTTGTCGCCAATCTAAGCTCTGATACCACTGTAATAACCCGAGTTTTTCTAACACGAAAAACCGGACCATTTGGGTAAAAAGAAGAGGTAGAAGAAGAAGAAAAATAGATAGAAAAAGGAAGAACTAATCAAAATCAGAACCTCACAGTCGCAGCGGATAAAATATAATATATAAACAGATATAGTTTCATTTTGTGTAAAGATCTGTTCTATATATTATATTTTATCCGCTGCGACTGTGAGGTTCTGATTTTGATTAGTTCTTCCTTCTTCTATCTATTTTTCTTCTTCTTCTACCTCTTCTTTTTACCCAAATGGTCCGGTTTTTCGTGTTAGAAAAACTCGGGTTATTACATTTGGGTTGCGCGGAGGAAGGCGGGGTGGTCGGGACGGTTGTGCAGGCTGACGCGTGCACGATGGCGACGTGGTGAGGAACTGCAGGCGTGCTGTGGTGGTCGAGTGATGCTTCGGCCTTGTGTAGAGACAGAGGCGAAAGTAAGTTACAAGGGAAGAAGATGACTAGCTACAAGGAAAATGTAAAAGCTAAATATAAAGAGAACAGGCAAGCTTCCACCAATCAAATATAGACTATACGTTTTATATTTAATTCATTATATATTGTTTCATACAAACAATGAAAGGAGAGAGAAAAAGCAGAGAGGCAATGTAGCGTATGAAAAAAGGGAAGTGAATGGACAAATCAAGGACAACTTGAAAGAATTAAAGTCTGCTTTCTGTTACACGATGTCAGCAATTAATTTCTGGGAATTATGAAGGCTAAACAACTATATGCTCTAACACGGTGGAAAATTGAAAGGAAAAGGGATACCCAAAGGTTTTAAAATGGATACCGATACGGTTACTGTTTTCATAGATTCTGCCACGTACCGGGCTCCGAAACACACAAATGAATATATAGCGGAGATCAGTACGACGAGACGATCAAAACGGTATACAGATATCAGTGATACGATCATCCTATCAAAAGTCGACATTCGGTACCAAAAGTGCTGCTAAAACGCCGAAAATAGGATAAACGGAGCAATAGCAGTCCAAATTTGGTGAAATGAAATATGACGTCTCACTTAGAAAATAATTTACAAATTTATATATAAAAATATTCAGGTTTGAGAAATATTTTATTATCATCAAATATTAACTGATTTAAATTTAAATAAAATTACACAACAAAATTAATTTCCATATTATCTGATGAAATTTACCATTTACTATGTTTATATAGACGTATTCCAAATATCAAATTTTTATTTCAAAATTTAATTATTTAAAATTTCACAAAATTTCAGTTAATTACGTTATTAAAAATCATTAAAATTTACGGGTCGTTAGAATAAATCTAGATCCGTAATGGTAAACATGCTTATCCTTAATGACAATGTTTCATATTCCTTTTTTTCACATTTCATAAACTTTAAATTGAATATTTATCGTGTCAAACTATTGTTTATAATCGTAGGAGAGATATGAAGCGGAGCGGGCACGAGTAGCGCAGTCCACCGGCCGGGCAGAGTTAACGTTCGAGGGGTCAAACCATATTTGGGATGCTATTATTGATCCGCCTTCGTGAAATAGGTGGTACAGTTATGGAAATCAGGAGGTAAACTTCTTTACTTACTAATGTATAAATTTACACATGCAAATGAATTTAAATTTAAGTGAACAAATTATAAATTGAATAAGGAACCTGAATAATTGAAAAAATAAATTGCAACAAATGTATAACAATTAATTATAAATATTAGTCGCATAATTAATCAACATTTTTGTTCATAATGTTTATAATGTTCATAAATTATAACTAGATATCGACTATTTCACAGGAGTTAATGTCCCAGAGGGCTTATAGGAGATCCCAAGCCGAGGAGGAGATTGTTCAAATGAAAAAACAGTTGGAGGAGATAAACGATTGGAGGAAGACCGCATTGGCACACCAGCTAGACGAGCATATTGTAGCCTACTTGGAAAAACATGGGACGATGCCTGGAGAGGATGGGTCAGGCAACGACGATGAGTAGGTATGCTTGTGTTTCTGTCGGATTTTTATCATCTTGTTTTGCAGTCATGTGGCATTTGTGTACATGTTCGTTGGTTGTTGTGTTTGATGGGTTAGTGGACAATTGTGTATACATGTGATTGATGGATAGTATTTGTACTTATGGTTACATTGTTTGATGGATTTGGAATGTTCCGTTTGATTGGTATGATATATTTATATGGTGGTGATGAAATGTCTATGTAAATTTATATGTTGCATTATATATATGATTATTATGATATGTGTTAGATTATATGATGGATGTAGTGGTATTAGTTGTGAAACTGAATGTATATGTGTTGGAAAGAGATATGAATCTGGTTGTGTGGTTGGATAGATTGAATGTCAGAATTGGTTCTGAAATTTGTCCCAGGTTAGTGATGGCCAGCGACGGCCAAATGGACCAGATTAGTGTTGGCTAGCGACGGCTAAATGGTTCAGGTTAGCGACGGCTAGTGATGACTTGAGGCGCCATCCCTGTGATAACTAATTTTCCACGTGTCTAACAAGGCATCGCCAACTATTGCAATTTTGGTGATGGAGCCATCGCTAAAGCCGTCGCCTTACTGTGTGGCGGTGGGTTAATTAGCGACAGCCAGCGATGGTCTACGGCATCTTTTTGTCGTCGCTAAAGCCGCCTTGTTTTGTAATGTATATATAATCATGTACAAAGAGCTTGTAGAATCAGAGAAAAAATTTACAATCAAATTAATTATTAATCATATTCTCTCTTCTCCTCTAAAATTCCATATTGCATTAGAGTAGGTCAAATCTTGACTCAAAAGTTCTACAACAATATCAATTGCTGCAGATATCAAATAATTGCAGTAAATTCAACATGTCTCAATCCGACAACATTAAACTCATAAATATCATACTCAATGACAACAGAAATTACATTCCTTGATCAAGATCAGTAACAATTAGTCTCGGTGGCAAAGGAAAAATTAAGCTTTGTCATTGGTTAAATGGAGAAACCCAAAGCAATAGAGCCAAATAAGCCAACTTCCAAAGAGAAAGAAAATATAGAAGAATGGGAGACAATCGACTAATTAATCATGTCATAGCTTCTCAGCACAATGGAACCCCAAATTTCAAATGTACACATGTACTCCAACACATCACAGGAGGTTTGGGACAAAACCAAAAGAAGGTATAGCTAATATAAAAAAATCTCATATCTTTAGCCTTAAACAAGAGCTTGTCCAAATTAAACAGAGTACCCAAAGTAATAACGAACTAGCGACCAAAATTATGTCAAAATGGAAACAGTTCAATGTCTATCTCCCACCAAAAATAGACCCAGTTGAAATTCAAAAATATCTAAACAAGAATTAATCTTCACCTACCTAAGGGCTCTCGATCCAAGCTATGAATCGTTCAAGTCTCAAGTCTTGGCATCAGCTGAGATGCTAAGTTTTGATGATGTGGTGGTAGGAATTGAGCAAGAGCAATCTCAGTGGGCCCTCATGAATCCACGACAATTGGAAAATCAAAAGAACAAGGCATTTCAAGTAAAACACTCAAACCCTAGTTTCAAGGACACCACAAGAAGGAAGAGAGCTTCGAGCAGTGTGGCTACTGCAAGAAAGCAAGGCATAACTGTGATGGCTATTGGTTCCTCCATCTCTACCTTCGACCCATCAAAGAGAAGGGCTATAGAGAAGGTAATTAGGGCGACACAGAAAAGAAGAAGAAATTCGGTCGTTTTAGCAAAGGAGCGGAGGTAGAAGGAGATGGATCTAAATCGTCTCAATGAATTAATAACACCTCCGATTTAGCAGGATCTTCTGTGACTCAAAAGGTGCAACTGAATCAACTGCTAACTCAATTGACAGTTTGTTATAGCAAAAACATCAGGTTTGGTACATTCTAATGCTATTTTTAATTCATCGAAAGTCAACAACAATTTTGAAATTACAAAAATGGGTCAAAATACAAATAAATGGATAATTGAGTCAGGTGCAACATATCACATGACATGGGACAAAAATAAACTAACCAATGTTAAAAAAATAAAGGCCCTCTACATGTAAAGATTGCTAATGAAGATAAAGTCCAAATTCATGGTTTTCATACAACAATGTTTCTTACAAAAGATGTGAAAAAAAATTATATTTACCAGATTTTAATTCAAATTTATTATCAATTAGTAAAATAACCCATGAATTAAATTGCAATATTATATTCTTACCGTATATAGTAAGCTTTCAGGATCGAGAATCAGGGAAAAAGATTGGTGTAAATAGATTGTCAGGTGTCATGCTTAAAAATATGAGGTCCTTAGAAATTCTTAAAAATAGGAAAATAAATCTTAATCACATAAGATTTTTTGGGTGTACATGTTTCGTACAGATAAGAAAACATGACAAGCTAGATAAAAATGCTGTTAAAGCATATTTTTAGGATACTCACCCCAAAAAAAGGGGTATAAATGTTATGATCCAAAAATCATAAACTTTATATCTCACTTGACGTATCATTTTTTGAAAATGAACTATATTATCAAACAAGTGAACAAGGAAATACACAAGGTAAACCAGTCATATTGTTTCTAATTAATTTCATTTTTCCTGAAGAAACAAATTAAGAACAGGTTGATCATACAAATAAAGAACGAATCGAAGAAACAAGTCCAATTCGTTTAGTGGGAGAAGAAGAGATAAATCGGTCAAGTGAAGAACTAAGTCATGAAGAACCAACTCAAGCAGTAAATGCCATAAGAAGATCTACAAGACAAACTCAACCTCCCGTCAAATTAAGGGATTATGTATCCTAACAGTTGATGTATCTAATACAAGATTTTATTTCATATAACAGGGTATCGAGCCTACTTAAGTAACATCACTAACCAAATGGAACTAACCAACTTTAGTGAAGCCAATCAAAGCAATTTAGCATAAGGCTATAAACAAAGAACTTCAAGCCATAGAAAAAAAATGACAAATAGGATATTATTAATTTATGAAAAAACAAAAAATCCATAGGTTGCAAATGGGTATACAAAATCAAATACAATAGTGATGGTGTTATTTAAAGGTACAAAACTAGGTTAGTGGCCAAGAGATTTATCCAAACGTATGGTATTGACTACAAAGGGACTTTTGCACCAGTAGCAAAAATGAATATGGTTAGAATTTTTCTATCATTATCCACCAACTTGGAATGGAATTTGTTCCAAATGGATGTAAAAAATGCATTCCTTCAAGGAAATTTAGAAGAGGAAGTCTATATGACTCTTCCTCCGGGCTACAAAAGTGAGACGAACTCATCACTACTGTGTAAATTAAAAGAGGTGAGCTATGGTATAAAGAAATCTCCAAGAGCATGGTATGCCAATCTAAGCTTTTCTCTTTTAAAGATTAATTGTTTTAAAAGTACCGCTAATTCCTCTATGTTCATCATATACTCACAAAATACCACTACTTTTATTCTGGTTTATGTTGATGACATTATCATCATTGGAAATAATAATGAGGAAATTAAAAGGTTAAACAATATTTAAAAAAGGAATTTGACATCAAAGACCTTAGAAAATTTTCATATTTTCTTGGAATAGAAATAACCTACTCAAGTAAAGGATTATTTCTATCCCAAAGAAAATATGTCCTTGACCTATTAAAAGGGCCTGGTAAATCAGGAGCAAAACCAGCAATACTCCTATGGAGACGAATATAAAATTTATATTTGAAGATGGTGAACCATTACCTGACATAGGACAATATCAGAGGATGGTACGCAAACTAATTTACCTTACAGTAACCAGGCCTGATATTGACTTTGCAGTTAGTGTCATAAGTCAATTTATGCATGCTCCACGTACCAGCCACTTGAGTGCAATTGGTAGGATATTGAGATATCTTAAAAGCACTCCAGGTCAAGGAATTTGGATGAAGAAAAACAATATTAATGATGTGGTAGGTTTTTCTGATGCAGATTGGGCCGAAAGCTATGATAGAAAATCAACCACAGGGTTTTGTATGTTTGTAGGTGGTAACTTGGTCACTTGGAAAAGTAAGAAGCAAAATGTTGTAGTTAGATCAAGTGCAGAAGCAGAATATCGAGCCATAGCATCCATAACAAGTGAGCTTGTCTGTATTAAGCGATTACTTAGTGACATGAAGGTAGAGCACACAAAAACAATAATGTACCGTGATAATCAAACTGCATGTCATATTGCATCCAATCTTGTCTTCCATGAGAGGACAAAACATATAGAGGTAGATTATCACTTTGTTAGAGAAAAAGTGCAATTGAGGGAAATAGAAACTCCATTTGTCAAAAGCAAAGAGCAACTGGCATATATTTTCACAAAAGTACTCGACAAGACCAGCCATCTGAACATACTTGACAAGTTGGGTTCTATAAATTTATTCAAACTCATCTTAAATGGGAGTGTTTAAGAATAGGAATGATAGCCTTAGAATATTTCATCTAGGTTGAAAATGGAAACAAATAGAAGGCTAGCATCCATTATACAGCTGTTAGCTATATTTCATACTCTTTTTTTGTAATTATGGTGTAATTAGGCAATTATAATTCATGAAATAAGCAACGACTAGTAGAATTATAGTTTAGGAAATAAGCACCGACTAGTAGAATTATAATTAAGAAAATAAGCAAAGACTAGTAGAACTAAAGAGCTTGTAGAATCAGAGAAAAAAATTGCAATAAAATTAATTATTCATCATATTCTCTCTTCTCCTCTAAAATTCAATAATTACTTTGAACAAAGACCTTTGGAACAAATGATAAAAATCAAATTCAAGTACTCTATTTGGTCTTTAAGCAAAAAAGATATTGTTTGTGTTTCAAACAATGTTTGTGACAAAATATTCTAAACTATTGATGTTAGTATTGACCTTTCTGTAAAAGCATTCTAACACATGGGTGATAAGCTAAATTTCTAAGATTAACTTCACCATCCACTATCTAATACTTTAATAAACCTAGCTCAAAAAATACTAGCCATCCTAATGCACCATAAAGATTCATTAAATAATAACTTAGAAATCTATACTATACTATTAAAGCGTTCATCCTTGCATTCTCCTTCATTCTTAACTTTATCTCCTAATGCTGACATGTGACATTCATTATGTATTTAGAATGGAAAGAGTTCGTTTTCTCTTTCCTCTACATTCATCGGTGAGTTTTCTTATAATTTTCAACTATCTCCAATCCATAATTTATTTTCATCCTTAAATTCAAAGATCAATTTTTGTTTCTTCCAATAAATTCATTAGCAATGGTGGAATCCTGCTCGACATTTTCAATCTCTCGATCAGGTAAATAATTAATGTTGATTCAAATATTCATTTTTCATATCTTCTAGACTTTAACCTATGAACCATATTTTTAGCCTATATGATTTAGGGGTAATTTATTAATTTTGTCTATAAATGGGAATTTTTGAATATCATCCTTATTGTTTATCATAATAGGGAAAAAAAGCAATTCTAAATTTTCATATTATAAATTAAGCCCTTAAATTTTGCGAAAATAAAATCGCATATTATAAATATAATACAAAATTAGTAATCTAAAATCACATATAAATTTTCTCCAAATGCTGACATGTGGCACTCATTATACATTTAGAATGTTAAAAGTTGTTTTGCCCTTTCCTCTGCATCTAAGTTTTATCCTAATTTTCAATCATCTCCGATCCATAATTTATTTTCATCCCTAAATTCAAAGTTCATTTTATGTTTCTTCCAATAAATACTAGCAATAGGGGAATTCTACTTGAAATTCAATCTCTCAATCAAGTAAAGAATTACTACTAGTTCAAATATTCATTTTTCAATTGACTTTAGCTTGATGAATCATACTTTTAGCCATTATAATAAGAGTTTTACTTTCTACAATTTTGGTTTGATTAATGTATAATTTATTAATTTTGTTTATAAACGAATTTTTTTGAATAACAGCTTTATTATTTATCATAATAGGAAAAAAGCCATTCTTAATTTTCAAATTATAAATTGAGCCCTAAATTTTGCAAAAATAAAATCACATATAAATTCTTTATAATAAAACATTAGTAATCTAAATCAAAATTTCAAAATCAAATTTTTTAAAATCAAATGCAAAAAAGGACGAATCAAGTAACATGCACTATTTAAAATGTAACGTTCAATGCAATAAATAAGAAAGAAAAGGAAATAGAATTTTGAAAATGAAATGTATTTTTATCATAATAGGAAAAAGAAATAAAAAAATTATAACTACAACTTAAGTTACTTTAGAAAAAAAACATACAAATTTAAAATCATTATATGCATTGTACTATAATAATATATACTATGCTATTAAAGCTGAGTTTTTATCCTTGCATTCTCCTTCATTCTTAACTTTCTCTCCTAATGCTAACATGTAGCAGTCATTATGTATTCAGAATGTAAAGAGTTCCTTTTCCCTTTCCTCTACATTCATCAGTAAGTTTTCTCATAATTTTCAATTATCTCCAATCCATGATTTATTTTCATTCCCTAAATTCAAAGCTCATTTTTGTTTCTTCCAATAAATTCACTAGCAATAGTGGAATCCTACTCGACATCTTCAATCCCTCGATCAAGTAAAGAATTATTGTTAATTCAAATATTCATTTTTCATTTCTTTTAGACTTTAACTTATGAACCATATTTTTAGCCATTATAATAAGAGTTTTATTTTCTATAATTTTTTCTTGATTTATGTGTAATTTATTAATTTTGTTTATAAATGGGAATTTTTGAATAACATCCTTACTATTTATCATAATAGGAAAAAAAACAATTCTAAATTTTCATATTATAAATTAGCCTTTAAATTTTGCCAAAATAAATTCACATATAAATTCTTTATAATATAAAATTAGTAATCTAAATCAAAATAAAAAATAAATATTCTTAAAATCAAATGTAAAAAATGACGAATCAAGCAACATGCCTATTTAAGATGTAATGTTCAATGCAATAAATAGGAAGGAAAGGGAAATATAATTTTGAACAAGAAATGTGCTTTTATCATTAATTTCATGAAATATAACATTTTTATAACTATAATTTAAGTTACTTTAGCAAAAACATACAAAATTAAAATCATTGTATGCATTGTACAATTATGCAATGAAATGAAGTATTAACCGATTGTGCACTATAAACAATGATAGTTGCACTACAAGCAATGATTATTGCACTGGAAGTAGTGCAACACATATTAAAAACAATTAAATTGCATAAAAACACATAAGTATGAACACTTTGTTGGTAATGACATTTAGTTTTATTTTGAATGTTATTTTACTTTCATAACTCAACATATTTTAATGCTGCATTTTAAATAATAGTTAAAAACGAGGGTCTGCCTAGAATTTTCATAAATCCCAAAGGTGTTTTCTATAATCTCAAAACGCTGAAGTTTTTTTGTATTTCTAAAATATTCTGAGGGAAAAATGATAATTTCCACATAAAGGGGTTTAAATCTGAAGGCAAAATTGAAGCTTTATAAATTCTTTAATAAGCATGTAATGGTTATTTAATTATTATTTTCAAATATTTAACTTTAATTCATTTCTCCACCATCCATTTTAATTTTGAGTTAAATTAATGATAGGTTTGGTTTGAATTTGGACAATGTTAGCATAAAAACAAATAAATCTCTCTTTTTTCCTTTTTCTTAGCAAAAAGTTTACAACCTAAAAAATATACACATATGCACACACTAAATTAGGTAAAAGGTCAACTATGACCTAGTATTTAATATACTTTTCGCATATATTTTAATTTCATGTAACATAATTCAAAATTAGGGCATGATTTAGGCTAATTATGTTATGTCATTAAGTAACATGGATTTAATTGTTGAAAGAAAAATGAAACTTTGTAAAATTATCAATTAAAATATAATGATTTTTAATTATTAATATTATTTTATACATGTTACCTTCTTAGTTTTCTCTATCTTTCATTTCCATTTTCAATTGAATTAATGACAACCCAAAATTAAATTTGGACGGTGTTAGATAAAAGTAAAGTAACTTTATTTTCATTTTTTCATAATAATAAATTTGCAACCTAAAGAATATAAACAAAAACTAAACGTAGAATCTAATAAACAGTTATCTATTTACCCTTTTTTGGTCTGGATATTAAGTTGATGCAAGTATAGTTGGTTATTGTATGGTCATACAAGAAATTCTTTAAAATGCAATCTTAAAACTACATATTACTATAAATTTTAAAAATGTTCACCAATGTAGCATTATAAGATGTTCTGCTTCTTTATTCCAGTTTGATTTATTATTGGTAATTATGTTGAAGATTATTTGTGATATATCTAATTCCATAACTGTAGCCGATACTTGATAAAAGTATATACATTTATATAGTTAAGGTAACATATATTAATTTTATTTTTTCCAACTAAACATAATATTTAATGGGGTGTTGGTATTGAATAATTGTATGATCATTATTATTTACTGGCTTAACTATAGAATGATTCTCGACAGAAGTTTTAGTGGAGGAAAAGTGTGAAATGTCTAGATCCGCTTACTCTTGGAGGCTTTTGGTCATACTTTTTGATTAATAAAATGCAATTAATACAATTGCATAAACCTCTTGCTATTAGCTATTTTCCTAATTAAGTTAATAATATTTTCTTGATTGTAATCTCTTAACATAAAAATATAATTTATATACGTTATATGGACACGATTGAAGGCTTAGGAAACAAAGCAAGTTTCCCATAAAACTAAACCTTATTTAGAAAATAAGTGCTTATGTTATATTCTAATGTCAAATATATAAAAAAACAAATTTATAGTATTTATGTGGCAAATATGTGCTTCCTAATTTTAAATATGCCTTTGTTTGGCTTAAAAATCATGTTGAAAGATTATATTAGGCATTAGTTTTTTGCGATTGTAATAAAGGGTAAAAAAAACCGTAAATATGCCATTTTCTCATTAATATGGGTTTATAAATGATTTGTTACATTGTTCTGTAGAAGTTACTTTTAGTTAGGTCCAAATATAAGTAAGTAGTCTTTAATTATTGGCATTAAAAGGAATATATTTAAAGTAAATTCATAGCTACTTTATTTTGAAATAATTTTTATAATGTAGGAATTTTTCTTGCTTATTGCGTGTAAAAATTAAAATACAAACACTCAATAAGTATTTGAACAAAATAGGATACATTTAACAAGCACTTTTATGCATTTTATCTTTGTTTGGACCATTCTCACTCTTTAGCTATTTGTAATTGTTCATTTAGTTTTTATTCCACTGCTCTATAATGAAATTTGATCTGTCCATTCTCTTATAGCTAATGGTGTGTTAGAAATTGATACCTAGATTCCCAAATCGAGAAGAAGTCCTAGCTTGGAAACTCGTTCGGTGATGAAGGAGAAGCTTGGAAGCTGAAAATCTCGAGCGGTGGAAGCTCGAAGGAGATGCTTGGAAGCTGATTTTGATTGGGAGTCGTTCGGTAAAATAGAGAAGGAAGAAGTTCATTCAGCAGGGAAGATGTAGAAACTTCGTTCGGCGTTGAGGAGGACCGAACCATCTATTTGGAGTGGAGAAGAAAAGAAAATTGTCGAACAAAATATTTCGTTTGGTGATTTGCCGAACGAAATATCTCGTTCGGTTTTTTAGAGATACCGGTCCAGATGCGCTGTTCGTTATTAAGGAGATGTCGGTCCAGATGCGCCGTTCGGTATTCGAGCATGCCGCTCCAATTAGAAAGATGCAGATGCTGGTCCAAATTGGTCGCTCGGCGCTTTGCCGAGCCAAATACCAAGTGATGCATGTCGAACCATGACTGTCGAACCAAATTGTGCCGGACCAGATGCATGTCGAACCAAACTACAGGGCTGCTATATAGCAGCTACCCCTCCTCATATCTTCACTCTATAAATAGTGGAGCTTCTGGACAACAATGGTAGCCGAAATTGAGAGCTAATTTTAGCCAATTTTATAGCCATCCTAGAGAGCTGAAACTCTACAGAATTTTGTCTGTATTGTAAATTCTTCTTATGTATAACCTCCAGAAGTGAATCAATCTTGTAACTGTAATCTTTCAATGATTTATAAAATTTCCTCTCCCCAAGTGGACATACACTGTCGTGCGGTAGTGCAACCACTATAAATACTGGTGTTATTTATTTTTCTGCATTGCATAGATCTATGACTATCTGTTCTGGTGTTTATCTCTGTTGTTCCATCTCATTACAATTGTGATCTAGTTGTTTTCCATGGCATTGGGTTTTTTATTCCCTTAGACTGATCATCTGAAGGGATTTCCCCCAACAGTCTGGTATCAGAGCTGCAAGGTTGATTGAGGAGTGTTAGACACTATGGAACGAGATGAAGCGACTTTAGTTGTTACAAGACCCTATACTAGAGGGATGTATATCATGTGAGGATCATAGTTGGCAATTGAGAAATTGAATGGGGATAAAGACTTCGAGAAGTAGCAATGGAGGATGAAGGTTGTTCTAATGAGGAATGCAATCCATACGGTAGTGTTTGCCCCTGAGGAGTTGACAACTGACATCTCAGTCGCGGAAAGGAAGGAGATGGAGAAATGGGCATTTTCTAATTTACAACTAGCTATGGGAGAGAATGTTATCTCAGAGATTAGCAGTGAGACCACTGCTAGGAGCATATGGACGAAGTTGGAGAATCTCTACTTGAAGAAATCTCCGACTAACCGTCTGATATTGCTGAAGACTTTTTTCACCATGCGGATGAGAGAGGGTACTTCAGTGAAGGAACATCTTAATTTCTTCGATGATCTCGTGATGAAGATGAAGACTGTTGACTTGAAGATGGATGAGGAGCAAATGGCAATGATTCTTTTGTTTTCTCTTCTGGGGCGATATACAGGCTTGGCTAACAGCCTTATCTTCGCTAGAGACACATTGTCAGTGGAAGATGTGAAGTTAGGCCTTCTATCTGAGGGCTTGAGAGATCAGATGAAGGAGATAAGTGAAGGAAGTAGAGGTGGAAGTAGTAGTCATGGCCTGTTTGTTGAAAGAGGTAGAGAAGATAAGAAGAATTAGCACTCTAAAGGGCGTTCCAAGTCCAGAAAGCCTGGTAATGGCAGGAGAGGAAAGTCTAAGGACGAGAAGTGCTTTATCTGCAAGAAACCTGGTCATTGGAAAAAGGATTATCCAAATTTGAAGAAGAAGGAAGAAGACGGATCTTCATCATTTGCGGTGGAGAAGTCTGTATCTTACGATGTGTTGTCTGCAGCGGTGTTGGATGTCTCAGACCATTGGGTGCTGGATTCGAGGGTGTCTTTCCATATGACACCTAATAAGGATTACTCCGGTTCTTTCGTTGGACGAGAGGAAAGCTCTATTCCTATTTGTAATGATGCTAGCTGTAGAGCAATGGGTGAAGGTACAGTGAGGATCAGGATGTTTGACAGAGTGATACGTACTTTGACAGGTGTCTGGTATGTTCCAGATCTTCGGAAGTCCTTAATTTCTTTAGGACAATTGGCATCTTTGGGGTTCAAGGTAACTATCGAGAAGGATAGTCTGAAGGTTTCGAGAGGTGCGTTAGTTCTTATGAAAGGAGATGTGTTCCAAAATCTATATTTTTCAAAGGAACCACAGTTCTTAGAGAATCGTGTGTTGGAATAGATAGTTCTCGTGCATTGGATGCCACAAAGCTTTGGCATCTCAGTTTGGGTCATATTTCAGAGAAGGGCTTAGAGTTTCTTCGAAGACGGAAGATGATCAAAGGAGAAAGCTTCGACAAGATACACTTTTTCCAAGAATGTGTGTTACTCAAGCAAACTAAATTATCTTTTTGAGTTGGACTCCATAGATCGAGGCGAGTACTTGAGTATGTGCATGCAGATGTCTGGGGACCTATTGCTACTCCTTCTCTTGGAGGAGCAAAGTTTTTTTTATCTCTTTCATTGATGAATTTTCTCAGAAAGTATGGGTGTATGCGATGAAGGCCAAATCAGAGAGTTTTGAGAAGTTCAAAGACTGGAAAGCGCTTGTTGAGAACCAATCTGGTTCTAGGTTGAAGGTGCTGAGATCTGATAATGGCGATGAATATTTTCTCTACGGAGTTCCTTGATTTTTGTAGACAGCATAGCATTCAGAGACATTTTACTACACCCAAAGATCCGCAATCCAATGGAATTGCAGAAAGGATGAACATGACTCTACTACAGACTGTGCAGTTAATGCCCCGCTATTACCCCGCTATATCTCATAGGGGTTTCTGCCACTACGATTTTTCCATATAGCCCCACAATATAGCCTTTCCGCTTTAATCCCCGCTATTTCCGCTATATCCGCTATATCCCGTTATTTCCGCTATATTCCGCTATTCCCGCTATATCTTCTTCAATAAAATGAATTGAAAAATTCAATTTATACATTATAAAAATTATGAAACTAATTTATTTGATTTAATTTTTAATATATTTTCAGAAATGAAAATACTCTAATATTCTACTAAATTCAATTATGTTATATAATAATTTTACGTTTATTTAAAGTATATTCGCACATGTTTTTATTTAAAAGTAATTTATGTATTAGTTATAATTCAATTGAATGATATTTTTTCATTTAATTACCATTTATATATTCATAAAAACATTAAGTACGAGTTTTATATGCTATTTTAAAGCCATCCGCTATATCCCGCTATATCCCCGCTATGACTTTTTGCACCTCCACCGCTTTGAATCTGCTGAGCGCTTTAACTACACAGACTGCAGAAGGCTCGTTGCTTGAGATTGACGGTGGGCTTGTCTAGAGGCTTTTGGGCTGAGGCATTATCAACTGCGGCACATATCATATATCGAATTCCATGCTTAACCATAGATGGGAAGATTCTAGAGGAGAAGTGGAGAGGTAAAGCAGTGTATCTTGGTTACTTCCGAATTTTTGGTTGTCCTGCATACGTTCACTATACAGGTGATGACAAGTTGGAAGCCAGAGCATACAAGGGCATACTAATGGGATACACCGATGGTATCAAAAGGTATCGAATTTGGAACCCTATTGATCAGAAGATTGTTTATTCTAGACATGTTACTTCTGATGAGTCTGCTATGTTCAATCCGAAGGAGAAGCTACCTACCACATCAGAAGATTCTGATAGGACTAAGGAGATGGAAGAAGTTCCCATGTTCTAGCCAAAGAGTAGAGTTATTGTTGATATTTTCGAGGAAAATGCAGTTAATGAAACATCACAGGATAGTCCATAGGTACCTTCTAGCAGTGTTGGTGATGTGCATGAATCTAGAGGAAGTTCAGTTCAAGATGGAGCTGAAAGAAGTTTGGGCGAAGCAGTACCTACCCGGGTCAGTCGTAGGACTATTAGGCCGCCCGAGAGGTGTGGTGATTGGCAATTTGTGAACCATAGCCTTGGTGATCAGTTTGACTATGCCCTACATATGGTTCTTGAGGAGCCGCTTGACCTTGATAAAGCTTTGAAGTCATGTGACAGTTCGAAGTGGATGTGTGCTATGAAAGAGGAGTTAGTGTCGTTGAAGAAGAACAAGACTTGGGATTTGGTACCACCTCCTCAAGGAAGCAGAGCCATAAGTTGCAAGTGGATGTTCAAGGTGAAGGATGATGAGAGATACAAGGCTAGACTAGTTGCTAAAGGGTTTTCATAAAGAAAGGGATTGGAGTATGATGAGATATTCTCTCCAGTAGTGAGGCATACGTCCATCCGCATTTTGCTCGCTATCGTCGCAGCTCATGACTTGGAGCTAGAGCAACTGGACGTGAAAACCGTTTTCTTGCATGGAGACTTGGATGAGACCATCTACATGAAACAGCCAGAAGGATTTGTTATAGATGGGAAAGAGAATTGGGTTTGCAAATTTAAGAAGTCTTTGTATGGACTTAAGCAGTCGCCTAGACAATGGTATAAGAGGTTTGGCTCTTTTATGCTTTCACTTAGTTTTGATCGTAGCATCAAAAACGCTTGTGTGTACTTCAAGCATTTAAAGAATGGTAGATGGTGTACCTACTCTTGTACATGGATGATATGTTGATTGCTTCCAAGGATAAGGATGAAATCGATAGTTTAAAGCGAAAGCTAAAAGCGGAATTTGAAATGAAGGACCTTGGAGAAGCAAAGAAAATTTTGGGTATGGAAATCCAAAGGGATAGAAAGCTAGAATTTTTGAGCCTCACTCAAAAGGAGTATATTCGTAAGGTGCTTGCTCGGTTTAGCATGGAAGGGGAAAAGGAAATCAGCACACCCATGCCTTTGCACATACAGCTTTCTAGTAAAGGCTCTCCAATCTCGGAAAAGGACAAGGCTTATATGTTGAAGGTCCCATATGCAAGTGCAGTTGGCAGCTTGATGTATGACATGGTCTGCACTAGGCCTGACATTGCACAGGCCATTGGATTGGTGGGTAGATTCATGGCGAATCCAGGAAAGACACATTGGGAAGCAGTGAAGTGTATATTCAGATACCTTAGAGGAACTCCAAATCATGGACTTGTCTTTGGCGGCAGAGGAAGAGATTTCAGCTTGGTTGGATTTGTGATTCTAACTATGCCGGTGATAGAGATTGAAGGAAATCAACCTCCAGATATGTGTTCACCATTGGTGGGACAACGATCAGTTGGAGAGCGAGGTTGTAGATGATTGTGGCTTTGTCCACTGAAGAGGTAAAGCTCATAGCTGCGGTTGAAACAGCTAAGGAGGCGCTTTATTTGACGCGACTGTTGTGTGATTTGGGCTTCGTATATGAAGGCATGGATGTGTACTGTGACAACCAGAGTGCAATCCACTTAGCTGAAAATATGGCATTCAGCTCGAGGACGAAGCATATTGAGGTGAGAGAGTTGTTCCTTGTCTCGATGGGTGAAGAGAAACTAGTTCGTCTTTAGAAAGTTCACAAAAAGGAGAATGCAGCAGACATGTTTACCAAGTCGTTACCTGTTGCTAAGTTCGAGCATTGCTCGAACTTGATTCGGTTAATGAAGTGCTAGGTGCCATGGGGTGACACGGGGGGAGAGTTGAGATAGCTCATGGAGACGTTTGTTTTCATGGTGCAGATTGATAGGTTCTACATGGAATGAGTACTTCGAACACTTTGTTAACGGTGTTAGTCCTTGAGATGATGGTTTTGATGACAACAACCTTAGGACTTGTTATAAAATATAAATACTAACGTTATGGTTTAGATATATATATGTATATGCAGAATATAAACATGCAGGTACCAAGAATGAAGACTGTACAGTATAGAGATACAAGACTGATGAATTTAAAGATCGAAGATATCAAGATTGAAGACTCGTGAGTATCAAGAAATCAAGTTCTCAAGAGTTCAAGATTTCAAATAGTACAAGATAATGTAGTTAGTCTAGAATTATGTTAAAACTTCTTGAAAGCACTTACATCTTTATTCGAAATTTATTCGTGGAATGGAATCCACTTCGAGCCAGTTAAAAGGATGGAACCCTAGTGGGATGGAACCCACGACAATATCTAGTGGAACATATAGTGGTCCTATTTTGATATCCACTAATTTTATAAAAATGTTTTTCAAAAAATATCTCTTGTTTTTTAAATGTTTTCAAAACTTTCTTTTCAAAAAGACATTTCTCTTGTTTGAAATATTTTAGCCTCAAAACTATTTTTATCATTTTTAATATTTTGTTTTCAAAATTGTCCTTGTTTTTAAACCATCTCTTGTTTTAAATATTTAGCTTTAAAATATTTATATACTAAGATTTTAAATCACTTTATAGATTAAGATTATATATATTAAAAATTATTTTCTAAATTCTTGTATATGTTTAAACTATATTCAAATATATTTACAAAGTTTAGAAATTGTTTTGACAAATTATAGAAACCAATTTTAATAAGAAAATCAAAACATCAATTTTTGCCTTGAGCATGTCGACATCCCTCAACCCCCCATGTCGACATGGTGTCCGTTATTTTCAATTTTCAAAAGAAGTGTCTATTCGTCGTATCCTTTCACGAATAGATATGGCTTTGCTCTACAATAAATACCAGTAAGTTCTAAACGAATTTTTAACCAGATTTCATTTATTTTCTCTCCTCTTCATCTTCCACATTTATTCTAAAGAACCCTAAACTATACTCTACCGAAATACCAAGTGAATCAAACTTGATTATCTCTTGTTTGATTCTCTGCCACTCTCTCCATAAGATCTAAGTGCTATTCAGAGTTATAGAATCTTTTGTAAAACAAACTGTTGAGTAAAAGGTACGGTTGAGCCTTGAAATCAATTGGGCGTGATTGTAGCCCTGGAAATCAATTAGGTGATCTTGTTGCCTGGTTAAATCAAGAGAGTTACCCTGGACTCGAATACAGGAGGGTGTACCTTGTTGCCTTGAAACCGTGGGTGTAATCTGGGAGATTATTTTGATAAGAAATCCATACGATTGTACGGTACTGGATTTAGGGTAACTCCGAACCAGTATAAAATCCTGGTGTGTTCTTTCCTTTACTGCTTTTATTTAGTATTTGCATCTGTTTCTGATTCTGTGATTAAATCTGTGTTTGTGAATTTCATTTATTGGTGTTTAAATTGAATAAAATTCAAAAAGATTTAAAAAAAATCCATAAAACACTATTCACCCCCCTCTAGTGTTATTCCAGCCTTAAGATCCGTAATCTGCATTTCTCACATTTGGTATCAGAGCGAGGTTTTTATGAAGGAAATGAAGATGAAATTTGGAGTAGTGTTAAAGGCACTAAAATTGTTTTAAATTGTGAAATTTTGGGCAACATTCTCAATTGCAAGAATTCGGGAATAGATCTTTCTACTTTTAATATTGATGAACATGATCGTGAGACATTTCATCACATTTTCGAAGGAGATAACAACTTTGAATTTAAAAATCGTAACTTTCGTCCGAAAGCACGTATTGTCAATCTTCTTTTGTAACATACTATCACTCCTAGATCGGGAAATTTCAATAACCCGACTTTAAAAGTTTGTTAAGCTCTTTTTGCTATCTTTGGTCATTATGACATTAATTGGGCGCAAGTGATTATGGATGAACTTCGTCCTAAGAATTTGGAAATGGGTGAGAATACCTTGTATCATGGAATTTATCTCGCTCAGATTTTTAATTATTTTGGCGTTGATTACAAAAGGGAGGAATTTGTTTCAAGAAAAGTGTTTAATCATGCCAACATTTCTCTCATAAAAATTTCTTTCATATTTCAACAATATGAATCTCTTGCCGAAAAGGATGAAAGATTGGCACATGAAGATACGGAGGAAGAAGATGAAGAAGAAGAATAAGAAGGGGAGGAAATGGAAATTGAAGAAGATAATGAAGAAACCTCCTTGGAAAGTATTGAATATCCTACCAATACAAATAATCCTTCCAACAAAACTCTCCTCAAAAATCAAAAGATTATAGTGGAAAATCAACGGATTCTTAAAAGATCCGTTAGTAAGAAATTGGATAAAATGTCCACTAATATGAATAAATTCTTTGCTAAAGTTGGTCGGAAACTTAGCTTATCATCATCCTCCTCATCCTCTAGCACATTCTAAAAACTAGGTTGTGATGTATTAGTTTGTTTTGTGTGAACTTATATTGTTCTTTTTATCATATTATGTAGTATCTTATGTATCATCTCATCTATTTATAAAAATCATATACCTTATGTTTTCCTACCTTATCGTGTCTCTGGAATAGATGTTAGTATAATATATAAGTTTATATATATACATACTTATTCACAAAATAAATAAGACACATAAATTAACAAACCCATGTTGACATGCCTCTACCCCCCTATGTCGACATATAACTGTCAGATTTGGTTATTTTTAAAAATTTGAAATTAAAATAACTAACTTGTGTCTATTTATTTTAAACGAATTTCTGCCTATTTAAACACCTGTTTCTTCCAGAAATTTGTAACCTTTTTATTTCTACTTATCTTTATTTGCATCTCTTCACTACTTATCAAAAATGACTTCCTCTTCTCAAACTCTAAGTGATAATCTTGAAGAAATTTTGAATTCATTCAAGAATATACTTACTTTTAATCTCCGCAATCAAAGGTACTTAGAACTAAGTCAAATGTAGATGATAAAAGAACAAGAGAAGCATTTCGATGCCCTCCTTTGGATAATTTCTGCCCTCAACAAAGATGATCTCGATGCAAATCCTATAGGAACTTTGATTCCAGATAATGAAGATTAGGAAGTTATTAAAAAGGATCCTATCTTTGGAGAAGAAGGATGGGTTGAAGTTCCTAGAAATATTTGATTTGGTTTGAATTGCTTGTTTTTGAATTGTGTGATTTGATTTGATTTGCTTTGATTTTATTAGAATTGATTTGGTTTGAATGGATTGTATAACATTATATGAAATATAGTATATATTTATTGGGTTTAAACTTTTATATTTGTCATGTCTTTATTATTAACTCATGTTATTATTATTATTATATATATATAGACATACACACACACACACTCCATCATAATTTGTCACAGGTACTCCAGTATAAAACTAAGGGGGGGTTATATTAGTTTAGAATTAGTTTTTGTTGATGACAAAAGGGGAGAAGTATAAAATAGAGTGGTTACGCTTAGATTAAGGGGGATTTATTAGTTTTAGGGGGAGTTATAGTGAAGGTGAAGTATATTTTATAAACATAGGTTGTCATCATCAAAAAGGGGGAGATTGTTAGTCCTTGAGATGATGGTTTTGATGACAAAAACCTTAGGACTTGTTATAAAATATAAATACTAACGTTATGGTTTAGATATATATGTATATGTAGAATATAAACATGCAGGTACCAAGAATGAAGACTGTATAGTATAGAGATACAAGACTAATGAATTTAAAGATCGAAGATATCAAGATTGAAGACTCATGAGTATCAGAAAATCAAGTTATCAAGAGTTCAAGATTTCAAACAGTACAAGATAATGTAGTTAGTCTAGAATTATGTTAAAACTTCTTAAATGCACTTACATCTTTATTCGAAATTTATTCATGGAATGGAATCCACTTCGAGCCTGTTAAAGGGATGGAACCCTAGTGGGATGGAACCAACGACAATATCTAGTGGAACATATAGTGGTCCTATTTTGATATCCACTAATTTTATAAAAATGTTTTTCAAAAATATCTCTTGTTTTTTAAATGTTTTCAAAACTTTCTTTCCAAAAAGAAATCTCTCTTGTTTGAAATATTTTAGCCTAAACTATTTTTATCATTTTTAATATTTTGATTTCAAAATTGTCCTTGTTTTTAAACCATCTCTTGTTTTAAATATTTAGCTTTAAAATATTTATATACACAGATTTTAAATCACTTTATAGATTAAAATTATATATATTAAAAATTACTTTCTAAACTCTTTTATATATTTAAACTATATTCAAATATATTTACAAAGTTTAGAAATTGTTTTGACAAATTATAGAAACCAATTTTAATAAGAAAATCAAAACATCAATATTTGCCTTGAGCATGTCGACATCCCTCAACCCCCTATGTCGACATGGTGTCCATTATTTTCAAATTTCAATTTTCAAAAGAAGTGTATATTCGTCGTATCCTTTCACGAATAGATATGGCTTTGCTCTACTATAAATACCAGTAAATTCTAAACGAATTTTTAACCATATTTCTTTTATTTTCTCTCCTCTTCATCTTCCACATTTATTCTAAAGAACCTAAACTATACTCTGCCGAAATACCAAGTGAATCAAATTTGATTATCTCTTGTTTGATTCTCTGCCACTCTCTCCATAAGATCTATGTGCTATCCAGAGTTATAGAATCTTTTGTAAAACAAACTGTTGAGTAAAAGGTACGGTTGAGCCTTGAAATCAATTGGGTGTGATTGTAGCCCCGGAAATCAATTAGGTGATCTTGTTGCCTAGTTAAATCAAGAGAGTCACCCTGGACTCGAATACAGGAGGGTGTACCTCGTAGTCTTGAACCGAGGGTGTAATCTAGGAGAATATTTTGATAAGAAATCCATACGATTGTATGAGACTGGATGTAGGGTAACTCCGAACCAGTATAAAATCCTGGTGTGTTCTTTCCTTTACTGCTTTTATTTAGTATTTGCATCTATGTCTGATTATGTGATTATATCTGTGTTTGTGAATTACATTTGTTGGTGTTTAAATTGAATAAAATTCAAAAAGATTTAAAAAATCCATAAAACACTATTCACCCCCCTCTAGTGTTATTCCAGCCTTAAGATCCGTAATTCGCATTTCTCACAAACAGGTGGTGGCCTTGTCGGAGTTCGTTGATAGAATGTAATAGGTGATGACATTTCCGAAGCTCATTGGGTAAGTATCCATTGCTTGGAGCATGGAGGTGTAGATGAAGTTGGAAGATCTGTTTGGAAATCTGGTATCAAGGTGGAGATTATTAGAAATTAATACCTAGATTCACAAATCGAGAAGAAGTCCTAGCTTGGAAGCTCATTCGGTGATGAAGGAGATGCTTAGAAGCTGAAAATATCGAGCGGTGGAAGCTCGAAGGAGATGCTTGGTAGCTGATTTTGGAGATAGGGAGTCATTCGATAAAATAGAGAAGGAAGAAGTTAGTTCGACAGGGAAGATGTAGAAACTTCATTCGACATTGAGGAGGACCGAACGATCTATTTGGAGCGGAGAAGAAAAGAAAATTGTCGAACGAAATATTTCGTTCGGTGATTTGTCGAACGAAATATTTCGTTTGGTATTTTGGAGATACCGATCCAGATGCGCCGTTCGGTATTAAGGAGATGCCGATCCAGATGCGCCGTTCGGTATTCAAGCATGCCGCTTCAATTAGGAAGATGTAGTTGTCGGTCCAAATTTGTCGCTCGGCGCTTTGCCGAACCAAATACCAAGTGATGCATGTCGAACCAGGACTGCCAAACCAAATTGTGCTGGACCAGATGCATGCCGAACCAAACTCCAGGGCTACTATATAGCAGCTACCCCTCCTCATATCTTCACTCTATAAATAGTGGAGCTTCTGGACAACAATGGTGGCTGAAATTTAGAGCTAATTTCAGCCAATTTCAGAGCAATCCTAGAGAGCTGAAACTCTGTAGAATTTTGTCTGTATTGTAAATTCTTCTTATGTATAGCCTCCAGAAGTGAATCAATTTTGTAACTCTAATCTTTCAGTGATTAATAAAATCTCCTCTCCTCAAGTGGACGTAAACTGCCTCGCAGTAGTGGAATCACTATAAATACTGGTTTTATTTATTTTTCTGCATTGCATAGATCTGTGACTGTTTGTTCAGGTGTTTATCTATGTTTGTTCCGTCTCACTACAATCACAATCCAGTTGTTTTTCACTGCGTTGGGTTTTTTATTCCCTTAGACTGATCATCTGAAGGGATTTTCCCCGACATGGTGTTTCCTTCTAGGATACTAGAAACAACTATGACATGTTGTTTGCATAGTAATCTCACTAATTATCTGTGTTACTATCAAATAACTTTTGGTCACGGTGAATGGTTGAGGCAATCTGAAATTTCTTTTCAGTTTATTCCGCATTGTCCATTTTTTAGATTATCGAATTATGTAAGTTATGGTTTATCTATTGTTGAATTTGTTTGGATATTTATTTGGTCATATATGCTCTCTTCCTTATGAGTTTTCAAAACGTTGGTTTAATATTATTGCCTATGCTCACTATACAGCTTTTGAAGAATATATGGCATTAGTGCTTTATGTTTTTTGGTCTTTAATTTGCATTTTAGCCTCACTTTACTATTATTAATATCATGTTTTGGTGTGCTAAAATGATATACTATTAACTACTTTGGTTTATTATACAAATCCTTCACATGCATCAAAATCTTTGTCTATGCCAAAATTGTATTATTGATATATAATAATAGAATTTTTAGGAATATAGAATCCAATATATGTATGAGAATACACTAAAATTTTAATGATATATGATCTATGATATGACATAGAGCGTTCTTTATACATATACTTTATCTAAATATTATTCAGCTTTGAAAATTGTAGTCTTAGCTGGTGAAAATAACTTTTCAAATAAGAAATATGTATGAATATAGAGTTGTATAAAATGATTTTTGAATTAAATGATAAATGTTTTTGAATGTAGAGCTAGGGATTAAATGATGTTAGTTTGTTGAAGGAGAAGAGGTATGACACATGTTTTCATTCATTTAATTATTTATAGGATTTTGCAAAAAAAATAATTATGATTAGTAATGGACATTACCGATACTGAAATTTTTTCTTTTCTACCATCGAAAATAATATTACTTAACTCTGAGTAATCCATAGATTCTACAGATTTTGGTTTATAATAAAAGAAATTAACTCTTGGGTACATATTGCATTTTATAGTCATCATTTTATTACATACAAATCCTATTTTTATTTTAATACATTTTTCTTCTATATAGGGATGCCTATATTATAAATATAAATGATAATATATTTTCATTACTTTGTTACGTAGATTATGTTTCTTTACACCATTTGATCAAAATTTCAGCTTCAATGAAATTTCATGTAAAGTATTTTTTGCATATCTACAAGTAATTTGTTTAACATTAAAATTAATAAATTAATTAGCAATTTGTTATGCCTATTATAATATTTCAGATAATGTGTTTGCATGAATATTTGAAGTAAAAGGAAAATTATTTAGCTATTCCAAAAATTTGACCACATAATGTATATATTACGTGTATCTCTCATGTCTTATATACTATCTTCATTAGAAAATATAACGTTTCAAAAATATTGTAATATTTTCTCTAATTTAATTATATTATGTAATCTTATAAAAGTGTAGCAATGCAAATGTTGGAATTTCTTTGAACTAAATTTAAACATTATTTCACTTTTGAACACAATTTCTCTATTTCATGTTTAGAACACTATTATCAAACTAGATTGTGTAAATATTTAATCCTATTTATCAAGCATTAAATAAAATTATGTTGATTATATCACTTACATTTGAAAATTAATTAATAGGCATGCTTAGTAACGCAGTGCTTACCAAATTAGAAACAACTATAGTTGATGTTATCATTTTTTGTATAAAACCGTTGTGCTCAAAAATATTAATTATACTTTATGCGCTTCGAGTTTTGTTAAAAAAATTTATCAAAAAAATTTTGTTAGTAGTTTCCAAGAAAAACTAATTTTAAAAATTTATGATCCATAAACATGTATTTTCAGCATTATATAGCTAAAAATTCTAAAAAATGTGCCATCTAAACTATATGGTAAAACCCATGTGCGTAACACGGGTTTGCACTAGTAATACACATAAATACTCAAAATAAAATATATGCAAATTAAACATACATACAATTTGACATATATTGGCACCAACAAAATTTTACACTGGTGGAAATGTGTTTGGTATTAAGCGGGACATTTAAATCGTCTCATAGTTTACTTTATTTGATGATACGACATCAATAATATCTTATCTATGACTTAAACAGAGATAACACATTATTATTCATTAAGTGCCCAAACTTACTTTCCTTTGGAAAAGTGAGTGGAGATAAAAAAATCTCACTTATCTCTTTATCAGGATGCCATGTAAACAAAATACCACCACTCATTGGTGTACAAACTCACAAAAAAGGACTTATCAGGAATGGAATTGATGTATTACTTTGTTAAATATCGCTGCGGAACATATTATTCAATTTTATGGTCGAATTAAGATGATTGGTTTCCACAATCGTTATTAGAGTGTGAACATAAGACTCCACTTGTCTTAGGCTGTTTCATTTGACTGCAAGTAACAAAACTACATATCTAGGAATTTAATATAAACACAGCGCAATTTCACAAGTGTGTCTAAGTAGTAACAATAAATGTTAATGAATGAAATAAATAAACCCAGAGCAAATTCATGTTACCGCTGAAAATTAAATAACATTGAAACTTATTTTGGTAACTCTCACTTTAACCCAAATAATACTAAAAAACAGCTACTTGTAACAATTTAATGATAGTTAGAGATTAAACTTTAATGATGAAGTCTTTATAGATTTTGAAAGCAAGCAGATTTAGAAATAATTTGTTAATCCAAACAATAAATATGCAAAACCAACTAATAATAATGATAACAATAACAATACTACTAATAATAGTGATACTATATTGATACTGAATATGTAACATTAAAAAAACATGGTCTTATTTTATTTTATGTTGCATATCATGTTAACAAAAATGGTAAGTCTACCTTCTCTAGATTATAAAAAGAGGAAGCGCTACATTTTAAAAAATTAATTAGCATGTTAAAAGTACTACTTTAAATACATATGTTACTTAGACTAAAATAAAGAATTATTGTAACGATCGGAAATATTGGTCATTTGATTTTGAATGTTTAATTAATTTTAAATACTAAAATATTGGTTTACAAAGGTTTAATAACTTGATTTCAATATAGGGATTGTTTTAAATATTTGAGTTATGAATTTATTATTTAGATAGTGAATTTATTATTTGAATAGTGATTCAAATATCGGAATTTTTAATTGAATATTAATTAAATGGGTTAGTGGTCTTATTTAACTCTTTTAATTAATAAATAATAGTGTTAAATTCATTTTGTAAATTTATTTACAATGATAAATAGTTTAAATAAATAATAAGAAAAATTATTTTTATTACAATGACTCGATTTTATTAACGTATTTCTAATTTATTTGATTTGATTTTTCCATTATTTTTAATTTGGGAAATATTGAAATTATTCGTTTGACGATTTACCGGCAAACTATAGTATTTTTTATGATTTTACAAATTCAAATAACCAATGTATATTATTATTGTTTTGAGGTTGCATTGTTGTTCTGAGCACGATCGTATTTTTGTTGTCATTCGAAATTCGTATGCAAATAAAATTTTATATGGCGGAATGCCGAAATTTGCACATAAAATATAACTATACACTTAGCCAGGAAGCATCTTTTCCTTTTATCCTTTACTGCTCCATTCATCTTCAGTGTGAAAAAAAGTCATCTTCATGTAAATTCAAAATCAATTCAAACAAAATTCAAAAAAGATAAAAGCTTGAATCTTTGAACATGTTAGGGCTAGATCTATAGGGTCTAGGATTTTAAGAGCTTGCGGTGCTATTTTACAATGCTCGACAGTTTTAGAAATGACCTGGCTAACTAAGGTTTAAAAACTTTCAAAATCAAGGTGGAGTTAGCTTGATTTGAGCTTAGATTCAAAATTAAGGTTAATTATAATGTTTAACTAGATTAATGAAAATTTATTAATTAATTAATCGATAACTTATAAATGTTATATCTCTCTCATACGAGGTCCAATCGAGACGAAACTTTTTACGTTGCACTCGTAATAACGAAAGGTTCATAATGAAATTGGTTCGATTGAATTTGGAGCAAGTTGAAATTTGGATTAAAATTGCATGTGTTCAATTTTAGTTAAATCAAAACGCCGAAGAGTCCGCTAGAATTTTGGTGAGTTAAACTCACATTTTTGGTTAATCATTATGTTATACAATAGATTAAATTTTACTATTTGAGTTTGGTTAAAATCATTGGCTTATTGGTTAAAATATTCAGATTTAAAGCGATTGGTATATAAAATTGAAATAAAGGAATTTTATGAAGAAATTTGGATTTCTCGGTATTGTTACTTTTAATTTCCGACTATTTATCTTTTGATTTATTTCAGTTATATATCTATGATATAGATGCTGAATTTGATTATTGGTCATTGTGGATGTGATGCCGACATATGTGAAAATTGAACCATTTTAGTAGAAAATGTAGTTATAACACTAGTTAGTGCTATAGTAACTATTTGACCCTGATATAGTATTTTTGAAATACTATAAATTATTGATTTGGTTTTGAAATGATTTTTAATTTGGGAAAATAATTTTAAATCTGAATGTTTTGGAATATTTTAATTTAAAAAAGTTTATAAAATTTCCTATTTTTTTTCAATTTCTTTCATTTTTGTTTTCTAATATATATATTTAAGTAAATGTTTTAATAATTATTTTTAAAAGTATTTGTTTTAATAGAAAATTATTATAATAATAATATTTTTATTCAAAAGTAAATAAAATAGGGTTATCTTTTATTTAAAAGTGATTTTTGTTTTAAAGAAGGTGGAAATATTTTGAAAATAAATATTTGTTACACATTTTATATAAAATGTTGTAAATAAATGAATAGATTTATAAATGGTATCTTATAAATTTAAGGAGAGTCTTATAAGTGATATTTTATAAAAAGGGAAGATATCACATGTGGATTTGATAAATTTGAGAAATAAGTCACTTTTGTGGATTTATAATAATACGTGTGTTGCCCAAAAATTTTGCAAAAGTTTAATATCACATGGCGGCCTCCTATAAGAAGATAAACGCATCAACCAAGCTAATCCGGGCTTCCTTGGGAACCAGCCGACACTAGGGCCGACCGATTTATATGCCGAGTTCCTCTTAAATAAGGACAAAAAACCAGCCGAAGTGGCTCTAAGGAGAGAGAACGGTCGGACTAGCAGGGAAAAGCATACCTATTAAAGTCCTGCTACCCTGGAAAAGCGCTAATACAGCCACCCTACCACCAACTGCTCCCACCCGATATGGAAAGTAGCAACAAACTCTAAGTTACGTCGCCTGACATCCTGCAAAAGAAGCAACCAGAATACAGAAAGGCAGTTTGTCACCATATATACATGTATCGCTACCAACCCTCTGGCTAGCAACCATCCCATGGTTCGATCTGTCGTACGGACCGTGAATATCCTCATGCAATCTGAACCACAGGTCAAAGGAGGCTTGCTCATAGAAATACCCCAAGCATTTCATTTGGCAAGAGATCGGATTCAAAAAACGTAGAAGGATAACACTTCCCACCATACTCTTATCATCTTCAAGCATTCTCCATCATCTCCATGTATCCATTATAATATATATATATATATATATATTGAGAATAATATATATACAGTGGATGTAGGCATTCATTTTGGCTGAACCACTCAAAAATCCATATCTCTTTATTACTAGCATTCCATCATTAATTCACGATCATATACTTCAAAGCTAACAATATCATTAAAATCCACTCTCTCACAATTTCAGAGGTTGATTAGTCATTCTTTCTCACTGATGAAATTTTTAGTCAACATTTTGGTGCTAGAAGGAGGGCCACCACCGAAACTCTCCAGCTCCCTTCAACCTTGCCTAGACTCCACACTAAACATGGCGACAAATGGTGTTAATGCGAATGAAAACTCGCATGATCGAGACACCAACAGTAACACACCCGTTGGTATTCCCTGCCCTTTCACCGGAGTCGGTAGTGAATTCTGGCAGACCATATCCGGTCACATCGCTAAGATGAGAATCCTGTGCCAAGAAGTAAACGACCTAAGAGTCGCATTAGAAACTCACTCCATCACGGGCCCAGGATAGCCATCAACTTAGGTTGTCAACAACTTCCCAACGCCGTCGTTCATACGAAGCACTTGTGTAATGGCAACCCTCCAGAGCACGCGGTTGGCATCCGAAACCACCATCCATGCAACCCTGGAGCCAAGAGATAACAACATAGTTGTAAGAGAGCTGGACGACCATCAAGATGGTGAAATCCACGAGCTGCATCCTTAGCGCCTAAGCGATCAAGCTCAAACTATGGTAGGGGACCTACAATCGCCTCTGTACACTCCCACCCACAAAGGGAAGTACTTCATCCTATGCCTGGGGGCGAACAAGCCCGACCGTCACAGTCACCTCAATCACGTAGAAGATCTCTTTCCTTAGGTCACTATCATGTATCATATTCTCCTAATCAGTCATACCACCAAGAGCCTCCGCCCATCGATGCATGGTCGTTCCTGCAACGGGTGGAAGCAAGCCTCAAGGACAAAATAATCTGGTTGCACCAATAGATCAACCGAATATAGGCCCAAGGCGTTGGTGGCGGCGGCCTGTCTTACGACCAAGATGGAGAACCATTCATGTAGAAATCCTCCGAACCCACCTCTCAAAACAGTACACGCTACCGAAAATAGACAAATACGATGGGAGCACGGACCCGTCAGATCACCTTGCCGCTTTCAACTCAATCACTAGAGCTAGGTAGCTAACCGATAATGCGAAGTGTTTGCTATTCCCGTCCACACTTGTCGGGCCGGCATCTCGTTTGTTCTTGCACTTAGCTCCCAGTAGCATCTGGTCTTGGGGACAACTATGTTTTAAATTCAAAACTAGATTTTTTGCATGAACTTATGTCGTGATGGCCAGTGAGCTTCGCAATATCAGGTAGGGCTCATCGAAAAGTCTCTGAGCCTATGTCAACCAATTGAATCAGGAATCAACCCAAGCCCACGGGGCCGACAATAACAGTCTAATGGTCTCCCTATGCTCAGGCATGCGATACAAATCTCAGATGTGGGAAGAACTTCAGAAGAGACCAACCTCGTCTTTTTCTGATTACTTTCAGCGTGCAAATGGAATCGTGAGGATGGAAGATGAAGATTTTTCAGATAGCGATAACGAGGGACGACGCCCCCTCAAATTTCACCAGAAAGGAAACCATGATCAAAGATAATGGAATCAGCACAATCATGCAAAGAGAAACCGTGAAGATGACCTGAGGTACCGGGTTCGATATGCTAGCAATACTCCCCTAAACATAGACATGTAAACTGTCTTCCTCGCAACCAGAAATCAGGCGTCATTCCAAAAGCCACAGAATGGCTGGGTAAGGGAACCGCCCTATAGCGACAGTCAATATTATACCTTTCATCGGATCAACAGACATTTTACTAACAACTATCATGTTCTAAAGGATGAAATCGAGGGACTGATTAGGGAAGGATCGCTTTTGGAATATGTCAGACAACAAGTAGAATAGAGGATGGCCCGTGAAAACAGTCTGATCAAGCCTTCCCCACAATCAACCAGGGGCGCTGTGGCCATGACCGACATTCTTACCATATGCGGAGGGCCACACATAGTAGGGAGTAGTCGGAGGGCGCTGACCCGATATCAGGGGGAAGTCACCACCTCCGGCCAAGTATATTCGTAGGAACGATGGACCGCTAAGGCTCCAAGAACTAAAGAGGAAGATCCTCCAATCACTTTCACAGCTCAGGATCAGGGGGCAGTGGTGTACCACACCATGACCCAATGCTTATAATCATGTTGGTGGTTCGCACTAATGTCCACCAGGCTTTCGTTGACGGAGGAAGCTCGGTCAGTGTCAGGGTCAAAGAAGCCTATGACGCGCTCAGGCTACTAGCCTCCCATCTCACGCCTTGTGTGCTACCCATTTATGGGATCGACGGAGTTAGGATAATCCCCCTAGGGGTAGCAATGCTCATAACTACCTTCGATATGGAACCCACCATAGCAAAGATTCAAGTCAGTTATACAATCTTGGACTGCCCATTTGCTTACAACTTGCTCATCTAGCAACCGGCCCTACTAAATTGGATGCCATCGTGTCATTCATCCGTCTGACAATGAAATTCCCAACGCCAAATTAGACTGTCGAGGTTAACGGAGACCAACAAAAAGCGAGGTGATGCTATGGGACTTCCTTCTGTTAGGCACAGAAGGGTGTCTTAATGGTTCAAGAGGAACCCACCACCGTGTCAATAGTCACTGGAACAAGAGAACGCAGCTCCCTTAAGCGCAACCTTAGGAATGTATGACCAAGTCATCAACATGGTAGGCAGTCCTCGTTTCGCTAAAGAAATTGAGGCTTTAGGGATGGTTTCCCTTGCATTCCTTTGGAGGACACGGGAACTCATCTCAAGTTGAAGCGAGAAAGCGGCCCCCGATGGCTACCTGGGCCAATCTGCAAGACTCTAGAGGGAAAATCCATCAAGAGCAGGCATGCTGCAGCCAACCCGACATAAAAAGTATCTCTGGCCGAAGAAATAATGGAAGGCAAGATCTATGCTTTGAATCAGTGTGACGTAGAGACAAATACAAGTATTGAAGACGACCCGCTAGATCCGCGAATGGGGGACCAGGCGCTCGATGAGGGCCTCGCGACCCCAATGGAATACATATCCGTCAACGAAAGAAATCCCACCAAAGTCATCCAGATTGGGACTGAGCTAGTCCAAGGGTCGGGGAAGATCTGATAAAATTTCTCAAACAAAACAAATATGTCTTCGCTTGGGGGGATGCCGATATGACCGACATCGATCCTCGCATAATCTACCACGCACTAAACATTGACCCAAAAGCAACCCCCGTCCTATAAAAGCGAAGATCCTTAAACACTAAAAGATACAAGGCATTAAAGGAAAAGCTAGAGTAGTTGCTCACTAATGGCTTCACAAGGAAGGCAGACTATCCAGTTTGGGTTGCGAACCCTGTCTTAGTCCGCAAACTAGACGCTTCATAGAGGACATGCATTGACTTTTCGGATCTCAACAAAGCGTGTCCAGAGGACAGCTTTCCTCTGCCCGCATCGACTAACTCGTGGATGAAACTAGCGGGCACAAACTACTCACTTTTATGGATGCTTATTCAGGCTATAAACAAATCGCCATGCATGGCTCCGATTAAGAACACACCTCTTTCATTACCACACCGAGCTGTATTGTTACTAGATCATGCCTTTTTGTTTGAGAAACACTGGGGCAACCTACCAGTGTTTAGTCAACCGGATGTTTTAAGAACGTCTGGGTCGTCTGGTGGAAGTGTTCGTCGATGACATGCTGGTAAAATCGGAGAGGGCCAAAGACCATGTACCCAACCTCGCTGAAACTTTCGACATCCTGAGAAAGTACAACATGAAGCTAAATCCCACGAAGTGCTCATTTGTGGTCCTACCCGACCGACTCTTGGGGTTTGTTGTGAGCGCTAAAGGAATCGAGGCTAACCCGTACAAGATCGGGTTATTCAAGAAATGCATGTTCCCAAAATGGTGAAGCAGGTACAGAGCTACAATAGGATGGTGGCCGCTCTAGGCCATTTTGTTTCAAAGGCTATAGATCGGTGCCTACCCTTCTTCGACCCTGTCAAGAAGGGGAAGACCTTCTTTAGATGATGAATGCAGCAAGGCCTTCGAAGACTTGAAGCAACACTTGGCTACCCCTCCAATTCTGTCAAAACTATTGATGGGGAAGGTATTTTCCTATACCTGGCGATCACCAACCATGCAATTAGCACCACACTCATTAAGGAAGAGGAAAAGGTGCAGTAGCTAATTTATTATGTAACCAAGCGATTGACCAGACCTAAGATAAGATACATAAGGACCGAAAAATTAGCCTTCTGCCTCGTGACAGTGGACCAGAAATTACGACCGTATTTTCAAGCTCATCCTATCAAGTTCTAACCAACGAACTACTTAGATAGATCCTAAGTCTCCTCGACATAGTAGGGCGGCTCATCCTAAAATGGTTCATCATGCTAAATAAATATCACATCCATTTTCTCCCACGACCATCAATCAAACGACACGGGATGGCCGATTTCATAGCTGAATGTTCTGACCCAGGTGACAAAGGAGAGAAGGAGAACCCCTTGAAATGAACTTAGCAACTATAAGTGGATGGTGCATCCAACAAGAAGGGGGCAGGAGTAGGAATGGTTATAGTTACCCTTGAGGGGAAAGAGCTTTGTTTCGCCGTCCGACTTAACTTCAAAGCCACGAACAACGAGGCCGAATAGGAAGCCCTCTTAGTTGTCCTAAAGATGGCAAAAGAACTTCACGTGAAATCAATACATGCCTACAATGACTCAGCCATCATCGTCAACCAAATGAACGAACACTTTCAGACAAAGGGATAAGTTCTGGCACTTTATGTCACTGAAGCCCAAAGACTTACTAAAGTCTTCAAAGAATTTCAACTAGAACAAATCCCACGGAGTGAAATGGTAAGGCAGACCAATTAGCAAAAGTAGCAAGCAACCCGGGAGAAACTCTTCCATGGGTACACTGGACATCCGGAGGACTCCCGGCTTCGAGCCGAGGGCATCCGTCATGGAAATTGATCAGCCTTCTGAAGGAAATTAGATGACGACCATATACAGGTATATCATGAATAACGAGCTACCAACCGACCATAAAAAGGGTAGAAAAACTTTGCATCGTTCACCGCATTACACGATCATTGAAGGAAAGCTTTACAGGCGAGGATATTCAACCCTGCTGCAACATTATGTGTCCGAAGATGAAGCCACTTAGATTTTAGAGGAGTTGCACGAGGCTTCTGAGGAGATCATGCTGTGGGGCAAAATCTGGCAAAAAGGGCTGCTTGGAAGGGGTACTACTGGCCCACCATGGTAAAGGATTCTATGCACTATGTAAAGAAATACGACCGCCGGTGCTAGCGATTCTCGAAGGTCCACAGGGCTTCCCCGACCCCTCTGGTCTACATGATGTCCCCATGGTCGTTTGATACACATGGGATTAATCTGATCAAGAAGCTCCCAAATGCCAAAGGCAGATGCAACCACATAATCGTAGCCATGGATCAATTCACCAAATGGGTTGAAGTAGAACCTCTGACTGATGTCATAGCTCTAAAGGTTCTCAACTCGTTATTAAGAACATCGTCTACCACTTTGGCCATCCAAAGAAAATTTCTACGGACTACATGACCCAGTTCGAAAGCATGATGTTCCAAGAGTTCTATGACAGAAATGGAATAGAAAAGAGCTTCTTCTCAATCACTCACCCACAAGCCAATAGAAAAGTCGAGGTAGTTAGTAAAACCATCATGGCCACTCTCAAGAAAAGGATTGCCAAAATGAAAGAAAATTAGGTGGAGGAGCTGCCTCTTGTATTGTGGTCTTATCGCACCTCTGCCCGAACTTCGAACGGCCACACACCCTTCTCCCTTTCATACGAGCACGAGGCCATGTTGCCTATCGAGGTGGACATCCCATCCTCTCGTAGGGTGACATACAACCGCGAGCAAAATGAAGAGCTCCTCGAGATCTGCCCAGACACACTCGACGAATGAAGAATGGAAGCGAAATTCCACACCAAGGTTTATACGAGAAAATTCGTAAAACATTATAATGCACAGGTGAAGCTTCGACAGTTCACCATTGATGACTTGGTTTTATGTCATATGTTCGCAAACATCAAGGACTCGACCGATGGGGTGCTCGAGCCGAAATGGGACGGACCATGTGTTATCAATTCCATGCTACCTAATAGTGCATACCGTCTATCTCGCACCGATGTGACCCATATGTCTCGAACTGAACCAAGAACACCTACGGGCTTACTATATATAACGAAAGTACTCCAAAATAATAACTTGGAATGAAATTGTTTCTTTTTGCAAGGATCAATGGAAGGTCGTCTCTCTTTTCCAAGACAATGTCAGCTATGTAAGTTCGGGATACCTGGAAAGGGATGAGTTCTTACATGCTCATTCACCCGCTCCGACGATAGCCCATATCTTGTCAAGGGACCGCACGAGCTACAGCTCCCCTCCCTAATAAAAGGACATGCTCAGCGAGGGTGGATTACCATGCATCCACTCCACCTAGGCACGTCAAGGATTCCTAACGACCTACAAGTCGTCCCAGTGCTACCCGAGCTGCTCCGGTAGGAAAAACCCAAGATATAAGTCTTGCCTCCTAGGGTGCATCGATGAGCTAGATGGCGACTGCAACGGTCTGATTCCCCTCGCCCGTGATGCCCCTCGCCCTGGTGGGATGAAATACTATTGTCGAGATGGGCGCATGATAAATTAGCGCAATGCCATGAGAGTATCTCCGAGTTTTGACATCCGTAGTGTGCCCGCAAGCAAATAAGTTGTGCTTCATTTTAACCCCTGTGTGTCGGAAAGGGCGCCCGCAAGTAAATAAGCTGGGTCCTTCCATGCAAACCCCACGGACCTCAACTCCAATCCCTGGGTGTCGAAAAGGGTTCCTGCGTGCAAGTAACCCGGTCCTTTTGCGCAAACTCCACGGGCCTTAACTCCAACCCCTGGATGTTGGAAAGGGCGCCCGCAAGCAAATAAGCCGGGTCCTTCCGTGGAAACCAAACGGGCATCAACTCCAACCCCTGGGTATCGAAAAGGGCGCCTGCAAGCAAATAAGCCAGGCCCTTCTGCGTAGACCCCAAGGATCTCGCTAAGGCCTCAATCCACCCAAGGCGAAACATACTCGCCACAACATACCTTGTGCTTTACTTTTATTTGCATGTACAATAATAGAAATGAGAATCTCAAACACCACATGATGCAAAAAAAGAGTTCAAAATAAACTGGGGTCACGACACACAGCCTGTTGTGCTAGTCGCAATCAACCTATGATAACCAAAAAGAAGGAGAAAAAAGAGGGAAGGGAAAAGAAACAACAAAGACAACCAGGCTACAACCAACTGCACGGGATAACCTCTTCCTCATTTGGCCGATTCAAAGAGTCAATCTACTCAGCTATCAAGATGGCCAACACAGGCTTACCCTTTCCGATCAATTTGGCGGTTGCCTCCTCCCAGTACCTCTGGGCTAAAACATGCGTCACCCTCACGATCACAATAAGAAGGTGGAAGTTGTCTATGAAAGTGCCCATCACCATGTTAGTTAAACGAGCCGACCAGTGATCGTCCCTTTCCCGATGGACTCTCTTTCAACCCCTCAATGTCGTCCAACGGCAGGCAAGTATGATGGGCATCCAAAAGCCTTTAAAGACGCCCTACCTCATGCTTAATTCTATCCTCCACCCCCTTCAGCTATATAATATCTTCCTCAAGCGATCCCCGATCAGCAACAGCCTGGTCTCTGATAGCCTCGGCGTCAACCCGATGGCGGTTGGCTTCTGCCACTTCTTTCTCAACTAACTCCCTAGTCCGAACTGCATATGCTTGAAGCATGTTCTCTAACTCACAGTCCTTCTCAGCCACACCTTTGGCCACAATAGCCGCCTCATGTTCATCAACGGCTAGCTCAATTGCAACCCGGGCCGCTTTAATCTCTTCCCTTGCAGCTCTTAACTCTTCCTTCAAATGGGAAACTACATTATCTGCACCCAATAAGGCTCTGACTGCTTCTAACTCCACCACCTCATCCGCTATGCAGGCCCTATTCACATCCAACTCCTCCCTTAGGGGAGCCAACCTATCATGACCTCCCCCCAGTTCGTCCGCAGTCCTCACCATCCACCAAGGACCACCACGAGAAGACTCCTCCACTTCTTCTATGGCTTTCCCCTAGGTAGGTCTAGCCTACAAACTAACAAGCTCATCGTGAACCTGCATCGTGCATGCGCCCGCCTGAAAATAAGTTAGTCCAAGTTATTGGAAAAAGAAGATGGAAGATAAATAAGAAGGTAAATAGGTATTACCATAGCCAGTTCCACAAGCCATCAATAATAGCCTATAATCTATGACCTGTCCATCTAGAGCGTGGCCGGTGGGAAATCCCTAAAGAATGAGCAGCATCCACTTGAAAGGTTCGTAGGAGTCTGTCCAAGCCCTCCTTGTCATATCCAAGACTGATCGGCATGGAATCGTCCCAACTTTCTCTTCATCCTCTACATTAGGCCCATGATACACGGAAACATCAACATCGTCTTCATAAGTTTCGCCACGAGCCACCCCTGTTTCATCCACCATGGGCTCCTCTCCTCCTATGCCCCCCATCAGTCCCTTCTCCTCCGCTACTTCGGTCCTTGCTTGTTTGCTACCTGGGGACTTCTCAACACTGGACTCTTCATCAACATGAATTATAGAGCAAGAAGCATTTGTCGGCACTTCGAGGGCGGCAAAGGAGAGACCATTACGGCTTTCCTCCAGCATCTTGCCTTGGAAGATCCATGGGGGGATCATTGGCGTCATCTAGCTCCTCAAAATTGATCTGGCCTATTGAAACATGGAAACTTAACAAGATAGAAAAAAGGAACCAACCACCGTAAAGATAAACATAATTAACTACAAAACGGAGCACCCTAGTTTTGATTCCTAATTAGAGGTGCACAAGGTTCAAAATCATCCCCTTCAAAGTCTTAGGTCCTGCTCTTCCTACGCTTAACGGTCCAGCATCACGACCTCTATTTTCAATGGGACCATACCTGAGGAAGACCAAGTCACACTTTCTCCATGTGCCGGGGTCAGAGGCTGGCCAGAAGTTCCATAATATTTCACTGGATCATACTCCTGTCATTCTGATGGCACATCAGAAAGGGGATCTACATCAACTAGGCCATCCCTCGGCATCCCTCGGGCCAACATAATTGTTTGTACCAATGCATCCCTGGCCGGCGCTAGGCAAAAGTGTGGATTCGTGTAAAGGAGATAAAACAAGGCGACTACCTATGGGCTTCTTTCAAACCGTCTCCTTCTTCTTTCTCTTTAGGTTGGTTTCTGCACTTTCTCCATTTTTGTGGGGACACGAATGGACTGACCATTCGATAATAGATTGACTTTTCGGAGCATCTCGTCAGTCACTAAGTTGTCCAAATCTCAGAGGGTATCATCAGCCCCCCGATGGCTCAGCACTTGCCTCTCTACTAATGTCGCCTTGGCCTGGCTTAGTGTTAGGGACTGTGTAATATAAAGTTGTAAGAACATCAAAAAGGAAAAAGAAATATAGGGGACAAAAAACATAAAGACAGCCTTACCAAAAGGTTGAAATGACCAGAAATGCAACCCCTCATTCACAGCCCGTGGAAAAAGAAATACTGAGATTTCCAACCGGAGACAGCTTTCTCTGAAACCCTAGAAAAGACCACTTCTCTCTTCTTCTTCATCTGGATGTGGTAGTAGGTCTTGAGGCGATGTCCAGGTTCTTTTTTAATATTAAAAAGGTTTGCGGCAAGGCCCGCGGAAGGTGTCCCTAACTCTAAGCGATGGCATGCTACGCAAAGGCCCACTAGATAAAGATAGCTGTTCGGAGTAAGTTGACACGGAGTGAGGCCGAGCCCATTCAAAAAGGACACGATGGTTGGATGTAGGGTGCAAGGCCATTTCGACTTTGAAGTAACTCAAGGAGAATGTGTAGTAGTTTGGTGGGGTAGTATCAGCTCATTCATGGACTTTTGAAAATTGGACCAAGCTAGAGGTATGACCAAATAGGTTCAGCTCTCTGACCACACTGCCTGGTCCACCCATGAAGTCAGAAGGGACTATGGAAGCCAAACTCAAAGCACTATCAGAAGCAGCCATCATGTGACAAGATCATAACAAACACTAGAAAACAAGCACGAAAGATGCCTTCCCCTCAGGGACTAACCGGCCTCAAAGCATTGTCAAATGAGGAGGGGTGCCATAAAAAAGAAAAGAAAACCACCGGAAGGGACACCACTAAGGGGCACCCTATGGTGGAGAAATGGGCCATCGGCGATCTGATGGTAATGATAAACGATCATAGAGAGAGGGACGTACCTGTTAATGGAGAATTTCGAAAAGAGTCAAAAGATTTACAATAGTGGCAGAAGAAATAAGTAAATGGTAAAAGGAGAAGAAGAGTTAGCTACATCTATTTATAGACTATCACTAGCCAAATCTTGACCCTTCATCTCGAAAAGACAACCAAATCCGGACCGGGTGAAGAGATGTGATGTTAGGGTCGATTCAGATCCTTTTTCTCAGAAGTTACCGGGAAAATCAGACCGCCAAAGACACCTGTAGAAAGACATGCGATAACAACATTAATTACAATACAGGCGTCCATCAAATCACATTATTTCGTATCTACAAGCCTGCATCCGCTCGTGAGGGTAGGTTTGGGTGGTAAAATGTTACTTAAATTTTTTGTAAAAGTTTAATAGGGCATAGCGGCCGCCTGTAGGAAGATAAATGCATCAGCCTAGCTAATCAGGGCTTCCTTGAGAACCGACTGACCCAAGGGCCGATCGATTTATATGCCCGGGTTCCTCTCATATAAGGATAGAAAACCGATCGAAGTGGCTCTAAGGATAGAGAACAGTCGGATCGATAGAGAAAGCATACCTACTAATGTTTAGCCAACTTGGAAAAGTGCTTCTATAGCCGCCCTGCTACAAATTGCTCCTATTCGTCTTGGAAAGTAGCAACAAACTCTGAGTTACGCTGCCTAACATCCTGCAAAAGAAGCAACTAGAGTATAAAAAGGTAGTTTGTCACCATATATGCATGTATCGCTACCAACCCTCTAGTTGGAAACCATCCCATGGTCCAAACCATCCCACAGTCCCATCTACCATATGGACCGCGAATATCCTAAGGCGATCTCAACTGCAGAACAAAGGAGGCTTGCTCATATAAATACCCCAAGCATTTCACCAGGCAAGGGGTCGGATTTAGAAAATTAGAAGGATAACACTTCCCACCATACTCTTATCATCTTCAAGCATTCTCCTTCATCTCCATGTAACCATTGTAATAATATATATATATATATATATATATATATATGTAGTGAGAATTATATATATAGTGGACATAAGCATTTATTTTGGCCGAACCACTCTAAAATCCATGTCTCTTTATTACAAGCATTCCATCATTAATTCGCTATTATACGCTGCAAAGCCAACAACATCATTAAAACCCTACTCTCTCACAAATTCCAAGATTGGTTAGTCATTCTATCTCATTGATGGAATTTTTAGTCAATAACGTGGAATGGTCATTTTAGAGAAAGTAGTTGGATCTATTTTGGAAACTAGAAGTGTGATAAATTTAGAGATGTATAAGCGGTGTTTTATAAATTGAAATGAATTTATAAAAGGAAATCAATATCATTTTGATAAATTGGAGCAATAAATTCCATTTGGAAATTTATTGAAATGTATGGAAAGATTATGTTATGGAAAGCAAATGAGTTTTATAATGGTATTTTGAATTTGTTTGTATTTGGAGTTTGGTGTTATATTTGAAATTTGATTTTGAAAGGGGAATTTTGGTAATTTTATCTAGAAAATTTATAAAAGGATTTTATAAATGAATTTGCATTTTTATAAAGAGTTACAAATAAGTTGGGGATTTATAAAATAAGTTATAAATGGTATTTTATAAAAAGAAGTTTATAAATGATGTTTGGAAATTTATAAAACGAGGCTGTAATTATGCTTTATATATATATAAAGGAATTTATAAATGATATTTTATCAAAGGAATTCTAAAATGAATTTAGAGCTTATACTTATATAAAGGTTTTATAAATTATTTTAGAGATTAATAAAGGAGTTTTATAACTTGAAAGGAGATCTTGAAATTTTGGAAGAAGTTTTATAAATGATTTTGGATATTTATAAAGGAAGTTTATAAATGATTTTAGATATTTGTAAAACTGTTTTATAAATAGTTTTGGATATATATAAAAGAGTTTTATAAATAAACTTAGAGATTATTACGAGTTTTATAAATGGATTGGGAATTTTAGTAAAGGAGATGTTCATAAATGAAAATAGATTTATTAAAAAGAATTTATTAAAGAAATTTATAAAAGAAATTGAGATTGGATTTTCCCAAATTGGCCTTCTTAGTTTTAGTGGTGTGGACATTCGTTCCATGCTTAACACCGAAGGATAGTGTTTGAGTTTATCCTTATCTCCGTTTCTTTTAAAATAATATTTGTTTTAATCCTTTGATATGATTTTGAAATAAGAAATCTTTCATAATGTTTTGTGAATATACTTATACCGTTGAGACAAGTATATGAATACATTTTCTAAGTAAGGAAAGTGTAGTGGTTTTGTGGATATACTTATACCATTGAGATAAGTATTTGGATAGCCCCCTCCACCTGCTCCTCAAGCTCCTCAAGCTCCTCAATCATATTCCAGCTCCTCAAGCTTGGATGCCCCCTCCACCTGCTCAGCTCCTCTCCTCTTCATGCCCTTCCAACAATAGCTCAATCCAAAATGTAATGCAAGATGCCAGTGCTATGCCAGTAAGTTCCAGTAAAATAAAGAAACTGATTCAATTGTCTGAATTGGATCTCAATCCCCCCGCTGGATCAATACTAACTTCTCCAATTCCTGAATCCATAGTTCAATCATCCCCTCTAACTAGAGGTGGCAAGAAGAAACTTCAACAGAAACAAATGGTTGTTTAATGATGAACAACATAGGAGCTTGGAACATTCGTGGTGCCCACTCGGAAATCAAACTAAACCAATGCAAGCAAATTATATCCACTCATTCTTTGAGTCTTGTAGCTATACTAGAAACTAAACTTAATGCAACTCTCTCTTCCAAGGCCGCTACGTTCATTAACCCGACTTGGAAAATGATAAATAATCTCAGTGATGCTCCCTATGGTAGAATCCTTATCTTATTTAACCCCTCTATTTTCCTCCTTAACCCCATCTTAACTACATCGCAACTTATTCACACTCACTGTATCCACCTTCCATCTTCTACTTCCTTCTATCTAACTGTCATCTATGGTCACAACTCCTTTCTAGCTCGTCAGTCTTATCTTTCGCTTCTCCCTTCCTTGCGTCAAGAAACTCACCCTTGGTTAGTCATAGGGGACTTCAACTGCTCCTACCATTTGTCTCATAGACTTGGAGGGAACCCCTTGTCTCTTTGTCAAATAAGACCTCTTAGCAATGCTATCTCTCTCTCTAATCTAATTGAACTTACCTCTGTCGGTGCCAGCTTCACATGGAACAACTCTAGTAGACAATCACCGCGCACCTTTTCCAAAATTGATTTCACCTTCTCTAATCTCAATGATCTAGCCAAATGGCCTCATAAGTTTAATCTCCTTCCAATGCCTGGCCTATCTGATCATTCTCCTCAGATCATATCCTTTGGTTCTGCTGTGAGAAAAAGAAACACAAATTTTAAATTTTTTAATGCATGGGTTCAACACCCTGACTTATTTCAAATAGTTAGTAAGGCTTGGTCAACTAAATTTTTTGGTAACCCTATGTTTATATTGTAGAGTAAACTGAAGGCAGTCAAAGCAGATCTGAAAGCTTGGGCTCTGTGTAAATTTGGTCAAGGTAATTTAGCTTCCTCCACTCTTTCTAAGGAATTGCAACTCATTCAGGAATTGATGATGAATGACACTTCAAATAGCGAGCTGGCAGCTAAAGAGGCTGCAGTTTCCTCCCAACTTTTTGAAGCATTACGAATTGAAGCTGATATGATAAAACAGAAATCTAGGCTCAAGTGGTTTAAAAATGGCGATAGAAACTCTGCTTTCTTCCACTCCTCTCTCAAAGCCAAGCAAACTCGTGAGTTAATTAGTACTCTCATTGACATGAATGGTGAATATACTGTGGACCCTGTCCAAATTGATGAAATGTTCCTGGACCATTTCAGTAAAATGCTTGGTAACCACAACCAATTCAAACCTTCTCTTAAGCTTCTGGATTCAATAAACATTCCAAGAATTTCTCCAGAAGACAATGCTCTTCTTTGCTCTTCAGTCACTAACTCTGAAATCAAAACTGCTCTCTTCTCCCTAAATGCTAATTCCACTGGAGGTCCCGATGGATTCAACTCTTTTTTTTCACCTATACTTGGGAAATAGTTGGCCAATCGTTCTTGAAGGCTATTCACAATTTCTTCAACAAGTGCAAAATGATAAGGTCCATCAATGCTACTAACATTGCCCTAATCCCTAAGGTGAAGAACTCTTGTCGAGTTTCCGACTTTAGGCCTATATCGTGCTGTAATACAATATATAAGTGCATCTCGAAAATATTAGCGAATAGGCTTAACTCTGTTCTTGAGAAAGTTATCTCTTCCAACCAAGCAGCTTTTCTTAAAGGTAGGAGTATACTTGATAATGTTATGATGTCGCATGAACTATTGAAAGGTTATAACAGCTCCCACGTCTCCCCCAGAGCAACCTTCAAGCTCGACATATCGAAAGCTTTTGACTCCTTGCATTGGGACTCAATAGTTAGAATCATGGGATTAATGAATTTCCCCAAACACTTTGTTGCATGGATTCACTACTGTATTTCTACACCTAGGTATTCTCTGATGGTCAACAACTGTAGTGTTGGTTTTTTTCAGGGGAAACAGGGCATTAGACAGGGAGGCCCTATCTCTGCCTACTTATTTATTCTAGTGATGGAGATTCTCACCCAAATCCTCAACCATCTCGTCCTTGATGGCAAGTTTATGACTCACCCAAAATGTAGTAACCCGCTTATCACATCTTTGATGTTTGCCGATGACTTGGTCATTTTCTTCAAGCCTAATATGATGACAGTTACTTCCATCATGCATGGTCTAGACAAATTCTTCAAAATAACTGGGTTAGCTATTAATCTATCGAAATATGACTTAATGATAGCTGGTGTAGACCCTCTGTTAACCACCCAAATCACTTCTTTCACTGCAATCCCTCATAGAACCGAAACTGCTATGTACCTTGGTCTGCCTCTTGCAACATCGAGGATAACCTTAGCTCAGTGTATTCCTCTTTTTGACAGAATCACTGCCAGACTTTCGAACTGGACCAACAGATTACTTAGTCAAGCTGGAAGGCTCACTCTCATCAATTCCATTATTTTCTCCATGATAGTGTATTGGTCGCGGTCTTTCATTCTTCCTTCCAAGCTTCTCAAAATGATAAGGTCTGCTATGTCGAACTTCTTCTGGCACGAAACAATTACTGCTAGGAAGCTATCCCCATATGCATTTTCCAAACTTGAAAGACCTAAATCGAGGGGAGGCATGGGAATTAAAAATCTAATACTATGGAACCGAGCAGCTATGGTGATGCACATTGACAACCTGCTTAACCATAAAAATAGCTTATGGGTTTCCTGGTCTCACAAATATATAATTCGTAATAAAAATTTCTGGACGATGGATATTCCTCAATCATGTAGTTGGACTTGGCGTAATTTGCTGAAAATCAGACCGGACATCCTCCCTTATGCTAGAAGTCGTATCGGTATAAATGGTCGTCAGTCTTTCTGGCATGACCCATGGATAAAAGAAGGAACCATTCTTAGTCACTGTTTCACATTCAATCAACAATTTCAATCAGCTATTCCCTCTTTTGCCCTGGCGTTGGAATGTATAACTGATGGCAAAGCTGATCTCCCATATTCTAGTAACCTGTTTGTTAGAATCCTATGGAATCAACTTCGTGGCGCTAAAGTTAATATATATCCTCATGATGGAATATCCTGGTCATGCTGCAATAGCTCCTTTATGATTGGTGCAATGTAAAAGAAACTTATTTGCCAGTTCAATACCTCCCTTCTCTGTTGGTATAAACGTATATGGCTACAGCACAATGCTGAAAGTCAAAATTTGATGCTATGGAAGTTATTTGGCAATGCTCTAAAGACAAAAATTAAGTTGGGGCAGCGTGGGTTAACCATTGATACAACTTGTATCTTCTGCCATGCAGCTGATGAGGACTCTCTTCACCTCTTCTTCAGCTGTTCGTATGTGAACAGTTTGTGGAGCTGGATCATCTCCATCATCTCTGGAAGGACAGTTGGTCATGACAGTAAGGAGGAATGGGACATCATATACAAGGCAACTAGATGGAGGAGTGAATCAACTTACGTTTTTCTTTTTTCACTTAAGACATTCATTGCGACAATATGGGAGGAGAGAAACGCCGTCATTTTCAAAGACAGTAGGAAAACTGGCATGCAAATGAAAGTAAGTATCATTGGGAAAATGAAACACGGGATAGCAGCCTCTAGTCATCAATTTGAACCTGGATTTTTGATGGCCCTCCCTTCGCTTTAAGTGTCTGTTGTTTTCTGTTGTGTGTGTTTTTCTTCTTCTTTTTTTTTCTTTTCTTGTTGATATGCCTGTTTTTCTAGTTCTCTTGTTGCTCAGTATTTCCTTGCCTGCCTCTGGTGGGAAGTTTATCCTTGTATCTCTTAGCTCTTGGTATATCAATAAATGGTAGGGGCCCATTCCAACCCCGCTGGCTTTGCCAAAAAAAAGTATTTGGATATTTTCCAAGTATTGAAAGGAGTATAAAGGGTTTGTAAATATATCTTTGTAAAAGTATTTGATACAAGTATTTACAAAGTAATTTTTATTAATGAAAGGATTAATTAAAGAGGTTAGTGGTTTCTTATGTAATTAACCAATGTTGGTTTCCCTATGGAAATCAATCCTGATTCAATTGTTGTTTTTATTTGATAGTTAAATAACCAACTATCAAACCTCGTTTCTAAAGAGGTCATCATTTTTATTTGAAGATGATCGAAGATGGAGTTCTCTGAAGTGAAAGGGCTACTTACTACTAATCCCAAGGGTGATTCTAAAATGGATGTAGTATAGGTAGCGCCTTCGGTTTCATTCGAACCATTGAGCGAACTTATACAGATGAATGCTAGCATTGTATTACTGTCAGGAGGGCAGTGTTAACATTCTAAGTAGGATTTCTATTCAAAAGGTAAAACGTGGCCCCAAGTTTTAACAACCGGGAATGACTAAAACAGGGGATACACTTCAGGGCTAAGTGGGTCGCAACCATTAGGATATTGTCATCACCCTTTCTAGATATATATATATATATATATGTATGTATATATATATATATGGATTTGGTTGTGCATGAGGGCTCTTGGAAAAGGTTACTGAAGCAACCGTGGTGATGAAATATTCAGAACTATCCAGTAAGGGGAAGGGCTGGTCCTGATTCACAAGGAGTCCATGTGAGGCCCTTGGTACATTTTCTAGAGGTGTATTATGGTAGGTGGTACCCCGGTACCTTGTCATCAATGGAATCCATTCTCTAATAAGTGACGTATGAACTTAATTATGCCCAACTATGCTGGAATGTGAGATGCAAGCATTCTAGCTATTATATATATATATATATATATTTAGCCCTAGACATTATCATAATATCATCGGATTTCTTACTGAAATGTTTGGATATCGTAAGGTAAAAACCCATCAGTGTTTATGTGCGCATGGTCTTACAAGATACCTTTATTTTAAAAGTTTTGTAAACATAAAAATCCATTTGAGGTGTGTTTCTCAAGTCAGTTTATCAGATTGATCCGGATGTTATTTTATTATAATGCTCGGGTCAGATCGAGTATATTTACAAATTCAACTTAAATACTTAGAGCTTCTGGAGACGAGTTGGATGCCTCCGAGTCGTATTTATGTATATTTTTATTTTTCGCTGATTTGTTAGTTGTATTTATCAGAAATTGTGAGGACAGGTTGTTATAATTATCCAGGCTGATGTTTGTTTAATGTACTCTGATTGATGTATGTATATAAAAATTTCTTTTGAAAAGTTATGTTGTATATTATATATTACTCGTCATGATATGAGATTCTATGCTGTCTTTTCTTTTTTCCCCCCCCAAACATCTGTCTTTCCAGCATATGAAATAAAATCAGAACGGATTAAAACAACTTTTCTGATTACATTCCGAATCAATATTTCATATTCAATTACATAATCCCATAATCGATTCCTAGGTTTTGATTAAATATAATCATTACAAATTACGCCAATAGCGACAGATAAAGATGCCCGCTTGGATGATCAGAGTACTAAATAAGAAATCAGTCAACACAGCATCAATAAAACCAAATAACTCCTAAATATAGCTAGCATTGCCTCCTGTATGTCTTCAGAAGCTTATTTTTCCAAATACTAGACCTGCAAAACCCTGACTCTCAATCTACTCAAATTAATTTTGAGCATCCGAGAGTTTAAAGGGAAAAATATAAACTTCGAGTCAGACATAAAGCCTGGTGTGAATAATACTATTACATCTCGGTTTACGGATATTAAGTGAGACCATACCGCTTAGCGGAACGGGTTTCCCCTCACTAATATCCCTTTAAAATATATCTTTTTAAAAATCAGAATCCTGCAATCAAAATGATTAAAACAATAATAGCAATATCATGTATGCTCATAAATCAGGTAACAAATGGACTTTCTATCCGACATTATAGTTTTGTTTGGCTAACTACTAACCATTGGATGACAGGGCCTACTAGACAAAATAAATAATCTAACATCTATTAGACACACTTCTGGACGGTCTGTCCTTAACTTACTTCTCCCAGGGTCAACTGATCCTAATGGTTTTGCGGGCTCACCAATGACTTATCCTCCTTCTCTATATATTCCTTTCTATGTTTAACATCATTTAAGTATTACCCATAACTAAGCCCTACACACTGGAATTTTAGGCTAAATTAGCTAGAGGCAATAGCTAATGTATAGGGCGCAACCCTATATCGGTCCTATATGGTATTCAAATATCCGAGTCACTTACTTAGAGTTAACTACCCATCAAATTTTCCTTGAAAACCTTTCTTTCAAATTGATTTAACCCTTTAAATCATACTTAAACAAGGAAAATATACTTTTGCTTTACTCAAATCTATTTTCCATGATGTATGCTTTACACAAAACATTGTTGATGAAAACCCTCGAAACACTTGTTTAAATGATTTATACAATCTCTTTCGAAACCTTTGAAAGTACCCATTTTGAAACAAGTTAACTACTTTACCTTGAAACTCTGGCCGAAAAGTCGAAACATAGATTTTGAACTCATTTAAAATAGACCTTTCAAAACTATTGAAAGTGACCTTTCGAAAGCTTTATAGAACCTTAGACGTCTTCTTTTCAAAACACTTCAAACTTGCCTTTCGAAAGCATTGGGAACCTTACATTCAATTACTAAAAGCAAACCTTTCGAAAACATTGGGGAACCTCACCTTCAAAAACTTCATTAGATACCTTTTGAAAGCATTAAAGTCCTTTACTTAACACAAACCTTTCAAAAGCATTTGGGTTCAAGTAAAAGTTTGTGGAACATAGTTTTGAAACCATTTAAAACCATTCCTTTCGAAACCTTTGGATTTAACTTTCAATATATCAAAGGGTCTTAAATGAACTAGGGCGAAAGGATCTCTTTCGAAAGCATTATTCCAAAGTAAAAGAAAGTGGATGGCTTTGAAACCAACACCTTCGAAAGCATGGAGAGGCGGCTTCAAAGTTTAAAACAAAACGATCCTTTCGAAGGCATTACTTTGAAAGGTTGAATGTGGCAGTAGGGGTTTCGATCCCTTCAAAAGCTTTATTTAAAAACAAAAGGCTGCAACCTCATTCGAAAGCCCTTTCTCTAAAACAATTGATCAAGTCGAAAGCTAGTTCTTTCGAAAGCTACATTTGTAACCAAAATAGTTCTAAGTTTTAAAGAGCTATTTCTACCCCTTCGAAAGCCTATTTCTACTCCATACCTTTCACCTAACTCCAATACACTACGTACCAAAGCCGATACCATGTTTATTGGTTTCGACCTGGTTGGAGGCCGCAGTATAGGGTCGAAAGGTGGCTACTATAAGTGGCAAAGCAGTAAATCTTTATAAAACTGAATTTCAACTTTTTAAAGCAATTTCTTCCCAACTAATTTGCCTTGTTTGTCCACATATAATTGGTTGCTAATACTTTTACAAAATATTTTCTAAAAGTGCTGCCGAATTTCAGAAATTAACAAATTATACAAATTGTCCCTTCTCCTTTTATAAACATATAAAACATTTAAGTCCCATACCTTAAATAATTTTTTATCTTTAATAGAGTACTTAGGAAAATTCTTCAAAAATTCCCATAAATCACTTTTAATATGTTTTCTGACATATTTAAATTTTGAACCCAATCCTAACATATAATAACCGAAAATAATTTAAACCAAAAATAATTTAAACCCAATTTAACCATTTTCTTTACCAGAAAATTCACAATAAATCCACATTAATTCAGAAAACTATGAAACTTGAAACCCATCTCTAAAATAATATTTCTGACCTTATACCAAAAACGCAAGGCATTTGGATGTTATTTGATGGGTTTTTCAAATCAAATCTTATCATAAAATCTATATGAAGCAACATAAATCATCAACAAGCATATATATCCATTTAACAATCAAAACATGGCATAATACTTTGCAAAACATACTCAGATCTGATCTAGAAACCAAAAATAACAAATATGAGATGTAATCTATTATTCATCTTAGTTTAATGTTTAGGAATTTGAGATTTGCTCTTGAGTTGATTTGATTAAGCTCCCTTCCTTAATTCTTGCTTATCTTCCACTTGTTTTCTCCTAATGGTAGCCGACCAAGCTTGAATTTAATTTTGTTGGTGATCGTTTGTAATTGAAAATGGAATTAAGGGTTTAGGGTATAAGGACGTAACCTATTCCTATTTTTCCCTTAACTTATTTTCCCCACTTACTGTATGTTAAACTTTCATTTGTTCATTCATTCCTAAGGCACGACTACCTTATAATTATACAAATCTCAATTCCCTTAACCATTTACATTATTTCATTTAATTTGTCTAATTAAATGTCCTAAATGATGTTAGTCAAAATTGGGGCCGTTACAAACTCCCCTCATTAAAGAATTTCATCCTCGAAATTACGATAGGTACTCATCAAAATCAATCATAAAGGTAAAACATACCATGAAACAAGTCAGGATAAGTATCTCAAATCCTGCTCTCAGTTTCCCAAGTACAGCCACTCTCGTCATCACTCCACTTAACTTTGACTAATCTGACCCTTTTTTCCTTTAGCCTCTTCTCATCTCTCACGACTATACGAACTGGTTTCCTAACTATAGTCAAATTCGGCTCCATTACTAAGTCATCTAACACAGTCGTTGCTATAGTAGTCTCTCGATCTCGAATACACTTCCTTAGATGAGAAATATGAAAAACATATGGACTCCTGCCAAACTACTTGGTAGCTCCACTCTATACGCGAGTTTCCTAATCCTTTCTACAATAGGAAATGGTCCAACGAATCTCGGCGCCAATTTTTCAGATTTTCCAAACCTGATTACACCATTCATCGGTGATATCTTGACGAAAACAAGATCTGCAACTGAGAATTCTAAGTCTTTCTGTCTTCTATCTACATAGCTCTTTTGCCTAGACTGATATTCCCTCATTCTGGCTCGAATGAACTCAATCTTTTCCATAACGTCTCTAACCAAATCCGAACCAAGAACCAACCTATCCCCAGTCACTAACTAACAAACGAGACATTTGCATGGCCTTCCATACAAAGCTTCAAAAGGTGCCATTCTATAATAGCCTGATAGCTGTTGTTATATGAAAACTCGACAAAGTGTAGATGGTCTCCCCATGATCCTCCAAAATCTAGCATGCAAGCTCGTAACAAATCTTCTAAGACTTTTGTAACATCCCCTATCTTGAGCCCCGAAGCTATGTGCTACAGATGCTGCAGTCATCCATAATATTAACTTCCAGTGACAAAATATGGTAATGTTAATGGTATCCATAATATCAGAAGCACATGAATATAAAATAAAAACATCACAGATTAAAACCACTTTTCTGATTACATTTCAAAGCAATATTTCATATTCAATTTACATAATCCTATAATCAATCCCCAGGTTTGATCAAATAGAATTATTACAAAATATGCCAAGAGAGACATATGAAGATGCCTCATTGGATAATCAGAGTACTAAATAGACACAAAAGTTTTAACACATCACAGTGGAAATAATACTAAATAGCAATTACTAAACAACTAGCTTTGTTTACTGCACATCTCCGGAAGCTTTATTCGCCCACCTACTAAACCTGTAAAACCCTGACTCTCAATCTACTCAAATTAATTTAGACCACCTGAGAGTTTAAGGGGAAAAACATAAACTTCGAGTCAGACATAAAGCCTGGTGTGAATAATGTTATTACATCTCAGTTTACTGATATTAAGTGAGACCACACCACTTAGCGGATAGGGTTTCCCCTCACTAATACCATTTAAAACATATATTTTTGCAAATCAAAATCCTGCAACCAAACTGGTAAATCAAACTGATTATAAAAATAATAGCAATATCATATATACTTAAAATCAGGTAATAAATGGACTGTCTGTCCGAAAAATATAGTTTTGTTTGGCTAACTACTAACCATTGGCTAACTCAGGCCTACTAGACAAAATAAATAAATAGTCTAAACCTGTTAGGCAAATTTCTAGGTGCTCTGTCCTTAACATACTTGTCCAAGGGTCACTTGATCCTAATGGTTTTACGGGATTACCAATAACTTATCCTCATTTTGTGTATATATATTCCCTTCTGTGTGTAATCCACCATTTAAGTCTTACCTATGAGTAAGCCCTACACACTGGAATTTAGGACTAAATTAGCTAGGGGCTATACCTAATGTATAGGGTGCAACCTTATATCAGTCCCATCTGGTATTCTAATATCTGAATCATATACTTAGGTTTAACTACGTTTTTAAATTTTCCTTGAAAACCTTTTCAAATTGATTTAACCCTTTAAATCATACTTAAACAATGAAAATATACTCCTGCTTTTCTCAAAGCTATTTGCGATGCTATATATACTTTACTCAAAACAATGTTGATGAAATATATAGAGGGTTGCCTATCCCTCCAAAGTAAGTTAAAACCCTTTTTAACATAAAAACTATTAGGCCATAAAGCCAAGGTAAACCTTTTGAAACCTTTGTTTAAAAACTTTAAACAACCCTTCCAAAACCATTGAAAGTACCCCTTTTGAAACATATTAACTACCCTACTTTGAAACACTAGGCCGAAAGGCCAAAACATACCTTTCGAAACCTTTATAAATCCTTTCGAAATCATTAAAGGTATCCCTTAGAAACCTTTTTAAACCTTAGACATCCTCTTCTCAAAACACTATAAAACTTGCCTTTCAAAAACAATTAGAAACCTTCCATTTAAAACACTTTAAGTACCTTTCGAAACTATTGGGGAACCTCCCCTTCAAAACCTTTGTTTAAACCTTTCGAAAGCATCGGGTTCAAGTAAAAGCTTGTGGAACATAGTTTATCTTTCAATTATAACCATTCTATTCAAAACCTATGGGTTTATCTTTCAATAGAACAAAGGGTCCTATATTAACTAAGTCGAAAGCACTCTTTCGAAAGCGATTTCCTAAGTAAAAGAAAGTGGCAGGTTTCAAAACCAACCCTTTCGAAAGCATTGGAGAAGCAGCTCTTATTTTAAAAGCGAACGCACCTCATCGAAACCATGTTTAAAGGCAACGGTCTCAACTGGGTCGAAAGGTAGAATTGCGGCAACGTAAATTTCGACCCTGTCGAAAGAAGATTTAAATCAAAAGGCAATCTCTTTCGAAAGCTATTTTTAAACACTTTCGAAAGCATTCTTTTAAAAGCAAGCAAGCTACATTTCCTTTTGAAACCAAAATGAGGTCTCGACCCCTTCGAAAGCACTATTTCGACCTTATGCCTTTCGTCTAACTCCAATTCACTACATACCAAGGCATTGATACCATGTGAATTTGTTTCGACTTGGACGAAGACGGAAGCAGGAATTCGAAAGCTTGCTGCCAATAGTGGCAAAACCGCAAACAATTACAAAAACTATTTTCTTTCTTTATAAAGTAATTTCTTTCTAACTAACTTGCCTATTTGTCATAATATAATTGGTTGCCAATTTATTTTCCAAAATCTTTTCTAAAAGTGCTGCCGAATTCAGTAATTATTTATTTAAAACATTTACCAAATCACTCCTTCTCCTATTTTAAATATATAAAACATTTAAATCTCATACCTTAAATAATTTTATATACTTGATAAAACACTTAGGAAAATTCTCCAAAAATTCCAAATTATCACCTTTAATATGTTTTCTAACATATTTAAATTTCTGACCCAATGCTAACATATAATAGCCGTAATTAATTTATACCCAAAATAACCATTTTCTTCACTAGAAAATTCATAATAAATCCAAAATATTCAGAAAATTATGAAACTTGAAACTCATCTCTAAAATAATATTTCTAACCTCATATCAAAAATGAAAGTCATTTGGATGTCATTTAATAAGTTTTCCAAATCAATTCTTATCATAAAATCTATATGAAATAGCCTAAATCATCAACAAGCATATATATATACATGCATACATACATATATATATATATATCCATTTAAACAATCAAAACAGGGCAAAACATTTGCATAATAAATTCAGATCTCAATATAGCAACCGAAAATCATAAAATATGAGATGTAATCTACTATTCACTTTTAGCTTGTGGTTAAGGAGTTGAGATTTGACCATGAATGAATTTGATTAAGCGTTTTCCTCTTGATTCTTGCTTATCTTCCTCTTAGTTCTTCTAATGGTGGATGGCCTCTTCTAAGATTTGTTTTAGTTTGTGAACATGTAAAATGAGAGTGGTATGAGGGTTTAGGGTATAAGAATATGACTTATTCCTATTTTGTCCTTATCTGATTTCCCTTACTATTTCATTTTACTTCCATTTAGTTCATTGTTTAACTAGGCACGGCTACCATCTAGACATAGAAATCTCAATTCTCTTAACCATTAAAATTATTTCATTTAATTTAACTAATTAAATGTCCTAAATAATTTTAATCAAAATTAGGGTCATTATAGACTCTCCTCCTTAAAGAATTTCATTCTCGAAATTATGGTAAGGTACTCATCAAAATCAATCATAAAGGTAAAACAAACCATGAAACAAGTCAGGATAAGCGTCTCTAATCCAGCTCTTAGTTTCCTAAGTAAAGTCTCTCTCGTCGTCAGTCCACTGGACTTTAACTAATCTGACTGTCTTTTTCCTTAACCTCTTCTCATCTCTCGCGACTATACGAACTGGCTTCCTATCTATAGTCAAATTCATTTCCACTAATAAATCCTCTAACATAGTAGGTGCTATAGTAGTCTCCGAACCTTGAATACACTTCCTTAGATGAGAAATATGAAAAACATCATGGATCCTATCAAACTATTTGGTAACTAGACCCTATATGCAAGTTTCCCTATCCTTTCTACAATAGAAAATGATCCAACGAACCTAGATGCTAATTTCCCTGATTTCCCAAATCGAATTACACCTTTCATTGATGATACCTTGATGAAAACACGATCTCCAACTGAGAACTCTAAATCTTTCTGTCTTCTATCTGCATAGCTCTTCTGCCTAGACTGAGCTTCTTTCATTCTTGCTTTAAAGAACTCAATCTTTTTTGCAACTTCCCTAACCAAATCTGGACCAAGAACTTACCTATCTCCGGTCTCTAACCAACAAATTAGAGATATGCATGGCCTTCCATACAACGCTTCAAACGGTGCCATCCCTATAGTAGCTTGATAACTGTTGTTATACGAAAATTTGACTAAATGTAGATGGTCTTCCCATGATACCCCAAAATTTAGCACACAAGCTCGTAACAAATCTTCTAAGACTTTGTTAATCCTTTCTGTTTGCCCATCTGTCTACGAATGGTAAGTGGTACTCATCTTGAGGTTAGTATCCAAAGTCTCCTGTAGACTCTTCCATAACTCGCTAGTGAATAAGGAAGCTCTATCACTTACTATGCTACTAGGAATTCCATGCAGTTTAACTATATTCTTCATAAACAACTTAGCTAAAACAGTTGTCATTCCTTTTGATTTGACTAGAATGAAATGGTCACTCTTGGTCAACTTGTGCACTATGACCCATATACTTTCATTTCCTCTATTCGACCTTGGCAACCCGTTTATAAAATTCATTGAGATAGAATCCCATTTCTATACTGGAACATATAAAGGTTGAAGTAACCAACTTGGTTTCTAATGTTCGGCTTTTACCTGCTGACAGTTTAAACACTACTTCACCCAAAAGCCTACATCTCTCTTCATACCTTCCCAAAAGAAACTTCTTCATATCCTGATACATCTTAGTTCCTCTCGAATGAATCATAAACTTGGATCGATGACATTCTCCAAGAACTTCTTTCTTTAAGTCCCCAATATTCGGAACACACAACCATCCCTTTTGGTCAAGACTAAAACCCTTTAGATCATCGATCTCAGTTCCAATCTCAAGCCTTCTAATCCTCTCGACTAACATTGGATCCTCTTTCTGGCTAGAAGCAATCTTTTCGATCATCACCGGTCAAACTTCTAAGCATGACAACATAACAGTTTCCTTACTAGTTCTAGCTTTGAATCTCCACTATACTCTGCATGTCGTCAACGCTTTAAAATATTTCCACTCAGTTATCATTGTTAACACTGCATTATGATGTTTTATGCTAAGTGCATCCGCAACCTTGTTGCCTTTTCCTGGTGTGTACTCAATACTAAAATCATAAGCGGCTAAAAACTCTAACCACCTATATTGTCTCATATTCAACTCCTTCTGAGAAAATAAATACTTCAGTGAGTTATGATCCGTATACAGCTCAAATCTCACTCCCATAAGGTAATGTCTCCTCACTTTCAATGCAAATATTACCGTAGCTAATTTCAAATCATGTGTTGGATATCTAACTTCATGCAAGTCTAAGCTGTCGAGATGCATAGACAATCACTTTACCCCTCTGCATTAACACGGCTCCTAATCTTGTTCCACATGCATCTATATATACCACTAAATCCTGATTCCCTTTTGGAACAACTAACACAGGCGCATTAGCCAATAATTTTTTCAGCTTCTGGAATGCCTCCTTACACTTATCGGTCCAAATGAACTTCACATCTGTTAACCCGCCTTTTGGCAAGGCTGTAGGCAGGCGGATTTAACCAAGTCAACTTCACGATTATCGAGGCAGGAACATGATGGATTCAGTTTAAAAGGATGAAGTTCACCTGGATATGTCGTTCGGTCGAGAAATCGAGAAGTTTCATGGCTCGGTCTGGATGCTCTGGATCGCTCGGCATTGAGGTGACAACAAGGTGGCTCAGCATCGAACCTAGCTCGGCATTGGACATCGCTCGGCATCAAACCTCGCTCGGCATCGGACCTCGTTCGGCATTTGTGGTTCGGCCTGGGGGTCACAGGCCGTTCGGCATTGGTGGCCATTCGGTCTAGGAGGAATAAGTCGTTTGGCATCAAGGAGGAATAAGTCGTTCGGCATTGGTGGTCGTTCGGCATCAAGGAGGAATGGGTCGTTCAGCATCAAGGAGGAATGGGTCGTTCGGCATTGTTGGTCGTTAGGCCTGGAAGGAATAGGTCGTTTGGCATTGGTGGTCGTTCGGTCTAGGAGGAATAGGTCGTTCAGCATCAAGGAGGAATAAGTCATTTGGCATTGGTAGTCGTTCGGCATTAAGGAGGAATGGGTCGTTCGACATCAAGGAGGAATGGGTCATTCAACATTGTTGGTCGTTAGGCCTGGAAGGAATAAGTCGTTCGACATTGGTGGTCGTTCGGCATCAGGGAGTACTTCGGTTCGGCATATGGGTGAGTGTTACTTCAACTTGAGTTCGGCCTAGGCTATAGGTCATGTTACTTCGAGTCACTGAGCATTTCACTTTGGGTCATTACCATGGTTACTTCGGGATGACTGATGGAGGACTTGGGATCGGTCGAGGTGAAGGGTGTGAGCTCGGCCAAGGTCTTAGTGGGCCCAGGCTACTCAAGAAGCTCCGCAACTTCCTGGATTTGTCTATAAATACAACATGTAGGGCTTCATAAAAGAGGATCTTCTTTCTGCTCTTTGGTTTTCTCTTTTCTAAGGCTACTCTGCCATTTTTGTAACTGTAATCGATTATTACAGCAATAAAAAGGAAACTTCTAAGTGGACGTAGGCCAGAGTTAGCCGAACCACTATAAATTCTTTTGTTCTTTACTGCTTTCATTTTAATTTTTACTGTTCTTCACATTATTACTCTCGACATATATTCTGTCTGTAAGCCGTGACTGGTATTTGGTGCTTTCAACTGGATTTGAGTGTTAGTGACCAATTTTGGTGCTTACATTTTGGTGCTTTCACTAAGAAGGCAAGCACTCAGGAATTTTGGAGCTAGGAACTTGGATTCTAGGAAGCAATGGCTAGGCCATCGGCAAGGAAGCAAGTGATGGAAAGAAGTCAGCATGAAGGAAGTCAAGAGGCTTCCTTTGGAGCTAACCAGGCCTTAATCTATATTACTTGAGACGAGATGGAGAAAATGCTGAAAAGGCAGGAGGACATGATACAGAACCTACTTCGACAGGTTGGACAAGTCAGAACACAAAGTCAAGGGAATGGACCAACCACGGCTGTTGGCAATGCAGAACCAGGAACCGGAGCTGTAGAAATTTCTGGAGGTCAAAACCAGAACCAGACTGGAGAGGTTGGAGGAAATCAGCCAAGGTCTGGGGGCAGACCTTCAAGATTGGATACTGGAAGAGCGGTGAATGAAGCTCAGCAAGCAGGGACCAACATGATCGTAAATGACCGACATGAAGAGTACTACCCGGAGTACCCCCTAGGACATGAGGGGCAAGGTAGAGATGCAAACAAGGGACTACCCCCGGATGGAGACGAATTGATGGTTGGATTAATAAGAAGGATTATAAGAGGAGGACTGCCGAGTAGTGGCTTGGAGGAGGTCAATCGAAATCCGTTCACTTTGGAAATCAGGAATGCAAGGAACCCTCCAGAATTCAAACTGCCAACACTAGAGTCCTATGATGGAAAATCAGATCCAACTATGCATGTAACCAGATACATCAGACATATGGAAGTGCTGGGGGGCATCTAAGGAGGTGATGGCAAGATGTTTCCCTTTATACTTGATGGATTTGGCTGCGCTTTGGTTTAAGCAGCTAGAGAACGGATCGATCAGGACATGGGGCGAGCTAGTGGAACGCTTCACGAGACAGTTTAGGGTCCATGTGATGTGACCCAAGAGTGTAATGACACTGGCATCGATGAAGCAGAGGTCAGGAGAGTCCGTGAGAGGTTTTCTTATGCGATTTAATGCAGCTGTGGCCTTGGTAGATCGCCCGGATCCATCAATGATTTTGATGGCGGTGGTAGCAGGGATTGCGGAAGGCACAGAACTTAAGGATTCATTAGCATGGGATCCACCATAGGATCTTGGAGAATTCTATCATGAGGCTGAGAGATTCATTCGGCTGGAAGATTCACGCGCCGAGAAGTAGGAAATAAATGTCGTGCAAGGCGAAGGAACCTCAAAGGAACTATCTGGAATAGACAAAGGAAAGCGAAAGCAGGATGATGTTGGAACCTGCCTTCTTCAATTTTAATGTGACAACTATATATTTCAAACTATATACTATGATGTCAAATATTCTTGTAGGAATCTACAAAGAAAAGCTATTATCATATCGTCAACAAACTAAGCTCAAGCTCTCTAGTATACTGATTATTATTTCCGGTTAGATATTTTTGTACAATCTCTGATATGATGATAACAACACACACACACATAAATAGTTTTTTGAAAAAACATGTTCTACAAATATAAAATATCTTTAACTATTTAAAGATATAAAAGTATTTTCAAAAAATATAAATATCTCAAGTTCAGAATCACTAAAATAAGGAAGAGGAACAAATCAGTACAAGTTCAGACGTCTGAACCTTTATTTAGCCGTCAGTCATCAATGAAAGACGTCTAATAATAAATTTAAGACGTCTGTACTCCCTGTATTGCTATTTTCAATTTTAACTTAATACAGACGTCTAAATAATTCAATACAGACATCTATCATAAACGACAGACGTCTGAATTAAATAACAGACGTCTGTATTCACTGAAATTTGTTTCTTCTGCCTGTTTGACTTTTTAAACTTACTTAGCCATCTGACTATTTTTCTCAAACATCTGAACTTGACGAACTGAAGCATCTCTTCATGAAAATTCAAAATGTTGAAGAGTTGTCTTCTTCACCAAGAGTTGCACTCCTTCTAATAGTTGCAACTATTGAATTAAAATTATTCAATACTATAAATAGAGATGAAAATCCACTATTTCAATTACCAATTCTTTCTATCTATTCTTGCTTTATATTAGTATAATCTCAAGTGATTTTCAAATCTCTACTTCCTACAATTGAACATTCAAATCATCATATCAAGAAGATTATAGGAAGGGTCTACTATATTGACTATATTCGTGTTACTCAAGAACACACATGTCAAGAAACAATCTATAAATTGTATTTGAAGTCCTATTCGGTTGCTTAGGCGAAAAAGTCATGTTCGGTTGCTCAGGCGGTGTAATACCTGTTCCTCCGGGTTAAGTGAGGGTTATTCGAGGAATTCTAGAAGGAGTCTAGGACTGGACGTAGAACGAGAAGTTTGAACCAGTATAAAAATCCCCGGTGTCATTTTTATTACTGCTATTTACTATTATTTATAATTCCGCACTTGCTAAACTAGTTCTACTATATATTATCGATCCATATACACTTTCATTTGGTATCGGAGCAAGGTCATCACATAACTATAACACAGTTATCTGATATTTAAATAATATGGACAATAACACTAGCAACAGTTTTACTGAGGGACAAGCCACTACACGACCACCATTGTTTAACGGATTAAATTATAGTTATTGGTCAGCTAGAATGAGAATTTTTATGCAAGCTAGTGGATTTGAAACCTGGAATATCATTCAAACTGAATATACTATTCCTACTACAGAGTATGCTGCATGGTCTAATACACAAAAACTAGATGCTACTGCAAACGCAAAAGCAATGAACATGTTATTTTGCACGTTAGACAAAAATGAATTCAATCGAGTCAATATTTGTAAAACTGGATATGAAATTTGGAATACACTTAAGGTTACACATGAAGGAACGAATAAAGTAAAATAAAGCAAGATTTCTATGATTAAAAACCAATTTCAAAATTTTAAAATGAAGCAAGGAGAAAGTATTAGTGAAATGTACTCTAGATTCCAGGATATCTATCATTCACTATTAGCTTTAGAAGTTACTTAAACTCAACCTGATATTGTTTCAAAAATCCTTAACTCTTTGACTGATGAATGGGAACGAAAAGTCTTAGCTATCGAGGAAGCTAATGATATTTCAACCATAAAAACAGAAGAGTTAACAGGAAATCTAATGTCCTATGAAGTAAATTTACAGGCACGACGAGCACAAGCACAAAACAAGAAAACTATCGCTTTTCAAGCAGAAAAGAAGACTCTGAATCAGAAGACGATATGGCATTTATAGCTAAGAATTTCAAAAAAAAATTGAAATTCAAAAAGAGTAATAAATTTGGAAATAATAAGGGTTTCAATAAGCCATCAAGCTCATCTCTTGAATGCTACGAATGTCACAAGAAGGGCCACATAAAGAAAGATTGTCCTGATCGAAAGAAAGAAAATAATCTCAAAAAGGACAAATATAAAAAGAAGCAAGCCTTCTTAGTTACATGGGATGATACGGAATCTTCTTCGTCAGACAGTGATATTGACAGTGATTCAGAACAAGCCAACATTTGTTTTATGGCAACAAATGATGATGTAAGTGATCTAACTTTTGACGATTTAATAGAAATAAACTCTGAATTGTTAGATAAACTTAGAACCCTAAAGAGTAAATATAAAGATGCTTTAGGAAAATTAAATAGAACTGAAATAGAAACTGACATGTTAAAAGATGAAAAGAAAATATTAGAAGAAGAGTTAGTAAAATCTCAATAATCTTATGTTAATATAACATCTCAATTCACTAATTTAAGCATTGAAATAGAAAGACAGAAATTTTAGAATGTTAAATTAGCAAAAGAGAATTATGATTTAAACTCTAATATTAAAACACTTGATATAGAAGTATCACATCTTAAAACAAAACTGGAAAATATTTCTAAAAATGTTTCTAAATTTAACAGTGGAAGAGAGAATCTCTCTAAAATAATTGAGAATTCTCAAACCTGTTCAAATAAAAAGGGGTTAGGATATAAAAAACCGATACAAAAGCATTCTAAAAATAATGGTTCATTATATACTAATTTTAAGAAAAAGGAATCTATATCTGCTCAAAATTCTTCTTCAAAAGTTGTTCATCCAAAATAAATTATGATTTGGGTTCCAAAGACTAATAATAATTTGATTAGGAATAACTACATTAAATCATTCATTAATTCTGTACATAAGAATGAAAATTTTATTTTTAAAGGGAACTCTAAACCCAACTGGGTTTGGCTTCCTAAGATTTAACCCTTAGGACCCTAACAGAGGAAGTGGGTACCAATAGAATTTCAATATTTTTTGCAGGTACCGATTAAGAAAAGAGGAAAATGGATTCTAGACAGTGGTTGCTCAAAACACATGACAGGCGACAAAAATATGTTAACAAACATTATCTACTCAGATGGAGGATCTATCACTTTTGGAGATAATTCCAAAGGTTACATCACCAGCAAAGGCGATGTGAGCAATGACGGTACATCTAATTTACCTCTTATTACAAATGTTTTATTAGTTAAAAATTTAAAACACAACTTACTAAGTATTAGTCAATTATGTGATAAAGGTTTTAACATAGTATTTTCTGAAAATAAATGCAATATTTTTTATCATAACAAAAATCTTATTTTCGAAGGAGTTAGAGATCGTAATATTTATATTCTGAATATGAAAATAAATCATAATACAAATATGTGCTTATTAGTCAAAGAAAATGATCCTTGGCTATGGCATAAAAGATTTTGTCATATAAATTTCAAAGCTATTAATAAATTATCCAAAAACAATTTAGTAAAAGGTTTACCTAAAATGAATTTTAAAGTAAATAGCATTTGTGATGCTTGTCAACTAGGAAAACTAACTAAATCTTCTTTTAAATCTAAGAAGATCATCTCAACTTTACAACCTCTTGATTTGTTACATCTTGACTTATTTGGACCAACTCAGACTCAATCTATTAATCACAATAGATATGTTTTTGTAATAGTTGATGACTTCTCTAGATATACATGGACCTTATTTATGAAAAACAAAAGTGATATATTTGAAAATTTCAAAATCTTTGCTAAACGAATTCAAAATATTAAAAATCTAAAAATTAAAAACATTAGAAGTGATCATGGAGGTGAATTTGAAATTGAAATGTTTGAGAAATTTTGTAATAAGAAAGGAATATTTCATAACTTTTCATTTCCAAGAACTCCACAACAAAATGGAGTTGTTAAACATAAAAATAAAACACTTCAAGAATGTGCTAGGACTTTATTGAATGGAACCACTCTTCCAAAACAATTTTGGGCAGAAGCCGTTGCTACTGCTTGTTATGTCCTAAATCGTGTCTCTATTCGACCTTTAACTAAACATGCTCCATATGAACTTTTCAACGGTAGAAAACCTAATATATCTTACTTTAAAGTTTTTGGTTCGAAATGTTTTGCTTTAAATACGAAAGATCAACTAGGAAAATTTGATCCAAAATCAGATGAATGTATATTCATCGGATATTCAGAACGAAGCAAAGCATATAGAATCTATAATAAAAGAACTAAAATAATTGAAGAAACACTTCATGTATCATTTGATGAAAATTTCAAAATTAACACAAATGATGATGAAGATATTATAATTAATTCTAATTCAAATAATGACATCAATATACCTGAAAACACTTCTTCTGAAAATCAAATTGAAAAGGAATTAAAATCTCCACCGAGAATTTTAAAAGATCATCCAATTCAAAATATAATAGGAGAAATTGATGAAAGAGTTAAAACACGTAATCAACTAAATCAAATGGGTCATATAGCTTTTCTTTCTAATATAGAACCTAAAAATATTAAAGAAGCCTCAACTGATGATTATTGGATTATTGCTATGCAAGAAGAACTAAATCAATTCGAAAGAAATGACGTTTGGGATTTAGTTCCAAGGCCTAATGATCAATTAGTTATTGGTACTAAACGGGTTTTTAAAAATAAAGCTGATGAAAATGGAAATATCACTAGAAATAAAGCTAGATTAGTTGCACAAGGTTATAATCAGGAAGAAGGAATTGACTATGAAGAAACGTTTGCTCCTGTCGCTAGATTAGAAGCAATACGAATATTACTGGCCTATGCTTACTTTCATGATTTTAAACTATATCAAATGGATGTTAAAAGTGCATTTTTATATGGTTTTATTAAAGAAAACGTTTATGTTGAACAACCTCCCCTGTTTATACACGAACAATTTCCAAACCATGTTTATAAACTTAAAAAAGCTTTATACGGTTTAAAACAAGCACCTCGTGCTTGGTATGATCGTTTAAAAAGTTATTTAATCGACTCTGGTTTTGAAATTGGAAAGGTTGATCAAACTCTTTTTATTAAGAAAAAGAAACTTGATATATTAATTGTTCAAATTTATGTGGATGACATTATTTTTGGGTCAACCAATGATAAATTATGTCAAGAATTTTCTAAAATATTGACAAATGAATTTGAGATGTCTCACATGGGAGAATTAACATATTTTCTTGGACTACAAATTAAACAAGTTAATAATGGCATTTTCATAAATCAAGAAAAATATTGTAATAATTTAATTAAACGTTTTGGTATGGAAAATACTTCTGCCAAACCAACTCCTATGAGTACAACCATACATCTTGAAAAAGATGAAAACGGCAAGAGTGTAGACCAAAAATTATATCGTAGTATGATTGGATCATTATTACATTTAACCGCTAGTAGACCCGATATAATGATGAGTGTTTGTTTGTGTGCACGTTTTCAAGCAGATCCTAAAGAATCACACATTAGAGCAGTGAAACGTATTTTACGTTACCTCAACAAAACCAAAGATTTTGGACTATTCTATCCAAAAGAATGTCCTTTTGAATTAGTATCATATAGTGATGCTGATTTTGGAGGAAGTCGGACAGATAGAAAAAGTACTAGTGGGACTTGTCACTTCATTGGACGGTCTCTAGTATCTTGGTTTAGTAAGAAACAAAATTGCATATCACTTTCTACTTGTGAAGCAGAATATATATCTGCAGCTTTGGCATGTGCTCAAGTAATCTATATGCAACAAACTCTTCAAGTTTTTGGTTTTAACTTATCTAAATCAACAATTTTTTGTGATAATTCTAGTGCTATAAACTTATCAAAAAATCCTGTAAATCATTCACGAACAAAACATATTGATATTCGTCATCATTTTCTTCGTGATAATATTGAAAAGGATATAATCAATCTAGAATTCGTATCTTCGGAAAATCAATTGGCAGATATTTTTACCAAACCATTAAATGAAAACACTTTTGTAAAATTGAGACGAGAACTTGGAATCATCTCATTCAAAAATTTATAAAGTTTTCTTCAGCTTATTTCAGTTTTATTATTTAAAGGTCAATATAAACTTGGTTTTTGTCCTCACATTTTCTTCTGGTTAAAATTAAATTATTCTACATTTAATCTTAATTATTCATTGTTTAGCTTTCAGTTTTATATATAATTACTTTCATTCAGAAGAAAACTTTCATTCAGCTTATTTCAAATAAAAAGGTGAAAGAAAAAAATCAATCATGTTTTTTAATTTTGCATTTTTCATCTACACCATGGCCAGTTCATCTTCAGATGAGCTTTCCTCTCATTATTCATCTGGATATTCTTCAATTGACTTTGAAACTCCAAGTTCAGGGTCTTCCGAACTTCCAACTCCAACTCCTGCCTATATTCCGATATGTCCACTACAAAGTCATCATACGGGATATACGCTAGAAAATAAACGCACGCGAAGAAATTTATTTCCATCCCCAACTACTAAAGAAAAGATAGATGACTTACATCACTATCAGAGGAAAACACTTAATCTTCAGCGTGAAATGTATTTTGAGCAAAAGAGTCATGGTAGAAGACTTAGTTTTCTTGAACGTTGTGCTGCAAAAATATGTGGTTCATCTCCGATCAACACAAATGCACATATTCATTCACCTCAACGTCCTCATGTTTCTCCAAATTCTTGGGAGCGTCAACCTCAGTGGTCACCAAATAAACCATTTGACGATAACAATCAATTTGAATTATATAATGAAAAGTCTCCGAAATCTCCAAAAACTCCAAAGACTTCAAAATAAAGTATATATACATATCTTTATATATATATGAGATTTATGATTGTTCATTTTTTTATGTATGTCTTTTAAAATTATATATATATATGGTTATTCTTACATATTACATAACTTAAAAAGGTTGAAATACAAAAAATCAGCCGAACAGACGTCTAATAGTTATTAACAGACGTCTGAGTTTAGTACAAAATGTTTCAAATTCTCTGGTTCTTATTTAGCCGTCTAAACATTATACTACAGACGTCTGTCTTCAAATATAGATGTCTGCAACAAAAATTTAGACGTCTGAATTTAGTTCAAAATGTTTTTTACTCTCTGTTTCAAATTTAGACCTCTGAGCCGTCTGAACAAAACATTTCAGACGTCTGTCATCATATTTAGCCGTCTATTATAAATTTGAGACATCTAACTCTATTGATTTTTTCAAACTATTTTTAATTTCTACAGAACATCAGACGTCTAAGCATTTTTCAGACGTCTGAAACAATGTTGAAATCAAAAACATATAAGTCAAAACTAACCACCCCCTTCTTCTCACGTCTATCCATTTCGACAATTCTCAAATTCAAATCAAAACCCTAGCTCTCTCAAAAAAAATGCCGCCTAAAACAAAATCCGAAACAAAAAAGGAGAATCTTCTCATCCATCTCCTCACGTTCTTCCAACTGATGATCAAATCGAAGCTTGGCTTTATCATGAACCCAGGAGTATGGCTCGATACAAATATCTCTCTTCTCTGTCTTCATTTCATGGTATATTCCATGACCTCGATCATTTTCCTACTTATAGAATTAAGTTATTTACTGATAGGTCTAACATCACCAGTCTCATTGACTACAAAGACAATCAAGTAAATATATGTAGGCTTAGTGTTCTATTATTTCTAGCCAATGTCAATAATCCCAAAATTAGGCTTCATAGAGAAAAAGGAACGCTATGGACAAGCGTATTTGGAAATATCCTGAAAATAACTCCGGATGATATTGCACGAATTTTGAAATGTACCAACGACGAGATAGAATTGGAAGATTTGAAGTTAGAAGGTGATGATCTTAATCAAATAGAATATCATCTTTTCGAACCCGGACAGTCTAAAGATAGGTCGAATCATCTTCGTCCACGACCGAGATTGTTACTACGAATGCTAATTAAAACTATTTTTCCCCGGCAAGGAAGCCACAAAATTATTTATGATCATGAAGATAAAGCACTTCAAACAATCTTTGGAAATCAGCAGATTAATTGGGCTCAATATTTTTATGATGAGTTTCGTACTTATCATGATTCTAAAAAGAGATCACTTATCTATGCTCCTTACATTACCTAGATACTCGCTGATGTTTCCATTCAAAGTCCGTCTATTGAATTTGAAAAGATTAAAGTGTCCAATATTCGATTTTTTAGCCTTATGGGATTACCGGAATCCCCTCCGGTATATCTAACCTACCCTGATTATAAAGCACAACAACTAGCACTTCAAAAACAAAAAGGAAAAACTAAAATGGATACCTCTGGTCCCGATGGAGAAGAACCAAATATTGGAGATGAGGGAGATAATGGAGATGAAGATGAAAATGAAGATGAGGATGACGAAGCCATAGAACAAACTTTTATCCAAAGTTCAATTCAAGAAAACTCCGATATTGAACAAATTTCTGGAAATTTAAAAAGCTATACCAAAAGTGAGAAGCTCAAATCCGATATCATCATTTCTAAAAATCAAAAGAAGCTTTCTCATCAAATTGCCCAAGGCTTTTCATCCATAAACTCTAGATTCTACAATCTCGATACCAAAGTAGAAGAAAATGCAAGAGAGATGAAGAATGTTAAGACTATTCTTCGACGTATGTGGAAGAACTCTTATGGATCTTCACCTCCTCCCTCTCCAACATGGGGAGACTCTTAGACAAGATACTTCTCTTTGGCTTGTCTACTCTCTACTTTGTTTTGTGCATTTCAAGTATGGTCTGTAATTTTTAAAACCTCGTTTTGGTGTGTTGTTTACATACTTTTGTCACTTTTGTCACTTCTAACTTGTCATTTGTTGCTCTTTATGTGACTTGTTCTATAAGTAATTTATTCTTATGTTCTGTATCTTTTTGTATAAATATGTATTTCTGTCCTATATCACTGTTTCTCTTTGTTTAGTATATTAAGATGTGGAACCTGTTCAAAAATGTGTTTTATCATCACATTTCTAAACCCCTTACAAATTTCTTTTTGTTAATGACAAAGGGGGAGAAATATTAATCGTTCTGCTATATAATATGGTCATGTTGACAGGGGAGCAAAAGGTATGGTTTATACTAACCGTTGAATTATATAGTTGTCATCATCAAAAAGGGGGTGAATGTTGGAACCTGCCTTAAATTTTAATGTGACAACTATATATTTCAAACTATATACTATGATGTCAAATATTCTTGCAGGAATCTACAAAGAAAAGCTATTATCATATCGTCAACAAACTAAGCTCAAGCTCTCTAGTATACTGATTATTATTTCCGGTTAGATATTTTTATACAATCTCTGATATGATGATAACAACACACACACACACACACAAATAGTTTTTTGAAAAAACATGTTCTACAAATATAAAATATCTTTAACTATTTAAAGATATAAAAGTATTTTCAAAAAATATAAATATCTCAAGTTCAGAATCACTAAAATAAGGAAGAGGAACAAATCAGTACAAGTTCAGACATCTGAATCTTTATTTAGCCATCTGTCATCAATAACAGACGTCTGATAATAAATTTAAGACGTATGTACTCCATGTATTGCTATTTTCTATTTTAACTTAACATAGACGTCTAAATAATTCAATACAGACATCTGTCATAAACGACAGACGTCTGAATTAAATAACAGACGTCTGTATTCACTGAAATTTGTTTCTTCTGCCTGTTTGACTTTTTAAACTTACTTAGCCATTTGACTATTTTTCTCAGACATCTGAACTTGACGAACTGAAGCATCTCTTTAGGAAAATTCAAAATGTTGAAGAGTTGTCTTCTTCACCAAGAGTTGCACTCCTTCTAATGGTTGCAACTATTGAATTAAAATTATTCAATACTATAAATAGAGATGAAAATCCACTATTTCAATTACCAATTCTTTCTATCTATTCTTGCTTTATATTATTATAATCTCAAGTGATTTTCAAATCTCTACTTCCTACAATTGAACATTCAAATCATCATATCAAGAAGATTATAGGAAGGGTGTACTATATTGACTATATTCGTGTTACTCAAGAACACACAAGTCAAGAAACAATTTATAAATTGTATTTGAAGTCCTATTCGGTTGCTTAGGCGGAAAAGTCATGTTCGGTTGCTCAGGCGGTGTAATACATGTCCCTTCGGGTTAAGTGAGGGTTATTCGAGGAATTCCAGAAGGAGTCTGGGACTGGACGTAGAACGAGAAGTTCGAACCAGTATAAAAATCCCTGGTGTCATTTTTATTACTGCTATTTACTATTATTTATAATTCCGCACTTGCTAAACTAGTTCTACTATATATTATCGATCCATATACACTTTCAGATGATAGATACGATGGTCCTGTCAAACGGAAGAAATTCCGAGAACCCAGATTCAAACAATACGTTGACTTGACAGCAAACCTGGAACGGATTTACATGGAGACTCGAGGGCAGCTCCCCTATCGAAAATCACCCAGGAGAGATCCCACGGAACGGGAACGTAGAAGTGGAAAGTACTGCCTATTCCATGAGCTGGAAGGGCATGCTACTGATGAGTTCCGCCATTTGAAGGATGAGGTGGAAGAGAATGTTAGAAGTGGTAGATTGCCACAATACGTGAGAAATCGGACAGCGGCCGTAGGACTTGAGCAACTACCGCTTGCACCCAACAGAACTAATCCTGGATCGGGATCATGACTCGTCATCAATTGATCGTGATGGCACGGGCCAAGTTCAGGACTTGAACTTTGGTCGATTACCTAAAATTCTTAGGTTTGATTCAAAATAAAACGGCTATTCCACTTACACATGTAAGGGAACCAAAGAGATCCCCGGGCATGCTCTGAGATGGTAATAGACCGCTCAACCCAAAGTGGCAGTATCTAGATTTTTCCTTTGTTTGTGATTGAACACTTGAAAATTTAAATTAATAAATGAACTTGAATTTCATAAAATAAACCTTTGACCGGAGAGTTAAAAGATGAATATTGGAAGTCAATTTGAAATTAATCACTTTATGACCCTACCCGGAGAGACAGGGTCCGGAGTGCAAGAAGTGAGTTGCTTCGCCGGAGAGCGACAGGATCAACTCACTTAACGTCGTTCCCCATTTCACCGGTGAGTGATTGGATCGGGTTTCGATAAGAGCCCGAAGTGGCTGTAATCGGCCTAGGATTTAGGCCATGACATCGTTTAATGTTCAGGGACACTGAACCGGAGTGTAGGGAGTGACGCTGCTTCGCTGGAGAGCAATAGGATCGGCTCACTCAACGCTGTTTCCCCTTCACCGGAGAGTGACAGGATGGGATCCAGTAAGAGCCCGGAGAGGCTGACATCGGTCCAGGAGGATCATGACATCGCTTAAAGTTCAAGGACATTGAACCAGAGTGCAGGGAGTGACGCTGCTTCGTCGGAGAGCGACAGGATCGGCTCACTCAACGATGTTTCCCCTTTACCGGAGAGTGACAGGATGGGATCCAGTAAGAGCCCGGAGAGGCTGACACTGGTCCAGGAGGATCAGGGCATCGCTTAATGTTCAGGGACGCTGAACCGGAGCGCAAGGGATAGGTTGCTTCATCGAAGCGCGACATGATCTGCCTATTCAATCGTTAAGTTTGGATCGAGCTTAGCAAGGGTCCGGAGAGGTCGTCAACGGTCTAGAAAGATCGTAGGATTCGATTACTGACTTCCAAGAGGCAAATTCAAAATTGGATAACGACTTGGAACGGTCGTGGAATAAACTATCAGATTCAGATTGAATCGTTTGATAACGAATGTAGCATGGACCTTGGATATCGGGATAGAGACTATTCGAAACACACCTTCCAATAGCAAGGCATGTTTTGCGGGGCAAAGTGTTAACCCGCCTTTTGGCAAGGCTGTAGGCAGGCAGATTTAACCAAGTTGACTTCACGATTATCGAGGCAGGAACATGATGGATTCAGTTTAAAAGGATGAAGTTCACCTGGATATGTCGTTCGGTCGAGAAATGGAGAAGTTGCACGGCTCGGTCTGGATGCTTTGGATCGCTCGGCATTGAGGTGACAACAAGGTGGCTCGGCATCGAACCTCGCTCGGCATTGGACATCGCTCGGCATCAAACCTCGCTCGGCATCGGACCTCGTTCGGCATTTGTGGTTCGGCCTGGGAGTCACGGGTCGTTCAGCATTGGTGGTCGTTCGGTCTAGGTCGTTCAGCATCAAGGAGGAATAAGTCGTTCGGCATTGGTGGTCGTTCGGCATCAAGGAGGAATGGGTCGTTCGGCATTGTTGGTCATTAGGCCTGGAAGGAATAGGTCATTCGGCATTGGTGGTCATTCGGTCTAGGAGAATAGGTCGTTCGGCATCAAGGAGGAATAAGTCGTTCGGCATTGGTGGTCGTTCAGCATCAAGGAGGAATGGGTCGTTCGGCATCAAGGAGGAATGGGTCGTTCGACATCAAGGAGGAATGGGTTGTTCGGCATTGTTGGTCGTTAGGCCTGGAAGGAATAGGTCGTTCGGCATTGGTGGTCGTTCGGCATCAGGGAGTACTTCGGTTCGGCATATGGGGGAGTGTTGCTTCAACTTGAGTTCGGCCTAGGCTATAGGTCATGTCACTTTGAGTCACTGAGCATTTCACTTCGGGTCATTACCATGGTTACTTCGGGATGACTGATGGAGGACTTGGGATCGGTCGAGGTGAAGGGTGTGAGCTTGGCCAAGGTCTTAGTGGGCCCAGGCTACTCAGGAAGCCCAGCAACTTCCTGGATTTGTCTATAAATACAGCATGTAGGGCTTTAGAAAAGAGGATCTTCTTTCTGCTCTCTGGTTTTCTCTTTTCTAAGGCTACTCTGCCATTTTTGTAACTATAATCGATTATTATAGCAATAAAAGGAAACTTCTAAGTTGACGTAGGCCAGAGTTAGCCGAACCACTATAAAATCTGTTGTCCTTTACTGCTTTCATTTTAATTTTTACTGTTCTTCACATTATTACTCTCTACATATATTCTGTCTGTGAATTGTGACTGGTATTTGGTGCTTTCAACTGGATTTGAGTGTTAGTGACCAATTTTAGCGCTAACAACATCCTTTCTCGTTAGCTTGGTCATCGGTGCCGTTATCTGCAAGAAATCCTTAATGAATCTTCGATAGTACCCAGCTAATCCAATAAAACTCTTTATCTCAGTCACCGTCTCATGTCTTTTCCAATTATTCACCGCTTTCATCTTAGTCGGATCTATGGGCAACCCTTTCTCTAAGACTACATGACCAAGAAACTTCACTTCCTTCTTCCAGAAATGACATTTTGAAAATTTCGCCTTTAGTTAATGCTGCCTCAGCGTCTCAAGCACCACTCTAACATGGACTTCACGCTCTCTCTCATCCTTAGAGTATATCAAGATATCATCTATGAATACCAATATGAACCTATCCAAGTGCTATCAGAAAATTTGGTTCATCAAATCTATAAAGAATGCTAGCGCATTAGTTAGTCCAAACGATATTACTAACCATTCGTACGATCCATATCTTATTCTAAACGTCATCAAAGGAATACTATCCTTTGCCACTCTAAGCTGATGTAACCCTATTGCTAAATCCAACTGGGAAAATACTTTGGCTCCACTCAACTGGTCGAACAAATCATCAATTCTAGGAAACGGATATCAATTCTTTATCGTCTTCTCATTCAACTTACGATAATAGATACATAATCTTAATGACAGTTGCTGCTCCTTAAGGCGAACTACTTGATCTGATAAAATTCTTGCCTTCCAAATCCACCAACTGCACCTTTAGCTCCTTCATCTTGGTAGGTGTCATTCTACTTGATGGTCTACCCACCGGTTTGCCCCGAGTAGTAAATCTATCCTAAACTCAATAGCTCGTTTCGGCGACAATCCTACTACAAGTTAAAAAACATATGTGAATTCTCTAACAACGAAAACTCAATTCAGTTCATCCTCTACCTCCACAACACCCCCTCAAAGCATTAATCTCAAAAATAGGATTTTCTATGGAGTATATGATTTGATCTCAACAGTCATGGTGTTTAAGTGATATTTTCCTATCATGGAAAAATATCCTAGCTTCGTATTTACTTAACCAATCCATACCCAAAATAATTCTGAACCTTACAAAATCAAACACATGCAAATTGCAAACAAAGGTATGACCTAACAATTCAAACTCAAAGTGGTCACACTTCATCCCAAGTGTCGCATAACCTCCTATCGATTTGCAACCCTTAAGGAAGTAACTAGGTATGAGGGTTCTAGGTTAAGCTTATCTACCAAACAACGAGATATAAAAGAATGTGATGCACCCATATCGAATAAACTCCAACTGATACATCATAAATCAAAAGCGTACCTCCCAACATAGTTTTCCTCTCTCCTCTAATGTTGGCTCGAGGTAGTTGGTTCCAATTCAAATAATTTGCCTTTCTCATCCTTGGTTGGCTCCTTGCACAAGTTCTTATAGTGCCCAACCTGATTACAATTGCAACATCTTACTCCTTTCTTCTCAGCAGCTTTCTTTCCTTTGCCTGTCCGGCATATATGAGCTTAATTTCCTTTCTTACCGCACTTGTAATAGACAACCTCTGCCTTCCCTTTCTTAGCAGCTCCACCCTTCCGAGCTCCTTTCTTGAGGAAAATTTTCCTTTTCTGACTCTGCCCTCCTTGATCTTCATTTGCCTTATTTCCTTCAAGGTAAGCAAGAATCTCCTCATGCCTCAAGACTGTCTCAACAAAAACATCACATGGATCTCCAATGTGCGATAACATGGCCTTCGTAAGCTCAAGCTTCAACCCCCGAATAAACTTTTCATTCCTCTTAAAAATAGTATCAACCGTAGCATAGCCATATCTGGCTAGCTCCTCAAAACTTGTTACATACTCAGACAATCATATCCCTTTGCTCAAACTCATTAAACTTCATAGACTTAGCAATCTTTGAAATAAACCTTTCTTCGAACCTTCTCCTCAACTCAGCCCAAGTCATGGACTCCTCATTGACTCCAACTGTAACATTGTTTCACCAATACAGTGCTGCTCCTTGTAGCCATCTAGAAGCGATTCTCCTCTTCTGCTCATCATTGAGCCCTAAATCAGCGAAAATCCTCTCGCAATGAAGTAACCAATTCTCCATTTCAATTGCGCCTTCGGTACCAATAAACGACTTTCCTCCCAGCCGAGCATAATCTCTACTCAAAATGGCATAGTTATTGATCACTAGAGCTTCTTGATTTCCTCCTTTAGCATTTCCTCTAGCTACTCCAACAGCAATTCCAGCTTGCATCATGTTTACGAAGAACCGATACATTGCTCCCATGTCTACTTGTGGGACTCCAGCACCCACATTTGCAGCTTGTGCCTGACCTGGGTTCCTCCTGGTATTTGGTCTGGCATTTCCATTAGTTGTGGTGCTTCCTCTACCAAGGTTAAATCTTCCACTTCTAGCATCCATATCTGCATTAGAGTCTTCGTAAGATACAAAAGAATAGCCTAATAAAGATGGGAGAATAGAGATAAAGCATATACTTATATATAGAAAATACAAGTACATTACTATAGCATTATCCCATACCCTGATCTTTTCTTTATTTCCTTATGATTATATTTTAAAAATCAATTTAAGTTTAAAGTTTTTCATAAACCTATGCTCTGATACCAAGTTGTAGCATCCCCTATCTTAAGGCCCGAAGCTAAGTGCTACAAATGCTGCAGTCACCCATAGTGTTAACTTCCGGTGACAAAATATGGTAATGTTGATGGTATCCATAATATCCGAAGCACTTGAATATGAAATAAAATCAGCACGGATTAAAACCACTTTTCTGATTAAATTTCAAAGCAATATTTCATATTCAATTTACATAATCCCATAATCGATCCCTAGGTTTTGATCAAATATAATTATTACAAAATACGCCAAGAGCGACATATGAAGATGCCCCCTTGGATGATCAGAGTACTAAATAGACACAAAAGTCTTAATTCATTATAGTGGAAATAAAACTAAATCCCCTAAATAGCTAGCTTTGCCTCCTGCACGTCTTTGGAAGCTTTATTTGTCCACCTACTAAACCTATAAAACTCTAATTCTCAATCTACTCAAATTAATTTTGAGCATCCGAGAGTTTAAAGGGGAAAACATAAACTTTGAGTCAGACATAAAGCCTGGTGTGAATAATACTATTACATCTCGATTTACTGATATTAAGTGAGACCATGCCGCTTAGCGGAACGGGATTCCCCTTACTAATATCCCTTTAAAACATATCTTTTTTGCAAATCAAAATCCTACAACCAAACTGGTTAATCAAACTGATTATAACAATAATAGCAATATCATATATACACAAAATCAGGTAATAAATGGACCATCTGTCCGAACAATATAGTTTTGTTTGGTTAACTACTAACCATTGGATGATTCAGGCCTACTAGACAAAATAAACAAGTAGTTTAACACCAGTTGGGCAAACTTTTGGACGGTCTGTCCTTAACTTACTTCTCCAAAGGTCACATGATCCTAATGGTTTTTCGGGCGTACCAATAACCTATCCTCCTTCTCTGTATATATATTCCCTTCTATGTGTAGTCCATCATTTAAGTCTTACCTGTGACTAAGCCCTACACACTAGAATTATGGACTAAATTAGCTAGGGGCTATAGCTAATGTATATGGTGCGATCTTATACCAGTCCCATCTGGTATTCTAATTTCTGAGTCATTTACTTAGGGTTAACTGCCCTTTAAATTTTCCTTGAAAAACCTTTTCAAATTGATTTAACCCTTTAAATCATATTAAACATGGAAAATATACTCTTGTTTTACTCAAAGATATTTTCCATGCTATATATACTTTACACAAAATAATGTTGATGAAATATATTGAGGGTTACCTATCCCTCCAAAGCAAGTTAAAACCCTTTTTAACATAAAAACTATTAGGCCATAAAGCCAAGGTAAACCTTTCGAAACCTTTGTTTAAAAACTTTAAACAACCCTTCTGAAACCATTGAAAGTACCCCTTTTGAAACATATTAACTACCATACTTTGAAACACTAGGCCAAAAGGACAAAACATACCTTTTGAAACCATAATATCAACCTTTCGAAACCATTAAAGGTATCCCTTCGAAACATTTTTAAACCTTAGACATCCTCTTCTCAAAACACTATAAAACTTGCCTTTCAAAAACAATTTGAAACCTTCCATTTAAAACACTTTAAGTACCTTTCGAAACCATTGGGGAACCTCCCCTTCAAAACCTTATTTTAAACCTTTTGAAAGCATTGGGTTCAAGTAAAAGCTTGTGGAACATAGTTTATCTTTCAATTAAAACCATTCTATTCGAAACCTATGGGTTTATCTTTCAATAGAACAAAAGGTCCTATATTAACTAAGTCAAAAGCACTCTTTCGAAAGCGATTTTCTAAGTAAAAGAAAGTGGAAGGTTTCGCCACCAACCCATTCGAAAGCATTAGAGAAGTGGCTCTTATTTTAAAAGCGAAAGCACCCCTTCAAAACCATATTTAAATGCAACGGCCTCAACTGGGTCGAAAGGTAGAGTTGTGGCAACGTATATTTCGACCCAGTCGAAAGCTAATTAAAAACAAAAGGCAATCTCTGTCAAAGCTATCTTTAAACCCTTTCGAAAGCATTCTTTTAAAAGCAAGCAAGCGGCATTTCCTTTTGAAAGCAAAACAAGGTCTTGACACCTTCGAAAGCACTCATTCGACCTTATGCATTTCGCCTAACTCCAATTCACTACGTACCAAGGCATTGATACCATGTGAATTTGTGACGACTTGGTCGAAGGCGGAAGCATGAAGTCGAAAGCTTGCTGCCGGTAGTGGCGAAACAGCAAACATTTACAAAAAATGTTTTCTTTCTTTATAAAGTAATTTCTTACCAACTAACTTGCATATTTGTCATTATATAATTGGTTGCTAATTTCTTTTCCAAAATCTTTTCGAAAAGTGGTGCCAAATTCAGTATTTGTTTATTTAAAACATTTAGCAAATTTCCCCTTCTCCTATTATAAATATATAAAACATTTAAGTCTCATACCTTAAATAATTTTATATACTTAATAAAACACTTAGGAAAATTCTCTAAAAAATTCCAAATTTTCACCTTTAGTATGTTTTCTAACATATTTAAATTTCTGATCCAAAGCTAACATATAATAGCTGTAATTAATTCAAACCCAAAATAACCATTTTTTCACTAGAAAATTCATAATAAATCTACAATAATTCAGAAAATTTTGAAACCTAAAACCCATCTCTAAAATAATATTTATAACCTCATATCAAAAATGAGTGTCATTTGGATGTCATTTAATAAGTTTTCCAAATCAATTCTTATCATAAAATCTATATGAAATAGCATAAATCATCAACAAGCATATATATCCATTTAAATAATCAAAACATGGTAGAACATTTGCAAAATAAATTCGGATCTCAATCTAGCAACCGAAAATCATAAAATATGAGATGTAATCTACTATTCACCTTTAGCTTATTGTTAAGGAGTTGAGATTTGATCTTGAATTAATTTGATTAAGCTTTTTCCTCTTGATTCTGGCTTATCTTCCTCTTAGTTCTTCTAATGGTGGCCTACATCTTCTTAGATTTGTTTTAGTTTGTGAATGTGTAAAATGAGAGTTGTATGAGGGTTTAGGGTATAAGAATATAGCTTATTCCTATTTTTCTTTTATCTAATTTCCCTTACTATTTTATTTTACTTCCATTTAGTTCATTGTTTAACTAGGCATGGCTATCCTCTAGAGATACAAATCTCAATTCCCTAAACTATTTACATTATTTCATTTAATTTTACTAATTAAATATCGTAAATAATGTTAATCAAAACTAGAGTCATTACAACTTTGTTAATGCTTTCGATTTGCCCATTTGTAAGCGGTACTCATCTTGAGCTTGGTACCCAAAGTCTCCTATAGACTCTTCCAGAACTTGCTAGTAAATAAGGAATTTCTATCACTTATTATACTACTAGGAATTCCATGCAGTCTAACTACATTCTTCATAAATAACTTAGCTAAAACATGTGCCGTCCTGGTTGACTTAACTGGAATGAAATGGGCACTTTTGGTTAATCTGTCTACTATAACCCATATACTTTCATTTCCTCTATTTGACCTTGGCAACCCATCTATAAAATCCATTGAGATAGAATCCCACTTCCACACTGGAACATCTATGGGTTGAAGTAACCCACTTGGTTTCGGATGTTCGGCTTTTACCTGTTGGCAGTTCAGACTCTACTTCACCCATAAGCCTACATCCCTCTTCATACCTTCCTAGAAGAACCTTCTTTTCATATCGTGATACATCTTAGTTCCTCGCGAATGAATAGTGAACTTCGAATGATGGCACTCTTCAAGAACTTCCTTCCTAATGTTTCCCACATTTGAAACATATAGTCGTCCTTTCTTCCTCAACCACCCATTCTGGTCAAGACTGAAATCTTTCAAGTCATCGCTCTCTGTTCCATCCCTTAACTTTTTGATCCGTTCAACTAATAATGGATCCTCCTTCTACTTAGAAGCAATCTTTTTGATCATCATTGGTTAAACCTCTAAACATGATGACATAGTAGTTTCCTTACTAGACCTAGCTTCAGTTCTCCACTGTATCCTGCATATAGTCAATGCTTCTAAATCTTTCCACGCAGCTATCATTTCCAATACTGTATTATGATGTTTTCTGCTAAGTGAATCCGTAACATTGTTGCCTTTTCCCGGTGTGTACTCAATACCAATCATAAGCGGCTGAAAACTCTAACTACATCTACGGTCTCATATCTAGCTCCTTCTAAGAGAATAAATACTTCAGTGACTTATAATCCGTATACAATTTGAATCTTTCTCCCATAAGGTAACGTCTTCACACCTTCAGTGCAAAATCACCGCAGCTAATTCCAAATCGTGCGTTGGATATCTAACCTCATGCGATCTAAGCTATTGAGATGCATAGGCAATCACTTTACCCCTTTGCATTAACGCAGCTCCTAATCATGTTCCACATGCATCTATATATACCACTAAATCCAAATTCCCTTCTGGAACCACTAACACAAGTGCATTTGTCAACAAGTGTTTCAACTTCTGGAATGCTTCCTCACACTTATTAGTCTAGACAAATTTCACATCTTTCCACGTTAGCTTAGTCATCTGTAACACCCCTAATTTTTAATAACATTATTCCGGAGATTTAATTGGATAAATTAAATAGAATAATGTAAATGTAAGCGATAATGGGATCGAGACTTGAATTAGTTAATTAAGGTCGTGCCTAATAAACTAACTAATGGGTTTTTGGTTAATTACATAAGGGTATAATAGGAATTGCCGCCCATAACCAATACCCATATATATATATATATACTACTACTACTAATAATGTAAATTCATTGAACTAATTTCAACCGCGTCTTTTTGAAATCCCCGAAATACCCTTTTATTTCTTATCGGCCCACGCGCGTAACTCCATTGCTCCCCTTTCGTTCTCGGTTAAAACCTAATTCTTCTCGCAAAATCATCCCCATTACTAAATTCAATTCCTCAAAACCCCAATTCTATTCGTCGGCATCATCGGATCCCAAAAATTTGGTTCCCTTGCTTGCGAATCAATAAGGCAACGTCACCACACACATATCGTCCACAACAGACTATTGCATGTCGGTTGGTAATTTATTTTTGTGTGATGTTTTTTTGGTCAGTAATGATTGTTATCACTATTATTTATACCGAATTTATCCATATGCATTGAATATTGAGTGTTGGATGTAATTTTAAGGAAATGTGAATTGTGTAGGGTTTGGTTTGTGGATATTATCCTAGAATGGAGAAGATGAGGCAGTTGTTGGAACCTGCACAATTTGGAGAGCTTAGCATGGTAAGTTTACATAATATATATACCAATGATATATTTTGAATAGTGCCATTAAAATGAAATGTGTGTTAATGCCATTTATGAAATCGAAATTTCTTATTAATGCATATTATTCTTCGTTATTTAATTCAAAAGACGCAATCATATTTTTATAATAGAAAGCAAAGAGGAAGTAAATTAATATAGGTAAGCATTTAAAATCGAACATTAATTTCCTCATTTTTCCTACATGGCAAAAAGCAAGAGGTTTACCATGATCTCATAATACTTTACTTCCTATAATAACATGATAAATTGCTTCCTATTATCACATAAAGAATTGATTCCTATGATCAGATGTTAAATTGTTTCAACATATGGGTATTTTTGAAAAGTATCATACAATTCAAAGTACGATGCGTGAGTATTTTCGAAGCTGCATGTTAATTTCAGGGTGTAAATTTAATATGATTTCGGGACATACATAAATTCTTCTCATAAAAAAATTAGTCTGTTCTTTAATATCGACAATTTTCTTTTGATAAGATTAACATAGCCTGATGAGAAATTTGAAATCATTCTAAATCAGTTTTTCATCTTTGAGTCCTACTAAAATTATACTACTTCTTTTTTAGACTCAGATTACACATAATCCTTTGACTACACATTGTAGAAATGAGTACTATTTATTTTACAAGCAAGTGTTCTGTCTGACTTTGCAGCTCTCCCTTTTTACATAATAATGATGATAATTTACAGGTAATATTCATTTATCTTGACATAAGAAGTTAGAACACATGAAAAACTACATTTTATTTAATATGTTAAGAACTCTTAACTGAATGATAATGAGCACAGAAGCCTGTTTGTGGTATGCATTTTCATAATGTAATCTTTTTTTTTCCTTTTTCTTTTTTCTTTTTTTCTGTTTTTATTTTTCTTTAAAATTTCTATAGGTATGAATTTGATCTTATTTCTACAACTTTTTGATCTTTTACATTCATGATGCACAAGGTGATTAGTTTTGGTTATTTTTCTATGATTTTGGTAGATCATTTTTAATGTATTTATGCTAATGGTTGATATGATGATTTCGATATTGCATATATTAAGAATAATAGTATTTCGAGATGTTTTTTTTGTACATAATTTCCAGTTAGAGACTTGCCTAAAATATTGATGAAACATGCAGGTCTAAATTTCATTTTGACTTACCTTTTGCCTTTGAAGTGTTTTCTTATGCATTAAAGTTACCAGTTAATATCGGTAAACCAATTTATTATGCATTGCTTACTAATTGTTATTACAAAGTTTGCATGTTTTCATTCCATTTCCATATAGTAATTTCATTTGATTAATTTCCATGGTAAGAATTATCATCCTTACACAGATTTGCGCATGCTAAAATATTTTAGCTATTTTTTGATGAATAAATAACATGCTTCTTAGTTGTAAGTCCTATTTTTGAAAGAAATGAAACTTACATATATGTACCATTTTGTCTAAGGGACTTTGCTAAGATGACCTTATAAATACATTTATGTTTTTTGTAGTACTTTATAAAAATATTAATTTAATGAAAGCATGATGATTTAACTTTTGATGCTTATTTATGACCTCAGATTTTTTCCCCCTTATTTACTTTTTCTTTCATTTTTTTCTGTATTTTATTTCTGTTTTAGTTATGTATTACCATGTGCAATTCTTTTATTTGTAGAAACATTTCACTGTATTGATGTCAAATGCCTCCTTGCTAAAATGTTCATGAATAACCAATTTTAGGGGAAAACGCCATCCATGGATAAGGTTTGTCAAGTATAAATGTGTTTGGGATAGGGTTCTTCTATCCAAATGGTAATTGGTGTGTGCGACAAGATTGATATGGATAGTTTGGCAATCTTTTGCTAAGATTTGATTTTAGTATCACTGACACTAAATTTGTGCATAATATATGTTTTTCTCTTTTACCAATTTTATCATTGATTTTAGTATCACTGACACTAAATTTTAGTATCCTTATGTGGTCACAAATTACTTTTATTGTAGATTTAATTGTTTATGGTAAGTAGATGTTGATTATTGTTACTTTATACACTTGCCTTCTACACCTATAGGAAAAGTTTTATATATAATCAGTTGGTGCTCATTTTTTTCCTTCTTATTGCAAACATATGTGTGTAGAAAAGGAAAGTCTAATGTTTAAGTTTCTTTTTTATTTTTCCCTTTCTTCCAGTATTCATTAGAGGATATAAACTTGAATAAATATTACTATATTTTGACAGCAAATACATGGTTTTCTTATATAGAAACTTTTAAACTATAACAACATTAATTTATATTTCCATGTTACTCTACAAATTTCATATATTTATTTTTTAGCCTGGTATTATGGATGTACCAAAAAATTTAATATGTTGCTCTACATCTTCAATATTCTGTGCACATCAACAAATTTACCTTTTCAGCTGAATATTCAAAAACCGATTTAATCATTGTGCATTATAGAGCATATCAACCATAGGTTAGGTCAGCTACAAAGCCTAAGATTTAAAAGCTTCCCTTTAAAATTCTATGCACAATGGTGGATGTTCATTTTTCATTGAACTTTAACGTTTTGTTTGATTTGTATTATTTTCATTGAATTTTAAATGCAAATTATGGTTATCATAGCTTAATTTCATTCAATAAAAAATATAGTTGTCATTTTCAAATCAAGGCAAATGAGTTTATGGTTAACAAATATGTCCTTTTGAGCTCTTGCTTATGTTTTGGTTACTCTTCTAGATAAATGATAAAATCGTTTGGTTTTCCATGGGCAAGAATGTTTTGATATTAATTAGGCTTTTCAACATTTCATGGTACTAATAATTTGTAAACTGAAAAGTGTTCTTCATAAAATATGTCTTCAAATGCAAGTTGCTTCTTAAAATATTATTAACTTTTTGGAATGCTTATCCGTACTCTTTAAAGTAAAATTCTATATCCATTTTCATAATTGGAGTAAAAATAATTATGATGCAGATATAGATGTTGTTTGGTTAATGGTGTCTTACCTAAAATATAATTGGGCAATATAGACGCAGTGGTACATGTATTTGCATTTTTGCATTCATTGTGTTTGCTTTCAACTTTGATATAGAAATGTACCTGATACGTCCATGCTTTATCAAACTTTGATATAGAATGCTTCAACTTTTGATATTTATACTAAATGATAACAGTTAGATAATGAAATTAATGACCACATGCATTTAAATTTATGACCACATGCGTTTAAATTTTCGCAGTCATCATGCAGTCTGTGTTATTTTCACAGCAGATCCATACTTTTCCACCAGTCAACTTAGAATTATCAAATTCGAGTTTTATATGAATTGGTACTTGATTTTATCTTATGGATGTAGGGGTTTGAATTTTTCAATTTAAAGCGGTGAAGAGCAGGGGTAGAGAACTTTTTGTTTGCTCATGGGGCGGTAATTTGGTTTCTCAAACAGGTGCATGTTACGATGGGTATTTAGATTAAGTTTAAGATACTGATTGCATGTTTATGATAATAAAACTTAGGAAACCCAAGAAATCACAACTACTAAGCTGTAACCTTTTGTATCTAAAAAAACATTTATAATTAGTATAAGTTTAGTTTTCACCATAATTTTCAAGTAATCATTTATATATACCAATTGTAAGCAAATATTTAGCTACACTTACAGTAATTTAAAATTTAACTAGATGGTGCGCAGTGGGAAAATACGCATTCATATTTAATTGTAGATTTATTTTTTATAGTAAACTTTTATGTTTCTAAATATACTTACTATGATAAACAATCTAATCACTTATGAATGGAGATCTGATATTCAATTGTTTTGTGATTCAAGTATGATAATATTGTGATTTCGTCAGTCAAAATCAAAATTTCGTATAGTGTGATTTGATTATTGCTATCATATTTGCATGTTAAGTGGAACATTTCCTTTTTAGTAACTGAGTGGTGGTTTGGTTTATCAAACATTGTAGTAATAAGGTTTGGTTTTGATAATTCCCACTACATTACAAGTTTCACCCTGCTTATGTAGATTAACTTAAGATACTGATGCCATGTTTATGATGACAAAACATCGGAAACCCAACGTCATGATTAGAATTTTTTTCTTTCTATTTTATTTCATTTAATTCAGAAGAAACTAACAATTGAAGTTTTTTTAGGTCAAAGTGTATTGAATTAAGCTTTTTTTAAATCTTTTGCAATAGACTTTTACGAATGGAAGAAGGGTATTTATTACCACATCTAATGGCAACAATTGTGAATGGCAGGACCATAAATATTTCCTCTTGATTTACTTGCATGTCACTCTGTCATGTGGTGCCTTTTTGGCTTCATGACATCTATAAGCTTGTTGATTTTATATGAAAAAACTATAAGAATAACTATGACTGCTGTCATGTATCTTGATTCAAAAATCCAAATGCAACATATGTATTATATAACAAAATAAAATTAGCTAGAAGAAAAGAATCATCTGAGTTTTAGAATTTATTATTTGCGAATAGTCCGACCTTCCAGGTGTTATATATACATCGGTCTTTGGTTTCTTAACACTACTTTTGGTTTTTAAACAAGTTTATGGAGACACATTATCTTGAAATTTTATGAGGCCACTGCCAGTGCCATGTGATATTTTCTTAAATGGTATAATGTGTACTGTAATATGTTTATTACCAGAGTCATATTTAATTAATTTAAAATACATATACTATGCAAATTAGACTAAATTATGCTTTTATGTTGTGATTACAAACAGTAGTTTATAATTAAATGTGTAGATGTGCTTCATAGTGCTGGATTAAGCAATGATTGCCGAAACTACAGTCATTTACCACCGAGTTTCTTACTCTGGAAATTTTACTGGTGCTTTTATCTTTGTTTCCGTGTGGTGCTATTTACATTTAAGAATTGTGCTTCTTACTATTCTCATATGGACCATTTTCGTACTACCATGAATTTTATAGGATAACTTATTAAAGAATGAATTCAAGAACATCTGCGTTTTGATAATTTATGGGCACGAACTGTTCACACATTTTTGGTGACTCGAGGATTGAAATTCTGTAATGCAACCAATCCAGTGTGAACCAAAGATTGTAGGAAATACCTATGTATGCTCAAGGTGGGTTGGAAGTACATAAAGTTCAATCCAAATTGCTGTGATACTATATTACAAATGTACATCCAAAGTATAACAATGGTTTAATATCCTTTATTGTTGTGTTTGACCATCCCATAGTAGATAGTTGCATATAAGTTCGTATGAACATTGAACACTTAATTTTAACATAATCTAGGATAACAGAATAAAAGTTTGAATCTGGACTTTAGTTATACATAAAAAATAAAAATAAAAACTAACACGCTAAGTTATCTTCCCACGTGATATCTATTCACATATGTTTCCATAATTTGTTCTAAACTGTTGCATCGGGATGCTTTTTTTGGAATGGATATTTGAATTTTGAAACCAAGATTTCTTAAACCAACACAATAGGATGGACGATGCACACATCTAACTTGATGTTTTTTTAAAAATGGATTTAAAAAAAAAGCATTCTATTAATGTGTGTATGTATGTGTATTGAAGACTAGATATCTTGAAAGACCGAGGCAATTTGTACGTCAATTCGAAAGATTGATACATAAAATATGATTTTAAGTACTCATTTACACCGATAGGCAGAAAAGTTTTTGGTACTGAACTAGCACCTATCAATTAATTAAATATATATAAGTTGAATTGCTACATTTTTTAGAGCTATGTTAGAAATAACTCTAAAAGAAATAAGAAATTTTGATGGTCTACGACTGGCAATTCTATATTATCTTGAGATATGGACAAATGTAGTTAGCACCTACAATTCAAAATCAGATTTTTCTATATTTAGCATATCCATTTACTCAAATAATATCTGGAGTGTTAACTTTGGTTCCCACCACTCGATTCTTTTCCCTTAGATATGTAAAGATGCTAAATTAACTTGCTCTAGCTATGGGTGCCTATATACCTGTTTCTTTACACCATCTTGGTATGCAAGACATGGGAGAGTTGAAAGTGCGCTATACTGGAGATTTTGGTGAAACACTAAAATTACTGTCCACTAAACAAGTACGCTTCACTTTTATTGTTTTTTTAGTTTACTATACTTAAACTAGCTTATCTTTACTACTAATAATGTAAATTCAGTCAACTGATTTCAAACGTGTCTTTTTGAAGTGATTAAAATGCCCTTACGTTTCGCATCAGGCCCCCATGCGTATCTCCCATTTTCATTTTTCTCAACTTATAAAACCTAACTGTTTCCCCCCAAATTCATCGTATTCCTAAATTTAGTATCTCAAAACCCTTAATCCATTCATCTGCATCATCTGATCCAATAATTCGATTTCTCTTGCTTGCGACTCAACAGTATGCATCGTCAATCGTCAATCGACATAGGATGGGTCGCCATATATAGCTCATGCCTATTATCACCTTCTGTTTTTCCTTAAAGGTATAAATCTTTATGACATATATATTTTAATCAGAAAATGTTTACATATTTAGATTTGCTTCCTACATTGTTTTTCGCTGTTTTTTGTTTTGATTAATCTGTTTTGTGACCGTCGCACACAATTTCCCACTGCGATTTTTTCTTGATCTGATTTGTGAATCCATATTAATTTTTAATAAAATACCTTACTCGATGTGCTTAATAAAACAATGAGTGCTAAAAGCTTTGATTTAATCAATGTCTAAAACATCAATTTACATATGCCAATTGCAGGTTTCGTTCCTTTGAATTTGTAGTCTGGGTCGCCATTTGTTGGGTAGTACTGTATCAGATGAACAGGAGAAAGAGGAAAATGTAATTCAAAACAGATATCAAGGATATTTTCAGGTACATTTAACCAAATAATTACATTGAACCAACTATAAAAGTCGAACAGTACAACTTACCATGCAATAATGGAACTCTTGATTTGTATAACTATGGAATCCCATATTTAAACAATATAATCCATTCCCATATTTTTTATCAAATACTCTTGAGTCTTGACCACCGTTGTTTTTTTCAATCTTTTATTGAAATTTTTGTGATTTATGTTTATTGAATAAAGCTAAAAAAGCATATAAATGTATCGTTGCTTTCTTATGATTTATGACTATTTATTTAGTTAACCAAGCTAAATGTAAAAGATTAATTTCCTTACCCATTTATAAAGGAAGAATATCAACAGTATATAAAATCCTTTTTATAGTTTCATAGTATACAAACTTCTATTCATAGTTCAGACCTCATATTTCAAAACCCAAGTGTATTACACTTATAATCGACAAATCCAATCGACATACAATTACTTATAAGGCATCCTTAAATGTTAATATTACACTTACTATGTCTCAACATCCTTTGATTTTATCTACGAATATAAGAAAAGGACTGTATCAGATTTTGTCATGGAAAAAAAACATAATAGAATAACATCCATATCTCTACTATTAATAATGAGAATTCTATGAGTATAATTCAACCGTGTCTTTTTGAATTTCCTAAAATACCCTTTACATCTCTGTAAATGAAATGTTAATTGGATGCTTGATTGTGCTATAAATTTTAGTCGTCTGTAGTAGCTAAAAATTTTTAAACCGAAATGTTAATTAATCTGAGTGTCACCTTTCCCTTGACCATATTATTAAAGTTCAAGGCAGCATTTCAAATCAATTAATTAGATGTCTTCCTTTTTCCATCTCTTAGCTTATATACAACAAAACTAATATATTTTAGAGGATGTGGGACTAATTAAAACAATCTATGTCTATATAACAAAAAGCATTTGATCATGCTAACTAGGACCAACATAAAAGATAAAGAAGGGTGAAGATTCAAAGATAAAGAACACAGATGGTCCATAATCGTAGATCTCAGCAGTTAATTCACGTTGTTAAACTAAAGGGGAGTATACCTCCATATTCTGAATTATATTTAGTAATCAAGAACGCACGCTGAAAATGAAATTACAAAAAATGCCAGATAATGAACCCAAAGCCCGCAAAAAAGGTAAACGATATAATGATTAATAACTTAGCACAAAACAAAAGCAGTACCATTGATTTACATAGTCAAAGAACGCTAAAATACCCGATGGAAACAATGTCAAATTAAGTCATGAACAGTTTCATTATTTAAGGAGTGACAACTTGGACCTTACATAGACATTGGCAGTCATAAAAACTGCTAATGACTCCGATGGGATCTTTAAGTTTAAGTGATACATCCAAATTGGCCACAATAATAATTTATTGGAAGTCAGCTTTTAAATTTCAAAATATAAACATGATCATATATTAGAACCACCTTACAAATTTGAAATTTCAAAAAGCCACGATGGAATCATGTCATTAAACTCTCACTGTTAATAGAATTCTAAAAGGATGATGTATTCAGATACATTTTTGCTCACGGCCTACATTAGCTAAACGAGTATATGCATGTAAAAGTACAAGTATTATTTCCATTTCCAGTACTATAAAATAAGTCAAAACATAAGAAACTATAAAAGCTTTTAAGTTATTGGCTCTATGGATGTTCTTTAGTTGTCTCGGTCTTCTCAGTTGCTGTTTCAGGTTCATTTTATGCTGGCAATGGTATTGTCAAATATACTTCCATAGGTGTAACCATAAATGCATGGACATTTTGATTAAATGCAGGCCCACCTGGGCGTGCATATATACTCGTAAATATAATGAGTTTATACATATCAAAATATAATTACTAAATTTAATAAATTAAATTATAAATTAAAAGACCATCACAGCTAGCAAATTTGCTAAGAAGGAAAATACAGGATTTTATTTCTCTCCTTCTAAAAACGACAAATGATTTTATTAAATCAACACTCTATAGTCCTTACCTTTCTACTTTTGTCTTTGCAACTCGATGATGGAATTTTGTTCAAGAAATCCGACTCTCTATTATCATACCAAGTTAACATTGATTTGTATGCATTAACATTACCCCGATTAATGTTTAATTGAGCATCTCCAGTCGTTTTCACCATCAAAGTTACATTTTGTGCTATATGTTACTAATTATCTTTAGGAAAGATGATCTTCAGGCATGAGACTATTAACTAGAAGTAATGAGAATAGGTCGAATAGCAGTATATTTTCTTCGTGATAAGCATGGAAAATCAGACATAAGATGTGTTGAAGGATAGGAATTACCTTTTCTAGCATTATTCACAATATGCTGAGCTTCCTGCTCTACAGCCAGCAATTGCTGAATTCCACCCTGACGCATGTTCGAAGTCATCCCAAACTGCAAACATATGCATAACTTAAGGAGGGCACAGAGGCTGCTAATGTTAATAGAATGATATAGGCAGAATAAAAAAGAATAATAATATAAATTATACATGTAGCTGGTGTACAATACATGATAAACCTATCTAGTAAAATGTTGCTGATGGATTTATGATTTGGGCAATGAAATCATGCTGGATTAAAATATGATAGAGCCAAACATCAAATTAATGATGTCATATTAACTTGAATGACCATTCACATTTTTAGTTGGCACTAACCCAACAGGATATATCAAATACCAGATGAGAATTGTCATATCAAAGGCTGAAAGTTGAAACAGCCAACTCATCAATAAGATTTCAACAACAAAAGAAGATCTAAGAACAACATGCCAAGTTTCACACATGTTTCGTACTTAAAGACATCAAATAGGATAGAAATGTAAATTCACTGCTCTTTCATTGAAAATAGAGAAAATAATTCAAAATATTTCTATCCTTTTTGTGGCCTCTCTTAAAAAACTCTTCCTTAACCAAATATATATATTAAGAAGTCACAAATAGATTCAAACAAAATTATGTATATTATTACCCATTGTTTACTACATTTGTGTAACACTGCCTCATTTATATCTTCTTTTCTCATTGAAAAAACCTAGAGAATGAGATAAGTTGGGTATGTGTTGCATGTCGTTCATGTATACATGTTCTTGTATTTTTTCTAAAGAATGCACATGCTTTTCTTTTATTATAAGTTGACTATATCTAGTATTTAATTTGTAAGGCATCAAAAGTAGATGAAACATAAGAATAAATACTACTCAAATTAATGGAATTTGACTAAACAAACCATTTATTCCAGACAGACTACCATAATGAGTCACTTGTACTGTCAAGTAGACTTGATCACATTAAACTAAGTTCACCATGGTTAATTATGCTAAAACTATACAATTTTAATATTTACAGCAATTCAATTATTCTTGGCGTAAAGAAAAAACATTATAACAAAATTTGGACACTAATTGAAGAACTATTGCAAAATTAATGCATTATAAAGTTGAGATTATGTGAGAAACTATTGACTTGTTCAAAATAAATGCACATGCTAGAAACATACCAACATAGAGAGCGACATCGATTATTCTCACCCACAGGTGCAATGAATCGCCCACCCAATCCCTGCTCCACACATGGCTACAATTGCGGTCACCGTACCTGGCGGTTACCTTACCCTCATCTATCCTAAAAAGCATCTTTCATAATTTGCGTCACATTTACAGTTCTCCTCAGTGGAAATGAAAAATATTAAATACACTCTATTTTAGAAAGAGTATGTGCATAGTTGATACCTGATTGATGGATACATTCTTCCCCACTCAGTTGCAAAGTACAACCATACTCTTTGTAAATAAGAGTGTACTTACCATTTCTCTTGAAAATAACATCAATCCTAGCCTAATATCATCTTTACACGCAAATAAATTTTACAGATAGAACAAAACCTGCTCCGATGGTTGATGAAGCCCAGCCCAACTCAGAATACCTGCAGAGAGCAAAAATTGCAAAGGCAGGCAGCAGAGGGAGTAATATTTTCAAAAAATACCTCACTACAAGAAAAGGCCCCATTTTGTGTCGGAAGGTTGCAACGGCTGGCAACGGCTAAAAAATGCGGCCGTTGCTAGCCGTTGCATATCACGATTACAGATCTAGAACCCGCGAACAGAATCTCATTTCCCACCAAAATCATTTTCTCCCCAAAACCCTCCTCCCCGTCGCAATCCGCCGCCTCTCCAACTCCAGCCGTCGCTCGTTGCCTCCACGTCGCTCAAACACCTCCAAAACTCACTGGTATTTCTTCTAAACTTGATTTGGCTTTGATTTAGGTTTAATTTAGGATTAATTGGAAAACCCTAATTTCGAAAATAATTGTACTAGTTGATTATAGTGATATTGGGTGATGATTATAGTGATATTGGGTGATGATTATAGTGTTTTAAGTTAGGTGGAAGTTAAATTAGTTTATGATTATGTTGAAAATGATGATTAATGCGTATTAGTTATGGTAATATTTGTATTAGTTGATTTTGATTGGTGGTTTGATTTTAAAATTAGTGTATATTATTGATGAACATGCTTGTTGATATTTAAGTTTATGACAATATTTGTTTTTATTTAAAATAATGTGTATAGTTTACGCCAAAGTTAATTGTATAGAAATTAATACATATTTTGATAGATTGGTATAGTTAACGATAATTTAATTCAGAAGTGCTAATTATAACTATTATCGTAGTTTAAAATAAATATAATTCGTTGAATGAATTATAAAATTTTGAAATGAGCGTAATAACAATGAGCTAATTATTCAGTGAAAGTTAAAACATGTTTTAAAATTTAGTTAATAAATATAATGAATGAATTAATTATAAAATATTTTGTAGTTGTTAGAAAAATAATTAGAAAATATGTTTTATTTCTGTAAATCCCTTAGAGATATTTTGGCCCCGTCTGACAAGTGTTGTATATGATCGTTATATGGATATTCATTTTTTCCAAGAACGGACATTTATATTCATCTGATACAATATTTGTTGGATTTGTCCTAGTATTTGGACAAGTTACAAACACAATAAAGTAATCACATTTTGTAAATCATTTCAGTTTAAACGGTTTACAAAATTTTGGTGGCACTTCCTTTTTGTTCCCTATGTACACGCATTTTGTGTACGATACAGGGAATAAAGGGAAGTGCTGCCGAAATTTTGTTGAATCGTTTAACCTAAAATGATTTATAAAATGTAATTACGATATTGTGTTTGTAATGGGAAGTAGGATATGATTATGTTGATTAATGGAACATGTGTTGTAATAATAATTTGTTTTCTTTTAATTATATGATATGATTATGTTTGTGGCAGATATGTCTCACAGAAGGCGTAGTACATCTCAGCCTTCTCCTTCGCCTTCTCATGGCGCAGGTCCCAGCGGTACGGCTCTGGACTTACGCCTTAAGATAGAGATAGTTCCCAAGAGTGTTGGGTAAGTATCTAATTAATTTCAATTATATTATTTAAAATATATTAATTATATACATCAACATTTATACAGGGGTTTCGAAATAGAGCCGGCGGATTACATTCTTCAAGTTTCAAAGCAATCCTATAAGAGTAGGCTGTCTGGTTGCTGGCCTTATTGGGACGACATCCCAGGCGAAGTGATGAACGCTATAGTTGCTGATTTGATGGTAAGTATAATTTTATATTTCAATTTAAAATTAGTATACTGTATATAATTCAAATTATTTTCAATAAGCAGGTTGCAATACGTGTCCGCCCGGAAGATAAGAATGTCTTCTTCAATCATTGGAATAAGAGGATGCGGAAAAATTACAGGGAGACTCTTTCGAAGGCCAAGCTAAGCGGAAAAAAACCCAGTTGGATGGGTAATGATGTTTGGGCTGCATTTGTCACCCACTGGGAAAGTGAAGCTGTCAAAGTAAGTTATGTATTGCTATATTGTTAGTATTATTTATTTAAATTATGTATGTTAGTTGCATTATTAATTTAATTAACCGTGTATTTAAATTAACAGGAAATAGCAAAGCGAAATATCGCGAATAGAAATAAAAATCCAGCGTTACACCGTGGTGGGTCCAAGTCATTCTAACAATGGCGGAGGGAATTGGTAAATTTGTAATTTGAGTTTATAAACTGTAATATTATTTAATCATATTAGTAACGTTTTTATTCATGTATAATTTCAGCATTCAAGAACCGGACAGGAGCCTACAATGGTCGAGGTTTTTAGAGTCACTCATGCGGTGGAGCAGACCGATGATGATGGGAATGTCACCTATGAGTGGACAGATGCGAAGGCTGAATCTGTTATGGTAAATATGTTTATTCGCAATGACAACGTTTCACATTTCTTTAGTAGCGTATAAGTAAATTGTATAGCTATATATTGAGTCAAATTTGTATTCGTAATTGCAGGGTAGATATGAAGCGGAGCGGGCAGCGATGGCGCAAAGAACTGGACGGGAGGATATTACGCTTCAAGAGTCCAATCAAATATGGGATAGAATTATTGATCCGCCTTCTCGCAATAGGCGTTATGGATACGGCAATCAAGAGGTAAACTGTTTTAATAACTTATATTTGAATTTAATATAGCCGTTGCGAGCGTGAATTAGAACTAGTTTGTTTGATCGTTTTATAGGCTCTTAACTTCTAGAGGGCTTACAAGAAATCTATGGCCGAAGAGGAGATAGCCTAGATGCAACGACAGCTGGACGAGATAAATGATTGGCGACAGAGCTTCTTGTCTCAGCAGATAGATGAGCGCATTGCCGCATTCGTTTCAGAGCATGGGACCATGCCAGGGTCTGGTGGTGGTGGTGGTGGTGATGACGATGATGTTGATGATGAGTAGGTATGTTTTGTTGATGGTTATTTTTTTTGGGCAAGATTGTGGTTTTAATGGATATTTGTTAGACTTGTGTACTTATGTTGGTTGATGGGCTTGGTAGTTTGTTTGGTGTTTTGTGTACCTATGGTGTTGGTGATGGATATTATGTGTGATGGATTTGAGATGTATTTTGTTTGGTTGATGATGAAATATTTGTGTTAGTTGATTATATAGTTGCGTGATTATTGATATGTATGTGTTTTATTTGATTATTTGCGATGTATTTGGTTATATGATGGTTGGAATGGAATGTATACGATGGATTGGAAGTGATTATTGTGATGTGGAATGGTTTGCGACGACAGAGGTTGGAAGAGTGAAAGCTAGCTGCTGGAAAACAAAAAAGTTCTAGGCTTGCAACGGCTCTCTGGTTCCAGGCTTGCAACGGCTAGCAACGGCTCTCTGGTTCTAGGCTTGCAACGGCTCGCGATGCCACGGGACGACAAGGATTGAAACTAACTATTGCCACGTGGACAACTTGTCGTCGCTAGCCGTTGCTAAATTGGTAATGGAGCCGTTGCTATTGCCGTTGCTGGAACAAGTAGCAACGAGCTTAATTGCAACGGCTTTTAGCAACGGCCGCCAACGGCTATTTGCCGTTGCTATGCCTTCCGTTCCTTGTAGTGCCTGGACAAAATGGAAGCAAATTTACACATCCTGAGTAGAAACAGGTACCTAAAACAAAATTTGCTACAAACCTAGGGAGGAAGCAAGCAACGGCTATTACATACATTGAGGGAAAATTCTAAAATTTCAGCACATATGGGATAGTTATAACTGTCATTTGAAAATTTTGAATAGATCACATACCAGCAATTCGAATATTTAAGGAGGGAAAGAAGCATTTATATTCCCTCTCAAAACTAGTTTTTTATTTTCCTTAAAGAAAACTTCAAGCATAATAACTAAGAAATAACTGATTAATGCTAAGGAACCCTTCACTCTTTCTTTCTCCATGGCTTTTCAATTTCTTTTCTTCTTCAAGTCCCTTCCGATTGAGCTGCCATTACTGTTTTTGTCCCTTCTTCTTTTGAGAGGTGAGGAGCAGGAAGAAGAAGGGTGACAGTGAGAGATGTTGTTCGGCTGGGTTTCTTCATAGTCGACTTCTTCTTCCTCGTCTTCTTCGTTGCAGTCTACAACACCGTTGGAAGGTCCATGATTATGGAGAATTGGTTGGACAAGGTAGTCTCCATCAAGTTCATCTTCCTGAAAATTTTCAATGTAATAAAAATTAAAAATATGTTGAAAAACAATGAAAGTTTATAAAATATGTTGATATTTATAAAAAAGGGAAGTAAAAAAACCGAAAGACCAGATAAATTAAATATTTCAAGGGCTCGATAATAAATGAGATAAATCACATTATCGAGTACACATTCAAATGCACTGAAAACACCATGGTGATATTTATTTTAAAAAAAATAAAAAACAAGAAGAAGAGGAGGAGACCGGATGAATTGTATATTTCAAGGGCACATTTAGCAAGTAAAATAAATCTAGATGCCATGGAAAACATTATTGAGTACACATTCAAAAACCAGATGAATGAAATAACACACACATACATATACAATATTGATGTAACCCCAAAAAAAACAATGATGAACAAAATAATGAAATATTTAAAAAGCGTATTTATTAAACAAAATAAATCGTAAACTCAATTGTCATTGATCAAATAGGTAGGACATGTTTTAGGTCTTTCACTTGCTGGACCATGTAAAGGGTCCGTGGGTCGATGGGTTGATTTAGCGTAAAACTAACCTAAGCACATGAAAATATAGGTTTACCATAAAACTAACCCAAGCACATGAAAATATTGGTTTGGGCTTGGGTCTGTGATGGTTTAGAGTTTCTATTTTAAATTGGGAAACACAGAATCAGAAAATTATGAAAATATAATTGAAAATACCCAATAATGTGTTCAAAACCTTAACATTCTTTTCTTTCTAAATGTATGTAGGCATCGATCTATACCTTATTTGAGAATATATTCAATTTCACACAGACTCGCCATTGTTTAGCTTTCAACTTGCTGCCTCATGCCTTAAATTCATCACACTAACCATTTCTAGAAGGCAAAAATCAAGAACTAACATGCCTCAACCCTTAACTAAACAAAGTTTATGATATAAGCTTGTCTACAACACTAACCAACATAATGAATTAAGCGTAAAACAAACCTGAGCATGCAGATTAGATTCACGATTAACACATACTGCAGCTTCACAAATGAAAATTTCAGCATAAAGATTTGCCTCACTTTTCAACGGTAGTTTGTTCATATACAAACTAAATTAAATTTGCAAAACTAAAGCTTTCCAAGGTATATCTGTTTATTGCTACTACAAGAACCGATAATAGGCTCAGTTGGATGAAAAGCCGTCTCATTCATAGACCCACTATGCCCAGGCTCAATTGGTCATCCGCTTTGATATATGAACACACAATGAAGTTCAAAAAAACACTAGTAATATGCAACAAATATGCATAATACTATTTATAAAATTGCCAAAAGAGTCTTTTCTATTATAAGGTCAAAAGTGTTTTCTCAAGTATAATAGTACTTCATAGCCTAGCACACAAAAATTCTTAATTTTAAAAGGTAAGATTGCATGAATTAGAGGTGAAATTACAAACAAAGGGGTGAAATAAGAAGAGAAAGTAAATGGATATATACCTAAAGTGGTTGTCTAAGAATAGTTTATAGTTTATGTTTAAGAACACAAACATATTTTCTACTAAAGTGGCTGTCTAAGAATACAAAAGTCATTTGTGTTTAAAATATATTGTGCATACAAAAGCCAATCCCTTTATAGATTACATTAATCTAGGGTTAATACTATGGATCAAATATATTTTTAAATAATATGCATCCACTTTGACAAAAAATATCGAATATTAAATAACATGTCTTAAAACTGAACACTAAACCTCAACACTCAATAGTAGTAGTTTCAAAATATTGGTTACATTAAATTATATATATATATATTGATTGCACAATTTCATATAAATTATATTATATATGTTATGTACTTTGTAATTATATTATATATTAAAATTATATTATATAAATAAATTAAAAACTAATATATTACCCGACACCGCCTCGGTTCTATCTGGTTCCTGTCACAAGCATGAGATATACTTTTTTGAAGCATGTTGTCTTACACTGCCCCGTTGCAAGCTCATGAGACATGTTTGTCCACGTTCAGTTAATGCAGCTCACTTTTCTTACTTCTTTGTCTCTATTGTTCATGCCCACAATGTTGAACATCAGATCTTGCATTCAAGCTACTACCAAGCTGAATGGCTGCATCGTATTGTATGCATTCCCTGGTTCAGTCAAGCCTCGAGTCTACTACATATTATTATATACATATAATTGCTACTCAGTCTATAAGCTTCATTCAAGAATACCCGATCCGATTTATGTTCTAAGTGTACCGTATACATGCCTCATCTCCAGTCTAGACACTTGATGCTTCTGCACACTTAATGCTAACGCACACTTAAGCTTGCTTCTTCTAAATGCTTTAGGTCCTCAAATTCAGTCTAGCCACTTAATGTTGCTGCACAATTAATGATACTGCACACTTAATGTAAGCAATCCAACTCAAGATCTGGTCAGATCAGATATTGGTGCACTCTTAATGCTAGTGCGTACTAAATGCCCGTTGATACAGCACATTTAATGCTACTACAATAATATGTCATGTGCTAGTTATAGTAATGTATTTTATGCAAAGCAACAAAATTAAATGATATATCATATAGTAATGTATTTCCAAATGTGCTAGTTAAATAAAGGATAGAGATATAATTTAATATAATGTAAATCGAAATCCTAATTATAATTAGTTCTGGATCATTCAATAAATAAGGACAAGGGAAAAAATAGTGTTTCTTATAATATTACTTGGAATTAAATATCAATTGCACTTGTAGTTATAAGCAAGAAATATTGAATTTTGAAATAATATGATAATGACATAAAATGGAATTTTTACTAACAAATTAGTTGCAAGTAGTCCGTTTATAAAGCAAATCAAAATGAGAGTAAATAATAAAATACATTGATATTCATTTTCCACATTATTGTTGTACCAGATAATACTATATAAATACTTAAATTAACCTTTTAAAGGAGAGTTATTATAGTTCAGATTGGATTTTGTATAGAAGAACTACATAAACACCAAATATCATTAAACAAATATTGAATTAAACTATAATATATAAGGGCATTTAATTATACCTTTCCGATGGTAACCTGTACCTCCACCAAGGTTTTAAATCTCGAATTTCGGTCATGTTTCGTCTTGGAATTTTTACACAAGTTATCTCGTACCGGGGGAGATCTCAGACGAGATGAGTACATATCGGGTGTGAATCTCGGATTGACATCTCGGGTCTTATAATGCATCTCGGGAATATCTCGGATGTACTTATGTGTCTAAAATTGATGTGTCAAAAATTTATTTAATGGTTATAACTTTCTTAGTAAAAATAAAAATGGTAACATACTTGATTTACATGGAAAAAGGAATATTTTTAGAAGAGTAGTAACTTAATTAGCTTAATTGATTTGGTAATGTTTTAATAATATCCTTTTATTTGAACATAATAAAGAAGTGAAACCTTTCGCTATGACTCATTAAGATAAAAAGTAAAGAATATGTTCAAGAAGTTCATAAATTATAATTGGATTGAGTAGTTTCTTTTGGATCAATATGAAAATAAAAAATATTATGCAAAATAAGAAAAATGTATAATTTCGAGTGAGATCTCGGATTGAGATTTTAATCCATATTTCGGGAGAGATTTGAATATCTCGGACGAGATGAGTGTCGAGGGAGATATGTAGGAGATTTAATGCCTCGTCTTGTTTAAGTGTGAAAGGAGATCTCGAAGGAGATCTTGGGCTATATATACGAGATTTAAAACCATGACTTCCACCAACTACATTAAATACAAGGAATCCTAAGATATTAGTACAGTTATCAATGTTATCAAGGTAGAGGTTCCCTTTGCCAACTACAAAACAAAGAAGGAACTATCATAAATGTACCAACAACTGCAAAACACATACTGACTATGAAGAGATATTAGAGAATTCAGATGGTATTAATCGGGATCAATTACTCAAAAACGCTTATAACTAACAACAAACTTGTTGTTCCTACCTCAAGTTTCATTTAAGCAAAACATTACATTCAGAAATATATTCAGTAATAAAAGATTACATATTTTTCTTACTGGATAATGAATTATGATTACTTATTTAGTAATAATGAACGTAGTAGATCAAAAACATCATTTATTTTATTAATATTTGGTTTACCGGAGTGTTTGAAAAAACATCATTGGTTTACCCGAGCAAAACGATCGTAGGAGATCCAAAACATCTATGAAAAAAAGTCTATGAAAAAACATCATTCAATTAACATTTGGTTTACCCGAATGTTCAAAATACTAGAATTTTTTGGCCATATGCAATTATTTTGTGAAAATAAGCAACATAAGTTCATAACTTATGTTTATCTATTATTTTAACAGAGTAACCTTTGGAATTTCTTATATATGCAAATTATAGCTCACTTATATCTAACACTATTTTGGATATTTCGAATTAAAGAAAAAATTTTGAAACATTTTTTCATAACAATAATAAATTAATAATAGTATAATAATTTCCTCATATTCTCAATAGATTTTCCTATACGTCATTTGAATTAAAAAAATATTTTCAATGTCACAGAAAAAAATAATTAGAAAACGAAGAAGAATAATAATAAAAGTGAATTAATGAACACCTACTTCAATCAACTCGGTTCCTATGCAACAATTTTTCCCAATAATGTTCTCATTTAGGCAAACGATCACACGCACACAAAATCATGCATGATTAACAAATTAATTTTCCAACTAATTGTTTCATACACAATTATATAGATCATGGCTGAGGTACCCTTAAATACTGCAGCTATCTAAACTTTATTAATTTTGTATGGATTTATAAAAATTTATTTTGATACTATATAAATCTACCAACTCCAGAAAATGAATACCCCAACACTCTTAAGTTTTGAGGCCAAATATTCACTTATATGCATGTGGAATAACTTTTATTTTTATTTAATTTTTTCCTCCACTGCACATATAGTAATAAACCTTGTTATAAAGAAAGATTACTTATTAGCTTCCCAGATTGAAGAAGCCATCAGGAAAAACAAAAGTTTGGAATCGCTTGATTCAAAAACTTTAAATGCGACGTCATTTTCCTTTGAAAAAATCAGGAAGGGGGTCTAAGCTACTAAAAGTTAGAAATTTGAAGAACACATCTACTAGAAGAATTACCATAAATTCTACCTGTACTCTAAGATGTTGATTTACGATTTATAACTAAGAAGGAGATGACGCTTGTTGACACTTGATAGTCAGTCTATTGCGGCCAGGTAGATCGACTATGATTAACTACGATGGAGCTTCCGGGTGCCTTAGTGGATCTATGATTTAGGATTTCTGGTGTGTTAGTGGATTGATAACGATTTGGTGGCGACGGCGTTCGTATTTGGAGGTGGATTATAAAGTGGTGACTTAGGTTTTCTGATAATGTTGTGAAGCATAGAAAAAAGAAATGAAAATTATCTGAACTTAGAACAGTTTTGGTGAAAATTTCAGACGGCACAAGTAAAATTTTACCCGAGCGTTTGCCCTAAGCCTATGGATGCACTTACCTTACAAACGCTACCAATATTTGCAACTAAAGTAGGTTTTCTTGTAGTGTAAGTAGCCTCCATATACTTTTCGCAGCGAGTCACGCATAACATACCCCGTATTCAGTGTCATCCACGAGCAAAGAATAACTGAATAAATGATACAACGGCGTCCCATGCCACCGCGTGTTACTGGTCCAATTATTCAGTGCTCATACATCACACTCACCCTTCTTTATTCTATATAACGAGTCCAAAAAATAACTGGTAAAGTGTTGCCGAAAGACTCATACCAGGCGGTATCATTAACCCGTTTATTCATATTTCTCATCACATGGAATAATCATACTAAAATCAAAATAAGGATGTCATCATTATATCATAATAAAACTCTAATCAAATCAATATCAACGGTGAATCATTCATATAATCATTACATTATATACAGGAAAGAAATTTTGGAATAATAATATAAAGATAATATAGATTATGCAAATATATATAAAATCAATAATACAATATTTACAACAAATCATTCACAACATATAATTTTATATAAAATAAATAAATAATAATAGATGGATAATAAATTTATAAACAAATATATTCTAGAAATAATTAAACTATCATCTACTCTTAAATATAATTTCAAATAGTTACAAACATTTAAAATAATTTAAGTTATTTATAATCAAATAATTATATTATCAAAAACTTAAATTTTATGTATACTAAAAGTTACCTTTTAATAAAACGACATTTAAAAACCATTTAAATAATATAACCAAATTTCACTTTAGAACTTATTAGATTCACTTTTATAATTGAATTTATTAGCTTATTCGATTTATATTTACATTTAAACATATATAATCTCCAATATATATATATATATATATCTTATAATATAATGCAAAACCCTCAGTCAACAGGGAAAACTGAAGCCTTTTATCCGATACACATATTGCCCACAACTCAAATTAAAACCAAACCAAACTGAAGGGACAGTTCTGTCTTTCCCCCCACCCACTACCACGTTCGCCAACAGCGCTCCACTTTCCACTTCCCTCTGCGTTTTCCACTTTCCCTTTCACTGCACTTTCCCCTCATCCAAAAAAAATGCCAACTCCCCTCTACTCCTTTCCTACCTAGCAACTGCCTACTGCCATTACCGTATCTACCCCCTTCCCTTCTACTGTCTGCCTCAGCAGCCGATGCCACCAACCCTACTGCCTACCGTCACCATCCTCCTTGGTCGTAATGTCCACTGTACAGCTCCAACGACCACCGACACCATCCCCGTCGCCGATTACTCCTCGCCCCTTCTGCCACCGGCCCTCTTCGTTTCAAAGGTATGATTTCCGCTTTGTCCCCCTATTTCTCTTCGATTTTATTTACATTCCCTATTTCCTATTCCGTTGACAAATGTATGTGTATTTGTACCCTAAATCGTATTTCCGTTCTTCTCCTCGGCTGTATGCAAACCCATCCTCAATTTACACTCAACTTAGCGTCACTTTTTAATCCAACGGCTTTTGCCGTATAAATCGAATCAGTTGACTCAAAAATCTCCCTTCCCCCTTTTTTGTTTGCCTCAACGGCTTTCTGTCCGTTCAACCCTGTATTTTAGCCGTATTTACCAAATTCTGACTCCTTCATCCACTTCAGTTTGCACATACGGCCGTTGCTACACTGTCTGCTTCTAAAATGTGTATAAATATTCACATTGCACCAGTATGTCACTGTACTTCCTACCTTCACTCCACCTCATTTCCTTTTAACTTTATAGCCATATATCTGAACATTACTACAGCTGCATTCTACTGTCTCAAAATTACCGCATGTCTACTGATTTTTCCTCAACTTTATAGACCGCCAGCAGCAACAGAGGGAGCGACGACGAGTTACGCAACGTGCATAGTGCCAACAAGCTAGACAGTCTTCCATTGCAAGTAGAAGGTCAAGCATGGTTGACAACCACCATCCGCAAAATTCATTCGGTAAATTTCTACTGCGCTCATTGTTTTGTTCTATCTTTTTGACAGTTGCAGTACTATGTTTTAATTCACGTCGGTATAATTTAGATGTTTAAGTTGGTTGATATGTGTTTAATGGCTGTCGTACGTATACATTCAGTTTGTATTATTATCTTCCACCTTTCTAACACCCAATTTTGACAAGAGTTTAAAATTATATGTATAACATCCTCTATTTTATATTTCACTCAAATTGCACATCTCATACAAACAAATTTGTTTGTCATTTTTCAATTTTAAAACTATTAATGTATTCAAAAAACATAGTCCTTCAACCATAACATCTTCTAATATATATTTCACTGAAACTGTACATTTTTTAGTTTTGATTTTTTATCTTCATTAATTTTTATAGATTCATAAATCAGTTTCTGCAATTTGGTTTCTAATTTTCTCAATTATTTGATATAATTATGGATTTTGTAACAGAGCATTAAAGTGAATTCCTTTTATGTGGATTTCTATATTTGAACAAGCAATGAAATGCAAATTTGTGATTACAGTGTAAAATGGTTATTTAACTGGCATTTACTTTCATAAATCATAATTTTGACCGGACTATCACAGTAAGTAATTTTTCACACCAAAATACAAGGGTTGTTTTGTAATGAAACTTGATTATTGGTTTGCATCTACCGCATAAAGTAAAACGACATCATATGTTACTGGAATGGTTTCTCAACATACTCAAATAGTCATATATGTTTGATCATTACAGAAAAAACTCACAAGATCAATATTTGATATTAAAGGTGTTCTCGGTGATTATAACTTCATACTGAAATTGATGAATAAGAATTATATACACATCAAATACAAAATCAGCGTCCAACTCTACTAATAACTACAGTCGGACTTCTTTTCAAATTTTGACTTAAAATTCCTAATTACTTTTTTAGACGAGACCATATTAAAATGTGTCTACATACTGTACATTAATTGCCATGTTTTTTTCCAGTCTCAGATATATCATCTAAGCATGGCTTTATTTAGCCTTGAATTAAATTTAGTGGTCGGGCTAACAACTATATATACAGGTTGAAACTTGAAACAAAGCATAATAATATTTTAATTTATTCTCAAATATATCATTTATTTCTAAACTTTGAAAAAGACGAAAGCTACATTGAATAATATCAATTACCAAGTTCAATGCAAGCGTGTCTTCATTTATATTCTATTTTGTTTCCCCGAATAACTTCAGTCACTACATATAAAAAACAGTTCATGCTTTGATGAGAGTTTAAAATTCCACAAAGCTGTAAATTTAGTAAGATTCCACAATGGATAATGTATTTCTTTAAACATGAGCTCAAAATTACAGTTTTTCCAAATAAATTAATTTCCTTATTTTTAGCCTTCAGCCTTTTACAACTGAATGTTTATTTACTTATACTGTCAACTTAATCTTTATTTAAAATTGGTGGAATTTGTGCTCTGCCCTGCTTTTCTGGCTTTTAAATTCTACCCATAACATCTTCTACTTTATATTTTACTCAAACTGCACATTTCATACAAACAAATTTGTTTGGTATTTTTTAACTTTGAAACTGTTAATGTCTTCATATATATTCTGTTTTTCCCACTGAATATCTTCATTTGTTGTCGGCTTCCCCTGCAATTAAAATACTTTACAAAAATATTGTTACTCCATATTCATTGCTATCCCTTCCCATTGTTACACAAAAGATGTATGAACTTAAAAACTGAGGAAAAGGTTATCAGATCGGAAAAAAATAGGTTTCTTTCACTCATATTTTGGTATAGTTAAATGGTGTTGTAATAACTGTTTGCCCTCCCAACCCAGTAAGAATTTCTACGTAGTTGTTCACAATAAACTTCCAACGTAGTAGGATAAATAGAAGATTAACATTTAACTTCCATAATTTTCTTTCTTTTTTTTAAAGTTTTTCTGTCTTCTCCGTTGGAAAATCTTACTGACTGACTTGAGCAAAGTAATAAAAGAATAATATGATATAGTTTTGATGCTTACTTTTCTTCCAGGAATCTAAAGTGATTTTTTTCTATCTTTTCTTTTATTTCCTTCTAACATTTCAATGTTGAAAATTAATAATGCATGTGCATTACATAATTGTGAAATCATTAAAACAAAATTGTACTACCTGTTCGATACTATCGGTATTACATAGGAACGGAATGATAGCTTAAACCGTGAAATATATACATATATATGAAATGAGAAACATAACATGAGCAATTCTGCATTACAACTTACACCTTTCAACACCCAGTTCTTTATTTACATATATATTCCACTGAGGGTACAAATTCAATCTTCGAATTTTGTCGACAGTTTAAAATTCCAAAAACCTGCACATTTACTAACATTCCACAAGGGATAATCTATTCCTTTAAACATACGCTCTTTTATTTACTATTACCCTTAAAAATTAAAGTTGTAAAGTATAAATTAATTTCCTAACTTTAAAACTTTAAACTCTTATAGTTAAATATTTATTTCACTTTACTGTCAATTTAATGTTTACTTAAAATTACTGGAATTTGGTTGCTCCACTGCTTTTCTGGCTTTCAAATTCTACAAAAAAGTAGTCATTTACCCATAACGACCACTAATTTATGTTTTATCCAAACTGTACATTTTTAAAACATAAATTAATTCGCTATTTTTAAATTTTACGAATTTTACTACCTTCATATATTCTGTTTTTTTCCCCTGAATAACTTCATTCATTGCATATAAAAACATCTACTGGATGTTTGATTTTGCACATACAAAATACGAAAGATGGACCCGGCTTTCCATTGCAATTAAAAGACTTTACAAAAATATTCTTAATCCAAATTTATTGCTTTCTGTTTCCATTGTTACCCAAAAGTTGAATGAACTAAAAAGCTGAGGAAAAGGTTAACATATATAAAAAAAGGTTTCTTTCGGTAACTTTATTACATTGTTTCGTTAAAACTGTTATAAATTTTTTTTCTTTTTCCTTGCCCAAACTAATTTCAATTTCCACCTTTCAACACTCGATTCTTTATTAACAAATATATTTCACTGTCGTCAGAAATATAATCTCCGGGCAGTACATAAAATTCGTAAACATAATGTGAGCAAACTGTTAGCTATTGCTGAATATTTACCTTACATGTACGAACAAGCACAACGGTTGTCATATCAACCAAACAAACTATTTTCCTTTCCCAACATGTAAAACCTATGCACCCGCATATACTCCGGACGAATATGAGCTTATGTTCTTCATATTTCACACCATCATATTACTGATTAAAAGGCTCATTTACAATTTTTACATTTTACAAACCCCACAAACAAGGTTTGTAGTTTTGATATGTTTACTACCACCATTAACTATTTTATTTTATATTTCAGTCCAAAATTACAGTTGTAACAAATTAATTAATTTCCTAATTTTTACCTTTACACTTTACAGATGAAGTAGTATTTTGTTTTACTGTCAACTATGCGCACTTCTTATTAGTAAAATTTCTATGGTCACCAGCATTCTTCCTTATGACTTCCAAAAAAAATTAAACTTACTACAACTCTGTTATGCATACTGTACTCATTTAAACATAGCATCTTCTATTTGATATTTTACTTCCAACATTACATTTATATAAAAGAAATTAATTTGCTATTTTTTAATTTTTAAAACTTTCATACACCAGTCAATACTTAATTTTACCTTGAAAAAGGTAAATGTCTTAGTTATTACTGATTTAATTTTTATTTTTCATTATTACCGTAAGAGGAATGTTTAACCTGCTTATGTTGTTACCAAAGTCCATTGGACTGTTACACAAACGTTTACCTCATTTCATCATATTTTAACAATCCAAACTGTGTTTGTCATCGTATTTGATTTAAAAAAACACAATTGGCACATGTAAAACTGGAACTTATAGCCTACTATGTACCGGAGTTACGTACTCTTAGCTATATCTTCCTTCAATTGCTGTCCGCAGCTATAACATTTTTTCCCTTTCATGATGTAAAAAGAATGTTGAAATTTAAACTTATTACAACCATTTTACCACCTCCGGAATTTTTGTAATTGTTTACTCCCAAAAAAATTAATTCAGTACGAGTCCAAGATGGATAACGTACAAAATTATACTCATTTCTCTTTTCATCATAATTAGCTTGTTCCAACCAGAAGGCCAGAAAGAATATTCGTATGCGTAAATTATTGGTGTTCATCAACAAACCACTTACAAGACAACACCACACAAACATAACACCTTCTATTCAATATTTTACTACACATATATATTTTTAAAACAGAAATTTATTTGCTACTTATTAATTTTTCAAACTTTTATACATCATCCAGTACTTAATTTTACCTTCAAAAATGTAAATTTTAATCAATGTTACATTCATTTTCAACAGTATTTGCCCAGTTGTAAATGTAATTTCTGGATACCAAACCATAATTTTTCCTTCTCCTTATCCAAATTTAATTCAAATCACACCTTTCATTACTCAGTATGTTGATATATTAGCATAAAATTACAGTTTTCAAAAAGAAATTAACTTGCTACTGTTTAATTTTTAAACTTTTATACATCATTCATTACTTAATTTTACCTTTGAAACTATTGTTGTCTTCATATATTACTTGTTATCCCACCTTTTGGCAAGGCCGTGACACCAAGAACTTGACTAGAAACCAATGACGGTTCGTCTTAGAAATCAGTTATACGCAGACCCAACATGGATATCGACGAATTTTGTCCGAGTTCGAATCAAGCTACAATCGACAAGACACGGCGAGCGAAGCAGAGAAAGTCAACGTTCCAAATTTCAAGTCAATCCGAGTTCATATGCTCAAGTTATGTCGATGCAAGATTGGATGAAGAACAGCTCGAGTTCGAATCCATCGACTGGCCACTGTTCGACTCGATCTCATTCGAATCCATCAGGAAGCCTCTGTTCAACTCAATCGATTTCGTATCCATCATCAGAACCCACTTCGTATCGATCGACTTCGTGCCCATCACCAGAAGTCTACTTCGTACCGATTGACTTCGTATCCATCGAGGGACAGCACATTTCGTATCGATCAGCCAGTGTCAACTTCGCATCCATTGACGAACCACTGTTCGTATCAATCGAGTTGGACTGCTTTCATCGATACGAACAAGCCAACCTCCATCGATTCGAACTACACCACCTTCATCGATACGAACAGAACGTGACCATCGATACGAACAGAGCCACTTCCATCGATACAAACTGAGCTACTTCTGTCAATACGAATTGGATCGCCTCTATCGATACGAACAGAGCAAGACTATCGATACGAACAACGTAGTTTCGATCGATACGAACCAAACAGCCTACCGAAAGTCTTCATTTTGTATCGATCATAACTCGAGATCCAAAAGTCCAAATGCTATGAAATTTTCACAGAAGCTTACGTGTATGCTAAAGAATGTCCATGCCAAATTTTGACTCCATCGGATGCAATCTTGATCGATACGAAATCCATTTGTATCGATCATGGATTGGGCTGAAACTTCACGGGCTTGGTCGCGCGGGCCTACTCACATGCCAGAAGAAGTCTCCCGAGATCTGAGCGAAATATCAGCCTCCTACACCTATAAATAGAGCCCTTGGGCATACAGAAAAGGGGATCTGAGATCTTTGAATTCTCCAACGCCCAGACTCTGCCGGATTCAACTCCATACTCCATTGCTGCTGCTGCAAACAAATTTCACTACTGTACTCGAATTTCTCAACTGAATTTTGCTGTAATCCGCTGCAATCAATTGTAATCATCGAAGAAACATCAATAAAAAGATCAACTTCATAGTGGACGTAGGCAATACGCCGAACCACTCTAAATTCTTGTGTTTCTGTGCACTTTAATTATTTTCATTATCTGTTTTTGGAGTTTTTGTTAGATAATCCTCTTTTTCCATTTAATTTCTTCACTTTATCTCTTCAAAAACTTCCGAAGAGTGTTGGGCCCAATTTTGGTACAAACACTTTGGTGCTTTCACTAAGAGAAAACCCAATTTTTCTCCTGCTCCTTGGATCTCCTATCTATACCGGATTGCATAAGTCCAAGAAGAAGATCCAGATCTCAAGCTTTGAAGCCCTTCCATACTATTCAGATTTGCAACCAGATCTAGGAAAGGACTTCATCAATTCATCATGGTGAGTACACGTACCGCTTCTACAGCTGCTAATCAGGGAGGACGGGACAGATAGAATCCCGCACAATTGCCTCCATCAAACCAAGATGCCGCCGGACCTTCAGATCCATCAGGCTCGGTCACTAGACAAGAATTCTAGATGCTGCTTCAAGAGTTGACCCAGAGTCAGCAACAACTTACTGAACAACTGCGCGCCAACACAGAATTGACCAACCAGCTGAATCGCCAAAGGCGCAGAAGATCCAGAAGAGATCAAGGTTCTTATTCTTCTACGGAGAGTTCAACGTCCTCTGATGACCATCACTAGTCAACACGCCCACGGCTGGGTGTAAGCTACACCCAGGCCACAGGACACCAACCTGCCTTGAATCTTGGACAACCCAGAATTGGACCAACCACTAGTCATCATACCGGACCTTTATCCCGAGGGGGTGCCGCTCCTTATCATGTCACAGACAACCTCGCTACCACCACGACTACCAAGCAAGGAGTTGATGCTAGAAATCAAGCTGATCCGCATCGTAGCCAATGAGAGCACACTCCAGAGCCTTATGTCCCAGAAGATGTTGAACCAAGGAGGTGAGACACGGACCGTCGATCGCGTCCGGTCTAGACTCGCACTGTGGAACCCGACCACACCTTGGCGCAGCATGCTCCTAATATCCAGATGCCGGATATACCAACGATGATTCGTCAAATGATCCGTGAAAGTCAGGGTCTCATTAATGACGACTGGGGAATCTCCCGGAGTCATACCCCTTTCACTGATGACATATTGTATACTGAACCACCTCGGCGCTTCAGGATGCCAACATTGCCAGTCTATGAAGGAAGTTCTGATCCCAATCAACACATCCTAAAATACGAATGGCTGATGAATGCTGTGAGAGCTGATGATGCAGTAAAATGTCGTAGTTTCCCCATTTCCCCGGGGGCATTGCAACTATGTGGTTTACTCGTTTGCCACCACGATCCATTTCTAATTTTGACCAGATGGCCACCAAGTTTGTTGAACAATTCTGTATGCACGTAGCGAGGCCTAAAGATGTTAACACTTTGTCTAGTGTTACTCAAGCTCCCGGAGAAACACTTAGACGTTACTTGGAGCGATTCCATGCTGCGTGTGCAGAAATAAGCAATCCCAATGATAAATCTATCCTGATGGCATTGACTAAGGGGATTGATCCTGATTTCGAGTTTGGAAATTGGTTTGCTGGGAAACCACCTGCGTTATTGGACCGTTTCTATTCCAAGGCAGACCAATTCTTGAGAAGGGAGGATGCGAAACAGTCTTGGAAGCGGGATGACACAGGACCCAACATCGAAGGAATTCAGAGTAACATCGCCGCTAAACAATCTGGGGAGAGTTCCGGAAAATTTCAGTTGAACATACAAAATAAACAGCCAGCATTGGGAAAATGGAAGTCAAAGCAAAAAACGAGATCAGAATCGTGGTCCACGACGTAGAGCTCCCATGTACGATAATTATATTCCATTGAACACATCATTGGAAAATGTGTATTTGCAGACTTGTAACACCATGCAATACAAGAAACCTGCCCTGAAGCCGTCAACAGAAAGACAAGTCCAGACTGGGAAGTTTTGTAGATTCCATGAGAGTTATGGCCATAATACAAATGAGTGTCGTCATTTACAAGATCTTATTGAGAAACTGATACGCGAACGAAAGTTGGATCAGTATATGCGGGCGCCGCAGTCATGTGGTGCGGGCCCATCAGATCAGAATCATGCACCAAATCAGGAAAGGCAAGAGGAACCCGCTCGAACTGGCGGGAGGTTGGTTATTAATACAATAAGTGGTGGTCCTCATCCAGCAGACCAAAGCTGGAAGGAAATGGATTCGTATGCTAACTCTGTCAGGCATGCAGACTTCGAGTGTTATAGTAGTTTTGATGAAGGGGCTCCGGCCAAGCAATAGAAGACGATGACAGATGACATCGTGTTCAGAAACAGAGACGCTGATAAAGTCGAAGCCCCCACTATCGATCCACTGGTCATCTCAGCTCAAGTAGGGCTTGCTTGGATGAAGAGGATCTTAGTTGACAGTGGAAGCTCAGTGAATATCATGTTTAAACGAGTTTATAATCAAATGAGAATGGAAGCCAAAGATTTGAAACCTTATCAATCTCGAATCCATGGTTTCAATGGGAGTGCTACTATACCCACTGGAGTAGTGGAACTGCCGGTGGAGTTGGGAGTTAGGGAACGCCGGAGAGTACGGATGTTACAGTTCGTTGTGTTGGACATAGACTCCCCTTATAATGCTTTCTTGAGCCGACCGGCCCTCGCTGAATTCAGGGCAGCCATTTCCCCATGGTGTTTGACTTTAAAGTTTCCCACTGATCGTGGAGTGGGAATCATTCAGGGAGATCAGGCTGCTGGAAGAGCTTGTTATGTTGCAGAGCTGCGGGAGGCGCAGCGAAAGGAGAAAGGAAAGGGCGTAGAGGAATCTCTCTGCGTCCGCTTTGTTGATAATTGATAATTAACGCCCGGGCCTAGGCCCGTGCACCCCAGCCAATTCCAAAGGGATCTTGACCCAAGAGAAATGTAAGATGAAGGAGAATCTAAAGAAAGTCAAGCATCCCCGGTCGAACTAACGATCGATGTCCCAATTGACAATGATGATGATTCGAAGATGATAAAGATTGGGTCTCAGCTAAGCCAGCAAACTCAAGAGGAATTGGTTGAGTTTTTACGAGCGAATCTTGACGTATTCGCCTGGACGCATTCTGATATGTGTGGGATCTCGCCGGACATCGCGAGCCACACTCTGAATATTGACCCGCAGCATGTTCCGGTCAAACAGAAAAGGCGTGGTATGGATCCAGAGAGATCTGTCGACCTTAAATATGAGGTAGAAAAGCTCAAAGCAAACGGGTTCATTTTAGATGCGCTATACCCCGAATTGGTTTCGAATCCTGTGCTGGTCCGAAAGCCGAACGGAAAATGGAGAACATGTGTTGACTACTCCGATCTGAATAAAGCTTGTCCCAAAGACAGTTTCCCGCTTCCCAGAATTGACCAACTAGTAGATTCAACAACCGGGCATGAGCTTTTATCCTTCATGGATGCGTATTCTGGCTACAATCAGATACCGATGCATTTACCTGATCGGGAACATACCAGCTTCATAACCAATCTGGGACTTTATTGTTACAAAGTTATGCCATTCGGACTCAAGAATGCCGGGGCTACCTATCAATGATTGGTCAATCAGATGTTTTCCAATCAAATCGCGAAAACAATGAAAGTATATGTAGACGACATGCTTGTGAAGTCACGATTTTCCACTGACCGTATTAAAGACTTGGAAACTATGTTCAACATACTTCGAGAATACAGAATGAAGCTTAACCCACTGAAATGTCACTTTGGAGTTGCATCCGGAAAATTTCTTGGGTTCATCGTCAATGCTCGAGGGATCGAAGCTAATCCTGAAAAGATCTAGGCTATCAGAAACCTTGAAACTCCGAAAACCATAAAGCAAGTCCAGAGTCTCAATGGGAAAGTAGCAGCATTGAGCAGATTCATTTCAAAGTCCACTGACAAATGCATTCCCTTCTTCGATCTGATCCGAAAAGGAAAACGAAACTTTGAATGGACCACAGAGTGTGAGGGCGCTTTCCAAGCACTAGTTCAACATCTATCCACACCACCTATCATGTCAAAGCCTATTGATCATGAGAAGTTGTACGTATATTTGGCGATATCAGAAAACGCTATCAACGTTGCCTTAATTCGAGAAGAAGACAAGGTATAGAAGACAGTATATTACGTCAGCAAACGATTTACTGGAGCTGAGAGGAACTATCCGAAACTAGAGAAGTTGGCTTATTGCCTTGTTATTGCATCAAGAAAGCTCCGACCATATTTCCAGGCACATCCTATTATTGTTTACACCGATCAGCCATTACGACAGGTCCTTACGCGGCCTGAGACGTCTGGTAGGTTACTCAAGTGGAACATCGAACTGAGTCAATTTGACATTACTTATACTCCAAGGCGAACCATTCAAGGACAAGTCCTAGCCGATTTCATAGCTGAATTTACCATTCCAGAGGACTTGCCTGAAACCAGTGAATCTCCCAAATATGTTTGGAAGCTGTACACTGATGGTGCATCAAACGACCGATGTTCGGGCGCTGGTGTTGTACTTGAAACCCCCGAAGGCCGATCTATATGCTATGCTTTGAAGTTTGATTTTCATGCAACCAATAATGAAGCTGAATATGAAGCCCTCTTAGCTGGACTAAAACTTGCCAGAGATTTGAGAATTATAGCTGTGGAAATTTATTGTGATTCACAATTAGTTGTGTGTCAAGTTCGGGGAGAATATCAAGCAAGAGACCGAAGACTGGCTGCTTACTTAGCTCGGGTCCAAGAAACACTGAATCAGTTTGACTATTATGCTATCTATTGTATACCTCGGGAACGCAATCAGAAAGCTGATACATTGGAAAAGTTAGCCAGTACAGGTGAAGCTCAGCAAATGGGACTCGTTCTCGTAGAGACGTTAACTTCCCCAAGCATTGACCGGGCAGAAATAGATTGGGTATGCGAAACGATTCCCGATAAGGAGTCATGGATGACTCCATTCAGAAATTACCTTGAGCAAGGAACCCTGCCGGAGCGCAGGAGTGAAAAGAGACAAGTTCTTCGGAAGGCCTTATGATTCACCATCCAGAATGGAGTCATGTACAGAAGAGGGTACTCAGTTCCTTTGTTTCGGTGTATTGCTCACGATGAAATTAAATGAGTATTACACGACGTACATGAGGGAGAATGTGGCGATCACACCGGGGGGCAAGCACTGGGCAAGAAAATACTTCGATATAGATATTATTGGCCGATTGTGAATCGCGATGCGTCAGATTATGCAAAGAAGTGTGATAGATGTCAAAAGCATGCTCGAATACCTAGAGCCCCACCTACCGAGATAACGCGAATGGTCAACCCATGGCCGTTTGGAATGTGGGGCATTGACATTATTGGTACTTTACCTCTAGCAAAAGGTGGTGCGAAATACGCCATCATCGCAGTTGATTACTTTACAAAGTGGGCTGAAGCTGAGCCTCTTGCTACCATAACAACGAAAAAAGTAATCAACTTTGTGGTCCGCAACATTATCTGTCGATTCGGTCTCCCACACACCATTATTACTGACAACGGAACCCAATTCGACAGTGCTGAATTTAAAGATTTTTGCAAGCGATTTCACATCCAAAAGAAATTCTCTGCATTTGCGCACCCTCAAGCGAACGGACAAGTCGAAGCAGTCAATAAAGTTATAAAGTCCATTCTGAAAAAACGACTGGAGAAGGTCGGGGGCAAGTGGGTCGACGAACTTCCTATGGCTTTATGGGCTTACCGAACAACTCACAAGTCCGCGACCGGTCACACTCCGTTCTCTCTCTCTTATGGTTCAGAAGTCGTTATTCCAGTTGAGCTATAAGTACCTTCTCATCGTGTGACATACTACGATCCGAAGACTAATGCTATATTACTTGCTGAATCTCTCGATTTACTAGATGATAAGCGTGAAGAGGCTGATTTGAGGGCAGTCGCGCATCGAAGTCGAGTCGCCCGATTGTACAACGCCAAGGTCCGCCCGCGAACCTTTGAACTAGGCAATCTCATCCTCAAAAGAATCTATCCGGTTTCTTCGCATATGAAGCCGACATGGGAAGGACCGTATGTTATTGAACGAAGACTCGGAGACGGCACATTAAAATTATCAACCGTCGATGGTCTTACTCTGCTAAGAGCCTGGAACAGCGAAAGTCTTCGTCGCTACTACACATAACAGGCTATATTATTTCATTCGGTTTATTTTCCATTTTGCAATTTGTTTATGCATTTCGAAATTAGAATTTGTAATAAGGCAACTGAATTTTCCATATTTTCTTATTTCAGCAATAAAATGCAATCTATTCGAGCCAGAGCTGTAATTTACTTGAAATGCTTCATATGATCATCACTATGCATAGAGAGCTAAGTTTCACCATACAGTGGAATTTATTCAAATAGGGAGTGACTGTGATGCTACCGGTCACTCCCTAAGTGAAACCCAAGCTCGGGGACAAGCCATCACACCAAAGTCAAAAAAGGATTGATACACGACAATCATTTACTTAACTCCAAATTTCCAAAGTGCGAACTAGAGTACAAAAATACGTCTATGATGAGGGTGGATCCATCCGCCTAATGGCTTCGTCCGTATATGCACCAAGTTTGAGGAGGGTGGACCCGTCCACCTAACGACCTCACTTGCTAACTCGAGGTGGATGTGATCCGACCATCCACGATCCTGATACACTTTCGCTCCCAAAGTGCGAGCGAGATCCAAAAACATACAGCATATGTGACTGACCATCTATTTGTCAATTCCGAACTCGCAGAGTGCGAGTCGGAGTATAAACATCAACTCCGGGTTCCCAAAGTGCGAAACGGAGTATAAACATCAACTCCGAACTCCCAGAGTGCAAAACGGAGCATAAACATCGACTCCGAACTCCCAAAGTGTGAGTCGGAGTATAAACATCAACTCCGGATTCTCGGAGCGTGAATTGGAGTATAAATATCGACTCTGAACCCCAGAGTGCGAGTCGGAGTATAAATGTCGATTCCGAGTCCCCAGGGCGCGGATGTATGGTTAAAACTTAAGCCGGCGTGACCAACCGCAAGTAACCAAATGAGAATCCCCGGAGTGCTGATATGATCATCAACAACCAAACAAGCGTGGATAAACAGCTCGATCTCTGCTTGTCTCAAACATCCGTTCAGTGGCACTAGACTCAACATGTTGTAAGCGAGAAGCAACTGCTGACTGATGTTCTACAACTAACCCCCAAGACTGAGGGGCAGAACTTAAGTGTTGACCATTGACTATAGCAGTGCGACGTCAAAATTCAACTCACTTCTTGGTCGTAAACCATGTCCACAGTTTCCGGACCTGGCGAACAAAAAACAAACTTGACTCGGAAGCTGAAACTTCACAAGTGCATTTCAAACATTGAAACACTTAAGCAAATACACAAGAAGCTAAAAGAGAAGATTCATTTCTATTGTTTGTAAAAGAAGTTCATGTACAAGTTTGTTTCAAAAAATCCCTACTAGCAGGGGCCGAACCCGCATCTATACACGGCCAACAAAATGAAAGTCAAAATAAACCAAGGAATGACAGCATTTCCCTTATGTATTGATTAAATGGAGGAAGTGTCCCAACTGTGCAAGCATGACGGTTGAAAGCAGTAAACCCCTCCGGGGCAGCATGTGGTCTATCATTTGGCCCTGGGAGTAATATGTCGTCAAGCGACAAGCCATGTCTTAAGCATATTCGTCCCAGCATATCTTCAGAAATGCCGGACGGCACAGAATCGTGTGGATTCATAATGAACCGGGCGTTTGGAAACTCGTCCGGAGCTGATCTATGACTTCAGCTTCGATGACCGGTATCTCGATGGTTGGAGGAATTGAACTCGGGAGTTCCTTCTGCTGTGAACTTGAAGGTTCCACGACTAACTAGCTCATGAAAAATCATTGTTAAACAGACAATAACGCTCGTGCGTCCCCCAGTGTAAAGTGTGTGAATATGTTGTGCAGTGCAGTACTGTATATCACTTGAAAAGTTCTACAGAATTGGAGAAAACATGTAAACGATAAGACTTCGAACTTCAGTCGGAATGACCATCATCGCTAACTGTCACTGTCGTGCCATCCAGATGTTATAAATCGATCCAATTTAAAATTTGTTGTCATTTTATTAAGTTTCAGTTCCATCAACGAGCTTCGATAGGCAATCAGATATGCGGTGAAAAGGTCAAGTCCAGTTATGCAAGTTTGAAGCTCGTCGGAGTCGGTTTTTCAAATGTGTAGGGGATTACAAGTTCTGTAACGTTCAATTCGTATCGATCACAAGAGCCTTGTTCGCATCGGTAATTCATATTCATTTGTGTGCGAGTTCGACTCGTTTAAAAGCTGAAGACTTCGAATCGATCCAGGGTGATCATTTCGCATCCATCAATTGGGTCGTCGTCATATCGATCCCCTGGAGCATAGTTCGAATCGATCGAAAACTCTGGGTTTTGAATCCATCAGACACAACCCCTTCGTATCGATCAACATGCTCGAGACACTCACATCGATCATCCCGACTCGATGCAAAAGCTTAGCCATCGATCGATACGAAGGCCTCCATCTCATCATCTTGAAGCCCTGACTCCAGATCGACATAACAACGAGGACCAAGCCATCTTCCTCCACACTCCTTCTTCCCCAGATCGATTCGAACTCCATCTTCTCCTTCCTCGACCTCGCGCAATATCTACTTCCCCAAACCACGTCCGGACATGATTTCGAATGGAGTGGCATGAGAAGTTGAATCTCATCACTTTAGGAGTGACCTTGTTCAATTAATTACCTGACTTTGATAACTGGTTAAAGGGGTTAAAGGTTTCTGAATCGATTCGAAGGCAAGAACTTTTCTTTTTCCGAGGCTTTGGAGCGATATGAAGGCAAGGCAAAAGAAACGAGCGAGTAAAAAGTAAAAAGTGAAAAATGGCTAAGTCCACAGTATTTATATTGACTCGAGTGCGAAGGTAAAAAACGATACGCATTCCAGTAAACTCGACCGGTTGCAATGTGGCACCTCTAAATCGGTTCGAAACAACTATTCGAATCCATGAACTCGAGTCTGTATCGATATGAAGTCGTCACCACATCCATCGATGCGAAGCCCTTATTCGTATCGATCACTTTCAACTCCATCCCCAGTGCAACAATATGAACTGTGCAGTTCGAATCCATCGAATCACAGCTCTCAAAGGCCAGTACCCATCGATATGAATTGTCTATTCGTATCCAATGACACCAGGCCCATCGATTCTAAATGCACAGCAAGGGCTATTCTGAAAGCATTTAAATCCATCGATACGAACGATCATTTCGTATCCATTAGACCTCACATTCATCGATACGAAATGCTCATTTCGTATCCATCACTACAATGAATACCGATGCAAAGACAATATTTCAACCTTTTACATCGATTCAGGAGAGGATCGTTACGAAGGAACATTCAAAAACAACTATCGAGCGTTGTTACAGTTCGAATTTCACATCGGTTCAGGAGAGAATTGATACGAAATTCAATACGAGATAAGCTGACAACGACTCGTGAACGTCAGCGAGAGTCAGATTAACGTATATGCATGTACGTCGGAATAATATTCAATTTTTGACATTCATAGGAATTGGATACTTATCTGATAACGATTACAACAACAAACAGCTAATCTCAGTCAAGCAGAAATCAGTTCAAACATACAAGGTACAAGAGTCAACAGTCAACAGTTTACATTACTGAGGAAATCATTCAAAGATTACAACTTTCATCGAAAAGACGATAACTGTTCAGAATGAAGATTGCAGCACTTCAAAGCACATCATGTTCACACAAGACATACTTTGGGAGGCAAACGTTATCCCACCTTTTGGCAAGGCCGTGACACCAAGAACTTGACTAGAAACCAATGATGGTTCGTCTTAGAAATCGGTTATACGCAGACCCACCATGGATATCGACGAATTTTATCCGAGTCCGAATCAAGCTACAATCGACAAGACACGGCGAGCAAAGTAGTGAAAGTCAACATTCCAAATTTCAAGTCAATCCGAGTTCATATGCTCAAGTTATGATCGATGCAAGATTGGATGAAGATAGCCTCAAGTTCGAATCCATCGACTGGCCACTGTTCGACTCGATCTCATTCGAATCCATCAGGAAGCCTCTGTTCGACTCGATCGATTTCGTATCCATCATTAGAACCCACTTCGTATCGATCGACTTTGTGTCCATCACCAGAAGTCTACTTCGTACCGATTGACTTTGTATCCATCGAGGGACAGCACATATCGTATCGATCAACCAGTGTCAACTTCGCATCCATCGACGAACCACTGTTCGTATCCATCGAGTTGGAGTGCTTTCATCGATACGAACAAGCCAACCTCTATCGATTCGAACTACACCACCTTTATCGATACAAATAGAACGTGACCATCGATACGAACAGAGCCACTTCCATCGATACGAACTGAGCTACTTCTGTCAATACGAATTGGATCGCCTCTATCGATACAAACAGAGCTAGACTATCGATACGAACAACGTAGTTCCGATCGATACGAACCAAACAACCTCCTGAAAGTCTTCATTTCGTATCGATCATAACTCGAGATCCAAAAGTCCAAATGCTATGAAATTTTCATAGAAGCTTATGTGCATGCTAAAGAATGTCCATGCTAAATTTTGACTCCATCGGACGCAATCTTGATCGATACGAAATCCATTCGTATCGATCACGGATCGGGCCGAAACTTCACGGGCTTGGTCGCGCGGGAATACTCACGTGCCAGAAGAAGTCTCCCGAGATCTGAGCGAAATATCAGCGTCCTGCACCTATAAATAGAGCCCAGGGGCATACAGAAAAGGGGATCTGAGATCTTTGAATTCTACAACGCCCAGACTCTGCCGGATTCAACTCCATACTCCATTGTTGTTGCTGCAAATGAATTTCACTGTTGTACTCGAATTTCTCCACTGAATTTTGCTGTAATCCGCGGCAATCAATTGTAATCATCAAAGAAACATCAATAAAAAGATCAACTTCATAGTGGACGTAGGCAATACGCCGAACCACTCTAAATTCTTGTGTTTCTGTGCACTTTAATTATTTTCATTATCTGTTTTTGGAGTTTTTGTTAGATAATCCACTTTTTCCATTTAATTGCTTCACTTTATCTCTTCAAAAACTTCCGAAGAGTGTTGTGCCCAATTTTGGTACAAACATTACTGATTTAATTTTTATTTGCCAATACTACTTTAATAGACTATCGTTACTAAATAAAAATCTGCTTTAAAATTTTAAAATGTTCAAAACCCCAACTACAAGGTTTACAGTTTTGATATAATTACGCTCAAAATTATACGCGAAACTTAAAACTGTTATGATATTACTAAATACAAGGTAGTTAAACCTACTCATTGGCTCCATATTATATACGTCCTGTTTATTTCACTTTCCGCCTTTTAAAATGACCAAAAGTGTGACGACCCGGAATTTTTGATATTTGAATATTTAATTAATTTTAAATATTTAAAAATTAGTTTAACTTGAATTTCAAATATCAATATCTATTTGGCAATTAAATTTTTGAATTTAATAATTGGAAATTGGTTAAAATAGTGAATCTTGGTTTTAAGCTTGTTAAAAATATATTTTTTAAAGGCTTAGAAAATTCATATTGATAATATTAAAGGTAATAGAACTTTTAAAATTGAATTTAAGGATGGTTTGTTCGGTTTTGAAATTTTATCGTTTAAATCGAAATTTAAAAATAGCCTTCTGGAGCACAGTTTCGAAATTCGACGAAACCAGTTCCATTGGATCTGTAATATTGTATTATTATCGGATTTCAATTCTCGTAGTATTTGGAGTGATTGTTTGGCCATATGGTAAGTAAACGCGCTGAAAACTATATCGAAAATTAAATAAAATAACTGGTCCAAAAAAGCTATCTTCTCCATACGATCGAATTAGGCATCGAAACCTTTTCCATCGCGTTTGGAATTGGGGTATAACAATATAAATGCCTAGTGGCACGCCTCGATAGGATGTAAAATTTTAAGGCTTCGAATTTGAGAATTTAAATCTGAATTTGAATTTAAAACATAAACAATACTAATCCATCAAAGCCCTGTAGCATCAAACACGTTGAAAACAATTTCAAACATGCGTTCGTTGGTTTAACACGCGTTGCCTTTCTCTTAAAAAGAATAAAAATAAAATATAAAGTGGATCTTCGTTAAGAAAAATCAAAAGCAGAGAAAAAAAAGCGTAATAAGATAAAATAAATGTCCGAGTGAAATTTATTTCCTCCCTCTTTCCAGAATTCATTCCAAATCGATTCATTCAAAAATCAACGAGAATGAACCTACCTAAATCATGTAGGGGAGAAGAGGGTTTATCTCGTGTTGTTCGTCGATCGATCTCAGTCGCGAGCGAGGCCTTGGGTGATGCCGAAATAGGCGCAAGGGAGGGGTGGTTGCGGCGATAGTCTGGGGGACAGCTGGGCAAGGTCGCGGCATTAGGAAGAGACATTGAGTGACTCAGGCAATCTGGATGTGGAAAGTATGGCGTTCGAGTACGTACATCTCGGGGTCGTGAAAACGAGGCCAGGGCGGTGCAGTGTTCACATGTAGCTGATAGAGTGGGGCGACTGTCGATGGTTGGCGCATGGTAACGAGCGACGAGGAGGTTTGTCAGCTTCGGGTGAATTGGGTTGCGCGAGCAGGTTGTGTAGGTAATTGGTTTTATTTATGTATTTGTTTAGAGTAGAATTTTATATACTTATTGAAATATAATACATATAAAGTTTAAAATTTACTAAGGGATTGTTATTTTTCTGGCAAAGAAAGAAATTTCTAATTATTATATACAGATTGAAAAGAAATATATATATATATATATATAGTATCTGCCTCACTGCATGTTTGGTTTATATCTATATTTATTTCTAGATTTTATTCTTACAATTATATATTAAAATTGTATTTTTACAGTGAAGAAATTTTCTATTTCTTTATTTACAGAAAAATATATAAAGATAAATGTATCCTTATAAAAGATATACTTACCTATTTCAATTTAAATATACATAGATAAACAGAAAATATATATATGTATATATATATAAGATTTGGGAAATTTTTTAAAAGGTGTATACAAGTTGTTTTAATAAAATAAAATGAATACACACATATATATATACCTATATTTATTTAATAGCTTAATTTTAACATAATGGAAATTAATTTGTTTAATTAACTTATTTAATTATTTTTAGTTACTAAAAGATTTTCATAAAAAGGAATTAGTTTAAAATTAAATTATTAGTTTAAATAAATTAACAAATGGTAATTTATTGTCGATCGATTCAAATATTAATAAACCGTATCATGTTTATACAAGATCAAAAATCATGAAAACAAGCTGGAATGGAAATGGATTGCAAAACAAAAGCAAAGGTGAGATCTTCTCACTCAATCGGATCACTTAGTTTAATTTAAATAGTTAGAATTTAAATTATTGATTGATTATTTGGATGTGATAATATATATGATAGTGTGTGTGTGTATAAATATATACATATATATATATATATACATACATATATATATATATATATATATATATTGGAGTGATTGAATTCCCGCATTATATAGCGGATGAGACCCTATGCGCCCCGCATAATAGCAGATGACCCTATATACCGCGATATTCCACCTCGAAGTGGAATTGGTGTTTTATATTGTGCTAACATTTGTGGATGCAGGAAAACAGGTTGGAGGGATCCAACTGGATTCCTCAAAAGTTTGAATTTATTTCATATGTTGTGATATGATTAATTGATGATCTGTGAATGATTATACTAGTAATTGAAAATTTTTGAAGGCTATGGTTTGGCCGAATATATTCTGATATTTTTAGAATACCAGAAATATAAAAATTGGATTTTTGGAAAGAAATTAAAATAGAGAATTTTAAATAAAATAATTTTAGAGAATTGGATAAATTAAAAAAAGAAATTTGGAACGGATTTTAAATGGTTTGGGAGAAATAAAGGGAGAATTTTGAAATCAAGTATGAAATTGGTTTTTCTGATTTAAATGGAATTTAAATCATAAATATAGAGGTGAATATTGGATTAATGGGTTTTGAAATAAATTTGGATAAGTAAAGGAGTAATTTTTAAATGGCGTAAATTTTGGAAATCGATTTGGAAATTGATTTAGTATTTGAAAGTAAATTTTGGAAATCGATTTGGAAACTGATTTAGTGTTTGAAAGTAAATTTTGGAAATCGGTTTGGAAATTGATTTAGTGTTTGAAACTGTGTTTTGAAAGAAGGATGAGATTATGGAATTTATAAACTGGATTTATAAAGTGGAATAAGATATTAGTGGATATTTGGAAATATAAATTCACGGTGGAATTTATAAAGGAATGGGTGATTTGTTTTAAAAATTAATATTGGTTTATTTTTAAAAGTGTGGAAAGGAAATTTACGAATTTGGGATGTAAATTGAGATAAATCGAGAAGGATTTATTAATTGATTTAAATGGACTATTTTGGAATGGAAAGTGTATTTTCCCTGGAAAGCCGAGTATGTTTTCAAAGTGGCTTTTAAGTATAAATTAAAAGTTCTAAAGTTGGTTTTAAAAAGAATGTTTTGGAGAAATTATTTTCTTAAATTATTTTTTTATTTTTAAAGTAAATATTTATTAAGTTAATTATAGAAGTGATTATTTTAAAGATTTAACTAATATTTGATTTAGAAGATGATTATTTAAATAATTATGCTCTATCTAATGATTTTATTTTAGGGATAAGTTTGGGCTTAAGTTTTACATGAGATGTTAGTATAAAATTTCATAACTAATATTTTAAAATAAAATGTTTAGAATAGTTTTTATTTTAAGTGTTTCCAAGTATATATTTTTGGATAAGTGATTTAAATTATTTTAAAGAATTTGGACTTGGCAAATTTTCAGTGGAAATAAACAATGTTTGTAAATTTATTCCACGAGAGAAAAGTAGTTTGAAAATGGTTTTCAAAGGGCTGAAGTGTGGAAATATATCTTGTGAAGAACGTATTTCTTTATCTTTTCTTTTGTACAAATAACTGTTTTTAAGATCTCACACCAGTCCCATGACTGACTCGGAGTTTATTGTTCCCTTTTCTAAACTTTGGGTGCCCCTAATTTTCCACACGGGCAGCCTACAGTCAGGTTATCGTTGTTTTTGGAGCTAAGTCAGGATAGTATGTTGCGGAGATCAGGAGACAAGCTGAATGGCGAGACGTATCACATGTATATGATGTATTATCCGCTGAGTATGGTTGGCTGCAAATTCAGTTTCCATGTGGATAGGTTATCATAACTGTCCAGTGTTGTGTTTTGTTGATGTTGTACTCTGATGATGTAATGCATAAACAGATATTATTCTTTTGTTTAAAGATTAGTCATTTATCTATTATATATTGTTCCGCTGCGATTGTGAGATTCTGATATTGTTTCTATTTCTTCTTCTATCTTCTTCTTCTTTAACCCTAACGGCTCGGTTTTCCGACATTCGATTGTTCGGCATTAGATACAGTGGGCGTATTGATGTCGATTTTCGGGCGTCGAAAAATCGAGATCGGATTTGCTTCATTACAGCATGATAGGGGGTTCTCGCTTCGGGTTTCGTGGTGAGCAGGAGACTCTTACCCCTACATGTCCCGAGGTGGGTTGGTTGCGAGTTGAGAGGCTGGCCGTAAAAGCAAATTCGAGGTACCAATGTGAGCCACGGCGGTAGGAAGCCGCTGTCGAACGGTTGTAAGACCTAGACCATTACAAAGTGGTATCAGAGCTTAGGTTGGCGATAACCTTGGCTCTGGTAGGGATTACTCATTAGAAATAGAGTTTGTAGTACTCTAGAATGAGTTTGAGTGTATTAATAGATATGAGCGCGTATTTGTTAGTGAATATAAATTTTTTTTTATTGTGTTGACTTATCGGTTGAGTGTTTATGAATTCTGGTCGGTATGTGGGACGCCATTTTATCGATAGGGGTTTCTAAACTCTTAAACAAGATAAACCGACACGGTATTTTTTCAAAATAGGGTAAATGAAATAATTTTACCCAAATTATTTTCGTATATAAAAGGAACAATTTTTGTAAATGGTTGCTTGGTTGTTAGGAAGTGATAATATTAAATTATTATCATTGTTGTGTAAAAATTGAATAAGAAATTGAAATCATAACTAAAAGCTAAGAAATAAATTCATATACAAATGGGATTTGTAAATGTAAATTATAAATGTGGTTTATAATTGGAAATGAAGCAAAAATTCCAGAGAAATATTTGAATATAGATTGAAAGAATTTGGAATTTTGGAAAAAGTTTAAATTCCTTTGGGTTTGAAATGGTTTTCAAAGGTTTTGGAGGAATAATGGTGATATTATTTCAGAAATATTTTTGAATTGGATTTGGAATCTGGTGAGATTTGGAATTTAAAAATGTTTTTTAAAGGAGTAAAAGCACTAAACTCTTTTCTGTCGTTGGAAAATAACTCCGATGGTGATCGCGACATCATCGGTGTTCATTTTCGAGTTTCTAGGAGAGTAATTGCTGCCAAATTGTTTTAAAATTAGAGTTGTTTGCAAAACTGGGTTTGGTTTTGAAATTCAAAGAGATAAGTGAATTTATCGAAGGATTTTGGATATAATTATGATTTTGAAATGTTGAGTAATTGTTTAAAAGCCTCTGGAATCTTATTTAAAATGTTACGGAATATAAATAAGTTTGATAAATTATAAAAATTTTAAATTTGTTGGAATAAGATTCAACTTGCAAAGGGATAAATAAAAGTAAGTGTAAAACCCAAAATAAGTTGGAAGGTAAGCTAAATTAATTGAAAGGAATTAAAGAAGTTAGCAAATGGAATTTAAATAAGTAGAAACTTATATAAGTTTAGAAATTTGAATGGAAATGGAACGTAATTGAATTGGGTTAAATAAAGTTATGGAATTAAGTCAAAGTAGACTAAAAATAAATTAAAGTTTGGAAATAAAAACCATTGAGATTTAAAAATAAATTAGCAAGTGGAACTAATTAAAATGGTTAGTTAAAGATGGATTGAGATAAGATAAATATAATTCAATATTAAAATGAAGGGTAAATTGAATTCTGAATGGAATTGAAAATTTAAGTTAAATGAAAATAGATATTGAAATTTTGTAAAGAGATGAGTATATGTTTTTGAAAGCTGTAATTGGATATTATTGCTAAGTAGGATATACAGGTGTTATAAAGGAAAAGGGAATTGGATTTTTGATTTCAGATGATAAATTGTATTGCCCGACAAAAGGTATGTATTTAAATTTCTGTATGAAATTTGATGATTTTCTAGTCTAGCCACTTGGCTTTTTGTTTTCTTTGTGAAATATAGGGGCCTGAGTGACATTTTGTAGTCGTACGGAGCTAGCCACGCAAAGAAGACGCTGGCGAAATTTTTTGAAATTTAGAGAGAAAATTTTTGAGAAATTTGGATAATTTAAAATTTGGATTTAAATTTAAATTTGAATTGTCGAGAAAATAATATTTTTTGGAAGTTATGAATGAGTTTAGAAAGCTAATAGAAGTGATAGTGTGTCTTTAATAAAAAGATTGTTTTAGAAAGATATTTAAAAACCATTTGATTTTGGGAAAATAGTAGACGGGTTGTGGACCATTCTTCTTAACTAGTAATTTCGGGGACGAAATTCTTTTAAGAGGGGAAGAATGTGATGACCCAGAATTTTTTATATTTGAATATTTAATTGATTTTAAATATTTTAAAATTAGTTTAACTTGAATTACAAATATCAATATCTATTTGACAATTAAATTTTTGAATTTAATAATTGGAAATTGGTTAAAATAGTGAATCTTGGTTTTAAGCTTGTTAAAAATATTTTTTTTAAAGGCTTAGAAAATTCATATTGATAATATTAAAGGTAATAGAACTTTTAAAATTGAATTTAAGGATGGTTTATTCAGTTTTGAAATTTAATCGTTTAAATCGATATTTAAAAATAGCCTTCCGGGGCACTGTCTCGGAATTCGACGAAACTAGTTCCATTGGATCCATAATATTGTATTATTATCGGATTTCAATTCTCGTAGTATTTGGAGTGATCCTTTGGCCATACGGTAAGTAAACGCGCTGAAAACTATATCGAAAATTAAATAAAATAACTGGTCCAAAAAAGCTATCTTCTCCATACGATCGAATTAGGCCTTGAAACCTTTTCCATCGCATTTGGAATAGGGGTATAACATTATAAACGCCTAGCGGCTTTCCTTGATAGGATGTAAAATTTTAAAGCTTCGAATTCGAGAAAATTTAAATTTAAAACATAAATAATACAAATGCATCAAAGCCCTGTAGCATTACACATGTTGAAAAAAATTTCAAACACGTGTTCGTTGGTTTAACACGCGTTGCCTTTCTCTTTAAAAAATAAAAATAAAATATAAAGTGGATCATCGTTAAGAAAAATCAAAAACAGAGGAAAAAAAGTGTAATAAGATAAAATAAATGGCCGAGTGAAATTTCTTTCCTCCCTCTTTCCAGAATTCATTCCAAATCGATTCGTTCGAAAATCAACGAGAATGAACCTACCTAAATCGTGCAGGGGAGAAGAGGGTTTATCTCGTGCTGTTCGTCGATCGATCTTAGTCGCGAGCGAGACCTTGGGTGATGCCGAAATAAGCACAAGGGAGGGGTGGCTGCAGCGATAATCTGGGGGACAGCTGGGCAAGGTCGCGGCATTGGGAAGAGACATTGAGCGACTCAGGCAATCTGGATGTGGCAAGTATGGCGTTCGAGTACGTACATCTCGAGGTCGCGAACACGAGGCCAGGGCGGTGCAGCGTTCACCTGTAGTCGATAGAGTGGGGCGACAGTCGATGGTCGGCGCATGGTAACGAGTGACGAGGAGGTTTGTCGGCTTCGGGTGAATTGGGTTGCGCGAGCAAGTTCTGTAGGTAATTGGTTTTATTTATGTATTTGTTCAAAGTAGAATTTTATATACAGATTGAAATATAATACATATAAAGTTTAAAATTTACTAAGGGATTGTTATTTTTTGTGGCAGAGAAAGAAATTTCTAATTATTATATACAGATTGAAAAGAAATATATATATATATATAGTATCTGCCTCACTGCATGTTTGGTTTATATCTAAATTTATTTCCAGATTTTATTCTTACAATTATATATTAAAATTGTATTTTTACAGTGAAGAAATTTGCTATTTCGTTATTTACAAAAAAATATAAAGATAAATGTATCCTTATAAAAGATATACTTACCTATTTCAATTTAAATATACATAGATAAACAGAATATATATATATATATGTATATATATATATATATATATGTATATATATATATAAGATTTGGGTAAATTTTTAAAAGGTGTATATAGGTTGTTTTAATAAAATAAAATGAATACACACACATATATATACCTATATTTATTTACTAGCTTAATTTTAACATAATGGAGATTAATTTGTTTAATTAACTTATTTAATTATTTTTAGTTACTAAAAGATTTTTATAAAAAGGAATTAGTTTAAAATTAATTTATTAGTTTAAATAAATTAACAAATGGTAATTAATTGTCGATCAATTCAAATATTAATAAACCATATAATGTTTATACAAGGTCAAAAATCATGAAGACAAGCTGGAATGGAAATGGATTGCAAAACAAAAGCAAAGGTGAGATCTTCTCACTCAATCGGATCACTTAGTTTAATTTAAATAGTTAGAATTTAAATTATTAATTAATTGTTTGGATGTGATATTATATATGATAGTGTATATATATATATATTGGAGTGATTGATTTCCCATATTATATAGCGGATGAGACCCTATGCTCCCCGCATAATAGCGGATGACCCCATATACCACGATATTCCACCTCGAAGTGGAATTGGTATTTTATATTGTGCTAACATCTGTGGATGCAGGAAAACAGGTTGGAGGGATCCAATTGGATTCCTCAAAAGTTTGAATTTATTTCATATGCTGTGATATGATTTATTGATGATCTATGAATGATTATATTGGTAATTGAAAATTTTGGAAGGCTATGGTTTGGCCGAATATATTCTGATATTTTTAAAATACCAGAAATATAAAAATTGGATTTTTGGAAAGAAATTAAAATAGAGAATTTTAAGTAAAATAATTTTAGAGAATTGGATAAATTAAAAAAAGAAATTTGGAATGGATTTTAAATGGTTTGGGAGAAATAAAGGGATAATTTTGAAAACAAGTATGAAATTGGTTTTTCTGATTTAAATGGAATTTAAATCATAAATATAGGGGTGAATATTGGATTAATGGGTTTTGAAATAAATTTGGATAAGTAAAGGAGTAATTTTTAAATGGAGTAAATTTTGGAAATTGATTTAGTATTTGAAAGAAAATTTTGGAAATCGATTTGGAAATTGATTTAGTGTTTGAAAGTAAATTTTGGAAATTGGTTTGGAAATTGATTTAGTGTTTAAAACTGTGTTTTGAAAGAAGGATGAGATTATGGAATTTATAAACTGGATTTATAAAGTGGAATAAGATATCAGTGGATATTTGGAAATATAAATTCACGGTGGAATTTATAAAGGAATGGGTAATTTGTTTTAAAAATAAATATTAGTTTATTTTTAAAAGTGTGGAAAGGAAATTTATGAATTTGGGATGTAAATTGAGATAAATCGAGAAGGATTCATTAATTGATTTAAATGGACTATTTTAGAATGGAAAGTGTATTTTCCTTGGAAAGCCGAGTATGTTTTCAAAGTGGCTTTTAAGTATAAATTAAAAGTTCTAAAGTTGGTTTTAAAAAGAATGTTTTGGAGAAATTATTTTCTTAAATTGTTTTTTTTTATTTTTAAAGTAAATATTTATTGAGTTAATTATAGAAGTGATTATTTTAAAGATTTAACTAATATTTGATTTAGAAGATGATTATTTAAATAATTATGCTCTATCTAATGATTTTATTTTAGGGATAAGTTTGGGCTTAAGTTTTACATGAGATGTTAGTATAAAATTTCATAACTAATATTTTAAAATAAAATGTTTAGAATAGTTTTTATTTTAAGTGTTTCCAAGCATATATTTTTGGATAAGTGATTTAAATTATTTTAAAGTATTCGGACTTGGCAAATTTTCAGTGGAAATAAACAATGTTTGGAAATTTATTCTGCGAGAGAAAAGTAGTTTGAAAATGGTTTTCAAAGGGCTGAAGTGTGGAAATATATCTTGCGAAGATATTTATAAATAAATAAATAATTTGGGAAAATTATTTAAATCTGATGGTTGTTTGTGGATGGTATTTGATAGTTAAATAACCGACTATCAATATTGGCCTTGAAGACGGCATTTGAATTTCGATGAGACCGGGGTCGGATTCCGAATGGTTATCTGAAAACCACATCGAATCTTAAAGGTGGATCTTTTGTTTTAAAGATCAAAAATGGAAATTTGTTGTGACTTAATTTAGATCTGAATGTATCCACTTATTTTTAAAATAAGCGCTCATTATTCGGATAAGCTGGGAGAGGACATTAAGTCATAAAGCCCATTTCGAATAATGATACGACGAAATGGAATTGCATTTGAAGACAGTGGTTGAAGACCGGGTATTTTCAAAAAAGAAAGGATTGTCGGTTGATTGTCTCTGCACCGAGTTGCTCCGGTATAGAGATTATCCTATGCGATGGGGAGTCCGGCCGTGATTAAGGGATATCCGGATTTGCAAGGACTTCTTTCCTTAATTGGACGAAATGCCTTCGGTTCCATTCAGACCCAGGATGGACTTGTATGGATGTATGTCTGGCATTACACTTTGAGATATAAAGCCGGTTTCTATCAAATATATTTCTATTGGTGGCGGAGGATTTATTCTCTTAGCTTAGCACCCTTCTCTGAGACGTACGAGCTCAGAGGTTATGTAGTTGATCGTTACTAGTGATGTATTCCCAATTTGGTAATGTGGCATGCTAAGTGTTGATCATTGGTTGATCGAAGCATGGCTTTTATGAAAAGCGTAGCTTTGTGGGACGAGATTTCGTCAAACCTCACACCCCGGAAATGGCCGAAACAAGAAAGGATGCAGCAAGGTTATGGGGGTCGCGCCCCTCAGGGTATGTGCATTTCCTTCTGGATAAAAAGTGGTATTGTGGTATGGAGCCCAGATATTTAACTTATGTGGATAAAAAATGGTATTCTGGTATGGAGCCCAGATTATTTTACTTATGTGGTTGTTGGTTGTTAAGGCGCCTCGGTAAAGGTCGGTTACGACCGGGGGATGGCATACTCGTGTCAGTTAGTTACCTAGTTATAGAGGTAACCCGGCCTTGTGTTGGCAGAGATCCGGTTAGGTTCTCGGGACGTCCCTCCAGAGGCGTACCCTTTCGGATAAAGGAAGTTCCTTAGCCTAGACCATTTGTTGGAAATCCAAACAATCAATACGAGCTTTGTACGGTTTTAGTTATAGAACCTGCCATCTAACATGGTAGCTATAGTAGGCATACTATAATGGTACGTATGCTGGCTAAGATTAATATTATACTTTTGAAATGTTTTTCACACTATGCACTAATAATAATATCAAAAGGATTTTCGCGTATCAAGCATGTTTGACTATCATAAGGAGAAACCTTCCCCAAGTGTGCGATTACTTTGTGTGTGTGTCGGGAGACCTTATGGTAGTTTCATTTTCAAAAAGCATGAACGTATTTCTTTATCTTTTCTTTTGTACAAATAACTGTTTTTAAGATCTCACACCAGTCCCATGACTGACTCGGATTTATTGTTCCCTTTTCTAAACTCTAGGTGCCCCTAATTTTCCACGCGGGCAGCCTAGAGTTAGGTTATCGTTGTTTCTGAAGCTAAGTCAGGATAGTACGCTGTTGAGATTAGGAGACAAGCTGGATGGCGAGACGTATCACACGTATATGATGTATTATCCGCTGTGTATGGTTGGCTGCAAATTCAGTTTCCATGTGGAGAAGTTATCATAACTGTCCAATGTTGTGTTTTGTTGATTTTGTACTCTGATGATGTAATGTATAAACAGATATTATTCTTTTGTTTAAAGATTAGTCATTTATCTATTATATATTGTTCCACTGCGATTGTGAGATCCTGATATTGTTTCTATTTCTTATTCTATCTTCTTCTTCTTTAACTCTAACGGTTCGGTTTTCCGGCATTCGATTGTTCGGCATCGGATACAGTGGGCATATTGATGTCGATTTTCAGGCATTGAAAAATTGGGTCGTTATAAAAGGCTCAAGTTAGCCAATGCATACACTGTCTTATACTTCTCCCTACCATTCGCTGCCTCAACCCACCAACATATAATTTTACCCACCATTTTCTATGTCGAATGAATATATATCCCTATTTCATTATCTTTTGCACACAATTAACCCAGTTGTCCACATCATCCAGCAACAATACAAAACTTATTACTCCTACATTTCTACCATGTTGCTTCACCTTCATAACTGCTACTACACTCTTCCCCTTAATGTCTGTTGTATTTTGGCTTTGTCTGCATGACTTCTTCCACCTTACATATACCACACCCCTAATTTTTCCCTTTCATTACAACTGCAGGACATTCCTCTACCAACCCCCAAACCGTGGCAAGCCAAATAGTCAACCACCCCTCAACTTCAACGCTAGATGATTCAATTTTTTTCCCTTATTCAATCCTTATTTGTATTACATGATAGTAGATGCAACATATAACATTTGTTGCTACTCCTACTACAGCCACAATTACCTCTCTTCCCCAACAACAACCTCTAAATCGACCTGCCATTCCAACGCGTTATAACTGCGGTCGGAATTTTACTGCCTCCTAATCTTTTGTCCACCATATCCTACCTCAACCCTCTTACTGCAGACACTGTAACGCAAAATTATTTTCCCACGAACCAACCGGGAATTGTTCCTACAGTTGTAAATTAACATTCACTATCCTACACCACCTCCTGAGCTTTTTACTTTATACACTGAAGGTACTGAACGAGGGTCACATTTTCGAACAAACATTAGATCTTATAACAATGCTTTCACATTCACGTCTATGGGGGCTAACATCGATCAACACTTAGCTTTCGCTCGGAACGGAATTTACTCCTACCATGCAAGGTTCCATCTACCACAACATCGAAAGTTTCTCCCTATGCCTAGCAGTAGACCTAGATACCTCCAGCTGTACATCTATGGTATCGATCATGAGATTGAGAATCGACAACAGGATAGTGCAGTATCAAGACCATATATCCTGCAAACGTTGCACAAATTTTAGATTTTTACAATCCTTATGTCCATGTGTTGAGACAGTTGGGGCAGCATACTGATTTATGGGATTGCAGATTGATAATAAAAGAACTTATTGTTGATCATCATTTCCACCAACTACCTACTGCGTCACAAGTAGCGGGTATCGTTGTAGGAGACGTTAACTCAGACAATTCAACCAACAGGGATATTATAGTTGAAACAAGATCAGGAACCCTACAACGAGTTTCAAATACAACATGATTTTACGATCCACTATAATATCTGCTTCTTCTCCCTCGCGGTGAACAAGGATGGGATCTAAACATCCACAATACTGGAGATAACCAAATCAGTTGTAGAGCCTACTACTCCCATCTATTACAGGTACCTACTTTCCTTTTCTGTACGTATACAACTTTTCTTCCCAAATCTCACATACATTTACTCTCCCCCGAACCCTCCACACTTACCACTTTGTACACATCATAGGTACCACCTATGAACCAGCCTCTTTCTACTACTCAGTGGTCGCCTTCTCCAATAATTTGTTGTTGATACTTACATCAAAATTGAAACTATGCTGCTACGATATCTTCGAGACCACCAAGATACTATTAGAGCCGACTTATATCAGGGTTTATAAGATGCTCTAGCTAGTGGGGAGACAACTGCCAGTACGTACTTTCCCTTCATACCATTTTACGCTACTAGAAATATAACCTACCGTCTTAAATTTTGTATACACCCGTGCTATTTGTAGGAAATGTTGGAGTTAGAAAGGTCCTTCCATCTTCTCATATTGGTAGTCCACGTGACATGCATCAACGGTACCAGGATGCAATGGCAATAGTACGAAGGTATAGAAAACCCGACTTATTTGTTACTATAACATGTAATCCTAGTTGGATAGAGATTACACAAGAGCTACTTCCCTTTCAACAACCATATGATCGCCCTGGTTTAAATACTCGAGTTTTTCGTGCAAAATTGGAATAGCTTAAAATTGATTTGTTTGATAAACATGTCTTAGGTAAAGTCATTGCATATGTTCATGCCATAGAGTTTCAGAAAAGGGGATTGCCACATGCTCATATCTTACTTGTTCTTGCAGAAACTAATAAACTTTATACTCCCGACGATTACGATACTATGCTTAGGGCAAATTTTCCAAATATAGAATTAGAACCAGATTTGTACATGTTAGTTACTAAACATATGATTCATCATCCATGCGGTAGTTTCAACCCCAATGTTGTATGCATGCGAGATGGAATATGTAAGAAGGGATTTCCTAAACCCTTCACGGCATCAACTTTACAAGGAATTGATTCATACCCCATTTATAGACGACGTGATATTCGAATACAGAATCAAACAACTTCCACGGCAGTTGACAATCGTTGGGTCCTTCCGTATAACCCTTATTTACTTCTAAAATATGACTTTCGTATAAACGTTGAAATATGTTCCAGTATTAAATCTGTCAAATTTCTATATAAATATGTTTATAAAGTATCAGATCGTGTGTCCATAGGCCTATCTTCTTCATCAAACACCATCGATGAAATTTCTGAATTTGTTAACGCCAGATGGATTTGTGCACCAGAGTCCCTATGGAGGATATTTAAGTTCCAACTTAGTAGCATGTCTCCGTCTGTAATAGGCCTACAAATACATCTACCTAACATGCAACAACTTCAATTTAATGCGGATGAAACCTTACACTCTATTCTGACCGACCGACGTAGAACTAAAGCTATGCTTACAGAAGTTTTCCACCATAATTTAACGAACGAGGGGCACGCCAATACCTTTACCATGAATTCCCTGAAAAGTATTGGTGGAACTACGAACAAAGAATGGGTACGTAGACGTATTAACCGTAAAGTAATTGGTCGGCTATATACCGTACAACCCACCGAAGGTGATCGCTATTATTTACGTTTATTACTAAATCATATTCCAGGCCCACTTTCTTTCACACACTTACTTACCGTCCATGGAACTGTTTACAATACATTTAAAGAAGCAGCCGAACATCGGGGACTGTCTGGAAAATGATAATAGTATTAAGGATTGTTTAACTAATGCTTCGAACACCCATGTGCCTACTACTTTAAGGCGATTATTTGTTACCATTTTAGTATACTGTGAACCATGTGGTGTAAGTGAATTATAGGAGGAATTTTGGCCTTCTCTAACTGAAGATTACCCGTCCGCGTCTTCTGCCACACTCCCAGCTTCGTATTTAATTGGTCGATGTCTCTCTGATATTAACAACCTTCTAAAACAGTATAATAGAACCATATTTGATAATGATTTACCACATAACTCCCTACGTTCGGCTAAGGAGCACAATGTTTCCACACTTATTTTAGAAGAGCAATCAACACAAATACCATTAGCAAATTTACAAGCAATAAATAATTTAACCACTGAACAAAAGGAAGCGTTTGATATGATAATGCTTTCGGTAGATTCGAAAACCAGCTCCATTTATTTCATCGACGGTCCTGGAGAGACAGGAAAAAAGTTTCTGTACAAAGTAATTTTAGCTCATCTTCGAAACTAGGGTGTTACTGCAATTGCAACCGCCACTTCCACAATAGCTTCTACTGCATTGCCTGGTGGTAGAACAGCACACTCACGATTTAAAATTCCGATTAACTTAGACTCTTCCTCCGCATGCCATATTAGTAAAAAAATCTGATACTATAAAACTTTTATCTGTGGCAACCGTTCTGCTATGGGACGAAGCAACCATGGCTCACCGCCACACATTCGAGGCTTTTGACAGAACATTACAAGACTTGACTGATGTGGACGTTCCATTCGGTGGAAATGTTTTTATCTTAGGTAGTGATTTTCGGTAGGTTTTACCTATTGTTCCAGGAGGGACTAGAGCTCAAACAACTGACGCATGTATAGTTCGGTCATATTTATGGTCAACTGTTACGGTATTTCACCTAACTCAAAATATGAGGGGCCGGACTGACCAACACTACGCTGATTTTATTTTGCGCATTGGAAATGGTACTGAACCCACCATAGAAGAAGACATTATCAAACTACCATCGGATATTGTCATACCGTGGGATGGTACAAGTTCGTTATACTCTTTGATAAGCGAAATCTTCCCTGCGTTAACTGATAATTTTGCAATACAAACTACATACTACAAAGAGAAATTTATCACCAACAAATGAAACAGCGGATGAAATTAATAACATGATAATAAAAAAATTCCCCGACGAAGAACATGTTTATTGCTCTTTTAACAAAGTAGAAAATGACACGTCTAACTTATATCAGAGTGAGTTCTTGAACTCACTTAACCCAGGTGGTATGCCACCACATAAATTAACTCTTAAAGAAGGATCACCAATAATGTTACTCCGCAACATTGATCCACGAATTGGACTATGTAATGGGATGAGACTACTATAACAGTCTGATATTTTCAACCATTCGCATCCACACATGTCGGACTTTAATTGCACAAAATATCATATTCTTAATTTATATTTGGCAAACTCAGCATATACAGTAATTAAAATAATCACAGACACAGAGTAATGTAACAATAAGCAGCGGAAAACAAAAGAATAGTAGTTCATGAAGCTACTATATATATAACAGAGTTAAATAAGATACAACAAAAGTCTCAAATACAATAGTCAAATACAAGAATCAGAATACATCACAGGAATCAACTGAATAACTACAAGCTGAAAAGATGTAGATGGATCTCCAAACGAAGCTCCAACTCTAAAGGTGAGTCTCAAAAGCTGTATCACTCAGTCTGACCCGAGTGTAAAGAAAACACAAAACACTCGAGTCAGGATTAACATTCTTATATCAATAAATCCAACTCAAGTGAAATAACAACTTAAATACAAGTAACTCAAAGGATGTTTGGGATAACCATCCTCTAAGGATCTGTTAAACTATCTACTATGTAGCAATATAGCTATTATAATAATGTCTAAAGTAAAGTAAACTATTTAAAAATAGCATTAAGTCATTACCCATATCCCCCTTAACACATTTTATAGTGCCAATAGTCTATACAGTACCATAGTACCTCCAGATCGGGAGGCTACCGGAGGATACTCCATAGGTACGACACAAATCAAACTCGTATAAGGTGTGCTAGGGTAGGTGACACGGCACAACTAGGCAATGCCAGGATAAATATACCAATTGCACTTTCGGACTGGTGGTAACGCATAGCAGCCACTACCGCCCACCTCGAGCCACACTCCCAAAATCAAAAATCAAAGGTGCGCACCAAATCAATCATAAAGTAATAGAATGGCATCGAAGGAGTGTGTCCGATCAGAGGAGCTACCTCATTGGCCCATCGATTGCTCCTGTTTTAGCCACCTTATGCCAACTCACGGGAGTCGGGTCCACGTATATACCTCATATAGGATCGTCGCCACCATCCTACTTCATTTTGGAATCTCCACCGCGTATACGGTAGTTAAAGTAGTTTTTGGTATTGGCAGAGAGTATGACAATATCCGATCCCGGTCTCTTTAACAACCAAACGTTATTATAACACCGCGGTCATTTCAAAATAGTTTATACTTCAAAACCAAAATATCATTTCCATTTCAAAACCATATCAAAATGATATCATTTCCTTTTCAAAACCAAAAACGATATCATTTCCATTTCAAATATATCCTTTTCCAAAATCATAGCACTTTCAAAGTTATAACACTTTCGAAACCAAACACATGAAATTATAACACTTTCAAAACATAATACTTTGAAATTCATAACTTTGAAAACATAACTTCCACCACTTAAACGGTTTATATAATAAAATAGTTTATATAAAAGAGTTATAAGTTAAAATAGTTTATATTAAAATAGTTAGTATATTAAAATAGTTTATATTAAAAATAGTTTATAAAGTAAAATATAAAATAGTTTTAAATATAATTTAAAATTACTTTATATAATAAAATAATTTCCTCAAACTTCACAAATTGATTCAAATCAGCTTGAATCCCAAAATTCAATTTAAATCAGATCTCAATTCATAAATTTCAACTCAATTCAGTTCTTAATAAACCATTTCAAATTATATCGATTTCAAATACAGATTTGAACCTCAAATAAACCACTTCAATTTCAATATATTTCAAAGCTTTAAATATTCCATAATTTCAAAACTAAATTTGATAATTTCATATATATCTTAATTCAATTTTACTATTATTTAGTCTTGAAATATTTACTAAATAAATTCAATATCTTTTAAATAAAACTCAAACTTGAAATATTCATTAATCACCTTAAACCAAAATCAAGTTATAAAATCATATCCTTTAAAATATCAAATTCAATAAGTTTCAAATCAATTTAATTAAATAAAACTCTTAATTAAATACAATTTCAAATAAATTCAAATCTATCTTCCCAGCATTTCAAATAAATTCAAATCTATCTTCCCAGCCTTAATTTATTAAAATCGTTATAAACTCTATACTAATATATAATTTAAATACTTAACCATATTATATTTAATAAAATCAAACTTTATTATTAACTTATTTTATATTAAAAAAATTTATACATAGCTTAAAATCAAGAATTTAACTATATATAAAATAATATTTATATAATATCAAAAAATCAGTATTCATATAAAACCATATATTTCTTTCCAAAACTATAGAAATCATTTTCAAAATATTTATATATAGACCAGCGATGTCTGTATATAATTTTATATCTATGGTCAAGTGATATGGATATTTATCATTTCAATCCGCAATTTAAATTTATATGGGTATATATCATTTCAACTCGCAATCCCAAATTCAATATAATTGAAAATCGCTTGGGTTTATCATTTCAACCCATAATGATATTCTTCTATTCTACAGATCGTTCGGGTATGTATCATTTCAACCCATAGGGAATTCTATACTAACAGGGAACTTGTAGAGTGATAACAGATATGATATAATATAACGGGAATATATCATCAATATAAATAACAGATAATGGTATTAGATGTCACAGGTGAACAGATACAGATAACAGCATATATATATTAATGTAAATAACTAACAACATCATATTTCAATTATCGTTTCAATTGAAATCAAATTTAATAAATACAAGAACGTTAATCGTGAGTGATTGCTCACCTTTCGAGGCTAGAGACTTTGATAACACAACAAGCTACGAATTCCAAAGCAACGCTAGATGGACATTATTCGATGAAGAAAATAGGCACGACGGACAAAGTTGATAAATGGGAAATCGATGAGAACTAATCAGAATCGGTTTGACATAAACTAAAACGAAATATATATACTATTTATATATTATTTTCTTAAATCAATATTAATTTAAAAACACAAAATAAAATCTTTATATACATATATATATATACACAAATGTCTTATATACAACTCTCATATACTTTATAATATATAAACTGCTTGATGTATAACTGTATGACTTGAGTAAATGAATTAACATATTATATACATAACTAATATATATAACTTAATATATGTAGATAAATATATATACTCAAAACTACATTCTAGTATTCCCATGTACGATTGTACAGCTCTGGTAGGCTACAACACATAGAAACTTATGCGAAATATACTATATCATAACTTATATAGAAACAAAATTTCATAAGAACTTGTACAATATATACATTAATATATTATATAAATATAGCTTCCTAACCCAAAATATAAATCTGATAAATATGCAGACAAGTTTACTTTATGTTATAAAAATTTAGAAATATATGAATAGATCAAATCAGGCAAAACTTATAATATAACATATATAATGATACTTTAAAACGTATTATACAAGAACCAAAATGTTAATATATCATAAATATTCGCATTTTCACAACTGTAAGATAATAAACAAAAGAAAACAAAGCAGTTTGTATAGAAATATATATATATATATATATATAAACTATAGCTTATACCTTTAAATATCAAACTAATATATATAACTAGTATATTGTAAACCGCAGGTTATAACAACCCATACTTACATATATAAAACTACACTGTCACACTTATATATTGACATATAAAAGTTTATATAAACAACATACATGTAGACTTACAATATGCAAACTATACTTATATACATATATAATGTAAAATATCACTTATATAAATTATATATACATACAAACTTATATATACCTTTTTATAGAAACACATGACAAGGGCAAGCTAGTGATGGATCGGCACTTTCAGGGGTAGGTTTGCTCGGCCGATGGCTGCTGGATGTGAAGCATGGCCGAAGGTACTAGGGTATGGTCGGTTGGTGCTGTCGTGGCAGCTACGGAGGTTCTGGCGGTGACTGAGCGTTGAGGGAGGATGAAAGTACGGCCGAGGGTATGCTCGAGTGGTCGATCTCGTGGCCGAAGGGAGAGGCTGTTACGGCGACGAGGGAATCTGGGCAAAGGCCGAACGGTTGTGGGTGATGGATGCTGAGGTGACTCGGGTTTCACAGCCGGAGAGAAGAGAAGGTTCGGTGGTCGGTGAAACAAGGGAACAACTGAGGCTTGTGTGCGCGGCAGAAACCGGAGTGAGGCAAGATAATGAAGGTGTGTTGCAAATACGAACAGTCCACTGTGAGAAGATGAAGGAAATATATAATATTTTTTCAAATGAATAATAGCAGAACCGAAAAGTAGATAGCAAACAAAAGTGAACCAGGGAATTATAATGAACAGATGTAAATTTGGATCATCGGGAATAGAAATAGTCAAAAATGTGAATTCGAGAGTTATAAAAGTGAATGGTATTAATTGCATGAAGAAATGAAGGGACAAGAAAACCAGAAGACTCGGTTGCGGAACCGATACGCTGGGCGTTTCGTAGATCGTATCGCACACCGGACGCCGAAATTGACAATCGAATATACAGTAGAGATCAGTACGACGAGACGATCAAAACGGTATACAAATATTAGTGAGGATCATCCGATCAAAAGTCGATATCGGTACCGGAAATGCTGCTAATTTTCCATAAATAAGATAAATGGGGAAATAGAAGTCCAAATTTTACGAAAGGAGAGATGACGTCTCACTCAGAAGATGATTTACAAATTTTCTATAGAAAAATATTCAGGTTTGGAAAACATTTTATTGCCATCGATTTTAACTGATATAAATTGAAATAAAATTACACAAGAAAATAAACTTCCATATTATTAGACGTTCAATTTACCATTTGTTATGTTTTAATAGACGTAATCCAAATATCAAATTTATATTTAAGAATTCAAGTATTTAAAATTCACAAAATTTTAGTTAAATACGTAAATAAAATGGTTAAAATTTACGGGTCGTTGCACTCTCCCCCACTCAAAACTTTTTGTCCTCGAAAAGGAAGGAAGTAGGAGAATAGAAACAACCAGAAAGGAAAATAGATTGAAAATAAAATAAGACTATTAATTTAAAACCATATAGATTTCACATTAAATCAATTAATATTCAATATTTGATTTTAAATTCAAGGTAGTACAATAAGTTGATTATATTTTAGTTTATTAATGTTTGTTACAAAAAGATTTCTTCTAAAACAAAATTTTATTTATCTCATTTATTATTCAATCAAATTATTATTCTATTTATCTCTATTAACATTTTTATAATTAAAATTTAAGCGTAAAACATTTATTATAACCACTCAAATTTTATTTATAAAATCATTTTATATTGTATATTATCCAATTACATATTCAACTTCTGAATAATTTAGGTAAGTTACATATTGAAAAGTAATTGAGTATTATACAAGTATAATTTTCCAATTCAATTATTTCAAGTCAAATATTTATTCCAAATTTTGGTTTCATTTTATAATTGAAATCATCTTTTAATCATAAATTTAAGAATTAAATTCCCGATTAACTTCAAACAATTTAGAGATAAATATATATATATATATTTATACACACACACACTATATATATATATATATATCAAATCTAATCTATAATCATATACCTATATAATATATATATATATATATTATAAATCAAGTCATACTTCAGAAATTCAAAACAATTTATTTTTTTCAAAACAAACGTGTAGCAAAGCTACAGAATGGTCTCTCCACTCTGAAATTCGAAAATGAATGTCGATGATGCGGCCGTCATCACCGAGATTATTTTCCAATGACAAACGAGAAGAGTATGGTTTTAAAACTTTACAGATTCTTTTGGAAACAAACTTATATTCTTAAATAATATGCATTTTAAAACTTTAAAACCATAGTTTGAAATCATCGGAAATTAAATTCTCAAATTCTAAAATTTTAGATTCATTTAAATTTTCTTCAAATTAATTTATAAACCATGTTTAAATTTTCATTTATTTATCATTTAGCAATAGTCAAAGGTTACAAATAATAAATCAAATATTATCTTTTAACAATCAATTCAGTTAACTATATAGTTCAGAAAAATATAATATAATCATATAAATTTATTCTATTTACCAAATTTGTAAATAATATTGTGTTAGTTTGCCCTGTTCAAGTGTTTTGGAAATCCTATCGATAGCGTTGATCAGACGAATCGATCGAAAACCCAAATCAACATTAACAACTCAAACAACATAATATATAAAACATTTAAATATTAATTACAAATACATTCCCTCACTCGATAATTCTAGAATGGATTTCAAAACAAAGTTAGAGATTCAAGTTAGAGGAACTCTAATCAAATAGAAGTCTGATTTGTAGATAGGCTCGACGAAGATGAGAAAATTAAATTACAAAATAGAAGATGGATATACTTATATAAATCGCGGGCGACCTTAACCGGGTCAATCGTGACTTTAGGAATATGATCGATGCGCAATTCTGAGGCAAATCGACATTCGATCGCCAGAGATAGAATTCGGCATAGCAAGAGATAGCAGCATCTAAACCGAGGCTATAGAAATCTCCGGTGAATCAATGCCAATTGTAAAGGAGTTTCACCCCTTTACAAATCATTTAAAGATTGGCGGGATCGCCGATTTTTATAGAGATCATTCGAAGTGGAGTTATAGGATACTCCAGAATCAAAGAAAAACACGAATAAGGAGGAAAAATGGATTATGGAACCGAGGGGAACATTCCAAAATTCAAAGGAAACCGAGTCAAAAGGAAGAAATTCAAGCTCGAATGAAAATGATTCTGTAATCAAATTTACTACATATGCTAAGTTTTTCCTAAAACCAAAGCTCTGATACCAATTGTAACAGCCTGATATTTTCAACCATTCGCATCCACACATGTCGGACTTGAATTGCTCAAAATATCATATTGTTAATGTATATTTGGCAAACTCAGCATATACAGTAAATAAAATAATCACAGAATCACAGACATAGAGTAATGTAACAATAAGCAGCGGAAAACAAAAGAATAGTAGTTCATAAAGCTACTATATATATAACAAAGTTAAATAAGATACAACAGAAGTCTCAAATACAATAGTCAAATACAAGAATCTGAATACATCACAGGAATCAACTGAATAACCGCAAGCTGAAAAGATGTAGATGGATCTCCAAACGAAGCTCCAACTCCAAAGGTGAGTCTCAAAAGCTGTATCACTCTATTTGACCCGAGCGTAAAGAAAAACACAAAACACTCGAGTCAGGATTAACATTCTTATATCAATAAATCCAACTCAAGTGAAATAACAACTGAAATACAAGTAACTCAAAGGATGTTTGGGATAACCATCCTCTAAGGATCCGTTAAACTATCTACTATGTAGTAATATACGATATTATAATAATGTCTAAAGTAAAGTAAACTATTTAAAAATAGCATTAAGGCGCTACCCATATCCAGATCGGGAGGCTACCAGAGGATACTCCATAGGTACGACACAAATCAAACTCGTATAAGGCGCGCTAGGGTAGGTGACACGGCACAACTAGGCAATGCCAGAGTAGATATACCAATTGCACTTCCGAACTGGTAGTAACGCATAGTAGCCACTACCGCCCACCTCGAGCCATACTCCCAAAATCAAAAATCAAAGGTCCACACATAATCAATCACAAAGTAATAAAATGGCATCGAAGGAGTGTGTCCGATCAGAGGAGCTACCTCACTGGCGCGTCGATTGCACCTGTTTTAGCCACCTTATACCAACTCACGGGAGTCGGGTCCACGTATATACCTCATATAGGATCGTCGCCACCATCCTACTTCATTCTGGAATCTCCACCGCGTACACGGCTGTTAAAGTGGTTTTCAGTATTGGAAGAGAGTATGACAATATCCAATCCCGGTCTCTTTAACAACCAAACGTTATTATAACACCGCAGTCATTTCAAAATAGTTTATTCTTCAAAACCAAAATATCATTTCCATTTCAAAACCATATCAAAACGATATCATTTCCATTTCAAAACCAAATACGATATCATTTCCATTTCAAATATATCCTTTTCCAAAATCATAGCACTTTCAAAGTTATAACACTTTCGAAACCAAACACTTGAAATTATAACACTTTCAAAACATAATACTTTGAAATCATAACATCGAAAACATAACTTCCACCACTTAAACGGTTTAGATATTAAAATAGTATATTATAATAAAATAGTTTATAAAGTAAAATAGTTTATATAAAAGAGTTATAAGTTAAAATAGTTTATATTAAAATAGTTAGTATATTAAAATAGTTTATATTAAAAATAGTTTATAAAGTAAAATATAAAATATTTTTAAATATAATTTAAAATTACTTTATATAATAAAATAATTTCCTCAAACTTCACAAATTGATTCAAATCAACTTGAATCCCAAAATTCAATTTAAATCAGATATCAATTCATAAATTTTAACTCAATTCAGTTCTCAATAAACCATTTCAAATTATATCGATTTCAAATACAGATTTGAACCTCAAATAAACCATTTCAATTTCAATATATTTCAAAGCTTTAAATATTCCATAATTTCAATACTAAATTTGATAATTTCATATATATCTTAATTCAATTTTACTATTATTTAGTTTTGAAATATTTACTAAATAAATTCAATATCTTTTAATAAAACTCGAACTTGAAATATTCATTAATCACCATAGACCAAAATCAAGTTATAAAATCATATCCTTTAAAATATCAAATTCAATAAGTTTCAAATCGATTTAATTAAATAAAACTCTTAATTAAATACAATTTCAAATAAATTCAAATCTATCTTCCCAGCATTTCAAATAAATTCAAATCTATCTTCCCAGCCTTAATTTATTAAAATCATTATAAACTCTATATTAATATAAAATTTAAATACTTAACCATATTATATTTAATAAAATCATACTTTATTATTAACTTATTTTATATTAAATTTTTTTTATACATAGCTTAAAATCAAGAATTTAACTATATATAAAATAATATTTATATAATATCAAAAAATCAATATTCATATAAAACCATATATTTCTTTCCAAAACCATAGAAATCATTTTCAAAATATTTATATATAGACCAACGGTGTCTGTATATAATTTTCTATCCTATGGTCAAGTGATACGGATATTTATCATTTCAATCTGCAATTTAAATTTATACGGGTATATATCATTTCAACCCGCAATCCTAAATTCAATTCAATTGAAAATCGCTTGGGTTTATCATTTTAACCCATAACAAGTTTCTCCTATTCTACAGATCGTTCGGGTATGTAACATTTCAACCCATAGGGAATTCTATACTAATAGGGAACTTGTAGAGTGATAATAGATATGATAATAATATAACGGGAATATATCATCAATATAAATAACAGATAATGGTGTTAGATGTCACAGGTGAACAGATACAGATAACAGCATATATATATTAATGTAAATAACTAACATCAGCATATTTCAATTGTCGTTTCAATTGAAATCAAATTTAATAAATATAAGAACGTTAATCTTGAGTGATTGCTAACCTTTCAAGGCTAGAGAGTTTGACAACACAACAAGCTACGAATTCCAAAGCAACGCTAGATGGACATGATTCGATGAAGAAAACAGGCATGACAAACAAAGCTGATAAATGGGAAATCGATGAGAACTAATCAGAATCAGTTTGATATTATTTGAAACGAAATATATATACTATTTATATATTATTTTCTTAAATCAATATTAATTTAAAAACACAAAATAAAATCTTTATATACATATATATATATATGTACACAAATGTCTTATATACAACTCTCATATACTTTATAATATATAAACTGCTTGATGTATAACTGTATGACTTGAGTAAATGAATTAACATATTATATACATAACTAATATATATAACTTAGTATATGTAGATAAATATATATACTCAAAACTACATTCTAGTATTCCCATGTACGATTGTACAGCTCTGGTAGGCTACAACACATAGAAACTTATGCGAAATATACTATATCATAACTTATATACAAACAAAGTTTCATAAGAACTTATACAGTATATACATTAATATAGTATATAAATATAGCTTCCTAACCCAAAATATAAATTCGATATATATGCAGACAAGTTTACTTTATATTATAAAAATTTAGAAATATATGAATAGATCAAATCAGGCAAAACTTATAATATAACATATATAATGATACTTTAAAATGTATTATACATGAATCAAAATGTTAATATATCATAAATTAAAGTCAGACCTCATATATATTCACATTTTCACAACCGTAAGATAATAAACAAAAGAAAACAAAGCAGTTTGTATAGAAATAGCTTATACCTTTAAATATCAAACTAATATATATATATATATATATATATATATATATAACTAGTATATTGTAAACCACGGGTTATAACAACCCATACTTACATATATAAAACTACACTATCACACTTATATACTGACATATAAAAGTTTATATAAACAACATACATGTAGACTTACAATATGCAAACTATACTTATATACATATATAATGTAAAATATCACTTATATAAATTATATATACATACAAACTTATATATACCTTTTTATAGAAACGCATGACAAGGGCAAGCTAGTGATGGATCGGCACTTGCAGGGGTAGGTTTGCTCGGCCGATGGCTGCTGGATGTGAAGCATGGCCGGAGGTACTATGGTATGGTCGGTCGATGCTGTCGTGGCTGCTATGGAGGTTATGGCGGTGACTAAGCGTGGAGGGAGGATGAAAGTACGGCCGAGGGTATGCTCGAGTGGTCGATCTCGTGGCCGGAGGGAGAGGCTGCTACGGCGATGAGGCAATCTGGGCAAAGGCCGAACGGTTGTGGGTGATGGATGCTGAGGTGACTCGGGTTTCACAGCCGGAGAGAAGAGAAGGTTCGGTGGTCGGTGAAACAAGGGAATGGCTGAGGCTTGCGTGTGCGGCAGAAACCGGAGTGAGGCAAGATGATGAAGGTGGGTTTGAAATACGAACAGTCCACTGCGAGAAGATGAAGGAAATATATAATTTTTTTTCAAATGAATAATAGCAGAACCGAAAAGTAGATAGCAAACAAAAGTGAACCAGGGAATTATAATGAACAGATGTAAATTTGGATCATCGGTAATAGAAATTGTCAAAAATGTGAATTCAGGAGTTATAAAAGTGAATGGTATTAATTGCACGAAGAAATGAAGAGATAGGAAAACCAGAAGACTCGGTTGCGGAACCGATACGCTCGGCGTTTCGCAGATTGTACCGCACATCGGACTCCGAAATTGAAAATCGATTATACCGTAGAGATCAGTACGACGAGGCGATAAAAACAGTATACAAATATTAGTAATAGGATCATCCGATCAAAAGTCTATATCGGTACTGGAAATGCTGCTAATTTGCCAGAAATAAGATAAACGGGGAAATAGAAGTCCAAATTTTACAAAACGAGAGATGACGTCTCACTGAGAAGATGATTTACAAATTTTTTATAGGAAAATATTTAGGTTTGAAAAACATTTTATTACCATCGATTTTAACTGATATAAATTGAAATAAAATTACACAAGAAAAATAAACTTCCATATTATTAGATGAAAATTTATCATTTGTTCATTTTTAATAGACGTATTCCAAATATCAAATTTATAGTCCAGAATTCAAGTATTTAAAATTCACAAATATTCAGTGAAATACGTAAATAAAACGGTTAAAATTTATGGATCGTTACCATTATAGATGTAATCCAACCCTTATAGACGCTGAAATTTCTTTCAGTCAATTCCAAGGTACACGGTATCTATTCCACGTATACCATTAAAGCCTTCTGAGAACATAAACCTACCATTTAACCTTATCCGTAAACAATTCCATGTTCGCATAGCGTTCGCTTTAACAATTAACAAATCACAGGGACAAACCATCCCACATGTTGGAATTTATCTTCCCAACCACGTTTTCAGTCATGGCCAACTTTACGTCGATTTATCCCGAATTTCGAGTACCACAACAAAAAATTTAATTCAAAATGGAAAACTACATCGTAAAAGAGGAACACATACCCGAAATATTGTTTATAAGGATGTTTTGTTAACGTGCTCTCAAATTATGAACGTCTCCTCCACACAACTTAACTAACCCACCTTCCTCCCTTCCGCGCAGTTACTCTCCACTTCACACTGCCCACATCTTCCTATCCCCTGCTTTACTTCTCCGAACACATAACAACATCCTCCAATTTTCCAAACCTCTTAATCTGTTTACATTGCATTGCATATATTAGGTCCTTATCCTACATTCCATGTACTAGGTCTATATACTACACTGCATGTACCACAACCTCCAACACACTGTCTGTTCTATTTATCATGCTTTTACATTGCAACTTCAACAAATAAGCAACCGGTCTATAAAGCTGACCGGTCCTCTTTTCTTACTTTCATCTCTCTCCACCTCATTTTTTTAAATAACCTGTGGTGTGAGTTTATCATAAACAAAAGGATTTCCAGCTGTTTAACTGTTGTTCTGTTTTTTTTAAACTACTTTATTTTTTTTGCTTTTTCGCATAATGAACCGCTGTTGATTTATTTTTGGATGTGCAACTGGTATTCATGGTCTGAGATCGAGCGAGGCAGGTGCTTGCTCCACTCAATTTACTGACGGAAGTGATCAGTTATGGAATTTACACATTTATCCTCCAACATCAACGTTGTTGTACTACCCAAACTTTACCGTACTGTTCTCAACTCAATTGGGGAAAAGAAAACATAAGTGCTAAAACTGGCAGACTGTAACATTTTCATAATATTCACGTACTCTACTTCTAATACTATCTTCTACGTGTTTTTTTTGCAGGCATGAGTTAGCAGGCCTTCTATGTGGACAATTTGGTTTATTAAAAATACAAAGGAATCAACAAAATGTGCGGCCGAAGCTAACAGTCTCACCAGAATTCGCCTTTTAGCAACAGCCTACTTCACCAATAGTTGGCACGATGACAGCACTCATATCACACTACGTATATCTCCTTTTTCATCCTCTGTATTATCTTCATCAATGTCAAATCATGTCAGTCTGCCAATTTTTAGTTATCAGCAAACATAAAAGCTCTGTTTCACTATGTATGTGTCGTACTATTTATTCCCTTTTAGTGAACCAACATTGCAGATGTGATTACGATGCTTTTTGACAAAATTTAATATCTGCTCTATGACTGCTTCTCTGCCATGTATAAACTATCATCTGATATTAATTAACACTTTTTCCTTATTTATTCCAACATGGTTAGCTCCTTACGCACTATCTCCATACCAAATCATGCACTACCACTAAACACGTACACAACAACTCAATACAGTGCACACGCACACCGCAATTCAAATTACTTGATCATACACAAATGAACGGCAAAAATACTTCTTCCTATTAACACACATGCCATCTTTCACATTATTGAACAGTTAAACTGCATTGGACGACAAAAGTGCTCTTTTGTATACTCACTGAAACCAGCGTGCGCAGTAGTTAACATTTATACTGCACTGTTCATCAAGACAACGTACTGCTTTGTGCACGCACCAAATTAAATATTACAAGATGAAATCTATATCTGCACATTTTAAAAAAAAATATGTCCAACTTCCAAAAATACTGCAAATATAAAATTAAAAACAACACCGTACCGCATTATATAACTGTGCAGTTACCTGCCACATCATATTAAATTTACGCCCAAATAAGATGATAAACGGTAAAAAAATGTGCAATCTGTTAAACAGATGGATTTTACACCATTGAACTTTTCAGGCGTTGATTCAATTTAAAGAAGTACATTAAAGTTGGGAACAGTCTGCAATATGGACATTTTGTTAAATTGATAAGAAGAACACAGCAGCAATTAAGTTTATTTTTTTCAATGAAAAAGTGTACGAAATATTACTACGATGTTGAAAATGAAAGTAGAAAAGTCCATTACCCTGACAATTTACAACCAGTACCTACTAATCGTTCAACTTGCACTTTGTATATTATTCATTTTGTAAGCTTTCGCCAGCTTTTATGTTGTTCTTTGCTGATTGGAATTCTCTGACTTTTGAGAATAGCATTGAAAGCTTGGCCATTTTCAAATAGTTAATAAACTTTGAATATAGTAGATTTCATGTGTACGTTGTAACCTTTTACACACTTCTGCATATAGTTCACTTCTGATGCACAGTTTAGTCATACACTTAAACTTAATATAATAATATTTTATACGTATATTTATTCAATTGATATATAATTTAGATTTTAGGTTGCATACTGTGCTGGAGAAGACTTTACTAGAGATGGACAGTTTAACACTTTACGTACGCAATTTTTACTATTGGGTACGTCCAACTTTCGCACACGGTTTGGTCGTCCCGGTTGTCCCCGCTCACTTCGCTCGCCTCATAATTTACAACAACAGTACTGCCATCCGCACACAAATATCTGCAACGCATGTTGTTCTACAGCATTTTTTCCCTCCCAGTCTGGGATTTGCTTTCCTTACCCACCGACGTGTTTTCCTCGCATCCACTTCAGCTGTATCCCCATGCGACCAAGTAAACGAAGCTGCCACATAATACTGATTCAACTCTTCCACTGAAAAACTGCTTCCCTCACGTGTTCTCCTCTACCATTTACCACTTCACATCCCCACCCACTTATAAACTCTTCAACATCCTACAGTTTTACTCCCTGCTTCATACAACGTACTCCGTCAATGAAAAAGGTAATTCCTCAACTTGAACTACATACTAATTCTTTGTTTTCACAGAATGTACGTTTTATTACCTGCAACTTTGCCCTTTCTATTACGCACTACAACAGTTTGATAACCGACTCTTACTTTTGACACTTACAAACCTCACACTGACAGCTACTGCCACCTCAACTATATAATCTACGGCTACTAAACTTTTACAAATGCCTCCTTTCACTGTTCGTAGAGTCCGCACGTCCACAATTTTAGTTCACAGTTTAAAAAAATTACCATAACTCCCTACGCATTTTACGAATAAATATGTACACTATTGAATTATATTTTCCTATTTCATTTCCTTCAAACTCACCAACGACTTCCTCCAATGCAGACAAAAGGTTCAACGCCCAATCAGGAGAGTGCAGTAAGTGTTATAAGTCTAGTATATCAAAACAGAGAATAATCAATTATAAACTCGCCTCACAAGTTTATCAAACAGATTTCTACTACTCTAGAAGTCTGTATTAGTTAATTTAAATAATAGATATGTCGTAATTAAATTACAACAACAAATTAACAACTATAGTAACGATAACTATAGTGCTAAATCAACCGTTATACTATTAATGAAATAGTATACAATAGAAAGAAAAAGAAATATATATGTATATATAAATCTAACCGGTTGAAGAGGGAAATTCTGTCTGAAGCTTGTCGTGACAATTTCCTTAAGACTTTATTTAAAGTCTCCCAAGATACAACAGACGTAATCAGCACGAGATTGTAAAGAGTATGTCAACTCTGTGATATATTATTTAGAGCAGTAGAGAAGGAAGAAGCATAAGAAATTAGATTGGAATGGAATGAGAATGTGATCAGTATTCTTTTCTATTTATAATTTCGTCCGCACTTCTTCAAACAGTCGCGTTCGTTAACGGGTCGCACCCGCCTGCTCCTAGTATCTGTTCGGCCGCGCATCCTCAATCGGGCCGCACCCGCTTCAGTTCGCCTGCGTTTCTTCAGTCATGTCGCACCCGCTCGCGTCTAACGGTTCATGCCCGCTTCAGAAGTCGCACCTCCTCAGTTAATCCGCGTCCGCTTATGGACAGTCGCGTCTGTTCGTATAGCCTGCAACTGTTAAAAAACCCGGCCCAGTTTTGTAGTAAAATTAGGATCATATTAGACCCAAACTCAAACCCGAACCCGGCCCGGCCCGGCCGAACGGACGGGGCAGCGGCGCGCGCGCGTGTGTGGTGGTGATGCATGATCTCCCTCCTCACAACGAAACAAACATTTGGGTGCCCCTAGGCCCCAACACCTTCATTACAAAGCCATATATAAACTAGGCTTTGTTTGTATATTTGGTGATGTGGGACAAGTGTATTTTAATTTACACTTTATGCTTTAGGAATTCCAACAATCCCCCACATAAATGATAATATACTTTTCCCCCACACAAAGCGAAATATCACAGAGTACATATGGAATAATGCTTTATCGTGGATAAGTAGATATTTCACTTTGAACTTTCCCTAGTTAAAACTTATCGGATCTACTTGGCTAATTGGTGAATTATTTCATCTTGAACCGTCCGCCTTTATTGTATATCCAGACAATAAGCTTTACGAAGCATTGATTCCCTTCTCATCCAATCTCTTGGTTGTGTTCATTTTGGTCCTGAACAAATTTGTTTGGTTCTGCGAGTGTTTATAGAAAATATAAGCCTTTAATATTCTCATAGAGCCGACCCAGCTCACACTAACATATGTGATCGCAACCATTAAGAGTATCCTACATATACCCCACTTATTATATTCAAGATATGGTCATCATTAAAAAACATAGTTTTAACCTTTAAATACTTCTGTAGGCATGCATTTATATTGTGCACCATAGGAATGTAGTTGGACTATGTCCAAGCAAATGCATTACGTCTTGAGTTACTCAGAACTGGTTTGCCTATTGATCCTAGTCCGTGGGATCTCCAGTCGCTAGGATAGGTTTCCATATAAGATAACTCTTGGTGGTTTAGGCTTTTAAACCCATTCCCCTCGATGCGCAGTCAATTTTCTCTCTTGATAAACCTTTAGTAAATCGATCCGTTAGGTTATCATTTGTTCTTACATAATCTATGGAAATAGTTCCATTTGAGAGTAACTGCCTAACTGTGTTATGGCGTCGACGAATATGTCGTGACTTTCCATTATACACAAAGTTGTGTGCTCTGCTTAGCGCAGCTTGGTTATCACAGTGTATGAATATGGAAGGTACAGGTTTAGACCAAAATGGAATATCTTCTAAGAAATGACGAAGTCATTCTGCTTCTTCATTTGCTTTATCTAAAGCGATGAACTCCGATTCCATAGTGGATCGAGCTATGCATGTTTGTTTAGTTGATTTCCATGACACTGCTGCCCCTGCTAAGGTAAATATATAACCACTCATTGATTTTGATTCCTCTGAATCAGCAATCCAATTTGCATCACTATATCCTTCTAGGACGGTAGAATATTTTTCATAATGTAAGGAATAATTTGTGGTATTTTTTAAATATCCAAGCACTCTCATTAGTGCTTTCCAGTGTTCCTTTCCTGGATTGCTTGTATACCTGCTCAGTCAACTTACTGCATAAGCTATATCTGGTCTTGTGCAATTCATGAGATACATGAGACATCCTATTACACGAGAGTATTCTAGTTGCATCACACTCTCATTAGTGTTTTTATGCAGTACTTCTGATGGATTAAAAGGTGTTCTCACTCCTTTAATTCCATAGTCTTGGAATTTTTCAATCACTTTGTCTACATAGTGTGACTGAGATAATTCAATTCCATTAGGTGTTCTTATTATTTTGATTTCCAAAATAACGTCTACAACTCCTAAGTCTTTCATATCGAAATTGCTAATTAACATCTTTTTATGGTCTCTATTACCTGAGTATTTGGACCAAATATTAACATATCTTCTATATATAAACAAATCATCACATATGATTGTCCAATTTGTTTATAATAAACACATTTATCACATTCATTTATACGAAAACCATTTCTCATCATGACACCATCAAATTTTGCGTGCCATTGTTTTGGAGCTTGTTTTAGTCCGTATAATGATTTTACTAATCTACAGACTTTGTTTTAATTTCCTTTGGAAACAAAACCTTCAGGTTGCTCCATGTAGATCTCCTCATCGAAATCTCAATTTAAGAATGCTGTTTTTACATCCATTTGATGAATTTCTTGATTATAAATCGATGCAATTGCTATTAGCATTCTTATAGAGGTTATTCGTGTTACTGGCGAATATGTATCAAAGAAGTCTACTCCTTCTTTTTGACGATATCCTTTGGCTACTAATCTGGCTTTATACTTATCGATAGAGCCATCTGCTTTCATTTTCTTCTTGAAAATCCATTTGCAGCCAATAGGTTTTATTCCAGGTGGAATATCAACAATTTGCCAAGTTTTATTACTTAGAATTGAATCAATCTCACTTTGGATTGCTTCTTTCCAACATGAAGATTCAGAAGATGACATTTCTTCCTTGTACGTTTGAGGTTCATGTTCTAACACATATGTGAAAAAATCCGAACCAAATGTCTTGGAAGTCCTAGCCCTTACGCTTCTTCTTGGTTCAACTTCCTCAATCTCATGATGAGTTTCATCTTCATGTGAATTGCTTGATTCTTCTCTTGTCCTTTTAGGGACATTATTCCCTTCATTCCTTTTGTGCGGAAACACGTCTTCAAAGAATGAGGCATCTCTATATTCCATGATTGTATTTACATGAATATCAGCTATATCAGACTTGAATACCAAAAATCTATAGGCACTACTATTTTGGGCTGGCCCTAAATAGTAACAATCTACTGTTTTTGGTCCAAGTTTGACTTTCTTGGGAGGCGGAACTGGAACTTTTGCCAAGCACCCCCACACTTTGAGGTATTTAAAACTTGGTTTGTGTCCTTTCCATAACTCATATGGAATTGTTCCTGTTTTATTGTGAGGGACTTTGTTTAATATGTGATTAGACATATTTAAGGCTTCCCCCCACAAGTTCGTCGGTAGACCAGAGGTTAAAAGCATGGAATTAATCATGTCTTTTAACGTTCTGTTCTTCCTCTTGGCTACACCATTTTGTTATGGTGAATATGGAGCTGTTGTTTGATGAATTATACCATTTTTGGCACAGAACTGTTCAAATGGTGATTCATATTCTCCACCTCGATCAGATCTCAATATCTTGATCTTTTTATTTAACTGATTTTCTACCTCAGCTTTGTACTTTATAAATGATGTAATTGCTTCATCTTTACTATTCAAAAGATATACATAGCAATATCGAGTATAATCGTCAATAAACGTAATAAAGTACTTTTTCCCACTTCTTGTAGGTAATGATTTAAAATCACATAAATCTGTATGAACCAAACCTAGTGGTTCGGTGCTTCTATCAACAGATTGAAACGATTTTTTAACCATTTTTGCTTCTACATATGTCTCACATTTGTGTTAGTCCATAGGATAGTGGTTTTGATGACAACAACTATAGAAGTGTTATAAAATATATATGTGCAGGAAATCTATATGCAGGTATCAACAAAAGAAGACTGTACAGTAAAGAAAATAAAATTGATGAAGACAAAGATCAAGAGTTCAAGATTGAAGACTCATGAGATTCAAGATATTCAAGAGTTCAAGACAAATAATATAGTTAGGTTAGATATTTGTTAAAACTCCTTGAAAGCACTATCATTCTTTTTTATCCAATTTACTCGTGGAATGGAATCCACTTCGTTCTTGTTAAAGGGATGGAACCCTAGTGAGATGGAACTCACGAAATATCTAGTGGAACGGATAGTAGCCCTATTTTGTTATCCACTAATTTTGATTCAAAATGATTTTCAAAATTATCTCTTGTTTTATAAAATGATTTTCAAATATTCCTTTTCAAAAGAAAAACCTTCGTTCACATTTCCAAAAATGTTTTAGCCTCAAAATCATATTTATCATTTTGTTATATTTTGATTTCAAAATTGTCCTTGATATTTTTGCCTCAAAATCTATTTTAATATTATATTTACTTTAGTTTATTTACTTTGATTTTAAATATATTTTAGTATATATACATATATACATTCATAAGTATTTCTACTTCTAAATATCTTCTACAAATACATAGAGTCCATTTGAATAAAGTTGCATATGTTTTAAATCATCATTTTCAAAGAAAAGCAAATCATCACTTTTTACTAGACCATGTCGACATCCTATTTACCTGTCATGTCGACATGCTTCCCGTTACAGCAAAGGTTGTTTTCAAAAGAAGTGTCTATTCGTTTAAACCTCTTCGAATAGACACATCCATTCATTCTCTATAAATAGAGACTGTTATGGACGTTTCCCAGTAACTACTTTCTTTATTTTCTCTCCTCTTTACTCTCTTATCTTATTTTCTAATCATCCTATCCATATTTTGCCGAAATCTTAAGTGAATCAAACCAGAATATCTCTAGTTTGATTCTCTGCCACTCTCTTCAAAGAATCTCAGTGCTTATCAGAGTTATAGATATATTTGTACTCAAAGAAACTTGTGTGGGGTTATAAAGGTGTGATCGTGTCCTTGGAAATCGATCGGGTGAACTTGTGTCCTGTGAATCAAGTGGTTCTACCTAGAGACCTGAGAATCTGGAGGGTGTACCTCGTTGCCTTGGAATCGAGGGATTGTAATCTAGATTATTGTTGAATAGAAAGCCGTACGGGTTGTGCGGGACTGGATGTAGGGTAACACCGAACCAGTATAAAATTCCTGGTGTGTTCTTTCCTTTACTTGCTTTTTATTTATATTTGCAATTGTTTGTGATTCTGTGATTTGATCTGTGATTGTGTATTTGCATTAAGTTAGTTAATTCAATTTAAATCAAAGAAGTTTTAAAGAAATTCTTAAAACACTATTCACCCCCCCTCTAGTGTTAAATAGCCTTAAGATCATCTTCCGCGTCCCTTTCAATTTGTAGTTCTTATCTACTTGGAATTTCGGAATTAATCCCAAGTTTGATAATGTTTTCATTTTTCGAAAGTTTACGTGTCCTAATCTATCATGCCATAGTAAAATTTCATGCTCAAGCAAGTAAGAAACTTCAATTTTATTAATAGCACAATCAGAATACATAGTTTTATTGCCGATAATGGCTACATTTGCCTTAAATAGGCCATCACATAAATATCCCCTTCCGATATACATTCCAGCTTTGGACAGAACCATCTTGTCTGACTCGCACACCATTTTGAATCCTTTCTTTGATAGTACTGAACCAGAGATCAGATTCTTGCGTATGTCTGGAATGTGGAGCACGTCATTCAATTTGACAGTTTTTCCAGAAGTAAACTTCAGGATTACTGTGCCACTGCCTTCGATCATGGAAACAGCAGAATTACCCATGTAGAGTTTTTCTTCCTGGTCGAATTTTTGATATGTTGAAAACATGGATTTATCAGAGCAGACATGATGAGTAGCTCCTGTGTCCACCCACCATTGGTTAGGATTCTGAACCAAATTGCATTCAGATATAACTGCCGAAAAGTTGGACTTGTCCACTTCCATGTTGTCAACTATATTTGCCTTTGAGTTGCGTTCCTTCTTGTTTCTGCAATCTCTAGCGGCGTGTCCCATTTTGCCACAAACCCAACATTCACCATTAAACTTCTTGGTCTTATTATCTTTGGGTTTGTTTTCAGGAGCTTTCCTCTTCTTTGAGAAGTTCTTCTTTTTGTTGAAGTGGCCTTTATTCTTGTTCTTCCACCCTTCTGTTACCAACGCCTCCTCGCTTTGTTTGGTAATTCCGCGATTATCTACCTCAATCTTTAATCATACGATGAGATCCTGCAAAGAAATCTCTTTCTTTTTATGCTTTAGATAGTTGCGGTAGTCTCTCCATGACGGCGGCAGTTTTCCCGTGATGGCTTCAACCAAAAACGATTCTCCAACCTTATGACCTTCCGCTTCGAGTTCATGAATGATGATTTGCAGTTCATGTAGTTGAGCAGTCACAAGTTTGGAGTCGACCATCTTGTAGTCCATGAATATTTGTACAATGAATTTCTTAAGACTGATATTCTGCATCTTGTACTTTGTGGCAAGCAAGGTTTTAAATCTCGCTCATCTCGGGCGAGATCTCGGGCGAGATCTCGTTTTCAAGCCTGGGCGATTCGAAACAACTAATTTCGTTTGAATCTCATCTGACCCAAATCTCGGACGAGATTTCAGTATCTCGGACGAGATTTAACAGCGAGATATCGGCCGAATTTTTGAATTTTGGAAAAAATCAACTCTTTTTCCGTATTGGGCTTGCTCATCCTTTACCTTAATTTAAGCCTTCTTAATTGTACTTTTTTTAACCCTTATTTCTTATATAAATCTCATTTAATCTTCGACTCTTATTTTACGGCAGTGACAAGTGTAAGAAGATAAAATCTACATCGATTATGGTAAGTATTTCACTTTATGATTTTCATTTAGGTTTCTGATCCAAATTAATTTACATCCGATTTCATTTTTTTTTCGACACTTTCTTGAGTTTTTTTCCTAACCCTATTTTTTTGCGGCTATAAATTTTGGGCTTCACTTATTTAACTTTATGTTCTAAATGGATTCCCATTTTGATTTCATTTAGTCTTCGCTGCTATAATTTTTTTCCTCAAGGCTTATTTTTAAGCAATAAAGGAATTCTCTTTCATCTATTAATTTCATTTGATGATTACATGTTCATTCGTACATCATTTTTTTGCTTTTCTTATAATATTACTAAATGTTTGAAATTGTTTGTACTATGTATGCTATTTTCTACATTTGTTTGAAATATCTATGCTATTAGTTGCTTAATGAGATTTTGTTTGCTAATAATTAAATACTATAATCAGACATAGATTATCTTAATTCTACTTGTAGACTTTTGTATTTGAAGTTATAAAATTAAGATTTCCCTTGCAGCACTATAAATCAAAAAAGGTAGAAATGAGACATTATATTGTGTAGGAAAGTTAAGTGAATGATCAAACAAAGTAAAGGTGCATATGTTATGGTTTGTTTCTTGTCTACTTTATCTCATATGATATTATATTGAACATTATTCATGAAATCTAGTTATTTGTTTATTTTACATGATACAAGTGATATTTTTCCATACTAAATTACTAATGATAAGCGTGTGATATATTCAAGGTAAGTGCATAGTGTTTTCCTTAAGGTAGTGACTAGTATTATAAATTTAGGTGTATGAAAACTAATTTTCGACATGACATATACTCCGAGATAACTCCGAAATGAATTTTAGAAACCGAGATGTAAATTCGAGATGGACGACCGAGATGCACTCATCTCGTTCGAGATCTCACCCGATACGAGATAAGCTATCTAAATTCTTTGAGACGAGACGTGACCGAAATCCGAGATTTAAAACCTTGGTGGCAAGTGCATTCCAGAGTGCTTTTGCTGTCTTTAGAGGTTGATATACTTTGTATAGCACCTTGTCGAGACAATTCAGAATATAGTTTCTGCATAGGAAATCGGAATGTTTCCACGTAGCAACATCTGCTTCCTTGCCTGGTGCAGAAATCGGTTCCTCCTCCTCGAGATACCATTGCAGACCGAGTGTGGTGAGGTAAAATAACATCTGATTCTGCCATGTTAAAAAGTCGTCACCATCTCCTTTAAAAGGATCAGGTCTGTTGTGTGTAGTAGCCTTTGTTGAGAGCTCTACTGTTGCCATCTCTGTTTTAGTTAAAACAGGAAAGTCTTAAGATGTTATAAGTCTAGTATACCAAAACAGAGAATAATCAATTATAAACTCGTCTCACAAGTTTATCAAACATATTTCTACTACTCTAGAAGTCTGTATTAGTTAATTTAAATAATAGATATGTCGTAATTAAATTACAACAACAAATTAACAACTATAGTAATGATAACTATAGTGCTAAATCAACCGTTATACTATTAATGAAATAGTATACAACAGAAAGAAAAAGAAATATATATGTATATATAAATCTAACCGGTTGAAGAGGGAAATTCTGTCTGAGGCTTGTCGTGACAATTTCCTTAAGACTTTATTTAAAGTCTCCCAAGATACAACAGACGTAATCTGCACGAGATTGTAAAGAATATGTCAACTCTGTGATATATTATTTAGAGTAGTAGAGAAGGAAGAAGCAGAAGAAATTAGATTGGAATGGAATGAGAATGTGATCAGTATTCTCTTCTATTTATAATTTCGTCCGCACCCCTTCAAACAGTCGCGTCCGTTTGACGGGTCGCAGCCGCTGTCTTTTGAATGCTGCTGTTCGTTAACGGGTCGCACCCGCCTGCTCCTAGTATCTGTTCGGCCGCGCATCCTCAATCGGGCCGCACTCGCTTCAGTTCGCCCGTGTTTCTTCAATCAGGTCGCACCCGCTCGCGTCTAACGGTTCATGCACCCAAACCCGAACCGGTTCGGTCGGACGGACGGCGGCAGCGGCGCGCGCGCGCGTGTGGTGGTGATGCATGATCTCCCTCCTCACAACGAAGCAAACATTTGGGTGCCCCTAGGCCCCAACACCTTCATTACAAAGCCATATATAAACTAGGCTTTGTTTGTATATTTGGTGATGTGGGACAAGTGTATTTTCATTTACACTTTATGCTTTAGGAATTCCAATAGTAAGCCTTTCCACGAAAAGGATAAAACGCAAATGCACCCGTGCATCAAAGCTTCTTCGATCTCTTCCTACCAAAATAACTGATGCTTCTGTTGTCTTATCGCCACCTCCTACTCCACCGGACATTCAGACAATGGTAGCAATGCAAACCGCCTACTCTTCAATCCTACGTACCAATGACAAATAGTGCGCAACAACACATCAACTTACAAGAAGCGCCTACATTTTCAGACCAACTGCAAAACCCTATCAAGCACCAACCACATGCACCCTATCCAACACACGATAATTGGGATGCTTTCTTCACCCCCGAGGTGGACACATATGCTCCTATACTTCAACACATCTGCATATTTGTACATTGATGTATGAATCTTCTAATTTCCAACCTCTTTTTCCTTCTCCTATAGATCGAAGAGTGTGATAGAGCTGTTGAGCGCTATCTTGTAGAGTGTTCGCACAAGCGATTAGTCTGTGCGTAACTACAACAGTTACTCAATTTTGTGTTCTACTTCGTATTTTCTACAACTATAATTGCCAATAAAATAGCTATTACAACTGCTACGCCTTATACAATGTACTAATCTACATAATTTGATTTCACTCTACACACTTCTTTAATTGTACGACTCCTTATTTTCTGTCCTAACTGCACCAACCAGTTATCTGCTCTACCAACTTCACTACATTATCATTTCCACATGCTTCGTCTCCGATTATTTGCTGCTACTTACCACTGTATTTAAACTGCTCTTTTAATGGAATAATTACTGCTTACATATTCAACATCTGTTCCTTATTTACCACGCACACATACAGCTTAATTGGTATTTGAACGCAATGCGTGCTATGCATAAGAGTACTCATCTGTACTCACATAAACAGTATTTCACTTACACCACCTCCGTTAAGAGGTTGCGATATTTAAACCTACAAATACAGAGCCATATACATACTTAACCACTGTGACCAACATGTACAACCCGGTACGTTACTTAGAAATAACATTATTTCTCTTACTAATAACTCATCATTCTCTTCATCCCCTGCTACTACGACAACAAACGTTTTTTTCCCTCCCAAACACCAGTGTCAACTGATCTACAGAGCACATAAAAACGTACACCAAAAATGTGATCATCCGGTTTCCTCCTTCTACATCAACCAACTAACATTTCGACTACTATTTTCCACCCCTATACATTCCATCCTGTTAAATTTACTACACTTACTCCTTCAACAAAACTTCATACCTTTACGCATATATGATTCCCCCTCCATACTAACAAACCTACCATAATGCCACCTTACTTTCGCACGCACGATTTTCATGGTCACGTGCAGAGCACGTGCATGCGTACTCGTGTGTGTGTACGGAGCAATTTAATTGCTGTTATTTTTCATGATAATTGCTCATTTTAAAATATTGAAGTACAACACATGTAAATAAAATGAAAAACATAAATAAATGGCAGATAAACCCAAATACTAGAGTATGAAATTAACAAAGTAGCAGCCAGTAAACGTGATAGGGAAAGTATGAAGTAATAGCAAGCGAATCTCACCTTGAAAGGGATAAAACAAATGCAGATGTTGATAAAGAAAGATATTTGAGCAGTTTCAAGTGATAATGATTTGGTTATTGCTAGCGTGGCATAACCTTTTACTTTTATTTGAAACAAAGCATGATATATTTCTTTATACACATAGCATAAATAAAACAAGAAAATGTTCATATGGTTTTAACTCATAATCCAACCAACCTGGCAATCACAATTATATTTCGTAAATACATACCAATAGATACCGTGAGAAGAATGACTAAACTATTAAAAACAGTACATGCTTATATTTGTAGAAAAAGAAGTAAATAATTCTAAAATGGAAGTCTTTTACTTATAATAAGTTTATAAAATAATAAGTAATTAAAACAGAAAAGCTCATACTCTAAAACATATTGAATAAAGCATGTTAGAAAAAGTCCAAATATGGCTGTTAGCTCAGTGACAGGCGAAATAAATATTTATTTATACTAGGGACAAAGAGATAAAATTAAAAGTCAACACATAAAAGTAGGTGGTACTAAATAAGTTAGAGATAGGAAGGTTATAATAATACAAGGTCATATACTCATGATGTAAGCTTCAGCTAAAACTAAAATAAAAATGAAAATATGCAGACACTTAAGTATTAATATACACAAAACAAGAGAGCCGATACATGTAATAATGACGGTCCAAGCACACAAACAGAAAGGAATAGCCTCCAGGTACATGCGCATGTAATAGAGTACATACATATGCTCACATATACATGCACCCTATTGAATTTTGAGATTGTTTTTGAATTTAAGAGATGCAATGAAAAAAGAAGTAATAATCTTTGTATTGATGTCGAATGATAATTACAATGTATTTGTTCTGTATTTATACAGTACAGAAGTAAAATGAAATAAAGATATGGGCTAGATGCAAGATACAGCCCAATACCGCAAGCTACAGTTAACGATACAAATACATTATAATGTTTACAGCGTACCATCGAAACCCTTATTCTCATTTGTCTGCTTTATTTCCCCCTTTCAAATGCATTAGGGTTTCGCTTCTCTCAATTTTCCTTTGGTCCGGAAAGAATAATACAGAAATTTCTTCAAAAATTCTTCAGACCTGAAGCTCTATTAAGTAATTACGAGCAGAGTTAAAAGAGATATCAAGAAGATGCTTGCTGAGATTCATGTCGGTGATGAAATAGATGAAGAACTGGCATGGATCTGCAGTGAAAAGAGTAGATCGGAGTAATAATTGTGCAGCATTTTTTTTAAAACAACCGCAGTTCTTTCCGTGGAATATGCATGTATATGCTTTTTGTTTGATGATAATAAACATATATACATTCATTTAAATGTATTTGATATTGTACTATTTTATTTTTCACAGATTAAATAGATATTTGCTGAATAAAATAAATAACACAGAATTTGAATTCAAACGAATATTTTATTCAAACAAATATTTATTACAACTTTGATAGTACTATTTCAAGCTCTCACTATATACATCATTTTTGATCACAATACAATTACATCACAATTTCATAGATACATCAGTTCCTCACTACATATCACTCACACTCGTATTTATCTTCAACTTCATTCCAGTTTGAATCCAGCATCTGAGCAATCTGCAAAAATATTCACTGACGCAGTAAAATTGAAAATGAAATGTTTTTACAGTATAAAACAAAATGTGGATTTTGAAAATATTATTTGCCTCAGTTATTTGGGTTGTTCGTCATCATTTATATTGAATTCATCACATACGAACATTGTGACATGCACAGTGCATCACTGTACATGCCACAAGGCCGTGCACACCGATATATGTATATACACTTGATATATTTACAGGGACAAGTGAGCACAGGTCAAACCCAAATACAGGATTCAACTCAAGTGCAAAATAAAATGATGTCACAATGTCAAATCCAAATCGGATTCAACTCAGGTGTAATTCGAAAATCAAATTCGAATACAATCAAGTGGTCAAGACAGTCTACACAAATTCAAGGAGGCACTAAACAATCCAACAAAGCATGCAAGAATATGAAGCATGAAGCAACATGAAGCATGCAAGCTCAAGCACAAGATATGGCAACACAGCAAACACATGGATGCAACTCGACAACAGTTCAACATGCAGCTACCAGACTGGAATGAATACAAGCAAGCTCTAGAAAGTAATCAAGTGGAACCAACCAACCAACAAACTCAGTGATATCAATGCTCAAAGACACTGTACACAAGTACAACTCAAATGGAAGTTGCCAAATTCCAAGAAAAGGAAACACATCATATGTATAACATGTAATGACCAGTGAAATAGAAGCTCAAATGTGCAACCACAACAGACACAATACAAACTACAGCTCAAATATCGAGCTAAATGCAACCTGACCAAAGTGAAGTCAAAGCAAAACTCAAACGATGCCAACATGATCAAGTTCAAAGCAATCAGGCCTCAACATAACAAATGATCAACAATCAACCAGACTATACGCAAGTAAGATGAAGATCAATGTGCAGTACACTGACATAATATGACTCAAGCAAAAATGTAACATGATCAAAGTAAGCACATGAAAAGCAATCTGGTAGCTCATACTACACATCAGGTCAGAGACCGATAATCAAAGAAAAACATCAAAGCAGGTCAGGGATAAAAGATGGTCAGAGACAAAACTCACAGGGGTCAGAAAAATACAACTGCAGTTTTCAAATCGAAGTCAACAATGTGTCAACCAAGAATTACAAAGAATACGAGTATATATGAAATATAAAATCGAAGTCAGAAACGTGGTAATCAAGGTGTCAAACAAGTCCAAGTCAAGGCAGTGAAAATCAAATACATCTTAGATTTCAAGCTGATAATTCAAAACCATTTCAAAGCCGAGAATTTCCAAAACCAAGTCAAAGCCGAGTATATTATACCATGATTACCAAGGCAACAAGTTCGAAAATATACGCATATGAATAAGTCAGATAAATCTCAAACGTTCAAACATCATCAAGCGGCAGAGCAAATCGATTGACAAATTCAAATGATAATATACGAACGAGAATTTAGGTATTCGAACCCTATAAAAACCATAGATCATCACTGGCAAAAAGTATCGAATTCCAGTATCTATTCCAGAAAGAACAAAAGAGCAGAAAGCACATACCTAAAATCATAAATTGAATTCGATCATCAAGGTGCAGCCGTGAGCAAATCATCGAGAGGCCGAAGCCCTGATTAAAGAGCAAATCATCAAGAGGCCAAAGCCCTAATTTTGGAAGCATCAAGCCGAAGTCGCAATTCAGAGCAACGAAGCATCGAGAGGCCGAAGCCATAAACACAAAGCCTCAATTCCAGTTTCAAGATCAACAGAGAATCGAGCAGAAGCCATAATTCAGTTTCAACAATAATTCGCCAGAGAAGTCAAAATCCTAATTCCATCAAGTCGCCATTTTTAATTTCTCAAAGAATCGGGCTGGAACGAAAAGAAAAGGGGTGAAATAATAAAGAGATAGGGCCGATAATATTAAAAGGGGATCGGGCTGGAGAATTATTGAAGTGGGCCGGCCTAGCTTTTTAAATAGGGTTTTAAAGTTTAATTTAGTTTTAAATTTGGGCCGGGTTTTATTGATATAATTTTTATGCCTAGTCTATTGAGAGCAAAATAGATTTAAATTGTCGATCTAAATTTTGCCCTGGGTTTAAAACAGTATTTTGTTTTTCAGTTTGTATTTCTCAAAGTCCAGTTAGAGTCAATCACCACCTAGGGTTTAGGTGTTGTCAGATTGTCTAGTTAGGGTTAGTTCAGTGAGCAGGGTGTGCGAGTTTACGAAACTCTATAGGCGGAGCAGGGTGTGCGAGTCTGTAGGAGTGTTTGTAAGCGGGATACTGTTTAATTCTAATAGAAATCTGGGAATGCAGCAGTAGGCAGGGGTTGCCGAAGCTGGGTAAATTCTGTGTGTGATTTACTTTTCTGCATATTTATTTATCTGTATTTTGATTACGTGTTTAATTCGATAAATTTGCTATAACCCTATTCACCCCCCCCCCTCTAGGGTTAATCTAGATCCTACAAGTGGTATCAGAGCCTGGTATTTTTTCTTTAACTCTAGAGTCATGAATTTTTCGAATAATGCTTTTTCTGAGGGACAATCGATTGTTAGGCCACCTATGTTTAATGGGAGTGATTATGCTTATTGGAAAGTTAGGATGGGTATTTATCTTAGTTCTGTTGATTATAATGTTTGAGATATTGTTGAAACTGGCTATAAAGCTCCCACTATAATTGTTGGTGATACTGAGATTCCTAAACCAAAGGATAGGTGGGATGCTAATGATAAGAAGTTAAAAACTACAAATGCTAAAGCCATGAATGCTTTGATTTGTGCTCTTGATAAGAATGAATTTAATAGAATTTCTCATTGTACAACTGCGCAGGAAATTTGGCATACTTTGGAGGTGACACACGAAGGAACTTCTCAAGTCAAGGAGTCCCGTCTAGCCCTATTCAAAAATAAATACGAGAACTTTGTGATGGACAAAGGCGAGAGCATAAAGGACATGTTTGGACGCTTCTCAACCTTGGTATACAATGCTAGAGCGCTTGGAAAGGCATTCTCCGAGGTAGAGCTAGTAAGGAAGGTGCTACGAGTTTTACCAATGAACTTTGAGGCAAAAGTCACGGCAATACAAGAATCGAAAGATCTGAGTAAACTAAGCATGGAGGAGTTGATTGGCAACTTGATGACATATGAGCTTGAGCTAAAAACAAAGGAGGAACGCAACAACTTCGAACCAAAGAAGAAGACAATTGCCTTAAAGAGCAAAGAAGAGAGCGATAAAGAAGAAGAAGATCCAATTGAAGAGCTTGCAATGGATGTCAATAATTTTAGAAAATGGTCAAGATTCGGGTCACGTAAGAAGAAAACAAATGGTAATAGGTCAAAAGATTCTAACAGTTCCGATAATGAATTGACTTGCTATAACTGCAATAAGCCTGGCCACTTCAAACCAAACTGCCCACTTCTCAAAAACAACAAAGGAAAGAAAAAGAAGAAGAAGGTCTTTGCAGCAACTTGGGATGATGAAGATGGAGAGGAAGCTTCGAATAATAGCTCAGAGGAGGCTAATTTGTGTCTTACGGCAAGGTCAGATTCAGAAGCAAGCTCAGAGGAATCAAGATCAGATTCAGAAGAAAGCTCAGAGGAATCTAGTGAGGTAAAGAACTATTCTTATAAAGAACTTGTTTATATGTGCCTCGATCTTACTAAAACAGTTGATGCTCTTGATTCTAAAATTGATAAACTGAAATCTGATAGGAGAGAACTTGCTCGTGAAAATTTTAGGTTAGAAACTGAACTTGAAAAGATTCAGAACCTAGATTGTAAAAACTGTAAAACTTTAGATTCAGAATTATCAAAACTGAAGAATAGCTTGGAGAATCTTGAAAAAGAAAACTTGAATCCTAAGGAAACCATTGGCACTAGGAGAAAGGATTTTATAAATAGATGCACCTCACTTGTGACTGAAAACACAACACTAAAAACCAAAGTCCAAGATCTTGAGAAATCACTGAGTAACTTTTCTAGAGGAGAAAAATCATTTAATATGTTATTGGGAAATCAATTGTTTGCTAACAATAGAAAAGGACTAGGTTTTGGAAAAACACAAGTTGATAGTGCTAAAGAAAAAAGTGTCTTTACTGGATGTGAAATAAATGGACATCATAGTCATAGGAACAAGAACACAAAATTTATACAAGTTTGGGTTCCTAAAAATTCTACAAATAAATTTCATGTCTATTGGAACAAGAATGAAAGGACAAAACAAATTTGGGTTCCAAAGGGATTGTTTATTCACAATTATTCTGCCACTAACAACCATGGACCTATAAAAACAAATAGGTCACATAAATCTTTAACTGTGTAGGTGTGGTGGCAGGCTAAGGAACAACATTAGTGTTGTCTGGATTCTGGCTGTTCCAGACATACAACGGGCGATAAATCAATGTTCCTTAGCCTAGTATAAAGGTGACAGATTCACAATGGGCAAACAACGAAAGATTATCGTTCAGGTAAAACAGGTAATTGTATTTATTTTCAAACGATAAATAAAGTGTGAAAATCTGCACCATAATCTGAATTAAATCAGCCGGTTATGTGAAATGATTGATGGTGTTAATTCTGATTTTTTAATCAATCATCTTCAAACAGAATTACTCGAAGTAATGGTTGATAGATTTTAACTTACTTGATATGATCTTACATGACTTGCTCTTATCTATGACTTTGATTTGTGCTTAAAAGTTGACCAACCATTTTTTCATTGAACTTAATCTGTTTTGGTCAAATTATGATGTTGATTGATTACTGATTACTCATGCTAGGATTTTCAGAAATTGTTGAAACTGTTGAAACTTTATTGGTGAAACTTCAAGAAATTGTTTTGAAATAATGATGATGGTTTAATGACTGTTGATCTTACAGTTTCTAAATCTGACACTGTGATATTTTGTTTGATGGACTTCAATTTAAAGTCAAGTTTGTTGAAATTTCACAATCTGGTCTATAACATCCAACAAGTGATATTGAGTCAGATGCAGATCACACTGGTAATATAGTTGATAGATAAATTACTAGTGGAACGTGATTATATTTCATGACATTCATTTGCTGCATCATTTTTTCAAAGAAAACATTTGCATGTTTTTCACTTGAAATAATTTTCATTTTAGCAGAAATTTTTCTTAAAAACCCCTTCTAGAAAATAATTTATGTTGACCTTGTATCAGATTAGTTATTTAAGAGAATTTGATTTTATTGAAATTGATTAACTGATCTGACCCCTTAATAATTATCTAAAAAGATAAATAGTGATTGAAAATAAGATGAGTGTTGATATTAATCATATATTATGACTTGAGAAAGTATAATTAGAAAATTTCTTTAGAAATTTAAAAGTTATAAAAAAAATTTGTTGATAATTATTCCATGATCATTTCTAATTCTATCATCCTTCTATCGACCATCACTCATCAAAAGTCAATATAGTATGTCAATATGTGGTAGTTTAAACGGGAAATCATTTGTGCTTCAATTTTATTATATTTCTAACAATAAAATCCAAAATATTCACTCTCATTTAAAAGTCCTCACGGTTATGCATGGGTGAATTACTTGGATTTTTGATTTTGTGCTTCCATGCTCATTTAAAAGTCCTCATGGTTATGCATGTATGGAACGCATATCAAAATTAATTAATTAAATAGACAAGTTGATTCTAATCCCATTTAAAAGTCCTCACGGTTATGCGTGGTTAGAAGATACTTGAATTTTTTTTTAAATTTTGAAATACTACTAATCTCATTTAAAAGTCCTAACGGTTATGCATGGTTAGTAGATATTCAAATTCCTGATATAAATATACCACAAATAGACACAACTATATGATTTTATTTGATGAAATCATTCATATCATTCTAAAGTGGAATATGCGTCAATTAAAGTATTTATGATTTTTGTTTGATTTTCTTATTGAAATTAATATTTATATTCGATTGAGATTTAATATTGTATTAATGTCTATCACTATATCTCTACTTTTCTATTACTATTATTCTTTTGCTGATAACAAAAGGGGGAGAGAAAAGTTAAGATTTTGAAAATAAAGGTCAAAGATTTTCTAATTGCATCAAGGCTCATTTGAATTCTTTATTCTCATGCATATATGTAGGGGGAGTATTGTGTAGAAAGAGAGCATTCAAATAGGGGGAGCAAACTGAATAATCAAATACATTTAATGTAGTCAAAATCTTAAATATATGTTTGTTATCATCAAAAGGGGGAGATTGTGGAATATGCATGTATATGCTTTTTGTTTGATGATAATAAACATATATACATTCATTTAAATGTATTTGATATTGTACTATTTTATTTTTCACAGATTAAATAGATATTTGCTGAATAAAATAAATAACACGGAATTTGAATTCAAACGAATATTTTATTCAAACAAATATTTATTACAACTTTGATAGTACAATTTCAAGCTCTCACTATATACATCATTTTTGATCACAATACAATTACATTACAATTTCATAGATACATCAGTTCCTCACTACATATCACTCACACTCGTATTTATCTTCAACTTCATTCCAGTTTGAATCCAGCATCTGAGCAATCTGCAAAAATATTCACTGACGCAGTAAAATTGAAAATGAAATTTTTTTTGCAGTATAAAACAAAATGTGGATTTTGAAAATATTATTTGCCTCAGTTATTTGGGTTGTTCGTCATCATTTATATTGAATTCATCACATACGAACATTGTGACATGCACAGTGCATCACTATACATGCCACAAGGCCGTGCACACCGATATATGTATATACACTTGATATATTTACAGGGACAAGTGAGCACAGGTCAAACCCAAATACAGGATTCAACTCAAGTGCAAAATAAAATGATGTCATAAGGTCAAATCCAAATCGGATTCAACTCAGGTGTAATTCGAAAATCAAATTCGAATGCAATCAAGTGGTCAAGACAGTCTACACAAATTCAAGGAGGCACTAAACAATCCAACAAAGCATGCAAGAATGTAAAGCATGAAGCAACATGAAGCATGCAAGCTCAAGCACAAGATATGGCAACATAGCAAACACATGGATGCAACTCGACAACAGTTCAACATGCAGCTACCAGACTGGAATGAATACAAGCAAGCTCCAGAAAGTAATCAAGTGGAACCAACCAACCAACAAACTCAGTGATATCAATGCTCAAAGACACTGTACACAAGTACAACTCAAATGGAAGTTGCCAAATTCCAAGAAAAGGAAACACATCATATGTATAACATGTAATGACCAGTGAAACAGAAGCTCAAATGTGCAACCACAACAGACACAATACAAACTACAGCTCAAATATCGAGCTAAATGCAACCTGACCAAAGTGAAGTAAAAGCAAAACTCAAACGATGCCAACATGATCAAGTTCAAAGCAATCAGGCCTCAACATAACAAATGATCAACAATCAACCAGACTATACGCAAGTAAGATGAAGATCAGTGTGTAGTGTAACATGATCAAAGTAAGCACATGAAAAGCAATCTGGTAGCTCATACTACACATCAGGTCAGAGACCGATAATCAAAGAAAAACATCAAAGCAGGTCAGGGATAAAAGATGGTCAGAGACAAAACTCACAGGGGTCAGAAAAATACAACTGCAGTTTTCAAATCGAAGTCAACAATGTGTCAACCAAGAATTACAAAGAATACGAGTATATACGAAATATAAAATCGAAGTCAGAAACGTGGTAATCAAGGTGTCAAACAAGTCCAAGTCAAGGCAGTGAAAATCAAATACATCTCAGATTTCAAGCTGATAATTCAAAACCATTTCAAAGCCGAGAATTTCCAAAACCAAGTCAAAGCCGAGTATATTATACCGTGATTACCAAGGCAACAAGTTCGAAAATATACGCATATGAATAAGTCAGATAAATCTCAAACGTTCAAACATCATCAAGCGGCAGAGCAAATCGATTGACAAATTCAAATGATAATATACGAACGAGAATTTAGGTATTCGAACCCTATAAAAACCACAGATCATCACTGGCAAAAAGTATCGAATTCCAGTATCTATTCCAGAAAGAACAAAAGAGCAGAAAGCACATACCTAAAATCATAAATTGAATTCGATCATCAAGGTGCAGCCGTGAGCAAATCATCGAGAGGCCGAAGCCCTGATTAAAGAGCAAATCATCAAGAGGCCAAAGCCCTAATTTTGGAAGCATCAAGCCGAAGTCGCAATTCAGAGCAACGAAGCATCGAGAGGCCGAAGCCATAAACACAAAGCCTCAATTCCAGTTTCAAGATCAACAGAGAATCGAGCATAAGCCATAATTCAGTTTCAATAATAATTCGCCAGAGAAGTCAAAATCCTAATTCCATCAAGTCGCCATTTTTAATTTCTCAAAGAATCGGGCTGGAACGAAAAGAAAAGGGGTGAAATAATAAAGAGATCGGGCCGATAATATTAAAAGGGGATCAGGCTGGAGAATTATTGAAGTGGGCCGGCCTAGCTTTTTAAATAGGGTTTTAAAGTTTAATTTAGTTTTAAATTTGGGCCGAGTTTTATTGATATAATTTTTATGCCTAGTCTATTGAGAGCAAAATAGATTTAAATTGTCGATCTAAATTTTGCCCTGGGTTTAAAACAGTATTTTGTTTTTCAGTTTGTATTTCTCAAAGTCCAGTTAGAGTCAATCACCACCTAGGGTTTAGGTGTTGTCAGATTGTCTAGTTAGGGTTAGTTCAGTGAGCATGGTGTGCGAGTTTACGAAACTCTATAGGCGGAGCAGGGTGTGCGAGTCTGTAGGAGTGTTTGTAAGCGGGATACTGTTTAATTCTTATAGAAATCTGGGAATGCAGCAGTAGACAGGGGTTGCCGAAGCTGGGTAAATTCTGTGTGTGATTTACTTTTCTGCATATTTATTTATCTGTATTTTGATTACGTGTTTAATTCGAGAAATTTGCTATAACCCTATTCACCCCCCCCTCTAGGGTTAATCTAGATCCTACACTTTCAACTTTTAGATTAGGTCGATGTTAGTAGTAACATACTGACATGGATATGAGGAGAAAAGAATAGATCTGATACTATAGTGTTTGTTGCTGAATGGGTTTTGATTTTTGTTGAAGTTCCTCAACTTTCAGATCCTTTCTGAATTTTGTGAAGTTCGAAGCAGACAGAGGCTTGGTAAGAATGTCGGCACGCTGGTAAGTGGCAGGTAAATGATTAATACTCAGGTTGTCTTTTAGCACTTGTTCACGAACAAAATACAAATCAATTTCTATGTGCTTAGTCCTTGAATGAAGAATAGGATTAGCAGCTAGAGATACGGTACTTAAGTTGTCGCACCACCGTACTGGTTTGCTACTTAAATTGATTTGTAGTTCTCTGAATAGGGATTGTAGCCATATTATTTCTGTTGTGGCACTTGCCACGCTTCTGTACTCTGTCTCTGTACTGGATCTAGAAATAGTAGGTTGTTTTTTTGAGCTCCAAGAAAAAAGGGTTGTCACTTAGATAGATGTAGTATCCAGTGGTTGATCTTCGATCATCTGGGTCTGTGGCCCAATCAGCATCTGCAAATCCATTTAGATTAAGAATTTTTCCTCCTCTAAGCATTAGACCATAGTTTAGAGTACCCTTTAAATATCTTAGAATCCTTTTAACTTCCTTCCAGTGTTCATTGAGAGGTTGATGCATAAATTGACTCACTTTATTCACACTGTATGAGATCTCAGGTCTTGTAATAGTTGCATATTGTAATGCTCCTACAATGCTTCTGTATTGTTTATCATTGCTGATTGGTTCACCTCTGTACTTGAATAGTTTTAAATTGCTTGTCGTAGGTGTAGGCAGAGGCTTTTCTAAGTCCATTTTGGCCTTGCATAAGTTTTGAGTAATGTATTTTTTCTGACTTAGTTGCAAAACTGAATCTGACAGTCTCTTCACCTCAATGCCTAAGAAATAACTTAAGTCTCCCAAGTCTTTGATTGAGAACTGCTTGTCAAGATACTGAATAATATTGTTGATTGCCCCGTTGTTGTTTCCAGTAATTATGAAATCATCCACATATACAAGAATGTATGTCACTTCATCTAGATCATTTTTTATGAATAATGAATTATCTAATTTTGTTGGTTGATACTACAATTTCATAAGCGTTGCTTTCAGTTTATCAAACCACACCCTTGGAGCTTGCTTTAATCCATATATAGCTTTGTTCAACTTGCACACATAATTATTTGACTGCTTGTATCCTTGTGGTTGAACCATATAGACTTCTTCCTTAAGTTCTCCATTAAGAAATGCACTGTTAACATCTAGTTGCCTGATGCTCCATTTCTTATGTAGTGCAATAGTAAGAATAGCCTTTATAGTTGCTGGTTTCACCACTGGTGAGAAGGTCTCATTGAAATCAAAACCATACTGTTGTGTATACCCTTTTGCAACAAGTCTAGCTTTGTACTTTGATATGATTCCATCAAGATTCCTTTTTAATCTGTATGTCCACTTGCATCCAATGACATTTTCATCCTGAGGTAGACTGACAAGTTCCCAAGTTTTGTTTTTGATGGGTGCATTATATTCTTCATCCATTGCAGTCTTCCACTTTTCATTAAGTATGGCTTGTTCATAATTTTCTGGTTCATCACTGGCCAGAACAGTTGTGTATGTTTTAGGCTTAAATATTCCACTCTTTGACCTTGTTGTCATGTGATGCCCAGTTTGTGTTAGTTTGGTTTGATTGTGAGATGTTGCAGTAGTTTCCTGTTCATTGTGTGTGCTTGATGCTTGATTGTCACTATGTCCATGATGACAGCTTTGCCCTGTGCTTTCAATATTTTGAGGAGTGCTGGTGATGTTCTCTGGCATATCAGTTTCATCATGATCTGATATGTCTTGAGTTTGGCATGTATTCCTTTGACTGCTGTCTTTTGAATATATTGGTATAGCTGGAATAGATGAAGTTGGATTGTATACTTTCTGAGTTGGTTTTTCCTTGTTATCTGCAAAAGGAAAAATTCTTTCATTAAAAACTACATGTCTTGAAATGAAAATCTTACCTTTACTGTCAAGGCATTTATAGCCCTTTTGTTTGTTGGCATATCTCAAGAATGTGAATTGTGATGATCTAAATATGAGTTTATGTGCATTATATGGTCTTAAATATGAAAAGCAAAGACATCCAAATACCTTTAAACTTTGATAATCTAGCTTTATTTTACATATAATTTCAATTGGACTTTTATGACTTAAGACCTTTGTGGGTAATCTATTAATGAGATAAACAGTAGTATTAAATGCATCAGGCCAAAATTTTATAGGTAGTGAAGCCTAGGCAAGAAGTGTGAGACCAGTCTCAACAATATGCTTATGCTTCCTCTCTACTAAGCCATTTTGCTCAGAAATATATGCACATGTGGTTCTATGTAAAATGCCCTTTGTCTGAAAATATGTGTTGAGAGCCTTGTACTCAGATCCTCCATCTGTTTGAAATGTTTTTACAAGACAATTAGTTTGGTTTTCAGCTTGAGTGATGAACTGTATTACAGCTTTGCATGCTTCTAGCTTTGTCTTGAGAAAGTATATCCAAGTAAACCTGGAATAAGCATCAACAAAAGAAATGTAGTATTTAAAACCATAGTCAGAACTAATTGGAGCTGGACCCCACAAATCTGATGTTATTAGCTCAAGAGATCTGTGATACATAGTAAGGGAGTTAGTAAAAGCAAGTTTATGACTTTTGCCTAATTGACAGTGAGTACATATGTAAGGTAGAGATATATTAGAAAATGAAATATTATTGTCTATTAGAACCTTCTTTACAGTTTTCTCACTTGGATGACCAAGTTTATAATGCCATACATCAAAAACATCATTTCCTCTGTCTATTGCATTACATTCAGTATAATTGCATAAATTTCCTGAGTTTTCTTGTTGCTTGCAGTTAGATAGATTGAATTTGTATAACCCATTTTGCACATCACCTTGTAAAAGAATATTTTTAGTTAGTATGTCTCTAACTAAACATGTTTTAGGATAAAATTCAAAGCAAACATTATTGTCATTGGCAAATTGTGAGACAGTAATAAGATTTTTTTTCTTATTTGTGGAACTCTGAGTAATTTTTTTAAATACAGACATCTTTTTCCTTGAATAATACCACTTCCAGTATGAGTAATGCACACAGACTCACCATTTCCCATGTATACTAATTTGTTATCTTTGTACTCCTTGTTGCCTATGTTCAGGTTGTGTAAATTGCTAGTGATATGGTTTGTGGCACCTGAATCAGAGTACCAACTCTCGTTCAGGATATCTTCAGTTCTTGCCATCTCATCATTCTCCAGGTGATGAACTTTAATACTTCCAGAGGTACTTTTTGCTTCAGTTTGCATTTAAGCAATGTTTGCACTTGGATTCATGATTCTTTGATTTCCTAAATTCTGGTTTTGCTGAGTTTGTTGAGTATCATATCTGAAATAGCATTTCATGGCTGAATGTCCATTTCTTCCACATATTTAACATTTGATTCTACTGTTACTGTTCCATCTGCTACCTCTGCCTCTTCCTCTGCCAGACTGGCCTCCTCTTTGAGAAGGTTGATTTGATCTGTTGTTTGTTTCATTTCTGTTAGATTGTCTCTGATCTTGATTTTTTTTGTTGAAGTTTGCAGCATAATTGATGGTATAGTATGTTTCTAATGATTTCTTTTGCTCAATTCTTCCTTCATGCGCCAGTAGAGTAAAATGAACATATTGAATAGATGGTAAATTTTTCTTTGATGAGATTACTGCTACTACAGATTCATATTCCTCATTTAGTCCATTGAGGATGGATAGAACTTGTTCTATGTCTGAAACTTTATGGCCTGCTGTGCATAGTAAATCACAGAGAGTTTTTATCTTTGATAGATATTCCCTCATTGATATATCTTCTTTCTTCAAAATTTTGAAGTTGCCTTTTGTAGTGCATGATTCTTGCTGCAAACTGAGTGCTATAGATCTGTTCTATAGTAGACCATATTTCATAAGCAGTATTGCATCCCACTGTTTGTGGTAATAGGTTTGTACTAATGGATGATAGAAGCCAAGAACTTAAGAGACTATCTTGTCTCTGATAAGCAATATACTCTTTGTTTTCAACTGAGTTGCCTTCCCTGTCTTTCAGGAATTCTGGTGGAATGGTGGGGTTGGCAGAGATAAATTTGTTGAGACCATATCCTCTGATTGCAGTTTACACTTGATATTTCCAGAGGAGATAATTGCTTTCATCAAGATGTGTTGTTATCAATTGGCTGTGAGGACTGATTATAGTTTTAATCAATTCTTCTGTGGCCATTTGTTGAAATGTTGAAGAGTTGTTGGAGGTTGCAGAATCTTCACCAGCCATGATCAGGCAGTGAATTCAGAGGATATAGATGATGGATTCTCTGATTCAAAGAACGTTTGCACAAAAGAAACAGAAAATATTTCAAGAAAAGAAAGAAAAGCTTGAAAGCAATAACACCTGATCTTGAATCTTCAAAACAGGAAGGTAAGTGCAGCCATTAACCCGCGTGATGATGCTTTGATGGGTCTCTCTGGCATGGCATTTTTCTTTCTGAATCTTTTGATGGTGTTTAATGATTTCTTGAATTGATTTCTTGCTTGCTTTTCTGAAAACCAATCTTGTTGCAGCCAAATCTTATATGTGATCTTCGGCAAGGCACAAGATTATTGAAATCTCAAATGATGATGATTATCTGATGAGATCTTCCTTAATCAAATGATGAAATACTGTCTGATGATTATTGAAAATACAGAATGCCGTTAGACAGTAAGCTCTGATACATATTGAATTTTGAGATTATTTTTGAATTTTAGAGATGCAATGAAAAAAGAAGGAATAATCTTTGTATTGATCTCGAATGATAATTACAATGTATTTGTTCTGTATTTATACAGTATAGAAATAAAATGAAATAAAGATATGGGCTGGATATAAGATACAGCCCAATACGGCAAGCTACATTTAACGATACAAATACATTATAATGTTTACAGCATACCATCAAAACCCTTATTCTCATTTATCTGCTTTATTTCACCCCTTTCAAACATGATTAATATAAACCATTAATTTAATATCATTTATTTTCGCATTATATAGGTATAAGATCCATGTTGCTACCCTTAACTCAGAAAAAAGATTGCAAACATACCCATGATTATTAACAATTAACAGATTATCATAACAATACTTAATCTTATATATTATATATAATAACAAATTACTGTATATAACCATAAGCATGTATATTTAAACTGACGTTCAAATATCATGTTATCCCTATATACATACTCTGTCTATTAGTAGAACTTAAGTGGATAAGGTATGGTAGAAAAGTAAATTTATATTAACAAAGTAATTGTATTAACACTGGTAAAAATCAAAACAGTTTCAAATATGTGCAAAACTTTATTCTAGCAACCATTTACAATATAAAGTCTATACATGCGTGTGTGTAAGACAACGTGAATGGAGACAAGGGATGCTTTCCAAACTCAATTACAGAAAACACGCTCAAGGTAATATGAACAGCAGGAAGACCCAAAATGCAGAGACATCAGACATGTATATACATATGTACTCACATAGCCTCATATTTGCACGCATGCAGGAGAAAGAAAATCAAGCACTCAACTGAAACACACACAAAATATAAACGCAGAGGGAAATGGAAACCAGAATTCACAATTGCAGAGTGAAGCATAGCAATATGGGCCATGGCACATATTATAACTAACAGCAGAATGTATATTTATATTCATGCTTAAAACATTCCTGTACATGTTCAATAATACATGCAAGCAACAGAGATAGGCACACTCACCCAAGAGAACATGCGCCGAGTAAATGCCCAATATGGCTAGTCAACAGAGACCAACTGGTCGATCGATGGCCATCACAGGAGACGATCGGTTGGTTTGGTAAATGGCGAAGTTTATCGCCTTTGACTGTCGTTCACATCCTATAATCTCATTCGTTCGATCTTAGTTCATGCATATATAAGATTCATGCCTTTCTTTCAACAATTCATTCATTTCTAGGCTTTAATTTCAAGAATTTTGAATTGACTGTTTATATACATGTATAGAAAATGAAGATGGGTTACTAGTTCGACGATTGGGTAGTAAAAGTATGCACAAGCAATTCAAGAATTTTGATGTAATTCCAAAGTTTAATTTAAACAAAGAAGTACGTAATTTTACTCTAACACAGCTCTAAAAAAATTAAACGATTGAAACATAGATTACGTGAGTGAAAAATCACTCATATGTTTGCACTCCTTTCTTCCTTGTCAGCCTGCAATTGAACGCACGTACAGAGCTTACGCTCCTTGCAACACAAGCGCGAATCTCTCTTGCTATGCGTGAATATTGATGTATTGAACAACATACTTGAATTTCGTATTTTATTTTAATTTATTTAATTTTTTTTTTGAATTATTAATGTGGAGATTGTTTTCCTTTGTTTTTGCCTCTAGGTAGAGAAAATTGAATTGGCACAGCTCTATATGAAGTAACTAGTGCATGACCCGTGCTATGCACACAGGAGTTTTTGGTTAAAATTAACTGTAATTTAGAGGTAGATCTGGAATCATCATTTTAGATAGAAAATTGGATTGTGAATAGTGAAGTTGGTAAATGAGCATGTATTATGGAAAGTAGATTAGTCGGTAAAATTGAATTTCTTTTAGTAATTCAGTCATTCGTAACCTAAAGTTTCAACATGTTGATATGTGCTAAAAGCTGTAACAGCAGGGTTCCAACTGTCATAATGTATGATCGAAAAAAGTGGCTTATATGTCAGTATGATAACAGCATTACCAAGTCATCTCATAACAATAAACGATAGAATACCACGTAATAGTAGAGTGAAGTAAGAAAAGATCAAATATGTCTCTTGAAGATAATGACGAACAGAGTAAAAGCACTGTTTACTGTAATATTAAGTGACACTTAAATTGTGTTGACTGAAATATCAATTCAGTTTGTATAGTGTAAAAAATGAGGCACGTATTTATAAAAAGGGGGAATTAATTTAAAGGACAAAGATTTGTATATTTTTTGCCTCAAGGACACAACCTCAATATTTTTACCACAAGGACAAACATTCTCCTAAAAATTATTCATAAGGACAAACATTTTCCAAAATTATTCATAAGGACAACAAAACTGCTACCAAGTTAAAAACTGATACCTAAAAACTGCTACCGGTAACTACAAACTGATACCTAAAAACTGCTATCAATGACTAAAAACTGATACCTAAAGAAAGTTGTCCTTCAGGATAAAATATTGAAGGCCTGTCCTTGAGGCAAAAATGCTGAGAAATTTTGTCTTTGACAATAATTTCCTGTTTATAAAAATGGAATTATACTACAGAACAGGTCACAAACCGAGTCATAATATTTTTGGTTCTTCCTCTTATTTACTATGTATAAAGTATAATTTTATCAATTTTTTTGTATTATAACGTCTCTTTTACTCAGTGCTGCGTGCAGGAGATGGATACAGCTTGAGTGGCATTGAATTTAAAAACGTGTGATATACATATAATGGATATATAAATAAGTAGACATTGACAATATAATAAGAACGTTTTCACTATAGTTCTGTTATGTAGTTCTTTTATTATGTCATGACTTTCCTTTTATATTTTTTTCTCCAACAGATGGCTTATGTAGATAGAAGATAACAGACACGGCATAACTTTGTAGAAAAAACTTCAAAAAAAATCCTTTCTAATGTATAAAATAATTTTATCCTAAATAAATTGTTTTAGTAAATAACAATTTTATCCTAATTAAATTTTTTATTAAATCATTTATGTACCCAGAAAAAAGATGGTCAGATTCCAACTGAAAGTCATCACATATATGATCGCATGTTAACATTGAGAACATAAATCGCTACATATCTTTTGATGTTACAACTACTAATGTTATTCCCTGAATACTGAGGTTGAAGATGACCTCAGTAGAAATTTACGATAAATAGAGGAATGAAGAGGAAAATAAATTTAGAATATATCAAGATATCCCTTAAATTGTTTGACTTCATTAAACGTCATACCGAAAACTTGGGAACTCTTAAATGCTTTGTTCTCTAATTAAATCTTTGTCCAGAACATGATGAAGTCCTCTAATCCTTGGTTATTTGCAACCACAGTCTGCATGCAGTATAAAGGCATCATTTTTTTAACAGTTACAATAGTATATGTATTATAAATACACATCTATAAAACTACAACTTCAAAGACATAATTTAAAATTAATAACAATTTAGGTTTTCATTACCTCTAGTTTACGGATATAGAACAATTAAAACTGATTTGAGAAGGTGCATGCAAGCAAAATTTGAAAGCTTTATTATATTGTTCTGTAAATTTTTGGTCAAAAACAGACTACTCACACAGTTAGAACATCAAAAACCTTACCACCAATCGTTATTAAAAGATCAATGGATATTCGCTTTTGTTCATCTCCAGTACACATGATAAAGGTATAATCTAAAAACAAACTTGGCTAATATGTAAAATCCAATTACATAGTAGGTAGACCGAAGAAATATTTGTCAGTTCCAAACTAATGTTTATCGCTCAGTCACCGAGTTGTAAGTGGGTGAATTACTCTAAGTAGAAAACAATTTAAACTGAGGAGAACAAAGGAGGACTTTGCACTTATAATCACATAATCTCAAATTCATTTGCTAATATAAATACCAAGTAAGAAAACAGCTAAGACAGTTTAATATAGAAAATGTAACAAATCTACTACATGTGACCAAAATTATGTGGATACTGCAGCAAAAGTACATAACATTACATTTTCTCATTTTCCCTATGCAGTAACAAACATACTATTTAGACAATTCTTCAAAAGAAAGAATCTTTAAATACCTACCCATATAGCCACCAACCTAATTAGTATATATAAATGAAGCATCTAGAATTTCAACCTAGCATGAAAAAATTGAGATTACCATATATGAAAGATTTAAAGGTATTATTTTAAATTTTACCTGCAAATTGCTAAGTTTATGTGAAGGATTCTGGGTATAACATCTCTTTTTCTAACTTATATGCTATTCTTATAGAAAGAACAAACGATAAATAATTCCTAATACACAGAGTAATAAAAACTTATCTAAGATATGAAAATGAAAATATTTTGGTTGAAGAAATCTATTTCACCTAAAAATACAAAAACACCTTTTCTAACGCGAGGTGCTTCCATGGTTAAATTAGTTTTCACATCTTCACACCATCCAGTTAAGATTCTGACAGGAGATTGATGTGCTTTCAACGATTAATTAATATCGTTTTCAGCTCCAAATGTAAATTTTAACTTCCGAAATTTGAATTACTAAATTTCCATGCATAAAAAAGATGATCTATTTAGTTAGAATAAGCCTGCAGTTTCATATAAAATATTTACCAGTTTTAAAAATAAAATATCTAATATCATGTGAACAACTAAAATAATTTCAAACCAAGTTAAAACATAACATAGCTATATGATCTTACATTAGAAATTAATTAGTATAATATGTATTTCAAAAAATCTTAAGCAACTTAGCCGCATAATGAAACTGAACATGGATACGTCAGCATATAATAACAGGGTATTCCACACATTATTCTATTTCTAGACCAAATTCGTTGTCCTTTGGCTGTAAATTTTTACTTCATATCTGGGCATTTTCTTGCGATTTTTGTTGTGTATGGTGTACATTCCTATAGAAGAGAGGATGGAAAAGTTCGAGAATTTGAAAGTTCTCATATGTTTATGTTCAAGATTCAGGAGCATATGACAAAGGAAGAAGATATGAAAGGGTTATCAGCTTTGCTTGCCATAAAAATTAATTTCAGTGATAACATGGTCGACGCATTTTGCTAAGAAAACCAATAAAACAATTAAGGAAATACCGATAAAATCCATATATATTTGTTATCACATTACCAATATCGTCCATACGGAGCTCATATTCATAAATTTTTTGTGTAGAATGCCAAAACTAAAAAAATAATACATTCTAAACCATTTATTACACTCTAAATCTAACCCAGTTCATTATTTGGAAAAAGTGTTTCAGTATTTTGAAGCATTCTTACTTTATATTATCTATAGCATGCAAAAAGACTTATCATATACATAAATATCAAATGTCAAACTACTACTAATTATTTAATAAGATAGGATTTCAATTGTAGTGTTGAGACAATAGCAACTTTGTATGAATTTATAGGGATTGAAAATGTTTCAAATGAAGAAAGAGAAGATGAAAAGAAGGGAATGATAGTGAAAATACCGTGCAACAAATAAACAATTTAGGCAATAACAAAAGTTATTTTCTAAATTAAAAAAAATTGTGATGAGGATAAGTTTGGAAACAACCCTTTGAAGTAAGCATTATATATGATATGAAAAGAATGTCTAATGTAGATAAATTAGCATTATATTATACCCACCACATAATAGAAATTAACGAGAGAATGCAGCTAGCATGTTCTTTATTTACCTCTTGAATTTCCTTTTGAAGAATTTGTTATCATTTCCAATTTTAATCAATTGGTCAGTTATTTGTTCAAATTCAAAATTAAAGTCGTGTGTATCAAATATATACTTCATCAAAAAAAAAGTTTGCCCACTTCTTCAGCTGGCTTTTCTCTGTCACTGTTCACCCAACAGAAATAAGCTCTAATACAAAAAATTGAACTAAAAGTTGACTCCTATAACAGTGTCATAAAATTCATATAATAAATTTTTATATCAATGGAAAGCATTCAATTGTTAACCATATAATGGTTACAAACAGCTATAATATAGTGATGATGTGGTATTCCATGATTAGTTCAAAATGATAGATGATAAAAAATAAGGCAACCAAACAACTTAACAACCAATATCATACTTAAAAATGCTTTCCACTTGAATTCCCCAGTCAATAACTTCAGTTTGCCTAATCCTCTTGAAATCTTTTGGCAATAATTGAATTAAAAATACAGTTATATATTACAATAGCATTATGTACAAAAATTAAACTTGTACCTGAAGGTACTCAAACTGAAGAAAATGAACGTACTGATTTAGCTCAATAAACTTTAACAGTTTTCTAGAAGCTCACACTTGAAAATAATTTATCATTATGTATCCATTATTTTATATATTTGAACAAATTAGTAATAAGGAACTTGTCATAACCTCATCAACTTGACCTCCCGGATTGAATCTGTAGTTGAAAGTCAATATTCTCCAAACTCGCACTCAAAAAATTATAACATAAATTTTCTATCATTCCCAATTCAACGGATATTAACCAAATCAAAACAATCAGTGATTTGATGTCGAAAATAAGAGAACCGGTATTCAAAAAACTAAAAAAGAAACCTCAATCAGGAATTGAATTTGCAAATCAGAGCAGCTGTGAATTAGTAAAATCAATGGGAGAAATAAATTCAGTGACAGATTCACAAATTCAAAGTAAAAACATAGTATTAAGATCGTGAATCAATGAAATAAATTTGGTAGCAAAATGAGTACTTTAATACGTATAAGAGAAAGAAAAGAGTAGGAAGTAGTATATCGTAAGAATCATTTATGTCAGTAACATGAATGAAAGAAAGGACCAAAATATCCCTATGATCTAATAGGATTTTTAAGGAGCACTTTAGATAATTCAAAAGCTTCAAAATAGAGTACCCTTATTACACACACACTGTGTGGTGTGTGTGATAAAATTAATTGTAACACATAGTTCAGCAAAACCATAACATTTATACAAAAAATATGAATGCCTACTATACTTCCTAATTTAAAATTTAAAATACATCAGCAAACATTTCTCATTTACTCCTAAATAATACCCGATGTTTGTTCTAAGTTAAAACTGGCACTACAAATGTTGTGGAGGAAAGGTGCATTTGTTTGTTAAGAGAAGTCAAATCAACATACAAACAGTTGATTAACATACCATAACAGAAATATAACTTGCAATATACTACTGAATAATTGGACATAAATAAGGAATATAAACACATAACTGCATGCATGACCAGACACAAACAACTACAAACTTACACGGTGTCATGTTTTCAGCAAATGAAAGGTTAACTTTTTGAATGTTTTGCCTCATAAAATCATATCATTGATTTGTGATCAAACACAACTCACAGATTGTACTTAAAGATAAAAGCAAGGATCATTTCCAGATAAAGGTGTAGTAAAACATGATTTTAGAATATATAAAAAATTACATGCTTGTACATTCTAGATAAGTACGTAGATTGGTTTCTAGCATTTAACATGTGTTACCCTTCATGCTTTTTTATTAAACAGATACTGTTGTCAGGTTCATGGTTCATTACAACATATATTATGTTTGCTCTGTGGTCTTTAGAGTTTTTGTTTTTTCTGTTCAAACTTACTAAACTGCTGTTGAAATTAGAGATAAAGCAAGAATCTGATATTTATTTCACTTCTATCACAATTTCTAAAGTAGTTATTAGTAAATTTCACATGGGTTAAAAAGATTATATTGTATGACAACAGCTCTTGAAAATATTGCTTTAAAAGTGAATTAAATGATATCTCAGAATAGTTTATTATGGAAAAGATGATTCTTAATTCAGTGTGGTTAACTGAAAACTGTTTTTATATTTTACTCAGAGCAACAATCTTGGAAAGCAAATGTAGTAAACTTTTAAAAGTGTTTTGTAAGCAAGAAGAAGAAAAACATGACCATCTTACTGTAAATGGCAGTGAAATATATAATTGTCATAAATTATTTTTATGTTTAACATCTTCAGTTCAAAATAACCAGGGAAAAAATCCTAAAGATCCTATTTTCAATCATATAGCAGGATAATCTGTAATTTTAATTGTAAGGGATTTGCTCTCCTTCTTATCAGCATACATTTTTGTGGTAAATTGGTAAAGTAAATGTTAAAGCAACATAAGCCCAAATAAATAATTTCTAAAACCAGTCAACCCAAAAGGAGCAGTAAGAAATTGGAAAACTAATTAGCAGTTGGACAGATAATTAAAAATTGAACAGATAATACCAACCAATTAATAACTTGCATAATATAGTACAGACCGATATAAATTTACTTTTGAATGTAAAAATTTTGATAATTGAAATTAAATTGTCGAACAGAAATAGAACTGTAAACAAACCATATCAACTACGTCTTTTGATTTATGCACGATATTAAATCTGAAGTTTAAAAAAACCATACATGACCTAACGGGGGTAACAACAAATCGTAAAATTATGCGGTACAATACATCCTACTCAGTAAGCGCTTAAATCTATAAAGAATCTCGGATTTTAGTAACAAATGTACCAAATTACATACCTAAGAAAACCCTAGTTTCCGAATTGGCCAGATTTGTGGCTTGACCAGTGGGCGGAGACCGCTAATGCAGACGGTGGATAGTTAGAAATAGTCGGTAAGCAAGAGAGAGGCAGTAATATGGTTTCTTGATCTGCGACTATGAAATTGGGAAGAGAAGGGAAAATGGGAAAAGAGGGTAAAGTATACGAGTATAATGGAATTAACATGAGCGGTTACGTACAAATGGGTATTGTTGAACATTTCGGTGTTTTCAAAAATAGGACAGGTGTTGTCGTATAAACAATGTGGTTTCTCTTTTCCTATTTAAGTAATAGATAGATAGATAAGAAGCATCTCAGGTAAAGTCGAGAAAAAGAAAGCTTTAGAAATCAGTTAGGACTTAATCATTTGGGTTTGGATATAAAGTAAACAAGCAAATATATATATATTTATATTTTTCTTTTAAAGATTAGATTCCGTTCAATTTAAATAAATAAAAATTTCTAATTGAATTTACTTTTCCATTAAGTCAATAATAATATATAATAAATGCATCATTTATATAAATATTATTGATATATATTTTTGACTTATTTAAATTCAATTATTTCATCTTTACAATTTTAATCTTATTATTCAGCAATTCCAAAAGCCAATTTATCCAAAATCTCCAAATTCTAATTTAGCTAATTGAATTACTATTATTAACTTAAGTTATACTACTTAAAAATCCGGGTAGATAGATGTTGGCTTGATGACTGTTGTAGTGACCGTTATTGTTGCAAGAGCTGATCTAGGCAGGGCTCTTTTGCCTTATTGTTGTTGTTTGAAAGATCTACATCTTCTATCCTCATCATGTCGCTCTCCCATTGATAGAAGTCGCTTAGGGCGAAGTCGGCTATTTATGAAGCTCTCTCTACATCCTAGATTTGTACTTGACTCCTAAGCACAGGCGGACGATCAGGAGCTAGCGGTCATTCCATTGAAGGGGAACGATAGTGGATTGGCCTCACAGGCGATGCCATGTTTAGGCCAAGATCAATTTGGCTAGGCACGCATGTGACATATCTTCTAGGATGGATTATGACATCCATCAATGGAGTTTTTGGCACCACCCTTTCTTAGACCTTGGTAGTGTTCGGGAGATCTTTTTTGCTAGAGGAATTGGCCTACGAACATGTAGGTAGACCAAGTCAACTTTCGGAGGAGCCAATGGGATAAAGTTCATGATGGCTTGAGAATCCATCTGCATCCTCAAGCCATTTACTTCATGGGCCAGTTGAACCACTTTTAACAGCTGTAGCAGTACACCATGCCATATTTCTCCGTTGAAACTAAAATTGGCTGGGCAACACTGGTGAGAGTGTTGCCATTGGTTTGGTACTCGTTAGTGTTGTAACCTTTGAATGGTGGAAGATTATCCATGGTAACAAGTCAGACATGTCTTACGGTGTTGGAAGGTATGGAAAAGGGAGAGCTTTTAGGGGGATGCCCTCCTTCTAGCGCAAAAATATTAACTAGTTTCTAACCAACCTTAGAATGATACGAGTGCATTGTGAAAGCAAATATTAGTTGCTAATCATTAGGCTTAACAATAAAGAAAACAAGGAGTTAAATATGCAGTTGGAAGGTAAATAACATAAGATATAGAGTGGTTCAGAAAAGGTGCCTATGTCCACTGTAAACTTACTACATATTTCTCACACAACTATATGGAATTACAAGAGAATAATAAGTAAAAAAAGGTACTGAAGACTAGTAAAGTTGTGTTATCTTAAGAAATTATGTGATAACCAGGGCGTTGAATGTGAGTAGTATTCAAAATTCTTGAATGTCTCAACCAAATTTCAACCTCTTTGAAGTTGAAAAGCAGGGAATAGTTATAATAGCTGAAGTGCATGGTGAATGGTTGAGGTTGCACTCTAAAGTTGGCGGTAAAAGTGCTTGACTATTGATTTGACTGTAGAGGTGGATGGTCGACAGCTATAAAGTGTGTCAGATGATGTGCAATGGATGAGAATGTACCCATTGCGTCTTTGTACCAGACATGGGCTGGCATTAAATGCCCATCTAATGCTGATAGTAAGCCGCATCAGTTCAGTCGTCCAACTATGGTGCTTCATATGGATGGATGGATGGATGGGCAGTTTTTTCATTCACTTAGGTGCATACATGTCTGAGCTGGTCGACCAAATATCGACAATATGAAAGATACTTGGAATCTTGTTGAAGACCATGTGGGGAAGATGGTTAATGATCGGTCATAGCGAGGAGGCTAGGAGGGAAGCCTGATGCCAGTTGGAGTTGGCTGTACTGAAGTTAGGCTAAAGATGGCACATTCTTGGCCCATGATGCCTCCTAGGGCGGGCCTGGATAGGAGTCGACCGTTAGCTAATGTGACGTCGGGAGATTTGTGTTAGCTTTTAGCTGCTGCCAGAAGAAATTTGATATAGGGAACCAACTGGGATCGAGCTTGAACTGGTCCATGTCTTCTCTAAGTGTGAAGGTTGCTTTGGCATGAAATGACTAGGCCTCATCTTGGCGCCTTGCTGAGTGGAAATGTTAGTTTGGGACGAACATGGGGCTGATCCGGCCTTTGTAGGCTGGTGGCAAATCATTTAGGATGGCTTTGATTGGATCAGACTGCTTTAATTGGTCTACTAACTACTTGTGAGAAAATCGAGCAACACTTGCGCATATATAAATTTTAGCAGTTTTTGGAGTTACATAACTCTTCCATCGTTGGCTATAATGACTCTTGATTTTCCTCACATTTCACATTCTTAACTTTATTACTCTAAGGTTAATTAATTGTTAGATAGCATCACGGTAATGCACACAATTTGCAAATATAATTTGAAGAGTGTGATTAATTGAAAAAAAACGACCAATGAAATAAAATGGGAAATAGAGTAATATAATTTGGATGCAATTTAGGTTTCTCAAACATAGTCATGCTACAACAATTAAAGTGATCTTTGAAATAATATAGATAAAGTCAAATACCTCTAACTCAAGTGGTTAGAGGGATGACGCTCTAGATAGAAGTTCTAGAGGTCATGGGTTCAAGTCCATGGGATATCATAATGAGTGCTTTGCTTGAATACATATCACTCTTGTTATAAAAAAGAAAAATATATATAGGTAAAGCATTGAAAATGAAGCTTTTATACTAGTTCTTGCACTTGTTTGTTGATTTTCTCGTACACCTTATTGTAAGTTTATATCATTTGAAATAACATAATTTGGTAGATAAACTATAAGAAAAAATAACATTATATTATGAACTCAATAATTCATAAGTCATGTTTTTCTTAAGAGTGTGTTTTGAAATGAGTCCAACAATGGTAAAGGCCACCTTTAAAAGTTGTAAAATTAGTGTTGGAGTTTAGTTAGCGACTATTTTGGTTTCGATATCAGATTTTTTTTGAACTAAATGGTTCTAGGATCTTTGCTAATAAAACAAAACTATATAAGTATTTACAATGCTACACTTGCACATGCGCACACGCATATATATATATATATATATATATGTGTGTGTGTGTGTGTGTGTGTGTGTGTGTGTGAAAATATTAAGCTCAAACAGCCCGACTACAGCCCGCATCTAAAGTAAGAAAAACACGAAAGCTTTAGTCTCACAATTAGACTTCATCCAATGAATCGTGAACCTTCCTCTTTTGAATTCCCCACTTCGATTAATGGCGATCGCAAACAACTCTATCTTTTGTCTAGTTCTTCTGATAAGCTTTAACCTCTAAAACTACCATAATTCAATAAACCAGGCTCATCCAATTCAATTTTCAAGCTTCAATTCGTTTTTGACAACGATCAGTTAGATAGTACTAGCTCTAATTGCCATGCTAATTCCAGATTTGACCGTTCATGCACGTACTTTACTCAAAAGCTATGTATCGAAGCTAAAATCCCTTTCTATAGCTAGTCAGAAATATTCCTTCCTAATATTGTTATGGAATTTGAACTAAGGAATAATGTACTCCTTCTGTCTGGACTTCGAACTCCTCGGCATCTTTAATTTATCTTTATTTAATTTGAGACCTATAATGTAATTAAGTGTAAAATAGAGAAAATGTAATTTAAAATGGGTTAGAGCCTCCTCCTAAGGATTTCATAGTTGATCTAGAGCATGGTGAACGAATGACCAGTTTTCAGGTAACCTCCGATAGAGCTTAGGTGATTTCTTAACCCCTCCTTTCTCTACAAATTTCTTTATCTAAGTTGTTTTGAATACTGCCTATGTTTTGATTTATAGGATCTGATTGCAATAATAGCTATGATTTTGTGTTGGTTATTGAATATTATATTATTGCATTCGTACCAAAGGGACCAAACGCAAGTAGATAGAGAAATTTTGGCAATATTGCTACTTTTACAGTTGTCTTAAAATCCAATAGACAAATCCTCAACTTTTGACCCCAAATTGAGATTGTTAGGGTTTAAGGCAGGCCATTTCAATTTATTTTGACACCAATTCAAGCTGATGTAGAAAATTTGCATTTGGAAAATGTGTTCAATATTTTCTTCTCCATTATCACATAAAACACATTTTCGATCCACATCAGCACACCTCTGGTTAAGTCAAACTTTAGTGTTCTAAAAATTATTTTCTGCTTTGTATAAACAGATGGCCATTTTAGGCACATGAATTCTATACTAAACGAAACTCGACCATTGTTTTTTATCGTATTTATTTCTGGTTGTGTGCCAGACTTCTTTGAATTGATAATTCCCTTTGTTACTGTAAGTTCACCACCAGAAGTCCTCTTCCTTATCATGATATATTTCAGTACTCTCTATCTCCTCTCTTGGTTGTCCTAGAAAAATAACTCTTCGGCGATTCCCTTCCCTTCATCCAGAATTTCACTCACTAACATCTGCTCACTCCTAGTTCTTGTATATCAATTTCCATTATGTTCACCAACCTCGCACCTTGTAACCAAGGGTCATAGCATAACGACGTTGTCTTTCCATTAACAATTCTCTTACCCATGCATTTTACTACTTGGCTCTGAAGAATTAACAAAAATTTCCACACTCCTGAATGTTCACAACATTTCCCCATTTTCCAAAATGTTTGGTGTTTAATGTAATGAGAATGCCTCCACTCGGCCCAAATTCCTTCTTAATTAACTATTATCCGGGTTTTTAACCCAGCAAAATCCGAAAGAAGTCGGAACAACTTCATCGAGTTAGAATAGCTCAAAAGCCAACCGAATGGACTAGAACAAGGAGCCAATGGAAGTCAGGGAAAAAAGAAAGAAAAATACTCTAAGGGCATGGATCGCTAGCAGTCCATGGCTCATGGATTGCTAGCGGTCCATGGTATTAACTCATGAGTTCATCAACCTTCTTGAATCATGCGATATATGGTATTAACTCAAGTTCATCAACCTTGTTGAATCGTGGTTCAATCTATATTCTAGGAGCAATGGATAAGTTTGATGAGATTCCGAGCTAGTAAAATCAAGGGACAAGCATTCATCTAGTCCAATCAGCAGCCAAATACAACTAGTAAGCAAACCATCATCAAAATAAGGCAACGTGCTATGAGACAACATGAACAACATCGACACAAGACGACAAAGACTATCCAGAAGGCAAGCCCCAAAAATAGGCTAAGTATGTGGATCGCTAGCGATCCATATACTATGGATAACCAGCGATGCATATGTCATCATCGGATCGTTACGACTCTTGTGGAACATAGCAAAGGGAAGTACTAAGGCATTGGGTCGCCTTCGAGCTTGATCTATGGATCGCTAGAGATCTATCATTTTGGCTTGGATCGTGATGCCATCTTCAGTGCGTCTTCCTATGAGTATCAACAAGCATTTGGCGGACAGGCTTGGTATAGTAGCGCTCTAACCTCTATAAATACTCTCCTATCTGCAACATAAAGGGGATCATCCGGACTGGTTGCTGAAATTCTACATAAAGCTTTCTTCACTCTTTTCCTTCCTCACAACGGTCATCCAAAGGGTTCACTGTGATTCTCCGGTGAACTCTATCATTGAGGACTTAATCTAACTAAGGATATTCAAGAACTTTGTAATCCAATTAACTTTGTAACAACAATCAGTCAATAATAAAAACTAGAAAGTGGACGTAGGCTTCATTAATAGCCGAACCACTATAAAAAACTTCTTTTCTTCTTTCTATTTCTGCTCCTTTTATATTTATTCTCTATGTTATTGCTCTGTAAGAACAGGGCTGGTGCTTTCACATTCAATTCAGGATGTTGATCCATTTTTTGGGTTAACATTTTTGTGCTTTCATTGAAAGCTCCGACTTAGGGTGTAGATCAAGCTATCTAATTTGGACGAGATAGGTCCAGAAGTTAGATCCTCAACCTCTGTTCAAAAGTTCTGATGCTAAAAATCAATGGCTTCGAAAAGAAGAAGAACTGCTTTTGGAAGATCTATAGGGGCAGTGATAGATGGAGAGGAGATGAATCATCAACAAATTGAAGTAAATGGTGCCAACATAGAAGATCAGGTGCCAGGATCCTCCAATAAACGCAAAGTCGTTACAAGAGATGAGTTGAATAGAATGGTCGATGAAATCAACCAAAAAATGGAAAGCAGTCAGAGAGCTTTGATGGATAAGTTTAATGCTCTCTTAACCTTGCAATCAAATCCTGCTCCGAGAACTATGGCTGAACCCATAGCTGCTGTGGAACAAGAAAGTTCCTCTATTTCCGGTCTAAATAGAAGAAACGGAAAGCGGTCGCAAAGAAGGGTGACAGTAAGAACCTTGAGAATCAATGTCGAAGGAAACACAAGCACACCACTCACCACAAGGCAACCAACATTGAACTTGAACCAAGGGGCGAAGACCACATAGGAGGATATAGCTATGGACCTCTTGACTTAGAAGATGGAGAGCAATTTAAGGACGGCAAGCTGCAAGGGAATGCCAGCGCATTCGATAATGCTAGGAATGTCCAAATTGCCTCGGTCAGGCCAACCGTAAGCCAACGGGATCCCAAGGGAGTGGCTCTCCCAAAGACAGGAGAGCCTAGGCTTCAGCCCACTCACCAAGACCGTTTACAAAGGCAAACACTTGGTGTAGTGAATGATAGCCGCCCCCAAGACTACCGGACATCAGAGGCATTTATCGCGGATATGGTCAAGCGCTTGATGGATGAGAATAAGAACACGAGAGATGATGAATGGGGATCCGCGCCAAGCCAGACTCCCTTTACTAATGAGATCTTGAATGACAATATCCTGAAAAGTTCGCAATGACATCTATTCCATCCTATGACGGAACAAAAGACCCAAAACTCATTTGTACAAGTATAGTTGGTACATAGACGAAGCAAATGCTTCAGATGTTGTTCGGTGTATATGTTTTCCCATTTTTCTAGGAGGAATTGCTTCCATGTGGTTCACCAGACTTCCACTAAGATCCATCTTCACTTTTGACCAGCTAGCAGCAAGATTCCTCAAACAGTTTAGGTTTCACACTACACAGCCTAAGGGTGTGATGCCCCTGTCCGGACTATTCTAGGGATGAAATGAATCGCTAAACTCATTCATGAACCGGTTCAATACCGTATTGCCAATAGCTAGAGGAGGGGCCTAATACGCTATAGTTGCTGTTGACTATTTCAGAAAATGGACCAAAGTGGAACCGCTGGTCACCATTACCATAAATAAGTCATTTATTTTGTTGCTAAAAACATTATTTGCAGGTTTGGTGTGCCACAGAAAATCATCACTGGTAATGGGACCCAATTCGAAAGCGCGAGTTCAAAGACTTCTACAAATGCTTCTGAATTGAGAAGAGCTTTTCCACAGTCGCGCGTCCGCTAGCAAACGGTCAGGTGGAAGCAATAAACAAGATCATTAAGTCCATTATTAAAAAGTGACTAATTAAAGCAAAAGAAAACTGGGTTGATGAACTTCCATCCGCAATATTGGCTTACAAAACAACCCACAAAGCGGCAACCGATCACACTACATTCGCCTTGGCATATGGCTTAGAAGCAAGATTCCTGTCGAACTAGAAGTCCCCTCTCATCGAAGGAAAATTTAATCAGAAGCAAAACGAGTAGCTCCTACTCAAATCACTGGATATGATTGACAAAAGGAGGGAAGAAGCCGAGTTGAGGACCGCTGCCTACCAAAAAAGGGTCGTGCAATACTTCAACTCCAAAGTTCACAACCAAACCTTCGAAGTGGGAGACCTCATCCTCAAATGATTCTATCCCGTGCCGGAAGTCTTCGGACCAAACTAGGAAGGGTCGTATGTGAGCAATTAAAAGCTAAGGGATGGAACTTTCAAACTGACAACCGTCGACGAAATTCAAATTCTCAGAGCATGGAACAGCGAATCGCTGCGTCGTTATTTCATCTGAAAACTACCTTTATGTACTTTCTATTTGTCAGCAAATAAGCCATCTCGGGATGCCGGGGGCATTGTAAATAGGCCAAAAATTGCCTAAATTTTCTTAATAAAATTAATTCGCTTTTGAACCAACAAAACTGTGTTCATAATAGTAACATGCTAAGTCGACGGGGTCAAATCGGCTCAAAACCATTCAATTGCTAATTGAGAAAGTAGAATCACACTCAAGTATGCCCACTTACCCGCCGGGTTGATGGAAGAAAATAGACTCAAACCATGGGAATGGCGGAACCCGATCCCCGCCTTCTAAGAACCGGTGTTGCCCCGGAGACATCGGGAAGACTCAAATAAAAATGCCACACATCCCATAAGCCGCGCATACTTCTAAATTGTCGTGCATCTCATAAGCCATGCACTAACTTTTCGAGCCATGATATCGCGCTCTTAAAACATAAACTCCACATGTTTCCTGAAGATAGGCAACATTGAGAAGTATCAAAAGCTGCGCATCTCATAAGCCGCACACTAACTTTTCGAGCCTTGAAATCGCGCTCTTAAAACATAAACTTCTCACGTTGCCCGAAGATAGGCAACATTGAGAAGTATCAAAAGCTGTGCATCCCATAAATCCACGCACGCTTTTAAGTGCCAGAATTGCCCCGGCAATACCAAGAAACTTATCCATTGCAGGAATAAAGAGGATTAACCCACTCTTTTTATCAGGAGTAACGGGCACGAATCCAACAAAATCGAAGTGCTATGAACTGGCAGAAAACTCCAATTACTGACACCCAATGATTAACTATAACATTTAATGTGGATAACGTTGAACTATTTACAGTTAACTCATATAATGTGCATGCTCTAAGCAATGAAGCGCGTGTTTGAAATTGCAAAATTCCTAAGAAATAATGTTCATAAGTATTTACTCATGTTCTTGAGAAGTGATAAGTGGTTTAACTTTCAAAATTTTGCAAAGATGATTCATTTTACACGAAGAGTGTTTCTGAATTCTTTAATAGTTAATCTTACCGCTATATATTCTGCACTTAGTTTACATTTTTATGCACATTTCTAACGTGCATATGTTTTGCATAAAAACGTAAACTATATACTAAAGTTGTAAAACTTACAAAACAATCAAATCATAACTTAGATTTATTCCAAGTTTTGGTATGCCGACTGTTCAAACCATAAGTTACCAGTCGTTTGTCAAGTGTTCGAAGTAAACAGCCTGTGAACTAGAGGACATACACTGGTACTCAAATAGAAATGCTCAAAAGCAAAGACACTTCACAAGTTCTGTTACTTCAAATAAAGAATTTTGGCAGTAACCAAAGGACTAGATAAAATAAAATAGAAGTAAGCAAAGTAGACATAAGTGCGTAGAACACAGATAAGCAGATAAGTGAAGTTACAGTCAAAATGTCAGCAATGTATTACTTATAACTCTTTTCTGCACAAGGTCAAAATGTGGAGGCTGTACCTACACAATACCGACCAATAATAAAGTACAAGCAATGCAATAACAGCAGTAAGTGCAGACTCTGCACTTGAACAAAACAACACAAAATGACTCGGAATCGGATTAACTACCATTTAAACTTCTCAATGCCTTTTTCCGCCACTCCCCTTCTCGCTTTTCATTTGAAGTTTTTGCTTCACCTCGGGGGTAATGTCGTTGCCGGTGATGTCAACTATTTCCTCGGTGTTGATGTCTTCTACCTGCTCTTTATCTTTCTCGGATGTTTCTTGTTTCGTCTTGCGCTTCCGAGATCTACGAGAGCTCTTCGAGGACTTTATCGCTTCAACTTTCTTCTTCATGATGGCAACCAGTTATTGTTGAGATTTGCGCGGCTGCTCTATCTGAATCTCCTGGTCCCAAACTTCGGTCGCCGTGAAGTCACCCTATAAAGTTACAGAAGGATCATCCAAGCCATGTAATGAGGTTATTTTCTCGAACTCCGGCTCCGGCTGCGAGCCGGACACAAACACGGACACGACAACCAGAGCAGCTATAGAGATGAGCATGGACGTGGTTGAAATAGCGATAGGTCCAGGCATCGAGGAAACCGGCAAATCGATGGATAAGGAAGGTGGACCTAGAAGATCAAAAATGAAAGCGTTAAGTTCATCCTGCTCTTGCGGCGTGAGTTGAAAGTTCTTGAACTCTGGGGAAACTAGAAGATTACATGCACCAGAGGAGTGATCGAGAATGTCAACCATATTCATCGCCTTCTCCCGCCTTGGACGGTTACATAACCCGTGGAGAAGCTTCTAGCCTAGAACTTGTCGATAGATCGCAGGGCTACCTCGATGATTCACCGGGGCCGAAAATAAAAGGTTTCGGCAACGCTTCGGTAGTCGCTGTCATGGCAGCACCAGCAGTTTCTTTCTCCCTTTCAATTCGAAAAATCTCCCAGCCGTCTAGCAACGCTTTCTTTGATCCTTCATTAAGATAATTGTTCTCTAGCTCTCGCTCGGTATAAACATCCATGCTATCATTGAGATAATTGTTCTCTAGCTCTCGCTCGGTATAAACATCCTCGCTATGAAGTAACTGAGACTCCCCTTGTGCAGCAGGGAGTTGACATAAAACTTTAAGATGGTCTCATTCATCTTCTCCATCTTTCTCTTGAATGTTTTCTGAAGCTCCAAATAATCCGTCGTAACGGCGGCCATTTCAACTTCGACACGAGTTTTATCGGCTCTAAGCTGCGCAAATCGATCCTGGAGCATGGCGATCGTCTCAGCCTGGTCGGAGATGGTTTTATCATGTGACTTCACGACTTCTTCATATTCCGTTTATTATGCCATCTACGATCTTGTCGTGGTCGGAAATGGTCTTCCTCTGTGCTTCGATGATTGTATTACGAGCTTCAAGTTCCGCTTGCAACTTAACTTATTCAGCATGCGTTTTCTTAATTTCGTCTCTCAGGACGATCTCGATATTCGCATGTGCTTCATTTAGCTCTTTCAACAAGCCGAAGTTGTTCTTGCTTTCTTGAAGCACCGCATCCCTTTCTTCTTCTAGCCGTTTGACTCTTGCATCGCATTCCACCAATGATATTTCGAAGTCATCCTTTTCGATTCAAAGGAGATAATTTCTTGATAGTTATTGTGGTTCGTGTTCGCCGGTTGTTTGCAAAAAATTTCCCACCCCTCGGCTTGCTCAAAATCATTCTGGATTTCCTGAAGGTAGGCATGTATGTATCTTTGCGAACTGAATGAAGATCGCGGTCAAATTTCACTCTCCTTAAAAACCACTCGGGGAGCGCTGCTTCAAGCCTGGAAGGACTAGACAGATGAACATAGGTAGATCTCCGGTGCGGGGGTGAAGAACCGTGGGCAAGCGCCACATGAGATGAGGGAACTTGAGATGAAGATGGAACGCAGACATAAGAAACTGGAATTTCAGGACCAATTGAAGCGGGTGCCGGAGCGAAGGCCTGTTGTTCCGAAGAATGCGAACTGCGATCAACTTTTGACTTTTTAGACGGCTCCTCTCGCTCATCGAAATTCTTTCTTTTCTCATATCCACCTCTGTACACTCAATCCCATTCCCTCTCATCTCAACGATGAGCTTCGGCCTTTAAATTTCTTCTTCTTCTCCATTCTTCCTCTATTTCGCGAGCCTGGTGATGGTTGGAGAAACGTTTCAACCAACATTGAGAGTCGGTAAATTCCTCAAGATCGTCGTAGAGACCGCGTCCTCTCATGGTAACTGACATGAAGAATAAATAAAGAGCCATAGTAACAGAGAATAAGCATGAAAAATATGTGTATAAGTGAGTGTAACCCAAGTGAAACGTGTAATGTGTTTGGGGGAAGGCCTAAAACGATGTCACAAACTAGATCGGGCAACCTTCATGGAAGGAATCAGACTAATTTTGGGCGCAACATGGCCCGAACTAAGAGAAATCTCTTCAGGTTTGAAGTCTTCTCCTATGAGTGCATCAAAATCGACATAGACATTACTCAAATCTTCGAAGTTTACGCTAGCATCTTTGATCGGGGAAACCCAATGTCATCCGACTTCTTGAGCATCATCTTTATCACTCATCTCTGGAGGACTCGTCCCTAGAGTCTTGTCACATGATTCAGAATCTCCATTATCGAAATCTGTCTGGAAATTGTAATCATCACTAGAGGAGGACTCATTGCTACTGCTCTCAAATTCACCCACCTCATTTTCTATTGCTATCGTAGCTTTGCCTTCTCTCTGTTTAAACTCCTCTTCCCCTACTTCTAGAATCGAGGCATTCTGGCTGGGAAACAGGCTTCGGTTGCGGTATCTTTTCTTTCGTGAGTCTCTTCAGCCGACTCGTCGGACACGCCTTCCCTTTCTTGAAAAGCACCCTCTTCGAAACCATTAGACGAGGAAGTGGATTACGTATATATCATGAAGCAAGAAAGGGATGGGACCTCAACTGGGATTGCAGATCTCCCTGGATGCAACAGTCCGTGCCGAAGCAAGTTTTCGTCTATTAACAAGGACTTAACTGATCTTTCCCCAGCATAACATCCTTCAGGTTTCGGAAAGTTTCATCAAGAGTCAGATCCTTATTCGGCCTTGGAATAACTGTAGAAAGTATTTGACTTGTTAGAAATCCCATAGCAACATATCAGAACTCAATAAGTAAGGAAGAGAACTTACACCCCATTGTCCAAAGACGATTGAATCACTCAAGACATCTAATAAAGAAGTATTGAGTCTTGAATTGAGATAAATTCTCTACAGTTGCAACATAATTTTGCAGTTTCTCTGAGCCTCAGTCACAACCAAGGATGGACACTCGTATTTTCTTTTGAACGAGAGAAAATATCTCAACTCGTCGAAGCTCGGTGCACGATTGAGAGTCCGCATAAGAAGAACGTGTAGTAGGTTAGAATAGCATACCAGTTGTGGTGAATCTAGAACGGAGCAATTCCCAAGTTCGAGAATATTTCTCTCAAAAAGTCATTAAAGGGGGGCACTACTCCATTCAGGCACATATACCGATGACAAGCAGTATATCCCGGAGGCGCCATATGAGCAAATTCATCCTTCTTTGGGAGGTACACGTCTTCCTCTGGAATGCCATGCTGCAAGCAGATGTTGTGCAAAAATTTAGCAGAAATCTTGGAGGAGGCTCTCTCCAGCAGATTGAGAAGAACTCTAAAGTTAGGAGGAGTTCGATCCAGGATCAGACCGATTGGAACTAGCTGACCATATTCAGCCAGTGAAGTAGAAGAAGAAGGGGTGACAGAAGACAACTCAACCTCTGAACAGGACTTCCCTCGCTAGACTTACGGCGAGAAGATGGGTACTTCATTCTAAACAACAGGACTTGCATCTGAAACGTTCAGGTAATTCTACTCTAAACTAAGAATTCCCCCTGCTACACTTGAATTCCAAAGAAATATTGATTCATGCTGACATGTCGGATTTCAAGTATGCACCGGGTTAAGTGCGGTGTATCGTCTATGGTTGGTGCGCTCGGTGTCTTGAACACTACAAACGCTATATCATGTGTGGATAGTACGCACAGAGTGGAAAAGGTAAAGGACTTCCCATATCATTTTCTTTTCGGAATTGCTTCTTCTACACTTACCCGTTACCGAACAACGATCGATAATAGATCCGTTGCTCGAAGCGATGCGGAAAGTTCTTGTCAGTACAAGAACACCGAGCGTGCAAAGGAAAACAAAATTAATCCAAGTCCTCCGAAAGGACTAGTGCCAATTTGCGATGCATCGTACTATACCAGCGACGTAACTCTACACAAGTCGAATTTGATTCTATGGACGATGATAGCAAAACGTGTCAAGCACCGGGGCAAGGCCCGAATGTCATTTCGAGAAAAACTCCAGACTCGATTTACTCTCTTCCTCCACAAAATCGCAATCAACTTGGACTTTCCACGACTGTCATGACGAATACAACTCCATTGCCAAAGCGATAAATGAATGTCACAATCAGTAAACCCACCTTGAATTAATGATCAAAACATGGAGGTGGTCGGAGTTCTCAGTCAGCGATCCAAACACAAAGACAGTCAAAGTTTTCAAATTAGCGAACTAAGTACGATGGATCGGCGGCGATCCAAGGAAGCAAACAAAGGAACTAGGGTTTAGCACGGCAGAAATCGAGGTGGCAACGAATTTCTGGAGTCAGCAGCAAAGCAAAATCGACGGCGTTGATTGAATCACGATGGAAGCTTAGTCGAGGATGGATCGAGTCGCTGGTGGATCAAATCGCTGAAGGTAGCTAGAATCGTAGGAAGTTGGAGGATCGGGTCACGAGAAGCAAGTATGAACTGAGGTAGGTCGGCTCAAAGGGTTTAAATAAGGGCGAACGAGATGGCAGAAAATCCTAAGTCATTGGATCGATAGTGATCCATAAGAGTTGCCTGCATTTGTTCTCAAATTTGCCTAGCGAAATCTACATACTACTTCAAGGCATTCCAGAAAGCTACTGTAACGACTCGAATTTTCGATGCTCGAAAGTCGACATTAATACATCCATTGTATCAACTGCCGAGCAATCGAATGCCGGAAAACCGAATTGTTATGGAGAAAAAGAAGAGGTAGAAGAAGACAGAAGAAAAAGAGAACAGAAAAACAAAAACAGAAACAACATCAGAATCTCACATTCGCAGCGGAACAACATATAATAGATAAATGAATAATCTTTAAATCAAGAACTATATCATTTTATACATTACATCATCAGAGTCAATATAAACACAATAATCAATGGACAGTTATACAAACTTGTCCTCATACAGAATACACAGCGGAATAAATAATATCATATACAAGTGATACGCCTCACCATCCAGCTCGCCACTGAGCTCCAAAGCATCTCCCGAATCCAGAATGACCTGATAACCAGACTCTAGGCTGCCCGTGTGGAAAATGAAGGGCACCCAGAGTTTAGGAAAGGAACAATAAACTCTAGGTCAGTCATGGTGACTGGTGTGAGAACTAAAAACAGTTATTTTCACAAAGAAAATAAAGCAGATTCGCAATGCTTTTGGAAAATGAAACTACCATAAGACCTCCCGCCACACACACAATGCAAACGCAGAATTGGAGAAGATTTCTTCTTATGATAGTCAAAAATGCTTACTATGCAAAATCATTCGATATTATTATCATTAGTGTATAGTGTCGAAAACCATTTCGAAAATATAATATTAATCTTAGCTAGCATAGACATTTCGCACTTATGCCTACTATAGCTACTATGTTCAATAGCAGGTTACCGCCATATTCCATAGCAGGTAATACAACTAAAACCGTACAAGGTTCGTATTGTTTCTTTGGATTTCCAACAAATGGTCAGGCAAAGGAAATTCCTTACAACGGAATAGAAATGCCTCTGGAAAGACGCCCCGAGAACCTAACCGGATCTCTGCAAACACAAGGCCGACGCTACCTCACGCTGTACAGCTGTAACTAGGTAACTAACACACTGACGTTACCTCACGCTGTACAGCTGTAACTAGGTAACTAAGACACGAGCTATGTCATCCCCCGGTCGTCACCGACCTTTATCCGAGGATCCTCAACCACAAAGCAACAACCACAATGTATAATAAATTTGCAGCATCAACATAGGTAAAATATCTGGGCTCCATACCATGATATCACCTTTTATCCAGAAGAAAATGACATACCCTAGGGGCACTACCCCTACAAACCTTTGCCGCAACATTCCTGTTTCGACCATTACCGGGTTGTGAGGCTCGACGAAGTCGCGTCCACAAAGCCACGCTTTTTCACAAAGCCACGCTTGGATCAACAAATGATCAACACCACTTCGTATGCCACATTACCAAATTGGGAATGTATCACTAGTAACCATCAACTACATAACCTCTGAGCTTGTACGTCTCAGAGAAGGGTGTTAAGCTAAGAGAATAAATTCTCCGCCACCAACAGAAATGTATTCGATAGAAACCAGCTTTACATCTCAAAGTTAACGTCAAACACACATCCATACAAGTCCGTTCCAGGATCGAACAGAACCGAAGGCACTTCCAAAGAAGCCCTTGCAATCAGGATAATTTCTAATCACGTTCGGACTTCCCATCACAAGAAGAGTGATATAAATCTCTATACCGGAGCAACTCGGTGCAGAGACATTCGACAGGTTGTCCTTTCATTTTCGAAAATACCCAGTCTTCACACCGGTCTTCAGATAATGTCCATTCACGACGTATCACTATTTGGAATGGGTTATATGGCACAAAGTCCTCTCCCGGCTTAACCGAATAATGAGCGTTTGTTTTAAAAACAAATCAAGTGCCATTTCAAAGGCAATATTGATAGTCGGTTATTTAACTATCAACAACATTCACAACACTCAACCAATTTAAATAATTTTTCCCAAATTATTAAATTTCAAATCTCTTCGTGAGATATGGTTTAACACTTCAACCATTTTAAAACAAATTTCAGATCACATTCATTCAAACCAATTAAATAAATCCTTATCGATTTATTTCAAATTTACATCCCAAATCTGTAAATTTATTTCCACACTTCATCACTTTGAAAACCATTTTTAAATCATATTTTCCACAATTTAAAAATAAATCAATGTTTATTTTTAAAACAAATTTCCCTTTCCTTTATAAATTCCATTGTGAATTTACATTCCCAAATATTCATTTTTAATACGATTTTCAAATCGATTTCTCAATTATTCACTTTCAATTCCAAATCAATTTTTAAATTGATTTCCAAATTTATTTCAAACCCAAATTGATTTTCCAAACATTTATTTCAAACACCAAATCAAATTCCAAATTAATTTCAAAATTTACTTCACACCAAATCAGTTACAAATTGGTTTCAAAATTCATTTCAACACAAATCACTTTTTTTCATTCAACATCAAATAAATTTTCATATCGATTTCCCAAAGATTTATTTTCAAATACCAAATCAATTATAAATTGATTTCTAGAAATTAATCACCTTTTAAAATAAATTCATTTATCTCTTCCAAACCATTTAAAATTCCATTTTAAATAAATTCTTCAACTTTCAAATAATACTATTCAAAATCTATTTATAAAAACCTTTTACCATATTTTAGAAATAATTCGATAAGATTTCAAAAATCAACTTTATACTTTAAAATCCTTTCTTTTAAATTCAACCAATTCTTTCAAAAGAAATTTATTTAAAATTCCCAACTTTAATTTCAAAAATCCAATTTTATTCATTTCTGGTATCCAACGATACCAAAAATACATTCGGCTAAATTATAGCCTTCAACAAATTCGATCACAGATATAATCATACACAGATTATAAATAATTCATCACACAACATATGAAACAAATTCATACAACATATGAAACAAATTTATATAATTTGAGGAATCCAGTTGGATCCCTCCAACCTGTTTCCCTGCATCCAAAGATGTTAGCACAATACCAATTCCACTTCGAGGTAGAATATCGCAGTATATGGGATTTATAAAATACTATCCGCTATTATGCGGCGCAATAGGGTCTCATCCGCTATATAATGCGAGAAATAAACTCCAAATACATATATAATATCAATTCCACTTCACGGTGGAATTATCGCGGTATATGTTTTTAATAAGTAACCTCCGCTTAATATGCGGCGTATAGGGTCTATTTAACACAATAGATAGCAGTCATTATTCAATTCACACAATTAACACTGTCAACAATTTTAAAACTCGTCTATTTAAAATTTAAATCGAAACACAATATTCGATTGAGGGAGGAGTTCTCACCTTTGTTTTTTAATAACGGTTGCAGCATTTTATTCCAAATAAAATTAAACGCACGTTTAATTTTACTCAAAATTTTCACTAGCTCCGATTGACTCCAATCCAGCTCCATCGTGAAGAGCTCGTCAATACGGTTCTAACGCAAAAAGTTTCGTCGAAAACGGACCTTGTATCACAAAGTTATCGCGTTACAAAGATTAACGAATTTATATAAAATCAATTTCATTTTTATATTTTATTTTTAAACCTAGAATTCATCTCGGCCATCGATTCCCCTTGCTCTAGATCTAGCCGCATGCTTCTTCCCTCCCCTTCCAGTATACACGCACGCGAACGAGACCCATAGGCCGCCTTTACTTCTTGAATTTCCGCGGCATCTATGATCATCGAGGAGATGATCAGACACCACCACTTCGAAGTTCGTCACAAGCTTCACCTCCAGCCACGGCAACGGCCAACTTAGCTACCCAAACGTCGTGCAACACACGATGGACCCAGCAGCGAACGCGGCTCCCTAGCTACCAACATGATGCTCCGATGATCATCATTGCTGTATGGATCTAAAGTACTCGACGAGTGCTACAACATTATAGTTGAACACTTTCGCTAATTGTTTATAGATCGGGAGAGATTAAGAGGAAATGATACGAGATTTCTGGCCTTAGAAACGAAAATGGCGGCCAGGGTTTATTTCTAGGGTTTTGATGCAAAGTGAAATAATGAGGGCCTTTTCTAGAAAATTCTCCAAATCACTATTCTCCCGAAAATTCTCGAACTCGAAATCAAGCGTGCTGGCTGGCATTTCTAAGGTTATACCCGCATTCCGAACACAATGGAACGTGTTTCGGGAGCTAATTCGGTCGTATGTGAGAGTTACGGAAATAAACGATCAAATTTAAATTAAACCGATTAAAATGATTTCGATGCGTTTTGGCTTGCCCCGGACAAACGGTAAATCCGATTGACACGAAATTTGAAATCTTACAATAATTTCACATTACGGATCCGATGAAACTAGTTTCGTCGAAATCCGAGACTTTTGAAAAATGGTCATTTTCACTCGTTAATTAAATATTAAAATATTAAATTTTCACAATTTAACTTTTAATTCAATTTTAAAAGTTTACAAACATCATTCTAACTCCAATATGATTTAATATAACTTTATAAATCATTTTCAATCACATTAAACCCAATTATCAATTATTTCTGTAATTTCAAATATAAAGTTGTCGATTTAATTATCTAATTAAATCACTATATTCAAAATTTAAGTTATTCAACTTACAAATCTCACTTGTTAATATTTAAAATCAATTAAATATTCGAATTTCAAATGATAGAAATTCTAGGTCGTTACAAACTTCCCCCCTTAAAAGAATTTCGTCCCCGAAATTGCAAAGTAAGAAAAATGCCCCAAATTCATTAACTTTCCAAAAATCCACTTAGTGAAAATTTTATATTCACCTTTTCCAAAACCTTTAGCCTCAACCAAAACAATGGTTTCCATTTTCTAGTTCAATTCCTATATTTTCATTACAATTTAGAAATTGACTTTTCCGTTAACAAAAATTTTCCAAAATTTCCCAAACATTTTCTAACGCCTTAAATTTTTAGAAAAATTCGCCATAGCCTCCTTTGCGCGGTTCGATCGTAGTAGGATCACAATAGACATAAATATATATACATCGACCCACCCGGTCGGAAAAGCAGAAAAACAGTTCATATTTCCTATTTTTATTGCGTAGGCGTACCTTTTTAGCATTTTTAAGCAAAGTAGTTATTTATTAAGCATTTTAGCGCGACCAACCAGCCAAACGGCAGCCACGGCACCTGTACTTACTCAATTTAAACACGTAAGTGACATATATAGAAAATTCATTTACATTTCATTAATTTTCAATAAAAAATACAAAGTTTCCATAAGCAATGCAATCAAATAATTCCCATAAGCAATTTATATGGTTTCAAAACGAATTCGAATGCTTCCAACAAGATTTTCAAACCATTCATGTATTCATTTTCAATTAGTTCACATTCACTAATTTACATTCATATTAGTTCACTTTCAGTTTTCTATCAATTCAATCACATAGCTTTCAATTTTCATCAATTCAGTTTCATTAATACTTAATGAATAATACTATATACAATCAACCAACAATCATATAACAACCAATGTATATTCAACACAACCAAATTTATTCAATTTACTTTCAATTTGGTTTAACATTAAATTGGCTTCCATAGAATTTCCAATTACATTAGCTTTAATGAATTAACACTTACATCCATTGTTCCATATCAATTCATTTACATTCGATTGATTAACATTCAATCCATTTATTTCAATTCAATTGCTAATTCATTTTACGAATAAGGTTGAATCTCCTTTATATAACTCAAGTTCAAATCCATTTAATGACTTCATTCATTAATTCATTTTGATACCAAAGTCAATTTCATACAACATTACTTAAGTTTAATTCCATCACAACATTTCATTCTAAAGTAAATTCTATTTGACTTTTACCAAAATCAAATTTCATCAATTATTCAAATTCATATCCCATTTTGCTTAACAAATTCGTTTAACCATTTATCATTTGGTTTCACTTACATTTACTCATTTTATAAGTTATACAACTTATACATTTAAACTTCCAAATTCATATTATAAGTTCAAAACTCATTTCACTTATATTCATCAATTACAACTTGGATTTTAATTTCAAATTTGTTTATCACAACAAAACTTCAATTTTTTTAATTTACTATGGTAGCAAATCCATCACACAGAAACTCGAAAATGATACTGATGATGCTGTAGTCATCACCCTTATTATTTCCCAGCAACACTAGTGAATTCAGTGCTTTAAATTCTTTCAAAATTTTCCTTTTATTTATAAATCACATTTATAAATCCTTTTCTCATATAATTTCACTATTTTACTTTACTTATTCAATTGTTTCTTTTATTCAGATTATTCAAACAACCTTTATTGACTTATGTATATTCTTACATTTTCAATAATGATAATAGTTTAACATTCACCATTCCCTTAACAACCAAACAACCATATACTATAATAATTTATGGAAATCATTTCCTTTATATACAAAATATAATCAAGGTAAAATTATTTCATTTACCCAATTTAAAATGATACTGTGTCGGTTCATCTTGTTTAAGATTTTAGAAACCACTATCAATACAGTTAGCTAGACTGCACCGACCAGAATCTATAAATAATCAACCGATAAGTCAACACAATACAAAACAATTTCATATTCACTAACAAATACGCGCTCATATCTATTATTATACTCACACTCATTCTAGAGTACTACTGACTCTATATCTAATGAGTAACATCCAACAGAGCCAAGGTTGTCGCTTAACCAACAGCTCTGATACCACATGTAACGACTCGAATTTTCAACGCTCGAAAGTCGACAGTAATACATCCACTGTATCAACTATCGAGCAATCGAATGCCGAAAAACCGAATTGTTATGGAGAAAAAGAAGAGGTAGAAGAAGACAGAAGAAAAAGAGAATAGAAAAACAAAAACAGAAACAACATCAGAATCTCACATTCGCAGCGGAACAACATATAACAGATAAATGAATAATCTTTAAATCAAGAACTATATCATTTTATACATTACATCATCAGAGTCAATATACACACAATAATCAATGGACAGTTATACAAACTTGTCCTCATACAGAATACACAGCGGAATAAATAATATCATATACAAGTGATACGCCTCACCATCCAGCTCGCCACTGAGCTCCAAAGCATCTCCTGAATCCAGAATGACCTGATAACCTGACTCTAGGCTGCCCGTGTGGAAAATGATGGGCACCCAGAGTTTAGGAAAGGAACAATAAACTCTAGGTCAGTCATGACGACTGGTGTGAGAACTAAAAACAGTTATTTTCACAAAGAAAATAAAGCAGATTTGCAATGCTTTTGGAAAATGAAACTACCATAAGACCTCCCGCCACATACACAATGCAAACGCAGAATTGGAGGAGATTTCTTCTTATGATAGTCAAAAATGCTTACTACGCAAAATCATTCGATATTATTATCATTAGTGCATAGTGTCGAAAACCATTTCGAAAATATAATATTAATCTTAGCCAGCATAGACATTTCGCACTTATGCCTACTATAGCTACTATGTTCAATAGCAGGTTACCGCCATATTCCATAGCAGGTAATACAACTAAAACCATACAAGGTTCGTATTGTTTCTTTGGATTTCCAACAAATGGTCAGGCAAAGGAACTTCCTTACAACGGAATAGAAATGCCTCTGGAAAGACGCCCTGAGAACCTAACCGGATCTCTGCAAACACAAGGCCGGCGCTACCTCACGCTGTACATCTGTAACTAGGTAACTAACACACTGACGCTACCTCACGCTGTACAGCTGTAACTAGGTAACTAACACACGAGCTATGTCATCCCCCGGTCGTCACCGACCTTTATCCGAGGATCCTCAACCACAAAGTATAATAAATTTGCAGCATCAACATAGGTAAAATATCTGGGCTCCATACCATGATATCACCTTTTATCCAGAAGGAAATGACATACCCTAGGGGCGCTACCCCTACAAACCTTTGCCGCAACATTCCTGTTTCGACCATTATCGGGTTGTGAGGCTCGACGAAGTCTCGTCCACAAAGCCACGCTTTTTCACAAAGCCACGCTTTTTCACAAAGCCACGCTTTGATCGACAAATGATCAACAACACTTCGTATGCCACATTACCAAATTGGGAATGTATCACTAGTAACCATCAACTACATAACCTCCGAGCTTGTACATCTCAGAGAAGGGTGTTAATCTAAGAGAATAAATTCTCCGCCACCAACAGAAATGTATTTGATAGAAACCAGCTTTACATCTCAAAGTTAACGTCAAACACACATCCATACAAGTCCGTTCCGGGATCGAACAGAACCGAAGGCACTTCTAAAGAAGCCCTTGCAATCAGGATAATTTCTAATCACGTTCGGACTTCCCATCACAAGAAGAGTGATATAAATCTCTATACCGGAGCAACTCGGTGCAGAGACATTCGACAGGTTGTCCTTTCATTTTCGAAAATACCCAGTCTTCAGATAATGTCCATTCACGACGTATCACTATTTGGAATGGGTTATATGGCACAAAGTCCTCTCCCAGCTTAACCGAATAATGAGCGTTTGTTTTAAAAACAAATCAAGTGCCATTTCAAAGGCAATATTGATAGTCAGTTATTTAACTATCAACAACATTCACAACAATCAACCAATTTAAATAATTTTTCCCAAATTATTAAATTTAAAATCTCTTCGTGAGATATGGTTTAACACTTCAACCATTTTAAAACAAATTTCAAATCACATTCATTCAAACCAATTAAATAAATCCTTATCGATTTATTTCAAATTTACATCCCAAATCTGTAAATTTATTTCCACACTTCATCACTTTGAAAACCATTTTTAAATCATATTTTCCACACTTTAAAAATAAATCAATGTTTATTTTTAAAACAAATTTCCCTTTCCTTTCTAAATTCCATTGTGAATTTACATTCCCAAATATTTATTTTTAATACGATTTTCAAATCGGTTTCTCAATTATTCACTTTCAATTCCAAATCAATTTTTAAATTGATTTCCAAATTTATTTCAAACCCAAATTGATTTTCCAAACATTTATTTCAAACACCAAATAAAATTCCAAATTAATTTCAAAATTTACTTCACACCAAATCAATTACAAATTGGTTTCAAAATTAATTTCAACACAAATCAATTTTTTTCATTCGACATCAAATAAATTTTCATATCGATTTCCCAAAGATTTATTTTCAAATACCAAATCAATTATAAATTGATTTCTAGAAATTAATAACTTTTAAAATAAATTCATTTATCTCTTCCAAACCATTTAAAATTCCATTTTAAATAAATTCTTCAGCTTTCAAATAATACTATTCAAAATCTATTTATAAAAACCTTTTACCATATTTTAGAAACAATTCGATAAGATTTCAAAAATCAACTTTATACTTTAAAATCCTTTCTTTTAAATTCAACCAATTCTTTCAGAAGAAATTTATTTAAAATTCCCAACTTTAATTTCAAAAATCCAATTTTATTCATTTCTGGTATCCAACGATACCAAAAATACATTCGGCTAAATTATAGCCTTCAACAAATTCGATAACAGATATAATCATACACATATTATAAATAATTCATCACACAACATATGAAACAAATTCATACAACATATGAAACAAATTTATATAATTTGAGGAATCCAGTTGGATCCCTCCAACCTGTTTCCCTGCATCCAGAGATGTTAGCACAATACCAATTCCACTTCGAGGTAGAATATTGCGGTATATGGAATTTATAAAATACTATCCGCTATTATGCGGCGCAATAGGGTCTCATCCGCTATATAATGCGGGAAATCAACTCCAAATACATATATAATACCAATTCCACTTCACGGTGGAATTATCGTGGTATATATTTTTAATAAATAACCTTCGCTTAATATGCGGCGTATAGGGTCTATTTAACACAATAGATAGCAGTCATCATTCAATTCACACAATTAACACTGTCAACAATTTTAAAACTCATCTACTTAAAATTTAAATCGAAACACAATATTCGATTGAGTGAGGAGTTCTCACCTTTGCTTTTTAATAATGGTTGCAGCATTTTATTCCAAATAAAATTAAACGCACGTTTAATTTTACTCAAAATTTTCACTTGCTCCGATTGACTCCAATCAAGCTCCATCGAGAAGAGCTTGTCAATACGGTTCCAACGCAAAAAGTTTCGTCGAAAACGGACCTTGTATCACAAAGTTATCGCGTTACAAAGGTTAACGAATTTATATAAAATCAATTTCATTTTTATATTTTATTTTTAAACCTAGAATTCATCTCGGCCATCGATTCCCCTTGCTCTAGATCAGGCTACACGCTTCTTCCCTCCCCTTCCAGTATACATGCACGCGAACGAGACCCATAGGCCGCCTTTACTTCTTGAATTTCCACGGCATCTATGATCATCGAGGAGATGATCAGACACCACCACTTCGAAGTTCATCACAAGCTTCACCTCCAGCCACGACAACGGCCAACTCGGCTACCCAAATGTCGCGCAACACGCGATGAACCCGGCAGCATACGCGGCTCCCTATCTACCAACACGATGCTCCGATGATCATCATCGCCGTATGGATCTAAAGTACTCGACGAGTGCTACAACATTGTAGTTGAACACTTTCGCTAATTGTTTATAAATCGGGAGAGATTAAGAGGAAAAGATATTAGATTTCTGGCCTTAGAAATGAAAATGGCGGCCAGGGTTTAGTTCTAGGGTTTTGATGCAAAGTGAAATAATGGGGGCCTTTTATAGAAAATTCTCCAAATCACTATTCACCCGAAAATTCTTGAACTCGAAATCAAGCGTGCCGGCTAGCGTTTCTAAGGTTTTACCTGCGTTCCGAACATAATGGAACGTGTTTCGAGAGCTAATTCGGTCGTATGTGAGAGTTACGGAAATAAACGATCAAATTTAAATTAAACCGATTAAACCGATTTCGATGCGTTTTGGCTTGCCCCGTACAAACGGTAAATCGATTGACACGAAATTTGAAATCTTACAATAATTTCACATTACGGATCCGATGAAACTGGTTTCGTCGAAATCCGAGACTGTTTGAAAAATGGTCATTTTCACTCGTTAATTAAATATTAAAATATTCAATTTTCACAATTTAACTTTTAATTCAATTTTAAAAGTTTACAAACATCATTCTAACTCCAATATGATTTAATATAACTTTATAAATCATTTTCAATCACATTAAACCCAATTATCAATTATTTCTGTTATTTCAAATATAAAATTATCGATTTAATTATCCAATTAAATCACTATATTCAAAATTTAATTTATTCAACTTACAAATCTCACTTGTTAATATTTAAAATAAATTAAATATTCGAATTTCAAATGACAGAAATTCTGGGTCGTTACAGCTACAGAGTAAAATTTGGTATTTTATGATAAACAATGAAAGTCCAAGGCATAACCTAGCAAGCGACAGTCTAGTCTATTTCAAATTCATATGACCCTAACACGACTACTTGAAATTCAACAAGCAAAAACTGAAAAGCAGTTACTTCCAGAGCACGCCTTGTTTTCGACGAAGGCATACTCTGGGGGGCAAACGTTATCCGGGCTTTTAACCCAGCAGAATCCGAAAGAATTCGGAACAACTTCATCGAGTTAGAATAGCTCAAAAGCCAACCGAAGGGACTAGAACAAGGAGACAAAGGAAGTCAAGGAAAAAAGAAAGAAAAATACTCTAAGGGCATGGATCGCTAGTTATCCATGGTATTAACTCATGAGTTCATCGACCTTCTTGAAATCATGATTCAATCTATATTCTAGGAGCAATGGCTAAGTTTGATGAGATTCCAAGCTAGTAAAATCAAGGGACAAGCATTCGTCTGGTCCAATCTGCAGCGAAATAAAACTAGTAAGCAAACCACCATCAAAACAAGGCAACATGCTACGATACTACATGAACAACATCGACACAAGACGACAAAGGCTATCCAGAAGGCAGGTCCAAAAATAGGCTAAGTATGTGGATCGCTAGCGATCCATATACTATGGATCACCAACAATCCATACGTCATCATCAGATCACTACGACTCTTGTGGAACAGAGCAAAGGGAAGTACTATGGCATTGGGTCGCCTTCGACTTGATTTGATGGATCGCTAGCGATCCATGGCCTATGGATTGCTAGCGATCCATCATTTTGGCTCGGATCGCGATGCCATCTTCAGTGCGTCTTCCTATGAGTATCAGCAAGCATTTGGCGAACAGGCTTAGCTCAGTAGCATCCAACCTCTATATATACTCTCATATCTACAACATAAAGGGGATCCTCTGGACTAGTTGTTGAAACTCTGCAGGAAGCTTTCTTTACTCTTTTCCTTCCTCACAACGGTCATCCAAAGGGTTCACTGTGATTCTCCAGTGAACTATAACATTGGTAACTTAATCGAACTATGGATATTCAAGAACTTTTGTAATCCAATTAACTTTGTAACAGCAATCATTCAATAATAAAAACTATTAAGTGCACATATGCTTCATTAACAGCTGAACCACTATAAAAATTTCCTTGTCTTCTTTCTATTTCTGCTATTTTTACATTTATTCTCTATATTATTGCTCTGTAAGAATAGGGCTGGTGCTTTCACACTCAATCTAGGATGTTGATCCATCTTTTGGGTTAACATTAACTATCCTCCAGATCAGTTTAATTCCTAGAGCCATATTTATTTTTCCAAAAAACTAAGACCCTATCCTCCCTCTTCCTTGGGTTTACAGACAGTCTCCCATGGAATTTTGGCAAGTTTACCTTAAGAAATTTAGGCATAAGTGCTTAATTTTATTCACGTGGCTGTTGGAAGCTAGAAACACTACATCCAATGTTGTACAATCGGGTAAATTGTAGATTTGAGAAGTTCTACATGACCCGCTATACTTAAGAGTTTAGGCTCCCACCCTTGTAGTTTTTGCTTGATACGGTCCAACAAATGAATGCAGTCTTTATCTCTTAAGTTGATGTTGATTGAGGAATTCCTAAATATTTAATTGGTAGTTTTCGATTAATGTTCAGAATGTTAACCATCTCCTCTTTGTGTTTTACGCCTTTTCCAAAAAATAACTTTGACTTTTCATAGTTTAGTCTTAAACCTATACTCTTATACATACTATTGAAACCATCCCTTAACGCTAATGCAACTTCACAATCCAGATGGATGAAAACAAGAATATCATATGCATATGTTGTATGCGTAATCTGGTTTTATAGCCGCAAATAGAGGTTTAATCTTCCCTTTTCGCATTTTACTTCCCATCAATATAATAAAATATTCCATACCAAGTACAAAAAGCAATGAGGATAGTGAGTTGCCCTGCCTCAGTCCGTTGTTACTTCAAAAAGGGTAATGTAGGCTTCCTTGAGAGATAACTGAAAAATTCGACGTTAAAATTAGTGCTTGAATAATATTAACCCACTTATCACTAAAATTCTTATTTATAGCGTCATAAGCTTCGTGGAGATCTATTTTGATGCACATTCCCATGTTTTCCTTTCGGCCAAATCCTCTCATGATCTCATGTGTAAACAAGATACCATCATCATCCATTAGGAATAAATGCACACTAATTTTCCAATATCAGGTCATCCAAAAAATATTTAAGCATGTTACATCAGATTTTAGCAAAAAATTTATATACCATATTGCAGCACGATATAGGCCTTAAACATGTAATATCCTTTACAAGTTTATTCTTTGCAATTAAGTGGATAAACATATGGTTACATTCTTTCACAATCTTCCTTTCTTGAAATATTCCATTATAAGCTTCATGGAGGTTCTCTTTAATGCTATCCAAATGATTCCTAAAAAATCTTGATCCAAAACCATCAGGGCTTGAGTAGTTTCATCATTGGCATTGAACATGGCCTATCAAATTTTAAACATTTCGATTCGGTCATATAGGAACTCCCTGCCATACTCGGTGATAATCTTTTTTCATACTATATTAGGTAAGGTATACCTTTATGGTTTATTACACAGCTTTGAGAAATACCCAACTACCTTATTTCCAAAAGCCTCATGGTGTGTACATACTAGCCCATTCACTGAGATGTTACTGCTCCAATTGTATACGCATATAAATTTGACATTTTTGCATAAAAGAATGTAGTAGCATCTTTACCTAGGAGCAGCCAGTCGCTCTTCGCTTTTTGTCTTACATCGATGATTTCTTGGTTCAATGTTATCTCAATCGCTCTTTCATTTTATAAAGCTCCGTCGCACTGTTAATGTCCCTGTTCTCCTCCAATTAACGTTGTAAAACTGCACACTAGTTTCGAATATCCGCCACTTCTCTTCTCATGTCATTCTTGTTTCGACGCCACACTTTAAGAACATTTTTCTACTTCTAGATTAGACAATATATCGGATTACCCTCACATACCGAGTTCCATCCTGGTTTGACCACTTCTTTATAGTCATCAAATAAATGCCAGTGATTCATACATTTGAATGACTTGGTTCTATTTATATGTCGTTGAGCTAAATAAACATAGATACGAATAGGATCACTAATGCTCAATGGTAAATATTTGGTTATTATGTTTGGAAAAAAAATTCATCCATTTTATGTTCACAAACCCTTCATCTATTTTTGACATTATGCACCTCTCCATGCCTGACCACCAAGAGTATTTGAGACCTCCTATATTTAACTCACTCACTTCATCCCTTGCCACGCATGCTTCGAGTTCTAATGTTTTACTGAAATGAACCAAGTTTCCACCACTTCTATCACTTGTCTCTCTAATACAATCGAAATCCCCTAATATGATCTAAGGCTTAAAAATGTACATGGTGTCCTCCTCTAGGATATACCATAGTTTGGCTCTAAGACTTTCAAAATTTTATGCATACACAAGCGAGACTTTACACTGAGCTTCACCCACACTGTATAGTTCAAGAGATATATGTTGGTCACTCATACTCACGATACTAAATCTCCAAACTTCTATGTCTAAAATGACCAAAATAAGGCATTTGTAGTAACAAGACACGTTGCTAATAATTTCCCATATACTTTCCAGTTTCCTTCTCAATTCTTCAATTTCAAGGTATTTCAATTTATTTTCCGAGACCCCAAAACACCCAACTTTATACGTATTATTTAACTTCTTAACCTCAACCAATCTATTCGGGTTATGAAAAACCCTAGCATTCTAACTAATTATAGTCTTTTATTTAAACATGTTGGAACTATGCAACACTTTGCCTTGTGTAGGGCCTTTCTCTTCTCCACCAAATCTTCTTTATGCTCAGCATCCCCCTCTGGATTTCGCTTCATTAATAAATCCTTTTAGTTGTATCAAATTTATTATCCTTTTCATTGTCATTCTTAGATTGCTCCTCCACTTCAAGTTTTGGTTCTGTTTCCTGCAAAAAAACATTGGCCTTATTATAATCGTTGGTTACATTACAAAGAGTTGGAAAATTAACAGGGATGTAGTTAGGACTATTAGGCCCCGCTGAAGTAGCATCATTGTCCGATGATGAACTATGATGCTTAAGAATGGTAAATTGGAGCTGATGGTGATCGGACCTACGTATGTGCTGACTCCATGGCTCCCTTTAGCTTACTAGCGGTCGAGGTTGTAGTGACATATGTTAGTATAGGCACTGAGCTGGTTACCCCCTCCAAGCATTTCATTGAGGATTGCATCGTTTTTCCAACACTCTTTGATGAACTCACTGCTACACTTGGCTGACTATTTCCTTGGTTCACCGAGTAATCCTTGATGTCCCTGTTATCTGCAATTAGCATATTTTTTGCCTACAACAGCTGTTTTATGGCTTCGTCAATTTCAGTAATAGATTTGTTTGGACTATGATTTTAGAATCAGTCTACTTACTATCGTCCTTATCCTACACCATTACATTTATCTTTTCTGCATTAAAGATTCCTTTTATCTTCTCCTCCTTGAGAATGACTCTCGGTTGTTCGCTAGCGTCCTCTGTTATGATCTTATTTGTGGTTTCATCATTACAAACATTGCAATTTGTTTCTGATTCCTTTCCCAGCTAATCCACTACCGTTTCATGCTTCTCCTAGGGTAACCACATTGTACTCATCGGACATTGCTGCTTATAATGTCCAAAACATAATCTTGGTGGAGGGTTCTCATATATGACTTCTTATTGAAAGTTTCCCATTTTCTCCTATTGCCTCCACTTTATTTGGGAACTTAGTACTTGCACGCACATCTACTAAGACTTTGGCAAACGATGTCCAGTCTTATTTTTTGTTGCTTCATCCATTTTAATCGGATTCCCAATGGGACTGACCAGGCCGCTAATAGCTTTTGGTCTCAACAATTTAAAACTCAGTATTAGTAGTCTAATCCATACAGGCATAGTAGTCAAGAGGTCACTATCAGTACTCAATGCTGGAGATAGTTTGTTTACGATGATTAATCTTTTGTCGAAGAACCACAGTTCCCTCTCCAAAATCTTCTCATTGTCCATACAACTACCAAATCTAATTATAAAAAACCTATTATCTCTAGTTTGGACATGAAAACTCTTCTCCGTCTTCCACATCCTTCTTGTGTATGCTTCAAAGGCCTTGTAATAGGGTCTATTGCCAACGACATACAAAAGCATACAATTTTCTCATCGTTCTTCTGCTCCCCTAATAGCCTCCAATGACAACACACCCTTTGTCACACTATTTTCCGATCTTTGTTTGGCAAAGTATAGATCCATTGATTTAAAACCATACACTCTCCCCTATCATACAATCAACATAGCTTACCTTCTTTGTGTCCCTGGGTATATTGAATCGTAAATGGTTGATTGCTTTATTCACTGCTACGGGCTTATTGATTCCAGATCTGTTCTTTGTTGTCTACTTCTCCACCACATTGACTCTAGGTTGTTCGCTGGTGTCCTCTATTATGGTCTTATTTGTGGTTCCATCATTACAAACATTGTGGTTTGTTTTTGATTCTTTTTCCAGCCGATCCACTACCATTTCATGCTTTTCCTTAGGTAATCACATTTTACTTATCGAACATTGCTGCTTAAAATGTCCAAAACATAACCTTGGCGGAGGGTTCTCATAGATGACTTACTGAAATTTCCCAATTTTGTCCTATTGCCTCCACTTTATTTGGGAACCTAGTACTTGCATTCACATCTACTAGGACTCTAACAAATGATGTCTAGTCTTATTCTTTGTTGCTTCATCCATTTTAATTGGATTCCCAACGGACTGACCAGGCTGCTAATTGCTTTCGTCTCCATAATTTAAAACTTAGTTCCTGTAGTCTAATCCATACAGGCATAGTAGTTAAGAGGTCCCTGTCAGTACTGAACGATTGAGTTAGATTCTTCACGATGGTTAATCTTTTGTCAAAGAACCACGATCCCCTCTCCAAAATCTTCTCACGGTCCATACAACTACCAATTATAACTACAAAAAACCTATTGTCCCTAGTTTGGACATGAAAACTCTTCTCTATCTTCCATATCCTCCTTGTGTATGCTTCAAAGGCCTTGTAATAGGGTTTATTGCTAGTGACATACAAAAGCATACAATTTTCTCGTCCTTCTTCAGCTACCCTAATAGCCCCCAGTGACAACACACCCCTTGTTACACTGTTCTCCGATCTAGGTTTGACAAAGCATAGATCCACAGATTTAAAACCATCCTCTCTCCCCTATAATACAATTAACATAGCGCACCTTCTTCGTATCCCTTGGTATATCGAATCGTAAATGGTTGATTGATTTATTCACTGCTATGGGCTTATTGATTCTAGATCTATTCATATCCTTGCTAGATCGATCGTTCTCCATCATTATCCTTTTGCCTTTCCTCCTAACAACATCTTCTAGCCCTCCTCCACCTTTGGATCCCCTTCTACAGCCGCATCCATCACGTGATATGAAAATAGATAGAAATTTATAAATAATAAGAGAATTGAGATGAAGAAAATTTAATTTAGCTGACGGCTACGGTTTTGGTCGCCATGAGAGTATTTTAGTTCTATCAAAAATTATTTGCTTAGACAACCTACTGCATATCGGATTTTGTTTATTTTATTAATTCAATTAATCATTAATTAATTAATTGTTATTAGTTAATTACTAGTTATTAGTGAATTCATTGTTATTCTTAATTATTAACATTATTACTGATACACATATTTATAATGGGACATTAGGTTGGATGTAATAATTATGTTAGTGAACAGTGTCCACTTTTAAGCCATCAAACAATCAATTCTAACAACGGAGGCAACTCTCAGGTCTAGCCTAAAATCCCTTTGGGGTAGGACGTAGAAAACGCTAAATGCTGATTTAAGACCATCTTCATGAACAACTCTCACTAAAACTTGGACTTTTGTTATAGCTGGTAGTATTTTATTTTTACAATAATGTATGTATATACTTTATCGATCACCACAGAATTATTTGACACATGCCAACAATATGAAGATAAGAACGCAAGAGAAATACAACCATATATTTATATTGTGTTTTATATGTAATTGCCACCTTATATCTTTTTTTCCTATAAATTAAAGTCCAAACAATCAAGTGATGAGGCTCAAAACTCAAAAGCGAAACAGAGGCAAAGGATTTGAAAAAAGCAAAAGAAAGACAAATGGGGGAGTTGTACAAATGCGACGTCATGTGGCAAAACCGTTAACAAAAGTGACGATAGGTCGTTATCTATATAAGGTGTTTATGTGATCAGTCGGAAATGCTCCCGAGTTAATTATGCCCTAGTTTTAGAAATTTAGTACAAAAATAAAGTACATATATAGAATAGAACTAGCACAATCAAAAATGATTTAAAATACATCATAAAAACATTAACAAAAATGATTTCTACAAGCTCAATCCTAAAATAGCTTATTAAAATGGGAAAACTATTAAAAATGCTTGTTACAGTATCACAAAATAATAGATCAAATAAAGCATTAACTAATAAAGGTCGGCGTCTAATTATTAACTATTATGAGAATAATTAAAATATTATATCATAGTGGTGATTTGGAATAAAAAAGTGTTTATAGATTTGAAAATAAAATAGTTTTTTATTTTGAAGGAGTCCAGATATAAAAAAATAAATTAAGAAATAAATGGACAGATAAATATATAAAAGTATATGAGATTTATTAAGATATATTAGGAGGAATAAAATATATTAATCCTAGAATAAATATAATCAAAATAAAATACAACATCTTAGTCTAAATAGTATAGAAAAATATTTTTCAAGCGAATAAAATACGAATTAAGAGAGAAAAAACAAAAACAAAAAAATTACATTTATGCGGGTAAAGTTGGAATAAAGCTTGACAAACTCTCGAAAATCATTGATTTGAAGGGTTTGAAAATACATCCAAAATTACAATACATCTACTATGGCTGATTTTATAACCGGTTGGAACCGATGGTTTAAAAAAACTCCATAACGGAAGTTTTCTGAACCTCTTGAAAATTCAGATCGATCAAGCGTGGTCCAAACTGATAGACTTAAGGGAGTGCCCTAGTGGTAGATGTGATTTATAGTGTGACTTAACTCATGTATAAGAATTTTATTCGAAATAAAGTATGCTTTTGTTTTTATTTTCTATTGTTTATATTGTTATATTGTGATAAAGTAATGAATTAAACACATTCAATATATATAAATATAATTTCCTTAGGAAAATTATTTAATCGATTGCAGTTGCGGGTGTATTCGTTACCACACGATTTTTGAACTGAACATATAAAATACTCATCTTAAAATTATTTCCAGTTAAAATGTAACGGGAAGAGGATATCGATACATCCATTGAGAGTGGTGTATGCAATGCTCTCCATACGATGGACGATGAGTTATCTATGATCGTTAGGAGTTTCAAGAGATTATGTACTTTGGTAGATTGAAAGAATCACATAATGACTCAATGAGAGTATTTTTGTGATGATCGCCCTATATCATCGGCATTTAATATACCTGTATAGTGCGCTCTAGCGGTGCTCGGCCGATGTGGGGTGATCATCATGGTTGTAAAGTAAATAAAATAACATAGAACATATCGTATATCTCACAGCATATCGAATAAAATATAATAATAAACATCTCATATGTAAAACAGTCGAGACAGTAAATAATTAGATAAATCACAGAATCAGAATAACAGATTCATAAGTGTGTAGTGTAATAAATATAGTTATACATCAAAAAGTAACTCATAAATAACTGTCTCTAAGTAAATAAGCACTAGCTTCCATAGTGTTGCACAGTGGAATAGCAAGTGAGTGCATTTAATAATACAAGAGAATAGCCTCTTACTCACCATTTGTCCAGCTCTACGTGCTCACCAGACCTAATATTCATAATCTAATCATTTAAGAGTACCCAGAGTAATAAGAAGCAAAGCATAAAACCTCAGGTCAGACAACAGTCTGGTATGAGCGGTAGAAATCTCAAATACTGTAAAGTCAGTATACTAGGAAAAAAGGTATGGAAAATCATACCTGACATATCCCTGCATCCATAGAGTTAGCATATACAAAAGATATACGCTACTCTATGATAGTCATCATAGGTATGCTATACAACAAGGTACTAAAGGTGTCTAAATGTATACGTCAATAATCGGCATCATCTATACACACATTCACTCACTTAGTACGTTGGATATAAGATCACTCGAACTACCCACTAGGGTCAAGGACTACTCAACGTCCTAGTTCCTTTGTACTTGAATCCATGTCACTCAGTCGATCAAGAAAATGGATTTACCACCACGTCATTCTAGGTGTACACATCGCTTATCTAGAATAAAGAGCCAGCACGCTCCAGGATCCACCACGTTCCTAGTGTATACTCCTCTATACGAGTACCCTACGAACCTTCGATTGTCAACGATCCCTTTGCACATGCCGTCTGTAGCAGAAAACATCCTAGAATTGATCCCATGACTCCTATCACGAAGTCACCGCGGTCGGGATGATTCTCTATTATCAACGTCACGCAGAATACCACCCTCTGTCCCATAGTGATCATTTAACAATTCCCTCTATCTGACCTATAGTCCTCAACTCCACATCTCAAAGCATAGCTATCCATCATCGAAGCCATCATCCCATGTGTGACGACCCCACCTCTATGCCCAGTTTAGCAAAGGACATTACAAGTAATGTCGTCTGCTAATCCGAAGAATACAGCTGGTTAAGGGCGATTGAATGTGAACATATCTTTATACTAACACTGACACGTCTTATTTACCTTTTTGAGAATCTAAACTGAAAATTAGACATGTGCAGTATTAATACAAAGTAATAAACACATCGATTAAAAATATTCAGAACAATATATAATATAGATAAATCAGAATCAGAGTCATAGATTTCAGTGGACTAATATACAACATATTTCATAACAAGATGTGAGTCTACAAAATGTTAATACTAGACCCACTCTAATATACATCGTACCTCATACAATATATCAAGTACAAATGACTACTGAATAATATACATGGCATAACTACTAAATGCCAATACACATAATGATGAAGTAAATTGAAACTGTCAAAATAGTCTACTCAAAAGCTATCCCAAAATCCAAGAGTCAATGAGTCCTTGTACCTGTAAAGTCTCAGCCTGACTTGAGTATTATTAAAAATAATAAATGGGTCGGACTATATCTAAATAAAAAGGTGAGATACTAATATCATAACTTTATGACTTAAAATAATAAGTCATATTAAATATGCCGAACAAACAATGATAATAAGGCATATTAATTAAACAATGATAAAAAGGTGAGATACTAATATCAAACCAATAAATACAGATATCATAATTTTAACTTAACAATAACAAAATAAGTCATAAATAAAATATGCCTGAAATAAATACTCACATAGGCATATCGAACAAATCACCATTTCATAAATACATATCAAGTTTCAATAAACCATCATCTCAAAATATGGTGATAACCAATTCAAAATTCCTCACAGCCAAAAAGGATACAGAATATCCATACTAAAAATATCTGAAGAAATAATCATCAATAATGAAATAATAATAGTAGTCATCTATCAGTTTAATACAGTGACATGAAATCTACCAAAAGAGACCCGCTACATAGAAAGGAAGCCTACCGAAAGAGACTGCACATTAGGGACACCTCTCAAAGAAAAGATCAGCGATATACTTAATCTGTTCAATGCAAATTTACCTACCGAAAGAGGTAAACATAGTCTAACTGTATAAAACAATATAAACTGATAGGTTGTAGTATCTATAGACTACAATGCATGTAAAAATTCGCCTACCGAAAGAGACAACCATATTTACACCATAACCGATCTTCCGAAAGAGATCCGCCTATCCGAATCTAAAAATGTATCGATTCTCAGATCGATGAAAAATGAGTTATCTTCTGTCGGGGATCTATCGGTCTGAAATCCGAACACCCTAAGATAATACAACTCTAAGTGTTAATTACTGTCACTTCAGTAATCACAAGATTATAACTAACTGCCCATACTAGAAAGTAAATTCAAGTATTTACTAAAAGATATAAATTCCACTTAAACTCTATTTAACAAATTATAATAATAACCGAAAGAATTGTACGAAATGTCCCATAATAATCCAATAGTTCAATCGTTTATTAAAATTCTTTGTTCCATAGAAAAACACGAAATCCAATAGAATGAAAATCCTCATTCCGTAGAAGTAATATTTTATTTAGAATTTCTTCCTTTAGAAATCATTTTGAAAAAATGTATATTGACTATATTTAACAGATATAAAACCCTTCTTATTTAAATATGGTCTTAAAATAATATGCTTTTTTATATCAATTTAAATGATTTACTATTATATAATTACTTGAATTTCACAAATATTATCACAAAAGAATTTTATAGAATTTATGAAAGAAGTTTCCAATTATATACTATATTATATGATTTTATAAAAGTTTTTCTTCGATAATATATATATATATATATATATATATATATATATAATATGTAATTATTGTAAATTTCCTCAAATTCATAGAATATAAATCCTATGGTCTCAATATGTCAAAAGCATCAATATAAACTCAAGAAACCAAAACAGAACCAAAGCATTCAACACTGTAAATGCCTGAAACAGAACATGCTCCAGGTTCTCAGACCGGTCGACTAATAATGATTATCGGTTGACTGGTGCGACCTAGCGATCGGCCATTGCAAGTGCCTGGAGCATACTTTGCTCCAGGCATCGTCTCAATTGACGATTGTCATTGATTCTGGCTATTGTATTTTGATTTCAAGTATCTATATTACTACTGAAACAAGCCTACATACATCTCAAAGCAACTATACATCCAAACTTGCAAAAATTAGTTTACAGTGGTCATTTACAATAGCATACAAATTAGGTTTTAGAAGCAATAACAAGTAGTAAGGTTTTAAAGCAACAACAAGCAATGGTTATTGTAATTATTTCCAGATAATCAATTCAGAGACAACAGTTCTTAGACATAGGTAAGTGAGTACTATAACTCACCTTAATGATGCGAAGTAATCCACCATAGTCGTCGCTGGTCTGCTCCAACTCCATGCCAAACCCCCATACGACCGTCGCCTGAACATCATCAATTCTCAACATCGCTAGCTACTGCCATCAAGCTCCAGCCCAAACCCCGGTTCGCATTTGCACCTAGCGCCTTCATCCATGCAGTTCCTCTAGGCGCTATGCACGCGATCCCAAGTGGTGCCCCCACTTCCAGTCGTTGCCGACGTCGAGCCCTCCCAGCGTCGTGCGGCATCCGCCCATGTCCACGTCGCTGATATAATCGCGTATGAGCGCGATTTTTATTTTCCTATTGAATGTTTTCTCTCGTGAATGATAATTTAGGGATTTAGGGTATTATGGTTTCTACAGCAAAAGGATTGGGGGAGCGATCCATTTCATGGAGAGGTTTGTAGTTTTGAAATGGGCTTGGGATTGACAAGAATGAATAGACTTTTCATTTGTTATTAAGCTTGTTTCTTCTTTTATTTATCTCTAAACTCTTGAGAAAAATATAATTTTTTTCCTATCCTTAAATTGCAAATTAAGTTTCTACATTCACACATGAATAATTTTAACTTATTCATAAATAGATGGTATTCTACAAAATATATAACTCGACAACTGCACAATTTTATTTAATACAATATCATTTCAATCTATTTGATTATTCAGTGAACCGATATAAATAAATTTATTCACCTTTGTCAATTTCTCGATTTAATTTAAAGTGGTTTACACCTCATCCTACCAAATATATTTTTCCAACAACTTTACAGTTTCGTTCAATTCTATTTTATTATTCACAGTATTGATATAAGAATAAATTTATTCATCTTCGTCGATTAGTGATTTTACTATAAAACTTCTTTTCATCTATTCCAAGTATATAAAATTATTTACCCTTTAAACTATTTTATATTATTCAATCTTTCATTTAAATATTTAATATATTATCTAAAAATGAATTTATTAAGTATTTAAATTTTATTATAACAAAACTTTTATTAAATAGACTTTAAATGTTATAATAATTTGATTTCAAAATAATAATTATCAAAATCCATTTCAACCCCTTCTATTTAATTAAATTAATTTAATATTACAGCTTTTAAAATAGGGTTATTACACCATGTCATGGAATCATCATCATCGGGTCATAAGTCGTCGTCATAAAAAATCATCAGAAAAGTCATCGAAAAACTCAACTCAGAATTTCCTAGGTTCTGGCCCATAGCAGAGCCCGAGAATTCCTCGGTTTGGCAAACCGTGGCCCAAAGTCATGCCTAGGTAATTTCTGAAAAATGGCCAAAGCACGCCTAGGGGTCGATACCAATCCCTGACTTAACTCATTTTTCTCCTTCTAACACCAAGCAAACCCCTTATGACTCCAAGCACTACGAAAATAAATCCAAGCACCATTCGTCACCGAACCATGACCATACCCCATGGTTCTGTACCGACCATGCAAATAACTCCAAGCACCGTTCGTCACCAACCCAACACTTCAAATTTCTACGACTCCAAGCAAATGGAAAATTTCGTTAGGTCGGACCTAAGCAATTTACCACCGATCCATCAACACTGAGCCATCTTCTTTTACCCATAACTCGAGCATAAAAATTCCAAATGACTTGAAATTTGAACTGTAGTCTTATGAGGCCTTATCACCCCATATAGATTGAACGACGTTTGGTGAAAAATTCAGGGATCGGTACCGATCCCCAATCCCTGATCCATAGGCTCAGAACTCACCACCTATACACGCTTTGAATGCCCATATCTTGGCAATACGAACTCCAAGTGACCTGAAACTTGGTGTGCAACCTTATGAGGCCTTCCTTATTGCTCCAACATCGATCGCACCAAGTTTGGAATAAAATTCAAAGAAGATCACTGATCCCTAACTTCTTCCTATGCTAAGTCGTCATTCGATCAGCGTTTTCAACCATTCAAACATTAGGCAAACATTTATACATTATGTAAAAACCAAAACATCAGCCAAATATCCTAATATATCTATTTTAAAGAAATCTAGATCTATAGAGAAGGTTAAGGATTCATAAGAACACGTTTTTATAATCAAATCCAAACTGTCTAAATTTCACATATATGGTTAATTATGGTCTAAAACATTATTAGAGATTTTTATATAATTTTTAAAACATCATTTAGGGTGTATACTGACTTAATTAGCAAGTAATAGATCTAATTACTCATCTTAATCTAATACAAGACCAAAATCTCCAAATGAATAGTATAAGGCACGGAATCCAAGGCTCCTCCGTCGGTAAATCTCTAATCCCAAGTGTTAATCCTGCTAATCTCGTCTTAATGATGAAATTTGACTAATTAAAGTGGGTTTAAGGGTGTTTTTGGTCAATGGAGGTTTTTCACTATTTTTGGGAGTAGTGAAATGATGGGAATATGGTCCAATCCACCTTCACTTATCCTATTCCCGAAATGGATCTTGGTCCATGGCACTAATGAACTTAATTACCCACTTAAGCTGTTCAGAATCAAACAAAACTTTAAACAACTATAACTCTAAGCCGTGAGTATGATTTCTATTATGACCGCTCTATGGAAAGGGAAACCATCATTCAGATCTAATGGAAGTGGTTTCAAACCCCAACTCAACTTCTATCAAAAGTTATAGTCCATACAAGATTTTCAGGGTAAAAATGGTCACATAGAAATTTGCCAAAAATCATAGATGTGGAAAATGTCCCTAAGAGAGTCATTTTCCAAAAAAATGAATCATACAACTCATTTAAAAATAATATAAATATTATACGATCCTTTGATACTTCTCACACTTTTAGGAATTTTGTCCTCGAAATTCCAAACGAAATCAACAGGGTCATCATGCATGCCTAATAGCCATATACAAGTATAAGCGACCGTCATACATCAACCATGCATATATAGCAATCAAATGAGAAAAGGTGAACTTCCCAACCTATTTTAGCATGTAGGATACTATACTAGGGCATATACTTCACGATATCAGAAGTGAAAGTAAAAGCGATAAATAAGAACTCTAACCTAGTAAAGAGCTCTGGATATGCGGTCCTCATGCTCTCCTCGATCTCCCAAGTGCAATCATCTTCACTATCACTCTAGCGAACCTTTACTAACTTCACAGTTTTCTTCCTAAGTTGTTTCATATCGCGTCCGGCAACACAAATCAACACTTGTACAAATATGCTTCGGTTATGATTATTAATAAATAATTTATAATTACTAAATTTTATCTATAATCAATGATTGTTTTTATATATAATAATTTATTATTGTCAACTATTAATAATTAGTATATTTTAGTTAATATTTTTAATTATATTTAACTGTTAATAAATATAATTGATAATTAATAATTAATATTAAATTGTTACGATTAAATAATTAATAATTGATAATATATACATACTAATTGAAATATAGTACTAGTTAATAATTAATAATTACTATTAGTAACTGATAATATATACATCATAATTAACATTTAATATTTAATTACAATTAAGAAGTAATAAGTAATAATTAATGAATAATAGTTACAATTTAGAAGTAATACTTAATGTTTTTTAACTAATTTTTTTATAATTAACAACACTACAACAAATATAACCCTTTTAAAATGTTTATGTTTACAACATTTCAAATAAAAACGTTGTATATTAACACTCTTTAATAATATTTTTCCTTAAAATGTTGTGAACATTGATTTACAAAAAAAATTTAAATTGTCTTACTTATAATTTTTCAACAAGTATTTTTTCTGAAAAGTTGTAATAAATATATTTAATAAGTAACAACTCGTAATTAAAAATTAATAATTAAGAAGTAACGTTTATTATTAAATATTTACTATTAAATAATTAATAGTCCATAATTAATAACTAATAATAAGAAGTAATATTTAATGTTTAAAGGCTATTTTTCATAGTTAATAACCAATAATGTTTATTAAATAATTACTATTAAATAATTAATAATTAACAATTACTAATTAATAATAATTGTTAAATTATTACTATTAATAATTAATAATTAATATTGACTATTTAATAATTAATGATTAATGATTAAGAGACTGATATAATATTTACTATTCGGTAATTAATTTTTAATAATTAAGGATTAATAGTTAATCTTTTGTATTAAAAAAGTAATATTAATCATTTAGTAATTATAATTGATAATTATACTTAATGTTCAGTATTTCAAAAAATTTAAAGTTTTGAAATTTTCTAAATTAACTTTAAAAATATTCAAATATTTAAAAAAATTGAAATTTTATAAAATTCAAAAAAAAAAAATTAAATTTATAAAATATTCAAAATTTCAGCTTTGAAAATATTAAAAAAATTCAAAATTCGAAAATTATTAACATTAAATTATAAATTATTGCTTCCATGCGCATTTAGAGATTTTCTTTTGTAATTATCTCATGTACAAGTTTCTTTTGGTTCTAAACAATAAATAATGTTGCTTTAATCCCAAATTCTAAAAACTGGTCTTTAAACCATGCCCAATTTTCGTTCTCGCCTTACATTTTGCTCCCAAATTTTCATTTATCGCTAGATAATTTTAAAGTCCGCCTTAAAATAAATCCCCTTTTCATCTCCATGCTTAGCAATAATTCCTAAATCCAAGTAAAAAAAGGCTAATGATCGTGAAACTGATTAATGCCTTTAGAAAAGTCACCGCTTCACAAAATAAGTTGCTACATCTTCTTCTTAAAATCAAAAATCGTGCCGCCTGAAAATTTACACTGCTAAAAACTCACGTTGTCCAAAGATTGCTCCGCAAAAAAACCCGCTCCATCTAAATCTAGTTCATAGTTGTGACGTCGTTATTAGAGGTCTGCCGTTGAGTGATGCCATTCGCCGGTCTAAGTCAATAACTGTCATTGCAAATTCTATCATTGCTCACCATTGTTTCTGAAATCATAACGTTGTGGCTGGATCTGAAACCTTCATTGTTATTGCCATGTTGAAACCGCTCCTTAAATTTTAAAAGCCATCGCGTAGATTTGATTTCCTTTCATTTAACTTTGTTGAAGCTAGAAGATTAACGTAGTTGAAAACTTTATGAATCTGGATCTTGCTATGAAGTTTGCCGTACTATGTTGATGTGCTCGTGATGATTTGAGTGTGCATCTAGAAGTGCACTCAATATTGCTTCTACTGATATGGATTGCCAAACTTCTGATTGTGATGATGTTGCATGAATACTTGAAGATTGGTTTGAGTTAATATCTTGGTATCTAAATTTAATGATACCTAACGCCGAAGTTTGCAAAGAATGAATCATATCTTGCTTGTTGTATGGAAGATGTAGTCTGGTTGCTCTAGAGTTGTTGATCAATGGTTGTTTTAGACCGATTGTTGATTTATGTTTCTAGTCATAATGAAAAGTGTTACTGAAAGAAGGGTATGTGGTAGGATCGTATAATATGGAAGAGTGGAATGGTCTAGGTAGATATCAATAAGCAGTAAGTAAAGTAGACACCAAGACTTTATACTGGTTCGGACCTCTTGTCCTACGTCCAGTCCCTAAGCTCCTCTTAGGAATTCAACTAACCAACAACCCTCACTTAACCCGGAGGAATAGGTTTACAACTTACCCAAACAACCGAACGGGATTTCTTGCCTCAACTACCGAAGAGGACTTCAACTAGATACAAAGAGTATTTCTGACTTGTTGTGTTCTTGATAACACTAATGAGTCTAATTGAGTACAACTTTCCTATAATCTTATCCTCAAGAATATGAAATGTGTTTATGAAGATTTAGGAAATATAAATTGCAATGAATCAAAAGAGTATTTAAGATAAATCAGAGATTCAAACAATTGAAGTGGTTTGTGATTGCTTTTGAAAACTTAAGAAATCTGAAAATTTGATTAAGATAATAGAGAGATTAAAGTAATTAGAATTCGTGATTTGCAAAAGATAGAAACATGTATTTATAGGTGTAGAAGAGGTGTATCTATTCGCAAAAGATTCAGGCAAGAGATGCATCCATTACCATTGGAGAATGGTTGCAACTCTTGGGAAGAAGAAGGCGTCTTTTCATTAAAAATTCGCAGGTTCGAATTCAGTCGACTGAACAGGGAATTTCAGTCGACTGAAACTGTGCATGTTGTAATTCTGTAACAGGTTCAGTCGACTGGGAATACCTGTTCAGTCGACTGAACTATTAGTTTTTGCATAGTGAATGTTTTTCTAAAAAATGAAGTTATGAAACGTGTTTTTGTGCAAGCCTCTTAAGGATAGATTTTAACAATGAATCTAAACTAAGACCTATATTTAAATCATACTTATGGTATCTTTGGTCTTCATAGTTCTCCCTTTAGCTTTGCACATATCTCTTCCTTTTTGTTGAAGCACGTTGTCATTGATCAAAATATAGCGTATCAACATTCTCCCCCTTTTTGATTGATGACAATACTTATGTGTGTAATTATTTCCTCCCCCTGAATATATGCACTGTCTTTCCTACAAAACAAGGTTAGTAACATAGATTTCTCCCCCTTTGTCATCGACAAAAAGAAAGTAATAGTTGCAGAAGTATTTTATCAAGAAAAAGACAATCTTTGATATGCATAACTATAGTTTAAACAACGCAAAATGTAGCATAAAAGAAAGAAGGCTATTTATACAAGCCGTTGTAGTAGTGTTCGAAATAGAATAAAAAACAATCAAACCATAAGTGATCAATCTCTATCCCAATCATAGGCGCCTTCTCATTTGCCCTCTGGTTCACGAATCACGGGTCCACCGGTGGGTTGTCTAAATGCTCTTCCTCGTTGACCACCGCTATTTCCACTTGTGCTGCTGCTTGGATTTTCTTCGGATGACGTCCATGTGAAGGTTGGAGTCGGACGCTTGCCGCGGGAGGTTGAAGCAGAAGTGGAGCTTGTGCATGATATGGCATCCCATAATTTGTGGAAGAAACCTTTAATCCTATCAAGTTTATGATCCACCTTTTTGAGGCGATTATCAAGAATTTGTTGATTTCTTGATAGGATTCCTAATGATTGATTGGTAGTAAAATTTGGTTCAACGAGACGAATATCATCATCTTGATCGAAAGGTTCTTCTTGTTGGGGTTGAGGAGGTTGATGCGGTTCTTGATGTCTTGCTTCCCATTCGGCAAGAGATATGATGCGAGGAGGTCTAGCCGGGAGTTGCATAAGGCTTATAGTCCGATGGTTGATTTGGTGAACCATTGTATTTTCGGACTCTGGTAGTGACGTATCAACGTTGAGGAGTAGTCGCAAGATATACTCGCCAAAGTATATTGTTCTCATTTTGCCATTATTGAATGTAAGAAATTCATCAAGAATAAGTTGAACCCAATTAACTTGAATATTGCCCCAAATAGCATATAGTGCTCTATAATTGTTTGGGTATATAATTTCATATGAGCTTGTTCGAGGGGTGATGGTACGCATAAGAGCTTTGTGGAGAAGCCTGGCTCTTGGTCGTAAGGAAGTTGATTTGATATCGTGGATATTAATGTTATCGTCCAAAAATTGATGATTTATATTATCCCGAATATGAGGATTGAATTCAATTTCCTCAAGCTTACTTCCGAAGTTAGGATACCCTAGAATATGTGCAACGCGGTCTAATGAAAACCATACTTTTTTACCGCACACCATACTCCAAACACTATCGTTTGGATTTCTTGGAGTTTGGTGACCAAGATTAAGGTTGGCATAGAAGAGCTTTACCATAACATGATTGATTTCATGATCATTACGTTTAATATCTAAGAGCGATGTCAAACCTGATTGGTCGGTCAAGGCTTGAATGTTGTAAGCTTGAATACTCTGGAAATCGATGAATGAGTGTTAAAAAATCCTTGAATTCTTCATTTTATTCCACCTAGTGACTGCCACTCCATCATAAAGCCATTGCGCAATTTGAGCATCAATTGGCTCGGAGGAGGTTGAAGTGGAAGCTCTTGATCTTTTTGGTGGCATTTTTGCGAGAATTTTGTGGAGAATTTTTATTAAAATGAAGATTTGGGGGCTAGGGTTTTTAAGAGAAATGGTGAAGAGGAAGCTTTGGGTAAGATAATAAGTGAAAAGTAAAATAAATAACTGATGTTAAAAAAGGGAAAAGTAACCTGGGAAACGACGTTCAGTCGACTGAATAGTCTATTCAGTCGACTGAATTGGAGCCCGAAAATTTTATGGGTAAGATTCAGTCGATTGAACAAAGTTTTTAGTCGACTGGACTATTGACTGAAAGTTTCTGTGTTAAACTTAGTCGACTGTGCAGAGAATGTTAGTTGACTGACTATTGAATTATAGTTTTCTGTCTTATGTTCAGTCGACTCAGCAGTAAGATTCAGTCGACTGAACCTTTGGTGTTCTTCTTGAATTTTTAATGCGAATATTTTATTGAAAGAAATGATTACAATTGTACAAACATATTACAATATAACACATTATTTTGATCTTTTTAAAAAATCATTTCTTTGGAGAAGGACTAATGTTCTTCGGTGTTTTATTTCCTTCATTCGCCATATAGTTCCTGTCCCATGAATTTAGGCTATATTGAGGAGTTTTTGGCGATACCCAAGGATTTATCGGATCGATTGGTGTATGATATGATGAAGATGGATCAAACGAACTAACTGGTCGAGGTAGGGGCTCACTCACATCATTTTTCTTCGAGCTACAAAATCGTAAACCAATTTGCTCAAGAAAGCTTAAGCGTCTAGCAGTTACTTTTTGTTCAAAATATAATTCACGTTGAAGATCAATTTGCTGCTGTTGATAATGATGAATTTCATCAATTTTTCTTTTCGTATCAGGAGAGATAAATAGTCCACATTTGGCCTTCTTCGAATCCGGTGTATAGCCATTTGATAATTTTCCCATTTATAAACTGGCTCGTGTTTTGGTGTTGAAGTAGGAAGATGTGGTGTTGTAGGTGAGATATCGGTTGAGGAGGTTACGTTGATTGGAGAGTTTGATTTGTTGGAAGACATTTTTCTACAGAGTTTGAAATTTTTAGTTTTTGAAAAATCATATGTGCATGTATATATAGAATTAGTGGTTTAAAAATGTGTGGTATAGAGTTAATAGGGATTTAGAGCCAGAAATTATGTTATTGGTTCATATTTACTTTGAAATGAATGGTCTTAGGAGTAGATTAAGTTTTTAAACCTATAGTTAAGTGAACTAAATTTTTGTTTGACTTTTGTTTAGATGAAGTATATTTAAGTATTATATTTGCTATTAAATATCTTTGAAAGAAATTATTCCTAGTTCTCTTCGTAATTTTATAAACGAGTTTTCTAGTAATGGTTTAGTAAATATATCGGTAATTTGGTTTTCGGTAGAAATATGCTCTAAATTGATAATTCCTTTTTCGATATTGTCACGTAGAAAATGGTGACAAATATCAATATGTTTTGTACGAGAGTGATTTATTGGATTTTTAGACAAATTTATTATGCTTGTATTATCACAATATATTGTAGAATTTGTTAAATTTATATTAAAATCTTTAAGTGTTTGTTGCATATATATGACTTGGGTACAAGCAAGAGCAGCAGATATATATTCCGCTTCACAAGTTGAAAGTGAAACACAATTTCGATTCTTACTAAACCAAGATACAAGTGATTTTCCAATGAAATGGCATGTACCACTTGTAATTTTTCTATCAGTTCGAGATCCACCAAAATCAGCATCACTAAATGACACTAACTCGAATGGACAATCTTTTGGATAGAAAAGACCAAAGTCCTTAGTATTATTAAGATATCGCATAATTCGTTTTATGGCTCTTAAATGTGATTCTTTAGGATTAGCTTGAAAGCGTGCACATAAACATACACTCATCATTATGTCTAGTCTACTAGCGGTTAAGTATAGTAAAAAGCCTATCATACTTCTAAACAACTTTTGGTCTACACTTTTGCCATTTTCATCTCGATCGAGATGAGTTGTGGTACTCATAATAGTAGGTTTTCCAGAAGTGTTTTCCATTCCAAAACGTTTAATTATATTAGCACAATATTTTTCTTGGTTTAAGAAAATTCCATTCGTTAATTGTTTAATTTGTAATCCGAGAAAATAAGATAATTCTCCCATGTGTGACATTTCGAACTCCTTAGTCATTAGATTTGAAAATTCTTTACACAAGTTTTCATTAGTTGAACCAAATATAATGTCATCTACATATATTTGAATTATTAGAATGTCTTTAGTAGTGTTTTTAATGAATAGAGTTTGATCTACTTTTCCGATTTGAAATCCTGAATCTAGTAAATAGCTTTTAAATCTCTCATACCAAGCACGAGGTGCTTGTTTAAGACCATATAAGGCTTTCTTTAATTTATATACATGATCCGGATATTTTTCATGTATGAATAAAGGGGGTTGCTCTATGTACACATTTTCTTTTATAAAACCATTTAGAAAAGCACTTTTAGCATCCATTTGATAAAGTTTAAAATTGTGAAAACACGCGAAGGCTAATAGAATACGTATTGCTTCAAGTCTTGCAACGGGAGCAAATGTTTCTTCAAAGTCGATACCTTCCTCTTGATTATATCCTTGTGCTACTAGTCTAGCTTTATTCCTAGTTATATTTCCTTGTTCGTCTACTTTATTTTTGTAAACCCATTTTGTTCCTATAATAGATTGATTATTAGGATGGGGAACTAATTCCCAAACATCGTTGCATTCGAATTGATTTAATTCTTCTTGCATAGCAACAATCCAGTAGTCGTATGTTGATGCTTCTTTAGGATTTTTAGGTTCTAATATAGAAATAAAAGCAACATGTCCCATTTGGTTTAGTTGACTTCTAGTTTTAACTTGAGAATCAATTTCACCGATTATGTTTTGTACAGGGTGATCTCGTAAGATTCTAGGTGGAGATCTAAATTCGGTATTATTCATATTTTCAAGATTTGTATTGTCTGTATTTATTATAAATTCGTCATCATCTTTAATACTCAAGTTTTTATTAAAGTTTTCATCAAAAGATACATGTAAAGTTTCTTTGATTATATTTGTTCGTTTATTAAAAACTCGATATGCCTTACTTCGTTCTGAGTATCCTACAAAAATTCCTTCGTCAACTTTCGGATCAAATTTTCCTAGTTGGTCTTTTGTATTTAAAATAAAACATTTTGATACAAATATTTTAAAATAAGAGATATTTGGCTTTATATTGTTAAAAAGTTCATATGAAGTATTTTTAGTTAATGGTCTAATAGAAATACGATTTATTACATAACATGCAGCAGCTACGGCTTCTGCCCAAAAATGTTTTGGTAGAAGGCTTCCATTTAATAATGTTCTTGCACATTCTTGTAATGTTCTATTCTTTCTTTATACTACTCCATTTTGTTGAGGAGGTCTAGTAAATGAAAATTTATGATTTATTCCTTTCTTTTTACAGAAAGATTCAAAAGCTTCATTTTCGAATTCGCCACCATGATCACTTCGTATATTCTTAATTTTCAAATCTTTAGTGTTTTGAATTCTTTTGACAAATGTTTTAAAATGCTCAAATGTATCACTTTTATTTTTCATAAAAATAGTCCATGTATATCTTTAGAAATCATCAACTATTATAAATACATATCGATTATGATTAATGGATTGAACTTGTGTTGGTCCGAAAAGATCCATATGAAGTAATTCTAATGGTTGTAAAGTTGAAATATTTTTCTTAGATTTGAAAGATGATTTTGTTAATTTTCCTATTTGACAATCATCACAAAGATTTTTTATTTTAAAGTTTATCATAGGTAAACCTCTTACTAATTCATTTTTAGAAAGTTTTCTAATAGTTTTGAAATTAATATGACAAAATCTTTTGTGCCACAACCAAGGATCATTATCTTTGGCTAGTAAACACATATTTGTATTATGATTAATTTACATATTTAGAACATAAATATTCCTATCTCTATTTCCCTCAAAAACAAGATTTTGGTTTTGATCAAAAATACTACATTTATTTTCCGAAAAAGTTATTTTAAAACCTTTGTCACAAAGTTGACTTATTCTTAGTAGATTATGTTTTAGATTTTCAACTAACGAAACATTTGTAATAAAAGGTAAATTCGATGTACCATAATTGCTCACATCTCCTTTGCCAATGATATAGCCTTTTGAATTGTCTCCGAAGGTAACCGAGCCACCATCAAAGTATGTGATGTTTGTAAGCATATCTTTATCGTCGGTCATGTGTTTTGAGCAACCACTGTCTAGTATCCATTTCTTATTTTTGAGTGGGACCTGAAAATAAATACAAAATTATTGGTACCTACCTTTCAATAGGGTCCTAAAAGTTAGAACTTAGGAAACCAAACCCAATTTGGTTCAGTATCCTTTTTATAAATATAATTTTTATTATTATGAACACTATCCATAAATGCTTTAATATATTTATTCCTAATTAAAATATTGTTAGTCCTTGGAACCCAAATTTTAACTATCTTAGTTTCTTCTTTTGTTCTAATAGGTTCTCTTAATAACATTTGTTGTTTTGAATCAATATTCCTCTTAAAATTTGTATTTTTCTTTTTAGGAATTTTTGACTCCTTTTTATATCCTAATCCATGTTTATTTGAGGAGGATTGAGAATTTTCTAAAATCTTAGATAAATTTTCTCTTCCTTTGTTAAAATTAGAGACATTTTTAGTGATGTTATCTAATCTAGCTTGAAGACTATTATTTTCTAACTCAATTTGTCTAATCTTAGTTTTTAACTCATGATTTTCAGAAACAATTATATCATTCTTTGCCTTTTGAGTTTCAATTTCTTGACTTAAAAGTGATGATTGAGTTTCCGAAATTGAAAGAGACTCTTGAACTTTTTCAGGTTCTTCTAGAATTTTCTTTTCATCTTTTAACATATCTCTTTCAAATTCAGCTTTGTTTTGATTTTCACGAATTTCCTTGAGTTTCCTTTTAAGAGTTTTTATTGTGCTCAAAAGTTCAGTGTTTACATCAATTAAATCGTCGAAAGTTAAATTACTAACCTCAGATTCTTGAGCCATAAAGCATACATTCGCTTGTTCATTGTCGCTATCATTTTCACTTTCAGATGAAGATTAATCTGAATTGTCTCATGTTACAGAGAATGCCTTCTTTTTGAATTTTTCTTTCTTGTTTTTGTTATTGAGAGTTCTCTGATTCTCCTTCTTTTGCTCTGGACAATCTTTGTGCATGTGACCTTTCTTGTGACAGTTGAAACATTCTATATTCGAGGTGTTGGTTTGTTTAAGAAATTCTTTTTGAATCCATTTTTATTTCCTTTTCTATATCTTAAGAATTTCTTGAAATTTTTGGCTATAAATGCTAAATCCTCATCTTCAGATTCTGATTCTTCCTTTTCCGCATGAAAAGCTACATTCTTTCTTTCTTGTGCTTGATCTTTCTTGGCTTGCATATTTACTTCATATGACATAAGATTTCCAATTAATTCTTCTGGTTTCATTGTAGATAGATCATTTGCTTCTTCGATTGCTAAGACTTTTCTCTCCCATTCATTAGTGAGTGAATTTAGAACTTTAGATACAATATCAAAATCCGTGTATTTTTCTCCTAGTCCTATTAAGGCATGATGAATGTCTTGAAATCTCGAGTACATGTCATTGATGGATTCATTCTGTCGCATTCTAAAGTTTTGGAACTGGTTCTTTAGCATGGAGATCTTTGTTTGTTTGACATTTTTTGTGCCTTCATGTATGGTTTCAAGTGTATCCCATATCTGATGTGCAGTAGTACAAATGCTAACACGATTGAACTCATTTCTATCCAAAGTGCAAAATAGCATATTCATAGCTTTGGCATTTGCACTAGCTTCATTCTTCTGAGTTTGTGTCCATGTAGGGTAATCACTTGCGGGTACAACGAACTCTGCTTGAGTTGCATTCCAGGCTTCAAAGCTTGTTGCTTGCATATAAATCCTCATCCTTGTAGCCCAATAATTATTGTTTAGTCCATTGAATAGAGGGGGTCTTTGGGTAGATTGTCCTTCTGCAAATGTAGAGATATAGCCGGTTGTTGTCACTACACCAAACTGTCGATTTTGCCACACCCCGATGCGGCAATTTTACCACGGTCTAGAGCCGTGGTAATTTAACCATGGTTTTGGGCTGTTCTAAAATGATTTACCACGGTTATTGGCCGTGGCAATATTACCATGGCTCAAGACCGTTCTAAGTTATCAACCCCCTTGCCGTGTTATACGTACGTGGACCCATCTAAAAGTTCGAATGCCCGTATCGCTCTCCTCTCTCAAAAAATGACCCCATTTAAAATCTAACCCATGCCCTAATTTGAGTCGCCCTCCTCGATCGTTCTTCTAATCGATTTTCGCCTCACTCCTTGAATCGCCCTCGTTCTTCTCATCACATCGCCTGAATCCATTCTCACTCAAGTCGGTGTTCTCAAGATCGATGCTTTGCAAGGCGGCAGATTGGGACACAAAATTGTGATCTGGTTTGTTGTTTTATTGGTGAATTGAATGTTATTTTTATTTACAAATTGATATCCTTGGATCCTAGATTCAAATAGATTTGTACACGAGTGTGCCTGTTTGTTTCTCCTTGTGCGCATGTATTACTTCAAGTGCCATGCTCTGTGATAATGTGTTCATGTCTGTATGACCATTATAGAATCTCCCATGCGTAGGCGAGTGGCCTTGATTTATGCGTGAGCTCTTTATCTTCTCTACTGTGTAAGAAGTGAGTGTAATGTGCATCTTTATACATATAAGAACTGTGATTTTGTATAGGTGTTGCTATATTCAGGAAGGTGATAGTGAATATATATATATATATATATATATTCATATCAGACTGTAAATAGTTAATAGGTGGATGAGGGTATAGATTTTACAATACAGTGTGATGGTTTATGAAATTGCCTGACCTGGAAAAGTAAAAATGTCAGTTAGGTTAGGAAGAAAGTTTTGCGAAATATAATTTGCAACCGAAATCTATGTGTGTGTGTATATTACCATGTAAAAATTTATATATGTATAGTTATAAACTTATACGTATACAATAGATCAATAAGTGGAATTGTCATATAAAGATTATAAGTAGGTAAAGGGGATTAATATAATACTGAAGGAATTTTATTATCAGCAAATTGAAATCTATATTCATATTAAAATACAATAGACTTAATAAATATATAACTAAAAAAAGTCATCATACTTCTGGTATGTTTGTAATCATCAATCCCATTTTCTTTCATTAACATTATAGAAAGCAAAAACAGCTTTGCGTTGTATTCCATATTAGGCATGCCAGTTCAATAATCTTTTACCTACAACGATGGCAGCCATTATTTTGATATGCTTGGCGGTTGGCTCAGAAAAAAAATATAATAATAAATGCATATAAATAATATTACATAATTGATACTTCATAACAAATAAAGGATTGGTAGTCACAAACAAATTACAGAATAAAATATACCAAATAAACATGTTGAAAGTGTAAATTAATGGTCGATTTAGTAAGTTAGTGCCCATTTGTCAGTCAAAATCAAGAGAATGAATCTGCTTCTATCTGAACCACTTTATTTAAAGAAGCAAATCTCTAGGAGACAAATAAAAACTGCAATAGCATATACAACTTAGCATGGCTACACACACCTTTGGTGTATATCTCCTAGTCATCCACTCTACTCAGCTATTAGTGGTATTTTATTGTTAGATAATACTATCAGATGTAATTACATCAAATACCCCATTATTATTATCTAACCGTGTTTAATATGGTACTGCTCCTCTTTTACTTTCTTCATGTTGGCATTTGTTTATGGTTAATTTGCCTTTAGTATTTTTTACTTGTATTAATATGGTATCATGTTGCGCTTCCTAATTATGTAAAAGAAGTGACTAGTTGTAGCTGACTTTAGGGTAAAGTAGGATGATGCAAAGAATAACTGGCTGATGCTGTTTGTATGTGATGATAATTGAATGATGATGTTGTGATGATAATTGAACGATGGTGATACCAGGCTTAACACACATTCAAGCTCCCACCAGATAAGGTGCTTTAGAGAACAATACAAGTGCTAGGAGATTAAATTAGAATGTAAATTGCCTTTATAAATTGACTCATCGTCCATTTAGACGAAATGGATTGTTTGGATTTTTTTTCTAAAATAAATAATTAAGTTGCAATTATATTCTTTATTTTCGTGTTTCGACATTGATCGCACCGAGATATTTTCCATCTTCAACATTTGATAATTAGTTCTAATGAATATCAATATTATTGATAATTAGTGTTATCAATTTTATTTCTACATGATAGTATGTTGGATCAATTGGTGTAAGGTTGGGTGAAATGGAAATCTTGCTCCTGGTGTAGCAATTCATTTCTTTTCCTAAATTCATACTGATAAGGTACACTATGTGTATTTTCCATTGTCGTGTTTGGAGTCCTTGGGTTGAATAAAAGGCATGAATTTGATAATTTGCTTGACCTTCTACAATGACCTATTTTAAGCAGTACTCCATATGAAATTGAGCTTCTATTTTTCAGTTATTAGGCTATTTACTGAAATTATTTTCCATGCTATTTACAAAAACTGAAATGTTAATTAATGTAAGAAGATTTATAGCATGATGCCCTAAAAAGTATAAATTATACGGTACTTCCAATGTTAATTTGGAATGCTTTAAATGTCATGGACTATGGATGAGAATAAAAGAGTCTGGATGATTCAATTGTAAAGGAGGGATGTGTTAAATTTGGTCTTATGGTTCATCGCTCTAAAACCTTGAGTGGAAATAGAAGTGGAGATATGGCAATAATAAAGAAAACAGTATGAGATTCTGCTTTGCGATAAATGATACATATTACATTAGAAACATTAAAATTCTGTTTGGAGTATAGTTATTATATTTTTTGTTTCTTCTTACAAAAATATAATAATAAGGTCAACTTAGTCATACTTTTATACAAATTGTTAAATAGATTTTTTACTTGTATCTTTCAGCAGCATGTATATATCAATCAGGTTAGACTCTACTACACTGCCTTTGCTTTGGGATACATCTTGTCAGTTGTACATTTTTTCTACCATCATTCGTAGAAGATTTGCAATTTTACTTGCACAAAGATGACTATGTTCATAACATGTTTTCCTTGAACTGAACAAATGATGTGTTAGTCAGCTGAAACCTACGCTTGAGTTTGTTACATAGTCCTTTAGGATATTTATTGAAAAATTACTACATGAAGGGTGATAACTCCTTGTTAGTTGATTAAAAGAAATGTAGTTTGTTTGTTAACTCAGTATATAATGCCACAAAGCCATGATTGACACTACAGATTAGGTTTACTACAAATGTAATTACTCTATTTTTTTACTTATTGAAATTACTTTGGTCTACAACTTAAAAATGTTAATCTTATCATATGAGTTCTTATTGGATTGTTTACAGCTATCAAAAAAGTATTATTGTTTATTATGAAAATAGTTTCACTAACAACTTATCCAATTTATTGAGCTTTAAAGAAAAATTTCTAACTTTTATGATTTTGTTTTGAACTTTATTTCAGCAATTTCATTGCTATGATTATTCCAAACAAGCCTTGGTTGTGCATTAGGTAAACATCTACATTAGGTAAACAAGCTTTGGTTCTATAGTATAAAGTTGTTCAAGATTCTAATCACTTTTACTTGATAAACTGCAGGAAAGGAAGAAAACCGATTGGTCTGCTTTATGCTAGCATGGAAGTAAGAATATTTATTGTTAGTAAATACATCCAGAAAACTTCTTTATTGTAACAAGTACGTAGGCACGTCCGATGGACGTGTGCGTAGATAACCATGACCAAAGCTGGATTTGAGTTGTAAGTTGGATTGTTGCTACCATTATCTTCCATTTGTTCCTTCGCCCGTTTGCAGTTGTAGTGATGATAAATACAATTTGTATTATCTATAAGATAAGTTAGTGTGAAGAGACATCAATAGTAATAGACAGTGAAATTGTACATCATATATATTTTTAGTACTCATCATAACAAAACGATATGTAATAAGTTTGCACATATTAAAAGAGTTGTATTGAAAGGGCGGAAGTACAATGGTTGACTTGGATGAAGTACAATAGTTGACTTACAAAAGATGAAACAACTTCTTTTTTAATAATGTACTGTGTACTAAAATTGAAAATATATAGACAAACAGTAGTTGCATTAACCACATTCCAACTTGTCTCGCGTTTTCACTTGTCTTTATTAACGATCGCCTTCAATATTAAACAAAAATATGGAAAGCAGAACATAAGTTTGCCCATTTTTAAAGGAAGGATGAAAATTACAGTTGTTAATTTGAAAAAAAATACATAACTTTGCAGTAGTTACAATTAATTTAAATAGATTATGAAAGATTAAAAGTTAGAAAAAAGATGCATGCGGTAGCAGCGTCAGTGTGAAAGATCTGCAAGAAAAATCTCAATAGCCCTATATCATTATTTATAAGTGAAAATCATTACCCAGATGAACGACGTTTAGTGGGGATGTAACGTCATGGTAAAAATATGAAGCAATAAAGAGGCCAGTGATTTAACTGGGCATGATTTAGAGAAGTGATGATGACATTATGATTCTCGCCATAAAGATGTATTGATTTCGTTATTAGTTTTTTTATTAATCTCTCCATGTATGTTACTGTATCATACTCTATATGGTTAAGGGTATTTATCATTGTTTATTATTACTTTCTAAATACTTCACATCAAAATTTTCATATAATGTTCCGAAGTTTCCAAAATCAGCACTTGATTAAACAATACACTTTCATAGCTTTCCTCTTTAGTTTATACAGAAAAGTTACAGCTGAAAATCCACACAAATATCCAAAGGTGCAGAACAATACATTAAAGTATAATACCAAATTGATGATTTAGGTGTAGTATACAGAACAAAGTATTAGGTTCCACAATAGAATAAAATGTTCACCTACAAATAAGTGCACATCCGAGAACTTTTGTAAAATTTAATTTAGACTTTGCATCTTTTCATTTCAAAATGAAACGCCTACAGTTCCCCGCTCTCTAATTTCATGGTTGTAATCATTCATTTTCTTTACTCGAGTCTTCACCATCTTTTACCATTATTATGATCCTGTAAAAGCAAGTCATCAACAAATTTATTATAGCAAATGCAACAACCAACCCAGTTTCAAATATCCAAACTTAGCATACAAATAAACAGTAACCAATATTGAAACATTTACTGGTAAATATCAAAATTTGAATACCTGTTTCCATCTTCTAAAGTCTTAGCAAAGACAACAAAGTCATGTCCTATCTTGTATCGCATCATCCAAGTTTCCATGGCAACCAACTCTTAAAGCCCCAGCTTCGTTATCTCGATGGCCCGATGCTGTAAATATACACACACGTCTGTTTTGTTATTATTCCATAAACATCCAGAATTTGACATTTCAATTTGTATTCATTAATATAATAAGGTTTTTATTCAGAACAAATAAATAGTGTACAATAGTGCACAATTACAGGTATCACAACGTGAGTGGTACAGAAGAACGATGTGAGATCTTATATTTCATTTTTGTGAGCCTTGGTTTGGTCTTGACATCTACTTTTTTTTTATAATGGTAAAAACATAGATAAGGGCGGACAATATTAATAGTATTCCAAAAGTCTACCATAGCATTACAACCAAAAAGGCCATACCAGTATAAGAAACAACAGACCCTAAACACATGCACTTGTCCCTTGAAAACATACATCATGCTAACTCAGGGGCTGGCCAAAATGAAAACTTCATTCAATCCAACCAGCATCTCTATTTTGACGCTGAAATCCCCGCTGCTGCGAGCCTGGAACAAAGTTATACGAACCAGGGTCGGCATTATCAGCACGAGGTGGATAACCATTCGGGTTGGGCCTAACGCTCTCAGTGCCCGGTGCAAGATTATATGAGTTAGGCCTAACACTCTCAGTGCCCAGTGCAAGACTATATGGGTCGGGACTTATGTTATCACCGCCCATCCCAAAACCATATGAGCTAGGTCACACATTATGAACCGCTGGTGGTGCTGAACCATAAAAATAAGGGTCTGGACTCATTATGGCACTGGACCCTCTAGAAAGCCCAAAATTCCCAGCACTCCTAGGATGGTTCATCTCATCAAGTCTAGGAGCATATTTATCCGTTACAGAAATCCCCAGCGTTGAACTTGAAGAAGACAACCTATGCATAGTAGTGTGTGGTACATCCCTCCTTCCATAATCACCGACATTATTACCAATACTATTGTAGTTATAGCCACTGCTTCGGTTAATGTTACCATACCCAGAATATGTGTGTCCACGATCAATATCAGGTCTACCATAAGTGCTGCTATAAATGGAATCACTAGCTGGTGAAATTATACTGGTTGTATACTGCCTTCCATGTATGTTCTCCTCAACATAAGGATTCTGAAAGGATCCTTCGACTCTTGGAGCATCAAAGGTATTCCTACGATCTCTTTCTCTATCAAATGTATGAATTGGTTCGGTAGCTCTTGGGGTTATGAAGCTTTCCAAATTAGTCTGATACTTCGTTTCTCCTGTTTCTTCCTGGGATATGCTCATGTCCGAATCTTTGTCTTCCTTTGTGTTATCACCAATCTCTCTATGTTGTTTCCTTGATGACGATTCCAACTTTTTCCTTTCTGGTTTTTGCATCTCACTGCTACTTCGATGAGTAGGCGATCTTTTGTTGTAGTGGTCCTTGTTAAAGATTTTTTTACGTTCTCGTTTATCCGAATTATGATAATCTGGGGATCGACTTCTTTTCCTGATTCCTGAAGCAGTTTTACTTCTTTCATCCATTGCTTTATTTGTCTTACTTTCAGGGGATCGACTTCGTTTCTTGCTTTCTGATTCAGTTTTACTTTTTTCATCCATTGGTTTATTTGTCTTGCTTTCAGTTCTTTTGATGTCAGGTTTACGATTTTCTGTAGAGTGACTTTCCTTCTTTTTTTCTTCCCCAGTTATATTGTTGACATCTACTTGTTTTTACCTACAGCAACTATACGAAGTAAAAAAAATTATATCTAGGACAGTTGAAAACTATGAATGCTGCCAGTTGTATCATCAATACATTTATATACTAAACATGACCATTACAATATTCGCCTAAGATGCTAGTTTTCCTTTTTGTGTAAGATGAATATGGTGTAGATATAGAGTATAGTAAATGATGGTGTAGATATAGACTATAGTAAATGGAAGTAAATTAAGAAGCAGTATCATAGATTTTAGTAAGTTCATTCTACACAACATCTAACGTTCTGGTTCTATCTTCATTATAAATAGAATGGATGTATAGCCAAAGGCAAGAAGATAGAACTTAGACCCAGGGTAAGGACTTTGAAAAATATGCATGGATCTCTTCTGCAAAGCAAAACAATTTTACTGTGAAATCTTTCACAGGCAAAAAAGTATCACCTTACATATACCAAATATCTATACGTAATTTAATATAAGATCAATTAAATTGAGTGATTGTCGATGTCTAATAATTTGTTCCTAATACTCCCAAATTCATAGTCTAAAAAAATTGTTGCTGTTTTAACCGTAATAACTGGCAATATATATCATATATTCTAAATGGCTCGTGTGCATGAATTTGTAGAGAAAAAAGAACGTATACGTCAAAAAATTATATGTATGACATTCAAATTAAAATTATTTTCCTACAGGTATTTATGACAGATGGCAATTATCATAGATATGCATATGTTGAAACTACCATTGTGCATACAACATTGCTAGGTTTATTGAATCAAAACACTACCATAAATAAAAATTAGTTCTAATAATAACGCAAGTTATCATTCTAATGCAAATTAATGCCCTATTGTTGGAAAATTAAGTTCAATGCGATGATTTTTGCTGGCAAAAGATGAGCTGAACAACCTGCAAGTTGCACATAATTGATTTAAAAGAATAAATGCTCAATGAGATAATCATAAGAAAAATAATGTGCAAGACAAACTAAAATTTATAGGAAAAATATTTTCAAATAATAGAAACTAAATTTTTTATACTGAAATCAAATATCACAAAGAAGTAAGAAAATCTTCTAATATGCGTCAATATTAATGGGTTTTAGTAGTAAATGATTTTTTTCTAATTCATCTATTGCATGGTTCCTACCAGGGCGTAATTTAGAAATAGGATGAAAATAGAAAGTTGATCCCAAATGCATGATATACTAAGACTTAAAAAGATATTTAATATTTCAAACATACATAGTAATGAAAAACCATATATAGTATTCAAAACACCTATCGAAAAAAGATGGGTGAATTTGAAGGAAAAAAGATCTCATTTAAAATACATATCTATTTGGAAAGTAACATAGAATGGAAATAACCTAAAATTGAATCAATTTACCCAATAAAATAACAATCTACCTATTGCAAGATTTTTTAATTTCAAATGGACTGTAATAAAAAAAATAGCCTGTACATATTTGCAACAGATCCGATATGGAAACTGTCATAACTAAGCATATATTAAATCCAGCCATGTATTTATCTATATAACAATGTTTCCGACCAATTTAAGCAACAAACTATGACAACGTAAAAGGAATTTTTATTGTGTAGTTAAAGTTACCCTATTCACCTACATTACAACCTTATTCTTGGATGATATCTCATTTCATCAATACTTTAATTAGGTGGTGTATGAACTTCTAGTAGGAAAAGATGAGTTGAAAAGCATATGGATTATAAATAATTAATTTACCAAAATGAACATCAATTACAAAAGTAAGAGATGTATAACACACTTCTATTTTCTAGCTTTAGAAGTAAATGAAAATATTTTAAAATCCATCCACCGCATATGTCCCACCATAATTAGTTATTACTAATTTAGAAGTTAAATGAGACCAAAACCTTGAGATAATCCCAAATATTTTCCTCTAGACATTGAATCTTCTATAAAAGTTGAAAGAAACTGAAACTATATTGGGATAATTGTAGAAAAATATAGATGCTAAAACTGCATATTATAAGAGAGAAAAAAGGTATTAGTATGTTAGTTATAATTTATGATTGCACAATTACCATTATATCATTTACATGCATATTTTGGTAGCATGTCTGAACGGAGCTTGTAAATTTGAAAATAAAACCTAAATATGACATCACCAAGGACATTGTAAAGAATAGGTATAACAATGGATTGGGGGTATAAGCCAGTTATAATACTATGTTCAAAGTCGAACATAGTAACTTTATTAAGTTTCCATTTTCAAGTAACTGTTCATAAAACATTGGATCTGTAACGGCCGCTGCCCAAAATTGTGCATATGATACTTTTCATCATCCTAAATTCATAAAGCACCCAAATTCCAAAAAAATACAACTATGGATATAAAGAATAAATGCTATGTCCAGAAATTCAAAAAACTCACTCTTCCTGTGTTGCAAAACAAAATGGAGTAGCGGAAATGACCCAAAACCAAAAGGTTGTTCCTCCCGCCATGGTAGTGCTCCCAAAAGCTAGGAATATAAAAAATAACAAAAGGAGCTAATGTAGAATTAGGAAATAGTTTCAGACTTAGAAATACAACACCCAAATTCCCAAAATACGAATTGTAGATTCGAGCAACTGTATATATTTTTTAGCACAACATGGATGAAATATACAGTTGCTTGAATCTACAATTCATATTTTGTTATTTTCAGCAACAAATACACCATTTGACAAAATTTTATGTTCTTACTGATATTAATATTTAAATGAATACTCACCAACTATAAACAACTGACTTTGAGTCCATATGGCCAAGTATACTACAGATTACCTGCAATGGAAACTTGCTGTCAATACAAAATGATTTTGTTAAGATTTCAGTAATATAACATTTGTCAAATAAATTAGCAAATCGTATGAACGTATGATTGAAACCTATTAAATATCGGATCAGTGTAGATACACTGAACCATCGAATTAAAGTTAATACTGTGGTCAATGGTTAATCTTCGTTGCTGATGCACAGATGATGAAAGTGATTTAACACATGAATCGTCGATTTAGTACATGAATTGTCAAGGGATTGAGATAGTACTTCTAATTTGATCTAGTTAAAGAAAACCTATGAATAATTACCTGTGACTGATCAGATCGATGGTGATAGATTTTTTATCGTTGCTGCTGCTGTAGACATGTGAGGAGATCGATTTAGATTGATTACTTAGCATAGAGACAGAAGGAGATCGGTTTAATTTTTTAGGGAACGGGGAAGGAGAATTAGAGTTGTTTAGTATTGGAAAGACGCAGGAAAATGCAAATCTGAGATAAATCGTGAAGTGGGATATTGGATTTAGGAGTACTGTGAAGTTGGATTTAGGAGTACGGTGAAGTCTTTGGATCTGAAAAGAATGGCCCGTGTTGGTGGAAGAAAGGGAAGAAGGGGAATTTTGTGAGAGGCGGTTGAATCGGAGGAGGTTTTGGAAAGGGAGGTTGACAAATTGGGGAAAAAGGTGTTGGCAGGAGAAAATGCTGAGAGCGGTAAGAAAGAAGAGGAAAGTGGGGGAGACTAATGGCTGAAATTTAGGGGGCAGAGAACATGGATAGGAGAAAGGACACTTATGTCCTCTACCCTCTTTTTTATTTAATTGTTTCACATCAATTTGAATGGACTGTTTGGGAAGTTCAAAAAAGCTTCACCACATTAAAGTATTTGTATTATTAGTAGAGATAGAGTGTGCAAACCAGGCAATGAAGTAAGAATATTTGTTGTCAGGAAATTATGAACGCGGATGTGAAACAACTTTGAAGTGGTCTGTATTGTAAACTGATTAATTCTAGCTGAATTCTGAGCATGTATTGTTATATACAATATTGCATTATATAATATGTAGTTTGCTACTTAATTCCGAGCATGTATTGTATAATATGTAGTTTGCCACTTAATTGTATTATTGTTATACTTGTGCTCAGTATTGGTCTGTAATTTGAATTGAGTTTGAACATTACAGTTAAAACTAGAGCTATTTACAGGCCGTCTTATAGTATTATTTAGCGACGGCTTAGAGTCGTGGCTAATTATAAATCAGCTATGGTTCATAGCCATGGCTAGTATATTTGTGCAATTTTTTCAGCAGAAATTTGCCACGATCTTGAGCCGTGACAAAATATAAATTTGCCATGGTTCAAAGCCGTGGCTAATTAATATTTTGCCACGGCCCAAGACCGTGGCAAATTTTCTACCACTCCTTATTTTGCCACGGCCCAAAACCGTGGCAAAGTTAATTAGCCACGGCCTAAAACCATGGCGAAATTGCATTTCTGGTGTAGTGTGTGCTTGTGCTTTTGTTATTTTCCATATTATCAATATGTCAAATAACGGTGTTATTGTTATAGGACGGCCTTGCACTGATACCAATTGAAAGAAGGGCATGTGGTAGGATCGTATAATATGGAATAGTGGAATGGTCTAGGTAGATAGCAATAAGCAGTAAGTAAAGTAGACACCAAGACTTTATACTGGTTCGGACCTCTTGTCCTACGTCTAGTCCCTAAGCTCCTCTTAGAAATTCAACTAACCAACAACCCTCACTTAACCCGGAGGAATAGGTTTACAACTTACCCGAACAACCGAACGGGATTTCTTCCCTCAACTACCGAAGAGGACTTCAACTAGATACAAAGAGTATTTCTGACTTGTTGTGTTCTTGATAACACTAATGAGTCTAATTGAGTACAACTTTCCTATAATCTTATCCTTAAGAATATGAAATGTGTTTATGAAGATTTAGGAAATATAAATTGCAATGAATCAAAAGAGTATTTAAAATAAATCAGAGATTCAAGCAATTGAAGTGGTTTGTGATTGCTTTTGAAAACTTAAGAAATCTAAAAATTTGATTAAGGTAATAGAGAGATTAAAGCAATTAGAATTCGTGATTTGCAAATGATAGAAACATGTATTCATAGGTGTAGAAGAGGTGTATCTATTTGCAAAAGATTCAGGCAAGAGATGCATCCATTACCATTGGAGAATGGTTGCAACTCTTAGGAAGAAGAAGGTGTCTTTTCATTAAAAATTCGCAGGTTCGAATTCAGTCGACTAAACAGGGAATTTCAGTCGACTGAAACTGTGCATGTTGTAATTCTATAACAGGTTCAGTCGACTGGGAATACCTGTTTAGTCGACTGAACTATTAGTTTTTGCACAGTGAATGTTTTTCTAAAAAATGAAGTTATGAAACGTGTTTTTGTGCAAGCCTCTTGAGGATAGATTTTAACAATGAATCTAAACTAAGACGTATATTTAAATCATACTTATGGTATCTTTGGTCTTCATAGTTCTCCCTTTAGCTTTGCACATATCTCTTCCTTTTTGTTGAAGCACATTGTCATTGATCAAAATATAGCGTATCAACAGTTACAGTTGGTTTAGCAATGTTCTGATTGATATGTAAAAGTGTGCTATGGATTGTGTAATATGGATATACAATGACACAGAGTATAGTGATGATAGTTATACAGTAAATAATGCAGAATATAAAAGCAGTATAGTAAAATGACACCAGAGATTTTTATACTGGTTCGGAGCACCGTCCTACGTCCAGTCCCAGACTCCTTCTGGAATTTCACTAAAACAACAACCCTCACTTAACCCGGAGGAACGGGTCTATACACCCCTGAGCAGCCGAACAGGGACCTAAGCAGCAGAACGGGATTTCGCCTCAACAGCCGAAGAGGACTTCACTCGCCTGAGCAGCAGAACAGGACTTCAACAAATACAGAAAATAGTTTTGACTTTTGTGTGTTCTGATAACACGGATTTGTCACTTGTAGTACACCCTTCCTATAATCTTCTCCTTGAGTATAAATATATATACTTGAAGTATATGAAGAATAGAAAGGTATAGTATTCCTTTAATGCAGAATAATTGAAAGTATGATAGCAAATAGATTCCAAAGAATTAGATCAGAGAGATAAGAATATTCGATTGTGATTAAGTGATTTGGAATCAAGTTGGAGTTTGTATTTATAAAGGTTAGAAAGCAGCGACTGTTGGTGAAGAGTTTCGATTGAAGTGTTGCATCCAAATCTTTTCGTTAGAGGTTTGCAACTCTTCACAAAAAGTCGTGTCTTTTCGAAAAGTGGTTGTTATAGAAATTTAGTCAACTGATCCTTTGGGTCAGTCAACTGAATATTCAAAATAATATTTAAATTTAAATTCGTACATCTATGTACCTATGCATGTTGCACAAAATTTCCAGTGTTAGTCGACTGGACCTCTGGGTCAGTCGACTGACTTGGTTAAATTTGTGCAATCTGCACATTTTACATAGGTATATTAATTTCTATAACTTTAAAACACTTTTATAATTTAATTATATGCTTATATATGTAAAAATATTTGGGAAATAGAATGATAAATATATAAGCTAATATATACGTAACCGAGGAGAGATTTTAACAATATTGACCAAAGACTTAAAAAAACAAAATAATATAGTTGATGCACTGGTTTCAAAGTCTCGTCTCCTTGTCTTTTTTTGTCGTAGCAGTCGTCAAATCTGTATGTCGTAGTGATAGCTTCGTGTCATGAACCAAAACCAAGTCTCAACATTCTTTCCCTTTCTGATTGATGACAACCTGTAAATAGATATAGATTTCGACTGTATATATATATAACATAAATACTTACTCCCCCTGAATTTTTGACGCTCTATATCCTGCATTCTTATCGTTAGCAATAATATTTCTCCCCCTTTGTCATCGACAAAAAGGAATAAGTAATATGAAGTCAAAATGTAAAAGATATTACGGGAGAAAAGAACAATCATTCATACATTAAACTTCCATAATCAAGAGTGTTTGAAATAAATAAAACAGAGTGGCCATTTAGTACAAGCCATACGAAATAAAAACTAATGTTTTAATAAAAAGAAAAGCATCTTAAGCCATTACTAAACCATTTTTGAAGTGATTTTTGAGATAAATGGAAATTTCAAATTATTATTATATAGTATTTTAAAATTATTGTTCTAATATAAAATCTATTTATTTCCTATAATAAACGAATTTCAAATATTGGTTTTATTAATATTTTTGGGGAAAAAAAGTCTTAGAAGATTCTTTTCTCTAGTAAACTATAATATATAAAACATACATTTTTACACTATTCGAGCGTATGAGAAAGAGAATTAAACGATTTAGTTGGTTGCTTACCCCTACCACTATGTGATGTCTGACCACCACTATCACCTTCATCTCCATCATCGTCACTACTACTTGCTTGATCGTCGTCAGAAGAAGACCAAGTGAAGACAGGTTGTTTACCCGGATCGCCTAAAGTAGCCGTGGAAGTCCCGGAAGAACATGAGATAGCTTGCCATAATTTCGTAAAAATCCTTTGACCTTATCAAGCTTCTTGTCAACTTTGGTGATATTGGATTGAAGAATTTGTTGATTACGACAAATTATAGAAATCGATTCAAATGGTTGAAGACCCGGATTCGGAATCAAAATTTCTTCTTGTTGATGACGAGTTGATCTTTGACGAGATGGGGCTTGAGATGGTTCACCTTCTTGATGTTGTGGTTGGTCGTGAGATAATTGCCGTTGAGTCCATTCTTCGAAAGATATGATGGGTGGTGGTCGAGCAACGGGTAGTTTCATTAACGCCAAAGTGCGAGAATTTAAACATCCAACGGTAGAAATTGGCGAATCCGATCTGGAATGTCACAAGCTTTTAGAAGTCGCATAATATATTCACCGTAGTAGATTACATTCATTCTACTGTTGTTGAAGCTTAAAAATTCGTCAAGAATTAAACGGAGCCAGTTGACTTTAATGTTTCTGAAAACAACATATAAAGATTTAAAGTTACGTTCGTAGACAAGTTCATAACTCCCGATTCTTGGAGTTATGGTTTTCATTAGAGCGCGATGAATAATTCTTGCTTTTGGTCGTAGAGACATGGATTTGAGTTGATGCATGTCGTCTTCTAAAAACAAATGACTTACATTGTCACGAACAACCAAGTCACAATCAATATTAGCCAATTCCATACCATCATAACTCCCGGTGAGTCTTGCATTCGTCTCCACCTCCTAATCGCGGTGTCATCAAATAGCCATCTTTGGATTTGCTCGTTTGACGGAGGTTGAGATGATGAAGAAGCTTGTCCCTTTCGTTTAGGAGCCATTAATTTGAATTTTTGGTGAATAAAAATGGAGTTTTTGAAAGGTTAGGGTTTTGGAAAACTTTGAAATCTGAAATGGTAATGGTGAAAGAAGGTAAAGTAGAGGATAAAAGAAGGAAAGTGGATGGGTAAAAGTAATATAGTAACTCAGAGCTATGGTTCAGTCGACTGGCTCAGTGCGTCAGTCGACTGAAGCTGAAGGTCGAATTTTTTTGCCTTACTAGTCTAGTCGACTGAGGCTCTAAGACAGTCGACTAGCCGTGCTTATAAAAAAATTTTGGTTTCTGTGTCAGTCGACTAACCACCTGGTCCATTCGACTGACTTGGATCAATTTTTATAGTGAATTTATCTGTTGTAAATTTATATATAATTTTTATATATATTAACGTTGTGACTTTATTTACGAATATTATATTTAGTGTACATATTGATGAATGAAACAAAAATATATTATTCCAAGAACAAAAACATACATACGTATTAGAATTATTCGAAAATAGAACAAGAGATAACGACAACTATGTTTATTTCGAGGGGCTAGGCGTCTTGTAGCCCTTCAGTTGCTTGCGACGAGCATTCGATTCTTCATTGCAATCCCAAGAATTCGGTGAGAACTGTGGTCGCGGTGGGGATGAAGTCGAAGGTCGTCTAATAGGCGAAACAACATGTTCGTCTATCGGATGTGACGATGCCCCGCAGAACTTCATAGTAATATGTTCGATGATTCCTAATCGTCTGGAGTTAATCTTTTGTTCGTAGTACATTTCACGCTGTAGCATTAATGATTCTTGTTGATAATGGTGCAGGTCATCTATCTTTTGCTTAGTATTTGGAGAAATGTCAATCGTCTTCTTTTGTAACGCTCCACCTCTATGCTCACAATAACAAAGAGTATCAAAAGTAAATACTGTCTGTTATTACGAAGAATAAGGCTGGATAGGAGCAGCCATCCATAGTTAGGCCTTACACTAGTATTGGTTATCTGGAAAGGAGTGGTATATTTTTTTTCATCTCTTTGTTTATTTACTCCCATCGACATATTCAATTCCAGTATAAAACAAACTACGATGGTTCATAATAGTTCAGGACGACATATGTAATAAGAACACAGATAATATAAAATCTTATATATAACTGAAGTCAGTTACTATACATGTGATACGACTACAATTGTCGACACTGGAAGTTACATACACAAGTACATTATTATAAATAATATACATGAATACATGTCATCCTATAAAATAACACAGACTACTCCAAAAGATATGAAGAGACTTCATAGCTCAAGCAGCATCCCAAAGTGAGATATCAACAACCTGTAATAACTCGGTCTGACCCGAGTATTAATTCAAAAGAAAATAATACGTGGATCGGTCTAATTCAAACTCAGTAATTAATGCATGGAAGCAATAATAATTAAATAACAATTAGACGACAATCACAATAAATCCCGCATATCCAATCCTCTAATAAGAAAATCAGATAACGGTAAATATAACGTGTAACAACATTTAAACAGCGAATCAGCAAAGCCAAATCATCAACAAAGGTAAATAGAAGGATTATCAATGAAGATAATTAGAAAACAGCGGAAATAGTACAAATAGCGAATTCAAAAATCTGATTATCAATAAAGATAAATAGAAGAATTATCGATGAAGATAATTAGAAACAACAGAGTTACATAAACAACAATAACAGCAAAATCTGATTATCAAATAAATAATTAGAAACAACATAATCTAATTATCTAATAAGTAATTAGATAACAACAAAATAATCAAATTAAACCAAATCGAAATACGATTTCAAAATATATTGAATCGGCCACACGAAACAATTCAAGCAATTGAAATTATCAAATAAAGCGTCAATTCTGATTGGCTGCAGTGCACGCTCATGTGCACTGCCTCGCCACTGCAGAATATGACGTCATCACTACTCCAAATATTTAAACTAAACTCAATCACACAACTAAGTGCGTATAGTTCAGTAAGCGCGTTGCGGCAATCAACGCTACAAAACACACGCATACATAGCTATATACATATACATATAAATATGTATATATATATACCAACTATATATATATGTGTACCCAATCAGTTAATAATTCAAATCAAAACACATGCATGCATAGCTATATACATATACATATAAATATGTACATATATATATACCAACTATATATAAGTGTGTACCCAATCAATTAATAATTCGAATCAAAACACACGCATACATAACTATATACATATACATATAAATATGTGTGTATATATATATATACACCAACTATATATAAGTGTGTACAATCATTACTTTATAAATTAAAGTAGCAGCTTATAAAAGTGCAATATGTATAAAGCCAGTGCAACTCCAGCCTCGACCAAAGTTCAAGTCATACACATGAAAACAGAGACCAGGCAGCAACCAAAGTCAACATGACTGCATCAAGAAACCAAAACCAGGTAGTGACAATATGGGGTGCATCAATGATTACATGACGGCAGCAAAACTCAAACCAGCAAAAACAGGTCAGGGAAGCAAACAAGTGCACATATATACACATGAATCATAGCAGTGTACAAAAGCAAGTGCACCAGTACAAAACAAAGTGAACATGCAATCAACCACCACTGACTCAATTCAAATGCAACCAGACAAATATTTCAAAGTGCAGTGAAACCAGAAACAACTACAAGCAACATATAACTGATTGCACATATACATGGAGTAATGCAAACTCAAGTGAAGATAGTGCACATATAATGAACTCGAATACAAGTCAGTTAACATCAAATAATCAACATGACTAAAGTGCATATGAACACAGTTTCAAATCAAGACAGTGAACTACATGATGAGCAAATATAACAAGTGCACCAACATTTACAGCATACAAGTCAAAGTCAAGCAATGTCAAAGACATAGCAACGCAAAACTTCCAGGTGAATACAAGCACCATGTAGCAGTCCCAAAAGAATGATATACAGCAAGTTTCGCAAATCATGGATGAACAGTTACATCCCAAAAATATCAAGAGCCGAAGCCAACAGAGAATTCAAGGCAATAGTTAAAATGTAGAAGTCAATTCTCAAAGCTTTTAACAAAGTCAATGTTATGTTTCACATCAAGTCAGAGCCGTGGCGACTAAGGCCAAAAACGAGCAAGCTCAAATTTTTAACAAAAGCAAATTGTCTGAAGTCGAGAGAAAAGAACGGAACCATAATCAAAGCAGCAGTGACCAAGAAATCGAACGATTAGAAATCAAAGTCATGATAACCAAGCAAGCTCATAAAGCCGTGGTTATCAAAAAATCAACAAATATACGGAATTGAACAAGTCAGTGCAAATCATAAACATCCAAGCAAAATCGTACAGCCGAGAAGAATTCAAACAATTATCATATGAACAAAAAAAATAGGAAATCAAACCCTATATAAACAAGTAACATCATTGGCAGTTCGATCATTGAGTTCAAGCAAGCTAAAAGAACAAATCACATACCTCGAACTCGATCAATTTCAAAGAGTCGTGAGCAAATTAGTGAAACATGTGATCGACAAAGCAAACGACGTAATAAATCATTCATTCGATCGAGCAACTAAAGTCGGTCTCTTCGAAATTACAAAAGCCATAATTTCAGAGCAAAGAGGAACAAGAACGAGTAGCCCATTTTTTTCGTTGTTTTGTTTTGGGCTTGCGAAGAGGAAAATGAATGGAGGAGGAGGAAACGGGTATATTCCTTTGATAACAACACAGCACCAAGAAAAACGTGGGCCAAGATTTTATTTAAAGCCCACATAACCCTCAACAAATTTTTAAAAGAATCTCAACCCGAACAAAAAAACTCCCAATAATAAATAGCTAGCAAATTTTATCGCCTAATGACGATAATTAACTGGTGCAAAACCCTAGGTCGTTACATCTTTGCTTTCTTTCGATCAGGAGTATATCCGGTATGGTAGGCAGACGATGGTGAAGTTTTATGAACCGGAGTTTCAGACGATGGTGAAATTTTATGAACCAGAGTCTTTGGTGAATTGCTTGAGCCAAGAATTTCGATAGAATCATGGATAAAGAGGTTGACATCTTGAAAAATAGTTTTTTATAAAAGCTTTACTTTAGTTTGAGAGGAAAACGAATGAAGACTTTACTTAAGTTTGATTGTATAAAGAAAATGGAGTCTATTTATAGCCTAAGTCTAGAGAAAAAATAGGTAAAATTAAGTGGTCTGAATTGATTTTAGCCAAGAATTAGGGTAGTACGTCAGTTTTTCTATTGTCTGTTTTATTTTATGTAATTTAACGTTTATAAAAATAGTAATGTATATTTATAAAGTTAAACGTTACACATATGTTTTAGAATATATTGATGTCACCATATAATAAAATCCCTATACTAGACTGTAACAGGAAAAATCAATAGCTCAAGTGGTTAAGACACTTTGGTTATTCATGGTAGGTCAAGAGTTCGAGTCTCAGCATCGTCAGAATTTTGATTTTTTGGAAAAAAAATTATTTTTGAGGTTTAGTCAAAAAAATTTGTATTTTATTTATATATCTTTAATTGACATTGTACCAAGTTCACGACGTAATTTTATAAACGTATTTTCTAACAATGGTTTAGTAAAAATATCGGCTAATTGATTTTCTGATGGTACGTAGTCTAGATTTATCACTTCTTTTTCTATATTATCACGTAAAAAATGATGTCTAATATCTATATGTTTAGTTCTTGAGTGGTTTATTGGATTTTTGGATAGATTTATTGCACTAGAATTATCGCAGTAAATTGTTGATTTTGATAGATTGATTCCGAAATCTTTAAGTGTATGTTGCATATAAATTACTTGTGTGCAAGCTAGTGCCGCAGAAATATATTCTGCTTCACAAGTTGATAGTGAGACACAGTTTTATTTCTTGCTAAACCATGATATTAAAGAATTACCAATGAAGTGACACGTACCGCTTGTACTTTTTCTATTTGTTCATGATCTTACGAAATCAGCATCGTTGTATGATACTAACTCGAATGAGCACTCTTTCGTATAGAAAAGTCCGAAATTTGTAGTTTTACTAAGATAGCACAGTATACGTTTTACGGCACGTAAATGTGATTCTTTTGGGTCAGCTTGAAATCGTGCACATAAACATACACTCATCATCATACCTGGTCTACTTGCTGTTAGATTAAGTAGTGATCCTATCATACTATGATATAATTTTTGGTCTACACTTTTTCCATTTTCATCTTCATCAAGATGTGTTGTTGTGCTCGTAGGTGTTGGTTTGGCAGAAGTGTTTTCCATTCCAAAACGTTTAATAAGATTATTACAGTATTTTTCTTGATTAATAAATATTCCATTTGAAACTTGTTTTATTTGAAGTCCTAGAAAATATGATAATTCTCCCATATAGGACATTTCAAATTCTCTAGTCATTATTTCAAAAAATTCATTGCATAATTCATTATTAGTTGAGCCAAATATGATGTTGTCGACATATATTTGAATTGTTAATATATCATTTTTAGAATGTTTTATAAATAAAGTTTGATCTACTTTTCCTATTTCGAATCCTGAGTCAATTAGATAGCTTTTAAGGCGTTCATACCAAGCACGTGGTGCTTGCTTTAAACCATATAAAGCTTTCTTAAGTTTATATACATGATCTGGGTATTTTTCATGAATAAACAAGGGAGGTTGTTCAACATAAACGTTTTCTTTAATATAGCCATTTAAAAAAGCATTTTTAACATCCATTTGATAGAGTTTAAAATTATTAAAACATGTGTATGCCAATAAGATACATATTGCTTTTAGTCTAGCGACTGGAGCAAACGTTTCTTCGTAGTCTATTCTTTCTTCTTGGTTATATCCTTGTGCTACTAGTCTCTCTTTGTTTCTAGTTATATTTCCTAATTCGTCGGCTTTATTTTTATAAACCCATTTAGTTCCTATAACAGTCTGATCGGTCGGTCTGGGTACTAGTTCCCAAACTTCATTTCATTCAAACTGATTTAGTTCTTCTTGCATAGCAATAATCCAATTTTCATCGGATGATGCTTCCTTAGTATTTTTAGGTTCTATAGTAGAGAGAAAAGCTACATTACCCATTAAATTTAGTTGATTTCTAGTTCGAACATTTGAATTTATTTCTCCAATTATATTTTCTGTAGGATAATTTCGTAAGACTCTTCGAGGAGATCTTATTGTGTTAGTAGTATTTCTGGTTTCTAAATTATTAGCAAAGTTTCCATCTTCTCTAGAATTATAAACGATATTGTCATCATCTCCTAAATTGTTTATTATTATATTTGTTTTATTATCATTGTTATTGATTGTATTAGAGATAAGTTTAGAGTTCTCATCAAATGATACATGGAGTGACTCTTCGATAGTATTAGTTCGTTTATTAAAAATTCAATAAGCTTTGCTTCGATTCGAATATCCAAGAAATATACCTTCGTCTCACATTTTGAATCAAATTTTCCAAGCTGATCTTTGGTATTTAATATAAAACATTTTGATCCAAATATTTTAAAATAAGATATGTTTGGTTTTCTACCATTAAAAAGTTCGTAAGGAGTATTCTTGGTTAGAGGTCTAATAGAAACACGATTGAAAACATAACAGGCAGTTGCAACAGCTTCAGCCCAAAAATGTTTTGGTAATGTGCTTTCATTTAGTAACGTTCTTGCACATTCTTGAAGTGTTTGATTCTTTCGTTCTATAACTCCATTTTTTTGTGGAGTTCTAGGAAACGAAAAGTTGTGAAATATTCCTTTCTTCTTGCAATAGTTATCAAACTGTATATTTTCAAATTCACCTCTGTGATCACTTCTAATATTTTTAATTCTAATACCTTTTAAATTTTGAATTTGTTTAACAAAAGTTTTGAAATTTTCAAAGGTATCACTTTTATTTTTCATAAAGATAGTCCATGTATATCTAGAAAAATCATCAACTATTACAAATACATATTTAATATGATTTATGGATTGAATTTGGGTAGGTCCAAATAAATCCATATGAAGTAATTCAAGCGGTTGTAATGTCGAAACAACTTTCTTAGATTTAAACGTGGATTTAGTTAATTTACCTAATTGACATGAGCCACATAAATTATTAACTTTAAAATTCATCTTAGGTAATCCTTTTACAAGATTATTTTTAGAAATTTTATTTATATTTTTGAAATTGATATGACAGAATCGTTTGTGCCATATCCAGGGATCATTTTCTTTAGCTATTAAACACATATCTGAGTTATGATTAACTTTCATATTCAAAGCGTAAATGTTTTTATCTCTATTTCCTTTGAAAATATTTATTCTCTAATCAAGAATACTACATTTATTTTCATAAAATGATATTTGAAAACCTTTATCGCATAATTGACTTATACTTAATATATTATGTTTTAGATTCTTAACTAATAGAACATTTGTAATAAGAGGTAAAATAGATGTACCGTAATTGCTCACATCGCCTTTGTCGATGATATAGCCCTTGGAATTATCTTCAAAAGTGACAGAACCTCCATTTGAGTATGTAATATTTATCAGCATATCTTTGTCTCCTGTCATGTGTTTTGAGCAACCACTATCGAGTATCCATTTTCCTCTTTTCTTGAGTGGGACCTGCAAAAAATATAAGATAACGTTGGTACCCACCTTTTAATAGGGTCCTAAGAGTCAGATCTTAGGAAACCAAACCCAAGTGGGTTTAGTATCCCTTTTATAAATATAATTTTTATTATTATGAACATCTTTTATAAATGAACAAATATACCTTTTCCTTATTAGTTTGTTATTAGTTTTAGGTACCCATATATTTATAGTTTTAGAAACTATTCTTTTTGAAGATGTGGGTGTTTTATCATACTTAACTTTTAAATTACTAGATTGTGAATTATTGATTTTCTTCTTGTATCCTAAACCATTTTTATTATTAACAGATTGTGAATTCTCAATAATTCTAGATAAATTTTCTCTTCCTTTATTAAAATTTGAAACATTTTTAGTAATTCCTTCTAGTTTGGTCTTTAGACTTGAATTTTCTAGTTCTACCATTTTAATGTTAGTTTTTAAAGCATGATTTTCAGAGACAAGACCATCATTCTTTTCTTTTTGAGTTTCAATTTCTTGACTCAATAATATAAGTTGAGAATTAATATTTAAAAGAGATACTTGAGTTTTCTCAAGTTCTTCTTCTAATATTTTCTTCTCGTCTTTAAGCATATATCTTTCGAATTCTGCCTTATTCTGATTTTCAACAGCCTCTTTATATTTTCTTTTGAGACTTTTTAAAGTATCTAATAATTCAAAATTTATCTCTATCATATCATCAAAAGTTAAATCACTGACCTCATTAGCTTTGGCCATAAAGCATACGTTAGCTTGTTCATTATCGTTGTCACTTTCACTTCCAGAAGAAGAAGAGGAGGAATCTGAATTATCCCTTGTAACTGAAAAGGCTTTTCTTTTGAATTTGTCTTTCCTTTTATTTCGATATTCTTTCTTTTGATCTGGACAGTCCTTCTGCATATGCCCCTTTTTGTGACAATTAAAACACTCCATAACTAATAAAGACGATGGTTTATTGATGTTTGAGCTTCTCTTGCCATTATTTCTGTTTCTATTTCTATATTTCAAGAATTTCTTGAAGTTCTTGGCAATAAAGGCTAGGTCGTCTTTGTCTGAATCTGATTCTTCTTGTTCTGCATGGAATGCTATATTCTTTTTATCTTGTGCTTGAACTCTTTTAGCCTGCAAATTCACTTCATAAGACATTAGATTTCCTATTAACTCTTCCGGAGTTATTTTGGAAATATCGTTCGCTTCTTCAATAGCGAGAACTTTCTTTCCCATTCTTCCATAGAGTTAAGGATTTTGGATATAATTTCAAAGTCAGAATATTTTTCTCCTAATCCTACTAATGAATGGTAGTTATCTTGAAATCTTGAATACATATCATTTATAGATTCATTTTCTTTCATCCTAAAGTTTTGAAACTGACTTTTAAGCATGGATATTTTGCTTTGTTTGACCTTGTTAGTTCCTTCGTGTGTAACTTTGAGTGTACGCCATATTTCATATGCAGTATTGCACATGCTAACATGGTTAAACTCATTTTTATCTAAGGCACAAAACAACATATTCATGGCTTTTGCATTGGCTGTGGCATCTAGTTTCTGTGTATTTGACCAAGTAGAATACTCTTCAGTAGGAATAGTATATTCTATCTGAGTTATATTCCATGAATCAAAACCATTTGCTTGCATATATATTCTCATTCTTGTGGCCCAATAGTTATAATTCATCCCATTAAATAGAGGTGGACGTGCAGTGGATTGTCCTTCAATGAAACTAGTGTTAATGCTAGTGCTAGTGCTAGTGTTAGTGTCCATATTATTAGATTATCGGATAACTGTGTTACGGATATATGATGACCTTGCTCTAATACCAAATAAAAGTGTGATATGGATCGTGTAATATGGATATACAATGATACAGAGTATAATGATGATAGTTATACGGTAAATAATGCAGAATACAAAAGCAGTATAGTAAAATGACACCAGAGATTTTTATACTGGTTCGGAGCACCGTCCTACGTCCAGTCCCAGACTCCTTCTGGAATTTCACTAAAACAACAACCCTCACTTAACCAGGAGGAACATGTCTATACACCCCTGAGCAGCCGAACAGGGACATGAGCAGCAGAACAGGATTTCGCCTCAACAGCCGGAGAGGACTTCACTCGCCTGAGCAGCAGAACAGGACTTCAACAAATACAGAAAATATTTTTGACTTTTGTGTGTTCTGATAACACGGATTTGTCACTTGTAGTACACAATTCCTATAATCTTCTCCTTGAGTATAAATATATATATTTGAAGTATATGAAGAATAAAAAGGTATAGTATTGCTTTAATGTAGAATAATTGAAAGCATGATAGCAAATAGATTCCAAAGAATTAGATCAGAGAGATAAGAAAATTCGATTGTGATTAAGTGATTTGGAATCAAGTTGGAGTTTGTATTAAGGTTAGAAAGCAGCGACCATTGGTGAAGAGTTTCGATTGAAGTTTTGCATCCAAATCTTTTCGTTAGAGGATTCGCAATTCTTCACAAAAAGTCGTGTCTTTTCGAAAAGTGGCTATTATAGAAATTCAGTCAACTGAGCCTCTGGGTCAGTCGACTGAATATTCAAAATAATATTTAAATTTAAATTTGTATATCTATGTGCATGTGCATGTTGCACAAAATTTCTAGTGTCAGTCGACTGGACCTCTGGGCTAGTCGACTGGCCTGGTTAAATTTGTGAAATATGCACAGTTTACATAAGTATATTAATTTCTATAACTTTAAAACACTTTTATAATTTAATTATATGCTTATATATGTAAAAATATTTGGGAAATAGAATGATAAATATATAAGCTAATATATACGTAACCGAGGAGAGATTTTAACAATATTGACCTAAGACTTAAAAAACAAAATAATATAGTTGACGCACCGGTTTCAAAGTCTCATCTCCTTGTCTCTTTTTGTCGTAGCAGTCGTCAAATCTGTATGTCATAGTGATAGCTTCGTGTCATGAATCAAAACCAAGTCTCAACAATATGAAGTGTTGCCAAGAAAACTTTACCACTTAAAAAGAAAGTGCTCACGCTCTGATCTATGCTACATCAGTGTTGAATATAGTTGATGGTGATGAATGCTGACTTTTGTTTGTGATCAAATGAATGGATATTAGATATGATAATGTATAGTGGATCCCATAGTTATTCCTTTTGACGTAAATAATTTTACATAAACTCATAAAAGAGTATATCAATACTAGAAGTTAGAAAATTGATATAAAGTTGGACTTTTAATTTATTGATCAACAAATGCAAAAATTGATACATTATGTTACATTGCTATGTATTTATAGCATTATGTACAATGAGTTAATAAAGTAATGGGTTGCTGCAATCTTCTTTTTAAGGCCTGCTTTGCTCTTTGGTTCGAGTTGACAACTATTGCACTATTTGACCCATTCTCTAATTGAGATTTATTGCTTAACACTTTATTTTCTTTCACTTATTATCCTCCCACAATTATAACGAGGGTTTTGCTTCTCTGCCGACTTAATTTCTTTCTCCTTTTTTTTGTTTGAATCATAGAAAATTTTCCTTAATTTGAATGAGATTTTTAGCTAGATTAGATGAAAACTTTGCCTGAAAGTGACTTGATCTTTCCTTATTTGCTGCTTCTCACTTATTTGAAACTAGGGTTTGCTTCAAATAGAGTGCTCAATCAAGCTGGGGTTTGCTTCAAATTTACTGAAGGGCTTGTTTTGAGATTGTCTTGACTCCTTTGTATTGTTGCTGACATCTTCAACCTTTAGATCTTGTCTCAATCTAATGAAATTCTTTGCGAAGAGTGGTTTTGTTAACACGTCCGCCCTTTTGTAAGTGGCAGGTAAGTGATTAAGGTTTAGCTTTCCTTTCATTACCTATTCACACACAAATAAATATTTAATTCCATATGTTTAGTCCTTGAATGTAGAATCAGATTTGCTGTTATGGACACTATACTTAGATTATCACACCATATAGTTGATTTTCTGGTTGTTTTGACTTTTAATTCACTTAATAGCAACTCAATCCACAAGATTTCTGCAGTTGTACTTGCCACGCTTCTGAATTCTACCTAAGTACTTGATCTTGATATAGTTGATTGCTTTTTAGAACACCAAGACACTGGATTTTCACTAAGATATATAGTAGCATGTAGTATATTTTCTATCATCTAAATCAGTTGCCCAGTTGGCATCAGCAAAACCACTTATATTGATGTTATTGCTTGACTTGAGATCTAAACCATAGCTTATTGTTCCTCTAAGATATCTTAAAATTCTTTTCACGGCCTTCCAATGTTCATCCAGTGGGTTTTCCATAAACTTGCATACCTTGTTTACACTAAATGATATTTCTGGTCTCGTTATTGTAACATACTGTAAAGCTCTCACTATGCTTCTGTATTACTTTACATTTGTGATAGGTTCACCATGATGTCTTAACAAGTTTGATTTGCTGATCATAGGAGTAGGTAGAGGATTAGCTTTGTCCATTTTTTCTTTTTTGAGAATCTCTGAAATATATTTTCTTTGACATAAATGAAGCTCTATGTGTTGACTCTTTTGACATCTATTCCCACGAAGTAATTAAGATAACCTAAATCCTTAATTGAAAATTGCCTGTCAAGTTGTTGTATAAGTTTGCTAATTTCTTCTTCATTGCTGTCTGTAACAATAAAATCATCAACATAAATTAGTACATATGTTACACTATCATTGTTAGACTTTATAAACAAAGAGGTATGAGATTTTGTTTAATGATAGTTCAGTTTGATCATAGTTGCCTTGAGTTTTTCAAACCAAACTCTTGGTGCTTGCTTTAGGCCATATATAGCTTTTTTTAATTTGTACACCATTGACTTGTTGTTGACTTGTTTGAACCCATAAGGTTGCTCCATGTATACTTCTTCATGAAGCTCTCCATTTAGGGAAGTATTGTTCACATCTAGTTGTCTAATTTTCTAATTGTTATGTAATGCAATAGTTAGAACTATTCTGATTGTTGTTGGTTTAACAACTGGTGAAAATGTTTCCGTGAGGTCAAACCCTTGTTGCTGAGTATATCCGTTTGCTACCAATCTTGCCTTATGTTTTTGAACTGTTCCTTCTGAATTTTATAAAGTCTTAATGTCCACCTGCATCCCATTATATTCTTGTGCTTGGGTATAGGAACCAATTCCCATGTTTTGTTTTTCATTAGTGTATTGTACTCTTCCTGTATTGTTGCTTTCCATTTTTCATTCTTTATTGCCTGATCATATGTCTCTAGCTCCTCAAGCTCTATGTTAGCGGCATATATCTTTGGTTTGAAGATACCACCTTTTGCTCTTGTAATCATATGGTGTTGAGTTTTTACAGATGCTACATTTTTGACTTGGAGTATCTTCAGTTACTACTTGTTGAGGCCTAAACAATTTATTCTTCCATAGCTTGATGAGTTTCTTATGAATGACTATAGCTGTGACTTGAGTATTCAGGTTGATATGAAGATTCATGACCTGGTTTGGAATCAGGCAAAGTGTGTTGTGGACTTGATTCATTATGAGCATCTCCTGTGTTGTTATCAGTAAGTTGATCTTGATATATGGGTATTGATGGTATTGAGACTATTGGATTGTAGATCTTCTTTGATGTTTTTACTGTTGAATTTGAGAAGGGAAACTCATGCTCATTGAATATGAAATGTCTGGATACTATTTCTTTTCCATTGCTACTTACACACTTGTATCCTTTCTGATTTTCTACATAACCAAGAAATGTGCAGGGAGATAATTAGAAGTCCAGCTTGTGTGAGTAATATGGTCTAAGCCAAGGAAAGCATAAGCAACCAAAAGCTTTCAAGTTATGATAATCTGTCTTTGTATTGAACAGCCTTTCAATTGGGCTTTTGTTCTTCAAAACTTTAGTTGGCAATCTTTTTATCAGATGTACTATAGTGCTAAAGGCATCTGGCCAAAATATTAATGGTATTGATGCCTGAGCTAATAGTGTGAGACCAATCTCCACTATATGTCGGTGCTTTCTCTCTACCATCCCATTCTGCTTTGAGGTATATGGACATGTTGTTCTATGAATTATTCCTCTTCTCTTAAAATATTCACTGAGTGGCTTCAGAATATTTTGACCTGATGGTTTGTTTGCATTTCAACTTGTGTTATGAAATGAATTACCACTTTGGTTGCTTCTGACTTTGCTTTAAGAAAGTATATCTAGGTGTACCTGGAGTAAGCATCAACAAAAGACACATAATAGTTGAACCCATAATCAGAACTGTAACGACCCAAAATTTTCGACCCCGAAAATTCGACACTAATACGTTCACTGTAGAAGTGCTGAGCAATCGAACGTCGAAAATTTCAGATTGTTAGGGTAAAGAAGAAAAAGAGGTAGAAGAAGAAATAGAAAACAACAGCACAGAATCTCACAATCGCAGCGGATCAAAATATAATATCAAATAACAGCATTTATACAAAGAAAGCTGTAACTATCAATTTACAAACAATATATCAGAGTACAATTCATTCATAATAATCCGGACAGTTATGACAACTTATCCCAGAATACAATCAATACAAACTCTATTACACACCGGAATATACTCCAAACGTCCCTGCCATCCAGTTCGTTTCCTGAACTCCAAAACGTACTATCCTGAAAATCTATAACACTCGGTCTGACCCGAGCATTACAATAAAGTAACACCCAAGTCAGGCTAGAAACCAGCGTGAGTAAACCCATATAACTTGAAATACTAAGTTATAAAACTTCTTTGAAAACTAGGGTAATTCGTACCTCAATACGAGTTCTTATCTTGTTATAAACCAACACTTATTTCTCAATATAATATCTAAGTACTGTTTCTTACTTACAATGGTCCAGTTTACTTAATTTATTCCATTCCAGCCTATTTGATTCTATAATCAAATCTATAAAGAATTATAGATTACTAATCGAAGTGGTTCCGGATATCGCTGATATCAGATCCCGGTCTCTTTGAATCTAATGCCATCTTTAAGCCAAGTTGTTTAAGTAAACAATTTATTTTAAATTCAGAATATCATATTCACATAGAAATTCAACACAGATAACTATTCAAATAATGATCACATTTATCAACAACTCAATCCAAAGCATTTCATATCACAGAACATCACAAATTATCAGACTAGAGATATTAATCAATCCAAGCATTCGATATAATTTAATCATCCATAAGCAAGATAACTTGGTCACACCATTTCTAATTAATTTAATTAACACAAATAAATTAATTACTTTTAAATCCTGCTTAATTAATATCAATTAATTACAAACCATTTATTATTACTTTAATTAATTATTTGAATTAATTAATTACCCTTTACAATTACTTAGGACCAAAATAAAATTTAATACATTTTCCTTAATAATCCACTTCATTACATCATTTAATTTTATTTGGGTAAAATTATTTTAATAACTTAATTATCAATTAAATCTTATATAAATTAAATGCTTGAAATTATTTTATTCAAAATCACTTGAGACCTTTTTATTAATTAAAGTTTAATACATTTATCTTAAACACTTACTTGACTACATTATTAAATTTCATTTGAAATCACTTAGGGATTTAATTAAAAATTAACCTAATATATAATTATTCTAAATCAAAGCAATTTTAAAAACATTTAACTTTAAATTTGGAGTTCGCTTTGAAAACTTGTTTAATACTTTTGCTTTGGAACTTGGTTAATAATTTACTTTGGAAACTTGTTTATCTTCATTTATTTTTAAGCTTTGAAACTTATTCATTTTCTTTAGCTTTTAAAACTTTGTTAATAATTTTACTTTTAAACCTGGTTAAACAAACAAAAGAAACCCGAGCCCAAGACAAAACTTCTCGAGCCAAACCTGAGCCACTTCTCATCCCTTTCTTCCCTCATTAAACTAGCGTTCGACTTCGAGCAAAACCCCAACTTTCCCGACTCCTCTCTTCTTCTTCTTCAACGAACAACACTAGACACATGCACACGTGCAACGTGCACCTACACCCTCGATCTGATCAACTCCGACCAACGTTCCGACCACCAATACGTCGCCGATCCCCCCCCTCAATCGTCCCGTCCACCCAGATCATCGATACCAACTGGAAATCAAAAGCTAGCAAATCAAGCACTTTCTGGAACCCAAACCGATCGACGAAAACACCTCGCGTCGCCGCCTACGACCACCCAAGAGCTCGCCGACCAACCCAAAGCTTCGTCTCGAAACCACGCTTCGATTCCCCCACCTCCGATCCATTCTGGTGCACCCATGATGAAGCAATCGCCTTGACATCATCATCGACCAAAATAGGCTTCAAAACCCTAGATCGCCGTCGCCAGGCCACCACGGTGGTCTAGAAATCCACCGATCGTTTTTCCTCTGATGCTCATCGCACCAGCTTCCTCCACCATCAAGCACGACATCCAACCTCCCTCCGATCGTCGGGAATCGACGAAATTCCCAATACCGTTCAACTCGAGAAATCTCAACAACCACAAACTTAAATATCATGATATGATTATCAAAATTCATCATTTTTAAATACGAATCGGTTTATATAATTAAAACTTGGAATTTTAAAAATCAAATTTATGCCTTGAATTTATTTTCTGTGTAATTTTTTCTTTTAGAAATATTTACCTAATATATTCACCTGGAACTATTTTAAAAAATAATATAACATCCATACAAACATCTTTCCTTTAGAGATCGTAGCCAGAAATTGTATAGATGAAGAGATATAAATTTCTTTAGGTTGATTGAGCCTGTAATTTAAGAACAGAGCTTGAATATACATATACACAGACATACACGGGGATATACCTACAGTAATTCACTAAATTTCAAACAAAATACATCCATGCAACATTTCTACAACTTTACTTTAATTATTTATCACATGCAACAACATATAAAACAGATTAAGCATAAAAAAAAGATTGTTTACTCAGAGTATTTTGTTGAGCAGAGAATAGAGAACAAGCTTTTGAAAACCGGGCTAGATTTTGAAACTGATAGTTGATTTTGAACTGCAACTTGAATATGAATTGCTTGAATCTTTGCTTTCTTAGGTTGAAAACTTGGAGAAGTTTGATTTAGTTTCTCTCTGGTTTTAATTTGGAAGATGAAAGAAAGAAAAGAGACTGAGAAATATGTATATGGAAAAGTTTTTTTGAACTGTATACGGTCCTAGTTCTCTAAAACATTTTATTTATATTTATTTTATTTTTTTCAAAGAAAACAATTGCCACTTGTATTAGCATGACACTCTTTGCTTACAAATGTCTTAATGCATGTATTTATATTTATTTATGTTTTTATATTATGTTTTATATTTTTTTTATTTATACATTTTCTTTTTATATTTTCTTTTATTTATTTTATGTTTACTTAATAAGATAAAATCTCTTATTCATTCCTATTTAAACTTAAGCTATTTACTTTAATTAATATATATACACTTTGTTTAAATGTAGAGTTTTTAAATTAATTTATTTTTAAGATATTTAATTTGAATTTCAAATCATAATTTTATTCAAAATCTACATATATATATAAACAATAGTAAATAGATAGCATATTTTTTTTGTTTTGAAGAGATAAGTTTGCAAATATAAATGATTATATAAGAAGATTACCAAATTAATATCGCCAAAATCCCGGGTCATAACATTCCTCCCCCTTTAAATCTTTTCGTCCTCGAAAAGGAACAAGGAAAGAATTTTAAATTATACTGTGAATTATCGGTTAAATTATTCCTTAGACATTCTTAACTCTTTACTTTTTTTATTTCTACAATTGCAAAACACTTTAAAATCTACATAATATTACCAAAATAGATTTATAAAAATACTTTTTATAACTTGATGTTTCAACAAGTCCATCCTTGTTCTTAAAGAAATTCGGTCATACGTTGATCAGGCGTAGGACTGGAAATCTATAAGTACTTAGCAGACCCGTTTTCAACACCTAGTGAAAATACTTGGAAAACATTTTGTGAAAATATAGAAAACATTTTTGTGAGAATGCTCTGGAAATCATCACCCCCTCCATGGTCCCAGTTAGCCCGATGATTACGTCGCCATCCCGGCAAAACCATATAAAACTGTAGGCCTCCGCGCCCCTCGATTACACCATGGAACCGCCACAGATCGTAGCTACACCCAGGGTTAGGTTGCCATCACGGAAAAAACCATGTAAGTGTTGGCATCAGCGCCCTCGAATTTCGCTGCCAAATGAAACTTCACCACACAGACCACATAGATCGCATACTACATCAGTCGAGTCCCAATGTAGCGTGTAGGCACTCACTGCCACACGACTTTCGATATGTCTTCATAGATCGCAGTCTACCGATGTAACGTCGCTCTCCCAGCAAAATCGAACGTAGACCTTAGGCAATCACTGCCCCTCGACTTCCGCTATGGTGCGCAGTAGATCGTAGTTACACCGAGTTACACTGTCGTCACAGCATAACCCAATGTCTCTGTAGGCATCAGCGCCCTCGACTTTTGCTACCCCAACCACAATCCTCAGGAACTTTAGTTTGTCCGAACATCCTTTTAGGATCAAATTTAGAACCCCCCTTAGGGCTCAAGGCAGAACCACCCCGTGGATCTCCTACTAGAAGTTTCACCCTAAATGGGAGCGCCTTTTTCCCCACAGCATTCTCAAAACATTTTATACTATACACATATAGTATCTTTCAAATCATACTCTTTATATGTCTCACATATAAATCCTATTTACTCAAAATCGATATCTCAAAATCGATAGTTTCCAAATTTGGCTTTCCAAATTCTCAAATTGATTTTTCCCAAAAAAAGTCAAAAGCTTTTCAAAATCGGTAAGTTCCAAAACCCTTTTTCCCAATTTCATAAAATCATTAATATATATAGATATATATAAGTTTATTCTTTTAACTAGAACAAAATATTTTCTAAAGATCTTTTCTTCTGGTTATAGATTTAATAAGAAGAGTTTATCATATAAAACCAATATATATAACTTTACCTATGCCAAATCAACATTCAAATTCGATTTCTTTGATAAAGTTACTTGCTCCATTACTTACTTTTATAAAATGAGTTTCAGTTATAGTGATATCCAACTTCCACTTTTATTCATCATATATTTCTCAAAATATACTTTTCCATTTCAAAAATCATTTTACATTCTTTTCAAAATTTTCAATATCTATTTCATTCAAGCACGTACGATGTACATATATCATCCCTACGCAATATCAAATTCGATCGCTCACTCGATCACACAATTTCACTTCCGAACTAGTATCATTCACCCGACTTCCTAGTGCGGACTCAGATCTGGTTTCTTGATCAGAAACCGTCATTCTCCTTGCATAGCCATAACTATGATAGAGAATTTCCAGAACCAATCAAAATCCATATCCAGGGTTCGCCGTCGAAAATCGAGTGAAAAATCCCAACTCGGATCGATATACTTCTCGAAATTCTATGCTCGAATCTGGATCAAATTGTTATGCGAATAGAATAATATACGTATTTCCTACGTATTTATCTTCATTGATTATTAGCTAAATCAATTTTCTTTTATTTCACATTCATTTTGATTTCTATTCACTTATTCACAATTTCTTCAATTTCCATTTGGGTTATCACTTCAATTCTTATCTCACTTGGTGTTTAATTATAAACAGTTTGCACTCTGACCAGCTTGAGTTTAGAAAATAGCTTGAAAAGTTTAAAATGGATAAGTAGTTGTAAAATAGCGATTAGTTGTAAAATAGTTGTAAATAGTTAAGTAGTTATAAAATAGTTGTAAAATAGTAATTGATTTGTAAAACAGATGTAAAATTGTTGTAAAATAGTAATTAGTTTTCAAAATAGTTGTAAAATAAGTATAAGATAGTTTGGGTTTTTTAAGAAAGGTTATATAGTAAATAACTAGAAAAAATAGATTTAAGATAGTTTATTTTAAAAAAAATTATTTGAAAATAGTTTCAGAGTCAAACTGGTTCAATTTCCCAATCTTCTATTCCAATCAATTTGAATTAACCTGATTTCCATTCCAAATTCAAATCAATTCCCATTAGAATTTTAAACTTATTCAACTTCGATTATAATTCCAATTAGTTCAAATCAAATTTCAATTTGAACTAATTTCAATTCCATTCTCAAATAAATAAAAAGTGATTTTATATTAGATTGTACTGCCATAAAATATTCCATACATTGATAGACCACACACTAGTAGTTCAAACATTACACCCATTTATCCAAAAATAAGAGTCCTACAGAAGTCATAAATCTAGACGCCTTCTCCATCACCTAGGGGTTTGGGAAAGAACAGAGCCTTAGTATTCTTACAAGAATCCTCTCTAGGGACTTCCTTCCAATGGGCAAAGCCCGAACATCCACTTTTCTACAAGATGTCCCCACCTATAACATTTACCACAAAAGGTTTCTACCTTTCCATCAATCTGGATAACCCTTACGCCTCTTGCAGGACGTTCCATAATCTTACTCTTCTTCCGTCTCTTGGGACAATTCCTAGCAATGTGTCCCGACATCTTACAATGATAGCAAATAGTCGACTCATTGACTGATTCTATGGGTTTACGCTTCACCTTCCTCACTTCAGGGCAATGGTTTAGGAAATGTCCTTTCTTATGACACTTAAAGCATAAGATCTTAGAGCGAAACCGTTGGAATATACCCTTCAATTCCTTCCTTGTTTTACTGCACTTGGCTGCGTAATGACCCTTATTATAACATATGTAGCAGGTGACATTATCATAAGGCCCTGGTCCAGCCCTTTCCTTAACCTGTTTCTCATACTCCTGAATTGCTTCTTCTCGATCCTTACGTGCAGCTGCTCTTCGCTCTCTGCGTCTAGCCTTCCATTCTTCACTTTTAGCCATCACTCTCTTAGACTGGATTATAGTGGGACTTCCTAACCTATATTAGACTTGATAAGTAGAACTCCAAATATTTATTTTAAATTTTCTTTACTTAACTTATTTCAAGGTTTAAGTAAGAGTTCAAATCTTTTTAAACAATTTAAATCTTCGAAATCCAATTTATTACCTAATTTTAACTTCTAATTTTGCAACCAATTCTTAACAATTTCAGTTTGCAAGTTCATTTTTAACACTTAAATCTTAAGTTCAAAGTGATTCCATTTCCATAATTTTAATTATTATCTCTAAAAACCAAAATCATTTAAATGGTTTCAAAATAAAGTTTAATTCTATTTATTTTCAGCAATGGATATATATATTATCTCAATCTACTTCTTAATTCATTTAAATATTCTAATTCATATCTTCATAGATTATTAATAACAACAGGATGATATCAGGTTAAGTCAAAGTAAATAAACATCCAAATTATCTAAACAACCATCAATAGCATCCATTACCAATTTCCATAACTCAAACCCGTTTTGAGATCACACATAACTCCCTTTCAATTCAACCCATTTAACTTCCCTAAGTTAAATCTCAATTTATTTAATCCAGTCAACCTTCCTCAATTTTAAATTCCCCATTTAAATTTATATTTTCCATCAATATTACTTCCCACTTTACAAGTTCAAAACTTATTTCTCTTTGGGTTTTTACATCACATTTCAAGGGAAAATTCAAAACTCAACACTTAGTGTTTACTTCCAATCAACTTTGTTAATATATATATCCACATATATACATATTTATTTCATTTGTATATCAAGTCACACCCTTAAATTTTAAACCATCCTGGATTTTTTTAATTCAAAACGATTTCCTTTGAAATTTTCAAAACACTCTTGTTTAAAACAAGATCCCTTTATTCAAAAATATTCTGAATAATATTATTTATAATATCTTATAACACTTTGAAACAATTCCAAATTTTTTGGACTTAGATTTTAAAACATCACAATTTAAATCTTTTTCAATTTATAAGCCATACTTACCTAAGTTGTTACTTCCTTAAAACATTCCATTTTGCTTTATCATTGTTTATTTTAAAAATAACATCCCTTTATTAAGATACAACAAACATTTATGATACTAACCAAGATTATCATATCTGGAAACCAATTCATTATATATTATCTCATATTTTGTTGGAAAATAAAATCAACATTCTGAAAACATTTCTACAAATTTTAGGATTTTAATTTCTGGTTTGAATCCATTTCTAGCTTATCTTATTTTTATAGTTCATATTATCCAATTCCTATTTGGTTATATATATTACCACTTAAATTCTTATGATCTTATTCAACTTTAATAATCAACAGCCAATTACCTTAATATATATAATAATTAGAAAAATTATTGCTTTATATACCAAAATATAGGCTTATATAAAAACAACTTTTAAAACCATTTTTAAAATCATTATATAAGAAAATAACAAGTACGCTATCATATAATACGAATAACTCATTCTAGGGTACTACTGACCCTACCTCTAATGAGTAATCCCTACTAGAGCCAAGGTTCTCGCTTAACCTTCGCTCTGATACCAAATGTAACGACCCGAAATTTTCGACCCCGAAAATTCAACACTAATACGTTCACTGTAGAAGTGCCGAGCAATCGAACGTCGGAAATATCTGATTGTTAGGGTAAAGAAGAAAAGGATGTAGAAGAAGAAACAGAAAACAACAGCACAGAATCTCACAATCGCAGCGAATCAAAATATAATATCAAATAACAACATTTATACAAAGAAAGCTGTAACTGTCAATTTACAGACAATATATCAGAGTACAATTCATTCATAAAAATCCGGACAGTTATGACAACTTGTCCCGGAATACTATCAATACAAACTCTATTACACAGCGGAATATACTCCATACGTCCCTGCCATCCAGTTCGTTTCCTGAACTCCAGAACGTACTAACCTGAAAATCTGTAATACTCGGTCTAACCCGAGCATTACAATAAAGTAACACCCGAGTCAGGCTGGAAACCAGCGTGAGTAAACCCATATAACTTGAAATACTAAGTTATAAAACTTCTTTGAAAACCAGGGTAACTCGTACCTCAATACGAGTTCTTATCTTGTTATAGACCAACACTTATTTCTCAATATAATATCTAAGTACTGTTTCTTAGTTATAATGGTCCATTTTATTTTATTTATTCCATTCCTGCCTATTTGGTTCTATAATCAAATCTATAAAGAATTATAGATTACTAATCGAAGTGATTCCGGATATTGCTGATATCCGATCTGGTCTCTTTGAATCCAATGCCATCTTTAAGCTAAGTTGTTTAAGTAAACAATTTATTTTAAATTCAGAATATCATATTCACATAGAAATTCATCACAGATAACTATTCAAATAAATGATCACATTTATCAACAACTCAATCCAAAGCATTTCATATCACAGAACATCACAAATTATCAAAGTAGAGATATTAATCAATCCAAGCATTTGATACAATTTAATCATCCATAAGCAAGATAACTTGGTCACACCATTTCTAATTAATTTAATTAACACAAATAAATTAATTACTTTTAAATCCTGCTTAATTAATATCAATTAATTACAAACCATTTATTATTACTTTAATTAATTATTGGAATTAATTAATTACCCTTTACAATTACTTAGGACCTTAATTAATTAAAATTTAATACATTTTCCTTAATCATCCACTTCATTACAACATTTAATTTTATTTGGGTAAAATTATTTTAATTACCTAACTATCAATTAAATCTTATTTAAATTAAATGCTTGAAATTATTTTATTCAAAATAACTTGAGACCTTTTTATTAATTAAAGTTTAATACATTTATCTTAAACACTTACTTAACTACATTATTAAATTTCATTTGAAAACACTTAGGGATTTAATTAAAAATTAATCTAATATATAATTATTTTAAATCAAAGCAATTTTAAAAACATTTAACTTTAAATTTGGAGTTTGCTTTGACAACCTTGTTTAATACTTTTGCTTTGGAACTTGGTTAATAATTTACTTTGGAAACTTGTTTATCTTCTTTTATTTTTAAACTTTGAAACTTATTCATTTTCTTTAGCTTTTAAAACTTTGTTAATAATTTTACTTTTAAACCTGATTAAACAAACAAAAGAAACCCGAGCCCAAGACAAAACTTCTTGAGCCAAACTCGAGCCACTTCTCTTCCCTTTCTTCCATCGTGAAACTTGCGTTCGACTTCGAGCAAAACCCAAACTTTCCCGACTCCTCTCTTCTTCTTCTTCTACGAACAACACCAGACACATGCACACGTGCACCGTACACCTGCACCCTCGATCTGATCAACTCCGACCAACGTTCCGACCACCAACACGTCGCCGATCTACCCCTCAGCCGACCCGTCCACCTAGATCATCGATACCAACTAGAAATCAAAATCGAGCAAATCAAGCACTTCCTGGAACCCAAACCGATCGACGAAAACACCTCGCGCCACCGCCTACGACCACCCGAGAGCTTTCTGACCAACCCAAAGCTTCGTCTCGAAACCACGCTTCGATTCCCCCACCTCCGATCCATTTTGGTGCATCCACGACAAAGCAATCGCCTCGACATCATCATCGATCAAAACAGGCTTCAAAACCCTAGATCGTCATCGCCAGGCCACCACGGTGGTCTAGAAATCCACCGATCATTTTTCCCCTGATCCTCATCGCACCAGCTTCCTCCAACATCAAGCACGACATCCAACCTCCCTCCGATCACCGAGAATCGACGAAATTCCCAATACCGTTCAACTCGAGAAATCTCAACAACCACAAACTTAAATATCATGATATGATTATCAATATTCATCATTTTTCGATACGAATCGGTTTATATAATTAAAACTTGGAATTTTAAAAATCAAATCTGTCTTGAATTTATTTTCTCTGTAATTTCTTCTTTTAGAAATATTTACCCAATATATTCACCTGGAACTATTTTTAAAAATAATATAACATCCATACAAACATATTTCCTTTAGAGATCATAGCCAGAAATTGTATAGATGACAAGATATAAATTTCTTTAGGTTGATTGAGCTTGTAATTTAAGAACAGAGCTTGAATATACATATACACAGACATGCACAGGGATATACCCACAGTAATTCACTAAATTTCAAACAAAATACATCCATGCGACATTTCTATAACTTTACTTTAATTATTTATCACATGCAACAACATATAAAACAGATTAAGCATAAAAAAAAGATTGTTTACTCATGGTATTTTGTTGAGCAGAGAACAAAGAACAAGCTTTTGAAAACTGGGCTAGATTTTGAAACTAATGGTTGATTTTGAATTGCAACTTGAATATGAATTGCTTGAATCTTTGCTTGCTTAGGTTGAAAACTTGGAGAAGTTTGATTTAGTTTCTCTCTGGTTTTAATTTGGAAGATGAAAGAAAGAAAAGAGACTGAGAAATATGTATATGAAAAAGTTTTTTTGAACTGTATACAGCCCTAGTTCTCTAAAACATTTTATTTATATTATTTTTTAAAGAAAACAATTGCCACTTGTATTAGCATGACACTTTTAGCTTACAAATGTCTTAATGCATGTATTTATATTTATTTATGTTTTTATATTATGTTTTATATATTTTTTTATTTATACATTTTCTTTTTATATTTTCTTTTATTTATTTTATGTTTACTTAATAAGATAAAATCTCTTATTCATTCCTATTTAAACTTAAGCTATTTACTTTAATTAATAACTATATATATATACTTAGTGTTTAAATGTAGAGTTTTTAAATTAATTTATTTTTAAGATATTTACTTTGAATTTCAAATCATAATTTTATTAAAAATCTACATATATATAAACAATAGTAAATAGATAGCATATTTTATTTGTTTTGAAAAGATAAGTTTGCAAATATAAATGATTATATAAGAAGATTATCAAATTAATATCGCCAAAATCCCGGGTCATCACAAGAACTAATAGGTGCAGGACCTCATATATTTGTGGCTATCAATTCCAATGGTTTACTATATTTGGTTTTAGAATTGGTAAATGCAAGCTTATGATTCTTACCCATTTGACAACATGTACATATATAAGATGTCAGAGTAGTTTCGAAAGGAATTTTATTATCATGTAAGATTTTCTTTACAATATTTGCACTAGGGTGTCCTAACTTGTGATGCCATATATCAAAATTATTTCTACACATTTTACTCTGATTGATCTCTGAACAGTTATAGTAGTACTCCTTATTCCCAGAGATTCTTGAATCAATGGTATTGATTTGTAGAGTCCCTTATAAACTTTACCCTACAAAAGAATTTCATTAGTAAATCTATCCTTAACCAGGCAATGCTTAGGATGAAATTAAAAATAAACATTATTATCATTGGAAAATTGAGATACACTCATTAGATTTTTCTTGATTTGTGGAACTCTTAATAAATTGTTAAGATATAGTTGTATGTTTCCTTTTATACTTCCAAAACCAATATGAGTGATCTTTATTGACCCACTATTGCCTATATGTATGGATTTATTACCTCTATATTCCTTATTTCCAAGATTTAGATTATCAAGATTGCTTTTTAAATGGTTTGTAGCCCCGAAGTCAGGATACTAGCATTCATCTTGTATGTCCTCAGCCTTTGCAATGCCGCTTTGATAGTTTCTCGCACTATCTGATTTGCCTTTTGTTTCTGACTGTATATTTACCAAGTTTGCACTTTGACTGAAGTTTCTTTGTGAATTTGTCTGTTGATTGGGTGTGTAAGTTGCATCAAATCTGTAATAGCATTTGTTTGCTGCATGTCCATATTTCTTACAAATTTGACATCTAATCTGTTGCTATTGTTCCATCTACCTCCTATGTTTCTTGCTCTAGAGCTTGGACCACCCATTTGGTAGTTCTAATTGTTATTATTTCTATCATAACCTCTATTTTTTAATGCAAGATTTACTGTTAAGTCAGCACCAATTGGTTTCTTTTGTTCTATCCTTTCTTCATGAGCATGAAGTGTTGCATGTACATATTGAATATTGGGTATTGTTTCTCTTGATGATATTACTGCAACTACTATCGTATTCCTCATCTAAACTATTTAGTATGGTAAGTATTTGTTCTGTCTCAGAAACTTTATGCCCTACTGCATCAAGAAGATCACATAGTGATTTGATCTTGGTTAGATATTCTCTCATGCACATATTCTCCTTCTTTAAATTTTGCAAATGCCTTTTGTAAAACATAATTTTTGCTACTGATTGTGAGCTATATATTTGTTCCATTGTTGTCTAAATGTCAGGTTGTTTTGCATCCAATCGGTTATGGTAAAAGGAACTAATAGATGATAGCAGCCAGGAGATAGTAAATTGTCTTGTCTTTGATGATTTATGAATTCTTTGTTACTGATTAGCCTTCCTTCACTGCTTTCAATCATTCTTACTGGTATGACTACTGTTCCTTCGATGAAATCCTCCAGACCATATCCTCTTATGGCTATTTCAATTTGAAATTTCCATAAGATGTAATTATTTTCATCCAATTGAGTAGTTATGGTTTGACTCTTGGGATTGAAAATTGCTATTGCATTAGTTTCATTTGGCAGATTTGGATTTCTTGGAGTAGATGGTGATGTTGAAGACACATCTTCATTTCCTTCTGCCATTGTTCAAGAAACAAGGCAACTGTAAGGTAAAGTGAGTAACTTTAGATAATATCAGATGAGGAAGATACCCTCTGGAGCTTTTTCTGATGATCTGAGCATTGCAGCCGATCACTGGTGTAACGACCCTAGATTTTAATTTATTTAAATTTATAATTAAATAAATTTTTGAGTAAAAATTTGTGAAATTTATTATAAAGTGATGCGAATTCCCCAAGTTCGAATGAATTCTGTATAAATCATTTGATATTTAAAATATTGTATATATATATATATGTATATATTGGATTTGAAAAATAATATTTTAATAAATGACTTAGGAAAGTTGATAGTTGAAAATTAATAAGTAGTCATACAAAAATAAATAAAGTAAAAATATAAATATAATGTAAATACAAGATGATAAGTATTTAAGTTGAAAGTTTATATGTAAGTTAAACTAATTATTGAAAATTAGAAATAAATAAAACTAATAAACAAAAGCATAGCAAATAAAATACATTCACATATAAACAACAAACCAGACCACACTTATAAACATATACATACAAAACAAATGTATTCAAACAAGACTTAAGCAATTGATGCAGCCACCATATAAAAGAAAGGGAAACAAAACAAGTAGAATAAAATATGTTTGTACAAAATAAAGAATGCAAACCATCCCTATATCCTCTTTCAGCCGAGACAAATATGATGGCAAAGAATAAATAGGGTAGGGTACTAAGAAATCAATGGCAATACCTTTAGTACACTACTACACCCTAACATCACCTTTAACCATGCTTGTATTGTACAAGCCAGGTATAATAAATTTCATCTCAGCCGAAAGTAAAGAACTAAGGTAATAAATGCAACATACTTCCAATATTTAATACAAAACATCTCAGCCATGCTTCTTGATTAAACAAAGATATCACTTGTAAACTTTTTATGCACATATCAACCTTCCCATTTCATTTCGTTCATTTCAAACTGAGAACAAAAATCTGAAATAACAACATCTTTAAAACTTAAAACAAAATTCTTCAATCAAAAACAACAATACGAATGCAAGGTAGACCAAAGATCAAGGGAAGAGTTTCAACTTGCCAGTTTCAAACTCTGGTTCAATATAGAGGGCAGCTCTGTTCTTCTTTTGAAACCAAAGTGAGTAAACTTTTCTAATCTCTGATGTTTGATGTGTTGTTGAATATAGAAATTTAAACTTGAAACCATGGTCCAAAAAGTTAGTTTGAAAATAAATGAATCTGAACCTGTAAACTCCATGTTTATAGCAAAAAGGAATTTTATGATAAAGTCAAGCATTTTTATTTGATGGTTTGATTACATATCTCGTACGAACATACAAAGACATGATTTTTAAAAGCAATATGATGATTTTTAACTGAGTATTCAAAGAGCAGTTCGAATTTAAACCAAATTCGCATTTTTCCAAATTTCTAGCGATCGATCCAATAATAAATGTTGAAAATTAGGTTGAAGCTTGTATGAACTTCGGTGATGTCGAGAAAATTACTGAATAAATTTTCAAATTCTTGAATCGAAGGGACGAAGCCAAACTAGGGCTTGTGACCGCGTTTTGAACAAGGTCAGTAGCAAGATGATTTCATCTTCTTGGAGCGATCGAGTTGCACGCTGTTCTGTGAGTTGATAGTATGGAGGGTGTTGAGGTTGTGGCCGAAATTTCGTATTTTCTGGTGGTCGATGTTGGGCGAACGACAACGTTCCAGGTTTGGATGACTTCAGTGATGCAGTTCCAGGTCGTGGATTTTAGCTCGAATTTGATTTTGAGGGGTTGAGTGGATTCTGGCGATTGAAGATGGATGCTCGAAGCATCGTCGACTTGCTTGACGTTGCGGCGTCGCCTGGAGGCGATTAATGGCCGTGTGCACGTGCACGGCAAGAAATGGGTATCAGCGTTTTTGAAAACGAGAGAGAGAGAGAGCTGGGAAGAGACTCAGGGAAACAGGGGAAACGACTCGAGTTCGAGCTCGTTGGGATCGGGGAAGAAACTCGCGTACGCGAGTATACTTTTGGCTATCTTAGTTTAAATATTCAAACTGGAATGGAAATTGGATGGCAAATAAAAAGCAAAGGTGAGATTTTTTTTTCTCACTCAAAATGATTTGCAGTTACTATTGAATTAATTGATGTTTGCTATTGGATGTGATATTAGATATAGTAAGATATATCTATATATATATATCAATATATACATATTGGCATATGTATATATTGGATTGATGATTTCCCGCCTCGTATAGCGGATGAGACCCTATTGCGCCGTTAGTAAGCGGATATTTTTATAAATACCATATACCGCGATATTCCACCTCGAAGTGGAATTGGTATTGTGCTAACGTCTGTGGATGCAGGGAAACAGGTTGGAGGGATCCAACTGGATTCCTCACCAGTATTTATTTATTTACAGATATTGATGTATATTCTGTTATCATATGTTGATATATGATATTTGATGTTGTGATTGACTAATTGGTGCTGTTGCATCATCGGATCCATTTTTGAAGTTTAAAAATAACGATATTATTTTTAAAAAGGATTTCAAAGTGAATTTTTGAAAGTATACGTTTTATTAAATTTTGGAATTGATTCATTTTAAATAAATAAGTGTTATAATTTTTATGTTATAAAAAATTAAGAATTTTGTGATATAAAACCAAAATTTGATGTTTGGGAATATGAAATGAACTATGTTGAAGAATAGTATGAATGAAGATTTTTGAATTTATTTATAAATGGTTTATAGATAAGATTATAAAGAATTGAATTTTTATAAATCGGAAAAATGGAATTATAAAAGGAGTTTTGTTAATGTTGAAAAAGGGTTTATAAATGGAATTTTTCAAGAAGTAGGATTTATAAATTTTGTAAAGTTATTAAAGGAATGACTTAAGTATAAAAATTGAGTTATAAAATAAATTGAATTATAAAGAAGATTTTTAAATCAAAGTTGTTATAAAATAGAAATGGGATTTATAAACGTTGTTTTATAAATTCGAAAATCAATTGAATTTGATAAATTAAATATAGGAGATTATTAAAGAAGATATATTCACGATTTTGGACAGTGAATATATTATTGAATAAAATGGATATGTTTGGGAAAAAAATGAATATTTTAAAATGAAGTTAATTGTTTTAACGATGTTTAAAACATATTAAATATCGGAACCATAGATTTCAACAGTTCTTGTTGAAATAGACGTTTTTGAGGAATAAGGAAATGGTAGACTATAACACTGTTGTTATAGTAAATGATTTCCGGAAGGAAATATTTTTATCTAGTATTGGGATTTATATATCTATCTTAATTCCGAATTCCTATACTAGTGATTTTGAGTCGTCGTAACGATGTTTTACGTAACATTCGTTTGGACTCGAATAAATATTGTTATAGTAAGTGATTTCCTTAAAGAATGAAATTATACTTAATTTTGATTGAAGTATATTGAATATTTTCAGATGTTGAAAATGAATAGATTTGTGAATTTCTTATTTTTAATAAGAATGGAAATGCTTTTCCAAATTGAAATGAAACGTTTTAGAATTTATCTTCTTAAAGATAAATTGAAATTGAATATTTGAAATCGATATGAAAATCGAATATCAGTAGATATTTGAAAATATAAATTCACTATGGAATTTATAAAAGAAATGAAAATTCGTTTCAAAAATAAATATTGATTTATTTTTGAAGTGTGGTAATTTTATATCTAGTAAAGATATTTTTGGAAGATTGAATAATTTGGAAAATTATTTGGAATCTGATGATGTTGCGCATCTTTATTGATAGTTAAATAACCGACTATCAATAATTACCTTTAGATAGGTATTTGTTGTGAATTGGATGAATTTGAATGCCACACTTGTTTTTAAATAAACGCTCACTATTCGGGTTAGCCGGGAAAGGACCATGGGGTCGTATAACCCATTCCGAATATGTGATACGTCATTGTGAATTGCATTTGAAGACCGGTGTTGAAGACCGGATATTTTTGAAAACGGAAGGATTACCGTCGTGTTACTCTACATCGGCTGATCTCCGGTTTAGAGGTTTTATCACCCTTAGTGACGGGAAGTCCGGATGTGATTAGAAATTTATCCGGATATGCAAGGGCTTCGTGAGAAGTGCCTTCGGTTCTGTTCGATCCCGGAACAGACTTGTATGGATTGTATGTCTGACGTTACAATTTGAGATATAAAGCTGATTTCTTTCAAATACATTTCTGTTGGTGGCGGAGAATTTATTCTCTTAGCTTAACACCCTTCTCTGAGACGTACGAGCTCAGAGGTTATGTAGTTGAAATTTATCAGCGATATATCCTAATTTGGTAACGTGGCATACTGAGTGTTGCTGTGAAATGATCAGTGTTTGATCATTTGCGATATGATCATTTGTTTGATCTTATATCTTTGTGATCATAGGTTGATCATTTGTTTGACCCGAAGCAGGGCTTTGTAGAAAGCGTAGCTTTGTGGACGAGACTTCATCGAGCCTCACACCCCGGAAATGGTCGAAACAGGAAGGATGCGGCAAGGTTCTAGGGAGTAGCGCCCCTTAGTGTATGTCATTCCTTCTGGATAAAGGTGGTATCATGGTATGGAGCCCAGATACTTAACCTCTATGGTTGCTGCAAATTTATTACTTTGTGGTTGTTGCGAATCGGGGATCCTCGGGAAGATCGGTGACGATCGGGGGATGACATACGCGTGTCAGTAGTTACCTACTTTTGCAGAGGTAACCCGGCCTTGTGTTGGCAGAGATCTAACCGTAATGTTAGGTTATTTCTTGGGTCGTCTATTCCAGGGACGTACCCACCGTGGATAGGAAGTTCCTTAGCCTGACCATTTGTTGGAAATCCAAAGAAACAATACGAGCCTTTACGATTTCAATTGTATAACCTGTCTCCTCAGGAGGCAGCTATAGCAGGCATAATATAATGGTACCTATGCTGGCTAAGATTTATATTATACTTTCGAAATGATTTCTACACTATGCACTAATAATAATATCCAAAATAATTTGATTTTTGCGTAGTAAGCATTTTTGAGTATCATAAGAAGAAATCTCCTCCAAGTCTGCGTTTTGCATTGTGTGTGTGGTCGGAGGTCTTATGGTAGTTTCATTTTCCAAAAGCATTGCGAATTGACTTTAAAATCTTCCTGTTGTTTATTTTAAAGATAAACTGTTTTACGATCTCACACCAGTCACCATGACTGACTCGGAGTTTATTGTTTCCCTTCTAAACTCTGGGTGCCCACTAATTTCCACACGGGCAGCCTAGAGTTATGTCATCAGGATATTCTGGATATTCTGGAGCTTTGGAAGCAAGCTGGATGGCGAAACGTATCACCTATATTTTTGTATTATTCCGCTGTGTATTCTGTATGAGGACAAGTTATATAACTGTCCATTGTTGTATATTGACTCTGATGATTGATGTATGTATAAACTGATATAGTTCTTTGTTTTAAAAGACTAGTGTTTATCTATTATATATTGTTCCGCTGCGATATGTGAGATTCTGATGTTGTTTCTGCTTCTATTGTTGTTATGTTGTTCTTCTCTTCTTCTTCTATTCTTTCTTCTTCTTCTGCCTTTTTCTTCTTTCTTAAACCCTCACTATTGGAGTTTCCGGCACTCGATTGCTCGACAGTCGATAAAGGGAGTATCGATGTCGAATTTTCGAAAGTCGAAAATTTTAGTACGTGACAGCGTGGTATCAGAGCATATGGTTAAGCGACAACCCTGCTCTGTTGGGTGTTACTCATTAGAGATAGAGTCATTAGTACTCTAGAATGAGTTGAGTGTAATAATAGATACGAGTGCGTATTTGTTAGTGAATATAAAAATGTTTTATATTGTGTTTGCTTATCCGTTGAGATGTTTATGAATTTTGGTCGGTATGTGGGACGCCATATTATCGATAGGGATTTCTAAACAGTTAAACGAGGCAAGACGACATAGTATTGTTTTAAAATAGGGTGAATGAAATAATTTTGCCCAAAACTACTTTTGTATAGAAAAGAAATGTTTTTCTATAAAGTACTATAGTATATGGTTGCATGGATGTTAGGAAGTAATAATAGTGAATTATCATCACTGAAATTGAATAAGAAATTGGAATCGTAACTCCAAAGTTAAGAAATAAATTCACATATAAATGAAATTTGAGAATATAAATTATAAATGTGAATTGTGATTTAAAACGGTATTCCAGAGAAGTTTTTGGAAATGTTTTGAAAAGAATTTGAAAATTTTGGAGATTTGGAAAGTTTAAATCATTTTTGGTTTGAATGTGATTTTCAAAGGTTTTGAAAAGTATTTTGGAGAGATGAAAGCTCTAAACTCTTTTCGGTCGCTGGAAAATAATTCCGATGATGACCATGGCATCATCGGTGTTCATTTTCGGGTTTCCGGGAGAGAAATTGCTGCCAAATTGTTTTAAATGAAAAGTTGTTTGAGAAATTTGGGTTTTGTTTTGGGATTTCAAAGGATGATTTGAATTGTTTTCAAAAATGGTTTTGAAAGGTTGCAAAAGACTCTGGAATACTATATATAAAAATATTTATGAAATATTCTAAGTTGATGATTGAATAAAGATAAAATTGGGAATTGGAACTGAATGTTGAAAACAAATTTGAATAAAGTGAATTAGAATTTGTGATGAATTAGTAATTGAAACTAATTTAAAATAGTGCAGTTATGAATGAAAGATAATTGATAAATTCAATATCCAGAAGTTAATAGAATCCAAATTAGGATTGAAATTGTGAATTAAATTCAAATGAAATTTGAAATGTAAAATTGAATGATGATGGATGCAACTTCAATAGTAAGCTAAAAATGTATAAACAGTTTATATTGAAAATTTTGTAATAGAATTTGCAAAATAGTTTGAATATGTAACTAGATATTATGGCTAGTAGGACATACAGGTGTTATAAAAGGAATTGGAATTTTGATTTCGAAGATAATTTGAATTGCTCGAAAAAGGTATGTATTTAAATTTGAATATGAGATTTGATGACTTATTTCTCTAGCCGCTTGGCTTTTTCTTTTTCTTTTTGAAATCTGAGAGTCCGTAGGGACGTTTGTAGTCGTACCGTATTAGCCGCGCAAAGGAGACGCTGGCGAAATTTTTCGAAAATTTTGGGTGTTATAAAATTTTTGAGAAATTTTGAAAGTTTAAAATTTGAATTTAAACTCGAATTTGAATTTTGAAGTAAACAATGTTGTTTGGAACTTATAATTGAAGTTGGAAGCTAGTTGAAATGATAACGAATCTTTAGTAGAAAGATTTGTTTTGATGAATTGAATAAACTATTGAATTGTGAAAAATAGTAGACGAGTTAAGAACCATTTTTTCCTAACTTGTAATTTCAGGACGAAATTCTTTTAAGGAGGGAAGTTTGTAACGACCCTAGATTTTAATTTATTTAAATTTATAATTAAATAAATTTTTGAGTAAAAATTTGTGAAATTTATTATAAAGTGATGCGAGTTCCCCAAGTTCGAATGAATTCTGTATAAATCATTTGATATTTAAAATATTGTATATATATATGTATATATTGGATTTGAAAAATAATATTTTAATAAATGACTTAGGAAAAGTTGATAGTTGAAAATTAATAAGTAGTCATACAAAAATAAATAAAGTAAAAATATAAATATAATGTAAATACAAGATTATAAGTATTTAAGTTGAAAGTTTATATGTAAGTTAACCTAATTATTGAAAATTAGAAATAAATAAAACTAATAAACAAAAGCATAGCAAATAAAATACATTCACATATAAACAACAAACCAGACCACACTTATAAACATATACATACAAAACAAATGTATTCAAACAAGACTTAAGCAATTGATGCAGCCACCATATAAAAGAAAGGGAAACAAAACAAGTAGAATAAAATATGTTTGTACAAAATAAAGAATGCAAACCATCCCTATATCCTCTTTCAGCCGAGACAAATATGATGGCAAAGAATAAATAGGGTAGGGTACTAAGAAATCAATGGCAATACCTTTAGTACACTACTACACCCTAACATCACCTTTAACCATGCTTGTATTGTACAACCCAGGTATAATAAATTTCATCTCAGCCGAAAGTAAAGAACTAAGGTAATAAATGCAACATACTTCCAATATTTAATACAAAACATCTCAGCCATGCTTCTTGATTAAACAAAGATATCACTTGTAAACTTTTTATGCACATATCAGCCTTCCCATTTCATTTCGTTCATTTCAAACTGAGAACAAAAATCTGAAATAACAACATCTTTAAAACTTAAAACAAAATTCTTCAATCAAAAACAACAATACGAATGCAAGGTGGACCAAAGATCAAGGGAAGAGTTTCAACTTGCCAGTTTCAAACTCTGGTTCAATATAGAGGGCATCTCTGTTCTTCTTTTGAAACCAAAGTGAGTAAACTTTTCTAATCTCTGATGTTTGATGTGTTGTTGAATATAGAAATTTAAACTTGAAACCATGGTCCAAAAAGTTAGTTTGAAAATAAATGAATCTGAACCTGTAAACTCCATGTTTATAGCAAAAAGGAATTTTATGATAAAGTCAAGCATTTTTATTTGATGGTTTGATTACATATCTCGTACGAACATACAAAGACATGATTTTTAAAAGCAATATGATGATTTTTAACTGAGTATTCAAAGAGCAGTTCGAATTTAAACCAAATTCGCATTTTTCCAAATTTCTAGCGATCGATCCAATAATAAATGTTGAAAATTAGGTTGAAGCTTGTATGAACTTCGGTGATGTCGAGAAAATTACTGAATAAATTTTCAAATTCTTGAATCGAAGGGACGAAGCCAAACTAGGGCTTGTGACCGCGTTTTGAACAAGGTCAGTAGCAAGATGATTTCATCTTCTTGGAGCGATCGAGTTGCACGCTGTTCTGTGAGTTGATAGTATGGAGGGTGTTGAGGTCGTGGCCGAAATTTCGTATTTTCTGGTGGTCGATGTTGGGCGAACGACAACGTTCCAGGTTTGGATGACTTCAGTGATGCAGTTCCAGGTCGTGGATTTTAGCTCGAATTTGATTTTGAGGGGTTGAGTGGATTCTGGCGATTGAAGATGGATGCTCGAAGCATCGTCGACTTGCTCGACGTTGCGGCGTCGCCTGGAGGCGATTAATGGCCGTGTGCACGTGCACGACAAGAATGGGTATCAGCGTTTTTGAAAACGAGAGAGAGAGAGAGCTGGGAAGAGACTCGGGGAAACAGGGGAAACGACTCGAGTTCGATCTCGTTGGGATCGGGGAAGAAACTCGCATACGCGAGTATACTTTTGGCTATCTTAGTTTAAATATTCAAACTGGAATGGAAATTGGATGGCAAATAAAAAGCAAAGGTGAGATTTTTTTCTCACTCAAAATGATTTGCAGTTACTATTGAATTAATTGATGTTTGCTATTGGATGTGATATTAGATATAGTAGGATATATCTATATATATAGCAATATATACATATTGGCATATATATATATTGGATTGATGATTTCCCGCCTCGTATAGCGGATGAGACCCTATTGCGCCGTTAGTAAGCGGATATTTTTATAAAACCCATATACCACGATATTCCACCTCGAAGTGGAATTGGTATTGTGCTAACGTCTGTGGATGCAGGGAAACAGGTTGGAGGGATCCAACTGGATTCCTCACCAGTATTTATTTATTTACAGATATTGATGTATATTCTGTTATCATATGTTGATATATGATATTTGATGTTGTGATTGACTAATTGGTGCTGTTGCATCATCGGATCCATTTTTGAAGTTTAAAAATAACGATATTATTTTTAAAAAGGATTTCAAAGTGAATTTTTGAAAGTATACGTTTTATTAAATTTTGGAATTGATTCATTTTAAATAAATAAGTGTTATAATTTTTATGTTATAAAAAATTAAGAATTTTGTGATATAAAACCAAAATTTGATGTTTGGGAATATGAAATGAACTATGTTGAAGAATAGTATGAATGAAGATTTTTGAATTTATTTATAAATGGTTTATAGATAAGATTATAAAGAATTGAATTTTTATAAATCGGAAAAATGGAATTATAAAAGGAGTTTTGTTAATGTTGAAAAAGGGTTTATAAATGGAATTTTTCAAGAAGTAGGATTTATAAATTTTGTAAAGTTATTAAAGGAATGACTGAAGTATAAAAATTGAGTTATAAAATAAATTGAATTATAAAGAATATTTATAAATCAAAGTTGTTATAAAATAGAAATGGGATTTATAAACGTTGTTTTATAAATTCGAAAATCAATTGAATTTGATAAATTAAATATAGGAGATTATTAAAGAAGATATATTCACGATTTTGGACAGTGAATATATTATTGAATAAAATGGATATGTTTGGGAAAAAATGAATATTTTAAAATGAAGTTAATTGTTTTAACGATGTTTAAAACATATTAAATATTGGAACCATAGATTTCAACAGTTCTTGTTGAAATAGACGTTTTCGAGGAATAAGGAAATGGTAGACTATAACACTGTTGTTATAGTAAATGATTTCTGGAAGGAAATATTTTTATCTAGTATTGGGATTTATATATCTATCTTAATTCCGAATTCCTATACTAGTGATTTTGAGTCGTCGTAACGATGTTTTACGTAACATTCGTTTGGACTCAAATAAATATTGTTATAGTAAGTGATTTCCTTAAAGAATGAAATTATACTTAATTTTGATTGAAGTATATTGAATATTTTCAGATGTTGAAAATGAATAGATTTGTGAATTTCTTATTTTTAATAAGAATGGAAATGCTTTTCCAAATTGAAATGAAACGTTTTAGAATTTATCTTCTTAAAGATAAATTGAAATTGAATATTTGAAATCGATATGAAAATCGAATATCAGTAGATATTTGAAAATATAAATTCACTATGGAATTTATAAAAGAAATGAAAATTCGTTTCAAAAATAAATATTGATTTATTTTTGAAGTGTGGTAATTTTATATCTAGTAAAGATATTTTTGGAAGATTGAATAATTTGGAAAATTATTTGGAATCTAATGATGTTGCGCATCTTTATTGATAGTTAAATAACCGACTATCAATAATTACCTTTAGATAGGTATTTGTTGTGAATTGGATGAATTTGAATGCCACACTTGTTTTTAAATAAACGCTCACTATTCGGGTTAGCCGGGAAAGGACCATGGGGTCGTATAACCCATTCCGAATATGTGATACGTCGTTGTGAATTGCATTTAAAGACCGGTGTTGAAGACCGGATATTTTTGAAAACGGAAGGATTACCGTCGAGTTACTCTACATCGGCTGATCTCCGGTTTAGAGGTTTTATCACCCTTAGTGACGGGAAGTCCGGACGTGATTAGAAATTTATCCGGATATGCAAGGGCTTCGTGAGAAGTGCCTTCGGTTTTGTTCGATCCCGGAACAGACTTTTATGGATTGTATGTCTGACGTTACAATTTGAGATATAAAGCTGATTTCTTTCAAATACATTTCTGTTGGTGGCGGAGAATTTATTCTCTTAGCTTAACACCCTTCTCTGAGACGTACGAGCTCAGAGGTTATGTAGTTGAAATTTATCAGCGATATATCCCAATTTGGTAACGTGGCATACTGAGTGTTGCTGTGAAATGATCAGTGTTTGATCATTTGCGATATGATCATTTGTTTGATCTTATATCTTTGTGATCATAGGTTGATCATTTGTTTGACCCGAAGCAGGGCTTTGTAGAAAGCGTAGCTTTGTGGACGAGACTTCATCGAGCCTCACACCCCGGAAATGGTCGAAACAGGAAGGATGCGGCAAGGTTCTAGGGAGTAGCGCCCCTTAGTGTATGTCATTCCTTCTGGATAAAGGTGGTATCATGGTATGGAGCCCAGATACTTAACCTCTGTGGTTGCTGCAAATTTATTACTTTGTGGTTGTTGCGAATCGGGGATCCTCGGGAAGATCGGTGACGATCGGGGGATGACATACGCGTGTCAGTAGTTACCTACTTTTGCAGAGGTAACCCGGCCTTGTGTTGGAAGAGATCTAACCGTAATGTTAGGTTATTTCTCGGGTCGTCTATTCCAGGGACGTACCCACCGTGGATAGGAAGTTCCTTAGCCTGACCATTTGTTGGAAATCCAAAGAAACAATACGAGCCTTTACGATTTCAATTGTATAACCTGTCTCCTCAGGAGGCAGCTATAGCAGGCATAATATAATGGTACCTATGCTGGCTAAGATTTATATTATACTTTCGAAATGATTTCTACACTATGCACTAATAATAATATCCAAAATAATTTGATTTTTGCGTAGTAAGCATCTTTGACTATCATAAGAAGAAATCTCCTCCAAGTCTGCGTTTTGCATTGTGTGTGTGGTGGGAGGTCTTATGGTAGTTTCATTTTCCAAAAGCATTGCGAATTGACTTTAAAATTTTCCTGTTGTTTATTTTAAAGATAAACTGTTTTACGATCTCACACCAGTCACCATGACTGACTCGGAGTTTATTGTTTCCCTTCTAAACTCTGGGTGCCCACCAATTTCCACACGGGCAGCCTAGAGTTATGTCATCAGGATATTCTGGATATTCTGGAGCTTTGGAAGCAAGCTGGATGGAGAAACGTATCACCTATATTTTTGTATTATTCCGCTGTGTATTCTGTATGAGGACAAGTTATATAACTGTTCATTGTTGTATATTGACTCTGATGATTGATGTATGTATAAACTGATATAGTTCTTTGTTTTAAAAGACTAGTGTTTATCTATTATATATTGTTCCGCTGCGATATGTGAGATTCTGATGTTGTTTCTGCTTCTATTGTTGTTATGTTGTTCTTCTCTTCTTCTTCTATTCTTTCTTTCTTCTTCTTCTGCCTTTTTCTTCTTTCTTAAACCCTCACTATTGGAGTTTCCGGCACTCGATTGCTCGACAGTCGATAAAGGGAGTATCGATGTCGAATTTTCGAAAGTCGAAAATTTCGGTACGTGACAACTGGGATGATGAGATTGCTCTGACCAGTTCTTGGCGAGGCACTATGAGTTCTTTGAAGTTAATTCAGGATTCTTGAGGATTTTGAGTGGTTCTTGGTTGAATATCTACTGGTTTCTCAAATGATGGAAATCAAACTCTAATGAGAGTTGGAGGTGCAGCTTGGCATCAGATGATGATTCTGGTTTTGATGATGTTTCAGGTGAGGCGCTTTTGCCGTTCGGCAATATGATGCTCTGATACCAAGTTAGAAAATTGATATAAAGTTGGACTTTGAATTTATTGATCAACAGAAGCAAAAATTGATATATGTTACATTGCTATGTATTTATAGCACTATGTGTACAATGAGTTAATAAAGTAATGGGCTGTTGCAATTTTCTTTCTGAGGCCTGCTTTGCTCTTTGGTTTGGGTTGACAATTGTTGCACTATTTGACCCGTTCTCTGATTGAGACATATTGCTTAACGCTTTATTTTCTTTCACCTATATAAACCCATAAAAGACCTATATCAATACTAGAGAATGTATTTGTTGATGTTTGGGTGGAGATCGAGGAGCTTAGCTAGGCAGTAGTCTGCACTAGGCATGTCTACGCTACATGAAGGGCACATGACCAAGTGAGTTATTTTAATTTTTCTTGTCCACATTCTTCCATGGCTTTCAGCTGGTTGTTTTCCTACTTTTGGTACCTCGGGTACACAGATGTCTTATCTATCATTTAGCGATGGTGACATATGTTTGGGTACTTCAGGGATTCCTCTTTGTGGTAGAAGTAGTGATTCTTTGTCATGGTCTTTCTTACTGCAATTCATACATCTACGATACACATTATCCTATAGCATAGCTTGAAATCAATTCAATATATTATCATTTGGATATCTGAATTATAAGATCAGAACATGTATAGAACTTTATATTCTACTCTATTAAGAAATAATTTTCAAGTGATTTCATATATAGAACTATAAGAACTTTATCTATGAACAGAAAGCTACATGAAGTAGATTTTGATTTTTGCATGGTAAATGAAGTATTTAATAAAGGATCAGAATTTATAAGTTTTAGAAGTATTAGTGGGATACAAGGAAACATTCCATGTAGGAGTTGAGACATGTGTACCATCCATGATCACTTCTTGAATTATACCATCATGATTTTGAATATTATTAAAAATGATGCCTATGCTATTAATTTTTATCATATGCGGCTATATAAGGCATGTGTTCTAAACATTGATTGGTAAGAGCCGCAAGTTTTCCAGGGTGATTTTTTTCTTTATGCTTTAGAATCTAAACGCGTTTTCCTGTAACAATTTTTTTAATTTGACAGATATAAATATTTTTTCTATATTAGTAACCTTGCCAACTTCTATAGAAACCCATCTACTATAAGAACCAGTTGAGTGTTATAAGAGGTTTCCCAGAATATTCCAATCCAGCGCTATGGAAATTTTCACTAATCTCTCATATTTGAAACATCCAACAAAACTCTATCCTGACTAATTTCTATTAGGCATTTATCATACTCAGGGCTCTCAAGCTTCTGCGTCGATTCATCCAAACAAACTAAGTTACCCAGATGACAATCTAACCAATTAATCCCTAACAAAGTTTATAACCATATTTCTTCTCTTAGTTTAAATTTTGTTATCCATAAGTTTGATTTAACTTCTAAAGGCATATATTTCAAATTGGAATCCCTCGCATTAAAAGCTTGTTGGTTGTGCATTCATTTTCACTAATTGTTATCCCGCCTTTTGGCAAGGCCAGGACACCAAGAAGCCGACTAGAGGACAAGGATAGCACGCCATGGATATCACTGAATTTTGTACGAGCCCAGAGTGGGCTACAATTGATAGGACATGACAAGAAAGGCCATAGAGATCAGCACCTCAAATTTCAAATCAATCCGGACTCATACGCTCAAGTTATGATCGAGTCAAATTGGAGGGAGAAAGCCCAGATTTCGTATCCATCACTCTGGGCAATTTCGTATCCATCACCGAAGCCCCAGTTCGAATCCATCAAGCTTCGTACCGATCAGCTCCGGATCCATCGAGGTACCCAGGTTCGGCTCGACCTTCTTCGTATCCATCGAGCTCGTATCGATGGACTTCACACATACCAGCAATTGAAGGACTTCGTATCCTTCAGCCAACGTCTGCTTCGTATCCATCGTTCAGCGTCTACTTCGTATCCATCACTCGGTGCTCGCTTCGTATCCATCGTTCGGTGCTTGCTTCGTATCCATCAGAGGACCTCACTTCGAATCCATGCCTAATGACTTGTTCGTACCCACGAATCAACTGACCAGGGATGACGTGTCTTCCATCAAAGTAAAGCGAGGCGAGATATATGGAGTCGAAACAGTCAATGCGGCACAAAGACCGGATCGAAACGAAGCGCGCGCGCCACCTCACTTCAAGAGCACGTGCAGCCAGCGAGGCGAACGGATGGAGTCGAAATCATGGATACGAACCAGACAGCCTAAGAGGAATTCCAGTTCGTATCGACCATATCTCATAATCCACTGATCCAAACATGATGAAATTTTATCTGAAGGTTGCACACATAACAAGGAATGTCTCCACCAATTTTGAGCTCAATTGGAAGTAATCCTGATCGATACGAAATGATTTCGTATCGATCACAGATTGGCTTGAAACTCTCTGGAAGTGGTCGAATGGGTCCCCTCACGTGTCAGGCCAAGTCTTCCGGGGTTTGAGCGAAATCCAAGCCTCCTACGCCTATAAATAGAGCCCCAGAATCAACAGAAAAGGGATCTTTTTTCTCTGAAGCGTCCAAACTCTGCCGGATTGAGATTTGCACCATACTTTTGCTGTCAATTTCGAATTCTAAACTGTAATCCGCTGTTCAACGCTGTAAACGCTTGTAATCATTGAAAGAAAATCAATAAAATCATCAAAACTTCATAGTGGACGTAGGCTATACGCCGAACCACTCTAAACTGCTTGTCTGTGCACTTTACATTCCTATTTGTTGGAGTTTTTGTTAGATAATCTCTGTTTTACATTTATAATCTTCATTTTATCTCTTCAAACAACTCCCGAAGAGTGTTGTGCCCATTTTTGGTACAAACACTTTGGTGCTTTCACTGAGAAAACCAGCTTTTTCTCCTGCTCGTTGGATCTGCCGTCGATACCGGATTGCACAAATCCAAGAGGAAGATCCAGATATCCAGCCCGGAATCCTTCCATTCTATTCAGATTTGCTCAAAATCTAGGAAAGGACTCCACCACCGACGATGGTCAGCACAAGAACTGGCGCCACCGCCACAGAGCAAGAAGGCAGAGACAGGCAAAATCCAACACAGCCGCCTTCTTCCAATCAAGACAATGCCACTCAGTCAGACTCAACGGGGCTAGTCACCCGACAGGAGTTTCAAGTATTGCTCCAGGAGCTGACCCAAAGCCGTCAGCAGTTGGAAGAACAATTACGCGCCAATATCGAGCTGACCAACCAGCTAAACCGCCGGGGACACAGAAGGTCCAGGAGAGATGATGTCTCCAGAGCGTCTACCGAAAGCTCAGCTTCATCTGATTACCACCGCCAAACTACCCGTCCTCGACTAGAGGGGAATCGCGCTCAAGCTGCTGAATATCAGCCTGCCTTAACTGTTGGGCAACTGAGGGTAGGACCGTCGACCAGTTTCCAAACCGGTCCCTCAACACGAGGAGGTACTGCCCCACAGTACACCACCGATAACCGCGCCACAACCGCCGCAGCAGAGACAAGGGTCGATACCCGAAATCAATCTGAGCCGATCAATCAACAGCGAAGACATACTCCTGAACCTTATGTCCCAGAGGACGTTGAGCCAAGGAGGCGAGATACGGGTCGTCGACAACGCCCGATCCCTACTCGTGACGTGGAACCCGACCACGCCTTAGCTCATCACGCTCCGAATCCGCCTGTTTCGGATATATCAACCATGATACGTCAAATGATCCGCGAGAGTCAGGGGCTCACTAATGATGACTGGGGAATTTCCCGTAGTCATACCCCTTTCACAGACGAAGTGTTACATGCCGAACCCCCTAGGCGATTCAGAATGCCGACTCTCCCGATGTATGAAGGGAATAGCGACCCCAACAAGCATATTCTGAAGTATGAATGGTCGATGAGCGCTGCAAGGGCCGACGACGCAGTGAAGTGTCGGAGTTTCCCCATCTCTCTGGGAGGAATCGCGACAATGTGGTTTACCCGCCTACCACCTAGATCAATTTCTTCGTTCGATCAATTGGCCAAGAGGTTTGTGGAGCAATTCCGGATGCATGTTGCAAGGCCAAAGGACGTCAACACCTTGTCCAGCGTCACTCAAGCTCCTGGAGAAACACTCAGGCGTTACTTGGAGAGGTTCCACGCAGCATGCGTCGAGATCACCAATCCCAACGATAATTCAATCTTAATGGCTCTGACCAAGGGGATTGATCCTGATTCTGAATTCGGAAACTGGCTGGCTGGAAAACCGCCCGCGTCGTTGGACCGTTTTTACTCCAAGGCCGCTCAATTCCTGCGGCAGGAGGATGCAAAACAGTCTAGGAAGCAGGGCGATGCGGGGCCCAGCATTGAAGGAATACAGAGCAATGTGGCAGTTAAACAGTCCGGCGAAAGTTCCGGGAAAGTTCAGCTGAATATACAAAACAAGCAAACCCAGCAGAGAGTAAACAATGGCCAGAATAAGAAGAGAGATGAGAGCCGAGGTCCACGACGTAGAGCTCAGATGTTTGACAGTTATACACCGCTAAACACATCATTGGAAAACGTATACTTACAGACTTGCAACACTGTACAGTATAAGAAGCCTGCTCCGAAGCCCTCATCGGAGAGACAGATTCAGACAGGGAAATTCTGTAGGTTCCATGAGAGCTATGGGCATAATACCAATGAGTGTCGACACTTACAGGACCTCATCGAAAAGCTGATTAGAGAGAGGAAGCTAGATCAGTTTGTACGGGCGCCGCAGCCTGGCGGAGCGGGCCCCTCGAATCAAAATCGTTCACAAAATCAGGAAAGAGAGGATGAACCCGCTCGTGCGGGCGGGAGATTAGTTATCAACACAATAAGTGGTGGCCCCCATCCGGCAGACAGAAGCTGGGGGGAAATGGAGTCGTATGCCAGTTCTATCAGGCATGCGGACTTCGAGTGTTATAGTAATTGCGAGGATGGGACCCCGGCAAAGCAACAAAAGATTATGTCCGATGATATCGTGTTCAGGAGCCGAGACGCCGATAGAGTCGAAGCCCCTACTATCGACCCACTAGTCATATCCGCCCAGGTAGGTCCTGCTTGGATGAAGAGGATCCTGGTTGACAGTGGGAGCTCTGTAAACATCTTGCTCAAACGGGCTTACGATCTGATGAAGATGGAGACAAAGGATTTGAAACCCTGTTTATCCAGAATCCATGGTTTCAACGGAAGTGCCACGATACCCATCGGAATAACTGAACTCCCAGTCGAGTTAGGCATTGGAGAACGCCGGAGGGTCCGCATGTTACAATTTGTTGTGTTAGAGATAGATTCGCCATACAATGCATTTCTGGGTCGACCAGCTTTAGCCGAGTTCAGGGCGGCGATCGCCCCATGGTGTCTGACTCTGAAATTTCCCACTGATCATGGGATTGGAGTTGTTCAAGGAGATCAGGCCTCGGGAAGGGCCTGTTATGTTGCTGAGCTGCGCGGGGCGCAACGTAAAGAGAAGGGTAAGGGCGTAGAGGAATCTCTCTGCGTCCGTTCTATCGACAATTGACAATTGACGCCTGGGCCTCGGCCCGGGCACCACGACCAACTCCTGAAAGACCTGGACCCCAGGGACAACGAGGATAAAGACGAATCAACGGAGAGTCAAGCCTCTCCAGCCGAACTGACTGTGGACGTCCCAATCAGTGAGGATGATGATTCAAAAATGCTGAAAGTTGGGTCCCAACTAAACAAGCAGACACAGCAGGAGTTGGTCGAATTTCTTCGGGCGAATCTCGACGTCTTCGCCTGGACACATTCTGACATGTGCGGGATCTCGCCGAGCATTGCAAGTCACTCCCTGAATATAGATCCGCGACATGTCCCAATGAAACAGAAAAGGCGCGGTATGGATCCAGAGAGATCTGCCACCCTTAAGGAGGAAGTTGATAAACTGCAATCGAATGGGTTCATTCGAGATGCCTTGTATCCAGAATGGGTGTCCAACCCTGTACTGGTTCGGAAACCAAACGGGAAGTGGAGAACTTGTGTTGATTACTCTGACCTAAACAAGGCCTGTCCAAAAGATAGCTTCCCACTTCCACGAATCGATCAGCTCGTAGATTCGACGGCCGGACATGAACTACTATCCTTTATGGACGCTTACTCCGGCTACAATCAGATACCCATGCATCTGCCTGATCAGGAACATACCAGCTTCGTGACCGACCTGGGACTCTATTGTTACAAAGTCATGCCGTTTGGTCTAAAGAACGCTGGAGCAACATACCAACGCTTAGTCAACCGAATGTTCGCTGATCAGATTGGGAAAACTATGGAGGTTTACGTGGATGACATGCTGGTGAAGTCCCGATTCTCCACCGATCACGTCAGAGATTTGAATTCAATGTTCAGCATCCTCCGGGAGTACGGGATGAAGCTCAACCCACTCAAATGTCACTTTGGCGTTGCATCCGGAAAATTCCTTGGGTTCATTGTCAACGCTCGAGGAATAGAGGCGAATCCTGAGAAGATCTGGGCTATTAGAAATTTGCAAACCCCTAAAACTATAAAGCAAGTCCAGAGTCTTAACGGGAAGGTCGCAGCATTGAGCAGGTTCATTTCAAAGTCCACCGACAAATGCATTCCTTTCTTCGACCTGATTCGGAAGGGCAAACGAAACTTTGAATGGACCACGGAGTGTGAAGGCGCGTTCCGATCATTAGTTCAACATCTCTCCACACCTCCGATCTTGTCAAAACCGGTTGACCACGAGCAATTATATCTCTACCTGGCAGTATCAGAACATGCGATCAGTGCTGCTCTAGTCCGGGAAGAAGACAAAGTGCAAAACCCGGTCTACTATGTTAGTAAGCGACTAACAGGAGCTGAAAGAAATTATCCAAGGCTGGAGAAACTGGCTTATTGTTTGGTCATTGCCTCGAGGAAGCTCCGTCCCTACTTCCAAGCTCATCCGCTTACTGTGTACACCGACCAGCCGTTACGACAGGTCCTTACGCGGCCTGAGACGTCCGGTAGGTTACTCAAGTGGAACATTGAGCTAAGCCAATTTGATATCGCATACGCTCCGCGGAGAGCCATTCAAGGACAAGTCCTGGCTGATTTCATAGCCGAGTTCACCGTTCCAGAAGACTTACCCGAAACCAGTGAATCTCCCGAATACATCTGGAAGCTGTATACTGATGGTGCGTCAAATGATCGGTGTTCGGGCGCTGGGGTTGTACTTGAGACCCCCGAGGGCCGATCCATATGTTATGCTCTTAAATTCGACTTTCGTGCAACTAATAATGAAGCCGAATATGAAGCCCTTCTAACCGGCCTAAGGCTTGCCAGAGATTTGAGAATTGTCGCTGTAGAAATTTATTGCGATTCGCAGTTAGTGGTATGCCAGGTGCGAGGAGAATACCAGGCAAGAGACCGAAGACTGGCCGCTTACTTGACACGAGTTCAGGAAATCCTAAACCAGTTTGATTATTATGCCATCTATTATGTGCCTCGGGAACGCAATCAGAAAGCCGATTCACTGGCGAAGTTAGCCAGCACAGGCGAAGCGCAACAAATGGGACTTGTCCCCGTTGAAACTTTGGCCACTCCAAGCATCGATCGGATAGAAGCGAACTCTGTATTTGAAACCGCTCCCGGTAGAGAATCCTGGATGACTCCATATCGGAATTACATTGAGAATGGGGTGCTACCTGAACCTAGAAATGAGAAGAGACAAATTCAGCGAAAGGCCTCGCGGTTCGTCATCCAAAACGGAGTCATGTACAGGAGAGGTTATTCCGTTCCTCTCCTCAGATGTATCGCCCACGAGGAAATCAAGCGAGTGCTACATGACGTGCACGAAGGAGAGTGCGGCGATCATACCGGCGGGCAAGCTCTCGCTAAAGAGATACTCCGATATGGGTACTACTGGCCGACGGTGAACCGAGATGCGGCAAACTATGCCCGGAAATGCGATAAATGCCAAATACACGCCCGAATTCCGAGAGCTCCGCCAACCAAGGTTTCAAATCTCGGATTTTGGCCAATATCTCGGGCAAATATCTCGGCTATCTCGGGCGATATTTAAAAGACTTATAACTAACCAAGCTGCCAAATCTCGGATTTTGGCTAATATCTCGGATTTTCATCTCGGCTGATCTCGGGGAGATTTAAAACCTTGCCGCCAACTGAAATAACCCAAATGGTCAGTCCCTGGCCATTCGCAATGTGGGGCATTGACATCATCGGCGCTTTGCCTTTAGCAAAAGGCGGTGCGAAATACGCCATTGTCGCAGTTGATTACTTCACAAAGTGGGCTGAGGCCGAAGCCCTAGCAACCATTACGACAAAGAAGGTGATAAATTTCGTGGTTCGCAACATCATCTGTCGATTTGGACTCCCGCATACTATCATCACTGATAACGGAACCCAATTCGAGAGCGCAGAATTCAAGGATTTCGGTCAACGGTTTCATATCCGCAAAAAGTTCTCGGCTGTCGCACACCCCCAAGCGAATGGACAGGTTGAAGCTGTCAACAAAGTTATAAAATCGATCCTGAAGAAACGATTAGAGAAGGCTGGGGGCAAGTGGGTCGATGAACTTCCTATGGCATTATGGGCCTATCGAACGACCCACAAAACCGCGACCGGACACACTCCGTTTTCCCTATCTTATGGCTCAGAGGCCGTTATTCCGGTCGAGACAGAAGTGCTCTCTCATCGCGTGACTTATTATGATCCAAAAACAAACGCTATACTCCTAGCCGAGTCTTTGGATCTATTGGATGAAAAACGGGAGGAGGCTGATTTGAGAGCAGCCGCACATCGAAGTCGGGTCGCCCGATTGTACAACACCAGGGTTCGACCTCGAACCTTTGAACTCGGCGACCTCGTGCTCAAGAGAATTTACCCAGTTCCTTCACACATGAAACCGAACTGGGGAGGGCCGTATGTAATTACACGAAAGCTCGGAGATGGTACATTCAAGCTGTCGACTGTTGACGGTCTCGATTTACCAAGGGCTTGGAACAGCGAAAGTCTCCGCCGCTACTACATATGACAGGCTTTATCTATTTCATTCTATTTAGCAATTTGTTTCTGCATTTCGAAATTTGAATTTTGTAATAAGGCAACTGACTTTGCCGCATTTTCTTATTTCAGCAATAAAATGCCACTTCTTCGAGCCAGAGCTGTGATTCATTATGCACGATATACAACATCACGATGCACGAAGAGCTAAATCCCATCACGCAATGGGACTTATTCAAATGGAGAGTGGCTGTGATACGACCGGCCACTCACTAGGTGAAACCCGAGCTCGGGGACAAGCCATGACACCGATACTAATAGGATTGACACACGACAATCCTACACTTAACTCCGTATTCCCAGAGTGCGAAGCGGAGTATAAACATCTAACTCCATATTCCCAGAGTGCGAAATGGAGTATAAAACATCCAACTCCGTATTCCCAGAGTGCGAAGCGGAGTATAAACACTTAACTCCATATTCCCGGAGTGCGAAATGGAGTATAAACATTCAACTCCGTATTCCCAGAGTGCGAAGCGGAGTATAAACATCTAACTCCATGTTCCCAGAGTGCGAAATGGAGTATCAACATCCAACTCCGTATTCCCAGAGTGCGAAGCGGAGTATAAACACTTAACTCCATATTCCCGGAGTGCGAAATGGAGTATAAACATTCAACTCCGTATTCCCAGAGTGCGAAGCGGAGTATAAACATCTAACTCCATGTTCCCAGAGTGCGAAATGGAGTATCAACATTCAACTCCGTATTCCCAGAGTGCGAAGCGGAGTATAAAACATCTAACTCCATATTCCCAGAGTGCGAAATGGAGTATAAACATCCAACTCCGTATTCCCAGAGTGCGAAGCGGAGTATAAACACTTAACTCCATATTCCCAGAGTGCGAACTGGAGTATAAACATTCAGCTCCGCATTCCCAGAGTGCGAAGCGAAGTATAAACACTTAACTCCATATTCCCAGAGTGCGAAATGGAGTATAAACATCCAACTCCGTATTCCCAGAGTGCGAAGCGGAGTATAAACAGTCAACTCCATATTCCCAGAGTGCGAAATGGAGTATAAACATTCAGCTCCGCATTCCCAGAGTGCGAAGCGGAGTATAAACAGTCAACTCCATGTTCCCAGAGTGCGAACAACCGCTTACGAGATGGCGCATATCCCCGGAGTGTGGATGGAACGATTCATAAGAGAACAAACGTAGTTCGACCACTCGGTCCTCGCTTGGTGCCATCGCAAGCTGATCATCACAACTTGACCCCGAAGCTGGGGGCAGAAGCAAATGTTAGTCATTGCCCGAAACTATACGATGTTCAGCTCAGATGCGATTCCCTATCACAACTCAAGTCCGAAAGTTCCATACTTAACAAGTAGAAATGAGCTATTCTTGAAGCAATCAAAAAATGCAAATACACTGGACCAAAGTCCGAACACTGCAATATTCAAGCATAAAAAGGAACGCAAGCTGAAGCTAAAAGACAAAATTTTATTCCAACTAAACTCAAAAACAATGCTTCATACATGAGATCTTTCCTAAAATGTTCCTACTAGCAGGGGCCGAACCCGCATCTAAACACGGCCTACAAAAGGGAAAGGACAGAAAAAATAACAAAAGTCCCTAACTGCCTATGAAAAGGATGTCTAATCCTTCTGCTTCCTCAGCTTCTTCTTCTTCTTTGAGGAACTACTGGAGCCGCCAGTACCCTTTCGCTTGGAGCCTTTCTCCCTAGGCAAGCTCCCCCCGGGTGAAGGCATAATGTCAACGTCCTCGTCTGAGCTGGACTCTATAGGGATGCTTCCCGCGGGAGGAGTGGGAGGAACAGACTCCGCAGCCGGAGGAGGGGCTGGTACATCAGTGTCAGTAAGTGTGCCCTCAGGGGACATAGTCATAAGAGGAATGGGGCACTGTGCTGCCGCTCCGTCATCTACATCACCGCCGTGCGCCGCAGCCGCCATCTCGGCATTGATCTCGGCTAACATCGCCGCTTCCCGCCGTGCCCTGGCCTCGCTAGGAGCCGTAGTAGTTTGGGACAAGGTGTCAGATGTAGCCGTGAATCCACCCAAGCCAAATGGCAAGTCCGCAAAAGGATCACTTTGACGGCCAAGAAGCTCGTTTATCATCTGCTCGTCGAAAGAAAGTGAGCTCCCCTCCGTCACTCCAACCGGTGCCATTGCTGCGACGGAGGTCGCCTCAGAAACGATGGCTCCTGGCGCTTGACCTAATACTTGGGTGGTAAGAGGCGCGGCTGGTGCAACTCCTGTCACTGATCAAAGGAAAAGACATGTCATTAGCAACATTTCAACACGGGTTCTTCAATCCAAATGTATTGGAAGTTAGTTCAAAGTACCTTCCTCGGTTTGGCTCGAGGTCGTCTGAACCACTTCAGAAGGATGTTCCTTAATAGGAGATAAGTGCGGTTGATCTGGGTCATACGCTGGGATAGGCTGGGAGTAGATCATTGAAGTTGGCTCAGACTGAGATGACACGACTATCTCAGAACTCATAACATGGTGTTCTGCACCAGAGCTCTCTCCGACTTCCTGGATCTGAGCACCAAGCCTCACCTTGTCATGGGAAATCATGGAGTCATGGAGAACCTTCTTTTCGTCATCATTAAGGATGCGGTTCTCCAGCTCGAACTCATCAGGGGCTTCATCAGGGTGCCCAGATCTCTCCTCATCAACCAGTAGGTTCCAGGCGTTATAGAGATGTGTGGGGTAATCGTCAAGCCATGTCAAGTCTCGGTGCCTTAGCACATTGGCGTTGTAAGTGACGAGTAGCTCCTCCACCTCGGCCTCAATCCTGGCCTCCGCCTGCCGTACTTTCTCATCGACTCCAGCCTCAGCCTCACGGGCTTGTTGTACAGCCGCTTCCTTCTCCTTTTGGAGTGTCACTGCCTGGTCACAGGCTTCCTGCGCAGAGACGTTAGCTGCGTCTTTTTCCTTAGCCATCTCTGAAAACTTTGACTTCAGCTCATTAAGCTCCTTGAGAGCGGCATCCCTCTCGGCAGTGATGGAAGTGTTCCTGTGACCCATGTCCTCAATTGCGGTGTAATGTTCTTGCTTCATCCTGGCCATGGCAGCGGTCACCTCATCAACTTTCTTTAAAGCCTCCATTTCAGACTTACGAGAAGACTCGGCCTCTGAGTTGAGCGCTTTTATGATTTGGTCGTTGCGACCTAGCTCCTTCTCGAGTTTCTCGATGGTGACGCCCCGCTCAAATGCCACTTTAGATGCCTTCCTCGCGGCCCGTCCCCACTCCCTATACTGGAAAAAGATGTCCGCGACATAATCGTGGATAGTGGTTTCCGCGGTTGGCGGGATTCTCTTCAGGTGCGGGGGGAAGACATACCCATCAAAACAGATGTCAGGAAATTCCTTCCTCATCTGTGCCAATTTGAGCACTCCTTCGCTAGACGCCTCGGTCGGGACCGATACAGTAGCTGAAGAGGTGGCTATTTCGGTCCTGCGCGGAGGGTCGGACCTCAAGGCTTGAGAAGGCGGCCTAGACCGTGAAGTTTCGGGAGGACGAGTAACGGCGACCACAGGAGGTGCAGAGGTCCTGGGGGGAGGAGAACGAGATCGGGATCGGTGAACATGTCCCCTATCTCTGTCAGACTTCTCCTGACCAGAGTGTCCCGTGTCATAATCTCTCTCGCCCTCTCTCCTGCGCGGCTCGTGATAACGGCGCTTACGCAAACTACCAAGCACGGAACCTTTCCCAGACATCGTACCTGAAAAGAAAACAACAAAGAATCAGTAACCGTTTGCGATGTGTTGTTTATGGTTAGGAAAGTGTGTTGTGCCGTGAGGAGTGTGTGAATGTGTAACCCCCCGGACCAACCAGAAGTGTCAGTCGCATCGGCAAGCTCAGACTCGCTAACATCGACAATGAGTCGCGGTCCACCCGACCCAACATCGTGTTGCTCCGGCTCAATGTTAGGCATTGGAGGGTCAGCAGGCTCTTCGAGTTGGTCTCCAGCTTGCAGGGAGGCTGCCTCCGTAATCTTAACTCCTGGCAAGGGACGTTGCAAAACCACGGACTTACGCCTCCCAGACTTAGGATGTTTCGAGGCCACAGCTTTGCCTTTCCTCTTAGCATCGAACTCTGGGGATGCATTAGCAGGTCCGACCAACGGTTCTTCGTCAGTGTGGGTTTTCTCGGAGTCGGGTTCCTCGATTATCATGACCCTAGGCTTCATCTTCTTGACCTTTTTCCTGGAGACGGTCTTTAATGCACCGTCGAGTCTTATGCTCTGCCTCCGACCGATCAGCCCAAGGACCCTGAGGTTCCGATCTGTCAATAACAGTTCAATATTCCTTTCTTCGCTGGGAATCTCTTGGAGGACCCGAACTATCTCTTTATAATAGCCACCCTCAGGCCGCTGGATGATAGCTGAAAGAAAAAGAGAAGAAGACGTAAGTTTAATTTCACTCCGAAAATTGCCCTGTCAATTACTTGGGAAAAAAGACGATACTCACGTCTGAATAACCATCTTCTGGCAAACCCCGGAGGGCATCGGACATAGAACCACTCCGACTTAAAATAGCTTAGCCTGGTCCACGACCCCACGACCCCACGACAACTTGGCAGTTCCTTACAGACTCTAAGAACGTATAAGATGGGCTGTCAGTCCGACTCTTGAAGTTAAACAAGTATCTTATGTCGGTCATACGGGGAGGACGATGGAGGTACTCCATGAATACAACGAACAAGCTGTTGAGTGAGGCATATCCGTTTGGATGCAATTGAGACGGAGCGATGTCCAGATAAGCCAACACTTCTCTTATATAGTCGTTGAATGGAGGATGTGTGCCGGCTGCGCACGCATGCCGATTAAAAGCAGTATACCCCTCCGGGGGATTATGTGGCCTATCATCCGGTCCAGGCAACAATACCTCATCCAAAGATAAACCATGCCTTAAGCATATCCTCCCCAGCATGTCTTCGGAGATATTGGATGAGACGGAATCAGGTGGACTGTTAATGAAGGACGCGTTGGGCAACTCGTCCGGAGCTGGGCCAATAGCTTCGGTCTCGATGACCGGAATCTCAATTCTGGGAAGGATGGGGTTCTGAGTTTCTTGCTGCTGCGAACTTGACGGTTCCATCACTAGCTAACTCACGAGAAACCATCATTAGGTGACAAAAAGCCCGTGCATTCCCCAGTGTAAAGTGCATGAATGTGTTGTGTAGTGCGAGTGCTGTGCGTGACTTGAGCAAATTCTGCAGAAAAAAAAATGTGCAAGCGACGAGATTCTGGAAGTCAGACAAACATGACCGTCATCGCTGACCGTCATGACTGCGCCATCCAGATGATAACGATCGATTCAAGATTTAAGAGTTCGTTGTACTTTTCTGTTAAAAGGCAGTTCCTTCGACGAGCTTCGAAAGTCAGTCAAATATGCAATCCTGTAATCAGGTCCAATTATGCAAGGCAGAAGCTCGTCGGAATCGAATATAAGAACGTGCAAAAGTTCGCTAAGTTCGTCAAATCTCAGCATGGAATCGATCGCAGTTCAAGTTCAAATTCATTCGGAGGCGTGATGTCTTTTATATCGATCCAGTTCGAATCGATACTTTCGTATCGATCAGGTCAACTCGATACCTTTCGTATCGATGTCAGTTCGTATCGACCGGGGGAGGAGATTTCGTATCGATCAGGTAGGCTTACTTCGCATCGGACAAGGGTTAACGGCTGTGAGACAGCCAAGTGCAATAACTTCGCATCGATCTGGGGCTATCGATATGGGACCAATGAGATCTCTTGGTCTTCGTATCGATCGAGAGAGGTAGATTTTCGCATCGATCACGCCGGCCAAGCGCTTACATCGATCATCTCAGTTCAACACGAGCCCCAACCACCTTAGATCGATGCGAACCTCTGCATCCCCTTTAACCCATTAATCGATGCGAAATCATGAAATCTGGATCGAGTCGAATCCTCCTGTCCCGGATCGACACGAACTAGTGGTGAAACAATCACTCCAGAACTCTTTCTTCTCCGATTGAAGCGAACATGGCCATGGCCATCCTCGACCAAGCTCTGGTCCAGATCTGGCCTTGGCACCACCAAAATCGATAATCGGCAAAGGCACGATGGATCTGAGATCTGAACTTCGTCGCTCGAATTTAGCCGTGATTGCTTATTTACCTGAATCGAATTGGAGTTTGGGGAAATAATAAGATGATGTTTGATCGATTCGAAGATTGGAGTAATTCTTCTCTCCTGCTTGTCTGTGAATCGATACGAGAAGGCAGAAGACAACAGTAAAAGTAAAAGGTAAAAAAGTGAGAAATGGCAAAGTCCCAGATATTTATATGAAGCCTAGGACGGAACCGAGTCGTTTCGACTCCCAGTCAATCTGACCGGTCGCAACCAGTCAAGCAGCGCATCGATGCGAGCATTCGTATCGAACCCACTGACTTTTATCGGTTCGAAGCGCACAGGGAGGCCACGTGAATACGATGGGTAGGTGCACGCGCTTTCCTCGCATCCATCAAGCTGTGCATTCATCGAGGCGAAATGTTCACCAGACACCATCGTTTCGAAACATCCAAATTTTGAGCCATCGATTCGAAACAGAGCAGACCTGTTAATACGAGCGTCAATTTCGTATCCATCAGTATCTATCGATGCGAACATCCATTTCGTATCCACCAGATATCATCAATTCGAACCAGAATTCACCGCGATTTATGACCATCGATACGAATGATTGTTTTCGTATCCATCAAGTCAACCCCCATCGATACGAAAGAGGGCTTTTCGACTTTGAGCATCGATTCATAAGAGGACCGATACGAGAAGAACGGCTAAGGGGTACGACTTTCAAAATTATCCAAAGAAGACATACAACTTTTCAAAGCACGTCATGTTTTCACAAGACGTACTTTGGGGGGCAAATGTTATCCCGCCTTTTGGCAAGGCCAGGACACCAAGAAGCCGACTAGAGGACAAGGATAGCACGCCATGGATATCACTGAATTTTGTACGAGCCCAGAGTGGGCTACAATTGATAGGACATGACAAGAAAGGCCATAGAGATCAGCACCTCAAATTTCAAATCAATCCGGACTCATACGCTCAAGTTATGATCGAGTCAAATTGGAGGGAGAAAGCCCAGATTTCGTATCCATCACTCTGGGCAATTTCGTATCCATCACCGAAGCCCCAGTTCGAATCCATCAAGCTTCGTACCGATCAGCTCCGGATCCATCGAGGTACCCAGGTTCGGCTCGACCTTCTTCGTATCCATCGAGCTCGTATCGATGGACTTCACACATACCAGCAATTGAAGGACTTCGTATCCTTCAGCCAACGTCTGCTTCGTATCCATCGTTCAGCGTCTACTTCGTATCCATCACTCGGTGCTCGCTTCGTATCCATCGTTCGGTGCTTGCTTCGTATCCATCAGAGGACCTCACTTCGAATCCATGCCTAATGACTTGTTCGTACCCACGAATCAACTGACCATGGATGACGTGTCTTCCATCAAAGTAAAGCGAGGCGAGATATATGGAGTCGAAACAGTCAATGCGGCACAAAGACCGGATCGAAACGAAGCGCGCGTGCCACCTCACTTCAAGAGCACGTGCAGCCAGCGAGGCGAACGGATGGAGTCGAAATCATGGATACGAACCAGACAGCCTAAGAGGAATTCCAGTTCGTATCGACCATATCTCATAATCCACTGATCCAAACATGATGAAATTTTATCTGAAGGTTGCACACATAACAAGGAATGTCTCCACCAATTTTGAGCTCAATTGGAAGTAATCCTGATCGATACGAAATGATTTCGTATCGATCACAGATTGGCTTGAAACTCTCTGGAAGTGGTCGAATGGGTCCCCTCACGTGTCAGGCCAAGTCTCCCGGGGTTTGAGCGAAATCCAAGCCTCCTACGCCTATAAATAGAGCCCCAGAATCAACAGAAAAGGGATCTTTTTTCTCTGAAGCGTCCAAACTCTGCCGGATTGAGATTTGCACCATACTTTTGCTGTCAATTTCGAATTCTAAACTGTAATCCGCTGTTCAACGCTGTAAACGCTTGTAATCATTGAAAGAAAATCAATAAAATCATCAAAACTTCATAGTGGACGTAGGCTATACGCCGAACCACTCTAAACTGCTTGTCTGTGCACTTTACATTCCTATTTGTTGGAGTTTTTGTTAGATAATCTCTGTTTTACATTTATAATCTTCATTTTATCTCTTCAAACAACTCCCGAAGAGTGTTGTGCCCATTTTTGGTACAAACACTAATCATCATACATAACTATTAATTAGCTGGTACATGTCTTGATTTGATCTTTATAACATGAAATAGGCGAGGGGTATGAAATGTGCTCGAGTTATTAGGAACCAATTGGAAGGGCCCATAGAAAGAGTTAAGATTGAAATGATGTGAAATGCTAATGGTTTTGATTTAGTAAAAAAGGAAATTACTATTGGATTTCTCCTGCATGCAGCAAGATTGCAGAAAGATGGTGAATACATAACTGTTAAGAATCCTCAAACAATTCAAATATATCTGAGTTCTTGTCTGGCCAAGGTATTATTAATCACCTCATTATTGGATATTGGATAATACAAAGGAGTTTATTAATGTTTACTTATAATAATGAATCTGATAGTTAGTGTAGGTTGCAAGGCTTGACCACTTTGTCCACTGATCATATTTATCGTGATGGAAGTATTGAGTCTCTACATTTGTTTGTTCCTTGCGCTCACTTGTTGTTTCTATTGTTTTGAATGTCATAACTATTATTCTTCTTATCATGATGGACTGTGTTTTCATAAGTAGTGGATAAGGAATTCTTTTTCATTTGGTTGTTATTCCTTGTTTGCTTAGCTGAAGTTGAGAGTGCACTTTTATATACACAACCTATTTGTACATAAAACATATAAGCACATGGCTTCCTTACATTTATCTTTGCTACAACTAACTATTTACTTTCAAATGCACATAATTTCACAATGGAAAGGGACGGGGATGCTTCAGAGATCGGGGTGTTGTATAGAGTTAGTGATTCAAGTAGTGAAGTTGCACTAGGTACCTCAAACGGTGGTTTAATTTTTTTAGATGTTGCAGGTGGCTCAAATGTGTTTTTTACAAAAGGAATCAGATGCTACTTCTTGTACATATGCATAGTCGTACACCTATCCAAGACAGTTCCAAGTTTTCTACTACATTTCTTCTGCAATAACATGCTAGTAATTGAAATAACATCACACTTATACGTTTAGTTGTATGATACTCAATTTGCAATTAGATTATACGTTTAACACATTTCTTTCAACTGCCCGGTAATGGAAGGTTTATAGCATTTGGTAGCATATAGACTAGTGGTTGTCTATTGTCATCCATACTATCATCTTCTTTGTTCTATTGACTATCTTGCTTATCTCGGTTGGCGTTCATATTTAAGCTGGGTGATTGCATGCTCCACTTGCACTCTTTTGTTATTTCAAGATTGGTTTGATCGTGATAGAAAGAAACATAAAGTGATAGGCTAGTGATTTTTGAAATGCAGGTTTAAGATTTAGTTCCAAGATGGACTACAACTTAGGATTCTTTCATTTTTCAATAAAACCGCAAGCAAAGATACTGCTAGAGTTGTCACAGTTTTCTATATCCGAGCTAACCTTTTAATTAAAGAATTTCACATTCTTATAAGTTGTAAACTTGTATTGCTGTGCACTTATGTTAGTTTGTACTATTATTTTAGAGTATGATGTTATGAATTATGAACATTGATTCTTGTGTGTTCACTATAAATATTTGGTATTCTGGAGTACGAATTATTGTAATTTGAAGTATGCATATTTATTGCGCTAATGTACTAATTTTTTCTAGTTATATTACAGTCATCTAACATGAAAATGTCATCGTGATTTGATATCGTTTCAGGTTTTAAAACCTAAAACGGTATCACTTTTTTTGCTCCGGTTGACATTTGCTTCGGTTGTTCATAACAACTGATGCAAATAAGTGGTAACTTGCTTCGGTTGTCATGAACAACCGAAGCAAATAGGTGGTCATTTACTTCGACTGTTAAGAAACAATTGAAGCAAATGACCTCTTTCGCTTTGGTTGTTCTACTCCTTGTTCTTTGGTTCAAAAACCGAAGCAAATGACCTTTATTTGTTTTGGTTCAATAACCAAAGCAACAGACTTTGGCCTGTCGCGTTGTCTTTATTTGTTTCGGTTGTTGAACCGAAGCAATAGGAGGTAAACAACTGAAGCAAATAACATGTTTTGTAGTAGTGTGACCTACGAGGTCTCAAAGATTTTGGTCAATCTCAATATCTTCTAGTTGATTTTGTGCGATAGTTATGCCTGAGTTGTGCACACATTTCCGCAAGTGAGTAACGTGGAATACATTCTACACTCCCACCATTCTTTGAGGTAAGTCGACTTTGTAAGAAAGATTTCCAATCCTCTCTAGTAGAGGAAAAGGACATACAAATCTCGGTGTCAACTTCCCTTTAATACCGAACCATATGACATTCTTCAATGAAGTTCTCTTGACAAATACCATATCACCGACAGAGAACTCTAAATCTCAACGTCTCTTATCAGCGTAGCTTTTCTGTCTATCTTGGACATCTTTCATCCGTTGTTGGATAATCTAGATCTTCTTTGATGTTTCCCTAATCATATCTGGCCCAAGTATCAGTTTCTCGCCCGCTTCCCACCAACATGAAGGAGCGTTGCACGATCAGCCATATAATGCCTTGAATGTTGCCATATCGATGCTAGACTGATAATTGTTGTTGTATGTGAATTCAACAACATGTAAGTGATCATCCCATAAGCCTCCAAATTCTAATATGCATGCATGCAAGAGATCCTCTGAGATAGGATTCACTCTCTCGGTTTGGCCATCAGTTTGAGGGTGATAAGCTGTACTAAGGTGCAGTTCCGTCCTTATCGTCTCCTGTAAGCTCTTCCAAAACCCACTAGTGAACAATGGGTCTTGGTCACTCACAATGCCCTTTGGCACACCATGGAATCATATTATCCATTTCACATACAGTTCAGCTAGTTCGACTCTACTTGACTTGATGGGTATAAATCTAGCGCTCTTGGTCAATCGATCGAGTATGACCCAAATGTTATCATACCCTGCTCGAGTACTTGATGGTCCATTGATGAAATTCATCGATACTTATTCCCACTTCCACTTAGGAACTTCTAGCGGTTGCATCAGACCACTAGGCTCCTTCTGCTCTGCCTTAACCAACTGGCAGTTCATGCATTTCAAGATAAATATCCCAAAGTCTTTCTTCATCCCTTCCCAATATTAGGTTTGCCTTATATCACGGTACATCTTATTACCATCTGGATGAATAGTCAATCTCAAATGATGGTCCTTACGGAGCACCTTATCCCTCATCCCATTGACATCAGGAACAAACAATCTCCTATCCTTACGGAGACAACCATCTCGGTTGAGTTCATATTGTCTCCTCTCCTCAGACTCTACCCCTCCCTCTATCTTTGCCATGATCTCTGCTAGTCTAGCATCTCACCTCTGACTAGTACCGATCCACTCAATCATGGAAGGTCTAATCGTCAGGCCAGCCAATACTTTCGACTCTAGCCTACGCTAGGTTCAGAAGTCATAACCAGTAATAACTCAAGCAATGTCCACCTTAGTAGTATCGCTTCCAAACTGGTATGTCTTTCATTCAAAGCATCAATAATTGCATTTTCCTTACGGAAGTATAGGAAATGTCGAAGTCATAGGAGGCTAAGAGCTCTAACCATTGCTACTAGCGTAGGTTAAGATCCATCTCGGAGATGAGATGCTTCAATGAGGTGGGATCATCGAACAATCGAACCTCTCTCCTAATAGATAAAGCCTCCAAATCCCTAAAGCCAATATTATCACTGTCAACTCCAATCATGTGTCGGATACTTCCTTTCGGGCAGTTTTAGTTATCGGCTAGCATATGTGACAACCTTACCCTTCTGCATCTATGCCAAACCTAGTCAAGTACCACAAGCATGTGTGTGTACTATTGACTCCTCATTCCCACTCAAAATGGGTAACATCGGTGCAATCGTCAACCTCTCTGTCAGACTTACTAACGCGCGTTCGCACCTCAGGTCCCAAATAAAAAGTCAGACTTTTCTCGTCAAATCGATTAACGGTGTCGCTACCTTTGAGAAGTCCTTGATAGTATATAACATCTCTCTAATCCAAGGAAACTTCTCATCTATAGCACTCTTGGGTCTACTCAAATCCTAGACTGTCGTAACTCGCAGGATCTATAACATTGTCCTGCTCAGAAATAACATGACCCAAACACCTCACTTCCCTCCTCCGGAAGTGATACTTTGAAAACATCATCATCAATTTATGTTTTCTCGACATCTCCAACACAATCCTCAACTGCATTTTATTCCCCTCTTTTGTCTTTGAGTAGACCAAAATACCATCAATAAGCATAAGCACGAACTTACTCAAGTGATCCTTTGAACATGGTTCATGAGATCAATAAAGCATACCACCGTGTTGGTTAGCCCGAATGACATGACCAACCAATCAAAAATCAAGGTAGCGTACAAAATGCTCCGATGGACACATTCTCTCTAGCTACTCTCAATGGATGAAACCCCATCAGAAGGTCCAACTGAGAGAACACCTTCATGCCATAGATATAATTGAACAAGCCATCAATACGTAGGAGTGGATACTTCGTCGTTACCTCATTCAGCTCACGATAATCAACCTACAACCTCAAAGAGTCATCCGCCTTAGTGGCAAACACTATAGGTGCATCCCACTCAAGTATGCTGCTGCAACTAAACCCTCTCCTCAATAAGTCATCTTCTCACACCTTTAGTTTCCTCTTCTCTTTGGGCCTTATATGCCTCAAAGACATAACTACTGGTCAACTGCTTTGACCAGATCGATATGAAAATCTATATCCTCATGTGGTGGTAATCCAGTTACCTCATCAAATACGTCCTAATACTCCCTAGCAATAGGCATTAATGGCAACTAGCCAGGTGAGGCATCAAGAGAATATAAAAAACTGACCATCATATCATCATCTAATAGGAAGCTTAGCACTACCATCCGCCCATCATCTACCCTCATCATCACCAACGACCTCTCATAATCCACCACTATTCCATACCCCATTAGCCAGTCCATTCCCAGAATATAATACCGAACCCAATTAAACCTAAAACAAATCAATAGCAAAGAAACAAACATTTCTAAGATGGACTTTAAAATCTGAGATGTCAATTCGAGATGTACACCCGAGATACACTCATCTCACCCGAGATCTCGTCCAATACGAGTAACTGTATGTAAAATTCTAGAGACGAGACGCGGCCGAAACCAAAGATTTCGAACCTTGGTTGAAGCACTTCTTCTTGTTACCTTTTAGGTCATTACAGTTCTTACTAATGTGACCCATCTCGTTGCAATCAAAGCATTTTTCCTTTAGCTTTGCAGTCTCTACTATAGTGGCCCTTATCACCGCATTTGTAACAAATGAGTGAGGTCTTACTCTTCTTCTGGCTACATTTGTTCGGAGACTGTTTTACTCCTATGCTATCCCTCTTTCTCTTACCACTCCCATCTACTTGCGGTTTAGCTCCCTCTTGAGGAGTAACAACTTGTTGTGCTTGCATTTGAGAACAACCATCCATTGCACCTATAGCTCCTTCTTGGGCTGCCCGGATCATGCTCACTGTCATATGCATGAATGCTGCCTGCACTTCCGGTTATTTGCTATCCCGGTGGCCCTTTCATCGTTAGCTTGTGGTGTAGAGTTCTCAGTATGCATGTCCATTCTTACGAGTTATAATAAGAATGATCAGTCTCTCATAGAGGACAACTACACCAATGATACTCATATGTGCAATCGATTTATATACTATAGAGTTTTGAAAACCAAAATATATAACACGCTCTCAAAAACATGAGCGCACACACACACTCTTGATCCAGTCTAGGGTGAGAACTCTTACCCTATCTCTACTGGATCACGGTATCCCTTAGGTTAAACAATGCAACCTAAGCTCTGATACCAAATGTGATGACCGTCCTACACCACTGGCATACTATACTGGCACCCAATATACCTATATAGTGTGCTGTAGCGGTGCTTGACCGATGCGGGGTGATCATCAAGGTTGTAAAGTAAATATAATAACATAGAACATGACATATATCTCACAACGCATCAAATAAAATATAATAATAAACATATATCTAAGATATGAAACAGTCGAGATGGTAAATAACTGGATGAATCACAGAATCAGAGTAACAGATCCATACAATGTGCAATGTAATAAATAGAGTTATACATCAAATAATAACTCGTAAACAACACTAGCAAGCTCCATAGTGTTGTGCGGTGGAATAGCAAATGAGTACATATAATAAAACAAGAGAATAACCTCCTGCTCGCCATCTGTCCTACTCCATATGCTCATCAGATCTGATACCCTAATCTACTCATTTAAGAGTACCAGAGTAATAGGAAGCAAAGTATAAAACTCCAAGTTAGACAATAGTCTGGTGTGAGCAGTAGAAATCTCAAATACTATAAAGTCAATATACTAGGATAAATGGTATGGAAAATTATACCAGACCCGTCCTTGTATTCATAGAGTTAGCACATACAAATGATATACGCTACTTTATAATAGTCATCCAAGGTGCACTATACATCAAGGTACTAATGGTATCTAGATATATACGACAATAATATCGACATTAGGTGACATCCCTAGGGTGATAAGCAATCAAAAAAAACATAGCATACATCATTCATTCATCCTCACATTCAATCACTCTGTGCGTTGGATATAAAATCACTTGAACAACCCACCATGGTCAAGAAATACTCAACGTCCCAGTCAATCGGCCTGGAAAATGGACTCACCACCACGTTAGTCTAGGTATACACATGGCTTATCTGGAGTAAAGAGCCACCATGCTCCAGAAACCACCACGTTCCCAGTGTATACCCCTCTACGAGAACCCTACGAACCTTCAAGTGTCAATGATTCTTTTGCACACATCATCTATAGCAGAGCACATCCTAGAACTAATCTCATGATTCCTATCATGAAGTTACCACGGTCGGGAAGATTCTCTACTATCAACATCACGTAGAATACCACCATGTGTCTTATAGCCATCATCAAACAATTCCCACTATCTAATCCATAGTCCTTAACTCTACATCTTAAAGCACAACTATTCATCATCGAAGCCATTACTCCACATCATGGAATCATCATCGTTGGGTGACGAATTATCGTCGTTGAAAAACTCAACTTAGAATTTCCTAGGTTTTGGCCCAAAGCAGAGCATGAGAATTCCTAGGTTTGGCCTGAAGCTTACTTTGGCCAAAAGTCATGCCTAGGTAAATTCAGAAAATGCCCAAAGCAAGCCCAGGGATTAGTATCGATCTTCGACTTAACTCATTTTTATCCCTTTGACACCAAGCAAACTCCTTATGCCATCCAGCAACATGAAAATAACTCCAAGCACCATTTTTCACCGAACCATACCCCATGTTTCGATACCAACCCCAAGAAACATGCAAATAACTCCAAACACCATTTGTTTTCGACTCAACACTTCATACTGTTATGACTCCTAGCAAACCATGTGCGACTCCAAGCACATGGAAAATTTCCTTGGGTCGGACTCCAAGCAAATTGCCATGATCCATCAATACGGAGCCATCTTATTTTGCTCATAACTCGAGCATACGAACTCCAAACAACTTAAAATTTGAAATGTAATCTTATGGGGACTTCCTTGTCACCCCATATCGATCACATGGTGTTTGGGACAAAAGTCGGCGATAGATACCGATCTCTAACCACCAATCCATAGGTTAAGAACTCGCCACCGATCCCCACTTTGAATGCCCATATATTGACTATACGATCTCCAAATGATCTGAAACTTAGTATGCAACCTATGAGGCATTTCTTATTGCCCCACACCAATCTCACCAAATTTGGAATAAAATTATGGGATAATCACCGATTTCTAACTTCTTCCTAAGCTAATTCGTCATTCAATCGGCGTTTTCAATCGCTCAAACATTAGGCAGACATTCATACATCATATAGAAACCAAAACATCGGCCAAACATCTAGATGTATCTACTTTAAAGAAATCTAGATCTATTGTTAAGGTTAAGGATCCATAAGAACACATTTTTATAAATCAAGTCCAAATTGTCTAAATTATATATATATATATGGTTAATTATAGTCTAAAACATTTTCAAACATTTTTATATAATTTTTAAAACATCATTTAGGGTGTATAATGACTTAATTAACAAGTGAGAGATCTAATCACTCACCTTAATCCAAAGCAAGACCCAAATCCTCAAATGAACAGTAGACGACATAGAAGCTAAGGCTTATCCAACAATAACTCTCTAATCTCAAGTGTTAATCCTACTAATCTCCTCTTAATGATGAAATTTGACAAATTAAAGAAGTTTTAAGGTTTGCTTTTTGATCAATGTAGATTAATAGAGGTTTTTCACTATTTTTGGGAGTAGTGAAATGATAGGGATGAGGTCCCATCAGCCTCCACTTATCATATTCCTGAAATGGGTCATGGGCCTTGACGTTAATGACCCTAATTACCTACTTAAGTTGTTCAAAATCAAATAAAACTTCAAACAGCCATAAATCTCAAATGATAAGTTTGTTTTTCTATTATGACCACTGTACAGAAAGGGAAACCATCATCCAGATCTAGTGGATATAGTTTAAGACCCTAACTCGGCTCCTATCAAAAGTTATAGTTCATAAAAGATTTACATGGTCAAAAGATCACATAGAATTTCGCCAAAAATCATAGATGTGGGAAATTTTCCTAAGAGTCATTTTCCAAAATTTTAAAATCATACAACCTTATATGAAAATAATATAAATATTCATTGATCCTTTGATATGTAGAATACGGGTCGCTACACTTTTATAGGCCAAAACAAATAAGTCAAAATAAAACATCTCGCAAATCACATAGTGATTCTATAGAGATGTAAAAATAAGGATAAAGCGGGGATAGAGCATGAAATGACAAAGATGCAAATAACTTCATTAGATATAAAACCAAATAATAAAGTTAATTTATTCTCATTCCTACATCATTTGTGTAGAAAAAAAAAATATTGTTTAGTATTCTATAACAAAACCGAATATTATTATGATTTATACAGATAGATTTGTTGACTACAATAGATTTATAACTTATATTGAGAACTTATGTCTTAAAATTAGGGTTTTACTCTAACTTTGTTGATTTACTTTAAATAGAACTAGTCAAGTCAACCTTTGTAAACTAATGCTCCTAAAGCGGGTGCTAAAAGCCTTGATTCAGCTGGTATAGCTGAAAATATTGAGGCTTAAAGCGGATCTAATGTTTAATAGTGCTAAATTGAAATAACATAGCGGTCGAAGAGTGATATACGCTGAAGTGGGGATTTTCGGGAGTTCGACGGAGCTTTAACTGCACAAGTTCGGACTTAAGTGTATTGTTGATCTTAAATATCTGGATTATACTTTGAATATAGTCAATCATACACCATCATAATCATGTTATGATCATAGTTGGGTACACGTTTGAACTACTTGAAGTGAAATACTGCTTAAGGGAGAATTCATTTCTTAGTTGTAGAAGGTTATATCGCTGTAATTGGTTATCAACTTAAAGGAAAAATCTTCTGCTGGAGTAAGTCAATTAATCTATAAATATTATTGAATTAAACGAAGGACTTTAAAGTGGCATTATGAAATTAATTGTAGATATTATTAGAGTTTTTGAACATTGACCAAACTCTATATGTTTTAGTGATATGGTGATGAAGAAAAAAACATGCATAAATTATCGTTACTTAAGATGTAGCTTAAGGACGAATAGAGACTGGGTTTTGTCTAATTGATCTATAAGCAACCAATTCATGTCCAGTATCGTACGTCAACAAAATTATACAAGATTTGATATTTAAATAGCTAAATATTACTAAGGATCAAATTTACACAAGGGAGTCAACATAACAGTGATATTGGCAATTTTGCAAATTTAACTCGCTTAAATTGATTTATAAATTTTATAAATTAATAGCAGTATAAATGTGATGTTAAATTTGTTTGGCCTTTAATTAATTATTTATTTAAGCTATTGTAAAACATGGAGAAACGGAGCTATTGTAAAACAAGAAGAAATAAAGCTACTATAAAACAAGAGGAAATAGTGCTATCGTAAAACAAAAAATGAAATTATCGCACATCTAAAATTTTTCTTAAAACTATTCATAATGTCCACATGGCAGTTCTTAATTGCTCCATCTATGCCACATTAGCATGAAAAATTGGAAAGCAGTCTGTGCCATGTGTCACTTCGATGACTTGCCACGCTAGCAGCATCTAGCTCTCCAAATTCAGTTGCAACCACGTGTCAAGAATCTGATGGTTCAATTTTCTTATAAATAGTCACGTACTTCACCTAAGAAGGGGTGAATTATGAATTTCTCTTTTTTCTCTTTTTCATTTATGTAATCGAGAAATTAATAAAGCTTGATTTGGTACTTCAATGGTCATATATATCAAATTCAAATCGTGACTACCTGACCAAGGATTTGAACATTTTCCTAATTGCATATTTGCCTACTTGACTATTTGATCATAAGCATAAGAGTTAACTTTCTTACTCAAGCACATTCGAACTACTTTGACTTGAGCATAAATTAGGCCTAATTTTCAGTCTAACACATCTTGACTAGGAACATTTGAGTTTATTTATATATATTTATCAATACAATACGCATGTTACGAACATGTTTGTAACTATAATCGATGATATAATTCTCTTAAGGATTTTATACTTATATATTTTGTATATAACACCATATATAAAAGAAAATAAAGCCAAACGCTTACATCATTTCGAACTAGATTCTCTTATAAGAATAAATTTACAAAATAAATTAGATAATTGCCCATAGGACACCCCCTTAACTCTATCAATAATGCAATTTTGTAGCAGCAATCCATGAACTGAGGTAGTTTTAGGTAAGTTAGTTGTATATATTAACTGATAAAGCTATTTACCGATAACATTTAAAATTTTTAAATGATATTTTAATATATTTCTACCTTCTAGTAGTATTTTACTATGTCTGTAACCATGACATCGTTTTCTTTGTATTTTTTAAAAATTTTCAATGTTATTTGAAATAAATTATATCTTAATGCTATCGCATAGTAATATTTTTGTATTTACTAAATTAGGAAAAAAAGTACAACATTCATTTTTTTTCAAAATACCCTGTACAGTTGTAGCGGTATGTTTAAATGATATTGCAAAGTAGCATTTGGTATTTATTGAATTAAAAAAGAATATAACATTTATCTTTGATTTTTCTTCGTAGCATTTCATGTGTTAATGCTACTGCATAGTAGCATTTGTATTTATTGTATAGCATTTATTTATTTTTATTTAATTGCAGTGGCATTTTATGTTCAAATCCTATGACAAAGTAACATTTTTTTTACTTATTATTATCCTGAGATGATTTTTTTAAATAATGACACTGTATAGTATCAGTTTGTACATGCTGCTATATTTTGCTACAATCAATGATTTATAGGCAAGATGAGATGAAAATTGATGTACTGGTGTGTCAGATGATGCGGCGCGGTAGGTGGTGGGAAGATACATGTGTTTTTTTTGCTAAAGATAGAGATTGGGGGCGTGTAATAAAGTGACGGCTAGAGTTTTAGGGCGTAGAAAGTTGTTGGGCAGCGACAAGGATGGTGCGGCAGTTGATGTGGTAGTGATAGGGCAGATCGAGTGTAGATGGAGCTGCAGCTGCAAGCGTGACGGTGGTGACGAGTGCTGACAGTTTTCAGATACGCGATGTAAAAGAGGCAAATGCATATTTTTTGTTTTATTTTTGTGGGTAATTTCAAAAGGGGAGAATTAGGGAAAATGACATACTTTGAGAAAAAAAATTAGGTTGAGGAAAATCAAAATTTATTTTTAGACTGAAGGACAAATGCTAGTTATATTTAACATTATATTCAAAATTTACATTATATAAAAGACTAGTTATAGCTAGCATTATATTCAGTTTTACACTATACAAAATGTTAATTATAACTATCATTGTCCTTCAGTCAAACAAATAAACTTATTGTCCTTCGGTTTAATTTTTTTTGTAAAGTTTGTTCTTGTGTTTATTGTTCTGTTTCAAAAAAATGCTTGTGTAGGAATTAAAGTTGATAGAAGTTTTTCATTCGAATAAAATTCTCCATTTAAAAATTGAAAACGACTATTTGGAAACATATTTGGTGAGACAAGGAGGCAATTTGATCATATCCACCAATGCAAAATAAATTGTCACTCTTTCCACGCTCCCTCCCGCATTGTTACATGATCGTTCACTCAAAATTTTGAAATTCAAAAAGGGGTTATTAAGTTCAGAGAAAAAGTTAGCGAAAAATTTAGTTTCAGGGACAAAAGTTTGTTTTTTAGACTGAAAAACAATTTTTAGTGTAAATCACAAAATGATAGTTGCACCTATCATTTTTTGTTTACAATGTAAAATGTCCTTGGACTAAAAATCAAACCCGTTGATTCAAAAAATTAGAATTATTGTCGGCTACTTCTTTCTTTTAATGGCATCATCTTAAAACACATCAATGAAAACTCCATCTTCGAAAGCCCAAACAAAGGAGCAGATGGATCCTGCAACATCACAATCAGGCCCGGTTCCAGGGCTAGGCCTGCCAGGTGGCCGCCTAGGGCAACCCCCCGGATGGGGGCAACAAGGTGGAGGAAAACAGGTGGTCTGAATAGTTTAGGCTATGTTTGGTTTACTGTTTTTAGTTTTGAGTTTTCGTCCATACAAAAATACGCACGACACATGTATATTATGAAAAATGATCATTTTAGAAATCGAATTTAACACACAAAATAGAAAACAACTTTGATTCATTTTTCGTGTTTTGAGAAAAATGGAAGCACGAGCAACAATTCATCCTTCCGTCGTTTCTCCATCCACTTCGTGGTCCCCTCCAATCTTCCGTTCATCCCTTCCGACCTCCCTTCATTCTTTTCATATTTTGTAATTAATGTTGAAAACTCAAAACATAAAATACAAAATAAACCAAACGACCCTTAGTATTTAAAGAATATTACTTTATATATTATTTGAAAGTACTGACAGTGTAGTGGAAGAGAGCAAGTTTTCTTGCATGGGGGTGGTAGGTTCAATTCCCAGAGTCATGTTTTCCAAAAATTTCCAGTTGCCTTGGGCAACCCATTCTCTTGAACCGTCCCTGATCACGATCAGACTTCAAATCAAGATTCGAGGCATACAACCATCTGCAGGCGCTGGCGGTGGCGTTTGGTAAGAAGCTTCTGATCCCTGAAATCGTGGCGCTTGGTGGTCAATCAGACGGCAAAAGTTCTCTTATAGAAGCTTTGTTAGGCTTCAGGTTTAATATCGGGGAGGTTGAGATGGGCACGAGGCGGCTTCTTGTGTTGCAGATGATCCATGATTCTTCTGCTCTAGAACCAAGATGTCGATTTCAGGTTTGGGTTTTAAATTTGGTTTCAAGATTGTAATATATGAGTTATTCTGCACGTAATCATAAGTGAGATTTCATATAGTTTATGTTGACTTAGTCGAATGGGATTGTCATTTGTTAAATGGAGCTAAAGCTTTTAAAACAGCAAAGGAAATGTTTTTTACTTTGTAAAGTTGAAATTGGAATGTGTATAAATTTCAGGACTTTCTAAACTGGAATTGGAACATAAAAACATAATGATTTACTGGAGTACGAATGAATTTATAGCGAAGTTCCAGTAACATGGCCAGTGATTAACTGTAAATTTTCTAGTGGAATATAGCAGCACTTGACTATATGTTTCCCTGATGTTTTCCAGTTGAAATTAATAGCTTCAGGTGGCCAACACCCAGTACCTGTCTTAGAATTTTTCAATTTCTACAAGATGCATCATATTTTGGGGTAGGATTTTTGATTTTGCGTTTGCTGTTTGACTACTGATATAGTATGGCAATATGGTTACAGTTAATGAACTTAAGTTTCAGAGAATCATTTTAGACTGAACTCATGTTTATGTGTTCATCCCTGAATTTGCTATTGGACTATATTTTGGAATAGCCATTACAGAGGGCAGAAAATTTGGAAATAAACATCAAACTGGAAGTTAAGTTAATAGAGCGGCTTTTGCAATGTATTGTTTGAAATTTTGATTAACCAAACCTTTTATCTAACAAAGCTCTGTTTTGGGATATCTAATTTTAGTATACTGCATCCTTGAGGTTTCCTATTGTTTTCAGATGCCATTATGCTACCAGAATCTGGTCTTTATGTTTTATTTGGAGTGAGGCTTAACCATACATTAAGGTTACAAAACTTAAAAAATTGGTTAATTTGTAGTCATTTATTGTAAGATAATTTAAGTTGGGTACTTTTGTCACAGATCCTTATTAAGTTTCAAAATTCACGAAAAGTCCTTCACTAAATTTCAGTGTAAATTAGGTCCCTATTTTTTATTCACGATTATTGCAGAGCATGATGCAACATTTCATAAAAGTTGCTGACATTTCCGCAACATTTCTATACACTGTGAACATAGTGTATGAAAGTTGCTGAAATATCAACACTTATTTATAAAAGTTGCTGATATTTCAGCAACATTTATGTACACTGTGAACACAATTTATGAAAGTTGCTGAAATATCAGCACTTATTTATAAAAGTTGCTGACATTTCAGCAATAATTTTTCTTTGTTTTTACAATAAAACTTTGACACAGATAGTTGCTGAAATATCAGCACTTATTTATAAAAGTTGCTGACATTTCAGCAATAATTTTTCTTCGTTTCCAGAAAACAGGGACCCGCTTTACAATGAAACTTTGACAGAGACCCGCTTTACAATATGAAAGTATGATAGGGATGCCTCTCTAATTTCCACATTTAAGTTTACCGAAATAAACAGCGTGTAGGTATTTAGTTTGGACCGTTTATTCTTCTTGCTAACATAAATTTTACATATTGCTAATAGTGGAAACTGATTCCGGGGTTTGGAAATATTTTGAGGATCTGGAGTGTAAAATCCATAAATACTGGTTCCATGATGCATTCCCAAACACTTTCCAAAACCAAGAAATAAAAAGAAAATAGTTTGTGATTATGCTTTGGTGACTCAAATCCATTTGTATATGATGAGAATTCTGAAAATTATAACTAAAATGACTGGTCCTGCAGGAAGAGGATTCAGAGGAGTATGGAAGGCCAATGGTGTTGGCATCTGCAATAGCCGATACAATAAAATTACGAACAGAGGCACACTTAAAAAAGATTAAAGCTGCTGTATCAGCAAAGCCAATTGTGATGAGAGCAGAATATGCACACTGCCCTAACCTGACTATCATAGACGCTCCTGGTTTTGTTAAGGTGGATAAACTTTTTACTTCCTTTTGGTTTTACATATATATTCCTTAATGAATTTTAAATGGTGCTTTTACATCTACCGCTGCTAGATAAAAACGATTTCTCAATCTCAGGCTAAGAAGGGTGAACCAGAGAATACGCCTGATGAGATATTATCAATGGTTAAGTCATTGGCAAGTCCTCCACATAGGGTCCTTTTGTTTCTTCAACAAAGTAGTGTCGAGTGGTGCTCTTCCCTTTGGTTAGATGCTATACGTGATATTGATCCTTCTTTCAAAAGAACCATTATTATCATTTCCAAATTTGATAATCGCTTAAAGGTTGCCATTTTATTGTGCTTCCCTATTTACAGTACTTACTTTATTTTAACAATTGTATGTTCTAACATTAAGTATGATAATCATTGGATTGAATAATCCACACTTAAGTCTGCTTCTTCCTTTTGAATGGGATTTACCATAACTAATGCAAAATTTGCTTTTCTATTTTTGTTATTTGTATGTATCTGTATGTATGACTTTGTCAAAATTAATAACATTGTTGATTGATTAATATAGGAATTTTCTGAAAAATGGGGAGTTGATCGATATCTAAGTGCAAGTGGTTATCTTGGAGACAATACACATCCCATATTTTGTAGCTTTGCCTAAAGACCGAGGCACAGTGTCAAATGAAGAATTCAGGAGGCAGATTTCTAATGTAGACACAGAAGTGCTGCGTTACCTTCGTGAAAATGTTGCAGTTGGATTTAATTTACAAACTTTTTTTACTGAGGTTTTTGTGTATTTTGAAACTTATTAGGGACCTGTGCCAAAATGTCCCTGTAAGCAATCTTCAATTGAAAATTTTGATACATAAACAAGGCTATAAGTTCAAGCTCAATTCCAACAAAAAAAATTACAATTTTTTCTTTATATTTTTTGTTTTTTTAATCAAACTACAGAAATTTTACCACAACAACAACTAAGCTATTATTTCCGAACAAGTTGGACTCGGCTAGATATGAAATCTAAAACTAAAAGACAAAGTCAATTTAAAAGCCATAACAACAACAACAACAATAAAAACTATGATAATAATACTAAAATAAAGTCAAATAAGTAAAATAATAATAATAATAATAATAATAACTAAGTAAAATAAAAATAAAATAATAATATATTATAAAAACATGATAATGATAATAATACTAATAGTAATAATGATACTAATAGTAATATTGACCGAAGACCAAACACTACGTCCTAGGCTTTTATTCACTAGTCCTATAATCTAAAACCGATAACATTACCCTTAAACCAACCTTAAACAAAAAACTTCTAGCTCATGGTTCTGGTACGTGGATCGCTAACTTCCACGCGCTCCTGTCCGACACTAGCTCTTCGGATATATTCCAATCCTTCAAGTCCTTTTTTACTACTTCCTCTCATGTCAACCTTGGTCGACCTCTACCTCTCTTTGAGCATTCGACGCGGTCTATAATTCCAACGCGCACAGGTGCCTCAGAAGGCCTCCGTTGGAGATGTCCAAACCATCTTAAGTGGTGTTGGACTAGCTTCTCCTCAATTGGTGTTACTCTAAGTTTATCACGTATATCATCATTTCTAATTCAATCTATTGTATGACCGCAGCTCAATCGCAGCATACGCATCTCTGCAACACTTATCTTCTGTACGTGTTGGCTTTTAGTAGGCCAACATTCTGCACCATACAACATCGCAGGCCTGATTGCCGTCCTGTAGAACTTTCCTTTAAGCTTCTGTGGGACTTTCCTATCACAGAGAATGTCAGACCCTTTCGCCATTTCACCCAGTGGCGGAGCCACTATATTGCTGAGGGGGTCACGTGACCCCCCTCCCCCCCGGAAAAAGAAAAAAAACGCAACTAAGGACTAAATTTTCAAGTCGCACCTCTCCTTTTCTCCAAAGTCGGAAGCTACCGCTTCTCTTCTCCGCAATTGCAGATCGCAACAAGCTCCAGCTTCAATCTCAGAACCTCTCCTACACACGCAGGCGGTAGCTCCCTCTTCTCCGCCAACACCTACAGACAGCACTATCGCTTAGGTCGAGCTCCTCTTCCGACAGCACCTTAGGTCGAACTCTTCAATATAGGTAACCCTAATTAATTCACACTCTGCGTAATCTAATTTGCGTAATTTGTTTGATTCGAATGTAAATTGGTTTAGGTTTAATTTATTTATTGTAATTTGTTTGCTGTAATTAGTTTAATTTTTAGATATGAAAGTTTGATTCCTCAAAACCCTAATTTGTTTACTGTAACTAGTTTAATTTGAATGCAGGTTTTGTAATTTGATTTATTCCTATTTGATTTTTTAGTAATAGGTTGAATACTGATTTATTCTTTAAGTTTGAACCACTAAAACATGTTAAAATGTTGTAGGCATATTTCTTCCTGTGCCTTTGCTGCTTTGCTGTGTTTTTTTTAGTAACAGAGAATTGTTTGTTTATTGGTTTGAAGCTGCTGCTTAGCAAACAAAATGAACAATTTTAATGAAGATTTCAATACATTCATTTATTTATTCAGATCTGCAAACATATTTCAAAAGATCGTTTCATGAAGTTGGATCTTCTAAAATTTCTACGCCTTCTAATAGTATCGTGAACAATGATACTCACGACACTATTATTCCAAACTTAGTAACTCGAAGTCGTACTCATGTTGATTCATGAGTTCTATTACGCTATTTAAATAATTGACAAAAAAAAGATTTTCGGGCCTACCGCCCCGAACCCCCTACCTTGCTACATTGTGCCCTCCTCAACGATAAATCCTGGCTATGCCACTGATTTCACCCATCCTGCTTGAATTCTGAAACTAATATCTTCGTCAATCTCACCATCATACTGTAACATTGATCCTAAATATTGAAAAGATTCCTTCTTGGGCACTACTTGTCTAGGCAGAGTGACATCTCCATCCTCTGATCTGATACCGCTGAACTCACTTCATATTGTAACATCCTAATATTTTCGACCATTCGCATCCACACATGACGGACTTGAATTGCTCAAAATATTAGATTGTTACTTATAATTGGCAAAACTCAGCATATACAGTAAATAAATAAATCACAGAATCACAGACACAGAGTAATATAACAATAAGCAGCGGAAAAAAATGAATAGTAATTCATGAAGCTAATATATATATGTAACAGAGTTAAAACAAGATACAACAGAAGTCTTGAATACATAGAAGTCTCAATACAAAAGTCAAATAATAAAATTTGAATACATCATTGGAATCAACTGAATAACTGAAAGCTGAATCGATAGTTGGATCTCCAAGCGACGGTCTAAACTCCAAAGGTGAGTCTCGAATGCTGTGACACTTAGTCTGACCCGAGCGTAAAGCAAAAACACAGAACACTCGAGTCAGGATTAACATTCTTATATCAATAAATCTAACTCAAGTGAAATATCAACTGAAATACAAGTAACTCAAAGGATGTTTGGGATAACCATCCTCTAAGGATCCGTTAAACTATCTATTATGTAGTAATATACGCTATTATAATAATGTCTATAGTAAAGTAAACTATTAAAATAGCATTAAGGCGTTACCTATATCCCCCTTAACACATTTTATAGTGCCATAGTCTATATAGTACAGTAATACCTCCTGATCGAGAGGCTACTAGAGGGCACTCCATAGGTACGATACAAAACAAACTCGTAGTGGTCTCGATATGGTAGGTGACACGGCACAACTAGGCAATGCCAGGGTAGATATACCAATTACACTTCGGGGCTGGTGGTAACGCAGAGCCGCAGCAATCGCCCACCTCGAGCAACACTCCCGAAAAATCCGAAGGTGCACCTTATCTATCACAAAGTAATAGAATGGTAAACGATGGAGTGTGTCCGATCGGAGGAGCTATCTCACTTGGCCCATCAATTACTCATGTTTTAGCTACCTTATGACAACTCACGGGAGTCAGGTTCAAGTATATACCTTTCAAAACCGCGGTTATTTCAAAATAGTTTATACTTCAAAACCAAAATATCATATCCCTTTCAAAACGATATCAATACAATATCATTTCTCACTTAAAAATAATATTCATTTCCAAATCAATAACACTTTCAAAGTTATAACACTTTCGACATTATAAACTTAGAATTTATAATACTTTGGAAATCGTAACACTTTGAAAACATAACTTTGAAATTCATAACTTTGAAATCATAACTTTCCACTTGAACAGTTTAAATATTAATAATAGTATATATAATAAAAATAGTTATAAAATAAAATAGTTTATAAAATAAAATAGTTTATATTAAAATAATTAGTATATTAAAATAGTTTTATACAGTAGAATATTTATATATAATAAAATACTTTATGTAATAAAATAGTTTCCTCAAATTTCACAAATCGATTCAAATCGATTCAAATCAACTCGAATTCAAAAATTCAATTTAATTCAATTTCAATTCATCAGTTTCAATTCCATTAAGTTCCTCAATAACCCGTTTCAAATTATATCGATTTCAAATACAGATTTGAACCACAAAATTAACCTTTTAAATTTCAATATATTTCAAAGCTTTAAACATTCAACATTTCAAAACTAAATTTGATAGTTTCATATATATATCGAATTCACTTTACTATTAGTTTTTGAAATATTTACTTAATCATTCCACTAACATTTAAATAAAACTTCAAATTACAAATAACCTAAATATTTCCTTCAATTTATTTAAACTTGAAATATTCTTTTAATCACTTTACAGCAAAAAATCCAGTTATAAAATCTTATCCTTTAAAAATCTCAAATTTAATAAGTATCAAATTGATTTAATTAAATAAAATTCTTAATTAAATACAATTTCAAATAAATTCAAATTTATCTTCCCAACCTTAACTTATAAAATCATTATAAAAATCTGTTTTAAAATATAATTTTAAATAAATACTTAAATATATTATGTATTAATTAAATCAAACTTTATTACATTAAATTCTATTATTAAACTTATTTTATGTTAAAACTAATTTATACATATTTTAAATAGTAAAATTATAGGTAAATTCTTAAAATTATAATTTCAAAAATTAACCTATAACTATAAAAACTTCAAAACGTATAATTTTTAAAAATCTAAAATTTAAATCTTTATAAAATACATTTGTATATAATATCTAAAAATCAATATTTATTAAAACCATATATTTCTTTCCAAAACCATAGAAATCATTTTCAACATATTTATATATAGACCAATGGTGTCTGTATATAATTTTGTATTCTATGGTCAAGTGATATGGATATTTATCATTTCAATCCGTAATTTAAATATACACGGGTATATATCTTTTCAACCCGCAATCCCAAATTCAATTCAATAAAAATCGCTTGGGTTTATCATTTCAACCTATAACGATTTTCTCATATTCTACAAGATCGTTCAGGTATGTATCATTTCAACCCATAGAGAATTCGATACTAACAGGGAACTTGTAGAGTGATAACAAATACGATAATAATATAACAGGTATATATCATCAATATAAATAAAAGATAATGGTGTCAGATGTCATAGGTGAACAGATACAGATAGTAGCATATATGTAAATAACGGACAGCAGCATATTTCAATTATTGTTTCAATTCAAATCAAATTAATAAATATAAGAACGTTAATCGTGAATGATTGCTCACCTTTCGAGGCTAGAGATGAACGAGAATGAGATGAGTTACGAATACAAGCACGAACTCCAAAGCAAAGCAAGATTGGCACGAATTCGATGAATAGAGCTGATAATAGAAATCGATGAGAACAGATCAAAATTAGTTTAATATAAACTGAAACAAAATAAATATTGTATCCATATATATCTCTATAAATTAATATAAATTTAAAACTCATATTTAAAATAATATATATATATATAACTTAAGCGGTAATTGAGAAATTTAAAATCTATATATTACATAATATACCTCTATAAAATTAACATTAAATAACATAAGTCAACAGAACATAAAATTAACTACCATATATATATACTGATATCATATGAATACTAAAATAAACAAACTACAAGTGATATAAACTAACATATAATGAACTATAACACATCTTAAAACATATATAGCATATAATGACTAAACTTATATAAACTTAATATATGTACTAATATATAAAACTGCCACCATTATAAAGGACAAGCAAAACAATATATATATATAAACAAATAAATAAATATATATACCTTTACTTCCAGTCAACAGGATATATATATGACTTATACGAAATCTATACAAACTTATATAAAAAAACAACGAACATATAATACTTTATTGTACCTACTTATAGCAGCTTTAAATAAACCTTACTGTAAATAACTTTAAACAACGAACATATATAAGCAATAAGTTATATATATTCATATATAACAGCATCATGTATATATAATAATCAACTATGAATCTATACATTAAACTTAACGGTTTTATATAACCGATATAGATATAACTTATTATAAAACTGCCTAAACTATGTATACATATACTAACAGATAATATATATTATATAGCTTATATGTATGTACAACCCGTATAAAATGGCAACACTTACATAACTTATAATATATAAACAGACAAACTATATATACAACCAAATGCTTTTATATACAACAAATCATATACTCAAATATATAGCTATATATATAACTTAAATATAAGCAGATCGTATGGGTTTTCATAAACCATTATAACATAAATAACTAACCTATATATATACAAGAAGATGGAACCATGGAAGAAGATGCCAGGCAGAGCACGGTTAGAGGCAAGGGGTCGACAAACAAGGGTGGCTACGACAACTTAGTGAGCTCGGGCTAAGGAGGCTGAGGACGAGCCTGCAAGGGGAAGAGGGGAGGCCGAAGGCGAAGATGGCCGTGGAGGATGTCGGAAGGAGGGTTGTTAGGTGGCTTCACGACGAAGAGATGCAGGGTGGAGGAGGCGCGTGAGAGAAAGGAGAAGAACAAGCTGGATGAGCATGCGGCGTGGGGAAAAAAGCAGGCAAGGGAAGATGTTTGAACGAAGAGGCCAAACAAATGAAAAGCAACAGTAAATAAATGGAAAAAAAATATTGAACCGGTTGATAATATTAAAACAATAGGAATTTCAAAAGCCAAAAGCTGAAAATTATTAATGGCTGGTGGCTGTTGGATTCACACGAGATAATGAATGGACACAAGGGATTCAAAAAGGATCAAAACATACCGATCCGGTGAACCGTTTTCCATATTCCGTTGTGCACCGGACATCAAAATTGACAATTGAATATACTGCGGAGGTCAGCACGACGAGACGATCAAAACGGTATACAAATATTAGTGGTAGGATCATCCACTACAACAAAATTTGCTTTTTACAGCAATCATCGTCAGCGTTTGAGGGCTAAATGTGGTAAACTTTGTTTCAAATGGAGAATCGTTTGCGTTCAAACGCTGAGAATCATTAGGTTTTCGGTTGCCGCCCCCCTTTCTTTCTACTTTAACAAAAAGAAATTCGTTTTCCCTCTTTCAATTTTCATCTCTCTCTACACTGAAAAATTCCATTATATCCACTCATAGACCTCTATCTTCTTCGGGCTTCCATTATTTCCAAATAGAGTTAAGGTTCACTACCGCTATGTTATTCGCTGGTACTTTAATCGATAATTATCTGGATTAATTATTTGTATTATGTTTATGGGATTCGTTCAATTTTAGGTTTATCGATACATTGATATCAATTTTCATCCTACTCTAGGTACTCCGCCATCTTTGAACTTTGTTTGATCATTTTTCCTAAATCCGAAAACTCAACGTAAACTTGGTGAGATTTTTTCTAACCCTTGTTCCGTTCAATTGCTTACAACGTTGATTCTTTGTTTTTATTCATTTCTCTATGTTAAATGGTTTACAAAAAAATCTTATCATGTCTAATATTCTATGTAATTAGCTACGACATTTTTTTCTTGTGTCAATTTCTTGATGCACATAGTTCATGAATATAGGAATTGGAAATCAATGTTGTGAGTATCAGGTTTTATTTTATTTTTCCCATGGGGTGATATCACTTAATTAATCAATAAAATATCACAAGTCTTTAGAAAAACGGAAATATCATTAAATCTTTTATATATTTTACTAGGAATTTTTTTATATATTGTTGATTGTATCATAATATTTTTGTTGTTGTGTCAATTTGTTTGTGTTTAGTGTTTGGTAGTAGTTGATTGTTATTTTTACATTAATTCGGTATGTTATATTTGTGGTTTGGAAAAAATAACTATTTCTAGCAAAAATTTGAAATGAAATGTTTGTATGTTTAACAAAAAAGTATAATAGGTAACTACAAAGTTTTTAATCTAATTTTTTCCTTGTATTTTAGGATGTAGATTTTCTTGCAGCATGTTTTTTTTCTTTGCATATATTGATATATGTTTCACTGTGTTTTATCCTTATTTCGATGCATATGTAGGTTCCTTTATGCTTTGGATATTACCTACCGTCAAAATGTAGCATTTATGTCCTAAACTCCTCCACTTCATGTGGTGTAACAATAAAATCCTTTACATTTTACATTCTGGTAATTTCTTACTTTATTTGCAAACCCAGTTACTAATTGTTCAAATAGGGAAATGTTGAAAAATGTTAGATAAATAAGACTATCTAATGCTTTTATTTTCGTACAATCTCAAAGACATTTAGCAGGCCTATTCTATTTAGACACCATTATTTACTAACTTGCACAAAATGACATGTTCCATGTTACATACGATCTTGAATTTTGACTCTTTAAACTATAATATGTGAACGCACTTGGTAAAACCTGTGTTATTTAACTTCTATAGCAGGTTGAAAATAATTTTTACTAATTGACATGTTATATTCTTTTTTTTTCTCTTTTTTGTAGGCTACTCTTCCTATAAAGGATATTTGTCAATCATTGCAAGTTTGACCTGATCCCTTCAGATGACGTAGGTCGATTCATATGCAACCATGTCTATTACCGTTGCCTTTGTTTAGCGGTGAAAAATGACTCACATCTCTATTTGTATGTGTTCATCTTTTCATGACTATAGATGAAGAAATCTAAGTGCAATTTGTGGCTTTTCTTTTAGAGGTACTTGCTTCCTTGAACTAAACATGTATTAACATTTGAGTTCCGTACTTGCAAATATGATTTATGAATTGAATGCTATATTTTATTTGTTTGTAATTTGAGAAATGTATTTGTATTCAACTGGTATCAAGTTGATTTGTAATAAGATACTGTCTTATGGGTATTACCATATACACATTAAAGTTTGTTACCCTGTATGTTAAATTCGTTCAATAAAGTTGATGTGCATGTAATAACAATATGAAAAGTTTGTTAACTCTAGTATTAGAATGTGCTTTTTTAACCAGTAAATGAAAAAGGAATGCCTACATTAACTTCTACTCAAATCGCGTTCTAATACTATACAATCATGATGTAGTGATATCTCATTGTCTTTGATATCTCTTATTTACCATCGTTGCATCTAAAGGCCTAAATTCTTCCTTTTCTCTACAGTCAATCTCTAGCACTCATAGTGTTCGCTTTTGCTAGAAAACTTTACTCATTTGATGACTCATTTCATCATCGATTGGGAATTAGTGATCCTTCCATTATCGAACTCGGATTTCAATGCATGCATGGGATGTCATTTTAATGGTATAAGTTATCTTTCAAGTAATTTCTGTTTTTTTCTTGTTCTTAAACTTGATAAATTTTTAGGTTAAATAGAAGTAAAATATTATTTTAGATAAATTTTATGTAATTTTTCATAGACGTTTTCTTTATTCCCTCTTCTAAAATTCAAGTATCAACGATTCAAAGCAAATTATTTCTTTTATAATGAGAGATTACAATGCATAGGTTGATATCTAATAATTACTATCGGTCTATTACACAATGAAGCCCCACATGTAGGAGATAAGGTGAGCAAAATACTTTTTTTAATATTCATATAACTCTTTCCAGTTATATTCCTTATGGAGTTTTAAAACCTAATTAGTTTTTTAAGCACATAAAGTCATATACGAGCTCAAGTATTTTGTGAAAGCAATAAGTTTTGTTTGAGTTGTCCTAAAACTAATACTATGTCTAGTTTAAAAAATTCATTCTTTATATATCTAGTAATACTTAGTAATGTTGAAAGAGGCCATTTAACATTTCTTTTAATTAAGAATGCAACTAAGAAAATACTTCGATGTTTGAATTATTCTAAGTAGATTATTTTGTAGCATCTAATCTAATTTCTAATTGATCCCTAATTATAATGAAGAGAAAAGTGCATTAATTAAGCACGTGTAGGAGATAAGATGAGTGCATTACTTGTTTCATATTCCATATAGCTGTTTTCTTTAATGTTCCATGTGGTGTTTTTAAACAAAATTCATTTTTTTAAGCAAAAAAAGTTGTATACAAGGTCATATATTTTCTGAAAGCAGTGTATCTGCTTCAGGCTTTGAAGGTGCTGACATAAGCCAAACTGATACCACTAGAAATTCAGTATTACATATGTGCCTCAGGACAGCAGATAGCTTCTTCTACACAAAAGTTAAGGCTCATGTTGCTCTTGCTTAAACATAATGCAAGTGTATCTAAACAAAATTTACTAAGACTTACACCAGTCCATGTTGTTGCATAGATGGGCGGTTATCAAGCACACTAGGTAACACCTTGCTTAAATTTTTCAATCGCATAGCGAACTCTGTGTTAATTCCTTCTTATTATACTTAAATGTCATAGGTTTCTTTAATGTAGGGTTAATTCCTTCTTATTTCACTGATGACCACATACTTATGTCATATTAAGCTCTAAGCGAAGTGAGGCGAAAACACTTTTTGCCTTGCTCGATGGCGTTACTATTTAAGTTTCACAACATCATTTTAAAGAAAGAAAATCTGTTTTCCAGCATTAGTTTCTAAACTAAAAACTATGGCCCTAAAAATAAGAGTTTTAGGCTTCTACCATTAAAATTTATTTTTATATAATATAATACAACCTTTATAATAACTTGAATAGAGTTCTTTCGCATTCGTTGTATTCTACAAATCAGTTCATTAAAAAAAAGCTAGATCACTTAATTTTCAATTAAAAATAGAGCATGGCCCTATCAAGGCCTTCTTATGCGCTTCCCGCTTGATGATACTCAACTTTGGAAAAAATAGTGGACAATCGGTTTTTGGTTAGGATTTTAAAAATGCAGTCACATAGATTATGCTCTAAGTGCAACAATTAACAACAATTTTATGTTATCTAAAGTTCCCTAGATATTATTACTTCAGGCTCTTGAATGTGTTTACATTGCTTCCAAATCAATAGAAACTCCACTTTTGTTTGCAGCAGGAATGCATTTCTTTTTTGCACAATGCTCAATTTTGGCCTTTAACGGTTTCTACGATGTACTATCATTAGCTTATTGAACATAGATACACTTACCACCATTATCTTTTCTACTTGACATTAGGGCTTTGGTAAGAATGATTATATTTGCCCTTACAACTTGTCCTAAATATAGCCAATACACTCTCTTACATTTAAATTGAAAGCATAAGTATTTTACAGAACTAATATTTAGATATTTCAACTGAAAGAAATGCATGAAAATCACTTTTTTCAGCATGGGGCTATTGACTTTTGGTGTCCCTTGACAAATCAAAATTGGTCCTTCCCTCTTTTTGAAATTAGTCTTTCAATAGTAGGCCCCTTAAATGCCTTGCTTTGTACTTAAAATCCACAAGGAATATTCCATGGGTTGTATTGAAAAATAAAGTTTTATAACTTTCTATCTAATATGAGTCTTTAGTTGGTTTTATTTGTAAATTATTGATACATGGGAGTTGTGTGGAATGTTGGCAATATTTTTAGTTGGTTTCTTCCTACTATATTAGATGGATCATAGGTTACTACTTTTAGAGCATTCCAAACATTTAGTATGATAAATTTTGTCTCTCTACTATGTAGCTCTTAGAATTTAGCAAAGCAATAAATCTGAAATGATCTTTTTTACGTAACTCTTTTTCCATCTTAATTTGAAATGGGAAAAGGTAACTAAACAGTAAACTAATAATGTATGATGCATCTATTGTAACTTAGTCCATTTTGTTTGTGTATACAAGTGTTAGTAACGAATATTTTTTTACAATTGCCAGGCATGGCTACTAGATTAGTATTTCTACTGTAGATTATTATCAAAGGTGTTGTTTCTAATAATTTCCGATTTCGTTCAAATTCACAATAAAAATAACTCATATGTATTTCTACTATAGGTTTTTTAATCTCGGTACTGAAATTATCGTGCAATGATATATTATAATTTACCACAAATGTAATTTTAGTACCACTACTTTATCTTCTCAAATAACAGACTGCACTAAATTCATCTTGAAGCTACAATCTATTGGCATAAAACAAAGCATAGTCATGGCGAATTCTTACCAAAGCTCGGGAAAACTGCAGGGAAGCCGAAGTCCAATAATCGTTGTTGTTTGGCGTAAAGAAGTTGAGACAAACCATTATTTGGTGATGAACTATGGAGAGAATAGCGCTTCCATGTTTCAGAAACTAGTATGCTCTACTAATAGGTAAACCTATTGTTGCTCTATATATTCATTTTGTTTTGTCTATGCATTTACTGTATCCTATTTGTTACGTTTCTAAGAGCTGGAGTATGTAAATGTTAAAAATTAAAATTTCATATAACTTCGTATTTTATATTTATTGAAATATGATATACATTAATTGTTCTATTAATATCAATTCTTTCGCACATCGAAAATGCATTAATTGGGTTTGTTATATATTAAAATCTGATCTATACATTAATTGTCCTATTAATATCAATTCTTTCATGCATAGAAAATGCATTAATTGGGAATATGTTGCATTAACTTATTTATATTTGTGATTTGTGATGAAATGCTTGTTTCATTAACTCATTCTCTGAAAACACGTATTAGTACACACGAAAATACATAATAATAAATACCTTAAATATCTCTCACAATGAATGAATGAATTTCATATATACCATGTATTAGCGTGATTTATAATTATAACATGTTCCTTTCGAATACTTACTTTATATGCAACATTGCCATCACCTTATTTTTCTCATTACTTAATTAAAATATTCACCTTTACAAATTTCCAATGCATACCGATTTCATATATACGAAGGATGGGGATTTTCACTCAAAGGCTTCTCTGTGCAGGGTAATAAATTTTAAGGATGGCGCTTTTGAAAAATTAATTTTAAGGACAATTTATAGAAAAAAGGTAAATGAATTTATCATTTTCAATTATACAAAAATACTGATAAATGAATTCATCATTTTCCTGTGTAACTAAAAAAGATAAATGAATTTATCATTTTTTTGTAAATTGTCCCTAAAACTAATTATTCACAAGTGATGTCCTTAAAACTTATTACCCTAGAATGAGAAGCCCTCCAACCTAATTTCCACTATGAATGATCTAGTGTTACAATCTAAGTTTCTCATAATACAAGGATCAACCCTAATTTCCCCTTAATCCCAGAAATTCCAAAATCATGGCTTGCATTACTCTAGTTTCCGTATGATTAAGATGTTATCTCCATATACATGTGCATCCTTTTATGCTTTATTTTCCCTTGAAGGTTCTACCATAGGAGGCTAAATGTACTCCTTGGTTTATAACCAAACTCTTATATGATTGAGCATAAAGCATGGTAAATTTGATGGATTGACATGGTCAATTGCTTACGTTGTACATTATTTCTTTCTTGTTAGGTGAGCTTCTAGTATTCTAAAAATATCATATGCCTTTTCCTGAGATAAATTTAGTTCAATCTACTAGCAACATATTACCTTTTATCCACATACCCTCCATAAATCTTTATTTTGGTAAGTAAAATCTAATTTTATTACTGTCCCTCCCTATCGTACTATGTTTGTTCCAATTTGTGCTAGTTTCATGAAATTTGCATCTGTAAGTTGCTAGATATTCCAAGTCATTTGATCGATATGATACTTTTGATTTAGTACCAAATTACATAGGAAATTAATAATCCAAATACATGTTTCAAGTCCGCCCTTAACCAAATCCTTAACAACACCATAACTAGTATTGATTCTTTATTTTCGTATATCATGTGTATACTTTACTTAGCTGCTTAGACTCCGCCCTTGCTTATAAGTTGTTACGAAATAGGTCTTCCCTACTTTTCACTGTCGAACAGTAGTAAGTCAGTTAAATTTTTTAACGCAGTTGATTGAGCTTGTATGTCATTGTTTATATATTATCTATCGATATCCATTATGTGCATTATGGGACCTTATCGTTTTTTTGTAAAACACAGTAATCATATTAGCAATGGCATTACCAACTGATTTTGTTTTTTGAAAATTTATGCGTATAAGTTTTGTATTACTTTGTTATAATGTTTTTTATTGCAGTAACTTCTAGCCGATTAAAAATTACAGGCCTAAGGCATGGACTGAAGCTTGAGCAGGTTGGTAAGTGTTAAAAGTTATATTTATTGTACACATATCTATCTTAATGGTCACTTATTATGTTTTGGATACAATTTCAAGGTATAAACCTATTGATCACGTTGCTGAGCAAGTAACCAACTAAAGTATCACGTTGCTTTTGCGTAGATGGGTCTGCCAACATTTATTTTTCGGTATGCATTACTGATTGACCTTTTGCCTTGATTTTTTTTTAAATTATACAATCATCTCAAATTATCTTGGATTTTTCTTTTGGTGTAGTCCTTATACGCAAATGCTGCATACACCCTTATGTTGAACATTACTATCGTAGAACATAAGCTTATGTCTTCAAATGCATCTACTGCTTTAACTAGTTTTAGGGTGTTCTTTTGAAAAGTAAAACTATATTTGAAAGTAAAATGAAAGCAAAACTAATATTGTGAGCTTGTTCACAAAAATATAACTAATTTCTCACTTATTTAATATCCAAGAAAGAACTGCAAACACAATTCAGTATAACTCAAAGCAACTATTACAAAAGAATCACATCACTGTATTTTTTTCTCAAGATGCAGCAAGAAAATAGTCTCGAACTGTTTTCCTTTTTAGAGGTAAAGGCAACCTCATACCATTAAATATATTGCAAACCATCTTTTGATTTAGAATAAGCATGATCTGTATCCTCCTCTCCTTTTCAATCAAGAACTCCAGCATGATCTTCAAGCTAGCTCAGTTTTTTACTGTTGCAACACTTAGCACTGACCACTTAGTTGTCCAACTGAACACCGCAACGCTTAGTTACAAAATAGAGCACTAACCATGTGGTTGTCTAATTGGGCGCAGCAACATTCAGTTTCAAATCTGAGTGGCACTGAAAGCGGCTCAGTAGTAGCACTCAGTTGTGAAGCCGAATGGTTTCAGCGCTCATTTTAGCACAGAAAGTGGCTTAATTAGTTCTGCAACTGAATGCAACAAACTGACAACTGTTGTTCTTTTTTAAATTATGCTCAAATTAACACCTGACATAAAGGCATCTTGTATTGGTTAATCTCTGTAGCTGTATGGTGTCTAAAATATTTTTATTATATTGTCAATGCAAAAAAATGAAGTTGCATAGAAGATTTTGGCACAAACCCACATGAGTCTATCGATTTTGCTATTTGGGATCAACACAATATTTTGATTCAAAATCTGCCATGGGACAATTATGTGGCTTCTTATTCCTCTTTTTCTAAAAACCCATTCAAACAATAATATTGCTCAAATATATCAGGTCTTTTCTGCAACTTCTACATAATATTGAATTAGTTACCAGTAGTTATATAGTTAGCATATGAAATGACTATAGTTTGAAATGAATAGTTAATGAACATGCTTATGAAATGAATTAGAGGTAGCATCCACCTGTATGATATTTGTATAGTTAATGAACATGCTTATGAAACCCATTCAAACAACTCAGAACAGTTAATGAGTCTTAAACGATTGTCTGGGACCGATCAAGTATCTTGATTTAATCAAATATGGCCATGTGATGTTTGCGATCTAAAGAGGTAGTATTTATTTTCATTTTTCTTATATCAGATCTTTTAATCATTCAGAAATGCATTGTTATTCTCTTCCATATATATATTTTGTTATAATAACATTAATTATAACTCAATTGGCAGCTGTTTTGAATCTTCTATTCTGGCTGTTTCTTTTGCCTTCTGCCTTTCTATTTACTTTAGTTTAATCTTTCTCAAAATGCTTTTTTACAATACATTTAATTAGCTATTTTAAAGTTGCAAAGTTTTAATTACCAACTACCATTATGGCAGTTGTTTACAGATGGAAAATAAAAGTGCAGGCACATGGAAATTTATTGCTTCTGTCATGACTCTTGTGATTATGTGATATCTTTTGAAGCCGTGGAGTCAAATACCGAAGCCTAGTTTTACTTTATAGGAACTTCACCAACCAAATTTCAAATATATTGGAATTTCATGTATGTTTCAGTGTCAGTTGAAATAGTCATCTTATGGTTAGAATCTTTAGATATTCTCCAAATAATATTTTCATATAATAATTCTTATATAATCAACTTACTGATTGGTTTCAGTGGGAAGTTAATCAACTTACATCGGAGAGAGATTAAACTTATTGATTTCAGTGGGAAGTTGTATCTTGCACCGTTGACCACTGTTGGTAATCTTCCTTTTAGAAGAATCTGTAAAAGCCTAGGTGCTGATATAACTTGTGGTGAAATGGCAATGGGTACAAATCTTCTGCAGGTTTGTTTTATGACCATTTCCTTCTGCAATCCATCGGTTTACATGGCTTGGTTGTTATTTGGTAATGTTTTATTCATCTGCTTATTTAAAGTTTCAACTGAGACTCAATTGATTGATAAAAATAAAAAACCGATCTTTAGTAAGCAAGCAGACTTAGTACTGCAAATCCCAAGTTCATCCTCCGTCTTGTGCCATGTTAAAAATAGAAGAGTTGTTGCCGTATTGGGTGGTAATGCTCTATTCACTGTCCTACTGTATTGCAGAAATAATGCATTAAAGTAGAAGTATAATCGGATGATATAGTATTAAACAAAGCAAGCTAGATGTAATGTAATTCGTAAGCCTCCATAGTAGATAACATATATCTGGAAACGGCTAAATTCAGAAATAAGAAATGTTGGTCGGTGGGTAAATGAAACTGAAAGGACCACTTTTTTTTGGTAACTAATTTAACGAACCAAATCGTATGCAGTAAGATTTCTTCTTTGTAAATAGCGCAGTCGTACGTGTTATGTTTAGGTTGACGGGTATAAATTTTAATGAAATAAAATATGTAGTAAGCGGGACATTAGTTTTTTTATAAACAAAGACAGTATATAACAAAGGTAATAAGAAGCACAATAAAATAAAAGCGGAATAAAGTTGAATAGAATTGTTCTGATTAAAAAATAAAAGCACGGTAGAAATTTAACACTTTAAACTACAAAAAAGAAAATTAAATATTCATAGCATGAACTATTCCAACAAAGCTTATTTATCTGCAAAAAGGGCATGTACACTCTAACTTGTTTAGCTCCGCATTGGTTTTAAGTTTCTCTAATTTATCGATTTTAGTGCGTTTGTATAACGAAGTTATATTATGGAATGTTGTACTTTGTATTAGTCAATCACCTAATGAAATAGTGTGATGAATATTTAGTGTTTGCATTATGAATCTGATTTAACTTTGTGTACACTTTTTTGATGAATTGATTCTCAAGCATTACTTTTGCTTTACAGGTAGATAGATGACTGTGATGCAAAAAAAGGTTGCAACGAGTTATGGATCAAAGTTATTTTTGCTGTTAGAACTACTTTTTGGTTTTAATGTATGTACTACTTGCTTTTGTTTTGCTATTGCTACTTGTTCTATATTTTGTTTTTGAACTATTGATGACAAACTATTTATGTTTGGTGTAAGAATATTGTGTATTTTAATTATGAAATTTCATACGTTGGTTATCAAATATGTGTCCAAAATGTGGTATCGATATAATATGTTGATTTTGAAATGTGATATTGATATAATATGCTAATTTAGAAATGTGGTATATATATGCACATTATGGTGGGTGTTTGCAGAAATGCAATTAAAACATTCCACAGCGTTTTTAAAACGCTGTTAAAACATTCCATAGCGTTTTTTAAATGCAGTTAAAACATTCAACAACTTTTTAAAAGCAGTCAAAACATTCAAAAGCATTTTTAAAATGCTATTGAAAGTTTTAACAGCGTTTTTAAAACGCTGTTGAAAGTTTTAACAGCGTTTTTAAAACGCTGTTGAAAGTTTTAACAGCGTTTTAAAAATGTCGTTAAATTGTATCTAAAAACAGAAAGCATGATCTATTGCAACAATGAAACGCTGTAAATAAATATCACAGCATTGAAAAAACGCTATAAAATCTTATCTTAGCACGAAACAAACGCTAAGAAAGATCTATAACTGCACCCAACTAAACGCTGTTAAAAGATTTCATAGCACCAGGGAAACGCTGTTAAAAAGGACATTTAACAGCGTTTATTTCTTGTCATTGTATATCCCTGACATATAACTGCATGTCGATATACAGCATACGCAAAAACGCTGTTAAAAGCTTTTACAGCGTTTTTAAAACGCTGTTAAAAGTCCTGTTTGTTGTAGTGATCCGATCAAAAGTCGATAATCGGTACCGAAAGTGCTGCTAATTTGTCGAAAATAAGATAAACGGAACAATAGCAGTCCAAATTTGGAGAAACGAAATATGACGTCTCACTCAGAAGATGATTTACAAATTTATCGTATAAAAATATTCAGGTTTGAAAAACATTTTATTATCATCAAATATTAACTGATTTAAATTTAAATAAAATTACACAAGAAAATAAACTCCAATATTATCTGATGAAAATTTACCAATTGCTATGTTTAAATATACGTATTTCAAATATCAAATTTTTATTTACAAATTAAATTATTTAAAAGTTCACAAAAATTCTATTAAATACATTATTAAAACAAATAAAATTTTATGGGTCGTTACACTCTCCCCCACTCAAAACTTTTCGTCCCCGAAAAGGGAGGAGGTAGGAGAATAGAAACAACCCGAAAGAAGAGTAGATTGAAAAAAAAGATAAAACAATTAGTTCAAACCATATAAATTTCAATTTAAATTAATTAATATTCAATAATTGATTTTAAATTCATGGTATTCCATTAAGTTGATTCAATTTCAACTTATAAATTCCTTCAAAAAAAATTATTTTATATTGTATACTATTCAATTTCAAATTCAACTTCTGAATAATTTAGGTAAGTTATATATTGGAATGAAATTAAGTATTATACAAGAAAAATTTATCAATTCAATTATTTCAAGTTTAAATAGTTATTCAAAAATTTGGCTTCATTTTATAATTGAAATCATCCTTTAATCATAAAATTTAAGAATTAAATTTCTGGTTCACTTCAAACCATTTAGAGATAAATAAATAAATATATATATATATATATATACACAATATATATCAAATCAAATATATAATCATATACATATATATTATACAAATCAAATCATATTTAAGAAATCCAAATTAAATTTATTTTCCAAAACAAAAGTGTAGCAAAGCTACTAAATGGTCTCTTCACTTTGATACTCGAAAATGAATGTCGATGATGCGGCCGTGATCACCGAAATTATTTTTCAACGTCAAAAGAGAAGAGTACTGATTCAAACATTTAAAATTCTTTGAAACAATTTCTATTTGAAAATATTTTAAATAATATGCATTTTAAAAATTTAAAACCCAAGTTAGAAATCACCGAAAATTAAATTCTCAAATTCTTAAATAAAATTCATTTCAATTCCACATCAGTTTATAAACTATGTTTATAAATTTATTTATTTATTTATATCATATGATAATAGTCAATGATTTACAAAACAATAAATAAAATCAAATATTCTTATTTCTAACAACCAATTCATTTAACTATTTAATTTCAGAAAATTTATACTAATATACATAATATAATCATAGAATTTATTATGTTAGTTTGCTTTGTTCAAGTGTTTTGGAATTCCTATCGATAACGTTGATCAGACGAATCGATCGAAAACCCAAATCAACATCAACAGCTCAAACAACACCATATATAATATTTTAATATTTATAACAAATACACTCCCTCACTCGATTATACAAGAAAATGGATTTCAAAACAAGGATAGAGATCCAAATTTGGGTAGACCCTAATCGAAGAGAATTCTAATTAAAAGGTAGGCTCGAAATGAAGATAAGATGATTAAATAATAAAATAAAAAGATGGATAGATTAATATAAATCGCGGGTGACCATAATCGAGTCAACCGAGAGTTCAGAGTAAGATTGATGTAGAATTCATAGGCAACTTGACATCTGATCGATAGAATTCGAGCATAGCAAGAGATAGCAGCATCTAAACCGTCGATATAGAAATCTTCAGTGAATCGATGCCTGCTGTAAAGGAGTTTCACCCCTTTACAAATCATTCAAAGATTGGCGAGACCGTCGATTTATTATAGAGATCATTCGAAATGGAGTTATGGGATACTCCAGAATCAAAAGAATACGAATAGGGAGAGACAAGAATGGATTTCAGAACGAATGAGAGAGTTCCAAAATTCGAATAAAAGAGAAAGAGATTCAAGCTCGAAAGAAAGTGATTCTGTAATCAAATTTTACTATACATGTTAAGTTTTGCCTAAAACCTGGCTCTGATACCACATGTAACATCCTGGTATTTTCAACTATTCGCATTCGCACATGTCAGACTTGAATTGCTCAAAATATCAGATTGTTAATTATAATTGGCAAAACTCAGCATATACAGTAAATAAATAAATCACAAAATCACAAACACAGAGTAATATAACAATGAGCAGCGGAAACAAATGAATAGTAGTTCATGAAGCTACTATATATATAACAGAGTTAAAATAAGATACAACAGAAGTCTCGAATACATAGAAGTCTCAATACAAAAGTCAAATAATAAAATATGAATACATCACTGGAATCAACTGAATAACTGAAAGCTGAATCGATAGTTGGATCTCCAAGCGAAGGTCCAAACTCCAAAGGTGAGTCTCGAATGTTGTGACACTCGGTCTGACCCGAGCGTAAAGCAAAAACACAGAACACTCGAGTCAGGATTAACATTCTTATATCAATAAATCCAACTCAAGTGAAATATCAACTTAAATACAAGTAACTCAAAGGATGTTTGGGATAACCATCCTCTAAGGATCCGTAAACTATCTACTATGTAGCAATATACGCTATTATAATAATGTCTATAGTAAAGTAAACTATTAAAATAGCATTAAGGCGTTACCCATATCCCCCTTAATACATTTTATAGTGTCATAGTCTATACAGTACCGTAATACTTTCTGATCGGGAGGCTACCAGAGGGCACTCCATAGGCACGACACAAAACAAACTCATAGTGGTCTCGATATGGTAGGTGACACGGCACAACTAGGCAATGCCAGGGTAGATATACCAATTACACTTCCGGGTTAGTGGTAACGCATAGCCGCACCAATCGCCCACCTCGAGCCACACTCCCGAAAAATTCGAAGGTGCACCCAATCAATCATAAAGTAATAGAATGGTAAACGATGGAGTGTGTCTGATCGGAGGAGCTACCTCACTTGGCTCATCAATTGCTCATGTTTTAGCTACCTTATGCCAACTCACGGGAGTCGGGTCCACGTATATACCTCATATAGGATCGTCACCACCATCCTACTTCATTCTGGAATCTCTACCGCGTACACGGTTGTTAAACTGGTTTTCGGTATTGGCAGAGAGTATGAAAATATCTGATCTCAATCTCTTTAACAACCAAACGTTATTATAACACCGCAGTCATTTCAAAATAGTTTATACCTCAAAACCAAAATATCATATCCCTTTCAAAACCATATCAATACAATATCATTTCTCACTTAAAATAATATTCATTTTCAAATCAATAACACTTTCAAAGTTATAACACTTTCGACATTATAAACTTAGAATTTATAGTACTTTGGAAATCGTAACACTTTGAAAACATAACTTTGAAAATCATAACTTTGAAATCATAACTTCCCACTTGAACAGTTTAGATATTAATAATAGTATATATAATAAAAATAGTTATAAAATACTATAGTTTATAAAATAAAATAGTTTATAAATTTAATAGTTTATATTAAAATAATTAGTATATTAAAATAGTTTAATAAAGTAAAATATTTATATATAATAAAATACTTAATATGATAAAATAGTTTACTCAAATTTCACAAATCAATTCAAATCAACTCGAATTCAAAAATTCAATTTAATTCAATCTCAATTCATCAGTTTCAATTCCATTCAGTTTCTCAATAACCCGTTTCAAATTATATCGATTTCAAATACAGATTTACACCACAAAATAAACCATTTAAATTTCAATATATTTCAAAGCTTTAAACATTCAACATTTCAAAACTAAATTTGATAGTTTCATATATATATCGAATTTACTTTACTATTATTTAGTTTTTGAAATATTTACTTAATCATTCCAATAACATTTAAATAAAACTTCAAATTACAAATAACCTAAATATTTCCTTCAATTTATTTAAACTTGAAATATTCTTTCAATCACTTTACATCAAAAAATCCAGTTATAAAATCATATCCTTTAAAAATCTCAAATTCAATAAGTTTCAAATTGATTTAATTAAATAAAATTCTGAATTAAATACAATTTCAAATAAATTCAAATTTATCTTCCCAACCTTAACTTATAAAATCATTATAAAAATCTGTTTTAAAGTATAATTTTAAATAAATACTTAAATATATTATGTATTAATTAAATCAAACTTTATTACATTAAATTCTATTATTAAACTTATTTTATATTAGAACTAATTTATACATATTTTAAATAGTAAAATTATAGGTAAATTCTTAAAATTATAATATTAAAAATTAACCTATAACTATAAAAACTTCAAAACATATAATTTTAAAAATCTAAAATTTAAATCTTTATAAAAATACATTTGTATATAATATTTAAAATTCAATATTCATTAAAACCATATATTTCTTTCCAAAACCATAGAAATCATTTTCAACATATTTATATATAGACCAACGTTGTCTGTATATAATTTTGTATCCTAAGGTCAAGTGATACAGATATTTATCATTTCAATCCGTAATTTAAATATACACGGGTCTATATATCTTTTCAACCCGCAATCCCAAATTCAATTCAATGAAAATCGCTTGGGTTTATCATTTCGACCCATAACGATTTTCTCCTATTCTACAAGATCGTTCGGGTATGTTTCATTTCAACCCATAGGGAATTCTATACTAACAGGGAACTTGCAGAGTGATAAAAGATATGGTAATAATATAACAGTCATATATCATCATTATAAATAACAGATAATGGTGTCAGATGTCACATGTGAACAGATACAGATAGTAGCATATATGTAAATAACCGACAGCAGCATATTTTAATTGTCGTTTCAATTGAAATCAAATTTAATAAATATAAGAACGTTGATCGTGAATGATTGCTCACCTTTCGAGGCTAGAGATGAACGAGAATGAGATGAGTTATGAATCCAAGCACGAATTCCAAAGCAAAGCAAGATTGGTACGAATTCGACGAGTATAGCTGATAGCAGAAATCGATGAGAACAGATCAAAATTAGTTTAACATAAACTGAAACAAAATAAATATTGTATCCATATATATCTCTATAAATTAATATAAAATTTTAAACTCATATTTAAAATAATATATATATATATATAACTTAAGCGGTAATTGAGAAATTTAAAATCTATATATTACATAATATATCTCTTTAAAATTAACATTAAATAACATAAGTCAACAAAACATAAAAATAACTACTATATATATATATATATACTGATATCATATGCATACTAAAATAAACAAACTACAACTGATATAAACTAACATATAATAAACTATAACACATATCTTAAAATATATATAGCGTATAATGACTAAACTTATATAAACTTAATATATGTACTAATATATAAAACTGCCACCATTATAAAGGACCAGCAAAACAATATATATATATATATATAAACAAAAAAATAAATATATATATACCTTTACTTCCAGTCAACAGGATATGTATATGACTTATACGAAATCTAGACAAACTTGTACAAAAAAAAACAATGAACATATAATATTTTACTGTACCTACTTATAGCAGCTTTAAATAAACCTTACTGTAAGTAACTCTAAACAACGAGCATATATAAGCAATAAGTTATATATATTCATATATAACAACATCATGTATATATAATAATCAACTATGAATCCATACATTAAACTTAACGGTTTTATATGACCGATATAGATATAACTTATTATAAAACTGCCAAAACTATGTATACATATACTAACAGATAATATATATTATATAGCTTATATGTATGTACAACCCGTATAAAATGGCAACACTTACATAACTTATAATATATAAACAGACAAACTATATATACAGCCAAATGCTTTTATATACAACAGATCATATACTCAAATATATAGCTATATATATAACTTAAATATAAGCAGATTGTATGGGTTTTCATAAACCATTATAACATAAATAACTAACCTATATATATATAAGAAGATGGAACCATGGAAGAAGATGACAGGCAGAGCATGGTTAGAGGCAAGGGGTCGACAAACAAGGGTGGCTACGACAACTTAGTGAGCTCGGGCTAAGGAGGCTGAGGATGAGGCTGCAAGGGGAAGAGGGGAGGCCGAAGGCGAAGATGGCTGTAGAGGAAGTCGGAAGGAGGGTTGTTAGGTGGCTTCACGGCGAAGAGATGCGGGGTGGAGGAGGCACGTGAGAGAGAGGAGAAGAATGAGCTGGATGAGCATGCGGCGTGGGAAAAAAAGCAGGCAAGGGGAGATGTTTGAATGAAGAGTCCAAACAAATGACAAGCAACAGTGAATGAATGGAAAAAAATATTGAACCTGTTGATAATATTGAAACAATATTAATTTCGAAAGCCAAAAGCTGAAAATTATTAATGGCTGATGGCTGTTGGATTCACACGAGATAATGAATGGACATAAGGAATTCAAAAAGGGTCAAACGTACCAATACGGTGAACCGTTTTCCATATTCCATTGTGCACCGAACATCAAAATTGACAATTGAATATACTGCGGAGGTCAGCACGACGAGACGATCAAAACGGTATACAAATATTAGTGGTAGGATCATCCGATCAAAAGTCGATAATCGGTACTGAAAGTGCTGCTAATTTGTCGAAAATAAGATAAACGGAACAATAGCAGTCCAAATTTGGAGAAACGAAATATGATGTCTCACTCAGAAGATGATTTATGAATTTATTGTATAAGAATATTTAGGTTTGAAAAACATTTTATTATCTTCAAATATTAACTGGTTTAAATTTAAATAAAATTACACAAGAAAATAAACTCCAATATTATCTGATGAAAATTTACCAATTTCTATGTTTAAATATACGTATTTCAAATATCAAATTTTTATTTACAAAATAAATTATTTAAAATTTCACAAAAATTAAGTTAAATACGTTATTAAAACAAATAAAATTTTACGGGTCGTTACACATATACTCTATTTTAGTTCCGCTAAGCCTAAAACCCCTTGATTATAAAATCTATCTCCACAACTCCAGTTGTCCATCAACCTCAATCTTACTTTCATCAATTAGCACAACATCATCAGCAAAGAGCATGCACCAAGGAATCTCACGTTGTATACCCTTTGTAACGTCATCTATCATCAGGGCAAAAATATAGGGGCTCAAAGTTGACCCTTGATGTAATCCTATGTTAATGGGAAAGTCACTGGTTTCACCCTCGCATGCTCTGGCACTAGTCACAACATCATGATACATATTCTTGATAAGGGTAATGTACTTTGTTGAGACTCTTTTCTTTTTCAGAGCCCACCACAAAACCGTTCTTGGTACTTTATCATACGCTTTCTTCAAATCGATAAATACCATGTGTAGTTCCTTCTTTTGCTTTCTAAACCTCTTCATAAGTTGTCTTATTAAGAAAATCGCCTCTGTGGTTGACATTTCAGGCATGGAACTAAATTAGTTTTTTGAAGCACTTGTATCGATTTTCAGTGACTCTCCCCTAAAGCTTCATTGTATGACTCATAAGCTTAATTCCTCTGTACTTTGTGCAACTTTGAATATCTCCTTTATTCTTAAAATTGGAACTAATATGGTTCTCCTCCACTCATCTACTCATTTGACATCTTATTTGATTTGAAAATATTATTGAACAACATAGTTAGCCAGGCTATCTCTGCATCTCCAAGGTATCTCCACACCTCAATGGGGATGTCATCAGGCCCCATTGTCTTGCTCGCTTTCATCCGTTTTAGCACCCCATTTACCTCAGACTCTTGAATTCTCCGAAAAAATGTCTACTGGTGTCATCAGAAGAGTCGTCCAGCTCGATCATAGTGTTATCACCTTCTTCATTGAATAACTTGTCGAAGTAATCTCTCCATCTTTTTTTTTATCTCATCGTCCTTCAACGAAAGTCTATTATTGTCATCCTGGATGCATTTAATATGGTTGAAGTCTCTTGTCTTACTCTCGCGGAGCTTAGCTATCCTATAGATGTTTTTTTCACTCTCCTTCATACTTAGCTTTTAATATATATCTTCATATACCTGATCCCTCGTTTCACCCACCGCTCTCTTTGCGTTCATCTTTTGAGATTTGTACTTTTGCATGTTGTCCTCGCTCCTGCGATGATGCAAACACTTATAGTATTTCTTTTTCTTTTTGATAGCCTTTTGCACATCACAGTTCCACCATCATGAATCTTTAGGTTCACGTTTATTTTCTTTTATTATTCCAAACACCTCAGTAGCCACTTTCAGAATGCGCGTTGCTATCCCATCCTACATGTCATTTGCTTCTCCTTCCATATTTAATGCCCCTTCTCACATTACTCTATCCTTAAACACCCATGAGGCGTCTCCTTTGAGCTTTCACCATTTCGTTTGACTAATCTTGGCCCTTTATCCCGTCGAACACGTATTCAAAGACGAAACTCAGATATCAAAAGTTGATGTTGTGAGACGACACATTCTCCAGGTATGACTTTGCAATTTACACAAGCTCGTTTGTCGTCTCTTTTGGTAAGGACAAAGTTAAATTGGCTAGAGTGTTGGCCACTACTGAAAGTGACCAAGTGCGATTGTCTCTTTCTAAAGAAGGTATTAGCTATCATGAAGTCATAAGTAATAGCGAAATTCAATATTTCCTCTCCTTCTTGGTTCCTATCGCCATATCCAAAACCACCGTGATCCCTCTCAAACCCCCCCACTAGTTGTACCAACATGGCCGTTGAAATCTCCTTGTATGAAAAGTTTCTCACTAGTAAGCACATTTTTAACCATGACATCTAACTCTTTTCAGGAATTCCTCTTGACGGATTTTAAATTTAATAATTTTATAAAGCCTTTTATATGCACGTGCGTTGCACGTGCTAAAAAATCTTTTATATAAAACACCTTGTAAACATGTAAGTTAAAGTACATGATATAATGATATGCTAACAAAACATAAGTACAACAAAATCCACTGCCCTGAAACATATGCAAGAAAGAAGAGGCAGACGCAAAAAATCTTTATTAATGTTGATTTGGAAGCACAAACTTTTGGTCCGACCGTGAACTTTCCAAATACCATTTACTCATATGTAATTTAATTATTATCTATTATACCACGTACAAGCACCTAAAAGAATTAGTAAAATTCTAATTAAATGCAGATGTTATTCCTATTATTTTTAACCTATTATTTCTAGGCTAGACTGGAACTATTCAAACTAAGTTAAAATAGTTAAATTTCTTTGCAAATTCAAACTATCCCTCTACGCTTAAGAGTAGAATCTAACAAATAAATATCATTTAAACAAATAAACATCATTTACAAATTCGTTGTTTATTGGTTAATAATATAAATAAAATTCAAACTAACAAAAAATTAAATGTTGCAACTTAGAAATAAAATTTTAAATTAACTACGCATGATTTCAGTGTAAAAACATGGCTAAATATTTTTGCAAATCATTTTCTTTTGAATGTGTTAATCACGTATAAATTATCACTACAACAAAAATACCCTTTTACAACTGTCAAAAATAGTTGTAATAGATCTATTACAACGGACGGTGGCCAGTCATTATATCCGCAGTTGTAATAGAATCGGATGTTTTTACAACTGTCGTTAGCAGTTGTAAAAGAATTTTTTACATCTGCTTTTGACCGTTGTAGATGACCTTTTTACAACTGCTTAAAGCAATTGTAAAGAAAGATTTTACAACTATCGCTGGCTGTTGTGGTAAAGTTTATCACAACTGCTTGTGGGTATTACAACAACAGTTATTATAAGTTACGTTTACAACTCCTACTAGCAGCTATAAAAGTCTTATTTAGAACTGCTCCTTAATGTTGTAAACTGGTCTACTACAACCGCTTTAGAATCTACTACAACTAACAACGATTATTGCAACAATTCTTTTTACAACTTCTACAAACAATTATAGTTCATCTTTTCACAACCGCAATTAACCGCAAATTTCATGATATTATAATTAAAACCAATATTTCACTAATAATAACCACGATCATTCACGCTACTCTAAACAACACAAACCATTCACATTCAAAAAAATAAAAAACAATTCAAATTTACGCCCTTTGCGAATTCATAACTCCGGTACAAAACATAACTAAATCCATAAATATGTCAATAAGAGTACAGATACATACTAATCAAAAGAGATAAATTCTCCGAACCAAGCAACAGTCATCCCAACCGCTTCTTCGATCTTTCTTCGCTTGCTTGGAGCTCTAAAATTATTTGAACAAGTATAGCATTAGTAGATGGAAAATAATTAGATGTTTCTCATAAATGCTAACAAAGGAAAATAATTTGAACAACGGAAGAAGGGGTTTTTGACATGTTTTTCATGCACATGGTACAAGGATAATAAGCAGGCTTTAACTCAATTTTCAAATTATATAAAAACAAATATAATATATAGATTTCTTTGGAAAGACTAACATGTTATTTTGTTTCTGTATATTCATTCGATGGCATAAGCTTTTAGTTAAATAATAAATGAAATTCCATTGGATGTTTGTTTTTGGTATCCACTGTCTCCATCAGTAGACACAATTTTGGTTTAGTAATGTGTCATGTGTCACGTGCCATTTTAAAGAGTTGTGTTTGATGATGAAAATTTACCAATACGGCACTTTGTTATTGAATTACAAGCTCATTTATCCAAAGACTTCCATGGTACCACATAATTTAACTTGATGGTTAAACTAGTTTAGAACCAGAAAGTAACTGGCATGCACTTGCATTGTATATTCATAGGAAGTGTTGTCACTATATTTCAGAAGTACTACTGCAAATATGACAAGGACCACCAGATCTATAAGTATGCGTATTAAGTGGTCCTTAAATCAATAAAGTTTTAAACAGAGTACTACTGCGACTTTACTGTTACTTTCTACCAACAATAAAACCAAGTAGAACCTGTTTTGGTAGGGCAAATAATTTTTTCTGGATCCCCCTCGCTTTTTGCATGCTTATATATGAAATTTCGGATGGCTTGCCTATATTATTCTATCATTCTATGAAAAAATAAACATGTTCATATTCAACCTTGAATAGTTATAAGTATGAAATTACTAATTAAAAATTACGAAACCTTGGCAGGTTGACTCATGTTCTATCCATATCTTATGTGGATCCGATTGGCCGCACATGCAAAAGAAACTAGTAACTACAACGACAAAAAAAACTAGTAAGTTTTAAATAGTCCCTTCTTTACATTTACTTCACCGACAAATAATTGTTTATCATTTAATTACACGTAAGAAAAAGGAACTTGCACTACACTTAAAAAAAGGAACTTGCATGGGATGTAAATTTACTAGATAGACAATCAAGATGTTGGATGATATTCGAATAATATCAAGAAAAATTCATACAACTAATGAAATCTCGGATTCTCTTAAAACCTCTTAGATTAAACTAGTATATGTTCATATAAACTCAACATACAAACTTATGACTCATTATTCAAGGATTAGGGTAGAGTTGGATTCTTTTTTTCTTGGTGGTGAGGTTTAGAATTATAAAAATAATGGCTCAGAAGGAGAATAATGGATCGATATGGGTTTTTTCCTTTAAATAAGAATCGCTGCCACTTAATTATTTGTGAAAAAAATTGGTAGTATGTAAATGATAACGGATAAATTTTATCAAAGATCAAATGCTGATGTCGATGCATTATTAATTAATCTACAGCATGCCTTAGATTATAATTATGTAATATTTGATACAAAACCAATGTTCGATACCAAAAAATCATAGAGATTAATCATTGATAATTGAAAGATTACCATACGATTATTTATAGACATAGGTTTTTACCGACAAAAAACCGCTGATCGACAAATAATATGGTAGCTCCTACAATTTTGGTATTAAGAAGTAGAATATCAGGTTTTGATGATATTATTTAGAAAATGATATTATGAAGAAGGAACGATGGTACACGGTATATAACTAGGTTTGTACAAACGTAATTTGCATAGAAGACTGGAAAGGTCAGAAGAAGGTATGTTTACCACGCACCTGAGGCTTTATCTTGTTAGAACCAGAAACCAACCACTAGCGCCGCTTTTACCAGTACCTCCATCACAAAGCCACCGTGGATCTGCCCCCTATTACTACTCGAGTTTCCAATACTCCATTTGTTCCTACTTAGTTTTTTTATATTATTGTTGATCAATTTTGATTGTAGTATACTTTACTTATTGTGCATTAAATTTAAAGTTTGTAGCTTTTTTGTTTAACCGATTTTAGTATATTTTCGCTTGTGCATTAAAATTGAAAGTGTGTAAAAAATCAGTTTGGTTAATTTTGTGATATCAAAAACACTACCTAATATCATATACAGAAATGTCTGTGTAACACACGACACTAACACACACACAATAAAATTTCATGAATATCTATCTATAAAGTATGTAAACTGCTTTTTTTGAGCTGTAGTTCATTTACAATAAGCTAAACGTTCAGTATGTTAGCAATTTATTTCTAGGGGACAACGAATAAACATATAATATTTCAAAAAATATTTTTTAAAATCACGTATTTAAGAAAAAAATCAGTTTCTTTTTCGCAATACAATTTGGCTTTTTTCAAAAGATTCAGTTTTCTTTTCTTCAAAACCAAAGATTTTCCAACATATTTTTGTGTTTTGTTTTTAACAACGTAAGTGAATTTTTTTTGTCTAATATGATTATTTATGTTATGATAGGCACATTATGAGTGATATACTATTATGTGTAGTATATATAGATAAACATGGGACATGATAGAATTTTTTTGCATAGATTGGACATGAATTATATTGAATGTTTCATGATATGTTGTATTCAAAAAATTTCACGAAGATCATGTTTTATTGCATAATAAGATATTTATAATTTGGTAGATAGTCAAGAGCGTCTTGTGATATATTAACTGATGGAAGAAAACTATTATAGCCAATTACCCTATGCATAGTTTTAAAGGTTCAAATTCTTTGGTTACTAATGGTAGAGACTGTGTTATTACCTTAGCAAAATTTTATTACTTTTAGATGAATATTATATATGTCTTTGGTGTTTACTTCTGTGTCGTCTTTAGAGAAAACATATGCATACTTGTGGTTGTTTGGATGCATACAGAGGCATCATTCTGGTTATATGTTTACCTTCTCTTATTCCCCCCTCCAACTACCATTGTGAATATTATTTATAGATTGAGGTAATAATACTTACGTATTTGCCTTGGCTAACAGCAAGTTACTTATGAGTGTGATGAATATGTAAATAATACAATATTATTTAGCAAATACTTAACTACCCATACAGATTATTATGATTATTTTGTGAACATGTAACTTCTTGTTGAATTATACTAATCTTTAGCTACCTACATGGCTGCATTTCATTTTCTTATCATAATATGATGATTACTGCAGTTTATTTCATGATGAGACATGCTCATTTTTTGCGCTAGCTTTAGTAATTAAGTAGACACCTGCACCAATTACTATAGCATATGCACAAAAAATACCTCTCTTTTCGTATATCGCTTTAGACAAACAAGTCCCTGAATATGGACTTTTCCTTCAGAAATTCACAGAATAATGCAGATGCCTTTAGTTTGATCTGCTAATATTGAAATAGATTAACAAAATGTAGAAAGCTTCAAATTACAACTTTTTTTTAATACTTTTTTTGATATTATTCTTAGTTGCATCCGACTTTTCGGTTCATGTCGATCTACAAGTACTACAAGTCTGAATGAGTCCTGTATGAATTCTTGATATTGATTTGTTTTGTGTTTGACATGTATGGCTGCTAATGGTCCTCAAAAGCATGTCCACTTTAGCAAGAAGAAAAGGAAAAGTTAAAAATTCCGATGACTGAAGCAATAGTTTTTTGTTGTACCCAGAAATATGTATCGTCAATGTTAGATGTGCATGATAAGAGAATGAAAGTTAATACACTAACCTTAATTGCTTACATTTTTGCATGTGTTACAATGAAGCTGCAAAAATGAAGTTGCAAACAAGTATATAATGGAAGGTGCAGACATTTAAGACGCAAGAATGCACTTAGAAGATCATGCAAAGTCAGTTATAAGCAAAGAAGCATGAGCCAAGCAATGAATAGAACAGTACCTAAGTGGAAGGCAAGATTGCAAGGAATATGCAAACAAGTACAATAAGCATGAATCAAGCATGCATGAGCTGAACTGGAAGCAAATTGCAAATGAACATTGCAGATCTGAAATTGCAGACATGATCCAAGTCAACAAGAGGAGATGCAAGTAAGGTCGCAAGAAAACAAGCACATCAAACAAGATCTAAGCACGTGTGACTAGAGCCAAAGAAAAACGCCGGTAAATGATGCAGAACTGAAGTGCATATTGGTTTGCATATAATAAAATAGGACATGGATAAGTAATGCTAAGAATAAAGTATATTTACTATCATCTTATGACAGAACTACATGATAGGTTGCCATAAAAAAATAGTTACTAGACTATATCTTTTTCAGATGTAAAATACTATTTAACAAAAGTTGGACACAATTACCAAAACATGTCAATCTTGTTCATCAACTGTATAATTCACAAACTTTTCTTTTAAATTTTTATAAATATTGTATGAACTGCGCGTAGGTTATGTATCCATGTGAATTTGATGCTATATATGCTCAAATTATATTCAATTTTAACATTGTATGTTAAAATTAATGTAAGTTTCCTCTCATTTTTTAGTGCTTATATATTATCTTTAGTTGCCTTCGCTTTTCAATATATTCTACAAGTTCCTTTTTTTCTTTTTTTCCCCTCTTCTTGAAAACCAAAACCAATACATTTTACTTTTAAAAAACCAAAAAAGTAGCTTATTTAAGTCAATCCAAATGAGTAGCCAACGTGATATGCTTTTTCTTCTTTCTTCTTAGTCCTAAAATGTATTTTATAGTGCATTTTCTTTAAGATTTTATTTTTCGGTCAATGTATTTTTGCTATATGTTTAAATAATGAATAACTAATAAATTTCTTTTTCAAAATTTTATAAATGAACGGTCGGTTTTCCCACCGTATAGCGGTTGTACTAATACTTGCAATGTTTCTTCCATTTCTCGAGCCTTTCTTACTCCCAAAAAATGCGCAAATTATATTTCATCACTCAAGTATCTACACAAAGAGTCGCTGAATTTCTAAAAAGATAAATTACAAAGTGAACAAACCGAGCAATTCATCAAACTTATTTAATTAGATACATATTTGTTAAATGCATCGATTTTGTTACATAATGCCCCCAATAGTTCACTCTGAATAACCAAACAGCAAATCTACTGTATTGTATTTCTAGCACATAATATCATTTGATTTAAAAAATCAACATAGTAACAAATAGATGTAAAAAATGATAATAAAAAATATGAAGTAAAATACCATAACTATATCGGCGGCAACGTCGAGCAAAGCAGATGGCAGAGAGTTGTGGGTTAGCGTTTGCAAGAGGGTTAGGGTTAAGGTTAGCGTTTGCAAAGTAGAGCGCGGTTTGGTGGAGAGTAGCTGGTTAGGGTTTGTGGGTTTCGTCGACGGCAACGACAGCGAGCAGTTTAGCTTTGTCGATGGCAACGGGGGCGAGCACAATGGCGGCGAGCGCAACGGCAGAGATCACAACGACGGCGAGTGGGTTTAGATTTGTGGATGGCAAGGCAGCTACCACAGGATTAGGGTTTAGGTTTAGGAAATTTTGACGGAGGTGTAGTTTAGTTATTTAATAAATTGAGCGGCCAACGAAACGCAGGGAGGGAACTTGAAATTTTTATTAAGTTGGAAACTGATGTTTTATTTGTTGAAAATACAACCGGCACAAATAGTTGTTATAATTAAACTTTTACAACGGGCACAAAATAAGAAGTTGTCATAAGCATATATTACAACTGCTGTACAAATAAAAGTGTTAAAAATACCTTTGTTACAACTGTTGAAAATAAACAGTTGTTAAAAAATATCTATTGCAACTATCAGTTTGTGTTGGTTGTAAAGTAAAAGTTGTAATATGGTTGTTTTGTTGTAGTGTATAGAAGACAATTCACGTGTAAAGCATATGTCATTATCATGCGCGAAGCGTATGCCGTAAAGTTCGTAAACATATAACAAAGTCACGACTCAATTGGTTCCACACGAACTATCATCATTTTATATAACGGCCAAATTCATAGGTAGCCTACTTTAATTTTACAGTAGAAAATATATCACGATACATATCAAAATGTTATTATCTATTTTTCTTTCACGGTATGTTGACTCAATATAACCAAGTAGTATACATCAATTTTATTGTGACAATTGTCTTGTAAGAAATAAAGCACGGCATCATATTAAATGTATGAATTGTCAAAGAAGGATTAGTTCTTTTATTTAAACCTTACGCTATTCTATTGTCCTTGTAAAGTTTATTTACCACTTTTTACTATTAGTGCTTACGTTTCATTATTCATGATAATTTAACTTTAAAGTCTTTTGTCTTAAAATGTTTTATAGAAGTAATAGGCAAGAAATATGTTTAATGTCTATATTCTTCTGCTATAAAGGTATTTTGGTCAAGTCTAAATATTTTTAATGTTATTCGGATGATTTATGTAGTCGGAAGCTTGTGCATATCTCCCTAATTTCTGTTTTTAGCCATCTTTTATTGCGTCAAGCAAGCACTGTTCTGAATCCAGTGCCCAAGGAAACCTCTTTTCAACATGGATAGATCATAACAACTGATTCTGATGTTTATTGCAGACAGGAAAGAAAATGGAGATATGGATGGCTACATCGGTTTTCATGCCGCCCTAGGACGTTCATGCAATAACTTAATACACAACATTTGCAATCAATGCAAACAACTCGTGCACCATCGATCACCTAGACTCGGTGACAAGTCTTAATTCTCAAGTTTGCTATGAACACGGTCTAAGCTATTCTAACCCAATCTCCATTAACAAATCTAATCAACCCCTAACCCCCAGGTATTTTGTCGATCTATCAGATGGTGGAAATTCCCATAACGAAACCCCAGAAGACATGGATCAAGAAAACATGCCTCCAAATGATAATCAGCAGCAGCAGCAAACACCACCTAGGAAGAGTAAGGAAGGCAGATCGAGAAGAATTAAGAGAAAGTCAGCTGACCGTTCCTGAAACTCCCTCTCCTGAACTACCCAGCGATGTCAGTTTTGGGATAAAGAAGAAGGAGAATGGGCTGTATACCAGTGCATGGAAAAGGCTTGCACGCGTTGTGCCCAATGGAAGAAGCTCTGATATTATCAGAAACCATACCGAGTTCTCTTTTGGAGTGAGCTATCATCATGTGGCCAAGTCAGGGTCTTTGTATTCAGAAATTTGCTCTATCGCTGCTAGGTATTTTGCTAGGATTAGGGAAGTTTTGATCGAGAGAAACGTTTCTTCTGCTTTGAACTCTAGATTTGACCCCATGGTGCGTACTTTATACAATACTAATATATCCATCGTCTTTACGAACAAAAAATTACCTTACTTGTCCCACCATCATAGATAAATCAGTTATACATTTGAAATAAATCACTTTATTATTTATTTAAAATGTCTTCCACTGATAGCTTGGTTGTTTCTTTATACAATATAGCCGGGAAAGACTGATGGCGGCACTTGCTCTGGATCTATTGGGAGTGGATGATGCAAAATTCATGGATATGTTCGTTACGCCTGGTGCAATCGACTTACTTCAAAATGAAAGGCAGTCTTTGCACAAGCAGCAAAAGATACAACAATCTTGTTTAAACGGGTTCAAAAATATTGCTCGTGCACTATGAAAATGTAGTTGCGCCAAGTTTGGCATGAAAACGAGGTTCAAGTTTTGATACTGCAATGATTATTGCATGCCTTGTGCATAGCAAGAATACTCAGACGTGGACAAAAGAATGTATTGGTCATGAGTTTTTGTAGATTAACGGATTTTTATTCCATGTATAAGAATTTCTACTCTTGTGTTAATTGTGTTAATCAATATTATAAACAAAATTTGAACTGAAAGAAGAATAAGAGACGACAAAAAGGTAGGTGAAAGTTGGGATTTTATAAATGACAAGAAAAATAAAAAAACAATAAATGACTAAACATAAAGGGTTACTTATAGTTAAAAGTAAAGAACAATAAAACACTATACATCCTTATATATGATATAATATGGATGCAACATAGTAGACGAAATAATAGGAGATATAGCATACAAAAGTGCATAAATATTTTCTAATATTTCGTCTCTCATTCACCATGCGGTGATTATATGCATTCTGAGTTTGGCAACCAGAAAACAAAAAATGGAATGGGATCGGATAATCAAATCTGCAATGAAGAAGGTACCAAAGGTAAAGTGAACGTGTCTTTCTCAAGATTATAACGTGCAAGATGATAATCAATCTCATGTCAGTATACTTTGTTCGCTCAAGAAAAATTAAGTTATGAGCAATTTTTATTACTCTTCTTATCATAATACACAAGAGTGAGATGAAGAAATACTCACATTTTCTCAAGTAATCATCATAACCAAACAATCTCTTTGGTTGTAGACGTCATTTCACAATATTTCACTTTAGTTGACAAAAAAGAAACAATACGTTGTTTCTTAATCTTTTCTAAAAAACAAAAGAGAATCACCTAAAAAGATATAATAACCTATAACTGACATGCGATCAGTGGGATCAATGTTATAATCAACATCAGAGCAGACACATGGCTTCAATGAAGAGGTGGAAGAAAGTAAAATATTACGAAAAACTGTACCTCTAAGATATCTTCCTATACAAAGAACAACCACCTAATTAACCATAGTGCGGGACGCTACAAAACGACTAACAATATAAACAACATATGAAATATTTGGATGAGTAATAGATATACCAAGCTTTCAATAGTACAATACAAAGAAGGATCTGTCGCTAGAAGAAGAATATTTTGCATTAACCTTAATAGGAGTGTTAACATTCTTTATTTTTGTAAGCCTAGTCTGCTTAAGAACATCTGCAATATAATTCAATTGAGAAATAAGATAACATTTGGATGAGTAGACTACCTCAACACCCAAGAAATATCTTAATGGATCCAAATCCTTTGTTTGAAACTATCTAACTAACTCACCCTTCAAAATTGAAACATAATTCTCAGTCATAGTCATGTCAATAACGTACAAAGTTAAATAATACATTTTACATTAGTGTACCTAACAATGGGATTTGGATCATGACTACCAGAAACAAATCAAAGTGAAGATATGAGACTAAAAAGTTCTGAAACCAAGCTCGATGAGCTTGTTTTAAACCATACAATGTTTTCTTAAGTGTACAGATATATCAAGAATCATGTTGACACTATGTGGGGGCTCCATATGAACTTCTTGAAGATCTCCATTTAAAATGGAAATTTTTAACATCAAGTTAAGAGATAGACCATTAATGAACTGATGCTACTGTAATAAGAGTGCAACCACTTGTCATTACGCAATTGAAGCAAACGTTTCCTAGCTCATAATCCATGTCATACTATTAAGAATACCTATTCTCAACTAATCTTTCATGTCTTTCGATTTATCCTTCAGAATTGGTTTTTATATTATATCCAATAACAACCAACAACACTCTACTCAAAGGCCATAAAAGTTATAAGAAATTAAATTTGATAACTTATGCAATGAGACTGACTACAAATGCCAAAATCGTCGGATGAACGATTTTAAATTGATTTGATTTGTTTATTTAGTACCAAGTGTTTTTTTTGAATTTACCCAGAGAAGCTTTGCTTGTGAACTCTAGAGAAACATGTCCCACTAAATGCATACTCTTCATTTTTTTTGATAACATGAGTGATACTTTATTCAAACAGAACATTCTTTTGATATCTCTGAGGCTCAAACATATGACCTTTAGAAACTCCATCTAAAGCACCACATCCCTAATCACTTAAGATGGAGATCCTTGACGTTCAAACTCGTGCCGTTTGATCTTGCAATTTAAACCATCAACCAACTAGTCAAGTAATTTGTTGGATACATAATATAGCGAAAATAATACTATTGATAATTGCTAAAATAATATTGTGAAACAAGTTAACTATAACCATGTAACCGCGAATAGTAGCTATTATATAATGATATTAATAGATAATTATTCAAACAATATACAAAGTTGAAACTAATTTTTTACAGTTCATGACAAATTCTATTTTCTAGCAATATAATTAAATATATTGCAAATAATCGTATCAACATTTTGTAGTATATCATTAGTTTACAATTCGTTTTTCACGAACAGAAGTGCATTATTAAAATTTAACTTTTTTTATCAATGACCACTAGCTTAAGTTGTGAAATCTCTAGATTGTGTAGTTCTAGAGGTCTTTGGTTTGAATCCCTAAAACATCAAAATGAGTGCTCTACTTAAATTGTGCATCACCAGCTCAAGTGGTAAGATATGTAGACTGTAGTTCTAGGTTCTTGGGTTTGTTCCCCTAAATATACCACAATGAGTGTTGTACCTTAAATTATTTATCACTCTTATTATCATTTATTTTTAATTTTCTTACTTATGTAATAAGATCAGTTTTATGGTATATCATTAACAAGCAATTTGTATTTCTTGAACAAAAATGCATTATTAAAACTTAAAAGATTATTACTTTTGCAGTAAGATCTATTTTTAATGTTATCATCATTGATAAATAATGTGAATGAATTGATTTTTAACAATACCGATAAATCAATAATATATAACTAATAATAAAACTACCGTATAACAATTCTAATAATAAATTCCAAAATCATGCATAATAAAACAATATATGTAACGAATCGCCTCCTATAAAACCTAGAATCCATGCATATAACCAACCAGATTCTCCCATGGTGTCACGTACGACGTTCCGTTAAGGATAGATATGTAAACAACAATAGATATCATAGAGCACATCTATCACAATGGAAGGATATTATATATATACTAAAACATGTAAAAGGTTAAATGCATATCATACCAAAGGACATAAGATCCAATATTACAATACAAATAGTAGATGATACATCTAATCTCATATGAGTACATGTCTCAAAATAATACATATGGTCTACATGTCAATGCACCCTAAATTTGGATAGTTAATATCATAACAATAATATAGTTGTGGCTATATGAATCGCCTCCGCTCTAAGTAAACCTACTCAAAGAATAGATAACAAAAAAACAACAAAGAGAGGGTAAGATATATAGTATAGCGAAAAAGAAATATCACTAATCTGCATGATTACCAATATGTCAATATATCATGAATAATACCAAATGGTACTACTTAAGCAATGAAACCGTACCTCAACATGTTTCTTCACCTACATCCAACAAGTTACCACATTTCTACTATCGTGTTACACTATACGATAAGACTGTCATGTACAAAACATCATGACATAAATCGTGACTCAACCGTCACGGACTAGACTGTGAGCCGTGGCCCTAGTAAAGCCAAAACCTACCAAGTATGGTTACTATATAAGACCAATGCTATGATACTTCATCGCGTATGACCGCTAATATAAGACCAATACCACGTATGGTCATTAATATAAGACCAATATCATGTATGCTTCAATCACATACGGTCACTAATACAAGACCAATATAATGCATGCTCCAATCATACACGGTCACTAATATAAGACCATTATCACATATGGTCATTAATATAAGACCAATACCAATAGTTTACAAATATTAAATCCTAAGGCCTAAGCCAAGGGGCGCAAATATAGGACTTACTCCGTATATGCAATATCCTATGAAATCGTATATCACAATACCTTATACGTCTCATCTCAAAAACTATCGAACGACTCTATGAAAGTGACCATACAAATAAAAACACATCCACGGTATAACCTCTTGGTCTATCTGAGACTTAACAATTTTGGGATACATGTCGGAGTATGTTTGTCAATTGATACCCAAAAAATTCGAAATCCATTTGGTTCCATTTTTGAAAATACGAATATTATCTGATATCCCAAAAGCAGATGTAGAAATCTGCTATGTGAAACTAATTTTAGATGCAAATGTAAATATGAATGTATTCATATCCAGAAACTATCCGTCTGATCCGTAATAAAGTACATTTTTATAACTCTATTATCATTTGAAATGGACACTATATTAAAAGAAATTGTTTCCCATTTCAACATTATTTCTAAAGTTGTTTTTCTTTCTACCATTATTTCTAAAATTGTTACCCTTGACATTTTCAAACCCTATTATCTAAGTCTAAAATTTTCAGCCATCTTCATTTCCACAATTTCACATTTTCCTTTCTATTTGCTCAATCACATTTAATCCTTAACTCAAAGTAATCGAAAACCTTTCTATTTACTAAGTTACATGATTATTCCTTATTTTTGATATGTTTATTTAGATTCTAATATTGTATGAGCTAATTAATTATTCATGTGGTCATAACTCACTACAATATCTTGTGAATTGTATTTTTTACTTGAAAAATTGAAGTATTATAGCTTATTAGTTTTTATATTCGATTGTTATTTGAATACCACATGAATTGTGATCTATTTTTTAAATCTCAATATAAAAAAAATAATTCAACTTTCGGATATGGATTTTTCGGATATCCAGCAATATTTGTATCCTCTTTTTGAATGCAAATATTTTCAATATCCGGTAAAAATCTATAGACGCGAATGTAAATTTTGAGATATACATGGATATCTGATGTAGATGCGGATGCAAATTTTAATTTCAAATACAGTTTTGGATTCAGCGATATCCACATTTGTTTGCATCTGTTGACAGCCCTATGCCAGAGTGGGTCCCGAAATCAAAATACCTGCCAAAACATCATGGACCATTAATTTTTTTGATCATTGCTCTAAACAGTGTCTCGACCTGACTTTGTATGCTAGATATCACATCTTGAAGTTAGCCCGAAAACCACAACGAAAGCCTAAAAAATTTCCCTCCTACCGCCAATCAGTCAATTGAACCTATTTGGTCGGCCGGCTGATTTATTGCGACCATTTTTTTGCTACAATTGAACAACATGGTTTACCAATCGACTGATTTCTTAAATAATCAACTAGTTGAACATGGCCAGTAGAATGTTATAGCCTATTTCCTTTTGGCCACTCCATCCTGCACACTTCCCTTTGCGGCTAGCCGACTGATGCACAATGGCCAATAACCATTGGCCTGAACAAATGCATGTTTAAACCTGAATAGAGAATATTTTCCTAAGGAAATTTATCTCACCATTTAAAATTACTCGACCATCGCATCGGCTTTTCTTGCAACGACATCGAGCCTCATGGCTTCGCGACCTCATGCCCGCCTACTACACCTTGCATGTGAGTCCATATCTTCAACGATCCACCATAGTTAGAATACCACTAGACGGTAATCCGATGAATTGACACCAAACTCAAATGCTTTACAAACCATCATAGTTTAACTACTCGATCAACCACTTCAACCACATAATTCCATTATTCAATGACCACTTCAAATATAAGGTAATTACCACTAAACAATTCCATCTATCTGTAGTGATCCGGAAATTCAAACACTTCGTCTTCGAAGATCGATACATTTTGAGATCTGTTTAAGTGTTATAAATATAATTTATAATTAACATCATTTAATTAATAAATAATGATAAGAAACTTGTTTTAAAAAATATATTCTTCGAAGGAGAATCGATAGTGTTACCGGAATTGGTTTATCGATAAATAGTTTTTCGATCGACGTAAGTTGTTCGAACTATTGTGCACTTAACTAATGACCAAATGAATAGATTAGCAACTAATTAACACACTCTTTTCTTCATAAAGCTTGAAATGATCTAGTAGCTTCCTTAAGGATAAGGTATATTATCGCGAGAGAGGTAAAATGATAAACTGAATAAAGGAGAAGTGACATAAAGTGGTCGTGATAAGAAGTAATTAATGTCATTGGGGTTTAAAGGGGTTTTTGACCTTTTTCCATCATCATTCCTAAGCCTATATAAGAAAGGGTACACCCTTAGGAAATAAGTCTCAAATATTCCTAAGCTTTGAGCAAAAATTTCAATGGCATCGTCATCTTCTTCTTCTTAAATTCCTAAAGCAAATAATTTACAAACCATCTCCAAATCACCTCAAACTTTGAGGAAAGCTTTGCAACTATATAGAAACACTTTCTACCTAGCGAGACTATGAAAAAACAATGCCACACTCCATCCATCCTATTAGGCCATGAGCAATAGGAGAAAGAGGGGGCTAGGAGCAAGGCAAAAACAAGAAAGCAAGGAAGGAAGGTGGTTGCTAGGTTGGGTTGGACTTTAGTTAGCTTGGATCTTGGTTATTTTTGGATTAAAGGTGAGTTAACAACTCACTTTGAATGGAAAATATCACATATATATTGATGTTGATTATATTAAATGTTGTTTGAATTGTTAAATGACATGTGTTAAAACATTGATTTAGATTCTTGTTTTGAAAACAAGTGACACATAAGATCCAAGCCATGTTTGTAAAGCCAAGTAAGTTTAGGCACTTGGCTTCACTCTTGGGTAAGTAATAGTTAAGTTGGAATGTAAAAAACGAGTTAAGCGTATGAATCGTGATATGTATAAGCAATTGTTTTGAATAGATAATCGATTAGTTGATTATCGAACGTGACTAAATATTGACTTAAGAAGTTATCAAAAGGCTTCGCGATTTCATACCACTAAGAACCCCCCTGGGAGGAGTATTGTTACGAAATGTCTCTAGCTTTCGCTTACTTCTGAGAGAATCAAAATTGAGTTAACCGGAAATTTATCGATTGGTTTTGGAGAGCTCGGTGAGTGGGAGAAGTGTACTTATATGAGATGACTCAAACCCTAAACCACTTCAAAACCATATACATGATCTATGTTCTGGAAGAAGTTTTGAAGTGGAATATTATAGAGTTGAACTGTCTATCCCAAGTTTAAGTCTAAGGGAGAGGTCACCGTTAACATTTCAAACGACGCTATCGTGTAGGACTATCTATCAAGAGGAGTATTCCAAGAGAGAGGATAGCGTTGACATTCATCGAAGGACTTATGTGGGAAACCTATGTGGAGGTTTGAGATCTGTTCAAGATGCTCGAATTGATGTAGTGATTAATGATCTGTTCGAAATAAAGGAATCCATTTGGGGATTCGTGCTCTATTGAGTACTTAAGATTTGTGTAGGAGATGCAAAATGTAGCCTCGACATCGGAAAAATGACAGAAACTAGAGAAGGGGCATGGCCAGGGGGGTTTAGCAACCTCAAGGGTATATCAACTCCATCTTTATAGATGTTTATCAATTGTTGCTGGCGGGAGTTGGTATGGCTCGGATCATGCACCGAGGGTGGTCCAGTTATGTTTACCTAAGAGTATATCCCATTTAGAGATATATGTTGCTCGGAAGTTAGTTTCAGGTCCTTATTATGGAGTTTGGATTCGATTGGATCTGAGGAGATCTCTACTGGAAAATCCATTATGCAAACTTGCCTTAGCGATATTGACTATATACCTATTATTATTATGACATTCACACAACAACTACTTGATATGATTTATGTGCAATACTCTAGACATTATCTATCATATCACTATATATTAAACTAAATGAATGGTCGGTTTTATTTAAGGGGAAAACCGTTATGGTAATCCATACGGTCTCAATGGTTACCGTTACTTATCTCATATTTCTTAAGTTTCTCACCTAGTTTGCCAGGTCGATCCGGGTATTATTTTCTTATAGTGTTCGGGTCAGCCCCGTGTATGTTTTCAGATTTAAGCTTCGGTCTCTTTGGAGCTTATGGAGAAGAGTTGAAGGATTATCAATTGTAGCTAATTTCCGCTGCATTTCTATATATCAGCATTTGTACGAACATGTTATTATAACTATCCAGGCTGATGAAGGTACTTAGGTTTTAGTAACTCTGGTATTTTTGCATTCAGAGTAACTCTTTGTAATGTTCCTCTGATAATATATATTATCGTTCTTGCGTTTTAAGATTTTGATGTTGTGTTCTCTCTTTCTTGTTCTATTCTATTTTCTTTTATTTTACCCTAACTTTCTGTCTTTCTGGCACTTGGGTGCTCGACATACAAATACGGTGGATGTATTTAGTATCAACATTCAAGGGTCGAAAAGTCAGGTCATCACAGTATCACTAAAATCGATAATTAAATAAACATAATTCAATTCATACCGAACATCCTAGCATATCAAATTATATAATTTATGCTTCAAAACTTTATTCAACAAGATTCTTATCTCTAAAACCCCAACCAACCTCATTACTTAAGTTCTAACCAACATTTTGACATTTATTATGATTTTAACATATCAATCAAATGATCATAGCTTAGAGAAGAGACCCCAATCACCAAACTACTTAGAAATCCAGGCTTCACTGAAACCAACTCAAAGCCTTCCTTTGATTTCTGAAATCCGACCTCTATCTTCTCCAAATACAAACTTGATGGTATAGATTTGTGTATTCTAACATGAATTTAGATAAACAATTTGGAATTTTTCTTTGAGATATGAAGAAGTTATGTGGATTTAAAGTTAAGAAAGTATTTTTTTTACATAAGAAATAAATGAAGAAGAAGATGAATGGAAAGAAAATGAATGAATCGATTCATTTTAGAAATTATAAAGGGATATTATGGCTGAATGACTATTTTACCCTTATTTCTCTTTTCTTCCCATTTTAGTAATCTTATCCACTTTTAACAAACGTAATATGTATTTAATATATAAATGGCATCATGAACGTGATGAAATAAGTCTCAAGTCCTAATCCATTTATCTTTAAATCTTCTTCTTTTAAGTCAATAGTTTGCTAAATTTTCAGTTAAATGATTAGTTGCAATTGATTTCCAAACAAAATTTATAGGTTGTTACAACATATCGATTTAAAAAATGTACATTGTACAACTATTATTGTTTCTAAAACTATATGTAGAAAGAAAATTTAAACCAAGTGAGATCTCGGTGGATCTGGACTTTAAGGTGACGAAGAAATATATCGAGAAACTTAGGAGGGATCTGGAATGATGAAATGGTGAAGCACAAGAAGTTTGGACAATATTTGTACAGGATAAATCTTGTCCAATTGTCCGTACTAAAATGGTCGAAGAAGGAAGCTTACTTTAGACAATATTTGTACAAGGCAAATCAAGAAACATCTTTCTCCTCCTTCTCATTGTTATTCTTTTCTTCTTCTTCATTCTTATTTTTTCCTATCATCTCATTGCTCCTCTTTTCCTTCTCTTCATCGATCAAATTATCTTCTACATTCTCTATGTGAGGAATGCAGATTATGGATCTTAAGGCTAGAATAAACATTAGGGGGGGTGAATAGTGCTTTTAAGAAATTACTAAATCTTTTTGAGTTTATATTGATTTGAACACAAATGTATGCAATATTTAGACCAGATATGATCACATAAACAAACACAGATGCAGAAATAAAGTAAAAGCAGTAAAAGAAAGAACACATTGAATTTTATACTGGTTCGGAGTTACCCTACATCCAGTCCCGCACAATAAGTACAGATTTCCTTTCAAAAGCAATTGTACAATTACACCCTCGGTTTCAAGGCTACGAGGTACACCCTCCAGAATCACAATCCTCTGGGTAGAGATACTTGATTTTACGGGCAACAAGTTCACCCAATTGATTTCCAAGGCTACAATCACACCTTTTCTCACTTGATCGATTTCCAAGGCTACAATCACACCTTTTCTCGCTCGATAGATTACAAAGAAAGTCTATAACTCTGAATAGCACTAGGATCTTGTTGAGACAGTGATAGAGAATCAAACTAGAGATGATCTAGTTAGATTCAATGTTGATTTCGGCAGATTAATGGTAAGAATTTATATAAAGAATTGTGGAAGAAGAAGAGGAGTGAAAAACCAGAAAATATGATATAAAATTCGTTGAAAGCAACCCCTATTTATAGAAGAACAACAACCATGTCCATTCGTAAAAGGTTATGGCGAATAGACACTTCTTTTGAAATTCAAATTTTTGAACCCAACTGACTCTATGTCGGCATGGGGCACTAAGGTATGTCGACATCCCAAAGGAAATTTTGATGTTTTGTTTTTCTTTGAAAATAATCTTTATCTTATGTTAAAACAATTTTAAACTTTATAAATATACTTGACTATAGTTAAAATACATAAGTAAATATAGAGAATAATATATATATAAAATTTTACTATAATTTTATATTTAAATCTAAGTATAAATATTAAAATTTAAATATAATAATTTAGAGATAATTTAAAATCAAGAATAATTTGACATTGAAAATAAAGATTATTTTGAGGCTAAAACATTTAAAATCAGGATAGATGCTTTTGATTATTTTAAAAGGAAGGTTTTGAAATCATTTTGAAAACAAGATAATTTTGAAAAATCATTTGAATAAAAGTTAGCAGATACAAAACAATGTTCCACTAGATTTTTCGTAGGTTCCATCCTACTTAGGATTCCATCCCTTTAACAGGCTCGAAGTGGATTCCATTCCACGAATAAATTGAATTTTAAGATGTCAGTGCTTTTCTAGGAGTTTTAACAAAATTCTAGACTCGATACTTATCTTGATGAAATCTTGAACTCTTGAAATCTTTATTCTCATGAGTCTTGAATCTTGATGTCTTCGATCTTGAGTCTCTAACAGTCTTTATTCTTGGTACTTGCATAGTTAAATCCTGCATATACATATACATACATACATATATATATATAAACTATAATGTTAGTATTTATATTTTATAATCTTATTCTAAGGTTGTTATCATCAAAACTATTATCTCAAGGACTAACAATCTCTCCCTTTTTGATGTTGACAACCTTTGTTTATAAAATATTACTTCTATCCTAATAACTCCCCCTAAAACTGATAACTCCTCCTTAATCTATGCCTAACTGTCATATTTTATACTTCTCCCCCTTTGTCATCAACAAAAAACAACTAACTCCAAACTATATAACTCCCCCTCATTCTTGTACTAAAGTACCTAGATTAATAAACTATATTACAGAGTATATAATATATAGATTAAGAGATAATTATATTGATAGACATGATAATTAATCAAAGATCATATAACTATCAATGCATATGTATACATTTTTTGTACAACAAATATCAATCCACACCAAATATCAATCCATATCAAATCAAATCAAAACAAATGAAATCAAATCAATCAAAGCAAACAATTCAAATTAAAAAAAGCAATCAAATAATACGTTACGAGGAACTTCCACCCATCCTTCTTCTCCAAAAATAGGGTCTGCTTTAATGGCATCCCAATTTTCATTATCAGTGGTGAAAGAGACTGGAGGTTGTGCTTCATTATCATCCTTGTGCAGGGAAGAAATCATCCATCGTATTGCATCGAAATGCCTTTCTTGCTCCTTGGTCATCTGCATTTGACTCAATTCTGAGTGACGCTGGTTACGAAGAATGAACGAAAGAATATTCTTGAAAGAATTAAGAGTTTCTTCATGATTTTCGGTTAAATTATGAATTGGATTGGCCATATTCGAGTTTGTGAAAAGAATGAGAGATAAAGTAGATAGGAAATAATATTGAGTGATGAATTCTAGAAGAAATAGGTATTTATAGGTGTAGAAATTCGTTTGAAATGAATAGACATAAGGTAGTTATTCAAATTTCAAATTCAAAATGAAATGTCATTTCTGACCAGTACATGTCGACATGGTCCAGTGAATTTTGATGGCCTTTTTAATTTTGTGAATAATTGTGTGTATATATATTTATATAATACACTAACATTTATTCAAGAGATAAGATAAGCTAGATAACAGAAAAAGAATTCAATTTCATTGCATAATAAAGTGATACAATGATTAATCATAAAGAACTACATGAACATTCGAATTAAAACAAATTAAACTAATACAACATAGAATGAAAAGATAGAACTAGTTAGAGGATGATGAAGATGAAGATAATCCAAGTTTCTTGCCGACTTTGGAGAAAAACTTGGTCATCTTAGATGACATTTTGTCCAATCTCTTACTAAGGATCGTTTAAGATTCCGTTGGTTTTCAACAATAGTCTTTTGATTTGTGAGTAGGGTTTTGTTGGTTGGATTAGAGGGATAATCAATACTTTCTAGGGATGTTTCGCCTTCTTCTTCTATTTCCATTCATCCCCTTCTTCTTCTTCCTCTTCTTCCTCTTCCATTTCCTCATGAGCCAATCGCTCTTCTTTTTCGACAAGAGTCTCATAAGGTTGAAAAATATATGCGATTTTCATGAGAGAAATGTTTGAGACATTAAAAACTTTTCTTGAAATAAATTCTTCTCCTTTGAAATTTACTCCAAAATAGTTGAAAATCCGAGCAAGGTAAATTCCATGATATAAAGTGTTTTCTTCCATTTCAAAATTTTTAGGACGAAGTTCATCCAAAATAACTTGCGCCCAATTGATATCATAATTTTCGAAAATAGCAAAAAGTGCTTTGCACACTCTTAAAGTAGGATTGTTAAAATTTTCCGATCTTAGGGTCAAAGTATGTTGTAAAAGAAGATTAACAATTCTTGCTTTTGGACGAAAGTTTTAGTTTTTAAATTCAAAGTTTTCATCTCCTTCAAAAATATGATGAAATGTCTCACGATCATGTTCATCGATTTTAAAACTAGAAAGATCCGTTCCCGTATTCTTGCAATTGAGAATGGTACCTAAAAGATCACAACTTAAAACAATTCTGGTGCCTTTGACAATACTTCAGATTTCATCATCATTTCCTTCATAAAATTCTCGATTGAGATTTGCATAGAAAATTTTGGCAAGATTTGGATAACAAACAAAATCATTTTGAGAAGCATCAACAAGACTAAGAATTTGATTGTTTGAGAAAAGAGTATCAATTTCATAAGAAGCAAAATCTTAAAATATAGCAAACTTTCTAGAATGGACTTTTTCATAATTAGTATAATTGATGTATGTTTTTATAGCCTCCGGATTATTGAAGAGTTGCTCTTTCAAGTTTCTGGAAAGTCTCATGGTGGAGGGGTTGCTTGAAGAAGCCATTAAAGTAGAGAGCTTGAAGTTTTGAAGAGAGAGTTTGAATTTGAAAATGAAAGTGAAAAAATATGATAAGGGATAGTGAATAAATAGATTCTTAAAGGACATGTTCTCTGGTCAAAAGATGCCATTTTAGAGAATTGAATGAAGTGAAAAGATGGAGGGACATTTCAAACATTTGAATTTCAAATTTTGTACCCATGTCGACATCATGGTAGGGACCATGTCGACATGTCCCTGTGATTTTCTATGATTTAATTTTCCTAAGTACTCTAATATATTTATATATTTATTTATTATTTTAATGACTATATATATCTAGAATATTATTAGGATTATAGTATATTCCATAATATATATATAATAAAAATAAAAATAAAAATAATAAAAAATAAAATTTAAAATTCAATCAACACACCAATTCAAAATCAATCAATCAAGCAATCAACTATGCAATTTCAACCAATTTATTGTAAATGTGTACCTTTTTCTGAGTCTGTTTCTTTGAATTCGTTGAAGTCGTGAACTACCGTGAAACACAAATTTGAATTATATGTCTTCTGATCATCATCGCTTGAGGACGAGTCTGAGTCATCTAGAGTAGCAGTAAATGCACGCTTCCATTTATTTACTGATTCATTGTTTATAGAAGGATTCTGCCTATTTGGATATGGACAGTCTCTTTTGATATGGCCTGGTTCGTCACAATTGAAACATTTGACATTATTTGGCACCACATTCTGATTTCCGGGGTTCTTATAGTTATTTCTATTGAAATTATTCATCTTTCTGTATTTCAGGAATTTTCGAATATTCCTGGTCATAAGGGCTATCTCTTCATCATTATCACTGTTTGAGTCTGATCCATCGGTCAATGCATTGAATGCCATTGATTTCATTTCAGATGCTTTGCTTTCTCTTCTCCCGATCATTTGGATTTCAAACTACATTAGATTTCCAATTAATTCTTCTATCTTTAAGGTACTGATGTCATTTGCCTCTTCGATCGCAAGTGTCTTTTGATCCCATTCTGGAGTAAGAGAATTTAAGATTTTTCTGACTTGATCTTCTTCGAAAAATTCCTTTTCCAAGGATATTAGAGAATGCATAATATTCTGAAATCTACTATACATATCTGAAATAGACTCATTAGTATTCATTTTAAATAATTGAAACTGATTTGTGAGCATGGAAATTTTGATCTGTTTAACTTTTCTTGTTCCTTCATGAATAACCTGCAAAGTTTTTCAGATTTCATATGCAGACTTACAAACTGACACTCTATTAAATTCATTCCTATCAAGTGAACAAAATAGAATATTCGTTGCTTTAGAATTATTTTGTGAAATGGTCTTTTGCTCAGCGGTCCACTATGCATAATCAGTTGTGAATTCAGAATATTCATTTTGTGTTATATTCCAAGTGTCTAATCCTACAAATTATAAATATATTTTCATCCTACATGCTCAATATGCATAGTTACTACCATTAAAAAGTGGTGGTTTGACAGTAGACTGACCTTCTACAAATGAACTAGTATTAGAAATAGTACCGGTGTTGGTAGCCATTTTGAAAACTTTTCAAAATTCAGATTATGAAACTTTTGAAAACCTTGCTCTGATACCAAATGTGAGGAATGCGGATTATGGATCTTAAGGCTAAAATAAACACTAGAGGGGGGTGAATAGTTTTTTAAGAAATTACTAAATCTTTTTGAGTTTAACCGATTTGAACACAAATGTATGCAATATTCAGACACATATATGATCACAGATGCAGAAATAAAGTAAAAGTAGTAAAGGAAAGAACACACCGAATTTTATACTAGTTCGGAGTTACACTACATCCAGTCTCGAACAATAAATACGGATTTCCTTTCAGAAGCAATTGTACAATTACACCTTCGGTTTCAAGGCTACGAGGTACACCCTCCAGAATCACAATCCTCTGTGAGAGATACTTGATTTTACGGGCAACAAGTTCACCAATTGATTTCCAAGGCTACAATCACACCTTTTCTCGCTTGATTGATTTCCAAGGCTACAATCACACCTTTTCTCGCTTAATTGATTTCCAAGGCTACAATCACACCTTTTCTCGCTCAATAGATTACAAAGAAAGCCTATAACTCTGAATAGCACAGGGATCTTGTTGAGATAGTGATAGAGAATCAAACCAGAGATGATCTAGTTAGATTCAATGTTGATTTCGGCAGAGTAATGGTAAGAATTAATATAAAGAATTGTGGAAGAAGAAGAGGAGTGAAAAACCATAAAATATGATATAAAATTTGTTGAAACCAACCCCTATTTATAGAAGAACAACAGCCATGTCCATTCATGAAAGGTTATGTAACGACCCCGAATTTTAATTACATTTAATTGATAATTAAATGAATTTTTGAATTAAAATTTGTAGAATTAAATGATAAAGTGATGCGAGTTTCCCCGAACTCAAATAAATCCTATGTTAAATCATTTAAAATTTAAAATATTGTAAATATATGTATATGTGTGAATATATATATATATTTGGATATATATGAGTTAATTTGAAATTATAAATTAAATATAAGATAATAAATATATTAACTAAAAAAACTAACATGGTAGAATAAAAATAGAAATTGTTTATGGTATAAAGTAGAGTTTTAAATTCAATAAAGAAAAGAAATTCAAATAATTAAACAAAGCATAAAACAAGAAGATGATAAAATTTAATCAACCTGGAAAAGCAAACAAGACTAAAGAAGAAAATAAAATATAACATAACTAGATATAAATATGTAAGAAAAGTATAGAAAAGAAAAAAACAAGTATAAGTAATAGCTTACAAATGAAGCAAACAAATGAAAGCTGCCAGGCAAATTAAAGAAAAGAAAAAAAAATGAAGCAAAGATATGAACTTGAAAACCAAGCTACCCAAATACATTCAAGTGTGAAACCAAAATAAATAAAATACATACGAAATAGAATTGTATGTAAACTTAAAAGGAACATTTGTACTAACTAACATCTTCTCAGCCGAAAAGAAACCAGACATCAGTAGACAAAGCAAGAAAAAAATCTCTGATTCTTTTGTACAAAACTTATTATAACCCTGTACAACGCAATATCACCTTGTACAAATATACACCCTGTACACTCTCTCCTTTATATCAGCCTGTACAACATTTCCTTTTATATTATCTTCATCATTTTATTTCGTCCATCTTCAAAGCTGAGAAATCTGAAGCAAAGCAAGCAAACATCTTGATCTTAAAAAAAAATTCAATTTAAAACAAATCAAAACAAAGAAGATTTGGCATCTCAGTTTCAAGTTTTCAAAACAGTCTTCAATAAAAAGCTCTGTTCAAACTTTAGTCAGGTGAGCAAATTCTTCCACCCTGTTATATGTTGTTGTTTGTGACAAAATCATCCAAGTCTTCATTTATGAATTTGTGTGGTAGGATAATTGATGCATGCCTGTCTATATGTGAATATCTACCTATGTTATATTTCTGTGGGATGTGGTGAATGATTAGGGTAATGCGATAGATATGTTGGCATAAATGGAAAAAATATATATATATATATCTATGTATACATGAAAATATTGGGGTGTAAGCCTCTGTCTTTTGTTACAGATTTTCAAAACCCGTTCAAAGAAAAAGAAGAGTAATATAAAAGAAAAATCCAATTCCAATTGTTATGATCATTTTTAACCGATAATGTGAAAATAGGATATGATCAAAATCATCAGAATATAATATTAAAAATAAAATTTTGATATAACATGAAATAGTTTTGTTTGAATGAAGAGATACAGTGGAAATTCAAACTTTCACCAATTTTCGATTTGCATGAAATCAAACTTGGATTACATCATCTAAACCTACATCGAAAATGATGATTTTTAAAACAAGAATCAAAATTTTTAGTTTCAAATTGGGATGGCAATTGTTAGATGAACGTGAGATGGGTTTTGGCGAAATTCAGGCGATCGAATTATTTTCGTGGGTCGAAATTTGGTGGGGAGGAGCTGGGATGGTCGATGATCTTGGGAAAAATGGCCAGAGATTTTCTAAGTTGCCGTGGTGGCTGGTCAACGGCAAAGTAGGGTTTAAGGTATGGGTTGGGTTGCTATCGTTCTTGAACTGATTGCGTCGTCGTTGAGGTATTTGGGTCGATCGGACCTGGGGGAAAGGGGTTGTTGACGTGTGGTGAAGCTGTGGAAGTGGTGGCGTGAGCTCAGGGGGTCGAGATGGACGGCATGATGCGTTTTCTGGTGATCTACCCTTGATGAAGTTGGGTCATGAAGCTCGATTTTGAAACTGGCGTTGGTTCACGTTTCTGGGTGGTCGGAAGGTGTGGTCAAATGATCGACGACTTGGGGATGGCCGGAGTTTCGGCCAGAGGTGGCCGTTCCGTTGGTGCACGTGCACAGCGGATGTAGATGTATCAGTAGCGTGGAACTTGGGAAGTGGGGATGAAGCAGGAGTTGTTCTCGCGTTGGTCTCGAGTGGTTACTCGAAGTTTTAAGCGCCTGACTCGAAGCAACACATGGTTGGCTCGGGTGGGTATTTGTCTAGAAAACAAAAACAGAAACTTGGTTCTGTTTGAAAATTTGAAGTTAAATTTTAAATCATCAAAGCCAGGTCTGAGATAAGTTTAAACTTAGATTTTGAATAAATAAAGTTCTTTTTTCAAACTTGTCTAATGACTTTAAAAATGGTTTAAGTAAAATGAAAACAAAATGATTTGAAGTCAAATAGGATTTGAAATTGAAAAGGAAAGTAAGAGAAAGAAAATTTATTTAGACAAATAATAATTATTAATTAATTGGTTCGGAAAGTAATTAAGACTGATTAATTTAGAATTGTAATTAAAGATTGGTAAATTGATAAATTAAGTGTCTAATTAATTTGTAAATAAGAATTGTTAATTAGATAATTAAATATAATTAATTTATAATTAGTAACTAAAGAATTGTTATTAGTTAATGAAGATTATTAACTAAGATTATTTAATAATTTATTAATGTGGTTAATTTGTGATAATTAAATTAGATTATTTAATTTAATAATAATCATTTGTGAAGTGTAATTCTTTAATGGAAATAATTAAGGAATAATTATCCAGTGTAATTAATTGAGTATAATTAAGTGATTATCTATTTACCATAACTAGCAAATCCATTCATAGAAATTAATTTGATTCAAATTAATCAGATAATTAAATTAAATTTACTTATAAATATTTGAATTCTATTGGATGATTTGAATTGCTTGATATCCCTGATATATGATGCTTTGTGATACATCCTGATTTATGTTGTGATCTGTAGTTTACTTATCTGTGACTTTTATATATCTATGATCTGTGAATGAACGATGAGCGTTGTTCTTATACCGCTTATCGAATTATATTTCTGTATTCTGATATGCGATGATTCATTGTGTTGCACTATTGTGTGAAACCCCCGGACTACACTATTACACACACAAATATGGATTTCACGTGGAAATCGGTTAAGTCACAGATAATTTAAATTCAATGTTTTTGAAATTGAAATTTTAATTTCAATTGATTTTGAAATTTGAAATTCGGGTTTAAAGTGAAAAGCTTTTGAAATGGAATTTCAAAGACAAAAGTTATTTTGAATAACTTAATCGAGTTTTGAAAATTTAAATAATTTGATTTGATTTGAATTCAAGTTTGAAATTGAATCCTATGATTTGAAACTAGGGATTGAAAATGTTATAAATGTGTTTATCTGAATTTAAACCATTTAAAAGTATAATTTTGAGAATTTGGATTTAACCCAAAGGTTTTAACTCGTATGAATGAATCGGATTTTCTGAAATGAAACTATTTGTTTTTAAATGATAAAAGCTTTCATATAAGAAATGAAATTCTAATTTATTTAAAGGAATTTCAAGTACGAATTGAAAAATGGATTTTCCAAGTTATGAATGAATTCTTTTTTAAAGCTATGAATTGAATCTGTTATCTTTAACAGATTTAAAATAATGATTGGTTTAAATCATTTGAAATGGGATTGTTTTGAAAGCTATAAGTTAAATCTTGATTTAAAGATTTAACGAGTTAATCAAATTGAAATGGAAATTAATTTGGAAAATCTGTGAATGAATCTTTTGTTTAAAAGATTAAAGTGTGGAAACTGTTTAAACCGTAAAGGTTAAATCTTTTTGTTTAAAGATTTAAAATGGTAATTTGTTAAATCAGTTGAAAAGATTTTGGGTATTAAGTTGTGACTTAATTGAAATCCCAATATCCATATGTTTTTAAATATTACCCTCACTATTCGGTCTAGCCGGGAGAGGACCTTTGGGTCGTATAACCCATTCCGAATATGTGATACGTCGTTATGGATGGCATTTGATGACCGGTGTTGAAGACCGGATATTTTTGAAAACGGAAGGATTACCGTCGAGTTACTCTGCATCGGCTGATCCCCGATATAGAGGTTTTATCACCCTTAGTGACGGGAAGTCCGGACGTGATTGGAAATTATCCGGATTTGCAAGGGCTTCGTGAGAAGTGCCTTCGGTTCTGTTCGAACCCGGAACAGACTTGTATGGATTGTATGTCTGACATTACACTTTGAGATATAAAGCCGATTTGTTTCAAATACATTTCTGTTGGTGGCGGAGAATTTATTCTCTTAGCTTAACACCCTTCTCTGAGACGTACGAGCTCAGAGGTTATGTAGTTGAAATTTATCAGCGATATATCCCAATTTGGTAATGTGGCATGCTGAGTGTTGTTGTTTGATGATCAGTGTTTGATCATTTGTGATATGATCATTTGTTTGATCATTTATCTTTGTGATCATAGGTTGATCATCTGTTGACCCAAAGCATGGCTTTGTGACAAAGCGTAGCTTTGTGGACGAGACTTCGTCAGGACCTCACTACCTGGAAATGGTCGAAACAGGAATGTTGCGGCAAGGTTATGAGGGTCGCGCCCTTTAGGGTATGTCATTTCCTTCTGGAAAGGGGTGGTATTATGGTATGGAGCCCAGATACTTACTCATGTGGATACACTTATTTATTATGTGTGATGTTGGATATCGAGCGCTCGGATAAAGGTCCCAAAGGACCGGGTGATGACATATTCGTGAGTTACCTGTTACAGGGGTAACCCGGCCTTGTTTGGCAGAGAGCAGTTTGTCTCTCGGGACGTCCAGCCAGAGGCGATCCCATGCGGCGGAAGGAAGTTCCTTAGCCTGACCATTTGTTGGAAATCCATTTCTCCAATACGGAACTTGTACGGTATTAGTTGTAGAACCTTCCATTTACGTACGGTGGTCACCACTGTTTAGATGGTAGCTATAGTAGGCATACGATACTGGTCGTATGTTGGCTAAGATTAATATTATACTTTCGAAAATGTTTTCTGCACTATGCACTAAAAATAATAATCCAATGATTTGCGTAGTAAGCATGTTTGACTATCATAAGAAGAAATCTCCTCCAATTCTGCGTTTGCATTGTGTGTGTGGCGGGAGGTCTTATGGTAGTTTCATTTTCCAAAAGCATTGCGGATTTCAATGTTTAAAATCTTTTGTTGATTGTTTAAAGATAAACTGTTTTTGTTGCTCACACCAGTCCCATGACTGATCCGGAGTTTATTGTTCCTTTCCTAAACTCTGGGTGCTCATAATTTTCCACACGAGCAGTCTAGAGTTGGGTTTCTTTTCAGATATTCAGGTTTAGTAGATTATCTGGAGCTAGTTCATTCATCGGAGTTGCTTATCTTGGAGTTGTGGATTCATTCTTGTCTGAATATCATTTTGGAGTTATCACTTCTATTGATATTGTTCCGCTGCTGATGTTATCTTTTCTTTTCCGCTGCTATTTCTTGTATCATATCTCTGATGTATATTGATATTCATTGTATCACTCTGTTGTATCGGATATTGTATATCAATGTATTATTCTTTTCTTCCGCTGTGTTATTTACTTAATTGTGTTATAGCTCCGGCGAATCGGATTTGAACGGTCGAATCTGCGGCATTCTAGTACAATGTGAAGTACGGATGTTGATTTTCGAGCGGGCAAAACCCGAGTCGTTACAGGTTATGGCGAATAGACACTTCTTTTGAAATTCAAATTTTTGAACCCAACTGACACTATGTTGACATGGGGTACTAGGGTATGTCGACATCCCAAAGGAAATTTTGATGTTTTGTTTTTCTTTGAAAATAACCTTTATCTTATATTAAAACTATTTTAAACTTTATAAATATACTTGACTATAGTTAAAATACATAAGTAAATATAGAGAATAATATATATAAAATTTTACTATAATTTTATATTTAAATCTAAGTATAAATATTAAAATTTAAATATAATAATTAAGAGATAATTTAAAATCAAGAATAATTTGATATTGAAAATAAAGATTATTTTGAGGCTAAAACATTTAAAATCAGGATAGATGTTTTTGATATTTTAAAAGGAAGGTTTTGAAATCATTTTGAAAACAAGATAATTTTGAAAAATCATTTGAAGTTAGCGGATACAAAACATTGTTCCACTAGATTTTTTGTAGGTTCCATCCTACTTAGGGTTCCATCCCTTTAATAGGCTCGAACTGGATTCCATTTCACGAATAAATTGGATTTTAAGATGCCAGTGATTTTCTAGGAGTTTTAAAAAAAATTCTAGACTCGATACTTACCTTGATGAAATCTTGAACTCTTGTAATCTTGATACTCATGAGTCTTCAATCTTGATGTCTTCGATCTTGAGTCTCTAACAGCCTTTATTCTTGGTACCTACATGGTTAAATCCTGCATATACATATATATCTAAACTATAATTTTAGTATTTATATTTTATAATCTTATTCTAAGGTTGTTGTCATCAAAACTATTATCTTAAGGACTAACACTCTATCTTATTATTATCAATCAGATGATTGCTAGTTTTCATATATAGGTGCCATGTATTTTCATCTTTAATTTCAACTGCTTTAAGAACCCATATAAATGTAGAGTCTTCTTCCTCTTCTTTAACGAATTTAGATGTATCTTTAACTTTATTAGAGATGAATCCACATTTGGAAGCAAAATGTCCAAATTTATCACAATCATAACATTTAATTTATGAATTATCATTCCTTGATCTTCCATTTCGATTCATGTATCCTCCTCTTCCTCGACCACTTATAACATATATATTTTTGCTTCTCTCTTATTTATTGGAGATTTTGTAGATGCCACTTCCATAGTTTTGACGATGTCCTCTTCCTCTTTGGTTATGACTTCTTTCACTCTTAAGTGCCATATTCTCGCACAAGGTGAGTTCGGTTTGAAGAGCTTACTCAATTGGCTCTTCTTTTATTTATTTTTTAATTTTTGTTTATCTAATATTTGTATTACATTACATGGACTTAGGAACAAAGGGTCCTAGCAAGAGGATTTATGGAACTTCGTGTTGCAAACGATGCTTAAGTCCATATAAAACTTGCTAGCGACATAATGTAATTTTAAATAAGTGTTATTATGTACTAAACTTTATTTGTGAAATAACTTATCTTCCATTTGGTGGAAAGTAGTTACGGTTCCATTTGTAGTGACACTATTGCAAATATTTATTATAAGAATGAGACTGATTATTTTTATTAGCTTGATGGGGTTAGGAAATCAAATCTACGGTTTCGATGACAACAATTATACAATGGAAATTGAATATGCATATATATTTCTATTTACAGGTAATTGCTAAAGTAACATCACTAGAGAGACAAGAACAAGGCTCAAAGGACATTACAAGAGACTACAAGTCGATAGAATCAATGGAGCAACGAGATAGATGCGCAAAATAAAATGCACATGTTTCAGATGTATGGGTGCACTAGCCAGACGTCTGAAGAAATCCTATGGAATACAAGACAAAAAGGATCAAACGTCTGGTTAATGCATTCACCTGGCTGATGCAGGATGGTGGCTAAGGGTGTAAAGTAACGAAAATACAAGCATATATTTTACAGAACATCTCACAGCTCATAGACAAAAATAATATAATAACATAGATGTAAAACAGACGAGATGGTGATATAATCAAATGAACCATAAATAAGAACATTGAAGTGCAATAGTTTTGCAAATTATACAAAAACTGAAATAGTAGAGTTTATACATCCTAGATCTCCAAAATACACTCTATAACTGTCACTAAGGTAATACAAGTACTGATATAGCTCCACGGTACTGCATAGCGATATATAAATGACAATAAGCTCCAAGTACAAAAATATAAAAGCGTAGCATCCTGCTTGTACTTTGTGTAGCTCTATGCGCTATCCAAACACATAATCTCTAATCTACTCATTTAAGAGTACTCGAGATAATAAGAAGCAAAATATACAATCTCGGGTCAGATCACAATCTAGTGTGAATGATTCATAATCTCAAATATACTATAAAATCATATATAGTAAACATGGATTAGGGTATGAAGAACCATACATGTCTCTGGATCCATAGATTTAGCACATAATAGTTGATACATGCTAATCTATTATTATTTCCGTATGAATGTACTACAATCAAAATACAATGCTTAGTGTCTAGGTGTACAGCTGAAAATACCAACATCGTGTGAAACCCTAGAGTGAAAACAACTATGGAAAACATAAGATCCATCAAACAATCCTCACCATCACTCATGTGCATTGGATATATGATAACTAGTATGATATAATCGCAAACCAAGGACTAGATCAAATCCTGGCTTCTTTGATGCACGAATCCAAGAAACTTCGTAAGGCTAGGAACCATGCTTATAATCACAAAAGCCTATGGTAATCTACCATTGCAAGATATGTATATGATTGAAAATCCATGTGGGCATCCCCATATACCCCTTCTTTATGAGAACGTTAGAAACCTCTGATGCATGCATCTCCAAGATGGAATTCAATCATTATTCTGTCTCGACTATCTCCATAGGTAGAACACAATTGCAAATCCTACTTACAAGCCCTTATTGTTGAACCTGCCCTTATGGATCACCGTCATAGCTCCCATCGTTAACTCTTCATTTTTGGAACGCCTTTAGACATCCATCATAAGTCGTAGAGCCATTGTACCAATGTTCCAAAATTGTCATCATCACCATCGTTTTGTCGATACATGCCATCACTACACTAGTCACCATATGAAATCCAAGGCTTTCCTAAGTCGTTTAGAGTTATCTACCTTACTCCACATCACCCACAAGACCCCTAAAACAAGTCCTGAAGGAATCTCAAAGTTTTTCCTCGCCTCGACCAAAATCCCCAAATCTCGTATATTTTTTCTGTGTAATTTTTTAGCCCAACCCAAAATCAAGCCCAAAGTTCCTTTAGAAAAATCCTGAAGTATGGCCTGAAGTAGCTCCAAAACATCACATCCTCTTTCATGTCTAAGAACCTGACTGAAGCAAGGCTCAAAGTTCCTCTAGCAAAATTCTGAATTATGACCTAAGGCAACCCCCAGGAAAGAATTCTTGTCTGGGCCCAGAACACAGCACTATCGGACAACATATGTTGTTCGGGTTTTCTCCACCACCAACCCAAAACATACCCCGAGCACCCAACCATCGAGTAAATGCTACCGAATAGAAATGTTATAGTTTCTCCAAATTCCCTTTTCACTGAATTCACTACTATGCTCCGTTCTTTAACTCGGATGCATTCCATATGCATCAATACGACCCTTAATATCCTCAAGCCTATCTGTCAAAGTCCAGTTTCATGGTTCCTACTTCTAATTCGCTCCGATGAGCGTTTTCAACCATTCACGCATACACACAAACACCACAAACGCATTAATCAACATTCAAGCATGCAAATCACAAAACCAATCATAGCAATCATCATGCAATACTTCTACAATGTAGCCTAATATATATCAAGGAAATCACATATCCAAATAACATGTTTAAAACTCAAAAAATCCATTTGCTCGTGTTTTTACTATAAGTAAGGTTTTAAAACAGCAATAAAACATAATTTTAACTTTAAATATGGATTCAAAACATATTAAAACCTATAAATACCTATACAATAAAGTGAGAGATGATAAATAATTCCCTAAACCCTTCAAAATCGAAGTTTTGCATACAAATTGAGGAAAATCCAAAAAGCAACAGCCAATCCCTAATTTTCTTCCCCAAAAATATAGATATAAAGATCTCTACTTAATCTCCTTGCTAATCTACACTTTAGTCTATGATTTAAACTTGCTTTGGAGGAGAAAATAGAAGGTTTTGAGTGAAGGGGTTAATGGAGGCATAGATCTATTTGGAAGATGGTAAAAATGATTTGGAAATGTATTTTTCAAACAATTTAACCCACAACAAAAAATGGGTCATTGGGCCTCTCCCAATCTAACTATTACTCACTAAGCTGCTCCAAAAAAATTTAAAATTCAAACAGCCGTATCTCCCAACCAGAAAATCCAAAGCACTACCATGACTACTCTATGAAAAGAAAACCGTCATATATTTCCAGTGGAAGTGGTCTCAGGCTCTAATTCGACTTCTATCAAAAATTATAGCCGTTACCAATTTTTAGGAGTAAAATCGTCCGATAAAATTTCTCGGGGTGAAAAATATCACTACTCAACATCTCCCAAAGTTAAAGTGTCATACGACCTAATATGAATTTTAAATAATATTTTACGACCATCCGATATGTAGAATACAATTCATTACACTCTTCTCCCCTTTTGAAATTTTACCCTCGAAATCCCCAATACAAATAAGGTAAAATCAGACATACCTACCTCACATGCCTAACATCCATGAGCAAACATATCAAACATCAATCATGCACATAGAAGCAAGAAATGATATATACGCCTGCCTAGCATGCATGATATTAAAATATCCTATATGATATCGAAAGTGAAAGTAAATATAGTAAACAGAAAGTATCACCAAGTATAAAGCTTTGGATAAGCGGTCCTAATGTTGTCCTCGGTCTTCTAAGTACAATCGCTTTCGCTATCACTCCACCGAACCTTTACGAGCTCTGCCATATTCCTCTTAAGCTCCTTTATATCACGTTCGACCCTACAAGGTCTTGAAGCTTCTTGTTCAATCTCGATATCATCAAGCAGATTCAGCTCAACTATCACGCATGAGCCATGCACAAACTTCCATAAATAAGAGACGTGGAACACATTGTGCACGTTCGCCTTCTTCTGAAGTAAATCGACTCTATATATTAGATTCTTGATCCTCTCAAGTATCAAAACTGAACCAATGAACCTTGGTGCCAACTTCCCTCTAGTACCGAATCAAAAAAAAATTCTTCGGCGAAGAGATCTTGACAAACACCATATCGTTGACGGAGAATTCTAAGTCCCGTATTCTTTTATCAACGTAGCTCTTTTTTCTATCATATGCAAATTTCATATGTTGCCAAATGATCTCAATCTTCTCTAAAGTCTTTCTAATTATATCTGGACTAAGTATTAGTTTCTCGCTCACTTTCCACCAAGATGAAGGTGCGTTGCATGGTTGGCCACATCATGCCTCAAATGGTGGATAACAATGTTGAACTGATAACTGTTGTTATATGCAAGCTCTACTAAAGACCAAACTGATCATCCCACGAGCCACCGAAATCGAGAATACAAGCTCACAAGAGATCCTCCAAGGTACGATTCACTCTCTAAGTTTGCACATCAGTTTGTGAGTAATAAGCTATACTGAGATGTAGCTATGATCTCATTTCCACTTATAAGCTCTTCCAAAACCCGCTAGTGAATAAATGGTCTCGGTTGCTCACAATGATCTCCGGTACACTTTCGAATCACATAACCCACTTCACATACAACTCGGCCAATTTGGACGTCGTTCAACTAGACTTTATGGGTATAAATCTAGCATTATTTGTCAATCTATCGACCGTGACATAGATGCTATCATACCCTCTTTGGTCCTCAATAATCCATCGATGAATTCCATTAAAACTCCTTCCCATTTCCACTCAAAAATCTCGAGCGATTGTAGCAAACCATTAAACTTGTTCGGCTCTTCCTTTACCAACTGACAGTTCATGCATATCAAGATGAATGCACCAACATGCTTCTTCACCCCTACCCAAAAAAATGTTTGCCTCATATAACAGTAAATTTTATTGCTGCCGGGATGTATAATCAATCTCGAATGATGTCATTTTCGTAGCACCTCACCACTTAATCCAGCGACATCAGGAACAAACACTCTCATGTCCTTACAGAGCCAACCATCACGGTCGAGCCCATAATGCTTCATCTCCTCATACTCTACTCCTCTCCACCTTCGCCATGATCTCCGCTACTCTAGCATCTCTCCTCTGACTAGTACGATATGCTCAATCAATGTAGATCTGATTGTCAAGCTAGTCAACACTTCTGGCTCTTGCTCACTTTGAGATCTAAAATCATAGCCAACGATAAACTCCAACTGCTTCCACTTTAGGAACATCGCTCCTAAGCCAGCATATCTCCTACTCAAGGCATCAATGACTGCATTTTCCTACCAGGCGTATAGGAAATGTCAAAGTTGTAGGAGGTCAGAAACTCTAACCATCGTTGCTGAGGAAGGTTAAGATCCTTCTGGGAGAAAATGTACTTCAATGATTTGTGGTCCGTATACAACTCAAATCTCTCTCCAAGTAAATATTTCCTCCATATCTTCAAAGTGAATAATATCACCCCTAACTCCAAATTTGAGTTGGATACTTCTTCTCGTGCGGTTTCTACCATCGACTGATGTAGACAACAACTTTTCCCCTTTACATCAACATCACACCTAGTCCAATATCATATGTGACTGTGTATATATAGATTCATCTCCTCATTCCTGGTCAGAACAAATAACACCAATGTGCTCGTCATCCTCTCCTTTAGACTTACAAATGCATGCTCTCATCTCGCGTTCCAAGTAAATGCTCGATTCTTCTTCGTTAAGTTGGTTAACGATGCTGCTACCTTAGAAAAGTCCTTAACAAAACATTTATAGTATCCTACCAATCCAAGGAAACTTCTCACGTCTGTAGTAGTCTTAGGTTGATCCCAGTCCTGTATTGCTACCACAATCGTAGGATCAACAACAATACCCTACTCAAAAAAAATATGATCCAAAAGTTGCACTTCCCTCCTCCAAAAGTGACACTTCGAAAACATCGCCTTCAATCGATGTCTTCTCAACACCTCGGGCATAATCCTTAAACGCTCTTTTTGATCTTCCTCCATCCTCGAATAAATAAGTATATCATCCAGGAGCACAAGTACAAACTTATTTAGCAGATCTTTGAAAACATGGTTTGTAAGATCAAAAAAGTATGTCAGTGCATTGGTTAGCCCGAATGGCATAACCAACCACTCAAGGAATCCAGATGTCGTACAAAACATTATGATCGGCGCACTCTCTTTCTCTACTCTCAGCTGATGAAACCTCATTGTAAGGTCCAACTAAGAGAACACCCTAGCACCATGGAGCTGATCGAACAATTCATCAATACACATATGTAAATACTTGGTTTTCTTCATTACCTTATTCAGCTTATGGTAATCGACATACAATCTTAAAGAGACATCCACCTTAGCAGCAAACACTACAGGTGCTCCCTACTCAAATATACTCCATCGAATGAACCCTTATTGCAATAGGCCAGTCTAAACCTCTAGTTCCTTCTACTCTCTAGATTCCATACATCTTAATGGCATAACAATCGGTCTGACATACTTCACAAAATTTATACGGAACTCTATCTCCTTATGTAGTGGTAATTCGGTCACCTTCTTGAATATATCCGGATACTTTCTATCTATAGGCACATACGACAACTCGCTCTGAGGAATCTTGAGCGAATAGAAAAGGCTAACCATTACCTCATCGTTGGGTAGGCAGACTATCTCTAATCTACGTTCGTCATCCACCCTTATCATCACCAATAGCCTCTCATATTCCACCACTACTTTGTATCTCCTTAGTTAGTCTATTCCCAGAATATTACCAAACCCCATTAAATCCAAAGCAATCGCAAGCAAACAAACATCCATGACTCGACAAGTCTAAGTCTCGATAAATCATGCACAGGCTAGTTGAGCCCCTAATAGGGTTTGTCGTAATATAAAGGTCGGTCAATTATCTTGGGGTCCAATCCTAGTCTGTCTACTAAGTCACTAGATATGAAGGAATGTTAAGCTCTAATATCTTCTCCTTATCCTTTGTCGCCGGAGCACTTGGCAAAGCTGGGACAGCGCTCAAAGTGTAAGCAGGCTCAACCTACTTGTACTTGGATGGTTCGGGACAATCTTCTTAATATGCCCAAGCTTCTTGTAGTTGTAGCACTTCTTGTCATCCTCCTTACAGTCCTTAGCAATATGGCACTTCTCCATACAGTCATAGCAAATAGGCTTCAATTTACTCTCCCTCGGACTATTTTTCATTTGGGGCTGTGCATCCTTAACTGGATCTACAAAATCTATCTTAACATGTCCAATCCTATCATAGTTGAAGCACTTCCTCTCGTCGCCCTTTAGGTCATTGTAGTCCTTACTAATTAGAACCCTCTCTTTGCAATTAAAGCACCTTGGCTAACATTTGCCTTTTTTTGGCCACCTTTCTTCCAAGACCGCTGCTTGCTTTCATTGTCGCTCATTCTCTTGCTACTTACACCAACTTGGGGTTTGGTTTATTCTTGAGAAACAACCTATTGTGCTTGCATTTGAGCACCACTATCCACTATCTTTGTAGCTCCTCTTCGGGATACTCGCATTACGCTCACCATCGTATAAATGAACGCTGCCTGCACTTCGGGTCATTTGTGTTAAAACCTCTATTCTATGGTTTCAATGACAACAACTATACAATCATATATATTATTTATCTTATCAAGGCTACAGGTATATACTATGAGAGATCAGCATGCTTAAAGATATTGGGAGAAGACAAACAAAGACCTATGGACCATGCTATGATTAAGTAAGGTTATTCTAGTATGTTAAGAGTCTTAGATAAAACATTATACAGTCTCCTTGATTATATGTGCACACTTGATTTCATATACACTAAAATGCATTTAAAAACCGAATTTACCATCTGTTTGCGGAAAAATCACAGACATCCATGATAATACTCGAAAAAAATTTCATGAAGCCATAGACATCAGAGGTTTCCTCATAGACGTCTGTCATTTGAACAACTACAAAACTCTGAATAGACACCTCTGTTAAATGAATAGAATCAACTCTTCATTGAAAGGTTGCAGCCATTAAAATGCATAGACCTTATCGAATAGTAACAACTCCTCATCTGCATCTCTTTAAATGTATAAATACTAGAATGATTGAGACTGACAATTTAATTGAATTGAATTAATTAAATCTATTCACTCTTGGTTTCTTATTACTCTCTTGTGCATACATTGCTTACATACTCTCAATCTATCATAACCAAAATATAATTTTGATTAAACTACTTTCTACAACTCAAAGCATTCACATTCACATACTCAAAGGAAATCATAAGAAGATTTGTATTATCGGTCAAAATCCATATTATTTGAAACATAAGATTGTCAGAGATATATTTCTATATTGGCCTATTCCTTCGTGTGAAGCGAGGGTTGGTTGATTAAAGGAAATACCAAAAGGGAGCTTCGGGACTAGACGTTGGACGGGAGGTCCGAACTAGTATAAAACATCTGGTGTGCTTGCTTTTATTTACTTTATTTATATTCAATTATTATTCTCTGCTTAATATAGTTAGTGATATACACTCTCACACACATATATATAAGTCAATTATTTAAAAAGATCCTATAGACTTTCATTTGGTATCAGAGCAAAGCCATTTCAATCTATAGTAACACGTAGTTGAAAATCATTAATATGGCAAACACATTTCAAGAAGGTCAATCAACTGCTCATCCTCCACTATTTACTAGTTCTAATTATGCTTAGTGGTCAACACGTATGCGAATTTTTATGGAAGCCAATGGTTAAGAAATATGGCTAGCAACTCAAAACAAAAACGAAGCACCTGACACCGATATTGGCACTTGGACTGAGGCACAAAAAGTAGAGCCATCTAACAATGCCAAAGCTGTGAATGTATTGTTTTGCTCACTTGACAAAAATGAGTTTTCATGTGTCATCCTTTGTAAGACTACATTATGATATATGACCCACTTTACAAGTCATACAAGAAGGCATGAATAAAGTCAAGCAAACTAAAATTTTGATTTTACGAAACAAATTTTCATCTTTCAAAATGAAAATAAGTGAATTAATTATTGATATGTATGCTAGATTTCATACCATTCAACACGATCTCATCTCACTTGGAGTCAAATTCATAGATTTTGATTTAGTCACTCGAATTTTAAACTCTTCGGTGAACAAATGGGAAATAAAAGTTTTAGCCGTCAAAGAAGTTAATGATCTTTCTTAACTTAAAGTCGAAGAGCTAATAGGAAATCTGATGTCGTATGAAGCTAACTTGCAGGCTAGAAAGGATGAAAATCATGAAAGGAAAAACATAGCATTCCAAGCAAATAACGAAGATTCAGACTTAGACGAAGATGAGATTGTTTCTATTGCCAAAAACTACAAAAAATTTAAGAAGTTTAAGGAGACGATCAGATTTCAAAATGGTGGCAAACCAAACTCCTCAACTCAAACATCGATTAAATGCCATGAGTATGAAAATTTTGGCCACATGAAGAAGGATTGTCCACAACTCAATAATGATGAAAAGAAAAGCAAGTTTGAAAATTTCAAGAAAAGGAAAAGAGCTTTTCAAGTAACATGGAATGATTCAGATTCATCTTCTTCATCTGACAGTGATAGTGAAAGCGACTCGGAGCAAGAAAATGTGTTTTTTATGGCTAACACTGATGAGGTATGACCTGAACTTACTAATGATGAAATAATGAAAATTAACATTGAATTGGTTGATAAGATGTAGAATATATATGATTGTATAGTTGTTGTCATTGAAATCATATAATAGAAGTTTTAACATTCTATCCCTTTTTTATGATTACAATTATATAGTTAAAACAGAAGAGATATTATAGTCAATCATAATCAAAAATAGAAAATGTTCACATAAAGTGAATTTTATCTCCCTCTATGTATATGCATATATTTTGGCAGCTATCCCGTTAATCCTTCCATCCTTAACTTCTAATGTAGAATTCCCAGTATGCCTGTCCATTCTTACAAACCGTAATAAGAATGGTTGTAATAAGAATGGTTGATTTCTCATAGATAAAACCTACATCTTTGATACTCATATGTGCAGTGCGACTCACTATCATATACTACTATATAGTTTTAAAAATCAACATATAATAAGTATGCTCTCTTATATACCGCTTGATCCATTCTAAGACATTAGCTCCTTCCTTATCTCTAATGAATCCAAGTATCAAATTAGGTTGTCTACGCAACCTAAGCTCTGATATAAAATGTGATGACCGGCTTACATCTTTGGTCCCCGATATACATGTATAGTGCACTGTGGAGATACCCGACTGATGTAGGACGGTAGCCAAGAGTATAAAGTAACGAAAATCCAAACACAGAACCTATAAAACATCTCATAATGCACTGACAAAATATTATACAATAACATAGATGTAAAATAGGCAAGATAATGATATAATCAAATGAACCATAAATAAGAACATTAGAGCACAACATGTTCACAAATTATACAAAAACTAAATAGTAGAGTTTATACATCCAAAATCTCCAAAATAAACCCTATAAATATCTCTAAGGTAATTGATATAGCTACCTAGTACTGCACAATGGAATATAAGCGACAGTAAGCTTCAAGTATAGATATATGAAAACGCAGCCTACTGCTAATACTTCGTACATCTCCACGTGCTATCCAGACCTGTTATCCCTAATCTCCTCATTTAAGAGTATCTGAAATAATAAGACGCAAAACATAAAACCTTGGGCCAAATAACAGTCTGATGTGAATGATACATCATCTCAAAAATACTATAAAAGTTACATATAGTAAATATGGGTATAGGGTATGAAGAACCATACCTGACCCCTACATCCAAATAGTTTGCACGTAACAGTCGATAAATGCTGATCTACCATCATTTCCATATAAGTCTATTGAAGTACAAGTCCAGTGTCTAGGTGTACAGTTGAAAATAGCTACATCACATGACACCATAGAGTGATAAACAACCATGACAAACATAGCATCCATCAAAATATCCTCACCATTACTCGTGTGTGTTCGACATATGACATCTCGTATGGCACAATAAAAAACTAGAGACTTGATCAAATCCCAGCTTCTTTGGTACTCGAATCCCTGCCACTTCATAAGGTTAGGAACCAGCCTCACAATCACGAAAACCCTGGGTAATCTACCATCGAAAAATCTAGATAAGATCGCAAATCCAGGTGGGCATTCATACATATCCCTAAAGTATACTAAAAACCTCCGAGTTATCAACGATCCCTTTGCATGCGTCTTCATAATGGAACTCAATCGTAATTCCGTCCAGGCTATCTCCATAGTAGAACACAATCACAAATCCTACTCATGATCCCTCATCGTTGAACTTGTCCTTGTGGATCTCCGTCACGACTCCTATCGTTAAGTCATCATCTTTGAAATGCCTCTAGACACCTACCATAAGTCATAAAGCCACCGTACCAAAGTTCCAAAGTCATCAGTGTCGTCAGGACGACATTGTTGTGTCGAAGTGTTACGCCATCGCCAACCATCATACAAATCAAGGCCTTCCCGAGTCATTTGGAGTTTTCTACCTCACTCCACATCACCCACTAAACCCCTGAAACAAGTCCTGAAGTTTCGCCTCGCCACGACTAAAATTCCCAAATTTCAAATTTTCTGTTCGGGTAATTCTTTGGCCTAGCCCAAAGTTGCTCTAGCACAATCCTAAAGTAAGGTTTAAAGCGGCTCCAAAACACTACATCCCCTTTCCTGCCAGGTACCGGTTGGAAGCAAGGCCCAAAGTTCCTCTAGAAAAATACTGAAGCATGACCTGAAGCAAACCTCGGACAAGAATTCTTGTTTGGGCCGCGAACACAGCACTACTGGACAACATTAGTCGACCGGGTTTTCTTTACCACTGACCCAAGCACACACGGAGCACACCCTACCACTGACCCAAAGCATGCTCTGAGCACCCAACCATCGAGAAATTACCATCGAATTGAAATGTTGTAGTTTATCCAAACTCCAATTTCGCACCGATTTCACCGCCACGCTCCATTTTTCGACTCCGGTCATTCCATATGCATCGATACGACCCTGAACTACCTCGAGCCTATCCGTCGAAGTCCAATTTCATGGTTCTTACTTTTAATTCGCTCCGATGAGCATTTTCAACCATTCAAGCATATACATAGACAACACAAATGCATCAATCAGCATTCAAGCATGCGAATCACACAACGAATCATAGCAATCATCATGCAATACTTCTACAACATAGCTTAGTATATATCAAGGCGATCACACACCCAAATAACATGTTTAAAACACCAAAAATCCATTTATTCACGTTTTTACTACATATAGGGTTTTAAATTTGCAATAAAACATAATTTTGACTTCAAAAATAGGTCCAAAACATGTTAAAAGCTATTCATACATCTCTACTACTAATAAAGAGAATTCATTCCACTAAGTTACACGGTGTCTTTTTGGAATTCCAAAAATGCCCTTACGTTTTCTATGCTCGCATTTGCCTGGCATCGCGTTCATTCCTCCCACTCTCAATCTCCCTTCCTACAACCTAATTTTGCTCCTCCCAAAATTCATCCACAAAATTCCAAATTCCATTCCTCCCCAAATTCCATTTCACCAACATCGTACGATCCATGCTAACTTCCTTCAACATCAATTTCCCTTATCTGCAAATTACCAAACTAGATCCCCATCTCTATAGAGGCCTCTCCATTCATCCCTAGACTCGACATTCACAACAACGTTTCATCCATGGTAGGTGACTAGATGAATGAATGAGATAGCTCACTGCTTACTGATCTGACAGCTCAAGCGGCAGATTCAAGGTGATTCCAGTCCCAACATCTTCTTCAATGAACTGCATAAACTAAAGTTACTTCGGCGTGATTACAGATTTGATTCCTTTTGGGATTTCGCCATGCTATCAACACTTATGGATTGGTCGATGATCGACTAAGGTTCGTTTGTCCGTGGTTATGGATTTAACATCCATCGATTATATTTGTTTACCATTTGTTTCTCACGCTTAATTTGATTCAATAGTATTTCAAATTTGGACTTATGTTAATCCCTTTCTTACAATCATTTACTGTGCTATATTCAGTACTTCAAAATTTTGAATTTGATTCATCAACCTTTGTATCATTCAATAGCATTCAGTTTACAGTTAACCATTGGGCATTGTCTTCTACAGATAACGATACATATTTGTCTTCTATGTTTAACATATGAGCATATAACCTCTATATTTTTTGCTATGTATAAGATTTATCTCATTTGGTATGAAGCATGAGGAACTAAAATATTAAACAGTTGTTTTCCTGATGTTAAGCTATTTAGACTTTTACTAGCCTAAATTCAAGCTTTAACTATTTTTCTGTAAGCAAGCCAATTTTACTTATCGATGCTAGTATATTGTACTAAAAATGATGATAATCTTAGTTTGAATTTTTTTATGATTATTTCATAATGATGTATATCGATTGCATTTTCTATTATTGATAGAAAATTTGGGCCGACAACTATAATCCATTACAGGGCCAATGGGATATCTCAAATATTGGTCAAAAAAATATGGCGATAACATTGCTTAATGAGGGAGCTAAAAGAAGAATTGGCCATCAACATACAAAAGGGTACAGTTAAGTATATTGTTCATTTATTTTCTTTTTGGTTCTATAATGTTGTGCTATAAATGCTCGAAAATGCATCGGTAATGAGTAAACTGCAATGTATTATATATAAGAATTTATTTACGACACTCAACACCAATAAGTTTGTGTGACAAACGATTGACATGTCTACACGGTCAGTATCACATGCACAAAAACAACGACCTACTTACTATAAGTCATTGTTGTGGTTATTCCTTGGTCAATTACAATTTGCAAACAGAATTGAATCTTAAAATTTATAAACTCACAAATTTACCTTTTTACATCACTTGCATTTTAATTTGTTGTAAATGGTCACTGGTCAACGTCTTTTTCTATAAGAAAATACCATTTTCATAAAAACAGCACTACTTTCATGGGAATGTTGTATATACTTTTTATAAAACTCATCTGGCTGATTTAAATCATATTTTTATTCACATATTCTTACACCATATCCGATGTTTCCATTGGTCATGAACTTTTGCAAACCTTTATCAAAGGTTTTACCCAAGACTAACTCACATTACGTAGCCAATACAGTATTGTAATATAAACTATATTTAAATATTACCTTGACTCTCAACTGTCACATCGATTCAAGCCTCATATTGTTGACTTAGAAGTGTAATTGAGCATACTGTTGTATTTCTATTCATTTTTTAACCATCTTTTGATGCTACAACTATTTGTAGGGGAAAAAAGTACTTAGTTCGGGTGACAATCATAAAACTTAGGACTACAAGAACTTAGGTTTGGCTTAATTCTTTCCATTAATTATTAATTAGGATTTTTAGGTAGTGAGTGTTGGATTTTATTGGTTAGGCATTGTTTCAGAAAACCATTGTTTTCATGATGATTTATATTGAAATATCTCACCTTTGTCATGGTTTTGTAAAATTATGGATGTCGTATAATATTATAGCTTCAACAATGGTGTAATTTAATTTGACCACTTAGGATTTCCAAGTAAGCTAAAAATACTACTTATCTATTTTTGATCAATCATCGTAAGCTAAGTACAACATAGTGATGTTAGGATCGAAATGTGATGTCAAAGTAAGCGCAACATCTATATTAACGATTTTAAAATATCCCTTTAGCAAAGAATATGTGTTTTCGTAATTAGTTTGTGAAGTATATATTTAACATTGATTATGTTTAACATTATCTCATTTGAATAGCAATCATGTGAAGCGCATGTGATCTAGATTTATAATGATAAATTTTAGATTAATCATTCATAATAAAAAAGTGCGGTTACTTTTGTAGCTGACAATATGAATACTAAATAGGAAAGTATGGAGTTTACTTCTATAGCTGTTAATTCAATAGTAATAAATATTTAACAAAGTTTTAGAGAAAATTGAGTTACATGTACCGCCGCTATTTAAAATAACTCAATGTAGTTCTTTTTCACTGGAGCTACTTGAAATAACGCAGGTGAAACTATCTTTTCACAAACTTCTTAAAGTGGGAATATATTGATAAAAGTCATTCTCTTTAACAAAAATATAGCAAAGACAAACAACTAAAAAGGTTGTTTGAGTTAACTATGAGCATGCTGAAAATAATAGCATGATTATTGAAAATAAAAGCACCAAACAATCAACCGAGGGAACCACAAACCGTTCCTTGCTACCACAAAGAACCATGCTTATAAGATGGTGTGCAGTTACAAAATTGTTTAAATTTTGTTAAGGCATTGATACTTATATTATTATTTCACTTGAGGTCCTTCATAAAATCATTCCTATGTTATATGATATGATGAATGAGCGATACATGTACACGTCACATCATGCTTAAATTTAAGTCACATCCCAACACTACAAATCAGTTTGAAAAAAAAAACAAAATTATGATATTTTAGAGGTGGTTAATAAGGTTGGTCCATAGTTGATTATTGCAAATCAGTCATAGAAAACACTTATAATCAAAGTAGTAAGGGGATTATTACAAGTGGCTAAAATTAGATTTATGCAATGGAACAAAATGTTGATACTGGAATTCCAGACTAGATGTTGGTACTAGAATTTCAGACTTTCCTACTGGAAAACTAAAAACTCAAGTTAACATCTCATGCAAATAAATTTATACAAGTCTATAGAAAAAATAAAATGTAGCATTAAATTTAGTAACAGTACAAGTTCACTGGAAATAATTTATTTGTAGAAACCGGCAATACAAAATCATTAATTGGAAATTCCAATAAAGTTGTGACCATGATAATTTTAGTTGTAGAAACTGGCAATACAAATCACTAAAGATTGTGTATGGTTCATCTTTATTTTTGTTCCAACAAAAAGTTATACAAAAAATATCATGTAGCATCCAATATCGATTTCTATGGTCCTAAGTAATTTACAATTGAGGCTTTTTCTATTATGTAGGGTATAACAGCCTTTTGTGATGAATGCTTATATCTCTGCTAATTGCTTCTATTCAAGCTTAGTTAAATTTACTTAATAACTGATTTTATATTAATATATTTAGGTGACATTGTATTTAATATCATTGATTTGGTTTTAATTTTTATAACGATTTCAATTTTATCATGATGATAAGATCATATTCTTTAATAATACTAAGATTATTTATAACATTATTCAAATTTCTTATAAACTATTAAGTCATAATTGTGCAGCCGAACTCTATATCGATTATAGTTTAATTACTGAAAATATAAGCAGTTTAAATCTTACGAAAGTGTTAACATTCTTCTTATTTATTAGCTGATGTGATGGTATACAGCTTGGGCATTAATTAAATATTTGTTACATGTTAAAGCTTTGGTTTTTGTGAGAATTATGCATAACATTGGTATAGTTCATCATATAAATTGATATTGTAGCTTAATGGAAAGTGTTGTAGCTGTAGGGAAGCTAAAAAATTTACAAGCAAGTTCCCAAAAGATATTGTTCTTTAGACAAATGGGGTATTGCTTGCAATGAATTTACTACTAATCACATCAGCATAATCAGTGAAAAACAGAGTAACGGATTGGAGATATATTACTAGAAAGGAGAAGGAAAAATTACTAAAGAGGAATCCAAGTATCTCTTCTCTTACATATTTTTGGTATGTAATTCATTTTTCTATGATTTTGCATTGTTCGATTGCATTTGAGAGGGTGTTTATAGCCTAGATTCTCTTCTTTAACTAAATTTTCTTCTCAAATTAGCCTTATATTTATATTGAACAAATTATATTTTATCCTAAATATTTTTGCTGAGTTTTTTTAAAATAGTTTCAACTATTAAGTAGACTAACTAAGATTAGAATTATAGTCTTTTATGAGTTATGTTAAGTAAGACATGAAGAAAAGGTTCATCTATACAACTACAAGTACACATACATATATATGACTACAAATCTCTATATTATATTTAATTTACTTTTAAATATAATATAATAATTAAATTATTGTTTTAATATTATGTGTGAGTGTATATACATTAACTTCTTTTCCAATCCAAATTAAGTCTCATCATTGATTATTTTATTTTCTTTAGGTTTCGTTTTTATTTACTATTCATATGTATAATTATAAGAGAAAAAAATAGTTTGCTTTGAACTAAAAAAATATGAATCCAGAATTGATTTTACATTTAATATTTTCTTCTAAATCATCAAATAAAATTCAAATAAAAAAGATCATATTTTAGTCAAATTCTTTTACTGTAATGACAATGATTTACTGTAATGAGAAGTGGTAAGAATTAGAGAATCATATGTTATCGTACTTATATTATTTCAATAATAATTCATGTCTTAGCAACTTCAGGATTCCTACAGCACCCAAAATGATTTTTTTGCATTGAAATTTCATACATCATATATCAATATACATTTAAAATTTACAATAGACACCATATTTATTTTGAGATTTATGCAAGTAAATGGCGTCCACTGTGATTATTTGTTTCAATACTCTTTTTATGTTCATTATGGTTCTAATTTTCAGTGATTGTTGATTATTGACTATCGATTTATGGAATTACTGCTCAAATTCATATGGACCCTCAGATTAACTTCATATGTACTTCAAGATGTGTTATAGGGTTAAAACGTTTCTACTAAAAGGATTTTTTTGTCACACGCATAATGCAGCGTGGAACACTTTGCATAATATCATATGTGGTAGTGCTGGTAAAATCGACAAATATCTGGACATAGTAAGAGATCGTCTAAAATGCAACGTAAATGTAATTCATGGAAGGAATGATGAGGTTATTCCTGTTGAATGCAGCATAGCTGTCAAGTCTAGAATTCCTAGGGAAAATTTAAAGATTATAGACCATAAAGATCATATTACAGTTATAATCGGAAGCCAGAAAGCTTTTGCAGAAGAACTTGAGAAACTACGGGCACCTACAGAGCATTTTTGAAAAATCTTAGTTCATTCCATTGTTACTTAACTAATTGAGTGTTCTATATTTGAGAGTTCAATGATGTGTACTGTACACATATTAAATGAACTCATCCTTTTACCTGTTTTGAGCATTTAAAGTGTTATTTTCGACGGTTGTGAATTGTGAAAGTTAAATATAAAAGTTATTAATTAGTTAATTAGTCTGATATTTATGATGAAACTTTTTTATTTCTTTAGATTCATTCATGGACCGCATGCTGCTTGCAAATCCAAACTAATGCTAATAGCCCAGATGGCCAACTTTTAGGAAAATATATACGGGATAATTATCCACTACGAATGCGCTTGCTACAATACTAGGCCAGATTGGAGACGTGTTCGTTGCTGGAATTGTGGTGGCTGTGATTGAAGGGATTGGACTGCTGATGTATTAGAAGAAAGCAAGCAAACCTCAAATTGTAAATGTATACGAGTATTGTCATATTCATATTGTTCATAGAAGAATTCCTTCCTCAAATTTCAGTTTATGAAGATAATGAAGATGATAATGGCTCTTTCGAGCAATGACTGCTTACTTGAATTATCTGCAGTACCGAGCAGCATTATACATAGAAGCTGCATTTGAAATTTTTGGTATTTGCATTTGAAGAGCCAACATAGTCGACATGCTTATCCAAACATTTGAAATCGCAAAGTCTACTTGGTTTATTAATTGTTTGTACATTAAGAGGGTTTTAAGAGGATTTTGGTTTTTTATTTGTTGAATGTAACACTAATTAGAGCTTGGATGTGAACTTTTTTTTTCGATATTGCCTTGACAATCTTTGTTATGTGCAATATTGCATTGAGGTCTTGAGGTGTGCTTATTATTTGATGCCCTTGCCTTTGGTTGCTATTTTAAGCTTTGATAATCAACACACCGTTTGTCTTTTAGTAAATCAAACCGCACAAAGTTTATGCGATATTTAACCGGGCTTGATTATTTGTCACTATTCCGCTTGGAATTTGTTTTCATATCTTACGAGGGCTCGGTTAGTGTTGAACACGTATATTTGGGCTTAAAGAAGACCAAATTACAATGAACTAATGCTTACTTAATTACATCAATGGAGCCCCGATGAGCATAACCGACCCAATTATTTTACTAAAGTTTACAAATTAGTCCATCTATGAATAGATTTGGATGCAAGCTCATAGTCTGTTAAAATTAAAAAGAAAAACAACTATTATTGTAATAACTTTGATGTCACCCTTTTTTACTAACAAAGTTAACTATCGAAAACGCCCCTCTATATATCATCGAATCTTAGTCACTTAAAAAATATGATATAATATTAAATTTCTTTTACAAATTCAAAGGCACCTAAAAGTAAGATCTAATAATTAATCATGCTTTGCAAATTCAAAACATCTCTTAAAATAGAATTCAAAATTAAACTTCATTCACAAATTCAAAATATTTTTTCACAAATATACAAATCTTAATATCACTTGAAAATAATTTTTTTTTACTGATTTCACAAATATACAAATTTTAATATCATTGTAAAATAAAGAATCATTTTTTTACTAATTTAAACATATACAACTAATAAGAAAAACAATTCACGCGCAAAACGCATGCCGTAACACTTTGATTTTAAGTGGGATGAAGCTCAATAATGTCTTTGTATTTTATGTTAAAATCCAATAGTTTCTATATTTAAATGGTTTGGGATGTTTTATTAGTTGAATTAGCCACAAATAAATTGATGGGGTTGTGCTCATTAGTTTTGAAGAGGAGATATATTGCTTAAGCTGGAAAGAAATTTTGTAACCATGACATATGTTGTAAAAACTATTTTAATTTTAGTAGCTATGTTTTCGACTAGGCCTAACCTTCATGAATGTTTAAAACCACGGATACTGAATTCAATGGGACCAGTGTCAAAATTAATTTTATTCGGTTCTTGAACATTTGAAGGATGCAGAATATTACCCTTTAGTTTTTCGTTACTTTTCTAATACTGTTTAAATCCCCTAATAAACATAAAGGGATATTAAAGCTGTTAACGTTGTAAATGTAGGTCCGCCTGGACCTGCATATATACTAGTATATAATAAGGTGAGAGATGATAAATCACCCACCAAACACTTCAAAATTCAATTTTTGCATGCAATCTGAAAATCAGCAGCCAACCCCAATTTTTCTTCCCAAAATATATAGATATGAAGATCTCCAACTAATCTCCTTGCTAATTTACCTTAATCTATGATTTAGACTTGATTTAGAAGAGAAAGGAAAATGTTTTGGTTGAAGAATGGGTAAATGGTGGCTTGGATCTATTTGGGAGATTGTAAAAATGATTTGGGGATGTTTGTTTCCACCAATTTAATTCTTAAACCTAAAATCATTGGTCCTTTCCCTAATCTCACGAATTACTCATTAAGCTACTCCATAAATTGTTAAACTTCAAACAACCATTTCTCTTAGAAAGGAAGTCCAAATTGCTATTATGACCACTCTACGAAAGGTGAAACCATCATATATTTCCAATGGAAGTGGTCTCAGGCTCTAGTTTGAATTCTATCAAAAATTATAACCGTTACAAATTTTCGGGCGTAAAATCTTCCGACAAAAATTTTCGGATCAAAAATGTCACTACTCAACATCCCCTAGAGTTATAGTGTTATACGCTTCAATATAAATTTAAAAATTATATTTTATGACCCTCCGATACATAAAATACAGGTCGTTATGAAAAACAATTTTAGAAGTATAAAATGGCGACTTCAGATCTTGTAAAATAGCGACTTCCATCAACTTTCTCTCTCCTTTTTTTCTAAATCGCATCCTTTAATTTTCAGTCTTCAACTCTCGTTTGTTCGATCTTGCTGCTCTGTTGCTAAGCCTAGTTTATCATACCCGTTAATTGCTGCTTGGAAGCTTCTGCTATACGCTTTTCCTCTCGTGCTTTCTCCTGCAGATCTATTCGACGCATGTATATAGCTTCTGGGGCAGGTAGTCAAGCGCTATTAGACATCTATGAATTCCTATCGCTACCTTTCTCTTCCGCTTGATTGGCTCGCAATCCAGCTTTTGTTCCTCTTGGGTTCCTCTTTTGCTCTGGTTCTACGAATGTAGGCAGCGGCTTGATGTCAGATTCTCTCGAACAGCCAGATCCTGCCAATCATTCTTTTCCTAATTAGCCACTCTCTAATTTACCTCCTCTGTCCACTGTGATCCCAAATTTCGCAAAATCGAACTTAGTTGAAAACAACTCAAGTCCTTAAATAATTCCTGATAAGAAATATTTGTGGTAGTTGGTCGTCTTTGTTTAAAAGGAGGTCTAGAAATGCATGCTCCTATTTCCTTAAGTAATACATAGTAAACTTTACTGATAAACTCTTCTTTCCTCCAAAGGAAATTATAGATGCTGGAATTTCCTTCTGGAAAGACTGTTATTTGGTTTCTTTTTAGATGAGACTTCCCATTATTCCATTGCGAAAAAACATTTACTTGGGGTGTGGCGGTTGCATGGTCCGGTAGACGTCAGGTGATAACTCAATGTACCTTTTCAAATTCTCATTTCCATAGGAGTGATTGTTTATTTTGGAATTTGATCCTATTATTATTGATATTTATCATTACCAAATGTAGTCGTTCTATTAATAGTTCCCATAAGCAAGTTCTCTCCATCTCCATTTGGGTGCATATCTCGAATATTCCTTCAATTTACCAATCTCTTGAGGGTGTTAATTGGATTGCCAATCATATTGGCTAGTTGATTTGTTTTGATATTTCCACTGAGCGTAGACTACTCCTCCGTTATTCCAAAGCTTTGATTGTGACTACCCACTCGCATTCCATCTCCCTCATTGAGTAGAGGTTAGCCTACACTGATGTCTCATATTAGTGGAAACCTCAAATATGCGAATTTACCACTCCTTTGGGCATGTAACTTCATCTTTCCCTCACTCCGCTATCACTCTGGATAACCTTCCCCCTAAAATTTCCCTTCCAAAACCTCTAACTAGGCGTTGGAAGATCAAAGAGGCCTCTCGATCAGTAAGTCCAGATTTCCCTTTCCCTCTTACCTGACCTCCGACCCTTGGGTTGAGCCCTCCCTTGACACACCCCCTACGTCTCCCATCCCTCAATTGTTGCCTTCTCGTGTGCATATCCCATTTTCTCCCTCCTACACTCCTATACCCTGTCCTATCGCGTCGCTCGTTCTATTCCCTTTTTCGAGCCTTAAGAAGAAATATATACTTTCCCTTTATTTCGACCTACCCAGTGCTAAGCACATTACTATAGAGCTATTTGGAAAATTAGTCGAAGGTACGAAATTGTTTTGGTGAAAAAATGTTGGAACATGGTTTCACAAGGAAAGAGGTTTGTGCTACCACTGGAAATGGAAGATATTCTTTCACTGTGTTTTTGTTGATGAAAAAGGTGAGCGAGAAACCTTTTACAGACTTATGGATAAGGAGCTTGCCCCTTGGAATGGCGAATAATTTAGTGCCAATAATGAGGAGATTTTGGCTGCTCCGGACTGGGACTAGAAATATATCTTTTCCCCATGCCCTTTTAGATATTACCCAAAGCGTATTGGCTGGTTTCGTAAATGCGCCTGGATACTTTGGTTATTTCCCTAGTTTTCCCTGGTGTCTATTTGCTATTGGTGGATTATATGTCATATCTTATGTATTGATGTAGTTGTGCCTGATCGGTTCATTTTGTGCTTAGTCATTGATATTTGCTATCTGGTAAGGCATGTTGGCAGTTATTTTGTGTTGTTGGTTTGGTGCCTGAAACTCCTATACCTTTCATCATCATCGTCATCATCATCACCATCATCATCATCATCATTATTATTAGTATTAGTATTAGTATTATATATACTAGTGTAAATCGCACGTACGCGCATCTATAGAAATATTTCATCGGAAGGGGGATGGTGGTAGAGGTAGCAAATGGATGATGAGATTCCGTTAGTGGGTGAAGGGTATTTTTGAAATTTCAAAAAGACACCGTGGAAATCATATTCATTGAATTCTCTTTATTAATAGCAGAGATATATGGTACGGTATATGGTGGAATCATACTGGTGGAACTGGGCCAACTCGCAACAGAAGATATGGGTTTATTTTAAAAAGTTTTCCTTATTCGGTCAATATTGGGCCTATGAAGTCTAATTTATTTAAAACATTTCTAAATTTAGTTTAAATAAAAAAATTATTTCATTTAAATTTATAAATAATGAATTGAATTTTATTTAATTTATGTTTAATTACATATATTTATACGTATATGTATCTTATACATTTATGTATGTGTATGCATATGTAACATAACAATTCGTGCAAGGTATAACATGCCCGTATATAAATGTTGAGATTTGCATAGCAACATGTTTGCTCATCTTATATGTATCGTATGTTGTCCAAATATATGTATGTATATAAACTTGTTATCTAAACAATTATTAAAGCAATATAAATAATTACTTATATATATATGTATGTATATATAATACATGTATTGCATAAATGTTAAAATAATATGTATGCATATATGTATATTAAATTAGATATTAATTAGATAAATGACTACATAAACACATAACATAAAAAGTCGTTTTTTATTAAATATAATATACACGTATATTTTACAGTAAGAAAATCATATATATATATATATATGTGTGTGTGTGTGTGTGTGTATCTATATATATTTATATTTTAATATCTGAAGTATTTATAAATATATGTATTTAAATGTGTGTGTATATGTTTGTATAATTATGTCAATTATGAAAATTAAATAAAGTTAAATAATTTTATAGCATTTCAGATCCAATGCACAACACATAAAATATTATATTATAATTTTATAATATTAAATTATATACATAATGTTATCCTGTTTTTTAATAAGGTCGTGACACCAAGGAATCGACTGGGAACTAAAAGAAAAAGTTCTTCTTCAATGCCAGTTATATATAAGGTCAACTATGGATATCGATAAATTTTTCCCGAGTCTGGATCGAGCTACAACTGATATGACATGACAAGCTGAGCCATGAAAGCCGACGTTCCAAATTTTGGGTCAATCCGAGTTCATATGTTCAAGATATAATCGATGCGAGCCAAGTGAATTAACTTGTTTGTATCCATCAATCGGCCTTCTTCGCATCGATCTCATTTGTATCCATTACTAGCCTCATTTCATTTCCATCGCTGAACTAGCCTTATTTCGTATGCATCGGTGAACTAGCCTCATTTCATATCCATCGGAGAGCAAACTTCTCTTCGTATCCATCAACGACTGTCCCCTTTGTATCCATCGGTAGTAGCACGGGAGTCCATTTCGTATCGATCCAGATACCTCCCATCGATACGAAATCGGCTACCATATGATCGATGCAAAGAGACCATCCATCTATCGGTACGAAGTGAGCACTGAGCCATCAATATGAAATAGCTTCAGGGTTTGATTAGAAGTAAGATATAGCATACCGATACGAAGAACAACACAAGATCGATACAAAATGAGATATAGCCGATCGATACAAACAAGGCATATATATAGGAAAGATTCGATCGATTCGGTGTGAAAAGTGGATCGATCCAAGCAGTTAGCACCATGACAGCTAGTAGGCACATGCTTGAATCGATATGAACAGAGCGATATGAAATAGGTATCAATGCGAACTCAACAGCCATCGAAAAATACAAACTTATATCGACCATAACTTAAATTCTACAAATCCAAATGCCACCTAATTTTCATTGGAGCTTGCGTACAACCTCAAGAATGTTCCTGATCGATCTTGACTCGATTGGACAATATATTGATCGATACGAAATTTGTTCGTATCGATCACGGTTCGAATGCAAATGTCATGGGATCCATCGTGTGGGCCCACCCATGTGAGAGAAGAGGTCTTCCGAGATCCAGGCGAGATATTTGCAGCCTACACCTATAAATAGGAGTCTCAGAGCTTTAGAAAAGGGATGTTTTGGGCTCTTCAACGTCCAGACTCTGTCAATACCTATAAATACCACTCTAAATCTACGTGTTTCTGTGTGTTTCTTTTTAAATTTGAGTGTTCTTCACATTTATTTCTTTACATATTTGTTGTCTATGATCTATGATCTATGATTGTTAACAGGTGCTTTCATCGACAATTGGGTGTTTGTGACTAATTTTGGCGTAAACATTTTGATGCTTTCACCGAGAAGGCTTGCGCTCAGGAATTCTACAACTTGGACTATGGATTTGAAGACTTAAAGACTTATGGAAAGCAATGGCAAGGAAATTGACAAGAAGACAGAGGACCGAAGGAGCCAGCATGAAGGGAGTCAGGAGGCTTCTTCGGGAGTGAATCAGGCCTTAGTCTTCATCACCCGAGATGAGATGGAGATGATGGTGGGAGCTATGCATGAAGAGCTTCTAAAAATACAAAAGGAGATGATGCATAATCTGCTTCGACAAGCTGGACAAACTGGAGTGTAGAATCAAGTTAACGCAACTACAGGAGATGCTGGAGATAGGAGTCAGGAGCATGGAGCAACCAGAATTCAGAATAGAGCAGGACCATCAGGAGCAGCACCAGATCTAGGGGCCACCCACCAGGAACATGTTGATCCAACCTCAGGCAGGATACCAGGTGGAGCTGTTCAACACGGGATTGATAGAGGAATGGACGCTCATTCAAGAGAGCAGATTCCAGAACTCCTTCGTGAACTCGAGAAGTAGATTGGAGGCGACGGACAAGGACTACAGATCGGTGACATCGATAGATTGGCGGAGATGGTTAAATGAGCCATGAGAGGTGGATTAGTGAATAGAGATCTGAAAGATGTGAACAGAAGCCCCTTCGCTCCCGCAATCAAGTAGGCCAGGAACCCTCCTGAATTCAAGCTACCTACGCTGGAGACATATGATGGGTGGATGGATCATGCGGTTCATCTGACAAGTTATATGAGGCACATGGAAGTACTGGGAGCATCGGAGGAGGTCATGGCCCGATGCTTCCCATTGTATTTGGCAGACATAGCAGCACTCTGGTTTAGACAATTGGAGAGCGGTTCCATTGGAACGTGGACCGAGTTGACCGAGAAGTTTATGAGGCAGTTCAGAGTTCACATTTCGAGGACCAAGAATGTGATGAGTCTGGCAATGCTAAAGTAGAAAACTGGGAAATATTTGAGGAATTTTTTAACACATTTTAATGCAGCAGCAGCATCGGTGGATCACCCGGATCCATCCATGGTCTTAATGGCAGACATACCTGGCATAGCTGATGGAACAGAGTTCAAAAATTCACTGACAATGGATCCACCTACGGATCTAGGAGAATTTTATCATGAGGCCGAAGGATTTCTACGATTAGAGGATGCAAACGTTGAAAGAGAGGAAGGAGAGGGAGTAGAAGTTTATGCAGTCAAAGGCAGAAATCCTCTCGAAAAAGATTCAGGCAAGGATAAAGGAAAATGAAAGGCCGAGGATAACGGTGATGAACCAAAACGACCATGAAGGGAACCGAGGTTCACCTCTTATACGGAGTTGAATGAAACTTTGGAATGGATCTACCAGGACACCAGGGGGCAGGTTGCTTATCGAAAGCCAATGAGATGGGATTCGACTAACAATGAGAGGAAATCAGACAAGTACTGGTTATTCCACGAGCTAAGCAGCCATAGTACCAATGATTGCAGGCACTTGAGGGATGAGATAGAAAGGCATATTCGGAATGGCGTGCTATTACAGTATGTGAGGAGGCGAGCCACAACAGTGGAGCAAGAACGACCACCACCTGCACCAACTGGGAGCGGCTCAAGATTGAGGCATCAGCTTGTCATCAGCTGATTGAAATAATGACAAATAAGTGGCAAACTCCACACCAACACGATTACATCATTTACACATGTATAGGATCATGAACGATCCTTAGGCATGCTCTGATACGACTATCAATCGCATTAGTGTAGGCGTTTGTAGTTTGACGTCTCTGTTTTGCTTTTGTTTTCTATTTCTCATGTTTGGACTTGAGTTTGTTGGACATTTCTGTTGAAAGACTCATTTTGAATGTAAATCTGCTATTTGTGATTCCATAACAGCTAAAGCACTTACACATGCACGGGATCACGAACGGTCCTCAAGCATGATCTAAGATGGCGATAAACCGCCATAATAAACAATTCAGAAACTCATTCGAATGTGAAATCTGACATTAATGATACTAAGCACCCCCGGGGCACACACAATTCGCCTCGAACGGTACCTGACCATGAATGGTCACAATTCGCCTTGAACAACACCCGACCTCAAACGGTCACAACTCGGCTCGAACGTCACTCGACTGCGAACGACCACAACTCGCCTCGAACGTCACCCGACCACGAACGATCACAACTCGCCTCGAACGGCACCCGACCACGAATGGTCACAACTCGCCTCGAACGGCATCCGACCGCGAACGATCACAATCCATCTCGAACGGCACCCGACCGCGAATGGTCACATACCACCCCGAACGACATACGATCTCGGACGATTGCATTCGCGACCTGGTAGGATTATCAATCTCTTTGCAGGTCATTAATGGGATATGAACATCCGGCTTTAGCATTACAAAACACACCTTCCAATCGTGAGGCATGTTTTAGGGGGAAAGTGTTATCCCGCCTTTTGGTAAGGCCGTGATACCAAGGAATCGACTGGAAACTAAAAGAAAAAGTTCTTCTTCAAAGCCAGTTATATATAGGTCAACTATGGATATCAGTAAATTTTATCCGAGTCCGGATCGAGCTACAATTGATATGACACGACAAGCAGAGCCATGAAAGCCGACGTTCCAAATTTCGAGTTAATCCAAGTTCATATGCTCAAGATATGATTGATGCGAGCCAAGAGAATTAACTTATTCGTATCCATCAATCGGCCTTCTTTGCATCGATCTCATTCTATCCATCACTAGCCTCATTTCGTATCCATCGGTGAACTAGCCTCATTTTTTATCTATCGGTGAACTAGCCTCATTTTGTATCCATCAGTGAGAAAACTTCTCTTTGTATCCATCAACAACTATCCCCTTCGTATCCATCGACAGTAGCACGAGAGTCCATTTCGTATCGATCCAGATACCTCCCATCGATATGAAATCGGTCATCGTATGATCGGTGCGAAGAGACCTTCCATCTATCGGTACGAAGCGAGCACCGAGCAATCGATAAGAAATAGCTTCAGGGTTCGATTCGAAGTAAGATACAACATACCGATACGAAGAACAACACCAGATCGATATGAAATGAAATATAGCTGATCGATACAAACGAGGCGTATACATAGGAAAGATTCGATCGATTCAGTGTGAAAAGTGGATCCATCCAAGAAGTTAGCGCCATGACAACTAGCAGGTGAATGCTCGAATCGATACGAATAGAGCAATACGAAAGAGGTATCGATGCAAACTCAACATCCATCGAAAAATACGAACTTGTATCGATCATAACTCAAAACCTACAAGTCCAAATGCCACCAAATTTTCACAAGAGCTTGCATACAACCTCAAGAATGTTCATGATCGATCTTGACTCGATTGGACAATATATTGATCGATACAAAATTCGTTCATATCGATCACAGACCGAGTGCAAATGTCATGGGATCGATCGCGTGGGCCCACCCACGTGAGAGAAGAGGTCTTCCATGATCTAAGCGAGATATTTGCAACCTACACTTATAAATAACAGTCCAAGAGCTTCAGAAAAGGGATCTTTTAGGCTCTTTAACGTTCAGACTCTGCCGAGATTACTTTGTACTTCAATTCTACGTTTGTAACTTATTGTAACCAGCGAACAAAGATCAATAAAAGTCAGCCATTTCATAGTGGACGTAGGCCATACGCCGAATCACTCTAAATCTGCGTGTTTCTGTATTTCATTTTAAATTTTGTGTATTCTTCACATTTATTTTCTCTACACATTTGCTATCTGTGATCTGTTATTGTTATGGTTGCTCTCATTGACAATTGGGTATTTGTGACCAATTTTGGCGCAAACACATATATTAGTCAAAAAATAATGAAATAATATTAAAATTAACTTTGTGGCATATTTTTCAAACTTTAAATTTTTTGAAATTCAAGTATGATATTATAAAGTCATGGAAAAATTTCCATAATTTTCTGAGTAAAATTATATTTATTTGTATTTAATTAATATCGACCACGTGGTTAAATGATATTTAAAAAATAATAATATTGATTTTTAAATTCTGGTATTTTGGCCAAGAGATAATATGGTGATGAATTTTTTTTATAAAATTTAAAATATAATTTTCGAAGCATACGTTATTTTGTATGAATATTCAACTTATATTTACATTTAAATAATAATAATAATAGAAAATAATTGTTAAAAAGCACTTTGCTATTACATAAAATTATGATTAGTATAAGTTTGCATACATAAAATATAAGATCAATTTTTAACATGATATGATGGCTTAATTAATTATAAGTCATTTAATTCATGTAGTATGACATACTAATATAAGTATAATTAATTAATAAAATAATCAAAATTAAAATAATTTTATTTGGCCATGTACATTCGATCTATATAATTTGTTATTATTATACATATATACACGTAACCATTCAATTATTATTATACATATATACACGTAACCATTCGACATGTGACAACATTCATACATATAGGAATCTCACCTAACTAACAATATAATTATGATATATATGTATATATACATATATATATATAAAGCAATAGAATATTATACATAAACTATAAGTCATATGAAATAATAAACCATACCAAAACCTATGCCTTGAAGTACACCTTGCTATGATGAATCTGCGCAGTTAACGCTCTCGGCAGATTCAATGCGGTGGAGGCGCAAAAAGTCATAGCATGGATACAGCGAGGATATAGCGGATGACTCTAAAGTAGCATATAAAACACATACTTAATGTTTTTACAAATGTATAAATGGTAATTAAATGAAAAATTTACATTCAATTGTATATAAATTAATACATAAATAATTTTAAATAAAAACTTATGCGAATATACTGTAAATAAACGTAAAACTGTTATATAACATAATTGAATTTAGTAGAATATTAGAGTATTTTCATTTCTGAAAATATGTTAAAAATTCAATTAAATTAGTTAATTTCATAGTTTTTATAATGTATAAATGGCATTTTTCAATTCATTTATAGCGGAATATAACGGGAATAATGGGATATAGCGGAAATAGCAGGGCTTAAAATGGAAATTCTATATTTGGGGCTATGTGGAAAAATCGTAGCGGTAAAAATGCGCTATGAGATATAACATGGTTATAGCAAGGCATTAACTACACGGTGATGAATATTCCTCCTTAGAACTCTTCTCAATTCGGCAGATTGCTAATCTTTGAACTGTAGACCATTGTCTATCCAATAGTTGTTATTTTGGAATTGATTTGAGATGAACTTTTATCGCAGCTTTTCTCAGGTGAATTGGTCAGCAAAGAGATGAAATGGCAACCAAAAAAAAAGATCCATTTGTACTAGGGTTAGGGGACCTTTTATCGTGGAAGGAATAAAGAGAAAGGTGGATCATATCTCTTACCCGTTCTCCATAAATCTAAGCCCACCATCTAAGATACTCCTACCCCATCTTTTACCGCCCCCCTACATGCTTGTTGTTGCCGGATGTATGGTAATAACCCATTTAGGTCCAAATAAATATTACTAATTAAACCTGATTTAATTGCTTGTGATATCGCATATCGATTGATATATTTATAATTATTATAAATATATACAATAATATTTATTCCTCAAATCATATTCAAAATTTTGTAATCAAAATTTCATAAATATTGATTAATTTAATTAATTTACAACAATTTTAAACTAATTAAATCATTTGTTCTAAAGAGAATTCACTATATCGATTTGTGTGACTCGTCAGGTGTAAATTTGATCAACGATTAACATTGAACTATTCGAATGTTAACGTTCACAGGTCATTTAGCACGTGGCATAACATTTTGGACAAATTTATCGCTTACTTAGTTTCAGTAAAATCCAATTTTAGTTAATTAAGCATTACCCGGTTGTGACATTTATTTACACTAATTATCTTCGTTAAAGCTATATCACTTTGGACTTATGGAATTTAGTAATGGTCAAAATTCCAACGTCATCTATATTCAACTCTATATTCCAAATACAAAGCCTTTGATTCAATAATAACAATTATTATTAACCGAACTACTATGGCCAAAGACTTTGACTTTGAGTTGAACATGATACTAACCCCATATAACCGAGAAGATGAATCATCTCTTGAATAGTGTTTCACTTCAAATACTTCCACTCAACCCAACTATAGTTACTCAATGGACGTCGTACCATGATTTGACTATAATCAAAGTGGAGTTTTCATATTGAAGATCCACAATATTCTCAAGTCAAGAGAACTATGCAAATCAATCACATCGATATTTTCTATTTGACCTTTATTATATTAACCAACAGAAACTATCTAATGAGTCGTTCCATGGTTATCCAATAACTACCAGTATATAACCTCAAGGTGCCTCCAGTAGTCATGAGTAATACATTGTTCAAAGTTTAGAGAGCGTTACGTACTCTAGTCTCAACGGATACATCGATATCCAATCTTGATGCATCTTGACTATGAACATTTTAAAACAGTATATTTGTCTCATTGTGATAAATTAGTCATGGTTACAACACTTTTTAACTACTATCACAAAATGTATCATTTATGAATTTTCTATTAGGGGGAATTAATTTAAAGGACAAAGATTTGTATATTTTTTGCTTCAAGGATACAACCTCAATATTTTTACCATAAGGAAAAACATTCTCCTAAAAATTATTCATAAGGACAAACATTTTTAAAAATTATTCATAAGGACAACAAAACTACTACCGAGCTAAAAACTGATACCTAAAAACTGCTACCAATAACTACAAACCGATACCTAAAAACTGCTAGCAATAACTAAAAACTGATACCTAAAGAAAGTTGTCCATCAGGATAAAATATTGAAGGTCTGTCCTAGAGGCTAAAATGCTGAGAAATTTTGTCCTTGACAATAATTTCCTGTTCCTATTAAACATACATTTAATTAAATTAATTAATTAATATAACATATTATATCAAGTACATAATAGGAAGAAAACATCTCTATTTCGAACAAGATTGGTTAACCAGTTAGATATATGTAAAAAATTACATAATTACCCCTGGGTATACCCCTAACTTTATCGCATACGTTCTTCTTATCAAAAAAGGGTTGTCACATTTACCTTCTTCTTATCAAAAAAAGGGTTGTCACATTTACCTTCGGTATTGTAGAGTTTGTCATATTATGGGAAGCGGTTGAACAAGTTGAGAAATGAAGGTTTCCTTTCATCCTTTAATTTTGAATCATTCGAAAACTATTAAGTGTGCCTCAAAGGTAAGATGGCTAAACACACGTTCGGTGGAAGCAATGAAAGAATTACCGAACATTTGGGGCTTGTACATACATTTGTATGTGTCCCAATGTCTATAGCTACCAAAGGCGATTTTGTGTAATCTGTATTTTTCATTAATGATTTATCATGGAATATATATTTTTCTCTTATGTACTATGTAGTTAATATCAGATAATATTGTTGATATATCGTCGATATATCTCATATCACTCCTCAAGCGATATATTTTTTCAAAATATCACTTAAAATATCGTTTTCGATATGTTGTCTGATATTTTCTAATATATCGATCCAATATTTAATGTAAAATACCTGATATTTTTTTAGGAATATCATTCACTATTGTACGTCATGGAGAAAATAAATTAGCAAATAAATATCTTCACATTCTAAATTTTCGTTTGTAGTATATATGAATGACAATATGTAAAAATCCTAATGCACTAATTTTTTTTAATTTTAACCGTAATTAGTCTATTTCATTCATCTTTCAACAAGGAAAAATCTATTTATTCCATTATTTTATTTGTTTTATTTCATGTTGAAGACTTTACCACTAAAAACTAGATCGTTTAAGAGCTACTTCTCTTTTTAGATATATTTTGGTTCACCATTTCTAATTGGTATTTGGTCATGAAAATTGATTTTATTAGTTATTATCATGCACCAAGAATCAAAATTCTAAAGAGTAGTAAAGTTATATATTTGAAAAATCGACAAAGAATAGGCTAGAAGTTGTGAGCAATGTCAAATCAACATTACTTATTTGATAAATTTAGTGAAAATGAAAACGAAGAAACTATAAATATGGAAAATGTTGCAAATTGCCATAGATGATTAGATGACTTAAAAATGAATATAAAATAAAAATGAATAAAATAATAAAAATGCACATTATTCAAATTTCTCGATTTTTATAAGCTTATTCTACGACTTTTGTTTAATAGAATATCCCGGTAAATATACTGTAACCTTTAAACTATATGCAATCACTCTTCAATAGTAATTTGGCAATATTGATCTAAATATTTAAAAACATAACCTCATTATAACATTATAAAATAGCACAGTATGGTTTATAACATGTTCTACACATGTCTGATATATCACCGATATTATCATGATATTTTAAAATACCTCATATTGGTATTTGAACGATATATACCTGATATCGATATTAACTACTGAGCTTATGAAACATAAATCCAAAATCCAAGATGAATTCATTAAAAGCGAGATTAAAAAACGAACGTGTAAGAAAATGAAAACAATTTGACCGAATCGAGGTGGTGAGTACGTTAATATGAATTACAACAATTTTGAAAATAAAATAAGATTATATCCCAACTCAATCCTCCCTACACCCCCATAACACAAAGGTGTTTTAGAGAGAAGTAGTCAAATTTGATAGACATGGTTCCATCAATAATGAGTGAAGTTGAATTGCTACTTTCTTCTTGAGGATATGCGCTTGAAACTACAACACGTATGTAAATTTGCTGAAATTTGCGTCTAAAACACCATATGAAATATTGACTGATAAGAAACCTCGTATTTAGTTTCTTAAGGCGTGGGGTTGTTCGATAGACGTTAAGAACGTAAGCCCTTATAAGTTAGAGGCTAGGTATGCCTTATATGAGTTTATAGGGTATCCAAAAGATTTATACAGGTACATATTCTACCACATTAGAGAACAAGAGATAATTATTTCAAAAAACACCCCTTCCTTGGGAAGGAATTTTTCCTAAAGAAATCAATGGTTGTGCACTGAAGTTCGATGAAATCCAAGAAACTAATATGGAGACACATCAACATGATATAAAGAATTTTACATACATACATAAGATATAAAGTATGATACGCACATATATAAATACACACACACATATACTATACATATGTAAATATACACACATGTGTGTGGAACAGTTACACACATATGTGTACACACATATGCATGTACATATATACACACATACATACATACATACACTCATATATGTGTGTATGTGTTTATGTATGTATGTATGTACATATGTGTGGAACAGTTGCACACATCTAAAAGATATAAAAGAAACTTCGAGCTTAGTCCACTATATTTAAAAGAAAGTCATTTTGAAAATACTTTCAAAGGAATGTATAAATAATTTAAAAATTAATTACTTTTGGTAAGCTTGGATCTACAAATAAATAGCTCGCTCACGCCTTTATCACACAAAAGAAAGTAATTAAAGCCTTTTGCAAAAATAAAACTTATTGAGAAACTGAAGATCTTCCTTTGTCCTCGTGTTAATCCATGATAAAAGTAATATAAGCCAAGGGACTACGATGGCTTTTCTAGTTTTTATTTTCTTTTCTATTGGTTGTGCACAAATAATTGTTTATTGCTTATCCTTTTACCTTTGATCCTTTTCAACTGATTACTCAAGATTATAATTCTAGTTTAACATTGATAGAAACATAACTAGAGCGGTCCTTTGTCCTATATGCCCATTCATGTAACTGTCACTGATTTGTGCATGAACAAACTACAGTATGGTAAAGTTAACCCACATTTGTGCATGATAAAATCAATGGTTGAATTGAATGCAGTGCGTGGAAAATAAATGACGAGAACAAAAGATTTCATTGCAGTCCTAAGGCGCTAATTTTACTAGGATTCCACCCAAAAAAAATTGTTACGAAGGAACGTGGTAAATGGAACCAAATAAAATGATTTACTTTTATTTACCCTTGCACGAAGCAAAATTGGCAAAACACAATCGAAAAATAAAAGACAAATGATGATGGTTCACCGAAAACCATTTTCGATAGGGTTTAGTTGAAAAGAAAGTCAAGAAATGGTGAGGGATCGCCGAATAATGAGAATAATTGCTGATTTTTTTTGTTGGAAGAACTATATTTTTTGGTGCACCCTTTAGCAATTTTATGGAAATTGAAAACGTTCCCCCTCATTCTAGAGTTGGAGTCCCTACCAAATGCCTTTTGTAAATTGAAAATCAATGTCTCAATCTTCTAAGAGAGTGAGGGCAATAGAGACAATTATGAGATCATTATATTTCATAGTAAAGAAGATTTCGAGATACGTAAGTTGAAGATAGAGATGGTGTTAAAAGAAGGAAAAGAGAGCTGTAAGATAGGCTTTGTTGATGCAAAAAATGACACCAACACCCAAATATCGATGAAAGAACCCATTCTAATAAAATAAGAGCAAAAACAGAAAAGAAGACAAAGTTTTTATAGTGGTTCGATGAATTCTCCTGCCTATGTCCACCTTAATCTCTTCAATTAGTTGTTTTCTCTCAGGATTACAACTTATTATATCAGATCTCACCACAATCTAGTGGATCTCAAAATTTACAATAGGATTTCTATTGTATATTTAAGGAAGAAGATCAGAGCGAAGAAGATGTAGAGTGTGAATCCGAGTGAAGATCCCCCTTTAGTTAGAGTAGGGCTAGTATTTATAAAGAAACTATGGTAGCCTCTAAAATCCACGAGGTATAAATCCAAATGCAAGCCCAAAGGTGTAGAAAAGAGCACGCCGCTCAATCATTAATAAAAACTTCTCGGTACCGAGTGGTTTTTTTTCTATTTAAAATCTTCTATCTTATTTTCCTTGCCTTTCTATCTTTGATTTGATGCGCTTCAAACTCTTTTCCGTGAAGATCAAGTTTCTTCTGATGATTTGTTTTGCTTGATTCCACTTGTTTTATCATTTTTTTTGCTTTCTTCTTTGAAATCCTTGAAGTTGCTCGTCTTTTCTCCGAGAAGAACACTTCACCACAATTGTAACGACCCATAATTTATATTAATTAAAATTCGAATATCTGGATTTAATTGGGAAATTAAATCGATAAATTAATAGTTGAAATTCCAGAAATAATTGAAATCTGGAATAAAAATGATTGAAAATGATTTATAAAGTTATATTAAATCATATTGAAGTTATAATGATGTCATAGAACTTTTAAAATTGAATTTAAAGTTAAATTGTGAAAATTGAATATTTTAATATTTAATCGACTAGTGAAATTAGCCATTTTTGGGGCAGTCTCAGAATTGGAATAAAATTAGTTCCATTGGATCCGTAATAGTTTGTTATTATCGGATTTCAATTTTCATAGCAATCGGAGTTGTCGTTTGACTGTGGCAGCTCGAAACGCATCGAAATTGTTTTAATATTAAATTGACGAGTTAAAATAGTCATTTTTCAAAAAGTCTCGGATTTCGACGAAACTAGTTTCATCGGATCCGTAATATGATATTATTGTAAGGTTTCAAATTTCGTGTCAATCGGATTTATCGTTTGTCCGGGGCAAGCCAAAACGCCTAGAAATTTGCTTAATCGGTTTAATTTAAATTTGACTGTTTATTTCCGTAACTCGCACAGATGATCGAATTAGCTCTCGAAACACGTTCCATTGTGTTCGGAACGTGGGGTAAACTTTACGAATGCCAGACGGCATGTGTGATTTGGAGATCGTTTGGAAAAGTCGTTTTAAAATGAATTAAATATTATTATATATATACGTATATATCTACACGTTAATAATCAAACCCTAATTCATTCTCTTCAGCCTGGCCGCCATTTACTAAATCAAAGGCCGAAAATGTCCAATCTCATCCCCTTAATTTCTTTTAATTCATTCAGTATTTTTGAAAACTTTCAACTAACAAATCGAAGAACTTCGTGAGCTCCTCGAATCCATATGGGGATGATGAGTATTCGAGCAACGTGGAGGCCGCTAGGAGGGCGCGACTGTCGGTCATTCATGCTCGGAATTGGGGCAAATTTCACGACCGGGCTGCAAGCTATTTCAGGCGAAGGTCGAGATGGGGTGGGGCTTCGAAACGGCAACACTTGATCGAAGTTCAGATGAGTGTGGTGGTGCGGCTATGGAGGATTCGAACGAATTAGTGGGTTTGCTCGTTCGTTTTTTTTTATCTGGAACGTGAAAACGCGCGTGAAAAGGAGGGAGAAAAGAAGAGCGATTCGATCTGATGCAGGGGAATGGACGGTTGTGATTGCAGAGGTTGAAAATAAATAATAGAAAATGTAATTTTAATTTGTATTTAAATTCGTATAATGTTTAAAAGTGTATAACTTTGTCATACGAGGTCGAAAATGCGTGAAACGAATTGCGTTGGCTTCGTTTTGTCGAATACTACGCGATGCAAATGTATTGGTAGCGATTGGAGTCAGTGAAAATTTCGGATAAAATTAAACGCGTGTTTGATTTTATTCGAAATAAAAGCTGGAACAGAATTGAAATCAAGGTGAGGACTCCTCACTCAATCGAATGTTTTGTTTCGATGTAAATTTTAAATAGTTAGATTTAAAATTGCTTGATTGTGTGAATTGAATGATGATTGCTATTTATTTTGATAAATAGACATTATACGCCGTTATTAAGCGGATGTTAATTATTAAAAACATATACCGCGATAATTTCACATTGAAGTGGAATTGGTATTATATATGTATATAGAAATATATATATATTGGCATATGTATATATTGGAGTTGATTTCCCGCATTGTATAGCGGATGAGACCCTATTGCGCCGTTAGTAAGCGGATAATATTTATTAAACCCATGTACCGCGATAATTCCGTACTGGAGCCGAATTGGTATTGTACTAACATCTGTGGATGCAGGGAAACAGGTTGGAGGGATCCAACTAGATTCCTCACCGTAGTAATTTATTTACAGATATTGTTATATATTCTGTTGTCATATTGATATATGATGTTTGGATGCTATGATTGACTATTTGGTGCTGTTGCATCATCAGATCCATTTTTGAAGTTTAAAAATAACGAGTTGATTTTAAATTGGGATTTTTGAATTATTCCAAACGGTTTATATAAAAGATTGTAAAATGGATATTTATAAATTAAAATGTTGGAATTATAAAACGAGTTTTTATAAGTGTTAAAAATGGAGTATAATTGGATTTCATAAGTTAATGAAATTTAGAAGTTTTATATTGTGAAGTTATAAAATAAATAGATTTTGTAAAATAAAAGTTTATAAGTAATTGACTTATAAATTAGATTTTTGATATAAATCGAGTTATGAATTAAATTTGTTAATTTAGGGATTTTTTATAAATCGAAGTTTATAAATAGGAAAAGAATTTATAGATATTGTTTATAAATTCGAAATCAATGGAATTTGATAAATTGAATATAGAAAATTATTAAAGGAATTATATCCACGATTTTGGACAGTGGATAATCCTTTTAATAAAATGTGTGGAAACATTGAATTTGGAGAATAAGGTATATTCGCGATTTTGGACAGTGAATATATTATTGGATAAAATGGATATGTTTTGGAGAAATGATATTACAAAATGAAGTAATTGTTTTAAAAAGATGTTTTAAAACGTGTTAAGTATCGAAACATAGATTTCAACAGTTATTGTTGAAATAGACGTTTCGAGGAATAAGGAAATGGTGGACTATAACACTGTTGTTATAGTAAATGATTTCCGAAAGGAAATGTTTTAATAGTATTGGGATTTATATATCTATTTAAATTTCGAATCCCTATACTAGTGATTTTGGGTTGTTGTAACGATGTTCTACGCAACATTCGTTTTGACTCAAATAAAATTTGTGAAAGAGAATGATTTCCTTAAAGAATGAAATATATACTAAATTTTGATTTAAGTATATTGAATATTTTCAAATGTTGAAAATAAATGGATTTGTGAATTACCTATTATTAAATAGGTATGGAAATGCTTTCCCAATATGAATGAAGGGTTTGAAATTTTATCTTTTGGAGATAAATTGAAATGTGGAAATTGATTTGAAATTGTTTTCAAATGGTTAAGTGTGGAAATTTTATATCTTGTAAAGATATTTTTGAAAGATAAATAATTTGGAAAATTATTTGGAATCTGATGATGTTGCGCATCTTTATTGATGGTTAAATAACCGACTATCAATAATTACCTTGAATGGGTATTTGTTGTGAATTGGATGAATTTGAATGCCACACTTATTTTTGAATAAGCGCTCACTATTCGGGTTAGCCGGGAAAGGACCATGGGGTCGTATAACCCATTCCGAATATGTGATACGTCGTTATGAATTGCATTTGATGACCGGTGTTGAAGACCGGATATTTGTGAAAACGGAAGGATTACCGTCGAGTTACTCTACATCGGTTGATCTCCGATTTAGAGGTTTTGTCACCCTTAGTGACGGGAAGTCCGGACGTGATTGGAAATTATCCGGAATTGCAAGGGCTTCATGAGAAGTGCCTTCGGTTTTATTCGATCCCGGAACAGACTTGTATGGTTACGTGTCTGACATTACAATTTGAGATGTAAAGCTAATTTCTTTCAAATACATTTCTGTTGGTGGCGGAGAATTTATTCTCTTAGCTTAACACCCTTCTCTGAGACGTACGAGCTCAGAGGTTATGTAGTTGAAAGTTATCAGCGATATATTCCCAATTTGGTAATGTGGCATGCTGAGTGTTGCTGTGTGATGATCAGTGTTTGATCATTTGTGATATGATCATTTGTTTGATCATTTATCTTTGTGATCATAGGTTGATCATCTGTTGACCCAAAGCATGGCTTTGTGACAAAGCGTAGCTTTGTGGACGAGACTTCGTCGAGCCTCAACAACCCGGAAATGGTCGAAACAGGAATGTTGCGGCAAGGTTATGAGGGTCGCGCCCTTTAGGGTATGTCATTTCCTTCTGGAAAGGGGTGGTATCATGGTATGGAGCCCAGATACTTACTCATGTGGATACACTTATTTATTATGTGTGATGATGCTACCGAGCGCTCGGATAAAGGTCCCAAAGGACCGGGTGATGACATATTCGTGAGTTACCTGTTACAGGGGTAACCCGGCCTTGTTTGGCAGAGAGCAGTTTGTCTCTCGGGACGTCCAGCCAGAGGCGATCCTATTCGACAGGAGGAAAGGAAGTTCCTTAGCCTGACCATTTGTTGGAAAATCCAAAGAAACAATACGAACCTTGTACGGTTTTAGTTGTAGAACCTGCCATTTACTTATGGTGGTGCCCCACTGTTTAGATGGTAGCTATAGTAGGCATAGTTCGGAATGTCTATGTTGGCTAAGATTAATATTATACTTTCGAAATGTTTTTCTGCACTATGCACTAATAATAATAAATCCAATGATTTGCGTAGTAAGCATATTTGACTATCATAAGAAGAAATCTCCTCCAATTCTGCGTTTGCATTGTGTGTGTGGCGGGAGGTCTTATGGTAGTTTCATTTCCCAAAAGCATTGCGAAATTGACTTTAAAATCTTCCTGTTGTTTGTTTTAAAGATAAGCTGTTTTAGTTCTCACACTAGTCACCATGACTGACTCGGAGTTTATTGTTCCCTTCCTAAACTCTGGGTGCCCATCATTTTCCACACGGGCAGTCTAGAGTTAGGTTATTAGGTCATTCTGGATTCAGGAGATGCTGTGGAGCAGTGGCGAGCTGGAGGGCGAGACGTACCACTTGTATATGATAGTATTATTCCCCTGTGTATTCTGTATGTGGACAAGTTCATATAACTGTCCAGTTGTGTTGTATGTTGTTGTTGTACACTCTGATGATGATGTAATGTATAAAATGATATAGTTCTTTGTTTTAAAGATTATTCATTTATCTATTATATGTTGTTCAGCTACGAATGTGAGATTCTGATATTGGTTCTGTTTCTGTGTTTTTTTCTTTTTCTTCTATATTTTCTTCTACCTCTTCTTTTTCTCCATAACAATTCGGTTTTTCGGCATTCGATTACTTGACGGTTGATACAGTGAATGTATTGATGTCGATTTTCGAGCGACGAAAAATCGAAGTCGTTACATTTGGTATCAGAGCATATGGTTAAGCGACAACCCTGTTCTGTTGGGTGTTACTCATTAGAGATAGAGTCATTAGTACTCTAGAATGAGTTTGAGTGTAATAATAGATATGAGCGCGTATTTGTTAGTAAATATAAAATTGTTTTATATTGTGATGATTGGTTTGTTAAGTGGTATATGGATTCTGGTTGGTATAGTCTGTACAACTCTATCGATAGGGATCTCTAAACACTTATGTAGAACAATTCGGCACGATATTGTTTTAAATTGGATAAATGAAATCATTTTTACCTTGATTTTATTTTGTATATAAAGAAATAATTTTTCAGAATTATTAAAATGTATATAATTGATTGTTTGGTTGTAACAAAAAAAATTGTAAGATATATATAAGTTAATTAAAGCTGTTTGAGTAAGTTAAATAAAACAACAGTTGTAAAAGAAAATGGTATAAGCAAATGAATTATAAGTATGAAGTTATAATTAATATGATTTACAATTGTAAAAATAATCTTATATATGAGAAGTGAAATTTTATAAGTAAAAGATTTATAAATGTGATTTATAATCTAAGATAAAATTCTAGAGAAGTGTTTTGAAAGAATAAAAAGCATTGAATTCACTATGTTGCTGGAAATAATAAGGGTGATGACTGCAGCATCATCAGTATCATTTTCGAGTTTCTGTGTGATTGATTTGCTACTCACAATAAATTGAAAATTGAAGTTTTGTTGTGATAAACAATTTTGATTTAAAATCCAAGTTGTAAAGTGATAAATATAAGTGAAATCAGATTTATACTTATGATATGAGATAATAGATTTAACTTTGGTAAAGTTAATGAATTTGAGTAGCATAATGAAATATGATGTGAAATTTTTAGCTTTGGTAAAAAGTTAAATATAAATTAAATCAGATTTGGAAGCTTAAATATATAAGTTGTATAACTTATAAAATGAGAAATGTAAGCAAAATCAAATGATAAAGTGATTAAACAATTTTGTTAAGTCAAATGTGATATAAATTTGAATGATTGATGAAATTTGATTTTGGTAAAAGGTTAAATGAATTTTGTTAAGAAAAACAAAATCTGAATTGGATTTATAAGTGGAAACTTAAGTTAATTTGAGCAAATAATGTTTGAAATGGAAAATAACTAAAGTAATGTTGAATGAGTTTGATTTTGATATCAAGGTAAATTAATAAAGTGAATTTATTAAATGAATGTGAACTTGAGTTACATAAATGAAATTCAATTTTATTTGTAAAATAAAGTAGCAATTGAATAAATGAATGAATGAAGGAATGTTAATCAATCTATTGTAAATAAATTGATATGGAACAATGAATATAAGTGTTAATTCATTAAAAGCTAAATGTTATTGGAAATTGAATAAATTGAATGGAAGATCAATTTAATATTAAACCAATTGGAATTAAATGTGTTGGATGTACATTGGTTGTTATTTGGTTGTTAGTTGATTATATATAAATTCATTAAATGTTAATGAAGTTGAATTGATTAAAATTGGAAGCTATGTAATTTGATTTTGATTGAAGTGAAGTAAATTTAAATAGAATTCAATTTGAATTGAAAGTGAACTAATGTGAATTTAATTAGTGAATGTAAACTAATTGAATTTGAACGAATGAATATTAGTAAAATCCAATGTAAATGAATCAAATATGATTTAAAATTGAAAACCAATTCAATGAATGTTAATGAAAAGTGAATGCATATTGATTTGGTTATGAAGTTGTTGAATGTTTATTGGATGATGATTGCATTTGTTGTATTTGCTATATTGACACATATGTAGTTGTTATGTTGCTATATGATGTATATTGATATTATTTTCTATATACATGTTCTCATGTTGTTTGATTGAGTGTTTAGTAGGTGCGGATGGCGTTTGCTTCGCATTTGGAGCTCGCTTTCGCGCTATATTAGCCGTATACGCTTGCTAAAAATATAATAAGGTACATATCTCGGATTAAATATCGTACTTTTACACTTTTTCCCTACGGGATGCCTCATCACTTGATGAGATGTATATTTGTGATATATATACACTGTTATTTTTTTCGGATCGAGCCGCGCAAAGGAGGCTATGGCGAAATTTTTCGAAAATTTAAGGCGTTAGAATATTTTTGAGAAAATTTGAAAATTTTGAAAACTAAGTATGATTTGGAAAACTTAGTAAAGATTTTGTAAGAAGTTTAACTAAGGATTTTGGGAAAGTTAAACACTTAACAGATTTGAAAATCTAATTCGAATGTTTTGTTTTGGAAAGTTAACTGATTTTGTATCTTCTTCTTACTTGGTAATTTCGAGGACGAAATTCTTTTAAGGGGGGAAGTTTGTAACGACCCAGAATTTATATTAATTTAAAATTCGAATATCTGGATTTAATTGGGAAATTAAATCGATAAATTAATAGTTGAAATTCCAGAAATAATTGAAATCTGGAATAAAAATGATTTATAAAGTTATATTAAATCATATTGAAGTTATAATGATGTCACAGAACTTTTAAAATTGAATTTAAAGTTAAATTGTGAAAATTGAATATTTCAATATTTAATCGACTAGTGAAATTAGCCATTTTTGGGACAGTCTCAGAATTGGACGAAACTAGTTCCATTGGATCCGTAATAGTTTGTTATTATCGGATTTCAATTTTCATAGCAATCGGAGTTGTCGTTTGACTGTGGCAGCTCGAAACGCATCGAAATTGTTTTAATATTAAATTGACGAGTTAAAATAGTCATTTTTCAAAAAGTCTCGGATTTCGACGAAACTAGTTTCATCGGATCTGTAATGTGATATTATTGAAAGGTTTCAAATTTCGTGTCAATCGGATTTATCGTTTGTCCGGGGCAAGCCAAAACGCCTAGAAATTTGCTTAATCGGTTTAATTTAAATTTGACTGTTTATTTCCGTAATTCGCACAGATGATCGAATTAGCTCTCGAAACACGTTCCATTGTGTTCGGAACGTGGGGTAAACTTTACGAACGCCAGGCGGCACGTGTGATTTGGAGATCGTTTGGAAAAGTCGTTTTAAAATGAATTAAATATTATTATATATATACGTATATATCTACACGTTAATAATCAAACCCTAATTCATTCTCTTCAGCCTGGCCGCCATTTACTAAATCAAAGGCCGAAAATGTCCAATCTCCTCCCCTTAATTTCTTTCAATTCATTCAGTATTTTTGAAAACTTTCAACTAACAAATCGAAGAACTTCGTGAGCTCCTCGAATCCATATGGGGATGATGAGTATTCGAGCAACGTGGAGGCCGCTAGGAGGGCGCGACTATCGGTCATTCATGCTCGGAATTGGGGCAAATTTCACGACCGGGCTGCAAGCTATTTCAGGCGAAGGTCGAGATGGGGTGGGGCTTCGAAACGGCAACACTTGATCGAAGTTCAGATGAGTGTGGTGGTGCGGCTATGGAGGATTCGAACGAATTAGTGGGTTTGCTCGTTCATTTTTTTTATCTGGAACGTGAAAACGCGCGTGAAAAGGAGGGAGAAAAGAAGAGCGGTTCGATCTGATGTAGGGGAATGGACGGTTGTGATTGCAGAGGTTGAAAATAAATAATAGAAAATGTAATTTTAATTTGTATTTAAATTCGTATAATGTTAAAAAGTGTATAACTTTGTCATACGAGGTCGAAAATGCGTGAAACGAATTGCGTTGGCTTCAATTTGTCGAATACTACGCGATGCAACTGGATTGGTAGCGATTGGAGTTGGTGAAAATTTCGGATAAAATTAAACGCGTGTTTGATTTTATTCGAAATAAAAGCTGGAACAGAATTGAAATCAAGGTGAGGACTCCTCACTCAATCGAATGTTTTGTTTCGATGTAAATTTTAAATAGTTAGATTTAAAATTGCTTGATTGTGTGAATTGAATGATGATTGCTGTTTATTTTGATAAATAGACATTATACGCCGTTATTAAGCGGATGTTAATTATTAAAAACATATACCGCGATAATTTCACATTGAAGTGGAATTGGTATTATATATGTATATAGAAATATATATATATTGGCATATGTATATATTGGAGTTGATTTCCCGCATTGTATAGCGGATGAGACCCTATTGCGCCTTTAGTAAGCGGATAATATTTATTAAACCCATGTACCGCGATAATTCCGTACTGGAGCGTAATTGGTATTGTACTAACATCTGTGGATGCAGGGAAACAGGTTGGAGGGATCCAACTGGATTCCTCACCGTAGTAATTTATTTACAGATATTGTTATTTATTCTGTTGTCATATTGATATATGATGTTTGGATGCTATGATTGACTATTTGGTGCTGTTGCATCATCGGATCCATTTTTGAAGTTTAAAAATAACGAGTTGATTTTAAATTGGGATTTTTGAATTATTCCAAACGGTTTATATAAAAGATTGTAAAATGGATATTTATAAATTAAAATGTTGGAATTATAAAACGAGTTTTTATAAGTGTTAAAAATGGAGTATAATTGGATTTCATAAGTTAATGAAATTTAGAAGTTTTATAATGTGAAGTTATAAAATAAATAGATTTTGTAAAATAAAAGTTTATAAGTAATTGACTTATAAATTAGATTTTTGATATAAATCGAGTTATGAATTAAATTTGTTAATTCAGGGATTTTTTATAAATCGAAGTTTATAAATAGGGAAAGACTTTATAGATATTGTTTATAAATTCGAAATCAATGGAATTTGATAAATTGAATATAGAAAATTATTAAAGGAATTATATCCACGATTTTGGACAGTGGATAATCCTTTTAATAAAATTTGTGGAAACATTGAATTTGGAGAATAAGGTATATTCGCGATTTTGGACAGTGAATATATTATTGGATAAAATGGATATGTTTTGGAGAAATGATATTACGAAATGAAGTAATTGTTTTAAAAAGATGTTTTAAAACGTGTTAAGTATCGAAACATAGATTTCAACAGTTATTGTTGAAATAGACGTTTCGAGGAATAAGGAAATGGTGGACTATAACACTGTTGTTATAGTAAATGATTTCCGAAAGGAAATGTTTTAATAGTATTGGGATTTATATATCTATTTAAATTTCGAATCCCTATACTAGTGATTTTTGGTTGTTGTAACGATGTTCTACGCAACATTCGTTTTGACTCAAATAAAATTTGTGAAAGAGAATGATTTCCTTAAAGAATGAAATATATACTAAATTTTGATTTAAGTATATTGAATATTTTCAAATGTTGAAAATAAATGGATTTGTGAATTACCTATTATTAAATAGGTATGTATGGAAATGCTTTCCCAATATGAATGAAGGGTTTGGAATTTTATCTTTTGGAGATAAATTGAAATGTGGAAATTGATTTGAAATTGTTTTCAAATGGTTAAGTGTGGAAATTTTATATCTTGTAAAGATATTTTTGAAAGATAAATAATTTGGAAAATTATTTGGAATCTGATGATGTTGCGCATCTTTATTGATGGTTAAATAACCGACTATCAATAATTACCTTGAATGGGTATTTGTTGTGAATTGGATGAATTTGAATGCCACACTTATTTTTGAATAAGCGCTCACTATTCGGGTTAGCCGGGAAAGGACCATGGGGTCGTATAACCCATTCCGAATATGTGATACGTCGTTATGAATTGCATCTGATGACCGGTGTTGAAGACCGGATATTTGTGAAAACGGAAGGATTACCGTCGAGTTACTCTACATCGGTTGATCTCCGATTTAGAGGTTTTATCACCCTTAGTGACGGGAAGTCCGAACGTGATTGGAAATTATCTGGAATTGCAAGGGCTTCGTGAGAAGTGCCTTCGGTTCTGTTCGATCCCGGAACAGACTTGTATGGTTACGTGTCTGACATTACAATTTGAGATGTAAAGTTGATTTCTTTCAAATACATTTCTGTTGGTGGCGGAGAATTTATTCTCTTAGCTTAACACCCTTCTCTGAGACGTACGAGCTCAGAGGTTATGTAGTTGAAAGTTATCAGCGATATATTCCCAATTTGGTAATGTGGCATGCTGAGTGTTGCTGTGTGATGATCAGTGTTTGATCATTTGTGATATGATCATTTGTTTGATCATTTATCTTTGTGATCATAGGTTGATCATCTGTTGACCCAAAGCATGGCTTTGTGACAAAGCGTAGCTTTGTGGACGAGACTTCGTCGAGCCTCAACAACCCGGAAATGGTCGAAACAGGAATGTTGCGGCAAGGTTATGAGGGTCGCGCCCTTTAGGGTATGTCATTTCCTTCTGGAAAGGGGTGGTATCATGGTATGGAGCCCAGATACTTACTCATGTGGATACACTTATTTATTATGTGTGATGATGCTACCGAGCGCTCGGATAAAGGTCCCAAAGGACCGGGTGATGACATATTCGTGAGTTACCTGTTACAGGGGTAACCCGGCCTTGTTTGGCAGAGAGCAGTTTGTCTCTCGGGACGTCCAGCCAGAGGCGATCCTATTCGACAGGAGGAAAGGAAGTTCCTTAGCTTGACCATTTGTTGGAAAATCCAAAGAAACAATACGAACCTTGTACGGTTTTAGTTGTAGAACCTGCCATTTACTTATGGTGGTGCCCCACTGTTTAGATGGTAGCTATAGTATGCATAGTTCGGAATGTCTATGTTGGCTAAGATTAATATTATACTTTCGAAATGTTTTTCTGCACTATGCACTAATAATAATAAATCCAATGATTTGCGTAGTAAGCATATTTGACTATCATAAGAAGAAATCTCCTCCAATTCTGCGTTTGCATTGTGTGTGTGGCGGGAGGTCTTATGGTAGTTTCATTTCCCAAAAGCATTGCGAAATTGACTTTAAAATCTTCCTGTTGTTTGTTTTAAAGATAAGCTGTTTTAGTTCTCACACCAGTCACCATGACTGACTCGGAGTTTATTGTTCCCTTTCTAAACTCTGGGTGCCCATCATTTTCCACACGGGTAGTCTAGAGTTAGGTTATTAGGTCATTCTGGATTCAGGAGATGCTGTGGAGCAGTGGCGAGCTGGAGGGCGAGACGTACCACTTGTATATGATAGTATTATTCCCCTGTGTATTCTGTATGTGGACAAGTTCATATAACTGTCCAGTTGTGTTGTATGTTGTTGTTGTACACTCTGATGATGATGTAATGTATAAATGATATAGTTCTTTGTTTTAAAGATTATTCATTTATCTATTATATGTTGTTCAGCTACGAATGTGAGATTCTGATATTGGTTCTGTTTCTGTGTTTTTTTCTTTTTCTTCTATCTTTTCTTCTACCTCTTCTTTTTCTCCATAACAATTCGGTTTTTCGGCATTCGATTGCTTGACAATTGATACAGTGAATGTATTGATGTCGATTTTCGAGCGACGAAAAATCGAAGTCATTACAACCATTTCTAGAGATTGTACATTAAGTACAAGGAGCTTGGGTATCCTAGATGGAGTAAAATTCTCTTACTACGAGGAGGTTCCTCTCAGTACAGATAGATCCACTTAGTCCTAAACTCCTTCAAACTTCGTAAGTCCAATCTTTTGATCCTTCTAAGTATGATTTCAAATTCGTGGTTTATCTTGTCTTCATTTTTGCTATCTAATTCTGATTGAAATCTACTTGACTAAAAAGTAGGTTAACAGGATTAGAGTATGAGATAATGTTTGGTCTGTCAACGAGTTTTGTATTTTATGTTTTCAACGATAGAAAATGTATAGGAGGCAGAAAATGATTGATTTTGAGAGTGGTCTTAGCATATAAAATTGAAAGTTACCTTTTCTTGTTTTTCGTGTTTTAGGAAATTTAAAAAACTATCTTCTCATTTTCTCTTTTTTGGAATGACTAGAATTTTCCAAGCTCTTTTTATCTCCCAAGTCATTTGATGAACATATTAAAAACACAAAACATGGAACTTAGTTTTTAAGCCAACACCATCTGAGACTTTTATTTTTTATTAAAAAAGATGTTTTGACTTGGAAAAAAGAAATAGAGGAAAATGCCCTTACTACTATACTATGCAATCATGATTTTCAAACGAGGTTTCAAAAAAAAAATTATTGGAAGAAGAGGAAGAAACAATGTGATGGATTTGCTAAACTGTTTACTTTGATCAACAACGTTATTCTTTAGCAATAAGTGTTTATTTTGAAGAAATTTGATATTTCGCTTTTAAAGCTGCCTAATAAATTAATTATGAATTTAAAGGTAGTTTGTTATGTTCGCAGTCCAGATGTATATAGGTTCGGTGATTAAATGATGGTGCTCCATTAGCTCCTCAAATGTGAATGCAAATCTCTACTACTAATAATAATAATTCAATCATCATAAAATCAAAGCGTCTTTTTGAAATTCTTGTAATACCCTTTTGTATTTTTTTCTCCGTCTCTCATAAACCCCTAACACTCATATATGTCTCGCTGCAAAAAGAGGTAGAGGCGATTCTAGATGCAACGCGATTCCAAATCCATCGTCTTCTCCAACAATGTACGATGTTGATTCACAAAACTGCACGGACTTCGGCTACTTCAGCCCGGTTCCAAAATATCGGCTAAGATTAGTTCGACAATCCAATAATTTTTGTTTAATGTCTTCTCCAATAATCCACCGTCTTTTGAATTGAATCAGGAATCCGATTTTGAATCAAGAATCGGCTAAGGTTAGTAGCTGATTTTTGAATTGAATCAAGAATTTTGGATAACAAATCTTGACAACCTCTCTGCTATTTCTTAGGGTTAAGAATTGGGTAAGCTTTCCCTTACATTTTACATTAATCGATTATTTGTGTAACTGTTTCGTACTTCAGTTAATTAGCAGTAAAGATGATTGTTCCTTGGCAGGTAAAGAATACTATTTAATTAAAAAGGATAAAAAATTAATGAGTACCCAAATCAATTGATACAAATACGCAAGGTTGTTAATTTTCCCCTTAGATAAGTTAGCTTTAAAAATCCCTATATATTAATAACGATGGTTAAAGCTTTTTATTGCATTTTGGATGGTTTTTTTATGATTAAAATTTAAGGATTGTGATTAGAATTTAAGGATAAGGAGAACTATGAAACCAAATGAACTATAATCTGATTGACTTCCTTTTGAATTCATTTTTTTCATGGATTAAGGAAGACTGAAAAAGAAGATAATAAGGTGGTTAAGAGGACTTTTTAGTTACGAAACATTGGTCCATAGCTTATACAATATCGACAGTGCTCTCTATGTAGCTTAATATTTTCATAGTACATGTATTCGGATGTATATGCTAGCTCTACTATAGTGTTTCAGTTTTATGAAGTTCTAGATATTATATATTTGCTCAATTGGATGGTATAGTCTAAAATTTTTTTAAATTTTTAAATGAGGCATGTTAGTTATTTTAATATATTTACATCTTCATTTGATGTAAATTAACTTAGATGTCGTGATATGATACAGACGGATCTCCTTCATTTCATGTATTCTAATCAGGGTAAGTACCGAAGAGTTGACTAAAGGAATAAGAAATGGTGATGATAACCAAATGAGGCATCCGTTCATTATATGTTTGTTGTCACCAACTTGCTTATGGTTAGTTTCTACATTTACCTGCATTTTTGTTAGGTTTGATCGATTTACTATTTTCATGATGTGGTATTGTATTTTGTATTGGTTTAAAATAGTCATCAAATGTTTATTTCTTTTGGATGTTTCATAAAATATGTTTGAACCACCAAAAAAATATGTGAAAATGGCTACATATCTCATTAAAAATTTGTTGTCATATCCATAAGTAAGTATTTCTTATTTCAGGCAACATATCATCTTGGCAAGAATTTTTTGTTCCAGCCATAAAAAGTATGCCATATCTCCTATAATTATTAGATTCTCTTTTCTTTTCCTTTTCTCAATCAAACTAGGAAAATATTGTTTCATTTGTGATTTTGACCAAAGCATGTTGGTACTTATTTTGCCGTGAACTCTATGCTGGATAAAATTCCTCAAAAAATAGTGCATTTGGTTGAAAATGTTACCAGTTAGAGTACAGTAATGTAACATATCATCTTGGCAAGAATTATAAAATCAATTATAAGCAGGCCTAAAGAAGTAGATAAATGGAGTAACTATTTTGATAAGCCTATAGTTGGTATAACAATGTATGCATTGCATAAAACCAGTATTTCAAACATATGAAGTACTTGGAATGCCTAATATAAGTCTGTTCTAAATGAACATGTGAGCATTTTTTCATTTCAGGTAATTCTATTGCAGAAAATCTAGCTATTAATTGATGCATCTTGAAAAGTAAACTAAGGTAATGAAAGATGACAATTTACTTTTCTATGTTTTTTGTAACGTTATGGTAATTTATCCAAGAATGCGGAGACTTTTTTAGAGCTCTAATAATTTAAGAGCGGTGATGACCCATCCAAAATCACTACAATATTAGTCAAAGTCACTGATATATGCCCAACATATTTATAGGTTTCAACCATTAATGTGTAAGTGTAGACTGGTGGAGTCCCTGAAGACAAAGAAGAAGATAGGACAACTGCCTAATGAGGTAAATAAATAGTGTTAACGACTTTATCATATGTTTAGAAATTAATACAAATATACATCAGGTCAGAAAACGATATATATTGCCATTTTGTCGATAGGAGATAAGATTATGAGTTATGCATCTCATTGATGTTTGTGATTGGATATCAACTTTGTTCTATCTTTGCTTTCAACATAGAATATTAGTTAGCATAAAAGAATAATTTTGTTTTCAATGAGCTACAAAATTTCTATGCTACATGTCAACAAATCAGTATTAGAATATGGAAATTCTAAGTCATGCATCAAATAATGTTAAATTTGGGTGAACAAAGGATACATCTATTTTTAAATGCATTCACTAAACAAATATAGAAGCAAGCAACTAAGTAATAAATATATCAATTGTCTAAGTCTAGCTCTCCATATTCTTCGTGGAAGAGGCGAGTGATCGAGATTTAGCAAGATATTTGATCCACTGGTAAAAGAAAAGAACTAAGAAAGTGAGTGAAAAGCCGATTGCAACATTGAAATATTAAGGAAAGAAAAAGTAATGAACATCTAGATCAATAACGGGTTAGTACAGTAATTATCAAATAGATTGTAACAAAGAAAAGAACGTGATCATTAAAAACAATAGCATATACATACCAAAACAAGTAAACGCAGGCCTACAAGGGCGTACATATATAAGAGTTCTGCACCTATATAATCTTAAATTCCTAATGTAATGTGCAATTGTGTGTAAAAAGACTCCAATATCTTGATACCAAAAAGAAGTTTAAGGATTGCACTTCCCAACCAGTTTCTTTGATGTTTTGATATATTTGTCAAGAATAAAATTAGAAAATCCATTGATTTGACAATATAGTTCTGCATACAGGCCCATTGCTACTGTCAACTTAGGATATGTAATTTGGGAGTAACCATTTGTACTGTATGAGTCTGATTTTCCATAATTTTTTTTCATAACTTCCTATATATTTATACAAAAGTTGCATACATAATATCAATTTGTTTCATAGTTGTACATAAGTTTCATATTTAAGTATAATTTTGCACTCTAAAATAATCAAAAAACAAATTGTAGTATACATAATTAAGTTTAGTTGTTGACATGATAATAACTTTAGTTTGTGTCAATTTGGTAGAACCAAACACATTTGCAGATGATTTACGATAATTTTAATAATTAGAAAATATACCTGAATAAAAACTGACATCTAACAAATCTGTCTAAACCAACTTTTATTATACATGAATGAAAATTGAAAATATTCATTTTACTACATAGAGAGAAATGATACAATAAAATAGTGATCTTTTCCATATATTTAGTTGTATGTATAAATAGAAATTCTAGTAACTTGATGCTTAGGAGTATACGGATGATTGGGTGAGAAAAGTATATCAAATATAAAGACTAAGGCTGATGACTACTCTATATTTTTTTTCTACATATAGTCTTGAAGGTACTCCATTTTCATTCAACATATCAAGTAGTTATGCTAAGGATTTCATGTATACTTAGATGATAATTCGCTGAAGACTCTAGGTGTTCATATTGTTGACCATGTCAATGTAGAAGAAAGTAAGTGTGCCAAGAAAGAGAGATTAAACTTGTATGCTTGGTCCTTTTTGAGGTATATTCACTTGATTCAAGTCAAATGAGAACTGATTCATATTGGTGTTTTTTTCAACAAGGTTCGTTGTCCCAATTGAAGTGGACATTGTCCGTAAACATATTGAGGAAGTATACAGAGATCTTACAGCACATACTAATCGACTATTGAATTACATGATTGAGGTTTTTCTTTACCGTTAAATTTGTTTATAGGGTTTTCTTTACAATCCAGCTCACTTTTCAGAAGTAATCACAAAAACATACCCTTTCGATATATGCTAAAAATGTAAAAAAATCACGATGTTACTAATGTTCATTTTAAAGAATATGCATTTGCACAATTTCAAATGATTTTTTTAAGATGAAATTGCATTAGTGCAATCTCAAATCACTCCTATGCAAAATTATGTGATGAAATTGCGTTAGTGCAATCTTAAATCACTCCTATGCAAAATTATTGGATGAAATGGCATTAGTGCAATCTCAAATCACTATAATGCAAAATTATTTGATGAAACTGTATTATTGTAATCTCAGATTACTTCAATGCAAAATGTTAAAATATCGCTAGCATGGCAGAAACAGACCTATATGGGTAATATGTTTTGAAAGTGAGCTGATTTTGTAATAACTTGACAGGAGGATAATAATCTATGTATGTGTGTATGTGATATATTATTGCCCACTATGATGTGGAATGCAGGTTGTTGCATCACAAGATTGGCCTAAGATCACAGAATATGCTGGGTTGGTTTCTGCTTAAGTTAACCATCAATAGTTGATTGATGATCTTTACATAGAGTGGCAAGATCCATAGAAAGGCAAGGACTTTGGTGGAATGGTCAGGTAGTCTTTATTCTATTGTTTTTTTATTTGTTTTTGTTTTTGTTTGTCTTTCTTTTCTTTCCTATTTTTTACTGAAAAAAGCACTTTAGGAATGATCAGCTTTTTTTTACATGTATGGTTAAATTGCACCAGTACCTTTTGAGAATTTTCTATAGAGAAACTGGATAGAAGCCCGAATATTTTACAGGTTATTATTAACTCTCTTTTTGTTGTGTACACCGCCTGATGTTTCATTCCTTGCACCAAAACGCTTATATTACACATTTTCCAGGGATGGCTTCAGTGAGGGGCAGTTTTTCCAAAGTGTTGTTGCATGAGATAGATGCCATCAGAAAGGTAATATCATGGAGTATATTTCCTGAATAATGACTATAATACTTCAGACTGACATACATTTTATAACTCTGGATTGTTAGTGTTAGGCATATGAATCTCCTGAGCATAATTATTAACCAACGGTTACTTTTATAGTGGTCCAAAAATGTCATCATACAAGACTCTTTGCAAATGACTACATGGATAATCGTTATGTTTATAAAAGTAGAAACATTTTACCAAGTTAGCATACAATTCTTAAAATAAAACTTTTCAGAGTAATCTTGGGTTTGCTTTTTATCTTGAGAATTATTGCAGTATTTTCAGGAACAGTTGTGGATTCAAAGATCTTCCATCCAACCGAGTTTGACTTTTACTTGATCTAAAATAAGAGTGTTCTAAACCCAATTCATTATGATTTTTATATTCTGTTCATCATGAATATGACCTGTTATACATGCTACCAAAGGGCAGTTGAGCTAAAATTTGTATACATTGTGAAAATTTATGTGTTGCTATTTGGTTGTAGTTCGTTTTAAACAGTGGTGCAAAAATATTAATCAAGTTATAGGCCAACAACTCTTCGAGAGTCTATCTGTTTATATCATAAATAGATATACTTCAGCTTACAAAAGTAAAAGAGTAAATTATATAGAATTAATAGCTTTTTTAGGCAAATTGTTGGTAAATATGTTAACAGTTGGTAATCTACCATGAATTTCTTCATGCTAGGTATATAAATTGTCGATTATAGTAGCATGCAGGCTGAATTAGTCAGTTGATAGGATTATAATCTAGGTGCTTGGTGACTCAACATAGATTCTTAATAAATTTCAGTTATGGTTTTGGAGTATAATGATGGATTTGTTACAACATAGATTTATATGCCGATTATAGTATAATTTCAGTTATAATTTGATTGTCCGCGTATTGTTTTTTCAGTGGATTTAAGCTTTCAGTGGATTTGAGCTTTCAAGAAGGTTTGAATAGTGAGTTGTTCTTTGACTTTAGTACTCATGGTTAAGAAATTTGGATGTTTTCTTTGATGATTTTTCGAGTGAGATCTTTGACGAATCGGTGCATTTGGTGAGGCCTATTTCATGCACATCTTGAAGATTTGTGATCTTAGTTTGCATTTATCTTTGTGTGGTATGTTGATTAATTCTTTCCATTATGTATGAAACATTTTTCAAAATTTGTATATTGGGTTAACGGACTCCACATGATCACTTGGAATTTATATAGCTTTTATGTAATTGAAATATTGTATAGTGATGTTTTGGCTATTACATGTCATACTTCTCTCATCAAGAAATGGTATTTGTTTTTCTCAAGCAACCTGTACAAAAATCCCTATACCAGATTAAATGACGACAGTGTACATGCATATGACTTGTAGAAGAATATGCATTTTTATGAAAATCTTACAGGATTATAATCTTTTTACTTCGTTAAAATTTGAAGTTTCTACTTAATACCCAGGATAGTTTATTTTTAATGTAAAATCATAAAATATAGTCATTATAACAGCAAGCTTATAATGCTTTAGACCACAAAAGCCTTAGTATACGTGTATCAAAAACAAGCTTGATGATCATTAAAATTAACTCACTTTAGGGAAGAATCTTCTCCTCAATTGTTTTATTTATTTAAAATTATACTCAAATTAATACTTTGAATTATCTTATATATAAAATTTGATTACAAACGAAAATTATTCATTTATGAAATTTAAGAAACTGATGTAAGAAATTGCTATGATATCTACGAAAATCTTAATTATTATACACGGGCAGTTTGAGAAATTTCCAATGATTATAAATGACACTCTATGAAAAATGTACAACCTCTTTAAATTTCATATTTATTAACTTGACTTTTGAATAAAAAAACCACGAAAGTGTTTTAATTAGATGTACACCTGACGCATAAACACATTCAACATCTTCCGCATTCATAACATGAGTAATATATACACATCCACGTTAACTAAGCATTTTTATTCTAAGTATACCTGAACATACACACATGTGACATGATAATAGGTAGATATATCCATGCACGAAAGAGTTGGTGCTTTTTCCAACAAGAATTGTAGGGGTACTATCCGAAAAATTAATATTTTCATAAATTAATCACAATTTAATTTGTAATATTTAAATTTGATTAGACTAAGATTTTGAATTATAAAATCTCAGCATGAACTGTAAAATGAAAATCGAATTAGAATAGAGTGTGTCACAACAAAACATCTCTGTCATGAGATGGACTTGTATAGATCTATTTAAAATTAGCGCATTAATGTGTTAACCTCCCAAAATCAGTACTATTTTGTTCCTTGATTGCATAAGGCTGGAAGCATTTTTAATGTTAAATATTAAACACAATGGCATTTTTATATGCCCAGCATTTTTAAATGTCCACATGTTGTTGAATTAATGCATATACACGATGATTAGATGCAGGCCAACCTGATGCACGCCCATCTGGACGTGCGTATTACTCATTCCAGTTTAAACCATTTTTTATAACATATCTGTTGATTCTTATTATTATTTTGTTCAAAATCATTCCAGTTAAACCATTTTTGTATTATATAATTGTAGTTCATTAGGTCATGGATATGAAATTCTAGACAAATAAACCATTTAAGTTTGATCTTTGAATGATAGTTCATGTTCTTTGATGAAACTGGATGGATGGATGTTCTTAAATTTATGGCGATGTAATGTAAAGTATTAGAAATACAATTTAACAACTTAAGTTCAAACTCCATTATTAATTAAGTCAATAATTTACTTTTACCATAGTTTTCTTTTTTCATTATTATAACAAAAAGGAACCAAAAGGTTTGGCTTTCAAATACATCGTCTTTTATATAAACCACATATATAATTGGTAGCTTGAAATTAAAGATAGTATTATAGATGCCTTTTGCAAATATAAAATCATTGCTTATGATTTTATATGTGAAATTAAATATGAAATAAGCCACTATAAGACGACTATATAGCCTTCTACTCATTAATGCTTTTAAATTCCTAGACGTGGTCCATGCCTAAAAAATAAACCGAAATTAATGGACACTATGGCATGAATGGAGAACGTGTACTATATTTGTAAACGAAACATTATACATGAATTGAAACATGCACATTGTGATTAGATGCAGATCCACCTGGGCATGCATACATACTCGTATGCATAATGAGGTGTTGAGGGATACATCAGAGAATCGACAATGATTTAGACAGTTTGCTTTGATAAGAGTCGAAAGCACTAGAGTGGAACGAATGCTCCAGTTTAGGGGTGCCAAGGCAACATTGGAAGCTATTATGCCTATAACATGTTGACAAAAATGATATTTTAATGTTAGATAACTAAATCGCCATCTAATGTGGTTATCCCTCACCAGAAAAGAACATAATTGTCCTAACATTCACATCATCTTGGTCCAGTTTTATACCATTACCAATTTATCATTGTTGTAGCTTATAATGTAAAAAAAGCTTTAGGTACTTTGCTCCATACGCCAATTCATCAATTCGATATATCCCGCTAAAAGCCATAATACTAGCTGCGACCGTATGGCGCCCACGTCAAATAATTTTGTCTGATAAAATCATTACAACTCATAGAAGCTATTTATGTATTTACATAACATAATTTCATCCTTAAGTGACTCACTTAATCCCATAATCGAAAAGTGAAGCAACTACTATAATCATTTCATCTTATCTGCACTCACTTTCTTGCCCCCTTTCTGCACAGCTGCCAGTCTCAAAGTGTAATCAAGAGCTCAAATGTTCCATACATCATTATCATCATATGCCATCTTAAGTGGCCAGAGAAGCGCTCTAACAAACTATTTTTTCTTATCCTCAGTCGTAATAAGCTCTCCTCTATAAACCAACAACATTATCATTTGTTTGATCTCTCTTATTAGCTCAAGAAACTTCTAGGACAGCTCCTACTTTTGAGAGGGGGGAATAAACCTTTCCTCAAATCCGCCCTTCAATTCCACTCTATTTCCTGCTCATCTACTCCAACATGAGTCATTCTCTACAAAGATGCAGCAGTCGCTTGCAACCGATAAACTGCTCTACACAAACTTCTACCCACTCGATACTCTGTTCCCTCGAATGGTCGTTAACCAAAAAGGTCACCGCTTTGCATTATATGCTAATTCATCAACTGAATATAACCCGCTAAAAATCATAAGACTAACTAGAATTTTATGGCGTTCACTTCAAATAACTTTGTTTAATGAAACCATAATATTAGCTACAACTTTACAGCTCTCGCTAATTGATATCTACACAAAAGAATAATAACATTCTTCTGCCGTTCTAAGCTTTCTTATGCCAAAATGACTATTAGGAAACGTGCCAATAGCATATCACATACCATTGATGAAAATGGAGGAAACCCCATGACTGAGGAACCATATAATGAAGCTATCGATTTTTCCAATAACTTGTGTAACTCATAACTTATAAAAGCTACTTATGTATTACATGGAATTCATCCGTAGGTCAATCCCAATTTAACTGAAAGTTTGCAGCTACCACAATAAACTAAAAATGATTGCAGCTTATCTGTTTCTTAATCTTCTGAAGTTAATGCTAGAAATACAAAAGTATAATCTACAAACTTACCGAAACATTCGACAAAGCATCCTAATTCATCACTTCCACACTCATGACACTTCTCCCAACCACAGTCTACACCCATTCTTAACCCAATTCATCAGCTCCTTACTCACTCCCCAACCCACCACCCCCTTTTTATCCAGCTCCATAACAAACTCGGCCACCTCTTCTAGTTTCCTCCCTTCCCTAACCATACTCTCCACAATAGTTCTCACTCATCAACTCAACCCCCCTCCCCATTCCCTCCACCTCCCACATTATTCTAACCGACATCTCTGTTTCTCCACTCATTGCCAATGCACAAACTAACGAGTTCCCTTCCTTAAACCCAACCCGCATCCCTTTCCCTTTCATCTCTTCGTACAACTCCATTGCATTCCTCGTCCTCCCTTGCACACACAATCAATGGATCAAATATCCATAAGTATTCTCATTTGCCTCAACCCCATACAATGGTCCAAACTGATGAAACACCCTTAATGCATCATTCAAGTGCATCGAATTTGAATACCCCCTTATTACAAAACTCAATGATGTCAAGTTCGTCTTCACTCCTCCCTCCACCATCTGCTTGAACAACATCCTCACTGTGTCCATATACACATAGTGTATGTACGAATTAGCACCCTTACCAAGCAATGAGTTAAACAGTAGATTATATGCCTTTATGTTTGGCTTGCATTCTTCTTCGTTTGAATCTCGCATGAGCTTGTAAATGTAAATGGCCTTGGTTATAAACCTAGCTTGAGTGAAAAAGTAAATGATAGTGTTGAAAAGAGGCTGGGATGGAGGGAGAGTTGATAATGGGAGGGAAGCGATGGGATGGAGCAATGTGTAGAGACGGGCGGATCTGAGTTTTTTTATTGTGATATGGAAAAGATTGGAGTCGGGACGAAAGCGTTGAACTTGAGCTACGTGATTGAATATGTGGTAGGCGAGGACTGGATTTCGAGTGATGGAGATTAGTTGGGTTACGTCGGACGTTGTGAAGCAGGTGGCGAGAGTGGAGAGGGCTTGGTTGAGTTCGGTTTCAGAGACTGGAGGCAGAGGATTCGAGCTTGATTTGGAATTGGAGAATGATTTGGATTTAGAATAACGGTTTGTGGAGAATGAAATGTTTATATTGAGCGTTAAGGTTTTGGGTACTGAGGATGAACGGAGAAGATGACGAAGGAGCATTGTTTGAATGAAGCTTAGTTTTGTGGACCGTTTTTGGTTTGTGGAACGTGTTTAGATGTGGGCTCGTATTTACATTCGGGCTGGGCTGAATTTTGTAGAGCTTAGAAGAAATAATTAATGGATTTCAAGAAGGTTTATAGGTTTTATTTTTAGATTCAATGTGAATTTAAAAGTCCACTGGTATTTTATATGTTGTTGACAAAATGTATTTATGGATTCAATCATGTGAATGGATTGCACGGTTTATTAAACCCCATGGAGAAATTCAATATATTCAGCACGTTCTTAAAATAAAAAGGGTCATGAGATCGATACATAGAGTCGGACCTAAGTCACAACCAAAAACAGTCCTTGGGCAAAACCTCGGATTTGAGCCCATATTACATCCTAGGATACCAAAATATAAACTAAAAGAAACAAAGTTAATTTTTGTTTCCAGTTGTAGTGACATTTTTCTCAAGGTCACCATGGCAACCATAAGAATTGTTGATAATCCAATTTTCATAGTAGAAAACCAAAATCAAATTAGGAGCTCATCTCCACCCAACTATACTCCTCTATTAAATCTCAATTTTTTTTCACAATAAAATCCTAAAGAGAAATCCTTAGATATTGACGATGAAAAATTCCAGATGGTTAAAAAACACCGTAGAACGCCCACCGTTCTAATCGCATCTTTGCTACCCAAGATAAGCCGAGAGCCTAGCAGACATCAAATAAGAATTAAACGAGAAATTAGAGTTTCAGATCTGCTTCTGGTCCAAAAAATGCATCAAGAAACGCACAAACAAACACGGAAATGCAATCTCAAGCCAGGGACAATCTGAACAGGCTTCATCTTGGGCTCAGATGATCAACAAAGGGGGATTAAACTCATATTTTGATCTAGTGTTTGTTTAACCATTCTCCACCAACAAGAAGAAGGTAGTCATTGTGAAAGAAGTGGTCAGCAGATGAATAGAGATCAAATAGTGTTATTCAGTTGCTGCTTATGTCTTCGGCAACATGCCTGCTTATCATCATTTCAAGGCTTTTATTACATGAACATGGAACCCATCTGGTAAGTTTGAAATCTATATGTGCGGTAATCGGTTTTTTATTATAAAGTTTTCAAATGTAGTGGACTGTGATAAAGCAATCAATGGTGGTCCTTATTTCATTAATCGAAAGCTCATCATCTTGAAAAAATGGAGCAAGAAACTTATTTTGATAAAGATTTGCTTACGGCTATGCCGGTATGGATTAGATTGCCAGAAGTAAATTAGAAACTATGCGATAAAGATGCTTTTAGTGAAACTGCTTGTGCAGTGGAATTCCATTGAAACTAGATGAAGCAACTGCAAATGAAACCAGACCATGTTATGCAAGAATTTTAGTTGAAATTTAAGTTAACAGAGAACTACCAAAGTAAGCATACATCTTAATGCATGATGAGAAAAATTTGGTGCAAAAAATTAAATATGAATGGATTCCACCAAGATGCAAAACATATGCATGTTTTGGTCATTATGTTGAAAACAATGTATCCAAGAAAGTTGGGAAAGAAAAGAATAGTTCTGATGTAACTTTAACACGGGATAAACAAAATGAAGATACTAAAAGCATGCAAATAGATCAGAATGTAAGTTTTGAAAATGTATTTTCTGAAATCATTGTGAATGCAGACCCATCAACAATAGATAATACAATTCTGGGTAAAGGCAAAGTGGATTTTAATATAACAAAAATATAGAATTGAACCCAACAAAAAGAACTTGTTGATACTCTACCCATAGTTTCAGATTGTGTAAATATGTAGGGAGGAGTTGAACCTTATGATAAGAGTTGCAAGATCCCATGTTGAAGGAAAAAAATGAAAGTGGGATTGTTGACCAAACATTGATCAATATAGTTCCCATTGTAATCAAGAGAAGAAGAGCAACAAAAACATGCAATCATTTGAATTACAAGCAAATACAAAAGGGGATAATAATATACAAGTCATTGAGTCCCGTCCCCTATATGAGAACCCAGGTCTAAATACAGATACTGAATGCATGAATTTGGATGATAGCATAGATATTAGTTCTTAAAAGAGAATGGGATCTAAGATGGCTATCCTAGAAGGACCAACTTCCTCATACTTGACAAGTACTATGGCTCCTTGATTTAAATGGGAAGTGTCAAACCAAGCTGTTCAAAATGCGGTTAGCGTAATAACTACCTTTATTACAAGCAAAAGTAAAAGAAAAACTAGTAGACTGAAAAATATCAATGGCATCATATATGCAAATAGTCCAAAGGAAGCAGAAGATAATGATTTCACAAGAAAATACATTATTAAAAATGCAAGATGGGAGAAGCAACTAGAAATGCGAAGTAAGAAATCATGCAAAAGAAGTGGCAAAAAGTTTGTAGTGATAGATGACAAAAACAAATACAGTGCCTCATTGGAACTGAAGGCTGTATCCTTTTTTATTACAATATATTGTTTTATTTCATAAAAATAATAGCATGGAATGCAAGAGGGATTAACTCCCCTGAAAGAAGATTAGACTTATCTAATTTGCTATTAACAACTTAACCTACTATCATAGGACTACTAGAGCTTAAAGTAGATAACAACAAAATTAACGATTTAGGCTAAAATTCTGAAAAATTGAAATATAATAAACAATAATCAAATGGGAAGCAATAGTAGAATTATGGTCCTTTGGAACCCTAATATATGGGACATAAGTCAGCATTTTATTAATTTCTAGTTTATACATTGTAAATGCATAAGTAAGGTAGTGTTTCATTTAGAAATTACTTTTATTTAAGCATCAAACAGTGAAAATGAGAATAATACTATGGAATCATCTTGAACAAATAAATAAAAGTACAAACATCCTTGGTTAATTATTGAAAATTTTAACACCATCTTGCATGCTTTTCAAAATGGGAAAATTCCTACTCCTATTAAAAAAATTAGAAAGGATAAATAATTTTATCTTAAAAACTAGTTTTATAGAACCAATTATTTTTGCAAATAAGTAAACTTGGAAATCTAAGGAATTTAGAAATATTCATGGAAAACTGGATAGAATTTTAGTTAATCAGAAATTTATAAACATTTTTCTAAATTTTAAATGTTACTCTCTACCCCAGGCATCAAGTGATCACACACATGTTCAAATATATTTTTCTCAAAATACTTCTAATAAGAATAATCTTCTTTTTAGATTTGTGAATGGGTGGGTTTATGAAGAAAAGTATAAAGAAATGGTCAAAAACAGTATATCTATAAAAATGCAGAGTACTGCCTAATATAATTTTAGTATAATGCTCCAAATAGCCAAGTTAATTTTGAAAAACTGGAATAAAAATTAGACCTGTCAAAATATGACCCAACCTATTAACCCAACCCATTTACCCTACTTATAAATGGGTTGGGTCAACCCATTTATTAATATTATTAAATGGATTATGGGTTGGGTTGACCCATTTTTAAAAGGGTTGTAAATGGGTAACCCATTTACCCATTTATTAATAACATTAAATTTTAATATAAATTTGAAAAATAAAAATTTTGAACATACATTGTAGTTTTTCATAGAGACTGACAATTGTACTTAGAAAATAACAGGCTAACGTATCCTCATATTTGAATTCCGCCTAGTGCAGAAGCCGCTATTTTTTTTGTTCAGACTGCAATAACTCATTCGTTCTAACTCGGAATCAGGCGAGACTTCGACCGATTAACTCCCACCTAAATTACGGACAGCATGGAACACTCAGATACTTCATCGTGTGAACGCACACTGTAGTTCTCCAAGGGGACTAACAGTTGTACTTAGAAAATAATAGGCTACCACATCCCCATATTTGAACTCCGCCTAGTGCAGAAGCCGCTATTTTTTTTATTCGAACTGTAATAACTCCTTCGTACTAACTCGGAATCAGGCGGGAATTCGACCGATTAACTCCCACCTAAATTACGGACAGTGTGGAACACTCAAATACTTCATCGTGTGAACGCACACTGTAGTTCTCCAAGGGGACTGACAGTTGTACTTAGAAAATAACAGGCTAATACATCCCCATATTTGAACTCCGCCTAGTGCAGAAGCCGCTATTTTTTTTATTCGGACTGTAATAACTCCTTCGTACTAACTCGGAATCAGACGAGATTTCGACCGATTAACTCCCACCTAAATTACGGACAGCATGGAACACTCGGATACTTCATCGTGTGAACGCACACTGTAGTTCTCCAAGGGGACTGACAGTTGTACTTAGAAAATAACAGGCTAACACAACCCCATATTTGAACTCCGCCTAGTGCAGAAGCCGCTATTTTTTTGTTCGGACTGCAATAACTCCTTCGTTCTAACTCGGAATCAGGCGAAACTTCAACCGATTAACTCCCACCTAAATTACGGACAATATGAAACACTCGGATACTTCATCGTGTGAACGCACACCGTAGTTCTCCAAGGGGATTGAAAGTTGTACTTAGAAAATAACAGGCTACCACATCCACATATTTGAACTCCGCCTAGTGCAAAAGCCGCTATTTTTTTTGTTTAGACTGCAATAACTCTTTCGTTCTTACTCATAATCAGGCGGAACTTCGACCGATTAACTCCCACCTAAATTACGGACAGTATGGAACACTCGGATACTTCATCGTGTGAACGCACACTGTAGTTCTCTAAGGGGACTGACAGTTGTACTTAGAAAATAATAAGCTACCGCATCCCCGTATTTGAATTTTGATAAAAATTAGAATTTTAAATTTTTATCGGAACTCAAAACATAAAAATTAGAATTATAATTATTTCATATTTATTTGGTTTTTATTAGTCAAATTAAGTTTAAATATTTAAATGGGTTAAATGGGTAACCCGCTTATTAAGTGGGTTGGGTCATAAATGGATTGGGTTATAAATGGGTAAAAATGAATGGGTCATTAATGGGTTGGGTCAAACTCGACCCAACCCATTTTGACCCAACCCAACCCGTTTGACAGGCCTAATAAAAATAGAAACAAAAATGAATTAAAGCATATCGAATAAGAATGTGAGACGTTGCAGAATGAGTTGACAATGATAGCTCAAACATTAGTAAAGTCAACAATTTTTTAAGGCTCAAAATAAACTTACAAGGACACTTCAGATGCGAGCTGTCAATATAAGGCAGAAAGCAAAGGTTGATTGGTTAACTAATAAAGATGAAGCAAGCAAACTCTTTTATGCTAAAATGTCTAGAAAAAGATACAAAAATGATGTAGGAAAATTTCTTGATATATATGGAAATGCAATAAATGAAATATCTAGGATAGAAAAGAAAGTAATCAATTATTTTAGAAATTTATATAATACCGATTCTTCTGCATGAAACTTTCCAAATATAGACACCAACTATTTGCTTCATGCTAACAGTCAAAACAATTTACTTGCTCCTATTAGTTGGAAGAAATCAAAAATATTATTTTTAGTGCAACTATAGAAAAAAGCCTTGAGCCTGATGGCTTTGGAGCTAAATTTCATAAAACCCGTTGGGAGGAAATTAACAAAAGCCTTTTTGAAGCAATCAATAAAAATTTTAGGTCTGGGAAAATTTTGAAAAATATAAACCATGCATTTATAACATTAGTGCCAGAAGTTTAAATCCACAATGGTTTAGAGGATTACAGACCTATAGCTTGTTGCAACTTTGTTTATAACATTATTTCTAGTATTTTATGTAATAGAATAATTTTTTTGCAATATTTAATTTCTGAGAATCAAAATGCTTTTATCTCTAGTATGCTCGTAGCAGAAAATACTTTACTTGCACATGAGTTGATTAGGGATTTTAATAAGAAAAATAGAAATCTCATGTGCATCAAAATAAATTTACATAAACTTTTGATAAAATTAATAGGCAATTTATAATTCACATGATGAAGCAAATGAGTTTCCATATTTTGTGGTCTTGTAAGTGAGTATATAAACAATGTTACATATTCAGTGGTTGTTAATGGATCTCCCAAAGATTTTATACATATCAATAACGGAATTAGAAAAGGAGATCCACTTTCTTCTTATCTGTTCACTATTGTTATGAAATTTTTTCAATACGAATAGAAGTTGAGCAATTAAATGAAAATATTAAATTTTATAAAGAGAACTAAACCATGCATTTCACATTTAGTGTAAGCAGATGACTTACTATTGTTTTTAAATGCATATTTACAACGTACAAAAACTATTGTTAGAATCTTTGAAATATTGAAATAGCATGTTAGACTGCAAGTCAATGAATGCAAAAACAAAGTATACTTCAGTAAAGCATGTGCAAGAAAGGAAGAAAGTTTAAGCATACTAAAATTCAAAGAGGGAATTATGCTAGTAAAATATTTAGGGATACCATTGAGCATGAATCAAATAAATGGCAAAGAATGCATAAGATTATATGACATAATACAAAGTAGATTAGAAGGATGGTCTAGTAAACTACTTTCATTAGCGGGTAGATTAGAGCTAACACATACAGTCATTACTGCTATCAATATGTATTAGATTCAATCTTACAACATCCCAGCAAAAACAATTCACAAAGTAGAAAAAATGTGTGCAAATTTTACTTAAAGGGGAAAGCATCATAAAATTGTGGGAAGTAGTATGCAAATCAAAAAAACAGGTGGTTTGGGATTGAGAAACATTAATGATTTAAGAGAAGCATGCAATCTCAAATTATTTTGGAAATTTTTGAAGGGAAAATCATTGTGGGTAAAATGGTTGAAAGAAAATTATCTCAAAATATTTTTTTGGATTACCAGCATTGAAAATCATCATTCCTTTACGTGGAAAAATATACTTAATTGCAGAGAAATAGACTTCAAACTTTTGGAAATAAAATCAAAGGATGGAAAGCAAACTAGTTTATGGTTTGATCCATGGATAAATGGCAAATCACTGGTTAGTCTGCTAGGATGGAATAACATATATGTGTTTGGTGGAGCTAATGAAAAAGTACACCACATAATTCAAAACCACTTCTAGAGTGCCTATAAACATCCAGCAACTTCAATCTTCAATACAACAATTGGAAAAATCTCAATAGACTCAAATCTATAAAAAGACACTTGGCTTTGTAAACTTTCTTTAAAAGGAAAATTTTCATTCAAAAAATAATGGGAACTTATTAAAGGAAATAAAGCAGAAGTTGATTGGTATATTGTTATTTGGAATAAAGCAAACTGGCCAAAAAAATATCCCGCTGTGCTTTTTTGCATTATTAAATAGAATAACCAACTAGAGACAAATGCTACAAATGGAATAAGAAAGGGGAAATCAATTGTATTCTTTGCAAAAATGAAGCAGAAAATATTAAGCACTTGTTTTTTTGATTGTGTTTATATAAAACACATTTGGTATATAGTCAAAACAAAACTGAAATTTAATCAACTTCTAGTAGTGCAGAACATCAAAGAAAGCACTCAATATATTCAACAAACTTCAAGGCAAAATCAAAGAATTCAGAAAAGCAAGAATAATTCTAACAGCAGTAATTTTCCACATCCAGAGAGAGAGAAATTCAAAATTGCATAATCACAAGGGAACAAACAGTATGCAATTATGGAAATTAGTTGAATCAGAGAGCTAGATACTCCTCAAGAAATCAAATAAAAAAATGTAAGTTTGTAGATATAATAAATTAGGACATATGGAAAATGAACAACTATGAGGAAAGGATTGAAGCATACTTACAAAGTAAACAATATATCACTGAAATATCCTAAGGCAGAATTACACTTCTAAAATCTGATTTAAGGAGGGAGAAGCATGTTGGTAGCCGAACTCTTCTCCAAACTAGAAGAAACTCCTTCATAGGCACAAATGTTAGGACTCAAGATAACAATTTAATAATCAGGAAAAGCAAGAGAGATCAATTACCTGATTGGGGAAAACTCTACCACGCAGGTAGTTCTCACACAAACTTGAATCGAATCGGGCATAATTTGACGGCAATAGGGCAGATAATTAACAATCAAGTAATTAATGGAGATTAGCATCAACCATGAAACTTATCACTCATTTGTTTGGCAAAAGGGAGAGTGCAGCTACTCGCAACCTGCTAAGCGATAGGGTTTAAAGCTAAAGCTGGCTAGCAAAATAGAAACAACACATCGAAATTAGAAAAGAAAGGAGGAGAAAGGCGGTGGCTTGATTAGGAATCCCCCATGAGACGTTAAACTTCTCAGATCAGAGTAAAATTGAAGTGAAAATATTCAGATCTAAAAGTTGCCATTTTGATTAAGAAGAGAAAGGGATATAGTGCGACTATTTTGAGATAGATTTGTATATTGTTTTGTTATTTTGTGGGTGCTTAACCCAGTTGTAATTGTCTTTGTTTAACATACATGTCTTCGACCAATTATTCTTTTCAAAGTAAAAATTGTATAAATGTTATAAAATGAAGGAAGAAGAAGCCATTAGAGAGAGAGTGGCAGAAAATATATTATTCATTATTGAGAATATATACTTATTTACATTACATAGCCTTCTTTATATAAAGGCTTTGGAGCTAAGGATTTAACCTATTCCACGATGTGGGACTAAATAAAACAACATAAAAGCATATTCACTCTATAATTTACATATATTGTAACACTCCCCCTTGAGTATGCGTCTTCAAAATCTTGAATGCTCAGATAACTTGAAATTTTCTATTTCGAAACGTGTATGATGATTGCTCCCCCTCATTATTATCTTGCTTTCATTTATCGATTCAGTCGATGTAGATATTGTCTATTGCCTCATTAAAAACCTCTGTTAGGAAAACCCAGTGGGAAAAAGCCTTGAATGAGGAAAAGAGTGAAACTTGTAAAATCATATTAAAAATGATATACTTTCTAAGGGTTTGATACTTCAAGATCAAAACAATGCCTCATTAAAACCTTACTAAGAAAAACCCAATGGGAAAAATCTTAGTGAAGGAAAAAGAGTACAATGACATATTTTATTTACTTATTTCTTTAAATAAAGCTTGATACTTCTGGATCAAACTAATGCCTCATTAAAACCTTACTAAGTAAACCCTATGGGAAAAATCTTAGTAAAGGAAAAAGAGTACAATATAGTATGTCATATTTCAATAATTTACTACATCAAATATAGTTTGATACTTCTGGATCAATTTAATACTTCATTAAAAACCTTACAAAGGAAAACCTGATGGGAAAAACCTTAGTCAAGGATAAAAATATAATTTAACTTAAATAACATATTTGAGATGTTATTTCTTGAAAGGACGTTTGATTCTTATAGATCAAGATAATGCCTCATTAAAACCTTAATAAGAAAAACCCAGTGGGAAAAATCTTAAATAAGGAAAAAAGAGTACATTATAACTTATTTCAAATGTTACTGGGGAGTTGATACTTCTGGATCAAGATAATGCCTCATTAAAACCTTACTAATAAAAACCCAATGGGAAAAATCTTAGTTAAGGAAAAAGAGTGCATTATAAAATACTTATGAATGCTCCCCCTGATTTAAAATTTTCCTCTGAATTCATATTCGTCTTTCAATAACTCAAATTAGTTATAGATACTTCTGGATCCATAAATATGTATCTCATTAATAATACAATTTATTAATAGTTTCCTTCGATACAATCAAATTTTCTAAAAGACTGTTTCTTCCAAATATGGTTTGCATTTTATGCATTTTGTTTGCTACCTTTATGAAAAACACATCATGTGCTTTCATTATTGTGCTTCAAATCAATTTTGCATATTGCAACTACATCTTTGATGAATATTAAAAGTTTTATTCCAACGATACTTAAAAGCAGGAAGTAATCTACTCATCTTGAAGTGCATCAAGATTTTCATTACAACAGTACTTAGAAGAAGGTTGTAATCAACATTCTATTCTTTATAATCATCAAAGTTATTTAAATTCTTCAGGAACTTATATATTTTAATAAGTTTTGCATATCGCAACTAACACTTCAATGGATGTTAAGAGTTTCAATACAACAATACTTAAAAAGTAGGTTGAAATCTACTCTCCTTGTTCTTTGCATTCTTTATAACAATGAAAGTTATTTATACCTTCGGGGTATATTAAGCATTTCAAGTACATTCGGTACTTTGCGGACTACATGTCCATATTTCTCTACTATTAAAGGATATATGATGGCCAGTCATGTTTTCCTCTAATTCAAGATCTTTAATCTATTTATAAATATAAGCGCTTTATTATTTAAAAATTTATCATCGATGTTTATTTCTTGTCATTTCTAGACATGATTTATTGAGATCTCTAATTAACATGTTTTAGGTACCTAACCCTCTTCTAGGGTTATTTGACAATCATGTCATGGATCTCTTTCAGAGCACCCTTAAGTGTTTCTTCAAGAACACTCACCTCCTTTATTTGGCATCTTTATTACTTACTCCAAAAATATTTTGAACTGACTTTTGAACCATATTTCAGATGTGGTTTACAAATTTTGATCCTTCAAGGATTCAAATCTATATTAGAGAAAGTCTACTAGGGATAATATTGATAATATTTTTCATCATTGTATATTTTAACAAATATTTAACATTGATGATCAAAATGAACTTGTATCCCTTTATCCTCCCCCTTAATGATGACAATTGTCACATTAAATTAAAATCCTCTTTGGATTCTCATTTTGATCCATTATCGCATTGCTACTAGCAAATACATTATATGTATATCTGTTATAGGAGGATGATCCTTTTATTAGTTAATAAGATGCATTCAATTGATATTGCTTATTAGAGTTTGTTCTCATTTATTGATCTAGAGAATTAGAGGAATTTACTTATTGTATAGGTCATTTGAATACATACACGACTTCAGGTCATTCAACATTTATATTGATTTAAATCACTAAATAACATCTATACATAATTATTAAGATGAGCTCATAACAAACTTCAGGTTGCTGGCTGAATATTTACATATATGGATATATACGTGCGTCCACGTATTATATCTATATTATAATTTTTCTTCTTATTTATGATCAATGTCAGTGTGAATCCCTCAAGACCGCATGATAATTTTCAAAACATCTGGTTTGGAATCATATTGAACTTCTGGTTCAAATAAATTGTATACACAACTTCAAGTTGGTAAATTTTATTCCTTGATTATATCTCTAATATTACTTTCGAAAATTAATTATGATTTTTTTTAATTAGAGAATATATAAATATCTCTTCTAGAGAGTTGAGTAAAATAGATATATTTACAACATAAATAAGAGTATCTTCTGGACCCTTATAAAATTAAGAAATTATATTAGTTGCATATACCGGTATGTTCAAGATCGTATTTATATAGCTTTAGCGAAAATTATGATACGACATATAGATTATCTCTTCAGGAGCATATCTAAAGATATTTCTTCAAGAATATTTGTGCATATAACATTTGATTCATCATATGTTCTGAAAAGTAAAAGGTTACATATCACTATATGCTTCTAAATTTGTCTAATGGAGCTATGGGTCCATGACAATAGACGATTGAATTTTAGGTAATTTATTATCACATTGCCTTTTGAAGTGTTATATCCTATTTGACAATATTCTATAGGCAATTCTTTTATGATGATATAATATCACTTTTGGGGATATTCTATAAACACCGCTTCTAGAGTGGTACATATCACTTCTAATTATACTTTATATGCACTGTTTTTGGGATGTCATCAATACTCAGCATCTTTTTCTACATAATTGACATAATTCTACAACATCTCTTCTAGGATGGTTGGATTTTGCAATATAAAAATCATAAAACTTGGGTTATCTCTTCTGGAGAATATTAAAATGTACTTCTTCAAATATATAGTTCGGCAAACACACCCAAAAATTATAAAAACTTGGGTTTTACCAACTTCAACTTGATTTACTAAACTAAAGTACAATAAAACAAAATCCACATAGCAGACTTCAAGCTTCTACTAGTTGATCAATTCGATCATATCATTTATTATTGCACTTAGATTTTCATCATTAATGAAGTTTTCATCTGTACCTTTGAACAAATGATCTAACTTCATGTTGGTATTACCAGACAAACCTTTCACACAATTTCAGTTTAGAAGTAATTCTAAATATAAAGGAATTGTATTTCCTAACAGATTTAAAGTCTTGAAACTTCAGGTTCATCAATACATTAATTTCCTTGAAAATGCGAAATTACCCTTGAAAATATGGAAAGGCCTTTATATGGATTGATTGGTGGAGAAATGATGAAATATAAAAAAAAATTATGTTGACTATATCATGTTTATTTTTATAAGAAAGGCAGATTTAAGAATATGAATGGGTTGTATTAAATACCATTTATCAATTCATAACAAATACAATAGTGAGAGATAGAAATATATACCATGTATATATGTGATGAACCTTGTCTACAATAAGAGATATAAAAGGAGAATAAATGTATGAAGCATTTAAACACATCTTTGTTGGACCATTCTCATTAATCAATATATTTATATTATTAATTTATTAATTGCTACCGATTAATATATGAATTAATATATGCACTATTTACATATTGTAAGTACAGAGGGAGAAAATGTATACATCACATGTTAACATTCATTATATGAAGAATCCAAAATACTTACTTGATGAGCCAAAGGAAAGAAACTTGATCTATTACATGTTTTACCTTTTAAAAGGCACGATAGGATGAATGGAAGAAGAGAAAAAAAAATTAGGAAACAAACTTCCTGTTAGAACACCTTATTTTATATTAAAAAGAAAGAGAGCGGGAGAGTAGATATATTTCTATGTATTTATTTGGTTTAATAAAAACACCAAATATATCAGCAAATCTCTTCTGGAGAATTTTTTTTAATATATTATTATCACTACTTCTGGAGTGAACAAGTTTCTATACATTTATTGGTTTAGTAGTTAATACTATTGGCAAATATTTATAGAACTTCAGGTTCCAATTTTACTTTAAATAAAGTCATTATTTAGTACTTTAGATCCTAAATAGTACAACTTGATTTTCATTATCAAACTTCAGGTTTGATTGCATTTGGTATTTAACATAATCTGAATTAGCTTTTCTAGTAATTCAAAGCTTCACATCTCAAATTTATATATTTGAGTTTTTATATATAATCCCCTTTTTTTTTGAATGCAAACTTATATGCATAATTTATTTGAGAACTTCAGGTCTCCAATATTAAATAAACACAATGAAACAAGAGGACTATTCATAATTGTATTCGAACATGAGAATCATAATACTATTTCTCTTCGAGGAAATAGTATTTACCATATTTGTAATGTTATTCCAACATATTGTTTTTATGTTATGTCTTCTGGACATATTAATATCTTCTTCTGGAATTGCTCGTTTATTTTCTTCAAGGCTTTATTTCAGCTGATGAAAGCTTTAATCTTTCGCCTTCGCACAAATGAACTTCAGGTTCCTATTCTTTCGTATAAACTTAATATGATCTTCTAGATATGTATTAACCTTTTTTTTAGGAAATAATGAAATATTTCTTCTATAAATATAAATCATGTGGTAAAATCATTTCTACGGTTTTCATTCAAACCGAAATCCAAACAAAAAAATTCAGAATGAAAAACCTCTCTTTTTACCAAACAATGGAATGAGATCTAAAAGTTTAGATCTATAATAAAATGAGATCTAAAATGAAAAGATTAATAGAGCAAGATCTATAAGATAATATATATATATACACACACACATAATGAAATTTGGAAAATTAGATCTACGATAGATAAGATCTAAAAAGAAAACTAACAGAATAAGGTATGAAACTACTTTAGTCTACGAAACAATTTTAGTTTTAATCAAATTCAAAATTGTCATAAAAAATGGATATACATGAATAAAATTTAAACAAGAGATCCGATGATTAAAATCTACAAATCTAAAAATATACCATTTGAATATGATAGTAAACCCTACAAGAGATCTAAAAAGTAGAATTAATAAAATAAAATAAGATCCACACAAAACAAGATCCGAAATATATGGACAAAAAAATAAGATGTACAAAGAGAATCAAATCTGTATAATTAGATCAATTATACCATGAGATCTAAAAAAATTAATAGGATGAGATGCAAAAGATTTGATCAATTAGATAAAAAAAAGATAGCTTACCGTTTTGAAGATTTATAAGAGCATCGTGCTGATAACGTGTTATAAAATGAAGGAAGAAGAAGCCATTAGAGAGAGAGTGGCAGAAAATATATTATTCGTTCTTGAGAATAGATACTTATTTACATTACATAGCCTTCTTTATATAAAGGCTTTGGAGCTAAGGATTTAACCTATTCCACGATGTGGGACTAAATAAAACAACATAAAAGCATATTCACTCTATAATTTACATATATTGTAACAATAAAGTTATAGTAGAAGTCATCAAAAACCATGTATGAAACTAAAGCTAGATGCTATGCCTAAGATGAGCATAAATTCATCATCTATTCCTTCAATTTATAATTCCTAAATCTAGAAATCACAATTTTAGAAATTTTACAAAATCATAATTATCAACGTCTACTTTCATTTTGAAAGAAATTAAAAGAAAAGATTAAAACATTATATCAACTTCAAGAATCATAATTTTGCACAATAGGTAGACTTTTTTATCTTTTTTTTATTAACTTTATGCTATGATTTACACTTATAAAAGATTAATATGATTTGAATGCTAAAATTCTTGTTAAATAAGTTTCGTTTCTTTGAAATTTAACTATTAACATTTTGGTTTCAAACTCGAAGTATTATTATCAACACAATTATTTCTTTTTGTTGCTCCATTTGTTATCTATATTGTATATAAACAACTTTGATGATTTGATTTTATCAATTTAACTTGTACTTGTAATGGGGTCTTTTTAACTCATAATTAGCTTTAGTTGTAGTAGAACTAGGAATGGCTACTATACAATTAGGCTACTCTTACGAGGAAATGGATTATTACCGAGCGATGTTGGACCCTGTACAAGTCTACATCTTTATTAGAATATCTTTACTTTTCTTTCTATAAAATTCAACCTTCTAGTTTCCATATGTTTTCCTTTTGTAATACATATTTGATGCAGAATATGTTATATGTGTAGCTTGTATTATTTCTTTGGCCAGAATGTGTATTACAAGCTCTATCGTATTTTGAACTAACGATTATATTAATATATTTATATTTCCACTAGTTCATTACTTAAAATTCCCTTTCTCCCAAACGACCTAAATTATACATTTATTGTGGACCTCCTTCTGTTTATGAAGATATTGCAACAATAGATGGAACATAGTAAGGTAGAATTCTCAAGCCTGTAATCAATTTTAAGAATTTGAATCTCTTTTTAGTTCACATGTTTTTTTTTACAATTAGCTATACTTTCTAACCTTTACAATTATCTACAGATGCAATTTCTTAAATTTTAAGAATTTGTTTGTTTATTATTTTACATTGCACAATAAATTTCATGTTTTAGTAATATACTTAAGTAACAAATTTTACATAATTACCCCATGCTACCTTCATGTGTTTTTCAAATAGAATTTCCCCTATCAAATTATCAAAAAATTAAATAACTTGATGGGGTTGACCTTATAACGACGGTGAAGCGCTTTAACGAAACGTACAAAGAGCTACCAATTAATTCTTTTAGAGATTAGATAGAACTAAAAAAACAATTCATTATTTATAGACGACTCAATGAAGACCTTGCTCTAGTGTTATATATGATTTAAAAAAAATGAAAAGTCCATGTTAAGAAACTGTTAACTAGTGGCCAATGAAGAAAAGTTCCAACTTGTGAATAATTAGGAGTCAAGTAAAATATGCATGCATCAAGCAAACCACTTTCCAACTTTAAATGTCAATCAAGACATGATATGTACGCATGCAAGCTAATTTAAAGCCATTGATACTGCTCTAATAAGAGTGAAGTATGATCTTAACATAAGCTACTAAAATCCCAATTTGATGTGACGCAAATGTGACTCAAAAAGGAATCTGCTAATTAAGCAATCCGGTGCCAAAGATGTGATTTTAATCAAAAATTTGTCCCATTTCCATCTCCATGACGTAACGCATGAACAAATGAATTGATAAATTTTGATCAATAGGACCAAAAAAATTTGGAATCCGCAGTTTGACGCCAAATACACCAACCTGAAAAACCACACTAGCTTCGGCTCCGTTTGGTTTCGTTTGGGTTTTTTGTTCAAATTTCACTATGACATACTAAGAAACAAAAGAAGAAGGTGTATAATTCGTATTCATTTCGATGACCAACAGACGATAAAGGAGTTGGATTGTTCTTCGTGTTTTTGTTATCTTCCAAAATACGAAAAACAAAATAAACCTGTTTTCTATTTTACATGTTAATTTTATTTTTCAAAATTGTTTCTTTTTTCCAACAATACTTACCACTTGCGCATTTTTTTAGATGATAACACAAAACTAAAAACAACTAACCAAACGGAGCCTTCATTTTTAGCTTTATATTTAATATTTATCCCCCTTTTCGACAATTTAATGAAAGGCTAGTTGGCATTGAAGCTTGGAGGCAAACGACACATGAAATCGAAAACATTCCCGGTCATCAAATAGAAAGAAATTTGGTTTCCTAAGAACTGGCTTGGACTAGAAAGTTTGATGATATTGGATTGTGAGATGATTTGATGTCTTGGCCGAGAAAACTACTAGTGTTGCTCCAAATAGAAATGTAAATTTCTATGATTTCAAATGCTCACTTCCATACGGAAAATATATTTTGCACTCAAATGCACCAAGTAAATTATCCACTGAAATCATCATAAATGTTCACAAAGCAGAATTTTAACCAATAGTGTTAGGTTATCTCAAAGGTACATACACAGTTAGAGTTGAGAACAGATAAGAAATGAAGAAAACAAATACATAATTAATTTCCTCCAAAATATTATTAGAATCATAAAAAAATTAATACAAAGCCCTAATTTGTGATGGAATTGTGCGATTCAAGCATGTATAGACCAAATTAGAGAAGTCATGAAACCGCAGGTCGACGAGGAGGAGAAGCAATGTCGTCTGGTGATGTGTTAGGGCTTCTAGGCGAACTAGGAATTTTGTTCGGTAATGGAGATGACGGACAAAAAATCTGGTCCGATGATGATCATGTTCTGAAGCGGTGATGTGTAGAATGCCAGACAAGAAATCCCATCCGGTAATGGTTGGCTTGGTAGCTGATGAGGAGAAGGGATGGTTGTTTGATGAAGTAGCAATCTCGTCTAGTAGTTATAGTGATACAAACCAAATATTTGGTCCGATGGAGGAGTGGATTTCATTCGGTGATGACAGTATTTTTTAGCAATGGAAAGTATGGATGCTAGACTAGATTTTTGGTTCGGTAGAAATACCGAACCAAAGTGTTACCGCTCTAGATTTTTGGTTTGGGTGTGCTTTGCCGATCCAGATGCCAAGTACTAATGCCAAACCAGATGATTGTCGAACCAATCTTTGCCGAACCAGATGATTGCCAAACCAGATCTCAGAGTTGATATGTTGCAACTGCTATGCTCACTTTCTCATTCTATAAATATCGGAGCTTCTACACTTTAATGGCGAATAATTCAGAGAGCAAAACATCTGCAATTTTTTGTGCTATGTCTTGTAACTCTTCAATTGAGTGATAGATTAGGGAGAATCTCTACATATATTTTAACTCTCTAATCTTGAGTGGCTTGTAATCTCTTGTACTTGCTGAATAAAAAAAATTGTTGGGTCTCTGTGGACGTAGGATATTCATGTCTGAACCACGTTAAATCTTCTATGTCTCTTATTTCTGCTATTATGTCTGTGAGATTGCATAATTGATTTTTAAGTTGCATTGATATCTAAATAGACAATACTAGATCCTGATTAAATAATTCGCTTCCACGAAAATTAAAAATAAATTTCACTATGGTTTGGTATCAAAGCTATTGTTATTGTTCTAGTTTGGATATTGATGGTTACTTATAGTAAGTCTGTTGGTAGATTTGGTGTCAATTATGGAGTAACATGTTTTGATGGAAAGAGAGATTTTGGTACTTGGAAGATGAAGATGGAGGCTGCATTAAAGAAGGAGAAGACTCATAAGGTTGTTTCTACGCCTGAGAAATTGAAAGATATTGATGCAGTTGTTTGGAAGAGATGGAAGATGAAGCTCTCACAACAATTTAGTTGAGTCTTTCAGATGAAGTTCTTAGAGAATTCTCTCAGCATAAGACAGTGAAGGAACTATGAGATGCATTATCGGATGCATATCAAGACAAGTCTCTCACTAATTAGATTATTCTTCAGCAACAACTCTATTCGTTCAAGATAAAGCCTGGAGTCGATCTCATGGAGCATGTAGATGCTTTGACCACTTTGGTTATGAACCTGAAGGCAACGGAAGTTGATATTACTGATGAGGCTCATGCTGTGATCCTCTTATGTTCCTTGCTTAAGGAGTGTACTGCTTTTGTTAATTCCATGATTTATGGCCATAGTAAAATTAGCATGTATGATGTAAAGGCTGGTTTTCATAATGAAATGTTAAGAGGTATATTGGCGAGCACTCGCTTGGATAGTGATACCGAAGGATTATCTATTTAGAGATGTAGAAGCCAAAGCAGGTCGAAGAAAGGCGGAGGATGGAATTCTTGGTAGTCTCAGTCTAGGGGCCTAAGAAGTCGACTTGTCATTATTGTAAGAAGCCAATGCACTTCATAGCACAATGTCCCAAGCTTGAAGGTAGAAGAAAAGATCCAAAGCAAGCCTCAACTTCTATAGCATAGAAATCGGATACAAAGAGCGACAACGATGTGTTTACAAATTCTGGCTCTTCATGGAAGAGAAACTTATGGTTGATTGATTCTGGCGCATCCTATCATATGACACCATCTAGGAACTGCTTTTCCACTTACCATGAAATTGATGGATGAGAAGTTCTAATGGGTAATGATGCTTCTTGCCGCATGGTTGGTGTTGGTTAGTGTGATGATTAGGATGTTTGACGGTATTATTCGTACAATCACTGATGTTAGACATGTACTTGATTTGAGGAGGAGCTTGATTCCTATCGGGGTATTGAGTAGACTTGATTGGAAGATTGTAGTGGAAGGAGAAAAAATGAAGATATCGAAGGGTTCCATGATTTTTATGAATGGTGCGAGGGCAGGAAATCTTTATCTATTAAAGGGCACTACTGTAGTTGGTGAATCGGCTTCTGTTAAATCTGTTGATTCAAATTCTTCCAGATTATGGCACTTACAGATGGGTCACATCGATGAGCGTAGCGTGGATGAGTTGAGAAAGTGAGGATTGATTAATGGAGTTCATCGTTCAAAATTTGGTTTTTGTGAAGAGTGTTTTCTTGGAAAGCGAACTATAATTTCTTTTGGTACAAGAGAGCATAAAGCAAAAGCTGTCATGGACTACGTTCATACAGATGTTTGGGAACCCTCCCCTTGTCAGCCTTTAGGTGGAGCTAGGTATTTCGTTTCATTTATAGATGATTTCTCTCATAAAGTATGGGTATACATTCTTCAGTCAAAGAGTGAAACCTTTGCTAGGTTTCAAAAGTGGAAATCTATGGTTGAGAAGCAATCAGGGAAGAAATTGAGAGTTCTTCGTTCAGATAATGGCAGTGAATTTGTATCATAGGAATTCATCGATTATTGTGAGCCTGAAGGCATTAAGAGGCATTACCCCACACCAGGCGACACCTAATCTAATGGAGTTGTAGAAAGGATGAATCAGACATGATTGGAGAGAAAAAAGACATGATTGGAGGGAACAAGATGCCTCAGACTGATTGCTAAATTAAAAGAAGGGATTTTGGGCTGAAGCTTTATCTATGGCAGCTCTCTTCATCAACCACGCACCTTCTACTGCCATACGTATGAAGATCCCTAAAGAAGTATGGAAAGGAGAGCCTATTAGCTATTCATTTCTCAGAGTGTTTGGTTGCCTAGCTTATATGCATGAGATTAAAGGGAAGTTGGAACCTAGAGCTCGCAAGTGTATCTTTCTAGGTTATAGGAGAGGAGTGAAGGAATATAGGCTATGGTGTCCTATTAGCAAGAAGATCGTTATGAGCAGGCATGTGACTTTTGATGAGAATGCTATGTTGAAGGTGGAGTCTTCCTCATTGGATGATAATGAGAGGACATTTGAAGAATTCCAGACATAAAGCAAGTCATCTGTTGATTCTTTCCATAGACATTCAGATAGTGTTTTTGATGACACCATGGTTGATGAGAATAATACCAATGTTGGTACAGAGGATCAGACTCAAGGTGGAGCTCATTCAGAACCTAGGCCCGTCAGACAAAGAAGAAAGCCTAAGTGGCTTGATGAGTTTGTTGGATTGAGCATCAAAGACATTAATTTCGATGATATGGTAACATATGCTTTAAATGTTTTCCATGATTAGCCCTATGATTATGGAGAAGCTATCGCATCAGTTAATAGTTCCAGTTGGCTAGTTGCTATAGAAGAGGAGATTGAATCATTGTAGAGAAATCATACTTGGTATTTAGTGCCTCTTCCCACCGACAAGAGAGCTATTTGATGCAAGTGGATCTAGAGAGCGAAAGACGGTGAAAGTGGTGATCTCAGATATAAGGCAAGATTAGTCACAAAGGTGTATGTTCAGAAGAAAGGGGTAGAGTATCATGATATTTTTGCTCTAGTGGTTAGGTATACTTCTATTCGTAGAGCAACTAGATGTCAAAATTGCATTTTTTTTTCATGGTGATCTGGATGAGGGTATATATTTAAAGCAGCCGAAAGGGTTCATTGATATTAGCAGACCTGATTATGTTTGCAAACTCAAAAAATCTCTATATGGACTGAAGCATCTCCTAGACTATGGTATAAGAGGTTTGATAGGTTTACGCTTTCACAGGGATACTCCAGAAGTTTCAAAGACCAGTGTGTTTATTTCAGGAAATGTGATGGTGATATGATTTGTTTGTTGTTGTATGTTGATGATATGCTGATTGCATCTTGGAGTATGGTTAGAATTAAAGAGTTGAAAGCGGAGCTCAGTAGAGAGTTTGACATGAAGGATTTGAGAAAGGCACAAAGAATATTAGGTATGGAGATAAGCAGAGATAGGAAGTAGAGAGAGTTAAGGCTCACTCAGGTGCAGTACATCGAGAAGGTCCTCACTCAATTTGGTATGGAGAAAGCCAAACCGGTTGGCACTCCATTAGGCTCTCATTTTAAGTTGTCAAAAGACTTATCTCCTTTAACGGAAGAAGACAAAAGGTATATGATCGATATACCTTATTCTAGTGTTGTTGGTAATCATATGTATGCGATAGTGAGCACAAGACCAAATTTGGCCCATGTAGTGGGTGTTGTGAGTCAATATATGTATAACCTAGGAAAAGAGCATTGACAAGCAGTGAAGTGGATTCTTAGATATTTTCGAGGCACTTCTTCGGTGGGCTTGTTATATGGTGGAGTGGATGGTGACATCTCTCTTAGAGGATACTGTGATTCTGATTATGCTGGGGATAGAGATGCTAGGACGTTAGTGTCGGGCTATGTTTTTACACTTGTCATAGGCTCAATTTCATGGAGATCAAAGCTCAATCTATTGTAGCTTTATCGACTACCAAAGCAGAGTTGATATCGATTATGGAAGCAATAAATGAGGGATTATACTTACTTTAGTTGTTGGATGATCTTTCAGTGTGCAGTGGACAGTAGAGCTATTTTCAGACAGTCAGAGTGCGATTCATCTTGTAGAGAATCGAGCTTATAGTTCACGGATGAAGCACATTGATGTTAAAGGTTTCTTTCTTATGCTTAAGGAAGAACAAAGAAAGATCAAATTGTTGAAGGTGAGTACTTTGGATAATCCTTTAGATATGATGACAAAGTCACTTCCAAAGGACAAGTTTGAGCATTGCTCAAACTTGATCAGTTTGATTACACTTACTTGAGCACCATGGGGCGCTAGACCCAACAACCTCTGTGTTGATTGTTTGATGATGAGACATGCATATATGAATCGAGGTGGAGTGTTGAAATTGTGCGATTCAAACATGTACATACCAAATTAGAGAAGTCATGAAACCCTAGGTCGATGAGGAGGAGGAAGCAACATCGTCCGGTGGTGTGCTATGGCTTGTAGGCAAACTAGGAATTTTGTTCGGCAGTGGAGGTGCCGGACCAAAAATCTAGTCTGATGATGATCTTATTCTGAAGCGGTGATGTGCAGAATGCCGAACAAGAAATCTCATCCGGTAATGGTTGGCTCGGTAGCTGATGTGGAGAAGAGATGGTTGTTTGATGAAGTAGTAATCTCATTCGATAGTCATAGTGATACCGTACCAAATATTTGGTTCGGTGGAGGAGTGGATCTTGTTCAGTGATGAAAGTATTTCTTAGCATAGGGAAGTATGGTTGCCAGTCTAGATTTTTGGTTCAGTAGAAATACCGAACCAAAGTGTTGCTACTCTAAATTTTTGGTTCGGGTGTGCTTTGCCCATCTAGATGCCAAGTACTGATGCCGAACCAAATGATTTCCGAACTAATCTTTACCGGACCAGATGATTGCCGAACTAATCTTTACACAACCAGATCTCAGAGTTTTATATGTTGCAACTCTCCTGCTTACTTTCTCGTTCTATAAATATCGTAGCTTCTACACTTTAATGGTGGAAAATTTAGAGAGCAAATACTCTGCCATTTTTTGTGCTCTGTTTTGTAACTCTTCAATTGAGTGATAGATTAGGGAGAATCTCAACGTATGTTTTAACTCTCTAATCTTGAGTGGCTTGTGATCTATTGTACTTGCTGAATAAAAGAAGTTGTTGGGTCTCCATGGACGTAGGATATTCATATCTGAACCACGTTTAATCTTTTGTGTCTCTTATTTCTGCTATTGTGTGTATGAGATTGCATAATTGATTTTTAAGTTGCACTGATATCTAAATAGACAATACTAGATCCTGATTAAATAATTCGCTTACGCTCAAATTAAAATAAATTTCACTACAATTTGAGTACCAGATTCAAAACAAAAAATATAGTAAAATAATTACCTTTACCTAAAAGAAAAATGATATCTCTATTTACAACTGTTGGAAATGCACCGACCCATAACGGGGTAATTAGGTAAATTTAAAAAAAGGTATCTTTTTTGTTCTTCATTAGGCCTACGAAGTCTAAATTCATTAAGATCTTATCTAAATTTGTTTTAAATGAAATCAATATTTTATGTAATTTTAAAATTAAAGTTTTATTTATTGTTATATAATATTGTATTATATAATATGTATCATATACACATATGTGTACGTGCACGTGCAATATAATATGGTGTATAGGTTTTAACATGCCCGTATATAGATGCTGTTATTTACACCGCCACAGATATGCTAGCCCTCGTCATATTTAAGTGCTGTCAATTTATTATGTATATGTAAAATATGTATGTATATATACAATATCATATGTCATAAATATTAGTTGTAAAGTATAAAATATTATAAAATATTATTTTTATGGGCATTTTCACCCACAAAAAACGATGCATCGAAGAGCTTGGGAATGGCCGAGCACAAAGTAGGAGGCAAGACAAAGGAGGAAGCTCTAAGGAAAAACGAAGTATAGGCTGCCCCTCCTCTATTCGGTGGCCCAAGTATTTTCTGTTCGATACCCTAAGCACCTAACATGATCTTCTGTTTGGTGCTTGGGTGCCCATCTAACAAAATAGCCAATGATCCCACCGGATCTAGTGGAAGGAGCATATCCGAACCAAGCGAAATGCCTTAATGATACACCGAGCCAAGCCTATAAAGAGCCCACCAAATTAATAGGAGTCGAACCTAATTTGAAAAGCATACGAACTTGGCCAACAACTGTCCACATTCATTCTAGCTGAACCAACACCCTCTGAACCAAGCTCTTAGCCCAACCGAGCAGTGTATATATGGAAGGAACTCTGCATATATTTAGAAATAATCAAGCATATTCCAAATTCTTGGGAATATTCCCTCTAAACAAGATATACAAGAAAACATCCTAATCAATGACACCACATCCTTATCCTTATAAATATTCAAGTATTTAACATTCAAACAATACCCTTTGAGATCTACATGACTCTGAGCTATAGAATCAATTGCACGAACATCCGGATTGCCATTTTCTATTATAAATCATTGTATTCTTCATCAATTGCTTGAAATATTAGAAATATAAAAGAAATGAATAAAAAAAGTAGATGTAGGACCATTATGGTTGAGCCACTATAAAACATGGTGTCTTTTACTTTACCTACTTTTTATTCTTTATTCAGTCCACTACAATAAATCAGTTGGAGGTGTTTGTCCACTTTTTGTGCAAATAAGTACATATTTGTATGTATACATTAAGTAAATATTATTTAATGTAATAAAATTAATTGTAAATATATCCATGTATTTTAAAACTATTTTAAATTCATTGTAATAAATTAATTTTAGTATTTATATATTTATACATACATATATACATATATATTTGAATTTTATATAATATATATAAGTTTTATTTTAATATATATATATATATATTTATTAATTAATTAATGTTTAGATGTTAATATATATGACACAAATAAATACATGCATGCATGCATGCAGGCATACATACATACATACATACATACACACACACATACATACATACATACATACATACATACATACATACATACATATATATATACAATAAAAAAGATTAATTTCTTTCAGCAATATAAGGCTATGTACAAAAGAAAATTCTTTAGATTTTCCTTACAGAGAATTATAAATAAAATAAAATTTTAATTTTAAAAATATGAAATGACTTTTAAAATTTTACACTTTACATTATAGTAATTAAATATATGTTACATAATTTTAAATGCATTTATTTCAAATACATATTAGTATATATAAATTTAATTTAATTAAGTAATGTATTTATAGATACATTAATTATTTTATTTAACATAATTTTAGATGTATAAATTAAATTTATTGTATTTCAAATAAAACATAATTTTTATTTAATTTATTGTATTTCAAATACATATTAGTATATATAAATTTAAAATGATTTTAAACGTATAAATATAGTATTTTAATTTAACAACTAGTAAGGACGAAGTATAAAAGCTAGCAAGCCCTTTAAAAAAGTAATGTATTTATACATCTATAAATTTGGATTTATTAAGATATATATATATATATAATATTTATTTATTACTTTCGAATACTACAAATATTTATATGTAAATATTTATGAAATAAAACATACATTATGTTTTATTCATTTTGTATACACTATCCATTTATCGAAAAAGTATATATATATATACACACTAAATTCTAAATTAAAAAATATATATCTATAAATCTGGCCGTGAGCCATATGACAATTTTTTATGCAAATATATATATATATATATACATATGCATATATATATATATATATATATCTACACACACACACACAGATATATATATATATATGACCATCGTATGGTGACAGCACTGACCAATACAGATTCGTGATATTGGATTCCTATTTAAAGCTATTAAATGTTCATTATGTGTGTATAAGAGGGCATGTTCGAATAAATTCTAATAATACCTCTTGGTTTTATGAGAGTTTACAAGGTTGTTTGAATCACAGTCCACAAGTTCAAAAGGTAACATATGCAAGTCTATAAGTCATAGGCAAATAGGCAAGTCCATAAGTCAATAGGCAATACTATCTAGTTATGTCCTTTATTCAAACATGAATATGTTGTAAATGTGTAGATATGCAATTATCTAATTGTTCAAGTCTATATATGCAAATGTCATATGTCATCTCCTTCTTCATTGGCCATTTTCCACTGCAATAGTTCTCAAGCTCTTGAAAGCGCATAGAAATTTCTAGTCCAAATGTAATTTATGCTAAGAGAGGGAAAGAAATTAGGGGCCCCTTTCCATGATGGGGTACATCTATATTTATAGTGGTTGAAAGGAGGTAGGCTTGCTCTAATTGGCGATGTGGGACTTTGACTACTATTTTTTTCTGTCATGGTGGTAACCTTTACATGGAGCTTGTGAATGACTGTGAAGGCCTTTGGAGCTTTATGAAGGAGAATACACTAAAACCCCTTGAACTTGACTCCGTGAATGGCTTTAATTCACTTTTCTTGCATGTCTTTCGACATGCTTTATCGTTGATGCTGGGTAACATCGATAATCATGAAATACGACCTTTATTAATGGTTTACAACATGCTTTTATGCAGTATCCTTCATGGACTTATGGCACGCGGCATCAATAAGGCATTGTGTGGATAATATTCGGCATGGATAAGTAGCGACATCATTAGTAATTCGACATGAATAAGGAGCGACATCAATAGCATTAAGTTCTCTTTCTCCATCCCGCCTTGATGCTATGCGACACGGTGGTGTGCAATATCCATAGAAGGTGGCATCGACGGAGAGCGGTTTTGATGGAATGCAACATGGAAGAGTAATGACATAGTTCAGGAGCAGTATTGTTTTCTTCAACATAATCTTATCGTCTTCGACGTTGGCTCAGCTCCATTCTTTCGGTATTGCTTATCTTTATACTTTTAATATCATCCGTTGGTGTGACCTCCATTTGCTATATGTCTTTGACATTGATGGGGACTTTGATGTCGACATTCATCCTTGACGTTATTTGCAAAATGCCCTTAATCCTTAAGAGAAGTGCGATTTCCTATTGTGACCTTCAATATAATAATACTCAGCCTTTCGACATTGCCTTTCTCTTTTTATGCCAATGATATGCGACATGTTATTTTTGACTTCTACATAACCTTCTTTGCTTATTCCCTTTTGAAATTATGTGGAACACAAAAGCATATATGGCATTATAATTAATGTAATATGTATACATACATACGTACATACGTACGTACATACATACATTTGTATAAGAGAACATACCTCTGCCTATTGTCTAGAAGATACACGTTGAAATGAAGAATCTGAACTCCTTGAATTTAATCTTGTATCCAGAAGTTGTAAGCTCTCGAACACATCTACCGTTGATGATCGAATCGACTTTTAATTTGATGTTTAAATTATTGAATGATTAGAGGGAGGGGCTAGAGATTTTTGGCCAGAAATATGATAGAGGAGGAGGCTCAAAAGATCAAGTAAAAAATGAGGGTTAAGGGGATTAAATAAAGGATATCCAAGAGAGTAAAAAGTGGATCTAGATCCATTTATTTCTCTTACAATTTCTTTCTTTCTTTTAATTCAAACACCTCTTTACCATGCCAAACATGTCCGGCTTCACCGTGCTCCACCAATTTCTAAAAATAACAAGCCCTCTATAGGCCTCAAAATCATTTCATGCATGAACCATATTCAATACATTTAAATCTAATTAAAACGCGTATCGATATCGTATATTGATTAGTGTATTTATAACTATTACATATACAAATATTTAATATTAATTAATAAACATCGAACAAAATTTTGTAAGTAACATTTCATAAACATTAATTTATAACCATTATAATTTAATTAAATTGGATGGGAATAATAATATTCACATTTCGGTTGTGTGACTCTTAGGTGTAAATTTGATCAGTAATTAATATCGAACAATTCGAATATTAACGTTCACACATCACTTAGCAGGTGGTGTGATATTATGGCTACATTTATCGCTTACTTGGCATCAGTAAAATATAATTTTACTTTATTAAACGTTACCCGGTAGTGACAATTATTTACACCAATTCTCTTCGTCAAAACTATATCACATTAGGATTTATGGAATTTGGTAGTGGTTAAAATTCCAATACCATCCACATTATATTTTATATTCCAAACCTATAACGACCCAGAATTTCTAATAAATTAAAATTTAATATTTAATTAATTTTAAATATTAATAAGTAAAATTTATAAGTCGAATAATTTATTTTTCGAATATTGGATTTAATTGAATAATTAAATCGATGATTTAATAATTGAAATTTCAGAAATAATTGTAAATAGAGTTTAATATGATTGAAAATGATTTGTAAAATTTTATTTAATCATACTGGAGTTATAGAAATGTTATAGAACTTTTAAAATTGAATTTAAAGTTAATTTGTGAAAATTGAATATTTTAATATTTAATTATCGACTGAAAAATAGCCAATTTTCGAACTGTCTCAGAATTTGACGAAACTAGTTCCATTGGATCCGTAATAGTTTGTATTTATCGGATTTCAATTTTCGTAGCAATCGGAGTTGTCGTTTGACCGTGGCAGCTCGAAACGCATCGAAATTGTTTTAATATTAATTTGGCGAGTTAAAATAGTCATTTTTCAAAAAGTCTCGGATTTTGATGAAACCAGTTTCATCGTATCCATAATGTCATATTATTGTAAGGTTTCAAATTTCAAGTCAATTGAATTTACCGTTTGTCCGGGGCAAGCGAAAACGCCTCAAAATCGATTTAAATCGGTTTAATTTAAATTGATCGTTTAATTTCATAACTCGCACAGACGATCGTATTAGCTTCTGAAACTTGTTCCATTGTGTCCAGAACGCGGGATTAACCCCAGAAACGTTGGTCACTGCACGTAAATCGGAGTTCGGAAAACCGGAATGAATAGTGTTCGTTTATTTTCTATAAATAGACCATTAATTCACAAAAAAAAATTAGCTAGGGTTTCAGTTCAATGGCCGGCCGCCTCTTATGCAATGAATGGCCAGAAACGCTCGATCTTCCTCCCTCATTTTCTCTCAATCCACCGATAATTAGAGGAAAGTGTCAACTACAAAGATGAAGAGTGTAACGAGGGCTTCACATCTATACGGTGGAGATGGGCTTTCGTCAACCAGAGACGAAGGATTTTTGCCCCGTTCCTCACGTTCGTGCACATATTACGAGATGGGATGATGGCCGAGCTTTGAACAGTGGTAGGCAGTGGTAGCTCATGTGATGCTCATTCTATTGGAGGTGGCTGATCGCTCTGGAAGTCGACGAGGAGGGTGTATAATTCAACCCTAGAACGGCGGCAATGGGTTTGATGTACGTGTTTTTACGAACGAAGGAAGAAGATGATAGCGTGCGGCCAGATTTTGTGGAAGCAAGAATGGACGGTAGTGATTGGTTTAGGGTTTTAAATTAAAATAAAAATTTGTAAATTTATATCGTGTAACTTTAAAATGACGTATCTTATTCATACGAGGTCGGATTGTGATGAAACTTTTTGCGTTGGGTTCGTATCGTCGAGCACTACGCGATGGAGTTGGATTGGAATTTATTTGAGCTAGCAAAAATTTCGGGTAAAATTAAACGCACGTTTAATTTTATTCGAAATAAAAACGCTACAAATTGCTATCAGAAAATCACGATGAGAACTTCTCACTCAATCGAACAGTTTCGATTTTAATTTTAAATAGTTTGATTTAAAATTGTTGATTGTATGCTTGGATGATAATTTTATCTGTTATTGACTGTAATAGACATTATACGCCGTTAGTAAGCGGAGGTTATGTATTAAAAACATATACCGCGAATATTTCACTACAAAGTGAAATTGGTATTATTATTGTACTTGGAGTTGATTTCCCGCATTATATAGCGGATGAGACCCTATTGCGCCGTATAATAACGGATAATATTTTATAAATCCTATATACCGCGATATTCCGTACTGGAGCGGAATTGGTATTGTGCTAATATCTGTGGATGCAGGGAAACAGGTTGGAGGGATCCAACTAGATTCCTCAACTGTAGTGATTTATTTATAGATATGGTTGTATATTCTATCATCATATTGTTATATGATGTTTGTTGCTGTGATTGATTATTTGGTGCTGTTGCATCATTGGATTCATTTTTAAAAGTTTAAAAATAACGATTTTTGATTTTAAAAGAGATTTTTAAAGTGATTTTTGAAAGTATACGTTTTATTAAATTTTTGAATTGATTTATTTTAAATAAATTAATGTTATAATTTTAATGTTATAAAATTCTGATTTTTGTGAAATATGACCGAAAAGTAATTTTTTCTGAAATAAATAGTTGATTAATTTATAAAACGGTTTTAATTGTGATTTTTGAATAATTATAAAGGATTTATATAAAATATTTTTAAAATTGATATTTATAAATTAAAAATAAATGAATTATAAAACGAGTTTTTATAAGTGTTAAAATGAAGTATAAATCGATTTCATAAGCGAATAAAAATTTCCAGATTTATAATTGTGAAGTTATAAAATGAATCGATGTTGTAAAATAAAAGAGTTATAAGTAATTTACTTATAAATTAAATTTTCAATATAAAACCGAGTTATAAATAGAATGGGTTAATAAAGTGATTTTATAAATTGAAGTCTTTATAAATAGAAATGGAATTTATAAAATGTTGTTTATAAATTCGAAAACGACTTATTTTGATAAGTAAATTTTTATAGCTTGTTAAATGAAGTATATTAACGATTTTTGACAATGTATATATTATTAAATAAAATGGATATGTTTGGAAAGTGATATTTTAAAAATGAAGTTAATTGTTTTAAAGATATTTTAAAATGCATTGAATATCGAAACCATAGATTTCAACATTTATTGTTGAAATAGACGTTTTTGAGAAATAAGGAAATGGTGGACTATAACACTGTTGTTATAGTAAATGATTTCTGAAAGGAATATTTTATATAGTATTGGGATTTATATATATCTATCTAAATTTTGAATCCCTATACTAGTGATTTTGGGTCGTCGTAACGATGTTTTACGTAACATTCGTTTTGACTCAAATAAAATGTGTTTAAAAGAACGTTTTCCGTAAAGAATGAAAAATATACTTAATTATGATTTAAGTATATTGAATATTTTCAAACGTTGAAAATAACTAGATTTGTGAATTACTTATTTTTCAATAAGTATGGAAATGTTATTTTCAATATGAAATGAATCGTTTTTGAGAATTTATCTTTGTAAAGATAAATTTAAAGTGAATATTTAAAGTCAATTGAAAAATCGTATATCAGTAGATATTTTGAAATATAAATTCACTATGGAATTTATAAACGGAAAAGGAAATTTGTTTAAAAATAAGCATTGATTTATTTTTGAAGTATGAAATTATATATCTTGTAAAGATATTTTTGGAGAATAAATTATTTGAAAAATTATTTGAAATCTGATGATGCTGTGCAGACCTATTGATAGTTAAATAACCGACTATAAAAAATTACCTTGAATGGGTATTGGTTGTGATTGATTGAAATTGAATGCTACACTTATTTTTGAATAAGCGCTCACTATTCGGGTTAGCCGGGAAAGGACTGTCGGGTTGTATAACCCATTCCGAATATGTGATGCGTCGAAATGGATTGCATTTGATGACCAATGTTGAAGACCGGATATTTTTGAAAACGGAAGGATTACCGTCGAGTTACTCTGCATCGGCTGATCTCCGATATAGAGGTTTTATCACCCTTAGTGACGGGAAGTCCGAACATGATTAGTGAATATCTGGATTGCAAGGACTTCTTTGAAGTGCCTTCGGTTCTGTTCGAGCCCGGAATAGACTTGTATGGATTGTATATCTGACATTACAAATTGAGATGTAAAGCTGATTTCTTTCAAATATATTTCTATTAGTGGCGGAGAATTTATTCTCTTAGCTTAACACCCTTCTCTGAGACGTACGAGCTCAGAGGTTATATAGTTGAAAGTCATTAGTGATATACTCCCAATTTGGTAGTGTGATATGCTGAGTGTTGCTGTGAAATGATCATTGTTTGATCATTTGTGATAGGATCATTTGTTTGATCATTTATCTTTGTGATCATTACTTTGATCATTTGTGACCCAAAGCATGGCTTTGTATCAAAGCATGGCTTTGTGGACGAGACTTCGTCGGACCTCACACCCCGAAATGGTCAAAACAGGAAGGATGCAGCAAGGTTCTAGGGAGTAGCGCCCCTTAGTGTATGTCATTCCTTCTGGATAAAGGTGGTATCATGGTATGGAGCCCAGATATTTAACCTATGTTGTTGCTGCAAAATTTATTACTTATGGTTGTTGGAATCGAGGATCCTCGGGAAGATCGGTTACGATCGGGGGATGACATATGCACGTCAGTAGTTACCTATTTTTGCAGAGGTAACCCGGCTTTGTGTTGGCAGAGATCCGGTTAGGTTCTCGGGTCGTCTTTCTAGAGGCGTACTCATGTGGCAATGGGAAGTTCCTTGGCCTGACCATTTGTTGGAAATCCAAAGAAACAATATGATCTTGTACGGTTTTAGTTGTAGAACCTATCATTCACTTATGGTGGCTCCCCACTGTTTGGATGGTAGCTATAGTAGGCATAAGAGCGGAATGCCTATGCTGGCTAAGATTTATATTGTACTTTTGAAATGTTTTCTACACTATGCACTAGTAATAATATCAAACGATTCTTTTTAATGCGTATCAAGCATCTTTGACTATCATAAGGAGAAATCTCCTTCGATTCTGCGTTTGCATTGTGTGTGTGTGTGGGAGGCCTTATGGTAGTCTCATTTTCCAAAAGCATTGCGAAATTACTTTAAAAATATACTGTTATTTGTTTTTTTTAAAGATATACTGTTTTAAGTTCTTACACCAGTCCCATGACTGACCTGGAGTTTATTGTTCCCTTCCTAAACTCTGGGTGCCCACCAATTTATACACGGGCAGCCTAGAAACAGGTTATCAGGTTATTCTGGATTTGGAGTGCTATGAAGCTCAGGAGGCGAGCTGCATATCGAGACGTACCACTTGTATGTGATATTATCTTTTCCGTTGTGTATTCTGTTTATAAGGACAAGTTTATATAACTGTCCATTGTTGAGCTGTGTTGTATATTGTTGTTGTAAACTCTGATGATGATGTAATGTATAAAATTATACAGCTCTTTGTTTTAAATGATATTCATTTATCTATTATATGTTGTTCCGCTGCGATTGTGAGATTCTGATATTGTTCTGTTGTTTCTGTCTCTGTTGCTTCTGTTTATTCTTCTTTTCTTTTTTTCTTCTTCTTTCTTCTTCCGTCTTTTTCTTCTACCTCTTCTTTCTTAAAACCATAACATTTGGTTTTTCCGGCCTTCGACTGTGTGGCATTCGATACAGTAGACGTATGGATGTCGAATTTTCAAAAGTCGAAAATTCTCGGACGTTACATTTGGTATCAGAGCACATGGTTAAGCGACAACCCTACTCTGTTGGGTGTTACTCATTAGAGATAGAGTCAGCAGTACTCTAGAATGAGTTGAGTGTAATAATAGATATGAGCGCGTATTTGTTAGTGAATATAAATTGTTTTATATTGTGATGATTGATTTATTGAGTGGCATATGAACCTTCATCGGCACAGTCTGCAAAACTGAATCGAAGGGGTTTCTAAACAGTTGAATAGAACAATTCGACACAATATCGTTTTAAATTTGGGTAAATGAAATAATTTTACCTCGATTATATTTTGTATATAAAGGAAATAATTTTTCAAAAATTATTAAAGAAGTATATATAAAATTGATTGTTTGATTGTTTGAAAATATAATTATATAAGTCAATCGAAGTTGTTTGAAATAATCCAAGTAAAAATAACAATTGAAAAAGAATAAATCGTATAAGAAAATGAATTATAATGTGTGAAGTTATAATTAAAATGATATACCATTGTAAAATAATTTTATATATAAGAAGTGAAATTATATAAGTAAAGGATTTGTAAATGTGATTTATAATCTAAAATAAAAATGTTTGGAAAATTTGGATTTGATTTTGGAAATTCAAAAGATAATTTGGATTGATTTCAAAAATGGTTTTGAAAGGTTGAAAAGACTCCAGAATCCTATTTTTAAATATTTATGGGAATGATAAATGAGTTGGTAACTTATATAATTTGAATTTTGATTGAATAAATTTAACTTAAGGAATTTTAAGTTGAATTAAAGTAAGTATAAGTGAATCAATAAAAAAATCCAAGTGCTAATTGTTGAATATAAGTTGTATAACTTATAAAATGAGAAGATGTAAGTAAAACAGATTGTTAGAAATGGTTAAACAATTTAGTTAAGCGAAAATAAAATTTAAATGGAATATAACTTAAGTGATAAAGTTGATTTTGGCATCGAAGTAAAATAATCAAATGAATTAAATGAATGTGAACTTGAGTTATATAAAGAATTCAACTTTATTTGTTAAATAAATTAGCAATTGAATTAATGAATGAATGAATTGAATATTAATCAATTGAATGTAAATGAATTTAAATGGAATGATGAATATAAGAGTTAATTCATTAAAGCTAATTGAATAAATTGGAATTGAATGGAAGCCAATTTAATGTCAAACCAATTGGAATTAAATGTGTTGAACCGAATTGAATGTAAATTAAATAATCTGGTTGTGTTGAATAAACATTGGTTGTTACTTGCTTGTTGGTTGCTTGTATATAAAATTCATTAAGTGTTAACGAAATTAAATTAGTGAATTGAAAGCTATGTAAGTAGATTCAAATTGAAAATGAAGTAAATGAATTTGAATAAAATTGAATTTGATTTGGATTGAAACTGAACTAATATGAATGAATGTTAGTAAAATTCCAATATTAATGAATCAAATGTGATTAAAATGAAAACCAATTCAATGAATATTAATGAGAATATGAATGAATATTGATTTGGTTATGGATGTGTTGGATGATTGTTGGATTATAAATTGTTGATGGTTGCATTTGTTGTTTTGTTGCATTTGCTATGTTGGCATATGTAGTTGTTATGTTGCTATATGATGTATATTGATATTATTTTCATATCTACATGTTCTCATATGTTTGATTGAGTGTTTAGTAGGTGCGGATGGCGTTTGCTTCGCATTTGGAGCTCGCTTTCGCGCTATAATAGCCGTATATGCTCGCTAATAATAAATAAGGTACATATCTCGGATTAAATATCGTACTTTTACACTTTTTTCCCTACGGGATGCCTCATCACTTGATGAGATGTATATTTGTGATATATATACTGTCATTTTTTTTTGGATCGAGCCGTGCAAAGGAGGCTATGGCGAAATTTTTTGAAAATTTAAGGCGTTAGAATATTTTTGAGTAATTTGAAATTTTTTGAAAACTAAGTATGATTTGAATACCTAGTAAAGATATTGTAGGAAGTTTAACTATGAATTTTGGAAAAGTTAAACACTTAAGTGGATTGTAAAATCTAGTTTGGATGAATCATTTTGAAAAGTTAATGGATTTTGTAAATCTTTCTTACTTTGTAATTTCGAGGACGAAATTCTTTTAAGGGGGGAGATTGTAACGACCCAGAATTTCTGATAAATTAAAAGTTAATATTTAATTAATTTTAAATATTAATAAGTGAAATTTATAAGTTGAATAATTTATTTTTCGAATATTGGATTTAATTGAATAATTAAATCGATGATTTAATAATTGAAATTTTAGAAATAATTGTAAATCGAGTTTAATATGATTGAAAATGATTTGTAAAATTTTATTTAATCATACTGGAGTTATAGAAATGTTATAGAACTTTTAAAATTGAATTTAAAGTTAATTTGTGAAAATTGAATATTTCAATATTTAATTATCGACTGAAAAATAGCCAATTTTTGAACTGTCTCAGAATTTGACGAAACTAGTCCATTAGATCCGTAATAGTTTGTTATTATCGGATTTCAATTTTCGTAGCAATCGGAGTTGTCGTTTGACCGTGGCAGCTCGAAACGCATCGAAATTGTTTTAATATTAATTTGGCGAGTTAAAATAGTCATTTTTCAAAAAGTCTCGAATTTCGACGAAACCAATTTCATCGGATCCATAATGTCATATTATTGTAAGGTGTCAAATTTCAAGTCAATTGAATTTACCGTTTGTCCGGGGCAAGCGAAAACGCATCGAAATCGATTTAAATCGGTTTAATTTAAATTGATCGTTTAATTTCATAACTCGCACAGACGATCGTATTAGCTTCCGAAACTTGTTCCATTGTGTCCAGAACGTGGGATAAACCCCAGAAACGTTGGTCACTGCACGTAAATCGGAGTTCGGAAAACCAGAATGAATAGTGTTCGTTTATTTTCTATAAATAGACCATTAATTCACAAAAAAAAATTAGCTAGGGTTTCAATTCAATGGCCGGCCGCCTCTTATGCAATGAATGGCCAGAAATGCTCGATCTTCCTCCCTCATTTTCTCTCAATCCACCGATAATTAGAGGAAAGTGTCAACTACAAAGATGAAGAGTGTAACGAGGGCTTCACATCTATACGGTGGAGATGGGCTTTCGTCAACCAGAGACGAAGGATTTTTGCCACGTTCCCCTTACGTTCGTGCACGTATTGCGAGATGGGATGATGGCCGAGCTTCGAACGGTGGTAGGCGGTGGTAGCTCATGTGATGCTCGTTCTATTGGAGGTGGCTGATCGCTCTGGAAGTCGACGAGGAGGGTGTATAATTCAACCCCAGAACGACGGCAATGGGTTTGATGTACGTGTTTTTACGAACGAAGGAAGAAGATGATAGCGTGCGGCCAGATTTTGTGGAAGCAAGAATGGACGGTAGTGATTGGTTTAGGGTTTTAAATTAAAATAAAAATTTGTAAATTTATATCGTGTAACTTTAAAATGACGTATATTGTTCATACGAGGTCAGATTGTGACGAAACTTTTTGCGTTGGGTTCGTATCGTCGAGCACTACGCGATGGAGCTGGATTGGAATTTATTTGAGCTAGCGAAAATTTCGGGTAAAATTAAATGCACGTTTAATTTTATTCGAAATAAAAACGCTACAAATTGCTATCAGAAAATCACGATGAGAACTTCTCACTCAATCGAACAATTTCGATTTTAATTTTAAATAGTTAGATTTAAAATTGTATGCTTGGATGATAATTTTATCTGTTATTGACTGTAATAGACATTATACGCCGTTAGTAACCAGAGGTTATGTATTAAAAACATATACCGCGAATATTTCACTGCAAAGTGAAATTGGTATTATTATTGTACTTGGAGTTGATTTCCCGCATTATATAGCGGATGAGACCCTATTGCGCCGTATAATAACGGATAATATTTTATAAATTCTATATACCGCGATATTCCGTACTGGAGCGGAATTGGTATTGTGCTAACATCTGTGGATGCAGGGAAACAGGTTGGAGGGATCCAACTGGATTCCTCAACTGTAGTGATTTATTTACAGATATGGTTGTATATTCTGTCATCATATTGTTATATGATGTTTGTTGCTGTGATTGATTATTTGGTGCTGTTGCATCATTGGATTCATTTTTAAAAGTTTAAAAATAACGATTTTTGATTTTAAAAGAGATTTTTAAAGTGATTTTTGAAAGTATACGTTTTATTAAATTTTTGAATTGATTTATTTTAAATAAATAAATGTTATAATTTTAATGTTATAAAATTCTGATTTTTGTGAAATATGACCGAAAAGTGATTTCTTTTGAAATAAATAGTTGATTAATTTATAAAACGGTTTTAATTGTGTTTTTTGAATAATTATAAACGATTTATATAAAAGATTTTTAAAATTGATATTTATAAATTAAAAATAAATGAATTATAAAACGAGTTTTTATAAGTGTTAAAATGAAGTATAAATCGATTTCAAAAGCGAATAAAAATTCCCAGATATAAAATTGTGAAGTTATAAAATGAATCGATGTTGTAAAATAAAAGAGTTATAAGTAATTTACTTATAAATTAAATTTTCAATATAAAACCGAGTTATAAATAGAATGGGTTAATAAAGTGATTTTTATAAATTGAAGTCTTTATAAATAGAAATGGAATTTATAAAACGTTGTTTAAAAATTCGAAAACGACTTATTTTGATAAGTAAATTTTTATAGCTTGTTAAATGAAGTATATTAACGATTTTTGACAATGTATATATTATTAAATAAAATGGATATGTTTAGGAAAGTGATATTTTAAAAACGAAGTTAATTGTTTTAAAGATATTTTAAAATGCATTGAATATCGAAACCATAGATTTCAACATTTATTGTTGAAATAGACGTTTTCGAGAAATAAGGAAATGGTAGACTATAACACTATTGTTATAGTAAATGATTTTCGAAAGGAAATATTTTATATAGTATTGGGATTTATATATATCTATCTAAATTTTGAATCTCTATACTAGTGATTTTGGGTCGTCGTAACGATGTTTTACGTAACATTCGTTTTGACTCAAATAAAATGCGTTTAAAAGAACGTTTTCCGTAAAGAATGAAAAATATACTTAATTATGATTTAAGTATATTGAATATTTTCAAATGTTGAAAATAACTAGATTTGTGAATTACTTATTTTTCAATAAGTATGGACATGTTTTTTTCAATATGAAATGAATCGTTTGTGAGAATTTATCTTTGTAAAGATAAATTTAAAGTAAATATTTAAAATCGATTGAAAAATTGTATATCACTAGATATTTTGAAATATAAATTCACTATGGAATTTATAAACGGAAAAGGAAATTTTTTTTAAAATAAACATTGATTTATTTTTTAAGTATGAAATTATATATCTTGTAAAGATATTTTCCAAGAATAAATAATTTGGAAAATTATTTGAAATCTGATGATGTTGTGCAGACCTATTGATAGTTAAATAACCGACTATCAAAAATTACCTTGAATGGGTATTGGTTGTGATTGATTGAAATTGAATGCTACACTTATTTTTGAATAAGCGCTCACTATTCCGGTTAGCCGGGAAAGGACCGTCGGGTCGTATAACCCATTCCGAATATGTGATACGTCGAAATGGATTGCATTTGATGACCGGTGTTGAAGACCGGATATTTTTGAAAATGGAAGGATTACCGTCAAGTTACTCTGCATCGGCTGATCTTCGATATAGAGATTTTATCACCCTTAGTGACGGGAAGTCCGAACGTGATTAGTGAATATCTGGATTGCAAGGACTTCTTTGAAGTGCCTTCGATTCTGTTCGAGCCCGTAACAGACTTGTATGGATTGTATATCTGACATTACAAATTGAGATGTAAAGCTGATTTCTTTCAAATATATTTCTGTTGGTGGCGGAGAATTTATTCTCTTAGCTTAACACCCATCTCTGAGACGTACGAGCTCAGAGGTTTTATAGTTGAAAGTCATTAGTGATATACTCCCAATTTGGTAGTGTGATATGCTGAGTGTTGCTGTGAAATGATCATTGTTTGATCATTTGTGATAGGATCATTTGTTTGATCATTTATCTTTGTGATCATTACTTTGATCATTTGTGACCTAAAGCATGGCTTTGTATCAAAGCGTGGCTTTATGGACGAGACTTCGTCGGACCTCACACCCCGAAATGGTCAAAACAGGAAGGATGCAGCAAGGTTCTAGGGAGTAGCACCCCTTAGTGTATGTCATTCCTTCTGGATAGAGGTGGTATCATGGTATGGAGCCCAGATATTTAACCTATGTTGTTGCTGCAAAATATATTACTTGTGGTTGTTGGAATCGAGGATCCTTGGGAAGATCGGTTACGATCGTGGGATGACATATGCGCGTCAGTAGTTACCTATTTTTGTAGAGGTAACCCGGCCTTGTGTTGGCAGAGATCCGGTTAGGCTCTCGGGTCGCCTTTCCAGAGGTGTACTCATGTGGCAATGGGAAGTTCCTTGTCCTGACCATTTGTTGGAAATCCAAAGAAACAATACGATCTTGTACGGTTTAGTTGTAGAACCTATCATTCACTTATGGTGGCGCCCCACTGTTTGGATGGTAGCTATAGTAGGCATAAGAGCGGAATGCCTATGCTGGCTAAGATTTATATTGTACTTTCGAAATGTTTTCTACACTATGCACTAGTAATAATATCAAACGATTCTTTTTAATGCGTATCAAGCATCTTTGACTATCATAAGGAGAAATCTCCTCCGATTCTGCGTTTGCATTGTGTGTGTGTGTGCGGGAGGCCTTATGGTAGTCTCATTTTCCAAAAGCATTGCGAAATTACTTTAAAAATATACTGTTATTTGTTTTTTTAAAGATATACTATTTTAAGTTCTCACACCAGTCCCATGACTGACCTGGAGTTTATTGTTCCCTTCCTAAACTCTGGGTGCCCACCAATTTATACACAGGCAGCCTAGAAACAGGTTATCAGGTTATTCTGGATTTGGAGTGCTATGAAGCTCAGGAGGCGAGCTGCATATCGAGACGTACCACTTGTATGTGATATTATCTTTTCCGCTGTGTATTCTGTTTGTAAGGACAAGTTTATATAACTGTCCATTGTTGAGCTATGTTGTATATTGTTGTTCTAAACTCTGATGATGATGTAATGTATAAAATTATACAGCTCTTTGTTTTAAATGATATTCATTTATCTATTATATGTTGTTCCGCTGCGATTGAGAGATTCTGATATTGTTCTGTTGTTTCTGTCTCTGTTGCTTCTGTTTATTCTTCTTTTCTTTTTTTCTTCTTCTTTCTTCTTCCGTCTTTTTCTTCTACCTCTTCTTTCTTAAAACCATAACATTTGGGTTTTTCGGCCTTCGACTGTGTGGCGTTCGATATAGTGGACGTATGGATGTCGAATTTTTGAAAATCGAAAATTCTCGGACTTTACAAAACACAAAGTTCTTGGTTCAATAATAACAATTATTATTAACTATACTATTCTGGGCTGAGACTTTGCCTTTGAGTTGACTTCAGCTGACCATGATACTAACCTCATATAACCGAGGAGATAAATCCTCTCTTGAATAGTGTTTCACTTCCATTGCTTCCACACATCCTGTAACAACCCGCCTTTCATTCCACAGAAAGATGTATCATCAATAAAAAAGAAATAGGTAGAAAAAGAATAGATAGAAGAAAGAACTAAACAATATCAGAATCTCAAGAACTAAACAATATTAGAATCTCACAGCGGAAACAAAACAAAATATAATATTACATAACTATTACATATTCTTTACAATTAGACTTACACAGTTACACAATATCATCACATTAGACGGTTATAAAGACCTGTCTATCCATTACATTTCAAAATACAACAGTCAAAAGACACTACTCAGTGGAATAGATAGAAATATAGCTATATCAAGACTCCTACTCCAAGCTTTCCAAAATTCATCAAGCCAAACATGATCACTTGGCTACTCATAAAAATTTGAGTACCCAAGAGTTTAAGAAAAACAAAGTAAACTCTGGGTCAGACATGGCTCGGGTGTGAGTAAACGGTTAAGTTGTTTAACTTGAAAAACCTTTGAAAATAAAAGGTATCTCGTAAGACTCTACGCAAATAAACACGGACAAGTTTTTCCCTTAGGATAACCATAACATTTGATAGGAAATCCAGTTATATCATAATAATGTCTAGGGTTTTCAAATAAATATATTCACATAGCCGAAATTGTTACATTCATTAAATTCCAGCATACTAGCCACAAAGTGGGTTATACAATCAAAACCGTAAAGGGCACGTAGGGAAAATGGATTCTATACAATGGCAGGGCTACTGGGGTACCGCCCGTCACAGTACATGGCCTAGATCACCGTACCGAGGATCCACCCCGATCCCCTACATCAAAAAGCCGGAGCTACCCCTTACTGGATAGTCCGAATAAGACAACCCTAAAGTTATGGCCAAAAAACCACCACATAGCCAAATAAAAAAGGACCTTTAGACAGGTGAAAAACTTATCCTACTTGGGTGCTACCCACTTAGCCTTGCGTGCACCTCCCCTGTTTTAGCCATTCTCGGTTGATAAGGCTTGAGACTACGATTACTTTTATAGAACACATCTTAGAATGCTCATCGTCCTCCATTGACGATGATCTAATAACATTCATCCATACAAGTTCATTCCGGGTTCGAACGAAACCGAAGGCATTATCTCGTTACACTCATTTTGGAATCACCCTTAGAGTTAACGACAATCGCCCTTGCAGTTTGAAACTCCATCTCGATCTTCACGTTGAGATTTCACGACCTATTGTTTAACTCGGATCGATGTGGTTTTTAGTTAATCAAATCTGATTTCCGATCCCGATCTCATCGAAAGCCAAACGTTTCTTAAAGGTCAAGTTGTTTAAGGTTAAGCAATTCAATTCAATACTTTGAATTCACTCAGCATTTATCATAGATAAATAACACATATCTATTATAGCTATATCCAAGCATATCACATCACATAATATCATAGATTATCATACTATAGATATCAATCAATCCAGACATTCAATTCAAATAATCATCCACAAACAGGAATTATTAATCCATATTATAATTAATTTAATTAAATTAAATTTAATTAATTACTTAATAATTAATCACATATCCCTGCTTAATCAATCATTAGTTAATTACAACCCATTTAATTAATTAATCATTCCTTAATTACCTTATAAATCAATTAATTAATCTTTAATTACAGATTAATTAACTTTTAATTATCAATTAATTAATCCTTAATCAATAATTAATTAACCTTAATTATTAATTAATAAAACTTAATTACAAATTAATTAATCCTTAATTACCAGTTAATTAATCTCTAATTACTTAATTAGTTAATGCTTAATTACAACTTAATTACTTAATTAATTAATCTCTAATCATTAATTAATAATCTCTAATTATCTAATTAATAATCCTTAATTACAAATTAATTAACCTCTAATTAATTAACTTATAACCCTTAATTATTAATTTATTAATAATTAATTAATTAAACTAATTAATTACTCTTTAATTACTTTATTAATTTAATTAATCACTAAATCATTAAAACCTTAATTTACCTTAAGGTAAATCGTTATCTTTATTAATGACTTAATTATCATCGACATATGCATTTAAAACATTATACTTTTAATTAACTATTTAATTTCATTTCTAAATTAAGTGTTTAAAATAACTTACAAAATTTAACTTAAAAAATTCAAGTTAAACACTTTGCATAACTTTCTCAAATCAATCATTTAAAAGCATTTATTTTATAAAGAATAGATTTTTAAAACAAGATTCATTTAAAATTTAAAACTTACTTTTTTAAAAACTTGTTAATCTTACTTTGGGTCCAACCCGAAAATCACTCGAGCCGTGCCCTGAGTTTTCTTCTTTCTTCTTTTTTTAAAATCTTAGTTTAAAAATTAAAGTTTAAAACCTGGAAAGATGTTTAACACTCGCGAGCCTACACGAGTCTAACCCGAGGCATCACCTTCATATCTCCGAGTCACACTCGAGTATCCCTTCGAGACAAATCCTTTGCCCAAAAACAGGCACATAACCTTCGTCGTGCACATGCACCAGCGACCGAGGTGACTCCGACCACCGCCCACACTTCTAACATATCGATGATCACCTCAAAGTACGATCACGTCCACCAAATCTCTATCACAAGCCCAAAATCAGGATCCAGTTATTCTGGGCAAATCTAGAACCAACCATCGCCTGAAAACTCCCTCGAATCCATGACGACCACCAAAACTCTTGGAACTATGGCCGCACACTTGCTGGCCTTCCACGCTTCCATTTCCCCAAGTCTGGTGAAACTTGATCCACCAGAGACGCCACAGTGACCCAAACTTCAACCTTGACTTAACTTTGGGCTAAAACCCTACTCCATCCAATTTCGACGCCACAGCGGGTAAGAAAACCACCAACCAATTTTGTCGAGCTCGCCTTCACCCTGACCTCCTCCAGCAAAGTTCCCGACCACCCTGAGACCTTCGGCCACCAGAAAAACCTCAAAGTCCACTTTCTGGTCAACACCGAATTACATACTCGAATCCAATCTAAAAATTGTGATTCATCTTTTAAAATTCATAATTTTAGATAATTAAACAGATTATAAACCTGGAACCATGAATTATTCAAGTCGAGGATTTGATAAGTTTACAATTTCCACTATTTTTATAAATTTCCAGATAATTTTCAACTTAGCATGCTTTAATATATTTTTAATACTTAGTTTATGTAAAAAACATATTTTGTTCAAATTCCACAGCCTATAGGAGAATGTTTGAAGAGAACCTGATATTTGATCAAGATTTTAGTCTGTTAGTTATAAAACAGAGATATGCACATGGTTACAGACATGCACACTTATAAATCTACATATTTATAACATGCAAACTAAAATTACACACATGTAAACAATTATCACATCACCTATTTACTAAATACATCACAAACAACAATTTAAAACAGAATTTAGTTGTTTACTCACCTGTTAATGATGAGCAAATAAGGTTTGAAGCAGTTTTGAAATTTTGAAAACTTTAGTTTCTTTTGATCTCTGAAAGCTTGTTACCAAAGACTTGTTACTAGAAATCTTTTGTTGTTGAGATGATTTACTTGAAATTTGAAATCTAGTTATTGGAAAATGCTTAGTTGTTGAGAAGATTTAAGCTTTGAAAACAGAGATGATCTTGCTTTTCAATCTGAGAAGATTGTTTGATATTTTCTGGTTTGAGTTGTAATATTTTACAGGCTTTTGTTTTGGTTTGAAACGTTTTACAGGTTTTTTTCTTGAGTTTGTATAATGAAGATAGGAAAAAGAAAGGGAAGAGCAAAGATAGATGTATATATAGACTAAATTATGATTTTAAAAAATATATAAAAGAAAAGAAAATAAATTGGTGACACTTGTTTAAAAATCTAACATTTGTCATTTACATTTGTTTATCATCTTACACATGTTATTAAGATGATTTCATAAATTAACACTTGTAATTATGCATGTTTTAATTAATTTTAAATTTTATAAAGCTTTTTATATTTAATTTACTAATTAATAAATACTTTTCTTAATTTATATAAATAAAAATCCTTTTAAAGAAAATAATATAAAACCAATTATATTCTAAATAAAATCATATATAATATATTTTAAATCAAAATTATTTTAAGAGATCTATCTTTTGAAATTTCAAATTTAAATTCAAATTCAATTTAAAATCCAATTTAAAATTAACTCATATATATACATTTAAACAAACACAAATTTAATTTATTTGAAAATAATAATTTTCCTATTTAAAGTCTACTTATATCTATATATATATGTAAACAATTATTATTATTTGCTTTAAAAGAATTATTTTTGCCAATTTTTAATAATTTATAAAAGAGTTTATCTCATTTTAATTGATTGAAATTTTCAGGATATCACATTCCTCCCTCCTTAAAAGAATTTCGTCCTTGAAATTTTAAAACAAAAGATAATCCAAAAGCTCTTTATTTCAAACAATTCAAGCATACATATCAACCATACACTAACAACCAAACAAACAATTCATTCAACAAACATCACTAGCTATACGGACACAATTTCAGATAAGCTTTCCTAAAACTATCCAGAGTTTCCCAAGTACAGTCTCTGGGATCCTCGCTCCACTGCACCTTGACCAGCTTCACCACCTTGCTTCTGAGTTGCCTCTCATCTTGATCAACAATCTGGACTGGATGCCTGACTACAGATAAGTCCGGTTCGATCAAAAAATCTTCTTTCACTGCTGGCTCCATAACTAGAGATGGGTCATGCACATATTTCCTCAAATGAGATACGTGATAAACATTGTAAATCCCATCCATCCGGACCGGTAATTTATCCTGTAAGCCACAACACCAATCCTCTCGAGCACTCAGAACGGACCAATATACCTTGGGGCAAGTTTTCCCGTCTTTCCAAATCCGATTGCTACTTTTATCAGGGAAACCCTAACAAAGACTAAATCTTCGATCTCAAATTCCAATTGCCTTCGTCTCTTTTCCATATATTTCTTCTAGCGATCCTACAGTGCTTTCATTCTCTTCTTGACGCTCCACCTTAGCAGATGCTTCTCGGATCAAATCTGGACCAAGAACAAGACGATCTCTCGACTCTACCCAACAGGATGGGGATCTACAAGGTCTTCCATATAAAACTTCATAGGGTGCCATCTTGATACTCGCCTGATAACGTTATTGTACGAGAATTCCACTAAATGTAGATGGTCCTTCCAAGATCCACCAAAATCCAAAACACAAACCCTCAGCATATCCTCGAGAACTCGGTTCAGCCTTTCAGTTTATCCGTCGGTCTAGGGGTTATAGGCTGTACTCAAACTCAATCTTGTACCCAAAGCTGTCTTCAAAGCCTCCCAAAACTTGCTGGTGAAGATAGGATCACAGTCGCTAACAATGCTGATTGGAACACCATGCAGTCTGATAATCTCCTTCAAGAAAATCTCAACCAAAGAGGCTGTGGATAGGGTTGCCTCAACCGGAATAAAATGGGCGCTCTTGGTCAACCGGTCCACGATTACCCATATTCCTTCATTTCCCTTTTTGGTCCTTGGCAAACCGTCGACGGAATCCTTAGAAATCATTTCCCACTTCCACTTTGGAACTTCCAAAGGCTGCAACAAACCTGCGATCTTCTGTTGATCACCTTTCACTTGTTGACAGATCGCACATCCATTGACGAAAGCAGCAATATCATTCTTCAAGCCCGACCACCAGAAGACTCTCTTCATATCTTTATACATCTTTGAAATCACTAGGCGGATACTCATCCTGGAGCGATGACTCTCTGATAAAACTTCTTGCTTCAAATCCTTGAAATTCGAAACACAAATCCTCCCGTTGATCCTCAATGTTCCCTGGTCATCTATCTCAAAACTGGAACGCTGACCATTCATGACTCTCCTAATGATTCCTCTTAATCTTCTGTCTGATCTCTGCTTACTCGAAATCCTTTCCAGAAGAGACGGAACAACCTCCAATAAAGACAGAACTGCATTCCTACTCAGAGCATCAGCTACAACATTCGCTTTCCCTGGAGTATAGAGGATATCCAGATCATACGATGCCAAAAATTCTACCCACCTCTACTGCCTCAAATTCAGATCCTTCTAGGAGAAAAGGTACTTCAAAGGTTTGCGATCCGTAAAAAGCTTGAACTTCTATCCCAACAGATAGTGCCTCCAGATCTTCAAAGCAAAGACGATGGCCAATAATTCCAGATCGTGCGTAACGTAATTCTTTTCATGAGGCTTCAACTTCCTGCTCGCATACACAATCACTTTCCCATTCTGCATCAGCACTGCACCCAACCCAACTCCACAAGCTTCCGTGTAGACCTCGAACTTACTCTTACCATCAGGAATAGCTAGAACATGTGCACTGGTCAGCCTTGCCTTCAAATCCTAGAAAGCTTCTTCACACTCGGGGGTCCATTTAAACTTTGCTCCTTTCCGAGTCAACTTGGTTAAGTGCGAAGAAACCTTAGAATAGTCCTTAATAAAAAATTTGTAGTACCCTGCCAGACCTAGAAACTATGGACTTCTGTCGGAGTCTGCGGCTACTTCCACTCCTGAATAGTAGCTACCTTGGCTGGATCTATAGAAATGCCCTCACCAGATACAATATGCCCTAAAAATCTGACTTCTAATTTCCCAAAATTGCATTTCGAAAACTTAGCCTTTAGCATATGCCTCCTCAAAGTCTCCAACACTATCCCCAAATGTTGCTTGTGCTCCTCTTCAGACTTAGAGTAGACAAGAATGTCATCAATGAACACGAGCACGAACTTATTCAACATATCCCACTACAAGAATAATAGTCTTTTATAGCGGCATATAGCTGCTATTAAACACAACTATAGCGGTTTGATAAACGCTGTATATCGACATGTTATAAAAAAGAATTGCACATTTATAACACAAAAAAACCGCTATAAAAGAGCATGATTTCATAGCATAATATAGCCGCTATAAAATAGTTATTCTATAGCGCCTATTTCACGCTATATATCAACATGTTTGTAGTACATTCTACATCCATTTAGAGCATATATATGCCGCTATAAAATGTATAGATATAATAACGCCTATTTGCTGCTATCCTTTGAAAGTAGCCTCATACATTGCATTATCTTTTTATAGCACTTATGTCATATAGTTATAACGCTTTTTAGGAGCTATGCTTTATTTTACTATATAATCGATGCACCATACTATTACATTTTAATAATAACAATCAAAATGAATTTTCTTTAAATAGATAACAATTTGAACAATGTATGAATGAAAAAAATATAATAATCAGCAAATGTAACGCATATTCATGATAACAAAATAAAGTATCAACTAAAAAAAATAAGTTCAATACATGAGTTATCAAATTCAATACATATTCATGATAAGAAAAGACAACATAGTTCAAAGTTAAGGTTTACAAGTACCAAATGCATCACTAAGAACTTGAACTGCTCAAAGCGTTTCTTCATCCATGTCTTCGGTCATTGGTAGTACTTTCGGAAAATTTAGTTGTTGTGATCATTTTAAAATTCAGCAGCCTGTACACATGATTTAGTTATAGGTATATGCAAGGACGGTCACCTCTGGATGTCTTTCCTGATAATCCTTCAATGTTAGACGTAATAAAGCTAAAGGTATATTCATTATTGTAAGCTTTGATATAGGTAGAAACAATATAGATGCTGGAAAAAAATAGTTGATTCCATTATGGTAATTTGCTGGACCATTTAACTTATGCCTCTTCACTAAATCCAACCCGACATTATTATAAATGAATACATGGAATTGCTTGAGAGAACACCGAAAAAAACACACTCAAGTAATAGCAAGTCATATAAGCAGAGCATTAACAATCAAACTATTTATGGCACCTACGGTCTCTACAAATGAAATCAAAGTTGGCCAGCTGGACGACATACAAGAATTATACAGGTCTAAAGTGAAATTGGTGCCAGAGAGGTATGTGCGTGAAACACATGAAAGACCCGATGAATCAATGTTGTTACCTAACTCTGGTACTGCACACGAACATGATGTTCCGATTATTGGCAGGTCTAAGTTATTAAAAAATGATGAAGTGGAAGTGAAGAATGAATTGGCCAAACTTGCAGATGCTTGTCAGGAATGGGGATTTTTCCAGGTATATTTCACTTTCAAGTTTCAGCAACTAATATACTAAAATAGTCATATGTACGTTTCATTTGGAAGCATGCATATGTCATTATCATAGTAGCTCGCAAACTTTTTAACATATATGCTTTAGGTGATATAAATAATTATCATGAATCCATTTTCCTTATCTAGTAATATCATATATTATTATATCATATTATTATTAATAGGATCCCTAAATGAACAAAACTAATTGAACAAACATATGATCGACAGTTGATTAACCATGGTTTAGAAGAAGAAATGCTAGAGAGTAGTTAGGGAGTTCTTTGCACTTCCATTAGAAGAAAAGCAAAAATACCCAATGGTACCTGGTACAGCTCACGGCTATGGCCATGCTTTTGTCTTTTCCGAGGACCAGAAACTCGATTGGTGCAATATGATGGCTCTTGCTATTGAGCCTCTTTTCATCAGGAACCCTAATCTCTGGCCTGTAAATCCTCCACATTTCAAGTATGCCTAGGGAAAATCATGGAACTATCTAATTGCATAAATTGCTGAAAGTTGTTGCCAATTGTATAGGTTAATTAACAGTTGCCTCTATAAAACATTATTCCCACTCATTTAAGTCACATGATAATCATTTGAACTACTAAGGGGCAGAGATAGTTATTCACCAATACTCATCCACGTACTTATGATATACAGATTTTTTTTCCATGCGACTAATGATAATCAAATGTTTGAGAATTAGCATACTACTTACGTATAACAAAGATTGTTTGTCAGAGTCTGCATCTCATCTGCAGAGAAATTATTCCCATCCCACAAAACATGATAATTTGCAGGCCTGCTTGTTCCCTGCAAACAAACTAAAAAATGATATATTTACATCTTAATTGAGCTATTATTTAAATTCCCTACATATATACTGCACCTGAATTCCAGCATGACTGCATAAATAAATGTCGAACTCATTCGGATGACATATCTTTAAATCAACAACAGGACTTGACAAATGTATTGAGTTGGGTGTAATTCTGTAGTATATATGTGCAAACTGCCAAATTTGCATAATCAAATTTCATCATAACAATAAGATTACTTATTTTTTTAAATTAAGAATACTTTCAACAGTAAATGATTAATAAGCTTATATGGGCAGTAGCGAAAGTCAAAGCACATTCTGAAAAGGTGCTACTATCTACCCAAATCAAACATACATCTGTACACTGAAATATATATATATATATATCATATCAAAAATATCAATTAATTTAAGTTATAAATTACGATTGAAAATAAACAGTATAAAAATATGATTCTGAAGTTCATAGCAAAGTCTACAAATTGATGAATAATTTTTTATTATAGTTAATAAATAGTACCTTCATAGCAATAATAATTAATAATAATAACAATAACAACAATAATAATACATTCAAATTTGAATTCTTCATGCCCTGGCAATTAAGAAATTCACTAAAAATCAAATGAGGAAAATAATCTTTAAAGTTGAACCATTTGTAACTCTATTTACTTATACTAATTTAAAGTTGCATATCTTAAATATCAAAGATCAAACACTAACTTTAGTCCTTACTGAAACACCATATGTTTTTACTGACATTAAAAATAAAAAGATTATTGTATGGCAGTGTTGAGGTGCCTACATGTATAACAAATGAGGCACACCCAAACAGGATAACTGAAAATGCAACTATTAGGCATATTTATAAATACATCATGCTTTACGAATGTTTATAAACCTTTAGCTTATACAACATATACCCACTATTTTTTTTATAAATTTGAAACTTGGATTATGTGTGTGTGTGTGTGTCAGGATGGATCTGCAAGTGTGGTGTTTTTGGTATATGTCCGGAAATAAGTCAATTTCACTTATGCTATGATCGAAATAGATGAACTGGTAGGAGAAACTCCAAACCTATGTATAAAGACATATCAAAACCGACTTGGGATGGTTCACAAATCATTGCCACATAGTGCTGGGTTAAACATAAATGCGTGAGTAATACGAAGAAGAAAAGTCAACATATAAAGATAAAACAAAAGGATAGAACAACCTGATTATTAGTGGATATATATTACCAAATTGAAGCTACTACTACTACAATAGTTTGCCAATTTATATTACAAAATTTCCGAGTGGATAGAACTAGGTGTTTGTTGCATGTGATATTACTTACATTTTAATTCATTGGCTAAAAATGTTTAGTTTACGGCTATTGTAACATGACATAAACAAATCAACAATGGTACAAAAGTATTGTCTCTAGCTTTATGAAACAATGGAGTTCAGTGGGTAATCATATATTCAAAGTTATGACTCTAAACCTCTTCATCATCAACATACACCACCTAGTGCACAAGGCTTCCAGTTGAGCGAGTTTGGAAAACTTTGACATTAAGCCAAACGTTCACAAAAACTAAATCATAAAACGTGTTTGGCTTGCATTATTTAAAGCAAACAATGTGCTATGTGCCTAGCTGTTCAAAGAGTGCGGTTGAGATGTCAAACTAATGTGGATTAAACACAGAAGCACAATTTATTTATTTAAAGATTTCAAACCACTCAGGCAAAAAAGACTCTGTTGGAAACTTACTGTGCATTTAACTTCTGAGAGGAATTGTGGACATATGGCAATGATCAAATAATTCGTTTGGTAACTCTATAGTCTATGTTGTGATCTTTAGTGCTATGGAAGATTTCAAATGGTTTTATAAAAATGTCTTTGATGGTAATTTGATATCTGGAAAACAGTGTTTGTTTGAAATGATTGAAGATTACATAAAATGGCTTTATTACCATTTAGATATTAGTTGGTTGTATCCTTTTCATTTCTTCTTTCTTCTATTGTTGAAATATTGTTTGTAAAGATGTTGTTCGCCATCAGGAAGATTTATAATCTCATCTTCTTTCAACTTTCTACATTGCTTGTTGAGTTTTATTTGGAAGATTTAGTGTTATATATAGGTCATCCACAGTAACGCATGCTCATACTCGCCTGTAGTCGTCAGCTGATTGGGCACTGAATGAAAGGGGCCTACATAAAGTTTGAATATTAAATATAAAATATAAAAGCGATCCAATCGGAAGCTACACTTGCTTATAGTCGCGATTTTAAATTGCTTTCTCCTTCCAATGTATTTTCTCTTAATGCCTATGTATTTTTTAATAAACTGATCCATATATGCCAAAATTTATATGTTTTGAATTGAAGGAGACCAATCAATGAATGCATATAATAAACAGAAATTAAATTATGATGTGAATTGGTGCACGTGGCGGGTGCCAGTGCGTGTGCGCACTTGCAAACTAGCAAGGATATGTTTTGTTCCTGATCAATATTTAGAAGAGAAGGCTATATCAAACTCTACCTGAGCTTTTCATATTAATTTATGTAGAAGCGTGAATATGATGGTGCTCTCTAGCTTTATGAAATAGGCTCTTCTAAAAAAATATTTATAACCTTAGTTAATTTATTTTTATTATAATTTATTGTTGTAGTAGTTCTTACTATTAAAAAAACAACGTTAAACACTCATAGTTGTTGTTAGTATAAAATATTTAAATTTCTACAAACTTTACAAAGAATCTCACTTTAATTTTATTTTTAGTAGCTTGAGCAATTTCTTCTTTACATATAGTCCTTGTCATTCAATTATTTTCGCTTGGACAAAAATTACAAATGAAATTGAGTAGCATCTTAGTATATTAAGGTTTCAAAACCATCAAATTAACTACAATTTCTAATCTAATTTCGAATAGGTAGAATTGTAGAATATTGATTGAATTTAATAAGGTTTTAGTTGATGATTGTTGTTTATGGTTTTAGAAGATAGAATGAATGCTTATTTCTTAAAAGCATTAAGAAAATGAGAGGTGAGTGTATAATAGTGGGATACGAATTCTTAAAAAAATCAATGAATGAGAAAAGAGGTGGGTAAGAGAAGAGGAAAATTGTATGTATATAGTAGCACCCTTTTATATTCTATCTAATCTCATCAATGCCTTTTCTATAAACGACACTCATTATTTACAAAGTTTTAAAACTCTTAAGTTTTCAAAATAACTATTACGTTGGATGGAAATTAAACTAATATTCAATATTAGGATGTGCACGACATGTGCAGCAGTGGTTATTCCACAAAAAAAATGTTTGATTGGGAATGTTGCATGAGAAGTAAATTCTTGTGTTTATAATAATAACTAATGTACTATATTAGTTGGCTACATTTGTTAAGATGGGATCCATTCAAAACCGAGTTCAGGCAGAAGTTGGAGTGCTAACTGACCTACCCATATTAATTTCCGACAAAGAGGCATCACGAGTCATGATCCTTAACTGATATTTTTACACCACAACAAAACAACCACCGAATGGTTGTTGCCTTCGCAAACTAGAAACAAAAGTGCCGTATATCAAACTCTTTGCCTATTAGTCACCAAACAAGCAAAGCAATAATGTGGTTACGCGAGGATGAGTAGCACGTCGCAACGCCTTTATTGGATACTTCATAAATATCAAAATAAGTTTTATATCAAGTCAGGAATGTTTATTTGAAAACTTGTATAGAGCATATTACTATTGGGGTTATTTTCTTTCAAATTTTTTTTCTACATATCACTTCGGGTCTGTGTGGTTAAAAAGATCGAATTGGAGTGGGAGACATAAAATTAAAAAGTATCACTGGTTGGAGATTCACGGTACAAATCCAAAGTCACCATAACATGTAAACTTTATAAGTAATCACTAGACCAAACACATAATTATTTTACAATTCCAAACTAACTAATCAAGAATGATATAATCTATCACTCTATCATGGTGTTTGCCTCCATTAATAGCAGGATTGTGCATTTCCAAATATTTAAAACCATTTAAATTAAAAGCAAGGACCATCTATAAAAGAAACTGAGAATCCATAAAATTCGTCGGTTGAAATGACCATACCAACGTAAACAAAGACTTCAAGGCCGCGACTCTTCGAGCAGCGGAGTTCAGACTTAGGCAAACCGCAAACACCAGATCCAAGATAAGCAAGCACTAAGCATACGTGGCATTAGCATCCTGACATAATCTCAGGTAGGACCGAGCAGAATCGAACCCTTGAAAAATCAACAGCGAACTTTATGAGTCAATGGCAAGTATTACAAACTTGAAGCAAGAATCATAACATCAGTTCAGACATCACGCAAGCTTGTGAATTAGCGAGTTCAAGGAGACGAATATCAAAAATAGTGATTAAAGAATGTAGTTATTGTTTCGTACCTGAGATTTGAAGAGATTTAGGGTTTGAATTGTGAATAAACTTGAGTAAAATCGTTAACCGGCAAAGAGCTCCTGAAAGATGGCATCTCTGAACTGACGAAGTAACCAGTTGAAGTTTACAACCATAAATGAAGTTTGGAATCTGGCAGATATTGAAGAAGAGCGAATCGAAGATCGAAGATTGGAGATTAGGGGTCCTGACGCCGTCGACTTCATCACTGTTAAAGAGCGAACCGTGGAAGATTGGGACTAAGTACAATAGCTAAATTTCGAAGATTGGGGAGGGAGTAGAACTTCGATTAGGGTTATTTTGTTTTAGGAGGGAAACGAAAATGGCTAAGTGTTACTTTGGGAGAGAGACGAAATTGAGTGTGTTTTTGGGAGGCAGACGAAAATTTGGGGCCAAAGCGTTGCATATGTGCATACAAAACAAATTATGTAAAAAAACAAATATTTAAAGGTAAACAATAACGCTTTAGAATAATGCGTTATTAAATGGTGTTATTAATAATATATTTTCTTGTAGTGTCCCAAAAAACTTAGTTCATCAAATAAAGAAAATAGGCAGGAGCGTTGGTTAGTCTGAAAGGCATAACCAACCACTCATAAAAATAATTGGGACCCCTAAACGCAGTCAAGGGGATGCTGTCCTCAGCTACCCTTAACTGGTGGAAACCCGAAGCTAAATCCAACTGAGAGAAAACAGAAGCTCCATGGAGTTTATCAAAAAGATCGTCTATACGGGGCAATGGATACTTATTCCTAATAGTGACCTTATTCAACTCCCGATAATCCACACAGAATATCAATGACCCATCTGAATTGGTCACAAAGACTACAACAGAACCCCAATTGAAAAAACTAGGCCAGATCAAACCTTTCTCTAAGAAATCTTGGGTCTGCTTCACCAACTCTTCTCTCTCTTTCGGCGCCATCCTTCTACTAGGATAAACAACAGGTATTGCTCTCGGAACCAAATCGATCCGAAACTCTATCTCCCAATGAGGGGGCAAACCTTTAACTTCCTCGAAAACATTCGGAAAGTCTATGACCACCTCGATGGATTCTACGCCTTCTGGATATGCTTCAATTCCATGCAGAAGATTACTCTCCAGAATTATCGCAAGTCACTTTTGCGATCCTTCCCAACTCAGTCTCTAAAGACACAGTCCTCTCTTCACACATCAAAACAGCCTTGTACTTATCCAACCCATCCATACCCAGAATAAGGTCAAACCATTTGAAATCCAATACAAATGGGTCGCAAGAAAAACTATGAGACATATAAGAAATCCTTAGGCCTATACAAATCTTATCTAACTTGGTTACTCCGCCTGTAGGATTAGATACAAAAATAGGATGATCTACCAAACAGGAGGAAAAATGAAACTTCTCTAGAACTCATGTTGGCAACCTGGACAGGTAACCCAACAAATTTAGATAGGTATATAGTATATAAAAATTACAAATATGCACTCTCAAGATAGATACTACTCCAAAGCCTAGGTATTGTCTCAACCTACACTCTGATACCAACCGTGAGGACCCGCCTTTCATTCCACAAAAAGACGTATCATCAATAAGAAAGAAATAGGTAGAAAAAATAGATAGAAGAAAGAACTAAACAATATCAGAATCTCACAGCGGAAACGGAACAAAATATAATATCACATAACTATTACATAGTCTTTACAATCATAGTTACATAGTTACACAACATCATCACATTAGACAGTTATAAAGACCCGTCTATCCATTACATTTCAAAATACAACAAAAAAAAGGCACTACACAGTGGAATAGATAGATATACAACTACGCTAAGATTCTTGCTCCAAGCTTTCTAAAATTCGTCAAGCCAAACCTGATCACTTGGCTACTCATAAAAATTTGAGTACCCAAGAGTTTAAGAAAAACAGAATAAACTCCGGCTCAGACATGGGTCTGGTGTGAGTAAACGTTTAAGTTGTTTAACTTAAAAACCCTTTGAAAATAGAAGGTATCTCGTAAGACTCTCTGCAAATAAACATGGACAAGTTTTTCCCTTACGATAACCAGAACATTTGATAGCAAATCCAGTTATATCGTAATAGTGTCTAGGGTTTTCAAATATATATATTCACATAGCCGAAATTGTTACATTGTCACGTTCCGGACTCGGCCTTCGGAAACTGACACCCGTACTTCCACTTGTACTAGAATGCCGCAGATCTAAACGCTGAATCTGGTTCGGGTCGGAGCTTATAACACACTGAGTATAACAACACAGCGGAAGAAAAATGAATAATACATTTGATATACAACAAGAGATACAATATCCAGATACAATGGTGATACAATGAATATCAATATACAACATAGATATGATACAAGACAATAGCAGCAGAACAATATCTCCAATAGAGAAAGTAGTCTTCAGAAAAGAACTCCAAATAGCAATAACAACTCCATCATCAAAGCTCAATCCATAAGCGAGTACCACCATCAAGTGTTGCACAAAGATAAGCAAGTGCAGTCGTGATCCAAAAACTGAATTAACTCCAGAAATCTACTACTAATTTGACAATCTGAAAAACCCAACTCTAAACTGCCCATGTGGGGAAATTGTGGGCACCCAGAGTTTAGGAAAGGAACAATAAACTCTAGGTTAGTCGTGGGACTGGTATGAGAAAACAAAAGTATTTGGTTTTGAAACAAAGAAGTAGAAGAAATTTGCAATGCTTTTTGAAAAATGAAACTACCATAAGGCATCCCGCCACACACACAATGCAAACGCAGACTTGGAGGAGATTTATCCTTATGATAGTCAAACATGCTTGATACACAAAATAATTTGATATTATTATTAGTGCATAGTGTAGAAAACACATTTCAAAAGTATAATTTTAATCTTAGCCAGCATAGGTATTTCACACTTATGCCTGTTATAGCTACCATGTTCAATAGCAGGTTACCACCACATTCCATGGCAGGTAATACAACTAAAACCGTACAGGGCTCGTATTGTTTGATTGGATTTCCAACAAATGGTCAAGCTAAGGAACTTCCTACTGTCAATGGGTACGCCTCTGGTGGGACGTCCCGAGAGCTTAACCAGCTCTGCCAACACAAGGTCGGGTTACCTCTTACTAGGTATCTACTACACGACTATGTCATCCCCCAGTCCTTTGGGACCTTTATCCGAGGCGCCTCAACAAAGCAACAATCACGCAGAGAAATGAGATTGGAGCAACCACATAGGTTAAGCATCAGGGCTCCATACCTGATACCACCCTTTTCCAGAAGGAAATGACATACCATAAAGGGAGTGACTCTCATAACCTTGCCGCATCTTTCCTGTTTTGACCATTTTCAGGGTGTGAGGTCCTGATTAGGTTTCGTCCACAAAGCTACGCTTTTTTTACAAAGCCATGCTTTGATCAACAAATGATTAGCACACAACAACACTTAGCATGTCAAATTACCAAATTGGGAGTATATCGCTGATAACCTTCAACTACATAACCTTTGAGATCGTACATCTCAGAGAAGGGTGTTAAGCTAAGAGAATAAATTCTCCGCCACCAAACAGAAATGTATTTGAAAGAAATTGGCTTTATAGCTCAAAGTGTAATGTCAGACACACATCCATACAAGTCTGTTCTGGGTTCGAACAGAACCGAAAGCACTTCCGAAGAAGCCCTTGCAATCCGGGTATTCACAATCCCGATCAGACTTCCCATCACTAAGGGAATCTCTATACCGGAGCAACTCGGTGTAGAGACAATCGATAGGTTATCCTATCCTTTTCACAAATACCCGGTCTTCAACACTAGTCTTCAAATGCTATCCATATTGTCGTATCATTATTCGGAATGGGTTATATGAAACAAGGTCCTCTCCCGGCTAAACCAAATAATTAGCGCAATATTTTAAAAACATATGGATATGGGATTTCAGTTAAGTCACAACTTAAAACCCAAAATCTTTCTTTAAACGGTTTTAACAAATTACCATTTCAAATCCTTTTAAATAAAAAGAATTAATTTACAAAGTTCACCCAGTTTTCACAAAGATTAATTCATAGATTTTTAAACAATTTCCATTTCAGTTAGGATCAACTTTAAGTTAAAGATTTAACTTATAGCTTTCAAACCCGTTTCCAAAGATTTATTCATAACTTGGAAAACCATTTTCATTTTAGACTTGAAATTCTTTTAACACAAATTGGGAGTTCATTTCTTATGTGAAAGCTTTTATTACTTAAAAACAAATAGACTTTGTTTTAGAAAAATCCGATTTCAGTTATACAAGTTAAAATCTTTGGGTTAAGTTCAAAATCCCAAAACAACACTGTTAAAATGGTTTAAATCCCATATAAACTTGTCTAATCTTTTTTTAAACCATAAATAGAATTCAATTCCAAATTTTGAATCTAAATTTAAATCAAATTTCAAAACTAAATTAAGTTATTCAAAAATAACTTTTATCTCTGAAATTTCTTTTTCAAAAAAAGCTTTTCATTTTAAACCCAATCCATTCCCCAAAATAATTTGAATTCAAAAATTCAAATTTAATTTTTTTTTCAAAAGTCTGTGACTTAAACCGATTATCCGTGCAATCCATATTTGTGTGTGTATAAGTGTGGTCCAAGGGTTTTAACACAATAAAAGTGCAACATCATCAATCATCACAGATATGCCAATATCGATAAGCGGTATAACCCATAATGCTTACCTTCATTCATAGATTCATAGATAAAGTGAATTTATCAATCCCAAAGATTCACTATTACGATTCGATGTGGGTTTCAGATAACCAACTGGAATCCGACTCCCTGTCGCATCGAAATTCAAATGTCGTTTTACGGGACAAGGGGTTGCATATTCGTATAACAATATATACATCACAGATATAACAGCTTAGCACAAAGCATTACATAGCATCACATCACATATCAAATATATCTATCCATCACATAGCATCTAATAACAATCAAACATCTTCAATTATGATGAATGAATCGTGTGGTTTTAAATTTATTACTCACATTTAATTCAATTGATTAAATCTTAATCACCTTCATTAATAAACCGTTCCTTAATTATCTTAATTAATTAACCCTTAATAGCAATTAATTAAACCTTAATTACTTTTATTGACTAACCTTTAAATTAATTACTTTAATTAATAAATCCATAATTATTAATTAATTCTTAATTAAATTACCTTAATTGATTCACCTTCATTAATTTATTATGGCTTAAAGTAATCAACTCTTAATATTTGATTAATCAATCTTTAATCTTTAATTATCTACTCTTAATTACTTTCACTAAGTAATTATTATTTTTATTTTATCATTCATCAATTACTTGATTAATTAACTTGAATTTTTGATTAATTTCTTTAATTACTTTAATTACTTTCATTAAGTAATTCACTTCAAATAATAATAATTTCCCTTTATCAAATATGTTCACTTAAACTTTGAAAGTTACTTAACCATTTTAAAACATTCTTTGTAATAATAACTTCTTTATATATTATTAAGAAGATAACTTTCAAATTAAAGTTAATTTATTTTAAACCATTTAAAATTAGGTTAATTAAAACAATTTATTTTACACCCTTCTTAACTTATTTTAAAACTCAGGAAACTTTAAATATTGTAAGAAAATTAATTTTAACAAATTTTATTTTCAAAAACTTGAATTTCCTTAAATTTCAAACTGGGTTTGCATGCTGACTCGAGAAAATTCCAGGCGGCTTCGAGTCGAACCTGAGCAAAACGCCCAACTGCTTCGGGTTCTCCCAAAAGTTAACCCGTGAGCACGCTTTAGTTAATTTAAAAATTTTCTAAGCACCTACCCTACGCAACCAAACACTGACTCGAGCCTTCATCTTGTTTTTCCCGAGCCAGATTATTATTTACTTCGAATTTGACTTAACAAAAACTTGAGAAAAACTTCATCGTTCCAACTTAATCTCTGATACCAGATATATCATGTGCACCTGCACAGCTAAAAGCAGGTGCTCCGGCCACCACCACCAACTCCGATGAATCGACGTTGACCATCTCCTACAACCTAGACCACCCAAGACCTGGATCGAGCACGAAATCTAAATCCAACCCACCAGAACCCATTGAGACCAAACCAGATCGCCAAACATCACCCCGACTTACTGATTCCGACCACTAGACCCAACGAAACTTTGTCCATAGCCATGCCGACCAACCACTCACCCTTTCCCCCACGACCGATCGTCACTAGGTCACCCACGACCACGCAAATCCCTCGCAAACCTAAACGACCAAAACCGGTTCGAAAACCCTATTTCTTGCCGTAACATTGTCAACGATGATCGGAAAAATACATTACCATTTTTCCCAAAAGCCCTGAACTTCCAACCTCCTCTAGCTTCAATCCTGATGCTCCTAACTTCTCAGATCATCGGAATTCGACCAAAAACCAAAATCTGTTCAACTCACTACTCCTCGACATCCCCAATCCTAAAAATCTAGATTTTATGATAAAAAATCATCATTTTTTAAGACGATTCAAATTATATAATTAAAGCAGGTAAATTTGAAGATTGAAATTCTGGCATTTATTTGTTTCTTACGGTAATAATCCTTTTTCTCCGAGATGTTTATTAGATAAACCTACCTGAATTGATTTTAAGAATAATCTTACATTAAGATAGGCATATCTTCTCTAAGGATCCTAACTTGAATTCAATCAGATAGGAGTTTTTTTTTCGTTTTGTTTGAAGTTTTGAGGCTGTGAACATAACTAGCACATGAACATGTATGTATACAGGCATGCATACATATTTCTACCTCTAAATATAAGCATACAGGCATATTTATCAACAAATCAAGAAATTTTTTTTTCATCACACACCAATATCAACACATATCAAACATAGAGGTAGAATTATATGTGTTTGCTCACCTGTATGAAGACAGAGGAGCCAGAGAGGAACAGAGAGCAAAGTTTAGGCCTGGAATTGTTGAAAACTAAAAACTTGCATTTTGATTCAAAGCTGAAATTGATCCTGTTTTGCCTATTTACCCTGGATCATGTTTTCCAGGTTTTATTTACAGACTGCAGCTTTTGATTTTTTTTGTTTTCTTTTCTGGTTTTCAGGATTGAACACTTTGAAAAACTGTTGTTTGCATTTGGATCTGCAACTTGCTTGCTTGAATCTATTTCAGGTTGAAGCTTTAACAAACACTGAGTTGAATGCATTAGAATTTGGACTGCTACTTGTTTGTTTTACTTTGGGTATCTCAGGCTTTTTAGTTTTGACCTTTTGAATTAAATTAGATCTGCTTTGACGTTGCTTTGATTTCCAGTTTGAAGTTTGATCTGATACTTGACTTTGATTATGGAGAAGATGAAAGTGAGGGGTTTGAGATGATCTGATTTTTATTTTTTTTGTTTTTCTGTTTTTTAGTTTTAGATTTCCTAGAAAATGAAGATAAGATATCTTCAGCCTGGTTTCTTTCTTTTGGTTTAAAAACTGAATTGTTTTGTTTTTGAACAGCTTTTTGATGTTGAGATTAGTGAAGCTAAATCTTTTTTTTCTATTTTGTTCAGATTTGCTAAGATATGGTTTGATTTCACATGGGAAGATGGAAAGGTTCTTGTAATTTTAAATTCCATTATTTTATTTAGGTAGTTATGACATTTTGTATATATATACAGATATGTAAGATCTTAAAGTATGTTGCATTTATTTGTGTATACATATATACAATGTGTTTATGTTTTACCCCTTTGTTAATATGAACATCATTTGTATTATTTATATTTCATATCTTAACATTTGTAAATGGTTTACATTTTAAATTTGTGAATATACAACTATTTTTATTTTAAAAGAAGATGTATTTTAAATCTTTTTATCAAATCAAATAAATAAGTATATAATATGTATATATTTGAATTAAATTCTTTAAATAGTTTTTGTAAATTTTATTTATATCAATTTTATAATATTACTTTTAAACCAAAAATATCTTAAGCTTAGTTTATTATATTGTTTGAATTAAAACTGGTATATCTTTTAAATAAATAATTATCTATATATATATATATATATAATTTTAAACTTTTATTTCTTGTTTTATATACAATTTATTTATTACTTCTATTTATATTAATATAAAGAAAGAAATGAATTTAAATTAATTATGCTTTTAATAAATAGACACATATAAAATGGTATTTAGTTTTGAACAATTGTTTTTCACAATAAAATCAATATATATATATATATATATATATTCATACATTTTATATTATAAATACAAAACAAATTTTCCTATTGGTATTAAATTTATAGAGTTTCCAATATATTTACATTTTGAATTTCCCAAACCAAAATTCCATTTATAATTTTAACTTTCAATCTATATATATATTTATTCAAAATTTCCCAATTAAATCCAAAATCAAATTTATAGTTGATATAATTTTTCAAGATATTTAATTTTAATTTTCCAATTAGAAATTCTATTTTAAAATCATATTTATATTTATTTACCTTAATAAACAACAAATATCTATTTAAATTTGGAAAATGCCCAAATTAATTCACAATTTAATTCACAATTTAATTTCTAAAATTAAATAAATTTCCAATTTAAATTTGATTTAAAAACGGGAATTTTACAGGTTCCCCTCCTTAAGAAAATTTCGTCCTCGAAATTTGCCAAGGAGACAACAAAGAAAAGATGAAAGATAGGGAAATATCTTTCCAAACCAAACTGAATAATTATTTTGCATTTGGCTTACCAAATCAGAATATCAATAATAGATACAAGAACGAATCTATTTAATGCTTTAGAAGGTATTCGGGTTATCCAGATCTATGAAATATGCAAGGCATTGGTTAGTTCGAGGGGATAACTAACCATTCGTAGAATAAATAAGAATCCCAAAGATTAAACGGATATATAGATACAAATATCAAAATTCTTAGTTTAGGAAACTAAGTATACCTATCGACCATAACAACCAAAGCAATCAAGGCAACTAATACATCCAAACAAACAACCAAACAATTTTGGCCTATCTGGAGTTTATGTCCTATATCAACTCATCTTTTGGTTTGACCAAAATGATGATCTCCTACCAAAGCTTCTCTCTCGAGCTGCCACGAAGCCGACAAAGAATTGAAATCGAATCAAAGGAAATTGAGAAGAAATGATAAGCAAAAGAGATTAACAGAGAAAAGATTGTTTCCTCGTTGTTATAGGTATTGACCATTTGTAGTGGTACTCACCTATCCCCTATCTTGTCCTCTACTCGCACTCATACTCACTATCAGTGGATAGTAAGAGAATTTACCGAGGCATACGAACAGATATCTTAGGGATTACTCATTCTAGGGTATACTTCACCCTATCTCTAATGAGTTACTTAATGTTTTATACTCCTGAGCTAAAGTTTTACCTTAGCTCTGATACCAAAATGTCACGTTCCGGACTCAGCCTTTGGAAATCGACACCCGTACTTCCACTTGTACTAGAATGCCGTAGATCCAAATGCGGAATCTGGTTCGTGTCGGAGCTTATAACACACTAAGTATAACAGCATAGCGGAAGAAAAATGAATAATACATTTGATATACAACATGAGATACCATATCCATATACAATGATGATACAATGAATATCAATATACAACAGAGACATGATACAAGACAATGGCAGCGGAAAAGAGAAGAAAACAATAGCAGCGGAAAAAAATCTCCAATAGAGAAAGTAGTCTTAAGAAAAGAACTCCAAATAGCAATAACAACTCCATCATCAAAGCTCAATCCATAAGCGAGTACCACCATCAAGTGTTGCACAGAGATAAGCAAGTGCAGTCATGATCCAAAAACTGAATTAACTCCAGAAATCTACTACTAATCTGATAATCTAAAAAACCCAACTCTAGATTGCCCGTGTGGGAAAATTGTGAGCACCCAGAGTTTAGGAAAGGAACAATAAACTCCAGGTCAGTCATGGGACTGGTATGAGCAAACAAAAGTATTTGGTTTTGAAACAAAGAAGTAAAAGAAATTCGCAATTTTTTTGGAAAATGAAACTACCATAAGGCCTCCCGCCACACACACAATGCAAACTTAGACTTGGAGGAGATTTCTCCTTATGATAGTCAAACATGCTTGATACGCAAAATCATTTGATATTATTATTAGTGCATAGTCTAGAAAACACATTTCAAAAGTATAATTTTAATCTTAGCCAGCAAAGGCATTTCGCACTTATGCCTACTATAGCTACCATATTCAATAGCAAGTTACCACCACATTCCATGGTAGGTAATACAACTAAAACCATACAAGGTTTGCATTGTTTGATTGGATTTCCAACAAATGGTCAGGCTAAGGAACTTTCTACTGTCAATAGGTACGCCTTTGGCAGGACGTCCCGAGAGCTTAACCAGCTCTCTGCCAACACAAGGCCGGGTTACCTCTTACAAGGTAACTACTACACGACTATGTCATCCTCCGGTCCTTTGGGACCTTTATCCAAGGCGCCTCAACAAAGCAACAATCACACAGAGAAATTAGATTGGAGCAACTACATAGGTTAAGCATCAGGGCTCCATACTTGATACCACCCTTTTTAAGAAGGAAATGACATACCCTAAAGGGAGTGACCTCATAACCTTGCCGCATCTTTCCTGTTTTGACCATTTAGGGGGTGTGAGGTCCAGATGAGGTTTCGTCCACAAAGCTACGCTTTTTCACAAAGCCATGCTTTGATCAACAAACGATCTGCACACAACAGCACTTAGCATGCCACATTACCAAATTGGGAGTATATCGCTGATAACCTTCAACTACATAACCTCTGAGCTCATACGTCTCAGTGAAGGGTGTTAAGCTAAGGGAATAAATTCTCCGCCACCAAACAGAAATGTATTTGAAAGAAATCGGCTTTATATCTCAAAGTGTAGTGTCATACATACATCCATACAAGTATGTTCCGGGTTCGAACAGAACCGAAGGCACTTCCGAAGAAGCCCTTTGCAATCCGGGTATTCACAATCCCGATCGGACTTCCCATCACTAAGGGAATCTCTATAACGGAGCAACTCGGTGCAGAGATAATCGATAGGTTATCCTATCGTTTTCATAAATACTCAATCTTCAACACCGGTCTTCAAATGCTATCCATATCGTCGTATCATTATTCGGAATGGGTTATATGACACAAGGTCCTCTCCCGGCTAAACCGAAGAATGAGCGCAATATTTTAAAAACATATGGATATGGGATTTCAGTTAAGTCACAACTTTTAAAACCCAAAATCTTTCTTTAATTGGTTTTAACAAAATACCATTTCAAATCCTTTTAAATAAAAAGATTTACTTCACAAAGTTCACCCAATTTTCACAAAGATTAATTCATAGATTTTTAAACAATTTCCATTTTAATTAGGATCAGCTTTAAGTTAAATATTTAACTTACAGCTTTCAAACCCGTTCCCAAAGATTTATTCATAACTTGGAAAACCATTTTCATTTTAGACTTGAAATTCTTTTAACACAAATTGGGAGTTCTTTTCTTATGTGAAAGCTTTTATTATTTAAAAACAAATAGTCTTTGTTTTAGAAAAATCCGATTTCAGTTACACAAGTTAAAATCTTTGGGTTAAGTTCAAAATCCCAAAACAACACTGTTAAAATGGTTTAAATCCCATATAAACTTGTCTAATCTTTTTTTAAACCATAAATAGAATTCAATTCCAAATTTTGAATCTAAATTTAAATCAAATTTCAAAACTAAATTAAGTTATTCAAAAATAACTTTTATCTCTGAAATTTCTTTTTCAAAAAAAGCTTTTCATTTAAAACCCAATCCATTCCCCAAAACAATTTGAATTCAAAAATTCAAATTTAAAACTTTTTCAAAAATCTATGACTTCAACCGATTATCCGTGCAATCCATATTTGTGTGTGTATAAGTGTGGTCCAAGGGTTTTAACACAATAAAAGTGTAACATCATTAATCATCACAGATATGCCAATATCGATAAGCGGTATAACCCATAATGCTTACGTTCATTCATAGATTCATAGATAAAGTGAATTAATCAATCCCAAAGATTCACTATTACGATTCAATATGGGTTTCGGATAACCAACTGTAATCCGACTCTCTGTCGCATCGAAATTCAAATGTCGTTTTACGGGACAAGGGGTTGCATATTCGTATAACAATATATACATCACAGATATAACAGCTTAGCACAAAGCATTACATAGCATCACATCACATATCAAATATATCTATCCATCACATAGCATCTAATAACAATCAAACATCTTCAATTATGATGAATGAATCGTGCGGTTTTAAATTTATTACTCACATTTAATTCAATTGATTAAATCTTAATCACCTTCATTAATAAACCGTTCCTTAATTATCTTAATTAATTAACCCTTAATAACAATTAATTAAACCTTAATTACTTTTATTGACTAACCTTTAAATTAATTACTTTAATTAATAAATCCTTAATTATTAATTAATTCTTAATTAAATTACCTTAATTGATTCGCCTTCATTAATTTATTATGGCTTAAAGTAATCAACCCTTAATATTTGATTAATCAATCTTTAATCTTTAATTATCTACTCTTAATTACTTTCACTAAGTAATTATTATTTTTATTTAATCATTCATCAATTACTTGATTAATTAATTTGAATTTTTGATTAATTTCTTTAATTACTTTCATTAAGTAATTCACTTCAAATAATAATAATTTCCCTTTATCAAATATGTTCACTTAAACTTTGAAAGTTACTTAACCATTTTAAAACATTCTTTGTAATAATAACTTCTTTATATATTATTAAGAAGATAACTTTCAAATTAAAGTTTAGGTTAATTAAAACAATTTATTTTAAACCCTCCTTAACTTATTTTAAAACTCAGGAAACTTTAAACATTTTAAGAAAATTAATTTTAACAAATTTTATTTTCAAAAACTTGAATTTCCTTAAACTTCAAACTGGTTTGCATGCTGACTCGAGAAAATTCCAGGCGGCTTCGAGTCCAAGCTGAGCAAAACGTCCAACTAATTCGGGTTCTCCCAAAAGTTAACTCGTGAGCACGCTTTAGTTTTAATTTAAAAATTTTCTAAGTACCTACCCTACGCAACCAAACACTGACTCGAGCCTTCATCTTGTTTTTCCCAAGCCAGATTATTATTTACTTCGAGTTCGACTTAACCAAAAACCTGAGAAAAACCTCATCGTTCCATCTTAATCTCTGATACCAGATATATCATATGCACCTGCACAGCTAAAAGATGGTGCTCCGGCCACCACCACCAACTCCGATGAATCGACGTTGACCTACTCCTACAACCTAGACCACCCAAGACCTGGATCGAGCACGAAATCGAAATCCAACCCACCAGAACCCATTGAGACCAAACCAGATCGCCAAACATCACACCAACTTGCTAATTCCGACCACCAGACCGAACGAAACTTCGTCCATAGCCATGCCGATCAACCACTCACCCTTTCCCCCGTGACCGATTGCCAATAGGTCACCCACGACCACGCAAATCTCTCGCAAACCTAGACGACCAAAACTGGTTCGAAAACCCTATTTCTCGCCGTAACGTTGTCAACGATGATCGGAAAAATACATTACCATTTTTCCAAGAAGCCCCGACCTTTCAACCTCCTCTGGCTTCAATCCCGATGCTCCTACCTTCTCAGAACATCGGAATTCGACCAAAATCTGTTCAACTCACTATTCCTCGACATCCCCAATCCTAAAAATCTAGATTTTATGATCAAAAATCATCATTTTTGAAGACGATTCAAATTATATAATTAAAGCAGGTAAATTTGAAGATCGAAATTCTGGCATTTATTTGTTTCTTACGGTAATAATCCTTTTTCTCCGAGATGTTTATTAGATAAACCCACCTGAATTGATTTTAAGAATAATCTTACATTAAGATAAGCATATCTTCTCTAAGGATCCTAACTTGAATTCAATCAGATAAGAATTTTTTTTTCCTATTTTGTTTGAAGTTTTGAGGCTGTAAACATAACTGGCACATGAACATGTATGTATACAGGCATGTATACATATTTCTACATCTAAATATAAGCATACAGGCATATTTATCAACAAATCAAGAAATTTTCTTTTCATCACACATCAATATCAACACATATCAAACATAGAGGTAGAATTTATGTGTGTTTGCTCACCTGTATGAAGACAGAGGAGCCAGAGAGGAACAGGGAGCAAGTTTAGGCCTGGAATTGTTGAAAACTAAAATCTTGCATTTTGATTCAAAGCTGAAATTGATCCTGTTTTGCCTAGTTACCCTGGATCATGTTTTCCAGGTTTTATTTACAGACTGCAGCTTTTGATTTTTTTTTTTGTTTTCTTTTCTGGTTTTCAGGCTTGAACACTTTTAAAAACTGTTGTTTGCATTTGGATCTGAAATTTGCTTGCTTGAATCTATTTCAGGTTGAAGCTTTAACAAACACTGAGTTGAATGCATTAGAATTTGGACTGCTACTTGTTTGTTTTGCTTTGCGTATTCTCAGGCTTTTTGGTTTTGATCTTTTGAATAAAATCAGATCTGCTTTGACCTTGCCTTGATTTCCAGTTTGAAGTTTGATCTGATACTTGACTTTGATTATAGAGAAGATGAAAGTGAGGGGTTTGAGATGATTTTATTCTTGTTTTTTTTTGTTTTTCTATTTTGTAGTTTCAGATTTCCTAGCAAATGAAGATAAGATATCTTCAGCCTGGTTTCTTTCTTTTGGTTTAAAAACTGAATTGTTTTTTTTTGAACTGCTTTTTGATGTTAAGATTAGTGAAGCTAAATCTTTTTTTCTGTTTTGTTCAGATTTGCTAAGATATGGTTTAATTTCACATGGGAAGATGGAAAGGTTCTTGTAATTTTAAATTCCATTATTTTATTTAGGTAATTATGACATTTTGTATATATATATATATAGATATGTAAGATCTTAAAGTATGTTGCATTTGTTTGTGTATACATATATACAATGTGTTTATGTTTTACCCCTTTGTTAATATGAACATCACTTGTATTATTTATATTTCATATCTTAATATTTGTAAATGGTTTACATTTTTAATTTGTGAATATACAACTATTTTTATTTTAAAAGAAGATGTATTTTAAATCTTTTTATCAAATCAAATAATAAAGTATATAATATGTATATATTTGAATTAAATTCTTTAAATAGTTTTTTTAAATTTTATTTATATCAATTTTATAATATTACTTTTAAACCAAAAATATCTTAAGCTTAGTTTATTATATTGTTTGAATTAAAACTAGTATATCTTTTAAATAAATAATTATCTATGTATATATATATTATTTTAAACTTTTATTTCTTGTTTTATATACAATTTGTTTATTACTTCTAATTATATTAATTTAAAGAAAGAAATGAATTTAAATTAATTATGCTTTTAATAAATAGACACATATAAAATGGTATTTAGTTTTGAACAATAGTTCTTTACAATAAAATCAATATATATATATATATATTCTTACATTTTATATTATAAATACAAAACAAATTTTCCTATTGGTATTAAATTTGTAGAGTTTCCCATATATTTACATTTTGAATTTCCCAAACCAAAATTCCATTTACAATTTTAACTTTCAATCTATATATATATATATATATATATATATAAAATTTCCCAATTAAATCCAAAATCAAATTTATAGGTTATATAATTTATCAAGATATTTATTTTTAATTTTCCAATTAGAAATTCTATTTTAAAATCATATTTATATTTATTTACCTTAATAAACAACAAATATCTATTTAAATTTGGAAAATGCCCAAATTAATTCACAATTTAATTCACAATTTAATTTCTAAAATTAAATAAATTTCCAATTTAAATTTGATTTAAAAACAGGAATGTTACATACATTCATTAAATTCCAGCATACTAGCCATAAAGCTGGTTATACAATCAAAACCGTAAAGGGCAGGTCGGGAAAATGGATTCCATACAATGGCAGGGCTACTGGGGTACTGACCGTCACAGTACGTGGCCTAGATCACCGTACTGAGGATCCACCCTGATCCCTTGCATCACAAAGCCGGAGCTACCCCTTACTGGATAGTCTGAAAAAGACAACCCCATGGTTGTGGCCAAACAACCGCCACACAGTCGAATAAAAAGGGACCTCTAGATAGGGGGATATCTTATTTTACTTAGGTGCTACCCACTTAGCCTTGCGTGCACCTCCCCTGTTTTAGACATTCTTGGTTGATGAGGTTTAAGGCTATGATTACCTTTATAGAACACATCTTAGAATACTCATTGTCCTCCGTTGACGATGGTCTGATAGCATTCATCCATACAAGTTCATTCCGGGTTCGAACGAAACCGAAGGCATTATCTCGTTACACTCATTTTGGAATCACCCTTAGAGTTAACGACAATAACCCTTGCACTCTGAAACTCCATCTCGATCTTTACTTCGAGATTTCACGACCTATCGTTTAACTCGGATCGATGTGGTTTTCGGATAATCAAATCTGATATCTGATCCCGGTCTCATCGAAATCCAAACGTTTCTTAAAGGTCAAGTTGTTTAAGGTTAAACAATTCAATTCAATACTTCGAATTCACTCAGCATTTATCACAGATATATAACACATATCTATTACAGCTATACCCAAGCATATCACATCACAGAATATCATAGATTATCATACTATATATATCAATCAATCCAGACATTCTATTCAAACAATCATCCATAAAAAGGAATTATTAATCCATATTATAATTAATTTAATTAACTTAAATTAAATTAATTACGTAAGAGTTAATCACATATCCCTGCTTAATCAATCATTAATTAATTACAACCCATTTAATTAATTAATCATTCCTTAATTACCTTATAAATCAATTAATTAATCTTTAATTACAGATTAATTAACCTTTAATTATCAATTAATTAGTCCTCAATCAATAACTTAATTACAAATTAATTACTCCTTAATTACCAGTTAATTAATCTCTAATTACTTAATTAATTAATGCTTAATTACAACTTAATTAATTAATCTCTAATCATTAATTAATAATCTCTAATTATCTAATTAATAATCTTTAATTACAAATTAATTAACTCTAATTAATTAACTTATAACCCTTAATTATTAATTATTAATAATAATCATTAAATAATTAAACTAATTAATTACTCTTTAATTAATTTAATTAATCATTAAACCATTAAAACCTTAATTTACCTTAAGATAAATCATTATCTTTATTAGTGACTTAATTATCATTAACATATGCATTTAAAACATTATACTTTTAATTAACTATTTAATTTCATTTCTAAATTAAGTGTTTAAAATAACTTACAAAATTTAACTTAACAAATTCAAGTTAAACACTTTACATAACTTTCTCAAATCAATTACTTAAAAGCATTTATTTTATAAAGAATAGATTTTTAAAACAAGATTCATTTAAAATTTAAAACTTACTTTATTTAAATTTAAAAGCTTGTTAATCTTACTTTGGGTCCAACCCAAAAATCACTCGAGCCATGCCCCGAGTTTTCTTCTTTCTTCTTTTTTTAAAAACTTAGTTTAAAAATTAAAGTTTAAAACCTAGAAACATGTTTAACACTCGCGAGCCTACACGAGTCTAACCCGAGGTATCACCCTTATATCTCCGAGTCATACTCGAGTATCCCTTCAAGACAACTCCTCTGCCCAAAACATAGGCACACAACCCTCGCCGTGCACATGCACCAGCGACTGAGGTGACTTCGACCACCGCCTACACTTCTAACATATCGACGATCACCTCAAAGTATGATCCTGTCCACCAAATCTCTATCACAAGCCCAAAATCAGGATCGAGTTATTATGAGCAAACATGGAACCAACCATCGCCTGAAAACTCCTTCGAATCCACGATGCCGACTGCAGAACTCCAGGAACTCTGGCCACACACTTGCTGGCCTTCCATGCTACTATTTCCCTAAGTCCGGTGAAACTCGATCCATCAAAGACGCCATAGTGACCCAAAATTCAACCTCAACCTAACTTAGGGCTAAAACCCTACTCCATCCTATTCCGACGCCACAATGGGTAAGAAAACCACCAACCAATTTTGCCGAGCTCGCCTTCACCCTAACCTCCTCCAGCAAAGTTCCCGACCACCCTAAGACCCCGGCTACCAGAAAAACCTCAAAGTCCACTTTCTAGTCAACACCAAATTACACGCTCGATTCCAATCTAAAAATTGTGATTCATCTTTTAAAATTCATGATATTAGATAACAAAACAGATTAAACCTGGAACCATGAATTATTCAAGTCGAGGATTTGATAAGTTTACAATTTCCACTGTTTTTCTAAATTTCCAGATAGTATTCAACTTATCATGCTTAAATATATTTTTAATACTTAGTTTCTGTAAAAACAAACATATGTTGTTTAAATCCCACAACCTATAAGAGATTGTTTGAAGAGAACCTGATCTTTGATCAAGATTTTAGCCTGTCATTTAAAACAGAGATATGCATAGGGTTACAGACATGCACACTTATAAATTTACATATTTATGACATGCAAACAAAAATACACACATGCAAACAATTATCACATCCCCTACTTACTAAATACATCACAAATAACAATTAAAAAAATGTAGTTTACTCACCTGTTAATGATGAGCAGATAAGGTTTGAAGCAGTTTTAAAATTTTGAAAACTTTAATTGCTTTTGATCTCTGAAAGCTTGTTACTAGAAACTTGTTACTGGAAATCTTTTGTTGTTGAGATGATTTACTTGAAATTTAAAATCTTGCTACTGGAAAATTCTTAGTTGTTGAGAAGATTTAAGCTTTGAAAACATAGATGATCTTGCTTTTAAATCTGAGAAGATTGTTTGATATTTTCTAGTTTGAGTTGTAATATTTTACAGGATTTTGTTTTTGAGTTGGTTAGAAATGTTTTACAGGTTTGTTTTCTTGAGTTTTTATAATGAAGATAGGAAAAAGAAAGGGAAGAGCAAAGATAGATGTATATATAGACTAAATTATGATTTAAAAAAATATAAAAGAAAATAAAATAAATTGGTGACACTTGTTTAAAAATCTAACATTTTTCATTTACATTAGTTTATCATCTTACACATGTTATTAAGATGATTTCATAAATTAACACTTGTAATTATGCATGTTTTAATTAATTTTAAATGGTTTACAAAGCTTTTTATATTTAATTAACAAATTAATAAATACTTTTCTTAATTTATATAAATAAAAATCCCTTTAAAGAAAATAATATAAAACCAATTATATTCTAAATAAAATCATATATAATCTATTTTAAATCCAATATTATTTTAAGAGATCTATCTTTTGAAATTTCAAATTTAAATTCAAATTCAATTTAAAATCCAATTTAACATTAACTTATATATACATTTAAATAAAAAAAATTAATTTGTTTGAAAATAATAGTTTTCCTATTTGAAATCTACTTATATCTATATATATGTAAACAATTATTATTATTTGTTATGTAAACAATTATTATTATTTGCTTTAAAAGAATTATTTTTGCCAATTTTAAATAATTTATAAAAGAGATTATCTCATTTTTATTGCTTGAAATTTTTGAAATATCATACATCCCAACTATAGTTGTTTGATGGACGCCTTGCCACGGTTTAACTATAGTCAAAGTGGAGCTTCCACATTGTAGATCAATGGTATTCCAAATCAAAACAACTGTGTAATTTTGTTAGATTGATATTTTCTATTTTACCTATCGAGTGATTCATTCCATAGTTATCCAATAACTATTAGTATGTAACCCCAGCCTAACATTTGGAGAGCGTTACATACTCTAGTCTCAACAGATGTATCGATATCCAGTCTTGAAACATCTTGACTAGGAATATTTAAAACAGTATGTTTATTTTATTGTGATAGAGCACTCATGATTACAACACATTATAACCACTATCACAAAATATACCATTTATGGATTTTCTATTAAATATACTTCTACTTAAATTAATTAAGTAATATAACATATTATATCAAGTATATAATAGAAAGAAAACATCTTTTATTTCAAATAAGATTGGTTATCGAGTTAAATATGTGCAATAATTACACAATTGCCCCTAGAACATACCCCTAACTCTATCAATCTCCCACCTACACTTTAGACCAGTTATTGAATCTCAATCCCATCCTTTTGATCAATATAATGAGAATTGATCAAGTTAGACCCATCATGAGTGGATCTGCTATGACATTTTAATTATCCGCTCTATCAATAAACTCTTTCCAATGCTAATAAACTACATATGTCGTATGGAACTATTTGGAGTATGCTTCTGGACTTCTACTGAGCTTTTATTGTTACACTGTTATCATACAACAATGATGTAGTGTTCTCAATAATGGGAATCATCCTTAGTTCAATTATAAATTAATTCATTTATATTTATATAAATTACTATTGTTTTGGCGCTATTCAAGTTGATGTACTTAGCTTTTTGTTGAAGTAGCCACAACTTATTATTTGAAACATTTCCAACTCAAATATTCTTCGTTAAGGTTTGAATCATGAATTTGATATTGACATATTATACTCAATATCTCTTATGAAGTTTGAACTGGAATACTCCTTCATAAGGAGTTCGTTATTTCTATAAATAATTCTCTAGTATTTCGTAAATACTTGAGAATACTCTAAATTACCATTTAGTGATCTTAACTTGAATTTGATATTTGCTTCATGCATCAAATATATAAGCAAAATATGATATTGTAGATAATACAACGTGTATGATAATTCCTATTGGTAATACATCAAGAATCCATCTTACATGTTCCACATTAAACATTTTAATAAGGTGTATTTTCATATCATTTGAGACATTCTTAACATTTTTCATACTTATTACAAAATATATAATTTACAAATCTAATATGAAGCATTAAATAGCCAAACTCATCGATTTTTACATAAGTACATCGTTAACAATCAGTAATACCTTGCTTACTTATAGTCTAGAAATAACTATGTACCTTTTAGTGGTTCTTTCTTATGGACACATATTCCTTTGCATTTCGAATGAAAATCAAACTATATGTATTTCTATCGAAATACTTATCCAATTCTAATGCTTATAGAATGATACTTTCATATCATTCCTTAGATCATATCCAGAAAACTCACAAACTCAATATCACTCCCACTGACTTTGAGGCACTTTAGTTGTTATATGCAACCAATCTATTCTAAATCATTATTTAGAATTTTCCATTTTAGCATATGTAACGACCCGTATTTTTACGAATCAAAACATTCTAAAATGATTGACCTTTGGTGGTATGGTTGTTAAGTCATTTCTGGTTTTGGCATAATTTTGCTTGAATTTTGCTTAAGTCCTAAGTCGTAGCCGACTTAGGAGTTTGGACGAGTTAAGCAACAAGTCTGGGTCGAGTTGCCGACTCAAGGAACTCACCGAGTTAAGGGAGTGTGGTTGACCGACTTAAGGTAGTGACCGACCTAGGAGATAAGTCGTGACCGACTTATGAGAATCAGGCGACCTTAGTATTCTGGGGTAGAGTTAGGTCGGCAACGACCTAAGGAAATGTTGTGAGCGACCTAAGAGTTTCGGTGAGCTAAGTGTTAGGTCGGCAGGGCGAGTTAGCGACCTAACGGTTACCGAGTTAGCGACCTAGTGGTTCCGTGTTAGCGACCTAGTGGTTCCGTGTTAGCGACCTAAGATATTAGCTTGTTAGCGACCTAAGGTATTAGCTTGTTAGCGACCTAAGGTATTAGCTTGTTAGCGACCTAAGGAGATAGGTCGCATAAGTGTTAGGTCGTAGCACTGTTAGGTCGCGTAGGTTGCTAAGTTGTTAGGTCGCTAGGATAGTTTAAGTGTTAGGTCGCGTAGATCTATCTGTTAGGTCGTATGTTGTGTTAGGTCGCGTAGAAGTCTAAGTTGTTAGGTCGCAACCCAACTAGGTCGTAGGTCGAAGGAAAGCGCATTGCTTTAGGTCGTCAGGTGTTAGGTCGCTGAGGAGTTATGTCGTGCATCTGTTAGGTCGGAGAAGCTTAGGTCGGAGAAGCTTAGGTCGGAGAGGCTTAGGTCGGCAGCGACTTAAGGAGATAGCCGAGTTACGACTTAAGGGCAGTTTTCAGCTATAAATGGGAGGGGTTGTTCTCACTTTTTGGGATCCGGATTTTGAAGCGACGAAGTGCTGCCATTTTGAGAGCTCGACTTCTACACTTCTTCACTTCTTTTCTCCACTCTAATCTAGTGCTTCCATCCATCCAAATCGAAGATCAAGATTGAAGATTCAAGAGCTTAGATTGAAGATCTTCATCTTTTTAAGAGGGATTTCTTCATTTGAAGCGGATTCGTGATAGATCAAGCTTCATCCTTTGCTGTCCAGATCTGAAGCGTGTTGATTTGGGTTGGTTTAGGTGATTTGGTGAGTGGTGATTATCTCTCACATGGATCCAAAGGAGTATATCGGATTGTTGGCCCGATTTGGTGTTAAAATAGTTATTTCCATGCATTTTCTTCATCCTATGTATAGATCCATATAGATCCATTGTTCATGATGATGTTACATCCATTTTATCATATGTTAACCTATGCAAGTTCATTCATCAAGTTTGTAGAGATATAATCCATGTTTTCATGCTTATTGGACTTTCAACTCTTTAATTACGAAAATGCCATTGTTGTTATAATTGTCTACTTAGATCATATTTGAATGCTTGATTGCTCGGATTGATGTTTGATTTGATTGATTGTTATGAACTAGATGATTGATGATTAGATTTAGACCAAAGGTGATTCAAAAGCTAAGGGAAAGGCTCTTGGATTGGGAAAGCTGCTCGTGGCATATGTAGCGGGATGATGAAGCTCTTATGCATAGATTTGATGATGTGATGTTGAGATGAGGCTTCGTGAGGATGTTATGAAGCGAGGCAATCATGTGATGAAGACTTGGTCTAATCCAGACGGGATCATTCCAAGCATGTTGATAACTCGGTGATATGATTCGAGTTGAGGATAATGGATGCTCGAGAGGCGCTTGAGCTAGTATGAAAATAGTCGTCGAGGAGGATGACTAGGAGGTTGAGATCTCATCGTTGTTGAAGGTTCTAGCATGCTCTAAGCAAGAGTACATGGGGACGCCCAAAAGACTAAGTTGATGGTCAAGTACTCTGGGTAGATTCGATAATCCTAGGCACGGGTCACGATGACGTGCGGGAGTTATGTCTAGAACCGGGGTTACCATTAGCCCTTGACGGACGGCTGAAAGAATGTGCCGGTCATTCAATTAACGGTGATATCGAAGCAATGATAACAGTGATAGCCAGAGTCATGGATGTTTGGTTGTATCGTCATTCGGTCTCAAGAGCGGTATTTCCTGGGTGCTTATCTGACCTTGGTTTTAGACCTTGGGATTTGTACTTGGAAAACATCGCTCTTGACTCGAGTGACAATTGTTTACTTTAAATTGTATGCTCTGCTATGTTGCTTCTGCTTAGTGTGTGTCTGGGGGCTATCACTGTAGAACGAGGTTGGAGTGGGAGGGTTGTATTCCTATTTCTTTTCCTTTATGTTCTTTTGGTATGTTGTTAGTTAATTTACTGCTCACTAAGACTGTTGTCTGACTCAAGGCTTTATGTTTTTAATTCTTATTGCCTTGGGCTGTTCGTCCATTTTGGGACGGGCAGACTAGGTAGCAGGTGACAGGTGCTGTTCTCTTCTCACGATGCTGATATCGAAGACGAGCTGGAGGGTTGCATATTATCTTCTTATTATATGTTCTGGATATTCCGCTGTTTTGTATTCTCTGAGAGATATGTAGTGAGGCTTGATGTATTGACTATGTGGATGTTTGTATTCAACTATTATGGAGTTTTATATGATGTCATTTTGTTCTGTAAAGCTTCACTATACATATGTTCTATTGTATTTTATCCATGCGCTGTGAGTAATACGATAGGTTCTGTTGTTTTAATCTTACCTTGACAATCGTCCATGGTCGCCTGGCACACTTTACAGCGCTCTATCTTTAGATTCGGTGCAGGGGTCATGGGCGGTCGTCACATTTGGTATCAGAGCATTGGTTAATCGATTTTACCCAACGCTCGCTGTAGTAACTACGTATGAGAGACGTAATTGTATTTTGATGGATGATTACTATATATAATATAGTAGCTTAGTAGAGTTTGAGTCCTTTATGCAGTTGTTTCTCTAGATGTTCTAATCATTCCTTTTTATAGATATTGAGAATGAGTCGAAGAGGGAGACCAGCTGCTAGGGAAGGCCGTGCTACTGAAGAGACTGCTGATTATGCAGCCATGTTCGAAGCTATGATGACTTCGATCATGAGAAGGATACCAGTTCCGGGGGCAGCAGTTGATGTTGGAGTTCAAGTCCAAACTCCAAAACCAGTGGATTTTGCTAAGTTGTGCAAGGATTATACTGCTCTTGGAGGGAAGGTTTTCTTGGGAACAGAATCGACTATTGAGGTCCAGAGGTGGATAGATGCTTGTAGAAGGATCTTTGGTGATTTGGGAATTGATGATGCAACTAAGAGGAAGTTGGCATCAAGGCAGCTTCAAGGGAGAGCCTCTGATTGGTGGAACTCTATTACCATCACTACTCCGGAAGAAGAGATTACTTCGGAGCAATTCCAAGTCAGATTTGAAGCTAAGTTCATTTCTACAGCTCAGAAGTCTGTTCTGTTCAAGAAGTTCGTGGAGCTCAAGCAGGGTGGGAGATCTGTTCTTGAGTATGTTTCTGAGTTTGAAGCTTTGTCCAAGTATGCCCGGTCATATATTGAGTCTGCTTACCAGAAGAATGAGAAGTTTGTGACAGGCTTGGATAGTTATCTTGGGAGACAGTTGGTGGATCATTTGGACGATTCATTTGAGAAGCTTGTGGAGAAATCTCTTAGGCATGAGAGTCTGTTTCCTAAGGAAGGACCTGTTGTTGCTGTTACCAAGGGAGAATCTAAACCACAGCAGGGTGGAAACCAGAAGAGGAAGCAGCAGCAGCAGAAGGGTAGGGATGGCCAGAAGAAGCCGAAAGGCGAGGTGACTTGCTACAACTGTCAGCAGAAGGGCCATTTCTCTAAGGATTGTAAGAATCCGAAGGCACCGATGAAGTGTCACAACTGTGACAAGCCGGGGCATTTCAGGAAGAATTGTCCAGAACCAAGGAAGGACAGGCAGATTGTGCAAGCTTATGCTTTGGGAGCTGTTCCGTCGTCTTCGAAAGCTCCTACTGCCGAAGAGAAAGGAAAGAGTGTGGTTGTTCAAGGTACTCTTTTCCTGTGTGGTATTCCAGTTAGAGTTTTGTTTGATACTGGAGCATCGCATTCGTTTGTTTGCAATGAACTAGTAGGCCGGTTAGGTTTGAAGCCGGATATTGTTGATAGGCCATTGGTTGTGACTAATCCAGTTGGGGGTTCGTCTTGTTTGTGTATGTTATGCTGTGGTCTAGTTGTGTCGAGTCATGGTTGCTCTTTTGTTTGTGATTGCTTTGTTCTGAACTTTGCGGGGTTCGGAATTATTTTGGGTATGGACTGGCTTAGGAAGTATGCGGCTAAGGTTGATTGTGAGAGGCTGGAGGTGACAGTCGAGAATGTGGAAGGGCGAAAGATTGTGATACGATGTAAGCATGAGGAAGGCGTCTTCATGAGCTTCATGTATTCGCTAGTTGTTCCACGGGATGGACTGTCTTTAGTGCCAATCGCAAATAGATTCGAGGATGTCTTTGACGAAGTCAAAGGGTTGCCGCCGCATAGAGAGATCGAGTTTCGTATAGATCTAGTTGAAGGAGCCAGACCTGTTGTGATGCCTCTTAGGCGGATGGCGCCTAGGGAACAGCAGGAGTTGAGGGTGCAAGTTGATGATCTTTTGCAGAAAGGATTCATTCGGCGTAGCGTGTCCGAGTGGGGTGCACCAGTTGTGTTTGCAACCAAGGCAGATGGGTCGTTGAGATTGTGTGTGGATTATCGTGAGCTGAATAAGGTGACTAAGAAGAACAAGTATCCATTGCCGAGAATAGATGACTTGTTTGATCAGCTTCACGAGGCTAAGGTGTTTTCTCAGATGGAATTGGCAACGGGATTTCACCAGTTGAGAGTGGCTAAGGATAGTGTGCCGAAGACTGCTTTTAGGACACCATCCGGTTTCTTTGAGTGGCTGGTAATGCCGTTTGGATTGACTAACGCGCCAGCATATTTTGTGGATCTTATGAATAGAGTGTTCAGAGATCAGTTGAACAAGTTCGTACTTGTGTTTGTGGATGATATTCTGATTTATTCCAGAACGGAGGAAGAGCACAAGACGCACTTGCGTATTGTTTTGGAGATCTTACGGAAACATCAGCTGAAGGCTAAGTTTTCGAAGTGTCACTTCTGGAAGAGTGAAGTGAGATTCTTAGGCCATGTGATTTCTGGAAATGGAATAGCAGTTGATCCCGCTAAGGTGGCAGCAATCCAGGATTGGGTTAGACCTAAGAATGCATCTGATGTGAGAAGTTTTCTTGGATTAGCAGGATATTATCGACGGTTTATCAAAGACTTCTCCAAGGTAGCTGCACCATTAACAGGATTGACGAAGAAGAACCAAGTGTTCAGCTGGGATACTAAGTGTGAGCAAGCTTTCGCAATCTTGAAAGAGAGATTGACGAGTGCTCCTGTTTTGACTATTCCTAGTGGGAATGATGAGATGGTGGTTTACACCGACGCATGTGGTACTGGACTTGGAGCAGTGCTGATGCAGAAGGATAAAGTTGTTGCATATGCCAGTCGACAACTAAAGCCGCATGAAAGGAATTACCCGACTCATGATTTGGAGTTAGCTGCGATTGTATTTGCTCTGAAGATGTGGAGGCATTATCTGTTGGGAGTTCGATTCGAGCTGTTTACGGATCACAAGTCGTTGAAGTATCTTTTCTCCTAAAAGGATTTGAATCTTCGGCAGCAACGTTGGCTAGAGTTTTTAGCATCATATGATTTTGGTATAGTTTATACTCCGGGAAAAGGTAACGCAGTGGCAGATGCGTTAAGTCGAAGACATGCAGGATTGGGAGCCATGTTTTCAGAATGGAAGAGTCTCGAGTATTTAGCTGGATTTGACTTCAGGCCTAGATGTGAATTGGAACCTGAGATGTTGGCAAACTTATCAATAAGACCCACTCTTGTGGAAAGGATTGGCGAGGGCCAAAAGCGAGATGATAAGCTTGTCAAGATTATCCGTGAGTTGGAATCTGGATTGGATCCAGAAAAGGATAAAGGATTCGAGGTCGATCGAGAGGGTTGGCTTCGGAAGCAAGGACGACTAGTTGTTCCCGATATAGATGAGTTGAGGAGTGAAGTTCTGAAGGAAAGTCATCACTCGAGGTTGACAATTCATCCAGGTGGAAATAAGATGTATCGGGATATGAAGAGGACCTACTATTGGGAAGGCATGAAGAAGGATGTTGGAGATTTCATTTCCAAGTGTATGAACTGCCAGTTGGTTAAGGCTGAACAAAAGAAGCCAAGCGGATTGCTTCAGCCATTAGAAGTTCCTACATGGAAGTGGGAACAAGTGTCGATGGATTTTATCGATGGTTTGCCTAGAACCAGAACGGGAAATGAAGGGATTTGGGTCATTGTAGATCGCCTGACTAAGAGTGCACGATTCATTCCTGTTCGATCGACTAGGACTGCATCAAAGTTGGCTGAGTTGTATGTTAAGTGGATAGTTCGTTTCCATGGTATTCCGAAGAGTATAGTGAGTGATCGAGATCCATTGTTCACTAGTGGATTTTGGAAAAGCTTCCAGGAAGTTTTGGGAACCGAGTTGTGTTTGAGTACAGCTTATCACCCCCAAACAGATGGTCAGACCGAGAGAGTCAACCGAGTTTTGGAAGATCTTCTAAGAGCATGTGTTTTGGACTTCGGAGGATCATGGGAAGATCACCTTCATTTGGTGGAGTTTGCGTACAACAACAGTTACCAGTCGAGCATTGGTATGGCACCGTATGAGGCATTGTATGGAAGACCGTGTAACTCTCCAACATGTTGGTTGGAAACTGGAGAAAAGCTGATGCTTGGGCCAGAGATGATTCGACAGACTTCGGATTGCATAGAGATCATTCGGCAACGAATGAAGGCAGCCCAAGACCGTCAGAAGAGTTATGCTGATAAGCGTCGAAAGGATTTGGAATTCGACGTTGGTGATATGGTTTTTGTGAAGATTTCTCCTCTGAAGAATGTTATTCGATTCGGGAAGAAAGGAAAATTGACTCCGAGATTTGTTGGACCATTCCCGATTATCGAGCGAATTGGAAAGCTCGCCTACAGATTGGAGTTACCAGAGAAGATGTCGAGTGTGCACAACGTTTTTCACGTATCATATCTACGGAAGTATGTGCACGGCTCGAGTACGATGGTTTCTGTTGATAGCTGTGAAGACTTTGTAGTTGATCCAGTCGATAGAAGACCTCGTAAGCCGCTTCGTGTTGTTGGAACCGACACGAAACAGCTTAGGAGGAAGATAGTTAAGTTGCTCAAGATACAATGGAGTGATGATGATAACGACTGTACGTGGGAGGTGGAAGAGAGGATGAAAGCAGCTCATCCTGAACTCTTCAAGGTATGGCCCTAAGGTGTCGTGTCATCTAACGAAATTGTAACTTGTCCTTAGTCTTAGAATTCTGTACGCTAAGCTAGAATTGGATGCATGGTTTATTGATTGTTATGGATGATAGGCGTACAGAATAGCTTTGATTGACTTGTTTGTTTGGAATTTCGGGGGCGAAAATTCCTAAGGGGGAGAGAATGTAACGACCCGTATTTTTACGGATCAAAACATTCTAAAATGATTGACCTTTGGTGGTATGGTTGTTAAGTCATTTCTGGTTTTGGCAGAATTTTGCTTGAATTTTGCTTAAGTCCTAAGTCGTAGCCGACTTAGGAGTTTGGACGAGTTAAGCATCAAGTCTGGGTCGAGTTGCCGACTCAAGGAACTCACCGAGTTAAGGGAGTGTGGTTGACCGACTTAAGGTAGTGACCGACCTAGGAGATAAGTCGTGACCGACTTATGAGAATCAGGCGACCTTAGTATTCTGGGGTAGAGTTAGGTCGGCAACGACCTAAGGAAATGTTGTGAGCGACCTAAGAGTTTCGGTGAGCTAAGTGTTAGGTCGGCAGGGCGAGTTAGCGACCTAACGGTTACCGAGTTAGCGACCTAGTGGTTCCGTGTTAGCGACCTAGTGGTTCCGTGTTAGCGACCTAAGATATTAGCTTGTTAGCGACCTAAGGTATTAGCTTGTTAGCGACCTAAGGTATTAGCTTGTTAGCGACCTAAGGAGATAGGTCGCATAAGTGTTAGGTCGTAGCACTGTTAGGTTGCGTAGGTTGCTAAGTTGTTAGGTCGCTAGGATAGTTTAAGTGTTAGGTCGCGTAGATCTATCTGTTAGGTCGTATGTTGTGTTAGGTCGCGTAGAAGTCTAAGTTGTTAGGTCGCAACCCAACTAGGTCGTAGGTCGAAGGAAAGCGCATTGCTTTAGGTCGTCAGGTGTTAGGTCGCTGAGGAGTTATGTCGTGCATCTGTTAGGTCGGAGAAGCTTAGGTCGGAGAAGCTTAGGTCGGAGAGGCTTAGGTCGGCAGCGACTTAAGGAGATAGCCGAGTTACGACTTAAGGGCAGTTTTCAGCTATAAATAGGAGGGGTTGTTCTCACTTTTTGGGATCCGGATTTTGAAGCGACGAAGTGCTGCCATTTTGAGAGCTCGACTTCTACACTTCTTCACTTCTTTTCTCCACTCTAATCTAGTGCTTCCATCCATCCAAATCGAAGATCAAGATTGAAGATTCAAGAGCTTAGATTGAAGATCTTCATCTTTTTAAGAGGGATTTCTTCATTTGAAGCGGATTCATGATAGATCAAGCTTCATCCTTTGCTGTCCAGATCTGAAGCGTGTTGATTTGGGTTGGTTTAGGTGATTTGGTGAGTGGTGATTATCTCTCACACGGATCCAAAGGAGTATATCGGATTGTTGGCCCGATTTGGTGTTAAAATAGTTATTTCCATGCATTTTCTTCATCCTATGTATAGATCCATATAGATCCATTGTTCATGATGATGTTACATCCATTTTATCATATGTTAACCTATGCAAGTTCATTCATCAAGTTTGTAGAGATATAATCCATGTTTTCATGCTTATTGGACTTTCAACTCTTTAATTACGAAAATGCCATTGTTGTTATAATTGTCTACTTAGATCATATTTGAATGCTTGATTGCTCGGATTGATGTTTGATTTGATTGATTGTTATGAACTAGATGATTGATGATTAGATTTAGACCAAAGGTGATTCAAAAGCTAAGGGAAAGGCTCTTGGATTGGGAAAGCTGCTCGTGGCATATGTAGCGGGATGATGAAGCTCTTATGCATAGATTTGATGATGTGATGTTGAGATGAGGCTTCGTGAGGATGTTATGAAGCGAGGCAATCATGTGATGAAGACTTGGTCTAATCCAGACGGGATCATTCCAAGCATGTTGATAACTCGGTGATATGATTCGAGTTGAGGATAATGGATGCTCGAGAGGCGCTTGAGCTAGTATGAAAATAGTCGTCGAGGAGGATGACTAGGAGGTTGAGATCTCATCGTTGTTGAAGGTTCTAGCATGCTCTAAGCAAGAGTACATGGGGACGCCCAAAAGACTAAGTTGATGGTCAAGTACTCTGGGTAGATTCGATAATCCTAGGCACGGGTCACGATGACGTGCGGGAGTTATGTCTAGAACCGGGGTTACCATTAGCCCTTGACGGACGGCTGAAAGAATGTGCCGGTCATTCAATTAACGGTGATATCGAAGCAATGATAACAGTGATAGCCAGAGTCATGGATGTTTGGTTGTATCGTCATTCGGTCTCAAGAGCGGTATTTCCTGGGTGCTTATCTGACCTTGGTTTTAGACCTTGGGATTTGTACTTGGAAAACATCGCTCTTGACTCGAGTGACAATTGTTTACTTTAAATTGTATGCTCTGCTATGTTGCTTCTGCTTAGTGTGTGTCTGGGGGCTATCACTGTAGAACGAGGTTGGAGTGGGAGGGTTGTATTCCTATTTCTTTTCCTTTATGTTCTTTTGGTATGTTGTTAGTTAATTTACTGCTCACTAAGACTGTTGTCTGACTCAAGGCTTTATGTTTTTAATTCTTATTGCCTTGGGCTGTTCGTCCATTTTGGGACGGGCAGACTAGGTAGCAGGTGACAGGTGCTGTTCTCTTCTCACGATGCTGATATCGAAGACGAGCTGGAGGGTTGCATATTATCTTCTTATTATATGTTCTGGATATTCCGCTGTTTTGTATTCTCTGAGAGATATGTAGTGAGGCTTGATGTATTGACTATGTGGATGTTTGTATTCAACTATTATGGAGTTTTATATGATGTCATTTTGTTCTGTAAAGCTTCACTATACATATGTTCTATTGTATTTTATCCATGCGCTGTGAGTAATACGATAGGTTCTGTTGTTTTAATCTTACCTTGACAATCGTCCATGGTCGCCTGGCACACTTTACAGCGCTCTATCTTTAGATTCGGTGCAGGGGTCATGGGCGGTCGTCACAGCATATATGTACTAAAATACAAAGTCATACCAAGTGATAATTTTGTGAGTAAATCCAAATTAACTTGAGAATGTTGAATAACGAATCTATTACGCTAATTTTAATAACTAAAATCCACAATGTTATTCTTATCAGCTTGCTTATTATATTTTAACTGCATTAGTCTTGCTCTCGAAGACACATTCACAGCCGATGCATCATATCTCATTGGGTACCACTATCAAAATCATAATTTAATAACGTACTTGGAATCCTTTTTGATTTGTACATCATACATCATGGCAAAGTCAATATTCTAAACAGTTCAATTAACAACTAAGGATTATCTATTCTCGACATTGATAAGAAACTCATAGTTTCTCTTTAATATGTGAGAATAATCATTAGGCACTCTAATTCATTGTGCTTATTTTAGGTTTGGTTGATCAATTCATCCCTCGTAATTAGTTTTATCCTTGGATCATATCCAAATCCATTTTACTACCAATAATTTCCGAAAGAAATTCTTTTGTGATGAAATTGGTATTTCTTGAAATAAAAATTGTTTCTCGATCCAACAGAATGGGTATTCATAAACATATTATAGATTGTTTCAAATATAAAACTGATTTGGTTTTTAGTTTACTATACTTATGTTCAAAACATAATTTGGTCATCCAATGACTATCGTTTCCAAAATTCTTTTAAGGTGATTCATATAAGATCCCTCGCATACAATTGTTACATATAGTCTTTCGACTCACACAACTTGCCTACACCTTGGCCCAAGAATTGTTATGATTTCTTATAAACCCTTATCTTTTATGATTTTGTAAAGTATTCTTTAGTTGAAATTAATTTTAATCTTGTATACTACTCTTAAGTACACGACCTTATAGAAAGAGGGTGACTCAACTTCACTCATTATTAATTGTACTTTGTTTTATGAAGTTCAATTACTCTTTATCGATACATCATTATGTATCATTGGGAGGAATGACTTTTGGGATAGAGTATTTATTCATTTTTAGGTTTGTTCGGAACACTTTCCAATATAATCACCCATTTGAGCAAATCGAATCATTTTTATTTTCTATTGCATTTTATGTTATTTTCTTCCATTTTATATTCTATGAGGTTTTCATAGACATACCACATATGTATCAAATACAAATGTTCATGTTTGTGATAACTAATCGGTGAATACATGAAGTATGCGATAACACTTTGGTATTATTAGACTTATGTAACGACCTGTCTTTTTGGATGTTTTAAGCACACACACATGCCAGACTCAAACCATTCAAAAGGGCAGATTGTTATGGAGTAAATAAGAAAAAGAGAAAGAAATAAAACAAAAATAGAATTTCACAGCAGAATGAAAAAAAATATAATAATCAAATAACTATTCAAGAAGTTGTTTTATAAATACATTTGATTATTCTTTTACAACACAAAAATCAGAGTTACATAAAATAGAAATAAATAAATAAATGCAGTGGAACACCATGATATAGCGGAATAAATAAAATAAAAAATAGTAGTACTATATCTTTGTATTCATCCTCCAGAAAGCAGTCTTCGATACACTGAAAAGCTCAGACTGACCCGAGTGAATTGAAAAGACATAATACTCAAGTCAGAACTAAAAGATCATATGTATGTTAAATCAACAGTAAATAAATATGAGTTTAATGGCATCAGAGACGTTTACGTGGTTTGACATCTCCTATCCAGTGTCTAACATGAGTGCAATAACTTAAGAGCTGTTCGGGATTCCCATCTCCTAAGGATCCGTTAAACTATCTACTATGTAGTATAACACACTATTATAATATGTCTACAGTAAAGTAAAAGTATTAAAATAGCGTTAAGGCATTACCTATATCCCCCTTAACACATTTTATATATTCTCATAGTCGATACAATGCTGTAAGCTCCATCAAACCGGTGGTTCACCCAGAGGACACCCCATAGGTATGGTACAAAACAAACTCGTAGAAGGCGCTCTAGGGTATGTAAACACGACACTCGAGGAAATGCCAGGGTAGATTTACCAATTGCAGAACCGCGCTGGTGGTAACGCATAACATCTACTACCGCCCACCTCGAAACACACTCCCATAATCAAAATTGAGCGGTGGCTACCAAATCATCACAAAGTCATAATATGGTATCGAAGAAGCATGTCCGATCGAAGGAATGACCTAACTTGGCCCCGGTATAGCTCCTGTTTTATTCACATCTAAGCTGACCCACGGGAGTCAGGGTCACTTCATACCTCATACAGGAATCATTCGCCAAACCATCCTATTCCATTTCTGGAATCACCACCACATACACAGTTGGTAAAGTGGTTTTTGGTCTTGATAGAGAGTATGACAATATCCGAACCCGATCTCTTTGATAACTAAACGCTTATTTCACACCGGATGGTTCTTTTACATTTCAAAAGGTCAATTCAAAATTTGATTATCAAAATATCATATTCTCAAAATCACTTTCGAAATCATATCACATTTGAATTCATGTCACTTTCAAAGATCATATGTAATCTCAAAGTCATATTCATTTTTGCATTTATCGAGAAGATAGGTTAATTAAATCCATGTTCTAAAATCAGTATATTACTCAAATATGTCGTTTTCACAAAAAAAAGTATCAATTCCAAATTCCAACTTAGGTTGTATCATCACCAAGGATTTAAATATAAATACTTCAACTTTACACAGTTTGCAATTTTAGAAAATAGTTTAAATAGCCGTAAATAGTTTTAATAGTTTAAATAGATTAAAACAGTTTAAAGAGGAAATAGTTTAATTAGATTTAAGTTTGATTTAACCAGATTTAAATTGATTTAAATAGGTTAAATATAGATTAAATAGATTTAATTAGATTTAAAATGATTTAAATAGATTAATTATAGATTTAATAGATTTAAATTATATTAAGTAGATATTTAAATAGATTAAATAAATTTAAAATAGGTTAAATTGGATTAAATATGTTATAATAGATTAACTTAAATTAATATAGTTTTTATTGGTTAAAATGGTTTAAATTAATTTAAATTAGATTTCAAAGTTATATCCAAACATTTTCTATAACTTAATTCTGATAGACTCATTTATATTTGACAATTCAACTTTGAAATTTCGATTTAAATCCTTTGAAAAAATTATTATTCAGTCCCAATTTCAACATTAATGATTAGATTATCAAATTAATTCAATGTATATAAATCAATTTCTATTTCAAAATGCCAGTTAACTGAATTAAAATTTAAAGAATTAAAATCATTTAATTTAACCAATCTGGTGTCTGTATATAATTTTCTACCCTAGGGTCAAGTGATACAGATATTTATCATTTCAATCCGCAATTTAGATTTTTACGGTTATATATCATTTTAAAACCGCAATCCCGAATTAATTAAAAATCCATAAAATCGCTCGAGTCTATCATTTCAACCCATAATGATTTTTCCCTAATCAATAGATCGTTTGGGTATGTATCATTTCAACCCATGGGGAACTTGCGGTATTATAACAACATAAAATACAACATCCAGTCATCCAACATCAACAATCAAACATCCATCACAATCATTATCCAAATCAATCAATAAACATCAATAGGTAATTGATTATTAAATTGACAATTTAAATTCAGTATTAATATTTAACTATGAATAAATGCAATAAAAGTCATATTTAACAAAAATGACAATTTAAATATACCAAACATTGATCAATAAATTTTCAAATCACATCATAAATTTAATTTAATTAACATAAGATGATTTAGAAGTTGTGAGTGAGTTAAAAGACTCACCTTTGAATTTCAGTCGATTTGAAATTCAAATAAAGGCCCAAAATTCGTCCAAACCAGTATTAAAATGTTTGAAATTTCGATACGATCGCAGCGGAATAAACCGTGCGTAAATCCGACCTCGTATGCAAAATTTATTAACATTAGAACATTATACGATTTAAATTAGAGAAAAAATAGGTAAAATATAATACACGTCACCCCACAGTAAACTAAGCACATCCTCAATCATCAATGAACCTACCTTGTCCAAACCTTAGAGTCGCCGATCATCTCAACCAAATTCCATGCCTACATGTTGCCACGAGCCATGCCACAACCACCCTGAACTCGCCTCGCTGCCCCCGTCGTTCTCCCCCTAGGTCCGATCGCTAATGGACGTCTATCGACGTCAGGCATTTGAGCAGCCGTCGCCCATGGGTTACCCCTAATCAAATTTATGCCGTCGGTTTAACCATCCAATCACTAAACGAATCATATGGATAAGCTCACCTCGGCCCACTCCAAACACTATATCATTGATTTGACAACCAGTCAAAGTTGATCAACGATCGATGAATGGTGGAGAAATATTCCTTAAATTTCGAACACACATAAACCCAAATCAAAAAACTAATAATAGATTTGACTTGTGCTCGTCAAGAGCTTCAAATCGAAATATAATTCGATATAGTATGGAGGAGTTTGATTTTTTTATTTGATTTCGATTTGAAATTGAATTTGCAATTGGGAATTGGTTTATCTGCTATTGGAAAGAGAGAAGCAGATAGAATTATATGTATAGACAAATGGAATAAGAAGTAGTTAGGGTTTATAACAGGCTATATATAGGCAGATCAGAAATAGGAATGAATAAGCTAGATTGATTTAAAAGTTGAATGATAAATGACCCAAAAGCCCGCTTTGCCTCCGGAACGAATGAGTAATTCCATATATCAAAATAGATATTTTTGATATTTTTAAACTTAATGGAATAGATTTCAAGTCCTAATTCCATCGTATGAAGAAATTAGCTTAAAAATCGGCTTATTTCAAATTGGTTTCATTTGAATTTAATTAAATTGATTTTTGTGCATTTCAAGTCCGCACGATCAAACGACAAGTCCGATTGCTATGAAACTTGAAACCTTATAATAATTCATCGTTATGAATCCGATGAAACTGGTTTTGTCGAAATCCGAGACAGTGGCCAAAATGGCTATTTTCACGTTAATTAAATAAATAAATATTAAATTAATTAAGTCGCTTCTAAATTTCCAATTTAATGAATACCAAATTTCATCATTTTTTATTAGTTGGACATTTACAATAACTTAAAACAAGTTTACCTAAAATTTTAGTGTTAATTATTTCACTAATTACAGCATTCTAGTTCAACTGTAATTAAATCCAATTAATTAAAATTAAATTCCAATAAATTGTTTTAATTTGATTTCAGACTTTTATTCTAACAATTATTACTCTATAGACATAGTTATCATTGTTTATATCTTGTTACACTAACCTTCTACAATTATCAACTTAGTTTTCATTAATGTAGTATTTAATTACATTTATTTGCAATAAATCCATTTATTATAGCTTAAATTCCCATAAATTAATCAAAATTGATTTCATTCTTTTTATTCAATTAATTGTCATATTATGACTAAAATTTACATTGGTTACATCTTATTGAATTAATATTCTACAATTATAAATTTAATCTACTTAATTGCACTAATTAAGTGAATTAATTGCAATTGATTTCAAATTTAATTTAACAGGCTAAATATATAGGTAACATATAATAAGTGTCACCATTAAGTTTAAGTCACATCTTATAAGTTTATTATCCACAACAAGTGTTATGATTATTACTACAACACTAAATTTATTCAGTTACAATTCATTACACATTATTTCATTAATCAGTCAACTTTTGAATTATCAATTGCTCTTTTAATCCAATTATCCATTAATACATATATTACTATAATCTATTTACAATCTATATCAATTATAACTCTTTAATCCTTTTAAATAAATTAGAATTTACATTTAAAGCAGTTATCAATTACCTTAATTTAATAGTATTACATTTCGGTCCAATTACATTCTTATTATTTAATCCAAAATTTTATTTCTTCCAACATTAAATCATAAAACCTTATTAAATTAACAAATTTTTAATTGTCGAAAATTACGGGTCGTTACACTTGTGTCTGCTTATGCACTTGGTGGGTGCAGCATGATAGGGGCTTCTCGCATTTTGGTTTGGTAGCGAGCAGATGACCCTTACTCCTACATGTTCTGTGAGGTTGGTGCGGTCGAGAGGCTGGCCATAAAAGCAGAACACAGGTACCATTGTATGCCACGGTGGGCATTACCGCACTGGCGTTGTCCCGTTATAGTTGGTATCAGAGCTTCGGTTTAGCGATAACCTTAGCTTTGTGGGGTCTAACTCATATTAAATAGGTTAATAATACCCTAGAATAAATCGTTGAGTGTATATATATATATATATATGAGAGAGCAAATTTGTTAGTGTTACAAAGGTTTTTGTACTGAGTTAATTTGTTCCGTTTTGTATTTATAAATTCTGGTCGGTACATAGGATGTTAAGACATCGATAGAGATTCCTAAATTCTTAATAGGACAGACCGACACAATATTGTTTTGAAATATAGGTAAATGAAATAACTTTGCTTATTACATATTTTGTATATAGAATAATATATTTTATAAATGATATAGTTGGATGTAATATGTTGTTTTTTAGTTAGAATTTTTTTATAAATATTGGTTGAAAAATAAGTTTACAAATTAAATGAATATAAACTGAAAATTTGAGAACTTGATTTCTGGGATTTTTGAAAATTTCTTGTAACGATTTTGATTTTTCGACATTCGAAAATCGACATTAATACGACCACTGTATCAACTGCCGAGCAATCGAAGGCCGGAAAAAACCGAATTGTTAGGGTTAAAGATGAAAGAGGTAGAAGAAGAAGAAAGTAAGAAAGAAGAAACAACAGAAACAATATCAGAATCTCATAGTTGCAGCGGAACAACATATAATAGATAATTGAATAATCTTTAAATCGAAGAACTATACCAGTTTATATATTACATCATCAGAGTCAATATACAACAACAATATACAACACAACTGGACAATTATATGAATTTGTCCTTACAAGTGAATTATACAGCGGAAAAGATAATATCATATACAAGTGGTACGTCTCGCCATCCAGCTCGTCTCCTGAGCTCTACAGCACTCCTGAAATACAAAATGACCTGATAACCTAACTCTAGGCTGCCCGTGTGGAAAATTATGGGCACCCAGAGTTTAGGAAGGGAACAATAAACTCCAGGTCAGTCATGGGACTGGTGTGAGAACTTAAAACAATTTATATCTTTAAAACAACAATAAAGGAAGCAAAGGACATCCGTAATGCTTTTGGAAAATGAAACTACCATAAGGCCTCCCGCCACACATACAATGCAAACACAGAATTAGAGGAGATTTCTCCTTATGATAGTCATACATGCTTACTACGCAAAATCATTCGATATTATTATTAGTGCATAGTGCAGAAAAAAATTTCAAAAGTATAATATTAATCTTAGCCAGCATAGACATTCCGAACTATGCCTACTATAACTACCATCTAAACATGGGGCGCTACCATAAGTAAATGGCAGGTTCTATAACTAATACTGCACAAGGTTCGTATTGGAAGATGGATTTGCCAACAAATGGTCAGGCTAAGGAACTTCCTACTGCCACATGGGAACGCCTCTGGATGGATGCCCCGAGAACTTAACCAGCTCTCTACCAACACAAGGCCGGGTTACCTCTGTAACTACGTAATTACTACACGAATATGCCACCTCCCGGTCCTTTGGGACCTTTATCCGAGGGCCCTCGATCACAAACAACAATCATAAAGAAATGAGATTGGAGTAACCACATAGGTTAAGCATCAGGGCTCCATACCTGACACCACCCTTTTCCAGAAGGAAATCACATACCCTAAAGGGAGCGACCCTCATAACCTTGCCGCACCATTCCTGTTTTGACCATTTCCGAGGTGTGAGGTCTGACGAAGTCTCGTCCACAAAGCTACGCTTTTTTCACAAAGCCACGCTTTGATTAACAAATAATCAATAAACGATCAACACACAGCAACACTAAGCATGCTACATTACCAAATTGGGAGTATATCGCTGATAACCTTCAACTACATAACCTCTGAGCTCATATGTCTCAGAGAAGGGTGTTAAGCTAAGAGAATAAATTCTCCGCCACCAACAGAAATGTATTTGAAAGAAATCTGCTTTATATCTCAAAATGTAATGTCAGACATGTAACCATACAAGTCTATTCCGGGTTCGAATAGAACTAAAGGCACTTCAAAAGAAGCCCTTGCAATTCGGGTATTCACAATCCCGATCGAACTTCCCATCACAAAGGAAATCTCCATACCATAGCTATCAGTGCAGAGACAATCAATAGGTTATCCTATCATTTTCACAAATACCCGGTCTTCAACACCGGTCTTCAAATGCTATCCATTACGACATATCACTTATTCGGAATGGGTTTTCTGACACAAAGGTCCTCTCCCGGCTAAACCGAATAGTGAGCGCACTATTTTGAAAATAAGTGTAGCATCCTAATTTTCAAGCAAATCTCAACAAATAGCCATTTAATCTTAAAATCAAAAGATTCATCACAAAGATTCGATGTGGTTTTCGAATATCTATTTGGAATCCGACCCTCGGTCGCATCGAAATTCAAATACCATTTAAAAGGTCAATATTGATAGTCGGTTATTTAACTATCAATCAATATTCACAACATCACCAAATATTAAATAATTTCCCAAATTATTTATTTCCAAAAATATCTTTACAAGATATATTTTTCAACACTTCAACCATTTGAAAACCAATTTCAAATCACTTTTCATTCACGGAATAAAATTTCCGATATTATTTATTTCCACTGGAAATCTTCCAAATCTGAATACTTTAAAATAATTTACATCACTTATCCAAAATATATTTGGAAAACACTTTAAAATAAAGTCTAATTTTAAAACACTTTAGTTTCAAATATTAGTTATAAAAACACTATACTAATGTTACATATAAACTTAAGTCCAAACTAATTTTTCAAAATAAAATTTGTAGATAGAGTGTAATTATTTAAATAATCAATTTCTAAAACAATTATCAATTAAGTCTTTAAATAATTACTTCTATAATTTGCTAAATAAATCTTTACTCTAAAGATTTCAGAATAACTTAAGAAAATGATTTTTCCCAAAATATTCTTTTAAAACTACTTTGGAACTTTTAATATATACTTTAAAATCTACTTTGGAAATATGCTCGACTTTCCAGGGAGAATACATCTTCATTTCAAAATGGTCCATTTGAACCAATTAAATAAATCCTTACCGATTTATTTTAAATTTACGTTTTAAATCCGTAAATTTATTTCCACACTTTAAAAATAAATCAATGTTTATTTTTAAAACAAATTTCCCTTTCCTTTATAAATTCCATGGTGAATTTAAATTTCCAAATATCCATTGATATAAGATTTTCAAATCGATGTCAATTATTCACTTCAACACCAAATCAATTTTCAATTGATTTACAAAAGAACACCAAATCAAATTTCATATTGAATTTCCAAATTCATTTCAAAACACCGAATAAATTTCCAAATGGATTTCCAAAAGATTTATTTCCTTTTTTAAAAATAAATTCCTTTTTAAGAAAATAAATTCCTTTATCTCTTCGAATCTATTTAAAATCAAAATTTTAAATAAATTCTTTAACTATTAAATAATATTTTTCAAAATCCCTTTATTAAAATCATTTCCCATATTTTGGAAATAATTCGATAAGATTCAAAAATAAAACTTTTGCCTTTTAAAAACTTCTTTTTAAATTTGTCCAATTTTCAAAAATAAATTTTTACTATAAATCTTTTAACTTGAATTTTCAAAAACCCAATTTTATTTATTTCTGGTATCTGACGATACCAAAAATATAATTGGCTAAATTTTAGCCTTCAACAATTTCAATCACAATATAATCACACAGAGATTATAAACAATCAACACACAACATATGAAACAAATTCAAATGTTTTGAGAAATCCAGCTGGATCCCTCCAACCTATTTTCCTGCATCCACAGACGTTAGCACAACAATTAAATACCCATTCCACTTCGAGGTGGAATATCGCGGTATATGGGTTTAATATAATAACCTCCGCTTATTATACGGTGTATAGGGTCTATTTCAATACAACAGATATCAACCATCATTCAATCACACAATCAAGCAATTTTAAATTCAACTATTTAAAATTTAAATCGAAACACAATTCGATTGAGTGAGAAGTTCTCACCTTATTTCCAACAACAGTTGCAGTGTTTTGTTTGGAATAAAATTAAACACGCATTTAATTTTACCCAAAATTATCACTACCTCCAATCGACTCCAAACCAGCTCCATTGCGTAGTGATCGTCAATACGGACCCGATGCAACGCGTTTCGTGAGAAACAGACATCGTATCAAAAAGTTATCGCGTTTAGAAGTTTATACAATTTATATAAATCAATTTCAATTTTATATTTTTATAACCTAGAATCAATCTGCACCGTTGATTTTCTGCATATCAGATTGTGGCCGCGTGTGACCCCTCTTCTTCCCAGGTTGATATCGCTAAAACCTAACCCATTGGCCGTCGTTTGCAATCGAATTTCCGTGACTTCCTCAATCGATTTGACGACGATCGAGTACTTCCATTTGAATGGCCATCATGAGGCGCACCATCGCCTACCACCAGGTCGAACTCGGCTGCGGCATCTTCTCGAAAATCGTGCACGAAGTCTAGCCGTTCGACGTCAACTTCCTGTCGATCCATAGCTCTAGACCCCGACATCACCGTATGGATTTGTAGAGCTCGCGGAGCTCTACAACATTATAGTTGGCAATTTTTGATGAAGGTGAGCGGATTAGAAGAGATTGAGGGAGAAAGATTACAATATTTTGGCCATTGATATTTAGGCCGGCTGCTTGCCCTAATGCTCTAGGGTTTCTAGAAAAAAAAGAATAATGAAGGGCTTTTATAGAAAATTGATGAAACACTATTCACCCGAATTTTTCCGAACTCCAAATCTCGCATGGTGACCGGTGTTCCTAGGGTTTTACGTGCGTTCCGAACATAATGGAACATGTTTCGGAAGCTAATTTGATCATGTGTGGGAGTTACGGAAATAAACAATCAAATTTAAATTAAATCGGTTAAACTAATTTCTATGCGTTTTAGCTTGCCCCGGACAAACCGTAAATCCGATTGACATGAAATTTGAAATCTTACAATAATATAACATTACGGATCCAATAAAACTGGTTTCGTCAAAATCCGAGACTGTTTGAAAAATGACTATTTTTACTTGTCAATTAAATATTAAAATATTCAATTTCTACAATTTAACTTTTAATTCAATTTTAAAAGTTCTGCAACATCATTCTAACTCCAATATGATTTAATAAAGCTTTATAAATCATTTTTATACACATTCAATCAAATTTCCAATTATTTCTAGAATTTCAAATATTAAATTATCAATTTAACTACCCAATTAAATCCTTATATTCGAAATTTAATTTATTCGACTTACAAGTTTTTACTTGTTGATATTTAAAATCAATTAAATATATGAATTTCAAATGACAAAAATTCTGGGTCGTTACAATCTCCCCTACTTAAAAGAATTTCGTCCTCGAAATTACCAAGTAAGAAAAAGTCACAAAATCCATTAATTTTTCAAAACAATTCATCCAAATTAATTTACCAAATCTCTTAAGTGTTTAACTTTCCAAAAATCCATTAGTTAAACTCTTTCGAAAACTTCACCAAGTTTTCAAATCCATATATAGTTATACTTTTCAAAACCAACTATATCGTTTACCTTTTCACTCCAAAATCAACATTATAGTTTTCAAAATTTTCCAAAAATTTTCTAACGCCTTAAATTTTCAAAAAAATTTGCCATAACCTCCTTTGCGCTGTTCGATCCAAAAAAAATAACAGTATATATATCACAAATATACATCTCATCAAGTAATGAGGCATCCCGAAGGGAAAAAAGTGTAAAAGTACGATATGTAATCCGAGATATGTACCTTATATATTATTAGCGAGCATATACGGCTAATATAGCGCGAAAGCGAGCTCCAAATGCAAAGCAAGTGCCATCCGCACCTACTAAACACTAAACAACAACATGAGAAACATGTATATAGAAAGTAATATCAATATACAACATATACCACTACAGAAAATGCAACAAAACAACAAATACAACCCTCAAACAACTATCCAACCAATAAACATCCAACAAATCAACATCAAATCAATATACATTCACTTCTCATTAATATTCAATGAATTGGTTTTTTCCCAATTTATATCACGTTTGATTCATTTACATTGGATTTTACAAATATTCATTCATTCATATTCGATTAGTTTACATTTACTCATTTACATTCAAGTTAGTTTACTTCCACATCAAATAAAATTAAGTCCAATTCTATTCAAATTTACATATTATCAATTTGAATTCAATTACTTTAGCTTTCAATTTTTGCTAATTCAATTTCATTAATACTTAAATGAATTTATATAAAATCAACTAACAACCATCTAACAATTAATGCATAACCAACATAACCAAATTCATTCAATTTACTTTACTTTACATTCAATTTGGTTCAACACATTTAATTAGCTTTAATGAATTAACACTTACATCAATTATTCCATATCAATTCATTTACATTAGTGATGCAGCGCAATCTACAAAATCAATGAAGATGAATTGCTCTAGAATCGTAGGTCGCTCACGACCTAGTGAAGGTCGCTCACGACCTAGAGCACAAGGCCAGCCTGATGAAGTATTAGGTCACGTACGACCTAATAAGTTGATTCGCGTGCGACCTAGCAGGGGAACAGATGATGCGAGTTATGCGGGAGAAGGTGGATCAGCGACCTATGCTAATTCGCGACTTATAGCTAACGAGTTACGACTTAACTGCTTAGGTCGCAAGATCTTAAGTCATTCCAGATCTTTAGTTCGCAAACGACCTAACACACATACTGCTACTTTAGGTCGTGAACGACCTAACTCATGCGCTTCTTTAGGTCGCGAACGACCTAACTTACACAGGCCGCTTTTCGTAGGTCGTTCAAGAAATAGGTCGCTGCCCATGTTACGACCTAAGATAGGTCGCGTAAAGAAGATCGCTGAAGAAGCTTAAGTCGCTTGCCATGTTGTCCTTAAGTCGCGTGAAGATTCCTGTTGCTGTGAAGTGATAAGTCGTTTGTGTCTAGGACGTATGTCGTTGATACTATATGGTAATGTGCTTGTATTTTCCTTTAAGTCGCGTGTTTTGTTAGGTCGTAGGTCGCGTAACGACCTAAGTTGAGTCGTGTTGATTTGAGCTGTGTGGTAAATAGGTCGCGTATGGGGTTTGTTAGGTCGGCAACGACCTAGTGTGTGTTGTAGCCTATAAATAGGCACGATGGTTTATTTGTAAGGAGGTTGTTGAACTTGAATAAAATTTCGTTTGTTAGCTTTGTGCTTTCATTTAAAATTGGTAGTTGAGTGTGATCTCCTATCTCCACTTTCGGTTATTCGAGTGCGCTCGAAAAAACGATCGTTGAAGCCAATTCGCGGTATCAAGTGTGCTTGATCAACGCTTGAAGAATTGTAGATCTTCTTTCACGGCATCGTGCGCGATCAACGTGACGAAGATAGCTAGAATTCGATATCTTTGGATCAACGAATTTGGGAATTACAGTATCTTTAACTCACCGATTGCTACGTTCATCGTTTGTTACCATTTTCAGAATATCCGCTGCGTTAGTTTGGTATCAGAGCTTGATTTAGCCAATCATTGCTAAACCGAGTCTTGGAGCCGAGAATTTTGAAGTTGCTCATATTTGTGTTGAAGTGTTGGAGATCAGATTGCATCGTTTGGAGAAGTTTGGTGTTCATCGTGAAGTGGCAACAAGGTTGAAGATTTCGATCCATCTCATTTTGGATCTAAGGAGGAAAGGTGTTTGAATTTACGCGGGAAGAGTTTGCGCGCCAAGGGAGTTTGAATTTTTGGAAGTGGTTGTGCCGAGCTAAGTTGAAGTTGCCGAGCTAGTGAGGAGTTTGCGTGAGCTAAGTAGGTCGCGTCATCTTGAGCCGAGCTAGAGGTTGAAGTCGTGCGAGCTAAGTCGGCCGAACAAGTGATTGTGAAGTTTTGAAGCTTTGAAGTTTTGAAGTTTGAATTTGTTGAGATTGTGTTTGTTTGACAATGCCGCCGAGAAGAGCCAATCGACATCAAAGTATTGAAGCATTGTATAGAAGAGAAGAAGCCGAGCAGATGGAACAACGAATCAATGAGAAGTTTGACGAAGGCATTGGGAAGTTAGAGAAGCTGATGATTAATATGAATCAGGATCAAAGGAGAAGGTCGCCAGTCTCGAACCATGGAGGAAATAGAGTTTCGCCATCGGTTACGGAAGCGAGGAGGGTGTCGCCACAATCTAATCGTGAAAGAAGAGAATCTTCAGTTTCAGTGAGACGAGAACATCATGAGTATAGAAATGAAGAGAGGAGAACTCCGCGGGAGAATGAATATGAACCTTACTATGATAGGAGAGATATGCGTGATCGAAGGGATGCTAATGGTCGAGGTCGTTATCGAAGTACATCTGATTTTGATGAAGATGGTGATAGATGCAGTGCTCATTATCGAGATCGAGTCCGAGTAAGAAATGCATATCGAGATGTAGAGGATGATCGTCGATGGGAATCGGGGATGAAGATGGAAATTCCTGAGTTTAAAGGGGGAATGGTGGCTGAAGAATTTCTTGATTGGTTATCTAATGTTGATGAGATTTTTGACTTCAAGGAGATTCCAAAACATCGTAGGGTGAAGTTGGTTGCTACAAGGTTGAGGGGTAGAGCTTTGGCATGGTGGCAGCAGACCAAACTTACACGTGAACGGATGGGGAAGTCAAAGATTGAATCATGGGAGAAGATGAAGAAGTTGATGAGAGCTACTTTCTAGCCTTACAACTATCAGTCGCTTATGTATCAAAGATTGCAGAATCTAAGGCAGGGGACGAAGTCGGTGAATGACTATGCTGATGAATTTTATCAACGGATTGCAAGGAATGATATCATGGAGACGGAGGAACAATTGACAGCTAGATTTGTTGGAGGGTTGCGGATGTAGATTCAAGATATGGTGAACATGTTTGATCCCAGATCTGTGATGGAAGCACACCAGAAGGCGTTGGCTTGGGAGAAGCAGGGAAGACGAGGTGGTGGTGTGTTTACAAATTCTAACAATCAAGTGAAGGGTGTTAGTGGAAGTTCCAATGTTTCTAAAGCTGTTGCAAAACCAGTTGTGAATGAGGTCGGGAAGGCGAAGGTCAATAATGGTTTTAAGTGTTATAACTGCCAAGAAGTGGGCCACAAATGCAATGAATGTCCAAAGCCAAAGAAGCAAACTATGATAGCTGAAGTTGAGGACGAGGATGAAGAAGCTGAATGTTCCAATTCACCGTTTGTTGAGGAGGAAGAAGAGTTGTCCGGAGATGAGGGGTGTAATTTGATGATGAGGAGGTCTTGTCTAACACCAAAACATGAGGATGATTCTAGCTGGTTGAGGAGTAACATTTTTCAGTCAACGTGCACTATTCTGGGGAAGGTTTGCAAGTTTGTTATTGATGCGGGCAGCTGTGATAACATCATTTCTACCGAGGCTGTGAAGAAGTTGGCATTGAAGACTGAGAAACATCCGAAACCGTACAAGTTAGCTTGGTTAAGGAAAGGAGGGGAGGTGAAGGTTGGACGAAGAGCTTGTGTTAATTTTTCAATTGTGAAGAAATACAAAGATGAAATTTGGTGTGATGTTGTGGACATGGACGTATGCCATTTGTTGCTGGGAAGACCGTGACAGTATGATAGGGTGGTGCAACATAATGGTCGTACCAACAGTTACAGTTTCATGTTTGAAGGCACAAAGATTACTTTAGTTCCCAAGAAGCGACAGCCAGAAGAAAACAAGCTGGAGGAGATTGAAGAGCTGAAAACTTTATTATCTCTGAAGGAGTTTGTTAAAGAGGTTGAAGAGGAGCCTGAAGTGTTTTTGTTGATTGGGCGAGAGAGTAATGAAGTGGTTGAAGTACCTGAAGAAGTAAAGCCAGTGCTGGAAGAATTTGACGATGTATTTCCGGAAGAGTTGCCAACGGAGTTGCCACCATTGAGGGACATACAGCACCAAATAGATCTTGTTCCAGGAGCTGTGTTGCCACATAAACCACACTACAGGATGAGTCCGAAGGAACACGAGGAGTTGAGAAGGCAGGTAGAGGAATTGCTTGAACAAGGGCGTATACAGGAGAGCTTAAGTCCTTGTGCTGTACCAGCATTGTTAGTATCGAAGAAGGATGGTACATGGAGGATGTGTACGGATAGCAGGGCACTGAACAAAATAACTGTCAGATATAGATTTCCAATGCCGAGGCTTGATGATCTGTTAGATCAAATCAGCGGGTCTGTGATCTTTTCGAAGATTGATCTTAAAAGTGGTTATCATCAAATTCGAATTAGACCAGGAGATGAATGGAAGACAGCATTCAAGACGAGGGAAGGATTGTATGAATGGCTAGTCATGCCGTTTGGTCTATCGAATGCACCGAGCACATTTATGAGGGTGATGAACCAAATTTTCAAGCCGTACATTGGGAAGTTTGTGGTGGTTTACATTGATGATATTCTGATTTATAGCGCTAGTACAGAGGAGCATATTCAGCATTTGAGGAAAGTGTTGGTTATTCTTCATGAAGAACAATTCTATGCTGCTACGAAGAAGTGTGTGTTTATGGCACGAAGTGTTTTATTTCTGGGGTATGTTGTGTCGGAAGGAGGAATATAGGTGGACCAAAGTAAAGTCGAAGCAATCAGAGATTGGCCACAGCCCAAGACGATAACGGAAGTTCGAAGTTTTCATGGGTTGGCTTCATTTTATCGGAGATTTATTCCACACTTTAGTAGTGTGATGACACCTGTTACTGATTGTATGAAGGGCAAGCAGTTTTCATGGTCGGAGGAAGCAGGGGTTGCTTTTGAGCGAATCAAGGAACTGTTGACGTCGGCACCAATTTTAGCATTACCGGATTTTCAGTTATTGTTTGAGCTACATACTGATGCATCCAAGGTTGGAATTGGAGGGGTGTTGAGTCAGAGGAGGCGTCGTATTGCATATTTCAGTGAGAAGTTATCAGGAGCGAAGATGAGATACAATACATATGATGTGGAATTTTATGCTGTTGTGCAAGCCATTAAACATTGGAGACATTACTTATTTCACAAGGAGTTTATGCTATACACTGATCATGAGGCTTTGAAACATCTGCAAGGGCAAGAGAAGATTTCAGCAAGGCATGCATTGTGGATTGCATATCTGCAGCATTTTACATTTGTTGTGAAACACAAATCTGGAGTTACAAACCGTGTGGCGGATGCGTTGAGCAGAAGAACTTATTTGTTAACTACAATGAAGGTTGAAGTGATGGGGTTTGAGGTACTTCCATAGTTATATGTTGAAGATCCTTACTTTATGAAGATTGTAGATAAAGTAAAGAAGGGGGAGACGGATGAGTTTATGATGGTGGATGGTTTTCTGTTCAAGGGAAATCGATTATGTATACCAGATTGCAGTTTACGGTTGAAAATTGTGTAAGAGTTACATGAGGAAGGCCATGTGGGTAGAGACCGTACCTTACAACTGATTTCTCAATCTTATTTTTGGCTGTCGATGAGGAAAGAAGTTGAGAGGTTTGTGGAGAGATGTCATATCTGTCAAGTTTCGAAGGGAACCGCTACAAATGCAGGATTATATATGTCGTTACCTATGCCTACTAGACCGTGTGTAGATGTGAGCATGGATTTTGTTTTGGGTTTGCCTAGAACTCAAAGGGGAAATGATTCTATATTTGTTGTGGTGGACAGGTTTTCGAAAATGGCACATTTCATAGCATGTAAGAAGACAGCGGATGCCGTCCGTGTTGCTCAGTTATTCTTTAAAGAAGTGTATCGATTGCATGGGCTACCTGAATCTATTATTTCAGATCGGGATACTAGATTCCTAAGCCATTTTTGGTTAAGTTTGTGGAAGATGGTTGGAACGAAGCTGAATTTTAGTAGTGCCTATCATCCGCAATCTGATGGGCAAACGGAGGTGGTTAACAGGTCATTGGGGAATTTGTTGAGATGTCTTGCGAAAGACAATCTGAAGAGTTGGAATATGAAGTTATGTCAGGCAGAGTTTGCACATAATCATGCAATCAATCGAAGTAATGGGTTCAGTCCGTTTCAGATTGTATATTCAAGCTTGCCAAAAGGGCCGTTGGATTTAAGGACCGTACCATATCAGAAAGGAGTTGTTAAGCGAGCTGGTGATTTTGTGACTGAGTTGTAGGAATGCCACAGGACTGTTCATGAACGAATACTTGCATCGAATGAGAAGTATAAACAACTAGCTGATAAGAAATGAAGGAGTGTGAACTTCAGAGAAGGTGATTTGGTTTACGCAGTATTGACAAAAGATCGTTTTCCAGTGGGAACGTACAATAAATTGAAAGCACGGAAGATTGGTCCAGTTGAGATTTTGAAGAAGATCAATGAGAATGTATACCAATTGGAATTGCCGGACAATGTACATAGTTCTGATGTTTTCAACGTCAAATATTTGATTCCGTATCATGGGAATGAGCTGGTTGTAGAAGAGGAAGGTGCAAATTCGAGGTCGAATTCTGGCCAACTGGGGGAGGATGATGCAGCACAATCTACAAAATCAGTGAAGATGAATTGCTCTAGAATCGTAGGTCGCTCATGACCTAGTGAAGGTCGCTCACGACCTAGAGCACAAGGCCAGCCTGATGAAGTATTAGTTCGCGTACGACCTAACAAGTTGATTCGCGTGCGACCTAATAGGGGAACAGATGATGCGAGTTATGCGGGAGAAGGTGGATCAGCGACCTATGCTAATTCGCGACTTATAGCTAACGAGTTACGACTTAACTGCTTAGGTCGCAAGATCTTAAGTCGTTCCAGATCTTTAGTTCGCAAACGACCTAACACACATACTGCTACTTTAGGTCGCGAACGACCTAACTCATGCGCTTCTTTAGGTCGCGAACGACCTAACTTACACAGGCCGCTTTTCGTAGGTCGTTCAAGAAATAGGTCGCTGCCCATGTTACGACCTAAGATAGGTCGCGTAAAGAAGATCGCTGAAGAAGCTTAAGTCGCTTGCCATCCTTAAGTCGCGTGAAGATTCCTGTTGCTGTGAAGTGATAAGTCGTTTGTGTCTAGGTCGTATGTCGTTGATACTATGTGGTAATGTGCTTGTATTTTCCTTTAAGTCGCGTGTTTTGTTAGGTCGTAGGTCGCGTAACGACCTAAGTTGAGTCGTGTTGATTTGAGCTGTGTTGTAAATAGGTCGCGTATGGGGTTTGTTAGGTCGGCAACGACCTAGTGTGTGTTGTAGCCTATAAATAGGCACGATGGGTCATTTGTAAGGAGGTTGTTGAATTTGAATAAAATTTCATTTGTTAGCTTTGTGCTTTCATTTAAAATTGGTAGTTGAGTGTGATCTCCTATCTCCACTTTCGGTTATTTGAGTGCGCTCGAATCAACGATCGTTGAAGCCAATTCGCGGTATCAAGTGCGCTTGATCAACGCTTGAAGAATTGTAGATCTTCTTTCACGGCATCGTGCGCGATCAACGTGACGAAGATAGCTAGAATTCGGTATCTTTGGATCAACGAATTTGGGCATTACAGTATCTTTAACTCACCGATTGCTACGTTCATCGTTTGTTACCATTTAAATTTGGTTCAACAAATTTAATTAGCTTTAATGAATTAACACTTACATCAATTATTCCATATCAATTCATTTACATTAGATTAATTAACATTCAATCCATTTATTAATTCAATTGCTAATTCATTTTGCATTTCAAGTTGAATTTCATTTATATAACTCAAGTTCACATTCATTTAATTCACTTTATTGTTTTACTTCGATACTAAAATCAACTTCATTCAACATCACTTAAGTTATATCCCATTTCAAACATCATTTGTTTAAATTAACTTAAATTTTCCACTTATAAATCCAATTCAGATTCCAATTCTAAAGTAATTTTATTTAACTTTTACTTAAGTCAAATTTTCATATCACTATCAAATTCAGATTTTGTTTTGCTTAACAAAATTGTTTAACCATTTTAATAATTGGTTTTACTTACACTTTCTCATTTTATAAATTATACCACTTATAAATTTATAACTCCATAACATTTACCTAAGTGTACTTCCATTCACATTTTATAATCACTTACCTCTTAAGTTAGATTTTCATTTCAATAGATTATCTAATCTAATTCAATATTATATAACCTTCCTTTAGTTAAAATTCCAAGTCATATATTTCACTTACTAACTTGATTCAATTTAACTTTTCTTAAGTTAAAAATCTGTATTTCATATTATAAGTCCAAAACTTAATTTCACTTATGTTTATCAATTACATCTTGGATTTAAAATTCAAATTTGTTTATCACAACAACATTTCAATTTACTATTGGTAGCAAATCCATCATATAGAAACTCAAAAATGATACTGATGATGCTGCAGTCTTCACCCTTATTATTTCTCAGCAATAGTAGTGGATTCAATACTTTTTGTTCTTTTAAAAATTTCCTTTTATTTATAAATCACATTTATAAATCCTTACTTATATAATTTCACTATTTTACTTTACTTATACAAGATTATTTCACAATTGTAAATCATCTTAATTATAATTCTATATTTATACAATTGTTGCTTTTATATAATTTATTCTTTCACAATTGTTGTTTTTATTTAGATTATTCAAACAACTTTTATTAACTTATATATCTTACATTTTCAACAACCAAACAATTAATTTATATATACTTTAATAATTCTGAAAAATTATTTCCTTTATATGTAAAATATAATCGAGGTAAAATTATTTCATTTACCCAATTTAAAACCATACTATGTCGGTTTATCTCGTTTAAGAGTTTATAAACCCCTATCGATACAGTTAGCTAGACTGCATCGACCAGAATCTATAAATAATTAACCGATAAGTCAACACAATACAAAACAATTTCATATTCACTAACAGATACGCGCTCATGTCTATTATTACACTCAACTCATTCTAGAGTACTACTGACTCTATCTCTAATGAGTAATCCCCAACAGAGCCAAGGTTGTCGCTTAACCAAATGCTCTGATACCACATGTAACGCTTTTGATTTTTCGAAATTCGAAAATCGACATTAATACGACCACTGTATCAACTGCCGAGCAATCGAAGGCCGAAAAAGCGAATTGTTAGGGCTAAAGAAGAAAGAGGCAGAAGAAGAAGAAAGAAAGAAAAAAGAAACAACAGAAACAATATCAAAATCTCACAGTCGCAGCGGAACAACATATAATAGATAATTGAATAATCTTTTAATCAAAGAACTATATCAGTTTATACATTACATCATCAGAGTCAATATACAACACAATTGGACAATTATATGAATTTGTCCTTACAAGTGAATTATACAGCGGAAAAGATAATATCATATACAAGTGGTACGTCTCGCCATCTAGCTCGCCTCCTAAGCTCCACAGCACTCCTGAAATCCAGAATGATCTGATAACCTGACTCTAGGCTGCCCGTGTGGAAAATTATGGGCACCCAGAGTTTAGGAAGGGAACAATAAACTCCAAGTTAGTCATGGGACTGGTGTGAGAACTTAAAACAATTTATATCTTTAAAACAACAATAAAGGAAGTAAAGGACATCCGCAATGCTTTTGGAAAATGAAACTACCATAAGGCCTCCCGCCACACACACAATGCAAACGCAGAATTGGAGGAGATTTCTCCTTATGGTAGTCAAACATGCTTACTACGCAAAATCATTCGATATTATTATTACTGTATAGTGCAGAAAAACATTTTGAAAGTATAATATTAATCTTAGCCAGCATAGACATTCCGAACTATGCCTACTATAGCTACCATCTAAACAGTGGGGCGTCACCATAAGTAAATGGCAGGTTCTACAACTAATACCGTACAAGGTTCGTATTGGAAGATGGATTTGCCAACAAATGGTCAGGCTAAGGAACTTCCTACTGCCACGTGGGAACGCCTCTGGATGGATGCCTCGAGAACTTAACCAGCTCTTTGCCAACACAAGGCCGGGTTACCTCTATAACTAGGTAACTACTACACGAATATGCCACCTCCCAGTCCTTTGGGACCTTTATCCGATGGCCCTCGATCACAAACAACAATCACAAAGAAATGAGATTAGAGCAACCACATAAGTTAAGCATCAGGGCTCCATACCTGACACCACCCTTTTCCAGAAGGAAATGACATACCCTAAAGGGAGCGACCCTCATAACCTTGCAGCATCATTCATGTTTTGACCATTTCCGGGGTGTGAGGTCCGACAAAGTCTCTTCCACAAAGCTACGCATTTTTCACAAAGCCACGCTTTGATCAACAAATGATCAATAAAGGATCAACACACAGTAACACTCAGCATGCCACATTACCAAATTGGGAGTATATCCCCGCCACCAACAGAAATGTATTTGAAAGAAATCTGCTTTATATCTCAAAATGTAATGTCAGACATGTATCCATACAAGTCTGTTCCTGGTTCGAACAGAACCGAAGGCACTTCAAAAGAAGCCCTTGCAATCCGGGTATTCACAATCCCAATCGAACTTCCCATCACAAGGAAATCTCCATACCGTAGCTATCGGTGCAGAGACAATCGATAGTTATCCTATCGTTTTCAAAAATACCCGGTCTTCTACACCGGTCTTCAAATGCTATCCATTACGACATATCACTTATTCGAAATGGGTTTTATGATACAAAGGTCCTCTCCCGGTTAAACCGAATAGTGAGGGCACTATTTTGAAAATAAGTGTAGCATCCAAATTTTCAAGCAAATCACAACAAATAGCCATTTAATCTTAAAATCAAAAGATTCATCATAAAGATTCAATGTGGTTTTCGAATATTCATTTGGAATCCGACCCCCGGTCGCATTGAAATTCAAATACCATTTAAAAGGTCAATATTGATAGTCGGTTATTTAAGTATCAATCGATATTCACAACATCACCAAATATTAAATAATTTCCCAAATTATTTATTTCCAAAAATATCTTTACAAGATATATTTTTCAACACTTCAACCATTTGAAAACCAATTTCAAATCACTTTTCATTCACAGAACAAAATTCCCGATATTATTTATTTCCACTGGAAATTTGCCAAATCTGAATACTTGAAAATAATTTACATCACTTATCCAAAATATATTTGGAAAACACTTTAAAATAAAGTCTACTTTTAAAACACTTTAGTTTCTAATATAAGTTATAAAAACACTATACTAATGTTACATATAAACTTAAGTCCAAACTAATTTTTCAAAATAAATTTTATAGATAGAGTGTAATTATTTAAATAATCAATTTATAAAACAATTATCAATTAAGTCTTTAAATAATTACTTCTATAATTTGCTAAATAAATCTTTACTCTAAAGATTTCAGAATAACTTAAGAAAATAATTTTTCCAAAAATATTCTTTTAAAACTACTTTGGAACTTTTAATCTATACTTTAAAAGCTACTTTGGAAATATGCTCGGCTTTTCAGGGAGAATACACCTTCATTTCAAAATGGTCCATTTGAACCAATTAAATAAATCCTTACCGATTTATTTTAAATTTACGTTATAGATCCATATATTTATTTCCACACTTTAAAAATAAATCAATGTTTATTTTTAAAACAAATTTCCCTTCCCTTTATAAATTCCATGGTGAATTTAAATTTCCAAATATCCATTGATATACGATTTTCAAATCGATGTCAATTATTCACTTCAATGCCAAATCAATTTTCAATTGATTTACAAAAAAACACCAAATCAAATTTCATTTTGAATTTCCAAATTCATTTCAAAACACCGAATAAATTTCCAATTAGATTTCCAAAAGATTTATTTCCTTTTTTAAAAATAAATTCCTTTTTAAGAAAATAAATTCCTTTATCTCTTCTAATCTATTTAAAATCCAAATTTTAAATAAATTCTTTAACTATTAAAAAATATTTTTCAAAATCCCTTTATTAAAATCTTTTCCTATATTTTGGAAATAATTCGATAAGATTCAAAAATAAAACTTTATCCTTTTAAAAACTCCATTTTAAATTTGTCCAATTTTCAAAAATAAATTTTTACTATAAATCTTTTAACTTGAATTTTCAAAAATCCAATTTTATTTATTTCCGGTATCTAACAATACCAAAAATATAATTGGTTAAATTTTAGCCTTCAATAATCTCAATCACAATATAATCACACAGAGATTATAAATAATCAACACACAACATATGAAACAAATTCAAATGTTTTTAGGAATCCAGCTGGATCCCTCCAACCTGTTTTCCTGCATCCACAGACGTTAGCACAACAATTAAATACTCATTCCACTTCGAGGTGGAATAGTGGTATATGGATTTAATATAATAACCTCAGCTTATTATATGGCGTATAGGGTCTATTTCAATACAACATATATCAACCATCATTCAATCACACAATCAAGCAATTTTAAATTCAACTATTTTAAATTTAAATCGAAACACAATTCGATTGAGTAAGAAGTTCTCACCTTATTTCCAACAACAGTTGTAGTGTTTTGTTCCGAATAAAATTAACCATGCGTTTAATTTTACCCAAAATTATCACTACCTCCAATCGACTCCAAACCAACTCCATTGCATAGTGCTCGTCAATACAGACCGGATGCAACTCGTTTCATGCAAAACGGACCTCGTATCAAAAAGTTATCGCGTTTAGAAGTTTATACAATTTATATAAATCAATTTCAGTATTAATTTTATATTTTTATAACCTAGAATTGATCTGCACCTTGATTTTCTACATATCAGATTGTGGCCACGCATGACCCCTCTTCTTCCCAGGCTAATATCGCTAAAACCTAAAGCATTGGCCGTCGTTTGCAATCGAATTTTTGTGACTTCCTCAATCGATTTGACAACGATCGAGTACTTCCATTTGAATGGCCATCATGAGGTGCACCATCGCCTACCACCAGGTCAAACTCGGCTGCGGCATCTTCTCGAAAATCACGCACGAAGTCCAGCCGTTCGACGTCAACTTCCTGCCGATCCATAGCTCTAGACCCCGACATCACCATATCGATTTGTAGAGCTCGTAGAGCTCTACAACATTGTAGTTGGCAATTTTTGATGAAGGTGAGCGGATTAGAAGAGATTGGGGGAGAAAGATTATAATATTTCGGCCATTAATATTTAGGCTGGCGGCTTGCCCTAATGCTCTAGGGTTTCTGGAAAAAAAGAATAATGGAGGGCTTTTGTAGAAAATTGATGAAACACTATTCACTCGAATTTTTCCGAACTCCAAATCTCGCATGGTGACTGGCGTTCCTAGAGTTTTACCCGCATTTCGAACACAATGGAATGTGTTTCGGAAGCTAATTTGATCATATGTGCGAGTTACGGAAATAAACGATCAAATTTAAATTAAATCGGTTAAACTAATTTCTATGCATTCTGGCTTGCCCTGGACAAACTGTAAATCCGATTGACATGAAATTTGAAATCTTACAATAATATAACATTACGGATCCAATGAAACTTGTTTTGTCAAAATCCGAGACTGTTTGAAAAATGACTATTTTTACTCGTCAATTAAATATTAAAATATTCAATTTCTACAATTTAACTTTTAATTCAATTTTAAAAGTTCTGCAACATCATTCTAACTCCAATATGATTTAAAAAGCTTTATAAATCATTTTTATACACATTCAATCGAATTTCTAATTATTTCTGGAATTTCAAATATTAAATTATCAATTTAACTACCCAATTAAATCCTTATATTTGAAATTTAATTATTCGACTTAAATTTTTTTACTTGTTGATATTTAAAATCAATTAAATATACGAATTTCAAATGACAGAAATTCTGGGTTGTTACATTTCTTTGAAAGATTTTGGAATATAATATTAGTATCATTTGGAAGTATTTTCCGATATAAATATTTCAATATGATTTGGAAGGAAGTTTTAAAGGAAATAAGTTCTGTACTCCCCTCTCTGTTGCTGGAAATAATTTTGGTGATGAGTGCACGCATCATTAACGTTCATTTTCGAGTTTCAAAGTGAGAAGAGCGTTGTAGTAATTTTACTGCACAATTTTCTTGATAAATTAATCTTAATTTTGAATTCCAAATATGATTTAATATATATAAAAGATATGATTATATATTATTATTTTAAAATAATTAAATTGAAACCCGGTTGTTTAGTTCTTAAGTTTCTATAAATTAGAAATTTAAATTGTTATAATAAATGGAATCTTAACTATAGTAATAATTTGTAAATTCTAAAATGAAAATAAGAAATTTGATGTAAAAACGATTAATGAAATAGATAGGAAACAGAAATTTTGAAACTGTAAATAAAAAGGAAATGAAAATAAGAAATGGTAACTATTGAACATTTTTGTTAACTTAATAAATAAGAGAAACTTGTGTAACATTCAATTGCATTCTAAAAGACATATATATATATATATATATAACTTACCAAATTTTTGAAAGTTGAGATGTTAATAAGGATATGTAACAGAATATTGTGCAAGTAAACTTAAGTATAATGAAAGAGTTCATTGGAATCTCTTCTATAAATAAGAATTCTAATGTTAAAAATTGTAATAAACTGAAGTTAATAGTTTGAAATGCTACTAAATAAATGTAATAAAAGTGAATAATGTAAGAAAAATGATTATAAAACTTAGGTAACATTTTAAGATATTTATGATCAGATTGAATGGAAAAGGTGAATACTGTAAGTAAATTATTATAAACTTGAATTAATATTAAAGCCATTTATAATTAAAATGAATACTATATAGATTGAACGATTATAACTTCAGTGGACATTGGAAATGATTTAGAAATGGAGTCAATATTCAATAATACTATATATATGGAAGAATAAGTGTGAAAAGGAAATATCTATTAATGATAATTGTAAAGAAACTAAACTAATAATGTGTAATCCGATAATCGAATTAAAAAAATAACTTATTTAAGCAATGAATGTAAAGTAATAAAATGAAAGAAATGACACTGTATGAATAACGGAGAAATGAACTTTTGTAAGTAATAGTGAATGTAAATTAATGAGAATAAATATTATATGAATGAGAAAAGAAAAGTAAATAATGAAAAAAAAATAAAACAAAATTGTAAATGGGAAGTAAACTGAAATAAAATGTATACAATACTTCAATAATGAATTCATTTATGGTCCAAATAATTGAAATGGATATAACTTATGTAAGTAAAGAATGTATAGTAATGAAATAAGCCTTACATGAGTGAATGAAAATTTAAATTTTGTAAGTACTGAATGTGAACTAAAGAAAATCATTGTATGAGGAAAAAAAGAACAATAAATGATGTGAAAAGATAAGTGAAAAGATAAATAGGGAAAATTTAAGATGTGGTGAATTCTTTGTTTGTTGGACTTATGGATTGGTTGTAAAAGGATACTTCTATTTTGTATAGAGATGTATAAATAATTTATAAAGTTATCTATGACCGTTAAGCGTATTGTAACGACCCTGGATTTTATATATATTTAAATTTATAATTAATTGGATTTTTGAATAAAATTGTGGAAATTGATTTATAAAGTGATGCGAGTTTCCCCGAAACAAAATAAATTTTGTATAAATCATTTAAATTAAAAACATTGTATGTAGTTATAAATGTGAATATATATGTATATGGGCATATATGAGTGAATTTGAAATTATATATATATATACACACACATTGAATTTGAATTTTAAATCTTAAGATATAAACGGTTTAAAAATGAAATTTTATAAGCTATAAAGTATAGGATAAATACATTGGATAAGACCCAATAACAAATTAAATCTAAAAATTCATCTATATTTTGAAATGAATATGTATAGTTTTATAAAATATAAAGTAAGTAAATAAACCTTAACATCATAGTACGAATATAACAACTTTATAAAGCACATAAGATACTATGAAAGCATACCAGATAAGTAGAGATGTAATAAGACAAGTATATATATGAATGTGTTTATTTTAGAATGAATATAAGTATACACAATATAAAATCAAGTATAAGCAAAAGAAAACAAAGTATATACGAATGAAAAGTTTGCATAGGAAGAAGAATACATATCTTCATGTTGAACAGGTAAACAACTATGTACATATAAAAAGAAAATATATACAAGGGGACAAGTATGATACATGAAGGACATAAGCATGCAATGCCATCTTCTCAGCCGAAAATAATATGCACAAAGCTAATAAATGCAGCCTCCAAACCAAATAAAAATCTCTGATCAAATGGAATATCAACTTGTACAAACACATTTTTATCACCCTATCTATATTGTACAACAAAATATATCCCCTGCAAAACTCATTTTACATATCTTCTTAAATTCATTTTCGTCCATCTAAGTTGAAAAAATATGAAGTAAATATCACTTAAAACTTAAACAACATACAACTCAGATCGATCAGAGAATCAAGAAGAAGAATTTCAACTTGCAAATGACAACCTGTTTCAAGCATAAAAGAAAAGCCCTGCTTTCTTTCCTCTGGAAACTACTGTGAGAAAATTCTCAAACCCTTATTTATATCTTTTGTTTGCCTGCGAAAATGAATGAATTGAATATCTGAGTATCTATCTACCTGTTCCTCTGTTCAAACCTCAATGGCTTCTGTGAGCAAACCTTCTTTTAAACTGGCCTTCTCTATATCTTTACCTGTGAGCAAACTGACCTATTTAGGTTTTGAACTCATAACTTATCTTGAAGTTTTGTGATGTGGCTGTTGTGAAAATGATGAATGAATGTCAATATTTAGGTGTGAAATGTGGTATGCATGCCTGTGAATGTATATGTTTACTCTGTTATAACAAAACCCAAGATCACTAGAGATGAAAGAAAAAAATTCATATCTCCATTTTTAGATCTTTTCAAACCATGATTTCTGAATGAAATTTTCTTATAACAATGTAAAGTTACTTCTAAAAATAATAGTAAGTAAAAATATTAAGTAAATGTTTTGTAAATAATAATTTACAGTAGAAATCACATATCAGTCAAAAGTCAATGTTCATGAATTCGTATTTGGATTTCATAACCAAATTCGAGATAGAAAATGATGATTTTAGATAAGCATTTCAAGATTTTTAGGTTGTTATCGAAGGTGAAATCTTTAGTTGAACAGAATCACGTTTATTGTCAAGTTCAGACGATCGGCAAAATAATCGATCTCGGGATCAGGATGGAAGGAAGCTGGAGTCTGGGGGACCGATGGAAAAATGGAAATTGAATTTTTAGATCGCCGTGGGGGTGGCACGGCGTTGAACTAGGGTTTTATTGTAGTTTTATTGGACGAAGAAGACGCGGCAATTGTGTCGACTGGGGTGCGTCGAGTTCGATCGCACCCAGGGGGAAGTGTTCGTGAGTCGTCAGAGAAACCTTGGACGCGATGGCGGGGATGCAGATGGCTGGGGTCATCGGAGATGGTGGTCTTTACGATGAGGGTGGGGTTCCTGGTGGGAACCGATGAGCTCGATTTCGATTTGGCATCGATTGCTTCGAACTGGAAGATCGTGTTGGTCAGTGAAGTCGATGGCGATTTGTGGAGGGGCTCGGCGACGATCAGAGATGATCGGAATGATGGTGCACGTGCACGCGTGTGCACTCGTATCTGGTCTGGGTGGTAGTGTTTTGGGGAAGACGAGTCTTTCTCGTGTGTTGCTCGAGAGTCTGGAAGGTCGACTCGAAGAGAAGGTCGGGTTTTTTGGAGTTTAACTCGAGTTCGTACTCGAGAATTTTGAAGGAGATAGGCTACAGTTTTTAAAACTGTAAAATTGTAAACTAAGTTTTTGAAATTGGAAGGGAAGTAGAGAAGACTCGAGTTTAATCCCGAGTAGCATTCGGGTATGACCCGAAGTGGGAAAGAAGCCCAGTTTTTATAAAAAAAGTTTTAAAAATAGGATTTTTGAAATTTAAACAAATTTTGTTAAAACTTCTTTTATAACATTACTTGATAAATATCAAATTGTTCTTAATATTTGTTAAGAAGTGTTAAAATTTACTTAATCTAAATTTTTGTTAAGTAAAAAAATTTTAAAGGTAAAAGGGTTTTGAAATGTAAATGGTAATTAAGATAATGGTTTATCTTTTAATTAAATTTAGGTTGAGTAATTAAAGATTAATTAATTAATTTATTGATTAATAATTAAAGGTTAATTTATCTAGGAATAAATTAAGGTTGATTTATCAATGGGATTTATTAAGAATAATAATTTAAGGTTAACTAATTGAGGATAATTAACCAATGGAATAATTACTTGATGGAAGTAATTAAAGGGAATTTAATTGAATTAATTTAGGATTAAATAAGTAAGTAATCCTGCTTATAAATGTTTGTTAATTGCTTGAATTTCTATCTGATCTGTGATATTTTGCTTTGCGATTGAGCTATGGAATGTAATTAATTATCTGTGGTGTGATTCATTATCTGCGATGAATTCATCTTATTTATCTGTGACCTGTGAATAAAGATAAGCGTTATATATTATACCGCTTATCGATATATCTGTGTTTGGATTATAATGATTGATGATGTTGCACTATTGTGTGTAAAACCCCTGGACCACACTGTTACACACACAAATATGGATTTCACGTGGAAATCGGTTAAGTCACAGATAATTTAAATTTGATGTTTTATTGAAATTTTAATTTCAATTGATTTTGAGATTGGAAATTTGGGTTTAAAGTGAAAAGCTTTTAAAAATGGAATTTCAAAGATAAGTCTTATTTTCGAATAACTTGATTAAGTTTTGAAATTTAAATAATTTGACTTAAATTTGAATTCAATATTTGGAATTGAATTCAATGACTGGAATTTTGATTAAAGAGATTATAAATGTGTCTTATATGAATTTAAACCACTTTTAAAATATTGGTTTGAGAATTTGATTTTAACCCAAGAAGAACCTTAACTCGTATGAATGAATCAGATTTCCAAAATGGAGACTGTTTGTTTTAAATGAATTAAAAGCTTTCAGATAAGAAATGAAATTCCAGTTTAATTAGAGAAATTTCAAGATTGAATTGAAAAATGGTTTTCCAAGTTATGAATGAATTCTTTTTGAAAACTATGAATTAAATCTGTTTATTTTTAACAGATTTAAAATGATGAACTGTTTAAACCATTTGAAATGGAATTGTTTTGAAAGCTATAAGTTAAATCTTTGTTTTAAAGATTTAACGAGTTAATCAATTGAAATGGGAATTAAATTTGGAAAACCTGTGAATGAATCTTTTGTTTAAAAGATTAAAGTGTGGAAATTGTTTTAAACCGTTGAAGGTTGTTAAAATGAATCTTTTTGTTTAAAAAGATTAAAATGGTAATTTGTTAAACCATTTGAAAAGAAAGTTTGGGTTTAAGTTGTGACTTAATTGCAATCCCATTATCCATATGTTTTTAAAAAAATTCGCTCACTATTCGGGTTAGCCGGGAAAGGACCTTTGGGTCGTATAACCCATTCCGAATAGTGATACGTCGTATATGGATCGCATTTGAAGACCGGTGTTGAAGACCGGATATTTTTCGAAAATGAAAGGACAACCTGTCGAATGTCTCTGCACTGAGTCGCGCCGGTATAGAGATTTATGTCACTCTTTTGTGACGGGAAGTCCGGACGTGATTGGAAATTATCCGGAATTGCAAGGGCTTCGTGAGAAGTGCCTTCGGTTTTGTTCGAACCCGGAACAGACTTGTATGGATACATGTCTGGCATTACACTTTGAGATATAAAGCTGATTTCTTTCAAATACATTTCTGTTTGGTGGCGGAGAATTTATTCTCTTAGCTTAACACCCTTCTCTGAGACGTACGAGCTCAGAGGTTATGTAGTTGAAAGTTATCAACGATATATCCCAATTTGGTAATGTGGCATGCTGAGTGTTGCTGTGTGATGATCAATGTTTGATCATTTGTGATATGATCTTTTGTTTGATCATTTATCTTTGTGATCATAGGTTGATCATCTGTTGACCCAAAGCGTGGCTTTTTGAAAAAGCGTAGCTTTGTGGACGAGACTTCGTCGAGCCTCACAACCCGGTAATGGTCGAAACAGGAATTGTGCGGCAAGGTTTTCAGGGGTAGCTCCCCTAGGGTATGACCATTCCTTCTGGAAAAGGGTAGTATCATGGTATGGAGGCCAGATACTTACTCATGTGGATACACTTTCTTTATGATGTGTGATGTTGGTTATCGAGCGCTCGGATAAAGGTCCCAAAGGACCGGGGGTGGCATATCTGAGGTTTCTTTTATCCCTTGGGAAAAGGGGTTGCCGGCCTTGTTTGGCAGAGAAAAGTTGGTTCTCGGAACGTCCCGCCAGAGGCGTTTCTTTCATGGAATAGGAAGTTCCTTAGCCTGACCATTTGTTGGAAATCCAAACAAAACAATACGAGCCCTGTACGGTTTTAGTTGTATTACCTGCCATGGAATGTGGTGGTAACCTGCTATTGAACATGGTAGCTATAGTAGGCATAAGTGCGAAATGTCTATGCTGGCTAAGATTTATATTCTACTTTCGAAATTGTTTTCTACACTATGCACTAGTAATAATATCAAATGATTTGATTTTGCGTAGTAAGCATCTTTGACTATCATAAGAAGAAATCTCCTCCAATTCTGCGTTTGCATTGTGTGTGTGGTGGGAGGTCTTATGGTAGTTTCATTTTCCAAAAGCATTGCGAATTGACTTTAAAATTCTCTGCTATTTGTTTTAAAGATAAACTGTTTTTGTTGCTCACACCAGTCCCATGACTGATCCAGAGTTTATTGTTTCTTTCCTAAACTCTGGATGCTCAAATTTTTTCTACACGAGCAGTCTAGAGTTTGGTTTTTCAGATAGTCAGATTAGTAGGTTATCTGGAGCTAGTTCAGTCTTTGGATCGGACTGCACTTGCTTATCTTGGTGTATCGTTATTGGGAGTTCAAGCTATTTCTGGATTAGTGCTTTGAAGATGGAGATTATCCGCTGCTGATGTTATCTATTTTTCTTTCCGCTGAAATTTATTGTATCATATCTCTGATGTATATAGATATTCATTGTATCATCATTGTATCTGGATATTGTATCAGATGTTGTATATCTATATTCTTTTTATTCCACTGTGATATTTACTTAACTGTGTTATAAGCTCCGGCGACTCGGATTTGAACGCTCGAATCTACGACATTCGAGTACGATGTAAAGTATGGATGTCGATTTTCAAACGCGAAAATTTGGAACGTTACACGTATGCTTTACTTCATAGTTTATTTATCATCTTATATGATTAGAAGTTCTAAACTTGAACAAACCATTTGTTTTTGGTTGCTATGGATGTAAAATTGATATTTTGACTATATGTGATGATTGAATGATTTGGTTGTAAGAAATTATTGTTATTGGTGCGGTTTTGTTGTTATTAGTTGAAACAATTTAAATTATTTCTCTTTTATATAATTATTAACCCTGTTGGATTATACAAGTGTAATACAGGTTATGGAAGCAATTGCTACTGCTTTTGGTTTCATAATTTAAGCGTTGTTTGCCCGACAAATAGGTACATTCTCGGATTATTGTTTCCTAGCGATATTATATTATTTTTCCCGTGATTTGGGATATTTTATTTTGAAAAATATTATATACATTGTTATTATTGATATTATTATTTCTCCCAGACCTCTCCGTACAAAGGAGATTCTGCCGAAATTTTCTGAAAATATTTGACTTAGAAAATTTTGTGAAATGTTTTCCAAACTTTTGTTAACTTGAATATAAAAGGATTTAATCATTATAAATGGATATATTTTATTTAAATTATTTGATTATGTAAATTAGTTGTTTATAAATTTAATATTTGAATAAGATATATTTATTGTATAAATTCCTTCTTTTTCCTTCTTTTCCTTTTCGAGAACGATAAGTTTTGAGTGGGGGAGAGTGTAACGACCCGTAATTTTTGACAATTAAAAATTTGTTAATTTAATAAGGTTTTGTGATTTAATGTTGGAAGAAATAAAATTTTGGTATTAAATAATAAGAATGTAATTGGATTGAAATGTAATACTATTAAATTAAGGTAATTGATAACTGCTTTAAATGTAAATTATAATTTATTTAAAAGGATTAAAGAGTTATAATTGATCTAGATTTTAAATAGATTATAATAATATATGTATTAATGGATAATTGAATTAAAAGTGCAATTGATAATCCAAAAGTTGACTGATTAATGAAATAATGTGTAATGAATTGTAATTGAATAAATTTAGTGTTGTAGTAATAATTATAACACTTGTTGTGGATAATAAACTTATAAGATGTGACTAAAAGTCAATGGTGGCAATTATTATATGTTACCTATTTATTTAGCATGTTAACCTAAATTTGAAATCAGTTGCAATTAATTCACTTAATTAGTGCAGTTAAGTGGATTAAATTTATAATTGTAGAATATTAATTCAATAAGATATAACCAATGTAAACTTTATTCATAATATGATAATTGATTGAATAAAAAGAATCAAATCAATTTTGATCAATTTATTGGAATTTAAGCTATAATAAATGGATTTATTGCAATTAAATGTAATTAAATACTACGTTAATGAAAACTAAGTTGATAATTGTAGAAGGTTAGTGTAACAAGATATAAATAATGATAACTATGTCTATAGAGTAATAATTGTTAGAATAGAAGTCTGAAATCAAATTAAAACAATTTATTGGAATTTAATTTTAATTGATTGGATTTAATTACAATTAAAATTGAACACTGTAATTAGTGAAATAATTAACACTGAAATTTTAGGTAAACTTGTTTTGAGTTATTGTAAATGTCCAAGTAATCAAAAATGATGAAAATTGGTATTCATTAAATTGGAAATTTAAAAGTGACTTAACTAATTTAATATTAATTTATTTAATTAACGTGAAAATAGCCATTTTGGCCACTGTCTCGGATTTTGATGAAACTAGTTTCATCGGATCCACAACGATGAATTATTGTAAGGTTTCAAATTTCGTAGCAATCGGACTTGTCGTTTGATCGTACGGGCTTGAAACGCATAGAAATCAAATTAATTAAATTCAATAGAAATCAATTTGAAATAAGCTGATTTTTAAGCTAACTTCTTCATACGATGGAATTAGGACTTGAAACCTATTCCATTGAGTTTAAAAATATCAAAAACATCTATTTTGATAAATGTAATTACCCATTTTTGTTCCAGAGGCAAAGCGGGCTTTCGTGTCGTTTATGGTTCAACTTTTAAATCAATCTAGCCCATTTATTCCTATTTCCGATCTGCCTATATATAGCCTGTTATAAACCCTAACTACTTCTTATTCCATTTGTCTGCATGTACAATTTTATCTGCTTCTCTCTTTCCAATGGCAAACAAACCACCAATTCCAAATTCAATTGCAAATCGAAATCAAATCAAAAATTAAACTATCGAATTATATATCAATTTGAAGCTCTCGACGAGCACAAGGCAAGTCTGCTGTTAGTTTTTCGATTTGGTTTTTTGTGTCCAGAATTTGGGGAATAATTCTCGGCCGTTCATCGATCGTCGATTAACTTCGACTAATCGTCAAATCAATGATACAGTGTTCTAGAGAGGACCGAGGGGAGCTCATCCCTGTGATTCATTTGGCGATTGGATGGCTAGATCGACGACATAATTTGATTAGGTTTTAACCCATGGGTGGGGGCTGCTCAAATGCCTAATGTCGATCGACGTCCATTAGCAATCGGACCTGGGGGGAGACCGATGTGGGCGGCGTAGCGAGGTCAGGGTGGTTGTGGCGTGGCTCGCAACAGTGTGTAGGCATGGAATTTGGTTAAGATGATCACCAGCTCTAGGGTTTGGACGAGGCGGGTTCGTTGATGATTGAGGCTATGCTTAGGTTACTGTGGGGTGACGTTTATTATATTATATCTATTTTTTTCTAATTTAAATCGTATAATGTTCTAATGTTACTAACTTTTGCATAGAAGGACGGATTTGTGCGCGGTTTGTTCCACTGCGATCATATCGAAATTTCGGTCATTTTGACCCTAGTTTAGACAAATTCTGAGATTGTTGAATTTTGGGCCTTTATTTGAATTTCAAATCGATTGAAATTCAAAGGTGAGTGTTTTAATCCACTCACAACTTCTAAATTATCTTATGTTAGTTAAATTTAATTTATGATGTGATTTGAAAATTTATTGATCGATGTTTGGTATATTTAAATTGTCATTTTTGTTAAATTTGACTTTTAGTGCATTTATTCATCGTTAAATATTAATATTGAATTTAAATTGTCTATTTAATACCTATTATTGATTACCAATTATCTATTGATGTTTATTGATTGATCTGGATGATGATTGTGATGGATGTTTATTGTTGATATTGGATGACCGGATGTTGTATTTTATATTGTTATAACACCGCAAGTTTCCCAAGGGTTGAAATGATACATACCCGAATTATTTATAGATTAGGGAAAAATCGTTATGGGTTGAAATGATAGACTCGGGCGATTTTATGGATTTTTAATTAATTGAGGATTGCGGTTTTAAAATGATATATAACCATAAAATTCTAAATTGCTGATTGAAATGATAAATATCCATATCACTGGACCCTAGGGTATACGGACACCGGATTGGTTAAATTAAATGATTTTATTTCTTTAAATTTTGAGTTCAGTTAACTATCATTCTGAAATAGAAATTGATTTATATACATTGAATTATTTTTATAATCCAAGCATTACTGTTGAAATTTGGATTGATTAATGAATTGTTCAAAGGATTTAAATCAAAATTTCAAAGTTGAAGTGTCAAATATAAATGAGTCTATCAGAATTGAGTTATGGAAAATGTTTGGATACAACTTTGAAATCTAATTTTAAATTAATTTAAACCATTTTAACCAATTAAAAACTATTTTAATTTAATTTAATCTATTATAACCTATTTGATCCAATTTAATCTATTTAAAAATCTGCTTAATATAATTTAAAGTGGAAATTACCCACAAGGGCCTCTCTAGCTAGTGCAATTAGTTTCTAGGACACACTACTGAAATAATTACTTTTAAGGACAAAATGCAAAATAATTAGTTTCTAAGGTCAAAAAACCTATGAAATTATGTCCTTGAAAGTAATTGGACTGCTGACTTTGTCCTTAAAAGTAATTATTGTGCTGACTTTGGCCTTGAAATTAATTTATGTGAATATGTGTCCTAGAAACTAATTGGACTGCAAAGTTTGTCCTTCTGGTGAAATGCCCCTAATTTAAATCTATTAAATCTATAATTAATCTATTAAATCATTTTAAATCTAATTAAATCTATTTAATCTATATTTGACCTATTTAAATCAATTTAAATCTAGTTAAATCAAACTTAAATCTATTTAAACTATTTACTCTTTAAACTATCTTAATCTATTTAAACTAGTAAAACTATTTATGGCTATCTAAACTATTTTGTAAAATTGCAAACTGTGTAAAGTTGAAGTATTTATATTTAAATCCTTGATGATGAAACAACCTAAGTTGGAATTTAGAATTGATACTTTTTTGTGAAAATGACATATTTGAGTAATATAATGATTTTGGAAGAAGGATTTAATTAACCTATCATCTTATTAAATGCAAAAATGAATATGACTTTGAGAGTACATATGATCTTTGAAAGTGACATGATTTCAAATGTGATATGATTTCGAAAGTGATTTTGAGAATATGATATTTTGATAATCAAATTTTGAATTGACTTTTTGAAATGTAAAAGAACCATCTGGTGTGAAATAAGCATTTGGTTGTTAAAGAGATTTGGATCAGATATTGTCATACTCTCTGCCATGATCGGAAACCACTTTACCAACTATGTACGTGGTGGAGATTCCAGGAATGGAGTAGGATGGTTTGATGAACGATTTCTGTATGGGTATGACGTGACCTTGACTCCCGTGAGTCAGCTTAGATGTAACTAAAACAGGAGCCATACCAAGGCAAAGTGAGGTCATTCCTCCGATCGGATATGCTTCTTTCGATACAATATTATGACTTTGTGATGATTTGGTGGCCATCCCTTGATTTTGATTATGAGATTATGTTCCAAGGTGAGCGGTAGTAGCTGTTATGCGTTACCACCGGCCTGGTTCTACAATTGGTAAATCTACCTTAGCATAGTCTCGAGTGCCATGTTCACATGTCCTAGAGCGCCTTCTATGATTTGTTTTGTACCATACATACGGGGTGTTCTTTAGGTAAACCACCGGTTTGGTGGAGCTTACGGCATTGTATATACTACGGGAATATATAAAATGTGTTAAGGGGGATATGGGTAACGCCTTAACACTATTTTAATACTTTTACTTTACTGTAGACATATTATAATAGCGTGTTGTACCACATAGTAGATAGTTTAACGGATCCTTAGGAGATGAGAATCTTGAACATCTCTTAAGTTATTGCACTCATGTTAGAAACTGGATAGGAGATTTCAAACCCCATAAACATCTTTGACGCCATTACAGTCATATTTATTTACTGTTGATTTAACTTAAGTAAGATCTTTCAGTTTTGACTCGAGTGTTTTGTCTTTTCAATCCACTCGGGTCAGTCTAAGCCTTTCAGTGTATCGAAGACCTTTTTCTAGAGGACGAAGACGAAGATATAGTACTACTATTTTTTTTTTATTCCGCCGTATCATGGTGTTCCACTGCTTTTATTTATTTATTTCTGTTTTATGTAACTCTGATTTTTTTGTTGTAAAAGAATAATCAAATGTATTTATAAAACAACTTCATAAACTGTTATTTGATTATTATATTTTTTCATTCCGCTGTGAGATTCTGTATTTGTTTTATTTCTTTCTCTTTTTCTTATTTACCTCATAACAATCTGCCATTTTGAATGGTTTGAGTCTGGCATGTGTGTCTGCTTAAAACGTCCAAAAAGGCAAGTCGTTACAACTTATGATTGCGTACATCTATGTGTATCGATCCAAAAAGTTTATCAACTCTTATGATGCTCTCAATCAGTGGGTGCTTTTTCTTTATTGTTTGAGATACAATTTAGTAGTACAATATGGTTCAAAATCATATAATGAATGAATTATTTCTCCAAACTATGGCTTAGCCTATAATTCTAGAATAATTGCAAATAAATTTATGTACTTCTGCATTTTCCAGTGCATCTCAAATACCACTATTATAATTTATTTTTGTAACGAAAATTCATTATACTCATACTGAAATAAAACCTTGTTGTTTTTCAATCAACACCGAAAAAGTTATTATTTGATAAATCATGTTTGATACATTTTACGAAAACAATTATTGTAGACTGATGCGGCTAATAAGTGCTATATGGCATGTGCCTACTTTTTCTACCATTACTATAATAGCATTTCAAATATGAAGCTCCATTCAACCACTTAATATAGGTTATTTATTTCATTTACTGTAATCAGTTTACAGTCAAGAATTTTCAAATCAAATATCTTAAATTCAAAAAAATAAATCTCATAGAAAACAATTTTCTATTTAAAAATACATTTTCGAATAGAAATCATATTTCTCATTCTAATGTTAAGTATCTATTATTATTATTTTACAAAGCTAGTTTTTGATGTTTCTTTATAAACCAGAAGTGACCATTCACTCTCTTCATCCCAATCATGCCTTAAGTTACATCCACTCTTATACATTGATTTCCTTTCTAAACGGTTGAACCATTTAAAGGAAATTATTAGTACAATTTCATAATGAACTCTTTGCAAAAGTGCATTTGATTGTCCTTAACTTTTGAAGGTAACAAATAAATTGCACTTACGTAAACTGATTAAATTAACATTTCAATGATCGAATTCTTAGATCTATCTTGTAGCCTTTAGTTTTGTGCTACATTTAACACAAGAAGAACATTATTGTAATCAATCATATAGAATACATAATATCATACTACAATTTACTTGCTTATTTCAATGAACTAATTTCATTGAGGTTTTAAGCATTACGAGGTATGACTATTGGCTATATAATATTTATATGTTACCGTATATGGATCAAATATCCATATTCTTGTATTGCTTTTCGAGTTTGAAACTCATTAAAGACAAGGCACAGTCTTAGGAAAGTTAGGTATTAAGAAAATGAACTCGGTATTTTGATAATAACAACATTACAAAATATTATTGATGATTTATCAAGTATCTAGGGGATTAAAAGAGAAAATACATGTGCACAATTCAACACGATAACATACATATGCACAGGTACAAGATATGGAGGATAATAATCAATTATAAAGTGTTCGAGCGTTCAAAGATCAAATATGGTGTTTAAAAATATATTTGGTCTCAGATGCTTCAGGATAACAAGAAGAAGTAAACTCAAGAGCTTCAAAAGAATGTATATCATAAGTTAAGTCCACTACAACAAAAATACTCTATTACAACGCCCACTTTACAACGGGCATTGGCTGTCTGTTGTAATAGTAGGCTATTACAACGGTCCATTCAGGTCCGTTGTAATAGATGCCCTATATAGCGTTTTTTTTACAATGCGCAATGACTGCTCGTTGTAATAGAATGCTATTACAACGGTCCTTTTATGCCTGTTGTAATAAATGTCAATTTTACAAAGTTTACAAAAATTCCGTTGTAATAGATACCAATTTTACAACGGTCACAAAATTACGAATTTTACAACGTTCCCCCAAAAATTTCATAGCCGCCTTTTGTTCCCTCGAAAATTAAAATAACAAATTTGAAATTACTCCTTGCCTCTCACGCTCCCAAATCCAGACCCCGTTCTCAAAATAATTCTTAAATCGACAAAACCAAGACCACTTCTGTAATCTCCTCCGCTGTAAAGCTCCTCCAGCTACAAGCCTGTCGCTACAACCCTAATTCTTCATTTTTGAGGGTGCCGCGACAATTTGAAGAGGTTGAGGTCGCTACAGTAAGGTGATTCAATGTTTTGAAGTTCGATGAGGCGATTCGATTTTAGGTGTGGTTTGCTTGACTAGGCGATGGGTTTGTGCATTGGAAGGCGCGGTTCGAGGTGATGGTTCATGAGGAGTTGCGATTGCTGTGTTTGGGAAGTTCGTAGTTGCTGGTGGTGGTTAAATTAGAGAGGAAGTTCCCAATATTCCCTGAATTGTTTGATAAAATGCCTGAGACACTTACACTCTCCATTTAATAATACCGTTTGCAATAATTCCAAGAAAGTTCACCATGATTCTACCTCTAGTCACAAGGATGGTAAATATATGAATACAATATCATATTTCATTTCTTGTATCAATTCTACTTGTTGAATCCTATTCTATATTATTATTAAATTTCCAGGTTTCGTAGAAAACTCTCCAGTTAACAATCCCGTTCCTTCGTTGGAAAAACGTTCAATAACCAGAAAAAGCTCATCATGATTCTACCTCTAATCATAAGGATGGTAAATATATATTTATGATATTAAATCCATTTTTGTATTAATTTCGCTGAATCGTATCCTATTTTATTTACTAGAAAACTCTTCAATCAACAATACCGCTCCTTCTGAAAAATCTTTAAAATCCAGAAAAGCTCGCTGTGATTCTACCTCTAATCATAAACAATCTCCTTCCGATAAAGAAGGTAAACATGTAAAACGCATCATCATATTTTATTTCATGTATTATTTTTATAATGTTGTTTTTTCCCCGCAATCACAGGAAACTCAACAGTTCACAATTCTGTTCGTTCGTCCACAGGCATGTAAAATTCAGCCTAAATTTCGAGAAAAATACACCACTTCCTAAAGCAAAAAACCTTTTCTCAACTGCCACCGATGTCTACCATGAGAACACAGCAAGTCTAATAGATTCAGTTATTGAAAATGCTGAAATATTCAAAGACATAATCGACCTTGACATTGTAGATGTCGACAATGGCATACAAAATGAAAGCATTTCCAGTGGAGGTAACAAGGAAAATGCCATGGAAAATGAACATGCTCGGAGCAAATCTTTATCCAGCAATGAAAACATAACACCATTTGTACCCTGCTCAACAAATAACACTGAATCTCAAGACTCCGAAACCGAAATGGCCGAGCTCATGGAATCTACAAAGGAAGTCCTTAAACTGTTTCCTCAACACCCTCATTGTGACCCATTGCTCATCCATGCAAAATTCGTGAAGAAAGGCCTGACCTACGGTTTAAAGATGGCTTTTGCTAAACTTGTGAAAAGCATCAAAAACTTATCAATCAATGCACCAGATGAAGAATTTGACGAAGGGTTCAGGACATTGGACTATGTTGAGGAGTTCGGGTTCAGTATGTTTGATGAGCTAGCTAGCTATGTAAGTGAGCGGTGAAATTGTTTATTCTCCGTGTTGTTGTTTTGTTACGTATCCAATTAGCATTGTCAGTGGGCTATGTCAGTATAAACATTCAAATGCTGTAAGAAACTTTTAAGTTATATATATTTATATTATATTGTAAATATATAGAATTTTATTAATATTGTATAATTTATTAATATTGTATATATTGATAAATTATATATGGTAGGACATGAACTATATTCTTGGAAATAAGTCTGAAAACTTGATACAGTAAAGGTTGCATAACAAATTTTGTTCAACAAAGAATTGTAACATACTAAGACTAAAAGAAGATAACCTTGCAATTAAAAACAAAGGGCTTTAGTTTGTCTATGCTATTAGAGAATCACTTGTATTATCACAAAACTAATTGACAATGAGAAAAGTGATATCTTAGATTTATATAGGATTTATTATATTAATCTATGAGCCTAGTCTCATAATTACCTCCTCGCATATGACATATTTTGAGCCAAACACGTCTATATTTATATTGAGTGATGTGGATCATGTGTGATGGTCAAGGGCACATGATTGCTTGTATCAAATTAAGGGCACATGAAATCTATGTCCAACCGCTGGACAATCAACAAGTATTTTGAGGATAAATTGTTATTGCATATGTGTGAATTTGAGGTGTACATGACATTGAACAGGTCTGAGCTTGCTTCATTTGAGCCAAATCGAAGCACTTCTATGGCAAAATATCTCCTGATCAAAAAGTACAAAAGCAAGCAACTTTTCTTAGAAAAGAGAGGATTTCTTTTATGTGGAGCAATCAAACTTTTGAACATCTATGTTTTATAAAATGAGTTCAAAGGAGATCGTCTACCTAGGACTTTGTACCACGAATCAAGAGGTGTATGATTGGTTGCAAGTGATCTCAGAGTGTTTATCAGATGAATCAGGAATATTATAATACATAGTTATTTTCTTTTTACAATATTTTCACTGTATTTTTTGACAACACGGGTGAGGAACATAGTTTCCAAACCATGTCTGTTTCTTTACTAAAAACATTTTATAAGTTGTCTCCCCTGTTAAATAATGTTACATTCTTAACTCTACTTGAAAATGCAATATATTATTAAAATAAATCTATGTCTGTTTCTTTACTAAAAACATTTTATAAGCTGTCTCCCCTGTTCCTATTTCCACATTCATTCTCGGGCCTGTTTCTGCCCTAATTGCCTGTGATAAACCGTCTCTTAACAAAATGTCATATAATTTTCCATCTTATTAAGCAAGAGAAGATGAGCGATGTTTATAAACTAGTTAACATACCAGCTATGTACTTCTGTTTAACCATATGCATGTTTTCTCATTGCAGAGTGATAACAAGGTTAGCTTAGTATAGCAAAAATGGTGAACGCAATCAGAAGTCTGTTCATTTCATGGTGAGTATCGACTACATAGTTGTGATTTATGATCTTCCATTTTCTCTCATGTTGATCTTATACGTTCATAATTTTCTTATTTCTACTGTTTTATTGCAGTGACGTGCCTACGGCTCAGTTGATAATCAATTATATTTTGCCATAAAAGGCTGAAGTATGGTAGTTTGCTGTAGGAGGAAGAAGTATGGTGGAAGTTGAAGGCAGTGATTTGAATGGTGAATGAAGTGGTGAAGGGTAGTTTGATGTGCTTCTTTATGGGTTGGAAGGAGGTGCAGTAGTAGGACGGTTTGAGTAATTGGTTTGGGAAGTGGGATGGTGGATGGTACTAGGTGGTGAATGATGGTGATCGAGTTGTATATGGGTGATAATGCAGTAGTAAGTTGTAGTATATGTACTAATGTAAGTATGATGAAAGATGAATGTTTGGTGATGGATGAAAGCTATAGTGGAGTTTGTGCTACTATGATGTTCCTGAAGGATGGAATTTAATGGTGTGCTGATGGTATAGGAAGTGGATGGTAAACATGAGTGATGGTTTTAGGTGAGTGATGCTGTGGAGGGTTGCTTGTTGTAGAGGAGGTGGAACTGGTTGCCGTGGCAAGTAACTCTGGTAGAGGATGTTGAGGAAAAGTGAATCAAGGCAGTGCCGTGTTTGGGTATTTTGGAAACTTGCTAGTTATTCGAGGAGAGGAGTTTAGTAAATGAAGGGCAGCAGGTGGAAGTTAGTATAGCAAGTGGTTGGAAAGGCAAGTATTGATGTACAGGAAGTGGGTATGTTAGGAAGTTTTGTGGGTTACAGGTTGCAAGCAGATTGATGACTGGATGGGGTAGCAGTGTAGAAGTTTTGTATATGGCATAGGATGGAGATAGTTTTTTGTGATGTATGTGGATTGTCGTGGGTGTTTGTGCTGTGTTCATGGAGATAAGAATGATGTTGTGATGTTTGGAGAAGTATGCACGGAGGGGAGGAAGTGTATTGGTTGGGGATTAGAATTGGAAGGGTATGACTGAAGTTAAGAGGCTAAGTTGTGAACTCCATGATTGATAACTTATGCTTCTTCATCCATAGAAAGCATATAATAGAGTTGATGGTGTGCATATAATTATAAATATAGTATAACAATATATGTATCTACAAGACGATATGTGTTAATGCTTTATGTATTTGGCATGTAAACTTATCAAACTTTTTGGAGTGTTAGAATTCTATGACTCTAGCTTTTAGTCTTTTCGTATGTGATTTTAATTATTTTACGACAATATTTAGTATTAGTATGGATGTATTGCATGGATGCTACTGTAATGTTTTTTAAAATTTGTATTTATTTTGCAACGGGCAATGTGCGTTGTTATATGATCTTCTTACAACGGTCACTGCACGTTGTTATATATGATTTTTACAACGGTCAACACACATTGGTAAATATGTATTTTACAACGGTCAATACATGTTGTGAAATAGGCTATGCAATTAGTATGGTTAGTCTATTGCAACGGGTTATGGCCGTTGTAAAAAGGTATACTGCAACGGTTTTTACAACATGCATTGCCCGTTGTAAAATGTGGTGAATCTATTACAACGAGACCTATTACAACGGACACATGCCCATTGCGAAAACCATATTACAACGGGCATTGCCCGTTGTAAAAAGACTGTTTTGTTATAGTGGTCTATATCGAGTTGTTATAGTCTAGAACTGTTAAAACTCCATAAACAAATCCAAAACCACTTCAAACTTTACAGCCTCTGATGTACCTTAGAAATATATTTAATAATTTTTTTGGATTTTTTGGAATATTTTTAATGCAACATAAGTAATAAAAAAGTCAAAAAATGTGAATATATAAAGTAGTTTTTTTACAGTAACAAAGCATAACATTTTGGTGGAAACTGGTATTAAAGGTTCCAGCGGCTACATTCTGGATTAGACTTTTGATAATGTTTTATGAAGTAGTACTACCATACAATGCTGTTTTAAATCCTGTAATTAAATTCCTCCAACGGCTATATTTTTTTAAAGGTGCTTTATGTCTATTCAGTAACTTCTCTTCCCCAAACAACTTTCTGAAAAGTTGCACTTGTTTAATGATTTCCTTTCATTCTTACATAAGCCTCTTATCATCCCTAAAAAAATCACTCGATCATATGCATTCAAACTCTCTTTCTCCCAATTGAAGTTGATTTTATTCTCAAATTAAAAACCCTAATTTTTGTTTAATGTGCATTCATTTCTAAATCACTCAAAAGAATAAATTAAACACTCTAGGCCTCACATTATCACTCCACTTTAACCAACAAAGGCCATATCACTTCCTACAAACCTTGTTCATTCATCTCTATATTGTTTTTGGTGGTCATAGGAGTTTTTTTACTAAAAGAAACAAATTTGTATAGTATACAATGTGTCGGAAATTAACTTCTATTACAAAGTTGAAGTCACGTTCTACTACTCCAGAAAAAGATTGAAGTTCCATTGAGTTACTAGGGCAAGTGTATTGAAATCCTATTTTGCTGATTAGGTGCATATTCCTCCGGGTAAAGTGAGGCTGTTAATTAGTGAAAAGCTATAATAGAGATTCTGGGACTGGATGTAGGATTAGAGATTCAAACCAGTATAAAATCGACAATGTTATTTTATTTCTGCTACTGTTCTATTTATATTGCAGTTGTTGTGATTACTGCACTTTAATTATATTCGTATATTTGGCCATCATACATCCTCTACATAGTGACTTATAACTAATATTGATGGATGCTACGCGATTTAACAAGTGGTATCAGAGATTGGAATTCTATCGATCGTTACAACATCATGGAATAATAGACAGAAAAAGATCCAGTCAGAATACAATAAGTGAAAACCCCAGTAATATCAAAGCCACCACTAATGAGGACTGCAAAATGTTACTTTTTGAGTTACGAGTTTTAGTATAAGATAATAATAAATTAGTTAGTATATGTGATAAGATCTCAAAGCTTAATTTTATTATTTTAGAAAAGATAAAATCTACCGAATTTGAAAACGAGAAATTATATTTAGAAAACCAATGTGGTGTTTTGAAAAATAGATATGTGGCTCTTAAAGATTTTCTAGATGAACAAAATACTATGTTTGAAAAAGAGTAAGAAATCTTGGAATTTTTTACAATCCTCTTTGGATGATTCAAAATCTTGAACTTTTCTTCTTGAAAATGAGAATTATATATTAAAAAAGGAATTCAGAATAAAATAAAATATTGATATTTTGAAAATTTATAACATTTCTTTTGAAAATAATAATTGTGGCTACAAAGCTAAATTAGAATTTTTTTAAACGAAGTCATAAAATTTAATAAAGGTCAAAATGATTCAAATATTATTTTATCTAGTTCTAGACCTATACTTGATAAAAGTGGAATGGGAGATAATAAAACAAATGATAATAATAGCGCTAGATATGCATTTATGTATAAGAATTAAGCTGGAACTAGACATCAATCCACTTTTCATAGAAAAACAAGCATTCCTATATGTAATATGCCATATCTTAATTCTAGAAATATAGAGAAATTTCAAATATTTAAATATATAGGACCTTTAAAATGGACGGATAGCGATAAATATATTCATGATCATTTCATTAATGTAGTAAATAATGACAATTATATTTTCAAAGGTTCTTCCACACCCTCTTAGGGTATCATTGACTTTTTTCCAATCCCTAAACTATTACATATGAAGTAGGTACCAGAATATATTTTCTATTTTTTGCAGGTATGCTACATATTTAAGAGAGATTGATTCTGAATTTACTAATGCATGTGGAAATGATGCTACAAATAGAGAAAAATCAATGAATTTTGGGGAAAGCACCATATATTGCAAAATTTAGGGGGTGCAACAATTTACCAATATATACCCAAAGTTTATCTTTTTTCAATGATGCAAAAAAGGGAGAAATGTGTAGAAAACACGAGCATATCGATAAGTACATTGATATAGATGGAGCATATATTAAATGTGAGCATTATTATATAAATTTTATTTTATATAAGTTGTAAGGTCGTTATCATCAAAAAGGGGGAGAATGATAGGAAAATGATCGTAGTATTTTTGTGATAACAGCATTAAAAAAATGCTATTGGTGATTTTATCAAGTATCCAAGCGATTAAAAGAGCAAACACATGTGCACAATTCGACACGATAACATACATATACACAAGTATAAGATATGAAGGATACTAATCAATTATGGAGTGTTCGAACATTCAAAGATCAATTATGATGTTATAACATATACTTGGACTTAGAAGCATCAAGATAATAAGAAAAAACAGACTCAAGAGCTTCAAAAGAATGTATATCATAAGTTGATTCTATATCGAGTCATTAGAATTTAAAACTATTAAAACCCCCACAAACAAACTCAAAACCACTTCAAATCTCAATACAACCTCTAATATATCCTAAAGTATATATAATAATTTTTTCAGATTTTTTTAATGCAAGAAAGCTTATCAAAATGGTCAAAAATGCAAATATATATAGCAATTTTTTACAGTAGCAAAGCGTAGCCTTTTGGTATAAACTACTATTAAAGGTTCCATTGGTTACGTTCTGAATTAGACTTTTGATAGCGTTTTATGAAGCAAAATTCTGTCGTACAAATCTGTTTTAAATCCTATATTTAAAATTCCTCTCTCGATTATATTTTTGAAAACGTGCTTCATGTCTATTCATTAACTTCTCTTCACCAAACAACTTTTTGAAGGGTTGCACCATTTGATGACTTCCTTTCACTCTTACACAAGCGTATCATCATCCTCAAAGAAATCGCTCAATCAATGCATTTAAACTCTCTTTTATTTGATTGAAATTGATTTTTATTCTCAAATCAAAAACCTCAATTTCTGTTTATTGTGGATTCATTTATAAATCAGTGAAAATTAAAAATTTAAACACTATAGGCCTCACATTGCTTCTCCACTTACCTAACAAAGGCCATATCACTTCCTACACACCTTGTTCTTTCATTTCTATATTGTTTGTGGTGGTCGTGGAGTCGTCGGTGATGGGAGGTGCTCAAACGAGCTCAAGTTAGGATTTTAGGAGATTCTTTTTATGGGTTGGAAATGAGGCAGGTGGAGGCTCAAGGAAGTGTTGAGTTCCATGACATGAGTCCAGAAGGTGGGGCATGGAAGCGGTGTTCCATTGGCAGTAGCAGCAGAGGCTAAAAGTGGATGGAGTGGTGGTGATTGTGATGAACGTGATTGGGTATTTCTCAAAAATTAGGGACGAACGTTGAATTTTTGCTGAAGCCACCAGAATTGATGTCGAGGGGGTAGTTAAGTCGAGGGTGGCGAAAGAAGTTTGTGGGTAGGATTGATTCGTCATTGGGTAGTCAGGGTTGCCATGTAGTTGTCATGCACGTGCATGTTTTCATGCACAGGGGTTGGGTTTGGGGCAAATTGATTCAGGTATAGGGTTAGGGAAGAGCACTATTTATTTTGGGTTTGGGTTAATGGGCCGTGGGCTCGTATAAACTAGTAGAATGCCTTAGTATAATTATTTGGCACATTTGATGAAGTGTAAATTATTAATGTTGAATTTAATTACAATAATGTAGGTAAATAATTATATTTCATTACTAGCATTTCGTTCTGCTATAGTTTATTAAATAGGATATTTTGGACATCTACTCAGCATAATAAATCCTTGTACTACTATTATACTAATTTGGATATATATATATATATGTATATGTATGTATGTATGTATGTACGTCAGTTGAAGCGAATGGCATATGTGATAAGCGTACGCTATTATTGTACTGCTATTACTTCTGTTACTGATCTTCTGGATGCTAATCCACTTTCTAAATATAAAAAAAATTGTTTATTTAGATATTTTTGGAAATTCTTTTCAAATATGATTTAGGAAAGTAATGTTGTTTGGTTTGGTTCCCGATTGAAGCAATGGCATATGTGATAATTTGTTGATGATTTAAAATGTAGTCAAAGTGCTTAAGTAATAATTTACAAGCGATAATCTTTCCTTGCTTTATGGATGTCATGTACATTATGTGCTATGTATATAAATGGTTGTATGTTGATTGGAAAGTTAACACACCTGAATTAGTTATGTTTTGACATCGAGATTCCACATTCTTTAAAAAAAACTAGTTTACTTTCTTGCTTTCTAAAAACATTTTCAAAAGGTTTTCCGAACTTTACTTTTGTTTTCAAAACCTTTTTACAAAGTTAGCAAAATGATTTAAATACTTATAAGGAAAGGGTTTAAAAGCTATTTTGATTTATAAAACAAGTTTAAAAGTTATGGTACATATAGCGGTAGTTGCTATGGATTCAGTTTATAAATCGAAAATTTTTATGTAAAATAAAAAGAGTTCATATTTTAGATATTTTTGAAAAGTCTTTTAAAATATATTACAGGTATTAAAAAGGACGTTTAAATATTAAAACTATTTCTAACACAATATTTGATTATTTAAATTAAAGGTTTTAATTTTTAAATCGCTTTGTTTTGGAAGCTTGGTATTGTTTAAAAGCAATTCTTTAAAGGATGTTTTAAATACCAGAGATTTCTGTTAGTCCTTGAGAAGTTGGTTTTGATGACAACAACCTTAAAATAAGATTATAAAATATAAATACTAACATTATAGTTTAGATATATATGTATATGCAGGATATAAATATACAGCTATAAAGAATGAAGACTGTATAGTATAGAGATTCAAGAACTGATGAATTCAAGACTCATGAGTATCAAGATTATCAAGAGTTCAAGATTTCAAGATAAAGTATCTTAGTCTAGAATTTTGTTAAAACTTCTAGAAAAGCACTGACATCTTAAAATCCATTTTATTCATGGAATGGAATCCACTTCGAGCTCGTTAAAGGGATGGAACCCTAAGTAGGATGGAACCTACGAAAAATCTAGTGAAACATTATTTTGTATCCACTAACTTTTAATTCAAATGTTTTTACAAAATTATATCTTTTTTTCAAAATGATTTCAAAATCTTCCTTTTTAAATCAAAAACATCTATCCCGGTTTTTTAAATATTTTAGCCTCAAAATAATCTTTATTTTCAATATCAAATTATCCTTGGTTTTAAACTATCTTTTAATTATAACTTTTAATATTTATACTGATTTAAATATGAAATTATAGTAAAATTTTATATATACCAAAATAATCATTATCTATACTTATTTATGTATTTTAACTATAGTAAAGTATATTTATAAAGTTTAAAATAGTTTTAATACAAGATAGAAGTTATTTTCAAAGAAAAACAAATTATCAAAAATACCTTAGGCATGTCGATAAATCCTAGGTACCCATGTCGACATGATGACGGTTTATTTCAAAAGTTTGAATTTCAAAGGAAGTGTCTATTCGTCATATCATTTCACGAATGGACATGGCTGTTGTTCTACTATAAATAGGGGCTGTTTTAAACGAATTTATATTCATACTTTTTCAGATTTCACTCCTCTTCTTCTTCCACATTTCTTTATATACATTTTTATCATTACTCTACCGAAATCACCATTGAATCTAACTAGATCATCTCTGGTTTGATTCTCTATCACTATCCCAACAAGATCCCAGTGCTATTCAGAGTTATAGGCTTCTTTGTATTCAATCGAGCGAGAAAAGGTGTGATTGTAGCCTGAGAATCAATTGGGTGAACTTGTTGCCCGTAAAATCGAGTCTCTCTACCCAAAGGATTGTGAATCTGGAGTGGTGTACCTCATGGCCTTGAAATCGAGGGTGTAATTGTAAGAATTTGTTTCGAAAGGAAATCCGTACTTGTGTTGCGGGACTGGATGTAGGGTAACTCCGAACCAGTATAAAATCCAGTATGTTCTTTCCTTTACTACTTTTGCTTTATGTCTGCATCTGTGTTTGATTCTGTGATCATATCTATGTTTGAATATTGCATACATTTGTGTTCAAATTAATATAAACTCGAAAAGAATTAGTAATTTATTATAACACTATTCACCCTCCCTCTAGTGCTAATTCTAGCCTTAAGATCCATAATCCGCATTTCTCACATTTTGTAACGAACGCGATTTTTTCGTCGCTCGAAAATCGACATTAATACATTCACTGTATCAACTGCCGAGCAATCGAATGCTGGAAAATCGAATTGTTATGGAGAAAAAGAAGAGGTAGAAGAAAACAGAAGAAAAGAGAAAGAAGAAATAACAAAAACACAGAAACAGAATCTCACATTCGCAGCGGAACAACATATAATAGATAAATGAATAATCTTTAAAACAAAGAACTACATCATTTATACATTACATCATCATCAGAGTTTACAACAACAGTATACAACACAACTGGACAGTTATATGAACTTGTCCATATACAGAATACACAGCGGAATAATACTATCATATACAAGTGATACGTCTTGCCATCCAGCTCGCCACTAAGCTCCACAGCATCTTCTGAATCCAGAATAACCTGATAACCTAACTCTAGACTGCCCGTGTGGAAAATGATGGGCACCCAGAGTTTAGGAAGGGAACAATAAACTCCAGGTCAGTCATGGTGACTGGTGTGAGAACTAAAACAGTTTATCTTTAAACAATCAACAACAAAGAAAATAAACAATTTCGCAATGCTTTTGGAAAATGAAACTACCATAAGGCCTCCCGCACACACACACAATGCAAACGCAGAATCGGAGGAGATTTCTCCTTATGATAGTCAAAGATGCTTACTACGCAAAATCATTGGATTATTATTATTATTAGTGCATAGTGCAGAAAAACATTTCGAAAGTATAATATTAATCTTAGCCAACATAGACATTTCGAACTATGCCTACTATAGCTACCATCTAAACAGTGGTGACCACCATAAGTAAATGGCAGGTTCTACAACTAATACCCTACAAAGTTCGTATTTGGAAGATGGATTTCCAACAAATGGTCAGGCTAAGGAACTTCCTTTCCTCCTGCCGAATGGGATCGCCTCTGGCTGGACGTCCCGAGAGACAAACTGCTCTCTGCCAAACAAGGCCGGGTTACTCCTGTAACAAGTAACTCACGAATATGTCATCACCCGGTCTTTTGGGGCCTTTATCCGAGCGCTCGGTAACCATCATCACACATAATAAATAAGTGTATCCACATGAGTAAGTATCTGGGCTCCATACCATGATACCACCCCTTTCCAGAAGGAAATGACATACCCTAAAGGGCGCGACCCTTATAACCTTGCCGCAACATTCCAGTTTCGACCATTTCCGGGTTGTTGAGGCACTGACGAAGTCTCGTCCACAAAGCTACGCTTTGTCACAAAGCCATGCCTTGGGTCAACAAATGATCAACCTATGATCATAAAGATAAATGATCGAACAAATGATCATATCACAAATGATCAAACACTGATCATCACACAGCAACACTCAGCATGCCACATTACCAAATTGGGAATATATCGCTGATAACCTTCAACTACATAACCTCTGAGCTCGTACGTCTCAGAGAAGGGTGTTAAGCTAAGAGAATAAATTCTCCGCCACCAACAGAAATGTATTTGAAAGAAATAGGCTTTATATCTCAAATTGTAATGTCAGACACGTAACCATACAAGTCTGTTCCGGGTTCGAACAGAACCGAAGGCACTTCTCACAAAGCCCTTGCAAATCCGGATAATTTTCAATCACGTCCGGACTTCCCGTCACTAAGGTGATAAAACCTCTAAATCGAAGATCAGTCGATGTAGAGTAACTCGACGGTAATCCTTCCGTTTTCTAAAATATCCGGTCTTCAACACCGGTCATCAAATGCGATTCATAACGACGTATCACATATTCGGAATGGGTTATACGACCCCATGGTCCTTTCTCGGCTAACCCGAATAGTGAGCGCTTATTCAAAAATAAGTGTGGCATTCAAATTCAAGCACATCACAATAAATACCCATTCAAGGTAATTATTGATAGTCGGTTATTTAACTATCAATAAAGATGCGCAGCATCATTAGATTCCAAATAATTTTCCAAATTATTTATCTTCTAAAAATATCTTTACAAGATATATAATTTCCATACTTTAACTATTTGAAAACAATTTTAAATCAATTTCCATATCTCAATTTATCTTTAAAGATAAAATCTCAAAACATTTCACTTCATATTGGAAAAACATTTCCATACCTATTTAATAATAGGTAATTCACAAATCCATTTATTTTCAACATTTGAAAATACTCAATATACTTAAATCAAAATTAAGTATATATTGCATTCTTTAAGGAAATCATTCTCTTTCACAAATTTTATTTGAGTCAAAACGAATGTTACGTAAAACATCGTTACGACAACTCAAAATCTCTAGTATAGGGATTCGAAATTTAGATAGATATATAAATCCCAATACTATATAAAACATTTCCTTTTGGAAATCATTTACTATAACAACAGTGTTATAGTCCACCATTTCCTTATGCCTCAAAACGTCTATTTCAACAATAAATGTTGAAATCTATGTTTCGATACTTAACATGTTTTAAAACATCTTTTAAAACAATTACTTCATTTCGTAATATCATTTCTCCAAAACATATCCATTTTATGGAATAATATATTCACTGTCCAAAATCGTGAATATACTTCGTTAACACATTTAACGTTTCAACACATTTTATTTAAAGAATTATCCACTATCCAAAACCGTAGATAAAATTCCCAACCAAACTCTTATTATTACAACATTTAACTTAAAGGATAATTCGCTGTCCAAAATCACGAATATATCTCCTTTAATGACTTCTATGTTTAATTTATCAAATTCAATTGATTTTGAATTTATAAAACAACGTTTATAAATTCCATTTCTTTTTATAAAACTTCGATTTATAAAAATCCCTGAATTAACAAATTCAATTCATATTTCATTTCAATGCCAAAATCCGATTTATAAGAAATTTACTTATAATTCTCTATTTACTAATTCGTTTTATAACTTCACGAAACTAGATTCATATTCTCTTATAAATCTATTTATAACATTATTTTAAAAGTCTTTGAAACTTCTTTATAATTCCATCACTTTGATTTATAAAAAGTCGAATTCTATAAATCTTATATATAACGTTTTTATAATAAAGTCAAACATCTCTATTTAAACTATTTTATAAAAATCATTAACTCCATATTTCAAAAATCACTTTGAAACCCTTTAAAATCAAACATCGTTATTTTTAAACTTTAAAAATGGATCTGATGATGCAACAACACCAAATAGTCAATCACAGCATCCAAACATCATATATCATCATATGATAACAGAATATACAACAATATCTGTAAATAAATCACTACGGTGAGGAATCCAGTTGGATCCCTCCAACCTGTTTCCCTGCATCCAAAGATGTTAGCACAATACCAATTCCGCTCCAGTACGGAATAATCGCGGTATATGGGTTTAATAAATATTATCCGCTATTATGCGGCGCAATAGGGTCTCATCCGCTAAACAATGCGGGAAAACAACAACTCCAATATATACATATGCCAATATGTATATATCGCTATATATATATAAATAATACCAATTCCACTTCAATATGAAATTATCGCGGTATATGTTTTTAATAATTAACATCCGCTTAATAACGGCGTATAATGTCTATTTATCACAATAAATAGCAATCATCATTCAATCCACACAATCAATCACTATCAACAATTTTAAATTTAACTATTTAAAATTTAAATCGAAACAAAACATTCGATTGAGTGAGGAGTTCTCACCTTGATTCCAATTTTAATTTCAGCGTTTTATTTCGAATAAAATTAAACACGCGTTTAATTTTACCTGAAATTTTCACTGATTCCAATTGCTTCCAATCCAATTTCATAGCGAAGTATTCGACGATACGAACGCAACGCAACTGGTTTCGTCGACTTCCGACCTCGTATGAAAGAGTTACATAGTTTTAAACATTAAGCGATTTAAATTATAATTTTATTTACAAAACCCTTTTTATTATTGTGGAAATTAGGGAGGCATCCTGTAACAACCCGGTATTGCGTACCGATTATTTATCATCTCTGGACGGTTTTCTTTCCTATTCGATTGCTGTTTGGAAAATTTTTAAAAACCAGTTTGAAACTCGTTTGAAAATTTTGTTAAGTGTTTTAAATCAGTTTCAAACTCTAGTATAAATTTGATTAAGGAATTAGGTGGGCTTTAAAAATCATCTCGGCCCATGCTTTGTGATGCTGTGATTTTATTAAGGGTTGATAACCCGTCCCCCATTTTGACTTCCATTCGAAAACCCTAAAACCAAATTGAATGAGAGAAAAAAAAAATGGAGGCGTTCGTTCGTTCTTCAAATTCAAGTAGGCTCGATGTTTTCGTTCGTCTTCGTCTCCCAAAAGTAAATGCCGGCTTCAAGATTTCTTCACTCTCGCTCACCCCTCCTCGTCAAAGGTTAGAGCTTCGAACAAATTGGGGCTTCGGGATTTTAAATCGCGGCCATGGCTACTCAATCGAAGGCGATCGATTCTCTGGCGACTTGGACTTTGGCTTCGACTGCTCCAAAACATCGTGGCTAAGGTGAGTGAAACTTTCACTCACATCCAATTCGAACTCCTTGACTCTTCTGTTTTATTCGCATGATCTGGTTGTTGTTTAACCTGGCTTCGATTTCTTTTGAACTGGTTGACTCCAATCTTTTTGGGCTTCGGCTCGTGATATTGCCTTTGTTTGCTGTAGATGATTTCGTGCTCTTAGTAATTTCGTCTCTTGAATTGACGAGTTGATATCGTCCCTTTTTATCTTGGCCGTGTCGTTCTTCTCGACTTCGGTCGTTGATAGCAGTTTTGAACTCCCCGTTGGCCAGTTGTAAATAGATTATTTTGTGTCATATGCTATTTCGATTCGTTAAAATGTGATAAAGTTGGCCTCGGTTTCGAAATCATTTTTTTTTCTTTCCTTCGATGTTGATTTCTTTGGCACTGTTCTGTTTGGATAGTGACGATTTCATTGATTTGGTTTTGATACCTGTGATGATTTCGACTTCGTCTATTGTTTTCAGTGGGCTTCCGTGATTTCTTGATTGGGTTGTTATAGGGTTTGAATCCCTGTATATTCGTTTGAATAATAGAAATTGAATTTGTTGATTTTGTTTGATCGACCACTCGATTATACTGGGCTGTTTGACATTGTTGTGACTTTGTCCACTGTTGGTTTACTCTGATTTTGCTGTGTTTTTGTTGTTGGCATTGTACTCGAGTTATTCGATTCATGTGCAGTGTCATCTATTTGGGATTTGCTTATATTTTGCAATAGCTTTCATTGTTGGCTTTGGGCATTACATCGAACTGTCGCTGGTCATTGCATATGACTGTGGGTTGATTTTTGCATTTCCTTTGTGTACTCACTTCGGCCCCTATATATTTGACCTGCTGCTTGAAATATCATGACGACATTTCATGTCGTACATGTTATGTGTTGTGATATTGAACTGCTTCATGCTTCATTGTCTTGTTAAAACCTGATACTCTCATTTACATTTCGATACCGCGTTTTACTGGGTCTTGTATCACTTGTTGTTTATTAATATGAGTATAGAATATGAAGACATCATATATTATGACTTCACAGTTCATACAGTTTTACTAAATTACACAAAACCTAATTGAGTAAGTGTACATTTTGATTTTTGTCGAGAATTATTAGCATACAGGTATACTGTTTGGGTTATGTGAAGTTGTAGCCTTAGTACATTGTTCATGGCATTAGCTTGCATTAGCTTGTTCACAACCACATGCATGCAGTTAGGTGTACACGCCTGTGACCATTCTTATAGCTGCATTGGGTAGTACTTCACTGTGTTCATGTAGCCTGTTTCACTTGTACATTCTTGTTTTTGGAGACTAATTGCACCCAGTTGCATTTTAGTCTTCATATATAAGCATGCAGTCATGTATGTATATACATCATTTGATACGTATATATATATGTTCGAATTGGCATTGCTTCTTATCTGAGTTATTGTTATTACTTGAATTTGCCTTGTGGTCTTCTCTTTACAGTTGTGTGAGGTAACTTGTATATAAATTAGCTGTCTTGACCACTTGAGATATTGGATTTGTTTTCGAACTTCCTTGAGTTGAATCCCGATTTCGGGATTTGACCTTGTGATCATTTGTGATTTCTCTGAGCTTTTGTGTACCTCCTGCGATAGTGGCGAGGCAGTACACGCGTGCGTGTACTGCAGCCCTATCAGATTTGATAGTTTTAAATTGATGTTTCGATTTGTTGAATTGTTTCGTTGGTTAATTTCAGTGTTTTGGAGTTGTATTCTGATTTGGATTGCTGATTTGTTGTTTAACACTATTAAGTGTTATATATGCCGTTATCCAATTCTCGTATCGAGAGTTGGATATACGAGATTTCTGTGATTGTCGTCTATTTGACTATCTGATTATTATTGCTGCTATGCACTAATAACTGAGTTTGAATTAGACTGACCCGTGTATTATTTTCTTTTGAATGTAATACTCGGGTCAGACCCGAGTTATTTCAGGTAGATGATTTCCTTCTTTGAGTTGCTGTTCGGGATTTGAAGACTTTTCACATCTTCTGAAGTTGTCAGTGTCATTTTGTAGTAGTCGTGTCATTGTATAGAACGATATATTTTCATGTATATTAGTCGATAATGTACTTGTATATATAACTTCTAGAGTCGATAGTTGTAGTTGTATCATATGTATTGTGTCAACTATGTATTAACTGACATCAGTTATATATATATGAGACTTTTGTTTTTATCTGTGTTCCGCATTTATATTATCTATGTTATTGTTATATCTAATGTCCTAAACTATTACGAACCATCGTAGTTCGTTTTATACTAGTATTGGGTGTGTCGATGGGAGTAAATAAATAATAGATGAAAAATAAAAGTATATACCACTCCTATCGAGATAACCAATATTAGTGTAAGGCCAATTACGGATGGTCGCTCCTATCCAGCCTTATTCTTCGTAATAATAGACAGTATTTCTTTTAATACTCTTTGTTATTATGAGCATAGAGGTGGGGCGTCACAGTTGGTATCAGAGCTTGGGGTTTATGGACATAATATAAAACATAACTTGGATGGAACATATGTTACAACTATTGGTCGACGTTTTATTGTACTTTGAGTCAAAACTAAAGTTTTGAAATTTGGATGAAATTTTTAAATATCTTTATTTAAAAATAATAGTGAAATTGTGTTCTGATAATTTGATTGATTTGTGTTCTGTTTATCAGAGTGCGCAGCGGAAACAGTGAAACTGTCTTCGCTGAGTACAACTGATAATCTTTTTGATTTAAAAATCAAAATACGAAATTGATATGAATTTCATTTGTTGTTTACATAGCTGTAATTATTTTGTTTCTTTGAGAATTTCAAATCCGAATTGAGGATTCGAACCAATTGCAGTTATGTGATTTTTATTGAGATCTTTGCTGGTTTTCTTTTATGCTAATCATATATTGATTAGATTTTTGCTGTTTTGAATTATCTTCATTGAAGATACCTTCGAATGATTTTTTTTGTTCATTCTGTAGTACGTGCAAAAATTTGAATTGCATGTTACTGCATTTATTTACGTTGAACCGATGCTTGGTTATGAAACGTATTTTGTTGCCGTTATTTTTATAACTAGATTTTTACACCAATGCTAAAATTTTTGAAGCACGGTGTTTTGTGGCATTTTGATGAATGAAAATTCACTGATATTACATTTTGATGTAAATTGTTTTGATGTGATTTTGACGTTTTAAAATTACTGTCGCTTTGGCTTCAGTAACCGTCATGTTTTAAAAGTGGATTTTCAAGCGGTTATTCCGCAATACTGATTTGTAACCGTTTTTATGGTATTTTGAGAAGTACGATTTCCTTACCGAAATTGTTACTGATTTGCTGTTTTAATCACGTGATTGGAAAATCGTTTTAAAATGAAAATTGTTTTATAAATTTTTAACAGTTTGCGTTTTCAAAAGAATGAGAAAGCGACTTAAACGATTCAGCAAAATCGAGGATTATGACCCCTTTCTTTTACTGATTCGCTTAATTCCGGACTTGTCCGTTTGAGAATGTAAAGTGTATTTTTACAAAATACACAATTTTGCACTTTCAAGGAAACGATGAAGAGATTTAAACGATTTAGCAAAAGTGCGGAGTATGGAACCACACTTTTACCATTTCGGTTAATTCCGGACTCGTTAATTGAATATCTGCTGTTTTGATGATTTTGACGAATTTTGCACTTTCAAGGAAACGATGAAGAGAATCAAACGATTTAGTAAAACACGTGGTATGGGACATGTGCGTTTGCTATTTCGGTTAATTCCGAACTCGTTAATTGAAATATTTGATGATTTCGTGTGCTTTCGAGCCACTTTGTTGGACCTTCGGGTCATTTGTTGGACCTTCGGGTCAAATACCAGTACTAGACCTTCGGGTCATTTGTTGGACCTTCGGGTCATTTGTTGGGCGCCATTTGTTGAGTACTTGGTAGGCTTCGGCCATTTGTTGATGCACGTACGGTGAATTAAAAACTCGCCATCTGATGGGATCGATCCAAGCTTTTATGTTGATTTTCTAGTCTTCTTAATTGATTTCTAGATATTTGTTGCTTCCAATTATCTGCAGGTAATTGGAAATTTGTTGATATGAGTTCTGATTATCGTTTTTGATAATCAGATATTTGTTGTTTCTAATTATCGCTTGTGATAATTAGATATTTGTTGATATGAGTTCTGATTATCGTTTTTGATAATCAGATATTTGTTGTTTCTAATTATCGCTTGTGATAATTAGATATTTGTTGATATGAGTTCTGATTATCGTTTTTGATAATCAGATATTTGTTGTTTCTAATTATCGCTTGTGATAATTGGATATTTGTTGATATGAGTTCTGATTATCGTTTTGATAATCAGATATTTGTTATTTCTAATTATCGCTTGTGATAATTGGATATTTGTTGATATGAGTTCTGATTATCGTTTTGATAATCAGATATTTGTTGTTTCTAATTATCGCTTGTGATAATTAGATATTTGTTGATATGAGTTCTGATTATCGTTTTTGATAGTCGGATAATTGTTGTTTTTAATTATCGCTTTTGATAATTAAATATTTGCTGTTTTGAGATTTAATTATCGCCTGAGATAATTAAATAGTTGTTGATTTGAAATTTAATTATCGCCTGTGATAATTAAATATTTGCTATTTTGAGATTTAGTTATCGCTTGAGATAATTAAATATTTGTTGATTTGAGATTTAATTATCGCTTGAGATAATTAAATATTTGTTGATTTGAGATTTAATTATCGCTTCAGATAATTAAATATTTGTTGATTTGAGATTTAATTATCGCTTGAGATAATTAAATATTTGTTTGTTTTAGATTTAAATATCGCTTGAGATAATTAAATATTTGTTGATTTTAGATTTAATTATCGCTTGAGATAATTAAATATTTGTTGATTTTAGATTTAATTATCGCTTGAGATAATTAAATATTTGTTGATTTTAAATTTGATTATCGGTTGTGATAATCAAATATTTGTTAAATTTGAAATTTGATTATCGCTTGTGATAATCAAATATTTGTTGAATTTGAAATTTGATTATCGTTTTTGATAATCGAATATTTGTTGAATTTGAAATTTGATTATCGCTTGTGATAATCAAATATTTGTTAAATTTGAAATTTGATTATCGCTTGTGATAATCGAATATTTGTTGAATTTGAAATTGATTATCGCTTGTGATAATCAAATATCTGTTAAATTTGAAATTTGATTATCGCTTGTGATAATCGAATATTTGTTGAATTTGAAATTTGATTATCGTTTTTGATAATCAAATATTTGTTGAATTTGAAATTTGATTATCGCTTGTGATAATCAAATATTTGTTAAATTTGAAATTTGATTATCGTTTTTGATAATCGAATATTTGTTGAATTTGAAATTTGATTATCGCTTGTGATAATCGAATATTTGTTGAATTTGCAATTTGATTATAGCTTTTGATAATTGAATATTTGTTGATTTGAAATTTTAAATTACCGGTTGTGGTAATTAGATATGTGCTGATTTGTTTTCTGATTATCGTTTGAGATAATTATATAATTGATGTTTGCTGATTTTATTGATATGAAATTTTCTAGTCTCCAATTGATTCTAGAATATGCTGATTTTATTGAATCGCCGTTTTCTATCTATTTCTGTTAATAGTCAGAGTTTACTGATTTTGAAATTTGAGTTTCCTGGTTAATTATTGAGTAACTAGATAATTGCAGTTGCGATTTGTGATTTGTGTTCCTAATTATCCTTGTCGATAATTATATTTTGTTGTTCTCTAATTATCGTATCGATGATTAGACATTGTTGCTTTATGATTCTTTGTATTTTAACTATCTTGTTGACAATTGAATGTGCTGATAATTGTATTTTTCAGTTCTGCTGTTTTCTGATTATCTATCTGATAATCAGACTTTGTTGAGAATTTGTAAATCTCATTTATTGGGATTAAAATATTTCTTTGTGTTTGTGTTTTGACTTTTATTTTCTAGCTTAACCAGTTATGTTAGAAAATTTATTGTTAATGACGACCTTAATTATGAAAATTGCGGGGACGCAATTATTATAAGGAGGGGAGTCTGTAACAACCCGGTATTGCGTACCGATTATTTATCATCTCTGGATGGTTTTCTTTCCTATTCGATTGCTGTTTGGAAAATTTTTAAAAACCAGTTTGAAACTCGTTTGAAAATTTTGTTAAGTGTTTTAAATCAGTTTCAAACTCTAGTATAAATTTGATTAAGGAATTAGGTGGGCTTTAAAAATCATCTCGGCCCATGCTTTGTGATGCTGTGATTTTATTAAGGGTTGATAACCCGTCCCCCATTTTGACTTCCATTCGAAAACCCTAAAACCAAATTGAACGAGAGAAAAAAAAATGGAGGCGTTCGTTCGTTCTTCAAATTCAAGTAGGCTCGATGTTTTCGTTCGTCTTCGTCTCCCAAAAGTAAATGTCGGCTTCAAGATTTCTTCACTCTCGCTCACCCCTCCTCGTCAAAGGTTAGAGCTTCGAACAAATTGGGGCTTCGGGATTTTAAATCGCGGCCATGGCTACTCAATCGAAGGCGATCGATTCTCTGGCGACTTGGACTTTGGCTTCGACTGCTCCAAAACATCGTGGCTAAGGTGAGTGAAACTTTCACTCACATCCAATTCGAACTCCTTGACTCTTCTGTTTTATTCGCATGATCTGGTTGTTGTTTAACCTGGCTTCGATTTCTTTTGAACTGGTTGACTCTAATCTTTTTGGGCTTCGGCTCATGATATTGCCTTTGTTTGCTGTAGATGATTTCGTGCTCTTAGTAATTTCGTCTCTTGAATTGACGAGTTGATATCGTCCCTTTTTATCTTGGCCGTGTCGTTCTTCTCGACTTCGGTCGTTGACAGCAGTTTTGAACTCCCCGTTGGCCAGTTGTAAATAGATTATTTTGTGTCATATGTTATTTCGATTCGTTAAAATGTGATAAAGTTGGCCTCGGTTTCGAAATCATTTTTTTTTCTTTCCTTCGATGTTGATTTCTTTGGCACTGTTCTGTTTGGATAGTGACGATTTCATTGATTTGGTTTTGATACCTGTGATGATTTCGACTTCGTCTATTGTTTTCAGTGGGCTTCCGTGATTTCTTGATTGGGTTGTTATAGGGTTTGAATCCCTGTATATTCGTTTGAATAATAGAAATTGAATTTGTTGATTTTGTTTGATCGACCACTCGATTATACTGGGCTGTTTGACATTGTTGTGACTTTGTCCACTGTTGGTTTACTCTGATTTTGCTGTGTTTTTGTTGTTGGCATTGTACTCGAGTTATTCGATTCATGTGCAGTGTCATCTATTTGGGATTTGCTTATATTTTGCAATAGCTTTCATTGTTGGCTTTGGGCATTACATCGAACTGTCGCTGGTCATTGCATATGACTGTGGGTTGATTTTTGCATTTCCTTTGTGTACTCACTTCGGCCCCTATATATTTGACCTGCTGCTTGAAATATCATGACGACATTTCATGTCGTACATGTTATGTGTTGTGATATTGAACTGCTTCATGCTTCATTGTCTTGTTAAAACCTGATACTCTCATTTACACTTCGATACTGCATTTTACTGGGTCTTGTATCACTTGTTGTTTATTAATATGAGTATAGAATATGCAGACATCATATATTATGACTTCACAGTTCATACAGTTTTACTAAATTACACAAAACCTAATGGAGTAAGTGTACATTTTGATTTTTGTCGAGAATTATTAGCATACAGGTATACTATTTGGGTTATGTGAAGTTGTAGCCTTAGTACATTGTTCATGGCATTAGCTTGCATTAGCTTGTTCACAACCACATGCATGCAGTTAGGTGTACACGCCTGTGACCATTCTTGTAGCTGCATTGGGTAGTACTTCACTGTGTTCATGTAGCCTGTTTCACTTGTACATTCTTGTTTTTGGAGACTAATTGCACCCAGTTGCATTTTAGTCTTCATATATAAGCATGCAGTCATGTATGTATATACATCATTTGATACGTATATATATATATGTTCGAATTGGCATTGCTTCTTATCTGAGTTATTGTTATTACTTGAATTTGCCTTGTGGTCTTCTCTTTACAGTTGTGTGAGGTAACTTGTATATAAATTAGCTGTCTTGACCACTTGAGATATTGGATTTGTTTTCGAACTTCCTTGAGTTGAATCCCGATTTCGGGATTTGACCTTGTGATCATTTGTGATTTCTCTGAGCTTTTGTGTACCTCCTGCGATAGTGGCGAGGCAGTACACGCGTGCGTGTACTGCAGCCCTATCAGATTTGATAGTTTTAAATTGATGTTTCGATTTGTTGAATTGTTTCGTTGGTTAATTTCAGTGTTTTGGAGTTGTATTCTGATTTGGATTGCTGATTTGTTGTTTAACACTATTAAGTGTTATATATGCCGTTATCCAATTCTCGTATCGAGAGTTGGATATACGAGATTTCTGTGATTGTCGTCTATTTGACTATCTGATTATTATTGCTGCTATGCACTAATAACTGAGTTTGAATTAGACTGACCCGTGTATTATTTTCTTTTGAATGTAATACTCGGGTCAGACCCGAGTTATTTCAGGTAGTAGATTTCCTTCTTTGAGTTGCTGTTCGGGATTTGAAGACTTTTCACATCTTCTGAAGTTGTCAGTGTCATTTTGTAGTAGTCGTGTCATTGTATAGAACGATATGTTTTCATGTATATTAGTCGATAATGTACTTGTATATATAACTTCTAGAGTCGACAGTTGTAGTTGTATCATATGTATTGTGTCAACTATGTATTAACTGACATCAGTTATATATATATGAGACTTTTGTTTTTATCTGTGTTCCGCATTTATATTATCTGTGTTATTGTTATATCTAATGTCCTAAACTATTATGAACCATCGTAGTTCGTTTTATACTAGTATTGGGTGTGTCGATGGGAGTAAATAAATAATAGATGAAAAATAAAAGTATATACCACTCCTATCGAGATAACCAATATTAGTGTAAGGCCAATTACGGATGGTCGCTCCTATCCAGCCTTATTCTTCGTAATAATAGACAGTATTTCTTTTAATACTCTTTGTTATTATGAGCATAGAGGTGGGGCATCACAGTTGGTATCAAAGCTTGGGGTTTATGGACATAATATAAAACATAACTTGGATGGAACATATGTTACAACTATTGGTCGACGTTTTATTGTACTTTGAGTCAAAACTAAAGTTTTGAAATTTGGATGAAATTTTTAAATATCTTTATTTAAAAATAATAGTGAAATTGTGTTCTGATAATTTGATTGATTTGTGTTCTGTTTATCAGAGTGCGCAGCGGAAACAGTGAAACTGTCTTCGCTGAGTACAACTGATAATCTTTTTGATTTAAAAATCAAAATACGAAATTGATATGAATTTCATTTGTTGTTTACATAGCTGTAATTATTTTGTTTCTTTGAGAATTTCAAATCCGAATTGAGGATTCGAACCAATTGCAGTTATGTGATTTTTATTGAGATCTTTGCTGGTTTTCTTTTATGCTAATCATATATTGATTAGATTTTTGCTGTTTTGAATTATCTTCATTGAAGATACCTTCGAATGATTTTTTTTGTTCATTCTGTAGTACGTGCAAAAATTTGAATTGCACGTTACTGCATTTATTTACGTTGTATCGATGCTTGGTTATGAAACGTATTTTGTTGCCGTTATTTTTATAACGAGATTTTTACACCAATGCTAAAATTTTTGAAGCATGGTGTTTTGTGGCATTTTGATGAATAAAAATTCACTGATATTACATTTTGATGTAAATTGTTTTGATGTGATTTTGACGTTTTAAAATTACTGTCGCTTTGGCTTCAGTAACCGTCATGTTTTAAAAGTGGATTTTCAAGCGGTTATTCCGCAATACTGATTTGTAACCGTTTTTATGGTATTTTGAGAAGTACGATTTCCTTACCGAAATTGTTACTGATTTGCTGTTTTAATCACGTGATTGGAAAATCGTTTTAAAATGAAAATTATTTTATAAATTTTTAACAGTTTGCGTTTTCAAAAGAATGAGAAAGCGACTTAAACGATTCAGCAAAATCGAGGATTATGACCCCTTTCTTTTACTGATTCGCTTAATTCCGGACTTGTCCGTTTGAGAATGTAAAGTGTATTTTTACAAAATACACAATTTTGCACTTTCAAGGAAACGATGAAGAGATTTAAACGATTTAGCAAAAGTGCAGAGTATGGAACCACACTTTTACCATTTCGGTTAATTCCGGACTCGTTAATTGAATATCTGCTATTTTGATGATTTTGATGAATTTTGCACTTTCAAGGAAACGATGAAGAGAATCAAACGATTTAGTAAAACACGTGGTATGGGACATGTGCGTTTGCTATTTCGGTTAATTCCGGACTCGTTAATTGAAATATTTGATGATTTCGTGTGCTTTCGAGCCACTTTGTTGGACCTTCGGGTCATTTGTTGGACCTTCGGGTCAAATACCAGTACTAGACCTTCGGGTCATTTGTTGGACCTTCGGGTCATTTGTTGGGCGCCATTTGTTGAGTACTTGGTAGGCTTCGGCCATTTGTTGATGCACGTGCGGTGAATTAAAAACTCGCCATCTAATGGGATCGATCCAAGCTTTTATGTTGATTTTCTAGTCTTCTTAATTGATTTCTAGATATTTGTTGCTTCCAATTATCTGCAGGTAATTGGAAATTTGTTGATATGAGTTCTGATTATCGTTTTTGATAATCAAATATTTGTTGTTTCTAATTATCGCTTGTGATAATTAGATATTTGTTGATATGAGTTCTGATTATCGTTTTTGATAATCAGATATTTGTTGTTTCTAATTATCGCTTGTGATAATTAGATATTTGTTGATATGAGTTCTGATTATCGTTTTTGATAATCAGATATTTGTTGTTTCTAATTATCGCTTGTGATAATTGGATATTTGTTGATATGAGTTCTGATTATCGTTTTGATAATCAGATATTTGTTGTTTCTAATTATCGCTTGTGATAATTGGATATTTGTTGATATGAGTTCTGATTATCGTTTTGATAATCAGATATTTGTTGTTTCTAATTATCGCTTGTGATAATTAGATATTTGTTGATATGAGTTCTGATTATCGTTTTTGATAGTCGGATAATTGTTGTTTTTAATTATCGCTTTTGATAATTAAATATTTGCTGTTTTGAGATTTAATTATCGCCTGAGATAATTAAATAGTTGTTGATTTGAAATTTAATTATCGCCTGTGATAATTAAATATTTGCTGTTTTGAGATTTAGTTATCGCTTGAGATAATTAAATATTTGTTGATTTGAGATTTAATTATCGTTTGAGATAATTAAATATTTGTTGATTTGAGATTTAATTATCGCTTCAGATAATTAAATATTTGTTGATTTGAGATTTAATTATCGCTTGAGATAATTAAATATTTGTTGATTTGAGATTTAATTATCGCTTGAGATAATTAAATATTTGTTGATTTTAGATTTAATTATCGCTTGAGATAATTAAATATTTGTTGATTTTAGATTTAATTATCGCTTGAGATAATTAAATATTTGTTGATTTTAAATTTGATTATCGGTTGTGATAATCAAATATTTGTTAAATTTGAAATTTGATTATCGCTTGTGATAATCAAATATTTGTTGAATTTGAAATTTGATTATCGGTTTTGATAATCGAATATTTGTTGAATTTGAAATTTGATTATCGCTTGTGATAATCAAATATTTGTTAAATTTGAAATTTGATTATCGCTTGTGATAATCGAATATTTGTTGAATTTGAAATTGATTATCGCTTGTGATAATCAAATATCTGTTAAATTTGAAATTTGATTATCGCTTGTGATAATCAAATATTTGTTAAATTTGAAATTTGATTATCGTTTTTGATAATCAAATATTTGTTGAATTTGAAATTTGATTATCGCTTGTGATAATCAAATATTTGTTAAATTTGAAATTTGATTATCGTTTTTGATAATCGAATATTTGTTGAATTTGAAATTTGATTATCGCTTGTGATAATCGAATATTTGTTGAATTTGAAATTTGATTATAGCTTTTGATAATTGAATATTTGTTGATTTGAAATTTTAAATTACCGGTTGTGGTAATTAGATATGTGCTGATTTGTTTTCTGATTATCGTTTGAGATAATTAGATAATTGATGTTTGCTGATTTTATTGATATGAAATTTTCTAGTCTCCAATTGATTCTAGAATATGCTGATTTTATTGAATCGCCGTTTTCTATCTATTTCTGTTAATAGTCAGAGTTTACTGATTTTGAAATTTGAGTTTCCTGGTTAATTATTGAGTAACTAGATAATTGCAGTTGCGATTTGTGATTTGTGTTCCTAATTATCCTTGTCGATAATTATATTTTGTTGTTCTCTAATTATCGTATCGATGATTAGACATTGTTGCTTTATGATTCTTTGTATTTTAACTATCTTGTTGACAATTGAATGTGCTGATAATTGTATTTTTCAGTTCTGCTGTTTTCTGATTATCTATTTGATAATCAGACTTTGTTGAGAATTTGTAAATCTCATTTATTGGGATTAAAAGATTTCTTTGTGTTTGTGTTTTGACTTTTAATTTCTAGCTTAACCAGTTATGTTAGAAAATTTATTGTTAATGACGACCTTAATTATAAAAATTGCGGGGACGCAATTATTATAAGGAGGGGAGTCTGTAACAACCCGGTATTGCGTACCGATTATTTATCATCTCTGGACGGTTTTCTTTCCTATTCGATTGCTGTTTGGAAAATTTCTAAAAACCAGTTTGAAACTCGTTTGAAAATTTTGTTAAGTGTTTTAAATCAGTTTCAAACTCTAGTATAAATTTGATTAAGGAATTAGGTGGGCTTTAAAAATCATCTCGGCCCATGCTTTGTGATGCTGTGATTTTATTAAGGGTTGATAACCCGTCCCCCATTTTGACTTCCATTCGAAAACCCTAAAACCAAATTGAACGAGAGAAAAAAAAAATGGAGGCGTTCGTTCGTTCTTCAAATTCAAGTAGGCTCGATGTTTTCGTTCGTCTTCATCTCCCAAAAGTAAATGTCGGCTTCAAGATTTCTTCACTCTCGCTCACCCCTCCTCGTCAAAGGTTAGAGCTTCGAACAAATTGGGGCTTCGGGATTTTAAATCGCGGCCATGGCTACTCAATTGAAGGCGATCGATTCTCTGGCGACTTGGACTTTGGCTTCGACTGCTCCAAAACATCGTGGCTAAGGTGAGTGAAACTTTCACTCACATCCAATTCGAACTCCTTGACTCTTCTGTTTTATTCGGATGATCTGGTTGTTGTTTAACCTGGCTTCGATTTCTTTTGAAATGGTTGACTCCAATCTTTTTGGGCTTCGGCTCGTGATATTGCCTTTGTTTGCTGTAGATGATTTCGTGCTCTTAGTAATTTCGTCTCTTGAATTGACGAGTTGATATCGTCCCTTTTTATCTTGGCCGTGTCGTTCTTCTCGACTTCGGTCGTTGACAGCAGTTTTGAACTCCCCGTTGGCCAATTGTAAATAGATTATTTTGTGTCATATGCTATTTCGATTCGTTAAAATATGATAAAGTTGGCCTCGGTTTCGAAATCATTTTTTTTTCTTTCCTTCGATGTTGATTTCTTTGGCACTGTTCTGTTTGGATAATGACGATTTCATTGATTTGGTTTTGATACCTGTGATGATTTCGACTTCGTCTATTGTTTTCAGTGGGCTTCCGTGATTTCTTGATTGGGTTGTTATAGGGTTTGAATCCCTGTATATTCGTTTGAATAATAGAAATTGAATTTGTTGATTTTGTTTGATCGACCACTCGATTATACTGGGCTGTTTGACATTGTTGTGACTTTGTCCACTGTTGGTTTACTCTGATTTTGCTGTGTTTTTGTTGTTGGCATTGTACTCGAGTTATTCGATTCATGTGCAGTGTCATCTATTTGGGATTTGCTTATATTTTGCAATAGCTTTCATTGTTGGCTTTGGGCATTACATCGAACTGTCGCTGGTCATTGCATATGACTGTGGGTTGATTTTTGCATTTCCTTTGTGTACTCACTTCGGCCCCTATATATTTGACCTGCTGCTTGAAATATCATGACGACATTTCATGTCGTACATGTTATGTGTTGTGATATTGAACTGCTTCATGCTTCATTGTCTTGTTAAAACCTGATACTCTCATTTACACTTCGATACTGCGTTTTACTGGGTCTTGTATCACTTGTTGTTTATTAATATGAGTATAGAATATGCAGACATCATATATTATGACTTCACAGTTCATACAGTTTTACTAAATTACACAAAACCTAATTGAGTAAGTGTACATTTTGATTTTTGTCGAGAATTATTAGCATACAGGTATACTGTTTGGGTTATGTGAAGTTGTAGCCTTAGTACATTGTTCATGGCATTAGCTTGCATTAGCTTGTTCACAACCACATGCATGCAGTTAGGTGTACACGCCTGTGACCATTCTTGTAGCTGCATTGGGTAGTACTTCACTGTGTTCATGTAGCCTGTTTCACTTGTACATTCTTGTTTTTGGAGACTAATTGCACCCAGTTGCATTTTAGTCTTCATATATAAGCATGCAGTCATGTATGTATATACATCATTTGATACGTATATATATATATGTTCGAATTGGCATTGCTTCTTATCTGAGTTATTGTTATTACTTGAATTTGCCTTGTGGTCTTCTCTTTACAGCTGTGTGAGGTAACTTGTATATAAATTAGCTGTCTTGACCACTTGAGATATTGGATTTGTTTTCGAACTTCCTTGAGTTGAATCCCGATTTCGGGATTTGACCTTGTGATCATTTGTGATTTCTCTGAGCTTTTGTGTACCTCCTGCGATAGTGGCGAGGCAGTACACGCGTGCGTGTACTGCAGCCCTATCAGATTTGATAGTTTTAAATTGATGTTTCGATTTGTTGAATTGTTTCGTTGGTTAATTTCAGTGTTTTGGAGTTGTATTCTGATTTGGATTGCTGATTTGTTGTTTAACACTATTAAGTGTTATATATGCCGTTATCCAATTCTCGTATCGAGAGTTGGATATACGAGATTTCTGTGATTGTCGTCTATTTGACTATCTGATTATTATTGCTGCTATGCACTAATAACTGAGTTTGAATTAGACTGACCCGTGTATTATTTTCTTTTGAATGTAATACTCGGGTCAGACCCGAGTTATTTCAGGTAGTAGATTTCCTTCTTTGAGTTGCTGTTCGGGATTTGAAGACTTTCACATCTTCTGAAGTTGTCAGTGTCATTTTGTAGTAGTCGTGTCATTGTATAGAACGATATGTATTCATGTATATTAGTCGATAATGTACTTGTATATATAACTTCTAGAGTCGACAGTTGTAGTTGTATCATATGTATTGTGTCAACTATGTATTAACTGACATCAGTTATATATATATGAGACTTTTGTTTTTATCTGTGTTCCGCATTTATATTATCTGTGTTATTGTTATATCTAATGTCCTAAACTATTATGAACCATCGTAGTTCGTTTTATACTAGTATTGGGTGTGTCGATGGGAGTAAATAAATAATAGATGAAAAATAAAAAGTATATACCACTCCTATCGAGATAACCAATATTAGTGTAAGGCCAATTACGGATGGTCGCTCCTATCCAGCCTTATTCTTCGTAATAATAGACAGTATTTCTTTTAATACTCTTTGTTATTATGAGCATAGAGGTGGGGCGTCACACATTCCTATCATACTTTCATATTGTAAAGCGGGTCCCTGTCAAAGTTTCATTGTAAAGCGGGTCCCTGTTTTCTGGAAACGAAGAAAAATTATTGCTGAAATGTCAGCAACTTTTATAAATAAGTGCTGATATTTCAGCAACTATCTGTGTCAAAGTTTTATTGTAAAAACAAAGAAAAATTATTGCTGAAATGTCAGCAACTTTTATAAATAAGTGCTGATATTTCAGCAACTTTCATAAACTGTGTTCACAGTGTACATAAATGTTGCTGAAATATCAGCAACTTTTATAAATAAGTGTTGATATTTCAGCAACTTTCATACACTACGTTCACCGTGTACATAAATGTTGCTGAAATATCAGCAACTTTTATGAAATGTTGCATCATGCTCTGCAATAATCGTGAATAAAAAACAGGGACCTAATTTACACTGAAATTTAATGAAGGACTTTTCGTGAATTTTGAAACTTAATAAGGACCTGTGCCAAAAGTACCCTTTATTATTTACAACCTTTAATCACTGCCGTTAGATCACGTTGCAACACCAGGGCCGTGCACAACATCATCTCCCTCACGTTGAATACCCAGGCCGACGCACGCTAGAACAAACCCAATTTCACGAACTAGGGTTGAATTTTACTCTGCCTTCATTGACTTCTAGCTCGATCAAGGAGTGCCATAGGAACAGCCACCCCCTCCTCTACCTTCGGCCAAGAGCAAGTGGAGCTCGGCCCCCTCCCCTGTCTTGAAATGCGTGCGCAAGCACTGGCGAACGCGACCCAATAGCTTCCAATCTACAGCTCGAAATCCCATCTCCACCGTTGGATATGTTCGTCTCGTCGTCCTCCACGATTTCCTAGTTGAAGCCTTCGTCTGAAAGTCGACCGATTTGAAGTAATTGAGGGATGAAGGAGAGATAATTTCGGCCATTGGTATAAGGGGTGGCGGCTGAGAGAAAGGATTAGGGTTTAGGTTTTGATTGTAAACGTATATATATATATATATATACACGTATATAAATAATGTTAAATTCATTTTAAAACAACTTTTTCAAACGATCTCCAAATCACACGTGCCGCCTGGCGTTCGTAAGGTTTACCCCACGTTCCGAACACAATGGAATGTGTTTCGGAGGCTAATTCGATCGTATGTGTGAGATATGACAATAAACGATCAATTTAAATTAAACCGATTTAAATCGATTTCGAGGCGTTTTGGCTTGCCCCGGACAAACGGTACATCCAATTGACACGAAATTTGAAATCTTACAATAATATCACATTACGGATCCAATGAAACTTGTTTTGTCGAAATCCGAGACTTTTTGATAAATGACTATTTTAACTCGCCGAATTAAAATTAAAACAATTTCGATGCGTTTGGAGCTGCCACTGTCAAACGACAACTCCGATTGCTACAAAAATTAAAATCCGATAATAATAAACTATTACGGATCCAATGGAACTAGTTTTGTCCAATTCTGAGACTGTCCCAAAAATGGCTAATTTCACTAGTCGATTAAATATTAAAATATTCAATTTTCACAAATTAACTTTAAATTCAATTTTAAAAGTTCTATAACATCAGTATAACTTCAATATTATTTAATATAACTTTATAAATCATTTTCATTCACATTTAATCCAGATTTCAATTATTGCTGGAATTTCAACTATTAAATTATCGATTTAATTATCCAATTAAATCCAGATATTCGAAAAATAAATTATTCGGCTTATTAATTTCACTAATTAATATTTAAAATCAATTAAATATCCAAATTTTAATTGACAGAATTTCTGGGTCGTTACACATTTGGTATCAGAGCAAGGTTTTCAGAGTTTCATAATCTGAACTTTGAAAAATTTCAAAATGGCTACCAACATTGGTACTGTTAATACTACCAACATTTGGTTCCATTACCTCTGTCACTAGTTCATTTGTAGGAGGTCAGTCTACTGTCAGACCACCACTTTTTAATGGCAGTAACTATGCATACTGGGCATGTAGGATGAAAATATATTTACAATCTGTAGAACTAGACACTTGGAATATCACAAAGACCGAATATTTTGAACCCACAACTGATTTTGCATAGTGGACTACTGAGCAAAAGACCATTGCACAAAATAAATCTAAAGCTATGAATATTTTATTTTGTTCACTTGGTAGGAATGAATTTAATAAAGTGTCAGTTTGTGAGTCTGTATTTGAAATCTGGAAAACTTTGTTAGTTACTCACAAGGGAACAAGCAAAGTTAAGCAGACCAAAATTTCCGTGCTCACAAATCAGTTTCAATTATTTAAAATGAACCCTAATGAGTCTATTTCAGATATGTATAGTAGATTTCAGGAAATTGTACATCCTTTAATATCCTTGGGAAAGGTATTTTTGGAAGAAGATCAAGTCAGAAAAATCTTAAATTTCCTTACTCCGGAATGGGATCAAAAGACACTTGCGATCGAAGAGGCAAATGACACCAGTACCTTAAAGATAGAAGAATTAATTGGAAATCTAATGCCGTTTGAAGTCCAAATGATTGGAAGAAGAGAAAGCAAAGCATCCGAAAAGAAATCAATTGCATTCAATGCATTGACCGATGGATCAGACTCAAACAGTGATAATGATAAAGAGATAGCCTTTATGACCAAGAACTTTCGGAAATTTTTGATATATAGAAAGATGAATAATCTCAAGAGAAACAACTATAAGAACTCTGGTAATCAGAATGTAGTGCCAAATTCTATCAAATGTTTCAACTGTGACGAACCAGGCCATATCAAAAGAGACTGTCCGCATCTAGATAAGCAAAATCTTCCTACAAACAATGATCGCAAAGAAACAAAAACGTGCATCTACCGCTACTCTAGATGACTCAGACTCGTCCTCAAGTGATCATGACCAGAAGACAGATAATTCAAATATGTGTTTCACGACAGTTCATGACTCCGATAAATTCAGAGAAACGGACTCAGAAAAGGTACATGTTTACAATACATTAGTTGAAATTACATGCTTAGAATTGGATGTTTGATTGGTTGATTTTGAATTGGTGTGTCGTTTGAATTTTAATTTTTTTATATTATTTTATTATATTTTTACTATTATATTATTTTTATTTTTATTTTTAAATAGTATCACAATATTTTATGGAATATACTATAATTCTAGTAATATTCCAGATATATATAGACATTAAAACTTATATATATATGTGTATATATATATATATTAGAATACTTAAGAGAAATAAATCATGAAAATTCAAAGACACCTGTCGACAAGGTCCCCCCATGTTGTCGACAAGGGTACAAAAATTTGAAATTCAAATTTGAATTCAAATGTTTGAATATCCCTTCATCTTTTCACTTCATTCAAGACTATGAAAAGTCGTCTTTTGACCAAAGAACCCGTCCTTTGAGAATCTATTTATTTACTATCTCATATCACAACTTTTCACTTTCATTTTCAAATTCAAACTCTTATTTCAAAATTTCAAGCTCTTTACTCTTTACTCTAATGGCTTCTTCAAGCAACCCCTCCACAATGAGACATTCCAGAAACATGAAATAGCAACTCTTCAATGATCTGAAGGCTATAAAAGCATATATCAACTATGCTAACTATGGAAAAGTCCATCCCGCAAAGTTTGCCATATTTCAAGATTTCTCTTCTTATGAAATCAATTCTCCTTTTGCAAACAACCAAATTCTTAGTCTTGTTGATGCTTCACAAAATGATTTTGTTTGTTATCGAAATCCTGTTAAAAATTTCTATGCAAATCTCAACCGTAGATTTTATAATGGAAATGATGATGAAATTTGGAGTAGTGTCAAAGGCACTAGAGCCATTTTAAATTGTGATGTTTTGGGTATCATTCTCAATTGCAAAAGCACGGGAATGGATCTTTCTAGTTTTAAAATCGATGAACATGATCGTGAGACATTTCATCACATTTTCGAAGGAGATGAAAACTCAAAAATCGAAACTTTCGACCAAAAGAATGAATTGTTAATCTTCTTTTACAATATACTTTGACCCCAAGATCGGAAAGTTTTAACAATCCAACTTCAAAAGTTTGTAGGCACTTTTTGCTATTTTGGAAATTATGATATCAATTGGACGCAAGTTATTTTGGATGAACTTCGTCCCAAAATTTTTGAAATGGGTGAAAACACTTTGTATCATGGAATCTATCTCACTTGGGTTTTTAATTATTTTGGAGTAGATTTCAAAGGAGAAGAATTTGTTTCAAGAGAAGTTTTTAAGCACTCAAACATTTATCTTATGAAAATTCCATATGTTTTTTAACCATATGAGACTCTTGCCGAAAAGGAAGAGCGTTTGGCTCGTGAGGAGATGGAAGAGGAGGAGGAGGAAGAAGAAGAAGGGGATGAAATGGAAATAGAAGAAGAAGAAGAAAGTGAAACATCCTTGGAAAGTATTGATTATCCCTCTAATCCAACAAACAAAACCTTACTCAAAAATCAAAAGACTATTGTTGAGAATCAACGGATTCTTAAACGATCCGTTAGTAAGAAATTGGATAAAATGTCATCCAAGATGAACAAGTTTTCTCCAAAGTCGGCAAGAAGCTTGGATTATCTTCATCTTCGTCATCCTCTAACTAGCTATACATTTTCATGTCATGTTGCATTGGTTTTATTTTGTTTTGATTTGAATGTTCGTGTAGTTCTTAATGTTTAATCATTGCATTGTTCTATTATGAAATGAAATTGAGTTACTTTTCTAGCTTATCTTATCTCCAGAATAAATGTTAGTATATTATATAAATATATACATATACACAATTATTCACAAAATCAAAAAGAGTCATCAAAATGAACTGACCCCTGTCGACAACCCCCCATACATCATTTTGACAAGTACTGATCAGAAATGACTTCTCATTTTAAATTTTAAATTTGAATAACTACCTTGTATCTATTCATTTCAAACGAATTCCTACATCTATAAATACATATTTTTTCCAGAATTCATCACTCAAAATCATTTCTTATCTACTCTATTTATATTTCTTCTCACAAACTCAAAAATGACCAATCCAATTCATAATTTGACCAAGAATCTTGAAGAAACCCTTAATTCTTTCAAGAATATTCTTTCTTTCATTCTTCGAAATCAGCGATACTTAGAGTTGAGTCAAATGCAAATGATTAAGGAGCAAGAAAGGCATTTCGATGCGATTCGATGGATGATTTCCTCCCTGCACAAAGATGATAATGAGGCACATCCTCCAGTCTCTCTCTCCAATGAAAATGAAAATTGGGATGCCATTAAAGCAGACCCTATATTTAGAGAAGAAGGATGGGTAGAAGTTCCTCGTAATGTTTGATTTTATTTGATTGCTTTGTTTGATTTAAAATTGATTGCTTGGATTGATTTGATTTGATTTGGTTTGGTGTGGAATTAGTGTGCAAAACATAATATGTATAAATATACATTATATGATCTTTGATTAGTTATCATGTCTAATAAGTATAATTATTTCTTAATCTATCTATTATATACTCCATTAATTATTTTATGCAGGTACTTTAGTACACTAATTAGGGGGAGTTATATAGTTTGAAGTTAGTTTTTGTTGATGACGAAGGGGGAGAAGTATAAAATAGGATAATTAGGCATAGATTAAGGGGGAGTTATTAGTTTTAGGAGGAGTTATTAGGATAGAGGTAATATTATATAAACAAAGGTTGTCATCATCAAAAAGGGGGAGATTGTTAGTCCTTGAGAAGTTGGTTTTGATGACAACAACCTTAGAATAAGATTATAAAATATAAATACTAACATTATAGTTTAGATATATATGTATATGCAGGATATAAACATACAGGTAAAAAGAATGAAGACCGTACAGTATAGAGATTCAAGAACCGATGAATTCAAGACTCATGAGTATCAAGATTATCAAGAGTTCAAGATTTCAAGATAAAGTAATTTAGTCTAGAATTTTGTTAAAACTCCTAGAAAAGCACTGACATCTTAAAATTAATTTTATTCGTGGAATGGAATCCACTTTGAGCTCGTTAAAGGGATAGAACCCTAAGTAGGATGGAACCTATGAAAAATCTAGTGGAACATTGTTTTGTATCCACTAACTTTTTATTCAAATGTTTTTACAAAATTATATCTTGTTTTCAAAATGATTCCAAAATCTTCCTTTTAAAATCAAAAACATCTTTCGTGGTTTTTTAAATATTTTAGCCTCAAAATAATCTATATTTTCAATATCAGATTATCCTTGGTTTTAAACTATCTTTTACTTATAACTTTTAATATTTATACTCAGATTTAAATATGAAATTATACTAAAATTTTTTGTATACCAAAATAATTATTCTCTATACTTATTTATGTATTTTAACTATAGTAAATATATTTATAAAGTTTAAAATAGTTTTAATAAAAGATGAAGTTATTTTCAACGAAAACAAATTATCAAAAATACCTTAGGCATGTCGACAACCCCTAGGTACCCATGTCGACATGATGACAGTTTATTTCAAAAGTTTGAATTTCAAAGGAAGTGTCTATTCATCATATCCCTTTACGAATGGACATGGTTGTTGTTCTACTATAAATAGGGGATGTTTTGAACGAATTTATATTCATACTTTTTCTGATTTCACTCCTCTTCTTCTTCCACATTTCTTTATATACATTTTATCATTACTCTGCCGAAATCACCATTGAATCTAACTAGATCATCTCTGATTTAATTCTCTATCACTATCTCGACAAGATCCCACTGCTATTCAGAGTTATAGGCTTCTTTGTATTCAATCGAGCGAGAAAAGATGCACTACATCAAAACAGGCAAATTCTAACATTTATAAGTGTTACAGATAATTTCAGTAACACTTTTTAAGTGTTACTAATGGAGTGGCCAAATTTGTAACACTTATAAGTGTTACAAACATACGTATTACTAACGCTTATAAGTGTTGATAACGAAATATACGGCAACGCTTACAAGTGTTGGTAACAAAATATACGGTAATGCTTATAAGTGTTGGTACAGAAATATACGGTAACGCTTATAAGTGTTGGAAAATGATTATTTAGTAACACACACATATATACCAAAACTTAAACGCAAAGTTTAAATATAAACACTCTGCAAATAATGGTTTCCATATCACAAATAATTCATCATACATATTCAGTGCAAAGTTTAAACGCTCTGCAAATGTAGAATAATATATCATAAACAATTATTTACATATCTAAAATACCACAATGTCATATATTCAGATATTATTACAACATAAGCTTCAAAAAAAATTCAAAATACACTTAAAGTTTAACTTACGGTTAACCTAACCATTCAAAATTTTCTTCTTCAAAATACACTTAAAATTCAAAGTCACAGTTCAATGTTGTCTCCATTAATTCTGCAAATTAGTCATCAATTCCATGGATTAGTTTGGCCCATTTTTCTCTGCAGTCGGCACTTAAGCCGACACCTGAAAACGAAATTTTCCCTGTAAACAACAGGCCACAAGAAGATAAAAGACAAGCATTGTTATCTTACCTACGTATAAATAGGTAAATAAACTGGACAAAAAAAAGTTTATAGTTCATAAGCACAAGATTGGTCAATAGTAAAATTTTTGGAGAAACAAAATAATAATTAATTATATAAAATAACGTGTAGTAAAATATATTCTCCAATATCTTAAAATTTACAATGTGTACTGGAAAAGGTGATTCTAGTCATCAATATTTGCATATTTTTCTTTTTCAGTTTCTTGAACCGGGCAGCAATAATCATCAATAATTCAATATCATATTTACGCTTCCAAGTAAACTTCTAGCGATTTAAAAAACCTTTCATGACCGAAATGAATTAAGAAAAACATATGAAAGATAGAATAAAGGTCATGAATGAAAATCAAACATGTGTTATATGATATTAAAACTAGTTTCTTTTTTTATTTGGTGGTAGCATCGCATCTTGTTTTACATTTTTCTCCTTTTTCTGTTATATTGTTACTATGTTGTGCATTTCTGTTTTCATATTTCCTGTTTTTATGTTTCATTTTGTTCTGTTTTGTATATCACATACATTTCATTCTCCTCAATCGCCTTTACAGCACACTACATCCACCTACAACCCACTATCTTCCACCCAAATCTGAACCAATACTTCCTATACTACAACCTGCTACAAATAACAAACTTCAATCCCAAAACCCATGAACTTCCATTACCGAAGCACAACCTTGCAACAAAACCTTGCATCACAAACACTCCTTCCACACAACCTGTTCAACACTTCACTACCTTAGTACCCAAACTTTTGCACTACCTTTATCCCTCTCCAACCCAAACTCAATTCCACCCTCATCGAACAAGTCAACTACTGCTCGATCACCACACTGCAGCATAACTCGCTGCTTCCTGCACATGTCACAACCTTCAACCACGTCTCTCGCCTAACCGAAACCCCAACCTACATTGCCTAGTCAAAATAGCGCAACATCCTTCTCATCAGCAATTAGAACAACATTAACTTCCTCCACGTAGCCACACATAATCTCCGACCTCGTACACAACCACATCGACAAACCACTTCTGCAACTATCGCCTAATCATCAACCTCTGCCGGAGGACAATGATCCGCTACTAGCACCCTTTTTAAATTCAAATTTGCATGTATACTTGTCATACTGTGAATACGTTATATGAAAAATGACATTATATTTACGCCTGTATGTTCATATCAATTGTGTTGAACCAAATATGATAATGCGAGTCACTTATGCATATATATATATATATATATATATATATATATATATATATATATATATACACATCCTAACACAGACATCAATATGCACTTTGTTGAATTGAAAAGGAAAATAATGATGGTGAAAATTTAAAAAATAAATGGTTATACAAAAAAGATCAAACTTATTGCACTCAGTTTTAATCAATACTTTTATCGATGCTCACAAACAAACCATATGAAATATGATATTTTCACATTTCAAACATTGATGAAGAGATAAATTGATAAAATAGATCATAAGTGAATTATTGTCACATTGAACTGAAGAAATTAATTTATTTGCAATCTTCAGATTAAATATTATCATCTACGAATAAGATGAATTCTTACCCAAACTGGTGATTCAGCAAATTCTAAAACCTGTGCAGCAAGTTCACCAGCAGCTTTCATCCGAGCAATGCCTTCATCATTGTGTATTTGATGCTTTTTTGCTATTTCTGGCAAGAATTCTGATGCAGCATATGGAGGTCTAGGAATATGTTCTGGTACCGGGAGGCGTAATTGGTTTCAATCTCCGATGGAAGAGCCACTGGTTGATGGTTCATGTCCACCCATACTGCTGTTGCCTTCGCTTCTAATATTAGCTGTATTTCATTTCGGAAATATACATTAATGATTCGGCATGCTTAAACTTTAAAACTTTAACATAATTGAAGATCTAGAACTAAGTACAAACCTCATTACCAGGCAACCTGCAAATGTGATGTTCAAGAAATATTCTTGATCAGATAGACTTGAAGCTCTAACTTTTATCACAAACTTATCACCACTTCTCAAAGATCCAAAGAATTTCAAACTAATGTTATTTAACGCCATCTAGGCAGCACCATCTGCTTTGTTGCCAATTCCAAGACTTCTAAGGAATTCATTATGCCCTAAGAATATAATAATTTGAACGAGTTAGTCAAATTTTCTTTTGTGATACGCTACTATTGTAACTATAAACAAGCAACTTATAAGCACATGCAATATCTCACCATGTTGACAGTATTTGGCATAAACAGCATTGTTGACCACATCATACTGATCTAGTTCATAATCTCTGACCTGAAGCACATGCAATAGTATAGTAGCAGGCAAGTTGAATTGTGAATGGTAAGTGGTTGTAGTTGAAGTGAATGCTGATGGTAGCAGTGTCAGGTTTGGTGTAGTAAGGAGTTGGAAGGTGACAGATTGGCAAGGCAGTGGGATTATAGTTGTTATGCACTGGACAGTCGAAACTGTTGATGCAGGTTGATGAGGCAATGCTGCAGGTTGTTCATAGTATAGTGGCACTGCAGTGGTGAGCTGAGGTAAGCAAGGAGTTGAAATGTAGAAGGGTTGGAGGAGTTTGGTAGAAGGCTGGAATGTGCACTGATATATGTGCATAGGTACACAGTTTTGTAGAGATGATTTGTGTGGAGAGTTGATAGCATCAGAATAAGAAACTTCATAAACTAGCATATAAAAAGAAAAGAAAAGGTTATAATGTATATAAAGCTAACATTTAACCCTATATCCTTCTCAAATGTGGGCGTAGAGCTGTTAGCCTCCCCCTATGTTGTGGTTAAGTAAATAAGTAACAACAGATTGAGAGAACATGAGGTTTTTTAAGAAAATGATACTTTTCTAGCAGCATTTCACTAAAGATGTTTGAACACTTGTAAATATTAACATCAAAATTGCATACCAACATCCTTCACTCTCCAAAAAGGTCCATCTCCTCCTTGGTGAAGGCACTATAAGTGGCTAAAGAGGAATAAAGAAAATGGAATCAGTATGGAGTAATTTTTTTATGAAAGCAAAATAGAAAGTACAAGAGAAGTTATACCTGCTGCTTGAAAAAGGAGCGAACCCAACATTGTCGGAAATATAAAAATACCGAACTAACTAGGGATGAGTTTTGTGGCTGAAGTGTAAAAGAAGGAATTCAGAATTTGGATATGGTAGAACATCGCACATCTCAGAGTAGGGTTCTTCCACAAAGAGTATAAAAAGCGAAGCTCACAGAGTGAGGGAGGAGAAGCCCAATATCTAGAATATGAGATATAATTATAAATCAGGGCATCATAGGAGACTAAGGCCAATTTGATGGGAGTTCTTCCTTGGCTATCCACCTATCTTTCAATGACTGGACATTGGGGCAAGTACAAACTGTAGCATATGTACTTCGAAAGAAAGAGAAGTAATGTATTGGAGGAAGGTGGATATGTTCAGAAAGGGAGGGAACATTAGAATAGTTTCTTACATATTAATGGTATTGAGGTATCCATGATTTTTTCATCAACTAGAGTACATAAACAATGTTCATATTGATTCTGTGCCACCATTTCATTTAACTACTGCCTTACTTCCCAGCATATCATAGTGCACCATCAAATACTTTAACTTCCAAACATTGTGCATTTCGTTACTTCTTCCTGTCAACAAAACACAGAGTCAACCACTGCTGTCCCCTCCCTACACCACCTTCAAAATCCTCTAGCTGTCCACCTGAAAACCATCAAAACCCAAACTGCTAACATACCATCACCCACCAGTGCAACTTGCAGCAACAACTCACGCACACCTACCATCTCTCCAACATCTCTTCAACACAATTCCTTGCATTCACGATTGCCAGTTCACCAAAGCCGAAACACATACAACAGTGCCAAAAAACAGAGCTTCCAGCACTTTACAAATCCATACCACTCCCCATCACTGCATCGCTTCTTTCTATCCACTGCCTTGCCATAACTTCCACTTCAACATGACAGCATCACAGTCACACTGGACTACAACCTCATCTCCATTGGAATAACACTATCTTCCACCTCTAACAACACTATCTAACACTTCATCAAACTACTGCCACCAACCATTTCTAACAGCACTGCCTGCTGCCTCGTCGTCTTTCCATTGACCATCCTTCAGTCCAACAAACCACCACCATTTCACCAACACCATCATTCAACAAACTCCTACTACACCTTCACCATCATTCACAACAAACTTCCCTCAATCCTTCAATACTCCACACTTTCATCTCACCTGATTACCAGCCATCTCCCATATAAACAACTTTCTGCTACCAAAACTTCATCCAAACAGTTGTATACACTCCACTCCAATACAAATAGTTCATCCTTCCTGCCACTGATGTTCATTCATACAACATACATACATTATCTTCGTACCTACTGCAAAACATTCATTCATACCTCAGCACCTTCCTAACATCGAGCCTCAACTGACCACGATATCCATCAAAAACCGCACAGAGAATCGAACCTCCTCAGTTCATCAACTCGAAATCGCTTCACCCAAATCGAAAATGAACAAACCTCATACCAAAATAACCCAAACTATCCCCAGAGGCTCCCCTGACCATGCCGATATATCCCCATCCACTTCCTCTCTCCGCTGGTGCCCTTCGCTTGACCTCTCGCATCCTAAATCAAAACCCGACATCCGACATTGTCCCCAGGCTAGAATACGACAAATGAATGCCTGGTTTGGCAACCGACTCCCTTCGCAACTCGACACCCAATATAACCATTCACTACCCAAATCGATGAACGTATGGCCATAGAAATCAAACCTTAGTTTCCAAGCTTCAAATCCTCACTGTCGATCAACTAAACAGGCTACCGTAGCCTCCACAAACCCAACTAGATGCAGCTCTATCCTTACTGAAATCAAATCATGATTCAGGTCTTCACATCGTAGAAGCTCTATCCTCACTGAAAGTTTTGAAGTCGGCGTTCGATATTGGAATGTGGATGAAGTCACCGTCGATTTTACGAAGTGGTTGAAATCGTCGTCGCTTTTGGGAGGAATGGGAAAACCCTAAACTAAACAGACTTCTTTTGTTAATAAATTATTTGCATTTTTACCAACTACGGTAACACTTATTTGTGTTGCAAAGTTTATTCAAAAAAGTATTTATTTTCACCAACACTTTTTTTATCCTAACACTTTTTTATTGTTAGGAGTTTGTGGAATTTATAAGTGTTGGCAATTAACAAATATAAACTGTTGCAAAATCACTGATTTGGTGTAGTGGTGTGATTGTAGCCTGAGAAATCAATTGGATGAACTTGTTGCCCGTAAAATCTCCTCTACCTAGAGGATTGTGAATATGGAGTGGTGTATCTCGTGGCCTTGAAATCGAAGGTGTAATTGTAAGAATTGGTTTTGAAAGGAAATCTGTACTTGTGTTGTGGGACTAGACGTAGAGTAACTCCGAACCAGTATAAAATCTAGTGTGTTCTTTCCTTTACTTTTTTTATTTTATATTTGCATCTGTGTTTGATTCTGTGATCATATCTGTGTTTGAATATTGCATACATTTGTGTTCAAATTAATATAAACTCAAAAAGAATTAGTAATTTCTTATAACACTATTCACCCCCCCCCCTTTAGTGTTAATTCTAACCTTAAGATCCATAATCCGCATTTCTCACAATTTCTTCATCTATATCATTAAGTAGCCAAACTGTAACGATCCGAAATTTTCGATCCCGAAAATTCCAAATAGTTAGGAAAAGAAGAAAAGAGATAGAAGAAGAAACAGAAAATAAGACACACAATCTCACATTCACAGCGGATCAAAATATAATATCAAATAATAACAGTTACACAAAAGAAAACTGTACCTGTCAATTTACATTTATTACGTCAAAGTTACAATCATATACACAAAACACTGTACAAATACAATCAATATGTCACAATAACAAAATATCTCTCAGAAGAATACACTCCATATGTTCCTGCCCTTCAACTCGCCTCTTGAGCTCTAGAACGTCCTTACTTGAAATTCTGTATTACTCGGTCTGACCCGAGCATTACATCAAAGTAACACCCGGGTCAGACTGGAAACCAGCATGAGTAAACCCATCTAACAAGAAATACTAATGCATAAACTTATTTAAAACTTGGGGTAACTCGTACTTCACTACGATTTCTCAACTTATTATGGTCAACACCTATTTACACATCAATATTTATGTACCTCTACATAGTTAAAATGGTCCAATTACTTAAATCATTCCATTCCAGTCTATTTATTTCACATATCTACTCTATAAGGAATTTATAGAAGATTTACAAATCGAAGTGGTTTCGGGTATTTACTGATACCAGACCCCGATCTCTTTGAATCAAATGTTCTCTTCGAATCAAATGTCATCTTTAATCCAAGTTATTTAAGTGGAAATAATTTAATTCATATTAGAGTAACATATTTTCATAGCAATTCCATTACCGATATATAATCCATATTATCATAGTTTAACCCACACATATCATCTCACATGGCATCACAAATCACATTTTAGAGATATCAATAACCAAGGCATTCAATATCATTCAATCATCCAAAAGCAAGATTAGTCATGCCATTTCTAATTAATTAATTAATTACTTCCATCACTACACATCCTTCTCACTTAACCATTACTTAATTTCAATCCAATTAATTAATCATTCCTTAACTATCCATCTTAATTAATCTTCTTTAATTAATTATTCTTAATTAATCATCCTTGATTAATTTTTACTTAATTACATTAAGTAATTAGCGTTTGATTAATTACACAAATTAATTAACCTTCTATCACTCATAAAAATTTCATTCACTCTTAATTAATTACTAAAATTAATTATCCTATAATCACTTTCATTGGTTAATTATTCTTTACTTAATCACACTCATTAATTAACTAACCCTTAATTAATTTCCTTAATTAATAAATCCTTAATTAATTCCTACTTAATCAATCCTTAATTAATTACACTAGGTAATTAATCCTTAATTACTTCCATTAAATAATTATCCTCTTTATTACTTCATCAAGTAATATCCCGTTGGTTAATTACTCTTAATTAATTAACCTTTGATTGTTAATTAATTAACTCTTAACAAATTAATCCTTCAATTACTTACATTAAGAAATTCATCATTTAATTAATTAATCTCTAATTTCTTAATTAATTAACGCTTAATTATAACTTAATTTCTTAGTTAATCACCAATTCATTGATTTCTAATTACCAATTAATTAATTTCTATTAATTAATTATAATTCTAAACTATTGATTAATTAATCCTTAATTAATCAACTTTAACAACTTTCCTTAATTATTAGTTAATAATCAATGAATTAAAAAATAAATCTTAATTACCAAATCTTAATTAATTAATCACCTTAATACGTCAACCCCCTAAATTGATTACACAAATTAATCATCTTTCAATACATTAAATAAATAACCCTTTATTTAGTTACATCTTTTAGTTACCCTTGAAAACATTTAGGAATTTAACTTATTATACAATTACCTCTAAATAAACAATTTTTAAACAAATTAAAATTTTGAAAAATTTGTTTAAACTCACTAATACTTTATTCCGACCTGAAATTGTTTTAACCCTTGCTTCGAGTTGAACCCAAAGACCACTCGGGTAAATTCCCGAGTTAATCCATTTTTTTTAAAAACCTGGAACCATGATTCACTCATGGTTCTACTCGAGTTTTTACTCGAGCCATCTTGTAATTGCTTCGAGTCCTTACCCAAGACCAACTTCATCACCCAACCTGACACAGACCACCACCAGTGCACATGCACTAGTCATCGGCGACGATCCAGCCTCCAAGATCACCTCCGACACGTCGCCCTCTACCCACACTTGTCACCTGACCACCCAGAAATTAAAATCATCCTCGAAAACGAAATCGAGCTACCTCGATCAAATAGGAAGAGCAACCATCGCCAGGAAAATTGCCTCGAACTCCCAATACCGACCACCGATATCCCTACAACTCCGGCCACACCTTGCAGACCCTCCACGCCACGACTTCCCAAAGTCCCGTGCAACTCGATGCAACAGAGAAGCCACGGCAATGAAATTTCCGATCTCGACCATTTAGGTTTTAAAAACCCTAGTTCGCTCAATCGCCAACGCCACGACGATCTAGATTCCCTCTGGACATTTTTCCCAATATCCCCTATTACCATTCAAGCTTCGACAAGAACCCCGACCATCCAGTTGCTGTCGATCACCAGAAACTCTAAAAAAACATTAATTTGATCAACCTGAATTTCCTCACTCAAAACAATACCAGAAATCTTGATTTTCATATCAAAATTCCTAACTTTCAACCATGAATCAACCTATAAAACCCAAACATGAAATTATAATGATTTATTTTTGACCCATTCTAGCTTACCACTGTATTTTTCTTAAATTTTGATTAACTACAACATTAAAATCCTTGGAACTATTCTTAGAATTTTTATCACGTTGTTATAAACATGTTTCATTCAGGAATTAAAGCTCAATTTTAATTGAATGAGGGGGTTTAGATTTTTTTTGAATGTTGTTTGAGCCTGTGAAATATACAGAGACAATCTGTTTATGTAGACACGTAGATATATTCACATTTAAATAGAGAAATTCAAAGCATAGAACTAAATAAACACAAACATGCAAACTATATTTCAACCTTCCTGTACAAATTACCACTTGAATCCCATAATCATTTATTAAATTGTTTTAAGGGGAAGCTTACTCACCTGTTTCTTAAGAACAAAGGAAGCTTGTTTTATTTTTATTCGTTTGATCTGGAAATTGATGATTTAACTGAAACGTTGAATCTGATCTGGAATTGAGTTTTACTTTTCTTACTTTTGCTTTGATTACTTTAGTTTGAATTTGAATCCTTATGTTTGCTTTTGCTTCCAGGTTTGAGATTGTTCCAGTGTTAAAATGTTTTGAATTTTTTTGTTTACTGGTTTCAAGTACAGGCTCTTTTCTCTTTGTTTATATTTAGAATGAAGATAGGGAAAAAATGAAGAGGAAGAGTATATGTTTACATAAGTAAAATTTTGATTTATTTAAAAATAAAAATAAATTTGAGACACTTTTCAATTACCACCTTAATTATCTTACACATGATATTAAGTGGATTTATAAGTTAAAACTTGTAACTTTCATGCATAAATAAATTTTTAAATGTAAATAAAAAGCTTTTGTATTTAATTTACTATTAAATAAATACTTTCTTAATTTATATAAATAAATCTTTAAAAGAGAATAATATGAAACAAATTATATTCTAAATAAAATTATATATAATATATTTTTAAATCCAAAATACTTTTAAAATATTTATCTTTTAAATTTAAATTTAAAAAAATCCAATTTAAAATCAACTCAAATATATATATATAGACATAAATATTTATTATCAGATCTATTTTCTCAATCAATAAATCAGTATTTCTATTAATTTACCCAGTTTATTATCATTTAACAGATATTCAAAAATCCAGGTTATCACATTCCTCCCCTCTTAGAATCTTTTCGTCCTCGAAAAGAAACGAAGCCAGAATTTATTAAAATTCTTAAAATCTGATAGATTTTCTTTGATCATTTTTAAAACACTTCTTAAAATCTATACAATATTACAAAAATAGTTTTATAAAATACTTTTTATAACTCGATGTCTCAAACAATCCATCCTTATTCTTACAGAAATTCGGTCATACGTTGATCAGGCGTAGAATTGAAAATCTATAAGTACTTGGTAAACCCATTTCAACACCAGTGAAAATACTTGGAAAGTAATTTTATTGAAAATATAGAAAACATTTTTGAAAATAGAGGAAACATCTTTGGTGAGAATGCTCTAGAAATCATCACCCCCATCTATGGTCGTAGTTAACCCAATGGTTACTTTGCCATCTCGGCAAAATCCATAGATAACTATAGACCTCCGCGCCCCTCAATTGCACCATGGAACCTGCTACAGATCACAGCTACAACCGGGTTTACGTTGTTATCACAGCAAACACCCATGTAACTGTAGGCATCAGCACCCTTGAATTCCACAGCCAATAAATGAAATTTCTCCACTCGACCATTGATCGCAGTCTACCGATGTTACGTTGCCATCTCGGCAAAATCAAGCGTAGACTATTAACACTCACCTCCACACGATTTCCGATATGGTCCAGACAGTAGAACGCAGCGACATCGAGTTACACTGTCGTCACAGCATAACCCAAATGCTCCTGTAGGAATCAGCGCCCTCGACTTTCGCTACCCAATAATCCTCAGGAACTTCAGTTTGTTCAGACTTCCTTCCAGGATCCACTTTAGAGCCTACCCCTTTAGGGCTCAAGGTAGTACCAACCTATGGTACTCCTAAGAAGTTCATTCAAGGGAGCGCCTTTTTCCCCAGAGCCACTTTCAAAGCACTTTATACTATACACATATAGTATTTTCCAAATCATACACCTAGTATGAATCTCATATAAATCTCTTTTTTTCAAAATCTATTATCCCAAAATCGATAATTCTCAAACTAGGCTTTCCAAATTCCAAAAATTTGTTTTTTCCCCAAAAATCAAAAGCCTTTCCAAATCCATAGGTTCCAAAAACCTTTTCCCAAAATCAATTTCATAAAATTCTTTATATATACATACATACTTACATATATATATATAATAATAATAAACTTGGAAAATCTTTGAATCACTTCATACTCGTGTAAATTCCCTTTATACTTCAAATACTTTCTAAAAACCCCTTTTTTTCTGGCTATAGATTCAATAAGGGGAGTTTATCGATATAACAAATATATATGAATTTATTTATTCCAAATCAAATATTCAAGCTTGATTACTTTATAAAGTCACTTACCATATTATTTACTACCATAAAGTAAATTTTAACCATAGAAATATTCCATTTCTAATTTATTTCATCATATATTTAACAAAATATTCTTTTCATTCAAAAGCCATTTTATAGTTCTTATCCACAAATTTTCAATATCAATTTCATTCAACCCCGTACGATGTATTCATATCATCAGTACGAAATATTAATTTGATCGCTCACTCGATCACACAATTTTACTTCCGAACTAGTATTGTCCACCCGACTTCCTAGTGCGAACTCAGATCTGGTTTCTTGATCAGAAACTGTCATTCTCCTTGCATAGTCACAACTATGATAGAGAATTTTCAGAACCAATCAAAAATCCATATCCAGGTTCGCCGTCGAAAATCGAGTGAAAAATCCCAACTCGGATCGATATACTATCTCGAAATTCTGTGCTCGAATCTAGATCAAATTTCTATGCGAATAGAATAATATACGTACATCTTACGTATATATCCCTATTGATTATTAACCAAATCAATTTCTTCTTTCTATTCACATTCCCTTAGATTCTTATTCATTTGTTCACAATTGCCTCAATCCTTATTTGGATTATCACCTCAATTCTTATCTCAATTGGGTATTTAATCATAAACAGTTTAAACTCTGTCCCACTTAAATTTAGAAAATAGCTTGAAAATTTTAAGAATAGATAAGTAGTGGAAAAATAATTAGTAATTGTAAAATAGCTGTAAAATAGTTAAGTAATTGTAAAATAGTTATAAAATAGTTAGATAATTCCAACATAGTTTTTAAAATAGTAATTAGTTATAGAATAGTTGAAAAACAGAAATTAGTTTATAAAACAGTTGTAAAATAGTTAAATAGTTTCAGAAATAATTGTAAAATAAGTACAAAATAGTGTGGCTTTAAAAAAGAAAGGTTGTATATAGTAAATAGCTTGGAAAAATAGTTTTAAGAAAGCTTATATTAAAATAATTTGTTGAAAATAGTTTCGGAGCCAAATTTTTCCACTACCCAATCTTTATTCCCATCAATTCAATTTAAATTTCCACTTCCACTTAAATTTACTCAAGAATTTAAACAACCTCAATTTCCATTCCAAATTTAACTTTATTCAACTTTGATTTCAATCTTTATTTACTCAAATAAATTTCAAATTGAACCAGTTTCAATTTCAATTCATGTCAGCTCTAGTTTGAATTAATCCCAATTCCAAACTCCATTTCCAATCACTTTTCCATCCCAATAAATTGATTCAATTCCAAATCAAGTTGAATTATCCTTGATTTCTTTCCAAATTCAAAACAAATTCCATTTGAGTTTAAAACTAATAAACTTTAATCTCAAATCTAAATTATTTAAATCAAATTTCAATTTGAACTAATTTCAAATTCAACCTCACTTTAAATCATCTCGAATTATATAAATTCGAGTTAAAATTTCAAATGTTGGTTTAATCTTCTTAAACCAAATTAACCTTTATTTTAAAAGTCTTTAAACACTTAATTCTGAGTCTAAATTTCAGAATTTATTTTAAATTACCTTTACCTCCACATAAACTTATTTCTAGGTTCAAATCATAATTCAAACCCTTTTTAAAACAATTTAATCTTTGAAATCCAATTTATCACCAAATTCCAACTTTGAAACCAATCTTTAACAATTTCAATTTGTAAGTTCATTTTGAATATTCAAATCAAAATGATTTCATTCTCACAACTTCAATTTTTATCTTAGAATAAAAATTACTTAAATGATCACAAATTAAGGTTTTATTTCCATTTAATTTCAGCAACGGATATATATATATATATCCTCAATCCATCCCTAAATTTATTTCAAATAATCCAATTCATAGTTCCATAAATTATTGATAATATTAGGATGATATTAGGATAAATAAACATCTAATTTATTTAAAACATCCATCATTCACTACCCATTCCCAGATCTCAACCCTATTTGAGATCACGCATAACTCCCTTCCAAACAACCCATTTAACTTTCCCAAGTTAAATTTCAATTTCATCTTGAAATTTCCAATTCAGGTTGTTCACTCTAAACTCATTTAACTCTCCTTAAGTTAAATTCAATTTAATCTTGTTAACCTTACTAAAATTTGAATTCCCGCTTCAAGTTTCAAAATTCTTTCCCACTTAAAAGTTCAAAACTTATATCACTTAAAAGTTCAAAAACTTATCATATTTCAGAAAAATTCAAAACTCAACACTTAGTGTCTATTTCGAATCATCTTGGATATTATGTATATTCACACACATATACATATTTATTCCTTAGCCCACCAAGCCATATTTTTAAAATTTAAACCACCTTTGGTTTTAATTCAAAACAGTTTTCTTTTAAAGTTTTGAAACAACTCTTATTTTTAAATAAGATCATATTCAAAATATTCTAAATAATACTATTTATTATTTCTCTTAATATTTGAAAACAATTTCAAATGTTTCTAGACTTAGAATTCAAAACTTCTCAATTTACATCCTTTCTAATTTACAAGTTATTTCCATCTAATGGTTACTTCCTTAAAACATTTTTTCATTTTTCTTTATCATTATTTATTGGAAAACAATAACATTATTAAACACAATAACCATTCTATTTTCTGGTCTGAAACCAATTCTAAGTCATCTTATTTATATAATTCATCCAATTTAATTCCCATTTGAATATTTATTCATCATTTAATTCTTATTCAATTTTAATATTCAACAACCACTATTGCTTTATATATAAAATATAAGTTTTTATAAAAATCATTTTTTTAAAACCACTTTTAAAACCATTATATAGGAAAATAACAAGTACGCACTCATATATACATATATACACACTTAACTCATCTTACGGTACCATTGACCCTATATTTGATGAGTAACCCACCAGAGCCAAGGTTCTCGCTTAACCTTCTGCCTTGATACCAAATGTAACGACCCAAAATTTTCGATCCCGAAAATTCCAGATAGTTAGAAAAAGAAGAAAAGAGATAGAAGAAGAAACAGAAAATAAGACACATAATCTCACATTCACAGCGGATCAAAATATAATATCAAATAATAACAGTTACATAAAAGAAAACTATATCTGTCAATTTACATTTATTACATCAAAGTTACAATCATATACACAAAACACTGTACATATACAATCAATATGTCACAACAACAAAATATCTTTCTAAAGAATACACTCCATACATTCCTACCCTCCAGCTTGCCTCTTGAGCTCCAGAACGTCCTGACCCTGGTAACACCAAAGAACGGTTTGACCCGAGCATTAAATCAAAGTAACACCCGGGTCAGGCTGGAAACCAACGTGAGTAAACCCAAATAATAAGAAATACTAATGCATAAACTTATTTAAAACCCGGGGTAACTAGTACTTCACTACGAGTTCTCAACTTCTTATAGTCAATACTTATTTCACACATCAATATCTATGTACCTCTAAATAGTTAAAATGGTCCAATTACTTAAATCATTCCATTCCAGCCTATTTATTTCACATATCAACTCAATAAGGAATTTATAGAAGATATACAAATCGAAGTGGTTTCGGGTATTTACTGAAATCCGACCCTGGTCTTTTCGAATCAAATGTCATCTTTACTCCAAGTTACTTAAGTGGAAATAATTTAATTCATATTAGAGTAACATATTTTCATAGCAATTCCATTAGCGATATATAATCCATTTATCATAGTTTAACCCACACATATCATCTCACGTAGCATCACAAATCACATTTCAGAGATATCAATAACCAAGGCATTCAATATCATTCAATCATCCAAAAGCAAGATTAGTCATACCATTTCTAATTAATTAATTACTTCCATCACTATACATCCTTCTCACTTAACCATTACTTAATTTCAATCCAATTAATTAATCATTCCTTAATTATCCATCTTAAGCAATCTTCTTTAATTAATTATTCTTAATTAATCATCCTTGATTAATTTTTACTTAATTACATTAAGTAATTAGCCTTTGATTAATTATACAAATTAATTAACCTTCTATCACTCATATAAATTTCATTCACTCTTAATTAATTACTCAAATTAATTATCCTATAATCACTTTCATTGGTTAATTATCCTTTACTTAATCACACTCATTAATTAACTAACCCTTTATTAATTTCCTTAATTAATAAATCCTTAATTAATTACTCCTTAATCAATCCTTAATTAATTACACTAAGTAATTAATCCTTAATTACTTCCATTAAGTAATTATCCTCTTTATTACTTTATCAAGTAATTATTCCGTTGGTTAATTATTCTTAATTAATTAACCTTTGATTGTTAATTAATTAACTCTTAACAAATTAATCCTTTAATTACTTACATTAAGAAATTTATCATTTATGTAATTAATCTCTAATTTCTTAACTAATTAATGCTTAATTATAACTTAATTACTTAATTATTCACCAATTCATTGATTTCTAATTACCAATAAATTAATTTTTATTAATTAATTAATTTCTATTAATTAATTATAATTCTAAACTATTGATTAATTAATCCTTAATTAATCAACTTTAACAAATTTCCTTAATTAATTAATCTTTAGTTAATAATCAATCAATTAAATAATAAATCTTAATTTCCAAATCTTAATTAATTAATCACTTTAATACATCAAACCCTTAAATTGATTACACAAATTAATCATCTTTCAATACATTAAATAAATAATCTTTTATTTAGTTACATCATTTAATTCACCCTTAAAAATATTTAGGAATTTAACTTATTATACAATTACCTCTAAATAAACAATTTCTGAACAAATTAAAACTTTGAAAAATTTGTTTAAACTCGCTAATACTTTATTCGGACCTGAAACTGTTTTAACCCTTGCTTCAAATTCAACCCAAAGACCTCTCAAGTCAAGCCTCGAGTTAATCCATTTTTTTTAACAAAACCTGGAACCATGATTCACCCACAGTTCTACTCGAGTTTTTACTCGAGCCATCTTGTAGTTGCTTTGAGTCCTTACCCAAGACCAACCTCATCACCCAACCTGACACAAACCACCACCTGTGCACATGCACCAGTCATCGGCGACGATCCAGCCTCCAAGATCACCTCCGAAACGTCGCCCTCTACCCACACTTGTCACCTGACCACCCAGAAATGCAAATCATCCTCGAAGACGAAATCGAGCTACCTCGATCAAATAGGAACAACAACCACCGCCAAGAAAATCACCTCGAACTCCCAATGCCGACCACAAGCATCCCTACAACTCGGCCACACCTTGCTGACCCTCCACGCCACGACTTCCCAAAGTCCCGTGCAACTCGATGCAACAGAGAAGCCACGACAATGACATTTCCTAACTCGACCAATTGGGTTTTAAAAACCCTAGCTCGCTCAATCGCCAATGCCACGACGATCTAGATTGCCTCCGGATATTTTTTCCTATATCCCCTATCGCCACTCAAGCTTCGACAAGAACACCGACCATCCAGTTGTTGCCGATCACCAGAAACTCTCAAAAAACATTAATTTGATCAACATGAATTTCCTCATTCAAAACAATACCAGAAATCGTGATTTTCATATTAAAATTCCTAACTTTCAACCACTAATCAACCTAAAAAACCCAAACATGAAATTATAATGATTTATTTTTGACCCATTCCAGGTTACCACTGTATTTTTCTTAACTTTTGATTAATTACAACATTAAAATCCTTGGAACTATTTTTAGAATTTGTATCATGTTGTTATAAACATGTTTTATTCAAGAATCAAAGCTCAATTCTAATTGCATGAGGGGGTTTAGATTTTTTTTTGAATGTTGTTTGAGCCTGTGAAATATACAGAGACAATCTGTATATACATACATACAGATATATTCACATTTAAACAGAGAAATTCAAAGCATAGAACCAGATAAACACAAACATGCAAACTATATTTCAACCTTCTTCTACAAATTACCACTTGAATCCCATAATCATTTATTAAATTGTTTTAAGGGGAAGTTTACTCACCTGTTTCTTAAGAATTGAGGAAGCTTGTTTGATTTTGACTCGTTTGATCTGGAAGTTGATGATTGAACTGAAACTTTGAATCTGATCTGGAATTGGGTTGTACTTTGCTTACTTTTGCTTTGATTACTTCAGTTATTGAAATCCTTATGTTTGTTTTTGCTTCCAGGTTTGAGATTGTTCTAGTTTTAAAATGTTTTGAATTATTTTTACTAGTTTCAAGTACTGGCTCTTTTCTCTTTGTTTAGATTTAGAATGAAGATATGAAAAAAACGAAGAGGAAAAGTATATGTTTACATAAGTAAATTTTTGATTTATTTAAAAATAAAAGAAAAATAAAAAAAATTGAGACACTTGTCAATTACCACCTTAATTATCTTACACATGTTATTAAGTGGATTTATAAGTTAACACTTGTAACCTTAATGCAAAAATAAATTTTTAAATGTAAATAAAAAGATTTTGTATTTAATTTACTATTAAATAAATACTTTCTTAATTTATATAAATAGATCTTTAAAAGAGAATAATATGAAACCAATTATAATAAAATTATATATAATATATATTTTTAAATCCAAATTAATTTAAAATATTTATCTTTTAAATTTAGATTTAAAAAAATTCAATTAAAATCAACTCAAAAATATATATATATAGACATAAATATTTATTACCAAATCTATTTTCTCAATCAATAAATCAGTATTTCTATTAATTTACCTAGTTTATTATCATTTAACAGATATTCAAAAATCCAGGTTATCACACAAACAAATATGATAAATAGTGCTAAAACATTGATACCCTTTACTAAAGTTAGTCATCTTGTATTAAGCATTAAAAGTCGATGAATAGACTTTTCTCTGTCTGTGAGTTCTAGAACCAAATTTTCAAGACCAGGGATAGAGAAGTCGAAATGTTGGAAACGCTAAGTATAAGAAAGTTAATTTCGATAAATTGTTCATGATTGATTACTTATATGGAAGATACTTCATTGTATACTTAACACCAAATTCTGAAGTATGAAAACTCATTTATATCCTGAGAAGTAAGAATGTACGTCGAGACAAGGATAGTTTTTCTAACTTGTTCGACTTCATTGTTAATCAAAGGATAGTACCGTTTAAAATTAGAAAGTGGTGGTAAGTATAGAATGTCTTATTTTTCATATACAAATCTATACTTACACCCAGATAGTAAAAAAATTCCACTACCAATAACTTGACTGGTTTTAAAATTATCAATTTTTGGTTTGAAGAGACCGAGATCGGAAAAGCATGATTTATCTGAAAACCACTTCGAACCCATGTAAGCATATGAATTAGAATGTTCTTAAAGATTACGGAATCGAAGACGAATATAGTGCAAGTGTTACTTGCTACTAATCCTGAGGGTAATTCTTGAAAGGATGTCCTAAAAGTAGTGCCTTCAGTTTGTCCATATCCTGAACAACTTATATGGATGAATGCTGGCGTAAAACATGGTCTCAAGCCTCACATTCGAAAATGACAAAAATCAAGAAAGATGCAGCAAGGCTATATGGGTCACACCCATTAAGGTATAACATCATCCTTCTAGATCATTATATATGGATTTTTTATGTGCATGTGACATCTCACGAGGAAAAGTTGTAAAGAAACTAAGGTGATGACATATTTGATACCATCCATGAAAGGGTAGGATGGTTCTGTGTTGGCAGGGGTCCAAGTGAGGCCCTCGGTACATTTTGTTAAGGTGTACTACGACATGTGGTACTTCAGTGCTTTGTCATTATATGGAAACCATTCTCCAATAAGTGCCTTATGGACTTAGTTGTATCTAAATATATTGGAATATGAGATGAAAGCATTCCAGCTATGTTATAACTTTACTTAAACCCTAAATATTATTATAATATCATTGAATTTTCTATTTAAAATGGTTTGGTTATTGTAAGGTAAAAAACTCATCCTTGTTTATGTGTGGTGTGGTCATATGAGATACCTTTATTTTTGAAAGGGTTTTATGAATACAACAATCCACATTATTTGAGTTTCTCACGCTGGTTTACCAAATTGATCCGACTGTTATTCTCTTATAATATGCGAGTCGGATCCGAGTATTTTTCTAGACTTAGCTTCGGATGATTTGAGCTTAAAGAGATGAGTTGGATGCCTCCAAGACGTATTCTCATAATTTTATTTTTTATTTGCATTACTTGTTTGTATTTATCAGCAATTGTAAAGATGGGCAGTTATAACTGTTTAGGCTGATGATATGTTAGACTTTGATTTGCTGTTTGAATAATAAAGTTTTCTTTTGTAAAGATCATTTGGATATTATACATTACTCATCACGATGCGAGATCATGTTCTGTCTTTCTTTTCTCACCCCAATAATATTTATTTTTGGCACTTGGATGTTCGACATATGAATACTATGGATGTATTAGTGTTATCTTTTAAGGGTCAAAAAGGTGGATCGTCATAATATATATAAGAGTGTGTTTATAATAGTTATATATTAGTTATATATATAAGTATAAGTTGATAGTGTAGTTTGTTAATGTAGACATTAATGATGTCCATATATCCCTTATTTATTAGCTTAATCATGCTGGACTAGTTTATGAGCATTATTATCATTTGTAGAATTATTGGCTTAATCTTGCTCAACTAATTTATGAGCACCATTATCATTTATTGGTTGGTTAATTATGCTCGACCGACTTTTGAGCTTAACTATTATTTGTTGATTGTTATTTTCTACTTAATCAATTTATAAGTAATTTACCATTTTACTACATGTATTGGGTAGATAGTAAATTGTGGAAATATTAAAATGAATAGCTTGTGTATTAACTTTCATAGTTTGACTATAAGGCATTCGGTGACATTGCCGAATTGAAAAGTTAACTTTAATAAAATCTAAAAGAAAGATAAGATACTTTTGAAAATAAATATTTGTGAAATAATTTAATATAATAAGGTGAATTTATATAACTACGTTTTTTAAATAGGATTTATGAACCAAAAAGGATTCAAATTGAGAATTTGAGAACATGAATCCTGGTGTTTTTGAAAATTGCTTTTCAATATTTTGGAGTAAATAATAATAGCATTATCTGAAAGTATTTTAAAGAGTAATGTTTTTAAAAAGGATATTTAAGATTTGTTCTAGTTTGAGGTTGTTCTCGGAATCAACAAGTCAATTCAGGTTTGAAGTATTTTTATGTAAACATGCTCGAGTGGCTCGAAAGTGACTAAAAATGGATGAGATATGTGTTTGAATGGTAAGCACTTCTCCTGAGTATTACCCTTCGTAGTAGTGAGGATATACAATGTTACTTGGTAGGTCCCAGTTCCTTGTATCATTTTGGTGTTACTCTATCCATATGTATATTTTCTAGGGATTTTAAAGAAAATATTTAGGAAATTCATTTGAAATGATTTTGATTCAATCCCAAAAGTATGATTTGATATATAAAGGAATATATGTATGTGTTATTATTTCAAATGGTTTGGAATGAAATCCGGTGTTAAGTTTTAAAGCTTTCTTTGAAGGAAATTTGATATTGAAATAAAAATTGAACTTCTATAAATCTTAATTTGAAAAGATGGCAAGTTAAAACAAGTTTATAATTTGTTGAACATCCTTGGTAAAGTAAAAATAAAGATAAATGTTTTGCATATACTCTTTGGATGTAGTAGAGTATTATACGAGTAATGTACTTAATTTTTGAAATGTTTATAAACTTAAGTAATATTTTATGAAATGTTTTATAAACGATTTTAGTATTAAATAAGAAATACTATATGAGAAAATGAATGTGGTTTAAAATGTACAGTATTGGTGTAGTTAAGAAACCAATGGAATAAAGTACGAAAGTTATACGTATATCATTTATTCACATGACAGTTATTTAATTATCTAGGATTCGAGTACATGATTTTGAGGTGATTTACACCGATCCAAACAAGGATTTTTCACTAGATTCTTAATGACGAACATTTGATATGGACTTTTGATATGGTCCTTAAGTTTTCTATCATAGTGTATGGCTATGTAAGGAGAACGTAGGTGTCTAATCAAAATGCCTGATCAAAGTCCGCACTAAAGAGGTCAAGTGGGATATACTAGTTTGAAAGTAAAATTTACACGATTGAGCAAGTGATCGAATTTGATATTGGATATAGATGGTCCATATGCATCGTATGGGATTTAATATATTTGTATGCTATGTTTGTTGGCTTATGGAGATTTTGGGAAAGGACTTTTTGAATTGTGTAAGGTAGTATGAACAATCGACTAAGTATTGACCTGAGGCTATTAGTAGAAAATACACTTAGTAGAGCGACGAGAAGGTTTCTGAACCCAGGCAACCATGACTGTGTTTGCTAGTTAATTCGAGTGATATTAATTGATATTTTGTAACAACCCGCATATTTTACGGTTTTATATTTAAATGATTTATTTAAATATAACGTAGTTAGTCGGATTTAGGTCCGAAGTGTTACTTTTTGCAAACGGCCGAATTAGGACTCGGGACCATCTCCATTGAGTCTGAAATGGCGTTTGCGATCTTTTTGAGTATAACTTCGATATGTTTGGAGTAAGTTGAAATTTGCTACTTTTTCTAGTTGGGTTTTGGGTTTTGGGTTCAGCCCACTAGCTAACTAAACCCCCTAACTCAGCCCTCTCCTCTCCATTCTCTCATCTTCATTTCATTTCCTCAAGCAAAACTGAAAATGGTGGAAGAGAGGAGGAATTAGAAATTCCAAGCCCTAGATTCAATAGCAAACTCCAAATTCTTGGTCCAAATTCAAGTAGAAGCTTAGATTGAGGCTTGTAGAGTTGAAGTGGAGAACGGTTGGTCTTCTCTTTGCAATTGAGCTCCTTCTTCTTTGTTTTTGAGTTAAAAAGGTGAGTTTGAACTCACATCTACTTCTCTTGTCACCATTGATGTTGGGTATGAATTCCTAACACTTATCCATGTGCATTTGCTTTTGACTTGGATTGAATTGGTGAATATTTCAATTTTGGTGTTTGAAGCCAAAAACTCTAAAAATCAAGGTTTTAATGTTTGAACATGCTTTTGGTGTTGTATTGAAGAGCCAATAGGGCTGGGGTGTTGATTGGCATAAGCCCCTAGCGACCAATGCTCGTCCGATCGCGAATTGGAAGAGTTTGCTCTTCATTTGGCTAAGCTGGGAATTCTGGAATTCCCAGTTCAGTCGACTGAACAGGAGTGTTCAGTCGACTAAACGGAACCCAGGAATTTTCCTGGGCCAGTGCCAGTCGACTGAAATCTCTGTTCAGTCGACTGAACCTGGAAACAGAAAGTTTCCAGGCATGAACCAATCAACTGAAATCTCTGTTCGGTCGACTGAACCTGGAAATAGAAAGTTCCCAGGATTTGAGTCAGTCGACTGAAATCTCTGTTCAGTCGACTGAACCTGGAAATAGAAAGTTCCCAGGATTTGAGTCATTCGACTGACCACACCTGTTCAGTCGACTGAACCTGCTGTTTCAGCCTGATTTCCTATTTGCCTACTTTTTGGATGAATTTCCATTGGTTATCGATTTTTGGTTGATTCCAATTAGTTGTTACCGCATTTTTGACTTTGATGTTTCCTTCTTGATTTCATGCACGGGTTTTATAAAATAATCTTCTTAAATTAGCAATAACTCGTTTCTCCTATTTATAACTTCTATTTAAAACACACACGCTTTTGCACTTCGAGCGAAGAGGGAGGAGAATTAAATGATTGGATAAAACGCGTGCTATGAACACGTGCGTTCATCCTTCCAATTAATTCCTAATCTATTCGTTTGACCGTTTTGACCTTTGGGTCTGGTTTACCGATGAGACGAGGTGAACTTTGTACTGCTTTGAGTGTGAAATTGACTAACGGTTAGTAAACCGTTTAGTGCGAACGTGTGGTATGGGACTCACGTTAACATTTTTCGGGTTCCTTTCTGAGAGTTTGCGACACATATTGCCTTTGGGATAGTGTCTTCGGACTGTCTCCCTTGGGTTATTTGCCTTGGGATAGTGTCTTCGGACTGTCTCCCTTGGAGTGTTTACCTTTGGGATAGTGTCTTCGGACTGTCACCCTTGGGTTATTGCCTTTTGGATAGTGTCTTCGGACTGTCTCCTTCTGGCTTATTACCTTTTGGATAGTGTCTTCGGACTGTCTCCTTCTAGTTTGTCACCTTCTGGATAGTGTCTTCGGACTGTCTCCTTAGGTGTTGCCCCTTCGATAATGTTTTCCTGAATGATTTCATATTCCCTCGAGTAGCGCCGTTTGGTGATGGTTTTATGCAACCGCATGATATAAGCGCGACTACCTTGTGGAATCTTGGGTTACCTTCATTGGTATTTTATATTTTCCATTGTGGCTTGATTTGAGATATTCCTATCCTTTGTTTATTTGAGTTGCCGAGGATATGAGGCTTGTTATACATCTCTACTTAGATGTCTGTTTCTGTTTTGGGAATTTTTATGTTATATGTTGCCTCAGTATCATATTATGATATTTGTTCAGTTTATCTAACTGATTTGTTTAGCTAGACTGACCCGTGTATTTTATACTCGGGTCAGACCGAGATGTTTCAGGTTAGGTACTTTGGACTTATCCTATTTTGCTTCCGCATGGACTACTCCGCTAGCTCCTTTTTGTCATAGCTTTTTGTGTAGTCCTTTTTGTCTGTAACTCTGATTTGTACTCTATTGACTCGTCTGTATATTGTGGTTTGCTTTACCACTGACATGTATCATTTTGTAAACTCTGTAATGTATCGGTATATGTAAAAATATATGTGATGATTTACTGTTCTGTGATGTGTATTACATTTGAGTTGTCATATTCATTCTGATAGATCCTCAGCCACCTATGGTTTTGTATTAAGTATTTATTGGATATGTCGATTCATTTAAGTGACTGGCATTGTCGGCGTATTCGATAGATAATTAAGACAAGGCTATAGATGGTCGCTCCTAACCAGCTCTATTCTCTGCATTAGCAGACGGTGTTACTTTGTAATACTCTTTGCTAATGTGGGTCTCGGAGTGGGGCGTTACAGATATATGATGGTTTCTTTTGTTGCTTGTGTTGGAATTTCTAGGATAAAATATTCTAAGGGGAAGAATGTAACGACTTAGAATTTTGAATACTTCGTATTTAAATATCTGAATTATTAAATATTTGTAACTAAGATTTAATGTGAATAAATATGATTTATAACCTTATTAATCTCTTTGAAAAAAAACTAATGAAAAGAAGGAATTTTTTAACAAAAATAAATAGTTTGAAAAAATATAGATAATGTGAACGAAAATCGTTTTTATCGATAAATTAATTTTTTATTCAAAAGAAGTTGTTTGAACTCTTTAGTTGTACAGTAACATATGAATACATAATGTAACGACCCACTATTTTGTACCATTCAAATTCGACAATAATCCACACATGTCAAGCATGAATGATGCAAAATAACAGATTGTAAATAAATTTGGAGCAAATGTAATCAAATACACAGAATCACAGACACAGAACAATCAGAATAACTCGCAGCGGAAAATAAAACTATAGTAGTTCATGAAGCTACTATAAAAACTCTCAAAACATAATACATAATATCAGTCTGAAACATATACAATAGAAATTCCCAGATACAAAAGTTTATAAATACCAGAGCTGAAATAGAACAACTGAACTGAAAAGGATAGATAACTAGACAAGCAGAATCTCCAGTGATTCCTAGCTCCAGAAAAGAAATCCAAATCTAAGTTGTAAATACTCAGGCTGACCCGAGCATAAAGTAAAACACAATACACTCGAGTCAGGACATATATACTTATATAATGTAAACCAACTCAAGTGAACTGTAGCAGTACTGTATAATAACTTAAAGGATGCTTGAGATCGCCCATCCATTAAGAATCAGTTAAACTATAAATTTAAATACATCCCGTGGTTGAAATTTCAAAACGGTATTTTATACTTCAAAATCAAATATCATTTCAAAATTCAATATCATTCAAAATCCATTTCAAAATATCAAAGTATCATATTTCAAAATAGTTTATATTTCGAAACCCATTACTTCATTTAAAAAAAATGAAGTTATTATATTTAATAATTAAATTATTAAATTTCCAAAATTTTGATCTTTCAAAGTTCATTCATTCATTTAAATTAATTAAAACAATGAAAATTCAACTTTCGTAGCATTTAGAAAAATGCTATGGAAAGTCACATTTAAAATAGTTCAATTTAACAAAAGATAGCATTTAAAATGCTGTAATAGGGTTACATTAGTTTCAAATAAACTTAGTTAAATTCAACCATTAACATTTACAAAAAATGCTATAATAGCCTTTAACTAAATTTAACCATTGGTTCATTATTATCAACTACAACATTTACAAATGTTGTAATATCATTTACATTAGAATTAATAGCATTTCAAAAATGCAGTTAATTAACTTCAAATTTTCAATATAATTTCATAATCAATTATATTTTATTTAAATCATTTTTAATTTATAAAATCACATAATTTCCCTTTTATAATTATCATTTAATTTTCATTAAATTCATGATTTTATAAAGTTAAATTTCCATTCAAAAATCAAGATTTACTAATAATTCACTTATTAAATTCAAACATTCCAATTTTAAATTCACTAAATCAAATTTCAAATTAACAGTTAAGTTTAAAATTTCAAATATGACTTAATTTCATTTTTATTTACTTAACTTAAAATTCACTTTTAAGCCAAATTCATAAATTCCCAATTTTAGTTATATTCCAAAATTTCAACTTAAATATTCATTCATTTCACATTTTTAACTTTATTCAAGAGTCATTAATATATTATAAAATTACTTTATATTCATTTAAATCCAAATTATCATAAATTTATCATATTTTCATATTTAATTTAATTTCCAATTTTAATTATATTAAAATTTCCAAAATGACTTACGTTCAAAATTTTCCCAATTTTCATTAATTTATTTCACTTGTAAATATTCAGAAAATCAATAATATTTCACAAAAATCATTTTTAATTAAAATTAAATCAAAATATTATAATATTTACATTTCTAAAATATTTTAAATTTTTTAGAAAAACATATTTTTAACTACGGGCCTGTATAAAATTTTCTACATAAGGGAAAGTGATACGGGTACTTTATCATTTCAACTCGTAATTTACAAGGAAAAATCCGAGTTTTATCATTTCAAACCCGCAGTCCCAAGTATATGAAATAATTTGAAAACCGCTCAGGTCTATCATTTCAGCCCATAACGATTTTCCCTTACTCTAAAGTCCGTTCAGGTATGTATCATTTCAACCCATAGTGATTCTAATCTACAGGGAACTTGTAGTGTGATAAACTGATAAAAATAACAAAACAGCATAATATAACAGTAACATATGATATAACTGGTGTTTAAGCATGTATGAACATCATATAATAGTGACATAGCAAGTATAATATGGGGTTGCATTTACAGATTCACAAGTGATCGATTTACTATTAATATAAGTATAAAACTGTCTAGTGAGAATAACTCACTGTTTTGAGCTGATGACACAACGACGAATGCACAAAACGGGATCTACACAATCACGAAAGCATGACACAGATTCGAGTGAAAGAACCAAATGTCAAATTCCTTGGATACACATCAAACAAAAATATATAACATCGATAAGTTTCAAACCAACTTCGATCAAATCTATGCTAGAATAAACTGCATAGAATCAAATTGAAATGCTTGCACTTGCTTCCAATATTTACTAGGCTCGGCCATAAGGGGAAATACAAGACAATGGCAGGTGTTTGGGTCAGTTTGTGGTGGGTATGGGTTCGGCCTAGATGTTATTTTGGTGATGGTGCAAAATGGGGTGAAGGAAATAACACACATAAGCATGCATACATAGATTTTGGGGCTCGGCCTAGGCTCTAAGTGCCACGGCCAGAGGTGTGGGGTCCACTGGGATGATGTGGCTGAGGTTGCTGGAGGTGGTGGAGGTGAGGTAGGGGGCATCCAAAGTGTTGGTGGAGTGGTGGATGTGAGGTAGTGCTCGGCTAGGCTAGGACGGTGGGTGTTTTGATAATTTTGTGGTTATGCACCAACATGGGGGGTCACGGCATGGGTGGCTGGTGAGGAGGAGATGGTGGTGGTGTGCCAACATGGTGGTGGAGGCGGCTAGGTAGAAAAGGTAGCATGGCCGAACCTAAAAGAGGTAAAAGCAAGTGCAAAAATCAAAGGAATTAGATAATATACGTAGAAAAAGAGATGAAAGAAACAAAAGTTTTACCAAATTTTCCTCAAGTAATGGAGGCCCAAATTTTTTTCCATGAAGAAGAGAAAATTTTGTATGTGAAATGAAAAATGATGGTCGGCTGAAGATGTGGAGGTTAGGTCAAAAGAAATGAAGAGTTGTGTGGAAAATGAAGAGGTGGAATGCAAAAAGGCAAATGGCAATTCAAAAGTCAAAAACCCATTCATATTTCTTTATTTTGTTTTTATAACTTTATATTTCTGGAAATAATAATAATCCCAGATAAAATTTCGAAAATTTATCAAAATATAAAAATATATATAATATTTATTAATTACATGAAGTTAAATTAAAAAAATAGCTAAAAATAGTGAACTAGACTAGAAAATTTGAAATTAAATGGAATAAATTTTAGAAAATTCATATGAGCTTGTAATATATTTTTAAAAATAAATAATAACATAAAATAAAAATACATTCACAAAATAAATATTTAAAATTTAATTTAAATATAATTTTAATGAAGAAAATAGCATAAAATAAGAAAACAGCCTTTAAAAATAGGAAATAAATACACTAAATTTTGGAATTTTTTTATTATCACCTTAAAAATATTAAAGATAAAAATATACATAAAATAACATATTGACACATATTAAAATAAAATATAACAAAGAAAGTATGATTTATATAATATAAAATAGGCAAAATTGCAAAATAAAACAAATTATACTAAAAATTGAAATGTACATAACTTTTACATTTTAACTTCGTTTTCAATGAAACGAAAAGAAGTATTCATGTTACTACATATATTTTCATAATAAAAGATAAAATTTAAGAATTTAAATAATTTAAATTTGAAGTTTAAAAGTCAAAGTTTGACCAGCTTGACTAGAAATCCACTTTTCGGGAAAATATTCAATTTATACCAGTTTGAAATTATAATTCACATAATAATCAACATTTATATTTAAAATGAAATGTTTGAAATAAAACAAGTTTAAAATAATTTCAAAATAAAATAAAGTCAAAATTAAAATATATATATATATATAAATCTAGGGTTGTTACACTCTCCCCCACTCAAATCTTTTCGTCCTCAAAAAGGAAGGAAGCAGAGAAACAACTAGAAAGAACGATAGGTTGGAAGACATCCTGAAAGAAGGTAGGGAAAAAGTAGCTAGGAGGGAAAGCAGGTTGAAAGACAAGGATGAACCATTATTTAAACCATTATACATTTCAATTAAAATTTTATAACATTTTTAAACATTTTATAACATGATGAATAGTCATCTGATTCAAATCTGATGGTTCAAGGTAAACAATATTTAAACATTTTAAAATCTTTAGAAAGGAAAATAACTGATCAAAATATTCTTTATAAAGTACATTACCAAAATACTTTTATAACTCGATGTCTTAACAAGTTTAGTGTCGTTCTTACAGACTCTGGCCATGCGTTGATCAGGCGCAAGGCTAGAATTCTCCAAGTACTTAGTAGACCTGTTTCAACACCTAGTGAAAATACTTAAAAATAGGTATGGGAAGTACCGCTCAAAATCCAATGTCAAATGATGATAATACGACAACACTGGTCCGCTGTTGATCCAGTATTTACGCAATGGACACAAAACTTTCCAGAAGATCCTTCTACCATCCGGATTCTAGAAAAATATCATAGCCAGTTCGTAAACAAGGGACCATCGACCCCTGCTGCAGTGGTACACTGCTGATTCAATGATTTACACAATGGATGCACTTCCTTCTTGGAAGATCCATAAACAACAGATCCCAGGATCGAAAGTGCCTCCATTGGGTAAACTAAAGAACCATCTACCCTGGAAAAAATCGAGGAACTCATGAGTTTAAGTCCGAACAACCATATCAGTTTGAATCCATTTCTGAATTCACCCATCCATTAGGGTTTATCGATCGAATCCATTCCTGGATTCCCCAAGTCCATCTGGGTCGAATCATATCACTATACTTCTTCCGAAGGGTACTTTCCATACCTCTTACATCAAAATATAATATACCATATATAGTAGCCCATCAAAATCATAGCTTCAAATTTCTCACTTATATAAATTCCATTATATATAAGATTTCATTTTCAAATCGAACACTTTCCCAAAATCAATAGTATATCAAATCACACTTATATAGACTTTGATTATATAAGATTTCACTTTCCAAATTGAGTACCCTTTTCAATTCAACAGTTTTCAAATCAACTTCATACTTATACAAATCAGTTTATATAAGTTCGATAACTCCCAAATCAAGTATTTAATAAAACAAGGTTCTCAAATTCAAACCATTTCAATGTCAATTCAGTTTCAAAATCATATATTATTTCACCAAATCATTTCTTCCAAATTACATAAATTTAGTTTCAAAGTTTCTCAAACAATAGATTTAGAAGATCATCCAAATTTCCAAATCAACAAAATTTAGGTCAAACAAAAATTCATTTCCATTTCAAATATATATTCACTTCAAAAATCATAATGCTTTCAAAGTTATAAATATTTCGAAACCAAATACTTGAAATCATTTCCCTTTAAAAATCATAACATGTTGAAATCATATATTTGAAATCATAAAACATTGCCTTAATTCTTTACATTTCACAAATTTATTTAATTAAACTTAAATCTAACATTTCCAATTTTAATTCAATTTAAACCATCAGTTCAATTCAATTTATATTTTTTTCCTCACAAAGCTATTTCAAATATTATCAATTTCAAATATAGATTTGATCCACAAAATAAACTATTAGTCTTAAATATATTTCAAGGCTAAATATACCATATTTCAAAAATAAATTTTTATAATTTCATATATCTCAAATTTTACTTCATTATTACTTACATATGTCATCACTTCGCAACATTACATTCGATCGCTTGCTTGATCACACAAGTTCGCTTTCGAACTAGTATTGTACATTCGACCTCCCTAATGCGGACTTCGATATGGTTTCTCGACTAGAAGGTATCAGTCTCCTTGCATAGCCATATACTATGATAGAGAATTCTAGAATCAAACCCAAAATCCATATCAAATATTCGCCATCAAGAATCAATTAAAAAATCCTAACACGAAATGGTGTAATTCGCCTCGAACTTGTGTACTCAACTTGGATCAAATTAATTATGCGAATAAAACAGAATATGTACAACTTATGTATCTATTCCAACTTGTTAAATAAATAGTTTCATAAAGATGTTACTAAGTTAAAACACTTAAAACCAAATTTTTCTCAAACATTTGAAGACTAAATTATTTTTCTTTCTTTTTTCTTTCCAGAACATTTTGAAACTAAATTTCATATTATTATAATTCAAAATAGTCTTATTTATTTACTTACCAAAACAGTTTCAAATTTATTTAAATCATATTATTTCATACTTGAAACATACAAACTAAAGTTATATACTTTATCAAATACTTTATACTTTGATTTGGAAGTGCTCTAACCTACAAAATAGGTTAAGAAATCATATTTCAATCTAAGAGTTGGAAATCAACACTAAATTAGTAAATCAATTTCAAAAGTTAGGTTTCAAATCCGAAACTCGAGGACTGAACACCGGCTTACTTTAAATCCTTTCAAATATATATATATATATACACACACACACATATATACAGATCTATCTTTCGAATATCAAACCATACTTTGAAATCTGAAATCTAAATTGGTTTCACCAAAATCACTCGTATAACAAAGCTACTAGAGTGGCCTCTCCCCCACCTAGAAACTCGAAAATCAATATCGATGATGCATACATTCATCACCGAAATTATTTTCCAGCGACATAAGTGGGTTCTGGACTTTTATTTTCTTGAAACATCTTTGAAATTTCTTCGAAATCATTGGAATTCATTCGAATATATTTGAAATATTTCTTATTCAAAATATCTTTAAATATTATTATTATTATATTTTCCAAAATCTTAAAACCGATTTCAAAACACCGGAGTTCGATTCCTTGAAATTCAAATTCAAAACCCTTAAGTTATCAATCCTTTTATATAAATCAAATTCTTATAAATTTTCAAAATTTCAAATCCTTTCCAAGCTTCAAATTCTCACTTTAAAAGATATATAGTCTTTATCGAAAACATTTCACTTTATATACAAAATATGGTCATCCTTATCAAAATAATAGTTTCGATGTATACAGAATTTTCAAGATAAAATCAAACACAAATTTTCAAAGGATGATTCAAGGATGGTTTTCAAAACAAACAGAGATTCAAATTTAGAGAAACTCTAATCAAATAGAATTATGGTTCAAAGATAAGCTTGAACGAAGATGAGATAACTTAATTACCAAATAGAAGATGGATAAGCCTATATAAATCGCGGGCGACCTTAACAGGGTCAACCGTGACTTCAGGAATATAATCGATATGAAAACCTAAGGCAAATCGACATTCGATCGCCAGAGATAGAATCTGGGTAGAGCAGAAGATAGATAGCATCGTAAACTGAGGATAAAGAAATCTCGGTAAATCAATGGCAATCGTAAAAGAGTTTTACCCCTTTACAAATCATTCAAAGGTTTACGGAATCACCAATCTTATAGAGGTCATTCCAAAGTGGAGCTATGGAATGCTCCAAAATCAAAAGAATACAATTAGGGGAGACAGGAATAGATTTCAGAACAAGTGGGAATGTACCAAAATTCAAAGGAATCCTAATCGAAGAAATCCCAACCAAGATTGAAGTTCAGAATTTTAAGGAAATCCTAATCAACAAAACTTACTAACAAGGTGGATACGAAAAGGATAAAGTCCAGAAATTTTCTTTCAAAACAAGAAAATTTTATACCAAAATAATCTTTAAAAATCCTATAAAAATCATTTTAAAATCATTTTATACTTTGAAAATACGCTCCCTCACAAAGAAATGATTCTGAGATTGATTTCACTCATTCTAGGGTATTTCTACCCTATCTCGAATGAGTTTTTGCTTCGCAGAGGCAATGGTTGCCAAAACCAAAGCTCTGATACCAATTGTAACGACCCATTATTTTGTACCATTCAAATTCGACAATAATCCACACATGTCAAGCTTGAATGATGCAAAATAACATATTGTAAATAAATTTGGAGCAAATGTAATCAAATACACAGAATCACAGACACAGAACAATCAGAATAACTCGCAGCGGTAAAACTATAGTAGTTCATGAAGCTACTATAAAAAATCTCAAAACATAATACATAATATCAATATGAAACATATACAATAGAAATTCCCAGATATAAAAGTTTATAAATACCAGAGCCGAAATAGAACAACTGAACTGAAAGGGATAGATAACTAGACAAGCAGAATCTCCAGTGATTCCTAGCTCCAGAAAAGAAATCCAAAGCTAAGCTGTAAATACTCAGGCTGACCCGAGCGTAAAGTAAAACACAAAGCACTCGAGTCAGGACATATATACTTATATAATGTAAACCAACTCAAGTGAACTGTAGCGGTACTATATGATAACTCAAAGGATGCTTGAGATCGCCCATCCTTTAAGAATCAGTTAAACTATAAATTTAAATACATCCCGTGGTTGAAATTTCAAAACGGTATTTTATACTTCGAAATCAAATATCATTTCAAAATTCAATATCATTCAAAATCCATTTCAAAATATCAAAATATCATATTTCAAAACAGTTTATATTTAGAAACCAATTACTTCATTTAAAAAAAATGAAGTTATTACATTTAATAATTAAATTATTAAATTTCCAAAATTTTGATCTTTCAAAGTTCATTCATTCACTTAAATTAATTAAAACAATGAAAATTCAACTTTCGTAGCATTTAGAAAAATGCCGGAAAGTCACATTTAAAATAGTTCAATTTAACAAAAGATAGCATTTAAAATGCTATAATAGGGTTACATTAGTTTCAAATAAACTTAGTTAAATTCAACCATTATAACATTTACAAAATATGTTATAATAGCCTTTAACTAAATTTTACCGTTGGTTCATTATTATCAACTACAGCATTTACAAATGCTGTAATATCATTTACATTAGAATTAATAGCATTTCAAAAATGCAGTTAATTAACTTCAAATTTTCAATATAATTTCACAAACAATTATATTTTATTTAAATCATTTTTAACTTATAAAATCACATAATTTCTCTTTTATAATCATCATTTAATTTTCAATAATTCATGATTTTATAAAGTTAAATTTCCATTCAAAAAACAAGATTTACTAATAATTCACTTATTAAATTCCAACATTCCAATTTTAAATTCACTAAATTAAATTTCAATTTAACACTTAAGTTTAAATTTTCAAATATGACTTAATTTCATTTTTATTTACTTAACTTAAAATTCACTTTTAAGCCAAATTCATAAATTCCCAATTTTAGTTATATTCCAAAATTTCAACTTAAATATTCATTCATTTCACATTTTTAACTTTATTCAGGAGTCATTAATATATTATAAAATTAATTTACATTCATTTAAATCCAAATTATCATAAATTTATCATATTTTCATATTTAATTTAATTTCCAATTTTAATTATATTAAAATTTCCAAAATGACTTACATTTAAAATTTTCCCAAATTTCATTAATTTATTTCACTTGTAAATATTCAGAAAATCAATAATATTTCACAAAAATCATTTTTAATTAAATTTAAATCAAAATATTATAATATTTACATTTCTAAAATATTTTAAAATTTTTAGAAACCCATATTTTTAACTACGGGCCTGTATAAAATTTTCTACACAAGGAAAAGTTATACGGGTATTATATCATTTCAACCCGTAATTTACAAGGAAAAATCCGGGTTTTATCATTTCAAACCCGCAGTCCCAAGTATATGAAATAATTTGAAAACCGCTCAGGCCTATCATTTCAGCCCATAATGATTTTTCCCTACTCTAAAGTTCGTTCGGGTATGTATCATTTCAACCCATAGTGATTCTAATCTACAGGGAACTTGTAGTGTGATAAACTGATAAAAATAACAAAACAGCATAATATAACAGTAACATATGATATAACTGGTGTTTAAGCATGTGTGAACATCATATAATAGTGACATAGCAAGTATAATATGGGGATGCATTTACATATTCACAAGTGATCGATTTACTATTAATATAAGTATAAAACTGTCTGGTGAGAATAACTCATTGTTTTGAGCTGATGACACAACGACGAATGCACAAAACGGGATCTACACAAGCACGACACAGATTTGAATGGAAGAACCAAATGTCAAATTCCTTGGATACACATCAAACAAAAATAATATAACATCGATAAGTTTCAAACCAACTACGATCAAATCTATGCTAGAATAAACTGCATAGAATCAAATTGAAATGCTTGCACTTGCTCCCAACATTTACTAGGCTCGGCCATAAGGGGAAATACAAGACAATGGCAGGTGTTTGGGTCAGTTTGTGGTGGGTATGGGTTCGTCCTAGATGTTATTTTGGTGATGGTGCAAAATGGGGTGAAGGAAATAGCACAGATAAGCATGCATACATGGATTTTGTGATGATTTTAGGGATCAGCCTAGGCTCTTAGTGCCACGGCCAGAGGTGTGGGGTCCACTGGGATGATGTGGCCGAGGTTGCTGGAGGTGGTGGAGGTTAGGTAGGGGGCGGCCAAAGTGTTGGTGGAGTGGTGGATGTGAGGTAGTGCTCGGCTAGGCTAGGATGGTGGGTGTTTTGATAATTTTGTGGTTATGCACCAACATGGGGGGTCATGGCATGGGTGGATGGTGAGGAGGAGGTGGTGGTGGTGTGCCAACATGGTGGTGGAGGCGGCTAGGTAGAAAAGGTAGCATGGCCGAACCTAAAAGAGGTAAAAGCAAGTGCAAAAATCAAAGGAATTAGATAATATAAGTAGAAAAAGAGATGAAAGAAACAAAAGTTTTACCAAATTTTCCTCAAGTAATGGAGGCTGAAATTTTATTCCAGGAAGAAGAGAAAATTTTGTACATGAACTGAAAAATGATGGTCGGCTGAAGATGTGGAGGTTAGGTCAAAAGAAATGAAGAGTTGTGTGGAAAATGAAGAGGTGGAATGCAAAAAGGCAAATGGCAATTCAAAAGTCAAAAACCCATTCATATTTCTTTATTTTGTTTTTATAACTTTATATTTCTGGAAATAATAATAAACCCAGATAAAATTTCGAAAATTTATCAAAATATAAAAATATATATAATATTTATTAATTACATGAAGTTAAATTAAGAAAATAGCTAAAAATAGTGAACTAGACTAGAAATTTTGAAATTAAATGGAATAAATTTTAGAAAATTCATATGAGCTTGTAATATATTTGTAAACATAAATAATAACATAAAATAAAAGTACATTCACAAAATAAATAATTAAAATTTAATTAAATATAATTTTAATGAAGAAAATAACAGAAAATAAGAAAACAGCCTTTAAAAATAGGAAATAAATACAGTAAATTTTGGAAAAAAAATATATTATCACCTTAAAAATATTAAAGATAAAAATATAAATAAAATAACATATTGACACATATTAAAATAAAATATAACAAAGAAAATATGATTTATATAATTTAAAATAGGCAAAATTGCAAAATAAAACAAATTATACTAAAAATTGAAATGTACATAACTTTTACATTTTAACTCCATTTTCAACAAAACGAAAAGAAGTATTCATGTTACTACGTATATTTTCATAATAAAAGATAAAATTTAAGAATTTAAATAATTTAAATTTGAAGTTTAAAAGTCAAAGTTTGACCAGCTTGACTAGAAATCCACTTTTCGGGAAAATATTCAATTTATACCAGTTTGAAATTATAATTCACATAATAATCAACATTTATATATAAAAAGAAATGTTTGAAATAAAACAAGTTTAAAATAATTTCAAAATAAAATAAAGTCAAAATTAAAAAATATATATTAAAATCTACGGTTGTTACACATAAATAATAAGTTAAAATACTTAAGCTAACTTCAAATTAGTAAAAGTAAATTTTCTTCTAGAAGAAGTACATAAAGGAGTGATTTAAGTTGGAGACTTTTCAAAGTATGTTGTGTGTAAGGAAAAGGCATGGTGTGCATGTACTAAGGCATAGAAAGGGAAGGGAAGACTTCCTTTGGCTTGGAGGCATTTGAGGACATTCGGCTTCTCTTTGCTAGGCTATAAATAAGTGGGCATGGCTCCTTTCATTATTTAATAATTCTCAAAATAAAAAATTGCTTCTTCTTTCTCCTTATTGATTTCTAGAAAACATTTCAAATTAAATCTGTTCTCCTCGAAACTTTCACAAGGTCTTAGGTCATCATTAGAATATGGTTTAGCATCCAAAAAGTCGAAGAATGATGGAGCAGAGGGGGATTCCCTTCCAGGTCATTAGTAATCTTAGGTGTTGAGAGACATGGTTTTGTGTTTTTGAAGGCAAAGGTGGTAGTTATAGGCTTTCGTTGATGGTAGGAAGTGTTGCTTTGATTCTTGAGGCTTGTGCTTGTTGTTTGGCTTGTTTTAAGGTAAGTTATCTCACCGTCTTACAAGTGTATGTTATGGTATAATTGTTTGATTATTGAAATATAAATGTTATATCATACACTTGTAATGTGGCCATGACTTGATGTTTAAATGTCTGATAATGTTTGGTGTAAAGCTGAAGTGTGTTGTGAATGTTTGAAGCAAAAAAGTCATCATAAACGCTCTATGAAATCCCTTGTATTTAACATATGTTAAATTTGTTAAATGCGAATATATTATGAATGTATATATTTGAATGTTCTCTACACATGATTCGGTGAATTTTAAATAAAGAAATTGGTTTGGAAAGTTGTAGAAATAATGAAACAAATTTGTAAAAGTTAATAGCAAAAGGTCGCTATATCGACACTTTTAAATTCCTTGTTTTGGGAAATAACGATTATTTTTACGGAAACTTTCTAAGAAGTTTATTTACCATTTTTACAAGTAAATAATATTTTGTTCACACTGTAAAAATTTTGGAGCCTAAAACATTAGATAGCCAGTTGAACGAAGTGGTAAAATTTATAGCGAAATAGTCGTTATACGAGCACTTCGGGAAAAATACCTTGTTTTAGGAAATTCCTATAAAATAATTTAAAGATATTCATTGGGATTTTTCTTAATGGTTTTCAACCACCCAATGTACTAACTATTATAAAATGAATGGATCGAAAATCATTTATTTAAGCGTCGAAAACTACGAACGAAGTTGAAGAAAATCAAGGGAAAAGCATCTCGGGACTTTTGGTTGCATTTTTGAAGTGCTGTCTTTCCTTCTGCAACACTTCTAAGCTGTTTTGAATTGTTTTGGAAGCATTTTAAATAATTCTATCTTTTCTATTTAAACCTATAATTTGTGTAAAATGATACTTAAATTAATTATTTTTCCCTAATCTTTTTAGAATTATTTTCTAACTTACATTAGAGTATTATAAAATTGGTTTCACATTTAAATTAAATTTACTAATTAATTATGAATTTTTAAATTAAGTTGCTTTTAAAAAATGAAACATGTTTATTTTGGTTTTTCTATTTATTTCAAAATTTGTATTCTTTACATAATATATATAAATAATTATAATATATTTTAAAATAGTTTAGTTGTGTTTTAACATATTAATAAGTATTTTAAAAGTAGTTATATATATATATATAAGTTTTAAAAAGTTATGTATTTTATAAATGAAGTAAAGGAAATTTGGATTTTAACACTTAAGTTAAAATAAATGGTGTTGTGAAATTAATTAAAAGTGTGTTACCTTAAATAATAAGTGTGGAAATGCTTTGATATTTAAAATACATGTTTTAAAGTTAATGATAAGTATAAGTAAATGGTTTTGGATTGTAGTAAAAAATGTTTTTGTAACATGTGTTTTCAACCCTTATTGTTAATAGTTAGGAATATAATAAGATATTTAATAATGAATATTTTAAAGATTACTATAAGTAAAAGGTTTTAGGTTTGTAGTGACATTATTTAAGTAACAATTGTCTTTAACCCTTAAATATAATTAGACCTATAAAAAGAAAGTTTTTAAATGGAATGCTTAAGTGTTAAATGGTGTTGGGTTTGTTGTGACAAATGTTTAAATAACACTTGTCTTTAAATCTTAAGAGTATACTAGATCTTTAGCAGTGAAGTTTTAAAGATAATAACAAGTATGAAATCTTTTTATATGAAGGTAGAAAAGTAAAAGTTTAACTTATAAAAGAGAAGACGTTCGTAGTAACGACGTTTAAGTAACATTTGTTTTTAATCTCTTTGATTATATTTTAAAAAGAAAATCTTGTTAATGATTTGTAAATATACTTATACAACCTGAGTTATGTATATGAAACTTTCGAAGTACAGAATATGGTATAAGTGAATAGTAGGATATAAGTATATATTTCTTTTATAAAGAGAAATTATATCTATATATGCAAATTTAATAATAAGTTTAATTAATAAGTTAAATTATTAATTAAATAAGTAAATTTGTAATTAAATGATGAAGTTTAATTAAATGTTGAAGTTTTATTAGACAAATGAGTTTTACTAATAAAAGAGGTTTTAATTAATGAAAGATTAATGAACTAAAAGAGGATTAAAATCCATTTATATGACTTGATCGTGCTTTATGTGTGTTAATTGTGCTTTGTGTGATTACTTGTGTACGAAAAACATTTAGTTGTGTATATAGCACTAATAGCCAACGATTGATTCTTTCTGTGAAAGTCATGGTTGATGTTCGAGTAAGGATGGAGCAACACTGCACTAACTTATCGATTTCCCTCTTGACTGAGGGATAGTTGAAGTTGAAAATGTTAGAAACGTGATAGGTATACGCGACTTGGTTTCCATATGCGATCGTTTCATATAACCATATTAACTTAAGAAGCAATAAAAATCTTCATAGATTCATATGTTTTGAGAACCCCTGGGAAGGAGCATTCATGTGAAACATCTCCAGCTTTCACATATTTTTTAAAGAACTAGAATTGAGTTAAAACCGAAATTCGTTGATTTAGTCTTGAGGAGACCGAGATTGGTAGGTGTTCTACTTATCGAAACCACTTCAAGAATAAGATACGTGTTCTATCTCTTGGAAATGGATCTGTTCGAGATGCTGGAATTTATGTATGGTTTCGAGATCTGTTCGAGATGTTGGAATCCATTTAGGGATTTACGATCTATTCAAGCGGTAATGGCTCTTGTGTAGAGATGTCAAACGTAGCCTCAACATCGAGAAATAACTATAAATTGAGTAGGATGCACAATTCGGGGTTTAGATGACCCATGAGGGGTGCATTAACTTTATATATGGAGTATGCTTACCGATAAATTACATGCGGGGAGGTCATGGTACTTGGTTCATGTTGTTCATGAAAATATTCGGATGTTGGATCGGTTGTGTTTACCTTAAGGTATATTCTATCTAAAGATATGCGATGCTCGGAAGATATTTTCCGATCCTTGTCATAGGAGATTGATCGCAGCTTACTTACGAGTTTCACTGGGGCAGTCTCCATGGGAAATCTATTATATGAACGCGTGTTAGCAGTTTTGTTTGTATACCTAAATATGCCTTTGAATGTAATCAATGTAACCATTTCGACTATTTTCTTATTTAAATTGTTCACCCTAGACATTATCTATTATATATCACCTTATGTACTTACTAAAGTGTGTTTTTTGAGGGAATTACCGTTATGACATTCCATGTGGTCTTAAAAGTACTGGTATATGTTGGCCATATGTTTCTTGAGTTTCTTACACCGGACTTATATCTGACCTATGGTTTTATATTTCACTTATTTCCATGGGTGCACTTTCAAGTATTCTGAAAAAGGAAGGTTTTCATTGATGTTGATTGAGATCTTGGAGAGGAGGTGGATGTTTACCTACCATAGTATTCTTATATCCATCGCTTACTTTATGTATATATTATATATATCAGCAATTGTAATGATATGCTATTATAATTGTCCAAACTGATGATGGTACTCTGATTAGTAACTCTAAAATGCTATGTATATTAGAGTTGCTTTATGTATTATCTTTTGATATTATATGTTATCATTCCACCATGAGATTCTAATGTTTTTGTCCTCCTCTTTCTTATTCATTGTCTTTTCTTCCTTTTCTTTTCCCTAATGTTCAGTTTTTCCGATACTTGGGTGTTCGGCACATAATACCATGTATGTATTTGTGCCGACATTTGAGGGTCGAAATGGCGATCATCGCAATAATGTACAGTATTGCACATCTTTCCCAAGACCAATGATTTTTGGTATTATTTGACTCTATTGTCATTTCCATATGAAATGACGCCACAAGAGATTTTTATAACATGTCTATGTGTGACGGGTCGGGCTTTTGACCCTTGAAAATCGACACTAATACGTCCAATGTATTGTGTGTCGAGCATTCAAGTGCTAAAAAAATCGATCGTTAGAGGTGAAATAAAAAGATAGGAAATAGAAGAAAGAAAAAATCAAAGAATCTCACAATGCAACAGAATAACATATATTAATCCACATAATGCTATACAAAGTCATTTTAAAAATGATATATCAGAGTCATACTAATATAATTCTATCCTTGGACAGTTATAACAGTCCATCTCTACCTAATTGATACAAGATACATATATATTACAACAGAAACAAGATAATAATTAGTGAACGATGAATCCTCCTGCTCCAAACTCCTCCAAAATGTATCCGGGGAGAATCTAAACTACTTAGCTGCCCATAAAAATTTGAGCGCCCAAGAGTTTTAGGGAAAGAAAATAAAACTTCGGGTCAGACATAGGTCTGTTGTGAGTAAACTCAAATAACTGAATTATTATGTTTAGAACCCTTTTAAAATCAAAGGTATCTCGTAAGACCACGCCGCACATAAATACGGATGGATTTTTACCTTACGATAACTAAAACATATATATAAGAGAATCCGGTGATATTATAATAATGTCTAAGGGTGAAAATAACAATAATCAAGTAGCTGTGTTGCTCATAAATATACATCATAACAATAATAGGTATATAATAAAAAACCGATAGGGCACGTTCGTTAATTGTGTAGGATTCCATGGTGGTGCCCTCAATACTTCGAGAAACGGTTCTTCTACACAAGGATCAGAGATATCCTTCCGACCAAACAGGATATAGCGGACGACTTTAAAAAGAGGAATGATGAACATTCTATATTGAAAAGAGGAACAAGTATTACTTATTATTTCCAACAAAGCAAAATAAGTTACAGTAAAGTAAAGATAAACAAAGTTGACACATAAAAAGTTAGAACTAGTTATAATAACCAACAACATATATCATTGTTACATCAACTTTGAAGTTACCATAAAAAATAAAAGCAAGACATCAAGCAAAATGCTTATTTATAGGGAGGGGGATATAGTGGGCAACAAAATTGGGGATATAGCATATTATTGCTGCAATATCAGGGATAATAGCGGATCCGCTATATTGAACCGCTTTATAGGAATATCGTTGCCCTAAAAGTCTACTACGAGATATATCGAAGATATATCAGGGCAATATCTGGGAATTGACTGCACAGGATGTACCATAGGCGAAAAATAGCTGGTCTCGCTAAGACAGAGTGCATTGCCCCATGCATGCAAAACAACTATAGGTAACGTCTAGATAGAGCCGACTACACCCTATGGGTTTGCCAATCCAACTAGCCATGCCTCCTATCTCTGGTTTTGTTCATTTTTGCTGATGAAGTTACGTCCGACTTTCCAACTCGTGCATCACCATCAAAATAGATTATGGAACCCCACATGGATTCCTATACCCAACGGGTCTCGGAACCACACCTAAATTCCCATACCTCAATATACGACGAAACTCCTCCATAGAACCGAAGAGTGGTTACGGGTTTCATGTCATCTCTTACGAGTATACTCTTCCGCTTTCATAGCGCTCCAAAAAACCAATCGTCGATTTGGAGGAATGCTCAATACCGATATTTTAGGAAATAATCAAACAATTCATAAGAGCGGGGATCACCCCCTAACCGTTTAAGTTGATGGATCTCTTTATCATTTATCCTAGAAGAACAAAACAAGTTTATACGTACAATATAACACCACCGACGGTAAATGTACCATATAATTCCCATGTTTCTTCTAGATATTTCCAAAGTTAAAATCCTTCGGTGACAAGTAGGGAATATTTCCCTACCACCAGAATTTAAAAGAATTACATATTTAGGCTAAGATTGATAGTCGGTTATTTAACTATCAAATAAAAAAACATTCCAAATGGAAATTACAGTTCCCATGGAAATCACTAAGCCTCTTAGATTAATCTTTCATTAACTTAAAATCATCTTTAAAATATTTATTAAAATGTTTATATGCTTATCTCATCGATATAAGTATATTCATAAACCATTTCTCTAAAAATACTTGAAAACTTTTAAAAATAGATATGGAAAGTAACATTCAATATTAATCATGGATCACGGTTTATGCAATGGTTACACCTTTATCCTAGAGAAATCATAGTAAACTGTAGGCACTCTTTGCCCCTTGAATAATGCCATGAAAATCAACCATTTATTTCCATAATCTCCTTGTTTTATAAATATCTCCAAATCTATTTATAAAGCTTCTTAATAAATTCCCAATTTGAATTTTAAAAAATTACCCTTTTATAAATATCAAACCATTTAGAAAACTTCCCTTTTCAAATCAATAAACCATTTATAAACCTCTTTTCTAAAATTATTCAAAACCCAACTTATTTTCTAAGTTCAAACTTCTTCCAAAAATATAACTCCTTTAAAAATCCTTTTATAAAATATAATATGTGAAACACTTTAGGAAAACCCTTTTATTTAGTAAAAACTCCTTTTGTAAACGAGTTATTACTTATAAGTACATTTATTAAACAATAGTATAAATTCAAAATTATTTACAAACTTTAAAACCCAATTTAGTTAAAGAACTTAAGTCAACTCAAGAACCCACTTTATAAATTCAAAAGAGGCTTAGCAATCCCAATGTTACTAACTTAAGTTACCATTCAATTTCAATTTGAATTTCAATTCACTTAACAGTTATTTACATAAGTCAGCACATATGTAAATTCAATTCATATCCAAAACAGAGAATAACATGTCAATATAAACACCGACATATACATGTCCAAAAAACATAATAGCAGGATGGTGATTTGTCCCACTAAATAGATGTCTAAACAATTCAATCAGTTCATAGCAGAACGAGAATTTATTCTGCTAAAACACATGTCCACACAAACAACAATTACACTATAGTAGAATAGGAATTTATTCTACTATTAGATGTCAAAACAATCAAACGGTCAACTTATAGCAGAATAGGGATTTATTCTGCTAACACATGTCGAAACAATTACATTATAGCAGAACGAGGATTTATTCTGCTAACACATGTCCATATAATATTACAAGCAAACCATTTACATAACTCTTTCATAATTGTTTGTCTACTTAATGATATCAACATTTGAATCCCTTGTGTTTAAAGCCAACTTTGAAAAAAGTACACTTAAAACAATTTGATTCTTGGAAAATAAGGATTAAATACTTAAAGATCCATAAATGATTAATTACAAGTTACACTCTGATTAAATCATAATTAATCTTCATTAAATTGAACTTAATTTAATTATAAACTAATAAATAATTAAACCTTTAATAAATAATTTATTTATAAATTAAGCCCTTAATTCATCCTTTATTAATGGTTAACTAATAATTTAAAACCTTTATTAATAATTAACTATTAATTAATATTAATTAATTAATATTTTAATTAAAACTTAAATAATAAATAAAACCTGTAATAAATAATTATTTAAATTAAAACCTTAATTAATTTATAATTAAAAATAATTAAACATTTGATTAATTAACCAAATAAATAATTGACCTTATATTTGATTAATAATTAGTTAAAAATGAATCATACACTTAACTCATAATTAATTGAAAATTAAACTTACTTTTAAAGGATAATTAATTAGCACTAATATTTATTTAATTAAGATTAATAATCCTTGTTTAATACTTAATTAATTATTAATTACCAAGCTTAATTAATTAATATTTAAAATTTAATAACTTTTCAAACAATTTTATTAAGTTTATAAAACCTTTCCAAAATAATTTTTAAAGTATGAAATAGAATATTTAGAAAAACGGACTTTTATCAAAACTGCATTCATAATGACTATTGCTATGGATACCATAACTTCCAAACTTGATTAACATCTCAAATAGTCTTTTAAAACATTACTTTTTAACTTTAACTTACTTTATGAACTTAATATAAAGTTTTGTAAGCAATACAAATGTTAGAAACTTTTGAAAACCTTTTATTTAAAACAAAGTAAGTAATTAAATTTAAAAAAACTCAAAGGATCGCTATGTCGAACACAAACACCTTTCAAGTGCTAACCTTGCTCACTAAATTTTCCATTTACTAACTTTACTTACTAACTTTCCATATCACTTCCTACCATAAGACAAAGACCATAACTTTATAATAAAAAACATCACTTTAACATTCGATTTACAGATCTACGATAAACTATAAACTAGCAACATATGTACATCCAAACTATATGATAATTCAACCATCCAAACAATATATTCTACAACCACATAGGTAACATAATAAAGGTTTCCATAGAAATTTAGAAGTTTACTAGCTAAAAATCTTTGAAAACTTGAAATGCTTTAGAAATTGGAAATCTTGGAAAACCATAAAAAATCACTCGAAAATAGGTCATCTTCTCACTGATTTTTAATCATGTTACTGTCGAAATTTGGACAAGTCATCAAGAGAAAAGTTTTAGAAATTTCTTTTCTCTACAATTAGAAAAAATGATAACTTATTTGGATTCATTTTTAGGGAGATATGGTCAAAAGAAGGAGTGGTATTCTTGGCCATGATAATATGAGTTCAAAAATGAGTCGAAAAAATGCAATTTTGACCTAAAAATATTCAAAATTTAAAAAAAGTAATTCATATAAAAGTTGTAGCCACTGGAATTTTAAACGGTTGAAAAAAGAAAATCTTTATTTGGAGTAGTTTGGAGGAAGTTATGACCGAATTAAGTAGGATGAAATATGGAGATGTTTTTAAAATGAAAAGGAGGATATTAAACAAGTTTGAAATCATTTTAAACAAATATAAAATTTGAATTTAAACTTTAGAATTTTTAAATAGAAGCCATTAAAGGTCATTAGAGTTTCTCAAAACTTTTAGGAAATTTTCAAATGAAAAGAAGAAACGAGAAAAGAATGAGAGAAATGTATGAAAAATTGCTTAAATACTAAGTCACAAGTTGAATTACTTTTTACCCTTATGTCCTTTACCCTCCAGACACTTGCTTCCACCTCACCATGTCATGTCCCCCCTCTAAATTTTAAAATTTTCATGCATAAACATGAAAAGATGGCTAATGTACTTATGTCCCCCTTCAAGTTGTCAATATGTCACATATGTCTCTCTGATGTGACATCTTATATTTATTTCTTAATTAACTTAAGTATATTTACATATATATTATCCTAAACCTTATTTTCTCTTAACTAAGAATGCTACAAATATTAAAATATTGTTTCCATATATAAACTAGGGAAACAATATTTCAAACAACTTCTGTATGATGAAATGTCAAAAATTCAGTAAACGGTTACCGGTCACATTTTCTGTTTTTCATTGAACTGCATATTTTTTTAAACAAATTCTGAAAACTATTTCACCATCATTATTTATTATTTAAAAGTGATTTATTTTCATTATAAAATCTATATATTGAATATTTAAAATTAATTAAATATTCGTATATCAAAGCTGTGAAATTTCGGGTCGTTACATTATGCATAATTGGCTTTCGTTTTCAATTCTGTCTTCATTTGTGAATTTAATCTATTATTTACCCCTTTGGCTTCACTTAGTATGATTGACTTGGTATATAACATATACACATTGGTTTATATTGCACCAACTTTGTATATTTTCTCTGTAAACCAAAGAGTTCCATTGCATGCTCATGGTGCTTCCTTTTCAGCTTATCCTTCTTCAAGATGTTTCTACACTTTGTTTCTTTCGTTTTATTTTAATTTTTCAAAATTAAAGTTTTATGTTTTTCCATAATGCCGCTTTACTATGATCATTATTTTTTTAATATACTAATTATTCTTCATTTTCACTTTTTTGGCAAATTCATCAATATAAGTTACTTCATTGTTGGTATATAGGTATGCAACAAAGGTTATGATTATATTTAGTGCTATAACATGAAAAGTCGTTAGATTTTAAAAAATATATAAATGCTTTAATGTAATTGAAACTTAGTTTACATCTTTATTTGAAATAAAACAAATAGTGCATTTATGCTAAGATCCCACCGAAAATGAGACGTTGACGATTCCAGTTTCAATTAGAGCCTATACGACATATGCTTCAATAGGGTAAGAGCTTAATTTACAACCAAGGAACATTATATATTGCCAAATTAAACTATCTTTGCTTCTACTATCTAGTTAGATATTTTCTCGATAAACACTTGCTATCTTCAAATTTTGCACACTATATCATTTTATGAATTTTATGACTGATTTTTACTTTTTAACACTAAAATGGTTTAAAATTGATATACAAGATTTATATTGAACTGTTTTGCATCGAAATAAGAAACAAAGCATGCTTTATACACATTATTGTTCATCCTGAAATAGAAAATGCATAATGCTACTTTTAGGAAGTGTTGAGGTTAGTGTAAAAGGCTTATTTGCCCAAAATTAAGTAGTTTCAATCAGTATTTGGTCATCTGAATTTTTCATTGGTCTCATAATGCTTCCACAATTTATATACATGCTCCATGCATATTAAAAAATGAAAATTTGATTTGACATGTATATATCTTATTGTGACGACCCAGAAATTTTGACATTTGAAATTGAAATATTTGATTGAATTTTAAATGTTTGGGAGTTAACTTGAACTTGAATTTCGAATATCAAGATGAAATTGGCAATAAAATTATTAAACTTAGTTTACTGAATTTGGGTAAAATTTTGAATCTTCAGTTTTATACTTGTTAAAAATATTTTCAAGGCTTCGAAAATTTATATTGATGATACTGAAGATAATGGAAGCTTCAGAGTTGAATTTGAAACTATTTTGTTCAGTATTTAAATTTTATCGTTTAAATCGATATTTAAAAATTTCCTTCTGAGGCATAGTCTCGGAATTTGACGAGACTAGTTCCATTGGATCCATAATATTGTATTATTATTGGATTTCAGTTTTTGTAATATTTGGAGTGATCGTTTGGCCATACGATAAGCAAACGTGCTGAAAATTATACGGAAATTTAATATTATAGCCAGGTCCAAAAAGCCATCTTCTCCATACGATCAAATTTGGACTGAAAACCTTTTCCATTACGTTCGGAATAGGGGGTTAACATTATAAACACCTAGCGGCACACCTCGATTGAAGATCAAAATTTTGAGTTATGTTTATCAAAGCAATTTGAATTTAAATTCAAATTAAAATATGAATATATTCAGATATATATGTGCAAGTTGGCACGTTGAGGAATTTGTTACACGTGTTCGTTTTATTCTGTAATACTATTACATGCATTAGAGAAAAAATTGATAGCTGTGGTTTTTTTCTTTCTTTATCTCGTTAAAAAAAGCTAAGCTTCCAAAAAAAGAAATAGAAGTGGAAATCAATAATGGCAGAGCGAAATCGACCCTTAATAAAAAATTCCAAATCTTGAATCTGTGAGCTCGCCGTTGAGTGTACTAGACCTCACCTTCTTCTTCGTACGCGCCTGACTTGGAGGAGGCCGACACGGAGCTCAGGGTGATGGGGGGTTTTTTGCCGAGGCATGGGGAGGCTGTGCGGCAAGGATCAAATTGTTGGACGGGGGCGATCTAGGAATTCAAGTTCATGCTCGGCTAATGGAGTCGACGTGGTGATGGAGGCTGGGAGCGTCTCATGATTGCTTTATAGGGGTTCGGTCTAGTAGATGTGGCAGAAGTAAGGGAGGTCAGGTGAGTTCGTCAGGGTGGTTGCAAAGCTTGGTGGCAGCGGGTGTGTCAAGCGCTCGAACGTGGAGGAGTGACCGTGTTCGCTTGGTTTGATCTGCATCAAGGTAATTAACAATAGTGCTTTAAATCAGTACAGATAACTATATTGTTTAAGTCAAATAATTTTTTGTATATATATATATGTATAGATTAGAAAACAAATACACATATAGGTCAGTATTAGATAAAGGCAAATTTTTATTAACAGTAAGATAACATTTTTGCTATTTTCCATTTTAAAAGATGTATAGGTACATTTGTTTGTGCAGTAAACATAATTACTATTTTGATTTACAGAAAAGAAATTTATAAATGTAAATATATCTAGAAAAGGTATTATGGTAATTAGTTTGTTAATTAACTTATTTAATTAATTTATCTAAATTATTTTAGTTACTAAGAAAATTATTTAAAAGGAAATTAGTTTAAATTTAATTCTTTGATTGAAATTAAATCATCAATTTAAAATTTAATTATTAGTTGAATTAAAATTATAAAATGGCAATTGAATTGTTCGATTATTTTGAATATTAATAAAATCATATAATTATTGTACAAGGTCTAAAACTGTGAAGGAACAAGTCAGAATGGAAATGGATTGCAAAATAAAAGCAAAGGTGAAAACTTCTCACTCAATCGAATTTTTTCAGTTTAGTTTTAAATAGTTGAATTTAAATTGTTGATTGTGTGCTTGGATGATGGTTGTTATCAATTGATTTGAAATAGACCCTATGCGCCACATAATAGCGGATGATATTATATATAAACCCATATACCGCGATATTCCACCTCAAAGTGGAATTGGTATTATATGTATTTGGAGTGATTGATTTCCTGCATTATATAGCGGATGACACCCTATGCGCCGCCTAATAGCGGAGGATATATTATATAATCCCAAATACCGCGATATCATGCCTTGAAACGGGATTGGTATTTTATATTATGCTAATGTCCGTGGATGCAGGAAAACAGGTTGGAGGGATCTAACTGGATTCCTAAAATTATTAGAATTTACTTTATATACTGTGATATGATTGGTTGAAAATCTGTGATTGACGACATTGATAATTGAAATTATTAAAGGCCAAGGTTTAACTGAATATATTTTAGGTATTTTAAAATCACCAGAAATATAATAATTGGATTTTTGAAAGGAAATTCAAAATAGAGAATTTTAAGTAAAACAATTTTGAGAGTTATTTTTGGAAAATAGTTGATTTTTGAAATTTTATTAAATAAAATTCCAAATATAGAGAATAAGATTTTTAATAAATAAAAATGAATAGATTTTGGGAATTTAAATAATATTGTTTTTAAAGTTGTAAAAATTATTCAGATTTTTAATGGTTAGGAGAAATAAAGGAATTTATTTTAGATGAAATAAATCGGAAAAATCGATTTGGAATTGATTTGGTGTTTAAAGATAAATCTTTGGAAAATCAATCTAAAAAGTTGATTTAGTGTTTGAAATGAATTTGGAATCAATTTGAAAATTGATTTAGGGTCTGAATGAAAATTGATTTAGGGTTTGAATGAAAATTGATTTGGTGTTTAAAAATAAATCTTTGGGAAATCGATTTGAAAATTTGATTTTGTGTTTGGAAATGAATTTAGAAATCAATTTGGAATTGATTCGGTGTCTGAAAATAAATTGTGAATAAATTGCGAAATTGATTTAGTGTTTGAAAGTGAATAAATTTGGAATCGATTCGAAAATGGTATATCAATGGATGTTTGGAAATTTAAATTCACAGTGGAATTTATAAAGGAAAGGGAAATTTGTTTTAAAAATAAATATGAGTTTATTTTTAAAAGTGTGAAAAGAAATTCACGGATTTGGAATATAAATTAAAATAAATCAAGAAGGTTTATTAATTGGTCTAAATGGACCATTATGAAATGGAAAGTGTATTTCCTCTGAAAAGCCGAGTATGTTCTGAAAGTAGCCTTTAAATAAAAATTTAAGTTATAAAGTAGTTTGTAAAAGAATGTTTGCGCAGAAAGTATTTTCGAAAATTGTTTTTAAATCTTTAAAGTTAAAGATTTATTTAATTAATTGGAAGTGGTTAATTTAAAAATCAAATTGAGATTTGATTTAGAAAATGGTTATTTAAATGAATATACTCTATCAAATAATTTGATTTCTAAAAATTGGTTTGGAACTTAAGTTTTATATGAGATTTTGGTATAATATTTTCATAACTAACATTTTAAATAAAGTGTTTGAAGTAGTTTTATTTTAAATATTTTCAAGTATATTTTAGATAAGTGATTTAAATTATTCTAAAGTATTCGGACTTGGCAGATTTTCAATGGAAATTAATGATATCGGGAATTTTATTCGATGAGTGAAAAAAAAAAGATTTGAAGTTCGTTTTCAAAAAAGTTGAAGTGTGGAAAATATATCTTGCGCAGATATTTTGAAAATTAAATAATTTGGAGAATTATTTGAAATCTGGTGATTGTTGTGAATCTTAGTTGATAGTTAAATAACCGACTACCAATATTGGCCTTTAAATGACATTTGAATTTCGATGCGACCAGGGGTTGGATTCCAAATGGTTATCCGAAAACCACATCGAATCATAAATGATGGATCTTGTGTTTAAAGATCAAAATGGATGTTTCTTGTTATTGAATCTGGAATTGGGTATATATCCACTTGTTTTTAAAATAAGCGCTCATTATTCAATTAAGCCGAGAGAGGAACTTTGTGTCATAAAACCCATTTCGAACAGTGATACGACGAAATGGATTGCATTTGAAGACCGGTGTTAAAGACCGGGTATTTTTGAAAACGAAAGGATACCCTATCGATGGTCTCTACACTGAGTACTACGGTATAGAGATTACCTAAGTGATGGGAAGTCCGATCGGGATTGTTAATACCCGGATTGCAAGGGCTTCTTTTGAAGTGCCTTCGGTTCTGTTCGGACCCGGAACATACTTGTATGGATGTATGTCTGACGTTACACTTTGAGATATAAAGCTGGTTTCTATCAATACATTTCTGCTTGGTGGTGGAGAATTTATTCTCTTAGCTTAACACCCTTCTTTGAGATGTAAAAGCTTAAAGGTTATGTAGTTGATGATTACTAGCGATATATTCACAAATTTGGTAACGTGGCATGGTGAGTGATGCTGATTGTTAATTTATCAAAGCATGGCTTTTGTGAAAAGAGTAGCTTTGTGGACGAGACTTCACCAGGCCTCACACCCTAGAAATGGTCGAAACAGGAAGGATGCAATAAGGTTATAGGGGTAGCGCCCTTTAGGGTATGTACATTTCCTTTTGGATAAAAAGTAATATCATGGTTGGAGCCCAGATATCTACCTATGTTGATATATTTATATTTAAAAGTGATATCATGGTATGGAGCCTAGATATTGACTGGTTGTTATTGGATGAGGCACCTCAGATAATGGTTGGTTACGACCGAGGGATGGCATAATCGTGTAGTAGTTACCAATTTTTGTAGAGGTAACCCGGCCTTGTGTTGGCAGAGAGCTGGTTAAGTTCTCGGGACGTCCTTCCAGAGGCGTACCCATGTGGCCCAGGAAGTTTCTTAACCTGACCATTTGTTGGAAATCCATCATCAATACGAGCCCTGTACGGTTTTAGTTATAGAACTTGCTATTTACTTATAGTGGCTGACCCACTGTTTAGATGGTAGCTGTAGTAGGCATAGTACGAAATGTCTATGCTAGCTAAGATAAATATTATACTTTCGAAAAGTTTTCCACCATGCACTAATAATAATATCAGAAAGGATTTTGCATAGTAAGCATGTTTGACTATCATAAGGAGAAATCTCCTCCAATTTTGCGTTGCATTATGTGTGCGGTGGGAGGCCTTATGGTAGTTTCATTTTCCATAAGCATTGCGAATTTCTTTTTAATTTCTTTTATGCAAATAACTGTTTTTAAGTTCTCATACCAGTCCCATGACTGACCTAGAGTTTATTGTTCCCTTTCTAAACTCTAGGTGCCCATAATTTTCCACACGGGCAGCCTAGAGTTAGGTTATCAGGTCATTTTGGAGTTCAAGAGGTGCTGTGGAGCTCAAGAGACGAGCTAGATGGCGAGATGTATCACTCGTATATGATATTATCTTTTCCACTGTAGATTCACTTGTAAGGACAAGTTTCTATAGTTGTCTAGTGTGTACTATGTATGTTGTTGTACTCAGATAATGTTGTAATGTATAACATATACAGTTCTTTTGTTTTAAAGAATATTCATTTATCTATTATATGTTGTTCCGCTGCGAATATGAGATTCTGTTATTGGTTATGTTTTCTCCTTCTATCTTCTTCTTCTTTAACCCTAACGGTTTGGTTTTTCGGCATTCGATTTTCGTATTAGATATAGTAGACGTATAAATGTCGACTTTCGGAAGTCGAAAAATCGGGTTGTTACAATGTGGTATCTGAGCAATTAGTTAAGCGACAACCTTGGCTCTTGTGGGGATTACTCATTAGAGATAGAGTCTGTAGTACTCTAGAATGAGTTTGAGCGTATTAATATATATGAGCGCGTATTTGTTAGTGAATAGAAAATTGTTTTATATTGTGTTGATTGGTTTGTTGAGTGGTATATGGATTCTGGTCAATACGAGTAATTAATGTTATTGATAGAGATCTCTAAACACTCAAATAGAACAATTCGACACGATATTGTTCTAAAATAGGGTAAATGAAATTATTTTACCCAAACTATTTTTGTATAGAAAGGAAATAATTTTCTATAAATTATTATACATATATGGTTGCTTGGTTGTTAGGAGATGATAATATTCAATTATTATCATTGTTAAGTGGAAATTGAATAAAGAAATTTGAATAAGGAATTGAAATCATAATCAAAGGATAAGAAAATAAATTCAGTAGTAGAATGAAATTTGAATGTGAATTATAAATAAGGTTTATAATTGGAAATAGAAATTGCAGAGTAATATTTTTGGAAGGTTTTAAAGTTTGAAATTTTGGAAAAATGGGGAAATTGTTTAGAAAATATTTTTGGATTGGATTTTAAAACTAGTGAATTTTGAAATTAAAAACATTTGATTTTTTTTTGAAAAGAATGAAAGCACTAAAATCTTTTCTGTCGCCAGAAAATAACTTCGGTGATGATTGCAGCCTCATCAATGTTCATTTTCGAGTTTCCAGAAGAGAAATTGCTGCCAAATTATTTTAAATTGGAATTATTTGGAAGACTGCGGTTGGTTTTGGAAATTCAAAAGATAATTTGAATTGATTTCAAAAACGATTTTGAAAAGATGGAAAGACTCCGGAATCCTATTTAAAATGTTTATGGAATATAATTGAGTATGGTAGCTTATAAAATTTGAAATTGTTAGAATAAAATCTAACTTGAATAAAAGTTAAATTAAAACAAGTGTTAAATATAAATAAGTTAGTAAACTTATTAAAGTTAAAAAAGTTTGAATTGAATTCGAATTGAGTCAAATTAAATGAAATGGAAAATTTGTCAAGTTGGATCAAACGAAGCAAAGTATCGAAATTAAATTAGTAGTGAAACTAATTGAAGAAATGACAAAATAAATATGGTTTGAAATGAATTGGAATATGAAATAAATTGGTAAATGAAACCAACTTAAACAACGATATGAATCCTTTGTGAATGAAAGATAATTGATAAAATTCAATATTCAGAGTTTGAAGATAAAATGAATTCAAATAAAATTGAAATTATAAATTGAATTCAAATGGAATTGAAAATGCAAAGTTGAATGGAAATGAATATATAACTTCAGTAGTGAAGTGAAAATAAATACAAGAAGTGTATACAAATACTTATGTTAGAACTTAAGAAATGGATAATGGAATTCTTAAGTAAATTTTGAATGGAGGTAATATTCTAAGCTAATATTTGTATGAAGTGAATATCATCGAATTTGCATAGAGATGATTGTCGTTTGACGCAAACGAGATTGTATAAAAATTTATGAGTTAATAAAAGCAAATAAAATTGATTTTTGGAATCAACTGAAATGGATGTGAGTTCGTTTCATTAAAAATAAATTGAATGAAAGAAAGTGAGTTGTAAATCACTTGAATTGAATAGAAATGGTATGTGATGTAGTTGCAAGCAATTAAAATTTGTATCGAAACCGTATAAATTGCTAATTGAAATTGTTTGGGTGTATTGCTTCTAAAAACTATGTGTTTACTACTGAAAATGAGTGAAATGTAAATAGATTTCCTATATATGTCACTTACATGTTTAAATTGAGTAAGTACAGGTACAGGGGGGCGTATGGCTGGATTTGGTTGCGTAAAATGCTTAATAAATAGGGATAGTTTGGCTCACATCCCTGATAAGTTTCAAAATAGAGAAAAAATCCTTGCCAAACTTAACTTACATTTTCGGTCCCTGTTTTCAAATTCGCGCGCGTAGAAAGACCAAAATACCCTTTACGTTTTTAACATTTCAAACGCGTATAACTTTATGTAGAAAAATCAGATCAGCATACCGTTGTCACCAAAAAATCACAAATTTGATGATCTTTAAAATGAGATCCATTGTTGATACCAAAAAAACATATTTAAGGTAAGAGTGCAATTATTCCATATATTTGCGGAGAATTCTGCAAATTTTAAACATTATCGATTTTTCTTCAAATGCGAACAGCTATTGCATATACTTGCTGAATTGTCTGCAACTATTGCGTATACTTGCAGGCATGTCATCAATTATTGCATATAATTGCTGAATTGTTTGCAAATATTGCATATAAATATGCAATTATCTTTAATAATTGCATGTATGTCTGTAAATATTCTGATTAATTGCATGCTCATCGGCAACTATTCATATAAAAGCATTTCAATACAAAACTAGACATTTATAACTATAAATAACAAAATAAAGAATTTTAGTTCAATTATGAAGATTAAATTCATCATTCTTTACAATTATTCATAATATTTGCATAGTTATCAGCAATTATTCATGTAAAATCATTTCAATCCTAAATTCATCTTTCTCTGCAATTATTCATAATAATTGCATAGTTATCAGCAATTATTCTCAATAACTGCATTTATTTCTGCAAACATTCAGAATAATTGCATTCTTATCAGCAATTATTCATGTAATCATTTCAATTCTAAATTCATGTAAAATCATTTCAATTCTAAACTCATCTGTCTCTGCAATTATTCATAATAACTGCATAGTTATCGGCAATTATTCTCAATAATTGCATTATTTCTGCAAATATTCAAAATAATTGCATTCTTATCAGCAATTATTCATGTAAAATTATTTCAATCCGAAATTCATCTTTCTTAATTACATTCTTATTAGCAATTATTCATGTAAAATCATTTTAATCCTAAATTTATCTTTCTCTGTAATTATTTGTAATAGTTGCATATTTATTAGCAATTATTCTCAATAATTGCATTTATTTTTGAAAATATTCAAAATAATTGCATTCTTATCAGCAATTTTTCTTGTAAAATCATTTCAATACTAAATTCATCTTTCTCTGCAATTATTCATAATAATTGCATAGTTTTCAGCAATTATTCTCAAACAATTGCATTTATTTCTGCAAATATTCAGAATAATTGCATTCTTATCAGCAATTATCCATGTAAAATCATTTAATCCAAAAAAAGAACCTGTTGCAATTATTCATAACTGCAACTATTAATAATCTCATATTTTGTAAAAAAGCTTGATTCGTCTTCAATTTAATTGTAGTTTTTCATTTAAATCGAAAAATAAACCTTCGATTTTGTAGAGTCTTCAATTTAATTTCTTGATTCTCAAAGTTTATAGACTCGGCTCGGTTTTTCATTTGATCAGAAGAAACTGAAGAAGAAAAACTGGAGCTCGAACGTGAAGCGTAGGGGTAATTTGGGGAAAAAATAGGCGGAAACCAAAAACAGGGACGTAGAAAGTATACTTTTTATCACAGGGATCCGCTTTGAATTAAGTTCTGTTTTAAGGATGCGTGCCTAATATTCACTAATAAATAACCATTTTGCTTAAAATGCTAAATAAAGGTAAGCCTACGTAATAAAAAGTTAGGAAATATGAACTATGTTTGTTTTTTTTTTTGTTTTTCCGACCGTGTGGCTCGATGTATATATATTTATATCCCTTGTCAAATTGCAAAAGCTCCTCCATATAAGGGAAACTCTGCCAAAAATTTTCAAAAATTTTGGGAGTTAGAAAATTTTTGTTAATGAAAAGTTGGTTTTCAAATTGTAATGAAAATGTAGGAATTGAAATAGAAAATGAAAACCATTGTTTTGGTCGAAGTTAAAAGTTTTGGAAAAAGTGAATATCGAATTTTCACTAAGTGGATTTTTTTATAAGTTAATGGGTTTGGGGCATTCTTCTTAACTAGTAATCTTGGGATGTAATTCTTTTAAGAGGGAAAGAATGTGACGACCCAGAAATTTTGACATTTGAAATTGAAATATTTGATTGAATTTTAAATGTTTGGGAGTTAATTTAAACTTGAATTTCGATTATCAAGATGAAATTGGCAATTAAATTATTAAATTTAGTTCACTGAATTGGGTAAAATTTTGAATCTTCAGTTTTATGCTTGTTAAAAATATTTTCAAGGCTTCGAAAATTTATATTGATGATACTGAAGATAATGGAAGCTTCAGAGTTGAATTTGAAACTGTTTTGTTCAGTATTGAAATTTTATAGTTTAAATCGATATTTAAAAATAGCCTTCCGAGACACAGCCTCAGAATTTGACGAGACCGATACCATTGGATCCGTAATATTGTATTATTATTGAATTTCAATTTACGTAGTGTTTGGAGTGATCGTTTGACCGTACGATAAGCAAATGCGCTGAAAATTATATCGAAATTTAATATTATAGTTGGGTCCAAAAAGCTACCTTCTCCATACGATCGAATTTGCACTCGGAACCTTTTCCATTATGTTCGAAATAGAGGGTTAACATTATAAACGCCTAGCGGCATGCCTTGATTGGAGATCGAAATTTTAAGTTATGTTTATTGAAGCAATTTGAATTTAAATTCAAATTAAAATATGAATATATTCATATATATATATAGGCAAGTTGGCACATTGAGGAATTTGTTACACGTGTTCGTTTTATTTTGTAAAACGGTTACATGCGTTAGAGAAAAAATTGACAGTTGAGTTTTTTTCTTTCTTCATCTCGTTAAAAAAGCCGAGCTTCTAAAAAAAGAAATAGAAGTGGAAATCAATCATGGCAGAGCAAAATCGACCCGCAATATGAAAAATCCAAATCTTGAATCCATGAGCTCGCCATTGAGTGTATGCGACCTCACCTTCTTCTTCGTACGCGCCTGACTTGGAGGAGGCCAACACGGAGCTCATGGTGATTGGGGGGTTTTTTGCTAAGGCGTAGGTAGGCTGTGTGGCAAAGATCGAATTATTGGATGGGGGCGATCTAGGGATTCGAGTTCGTACTCGACTAATGGAGTCGACGTGGTGATGGAGGCTAGGAGTGTCTCGTGATTGCTTTATAGGGGTTCGGCCTAGTGGAAGTGGTGGATGTAAGGGAGATCAGGCGAGTTCGTCAGGGTGGTCGCGATGCTTGGTGGCAACGGGTGTGTCAGGCGCTCGAACGTGGAGGAGTGACCGTGTTCGCTCGGTTTGATCGGCGTTGAGGTAATTTACTATAGTGCTTTAAATCAGCACAGACAATTATATTGTTTAAGTCAAATACTCTTTATATATATATATATATGTATAGATTAGAAAACAGATACACATCTAGGTCGGTAATAGATAAAGGCAAATTTTTATTAACAGTAAGATAACATTTTTGCTATTTTCCAATTTAAAAGATATATAGGTACATTTGTTTGTACAGTAAACATAATTACTATTTTGATTTACAAAAAAGAAATTTATAAATGTAAATATATCTAGAAAATGTATTATGGTAATTAGTTTGTTAATTAACTTATTTAATTAATTTATCTAAATTATTTTAGTTACTAAGAATATTATTTAAAAGGAAATTAGTTTAAAATTTAATTCTTCGATTGAAATTAAATCATTAATCTAAAATTTAATTATTAGTTGAGTTAAAATTATTAAATGGCAATTGAATTGTTCGATTATTTCGAATATTAATAAAATCATATAATTGTTGTACAAGGTCTAAAACTGTGAAGGAACAAGTCAGAATGGAAATGGATTGCAAAATAAAAGCAAAGCTGAGAACTTCTCACTCAATCGAATTTTTTCAATTTAATTTTAAATAGTTGAATTTAAATTGTTGATTGTGTGCTTGGATAATGGTTGTTATCAGTTGATTTGAAGTAGACCCTATGTGCCGCATAATAGCGGATGCTATTATATATAAACTCATATACCGCGATATTCCACCTAGAAGTGGAATTGGTATTATATATGTATTTGGAGTGATAGATTTCCTACATTATATAGCGGATGAGACCCTATGCTCGCATAATAGCGGAGGATATATTATATAATCCCATATACCGCTATATCCCGCCTTGAAGCGGGATTGGTATTTTATATTGTGCTAATGTACGTAGATGCAGGGAAACAGGTTAGAGGGATCCAACTCGATTCCTTAAATTGTTTGAATTTATTTTATATACTGTGACATGATTGGTTGAAAATATGTGATTGATGACATTGATAATTGAAATTATTAAAGGCCAAGGTTTAACCGAATATATTTTGGGGATTTCAAAATCACCAGAAATATAAAAATTGGATTTTTGAAAGGAAATTCAAAATAGAGAATTTTAAGTAAAACAATTTTGAGAATTGGTTTAGAAAAAAATTAATAAAAGTTGATTTTTGAAATTTTATTAAATAAAATTCCAAATATGGAGAATAAGATTTTTAATAAATAAAAATGAATAGATTTTGAGAATTTAAATAATATTGTTTTTATAGTTGTAAAATTTATTCAGATTTTAAATGGTTTGGGAGAAATAAAGGAATTTTTTAGATGAAATAAATTGAAAAAATCGATTTGGAATTGATTTGGTGTTTAAAGATAAATCTTTGGAAAATCAATCTGAAAAGTTGATTTGGTGTTTGAAATGAATTTGGAATCAATTTGAAAATTGATTTGGGGTTTGAATGAAAATTGATTTGGTGTTTAAAAATAAATCTTTGGGAAATCGATTTGAAAATTTGATTTGGTGTTTGGAAATAAATTTAGAAATAAATTTGGAATTGATTCGGTGTTTGAAAATAAATTAGGAATAAATTGGGAAGTTGATTTAGTGTTTGAAAGTGAACAAATTTGGAATCGATTCGAAAATGGCATATCAATTGATGTTTGGAAATTCAAATTCACAATGGAATTTATAAAGGAAAGGGAAATTTGTTTTAAAAATTAATGTTGGTTTGTTTTTAAAAGTGTGAAAAGAAATTCACGGATTTGGAATATAAATTAAAATAAATCAAGAAGGTTTATTAATTTGTCTAAATGGACCATTATGAAAATGGAAAGTGTATTTCCTCTGAAAAGCCGAGTATGTTTTAAAAGTAGCCTTTAATTAAAAATGTATAATTATAAAGTAGTTTGTAAAAGAATGTTTATGAAGAAAGTATTTTCGAAAATTGTTTTTAAATCTTTAAAGTTAAAGATTTATTTAATTAATTGTAGAAGTGGTTATTTAAAAATCAAATTGAGATTTGATTTAGAAAATGGTTATTTAAATGGATATACTCTATCAAATAATTTGATTTCTAAAAATTGGGTTGGAACTTAAGTTTTATATGAGATATTGGTGTAATATTTTCATAACTAATATTTTAAATAAACTGTTTGAAATAGTTTTATTTTAAATATTTTCAAGTATATTTTAGATAAGTGATTTAAATTATTTTAAAATATTCGGACTTGGTAGATTTTCAGTGGAAATAAATAATATCGGGAATTTTATTCCACGAGTGAAAAAAAATGATTTGAAGTTCGTTTTCAAAAAATTTGAAGTGTGGAAAATATATCTTGCGCGGATATTTTGAAAATTAAATAATTTGGGGAATTATTTAAAATTTGGTGATTGTTGTGAATATTAGTTGATAGTTAAATAACCGACTATCAATATTGGCCTTATAATGACATTTGAATTTCGATGCGACCGGGGGTCGGATTCCAAATGGTTATTCGAAAACCACATTGAATCATAAATGATGGATCTTGTGTTTAAAGATCAAAATGGATATTTGTTGTGATTGAATCTGGAATTGAATATATATCCACTTGTTTTTAAAATAAGCGCTCATTATTCAGTTAAGCCGAGAGAGGACCTTTGTGTCATAAAACCCATTTCTAATAATGATACGACGAAATGGATTGCATTTGAAGAGCGGTGTTGAAGACCGAGTATTCTCGAAAACAAAAGGATAACCTATTGATTGTCTTTGCACTGAGTAGCTACGGTATAGAGATTCCCTAAGTGATGGAAAGTCCGATCGGGATTGTTAATACCCGGATTACAAGGGCTTCTTTTGAAGTGCCTTAGGTTCTGTTCGGACCTGGAACAGACTTGTATAGATATATGTCTGACGTTACACTTTGAGATATAAATCTGGAAGCTATCAAATACATTTCTGCTTGGTGGCGGAGAATTTATTCTCCTATCTTAACACCCTTCTCTGAGATGTACGAGCTCAAAGGTTATGTAGTTGATGGTTACTAGTGATATATTCCAAAATTTGGTAACGTGGCATGCTGAGTGCTGCTGATTGTTGATTTATCAAAGGATGGCTTTTGTAAAAAGCATAGCTTTGTGGGCGAGACTTCGTCAAGCCTCACACCCCGAAAATGGTCAAAACAGGAAGGATGCAGCAAGGTTATAGGGGGTAGCACCCCTTAGGGTATGTACATTTCCTTCTGGATAAAAGGTGGTATCATGGTATGGAGCCCAGAAATCTACCTATATTGATATATTTATATTTAAAAGTGATATCATGGTATGGAGCCCCGATATTGACTAGTTGTTGTTGGATGAGGTGCCTCGGATAAAGGTTGGTTACGACTGGGGGATGGCATGCTCATGTAGTAGTTACCTATTTTTCCAGAGGTAACCCGGCCTTGTGTTGGTAGAGAGCTGGTTAAGTTCTCGGGACGTCCTTCCAAAGGCGTACCCATGTGGTCCCGGAAGTTCCTTAGCCTGACCATTTGTTGGAAATCCATCATCAATACGAGCTTTGTACGGTTTTAGTTGTAGAACCCGCCATTTACTTATGGTGGCGGACCCACTGTTTAGATGGTAGCTATAGTAGGAATAGTACGAAATGTCTATGCTGGCTAAGATTAATATTATACTTTTGAAAAGTTTTCAACTATGCACTAATATAATATCAAAAAGGATTTTGCGAAGTAAGCATGTTTGACTATCATAAGGAGAAATCTCCTCCAATTCTGCGTTTGCATTATGTGTGCGATGGGAGGCCTTATGGTAGTTTCATTTTCCAAAAGCATTGCGGATTTATTTTTAATTTCTTTTATGACAATAACTGATTTTAAGTTCTCACACCAGTCCCATGACTAACCTAGAGTTTATTGTTTCCTTTCTAAACTCTGGGTGCCCATAATTTTCCATACGGGCAGCCTAGAGTCAGGTTATTAGGTCATTCTGGAATTCAGTAGGTGCTGTGGAGCTCAAGGGACGAGCTAGATGGAAGGACGTATCACTCGTATATGATATTGTCTTTTCCGCTGTAGATTCACTTGTAAGGACAAGCTTGTATAATTGTCCAGTGTGTGCTATGTATGTTGTTGTACTCTGATAATGTGGTAATGCATAACATATACAGTTTTTTTGTTTTAAAGAATATTCATTTATCTATTATATGTTGTTCAGCTGCGAATGTGAGATTCTATTATTGGTTCTGTTTTCTCCTCCTATCTTCTTCTTCTTTAACCCTAACGGTTTGGTTTTACGGCATTCGATTTTCATCATTAGATATAGTGGACGTATAAATGTCGACTTTTGGAAGTCGAAAAATCGGGTCGTTACACTTATGTATCCATATTTTTGTGTATACAAGATGTAATATTTAGCAATTATGTACCGTTTTCCTTAGTCATGGTCGACTGAAATTACTTTGGTAGTGAACTAGAGGGTTTATGGTTTTGTTGTGACGGAAATTTTAGATATCATGAATTTGGAAGAGTTGATTGGATAATGAGAGGTAAAGCTATTCTATCTTAACATAAGAAGGAGGATCAGATGGTCCTAAGTCAAGCTTATTAGGACTTGGAAGAAATAAGATGATGAGTAACATATGATATTTGATTATCAAGTTCTTTTAATGAGCCTAGGGAGAGAACTTTGCTAACTGTTAATTATTTTTCATGATTACACTTAGTCAATTGTTTTTTTTGCACAAATTCTTTCTTACATACATTCGTTGGAAAAGTGAAGTGATATTTTAGTTCATAGATGATATTTGTTATTACTCCTTAAGTTACAAGTTCCATTAGCATTGCTTTATTTGCTTATAATTAGCTTTTAAACGCTTTATTATGGCATATGTTTTGTTATTATCAATTATGTTTATATGAATTATACTTGCATAGGATTCAATGCAAAGAATTTACGATTACCAAGGGTATTCTCAATATCATTTTTGAGAGTTATAGTTCAAGAATGATATTTCTCAAACATTTTTGCTTTCAAAATATAATTAATGGTTAATGTTGATGTAGTGCCATGTTAGGTTTATATCATACAATCATATATTGTTCTGTAGCGTGCTCTTAGTTTTGTTTATATTTTACAGAGCTAGATAATGTATAACATAGAAAAAATTGCTTACAATTTTAGTTAATTTCAAATAATTTTTCGTTTCACTTTCTTCTAACTATAAATCTATTATTTTCAAAATAAATTATGTACCTTGGCATTTACACAGAGAGTTTTTGAACCTAATAATAATTTGTTTCCTTGGAAAATGATTACTTTTCTTGAAAATTAATTTTCTTTTCATTACTTTACACATAACAGTTACCTATGCTACACCTAAATAGATTTACAATGGTAAAAAAGAGACTATTTTACGTAGGAATTAATGATATTTGTTGAAATAAAACTATTTGTGTTGGATCTGATGTTTTGCTACACATAATAGTTGTCCTACTCTTGTTGGTGCTGCGGTTCCTCCTCCAGCTTAGTCAGCCATGCGTGATCTTTGCCACATCTGTCTTCAGCCTGGCCATCTCAGGAAGGATTGCCCTACCCAGCAGAAGGTTAATCCCTCCAGTATATTTGCTGTCACCTCTGCATCTTCTCCAGCACCTGCTCCTACTCCTGATGACCAAGGTATTCTTCACGGCACTTTTTCATTATTTCAGCATCATGTTCGAGTTCTATTTGATACAGGAGCGTCCCACAGTTTTATATCTGTTTGTGTGATAAGTTCGAACATCTCCTTTCTCTTGAGTATGTTTCTGAACCCTTCTATGTTTCAATTCCAATTGGGGGTCCCGCAAACCTTAATAGGATTTGTAAGCAAGTGAAGCTTCTTTATTCTGATCATCGCTTTAGTGGTGATTTCTATGTTTTGGGCCTTGGGGCTTTTGATTTATTGCTTGGAAGTGATTAGCTAGGGAGGCATGATGCCCATATCTCTTGTAAAGTCCGATATGTCCATCTTGTTGAAGATCAGGGTAATTCCTTCAATGTTCAGTGCCACATGCGTCAAGATTTTGCTGGCAGTTTCATTTATTCTCTGGATTCTTCTCCTGGTGATCTTCATTCGACCCGCGTGGTCAGACTCTTTCCCGGTGTATTTGGTGAGGTCACATCTTTACCTCCTAAGTGGGAATTGATTTTCGGATTGATCTTATTCCTGGAGCTCGACCTGTTGTTTTTCCTTTTAGAAGAATGACACCTCGTGAGAAGGTTGAGTTGGGAAAGCAGATTGAGGACTTGTCCTCCAAAGGTTTGATCAGACCTAGCCATTCCGAATGGGGAGCAGCAGTGGTCTTTGTCACTAAATTCGATGGTTCTTTGAGTATGTGTGTTGATTGTAGGGAGCTGAACAAGCTCACTATGAAAAACAGATATCTGATGCCTTGCATCAATGATATGTTTGATCAGCTTTATGGTGCTACTGTTTTCTCTCAGCTTGTTCTTGCCACAGGTTTCCATCAGCTCAGGTTGCTGAGGAAAGTATTCCCAAGACCGCTTTCCATACTGAGAATGGGTTTTATGAATGGTAGTCATGCCTTTTGGTTTTGGTTTGACTAATTCTCCAGCTTTCTTGGTTGATTTGATGAATCGTGTTTTTCGTGATGTGCTTAATAAATTTATTCTAGTCTTTGTTGATGATATCCTTGTCTTCTCTAGGTCCAAGACAGAGCATGAGTCGCATTTGAAATATGTTCTAGAGACTCTCAGAAATCATCAGTTGAAGGCTAAATTTTTCAAATGCCATTTCTAGAAGGATGAAGTCCGATTCCTCGGGAATATTGTTCCTAGTAATGAAGTTTCTGTTGATTCAGTCAAGATCGTTACGATCAATGTAAGTCTTTCTTTCCTTCTCTTTTCCTTTATTAGTTTAATTATTCTATCTTTTCTGTTGTCTTATTTTTCCCTACTCTATTACAGGCTTGGGAGACTCCTAAGACTCCTTCTGAGATTCGTAGTTTTCTGGGCCTTGCTAGTTACTATCGGAGATTCATTGAGAACTTTGCTTGGATTTCTACGCCTCTCACTACTTTGACTCGTAAGAATGTAGAGTTTATCTAGGATAAGAAGTGTGAAGCTGCATTCGCTGAGTTAAAGAGCAAGCTAACTTCTGCACCAGTTCTTACCGTTCCGAATGGAAGTGAGGGATTGACGGTTTACATTGTTGCTAGTTGTGAGGGATTGGGTGCTGTTCTCATGCAGGGTGGTAGGTTCATTGCCTATGCCAGTCGCCAGTTGAAAACCCATGAGGCTAATGCTGCTCATGATTTAGTGTTGCTTGCTGTTGTCTTTGCTTTGAAGCTTTGGAGGCATTATCTGCTAGGAGCCAAGTTTGAGCTTTTAACCGATCATCAGTCTTTGAGATATATCTTCACCCAGAAGGATTTGAATCAGAGGAAAGTTCGTTGGCTTGATTTTTTGGCTTCTTATGACCTCGACATTAACTATACTCTCGGTAAAGCTAATGTTGTGGCCGATGCTCTGAGTCGGAAGAAGGCTTTGTTGTGTCAGCTGGTTGTTTCTTCTTCTCCTCTTTTGGATCGTATCAAGGCTAAGCAAGATAAGGATAAGATGCTTGGATTGATGAAGGAGAGTGTTTGGAGCAAAGTTGGTGGTAGCAGTTGTGGTAGTAGTGGAGCTCAGATCGACGATAGAGGGATTTTGAGGATTAATGGCAGGATTTGTGTCCCGAATGTTGATGGTTTGAGGCAAGAGTTACAACGGGAACATCATCGATCCAGACTTTTTATCCATCCTGGTATGTCGAAGATGTATCAGGATATGAAGAAGCTTTATTGGTGGAAGGGGATGAAGCGGGATGTCTCTATCTTTGTTAGTAGGTGTGTGACTTGTCAGCAAGTCAAGGCCGATCGTTAGAAGACTCCTGGTTTGTTGCAGCCCCTTGAGATTCCTAACTGGAAGTGGGAACAGGTTTCCATGGATTTCATTGATGGATTTCCGAGGTCTAGGAGCGGTAATGAGAGTATCTAGGTTATTGTGGACAGACTGACCAAGTCCGCTCATTTCATTCCGGTCAAGTCTACCCGTTCTGCTTCTAGCTTGTCTGAGATCTACATGAGAGAGATTGTTCGTCTTCATGACATTCCTCTCAGTACTGTTTGTGATCGTGGTCCTATCTTTACTAGCCAGTTCTGGAAAGCTTTTCAGGAATCTTTAGGTACTCATCTGAATCTGAGCACTGCTTACCATCCATAGACCGATGGTAAAAGGGAAAGAGTGAATCAGATACTCGAAGATATTCTTCATGCCTGTGTGCTTGATTATGGTGGATCTTAGGAAGATCATCTACATCTTGTCGAATTCACCTATAATAATAGTTATCCGCTATAATCTAATCTTTTGTTTTAAGCTTATCTTAATCTCTTATCCATCTCATGCTATCTCTGAATTCAGGCCAGTATCAAAATGTCTCCATTTGCTGCTCTTTATGGACGACCTTGTCGATCTCCATCTTGCTGGATTGAATCCAGTAATCGTTTGGTTCTTGGTCCTGATATGATTTTGGAAGCTTCTGAGAGAGTTGAGGAGATTAAGTGGAAGTTGAGTGGTTGCTCAGGATAGGCAGAAGAAGTATGTTAATAGGCGTAGGCAGAAGCTAGAGTTTGTTGTTGGTGATCTGGTTTTCCTTAAGGTATCTCCCTTAAGGAATGTTATTCGCTTTGGTCATAGAGGGAATCTTTCTCCTAGGTACATTGGTCCTTTCTGCATTGTGGAAATAGTTGGTTCCTTGGCATATCGTCTGGAGTTACCCGAGAAGCTTTCTGGAGTGCACGATGTATTCCATGTCTCACACCTTCGCTGGTATCTCCATGACCCATCTCTTCTTGTTTAGCCTTCTACTCTTGATAGCTTGGATATTGAGCCTAATCTAACTGTCGAGAGGAAGCCACTTCGTATTGTCGACAGAGGTACGAAGCAGCTAAGAAGGAAATCTATTAATTTGGTCAAAGTACAGTGGAGTACTAATGATCGTGATGGTACTTGGGAGATGGAGGAGAGCATTCGTGCTTCGAATCCGGAATTGTTTGTTCTAGGTACTATTTGCTTTTCTATATTGTTTTTCCTTATTTTTCCTTGTTCCGTTCTTTTCGAGGACGAAAAGATTTGAGTGGGGGAGAGTGTAACAACCCTAGATTTTTGATTTTTTTTTATTTATTTCATTTTGAAAAAATTTTAGAATTTATTTTATTTCAAAATTTTATTTTTAAAATATTTTTAAAGTGCAGTAGAAATTTTTCCAAAGCTAGTGATATTTTGTTTGTAATATTCAAGTCTTATTTTAAATTATCAAACTATTTTTTTTCTTTTTCCTATTTTCCTAAATTTATTTATTTATTTTCATTTTACTTTTTTTTTCATTTTCTAATTCATTTACTAAATTTTTATTTGTTTTGTAGAATTAAAAAGAAATGGAAATTTGAAGAGACTAAAGCCTTTAATCGTATGACTTTTTATTAGCTAAGACCCTTCATTTTCCATGACTTTTTATTTGCTTGAGTTTGGCCGTGCATTTAATTGTTTAGCCCTGTATTTATTTCATTTTTCACATGAGAAAAACTTCATTCCTCATTTCATTTTCACGGCTAAAAAGTTTTGGTAATGGCTTCTTTCCTTTTCTCCTTTTTCTCTTCATTTTCTTATTGATTTTCAATGTTTTGGCCATGCTCTTCTCTTGCCAAGCTCGGCCATAGCCATCACCTCCTCCTCCTCTTCACCACCCACGACCTAACATCACCACTTCCTCTGACCTGACCAAGCCATGACTTCCATGAGACAAAAACTCCACACAAAAATGTTGCAAACCCTTAAAACCATCCTAGCCGAGCCACCACTGCAACACAACGACTATATATCACCTCTAGCTACCACACCACCATGATATCACCTCTGACCATCCACCTACCCACTGTCCAGACCAGACCTGACCATGGCCAAGCCCATTGACATGTGGCTGGGCCTAAAAGTTGAACCAAACCCTCCTCTTATGCCTTGCCTTTTGACCTTCTCTACATTGTAACTCCTAACCATTTCCTATTTCTTTCTAGACGTGCCTTATAGGATCCAAACCTAAGCCTATGTCCAGCCATGGCCAAACCACATGAACCCTAGGCCGAGCACTTGAAGGGTAGAAGCATGGCCAAAGCATTTGTTCATTAATTGTTTTAATTTCTAATTGTTTCTATACATAGTTTGGTGTTGAATATAAATTTATTTTGTCTTGTTTCATTGGTTGTTGCAAGATCAATAGCTTGGTTCTTTTCCCACTATAGTCTATAGTTGCATCATCGCACTTTCTGGAATTCGTTTGTGTTGTTTGATTTTCTAACTCCAGCATAAAAAGGTGAGTAATCACACCTGACATTTATACTTATACAACTGTAAAGTGATAGCAAGTGAAAGTGTAGAATTATTATATTATGTTATACCTACCTATGGTTATAAATTGTATGATGTTAAACCTTTTATGAACCTGTCATATCATCCGATACCGATATATGTTGTTATACTATTTATTTTATTCTGTTCTCACACTGCAAATTCCCTGTTGATTAGAATCACTATGGGTTGAAATGATACATACCCGAACGGACTTTAGAATAGGGAAAAATTGTTATGGGCTGAAATGATTGGTCTGACAGTTGTTATTTATTTTATTTAACTTGGGATTGCGGGTTTGAAATGATAGAACCGAGATTTTCTTTGTAAACTACGGATTGAAATGATACATATCTGTATCACTTGACCTAGGTTATAAAACTATATACAGGCCCGTGGTTATTTTATAAAGTTTTCTGAAATTTATAAGTATTTTTAAAAATGTAAATTTATGAAAATTTGATTTAAATTGAATTTTATAATGTTTAAATATAGAAATTATGATTTTTCTGTAAGTTAAAAATGTTGAATAAATAAATGGTTGAATTGAAATTTGGAATATAACTTAAGTTGGAAATTTGGGATTCTGGTTTAAAATGACATTTAAGTTATATAAATAAAAATGGAAATTAAATTATATTTGGAAAATGGAAATAAAAATTTAAGTGTTAAGTTTATTTATTAAAATGGAAGAATAGAAAATTTTACACTTAAATTTATTAAGTGAATTTATTAAAAATTTGAGTTTATTAATAAGAAATTTACTTTATAAAAATCATAAGTTAAAAGGTTTTTTAATGAACATTTTCGAATGTTAAAATATGATTTTTATAATGTTTAAAGGGTTAAAATCAAAGTTTATTTGTTGCTGGAAATACATTGAAAATCTGGAAATTAAATAATAGCACTTCAGAAATGCTATCATTTCTGAAGTTAACTTAAAATCTGAAGTAAATGATATTATAGCACTTTGTAAGTGCTATAAGTTGATACAAATAAACTACGACTAAATTTTAAATAAGATATATTACAGCACTTGGTAAGTGCTATGGTAGCTGAATGAAAACTAAAATCTAAAACTAAATAAAGGGCGACAGTAGCACTTGGTAAATGCTGTAGTAGCCAGAAATGAACAGCTTTCAAATATAATTGAATACTACAACAGTTTTGTTTAAATGCCGTCTTTTCTGAATAAACTGTTTTAAAACGAACTGAACTATTACAGTAGTTTATTTAAATGCTGTCTTTGCTGAAATGAATTGTTTTCAAGTATAACTTACAATAGATTTTTTCCTAAATGATGTAAAAGGCTGAAATTTTCAATGTTTATGGTTTTAAGCGAATAAATGAGCTCAAAATTGTCTAAACTTTTGGAAATTGAATACTTGATTTGAAAATATAATAACTTCACTTTTAATGGTTTAGATGAATTATTTTGATCGGAATATAAACTATTTAAAAGATGATTTGGAATGATAAGGTGATTTGGAATGATAATAAATGAATGATATCTTTGAATTTAAAATGGTATTTAAATTTAATATTTGGATTTGAATTCAAATAATGATTTGAAATGAAGTTTTGAAAAGATATGATATTTTGATATATTGAACGGTTTGAAAATGATTTAATCTTTATTTTGATTGTGACGACCTAGAATTTTGGACAATTGAAATTGGAATATTTAATTAATTTTAAATATTTAACTGTTAGCTTCTAACTTGAATTTCAAACATCGCTATTTATTTAATAATTTAAATAATTTAAATATTGAATTTAATGATTGGATTAGGGAAAATGTTGATTCTAAGCTTGTTAAAAATATTTCAAAGGCTTATAAATTTATATTGATGATACTGGAAATAATAGAAGTTTTAAATTTGAATTTGGGAATGTTTTGTTCAGTTATAAATTATATAGTTTAAATTGATATTTAAAAATAGCCTTCCGTGACACAGTCTCGAAATTTGACAAAACCAGTTCCATTGGATTCGTAATAGTGTATTATTATCGGATTTCAAATTTCGTTGTGATTGGAGTTGTTATGTGAGCATACGATATATAAACGCGCTAGAATTTAATTCGAAAATTTAATATTTTAACTAGGTCCAAAAAGCTATCTTCTCCATACGATCGAATTTGGACTCAAAACCTTTTCCATTGCCTCCGGAATAGACGTATAACATTGTAAACGCCTAGGGTTATGCCTTGATAGGAGATCGAGATTGTGAGTTGCGGAAATTTTAACTATTTGAATTTGAATTTAAATTAAGTATATATATATATATATATATATATATATATATATTCATACAATAGACAAAGTAAAAACGTGTCCTTAGCCTTTTCAAGTTTGCATACAGGTGTTTTCCCTTTCCTGATTCAAAGGGGCACATACTAGTTTCTTTTAAAGATAAGATAAAAAAAAGAACTCTCTCGTTCCAGTCAAACGAAATGTTAATGGTCGAATGAGGGAAGCAAAATCGAACGCACTCATCTCTCGTCTTCTTCTCCGTTAATCGAAAATTCCTATTGCGAGTTTTGCTTTCCTTCTACTACAATTCGACATCGACAACCTTCCTCAAACTCGAGATCGAACGACATCGTCAATGGGTTGATGCTCGAATGGGAAAATCGTGAGTTTGGATCTGGGAGGCTCGTACGCGAACTATTGGAGGAAACGACTTCGAGATTGGGCAAGTTTGGTGGGCGCAATGTAGTCATTGACGCGTAGGAGGTTGTCGGGTCGAGGCGGCAATCTGGTAGTCTTGAGTGAAGCCGCGGTGATCGTAACTATGATAGGTGATGGCTGGAAGTCGTGGCTAGTTCGTCGTGAGCCTGATATCGTGCGAAGCTCGCCGATTTCATCTCCGATTCGTTTTGAGGTAGTTTTGATTTTCTAAATCTTTAAGTTTAAATGCTTACTACGTCTATATTTGAAACGTAATAATGATTATTATTAATCCCACTTACCTGGAATTTTACAGTGATGTCAGGTGTTACTAAAATAAAATAAAAAAAATGTTATAGTAAAGAAGAATTTTGTTTTAATTTATAAATATGTATTTAGGGCGATTTATTTACTTAATAAGCTTATTTAATTTACTTAGCCACTAAAAGATTTTAAGAGGAAAATATTGGTTTAAATGAAAATTTTAGTTAAATTAATTAATTAAGTGGAAAGTGAGTTTTGGATTACTTCAAATATTTATAAATTGTACAATTGATTTTTCAAGGTCAAAAATCGAGAAAACAAGCTGATTTAGATTGGATTGCAAATATAATCAAAGGTCTCACTCATCTGGATTATTATAGTTAAATTTAAATTATTGGTTGCTTTGTCTGGATGATGATTGTTATTATTTAAAATTAAATAGACCCTATACGCCGCATAATAGCGTATGATATAATATATAAACCCATATACCGCGATATTCCACCTTGAAGTGAAATTGGTATTATATATATATTTGGAGTGAATTGATTTCCCGCATTATATAGCGGATGAGACCCTATGCGCCGCATAATAGCGAAGGATATTATATTAATCCCATATATCATGATATTCCACCCTAAAGTGGAATTGGTATTTTATATTGTGCTAACATCTGTGGATGCAGGGAAACAGGTTGGAGGGATCCAACTGGATTCCTCAAAATTATTTAGATTATTTAATATTATGTGTTATGAATATTTGATATTCCGTGATGAATTATATTGACAATTGAGAATTGAATGCTATGGGTTGCTTGAATATATTTTGGTACACTGAGTTATCATAGTATATAAAATTGGATTTTGAAAAGAAAACAAGAGAGTGAATCTTTAAGTAAATAATTATAGATAATTAGATAAATTAGAGAATGAATTGGGAAAGGAATAAAAGCTGATTTTTAAATTCTAATAAATAAAATTCCAAGTACGGGAAAATGAGAGTTTTGAATAAATGGGAATAAGTGATTATAAAAACCCAAGTGATATTATTTAAAGAAATAAAGAATTTATTTTAAAATTCAAAGTTTAAGTTTATTTAAAGGGATAAGGAAGAAATTTTAGGAATTTGAAATTGGTATTTTCAGTTAAAAAGATTTTAAATCATAATAAAGAAATAAAATCTGAAGTTAATGGATTTTTAAATAAATTGGGTAAGTAAAGGAGTTTATTTCAAAATGGAGTGATTTGAAAATCAATTTGAAAGTTGATTAAGTGTTTGAAACTGGGATTTTAAAAGGGAATTGAGACTAGTAAACTTATAAACTGGGTTTATAAAAGTGAAGGAATATATCAGTGGATATTTGGAAGAATAAATTCAGGGTGGGAATTTATTAAAGGAATGGGTAAATTTGTTTAAAAATAAATAGTGATTTATTTTTAAAAGACGGGAAGAGAAGAGTATTTTCCTGGATAGTCAAGTACGTTTTCAAAGCAAATTTTTAAGTATAAGTTAAAAGTTATAAGTTGTTTTAAAAGCATGTTTTAGAAACTTTATTATTTTTAAAATGTTTAAATTTCAAGGTAAGTATTTTTCAAAGTTATTTTAGTAGCAATTAGTTAAAGATGACTTGGTGTTATGTTTTAAAAAGAGAAAAATTTAGTTTTATACTTTATAAAGTAGCTTTATTTTAAATATTCTTAAAGTATATATATATTTAATAAAGTACTAAACTGGTTTTTAAATTTAAATGTTAAAGTATATTTTATAATATAGTGGTTTAAAGTATTTTAAAATCTGAAATGTTTGTACTTGGTGATTCCAGTGGAAATATAAAATATTTGGAAAATTTATTCCATGAGAAGTGTGTGGTTTGAAAACTGTTTTTCAAAAGGGTTGAAAAGTTGAAATATATCTTGTGAAGATATTTTGAGAATAATAAATAATTTTGAAAATTATTTATGTTTGATGGTTGTTTGTGAATGTTAATTGATAGTTAAATTACCGACTATCAATATTGGACAATGCGTTGATCGTTTCGAAGAGACCGAGATCGAGTTTTATTTCTAGAAAACCACTTCGATTCGGTTGGAACGTTTCGTGTATAAAACAAGAGTTTGGAATCGAAGATGGAGTAGTGAAGTGCCAGCGCTAGTCGCTACAACTCCTGAGGGTGATTCCAAAATGGATGTAGTAGGAGTAGTGCCTTCGGTTCCGTTCGAACCCAGGACGGACTTGTATGGATGAATGCTTTCTGAACATCGTCAGGTGGACGATGCGCATTCTAAGTGATATGTTCTAAAAAGGTAACACTTAGCCCCGAGCCTCATCAACTGGGAATGACTGAAAATCAGGGGATATGCAGCAAGGCTAAGTGGCTAGCACCCATTGGGGTGAGGTCATCCCTGTCTAGGTGTCCCTTTTTATTCGGCTTAGTGGTGCGGTTGCAGGGGATTGAGCGTAATCCTCGGTACTATGATCTAGGCCACGTACTGTGACAGGTGGTACCCCAGTGCCTAGTCATTCGTTGGAAATCCATTCTCCCTATGAGCCTTTACGGTTTTGTTTGTATACCTATTATGCTGGAATTTAATAAATGTAACAATTTCAGCTATTTAAATAAGTATTTGTAAATAGACACTATTATAATATCAGAGGATTTTTATAAAAAGTGTTTTGGCTATCGTAAGGTAAAAACACGACATGTTTATTTGTGGCATGGTCTTACGAGATGCTTTTGTTTTCAAAGGATTTTGAAACTTTAATAATCAATTTGAGTGTAATTTTCTCACACTAGTATTCCAGACTGACTTCGGTGTTATTTAACTATAATGCTTGGGTCAGACCGAGTATATAGATTATAGGAAAGGATGTTGTGGAGCTCAGGAGACGAGCTGGATGGCGAGACGTACTTCCGTACTTGACATTTATTCCGCTGTGTTGTTTACTACATAGTCAGTTTGTGAGGTCAGGTTATGATTATTGTCCCGTTGTGTTTTGTTTGGTTGTTGTACTCTGATGATGTAATGTATAAATAGATATATTTTCTTTTGAGTAAAGATCTGTATTTATATATTATATTTTATTCCGCTGCGATGGATAGATTCTTTTATTGTTTGTTTTCTCTTCTTCTACCTCCTTCTTCTTTAACCCTAATGGTTCGGTTTTCCGGCATTCGATTGTATGACATTTGATACAGTGGACGTATTGATGTCGATTTTTAGGTGTCAAAAAATCGGGTTGTCATAGTTAGTGTCAGAGCTGTGGTTAAGCGAGAACCTTGGCTCTGGTGGGGATTACTCATTAAATAGAGTAAGTTGTAATTTAGAATGAGTGACTATAATAATATATATAAGCGCGTATTTGTTAGTGAATATAAAATTGTTTTTATATTATGTTGATTTATCGGTTGAGTGTTTATGGATTCTGGTCGATATGTGGGACGCCATGTTATCGATAGGGATTTCTAAACTCTTATACAAGATAAATCGACAAAGTGTGGTTTTAAAAGTAGGGTAAATGAAATAATTTTACCCAAATTATTTTTGTATATAAAAGAAAAGATTTTTGTAAATTATTATAGTATATGGTTGCTTGGTTGTTAGGATGTAATAATATTAAATTATTATCATCATGGTGTGAAAAATTGAATTAAGAATCAAAATTTTAAACAAAAGTAAGAAATGAATGTATATAATAAATGGGTTTGTAAATGTGATTTATATTTGAAGATGAAATAAAATATTCCAGAGTAATGTTTAAATACGAATTGAAAGGATATGGAATTTGAAACTTTGGAAAGTTTAAGTTTCTTTGAATTTGAAAATGGTTTTCAAAAAGTTTGGAAAAATAATATATATTTGAGAAATATTTTTTGAATTGGATTTGAAATCTGGAGAGACTTAAAATTTAAAATACTAGAAGGGATTTTAAAGAGATAAAAGCATTTAATTCTCTTTGGTCGCTGGAAAATAACTTCGGTGATGACTGAAGCATCATCGATGTTCATTTTCAAGTTTCTAAGGGAAGAAATTGCTACCTGAATGATTTAATTTGGAGTTGTTTGCAAAACTGGACTGGTTTTAAAAATTCAAGGAATAATTGGATATGCAATTGAATTATGGAATTCAAAAATGAGTTTTGAAATATTGAAGTTTTGGTTTGGTGAAACCGTTTTGATTTTAAATACAAAGGAATATAGAATATTTTGATTTGGTATTTGTTGCAAATTGAGTTAAATTTTGTAATGCAAAGAAATATTTTGGTTTGGATATAATTGATTTCAAAAATGATTTTGAAATGTTGAGTAATTGATTAAGAGAGACTCTGGAACTTATTTTAAAATGTTTATGGGATTTAAATAAGTTTGAAAACTTAAGGAAGTTTAAAAATTTGATGGAAATAGAATGTAATTGAATCTAGTAAATAAAAGTAAGAAATTTATTTATTGGAAGTAAATTTGTGGTAGAACAAATTTATTTGTAAGTAATAGAACTAGAATTAAATGATAGAAATAGAACTTGAGTATAAATAATATTCATCGCATATTGTAAGTGGATTAATTATGAATCAAAGTTGTCAAATGAAATGGAATTGGATTATAATAGAAATGATTTGAGTTGCAAATAAAATCCAATTCGGGTATAAATGAGTTAAATATGTGCTTGGATATTATTTTGATAAATTGAGAATGTGAATCAAAATTAAAATGGATGGGCTAACTGAATTAAATGGAATTAGATTAGATGGGAATCAAATTAAATGGAAGTGAACTAATTCGAAATAAATTAGTTAAATAAGAATTGAATTGGGAATTTGGAAATAAACTCGGGTTAAAATTCAACTTAAAGTGTTAATGAATTTAATAAAATGGATATGTTGACGAATAGGATAAATATGGATTAAGATAGTGATGGTTTGAATTACAAATAAAATCCAAGTGAGAAACCCTCACGTTATCTATCTCTATAAATATAACAGTTAATTTATGCTAAATTCAATTTGATTGCATTAACTGGAATTATTATTTTCCGATAATCTTAATTATTGTAGAATAAAACCCTTTGTCAAGTTAAGCATAAACCAAACTTTTTTTTACAGTGTAAAGTACAAAAAAAACTAGAATTAGTAGATGGTTGTTTTGTTATGAATGTATGCATGCTTGTTGTATTGCCTAGTAGATGATCAATTTGAAGCATCACCTGCCGGAACTCAAAACCCTCATCGACTAGAGCCAACCTGAAGCCTCATTGGCTTTAGAAATGTTTTCGACTGGTGGATGAAACTAGAACCAATTTGGTTCTAGGATTTTGTTTTGCTTAGTGATTCTATATTCTCATATGTTTGTTCATCTTGTTTTTGCTGAAATGTCTATTAGTTGATCTACTATTTTGGATAGCTTGTGTGTATTTGTGAGCTCGACAGCATTATAAATCTTGTTGAAACTATAGTTATATAACTATTTAACATGACATATGAATGAATGGACAGCAAATTGTTTAACAAACTTAGTATCAAACCTGTTTAAGAGCAGCAATGCAGATAACTTGATGTTTGTTTTGATCCTTGGAATTCGACCTATTTTAGTAAGCATGCTTTCATTTTTATAGCCTTAGAGCTAAAAAAAATCCTGACGCATGCATGTATAGGATAGTCTTTCTTTTATGGCTAGGCTTAATGAGTAGTCTGTCACTTTATTTCATTGTATAAAATAGTTATTTCTGTTAGTTTACTTCATTGTATAGAATAGTTCTTTATTTTATGGCATAGGCTTATATATATAAAAATTAGTAGTCTATCACTTTATTTCATTGTATGGAATAGTTTTATAAGGGAAAAACATGATACATTTTTTCTTTGAAATGATTGCCTGATTATATATATAGTTTTCTATCCCTTAGAGTAATGTGTATATAGTATGCATTGTTTATAGAATTCATGTTTTAGCTATGTAAGTAAAAGTGAAATGTTAATAAATCGCATATATTACATATTTACATGTTTGAATTGAATAAGTACAGTTTCAGGGAAGCCGTTTGGTTGGATTTGATTGCGCAAAATGACAAAATAATAAGCCGCTTGCTTAAAAATGCTAAATAGAGGTACGCCTACGCAATAAAAGTTAGGAAATATGAACTATTGTTTGTTTTTTGTTTTTCCGACCATGTGGATCGATGTATATATATTTATATCTCTTGTCAAATTGCAAAAGCTCCTCCATACAAAGAAGACTCTGTCAAAAAATTTCGAAAATTTTGGGAGTTAGAATTTTTTTGAAAATCTTTGAAAAAAATTGTTAGCGACAAAACGATTTCAAATTGGAATTGGAATAAGAGATTTTGGAAATGGAATTGAAACATATTGTTTAGTTCGAACTAAAGGATTAGAAAGTGAATATGGGATTTTCACTAAGTGTGTTTTAATAAGTTAGTGGGTTTGGGACAATCTTCTGCCTTAGTAATTTCAGGGACGAAATTCTTTTAAGGGGGAGGAATGTGACGACCCGGAATTTTGGACAATTGAAATTGAAATATTTAATTAATTTTAAATATTTAACAGTTAGCTTCTAACTTGAATTTCAAATATCGCTATTTATTTAATAATTTGAATATTTTAAATATTGAATTTAATGATTGGATTGGGGAAAATGTTGATTCTAAGCTTGTTAAAATATTTCAAAGGCTTATAAATTTATATTGATGATAATGGAAATAATAGAAGTTTTAAATTTGAATTTGGGAATGTTTTGTTCAGTTTTAAAACTATATAGTTTAAATTGATATTTAAAAATAGCCTTTCGAGGCACAGTCTCAGAATTTGACAAAACCAGTTCCATTAGATCCGCAATAGTGTATTATTATCGAATTTCAAATTTCGTTGTGATTGGACTTGTTATGTGAGCATACGACGATACATAAACGCGCTAGAATTTATATCGAAAATTTAATATTTTAACTAGATCCAAAAAGCTATCTTCTCCATACGATCGAATTTGGACTCGGAACCTTTTCCATTGCGTCCGAAATAGGCATATAACATTATAAACGCCTAGGGGCACGCCTTGATAGGAGATCGAGATTGTGAGTTATGGAATTTAACGATTTGAATTTGAATTTAAATTAAGTATATATATATATATATATATATATTCATACAATAGACAAAGTTAACACGTGTCCTTAGCCTTTTCAAGTTTACATACAGGTGTTTTCCCTTTCCTGATTCAAAGGGGCACGTACCAGTTTCTTTTAAAGATAAGATAAAAAAAAGAACTCTCTCGTTCTAGTTGAACGAAATGTTAATGGTCGAATGAGGGAAGCAAAATCGAACGCACTCATCCCTCGTCTTCTTCTCCGTTAATCAAAAATTTCTATTGCCAGTTTTTCTTTCCTTCTACCTCAATTCGACATCGGCAGCCTTCCTCAAACTCGAGATCGAATGGAATCGTCAATGGATCGATGCTCGAATGGGAAAATCACGAGTTTGGATCTGGGAGGCTCGTACGCGAATATCAGAGGAAACGAATTCGAGATTGGGCAAGTTTGGTGGGCGAGATGTAGTCAGTGACGCGCAGGAGGTTGTCGGGTCAAGGCGGCATTTTGGTAGCCTTGAGTGAAGCCGTGGTGATCGTAACTACGATAGGTGATGGCTAGAAGTCGCGGCTAGTTCGTCGTGAGCCTCATATCGTGCGAAGCTCGCCGATTTCATCTCGATTCGTTTTGAGGTAGTTTTTATTTTCTAAATCTTTAAGTTTAAATGCTTGCTTACGTCTATATTTGTAATCTAATAATGATTATTATTAATCCCACTTACCTGAAAGTTTATAGTGATGTCAGGTGTTACTAAAATAAAAAAAATGTTATAGTAAAGAAGAATTTTGATTTAATTTATAAATATGTATTTAGGGCGATTTATTTACTTAATAAGCTTACTTAATTTACTTAGCTATAAAAGATTTTAAGAGGAAAATATTGGTTTAAATGAAAATTTTAGGTAAATTAATTAATTAAGTGGAAAGTGATTTTTGGATTACTTCGAATATTTATAAATCGTATAATTGATTTTTCAAGGTCAAAAATCGAGAAAACAAGCTGATTCGGATTGGATTGCAAATAGAATCAACGGTGAGTTAATCTCACTCTTATGGATTATTATAGTTAAATTTAAATTATTGGTTGCTTTGTTTGGATGATGATTGTTATTATTTAAAATTAAATAGACCCTATACGCCGCATAATAGCGTATGATATTATATATAAACCCATATACCGCGATATTCCACCTTGAAGTGGAATTGGTATTATATATATATATATATATTTGGAGTGAATTGATTTCCCGCATTATATAGCGGACGAGATCCTATGCGCCGCATAATAGCGGAGGATATTATATTAATCTCATATACCGCGATATTCCACCCTGAAGTGGAATTGGTATTTTATATTGTGCTAACATCTGTGGATGTAGGGAAACAGGTTGGAGGGATGCAACTGGATTCCTCAAAATTATTTAGATTATTTAATATTCTGTGTTATGAATGTTTGTTATTCCGTGATGAATTATATTGACAATTGAGATTTTGAATGCTATGGGTTGCTTGAATATATTTCGGTACACTAAGTTAATAAAGTATATAGAATTGGAATTTGAAAAGAAAATAAAAGAGTGAATTTTTAAGTAAATAATTATAGATAATTAGATAAATTAAAGAATGAATTGGGAAAGGAATAAAAGATGATTTTTAAATTCTAATAAATAAAATTCGAAGTATGGGAAAATGAGATTTTTGAATAAATGGGAATAAGTGATTTTAAAAACCCAAGTGATATTATTTAAAGAAATAAAGAATTTATTTTAAAATTCAAAGTTTAAGTTTATTTAAAGGGATAAGGAAGAAATTTTGGGAATCTGAAATTGGTATTTTCAGTTAAAAATATTTTAAATCATAATAAAGAAATAATATCTGAAGTTAATGGATTATGAAATAAATTGAGTAAGTAAAGGAATTTATTTCAAAATGGAGTGATTTGGAAATCAATTTGAAAGTTGATTAAGTGTTTGAAACCGGGATTTTAAAAGGGAATTGAGATTATGAAACTTATAAACTGGGTTTATAAAAGTGAAGAAATATATCAATGGATATTTGGAAGAATAAATTCAAGGTGGGGATTTATTAAAGGAATGGGTAAATTTGTTTAAAAATAAATAGTGATTTATTTTTAAAAGATGGGGAGAGAAGAGTATTTTCCTGGATAGTCAAGTACGTTTTCAAAGAAAATTTTTAAGTATAAGTTCAAAGTTATAAGTTGTTTTAAAAGCATGTTTTAGAAATTTTATTATTTTTAAAATGTTTAAATTTCAAGATAAGTATTTTTCAAAGTTATTTTAGTAGTAATTAGTTAAAGATGACCTGGTGTTATGTTTTAAAAAGAGAAAAATTTAGTTTTATACTTTATAAAGTAGCTTTATTTTAAAAATTCCTAAAGTATATATATATATATCTAATAAAGTACTAAAGTGGTTTTGAAATTTAAATGTTAAAAGTATATTTTATAATATAGTGGTTTAAAGTATTTTAAAATCTAAAATGTTTGTACTTGGTGATTTCAGTGGAAATAGAAAATATTTGGAAAATTTATTCCGTGAAAAAATAGTGGTTTGAAAACCGTTTTCAAAAGGGTTGAAAAGTGGAAATATATCTTGTGAAGTTATTTTGAGAATAATAAATAATTTGGAAAATTATTTATGTTTGATGGTTGTTTGTGAATGTTAATAGATAGTTAAATAACCGACTATCAATATTGGACAATGCGCTGATCGTTTCGAAGAGATCGGGATCGGGATTTATTTCTCGAAAACCACATCGATTCGGTTTGAACGTTTTTGTGTGGAAAACAAGAGTTTGGAATCGAAGATGGAGCAATGAAGAGCAAGGGCTAGTCGCTACTAATCCTGAGGGTGATTCCAAAATGGATGTAGTAGGAGTAGTGCCTTCGGTTCCGTTCGAACCTGGGACAAACTTTCATGGATGAATGGTTTTTGAACATCGTCAGGTGGATGATGAGCATTCTAAGTGATATGTTCTAAAAAGGTAATGCTTTGCCTCGAGCCTCATCAACCGAGAATGACTGAAAATCAAGGGATATGCAGCAAGTAAGTGGGTTGCACCCATTAGGGTGATGTCATCCCTATCCAGATGTCTCTTTTTATTCGGCTTAGTGGTATGGTTGCTGATCCCAACCATGGGGCGATCTTACTTGGAATTATCAGTAAGGGGTAGTTCCGGCCTTGTGTTTCAGGGGATTGGGCGTAATGCTCGGTACTGTGATCTAGGCCACGTACTATGACAGGTGGGACCCCAGTGCCTAGTCATTCGTTGGAAATCCATTCTCCCTACGAGTCTTTACGGTTTTGTTTGTATGCCTATTATGCTGGAATTTAATAAATGTAACAATTTCAGCTATTTTAATAAGTATTTGTAAATAGACACTATTATAATATCAGAGGATTTTTATAAAAAGTGTTTTGTCTATCGTAAGGTAAAAACCCGACATGTTTATTTGTGGCGTGGTCTTACGAGATGCTTTTGTTTTCAAAGGATTTTGAAACTTTAATAATCAATTTGAGTGTGATTTTCTCACGCTGGTATTCCAGACTGACTCGGGTGTTATTTAACTATAATGCTCGGGTCAGACCAAGTATTATAAATTACAGGAAAGAACGCTGTGGAGCTCAGGAGACGAGCTAGATGGCGAGATGTACTTCCGTACTTGATATTTATTCCGCTGTGTTGTTTACTGCATAGTCAGTTTGTGAGAACAGGTTATGATTGCTGTCCTATTGTGTTTTGTGTGGTTGTTGTACTCTGATGATGTATGTATAAACAGATATATTTTCTTTTGAGTAAAGATTTGTATTTATATATTATATTTTATTCCGCTGCGATGGATAGATTCTGTTATTGTTTTTCCTCTTCTTCTACCTCCTTCTTCTTTAACCCTAATGGTTCGGTTTTCCAGCATTCGATTGTATGACATTTTATACAGTGGACGTATTGATGTCGATTTTCGGGTGTCGAAAAATTGGGTCGTTACATTGATAAAGATTTGGATTTGAAATGATATTTTATTTTGAAGTATAAAATATTATTTTTTAAGTTATAACCACGGGTTATAATAACGATTGGTTGGCAAAGAGACCGAGATCGGATATGGGCATACTCACTGTCGATACCAAAAATCACTTTGACAGCTGTGTACGCGGTGGAGATTCCAGAATGAAGTAGGATGGTGGCGACGTTCTTAAGTTATATTACGTGGACCCTACTCCCATGAGTTGGCATAAGGTGGCAAAAATAGGAGCGATCTCGGGCCAAGTGAGGTCATTCCTTCGATCGGATGCATTTCTTCGATACCATTCTATTACTTTATGATTGTTTTGGTGGCCACCCTCCGATTGAGAATGTGTTCCAAGGTAGGCGTAATGGTGCTACGTTACCACAAACCCGTGTGCGTAATTGGTATATCTACCCTGACATTGCCTTGTGTGTCGTGTCACCTACCATAACGAGCTTTACTACGAGTTTCTATTTGTGTCGTACCTATGGAGTATCTTCTAGTAGTCTCCCGATCAGGGATATGCAGGTAGTGTATAGACTATTGGCATTATTTTGTGTTAAGGGCTATATGGGTAACCCCTTAATGCTATTAAAAAGTATGTTTATTTTACTGTTAGACATTATTATAATAGCGTATATCACTACATAGTAAATAGTTTAACGGATCCTTAGAGGATGGGTGGTCCCAAGCATCCTTTAAGTTACTTGTGCTTTTACTACAGTTCACTTGAGTTGGTTTACATTGTATAAGTATGTATGTCCTGACTCGAGTATTTGCGTTTTATTTACGCTCGGGTCGGCCTGAGTATTCACCGATTTGGATTTCCACTTTCTGGAGATTGGAATCGCTGGAGATTATCTGCTTGTTTAGCTTTACTTATTTCAGTTTTGTTGTTTTATTTCAGCTCTTGTTTTATTGGACTTCTATGTATTTTAGATTTATGTTGTATCTGTTTTCAGACTGATATTATGTATTTATTTTAAGACTTTGTGATAGTAGCTTCATGAACTCCTATGGTATTTATTTTCCGCTGCGAGTTATTCTGATGTTTCTGTGTCTATGATTCTGTGATTGATTTTATTTGGTCCAAATTTTTTTACAGTTCGGTATTTTGTACTATTCAAGTCCGACATGTGTGTCTGCCTATGCAGTTGGAGGGTGCAGCATGATAAGGGTTCTCGCATTTGGTTTGGGTAGCGAGCGGATGACTCTTACTCCTACATGTCCCGCGGGGTTGGTGTAGTCGAGAGGCTGGCCATAAAGGCAGAACTTAGGTACAGTTGTATACTACGGTGGGGGTTACCCCACTGGCACTGCCCGTTACAGTTGGTATTAGAGCTTTGGTTCTTAGGCAAACCTTAGGCTGTGGAGAAAAAAAAACTCATTAGAGATAGAATAGAAATACCCTAGAATGAGTGAGATCAACTTCAGAATCAATTCTTTGTGAGAGAACGTATTTTCAAAGTATAAAATGATTTTAAAATGATTTTTCAAAGGATTTTTCAAAAGATATTTTGATATAAAATTTTCTTGTTTTAAAAACAATTTTTTCTAAACTTCTTTCCCTTCGTATCTACCTTGTTAGAAATTTCTTTAATTAGGATATTCATCCAAGTTAACTTATCTAGTCTTGTCTTATCTTATCTTGTATTATCTTATCCATGTCTTATCTTAACTTTGTCCTAATATTCATTCTTGAATTCCTGGATGAGTCGTAGAAACGCTAGAGGTTAGGGTCGTGGTGCTGCCGCAATTCCAGCTCTAGCTCCTGTTCCACCCATTTGTTTCACCACTCTTTGCAAAGAATACACTTAGCTTGGAGGTACCAAGTTCACTGGTTCTGAGTCTATCATTGAGGCTCAACAATGGCTAAGGAGTATTGAGAGGATATTTACTGGTCTTGAGATTACTGATGCCCAGAAGTGTCAGTTAGCCGCATGGCAGTTGCAGGAGGCTGCCCAAGATTGGTGGGAGTCCGTTACCGCTAACACAGTCGAGGCTGATCTTACTTGGAAACAGTTCAGGTATCTTCTTGTGTTCTTTGAATCTTGTTTTCCCATCTTTTTCGTGCCTTTTCTAAGCTTATATATCATTCTTTTCAGTGATGCTTTCATTGCTAAGTGGATGCCCGAAGCCGGGATATCCTAGCTTTATAGGGAGTTCATGGACCTCAAGCAGAAAAGCATGTCTTTTTCAGAGTATGAGAGGAAGTTTAACGAACTTTCTAAGTTCGGACCTGGCCTGATAGACACTCCTCCCAAGAAGAATGAAAAGTTTATTGTTGGTGCTCGTCTTGAGTACTATGACCATCTTATTGCCCATGTTCACGACCCTTTCACTGGACTTATGGATATGGCTATTGGTTATGAGAACCCTACTTCTAAGGGTCCTGCTTCTATTGGTGCTCCTTCATCTCAGTCTTCCTCTGCAAATTCCAAGAAGAGAAATCTTACTTTTCTACAACAGAAGAAGAATTAGCTCAAGAATCCGGGTTTGGGATCTTCATCATCAGCTCATTCTCAGAGGCAGCCGGTTGATCTTTCTACCATCACCTTCTTCAAGTGTGATCAGAAGGGACACTATGCTAATAGTTGTCCTACTCTTGTTGGTGCTGCGGTTCCTCCTCCAGCTTAGTCAGCTAGACGTGATCTTTGCCACATCTGTCTTCAGCCTGGCCATCTCAGTAAGGATTGCCCTACCCAGCAAAAGGGTATGCCCTCCGGTATATTTGTTGTCACCTCTGCATCTTCTCCAGCACCTGCTCCTACTCTTGATGACCAAGGTACTCTTTGGGGAACTTTTCTTCATTTCAGCATCCTGTTCGAGTTCTATTTGATATAGGAGTGTCCCACAGTTTTATATCTGTTGATTTGTGTGATAAGTTCGAACATCTCCTTTCTCCTGAGTATGTTTCTGAACCCTTGTGTGTTTCAATTCCAATTGGGGGTCCTGTAAACCTTAATAGGATTTCTAAGCAAGTGAAGCTTCTTTATTCTGATCATCCCCTTAGTGGAGATTTCCGTATTTTGGGCTTTGATGCTTTTGAGTTATTGCTTGGAAGTGATTGGCTAGGGAGGCATGATGCCCATATCTCTTGTAAAGCTCGATCTGTTTATCTTGTTGACGATCAGGGTAATTCCTTGATTGTTCGGTGTCGCATGCCTCATGATTTTGCTGGAAGTTTTATTTGTTCTCTGGATTCTTCTCCTGGTGATCTTCATTCGACCCGTGTGGTCAGACTCTTTCCCGATGTATTTGGTGAAGTCACTTCTTTACCTCCTAAGCGGGAATTGATTTTCGGATTGATCTTATTCCTAGAGCTCGACCTGTTGTTTTTCCTCCTAGAAGAATGGCATCTCGTGAGAAGGTTGAGTTGGGAAAGTAGAGATTGAGGACTTGTCCTCCAAAGGGTTGATCGGACGTAGCCATTCTGAATGGGGAGCAACAGTGGTCTTTGTCACTAAATCCGATGGTTCTTTGGGGATCTGTGTTGATTATAGGGAGCTGAACAAGCTCACTATGAAAAAAAGATATCCGATGCCTCGCATCAATGATATGTTTGATCAGCTTTATGGTGCTACTGTTTTCTTTCAGCTTCATCTTGCCATAGGTTTCCATCAGCTCAGGGTTGCTGAGGAAAGTATTCCCAAGACTACTTTCTGTACTGAGAATGGGTTTTATGAATGGTTAGTCATGCCTTTTGGTTTGACTAATGCTCCAGCTTTCTTTGTTGATTTGATGAATCATGATTTTCGTGATGTGCTTAATAAATTTGTTCTAGTCTTTGTTGATGATATCCTTGTCTTCTCTAAGTCCAAGACAGAGCATGAGTCGCATTTGAAATATGTTCTAGAGACTCTCAGAAATCATCAATTGAAGGCCAAATTTTCCAAATGCCATTTTTGGAAGGATGAAGTCCGATTCCTCGGGCATATTATTTCTCGTAATGGAGTTTCTATTGATCCAGTCAAGATCGATGCGATCAATGTAAGTCTTTCTTTCCTTCTCTTTTCCTTTATCAGTTTAATTATTCTATCTTTTCTATTGTCTTATTTTTCCCTATTCTGTTACAGGATTGGGAAATTCCTAAGACTCCTTTTGAGATTCGTAGTTTTCTGGGCCTTGTCGGTTACTACCGGAGATTCATTGAGAACTTTGCTCGGATTTCTGCGTCTCTCACTGCTTTGACTCGTAAGAATGCAGAGTTTATCTAGGATAAGAAGTGTGAAGCTACAGTTGCTGAGTTAAAGAGCAAGCTAACTTCTGCACCAGTTCTTACCATTCCGAATGGAAGTGAGGGATTGACGGTTTACACTGATGCTAGTCGTGAGGGATTGGGTGCTGTTCTCATGCAGGATAGTAGGGCCATTGCCTATGCCAACCGTCAGTTGTAAACTCATGAGGCTAATTATGCTGCTCATGATTTAGAGTTGCTTGCTGTTGTCTTTGCTCTGAAGCTTTGGAGGCATCATGTGCTAGGAGCCAAGTTTGAGCTTTTCATCGATCATCAGTCTTTGAGATATATCTTCACCCAGAAGGATTTGAATCAGAGGCAAGTTCGTTGGCTTGAGTTTTTGGCTTCTTATGACCTCGATATTAGCTATACTCCCGGTAAAGCTAATGTTGTGGCCGATGCTCTAAGTCGGAAAAAGGCTTTGTTGTAAGCTGGTTGTTTCTTCTTCTCATCCTTTGGATCATATCAAGGCTAAGCAAGATGAGGATAAGGTGCTTAGATTGATGAAGGAGAGTGTTCGAAGTAGAGTTGTGGCCGATGCTCTAAGATAGAGGATTCCCACTTGAATCTATAGTCGCGTCATCGTACTTTTTGGAATTCGTTTATGTTGTTTGATTTGCTAACTCCAGCATAAAAAGGTGAGTTATCACACCTGACATTTATACAACTGTGAAGTGATAGCAAGTGAAAGTGTAGAATTATTATATTATGATATACCTGCCTGTGATTATAAATTATATGATGTTAAACCTATTTATAAACCTGTCATATCATCTGATACTGCTATATGTTGTTATGCTGTTTATTTTATTCTATTCTCATACTGCAAGTTCCCTATAGATTAGAATCACTATGAGATGAAATGATACATACCCGAACAAACTTTAAAATAGGGAAAAATCGTTATGGGTTGAAATGATTGGCCTGAATGGTTTTTATTTATTTTATTTAACTTGGGATTGTGGGTTTGAAATGATAGAACCCGAATTTTCTTTATAAACTTTGGATTGAAATGATACATATCCGTATCGCTTGACCTAGGTTAGAAAACTATATACAGGCCCGTGGTTATTTTATAAAGTTTTCTAAAATTTATAAGTATTTTTAAAAATGAAAATTTATGAAAATTTGATTTAAATTGAATTTTATAATGTTTAAATAAAGAAATTATGATTTATCTAATGTTAAAAATGTTGAATAAATAAATGGTTGAATTGAAATTTGAAATATAACTTAAGTTGGAAATTTGGGATTTTGGCTTAAAATGACATTTAAGTTATATAAATAAAAATGGAAATCAAATTATATTAGGAAAATGGAAATAAAAATTTAAGTGTTAAGTTTATTTGTTAAAATGGAAGAATATAAAATTTTACACTTAAATTTATTAAGTGAATTTATTGAAAATTTGAGTATATTTATAAGAAATTTACTTTATAAAAATCATAAGTTAAAAGGTATTTTAATAAACATCATTGAATGTTAAAATATGATTTTTATAATGTTTAAAGGGTTGAAATCAAAGTTTATTTGTTGTTGGAAATACATTGAAAATCTGGAAATTAAATAACAGCACTTCAGAAATGCTATCGTTTCTGAAGTTAACTTAAAATCTGAAGTAAATGATATTACAACACTTTGTAAGTACTGTAGTTGATACAAATGAACTAAGGCTAAATTTTAAATAAGGCATATTACAGCACTTGGTAAGTGCTGTGGTAGCTGAATGAACACTAAAATCTGAAACTAAATAAAGGGCTACAATAGCACTTGATAAGTGTTGCAGTAGGCTGAAATGAACTATTTTCAAATATAATTGAATACTGCAGCAGTTTTGTTTAAATGTTGTCCTTTCTGAATAAACTGTTCAAATGAACTGAACTATGCAGTAGTTTATTTAAATGCTTTCTTTGCTGAAATGAATTGTTTTCAAGTATAACTTACAACTGCTTTTTCCTAAATGCTGTGAAAGGCTGAAATTTTCAATGTTTTTGGTTTTTAACTAAATAAATGAGCTCAGAATTGTCTAAACTTTTGAAAATTGAATACTTGACTTGAAAGTATAATAACTTCACTTTTAAATGGTTTAAATGAATTATTTTGATTGGAATATAAACCATTTAAATGGTGATTTGGAATGATAATAAATAAATGATATCTTTGAATTTAAAAAGGTATTCAAATTTAATATTTGGATTTGAATTCAAATAATGATTTGAAATGAAATTTTGAAAAGATATGATATTTTGATATATTGAAATAGTTTGGAAATGATTTTATCTTTATTTTGATAAAGACTTGGATTTGGATGATATTTTATTTTGAAGTATAATATATTATTTTTAAAGTTATAACCACTGGTTATAACAATTGGTTGGCAAAGAGAACGGGATCAGATATGGGCATACTCTCTGTGGATACCGAAAACCACTTTAACAACTGTGTACGCGGTGGAGATTCCAGAATGAAGTAGGATGGTGGTGACGTTCTTGAGGTATATTATGTGGATCCAACTTCCGTGAGTTGGCATAAGGTGGCAAAAATAGGAGAGATCTCGGGCCAAGTGAGGTCATTCCATCGATCAGACGCATTTCTACGATACCATTCTATTACTTTGTGATTGTTTTGGTGGCCACCCTCCGATTTGGGAATGTGTTCCGAGGTGGGCGTAGTGGCTGCTATGTTACCACCAGCCCGTCTGCGTAATTGGTATATCTACCCTGGCATTGCCTTCTGTGCCATGTCACCTACCATAGCGAGCTTTACTACGAGTTTCTATTTGTGTCGTACCTATGGAGTATCTTCTCGTAGTCTCCTGATCAAGAGATATGCAGGTATTGTGTAGACTATTGGCATTATTTTTTGTTAAAGACTATATGGATAACCCCTTAACGCTATTAAAAAGTATATTTATTTTACTGTTAGACATTATTATAATAGCGTATATTACTACATATATAGTTAGTTTAACGGATCCTTAGAGGATGGACGGTCCCTAGCATCCTTTGAGTTACTTGTGCTTTTACTACAGTTCACTTGAGTTGGTTTACATTGTATAAGTATGTATGTCCCGACTCGAGTGTTTGTGTTTTATTTATGCTCGGGTCAGCCTGAGTATTTACAAATTTGGATTTCCACTTTCTAGAGATTGGAATCGCTGGAGATTAGCTGCTTGTCTAGCTTTACTTATTTCAGTTCTATTGTTCTATTTCAGCTCTTGTATTATTGGACTTCCATGTATTTGGGATTTGATGTTGTATCTGTTTTCAGACTAATATTATGTATTTATTTTTGGGACTTTGTGATAGTAGCTTCATGAACTACTATGGTATTTATTTTCTGCTGCGAGTTATTCTAATGTTTCTTTGTCTGTGATTCTGTGATTGATTTTATTTGCTCCAAATTTTTTTACAATTCGGTATTTTGTACTATTCAAGTCTGACATGTGCAGATGCGAATGGTTGAAATACCGGGTCGTTACAACAACCAGATGTTGATGGTCATAATGGTTCAAGATAGAGGATTCTACAGAAGTTGAAGTTTTATCATGTTTCAAGGACTAGAAGTACAATGTTATGTTGTGTGCATCTAGGATGTATATCTCATGAATTTAACTCAAAAGTGAAAAATGATTAAATGTGTTTTCTGAAACTAAATGCAAATTTAGGAGGTTTCTATGTACTCTATTTCCGCATAAACTTATTAACTTATTCATTGTATAAACATGTTATTTCTTGTAGTGGCAAAGAATCGATTAGGTTATGAATTTTAGAACAATGGTCCAGTTTGTTTTTGTGATGAAAATAAATGATTACTTCTTTTGATCCTCAATGCATGATAGTTGATATGTTTATATACTCATGTTCTTTTCTAACATGAGGTCCATTAGTCACATTGTTACTCATCACACATGTACTTTACAATTTTGAAGTTTTCCATAAAAGGATAAACTATAACTTAGCCGTTGGATTATTCAGGTGCTTTGAGGGGTGAAATTCTGACAAAGTGCTGACATTTGCTATACATGATTGTGACTATGGAAGAAAAACCCAAGGTTTCTATTTCCACCAATTTAAAATTTTAAAATTTTTGTTGTGAAAATTCCATTTTAATTCATTATAAGTTTTTTTTACCTTTTTCGGTATGTTTTTCTATATAAATATATTAATATAACTTATAAATAAAATGCACAATGTGTTTAGATGAATTTGAGCATGTAATTTTGGATACAGTTAAATTTGGATTGATCGAATTGGATAAAGATATGATTTTCACTTGATTTTGATATTTATATGATAAAATATTATTACATAAGATTCTAATCCATTAATGTTTCTACTAATTTTTCTCCGATAATAATATTATTTTTCTCCTTATTACTCAAACTTGAGTTTTGTTCGAATTCTATTTCACTCCCTATAAAAATTTGGATAGAATCACTATAATTTTGGTGAATATAAATGATAGCTCTCTTATTAAGTTGTAAACAGGCAAGTAGGGAGAAACACATACCTCCATGTTTCAAGCCACTATATTCATATTTGCAATCTAGAGTACCACCAATCTTAATTTGCACATTATATAGTCTGTAGGCGGCAAATTCAACGCAGTATCTGATTGTTTACCACTTATGGTTTAATTAAGATTCATTTGCGGAAGGCTCCACTAATTTAATGGATTTCAATTTAACTTACCAAAAATTAACAATTGGGTAGAAATTATCATTTTTAGCATTCGTATATTCGTTTGATTGAAGATCCTTTTCAAATTTTCATCCATCCAGTATCTCAATATTTGAAACGAACATTTTGACACTATTTCATCATTTAATTTCAAGGCAAGTTTGTAAGAATATTTTTACCAAAATTCAGAATAAAATAACAACCACAAACATCAATCAAATTGCTTCCATACATTAATATGACATGAAACTGGATGCGTAACATGGGTTCGCACTAGTTTATATTGTATAAGTTTTATTTTATATAACTTTCATATTTTATTTAACTTATATAAAATTTTATGTAAAACAATACATTAATTAAATCATATTTGCTTAATTTAATTAATTAACACTTTAATCAATTATTATATTATTCAATTAAAACATATTATATTGAATATATACTATAACTTTTATAGTAAAACACATATATCTTTTATATATATGTGTGTGTGTATATGTGTATTTTAATTTATTAATTAACTTTTATTTAATTTGTTTAATTAAATATTTTTATTTAAATTTTATTAATTTCAAAAATTATTTGGCACAGATATGTATACTCATATTATCTTAAACAATTCAGGAAAACATAACATACATCATTATATATAATATACAAATATATATATTTAATTTGAGAAAATTTGTTCACACGTTTATATTTTTATTTGTAGGAATAAAGTGCAAATATGAAGAGATATCATGGATGTATGCATGCACATATGTTGAAGGAAAATGGACAGTGGAAATAAATGAATTCATGCAACATAGAGGAGCCCACATACTCACTATCATATGGTCCATAATTAAAAGGACATGCACATGTTAATGGAGGCTTAAAAGCATGTTAGTGGGATTAATTATTTCCCTAATGATTACTTGGAGATTACACTTTCTCAAGGGCATTTCAGGTAGTCCCCTAAAATTTGAATTAGAGTTTTAAGCATGTATAAATAACCCTTATGTTTCATGTAATCATCTTCTTCTTTTTGTGCAATATTGTAGCCACAAATCAAAGTTAAAAAAAAATTTCTTTTATGGCTTCTTAGCCTTGTTTTTACTTTCATGCAATTTTTGTTTATGCTTTCTTTTCATGCTCTCTCTTACTTAGTTTATGCTTCTCTTGTATAATGTTTTTTTTGTTGAAATGGTACTTTGTATAGAACATGTCACTGGGATAACCTGTCACATGTCAATAAATGTTCGACTCACATTACGCAAGTTTCAAACTTGTGACCTCTTGCAGCAAAGCCGAATCACTTAACCACTTGGACCATGGTGCTTGTCATTCATTTAATGTTAGTAGCACATATATAATTCTTGTAATTAGTTTAGTTTTATTTCATACAAATACTTAGCTCTCTTTTCTTGTAATTAGCTCTCATTTTCCTTTCATTTTATTTGAAATCATTTATATTAACGTGTTTTCAAATATGAGTAGCTAAATTAGGGGTAATGAAGCTCTTGTGAAACATATTAAATTAACATAATGATTTCATTTGTGATCTCTTATATGTTCTTAATGGAAAATATGAATGATGGTGGTTAATGTTTCCTTTTTATTGAATTTTGATAGTCTATGTTGACATCTCAAATAGGCCATCCGTAACTCTATTTAAAACATAAACTATTTGATCATTTGCCTAAGTGATTTTGAAAATGAAAGTTAAACTATAATCAAAATTTGATGGTCTATGTTACTAATTAATAGTAAATAGATCATACTTAAAATATTTATTTTTTATTTTCATGTCATTTTCATGAATGTTGATAAGTGGATTTGAATGGTGTGTTAGAGTTTGATGATTTAAGTTGTTCTAATTAATAGCATAATAAATCAAACTTATAATAAGCACATCTGTCATTTCTACTTAATATTTTAGTGATAGATTTCAAGTGAATTTTGTGTTGATTTATATGAATGATTGGAAGTGGATTTGCCTCTAAATTGCTCCCGATCATCATAGTTTTATTCACTTTTACTCTAGTTTAATTTTTACAATTTTTCTTAGTTTAAAACCACTTCAAAACTTTGGGCTAATTTAATTGAGTAATATTGAAATTTAATATTTTTTTCCTTGGGGATCGATCCATACTCGCATATGTACTACAATTGTATGTCGTGCGCTTGTAGTTTTATTACGATGATATTTTTAACGACGATTTTCTAATCATTAAAAATTTCCATCGTTATCAACAATATTATATAACATATGTATCATATAAAAATATATGGGTACATATACATGCATGTGTAAGATAATAGGGTATACGTGGTTTAACTTGCCCGAATATAGATGTTTGGATTTACACTACAATGGAAATGTTAGCCTTTATCTATACATAAGTGTTGTCAATTTATATATATAAATATATATATACACATATATATATAGGGATCGGCTATATGAACACAAAATTAAACACAAAATGGTGACACAAAAAATCCGGACAATTGGATTTTTTGTCTTATTGGAAATGTGGAATTCATGGGGCAATCCAATGGTGGAGATTTTTTCTTTTACCAATTGTGTCTATTTTTTATGTCTAAATAAACTTTCCCATATATATATATATATGTTTATTTATATATATATATATAAAGTGTGTATGTATATATACAATATCATATGCTATAAATATTAGTTGTAAAGTGTAAAATACTGTAAAAAATAGTACATATATGTATGTATACATTAAATAAAGATTATTTAATGTAATAAAATTAATTGTACATATTTACAAATGTTTAAAACAACTTTAAATTTATTGTAATAAATTAATTATAGTATTTATATATTTATACATATATATATACTTGTGAGAAATACGGATTACAGATCTTAAGGCTGAAATAACACTAGAGTGGGGGTGAATAGTGTTATTTGGATTTTCTAAATCTTTTTGAAACTTATGTAATTCAGTCACCAACAAATGCAATTCACAGATACATATATAATCACAGAATCAGACACAGATGCAAATACTAAATAAAAGCCGTAAAGGAAAGAACACGCTTGGATTTTATACTGGTTCGGAGTTACCTTACATCCAGTCCTGTACAAATGTACGGATTTCTTTCCAAACTAATCTCCAAAATTACATCCTCGGTTTCAAGGCTATAAGGTACACCCTCCTATATTCGAGTTCAGGGCGACTCTCTTGATTTAACCAAGCTACAAGATCACCTAATTGATTTCCAAGGCTACAATCACACCCAATTGGTTTCAAGACTCAACCGCACCTTTTACTTAACAGTTTGATTTACAAATGATCCTATAACTCTGAATAGCATTGAGATCTTATGGAGAGAGTTGCAGAGAATCAAACAAGAGATAACCAAGTTTGATTAACTTGGTATTTCGGCAGAGTATAGTTTGGGATTCTTTAGAATAAATGTGGAAGACGAAGAGGAAATAAAACAAGTGAAATCTTATTAAAAATTCATTGAGAACTACTGGTATTTATAGGAGATCAACAGCCATATCTATTCGTGAAAGGATACGACGAATAGACACTTCTTTTGAAATTTTGAACTTAACGGCACCATGTTGGCATGGAGGGTTGAGGGATGTCAACGTGCTCTAGGCAAATTTTGATGTTTTGATTTTCTTATTAAAATTGGTTTCTATAATTTTTCAAAACTTATAAACTTTGTAAATATATTTGAATATAGTTTAAACATATAAAAGAGTTTAGAAAGTAATTTTTAATATATATAATCTTAATCTATAAAGTGATTTAAAATCTAAGTATATAAATATTTTAAAGCTAAATATTAAAACAAGAGATAGTTTAAAATCAAGGACAATTTTGAAATCAAATATTAAAAAAATAAAGATAATTTAGAGGCTAAAATATTTCAAACAAGAGAGATGTCTTTTTGAAAAGAAGGTTTTGAAAACATTTAAAATAAGAGATATATTTTTGAAAAGTATTTTCATAAAATTAGTGGATATCAAAATAGGACCACTATATGTTCCACTAGATATTGTCGTGGGTTCCATCCCACTAGGGTTCCATCTCTTTAACAGGCTCGAAGTGGATTCCATTACACGAATAAATTTCGAATAAAGATGTAAGTGCTTTCAAATAGTTTTAACATAAATCTAGACTCAATACTTATCTTGTATTCTTGAAATCTTAAACTCTTGGTATCTTGATACTCATGAGTCTTCAATCTTGAATCTCTATACTTTACAGTCTTCATTCTTGGTACCTGCATGGTTATATCCTACATATATATATATATCTAAACTATAATATTAGTATTTATATTTTATAACAAGTCCTAAGGTTGTTGTCATCAAAACCATCATCTCAAGGACTAACAATCTCCCCTTTTTGATGATGACAGCCTATGTTTATAAAATATACTTCACCATCACAATAACTCCCCCTAAAACAAATACTTCCCCTTAATCTAAGTCTAACTACTCTAACCACTCTATTTTATATTTCTCCCCCTTTGTCATCAACAAAGACTAATCCTAAATATATATAAAACTCCCCGTTAAACTAATACTAGAACAATATATAGTAAATGGAATGTGAAAGACATTAACATAATTATATTATAATTATTCAATACATAAATATGTATAAGTATATATCAGAAAATCCAATCAACACACTCATCAAATCCAATCATATCAAATAATTCAAACACATCAATCCTGTCAAACAAGTCAATCAAAACATACCAAACAAATCAAAAACTAAATATCCTATACTATACGACAATAATACAAACTCTCTCTAAATAAAATATACTTGTTATGTGTACATGTATGCAATTGTAGTTTGTAATGTAGTATGAAATGTATGACATATGCAATGAAATGTGATATGAAATAGGATGCATAATGATATGTAATATGAAATAAAATGATATTGAAGTAAAAATATGCAGAATGATATGATGATATATAGACTATGGTAAAAAATATTCAGAGTATGAGATAAACATGAGTTTAGTAATAAAGACATGACAAATATGATAGTTTATACCCAATATATACTATGATTCATATAATGTTATACAATCCACTCAAACCAAATCAATTCTAATCAAAGAAAACTAAATCAAATCACACAATTCAAAAACAAGTAATTCAAACCATAAAAATATCAAATATTTATAGGAAATTCAACCCATCCTTCTTCTCAAAGATAGGATCCTTTTTAATATCTTCCTAATCTTCATTATCTTGAATCAAAGTTCGTACAGGATTTGCATCGAGATCATCTTTGTTTAGGACAGAAATCATCCAACGGAGGGCATCGAAATGCTTCTCTTATTCTTTTATCGTCTCCATTTGACTTAGTTAGAAGTGCCTTTGATTGCGGAGAATAAAAGTAAGTATATTCTTGAATGAATTGAGAGTTTCTTCAAGATTATCACTTAGAGTTCGAGAATAGGAAACCATTTTGGATAAGTAGTGAAGAGATGCAAATGGAGATAAGTAGAAATGAAAAGATTACAAATTTCTGGAAGAAATAGGTGTTTAAATAGGCAGAAATTCATTCAAAATGAATAGACACAATTTAGTTATTTTAATTTAAAAAATTAAAAAACAACCAAATCAGACGGTTATATGTTGACATAGGGGGTAGGGGTATGTCGACATGGGTATGTTAATCTATGTATCTTATTTATTTTGCGAATAAGCATATATTTATATAAACTTATATACTATACTATCATTTATTCTATAGACACAATAATGTAAGAAAACATAAGATAGATGATTTTTATAAATATATAAGGTGATACATAAGATACCACATAATATGAAAAAAAAATACAAGCTCACACAAAACAAGCTAATACATCACAACCTAGTTCTTAGAATGTGCTTGAGGATGAGGAGGATGATGATAAGCCAAGTTTTCGACCAACTTTAGCAAAGAATTTGTTCATATTAGTGGACATTTTATCCAATTTCTTACTAACGGATCTTTTGAGAATCCGTTGATTTTCCACTATGATCTTTTGATTTTTGAGGAGTGTTTTGTTGGAAGGATTGTTAGTATTGGTAAGATATTCAATACTTTCCAAGGATGTGTCTTCATTTTCATCTTCAATTTCCATTTCCCGCCCTTCTTCTTCTTCCTTATTTTCTTCCTCCATATCTTCATGTGCCAATCTTTCATCCTTTTCGGCAAGGGATTCATATTATTGAAATGTGAATGGAATTTTCATGAGAGAAACGTTGGCATGATTAAACACTTTTCTTAAAATAAATTCTTCTCTTTTGTAATCAGCACCAAAATAATTAAAAATCCGAGTGAGATAGATTCCATGATATAAAGTATTCTCACCCATTTCCAAATTCTTAGGACAAAGTTCATCCATAATCATTTCCACCCAATTAATGCCATAATGACCAAAAATAGCAAAAACAACTTTACAAACTTTTAAAGTCGGGTTATTGAAATTTCCCGATCTAGGAGTGATAGTATGTTGCAAAAGAAGATTGACAATACGTGCATTCGGACGAAAGTTATGATTTTTAAATTCAAAGTTGTCATCTCCTTCGAAAATGTGATGAAATGTCTCATGATCATGTTCATCAATACTAAAAGTAGAAACATCCATTCCTGAATTCTTACAATTGAGAATGTTATCCAAAATTTCACAATTTAAGATAGTTTTAGTGCCTTTAACACTACTCCAAATTTCAATTTCATTTCCTTCATAAAAACCGCGATTCAAATTCACATAAAACATTTTAACAAGATTTGGGTAACAAACATAATCATTTTCAGAATTGTCAAAAAGACTAAGAATATAGTTCTCTTCAAGAAGAGTATTGATTTCATATGTAGAGAAATCGCTAAAGATAGCAAACTTTCCCGTATGAACTTTTCTGTAATTAGCATAGCTTATATAAGCATTGATTGCTTCCGGATCATTATAAAGATACTCTTTAATGGTTTTAGACAACCTCGTTGTGGATTTAGTGCTTAAAGAAGCATTTTTGAAGAGAGTAGAAAGTTTGAAAGGGTGAAAGATAGTTTGAATTTTAAAATGAAATTGAAAAGTTATGATAAGATAATTGAAATAAATAGATATCCAATAGTCATGTTCTCTGGTCAAGAGGTACCTTTCAAGAACATTGTGTTGAGACTTGGTTTTGATTCATGACACAAAGCTATCATTACGAAATACAGATTTGATTACTGCTACGACAAAAAGAGAATATTTACTACAAGGAGACAAGACTTCAAAATCGGTGTATCAATTATATTATTTTATTTTTGAGTCTTAGGTCAATTTTGTTAAAATCTCTCCTCGTTTACGTATATATTAGCTTATATTTTAATCATCATATTTCCAAATAATTTATATATATATATATAAGCATATAAAGTATACACTATATTATAAAAAGTGTTTAAAGCAAAATATATATATATATATATATATATTATACCTATGTAAACTGTGCAAATTGCATAGATTTTACCAGGTCAGTCGACTGGGGCACAGTCGACTGGCATAGAAAATTCTGTGCAACATGCATAGGTGCACAGATATACAGATATATATTTAAAAAATCATTTGAATATTCAGTCGACTGACCCAGAGGCTCAGTTGACTGAATTTCTACAACAGCTACTTTTTGAAAAGACACGACTATTTGTGAAGAGTTACGAACCTCTACGAAAAGATTTGGACACAACACTTCAATCGAAACTCTTCATCAACAGTCGCTGCTTTCTAACCTCTATAAATACATACTCTAACTTGATTCCAAATTATCGAATTATCACCGAATTTTCTTATCTCTCTAATATAACTCTCTGGAATCTATTGGCTAGTATACTTTCAAATATTCTGCATTAAATTAATATTATACCTTTCCATCCTTCATAAACTTCAAATATATATATATATATTTATACTCGAGTAAAAGATTATAGGAAGGGTGCACTACAAGTGACAAATCTGTGTTATTAGAACACACAGAGTCAAAACAATCTTTTGTATTTGTTGAAGTCCTATTCTGCTGCTCAGGTGTGTGAAGTCCTCTTCGGCGGCTGAGGTGAAATACTGTTCTGCTGCTTAGGTCCCTGTTCGGCTACTCAAGGGATGTATAGACCTGTTCCTTCGAGTTAAGTGAGGGTTCTTGTTTTTGTGAAATTCCAGAAGGAGTCTGGGTCTAGACGTAGGACGGTGCTCCAAACCAGTATAAAAATCTCTAGTGTCATTTTACTATACTGCTTTTATATTTTGCACTATTTACAGTATTACGATCATCACTATACTCTGTATTATCATATATCCATATTACACGAACCATAACACACTTTCATTTGGTATCAGAGCAAGGTCATCATATAACCGTAACATAGTTATCTGATAATCTAATAACTTGGAATTCTATCGATTGTCACAACATCATAGAATAATGGCCAGAAAACGATCTAATCGAAATACAACGAGCAAAATCTTGTCAAAGCCACCAGTGAGGACTACAAAAAGGTACTTTCTGACTTACAAATTTCAGTAAAAGATAATAATGAATTAGTTAGTAATAGCGATAAGATTTCAAAGCTTAATTTTATTATTTTAGAAAATATGAAATCTATAGAACGTGAAAATGAGAAATTGAAAAATGAGAAGTTAGATTTAGAAAACCAACTTGGTGTTTTAAAGAATAATTTTATAACTATTAAAGATTCTCTAGATGAACAAAACACCATATTTGAAAAAGAGAGAGAGAGAGAAAGATTTTCAAAAGAAAATTTTGATTTGAAAAGACAAAATGATTTATTATAATCATCTTTAGATAATTCAGAATCTCAAATCTATTACTTAAAAAGGAAAGGAGAAACCAGGGCATTCATATGTCGCCACGTGTCCTTCATAAACGATTCCCTTTCACTCTCAACTTTTATCCCTCGACTGTTCTTCCCCCCTTCTACTCTATTTCCTGCCCGTCTATTCCAATTTTCAACCCACCCAACCGCCTAACCTTTTCCTCCACATCCGCCCTCTTCTATCCCCAGCGTCTGCACCCCCCTTCCCATCAACGATCCGTAAATCGACACTGCCCGTCCTCTTCACTTCCGTTGGTAAGCCCCGACTTTTCACAACTACCCACACTCGGTTCTCCTACTCCTAGCACCTTCCTCCCTAGCTGCCTGCTTACTTGCCCTCCGCGTCAACCCGGCTAGGATTGCCTGCTGCGTCGTACTACGAGGCGGCCTAACCCATCGCCCCAAAATAGGTCAGTAATTTTTTAAAATTATTTTCTCCATTTTAGGGGTTGCTTTAAATCCGTCATCGAACAAACTCAGATATACCCTTTTTCCCTCCGACCATCAATTTCATTCGAAGACAACTAATCAAATCCAATATGGCGAAAACAATTTCTGTGGGAAAGTGATTTCCTGCATCATCCAGTTATTTTTACACCACTTTCACTTCACTGTCTTTTACTGCACTTTCGTTTACTACATTATCTTTGCCAGATTGGAAATGTCAGTAAGGCATTTACAGTTTTCTTGCAACACAACATTTTACCATTTGAAAATTATGTATGTTGCAAGTTTATGAAGCATATATGTAATGGTTTGTTAGCATGAGCTCAGTTAAGTACAGTTAAAAAAATGCTGTTCGACACCTTTGGGTGGGAATTATTGTTACCTCTTTGTTGACCAATAATCTACAATTTGTTTATTATCACAACTAAATAATATGACTTTAACATGCAAAAAGGTCAACAAGTTATTAGATCATTTCTAACAGCCTGTACGGTTATGGTATAGATAGTACCGTTAACAAATGTTTGTCAACTAATATACATAACACTGGGGACATGATGCCTTTCACTCCTGCTCAAGTTTCACCTTTGTACGTCTATATTTCGTCCACTTATATGTGTCATTACAGTTAACTAAAATATGGTATATACTATCATATATTTTCTAACGTAGGACATACAGCCCGGTAACTTGTACTACACTGTCTTTTTTAGGAATTCAAATGGGATGATACCGTCTGTTGAGTAGCGAAGACTTATGACTCCTGGAAAGGTATTTATCTGCTGACCCATTCCCTCTGATTCTATTCATACTCATTTCTGCCCTGTAATTAATCTTCAACATGGTTTTTCCCCAGAATTTCGTCCGAATGGGTTTTATTGAGTTCTTACTGCTTTTATTCAATTTTATATTGGGAAGATAATTTTTTTTTCATTTTCATTGCCTCTTCGTATTATCCGGTCCTATCAGTGGCACACTGTTATTTATACATTCACACACACACCCCCGCACATATATGGAGACAGACGGAGAAGTGCAACTTACTTTTTCACTATTTCCACTGTGCAATAAATATCACACATGGTTAATAAGAGTTTTGATCGTGTCATGTTACTCATATCATACTGGTATTAAATTTAGTCTGTACTACACGCGTTTACTCTGCTTCAGTCCTGCCTGCTGGGCATTGTTTACTTCATATTCTTTCATGCTGCTTCAACTGAACTAAATTAATCACTATTTTAATTTTATGCACATGTCCAAATACATTTCGTTCCATATTTCCCAGCATTTTTTTCAACGTCACTCTGTACTGCAGTTATAATACTATGAATTCAATTGATTATACTATTCGAGATATACGTAATTGTAAGTTTTACTCACTTATTATTTGTAACATACATATATGTAAGACTTTGATAACCAAATTAAATATATAATTACTTACGGACACTACATTGTAACAAACTGCTGTTATATTACTTTGATTTTTACCGCTTAATGTGTGTTATCTGTATCTCATACGGGTTTATGGACTTCGTTTTATAAACTAATCAGTACTGTACCAATATCTAAGATTGTACACAATGATTGTTTAAGACCAAAAATCAATATCTACTTTTGCTTACTTCCACCTGTATATTGATAGGCTGACTGTGTTTTACAAATATATAATATGCTTGATAACCCCATGTCTAAGATTTAAGTGGTATGCTGTCAGCGACTCAGCAGTGGACAGTCATCAAACTAGCCAGCATACCAGTATGTATTTGTTTTTACCATTTAAAAGAAATATGAACGGTTAGCTGTTGTTTTTCAACATTCCTGTCCAATAGAAATACACATGTTTTTGCTACTGTCTTTATTTTATGCCTGATATGCAAATGAACAAATTTAGTACCCTAATGACTTATCAGCAGAAGTTTGGCTATGTGCAAGAATGAGCTTATTCAGATCAAATCGATAGTCAACGTTTGGGCAATGTGGTCGTTCATGGTGGTAGTGCATGACAAAGTGGGAAAAAAGTAAGACAACACTTCAACACTTTGAACTCCGCTTCTTATCGTGCTGGTTCAAAACAACACTTGCCTGTTGAAGAGGCACTGCTGGTCCAACGTGCAGTATTTAAGGGGACAGACGGACGTTCAAGTATACGTAACGTTCTGCGATACAGCGGTTGTTCGTCTTTAATCGTACCTTCTAAATTTTTAACCATTCTGTAGTTCACTTTGATTGCATGCATCCTCTCATTGGTTCACTGATTGTGTCAAGTAAACCTGAACGTATGGACAATGGTATACCTAAAATAATTAGTTCACTACATTTAAAAGCATAACATGTGTCAAGTAAATAATTTTAATAATCTGATAACTACAGTGGTGAGTACCCTCGATTCACTGATTGTTCATCTCTATTGGTTTTTGCATGTGTGTTTTACATGGTTCCTATGCTGGAATGCCTTATTCGTGCACTCGATGTCAAACGTTTTTTAGGTATGAACAATAATATTTAATTAAAAAGTACGCTTTGAATAATGTTACAAGTGAAGTAATTTATGGATTGTTGTTTTTATTGAAATTATATTTATGTTGATTTAAGTTTTGCATTTAAGAGACTGGATTCAGTTAGAGATCTAATTTTCCAAACTAGGCTTTCTGTACTATAAGAGAAGGGTGCTTTGAAATTCTGAGAAGTTTAACTAGAAATATTGAGATCATAATGAGGCTAATGCATTCTATTCTTAAAACTAATCAATCTCACAACACGATCTTTGATTTTTTTATCATATATTTAATGCAATAGATCGTATTATGGCTGTAATTTTAGTTATTCTCCATATACATATTGAATCTAAATAGGGGATTTAAATAAAGTACCGTAATATAATAAGCTACATAAACAAATCACACTATTGTTCTCCATAAACCAAAATTTCAAGTCAATTGATTTCCTATTGCATAATATAGTATATGAAGGACTGACCTCAATTCATAAAAAAGTATATACATATTGATACTCCCCATCGATCTTTAAACATTGATATTTCTGAATTTTCTACACAAGTAAGATATCATTTTTTTCTTTTCATGTAGTTATATTAAAACAATTGACTTGAATGGTATACTACTGGTGATAAATCAGTTGATATAATCATCTCAGTTCATTTCTGAACTACTTATCATTTGATTATCGTAGTCACTCTTACTTTCATTATGTTAGTCTGACTGTAAACTAGAATCAATTTGGTTGATGCTATGTTTTAGTATATGTAATTATTGGAACTTTAGTGGAAGACTGTAAAAGATAAGCAATTTATGTTGTTTCTCTTCTATTCAAGACCGTAGGGCAGTTCAAAATTGGACCATTTAGTCAACTTATTGATAACCCTATATGGATTCTCGAAAAATATAGTTGATTCCATGCATCCTCTCATTGGTTTCAAGCAAGTTTCCACTACATCCTTATACATTGTATGGTCAAACTGTATGTTTCTAATTGATTTCTTTTAGTTACCATTTGTCATAATTATTGACTTTTTTCAGACAAAGGTAGCAATTAGTTATCGATTGTTTATGGTTATATAATAGCATGTGCATGTACAACATTTGTTGTAATTTCATAGTAAACTATAACTTTCAATATATCGATATATCTATTCTTTTGAAAGGAAAAGTCGCTTATTCTTAGGTGCTTGGCTGTTACCTTAACATCAAGAATAAACATAGTTCCATATCTAAATTGATAGGCTGATAGCATCCTAGAATTAGAGAATATACTTGATAACACCATGTCTCATTAATAAGTGATTTAAGTGGTATGCTTTGAACAGTAAGTAGTCATCATATTAGGCCAGAATACAAGTATTTAGGTGGTCTTAGCATTTGGAAGATATACAAATGTTTTGTTGGTCTGTCATAATTTGCACAAGGAAGAAATACAAATTATTTTATTGATATCTTTTATATTTGATACTTAAATGACTAAATTTGGTACCATTAGGACTGGTAAGTCCTTTGACTATGCATAGGATTGAGCTTAGTCACATCAAATCAGTAGTTCATCTTTGTTATTTGTGGTCATTCATGTTGGTAGTTCATGTCAAACTGGAATATAAGCCAAACAACATTTGAATACCTTCAATAGACTATTACACATGGTCATTACCTATGTACTTTACCATGCTTAATAGTTTGCTACCAGCCGAAGAATTTCTTTTTAAAACAGGTAGGAAAAATTTTAAGGTTTCACTTTTAAGTATAATTTTTCCTATGTATAAGTTAAATGTCCATGTTTCACAAAAAAACCATTACTGTCATTGCGCAAAAATTACTAAAATGGTTCTTAGATTTGGATTCTTTGAATTCAATCAGGATATATGCATGTTAGTCCAAAGTTGTGTAGTGACACAAATAACTGTTGTATATATACCTCTTCTCTAATGCATGTTAGTTCAAATTTCCACTGATCCTTTTAGATTTACTAACACGGTTGGTATATATCTATCAACAAAAACCCTCCTAGCCTAATAATCTATATATTTATAGTGAGTTACTATAAATAATTAAGCTGTCATGCTCATAAATCCTTATAGGTTTTCCTAACATGTTTCGTATCGATTGAAAAAAAAACTTCCTATCATTTGTTTTATCCGCATCTTAATGATGAGTTACTGTACATAATTAACATGCTTATATCTTCGGCAATTTTACTTAACGTGTTTGGTATATCCATGAAATAAAACTTTCCTACCTTGTGTTTGATATTCATATTTATTGGGAGTTATTGTAAATAGTTAAGAGGTTCAAATCATTAATTGTTCAACAATATAAATAGCTTTGTGTACTAATTAGTTGGTTTAAGTATATTTGTTTTTCACTGGAAACCAAGAAAAAGTAGTATTGAATTTGTATGATTTAATGTCCTCAAATAACTGAAACCCTCAACTATTTTAGTAATTTGTTTACATAAGGGGTTGAATTTTACAACGGTACTGGTCACTACAGTTAAATACTCACTTCACAACTTACTGTTATAGCATAGAGCAGGTTAGAATTTACCAACCACTGTTATTTACTACTTCTGTTTTCTACCTACATAAATACTTTGTTATCTGCGGATCAGATAAAATTATCCATAGGATGATGTTGTCCTGAGAGGAGTAGAACGGTGTAAATCTTGATAAGTAAACAGTAGTTGGAGGTTGAAACATGGTAGTTTGCTAATTTGATCACGGATGTGGGAAGTAATCATGTTTAAGAACAATAAGTATAGGAATATGAATACACAGACCTAGAATATAATTTGCTCTTTTCTGCTCAGCCTGCACAGTTTGCATCTAAATTGACTACTGAAGTAACATCAATACCACTGTCGTCGGACTCCAGTCAGGTTTTGACGCTGTGTGGTTAGTTAAATGTTTAAATTCCTTTTGACAGATGATTCCCGTATCAGCTACTCCTATTTTCTTACCGGATGCTAGATTGACATCTGAATGTTCAATAAATCAAATGGTAGCTTTACTTTTCAATTTTTATTTCATCATTTTCTGACTTCACTGCTTCGTTCAAACCATATAAACGGGTTGTTTTCCGTTTGATGTACCATGTCGAAAATGCTGGCTTTATTCTAAAACCGTCTACTTTTATACTTCTGCACGTCATTATTGCGTAATATTCCTCCGACTACATTTTATTTTTAAATTTACATGTCCTCCTGATCATATTTCCCTACACAAGCCTGTCAGCTACACTAGATTTTATTGTACTGTATGATTGACTGGTCGACTACACAATCTGTATGTAAATAAGCATGTCGAATTCTATCCCTCACTGCTATCACAAGTTAAACAATTTGCACTGAAGTAGTACCATATGTATTTGTAATCCGTAGGTAATGCTACTTATGCAGGCTGAACATACTACAGACTATGTGCCTGATGATTATAACCCCTTGCAGGTCTTTTGCTTAATCATAGATTATGGATAGCACATCTGTAACTAGAAATGCTAGAGCTGAAAGAAGAGGTGCTATCAACGTGAGAAAAAGAAAAAGGTCAACAGTTTTACAGCAGAAGGGGACAACGATGGAAGATACAAGCCAGTCCCGTGGAGATGTGTCATATAGGCCAAAGATAACTTCAGGACGGAGTGGCCGTAATGGTAGGTTCTGTCGGTGTACATACTGTTATTTCATTCACGTACAAACAGACTACAACTACTGCTTTCCACTGTAACAAAAACAGGGAGAAAAAAAAATGGACAACATGCCTCACCGAGTTCACGCATCAGTGTGTTTGCCAAAAAATGCACAGGTAATGGTGTACTCCTATTCTTCCTGTCTTTTACGAACTGTAATATAACCTGGAATAACCCATTTACCTGTTGCATTTTTAACATATTTAGGTTTGCTAATATCCACATGAGATATTGTATGGTTTACGCAGTAAAGTACACTTTGCTGTTAATCAAAATTACAATGCTTCCTCTACCACTTTGTTTACTCTTGGTACGTTTAGAATACGCATTCGTGTTAAGAATACTGTCTCATAAACTTTTAAAATAGGAGCTGCGGTGCAGCCATGGAATTTTGGTGGTCCTGTCTACGTTTGCTCAAGTTTTAATGCAACAGTTTGGTACGAAGAAAGGAATAGGAAGTCAAGAAGGCCTGTGAATCCAAAGTTTACTATTTGCTGTAAGGGAGGTAAAATTAAGTTACCACAATATAAAAAATGCCCTGACTGTTTACATAACCTGCTTGATTACAATGGTGGCCGTGACAGTTCTAATTTCAGAGAGAACATACGGGTATATAATGGGATGTTTGCATTTACATCTATGGGTGGGCGTAATGATAATTCAGTGAACACAGGCCGGGGTCCTTATGTATTTAGAATTAGCGGGCAGAATTATCATAAAATAGGCTCTATGCTACCCACCGAGGGGCAAGCTAAATTTGCACAACTATATATCTATGACACATCCAATGAGGTTACAAACAGAGTTAATATGCCTGGATTGTCCGCTAGCCAGTTTACAAACCCTTATATTATTAAAAATTTAATATCTATGTTCAATGACTGTAACGAGCTGGCTAAGGTGTTCCGAATGGCTAGAGACAGGTATGAGAGTAGTAGTTTGACCAATGTTTCGCTCCATTTATTGGAAAGGAGGGATAGAGATGGTAGACAGTACAATATACCAACTACTTCTGAGATTGCAGCGTTGGTTACAGGGACTGGTAGCCGAAGTGAAGGTTATAGGGACATCATAATCGAGGAAAAAAGTGGAATGCTTAAGAGAATTAACGAGAAACACCCCAGTTTTATGGCCATGCAATATCCCTTTTTATTTCCCTATGCAGAGGATGGTTACAGACTGAACATACCTTATCAGTCTGTCGAACCAGCTGATATCCGTAAGGACGACATGGTAACCATGCGTGAATATTATGCTTACATACTGCAATACAGAGAGGAAGATGGTAATACCTTGCTTTATGGTGGGAGATTGTTCCAACAGCTAATAGTTCATGCATACTGTTGCATTGAGGAGGACAGATTGAATTGGATTAGAAATAACCAACATAACATCAGGTCTGAACTGTACAAAGGGCTGAAGGATGCAGTTGCAGCGGGTGACACATCGGCTTTGTCTATTGGTAGGAGAATGGTTTTGCCTTCTTCTTTCACTGGTGGGCCTAGGTATATGATTCAAAACTACCAAGATGCAATGGCAATTTGTCAATGTGCTGGTTCTCCAGATTACTTTATCACATTTACATGCAACTCTCAATGGCCAGAGATTAAGGAGTGCTTATCCACAATTCCAGGTCAAAGGGCAGAAGATAGACCAGATATAATTTCACATGTTTTTCACATCAAGTTGCAGCAATTAATGCATGACATAAAGGAAAAAGAACATTTTGGAAAACTAAATGCAGGTCCGTCACATCATGCATTGAAATTTCGTTCAACATGGTTACATACACTGAAAATATCGATTAATTTTGGTAAATATTTTTACAGCTTTGTACGCTATTGAATTTCAAAAGCGTGGCTTGCCTCATGCACATATCTTACTGTTTGTACGGGGGGAGGACAGACCAAAAACGACAGCTGAGGTGGATAAGGTGGTCAGTGCTGAATTACCAGACCGTGAGGCAGATCCTATTGCATATAAATCAGTCAGTCAGTTTATGGTACATGGACCATGCGGCGTTCTTAATCCAAACTTCCCATGTATGATAAAGGGTAAATGTTCAAAACATTACCCAAAATAGATTAACGATGAAACGACGTATGACAAACATGGTTTTCCAAATTACGGAAGACGCAACAATGGTAACTTTGTCACCACATTATCTGGAGTTAATCTAAATAATTATTGGGTAATACCGCATAATGTCAGTTTAGTTGTGAAGTATCAAGCACACATTAATGTTGAGATATGCAATCGTGCGAAGTCTGTTAAATATTTGTTCAAGTACATTCACAAAGGTCATGATAGGGCTGCTGTTGTAATTGAGGAAAACAATGTTACAAACCACAATTTTGTTTGAGCGGTGGATGAAATAAAGACTTATATAGATTGTCATTACATATCAGCTTCAGAAGCAAGTTGGAGAATTTTCAAATTTGATATTCACTATCGAAAACCTGCAGTCGAACGATTACACTTTCATTTACCTGAAGAGCAAAACGTTGTTTTTCACGATGACGATAATTTGGCTGAGATAGTATGTCACCCTGCTGCTAACAACACTATTTTCACTGAATGGATGGAAACTAATAAAATTAGTGAGGAGGCACGACAGTTGACGTATGTAGATTTTCCTACAAAATGGGTATGGAACAAAAAAATTGGCAAGTGGACAGCACGGAAAAATGGGGACACAATAAGTAGAGTTTATTTTGCTCATCCAACATGCGGCGAACGATTTACGTCTGCTGTTAAACATTGTCAAAGGACCAACTAGCTATGAAGAGATAAGAACCGTTAATTCCGTTGTTTACGACTCTTTTAAAAGTGCATGTGTTGCACGCGGATTACTTGAAGACGATAATGAATGGAACATAGCTTTAACCGAGGCATCACATTGGGCAACTGCAGCGTCTCTACGTGAACTTTTTGTTATGCTGCTGCTTTTCTGCGAAGTATCCAACCCAACACAACTTTGGAATAGAAATTGGAGAATGTTGGCAGAGGATATTGAATGGCGTCAAATTCGTACGTACGAACAACAAACTGATTGTTTTGATGACAGTCAACTTAAGTTGGAGACCATACGTGAATTAGAAAATATAATGAGTAAAAGTGGTAGATCTGTATCAGAATTTAACTTCATCCCTTCATCGGACCTTATTTCAATTTTCACAGGCCAGTGTAGCTTACTAACAACCGAGAATGATTATGATATGGAAATGTTGAAAGCTGAGTCACAACCGCTTTTATTGTCTTTAAATTTTGAACAACAGAAGGTATTTACCACTGTACGTGATTCTGTTGAGCGTAACGAAGGTGGTTTTTTCTTTGTTTACGGAAGTGGGGGTATAGGTAAAACTTTCATATGGAAAACCATTATCACTTACTTCAGAGCAGAAGGGAAGATTGTTTTAGCTGTTGCTTCTTCTGGTATAGCGTCCTTACTTTTACCTGGCGGTAGAACCGCCCATTCAAAATTCAAAATTCCACTCATTGTGGATGATAATTCAACATGCAACATATCAAAACAATCTCCTTTAGGGCAGTTGCTCAAATCTACTGATTTAATTATTTGGGATGAAGCACCTATGATGCATCGTTATGCCCTTGAGGCATTTGAAAAAAGTTTACAGGATATAATGCAGGTTGATACTGATGACGGACCTTGCAGGCTTTTCGGAGGAAAGACAGTTTTACTGGGAGGTGATTTTCGACAAACTTTGCCGATAATTCATAAAGGTACTAGAGATATGGCGGTTTCTGCTTCCATCAGCAATTCGTATCTATGGGCAAAGTGTAAGATTTTCACCCTCACAAGAAACATGAGACTACAACGTTCAACATGCAACTCCCATGAAATGGAGAAAGTTGAGAAGTTTGCACAATGGGTGCTTGACATTGGAGATGGAAACGTGGATGCAGTTTCACTACACGGTGACAATGATTCTTCTTGGATTACTATACCTTCTGAATATCTTATCGACGTTGGAGATTGTGGTCTTAAAAATATGGTTGACATGATATATCCTGATTTGCATAATAGGTTACCGGACAAAGAGTATTTACGCACACGGTGCGTGCTCGCTACAACTAACGAATTTGTTGAGGAAATTAACTCCTACATCCTTTCTCAAATTAACGGTGAATTAAGATCCTATTTCAGTGCTGATTCCATTAGTCCTTCATTTGAACAAGTAGATGATCAACATACCCTTTATCCTACCGAATTTCTTAACACTCTAAAAGTATCTGGATTACCTAACCACATTCTGCAGTTGAAGATAGGAGTTCCAATTATGTTGTTATGAAATTTGAACCAGAGGTTAGGCCTTTGCAACGGAATACGGTTAGTTGTAACTCAACTTGCTGAAAGGGTTATTGAAGCAGAAATAATTACTAGTACTAATATCGGTACAAAGGTACTCATTCGTCGCATCATCCTTACGTCTGCGGATACAAAATGGCCATTTGTGTTACGTAGGCGACAATTTCCCGTGAAGGTTTGCTTCTCAATGACGATAAATAAAAGCCAAGGACAAACATTAGAGAATATAGGCATATATTTGCCCCTCCCTGTTTTTAGCCATGGTCAGTTGTATGTTGCCGTATCAAGAACATCTTCGTACCAGGGTATTAAGTTTTTAATTGGTCAGTTGGAGGGTGGACGTCGTGGGCTAACCAAAAATATTGTTTACAAAGAAGTTTTCAACGGTTTATCAGGTAATCACACCTTACATCGTTTACTACATGCATTTTACTTCTGACCTTCACAATCAATTATGTTAACTTTCCTCCTGCTTTTAGGCTGAGGTTACGGAGGGAAAAAATGCGGTTACATGACCGGTTTCTGTTGTTTCTATTTTTATGAACTACAATCTATTCATCTACACACTGCATATTCATTTCTCACTATTTCCTGCACTCTCTACCCTCACTACTACTATCTGAATTTGTACTTTATCTTTTTTTTTCCCTGAACTTGGATATTTGTAACTAACTGGTATGATATATTCATTCTTACCACAGCTCATTACCTGTTTTGGCTGTTTTCTCTTCCATAACTACATTTTCATATGGTTTCCGTTTGCTGCTCATATGTAACGATTATTACTAACCGGATGGATGACGGTATGTCTGCACGGTCTGTCATACGTTAAAACCTTATTTCTGTCCACCGTATTGGAAAATGTAGTTGGTCAATTACATCCAATATTCACACATTTATTTCTCACTAACGTTGAGTTACATTTAAATTCTATGCTAATAGTCTGTCTCCACTAATGTAGTTGGTCAGTTACATTTTCAAAATGGCAAGACTATGACAATTTGGCTGTTTTTGAATATAAAAATATTAGTCAAAATTTACTGGTTTGTGTATTTTCATTCTACGATATTCTATCTGTATTTATCTATACTTTAAACAAGGGTTTTACACAGAGAATGAAAGACGTCAGCTATTACCACAAAATTACTATACTACTGAACTAGCCCACACACTCTCTACACTTGCACACAAAGTCAAGATATAATATACATTTATCTTCTACCTAAAATTCCTTTATTTTACATAACGTGTATTCTAAGTAACTTTGAACACTAATTTAATAACCAACAATGCCCGTGTGCGTAGCACGGGCCACGCACTAGTTTTTCTTCTCGAAAATGAGACATGTACGTTAAAAAAGGAAAATTCTGCATTAAACAAGAAAATTGATATTTTGAAAAGCAGTAATATTTCTTTTGAAAATAATAATTGTGACTTTAAAGCTAAATTTGATAAACTTAACATCGAAGTCACAAAATTTAATAAAGGACAAAACGATTTAAACATGATTTTATCTAGTTCTAGACCTTTACATGATAAAAGTGGTTTAGCGTATAATAAAACTAATCATAGAAATAACACCAGATACGCTTTTATGTACAGTAAAAATGTTAGTGCTACTACTAAAATTCGAGTAAAGTCGAAATCCAATTTTTATAGAAATTCAAATATTGTTATGACCAATAATGTTTATAATTTCTCCAAAAATACAAGACCATTGACGGGAAATATGAATAAAAATTATCTAAATATTTGGGTTCCTGTTAATTGAAAAAATAGAGAAAAATGCATTACTGATTATTTTGATATGGTAGTTAATAAGGAAAATTATATTTATAAAGGTTCAACCGCACCTAAATGGGTATGGTTTCCTAAAAATTAGAAAATTATAAGAACCTTGGGTATCGCATGCTTTAAATGTTCATTGTTTTCTGATACCTTACATCATAAGTAGTAGTTATTTTGTTCTATATTATTAACATTTATATGGAATATAATATTTATCATCATATAACTCTCCTTTTCGTCGATGACAAAGGGGGAGAAAGATATTGCATTAACACTATTTGTAGGAATAAACAATTCAAGCACAAATTAAGAGGTAAGCATAGGATGGAGTAAGTTGTTATTTTATATTTTGAAAACATTAGTCTTTATTTCACAACATTATGGCTTGTATTAAATATCCACTCTTTTCGTATTATTTCAAGACTCTTGTTTATGGTATTTTAATGTATGAATGATCGTTTCCTTCATAATATCTATCAGTGCTTCATACTTTTATATTCACCTTTCCTTTTTGTCGATGACAAAGGGGGAGAAATATTATTACTAACATTAAGAATGCATGATATAGAGCGTCAAAGATTCAGGGAGAGTAAGTATTTATAATATATATACAGTCGAAATCTATATCTATTTACAGGTTGTCATCAATCAAAAAAGGGGTGAATGTTGAGACTTGGTTTTAATTCATGACACAAAGCTATCATTATGACTTACAGATTTGACGACTGCTACGACAAAAAGAGAATATATAATATAAGGAGACAAGACATCAAAATCGATGCATCAATTATATTATTTTATTTTTGAGTCTTAGGTCAATTTTCTTAAAATCTCTCCTCGTTTACGTATATATTAGCTTATATATTTAATCATCTGATTTCCAAATAATTTATATATATATAAGCATATAAAATATATATTATATTATAAAAAGTGTTTAAAGTTATATATTTTTTTATACCTGTGTAAACTATGCAAATTGCACATATTTTACCAAACCCAGAATATTCTTTGCAACATGCACAGGTGCACAGATATACAGATATATATCTTTAAAAGTTCGTTTGAATATTCAGTCGACTGACCTAGAGGCTCAATTGACTGAATTTCTACACCAGCTACTTTTTGAAAAGACCCGATTATTTGTGAAGAGTTACAAACCTGTACGAAAATATTTGGACACAACACTTCAATCGAAACTCTTCATCAATAATCACTGCTTTCTAACCTCTGTAAATACATACTCTAAATGGATTCCAAATTATTGAATTATCACCGAATTTTCTTATCTCTCTAATCTAACTCTCTGGAATCTATTTGCTATTATACTTTCAAATACTCTATATTAAAACAATATTATACCTTAATATTCTTCATAAACTTCAAATATACGTATTTATACTCGAGGAGAAGATTATAGGAAGGGTGTACTACAAGTAACAAATCCATGTTATTATAACACACAAAGTCAAAACAATCTTTTGTATCTGTTGAAGTCCTATTCTACTGCTTAGGCGTGTGAAGTCCTCTTCGGCTGGTGAGGCGAAATCTTGTTCTGCTGCTTAGGTCCTTTTTCAGCTGCTCATGGGTTGTATAGACCTGTTCCTTCGGATTAAATGAGGGTTATTGTTTTACTGAAATTCCAGAAGGAGTTTGGGACTGGACGTAGGACGATGCTCCGAACCAGTGTAAAAAACTCTGGTGTCATTTTACTATACTGCTTTTATATTTCGGACTATTTACAGTATTACTATCATCACTATACTTTGTATTATCATATATCCATATTACACGATCCATAGCACACGGTCATTTGGTATTAGAGAAAGGTCACATGTAACCATAACACAGTTATCTGATAATCTAATAACCTAGAATTCTATCAATCGTCACAACATCATAGAATAATGGCCAGAAAAAGATCTAACCAAAATACAACGGGCAAAATCCCTGTCAAAGCCACTAGTGAGGACTACAAAAAGGTACTTTCTGATTTACAAATTTCAGTAAAAGATAATAATGAATTAGTTAGTAATAGCAATAAGATTTCAAAGCTTAATTTTATTATTTTAGAAAAGATGAAATCTTAAGAACGTGAAAATGAGAAATAGAAAAATGAGAAGTTAGATTTAGAAAATCAACTTGGTGTTTTAAAGAATAATCTTATAAATATTAAAGATTCTATAGATGAACAAAACACCATATTTGAAAAAGAGAGAGAAATTTTCAAAAGAAATTTTTGATTTGGAAAGACAAAATGATTTATTACAATCATCTTTAGATAATTCAAAATCTCAAATTTTTCTTCTCGAAAATGAGACCTGTACGTTAAAAAGGAAAATTCTAAATTAAACAAGCAAATTGATATTTTGAAAAACATTAATATTTCTTTTGAAAATAATAATTATGACTTTAAAGCTAAATTTGAAAAACTTAACATCGAAGTCACCAAATTTAATAAAGGTCAAAACGATTTAAACATTATTTTATCTAATTCTATACCATTACAAGATAAAAGTGGTTTAGCATATAATAAAACTAATCATAGAAATAGCACTAGATATGCTTTTATGTATAGTAAAAATGTTATTGCTACTACTAAATTTCGAGTAAAGTCGAAATCCAATTTTTATAGAAACTCAAATACTGTTATGACCAATAATGTTTATAATTTCTCTAGAAGTGCAAGATCATTGACGGGAAATATGAATAAAAATTATCTAAGTATTTGGGTTCCTATTAATTGGAAACATAGAGAAAAATCCATTAATGATTATTTTGATATAGTAGTTAATAATGAAAATTATATTTATAAAGGTTCAACCACATCCAAATGGGTATGGTTTCCTAAAAATTAGGAAATTATAAGAACCTTGGGTATCGCATGGTTTAAATGCTCATTGTTTATGATACCTTACATTATATATAAGTAGTAGTTATTTTGTTCTATATCGTTAACACTTATATGGAATATAATATTTGTCATCATATAAACTCTCCTTTTCGTCGATGACAAAGGGGGAGAAAAATATTGCTCTAACACTATTTGCAGGAATAAACAATTCAAGCATAGATTAAGGGGTATGTATAGGATGGAGTTAGTTGTTATTTTATATTATGAAAACATTAGTCTTTATTTCACAACATTGTGGCTTGTATTAAATAGCCACTCTTTTTGTATTATTTCAAGACTCTTGTTTATGGTATTTTAATGTATGAATGATCGTTTCCTTTATAATAACTATCAGTGCTTCATACTTTTATATTCACCTTTCCTTTTTGTCGATGATAAAGGGGGAGAAATATTATTACTAACATTACGAATGCAGGATATAGAGCATCAAAGATTTAGGGGGAGTAAGTATTTATATTATATATATACAGTCGAAATCTATATCTATTTTCAAGTTGTTATCAATAAAAAAGGGGGAGAATGTTGAGAATTGGTTTTGGTTCATGACAAAGAGCTATCATTATGACATATATATTTGACGACTGCTACGACAAAAAGAGAATATATACTATAAGGAGACAAGACTTCAAAATTGATGCATCAATTATATTATTTTATTTTTGAGTCTTAGGTTAATTTTGTTAAAATCTCTCCTCGTTTATGTATATATTAGCTTATATGTTTAATCATCTTATTTTCTGGGTCAGTCGACTGACCTAGAAAATTCTATGCAACATGCACAGTTGCACAGATATACAGATTTATATTTAAAAATTCATTTGAATATTCAGTCGACTAACCTAGAGGATCAGTTGACTGAATTTCTAAAACAGCTACTTTTTGAAAAGACACGACTATTTGTGAAGAGTTACGAACCTCTATGAAAAGATTAGGACAGAACACTTGTGACGCCCCTCCTCTATGCTTACAATAACAAAGAGTATTAAAAGGAAATACTGTCTGTTATTACGAAGAATAAAGCTGGATAGGAGCGACCATCCGCAGTTGGGCCTTACACTAGTATTGGTTACCTCGATAGGAGTGGTATATATTTTTATTTTTCATCTCTTATTTATTTACTCACATCGACCTACCCAATTCCAGCATAAAACGAACTACGATGGTTCATAATAGTTTAGGACAATATATATAAAATAATAACACAAATAAGCTAAATGCAGAACACAGCTAATATAAAATCTCATATATATATATATATATATATATATATATATATATATATATAAATCACCGAAGGCAGTTACAATACATATGATACAACTACAACAGTCGACTCAGGAAGTTATATATACAAGTACATTATTGACAATAATATACATGAATACATATCATCCTATACTATGACAACAACAACTCCAAAAAGGTATAAAGAGACTTCATAGATCAAGCAGCAACCCAAAGCAAGATATCTACAACCTGTAATAACTCGGTCTGACCCGAGTATTAAATTCAAAAGAAAATAATACATGGGTCAGTCTAATTCAAACTCAGTTATTGATGCACGGAAGCAATAATAATTAAATAATCAAATAGACGACAGTCACAATAAATCTCGTATTTCCAACCCTTCAATATGAGAATCAGATAACGGTAGATATAACACGAAATAGTGTTAAACAACAAATTAGCAAATTCAAATCATCAACAAAGATATATCAAAAGTTTATCCATGAAGATAATATGAAAAACCCCAGAATTGCCTAAACCGCAATTTACAACAAAATCCAATTATAAAATAATTAATTAGAAACTCATAATCTAATTATCAATAGATAATTAGAAAATCACAAAATGATCAAATCAAACCAAATCAGAATACCATTTCAAAATATAGAATTGGACACAAAACAATTTAAATATCAATTAAAACTGTCAATTTTGATAGGGCTGTAGTACACGCACGCGTGCACTGCCTCGCCAATACAGTGATGAAATACCAAAAGCTCAATGAAAGTTCACAACACGAGCACAAGGTCAAACCCGAGCATTTAAGCTGGATTCAACTCAATGTACAACTCAATGTACAAGTCACAATACAACAATGTCCAGACCAAATACTATCATATGGTCGAACAGAGACTCCAAGAACAAAACCAGCGCTAATGATCAGACAAAATAAAACTGCAGCCACCATATGAATACAAGGGCAAACTACAAACAAGAAACTACAGTCACCACTTGAATACAAGAGAGCCAGTACATGGTACAACAGCCCAAATCAAACTATCAATGACCAATGGGCAATGACAGTGCCAAAGCCATCAAGGTCAGAGATATAAGGCCGAAGCCAATGCACAAAGAAATGCAAAGTCACAGCTGATGCCAACATAAAAATGCAGTTCCAATCAAATTGCAATGAACCAGAAATTACAAAACCAAACATCAACTAAGTTCAAATGGTCAAGACAGCTACACTCAAAGTGAAAATACTCATATACTCGAAGCACAGTACACAATAGTGACACAGTGCCAAAAACTACATATACAACCAAGCAGTCACCAACTGAATCTCCAGTAAACCAGGCTTAAAAACGAACTAATACAAATCAATGCCAACAACATGAAACTGCAAATCAAAGAAGCAAACTAGTTCAGGTAGTGCAACAGGTAAATGAAGATGCAGTGAATCCAATATGGCAAACAAGGAATGCACAACAGCAACACAACATCAACATACATTGAGGCAACCAGGATAACACCTCATACATACATATGCAAGTACATAAGTGGATGTTCACATATATGGCAACAATGCAAACACAGTTCAAGGAACAGACATGCCAAAGTCCAGAGATCAATTCAATTAACCAAAGTCAAATTTCATCAACATCAAACAAAATCAAATGGCCGAGAATACCATTTGACAATTTCAAATAATCAAACACAAAAGTCACGAATTTGAACAAGCCATAAATCATCAAAAATGACTAGAATTAGATGTGAGTGAAGAGAAGATCACTCACCTTTCGACAAGCGCAGATTGAAGGAGCCAAAGTCAATGTCGAACTCGACCAAATCCAATCTCGCAGCCGAAACCATGGATCGAACAAGCCAGAGTCGACGCCGTGGCATCACGAAGTCGATCAAAGTCACAAATCGAAACCCTCGTAGGTGGCCCCTTTTTTTCACGAATGCCCTAGTTTTTGAAAAGAGGAACGAACGAGAACAAGCCGCCATATATTTTCTTTCGTTCGTTGTTTTAGGTTTTTCGAATGAAAAAGAGAAAAAGGGGGGTTTTAACTCGAAAATAACACGGCACCAAAACAAATAAAACATGGGCTAAATTCAATCTTAAAGCCCACATAACCGCTTAACCAATTTTTATTAAAGAATTTTAACTCGATTAAAAATTCCAAACAGCAATCAACCAATTTAATCGTCATTTGACGATAATTAATTGTTACAAAACCCCGGGTTGTTACAGATTCCCCTCCTTATAAAAATTGCGTCCCCGCAATTTTCATAATTAAAGTCGTCATTAACAATTATTTTTCTAACATAAACTGGTTAAGCTAGAAAAATAAAGGTCAAGAACACAAACACCAATGAAATCTTTTAATTTCATAAAAGAAATTCACAAATTTTCAACAAAATCTAATTATCAAGTAGATAATCAAAAAACAGCAAAACTGAATAATACAATTATCAACAGTATTCAATTATCAATTAGATAATTAGAATACAGAAATCACAAATAGCAATATCTAATTATCGATACGATAATTAGAAAACAGCAAAATCTAATTATCAGCAAAGATAATTAGAAAACGTAAATTACAAATCGCAAAACCGCAAATATTTAGTCATCAACCAGATAGTTAAAGAACAACAAATATCCAATTACCAAAACGATAATCATAAATCTCAAATATCTAATTATCAAAATGATAATCAGAAATCTCAAATTAACAAATATCTAATTATCAAAAACGATAATCAGAAATCTCAAATCAACAAATATCTAATTATAAAAAACGATAATCAGAAATCTCAAATTAACAAATATCTAATTATCAAAAACGATAATCAGAAATCAAATCAACAAATATCTAATTATCAAAAACGATAATCAGAAATCAAATCAATAAATATCTAATTATCAAAAACGATAATCAGAAATCTCAAATCAACAAATATCTAACTATCAAAAACGATAATCAGAAAACATCAAATATCTAATTATCAAATACGATAATCAGAAATCTCAAATATCTAATTATCAAAACGAGAAATCTCAAATCAAAAAATATCTAATTATCAAAAACGATAATCAGAAACAACAAATATCCAATTATCAAAAATGATAATCAGAAATCTCAAATCAACAAATATCTAATTATCAACAAAGATAATTAGAACTCAAATCAGCAAATATCTAATTATCAACAAAGATAATTAGAACTCAAATCAGCAAATATCTAATTATCAACAAAGATAATTAGAACTCAAATCAGCAAATATCTAATTATTAACAAAGATAATTAGAACTCAAATAAGCAAATATCTAATTACCTGCAGATAATTAGCAACAAAAAATATCCAGAAATCAATTAAGATAACTAGAAAATCAACATAAAAGGTGGATTGATCCCATCATATGGCTGTCTAAGATACGCTGCACGTGTAACAACATATGGCCGAAGCCTACCAAGTACCGTCATCATAATTTTGGCGCCCAACAAATGACCCGAAGGTCCAACATATGACCCGAAGGTCTAGTACTGGTATTTGACCCGAATGTCCATCATATGACCCGAAGGTCCAACATATGACCCGAACGTCCATCATAGTGGCTCGAAAGCACACGAAATCATCAAAATCATCAAACAGCAAATATTTCAATTAACAAGTCGGGAATTAACCGAAATAGCAAACGCACATGTCCCATACCACGTGTTTTACTAAATCGTTTGATTCTCTTCATCGTTTCCTTGAAAGTGCAAACTTTTGTATTTTAAATAAATACATTTTACGTTCTCAAACGGACAAGTCCGGAATTAAGCGAAATAGTAAAAGTGAGGGTTCATAATCCTCAATTTTGCTGAATCGTTTAAATCGCTTCCTCATTCTTTTGAAAGTGCAAACTGTAGAATTTTGAAAACAATTTTACTTTTAAAACCGATTTTTCAAATACGTGATTAAAGCAACAACATCAGTAGCAATTTCGAAAAGGAAATTGCACTTCTCAAAACACTTCTCAAAACACCATAAAAACGGATCTCAAAATCAGCATTGCGGGATAACCGCTTGAAAATCCACTTTAAAATTTGACGGTTACTGAAGTCAAAGTGATAGTAATTTTTAAACGTCAAAATCTCATCAAAATAATTCACATCAAAATATAATACCAGTGAATTTTCATTCATTAAAATGTCAACAAAACACCGTGCTTCAAAAATTTAGCACCGATGTAAAATCCTATTATAAAAAAAAGGGCAACAAAATACGTTTAAACCAAACACCGGTTCAACGTAAAATTAATGCAGTAACGTGCAACTCAAATTTGCACATATACTACAAAATGAACAAAGAAATCACTCGAATATATCTTCGATGAAGATAATTCAAAACAACAAAAATCTCAACAAAATCACATAACTGCAATCGCTTCGGAACCTCAAATCGGATTCAAAATTTTCAAAGAAACCAAAATAAACATAGCTATGTAAACAACAAATGAAATTTATTTCAATTTCATATTTTGATTTTTAAATCAAAAGGGTTATCAGCCGTACACAGCGAAGACAGTCTCACTATTCCCGCTGTGCACTCTGATAAACAGAACATAAATTAACCAAATCATCAGAACACAACTTCACTTTTATTTTTAAATAAAGATATTTAAAAATTTCATCATAATTTCAAAATTTTAGTTTTGACTCAAAGCACAAATAAAAACATCAACAAATAGTTGTAACACGTGTTCCATCTAAGTTACGTTATATATTATGTCCATAAACCCCTCGCTCTGGTACCAATTATGACGCCCCACCTCTATCTCACAATAACAAAGAGTATTAAAAGGAAATACTGTCTGTTATTACGAAGAATAAGGCTGGATAGGAGCGGCCATCCGTAGTTGGGCCTTACACTAGTATTGGTTACCTTGATAGGAGTGGTATATATTTTATTCTTCATCTCTTATTTATTTACTCCCATCGACCTACCCAATTCTAGTATAAAACGAACTACGATGGTTCATAATAGTTTAGGACGATATATATAAAAATATAACACAGATAAGCTAAATACGGAACACAGCTAATATAAAATCTCATATATATATAACTGAAGGCAGTTACAATACATATGATACAACTACAACAGTCGACTCAGGAAGTTATATATACAAGTACATTATTGACAATAATATACATGAATACATACCATCCTATACTATGACAACAACAACTCCAAAAAGGTATAAAGAGACTTCATAGCTCAAGCAGCAACCCAAAGCAAGATATCTACAACCTGTAATAACTCGGTCTGACCCGAGTATTAAATTCAAAAGAGAATAATACACGGGTCAGTCTAATTCAAACTCAGTTATTGATGCACAGAAGCAATAATAATTAAATAATCAAATAGACGACAGTCACAATAAATCTCGTATATCCAACCCTTCAATATGAGAATCAGATAACGGTAGATATAACACGAAATAGTGTTAAACAACAAATCAGCAAATTCAAATCATCAACAAAGATATATCAAAAGTTTATCCATGAAGATAAAATGAAATACCCCAGAATTGCCTAAACAGCAATTTACAACAAAATCCAATTATTAAATAAATAATTAGAAACTCATAATCTAATTATCAATAGATAATTAGAAAATCACAAAATGATCAAATCAAACCAAATCAGAATACCATTTCAAAATATTGAATTTGACACAACACAATTCAAACAATTGAAATATCAATTAAAACTGTTAATTTTGATAGGGCTGCATTACACGCACGTGTGCACTACCTTGCCACTACAGTGATGAAATACACAAAAGCTCAATGAAAGTTCACAACACGAGCACAAGGTCAAACCCGAGCGTTTAAGCTGGATTCAACTCAATGTACAACTCAATGTACAAGTCACAATACAACAATGTCCATACCAAATACTATCAATATGGTCGAACAGAGACTCCAAGAACAAAACCAGCGCTAATGATCAGACAAAATAAAACTGCAGCCACCATATGAATAGAAGGGCAAACTACAAATAAGAAACTGTAGTCACCACATGAATACAAGAGAGCCAATACATGGTACAACAACCCAAATCAAACTATCAATGACCAATGGACAATGACAGTGCCGATGCCATCAAGGTCAGAGATATAAGGCCGAAGCCAATGCACAAAGAAATGCAAAGTCACAGCTGATGCTAACATAAAAGTGTAGTTCCAATCAAACTGCAATGAACCAGAAATCACAAAACCAAACATCAACTAAGTTCAAATGGTCAAGATAGCTACACTCAAAGTGAAACTGCTCATATACTCGAAGCACAGTACACAATAGTGACACAGCGCCAAAAACTGCATATACAACCAAGCAGTCACCAACTGAATCTCCAATAAACAAGGCTTAAAAACGAACTAATACAAATCAATGCCAACAACATGAAACTGCAAATCAAAGAAGCAAACTAGTTCAGGTAGTGCAACAGGTAAATGAAGATGCAGTGAAGCCAATATGGCAAACAAGGAATGCACAGCAGCAACACAACATCAACATACATTGAGGCAACTAGGATAACACCTCATACATACATATACAAGTACATAAGTGGATGTTCACATATATGGCAACAATGCAAACACAGTTCAATGAACAGACATGCCAAAGTACAGAGATCAATTCAATTAACCAAAGTCAAATTTCATCAACATCAAACAAAATCAAATGGCCGAGAATACCATTTGACAATTTCAAATAATCAAACACAAAAGTCATGAATTTGAACAAGCCATAAATCATCAAAAATGACTAGAATTAGATGCGAGTGAAGAGAAAATCACTCACCTTTCGACAAGCGCAGATTGAAGGAGCCGAAGTCAATGTCAAACTCAACCAAATCCAATCTCGCAGCCGAAACCATGGATCGAACAAGCCAGAGTCGACGCCATGGCATCGCGAAGTCGATCGAAGTCACAAATCGAAACCCTCGTAGGTGGCCACTTTTTTTTCACGAATGCCCTAGTTTTTGAAAAGGGGAACGAACGAGAACGAGCCGCCATATCTTTTCTTTCGTTCGTTGTTTTAGGGTTTTCGAATGAAAAAGAGAAAAAGGGGGAACGGGTTTTAACTCGAAAATAACACGGCACCAAAACAAATAAAACATGGGCTAAATTCAATCTTAAAGCCCACATAACTGCTTAACCAATTTTTATTAAAGAATTTTAACTCGATTAAAAATTCCAAACAGCAATTAACAACCAATTTAATCGTCATTTGACGATAATTAATTGTTACAAAACCCCGGGTTGTTACAACACTTCAATCAAAACTCTTCATCAACAGTCGCTGCTTTCTAACCTCAATAATACATACTCTAACTTAATTCCAAATTACCGAATTATCACCGAATTTTCTTATCTCCATAATCTTACTCTCTGGAATCAATTTGCTATTATACTTTCAAATATTCTGCATTAAAGCAATATTATACCTTTCTATTCTTCATAAACTTCGAATATATATATATATATTTATACTCGAGGAGAAGATTATAGGAAGGGTGTAGTACAAGTGACAAATTCATGTTATCAGAACACACCAAGTCAAAAAAATCTTTTGCATTTGTTGAAGTCATGTTCTGTTGCTCACGCGTGTGAAGTCCTCTTCGGCTGCTGAGGCGAAATCCTGTTCTGCTGCTTAGGTCCCTATTCGGCTGCTCAGGGGTTGTATTGACCTGTTCCTTTGGGTTAAGTGAGGGTTGTTGTCTTAGTGAAATTCCAGGAGGAGTCTGGGACTAGACGTAGGACGGTGCTCCGAACCAGTATAAAAATCTCTGCTGTTATTTTACTATACTGCTTTTATATTCCACAATATTTACAGTATTACTATCATCACTATAATCTGTATTATCATATATCCATATTACACGATCTATAGCACACCTTCATTTGGTATCAGAGCAAGGTCATCGTATAACCATAACATAGTTATCTGATAATTTAATAACCTGAAATTCTATCGATCGTCAAACCATCATAGAATAATGGCCAGAAAATAATATATCGAAATACAATGGGCAAAATCCCTGTCAAAACCATCAGTAAGGACTACAAAAAGGTACTTTCTGATTTACAAATTTCAGTAAAAGATAATAATGAATTAGTTAGTAATAGCGATAAGATTTCAAAGCTTAATTTTATTATTTTAGAAAAGATGAAATCTGTAGAACGTGAAAATGAGAAATTGAAAAATGAGAAATTAGATTTAGAAAATCAACTTGGTGTTTTAAAAAATAATTTTATAACTATTAAAGATTCTCTAGGTGAACAAAACACAATATTTGAAAAAGAGAGAGAGAAATTTTCAAAAGAAATTTTTGATTTGAAAAGAAAAAAATGATTTATTACAATCATCTTTAGATAATTCAAAATCTCAAATTTTTCTTCTCGAAAATGAGACCTATACGTTAAAAAAGGAAAATTCTGAATTAAACAAGCAAATTGATATTTTAAAAAACAGTAATATTACTTTTGAAAATAATAATTGTGACTTTAAAGCTAAATTTGACAAACTTAACACTGAACTCACAAAATTTAATAAAGGTCAAAACGATTTAAACATGATTTTACCTAGTTCTAGACCATTACATGATAAAAGTGGTTTAGCGTATAATAAAACTAACCATTGAAATAGCACTAGATATGTTTTTATGTATAGTAAAAATGTTAGTGCTACTACTAAATTTTGAGTAAAGTCGAAATCCAATTTTAGAAATTCAAATACTGCTATGACCAATAATGTTTATAATTTCTCTAGAAGTGCAAGATAATTGCCGAGAAATATGAATAAAAATTATCTAAGTATTTGGGTTCCTGTTAATTGGAAAAATAGAGAAAAATGCATTAATGATTATTTTTATATGGTAGTTAATAATGAAAATTATATTTATAAAGGTTCAACCACATCCAAATGGGTATGGTTTCCTAAAAATTAGGAAATTATAAGAACATTGGGTATCACATAGTTTAAATGTTCATTGTTTTATGATACCTTACATTATAAGTAGTAGTTATTTTGTTCTATATCGTTAACACTTATATGGAATATAATATTTGTCATCATATAAACTCTCCTTTTCGTCGATGACAAAGGGGGAGAAAGATATTGCTCTAACACTATTTGCAGGAATAAACAATTCAAGCACAAATTAAGGGGTAAGCATAGGATGTTGTAAGTTGTTATTTTATATTATGAAAACATTAGTCTTTATTTCACAACATTATAGCTTGTATTAAATACCCACTCTTTTCGTATTATTTCTGTAATATCCCGGAAATTTGGGGCAATATCAATTTAATAATCTGTTTAAATAATTAAATTGATTTGATAATATTTGATAATAAAAATTTGAATTGGTTTAATAATCTGATTAAATAAATATTTACTGAGTGAAATTATCTTTTAAAAACCAATAAAATGATTCCTATTTATAATATATATATATATATGGGTATATATTGTAAATAGATAAACTTGGGTTTGTAAATTTAATTAATAAATAAAATCTTGTTTTAAATTTCTAATATATATATATTGATAGTTTGGATATTTGGATTTATTTAATATAAGCTTTTCAAAGCTATTTAAACAAAATAACTATATGGTTTTGAAACGAGATTAATAATCAGAATTATTTTATTTCTTTTAATATATTGCTTAATAAATAAGATTTAAGAGTATATATATATAGATAAGTTTAAAACACAATATTAATAGTGTATTGGTTTATATATATATAGATAAATAGATTTTAATGTAAATAGGATTGATATTTCAAATTGAATGTGTTGTTTTAAATTTACTTTAACTTGGATTTTTAAATATAATTTGAATTTGAATGTAAATTAATTTTGAATTAAAAAGAGGTAATATTAAAATAGTTTTGGATTTTAAAATATATGTATAAGCTCTTATTTATATATATATATGGTTTATTTTCTTTAAAATTTATATATATATAGATAAGTAATTTATAAATTAAGAAAAGGCTATTTATTTACATTTAAAATAAATACAAATTACTAAAAAGACATGTGTAAATTTCCTAAGGCTATATAGTAACAAGTGTACACTAATTAACAATGTAAATGACAAATGTCAAGTTTTTAAATTTTTGGTTTTCTTTTATTTTTATTAAACCACAAATTAACTTATATAAACATAGACTTCTCATTCCATTCTCTTTTTCTATTTTTCTTCAACTCAAAGACAAGAAACTTTCAGCCTGAAAATTCCCAAAAACAAAGTCTGTAACAAATTCTCCTCTCAAACCAAATTCCTCAAAACCAGAGATTATCAATCCTTTGAAAAACTTCTTCTTCAAACTGTAATTCATTTTAAAAGCAAAAGCCTGTAATACATTCTTCAATTTGTAAATCAAATCCCTGTTAACCATTTTTTCAAAATCAAAAAGACTGCAAATTCTTTAATCTGGAATCAAACTCCAGTCTGCATGCAAGATCCAGAAACATCAATTAACATGCAAGTTTTAAATCAAAATAAAGCAGCAAGCAACCAAGTTTAAAATCAAATAGCATTCCAGTTTTCAGACCAAATCAAGCACTAAAGTTTTGAAGCAAAAAGGATTTCAGTTTTCAAAGCTTTTCAAAACATATCTGGAAGCTCTGTCTTCTTCAAATTAGGTGAGTAACATCATTTTTTTTAAATTTAAATATATGAAAACTGTTGCATGTTCATATCTGGAATTGGTATGTTTGTATGTATCTATGTTAGTGCATTTTTGTGTATATATGTGAATGTATGGATGTGTACTTGACTGTTTTATCAGTGACTTAATGATTCTTAGTTTCAGAACTAAGAAGAATTCAAACAAAAACCATTATCTCATTATCTAATCTGTGTTAGGATTTAAGTCTTAAAACAAAACTTGTTGTTTGATCATAGAGTAGATTTTAAAATTTTATCTAAGTTAAAATAACTTTGTTTATCTCTGGAAATTATAAACAACTGATCAAATTTTGAAATAGTGAAAATTCAAACGTCATAATTCAATGATTCAGGCTTAGGATCTAAAACATCATCCAAAAACATGATTTTTAAATCTAAAATCATAATTTTTAGTAATGGGATTATGGAGCAGTTCGAGGATGAACAGTTTTTACTTTTTGGGTAATTTCTGTTGATCGCATTAGTTTGGAGGATCGTAGTTCATTCTAGGGGAAGAGGAGCTATCAGTGTTGATCGGAAAAATAACAGTAGGAATTATTAATGACTGTGGTGATGATGATTTTGATTTGAGTTTTGGAAACCTAGTTTTACTGGGTTAAAATTTTTGCGTGAGTTCGACTTCCTCTGGTGATCGAGTTGGCTGGGGTTTTGGGTACTGAAAGATGGTGGATTGACGAAGTTCTCACCAAAGTTTCAACGGCGATCTGATGATCGGAGAAATGGGTTCGAGCAATTTCCAGGCTTTGGGTTCCTGTTCGTAATTGTGTTGGGCTGCTCGATTTAAAATTTGAGTGGATATCGGGGTTCTGATGGTCGAAATGGGATATGTAGTTGATCGTCGGCATGGAGAAGCCATCGTAGTTGGTCGGCATCGATCTGTTCCATCGTGCATGTGTAGTGTCAACTGTGCATTTGGGTTTGGTTAGATGTTAAGTTTGAGGAAGAAGTAGACGTTCTCGAGTAAGTTGATGGTTGGCTCGAAGCCATTCTCGTAAAATCAGGGTGCTGGCTCGGGTTAGTTCGAAGGAACACTCGCGTGGATTAACTGTATTAAATTTTTAACATAACAAAGTTTTAAATATAAGAAGGAAGAAAAAACTCGAAGGGATACTCGGGGGTTTTCAACTTTTTCTCGGGTATTTTGATGTTTGGCTCGGGTCAGTTGGGAGGTTGCATATTTTAAAACCTGACAGCATTTTCTTTTAAAATTTAAATTGAGTTTAAATTGAAAAGCAGTTTTCAAAACAAAGTTTTAAAATAAAATGTTAAAGTATGGATTTAAATTCAATTTGTATCCTAGTTGAAATAAATAGTTTATAAAATTATAATGTTTTAACAAAATGAAAAATGTTAAAAGTATAGTTTTATAAAGATTTGAATTTAAAAATCTTATAAATTACCTTTATAAATGTTAAGTGTTCTTAACATTTGAATTTAAGAAGATTTTGTAAATTTGATTTCAAAATTTGTTAAAGTTAAATTGTAATTATTTTAAATCTTTAATTTTGAAAATAAATTAAAAAGAAGATTTAAAAGTAAATTGTTTTAAAGTCTTTTGTTAATAATAATTAAAGTGGTTAAAGGTTAATAATTTAATTTAGAGATTAATAAAGGTTTAATGATATAGGAGTCATTAAATTAATAAGATAATTAAAGAATAATTTAATAATTTGATTAATTAATGGTTTAGTGGTAATTAATTAAATAATTTGATAAGTTAAATTAATTAATTTAATTAATTTAAGATAATCACTTGGTTATGTGATAAGTATAATTACTTAAATGTAATTAGTGAAGTGTAATTACTTAGGAAAGTAATTAAAGTTAATTAATGGATATAATTAACTAAAGATGATTTTAATAATGAAAGTAATTTGAGTTTAATTACTTTTGAATAATTAATCAAGGGATTAATTAAAAGATAATTAATTAATGAGTAATTAATTTATGGAAGAGTAATTAAGGGTAGTTAATTACTAAATGTTATTAATCAAAGGTGATTTATAAATGTGACTAATTAATTATTAATTTAAATAAGATAATTAATTAAGAATAATTAAGGATCATTAATTAATTAATGATGTAATTAAGGATTGGTTAATTAAGATTAATTAATAAATAATTAGTGATTAAAGTAATTAATTAATTGTAATTAATTAAGGATTAATGTAATTAAATATAGTTAATTAATTAATGAAGTAATTAAAGATTAATTACTGAATGGTTTAAGATAATTAATTTGTGAAATTAATTAAGTATTAATTACTTAAAGTAATTAAAGGGTAATTAATCAGGAATGATTAATTTAGATGGATACTTAGAGTAATGATTAATTAATTGGTTTAATTAATAATTAATTAAGCAGGGTTTATAGGATGAAGTAATTAATTTAATTCACTTTAAATTAATTAGAGATGATAAATCATTACTTAAGAATGGATGAATGATATTGAATGCTTTGCATTGTTGATATCTCTGATGAGATATGATTGATATATGATATGGATGTTTGGTTGAATTATAATGATAATGTGAATTATCTGTTTGGGATGATAATGTAGATTATCTATTGAATTATCTATCTTTGTGTATATAGATAAGAATTGAATTGTTTTAACCTTAAAACAACTTGGCCCTTAAAAGATACGTTTTGGATTTCGATGAGACCGGGATCGGGTTTCCGTATACCGGGATTCCAGGTCTGGAGACCCGAATACCACATCGATCCAAATTAACGATAGGTCGTGAATCTCAAGTGAAGATGAAGATTCAGAGTGCAAGGGTTATTGTCGTTAACTCTGAGGGTGATTCCAAAACGAGTGTAACGAGATAATGCCTTCGGTTTCGTTCGAACCCGGAACGAACTTATATGGATTGAATGCTTTCAACACATCGTCAGGCGGACGATGAGCATTCTAAGTGATATGTTCTGATTAAAGGTAATCGTAACCTCAAGCCTCATCAACCGGGAATGGCTAAAACAGGGGAGGTGCAGCAAGGTTTCGTGGGTAGCACCCACTGAGAGCAAGATAGATCCCTGTCTAGAGGTCCCTTTTCTTTTATTCGGCTTAGTGTGTGGTTGGTCACGCCAACTACGGGATTATCTTGTTCGGGATTATCCAGTAAGGGATGGTTCCGGCTTTGTGTTGCAGGGGAGCGGGCGTACTCCTCGGTACGGTGATCTAGGCCACATACTGTGACGGGCGGTACCCCAGTAGCCCTGCCATTGTATGGAAACCCATTCTTCCTACGTGCCCTTACGGTTTTGATTGTATAACCCACTTTGTGGTTAGTATGCTGGAATTTAATAATGTAACAATTTCAGCTATTTCATATTTATTTGAAAACCCTAGACCCTATTATAATATAACTGGATTTCCTATCAAATGTTTTGGTTAGCGTAAGGTAAAAACTTACCCATGTTTATTTGTGGGGAGTCTTACGTGATACCTTTTCTTTCTAAAGGTTTTGAAGTTAAGCAAGTTTAACCGTTTACTCACACCAGACCCATGTCTGACCCAAGTGTTTATTTCTGTTTTATAAACTCTTGGGTACTCAAATTTTTACGAGTAGCCAAGGGATTCAGGTTTAGCTTTGACGAATATTCTGGAGGAGCAATGGAGCAGGAGGCTTCGGCGTTCGTAGATATAGTATTCCGCTGTGTAGATCTCTGTGATAGTGTTTGTATTGTATTTGAGTTGTAATGTCTAGACAGATGTTTATAACTGACTAGTATGTGATGTATATGTTGTGTAACTCTGATAAGTGTTGTATACTATGTAATAGTTTATGTTATTAATATAACTTATTCGTTCCGCTGTGAGATCGTTGTTGTTGTTTCTTTCTTTCTTCTCTTCTTTTCTATTTTCTACCCCTTTCTTTCTTCATAATGATGCGACTTTCTGGGCATAGAAAGTCGGGTCGTTACAGTTACACAGATTGAGATGTAATAACTAGACAGATGTTTATAACTGTCTAGTATATGATGTGTAATCTGTGTAACTCTGATAAGTGTTGTATATGATACTATGTAATATTTATGTGATATCCCAGAATTTCGAGAAGTTTAAATTGTGATAAATGTGTGATATTTATCTATGTTAATGCTATGTGAATTCAAGTATTAAATTGAATTGAATTGTTTAAACCTTTAAATTAAAACTTAAAGTATCTAATATTATTGCATGTGAATTAATGTGTGGTAATTGCTGTGCATGTCTAGAATTATGTATGCTCTGATACCACGTGTGACGACCCGACTTTCCACTCCCGGAAAATCGCATCGACAGTAAGAAAGAAAGGGGTGAGAAGTAGAAAAGAAAAGAAGAGAAAGAAAACAAACACAAATACTCACAGATATATCATAGTATATCATCCAATAGATATCAACCAAATCAGACATTCTACTCAACCATCATTCATAAGCAACCATTTATTAATCTCTATTTTAATTAATTTAATCAACTTAAATTAAATTAATTACTTAAGAATTAATTCCTAACCTCGCTTAATCAACCATTAATTAATTACAACCATTAATCACTCTTGATTAAATTATCCATTAATTACATAAAGTAATTATCCTTTAATTAATTTAACAAATTAATTATCCTTAATCATTTATAGTAATTAACCTTTAATTACTCTCATTAACTACAATAATTAATGATCCTTAATTAATTACATTAATTAATTAATTAACTATAATTAATTACATTATTCCTTAATTAATTACATTAATTAATCATGCATTAATTAATTAATTTTTAATCAAAAAGGATTTATAAAAGAAATTAAAGTAATTAAGAATAGTTAATTACCGTTAATGATTATTTAAGGTTGATTAATGGAAGTAATTAATTAATGCATGATTAATTAATGTAATTAATTAAGGAATAATGTAATTAATTATAGTTAATTAATTAATATAATTAATTAAGGATCATTAATTATTGTAGTTAATGAGAGTAATTAAAGGTTAATTACTATAAATGATTAAGGATAATTAATTTGTTTAATTAATTAAAGGATAATTACTTTATGTAATTAATGGATAATTTAATCAAGAGTGATTAATGGTTGTAATTAATTAATGGTTGATTAAGCGAGGTTAGGAATTAATTCTTAAGTAATTAATTTAATTTAAGTTGATTAAATTAATTAAAATAGAGATTAATAAATGGTTGCTTATGAATGATGGTTGAGTAGAATGTCTGATTTGGTTGATATCTATTGGATGATATACTATGATATATCTGTGAGTATTTGTGTTTGTTTTCTTTCTCTTCTTTTCTTTTCTACTTCTCACCCCTTTCTTTCTTACCGTCGATGCGATTTTCCGGGAGTGGAAAGTCGGGTCGTCACACGTAACTATTAAAATTAATCTTATTAATTTATTATTTAATAATCCATAGTTAATGACTTCATTAACTACTATTTAATTACTTTCCTTAAGTAATTAACTTATACTAATTTTTATTAATTCTAAATTAATAAATCTTAATAACCAATTTATTTAAATTTTACAAACTCTTTTCTAAGATAAGTATTTAGATTATAAAAGAAAATCACAAGATTTTATAGTTTGAATTTTAACATTTATTAAAATTCCTACTGTCACTTTCTTTTCCAAGTGATGTGTAAATTTTCTTTACTTAATTTTAATTCCAGAACTTAGATTAGGATTTAACAAACAAATCCTATTTGAATCCTAAAGCCTAACAAATTAATTTATTTACAATTTTCAAACTAATTTATTTACAATTTAGTTTAAATGGTTCGTATCTGATGTGGTTCGATTAGTTTGGGTCTGTTTCCAGTTTTGTGATCGAGATTGCTCTGATACCACTGTAACGACCACCAGAAACTCGAACCATCTCCACAATCGAATAATTCCGAACAAGATAATCCCGTAGTTGGCGCGACCAACCACACACTAAGCCGAATAAAAAGAAAAGGGACCTCTAGACAGGGATCTATCTTGCTCTCAGTGGGTGCTACCCACGAAGCCTTGCTACACCTCCCCTGTTTTAGCCATTCCCGGTTGATGAGGCTTGAGGTTACGATTACCTTTAATCAGAACATATCACTTAGAATGCTCATCGTCCGCCTGACGATGTGCTGAAAGCATTCAATCCATACAAGTTCGTTCCGGGTTCGAACGAAACCGAAGGCATTATCTCGTTACACTCGTTTTGGAATCACCCTCAGAGTTAACGACAATAACCCTTGCACTCTGAATCTTCATCTTCACTTGAGATTCACGACCTATCGTAAATTTGGATCGATGTGGTATTCGGGTCTCCAGACCTGGAATCCCGGTATACGGAAACCCGATCCCGGTCTCATCGAAATCCAAAACGTATCTTTTAAGGGCCAAGTTGTTTTAAAGGTTAAAACAATTCAATTCATTATCTTTATACACATAGAAAGATAATTCACAATAGATAATCAACATTATCAGATAATCCATATTATCATCACAATTCAACTAAACATCCATATCATATATCAACACATATCTCATCAGAGATATCAACAATGCAAAGCATTCAATATCATTCATCTATTCTTAAGTAATGATTTATCATCTCTAATTAATTTAAAGTGAATTAAATTAATTACTTCATCCTATAAATCCTGCTTAATTAATTATTAATTAATAGCAAATGAAACAACCCGACTTCCTATGCCCAGAAAGTCGCATCATTATGAAGAAAGAAAGGGGTAGAAAATAGAAAAGAAGAGAAGAAAGAAAGAAACAACAACAACGATCTCACAGCGGAACGAATAAATTATATTAATAACATAAACTATTACATAGTATACAACAATTTACAGAGTTACACAGCATATACATCACTTACTAGACAGTTATAAACATCTATCTAGACATTACAACTCAAATACAAGACAAGACACTATCACAGATATCAACACAGCGGAATACTATATCTACGAACGCTGAAGCCTCCTGCTCCATTGCTCCTCCAGAATATTCGTCAAAGCTAAACCTGAATCCCTTGGCTACTCGTAAAAATTTGAGTACCCAAGAGTTTATAAAACAGAAATAAACACTTGGGTCAGACATGGGTCTGGTGTGAGTAACAGGTTAAACTTGCTTAACTTCAAAACCTTTAGAAAGAAAAGGTATCACGTAAGACTCCCCACAAATAAACATGGGTAAGTTTTTACCTTACGCTAACCAAAACATTTGATAGGAATTCTGATTTTATTATAATAGGGTCTAGGGTTTTCAAGTAAAATATAGAAATAGCTGAAATGCTTACATCTCACATTCCAACATAGTTGGGCACAACTAATACGTACGGCACTTATTGGAGTTTGGATTCCATACAATGGCAGGGCTACTGGGGTACCGCCCGTCACAGTACGTGGCCTAGATCACCGTACCGAGGAGTACGCCCGCTCCCCTGCAACACAAAGCCGGAACCATCCCTTACTGGATAATCCCGAACAAGATAACCCCGTAGTTGGCGCGACCAACCACACACTAAGCCGAATAAAAAGAAAAGGGACCTCTAGACAGGGATCTATCTTGCTCTCAGTGGGTGCTACCCACGAAGCCTTGCTGCACCTCCCCTGTTTTAGCCATTCCCGGTTGATGAGGCTTGAGGTTACGATTACCTTTAATCAGAACATATCACTTAGAATGCTCATCGTCCGCCTGACGATGTGTTGAAAGCATTCAATCCATACAAGTTCGTTCCGGGTTCGAACGAAACCGAAGGCATTATCTCGTTACACTCGTTTTGGAATCACCCTCAGAGTTAACGACAATAACCCTTGCACTCTGAATCTTCATCTTCACTTGAGATTCACGACCTATCATAAATTTGGATCGATGTGGTATTCGGGTCTCCAGACCTGGAATCCCGGTATACGGAAACCCGATCCCGGTCTCATCGAAATCCAAAACGTATCTTTTAAGGGCCAAGTTGTTTTAAGGTTAAAACAATACAATTCTTATCTATATACACAAAGATAGATAATTCACAATAGATAATCTACATTATCATTTCAATTCAACCAAGTATCTATATCACAGATCAATCATATCTCATCAGAGATATCAAACAATGCAAAGCATTCAATATTATTCAACCATCCATAGGTAATGATTTATATCATCTCTAATTAATTTAAAATAAATTAAATTAATTACTTCATTCTATAAATCCTGCTTACTTAACCATTAATTAATTATAAATCAATTAATTAATTATCCTTTAATTTTTCATTTCAATTAATCATCCTTGATTAATTATCTTTTAATTACATTAAAGTAATTAGTCTTTAAATTAATTTCACAAATTAATTATCCTTGATCAAATATAGTAATTAACCTTTAATTACTTCATTAATTAATTAACTATAATTAATTACATTAATCTTTAATTAATCACATTAATTAATTACTATTTAATTACTTATTATTGATTAATTAGTTTTTAATCAACTCTTAATTATATTATTAATTATATTAGTTAATGACCCTTAATTACTTCCTTAATTAATTACTCCACTTAATTAATTACATTAAGTAATTATTCTTTAATTAATTACAGAAAGCAATTAACTATTAATCACTTACCTTTAATTAATTAAACCTTAATTAATTAATTAATTATACTAAGTAATTATTTCTTAATTACTCCCATTAATTAACTCAAATCATTTCCATTAAGTAATTTCCACAAATTACTTTATTAATTATCCACTAATTACTTTTAAATTAAGTAATTATTAATCACCTTTAATAATTATCCATTAATTAATTACATTAATTAATTTTAACCTTAATTAATCACATTAATTAATTTTAACCTTAATTAATCACATTAATAAATTTTAACCTTAATTAATTATCTAAGTAATTAATCCTTAATTACCTTTCATTAATTACTTCCAAAAAGTAATTATTCTTTTTAATTAATTACATTTAGTAATTACACCTTAATTATTTATACTAAGTAATTCACTTAATTAATTATATTAATTAATTATATTAAGTAATTAACACTTAATCAAATTCAAAGTTTATCCTTAATTAATTACCTTAATTAATTAACTTAATTTAATTACCTAAATTAATCACTTCTTAATCACTAGTTAATGTTCCATTATTAACTACCCACTAATTACTTACTCTAAGTAATATCTTTAATTAATCTCATCTTTAATTAATTATACTAATAAATTTATTAAGTGATGAATCTTTTAATTAATTCACTAATTAAATATTCTTAATTAATCACAACTTTACTAAATTTAAAGATAAATTCTTTATCTTTATTAAATTCTTAATTATATCATTAAATTTCCATTTGAAAACATTCTTTGCAAATTTATTTTATAATCGAAAGATTTGAAAACATTTTATAAATCAATTATATAATTTTCTTTAACCCCAAAACAATTTAAACATAAAAAAAAACTTAAATAAACATTCTTTAAAAATATTTCACTAAAAATTTACTTTTAAACTTAGTTAAACCCAGACTCCAATACTCACCCGAGTCCTACCCTTGACTACCCCGAGACCTCTCCGAGTTTTCCACCAGCTCCATCTGCTTCGAAAAAAACATCCAAATTCTCGAGCTCAAACCCGAGCGTCTCTTTCTTCCCCAATGCCATACGAACCTATAACCAAACGTACACGTGTGTACGTGCACACATAGTCGGAGTGTCTCCGACTACTGCCGAGTTCACCCACATGACTCAGATGATCACCCCAAATCTTCAGACCACCCAGAACCCCTTACTTCGCCTGAAGTCAAAATCGAGTGATGAGCAACTTCCTGGAACCCAACATCTCGACCAAAAACGCTTCGCTCTGATGATCTCGTTCACCAGAAATCTTACCGCCTTGACCAGAGCCACGTCACGATCCCCTACGTTGATTCCCCCACATGCGATCGACCACGATCTTCCCACGGCGACGCTATTGCCTCGAAATGTCGACAACCCAAACTGCTTGCTAAACCCTAAATCACTTCATTCCGACCACCACGTTCCATAATAAAATACAATCGTATTTTTCTCGTGATCGTCCATCCTCCAGCCAACTTCGACCATGACCCCGATGACGTCCATCGTACCAATCGCCAGAAATCACCCAAAACATATTTCCCGTTCAACTCGCCAGATCTCAACATCCATCACATTAAAAATCCTGATATTTATCTCAAAAACCTTAACTTTTACTAATAAATTAGATTTCAAAGTTGAAACTTGAAATTAAAATGGTTGATTTTCTTGATATAATACATTTTGCTGTATTTTCCAAATTCAAAGCGAGACACTAACTAATTTAACTTTTAATTATTTATTTAAAAATAAGGTTTAGTTAATCCAAACATAAGTCCTATAAACATCCTAATCTATATTGATTCATAAGAAGAGGAATTGATTTCTTTGATTAAATTTTGGTCTGTAAACCAAGAACAGAGGTATCTATATATATATATACAGGCATGCAGATGATCTTTCAGTGATTCAACTATATTTCCAAGCAATATACATCTATACATCCATACAATCACATTCCTACCATTACTTATTACATATATAAGTAAATACTGACAAATTTATCTTAACAGTTTAAAGTTTAGTCCCTAGAAAATGATGAACAGAGAAACAACATCTACACATGCATAGATATTTCCACATTTTCATCTTTATATATACGCAATCATTCACATCCAACACATATAATATTTAAACTATATTACTGCTACATTTACCACTAACAACAATTTTTAGGATCATGTTAAAACTGTTTTTAAAATAAAATTTACTCACCTGGCATTATAAAACAAAGAACAGTTTTTTTGATTCCCAGGCTTTTGAATTTATCTTGCATGTTGAAATACATTCTGTTGTAGTTGATTTCCAGGTTTGCATGTTGATGTTTACATCTTGTTGCTTGATTAAACTTGCTTTGATGTTGAACTTCTTTTGCCTTTGCTTTAAATTATCCAGATTTTACTTTTCTCTTAGCATTTGAATTCCAGACTTTTTCTTCTTTTGATTTAAGATTCGAATTGTATTTTAGTTGAGAAAGAAGTGAAGATAATTTTTAGGTGAAAGTCAAAACAGATCTTCTTTCATTTTATTTATTTATGACTTTAATTTACAAAGGAAATAGCCACTTGTCTTTTTTAAGTGTTAATTATCTTACACATATACCTTTATTTTTACAAATGTCACTAAACCACCTTAATAAGCTTACAAGTGTTAATCTTGGTTTTAATAAATTTATTTAAGTCATATACATGTATTTAAGAAATATTTATATGTATATAATGTATTTATCTTTTTATAAATAAGCTTTTACATTTTTAATAAATATAGAAAAGTGAATTCATGAAAACAAGTATTTATAACAACTTATACTTTGATAAATTTTAATGTATCATATATTTATATGCTTGAGTATTTTATTTTATCTTTACAAATATTTTTAACATTAGTTTTGATGATTATTATATTTAATTTTATAACATAACTCAAAATCACAATATATACATATACATATATATTATAATTTGAAAACATAGCTTTTATTAAATTAAAAGATTCCCTATTCATAATATATGTCAAGACCCAAAAATCGACCTTCGAAAATCGGCACCCGTACTTCACTTGTACTCAAAATGCCGGAGATTCAAATGCCGAATCTGGTTCTCGGGAGCTTATAACAACATTAAGTAAACAACACAGCGGAAAAGAAAAAGAATATAGACATCCAACATCTGATACAATATCCAGATACAATGATGATACAATGAATATCAATATACATCAGAGATATGATACAACAAATAACAGCGGAAAAGAAAAACGATAATATCAGCAGCGGAACAAATAACTCTAAGATAGTCTTCAAGAGAGAACTCCAGCAGTAGCTCGAACTCCCAATAACGATACACCAAGAATAAGCAAGTGCAGTCCGATCCAAAGACTGAACTAGCTCCAGAAAATCTACTGAACCTGACTATCTGAAAAACCCAACTCTAGACTGCTCGTGTAGAAAATTATGAGCACCCAGAGTTTAGGAAAGAAACAATAAACTCCGGATCAGTCATGGGACTGGTGTGAGCAACAAAAACAGTTTATCTTTAAATAACACAAAAGAATTTAAACATTGAAAACCGCAATGCTTTTGGAAAATGAAACTACCATAAGACCTCCCACCACACACACAATGCAAACGCAGAATTGGAGGAGATTTCTTCTTATGATAGTCAAAGATGCTTACTACGCAAATCAAATCCTTTTTGATATTATTATTAGTGCATAGTGTAGAAAACATTTCGAAAGTATAATATTAATCTTAGCCAACATACGACCAGTATCGTATGCCTACTATAGCTACCATCTAAACAGTGGTGACCACCGTACGTAAATGGCAGGTTCTACAACTAATACCGTACAAAGTTCGTATTGGAAGATGGATTTCCAACAAATGGTCAGGCTAAGGAACTTCCTATCCACGATGGGTACGTCCCTGGAATAGACGACCCGAGAAATAACCTAACATTACGGTTAGATCTCTGCCAACACAAGGCCGGGTTACCTCTGCAAAAGTAGGTAACTACTGACACGCGTATGCCATCCCCCGATCGTCACCGATCTTCCCGAGGATCCCCGATTCGCAACAAACCACATAGTAAAAATAATGCAGTAACCACAGAGGTTAAGTATCTGGGCTCCATACCATGATACCACCTTTATCCAGAAGGAATGACATACACTAAGGGGCGCTACTCCCTAGAACCTTGCTGCATCCTTCCTGTTTTGACCATTTCCGGGGTGTGAGGCTCGACGAAGTCTCGTCCACAAAGCTACGCTTTCTACAAAGCCATGCTTCGGGTCAAACAAATCAACCTATGATCACAAAGATATAAGATCAAATAAATGATCATATCGCAAATGATCAAACACTGATCATCACACAGCAACACTCAGCATGCCACATTACCAAATTGGGATATATCGCTGATAAATTTCAACTACATAACCTCTGAGCTCGTACGTCTCAGAGAAGGGTGTTAAGCTAAGAGAATAAATTCTCCGCCACCAACAGAAATGTATTTGAAAGAAATCGGCTTTATATCTCAAAGTGTAATGTCAGACATGTATCCATATAAGTCTGTTCCGGGATCGAACAGAACCGAAGGCACTTCTCACGAAGCCCTTGCAATTCCGGATAATTTCCAATCACGTCCAGACTTCCCATCACAAAAGAGTGATATAAATCTCTATACCGGGAGCTACCCAGTGCAGAGACATTCGACAGGTTGTCCTTTCATTTTCGAAAATATCCGGTCTTCAACACCGATCTTCAAATGCGATCCATATACGACGTATCACTATTCGGAATGGGTTATATGACACAGTTGTCTTTTCCCGGCTAACCCGAATAGTGAGCGCAATATTCAAAAACAAATGGATAATGGGATTTCAATTAAGTCACAACTTAAACCCAAACTTTTTCTTTCAAATGGTTAAACAAATTTCCATTTTAATCTTTTTTAAACAAAAAGATTCAATTCACAAAGTTCACTTAATTTCACAAAGATTCATTCACGGATTTTCCAAATCGATTTCCATTTCAATTTAATTTAATTCGTTGAATCTTTAAATCAAAGATTTAACTCATAGTTTTCAAAACAATTTCATTTCGAATGGTTTAACAAAACATTATTTTAAATCTGTTAAAAATAAACAGATTTAATTCATAGCTTTCGAAAAGAATTCATTTATAACTTGGAAAACCATTTTTCAATTAAATCTTGAAATTCCTTTACCTAAATTGGAATTTCATTTCTTATCTAAAAGCTTTTATTCTTTGAAAACAAACAGTTTTCATTCTGGAAATCTGATTCATTTATACGAGTTAAAGTTCTTGGGTTAAATCCAAATTCCCAAATTAATACTTTACAATGGTTTAATTCATACAAACACATTTATATCATCTTTTATCCCTAGTTTCCAAATCATAGATTTAATTTCAAACTTGAATTCAAATTTAAATCAAATTATTTAAATTTTCAAAAACTCGGTTAAGTTATTCAAAATAACTTTTATATTTGAAATTCCATTTCAAAAGCTTTTCACTTTAAACCCGAATTTCTAATTTCAAAATCAATTGAAATTAAAATTTCAATTTCGAAAACATCAAATTTAAATTATCTGTGACTTAACCGATTTCCACGTGAAATCCATATTTGTGTGTGTAAAAGTGTAGTCCAGGGGTTTTACACACAATAGTACAGCATCAATCATCACATAACAAAATACAGGATATAGTTGATAAGCGATATAAACTATACGCTTATCGTTCATTCACAGATCACAGATATATATCACAGGTAAGTAAACTACAGATCACAACATAAATCAGGGTGCATCACAAAGCATCATATATCAGGGATATCAAACAATTCAATCATTCAATAGAATTCAAACATTCATAAGTAAGGTCAGTTAATATCTGATTAATTCAAATCAGATTAATTTCTTATGAATTACTAATCCTGGTTAATTAATATCAATCAATTACAAATTATTTTGATTAATTATTCTTTAATCATTTATTAATAATCATCAATAATAATTTACTAACCCCTTAATTATTGATTGATCAATCTTTAATTATTAAATAATTAACTTTTAATTATTTAATTCACCCTTTCTATTAATTATCTTCAATTAATAAATTTACCCTTAATTAATTACCTTTTAATTAATTATCCTTAATTTTTAAATTTATTAGATTTAAATAAATAATCTATTGATCTTAGTTAATTCTAAATCCAATATAAATCAACTTAACTTTTAAGTTAACAAATTAAAACATTTAAATCTAATTACTTAATTAAGTTTTATTTAAAATAACCTTTAATTGTTTTCAAATATAAATTTAAAACAATTTAATTAAACTTAATTAACTTTAAAAAATGTTGTTATTACAAAACTTTTCAACACACATTCATGTTTGTATTTAACAATTATCATTTTCAGAAAAAAAATAATTTTTTTTTTCTTTCAAATTAAATTGATTTAAATTTGTTCAAACTTAAAAACTGGAAATTTACAACTCGAGACCTGCTTCGAGTCACACCCGAGCCAAATCACCACCTGCTTCGAGTTTTTGCCCAAACTTACCCAAGTTCCACAATTTTCAATTCAAAAATTTTTCTAAGTATTTTAACCCAGCAAACCCAAAATTTTACTCGAGTAACCCTCCAAATTTCCCGAGCCCATCTTCGAGGAAACTTCCCAGACTTTCGAGCAAAACCACGAGCCTCTTCTTCTTCTCCAAAGCACATACCTTCCAGGTGCACAAACGTACACGCGTGCACCTACCCCATCAACTCCAGCCACTGTAGGCCATAGCGAACATCGTCAACGACCACACAAACGCACGCGAGCCTCCTCGAACTCTCAGATCACCCAACCACCGCGCGAATCAAAATCGAGGAGATACCCCAAACCTGGAAACAGTCGAACCAATCGCGACCCCATCCCTGTCAACATCTCATTTTCGGAGCCCCGACCATCTGACGTCACGCGACTCCGGCCACGTGCTCCCTGACCTTCGACGCTCCCCTTCCCCGAATCTCGTACCACTCGATCCCTTAGAGAGGTCGCGGTGGCTTCTCAAATCTCAGCGACCCAAAAGCCATTTCGAACCCTAAACCCCTCCCGTTCCTTCGATCCTTTCAACAGAAAAATTATTTAACAATTTTCCTATTCCAATCAACTTCCAGACTTACTTCATACAAAGTTTCAGCGATCGAACTTCCATTGATCTCCCGGAATTGACAAAAATCAAGTTTTTGTTCAACTGACAACTGCTTCCTAACCCCAACATTAGAAATCATCAATATTGTTTTAAAAATCCTATTTTCGAACAAGTATTCATGTGATATAATTGTAGTAATGTTTTATGAAATTCGAAAATTTCCGAAGTTTGGAATTATCACTGTAAAAACTTGATTTCTCAATATACATGCATTTTTTTCCCATGAAACTATTTTTAAATTATAACTTAAACTTAAATACAACTTATTTGTTTTGAAATCAAAGCCTGATGTTGATTAGGGAAAAGAAAAATTAGATTTTCTTTGGTCGTTCTAAGTCCTGGGATTTACAGAGAAGTCGCTCTGATCAACATGTATCTATACACAAAGAAATCCCAAAATAGATATATATATATATATTTCCAAACATCATTCAATCAACCAGATAATAAATATACTTAAGCATTTTAAAAAGAAGTTACTCACCTTTCCTGAAGGAACAAAGAAGAACAGAGATGAGAAGGCCTGGAAATTTGCAAACTGGAAGTGTTTGTTCTTGCTTTGATGATCTGCTTTGTTGTATTTTTGTTGCTTTGTTAAGTTGAGGTTTTAGATAACATATACTTCAGATTTCTTAGTTTTGATACTCGAACCAAAGGAGAGGGGAAGGCTGATATGCAGGGGATGTGTACAAGGTGATATCTTTATCTATTAAATAAACAGGGCTGAAGTATGTTGCATTAAATGTTGAGATGTATTGCATTTATTGCCTTGTACATATATACTTTCCTCTCCATACTCCATTTCAGCTGTACAAATTTGAGATGATAGTGATGGCTTGTATTTGTTTAAGTGTATATGTATTTTATTTGTTTCTTTTGTTTATCACTTTATCCACTATCTACTTTCTTTTACTTGCCTACTCATCACTTTACATATATTTACTTATTTGTTTTGTTTCAAGTGTACATGCTTATTTGGTTTGCTTTCCTTTTAACTTGTATTTTATTTTATTATCTTATAAATAATTTTCTATTTTAAAATTGTTGTTTAAAATTTACTTTGTATTGATTTACTTAGATATGTAATAAAAATCTAATTTGTATAAAACTATATATACATATATACACAATTATTCATTTTAAAATATAGATGAATTTCTATATAAAATATATCGTTGGATTTGGCCTACATTCATACATATTTAAATGTATTAAATTTTCTTTTAAATCTCAAATGATTTATACAGAATATACTTGGATATCGGGGAAACTCGCTCCATTTAATCAATTTAATTTCACAATTTTTATTCAAAAATTTATTAAATTGTCAATTTAATTCATAAATTCATTTAATTATTAATTTAAATACTTATGAAATTTGGGGTCGTTACAAATTTCCCCCCTTAAAAGAATTTCGTCCTCGAAATTCGCAGGCACGAAACAAAGACAGAAATAGACAGATTTGATCTCCTATAATTCCTCAAACTACGATATGAATTCCAAACTCAAGTCGGAATATCTCAGGATATACACCAATTTGTCCCTCTTCGGACTTTGGTATTCAAAAGAAATTTCAATAGAATTTCAAATTTGGTTTCAAACGAAATCGTTTTATCGAGTCTATTCAAATTTAGCTTCATATTCTTTTAATCGATTTAACTCAATTCAAAATTCCAATTTCAAATTCATTAAGATATAAATCAAAAGACTGATAAGAAATCGATGAAATACGAGGTAAGATCTTCTACAACGATTTGTAGGGCCACCATTACACCAAAACTACTTCTTGTAGATGATACAAAGAAATGAAAAGAATTTGGAAACGAATCAAAGAAAATTGATAGAGAAAGTTGTTTCCACTGTCGCAGGGTATTGACCATTTATAGTGGTATTCCCTTGTCCCCTATCTCATTCTCTTCTTGTCCTCATACTCACTATCAATGGATAGTAAGAGAGTTTACTGAGACGTTTAGACGGATATCTTAGAGATATACTCATTCTAGAGTTTACTTCACTCTATCTCTAATGAGCTACTTAACGTGTTACACTCCTGAGCTAAAGTTCAACCTTAGCTCTGATACCACTTGTCAAGACCCAAAAATCGACCTTCGAAAATCGGCACCCGTACTTCACTTGTACTCAAAATGCCGGAGATTCAAATGCCGAATCTGGTTCTCGGGAGCTTATAACAACATTAAGTAAACAACACAGCGGAAAAGAAAAAGAATATAGACATCCAACATCTGATACAATATCCAGATACAATGATGATACAATGAATATCAATATACATCAGAGATATGATACAACAAATAACAGCGGAAAAGAAAAACGATAATATCAGCAGCGGAACAAATAACTCTAAGATAGTCTTCAAGAGAGAACTCCAGCAGTAGCTCGAACTCCCAATAACGATACACCAAGAATAAGCAAGTGCAGTCCGATCCAAAGACTGAACTAGCTCCAGAAAATCTACTGAACCTGACTATCTGAAAAACCCAACTCTAGACTGCTCGTGTAGAAAATTATGAGCACCCAGAGTTTAGGAAAGAAACAATAAACTCCGGATCAGTCATGGGACTGGTGTGAGCAACAAAAACAGTTTATCTTTAAATAACACAAAAGAATTTAAACATTGAAAACCGCAATGCTTTTGGAAAATGAAACTACCATAAGACCTCCCACCACACACACAATGCAAACGCAGAATTGGAGGAGATTTCTTCTTATGATAGTCAAAGATGCTTACTACGCAAATCAAATCCTTTTTGATATTATTATTAGTGCATAGTGTAGAAAACATTTCAAAAGTATAATATTAATCTTAGCCAACATACGACCAGTATCGTATGCCTACTATAGCTACCATCTAAACAGTGGTGACCACCGTACGTAAATGGCAGGTTCTACAACTAATACCGTACAAAGTTCGTATTGGAAGATGGATTTCCAACAAATGGTCAGGCTAAGGAACTTCCTATCCACGATGGGTACGTCCCTGGAATAGACGACCCGAGAAATAACCTAACATTACGGTTAGATCTCTGCCAACACAAGGCCGGGTTACCTCTGCAAAAGTAGGTAACTACTGACACGCGTATGCCATCCCCCGATCGTCACCGATCTTCCCGAGGATCCCCGATTCGCAACAAACCACATAGTAAAAATAATGCAGTAACCACAGAGGTTAAGTATCTGGGCTCCATACCATGATACCACCTTTATCCAGAAGGAATGACATACACTAAGGGGCGCTACTCCCTAGAACCTTGCTGCATCCTTCCTGTTTTGACCATTTCCGAGGTGTGAGGCTCGACGAAGTCTCGTCCACAAAGCTACGCTTTCTACAAAGCCATGCTTCGGGTCAAACAAATCAACCTATGATCACAAAGATATAAGATCAAATAAATGATCATATCGCAAATGATCAAACACTGATCATCACACAGCAACACTCAGCATGCCACATTACCAAATTGGGATATATCGCTGATAAATTTCAACTACATAACCTCTGAGCTCGTACGTCTCAGAGAAGGGTGTTAAGCTAAGAGAATAAATTCTCCGCCACCAACAGAAATGTATTTGAAAGAAATCGGCTTTATATCTCAAAGTGTAATGTCAGACATGTATCCATATAAGTCTGTTCCGGGATCGAACAGAACCGAAGGCACTTCTCACGAAGCCCTTGCAATTCCGGATAATTTCCAATCACGTCCAGACTTCCCATCACAAAAGAGTGATATAAATCTCTATACCGGGAGCTACCCAGTGCAGAGACATTCGACAGGTTGTCCTTTCATTTTCGAAAATATCCGGTCTTCAACACCGATCTTCAAATGCGATCCATATACGACGTATCACTATTCGGAATGGGTTATATGACACAGTTGTCTTTTCCCGGCTAACCCGAATAGTGAGCGCAATATTCAAAAACAAATGGATAATGGGATTTCAATTAAGTCACAACTTAAACCCAAACTTTTTCTTTCAAATGGTTAAACAAATTTCCATTTTAATCTTTTTTAAACAAAAAGATTCAATTCACAAAGTTCACTTAATTTCACAAAGATTCATTCACGGATTTTCCAAATCGATTTCCATTTCAATTTAATTTAATTCGTTGAATCTTTAAATCAAAGATTTAACTCATAGTTTTCAAAACAATTTCATTTCGAATGGTTTAACAAAACATTATTTTAAATCTGTTAAAAATAAACAGATTTAATTCATAGCTTTCGAAAAGAATTCATTTATAACTTGGAAAACCATTTTTCAATTAAATCTTGAAATTCCTTTACCTAAATTGGAATTTCATTTCTTATTTAAAAGCTTTTATTCTTTGAAAACAAACAGTTTTCATTCTGGAAATCTGATTCATTTATACGAGTTAAAGTTCTTGGGTTAAATCCAAATTCCCAAATTAATACTTTACAATGGTTTAATTCATACAAACACATTTATATCATCTTTTATCCCTAGTTTCCAAATCATAGATTTAATTTCAAACTTGAATTCAAATTTAAATCAAATTATTTAAATTTTCAAAAACTCGGTTAAGTTATTCAAAATAACTTTTATATTTGAAATTCCATTTCAAAAGCTTTTCACTTTAAACCCGAATTTCTAATTTCAAAATCAATTGAAATTAAAATTTCAATTTCGAAAACATCAAATTTAAATTATCTGTGACTTAACCGATTTCCACGTGAAATCCATATTTGTGTGTGTAAAAGTGTAGTCCAGGGGTTTTACACACAATAGTACAGCATCAATCATCACATAACAAAATACAGGATATAGTTGATAAGCGATATAAACTATACGCTTATCGTTCATTCACAGATCACAGATATATATCACAGGTAAGTAAACTACAGATCACAACATAAATCAGGGTGCATCACAAAGCATCATATATCAGGGATATCAAACAATTCAATCATTCAATAGAATTCAAACATTCATAAGTAAGGCCAGTTAATATCTGATTAATTCAAATCAGATTAATTTCTTATGAATTACTAATCCTGGTTAATTAATATCAATCAATTACAAATTATTTTGATTAATTATTCTTTAATCATTTATTAATAATCATCAATAATAATTTACTAACCCCTTAATTATTGATTGATCAATCTTTAATTATTAAATAATTAACTTTTAATTATTTAATTCACCCTTTCTATTAATTATCTTCAATTAATAAATTTACCCTTAATTAATTACCTTTTAATTAATTATCCTTAATTTTTAAATTTATTAGATTTAAATAAATAATCTATTGATCTTAGTTAATTCTAAATCCAATATAAATCAACTTAACTTTTAAGTTAACAAATTAAAACATTTAAATCTAATTACTTAATTAAGTTTTATTTAAAATAACCTTTAATTGTTTTCAAATATAAATTTAAAACAATTTAATTAAACTTAATTAACTTTAAAAAATGTTGTTATTACAAAACTTTTCAACACACATTCATGTTTGTATTTAACAATTATCATTTTCAGAAAAAAAATAATTTTTTTTTTCTTTCAAATTAAATTGATTTAAATTTGTTCAAACTTAAAAACTGGAAATTTACAACTCGAGACCTGCTTCGAGTCACACCCGAGCCAAATCACCACCTGCTTCGAGTTTTTGCCCAAACTTACCCAAGTTCCACAATTTTCAATTCAAAAATTTTTCTAAGTATTTTAACCCAGCAAACCCAAAATTTTACTCGAGTAACCCTCCAAATTTCCCGAGCCCATCTTCGAGGAAACTTCCCAGACTTTCGAGCAAAACCACGAGCCTCTTCTTCTTCTCCAAAGCACATACCTTCCAGGTGCACAAACGTACACGCGTGCACCTACCCCATCAACTCCAGCCACTGTAGGCCATAGCGAACATCGTCAACGACCACACAAACGCACGCGAGCCTCCTCGAACTCTCAGATCACCCAACCACCGCGCGAATCAAAATCGAGGAGATACCCCAAACCTGGAAACAGTCGAACCAATCGCGACCCCATCCCTGTCAACATCTCATTTTCGGAGCCCCGACCATCTGACGTCACGCGACTCCGGCCACGTGCTCCCTGACCTTCGACGCTCCCCTTCCCCGAATCTCGTACCACTCGATCCCTTAGAGAGGTCGCGGTGGCTTCTCAAATCTCAGCGACCCAAAAGCCATTTCGAACCCTAAACCCCTCCCGTTCCTTCGATCCTTTCAACAGAAAAATTATTTAACAATTTTCCTATTCCAATCAACTTCCAGACTTACTTCATACAAAGTTTCAGCGATCGAACTTCCATTGATCTCCCGGAATTGACAAAAATCAAGTTTTTGTTCAACTGACAACTGCTTCCTAACCCCAACATTAGAAATCATCAATATTGTTTTAAAAATCCTATTTTCGAACAAGTATTCATGTGATATAATTGTAGTAATGTTTTATGAAATTCGAAAATTTCCGAAGTTTGGAATTATCACTGTAAAAACTTGATTTCTCAATATACATGCATTTTTTTCCCATGAAACTATTTTTAAATTATAACTTAAACTTAAATACAACTTATTTGTTTTGAAATCAAAGCCTGATGTTGATTAGGGAAAAGAAAAATTAGATTTTCTTTGGTCGTTCTAAGTCCTGGGATTTACAGAGAAGTCGCTCTGATCAACATGTATCTATACACAAAGAAATCCCAAAATAGATATATATATATATATTTCCAAACATCATTCAATCAACCAGATAATAAATATACTTAAGCATTTTAAAAAGAAGTTACTCACCTTTCCTGAAGGAACAAAGAAGAACAGAGATGAGAAGGCCTGGAAATTTGCAAACTGGAAGTGTTTGTTCTTGCTTTGATGATCTGCTTTGTTGTATTTTTGTTGCTTTGTTAAGTTGAGGTTTTAGATAACATATACTTCAGATTTCTTAGTTTTGATACTCGAACCAAAGGAGAGGGGAAGGCTGATATGCAGGGGATGTGTACAAGGTGATATCTTTATCTATTAAATAAACAGGGCTGAAGTATGTTGCATTAAATGTTGAGATGTATTGCATTTATTGCCTTGTACATATATACTTTCCTCTCCATACTCCATTTCAGCTGTACAAATTTGAGATGATAGTGATGGCTTGTATTTGTTTAAGTGTATATGTATTTTATTTGTTTCTTTTGTTTATCACTTTATCCACTATCTACTTTCTTTTACTTGCCTACTCATCACTTTACATATATTTACTTATTTGTTTTGTTTCAAGTGTACATGCTTATTTGGTTTGCTTTCCTTTTAACTTGTATTTTATTTTATTATCTTATAAATAATTTTCTATTTTAAAATTGTTGTTTAAAATTTACTTTGTATTGATTTACTTAGATATGTAATAAAAATCTAATTTGTATAAAACTATATATACATATATACACAATTATTCATTTTAAAATATAGATGAATTTCTATATAAAATATATCGTTGGATTTGGCCTACATTCATACATATTTAAATGTATTAAATTTTCTTTTAAATCTCAAATGATTTATACAGAATATACTTGGATATCGGGGAAACTCGCTCCATTTAATCAATTTAATTTCACAATTTTTATTCAAAAATTTATTAAATTGTCAATTTAATTCATAAATTCATTTAATTATTAATTTAAATACTTATGAAATTTGGGGTCGTTACAATATATATATACCAATATATATATACATTATAAATATAAAACATTTATATAAGTTTTAGAAAGATAAATCTTCTCAATTTAAAATTGTTAGAAAAGATATTGCCAAATTAAAATGTTATTAGTTTTCAAAAGAAATAAATTTGCCAATTAATTTGTTTGGGTCTGTTTAGTTTAAATTTAAGAAGATTTTGTAAATTTGATTTCAAAATTTGTTAAAGTTAAATTGTAATTATTTTAAATCTTTAATTTTGAAAATAAATTAAAAAGAAGATTTAAAAGAAAATTGTTTTAAAGTCTTTTGTTAATAATAATTAAAGTGGTTAAAGGTTAATAATTTAATTTAGAGATTAATAAAGGTTTAATGATATAGGAGTCATTAAATTAATAAGATAATTAAAGAATAATTTAATAATTTGATTAATTAATGGTTTAGTGGTAATTAATTAAATAATTTGATAAGTTAAATTAATTAATTTAATTAATTTAAGATAATCACTTGGTTATGTGATAAGTATAATTACTTAAATGTAATTAGTGAAGTGTAATTACTTAGGAAAGTAATTAAAGTTAATTAATGGATATAATTAACTAAAGATGATTTCAATAATGAAAGTAATTTGAGTTTAATTACTTTTGAATAATTAATCAAGGGATTAATTAAAAGATAATTAATTAATGAGTAATTAATTTATGGAAGAGTAATTAAGGGTAGTTAATTACTAAATGTTATTAATCAAAGGTGATTTATAAATGTGACTAATTAATTATTAATTTAAATAAGATAATTAATTAAGAATAATTAAGGATCATTAATTAATTAATGATGTAATTAAGGATTGGTTAATTAAGATTAATTAATAAATAATTAGTGATTAAAGTAATTAATTAATTGTAATTAATTAAGGATTAATGTAATTAAATATAGTTAATTAATTAATGAAGTAATTAAAGATTAATTACTGAATGGTTTAAGATAATTAATTTGTGAAATTAATTAAGTATTAATTACTTAAAGTAATTAAAGGGTAATTAATCAGGAATGATTAATTTAGATGGATACTTAGAGTAATGATTAATTAATTGGTTTAATTAATAATTAATTAAGCAGGGTTTATAGGATGAAGTAATTAATTTAATTCACTTTAAATTAATTAGAGATGATAAATCATTACTTAAGAATGGATGAATGATATTGAATGCTTTGCATTGTTGATATCTCTGATGAGATATGATTGATATATGATATGGATGTTTGGTTGAATTATAATGATAATGTGAATTATCTGTTTGGGATGATAATGTAGATTATCTATTGAATTATCTATCTTTGTGTATATAGATAAGAATTGAATTGTTTTAACCTTAAAACAACTTGGCCCTTAAAAGATACGTTTTGGATTTCGATGAGACTGGGATCGGGTTTGCTACATTACAGCGTGATAGGGGGTTCTCGCTTTGCGTTAGGTGGCGAACGGGAGACTCTTACCCCTACATGTCCCCGGGGGTAGTATAAGGCCTTTTGGGGTTGGTTGCGACTCGAGAGGGTGGCCGTAAAAGCAAACCCGAGGTATCACTGTGAGCCACAGCGGGGCTGGGATGGTTGAAAAGCCTACCGGTCGTGAACCGTTGCTGAAGGTTGAAAAGCCTATGACGTTACAGTTGGTATCAGAGCATAGGTTGAGCGAATACCTAAGCTATTGGTTAAGTGAATATCAGAACACTAGGTTGAGTGAATACCTAGGTTCGGAAGGATTATTCATTAGAGACAGGATCTGTAGCAACCTGTTTGAGTCTGAGTGTGTATATATATATATTCGAGAGCGCGTATTTGTTAGTTATATAAAATGGTTTTATATTGTGTTAATTGATCGGTTGAGTGGTATATGGATTCTGGTCAATACGAGTAGCTAACGTTATTGATAGGGATCTCTAAACACTTGGACCAGGCCAACGGACACAATATTGTTTTAAAGAGGTAGATGAAATAATTTTACCCAGAAATAATTTCTATATAAAAAAAAATATATCATTTTAAATATATATATTTATGTATTTCTACCTATTTATTGGGTTACCTGTTCGGGTTTTCCAATATAAGTTATAAAGGTAGATAAGGTGGTAGTGTGTGTAACACAATTACCAATAGTTGGAGTTTGAATGTTGAGGATGGAAGTGTATTTGTCGAGACTGTAAACCTAATACCGTCTCGAGTGAACTTTACAATTGTGTAAGGATTTCACAATCTCTGAAGGAAACCTGTTAAGGTTCGGAGTTTATCTTTGAAGTTGGATGAGAAGAGTTGGATCTGTCAGTTGGGCAGAAGCGAGTGATAGTATCTTGGTATCTTCTGGAAGAAGTAGCTGTGTGATGAGACGCAGTGAATATGGATGTTCCCGAAGATGTTTTCTTTGGAACAAGTTAATGAAGTATGTCTGCTTCAGTGTTGTGGCTGAGTTCAGCATGGTGATTCTGTTTAGTTTGAGTCTGAGTTTCTTGAAGAAGCTTTGGATAAGGAAGTCTTTGGCATCTGTGGCAGCAGTGCAGCTCGGAGTGTTCTGTATTGGCAGGAAGTTTTCTGGCTGAGCAGTGAAAGAGAAGTTCAGAAGCAGCAGAGTGGATCCATTTCTTTGATAGATAGGATAGATAAGTGTAAGCTGTTCTGATTGGTAAAGAGAGAACAGTTTCTTTTGAATTTGGCTGAGTTGATCGCAAAAGTGACTTGCGATAATTTGAGTATTCTCTTGAGTTATCCGAGATTTTCTGGGATGAGTTGTCCAATCTGGGCTTGTGTTCTTCATCAGCATTTTCATTCTTTTCCAGATGAGAGTGGTGTAGCGGAAGCAGTTTGGCAAGTGCTCCTGTTTGTCTTTTCCAGATAGGAGAAGTTAGTTCAGTCTACTGATGGTAGTAGAGTTGTGTTTTGGATTTGGGTAGATCTTGGAGGATCATTTGGTTGAGTTATTTTTAACCCGGTTTATTTCTAGAAGCATCGGCGAAGGTTGAGTTGATCAGGAAGAATTTGTAGGCAGTCCAGGATCGTCTGAAGGATTTTGTGGATAAGAGACGGAGGAAATTTGAAATTCGAAGTTGGAGACTTCGTTGTTGTGAAGTTTTTCTCTGGTTAAAGGGAGCTATAAAATTGGGTAAGTATGGAAAATTAGCTCCGAGTTATTTTGGATCTTTTCTATGTTCTGATTTGGATAAGAGTTTAATCTACTGGATTGAATTGTCAGTTTGGATAACTGGAATTCAATGTATTTTACGTATCTCTGAGGGAGTACGTGTTTGATTTATCTCTGGTTTAGGAATCAGCAGTTCTGGAGGATTTGGTTGTTGAGTCAGACTCGTCTGTAGTCTGATATTCTGTTTAGTTTTGTAAATCTAGATAAGTAGGAGCTCTATAGCTTAGTATTGTTTGTTTGGATTGTTTGTAGAGCGAGTATCCCGGTATATATACTTGGGGAAACTCGAGGAAATTCTATTCAGATTTTTTTTTCGCTAGATAGTTAGAATTGTTTGTTTGGACGATTGGTTGCTATGATTGTTAGCATATGGATGATAATACATCCTTGTGATTTAAAAAGATTATTAAATTACCTTTGTTTTAAATTTCGGGGACGAAATTATTTTAAGGGGGGAGGAATGTAATATCCCCGAAATTTGGGGCAATATCAATTTAATAATCTGTTTAAATAATTAAATTGATTTGATAATATTTGATAATAAAAATTTGAATTGGTTTAATAATCTGATTAAATAAATATTTACTAAGTGAAATTATCTTTTAAAAACCAATAAAATGATTCCTATTTATAATATATATATATATATATAAATGGTTATATATTGTAAATAGATAAACTTGGGTTTGTAAATTTAATTAATAAATAAAATCTTGTTTTAAATTTCTAATATATATATATATATTGATAGTTTGGATATTTGGATTTATTTAATATAAGCTTTTCAAAGCTATTTAAACAAAATAACTATATGGTTTTGAAACGAGATTAATAATCAGAATTATTTTATTTCTTTTAATATATTGCTTAATAAATAAGATTTAAGAGTATATATATAGATAAGTTTAAAACACAATATTAATAGTGTATTGTTTTATATATATATAGATAAATAGATTTTAATGTAAATAGGATTGATATTTCAAATTGAATGTGTTGTTTTAAATTTACTTTAACTTGGATTTTTAAATATAATTTGAATTTGAATGTAAATTAATTTTGAATTAAAAAGAGGTAATATTCAAATAGTTTTGGATTTTAAAATATATGTATAAGCTCTTATTTTTATATATATATATATGGTTTATTTTCTTTAAAATTTATATATATATATAGATAAGTAATTTATAAATTAAGAAAAGGCTATTTATTTACATTTAAAATAAATACAAATTACTAAAAAGACATGTGTAAATTTCCAAAGGCTATATAGTAACAAGTGTACACTAATTAACAATGTAAATGACAAATGTCAAGTTTTTAAATTTTTGGTTTTCTTTTATTTTTATTAAACCACAAATTAACTTATATAAACATAGACTTCTCATTCCATTCTCTTTTTCTATTTTTCTTCAACTCAAAGACAAGAAACTTTCAGCCTGAAAATTCCCAAAAACAAAGTCTGTAACAAATTCTCCTCTCAAACCAAATTCCTCAAAACCAGAGATTATCAATCCTTTGAAAAACTTCTTCTTCAAACTGTAATTCATTTTAAAAGCAAAAGCCTGTAATACATTCTTCAATTTGTAAATCAAATCCCTGTTAACCATTTTTTCAAAATCAAAAAGACTGCAAATTCTTTAATCTGGAATCAAACTCCAGTCTGCATGCAAGATCCAGAAACATCAATTAACATGCAAGTTTTAAATCAAAATAAAGCAGCAAGCAACCAAGTTTAAAATCAAATAGCATTCCAGTTTTCAGACCAAATCAAACACTAAAGTTTTGAAGCAAAAAGGATTTCAGTTTTCAAAGCTTTTCAAAACATATCTCTGTCTTCTTCAAATTAGGTGAGTAACATCATTTTTTTTTAAATTTAAATATATGAAAACTGTTGCATGTTCATATCTGGAATTGGTATGTTTGTATGTATCTATGTTAGTGCATTTTTGTGTATATATGTGAATGTATGGATGTGTACTTGACTGTTTTATCAGTGACTTAATTATTCTTAGTTTCAGAACTAAGAAGAATTCAAACAAAAACCATTATCTCATTATCTAATCTGTGTTAGGATTTAAGTCTTAAAACAAAACTTGTTGTTTGATCATAGAGTAGATTTTAAAATTTTATCTAAGTTAAAATAACTTTGTTTATCTCTGGAAATTATAAACAACTGATCAAATTTTGAAATAGTGAAAATTCAAACGTCATAATTCAATGATTCAGGCTTAGGATCTAAAACATCATCCAAAAACATGATTTTTAAATCTAAAATCATAATTTTTAGTAATGGGATTATGGAGCAGTTCGAGGATGAACAGTTTTTACTTTTTGGGTAATTTCTGTTGATCGCATTAGTTTGGAGGATCGTAGTTCATTCTAGGGGAAGAGGAGCTATCAGTGTTGATCGGAAAAATAACAGTAGGAATTATTAATGACTGTGGTGATGATGATTTTGATTTGAGTTTTGGAAACCTAGTTTTACTGGGTTAAATTTTTTGCGTGAGTTCGACTTCCTCTGGTGATCGAGTTGGCTGGGGTTTTGGGTACTGAAAGATGGTGGATTGACGAAGTTCTCACCAAAGTTTCAACGGCGATCTGATGATCGGAGAAATGGGTTCGAGCAATTTCCAGGCTTTGGGTTCCTGTTCGTAAATGTGTTGGGCTGCTCGATTTAAAATTTGAGTGGATATCGGGGTTCTGATGGTCGAAATGGGATATGTAGTTGATCGTCGGCATGGAGAAGCCATCGTAGTTGGTCGGCGTCGATCTGTTCCATCGTGCATGTGCAGTGTCAACTGTGCATTTGGGTTTGGTTTGATGTTAAGTTTGAGGAAGAAGTAGACGTTCTCGAGTAAGTTGATGGTTGGCTCGAAGCCATTCTCGTAAAATCAGGGTGCTGGCTCGGGTTAGTTCGAAGGAACACTCGCGTGGATTAACTGTATTAAATTTTTAACATAACAAAGTTTTAAATATAAGAAGGAAGAAAAAACTCGAAGGGATACTCGGGGGTTTTCAACTTTTTCTCGGGTATTTTGATGTTTGGCTCGGGTCAGTTGGGAGGTTGCATATTTTAAAACCTGACAGCATTTTCTTTTAAAATTTAAATTGAGTTTAAATTGAAAAGCAGTTTTCAAAACAAAGTTTTAAAATAAAATGTTAAAGTATGGATTTAAATTCAATTTGTATCCTAGTTGAAATAAATAGTTTATAAAATTATAATGTTTTAACAAAATGAAAAATGTTAAAAGTATAGTTTTATAAAGATTTGAATTTAAAAATCTTATAAATTACCTTTATAAATGTTAAGTGTTCTTAACATTTGAATTTAAGAAGATTTTGTAAATTTGATTTCAAAATTTGTTAAAGTTAAATTGTAATTATTTTAAATCTTTAATTTTGAAAATAAATTAAAAAGAAGATTTAAAAGTAAATTGTTTTAAAGTCTTTTGTTAATAATAATTAAAGTGGTTAAAGGTTAATAATTTAATTTAGAGATTAATAAAGGTTTAATGATATAGGAGTCATTAAATTAATAAGATAATTAAAGAATAATTTAATAATTTGATTAATTAATGGTTTAGTGGTAATTAATTAAATAATTTGATAAGTTAAATTAATTAATTTAATTAATTTAAGATAATCACTTGGTTATGTGATAAGTATAATTACTTAAATGTAATTAGTGAAGTGTAATTACTTAGGAAAGTAATTAAAGTTAATTAATGGATATAATTAACTAAAGATGATTTTAATAATGAAAGTAATTTGAGTTTAATTACTTTTGAATAATTAATCAAGGGATTAATTAAAAGATAATTAATTAATGAGTAATTAATTTATGGAAGAGTAATTAAGGGTAGTTAATTACTAAATGTTATTAATCAAAGGTGATTTATAAATGTGACTAATTAATTATTAATTTAAATAAGATAATTAATTAAGAATAATTAAGGATCATTAATTAATTAATGATGTAATTAAGGATTGGTTAATTAAGATTAATTAATAAATAATTAGTGATTAAAGTAATTAATTAATTGTAATTAATTAAGGATTAATGTAATTAAATATAGTTAATTAATTAATGAAGTAATTAAAGATTAATTACTGAATGGTTTAAGATAATTAATTTGTGAAATTAATTAAGTATTAATTACTTAAAGTAATTAAAGGGTAATTAATCAGGAATGATTAATTTAGATGGATACTTAGAGTAATGATTAATTAATTGGTTTAATTAATAATTAATTAAGCAGGGTTTATAGGATGAAGTAATTAATTTAATTCACTTTAAATTAATTAGAGATGATAAATCATTACTTAAGAATGGATGAATGATATTGAATGCTTTGCATTGTTGATATCTCTGATGAGATATGATTGATATATGATATGGATGTTTGGTTGAATTATAATGATAATGTGAATTATCTGTTTGGGATGATAATGTAGATTATCTATTGAATTATCTATCTTTGTGTATATAGATAAGAATTGAATTGTTTTAACCTTAAAACAACTTGGCCCTTAAAAGATACGTTTTGGATTTCGATGAGACCGGGATCGGGTTTCCGTATACCGGGATTCCAGGTCTGGAGACCCGAATACCACATCGATCCAAATTAACGATAGGTCGTGAATCTCAAGTGAAGATGAAGATTCAGAGTGCAAGGGTTATTGTCGTTAACTCTGAGGGTGATTCCAAAACGAGTGTAACGAGATAATGCCTTCGGTTTCGTTCGAACCCGGAACGAACTTATATGGATTGAATGCTTTCAACACATCGTCAGGCGGACGATGAGCATTCTAAGTGATATGTTCTGATTAAAGGTAATCGTAACCTCAAGCCTCATCAACCGGGAATGGCTAAAACAGGGGAGGTGCAGCAAGGTTTCGTGGGTAGCACCCACTGAGAGCAAGATAGATCCCTGTCTAGAGGTCCCTTTTCTTTTATTCGGCTTAGTGTGTGGTTGGTCACGCCAACTACGGGATTATCTTGTTCGGGATTATCCAGTAAGGGATGGTTCCGGCTTTGTGTTGCAGGGGAGCGGGCGTACTCCTCGGTACGGTGATCTAGGCCACATACTGTGACGGGCGGTACCCCAGTAGCCCTGCCATTGTATGGAAACCCATTCTTCCTACGTGCCCTTATGGTTTTGATTGTATAACCCACTTTGTGGTTAGTATGCTGGAATTTAATAATGTAACAATTTCAGCTATTTCATATTTATTTGAAAACCCTAGACCCTATTATAATATAACTGGATTTCCTATCAAATGTTTTGGTTAGCGTAAGGTAAAAACTTACCCATGTTTATTTGTGGGGAGTCTTACGTGATACCTTTTCTTTCTAAAGGTTTTGAAGTTAAGCAAGTTTAACCGTTTACTCACACCAGACCCATGTCTGACCCAAGTGTTTATTTCTGTTTTATAAACTCTTGGGTACTCAAATTTTTACGAGTAGCCAAGGGATTCAGGTTTAGCTTTGACGAATATTCTGGAGGAGCAATGGAGCAGGAGGCTTCGACGTTCGTAGATATAGTATTCCACTGTGTAGATCTCTGTGATAGTGTTTGTATTGTATTTGAGTTGTAATGTCTAGACAGATGTTTATAACTGACTAGTATGTGATGTATATGTTGTGTAACTCTGATAAGTGTTGTATACTATGTAATAGTTTATGTTATTAATATAATTTATTCGTTCCGCTGTGAGATCGTTGTTGTTGTTTCTTTCTTTCTTCTCTTCTTTTCTATTTTCTACCCCTTTCTTTCTTCATAATGATGCGACTTTCTGGGCATAGAAAGTCGGGTCGTTACAATTTCAATACTCTTGTTTATGGTATTTTAATGTATGAATGATCGTTTCCTTTATAATATCTACCAATGCTTCATACTTTTATATTCACCTTTCCTTTTTGTCGATGACAAAGGGGGAGAAATTTATTACTAACATTAAGAGTGCAGGATATAGAGCATCAAAAATCCAAGGGGAGTAAGTATTTATATTATATATATACAGTCGAAATCTATATCTATTTATAGGTTGTCATCAATCAAAAAGGGGAAGAATACTGAGAATTGGTTTTGATTCATGACACAACGCTATCATTAGGACATACAGATTTGACGACTGCTATGATAATAAGAGAATATATACTACAAGGAGACAAGATTTCAAAATTGATGCATCAATTATATTATTTTATTTTTAAGTCTTCGCTCTATTTTGTAAAAATCTCTCCTTGTTTACGTATATATTAGCTTATATATTTAATCATCTTATTTCCAATATATATATATATATATAAGCATATAAAATATATATTATATTATAAAAGTGTTTGAAGTTATATATTTTATTATACCTGTGTAAACTGTGCAAATTGCATAGATTTTACCAAGTCAGTCGACTAACCCAAAAGCCCAGTCGACTGACCTAGAAAATTCTTTGCAACATGCACAGGTGCACGGATATACAGATATATATTTAAAATTCATTTGAATATTCAGTCGACTAACCCAGAGGCTCAGTTGATTGAATTTCTACAACAGCTACTTTTTGGAAAGACACGACTATTTGTGAAGAGTTACGAACCTCTACGAAAAGATTTGGACACAACATTTCAATCAAAACTCTTCATCAATAGTCGCTACTTTCTAACCTCTATAAATACATACTCTAACTTGATTCCAAATTACCGAATTATCTTCGAATTTTCTTATCTCTCTAATCTAACTCTCTGGTATCTATTTGCTATTATACTTTCAAAGATTCTGCATTAAAGCAATATTATATCGTTCTATACTTCATAAACTTCAAATATATATATATTTATACTCGAGGAGAATATTATAGGAAGGGTGTACTACAAGTGAAAAATCTGTGTTTTTAGAACACACAAAGTCAAAACAATCTTTTGTATTTGTTGAAGTCCTGTTCTGCTGCTCAGGCGTGTGTAGTCCTCTTCGGCTGCTGAGGCGAAATCCTGTTCTGCTACTTAGGTCCCTGTTCGGTTGCTCAGGGGTTGTATAGACCCGTTCCTCCGGGTTAAGTAAGGGTTATTTTTTTAATGAAATTCCAGAAGAAGTTTGGGACTGGACGTAGGACGGTGCTCCGAACCAATATAAAAATCTCCGGTGTCATTTTACTATACTGCTTTTATATTCCGCGCTATTTACAGTGTTACTATCATCACTATACTCTGTATTATCATATATCCATATTACACGATCCATAGCGTACTTTCACATTGGATTTGGTGAAAAGGTGGAGGGAAGTTCAAGGGTTTGAAATAAATTTGAATTTCAAATTTCTGACAGGGATATCGACATCATGGGTAGGACCATGTCGACATGGGTCAAAGAATTCATGTGACTTATCTTTTCTTATATACTTTAATATATATATATATTATATTTTTAATTTCTATATATTTTTTGGAGTAATTATTAAATTTAATAATACTCTTTTTAAAAATATATTATAATATTAAAAATAAAAATAAATATAATAAAAAAATAAAATTCAAACAACACATAATTAAAAAAATCAATCAAACAAACAATTTTAAGCAAAAATTTTCAACCAATATATTATAAACGTGTACCTTTTTCTAGATTTGTATCACTGAGATCATCGGAATCATGATTAGCCATAAAGCACATATTTGAATTTTCCATCTTTTGATCATCATCGCTTGAAGATGAGTCTGAGTCGTCTAGTGTAGCGATATATGCTCTTTTCCTTTTCTTTGTATAATCATTGCTTGTAGGAAACTTTTGCTTATCAGGATGCGGATAGTCTTTTTTGAGATAGCCTGGTTCGTCACAGTTGAAACATTTAACGTGGGTTGGTACTTCATTATGATTTCCGAAATTCCTATGATCCTTCTTTTTTAAGTTGTTCATCTTTCTGTATTTCAGAAACTTCCGAAAGTTCTTTTTCATGAAAGCTATTTCTTCATCATCATCACTTCCCGATTTCGATCCATCTATTAATGCGTTGAATGCAATTGACTTCTTTTCAAATGCCTTGCTATCTCTTCTCCCTTGCATTTGTACTTCGAATGACATTAGATTCCCAATCAATTCTTCAATCTTTAAAGTACTGATATCATTTGCTTCTTCGATTGCAAGAGTTTTCTAATCCCATTCCGGAGTAACAGAATTTAGAATTTTTCTAACTTGATCTTCTTTGGAAAAACTTTTTCCCAATGATATTAGAGAATGCACAATATTCTGAAATCTACTATACATATCTGAAATGGACTCATTAGAATTCATTTTGAATAATTGAAACTGATTTGTGAGTATGGGTATTTTGGTCCATTTGACTTTGCTTGTTCCTTCATGAACAACTTGCAAAGTTTTCCAGATATCATATGTAGACTTAAAAACATATATTGAATTCATTCCTATCAAGTGAACAAAGTAAAATATTCATTGCTTTGGATTTATTCTGTGCAATAGTCTTTTGCTCAGCTGTCCACTATGCAAAACTAGTTGTGGGTTCAGAATATTCAGTTTGTGTGATATTCTAAGTGTCTAATCCTATTGACTGTAAATATATTTTCATTCTACATGCCCAATATGCATAGTTACTGCCATTAAAAAGTGGTGGTCTAGACTGACCCTCTACAAACGAACTAGTGATAGTGTTAGCAGAACCAGTGTTGGTAGTGATTTTTAAAACTTTTCAAAATTCAGATTATGAAAACTTTGAAAACCTTGCTCTGATACCAATAATGAAAAATGCGGATTACAGATCTTAAGGCTAGAATATATTTTGATTATGATGTTTTTATTTTCTTATTAAAATTGTTTCTATAATTTGTCAAAATAATTTCTGAACATTGTAAATATATTTGAATACAGTTTAAACATATAAAAGAGTTTAGAAAGTAAATTTTAATATATATAATCTTAATCTATAAAGTAATTTAAAATCTGAGTATATCAATATTTTAAAGCTAAACACTAAAACAAGAGATAGTTTAAAATCAAGGACAATTTTGAAATCGAAATACTAAAAATGATTAAGATAATTTTAAGGCTAAAATATTTCAAACAAGAGAGATGGCATTTTGAAAAGAAGGTTTTGAAAACATTTAAAATAAGAGATATATTTTTAAAAAGCATTTTCAGAAAATTAGTGGATATCAAAATAGGACCACTATATGTTCCACTAGACATTGTCCCCATCCCACAAGGGTTCAATCCCTTTAACGGGCTCGAAGTGGATTCTATTCCACGAATAAATTTCGAATAAAGATGTAAGTGCTTTCAAAAAGTTTTAACATAATTCTATACTCAATACTTATCTTGTATTCTTAAAATCTTGAACTGTTGATATCTTGATACTCATGAGTCTTCAATCTTTATATCTTCAATCTTGAATCTCTTTACTGTACGGTCTTAATTCCCGGTACCTACATGGTTATATCCTACACACACACACACATATATATAAACTATAATGTTAGTATTTATATTTTATAACAAGTCCTAAGGTTATTGTCATCAAAACCATCATCTCAATGACTAACAATACTTAAAATGTAATTCAAAATTTATAAAATAACATATATATAAGTTTTTTAATATATGTATATGTATCTATTAATTAATTTTTAAATGTTAATGTATATATATTAATATATATATATATATATTAACATATATACACACACACACACATGTGTGTGTATGTATATTTAGTAAAAAATTAATTGCACTCAACTTTATAAGATTGTGTACAAAATATATTTTTATTTTTCATACAGAAAATTATGAATAAATTTAATTTTGAAACCAAAAATTACTTTTAAAGTTTTACACCTTGTATTACAGTAATTAAATTATATGTTACATATTTTAAATGCATTTATTTCAAATCATAATTGTAAATATAAATTTAATTTAATTAAGTGACATTTATTTATTTATTTATGATTTTCGAATACTGCAAATATTTATGTGTAAATATCTAGGAAATAAAACTTACATTATATTTTACTTATATTGTTTATATTATCCATGCATTAAAACAATTTAATTATATACATATATATACACTAAATTCAAAATTAAAATAATTATATTTACAAAGCTGGCTATGGGTCATATGATAATATTTTTATGCAAACATATATGCATATATGACCACCATATGGTGGCAGCACTGACAAATAAAGATTCAAGCTATTGGATTCCTAACTAAAGCATATATAACATTATAATATATATATATATATATATATGTGTGTGTGTGTGTGTGTGTGTGTGTGTGTGTGTGTGTGTGTGTGTGTGTTTGTGTGTGTGTGTGTGTTTGTATAAGAGAACATGGCATTTTCCATTGCCTATAAGATGCATGTTGAGATGAAGAATCCGAACTCCTTGAATTTAATCTTGTGTCCAGAAGTTGAAAGCTCTCGAACACAACTACCGTCGATGATCGAATCGACTTAAATTTGATGTTTAAAATTATTTAATGATTAAAGGAAGGGGGTAGAGATTTTTGTCCAAAAACATGATGGAGGAGAGGATTAAATAAAGGAGATCTAAGAGAGTAAAAAGTCCATTTATTTCTCTTACAATTTCTCCCTTTCTTTTAATTCAAACCCCAACTACCAACTACCAAAAATAACAAGCCCCATATAGGCCCCAAAATCATTTCAAGCCCGAGCAATATTTGACACATTTAAATCCAATTTAAACACATACTGATATCATATATGATGATACAACCTAAGTTGGAATTTGGAATTGATACTTTTTTCGTGAAAACGACATATTTGAGTAATATAATGATTTTGGAACAAGGATTTAATTAACCTATCTTCTCGATAAATGAAAAAATGAATATGACTAGAGAGTACATATGATCTTTGAAAGTGACATGATTTCAAATGTGATATGATTTCGAAAGTGATATTGAGAATATGATATTTTGATAATCAAATTTTGAATTGACTTTTTAAAATGTAAAAGAACCATCCGGTGTAAAATAAGCATTTGGTTGTTACAAAGATTGGGATCAGATATTGTCATACTCTCTGCCAAGACTGAAAACCACTTTACCAACTGTGTACGTGGTGGAGATTCTAGAAATGGACTAGGATGGTTTGACGAACGATTTCTGTATGAGGTATGACGTGACCCCGACTCATGTGAGTCAGCTTAGATATGACTAAAATAGGAGCTATACCGGGGCCAAATGAGGTCATTCCTCCAATCAGACATGCTTCTTCGATACCATATTATAACTTTGTGATGATTTGGTGGCTACCCCTTGATTTGGATTATGGGAGTGTGTTCCGAGGTGGGCAGTAGTAGCTGTTATGCATTACCACCAGCTCGGTTCTACAATTGGTAAATCTACCTAGGCATTGCCTCGAGTGCCTTGTTCACATGCCTTAGAGTGCCTTCTACGAGTTTGTTTTGTACCGCACCTACGGGGTGTCCTCTGGGTAAAACACCGGTTTGGTGGAGCTTACGACATTGTATATACTACGGGAATATATAAAATGTGTTAAGAGGAAATGGGTTACACCTTAACACTATTTTAATACTTTTACTTTACTGTAGATATATTATAATAGTGTGTTGTACTACATAGTAGATAGTTTAACAGATCCTTAAGAGATGAGAATCTCGAACATCTCTTAAGTTATTGCACTCATGTTTGACACTGGATAGGAGATGTCAAACCCCGTAAACGTCTTTGACACCATTACACTCATATTTATTTACTGTTGATTTAAATTACGTAAGATCTTTCAGTTCTGACTCGAGTGTTTTGTCTTTTCAATTCACTCGGGTCAGTCTGAGCCTTTCAGTGTATCGAAGACTGCTTTCTGGAGGACGAAGACGAAGATATAGTACTACTTTTTATTATTATTTTTATTCCGTTGTATCATGGTGCTCCGCTGTTTTTGTTTATTTATTTTAGTTTTATGTAACTCTGATTTTTGTGTTGGAAAAGAATAATCAAACGTATTTATAAAACAGCTTCATAAATTGTTATTTTATTATTATATTTTTCATTCCGCTGTGAGATTCTGTATTTGTTTTATGTCTTTATCTTTTTCTTATTTACCCCATAACAATCTGCCCTTTTGAATGGTTTGAGTCTGGCATGTGTGTCTGCTTAAAACGTCCAAAAAGGCAGGTCTTTACAACTTATGATTGCGTACATCTATGTGTATCGATCCAAAAAGTTTATCAACTCTTATAATGCTCTGAATCAGTGGGTGCTTTTTCTTTATTGTTTGAGATATACTTCATTAGTACAATATGGTTCAAAATCATATAATCAATGAATTATTTCTCCAAACTATGGCTTAGCCTATAATTCTAGAATAATTGCAAATAAATTTATGTACTTCTGCATTTCCAATGCATCTCAAACACCACTATTATAATTTTATTTTTATAACGAATATTCATTATACTCATACTGAAATAAAACCATGTTGTTTTTCAATCAACACCGAAAAAGTTATTGTTTGATAAATCATGTTTGATACGTTTTACGAAAATAATTTTTGTAGACTGATGCAGCTAATAAGTGCTATATGGCATGTGCCTACTTTTCTACCATTACTATAATAGCATTTAAAATATGAAGCTCCATTCAACCACTTAATATAGGTTATTTATTTCATTTACTGTAATCAGTTTATAGTCGAGAATTTTCAAATCAAATATCTTAAATTCAAAGAAATAAATCTCATAGAAAACAATTTTCTGTTTGAAAATACATTTTGGAATAGAAATCATATTTCTCATTCCAATGTTAAGTATCTATTATTATTATTTTACAAAGCTAGTTTTTGATGTTTCTTTATGAACTAGAAGTGACCATTCACTCTCTCAATCCCAATCATGCCTTAAGTTACATCCACTCTTATACGTTGATTTCCTTTCTAAACGGTTGAATCATTTAAAGGAAATCCTTAGTACAATATCATAATGAACTCTTTACAAAAGTGCATTTGATTATCCTTAACTTTTGAAGGTAACAAATAAATTGCACTTACGTAAACTGATTAAATTAACATTTCAATGATCGAATTCTTAGATCTATCTTGTAGCCTTTAGTTCTGTGCTACATTTAACACAAGAAGATCATTATTGTAATCAATCATATAGAATACATAATATCACACTACAATTTACTTGCTTATTTCAATGAACTAATTTCATTGAGGATTTAAACATTACGAGTTTTGACCATTCGCTATATAATATTTATATGTGACTGTACATGGATCAAATATCCATATTCTTATATTGCGTTTAGAGTTTGAAACTCATTAAAGACAAGGCACAGTCTTAGGAAAGTTAGGTATTAAGACAATGAACTCGGTATTTTGATAATAACAACATCACAAAATGTTATGGATGATTTATCAAGTATCTAGGGGATTAAAAGAGAAAATGCATGTGCACAATTCAACACGATAACGTACATATGCACAGGTACAAGATATGTAGGATAATAATCAATTATAAAGTGTTCGAGCATTCAAAGATCAATTATGATGTTTAAAAATATATTTGGTCTTAGATATTTCAGGATAACAAGAAGAAGTAGACTCAAGAGCTTCAAAAGAATGTATATCATATATCAAGTTATTATAGTCTAGAACTGTTAAAACCCCATAAACAAACCCAAAACCACTTCAAACTTTACAGCCTCTAATATACCCTAGAAATATATTTAATAATTTTTTGGATTTTTTGGAATATTTTTAATGCAACAAAAGTAATAAAAAGGTCAAAAAATGCAAATATATAAAGTAGTTTTTTTACAGTAACAAAGAATAAAAATTGGTGGAAACTGGTATCAAAGGTTCCAGCGGCTACATTCTGTATTAGACTTTTGATAATGTTTTATGAAGTAGTACTGTTATACAATGCTGTTTTAAATCTTGTATTTAAAATTCCTCCAATGGCTATATTTTTTTAAAGGTGCTTCATGTCTATTCATTAACTTCTCTTCACCAAACAACTTTCCAAAAAGTTGCACTTGTTTAATGATTTCCTTTCATTCTTACATAAGCCTCTTATCATCCCTAAAAAAATCACTCAATCATACGCATTCAAACTCTCTTTCTCCCAATTGAAACTGATTTTATTCTCAAATCAAAAACCCTAAATTTTTTTATTGTGCATTCATTTCTAAATCACTCAAAACAATAAATTAAACACTCTAGGCCTCACATTATCACTCAACTTTACCCAACAAAGGCCATATCACTTCCTATAAACCTTATTGATTCATCCCCATATTGTTTTTGGTGGTCATATGAGTTTTTTTACTAAAAGAAACAAATTTGTAGAGTATACACCGTGTCGGAAATTAACATCTATTACAAAGTTGAAGTCACGTTCTACTATTTAGGAAAAAGGTTGAAGTTCCATTGGGTTACTATGGCAAGTGTATTAAAATCCTATTCTGCTGATTAGGTGCATATTCCTCCGAGTAAAGTGAGGCAGTTAATTAGTGAAAAGTTATAATAGAGATTCTGCGACTGGATGTAGGATAAGAGATTCAAACAGTATAAAATCGACAATGTTATTTTATTTCTGCTACTGTTCTATTTATATTGCAGCTGTTGTGATTACTGCACTTTAATTATATTCGTTTATTTGGCCGTCATAGATCCTATACATAGCGACTTATAACCAATATTGATGGATGCTATGCGATTTAACAAGTGGTATTAGAGATTGGAATTCTATCGATCGTTACAACATCGTAGAGTAATTGCCAGAAAAAGATCCGGTCAGAATACAATAAGTGAAAACCCCAGTAATATCAAAGCCATCACCGATGAGGACTACAAAATGTTACTTTTTAAGTTACAAATTTTAGTATAAGATAATAATAAATTAGTTAGTATATGCGATAAGATCTCAAAGCTTAATTTTATTATTTCAGAAAAGATAAAATCTACTAAATTTGAAAATGAGAAATTATATTTAAAAAATCAATATGGTGTTTTGAAAAATAGATATGTGGCTCTTAAAGATTTTCCAGATGAACAAAATACTATGTTTGAAAAAGAGAAAGAAATCTTGGAATTTTTACAATCCTCTTTGGATGATTCAAAATCTTGAACTTTTCTTCTCGAAAATAAGAATTATATATTAAAAAAGGAATTCCGAATAAAATAAAATATTGATATTTTGACAAATTATAACATTTCTTTTGAAAAAAATAATTGTGGCTACAAAGATAAATTAGAATTTTTTTAAATGAAGTCATAAAATTTAATAAAGGTCAAAATGATTCAAATATTATTTTATCTAGTTCTAGGCCTATACTTGATAAAAGTGGAACGGGAGATAATAAAACAAATGATAATAATAGCGCTAGATATGCTTTTATGTATAAGAATTAAGCCGGTACTAGACATCAATCCACTTTTCATAGAAAAACAAGCATTCCTATATGTAATATGCCATATCTTAATTCTAGAAATATAGAGAAATTTCAAATATTTAAATATATAGGACCTGTAAAATGGACGAATAGCAATAAATATATTCATGATTATTTCATTAATGTAGTAAATAATGACAATTATATTTTCAAAGGTTCTTCCACACCCTCTTTAGGTATCATTGCCTTTTTTCCAATCCCTAAACCATTACATATGAAGTAGGTACCGGAATATATTTTCTATTTTTTGCAGTTATGCTACATATTTAAGAGAGATTGATTTTGAATTTACTAATGCATGTGGAAATGATGCTACAGATAGAGAAAAATCAGTGAATTTTGGGGAAAGCACCATATATTGAAAATTTTAGTGGGAGCAATAATTTACCAATATATACCCAAAGTTCATCTTTTTTCAATGATGCAAAAAAGGGAGAAATGTGTAGAAAACACGAGCATGTCGATAGAGGGAGTACATTGATATAGGTGGAGCATATATTAAGTGAGAGCATTATTATACAAATTTTATTTTATATAAGTTGTAAGGTTGTTATCATCAGAAAGGGGGAGAACGATAGGAAAATGATCGTAGTATTTTGGTGATAACAACATTACAAAATGCTATTGATGATTTTATCAAGTATCCAGGCAATTAAAAGAGCAAACACATGTGCATAATTCAACACGATAACATACATATGCACAAGTATAAGATATGAAGGATACTAATAAATTATGGAGTGTTCGAACATTCAAAGATCAATTATGATGTTATAACATGTACTTGGACTTAGAAGCATCAAGATAATAAGAAAAATCGACTTAAGAGCTTCAAAAGAATGTATATCATAAGTTAATTCTATACCGAGTCATTAGAGTTTAGAACTATTAAAACCCCCACACAAAAACTCAAAACCACTTCAAATCTCAATATAGCCTCTAATATATCCTAAAGTATATATAATAATTATTTTAGATTTCTTTAATGCAAGAAAGCTGATCAAAATGGTCAAAAATGCAAATATATATAGCATTTTTTTTACAGCAGCAAAGCATAGCCTTTTGGTATAAACTACTATTAAAGGTTCCATTGGCGTGGTCGTGGAGTCGTCGATGATGGGAGGTGCTCAAACGAGCTCAAGTTAGGGTTTTAGGAGATTCTTTTTATGGGTTGTAAATGAGGCTGGTGGCGGCTTAGGAAAGTGTCGAGTTCCATGATATGAGTCCAGAAGGTGGGGCAAGGAAGTGGTGTTCCATTGGCAGTGGCAGTAGAGGCTGAAAGTGAATGGAGTGGTGGTGATTGGTGGATGAACGTGATTGGGCATTTTTTAAAAATTAGGGACGAACGTTGAATTTTTGCTGAAGCCACCAGAGTTGATGTCGAGGGGGCAGTTAAGTCGAGTGTGGCGAAAGAATTTTGTGGGTAAGCTTGATTCGTCGTTGGGTAGTCAGGGTTACCATGTCGTTATCATGCACATGCATGTTTTCATGCACAGGGGTTGGGTTTGGGACAAATTGATTCAGGTATAGGGTTAGGGAAGAGCACTATTGATTTTCGGTTTGGGTTAATAGGTTGTTGGCTCATATAAACTAGTAGAATGCCTTAGTATAATTATTTAGCGCATTTGATGAAGTGTAAATTATTAGTGTTGAATTTAATTACAATAATGTAGGTAAATAATTATATTTCATTACTGACATTCCGTTCTGCTATAGTTTATTTAATATGATATTTTGGACATCTACTCAGCAGAATAAATCCTTATACTGCTATTATATTAGTTTGGAAATATATATATATGTATGTATGTATGTACGTCAGTTGAAGCGAATGGCATATGTGATAAGTGTACGCTATTATTGTACTGATATTACTTCTATTACTGATCTTCTAGACGCTAATCCACTTTCTAAATATAAAAAAAATCGTCTATTTAGATATTTTTGGAAATTCTTTTCAAATATGATTTAGGAAAGTAATGTTGTTTGGTTTGGTTCCTGATTGAAGCAATGGCGTATGTGATAATTTGTTGATGATTTAAAATGTAGTCGAAGTGCTTAAGTAATAATTTACAAGCGATAATCTTTCCTTGCTTTATGGATGTCATGTACATTATATGCTATGTATATTAATGGTTGTATGTTGATTGGAAAGTTAACACAGCTGAATTAGTTATGTTTTGACATCGAGATTGTGCACTCTTTTAAAAAAACTAGTTTACTTTCTTGCTTTCTAAGAACATTTTCAGAAGATTATCCGAACTTTACTTTTGTTTTCAAAACCTTTTTACAAAGTTATTAAAATGATTTAAATATTTATAAGGAAAGGATTTAAAAGCTATTTTGATTTACAAAACAAGTTTAAAAGTTATGGTACATATAGCGGTAGTCACGATGGATTCAGTTTTTAAATCGATAATTTTTATGTAAAATAAAATGAGTTTATACTTAGATATTTTTGAAAAGTCTTTTAAAATATATTATAGGTATTAAAAAGGAAGTTTAAATATTAAAACTATTTTTAACACATTATTTAATTATTTAAATTAAAGGTTTTAATTTTTAGATTGCTCTATTTCGGAAGGTCGGTTTTGTTTAAAAGCAATTTTTTTAAAGGATATTTTAAATACCAGGGATTTCTTCATCTATATCATTAAGTAGCCAAACAAATATGATAAATAGTGCTAAAATGTTGATACCCTTTACGAAAAGTAAGTCATCTTGTATTTAGCACTAAAATTCGATGAATAGACTTTTCTCTATCTGTGAGATCTAGAACCAAATTTTCAAGACCAGGGATAGAGAAGTCGAAATGTTGGAAACGTTAAGTATAAGAAAGTTAATTTTGATAAATTGTTCATGATTGATTACTTATATGGAAGATAATTCATTGTATACTTAACACCAAATTCCGAAGTATGAAAACTCATTTATATCCTGAGAAGTAAGAATGTACGTTGAGGCAAGGATAGTTTTTCTAACTTGTTCGACTTCATTGTTAATCAAAGGATAGTACCGTTTAAAATTATAAAGTGGTGGTAAGTATAGAATGTCTTATTTTTCATATACAAATCTATACTTACACCCAGATAGTAAAAAATTTCCACTGCCGATAACTTGGCTGGTTTTAAAATTATCGATTTTTGGTTTGAAGAGACCGAGATCGGACAAGCATGATTTATCCGAAAACCACTTCAAACCCATGTAAGCATATGAATTAGAATATTCATAAAGATTAAGGAATCGAAGAAGAATATCTTTAAAGCGCAAGTGTTACTTGCTACTAATCCTGAGGGTAGTTCTTGAAAGGATGTCCTAAAAGTAGTGTCTTCAGTTTGTCCAAATCCTGAACAACTTGTATGGATGAATGCTAGCGTAAAACGTGGTCTCAAGCCCCACATTCGAAGATGACAAAAATCAAGGAAGATGCAGCAAGGCTATATGGGTCACACCCATTAAGGTATAACATCATCCTTCTAGACATTATGTATGGATTTCTTATGTGCATGTGACATCTCACGAGGAAAAGTTGTAAAGAAACTAAGGTAATGACATATTTGATACCATCCATGAAGGGGTAGGACGGTTTTGTATTGGCAAGGTTTATGTGAGGCCCTCGGTACATTTTCTTAAGGTGTACTACGACATGTGGTACTTCTGTGCTTTGTCATTATGTGGAATCCATTCTCCAATAAGTGCCTTATGAACTTAGTTGTATCTAAATATATTGGAACATGAGATAAAAGCATTCCAGCTATGTTATATATTTACTTAAACCCTAGAAATTATTATAATATCATTGGATTTTCTATTTGAAATGGTTTGGTTATCGTAGGGTAAAAACCCATCCATGTTTATATGTGGTGTGATCTTATGAGATACCTTTATTTTTGAAAGGGTTTTATGAATACAACAATCCATGTGATCTGAGTTTCTCACGTTGGTTTACCAGATTGATACGACTGTTATTCTCTTATAATATGCGAGTCAGGTCCGAGTATTTTTCTAGACTTAGCTTCGGATGATTTGAGCTTAAAGAGATGAATTGGATGCCTCCAAGACATATTCTCATAATTTTATTATTATTTACATTACTTGTTTGTATTTATCAGCATTTGTAAAGATGGGCAATTATAAATGTTTAGGTTGATGATATGTTAGACTTTGATTTGCTGTTTGAATAATAAAGTTTTCTTTTGTAAAGATCATTTGGATATTATACATTACTCATCACGATGCGAGATCAGGTTCTGTCTTTCTTTTCTTTTACCCCAATAATTTTTATTTTTGGCACTTGGATGTTCGTCATATGAATACTATGGATGTATTAGTGTTATCTTTTAAGGGTCAAAAATGTGGATCGTCGTAATATATATGAGAGTGTGTTTATAATAGTTATATATATAAGTATAAGTTGATAGTGTAGTTTATTAATGTAGAGATTAATGATGTCCATATATCCCTTATTTATTAGTTTAATCATGCTCGACTAGTTTATAAGCATTAGTATCATTTGTAGAATTATTAGCTTAATATTACTCAACTAATTTATGAGCACTGTTATCATTTGTTGGTTGGTTAATTATGCTCGACGGACTTTTGAGCATAACTATTGTTTGTTGATTGTTATTTTCTAATTAATCAGCTTATAAGTAATTTACCATTTTACTACATGTGTTGGGTAAATAGTAAATTGTGGAAATATTAAAATGAACACCTTGTGTATTTACTTTCATAGTTTGAATATAAGGCATTCGGCGACAATGTTGAATTAAAGAGTTAACTTTGATAAAATCTAAAAGAAGGATAAGATACTTTTGAAAATAAATATTTGTGAAATAATTTAATATAAGAAGGTGAATTTATATAACTATGTTTTTTAAATAGGATTTATGAACCGAAAAGGATTTAAATTGAGAATTTGAGAACATGAATCTCGATGTTTTTGAAAATTGCTTTTCAATATTTTGGAGTAAATAATAATAGCATTATCTAAAAGTATTTTAAAGACTAATGTTTTTAAAAAGGATATTTAAAAATTGTTCTAGTTTGAGGTTTTTCTCGGAATTAGCAAGTCAATTCATGCTTAAAGTATTTTTATGTTAACATGCTCGAGTGGCTCGAAAGTGACTAAAAATGGACGAGAGATGTGTTTGAATGGTAAGCACTTCTCCTGAGTATTACCCTTCGTAGTAGTGGGTATATACAATGCTACATGGTAGGTCCCAGTTCCTTGTATCATTTTGGTGTTACTCTACCCATATGTATATTTTCTAGGGATTTTAAAGAAAATATTTAGGAAATTGATTTGAAATGATTTTGGTTCAATCCCAAAAGTATGATTTGATATATAAAGGAATATATGTATGTGTTATTATTTCAAATGGTTTGGAATGAAATCCTATGTTTAGTTTTAAAGTTCTCTTTGAAGGAAATTTGATATTAAAATAAAAATTGAACTTCTATAAATCTTAATTTGAAAAGATGGCAAGTTAAAACAAGTTTATAATTTATTGAACATCCTTGGTAAAGTAAAAATAAAGATAAATGTTTTGCATATACTCTTTGGATGTAGTAGAGTATTATATGAGTAATGTACTTAATTTTTGAAATGTTTATAAACTTAAGTAATATTTTATGAAATGTTTTATAAACGATTTTAGTATTAAATAAGAAATACTATATGAGAAAATGAATGTGTTTAAAATGTACAGTAATTGGTGTAGTAAAGAAACCAATGGAATAAAGTACGTAAGTTATACATAGATCATTTATTCACATGACAGTTATTTATCTAGGATTCGAGTACATGATTTTAAGGTGATTTACACGGATCCGAACAAGAATTTTTCACTAGATTCTTAACGACGAACATTTCATATGGATTTTTGATATGGTCCTTAAGTTTTCTATCATAGTGTATGGCTATGTAAGGAGATCGTAGATGTCTAATCAAGATGCCTGATCAAAGTCCGCACTAAAGAGGTCAAGTGGGATATACTAGTTTGAAAGTAAAATTTACGCGATTGAGCAAGTGATCGAATTTGATATTGCGTATAGATGGTCCATATGCATTGTATGGGCTTTAATATATTTGTACGCTATGTTTGTTGGCTTATGGAGATTTTGGGAAAGGACTTTCTTAATTGTGTAAGGTAGTATGAATAATCGACTAAGTATTGACATGAGGCTATTGAGTAGAAAATACACTCAGTAGTTTATTTATCATCCTTGTGCGATGAGAAGGTTTCTGAACCCAGGCAACCATGACTATGTGCTAGTTAATTCGAGTGATATTAATTGATATATGATGGTTTCTTTTGTTGCTTATGTTGGAATTTCGAGGATGAAATATTCTAAGGGGAAGAATGTAACGACTTGGAATTTTGAATACTTCGTATTTAAATATATGAATTATTAAATATTTGTAACTAAGATTTAATGTGAATAAATATGAGTTATAACCTTATTAACCTCTTTGCAAAAAAACTAACGAAAAGAAGCAAATTTTTAACAAAAATAAATAGTTTGGAAAAATATCGATAATGTGACCGAAAATCGTTTTATCAATAAATGAATTTTTTATTCAACAGAAGTTGTTTGAACTCTTTAGTTGTATAGTAACATATGAACACATAAATAACAAGTTAAAATACTTAAGCTAACTTCAAATTAGTAAAAGTAAAGTTTCTTCTAGAAGAAGTACATAAAGGAGTGATTTAAGTTGGAGACTCTTCAAAGTATGTTGTGTGTAAGGAAAAGGCATGGTGTGCATGTACTAAGGCATGGAAAGGGAAGGGAAGACTTTCTTTGGCTTGGAGGCATTTGAGGACATTCAGCCTCTCTTTGCTAGGCTATAAATAAGTGGGCATGGCTCCTTTCATTATTTAATAATTCTCAAAATAAAAAAATATTTCTTCTTTCTCCTTATTGATTTCTAGAAAACATTTCAAATTAAATCTGTTCTCCTCCAAACTTTCACAAGGTCTTATGTAATCATTAGAATGTGGTTTAGCATCCAAAAAGTCGAAGAATGATGGAGAAAAGGGGGATTCCCTTCCAGGTCATGAGTAATCTTAGGTGTGGAGAGGCATGGTATTGTGTTTTTGAAGGCAAAGGTGGTAGTTTCGGGCTTTCGTTGATGGTAGGAAGTGTTGCTTTGATTCTTGAGGCTGGTGCTTGGTATTTGGCTTGTTTTAAGGTAAGTTATCTCACCATCTTACAAGTGTATGTTATGGTATAATTGTTTGATTATTGAAATATAAATGTTACATAATAAACTTGTAATGTGGCTATGACTTGATGTTTAAATGTTTGATAATGTTTGAAGCGAAAAAGTCGTCATAAACGCTCTATGAAATCCCTTGTATTTAACATATGTTAAATTGATTAAATGCGAATATATTGTAAATTATATATTTTAATGTTCTCTACATAAGATTCGGTGAATTTGAAATAAATAAATTGGTTTGGAAAGTTGTAGAAATAATGAAACAAATTCGTAAAAGTTAATAGCAAAAGGTCGCTATATCGACACTTTTAAATTCCTTGTTTTGGGAAATAACGATTATTTTTATGGAAACTTTCTAAGAAGTTTCTTTACCATTTTAACAAGTAAATAATAATTTGTTCACATTGTAAAAAATTTGGAGTCTAAAACATTAGATAGCTAGTTGAATGAAGTGGTAAAATTTATAGCGAAATAGTCGTTATACGAGCACTTCGGGAAAAATACCTTGTTTTAGGAAATTCCTACAAAATAATTTAAAGATATTCTTTGGGATTTTTCTTAATGGTTTTCAACTACCCAATGTACTAACTATTATAAAATGAATGGATCAAAAATCATTTATTTAAGCGTCGAAAACTACGAATGAAGTTGAAGAAAATCAAGGGAAAAGCAGCTCGGGACTTTTGGTTGCATTCTTGAAGTGTTGTATTTCCTTCTGAAACACTTCTGAGCTGTTGTGAATTGTTTTGGAAGCATTTTAAATAATGCTACCTTTCCTATTTAAAACTATAATTTGTGTAAAATGATATTTAAATTAATTATTTTCCCTAATCTTTTTAGAATTATTTTCTAACTTACATTAGAGTATTATAAAATTGGTTTCATATTTAAATTAAATTTACTAATTAATTATGTATTTTTAAAGTAAGTCGCTTTAAAAAATGAAACATTTTTATTTTGGTTTTTCTATTTATTTCAAAATTTGTAATTTTTACATAATATATATAAATAATTATAATATATTTTAAAGTAGTTTAATTGTGTTTTAACATATTAATAAGTATTTTAAAAGTAATTATATATATATAAGTTTTAAAAAGTTATGTATTTTATAAATGAAGTAAAGGAAATTTGGATTTTAACACTTAAGTTAAAATAAATGGTTTTTAGAAACTAATTAAAAGTGTGTTACCTTAAATAATAAGTGTGGAAATTCTTTGATCTTTAAAATACATGTTTTAAAGTTAATGATAAGTATAAGTAAATGGTTTTGGATTGTAGGAAAAAATGTTTTTGTAACATTTGTTTTCAACCCTTATTATTAATAGTTAGGAATATAATAAGATATTTAATAATGAATATTTTAAAAATTACTATAAGTAAAAGGTTTTGGATGTGGAGTTACATTATTTAAGTAACAATTGTCTTTAACCCTTAAATATAATTAGATCTATAAAAAGAAAGTTTTTAAATGGAATACTTAAGTGTTAAATGGTGTTGGGTTTGTTTAGATAAATGTTTAAATAACACTTGTCTTTAAATCTTAAGAGTATACTAGATCTTTAGCAGTGAAGTTTTAAAGATAATAACAAGTATGAAATCTTTTTACATGAAGATAGAAAAGTAAAATTTTAACTTATAAAAGAGAAGACGTTTATAGTAACGACGTTTAAGTAACATTTGTTTTTAATCCCTTTGATTATATTTTAAAAAGAAAATCTTGTTAATGATTTGTAAATATACTTATACAACCTGAGATAAGTATATGAAACTTTCGAAGTATAAAATATGGTATAAGTGAATAGTAGGATATAAGTATATATTTCTTTTATAAAGAGAAATTATATCTATATATGCAAATTTAATAAGAAGTTTAATTAATAAGTTAAATTATTAATTAAACAAGTGAATTTTTAATTAAATGATGAAGTTTAATTAAATGTTGAAGTTTTATTAGATAAATGAGTTTTACTAATAAAAGAGGTTTTAATCAATGAAAGATTAATGAACTAAAAGAGGATTAAAATCCATATAGATGACTTGATCGTGCTTTATGTGTGTTAATTGTGCTTTGTGCGATTACTTGTGTACAAAAAACATTAAGTCATGTATTTAGCACTAATAGCCAACGAAGTAGGACTTGATTCTTTCTGTGAGAGTCAAAGTTGATGTTCGAGTAAGGATAGAGCAACACTGCACTAACTTACCGATTTCCCTCTTGACTGAGGGATAGTTGAAGTTGAAAATGTTAGAAAGGTGATAGGTATACGTGACTTGGTTTCCATATGCGATCGTTTCATATAACCATATTAACTTAAGAAGCAATAAAAAGCTTCATAGCTTCATATGTTTTGAGAATCCCTGGGAAGGAGCATTCGTGTGAAACATCTCTAGCTTTCATATATTTTTTAAAGAACTAGAATTGAGTTAAAACCAAAATTCGTTGATTTAGTCTTGAGGAGAACAAGATCGGTAGGTGTTCTACTTATCGAAACCACTTCAAGACTGAGATACATGTTCTATCTCTTGAAAATGGATCTGCTCGAGATGTTGGAATTTATGCATGGTTTCGAGATCTATTCGAGATGCTGGAATCCATTTAGGGTTTTATGATCTATTCGAGCGATGATGGCTCTTGTGTAGAGATGTCAAACATAGCCTCAACATCGAGAAATGACTATAAATAGAGTAGGATGCACAATTCGGGGTTTAGATGACCCATGAGGGGTGCATTAACTTTATATCTGGAGTATGCTTATCGATAATTTACGTGCGGGGAGTTGATGGTACTCGATTCATGTTGTTCATGAAAATGTTCGGATGTTGGATCGGTTGTGTTTACCTTAAGGTATATTCTATCTAGAGATATGCGATGCTCGAAAGATATTTTCCGATCCTTATCATAGGAAATCAGTCGCAGTTTACTTACGAGTTTCACTAGGGCAATCTCCGTGGGAAATCCATTATATGAATGCGTGTTAGTAGTTTTGTTTGTATACCTAAATATGTCGTTGAATGTAATTAATGTAACCATTTCAACTATTTTCTTATTTAAATTGTTCACCCTAGACATTATCTATTATATATCACCTTGTGTACTTATCAAAGGTGGTTTTATTGAGGGAGATACCGTTATGATATTCCATGTGGTCTTAAAAGTACTGGTATATGTTGGCCATATATTTCTTGAGTTTCTTACACCAGACTAATATCTGACTTATTGTTTTATATTTCACTTATTTCCATGGGTGTACTTTCGAGTAGTCTGAAAAAGCAAGTTTTCATTGATGTTGATTGAGCTTTTAGAGAGGAGGTGGATGTTTACCTACCATAGTATTCTTATATCCACCGCTTACTTTATGTATATATTATATATATCAGCAATTGTAAGGATATGCTATTATAATTGTCCAAGCTGATGATGGTACACTAATTAGTAACTCTAAAATGCTATGTATATTAGAGTTGCTTTATGTATTATCTTTTGGTATTATATGTTATCATTCCACCATGAGGTTCTGATGTTTTTATCCTCCTCTTTCTTATTCTTTGTCTTTTCTTCCTTTTCTTTTCCATAATGTTCAGTTTTTCAGGTACTTGGGTGTTCGACACATAATACCATATATGTACTTGTGCCAACATTCGAGGGTCGAAAAGGCGATCATTGCAATAATGTACATTATTGCACATCTTTCCCAAGACCAATGTTTTTCGGTATTATTTGACTCAATTGTCTTTTCCATATGAAATGAAGCTACAAGAATTTGTATAACAAGTCTATGTGTAACGGGCCGGGCTTTTGACCCTTGAAAATCGACATTAATACGTCCAATGTATTATGTGCCGAGCATTCAAGTGCTGAAAAAATCGATCGTTAGAGGTGAAAGAAATAGATAGGAGATAGAAGAAACAAAAAAAATTCAAAGAATCTTACAATGCAACAGAATAACATATATTAATCCACATAATGCTATACAAAGTCATTTTAAAAATGATACATCAGAGTTATACTAATATAATTCTACCCTTGGATAGTTATAACAGTCCATCTCTACCTAATTGATACAAGATACATATATACTACAACGGAAACAAGATAATAATTAGCTAATGATGAAGCCTCCTGCTCCAAGCTCCTCTAAAATGTATCCGGGGAAAATCTAAACTACTTAGTTGCTCATAAAAATTTGAGCGCCCAAAAGTTTTTGGGAAAGAAAATAAAATTTCGGGTCAGACATTAGTCTGGTGTGAGTAAACTCAAATAAATGAATTATTATATTTAGAACTCTTTTAAAATCAAAGGTATCTCGTAAGACCACGCGCACATAAATATCAGAGAATCCAGTGATATTATAATAATGTCTAAGGGTGAAAATAATAATAATCAAGTAGTTTTGATGCTCATAAGTATACATCATAACAATAACAGGTATATAATCAAAAACCGATAAGGCACGTTCGCCAGTTGTGTAGGATTCCATGATGGTGCCCTCAGTACTTCGAGAAACGGTCCTTCTACACAAGGATCAGAGATATCCTTTTGAAGTGGCATACATCCCTATGATGTACCCTATGCAGTTAAAGCACCTTACCGATCCATAGCGTTTGAGGTGCGAAAAGTTTTAGGAGAGATATATCAGGGATATAGCAGGATATAGTGGATGACTTTAAAAAGAGGAATGATGAACATTCTATATTAAAAAGAGGAACAAGTATTACTTATTATTTCCAACCAAGCAAAACAAGTTACAGTAAAGTAAAGATAAACAAAGTTGACACTTAAAAAGTTAGAACTAGTTATAATAACCAACAACGTATATCATTGTTACATCAACTTTGAAGTTACCATAAAAAAAGCAAGACATCAAGCAAAATGCTTATTTATAGGGAAGGGGATATAGCGGGCAACATAATTGGGGATATAGCAAATTATTGCTGCAATATCGAGGATAATAGCGGATCCACTATATTGAACCGCTTTATAGGAATATCGTTGCCCTAAAAGTCCTCTACGGGATATATCGGGGATATATCTGGGCAATATCTAGGAATTGACTGCACAGGATGTACCATAGGAAAAACATAGCTGGTCTCCCTAACACAGAATGCATTACCCCATGCATGCATGAAAAACTATAGGTAACGTCTAGATAGAGCCGACTACATCCTATGGGTTTGCCAATCCAAGTGGCCATGCCTCCTATCTCTAGTTTTGTTCATTTTTGCTGATGAAGTTACGTCCGACGTTCCAGCTCATGCATCACCATCAAAATAGATCATGGAATCTATAACGATCCTGACTCGGCCTTCGAAAATCGGCACCCGTACTTCAATTGTACTCGAATGCCCCAGATTCAAACGCCGAATTTGGCTCGCATGAGCTTATAACACATTAAGTATAACAACACAGCGGAAGAGGAATGATATCATATACAACCCTAGATACAATATCCAATACAAGATGATATAATGATATCAATATACATCAGAGATACAACACAAAACTATAGCGGAAGAGATAACAACATGATATAGCAGTAGAACCAATAACTCCAAATAGCAACAACAACTCCATCATCAAAGCTCCAATCCAAACTAGCACGAACCACCATCAAGTTGCACCAAGCTGAGCAAGGTCAGTCACATCCAAAGACCACTGAACTAGCTCCATAAAGTCTACTAAACCTGACTATCTGAAAAACCCAACTCTAGACTGCCCGTGTGGGGAAATTGTGGGCACCCAAAGTTTAGGAAGGGAACAATAAACTCCAGGTCAATCATGGGACTGGTATGAGCAAACAAAAACGTTTGGTTTTAAAAAGAAAGAAAAATGAAATCTGCAATGCTTTTGGAAAATGAAACTACCATAAGGCCTCCCGCTACACACACAATGCAAACACAGACTTGGAGGAGATTTCTCCTTATGATAGTCAAACATGCTTACTACGCAAAATCATTTTGATATTATTATTAGTGCATAGTGCATAAAACATTTCGAAAGTATAATATTAATCTTAGCCAGCGTAGGTACCATTATACTATGCCTACTATAGCTACCACCTAAGGTGGCAGGTAATACAACTAAAATCGTACAAGGCTCGTATTGGAGATTGGATTTCCAACAAATGGTCGGGCTATAGAACTTCCTACTGCCACATGGGTACGCCTCTGGAGGGACGTCCTGAGAACCTAACCAGATCTCCGCCAACACAAGGCTGGGTTACCTCTGTAACTAGGTAACTACTACTCGAGTATGCCATCCCTGGTCGTTTGCGACCTTTATCCGAGGCGCCTCAACAAAGCAACAACCACATAGAAATGAGATTGCAGCAACCACATAGGTTAATATCAAGGCTCCATACCTGATACCACCTTTTTCCAGAAGGAAATGACATACCCTAAAGGGCACGACCCTCATAACCTTGCCGCATCTTTCCTGTTTCGACCATTTTTGGGGTGTGAGGTCCTGATGCAGTCTCGTCCACAAAGCTATGCTTTTTCACAAAGCCATTCTTTGACCAACAAATGATCAACATACAGTAGCACTCAGCATGCCACATTACCAAATTGAGAGTATATCACTGATAACCTTCAAATACATAATCTCTGAGCTCATACATCTCAGAGAAGGGTGTTGAGTTAAGAGAATAAATCTCTACAACTAAATAAAAAAGTGTTTGAAAGAAATCCGCTTTATATCTCAAAGTGTAATGTCAGACATACAACCATACAAGTTTGTTCCGGGTTCAAACCGAACCGAAGGCACTTCTGAAGAAGCCCTTGCAATCTGGATATTCATAATCCCAATCGGACTTTCCACCACTTAGGGAATCTCTATACCGTATCTAATCGATGCAGATACAATCGATAGGTTATCCTATCATTCTCGTAAACACCCGGTCTTCAACCCCGATCTTCAAATGCTATCCATTTACGTTGTATCATTACTCGAAATGGGTTGTATGACATAAAGTCCTCTCCCGGCTAAACCGAATAATGAGCGCAATATTTTAAAACATATGGATAATGGGATTTCAATTATGTCACAACTTATTACCCAAAACCTTTCTTTCAATTGGTTTAAACAAATTACCATTTTTAAATCTTTTTAAACAAAAAGATTTACCTCACAAAGTTTACCAATCTTTCAAAAAGATTCATTTACAATTTTTCAAACGATTCCATTTCTAATTGGATTTACTCATCCAATTATTTAATCAAAACTTAATTTATAGTTTTCGACCCATTTTCAAAGATTCATTCACAATTCCCATTTCAAATCTTTTATATAAAAGATACACCGTTTAAAATGTTCTTTGTTTTCAAACAAAGTTCAACAACCTTCCACAAATAGCTTTCAAAACAATTTTATTTCAAATTGAAATCCTTTTAATACAAATTGGAAATCCTTTCCTTATATGAAAGCTATTATTATTTGAAAACATATAGTTTTCGTTTCTGGAAAATCTGATTACATTCATACAAGTTAAACCCCTTGAGTTGAATTCAAATTCTTAAAACGCTTTCAAAATGGTTTAACCCATATAAACACATTTATAACTTGTATAATCTTTTTAGATCAAAAATTTCAAACATAGAATTCAATTTCAAATCTTGAATTTGAATTCAAATCAAATTATTCAAATTTTAAAACTTAATCAAGTTATTCAAAATAACTTTTATCTTCAAAACTCCTTTTCAAAAGCTTTTTATATTTAATCCAAATCCATTTTTAAAACCATTTGAATTCAAAATTCAACTTTTAAAACCATTTCAAAAATCTGTGACTTAACCAATTTCCTCGTGAAGGCCATATTTGTGTGTGTATGGTGTAGTCCAGGGGTTTTACACACAACAGTGCAACAACATCAACAATCAGCACAGATTCAGATACAACAATATATTTGATAAGCGGTATAAACTATAACGCTTATCTTTTATTCACGGGTCACAGATACATAGATAATAAATTACATCACAGATAATTAATCACAAATAACTAATTTACATTTATCATGGTTCAATCACAAATCAGAATATCACAGATCAGATAGGATAGTCAATTCAAGGCATTTCATACAATACAATCTTTCATAAGCAATTCAAGCATTTAACAAGCATTTATAAGCAGGATTAATTAATTGTTTAATCCTTAATTAATTCAAATTAAATTTTAAATTAAGCCAATTACTTATGAATTAATTACACACATTAATCATTTAATATTAATTAATTAATTAATGAAATTAATTAATTTATCCTTCTAATAAATTATCTTTTAATCGATTAATTATTCCTTAATTAATCACATTAACTAAATTATTCTTTTAGTTAACTACATAATTAACTAACCCTTAATTAATTATCTTAAGTAATTATAAATTTAATCCACCTTTTATTATAAATTAATTTATTAACCTTTAACTTCTACTTAAGAATTTTTTTCACTAAATAATTAACCGTTAATTATTTAAATTAATTATTCTTTAACTAGTAATTAATTTCCCTTTAATTACTCATATTAACTAATCATAAATTACTTAATTAATTTTTTTAAGATAACCCATTTTATCTTCTATTAATTATTCTATTGATCATTTAAAATCTTTATTAATAATTTTTGAAATAAATTCATCGTCAACTTATTATCTTAAAGCCTTTAAGTTAAATGAACAACTAAAAATCTTTATTCAATAACCCATTTTAACCAACTCACAACTAGGATAACATTTATATTTACAAACGGATTGGATTTAACCAAATTTTTTTTAAAATAACTTGATGGGTTAAAAAGTTGAAAACTGTATTTTTATATAAAATCTAAAACCCAAGTCACGATACAGAAATCCCGAGCCAAACACTCAAATACCCGAGCTCATACTCGAGCAACACACGGTTTTAAACCCTTTCGAGTCACACATGCAATAACTTCGGGCCAAAATATCATTTTCCCAAGCTCGAACATGAGAGCTATCATCCCTTCTTCCTGCTCCTAAATCCTGACACAAATGGATGTGTCGTGCACGTGTACACCACGTCGGAGACACTCTGATCAACTATGAAGGCACCACCAAGCTACTCGTGATCCTGGCCATCACTTCTATCACTCAAATTTTTCTCCGACCAAACCGATCGAAATCAAGCTAACTCGAACACCAGGAAACAAAACTTTGACCCATAAAATCGCCACACCACACCACCGAAGACAATTGGAATCCACGCGAGCTCAACCAAACCTCCGCCACTCACCTACGAGCCTTCTCCTCTCGGTCCAGTCTTATCTAGTCCACCGTTGACGATGCGGTATCCACTTAAACCCAACCAACTCAAATTGGCAATCGAGCCCTAATTCAATGCCGTGCTAACTCCCTCGCGACTCATAAATTCAATCATTATTTTTCCCAAGCTCCTTGATGCTCCAGCCATCTTCACCAATGATCACGACCGCTACCATAACTTAGGTCGTCGGAATTTGGTCGAAAACCCTTTTATGTTCAACCCAAAATTCCTCAATATTAAACTACTTAAAAATCACCATATTGTTATTAAAATTCACCAATTTTGCAAACGAATTCAATTATACAATCAAAGATTAAAATTAGTATGTTCGGTATTTACCCATTTCTTTGATTTCCACTGTAATTTTCAAATTTTTGGTTAAATACTTATTTTATATCTTTGAATCTATTTTTAGCATTTGTATTATGTTGTTGTAACCATGTTTTATTCAGGAATCAAAGCTCAGTATTGATTACATGAGGAGATTTTGATTTTTGAAAGTTGTTTGAGCTTGTAAAATATAAAGAGATAGTCTGTATGTATGTATATACATATATATACACATTTAAACAGAGAAATTCAAAGCATAGAACCAGATAAACTCACATATGCAAGCATAATTTCTATCATATACTAACAGATCATCACCTATAAATCAGATATATCAAGCTTTAAGAATTCATAAGGATGGTTTTGCTCACTTGAAGTAGTTTGAAACAGAGGCAGTAAAAGCCTGGAAATGTTTGAGCTTGAAATATTTGAATCTGATCTTGATTTTAGTTTTAAATCTACATCTTTGAAGCTTGTCGTTTTAAAAAGAATTGATCTTTACTTTGATTACAGGATTTGTTTCCAGATTGAAAACTGCGAATGCTTTGATCTTCCTAAGTTTTGAACCTTTGTTTTAAATACTTCAATTTGATTCTTCTTTGCTTTGAAACTGCTTTGTTACTTGATGTTTGAATTAGTTGCTTCAGGTTGTAGCTTCTAGATTGATTGCTTCAGATTTTCAAACTGAAACTATTTGGTTTGAATTGCATTTGCTTTTCTTTGTTCTTTGGTTGGTGAAAATTGTTTGATCCTTGATTTTGTTTTGGATTCATTTTTTTCTTGAATCTAATTTGTTACAGGTTTGAAATCTAAGAAGTGAAGATGAAAGAAAGAAAACATGCAGCCTAGTTTTACTCTTTAATCATTTAAATTTTAAGAATAATTTATTTTTGCCACTTGTTATTTTCTTATCTTCATGTTTAACACTTGTTAAAAATAGTTCAAATTATGTTTATATCCTTAACTTAACTCAATTTATAAGTTTTATTTTAAACCTTGTTTTATTACAAATTATGAAATGTATTTCCTTATGCATATATATAATTTTAAAAGAAAGTATTAAATCTTTTTATTCATTCTCAAACTATTATACATTTAAACAAATATTTATCTACATACATAAATTTCAAAATATAATTTTCGTATATATCAAAGCTTTGTATTAATTTAAAACTTTACTTAAACCCTTCTTTATTTATGTAATTTGTTTTATATTTTCAAATCTTATACTTACATATATATATATATATATATATATATATTTATCTTTCTATATTCAAATCAAATTCAAATCATCTTATTTTTGAGTTTCAACCCAAAATTACAATATAATTTATTTTTAGAATTTCCAAATAAAAATTCCTTTACAATTTTTTTTATTCCATATCTTCCAGCCCTAATTTATATTAATTTCCAATCATTTCCAAATTTAATCCCAAAGATTAAACTAATTATCAAATAAATTTGACTTAAAAATCGGGATCGTTACAGATTCCCCCCTTAAGAAAATTTCATCCCCGAAATTTGCTAGGGAGACGACAAAGAATAGATAGACACATCAAAGACAGAGAATCAACTCATCAGATCAAGCTGAATATTTATTCTGCATTTAGTTTACCAAATTAGAATACCAACGAATATGAGAATAAACTCATTCAATATTACACAAGATATTCGGGTCACCAGATCTACGAAATATGCAGCGCATTGGTTAGTTCGAAAGGATAACTAACCATTCGTAGAACATATCTGAACCCCAAATAATAGACAGATATAAGGATATAATCCCAAAACTTTTCAGTTAAGCTATCAAAGCATACCTATCAACCATAGCAACCAAAACAACCAATTCAACCAAACAAACAATTCTGACCTATTTGGAGTTTATGTCCCACGTAAATATATCAATGCTTCTTCCTGGAGCTGCCAAGAACCATCAAAGAATTGAGATCAGATGATGAACAAAAGAGATTAAATAGAGAAAAGATTGTTTCATGGTTGTTACAGGGTATTGACCTTTAGTAGTGTATTCCCCTATCCCTATCTCGTCCTCTTCTTGCACTCATACTTACTATCAGTGAATAGTAAGAGAATTTACTGAGGCATACGAACGAATATCTTAGGGATACTCATTCTAGGGTGTACTTCACCCAATCTCTAATGAGTTACTTAATGTGTTATACTCCATAGCTAAAGTTTAACCTTAGCTCTGATACCAAATATAACGATCCTGACTCGGCCTTCGAAAATCGGCATCGTACTTCACTTGTACTCGAATGCCGCATATTCAAACACCGAATCTGGCACGTCGAAGCTAATAACACATTAAGTATAACAACACAGCAGAAGAGGAGTGAATGATATCATATACAACTCTGGATACAATATCCAATACAAGATGATACAATGATATCAATATACATCAGAGATACAACACAAAACTATAGCGGAAGAGATAACAACATGATATAGCAGCAGAACCAATAACTCCAAATAGCAACAGCAACTCCATCATCAAAGCTCCAATCCAAACTAGCACGAACCACCATCAAGTTTGTAACAACCCGAGTTTTTCTAACACGAAAAACCGGACCATTTGTGTTAAAGAAGAAGAGGTAGAAGAAGAAAAAAACAGAAAATCAACAACAGAATCTCACATCGCAGCGGAATAAAATATAATATATACAAAACAGATCTTTACTCAAACAGAAAAATATATCTGTTTATACAATATATTTACAGAATACATCATCAGAGTTCATCACATCAATGACATACATCCAAATACACAGCGGAACAATAAACAAATACGGAAGTACGTATCGCCATCCAGCTCGTCTCCTGAGCTCCACAGCATCATATCCTGAACCTGTTTATCTCGGTCTGACCCGAGCATCATATAAAACAATACCCGAGTCAGTCTGGAAAACCAGCGTGAGAAAATCACACTCAAATTGATTATTAAAGTTTCAAAATCCTTTGAAAACAAAAGCATCTCGTAAGACCACGTCACAAATAAACATGTCGGGTTTTTACCTTACGATAGCTAAAACACTTTATATCAAAATCCTCTGATATTATAATAGTGTCTACAGAAAGTAAAATATAATCTAGCTGAAATGCTTGCATCTCACATTTCAACAATAGTTGGGCACAATCAAAACCGTACAAGGCACGTAGGAAGAATGGATTTCCAACGAATGACTAGGCACTGGGGTACCACCTATCACAGTACGTGGCCTAGATCACCGTACCGAGGAGTACGCCCGCTCCCCTGCAACACAAGGCCGGAACCATCCCTTACTGGATGATCCCGAATAAAATCACCCCACGGTTGGGATCAGCAACCGCACCACTAAGCCGAAATAAAAAGGGACATCTAGACAGGGATGACCTTACCCTCCAGTGGGAGCTACCCACGAAGCCTTGCTGCATAACCCCTGATTTTCAGTCATTCCCGGTTGATGAGGTTCGAGGCTAACCGATACCTTTATAGCACATATCCCTTAGAATGCCCATCGCCCACCTGACGATGTCACGAAAGCATTCGTCCATACAAGTCCGTCCCGGGTCCGAACGGAACCGAAGGCACTACTCCTACTACATCCATTTTGGAAATATCCTCAGGATTAGTAGCGACTAGCCCTTGCACTTCACTGCTCCATCTTCGACTCTGAACACGTTACACGAAACGTACAAACCGGATCGAAGTGGTATTCGAGTCTCCAGACCTAGAATCCCGGTATACGGAAACCCGATCCCGGTCTCTTCGAAACGATCAGCGCATTGGCCAATATTGATAGTCGGTTATTTAACTATCAATTCACATCCATAGCAACCATCACACAATAAATAAATTCCCACATTATTTATTTGCCCAAATATCTTTCCAAGATATATTTCTATTTTCAAACTCCTTTTGAAAACAATTTCAAACAGTTTCCGCTTACGGAATACATTTCCCAAATAATTATTTCCTCTGAAACACCAAGTACAAAACACTTAGATTTTAAAATAATCTTAAAACACTTTACTATAAATATACTTAATAATATTGAAATTTAAAAAAAACTACTTTAATACCTTAACAAAATATATACTTAAGAAATATTTAAAATGAAACCACTTTACAAATATAAACTAAATTTCTCTTTTTAAAATATAATACCAAATCACTTTTATATAATTACTACAATAATAGATCTTTGAAAAATACTTACTTTAAAGTTTAAATATTTAAAAAGAATAGATTTCCTAAAACATACTTACTTAGGAAATTAACATTTAGAAATAATAAATTTTCTAAAATATGCTTTTAAAAATACAATTAGAACTTTTAACTTATATTAAAATTGCTTTGAAAACGTACTTGGCTATCCAGAGAAATACCCTTCTCACTCCCATCTTTTAAAAATAAAATAACATTTATTTTTAAACCAAACCATATCCTTTTATAAATTCCCACTTTGAAATTATATTTCAAATATCCTCTGATATCTTATTTTACTTTACAAACCCAGTTTATCTCTCCCAAATCTCATTTTTCTTTAAAATTCAAATTCCAAAGTATTTAAATCAATTTATAATTGATTTCCCAATTTATTTTACTTTGAAATAAATTTCTTTCTTAATCCATTTATTTCCAACTTCATTAACTTCCAGATTTATTTCTCATTATGATTTAAAATCTTTAAACCGAAACACAAGTTTCAGATTTCCCAAATTCCTTCTCTTTTTAATTACATTTAAACATTGAATTAAAATAAATTTTTATCCCTTTAAATAACATCACATAAGTCTTCTTTAAATTCAACATTTCTCTATTTATTCAAAATTCCTCTTTTCCATATTTAATTTATTCGAATTCACTAGAATTACTTAACTTAATTTTACTCTTTTATATTTTTCCAAAAATCCAATTCAATTGCTTTTGATAATTCATTATACTGGGAAATTCAATCCAACCAGATTATCCAATATAAATTATCACAGGATAACAACAATCATATCACAGAATATTTAAACAAAAATTAAATATTTTGAGGAATCCAGTTGGATCCCTCCAACCTGTTTCCCTGCATCCACAGACGTTAGCACAATACCAATTCCACTTCGAGGTGGAATATCGCGGTATATGGGTTTATAAAATATCATCCGCTATTATGCGGCGCATAGGGTCTCATCCGCTATATAAATGCGGGAATATCAACTCCAATATATACATATGCCAATATGTATATATTGCTATATACTACTATATATATATAGCACATCAATCAATGCAATCATCCAATCAATTTTTTTTTATTTAACCATTTAAATTTAAAATAAAAATTCAGCTGAGTGAGATTAACTCACCTTTGATTTTGTCCTGCCAATCCGACTCAACCCAGTTTGTTTCCTTTACGATTCCAGACCTTGTATAGATATTTACAGTTGATTAATATTCGAAATAAATCGAGTAATCAGTTTCCAATTTAAATTTAACAAAATGGTTTGGTTAAAAGCTAATTTCCTTTATTACATTAACATTAGTAATGTGATTTAAATTTGAACAATTAATTAAGTTTTAAACTGATTCTCTTTTATAAATCTAATTGATTAGGAATTTGGTTTTAAATTAATAATTCGATTCCAAACAAATTTCCCTTCTAATAAATTATTTCTAGTAAGTAAAATAAATTAAATAAACTAATTAGATAAGTTAACTATCTAAATATTTATTTCTAAATGAAACAGCAAGTGAAAATATTTATAAGTATCCTTATAAAATAATTTGTATCACCATTTAAAGTCTTCTACTAGCCTAAATCTTACCTACAAATAATTTCTTATCTGTTAATCTACTTTTCTACTTTCCGATTATACATATACAAGTGAAAAAAACTGCATATAATATATACCTCACTGATCCAATCGAAGACTCGACTTCAGCTAGCTTCCCATCGCTAGAGCGCTCCGTCCCTCCACGAACTACCCACTAATCCTTCTTCGAACGTCGGCCACACAATTCCTCAACCCTCCAGGCGCGCAACACCCTACCACTAAGCTCGCATACAAGCCTGCAACCTCCCCTCGAACTCGCCAAGCTCGACGCGATTAGTCGCGACCATCGCGATTTCCGCCATCGAACAATACCTCGTCGTCGCTCGCGAGACTCCTCAACCCAAACCTAACTCGAACGGAACGAAGTAACTCTCCATCCAGTCGAACTTAATCGATTCTCCTATATATTATATTTTTCTTAATCGAACGAATTCAGTTTGGAGAAGGAGGATTTGGTGCGGCCATCCCTCTTTTGTTTTTAGAAACGAATGGATTTTTTTTTTATATAAACTGTCGTAGAAGATTTGGGCAAAGGAGATTAGGGGTGGTAAGATAAAAAGGGTTTCAGGCTTCTGTCAGAAGATTCGAGTAAAGAGAGTTCCAGAACCCAGTTATAATATTAAATCTCCGATTAAATTTAACGCGTTTCCTTACCGTACACTCATACAGAAACCCCGATTATTACGAAATCTGAAATCCGATAATAAAACAATATTACGGATCCAATGGAACTGGTTTCGTCGAATTCCGAGACTATGCCTCGGAAGGCTATTTTAAACGACAATTTAAACGATGCAAATTTTAAATTGAACAGACGACCATTAAATTCAATTTTAATTCGTCTATTATTTCCAGTATTATCTATATAAATTTTTATAAGTCTTCAAATTATTTTTAACAGGCTTAAAGCTCCAGATTCAATAATTTACCAATTTCAATAATTTAGATTCAACAATTACTTGTCAAATCAATAATGATATTTGAAATTAAAGTTAATAATTATATTTTGAATATTTAAAATAAATTAAATATTCCTATTTCAAATGCTCAAAAATTCCGGGTCGTCACATTCCTCCCCCCTTAAAAGAATTTCGTCCCCGAAATTACCAGTTAAGAAGAATGTCCCATATCCCGTTAGCTATTTCCCAAGTTAGCTATTTCCCAAATTCAAACAGTTTTAACAAGACCCAAACAATCTTTTGTCAATGATACACTAATCATCTTTAACTTTCCAAACTTATTCATAAGTTCAACCCATACTACCTACTTATCCATTCAAATTTAAATTTGAATTCAAATTTTTGAATTATCAAAAATTTCTCAAAAATTTTCTAACTCCCTAAATTTCCGAAAAATTTCGCCAGCGTCTCCTTTGCGCGGCTAGCTCGGTACTACTACAAAATGGCTCTACGGCCTCCCAATCTCAAAAAGAAAACAAAAAGCCAAGTGGCTGGATCCAAAACCCAATCAAATTTCATATAGAAATTCAAATACATACCTTTTTGTCGGGCCATTAAATTTTATCTTCTAAATCAAAAATCCCAATTATCCATTGCTTTTTATACACCTGTATATCCTATTAAGCAATAATATTCAATCACAATTCCAAAGTCATTTTATACTTTTCTTTCCAAATTTTCAACATTTGTTTTACTTAGGCCCGTACGATGCACATATATCAACCGTACGCAATATCACATTCGATCGCTCAATCGATCACACAATTCCACTTCCGAACTAGTATCGTCCACCCGACTTCCTAGTGCGGACTCAGATCTGGTTTCTCGATCAGAAACCGTCATTCTCCTTGCATAGTCACAAACTATGATAGAGAATATCCAGAATCAATCAACAATCCATATCCAGGTTCGCCGTTGAAAATCGAGTGAAAAATCCTGATTCGGATCGATAAAACTATCTCGAAATTCTATGTTCGACATCTGGACCAAATAGCTATGCGAATAAAATAATATACGTACATCTTACGTATAAATTCCAATTGATTACCAATTATATCAATTTTCTTTTATTCACATTCATTTTGATTGTTATCCCCTTATTCACAACTATCCCATTTCACAACTTCAGTTTTAGTCTTCATTCAACTATTCACTTAGTATATATATATTTTTATTTTTCCATTCCAAAATTACTAAGTATACTTCCAATACAAATTTTCTTAAGAATTTCATTCTTCAATTCTTAAGTTCATATAAATTTTCTTATACTTATTTACTACTTCACCACCGAAGTGTATATATTCAAATTGAACTCCCATTTCATATGAATTCCAACTTACTTCAATTTACTACTTCATTTCCAATTTTTTCCTTAAATTCAATTCATCTCCATCTTCCAAAAATTGAATTTTATTTAGCTCGAAAACAATCCAAGTTAATTCATTCAATAACTATTTCTCAACTTATTTAAACCACTCCTCTGTTTAAGTTCAGTTTCCCTTCAACATTTACTTAAGTCAATAACTTAAGTTTATTTTTCCATTTAACCAACCCTTAAAAGTTTTATTTCCATCTTTCATTTGATTCTTATTTAACCAAATTCCATCCATTTATTTATTTAATATAAGTGGTTTATTCACTCAATCGTTATGAATTTTATTTTCCATACTCAATTCATTTAGAATTATTTTATTAATAACCAGGCCCTTTCCAATTTATTTTCACTTATTTGGATTCATTTGCAATTTAAACCATCACTATGTTAATCCAATTTCATTAACTCACAATTCAATTTCATTAACTAATTTATTATCAAATTAGTTCCTCTACTGGTTAAAATTAAATACTTGCTTTTTAAATCCCAAATATCACTTCACTTAATTATCTTAAGTTCAATTTATTTTATAATTCAAGTGTGGATTTATTTAAAAATTAAGATTGCTCATCTTAGTCGTTTCCATTTGATAATTACAATTTCAAATTATAACTCTTAATGGTTCAAAGTAATGAATTCCCATTTATGACTTACAATTTCATTTCTATTCATAAGTTTTAACTTACTTACTTAAGATCTAGGACTATTCATTTAAGTCCATTTTCATCTTTATAATCAAATTTCAAATTATTACACTTAAGAACTTTAAGAATATGAGTTTCTTTACACAATTATAAGCATTCTACATTACCTTTATATCCAATTCAATTCGACTTCAACTTACTTATATTTAATTCAATTCCAATTCTCAATTTTATTTAACTTATCTTAAGTTAAATTCAAATATATTTTATTCACCTTCATATACTCGAATTAAATTTTAATTCTAGGATACAATTTTATACAAGTTTTACAATTCATTCACCTTCAAGTTCTCTAACTCTTTTATCTACCAACTTATATTACTCATTGAGTTATTTCCATCTCATAATTATAATCCCAGATTTAAACTTTCATTCCCTTCTTATTTCAATCAACTTCACTCTATACTTTATATTGTTGATTCATTTAAATTTTCACATTTAAATTTTAAATAGAATTTCCAGAATCCAATTGCCCGGTTTTATTTCAAAACCATTTTGAATCCATGAATAACTCATACTCATCTGGTATATCACCTCAAATCCCAATTTCCAAAACAATCTGCTTTTATCAAACAATTTTCCTTTTTTAAATTTCAAAACCAACCCAGTTCACAATCATTTCCAATTTTAAACAGTTTGGTAGCAATTTCTCTTTGGAAACTCGAACATAGACATCGATGATGCTGCAGTCATCACCGAAATTATTTTCCAGCGACCGAAAGAGAATTTTTATGCTTTTATCACTTTAAAACTTTTCAAACATTTTTAAATTCTAAATCCCACCAGATTTCAATTCAATTTCGAAAAATATTCATGAAATAATATCACCATTATTTCCCTAAAACCTTTAAAAACTATTTTTTTAATCCAAAGGAATTTAAACCTTTCCCAAAACTTCAAATTCAAAGTCCATTCAATTTTATATCCAAACATTTCTCTGGAATTCTATCACGTTTTATTTCAAGTTGTAAGTCACTTTTACAATTTACATTTACAAGTTTCATTTGTTTATGAATTTATCTCATTTGATTATAAATCACATTCATAATTCACATTTGTATATAAATTATTTCTCAACTTTGGTTATAATTCAATTACTTGTTCAATTTCTACACAATAGTGGTAATAATTTAATATTATCACTTCCTAACAACCAAGCAACCAAATACTATAATAATTTACAAAGTTATTCCTTTATATACAAAAAAAATAATTTGGGCAAAATTATTTCATTCACCCTATTTAAAACCATACTGTGTCGAACTGTTCTATTCAAGTGTTTAGAAACCCCTTCGATACAGTTGTCCAGACTGTGCCGACGAAGGTTCATATGCCACTCAATAAATCAACCAACACAATATAAAACCATTTTATATTCACTAACAAATACACGCTCATATCTATTAATACTCTCAAAATTCCCACCAGAGCCAAGGTTATCGCCAGCCTAAGCTCTGATACCACTGTAACAACCCGAGTTTTTCTAACACGAAAAACCGGACCATTTGTGTTAAAGAAGAAGAGGTAGAAGAAGAAAAAAACAGAAAATCAACAACAGAATCTCACATCGCAGCGGAATAAAATATAATATATACAAAACAGATCTTTACTCAAACAGAAAAATATATCTGTTTATACAATATATTTACAGAATACATCATCAGAGTTCATCACATCAATGACATACATCCAAATACACAGCGGAACAATAAACAAATACGGAAGTACGTATCGCCATCCAGCTCGTCTCCTGAGCTCCACAGCATCATATCCTGAACCTGTTTATCTCGGTCTGACCCGAGCATCATATAAAACAATACCCGAGTCAGTCTGGAAAACCAGCGTGAGAAAATCACACTTTATATGTCGTAAGACCACGCCACAAATAAACATGTCGGGTTTTTACCTTACGATAGCTAAAACACTTTATATCAAAATCCTCTGATATTATAATAGTGTCTACAGAAAGTAAAATATAATCTAGCTGAAATGCTTGCATCTCACATTTCAACAATAGTTGGGCACAATCAAAACCGTACAAGGCACGTAGGAAGAATGGATTTCCAACGAATGACTAGGCACTGGGGTACCACCTATCACAGTACGTGGCCTAGATCACCGTACCGAGGAGTACGCCCGCTCCCCTGCAACACAAGGCCGGAACCATCCCTTACTGGATGATCCCGAATAAAATCACCCCACGGTTGGGATCAGCAACCGCACCACTAAGCCGAAATAAAAAGGGACATCTAGACAGGGATGACCTTACCCTCCAGTGGGAGCTACCCACGAAGCCTTGCTGCATAACCCCTGATTTTCAGTCATTCCCGGTTGATGAGGTTCGAGGCTAACCGATACCTTTATAGCACATATCCCTTAGAATGCCCATCGCCCACCTGACGATGTCACGAAAGCATTCGTCCATACAAGTCCGTCCCGGGTCCGAACGGAACCGAAGGCACTACTCCTACTACATCCATTTTGGAAATATCCTCAGGATTAGTAGCGACTAGCCCTTGCACTTCACTGCTCCATCTTCGACTCTGAACACGTTACACGAAACGTACAAACCGGATCGAAGTGGTATTCGAGTCTCCAGACCTAGAATCCCGGTATACGGAAACCCGATCCCGGTCTCTTCGAAACGATCAGCGCATTGGCCAATATTGATAGTCGGTTATTTAACTATCAATTCACATCCATAGCAACCATCACACAATAAATAAATTCCCACATTATTTATTTGCCCAAATATCTTTCCAAGATATATTTCTATTTTCAAACTCCTTTTGAAAACAATTTCAAACAGTTTCTGTGATAACCCGGATTTTTGAGACATTTGATAATTGGATAATTAACTGTTTTAATCAATTGAACAGATAAAACTTTGATAATTAGAATATATTTGGATATGTATTTAGATGAATTTGAATTATAATAAATGCTGAATTATAAATATGTGAATAAATATCTATTTGATAATCTCCTGGTATAATTATTTAAATTGGTAAAATTCATCTTTTCAAAAATAATATAAAATATGTATTTGATTTTGTGTTATTATAAGATGATTGTAAATAGAACTCGGGTTTGAAACTCAAAGTACTGTCTTAAATTTATCTTTAAAGATATAATTATAAGTGAAGAGGAAATGTGTTAATGAAAATATATAAACATAAAACACTAAAGATAAATATTTATTAGGTTAAAATATAATAGCCTAAGTTTAAATAGAATTTAATAAAAGGTTTAAAATATTCTTTCTTTGAAGATATTTCATAACAAATTTGTATAAACCTAACATAACATATTAATATAAATACACATAAGAAATATTTAAAATAAATTTTTAATATTTGTAAATATATATAGCATGTAAAATACAAGTGGAAGCTAAGGATAATATGCATTAAACATTTGTAAGCTAAAGATTACATGCAAAGACAAGTGGCATTTGTTTCTTTTAATTGGAAAGAAAATATAATTAACATATTGGAGAACAAGGTTGTAGGGATATTCATTTTTAACAAACCAGACATTTCCTTTTCTTTCTTCTCTAAAAAAAAGATCAAACTAAAGAAAATCTGAGCAACAACTTCTTTCAAGTTTGCAACCTGATTCGAGCAATTCATGTTCAACTCAAATGTAAAACAAAGATACAACTGGAATCAAGCAACCACTTTTTCAACCTGAATCATCAAGCTAAATCAAAACAAGATCAACTCAACTAAGCAAATTTACCAGTTTCCAGTTTTCAATTTCAAAAGGGCTGCTCTGTTCAAACAAAATAGGTGAGTAAACTACCCTTTAACATCTTAAATCTGTATGTATCTTGATCTGCATGTTATGGTCATTGATGAATGGATATAAATTATGATTGCATGTGTGTATGAAGGTTTATATGTGCATGTTTGTACCATGTATAAACTACTCTGTTCAAAGTACAGGTTTCAAAACCTGTTAAAAAAAATCTAAGATCTTTTCCCCTCATCCTTTTCATGCTTAAAGATATAAACAAATTATGTTTATAAAATCAAGATATAAGTTCTAAAAATATTTTTAGGATAAACCAGAAGCTAAATTTGACTGAAAAGAAAATATAACAGTGAAACTTGAAAACATGTCAAATTTGAATTTCATAATTCTTTGTTTCACCTACCTTATCTATTTCAATTTGGAAAACTATGATTTTTAAAAATAAAATGAGGATTTTTAAGATGGTATTTTGGGTGTAAATGAATGATGAACGGAAGTTGTAATTGGGTCAATTCCTGGTGATCGCGGAGGTCAGGGCCCTCGGGGTTGTGACCAGAGAAGGGTTGTAGGCTGGGAATTCATGGAAAAATGCTCGAGAAATTTTTTGTTGATCGTGGTGGTTGGTCGGCGTCATTTTAGGGTTTTGTCGCCTGTTTGGGTAGTCCGTGTGTTCGAGGCGAATGCGGCAGGGATGGTGTACCGGAGTAGATCACATAGGGGGGAATCGATGCTGGAAGTCGTGGCGAAGCTTTGGTGGGAACGGCGATGGTTCTCGAGGTGTAGTTCGTCGGCGATTGATGATGTTCTGATTGGGTTTTGTTCCAGTGGTACTCGTCACTCTCGATTTCGATTTTGGGTTTGTTTCAGGGTTCTGGGTGGTCGAGTCGTTCGAGTGTGTCGTTGGCGATAGATCTGAGGTGGCATCGATGATCGGAGCGACGACGATGCGGTGTGCACGTGCACGCATATCTCGGCGTGTCTGCTGTGGTTAAAATAGAAGAGAGAAGGTATGGTTTCGGGTTCGACTCGAAGTTTTTTTCGCGTGATAACTCGAAGACGAGAGAGATGGGAAAAACTCGAAGATGGGCTCAAAAAAAATGAAGTAGAAGCTCGGGTCTGTTTAAAACTAATACCAGGTTTTCAAATTGTAAAGAAAACATGTTTCGGGTTTTAAGATTTTTTGAAAGTAAATTTTGTACAGATTTTAAAAGCAAACAAAATCCAAGTTTTAAAATTTAAAATAAAACAATTTTTAGAATTTTATTCTTAAAACAAATTTCTTTATATAATAAAAGTTTATTTCATTTTGGGTGGATAAAAGTTCTATGGTTTATTTTGACTTAAAATTAATTAAGCTTTGTTTTCTTAAGTCTATTTTGAAATAAAATTTAATAGTCTAATTAAGAAGCTAAATGGTTTATCTTAAAATAATGTTTTGATTAATAATTAACTTGAAGGTATTAAGTTAATTTATATGTTAATGATAATTTATTTTCAAGGGTTATTAAATAAAGATTTAAATGATAATTAAGGGTTAATTACTTAATGTCATAAATTAAGGTGATTATTTAATATAAGTAATTAAAGAATAATTACTCAATGTAATTAATTTGTGATTTATTAATATAAGTGATTAGGGATAATCACTTATTGTAATTAATTAGGATAATTAATTAAATGGTTAATTAATTGATGTAATTAATTAAGGAAAATTAATTAAGGATAATTTAATAATTAAAGATTAGTTAATTTATTAATAAATGATTAAAGAATAATTAATTAAAATGGTTTGTAATTAATTAATGTTAGGTAAGCAGGGTTTAAAAGCAATTAAATTTATTATACCATTAATTAATTAAGGATAATTAACCAATGGATAATTACTTAAGGGAAGTAATTATGGATGATTAATAGATAATTAAAAGATGATTATTTAATTGATTTGCAATTAATTAATGTTAAGTAAAGGTAATCCAAGTGATTAAAGTTAATAATTAATTTAATTTGAGATAAATTAAATTAATTTTGGAAATGATCAATCTTGCTTATGAAATGATTGAATGATGTAAATACCTTGAATTGGCTGATATCTCTGATATGAAATGTTTTCTGACATGATATGTTTGGATAGACAGTGATAGTATGTTGGTATATCGTTGATGAATTGCTGTGTATAAAAGTGACAATCTTGTATTTAAAGTTGAATTGTATTTCACTTGAATAACTTGAATTAAGATAGAATGGAATTCGAAGAGACCGAGGTCGGGTATCAATAAATACCCGAACCCACTTCGATTTGTAACCTACATTTATTCTTTATAGATTGATTTGTGAAATCAATAGGTAGAAATGGAATAATTTAAACGACTGGACATTTAAAACTAAGTAAAAGTACTTAGGAATTGAAAATAAATGTTGACCATAGCAGGTTGTGAACTTGTAGTAATGAACATGTTACCCCGGGTTTTAAATAAGTTTCATATTGAATATGTCATGTTAGATGGATTTACTCACGCTGGTTTCCAGCCTGACCCGGGTGTTACTTTGTTGTAATGCTCGGGTCAGACCGAGTATTACAGATTTCAGGTAAGGACGTTTTGGAGCTCAGGAGGCGAGCTGGATGGCAGGAACGTATGGAGTATATTCCGCCGTGATATATTATAGTTGTCTGAGACATGTTAATTCTAACTGTCTAGTACATTTGTGAATGTTGTAACTCTGATGTATTAAAATGTAATTAACAAATACAGTTTTCCTTGTATAATTGATATTATTATTTGTTATTATATTTAATCCGCTGCGAATGTGAGCTGTTGTGTTCTCTGTTCTTCTTTCTTCTTTCTGTTTCTTCCTTCTATCTCTTTCTTTTTCTTCTAACTATCTGGAATTTTCGGGTTCGAAAATTCCGGGTCGTTACAGTTGGTATCAGAGCCAGGGTTAAGCGGGAACCTTGGCTCTATTTGGATTACTCGTTAAGAATAGGGTCAATGGTACCCTAGAACGAGATGAGTGTATAGATATATATATGAGAGCGTAATTGTTATTTTCTTATATAAGGATTTTAAATGATTTTATATAAGAATATATTTTGATATATAAAATGATATTTCTTTCTAATAAATATTAAGGTAATTGGTTGTTGAATCATTGGAATTAAATTAAATAATGAGAATTAAGTGATAATAGTAATACAACCAAATTGAAATTGAATAAAGATAAGTTTGAAATGGATCCAAACTAAAATTAAAATCTTAAATTTGTAGAAGTACTATCAGAATAAAGATAATAATGAATTGGTTTCCAGATATGATAATCTTGGTTATTATCATAAATGGTTGTTGTGTTTAATAATGAAATGTTGTTAATGATTAAGCAAAATGAAATGTTTTAGGAAAGTAAAACATTTAGGCAAGTATGACCTGTAAATTGAAGTGGGTTTTAAATTGTGAAAGTTTAAATCTAGGTCCAGAAATTTGAAATTTTTTCAAAAGTGATAAAGAAATAATAAATAATATTACTTAATGAAAGAGCTTGATTCAAACAGGAGTGGTTTGAAAATTTTAAAGGAATTTGTTTTGAATTAAAAACCCAAAGTGATAAGTTTTTGAACTTATGAGCGGGAAGATTTTTAATATAAAGTTTAAAATTTGAAATGGGAATTCAAATTGGGTCTAGTTGACTGGATTAAATTGAATTTAACTTAAGGAAAGTTAAATGAGTTTAGAATGAACAACGTGAATTAGAAATTTTAAGATGAAATTGAAATTTAACTTGGAAAGTTAAATGGTTGGTTTGAATGGGAGTTATGAGTGATCTCAAAATGGGTTTGAGATCTGGAAATTGAAAATGGATAATAAATTAGAATCTGAAGATTAAATTGTTTTTGGATTCTTATTTGAACTTTGTAATAAGTTAAGTAAAGATAATTTTAAAATGGAATTTGGAATTTGAATTCAGAATTAAATGGTTTAAAGATTTAAGTTGTTAAATAAAATAATAATAATAAAGGTTAATTTGATTTAAAGGATTTAATCAACATTTAAAATGTTTAACTCGAATTTATATAATTCGAGATGGTTTTAAGTTGAGATTTGAATAAAATTAGTTCAAATTGAATTTGATTTGAATTAATTAGAATTGTGATTGAAGATGGATAAGCATAAGTTTAAATGGTAAATTAGAATTGAAATGAATTAAAATTGGTTCAATTTGAAATTTATGTGAATTAATTGAAATTGTGATTAAAGCTGAATAGGTTTAAAAATCAAAAGGAATTTGATTTGAATTTGGAAAGGAATTAAGGTTAATTCAACTTGAATTGGGATTAAATCAATTTCAATGGAAATTGAAGTATTGAATCAATTTAAATGGAAGTGGAAATTTAAATTGAATTGATGGGAAATTAATTGGAAATGGAAATTGAGAAATTAAACAGTTTGGCTTTGGATTATTTTCAAAATAAATTGTTTTAATACAAATATATTTTTCCAAACTATTTACTATACAATCTTTCTTCTTAAACCCCAAACTATCTTATACTTATTTTACAATTATTTTGGAACTATTTAACTATTTTGAAACTGTCTTATAAACTCATTACTATTTTTCAGTTACCTACATCTAATCACTATTTTAAAAACTATTTTGCAATTATCTAACTATTTTATATCTACTTAACTATTTTACAGCTATTTTACAAACTAACAACTATTTTTCAACTACTTATCTATTTTAAACTTTTTCAAGCTATTTTTAAATTTAAATAGGTCAAAGTTCAAACTGTTTGTAATTGAAGTAATATCTCAATTGGAAATGGAAGCAATTGAGAATAAGTGAATGGAATTAAAGGAAATGTGAATAGAAAAGAGAATTGATTTGGCTAATAACCAATAAAGATAAATACGTAGGATATACGTATATTATTCTACTCGCATAGTGATTTGATCCAGATTCGAACACAGAATTTCGAGATAGTATTATCGATCCGAGTTGGGATTTTTCACTCGAATTTCGACGGCGAACCTGGATATGGATTTTTGATTGGTTCTGGATATTCTCTATCATAGTTGTGACTATGCAAGGAGAATGACGGTTTCTGATCAAGAAACCAGATCTGAGTCCGCACTAGGAAGTCGGGTGGACGATACTAGTTCGGAAGTGAAATTGTGTGATCGATTGAGCGATCAGATTGATATTGTGTACGGATGATATGTGTACATCGTACGGATTTGAATGAAATTGATATTGAAGATTTGTGGATAAGAAATGTAAAATGGTTTTTGAAAAGAAATATGGTTAATAACTTTATAAAAGATTTATCAAATGTGAATATTTGATTTAGAATAAAATAAAGTTATATATCCTTGTTATATAAGGTAAATCTTTCCTTGTTGAATCTATTGCTAAAAGAAAAGGGTTTTTGAAATATTTGAAGTATAAAAGAGGTTTTATACAAAGTTTGAAATGATCCAAAGATTTTCAAAGTTATATCTATATCTATATATATATAAAGGATCTTATGAGAATGATTTTGGAAAAGGTTTTGGGAACCTATGGATTTTGGAAAGGGCTTTTGATTTTTGGGAAAATCAATTTTGGATATTGGAAAGCCTAGTTTGAGAATTATCGATTTTGGTAATCGATTTTGTGTAATGGAGATTTTGATAAATCATAAAGGGTATGATTTGAAGATACTATAAGTATATAGTATAAAATGTTTTGAGTATAGCTCTGGGGAAAAAGGCGCTCTCTTGAAATGAACTTCTCAGGAGTGCCACTGGGTGGTACTGCCTTGAACCCCAAGGGGGGATTCTAAAGTTGATCCTGTGAGGAGTCCGGACAAAACTAGTTCCTGAGGATTATTTGTGTAGCGAAAGTCGAGGGGCTGGTGCCCACAGAGGCATTTGAGTTATGCTGTGACAACAATTTAACTCAATGTCACTGCGATCTACTGCAGACCATAGCGAAAGTCATGTGTGCCGCTGAGAGCCAACTGTCTACGTTTGATTTTATATCGGTAGACTGTGACACTATGGTAACATAGCGAAAGTCGTTTGTGCCGCTGAGAGCCAACAGTCTGCGTTTGATTTTATATCGGTAGACTGCGACCTATGTGGGAGAAGTTTCATTTTGACAGCGAAATCGTGTGTGCCGCTGAGAGCCAACAGTTACATGGACTTTTGCTGCGACGGCAACGTAACCCTGGAATGTAACTGCGATCTGTTGTGGGTTCCATGCTGTTATTAGTTACATGGACTTTTGCTGCGATGGCAACGTAACCCGTGATGTAACTATGACCATGGATGGGAGTGATGATTTCCAGAGCATTCTCACCAAAGATGTTTCCTCTATTTCCAAAAATGTTTTCTATATTTTCAATAAATTATTTTCCAAGTATTTTCACTGGGTGTTGAAAACGGGTCTGCTAAGATCTTATAGATTTTCAGTTCTACGCCTGATCAACGTATGACCGAATTTCTGTAAGGACAAGGATTGACTTGTTAAGACATCGAGTTATAAAAGTATTTTTATAAAAACTAATTTAGTAATATTATAAAGATTTTTAAGGTGTTTTAAAAATGGTTCAAAGAGAAAATTTAACAGATATTAAGAATTTTATTAAATTTTGGCTTCGTTCCTTTTCGAGGACGAAAAGATTCTAAGGGGGAAGGAATGTGATAACCCGGATTTTTGAGACATTTGATAATTGGATAATTAACTGTTTTAATCAATTGAATAGATAAAACTTTGATAATTAGAATATATTTTGATATGTATTTAGATGAATTTGAATTATAATAAATGCTGAATTATAAATATGTGAATAAATATCTATTTGATAATCTCCTGGTATAATTATTTAAATTGGTAAAATTCATCTTTTCAAAAATAATATAAAATATGTATTTGATTTTGTGTTATTATAAGATGATTGTAAATAGAACTCGGGTTTGAAACTCAAAGTACTGTCTTAAATTTATCTTTAAAGATATAATTATAAGTGAAGAGGAAATGTGTTAATGAAAATATATAAACATAAAACACTAAAGATAAATATTTATTAGGTTAAAATATAATAGCCTAAGTTTAAATAGAATTTAATAAAAGGTTTAAAATATTCTTTCTTTGAAGATATTTCATAACAAATTTGTATAAACCTAACATAACATATTAATATAAATACACATAAGAAATATTTAAAATAAATTTTTAATATTTGTAAATATATAAAGCATGTAAAATACAAGTGGAAGCTAAGGATAATATGCATTAAACATTTGTAAGCTAAAGATTACATGCAAAGACAAGTGGCATTTGTTTCTTTTAATTGGAAAGAAAATATAATTAACATATTGGAGAACAAGGTTGTAGGGATATTCATTTTTAACAAACCAGACATTTCCTTTTCTTTCTTCTCTAAAAAAAAAGATCAAACTAAAGAAAATCTGAGCAACAACTTCTTTCAAGTTTGCAACCTGATTCGAGCAATTCATGTTCAACTCAAATGTAAAACAAAGATACAACTGGAATCAAGCAACCACTTTTTCAACCTGAATCATCAAGCTAAATCAAAACAAGATCAACTCAACTAAGCAAATTTACCAGTTTCCAGTTTTCAATTTCAAAAGGGCTGCTCTGTTCAAACAAAATAGGTGAGTAAACTACCCTTTAACATCTTAAATCTGTCTGTATCTTGATCTGCATGTTATGGTCATTGATGAATGGATATAAATTATGATTGCATGTGTGTATGAAGGTTTATATGTGCATGTTTGTACCATGTATAAACTACTCTGTTCAAAGTACAGGTTTCAAAACCTGTTAAAAAAAATCTAAGATCTTTTCCCCTCATCCTTTTCATGCTTAAAGATATAAACAAATTATGTTTATAAAATCAAGATATAAGTTCTAAAAATATTTTTAGGATAAACCAGAAGCTAAATTTGACTGAAAAGAAAATATAACAGTGAAACTTGAAAACATGTCAAATTTGAATTTCATAATTCTTTGTTTCACCTACCTTATCTATTTCAATTTGGAAAACTATGATTTTTAAAAATAAAATGAGGATTTTTAAGATGGTATTTTGGGTGTAAATGAATGATGAACGGAAATTGTAATTGGGTCAATTCCTGGTGATCGCGGAGGTCAGGGCCCTCGGGGTTGTGACCAGAGAAGGGTTGTAGGCTGGGAATTCATGGAAAAATGCTCGAGAAATTTTTTGTTGATCGTGGTGGTTGGTCGGCGTCATTTTAGGGTTTTGTCGCCTGTTTGGGTAGTCCGTGTGTTCGAGGCGAATGCGGCAGGGATGGTGTACCGGAGTAGATCACATAGGGGGGAATCGATGCTGGAAGTCGTGGCGAAGCTTTGGTGGGAACGGCGATGGTTCTCGAGGTGTAGTTCGTCGGCGATTGATGATGTTCTGATTGGGTTTTGTTCCAGTGGTACTCGTCACTCTCGATTTCGATTTTGGGTTTGTTTCAGGGTTCTGGGTGGTCGAGTCGTTCGAGTGTGTCGTTGGCGATAGATCTGAGGTGGCATCGATGATCGGAGCGACGATGATGCGGTGTGCACGTGCACGCATATCTCGGCGTGTCTGCTGTGGTTAAAATAGAAGAGAGAAGGTATGGTTTACGTTCTGGAGCTCATGAGGCGAGCTGGATGGCAGGAACGTATAGAGAGTGATATATTGGTATTTATTGGGACGAGTTATTTTAACTGTCCAGTGATTGTGAGATGTTGTAACTCTGATATATTAAAATGTAATTGACTGATACAGTTTTCTTGTATAACTGATATTATTATTTGATATTGTATTTTAATCCACTGCGAATATGAGAATCTGTGTCTTGTTCTGTTTCTTTCTTCTATCTCTTTTCTTTTTCTTCTAACTATCTGGAATTTTCGGGTTCTCAAATTCCGGGTCGTTACACTTGGTATCAGAGCCAGGTTCCATGCTGTCATCAGTTACATGGACTTTTGCTGCGATGGCAACGTAACCCGTGATGTAACTGTGACCATGGATGGGGGTGATGATTTCCAGAGCATTCTCACCAAAGCTGTTTCCTCTATTTTCAAAAATGTTTTCTATATTTTCAATAAAATTATTTTCCAAGTATTTTCACTAGGTGTTGAAAATGAGTCTGCTAAGCACTTATAGATTTTCAGTCTTACGTTTGATCAACGTATGACCGAATTTCTGTGAGAACAAGGATGGACTTGTTGAGACATCGAGTTATAAAAGTATATATATTTATAATATTATTTTTAATAATATTTATATAAAAATAAAATAAAAATTTATATAATTCTTTTTTATTATTTATATATTATTATTATCAAATTATATAAATTTTTATTTTATTTTTAAATTCATCTTTTCAAAAATAATATAAAATATGTATTTGATTTTGTGTTATTATAAGATGATTGTAAATAGAACTCGGGTTTGAAACTCAAAGTACTGTCTTAAATTTATCTTTAAAGATATAATTATAAGTGAAGAGGAAATGTGTTAATGAAAATATATAAACATAAAACACTAAAGATAAATATTTATTAGGTTAAAATATAATAGCCTAAGTTTAAATAGAATTTAATAAAAGGTTTAAAATATTCTTTCTTTGAAGATATTTCCATAACAAATTTGTATAAACCTAACATAACATATTAATATAAATACACATAAGAAATATTTAAAATAAATTTTTAATATTTGTAAATATATAAAGCATGTAAAATACAAGTGGAAGCTAAGGATAATATGCATTAAACATTTGTAAGCTAAAGATTACATGTAAAGACAAGTGGCATTTGTTTCTTTTAATTGGAAAGAAAATATAATTAACATATTGGAGAACAAGGTTGTAGGGATATTCATTTTTAACAAACCAGACATTTCCTTTTCTTTCTTCTCTAAAAAAAAAGATCAAACTAAAGAAAATCTGAGCAACAACTTCTTTCAAGTTTGCAACCTGATTCGAGCAATTCATGTTCAACTCAAATGTAAAACAAAGATACAACTGGAATCAAGCAACCACTTTTTCAACCTGAATCATCAAGCTAAATCAAAACAAGATCAACTCAACTAAGCAAATTTACCAGTTTCCAGTTTTCAATTTCAAAAGGGCTGCTCTGTTCAAACAAAATAGGTGAGTAAACTACCCTTTAACATCTTAAATCTGTCTGTATCTTGATCTGCATGTTATGGTCATTGATGAATGGATATAAATTATGATTGCATGTGTGTATGAAGGTTTATATGTGCATGTTTGTACCATGTATAAACTACTCTGTTCAAAGTACAGGTTTCAAAACCTGTTAAAAAAATTCTAAGATCTTTTCCCCTCATCCTTTTCATGCTTAAAGATATAAACAAATTATGTTTATAAAATCAAGATATAAGTTCTAAAAATATTTTTAGGATAAACCAGAAGCTAAATTTGACTGAAAAGAAAATATAACAGTGAAACTTGAAAACATGTCAAATTTGAATTTCATAATTCTTTGTTTCACCTACCTTATCTATTTCAATTTGGAAAACTATGATTTTTAAAAATAAAATGAGGATTTTTAAGATGGTATTTTGGGTGTAAATGAATGATGAACGGAAATTGTAATTGGGTCAATTCCTGGTGATCGCGGAGGTCAGGGCCCTCGGGGTTGTGACCAGAGAAGGGTTGTAGGCTGGGAATTCATGGAAAAATGCTCGAGAAATTTTTTGTTGATCGTGGTGGTTGGTCGGCGTCATTTTAGGGTTTTGTCGCCTGTTTGGGTAGTCCGTGTGTTCGAGGCGAATGCGGCAGGGATGGTGTACCGGAGTAGATCACATAGGGGGGAATCGATGCTGGAAGTCGTGGCGAAGCTTTGGTGGGAACGGCGATGGTTCTCGAGGTGTAGTTCGTCGGCGATTGATGATGTTCTGATTGGGTTTTGTTCCAGTGGTACTCGTCACTCTCGATTTCGATTTTGGGTTTGTTTCAGGGTTCTGGGTGGTCGAGTCGTTCGAGTGTGTCGTTGGCGATAGATCTGAGGTGGCATCGATGATCGGAGCGACGACGATGCGGTGTGCACGTGCACGCATATCTCGGCGTGTCTGCTGTGGTTAAAATAGAAGAGAGAAGGTATGGTTTCGGGTTCGACTCGAAGTTTTTTTCGCGTGATAACTCGAAGACGAGAGAGATGGGAAAAACTCGAAGATGGGCTCGAAAAAAATGAAGTAGAAGCTCAGGTCTGTTTAAAACTAATACCAGGTTTTCAAATTGTAAAGAAAACATGTTTCGGGTTTTAAGATTTTTTGAAAGTAAATTTTGTACAGATTTTAAAAGCAAACAAAATCCAAGTTTTAAAATTTAAAATAAAACAATTTTTAGAATTTTATTCTTAAAACAAATTTCTTTATATAATAAAAGTTTATTTCATTTTGGGTGGATAAAAGTTCTATGGTTTATTTTGACTTAAAATTAATTAAGCTTTGTTTTCTTAAGTCTATTTTGAAATAAAATTTAATAGTCTAATTAAGAAGCTAAATGGTTTATCTTAAAATAATGTTTTGATTAATAATTAACTTGAAGGTATTAAGTTAATTTATATGTTAATGATAATTTATTTTCAAGGGTTATTAAATAAAGATTTAAATGATAATTAAGGGTTAATTACTTAATGTCATAAATTAAGGTGATTATTTAATATAAGTAATTAAAGAATAATTACTCAATGTAATTAATTTGTGATTTATTAATATAAGTGATTAGGGATAATCACTTATTGTAATTAATTAGGATAATTAATTAAATGGTTAATTAATTGATGTAATTAATTAAGGAAAATTAATTAAGGATAATTTAATAATTAAAGATTAGTTAATTTATTAATAAATGATTAAAGAATAATTAATTAAAATGGTTTGTAATTAATTAATGTTAGGTAAGCAGGGTTTAAAAGCAATTAAATTTATTATACCATTAATTAATTAAGGATAATTAACCAATGGATAATTACTTAAGGGAAGTAATTATGGACGATTAATAGATAATTAAAAGATGATTATTTAATTGATTTGCAATTAATTAATGTTAAGTAAAGGTAATCCAAGTGATTAAAGTTAATAATTAATTTAATTTGAGATAAATTAAATTAATTTTGGAAATGATCAATCTTGCTTATGAAATGATTGAATGATGTAAATACCTTGAATTGGCTGATATCTCTGATATGAAATGTTTTCTGACATGATATGTTTGGATAGACAGTGATAGTATGTTGGTATATCGTTGATGAATTGCTGTGTATAAAAGTGACAATCTTGTATTTAAAGTTGAATTGTATTTCACTTGAATAACTTGAATTAAGATAGAATGGAATTCGAAGAGACCGAGGTCGGGTATCAATAAATACCCGAACCCACTTCGATTTGTAACCTACATTTATTCTTTATAGATTGATTTGTGAAATCAATAGGTAGAAATGGAATAATTTAAACGACTGGACATTTAAAACTAAGTAAAAGTACTTAGGAATTGAAAATAAATGTTGACCATAGCAGGTTGTGAACTTGTAGTAATGAACATGTTACCCCGGGTTTTAAATAAGTTTCATATTGAATATGTCATGTTAGATGGATTTACTCACGCTGGTTTCCAGCCTGACCCGGGTGTTACTTTGTCGTAATGCTCGGGTCAGACCGAGTATTACAGATTTCAGGTAAGGACGTTTTGGAGCTCAGGAGGCGAGCTGGATGGCAGGAACGTATGGAGTATATTCCGCCGTGATATATTATAGTTGTCTGAGACATGTTAATTCTAACTGTCTAGTACATTTGTGAATGTTGTAACTCTGATGTATTAAAATGTAATTAACAAATACAGTTTTCCTTGTATAACTGATATTATTATTTGTTATTATATTTAATCCGCTGCGAATGTGAGCTGTTGTGTTCTCTGTTCTTCTTTCTTCTTTCTGTTTCTTCCTTCTATCTCTTTCTTTTTCTTCTAACTATCTGGAATTTTCGGGTTTGAAAATTCCGGGTCGTTACAGTTTCCGCTTACGGAATACATTTCCCAAATAATTATTTCCTCTGAAACACCAAGTACAAAACACTTAGATTTTAAAATAATCTTAAAACACTTTACTATAAATATACTTAATAATATTGAAATTTAAAAAAAACTACTTTAATACCTTAACAAAATATATACTTAAGAAATATTTAAAATGAAACCACTTTACAAATATAAACTAAATTTCTCTTTTTAAAATATAATACCAAATCACTTTTATATAATTACTACAATAATAGATCTTTGAAAAATACTTACTTTAAAGTTTAAATATTTAAAAAGAATAGATTTCCTAAAACATACTTACTTAGGAAATTAACATTTAGAAATAATAAATTTTCTAAAATATGCTTTTAAAAATACAATTAGAACTTTTAACTTATATTAAAATTGCTTTGAAAACGTACTTGGCTATCCAGAGAAATACCCTTCTCACTCCCATCTTTTAAAAATAAAATAACATTTATTTTTAAACCAAACCATATCCTTTTATAAATTCCCACTTTGAAATTATATTTCAAATATCCTCTGATATCTTATTTTACTTTACAAACCCAGTTTATCTCTCCCAAATCTCATTTTTCTTTAAAATTCAAATTCCAAAGTATTTAAATCAATTTATAATTGATTTCCTAATTTATTTTACTTTGAAATAAATTTCTTTCTTAATCCATTTATTTCCAACTTCATTAACTTCCAGATGTATTTCTCATTATGATTTAAAATCTTTAAACCGAAACACAAGTTTCAGATTTCCCAAATTCCTTCTCTTTTTAATTACATTTAAACATTGAATTAAAATAAATTTTTATCCCTTTAAATAACATCACATAAGTCTTCTTTAAATTCAACATTTCTCTATTTATTTAAAATTCCTCTTTTCCATATTTAATTTATTCGAATTCACTAGAATTACTTAACTTAATTTTACTCTTTTATATTTTTCCAAAAATCCAATTCAATTGCTTTTGATAATTCATTATACTGGGAAATTCAATCCAACCAGATTATCCAATATAAATTATCACAGGATAACAACAATCATATCACAGAATATTTAAACAAAAATTAAATATTTTGAGGAATCCAGTTGGATCCCTCCAACCTGTTTCCCTGCATCCACAGACGTTAGCACAATACCAATTCCACTTCGAGGTGGAATATCGCGGTATATGGGTTTATAAAATATCATCCGCTATTATGCGGCGCATAGGGTCTCATCCGCTATATAAATGCGGGAATATCAACTCCAATATATACATATGACAATATGTATATATTGCTATATACTACTATATATATAGCACATCAATCAATGCAATCATCCAATCAATTTTTTTTATTTAACCATTTAAATTTAAAATAAAAATTCAGCTGAGTGAGATTAACTCACCTTTGATTTTGTCCTGCCAATCCGACTCAACCCAGTTTGTTTCCTTTACGATTCCAGACCTTGTATAGATATTTACAGTTGATTAATATTCGAAATAAATCGAGTAATCAGTTTCCAATTTAAATTTAACAAAATGGTTTGGTTAAAAGCTAATTTCCTTTATTACATTAACATTAGTAATGTGATTTAAATTTGAACAATTAATTAAGTTTTAAACTGATTCTCTTTTATAAATCTAATTGATTAGGAATTTGGTTTTAAATTAATAATTCGATTCCAAACAAATTTCCCTTCTAATAAATTATTTCTAGTAAGTAAAATAAATTAAATAAACTAATTAGATAAGTTAACTATCTAAATATTTATTTCTAAATGAAACAGCAAGTGAAAATATTTATAAGTATCCTTATAAAATAATTTGTATCACCATTTAAAGTCTTCTACTAGCCTAAATCTTACCTACAAATAATTTCTTATCTGTTAATCTACTTTTCTGCTTTCCGATTATACATATACAAGTGAAAAAAACTGCATATAATATATACCTCGCTGATCCAATCGAAGACTCGACTTTAGCTAGCTTCCCATCGCTAGAGCGCTCCGTCCCTCCACGAACTACCCACTAATCCTTCTTCGAACGTCGGCCACACAATTCCTCAACCCTCCAGGCGCGCAACACCCTACCACTAAGCTCGCGTACAAGCCTGCAACCTCCCCTCGAACTCGCCAAGCTCGACGCGATTAGTCGCGACCATCGCGATTTCCGCCATCGAACAATACCTCGTCGTCGCTCGCGAGACTCCTCAACCCAAACCTAACTCGAACGGAACGAAGTAACTCTCCATCCAGTCGAACTTAATCGATTCTCCTATATATTATATTTTTCTTAATCGAACGAATTCAGTTTGGAAAAGGAGGATTTGGTGCGGCCATCCCTCTTTTGTTTTTAGAAACGAATGGATTTTTTTTTTTATAAACTGTCGTAGAAGATTTGGGCAAAGGAGATTAGGGGTGGTAAGATAAAAAGGGTTTCAGGCTTCTGTCAGAAGATTCGAGTAAAGAGAGTTCCAGAACCCAGTTATAATATTAAATCTCCGATTAAATTTAACGCGTTTCCTTACCGTACACTCATACAGAAACCCCGATTATTACGAAATCTGAAATCCGATAATAAAACAATATTACGGATCCAATGGAACTGGTTTCGTCGAATTCCGAGACTATGCCTCGGAAGGCTATTTTAAACGACAATTTAAACGATGCAAATTTTAAATTGAACAGACGACCGTTAAATTCAATTTTAATTCGTCTATTATTTCCAGTATTATCTATATAAATTTTTATAAGTCTTCAAATTATTTTTAACAGGCTTAAAGCTCCAGATTCAATAATTTACCAATTTCAATAATTTAAATTCAACAATTACTTGTCAAATCAATAATGATATTTGAAATTAAAGTTAATAATTATATTTTGAATATTTAAAATTAATTAAATATTCCTATTTCAAATGCTCAAAAATTCCGGGTCGTCACAAAGTTGCACCAAGCTGAGCAAGGTCAGTCGCATCCAAAGACCACTGAACTAGCTCTATAAAGTCTACTAAACCTGACTATTTGAAAAACCCAACTCTAGAATGCCCGTGTGGGGAAACTGTGGGCATCCAGAGTTTAGGAAGGGAACAATAAACTCCAGGTCAGTCATGGGACTGGTATGAGCAAACAAAAACGTTTGGTTTTGAAAAGAAAGAAAAATGAAATCTGCAATGCTTTTGGAAAATGAAACTACCATAAGGCCTCCCGCCACACACACAAAGCAAACGCAGACTTGGAGGAGATTTCTCCTTATGATAGTTAAACATGCTTACTACGCAAAATCATTTTGATATTATTATTAGCGCATAGTGCATAAAACATTTTGAAAGTATAATATTAATCTTAGCCAGCATAGGTACCATTATACTATGCCTACTATAGCTACCACCTAAGGTGGCAGGTAATACAACTAAAATCGTACAAGGCTCGTATTGGAGATTGGATTTCCAACAAATGGTCGGGCTATAGAACTTCCTACTGCCACATGGGTATGCCTCTGGAGGGACGTCTCGAGAACCTAACCAGATCTCTGCCAATGCAAGGTCGGGTTACCTCTGTAACTAGGTAACTACTACTCGACTATGTCATCCCCTGGTCGTTTGCGCCTTTATCCAAGGCGCCTCAACAAAGCAACAACCATACAGAAATGAGATTGCAGCAACCACATAGGTTAAATATCAGGGCTCCATACCTGATACCACCTTTTTCCAGAAGGAAATGAGATACCTAAAGGGCGCGACCCTCATAACCTTACCGCATCTTTCCTGTTTCGGCCATTTCCGGGGTGTGAGGTCCTGATGCAGTCTCGTCCACAAAGCTACACTTTTTCACAAAGCCATGCTTTGATCAATAAATGATCAACATACAGCAGCATTCAGCATGCCACATTACCATATTGAGAGTATATCACTGATAACCTTCAACTACATAACCTCTGAGCTCGTACGTCTCAGAGAAGGGTGTTAAGTTAAGAGAATAAATCTCCGCCACCAAACAGAAATGTATTTGAAAGAAATCTTCTTTATATCTCAAAGTGTAATGTCAGACATACAACCATACAAGTCTGTTCCGGGTTCGAACAGAACCGAAGGCACTTCCGAAGAAGCCCTTGCAATTCAGATATTCACAATCCTGATCGAACTTTCCATCACATGTGAATCTCTATACCATAGGTACTCGATGCAGAGACAATCGATAGGTTATCCTATCGTTTTCGTAAACACACGGTCTTCAACATCGATCTTCAAATGCTATCCATTTACGTTGTTTCATTACACGGAATGGGTTATATGACATAAAGTCCTCTCTCGGCTAAACCGAATAATGAGCGCAATATTTTAAAACATATGGATAATGGGATTTCAATTAAGTTACAACTTATTACCCAAAACCTTTCTTTCAATTGGTTTAAGCAAATTACCTTTTTTAAATCATTTAAATAAAAAGATTTACCTCACAGAGTTTACCAATCTTTCACAAAGATTCATTTACAAATTTTCAAACGATTCCATTTCAAATTGGATTTGCTCATCCAATTATTTAATCAAAACTCAATTTATAGTTTTCGACCCATTTTCAAAGATTCATTCACAATTCCCATTTCAAATCTTTTATATAAAAGATACACCATTTAAAATGTTCTTTGTTTTCAAACAAAGTTCAACAACCTTCCACAAAGATTAATCCATAGCTTTCAAAACAATTTTATTTCAAATTGAAATCCTTTTAATACAAATTGGAAATCCTTTCCTTATATGAAAGCTTTTATTATTTGAAACAGATAGTTTTCGTTTCTGGAAAATCTGATTACATTCATAAAAGTTAAAGCCCTTGGGTTGAATTGAAATTCTTAAAACACTTTCAAAATGGTTTAACCCATATAAACACATTTATTACTTTTATAACCGTTTTAGATCAAAAATTTCAAACATAGAATTCAATTCAAATCTTGAATTTAAATTCATATCAAATTATTCAAATTTCAAAACTTAATCAGTTATTCAAAATAACTTTTATCTTCAAAACTCCTTTTCAAAAGCTTTTCATATTTAATCCAAATCCATTTTTAAAACCATTTGAATTCAAAATTCAACTTTTATAACCATTTCAAAAATCTGTGACTTAACCGTTTTCCTCATGAAGTCCATATTTGTGTGTGTATGGTGTAGTCCAGGGGTTTTACACACAATAGTGCAACAACATCAACAATCAGCACAGATTCAGATACAACAATATATTTGATAAGCGGTATAAACTATAACGCTTATCTTTTATTCACAGATCACAGATACATAGATAATAAATTACATCACAGATAATTAGTCACAAATAATTAAATTACATTTATCATGGTTCAATCACAAATCAGAATATCACATATCAGATAGGATAATCAATTCAAGGCACTTCATACAATACAATCATTCATAAGCAATTCAAGCATTTAACAAGCATTTATAAGCAGGATTAATTAATTGTTTAATCCTTAATTAATTCAAATTAAATTTTAAATTAAAGTAATTACTTATGAATTAATTACCCACATTAATCAGTTAATATTAATTAATGAATTAATGAAATTAAATAATTTATCCTTCTAATAAATTATCTTTTAATCGATTAATTATTCCTTAATTAATCACATTAACTAAATTATTCTTTTAGTTAACTACATAATTAACTAACCCTTAATTAATTATCTTAAGTAATTATAAATTTAATCCACCTTTTATTATAAATTAATTTATTAACCTTTAACTTCTACTTAAGAATTTTTTTCATTAAATAATTAACCGTTAATTATTTAAATTAATTATTCTTTAACGAGTAATTAATTTCCCTTTAATTACTCATATTAACCAATCATAAATTAATTTTTTTAAGACAACCTATTTTATCTTCTATTAATTATTATATTGATCATTTAAAATCTTTATTAATAATTTTTGAAATAAATTCATCGTTAACTTATTATCTTAAAGCCTTTAAGTTAAATGGACAACTAAAAATATTTATTTAATAACCCATTTTAACCAACTCACAACTCGGATAACATTTATATTTACAAACGAATTGGTTTTAACCAAAATTGTTACAAAATAACTTGATGGGTTAAAAAGTTGAAAACTATTTTTTTTATATAAAATCTCAAACCAAAGTCACGATACAGAAACCCCGAGCCAAACACTCAAATACCCGAGCTCATACTCGAGCAACACACGGTTTTAAACCCCTTCGAGTCACACATGCAAAAACTTCGGGCCAAAATATCATTTTCCCAAGCTCGAACACGAGAGCTATCTTCCCTTCTTCCTGCTCCTAAATCCTGACACAAATGGATGTGTCATTCACGTGTACACCACATCAGAGACACTCCGATCAACTATGACGGCACCACCAAGCTACTCGCGATCCTGGCCATCACTTCGATCACTCAAATTTTTCTCCGACCAAACCGATCGAAATCAAGCTAACTCGAACACCAGGAAACAAAACTTCGACCCATAAAATCACCACGCCACGCCACCGAAGACCATCGGAATCCACGTGAGCTCGACCAAACCTCCGCCACTCACCTACGAGCTTTTTCCCCTTAGTTCGGTCTTCTCTAGTCCACCGTTGATGATGTGGTATCCACTTAAACCCAGCCAACTAAAATTGGCAATTGAGCCCTAATTCAATGTCGCGCCACCTCCCACGCGACTCATAAATTCAATCATTATTTTTCCCAAGCTTCCCGATGCTCCAGCCATCTTCACCAATGATCACAGCCGCTACCATAACTTGGGTCGTCGGAATTTGTCGAAAACCCTTTTATGTTCAACCCAAAATTCCTCAATATTAAACTACTTAAAATCACCATATTGTTATTAAAATTCACCAATTTTGCAAACAAATTCGATTATACAATCAAAGATTAAAGTTAATATGTTCGATTTTTTCCCATTTCTTTAATTTCCACTGTAATTTTCAAATTTTTGGTTAAATACTTATTTTATATCTTTAAATTATTTTTAGCATTTGTATTATGTTGTTGTAACCATGTTTTATTCAGGAATCAAAGCTCAATATTGATTACATGAGGAGATTTTGATTTTTGAAAGTTGTTTGAGCCTGTAAAATATAAAGAGACAGTCTGTATATATGTATATACATATATATATGTACACATTTAAACAGAGAAATTCAAAGCATAGAACCAGATGAACTCACACATGCAAGCATAATTTATGTCATATACTAACAGATCATCACCTGTAAATCAGATATATCAAGCCTTAAGAATTCATAAGGATGATTTTTCTCACTTGAAATAGTTTGAAACAGAGGCAGAAAAAGCCTGGAAATGTTTGAGCTTGAAATGTTTGGACCTGATTTTGATTTTAGTTTTAAATCTGCATCTTTGAAGCTTGTTGTTTTGAAAAGAATTGATCTTTACTTTGATTACAGGATTTGTTTTTAGATTGAAAACTGTGAATGCTTTGATCTTCCCAGGGTTTGAACCTTTGTTTTAAATACTTCAATTTGATTCTTCTTTGCTGTAAAACGGATTTGTTACTTGATATTTGAATTAGTTGCTTCAGGTTGTAGCTTCTAGATTGATTGCTTCAGATTTTCAAACTGAAACTGTTTGGTTTGAATTGCATTTTCTTTTCTTTGTTCTCTGGTTTGTGAAAATTATTTGATCCTTGATTTTGATTTGGATTCATTTTTTTAAATCTAATTTGTTATAGGTTTGAAATCTGAGAAGTGAAGATGAAAGAAAGAAAACATGCAGCCTAGTTTTACTCTTTAATCATTTAAATTTTAAGAATAATTTATTTTTTCCACTTGTAATTTTCTTATCTTCATGTTTAACACTTGTTAAAAATAGTTCAAATTATGCTTATATCCTTAACTTAACTCAATTTATAAGTTTTATTTTAAGCCTTGTTTTATTACAAATTATGAAATATATTTCCTTATGCATATATATAATTTTAAAAGAAAGTATTAAATCTTTTTATTCATTCTCAAACTATTATACATTTAAACAAATATTTATATACATACATAAGTTTCAAAATATAACTTTCGTATATACCAAAGCTTTGTATTAATTTAAAACTTTGCTTAAACCCTTCTTTATTTATGTAATTTGTTTTATATTTTCAAATCTTATACTTACATATATATATATATATATATATTCATCTTTCTATATTCAAATCAAATTCAAGTCATCTTATTTTTGAGTTTCAACCCAAAATTACAATATAATTTAGTTTTAGAATTTCCAGATAAAAATTCCTTTACAATTTTTTTTATTCCATATCTTCCAGCCCAAAATTTATATTAATTGCCAATCATTTCCAAATTTAATCCCAAAGATTAAACTAATTATCAAATAAATTTGACTTAAAAATCGGGATCGTTACAGAATCCCACATAGATTCCCATACCCAACGGGTCTCAGAACCACACGTGAATTCCCACATCTCGATATATCACGAAACTCCTCCATAGAACCGAATATGGTTTTAGAGTGGTTACGGGTTTCGAGTCATTGCTTACGAGTATACTCTTCCGCATTCTTGGTGCTCCAAAACCCAATCGTCGATTTCTCGGAACGCTCAATACCGGTTATTTTAGGAAATAATCAAATAATTCATAAGAGCGGGAATCACCCCCTAACTGTTTAAGTGGACGGATCTCTTTATCATTTTTCCTAGAAAAACAAAACAAGTTTATACATACAGTATAGCACCACTGACGATAATTGTACGATATAATTCCCGCGTTTCTTTTAGATATTTTCAAAGTTAAGATCCTTTGGTGACAAGTAGGGAATATTTTCCTACCACCAAAATTTAAAAGAATTACATATTTAGGCCAAGATTGATAGTCGGTTATTTAACTATCAAATAAAAAAACATTCCAAATTGAAATTACATTTCCGATGGAAATCACTAAGCCTCTTAGATTAATCTTTCATTAACTTAAAATCATCTTTCAAATATTTATTAAAATGTTCATATGCTTATCTCATCGGTATAAGTATATTCACAAACCATTTCTTCAAAAATACTTGAAAACTTATAAAAATAGATATGGAAAGTACCATTCAATATCAAACATGGATCACAGTTTATGCAATGGTTACATCTCTATCCTAGAGAAATCATAGTAAATTGTAAACACTCTTTGCCCCTCGAATAACCATGAAAATCAACCATTTCTTTCCATATCTCCTTATTTTATAAATATCTCCAAATCTATTTATAAAGCTTCTTAATAAATTCCTAATTTTAATTTAAAAAAATACTCTTTAATAAATTTCAAACCATTTAGAAAACTTCCCTTTTCAAATCAATAAACCATTTATACACCTTTTTTCTAAAATTATTCAAAACCCAACTTATTTTCTAAGTCCAAACTTCCAAAAATATAACTCCTTTAAAAAATCCTTTTATAAAATATCATTTGTGAAACACTTTAGGAAAACCCTTTTATTTAGTAAAAACTCCTTTTGTAAACAAGTTATTACTTATAAGTACATTTATTAAACAAAAGTATAAATTGAAAATCATTTACAAACGTTAAAACCCAATTTCGTTAAAGAACTTATGTCAACTCAAGAACCCACTTTATAAATTCAAAAGAGGCTTAGCAATCCCAATGTACTAACTTAAGTTACCAATCAATTTCAATTTGAATTTCAATTCACTTAACAGTTATTTACATAGGTCAGCACATATGTAAATTCAATTCATATCCAAAACAGAGAATAACATGTCAATATAAACACCGACATATATATATATAAATATATCCAAAAAACATAATAGCAGGATGGTGATTTGTCGCACTAAATAGATGTCCAAACAATACAATCAGTTCATAGAAGAACAGGAATTTATTTTGCTAAAACACATGTCCACACAAACAACAATTACATTATAGTAGAACGAGAATTTATTCTGCTATCAGATGTCAAAACAATCAAATAGTCAACTTATAGAAAAATAGGGATTTATTCTGCTAACACATGTCCAAACAATTACATTATAGCAGAACGCGGATTTATTCTGCTAACACATGTCCATATAATATTACAAGCAAACCATTTACATAATTCTTTCATAATTGTTTATCTACTTAATGATATTGACATTTGAATCCCTTATGTTTAAAGCCAACTTTAAAAAAGTACAATTAAAACAATTTGATTCTTGGAAAGAAGGATTAAAAACATAAAAATCCATAAATGATTAGTTCCAAGTTACACTCTGATTAAATCATAATTAATCTTTATTAAATTGAACTTAATTTAATTATAAACTAATAAATAATTAAACCTTTAATAAATAATTTATTTAAAAATTAAGCCCTTAATTCATCCTTTATTAATTGTTAAATAATAATTAAAAACCTTTATTAATAATTAACTATTAATTAATCTTAATTAATTAATTAATCTTTTAATTAAAACTTAAATAATAAATTAAACCTTTAATAAATAATTATTTAAATTAAAACCTTAATTAATTTATAATTAAAAATAATTAAACATTTGATTAATTAACTAAATAAATTATTGACCATATATTTGATTAATAATTAGTTAAAAATAAATCATACACTTAACTCATAATTAGTTGAAAATTAAACTTACTTTTAAAGGATAATTAATTAGCACTAATATTTATTTGATTAAGATTAATAAACCTTGTTTAATACTTAATTAATTATTAATACCAAGCTTAATTAATTAATATTTAAATTTTAATTACTTTTCAAACAAATTATTAAGTTTATAAAACATTTCCAAAATAATTTTTAAAGTATGAAATAGAATTTTCAGAAAAACGGACTTTTATCGAAACTGCATTCATAACGACTATCGCTATGGACACCATAACTTCCAAACTTGATTAACATCTCAAATAGTCTTTTAAAACATTACTTTTTAACTTTAACTTACTTTATGAACTTAATATAAAGTTTTTTAAGCAATAGAAATGTTGGAAACTTTTGAAAACTTTTTATAAAACAAAGTAAGTAATCAAATTTAAAAAAACTCAAAGGATCGCTATGTCGAATACAAACACCTTTCAAGTGCTAACCTTGCTTACTAAATTTTCCATTTACTAAATTTACTTACTAACTTTCCATATCACTTCCTATCATAAGACAAAGATCATAACTTTATAATAAAAAACATCACTTTAACATTCGATTTACAGATCTACGATAAACTATAAACTAGCAACATATGTACATCCAAACTATATGATAATTCAAACATCCAAACAATATATTCTACAACCACATAGGTAATATAATATAGGTTTCCATAAAAATTTAGAAGTTTACTAGCTAAAAATCTTTGAAAACTTGAAATGCTTTAGAAATTGGAAACCTTGGAAAACCATAAAAAATCACTCGAAAATAGGTCCTCTTCTCACTGATTTTTAATCAGGTTACTGTAGAAATTTGGACAAGTCGTCAAGAGAAAAGGTTTAGGAAGTTCTTTTCTCTACAATTAGCAAAAAAATGATCACTTATTTAGATTCTTTTTGAGGGAGATATGGTCAAAAGAAGGAGTGGTATTTTTGGCCATGATAATATGAGTTCAAAAATGAGTCAAAAAATGCAGTTTTGACCTAAAATTGTTCAAAATTTCAAAAGAGTAATTCATATAAAAGCTGTACCACTTGGATTTTAAATGGTTTGAAAAAAAAGAAAATCTTTATTTGGAGTAGTTTAGAGGAAGTTATGACCGAATTAAGTAGGAGGAAATATGAAGATGTTTTTAAAATGGAAAGGAGGATATTAAACAAGTTTGAGATCATTTTAAACAAATAAAAACTTTGAATTTAAACTTTAGAATTTTTAAATAGAATCCATTAAAGGTCATTAGAGTTTCTCAAAACTTTTAGGAAAATTTCAAATGAAAAGAAGAAATGAGAAAAGAATGAGAGAAAGTTATGAAAAATTGCTTAAATACTAAGTCACAAGTTGAATTACTGTTTTACCCCTATGTCCTTCACCCTCCACCCACTTGCTTCCACTCACCATGCCATGTCCCCCCTCTAAATTTCAAAATTTTCATGCATAAACATGGAAAGATGGCTAATGTACTCATGTCTCCCTTCAAGTTGTCAATATGTCACATCTGTCTCCCTGATGTGACATCTTATATTTATTTCTTAATTAATTTAAGTATATTTACATATATATTACCCTAAACCTTATTTTCTCTTAATTAAGACTGCTTGCAAATATTTAAATATTTTTTCCAAATATAAATTAGGGAAAAAATATTTCAAACAACTTTTGTACGGTGAAACGCCAAAAATTCAGAAAACGATTTCCGGTCACATCTTCTGTTTTTCATTGAACTGCATATTTTTTTAAACAAATTCTGAAAACTATTTCACCATAATTATTTATTATTTAAAAGAGTTTTATTTTCATTATAAAATCTATGTATTGAATATTTAAAATTAATTAAATATTCGTAAATCAAAGCTGTGAAATTCCGGGTTGTTACATTATGCATATTTGGCTTTCGTTTTCAATTCTATGTGAATTTAATCTATTATTTACCCCTTTGGATTCACTTAGTATGGTTGACTTGCTATATAACATATATATACACATTGGTTTATATTGCACCAACTTTGTAAATTTTCAATGTAAACCAAAGAGTTCCATTGCATGCTCATGTTGCTTCCTTTTTAGCTTATCCTTCTTCAAGATAATTTCTACACTTTGTTTCTTTCGTTTTATTTTAGTTTTTTGAAATTAAAGTTTTAAGTTTTTCCATAATTCCACTTTACTTTGATCGTTCTATTTTTAATATACTAATTATTCTTCTTTTTCACTTTTTTAGAAAATTAATCAATATAAGTTACTTCATAGTTGGTATGTAGGTATGCAACAAAGGTTATGATTATATTTAGTGCTATAACATGAAAAGTCGTTAGATTTAAAAAAAATATAAATGCTTAAATGTAACTGAAACTTAGTTTACATCTTTATTTGGAATAAAATAAATTGTGCATTTTATGCTAAGATCCCGCCGAAAATGAGACGTTAACGATTCCAGTTTCATTTAGAGCCTATACGACATATGCTTCAATCGGGTAATAGCTCAATTTACAACCAAGGAACATTGTATATTTCTTACCAAATTAAACTAACTTTGCTTCTACTATCTAGTTTGATATTTTCTTGATAAACACTTGTTATCTTCAAATTTTGCACACCATATTGTTTTATGAAATTTATGACTAATTTTTACTTTTTAACACTAAAATGGTTTAAAATTGATATACAATATTTATATTGAAATGTTTTGCATCGAAAGAAGAAACAAAGCATGCTTTATACACATTATTGTTCATCCTGAAATAGAAAATGCATAATGCTACTTTTAGGAAGTGTTGAGGTTAGTGTAAAAGGCCTATTTGCCTAAAATTAAGCAGTTTCTATCAGTATTTGGTCATCTAAATTTTTCATTGGTCTCATAATGCTTCCATAATTTATATACATGCTCCATGCATATTAAAAAAATCAAAATTTGATTTGACATGTATATGTCTTATGTATCCATATTTTTGTGTATACAAGATGTAGCATATTTAGCAATTAAGTACAGTTTTCCTTGGTCATGGTCGACTGAAATTACTTTGGTAGTGAACTAGAGGGTTTATGGTTTTGTTATGATGGAAATTTTAGATATCATGAATTTGGAAGAGTTGATTGGCTAATGAGAGGCAAGGCTAATCTATCTTAACATAAGGAGGAGGATCGGATGGTCCTAAGTCAAGCTTATTAGGACTTGAAAGAAATAAGATGATGAGTAACTGATGATATTTGATTATCGAGTTCTTTTAATGAGCCTAGGGAGAGAACTTTGCTTACTGTTAACTATTATTCATGATTACACTTAGTCAATTGTTTTTTCTGCAAAATTCTTTCTTACATACATTCATTGGGAAAGTGAAGTGATATTTTAGTTCATAGATGATATTTGCTATTACTCCTTAAGTTTCAAATTCCATTGGCATTGCTTTATTTGCTTATAATTAGCTTTTAAACGCTTTATTATGGCATATGTTTTGTTATTATCAATTATGTTTATATGAATTATACTTGCATAGGATTCAATGCAAAGAATTCACGATTACCAAGGGTATTCTCAATATCATTTTTGAGAGTTATAGTTCAAGAATGATATTTCTCAAACATTTTTTCTTTCAAAATATAATTAATGGTTAATGTTGATGTAGTGCCATGTTAGGTTCATGTCACACAATCATGTATTGTTCTGTAGCGTGCTCATAGTTTTGTTTATATTTTACAAAGCTAGATAATGTATAACATAGATAAAATTGCTTACAATTTTGGTTAATTTCAAATAATTTTTTCGTTTCACTTTGTTCTAACTATAAAGCTATTATTTTCAAAATAAATTATGTACCTTGGAATTTACACAGAGAGTTTTTAAACCTAATAATAGTTTGTTTCCTTGGAAAATGATTACTTTTCTTGAAAATTAATTTTCTTTTCATTACTTTATACATAACAGTTACCTATGCTACACCTAAATAGATTTACAATGATAAAAAAGAGACTATTTTAAGTAGGAATTAATAATATTTGTTGAAATAAAACTATTTGTGTTGGATCTGATGTTTTGCTCCTTGAGTTTTTCTAGTTTGTAGTTGTTTAAGATTTTAACTTTTTGATACTATTTTAATTTTAATGCAGATAACTAAGTTGAAATCTGGAGAGAAAAAACTTAGTTTTGATGCAGATAACTATTTATAGGAATTAATATGAATGATGACCACCTACCTCCATGAATATTTTCAAGTACTCGAAATTATTGAAAATATGATTATGAAGGATCAAACCATTAGTTGTGCAAACAACTTTGGGTTTGTTTTACTTGCTAATTACATTGTCGAAAAGTGGATATGGAAAAGCATTTAATCGATGGATGAATAATATTATATGAATACTTACATAACTTTGTCTTTTGTAGTAGAGTTCGTTACCCTTTGAGTTCCATGGTGCTAGCATAGATGTTTGCTATGAAGGTAGTTTCTTCCTTCAACTTGAGTCTCAAAGTATATATGTTGGGTGGTTGGGCGGCAACAACCAGATGTTGATGGTCATAATGGTTCAAGATAGAGGATTCTATAGAAGTTGAAGGTTCATCATGTTTTAAGGACTAGAAGTATGGTGGTATGTTGTGTGCATCTGGGATGTATATCTCATGTGTAAATTTAACTCAAAAGTGAAAAATGATTAAAGGTGTTTTCTGAAACTAAATGCAAATTTAGGAGGTTTCCATGTACACTATTTCCACGTAAACTTATTAACTTATTCATTGTATAAACATGTTATTTCTTGTAGTGGCAAAGAATCGATTAGGTTATGAATATTAGAACCATGGTCTAGTTTGTTTTTGTGATGGAAATAAATGATTACTTCTTTTGATCCTTAATGCATGATAGTTGGTATGTTTATATACTCATGTTCTTTTCTAACATGAGGTCCATTAGTCACATTGTTACTCATCACACATGTACTTCACAATTTTGAAGTTTTCCATAAAAGGATAAACTATAACTTAGCTGTTGGATTATTCAAGTGCTTTGAGGGGTGAAATGCAGACAAAGTGCCGACGTTGGCTATACATGATTGTGACTATGGAAGAAAAACCTAAGGTTTCTATTTCCACTAATTTAAAATTTTAAAATTTTTGTTGTGAAAATTCCATTTTAATTCATTATAAGTTTTGTACCTTTTCGGTATGTTTTTCTATATAAATATATTAATATAACTTATAAATAAAATGCACAATGTGTTTAGATGAATTTGAGCATGTAATTTTGGATACAGTTAAATTTGGATTGATCGAATTGGATAAAGATACGATTTTCACTTGATTTTGATATTTATATGATAAAATATTATTACATAAGATTCTAATCCATTAATGTTTCTACTATTTTTTCTCCGATAATAATATGATTTTTCTTCTTAGTACTCAAACTTGAGTTTTGTTTGAATTCTATTTCACTCCCTATAAAAATTGGGATAGAATAACTAGAATTTTGGTGAATATAAATGATAGCTCTCTCATTAAGTTGTAAACATGCAAGTAGGGATAAACACATACCTCCATGTTTTAAGCCACTATATTCATATTTGCAATCTAGAGTACCACCAATCTTAATTTGCACATTATATCGTCTGTAGGCGGCAAATTCAACACAGTATTTGATTGTTTACCGCTTATGGTTTAATTAAGATTCATTTGCGGAAGGATACACTAATTTAATTGATTTCAATTTAACTTAACAAAAATTAACAATCGGGTAGAAATTATCATTTTTAGCTTTCGTATGTTCGTTTGATTGAAGATCCTTTTTAAATTTTCATCCATCCAGTATCTCAATATTTGAAATGATCATTTTGACACTATTTCATCATTTAATTTCAAGGCAAGTTTGTAAGAACTTTTTTACCAAAATTCAGATTAAAATAACAACCACAAACATCCATCAACTTGCTTCCACATGTTAATATGACATGAAACAGGATGCATAGCACGGGTTCACGCTAGTTTATATTGTATAAGTTTTATTTTATATAACTTTCATATTTTATTTAACTTATATAAAATTTTATGTAAAACATTACATTAATTAAATCTTATTTGCTTAATTTAATTAATTAACACTTTAATCAATTATTATATTATTTAATTAAAACATATTATATTGAATATATACTATAACTTTTATAGTAAAACACATATATCTTTTATATATGTGTGTGTAGTGTGTATTTTAATTTATTAATTAACTTTTATTTAATTTATTTAATTAAATGATTTTAATTAAATTTTATTAATTTCAAAAATTGTTTGGAACGCACATGTATACTCATATTGTCTTAAACAATTTAGGACAACATAACATATATCATTATATATATTATATATGTATATATATCTAATTAATTAACCTATTTGATTAACCCGTTTATTTTATTAATGTTATTAATAAATAATATTATCAAAATTAATTTTATGAAATTTTCAAGTATTTTGAAAAATTATATTACAGCTTTTACAATATGTGTTTATTTTAACTTTAACTTTTAAATTTAAAACTTTTATTTAGTTTTCAAAATAATTTGAAAATCTATATTATAATATTTATAATATTTTTTACTTCAAATTTAACTTCTAAGTTTAAAAATTTTATTTTAATTTTTTTTTGAAATTGTCCTAAAGCCCAAATCAAATAGGCCTTTTCTATCAGGGATATCCTTTGGGCTTACCTCATCTTTTAGGGCGAGGTCAGTAGTCAGGTAGGGCAGAATACTTGATTACCCAAACCTAACCCTAGACATTAATTTTCTAGACAATGTACTATATGGGAAGGCATTATTAAGTTAGCACTCATACCGCTAATTTAGACCGCATATGTTATTTGGCTCTGATGCCATTGATAGAATAGGGCTAGCACACAACGGGGTAATTGGGTAAATTTCAAAAAATTAAAATTGAAACTTTTTGGATCATTACTGGGCCTACAAAGTCTAAGTTTATTTAGATCCCATCAAATTTATTTTAAATAAAGCCAATATTATATTGAATTTTATAAATAAAATTTTATTTATTGTTATTTAGTACTGTATTTGATGTGCACGTAAAAGTGCATATTTTTACTTCCACGTTTAGTCTACTTTTATTTAAATAAATGAGCATATAGCGTATTTTACAAGTTTAAACCAAAGTTTATTTTTTTTTTCAAATCATCATTTATTCATTTGGGGGGTAAAATGGTAATTTTGTGTATAATTTAATTTTAGAAAATTTATTCACACATTTATATTTTTAGTTGTAGGAATAAATTGCAAATATGAAGAGATTTCATGGATGATGCATGCACATATGTTGAAGGCAAATGTAGAATGGAAATAAATGAATTTATGCAACATCGAGGAGCCCACATACTCACTATCATATGGTCCATAATTAAAAGCACATGCGCATGTTGATGGAGGTTTAAAGGCATGTTAGTGGGATTAATTATTTCCCTAATGATTACTTGGAGGTTACACTTTCTCAAGGGCATTTTAGGTAGTCCCTTTAAATATGAATTAGAGTTTTAAGAATGTATAAATACCCCTTATGTTTCATGTAATCATCTTCTTTTTATGCAATATTGTAGCCACAAATCAAAGTTAAATAATAATTTCTTTTATGGCTTCTTAGCCTTGTTTTTTACTTTCATGCAATTTTTCTTTATGCTTTCTTTTCATTTCTCTTACTTAGTTTATGCTTCTCTTGTATAATGTTTTTTGTTGAAATGGTACTTTATATACAACATGTCACTGGGATAACATATCACAGGTCAATAAACATTCGAATCACATTACGCAAGTTTCAAACTTGTGACCTCTTGCACCAAAGTCGAATCACTTAACCACTTGGGCCTTGGTGCTTGTCATTTGTTTAATGTTAGTAGCATAGATTTAATTCTTATAATTAGTTTAGTTCTATTTCATACAAATAGTTAGCTCTCTTTTCTTGTAGTTAGCTCTCATTTTCCTTTTATTTTATTTGAAATCATTTTATATTTACACGTTTTCAAATATGAGTAGCTAAACCCCTTAAAATTAGGGGTAATGAAGCTCTTATGAAACGTATTAAATTAACATAATAATTTCATTTGTGATCTCTTTTATGTGCTTAATGGAAAATATGAATGATGGTGGTTAAATTTCTTTTTTTATTGAATTTTGATAGTCTATGTTGACATCTCAAATAGGCCATGCTTAATTCCATTTAAAACATAAACTATTTGATCATTTTCCTAAGTGATTTTGATAATGAAAGTTAAACTAGAATCAAAATTTGATGGTCTATGTTACTATTTAATAGTAAATAGATCATACTTAAAATATTTATTTTTTATTTTCATGTCATTTTCATGAATGTTGTTAAGTGGATTTGAATGGTGTGGTAGAGTTTAATGATTTAAGTTGTTATAATTAATAGAATAATAAATCAAACTTATAATAAGAACATCTATCATTTCAACTTAATATTTTAATGAGAGATTTTAAGTGAATTTTGTGTTGATTTATATGAATGATTGGAAGTGGATTTGCCTCTAAATTGCTCCCGATTATCATAGTTTTATTCACCTTTACTCTAGTTTAAATTTTACAATTTTTCTTAGTTTAAAACCACTTCAAAACTTTGGGCTAATTTAATTGAGTAATATTGAAATTTAATATTTTTTCCTTGGGGATCAACCCGTACTCGCATATGTACTACAATTGTAAGCCGTGCGCTTGTAGTTTTACAACGATAATATTTTTAACGACGATTTTCTAATCAATAAAAATTTCCATCGTTATCAACAGTATTATATAACATATGTATCATATAAATAAATAAATATATATATGTGTGTGTGTACATACATGCATGCATAAGATAATAGGGTATACGTTGTTTAACTTTCCCGAATATAGATGTTTGGATTTACACTACAATGGAAATGTTAGCCTTTAAGTATACATAAGTGCTATCAATTTATATCTATATATATTGGGTTTGGCTATGTGAACACAAAATCAAACACAAAACGGTGACACAAAAAATCCGGACAATTGGGTTTATTTGTCTTTATGGGAAATGTGGAATTCAGGGTGCAATCCAATGGTGGAGATTTTTTGTGTCACGAATTATGTCTATTTTTTGTGTCTATATAAACTTTCCCATATATATATATATATATATCTGTGTATGTGTGTGTTAATATATATATATAAAGTGTGTATGTATATATACAATATCATATGCTATAAATATTAGTTGTAAAGTGTAAAATATTGTAAAAAAAATAGTACATATACATTAAATAAAGATTATTTAATGTAATAAAATTAATTGTATATATTTACAAATGTTTTAAAACAACTTTAAATTTATTGTAATAAATTAATTATAATATTCATATATTTATACATATATATATACTTGTGAGAAATGCGGATTACGGATCTTAAGGCTGGAATAACACTAGAGTAAGGGTGAATAGTGTTATTTGGATTTTCTAAATCTTTTTGAAACTTATGTAATTCAGTCACCAACAAATGCAATTCACAAATACAGATATAATCACAGAATCAGACATAGATGCAAATACTAAATAAAAGCAATAAAGGAAAGAACACACTAGGATTTTATACTGGTTCGGAGTTACCCTACATCTAGTCCCGTAACGTACAGATTTCTTTCCAAACTAATCTCCCAGATTACATCCTCGGTTTCAAGGCTATGAGGTACACCCTTCTGTATTCGAGTTTAGGGCAACTCTCTTGATTTAACCAGGCTAAAAGATCAAATAATTGATTTCCGAGGCTACAATCACACCCAATTGATTTCAAGGCTCAACCACACCTTTTACTCAATAGTTTGATATACAAAAGATCCTATAACTCTGAATAGCACTGAGATCTTATAGAGAGAGTTGCAGAGAATCAAACATGAGATAATCAAGTTTGATTCACTTGGTATTTCGGTAGAGTATAGTTTGGGATTCTTTAGAATAAATGTGGAAGATGAAGAGGAGAGAAAACAAGTGAAATCTTATTAAAAACTCATTCAGAACTACTGGTATTTATAGGAGATCAACAGCCATATCTATTCATGAAAGGATACGACGAAAAGACACTTCTTTTCAAATTTTGAATTTAACGACACCATGTTGACATGGAGGGTTGAGGGATGTCGACGTGCTCTAGGCAAATTTTGGTGTTTTGATTTTCTTACTAAAATTGGTTTCTATAATTTGTCAAAACAATTTCTAAACTTTGTAAATATATTTGAATATAGTTTAAACATATAAAAGAGTTTAGAAAGTAATTTTTAATATATATATAATCTTAATCTATAAAGTGATTTAAAATCTAAGTATATAAATATTTTAAAGCTAAATATTAAAACAAGAGATAGTTTAAAATCAAGGACAATTTTGAAACCAAAATATTAAAAATGATAAAGATAATTTTAAGGCTAAAATATTTCAAACAAGAGAGATGTCTTTTTGAAAGGAAGGTTTTGAAAACATTTAAAATAAGAGATATATTTCTGAAAAGTATTTTCATAAAATTAGTGGATATCAAAATAGGACAACTATATGTTCCACTAGATATTGTCGTGGGTTCCATCCCTTTAATAGGCTCAAAGTGGATTCCATTCCACGAATAAATTTTGAATAAAATGTAAGTGCTTTCAAAAAGTTTTAACATAATTCTAGACTCAATACTTATCTTGTATTCTTGAAATCTTAAACTCTTGATATCTTGATACTCATGAGTCTTCAATCTTGATATTTTCAATCTTGAATCTCTATACTGTACAACCTTCATTCTTGGTACCTACATGATTATATCCTATATATATATAAAAACTATAATGTTAGTATTTATATCTTATAACAAGTCCTAAGGTTGTTGTCATCAAAACCATCATCCCAAGGACTAACAATCTCCCCTTTTTGATGACGACAGCCTATGTTCATAAAATATACTTCACCATTGTAATGATCCTGACTCGGCCTTCGAAAATCGACACCTATACTTTCACTTGTACTAGAATGTCGTAGATTCAAACGCCGAATCTGGTTTGTCGGAGCTTATAACACACTAAGTATAACAACACAGCGAAAGAAAAATGAATAATACATTTGATATACATGATACAATATCCAATACAAAATGATACAATGAATATCAAGATACATCCAAAATATGATACAAGACAATAGCGGCGGAAAAGAAAAGATAACATCAACCGCGGAACAATATCTATATTATGGAAATAGTCTTCAGAAAAGAACTCCAAATAGCAATAGCAACTCCATCATCAAAGCTCAATCCATAAGCAAGTACCACCATCAAGTGTTGCACAAAGATAAGCAAGTGCAGTCGTGATCCAAAAACTGAACCAACTCCAGAAATCTACTAATAACCTGACTATTTGAAAAACCCAACTTTAGACTTCCTGTGTAGGGAAATTATGGGCACCCAGAGTTTAGGAAGGGAACAATAAACTCCAGGTCAGTCATGGGACTGGTATGAACAAACAAAAACATTTGGTTTTGAAAAAAAAAGTAAAATGAAATTCGCAATGCCTTTTAGAAATGAAACTACCATAAGGCCTCCCGCCAGACACACAATGCAAATGCGGACTTGGAGGAGATTTCTCCTTATGATAGTCAAAAATGCTTACTACGCAAAGTCATTTGGTATTATTATTATTAGTGCATAGTACAAAAAACATTTCAAAAATATAATATTAATCTTAGCCAGGATACAACCATTATTGTATGCCTACTATAGCTACCATCTAAACAGTGGGGCGCCACCATAAGTAAATGGTAGGTTCTACAACTAAAACCGTACAAGGCTCGTATTGAAAGATGGATTTTCCAATAAATGGTCAGGCTAAGGAACTTCCTACTGTCAATGGGTACGCCTCTGGCGGGACGTCCCGAGAACTTAACCAGTTCTCTGCCAACACAAGGCTGAGTTACCTCTTACTAGGTAACTACTACACGACTATGTCATCCCCTGGTCCTTTGGGACCTTTATCTGAGGCGCCTCAACAAAGCAACAATCATACAGAGAAATGAGATTGGAGCAACCACATAGGTTAAGCATCAGGGCTCCATACCTGATACCACTCTTTTCTAGAAGGAAATGACATACCCTAAAGGGAGCGACCCTCATAACCTTGCCGCATCTTCCGTGTTTCGACCAATTCCGGGGTGTGAGGTCCTGATGAGGTCTCGACCATAAAGTTACGCTTTTTCACAAAGCCATGCATTGATCAACAAATGATAATTACACAGCAGCACTTAGCATGCCACATTACCAAATTGGGAGTATATCGCTGATAACCTTCAACTACATAACATCGGAGCTCGTATGTCTCAGAGAAGGGTGTTAAGCTAAGAGAATAAATACTTCGCCACCAAACAGAAATGTATTTGAAAGAAATCGGCTTTATATCTCAAAGTGTAATGTCAGACATACAACCATACAAGTCTGTTTCGGGTTCGAACAGAGCCGAAGGCACTTCCGAAGAAGTCCTTGCAAATCCACGTATTCACAATCCCGATCGGATTTTCCATTACTAAGGGGATCTCTATACCGGAACAACTCGGTGCAGAGACAATCGATAGGTTATCCTATCGTTCTCACAAATACCCAATCTTTAACACTGGTCCTCTAATGCTATCCATATTGTCGTATCATTATTCAGAATGGGTTATATGACACAAAGGTCCTCTCTTGGCTAAACCGAATAATGAGCGCAATATTTTAAAACATATGGATAATGGGTTTTCAGTTAAGTCACAATTAAAGAGCAAAACTTTCTTTTCAAATGGTTTAAATAAATTACCATTTCGAATCTTTAAACAAAAAGATTCATTTCACAAATTTCACCCAGTATCACAAAGATCTATTGTTAGATTTTAAAACAATTTCCATTTCAATTGGATTAACCCATTAAATCTTTAAAACAAGGATTTAACTTATAGCTTTCAAAACACGTTTCCAAAGATTTATTCATAACTTGGAAGACCAATTTCATTTTAGGCTTGAAATCCTTTTAACATCAATTGGAAGTTCATTTCTTATGTGAAAGCTTTTATTTCTTGAAAAAAATAGTTTTCATTTCAGAAAAATCAAATTTCATCTATACAAGTTAAAATCTTTGGGTTAAATTCAAAAATCCCAAAACAACACTTTTAAAATGGTTTAAACTCCATATAAACTTTTATAATCTTTTTAAATCATAAATAGAATTCAATTTCAAATTTTAAATCTGAATTTAAACCAAATTATTTAAATTTCAAAACTTAATCAAGTTATTCAAATATAACTTTTCTTTGAAAATTCCTTTTCAAAAGCTTTTTTTATTTTAAACCCAATCCATTCCCAAAACAATTTGAATTCAAAAATTCAAATTTAAAAATTATTTCAAAAATCTATGACTTAACCGAATTTCCACGTGCACTCCATATTTATTGTGTGTATAAGTGTGGTCTAGGGTTTTACACAATAAAAGTGCAACATCATCAACCAGTACATATCCCAAAACAGCAATATATATATTTGATAAGCGATATAAACTATAACGCTTATCTTTCATTCACAGATCATAGATATATATCATAGATAAATAAGTTACATAGCTCAAATCAAAATAAAGCATCACATATCAGGGGTATCAAACAATACGATCATCCAACAGAATCCAAACATCCATAAGTAAGATCAGTTAATTGTCTGATTAATTCAATTCAGATTAATTACTTATGAATAATTACTAATCCTGGTTAATTAATATTAATGAATTACAACTCATTTTGATTAATTATTCTTTAATCATTTATAATTTAACCACTAAAAATAAATAAATTAACCTTTAATTATAATTCATCAACTTTTAATTATTAAATAATTAACCATTAATTATTTAATTTACCATTTCATTAATTATTTTTAATTAGTTGATTAACCCTTAATTAATTGATTACCATTAAATTAATTATCCTTAATTAGTTACCAAAAATTTAATTGACCTTAAGTTAATTACAAAATTAATTCTTAATTAGTAATCACCCCTTAATTACTTTCACTAATTAATTAACCTTTAATTAATTAATTATTCTCAAATTAATCACCATAATTAATTTATCACATTAACAAATTAACCCTACAATTAACTATGGCTTAATTACCTGATTAATCAACTTTAATTATTAATTAATATCTAATTAAAAATCCTTAATTACCAATTAATTATTCCTTAATTAATTAATCTTAAACCTTAATTAATTAATTTAAACCTTTAATTACTTATTTAATTAATCCAAATCAAAAATTAATTAAATAGATAAATTATCCATTTTGATTAAGTTAATAATGTAATGAATTTCAAATCATTAAATCCTAATTAAATTTTAAGGAAAACATTTTTTCTTATTAATGATTAAATTATCATTAACAAAGTATTTAAACAATTAACTTCAAGTTTATTTTCAAATTTTCATTTTTATATTTAAGATTTTAAAATGAATATAATTTTTAACTTTAACAAAGTTAAAACAATTCAAAAACACTTTGAAAACTTATATTAAAGAAATACTCATCTTATAAAAGAAGCTTAAAGAAATTTAAAACCAAATTTATTTTTTAAATTCAAATATATTTTCTAAACTTTTAAAATTTAAACCACTTAACCATATTAAGGTAGTTAAAATAATTCAAATTTTAAAAACTTTAATTCTAAAACTGGGATTTGAACTGACTTGAACCATATTTTAAAGCCTGGATTTAAACTGGGTTAAACTTTGCTTTTTTTTTTCTTTTTAAAATCTCAAAATAGACAGGTCCTTAGAACCTGTAAACAAAAATTTAACCCGAGGCCAGACTAAAATGCTTCGAGTCAATCCTAACCTTTCGCGAGAAAAACGTCAAAGTGCTTCGGGTAATACTCGAGAGAATTTCGCATACCCTCTGTTAACAACTTTACCAGAAAATAAAGTGCACAGTGCATATGCACGGTGACTTTATTCACCTCCGACCATCTCAAATAGTCGTCCCACATCGGCGACCTCCTTCCCACTCAAGCGTAATCATCAGAAATCCCATATCAACTCGAATTTGAATTCGAGCTACCCATTCGAAAACTTGGAACCAAGAACTGGAACCATAATCCAAACCTGGAAGGCAACTCGCTCTCGAAATTCCGGCCACCGAAGTGCCGAACCTTCCAGCCACTCCTTCTCCTACCTGCAAGCTATCGAACCCCAAAGTATGGTGGAGCTCGATCCACCAGAGGTAATGAGTTCACCCCTTCCTCGTCCATCACCCAAAACTAGGGTTAAAAACAAAATCCACCTTCTGACATCGCCATAGTGTTTTATAAATTGAATTCATATTCTTCCCAAGATCTACCTCCTTCCAGCTATCTTCGACCTCAACCGCAACCCACCATCCGACGTCAATCGCCAGAGATTGGCAAAAATGTAGATTTTTGTAACGCCCCACCCCGAGACCCACCTTAGCAAAGAGAATTAACAAGTAATTCTGTCTACCAAAGCGGAGAATAGGGCTAGTTAAGGGAGACCATCTATAATTTTGTCTTAAACATCTATTGAATACGTCGATAAATGCAATATAATTTTTTTCAACTCAAGTGGATCGATATACCCAGTAAATACTTAATCCAAAACTATAGGTGGCTAACGGATCTATCAGAACAAAATACAATAACTGAATGTAAATCACATCACAAAACAGTAACCAACATCATATATATACATATACACTGATACATGTTTAGTACAATACAATATGAATACAATAAAGGTGGTACTCGACCACACCATAAATATCGAATCGAATAAAACTACATCAGAGTATGCGAAAGAATAGTAACTACTCAAGAGAAAGAAGAGCTCATATCCAACATCAACTTCAAGCTAAGCCCAATAGATGATACCTGAAACAACTTGGTCTGACTCGAGTGAAAACACACGGGTCAGGCTAGCTAAAATTATCAGTTAAACAGAATAATCGATAAGGATGAGTGAAAGCTATGGTATCCTTTTCTCAAAGGATGCCATGCCCTAAACAGTGTTTCAATATCATAAGAAAGGACATATCTTCTTAGCCAGTAGAAGAGATAATGATGATAAAGTCATACTTAAATGGCATAACTAACACTTAAGTACCGAAACATCTAAAATTATATAATTTGGCTTAGAAACGAAAAGTTATGGACGATCTCGTTTCAGTTTCAAAATAGACAGAAATAAGCTACGAATTTTTTCAACCAGAGGCAAAATTCAGCTACTGTGAGTTTTATACTTACTGTACTTAGCAAAGGAGACGATTTTTGGCAAGAAGACTTGAGCTTTCAGCGCTCTGGAGCTTCGATTCCACCTATAGAAGCTAGAAGAAAGCCATGCAAACCAAAAGGAGGGGTGAATAAAAGTTACAGTACATGAAAAATGGATTTCTCCTCAAATTGGAGAGATAAATAGATTAGAGATAAAGTTACAACTTTTATTTGTATCACTTTCTGAAATTCGTTGACTAAAATGTTGAAAAACCTCTTGCAAACTCGTTGTCCTGTTGTTGTAGTGTACTCAGTGTTTTGTGCAAACCTGAGCTAGTATTTTGTGGATAACTTTTGCGTTTCTTATCCAAATCCTTTAATTTTTAAAGTTTTGGAAATTGCAGGAAGAATGTGACAACTTTTGTTTGTATCACTTTCTTAAATTCATTGACTAAAATGTTGAAAACCTCTTGCAAACTCGCTGTCCTGTTGTTATAGTGTACTCAGTGTTTTGTGCAAACCTGAGCTAGTATGTTGTGCATAACTTTTGCGTTTCTTATCCAAATCCTATAATTTTTAAAGTTTTCGAAACTGCAGGAAGAATGTGACAACTTTTATTTGTATCACTTTCTGAAATACTGTGATTAAAGGGTCGAAATAGCTGATGCAAGATCGCTGTCTTGAGCACTTGCATGTAGTCTTGTGTGTTGTATTTGCTTTGGTTGATGAGTTTTCGGATGATTTGCTTTTTTTCACTTGATTTGCGAATAGTTTGAGCTTAGTATTTTATACCATATGCAGATGATATGAGGCAAGGTATATGACTTTTGTGAACATCTGAGTTTCTATTTTAATGTGGATTTGACTAACGGTTAGTAAATTGTTTAGTGCGAACGTGTGGTATGGGACACAGGTTAACACTTTACAGATTCCTCTCCGAAAGTTAGCGACACATTCTAGAATTACTAGTGCTAAGACCTTCGAGTCATCTGAGAATCTGAGAAATCCGGAAAAGGTGACCTCGGTCGCCTCTGAGATCTCTGTTAGGTACCTAACTATATTACTAGCACTGGTCTGAGAACTTTAGCACGTGCAACATGCTTTAGCATGTAATTATTGGCCAATCTGAGATTTATTTTATGAGTTAAGAGAATTTTGATTTCACCATATTTTGATGTGTTTACTTAGCCTTATAGAGATGAATAAGGCGAAATATGAGTTCTTGAGGATTTTGGTGATTTCAATTTTATGGTTTTATACTTGGGTTTCATTTACCACTTTGAGAAGTTTATTTATTCATGAATCATATTTGGATGTTTTCTTTATATGCATGAATCCCCTAGTATTAACCCAACTAAGTGTAGAATTATACCTTCTTAGAGATAGACAATTCTTGATATCAACCTTAGTCATTCTTATCAATTGTTGGTCCCTTGATGTATGTTTCCCTTATACCTTATCGTATTTCCTTTCTAACGATAAGATTCAGTTGCCTGACCCGTGTGTTTACCACTCGGGTCAGACCGAGTTGCAGGTTAGGTTGGATGACTATCATTTATGTTTGGATCCGTTTTGCTATCTTTTGTGGGCTCATGCTATGGGTTCGGATATCTCCACTTTTGTTGGACCTTTTATTTCCACTTCATGTATATATTCTTTTATGGATGTTATTGTAATATATTATATGATGAACGATATTACATCGGATGTTTGGTTTTGTATCAGTATATATTATCTGTGACTGCTGTTTCTGTGACATGTTATGATGTTATTGTGCTTTGTTCTGAATAGATCCGTTAGCCGTGTAGTATCGTATTAGTTAATCACTGAGTATGTCGACTACTTGAGATTTGCGAAAAAAAATGGTAAGCCTCGACATACTTAGTTATTAGCTAGTGCATTACTATTCGATCGCCCTTAACCAGCCCTATTCTCTGCATTAGTAGACGGAATTACTCGTTAATTCTCTTTACTAATGTGGGTCTCGGGGTGGGGCGTCACAGCTGACTCCCCTCCTTAACAAAATTGCGTCCTCGCAATTTCTAGAGGAAAAGGCTATAAACAACACTAAAGATACAATCATCGAAGAATAAAGACAAGCTCGAATAAAGGACAATGATTCATTCGTATTGTACTTCGATGTATCATGATATACATACCGTTCTGTGTTTATTCTACTTTGTTCAGACCACAGCTCTGATACCAAGCAACTGAGTTTTTGGCCAATTTTGGATAGAACTTTGGGGTACCAAAACAACTTAGATTTCCACCAAATTTTACTATGTTATAATATGACATGAGGACTAAAACATATCCAAAATTTGGAGCAATTCATTGCAAATTGAAAGAGTTATGATTTTTCAAACATAGCTCTTTTCAGCAAGCACAAAAAAACAAGATTTTTGGCTGTTTTAAACCAAGGATATTCTATACCAAAACAGCTCATAATTTCATGAAAATTTTCAGGAACATTTCGCAATCCAACTTCTACAACATATCAAAAATTTGGGGCAAGTAGATGTAAAATGAAGAAGATATAATTTTTCTAAAATGATGTATTTTCGGCCAATAAACAGAGATAAGTTTTTGACCAATTTCAAGCATTAATTTAGCAGAACAAAACAACTGCAAATTCATTGAAAATTTTTCAGAAGCAATTAAACATCCATGTCTTGTAACATATCAAAAATTGAGGTTCATTGACAACGAATTGAAGGAGACATGATTTTTCTAAGATGGGGTATTTTTGGCCAGAAATCAGAGATCAGTTTTTGACCAATTTCAACAAAGAATTTTCAATATCAAAACAAATCAGAATTCAATAAAAATTTCCTGATTATTTGAATATGGTGCATTTTCGGCCTACAAATAGAGATCAAATTTTGGCCGATTTCAACAAAGAATTTTCAATATCAAATCAAATCAAAATTAAATGAAAATTTGCAGAATTGTTTCTCAGACCAACCACTGCAACATATCGAAAATTGAGAGTATTTGGCTGTAAATTGAAGAACATATGATTTTTTGAAATAGCACAATTTCAGCCAACAAAAGAGAAAACTTGTTCAATAAATTGAACATTTCAAGCAACAATTTGATAGCAAAATTCGATTTTTTTAGCTTTAGCTTGCTGTAAGAAACTCTTACCTTGCTTACCACTTGAATTAGCAATGGTTTCAGCAGCACTAAGATGGATTTAGCTAGAAAATGGCCTTCAAGAGCCTGTAGATTGCAAAATAAGAACATGCAGAAAGGAAATCAATCAAATTAAGATCACAGTAAATATAAATCCAAACTTTGGATGGATTAGAGGATCTAAAAGGTTGGAGATTACCTGGCTATTCTTAATTTAGAAAATTCTCTTTGTAGTTAGCAACAAAAATTGAGTAGAGATAGATTCTTTTAGATGAAGATAGCCATGAATTTTACTGTCTTGGTTTTAGAAGAAGAAGAAAGAAACAGTAAAGAGGAAAAACAACGTACAGGTTATTTTTCTTCTTTCTCGAGGCAGGCTTCTAGAATGGGTTTGGATCTAAACCATATACCATTAAGCCCAATAACAATACTTAGTGAAATTACTAAGTAAATGGAACATCGGGGGGCGAAGTTTTAAAGATAAGACTCAATAAACATCGCTTTCGCCTCATATCGTCGGCAGTATAAAGGAATATGGATAATGACTTCAAATGATTCAACTATCTTTTTAGAAGTGGTTGTCAAAATAACAATACATCAAAGGTACATATCCTTCATAAATAGAATAAAATGCATATGGATGTACCTCATCTCATTGGCACATCCCAAGGATCATTCATGGAAATATAAAACCCAATTATAAAAGAAGCATCATACTTATTCACACCTCATCTCATCGGTATGAATATAGATACATCCTAAATCCATCACTAAAACTTATTAAAAGAAAATCTCATAATCATATTATAATAACAATATTAAATTATATTTACATTATAATTTAATATTAATGGTAATCTCAAAAATCCGGGTTGTTACAATTTTGTTCAACATTCAATTTCTCACAAATTATTAAACAAAAATTTATGAAATGATTTTCTAAATTCATTGTTTCCCAAGTTAAAACTGTTTATGTGATCAAATTTTGAAACTAAAACATTTGATTCCTGGCTAAACTTAAATCCTCACTGTATATTTATCATTTTCCAAATAAATGTTAAATTTAAATACTTGAATTTTTCTTTTTTTTTATAATGTTATACATATACAAGTATATTTCACTCAAGAATTAAAGCTTTAAAAGGTTTGGATGGGATAATTTTTAATTTCCTATCAGGTTTTAAAAACCTGTTATTAGACAGAGATAGCTCTGTATGTAAACACAGACACACATCTAATCATTTCAACACACACACATATATATATATATATACATATAAGCCAAAAAATACATTCACATCCATCAACACTATCATCACAGGCATAAAATTCAAAAGAAACTGGTTTAAAAATTTAGGTTTTCTCACATTGTAGATGGAAAGAACAGTGAGTTTCCTGACAATTTTCAAAAGCAAGATGAAGCCTGGGAACAAAACATGAACAGAGCACATATACACAGCATGCACACTGTAAATAATCACATCAGATTTCACTTATATATACATGCAGTACATATTCATTTCAACCATATTAGCATGCAACCAAATTATATTTTAAATTTTAAAAGCTACTCACTAGCAACAAAGTATTTAAAGATGGAAAATTTGCTCACCTGTCCTTGTTTGAAACAGAGAACAGAGACTATTGATTTTTTGAAATTTACTTTTACTTTGAAGCAGAACTTGAAGTGGCATTTGATCTGAGCTGTCTTGGCTTAGAATTCAAACTTGCTTTTGATTATCATTCCCTTAGGTAAAAAAAACTGGAGTTAGTTATGTTTTTTTTTGTTTTTTATTTGCTTCAGATTTCAAATTTTAATTATGGTTTTGCTTAAATTACCTGAGTTTGATCATTCCAGATTGAACTTTGTTTGCTATACCATGATCCTTGTTGCCCCAGTTTTCATTGCTTGAATTTGCTTAGCCCCAGCTTGAAATAGTTTTAAACTGAAGCTTGATTTGTTTTTTAAACTTTGCTGTTTGTTTTCGGATTGAAAACCCTCTTGCTTTTCTAGGTTTTGATTTTTGGAAACTGAAGCTTGTTTTCGGTTTGAAGTTGCTTAAGATTGTAGTTTGATTGCTTTCAGATTTTTAGTTTCAGTTAAGAAAAGAGGAGATTAAAAAAATGAAAGGAAGAGAAATGAGAAGTTTGGAAATAGCCTGGTTTTTTATTTTGAACTGAATTGCTTTGATATTGAGATTTGTGAGACTAAATATTTTTTTCAGATTTTGCTGAGACATCATATAATGGCATATGGGAAGATGGAAAGCTTCTTTGAAATTTTAAAATTCATTATTTTATTTAGGTAATTATGCCATTTGTATATACATATACAATGTATGATCTTAGAGCATGTTGTATTTGTTTGTATATACATATATACAATATTTTTTTGTTTTGTTTTACCTCCTTGTTTTATTAATTTGTTAATATGAACACAATTTGTATTATTTATATTTCATATCTTTACATTTGTAACATTTCTACATTTTAAATTTGTGAATATACAAACTATTTTTATTTCAAAAGAAGATGTATTTTAAACCTTTTTATCAAATCTAATAAATGAGTATATAGTATGTATAAAAAAATGGAATTAAATTCTTTAAATAGCCTTTGTAAATTTTCTATTTATATCAATTTTATAATATTACTTTTAAACCAATATTCTTTTAATCTTAGTTTATTATATTCTTTGAATTAAAACTAGTACACCTTTTAATAAATAATTGTCTATATATATATTATTTTAAACTTTTATTTCTTATATTATATCCATTTTGTTTTATTACTTCTACTTATATTAATTTAAAGAAAGAAATGAATTTAAATTAATTATGATTTTAGTAAATAAACACCTATATAATAGTTTTTAGTTTTGAACAATTGTGTTTGAAATTCATTTATATCTAATCCAAAATATATCCTTCAAAATGAATATTGTAAATTCAAAACAAATTTTCCTACTAGTATTAAATTTATAGAGTTTCCAAATCCAATATATTTCAAAATATTTATTTTTAATTTTCCAATTAGAGATTCTATTTTAAAATCATATTTATATTCATTTACATAAATAAACAAACAAATATCTATTTAAATTCTGGAAAATACCAAATTAATTCACAATCTAATTTCTAAAGTTAAATAAATTTCCAATTTAAATTTGATTTAAAAACGGGAATGTTACAAATTCCCCTCCTTAAGAAATTTCGTGCCCGAAATTTTGCTATGGAGACAAAAGAAAAGATCCAACTGAACAATTATTCTGCATTTGGCTTACCAAATCAGAATATCAGCAATAGATACAAGAACGAATCTATTTAATGCTCCACAAGATATTTGGGTTATCCAGATCTATGAAGTATGCAGTGACATTGGTTAGTTCGAAGGATAACTAACCATTCGTAGAATATATCGGAACCCAACGAATAGACAGATATATGGATAACCTGGATTTTCAAATATCTGTTAATTAGAAATTAACAAGATTGAATCTATTAAATACAGTGATTTATTATTTGAATGTGATAATGTCTTTATAAATATATTTATATTTTAAACTTGAGTTTGAAATAAGTTTTAAATTAAAAAGGTTTATTTGTTTAAAATATTATTTCATTTTAAAATTCTAACATAAGATAAATTTTGTTTGGAAGTTTTGAATATAGAGTTTCAAAAAAAAATGATATGATGAATCTTTTAGAAAATAAATCTTATCAATATTGAACATAATTATAAAACAAATTTATGGTTATAAGCATAAGTATGAATATACAAACATAAGAAAACTAGGATATTAACATAAGTATAACAAAATAAATAGTAAATAAGTAAATGAAGTATTTGGTAGTTGAAGTTTCAAATAGAAACAACTATATAAAATAATTGATGGTTATGTAAACATATAAAATCAATAACATGTATAAAATAAATAACATGTATACAATTGTACATAATAGAAAAATAAAATATATAGATAAGTATAAGCTTGTGAAACAAGCCAATGTAATAAATGCTAGCCACTTTAAATCTTTTCAGCCTCCATACTAGAAAAATATCTCTGTCTAATTTTTGTACCAAGGGAAACAAAGCCTGTACAATTTTCTTTTTTATATATCATCTTCATTCCATTTTGATTCATTAAAAATTTAGTACCGGGTAAAATAAAATAAAAATAAGGAAGCAAGCAAACCTGTAACGCAGCAACTACTTCACTTTCAAATCAGCAAAACAAGAAACTGGAAAACAAGATTAGTTTGATATTGTTCAAAACCCAAAAGCCATTCTCTGTTCAAACTGGTCGCAGGTGAGTAAACATCACTTCCTATCGAACTTAATTCTGTTTTATATTGATGCATGTGATAAGGATTTTAAGTAATGTTGTAGATATGTTTGCATGAATGGGTGAATATGTTTGCATGTGTATCAGTGGATAGTTCCTATGTATATGTTTATATGCATGTCAGTGTTTAGATATATAAATCCCTATTTTGATTTACAGACCCAATATTCACACAAAACTCCATTTCTCTTCTCTTAAGTACTTATAGGTTATAATGTCAAAAGGAAATGTGTTTGTATTGATGAAACCTTATTTTTAAAAATAGTCTCAAGTGAAATTATTAAGTTATTATCGGGAAAATAGTGAATTTACAGTGGATAACCAACCTTCCAGGAAATTCGATCAGTGTAGTTCAAGTTTTCATATATATAATTGAAATCTATGTTCAAAATGATGATTTTTAGGAAAAGAATCAAGATTTTTAGGATTTTAAATCTCGAGATAATGTATGTTGAACGGGATTTGGGTTTCGAGTGATTTCTGATGATCGGGCTAGTTTAAATGGTCGGGGCCACTCCTGGAGTTGGCTGAGAGGTAGGGGGTTCGGGCAAAAATGGTCATGGAATTTTATGATCATCGAGGCGTCGGCGAAGTGTTGATTTAGGGTTTAAACCTCATTGGGTTCGTCATCGTTTTCGAATTAATCACTCCGTCTAGGGTGTTTCGGGCTTTATCGCGGGAGGGGGAAAAGGTCAAGGGATGTTCGGCGAAGCTTCAGATGAAAGGTCGGAGGTTCTAGTGGCCGGTGGCGGTGGAGCAAGGAAGTTTTGGACGATCGACTAGGTTCCAGTTTTTGATAGACTTGTTCGATTTTGTATTTCTGGCTACTTCGACGATCTGGGTGTTCAAAGGGTTAGGCGGTGAGGTCGACGACTTGGCGAGGTCGGGAAGATGGTCGGAGAGGCGATGGAGATGCCGTGCACGTGCACAGTGCACGTTTGCTTATCTGCTGTTCGCTTGATTTGGGAAGAGTGGTTCGCTCGAGTTGTTCGTGTGGGTTACTCGGGGGAAATTGTAGTTGACACGGGTCTGGTCGATGAGCATTTGATCGGGAAAATTGCGGGTTAGCTCGAGTATTTTGTAGGGTTGACATCGGGTTGGTCTGTGTTGATTGCGAGCTGTATGATTGTTGAAAGAAGTTAAACTAAGTCAGAGTTTTTGAAAGAAAAGGAAGCGGAAGAAATGTTGTGATGCAGGGAAGCATGGGGTTTAACTCGAGTTTTTGTGAAGAGATACTCGAGTTGCTCTGGGTTATAAATTAAATGTTTGGAGAGTCAAGATAAGTTAATTAACTTAGACTATTGTAAGTGATAAATTGATTAGTTAATATTTTTATTTAAGTTAAGAAAGTATTTTAGTTGATTTAAAAGCTAAAAGAATTAGATAATTAAATGGTTTAAATCAAAGATTAAATGTTTTAAATTTTACCTAAACTTAAAGTTTTCAAGTTATTTTGATTCCAAGGTTATTAGGAAAGATTTTGGACTAATAACTAAAGAATTGAACTAAGATAAATGATTTATCATTTAAATTTATTGATAATTAAGGAATTTATTAATTAATAATTAAGAGTTAATTATTGGTTAATAAATTAGAAATTGAAGAGTGATTATTATTAGAAAAGGAATAATTAATTGTTGTGACTAATTATTGATTAGGGTTAATTAATTAATGTAATTAATTAACCAATGGTATAATTACTTGATGAAAATAATTAAAGGTTAATTATTTAGGAGGAGTAATTAAGAATAAATTACTTAGTGAAATTAATTAAAGGATTGATTAATTGAAGAAATTAATGAAGGGTTAGTTAATCAATGAGTATAATTAATTAAAGAATTATTAATATGAGTAATTAATTATGGATAAAGGTGATTAATGTGAAGATTGATTAACTTGTGTTATTAATTAAGGCTAATTACTTAATGTAATTAAAGAGGATAATTAAGGGATTATAGATAAATGGTTGTAATTAATTAATGATAAGTAAGCATGATTAACAATAATTGAGGAATTTGATTTAATTTATTTTAAATTAATCAACGATGGAAAGACAAATTAATATTGCGTATGGATAATTGAATGATATTATATGCCTTAGATTAGTTGGTATCCCTGATATGTGATTTGTGATGTTATGGAATATGATATGGTTGGTTTAAACTATGAAATGTGGTTATCTTTCGATAATGAATTACTGTGAAAGATGACACCATATTTTAAAATTTGAATTGTATTTCATTTGGATAACTTGGGTTAGGATAATTTTGGATTCGAAAAGACTGGTTCTTTATAGATCGATATGTGAAATCAATAGGTTGGTATGGAATGATTTAAGTGAATTGGATCTTTTAATTTAAGTTTTTGGTACTTAGAGATTATGTGTGGAATAATAAATTATGAGATCGTAATTCGACACGAGTTACCCCGGGTTTCATGTAAGTTTTTTTTGCTGTTGTATTCCATGTTAGATGGGTTTACTCACGCTGGTTTCCAGCCTGACCCGGGTGTTACTTTGATGTAATGCTCGGTTCAGACCGAGTATTACAGATTTTCAGGTAAGGACGTTCTGGAGCTCAGGAGATAAGCTGGATGTCAGGATCGTATGGAGAGTATTCCGCTGTGTTATATTGTTATTTATCTGAGACGGTTCATTTTACCTGAACAGTGATTATGAAATGTTGTAACTCTGATGTATAAAAATGTAATTAACAGATAAAGTATTCTTTGTAAACTGATTATTATTTGATATTATATTTAATCCGCTGCGAAGTGTGAGAATCTCTGCTGTGTTTTTGTTTCTTCTTCTTCTATCTATTTCTTCTTTTTCCTAACTATCTGGAATTTTCGGGATCGAAAATTCTGGGTCGTTACAGTTGGTATCAGAGCGAAGGTTAAGCGAGAACCTTGGCTCTGGTGGGTTCACTCATCAGAGATAGGGTTAGTATTACCCTTGGATGAGTTGAGTGTAGATATATGTGAGAGCGTACTTGTTATTTTCTTATATAAAGATTTAAAATGATTTTATAAGAATATATTTTGATATATATATATATAAAGCAATATTTCTTACTAATAAATGTTAAGGTGATTGGTTGTTAAAAAATTATGGGAATTTAATTAAGTGGTAATAGAAATACAACCAAATTGAAATTAAAAAAAAATTGAAATGGATTCAAACTGAAATTAAAACCTTGGATTCGGGAAAGGGTTCCAGAATAAGATAATAATGAATTGGTCTCCTCATATGATAATCTTGGTCATTATCATAGTTGTGTTTAATTATAAAATATGATTGTTGTGTAAGCAAAATGAAATGTTTTAGGGAAGTAAAACATTTGGGTAAGTATGGCTTATAAATTGAAGATGATCTAAATTATGAAGTTTTAAATCTGGGTTCAAAATTTGAAAATTGTTTCAAAGTAATAAAGAAATAATAAATAATGTTATTTAATGTGTTTAAATAAAAGAGCCATACTTCAAATAAGAGTTGTTGAAAGCTTTAAAGGAAACTGTTTGATTTAAAACCAAGGGTGGTTTAAAATTTTAAGGTGTAACCTGGTGTATAGGTAGGTATATTTGGAAATAAACTCTAAATATTGAGTTTAAATTTGGAATGAGATGTGATACCCAAAGTGATAAGTCTTTGAACTTATAAGATTCTTGGATGTGAAATTTCAAATTTGAAATGGAAATTCAAGCTGGGTAAGATTGGTTGGATTAAGTAAATTGAATTTAACTTTGGGAAAGTTAAATGGGTTAACAAACAACATGAATTGGAAATTTCAAGATGAAATTGGAAGTTAACTTGGAAAGTTAAATGGTTGATTTGATGGGAAGTTTGTGTGATCTCAAATTGGGTTTGAGATCTAGAATTGAAAATGGATGGATGTTTTAAAATAAATTGAATGATATCACCCTATTGTTATTAATAATCTTTAAATTGTGAATTGGATTTGTTTAAAAGAACAAGAAAGAAAGTGTGGTAATTTATCCATTATTGGGATAAAGGGGAAAATTAATTTCAAATTGAAATTAAGAATATGGAATTTCTTGAACCGGAAATTTAAATAATAGAATTTGTAAATTAAAATTGTTTAAGAACTGGTTTCTAAAACTGGAAGATAAAAATTGGGTAATAAATTGAATTTTTGATAAAATGGTTTTGAACTCTTATTTGGACATTGAAAATGTTAAGTAAAGATAATTTAAAATGGAAATTTTGAGAATTGGACTCAGAGTTAATGGTTTAAAAATATAAGTTGATTTGATTTAAGAGGTTAAATCGACATTTGAAAATTTAACTCGAATTTATATAATCCAAGATGGTTTAAAGTTGAGATTCAGATTTCACTAGTTCAAATTGAATTTAGTTTGAATTAAATAGAATTGAAGATGGGTAAGTATAAAATTCAGATGGAAAAAATTCGAATTAAATTAATTTGAAATAAAATTTAGGAATGAATGAGTTCAAATTCAAATAGGAATTGGGATTAATTCAAATCGAAATTGAAATGATTTGAAATTGAAGTGGGTTCAATTCGAAATTTGTCTAAATTAATTTGAATAATTTGGAATTTGTAATTAAAATGAATATGTTTAAAATCAAATGGAATTTGATTTGAATTTGGAAAGAAATCAAGGATAATTCAACTTGATTGGAATTGAATCAATATCAGAATGGGGAGAGATTGAAATTTGAAGTTATTTTGGTAATGAGTCAATTTAAATGGAAATTTAAATTGAATGATTGAGTTAAAGGTTGGGTAGTGAGATAGCTTGACTCTGAAACTATTTCCAACAAATTATCTTAATATAAGTCTCTTGAATCTATCTTTCCAAGCTATTTACTATATCTAACCTTACTTTTCAAGGCCAAACTATTTTATACTTATTCTACAATTATTTTGAAACTATTTAATAATTTTACCACTGTTTATGAACTAATTACTGTTTTTCAACTGTTTATATAACTAATTAATATTTTACAACTGTTTTGCAATTAGTTTATTATTTTCCAACTATTTTACAATTACTTAACTGTTTACAGCTATTTTACAAATTAATAATTATTTTTCAACTACTTATCTATTTTAAAAAATTTCAAGCTATATTTCTAAATTTAAGCTGGTCGGAGTTCAAACCGTTATTGATTAAATACCCAACTGAGATAAGAATTGAAGTGATAATCCGAATAGGGATTAAGGCAAATGTGAATAAGTGAATGTAACGACCCTAGATTTCTAATTTATTTAAATTGATAATTAAATAAATTTTTGAATAATAAATTGTATAATTTATTATAAATGGAAGCGAGTTTCCCCGAATTTGAATATATTCTGTATTAAATCATTTAAAATTAAAATATTGTATACATGTGTATATATGAGAATACATATATCTGTTTTTGAACATATCTGACTAAATTTGAAATGATATAATATATATATTTGATTTGTGTTTAAATCTTAAATAAATGATAATAATAATAAATATTAAAATAGATGGTTAATAATAATTTGAATTTATAAATTAAATATAAGATAATAAATATAAAAGTAAAATAAAATACAAACAAATGCACTTATTAAATAAATAAGAAAATATAAATATATAGAAACATACCAATTTATAGATATTTAAGTTAGAATATTGAAATAGAAAATAAAAATAAATAAAACTATAAGTATGTAGAAACAAATACAAATACAAGTATGCAAATAAAGTAAATAAAATGCATAGTCAATAAAACAAAATGATTAAAGAAATTCAAAACAAATAAAAACAATAAGGCAAAGCAAAAATATAATCCAATATTCAAACAAGACTTAAGCAAATAATGCAGCTATGCATGTTGTACAAACAACAATGTATATCCCTGTACATCATTATATCACCTCAGCCATAAACTGTTGTATAATCAACAAGAAGTATAAAATAACAAACAAAAACATCTCAGCCGAGCTAAAGAAGAGTAGGCAAATAGAATAGGCAGCCTGTAGAGTAAGTAAATAAACTAAGCAAAGGAAAAGAATATACTCAAGTATATAAATAAACAAAGATCAAACTAGCATCATCAGCCGAGCTAAAGAAAGGGAAATATATATATTTAAGTATAGATTGTACAAAGCAATAAATGCCATACCTCTAACACATCTCACCCCATACCTAAATGAACTATCAGCCCCTAGACTGTTTTACATCAGCCTCCAACAACACTAAACAAAGAAAAAAATGATGATGAAAGCGTACAAACAAATAGTTCTTTTATCACCTTAAACAAAGCATATGAAGCAAAGCCTGCATGTATGTATATCATCTCAGTTTCATTTATTTCCAAGCTGAGACAAACTGTAACTAAAACAAATTTCAAACTTAAAACAAAGATACAACAAAGCAGATCAAGAAGAAAATCAATCTGCAGTTTGAAAACAATAGAGATGGTCTCTGTCTTCAACATAAAGGTGAGCAACCTTTTGTTTTAACCTTGAATTTGTTTATATGACTTGATGTTGTGATTGGTATTATAGTAAAGTGAGCAACTCCTATTTTTAATAGCCTAACTTGTTTTGAAAATTTAAATCTAGATTATTGGTTCAAGAAAATATTATGTTGTTATGTATTTGTTCTAAGAAGTTGCTGTTTTACTGGAAGTCTGTTATATGATGTTCTTCAATATTTCAAATCTCTGAGCGAAGAATTGAAAGAAAATTAATATTTCTTTGAATAAAAACATTTTAAAACATAGAAGCTCTGTTTATTCTTGAGCAAGGTGAGTAATGTCACATACCGAAATTTTCGACTTTCGAAAATTCGACATCGATACTCACTTTATCGACTGCCGAGAAATCGAGTGACGGAAACTCCAATAGTGAGGGTTTTAGAAAGAAGAAATAGAAGAAAAAGAGAAGAAGAAGAAAACAGAAGAAGAAACAGAACAAGAGCAGAAACAGGAAAACAATATCAGAATCTTACACATCGCAGCGGAACAATATATAATAGATAAATGAATAATCTTTAAACAAAGAACTATATCATTTTATACATACATCAATCATCAGAGTCAATATACCACAATGGACAGTTATATAAACTTGTCCTCATACAGAATACACAGCGGAATAAATACTATCAGATACAAATACTACGTCTCGCCATCCAGCTTATCTCCAAAGCTCCAGAATATCCTGATAATATAACTCTAGGCTGCCCGTGTGGAAATTGGTGGGCACCCAGAGTTTAGAAGGGAAACAATAAACTCCGAGTCAGTCATGGTGACTGGTGTGAGATCGTAAAACAGTTATATCTTTAAAAACAACAAGGGAATATTTTTAAAGTAAATTCGCAATGCTTTTGGAAAATGAAACTACCATAAGACCTCCCACCACACACACAATGCAAACGCAGACTTGGAGGAGATTTCTTCTTATGATAGTCAAAGATGCTTACTACGAAAAAATCAAATTCTTTTTGATATTATTATTAGTGCATAGTGGAAAACATTTCGAAAGTAGAATATAAATCTTAGCCAGCATAGGTACCATTATATTATGCCTGCTATAGCTGCCTCCTGAGGAGACAGGTTATACAATTGAAATCGTAAAGGCTCGTATTGTTTCTTTGGATTTCCAACAAATGGTCAGGCTAAGGAACTTCCTATCCACGATGGGTACGTCCCTGGAATAGACGACCCGAGAACCTAACCGGATCTCTGCCAACACAAGGCCGGGTTACCTCTGCAAAAATAGGTAACTACTGACACGCGTATGCCATCCCCCGATCGTAACCGATCTTTCCGAGGATCCCCGATTTCCAACAAACCACATAGATAATAATGCAGCAACCACATAGGTTAAGTATCTGGGCTCCATACCATGATACCACCTCTATCCAGAAGGAATGACATACACTAAGGGGCGCTACTCCCTAGAACCTTGCCGCATCCTTCCTGTTTCGACCATTTCCGGGGTGTGAGGCTCGATGAAGTCTCGTCCACAAATCTACGCTTTCTACAAAGCCATGCTTCGGGTCAAACAAAATGATCAACCTATGATCACAAAGATATAAGATCAAACAAATGATCATATCACAAATGATCAAACACTGATCATTTCACAGCAACACTTAGTATGCCACGTTACCAAATTGGGATATATCGCTGATAAATTTCAACTACATAACCTCTGAGCTCGTACGTCTCAGAGAAGGGTGTTAAGCTAAGAGAATAAATTCTCCGCCACCAACAGAAATGTATTTGAAAGAAATCAGCTTTATATCTCAAATTGTAACGTCAGACACACAATCCATACAAGTCTGTTCCGGGATCGAACAGAACCGAAGGCACTTCTCACGAAGCCCTTGCATATCCGGATAATTTTCAATCACGTCGGGACTTCCCGTCACTAAGGGTGATAAAACCTCTAAATCGGAGATCAGCCAATGTAGAGTAACTCGACGGTAATCCTTCCGTTTTCAAAAATATCCGGTCTTCAACACCGGTCTTCGAATGCAATTCATAACGACATATCACATATTCGGAATGGGTTATACGACCCCATGGTCCTTTCCCGGCTAACCCGAATAGTGAGCGCTTATTCAAAAATAAGTGTGGCATTCAAATTCATCCAATTCACAACAAATACCATATTCAAGGTAATTATTGATAGTCGGTTATTTAACTATCAATAAAGATGCGCAACATCATCAGATTCCAAATAATTTTCCAAATTATTTCTTTTCCAAAATATCTTTACTAGATATAAAATTTCCACACTTCAAAAATAAATCAACGTTTATTTTTCTAAACAGTTTCCCTTTCCTTCATAAATTCCATAGTGAATTAATATTTTCAAAATATCTACTGATATACGATTCTCAAATCGATTTCAAATATTCAATTTCAGTTTATCTTTAAGAAGATAAATCTCGAAAACGTTCATTTCATATTGGAAAAGCAATTCCATACTTATTTTGTGATAACCCGAATTTTTGTGCATCTGTTAATTATTAATTAACTGGGTTAATTAATAGAAATACTAATTTTAACTATTAAAATACTGATTTTTTAGTTGAAAACAAATAAATATGATAATTATGGGAAATTTTTTTTATGGGAAAACTTATTATCTTCAAACAAATTAAATATGTGTTTGTTTAATATATATGAGTTGATTTAAACTGAATTTGAATTTATGGTTTGAAAACCAAAAGGATGAATATATATGATTATTATTAGTGTATAATTAAGAATTGAAATTCTTCTCTTTTAGAAGTTTTATATGTGTAAATACCAAGGAAGGTATGGATATAAATATAAAACATAAATTGAGAAAAAGAATGTATTTATCTAAATTTGAAATATAATTAAAAGACAAGGATAAATATAGGCTTTAATAAGACTTAAGAAAGGTTTAATACATTTTTTTAAAATAAATAACATGAGATAAAAATTAATTTGTATATATATACAAACATTTATAAACAAGATAAAATGCATTTAAAACAAATGTGAGGCAAATACATTATAAGGTTAACAAATGTAATCATCTCATCATAAATTTAACATTTGTAAGAATAATATCATGCATAGTAAACAAGTGTCAAAATTTAATTTATTTTCTTTTATTTTATTTTTTAAAAAAAAAACAAGGTTATAAATATACATATACTCTCTCTTTCAATCTTTTTCTATCTTCATTTTTAAAACTAACAAAAACAAAAGCCTGTAAACATTTTCAAACCAGAGATAGATTCAAACAGCAAATTCTTTTCAGTTTTAAAGGCAAAATCATTTCAGCAACTCAACTAATTTTCAGATCATCAAGAAATTCATCTCAGTTTTTAAAGCTTAGATCATCTCAACAACTAAGTATTATCCAGTTTCAAGGATCAGGCATTTTCCAGCATTCAAGTTTTCAAATTAAAAACTGCTTCAAAAGTCTCTGTTCAATCTTATAAAAGGTGAGTAAATTTTATAATCCGACCTTATACTGATTCATATGGAAATTGTTGAAGTAGTTTATATGGATATGAATGATTGGTATGTATAAAGAATAGGACATGTTCTGTTGTTTCCAGGTTTCTCTTCTACTTATTAAATTTATATCTTCTTCTTCAATCAATTTTAGGCTAAGATATATAAATGAATAATGACTATTTCAATGTGTCATAAACTTTAAAAATAGTAACTAATATTTACAGTTAGTAATTATCTCAAAACTAGAAATTTCAGAGAAAAATTTGTATAAGTCAAAAAAATCAGTGAGTACGAATTCATGTTTGAATTCCATAAATCGATGCGTAATAGTAAATAAGGATTTTTGATAGTTATTTCAAGTTATCTAGGTGTGGAATTATCGAGTTATCTCGGATTGGACGGAATTGACACTTTCGTCAATTTCCGATGATAAAAGGGGAGGGGTGCGTCGAGTTTTATGCTGAAGGTTGCGGGTAGTCTGGTGATTGTAGGAAAAATGGCTCGAGATTTTTCTGATCATCGGTGTTGCCTGGCGAAGCCTAACTAGGGTTTGGAGTTTGGATTGGGAAGACGTGGTAAATCAGGTTCGTTCATCATCGTGAGGTGACCGGTCTAAATCGCACATAGGGGAAAGTGTGGCTGGAGTCGGGACCGATCTCTGGTGAGGTCGGCGAAGGTTCTCGAGGTCGGAAATCATCAGTGGAGGGTGGATTGTGTCAGGGTGATGGGTTCCGAGTTTGATCGATTAGTTCGATCCTTGATTCCAAACGAATAGCTGATGATAGGTGGTCGGAAAGCTAGTGGTGATCGTCGTCGATTTGTGAGCATGGTCGGCGAGGTGTCAGAGTCGTCCAGATCGCCGTGCACGTGCACGTGTACACTGCACATCGCAGGGTTTGTTGGTTTGGGAAAGGTGAGGTTCCTCGGATTAGGCGCGTGTTGTTTGGGAATTTTCTCGAAGTTGGGGATGACGTAAATTTGCTTGGAGCATTGGTTAGTTTGACTCGAGAATTTGTATGATGGGCTCCGGTTAGTTCGATGACTACCAGGCTTTGAGGCGAGTTTGTAAGCACAGTTTTGTACAGGAACGAAGGAATACAAATCATTAAGCAACAGGAGTATAAGATTTAAAAACAAATGGAATTAGTATTGTAAGTTTTCAAAGGAAGAAATCTAGTTTTAAACTAGTTTCAAAATTTAAATTTTAGAATTAAATGTTTTCTTTAAAATTTTCCTTGAGTTAAATAATAATTTAACAAGTTTATTAAAAAGGAAAAAAATGTTTAGCCAAGTTGATTAACATAGGTAATTAATGATAGTTAATGAGTTAATGTAATTCAGAATGGTCACTTATGAAATTGGTTTAGTATAATTACTTATCTTAAGTAATTAAGGATTAACTACTTGATGTAATAAATTAAAGGATCAATTAATGTAATTAATTAATATAAGTAGTTAAGGTTAATTAAGAATGTAGTTAATTAAAGATTACGTGCTAAATGTAATTAATTAAAAGGGTAATCAATTAATGGAAGTATTTAGAGAATCATTAATTAATAAATGAGGGAAATTAATCGATGTTAAGTATGTAGGATTAAGGAAATCCCAGAGATTAAAGTTGGAATTTAATTTAATTAGAGAATTAATTTAATTAACAAGGAAATGTATATCTAATGAATCTTGCTATGGATGGTTGAATGACAGTAGATGCCTTGGATGGATGATATCTCTGATGGGAATTTGAGTTGTGCTGAGATATGAATGGGTTGAACTGTGATTATATAGGCTACCTATCTGAGTTGAATTGATAGGTGATATGATATCCTGGATATGATATTGTATTGATTAAAACTGAACAACGTGAATTAGAGATGACATTGAACTCGAAGAGACCGGGGTCGGGTATCGGTAAATACCCGAAACCACTTCGATCGTTTATAAATTGATAGGTGAAATCAATAGGCTGTAATGGAAGGATTTAAGTATAATGGACCATTTAATCTAAGTTTTTGGTACTTAGAAATTAATTTGTGAAATAAGTGGAGTCTAATAACTTGTGAAGTGTAAATCTATGTATGAGTTACCCCGGGTTTTAAATAAGTTGTATGTCTTGGTATTCTTTGTTAAATGAGTTTACTCACGCTGGTTTCCAGCCTGACCCGGGTGTTACTTTGATGTAATGCTCGGGTCAGACCGAGTATTACAGATTTTCAGGTAAGGACGTTTTGGAGCTCAGGAGTCGAGCTGGATGACAGGAACGTATGGAGTGTTTCTACTATGTTATATTATTGTATATCTGAGACTTGATAATTGTGTATATCCAGTGTCTGTATAAATATGTAACTCTGATGTATTAAAATGTAATCGACATAAATAATATTGTTTTGTAAAACAGTTATCATTTATTATTATATTTTATCTGCTGCGAATGTGAGATGTTGATGTTTCTGATCTTTTTCTTCTGTTTCTTTCTTCTATTCCTTTTCTTTTTCTTCTAACTATCTGGAATTTTCGGGTTCGAAAATTCCGGGTCGTTACAGTTGGTATCAGAGCAGAAGGTTAAGCGAGAACCTTGGCTCTGGTGGGTTTACCCATTAAAGATAGGGTCAATAGTACCCTAGAATTAGTTGAGTGTGTATATATATATATATATGAGAGAGTACTTGTTATTTTCCTATATAAAGGTTTTAAAATGGTTTTAAAAATAAATGATTTTTATATTAGTTTATCTTTTGATATATATAGAGATAATTTTCTAATCATTAAATATATTAAAGAAATTGGTTGTTGAACCATTGGAATTAAATAAAATAATGAGAATTAAATGATAATGGCAATACAACCAAATTGAAATTAAATGAAGATAAGTTTGAAATAGATCCAAACTGAAATTAAAATCTTGAATTGTAGAAGTGTTATCGGAATAAAGATAATAATGAATTGGTTTCCAGATATGATAATCTTGGTTATTATCATAAATGATTGTTATGTTTAATAATAAAATGTTGTTAATGATTAAGTAAAATGAAATGTTTTAGGGAAGTAAACTTTTAGGTAAGTATGACTTATAAATTGGAATTGAAGATAATTTAAAAATTGTGAAATTTTAAATCTAAATCCAGAAAACTTGAAATTGTTTTAAAGAAGTTTGTTTTGAGATTAAAAACCAAAAATGGTTTAAATTTTTAAGTATGACTTGAAGTGTAAAGAAAATAAATATGTATAGATGAGAATATACATTATATTAAAGATGTTTGAAATAAACTCTAAGTATTGAATTTTAAATTTTCCTTGGGATGTGATGTGAAACCCAAAGTGAAGTAAGTTTTTAAACTAAAAAAGGGAAAGATTATTAATCTGAAGTTTAAAATTTGAATAGGAATTCAAATTGTGTAAAGTTGACCGGATTAAATAAATTTAATTTAACTTAAGGAAGTTAAATGAATTTAGAATGAACAACTTGAATTGGAAATTTCAAGATGAAATTTAAATTTAACTTGGATAGTTAAATGGTTAATTTAAATGGGAGTTATGAGTGATCTCAAAATGGGTTTGAGATCTGGAAATTGAAAATGGATAATAAATTAGAATCTGAAGATTAAATTGTTTTTGAATTCTTATTTGAACTTTGTAATAAGTTAAGTAAAGATAATTTTAAAATGAAATTTTGAAATTTGGATTCAGAATTTAATGGTTTAAAGATATAAGTTAATTTGATTTAAGGAATTAAATCAATATTTAAAATTTTTAACTTGAATTTATATAATTCGAGATAGTTTAAAATTGAGATTTAAATCGAATTAGTTCAAATTGAATTTGATTTGAATAAATGGGAATTGTGATTTAAGATGAATAAGTTTAAAATTCAAATGGAAAATTTGAATTGAATTAATTTAAAATAAAAATTGAAGATCGAATGAGTTCAAAAATTCAAATGGAATTTAATTTGAATTTGGAAAGGAATTAAGATTAATTCAACTTGAATTGGGATTGAATAAAATTCAATGGAAATTGAAGTATTGAGTCAATTTAAATGGAAGTGGAAATTTAAATTGAATTAATGGGAAATTAATTGGAAATGGAGATTGGGAAATTAAACGGTTTGGCTCTGGATTATTTTCAAATTGTTTTAATACAAGTATATTTTTCCAAACTATTTACTATACAATCTTTCTTCTTAAACCCCAAACTATCTTATACTTATTTTACAATTATTTTGAAACTATTTAATTATTTTGAAACTGTCTCATAAACTAATTACTATTTTTCAGTTACTTATATCTAATCGCTATTTTAAAAACTATTTTGCAATTATCTAACTACTTTATACCTACTTAACTATTTTACAGCTATTTTACAAACTAATAACTATTTTTCAACTACTTATCTATTTTAAACTTTTTCAAGCTATTTTAAATTTAATAAGTCAGAGTTCAAACTGTTTGTAATTGAAGTAATAACTCAATTGGAAATGGAAGCAATTGAGAATAAGTGAATGGAATTAAAGGAAATGTGAATAGAAAAGAGAATTGATTCGGCTAATAATCAATGAAGTTAAATACGTAGGATGAACGAATATTATTCTATTCGCATAGTGGTTTGATCCAGATTCGAACATAGAATTTCGAGATAGTATTATCGATCCGAGTTGGGATTTTTCGCTCGATTTTCGACGGCGAACCTGGATATGGATTTTTGATTGGTTCTGGATATTCTCTATCATAGCTACGACTATGCAAGGAGAATGACGGATTCTGGTCAAGAAACCAGATCTGAGTCCGCACTAGGAAGTCGGGTGGACGATACTAGTTCGGAAGTGAAATTTTGTGATCGATTGAGCGATCAGACTGATATTGCGTACGGATGATATGTGTACATCGTACGGGTTTGAATGAAATTGATATTGAAGTTGTGGATAAGGATTGTAAAATGATCTTTGAAATGAAAAGTATATTTGTGAAATATAATGGAATTGGATATTTCTTTGGTTGAAATTTACTTTATGGAGATAAGTAAATGGTAAATGACTTTATAAAGAAATCAAATTTGAATATTTGATTTGGCAATAAATAAAGTTGTATTTTGTAATATGATAAACTTCCCTTATTAAATCTAGCCAAAATAAAAAGGGTTTTGAAATATTTGAAGTATAAAAGAGGTTTTATACAAGTTTGAAATGATCCAAAGATTTTCAAAGTTATATATATCTATATCTATATATATATAAAGAATTTTATGAGAATGATTTTGGAAAAGGTTTTGGGAACCTATATAATTTGGAAAAGGCTTTTGATTTTTGGAAAATCAATTTTGGATTTTGAAAAGCCTAGTTTGAGAATTATCGATTTTGGTAATCGATTTTGTGTAAAGGAGATTTTGATAAATCATAAAGGATATGATTTGAAAATACTATAAGTATATAGTATAAAGTGTTTTGAGAATAGCTCTGGGGAAAAAGGCGCTTCCTTGAAATGAACTTCTCAGGAGTACCACTGGGTGGTACTGCCTTGAGCCCCAAGGGGGGTTTCTAAAGTTAATCCTGTGAGGAGTCCGGAATAAACTAGTTCCTGAGGATTATTTGTGTAGCGAAAGTCGAGGGGCTGGTGCCCACAGAGGCATTTGGGTTATACTGTGACGACAGTTTAACTCGATGTCACTGCGATCTACTGCAGACCATAGCGAAAGTCATGTGTGCCGCTGAGAGCCAACTGTCTACGTTTGATTTTATATCGGTAGACTGTGACACTATGGTAACATAGCGAAAGTCGTTTGTGCCGCTGAGAGCCAACTGTCTACGTTTGATTTTATATCGGTAGACTGCGACCTATGTGGGAGAAGTTTCATTTTGACAGCGAAATCGTGTGTGCCGCTGAGAGCCAACAGTTACATGGACTTTTGCTGCGATGGCAACGTAACCCTGGAATGTAACTGCGATCTGTTGTGGGTTCCATGCTGTCATTAGTTACATGGACTTTTGCTGCGATGGCAACGTAACCCGTGATGTAACGGTGACCATGGATGGGGGTGATGATTTCCAGAGCATTCTCACCAAAGGGATTTCCTCGATTTCAAAAATGTTTTCCATATTTTCAATAAAATTATTTTCCAAGTATTTTCACTAGGTGTTGAAAACGGGTTTACCAAGTACTGATAGATTTTCAGTCTTACGCCTGATCAACGTATGACCGAATTTCTGTGAGAACGAGGATGGACTGGTTTAGACATCGAGTTATAAAAAGTATTTTTATAAAAAAAAAACTATTTTGATAATATTATGTAGATTTTTAAAATGTTTTGAAAAATTTAAATAAAAAGAGTTAAGAGTTAAGATGTCTAAGGAATAATTTAACTGGTAATCAACATTGTAATAAAATTATTGCTTCGTTCCTTTTCGAGGACGAAAAGATTTAAAGGGGGGAGGAATGTGATAACCCGAATTTTTGTGCATCTGTTAATTATTAATTAACTGGGTTAATTAATAGAAATACTAATTTTAACTATTAAAATACTGATTTTTTAGTTGAAAACAAATAAATATGATAATTATGGGAAATTTTTTTTATGGGAAAACTTATTATCTTCAAACAAATTAAATATGTGTTTGTTTAATATATATGAGTTGATTTAAACTGAATTTGAATTTATGGTTTGAAAACCAAAAGGATGAATATATATGATTATTATTAGTGTATAATTAAGAATTGAAATTCTTCTCTTTTAGAAGTTTTATATGTGTAAATACCAAGGAAGGTATGGATATAAATATAAAACATAAATTGAGAAAAAGAATGTATTTATCTAAATTTGAAATATAATTAAAAGACAAGGATAAATATAGGCTTTAATAAGACTTAAGAAAGGTTTAATACATTTTTTTAAAATAAATAACATGAGATAAAAATTAATTTGTATATATATACAAACATTTATAAACAAGATAAAATGCATTTAAAACAAATGTGAGGCAAATACATTATAAGGTTAACAAATGTAATCATCTCATCATAAATTTAACATTTGTAAGAATAATATCATGCATAGTAAACAAGTGTCAAAATTTAATTTATTTTCTTTTATTTTATTTTTTAAAAAAAAAACAAGGTTATAAATATACATATACTCTCTCTTTCAATCTTTTTCTATCTTCATTTTTAAAACTAACAAAAACAAAAGCCTGTAAACATTTTCAAACCAGAGATAGATTCAAACAGCAAATTCTTTTCAGTTTTAAAGGCAAAATCATTTCAGCAACTCAACTAATTTTCAGATCATCAAGAAATTCATCTCAGTTTTTAAAGCTTAGATCATCTCAACAACTAAGTATTATCCAGTTTCAAGGATCAGGCATTTTCCAGCATTCAAGTTTTCAAATTAAAAACTGCTTCAAAAGTCTCTGTTCAATCTTATAAAAGGTGAGTAAATTTTATAATCCGACCTTATACTGATTCATATGGAAATTGTTGAAGTAGTTTATATGGATATGAATGATTGGTATGTATAAAGAATAGGACATGTTCTGTTGTTTCCAGGTTTCTCTTCTACTTATTAAATTTATATCTTCTTCTTCAATCAATTTTAGGCTAAGATATATAAATGAATAATGACTATTTCAATGTGTCATAAACTTTAAAAATAGTAACTAATATTTACAGTTAGTAATTATCTCAAAACTAGAAATTTCAGAGAAAAATTTGTATAAGTCAAAAAAATCAGTGAGTACGAATTCATGTTTGAATTCCATAAATCGATGCGTAATAGTAAATAAGGATTTTTGATAGTTATTTCAAGTTATCTAGGTGTGGAATTATCGAGTTATCTCGGATTGGACGGAATTGACACTTTCGTCAATTTCCGATGATAAAAGGGGAGGGGTGCGTCGAGTTTTATGCTGAAGGTTGCGGGTAGTCTGGTGATTGTAGGAAAAATGGCTCGAGATTTTTCTGATCATCGGTGTTGCCTGGCGAAGCCTAACTAGGGTTTGGAGTTTGGATTGGGAAGACGTGGTAAATCAGGTTCGTTCATCATCGTGAGGTGACCGGTCTAAATCGCACATAGGGGAAAGTGTGGCTGGAGTCGGGACCGATCTCTGGTGAGGTCGGCGAAGGTTCTCGAGGTCGGAAATCATCAGTGGAGGGTGGATTGTGTCAGGGTGATGGGTTCCGAGTTTGATCGATTAGTTCGATCCTTGATTCCAAACGAATAGCTGATGATAGGTGGTCGGAAAGCTAGTGGTGATCGTCGTCGATTTGTGAGCATGGTCGGCGAGGTGTCAGAGTCGTCCAGATCGCCGTGCACGTGCACGTGTACACTGCACATCGCAGGGTTTGTTGGTTTGGGAAAGGTGAGGTTCCTCGGATTAGGCGCGTGTTGTTTGGGAATTTTCTCGAAGTTGGGGATGACGTAAATTTGCTTGGAGCATTGGTTAGTTTGACTCGAGAATTTGTATGATGGGCTCCGGTTAGTTCGATGACTACCAGGCTTTGAGGCGAGTTTGTAAGCACAGTTTTGTACAGGAACGAAGGAATACAAATCATTAAGCAACAGGAGTATAAGATTTAAAAACAAATGGAATTAGTATTGTAAGTTTTCAAAGGAAGAAATCTAGTTTTAAACTAGTTTCAAAATTTAAATTTTAGAATTAAATGTTTTCTTTAAAATTTTCCTTGAGTTAAATAATAATTTAACAAGTTTATTAAAAAGGAAAAAAATGTTTAGCCAAGTTGATTAACATAGGTAATTAATGATAGTTAATGAGTTAATGTAATTCAGAATGGTCACTTATGAAATTGGTTTAGTATAATTACTTATCTTAAGTAATTAAGGATTAACTACTTGATGTAATAAATTAAAGGATCAATTAATGTAATTAATTAATATAAGTAGTTAAGGTTAATTAAGAATGTAGTTAATTAAAGATTACGTGCTAAATGTAATTAATTAAAAGGGTAATCAATTAATGGAAGTATTTAGAGAATCATTAATTAATAAATGAGGGAAATTAATCGATGTTAAGTATGTAGGATTAAGGAAATCCCAGAGATTAAAGTTGGAATTTAATTTAATTAGAGAATTAATTTAATTAACAAGGAAATGTATATCTAATGAATCTTGCTATGGATGGTTGAATGACAGTAGATGCCTTGGATGGATGATATCTCTGATGGGAATTTGAGTTGTGCTGAGATATGAATGGGTTGAACTGTGATTATATAGGCTACCTATCTGAGTTGAATTGATAGGTGATATGATATCCTGGATATGATATTGTATTGATTAAAACTGAACAACGTGAATTAGAGATGACATTGAACTCGAAGAGACCGGGGTCGGGTATCGGTAAATACCCGAAACCACTTCGATCGTTTATAAATTGATAGGTGAAATCAATAGGCTGTAATGGAAGGATTTAAGTATAATGGACCATTTAATCTAAGTTTTTGGTACTTAGAAATTAATTTGTGAAATAAGTGGAGTCTAATAACTTGTGAAGTGTAAATCTATGTATGAGTTACCCCGGGTTTTAAATAAGTTGTATGTCTTGGTATTCTTTGTTAAATGAGTTTACTCACGCTCGTTTCCAGCCTGACCCGGGTGTTACTTTGATGTAATGCTCGGGTCAGACCGAGTATTACAGATTTTCAGGTAAGGACGTTTTGGAGCTCAGGAGTCGAGCTGGATGACAGGAACGTATGGAGTGTTTCTACTATGTTATATTATTGTATATCTGAGACTTGATAATTGTGTATATCCAGTGTCTGTATAAATATGTAACTCTGATGTATTAAAATGTAATCGACATAAATAATATTGTTTTGTAAAACAGTTATCATTTATTATTATATTTTATCTGCTGCGAATGTGAGATGTTGATGTTTCTGATCTTTTTCTTCTGTTTCTTTCTTCTATTCCTTTTCTTTTTCTTCTAACTATCTGGAATTTTCGGGTTCGAAAATTCCGGGTCGTTACATATTTAATAATAAGTAATTCACCAATCTACTTATTTTCAACATTTGAAAATATTCAATATACTTAAATCAAATTTAAGTATAAATTCATTCTTTCAGGAAATCATTTACTATAACAACATTTATTTGAGTCAAAACGAATGTTACGTAAAACATCGTTACGACGACTCAAAATCACTAGTATAGGGATTCAGATTTTAAGATAGATATATATAAATCCCAATACTACATAAAAACATTTCCTTTCGAAAATCATTTACTATAACAACAGTGTTATAGTCCATCATTTCCTTATTTCTCGAAAACGTTTATTTCAACAAGAACTGCGGAAATCTATGCTTTCGATTCATAATACATTTTAAAACATCCTTAAAATGTTTAACTTCATTTTTAATATCACTTCTTCAAAAATAAATCCATTTATTTAATAATATATTCACTGTCCAACATCGTGAATATAATTCACTTAACCCAATTTCAATCATTTCTACACATTTTTATCTTAATAAAAATTCGCTATCCAAAATCGCGAATATATCTTCTTTAAAAAACTTCTATATTTAATTTCTCAAATTCAACTGATTTTGAATTTATAAAACAACGTTTATAAATCCTATTTCTATATTTTTTTAACAACTTTGATTTATAAATCTTCTTTATTAACAATCCGATCAATATTCCATTTAAAAGCAAAAATCCAATTTATAAGTAAATTTTCTTATAATCATTCATTCTACAACTTCATTCTTTATAAATCTATAAATTTCATATCTTTACAATTTATAATTCTATACATTTCATATCTTCACATTTTATAATTATAAATTTCATATCTTCACATTTTATAATTATAAATTTCATATCTTCACATTTTATAATTATAAGTTTCATATCACTTATAAAACTCATTTTAAAATTCCAATAACTTTAATTGATAAATATCAATTTGACACATCTTTTATATACATTGGTTTAATAATTCAAAAATCTCAACTTAAACCATTTTATAAATTTCTTAACTCTTTATTTCAAAAGAAATTATTTTTTTTTGTTAGAATTCACAAAATCTTAACTTTTATAACTTTAAAGTTTTAACGTTTATCTATTTAAAGTAAATCGATTCAACAATTTAAATAAACGTATATTTTCAAAGATCACTTTTAAAATCAACATCGTTATTTTTAAATTTCAAAATTTGAATCCAATGATGCAACGCATCAATTAGTCCATCACAACAGTCAATATCATATATCAATATGATAACAGATCTATATCAATATATCTGTAAATAAATAAATACTGGTGAGGAATCCAGTTGGATCCCTCCAACCTGTTTCCCTGCATCCAAAGACGTTAGCACAATACCAATTCCACTTCGAGGTGGAATATCGCGGTATATGGGTTTTTATAAAAATCCGCTTACTAACGGCGCAATAGGGTCTCATCCGCTATACGAGGCGGGAAATCATCAATCCAATATATACATATGCCAATATGTATATATTGCTATATATATAGATATATCCTATTATATCTAATAGCACATTCAATAGCAATCAACACAATCAATAACTGCAATTCAAATTTAAATCTGAGTGAGAAGATCTCACCTTAGCTTTTAATTTGCAATCCAATTTCCATTCCAGTCATTTCTTCAAGATTTTTGAACCTTGTATAAACAATTTATACATTTATTAATATTTGAATAAATCGAATAATAAATTTTCATTCTGGATTGTTTAATTAATTAATAATTTCATTTAAACCAATCTTTCCTTAAATAAATTTATTTTAACTAATTCTTTTACTTACAAATTAGTTTCCTTTAATAAATCATTTTATTTAACAAATTTTCCTTTTACTAATTTTCCCTTTTTAAAATTAATTTAAATTAACCAAGGGTTTCATTTTGAACTAAAAATTTGAATTGTAAACAAATTCTCTTTTACTGTATAAAACTATTTATTCTCTAAACTGTTTTAAATTTTCTATACTTTCAAAGTTTATATATATATAAAACTACACTTTATAAAAATCCAATCTTTATATAACCATATATATATATATATTTTCTTTTATCTGCCTATCTATACTTATATAAAATCGAATAATTAAATTTTCATTTCATTTCTTTTACTGCCAGTATAAAAATTTGAAACTGTATAATATTTTTCTGATAACAAGTATTTTAATTACAATCAAATTTAACAACCAAAATTTATACCTTACAGTCGAGCTCGACTTCGCGAATGCCTCCAGATCGACTTCGCGATGCCCAACCCACCGTTGTTCGCGCATCGTTCAGCGTGCCTCCGCTCGCATCTCGAAATCGCCGTCTTCACCAAATCACGACATCACCGAAGACCCAACGATGCTCAGAACAGTGTCGTCTCCATTGCGATGTCGCTATCCAGTCACGAGCGCCACCCCCAAAGTCGCGACCTCACCACTGCTCACGCGCGCGCCACCGTACGCGCTGCCTTGCCGAGCTTTCCACGCGCGCCCACTAACCCTGCTTTGCTTTGTCACCGTGGCCTCGAGCGCCTGCTCCCACTCGCGAGTGCACTTGCCCCATTGAACCGCGAGCCTCGCGATACGCTGCCGCCTCGTCCTGCCTCCTGCACGAAACCCTAATCTTCGATCGAATGCCGAGAGGAGGGAGAGCAATTCGAGTATCTGGGAGGGCTTCGGCCATTGTTTTTAAAACGAGAAGAGGGGATTTCGAATTCGTTTATTTTGGAAAGAGGAGAGGAGCCATTTTATTTTCTTTGAATTGTTTTGAAGGATGTCGTTCGATTTTTAAAAGAGGGGAGGAGAGGTACGAAGGTATGGGTTTTGCATGATAATCTCGTGATGCTCGGCGTGGATTTAGGCTGAAGCTAGGGGAAGAGAACGTGTGATTTTTAGTAATATAAATATAAATTTCAAATCGAATTCGTTTTAAAACTTCAATGCGTTTTCTAACCGTACGGTCACAAAACAACTCCGATAAATATGAAATTGGAAATCCAGTAATAATACAATATTACGGACCCAATGAAACTGGTTTCGTCAAATTCCGAGACTGTTTGAAAAATGACTATTTTTAAATATCGGTTCAAACAATTAAATTCAAAACTGAGCAAAACAGTTTAAAATTTCAATTCTGAAAGTTCGATTATCTTCGGTATTATCATTACGAATTTTAAAAGCTTTTGAAATATTTTTAATCGGCCTAAATTTGAAGATTCAAATTTTTATTCAACTATCAACAGATTAAACTTTATAATTTAATCGTCAATTTCAAAATTATATCGGGGATTCAAATTAAATCATCGTTCAAATATTTAAAATTAATTAATTATTCTCAATTTAATTCGTTCAAAATTCTGGGTCGTTACAAGTAACATTTTTAATTTAAAAACTTTAAGAATATAAGTTTGGTTGCATGATAAAATCTGGAATAAGTCTCCTCTGTTTATATGTATGTTTATATATATATATATATATGGATTGTTCTGTGAGCATTTATATTAATTGTTCTCCTCTGTTTGTAGTTACAGAGATTAATTAGAGGTTCAAAAAAAATTCAAAACTTATTCATCAAATCAGTAATAGTCTTAAAGTTTAAACAAAACAGGTTTCTTAAACACAAATTAAGATAAACAAATCTGTTTTAAAAATGTTAGAAGGATATACTTCTGGAATCATGTTTTATAGGCAATGAAGAACCATTTTTGATAAATTTGATTGTTATAAAATATCAATTCAAGAATATTTATTGAATCTATATTGCAAGCCATGAATTTTAAAACAAAAATGGAGATTTGTAGTTTAGTATTTCACGAGCAGTTCGTAGTTGAACAGTTCTTGCATTTAAACCATTTCCTGATGATCAAATTGATTTTAAATGATAAGGTTATGCTGGAAGCAGGTTTGAACACTAAGGATTTCAGAAAAATTGTTGAATAAATTTTCTAATACATGAATTGGTTGAACGAATCCAATTTAGGGTTTAAGGCTCGATTGTGATACGGTCGGAAAACGAGGCGTGTTCGTCTCCTATGTTGGATCGAGCATCTCGAACCGCTGGAGGATGGTAGCATGAGGTGTTGGTGTGATGTGAGCGGAGTTAGGGCAGCTCCGAAGGTCTGAGCAACTGCGGCGAGGGGTTTCACTGAGGGGTGTGGGTTGCAGCTTTCGTTCGAAGTGTTAAATTTCGATTTGGAATATTTTGTGTCGAACTGTGTTTCGATTTCGAGTATGTGTAAGATTTGCGACTTGCCTAAGAACGTGGGGTTCACCGGAGCGGCGGGGCAGCGCCGTGCACGTATACACGTGTCACCGTGCACGAAAAAAAAACCCCCAGGCAGCAGCTTTGTTCGATGATATCGTGGGGACATGAACGCTGGTCTTGGCGATTGTATTCGAGGGATTCACAAATGGGTTGATGCTCCTCGTCGATCAATTAGACGTATCATGGTGGATACTGGGACTGGAGACGATAAGATTGGGAAAGGGGAAAGGAGGAAGCTCGGGGGAACATTGTGTTGGTCTCAGGGTTGGAAGCGGGAAACTCTCGGGTTTCACTCGAGTAAAGGAGATTTTCAAGCGGGGTTTGACTCGGGTTCACGAGAGTTTAAAACTACCTGTTTTTAACTGAAAAAGATTGATGAAGTAAGGAAGAACAGTGATGACTTGGGGAATTCAGCAGTTTTCTCGAGTATACCTTCGGGAACGTGGATGTTAGCTTTCCAGTTTTAACTTAAACATAAATATAAGTTCCTTTTTATTTAAATAAAATCAAGTCTTTATATAAAATGAATGTTTTAATAACTAATTTATGAGTTGTATGTTTTATGTTACTTAACTTATTGAAAAGAACTCTTAAGTTAATTTAAACTTAATTTAGAAATGTATTTAAGTGACGAGTAAAAGGATAAAATGTTTAAAGTTTATGTTAATAATGGTTAAGGAATTAATAAAAGATAATGGTTTATCTTATAGAAATTGAGTTAATTAAGTTATAAAAGCAATTAAGGCAAAATCAATTTAATGAAAGTAGTTAATGGATAATTACTCAAAGAAATTAATTAAGGGATAATAAATTGAGGGATAATTAATTTATATAAGTAATTAAAGGTAATCGATTACTTGAAGATAACTACTCAATTAAAGGTAATTTAATGATTAAAATTGATCAATGAAATGATTAAAGGACAATTTATCAAATGATTTGAAATTAATTAATGTTAATTAACCAGGATTAATAATTCATAAGAAATAAATCTGATTTGAATTTATCAGATAACCCACTGACCTTACTTATGAATATTTAGATTCTAATGACTTGATTGTTTGATATCCCTGATATATGATGCTTTGTGATACATCCTGATTTATGTTGTGATCTGTAATTTACTTATCTGTGATGTATATATTGTTATATGAATATGCAACCCCTTGGCCCGTAAAACGGCATTTGAATTTCGATGCGACAGGGAGTCGGATTCCAGTTGGTTATCCGAAACCCACATCGAATTATAATTGTGAATCTTTGTGACCGATAAATTTATTTTATCTATGAATCTGTGAATGAAGATAAGCGTTATCGATTATACCGCTTATCGATATATCTGTGATGATTGATGTTGCACTATGGTGTGTAAAACCCTTGACCACACTTATACACACACAAATATGGATTTCACGTGGAAATCGGTTAAGTCACAGATAATTTAAATTTGATGTTTCGAAATTGAAATTTTAATTTCAATTGATTTTGAAATTGGAAATTTGGGTTTAAAGTGAAAAACTTTTGAAATGGAATTTCAAAGATAAAAGTTATTTTGAATAACTTAATCGAGTTTTGAAAATTTAAATAATTTGATTTAAATTTAAATTCAAGTTTGAAATTGAATCCTATGATTTGAAACTAGGGATTAAAAATGATATAAATGTGTTTGTATGAATTTAAACCATTTTAAAAGTATAATTTTGAGAATTTGGATTTAACCCAAGGATTTCCACTCGTATGAATGAATCAGATTTTCCGAAATGAAAACTGTTTGTTTTCAAATGATAAAAGCTTTCAGATAAGAAAATGAAATTCCAGTTTAATTAAGGGAATTTCAAGATTGAATTGAAAAATGGTTTTCCAAGTTATGAATGAATTCTTTTTGAAAGCTATGAATTAAATCTGTTATTTTTAACAAATTTAAAATGATGATTTATTTAAACCATTCGGAATGAAATTGTTTTGAAAGCTATAAGTTAAATCTTTAATTTAAAGATTTAACGAGTTAAACTGAAATGGAAATTGATTTAGAAAATCTGTGAATGAATCTTTTATTTAAAAGATTTAAATGTGGAAATTGTTTAAACCGTTGAAGGTTGTTTAAAATGAATCTTTTTGTTTAAAGATTTGAAAATGGTAATTTGTTAAACCATTTGAAGAAAGATTTTGGGTAATAAGTTATGACTTAATTGAAATCCCAATATCCATATATTTTTAAATATTGCGCTCACTATTCGGGTTAGCCGGGAAAAGACCTTTGTGTCATATAACCCATTCCAAATAGTGATACGTCGTATATGGATAGCATTTGAAGACCGGTGTTGAAGACCGGATATTTTCGAAAATGAAAGGACAACCGGTCGAATGTCTCTGCACTCAGTTGCTCCGGTATAGAGATTTATATCACTCTTTTTGTGATGGGAAGTCCGGACGTGATTTGAAAATTATCCGGATTTGCAAGGGCTTCGTGAGAAGTGCCTTCGGTTCTGTTCGATCCCGGAACAGACTTGTATGGTTACATGTCTGACATTACACTTTGAGATATAAAGCTGATTTCTTTCAAATACATTTCTGTTTGGTGGCGGAGAATTTATTCTCTTAGCTTAACACCCTTCTCTGAGACGTACGAGCTCAGAGGTTATGTAGTTGAAATTTATCAACGATATATCCCAATTTGGTAATGTGGCATGCTGAGTGTTGCTGTGTGATGATCAGTGTTTGATCATTTGTGATATGATCATTTGTTTGATCATTTATCTTTGTGATCATAGGTTGATCATTTGTTGACCCAAAGCATGGCATTTTGAAAAAGCATAGCTTTGTGGACGAGACTTCGTCGAGCCTCACAAACCCGAAATGGTCGAAACAGGAATGTTGCGGCAAGGTTTCAGGGGTAGCTCCCCTAGGGTATGACCATTCCTTCTGGAAAAGGGTAGTATCATGGTATGGAGCCCAGATACTTACTCATGTGGATACACTTATTTATTATGTGTGATGTTGGTTTCGAGGTGCCTCGGTTAAAGGTCCCAAAGGACCAGGGGTGGCATATCTCAGGTTTTGTAATATCCCTTGGGAAAAGGGGTAACCGGCCTTGTTTGGCAGAGAACGGTTTGGTTCTCGGAGCGTCCCGCCAGAGGCGTTTCTTTCGTGGAATAGGAAGTTTCTTAGCCTGACCATTTGTTGGAAATCCATCTTCCAAATACGAACTATGTACGGTATTAGTTGTATTACCTGCCATGGAATGTGGCGGTAACCTGCTATTGAACATGGTAGCTATAGTAGGCATAAGTGCGAAATGTCTATGCTGGCTAAGATTTATATTCTACTTTCGAAATGTTTTCTACACTATGCACTAATAATAATATCAAAAATGATTTGATTTTGCATAGTAAGCATCTTTGACTATCATAAGGAGAAATCTTCTCCAATTCTGCGTTTGCATTGTGTGTGTGGCGGGAGGCCTTATGGTAGTCTCATTTTTCAAAAGCATTGCGAATTGACTTTAAAATTCTATGCTATTTGTTTTTAAAGATAAACTGTTTTTGTTGCTCACACCAGTCCCATGACTGATCTGGAGTTTATTGTTTCTTTCCTAAACTCTGGATGCTCAAAATTTTTCTACACGAGCAGTCTAGAGTTGGGTTTTTCAGATAGTCAGGATTAGTAGATTTTCTGGAGCTAGTTCAGTCTTTGGATATGGACTGCACTTGCTATCTTTATGCATCGTTATTGGGAGTTCAAGCTATTTCTGGATTGGCGTTTTGGGAGATGGAGATTATCTGCTGCTGATGTTATCATTTTCTTTTCCGCTGCTATTTGTTGTATCATATCTCTGATGTATATAGATATTCATTGTATCATCATTGTATCAGATGTTGTATATCTATATTCTTTTCTTTTCCACTGTGTTGTTTACTTAATGTTGTTATAAGCTCCGGCGACTCGGATTTGAACGGTCGAATCTACGGCATTCGAGTATGATGTAAAGTATGGATGTCGATTTTCGAACGCGAAAAATCCAGAGCGTTACAGTGAATAAAATCAAAGTGAATGTGAATAGAGAAAAATTGATTGGACTGATAATCAATGAAGATAAATACGTAGGATGTACGTACATTATTCTATTCGCATAGTGATTTGATCCAGATTCGAGCATAGAATTTCGAGATAGTATTATCGATCCGAGTTGGGATTTTTCACTCTATTTGCGACAACGAACCTGGATATGGGTTTTTGATGATTCTGGAAATTCTCTATCATAGTTGTGGCTATGCAAGGAGAATGACGGTTTCTGGTCAAGGAACCAGCTCTGAGTCTGCACTAGGAAGTCGGGTGGATGATACTAGTTCGGAAGTGGAATTGTGTGATCGAGTGAGCGATCAGATTGGTATAGCGTACGGATGATATGTATACACCATACAGGTTTGAATAAAATTGATATTGAAAATTTGTGGATAAAAACTATAAATGATTTTTGAAATTGAAAGTGTATTTTGTGAAATATATGATGAAGTAAAGTGGAAATTGGATATCTCTATGATTAAAATTTACTATATGGAAGTAAGCAATATGGTGAATGACTTTACAAAAGAGTAATCATAATTTGAATATTGATTTGGACTAAACAAAGTTATATATCCTTGTTATATAAGATAAACTCCCCGTATTGAATCCATTGTCAAAAGAAAAAGGTTTTGAAAGTTTTTGGAAGTATACAAAGGAAACTTATATAAGTATAAAGTGATTTAAAGATTTCCTAAGAAAATTATATATATGTATATATATATAAAAGATTTTATGGAAATGGTTTTGAGAAAAGGTTTTGGGAACCTTTGGATTTGGAAAAGGCTTTTGATTTTTGGGGAAAATCAAATTTGAAGATTTGGAAAGCCTACTTTGGGAATTATCTATTTTGGGAATCGATTTTGTGTAAAAGCACTTATATGAAGTCATACTAGGTGTATGATTTGGAAAATACTATATGTATATATAGTATAAAGTGTTTCTAAGATTGGCTCTGAGGAAATAGGCGCTCCCTTGAAATGAACTTCTCAGGAGTACCATAGATTGGTACTGCCTTGAGCCTCTAAGGGAGAGGTTCTAAAGTTGATCCTGTGAGGAGTCCGGACAAAACTAATTCCTGAGGATTATATGTGTAGCGAAAGTCGAGGGGCTGGTGCCTATAGAGGCATTTGGGTTATGCTGTGACGATAGTGTAGCTCGATGTCACTGCGATCTACTGCATACCATAGCGAAAGTCGTGTGTGCTGCTGAGAGCCAACAGTCTACGTTTGATTTTATATCGGTAGACTGCGACACTATGGTAACATAGCGAAAGTCGTGTGAGCCGCTGAGAGCCAACAGTCTATGTTTGATTTTACATCGGTAGACTGCGACCTATGTGGGAGTAGAGAAGTTTCATTTCGACAGCGTAATCGAGAGGCCGCAGAGAGCCTGCAGTTACATGGACTTTTGCTGTGACGGCAACGTAACCCTGGAATGTAACTGCGATCTGTTGTGGGTTCCATGGTGTAATCAGTTACATGGACTTTTGCAGCGATGGCAACGTAACCCAGGATGTATCTGCGACCATGGATGGGGGTGATGATTTCCTGAGCATTCTCACCAAGATATTTCCTCTATTTTCAAAAACTGTTTTCTATATTTTCAATAAAATTATTTTTCAAAATATTTTCACTGGATGTTGGAAACGGGTCTGCCAAGCACTTATAGATTTTCAGTCGTATGCCTGATCAACGTATGACCGAATTTATGTAAGGACAATGATGGACTTGTCGAAACATCGAGTTATAAGGTATTTTTATAAAAACTATTTTAGAAATATTATATAGATTTCTAAAGTAATTTAAAAATGATCGGAAAAAAAATAATTTATCTGATTTTAAGCATTTTCAATAAATCTGGCTTCTTTCCTTTACGAGGATGAAAAGATTCAAAGGGGGGAGGGATGTGATAACCTGGATTTTCAGATATCTGTTAATTAGAAATTAACAAGATTGAATCTATTAAATACATTGATTTATTATTTGAATGTGATAATGTCTTTATAAATATATTTATATTTTAAACTTGAGTTTGAAATAAGTTTTAAATTAAAAAGGTTCATTTGTTTAAAATATTCTTTCATTTTAAAATTCTAACATAAGATAAATTTTGTTTGGAAGTTTTGAATATAGAGTTTCAGAAAAAAATGATATGATGAATCTTTTAGAAAATAAATCTTATCAATATTGAACATAAGTATAAAACAAATTTATGGTTATAAGCATAAGTATGAATATACAAACATAAGAAAACTAGGATATTAACATAAGTATAACAAAATAAATAGTAAATAAGTAAATGAAGTATTTGGTAGTTGAAGTTTCAAATAGAAACAACTATATAAAATAATTGATGGTTATGTAAACATATAAAATCAATAACATGTATAAAATAAATAACATGTATACAAGTGTACATAATAGAAAAATAAAATATATAGATAAGTATAAGCTTGTGAAACAAGCCAATGTAATAAATGCTAGCCACTTTAAATCTTTTCAGCCTCCATACTAGAAAAATATCTCTGTCTGATTTTTGTACCAAGGGAAACAAAGCCTGTACAATTTTCTTTTTTATATATCATCTTCATTCCATTTTGATTCATTAAAAATTTAGTACCGGGTAAAATAAAATAAAAATAAGGAAGCAAGCAAACCTGTAACACAGCAACTACTTCACTTTCAAATCAGCAAAACAAGAAACTGGAAAACAAGATTAGTTTGATATTGTTCAAAACCCAAAAGCCATTCTCTGTTCAAACTGGTCGCAGGTGAGTAAACATCACTTCCTATCGAACTTAATTCTGTTTTATATTGATGCATGTGATAAGGATTTTAAGTAATGTTGTAGATATGTTTGCATGAATGGGTGAATATGTTTGCATGTGTATCAGTGGATATTTCCTATGTATATGTTTATATGCATGTCAGTGTTTAGATATATAAATCCCTATTTTGATTTACAGACCCAATATTCACACAAAACTCCATTTCTCTTCTCTTAAGTACTTATAGGTTATAATGTCAAAAGGAAATGTGTTTGTATTGATGAAACCTTATTTTTAAAAATAGTCTCAAGTGAAATTATTAAGTTATTATCGGGAAAATAGTGAATTTACAGTGGATAACCAACCTTCCAGGAAATTCGATCAGTGTAGTTCAAGTTTTCATATATATAATTGAAATCTATGTTCAAAATGATGATTTTTAGGAAAAGAATCAAGATTTTTAGGATTTTAAATCTCGAGATAATGTATGTTGAACGGGATTTGGGTTTCGAGTGATTTCTGATGATCGGGCTAGTTTAAATGGTCGAGGCCACTCCTGGAGTTGGCTGAGAGGTAGGGGGTTCGGGCAAAAATGGTCATGGAATTTTATGATCATCGAGGCGTCGGCGAAGTGTTGATTTAGGGTTTAAACCTCATTGGGTTCGTCATCGTTTTTGAATTAATCACTCCGTCTAGGGTGTTTCGGGCTTTATCGCGAGAGGGGGAAAAGGTCAAGGGATGTTCGGCGAAGCTTCAGATGAAAGGTCGGAGGTTCTAGTGGCCGGTGGCGGTGGAGCGAGGAAGTTTTGGACGATCGACTAGGTTCCAGTTTTTGATAGACTTGTTCGATTTTGTATTTCTGGCTACTTCGACGATCTGGGTGTTCAAAGGGTTAGGCGGTGAGGTCGACGACTTAGCGAGGTCGGGAAGATGGTCGGAGAGGCGATGGAGATGCCGTGCACGTGCACAGTGCACGTTTGCTTATCTGCTGTTCGCTTGATTTGGGAAGAGTGGTGTAATGACCCAAGATTTTAGGAATCTATTCTGAAAAATATAAATGAATTCAAAATAATTTTTGAATTAATTTTGAAAGGGGAGTGATATAGCTTGATAGTGTATCAGTATGTGTGTACATGTGTGCACAGGAAATGCACATGAACAAAAGCTAAAATCCCTGAACTCTAAGAATAAATACATATTGATATGTATGGAAATATATATACATATATATAAAAATTAAATCCTTAAAAGCTGAATGCATAAGTAAATATGCATATATGGATGCTACTGAATATTTTTGAGTGTACATGTGCATGTGTGTGTCAATACAGTATGATGTATAAATATATATATATATATAGGTGTACTAATTATTTCAGTAAGACTTATATAAATATATATATGTGTTAATAAAATACTAGAGTTCAAATTAGTAAGATAAAATATACAGACATATTTTAGTATATAGGAAGAAAGAAAGAAAAACTAAATATATAAAAAGGAGTAGTCCTCTTGTAAATAAATAAAGAAGGTACATACCATTTACATGAGAGCTAAAAATAGGAAAAATAAGACAAACAAGGAAATGTTTGCTATAGGCAAAATTAGGAAGAGTATTTGATAAATAATAAAATCAAGTCACATTTTTGGCATGATTGTAGACAAAGGAAAAAGTATTTTCTGAAAAGCAAAAATTCTGAAAAGAATGTAACCACTTTTCTCTTCACCTAAATTAAGCCGGGAAGGGTAGAACTTTGGGCTTAAATAAAATGCAGATAACATGATTTTTCTGGTGGGCAAAAATGGCTTTAGCCAATACCCAAAACCCTAAGGAAGACCCTGTATATATACATGTATATGCAGCAGCCTCCTCTCCTTCTCAGAAAAGAACTTTGAGAAAAAAAAAGGAAACAACACCATAGAAATCATAAGGCAAGGGAAGGAAGAGAGCTTGAGGCTAAAGGCAGAAGTTCATCAATTAATTAAGGAAGCAAAGAAGAGAGCTAGGTGAGAAAACTCACTCAAAAATCTAAGGCAATAAGTCCTAATGTAGGCAGCCAGCTATAAGTAATTTTCTTAAAAATATACTTTCATATGAGAATGCTTATCTGTGATTTTAAAACTGAAAATGTTTTGATTCTCTTTGGTTGATCACTTGTTTTATTATAAGAAAGCTTTATGTGTTGTTAGTATACATATATGTTTTATAAATCCAGATCTATGATATGTTAATGTTTAGGAACATAAACAAATACCCAGAAAATAAAATGTTGAAAATAGGCAAGTAGTATTGGTTTTGGCTCAACCCAGAAAGATGTAAATAATGTTGAGCTGCAATATACTTATGTATAAGTGCTGAGGCTTGAGACAAAAAGGAATTAGGGGTGCAATAGGGTTGCCTATGTGCTGATGCTCCTGATTCAATGAATATATATATATATATATATATATATATATATGTTCATATGCATAGCAAACAAAATTTTGTGATTCAGTGAAACCAGGTCATTCTGAGTTTAACTCAAGCACAAATGTTTGCAAAAAGGAAAAACTCTCTCAAAAGCCATAAGCCAATGTTAGTTGCCTACACCCTTTTTAAAATACCAGAATGTATACATATGCATACAGAACCTTATTTATTTAGTCACCAATGGTTGTTTGCTTGCTTGTCTCTGTATGGTTTTGAATAATATGAGATGCCATGATATGGATGTTTTAGCTAGTGAAATGGATCACTGAATGGTTTAGTCATGAAAAATCAAAAGAGTTATTATTAACTTAAACCTGATTAGGAAATTTGGGGTCAAGAACACTGCAGGAATGACTTGTGTTCTTGAGTAGCACAAGTTGACACATGGCTTGTTTAAGTCCTGAGATCTTTGTGTAATGGAGTGAATTAGTTCATTACAGTGTGTCCATTGATTCATAAATATTGCAGGTGAGACCAGGATAGATAATTATACCAAGGGAATAATATTTGAGATGATGAGAAAACTAGAGTTTTTCCCAGAATTGAAATATGAGGATTGAATAAATGATTTAACTCATATTGGTTATTTTCCTGTTTGGTACGAATGATTGTTTGATTATGTCTGAATTGTATGCTTGAATGTATATGTCATATTGATATATGTAGTCTCTGGAAAGGAAAATTAAAGTGTGCACATGCACAATGACACAGAGCATGCACACAAGTATGATCTGATTCCAAAGGGCAGAACTTTATGTATATGTATTTAATTTGATTTTAACCTAATTAACTAGTTGCTTTTGTGAATTTTCTCATACCAGACATGTGTCTGACCCTAGTGTGCTAATGGCATCTGGGGTGTCTCATTTAAAAATGAGGCAGTTTCAAATGCTTTTTCAGGGATTGCAGCAACTAAGTAGGAGTAGGAGCAAGGCTTTGAGAAGAGGATTATAGCATGCTAAACTTAGTTAGATAAGAGCCAAAATGATAAAATCCGCATGTATTAATGATTTAAATTGTTACTTGTATTAAGTGTTGAATATGGGATGGATATTTTGTTAAGTATTTTATTAAGAGATTGACTTGTATCTGGAATTTATGAATCTGGTTAATATCTGATATTAAAGAAGTTAATCAAAATATTGTAAGTGGATTTAGTAAGAACACCATGTTGAAGACTGAATGATTACATTTTATAAATGTATTAGTCAATTTTGAGTCTTTATAAAGGATTTAAGTTTTGGGAAATCTGGATAGTTGATTCTCAGAAAAATTAAATGGTTTTGTCTTTCAAACATGGTAAGTGTATACAAAAGATAATAGGCATAGGTTGAATGTTTTTATGACTGCAAGGTTCCCATAATCTAACTTGTTTCATACAAATGTTTCATGTCTTATTTTTAAATAAAGGAAGGATCTGTAATAAGGGAATTGAAAGCCAGATCCAAATAGTTGCAGTTATATATGCACATAAACATGTTTTGTGCAAATATTAATACACCCTTTTCCTTTGTATCTGTAATAGGAATCTGAATTTTTATTCAGATTTTAACCAAATGCATTTTAAATTCCAGACAGATTTTATAAGAAGAAAATCAAACATGAATGAAATTTTTATTGCATATAACACTGTACTATGTGTGGATTGATTAAATTCAATCAATCCAATCTCCTCTTGTTTTCCAGAACTCTGATTTAAACAAGAGAGGCATATACATCCTCACATGTATGTGCTTATCTTTGTGAAAGTACTGATATATTTATATTGGTTAATTGTTTTGATCCTGGATGTATTTTGGTTTATTGGAAAAAGAAAATGACCCTGGAAAATATAATTGTAATAAATGATCAATCTATATATCATCTCTGATAGTTCTAAGGAAGTTTAAATCGAACTTAAAAGTGTAAATGAATGTAGGTGGACATCCAGACACATATAAATTGAATGTGCATATGCATGTACATAGAAATCGAATTTAGACGACAGTCTAAATAATTTAGACGTCTAAGGTTAAACTTAGACGACAATCTAAATAATTTAGACGTCTAAGGTTAAATATAGACGTCTGTCACAAAATAATTAGATGTCTGAATTCAGTTCAAAATGTCTTTTTCTCTCTGTTTCAATTTTTGATCTATGAGCCGTCTGTCATAATTAGATAGACGTCTGTAATTAAGTTTAGACGCCTGTCATAAGAATTTAGACGTCTGAACTGCTGATTTTGCCTAATTTGCCTATTTAGAAAAGAAATAAGTGGCTATGTCAATAGCTTGTATGGCATTTTGATTTCTACGTGATTTAAATTCCCTTTGATGGAAAAAAAAATCCTTATGAAATTAGGGTAGAAATAGGAGGGTCATTTCAGTTGGTATCAGAGCTATGTTATTCAACATAGTAGAAGTAAAGATCAAGTTCTTAGATAGAAATAAAATTTAAAGGAACTAAATATATATATCAATGTTTTCAGTGTGAAAAAAAACCACTGAAATAATAAAATTACCAATCAAACTAACCAACTATGTAAATTATTATTAGCAAACTATGGTAGGGAGACCACCAAATCAGGGAGCAGGATCTTCCCATGCACCCCCAATGGTCAATCTGCAAGACTTGGTGAGAGCATTTAGGGATGGGGCAGGACAAAGGCAAGAAAATCCCTATGAAGAACTCTCAAAATTACTTAAGACATATACTCATTTAGGAGGCAAAAGCTTTGAAGGGACAGAGAGTATCATGGAAATTCAAACATGGTTGAGAACATTGGAAAGAATTTTCAATGACATGCAACTTGATGATCAAAGAAAGAGGCAAGTGGCTTCAAGACAGCTAAAAGGAGTAGCTTTAGGCTGGTGGGAAGTTATTATTGCAGGAAGAAATGAGAATGAAATCACTTGGAATCAATTCAAAGAGATGTTGGAAGCAAGGTTTGTACCAGCATCAGCAAAGACTACCTTGCTAGAAGAATTTATTAGACTTAGACAAGGAACCATGACTGTCACAGAATACACTCAAAAGTTTGAAGGGCTTTCCACATATGGAGCAATGCTTGTGGCAGATGAGGCATCCAAAAATGATAGGTACATAAAAGGGTTGAACCCAGGACTTAGCAGAGCCATGTTACCCTATGCAGACAGGACTTTTGACCATGTGATAGACTTAGCTTTGAGGTTGGAACAGCATGACAAGGAAAGGGAGAAGTTCAGAAATTTTAAGAGCAATAATACCAAGAAGAGTAAGGGGAGGTATCACCCTTATGATAAGAAGAAGGAAGAGGCCAGTAACAAAGGCACTGGAGATGTCAAAGCTAAGGAAACCAAGAAGAAAATTGTGTGCCATCAATGTGGAAAAGAAGGACATATCAAACCAAGATGTCCAGAATTGAAAGGAGGAGCTTTCAAGTGCTATCTATGTGGGAAAGAGGGGCATATGAAGATGAATTGTCCTGAGTACAAACAGCAAGGAAAATTGGCAAATTTGGAAGGAAAAGGCAAAGCCACAGTGGAGAGTAACACTGAAAACCATAGCCAAGTGGAAGGTACATTACTTATTTGTACCATGCCCATAGCAGTAGTATATGATACTGGGGCAACTCACTCTTTAATTTCTTATGAACTAGTTAAAATGCTAAAACTGAATTGCATATTGGTTGAAACCCCATTGCATATACAAAGTCCACTGGGGAGTTCTAGTGTTTTAAATATGATTTGTGTGGATGTGGAATTAAACATAGGAGGAAATGTTTTTATTTCCAATTTATATGTTTTGAATTACCCAAATATAGGTGTTATTTTGGGGGTAGACTGGTTAAGGCAATTTAAAACCATAATTAATTTAGACTCATCCACCATATCATTGCAAAATTTTAGAGGTCAGAGAATCACAGTTTTATGTGAAGTAGCTAAGGAAGGAAAACTATATCACTTAGTTGACTCAGAAAAAAATTCTATTGAACTAACCATTGAAGAAATTCCCATAGTCAATGAATATTTGGATGTGTTTGGTGAGGTCAAGGGTGTTCCACACCATAGACCAGTAGAGTTCCAGATCAATCTAGTTCCAGGAGCAAGCCCAGTGATTAAAAAGCCAACTAGAATGGGGCCAAATGAACTAAAGGAATTAAAGAAACAGTTAGAAGAACTGGAAGAAAAGGGTTTTATAAGACCAAGTAATTCTTGCTGGGGAGCACCAGTGGTATTTGTTAAGAAACAAGATGGCTCCTTAAGACTCTGTATAGATTATAGAGAATTAAACAAGGTAACTATTAAAAATAAATACCCATTGCCAAGAATAGATGATCTTTTTGATCAATTAGCAGGGGCAAAAGTATTTTCTAGACTAGACTTAGCATCTGGTTTTCATCAAATGAAGGTGGAAGAATCAAGCATCAAGTACACTGCCTTTAACACTAGGTATGGGTTGTATGAATTTTTGGTTATGCCATTTGGTTTGACCAATGCACCATCATACTTTGTAGATTTAATGAACAGAACCTTTAGAGATTATTTAGACAAGTTTGTGCTTATTTTTATTGATGACATTTTGATTTATTCCAAAACAGTGGAAGAGCATAAGCATCATTTGCACCTGGTTTTGTCTAGGTTAAGGGGAAAAAGATTTAAAGGCAAAATTTTCAAAATGTGTATTTTGGAAAGAGGAAGTACATTTCCTTGGCCATGTTATATCTGCTCAAGGAATTTCTGTGAACCCCAATAAAGTAGTGGCTATTCAAGCATGGAAGAGGCCAAGCACTGTGAGTGAAGTAAGGTCATTTATGGGGATGGCAGGGTATTATAGGAGGTTTATAAAAGATTTTTCAAAAATCTCTACACCACTCACTAACCTAACCAGGAAGAACCAAGCTTTTGTTTGGTCAGAAAAATGTGAGAAGTCTTTTGAACAGTTTAAGGAGGCATTGGTGAATGCTCCAATTTTAAAGGTACCATATGGAAATGAAGAACTAGTGGTATACACTGATGCTAGTGGATTTGGTTTGGGTGCAGTGTTGATGCAACGAGGCCAAGTCATTGCATATGCATCCAGACAACTTAAACCCCATGAAGTAAGGTATGCCACACATGATCTCGAATTAGCAGTTGTGATCTATGCTTTAAAACTTTGGAGGCATTATTTGTTAGGCACAAAGTTTGAACTGTACACTGACCACAAGTCTCTGAAATATTTATTTTCACAAAAAGATTTGAACATGAGGCAACATAGATGGGTGGAGTTCTTAGCTGCCTATGACTTTGACATACTCTATACACCAGGCAAAGCAAACAAAGTTGCAGATGCTCTAAGTAGATAGCATGCTAAATTGGCTATGATGATGATAGAAGAATTTAAAGATTTGTCTTTGCTAACTGAGTTAGAAATTGGGGAGAATGGTTGTGTGCACATGGATGAGCAGATGCATGGTGCACAAGAATATAAAGGGAAGTTAAGCTTAATGACACTCCAACCAGATTTAATTCTGAAGGTAGGAAAGATGCAAGAACAAGATGCCAACTTGTTAGAGAAGAAAGTGCTCCTCTCAAGAGGGGAGGAAGTGATGAATCACCATATTGATAAAAATGGTTATATGAGATACCAAAATAGGATGTGTGTACCAGAGGACACAGAATTGAAGAAAGAGATATTGAATGAATATCACAGAAGTAAATACTCCATACACCCAGGCAACACAAAAATGTACCAAAATTTGAAAAGAGACTTCTGGTGGAAGGGGATGAAATCTGATGTAGCTAAATACATTGCCAAATGTATGACTTGCCAACAAGTCAAGGCTGAAACCCAAAGGCCATCAGGGTTGATGCAGTCTCTTAGTGTACCACAGTGGAAGTGGGAAGACATATCTATGGACTTCATAGATGGACTGCCTAGATCTAAGAGAGGTAATACAAGTATATGGGTGATAGTTGATAGGCTAACCAAGGTAGCACACTTCATCCCAGTCAAGTCAGAAAGAACAGCACCAAAATTAGCTCAAATTTTTATAAAGGAAGTGGTAAAGTTACATGGCATTCCCAAAACCATTGTGAGTGATAGGGATACCATCTTCACTTCAAAATTCTGGAGAAGCTTTCAAGAAGCAATGGGAAGTGAACTATGTTTAAGTACTGCCTACCATCCTCAATCAGATGGGCAGACTGAGGTAGTAAACAAAGTTTTGGAGGACATGTTGAGGGCATGTATACTGGATTTTGGAGGCAACTGGGAAGATTATCTTCATCTAGTTGAATTTACATACAACAACAGCTACCAAAGTACCATAGGAATGACTCCATTTGAAGCCTTATATGGTAAACCATGTTTGTCACCTGTTTGTTGGGTAGAAGCAGGAGAAAGGTCTATTTTAGGACCTGAGTACATACAAGAAACTAAGGAGAAAATTGAGTTGATAAGAAGAAGAATGGCAGCAGCTCAAGATAGGCAAAAGAAATTTGCAGACATGAGAAGAAGGCGGGTAGAATATGAAGTGGGAAATTTTGTTTTCATCAAAATCTCACCTATGAAAAATGTGCTGAGGTTTGGAAAACAAGGCAAATTAACCCCAAGATATATTGGACCATACAAAATTCTGGAGAGAATTGGTCCCTTGGCATATAAGTTGGAATTACCAGAAAACATGCAAGGTATACATGATGTTTTTCATGTATCACAATTGAGAAGGTGGGTCCATGACAAGGCAGAAATTCTTGAGACCCCAACCCAAGTGCAGATAAATCCTAATTTGATTTATGAAAAGGATCCAGTGGGAATTTTGGCAAAAGATGTGAAGAAGTTGAGAAATAAATCTCTGAAACTTGTGAAGGTACAGTGGAGTCTTGATCCTAGTGATTGCACATGGGAATTAGAAGATAAAGTTAGGATAAATTATCCTAAGCTATTTTCAGATTAAAGGTAATTCTGATTTTTGATTGTTTTCTTTTGTTAGATGCATATGTTTTTAGTTACCATAGAACTAAAAATTTATTTGGTTGAGAATGTATTTGTTCTCTAAATTAAGTTTAAAATTTATTTTAAGCTTAGGAAAATTGTGGGACACAATTTCTAAAAGGAGGGATGTATGTAATGACCCAAGATTTTAGGAATCTATTCTGAAAAATATAAATGAATTCAAAATAATTTTTGAATTAATTTTGAAAGGGGAGTGATATAGCTTGATAGTGTATCAGTATGTGTGTACATGTGTGCACAGGAAATGCACATGAACAAGAGCTAAAATCCCTGAACTCTAAGAATAAATACATATTGATATGTATGGAAATATATATATATATATATAAATTAAATCCTTAAAAGCTGAATGCATAAGTAAATATGCATATATGGATGCTACTGAATATTTTTGAGTGTACATGTGCATGTGTGTGTCAATACAGTATGATGTATAAATATATATATATATATAGGTGTACTAATTATTTCAGTAAGACTTATATAAATATATATATGTGTTAATAAAATACTAGAGTTCAAATTAGTAAGATAAAATATACAGACATATTTTAGTATATAGGAAGAAAGAAAGAAAAACTGAATATATAAAAAGGAGTAGTCCTCTTGTAAATAAATAAAGAAGGTACATACCATTTACATGAGAGCTAAAAATAGGAAAAATAAGACAAACAAGGAAATGTTTGCTATAGGCAAAATTAGGAAGAGTATTTGATAAATAATAAAATCAAGTCACATTTTTGGCATGATTGTAGACAAAGGAAAAAGTATTTTCTGAAAAGCAAAAATTCTGAAAAGAATGTAACCACTTTTCTCTTCACCTAAATTAAGCCGGGAAGGGTAGAACTTTGGGTTTAAATAAAATGCAGATAGCATGATTTTTCTGGTGGGCAAAAATGGCTTTAGCCAATACCCAAAACCCTAAGGAAGACCCTGTATATATACATGTATATGCAGCAGCCTCCTCTCCTTCTCAGAAAAGAACTTTGAGAAAAAAAAAAGGAAACACCATAGAAATCATAAGGTAAGGGAAGGAAGAGAGCTTGAGGCTAAAGGCAGAAGTTCATCAATTAATTAAGGAAGCAAAGAAGAGAGCTAGGTGAGAAAACTCACTCAAAAATCTAAGGCAATAAGTCCTAATGTAGGCAGCCAGCTATAAGTAATTTTCTTAAAAATATACTTTCATATGAGAATGCTTATCTGTGATTTTAAAACTGAAAATGTTTTGATTCTCTTTGGTTGATCACTTGTTTTATTATAAGAAAGCTTTATGTGTTGTTAGTATACATATATGTTTTATAAATCCAGATCTATGATATGTTAATGTTTAGGAACATAAACAAATACCCAGAAAATAAAATGTTGAAAATAGGCAAGTAGTATTGGTTTTGGCTCAACCCAGAAAGATGTAAATAATGTTGAGCTGCAATATACTTATGTATAAGTGCTGAGGCTTGAGACAAAAAGGAATTAGGGGTGCAATAGGGTTGCCTATGTGCTGATGCTCCTGATTCAATGAATATATATATATATATATATATATATATATATGTTCATATGCATAGCAAACAAAATTTTGTGATTCAGTGAAACCAGGTCATTCTGAGTTTAACTCAAGCACAAATGTTTGCAAAAAGGAAAAACTCTCTCAAAAGCCATAAGCCAATGTTAGTTGCCTACACCCTTTTTAAAATACCAGAATGTATACATATGCATACAGAACCTTATTTATTTAGTCACCAATGGTTGTTTGCTTGCTTGTCTCTGTATGGTTTTGAATAATATGAGATGCCATGATATGGATGTTTTAGCTAGTGAAATGGATCACTGAATGGTTTAGTCATGAAAAATCAAAAGAGTTATTATTAACTTAAACCTGATTAGGAAATTTGGGGTCAAGAACACTGCAGGAATGACTTGTGTTCTTGAGTAGCACAAGTTGACACATGGCTTGTTTAAGTCCTGAGATCTTTGTGTAATGGAGTGAATTAGTTCATTACAGTGTGTCCATTGATTCATAAATATTGCAGGTGAGACCAGGATAGATAATTATACCAAGGGAATAATATTTGAGATGATGAGAAAACTAGAGTTTTTCCCAGAATTGAAATATGAGGATTGAATAAATGATTTAACTCATATTGGTTATTTTCCTGTTTGGTACGAATGATTGTTTGATTATGTCTGAATTGTATGCTTGAATGTATATGTCATATTGATATATGTAGTCTCTGGAAAGGAAAATTAAAGTGTGCACATGCACAATGACACAGAGCATGCACACAAGTATGATCTGATTCCAAAGGGCAGAACTTTATGTATATGTATTTAATTTGATTTTAACCTAATTAACTAGTTGCTTTTGTGAATTTTCTCATACCAGACATGTGTCTGACCCTAGTGTGCTAATGGCATCTGGGGTGTCTCATTTAAAAATGAGGCAGTTTCAAATGCTTTTTCAGGGATTGCAGCAACTAAGTAGGAGTAGGAGCAAGGCTTTGAGAAGAGGATTATAGCATGCTAAACTTAGTTAGATAAGAGCCAAAATGATAAAATCCGCATGTATTAATGATTTAAATTGTTACTTGTATTAAGTGTTGAATATGGGATGGATATTTTGTTAAGTATTTTATTAAGAGATTGACTTGTATCTGGAATTTATGAATCTGGTTAATATCTGATATTAAAGAAGTTAATCAAAATATTGTAAGTGGATTTAGTAAGAACACCATGTTGAAGACTGAATGATTACATTTTATAAATGTATTAGTCAATTTTGAGTCTTTATAAAGGATTTAAGTTTTGGGAAATCTGGATAGTTGATTCTCAGAAAAATTAAATGGTTTTGTCTTTCAAACATGGTAAGTATATACAAAAGATAATAGGCATAGGTGGAATGTTTTTATGACTGCAAGGTTCCCATAATCTAACTTGTTTCATACAAATGTTTCATGTCTTATTTTTAAATAAAGGAAGGATCTGTAATAAGGGAATTGAAAGCCAGATCCAAATAGTTGCAGTTATATATGCACATAAACATGTTTTGTGCAAATATTAATACACCCTTTTCCTTTGTATCTGTAATAGGAATCTGAATTTTTATTCAGATTTTAACCAAATGCATTTTAAATTCCAGACAGATTTTATAAGAAGAAAATCAAACATGAATGAAATTTTTATTGCATATAACACTGTACTATGTGTGGATTGATTAAATTCAATCAATCCAATCTCCTCTTGTTTTCCAGAACTCTGATTTAAACAAGAGAGGCATATACATCCTCACATGTATGTGCTTATCTTTGTGAAAGTACTGATATATTTATATTGGTTAATTGTTTTGATCCTGGATGTATTTTGGTTTATTGGAAAAAGAAAATGACCCTGGAAAATATAATTGTAATAAATGATCAATCTATATATCATCTCTGATAGTTCTAAGGAAGTTTAAATCGAACTTAAAAGTGTAAATGAATGTAGGTGGACATCCAGACACATATAAATTGAATGTGCATATGCATGTACATAGAAATCGAATTTAGATGACAGTCTAAATAATTTAGACGTCTAAGGTTAAATATAGACGTCTGTCACAAAATAATTAGATGTCTGAATTCAGTTCAAAATGTCCTTTTCTCTCTGTTTCAATTTTTGATCTATGAGCCGTCTGTCATAATTAGATAGACGTCTGTAATTAAGTTTAGACGCCTGTCATAAGAATTTAGACGTCTGAACTGCTGATTTTGCCTAATTTGCCTATTTAGAAAAGAAATAAGTGGCTATGTCAATAGCTTGTATGGCATTTTGATTTCTACGTGATTTAAATTCCCTTTGATGGAAAAAAAAAATCCTTATGAAATTAGGGTAGAAATAGGAGGGTCATTTCAAGTGGTTCGCTCGAGTTGTTCGTGTGGGTTACTCGGGGGAAATTGTAGTTGACACGGATCTGGTCGATGAGCATTTGATCGGGAAAATTGCGGGTTAGCTCGAGTATTTTGTAGGGTTGACATCGGGTTGGTCTGTGTTGATTGTGAGCTGTATGATTGTTGAAAGAAGTTAAACTAAGTCAGAGTTTTTGAAAGAAAAGGAAGCGGAAGAAATGTTGTGATGCAGGGAAGCATGGGGTTTAACTCGAGTTTTTGTGAAGAGATACTCGGGTTGCTCTGGGTTATAAATTAAATGTTTGGAGAGTCAAGATAAGTTAATTAACTTAGACTATTGTAAGTGATAAATTGATTAGTTAATTTTTTTATTTAAGTTAAGAAAGTATTTTAGTTGATTTAAAAGCTAAAAGAATTAGATAATTAAATGGTTTAAATCAAAGATTAAATGTTTTAAATTTTACCTAAACTTAAAGTTTTCAAGTTATTTTGATTCCAAGGTTATTAGGAAAGATTTTGGACTAATAATTAAAGAATTGAACTAAGATAAATGATTTATCATTTAAATTTATTGATAATTAAGGAATTTATTAATTAATAATTAAGAGTTAATTATTGGTTAATAAATTAGAAATTGAAGAGTGATTATTATTAGCAAAGGAATAATTAATTGGTGTGACTAATTATTGATTAAGGTTAATTAATCAATGGTATAATTACTTGATGAAAGTAATTAAAGGTTAATTATTTAGGAGGAGTAATTAAGAATAAATTACTTAGTGAAATTAATCAAAGAATTGATTAATTGAAGAAATTAATGAAGGGTTAGTTAATCAATGAGTATAATTAATTAAAGGATTATTAATATGAGTAATTAATTATGGATAAAGGTGATTAATGTGAAGATTGATTAACTTGTGTTATTAATTAAGGCTAATTACTTAATGTAATTAAAGAGGATAATTAAGGGATTATAGATAAATGGTTGTAATTAATTAATGATAAGTAAGCATGATTAACAATAATTGAGGAATTTGATTTAATTTATTTTAAATTAATCAACGATGAAAAGACAAATTAATATTGCGTATGGATGATTGAATGATATTATATGCCTTAGATTAGTTGGTATCCCTGATATGTGATTTGTGATGTTATGGGATATGATATGGTTGGTTTAAACTATGAAATGTGGTTATCTTTCGATAATGAATTACTGTGAAAGATGACACCATATTTTAAAATTTGAATTGTATTTCATTTGGATAACTTGGGTTAGGATAATTTTGGATTCGAAAAGACTGGTTCTTTATAGATCGATATGTGAAATCAATAGGTTGGTATGGAATGATTTAAGTGAATTGGATCTTTTAATTTAAGTTTTTGGTACTTAGAGATTATGGGTGGAATAATAAATTGTGAGATCGTAATTCGACACGAGTTACCCCGGGTTTGATGTAAGTTTTTTTTTGCTGTTGTATTCCATGTTAGATGGGTTTACTCACGCTGGTTTCCAGCCTGACCCAGGTGTTACTTTGATGTAATGCTCGGGTCAGACCGAGTATTACAGATTTTCAGGTAAGGACGTTCTAGAGCTCAGGAGACGAGCTGGATGTCAAGATCGTATGGAGAGTATTCCGCTGTGTTATATTGTTATTTATCTGAGACGGTTCATTTTACCTGAACAGTGATTATGAAATGTTGTAACTCTGATGTATAAAAATGTAATTGACAGATAAAGTATTCTTTGTAAACTGATTATTATTTGATATTATATTTGATCCGCTGTGAAGTGTGAGAATCTCTGCTATGTTTTTGTTTCTTCTTCTATCTATTTCTTCTTTTTCCTAACTATCTGGAATTTTCGGGATCGAAAATTCCGGGTCGTTACACGAACCTTCTAGCCACTCCTTCTCCTAGAACCCCAAAGTATGGTGGAGCTCGATCCACCAGGGGTGATGAGTTCACCTCTTCCTCGACCATCACCCAAAACTAGGGTTAAAAACAAAATCCACCTTCTGACATCGCCAAAGTGTTTTATAAATTGAATTCATATTTTTCCCAAGATCTACCTCCTTCCAGCTATCTTCGATCTCAACCGCAACCCACCATTCGACGTCAATCGCCAGAGATTTGCAAAAATGTAGATTTTGTTCAACATTCAATTTCTCACAAATTATTAAACAAAATTTATGAAATGATTTTATAAATTCATCATTTCCCAAGTTAAAATAGTTTATGTGATCAAATTTTGAAACTAAAACATTTGATTCCTGGCTAAACTTAAATCCTCACTGTATATTTATCATTTTCCAAATAAATGTTAAATTTAAATACTTGAATTTTGCTTTTTTTATGATGTTATACATATACAAGTATATTTCACTCAAGAGTAAAAGCTTTGAAAGGTTTGGATGGGATGATTTTTAATTTTCTATCAGGTTTTAAAAACCTGTTGTTAGACAGAGATAGCTCTGTATGTAAACACAAACACACATCTAATCATTTCAACACACACACACACACACACATATATATATATATATAGACATATAAGCCAAAAAATACATTCACATCCATCAACATTATCATCACAGGAATAAAATTCAAAAGAAATTGGTTTAAAATTTTAAGGTTTTCTCACATTTTGGATGGGAAGAACAGAGAGTTTCCTGACAATTTTCAAAAGCAAGATGAAGCCTGGGAACGAAACATGAACAGAGCACATATACACAGCATGCACACTGTAAATAATCATATCGGATTTCACTTATATATACATGATGTACATATTCATTTCAACCATATTAGCATGCAACCAAATTATATTTTAAATTTTAAAAGCTACTCACAGGCAACAAAGTATTTAAAGATGGAAAATTTGCTCATCTGTCCTTGTTTGAAACAGAGAACAGAGACTGTTGATTTTCTGAAATTTACTTTTACTTTGAAGCAGGACTTCAAGTTGCATTTGATCTGAACTGTCTTGGCTTAGAATTCAAACTTTTTTTTATTATCATTCCCTCAGGTAAAAATACTGGAGTTAGTTATGTTTTTTTATTTTTTATTTGCTTCAGATTTCAAATTTTAATTATGGTTTTGATTAAATTACCTGAGTTAGATTATTCCAGACCGAACTTTGTTTGCTAGACCCTGATCCTTGTTGCCCCAGTTTTCATTGCTTGAATTTGCTTAGCCCCAGCTTGAAATAGTTTTAAACTGAAGCTTGATTTGTTTTTTAAACATTGTTGTTTGTTTTCAGATTGAAAAACCCTCTTGCTTTTCCAGGTTTTGATTTCTGGAAACTGAAGCATGTTTTCAGTTTGAAGTTGCTTTAGATTGTAGTTTGATTGCTTTCAGATTTTTAGTTTTAGTTAAGAGCAGAGGAGATAAAAAAATGAAAGGAAGAGAAATGAGAAGTTTGTAAATAGCATGGTTTTTGATTTTGAACTAAATTGCTTTTGATATTGAGATTTGTGAGACTAAATCTTTTTTTTCAGATTTTGCTGAGATATCATATTATGGCATATGGGAAGATGGAAAGCTTCTTTGAAATTTTAAACTTGATTATTTTATTTAGGTAATTATGTCATTTGTATATACATATACAATGTGAGATCTTAGAGCATGTTGTATTTATTTGTATATACATATATACAATATATATTTTTTGTTTTACCCCCTTGTTTTATTAATTTGTTAATATGAACACAATTTGTATTATTTATATTTCATATCTTTACATTTGTAACATTTCTACATTTTAAATTTGTGAATATACAAACTATTTTTATTTCAAAAGAAGATGTATTTTAAACCTTTTTATCAAATCTAATAAATGAGTATATAGTATGTATAAAAAAATGGAATTAAATTCTTTAAATAGCCTTTGTAAATTTTCTATTTATATCAATTTTATAATATTACTTTTAAACCAATATTATTTTAATCTTAGTTTATTATATTCTTTGAATTAAAACTAGTACACCTTTTAATAAGTAATTGTCTATATATATATATATTATTTTAAACTTTTATTTCTTATATTATATACATTTTGTTTTATTACTTCTACTTATATTAATTTAAAGAAAGAAATGAATTTAAATTAATTATGATTTTAGTAAATAAACACCTATATAATAGTTTTTAGTTTTGAACAATTGTGTTTGAAATTCATTTATATCTAATCCAAAATATATCCTTCAAAATGAATATTGTAAATTCAAAACAAATTGTGACGCCCCACCTCAATACCCACGCTAGCCAAGGACACTACGATGTAGTGCTGTCAACTAGCACGGAGAATAAGGCTGTTGAGGAGCGACCATCCATGTAATTGATTATCACACGGTGGCTATAAAATAATCTTCGGAAACAAACATAGAATTAAACATAACACATAGCAGTCACAGACATCCATATCACAAAGGCGGAAGAAGATATGAATATATAACTAACACATGAAAGTGTACATCAGAGTAGTGGTCAAAAAGTTCCACAATAATACAAAAGAATAGCAACACGTGCTATACCAAAAGAATACAACTATGAGTCCATATCTCAGGTGTATACAACAAAAAAGTGCTAAACTAAATAGTCAGCCAAAAGTCAGAGTAGCAAATCCCGGAAGGAAGTCAAGCAGAAGCACCTGTAACATCTCGGTCTGACCCGAGTATTATTTAAGAAAATAATAAACGGATCAGTCTAACTATAAATATCAGATGACATGATATATAATAAAAGACATGGCATAAACATAGAATATCCATACTGACATACTTCTATAAGTATGAAAATGATGATCAACAGGAGATCAACCGATGAGAAATGATCGATATCACGAGAATCTTCTCAAAGATCCAAAGAGGGCATCATACCCTAAACTTGTACTCATAACAAGTCAATGACATATAAATCCAGAAATCAAACAGGAAATCCAGAAATCATAAAAAAGAGAAAGAGGCCTATCACATGATGGTCCGAAGACCATGGGGAGCTACCCCATATGTGTGAGTCGGAATCACACTGATTGAGGCCTAGGCTAACCAAAAAGCAAAAAGGTATGTGTGAATGGAATCACACAAGTGGTGTCTAGCCTAACCTCGCAAACAAAGAAGATATGTGTGAGTCGGAATCACACTACTGCGGCCTAGACTAACCTTGCGGACAAAGAGATGTGTGTGAGTCGGAATCACACTACTGCGGTCTAGTCTTACCTTGCAAACAAAGAGACATCGCACAATTGCTAGTCTAAATCATAAAAATGATCATCATGATCAGCGAGAAGTGTCAATCACACCAAGCTAGTAAATATATGAGTTTAGCTTCATGTCCCATAACCACTTGCTTAACTTAAATATTTACGAACAAGCTGTAAATCTTCACTAGGAAATTTTCACGAAAAGGGTTCAATCGAACAAGTCCAAGAGCTAACCGACGAAGTGAACGCAAGCGTTTCATACCACTCGTTTTACTAAGTCGTTTAAGTCGATTTCTCATTCGAGTGAAGTAAAGGCTTGTATATACTAGTAGATTGAAAATCGGTTTGAGAAAACGAACTTTTGATATTTAAAATAGTGTTGAAATCGCTTTGATGAAAGAGTTTTGATATTTACTATTAGTATTGAAACCTTCATATATCTTTAAAGTGACAAGTCATAAAACGATTGTAGAACAAATCAATTCACGTTCGAAGACGTGAGTAAAGTCCAAAGAAGTCAATCCCAAAACCATCAAAGTAGAAATTCTGATAAATGTTTTTCAGAAGAGATTGCCTACGCAGAGTAATACGGGGTTCGACCTAAGGAGAAGTAGGTCATACGACCTAAGGGAAGACTGCCGTGCAACCTAGCTGAAGAACAGGTAAAATGACCAAGTGCTAACTCGCGAGCGACCTAAGGTCTGCGACCTAAATGCGAGCGACCTATCGAAGTGCGCGACCTAACAGTGAGGCGCGACCTAAGGTGATTCGCGACCTAAGGGTACGCGACCTAACATGGTTCGCGACCTAAGACTCGCGACTTAAAGTTTGCCTGGGGAATTATAGGTCGGCAACGACCTACGACTTAACAAAAGTCGAGCGACTTAAGAGGCATGGGAACCAGCGACCTAAAACTGGCGACCTAAGGATACGCGACCTAAAGGCTTGCGACCTAAAGGCACGCGACTTAGAGGTGAACGACCTAACGAGGTCCAGGGGAAGCGACCTAAAATGCTTCGACCTAAAGGTGCACGACCTAAGGTCAACACGACCTAACGACCTAAGGACGAGCGACCTAACTCCGAGCGAGCTAAAAATGGCCAGAACGACCTAAGTGCTAACTCGCGAACGACCTAAGTCCTTAACTCGTGAGCGACCTAACACTTAACTCGTGAGCGACCTAACTTTGCCTGGGGATTATAGGTCGGCAACGACCTAAGACTTAAGGTTTAACTCGCGAACGACTTAGCATTTTGCCTGGGGATTATAGGTCGGCAACGACCTAAGAAGTTAACTCGTGGACGACCTAGGGATGGCCAGAAACGACTTAAGCCCAGAAAAATCACCAAAACGTTGAAAATTGCAGTTTTTCGCCAATCCAATCCAAACCAAATGCAAATGTTGATGCAAATGCAATAGGGGATCATTCCCAACAGTCCAAGATAGATATAGGCAAGATGTGAGATCAAAAATCTCACCTTTTCACGGAATTTGATGAAGATGGAGATTTGAGAGCAAAGCAAGAACACCAACAAGCTTGAATCAATGGTCTTCACGTGAATTTGATGTTGAATCCCGGATTTGCAATGGAATTGGAGTTTGGAGTTTTAATTTCCACTTCCCACCACCATTTTTGATGAAGCTTGAATGTTAAAACAAAGGGTGAATGAAGTGAGGAAGTGGGTTGGGCTGAACTAAGGAAGTGCAGTCCAAACCAAAGTCTCAAGCGGGAAAAGTGACGAAAATTTCACTATCTCCAAACATATCGAAGTTTACACTCAAAAAGATCGCAAACGTCATTTTGAACTCAATGGGGGTGGTCTCGAGTCCTAATTTGACCGTATGCAAAAAGTAGCTTTTCGGACTAACATCCGACTAACGATAAAATATTTAAATAAAATATTTAAAGATAGAATCGATAGATATGCGGGTTGTTACACAAATTTTCCCACTAGTATTAAATTTGTAGAGTTTCTAAATCCAATATATTTCAAAATATTTATTTTTAATTTTCCAATTAGAGATTCTATTTTAAAATCATATTTATATTCATTTACATAAATAAACAAACAAATATCTATTTAAATTCTGGAAAATACCAAATTAATTCACAATCTAATTTCTAAAGTTAAATAAATTTCCAATTTAAATTTGATTTAAAAACGAGAATGTTACAACCATCATAATAACTCCCTTTAAAACTAATAACCCCCCCTTAATCTAAGTCTAACTACTATAACCACTCTATTTTATATTTCTCCCCTTTTGTCATCAACAAAAACTAATCCTAAATATATATAAAACTCCCCGTTAAACTAATACTAGAACAAAGTATAGTAAATGGAATGTGAAAGACGTTAACGTAATTATATTATAATTATTCAATACATAAATATGTATAAGGATATCTCAGACAATCCAATCAATACACATATCAAATCCAATCATATCAAATAAGTCAAACACATCAATCATGTCAAATAAGTCAATCAAAACATACCAAACAAATCAAAAACTAATAATCCTATACTATACGATAATAATACAAACTCTTTCTAAATAAAATATACTTGTTATGTGTACATGTATGCAATATGTAGTTTGTAATGTAGTATGAAATGTATGAAAGGTGCAATGAAATGTGATATGTAATAGGATACACGATGATATTTAATATGAAATAAAATGATATTGAAGTAAAAATATGCAGAATGATATGATGATATATAGATTATGGTAAGAAATATTCAAATTATGGGATAAACATGAGTTTAGTAATAAAGACATAACAAATATGAAAGTTTAAACCCAATATATACTATGATTCATATATTGTTATACAATCCATTCAAACCAAATCACTTCTAATCAAAGCAAATTAAATCAAATCATATAATTCAAAAACAAGTAATTCAAACCATAAAAAGATCAAATATTTCTAGGAACTTGAACCCATCCTTCTTCTCCAAAGATAGGATCCTTTTTAATATCTTCCCAATCTTCATTGTCTTGAATCAAAGTTCATACAGGATTTGCATCGAGATCATCTTTGTTTACGGTAGAAATTATCCAACGGAGGGCATCGAAATGCTTCTCTTGTTTTTTTATCATCTCTATTTGACTTAGTTCGAAGCGTCTTTGACTACGGAGAATAAAAGTAAGTATATTCTTGAATGAATTGAGAGTTTCTTCAAGACTATCACTTAGAGTTCGAGAAGAGGAAGCCATTTTTGATAAGTAGTGAAGAGATGCATATAAAGATAAGTAGAAATGAAAAGATTACAAATTTCTAGAAGAAATAGGTGTTTAAATAGGCAGAAATTCATTCAAAATGAATAGAAACAAGTTAGTTATTATAATTTCAAAAATTAAAAAATAACCAAATCAGATGGTTATAAGTCGACATAGAGGGTAGGGGTATGTCGACATGGGTATGTTGATCTATGTGTCTTATTTATTTTGTGAATAAGTATGTATTTATATAAACTTATATATTGTACTATCATTTAGTCCAGAGACACGATAATGTAGAAAAACATAAGATAGTTGATTTTTATAAATATATAAGGTGATACATAAGATACTATAGAATATGATAAAAAATACAAGCTCACACAAAACAAGCTAATACATCACAACCAAGTTCTTAGAATGTGCTAGAGGATGAGGAGGATGATGATAAGCCAAGTTTCCAACCAACTTTAGCAAAGAATTTGTTCATATTAGTGGACATTTTATCCAATTTCTTACTAATGGATCTTTTGAGAACCCGTTGATTTTCCACTATGATCTTTTGATTTTTGAGGAGTGTTTTGTTGGAAGGATTTTTAGTATTGGTAGGATATTCAATACTTTCCAAGGAGGTGTCTTCATTTTCTTCTTCAATTTCCATTTCTTGCCCTTCTTCTTCTTCCTCATTTTCTTCTTCCATATCTTCATGTGCCAATCTTTCATCCTTTTCGGCAAGAGATTCATATTTTTGAAATGTGAAAGGAATTTTCACGAGAGAAATGTTGGCATGATTAAGCATTTTTCTTGAAAAAAATTCTTCCCTTTTGTAATCAACACCAAAATAATTAAAAATCTAAGTGAGATAGATTCCATGATACAACGCATTCTCACCCATTTCCAAATTCTTAGGACAAAGTTCATCCATAATCACTTGCGCCCAATTAATGTCATAATGACCAAAAACAGCTTTACAAACTTTTAAAGTCGGGTTATTGAAATTTCCTGATCTTGGAGTGATAGTATGTTGTAAAAGAAGATTGACAATACGTGCATTCGGACGAAAGTTACGATTTTTAAATTCAAAGTTTTCATCTCCTTCGAAAATGTGATGAAATGTTTCACGATCATGTTCATCAATATTAAAAGTAGAAACATCCATTCCCGAATTCTTGTAATTGAGAATGTTACCCAAAATTTCACAATTTAAAATAGTTTTAGTGCCTTTAGCACTACTCCAAATTTCATTTTCATTTCCTTCATAAAAACAAAGATTCGAATTCGCATGAAACATTTTAACAAGATTTGGGTAACAAATAAAATCATTTTCAAAATTGTCAAAAAAGCTAAGAATATGGTTCTCTTCAAGAAGAGTATTGATTTCATATGTAGAGAAATTGCTAAAGATAGCAAACTTTCCCGTATGAACTTTTCCGTAATTAGCATAGCTTATATAAGCCTTGATTGCTTCCGGATCATTATAGAGATACTCTTTAATGGTTTTAGACACCCTCATTATGGATGTAGTGCTTGAAGAAGCCATTTTTGAAGAGAGTAGAATGTTTGAAAGGGTGAAAGAGAGTTTGAATTTTAAAATGAAAGTGAAAAGTTATGATAAGATAATGGAAATAAATAGATATTCAATAGTCATGTTCTCTGGTCAAGAGGCACCTTTCCAAAACATTGTGTTGAGACTTGGTTTTGATTCATGACACAAAGCTATCGTTACGACATACAGATTTGATGACTGCTACGACAAAAAGAGAATATATACTACAAGGAGACAAGACTTCAAAATCGGTGCATCAATTATATTATTTTTGAGGCTTGGGTCAATTTTGTTAAAATCTCTCCTCGTTTACGTATATATTAGCTTATATATTTAATCATCTTATTTCCAAATAATTTATGCATATATAAGCATATAAAATAGATATTATATTATAAAAAGTGTTTAAAGCTATATATATTATTATTATACCTATGTAAACTGTGCAAATTGCATAGATTTTACCAGGTCAGTCGACTGACTCAGAGGCTCAGTTGACTGGCCCAGAAAATTCTATGCAACATGCATAGGTGTATAGATATATAGATATATATTTAAAAATTCATTTGAATATTCAGTCGACTGACCCAGAGGCTCAATTGACTGAATTTCTACAACAGCTACTTTTTGAAAAGACACGACTATTTGTGAAGAGTTACAAACCTCTATGAAAAGATTTAGACACAACATTTCAATCGAAACTCTTCATCAATAATCGCTGCTTTCTAACCTCTTTGAATAGATACTCTAACTTGATTCCAAATCACCGAATTATCACCGAATTTTCTTATCTGCCTAATCTAACTCTCTGGAATCTATTTGCTATTATACTTTCAAATATTCTGCATTAAAGCAATATTATACCTTTCTATTCTTCATAAACTTCAAATATATATATTTATACTCGAGGAGAAGATTATAGAAAGGGTGTACTACAAGTCACAAATCCGTGTTATTAGAACACACAAAGTCAGAACAATCTTTTGTATTTGTTGAGGTCCTGTTCTGTTGCTCAAGCGTGTGTAGTCCTCTTCGACCGATGAGGCGAAATCCTGTTCTGCTGCTCTGGTCCATGTTCGGCTGCTCAAGGGTTGTATAGACCTATTCCTCCAGGTTAAGTAAGGGTTGTTGTTTTTGTGAAATTCCAGAAGGAGTTTGGGATTGGATGTAGGACGGTGCTCCAAACCCGTATAAAAATCTTTGGTGTCATTTTACTATACTGCTTTTATATTCCGCACTATTTACAGTATTACTATCATCACTATACTCTGTATTACTATATATCCATATTACACGATCCAAAGCACACTTTCACATTGGATTTGGTGAAAAGGTGGAGGGAAGTTCAAAGGTTTGAATTCAAATTTGAATTTCAAATTTTTGATAGGGATATCGACATCATGGGTAGGACCATGTCGACATGGGTCAAAGAATTCATGTGACTTATCTTTTCTTATATACTTTAATATATATATATTATTTTTAATGTCTATATATTTTTTGGAGAAATTATTAAATTTAATAATACTCTTTTTAAAAATATATTATAATATTAAAAATAAAATAAATATAATAAAAAATAAAATTCAAACAACACATAATTAAAAACAATGAATCAATCAAACAATTTTAAGCAAAAAAATTCAACCAATATATTATAAACGTGTACCTTTTTCAAGATTCGTATCTCTAAGATCACCGGGATCATGGATAGCCGTAAAGCACATATTTGAATTTTCCATCTTCAAATCATCATCACTTGAAGATGAGTCAAATTCTGTCGTCTAGTGTAGCGGTATACGCTCTTTTCCTTTTCTTTGTATAATGATTGCTTGCAGGAAACCTTTGCTTATCAGGATGCGGACAGTCTCTTTTGAGATGGCCTGGTTCATCACAGTTGAAACATTTGACGTGGTTTGGTACTTCATTATGATTTCTAGAATTCTTGTGATCATTCGTTTTGAAGTTTTTCATCTTTTTGTATTTTAGAAACTTCCGAAAATTCTTTGTCATGAAAGCTATTTCTTCATCATCATCACTTCCCAAGTGTGATCCATCTATTAATGCGTTGAATGCAATTGACTTCTTTTCAAATGCCTTGCTATCTCTTCTCCCTTGCATTTGTACTTCGAATGACATTAGATTTCTAATAAATTCTTCAATCTTTAAAGTACTGATATCATTTTCTTCTTCGATTGCAAGAGTTTTCTAATCCCTTTCCGGAGTAAGAGAATTTAGAATTTTTTTGACTTGATCTTCTTTGGAAAAACTTTTTCCCAATGATATTAGAGAATGCACAATATTCTAAAATCTAATATACATATCTGAAATAGACTCATTAGAATTCATTTTGAATAATTGAAACTAATTTGTGAGTATGGGTATTTTGGTCCATTTGACTTTGCTTGTTCTTTCATGAGTAACTTGCAAAGTTTTCCAGATATCATATGAAGACTTACAAATAGATATTGAATTCATTCCTATCAAGTGAACAAGGTAAAATATTCATGGCTTTGGAATTATTCTATGCAATAGTCTTTTGCTCAGCAGTCCACTATGCAAAACTAGTTATGGGTTCAGAATATTCAGTTTTTATGATATTCCAAGTGTCTAATCCTATTGACTGTAAATATATTTTCATTATACATGCCCAATATGCATAGTTACTGCCATTAAAAAGTGGTGGTCTGGCAGTAGACTGACCCTCTACAAATGAACTAGTGATAGTGTTAATAGAGCCAGTGTTGGTAGTCATTTTTAAAACTTTTCAAAATCTAGATTATGAAAACTTTGAAAACCTTGCTCTGATACCAAATGTGAGAAATGCGGATTACAGAACTTAAGGCTGGAATATATTTTGATTATGATGTTTTGATGTTCTTATTAAAATTAGTTTCTATGATTTGTCAAAATAGTTTCTAAACTTTGTAAATATATTTGAATATAGTTTAAACATATAAAAGAGTTTAGAAAGTAATTTTTAATATATATAATCTTAATCTATAAAGTGATTTAAAATCTGAGTATATAAATATTTAAAGTTAAATATTAAAACAAGAGATAGTTTAAAATCAAGGACAATTTTGAAATCAAAATATTAAAAATGATAAAGATAATTTTAATGCTAAAATATTTGAAATAAGAGAGATGTCTTTTTGAAAAGAAGGTTTTGAAAACATTTAAAATAAGAGATATATTTTTTAAAAGTATTTTCATAAAATTAATGGATATCAAAATAGGACCACTATGTGTTCCACTAGATATTGTCGTGGGTTCCATCCCACTAGGGTTCCATCTCCTTAACAGGCTCGAAGTGGATTCCATTCCACGAATAAATTTCGAATAAAGATGTAAGTGCTTTCAAAAAGTTTTAACATAATTCTAGACTCAATACTTATCTTGTATTTTTGAAATCTTGAACTCTTGATACTCATGAGTCTTCAATATTGATATCTTCAATCTTGAATCTCTATACTGTACAGTCTTCATTCTTGGTACCTATATGGTTATATCCTACATATATATATAAACCATAATGTTTGAATTTATATTTTATAACAAGTCCTAAGGTTATTGTCATCAAAACCATCATCTCAAGGACTAACAATTCTTAAAATGTATTTTAAAATTTATATAATAACATATATATATATGCTTTTTAATATATGTATATGTATTTATTATTTAATTATTAAGTGTTAATATATATATTAACATATATATATATACACACACATGTGTGTGTGTGTATTCCGTAAAAAAATTAATTGCTCTTAATAGTATAAGACTGTGTACAAAATATATTTTTATTTTTCATATAGAAAATTATGAATAAAATTAATTTTGAAATAAAAAATTTCTTTTAATATTTTACACCTTGTATTACAATAATTAAATTATATGTTACACAATTTTAAATGCATTTATTTCAAATCAAATTTGTAAATATAAATTTAATTTAATTAAGTGGCATTTATTTATTTATTTATGATTTCCGAACACTACAAATATTTATATGTAAATATCTAGGAAATAAAACTTACATTATATTTTATTTATATTATATATATTATCCATGCATTAAAACAGTTTAATTATATACTTATATATACACTAAATTCAAAATTAAAATAATTATATTTACACAACTGGCTATGGGTCATATGATAATTTTTTTATGCAAATATATAGACATATATGACCATCATATGGTGGCGGCACTGACAAATAAAGATTAAAGATATTAGATTCCTAACTAAAGCATATATGACATTATAATATATATGTGTGTGTGTGTGTGTGTGTGTGTGTTTGTATAAGAGAACATGCCATTTTCCGTTGCCTATAAGATGCATGTTAAAATGAAGAATCCAAACTCCTTGAATTTAATCTTGTGTCCAGAAGTTGCAAGCTCTCGAACAAAACTACCACCGATGATCGAATCGATTTAAATTTGATGTTTAAAATTATTTAATGATTAAAGGAAGGGGTAGAGATTTTTGTCCAAAAATATGATGGAGGAGTGGATTAAATAAAGGAGATCTAAGAGAGTAAAAAGTCCATTTATTTCTCTTACAATTTCTCCTTTTCTTTTAATTCAAACCCCAACTACCAACTACCAAAAATAACAAGCCTCATATGGGCCCCAAAATCATTTCAATCCCGAGCAATATTTGGCACATTTAAATCCAATTCAAACACATACTGATATCATATATGATGATTCAACCTAAGTTGGAATTTGGAATTGATACGTTTTTTGTGAAAACGACATATTTGAGTAATATAATGATTTTGGAACAAAGATTTAATTAACCTATCTTCTCGATAAATGCAAATGTGAATATGACTTTGAGAGTACATATGATCTTTGAAAGTGACATGATTTCAAATGTGATATGATTTCGAAAGTGATTTTGAGAATATGATATTTTGATAATCGAATTTGCATTGACTTTTTGAAATGTAAAAGTACCATCCAGTGTGAAATAAGCTTTTGGTTGTTAAAGAGATTGCGATCAGATATTGTCAAACTCTTTGCCAAGACCGAAAACCACTTTACCAACTGTGTACGTAGTGGAGATTCCAGAATGGAGTAAGATGGTTTGATGAACGATTTTTGTATGAGGTATGACGTGACCCTGACACCCGTGAGTCAGCTTAGATGTGGCTAAAACAGGAGCTATACCGAGGCCAGGTGAGGTCATTCCTCCGATCGAACATGCTTCTTCCATACCATATTATGACTTTGTGATGATTTGGTGGCCACCCTTGATTTTGATTATGGGAGTGTGTTCCGAGGTGGGCGGTAGTAGCTATTATGCGTTACTACCAGCTCGGTTCTACAATTGGTAAATCTATCTTGGCATTGCTTCGAGTGCTGTGTTCACATGCCCTTGAGCGTCTTCAACGAGTTTGTTTTGTACAGCACCTATGGAGTGTTCTTTGGGTAAACCACCGGTTTGGTGGAGCTTACGGGATTGTATATACTACGGGAATATATATAATGTGTTAAGGGGGATATGGGTAACGCCTTAACACTATTTCAATACTTTTACTTTACTGTAGACATATTATAACAGCGTGTTGTACTACATAGTAGATAGTTTAACGGATCCTTAGGAGATGAGAATTCCAAACATCTCTTAAGTTATTGCACTCATGTTAAGACACTGGATAAGAGATGCCAAACCCCATAAACGTCTCTGACGCCATTACACTCATATTTATTTACTGTTGATTTAACTTACGTAAGATCTTTCAGTTCTAATTCAAGTGTTTTGTCTTTTCAATTCACTCGAGTCAGTCTAAGCCTTTCAGTGTATCAAAGACTGCTTTTTGAAGGACAAAGACGAAGATATAGTACTACTATTTTTTATTCTGCTGTATCATGGTGTTCCACTGCTTTTATTTATTTATTTATTTCTATTTTATGTAACTCTGATTTTTGTGTTGTAAAAGAATAAGCAAATGTATTTATAAACAGCTTCATAAAAACTGTTATTTGATTATTATATTTTTTCATTCCGCTGTAAGATTTTGTATTTTTTTTATTTCTTTCCCTTTTTCTTATTTACCTCATAACAATCTGCCCTTTTGAATGGTTTGAGCCTGGCAAGTGTGTCTGCTTAAAACGTCCAAAATGGCAGGTCGTTACAACTTATGATTGACATCTATGTGTATCGATCCAAAAAGTTTATCAACTCTTATGATGCTCTCAATCAGTGGGTACTTTTCCTTTATTGTTTGAGATATAATTCAGTCGTACAATATGGTTCAAAATCATATAATCAATGAATTATTTCTCCAAACTATGGCTTAGCCTATAATTCTAGAATAATTACAAATAAATTTATGCACTTCTGCATTCCCAATGCATTTCAAATAAAAATATTATAATTTTATTTTTATAACGAATATTCATCATACTCATACTGAAATAAAACAATGTTGTTTTTCAATCAACACTGAAAAAGTTATTATTTGATAAATCATGTTTGATACGTTTTACGAAAAAAAAATTTAGACTGATGCGGCTAATAAGTGCTATATGGCATGAGCCTACTTTTTTTACCATTACTACAATAGCATTTAAAATATGAAGCTCCATTCAACCATTTAATATAGGTTATTTATTTCATTTACTGTAATCAGTTCATAGTCGAGAATTTTCAAATCAAATATCTTAAATTAAAAGAAATAAATCTCATAGAAAACAATTTTCTATTTGAAAATACATTTTGGAATAGAAATCATATTTATCATTCCAATGTTAAGTATCTATTATTATTATTTTACAAAGCTAGTTTTTGATGTTTCTTTATGAACCAGAAGTGACCATTCACTCTCTTCATCCAATCATGCCTTAAGTTACATCCACTCTTATACATTGATTTCCTTTCTAAACGGTTGAACCATTTAAAGGAAATCCTTAGTATAATATCATAATGAACTCTTTACAAAAGTGCATTTGAATGTCCTTAACTTTTGAATGTAACAAATAAATTGCACTTACGTAAACTTATTAAATTAACATTTCAATGATGAATTATTAGATCTATCTTGTAGCCTTTAGTTTTGTGCTACATTTAAAACAAGAAGATCATTATTGTAATCAATCATATAGAATACATAATATCACACGAAAATTTACTTGCTTATTTCAATGAACTAATTTCATTGAGGTTTTGTAACATCCCAGAATTTGTTAATTCAAATTCGGCAAATTATATGAACTTTTGAATTTAAATTGAGGAATTTCAACAGAAATAAAATATTGTTAATATTAATATTACAAAGTTAAATGGATATAAACAAATATTGATAGTTAAGTTTAAATAGATATTAATAATAAATAAAGAAAAGAACATATTTTAGGCAAGAAGATTGTTATAAACAATAAAATAAAATATGTGATAAATTACATGTTAATAATTAAAACAAACACTTTCGTTAGTAATGTAAAACAAAAAAAAGATTAGATCACAAAAGAAAATAGATACATTCAAGCATAAGTATGTAAACCAATATGTAGAAATATAAACTGTAATAGAAAACAATAACTAGAACAATTTTCTTTTAAGTAGTAAAGTAAACCAGACAAGTAGGTTGAAAACAACAAAGAAAAAAAAGGAAATATATAAACAAGGAAACGAGACTTGTACAGGAAGATGAAAATCTACAAAGTAAAACAAGAGCAAGAAATAAAAAAATCAAATAGCACATTGCTGTAAGTATACATTACATACTTTCATTAAATGCAAGATATCAGTTGTGCTTTCATTTAATGCTTTCAAACTTCAGCCCATACACAAAGTACAAAGCATGTATAAAGTAACTATATAGTAGAATGTTTCAGTACTTGAACCTGTACACAAAACCCTTCATATATATGTATACATCTTCAAGCCTTTAATTAGTTCAAAAGAAAAAGAAAAGGAAGAACAGAAAAAAAGAAAAAGGAAACAAAACATAGCAGAAAGGAAAAGGATCAAACTGCAGACTTTCAAAACAAATAAAAGTGCTCTCTGTTCATCCATATTTTAAAGTGAGTAAACATAATCTTTAAAAAGTTTAAATTTATTTAAAACAGTTCAAACTTCATTTATAAATTGTTGTACATTCTTCAGTATGAAAATATGATTATGATGTTCTGTGTTCTCTGCAAAATATATACAGGGTGTATATTTGTTCCAAATCAAAAATTCATTTGATGTTAATCATTGTTAAGCTTAGATTTTTCAATTTATTAAGATGTTTAATCCTCAAACAAGATTTTTGCAAAGCTTACTTAAATATGTAGTGGATTATCTCCACTGGAACTTTGGTTTACAGGTTTCAAGTGAAATTTGATGAGAATTGATTGTTGAAAAATATTAATTCAAGATTATAATCTGAATCTATGCTAAAATCCATGATTTTTAAAATAAAAATGAAGATTTTTAATGAAGTGTTTCAAGAGCAGTTCGAAATTTTGATCAATTTGCATTTTTCTAAATTCCTGATAATCGAATCAACCTTAAATGCTAAGATTTGGTCTGAAGCTTGCTTGATCCTCATGGATCCTAGGAAAAAGTTGAAAAAATTATTCAATGCAAGGATTTTGGGGTAGAATCAAATGTAGGGTTTGGTTCGAGTTTTTTTTAGGGTTTGTATGCTCGTTGATTTCGTCACCAATGGACGATCGAGTGGCAAATGCTTTTGGGAAATGGTAGTATGAAGTGTCGACGTGCTACGATCGAAGTCGCGAATTTTCTGGTGAACTGTGCGAGGAGAACGAGGCGAGTTAGTCTGGGTATGTTCGAGTTTCAATTCGTCAACACAGTGGAATTTTGATTCCAGGTTTCTTGGGTCGAAACGATGATGGATTCTGTGTTTGTGTGGAATTCACGACTTGCCGATGATCGTGGCGATCACCAGAGTCGCGGTGCCACGTCGTGCACATGCATGATGTCGTCTTCGTGTCAGCAAGATCAGGCTTGGGGAGAACTCGAGGGGATGCTCGAGTCGAAAAGGGGAAGTGCTTCGGGTTTCTCTCTTACGTTCAAATGGTGTTAATCCTGTAGGGGTTAAGTTTTAGCTTAGCTTAGGAAAAAAAACAGGCAGTAAGAAGAAGTACAGGGGGAAGGAGGAGATAGATTGGGGGAAAGTGGTGGGAGACTCGAGTTCTTACTCGAGTTGAAAAGAAAAAAAAATGGGTTTTTTCTGCGCGCGTGAGTATTTACTTAAGCAAGAAAATGGAGGGAAAGGAAGAAGTAAGTACCAGGGCAGGAGGGAGAATGTGTCGGGAAAGGGATGAGAGGAAATCGAGTAAAAATATGGATTACTCGGGTTTTGTTTAAAAATTGGATTAAGCCCAAATAAAATTCGAGTTCACTGTTAAATAAATTTTAATTTATGAAGCAAATAATGTTGATTATTTTGAGTTAAAATTTTGCTTAAGTTATTAACTAAGTGAGTATATATATATATATATATGCTTTATAAAACCTTAATTAATATTTAAATTAAGCATTTAATTTTAAGTTAAATTTTAAAGTTAATTAACATTAAAACTTTTTATAACTAAAATAAATTGATTTCCAAATTATAAAAAGATTTTCAAAATAATAATTAAGGTAAATAATTTTTATCAATTAACGATTTTGAAAAGAAATTAAGAATGATTTATAATTTAAAATTAAATTGATTTATAAACAATTAAGTATTCAAATTAATTTGTAAATTGAGAAATTGTTATTCAGATAGATTAAAATCGACAAATCAGATTTAGCGATAAATTAAAAATAACTAATTTTAAAACAATAAATCGAGTTAATCAAGATTTAATTTATTTACCCAAATTTTTATCATTGATTTTAAACCATCACTACAAATAATTGTGTAGTTAATTTATTTAAACCACATTGGAAAATAATTAACTATTGCTGTGCACTATATTGATATTTCTGTTCTGTTTGTGGTACTGTGTAATGTAGATTTCTATGTACTACACTGTGTTTATGTTGTTCTGTATTGATGTGAAAACCCTATTGTCCGTAAAACGGCATTTAAACTTCGATGCGACAGGGGATCGGATTTCAGTTAGTTATCTGAAACCCTCATCGAATCTATAAATTTTTGTGAACGACATATCCACATGTTTTTGAAATTGACTCTCACTATTCGGTATAGCCGGGAAAGGACCTTTGTGTCGTATAACCCATTCCGAATAGCGATTCGATGAAATGGATAGCATTTGAAGACCGGTGGTGAAGACCGGGTGTCTTCAAGAACGATAGGATAACCTGTCGAATGACTCTGCACTGAATTGCTCCGGTATAGAGTTCTCCATATGTGATGGGGAATCCGATCGGGATTGTGGACGCTCGGATTTTAAGGACTTCTTTGGAAGTGCCTTCGGTTCTGTTCGAACCCGGAACAAACTTGTTTGGTTACATGTCTGACATTACACTTTGAGATATAAAGCAGATTTCTTTCAAATACATTTCTGTTTGATGGCGGAGAATTTATTCTCTTAGCTTAAACCCTTCTCTGAGACGTACGAGCTCGGAGGTTATGTAGTTGAAGGTTATCAGCGATATATTCCCAATTTGGTAATGTGGCATGCTGAGTGCTACTGTGTGATGATCAGTGGTTGATCATTGTTGATCAAAGCATGGCCTTGGGAAAAGCGTAGCTTTGTAGACGAGACTTCGTCGAACCTTACACCCTGAAATGGTCAAAACAGGAAAGATGCAGCAAGTTTATTGGGGGTAGCGCCCCTTAGGGTATGTGCATTTCCTTCTGGATAGAAGTGGTATCATGGAATGGAGCCCAGATACTTAACTTATGTGGATATCGCAGATGTATATATTTATTACTTTGTGATTTGTTGCTGGGGACCCGGATAAAGGTTGGTTACAACCGGGGAATGGCATACTCGTGTCAGTAGTTACCCAGTTTAGGGGTAACCCGGCCTTGTGTTGGCAGAGATCCGGTTAGGTTCTCGGGTCGTCCCTCCAAAGGCGTACCCATGTGGCCCAGGAAGTTCCTTAGCCTGACCATTTGTTGGAAATCCAAACAAAACAATACGAGCCCTGTAGATTTTAAATTGTATAACCTGTCACCTCAGGTGGTAGCTATAGTAGGCATAGTATAATGGTACCTATGCTGGCTAAGATTAATATTATATTTTTTGAAATACTTTCTATATTATGCAATAGTAATAATATCAAAGAAATTTTTCCCGTACCAAGCATATTTGACTATCATAAGAAGAAATCTCCTCCAATTCTGCGATTGCAATGTGTGTGTGGCGGGAGGTCTTATGGTAGTTCCATTTTTAAAAGCATATCGAAAATTCTTTCATAAATCTAGTTTCTTTAAATGCAATTATTTTTGTTTACTCATACCAGTCCCATGACTGATCCGGAGTTTATTGTTTTCTTTCCTAAACTCTGAGTGCCCAAAATTTCTACTCGGGCAGCCTAGTAGCAGGTTTTCGTATTTTGGAGTAGCAGTATTTTGGAGCTCTTATCTTGAAGATATTCTTAGGAGCTTTTGGAGATCTTAGGTGTTTAGCCTATGGGAGTTCGTTATCACTTCCTTCCTATAAAGACTTTTTGGATTTATGATTACTGTTGTATCATTATGATATTGTATATGTGATGTATGCATTAATACTCTGATGTAGTAATGGATATTGTACTGTTGTATCTGTGATGTATGCATGAGATTGATTCTGTTCCGCTATTTTATACTCATCTAATATCGTTATAAGCTCCATCTGAACTGAAATTTGACGTTTGAATCTCCGGTAGTCGAATACAAGTGAGGTATTTGATGTCGACTTTTGAACCATGAATTTTGGGTCGTGACAAATTGGTATCAGAGCTGAAGGTTGAGTAAGAACTTTAGCTACGGAGTATAACACATTAGATGGCTCATTAGAAATTGGGTGAAGTATACCCTAGAATGAGTATAACCAAGATCGAAACTCTAAATTTTCTTAGTTCATTTCTTTTTACTGCTGATATTCCTTAAGATATTTCGTCCGTATATCTAAATCAATTTTCTTACTAATTACAGATAAGTAAGAATGAGCGGACGAAGAGGAAGAGGAGCTAGGGGTCAAGGGAATACCGCAACACCTAATCAAGATCCTCTAATAGCTGTCCAGTAGCAGGCGGATCTGGCTGAATTGTATAAAAATTTCTCAAAGCTTGGTGGCAAACCGTTTACCGGCAAGGAGTCAATTGTTGAGGCTCAAGCATGGGTAAGATCATGTGAGAAGATTTTTAAAGGGCTAAGGCTGCAAGACGAGCAGAAGAGACTTATAGCTTCTTGGAAACTCCAAGAAGAAGCCTCAGCCTGGTGGGAAACAGTCATTATAGATGAACCAGAGGAAGAGTTTTCTTGGGATCGTTTTAAGGAGGTGTTTGAAAAGCGCTATATGCCGTCGGCGGGAATTTCCAGAATGTATCAAGAATTTTTGGATTTAAAACAAGAAAGCTTGTCATTTGAGGAGTACTTAAACAAGTTCAATGAACTATCCCGTTTTGGTCCGGAGTTGTTAAATACGCCTCTTAAGAAAAATGAAAGGTTTATCTGTGGAATGAACCAGAAGTATCACGAAAGGATGACAGCACACGTCAAAGAATCTTTTTCTGATCTTATTGATATGGGATATAGGTATGCCACACTGGATATGCAGGAGATTCTGAGGGAAGGAGGAAATTCAAATAATCAGAATTGGAAGAAAAGGAAGTTTGGGGGCAAGAGGCCACAACAAGACAAAGATAAAAAGAGCAGTCAAGGAAATTCGGCTAGGAACATAACTTGTTATAATTGCCAAGAGAAGGGCCATTATTCAAACAGCTGCACAAACCCGAAGAAGCAAGTTAAGAAGGAACAACCTGTGAAGAATAATCAAGGAACTAAAGAATGATATAATTGTCACAAGCCTGGACATTTTATTAAAGATTGCCCGGTAATGAAGCAAGCACAGGTGGCAAATGTTTATGCGATAAAGAAAGACCCTTCAACTTCGAAAGCAGATAAAGGAAAAGGTATTCTGGAAGGTAACCTTACTATTTATGATAGAACTGTTAGGGTTTTATTTGACACGAGAGCTTCACATAGTTTTATCTCCCAACAAACCGTAAGTGAATTAGGACTTAAAACTGAATTTGTTGACGACCCTATTTGCGTGAAAAATCCGGTTGGAGGTCCCACAAATCTTTACTTATATTGTAAGAAAGTTCCTATTTCATATGCTTGCCATCAATTTCCTATCAACCTTTATATCCTCGAATTTAATGAATTTGAAATCTTACTCGGAATGAACTGGTTATCGAGATACAAAGCTAAGTTGGATTGTAATAATCGGACAGTTTTAGTCAAAACAAACCTTGGAAATTTTATTAGAATCTCTTGTGAGGATCCGAGTCCAAGGAGAGACAGATTGATGTATACTTTGGGATATCCTGAACCTAGTTCGCAGTCTATACCTGTTGTTCAGGAATTTTCCGACGTATTTGAAGAAGTAAAATCCTTACCTCCACACAGAGAAATAAATTTCCGAATTTACTTAGTACCCAATGCCCGTCCTGTTGTTCACACAAGTCGCAGGATGGCACCTAGGGAAAGAATTGAATTAGTCAATCAAACTCGAGATTTGCTAAATAAAGGATTGATTTGTTCTAGTGTTTTCGAAAGGGGTTCAGCCGTTGTATTTTAGCTAAATCGGACGGATCTTTGAGATTGAGTGTAGATTACCGCGATCTCAATAAACAAACTCTCAAAAACAAATTCCCTTTACCTAGAATTGACGATCTATTTGATCAACTTCATGGCGCTCGATTCTTTTCTAAGATGGATTTAGCTCAGGGATTCCATCAGCTGCGTATAGCTGAGGATTGTGTTCATTTAACTGCTTTTAGGGGTCCGGACATGTTCTACGAATGGTTAGTTATGCCCTTCGGACTGACCAACGCTCCCGCGTACTTCGTGGATTTAATGACCCGAGTGTTTCAGGAAGTATTGAACAAATTTGTCCTTGTATTTATTGATGATATCTTGATTTACTCCAAAACCGGAGAGGAACATGCTAAACATCTCAGAATTGTTTTGAAGATATTAAGAAGGAATATCCTATTCGCTAAATTTTCTAAGTGTTACTTTTGGGTCAAAGAAGTCAGATTTCTCGGACATATTGTTAATGAAGAAGGAATTTCTGTTGATCCAAGCAAGATTTCTGCAATTCTGGACTGGAAGCAACCCACTACTCCTAGAGAAGTTCGAAGTTTTCTGGGTTTAGCAGGATATTATAGAAAGTTTGTACAGGATTTTTCTAAGTTGGCCAGCCCATTAACCAAACTAACCATGAAGAATACCAACTTCAATTGGACCCTAAGATGTGATGAAGCTTTCCAGGAATTAAAAAAGAGATTGGCTACGGCTCCTGTTCTCGCTATCATTAACGGGAACCAAGGCTTATCTGTCTATACTGACGCGTGTGGTGATGGGGTAGGTGCAGTATTAATGCAGAATGGGAAGGTAGTTGCCTAAGCGAGTAGACAATTACGTCCGCACGGAAAAAACTACCCAACACATGATTTGGAGCTTTTGGCTGTTGTTTTCGCTTTAACAATCTGGCGACACTATCTTCTGGGTAAGAACTTTTCAGCTTTCTTAACGATATAAGAAATTTAACTTAACTAAGTAAATGTACTTAATGAACTTTCTTTCTTTAGGTGAAAAATTTGAATTATTCACCGACCATAAATCCTTGAAGTATCTCTTCACCCAGAAGGATCTAAATCCGCGACAACAACGTTGGTTAGAATTTCTGGCATCTTATGATATAGATATTCTGTATACGCCGGGAAAGGCCAATGTAGTTGCCGACGCCTTGAGTAGAAAGCACGTTATTCTTGCTCATCTTGTTGTCACTCCTACCCTCATTGAAAAGATTTCCAACCAACAAAAAGAAGATGAGTTTCTTCATAGGATTTATGAGAAAATACGTCATGGTGAGAATACTAGTTTTGAGATTGACAACAATGGGGTTATAAGGATGAAAGGCAGGATTTGTGTCCCTGACATTCTAGAGCTAAAGCGTGAAGTTCTAAATGAATGTCACAAATCGAAACTCAGTATCCATCCTGGGGTTAACAAAATGTATCGTGATATTAAACGAACTTTCTTGTAACGAACCGGATTTTTCGCGCGAAAATCGACATCCATACTTTACATCGTACTCGAATGCCGTAGATTCGATCGTTCAAATCCGAGTCGCCGGAGCTTATAACAACAATTAAGTAAATAACACAGCGGAAATAAAAGAATAATACATTGATATACAGTTTTGATACAATATCTGACACAATGAATATCAATATACATCAGAGATATGATACAAGAATAGCAGCGGAAAAGAAAACGATAACAACAGCAGCGGATAATCTCCATCTTCGAAGCACCAATCCAGAAACAGCTTGAACTCCCAATAACGATACACCAAGATGAGCAAGGCTGGTGCGATCCCAAAGACTGAACTAACTCCAGATAATCTACTAAACCTGACTATCTGAAAAACCCAACTCTAGACTGCTCGTGTAGAAATTTTGAGCACCCAGAGTTTAGGAAAGAAACAATAAACTCCGGATCAGTCATGGGACTGGTGTGAGCAACAAAAACAGTTTATCTTTAAAAACAAATAGCAGAAGAATTTAAAGTCAATTCGCAATGCTTTTGGAAAATGAAACTACCATAAGACCTCCCACCACACACACAATGCAAACGCAGACTTGGAGGAGATTTCTTCTTATGATAGTCAAAGATGCTTACTACGCAAAATCAAATCATTTGATTATTATTATTAGTGCATAGTGTAGAAAACATTTCGAAAATAGAATATAAATCTTAGCCAGCATAGGTACCATTATATTATGCCCGCTATAGCTACCATATTAGATGGCAGGTTCTACAACTAAAACCGTACAGGGTTCGTATCGTTTCTTTGGATTTCCAACAAATGGTCAGGCCAAGGAATTTCCCATTGCCACATGGAAACGCCTCTGGAATGACGTCCCGAGAACCTAACCGGATCTCTGCCAACATAAGGCCGGGTTACCTCTGCAAAAATAGGTAACTACTGACGCGCATATGCCATCCCCCGATCGTAATCGATCTTCCCGAGGATCCTCGATTTCCAACAACCACATAAGAGTAATAATAATGCAGCAACAACATAGGTTAAACATCTGGGCTCCATACCATGATACCACCTCTATCCAGAAGGAATGACATACACTAAGGGGCGCTACTCCCTAGAACCTTGCCGCATCCTTCCTGTTTTGACCATTTCCGGGGTGTGAGGTCCGACGAAGTCTCGTCCACAAAGCCACGCTTTGGTACAAAGCCATGCTTTAGGTCAACAGATGATCAATCAATGATCACAAAGATAAATGATCAAACAAATGATCATATCACAAATGGTCAAACACTGATCATCACACTGCAACTGTGACAACCCGGGATTTTCGAGCAATATCAATTTAATAATCTGTATTTAAATATTAAATTGATTTGGTATATCTTTGTTAAAAAGATTTGAATTGATCTTTTCTTTTAATAAATATCTAATTAGTGAATTTTATCTTTTAAAATTAATTGATTGTTTTCTATTTATATATGTATATATTTGTATACATTGTAAATGAGAAAGTATTGTTTTAATTTTAACTAATAAATTTATGTTTTCAAATTTCTAATATACATTTTAGTGATTTGGGAATTATGATTTATTTAAAATAAGCTTTTCAAAGCTATTAAATAAATATATGATTTTAAATACTTAAGATAAATGTTTAAATAGTTTAAAACTTATTCTAGCTTAAGTTTAGATTTAAAATTTATTAACAAAAAGATTTGTTTTATTTTCTTTTTAGTATAGCTTGATAAAAGATGGTTTAAAAATATATGTAAGTTTTAATACAATATTTGTCAAACGATACTTTAATATATTATAAAATAAGTAGCTTATAGTAAAGAGATAGTTTCTTTTATAAATCATTTCAAATTTGATAAATAGGTTATTTTTAAATAATATTAATAAATAAATGAACTTGTAGAAATACATGGCTATAAGTATTAAGCTAGGATAGAAAATAAAACAAGACAACAATACAAACAAGATACAAAACAAAATAATGTAAGCTCATACATAAATTCAAAACATATATACCAGATTGTACAAAAGCAACATGACTAAATAAATATATCAAACAATATACTCTCAAGCATGATTAGGCAAGTAGAAACATACCCAATAATGAGTCAACAATTTAACCACAAACAAAGTATATATATTCAAGTTTTGTACAAACCAATATGGATAATGTGTGCAGGCTGAAAATTTAAAAAGGAAATAAAATAAAAATATTCATGTACACTTAAACAAAACAGGAAAACATAAATATCAATGTAAGCTTGTAAAGGAAGACACTAGCATATACATCCAAGTATAAACAAATAAAAGTAAGTGTGATTTGTACAAAAGCAATTAATACTAATATCTATAGCACACAATACGTTTCATATCAGCCACCAAATATAAAATATAAGTATATTTGTAAGTTGCATATGATAAGTATATGAACAAATAAATTTTCAAGTGTAGACTGGCAAGAGGAAACAGTAGCATATACAGTTTCAAATAACAAAGGGCAAGATATATACAAGATTAGTATAAAATATAGGGCCAACATGATTTGTACAAAGCATTAAATGCCAGCAATAACATATCTTATATCAGCCACCGAAATAAGATTTTTAGTCAAACAAAACAAAAATATCTTTGTTTGGTACAAAACATATACACTGTATGGTACAAGAGACCATAATATCACTCTGTACAAATGGTTTCTCTGGTAAGCTATCTTTTATATGTATATTTATCTTCCTAGCAGTTCGAGTATAAATCTAAAGTAAGCTTAAATTAAAACTCAAACAAACATCCAACATTCAACTACAACTAAACAAAAGCAAGAAGATTAGAGGAAGATCAGAGCAAAATCTTTTCCAGTTTTAAAAGGGATTTTTAGTGCAAACTGTCTGGTTTCAGAGCATTCAATCTTAAGAAATCAAGTCTTATGTCTTCAACAAAGTTCCATTAGCATGCAACTACAGTTTCAAAACGAAGAAGACAACTCAAGTTTTTAAAAGCTAATGCATATCCCAGTTTTCAAAGTAAAGTGCTCTGTTCATTTCTAAAGTCAGGTGAGTAACTTTATTTTTAAAAATTTAAGGAATGAATATGTTGTATATATGCCTGTGGAAAAGTAGGTGTATATAATTATATATATGTTGAATCCTCTGTCTATACTTGTAGAATGTTGTAATGTGTGCAGGTTGAAACATTTATCCCCTGTTTTGAATTCTAAAACAAGTCTTGCTTTCAAAAATCCTTTCTACTCAATCTACTTGATATTTGGACCTAGAGTTAAAACAGTTATTGTTAGTTTGACTTTGAACTGAAATTTAAAAATATATTCAAATTAAAATAACTTGGTATCATCTCTGGGAAGCAAAATGTTTGAACAACTCCAATCTAATCAAAAATTCGAATCTCTTAAATTTCGAATTCAGGCATCTGGACTAAATCCCTGTACCATAACATGATTTTTAAACATGGTTTGATGATTTTTAACTGTGAGGTTTGAGAGCAGTTCGAGTTCGTCTGTTTTGGGCTTTTCGAGTTGCCGTGGGTGATCCAATGGTTGGTGATGGTTGGGAATTGGGCTGGAGGTGGAGGAGCGAACAGGGAGTGGGGGAAAAATAGCGGGTGAGGGTGCAGCGCCTTGTGGAAGCGGCGGCGAGGGGATTTTCTACGGTGACCTAATTTTGGGATGGCCGGAGTTTTGTTTCGCGCATCGTCGACAGTGGATCGAGCGCCACGTGGTTTTGGGAGGAGGTAGAGGGAAGTTAGGCGAGGCTGTGGCCGAAGTTTGGTGGCCTCTGGTGGTCAGAGCGTCGAGTAATTGACGTTGACAGGTTTGGGTTTGAGGTTGGTTTTGAGTTCCAGGTTTAGGGTGAAGTCTCGATTTTGATTTCGAGCGACTGCGTGAATCAGGGTGGTCGAGAACATATGGGGAGATGATCACCGTGGTATTGGAGATTTTGGCGATGGCCATAGACGATCGGAGCCACCGTGCATGTGCACGGTGGGTTGTTTATGGTGGGGTTGATTTTGTTTGTTAGTTTTGAGTTGGGGTTGGATGACTCGAAGAAGGTTGTGATTTTCTCGGGGAAGCTTCGCGTGTGGCTCGAAGTAGAAATGAGGAGGCTCGGGGTGATGTTGTAACAGATTTAATGTGAAATGGTTTTAAACCTGTAATAGTTTTAACAGATTTTAAATTTTAGTTTTAAATTTAAATCAAAGTAAACTGATTCTCTAAATAAAAGTTTAAACATGTGAATTCAAGTTAGTTTTATAACTGATTTGGAAATAAAATAAAGTTTATAATTTTAAATGATTTAAAGGATTTTAAGTATAAAAAAATATGCTTTTAAACATGAGGGTTTAAAAAGGTTTTGGAAAATTAGTTTTAACTTTGTTAAGGGTAAAATGGAATTTATTTAGGAAGTAATCTGAAATAAATGTTTTAAAACATATTGATAGTGAAAATTTAATCAATAATAAAAATAAGTTTACTTTAAGAAATGAAGATTTAAGAATTATATTCATTAACTATTAAGACAAATTTGAATAGATAATTGATAATTTATATCAATTAAATTAGTAAATATAAGTTGAATATATTGATTAAAATTTAAATAATGGAATAAGTAATTAATATGTAATTAAGAACCATAGATTAAATTTTTATTAATAAATGAATTATTAATGGTTAATTGAACTTAAAATCAATAATGACTAAGGAAGTTAATTATTTTAGAAAGTAATTAAATGAATGTTAATAAAGGTCATTAACTAGATTATTCTTATAATATATTAATGTGATTAATATATTTAGTAATTAATTGGATTAATTAATCTAATAATAATCATTGAAATTGTTAAATGTAATTACTTATTGGAAAGTAATTAAGGAATGAATTGCTTATTGTAATTAATTAAGTAATTTGGTTAATTTGAATTAATTAATTTAGATTAATCACTTGATAAGTTTGGAAGTATAATTACTTGGAGAAGTAATTAATGAGAAATTACTAGATGTAATTAATTGGATGATGGGTAATGGAAGTAATTGGAGTATAATTACTTGAACTTAATCATGGGATTAATTAAGTTGTTATTGTGAAGTAATTAACTAAGGAAGTTAATTACTATATGATATTAATCAAAGGTGGTTAATATATGTGATTTGAAGATCAAGTTTTCTTAATATAATTAATCAATAAAATAACTAATTAGGGATCATTAATTATTATAACTAATGATGTGATTACGAATTGATTAATTTGCAAATAATAAATCAATATAGTAATTAAAATGTAATAAATTCAATATGAATGTAAATAATTATGAATAATTAATTTATGGATTTATTTAAAGATTAATTACTGAAATTAATTAAAGGGCAATTACTGGAATGCAAGTAAAAGTTGATTAATCAAAGATGATTTATCGGAAGTAATAAATAATTGATGATTGATTAATTGATTGGTTTACTGGTTATGTAAGCAAGTTTATATTGATGAAGTAATTAATTTAATTCATTTTAAATTAATTATAGTATGATTGTTTAATTCTTGCTTATGTATGAATTGAATGGTTTAATATCCCTGATATGAGATAATTGATGCTATATGATATGGATGCTTTGATTTGAAGTATGTTGTGAATTATCTGTTATGATAATGTTGATTATCTATTGTGATGCTGTGAATTATCTATCTGTATTGATATAGATAATGTATTGAAATTGTTTAAAACCTTTAAAACAACTTGGCCTTAAAAGACACGGTTTGGATTTCGATGAGACCGGGATCGGGTTTCCGTATACCGGGATTCTAGGTCTGGAGACCCGAAAACCACATCGATCCAAAATAACGTTAGGTCGTGAATTCAAATGGAGCAAGTGAAGACTCGAGGTATAAGAACTATATGTCAGTATAACTCTATGGGTGATTCCGTAATGAGTTTGACGGTGATAGTGCTTATAGATTCGAGATGGTGATTCAGAGTGCAAGGGTTATTGTCGTTGACTCTGAGGGTGATTCCAATACGAGTGTAACGAGATAATGCCTTCGGTTTCGTTCGAACCCGGAACGAACTTGTATGGATCGAATGCTTTCAGAACATCGTCAGGCGGACGATGAGCATTCTAAGTGATGAGTTCTATAAAGGTAATCGGGACCTCAAGCCTCATCAACCGGGAATGGCTAAAACAGGGGAGGTGCAGCAAAGCTTCGTGGGTAGCACCCACTTGAGAGTAGGATATACCCCTGTCTAGAGGTTCCTTTTTATTCGGTAGTGGCAGTTGGTCTGCAGCCATCTGCGGGGTTATTCTATTTGGAACTGTTCAGTAAGGAATGGGTCCGGCTTTGCGTTGCAGGGGAGCGGGCGTACTCCTCGGTACGGTGATCTAGGCCACGTACTGTGACGGGCGGTACCCCAGTAGCCCAGCCATTGTATGGAATCCAATCTCCAATAAGCGCCGTACGTTTTGATTGTGCCAACTATGTTGAAATGTGAGATGCAAGCATTTCAGCTATTTTCTATTTACTTGAAAACCCTAGACACTATTATAATATCACTGGATTTCTTAAAAATGTTTGGTTAGCGTAAGGTAAAAACTTTTCCATATTTATTTGTGGGAAGTCTTACGTGATACCTTTGTTTTTCAAATAATTTTAAAAGTTAAGCAACTTTAACCTGTTACTCATACCAGACCCATGTCTGACCCGAAGTTTATTTCTGTTTTTCATAAACTCTCGGGTACCCAAATTTTTACGGGTAGTCAAGGGATTCAGGTTAGCTTTGACGAGTTCTGGAGGAGCAAATGGAGCAGGAGGCTTCAGCGTATAGATATATATATTGGTTCCGCTGTGTTAGAGTTTATTCTGTATTTCCGCTGTGTTGTATCTCTGTGATGTGTGAGTTGTATTAACTAGACAGGTGTTTATAACTATCAAGTATGTGTTGTATTATCTGTGTACTCTGATGTATATGATACTATGTAATATTTATGTGATATATTATATTTTATTCGTTCCGCTGTTGAGATTCTGTTGTTGTTTCTTCTTCTTCTCTACCTTTTCTATTTTCTCACCTCTTTCTTTTCTTCAAAACGATACGACTTTCTGGGCGTAGGAAGTCGGGTCGTTACAGTTGGTATCAGAGCACTAGGTTGAGCGAATACCTAGGCTCTTAAGTGATTTCTTTCTTGAGAGAGCGTATTTGTATTTTTGATATATATATATATTTATATATTCCTACCTATCTGTTGGGTTACCTGTTTGGGTTTTCCAATATATGTTATAAAGGTAGATAGGGTGGTGGTGTGTGTAACACGACTACCAATGGTTGAATTTGTTGGGGTTGGAAGTGTCTGACGAGACTGTAGACCTAATACCGTCTCGAGTGAATTTGTGGTGTAAGGATTTCACCAAGTCTCTGAAGGAATCTGTTAAGATTTGGAGATCATTTTTGAAATGTATAAGTTGGATGAGTAGAGTTTGGATCTGTCGGGTGGACAGAAGAAAGTGATGATATCTTGATATCTCAGGATGTTGTAGTTGTGTGATGGGACACAGTGACTATGGATGTCTCCGAAGATGTTTCTTTGGAACGAGTTAAGGAAGTAAGTTTGCTTCGGTGTTGTGGCTGTGTTCAGCAGGATGTTTCTGGTTGGTTTGAAGTCCGAGTTTCTCGAAGAGCTTTGGATTTGGATTTCCTTGGTATTGGTGTCAGCAGTGCAGCTCGGAGTATTCTGTGTATTGGCAGGAAGCTTTTTAGCTTAGCAGTGAAGTTCAGAAGCAGCAGAGTGGTTTCGTTTCTTTGTTGGATTGGCCAGTGAAGCTTGGGCTGTTCTGTTTGGTAAAGAGAGAACAGTTTTTCTTTGGATCAGGCTGGATTAGTCGCAAAAGTGACTTGCGATAGTTGAGTGTTCTCTTGGTTTGTCAGAATCTTTCTGAATGTCTTCGGGAAAATCAGTGGTTGCCTGAGCATCTAGAGCTGAGTGTTCTCTTGTGTTTTCGAAGAGTTTTGTCAGCATTGGGAGATTGGGTGGTATCGACTGGGATTCCAAGAATGGTACCGAGAGTCCAGCTAGTTGAGGATGATTCCTAGGGAGATATCTTTGGTTAAGCAGATCAGGCTACCGTGGAATTTCTGAATTTCTCCTTGAAGATCTGTTGAACCATATTTCGGGAATAGTTGAGAAATCTTACCAGTTGTGATCGCTGGCAGACGGTTGCAAAGCCTAGGTCCGTCACATTTGGTATCAGCGGAAGTTGTGCTTATGTGCGTCATCATCATTTTCATCTACCCATATCAGAGTTGTGCAGCGGAAGCAGTTGGAAGTACATCTGCTGTTCTTTTGAAAGGAGAAGTTGTTTTCTACTGATGATAGTAGTGATTTTGTTCTTGATTTTTGTTGATCTTGAGAAGATCATTCTACCGGATTCAGATTGTTCTAAGAGACATCAGTGGAGATTGAGTTGATCAGTAGTGATGGAAGCAGCTTTGGATCGTTCGAAGAAATTTGATGGATAAGAGATGGGAGAATTTGGATTTAGAAGTCAAAGTTTGATTCTGGATAAGTTTTCTCTGTTTTAGAAGGAGCTCTATAATTGGATAAGTCTGGGAAGTTAGCTCCGAAGTGTCCTGTATTTTCTCTGTGTTCTGAAGAGGTTAAGTATGGATCTTCGGGAGTGAATGGCCAGTCTGGATATCTGGAATTTGAGGTGTTTTACGTATATCTGAGGGAGTACGTGTATAATCTATCTCTGGGTGTAAAACCAGCAGTTCAGAAGTTTTGAGTAGTGAGTCAGACTCGTCTGTAGTCTGGTATCAGTGCAGTTTTGTAGATCTTGATGAGTAGGAGATCTATGGCTTAGTAGTATAGACTGTTTGGATTGTGTAGATTGAGTATTCCGGTATTATACCTGGAAAACTCTAGGAAGCTTTATCCAGAATTTTTCTGGATAATTTGATTTGTTTGATTGGGTGGATTGGTTGTGATGATTGTTAACATATGATTGATATATACTTGTGATTTAAAATTAAAATCTTAAATAGACTATTAAATTACCTTTGCTTTTAAATTTCGGGGACGAAATTCTTTTAAGGAGGGAGGAATGTGACAACCCGGGATTTTCGAGCAATATCAATTTAATAATCTGTATTTAAATATTAAATTGATTTGGTATATCTTTGTTAAAAAGATTTGAATTGATCTTTTCTTTTAATAAATATCTAATTAGTGAATTTTATCTTTTAAAATTAATTGATTGTTTTCTATTTATATATGTATATATTTGTATACATTGTAAATGAGAAAGTATTGTTTTAATTTTAACTAATAAATTTATGTTTTCAAATTTCTAATATACATTTTAGTGATTTGGGAATTATGATTTATTTAAAATAAGCTTTTCAAAGCTATTAAATAAATATATGATTTTAAATACTTAAGATAAATGTTTAAATAGTTTAAAACTTATTCTAGCTTAAGTTTAGATTTAAAATTTATTAACAAAAAGATTTGTTTTATTTTCTTTTTAGTATAGCTTGATAAAAGATGGTTTAAAAATATATGTAAGTTTTAATACAATATTTGTCAAACGATACTTTAATATATTATAAAATAAGTAGCTTATAGTAAAGAGATAGTTTCTTTTATAAATCATTTCAAATTTGATAAATAGGTTATTTTTAAATAATATTAATAAATAAATGAACTTGTAGAAATACATGGCTATAAGTATTAAGCTAGGATAGAAAATAAAACAAGACAACAATACAAACAAGATACAAAACAAAATAATGTAAGCTCATACATAAATTCAAAACATATATACCAGATTGTACAAAAGCAACATGACTAAATAAATATATCAAACAATATACTCTCAAGCATGATTAGGCAAGTAGAAACATACCCAATAATGAGTCAACAATTTAACCACAAACAAAGTATATATATTCAAGTTTTGTACAAACCAATATGGATAATGTGTGCAGGCTGAAAATTTAAAAAGGAAATAAAATAAAAATATTCATGTACACTTAAACAAAACAGGAAAACATAAATATCAATGTAAGCTTGTAAAGGAAGACACTAGCATATACATCCAAGTATAAACAAATAAAAGTAAGTGTGATTTGTACAAAAGCAATTAATACTAATATCTATAGCACACAATACGTTTCATATCAGCCACCAAATATAAAATATAAGTATATTTGTAAGTTGCATATGATAAGTATATGAACAAATAAATTTTCAAGTGTAGACTGGCAAGAGGAAACAGTAGCATATACAGTTTCAAATAACAAAGGGCAAGATATATACAAGATTAGTATAAAATATAGGGCCAACATGATTTGTACAAAGCATTAAATGCCAGCAATAACATATCTTATATCAGCCACCGAAATAAGATTTTTAGTCAAACAAAACAAAAATATCTTTGTTTGGTACAAAACATATACACTGTATGGTACAAGAGACCATAATATCACTCTGTACAAATGGTTTCTCTGGTAAGCTATCTTTTATATGTATATTTATCTTCCTAGCAGTTCGAGTATAAATCTAAAGTAAGCTTAAATTAAAACTCAAACAAACATCCAACATTCAACTACAACTAAACAAAAGCAAGAAGATTAGAGGAAGATCAGAGCAAAATCTTTTCCAGTTTTAAAAGGGATTTTTAGTGCAAACTGTCTGGTTTCAGAGCATTCAATCTTAAGAAATCAAGTCTTATGTCTTCAACAAAGTTCCATTAGCATGCAACTACAGTTTCAAAACGAAGAAGACAACTCAAGTTTTTAAAAGCTAATGCATATCCCAGTTTTCAAAGTAAAGTGCTCTGTTCATTTCTAAAGTCAGGTGAGTAACTTTATTTTTAAAAATTTAAGGAATGAATATGTTGTATATATGCCTGTGGAAAAGTAGGTGTATATAATTATATATATGTTGAATCCTCTGTCTATACTTGTAGAATGTTGTAATGTGTGCAGGTTGAAACATTTATCCCCTGTTTTGAATTCTAAAACAAGTCTTGCTTTCAAAAATCCTTTCTACTCAATCTACTTGATATTTGGACCTAGAGTTAAAACAGTTATTGTTAGTTTGACTTTGAACTGAAATTTAAAAATATATTCAAATTAAAATAACTTGGTATCATCTCTGGGAAGCAAAATGTTTGAACAACTCCAATCTAATCAAAAATTCGAATCTCTTAAATTTCGAATTCAGGCATCTGGACTAAATCCCTGTACCATAACATGATTTTTAAACATGGTTTGATGATTTTTAACTGTGAGGTTTGAGAGCAGTTCGAGTTCGTCTGTTTTGGGCTTTTCGAGTTGCCGTGGGTGATCCAATGGTTGGTGATGGTTGGGAATTGGGCTGGAGGTGGAGGAGCGAACAGGGAGTGGGGGAAAAATAGCGGGTGAGGGTGCAGCGCCTTGTGGAAGCGGCGGCGAGGGGATTTTCTACGGTGACCTAATTTTGGGATGGCCGGAGTTTTGTTTCGCGCATCGTCGACAGTGGATCGAGCGCCACGTGGTTTTGGGAGGAGGTAGAGGGAAGTTAGGCGAGGCTGTGGCCGAAGTTTGGTGGCCTCTGGTGGTCAGAGCGTCGAGTAATTGACGTTGACAGGTTTGGGTTTGAGGTTGGTTTTGAGTTCCAGGTTTAGGGTGAAGTCTCGATTTTGATTTCGAGCGACTGCGTGAATCAGGGTGGTCGAGAACATATGGGGAGATGATCACCGTGGTATTGGAGATTTTGGCGATGGCCATAGACGATCGGAGCCACCGTGCATGTGCACGGTGGGTTGTTTATGGTGGGGTTGATTTTGTTTGTTAGTTTTGAGTTGGGGTTGGATGACTCGAAGAAGGTTGTGATTTTCTCGGGGAAGCTTCGCGTGTGGCTCGAAGTAGAAATGAGGAGGCTCGGGGTGATGTTGTAACAGATTTAATGTGAAATGGTTTTAAACCTGTAATAGTTTTAACAGATTTTAAATTTTAGTTTTAAATTTAAATCAAAGTAAACTGATTCTCTAAATAAAAGTTTAAACATGTGAATTCAAGTTAGTTTTATAACTGATTTGGAAATAAAATAAAGTTTATAATTTTAAATGATTTAAAGGATTTTAAGTATAAAAAAATATGCTTTTAAACATGAGGGTTTAAAAAGGTTTTGGAAAATTAGTTTTAACTTTGTTAAGGGTAAAATGGAATTTATTTAGGAAGTAATCTGAAATAAATGTTTTAAAACATATTGATAGTGAAAATTTAATCAATAATAAAAATAAGTTTACTTTAAGAAATGAAGATTTAAGAATTATATTCATTAACTATTAAGACAAATTTGAATAGATAATTGATAATTTATATCAATTAAATTAGTAAATATAAGTTGAATATATTGATTAAAATTTAAATAATGGAATAAGTAATTAATATGTAATTAAGAACCATAGATTAAATTTTTATTAATAAATGAATTATTAATGGTTAATTGAACTTAAAATCAATAATGACTAAGGAAGTTAATTATTTTAGAAAGTAATTAAATGAATGTTAATAAAGGTCATTAACTAGATTATTCTTATAATATATTAATGTGATTAATATATTTAGTAATTAATTGGATTAATTAATCTAATAATAATCATTGAAATTGTTAAATGTAATTACTTATTGGAAAGTAATTAAGGAATGAATTGCTTATTGTAATTAATTAAGTAATTTGGTTAATTTGAATTAATTAATTTAGATTAATCACTTGATAAGTTTGGAAGTATAATTACTTGGAGAAGTAATTAATGAGAAATTACTAGATGTAATTAATTGGATGATGGGTAATGGAAGTAATTGGAGTATAATTACTTGAACTTAATCATGGGATTAATTAAGTTGTTATTGTGAAGTAATTAACTAAGGAAGTTAATTACTATATGATATTAATCAAAGGTGGTTAATATATGTGATTTGAAGATCAAGTTTTCTTAATATAATTAATCAATAAAATAACTAATTAGGGATCATTAATTATTATAACTAATGATGTGATTACGAATTGATTAATTTGCAAATAATAAATCAATATAGTAATTAAAATGTAATAAATTCAATATGAATGTAAATAATTATGAATAATTAATTTATGGATTTATTTAAAGATTAATTACTGAAATTAATTAAAGGGCAATTACTGGAATGCAAGTAAAAGTTGATTAATCAAAGATGATTTATCGGAAGTAATAAATAATTGATGATTGATTAATTGATTGGTTTACTGGTTATGTAAGCAAGTTTATATTGATGAAGTAATTAATTTAATTCATTTTAAATTAATTATAGTATGATTGTTTAATTCTTGCTTATGTATGAATTGAATGGTTTAATATCCCTGATATGAGATAATTGATGCTATATGATATGGATGCTTTGATTTGAAGTATGTTGTGAATTATCTGTTATGATAATGTTGATTATCTATTGTGATGCTGTGAATTATCTATCTGTATTGATATAGATAATGTATTGAAATTGTTTAAAACCTTTAAAACAACTTGGCCTTAAAAGACACGGTTTGGATTTCGATGAGACCGGGATCGGGTTTCCGTATACCGGGATTCTAGGTCTGGAGACCCGAAAACCACATCGATCCAAAATAACGTTAGGTCGTGAATTCAAATGGAGCAAGTGAAGACTCGAGGTATAAGAACTATATGTCAGTATAACTCTATGGGTGATTCCGTAATGAGTTTGACGGTGATAGTGCTTATAGATTCGAGATGGTGATTCAGAGTGCAAGGGTTATTGTCGTTGACTCTGAGGGTGATTCCAATACGAGTGTAACGAGATAATGCCTTCGGTTTCGTTCGAACCCGGAACGAACTTGTATGGATCGAATGCTTTCAGAACATCGTCAGGCGGACGATGAGCATTCTAAGTGATGAGTTCTATAAAGGTAATCGGGACCTCAAGCCTCATCAACCGGGAATGGCTAAAACAGGGGAGGTGCAGCAAAGCTTCGTGGGTAGCACCCACTTGAGAGTAGGATATACCCCTGTCTAGAGGTTCCTTTTTATTCGGTAGTGGCAGTTGGTCTGCAGCCATCTGCGGGGTTATTCTATTTGGAACTGTTCAGTAAGGAATGGGTCCGGCTTTGCGTTGCAGGGGAGCGGGCGTACTCCTCGGTACGGTGATCTAGGCCACGTACTGTGACGGGCGGTACCCCAGTAGCCCAGCCATTGTATGGAATCCAATCTCCAATAAGCGCCGTACGTTTTGATTGTGCCAACTATGTTGAAATGTGAGATGCAAGCATTTCAGCTATTTTCTATTTACTTGAAAACCCTAGACACTATTATAATATCACTGGATTTCTTAAAAATGTTTGGTTAGCGTAAGGTAAAAACTTTTCCATATTTATTTGTGGGAAGTCTTACGTGATACCTTTGTTTTCAAATAATTTTAAAAGTTAAGCAACTTTAACCTGTTACTCATACCAGACCCATGTCTGACCCGAAGTTTATTTCTGTTTTTCATAAACTCTCGGGTACCCAAATTTTTACGGGTAGTCAAGGGATTCAGGTTAGCTTTGACGAGTTCTGGAGGAGCAAATGGAGCAGGAGGCTTCAGCGTATAGATATATATATTGGTTCCGCTGTGTTAGAGTTTATTCTGTATTTCCGCTGTGTTGTATCTCTGTGATGTGTGAGTTGTATTAACTAGACAGGTGTTTATAACTATCAAGTATGTGTTGTATTATCTGTGTACTCTGATGTATATGATACTATGTAATATTTATGTGATATATTATATTTTATTCGTTCCGCTGTTGAGATTCTGTTGTTGTTTCTTCTTCTTCTCTACCTTTTCTATTTTCTCACCTCTTTCTTTTCTTCAAAACGATACGACTTTCTGGGCGTAGGAAGTCGGGTCGTTACAGTAACACTCAGCATGTCACATTACCAAATTGGGAATATATCGCTGATAACCTTCAACTACATAACCTTTGAGCTCGTACGTCTCAGAGAAGGGTGTTAAGCTAAAAGAATAAATTCTCTGCCACTAACAGAAATGTATTTGAAAGAAATCTGCTTTATATCTCAAATTGTAATGTCAGACGTGCAATCCATACAAGTCTGTTCCGGGCTCGAACAGATCCGAAGGCACTTCTTACGAAGCCCTTGCAATTCCGGGTATTCACAATCCCGTCTGGACTTCCCATCACAAATGGTGATAAAATCTCTATATCGGGGCCAGTCGATGCAGAGACATTCGACGAGTTGTCCTTTCGTTTTCGAAAATATCCGGTCTTCACCACCGGTCTTCAAATGCTATCCATATACGACGTATCACTATTCGGAATGGGTTATATGACACAAATGTCTTTCCCCGGCTAACTCGAATAACAAGCGCAATTTAAAATCATATGGATACTGGGGTTTCAGTTAAATCACCACTTAAAGCCCAAAACTTTTCATTCATATGGTTAAAACAAATTACCATTTTCAAATCTTTAAACAAAAAGATTTGTTTTCACAAAGTTCACCCAGTTTCAACAAAAATCCATTCACAGTTTTCAAAACAATTTCTGTTTCAATTGGATTAACTCGTTAAATCTTTTAAAACAAAGATTCAACTTATAGCTTTCAAAACAATTTCATTTCGAATGTTTTAAACAAATTTCATTTTGAATCTGTTAAAAATAAACAGATTCAATTCATAGTTTTCAAAACAATTTCATTTTTATTGGATTAATTTGTTAAATCTTTAAAATAAGATTTAAATTATACACTTCAAACTCGTTTCCAAGGATTCATTCATAACTTGAAAAATCATTTTTCATTTCAAACACAATTTGAATTTCCTTTAACACAGATTGGAAATCTATTTCTTATATGAAAGCTTTTATTATTTGAAAACAAACAGTTTTTCGTTTCAGAAACCAATTATATTTACACGAGTTAAAGCCCTTGAATTCTATTCGCATCCCCAAATCAATACTTTCAAAATAGTTTAACCCATATATATATAACTGGTATAACATCTTTAATCTCTAGTTTCAAATCATAGAATTCAATTTCAAATCTTGAATTTAAGTTTAAATCAAATTATTTAACCTTCAAAACTTTATCAAGTTATTCAAAATAAATTTTATCTTTGAAATTCCATTTCAAAAGCTTTTCACATTAAACCCAAATTTCCAATTTCAAAATCAATTAAAATTTCAATTTCAATTTCAAAAATATTGAATTTAAATTATCTGTGACTTAACCGATTTCCTCGTGAAATCCATATTTGTGTGTGTAAAAATGTAGTCCAGGGGTTTCACACACAATAGTGCAACAACATTCAATCATCATAGATCAAATACAGGAATATAATTGATAAGCGGTATTAACTATCACGCTTATCGTTCATTCACAGATCACAAATATATATATATATATATATATATATCACAGATAAGTAAATTACAGATCACAACATAAATCAGGATGTATCACAAAGCTCATATATCAGGGATGTCAACAATTCAATCACTCAGTCAAATCCAATCATCCATAAGTAAGGTCAATTAAATTATCTGATTTATTCAAATCAGATTAATTTCTTATGAATTTCAAATCTTGGTTAATTACAAATCATTTGATTAATTATTCTTTAATCATTTATTAATTAACCATTAATAATAAATAAATCATCTTTTAATCATTAAATAATTAATCATTAATCATTTAATTATCCTTTAATTTAATTATTTTTGATTAATTACTCTTCAATTAATTATCATTCCGAAATTACATTCATTAATTAATTAACTTTTAATTAATTATTCTTAAACTAATTACCTTAATTAATAAATCATGATTTAATTAATTACCATTTAATTGATTACCCTTTTATGATAAATTAATTAACTCTGATCAATAATCAATCACTTTTAATTAAGTATTGTCTTTTAAGTAATTAATTTTCTTTAACTACTTTCATAAATTTATTACTCTTTAATTATTTTTATTCAACGACAAATCTTAATGTAATTTAAAGACTAATCCTTATCTTTATTAATCACTTAATTTTAATAAAGTATATTTAATACATTATTTTAACCAACTCAAAACTCAGATAAACATTTACATTCACAAACGAATTGGTTTTAACCAAAATTTGTTTCAAAATAAACTTGATTGGTTTTAAAGTTTGAAAACTGTTTTAAATATAAAATTTCAGCAGACTAGAGTAAATTGCCGAGATACCCGATCCCTGCTTCGAGTTCCTCACACAGAAACACGAGATCGACCCCGAGCGACCTTCTTTTCCCAAACCTTCTTCCCCCAAGCAACTTCAACTCCCAAGATTCAAATTCCACTGGTCATTAATGTGCATGCGTGCACGTGCACCACCTCCGACAGCCCCACCGATGAACTCCGCCACCTCTGGCGAGTCACTCATTGCCATCACCTTCAAAAGCCATAGTCGAATCGACGTGACCAAACGCAAGACGAAATCGAGCCTACAGATCGAAACTCGAACCACCCCACTTCGACAAAATCACCTTGCCAAGCAAACCTCGGCCATCAGCGACCACACGCCTCCGCCCACACCTACGCTCACACCTCTAGTACCTCCCTAACAAGTCTGTCCCTGCCCGATACACTGTCGAGTTCAAACGAACTCAAAACTTCACACGCAAACACACAGGCTCTAAAACCCTAGTTCCACCTACGGCCATTGCCATGACCAACCAGAACCCTTGCCACCATTTTTCCTGTCTTCACCACCAGTCATACTTCCCTCGATCAAAAGCTCGACACCCAATAAATCTTCGATCGCCAGAAATTGGATTAAAATCCATTTCAGTTCAACTATAAACTGCTCTAAGCACACTCGACTAAAAATCACCATTCGAGTCTTAAAAATCATAATTTTCTATGATGATTCAGGTTATAAAATTAAATTAACAATTTACAACATTCGATTTTTAACGTATGATATCCCAAGCTCTGTAAAACCAAGTTCCAGATGAACTACTTCACTAACATGCTTTCAACAAATTTTAAAAACCTGATTTATGTTTAAACATTTGTTTTGTTTTAAGCCCCTAAGTCTAATGATGCCTAGATGAAGAAGTATTGAACTTCTTGTTCATTCTTTTCACACTGTATCCCAAAGCAGAGAGGAACAGGGTCCTTGCAAATACATAGAACATCATATATATATCTACAGAGCTACTAAATATTCATACAAGCACCATATCAACAATGAATCTCATGCTAGATTTAGTTATACTCAAGCTTTAAAAAAAAGTTTTAAGAGTTTGCTCACCTTGTAGTGGAACAAAGCAGCATATTTTGATGATTTTGGACAGAGAAGCAAAGAAGAATCTTAGCCAGGAACTTCCATGCTTGATTTGTTTAAAGCTTCCAGGTTGCAGACTTTTGAACTTTCTGTTTTGATTTTTCATTTCTGATTTTAAGATAATATTTACTTCATATTTTCCTTAGTTTTAATGGAGGATGCTTTACTTCATTTTCTCAGCTGAGAAGGGTCGAACTGAAATGGATAGTTTGATATATAGAAAGAAAAATGTACAGGGTGACATTTTTGTTTTTGGTTTGTACAATAGGTAAGGCTGATATGCTTTGGAGGTATGGCTGCATTTATGACATGTACAAATTCATATATTTTTTCTTTGCTTTCGGTTGAGATGATATGTTATTGTGTTTACATACTTATTTTTTTTGTTTCTTCCAGGTCTACATATCTATGTGTATTTTGTTTCTTTTCTTTGCTTTAAATCTTGTTATTTTTGTTACATGAAGATTAAGTTTTGTATTATTACTTTGCAATGTTATATATTGTTATGTTGTCTTCTTTTGTTTTATGGTTTGCAATTCAATTTGTACTTGTTCAAGTTGTATTTGATATTTTATTTCATGTATTACTATATATATATATATTCCATAATTTATTTTATTTTGTTTTACTTCTATGCTTTTGTTCTGTTATTTTACTTTGTTTTGTATTATTTTTGTAGTATATTTATTATCTTATATTCCTTTAAATATATATTTTATTTTATTTTGTTGTTAGAATTTATGTAAGTGTTACTTTTATTTTTATAGTTCATCTCTTATTTATTTCTATTTATACTCAATTGTTTATTTTTCTTTAATATTTATTGTTTTATATTTAATTTATAAACTCAAACCATTATTAACCATAAATTCTAATATTTATTATTATCAATTATTTATTTACAATTTAAATTCAAATCAAACGTATGTATTTCAAATCAACTCAAATTATTTATACATGACCGTATACATATATATATAAATAAAAATCAAATTTACTCATATTTATTCCATATACATATATATTCACATATATACAAATTTTCAAATCCATACGACTTTATATATTTTCAATTTGGTTCGGAAAACTCGCTTCCATTTATAATAAATTATACAATTTTAATTCAAAAATTCAATAAATTATTAATTAAATTAAATTAAAATCTGGGGTCGTTACAAACTTCCCCCCTTAAAAGGATTTCGTCCTCGAAGTTCGCAGGCACGAAAACAATACAGAGATAGACAGATTCGATCTCCTATAATTCTTCAAACTTACAATATGAATTCCAAACTCAAGTCGGAATATCTCAGAATACATACCAATTTGTCCCTCTTCGGACTTTGGTATTCATAAGAAATTATAATAGAATTTCAAATTTGGTTTTAAACGAAATCGTTTTAATTGATTCAATTCAATTTAGCCTTCATATTCTACTAATCAATTTAACTCAATTTAAAATTTCCAATTTATTTAAAATTTTCAATCTCAAATTTCAAATTCATATTCATTAAAGTTTAAATCAGGAACGAATAGGAAATCGATAAAGATAAGGATTTTCTACAACGATTCACAGAGCCATCATCATATCGAAACTTCTTTTTTCTGGAGCTGGTATAAAGAAATGAAAAGAATTTGGAAACGAATCAAAGAATATTGATAGAGCAAATTATTTCCACTGTTGCAGGGTATTGACCATTTGTAGTCGTATTCCCCTGTCCCTATCTCGTCCTCTTCTTGCACTCATACTCACTATTAGTGGATAGTAAGAGAATTTACTGAGACATTCAGATGGATATCTTAGGGATACACTCATTCTAGGGATACTTCACCCTATCTCTAATGAGTTACCTAATGTGTTATACTCCTGAGCTAAAGTTTTAACCTTCAGCTCTGATACCAAATGTAACGAACCGGATTTTTCGCGCGAAAATCGACATCCATACTTTACATCGTACTCGAATGTCGTAGATTCGATCGTTCAAATCCGAGTCGCCGGAGCTTATAACAACAATTAAGTAAATAACACAGTTGAAATAAAAGAATAATACATTGATATACAGTTTTGATACAATATCTGACACAATGAATATCAATATACATCAGAGATATGATACAAGAATAGCAGCGGAAAAGAAAACGATAACAACAGCAGCGGATAATCTCCACCTTCGAAGCACCAATCCAGAAACAGCTTGAACTCCCAATAACGATACACCAAGAAGAGCAAGCTGGTGCGATCCCAAAGACTGAACTAACTCCAGATAATCTACTAAACCTGACTATCTGAAAAACCCAACTCTAGACTGCTCGAGCAGAAAATTTTGAGCACCCAAAGTTTAGGAAAGAAACAATAAACTCCGGATCAGTCATGGGACTGGTGTGAGCAACAAAAACAGTTTATCTTTAAAAACAAATAGCAGAAGAATTTAAAGTCAATTCGCAATGCTTTTGGAAAATGAAACTACCATAAGACCTCCCACCACACACACAATGCAAACGCAGACTTGGAGGAGATTTCTTCTTATGATAGTCAAAGATGCTTACTATGCAAAATCAAATCATTTGATTATTATTATTAGTGCATAGTGTAGAAAACATTTCGAAAATAGAATATAAATCTTAGCCAGCATAGGTACCATTATATTATGCCTGCTATAGCTACCATATTAGATGGCAGGTTCTACAACTAAAACCGTACAGGGTTCGCACCGTTTCTTTGGATTTCCAACAAATGGTCAGGCCAAGGAATTTCCCATTGCCACATGGAAACGCCTCTGGAATGACGTCTCGAGAACCTAACCGGATCTCTGCCAACACAAGGTCGGGTTACCTCTGCAAAAATAGGTAACTACTGACGTGCATATGCCATCCCCCGATCGTAACCGATCTTCCCGAGGATCCTCGATTTCCAACAACCACATAAGAGTAATAATAATGCAGCAACAACATAGGTTAAATATCTGGGCTCCATACCGTGATACCACCTCTATCCAGAAGGAATGACATACACTAAGGGGCGCTACTCCCTAGAACCTTGCCGCATCCTTCCTGTTTTGACCATTTCCGGGGTGTGAGGTCCGACGAAGTCTCGTCCACAAAGCCACGCTTTGGTACAAAGCCATGCTTTGGGTCAACAGATGATCAATCAATGATCACAAAGATAAATGATCAAACAAATGATCATATCACAAATGGTCAAACACTGATCATCACACTGCAACACTCAGCATGTCACATTACCAAATTGGGAATATATCGCTGATAACCTTCAACTACATAACCTCTGAGCTCGTACGTCTCAGAGAAGGGTGTTAAGCTAAAAGAATAAATTCTCCGCCACCAACAGAAATGTATTTGAAAGAAATCTGCTTTATATCTCAAATTGTAATGTTAGACGTGCAATCCATATAAGTCTGTTTCGGGCTCGAACAGATCCGAAGGCACTTCTTACGAAGCCCTTGCAATTCCAGGTATTCATAATCCCGTCCGGACTTCCCATCACAAAGGGTGATAAAATCTCTATATCGGGGCCAGTCGATGCAAAGACATTCGACGAGTTGTCCTTTCGTTTTCGAAAATATCCGGTCTTCACCACCGGTCTTCAAATGCTATCCATATACGACGTATCACTATTCGGAATGGGTTATATGACACAAATGTCTTTCCCCGGCTAACTCGAATAACGAGCGCAATTTAAAATCATATGGATACTGGGGTCTCAGTTAAATCACAACTTAAAGCCCAAAACTTTTCATTCATATGGTTAAAACAAATTACCATTTTCAAATCTTTAAACAAAAAGATTTGTTTTCACAAAGTTCACCCAATTTCAACAAAAATCCATTCACAGTTTTCAAAACAATTTCTGTTTCAATTGGATTAACTCGATAAATCTTTTAAAACAAAGATTCAACTTATAGCTTTCAAAACAATTTCATTTCGAATGTTTTAAACAAATTTCATTTTGAATCTGTTAAAAATAAACAGATTCAATTCATAGTTTTCAAAACAATTTCATTTTTATTGGATTAATTTGTTAAATCTTTAAAATAAGATTTAAATTATAACCTTCAAACTCATTTCCAAGGATTCATTCATAACTTGAAAATTCATTTTTCATTTCAAACACAATTTGAATTTTCCTTTAACATAGATTGGAAATCTATTTCTTATATGAAAGCTTTTATTATTTGAAAACAAACAATTTTTCGTTTCAGAAAAATCCAATTATATTTACACGAGTTAAAGCCCTTGAATTCTATTTGCATCCCCAAATCAATACTTTCAAAATAGTTTAACCCATATATATATATAACTGGTATAACATTTTTAATCTCTAGTTTCAAATCATAGAATTCAATTTCAAATCTTGAATTTAAGTTTAAATCAAATTATTTAACCTTCAAAACTTTATCAAGTTATTCAAAATAAATTTTATCTTTGAAATTCCATTTCAAAAGCTTTTCACATTAAACCCAAATTTCCAATTTCAAAATCAATTAAAATTAAAATTTCAATTTCAAAAATATTGAATTTAAATTATCTGTGACTTAACCGATTTCCTCGTGAAATCCATATTTGTGTGTGTAAAAATGTAGTCCAGGGGTTTCACACATAATAGTGCAACAACATTCAATCATCATAGATCAAATACAGGAATATAATTGATAAGCGGTATTAACTATCACGCTTATCGTTCATTCATGGATCACAGATATATATATATATATATCATAGATAAGTAAATTACAGATCACAACATAAATCAGGATGTATCACAAAGCATCATATATCAGGGATGTCAACAATTCAATCACTCAGTCAAATCCAATCATCCATAAGTAAGGTCAATTAAATTATCTGATTTATTCAAATCAGATTAATTTCTTATGAATTTCAAATCTTGGTTAATTACAAATCATTTGATTAATTATTCTTTAATCATTTATTAATTAACCATTAATAATAAATAAATCATCTTTTAATCATTAAATAATTAATCATTGATTATTTAATTATCCTTTAATTTAATTATTTTTGATTAATTACTCTTCAATTAATTATCATTCCGAAATTACCTTCATTAATTAATTAACTTTTAATTAATTATTCTTAAACTAATTACCTTAATTAATAAATCACGATTTAATTAATTACCATTTAATTGATTACCCTTTTATGATAAATTAATTAACGCTGATCAATAATCAAGCACTTTTAATTAAGTAATTGTCTTTTAAGTAATTAATTTTCTTTAACTACTTTCATAAATTTATTACTCTTTAATTATTTTTATTCAACAACAAACCTTAATGTAATTTAAAGACTAATCCTTATCTTTATTAATCACTTAATTTTAATAAAGTTTATTTAATAAACTATTTTAACCAACTCAAAACTCAGATAAACATTTACATTCACAAACGAATTGGTTTTAACCAAAATTTGTTTCAAAATAAACTTGATTGGTTTTAAAGTTTGAAAACTGTTTTAAATATAAAATTTCAGCAGACCCGAGTAAATTGCCGAGATACCCGATCCCTGCTTCGAGTTCCTCACACAGAAACACGAGATCGACCCCGAGCGACCTTCTTTTCCCAAACCTTCTTCCCCCAAGCAACTTCAACTCCCCAGATTCAAATTCCACTGGTCATTAACGTGCACGCGTGCACGTGCACCACCTCCGACAGCCCCACCGATGAACTCCGCCACCTCCGGCGAGTCACTCATCGCCATCACCTTCAAAAGCCATAGTCGAATCGACGTGACCAAACGCAAGACGAAATCGAGCCTACAGATCGAAACTCGAATCACCCCACTTCGACAAAATCACCTCGCCAAGCAAACCTCGGCCATCAGCGACCACACGCCTTCGCCCACACCTTCGCTCACACCTCTAGCACCTCCCTAACAAGTCTGTCCCTGCCCGATACACTGTCGAGTTCGAACGAACTCAAAACTTCACACGCAAACACACAGGCTCTAAAACCCTAATTCCACCTACGGCCATTGCCATGATCAACCGGAACCCTTGCCACCATTTTTCCTGTCTTCGCCACCAGTCATACTTCCCTCGATCAAAAGCTCGACACCCAATAAATCTTCGATCGCCAGAAATTGGATTAAAACCCATTTCAGTTCAATTATAAACTGCTCTAAGCACACTCGACTAAAAATCACCATTCGAGTCTTAAAAATCATAATTTTCTATGATGATTCAGGTTATAAAATTAAATTAACAATTTACAACATTTGATTTTTAACGTATGATATCCCAAGCTCTGTAAAACCAAGTTCCAGATGAACTACTTCACTAACATGCTTTCAACAAATTTTAAAAACCTAATTTATGTTTAAACATTTGTTTTGTTTTAAGCCCCTAAGTCTAATGATGCCTAGATGAAGAAGTATTGAACTTCTTGTTCATTCTTTTCACACTGTATCCCAAAGCAGAGAGGAACAGGGTCCTTGCAAATACACAGAACATCATATATATATATATATATATATATATATATATATCTACAGAGCTACTAAATATTCATACAAGCACCATATCAACAATGAATCTCATGCTAGATTTAGTTATACTCAAGCTTTAAAAAAAAGTTTTAAGAGTTTGCTCACCTTATAGTGGAACAAAGCAGCATATTTTGATGATTTTGGACAGAGAAGCAAAGAAGAATCTTAGCCAGGAACTTCCATGCTTGATTTGTTTAAAGCTTCCAGGTTGCAGACTTTTGAACTTTCTGTTTTGATTTTTCATTTCTGGTTTTATGATAATATTTACTTCATATTTTCCTTAGTTTTAATGGAGGATGCTTTACTTCATTTTCTCAGCTGAGAAGGGTCGAATTGGAATGGATAGTTTGATATATAGAAAGAAAAATGTACAGGGTGACATTTTTTTTTTGGTTTGTACAATAGGTAAGGCTGATATGCTTTAGAGGTATGGCTGCATTTATGTCATGTACAAATTCATATATTTTTCTTTGCTTTCGGCTGAGATGATATGTTATTGTGTTTACATACTTATTTTTTTTGTTTCTTCCAGGTCTACATATCTATGTGTATTTTGTTTCTCTTCTTTGCTTTAAATCTTGTTATTTTTGTTACATGAAGATTAAGTTTTGTTTTATTACTTCGCAATGTTATATATTGTTATGTTGTCTTCTTTTGTTTTGTGGTTTGTAATTCAATTTGTACTTGTTCAAGTTGTATTTGATATTTTATTTCATGTATTACTATATATATATATTCCATAATTTATTTCATTTTGTTTTACTTCTATGCTTTTTTCTATTATTTTACTTTGTTTTGTATTATTTTTATAGTATATTTATTATCTTGTATTCCTTCAAATATATATTTTATTTTATTTTGTTGTTAGAATTTATGTAAGTGTTACTTTTATTTTTATAGTTCATCTCTTATTTATTTATTTCTATTTATACTCAATTATTTATTTTTCTTTAATATTTAAAGTTTTATATTTAATTTATAAACTCAAACCATTATTAACCATAAATTCTAATATTTATTATTATCAATTATTTATTTACAATTTAAATTCAAATCAAACGTATATATTTCAAATCAACTCAGATTATTTATACATGCCCGTATACATATATATATATATATATATATATAAATCAGATTTACTCATATTTATTCCATATACATATATATTCACATATATACAAATTTTCAGATCCATACGACTTTATATATTTTCAATTTGGTTCGGGGAAACTCGCTTCCATTTATAATAAATTATACAATTTTAATTTAAAAATTCAATAAATTATTAATTAAATTAAATTAAAATCTGGGGTCGTTACATTTCTGGTGGAAAACAATGAAAAGGGACATATCAATTTATGTGAGTCGCTGTGCTACTTGCCAACAAATCAAAAGCGACCAAAAGAAAGTGGCCAGTTTACTTCAACCGTTAGAAGTACCGAAATGGAAATGGGATCAGGTATCGATGGATTTCATTGACGGATTACCACTAACCAAGAAGGGAAATGAAGCGATTTGGGTTATAGTGGATCGTTTAACCAAAACTGCTCACTTTATTCTAGTGAAATCTACTTGGACCGCAGCAAGCTTAGCAGGTATATACATAAAGGAATTGTTCGTCTCCATGGTATTCCCAACAGTATAGTGAGCGATCGTGACCCGATCTTCACTAGTAGATTTTGGGAGGCGTTTCAAGACGCATTGGGAACGAAATTAAAATTCAGTACTGCTTATCACCCGCAATTTGATGGACAGACTGAGAGGGTCAACCGAATTCTAGAAGACCTATTACGTGCTTGCATTCATGGTTTTGGTGGTTCATGGGAGGACCATTTACATCCGGCTAAATTCTCATATAATAACAGCTATCGGGCCAGTATAGAAATGGCTCCTTTCGAAGCTTTATATGGTCGTCTGTGTCGATCACCTGCATGCTGGATCGAATCAGGTGATAGACTCATCCTTGGACCAGATATGATTAAAGAAACCACGGCGAAGATAGATTGTATTCAAAAGAAATTAATAACTGCTCAAAGTCGTCAGAAGAGTTATTATGACCGACGAAGAAGATGTTTGGAATTTCAAGTTGGAGATTCTGTATTTCTGAAAGTGTCTCCGATGCGGGGTGTACAGAGATTCGGGAAAACTGGAAAGCTAGCACCGCGTTATATTGGTCCTTTTCCTATTCTGGAAAGGATTGGTCCTCTAGCATACCAAGTGAAGTTACCCAGCTGGTTGTCTGGCATGCATGATGTGTTCCATATTTCTAATCATCGGAAGTATGTGCACGATCCAGATGATATTATTGAAGAAGCTGCTCAACAGGATCTCGAAATCACTCCTAACTTGGCAGTTAAAAGAGAGCCGATAAAAATTGTGGATCGTGATGAAAAGCGATTGAGAAACAAAGTTGTGAAGTTGGTTAAAGTTCAATGGAGTGACGATCCAAAGGATTGCACTTGGGAAACTGAAGATAATATACAGAAATCATATCCCAACTGCAGAGTGGATATCTCGGCTTAAAACTGGTAAGCCGTTTCCTTATTGTTTCTGAATTCGTATATTCTTTGTTTGCGTTTCTCTCTCTTTCAATTTCGAGGATGAAATTTTCTTAAGGAGGGGATATTGTAACATCCCAGAATTTGTTAATTTAAATTCGGCAAATTATATGAACTTTTGAATTTAAATTGAGGAATTTCAACAGAAATAAAATATTGTTAATATTAATATTACAAAGTTATATGGATATAAACAAATATTGATAGTTAAGTTTAAATAGATATCAATAATAAATAAAGAAAAGAACATATTTTAGACAAGAAGATTGTTATAAACAATAAAATAAAATATGTGATAAATTACATGTTAATAATTAAAACAAACACTTTCGTTAGTAATGTAAAACAAAAAAAAGATTAGATCACAAAAGAAAATAGATACATTCAAGCATAAGTATGTAAACCAATATGTAGAAATATTTACTGTAAAAGAAAACAATAACTAGAACAATTTTCTTTTAAGTAGTAAAGTAAACCAGACAAGTAGGTTGAAAACAACAAAGAAAAAAAAAGAAATATATAAACAAGGAAACGAGACTTGTACAGGAAGATGAAAATCTACAAAGTAAAATAAGAGCAAGAAATAAAAAAATCAAACAGCACATTGCTGTAAGTATACATTACATACTTTCATTAAATGCAAGATACCAGCTGTGCTTTCATTTAATGCTTTCAAACTTCAGCCCATACACAAAGTACAAAGCATGTATAAAGTAACTATACAGTAGAATGTTTCAGTACTTGAACCTGTACACAAAACCCTTCATATATATGTATACATCTTCAAGCCTTTAATTAGTTCAAAAGAAAAAGAAAAGGAAGAACAGAAAAAAAGAAAAAGAAAAAGGAAACAAAACATAGCAGAAAGGAAAAGGATCAAACTGCAGACTTTCAAAACAAATAAAAGTGCTCTCTGTTCATCCATATTTTAAAGTGAGTAAACATAATCTTTAAAAAGTTTAAATTTATTTAAAACAGTTCAAACTTCATTTATAAATTGTTGTACATGCTTCAGTATGAAAATATGATTATGATGTTCTGTGTTCTCTGCAAAATATATACAGGGTGTATACTTGTTCCAAATCAAAAATTCATTTGCTGTTAATCATTGTTAAGCTTAGATTTTTCAATTTATTAAGATGTTTAATCCTCAAACAAGATTTTTGCAAAGCTTATTTAAATATGTAGTGGATTATCTCCACTGGAACTTTGGTTTACAGGTTTCAAGTGAAATTTGATGAGAATTGATTGTTGAAAAATATTAATTCAAGATTATAATCTGAATCTATGCTAAAATCCATGATTTTGAAAACAAAAATGAAGATTTTTAATAAAGTGTTTCAAGAGCAGTTCGAAATTTTGATCAATTTGCATTTTTCTAAATTCCTGATAATCGAATCAACCTTAAATGCTAAGATTTGGTCTGAAGCTTGCTTGATCCTCATGGATCCTAGGAAAAATGTTGAAAAAATTATTCAAATGCAAGGATTTTGGGGTAGAATCAAATGTAGGGTTTGGTCCGAGTTTTTTTAGGGTCTGTATGCTCATTGATTTCGTCACCAATGGATGATCGAGCTGCAAATGCTTTTGACAAATGGTAGTATGAAGTGTCGACGTGCTATGATCGAAGTCGCGAATTTTCTGGTGAACAGTTCAAGGAGAACGAGGCGAGTTAGTCTGGGTATGTTCGAGTTTCAATTCGTCGACACAGTGGAATTTTGATTCCAGGTTTCTTGGGTCAAAACGATGATGGATTCCGTGTTTATGTGGAATTCACGACTTGCCGATGATCGTGGAGATCACTAGAGTCGTGGCGCCACGTCGTGCACGATGCCGTCTTCGTGTCAGCAAAATCAGGCCTGGGGAGAACTCGAGGGGATGCTCGAGTCGAAAAGGGGAAGTGCTTCGGGTTTCTCTCTTGCGTTCGAATGGTGTTAATCCTTTAGGGGTTAAGTTTTAGCTTAGCTTAGAAAAAAACAGGCAGTAAGAAGAAGTACAGGGGGAAGGAGGAGATAGACTGGGGGAAAGTGGTGGGAGACTGGAGTTCTTACTCGAGTAGAAAAGAAAAAAAAATATGGGTTTTTTTCTGCGCACGTGAGTATTTACTTAAGCAAGAAAATGGAGGGAAAGGAAGAAGTAAATACCAGGGCAGGAGGGAGAATGTGTCGGGAAAGGGATGAGAGGAACTCGAGTAAAAATATGGATTACTCGGGTTTTGTTTAAAAATTGGATTAAGCCCAAATAAAATTCGAGTTCACTGTTAAATAAATTTTAATTTATGAAGCAAATAATGTTGATTATTTTGAGTTAAAATTTTGTTTAAGTTATCAACTAAGTGAGTATATATATATATATATATATAAATGCTTTATAAAACCTTAATTAATATTTAAATTAAGCATTTAATTTTGAGTTAAATTTTAAAGTTAATTAACATTAAAACTTTTTATAACTAAAATAAATTGATTTCCAAATTATAAAGAAGATTTTCAAAATAATAATTAAGGTAAATAATTTTTATTAATTAACGATTTTGAAAAGAAATTATGAATGATTTATAATTTAAAATAAAATTGATTACTAAACAATTAAGTATTCAAATTAATTTGTAAATTGAGCGATTGTTATTCAGATAGATTAAAATCCACAAATCAGATTTAGCGATTAATTAAAAATAACTAATTTTGAAACAATAAATCGAGTTAATCAAGATTTAATTTATTTACCCAAATTTTTATCATTGATTTTAAACTATCACTACAAATAATTGTGTGGTTAATTTATTTAAAACACATTGGAAAATAATTAACTATTGCTGTGCACTATATTGATATTTCTGTTCTGTTTGTGGTACTGTGTAATGTAGATTTCTATGTACTACACCGTGTTTGTGTTGTTCTGTATTGATGTGAAAACCCTGTTGTCCGTAAAACGGCATTTAAACTTCGATGCGACAGGGGATCGGATTTCAGTTAGTTATCCGAAACCCACATCGAATCTATAAATTTTTGTGAACGACATATCCATATGTTTTTGAAATTGACTCTCACTATTCGGTATAGCCGGGAAAGGACATTTGTGTCGTATAACCCATTCCGAATAGTGATTCGACGAAATGGATAGCATTTGAAGACCAGTGGTGAAGACCGGGTGTCTTCAAGAATGATAGGATAACCTGTCGAATGACTCTGCATTGAGTTGCTCCGGTATAGAGTTCTCCATATGTGATGGGGAATCCGATCAGGATTGTGGATGCCCGAATTTCAAGGACTTCTTCGGAAGTGCCTTCGGTTCTGTTCGAACCCAGAACAGACTTGTATGGTTACATGTCTGACATTACACTTCGAGATATAAAGCAGATTTCTTTCAAATACATTTCTATTTGGTGGCAGAGAATTTATTCTCTTAGCTTAACACCCTTCTCTGAGACGTACGAGCTCGGTGGTTATGTAGTTGAAGGTTATCGGCAATATATTCCCAATTTGGTAATGTGGCATGCTGAGTGCTGCTGTGTGATGATCAGTGGTTGATCATTGTTGATCAAAGCATGGCCTTGGGAAAAGCGTAGCTTTGTAGACGAGACTTCGTCGAACCTCACACCCTGGAATGGTCAAAACAGGAAAGATGCAGCAAGGTTATTGGGGGTAGCGCCCCTTAGGGTATGTGCATTTCCTTCTGGATAGAAGTGGTATCATGGAATGGAGCCCAGATACTTAACTTATGAGGATATCGTAGATATATATATTTATTACTTTGTGATTTGTTGTTGGGGCCCCGAATAAAGGTTGGTTACAACCGGGGAATGGCATACTCGTGTCGGTAGTTACCCAGTTTAGGGGTACCCGGCCTTGTGTTGGCAGAGATCCGGTTAGGTTCTCGGGTCGTCCCTCTAGAGGTGTACCCATGTGGCCTAGGAAGTTCCTTAGCCTGACCATTTGTTGGAAATCCAAACAAAACAATACGAGCCCTGTACGATTTTAAATTGTATAACATGCCACCTCAGGTGGTAGCTATAGTAGGCATAGTATAATGGTACCTATGTTGGCTAAGATTAATATTTATATTTTTTGAAATACTTTCTATATTATGCACTAGTAATAATATCAAAGAAATTTTCCCGTACCAAGCATATTTGACTATCATAAGAAGAAATCTCCTCCAATTTTGTGATTGCATTGTGTGTGTGGCGGGAGGTCTTATGGTAGTTCCATTTTTAAAAGCATATCGAAAATTCTTTCATAAATCTAGTTTCTTTAAATGTAACTATTTTTGTTTACTCATACAAGTCCCATGACTGATCCGGAGTTTATTGTTTTCTTTCCTAAACTCTGGGTGCCAAAAATTTCTACTCGGACAGCCTAGTAGCAGGTTTCCGTATTTTGGAGCCCTTATCTTGAAGATATTCTTAGGAGCTTTTAGAGATCTCAGGTGTTTAGCCTATGGGAGTTCGTTATCACTTCCTTCCTATGAAGACTTTTTGGATTTATGATTACTGTTGTATCATTATGATATTGTATCTGTGATGTATGTATTAATACTCTGATGTAGTAATGGATATTGTACTGTTGTATCTGTGATGTATGCATGAGATTGATTCTGTTCCGCTGTTTTATACTCATCTAATATTGTTATAAGCTCCATCTGAACTGAAATTTGACGTTTGAATCTCCGGCAGTCGAATACAAGTGAGGTATTTGATGTCGACTTTTGAACTATGAATTTTGGGTTGTGACATTTTAAACATTACGAGTTATGACCATTCGTTATATAATATTTATATGTGACCGTATATGGATCAAATATCCATATTCTTGTATTGCTTTTAGAGTTTGAAACTCATTAAAGACAAGGCGCAGTCTTTGGAAAGTTAGGTATTAAGAAAATGAACTTGGTATTTTGATAATAACAACATTACAAAATTTTATTGATGATTTATCAAGTATCTAGGGTATTAAAAGAGAAAATACATGTGCACAATTCAAGACGATAACATACATATGCACAGGTACAAGATATGCAGGATAATAATCAATTATAAAGTGTTTGAGCATTCAAAGATCAATTATGATGTTTAAAAATATATTTGGTCTCAGATGCTTCAGGATATCAAGAAGAAGTAGACTCAAGAGCTTTAAAAGAATGTATATTATAAGTTGAGTCTATATCGAGTTATTATAGTCTAGAATTGTTAAAACCCCATAAACAAACCCAAAACCACTTTAAACTTTAAAGCCTCTAATATACACTAGAAATATATTTAATAATTTTTTTGGATTTTTTGGAATATTTTTAATGCAATAAAAAGGTCAAAAAATGCGAATATATAAAGTAGTTTTTTTACAGTAACAAAGCATAGCATTTTGGTGGAAACTGGTATCAAGGGTTCTAGCGGCTACATTCTAGATTAGACTTTTGATAATGTTTTATGAAGTAGTACTACTGTACAATGCTGTTTTAAATCCTGTATTTGAAATTCCTCCAACGGCTATATTTTTTAAAAGGTGCTTCATGTCTATTCAGTAACTTCTGTTCCCCAAACAACTTTTCAAAAAGTTGCACTTGTTTAATGAATTCCTTTCATTCTTACATAAGCCTCTTATCATTCCTAAAAAAATCACTCAATCATATGCATTCAAACTCTCATTCTCCCAATTGAAAATCAAAAACCCTAATTTTTGTTTATTGTGCATTCATTTCTAAATCACTCAAAACAATAAATTAAACACTCTAGCCCCCACATTATCACTCCACTTTACCCAACAAAGGCCATATCACTTCCTACAAACCTTGTTCATTCATCTCCATATTGTTTTTGGTGGTCATAGGAGTTTTTTTACTAAACGAAACAAATTTGTATAGTATACACCGTGTCGGAAATTAACTTCTATTACAAAGTTGAAGTCACATTCTACTACTCAGGAAAAAGGTTGAAGTTCCATTGAGTTACTAGGGCAAGTGTATTGAAATCATGTTCTGCTGATTAGGTGCATATTCCTCCGGGTAAAGTGAGGCTGTTAATTAGTGAAAAGTTATAATAGAGATTTTGGGACTGGATGTAGGTTTAGAGGTTCGAACCAATATAAAATCGATAATCTTATTTTATTTCTGCTACTGTTTTATTTATGTTGCAGCTGCTGTGATTACTGCACTTTACTTATATTCGTTTATTTGGCCGTCATAGATCCTGTACATAGTGACTTATGACTAATATTGATGGATGCTATGGGATTTAACAAGTGGTATCAGAGATTGGAATTCTATCGATCGTTGCAACATCGTAGAATAATTGCCAGATAAAGATCCAGTCAGAATACAATAAGTGAAAATCGTAGTAATATCAAAGCCACCACTGATGAGGACTGCAAAATGTTACTTTTTGAGTTACTAATTTTAGTATAAGATAATAATAAATTAGTTAGTATATGCGATAAGATCTCAAAGCTTAATTTTATTATTTTAGAAAAGATAAAATCTACTGAATTTGAAAATGAGAAATTATATTTAATAATATAGTGTTTTGAAAAATAGATATGCGTCTCTTAAAGATTTTCTAGATGAAAAAAATACTATGTTTGAAAAAGAGAAAGAAATCTTGGAATTTTTTACAATCCTCCTTGGATGATTCAAAATCTTGAACTTTTCTTCTCAAAAATGAGAATTATATATTAAAAAAGGGAATTCCGAATAAAATAAAATATTGATATTTTGACAAATTATAACATTTCTTTTGAAAATAATAATTGTGGCTACAAAGCTCAATTAGAAATTTTTTAAATGAAGTCATAAAATTTAATAAATGTCAAAATGATTCAAATATCATTTTATCTAGTTCTAAACCTATACTTGATAAAAGTGGAATGGGAGATAATAAAATAAATTATAATAATAGCGCTAGATTTGCTTTTATGTATAAGAATTAAGCTGGTGCTAGACATCAATCCACTTTTCATAGAAAAACAAGCATTCCTATATGTAATATGCCATATCTTAATTCTAGAAATATAGAGAAATTTCAAATATTTAAATATATATGACCTGTAAAATGGACGAATAGCGAGAAATATATTCATGATTATTTCATTAATGTAGTAAATAATGACAATTATATTTTCAAAGGTTCTTCCACACCCTCTTAAGGTATCATTGCCTTTTTTCCAATTCCTAAACCATTACGTATGAAGTAGGTACCGGAATATATTTTCTATTTTTTGTAGGTATGCTACATATTTAAGAGAGATTGTTCTGAATTTACTAATTCATATGGAAATGATGCTACAAATAGAGAAAAATCAGTGAATTTTGAAGAAAGCACCATATATTGCCAAATTTAGGGGGAGCAACAATTTACCAATATACACCCAAAGTTTATCTTTTTTCAATGATGGATAAAAGGGAGAAATGTATAGAAAACACGAGTATATCGACAGAGGGAGTACATTGATATAGATGGAGCATATATTAAGTGAGAGCATTATTATATAAATTTTATTTTATATAAGTTGTAAGTTGTTATCATCAAAAAGGGGGAGAATGATAGGAAAATGATCATAGTATTATGGTGATAACAGCATTACAAAATGCTATTGATGATTCTTTCAAGTATCCAGGCAATTAAAAGATCAAACACATGTGCACAATTCGACACGATAACATACATATGCACAAGTATAAGATATGAAGGATACTATTCAATTATGGAGTGTTCGAACATTCAAAGATCAATTATGATGTTATAACATATACTTGGACTTAGAAGCATCAAGATAATAAGAAAAAATAGACTCAAGAGCTTCAAAAGTATGTATATCATAAGTTGATTCTATATCGAGTTATTAGAGTTTAGAACTATTAAAACCCCCCACAAACAAACTCAAAACCACTTCAAATCTCAGTACAACCTCTAATATATCCAAAATTATATATAATAATTTTTTTAGATTTCTTTAATGCAAGAAAGCTGATCAAAATGGTCAAAAATGCCAATATATAGCAATTTTTTTACAACAGCAAAGCATAGCCTTTTGGTATAAACTACTATTAAAGGTTCCATTGGTTACATTCTGAATTAGACTTTTGATAGCATTTTATGAAGCAAAATTCTGCCATACAAATCTGTTTTAAATCCTGTATTTAAAATTCCTCCCTCGACTATATTTTTGGAACCGTGCTTCATGTCTATTCAGTAACTTCTCTTCACCAAACAACTTTTTGAAGGGTTGCACCATTTGATGACTTCCTTTCACTCTTACACAAGCCTATCATCATCCCCAAAGCAATCGCTCAATCAATGCATTTAAACTCTCTTTTTCTCGATTGAAATTGATTTTTATTCTCAAATCAAAAACCTTAATTTCTGTTTATTATGCATTCATTTATAAATCTGTGAAAATTAAAAATTTAAACACTCTAGGCCTCACATTGCTACTCCACTTACCTAACAAAGGCCATATCACTTCCTACACACCTTGTTCATTCATCTCTATATTGTTTGTGGTGGTCATGGAGTCATCGGTGATGGGAGGTGCTCAAATGAGCTCAAGTTATGGTTTTAGGAGATCCTTTTTATGGGTTGGAAATGAGGATGGTGGCAGCTTAGGGAAGTGTCGAGTTCCGTGACGTGAGTCCAGAAGGTGGGGCATGGAAGTGGTGTTCCATTGGCAGTGGATGCAGAGGCTGAAAGTGGAAGGAGTGGTGGTGATTGGTGGATGAAGGTGATTGGGCATTTTTTGAAAATTGGGGACGAACGTTGAATTTTTGCAGAAGCCACCAGAGTTGATGTCAAGGGGTTAGTTAAGTTGAGTGTGGCGAAAGAAGTTTGTGGGTAGGCTTGATTCGTCAATGGGTAGTCAGGGTTGCCATGTCGTTGTCATGCACGTGCATGTTTTCATGCACAGGGTTGGGTTTGGGGAAAATTGATTCAGGTATAGGTTTAGGGAAGAGCACTATTGATTTTGGGTTTGGGTTAATGGGCTGTGGGCTCGTATAAACTAGTAGAATGCCTTAGTATAATTATTTGGAACATTTGATGAAGTGTAAATTATTAGTGTTGAATTTAATTACAATAGTATAGGTAAATAATTATATTTCCTTACTGACATTCCATTCTGCTATAGTTTATTTAATACGATATTTTGGACATCTACTCAGCAGATAAATCCTTGTACTGCTATTATATTAATTTGGAAATATATACATATATGTATGTATGTCGTCAGTTGAAGCGAATGGCATATATGATAAGTGTACGCTATTATTGTACTGCTATTACTTCTATTACTGATCTTCTGGATGCTAATCCACTTTCTAAATATAAAAAAATTGTCTATTTAGATATTTCGGAAATTCTTCTCAAATATGATTTAGGAAAGTAATGTTTTTTGGTTTGGTTCCCGATTGAAGCAATGGCATATGTGATGATTTGTTGATGATTTAAAATGTAGTCAAGTGCTTAAGTAACAATTTATAAGCGATAATCTTTCCTTGCTTTATGGATGTCATGTACATTATGTGCTATGTATATAAATGGTTGTATGTTGATTGGAAAGTTAACAAACCTGAATTACTTATGTTTTGACATCAAGATTCCGCATTCTTTAAAAAAAAACTAGTTTACTTTCTTGCTTTCTAAGAACATTTTCAAAAGGGTTTCCGAACGTTACTTTTGTTTTCAAAACCTTTTTACAAAGTTATTAAAACGATTTAAATATTTATGAGGAAAGGGTTTAAAAGATAATTTGATTTACAAAACAAGTTTAAAAGTTATGGTACATATAGCGGTAGTCGCTATGGATTCAGTTTTTAAATCGATATTTTTTATGAAAATAAAAAGAGTTTATACTTTAGATATTTTTGAAAAGTCTTTTAAAATATATTATAGGTATTAAAAAGGAAGTTTAAATATTAAAACTATTTTTAACACATTATTTAATTATTTAAATTAAAGGTTTTAATTTTTAAATCGGTTTATTTCGGAAGGTCTGTTTTGTTTAAAAGCAATTTTTTTAAAGGATGTTTTAAATACCAGAGATTTCTTCATCTATATCATTAAGTAGCCAAACAAATATGATAAATAGTGCTAAAACGTTGATACCCTTTACGAAAAGTAAGTCATCTTATATTTAGCACTAAAAGTCGATGAATAGACTTTTCTCTATCTATGAGATCTAGAACCAAATTTTCAAGACCGGGGATAGAGAAGTCGAAATGTTGGAAACGTTAAGTACAAGAAAGTTAATTTCGATAAATTGTTCATGATTGATTACTTATATGGAAGATACTTCATTGTATACTTAACACCAAATTCCAAAGTATGAAAACTCGTTTATATCCTGAGAAGTAAGAACGTACGTCGAGGCAAGGATAGTTTTTCTAACTTGTTCGACTTCATTGTTAATCAAAGGATGGAACCGTTTAAAATTAGAAAGTGGTGGTAAGTATAGAATGTCTTATTTTTCATATACAAATCTATAATTACACCCCGATAGTAAAAAGTTTCCACTACCGATAACTTGACTGGTTTTAAAATTATCGATTTTTGGTTTGAAGGGACCGAGATCGGACAAGCATGATTTATCCGAAAACCACTTCGAACCCATGTAAGCATATGAATTAGAATATTCATAAAGATTATGGAATCGAAGACGAATATCTTTAAAGTTCAAGTGTTACTTGCTACTAATCCTGAGGGTAATTCTTGAAAGGATGTCCTAAAAGTAGTGTCTTCAGTTTGTCCATATCCTGAACAACTTATATGGATGAATGCTAGGGTAAAACATGGTCTCAAGCCTCACATTCGAAAATGACAAAAATCAAGGAAGATGTAGCAAGGCTATATGGGTCACACCCATTAAGGTATGGCATCATCCTTCTAGATCATTATATATGGATTTGTTATGTGCATGTGACATCTCATGAGGAAAATTTGTAAAGAAACTAAGGTGATGACATATTTGATACCATCCATGAAGGGGCAGGACAGTTCTGTGTTGGCAGGGGTCCATGTGAGGCCCTCGGTACATTTTCTTAAGGTGTACTACGACATGTGGTACTTCGGTGCTTTGTTATTATGTAGAATCCATTCTCCAATAAGTGCCTTATGGACTTAGTTGTGTCTAAATATATTGGAACATGAGATGAAAGCATTCCAGCTATGTAATATATTTACTTAAACCCTAGATATTATTATAATATCATTGGATTTTCTATTTGAAATGGTTTGGTTATTGTAAGGTAAAAACCCATCCATGTTTATATGTGGTGTGGTCTTATAAGATACCTTTATTTTTGAAAGGGTTTTATGAATACAACAATCCATATGATTTGAGTTTCTCACGCTAGTTTACCAGATTGATCTGACTGTTATTCTTTTATAATATGCGAGTCGGATCCGAGTATTTTTCTAGACTTAGCTTCGGATGATTTGAGATTAAAGAGATGAGTTAGATGCCTCCAAGATGTATTCTCGTAATTTTATTTTTTATTTGCATTACTTGTTTGTATTTATCAGCATTTGTAAAGATGGGAAGTTATAACTGTTTAGGCTAATGATATGTTAGACTTTGATTTGCTGTTGAATAATAAAGTTTTCTTTTGTAAAGATCATTTGGATATTATACATTACTCATCACGATGCGAGATCATGTTCTGTCTTTCTTTTCTTTCACCCCAATATTTTTTATTTTTGGCACTTGGATGTTCGGCATATGAATACTATGGATGTATTAGTGTTATCTTTTGAGGGTCAAAAAGGTGGATCGTCACAATATATATGAGAGTGTGTTTATAATAGTTATATATTAGTTATATGTATAAGTATAAGTTGATAGTGTAGTTTGTTAATGTAGAGATTAATGATGTCCATATATCCCTTATTTATTAGCTTAATCATGCTCGACTAGTTTATGAGCATTAGTATCATTTGTAGAATTATTAGCTTAATATTGCTCAACTAATTTATGAGCACTGTTATCATTTGTTGGTTGGTTAATTATGCTCGACCGGCTTTTGAGCTTAACTATTGTTTGTTGATTGTTATTTTCTACTTAATCAGTTTATAAGTAATTTACCATTTTACTACATGTGTTGGGTAGATAGTAAATTGTGGAAATATTAAAATGAACACCTTATGTATTAACTTTCATAGTTTCACTATAAGGCATTCGGTGACAATGCTGAATTAAAAAGTTAACTTTAATAAAAATCTAAAAGAAAGATAAGATGCTTTTGAAAATAAATATTTATGAAATAATTTAATATAAGAAGGTGAATTTATATAACTACGTTTTTTAAATAGGATTTATGAACCGAAAAGGATTTAAATTGAGAATTTGAGAACATGAACCCCGATGTTTTTGAAAATTGCTTTTCAATATTTTGGATTAAATAATAATAGCATTATCTGAAAGTATTTTAAAGACTAATGTTTTTAAAAAGTATATTTAAGATTTGTTTTAGTTTGAGGTTGTTCTCGGAATCAGCAAGTCAATTCATGTTTAAAGTATTTTTATGTTAACATGCTCGAGTGGCTTGAAAGTGACTAAAATTGGTCGAGAGATGTATTTGAATGGTAAGCACTTCTCCTAAGTATTACCCTTCGTAGTAATGGGGATATACAATGCTACTTAGTAGGTCCCAGTTCCTTGTATCATTTTGGTGTTACTCTATCCATATGCATATTTTCTAGGGATTTTAAAGAAAATATTAAGGAAATTGATTTTGAAATGATTTTGGTTCAATCCCAAAAGTATGATTTGATATATAAAGGAATATATGTATGTGTTATTATTTCAAATGGTTTGGAATGAAATCCGGTGTTTAGTTTAAAGGTTTTCTTTGAAGGAAATTTGATATTGAAATAAAAATTGAACTTCTATAAATTTTAATTTGAAAAGATGGCAAGTTAAAACAAGTTTATAATTTGTTAAACATCCTTGGTAAAGTAAAAATAAAGATAAATGTTTTGCATATACTCTTTGGATGTAGTAGAGTATTATACGAGTAATGTACTTAAAATTTGAAATGTTTATAAACTTAAGTAATATTTTATGAAATGTTTTATAAACGATTTTAGTATTAAATAAGAAATACTATATGAGAAAATGAATGTGGTTTAAAATGTACAGTAATTGGTGTAGTTAAGAAACCAATGGAATAAAGTACGTAAGTTATATGTAAATCATTTACTCACATGATAGTTATTTATCTAGGATTCAAGTACATGATTTTGGGATGATTTACACCGATCCAAATAAGGATTTTTCACTAGATTCTTAACGATGAACATTCGATATGGATTTTTGATATGATCCTTAAGTTTTCTATCATAGTGTATGGCTATGTAAGGTGAACGTAGGTGTCTAATCAAGATATCTGATCAAAGTCCGCACTAAAGAGGTTAAGTGGGATATACTAGTTTGAAAGTAAAATTTACGTGATTAAGCAAGTGATCGAATTTGATATTGCGTACAGATGGTCCATATGCATCGCACGGGCTTTAATATATTTGTATGCTATGTTTGTTGGCTTATGGAGATTTTGGGAAAGGACTTTTTGAATTGTGTAAGGTAGTATGAATAATCGACTAAGTTTTGACGTGAGGCTATTGGGCAGAAAATACACTCCGTAGTTTATTTATCATCCTTGTGCGACGAGAAGGTTTCTGAACCCAGGCAACCATGACTATGTTTGCTAGTTCATTCGAGTGATATTAATTGATATATGATGGTTTCTTTTGTTGCTTGTGTTGGAATTTCGAGGATGAAATATTCTAAGGGGAAGAATGTAACGACCTGGAATTTTGAATACTTCGTATTTAAATATCTGAATTATTAAATATTTGTAACTAAGATTTAATATGAATAAATATGATTTATAACCTTATTAACCTCTTTGCAAAAAAACTAATGAAAAGAAGTAAAATTTTAACAAAAATAAATAGTTTGAAAAAATATCGATAATGTGACCGAAAATCGTTTAATCGATAAATGAATTTTTTATTCAACAGAGGTTGTTTGAACTCTTTAGTTGTATAGTAACATATGAACACATAAATAACAAGTTAAAATACTTAAGCTAACTTCAAATTAGTAAAAGTAAATTTTCTTCTAGAAGAAGTACATAAAGGAGTGATTTAAGTTGGAGACTTTTCAAAGTATGTTGTGCGGAAGGAAAAGGCATGGTGTGCATGTACTAAGGCATGGAAAGGGAAGGGAAGACTTTCTTTAGCTTGGAGGCATTTGAGGACATTCGGCTTCTCTTTGCTAGGCTATAAATAAGTGGGCATTCATTATTTAATAATTCTCAAAATAAAAAATTGCTTCTTCTTTCTCCTTATTGATTTCTAGAAAACATTTCAAATTATATCTGTTCTCCTCCAAACTTTCAAAAGATCCTAGGTCATCATTAGAATATGGTTTAGCATCCAAAAAGTCGAAGAATGATGGAGCAAAGGGGGATTCCCTTCCAGGTCATGAGTAATCTTAGGTGTGGAGAGGCATGGTTTTGTGTTTTTGAAGGCAAAGGTTGTAGTTTCGGGCTTTCGTTGATGGTAGGAAGTGTTGCTTTGATTCTTGAGGCTTGTGCTTGTTGTTTGGCTTGTTTTAAGGTAAGTTATCTCACCGTTGTAAGGAATGCGGATTATGGATATTAAGGCTAGAATAAACACTAGAGGGGGGTGAATACTGTTTTTAAGAAATTACTAAACCTTTTTGAGTTTATATTGATTTGAAAAAAAAATGTACGCAATATTTAGACATAGATATGATCACAGAAACAAACACAGATGCAGAAATAAAGTAAAAGCAGTAAAGGAAAGAACACACCGAATTTTATACTAGTTCGGAGCTACCCTACATCCAGTCCCGCATAGTAACTACGGATTTCCTTTCAAAAGTAATTGTACAATTACACCCTCGGTTTCAAGGCTACAAGGTACACCCTCCAGAATCATAATCCTCTGGGTAGAGATACTTGATTTTACGGGCAACAAGTTCACTCAATTGATTTCCAAGGCTACAATCACACCTTTTCTAGCTTGATTGATTTCCAAGGCTACAATCACACCTTTTCTCGCTCGATAGGTTACAAAGAAAGCCTATAACTCTGAATAGCACTGGGATCTTGTTGAGATAGTGATAGAGAATCAAACCAAAGATGATCTAGTTAGATTCGATGTTGATTTCGGCAGAGTAATGGTAAGAATTTATATAAAGAATTGTGAAAGAAGAAGAGGAGTGAAAAAGAAGAAAGTATGATATAAAATTCGTTGAAACCATCCCCTATTTATAGAAGAACAATAGCCTTGTCCATTTGTGAAAGGTTATGGTGAATAGACACTTCTTTTGAAATTCAAATTTTTGAACCCAACTGACACTATGTCGACATGGGGTACTAGGGTATGTCGACATCCTAAAAGAAATTTTGATGTTTTGTTTTTCTTTGAAAATAACCTTTATCTTATATTAAAACTATTTTTAAACTTTATAAATATACTTGACTATAGTTAAAATACATAAGTAAATATAGAGAATAATATATATATAATTTTACTATAATTTTATATTTAAATCTAAGTATAAATAATAAAATTTAAATATAATAATTAAGAGATAATTTAAAATCAAGAATAATTTGATATTGAAAATAAAGATTATTTTGAGGCTAAAACATTTAAAATCAGGATAGATGTTTTTTATTATTTTAAAAGGAAGGTTTTGAAATCATTTTGAAAACAAAATAATTTTGAAAAATCATTTGAATAAAAGTTAGCGGATACAAAACAATGTTCCACTAGATTTTTTGTAGGTTTCATCCTACTTAGGGTTCCATCCCTTTAACAGGCTCGAAGTGGATTCCATTCCACGAATAAATTGGATTTTAAGATGTCGGTGCTTTTCTATGAGTTTTAACAAAATTCTAGACTCCATTCTTATCTTGATGAAATCTTAAACTCTTGAAATCTTGATACTCATGAGTCTTGAATCTCTAATAGTCTTTATTCTTGGTACGTGCATGGTTAAATCCTGCATATACATATATATCTAAACTACAATGTTAGTATTTATATTTTATAACAAGTCCTAAGGTTGTTGTCATCAAAACTATTATCTCAAGGACTAACAATCTCCCCCTTTTTGATGATGACAACCTTTATTTATAAAATATTACTTTTATCCTAATAACTCCCCCTAAAACTAATAACTCCCCCTTAATCTATGCCTAACTATCCTATTTTAGATTTCTCCCCCTTTGTCATCAACAAAAACTAACTCCAAACTATATAACTCCCTCTTAATCTATGACATGTGATTATAATGATAGTGTTATCATAGATAATCAATACTTAATTCTAAGACTAAAACTTAGTCCTAGACTACTAACTTTCCTAATCAAGTATCCATATAATATTTTAATAGAACATATATAAGAACACACATTATTTATTAATTATATATTTGTTTATGTTTACATTTTCGTAGAATGTAACTAATATATACACATAACGATGAAAACGAAAGAGAAGAAACTACTGTGTACCTTTGACAATTGGAGATCTATGGATCGAACAATTTGGGTAATGGAAGCAAAAATTTCCACGTTGTTCGACCAAGTTTCCGTCCTTGTCAAAACATACTTCGTCAACATAAATAACTTTGTCGTTGTCTTCCGCATGCTCTTCTTCCATTGGGACTTCTTCTTCTTCACTTTCCTCTTTGAACTTAAATTCCCGAAGATTCTTCATCAATCAGGATAGGGTTGGCGTGATTATCCATTAGAAACTTTTGAAAATTTCTAAGGATTTTCCCTTGCCTTCCTTATTCTTTTGCCATTCTAAGTTGTACTACTTGAATTTCAGTCATTAATTGTAGTGCATCCTTCGAAGAATCCTCCATTTTTGTCACTCATGTGAGCGTAGTACGTTGAAACGGAACAGAAGTAGGAGAAGGGAACGAAAAGGTTGAGTTTTTGTTTGATTTGGAAAAGGAGGCCATAGTTTAATTTATTTCAGAAATTAGAATAGAGAGAGAACAGAGAGAATGATAAAAATTTCGAAAATAAGAAGAATATATAACCAATTATTTGAATTTTGGTGGGAAAAATTTCAAAAATATAAAATCGTTATATGTCCACATGGGTATAGGAGGGATGTTGACATGGTTCTTAATATTTTTACTATTTGATTTATTTTTAAATTAATTTTTAATTATACTTAGTTATTTATATTTTATATTTCAGTTATTGAACAAACACCTAATTCTCTTCTTAATTTAGTAAATGTAGATTCATTTAAGGGTTTTGTTAAGATATCGGCAATTTAATTTTCAAAATTGATATAATCGAGAGTAATTACTTCCTTACTTATATTATCTCTGAGAAAATATGTCTGATATCAATATGTTTAGTTCGAGCATGTTGAGTAGTATTTTTGGATAAATCTATTGCACTAGTATTATCACAATAAATTGGTGATTTTGAGATATTTAAACCAAAATATTTTAAAGTTTGTTGCATATATATTACTTGAAAACAAGCCAAAGCAGCAGAAATATATTCTGCTTCAGTTGTTGATACAGAAACTGTATTTTGCTTTTTACTAAACCATGAAATCAGAGAATGCCCCCAAAAAGTGACAAGTTCCACTTGTACTTTTTTGGTTTGATTTACAACTAGCATAATCAGCATCACAGTAAGGTATTAAGTCAAAAGAATCATTTTTAGGATAAAATAAGCCATAATCAAAGGTGTGTTTAACATATCTTATGATACGTTTTACAGCTTTTAAGTGAGTCTCTTTAGGATGAGATTAATATCTTACGCAGAGACAAACACTATACATGATATCAGGTTTACTAGCAGTGATATAGAGGAATGATCCAATCATTCCTCTATATAGTTTTTGATCTACATCTTTCGAGAGATCTTCTTTACTAAGGTACTTATTGGTTGCCATGGGAGTGGGTTTTCCACTCGCAGTAGTCAAACCAAATTTACTAATTATGTTTTTAGCATATTTTTCTTGACTAATAAAGATACCATTATCTAATTGTTTTATTTGTAAACCTAAAAAGAAGTTTAATTCACCCATATGACTCATCTCAAACTCTTTTGTCATTATTTCAGATAATTCTTTATTCGTTTCAAAATTAGTTGATCCAAAAATGATATCATCTACGTAGACTTGTACTAGTTGAATATCAATTTTATTTCTTTTAATAAAAAGAGTATATCTACTTTACATATTTCAAAATTTGACTATAATAAGTAAGATCTTAGTCTATCATACCAGGCTCTAGGAGCTTGCTTTAGACCATATAGAGCTTTCTTAAGTTTGTAAACATGACTTGGTAATTTATCATTTTCAAAAAGTGGTGGTCGTTCAACAAATACTTCTTCTTTTACAAATCCATTTAAAAATGCACTTTTAACATCTATTTGAAATAATTTGAAATTTATGATTTTCGAAAGCAAGTAGAATCCTAATGGCTTCTAATCTTGCTACGGGAGCAAAGGTTTCATCAAAATCTATTCCTTCTTCTTGAAAATAACCTTGAGCGACTAACTGGGCTTTATTTCTAACAACCTCTCCTTGTTCATTCATTTTATTTTTATAAACCCATTTATTTCCAATTATAGTTTTATTTTCAGGTCTAGGAACAAGTTCCCAAACATCATTACAAGTGAATTGATGTAATTCTTCTTGCATAGCCAAAATCCATGAATCATCAGTTGATGCTTCTTTTGGATTTTTGGGTTCAATAGTTGATATAAAAGCTACATTGCTCATTTGAATTAGTTGATTTCTAGTTTTAACAACAGATTGCATATCTCCAAGTTGTAACGACCCAGAATTTTGAACAAATTAAATTGAAAATATTTAATTTATTTTAAGTATTTGAACGATGATTTAATTTGAATTCCCAATATAACTTTGAAATTGGCAATTAAATTACAGAATTTAATCTATTGAATGTTGAATAAAAATTTAAATCTTCAATTTTAAGCTGAATAAAAAATATTTTCAAGTCTTAGAAAATTCATATTGATTCTACTGAAGATAATGAAAGTTTTGGAATTGAATTTGAAACTGTTCTGTTTAGTTTTAAATTTTATTATTCGAATCGATGTTTAAAATAGCCGTCCGAGGCACAGTCTCGGAATTCAACGAAACCAGTTCCATTGGGTCCGTAATATTGTATTATTATCGGGTTTCAAATTTCGTAGCGTTTGGAGTTGTTTTGAGAGCACACGATAGTTAAACGCGTAGAAATTATATTGAATTCAATTTTAAAAAAATAAATTAAAATTCATATTTGTCAAAACGTCAGCTACTTTCCTCCTTTAAACATGCCGAGAATCACGAAGTCGTGCAACCCATCACGCTTTCCATACCTCCTCTGATTTCAAATACTCCTCTCCCCTTTCCAGTTTTAAAATCAAACGAAAACTTCTTCGTTCAAAACTATGGCCGAGCAAACCCATCTTTCCCTTATCAGAAACGAAATCGAGCCCTTCTCTTCTTTCCTTTTCTTTTCCTTTTCACAAAAATGAAGTCGTATAGGAAGAAAAAAATAATATAAATGGCCGCGAACGAATTCAAACCAAAGGAGGATGTCGCGCTTTCGATTTACAGGCCAGGCATCCTCGATTTCGCGTGAGCTCGCGAGCCTAGGGCGGGAGCGCGATCGAATGGGGATGTCGCGGGTTACCAGGCGATTCGCGATGGGTTCGAACGAGCAATTTCGCGTGGAGGCCGATGGCGATGGGGCAGCGCGAGATGATGGCGATCGATTGAAGGCCGTAGGCGTGGAGCTTCATCACGATGTCGAGGCAATGGTAGAGTTAGGGTTTGTCGAGTTCGCGGCTGGGTCGTGGTGGCACTATTTTCGAGCTGTAGCTCACCGATTTGTAGGGTTGTTGCATTTTGTTTTCCTGGAACGAATGTTAAAGGTATTTTCCCAATTTACAGTGAAGTACAAAACAGATATTTATTTATTTACAGATAATTTTAATATATATGTATATATATATGGGTTTGAGAAAATTTATATACAGTAAGTGTTATAATATATATATATATATATATATATAAGTATAAAAGTTTTAGTTTGCTTTAAATAATGATGTTAGTGGATTGATAATTAAATTTACTTATTAAATTTATTTTAGTCATTAAAGGATATTTTTAAAATGGAAATTTTATAAGTTAAACTAAATAGTAGATTTTTAAACAATAAATTATAATGGATAAATTATTTGGTTAACCTATATAATTTTTTTAGGTAACTAGAAAAATATTTTATTGACGAGAATATAGTTTTAAATTTAAATTATTAGTCAAATAAATTTATTTAAAGGAGAATTGGTTTAAATAAAACTATCAGTTAATTCGACTATTAAACGGTAATTGACTTATTCGACTGTTCGAATATTAATGAATTGTATAAATTTATTTATACAAGGTTAAATCAAGAAAACAAATTGGATTGGAAATGGATCGCAAATTAAAAGCTAAGGTGAGATTTTTTTCTCACTCAAAATAAAATTTTGTTTCGCAGTTATTGATTGATGATTGCTATTGGATGTGATATTAGATATAGTAGGATATGTCTATATATATATAGCAATATATGCATATTGGCATATGTATATATTGGATTAATTGATTTCCCGCATTGTATAGCGGATGAGACCCTATTGCGCCGTTATTAAGCGGATGATTTTTATAAAACCCATATACCGCGATATTCCACCTTGAAGTGGAATTGGTATTGTGCTAACGTCTGTGGATGCAGGGAAACAGGTTGGAGGGATCCAACTGGATTCCTCACCAGTATTTAATTATTTGCAGATATTTGTTGTATATTCTGTTATCATATTGATGTATGATATTGAATATTGTGATGGACTAATTGGTGCGTTGCATCGTCAGATTCATTTTTGAATTTAAAAATGACGATGTTGATTTTTAAAGAGATTTTTGAAGTGATTTATTTTAAATAAATAAACTTTCAAATTTTAAAGTTATAAAAGTTAAGACTTTTGTGAATTATAACCAAAAGGTGATTTTTGAAATAAATAGTTAAAGCAATTTATAAAATGGTTTGAATTGAGATTTTTAAATCTTTTTGTAAACGGTTTATTTAAAAGATTTAAAAAGTTGATATTTATAAATTTAGAATATTGGAATTATAAAATGAGTTTTTATAAGTGTTAAAAATGAAATAATTATAAATTGAGAAGATATGAATTTTATAGAATTATAAATTGTGAAGATAGGAAATTTATAGAATTATAAATTGTGAAGATATGAATTTTATAGAATTATAAATTGTGAAGATAGGAAATTTATAGAATTATAAATTGTGAAGATTTGAAGTTTATAGATTTATAAAGTATGAAGTTATAAAATGAATGAAATTGTAGAATAAAAGATTTATAAGAAATTTACTTATAAATTGGATTTTTGCCTTTAAATGGAATATTGATCGAATTGTTAATAAAGAAGATTTATAAATCGGAGTTGTTATAAAATGGAAATGGAATTTATAAACGTTGTTTTATAAATTCAAAAATCAATCAAATTTGATTGATTTTAAATATAGAAGTTATTAAGGGAATTTTATCCACGATTTTGGATAGTGAATAAATTCTTGAAATATAAATGTGTAGAAAATATTGAAATTTGGCTAGTGAAGTATGTTCACGATTTTGGACAGTGAATATATTGTTAAGTAAAATGGATATTATTTTGGGAAAGTGACATAAAAAAATGAAGTTAATTGTTTTAACGATGTTTTAAAATGTGTTAAATATCGAAATCATAGATTTCAACATTTATTGTTGAAATAGACGTTTTCAAGGAATATAAGGAAATGGTGGACTATAACACTGTTATTATAGTAAATGATTTTCGAAAGGAAATGTTTTTATCTAGTATTGGGATTTATATATCTATCTTAAAATCCGAATCCCTATACTAGTGATTTTGAGTCGTCGTAACGATGTTTTACGTAACATTCGTTTTGACTCAAATAGATGTAATTAAAATAAATGATTTCCTTGAAGAATGAAACATATACTTAATTTTGAATTAAGTATATTGAATACTTTCAAATGTTGAAAATAAATAGATTTGTGAATTACTTATTTTTAAATAAGTATGGAATTGCTTTTCCAATATGAAATGAAACGTTTTGAGATTTATCTTCTTAAAGATAAATTGAAAGTGAATATTGAAATCGATTGAAAATTGTATATCAGTAGATATTTTGAAATATAAATTCACTATAGAATTTATAAAAGAAATGGGAATTCGTTTTGAAAATAAATATTGATTTATTTTGAAGTGTGGAAATTTTATATCTAGTAAAGATATTTTGGAAAAAAATAAATAATTTGGAAAATTATTTGGAATCTGATGATGTTGCGCATCTTTATTGATAGTTAAATAACCGACTATCAATAATTACCTTGAATAGGTATTTGTTGTAAATTGGATGAATTTGAATGCCACACTTATTTTTGAATAAGCGCTCACTATTCGGGTTAGCCGGGAAAGGACCATGGGGTCGTATAACCCATTCCGAATATGTGATACGTCGTAATGAATTGTATTTGATGACCGGTGTTGAAGACCAGATATTTTTGAAAACGGAAGGATTATCGTCGAGTTACTCTACATCGACTGATCTTCAATTTAGAGGTTTTATCACCCTTAGTGACGGGAAGTCCAGACGTGATTGAAAATTATCCGGAATTGCAAGGGCTTCGTGAGAAGTGCCTTCGGTTCTGTTCGATCCCGGAACAGACTTGTATGGATTGTGTGTCTGACGTTACAAATTGAGATATAAAGCTGATTTCTTTCAAATACATTTCTGTTGGTGGCAGAGAATTTATTCTCTTAGCTTAACACCCTTCTCTGAGACGTACGAGCTCAGAGGTTATGTAGTTGAAATTTATCAGCAATATATTCCCAATTTGGTAACGTGACATGCTAAGTGTTGCTGTGAAATGATCAGTGTTTGATCATTTGTGATATGATCATTTGTTTGATCATTTATCTTTGTGATCATAGGTTGATCATTTGTTTGACCCGAAGCATGGCTTTGGTGACAAAGCGTAGCTTTGTGGATGAGACTTCGTCGGACCTCACACCCCGGAAATGGTCAAAACAGGAAGGATGCGGCAAGGTTCTAGGGAGTAGCGCCCCTTAGTGTATGTCATTCCTTCTGGATAAAGGTGGTATCATGGTATGGAGCCCAGATACTTAACCTCTGTAGATGCTACGAGTTTATTACTTTGTGGTAGTTGGAAATCGAGGATCCTCGGGAAGATCGGTGACGATCGGGGGATGGCATGCGCGTGTCAGTAGTTATCTATTTTTGCAGAGGTAACCCGGCCTTGTGTTGGCAGAGATCTAACCGTAATGTTAGGTTATTTCTCGGGACGTCATTCCAGAGGCGTTCTGTTCGTGGCATAGGAAGTTCCTTAGCCTGACCATTTGTTGGAAATCCAAAGAAACAATACGAGACTTGTACAGTTTTAGTTGTAGAACCTATCATTCACTTATGGTGGTCACCACTGTTTGGATGGTAGCTATAGTAGGCATAAGTGAGGAATGCCTATGCTGGCTAAGATTTATATTATACTTTCGAAAGTTTTCTACACTATGCACTAATAATAATATCAAAAATGATTTGATTTTGCGTATCAAGCATCTTTGACTATCATAAGGAGAAATCTCCTCCGATTTTGCGTTTTCATTGTGTGTATGTGCGGGAGGCCTTATGGTAGTCTCATTTTCCAAAAGCATTGCGAATCTATTTTAAAATATTCCTTTGTTGTCTTTTAAAGATAAACTGTTTTACGATCTCACACCAGTCACCATGACTGACTCGGAGTTTATTGTTTCCCTTCTAAACTCTGGGTGCCCACCAATTTCCACACAGGCAGTCTAGAGTTAGGTTATCAGGATATTCTGGATATTCTGGAGCTTTGGAAGCAAGCTGGATGGCGAGACGTAGTATTTGTATCTGATATTATTTATTCCGCTGTGTATTCTGTATGAGGACAAGTTTATATAACTGTCCATTGTTGTATTGAGTTGTATATTGAGTCTGATTGATGTATGTATAAACTGATAAAATTCTTTGTTTAAAAGATTACTGATTTATCTATTATATATTGTTCCGCTGCGAATGTGAGATTCTGATATTGTTTTCTGTTCTGTGTTTTCTGTTGTTCTTCTTCTTTCTCCTTCTTCTATTTTCTTCTTCTTCTACCTTTTTCTTCTTTTTAAAAACCCTCATGCTTCGTATTTCTGTGCATCTTGAGTTAAGCAATGGAGATTAGTGTTTAATCAAGAGGTACGGATTTGCGGGTTTTGACTCCAAGTACATTTTCTATAGGGTGATCTTTTAAAAGCTTAATCCTTTTATTAGGATGATTTATTTCATTATCAGTTTCATTTGACTCTTGATTTTGAGTAATTAAATCCTCTTCATTACTTATGTTTTCAAAAAATTTGAAATTTTCATCAAATGAAACATGATTTGTTTCTTCGATGGTATTAGTTCTTAAATTAAACACTCTGTATGCTTTACTTCTATTAGAATATCCAATAAAGATACCTTTGTTGGATTTAGGATCAAATATATCTAAGTTATCTTTTGTATTTAAAATAAAATATTTACTTCCAAAAATTCTAAAATAAGATACCTTAGGTTTCTTTGAGTGAATAAGTTCATAAGATGTCATATCAGTTAAAGGTCTAATTAAAATTCTATTTAAAATATAACAGGCGGTAGCAACTCTTCTGCCTAAAAATACTTTGGTAATTTACTATATTGGGCAAAGGAAGTCTTGCGATCAGACTCGGGAGTGGCTTTGACCTGATAGGAAGAATAAAGCATAGTTCTCGCACACTCTTGAATCGTCCTATTTTTACGTTCTACTACTCCGTTTTGTTGTGGAGTTCTTGGAAATGAAAAATTGTGAGTTATTCCCTTTTTATTGTAGAATTCCTTAGACATTTCATTTTCAAATTCACCACCGTGGTCACTACGGATGGTTATAATTTTTAGAGAAAGTTGATTTTGTATCCTTTTTGTAAAAAATTTAAAATATTCAAAAGCATCAAAAATATTATCCATGTAAATCTAGAATAATCATCTACAATTACAAAAACATATTTACTATGATTTATTGACAGAATTTGAGATGGACCAAATAGATCAACATGAAGTAATTCAAGAGGTTTTGAAGTAGAAATCATATCTTTTAATTTAAAGGAAATTTTTCTAAGTTTTCCTAGTTGACATGCATCACATAGACTATCTACTTTATAATTCATTTTAGGGATACCTCTTAGTAGATCATGTTTTGATAGTCTAGATAAGAGTTTGAAATTCAAATGCCCAAATCTCTTATGCCAAATCCAAAGGTCACTTATATTTGCCAAAAGACACAAGTTATCATTTGAAATTTTCATACTAAGAATATAAATATTCTTTTTCCTAATTCCCTCAAATATTATGGTTGAATTATTATCTTCAATGTGACAATTATCTTTTTCAAATCTAATTTTATATCCTTTACCGTAAAGTTGACATATACTTAGCAGATTATGTTTCAGATTCTTAACTATCAAAACATTAGTAATAATAGGTGTAACGACCCTGAATTTTGAACAATTTAATTTGAGAATATTTAATTAATTTTAAATATTTGAACGATGATTTGACTTGAATTTCAAATTATCAGAATGAATTTTCTTAGGTAATTAAATAATTATGAATAGTTAATGAGGATCATTTACTTAAGATTTATTTGATGATTAATGTGTTTAATCTTGATAATTAATGTGATAAATTAAATTGTGAATTGATGACATAGAAATTGATCTCTATTAAATATATATCTGTTGGTGGCGGAGAATTTATTCTCTTAGCTTAACACCCTTCTCTGAGACGTACGAGCTCAGAGGTTATATATCGATAGACATCAATTCTGTGTTGAGAATTGACGATGTAAGCGTGAAATCCAAATCGAATGTGAAAGTCGATAATGAATGGAATTATGAATATGAATTAGGTTTGAGATAACCTTAAATTTCCAAATCGACTTAGAGGAAAATTTTGAAATCCTCTATTTTGTTATGAATATGAAATATGTAAGTTTTAGAACTTATATATATGAATGCGGTGAATTTGAAACCGTAAGTTTAGAAAGACATTGTTATGGAAATCTTATGTATGTTTACATAGATGTTATATGTACGAAATGTGAAATGAAAGTACTACATATATGATATTATGTTTTCTAAACTGAGGATATGGAAAAGTACCTTCCATTTATTATTGGAGAAGGTATAGGAACTCGTGAAGAGTGTCCATTTGAAATTCGTAGCTACGTAGAATTTTCCATAAGTTGGAACGTCCATTTGGACTAGAATCCCTCGTGATGGGATCATGTTGATTATGATGTATGTTAGCGTAATTTGAGGGGCGAGATGCCTACAGTTACAAGCGATTCCATTGGGATAGTGGCGTAACCGCCGAGTAAACTGCAATCTAATGCCAGGCGAAATTTGAGGGGCGTGATGCCTACAGACACGAGCGATTCTACTGGGATAGTAGCATAACCGCCGTGTGTACTGCAATCTATGGCGACAACCATGGCGAAATTTAAGAGATGAGAAATCTACAGACACGAGCGACTCTACTGGGATAGTAGCGTAACCGCCGGGTGGAACTGTAATCCATGGGGGAACGTGCTTTCCATATCCATTTTTAAAAGAATTTTTAAAAAGTATTTTCACTGGGAATTGAAGCAAGTATGTTTAGTACTTGGAGATTTTTAGACCTGCGCCTGGCCAGCGTAGGCCTAATGTCTGTAAGAACGAAGATGGACTTGTTAAATTTCGAGTTAGCAAGTATTTTCAGACTGTAAATAGCAAATCAATGATTTGAAAGTAAAATTACATAATTCCTACCTAATGAACTAAGGAAGAAGATTTTGAAATGTTTTGAAAGTCCACAACTTTGGAAGAGATATATATTATATAAATCTCTAATGTGAAGAATTTTAAGTTTGAATCTGAGTGTTGTAAATTAAAAAAAAATGTTAGTAAAAGACTTTTGGGTTTTGATTTTTGAAAATCATTGAATAAAAGAGAAGTTAAACAAAACTAATGAGATTAAACAAATGAAATGAATCCTATATTCATTTATTTGTAATAAGTTTTAAGCTTAGAAAAATTGACTAGAGTATAAATATCGATGAAATTTTGACAACCTTTCCTTTTCGTGGACGAAAAGTTTTTAAGGAGGGGAGTTTGTAACGACCCTGAATTTTGAACAATTTAATTTGAGAATATTTAATTAATTTTAAATATTTGAACGATGATTTGACTTGAATTTCAAATTATCAGAATGAATTGGCGATTTAAATTTTTGAATTTAATCTATTGAAAGTTGAATAAAATTTGAATCTTCAATATTAAGCCGGTTAAAAATAATTTAAAGGCTTAGAAAATTCATATTGATAATTTATTACTCACATCTATTTCATACTATAGATGTTTGTTTTCTTGGCTATTTGATTTCGTTTGAATATTGGGCTGAATTTCTGGTTTTGATTTTTTTTGGCTTCGGCCATTTTGATTTTTGATTTGATGCCCGAGATGATTTTCAACTTTGACTTGATTATCTATTTGATAGTATGTCTTCAGTGATGACATTAATATACTTGCTGGGCTGCTGCGTACATTTCTTTTTGTAGTTAAGTTGAACTATACTTGATGATGCTTTGTCTTTCCAGTTGCTTGTAGTCTTCTGACTTTGAGTTGTCTAACCTGTGGTCTTTGTATTACTTGAGTCTGTTGCACTGTGAAGCATTTGAACTGGATATTGATGTTGTTTGAAAACTGTTACATGTAGCGTTATGATGCCTGTCAACTTGTCACTGATTCATCTAAGTTGTGTCACCACGGTTGCAAATGTTCTTTGATGTTGGACTGCATACTTCTTTTGGGCTTCGGCTTTGAAATATTTTCAATATTTGGGCCCTTCAGTTTCATTATCTCTGGGCATTGTACATGTATATATATGCATTCTTGCATGTATATATGTGGTTTATCATTTTTGCCTGGGGCAGCTTTGTAGTGTCACGGCTATTCATTTGTTGTCTGTACAATTGCATCATTTCAGTGCTTCATCACTCGAGTCTTTTTAGTTGCAGTGCTTTGTTATCAACATGCCGATAGTGTTCACTTGCCTGTAGTGTTCACTGTCTATATGTTGGGAATTTTGTGATTAATTCTCACATCTAATTCAAATTTTTAAATGATTCTGTCTTGTAAAAAAAAATGGTATGTCTGCAATTCAAGTTCATTGCTTTCACTGCCCACTGCAAGTACATGCATATACCCACCTCTGTTATGCTACACTGGTATCTAATTTATATGCTTTGATTTGAATTTGACTTGTTCCACATTGACTTCGGCCTGGACTTGGTTTTTAAAATTCTCGGCTTCGACTTTGATTTTTCACTGTCCTATGTTGTTTCCATCCATTGCCATTCATTTTATTTATTGTGAACTGGTCGACATGCTTCATGTAGCTTGAATCATGTAGTTTACTTGATAGAATTTTGCTCTGACTAGTTCTGGAGTTGTCTTCATCCTGCACACCGCCACCTATCTGTAGCCTTTGTGAGTATTATTGCATTTGAAACTGTACTTTGTTTGATTTTGTCCCTGCGACTTCGGCCATGTTCATGTCGATGCTTACACTGTGGCATCTGTATGTACAACTGTTCTTTTGAAACTGCATTTGATGTAAGTATTTGTGAAACTGCTCTTGTATTCATTTAGAAGCCTGTCTGCATATATACATGTTTAAGTCTTGTCATTGTTGATTCTTTTGGTTGCAGTCGGAAGTAAATGGATTTTCTCGAGCATATATGAGTTTAAAATGTTGGTTTCACTGATTATCGATTTCATAAACAACATTGCAGTCTCCGTTTGTCGTTCTGCCCTTTTTCATTCATACTAGGAGTTGCATGTGTCTTTCCACTTGATCATTGTATCTTGATTTGGGTTGAGCACCACTGATCTGATAAATTTGTATTTGATCACTATATCTTGTTGGTGACATTATTCTTATTTAAAAGTTGCTCTACGTCTTTTTCTATCATGTTGAAATTGAGAACATTGGGGTTGAGTTGTTGCATTATACCTGGACTTCCTTTGGTTCATTTAATGTTGCCATCTTGTTTGCTTTCACTTCCATTCTGCAGTTTCAGTTCTGTTGCATTTTGACCATGCAGAGTCTGATTCCTCTAGTTCATGTATGTGCCTGATTTGCCTTTGTACCTGCTGCACTTGCTTGATCAGTTTCATTCATCCTTGTTATTTTTGTTGCCTTCACCCAAGCTTCCATGTGGTGGCTGCAGTTATTGTTGCAGTTTGCCCTTGAATCCAAAGCGGGGCTGCAGTTCATTTTTATAAAACTTTTGCACTTGATGAAATGTGCAGAAATGAGTTGTTTGGAAACTTGTTCTTGAGTTTGCTTAGGTATTGAACTGTTTCTTGCCTCTTTGATACTTGCAGTTTACTGACTTGACCTCTGCAGCTTTGATTGCTGTTAGTATTCACTCGAGTTGGCGAGGCAGTGCACATGTATGTGCGTGTGCACTGCAGCCACCCAAATCGACAGTTTTGAATTGATTTTTCTTTGCTCGTGATGCATTGATCTTTTATGCTATATTGGCGAGGCCGTGCACGCGTGCGTGTACGGCAGCCAATCAGATTTCAATGGTTTTTAAAGTGACAATTTCAATTGTTTAAATTGGTTTAGTCGATTGATAAATTGTTTATTTATCTCTGTTGATGATTTAAATCTGTTGATTTATTGTTAAACACTGTTAAGTGTTATATTTTCGTTATCCGATTTCTTTGTTAAAAGAGTCGGATAGACGAGAATTATTGTGACTGTCATCTGTTTGATTATTATTGCTTCTATGCACTAATAAACTGGTTTGAATTAGACTGACCTGTGTATTATTTTCTTTTGAATATAATACTCGGGTCAGACCGAGTATTTCTACAGCTTGAAGATTTTCGAGCAGCGAAGTTAGAGAGAGAGTAAAGAATCACTTTAGTTTTCAGAAGAAAATTGTATTTTAAGATATTCCGCTGTATCAGTATTAAAATTGTATAAACTCTGATGTATATAAAAAGATTTATAGTAATGAAATAAATTCTCATTTGTTTTAAATTCATTGTTATTATTCTGTGTTTCTATGGCTGATTCTGTTTAAACCTTATAAACTAAATAACAATTCGTCTTTTTGAACGTTTCGAGTTGGTTTAATTACCGACTGGAGGCGGTCAGAAGGGAGAATGTTACAATAGGAGTTTTAGAGTTGCCGACTTTTCCGATGCCAATCACATATCCTTTTGAATTGTCTCCAAAGTTAACCAGTCCTCCGTCTTCGTATATTATATCATTCAGCATATTTAGATTTTCAGTCATGTGTCTAGAACATCCACTATTGAGTATCCATTTATTCTTTTTGATCTACACAATTTGTTCGTTGTGGATTGATTCCTCAACTCCCACAAAGCATGTTTCCTGTACATCAAACAATCTTAGTAGACAACCTGTATTTGAATATTGATTATATGCAGACCCAAGTAACAATGATGATCTGAATATTTCTAAACTAGTATTAACAAATTTCTTAAACATAGCCATATTTTTTCTAAAAATCATTTTCAAAAATCAGATTATGAAACTTTTTGAAAACGTTGCTTTGATACCAAATGTGAGGAATGCGGATTATGGATCTTAAAGCTAGATAAACACTAAAGGGGGGTGAATAGTGTTTTTAAGAAATTACTAAATCTTTTTGAATTTATATTGATTTGAAGACAAATGTATGCAATATTCAGACACAAATATGATCACAGAAACAAACACATATGCAGAAATAAAGTAAAAGCAGTAAAGGAAAGAACACACTGGATTTTATACTGGTTTGGAGTTACCCTACATCCAGTCCCACACAATAAGTACGAATTTCCTTTCAAAAGCAATTGTACAATTACACCCTCGGTTTCAAGGCTATGAGGTACACCCTCAAGAATCACAATCCTCTGGGTAGGGATACTTGATTTTACGGTCAACAAGTTTATCCAATTGATTTCCAAGGCTACGATCACACCTTTTCTCGCTTGATTGATTTCCAAGGCTACAACCACACCTTTTCTTCCTCGATAGATTATAACGAAAGCCTATAACTCTGGATAGCACTAGGATCTTGTTGAGATAGTGATAGAGAATCAAACCAAAGATGATCTACTTAGATTCAATGTTGATTTCGGCAGAGTAATGGCAAGAATTTATATAAAGAATTGTGGAAGAAGAAGAGGAGTGAAAAACCAGAAAATATGATATAAAATTCATTAAAACCATCCCTATTTATAGAAGAACAACAGTCATGTCCATTCGTGAAAGGTTATGGCGAATACACACTTCTTTTGAAATTCAAATTTTTGAACCCAACTGACACTATGTCGACATGGGGTACTAGGGTATGTCGACATCCGAAAGGAAATTTTGATATTTTATTTTTCTTTGAAAATAACCTTTATCTTATATTAAAACTATTTTAAACTTTATAAATATACTTGACTATAGTTTAAATACATAAGTAAATATAGAGAATAATATATATAATTTTACTATAATTTTATATTTAAATCTAAGTATAAATATTAAAATTTAAATATAATAATTAAGAGATAATTTAAAATCAAGAATAATTTGATATTGAAAATAAAGATTATTTTGAGGCTAAAACATTTAAAATCAGGATAGATGTTTTTGATTATTTTAAAAGGAAGGTTTTGAAATCATTTTGAAAACAAGATAATTTTGAAAAATCATTTGAATAAAATTTAGCGGATACAAAACAATGTTCCACTAGATTTTTCTTAGGTTTCATCCTACTTAGGATTCCATCCCTTTAATAGGCTCGAAGTGGATTCCATTCCATGAATAAATTGGATTTTAAGATGTCAGTGCTTTTCTAGAATTTTTAACAAAATTCTGGACTCGATACTTATCTTGATGAAATCTTGAACTCTTGAAATCTTGATGCTCATGAGTCTTGAATCTCTAATAGTCTTTATTCTTGGTTCCTACATGGTTAAATCCTACATATACATATATATCTAAACTATAATGTTAGTATTTATATTTTATAACAAGTCCTAAGGTTGTTGTCATCAAAACTATTATCTCAAGGACTAACAACCATCTTACAAGTGTATGATATGGTATAATTGTTTGATTATTGAAATATAAATGTTATATCATAAACTTGTAATGTGGCCATGACTTGATGTTTAAATGTTTGATAATGTTTGGTGTAAAGTTGAAGTGTGTTGTGAATGTTTAAAGTGAAATAGTCGTCATAAACGCTCCATGAAATCTCTTGTATTTAACATATGTTAAATTGGTTAAATGTGAATATATTGTGAATTATATATTGGAATGTTCTCTACACATGATTCGGTGAATTTGAAATAAAGAAGTTGGTTTGGAAAGTTGTAGAAATAATGAAACAAAATTGTAAAAGTTAATAGCAAAAGGTCGTTATATCGACACTTTTAAATTCCTTGTTTTGGGAAATAACGATTATTTTTTTGGAAACTTTCTAAGAACTTTCTTTACCATTTTAACAAGTAAATAATATTTTGTTCACACTGTAAAAATTTTGGAGCCTAAAACATTAGATTGCTAGTTGAACGAAGTGGTAAAATTTATAGCGAAATAGTCGCTATACGAGCACTTCGGGAAAAATACCTTGTTTTAGGAAATTCCTATAAAATAATTTAAAGATATTTTTTTGGGATTTTTCTTAATGGTTTTTAACTACCCAATGTACTAACTATTATAAAATGAATGGATCAAAAATCATTTATTTAAGCATCGAAAACTACGAACGAAGTTGAAGAAAATCAAGGGAAAAGCAGCTCGGGACTTTTGGTTGCATTTTGGAAGTGCCGTCTTTCCTTCTGAAACACTTCTGACCTGTTGTGAATTGTTTTGGAAGCATTTTAAATAATGCTACCTTTTCTATTTAAAAATATAATTTGTGTAAAATGATATTTAAATTAATTATTTTTCCCTAACCTTTTTACAATTATTTTCTAAATTACATTAGAGTATTATAAAATTGGTTTCACATTTAAATTAAATTTACTGATTAATTATGAATTTTTAAAGTAAGTCGCTTTTAAAAAATGAAACATGTTTATTTTGGTTTTTCTATTTATTTCAAAATTTATAATTTTTACATAATATATATAAATAATTATAATATATTTTAAAGTAGTTTAGTTGTGTTTTAACATATTAATAAGTATTTTAAAAGTAATTATATATATAAGTGTTAAAAAGTTATGTATTTTATAAATGAAGTAAAGGAAATTTGGATTTTAACAGTTAAGTTAAAAGGAATGGTTTTGTGAAATTAATTAAAAGTGTATTACCTTAAATAATAAGTGTGGAAATGCTTTGATCTTTAAAATACATGTTTTAAAGTTAATGATAAGTATAAGTAAATGATTTTGGATTGTGGTAAAAAATGTTTTTGTAACATTTGTTTTCAACCCTTATTATTAATAGTTAGGAATATAATAAGATATTTAATAATGAATATTTTAAAGATTACTATAAGTAAAAGGTTTGTGGTTTGTAGTTACGTTATTTAAGTAACAATTGTCTTTAACCCATAAATATAATTAGATCTATAAAAAGCAAGTTTTTAAATGGAATTCTTAAGTGTTAAATGGTGTTGGGTTTGTTTAGACAAATGTTTAAATAACACTTGTCTGTAAATCTTAAGAGTATACTAGATCTTTAGCAGTGAAGTTTTAAAGATAATAACAAGTATGAAATCTTTTTGTATAAAGATAGAAACGTAAAGTTTAACTTATAAAACAGAAGATGTCTGTAGTAACGACGTTTAAGTAACATTTGTTTTTAATCTCTTTGATTATATTTTAAAAAGAAAATCTTGTTAATGATTTGTAAATATACTTATACAACCTGAGATAAGTATATGAAACTTTCGAAGTATAGAATATGGTATAAGTGAATAGTAGGATATAAGTATATATTTCTTTTATAAAGAGAAATTATGTCTATATACGCAAATTTAATAAGAAGTTTAATTAATAAGTTAAATTATTAATTAAATAAGTGAATTTTTAATTAAATGTTGAAGTTTTTATCAGAAAAATGAGTTTTACTAATATAAGAGGTTTTAATTAATGAAAGATTAATGAACTAAAAGAGGATTAAAATCCATTTATGTGACTTGATCGTGCTTTATGTGTGTTAATTGTGCTTTGTGTGATTACTTGTGTACAAAAAACATTAAGTCATGTATTTCGCACTAATAGCCAACGAAGTAGGACTTGATTCTTTCTATGTGAGTCAAAGTTGATGTTCGAGTAAGGATGGAGCAACACTGCACTAACTTACTGATTTCCCTCTTGATTGAGGGATAGTTGACGTTGAAAATGTTAGAAACGTGATAGGTATACACGACTTGGTTTCCATATGCGATCGTTTCATATAACCATATTAACTTAAGAAGCAATAAAAAGCTTCATAGCTTCGTATGTTTTGAGAACCCCTGGGAAGGAGCATTCGTGTGAAACATCTCCAGCTTTCATATATTTTTTAAAGAACTAGAATTGAGTTAAAACCGAAATTCGTTGATTTAGTCTTGAGGAGACCGAGATCGGTAGGTGTTCTACTTATCGAAACCACTTCAAGACTGAGATACATGTTCTATCTCTTGGAAATGGATCTGTTCGAGATGTTGGAATTTATGTATGGTTTCGAGATCTGTTCGAGATGCTGGAATCCATTTAGGGATTTATGATCTATTCGAGCGATGATGGCTCTTGTGTAGAGATGTCAAACGTAGCCTCAACATCGAGAAATGACTATAAATAGAGTAGGATGCACAATTCGGGGTTTAGATGACCCATGAGGGGTGCATTAACTTTATATCTGGAGTATGCTTATCGATAAACTACGTGTGGGGAGTTGTTGGTACTCAGTTCATGTTGTTCACAAAAATGTTCAGATGTTGGATCGGTTGTGTTTACCTTAAGGTATATTCTATCTAGCGATATGCGATGCTCGGAAGATATTTTCTGATCCTTGTCATAGGAGATCGGTCGCAGCTTACTTACGAGTTTCACTGGGGCAGTCTCTGTGGGAAATCCATTATATGAACGCGTGTCAGCAGTTTTTTTTGTATACCAAAATATGCCGTTGAATGTAATCGATGTAACCATTTCGACTATTTTCTTATTTAAATTTTTCACCCTTAGACATTATCTATTATATATCACCTTATGTACTAATCAAAGGTGGTTTTTTTTGAGGGAATTACCGTTATGATATTCCATGTGGTCTTAAAAGTACTAGTATATGTTGGCCGTATATTTTTTGAGTTTCTTACACCATACTTATATTTGACCTATGGTTTTATTTCACTTATTTCCATGGGTGCACTTTCGAGTAGTCTGAAAAGGAAGGTTTTCATTGATGTTGATTGAGCTCTTGGAGAGGAGGTGGATGTTTACCTACCATAGTATTCTTATATCCACCGCTTACTTTATGTATATATTATATATATTAGCGGATATGCTATTATAATTGTCTAAGCTGATGATGGTACTCTGATTAGTAACTCTAAAATGATGTGTATATTAGAGTTGCTTTATGTATTATCTTTTGGTATTATGTGTTGTCATTCCACCATGAGATTCTGATGTTTTTGTCCTCCTCTTTCTTATTCTTTGTCTTTTCTTCCTTTTCTTTTCCCTAATGTTCATTTTTTCTGGTATTGGGGTGTTTGGCACGTAATACCGTGTATGTATTTGTGCCGACATTCGAGGGTTGAAAAGGCGACCATCGCAATAATGTACACTATTGCACATATTTCCCAAGACCAATGATTTTCAGTATTATTTGACTCAATTGTCTTTTCCATATAAAATGACGCCACAAGAAATTTGTATAACAAGTCTATGTGTAACGGGCCGGGATTTTGACCCTTGAAAATCGGCACTAATACGTCCAATGTATTGTGTGCCTAGCATTCAAGTGCTGAAAAAATCAATCGTTAGAGGTGAAAGAAAAAGATAGGAGATAGAAGAAACAAAAAATCAAATAATCTCACAATGCAACAGAATAACATATATTAATCCATATAATGCTAAACAAAGTCATTTTAAAAATGATACATCAGAGTCATACTAATATAATTCTACCCTTGGACAATTATAATAGTCCATCTCTACTTAATTGATACAAGATACATATATATTACAATGGAAACAAGATAATAATTAGCTAACGATGTAGCCTCCTGCTCCAAGATCCTCTAAAATGTATCCGGGGAAAACCTAAACTACTTAACTGCCCATAAAAATTTGAGCGCCCAAGAGTTTTAGGGAAAGAAAATAAAACTTTGAATTAGACATAGGCCTGGTGTGAGTAAACTCAAATAACTGAATTATTATGTTTAGAACCCTTTTAAAATCAAATGTATCTCATAAGACCACACCACACATAAATACAGACGGATTTTTACCTTACGGTAACTAAAACATATATATCAGAGAATCCAGTGATATTATAATAATGTCTAAGGGTGAAAATACTAATAATCAAGTAGCTGTGATGCTCATAAGTATACATCAAAACAATAATAGGTATATAATCAAAAACCGACAAGGCACGTTCGCTAATTGTGTAGGATTCCATGGTGGTGTCCTCAATACTTCGAGAAACGGTCCTTCTACACAAGAATTAGAGATATCCTTCCGAAGTAGCAAACATCCCTAGTGATGTACGCTATGCAGTTAAAGCACCTTACCGCTCCATAGCATTTGAGGTGCGAGAAGTTGTAGCAGAGATATATCAGGGATATAGCTGGATATAGCGGACGACTTTGGAAAGGGGAATGATGAACATTCTATATTAAAAAGAGGAACATGTATTACTTATTATTTCCAACCAAGCAAAAAAAGTTACAGTAAAGTAAAGATAAACTAAGTTGACACTTAAAAAGTTAGAACTAGTTATAATAACCAACAACGTATATCATTGTTACATCAACTTTGAAGTTACCATAAAAAATAAAAGCAAGACATAAAGCAAAATTCTTATTTATAGGGAGGGGGATATAGCGGGCAAAAAAATTGGGGATATGCAAATTATTGCTGCAATATCGGGGATAATAGCGGATCTGCTATATTGAACCACTTTATAGGAATATCTTTGCCCTAAAAGTCCGATATGAGATATATAGGGGATATATCAGGGCAATATCTGGGAATTGACTACACAGGATGTATCATAGGAAAAACATAGCTAGTCTCGCTAAGACAGAGTGCATTACCCCATGCATGAATAACAACTATAGGTAACGCCTAGATAGAGCCGACTACACCTTATGGGTTTGCCAATCTAACTGGCCATGCCTCCTATCTCTGTTTTTGTCCATTTTTGCTGATGAAGTTACGTCCGACGTTCCAGCTCATGCATCGCCATCAAAATAGATCATGGAATCCCACATGGATTCCCATACACAATGGGTCTCAGAACCATACATGCATTCCTACGTCTCAATATACCACAAAACTCCTCCATAGAACCGAATATGGTTTCAGAGTGGTTATAGGTTTCGAGTCATCTCTTACGAGCATACTCTTTCGCTTTCCTGAAGCTCCAAAATCCAATCGTTGATTTCCCGGAATGCTCAATACCGGTTTTTTTAGGAAATAATCAAACAATTCATAAGAGCGAGGATCACCCCCTAACCGTTTAAGTGGATGGATCTCTTTATCATTTGTCCTAGAAGAACAAAATAAGTTTATACGTACAGTATAGCACTACCGACGGTTACTGTACCATATAATTCCTGTGTTTCTTCTAGATATTTCCAAAGTTAAGATCCTTCGGTGACAAGTAGGGAATATTTCCCTACCCCAAAACTTAAAAGAATTACATATTTAGGCCAAGATTGATAATCGGTTATTTAACTATCAAATAAAAAAAACATTTCAAATGGAAATTGCATTTCCCATGGAAATCACTATGCCTCTTAGATTAATCTTTCATTAACATAAAATCATCTTTCAAATATTTATTAAAATGTTCATATGCTTATCTCATCGGTGTAAGTATATTCACAAACCATTTCTTCAAAATACTTGAAAACTTTTAAAAATAGATATGGAAAGTACCATTCAATATCAATCATGGATCAAAGTTTATGCAATGGTTACATCTTTATCCTAAAGAAACTATAGTAAACTGTAGGCACTCTTTACTCCTCGAATAATGCCATGAAAATCAACCATTTCTTTCCATATCTACTTATTTTATAAATATCTCCAAGTCTATTTATAAATCTTCTTAATAAATTCCCAATTTTAATTTAAAAAAATACTCTTTTATAAATATCAAACCATTTAGAAAACTTCCCTTTTCAAATCAATAAACAATTTATAAACCTCTTTTCTAAAATTATTCAAAACCCAACTTATTTTCTAAGTTCAAACTTCTTCCAAAAATATAACTCCTTTAAAAAAATCCTTTTATAAAATATCATTTGTGAAACACATTAGGAAAACCCTTTTATTTAGTAAAAACTCCTTTTGTAAACAAGTTATTACTTATAAGTACATTTATAAAACAATAGTATAAATTGAAAATCATTTACAAACATTAAAACACAATTTGGTTAAAGAACTTAACTCAACTCAAGAACCTACTTTATAAATTCAAAAGAGGCTTAGCAATCCCAAAGGTACTAACTTAAGTTACCATTCAATTTCAATTTGAATTTCTATTAACTTAACAGTTATTTACATAGGTCAGTACATAAGTTAATTCAATTCATATCCAAAATGGAGAATAACATGTCAATATAAACACCGACATATACCTGTCCAAAAAACACAATAGCGAGATGGTTATTTGTCCCACTATATAGATGTCCAAACAATTCAATCAGTTCATAGCAGAACGAGAATTTATTCTACTAAAACATATTTCCACATAAACAATAATTACATTATAGTAGAATGAGAATTTATTCTGCTATCAGATGTCAAAACAATCAAACAGTCAACTTATAGTAAAATAGGTATTTATTCTGCTAACACATATCCTAACAATTACATTATAGCAGAACGAGGATTTATTCTACTAACACAAGTCCATATAATATTACAAGCAAACCATTTACATAACTCTTTCATAATTGTTTGTCTACTTAATGATATCGACATTTGAATCCCTTGTGTTTAAAGCAAACTTTGAAAAAAGAAGTACACTTAAAACAATTTGATTCCTGGAAAACAAGGATTAAAAACATAAAAATCCATAAATGATTAATTACAAGTTACTTTCTGATTAAATCATAATTAATCTTTACTAAATTAAACTTAATTTAATTATAAACTAATAAATAATTAGACCTTTAATAAATAATTTATTTATAAATTAAGCCCTTAATTCATCCTTTATTAATTGTTAAATAATAATTTAAAACCTTTATTAATAATTATCTATTAATTAATCTTAATTAATTAATTAATCTTTAAAAATTTCTCATCAGAATAAAACCGAATTAAACCTTTAATAAATAATTATTTAAATTAAAACCATAATTAATTTATAATTAAACATTTGATTAATTAACTAAGTAAATAATTGACCTTATATTTGATTAATAATTAGTTAAAAATATATCATACACTTAACTAATAATTAATTGAAAATTAAACTTACTTTTAAAGGATAATTAATTAGCATTAATATTTATTTGATTAAGATTAATAAACCTTGTTTAATACTTAATTAATTATTAATTACCAAGCTTAATTAATTAATATTTAAAATTTAATAACTTTTCAAACAATTTTATTAAGTTTATAAAACATTTCCAAAATAATTTTTAAAGTATGATACAGAATTTTTAGAAAAACTGACTTTTATTAAACTGCATTCATAACGACTATCGCTTTGGATACCAAAACTTCCAAACTTGATTAACATCTCTAATAGTCTTTTAAAACATTATTTTTTTAACTTTAACTTACTTTATGAACTTAATATAAAGTTTTGTAAGCAATACAAATGTTAGAAACTTTTGATAAATTTTTATTTAAAACAAAGTAAGTAATCAAATTTAAAAAACTCAAAGGATCGCTATGTTGAGCACAAACACCTTTCAAGTGCTAACCTTGCTCACTAAATTTTCCATTTACTAACTTTACTTACTAAATTTCCATATCACTTCCTACCATAAGAAAAAGATCATAACTTTATAATAAAAAACATCACTTTAACATTCGATTTACAGATCTACGATAAACTATAAACTAGCAACATATGAACATCCAAACTATATGATAATTCAACCATCCAAACAATATATTCTACAACCACATAGGTAACATAATTATGGTTTCCAAAAATTTAGAAGTTTACTAGCTAAAAATCTTTGAAAACTTGAAATGCTTAAGAAATTGGAAATCTTGGAAAACCATAAAAAATCACTCGAAAATAGGTCATCTTCTCACTGATTTTTAATCATGTTACTGTTGAAATTTGGACAAGTCGTCAAGAGAAAAGTTTTACAAAGTTCTTTTCTCTATAATTAGAAAAAATTATCACTTATTTAGATTCATTTTGAAGGAGATATGGTAAAAAGGAGTGGTATTTTTGGCCATGATAATATGAGTTCAAAAATGAGTCGAAAAAAAATGCAATCTTGACCTAAAACTATTCAAAATTTCAGAAAAGTAATTCGTACAAAAGTTGTAGCCACTGGAATTTCAATTGGTTTGAAAAAAAGAAAATCTTTATTTGGAGTAGTTTGGAGGAAGTTATGACCGAATTAAGTAGGAGGAAATATGGAGATGTTTTTAAAATGAAAAGGAGGATATTAAACAAGTTTGAAATCATTTTAAACAATTAAAAACTTTGAATTTAAACTTTAGAATTTTTAAATAGAAGCCATTAAAGGTCGCTAGAGTTTCCTAAAACTTTTAGGAAAAATTCCAATGAAAAGAAGAAATGAGAAAAGAATGAGAGAAAGGTATGAAAAATTGCTTAAATACCAAGTCACAAGTTGAATTGCTGTTTTACCCTTATGTCCTTTACCCTCCACCCACTTGCTTCCACCTCACCATGCCATGTCCCCCCTCTAAATTTCAAAATTTTCATGCATAAACATGAAAAGATGGCTTGTAACGATCCCGAATTTTTATAAATTTTAAATTGATAATTAAATTTAATATTGATTTAAAATGGTGAGATTTATTGATAAATTGATTTGAAAAATTCAAAAAAATGAAGTCTTTCAAATAAAATAAACAAATAAATATGTATAAAGAAATACAAGACAATAAATATTAAGTTAAACAAATAAATCAAATATATATATACATAGTTCAAATTCAAACAATATGTTGATAAATTATATAAAATAACACCTTAGCTAAAAAATTTAACAAACCACAAGACAAGTATATACAAATGAAAACAAAGACAACATTTTATATGGTCACAAATATGGGAACAAGCAAGTACATAATATTATCTCTAAGCACACAAAGTATATTTTCCCAATCAAAACAAATACATGCAAGTGTAGGCAAGTATAAACAAGCTGTACAATACAATATTTTCAGCCTATAGAATTAGAAAAGCAAAACAAATGTACATACCATCATTTCAGCCAAAACAAATAAAAATATGTCTGTAAAATAAAGGCAAGCATAAACAAAGTGTACAAGCAAAATATTAGTATAATTAAACAAAAGAAAGGACATAGGCATTTAATGCCATTACCTCTAATACATCATATAATATGCCTCAGCCGAGTTGTCTTCAGCCATGACCTGATAAAGTACAAAGTAACATTACCCTATTGTATAAATAAAATAAAGATAGCCTGTAAACTTCACATTTTATACACCAGCCTTCCTCTTCATTTCAGCTAGTCCATCAAAAGGCAAGCAAGAAATCAAGCAAGTTCAAAATTCATCTCAGTAAACAAAAGGGATAAAACAAAAATAAGGATATAAATGAAATGTTGATAATTAAACTTTGAATAGAAATAAAAAAAAAATTAGATTTTATGTTTGTAATAAGATTTTTTTTTGTTATAAAATGACATAGGAATATGTATATAAACTTGTATGAAAATATAAACCAGGAAACAAAACATATACAAGAAGATAAAAGTCTACAACATAAAACAAACATTAGATTGCAAAGAATCTGCAAAGCAAAATGTTGTACTTACAAGAAAATTAAATAAGATCCATGTAAACAAATATGGGAACATATGTACAAATTCATATCATCTTAGCAGCACAAAGATATGTATTAGTTATAAGACATCTCCATCAGCCACTAGGAGAAACAAATTCTGCAAAAAAAATAAAAAAAATAAAAGTAGATATATGTACTAAAAAGAATAGTAAAAGTATATTTATGAACAACCAAACATACCCTGCTGTACAAAACAAGTGGGTACTCATGCAAATAAAAGTATTTAAACAAATAGGATAAGGGTGAACACAAATATAAGTATAAGAAAATAAAACAAGGCTTCAGATAGAAAAAAAAAAGAAAGAAAAAGAAAAAAATCAAATCTGGAAGCATGCGAATTCAAAGTAAAGAATGCAAAAAGCTTTCACCTGGAACAAGAGCTGCCGTTTTGTTAATGCAGTAATTTTCTGGAAAACAATCTAAAGTGATATCAACTTAAAACATCAAACAATCAACCACAATCAGAGATCAAAGAAGGAACTTCACCCTGCAAGTTTCAAGTCTGTTCAAACATGAGCCTCTGTTCTTTCATTTCTCTGGAAAAACACGGTGAGCAATTTTTTTTTAAAAAAAACTAGACCTCTTTGTTCTTTTACCTGTGAGTAGACAAACTGTTTTTAAAATTTAAATTTATATGTTTGATTTATGAATTACTTATGTTGCTGTACATTGTAAGGAAGAAGCTCTGGGTATTTTCTGTTGTACTATAACTTTTTATATGGTCGACTCTTCTTCATTTTTAGTTCAGAGCAAAGCAGATTTGGAAGAAAAATTTAATAAATCTTTATACAAACATCTTTAACTTAAGATTTTATTATACAAAACAGGTTTGTTTAAACTTAAACCATGGTCCAGAAGTTTTTGCTTGAAAAAAAAAATAAACTTGACTCTGTAAATTTGGTTTACAGTAAAACAAAGAAATCATATGATAGATTCGAGTGTTTTAAATCACTGATTTGATTATATAATTTGAGTAAGCATACAAAGATAGGATTTTTAGAACCAATTTGGTGATTTTTAGTTGCTTAGGCTATGAGCAGGTTAGAGTTAATCAAAATATGCTTTTTAATCAATCCCTAACGATCAAACAAGAATTAGATGTTGGATTTTAGTTTGAAGCTAGCTGGTTGACTAACAAAGACAGGAAAATTTTAAAAAAAATTGTTCATTGCAAGAATTTTGAGGACGAATCGAATGTAGGTTTAAGTTTGAAGTTTGCAGTATGTTGGAAGAATGGTGATTTCGTCGCCATAAAACGATCGAGTCACACGTGATGTTGAGGGAGGGTAGTATGGAGCATGAGTGTGCTGTGGCCGAAGTTATGGCGATTCCGGTGGTGGGAGCGACCAAGGTGAAGCATTTTGCGTGGGTGGTCGAGTTACAGGATTCGATCGACATGCCAAATTTTGATTCAGTATGTTGGGCTTCGAATCGAACTTCGATTTCGAGTATAGGGGATTTTCGCGACTTGCTGGTGATGACACAGTTCGCCAGAACGGAGGCGCGGTGACGTGCATGTGCACGGGGTTGATTTGGGTGTCAAGAATTTTTCATTGGGCCACTCGAGTGGATACTCGAGAAATGAATGCTTGGCTTCGGGGAGGAACTCGCGTATGCGAGTGAGCTTCCTGTCACCTTCGTTCAAACACTTAAGTTTAAACTGGAAAGAAAAAAAAGGGAAGAAGAAGAAGTGCGTACGAGAGGGAGAGAAGAGTGTCTCGGGTTAAACGGTGAGAAACTCGAAGCATTGCTCGAGTGAAACCTAGGTAAGTCTCGGGTCTCGTTTTAAATAGGGTTAAGCCCAACAAAATTTAAAGTAAATGATGTTAAACAAGTTTTTGTGTTAACAAGACAATTAATGTTTGACTATTTTGAGTTAAGAAATTGTTTCAAAATTTAAATTAACTAGGTGAATACATAAGAAGGTTTTAAATCTCAATTAATATTTTAATTAAGTAGTCAACTTAAGTTAAATATTAAAGTAATTAACATTAAAGTTTTCAATTGAATAATAATTTGTTTTCAAGATTTAAAGAAGATTTTTAAATGTCAATTAATATAAATTATTTATTAACTGTTTAAAAAGGGAAATTAAGAAGGGGGAATTAATTTAAAGGACAAAGATTTGTATATTTTTTGCCTCAAGGACACAACCTTAATATTTTTACCACAAGGACAAACATTCTCCTAAAAATTATTCATAAGGACAAACATTTTCCAAAATTATTCATAAGGACAACAAAACTGCTACCAAGCTAAAAACTGATACCTAAAAACTGCCACCGATAACTAAAAACTGATACCTAAAAACTGCTATTAATGACTAAAAACTGATACCTAAAGAAAGTTGTCCTTTAGGATAAAATATTAAAGGCCTGTCCTTGAGGCTAAACGCTGAGAAATTTTGTCCTTGACAATAATTTCCTGAATTAAGAATGGAAAATTAATTTTAAAATTGAAATTAACTAAGTGAGTAGAGATTTGTCAATTTGAAATTAAAGATTGGGTTAATTTAAAATTAAGTATTTAATTGATTTGTAATGAAGAATTGTTAATTAGATGATTTAAAGTTAATTTATTTATGATTGATAGTCATAATTGATTAAATCATAATAAAAAAAAATCTAATTAATTTATTATTAAGATTAGTTAATCATTGATTTAAGTAAATCAATAATAATAGTTAGGTGGTAAATTCTTTTGAATCGCCTTCACCTTAAATTGAAGATGATTGACTATCATCAAATGTCGTGTACTGGATTGATATTTCCGTTTTGTGATTGTAATACTATGTGATGTTTCGATGAGACAGGGAGTCGGATTCCAGTTGGTTATCCGAAACCCACATCGAATTATTATGATGAATCTTTGTGATTGATAAATTTATTTTATCTGTGAAACTATGAATGAAGATAAGCGTTATGGATTATACCACTTATCGATATTGATATATCTGTTATGATTGATGCTGTGCACTATTATGTAAAACCTCTAGACCACACTATACACACACAAATATGGATTTCACGTGGAAGTCGGTTAAGTCACAGATTGTTTTTAATAGTTTTGAATTTGAACCTTAAATTCAAATAGTTTTGGAAATAAATTAAATTCAATGTAATAAAAAAACTTTTGAAAAGGTGTTTTAAGAATAAAAAGTTATTTTTGAATAACTAATAGAGATTTGAAAGTTGAATAATCGGATTCAAATTGAATTTCAAAAATCTGAAATTGAATTCTATATCCAATACTTATGATTTAAAAAGGACTTTACAAGTGATACGGGTTTAAACCGTTTTTAAGCGTTGATTTGGAAATTTGAATTAAACCAAAGATTGTAACTTGTATAAATGGAATCGGGGTTTTTCCGAAATAAAACTATTGTTTCTAAATGATTATGAAAAATGAATTTTAAATGGTATCTAAGGGTTTTCAAGTTAAACAGAAAATAGTTTTCCAAGTTATGAATGATTCTTGGAAAACAAGTTTTGAAAGCTATGAGATAAACCTTTGATTTAAAGATTTAAATGGATTAATCCAATTGAAATGGAAATTGTTTTGAAATCCGTGAATGGATCTTTTTGAAACTGAGTGAACTTTGTGAAGTAAATCCTTTTGTTCAAAAGATTTGAAATGGTAATAGATTAAACCATTAGAAAGAAAGTTTTGAATTATTAAGTTGTGACTTAATTGAAATCCCATATCCATATGTTTTTAAATATTGCGCTCACTATTCGGGTTAGCCGGGAAAGGACCTTTGGGTCGTATAACCCATTCCGAATATGTGATTCGACGTTATGGATAGCATTTGAAGACCGGTGGTGAAGACCGGGTATTTGCGAGAACGATAGGATGACCTATCGATTGTCTCTGCACCGAGTAGCTACAGTATAGAGATTCCCTAAGTGATGGAAAGTTCGATCGGGATTGCGAATACCCGGATTGCAGGGGCTTCTTTGGAAGTGCCTTCGGTTCTGTTCGAACCCAGAACAGACTTGTATAGATTGTGTGTCTAACGTTACAAATTGAGATGTAAAACTGGTTTCTTTCAAATATATTTCTGTTGGTGGTGGAGAATTTATTCTCTTAGCTTAACACCCTTCTCTTAGACGTACGAGCTCAGAGGTTATGTAGTTGAAGGTTATTAGTGATATGCTCCCAATTTGGTAACGTGGCATGCTGAGTGTTGCTGTGTAACGATCATTATTTGATCATATGTGATATAATCATTTGTTTGATCATTTATCTTTGTGATCATTACTTTGATCATTTGTTGACCCAAAGCATGGCTTTGTACCAAAGCATGGCTTTGTACCAAAGCATAGCTTTGTAGACGAGACTTCGTCGGACCTCACACCCCGAAATGGTCAAAATAGGAAGGATGCAACAAGGTTATTAGGGGGTAGCGCCCCTTTAGTGTATGTCATTCCTTATGGATAGAGGTGGTATCATGGTATGGAGCCCAGATATTTAACCTATGTTGTTGCTGCATTATTATTATTCTTATGTGGTTGTTGGAAATCGAGGATCCTCGGGAAGATCGGTTACGATCGGGGGATAACATATTCGTGTCAGTAGTTACCCAGTTAGGGGTAACCTGGCCTTGTGTTGGCAGAGATCTAACCGTAATGTTAGGTTATTTCTCGGGACGTCTTTCCAGAGGCGTTTCCATGTGGCAATGGGAAGTTCCTTGGCCTGACCATTTGTTGGAAATCCAAAGAAACAATACGAGCCTTTACAATTCCAATTGTACAGCTTGTCTCCTTAGGAGGCAGCTATAACAGGCATAATATAATGGTACCTATGCTGGTTAAGATTTATATTCTACTTTCGAAATGTTTTCCATTATGCACTAATGATAATATCAAAAACGATTTGATTTTTTACGTAGTAAGCATCTTTGACTAACATAAGAAGAAAACTCCTCCAAGTCTGCGTTTGCATTGTGTGTGTGGTGGGAGGTTTTATGGTAGTTACATTTTTCAAAAGCATTGCGAATTGACTTCAAAAACTTCTGTTGATTGTTTTAAAAGATAAACTGTTTTTGTTGCTCACACCAGTCCCACAACTGATCTGGAGTTTATTGTTTCTTTCCTAAACTTTGGGTGCTTAAAATTTTCTACACGAGCAGTCTAGAGTTGGGTTTTTTTAGATATTCAGGTTTAGTAGATTATTTGGAGCTTGTTCAGTCTTTGGATCGGACCAGTCTTGCTTATCTTTGTGCATCGTTATTGGGAGTTCGAGCTATTTCTAGATTGGCGCTTTGGAGATGGAGATTATCCGCTGCTGTGTTATCTATTTTCTTTTCCGCTGCTATTTCTTATATCATATCTCTGATGTATATTGATATTCATTGTATCATTCTGTTGTATCAGATATTGTATCAGTGTTGTATATCAATGTATTATTCTTTTTCTTCCGCTATGTTATTTACTTAATTGTATTATAAGCTCCGGCAACTCAGATTTGAACGGTCAAATCTACGGCATTCGAGTACGATGTAAAGTATGGATGTCGATTTTCGAACGCTAAAATCCCAGATCGTTACATGGTTAATGTACTCATGTCCCTCTTCAAGTTGTCAATATGTCACATCTGTCTCCCTGATGTGACATCTTATATTTATTTCTTAATTAACTTAAGTATATTTACATATATATTATCCTAAACCTTATTTTCTCTTAACTAAGAATGCTTACAAATATTTAAATATTGTTTCCAAATATAAAATAGGGAAACAATATTTCAAACAACTTTTGTACGATGAAATGTCAAAAATTCAGAAAACGATTTCCGAACACATTTGCTGTTTTTCATTGAACTGCATATTTTTTTAAAAAATTCTGAAAATTATTTCACCATCATTATTTATTATTTAAAAGAGTTTTATTTTCATTATAAAATCTATATATTGAATATTTAAAATTAATTAAATATTCGTAAATCAAAGCTGTGAAATTCCGGGTCGTTAAATTATGCATATTTGGCTTTCGTTTTAAATTCTGTCTTCATTTGTGAATATAATCTATTACTTACCCCTTTGGCTTCACTTAGTACGATTGACTTGTTATATAACATATACACATTGGTGCACAAACTTTGTAAATTTTCTATGTAAACCAAAGAGTTCCATTGCATGCTCATGGCACTTCCTTTTCAGCTTATCCTTCTTCAAGATAATTTCTACACTTTGTTTCTTTCGTTTTATTTTATTTTTTCGAAATTAAAGTTTTAAGTTTTTCCATAATTCTACTTTACTTTGATCATTCTTTTTTTAATATACTAATTATTCTTCTTTTTCACTTTTTTGGAAAATTCATCAATATATGTTACTTCATTGTTGGTATGTAGGTATGCAACAAAGGTTATGATTATATTTAGTGCTATAACATGAAAAGTCGTTAGATTTTAAAAAATATATAAATGCTTAAATGTAACTGAAACTTAGTTTACATCTTTATTTGAAATAAAATAAATAGTGCATTTTATGCTAAGATCCCATCGAAAATTAGACGTTGATGATTCCAGTTTCAATTAGAGCCTATATGATATATGCTTCAACCGGGTAATAGCTCAATTTATAACCAAGGAAAATTGTATATTTCTTACCAAATTAAACTATCTTTGCTTCTACTATCTAGTTTGATATTTTCTCGATAAACACTTGTTATCTTCAAATTTTGCATACTATATTGTTTTATGAATTTTATGACTGATTTTTACTTTTTAACACTAAAATGGTTTAAAATTGATATACAAGATTTATATTGAAATGTTTTGCATCAAAAGAAGAAACAAAGCATGCTTTATGCACATTATTATTCATCCTGAAATAGAAAAAGCATAATGCTACTTTTAGGAAGTGTTGAGATTAGTGTAAAAGGCCTATTTGCCTAAAATTAAGTAGTTTCTATCAGTATTTGGTCATCTGAATTTTTCATTGGTCTCATAATGCTTCCTTCAATTTATATACATGTTCCATGCATATTAAAAAAAATCAAAATTTTATTTGACATGTACATGTCTTATGTATCCATATTTTTGTGTCTCCAAGATGTAACATATTTAGCAATTAAGTACCGTTTTCCTTGGTCATGGTCGACTGAAATTACTTTGGTAGTGAACTATAGGGTTTATGGTTTTGTTGTGATGGAAATTTTAGATATCATGAATTTGAAAGAGTTGATTGGCTAATGAGAGGCAAGGCTATTCTATCTTAACATAAGAAGAAGGATCAGATGGTCCTAATTCATCTTATTAGGACTTGGAAGAAATAAGATGATGAGTAACTAATGATATTTGATTATCAAGTTCTTTTAATGAGCCTAGGGAGAGAACTTTGCTAACTGTTAATTATTGTTCATGATTACACTTAGTCAATTGTTTTTTCTGCAAAAATTCTTTCTTACATACATTCGTTGGGAAAGTGAAGTGATATTTTAGTTCATAGATGATATTTACTATTACTCCTTAAGTTTCAAGTTCCATTAGCACTGCTTTATTTTCTTATAATTAGCTTTTAAATGCTTTATTATGGCATATGTTTTATTCTTATCAATTATGTTTATATGAATTATACTTGCATAGGATTCAACGCAAAGAATTTACGATTACCAAGGGTATTCTCAATATCATTTTTGAGAGTTATAGTTCAAGAATGATATTTCTCAAACATTTCTGCTTTCAAAATATAATTAATGGTTAATGTTGATGTAGTGCAATGTAAGGTTTATGTCACACAATCATGTATTATTCTGTAGCGTGCTCTTAGTTTTGTTTATATTTTACAGAGCTAGATAATGTATAGCATAGATAAAATTGCTTGCAATTTTTGTTAATTTCAAATAATTTTTTCGTTTCACTTTCTTCAAACTATAAAGCTATTATTTTCAAATAAATTATGTACCTTGGCATTTACACAGAGAGTTTTTGAACCTATAATAATTTGTTTCCTTGGAAAATGATTACTTTTCTTGAAAATTAATTTTCTTTTCATTAATTTACACATAACAGTTACCTATGCTACACCTAAATAGATTTACAATGATAAAAAAGAGACTATTTACGTAGGAATTAATGATATTTGTTGAAATAAAACTATTTGTGTTGGATCTGATGTTTTGCTCCTTGAGTTTTTCTAGTTTTGTAGTTGTTTAAGATTTTAACTTTTTGATACTATTTTAATTTTAATGCAGATAACTAAGTTGAAATATAGAGAGAAAAAACTTAGTTTTGATGCAGATAACTATTTGTAGGAATTAATATGAATGATGACCACCTACCTCCATGAATATTTTCAAGTGCTTGAAATTATTGAAAATATGATTATGAACGATCAAACCATTAGTTGTGCCAACAACTTTGGGTTTGTTTTACTTGCTAATTACATTGTTGAAAAGTGGATATGGAAAAGCATTTAATCGATGGATGTATAATATTATATGGACGCTTACATAACTTTGTCTTTTGTAGTAGAGTTTGTTACCCTTTGAGTTCCATGGTGCTAGCATAGATGTTTGCCATGATGGTAGTTGCTTCCTTCAACTTAAGTCTCAAAGTATATATGTTGGGTGGTTGGGCGGTAACAACCAGATGTTGATGGTCATAATGGTTCAAGATAGAGGATTCTGTAGAAGTTGAAGGTTCATCATGTTTCAAGGACTAGAAGTACGATGGTATGTTGTGTCCATCTAGGATGTATATCTCATGTGTAAATTTAACTCAAAAGTGAAAAATGATTAAAGGCGTTTTCTGAAACTAAATGCAAATTTAGGAGGTTTCTATGTACTCTATTTCCGCGTAAACTTATTAACTTATTCATTGTATAAACATGTTATTTCTTGTAGTGGCAAAGAATTGATTAGGTTATGAATATTAGAACCATGGTCTAGTTTGTTTTTGTGATGAAAATAAATGATTACTTCTTTTGATCCTCAATGCATGATAGTTAATCTGTTTATATACTCATGTTCTTTTCTAACATGAGGTCCATTAGTCACATTGCTACTCATCATACATGTACTTTACAATTTTGAAGTTTTCCATAAAAGGATAAACTATAACTTAGCTGTTGGATTATTCAGGTGCTTTGAGGGGTGAAATTCTGACAAAGTGCTGATGTTCGCTATACAAGATTGTGACAAGAAAAACCCAAGGTTTCTATTTCCACCAATTTAAAATTTTAAAATTTTTGTTGTGAAAATTCCATTTTAATTCATTATAAGTTTTGTACCTTTTCGGTATGTTTTTTATATAAATATATTAATATACTTATAAATAAAATGCACAATGTGTTTAGATGAATTTAAGCATGTAATTTTGGATACTGTTAAATTTGGATTGATCGAATTGGATAAAGATACGATTTTCACTTGATTTTGATATTTATATGATAAAAATTATTACATAAGATTCTAATCCATTAATGTTTCTACTAATTTTTCTCCGATAATAATATGATTTTTCTTCTTAGTACTCAAACTTGTGTTTTTTTCGAATTCTATTTCACTCCCTATAAAAACTGGGATAGAATCACTAGAATTTTGTTGAATATAAATGAGAGCTCTCTCATTAAGTTGTAAACATGCAAGTAGGGAGAAACACATACCTCCATGTTTTAAGCCACTATATTCATATTTGCAATCTAGAGTACCACCAATCTTAGTTTGCACATTATAAAGTCTATAGGCGGCAAATTCAATACGGTATTTGATTGTTTACCGCTTATGGTTTAATTAAGATTCATTTGCGGAAGGCTAGACTAATTTAATGGATTTCAATTTAACTTACCAAAAATTAACAATTGGGTAGAAATTATCATTTTTAGCTTTCGTATGTTCGTTTGATTGAAGATCCTTTTTAAATTTTCATCCATCCAGTATCTCATTATTTGAAACAAACATTTTGACACTATTTTATCATTTAATTTCAAGGCAAGTTTGTAAGAATTTTTTTACCAAAATTCAGATTAAAATAACAACCACAAACATCAATCAACTTGCTTCCACACGTTAATATGACATGAAACTGGATGCGTAGCACAGGTTCGCACTAGTTTATATTGTATATGTTTTATTTTATATAACTTTCATATTCTATTTAACTTACATAAAATTTTATGTAAAACATTAAATTAATTAAATCTTATTTTCTTAATTTAATTAATTAACACTTTAATCAATTATTATATTATTCAGTTAAAACATATTTGAATATATACTATAACTTTTATAGTAAAACACATATATCTTTTATATATATATGTGTGTGTGTGTATTTTAATTAATTAATTAACTTTTATTTAATTTATTTAATTAAATAATTTTAATTAAATTTTATTAATTTCAAAAATTATTTGGTACACACATGTATACTCATATTGTCTTAAACAATTCAGGACAACATAATATATATCATTATATATATTATACATGTATATATATTTAATTAACTAACCTATTTGATTAGTTCGTTTATTTTATTAATCTTATTAATAAATAATATTATCAAAATTAATTTTATAAAATTTTCAAGTGTTTTGGAAAAATTATATTATAACTTTTACAATATGTGTTTATTTTAACTTTAACTTTTAAATTTAAAACTTTTATTTAGTTTTCAAAATAATTTGAAAATATATATTATAACATTTATAATATTTTTTATTTTAAATTTAACTTCTAAATTTAAAACTTTTATTTTAATTTTAATTTTTTTTGAAATTATCCTAAAGCCTAATTCAAAATAGGCCTTTTCTATCAGGGATATCCATCGGGCTTACCTCATCTTTTAAGGCGAGGTCAATAGCTAGGTAGGGCAGAATACTTGATTACCCAAACCTAACCCTAGAAATTAATTTTCTAGACAATCTATTATAGGGGAAGGCATTAATAAGTTAGCACTAATACCGCTAATTTAGACCGCCTATGTTATTTGGCTCTGATACCATTATTGGAATAGGGCTAGCACACAATGGGGTAATTGTGTAATTTCAAAAAATTTAACCTTTTCGGATCATTACTGGGCCTATAAAGTCTAAGTTTATTTAGATCTCATCTAAATTTATTTTAAATAAAACCAATATTATATTGAATTTTATAAATAAAATTTTATTTATTGTTATTTAGTACTGTATTTGATGTGCACGTAAAAGTGCATATTTTTATTTCCATATTTAATCTACTTTTATTTAGATAAATGAGCATATAGGGTATTTCACATGTTTAAACCAAAGTTTAATTTTTTTTTCAAATCATCATTTATTCATCTTCATTTGGGGGTAAAATGGTAATTTTGTGTATGATTTAATTTGAGAACATTTATTCACGCATTTATATTTTTATTTGTAGGAATAAAGTGCAAATATGAAGAGATTTCATGGATGTATGCATGCACATATGTTGAAGGCAAAGGGAGAATGGAAATAAATGAATTCATGCAACATGGAGGAGCCCATATACTCACTATCATATGGTCCAAAATTAAAAGCACATGCACATGTTAATGGAGGCTTAAAGGCATGTTAGTGGGATTAATTTTTTCCCAAATGATTACTTGGAAGTTACACTTTCTCAAGGGCATTTTAGATAGTCCCCTAAAATATGAATTAAAGTTCTAAGCATGTATAAATACCTCTTATGTTTCATGTAATCATCTTCTTCTTTTTATGCAATATTGTAGCCACAAATCAAAGTTAAATAAAAATTTCTTTTATGGCTTCTTAGCCTTGTTTTTACTTTCATACAATTTTTGTTTATGCTTTCTTTTCATGCTCTCTCTTACTTAGTTTATGCTTCTCTTGTATAATTTTTTTGTTGAAATGGTACTTTATATACGACATGTCACTGGGATAACATATCACATGTCAATAAACGTTCGAATCACATTACGCAAGTTTCAAACTTGTGACCTCTTGCACCAAAGCCGAATCACTTAACCACTTGGGCCATGGTGCTTGTCATTCATTTAATGTTAGTAGCATAGATATAATTCTTTTAATTAGTTTAGTTTTATTTCATACAAATAGTTAGCTCTCTTTTCTTGTAATTTTCTCTCATTTTCCTTTTATTTTATTTGAAATCATTTTATATTAACGTGCTTTCATATATGAGTAGCCAAACCCCTTCAAATTAGGGGTAATGAAGCTCTTATGAAACATATTAAATTAACATAATGATTTCATTTGTGATCTCTTTTATGTGCTTAATGGAAAATATGAATGATGGTGGTTAATGTTTCTTTTTTATTGAATTTTGATAGTCTATGTTGACATCTCAAATAGGCCATGCTTAACTCCATTTCAAGTATAAACAATTTGATCATTTGCCTAAGTGATTTTGATAATGAAAGTTAAACTAGAATCAAAATTTGATGGTCTATATTACTAATTAATAGTAAATAGATCATACTTAAAATATTTATTTTTTTATTTTCATGTCATTTTCATAAATGTTGATAAGTGGATTTGAATGGTGTGTTAGAGTTTGATGATTTAAGTTGTTCTAATTAATAGTATAATAAATCAAACTTATAATAAGAACATCTATCATTTATACTTAATATTTTAATGAGAGATTTCATGTGAATTTTGTGTTGATTTATATGAATGATTGGAAGTGGATTTGCCTCTAAATTGCTCCCGATTATCATAGTTTTATTCACCTTTACTCTAGTTTAATTTTTACAATTTTTCTTAGTTTAAAACCACTTCAAAACTTTGGGCTAATTTAATTGAATAATATTGACATTTAATATTTTTTTCCTTGGGGATCGACCCGTACTCGCATATGTACTACAATTGTATGTCGTGCGCTTGTAGTATTATAACGATAATATTTTTAATGACGATTTTCTAATCAATAAAAATTTCCATGGTTATCAATAGTATTATATAACATAAATATATATGTGTACATATACATGCATGCGTAAGATAATAAGGTATACGTGGTTTAACTTGCCCGAATATAGATGTTTGGATTTACACTACAATGGAAATGTTAGCCTTTATGTATACATAAGTGCTGTCAATATATATATAGGGGTCGACTATATGAACACAATATTTAAACACAAAACGGTGACACAAAAAATCTGAACAATTGGATTTTTTTTGTCTTTATGGGAAGTGTGGAAATCAGGGGGCAATCCAATGGTGGAGATTTTTTGTGTCACCAATTGTGTCTATTTTTTGTGTCTAAATAAACTTTCCCATATATATATATGTTTATTTATATATAAAGTGTGTATGTATATATACAATATCATATGCTATAAATATTAGTTGTAAAGTGTAAAATATTGTTAAAAAATAGTGCATGTATGTATGTATACATTAAATAAAGATTATTTAATGTAATAAATTAATTGTATGTATTTTCAAATGTTTTAAAACAACTTTAAATTTATTGTAATAAATTAATTATAATAAATTAATTATAATATTCATATATTTATACATATATATACTTATGAGAAATGCGGATTACAGACCTTAAGGCTGGAATAACACTAGAGTGGGGGTGAATAGTGTTATTTGGATTTTCTAAATCTTTTTGAAACTTATGCAATTCAATCAACAACAAATGCAATTCACAGATACAGATATAATCATAGAATCAGACACAGATGCAAATACTAAATAAAAGAAGTAAATAAAAGAACATACTAGGATTTTATACTATTTCGAAGTTACCCCACATCGAGTCCTGTACAAACGTATGGATTTCTTTCCAAACTAATCTCCCAGATTACATCCTTGGTTTCAAGGCTACGAGGTATACCCTCCTGTATTCGAGTTCAGGGTAACTCTCTTGATTTAACCAGGCTACAAGATTACCTAATTGATTTCTGGGGCTACAATCACACCCAATTGATTGCAAGGCTCAACCGCACCTTTCACTCAACAGTTTGATTTACAAAAGATCCTATAACTCTGAATAGCACTGAGATCTTATGGAGAGAGTTGTAGAGAATCAAACAAGAGATAATCAAGTTTGATTCACTTGGTATTTCGATAGAGTATATTTTGGGATTCTTTAGAATAAATGAGGAAGATGAAGAGGAGAGAAAACAAGTGAAATCTTATTGAAAATTCATTTAGAACTACTGGTATTTATAGGAGATCAACAACCATATCTGTTCGTGAAAGGATACGACAAATAGACACTTCTTTTGAAATTTTGAATTTAACGGCACCATGTTGACATGGAGGGTTGAGGGATGTCGATGTGCTCTAGGAAAATTTTGATGTTTTGATTTTCTTACTAAAATTGGTTTCTATAATTTGTCAAAACAATTTCTAAACTTTATAAATATAATTGAATATAGTTTAAACATATAAAAGAGTTTAGAAAGTAATTTTTAATATATATAATCTTAATCTATAAAATGATTTAAAATCTGAGTATATAAATATTTTAAAGCTAAATATTAAAACAAGTGATAGTTTAAAATTAAGGACAATTTTGAAATCAAAATATTGAAAATAATAAAGATAATTTTGAGGCTAAAATATTTCAAACAAGAGAGATGTCTTTTTGAAAAGAAGGTTTTGAAAACATTTAAAATAAGAGATATATTTTTGAGAAGTATTTTCATAAAATTAGTGGATATCAAAATATGACCACTATATGTTCCACTAGATATTGTCATGGGTTCCATCCCTTTAACAGGCTCAAATTGGATTCCTTTTCAAGAATAAATTTCGAATAAAGATGTAAGTGCTTTCAAAAAGTTTTAAAATAATTCTAGACTCAATACTTATCTTGTATTCTTGAAACCTTAAACTCTTGATATCTTGATACTCATGAGTCTTCAATCTTGATATCTTCAATCTTGAATCTCTATACTGTACAGTCTTCATTCTTCGTACCTGCATGGTTATATCCTACATATATATATATACACATACACATACATACATATATATATATATATATATATCTAAGCTATAATGTTAGTATTTATAGTTTATAACAAGTCCTAAGGTTGCTATCATCAAAACCATCATCTCAAGGACTAATAATCTCACTGTTTTGATGATGACAACCTATGTTTATAAAATATACTTCACCGACACAATAATTCCCCCTAAAACTAATAACTCCCCCTTAATCTAAGTCTAACTACTCTAACCACTCTATTTTATATTTCTCCCCCTTTGTCATCAACAAAAACTAATCCTAAATAAATATAAAACTCCCCCTTAAACTAATACTAGAACAAAGTATATAGTAAATGGAATGTGAAAGACATTAACATAATTATATTATAATTATTCAATACATAAATATGTATAAGTATATCTCAGACAATCCAATCAACAGACACATGAAATCCAATCATATCAAATAAGTCAAACACATCAATAATGTCAAACAAGTCAATCAAAACATACCAAACAAATCAAAAAATAATAATCCTATACTATACGACAATAATACAAACTCTCTCTAAATAAAATATACTTGTTATGTGTACATGTATGCAATATGTAGTTTGTAATGTAGTATGAAATGTATGACATATGCAATGAAATGTGATAAGAAATAGGATGCACAATGATATGTAATACGAAATAAAATGATATTGAAGTAAAAATATGCAGAATGATATGATGATATATAGACTATGGTAAGAAATATTCAGATATGAGATAAACATGAGTTTAGTAATAAAACAAATATGAAAGTTTAAACCCAATATATACTATGATTCATATAATGTTATAAAATCCATTCAAACCAAATCAATTCTAATCAAAGCAAATTAAATCACATCACACAATTCAAAAACAAGTAATTCAAACCATAAAAAGACCAAATATTTCTAGGAACTCCAACCCATCCTTCTTCTCCAAAGATAGGATCCTTTTTAATATCTTCCTAATCTTCATTATCTTGAATCAAAGTTCGTATAGGATTTGTATTGAGATCATCATTGTTTAGGGAAGAAATCATCCAACGAAGGGCATCGAAATGCTTCTCTTATTCTTTTATCATCTCCATTTGACTTAGTTCTAAGTGCCTTTGATTACGGAGAATAAAATTAAGTATATTCTTGAATGAATTGAGAGTTTCTTCAAGATTATCACTTAGAGTTCGAGAAGAGGAAGCTATTTTTGACAATTCGTGAAGAGATGCAAATAAAGATAAGTAGAAATGAAAAGATTACAAATTTCTGGAAGAAATAGATGTTTAAATAGGCAGATATTCATTCAAAATGAATAAGCACAAGTTAGTTATTTTAATTTCAAAAATTAGAAAATAACCAAATCAGACGGTTATATATCGACATAGGGGGTAGGGGTATGTCGACATGAGTATGTTAATCTATATGTCTTATTTATTTTGTGAATAAGTATATATTTATATAAACTTATGTACTATACTATCATTTATTCTAGAGACACGATAATGTAGAAAAACATAAGATAGATGATTTTTATAAATATATAAGATGATACAAAAGATACTACATAATTTGATAAAAAAATACAAGCTCACACAAAACAAGATAATACATCACAACCTAGTTCTTAAAATGTGCTAGAGGATGAGTAGGATGATGATAAGCCAAGTTCTCGACCATCTTTAGAAAAGAATTTGTTCATATTAGTGGACATTTTATCCAGTTTCTTACTAACGGATCTTTTGAGAATCCGTTGATTTTCCACTATGATCTTTTGATTTTTGAGGAGTGTTTTGTTAGAAGGATTTTTAGTATTGGTAGGATTCAATACTTTCCAAGGAGGTATCTTCATTTTCTTATTCAATTTCCATTTCCTGCCCTTCTTCTTCTTCATCCTCATTTTTTTCCTCCATATCTTCATGTGCCAATATTTCATCCTTTGTGGCAAGAGATTCATATTGTTGAAATGTGAAAGGAATTTTCACGAGAGAAATGTTGGCATGATTAAACACTTTTCGTGAAACAAATTCTTCCCTTTTGTAATCAACAACAAAATAATTAAAAATTCGAGTGAGATAGATTCCATGATATAAAGTATTCTCACCCATTTCCAAATTCTTAGGACAAAGTTCATCCATAATCACTTGCGCCCAATTAATGTCATAATGACCAAAAATAGCAAAAACAGCTTTACAAACTTTTAAAGTCGGGTTATTGAAATTTCTCGATCTAAGTGTGATAGTATGTTGCAAAAGAAGATTGACAATACGTGCATTCGGATGAAAGTAACGATTTTTAAATTCAAAGTTGTCATCTCCTTCGAAAATGTGATGAAATGTCTCACGATCATGTTCATCAATATTAAAAGTAGAAACATCCATTCCCAAATTCTTGCAATTGACAATGTTGCCCAAAATTTCACAATTTAAAATAGTTTTAGTGCCTTTAACACTACTCCAAATTTCATTTTCATTTCCTTCATAAAAACCGCGATTCAAATTCGCATAAAACATTTTAACAAGATTTGGGTAACAAACAAAATCATTTTCAGAATTGTCAAAAAGACTAAAAATATGGTTCTCTTCGAGAAGAGTATTGATTTCATATGTAGAGAAATCGCTAAAGATAGCAAACTTTCCCATATGAACTTTTCCGTAATTAGCATAGCTTATATAAGTCTTGATTGCTTCCGGATCATTATAGAGATACTTTTTAATGGTTTTAGACAGCCTCATTGTGGATATAGTGCTTGAAGAAGCCATTTTTGAAGAGTGTAGAAAGTTTGAATGAGTGAAAGAGAGTTTGATGAAAGTGAAAAGTTATGATAAGATAATGGAAATAAATAGATATTCAATAGTCATGTTCTCTGGTCAAGAGGTACCTTTCCAGAACATTGTGTTAAGACTTGGTTTTGATTCATGACATAAAACTATCATTACGACATACAGATTTGACGACTGCTACGACAAAAAGAGAATATATACTACAAGGAGGCTAGACTTCAAAATCGGTGCATTAATTATATTATTTTATTTTTGAGTCTTAGGTCAATTTTGTTAAAATCTCTCCTCGTTTACTTATATATTAGCTTATATATTTGATCATCTTATTTCCAAATAATTTATACATATATAAGCATATAAATATATATTAAATTATAAAAAGTGTTTAAAGCTATGTATATATTATTATACCTATGTAAACTGTGCAAATAGCATAGATTTTACCAAGTCAACCGACTGACCCAGAAGCTTTTTGACGCCCCACTCCGAGAGCCTCATTAACAAAGAGTATTATATGGATAATACCGTCTGCTAATGCGGACAATAGAGTATAATGGAAGCGACCATGTGTAGTCTTACTTTAACTATCTACTGAACACGCCGAAAAGTGGTTTTTATCATCTCATGTGGTTCGACAAGTTCAATAAATACTTAAAGCAAAGCTACAATGGCTATAGGATCTATCAGAACAAAATGTAACAACTCAATATAACACACATCCCAGAATAGTAAAACATCATATACATTACACATACCCAGATACATCACGGAAATATACAAAATAATACATGCCAAGTGGTATAGAAGACCACAATATAAAGAAGTGTCCAAAAGAATACATATCAGAGTTACAATAGATAAGGACTACGCAAAAAGCTATAACAAAAAGGAACTAGCGGAATAGTCCATGCGGAAGCAAAAGAGGCTAAGTCCAAAGTACCTAACCTGTAACATCTCGGTCTGACCCAAGTATAAAATACACGGGTCAGTCTAGCTAAACAAATCAGTTAGATAAACTGAACAATCATAAACCTGCAAAGAAAAATGAACAACAATTATCTCTAAAAGAGATAACACAATCATCTAACAAAAGATGAATCATAACATACCTCATATCATCAGCAACTCAATAAACAAAGGATATCATATCCCAAATCAAGCCATAAGGCAAATAACAAATACTAATAAAGGTATACAAGTTCCACAAGGTAATCGCTATATATCGTGCGGCTCAAAAAGACCAACACCGAAGGGCGATACCTAGGGAATATAATTGTAAAATAAACAACAAAAGATGCTCAAGCTCAGTACTGTATAACAAGGATCCACAAGCCCGAAGGCACAAACCTCAATATCACTCGAGCGGTATAGAAAGACCAACTCCAAAAGTGATACTATCGGTGAGCAAACCCGAAGGCAACAAACCTGAAGGTACAAACCCGAAGGCAACATACCCGAAGGCAACAAACCCGAAGGCAACAAACCTAGGGAGACAGTCTGAAGACACTATCCCAAAGGCAACAAACCGTAGTGGTGAAGGTCCGAAGGCCCAGTACTGGACACCACTAACTGGCGGAATGTGTCACAACTCTCGAAAAGAAACCTAAAAAGTGTTAACGTGAGTCTCATAACCATCCATTCGCACTAAAAGGTTTACTGTCCGTTAGTCAATTTCACACTCAAAGCAGTACAAAGTTTACCTCATCTCATCGGTAAACCAGATCCAAAGGTCAAAACATTCAAACGAATAGATTGGGAATTAACTGAAAAGATGAACGCACGTGTTCATTGCACGCGTTTTATTTTATCATTTAATTCTCCTCCCTCTTCGCTCAGAGTGCAAAATTGTGCGTGTGTTAAATAGAGATTTATAAATTAGAGAACGAGCTTTTAATACAATTTAGGAAGATCATTTTATAAAAATCCGTGTATGAAAGTAAAAAGAAATCATCAAAGGCAATAATAAATAATAACAACAATCAAATAATCACAAATCAATAAAAGTTAGAAGATCAAACCTAAAAAGACAAATTGGGCAAAAACAGCAGGTTCAGTCGACTGAACAACGTTTTCAGTCGACTGACCCTGGTCCTGGAAACTTTCTGTTTCTAGGTTCAGAAACTTTTTGTTTCCAGGTTCAATCGACTGAACAGGATTTTCAGTCGATTGAATCATGCTTGGAAACTTTCGGGACACAGGTTCAGTCGACTGAACAGAGATTTCAGTCGACTGGAACTGGAATCTGGGCTGTTTTCAGCCTATCCAAATGATGAGCAAACTCTCACAAATTGCTACCAGAAAAACAATGGTGCTAAGGGTTTATGCCAAACGACAACCCGGCCCTATATGCTCATCGATACACCACAAAAGCATGATCAAAACATCCATAAGAGAATGTTCATAAAAATTTGACTTTGAAACCCAAGAATTGGAATGTACATAAAACCAATCCAAACCAAAATCAAATGCATATGGATAAGTAATAGGAATTCATACCCATCACCCATGATATCAAGAAATAAAGATGTGAGTTCAAAACTCACCTTTTTACACACAAACAAGGATGAGAAGCACAAACACAAGAAGGAGATCAACCACTCTTCACTTCAACTCTACAAGCTTCAATCTAAGAATAAAACACATATTTCCCAAATTAGGGTTAAGAAATTTTCTGAAATTGAAGAGGAGAAGACATGGAGAATATGAAGAGGTGGCTTACCTATCCTTCTCTTTGAATTTCAAGCAAGAATTTGGAGTTTACAAATGGAACTAGGGCTTGGAGTTTCTAATTCTTCTTCCTTTCCCCCATTTTTAGTTTGCATAAGCTAAAGAAATGAAATGAGGATGAATGGATGAAGAGTTAATGAGCTAAGGGTTAAGTGGGGTTTGGGGCTGAACCCAAAGCCAAGCCCAAAGTGGAAATAGGGTCAAAATTCCACAAACTCCAAACATATCAAAGCTTATACTCAAAAAGATCGCAAATGCCATTTTGGACTCAATGGAAGTGGTTTCGAGCCCCAATTCGGCAATTTGCAAAAAGTAACATTTCGGATCCTAAAAATCCGAATAACGACGCTATATTTAAATTAAACAATTAAATATATAATCGTTAAATATGCGGGTTGTTACAAGCTCAGTCGACTGGCCCAGAAAATTTTGTGCAACATGCATAGGTGAATAGATATACAGATATATATTTAAAAATTCATTTGAATATTTAGTCAACTGACCGAGAGGCTCAGTTGACTGAATTTCTACAACAGCTACTTTTTGAAAAGACACGACTATTTGTGAAGAGTTACGAACCTTTACAAAAAGATTTGGACACAACACTTCAATCGAAACTCTTCATCAACAGTCGCTGCTTTTTAACCTTTATAAATACATACTCAAACTTGATTCCAAATTACCGAATTATCACCAAATTTTCTTATCTCTCTAATCTAACTCTTTGGAATCTATTTGCTAGTATACTTTCAAATATTCTGCATTAAAGAAATATTATACCTTTCTATTCTTCATAAACTTCAAATATATATTTATACTCGAGGAGAAGATTATAGGAAGGGTGTACTACAAGTGAAAAAATCGTGTTATTAGAACACACAAAGTCAAAATAATCTTTTGTATTTGTTGAAGTCCTATTATGTTGCTCAGGTGCGTGAAGTCCTCTTCGACATCTGAGGCGAAATCCTATTCAACTGCTCAGGTCCCTGTTCGGCTGCTCAAGGGATGTATAGACCTGTTCCTCCGAGTTAAGTGAGGGTTGTTGTTTTAGTGAAATTCCAAAAGGATTCTGGGACTGGACGTAGCACGGTGCTCCAAACCAGTATAATAATCTCTGGTGTCATTTTACTATACCGCTTTTATATTTCACACTATTTATAGTATTACTATCATCACAATACTCTGTATTATCATATATCCGTATTACACAATCCATAGCACACTTTCATTTGGTATCAAAGCAAGGTCATCATATAACTGTAACACAGTTATATGATAATCTAATAACCTAGAATTCTATCGATTGTCACAACATCATAGAATAATGGCCAGAAAACGATCTAATCGAAATACAACGGGAAAAATCCTTGTCAAAGCCACCAGTAAGGATTACAAAAAGGTACTTTCTAACTTACAAATTTCAGTAAAAGATAATAATGGATTAGTTAGTAATAGCGATAATATTTCAAAGCTTAATTTTATTATTTTAGAAAAGATGAAAACTGTAGAACGTGAAAATGAGAAATTAAAAAATGAGAAGTTAGATCTAGAAAATCAACTTGGTGTTTTAAATAATAATTTTATAACTATTAAAGATTCTCTAAATGAAAAAAACAACATATTTGAAAAAGAGAGAGAGAAATTTTTGATTTGAAAAGACAAAATGATTTATTACAATCATCTTTAGATAATTCAGAATCTCGAATTTTTCTTCTCGAAAATGAGACCTGCACGTTAAAAAAGGAAAATTTGCATTAAACAAGCAAATTGATATTTTGAAAAGCAATAATATTTCTTTTGAAAATAATAATTGTGACTTTAAATCTAAATTTGATAAACTTAACACTTAAGTCACAAAATTTAATAAAGGTCAAAATGATTTAAACATGTATTAACCTAGTTCTAGACCTTTACATGATAAAAGTGGTTTAGCACATAATAAAACTAATCGTAGAAATAGCACTAGATATGCTTTTATGTATATTAAAAATGTTAGTGCTACTACTAAATTTCGAGTAAAGTCAAAATCCAATTTTTATAGAAATTTAAATACTGTTATGACCAATATATTTATAATTTCTCTAGAAGTGCAAGACCATTGACGGAAAATATGAATAAAAATTATCTAAGTATTTGGGTTCCTGTTAATTGGAAAAATATTGAAAAATGCATCAATGATTATTTTGATATGGTAGTTAATAATGAAAATTATATTTATAAAGGTTCAACCACATCCAAATGGGTATGGTTTTCTAAAAATTAGGAAATTATAAGAACCTTGGGTATCGCATGAATTAAATGTTCATTGTTTTATGATACCTTACATTATAAGTAGTAGTTATTTTATTCTATATTATTAACACTTATGTGGAATATAATATTTGTCATCATATAACTCTCCTTTTCGTTGATGACAAAGGGGGAGAAAGATATTGCTCTAACACTATTTGCAGGAATAAACAATTCAAGCACGGATTAAGAGGTAAGCATGGGATGGAGTAGGTTGTTATTTTATATTATGAAAAAATAAGTCTTTATTTCATAACATTATGGCTGGTATTAAATATCCACTCTTTTCGTATTATTTCAAGACTCTTGTTTATGGTATTTTAATGTATGAATGATCGTTTCCTTCATAATATATGTTAGTGCTTCATACTTTTATATTCATCTTTCCTTTTTGTCGATGACAAAAAGGGAGAAATATTATTACTAACATTAAGAATGCAGGAAATAGAGCATCAAAGATTCAGGGGGAGCAAGTATTTATATTATATATATACAGTCGAAATCTATATCTATTTGCAGGTTGTCATCGATCAAAAAAGGTAGACTATTGAGACTTGGTTTTGACTCATGACACAAAGCTATCATTATGACATACAGATTTGACGACTGCTACGATAAAAAGAGAATATATACTACAAGGAGACAAGACTTCAAAATCGGTGCATCAATTATATTATATTATCTTTGAGTCTTAGGTCAATTTTGTTAAAATCTCTCCTCGTTTACGTATATATTAGCTTATATATCTAAGCATCCGATTTCCAAATAATTTATATATATGTATATAAGCACATAAAATATATATTATATTATAAAAAGTGTTTAAAGTTATATATATTACTATACCTGTGTAAACTGTGCAAATTGCACATATTTTACCAGGTCAGTCGATTGACCCAGAGGCTCGGTCGACTGACCAAGAATATTCTGTCCAACATGCACAGGTGCACAGATATATAGATATATATCTTTAATTTTTTTTTTGAATATTCAGTCAACTGACCCAAAGGCTCAGTTGACTGAATTTCTACACCAGCTACTTTTTGAAAAGACACGACTATTTGTGAAGAGTTACGAACCTCTACGAAAAGATTTGGACAGAACACTTCAATCGAAACTCTTCATCAACAGTCGCTGCTTTCTAATCTCAATAAATACATACTCTAAATTGATTCCAAATTACTGAATTATCACTGAATTTTCTTATCTCTCTAATCTAACTCTCTGGAATCTATTTGTTATTGTACTTTCAAATATTCTACATAAAAGCAATGTTATACCTTTCTATTCTTCATAAACTTCAAATATATATCTTTACACTTGAGGAGAAGGTTATAGGAAGGGTGTACTACAAGTGACAAATCTGTGTTATTAGAACACACAAAGTCAAAACAACCTTATGTATTTGTTGAAGTCATGTTCTGCTTCTTAGGTGTGTGAAGTCCCCTTTGGCTTTTGAGGTGAAATCATGTTTTGCTGCTCAGGTCCCTGTTTGGCTGCTCAGGGGTTGTATAGACCTGCTCCTCTGGGGTTAAGTGAGGGTTTTTGTTTTAGTGAAATTCCAAAAGTAGTCTAAGACTGGACGTAGGATGGTGCTCCGAACCGGTATAAAAAACTCTGGTGTCATTTTACTGTACTGCTTTTATATTCCACACTACTTACAATATTACTATCATCACTATACTTTGTATTACCATATATCTGTATTACACGATCCATAGCACACGTTCATTTGGTATCAGAGCAAGGTCATCATGTAACCATAACATAACTATATGATAATCTAATAACCTGGAATTCTATCGATCGTCACAACATCATAGAATAATGGCCAGAAAACGATCTAATCAAAATACAACGGGCAAAATCCTGTCAAAGCCACCAGTGAGGAGTACAAAAAGGTACAATCTGATTTACAAATTTTAGTAAAAGATAATAATGAATTAGTTCGTAATAGCGATAAGATTTCAAAGCTTAATTTTATTATTTTAGTAAAGATGAAATCTATAGAACGTGAAAATGAGAAATTGAAAAATGAGAAGTTAGATTTATAAAAACAACTTGGTGTTTTAAAGAATAATTTTATAACTATTAAAGATTCTCTAGATGAACAAAACACCGTATTTGAAAAAGAGAGAGAGAAATTTTCAAAAGAAATTTTTGATTTGAAAAGATAAAATGATTTATTACAATCATCTTTAGATAATTCAAAATCTCGAATTTTTCTTCTCGAAAATGAGACCTGTACGTTAAAAAAGGAAAATTCTAAATTAAACAAGCAAACTGATATTTTGAAAAATAGTAATATTTCTTTTGAAAATAATAGTTGTGACTTTAAAGCTAAATTTGACAAACTTAACACTAAAGTCACAAAAATTAATAAAGGTCAAAAATGATTTAAACATGATTTTATCTAGTTCAAGACCATTACATGATAAAAGTGGTTTAGCACATAATAAAACTAATCATAGAAATAGCACTAGATATGCTTTTATGTATATTAAAAATGTTAGTGCTACTACTAAATTTCGAGTAAAGTCAAAATCCAATTTTTATAGAAATTCAAATATTATTATGACCAATAATATTTATAATTTCTCTAGAAGTGCAAGACCATTGACGGAAAATATGAATAAAAATTATCTAAGTATTTGGGTTCCTGTTAATTGGAAAAATAGTGAAAAATTGTAACGACCCGGAAATTTCGAACCCGAAAATTCCAGATAGTTAGGGAAAAGAAAAAGAAGATAGAAGAGAAGAAACAGAAACACAACACAGATCCTCACATTCGCAGCGGATAAAATATAATATCAAATAATAGCAGTTTACAAAAGAATAGCATATCAGTAAATTTTCAATTTAATACATCAGAGTTACATGGCTAGAAATAAAGTCACAGCGGAAAACACTCCATACGTCCTGCCATCCAGCTAGCCACCTGAGCTCCAGAACGTCCTCACCTGAAAATCTGTAATACTCGGTCTGACCCGAGCATTACATCAAAGTAACACCTGGGTCAGGCTGGAAACCAGCGTGAGTAAACCCATCTAACATGGAATACAACAGCATAAAACTTACATAAACCCGGGGAAACTCGTGTAAATTTACCATTTCACAATTTGTTAGAGACATCACTTATTACACACATCAATTTTTAGGTACCAAACTTAGATTAAATGGTCCCATTCACTTAACTCATTCCATTTCAGTATATTGATTTCACATATCAGTTTATAAAGAATCGAAGTGGTTTCGAGTACTTGCCCATACCCGACCCCGGTCTCTTCGAACCCAAAACCATCTTATTCTAAATTATTCAGGTGAAATACAATTCTAACTTTAAATACAGGGTGTCACCTTTTTCACAGTAATTCATCATCGATAGATACCCACATTATCACAGTTTAAACCAAACATATCATATCACAAAACATTTTATATCAGAGATATCAACCAATTCCAGGCACTTCACTGCTCCATCTTCGTCTCCGAACACGTTACACGCAACGTACAAACCGGATCGAAGTGGTTTTCGAGAAATAAATCTCGATCCCGGTCTCTTCGAAACGATCAGCGCATTTGGCCAATATTGATAGTCGGTTATTTAACTATCAATTAACATCCACAAGCAACCATCACACAATAAATACTTTCCCACATTATTTATTAACCTCAAATATCTTTCCAAGATATATTTCCAATTTTTCAAAGCTCATTTGAAAACAAATTTCAAACAGTTTCCGCTTACGGAATACATTTCCCAAATAATTATTTCCACTTAATCACCAAGTACAAAATACTTTTAATTTTAAAATAATTTAAAAACACTTTATTATAAATATACTTTATAATATTGAAATTTAAAAACTACTTTAATACCTTAACAAAATATATATTTTAAGAATATTTAAAATAAAACCACTTTATAAATATAAGCTAACTTCCTCTTTAAAACATAATACCAAATCACTTTTATATACTTACTACAATAATAGATTTTTGGAAATACTTACTTTGGAAATTTACCTTTAGAAATAATCAATTTCCTAAAACATGCCTTTTTAAACAAATTAGAACTTTTAACTTATATTTAAAATTGCTTTGAAAAACGTACTTGGCAATCCAAGGAAATACACTTCTCTTCACATCCTTTAAAAATAAATCAACACTTATTTTTAAACCAATTCATATTCTTTTATAAATTCCCACCTTGAATTTATATTCTCAAATATCCCCTGATATTTTATTTTACTTTATAAACCCAGTTTATAAAGTCCAAAATCTCATTTCTCTTCTAAAATTCCAATTTTAAACAACTAAATCAATTTCCAATTGATTTCCCAATTTACTCTACTTACTTTGAAATAAATTTCCTTTGCTACTTCATTTATTCCAAAATACATTAACCTTTAGATTTTTATTCCTTATTATGAGTTAAACCCCTTTTTTACCAATATCGATTACAGATTTCCAAAACTCCTTATTTATTCTTTAATTAACTTTAATCCTTAATTTCAAAAATAACTTCTTTTATTCTTCAAATAATATCACTTAAGTATAAAATTTATTATCCCTTTTGAATTCAAAATCCCCTTATTTCATATTTGTTAAAAATTCCAAATCACCTTATTTTTATTTCAATTCGTTATAAATTTTATCCCCATTCCTCGAATTATTTTACTTAAACTTTTATTCCTTGATTTCTTTTCAAAAATTCAATTCCATAGATTTTATAATTTACTATACTGGACAATCCAAATCAACCACATCATCCAATATAAAATCATCACATGATATCAAATATTCAGAACACAGAATATTAAATAATCTAATACTTTTGAGGAATCCAGTTGGATCCCTCCAACCTGTTCCCTGCATCCACAGACGTTAGCACAATATAAAATACCAATTCCACTTCAAGGTGGAATATCGCGGTATATGGGTTTATATAAAACATCATCCGCTATTATGCGGCGCATAGGGTCTCATTAGTTGGAAATCCATTCTCCCTACGTGCCTTGTACGGTATTTGTTTGTATACCTAGTATGCTGGAATTTAATGAATGTAACAATTTCAGCTATTTTAATAAGTATTTGTATATAGACACTATTATAATATTAGAGGATTTTTATAAAAAGTTTTTTAGCTATCGTAAGGTAAAAACCCGACATGTTTATTTGTGGCGTGGTCTTACGAGATGCTTTTATTTTCAAAAGGATTTTTGAAACTTTAATAATCAATTGAGTGTGATTTTCTCACGCTGGTATTCCATACTGACTCGGGTATTGTTTTATATGATGCTCGGGTCAGACCGAGATAAACAGGTTTAGGATATGATGCTGTGGAGCTCAGGAGACGAGCTAGATGGCGAGACGTATCTCCCGTACTTGTTTATATATATATATTCCGCTGTGTTGATTGTTGTACTCTGTTGTATTGAGGACTTGATATGGTTATTGTCCAGTTGTATGTTATGTGTTCTCTGGTGTATACTCTGATGCTATATTATATAAAACTGATATAGTTTTGATTTGTGTAAAGATCTGTTAATATATATTATATTTTATTCCGCTGCGATGGTTAGATTCTGATGTTGTTTTTCTATTTTTCTTCTTCTACCTCTTCTTCTTAACTAAAATGGTTCGATTTTCCGGGTCTGGAAAGTCGGGTCGTTACATTTGGTATCAGAGCGAAGGTTGGCGATAACCTTGGCTCTGGTGGGAATTTTGAGAGTATTAATAGATATGAGCGATCGAATGTGATATTGCGTACGGATGATTGCATTGATTGATGTGCTATATATATAGTAGTATATAGCATTCTGATGTGATATCGCAGAAGCTCCTCCGTACAAATAAGTTAAGTCTCAGATTTCCCAAATTCCTTCTTTCTTTTTAATTACATTTAAACATTGAATTAAAATAAATTATTTATTCCTTTAAATAATATCACATAAGTTTTCTTTAAATTCATTATTTCTCTGTTTATTCAAAATTCCTCTTTTCCATATTTAATTTATTCGAATTCACTAGAATTACTTAACTTAATTTTTACTCTTTTATTTCTTTTCAAAAATTCCATTCTAGGGATTTTGATAATTCAGCACATCCAAATCGATCCAACCAAACCATAACATCCAATTATCCATATAATTCATCACAGGATATCAAAAACCATATCACATAATATTTAAACAAAATTAAATATTTTGAGGAATCCAGTTGGATCCCTCCAACCTGTTTCCCTGCATCCACAGATGTTAGCACAATACCAATTTCACTTCAAAGTGGAATATCGCGGTATATGGGTTTTATAAAATATCGTCCGCTATTATGCGGCGCATAGGGTCTCATCCGCTATATAATGCGGGAATATCAACAATTCCAATATATACATATGCCAATATGTATATATTGCTATATACTACTATATATATATGGCACATCAATCAATGCAATCATCCAATCAATGATTTAAATTTAACCATTTAAATTTAAATTCAACTGAGTGAGATTAACTCACCTCTGCTTTTTATTATGCAATCTGATCCAACCTCGACTTGTTCCCTTTCAGATTTTGACCTTGAATAAATATTAGATAATCTTATTAATATCTAAACAATTTGAATAATTAATTTCCCATTTAATCATTTAATTAACTAAGAATTTATTCAACTAATTTCCCTTTAAATAAATTGTTTCTAATGACTACAATAATTGAACAAGTGGATTAAACGAGTTAACCCCATAATCCATTATTTTAAAATAAACTAGTAAATCTAAATGTGTGTATATATTTACTTTTATTTTTGAACCTTCATATATATTTATAAAACAGTCTATATAGATTTAAAAATCTATCTTTATATAAACTCCTCACATTTAAAATATCTGCCTTTTCCAAAACCTTATCTATAACTGTATATTTCTGTTTATCATACTTCCCTTCACTGTTAATTCTTTTCTTCCTTTCCTGTTTTACTTTAAATATATATTTCTTTTCCCATTTTACAGTAAATTACAATGTGTACATATATATAATTTAAATTGAAAAAGAGATAATAATAAAGAAACAGCAGATACCTTACTGCTCACCACGCTCGACAATCTCAAGCACCACGTCTCGATCGCCTGCTCCACGACCACCCCACAAGCAATCGCAACTGCCGACTCCACCTCCACTGGCTCCGATTCGCGTGCGTGAGGGCTTCACCCATTTGAAGCGAACAACCATCCGCCTCCGTGCCCGAGCTCCACGTCATGGCCATGCGAATTCATCGCGATCTGGAATTGCAACCTATCCCCTTTTCGTCTTCGACTGGGCTTCAAATCAGAAGTAGAAAATATCGCGTAGGAGACAAGGATGAGTTGACGATGGCTGATGGAATAGCCGAGTGTAGCGATGATTATTATGAAGGCGTTGATTTGATTTGTAAACGAATTACAAAAGAAGGATGGAAGACGCGATTTTGTTCGGCCATTATATTTCTCTTTTACTTTGTTTTGATTTTTATTTCCAAACGAAAATGAAGCGTCTGCATTTTGAAAGAATGAGGAAGTGTGTTCGAGAAGGCACGGGAACGTGTTGGGAAAAATATCTAGCTACAGTGTTTTACTTATATTGTTTATATTAAATTTTTGATTTAATTTTCAACACGTTCGTATGTCGTATGCTCTCACAACAACTCCGATTACTACGAAACTTGAAATCCGGTAATAATACAATATTACGGATCCAATGGAACTAGTTTCGTCAAATTCCGAGACTATGCCTCGAAAGGCTATTTTTAAATTCAATTTAAATGATATAAAATTTCAAAACATAACAAACCATTTTTAAAGCTGATTCCAACACTTCTATCCATTTCAGTATTATCTATATAAATTTTATAAGTCTTCAAATTATTTTTAACGGGCTTAAAGCTCCAGATTCAATAATTTACCAATTTCAATAATTTAAATTCAACAATTACTTGTCTAATCAATAATGATATTTGAAATTAAAGTTAATAATTATCTTTTGAATATTTAAAATAAATTAAATATTATACTTTCAAATATTCGAAAATTCCGGGTCGTCACATTTTCGACTAGTTTGATTTCAGTGTTATAATATATTTAAAATAAAGTGTTTTTAAATTATTTAAAATTAAAAGTATTTTGTACTTGGTGATTCGGAGAAATAAATATTTGGGAAATGTATTCCGTAAGCGGAAACTGTTTTGAAACTGTTTTCAAAGGGAGTTGAAAATGGAATTATATCTTGTAAAGGATATTTGAGACAAATAAATAATGTGGAAAATTATTTATTGTGTGATGGTTGCTTGTGAATGTGAATTGATAGTTAAATCACCGACTATCAATATTGGCCAATGCGCTGATCGTTTCGAAGAGACCGGGATCGAGATTAATTTCTCGAAAACCACTTTGATCCGGTTTGTACGTTTCGTAGTAACGATTTCGGAGTCGAAGATTGGAGCTATGAAGTGCAAGGGCTAGTCGCTACTAATCCTGAGGATATTTCCAAAATGGATGTAGTAGGAGTAGTGCCTTCGGTTCCGTTCGGACCCGGGACGGACTTGTATGGACGAATGCTTTCGTGACATCGTCAGGTGGACGATGGGCAATCAAAGTGAAATGTTCTGTAAAGGTAACGCTAAGCCTCAAGCCTCATCAACCGGGGATGACTGAAAATCAGGGGTTATGCAGCAAGGCTTCGTGGGTAGCTCCCACTGGAGAGTGTGGTCATCCCTGTCTAGATGTCCCTTATATTTCGGCTTAGTGGTGCGGTTGCTGATCCCAACCGTGGGGTGACTTGGGTACTCAATATTGTATTGAGTAGTCGAGGGATTCGGGTTAGCTTTGACGAATTTTGGAGGAGATTTTGAGCAGGTGGCTTCAGCGTGTAGATATATTATGGTGTTTCCGCTGTGTTTGTATTGAGTCTGTATCTGTGATACTTGAGTTGTATGAATTAGACAGATGTTTATAACTGTCTAATATGTGTTTTATAAGTTGTGTAACTCTGATGTATATGATACTATGTAATATTTTATATGATATATTATATTTCATTCGTTCCGCTGTGAGTTTCTGATGTTGTGGTTCTTTCTTCTTTTCTTTCTTTTCTTCTTCTATCCCTTTCTTTCTTCATAACGATACGACTTTCTGTGGAGAAAAAGTCGGGTTGTTACATTTGGTACATATTCGGAATTGCCCATAGGTGGTTCCGGCCTTGTGTTGCAGGGGACTTAGGGTGGGTCCTCGGTACGCTGATCTAGACCAGGTACTGTGACAGGTGGTACCCCAGTGCCTAGTCATTAGTTGGAAATCCATTCTCCCTACGTGCCTTGTACGGTATTTGTTTGTATACCTAGTATGCTGGAATTTAATGAATGTAACAATTTCGGCTATTTTAATAAGTATTTGTAAATAGACACTATTATAATATCAGAGGATTTTATAAAAAGTGTTTTAGCTATCGTAAGGTAAAAACCCGACATGTTTATTTGTGGCGTGGTCTTACGAGATGCTTTTGTTTTCAAAAGATTTTGAAACTTTAATAATCAAATTGAGTGTGATTTTCTCACGCTGGTATTCCAGACTGACTCGGGTATTGTTTTACATGATGCTCGGGTCAGACCGAGATAAACAGGTTCAGGATATGATGCTGTGGAGCTCAGGAGACGAGCTGGATGACGATACGTACTCCCGTACTTGTTATTATTTTTCCGCCGTGTATTCAGTTGTATGTTATGGATGTTGATGTACTCTGATGATGTATTCTGATGATGTATTATATAAACAGATATAGTTTTTGATTTGTGTAAAGATCTGTTAATATATATTATAATTTATTCCGCTGCGATGGTTAGATTCTGATGTTGTTTCTATTTTTCTTCTTCTACCTCTTCTTCTTAACTAAAATGGTTCGATTTTCCGGGTCTGGAAAGTCGGGTCGTTACACTTGGTATCAGAGCGAAGGTTGGCGATAACCTTGGCTCTGGTGGGAATTTTGAGAGTATTGATAGATATGAGCGCGTATTTGTTAGTGAATAATAAATGGTTTTATATTGTGTTGACTTATCGGTTGAGTGTTTATGGATTCTGGTCGATGTGTGGGACGCCACAACATCGATAGGGATTTCTAAACTCTTAAACAAGATAAACCGACACAATATTGTTTTAAAATGGGGTAAATGAAATAATTTTACCCAAATTATTTTTGTATATAAAAAGAAAAGTTTTTGCAAGCTATTTAGCTTATATATGGATGTTTGATTGTTAGGAAGTGATAATATTAAATTAGTATCATTTAAATATCAAATTGAATAGGAAATTGGAATCATAACCAAAGTTAAGAAAATAAATTCAGATAATAAAGTGAAATTTGTAACTGTGAATTATAAATATGATTTATAATTGGGAATAGGATTCTAGAGGAACATTTGAAAATAAATCGAGATGGATTTCAAATTTGGAATTTTGTGAAGTTTAAAATTCCTTTGAGTTTGGAAATGGTTTCAAAAAGGTTTTGGAGAAATAATAGTATTATTTCAGGAATATTTTTGAGTCGAATTTGAAATTTTGTGAGATTTGGAAATTAAAAATATTTGAAAGTGTTTTTAAAGAGATAAAAGCATTAAATTCTCTTTCGGTCGCTAGAAAATAACTTCGGTGATGACTGCAGCATCATCAATGTTCATTTTCGAGTTTCCAAAAGAGAAATTGCTACCTGGATGTTTTGGGCTGGTGTTTGTTTGCAAAACTGAGTTTGGTTTTGAAATTGAAAAGGGTTTTGGGTATAGTTGATTTCAAAAATGATTTTGAAATTTTGAAATTGTTTAAACTCTTGAATCTTATTTAAAGTTGTTTATGGAATAATAAAAATATATTGGCTAAATAAAATGTGAAATTCCAAGTTAAAAGCAAAATGTAAATAAGTTTGTGACTTATAAAATTTGGAAGTAAAATAGATAAGCCAAATAAAATTGTTTATATTTTGGGAAAAATGAATGAAATCCAAAACTTGAATTATTTAAAATAGATTGAACTCCAATAAAATAGTTAAAGTGATTTTTGAGATAAAAATCAAATATTTCGTATAAAATTTGAATAAACAAATTGATAATTAACTAGTTAATGAAATATGGAAATGGAGCTTGGAATTGGTTAAATGGAAGTTGAAATAACTTGGCGAAAAATAAACTTAAGTAAAGTGTGAAATGGTTGTGACGAGTTGTATGAAATGAAATGCAAGCTGAATACAAATTGATGTGACAAATGTTAGGTTTGTAAATGAATTATGGAATGAATATTCGATGTAAATATTATGGAATGTTCCAAGATTAATAAATGAATTAAACAAATTGAATACGATTATGGAATGCAAAATAAATTGAACGGAATCAATTGGAGATGGTCGTCGTTGACAAATGAGATTGTATAAAATCTATGAGTTAATATAAACAATAAAATTGGTTTTTGAATCAATTGTAATGATATGTGCTCGTTTGGATTAAAATGAATAGAATGTAAATAATGAAGTGTAAACCATTTAAATGGAAGCATTTAATTTGTTTTAGGCCTAATAAATTCACTTATGGAAGTGTTTAGTGAATATTGCTTATGTTGTATGTGTTAGCTATTGAAATTAATTGAAATGATAACAAACTTTGAATATTTGTCACTAACCTGTTTAAATTGAGTTAGTACAGGTTTAGGAAAAACCGTTTGGCTGGATTTGACAGCGCTAATTGCTTAAATAAATAACCGCTTGCTTAAAAATGCTAAAATAAGGTACGCTTACGCAAAAATTCAAAATAGGAAATATGAACTGTTTATATTGATATATATATTGTGATTTCCGGCCTGAGGCCGATGTATATATATATTTGTGCATCCTGCGATATCGCAGAAGTCTCCCCGTACAAAGGAGACTCTGTCAAAATTTTCATTAACGATAAATAATTTAAATTTGCTAAGCAAATAAATTTATATCGGATATTGAAATCTAATTCAAATCTGAATGTAAAGTGAAGTGCAATCGAAGGAACTAAGAAAAGTAAAGTTTGTAAATAAATTTTAGTTGAGATTTAAATTAATTAGTAAGTGTAACCAATTGAAACTTCAAAGTAGGAACCAAATTGTATACAAATGGAATTGTAAAGACAAAAGTGAATAAAATTGAATATAAACTTCAAGAATGAAGTGAAATAAATCCAAGAAGTATATAAAATGTTTATCTTGAACTTAAGAAATGAATGGTGAAATTCTTAAGTAAATGTGGTACTGAAAAAAATTATTCTTGGTGAATAATTGAATAAAGATTTAAAATTGGAAGTTGTGAAATGAGGAAATTGTGGATAAGTGAATAACAATCAAATGAATGTGAATAAAGGAGAATTGATGTAATTGATAATCAATTGGGCTAATTACGTAAGGTGTACGTATATTATTTTATTCGCATAACGATTTGGTCCAGAATTCGAGCACAGAATTTCGAGATAGTTATATCGATCCGAGTTGGAATTTTTCACTCGATTTTCGACGGCGAACCTGGATATGGATTGTTGATTGATTCTGGAAATTCTCTATCATAGTTTGTGGCTATGCAAGGAGAATGACGGTTTCTGATCGAGAAACCAGATCTGAGTCCGCACTAGGAAGTCGGGTGGACGATACTAGTTCGGAAGTGGAATTGTGTGATCGATTGAGCGATCGAATGTGATATTGCGTACGGATGATATATGTGTATCGTACGGGCTTAAGTAAAACAAATATTGTAAATTTGTAAAGGAAAGTATAAAAGGACTTTGGAATTGTGATTGAATATTATTGCTTAGTAGGATATACAGGTGTATAAAAGCAATGGATAAATTGGGATTTTTGATTTTAGAAGATAAAATTTAAAGGCCCGACAAAAGGTATGTATTTAAATTTCTATATGAAATTTGATTGGGTTTTTGATCCAGCCACTTGGCTTTTTGTTTTCTTTTTGAGATTGGGAGGCCGTAGAGCCATTTTGTAGTAGTACCGAGCTAGCCGCGCAAAGGAGACGCTGGCGAAATTTTTCGGAAATTTAGGGAGTTAGAAAAATTTTGGAAAATTTTGATAAGTTAAAATTTGAATTCAAATTTAAATTTGAATTGATAAGTAGGTGGTATGGGTTGAACTTATGAATAAGTTTGGGAAGTTAAAAGATGATTAGTGTATCATTAATAAAAGATTGTTGGGTATTGTTAAAACTGTTTGAATTTGGGAAATAGTTAACGGGGATTGAATCATTCTTCCTAACTAGTAATTTCGGGGACGAAATTCTTCTAAGGGGGGAGGAATGTGACGACCCGGAATTTTCGAATATTTGAAAGTATAATATTTAATTTATTTTAAATATTCAAAAGATAATTATTAACTTTAATTTCAAATATCATTATTGATTAGACAAGTAATTGTTGAATTTAAATTATTGAAATTGGTAAATTATTGAATCTGGAGCTTTAAGCCCGTTAAAAATAATTTGAAGACTTATAAAATTTATATAGATAATACTGAAATGGATAGAAGTGTTGGAATCAGCTTTAAAAATGGTTTGTTATGTTTTGAAATTTTATATCATTTAAATTGAATTTAAAAATAGCCTTTCGAGGCATAGTCTCGGAATTTGACGAAACCAGTTCCATTGGATTCGTAATATTGTATTATTACCGGATTTCAAGTTTCGTAGTAATCAGAGTTGTTGTGAGAGCATACGACATACGAACGTGTTGAAAATTAAATCGAAAATTTAATATAAACAATATAAGTAAAACACTGTAGCTAGATATTTTTCCCAACACGTTCCCGTGCCTTCTCGAACACACTTCCTCATTCTTTCAAAATGCAGACGCTTCATTTTCGTTTGGAAATAAAAATCAAAACAAAGTAAAAGAGAAATATAATGGCCGAACAAAATCGCGTCTTCCATCCTTCTTTTGTAATTCGTTTACAAATCAAATCAACGCCTTCATAATAATCATCGCTACACTCGGCTATTCCATCAGCCATCGTCAACTCATCCTTGTCTCCTACGCGATATTTTCTACTGCTGATTTGAAGCCCAGTCGAAGACGAAAAGGGGATAGGTTGCAATTCCAGATCACGATGAATTCGCGTGGCCATGACGTGGAGCTCGGGCACGGAGGCAGATGGTTGTTCGCTTCAAATGGGTGAAGCCCTCACGCACGCGAATCGGAGCCAGTGGAGGTGGAGTCGGCAGTTGCGATTGCTTGTGGGGTGGTCGTGGAGCAGGCGATCGAGACGTGGTGCTTGAGATTGTCGAGCGTGGTGAGCAGTAAGGTATCTGCTGTTTCTTTATTATTATCTCTTTTTTAATTTAAATTATATATATGTACACATTGTAATTTACTGTAAAATGGGAAAAGAAATATATATTTAAAGTAAAACAGGAAAGGAAGAAAAGAATTAACAGTGAAGGGAAGTATGATAAACAGAAATATACAGTTATAGATAAGGTTTTGGAAAAGGCAGATATTTTAAATGTGAGGAGTTTATATAAAGATAGATTTTTAAATCTATATAGACTGTTTTATAAATATATATGAAGGTTCAAAAATAAAAGTAAATATATACACACATTTAGATTTACTAGTTTATTTTAAAATAATGGATTATGGGGTTAACTCGTTTAATCCACTTGTTCAATTATTGTAGTCATTAGAAACAATTTATTTAAAGGGAAATTAGTTGAATAAATTCTTAGTTAATTAAATGATTAAATGGGAAATTAATTATTCAAATTGTTTAGATATTAACAAGATTATCTAATATTTATTCAAGGTCAAAATCTGAAAGGGAACAAGTCGAGGTTGGATCAGATTGCATAATAAAAAGCAGAGGTGAGTTAATCTCACTCAGTTGAATTTAAATTTAAATGGTTAAATTTAAATCATTGATTGGATGATTGCACTGATTGATGTGCCATATATATATAGTAGTATATAGCAATATATACATATTGGCATATGTATATATTGGAATTGTTGATATTCCCGCATTATATAGCGGATGAGACCCTATGCGCCGCATAATAGCGGACGATATTTTATAAAACCCATATACCGCGATATTCCACTTTGAAGTGAAATTGGTATTGTGCTAACATCTGTGGATGCAGGGAAACAGGTTGGAGGGATCCAACTGGATTCCTCAAAATATTTAATTTTGTTTAAATATTATGTGATATGGTTTTTGATATCCTGTGATGAATTATATGGATAATTGGATGTTATGGTTTGGTTGGATCGATTTGGATGTGCTGAATTATCAAAATCTCTAGAATGGAATTTTTGAAAAGAAATAAAAGAGTAAAAATTAAGTTAAGTAATTCTAGTGAATTCGAATAAATTAAATATGGAAAAGAGGAATTTTGAATAAACAGAGAAATAATGAATTTAAAGAAAACTTATGTGATATTATTTAAAGGAATAAATAATTTATTTTAATTCAATGTTTAAATGTAATTAAAAAGAAAGAAGGAATTTGGGAAATCTGAGACTTGTGTTTCGATTTAAAGATTTAAAATCATAATGAGTAATAAAATCTGGAAGTTAATGAATTGGGAAATAAATGGATTAAGTAAGGAAATTTATTTCAAAGTAAAATAAATTGGAAAATCAATTGTAAATTGATTTAAATATTTGGGAATTTGAAATTTAAAGAGAAATGAAAATTTGAAGATATAAACTGGGTTTATAAAGTGAAATGGAATATCAGTGGATATTAGAAAATATAAATTCAATGTGGGAATTTATAAAAGGATATGGATTTGGTTTAAAAATAAATGTTGATTTATTTTTAAAAGATGGGAATGAGAAGTGTATTTCTCTGGATAGCCAAGTACGTTTTCAAAGCAATTTGAAATATAAGTTAAAGGTTTTAAGTATGTTTTAAAAAGCATGTTTTAGAAAATTGATTATTTCTAAATGTTAATTTCCTAAGTAAGTATTTTCAAAAATCTATTATTGTAGTAATTATATAAAAGTGATTTGCTATTATGTTTTAAAAGAAGAAATTTAGTTTATATTTATAAAGTGGTTTATTTTAAAGTATATTTTTTTAAGCTAGTTTGATTTCAGTGTTATAATATATTTAAAATAAAGTGTTTTTAAATTATTTATAATTAAAAGTATTTTGTACTTGGTGATTCGGAGAAATAAATATTTGGGAAATGTATTCCGTAAGCGGAAACTGTTTTGAAACTGTTTTCAAAGGGAGTTGAAAATGGAATTATATCTTGTAAAGGATATTTGAGACAAATAAATAATGTGGAAAATTATTTATTGTGTGATGGTTGCTTGTGAATGTGAATTGATAGTTAAATCACCGACTATCAATATTGGCCAATGCGCTGATCGTTTCGAAGAGACCGGGATCGAGATTAATTTCTTGAAAACCACTTCGATCCGGTTTGTACGTTTCGTAGTAACGATTTCGGAGTCGAAGATTGGAGCTGTGAAGTGCAAGGGCTAGTCGCTACTAATCCTGAGGATATTTCCAAAATGGATGTAGTAGGAGTAGTGCCTTCGGTTCCGTTCGGACCCGGGACGGACTTGTATGGACGAATGCTTTCGTGACATCGTCAGGTGGACGATGGGCATTCAAAGTGAAATGTTCTGTAAAGGTAACGCTAAGCCTCAAGCCTCATCAACCGGGAATGACTGAAAATCAGGGGTTATGCAGCAAGGCTTCGTGGGTAGCTCCCACTGGAGAGTGTGGTCATCCCTGTCTAGATGTCCCTTATATTTCGGCTTAGTGGTGCGGTTGCTGATCCCAACCGTGGGGTGATCATATTCGGAATTGCCCATAGGTGGTTCCGGCTTTGTGTTGCAGGGGACTTAGGGTGGGTCCTCGGTACGTTGATCTAGACCAGGTACTGTGACAGGTGGTACCCCAGTGCCTAGTCATTAGTTGGAAATCCATTCTCCCTACGTGCCTTGTACGGTATTTGTTTGTATACCTAGTATGCTGGAATTTAATGAATGTAACAATTTCGGCTATTTTAATAAGTATTTGTAAATAGACACTATTATAATATCAGAGGATTTTATAAAAAGTGTTTTAGCTATCGTAAGGTAAAAACCCGACATGTTTATTTGTGGCGTGGTCTTACGAGATGCTTTTGTTTTCAAAAGATTTTGAAACTTTAATAATCAAATTGAGTGTGATTTTCTCACGCTGGTATTCCAGACTGACTCGGGTATTGTTTTACATGATGCTCGGGTCAGACCGAGATAAACAGGTTCAGGATATGATGCTGTGGAGCTCAGGAGACGAGCTGGATGACGATGAGCATTCTATGAGGATTTCCAGCCTTTATAAAATCTGATGTATATTAAATGTAACGACCCGAAATTTTCGAAGCCAAAAATTCCAAATAGTTATGAAAAAGAAGAAAGAGGTAGAAGAAGAAGAACAGAAACATCAACAACTCACATTCGCAGCGGATAAAATATAATAATAATTTAATACAGTTTACCAAAAGAATACTATATCTGTTCATTACATTTAATATACATCAGAGTTTCACAAATACACAGTCACTGTATATACACTATTATCATGTCTCAGATACACAATAATATACTACCGCGAAAATACTCTATACGTCCTCGCCATCTAGCTCGCCTCCTGAGCTCCAGAACGTCCTACCTGAAAACCTGTAATACTCGGTCTGACCCGAGCATTACATCAAAGTAACACCCGGGTCAGGCTGGAAACCAGCGTGAGTAACTCAACTAACATGAATACCAAAGCAAACAACTTAAATAAACCCGGGGTAACTTATATCAATTTAACCAATTCACAATTTGCTATAGACAATGCTTATTTCACATATATATATTTCTAAGTACCAAACTTAGATAAAATAATCCAATTCACTCAATCATTTCATTCCAGTCTATTGATTTCACAAATCAACTTATAAAAATTTCAAAGTGGTATTGGGTATTTCCTAATACCCAACCCCGGTCTCTTCGAAACTCATGTTATCCAAATGAAAAATACAACATTTCATATCAGAGATATCAACTCATTCAAAACTTCCAATTCCATTCAATCATCCATAAACAAAGCCTTATTCACATGCAAATCAATTCAATTGATTCAAATTAAATTTAAATCCCAATCACTTAGATTCCTTCATTTAACATTGATTTATTCCAAATCAATTAATTGGTCAACCCATCATTATTTATCTTAACTAATCACCCTGAATTAATTATTTTATTCAACTTCATTCAAGTAATTAGCCTTAATGAATTTCACGATATTAATTCTTCTTAACCGAATCAATATGAAATCTTAATTACTTCTTGAATTAATTAACTATTTAAATTACATTAATCTTTGATTACTTAATTAATTAACTTCTTATAAGTCACTTATTACTGATTAATTCATCTTAAGTAATCAATCTGTAATTATATCATTAATTTTATAAATTTAAGATTTCCAATTATATTTCAATTTATCCAAATCTAAATTGATTACTATAATTAAACCACAATATTAGCCATTCTCGATAATTCTCAACATGCAATTAACTGTCATTATTTACTTCATTAAATAAATTAATTTGCTCGTTTTATAATAGGAGCTTAAAGGAATTTAAAACCAAATTTATTTTAAATTCAATCAGTTTTACGAATGCACTTTAACATTCAAGTTGTTACCCCACTTAATATATAATAAGTTTATTTGTTAGATTTAACTTTGATTTAGAACTTGTTATAAATCCCCATTTACAATTTAACTCCAGTTTAAAAATTCCCTTTTTATTCCTTTCCAATTCATTTTTACTTTATTTTATAATTATTTCACTTCCAAATTTCCACCATTTTATTATTATTTTTTTCAAAATCCAATTTTATATATTTCGATAGTTCAGGGTACTGCAATATCCAAGCAAACTACAACATTCAATTTTCCAATTACCATAAATATTCATCACAGAATACCAACCATTCCACTATATACTATGTACTACTATATGACATAGCACATCAATTCAATCCAACCATTCAACCAATCATTTCAATTTTTACCACTTAAATTTAAATAAAAATCCAGGAGCGTGAGGTTTACTCACCTTTGTTGTTAACTGCAATCCCCTTCAATCTTGACTTTGGTTCATCAAAATTTTAACCTTGTAAAAATATTTACAGTTATTATCATTTGTACTAATCAATTAACACTTAATATATTTAATTATTCAATAATGTAATTTAACTATTCCCCTGTTAAATAAATTATATATATATATATATTTTAAAAATTGGGAAGAAGAGAATCAAATACCTCACCAACCATCACGCGACATCCACTGGCTTCACAACCGACTCTCACTTCCACTTATTTCAAACTCGACACCCAACTTGACGTATTCACGATAGCCTCCACTTGCCTTGATTGCAGTCTTCCTTTATCACTGCCGATGTCCCAATTCCAGACAAAACAAGTGTCAGAATCCAAGTTAAACTGCTGCTCCACCACATCCCTCATCCGAGCCCCTCAATCAATGAGCACCACTCTGCTTCCCAAATTCGCGAAGCTTATCGCAACGTCGCTCGATTCGAGCTCCATGCCGAACTGGACTCGCGTGTCCTTGCCGAGATGAACGCGCCTCTGCCCTAGTTCGTCGCTCCTCCTTTATCTGGTCTCATGAAACCCCACAGTGTCCTCCATACTCGATACCTCGATAATCCCCAAGCTCTTCTCGCGAGCGCGACAACCATGAATCCTCTAGATCGTAGCTGGGAACACCACGACAAGCTAGGTCGCCACGCGATATCCCTTCCTCCATGCGAAATCAGTCGCGGCCTTGCTCGCGAGCTCGAGCTGCTTAGGTTCTTGATTACGATTTGATTTGGGGTTGAATTAATTAAAATTCGAATGGGAGGGGGATGCGATTCTATTTAGCAGCCATCTCTTCCTTTCTTTTTATATACTGAGGTCGATTTCGATTTCTCTCATTAAAGATTAGAGAGGAAGACGAGGAATTAAATATAGGGTTGGAGAAGCTTCTCGAGTACACGTTGATAAAATATCTTATATCGTTAAAAATATCTTTGCTAATTTATTTTAAATTTTATATTATAAAACTTCCAAACGTCACGTTAATCGCCATTTAAAACTGAACAAATCACCCTTATATTAAATTTCAACCGTTCTATCATCTTCAGTATCATCATAATAAATTTTATAAGCGTTCAAATTATTTAAAATAGGCTTAGAAATTTCGGATTCAAATATTGACCTAATTCCTCAATATCAAACTATATAATTCAATGATTTAATTATCAATTAAATATTGATATCTCAAATTCAAGTTAAAATTAACCTTTAAATATTTTAAAATCAATTTCAATTATCCCATTTTAAATTGTTAAAAATTCCGGGTCGTCACATTCCTCCCCCCTTAAAAGAATTTCGTCCCCGAAATTACTAGTTAGGAAGAATGGTCCAAACCCGTCCACTTTTTCCCAAAACCAACAGTTCAACATCTTACCAATTTACCTTTTATAAAAGACCCCTTATCATTCTTACTAACTTCCCAAACTCTCCCATATTTCCCAAACAATACCCTTTTCTCAATTATTCAAATTTAAATAAAATTTTGAATTATCAAAGTTTTTCTCAAAAATTTTCTAACTCTCTAAATTTTCAAAAATTTTTGCCAACGTCTCCCTTGCGCGGCTAGCTCGGTACAACTACAAAAGGCCTCTACAGGCTCCCAAATTCTCAAAAAGAATACAAAAAGCCAAGTGGCTAGCTCAATAACCCAATCCAATTTCATACAGAAATTAAATACTAACCTTTTAGTCGGGCAATTCAAATTTATCTTTTGGAATCAAATCCAATTTCTTTTCCCTTTAATACCTGCATATCCCACTTAGCAACAATATCCAATTGTAACTTTACAAATCATTTTATACCATTCCTTACAAGAGTTTTCGTATCTACTTCTATCAACTTGTTTCTCCCGTTTCCATATGATTTCAATTTGTCCTCAATTCTAAATATTGAATTTTATCCTCCATTGATATCTAATTCATATTAGTTTCATTTACTAATCTATTTAATTCTAATCTATCATTAACATAAATTTTTCCAAAAATTTCTAACTCCCAAAATTTTCAGAAAATTTTGGCAGAGTCTCCTTTGTACGGAGGAGCTTCTGCGATATCGCAGGATGCACAAATATATATACATCGGCCTCAGGCCGGAAATCACAATACATATCAATATATGCAGTTCATATCTCCTATTTTGAATTCTTTTGTGTAGACGTACCTTTTTTAGCATTTTTAAAGCAAGCGGCTTATTATTTAGCAATTATCGCATCCAAATCCAGCCAAACGGCCTTCCAGTACCTGTACTATCTCAATTTAAACATATAAGCACCATATACATATAAAGTTTATAACATAACCCTTACTTAAACAACTATAACACTTTAATACTAAAAGAAATGCATTCAAATTAATTCACATGAGCAATTTATACATTTTCAAACCTAATTCAATTGCTTACCCCCAATCTATATACCATTTTTCCCAGTTTAATTGTTTTACAACTCCATTTCTTATATTCCATTGATTTTTAATCCAAACAAGCTCACAATCACTTCAAACGATTCAAAAATTAATCATATTTGCATCCACTAATTCATAGAATTTAATTAAATCTCGTTTATAACAAATGACGCTCATTTTTACGCAAATTTATGATATCCATGTGAATAAATAATTACTTAAGTGTTATAACCCATTTAAATTGATTCCGACTTAATTTATTTAATTCCATTCCATTTTAATTTATTCACAACCATTTTATTTAGCTCACCACATTCCATTCTTGAATACTACTAGTTATTCCCAAATTAATTCAATCCAAGCTTTTATTTAATGGCTTTTACCCTTATTCGAAGCCAAGCTATCATAAATTGTAAACTTAAGTTAATTTACTTTAATTTATTCCAACATCAATCTTAAGTTTACTTCTATTTGATTCTCATTTAATCAAATCTCATTAAATTTAATCAGCCCATCCGCTTAAATTTTGTTTTAATTCACTTCTCAATTCATTAGCGAATTCATTTTATTTATACAAAGCCATTCTCAATTTATTTCTATTTATTTCTATTTATTTGGCTTTGTTTGCAATTCAAACCATTTATATTATAATTTATTATCAAATCTAAGTCGAATTTTATTTACCATTCGAAGTTATTTTCAAACTCCATTATTAACTCAACATACTCTTCCCATTGATTATTTAGTTAATTAGCTTACTTCCAATTTTCATTACAAAGGAAATTACTTCATTAAATTTCCTGGAGTTCAAATTTGTTTTTATAATTCAAATTTGAAGTTTCTTTCATTTCCTAAAAATCCAACACTTTTATTTTAAAATTTAGAAATGCTTTTGAATTCAAATAATATTATTAAAATAGCTTTTTATAAAAAATACTTTTTATAACTCGATGTCTCAACCAGTTCATCCTTGTTCTCACAGAAATTCAGTCATACGTTGATCAGGCGTAGGACTGAAAATCTATAAGTACTTAGCAGACTCATTTTCGACATCTAGTGAAAATACTTCGAAAGTAATTTTACTTGAAAATATCGAAAATAGTTTTTGAAAACAGTTTACTGAAAATATCTTTGGTGAGAATGCTCTGGAAATCATCACACCCATCTATGGTCACAGTTACATCCAGGGTTACGTTGCCGTCGCAGCAAAAGTCCATGTAACAGATTACACCATAGAACCCACGACAGATCGCAGTTACATCCAGGGTTATGTTGCCGTCGCAGCAAAAGTCCATGTAACTGCAGGCTCTCAGCGGCCTCACGATTACGTTGTCGAAATGAAACTTCTTCATTCCTACATAGGTCGCAGTCTACCGATGTAAAATCAAACATAGACTGTTGGCTCTCAGCGGCACACACGACTTTCGCTATGTTACCATAGTGTCACAGTCTACCGATATAAAATCAAACGCAGACTGCTGGCTCTCAGCGGCACACACGACTTTTGCTATGGTACACTACTCATAATCCTCAGGAACTAGTTTTGTCCGGACTCCTCACAGGATCAACTTTAGAACCTCCCCCTTAGAGGCTCAAGGAAGTACCACCCAGTGGCACTCCTGAGAAGCTCATTTCAAGGGAGCGCCTTTTTCCCCAGAGCCAATCTCAAAACACTTTATACTATACACATATAGTATTTTCAAATCATACACCTAGTATGAATTTCACATAGGTACCTTTACACAAAATCGATTCCCAAAATCGATAATTCACAAATCAGGCTTTTCCAAATTCCAATATTGATTTTACCCAAAAATCAAAAGCCTTTCAAATTCACAGGTTCCCAAAACCTTTTCCAAAATTCTCATAAGATCCTTTATATATATATACAGATATATATAATTTTTAAAACTTTGGATCATTTTCAAGCTTGTATAAAACTCCTTTTATACTTCAAACACTTTCAAAAATCCTTTTCTATTTACATTCACTTGAATTTCCATTCACATACTCACAATTGCTTTAATTTCATGGGATTATCACTTCAATCCTTATCTCAATTGAGTATTTAACCGATAACAGTTTGAACTCCGACCGGTTTATATTTAGAAAATAGCTTGAAATTTTTAAAACAGATAAGTAGTTGAAAATAATTATTAGTTTGTAAAATAGCCATAAAATAATTAACTAGTTGCAAAATAATTAGAAAATAGTTAAATAGTTATAGAAATTTTAGATAATTGCAAAATAGTCGTAAAATAGTAATTAATTTATAAACCAGTTGAAAAATAGTAATTAGTTTAAAAACAGTTGAAAAATGGTTAAATAGCTCCAAAAATAATTGTAAAACAAGTATAAAATAATTTGTCTTAAGGAAGGAAGGTTGTATATATTTAATAGCTTGGAAAAATGAATTTATATTAAACAATTTATACTAAAGATAGTCCAGAGTCAAAACTGTCCACTTTCCCATCAATTCAATTTAAATTTCCACTTCCATTTAAATTGACCCAATTCCAATTTAAATACTCCAATTTCCATTGGACTTGATTCATTCCCAATTCAACTTTAATTAATTCTCAAATTTCTTTCAAATTTCAAATCAAATTCCATTTGATTTTTACTTACTCGACTTTATTTATAACTTCAATTTTACAACTTCTATTTATAATCAATTTCATTCACATTTTACTTTTAACTCGGAATTATACATTTTAATTAGCCAATATATTTTTATTATTCCATAAACATTTTAATCAAGATTCCAGAGTTTAAACAAATTTCCAAAATTTCAGTATCACCTTAAAATTCAACTATATCCAAAATTCTTTGGAAAATTCAATTATCTCTTTGAATTTCAAAACCAAACCCAGTTCACAAGCAATTCCAATTTAAATCAATTTGTTAGCAATTTCTCTTCTAGAAACTCGAAAATGAACATCGACGATGCTGCAGTCATCACCGACGTTATTTTCCAGTGACCAAAAGAGTTCAATGTTTTTATCTCACTAAAAGCATTTCCAAATATTTTTAATTTCAAATCTTCCGGATTGCAAATTCAACACAAAAATATTTTTGAAATAATACTATTATTTCTCCAAACCTTTGGAAACCACCTTCAATCCAAGGAATTTTAAATTTTCCCAAAAATCTTCAAATCCCCAATCCATCCAATTCATATTTAAACATTACTCCGGAATTTTCATCTTACTTTATTTTCAAATATTCTCTAGAATTCTATTTCAAATTATAATCCCATTGAACTCTTTTGGTCACTGGATTAATTAAGTAATTATGAGTTTTAAACTCATTAATTAAGTTTAAGTTAATTATTAATTAGGAAAAAAACTAATGTGGAGTTAAAGATTATTAATTTAATAAGATTAGATTTTGAATTAATGATTAAATGTTAATTAATCAGTAAATTTAAAGGAAATTAAGTTACGGTTAAAACTTGAATTAATTAAATAATTAGTGGTTAATTAATAGGGGGTTAAGGATAAATTAACTTGTAATTAATATTGGTTAATTAAGTTTAATTTCATAAGAAAGGAAATTAAGAATTGTAATAGTTAATGAAGGCTATTAACTTAAGACTATTAAGTAATTGATATATTAATGTGATTAATTTTAAATAACTAATTAGATAAATTAATTAAAGATAGACATTTGTGAAAATGTTTAAGTGTAATTACTTAATGGAAGTAATTAAAGAATTAATTAATGTAATTAATTGAGTTAAATATGATTTGTTTAAGTTGATTAATTTAGTTTAATTGATTTAAATTAATCATTGGATGATTTGAAAAGTATAATTACTTAAATGTAATTAATGAAGTACAATTACTTAAGGAAGTAATTAATGGTAATTACTGTATGTAATTGGTTGGAGATGATTTGAGTATGATAGTAATTTGGATTAAATTACTTTGTGAAATTTATCAAGGGATTAATTTAGAAAATTAATTAAGGAGTAATTAATTTATTAAGTGAAGTAATTAAGGGTAGTTAATTATTGAATAGGATTAATCAAGAATGATTAATAATTATGGTTAAAGATTAATTACTTAGAGTAATTAATGTAAATGGGATAGTTAATTTAAAATGTATTAGGAATCATTAATTATATGATTAATGATAAATTTAAAGGATTGTTTTAGTAAGATTAATTAATCAATAATAAGTGTTATAAGCAATTAATTAATTGTAATTAATTAATGATAAATGTAATTAATTATGGTTAATTAATAAATAGGGTAATTAAAGATTAATTACTGTATTTGGTTATAAATAATTAATTTGTGAAATTAATTAAAGAATAATTACTCGAATGTAATTAAAAGATAATTAATCTAGGATGATTAATTAAGATGGAAATCTAGAGAATGATTAATTAATTGATTTGTAATTAATCAATGGTTAAGTAAGCATGATTTATAGAATGAAGTAATTAATTTAATTTACTTTAAATTAATTAGAGATTTGTAATTAATTTAATTCATTTTAAATTAATTATAAATGGTGTGATTATTAATCATTGCTTATAATGGATGATATTGATTTCCTTGATTGATTGTGATCTCAGATATGAGATGAGTAATATCTATTGTGATATGGATGCTTGTTTTAAGTATGATGATATTGATTATCTGTTTGAGTAGATAATATGGATTATCTGTTTATGATGATGATGTTATTATCCATTGTGATATTGTGATTTAACTATCTCTGTTGATATAGATAATTGAAATTGAATTGTTTTAAACCTTTAAAACAACTTGGCCTTAAAAGACACGTTTTGGATTTCGATGAGACCGGGATCGGGTTTCCGTATACCGAGATTCCAGGTCTGGAGACCCGAATACCACATCGATCCAAAATAACGTTAGGTCGTGAAATTTCAAATGGAGCAAGTGAAGACTCGAGGTATAAGAACTATACGTCAGTATAACTCTGTGGGTGATTCCGTAATGAGTTTTGACGAAGATAGTACTTATAGATTCGAGATGGTGATTCAGAATGCAAGGGTTATTGTCGTTAACTCTGAGGGTGATTCCAATACGAGTGTAACGAGATAATGCCTTCGGTTTCGTTCGAACCCGGAACGAACTTGTATGGATCGAATGCTTTCAGAACATCGTCAGGTGGACGATGAGCATTCTAAGAGCTGTGTTCTCTAAAGGTAATCGTGACCTCAAGCCTCATCAACCGGGAATGGCTAAAACAGAGGAGGTGCAGCAAGGCTTCGTGGGTAGCACCCACTTGAGAGTAAGGTTTACCCCTGTCTAGATGTCCCTTATTTTCGGCTTAGTGTACGGTTGTTCGCGGCAACCGTGGGGTGATCTTATTTGGAACTGTTCAGTTAAGGAATGGTTCCGGCCTTGTGTTGCAGGGGACTTAGGGTGGGTCCTCGGTACGCTGATCTAGGCCAGGTACTGTGACGGGCGGTACCCCAGTAGCCCTGCCATTGTATGGAATCCAAAATCCAATAAGTGCCATCGAATTTGATTGTAAACCTAGTATGCTGGAATTTAATGAATGTAACAATTTCGGCTATTTTCTATTTACTTGAAAACCCTAGACACTATTATAATATCACTGGATTTCCTAAAAATGTTTTGGTTAGCGTAAGGTAAAAACTTTTCCATGTTTATTGGTGGGAAGTCTTACGTGATACCTTTTGTTTCCAAATGATTTCCAAAGTTAAACAACTTTAATCTGTTACTCATACCAGACCCATGTCTGACCCGAAGTTTATTTCTGTTTTTCATAAACTCTCGGGTACCCAAATTTTTACGGGTAGTCAAGGGATTCAGGGTTAGCTTTGACGTATTCTGGAGGAGCAATGGAGCAGGAGGCTTCAGCGTGTAGATATATAGTGGTTCCGCTGTGTTAGTGATTATTTTGTATTTCCGCTGTGTTGTATCTCTTGTGTTGTATCTCTGTGATGTGTGAGTTGTATTAACTAGACAGGTATTATAACTGTCTAGTATGTGTTGTATTATCTGTGTACTCTGATGTATATGATACTATGTATTAATTTATGTGATATATTATATTTTATTCGTCCGCTGTTGAGATTCTGTTGTTGTTTTCTTCTTCTTCTCTTTCTTTTCTACTTTCTCACCTCTTTCTTTTCTTCAAAACGATACGACTTTCTGGGCGTAGAAGGTCGGGACGTTACAGGTGGTATCAGAGCATGATAAATAGATACTTGCACATATATACCAATACCAGATACATATCACAAGGAAAGTATGCCACATAACTTGAGTTATTAAACTTTTAAAAATGTTACTCACCAGGATTTTTAAAGAACAGAGTATAGTTTGTTTTAGCAACAGACTTCACCATTTTCAAGCTGGAGCCTTTCCTCCCACTTGATTCCCTTTTGTATTGAACTTCTGGTTGTTGTAGAGTGTTTTATGTTGTAGAATCTTTGTTTTAGGATTTTAAATGAAGCTTTGATCTCAGTTTTTACTTGGCTCGAAAGAAATGGAAAGGTGATAAGAGAAAAATAGCTTACAGGTTGATGTTATAACAAGCTACAGGGTAACATCATTTTTCTTATGCAAAACAATATCCACGTTTGTACAAATTTCAGAGATTTTTAAAAAGATGGAGGCTGAAATCGTGAGTTTATGTACTAGAGAAGATATTTGCCTTACTAGCATTTAATGCTATTTGTACTTTGATGTTTCATTTTATACTTATCTCATTTTTCTTTTCTACATGCCTGGCTTCATCTACAAGCTACAAATATTATACTTTGTATTCTTTTGATTCTTGTTGCCCGCACACATATCTTCGAACCATCAGTTTTATACTATGCCAGCTTTGCTATTTGTTTCTTCAACTATGCAGATTTTATAAAGGCTGGAAATCTTCTTTAGTGCTATGTTTTCGTTTCAGTATGTCTAGATGTCCCTTATTATTCGGCTTTGTGTGCGGTTGATCATGACAACCGTGGGGTATCTTGTGCGGGAATTATCCAGTAAGGGATGTTCCGACCTTGTGTTGCAGGGGACTTAGGGTGGGTCCTCGGTACGGTGATCTAGGCCACGTACTGTGACGGGCGGTACCCCAGTAGCCCTGCCATTGTATGGAATCCAAAATCCAATAAGTGCTATCGGTTTTGATTGTATACCTATGTATGCTGGAATTTAATGAATGTAACTAATCTCGTCCTACTTGGGTGCTACCCACTAACCTTGCTGCACCTCCCCTGTTTTAGCCATTCCCGGTTGATGAGGCTTGAGGTCACGATTACCTTTAGAGAACACATCTCTTAGAATGCTCATCGTCCACCTGACGATGTTCTGAAAGCATTCATTCCATACAAGTTCGTTCCGGGTTCGAACGAAACCGAAGGCATTATCTCGTTACACTCGTATTGGAATCACCCTCAGAGTTAACGACAATAACCCTTGCATTCTGAATCACCATCTCGAATCTATAAGTACTATCTTCGTCAAACTCATTACGGAATCACCCACAGAGTTATATTGACGTATAGTTCTTATACCTCGAGTCTTCACTTGCTCCATTTGAATATCACGACCTAACGTTATTTTGGATCGATGTGGTATTCGGGTCTCCAGACCTAGAATCCCGGTATACGGAAACCCGATCCCGGTCTCATCGAAATCCAAACCGTGTCTTTTAAGGCCAAGTTGTTTTAAAGTTAAAACAATTTAAATTCAATTATCTATATACACACAGATAGATAAATAACAATATCACAATGGATAATAACATCATCATCATAAACAGCTAATCCATATTATCTACTCAAACAGATTATCAATATCATCATACTGAACCAAACATCCATAACACAATAGGTATATATCTGAGATCACAATCAATCATGGAAATCAATATCATCCATCATATATAAACAAAGATTAATAATCACCTCATTTATAATTAATTTAAAATGAATTAAATTAATTACAAATCTCTAATTAATTTAAAGTAAATTAAATTAATTACCCCATCAATATTAATCTTGCTTACATAACCATTAATTAATTACAAGTTAATTAATTAATCATTTCCTACTTTTCCATCTTAATTAACCATTTTAGATTAATTATCTCAAATTATATTTAAGTAATTATCCTCTAATTATTTTACAAATTAATTACTTCATACCAATTATAGAAAGTAACCTTTTAAATTACTAAAATTAATTCCATTTCTTCTTAATTAATTACTCTAATGAATTGCTTCATTTATTAATTATTCCCAAATAAATCCATTTTAACTTGCATCATTAATTACAATAATTAATGATCTCTAATTACATTTATTTCATTTAGTAATTTATCTCCAATTAAACAAAATGTTAATCACCTTGATTAACTCCATTCAGTAATTAACTACCCTTAATTACTTCAATTAATAATTTAATTACTCCATAATTAATTATTCTCTAATTAATCCCTTGATTAATTTATACAAAGTAATTATACTCAAATTACTTTCATTATTACATCATCACAATTAATTACTTCCTTAAGTAATTATACTTATCACATCAACAAATGGTTATTTAAATTAATTAAACTTAATTAATTAACTTAAACAATTCATATTAAACTTGATTTACTAAAATGAGAAATTAATTTCTTAATTACTTCCCTAAGTAAATTATACTTATATAATTCACCATTTATTATCTTAAATTAATAAACCTAATAAATTATCAAATGATCATATTAATCCATTATTTTATAATACTAGTTAATAGCCTTCATTAATCATTAACACTTCTTAAATTTACTTAAAGTAATTAAATTAAGATTTATTATCTATTTACAATTACATTTCATCTTTAATAACTCATTAATAAACCCTTAATTATTTAATTAATTAAGTATTCAATATCACTTAATTAATTCTTGCTTACTTTATTAATTAATAATCATAGATTAAAATTCAACTCTTATTTAATTAATGATTCTTAATTATCCATTTATTCATCCTAAATTTATTATCTTAAACCTTAATTAACTAATTTAACTTTAAATTACTAAATTAACTAATTCAATCACTAATTAATCAAATTAGTAAATTACTCATTTTAATTTACTTAATAATTACAAATCTATAAATCTTCACTTGTTTAAAGGATAAAACATTTTCATATATATAAATTAAACGCTCACTTACAAATGCATTTGAAACATTTTACCTTTGAATCTACTTTTACATTTCATTTTAGATTTAGATTCAATATAACTACAAAATTTAACTTAGTAAAATTTAACACATTCAAATATACTTTAAACATCTTAAAGTTGTAAAACATTTATTTTATAAACTTATATTTGTTTTTTAAACTATGGAAACAAAATTTAATTTGAATTCACATTTCAAATTTTGTTTTAACTCCATTAAAATCCTGCTTTAAAATCACAGCTTAAAAATCTTACAGGCCTTAAAACTGGTATTCAATATATGGCCCAATACTTCCCAGCTTGCCCCGAGAAAACTCGCCTGTTACTTCGAGAAATATATCAGGAAACCCGAGCTTCCCCCGTGAAAACCCTACCACGCGAATACAAACAGGTCATCGACCTGTAGCAAATCAAAGAACACACCCACTACCTACTTCGAGTCCAAAGCAAGAAAGCTTCGATCATTTCTCAAATCGACTCGAGGAACTCGCGACCATTTCCTGCTACCAGAATTCACGTACACCAGAAAATCATTGTGCACGTGCACCACCAATTCGATCATCTCCGATCGACTACGATGACGTCCCCACGTCAACGACCATCTCCCATCACCATTCCTATCTCCAGATTCCCATCTCTAACTCAAACTCGAAATTCGACTACCTCCCAGGCCTAGAAACCCACAGTTCGAATTCGCCAAAGCCTGTCATCGCCCAGTGTTCGCCGCCTCGACCACCGGAGGTCATGAAATTTCGACCACGGCTTCTCCAACCACCTCGCTGCCATCCTCTAGAGTGCGGTCACACTCGATCCACTACAGTGGGCGAACGAATCAAATAAGAACCCTCTCCAAAACTAGGTTTTAAAACTTAGAACCGTAGCCATTTCCGCCACCGTGCCCATGGCCACCTGCGACCAATTTTCCAGTCACCCCCATAGACTCCTCCACCATCTCGCACAACCCAGAACACCCTCGACCTCGAGATCACCAGAAAATCACCATAACCCATTTTCCAGACAAACCCATATCACACCATCAATCTTACATTAAAATTTGTAAATTTAATTTTAAAAATCCTATCATTTATATACGATTCCAATTATATAATTATATCAACAATTTACAAGTTTTGATTTTTAACTAAACTCTAACTCCTCTTTGTTTTCTTCTTTCCAAACAAAGTTTTCTATCTATAATTTTTGCAATTATTTTTAAAGCTTAGTTTAGTTTTAAAACAACAACTTTGTTTTAACTACTCAGCCCTAAAGAAGATTAGAGTAGGAAGAATTTTTGAAGTTGAACTAAGTTTTAAAACTCTGTAGTTAAAACAGGGATGATCACTGTAAATAATCTAGGCATTCACACAAGTTTTCCAGAGTCCTAAAACCATCATACCAACTTATTTACAAAGATACATTACGAGTTTACTTAAACATAAGTCATAGGCATCAAAACAGTAGGGTCTCATGTTTAACAGTTTAAAGGTAGTGGCTTTACTAGATCAGAGATATTCAAAACAACTGATATGCACACTTACATAAATGCACTGAAACTTGCACAAACACATACATATAAACAACATTAACACAGAGACTTCCAGATTATTTTAGTTTAGTTTTAAAAAGTTTACTCACCTAGCTTTAAAATCAGAAAGCTTGTTCCTTTTTGTATGAAAACAGGCAGCTTGAAACTTGCATATGCTTGAATGTTTGAACTGAAACTTGTTGTGGTTGAGAGGCTTTAAATTTTGAATTGAAACTGAAGGCTTGCTTTTCTCATTTGATTTCAGTTTATATTCGTTTTGAGACTTTGCTTTGTTTTTAAAACTTTTAGAAACTGGGTTGCTCTGCCCTTTGTATACGAAATGAAATGAGGTAGGGTTGCTAAATACATAGGTATACAATAGTTTATTATCCTAGTACACGAGAAATCAGGGATTTTTATCTCTTTGGGGCTGAAAGCATACTTCGAACAGGCTTTGTTGGGCTAAGGTGGAAAACATTAAATGCTATGTACTTTCTTGTATACAAGCTTCTCCTACAATCCACTTTCGTATGTACTTACAACCTTACCTATGTTTATATTTGTTTGACTTTAAACTTAGCATACTTATCCAGCCACATTCGTATGTATTGAAATGATTTTTTTTTCTTGCCTGCATGCTTTTTCTTCCAAGTTATAAATATTATTTGTTGTCTGACTTGCTTTAGCTACTTACAGGTTTCAACATACTCTATTTTTGCCTAGCCTATTTCTATTATAAACACTTGCTTAACAACATATTACTTTTAAAACTACAACTATACAAGGTCTAGCATATCTCCATTTTGTTGTATGAGCATATTTTAGTTAACTTATATATTTTGCCTAGCTTATATTTGTTTATAAAGTTTCAACTCAAGTATAAACACAATTTTATACTTAACAAAAATTTAAAAATCTTGCCTTTACTTTCTTTTAAAACTTATATTATTAAATGCTTAATTTATTTAAAATTACTTCAAACCTATGTAAATTTTTATAAGATTCATTTTATATTTTAAATCATAGTTTACCAAAGCATGTGTATAAGTATAAACATAAGTTTAAAATAACAATTTCTATTTATTAAAATCCATTGTAAAGATATTACAAAAATTAATATTGTCTAACTATAACTCATTCTAAAGATATTTTATTTAATATTAAAATAAATCAAATTCCAAATTACCAAAAAGATTAGAGGTTGAAAACATATTCTTATTTATTAAAATTTAAAACAGACTTTAACTATTTACAATATATACAAATATATATATAAATAAATAGAAAACAATTTATTAGTCTTAAAAGATAATTTATCAGTTAAATATTTATTTAAAAGACAATTATTAATTCAATTCATACCTTATTAACAATTATATATCAAATCACTTCAATTGAATTGATTTGCATGTGAATAAGGCTTTGTTTATGGATGATTGAATGGAATTGGAAGTTTTGAATGAGTTGATATCTCTGATATGAAATGTTGTATTTTTCATTTGGATAATATGAGTTTCGAAGAGACCGGGGTTGGGTATTAGGAAATACCCAATACCACTTTGAAATTTTTATAAGTTGATTTGTGAAATCAATAGACTGGAATGAAATGATTGAGTGAATTGGATTATTTTATCTAAGTTTGGTACTTAGAAATATATATATGTGAAATAAGCATTGTCTATAGCAAATTGTGAATTGGTTAAATTGATATAAGTTACCCCGGGTTTATTTAAGTTGTTTGCTTTGGTATTCATGTTAGTTGAGTTACTCACGCTGGTTTCCAGCCTGACCCGGGTGTTACTTTGATGTAATGCTCGGGTCAGACCGAGTATTACAGGTTTTCAGGTAGGACGTTCTGGAGCTCAGGAGGCGAGCTAGATGGCGAGGACGTATAGAGTATTTTCGCGGTAGTATATTATTGTGTATCTGAGACATGATAATAGTGTATATACAGTGACTGTGTATTTGTGAAACTCTGATGTATATTAAATGTAATGAACAGATATAGTATTCTTTTGGTAAACTGTATTTAATTATTATTATATTTTATCTGCTGCGAATGTGAGTTGTTGATGTTTCTGTTCTTCTTCTTCTACCTCTTTCTTCTTTTTCATAACTATCTGGAATTTTCGGCTTCGAAAATTTCGGGTCGTTACATTTGGTATCAGAGCTGAAAGGTTAAGCGAGAACCTTGGCTCTGGTGGGAATTACTCATTTAATAGAGTCTGTAGTACTCTAGAATGAGTTGAATATATTTATATGAGAGCGTACTTGTTATTTTCTTATATAAAGGTTTTGAATGATTTTATATAAAAAAATATTTTGATATATAAAGCAATATTTCCTTCCAATAAATATTTAGGTGATTGGTTGTTAAATTGAAATTAAATTAAGAAGTAATATATAATACAACCTAATTGAAAACTTGAAATTGAAATTAAATTAAGTGGTAACAGAAAATACAACCAAATTAAGATTTAAATTGATTAAATTGGAATTCTAGAATTAGAACTCAAAAATTAAATTGTTTAAAAACTTTGAATGAACAAGGTTAATTTGGTTTAAAAAGTTAAACCAATCTTTGAGAATTTAACTCGAATTTATATAATTCGAGATGGTTAAAATTTGAAGTTGGAATTGAATTCATTTAAATTGAATCCGGTTGGAATTAATTGGATTTGTGATTGAAGATGGATAAGTTTAAAAATTCAAATGGACAATTTGAATTAGATTAAATTGAATTGATTGGAACTGAAGTGGGTGGTATCAGTCCAAATTGATTGGAATTTGAAATATAGATAGTAAATGTAATTTATAAGTTGAAATAAATGGGATTATAATTTGAAATAGAATTCCAGAGAATATTTGAAAATAAAGTAAGATGAAAATTCCCGAGTAATGTTTAAATATGAATTGGATGGATTGGGGATTTGAAGATTTTTGGGAAAATTTAAAATTCCTTGGATTGAAGGTGGTTTCCAAAGGTTTGGAGAAATAATAGTATTATTTCAAAAATATTTTTGTGTTGAATTTGCAACCCGGAAGATTTGAAATTAAAAATATTTGGAAATGCTTTTAGTGAGATAAAAGCATTGAACTCTTTTGGTCACTGGAAAATAACGTCGGTGATGACTGCAGCATCGTCGATGTTCATTTTCGAGTTTCTAGAAGAGAAATTGCTAACAAATTGATTTAAATTGGAATTGCTTGTGAACTGGGTTTGGTTTTGAAATTCAAAGAGATAATTGAATTTTCCAAAGAATTTTGGATATAGTTGAATTTTAAGGTGATACTGAAATTTTGGAAATTTGTTTAAACTCTGGAATCTTGATTAAAATGTTTATGGAATAATAAAAATATATTGGCTAATTAAAATGTATAATTTCGAGTTAAAAGTAAAATGTGAATGAAATTGATTATAAATAGAAGTTGTAAAATTGAAGTTATAAATAAAGTCGAGTAAGTAAAAATCAAATGGAATTTGATTTGAAATTTGAAAGAAATTTGAGAATTAATTAAAGTTGAATTGGGAATGAATCAAGTCCAATGGAAATTGGAGTATTTAAATTGGAATTGGGTCAATTTAAATGGAAGTGGAAATTTAAATTGAATTGATGGGAAAGTGGACAGTTTTGACTCTGGACTATCTTCAGTATAAATTGTTTAATATAAATTCATTTTTCCAAGCTATTAAATATATACAACCTTCCTTCCTTAAGACAAATTATTTTATACTTGTTTTACAATTATTTTTGGAGCTATTTAACCATTTTTCAACTGTTTCTAAACTAATTACTATTTTTCAACTGGTTTATAAATTAATTACTATTTTACGACTATTTTGCAATTATCTAAAATTTCTATAACTATTTAACTATTTTCTAATTATTTTGCAACTAGTTAATTATTTTATGGCTATTTTACAAACTAATAATTATTTTCAACTACTTATCTGTTTTAAAAATTTCAAGCTATTTTCTAAATATAAACCGGTCGGAGTTCAAACTGTTATCGGTTAAATACTCAATTGAGATAAGGATTGAAGTGATAATCCCATGAAATTAAAGCAATTGTGAGTATGTGAATGGAAATTCAAGTGAATGTAAATAGAAAAGGATTTTTGAAAGTGTTTGAAGTATAAAAGGAGTTTTATACAAGCTTGAAAATGATCCAAAGTTTTAAAAATTATATATATCTGTATATATATATATATAAAGGATCTTATGAGAATTTTGGAAAAGGTTTTGGGAACCTGTGAATTTGAAAGGCTTTTGATTTTTGGGTAAAATCAATATTGGAATTTGGAAAAGCCTGATTTGTGAATTATCGATTTTGGGAATCGATTTTGTGTAAAGGTACCTATGTGAAATTCATACTAGGTGTATGATTTGAAAATACTATATGTGTATAGTATAAAGTGTTTTGAGATTGGCTCTGGGGAAAAAGGCGCTCCCTTGAAATGAGCTTCTCAGGAGTGCCACTGGGTGGTACTGCCTTGAGCCTCTAAGGGGGAGGTTCTAAAGTTGATCCTGTGAGGAGTCCGGACAAAACTAGTTCCTGAGGATTATGAGTAGTGTACCATAGCGAAAGTCGTGTGTGCCGCTGAGAGCCAGCAGTCTGCGTTTGATTTTATATCGGTAGACTGTGACACTATGGTAACATAGCGAAAGTCGTGTGTGCCGCTGAGAGCCAACAGTCTATGTTTGATTTTACATCGGTAGACTGCGACCTATATAGGAATGGAGAAGTTTCATTTCGACAGCGTAATCGTGAGGCCGCTGTAACGACCCTGAATTTCGAACAAATTAAATTGAGAATATTTAATTAATTTTAAATATTTGAACGATGATTTAATTTGAATCCTCAATATAACTTTGAATTTGGCGATTAAATTATAAAATTTAATCAATTGAAAGTTGAATAAAAATTTAAATCTTCAATTTTAAGTTGAAGAAAAATATTTCGAAAGCTTTTAAAATTCGTATTGACCATACCGGAGATAATAGAAGTTTCAGAATCGAAATTGAATTGATTTGATCAGTTTTGAAAATTATCGTTCGTATCGATATTTAAAAATAGTCGTCCGAGTCACAGTCTCGGAATTCGACGAAACCGGTTCCATTGGATCCGTAATATTATCTTATTATCGGATTTCAATTTTTGTAGTGATTGGAGTTGTCGTGTGATCGTACGAGATAAAAACGTCTGGACAATAATTTATCGATTTAATTTAAAAATAAATTTATACACTAAAATAATCAGCCACCCTATTCTCTGATTCGCGTCGACCTACTCTCTGCTTAACCACGTTCTTTTGTCTCCCCTCCTTTCTCTGTCAAAATACACGAAATGAAATCATTTCGTTCAAACAAAAAAAATCTGCTCGTCTTCATTTCAAAAGAAAATAAATGGCCGCTCCTCCTTCCTGTAAAAATCCCTCTTATTCAAATTCGTTCCCCCTCTCCTTCATTTCAAAAACAAGAATAACAGCCGAACATTCATTTCTTTCCCCTCTTGTTCAAAAATAAAAAAAAAGAGGGCGACCGAACAATTTGGAAATCGAAATCGCGCCTGGTGATTTTGGGCGAATCGAAAATCAGGGTAGGGGGTCGCTCGCGTTCGAGCGTTGTCGAGGCAATGGCGCGCGCGTAGGGTTGCGTGGCGAAGATGGTTCTGGGTAGCGAGGCTAGGGGCTCGCGATGAGCGCCGCGTTCGTGAAGGTGGTTCTGAGTTCTCGAAGTGCGATGGGGTGGAAAAATCTGGTAGTCGCGAATTGGAAGGGGAGCGCTGGCGAAGTCAAGCTCGGCGAGCGCGAGGCAGGTCCAGGCGTTCGTACGCGTGCGTTGAAAGAGGTGCGTGTTCGTTCTTGCGGTGGTTTCAGATGATCTGGTTCGTGCTCGATCGTGGGAATGAAGTGATGATTGTCACAGCAGTTCGAAGTCGAGCCTGGGTTGCTCAGTTCACAGTGAGGTACAAACTATTTTCAAAATTTAATTTTTATGTTAAGGAGATTAAATTAACATTTAGGTTGTTAAAACAATTTATTTCTTCAATGAATAAGTCTATATATGTTTATACGGTGAAGTATAAATTCAGTTTTTTTTCCTTTTACAGCAAAATAGAAAATTACTTTATATTGATAAAGTTTGAAAAGAAAAAGAAAAAAAAATTTAAAACTATTTCTGTTTTAAAGATATATATATGTTTTCGAAATGTTATAGGATTTTATAAAAATAGATTTAAAATCAGTATTTTTGAAGATTTCAAAGGAAAGAAAGAAAAAAAAAAGAAAAAAAATGTTTTGTTAAATTGAAATTGGTTTAAAACAAAACCATTGGGTAATTAAAATTACCAACCGAAAATTTATTATTCGATTATTTCAAATATTGATGAATTGTATAAAATTGTTTATACAAGGTCTATAAAATCGAGAAACAAACTGGATTGGATTGGATTACAAATTAAATGCTAAGGTGAGATCTTCTCACTCAGATTTAATTTTGAATTGCAGTTATTGATTGTGTTGATTGCTATTTGATGTGCTATTAGATATGATAGGATATATCTATATATATAGCAATATATACATATTGGCATATGTATATATTGGATTGATTGATTTCCCGCCTCGTATAGCGGATGAGACCCTATTGCGCCGTTAGTAAGCGGATTTATAAAAACCTATATACCACGATAATTCCGTACTGGAGCGGAATTGGTATTGTGCTAACATCTTTGGATGTAGGGAAACAGGTTGGAGGGATCCAACTGGACCCCTCACTTTGATTGAATTTATTCCTACTGTGATGTGATAATCTGTGAATGATTATTGATGTTATTGAATTGATATCTGGAAATTGTTTGAAAGCTAAAATTTAGCTGAATGGATGTTTTGACATCATTGGATTCCAAAGATAAACGAAATTGAATTTTTGAAATTCAAGTAGAAAATTTCTAAGTGAATCAATTTTTGAAATTGAAGAAATTTTGAAGAAAGGAATTTTTAAAGTATAAAAAGTAAATTTTTATAATCTTATTGAATAAATTCCAGAATCAAGTGAAAATGTTAAATAAATGGATTTCGTAAAATAGTGATTATAATTTGAAGAATTTAATTTAAGAATTTGGATTTTAAATAGATGGAAAGAAACGATTGAAATTTATTTTCTTAAAAAGGAATTTATTTAAAAGGAGATAAGTTGGAAATCAAATTAGAAATTTAAATCGGTAAATTGAACTGATTTGGGAAATCCATGTAAAATGATTTCAATTTGAAGAATCCATTTAAAAATAGGATATTGAATAATTTGAAAGAAAAATAAGGAATTTATTTTAGTAGTGATAAATAAAATTTGAAATCAATCTATAATTGATTTAATATTTAGAAATGAATTTTTGAGAAATCAATATGGAAATTTTATTCAAACGTTGAAAATAAAATTAGAAATCAATATTGAAATTGATTTGGTATTGAAGCTTTTATAAATAGAATTTAAATTTATAAAAGTTGTTTATAAACCCAAAGTCACTTATTTTGATAAGTTAAATATAGAAGTGGATAAAAGGAGATTTATAAACCGAAGTTGTTATAAAACAGAAATGGAATTTATAAGCGTCGTTTTATAAATTCGAAATAAATTGAATTTGATGAATTAAATAGTGAAATGTGATTAGTGAAGTATATTCACGATTTTGGACAGTGAATATATTGTTAAGTAAAATGGATATTATTTTGGGAAAGTGATATTTGAAATGAAGTTAATTGTTTTAAAAGATGTTTTAAAACGTGTTAAATATCGAAATCATAGATTTCAACGTTCATTGTTGAAATAGACGTTTTCGAGAAATTTAAGGAAATGGTGGACTATAACACTGTTGTTATAGTAAATGATTTCCGGACGGAAATGTTTTATATAGTATTGGGATTTACATATCTATCTAAATTCTGAATCCCTATACTAGTGATTTCGAGTCGTCGTAACGATGTTTTACGCAACATTCGTTTTGACTCAAATAGATGTTAAAATTTATGATTTCCTTAAAGAATGAACTATATACTTAAATTGATTTAAGTATATCGAGTATTTTCAAATGTTGAAAATAAATGATTTGTGAAATACTTATTTTTAAATAAGTATGGGATTGCTTTTCCAAAATGAAATGAAACGTTTTGAGATTTTATCTTCTTAAAGATAAATTGAAATTGAATATTGAAAACGGTTTGAAAATCGAATATCAGTAGATATTTGAAATATAAGTTCAATGTGGAGTTTATAAAGAAAAGGGAAACTGTTTAGAAAAATAAACGTTGATTTATTTTTGAAGTGTGGAAATTTTATATCTAGTAAAGATATTTTTGAAGATGAAATAATTTGGAAAATTATTTGGAATCTGATGATGTTGCGCATCTTTATTGATAGTTAAATAACCGACTATCAATAATTACCTTGAGTAGGTATTTGTTGTGAATTGGATGAATTTGAATGCCAAACTTATTTTTTTAAATAAGCGCTCACTATTCGGGTTAGCCGGGAAAGGACCATGGGGTCGTATAACCCATTCCGAATATGTGATACGTCGTTATGAATCGCATTTGAAGACCGGTGTTGAAGACCGGATATTTTTGAAAACGGAAGGATTACCGTCGAGTTACTCTACATCGGCTGATCTCCGATTTAGAGGTTTTATCACCCTTAGTGACGGGAAGTCCTGACGTGATTGAAAATTATCCGGATATGCAAGGGCTTCGTGAGAAGTGCCTTCGGTTCTGTTCGATCCCGGAACAGACTTGTATGGATTGTGTGTCTGACGTTACAATTTGAGATATAAAGCTGATTTCTTTCAAATACATTTCTGTTGGTGGCGGAGAATTTATTCTCTTAGCTTAACACCCTTCTCTGAGACGTACGAGCTCAGAGGTTATGTAGTTGAAATTTATCAGCGATATATCCCAATTTGGTAACGTGGCATACTAAGTGTTGCTGTGAAATGATCAGTGTTTGATCATTTGTGATATGATCATCTGTTTGATCTTATATCTTTGTGATCATAGGTTGATCATTTTGTTTGACCCGAAGCAGGGCTTTTTGAGAAAGTGTAGCTTTGTGGACGAGACTTCGTCGAGCCTCACACCCCGGAAATGGTCGAAACAGGAAGGATGCGGCAAGGTTCTAGGGAGTAGCGCCCCTTAGTGTATGTCATTCCTTCTGGATAGAGGTGGTATCATGGTATGGAGCCCAGATACTTAACCTATGTGGTTGCTGCATTATTATCTATGTGGTTTGTTGGAAATCGGGGATCCTCGGGAAGATCGGTTACGATCGGGGGATGGCATACGCGTGTCAGTAGTTACCTATTTTTGCAGAGGTAACCCGGCCTTGTGTTGGCAGAGATCTAACCGTAATGTTAGGTTATTTCTCGGGTCGTCTATTCCAGGGACGTACCCATCGTGGAAAAGGAAGTTCCTTAGCCTGACCATTTGTTGGAAATCCAAACTCCAATACGAACTTTGTACGGTATTAGTTGTAGAACCTGCCATTTACGTACGGTGGTCACCACTGTTTAGATGGTAGCTATAGTAGGCATACGATACTGGTCGTATGCTGGCTAAGATTTATATTATACTTTCGAAATGATTTCTACACTAGGCACTAATAATAATATCAAAAAGAATTTGATTTTGCGTAGTAAGCATCTTTGACTATCATAAGAAGAAATCTCCTCCAATTCTGCGTTTGCATTGTGTGTGTGGTGGGAGGTCTTATGGTAGTTTCATTTTCCAAAAGCATTTCGAATTGACTTTAAAATTATTTTGTTGTTATAAAGAATAACTGTTTTACGATCTCACACCAGTCACCATGACTGACTCGGGGTTTATTGTTCCCTTCTAAACTCTGGGTGCCCACCAATTTCCACACGGGCAGCCTAGAGTTATGTTATCAGGATATTCTGGATATTCTGGAGCTTGGAGATAAGCGGGATGACATGACGTAGTATTTGTATCTTATAGTATTTATTCCGCTGTGTATTCTGTATGAGGACAAGTTATATAACTGTCCATTGTTGTATATTGACTCTGATGATTGATGTATGTATAAACTGATATAGTTCTTTGTTTTAAAAGACTAGTGATTATTTATTATATATTGTTCCGCTGCGATATGTGAGATTCTGATATTGTTTCCTGTTCTGATGTGTTTTCTGTTTGTCACATACCGAAATTTTCGACTTTCGAAAATTCGACATCGATACTCACTTTATCGACTGCCGAGCGATCGAGTGCCGGAAACTCCAATAGTGAGGGTTTTAAAAAAAAGAAAAGTAGAAGAAGAAGAAGATAGAAGAAAAAGGGAAGAAAAGAGAAGAACAACAACAGAACAGCATCAGAAACAGAAACAGAAAACAATATCAGAATCTCACATATCGCAGCGGAACAATATATAATAGATAAATGAATATCATTTAAAAACAAAGGAATTATATCTGTTATTACATTACATCACATCATATCATCAGAGTCAATAAACAACAATGGACAGTTATATAACTTGTCCTCATACAGAATACACAGCGGAATAAATACTATCAGATACAAATACTACGTCTCGTCATCCAGCTTATCTCCAAAGCTCCAGAATATCCAGATAACCTGATAATCTAACTCTAGACTGCCCGTGTGGAAATTGGTGGGCACCCAGAATTTAGAAGGGAACAATAAACTCCGAGTCAGTCATGGTGACTGGTGTGAGATCGTAAAACAGTTTATCTTTAAAATAAATAGCAGGAAAATTTTAAAGTCAATTCGAAATGCTTTTGGAAAATGAAACTACCATAAGACCTCCCGCCACACACACAATGCAAACGCAGACTTGGAGGAGATTTCTTCTTATGATAGTCAAAGATGCTTACTACGCAAAAATCAAATTCTTTTTGATATTATTATTAGTGCATAGTGTAGAAAACATTTCGAAAGTAGAATATTAATCTTAGCCAGCATAGGTACCATTATAGTATGCTTGCTATAGCTGCCATATTAGATGGCAGGTTTTACAACTAAAACCGTACAAGTCACGTATTGTTTCTTTGGATTTCCAACAAATGGTCAGGCTAAGGAACTTACTATCCACGATGGGTACGTCCCTGGAATAGACGACCCGAGAACCTAACCGGATCTCTGCCAACACAAGGCCGGGTTACCTCTGCAAAAATAGGTAACTACTGACACGCGTATGCCATCCCCCGATCGTCACCGATCTTCCCGAGGATCCCCGATTTCCAACAAACCACATAGAAAAATAATGCAGTAACCACAGAGGTTAAGTATCTGGGCTCCATACCATGATACCACCTTTATCCAGAAGGAATGACATACACTAAGGGGCGCTACTCCCTAGAACCTTGCTGCATTCGTCCTGTTTCGACCATTTCCGGGGTGTGAGGCTCGACGAAGTCTCGTCCACAAAGCTACGCTTTCTACAAAAAGCCCTGCTTCGGGTCAACCAAAATGATCAACCTATGATCACAAAGATATAAGATCAAACAAATGATCATATCACAGATGATCAAACACTGATCATTTCACAGCAACACTTAGTATGCCACGTTACCAAATTGGGATATATCGCTGATAAATTTCAACTACATAACCTCTGAGCTCGTACGTCTCAAAGAAGGGTGTTAAGCTAAGAGAATAAATTCTCCGCCACCAACAGAAATGTATTTGAAAGAAATCAGCTTTATATCTCAAATTGTAACGTCAGACACACAATCCATACAAGTCTGTTCCGGGATCGAACAGAACCGAAGGCACTTCTCACGAAGCCCTTGCATATCCGGATAATTTTCAATCACGTCAGGACTTCCCGTCACTAAGGGTGATAAAACCTCTAAACCGAAGATCAGTCGATGTAGAGTAACTCGACGGTAATCCTTCCGTTTTCAAAAATATCCGGTCTTCAACACCGGTCTTCGAATGCAATTCATAACGACGTATCACATATTCGGAATGGGTTATACGACCCCATGGTCCTTTCCCGGCTAACCCGAATAGTGAGCGCTTATTCAAAAATAAGTGTGGCATTCAAATTCATCCAATTCACAACAAATACCTATCTAAAGGTAAATATTGATAGTCGGTTATTTAACTATCAATAAAAATGCGCAACATCATCAGATTCCAAAAAATTTTCCAAATTATTTTATCTTCAAAAATATCTTTACAAGATATAAAATTTCCACACTTAACCATTTGAAAACAATTTCAAATATTCACATTTCATTTTATCTTCGAAGATAAAATCTCAAAACAGTTTATTTCATATTGGAAAAAGCATTTCCATACTTATTTAATAACAAGTATTTCACAAATCTATTTATTTTCAACATTTGAAAATATTCGATATACTTAAATCAAATTAAGTATATACTCAATCTTTAAGGAAATCATTCTCTTTAAACACATTTATTTGAGTCAAAACGAATGTTACGTAAAACATCGTTACGACGACTCAAAATCACTAGTATATGGATTCGGATTTTAATAGATATATAAATCCCAATACTACATCAAAACATTTCCTTTCGGAAATCATTTACTATAACAACAGTGTTATAGTCCATCATTTCCTTAAATTTCTCGAAACGTCTATTTCAACAAGAACTGTTGAAATCTATGTTTTCGATATTCAACACATTTTTAAAACATCGTTAAAAACAATTTAACTTCATTTTTAAAATATCATTTCTTCAAAAATGAATCCGTTTTATTCAATAATATATTCACTGTCCAAAATCGTGAATATATCTTCTTTAATAATCTTCCATATTTAATTTATCAAATTCAATCTATTTCGAATTTATAAACACGTCTATAAATTCTATTTCCATTTATAAAAACTACAATTTATAAATCTTCTTTATTAACTAGTTCAATTCGTAACTCAATTTTTATACTAACGGTCCACCTTATAAGTTAATACTTATAATTCATTTATTTTCAAAAATCATTCTTTTAAAACTTTACAATTGTAAAGTTCATCCCTTTATAAATCGTTTTAACATCATTTCCATTTTAAATTCACATTCCCTTATTTCAATTTGGATTCATTTTTCCAAATATTCACTTTTGAATCTAAAATCGGATTTCAACTTAATTTCTAATTCTACTTTAACTCCAAATCAATTACAAATTGATTTCTAAATTTATTTTCACTACTAAAATAAATTCTTATTCTTTTCAAATTATTCAATATCCTGTTTTTAAATGGATTCTTTAAATTGAAGTCATTTTACATTTACTTCCCAAATCGTTTCAATTTACCAAGTAAATTTCAAATCGGATTTCCAACTTATCTTCTTTTAAATAAATTCCTTTTTAAGAAAATAAATCTCAATCGTTTCTTTCAATCTATTTAAAAATCCAAATTCTTAAATTAAATTCTTCAATTTATACTCACGATTATGCGAAATTCATTTATTTAACATTTTCACTTTATTCTGGAAATAAATTCGATAAGATTATAAAAATTTACTTTTTATACTTTAAAATTCCTTTCTTCGAATTCATTAAATTTCTAAAATCAAATTCACTTAGAAATTTCTATTTTTATTTCCAAAAATTCAATTTCGTTTATTTTTGGAATCCAATGATGTCAAAACATCCATTCAGCTAAATTTTAGCTTTCAAACAATTTCCAGATATCAATATGATTAATAGCATCACTATAATCATTCACAGATTCATATCACACTAGAAATGAATTAAATAAATGTGAGGGGTCCAGTTGGATCCCTCCAACCTGTTTCCCTGCATCCAAAGATGTTAGCACAATACCAATTCCGCTCCAGTACGGAATTATCGCGGTATATAGGTTTTTTTATAAATCCGCTTACTAACGGCGCAATAGGGTCTCATCCGCTATACGAGGCGGGAAATCATCAATCCAATATATACATATGCCAATATGTATATATTGCTATATATAGATATATCCTAAAATATCTAATAGCACATTCAAGCAAAATCAATCAATAACTGCAAATCAAAATTTTCCTTCGAGTGAGAAAATCTCACCTTAGCTTTTAATTGCAATCCACTTCGATTCCAGATTTGTTTTCTTCATTTTTTTACCTTGTATAAATATTTATACAATTATTAATATTCGAACAAATCAAATAATTAATTTCCGTTTAATAGTTTTTGATTAGTTGATAATTTCAATCCATCGTCAATATCATTTTAAATAAAAATTTAAATTTGATTTCCTTTTGAAATAAACTTATTTAACTAACCTTTTAATTTCAAACTAACAACTTATTTAAATAACTTAATTATTTAGTTCAAAAATCAATTTTTCTTTAATGATTTGTTTCGTTAAAATTTTAAATTAAAACTAAATTCATTTTAACTCAAAAGTTTAAACCCTCACTGTTATATTTCCTAACCTATATGTGTATATTCAGTAAATCAAAACAAAACTGTTTTATCTTTTTTTTTTTCTGAAAATTATATATATATATCTAATATAGATTTCTTTCAAAAACTAAGATTTAAATTAAAGAAAGTTTAAGTTAGAAATTTACCAGAATCAACTCGAACTCAGGCCGACCATCACTCTCGCGAACTTCACCGCGAAAGCCATCGCGACCACCCCTTCAACGTTCGAACGCACGCCTCCACTCGCATCACCCTCGATCGTTCGAACTCCAGTTGAACCTGCCGCCTCTCACGCGCTCTCGCTTAGTCATCCCCAAATCGCGAGCTCCAATCGCCGCGCCCACTAACCCTGCCTTGCTTTGTCGCCGATCAACACTCACGAACGCGCAGCCCTAGCTCGCGATATTCCTCCCTGACGCGCACCACCGCCTCCTTCTATTCGCGACCACGCGAGCCTCACGTCGAAGAGCACCCCACTGCCTGCTACGAACTCGAGTTCGCGAGCCTCTGACATCGTCATGCTCGAGATCGAGCTCCGGAAGAACAGAGCACGAAACTTTTATTTGAAGAGGAGAAAATTTTCTTTTGTGAAATGAAGATTTGGGGAAGGAAAAGGAGTTCGTTTTATAAAAGGAAGGGGAACGAGATTTTCGTTTACTTTTGATTTTTTTGAATGGAGAGCGGCCATTATTATTTCGTTCGTTTTGATCTGCAAACGAAATGATTTTGCTCTCTGCTCGAAGAATAGAAGGTACGAGGGAGACAAATTGGGTGCGGCTCGTACGTATGGTCGGGTTAAAGAAAAGTAAATGTGTTGTTATTTAAATTCAATCGATCCCAATATAAATTTGTACGCGTTTATATATCGTATGCCCACACAACAACTCCATATGCTACGAAAATTGAAAGCCGGTAATAATTCAATATTACGGACCCAATGGAACTGGTTTCGTCGAATTCCGAGACTGCGCCTCGGACGGCTATTTTTAAATATCGGTTCAAACGATAAAAATTTTAAACTGAACAAAACAGTTTAAAATTAAATTCTGAAAGTTCTATTACCCTCAGAATTATCAATACGAATTTTAAAAGCTTTTGAAATATTTTTCTTCAACTGAAATTTGAAGATATAAATTTTTATTCAGCATTGCATAGATTAAATTTTATAATTTAATCGCCAAATTCAGAGTTATATCGGAGATTCAAATTAAATCATCGTTCAAATATTTAAAATCAATTAAATATTCTCAATTTAATTTGTTCAAAATTCTGGGTCGTTACAAACTTCCCTCCTTAAAAGAATTTCGTCCTCGAAATTACAAGTTAGGAAAAGTGGTCCTTAACTCGTCTACTATTTTTCACAATCAATAGTTTTATCAATTCATCAAAACAAATCTTTCTACTAAAGGTTCGTTATCAATTCAACTAAAATTTTTTTCCAACTTCAATTCTAAGTTTCAAACAACATTGTTTTCTTAACAATTCAATTTTAAGTTTAAATTCAAATTTAAACTTTCAAAATCTTCTCAAAAATTTTCTAACACTCGAAATTTTTGAAAAATTTCGCCAGCGTCTCCTTTGCGCGGCTAATACGGTACGACTACAAAACGTCCCTACGGACTCTCAGATTTCAAAAAGAAAAAGAAAAAGCCAAACGGCTAGAGAGAAATCATCAAAAACTCATATTAAAACTCAAATACGTACCTTTTTCGAGCAATTCAAATTTATCTGTGAAATAAATTTTCCAATCCCTTTATACACCTGTATATCCTACTAGCCATTATATCTAGTTACAGCATTCAGATCATTTTGCAAATTCAATTACAAATTTTAAATATAAACTACTTATATCATCTTTGAGTTCACTATTGAAGTTATATCCATTATCTTCAATTTTTACATTTCAAATTTTATTTGAATTCAATTTCACATTTCAATTCCTCATTCGAGTTCAATTCACAATTCCAATCAAATTTGGATTCAATTTACTTTTTCAATTCTATTTGAATTCAATTTTGACTTCTATTCTGAATATTGAATTTCACCGATTCACTTTTATTTACAACTGCTTATTTTAGATTAGTTTCAATTACTAATCCATCATCACTTTATTCAAATTTGCTTTCAACATTCAGTTTCAATTTTTTATTCACTTACAATTGTGAATTCTATTCATTTGAAATTTATTTCTTCTTACTTGAATTTATTTGCAATTCCGAACTATGCTTTTATTTAGTTCACAATTCAAGTCTCAATTTATCTAATTCAACTTCCAATTTCAGTTTCATTTAATTGATTCACCTGTACTTACAATTTCAAATTGATTCATTCATTCACAATTTTTATTTTCATAATTCAATACTCAATTCCAGAGTCTTTTCAACCTTTTCAAAACCATCTTTGAAAACAATTCAAATCATCCTTTGAATTTCCAAAACAAAACCCAAATTCTCAAAACAACTTCCATTTAAAACAATTTGGCAGCAATTTCCTCTTTTGGAAACCCGAAAATGAACACCAATGATGCCGCGGTCATCATCGAAGTTATTTTCCAGCGACCGAAAAGAGTTTAGAGCTTTATCTCTCTAAAATACTTTTCAAACCTTTGAAATTCATTTTCAAATCAAAAATGATTTAAACTTTTCAAATCTCCAAAATTTTCAAATTCTTTTCAAAACATTTCCAAATACTTCTCTGGAATTACATTTCAAATTACAAATCACATTTACAGTTTATATCCTCAAATTTCATTTGTATGGGAATTTATTTTAACTTTGGAGTTATAATTCCAATTTCTCATTTAATTTCAATGATAATAGTTTAATGTTATCATTTCTAGCAACCATGCAACCATATACTATAGTAATTCATAGAAATCGTTTCTTTTCTATACAAAAATAGCTTTGGGTAAAATTATTTCATTTACCCTATTTAAAACAATACTGTGCCGAATTGTTCTATTCGAGTGTTTAGAGATCCCTATCAATGATCGTTAATTACTCGTATTGACCAGAATCCATATACCACTCAACAAATCAATCATCACAATATAAAATAATTTTATATTCAAATAACAAATACGCGCTCATATCTATTATTACACTCAACTCATTCTAGAGTACTGCTGACTCTATCTCTAATGAGTAACACCCAACAGAGCAGGGTTGTCGCTTAACCATATGCTCTGATACCACGCTGTCACATCCCGAAAGAAGCGGTCACAACCGGTAGGCTTTTCAACCATCCCGGCCCCACCGTGGCTGACAATGGTACCCCAAACTTGCTTTTACGGCCAGCCTCTCGACTGTCACGGCATCTGCCTAACCAACCCATCCCTCTCAGGGACATGTAGGGGTAAGAGTCTCCCGTTCGCCACCAAACCGCGAAGCGAGAATCCCCTATCATGCTGTAATATAGCAAGACTGGTGTGAGATCGTAAAACAGTTTATCTTTAAAATAAATAGCAGGAAAATTTTAAAGTCAATTCGAAATGCTTTTGGAAAATGAAACTACCATAAGACCTCCCGCCACACACACAATGCAAACGCAGACTTGGAGGAGATTTCTTCTTATGATAGTCAAAGATGCTTACTACGCAAAAATCAAATTCTTTTTGATATTATTATTAGTGCATAGTGTAGAAAACATTTCGAAAGTAGAATATTAATCTTAGCCAGCATAGGTACCATTATAGTATGCTTGCTATAGCTGCCATATTAGATGGCAGGTTTTACAACTAAAACCGTACAAGTCACGTATTGTTTCTTTGGATTTCCAACAAATGGTCAGGCTAAGGAACTTCCTATCCACGATGGGTACGTCCCTGGAATAGACGACCCGAGAACCTAACCGGATCTCTGCCAACACAAGGCCGGGTTACCTCTGCAAAAATAGGTAACTACTGACACGCGTATGCCATCCCCCGATCGTCACCGATCTTCCCGAGGATCCCCGATTTCCAACAAACCACATAGAAAAATAATGCAGTAACCACAGAGGTTAAGTATCTGGGCTCCATACCATGATACCACCTTTATCCAGAAGGAATGACATACACTAAGGGGCGCTACTCCCTAGAACCTTGCTGCATTCGTCCTGTTTCGACCATTTCCGGGGTGTGAGGCTCGACGAAGTCTCGTCCACAAAGCTACGCTTTCTACAAAAAGCCCTGCTTCGGGTCAACCAAAATGATCAACCTATGATCACAAAGATATAAGATCAAACAAATGATCATATCATAGATGATCAAACACTGATCATTTCACAGCAACACTTAGTATGCCACGTTACCAAATTGGGATATATCGCTGATAAATTTCAACTACATAACCTCTGAGCTCGTACGTCTCAAAGAAGGGTGTTAAGCTAAGAGAATAAATTCTCCGCCACCAACAGAAATGTATTTGAAAGAAATCAGCTTTATATCTCAAATTGTAACGTCAGACACACAATCCATACAAGTCTGTTCCGGGATCGAACAGAACCGAAGGCACTTCTCACGAAGCCCTTGCATATCCGGATAATTTTCAATCACGTCAGGACTTCCCGTCACTAAGGGTGATAAAACCTCTAAACCGAAGATCAGTCGATGTAGAGTAACTCGACGGTAATCCTTCCGTTTTCAAAAATATCCGGTCTTCAACACCGGTCTTCGAATGCAATTCATAACGACGTATCACATATTCGGAATGGGTTATACGACCCCATGGTCCTTTCCCGGCTAACCCGAATAGTGAGCGCTTATTCAAAAATAAGTGTGGCATTCAAATTCATCCAATTCACAACAAATACCTATCTAAAGGTAAATATTGATAGTCGGTTATTTAACTATCAATAAAAATGCGCAACATCATCAGATTCCAAAAACTTTTTCCAAATTATTTTATCTTCAAAAATATCTTTACAAGATATAAAATTTCCACACTTAACCATTTGAAAACAATTTCAAATATTCACATTTCATTTTATCTTCGAAGATAAAATCTCAAAACAGTTTATTTCATATTGGAAAAAGCATTTCCATACTTATTTAATAACAAGTATTTCACAAATCTATTTATTTTCAACATTTGAAAATATTCGATATACTTAAATCAAATTAAGTATATACTCAATCTTTAAGGAAATCATTCTCTTTAAACACATTTATTTGAGTCAAAACGAATGTTACGTAAAACATCGTTACGACGACTCAAAATCACTAGTATATGGATTCGGATTTTAATAGATATATAAATCCCAATACTACATCAAAACATTTCCTTTCGGAAATCATTTACTATAACAACAGTGTTATAGTCCATCATTTCCTTAAATTTCTCGAAACGTCTATTTCAACAAGAACTGTTGAAATCTATGTTTTCGATATTCAACACATTTTTAAAACATCGTTAAAAACAATTTAACTTCATTTTTAAAATATCATTTCTTCAAAAATGAATCCGTTTTATTCAATAATATATTCACTGTCCAAAATCGTGAATATATCTTCTTTAATAATCTTCCATATTTAATTTATCAAATTCAATCTATTTCGAATTTATAAACACGTCTATAAATTCTATTTCCATTTATAAAAACTACAATTTATAAATCTTCTTTATTAACTAGTTCAATTCGTAACTCAATTTTTATACTAACGGTCCACCTTATAAGTTAATACTTATAATTCATTTATTTTCAAAAATCATTCTTTTAAAACTTTACAATTGTAAAGTTCATCCCTTTATAAATCGTTTTAACATCATTTCCATTTTAAATTCACATTCCCTTATTTCAATTTGGATTCATTTTTCCAAATATTCACTTTTGAATCTAAAATCGGATTTCAACTTAATTTCTAATTCTACTTTAACTCCAAATCAATTACAAATTGATTTCTAAATTTATTTTCACTACTAAAATAAATTCTTATTCTTTTCAAATTATTCAATATCCTGTTTTTAAATGGATTCTTTAAATTGAAGTCATTTTACATTTACTTCCCAAATCGTTTCAATTTACCAAGTAAATTTCAAATCGGATTTCCAACTTATCTTCTTTTAAATAAATTCCTTTTTAAGAAAATAAATCTCAATCGTTTCTTTCAATCTATTTAAAAATCCAAATTCTTAAATTAAATTCTTCAATTTATACTCACGATTATGCGAAATTCATTTATTTAACATTTTCACTTTATTCTGGAAATAAATTCGATAAGATTATAAAAATTTACTTTTTATACTTTAAAATTCCTTTCTTCGAATTCATTAAATTTCTAAAATCAAATTCACTTAGAAATTTCTATTTTTATTTCCAAAAATTCAATTTCGTTTATTTTTGGAATCCAATGATGTCAAAACATCCATTCAGCTAAATTTTAGCTTTCAAACAATTTCCAGATATCAATATGATTAATAGCATCACTATAATCATTCACAGATTCATATCACACTAGAAATGAATTAAATAAATGTGAGGGGTCCAGTTGGATCCCTCCAACCTGTTTCCCTGCATCCAAAGATGTTAGCACAATACCAATTCCGCTCCAGTACGGAATTATCGCGGTATATAGGTTTTTTTATAAATCCGCTTACTAACGGCGCAATAGGGTCTCATCCGCTATACGAGGCGGGAAATCATCAATCCAATATATACATATGCCAATATGTATATATTGCTATATATAGATATATCCTAAAATATCTAATAGCACATTCAAGCAAAATCAATCAATAACTGCAAATCAAAATTTTCCTTCGAGTGAGAAAATCTCACCTTAGCTTTTAATTGCAATCCACTTCGATTCCAGATTTGTTTTCTTCATTTTTTTACCTTGTATAAATATTTATACAATTATTAATATTCGAACAAATCAAATAATTAATTTCCGTTTAATAGTTTTTGATTAGTTGATAATTTCAATCCATCGTCAATATCATTTTAAATAAAAATTTAAATTTGATTTCCTTTTGAAATAAACTTATTTAACTAACCTTTTAATTTCAAACTAACAACTTATTTAAATAACTTAATTACTTAGTTCAAAAATCAATTTTTCTTTAATGATTTGTTTCGTTAAAATTTTAAATTAAAACTAAATTCATTTTAACTCAAAAGTTTAAACCCTCACTGTTATATTTCCTAACCTATATGTGTATATTCAGTAAATCAAAACAAAACTGTTTTATCTTTTTTTTTTCTGAAAATTATATATATATATCTAATATAGATTTCTTTCAAAAACTAAGATTTAAATTAAAGAAAGTTTAAGTTAGAAATTTACCAGAATCAACTCGAACTCAGGCCGACCATCACTCTCGCGAACTTCACCGCGAAAGCCATCGCGACCACCCCTTCAACGTTCGAACGCACGCCTCCACTCGCATCACCCTCGATCGTTCGAACTCCAGTTGAACCTGCCGCCTCTCACGCGCTCTCGCTTAGTCATCCCCAAATCGCGAGCTCCAATCGCCGCGCCCACTAACCCTGCCTTGCTTTGTCGCCGATCAACACTCATGAACGCGCAGCCCTAGCTCGCGATATTCCTCCCTGACGCGCACCACCGCCTCCTTCTATTCGCGACCACGCGAGCCTCACGTCGAAGAGCACCCCACTGCCTGCTACGAACTCGAGTTCGCGAGCCTCTGACATCGTCATGCTCGAGATCGAGCTCCGGAAGAACAGAGCACGAAACTTTTATTTGAAGAGGAGAAAATTTTCTTTAGTGAAATGAAGATTTGGGGAAGGAAAAGGAGTTCGTTTTATAAAAGGAAGGGGAACGAGATTTTCGTTTACTTTTGTTTTTTTTTGAATGGAGAGCGGCCATTATTATTTCGTTCGTTTTGATCTGCAAACGAAATGATTTTGCTCTCTGCTCGAAGAATAGAAGGTACGAGGGAGACAAATTGGGTGCGGCTCGTACGTATGGTCGGGTTAAAGAAAAGTAAATGTGTTGTTATTTAAATTCAATCGATCCCAATATAAATTTGTACGCGTTTATATATCGTATGCCCACACAACAACTCCATATGCTACGAAAATTGAAAGCCGGTAATAATTCAATATTACGGACCCAATGGAACTGGTTTCGTCGAATTCCGAGACTGCGCCTCGGACGGCTATTTTTAAATATCGGTTCAAACGATAAAAATTTTAAACTGAACAAAACAGTTTCAAATTAAATTCTGAAAGTTCTATTACCCTCAGAATTATCAATACGAATTTTAAAAGCTTTTGAAATATTTTTCTTCAACTGAAATTTGAAGATATAAATTTTTATTCAGCATTGCATAGATTAAATTTTATAATTTAATCGCCAAATTCAGAGTTATATCGGAGATTCAAATTAAATCATCGTTCAAATATTTAAAATCAATTAAATATTCTCAATTTAATTTGTTCAAAATTCTGGGTCGTTACACTATTGTTCTCTTCTTTCTTCTTCTTCTCTTTTTCTTCTATCTTTTCTTCTATCTCTTCTTTTAAACATTAAAGTTCGCGTTTCCGCCACCCGATCGTTCGACAGTTGCTACAGTGGACGTAGCAGTGTCGGGTTTTCGGAAGACGGATTTGCGGGTCTTTACAGTTGGTATCGGAGCATATGGTTAAGCGACAACCCTGCTCTGTTGGGTGTTACTCATTAGAGATAGAGTCAGTAGTACTCTAGAATGAGTTTGAGTGTAATAATAGATATGAGCGCGTATTTGTTATTTGAATATGGAATTGTTTTGTATTGTGTTGACTTATCGGTTGATTGTTTATGAATTTTGGTCGGTGCAGTCTAGCTAACTGTAATCGATAAGGGTTTCTAAACTCTAAACAAGATAAACTGACACAGTATTGTTTTAAATAGGGTAAATGAAATAATTTTACCCAAAACTATTTTTGTATATAAGAGAAATGATTTTCTGTAAATTATTATGATATGGATGCATGGTTGTTAGGGAGTGATGATGTTAATTATCATCATTGATATATATATGTGAAAAATTATATATGAAATTTAAAATCAAAAAAAATAAAGAATTAAGAAATGAATCCATATACAAGTAGAATTTGAGAATATAAATTATAAATGTGAATTGTAATTTAAAACGGAATTCCAGAGAAGTTTTTGGAAATGTTTGAAAAAGATTTGAAAATTTCGGAGATTTGAAAGTTTAAATCATTTTTGATTTGAAAATGGATTTCGAAGGTTTTGAAAAGTATTTTGGAAGAGATGAAAGCTCTAAACTCTTTTCGGTCGCTGGAAAATAACTTCGATGATGACCGCGGCATCGTTGGTGTTCATTTTCGGGTTTCCAAAAGAGGAATTGCTGCCAAATTGTTTTAAATGAAAGTTGTTTGGAAAATTGAGTTTTGTTTTGAAAATTCAAAAGATAAATTTGAATTGTTTTCAAAATGGTTTTGAAAGGTTGAAAAGACTCTGGAATACTTTATAAGAATATTTATGGAATATTATTGAATTGATAACTTATACAAATAGTAATTGTTAATGTAAAATATGTAAATGTGATTGGAATTAAAGTTCATTAACAAATGAAATCTATAAATGTGAATTGAAAGTATAAGGAAATAAATTCATATATGAATAAAATGGTGAATATAAATTGTAAATGAATTTATAAATGAAAATAAAATTCCTTAATAAAATGTAATTGTGAATGTGAATGTATAAATGATTGTATAAATCAAGATGTAAATAAGTTGATAACTTATAGAATATTTGAAATCTGATTGGAATGAAATTCAAATTAAAGACGAATGAATTAGTAATTGGAACTAATTTAAGATAGTGCAGTTGTAAATGACAGATAATTGATAAAATTCAATATTTCAGAATTGAAAGTGAATTGAATCCAAATTAGATTGGAATTGTGAATTGAACTCAAATGAGAAATTGAAATGTGAAATTGAATTCAAATAAAATTTGAAATGAAAAATTGAAGATAATGGATATAACTTCAATAGCGAATCTAAAGATGATATAAGTAGTTTATATTGAAATTTTTGTAATAAAATTTGCAAAATGGTTTGAATGTGTAACTAGATATTATGGCTAGTAGGACATGCAGGTGTTATAAAAGGAATTGGAAAATTTATTTCGAAGATAAATTTGAATTGCTCGAAAAAGGTATGTATTTAAATTTCGATATGAGATTTGCTGATTTCTTCTCTAGCCACTTGGCTTTTTCTTTTTCTTTTTGAAATCTGAGAGTCCGTAGGGACGTTTTGTAGTCGTGCCGTATTAGCCGCGCAAAGGAGACGCTGGCGAAATTTTTCGAAAATTTCGAGTGTTAGAAAATTTTTGAGAAATTTTGAAAGTTTAAAATTTGAATTTAAACTCGAATTTGAATTTAGAAGTTAAACAATGTTGTTTGAACTCATAATTGAAGTTGGAAAGCTAGTTGAATTGATAACGAATCTTTAGTAGGAAGAGTTGTTTTGAAAATTTGATAAAACTATTGGATTGTGAAAAATAGTAGACGAGTTAAGAACCATTTTTCCTAACTTGTAATTTCGAGGACGAAATTCTTTTAAGGGGGGAAGTCTGTAACGACCCTGAATTTCGAACAAATTAAATTGAGAATATTTAATTAATTTTAAATATTTGAACGATGATTTAATTTGAATCCTCAATATAACTTTGAATTTGGCGATTAAATTATAAAATTTAATCAATTGAAAGTTGAATAAAAATTTAAATCTTCAATTTTAAGTTGAAGAAAAATATTTCGAAAGCTTTTAAAATTCGTATTGACCATACCGGAGATAATAGAAGTTTCAGAATTGAATTTGAATTGATTTGATCAGTTTTGAAAATTATCGTTCGTATCGATATTTAAAAATAGTCGTCCGAGTCACAGTCTCGGAATTCGACGAAACCGGTTCCATTGGATCCGTAATATTGTCTTATTATCGGATTTCAATTTTTGTAGTGATTGGAGTTGTCGTGTGATCGTACGAGATAAAAACATCTGGACAATAATTTATCGATTTAATTTAAAAATAAATTTATACACTAAAATAATCAGCCACCCTATTCTCTGATTCGCGTCGACCTACTCTCTGCTTAACCACGTTCTTTTGTCTCCCCTCCTTTCTCTGTCAAAATACACGAAATGAAATCATTTCGTTCAAACAAAAAAAAATCTGCTCGTCTTCATTTCAAAAGAAAATAAATGGCCGCTCCTCCTTCCTGTAAAAATCCCTCTTATTCAAATTCGTTCCCCCTCTCCTTCGTTTCAAAAACAAGAATAACAGCCGAACATTCATTTCTTTCCCCTCTCGTTCAAAAATAAAAAAAAAGAGGGCGACCGAACAATTTGGAAATCGAAATCGCGCCTGGTGATTTTGGGCGAATCGAAAATCAGGGTAGGGGGTCGCTCGCGTTCGAGCGTTGTCGAGGCAATGGCGCGCGCATAGGGTTGCGTGGCGAAGATGGTTCTGGGTAGCGAGGCTAGGGGCTCGCGATGAGCGCCGCGTTCGCGAAGGTGGTTCTGAGTTCTCGAAGTGCGATGGGGTGGAAAAATCTGGTAGTCGCGAATTGGAAGGGGAGCGCTGGCGAAGTCAAGCTCGGCGAGCGCGAGGCAGGTCCAGGTGTTCGTACGCGTGCGTTGAAAGAGGTGCGTGTTCGTTCTTGCGGTGGTTTCAGATGATCTGGTTCGTGCTCGATCGTGGGAATGAAGTGATGATTGTCACAGCAGTTCGAAGTCGAGCCTGGGTTGCTCAGTTCACAGTGAGGTACAAACTATTTTCAAAATTTAATTTTTATGTTAAGGAGATTAAATTAACATTTAGGTTGTTAAAACAATTTATTTCTTCAATGAATAAGTCTATATATGTTTATACGGTGAAGTATAAATTCAGTTTTTTTTTCCTTTTACAGCAAAATAGAAAATTACTTTATATTGATAAAGTTTGAAAAGAAAAAGAAAAAAAAAATTTAAAACTATTTCTGTTTTAAAGATATATATATGTTTTCGAAATGTTATAGGATTTTATAAAAATAGATTTAAAATCAGTATTTTTGAAGATTTCAAAGGAAAGAAAGAAAAAAAAAAGAAAAAAAATGTTTTGTTAAATTGAAATTGGTTTAAAACAAAACCATTGGGTAATTAAAATTACCAACCGAAAATTTATTATTCGATTATTTCAAATATTGATGAATTGTATAAAATTGTTTATACAAGGTCTATAAAATCGAGAAACAAACTGGATTGGATTGGATTACAAATTAAAAGCTAAGGTGAGATCTTCTCACTCAGATTTAATTTTGAATTGCAGTTATTGATTGTGTTGATTGCTATTTGATGTGCTATTAGATATGATAGGATATATCTATATATATAGCAATATATACATATTGGCATATGTATATATTGGATTGATTGATTTCCCGCCTCGTATAGCGGATGAGACCCTATTGCGCCGTTAGTAAGCGGATTTATAAAAACCTATATACCGCGATAATTCCGTACTGGAGCGGAATTGGTATTGTGCTAACATCTTTGGATGCAGGGAAACAGGTTGGAGGGATCCAACTGGACCCCTCACTTTGATTGAATTTATTCCTACTGTGATGTGATAATCTGTGAATGATTATTGATGTTATTGAATTGATATCTGGAAATTGTTTGAAAGCTAAAATTTAGCTGAATGGATGTTTTGACATCATTGGATTCCAAAGATAAACGAAATTGAATTTTTGAAATTCAAGTAGAAAATTTCTAAGTGAATCAATTTTTGAAATTGAAGAAATTTTGAAGAAAGGAATTTTTAAAGTATAAAAAGTAAATTTTTATAATCTTATTGAATAAATTCCAGAATCAAGTGAAAATGTTAAATAAATGGATTTCGTAAAATAGTGATTATAATTTGAAGAATTTAATTTAAGAATTTGGATTTTAAATAGATGGAAAGAAACGATTGAAATTTATTTTCTTAAAAAGGAATTTATTTAAAAGGAGATAAGTTGGAAATCAAATTAGAAATTTAAATCGGTAAATTGAACTGATTTGGGAAATCCATGTAAAATGATTTCAATTTGAAGAATCCATTTAAAAATAGGATATTGAATAATTTGAAAGAAAAATAAGGAATTTATTTTAGTAGTGATAAATAAAATTTGAAATCAATCTGTAATTGATTTAATATTTAGAAATGAATTTTTGAGAAATCAATATGGAAATTTTATTCAAACGTTGAAAATAAAATTAGAAATCAATATTGAAATTGATTTGGTATTGAAGCTTTTATAAATAGAATTTAAATTTATAAAAGTTGTTTATAAACCCAAAGTCACTTATTTTGATAAGTTAAATATAGAAGTGGATAAAAGGAGATTTATAAACCGAAGTTGTTATAAAACAGAAATGGAATTTATAAGCGTCGTTTTATAAATTCGAAATAAATTGAATTTGATGAATTAAATAGTGAAATGTGATTAGTGAAGTATATTCACGATTTTGGACAGTGAATATATTGTTAAGTAAAATGGATATTATTTTGGGAAAGTGATATTTGAAATGAAGTTAATTGTTTTAAAAGATGTTTTAAAACGTGTTAAATATCGAAATCATAGATTTCAACGTTCATTGTTGAAATAGACGTTTTCGAGAAATTTAAGGAAATGGTGGACTATAACACTGTTGTTATAGTAAATGATTTCCGGACGGAAATGTTTTATATAGTATTGGGATTTACATATCTATCTAAATTCTGAATCCCTATACTAGTGATTTCGAGTCGTCGTAACGATGTTTTACGCAACATTCGTTTTGACTCAAATAGATGTTAAAATTTATGATTTCCTTAAAGAATGAACTATATACTTAAATTGATTTAAGTATATCGAGTATTTTCAAATGTTGAAAATAAATGATTTGTGAAATACTTATTTTTAAATAAGTATGGGATTGCTTTTCCAAAATGAAATGAAACGTTTTGAGATTTTATCTTCTTAAAGATAAATTGAAATTGAATATTGAAAACGGTTTGAAAATCGAATATCAGTAGATATTTGAAATATAAGTTCAATGTGGAGTTTATAAAGAAAAGGGAAACTGTTTAGAAAAATAAACGTTGATTTATTTTTGAAGTGTGGAAATTTTATATCTAGTAAAGATATTTTTGAAGATGAAATAATTTGGAAAATTATTTGGAATCTGATGATGTTGCGCATCTTTATTGATAGTTAAATAACCGACTATCAATAATTACCTTGAGTAGGTATTTGTTGTGAATTGGATGAATTTGAATGCCACACTTATTTTTTTAAATAAGCGCTCACTATTCGGGTTAGCCGGGAAAGGACCATGGGGTCGTATAACCCATTCCGAATATGTGATACGTCGTTATGAATCGCATTTGAAGACCGGTGTTGAAGACCGGATATTTTTGAAAACGGAAGGATTACCGTCGAGTTACTCTACATCGGCTGATCTCCGATTTAGAGGTTTTATCACCCTTAGTGACGGGAAGTCCTGACGTGATTGAAAATTATCCGGATATGCAAGGGCTTCGTGAGAAGTGCCTTCGGTTCTGTTCGATCCCGGAACAGACTTGTATGGATTGTGTGTCTGACGTTACAATTTGAGATATAAAGCTGATTTCTTTCAAATACATTTCTGTTGGTGGCGGAGAATTTATTCTCTTAGCTTAACACCCTTCTCTGAGACGTACGAGCTCAGAGGTTATGTAGTTGAAATTTATCAGCGATATATCCCAATTTGGTAACGTGGCATACTGAGTGTTGCTGTGAAATGATCAGTGTTTGATCATTTGTGATATGATCATCTGTTTGATCTTATATCTTTGTGATCATAGGTTGATCATTTTGTTTGACCCGAAGCAGGGCTTTTTGAGAAAGCGTAGCTTTGTGGACGAGACTTCGTCGAGCCTCACACCCCGGAAATGGTCGAAACAGGAAGGATGCGGCAAGGTTCTAGGGAGTAGCGCCCCTTAGTGTATGTCATTCCTTCTGGATAGAGGTGGTATCATGGTATGGAGCCCAGATACTTAACCTATGTGGTTGCTGCATTATTATCTATGTGGTTTGTTGGAAATCGGGGATCCTCGGGAAGATCGGTTACGATCGGGGGATGGCATACGCGTGTCTGTAGTTACCTATTTTTGCAGAGGTAACCCGGCCTTGTGTTGGCAGAGATCTAACCGTAATGTTAGGTTATTTCTCGGGTCGTCTATTCCAGGGACGTACCCATCGTGGAAAAGGAAGTTCCTTAGCCTGACCATTTGTTGGAAATCCAAACTCCAATACGAACTTTGTACGGTATTAGTTGTAGAACCTGCCATTTACGTACGGTGGTCACCACTGTTTAGATGGTAGCTATAGTAGGCATACGATACTGGTCGTATGCTGGCTAAGATTTATATTATACTTTCGAAATGATTTCTACACTAGGCACTAATAATAATATCAAAAAGAATTTGATTTTGCGTAGTAAGCATCTTTGACTATCATAAGAAGAAATCTCCTCCAATTCTGCGTTTGCATTGTGTGTGTGGTGGGAGGTCTTATGGTAGTTTCATTTTCCAAAAGCATTTCGAATTGACTTTAAAATTATTTTGTTGTTATAAAGAATAACTGTTTTACGATCTCACACCAGTCACCATGACTGACTCGGAGTTTATTGTTCCCTTCTAAACTCTGGGTGCCCACCAATTTCCACACGGGCAGCCTAGAGTTATGTTATCAGGATATTCTGGATATTCTGGAGCTTGGAGATAAGCTGGATGACGTGACGTAGTATTTGTATCTTATAGTATTTATTCCGCTGTGTATTCTGTATGAGGACAAGTTATATAACTGCCCATTGTTGTATATTGACTCTGATGATTGATGTATGTATAAACTGATATAGTTCTTTGTTTTAAAAGACTAGTGATTATTTATTATATATTGTTCCGCTGCGATATGTGAGATTCTGATATTGTTTCCTGTTCTGATGTGTTTTTTGTTGTTCTCTTCTTTCTTCTTCTTCTCTTTTTCTTCTATCTTTTCTTCTATCTCTTCTTTTAAACATTAAAGTTCGCGTTTCCGCCACCCGATCGTTCGACAGTTGCTATAGTGGACGTAGAAGTGTCGGGTTTTCGGAAGACGGATTTGCGGGTCTTTACAGCCGCTGAGAGCCTGCAGTTACATGGACTTTTGCTGCGATGGCAACGTAACCCTGGATGTAACTGCGATCTGTTGTGGGTTCTATGGTGTAATCTGTTACATGGACTTTTGCTGCGACGACAACGTAACCCTGGATGTAACTATGACCATAGATGGGTGTGATGATTTCCAGAGCATTCTCACCAAAGATATTTTCAGTAAACTGTTTTCAAAAACTTTTTTCGATATTTTCAAGTAAAATTACTTTCGAAGTATTTTCACTAGATGTCGAAAATGAGTCTGCTAAGTACTTATAGATTTTCAGTCCTACGCCTGATCAACGTATGACTGAATTTCTGTGAGAACAAGGATGAACTGGTTGAGACTTCGAGTTATAAAAAGTATTTTTTATAAAAAGCTATTTTAATAATATTATTTGAATTCAAAAGCATTTCTAAATTTTAAAATAAAAGTGTTGGATTTTTGGGAAATGAAAGAAACTTCAAATTTGAATTATAAAAACAAATTTGAACTCCGGGAAATTTAATGAAGTAATTTCCTTTGTAATGAAAATTGGAAGTAAGCTAATTAACTAAATAATCAATGGAAAGAGTATGTTGAGTTAATAATGGAGTTTGAAAATAACTTCGAATGGTAAATAAAATTCGACTTAGATTTGATAATAAATTATAATATAAATGGTTTGAATTGCAAACAAAGCCAAATAAATAGAAATAAATTGAGAATGGCTTTGTATAAATAAAATGAATTCGCTAATGAATTGAGAAGTGAATTAAAACAAAATTTAAGTGGATGGGCTGATTAAATTTAATGAGATTTGATTAAATGAGAATCAAATAGAAGTAAACTTAAGATTGATGTTGGAATAAATTAAAGTAAATTAACTTAAGTTTACAATTTATGATAGCTTGGCTTCGAATAAGGGTAAAAGCCATTAAATAAAAGCTTGGATTGAATTAATTTGGGAATAACTAGTAGTATTCAAGAATGGAATGTGGTGAGCTAAATAAAATGGTTGTGAATAAATTAAAATGGAATGGAATTAAATAAATTAAGTCGGAATCAATTTAAATGGGTTATAACACTTAAGTAATTATTTATTCACATGGATATCATAAATTTGCGTAAAAATGAGCGTCATTTGTTATAAACGAGATTTAATTAAATTCTATGAATTAGTGGATGCAAATATGATTAATTTTTGAATCGTTTGAAGTGAATGTGAGCTTGTTTGGATTAAAAATCAATGGAATATAAGAAATGGAGTTGTAAAACAATTAAACTGGGAAAAATGGTATATAGATTGGGGGTAAGCAATTGAATTAGGTTTGAAAATGTATAAATTGCTCATGTGAATTAATTTGAATGCATTTCTTTTAGTATTAAAGTGTTATAGTTGTTTAAGTAAGGGTTATGTTATAAACTTTATATGTATATGGTGCTTATATGTTTAAATTGAGATAGTACAGGTACTGGAAGGCCGTTTGGCTGGATTTGGATGCGATAATTGCTAAATAATAAGCCGCTTGCTTTAAAAATGCTAAAAAAAAGGTACGCCTACACAAAAGAATTCAAAATAGGAGATATGAACTGCATATATTGATATGTATTGTGATTTCCGGCCTAAGGCCGATGTATATATATTTGTGCATCCTGCGATATCGCAGAAGCTCCTCCGTACAATTCCAGATAGTTAATAAGGTATGAATTTCAAATATCGCTGTTTATTGAGTAATTTAATAATTAAATTAAATTTATTTGAAGTTGGATAAAATAGTAAATCTGGCATTCTAAGCTAATTAAAAATATTTTGAAAGCTCGTAAAATTCGTAATGATAATATTAAAGATAATAGAAGCTTCAGAATGTAAGTTCAAACTGTTTTATTCAGTTTTGAAATTATATCGTTTGAATCGATATTTAAAAATAGCCTTCCGAGGCACAGTCTCGGAATTTGACGAAACCAGTTCCATTGGATCCGTAATATTGTATTATTATTGGATTTCAAGTTTCGTATTTTTCGGAGTTGTTATGTGAGCACACGATGAGTAAACGCGTTGAAAATTAAATCGAATTCAATTTAAAATTTAATTTTTAAATTTGTCAACATCAGCACGTTGTCTCCTAGAATCATGCCGAAGATCACGGAACGAATCGTGCAAAGCATGCCTCGTTTGATTTTAATATCCTGTTCTCCTTTTCTTCCTCTTTAAGCCTTCAGTTCAAACTGAAACGAAATTCATTCGTTTAAAGAAAGAAATGCCGCTCTTCTTTTCTTTCTGTTCCAAACCAAAGTCGAGCCTTATATTCCCTTTCCCTTTTCGTTCCAGGAATTACCCTAGCTCCTCCTCTTCATTTTAAATTGTAATCGAACGAAAAAAAGAAAGAAAGTAGCAGTTCGAATTCCCTCAACAAAAGAAAAATCGCGCCTCCCTGTATATCTCGAGCTCGACTCGAAGTCGCGAAGGAGGAAGCTCCCGCGACGAGGTGGCTTTGTACGGCGACGTGGGTTCGTGGATCTCGTGCTCGAGTGGAGAAGGTCAACTTCGAATCTCGCGATGGCATCACGTTGTCGACTGGGTCCTCGCGATGGCAAGGAGCACGATCAATTAGAGAAGGATGAAGGTGAGGACGGATTCATGGGTTCGCGTGAGGCGTTGGAAGCCTGGAAGCTTTCTGGCGACGTCACGATGGTTTCGACTGTCGCAGTTTCTCTGGAGGATGGCTCGTACTCGGGCTTGTCTATGCCGTGACTTTGGGTTGGTGTTCGAGGAGGGTTTCGTCCAGTAAGGTGATTTCTTTTTCCAATTTAAATTTAAGAATATAGGAGTTTGCAGAGGAGATATATAAATATATATATATATATATATTAGAAAAGAAATTTTTACAGTAAGATGTTAAGCAGTTTTGTTTTTGAATTTAATCTGATATATATATATGCTAGAAAGAATAAACATATACATATGCCTTTTTAAAATTTACAAGCTACTTTAAAATGGACTTAGGTGATTAAATTGTTGATAAACCTCTTTAATTATTTTGGTTACTAGAATAATCTAGTAAAAGAAAAATTTGTTTAAATTAAACTTTGGTTTATTTAATTTATTAAATTTATTAAAATGGCAAGTGATTATTTGATTTTTCGAATATTAATAAACCGTATAAATTATTTATTCAAGGTCTAAAATTATGAAGGGAACAGGCCGGAGTGGAAATAGAGTTCAAAACAAAAGTAAAGGTGAGTTAATCTCACTCAGTTTAATTTTAAATTTAATTGGTTAAATTTAAATAGGGATGAATGATTGAATTGATTGATTTGATTGATATGGTATATAGTAGTATATAGCAATATATACATATTGGCATATGTATATATTTGAGTTGTTGATATTCCCGCATTTATATAGCGGATGATATTTTATGAAACCCATATACCGCGATATTCCACTTTGAAGTGAAATTGGTATTGTGCTAACGTCTGTGGATGCAGGGAAATAGGTTGGAGGGATCCAACTGGATTCCTCAAAATATTTAATTTTGTTAAATATTCGGTGATATGATTTTTGATATCCTGTGATGAATTATATGGATAATTGGATGTTATGGTTTGGTTGGACCGATTTGGATGTGCTGAATTATCAAAATCTCTAGAATGGAATTTTTGAAAAGAAATAAAAGAGTAAATTCTTAAGTAAAATAATTATAAAGAGTTTGGAATAAATTTGAGAATAAATCTGATTAAGAATAAAAGTGATTTCCAAAATTCTAATAAATATGGAAAAGAGGAATTTTGAATAAACAGAGAAATATTGAATTTAAAGAAAACTTAATGTGATATTATTTAAAAGAATAAATAATTTATTTTAATTCAATGTTTAAATGTAATTAAAAAGTAAGAAGGAATTTGGGAAATCTGAAACTTGTGTTCAGTTTAAAGATTTTAAATCATAATGAGAAATAAAATCTGGAAGTTAATGAATTTGGAAATAAATGGATTAAGTAAGGAAATTTATTTCAAAGTAAAATAAATTGGGAAATCAATTATAAATTTGATTTAAATACTTTGGGATTTGGAATTTAAAAGAGAAGTGAGATTTTGAAATCTATAAACTGGGTTTATAAAGTAAAATAAAATATCAGGGGATATTTGAGAATATAAATTCAAGGTGGGAATTTATAAAAGAATATGAATTGGTTTAAAAATAAATGTTGATTTATTTTTAAAAGATGGGAGTGAGAAGGGTATTTCTCTGGATAGCCAAGTACGTTTTCAAAGCAATTTTAAATATAAGTTAAAAGTTCTAATTTTTTTTAAAAAGCATGTTTTAGAAAATTGATTATTTCTAAATGTTAATTTCCTAAGTAAGTATTTTCAAAAATCTATTATTGTAGTAATTATATAAAAGTAATTTGGTATTATGTTTTAAAGAGGAAGTTAGTTTATATTTATAAAGTGGTTTTATTTTAAATATTCTTAAAATATATATTTTGATAAAGTATTAAAGTAGTTTTAAAATTTCAATGTTATAAAGTATATTTAAATAAAGTGTTTTTAAATTATTTTAAAATTAAAAGTATTTTGTACTTGGTGATTCAGTGGAAATAATTATTTGGAAATGTATTCCGTAAGCGGGAACTGTTTTGAAATTGTTTTCAAATGAGCTTTGAAAATTTGGAAATATATCTTGGAAAGATATTTGGGCAAATAAATAATGTGGGAAATTATTTATTGTGTGATGGTTGCTTGTGGATGTAAATTGATAGTTAAATAACCGACTATCAATATTGGCCAAATGCTCGTTTCGAAGAGACCGGGATCGAGTTTCCGTATACCGGGATTCTAGGTCTGGAGACTCGAATACCACTTCGATCCGGTTTGTACGTTTCGTGTAACGTGTTCAGAGTCGAAGATGGAGCAGTGAAGTGCAAGGGCTAGTCGCTACTAATCCTGAGGATATTTCCAAAATGGATGTAGTAGGAATAGTGCCTTCGGTTCCGTTCGAACCCGGGACGGACTTGTATGGACGAATGCTTTCGTGACATCGTCAGGTGGATGATGGGCATTCTAAGGGATATGTGCTATAAAGGTATCGTTTAGCCTCAAGCTTCATCAACCGGGAATGACTGAAAATCAGGGGTTATGCAGTAAGGCTTCGTGGGTAGCCCCCACTTGAGAGTAAAGTCATCCCTGTCAAGATGTCCCTTTATTTCAGCTTAGTGTTGCGGTTGCTGATCCCAACCGTGGGGTGATTTTATTTGGAATTATCCAGTAAGGGATGATTCCGGCCTTGTGTTGCAGGGGAGCGGGCGTACTCCTCGGTACTGTGATCTAGGCCACGTACTGTGACAGGTGTTACCCCAGTGCCTAGTCATTCGTTGGAAATCCATTCTCCCTACGTGCCTTGTACGGTATTGGTTTGTATACCTAGTATGCTGGAATTTAATCATGTAACAATTTCAGCTATTTTAATAAGTATTTGTGAATAGACACTATTATAATATCAGAGGATTTTTATAAAAAGTGTTTTAGCTATCGTAAGGTAAAAACCCGACATGTTTATTTGTGGCGTGGTCTTACGAGATGCTTTTATTTTCAAAAGGATTTTTGAAACTTTAATAATCAATTGAGTGTGATTTTCTCACGCTGGTATTCCAGACTGACTCGGGTATTGTTTTATATGATGCTCGGGTCAGACCGAGATAAACAGGTTCAGGATATGATGCTGTGGAGCTCAGGAGACGAGCTGGATGACAATACGTACTCTCGTACTTGCTATTATTTTTCCGCTGTGTTCAGTTGTATGTTATGGATGTTGATGTACTCTGATGATGTATTCTGATGATGAATTGTATAAACAGATGTAGTTTTGATTTGTGTAAAGATCTGTTGATATATATATTATATTTTATTCCGCTGCGATGGTTAGATTCTGATGTTGTTTTCTATTTTTCTTCTTCTACCTCTTCTTCTTAACTAAAATGGTTCGATTTTCCGGGTCTGGAAAGTCGGGTCGTTACAGTGGTATCAGAGCCAGGTTGCACATTTTTAAAGCAAGCGGCTTATTATTGTTTATTAAAATTGATTTATTAAATGAGTAAACAATAATTTTCAAGTTTAAGTTATTTAAACTAGATCAAGATGCATTTATAATCCAGTTTTGTGAATATTCCAGTTCGAATATAATGTTGTGCATATGTATATAGTGCTCTGTGTATTGGTTGTTCTGCTATATATTACAGGGAGTGATATTCACTCAAATCTGCTCTAATACCAACTGTAACGACCCGGAATTTCTGATCTCGAAAATTCCAGATAGTTATGAAAAAGAAGAAAAAGATAGAAGAGAAGAAACAGAAAACACAACACAGATCCTCACATTCGCAGCGGATAAAGTATAATATCCAATAATAGCAGTTTACAAAAGAAATATCATATCAATAAGTTTCCAATTTAATACATCAGAGTTACACATACATACACAGGACATATACAAATCACATGGCTAGAAATAAAGTCCCAGCGGAAACACTCCATACGTCCTGCCCTCCAGCTAACCACCTGAGCTTCAGAACGTCCTCACCTGAAAATCTGTAATACTCGGTCTGACCCGAGCATTACATCAAGTAACACCCGGGTCAGGCTGGAAAAATAGGTTTATATTAAACAATTTATTTTGAAAATAGTCCAGAGTCAAACTGTTTAATACCTCATCTCCATTTCCATAAATTCAATTTAAATTTCCACTTACATTTAAATTGACTCAATCCCAATTTGAATAACTTCAATTTTATTACAAATTAATCCAATTCAAATTTCTCATTTGAATTTTATACTTATCCATCATAAATCACAATTCCCATTAGTTCAAATCAAATTCAGTTTGAACTCATTCAATTTAAATCTCAATTTCAAACCATCTCTAATTATATAAATTCGAATTAAATTTTCAAATGTTGATTTAACCCCTTAGATCAAATCAACTTATATTTTTAAACCATTAACTCCGAGTTCAATTCTCAAAATTCCATTTCATATTATCCTTACTTAACTTATTTCGAAGTCCAAATAAGAGTTCAAAACAATTTTATCATAAAAAGTTCATTTATTACCAAATTTTATCTTCCAGTTTTGAAATTGGTTCTTAAACAATTTTAATTTTTAAATTCAATTATTAACATTTCAGTTCAAAATGATCTCATATCCTTAATTCAAATTAAATTTAATTTCCATTTAATTCTAATATTGGAGATATTACCACGCTTCATTTCTCATTCATTTAACAAATCCAATTCACAATACGAAGATTATTAATAATAATAGGATGATATTATCCAATTATTCTAAATCATCCATCCATTTTCAATTTCCAAGTCTCAAACCCATTTGAGATCACTCATAACTTCCCAGTTAAACCAATCATTTAACTTTCCCAAGTTAAATCTCAAACTGAAATTTAGAATAGCGAAAGTCGCGTGTGCCGCTGAGAGCCAACAGTCTACGTTTGATTTTATATCGGTAGACTGCGACACTATGGTAACATAGCGAAAGTCGCGTGTGCCGCTGAGAGCCAACAGTCTACGTTTGATTTTATATCGGTAGACTGCGACACTATGGTAACATAGCGAAAGTCGCGTGTGCCGCTGAGAGCCAACAGTCTATGTTTGATTATACATCGGTAGACTGCGACCTATGTGGAGTGGAGAAGTTTCATTTGACAGCGTAATCGTGTGTGCCGCTGAGAGCCAACAGTTACATGGACTTTTGCTGTGACGGCAACGTAACCCTGGATGTAACTACGATCTGTTGTGGGTTCTATGGTGTAATCAGTTACATGGACTTTTGCTGCGATGGCAACGTAACTCAGGATGTAACTGTAACCATGGATGGGTGTGATGATTTCCAGAGCATTCTCACTAAAGCTATTTCCTCTATTTCAAAAACTGTTTCCTATATTTTCAATAAAATTATTTTTCAAAATATTTCCACTGGGTGTTGGAAACGAGTTTACCAAGTACTTATAGATTTTCAGTTCTACGCCTGATCAACGTATGACCGAATTTCTGTGAGAACGAGGATGGACTTGTTGAAACATCGAGTTATTAAAGTATTTTTATAAAAACGACTTTAGAATAATATTATATAGATATTAAAAAAAATGTTTTAAAATGATCAAGAATATGTATTTGATTTTAAGCATTTTAATAATTCTGGCTTCGTTCTTTTCGAGGACGAAAAGTTCTAAAGGGGAAGGAATGTGATGACCCAGATTTTTAATGATTGTTAATTAGTAATTAATGGAATTAAATCATTGAAATATTGATATTGATTAGTCAAACAAATAAATTTCTAACGATTTAAAAATATCTGAATCAATATATTAATTTAAAAGTATATAAATTTGGAACTAGTACAATATTAGGATATACACATAAATTGATTTGATGATTACAATAAATATATTGTTTTAAATACTTTAGATAAATGTTTTAATTTGTTTTAAAACCTATTCTAACTCTAGTTTGGATTTATACTTATTAATAAAAGAATTTCTTTCTTTTCTTTTTAAATGTATAGCTTAAAAATATATATATATAAGTTTTAATTCAACTTGTCAAATGATAGTTTTGTGTATATTATAAATAAGTAATTTGCATAAAAGAGATAATTTCTTTTGTTTAACTATTTTAAATTTGATAAACAGACTTTTATAATATTAATAAAATATAATTTCTTTTGTGGATCGTTTCAAGTTGTTAAATGTGTAATTTATTTTAAATAATATTAATAAATAAAAATAACAAGTTAAAAATAAAAATAAAACAAGCAAAAATACAACAATACAAGTACAAAAATACAAGAGATAAACATTATAGTTTTGTAGAATAACAATAAAACAAACACATTAAATAAGCAAACAACCGATTAGAATAACAATAAAACAAATAACAAAGTAAATAATCAAACAACATTCCATTTACATTTCATTATCAAACAAGAGATTTTCTTAGACAAGAGAACAAGAGAGAATAACATTTGTTAACATTTCAACTATATTTTAAAATATAAAACAGGAAAATAAAATACATAAGAATGGTGCCAGCCTAAAAATGATCTGCATAGCCGAGCAAAGCTTGTTAGAAAAGCTTGCATAGATATGCAAATAAATATAATTCGAACATGGATGGGCAGGCAGACTTAAAGGCAACAAACATCAAGCCACTTTAAAATAATCTGCATAGTCAAAAAAAAAGAAAATTATAATAACTTGTTAGCAAACTTACATAGGGTAAGTATGAAAACTGATGGTTCGAATATACATGCAAACTTAAGAGCAACAATAAGAATCAAAGCAAAGTAAAATTTATAATATACTTATAACTTGTGGAAGAAGCCTCTGGCAAGGGATGATAAGATAAGTATAAAATAGACACAAGGTACAATAGCATTAAATGTTCATTTATTAGCAGCCTACAAAGTCATTTCGAGTTGTATACAAATTTCTTTCAGCCTCCATCTTTTTATAAAAATCTCTGACCATAGAAAATATACCATGTGTAACCTGTTGTATACATAAGCCTGTAAGCAACCTTCCCTTATCATTTCCATTCCAATTCGAGCCAAGTAAACCTGAGCTAAGACTTCATTTAAAATCTAAACAAAGATTATACAACCAGCAACTACAACTAAAACAAAAGCAAGGGATTTGGCAACTCAGTTCCAGAGCAAAAGACCTCAAGTTTACAGTTTTCAAGTTCAAATCTGTTTTCAAGTTTTCAAAAGCTCTGTCTTCATTTTAAGGTGAGTAACATTTTACTTAAACTTATAACCTAAGCTAATATGATATGTTTCCATCAGAGATGTTATGTATTTGTATATTTATAACTGTGCAAAATCTATGTGTGTTTGTTTCTTCTGTTACCTGTATCTGTGTTCATGGGTTGGTAAATACAGAAACTCACCTCCATCTCATGATCCAACACTTAATTGTCTTTAAGTTGTGAATAAAAACTGTTGGACAATTGTAGTTTAAGTATTTAAATATGTTAAGATTAAACAAAACTGCAATTTCCTCTGGTAATTGAAGGAAAACAGTATAACTTTTAAATGTGTTAAAAACAAACTTTCTTATTTTAAGAAATCAGGTATATAAATTGAAACTACATACCAATTCATGATTTTTAGAACAAGAACTACAATTTTTAAACAAGGGTGTGAAGAGCAGTTCTTATTTCACTGATTTGAACGTTTTGAGTTGCCATGGTTGATGCGGTTGACCGGAGATGTCTGGTGTTGGTCGAGAGGAAGAGGGATGACCAGGGATTCAAGAAATAATAGTGGAATGGTCGGAAGTTCGTCGTGGTGGCGGCGAGGAGTGTTTAAAGTCTGGTGACCTAAATTGAGTGGCTCGAGATTTTTGTCTCGTTTGAAGCCATGGAGTGATCGAGTGTGACGAGCTTTGGGTGTCGTGTACAGGGAAGGTAGGCGAGGCTTTTTCCGAAGTTCGGTGATCTCTGGTGATAGGAGGTAGGAGCAGCGGCGAAGTTTACAGGAGGTGATGTTTTCTAGTTTTGGGTTCCAGGTGAAATCGAACTCGATTTCGTTCGTATGTCTGAGAGGATGATCGGAGGCCGGAGAGGTGATGTCGAGATGATCGTCGATTTGTGGGAATGGTCATGGATGACCGGACGTGGAGGTTGGAGGCGTGCACGTGCACAGTCGAGATGTTGTGGGTGGCTGTGTTTTCGTTGCCATTGACAGGGAAAAGGACTCGAGAATATCTCGAGTAACTCGTTGTTTGGTTCGGGAAATTTGCATTTTGTCTCGAAGCAAATATAAGTTGACACGGGTAGATTGGTTTTCTCAAAAATTAACAGTGCCAGGCTTAACTCGAGCATGTACTCGAGTAACTTTTCGTTCTGGCCGGGAAATTTCATGATTTTCTCGAAGTAAGTATGGGGGAAACTCAGAAAATTTTGTTTACAATTTAAACAGCGCCAGTTTTAACATTTTAAGTTATACAGTTTAAATTTGTAATTAATGTTAAAACTGAGTATAGTTTAAGTGTTTAAATCCCGATTTTTGAAATAAAAGAAAAGTTTAAATTTTAAATACTTTTAATAAATTTAAATATTTGAAATTAAGGTGGTTTGGTTTAAAAGCACTTATAACTAAGATTGTTTTATAATTGTAATTTATAGATTTTTAAAGGTTTGTTTTATAAAAAGATTAAAAATTTAATTAGAGTTCGTGTAAAACTTGACTTTTAAATAAGAGTTCGGGAAAAAAAATGTTTTAAACATTTAGAAGTGAAATTTAATCGGAAAAGAAACGAGTTACCATAAGAAATTGAGATGAAGTTTAAACTCGTTAACTATCTAAAGAATTAGAATGATAGTGGAAATTTGTAATGATTTAATGGGAAATGGAAGTTAAATAGATGAATGAAGGTTAAAGATGAATTAAGTAATTAATTTGTAATTACAAGTTTAAAATGTATCAATTAAAGTTTAACTAATGGATTAAGTAACTTAGCCTTTAACTGAGTAGTAGTTATTGAATATTTATTTTAATAAGTGATGGACTTGAGAACTCGTAGGAAGGTGCGAGTTACCCTGCTTTGCAAATAAGTTTTATTACTTAGTATTTCGAGTTATATGGGTTTACTCACGCTGGTTTCCAGCCTGACCCGGGTGTTACTTTGATGTAATACTCGGGTCAGACCGAGTATTACAGATTTTCAGGTGAGGACGTTCTGGAGCTCAGGAGACGGGCTGGATGGCAGGAATGTATGGAGTGTATTCCACTATGATATATTGTAGTTGTCTGAGACATGTTGTTTTGTATATGTCCAGTATCTGTGAATATATGTTGCAACTCAGATGTATTTAAAATGTATTTGACTGATACAGTTTCTTTGTATAAAGAATATTATTTGATATTATATTTTATCCGCTGCGAATGTGAGATTCTGTGTTTTTTTTCTGTTTCTTCTTCTATCTCTTTCTTCTTTTTCATAACTATCTGGAATTTTCGGGATCGAAAATCCCGGGTCGTTACAGTTGGTATCAGAGCATAGTCGCTATTAATCCTGAGGATATTTCCAAAATGGATGTAGTAGGAATAGTGCCTTCGGTTCCGTTCGGACCCGGGACGGACTTGTATGGACGAATGCTTGCGAAACATCGTCAGCGGACGATGGGCATTCTAAGGGAATACTTACTTTGGAAATTAACCTTTAGAAATAATCAATTTCCTAAAACATGCATTTTTAAACAAATTAGAACTTTTAACTTATATTAAAAATTGCTTTGAAAACGTACTTGGCTATCCAGAGAAATACACTTCTCTTCACATCCTTTTAAAAATAAATCAATACTTATTTTTAAACCAATTCATATTCCTTTTATAAATTCCCACCTTGAATTTATATTTCAAATATCCTCTGATATTCCATTTCACTTTATAAACCCAGTTTATATCTCCAAAATCTCATTTCTCTTAAATTTCAAATCCCAAAATATTTAAATCAATTAACAATTGATTCTCCAATTTAATTTACTTTGAAATAAATTTCCTTACTTAATCCATTTATTTCCAAGTTCATTAACTTCCAGATTTTATTTCTCATTATGATTTAAAATCTTTAAACTGAAACACAAGTTTCAGATTTCCCAAGTTCCTTCTTTCTTTTTAATTACATTTAAACATTGAATTAAAATAAATTATTTATTCCTTTAAATAATATCACATAAGTTTTCTTAAATTTCAATATTTCTCTGTTTATTCAAAATTCCTCTTTTCCATATTTATTAAAATTTTGGAAATCACTTTTATTCTTAATCAGATTTATTCTCAAATTTATTCCAAACTCTTTATAATTATTTTACTTAAGAATTTACTCTTTTATTTCTTTTCAAAAATTCCATTCTAGAGATTTTGATAATTCAGCACATCCAAATCAGTCCAACCAAACCATAACATCCAATTATCCATATAATTCATCACAGGATATCAAAAATCATATCACAGAATATTTAACAAAATTAAATATTTTTGAGGAATCCAGTTGGATCCCTCCAACCTGTTTCCCTGCATCCACAGATGTTAGCACAATACCAATTCCACTTCGAGGTGGAATATCGCAGTATATGGGTTTTATAAAATATCATCCGCTATTATGCGGCGCATAGGGTCTCATCCGCTATATAATGCGGGAATATCAACAACTCCAATATATACATATGCCAATATATATATTGGTATATACTACTATATACCATATCAATCAATTCAATCATCCATCAATATTTAAATTTAACCAATTAAATTTAAATTATAATTTAACTGAGTGAGATTAACTCACCTTTGATTTTAAATTTGCCATCCAATCCAAACCGCCTTGAATTTCCAAGATTTCAGACCTTGATTTATCGTTCGGTGGATTGGAATGAGGTGAGTTCGATTTGAAACTGAAAGGAAGAGGAATACGCGTGGATAAAATTCAAAGAAGATGGAGATTTTGATTTCGTTCGAATGAACTGAAGAAGTGGAAGGAGAACGAGATTTTATTTGAAAAGATATTTGCTTTCGGCCATTCTTTGAAATGAAAGGGGTAAGCTTTGCTGAACCATCAGTACCACTGCTGGAATTTATAATTAGTTTAATTCATTTTAAATTAATTAAAAAATGAGGTGATTATTAATCTTTGTTTACATATGATGGATGATATTGATTTCCATGATGCTACTACTAAGCTCTGATACCATATTCAATTTTATTTATTTATTTCTTTTATTATATTATTTATTTTTTTATTTTTTATATTTTTTTCTTTTATTTTATTTTTTATTATTCTTTTATTTATTATTTTAAATTATATTATTTTTATATTATTTTTTTTATTTATTTATATATTTTTTTTATCCTTTTTTTTGTTTTTTTTATATTTTATTTCATTATTTTTTATTTTTTAATTATATTTTTATTTTTATTATTTTTATATCTTTTATATTATTTACATTTATATAATATATATTATTTTTTTTATTTTATTTTTATTTCTTTTTATATCATTTTTCTATTATTTTATCATATTTTCTATTATATTTATATTTTATCTTTTTATTTTTCATTTTATTATCATTTTATTTTTTATTATTTTATATTTTTATAACTTTATTTTATTATTTAATTTTTTTATTTTTTATTTTTTATATATTTATATTATTTTATTTTTATTATTATTTTTATTTTTTATTATATTATATATTTTATTTTTATTTTTTATATTTTTTTATATTATTTTTTTTATTTTATTTACATATTTTTTATTTTCTTTTTATTTTTTTATTATTTTTTTCATTTTTTCTTTATTTTTATTTTTTATAATATTTTTTATTAATTTTTTTTATCTAGTATAAGAAAGTAATAAAAAAATAAAAATATATAAGAAAAATAAAAATAAAAAAATAAAAAAGTATATATATAAAAAAATAAAATATAAATATATAATATAATGAATAAAAAAAATAATAAATAAATAAAATGTAATAAAAAAATAATATAATATAAAAAAAAATGAAAAAATAGTAAAAAATAATAATTAAAAAAAAAATAATAAAAAATAAATATAATTGAAATATAATATAAAAAATAAAAAAAAATAGATAGATATAAAAAAAAAATTATAAGAATAAAAAATAATAAAAAAAAAATATTAAAAAAAAATATATAAAATAAAATATAAAAATAATAAAAAAAATTAAAAAAAAAATATAAATATAAAATAAAATATAAATAAATAATATATATAATTAAAAAAAAATAAAAGAAGAAAAAATTAAAAAAATATATAAAAAAAATATAAATATAAAAAAAATAAGAAAATAAATAAAATAATAATAAAAAAATAATAATAAAAATATATAAAATATAAAATAAAAAAATAAATTATAATTAATAAAACAAAAAAAATAAAGAATAAATAATAATAAAAAAAAGAAAAAAAAGAAAAAAATAATATAATATAAAAAAATTAAATAATAATAAAAAAAAAAGACTGACCCGAGCATTACATCAAAGTAATACCCAGGTCAGGCTGAAAACCAGCGTGAGTAAACCCATCTAACATAAATTTCAAAGGCATACAACTTATATAAAACCCGGGTAACTTGTATCAATTACAACTTCACAAATTGTTATTGACCTTATTTATTTCACTCACTAGTTTCTAAGTACCAAACTTAGATTAAATGGTCTAATTTGCCTAAATCATTCCATTTCAGCTTATTCTATTCAACTAGAAATTTAATAAGATGCTCAAAATTAGATAAATTTTCTTTGATCATTTTTAAATTACTGTAACGACCCGGAAATTTCGAACCCGAAAATTCCAGATAGTTAGGAAAGAAGAAAGAGATAGAAGAAGAAGAAACAGAAACATAAAAACAGATTCTCACATTCGCAGCGGATAAAATATAATATCAAATAGAAACAGTTTACAAAAGAATACCATATCAGTCAATTTTCATTTTAATACATCAGAGTTATACATATACACAATCACTGGATATATACAACTCAACATATCCCAGATAAACAAAATATATCACAGCGGAAACACTCCATACGTTCCTGCCATCCAGCTCGTCTCCTGAGCTCCAGAACGTCCTTACCTGAAAATCTGTAATACTCGGTCTGACCCCTAATTGCTTGTTACTTAATTATTTTTTCCCTTCTTTCGATTAACCTTGATTATCAAATATTAATTAAGGAATTAGTTATACTTAATCAATTTCACAAATTGATTTACCTTAATTTAATTACTCAAATTAATTAAGTAATTTCACTTTCTATAAATAAAACTTGATTTAAATTAAGATAAAACATTTATTTCATTTAACTCTTAACTTCCATTTAAAATAAATAGATTTAAAAACTTGAATATGATTTATTAAATCATCATTCTTGGATTGTTAGAGTTAAATACTTCTTTTACTTAAACCACACTTATTTTCAACAAATTACTCCTTCCCATTTGAAACATTATGAAACAACATTTACAAGATTTTGTTAAAGTAAAAATATCAACCAAAACTATTGTTAAAACAAAACTTAAAACCTTGTTTAGATTTGCTTTTACTTTAAAATTTGAAATCATTTGTAAACTCAACTTGTATTTTAAAACTAAAACACTTCTTTTGTAAACTAGTTAAAACTTGTTTTAAAATTCTAGTTGGGCTTCTAATTTGAAATTCATTTTAGTTTTAAAACTGGAAACAGTTTCCCATACCAAAACAACCAAAAACTCAAGCTATCTACAGAACACACTCACGTGCTTCTTCCCCGAGCCTCACTCGAAAATCCTTCGAGTAAACACCGCAAATCACTACCCAACTCAACGAACCAACCCAGGCCAGAAACTCGTGTGCACGTGCACCACTTCACGGTGATGCTCCGACCACCTAGACTGCTTCCGATAGGTCGATGAAGACCTATACAGTTAATTCCGACCCCCAGGCATCCAACACAAAACCCAAATCAAATTCGAGCACTTCAATGCCAAGCTGGACCCACGACCCCACCAGAAAACGCCTCGCATCACCTTTCCCCGACCACCAGAATTCCTCCAACTCCGGTCACGACCTCGTCTACGACCTAGCTACCCTCGCCCAAAACCCGAGAGCACTCGATCAACCCAATTGGTCGCGGTGATCGTCTCTTTAAACCCAGTGAAAACTAGGGTTCTAAACTAGAATTCATCACCGCTCTCTTCACCATGATTTCCATCTCCATCTAAGATTTTTCTCAGCATCTACTAACACTCCTTTACTACCAGGAAGAAACCCGAGCCTCCACAATACAGAGATCACCAGAATTTGCTTAAAATTCATTTTTAGATCAATATCCAACTGCAACTTCAACTCATTCCTAAAAATCCTAATTCTTGATTTAAAAATCAAGTTTTAGTTAATGCTTTTAATTTATGAAACTGAATTACAAAATTAGCATGTTTGGATTTTGGCAAAAATCATCATGCACTGTATTCCTTATGTTTCCAGTGACAACATCTAATATTTTAACTTCTTGAAACTTTAAATATTAACTGGAGACATTCAACAACTTCATTTTTATAAATTTCATTTCCATCAGATACTTATTTAAATGATGAGTATCAAAATAAAGGGTTGTGCCTGGGAAAATAAAAAAAAACAGAACAGGCAAATAGAAGAAACAGCATGTACACATATATTACTTATAATAACATGAAATGCTTATTTAACTCAACTTAAAAGACATGCAACCATATTTAGATTTTAAGTTTATAAAAGGTTACTCACATTTTTGGTTTAACTGAAAGCCCTGGCCATGTCTGCTACCTGCCTTTAAATCTTGATTTTTAATTTAAATTGTTAATGCATTGTGAAAATCATTTTCATTTTTCAATCTTGGCCTATAACTTATTTCATGGGAAGATGTGAAATTTTAGAAAGTTGTTTTGAGACTGTAAAAAAAATCAGAGCATATGTATATAGGCCTTCACAGGCTTGCACAAGTATATACATATAAACCTTTCTATCTTTAAGCAAGATATACTACACAAACCATTATCACTTCACAGATCTATTTCTTGCATCAGGCAACTAAGGACTTTTAGCTAAAAAAATGATAAGTCTACTCACCTGATTTTGGAAAGGCAGAGGATTTTTAAAACTGGGTTGTCAAAGCTGGAACTTGAAAAGCTTTGAAACTTAAAACTGAAGGCTTTTAAAACTTGAAACTTGAAACTGGAAGGAACTTCAGAGATGTATTTTGAGAAGATCACAGGCTGAGTTCTCCTTGATTAAAATGAATTATAGGTTTGGCTTGTTTTCTCTTGTTTTGAAAATGGTTACAGGATTTGTTTTTCTCTGGTTTACATTGCTTGAATGAACGAAAATGAAAAAGGAACTTGATATAAAGAATACAAGTGTGCAGAGGCTAGAAAATGCTAGTACAAGATTTTTATGTTTTGATCAGAGATTTTTTTCTCTCTTTAGCTTATCAGGCAAGCTTGGTTTGGGGCTGAGGTGATTTTTAACATTTCGAATTGATTTAAGTGTGCTAGCATTAAATGTTTTAAGTACTTTATGTCCTATTTAGCTCATATTATATTTCATGTTTCATAGATATCCTTGCCTGCAAAGCTTCATGGCTATAGTAAATATGTTTATTTAATTTTGTTTTAGACTTATTTCTTTTTGCATATACATCTACATGTTTATAAAACCATTCATTTGCAGGTACCATCTTGTATATCTTATTTTAACTTGTTACTTGCATATACTTATGATTATAGTATGTATATTTTTGACTTGGCTTTTCGCTTAGTTCTTTGCATACATATGGTTCAAACACATTTATTTCTTGCTTGCAAACTACGAGTATACCATATAACTCTAGACTTACTTAGGCTTTGATAAAGTTGTTATATTTTTTTTATTATATTAGCTTGTATTCACTCCTATTTTATCACTCAATATATTTAACTAATGTATCTTCTATGTTTAAACTTAATTTACCAACACTTATTTTATATTTATTCATTTTAAACGATAAGTTTACTTTTTATTTAAATTAGATCAAATATTTATTAAAATGATAGGGCCAAAATTCAGGGTCGTCACATTCCTCCCCCCTTAGAATCTTTTCGTCCTCGAAAAGGAACGAAACCAGATTTATTAAAAGGTTTAAAATCAGATAAATTTCCTTTGATCCCTTTTAAATTACTTTTAAAAAAATCTTATAATATTTCTGAAATAGTTTTTATAAAAATACTTTTATAACTCGATGTTTTGACAAGTCCATCCTTGTTTTCACAGAAATTCGGTCATACGTTGATCAGGCGTAGGACTGAAAATCTATAAGTACTCGGTAAACTCATTTTCAACACCCAGTGAAAATACCTTGGAGAATAATTTTATTGAAAATATAGGAAACAGTTTTGAAAATAGAGAAAATATCTTTGGTGAAATTGCTCTGGAAATCATCACACCCATCCATGGTCACAGTCACATCCTGGGTTACGTTGCCATCGCAGCAAAAGTCCATGTAACTGATTACACCATAGAACCCACAACAGATCGCAGTTACATCTAGGGTTACGTTGCCGTCGCAGCAAAAGTCCATGTAACTGTTGGCTCTTAGCGGCACACACGATTTCGCTGTCAAAATGAAACTTCTCCACTCCCACATAGGTCGCAGTCTACCGATGTAAAATCAAACATAGACTGTTGGCTCTCAGCGGCACACACGACTTTCGCTATGTTACCATAGTGTCGCAGTCTACCGATATAAAATCAAACGTAGACTGTTGGCTCTCAGTTATACCTCGGGTTTGCTTTTACGGCCAGCCTCTCGACTGTAAGCACCTAGCAAACCAACCCCAAAAGGCCTTATACTACCCCCGGGGACATGTAGGGGTAAGAGTCTCCCGTTCGCCACCTAACGCAAAGCGAGAACCCCCTATCACGCTGTAATGTAGCAAACCCGATCCCGTTTTCTCAAGTTTAATTTTTATCTTTAAAATCAAAATTACCTAAGTAATTTCAAATTAAAGTTTAATTCCATTTAATTCCAATATTGGGATAGATATTACCCCAATCTATCATCCAATTTATTTAAAACATTCATCATCCACTACCCATTCCAGATCTCAATCCTATCTGAGACCACATATAGTTCCCTACCAAATCAACCCATTTAACTTTCCTAAGTTAAACCTCAATTTCATCTTGAAATTTCCAATTTAGGTTGTTTATTCCAAACTTATTTAACTCCCCTTAAGTTAAATTCAATTTAATCTCGCCAAACTTACTCAAATTTGAATTCCCACTTCAAATTTTAAACTCCACATTAATAAATCTTATAAGTTCAAAAACTTATCACCTTGGGTTTCCCCATTACATTCCAAATTTAAAACTCAACATTTAGAGTTTATTTCAACCCATCTTTGATATTATGTATATCCTCATTCATACATATTTATTTCCTTTACACATCAAGATATACCTTAAATTTTTAAACCACCTTTGGTTTTTATTCAAAACAAATTTCCTTAAAACAATTTCAAGTTTTCTGGATTAATTACTAAATTAATTAAAACTTATAATAATTAAAAATTAAAGGTTAATTAATTAATAACTAAAGAATAATTAATTATTGTGATAAATTAATTAATTAAGGATTAATTAATTAATTAAGGATAACCAATTAATTATTAAAGTAATTAAAGAAAAGTTAATGGAAGTAATTAAAGCTTGTTAATTAATTAATGTTGGTTAAACTGGGTTAAGTAATAAATTCATAAGTAATTAATTTAATTGGCTAAATTAAATTAATTGTAATTATGTGATTAATTAATCTGGCTTAGGGATGATGAATTGAATTGAATAGAATGTTTGGATTGATTAATATCTATGGTATGTTAATCTATGATGATCTTTGATGTGTAATACTTTGGGTATAGCTGTGATAAATATAAGTTATTTATGTGTGATTGAGTTGCTCTGTGATTACAGTGTTATGAATTGAATTAAATTGTTTAAATTAAACATTTTGACTTAAAAAGGGTGACATTTGAATTCGAAGAGACCGGGATCGGGTATCAGCAATACCCGAACCCACTTCGATTAGAAATCTAAGTTCTATATAATTGGGTGTGTGGAATTTAACAGGCTGGAATTGGAATAAATTAAGTAACTTAGCCTTTAACTGAGTAATAGTTATTGGATATTATAAGTAATGGACTTTGAGAACTCGTAGGAAGGTACGAGTTACCTTGGTTTGCAAATAAGTTTTATAACTTAGTATTTCATGTTATATGGGTTTACTCACGCTGGTTTCCAGCCTGACCCGGGTGTTACTTTAATGTAATGCTCGGGTCAGACCGAGTATTACAGATTTTCAGGTAAGGACGTTCGGGAGCTCAGGAGACGAGCTGGATGACAGGAACGTATGGAGTGTTTTCCGCTGTGATATATTTCCTGTTTATTTGGGATATGTTGATTTGTATATGTCCAGTAATTGTGTATATGTATAACTCTGATGTATTAAAATAAAATTGACAGATATAGTATTCTTTTGTAAACTGTTATTATTTATTATTATATTTTTATCCGCTGCGAATGTGAGAATCTGTGTTATGTTCCTGTTTCTTCTGCTTCTATCTCTTTCTTCTTTCCTAACTATGTGGAATTTTTAGGATCGAAAATTCCGGGTCGTTACATTTGGCCGAGGTTATCAGATTCGACCGAACTAGGGTTTTATGTTGTTTCGACTGGGCTTGATTGTCGTAGCAATTGCGACATGAAGGTGGGACCGGAGGCGTTCACTTTTGGGGAGAAGGTGGCTCGTGGTTGTGGTGTTCGATGGTAAGGACTCAGAGCAGTGGTTTGAAGTCTCGAGTATGGGCTCGAGTGGGAATTGTGGAAGTTTATCATGTGCCAGTTTTAGCTTAACTAAAATCTGAGTTTTAAATAAAAAAGAGAATGTGGATGTTACTCGGAGCAGGACTCGAGTGGAAGTCGGGTTGAACCCGAAGCATGTTTAAACAGTTTAAAAGTCTTTAAAGCAAAGTTTTGGAAATTTAAAGAAATTAGTTCAAACTTTCTTATATAAATTTCTTCTATAAATGTTTTCTTAACATTTGTTTAAGATTTATATAATTTGTTAACTTTAATTTGTTAAGTTAAAGTTTATTTTATTTTAAAATTTTTCTATTAATGATTGAATTATCATTAACATTATCTAAAACATTTATCTTTAATTAACTTACTTTAATTAAATCATTAAACTTAAAATTTTAAAATAAAATAAACTTTAACTTAACAAATTAAAGTTAACAAATTATATAAATCTTAAACAAATGTTAAGAAAACATTTATAGAAGAAATTTATATAAGAAAGTTTGAACTAATTTCTTTAAATTTCCAAAACTTTGCTTTAAAGACTTTTAAACTGTTTAAACATGCTTCGGGTTCAACCCGACTTCCACTCGAGTCCTGCTCCGAGTAACATCCACATTCTCTTTTTTTATTTAAAACTCGGATTTTAGTTAAGCTAAAACTGGCACATGATAAACTTCCACAATTCCCACTCGAGCCCATACTCGAGACTTCAAACCACTGCTCCGAGTCATTACCATCGAACACCACAACCACGAGTGTAACGACCCAGAAATTTTGATAATTAAAATTCGAATATTTAATTGATTTTAAATATTAATAAATGGAATTTGGAAGTCGAATGATTTATTTTTCGAATGTTGGATTTTATTTGATAATTAAATCGATAATTTAAATAGTGAAATTCCAGAGATAATTGAAAATCGAGTTTAAAATGATTGAAATTGATTTGGAAAATTTTATTTAATCATACTGGAGTTATAGAAATATTTTAGAACTTTCAGAACTGAATTTAAAGTTAATCTGTGAAAATTGAATATTTTAATATTTAATTATCGACTGTAAAAATAGCCAATTTTCGAACAGTCTCAGAATTGAACGAGACCAGTTCCATCGGATCCGTAATAGTTAGTTATTATCGGATTTCAATTTTCGTAGCAATCGAAGTTATCGTTTGACCGTGGCAACTCGAAACGCATCGATATCGTTTTAATTTTAAATCGTCGAGTTAAAAATAGTCATTTTTCAAACGGTCTCGGATTTCGACGAAACAAGTTTCATCGGATCCGTAATGTGATATTATTGTAAGATTTCAAATTTCGTAATTTTTGGATGTACCGTTTGTCCGGTACGAATCGAAACGCCTCGAAATCGATTTAAATCGGTTAAATTTAAATTGATCGTTTAATTTCATATCTCGCACATATGATCGAATTAGCTTCCGAAACCTGTTCCATTGTGTCCGAAATGCGGGATAAACCCTAGAAACGTCAGTTACCGCGCGTAAAACGGAGTCCGGAATACCGGAATGAATAGTGATTGAGAAATTCTCTATAAATAGCCCATTTTTCTCAAAAATTAAAAAGAAAAAAAAATTTTGAAACCCTAGTTAAACGTTCAGCCGGCCGCCACTCTCGAATTCAAAGGCCATGAATGCTCGATTCTTTCGTCCCTTTTTTCTTCAAACCCACTAACCAATTCAAGAAATTATTAACTAGAAGATCGTAGAGCTTTGTGAGACCTTCGTATCCATACGGCTGTGATGGTATGTAGGCAAGTGGATCGTTGGGAATTTGTGTTCGAAGTCGAACTGTTCGCTCGCGTCGTTCGTCGAGAAGGATGAACCGAGCTTGATGCTCCTCTGACCGATGGTAGGCGTGGTGATGGGTTACGCGATGGGGGTTGTTGATCGTCGTCTGGTGGCTTATAGGTGGTGCGGCGTGAAACCCTAGTAGGCGACGTGGTTGGGTTTGTTTCGTGAACGAAAACTGGAGAGGGAGGAAGAAGATAGGGGACGGCCACGATTCTATCAAGCAAGATCCAACGGCTCTGAAGGTTTTAGGGTTAGAAAATAAATATAAAATAAAAAAAAAATTTGATTTGTATTTAAATTGTATAAACTTTAAAATTGCATATCTTGTTCATACGTGATCAGAAATTGACGAAACAAGCGGCGTTGGCTTCGTTTTGACGAATACTACGCGATGCAACTGATTTGGAGTCGTTTGGAGCTAGTTTGAATTTCGGGTAAAATTAAACGCCGTTTAATTTTATTCGAAAATAAACGCTGGAATCAGAATTAAAATCACGGTGAGATCTTCTCACTCAAAATGAAAGTGGAATGTTCAGTTATTATTGATTGATTTGATTGCTATTGGATGTGATATTAGATATGGTAGGATATATCTATACATATAGCAATATATACATATTGGCATATGTATATATTGGATTGATGATTTCCCGCCTCGTATAGCGGATGAGACCCTATTGCGCCGTTAGTAAGCGGAATTTTATAAAAACCCATATACCGCGATAATTCCGTACTGGAGCGGAATTGGTATTGTGCTAACATCTGTGGATGCAGGGAAACAGGTTGGAGGGATCCAACTGGATTCCTCACCAGTAGTTATTTATTTACAGATATTGATGTATATTCTGTTATCATATGATGATATATGATATTTGATTGCTGTGATTGATTGTTTGATGCTGTAGCATCATCGGATCCATTTTTGAAGTTAAAAATAACGATATTATTTTTAAAAAGGATTTCAAAGTGATTTGTCGAAAGTATACGTTTTATTGAATTTTGGAATTAATTCATTTTAAATAAATAAATGTTATAATTTTCGTGTTATAAAAATTATGAGATTTGTGAAATATAAGCGAAAAGTGGTTTTTGAAATATAAGTTGATTAAACTGTAATTGGTTTAGATTGAAATTTTCGACTTATTATAAATGGATTATATTTATAGAAGATGTATAAAATTGTTATTTTATAAATTAAAATAAGGAGATTATTTAGGAGTTCTATAAATGTTAAAATGAACTTATAAACGGATTTTATAAGTAAGTAATATTGATAGATATACGATTCGTGAAGTTATAAGATGAAGGACTTTGAAACTAAATGAATTATAAGTTATCAACTTATGATTTGAATTTTTGTTATATAAATGAGTCAAATGGAATTGTTTGAATAAAGGGATTTCATAACTTGAAGTAGTTATAAAATATAAAATTGTGATTTATAAACGTTGTTTATAAATCCGAAATCACTTATTTTGATAAGTGAATTTTTGAAGTTAATTAAAGGAATTATATTCACGATTTTAGATCATGGATAATCTTTTAATAAATGGGTAGAAACATTGATTTGGGTAAACGAAGTATATTCACGATTTTGGACAGTGAATATATTATTAAATAAAATGGATATGTTTTGGAAAAGTGATATTACGAAATGAGGTAATTGTTTTAAAAGATGTTTTAAAACGTGATAAGTATCGAATACATGGATTTCAACATTCATTGTTGAAATAGACGTTTTCGAGAAGTAGAAGGAAATGGTGGACTATAACACTGTTGTTATAGTAAATGATTTCTGAAAGGAAATGTTTTATGTAGTATTGGGATTTATATATCTATCTTAATTTTCGAATCCTTATACTAGAGATTTTGAGTCGTCGTAACGATGTTTTACGTAACATTCGTTTTGACTCAAATAAATGTGTTTAAAGAGAATGATTTCCTTAAAGAATGAATATATACTTAATATTGATTTAAGTATATCGAATATTTTCAAATGTTGAAAATAAATGATTTGTGAAATACTTATTTTTAAATAAGTATGGAATTGCTTTTCCAATATGAAACGAGGGGTTTGAAACTTTATCTTTTAAAGATAATTAGAAAGGTGAATATTTGAAATTTGTTTTCAAACGGTTAAGTGTGGAAATTTTATATTTAGTAAAGATATTTTTGAAGATAAATAATTTGGAAAATTATTTGGAATCTGATGATGTTGCGCATCTTTATTGATAGTTAAATAACCGACTATCAATAATTACCTTTAGATAGGTATTTGTTATGAATTGGATGAATTTGAATGCCACACTTATTTTTAAATAAGCGCTCACTATTCGGGTTAGCCGGGAAAGGACCATGGGGTCGTATAACCCATTCCGAGTATGTGATACGTCGTTATGAATCGCATTTGAAGACCGGTGTTGAAGACCGGATATTTTTGAAAACGGAAGGATTACCATCGAGTTACTCTACATCGGCTGATCTTCGATTTAGAGTTTTTATCACCCTTAGTGACGGGAAGTCCGGACGTGATTAGAAAATTATCCGGAAATGCAAGGGCTTCGTGAGAAGTGCCTTCGGTTCTGTTCGATCCCGGAACAGACTTGTATGGATTGTGTGTCTGACGTTACACTTTGAGATATAAAGCTGATTTCTTTCAAATACATTTCTGTTGGTGGCGGAGAATTTATTCTCTTAGCTTAACACCCTTCTCTGAGACGTACGAGCTCAGAGGTTATGTAGTTGAAATTTATCAGCGATATATCCCAATTTGGTAACGTGGCATACTGAGTGTTGCTGTGAAATGATCAGTGTTTGATCATTTGCGATATGATCATTTGTTTGATCTTATATCTTTGTGATCATAGGTTGATCATTTTGTTTGACCCGAAGCAGGGCTTTTTGAGAAAGCGTAGCTTTGTGGACGAGACTTCGTCGAGCCTCACACCCCGGAAATGGTCGAAATAGGAAGGATGCAGCAAGGTTCTAGGGAGTAGCGCCCCTTAGTGTATGTCATTCCTTCTGGATAAAGGTGGTATCATGGTATGGAGCCCAGATACTTAACCTCTGTGGTTACTGCATTATTTTTACTATGTGGTTTGTTGGAAATCGGGGATCCTCGGGAAGATCGGTGACGATCGGGGGATGGCATACGCGTGTCAGTAGTTACCTATTTTTGCAGAGGTAACCCGGCCTTGTGTTGGCAGAGATCCGGTTAGGTTCTCGGGTCGTCTATTCCAGGGACGTACTCATCGTGGAAAAGGAAGTTCCTTGGCCTGACCATTTGTTGGAAATCCAAAGAAACAATACGAGCCTTGTACGGTTTTAGTTGTAGAACCTGCCATCTAATATGGCAGCTATAGCAAGCATACTATAATGGTACCTATGCTGGCTAAGATTGATATTCTACTTTCGAAATGTTTTCTACACTATGCACTAATAATAATATCAAAAATGATTTGATTTTGCGTAGTAAGCATCTTTGACTATCATAAGAAGAAACCTCCTCCAATTCTGCGTTTGCATTGTGTGTGTGGCGGGAGGTCTTATGGTAGTTTCATTTTCCAAAAGCATTTCGAATTGACTTTAAAATTATCCTGTTGTTTATTTTAAAGAATAACTGTTTTACGATCTCACACCAGTCACCATGACTGACTCGGAGTTTATTGTTCCCTTCTAAACTCTGGGTGCCCACCAATTTCCACACGGGCAGCCTAGAGTTATATTATCAGGATATTCTGGATATTCTAGAGCTTTGGAAGCAAGCTGGATGACGAGACGTAGTATTTGTATCTGATAGTACTTATTCCGCTGTGTATTCTGTATGAGGACAGGTTTACATAACTGTCCATTGTTGTTTATTGACTCTGATGATATGATGTGATGTAATGTAATAACAGATATAATTCTTTTGTTTTTAAATGATATTCATTTATCTATTATATATTGTTCCGCTGCGATATGTGAGATTCTGATATTGTTTTCTGTTTCTGTTTCTGCTCTTGTTCTGTTGTTGTTCTTCTTTCTTTTTCTTCTATCTTCTTCTTCTACCTTTTTCTTCTTTCTTAAAACCATAACTTTTCGGGTTTCCGGCATTCGATGGCTCAGCAGTCGATAAAGTGAGTATCGATGTTGAATTTTCGAAAGTCGAAAATTTTCGGGTTGTTACATTTGGTATCAGAGCATATGGTTAAGCGACAACCCTGCTCTGTTGGGTGTTACTCATTAGAGATAGAGTCAGTAGTACTCTAGAATGAGTTGAGTGTAATAATAGATACGAGTGCGTATTTGTTAGTGAATATAAAATTGTTTTATATTGTGATGATTGGTTTGTTGAGTGGTATATGGATTCTGGTCGGTATTGTCCGTACAACTCTATCGATAGGGATCTCTAAACACTTATATAGAACAATTCGGCACAGTATTGTTTTAAATAGGGTAAATGAGATAATTTTGCCCAAAACTATTTTTGTATAGGAAAGAAATGTTTTTCTATAAAGTACTATAGTATATGGTTGCATGGTTGCTAGAAGTAATAATATTAAACTATTATCATTGAAATTAGATAAGAAATTGAAATCATAACTCCAAAGTTAAGAAATAAAATTCACATACAAATGAAATGTGAGAATATAAATTATAAATGTGACTTATAATTTGAAACGGAATTCCAGAGAAGTTTTTGGAAATGTTTTGAAAAGAATTTGAAAATTTTGGTGATTTGAAAGTTTAAATCTTTTTTATCTGAAAATGGATTTCGAAAGTTTTGAAAAATATTTTGGAGAGATGAAAAGCTCTAAACTCTTTTCGGTCGCTGGAAAATAACTTCGATGATGACCGCGGCATCGTTGGTGTTCATTTTCGGGTTTCCAAAAGAGGAATTGCCGCCAAATCGTTTTAAATGGAAGTTGTTTTGGAAATTTGGGTTTTGTTTTGGAAATTCAAATGGAATTTGAATTGTTTTCAAAATGGCTTTGAAATATTGGTAAGACTCTGGGATACCATATTTATGAAATATTATCAAGTTGATAACTTATACAATTTGAAAGGTTGATAGAATAAATTTAACTTAAAGGATGAAGTTAAATGAATGTAAGTACAAGTGAATCAATTAAATGAAATTGAAGGTTGAAATTCATTTCGAATTCGTAAGCAAATGAATTGAATTGAATAATGTAAATTGAAAGATGAATTAAAATTCATATGCTATTGGAAATCCAGTTTAATATGAGTGGTTATAAACCAAAATGGCAAATTGAAAATAAATTTTGGGAATGAACGAAAGAATAAAACTGGAATTGAAACTGAATGTTGAAAACAAATTTGAATAAGTGAATTGCAATCTGTGATGAATTAGTAATTGAAACTAATTTAAAAAGAGTGCGGTTATGAATGAAAGATAATTGATAAAATTCAATATTCAGAAGTTAAATAGAATCCAAATAAGGTTGGAATTGTGAATTAAATTCAAATGAAATTTGAAATGTGAAATTGAATGAATATGAAACTGCAATAGCGAACTTAAAGCATGTATAAGCAGTTATATTGAAAATTTTGTAACAGAATGTGCAAAATGGTTTGAATATATGTAACTAGATATTATGGCTAGTAGGATATACATGTATAAAGGAATTGGAATTTTGATTTCGAAGATAATTTGAATTGCTCGACAAAAGGTATGTATTTAAAGTTGAATATGAGTTTTTGATGATTTCTTGTCTAGCCGTTTGGCTTTTTCTTTTCTTTTTGAAATCTGAGAGTCCGTAGGGACGTTTTGTAGTCGTACCGTATTAGCCGCGCAAAGGAGACGCTGACGAAATTTTTCGAAAATTTCGAGTGTTAGAAAATTTTTGAGAAAATTTTGAAAGTTTAAAATTTGAATTTAAACTCGAATTTGAATTTTGAAGTAAACAATGCTATTTGAAACTTATAATTGAAGTTAGAAAGCTAGTTGAATGATAACGAATCTTTAATAGAAAGATTTGTTTTGATGAATTGAAAATTGATAAAACTATTGAATTGTGAAAAATAGTAGACGAGTTAAGGACCTTTCTTCCTAACTTGTAATTTCGAGGACGAAATTCTTTTAAGGGGGGAAGTCTGTAACGACCCAGAAATTTTGATAATTAAAATTCGAATATTTAATTGATTTTAAATATTAATAAATGGAATTTGGAAGTCGAATGATTTATTTTTCGAATGTTGGATTTTATTTGATAATTAAATCGATAATTTAAATAGTGAAATTCCAGAGATAATTGAAAATCGAGTTTAAAATGATTGAAATTGATTTGGAAAATTTTATTTAATCATACTGGAGTTATAGAAATATTTTAGAACTTTCAGAACTGAATTTAAAGTTAATCTGTGAAAATTGAATATTTTAATATTTAATTATCGACTGTAAAAATAGCCAATTTTCGAACAGTCTCAGAATTGAACGAGACCAGTTCCATCGGATCCGTAATAGTTAGTTATTATCGGATTTCAATTTTCGTAGCAATCGAAGTTATCGTTTGACCGTGGCAACTCGAAACGCATCGATATCGTTTTAATTTTAAATCGTCGAGTTAAATATAGTCATTTTTCAAACGGTCTCGGATTTCGACGAAACAAGTTTCATCGGATCCGTAATGTGATATTATTGTAAGATTTCAAATTTCGTAATTTTTGGATGTACCGTTTGTCCGGTACGAATCGAAACGCCTCGAAATCGATTTAAATCGGTTAAATTTAAATTGATCGTTTAATTTCATATCTCGCACATATGATCGAATTAGCTTCCGAAACCTGTTCCATTGTGTCCGAAATGCGGGATAAACCCTAGAAACGTCAGTTACCGCGCGTAAAACGGAGTCCGGAATACCGGAATGAATAGTGATTGAGAAATTCTCTATAAATAGCCCATTTTTCTCAAAAATTAAAAAGAAAAAAAAATTTTGAAACCCTAGTTAAACGTTCAGCCGGCCGCCACTCTCGAATTCAAAGGCCATGAATGCTCGATTCTTTCGTCCCTTTTTTCTTCAAACCCACTAACCAATTCAAGAAATTATTAACTAGAAGATCGTAGAGCTTTGTGAGACCTTCGTATCCATACGGCTGTGATGGTATGTAGGCAAGTGGATCGTTGGGAATTTGTGTTCGAAGTCGAACTGTTCGCTCGCGTCGTTCGTCGAGAAGGATGAACCGAGCTTGATGCTCCTCTGACCGATGGTAGGCGTGGTGATGGGTTACGCGATGGGGGTTGTTGATCGTCGTCTGGTGGCTTATAGGTGGTGCGGCGTGAAACCCTAGTAGGCGACGTGGTTGGGTTTGTTTCGTGAACGAAAACTGGAGAGGGAGGAAGAAGATAGGGGACGGCCACGATTCTATCAAGCAAGATCCAACGGCTCTGAAGGTTTTAGGGTTAGAAAATAAATATAAAATAAAAAAAAAATTTGATTTGTATTTAAATTGTATAAACTTTAAAATTGCATATCTTGTTCATACGTGATCAGAAATTGACGAAACAAGCGGCGTTGGCTTCGTTTTGACGAATACTACGCGATGCAACTGATTTGGAGTCGTTTGGAGCTAGTTTGAATTTCGGGTAAAATTAAACGCCGTTTAATTTTATTCGAAAATAAACGCTGGAATCAGAATTAAAATCACGGTGAGATCTTCTCACTCAAAATGAAAGTGGAATGTTTAGTTATTATTGATTGATTTGATTGCTATTGGATGTGATATTAGATATGGTAGGATATATCTATACATATAGCAATATATACATATTGGCATATGTATATATTGGATTGATGATTTCCCGCCTCGTATAGCGGATGAGACCCTATTGCGCCGTTAGTAAGCGGAATTTTATAAAAACCCATATACCGCGATAATTCCGTACTGGAGCGGAATTGGTATTGTGCTAACATCTGTGGATGCAGGGAAACAGGTTGGAGGGATCCAACTGGATTCCTCACCAGTAGTTATTTATTTACAGATATTGATGTATATTCTGTTATCATATGATGATATATGATATTTGATTGCTGTGATTGATTGTTTGATGCTGTAGCATCATCGGATCCATTTTTGAAGTTAAAAATAACGATATTATTTTTAAAAAGGATTTCAAAGTGATTTGTCGAAAGTATACGTTTTATTGAATTTTGGAATTAATTCATTTTAAATAAATAAATGTTATAATTTTCGTGTTATAAAAATTATGAGATTTGTGAAATATAAGCGAAAAGTGGTTTTTGAAATATAAGTTGATTAAACTGTAATTGGTTTAGATTGAAATTTTCGACTTATTATAAATGGATTATATTTATAGAAGATGTATAAAATTGTTATTTTATAAATTAAAATAAGGAGATTATTTAGGAGTTCTATAAATGTTAAAATGAACTTATAAACGGATTTTATAAGTAAGTAATATTGATAGATATACGATTCGTGAAGTTATAAGATGAAGGACTTTGAAACTAAATGAATTATAAGTTATCAACTTATGATTTGAATTTTTGTTATATAAATGAGTCAAATGGAATTGTTTGAATAAAGGGATTTCATAACTTGAAGTAGTTATAAAATATAAAATTGTGATTTATAAACGTTGTTTATAAATCCGAAATCACTTATTTTGATAAGTGAATTTTTGAAGTTAATTAAAGGAATTATATTCACGATTTTAGATCATGGATAATCTTTTAATAAATGGGTAGAAACATTGATTTGGGTAAACGAAGTATATTCACGATTTTGGACAGTGAATATATTATTAAATAAAATGGATATGTTTTGGAAAAGTGATATTACGAAATGAGGTAATTGTTTTAAAAGATGTTTTAAAACGTGATAAGTATCGAATACATGGATTTCAACATTCATTGTTGAAATAGACGTTTTCGAGAAGTAGAAGGAAATGGTGGACTATAACACTGTTGTTATAGTAAATGATTTCTGAAAGGAAATGTTTTATGTAGTATTGGGATTTATATATCTATCTTAATTTTCGAATCCTTATACTAGAGATTTTGAGTCGTCGTAACGATGTTTTACGTAACATTCGTTTTGACTCAAATAAATGTGTTTAAAGAGAATGATTTCCTTAAAGAATGAATATATACTTAATATTGATTTAAGTATATCGAATATTTTCAAATGTTGAAAATAAATGATTTGTGAAATACTTATTTTTAAATAAGTATGGAATTGCTTTTCCAATATGAAACGAGGGGTTTGAAACTTTATCTTTTAAAGATAATTAGAAAGGTGAATATTTGAAATTTGTTTTCAAACGGTTAAGTGTGGAAATTTTATATTTAGTAAAGATATTTTTGAAGATAAATAATTTGGAAAATTATTTGGAATCTGATGATGTTGCGCATCTTTATTGATAGTTAAATAACCGACTATCAATAATTACCTTTAGATAGGTATTTGTTATGAATTGGATGAATTTGAATGCCACACTTATTTTTAAATAAGCGCTCACTATTCGGGTTAGCCGGGAAAGGACCATGGGGTCGTATAACCCATTCCGAGTATGTGATACGTCGTTATGAATCGCATTTGAAGACCGGTGTTGAAGACCGGATATTTTTGAAAACGGAAGGATTACCATCGAGTTACTCTACATCGGCTGATCTCCGATTTAGAGTTTTTATCACCCTTAGTGACGGGAAGTCCGGACGTGATTAGAAAATTATCCGGAAATGCAAGGGCTTCGTGAGAAGTGCCTTCGGTTCTGTTCGATCCCGGAACAGACTTGTATGGATTGTGTGTCTGACGTTACACTTTGAGATATAAAGCTGATTTCTTTCAAATACATTTCTGTTGGTGGCGGAGAATTTATTCTCTTAGCTTAACACCCTTCTCTGAGACGTACGAGCTCAGAGGTTATGTAGTTGAAATTTATCAGCGATATATCCCAATTTGGTAACGTGGCATACTGAGTGTTGCTGTGAAATGATCAGTGTTTGATCATTTGCGATATGATCATTTGTTTGATCTTATATCTTTGTGATCATAGGTTGATCATTTTGTTTGACCCGAAGCAGGGCTTTTTGAGAAAGCGTAGCTTTGTGGACGAGACTTCGTCGAGCCTCACACCCCGGAAATGGTCGAAATAGGAAGGATGCAGCAAGGTTCTAGGGAGTAGCGCCCCTTAGTGTATGTCATTCCTTCTGGATAAAGGTGGTATCATGGTATGGAGCCCAGATACTTAACCTCTGTGGTTACTGCATTATTTTTACTATGTGGTTTGTTGGAAATCGGGGATCCTCGGGAAGATCGGTGACGATCGGGGGATGGCATACGCGTGTCAGTAGTTACCTATTTTTGCAGAGGTAACCAGGCCTTGTGTTGGCAGAGATCCGGTTAGGTTCTCGGGTCGTCTATTCCAGGGACGTACCCATCGTGGAAAAGGAAGTTCCTTGGCCTGACCATTTGTTGGAAATCCAAAGAAACAATACGAGCCTTGTACGGTTTTAGTTGTAGAACCTGCCATCTAATATGGCAGCTATAGCAAGCATACTATAATGGTACCTATGCTGGCTAAGATTGATATTCTACTTTCGAAATGTTTTCTACACTATGCACTAATAATAATATCAAAAATGATTTGATTTTGCGTAGTAAGCATCTTTGACTATCATAAGAAGAAACCTCCTCCAATTCTGCGTTTGCATTGTGTGTGTGGCGGGAGGTCTTATGGTAGTTTCATTTTCCAAAAGCATTTCGAATTGACTTTAAAATTATCCTGTTGTTTATTTTAAAGAATAACTGTTTTACGATCTCACACCAGTCACCATGACTGACTCGGAGTTTATTGTTCCCTTCTAAACTCTGGGTGCCCACCAATTTCCACACGGGCAGCCTAGAGTTATATTATCAGAATATTCTGGATATTCTAGAGCTTTGGAAGCAAGCTGGATGACGAGACGTAGTATTTGTATCTGATAGTACTTATTCCGCTGTGTATTCTGTATGAGGACAGGTTTACATAACTGTCCATTGTTGTTTATTGACTCTGATGATATGATGTGATGTAATGTAATAACAGATATAATTCTTTTGTTTTTAAATGATATTCATTTATCTATTATATATTGTTCCGCTGCGATATGTGAGATTCTGATATTGTTTTCTGTTTCTGTTTCTGCTCTTGTTCTGTTGTTGTTCTTCTTTCTTTTTCTTCTATCTTCTTCTTCTACCTTTTTCTTCTTTCTTAAAACCATAACTTTTCGGGTTTCCGGCATTCGATGGCTCAGCAGTCGATAAAGTGAGTATCGATGTTGAATTTTCGAAAGTCGAAAATTTTCGGGTTGTTACAACGAGCCACCTTCTCCCCAAAAGCGAACGCCTCCGGTCCCACCTTCATGTCGCAATTGCTACGACAATCAAGCCCAGTCGAAACAACATAAAACCCTAGTTCGGTCGAATCTGATAACCTCGGCCATTGGAAAAATTCTTGAACATTTTTCCCCCAATAATCGATTGCCAGACTTAATTCGAGCCAAGTTTCAGCGATTGAAATTCATTTGGTTTCCGTGAATTGACAAAAATCCAATCTTTGTTCAACTAAAAACTGCACCCTAACCCCAGCACTTAAAATCATCAATATTGATTTAAAAATCCTATTTTCGTATAAGGTTTCATGTGACATAATTGAAATGACAATCCAGCATGTTCGAAATTTCACCTTGATAAGTTTTTCCTGTAAAAATTTGAAATTTCATACTGTATATTATTGTTTTCCTTTTTAAACTATTTTTAAAATATACTTCTCACTCAACTTCACATCTTTGAATTTAATCTCAAGCTTGATAATGATCAAACGTGAGGGATAGAATTTCCCAATTCGTTGCATACTGAATTCAAAGAACAGGGGAAAACCTGTTTTACAGAGCTCCAAAATGTTAACAAAATGGTTTAATCATCACAAAAATTTAATCTAACTTGGTCATATATAAATTATCCCTGAGTATGAAGAATAACTTGTTTACTCACCTTATATCTTGGAACAGAGAACACTGGAAAACTCTTGAAATCTGGAAGCTGGATAAATCTTTGAAACTGGAAACTGTAATTGATCTTGCTTCTTCTTTTCTTTTTTTTTCTTTTTTTTATATATAACTAGCCACAGTTTCTTTTTTTATGAATGAAAGGGAGTGTATAAGATGATATATAGGACATGTATACAGGCTGAAGTGTATACTGGTACAAACATTTGACAGAGATAATTTCCTTCTTGCTTCTTGACCAGGAAACTGAAATGAGTTTTGATCAATTCGAAATGACCCAATGTTGTGCTAGCATTAATTGCACATGTCCTTCATCCTTATCCCCTTTATCTATGTTCATAGATTTTTTTTTCTTTCTTGCAATGCAAACATATATTTTTTCCAGTTTGTTTTCTTAGCTTTGTTTTTCTATGAACACATCTTTATTACTGCGAAGCAAAGGATTTGTAATATTTGCTTTTGAACAAAAGATTGGCTGAGTTGATAGCAAGTACATGCTTTGTCTCTTAATATGTCTACATATTATAATTGTGTTCAGCTATACATAAATATCTTATATGGAAAAAAATACATTGTTGCAGGCAATACTTGGCTTGCAAATGAAGATATGTTTACATATACATATTTGTCTTATTACCTTTAGTTTGAACTTCATACACTTATTTGTGTCAGATCTACTTTCAAACCTTTAGCTTTACTTAAGAAGATAATTTGATTTGTATAAAAATGTTTGTGTTTGGTTTTACATTTGGTTTTATTTTACTTTATACTTTGTTCTTATTTTTAGCTTGAAAAATTTAAAATAGATAAGTAGTTGAAAAATAATTATTAGTTTGTAAAATAGCTGTAAAACAGTTAAGTAATTGTAAATAATTGAAAAATAGTAAAATGATTACAAAATAGTTGTAAAACAGAAATCAGTTATAAAGTAGTAGAAAAATAGAAATTTAATCTATAAAACAGTTGTAAAACAGTTAAATAGTTCCAAAAGTAATTGTAAAACAAGCTTAAGATAGTTTTAGGTTTAAAAGAAAAGCTGTATGGTAAATAGTTTGGAAAAATAGATTTATATTAAAACAATTTATTTTGAAAATAGTCCAGAGTCAAACTGTTCAACTACCCAAACTCCATTTAAATCAATTTCCCATTAAATTGATCCAGTCCCAATTCAAGTTGAATTATCCACAATTCCAATCAAATTCCATTTTGAACTAATTCAATTTAAATCTCAATTTTAAACCATCTCGAATTATATAAATTCGAGTTAAATTTTCAAAGGTTGGTTTAACTCTTTAAACCAAATTAACTTTGGTTTAAAGTTTTTAAACAATTTAATTTCTGAGTCCAATCCTCAAAATTCCATTTTAATTTATCTTTACTTATGTATTTCCAAGTTCAAATAAGAGTTCAATACAATTTTATTTTAAAAACTTAATTTATTACTCAATTTTATCTTCAGCATGATAGGTGTGATTATTAGATAAAAATATCTCTGCCTAATGTACTTCAAATTTTATAATACGAAATCCTAATGTACTTCAAATTATTATAATGGACGTTGCCGTCACAGCAAAAGTCCATGTAACTGTTGGCTCTCAGCGGCACACACGATTTTCGCTGTCAAAATGAAACTTCTCCACTCTAACATAGGTCGCAGTCTACCGATGTAAAATCAAACGCAGACTGTTGGCTTTAAAAGGAAAGGTTGTATATATTAAATAGCTTAAAAAAATTAAGTTTATACTAAAACAATTTATATTGAAAATAGTCCAGAGTCAAAACTGTCCACTTTTCCATCAATTCAATTTAAATTTCCACTTCCATTTAAATTGTCCCAATTCCAATTTAAATACTCCAATTTCCATTGGACTTGATTCATTCCCAATTCAAGTTGAATTAATTTTCAATTTCTTTCCAATTTCAAATCAAATTCCATTTGATTCTCACTTATTCAACTTTATTTATAACTTCAATTTTACAACTTCTATTTATAATCAATTTCATTCACATTTTACTTTTAACTCGGAATTATACATTTTATTTAGCCAATATATTTTCATTATTCCATAAACATTTTAATCAAGATTCCAGAGTTTAAACAAATTTCCAAAATTTCAATATCACCTTAGAATTCAACTATATCCAAAATTCTTTGGAAAATTCAATTATCTCTTTGAATTTCAAAACCAAACCCAGTTCACAAGCAATTCCAATTTAAATCAATTTGTTAGCAATTTCTCTTCTAGAAACTCGAAAATGAACATCAACGATGCTACAGTCATCACCGACGTTATTATCCTTGTTAAATCCTAATGGCACATGAGATAGTTTGGTTGAACAGTGATATTATGGTTTATCTATCTGAGATAAATTGTTTAGTGAATACGAAATCCTGGATATAAATTTTATTGTTTAACTTGTACAACTTGTTTAATGAATAACTTTGGATTCGAAGAGACCGGAGTCGGGTATTAGGAAATAACTGAAACCACTTCGATTCTTTATAGATTGATCTATGAAATCAATTTACTAGAATGGAATGATTTAAGTGAATTGGACCATTTAATCTAAGTTTTGGTACTTAGAAATTGATATGTGAAATAAGTGATGTTTATAACAAATTGTGAATTTGTAAATTGATGTGAGTTACCCCGGGTTTTATGTAGTTCTATGTTGTTGTATTCCATGTTAGATGGGTTTACTAACGCTGGTTTCCAGCCTGATCCGGGTGTTACTATGATGTAATGCTCGGGTCAGACCGAGTATTACAGATTTTCAGGTAAGGACGTTCTGGAGCTTAGGAGATGAGCTGGATGGCAGGACGTATGGAGTGTTCCGCTGTGACTATTATTTCTGTTTATCTGAGATATATTTGATTTGTATATGCTCAGTGTTGTATATGAGAGTAACTCTGATGTATTATAAATGTAAATTGACAGATATAGTATTCTTTGTAAACTGTTATTATTTGATATTATATTTTGATCCGCTGCGAATGTGAGAATCTGTGGTGTGCTTCTGTTTCTTCTTCTTTTATCTTTTTCTTCTTTTCCTAACTATCTGGAATTTCGGGTTCGAAAATTCCAGGTCGTTACAGTTGGTATCAGAGCCAGGTTTTCGCTTAACCTTCGCTCTCCCAATTTCATCCTGAAATTTCCAATTCAGGTTGTTCGTACCAAACTAGTTTAACTTTATAAACAAGTACGAATAATACGCCTCGACTCCAGCTCCTCTCCTGCTCCATAGCAACCTATCCTGTAAATAAACTCGGTCTGACCCGAGCATTATAATAAAATAACACCCGAGTCAGTCTGGAATACCAGCGCATCATAAATACACCCAATTGATTATTAAAGTTTCAAAAATCCTTTGAAAACAAAAGCATCTCGTAAGACCACGCCACAAATAAACATGTCGGGTTTTTACCTTACGATAGCTAAAACACTTTTTATATCAAAATCCTCTGATATTATAATAGTGTCTATATACAAATACTTATTAAAATAGCTGAAATTGTTACATTCATTAAATTCCAGCATACTAGGTATACAAACAAAACACGTACAAGGCACGTAGGGAAAATGGATTTCCAACGAATGACTAGGCATTGGGGTACCAGCTGTCACAGTACGTGGCCTAGATCACAGTACCGAGGACCCACCCTAAGTCCCCTGCAACACAAGGCCGGAATCACCTATGGGCAATTCCGAATATAATCACCCCACGGTTGTGATCAGCAACCGCACCACTAAGCCGAAATAAATGGGACATCTAGACAGGGATGACCATACTCTCCAGTGGGCGCTACCCACGAAGCCTTGCTGCATAACCCCTGATTTTCAGTCATTCCCGGTTGATGAGGCTTGAGGCTAAGCGTTACCTTTATAGAACATATCCCTTTGAATGCCCATCGTCCACCTGACGATGTTTTCGCAAGCATTCGTCCATACAAGTCCATCCCGGGTCCGAACGGAACCGAAGGCACTACTCCTACTACATCCATTTTGGAAATATCCTCAGGATTAGTAGCGACTAGCCCTTGCACTTCACTGCTCCATATTCGACTCCGAACACGTTACACGAAACGTACAAACCGGATCGAAGTGGTTTTCGAGAAATAAATCTCGATCCCGGTCTCTTCGAAACGATCAGCGCTTTTGGCCAATATTGATAGTCGGCGATTTAACTATCAATTCACATTCACAAGCATCCATAAGCATCCATCACAAAATAAATAATATCACACATTATTTATTCTTCCCCTTTAATATCTTTAAAAGATATATTTTTACATTTCAAAACTCATTTTAAACGACTTCCCAATTTCTTCCTTTACAGGGTAAAGCCTTACCATTTATTCCCATTTGGAAAAACCAAGCTTAAACAATTTAGATTAAAAACAATTAAGATACTTTATAGCGAAATATACTTATAAATATATAAATGTACTTCTAGTTATTTACTCAAAATATAATTTCAAAACTACTTTAAATAGTATTTATTTAATAGGATATAACTCGATTTAAATAAGGGTTCAATTTACTAAATATTTACAGGTAGTGTTTTTAAAAAGATAATACTAACCTTTTCCCTAACTTAAACAAATAACTTTAAAATAATTTAAACTTTTCTTCTCTAAAATAATAATTTCTTGAAAATACTCTTTAAACAATTTAAAATTTAACTTTAATTAAATAAAAACCTTTAAAACTCTAACTTGGTTTTTCCCAGGGAAACACTATCCCGTTCAAACATTCCAAAGTATCCTTCATATAAATCCAAACGATTTATTTCAAATTCAATTTATGTTTACAACATAAATTCCCAATTCCATACTTATCTATAACTTCATCCGAAGTTCCAACTCAATTTCCCATATCCAGAAATTTATTTTAAAATATAGTTTAAAACATTTTTAAGTAAGATAAATTTGGAGAATTCTTCAATGAAAACCATATTTCCAATTTACTTAAATAAAATCCCAATGGAGAAAACGGTATTTTAAAATATTCTATTAACACTTAAAATCGTACATTTATATTCGGAAGCTTCATTTTAACATATTTTACCTTCCTGGATATCACTATTCATCATTAAAATAAACCACTGTTATTTTACTCGATTTATAATTTCATAGAATTCATTTCCAGAAAATTTATATTTCACATTTAACGATTGATAAATTTTCCACAATATATAAAATCCCCATTTTACCAATTTACATTTTCCATTCCAAAAACGGAATCCAATTTTTATATTCCTTTAAATTCCTTATTTAACAATTTCTTTAATTTCTTTTAAAACCCCAATTTATTCATTTATAATTTAATTCTGGATTTACCATTTATCCACAATATCACAGTACAATTTAATGTCAGATTTATCAATCACAACACATAAACAGGCATCATTATCAACTATAAAATAATTATTACATTGTGAGGAATCCAGTTGGATCCCTCCAACCTGTTTCTCCCTGCATCACAAATATTAGCACATCACATATATAAATATCACTCCAGACTGATAATAACAATTATATTCAGCCAATCACACAGATATTTAAATATCAATTATTTAAAATGACTAGCATCCAGATGTGAGTGAGAATAACTCACCTTGGGTTTTCGACGAGCGTTCGAAATTTTGAATTAAACCGAACGACGTCCGATTTAACCCTAAATTCCTACTTGCCCGGAATGAATCCGGATTTGCACCATCTCGTAGCACGTCTCTCTGCGATTCCAACGCTCCCATATTCGTCTCAATCTAGGCCTTAGATTCGAAAACTTCCAACTGGAAAGGTTGGCGATAACCTTGGCTCTGGTGGGAATTTTGAGTGTAATAATAGATAATAAATTTTATACTTAAGTGATATAATTTGAAGAATAAAAGAAGTTATTTTTGAAATTAAGGATTAAAATTAATTAAAGAATAAATAAGTGAGATTTTGGAGTTTATAAACTGGGTTTATAAAGTAAAATAAAATATCAGTGGATATTAGAAAATATAAATTCAAGGTGGGAATTTATAAAGGGATATTAATTGGTTTAAAAATAAATGTTGATTTATTTTTAAAGGATGGGAATGAGAAGTGTATTTCTCTGGATAGCCAAGTACGTTTTTCAAGGTAGTTTTAAATATAAGTTAAAAGTTTTAATATGTTTTAAAAAGCATGTTTTAGAAAATTGATTATTTTTAAATGTTAACTTTTTAAAGTAAGTATTTTCAAAAATCTATTATTGTAGTAATTATATAAAAGTGTTTTGGTATTATGTTTTAAAAAGAGAAAGTTAGTTTATATTTATAAAGTGGTTTCATTTTAAATATTCCTTAAGCATATATTTTAGTAAAGTATTAAAAGTAGTTTTAAACTTCGATGTTATAAAGTATATTTATAATAAAGAGTTTTTAAATTATTTTAAAAATCTAAAATATTTTGTACTTGGTGTTTCAGAGGAAATAAATATTTGGGAATGTATTCCGTAAGCGGGAATTGTTTGAAATTGTTCTCAAATGAGTTTTGAAAATTTGGAAATATATCTTGGAAAGATATTTGAGGCAAATAAATAATGTGGGAAATTATTTATTGTGTGATAGTTGCTTGTGGATGTTGATTGATAGTTAAATAACCGACTATCAATATTGGCCAAATGCGCTGATCGTTTCGAAGAGACCGGGATCGAGATCTATTTCTCGAAAACCACTTTGATCCGGTTTGTACGTTTCGTGTAACGTGTTCGGAGTCGAAGATGGAGCAGTGAAGTGCAAGGGCTAGTCGCTATTCCAGACCCGGAAAATCGAACCCTTTTAGTTAAGAAGAAGAGGTAGAAGAAGAAAAATAGAAACAACATCAGAATCAAACCATCGCAGCGGAATAAATTATAATATATATTAACAGATCTTTACACAAATCAAAAACTATATCTGTTTATATAATACATCATCAGAATACATCATCAGAGTACATCAACATCCATAACATACAACTGAATACACGGCGGAAAAATAATAACAAGTACGGGAGTACGTATCGTCATCCAGCTCGTCTCCTGAGCTCCACAGCATCATATCCTGAACCTGTTTATCTCGGTCTGACCCGAGCATCATGTAAAACAATACCCGAGTCAGTCTGGAATACCAGCGTGAGAAAATCACACTCAATTGATTATTAAAGTTTCAAAAATCCTTTTGAAAATAAAAGCATCTCGTAAGACCACGCCACAAATAAACATGTCGGGTTTTTACCTTACGATAGCTAAAACACTTTTTATAAAATCCTCTGATATTATAATAGTGTCTATTTACAAATACTTATTAAAATAGCCGAAATTGTTACATTCATTAAATTCCAGCATACTAGGTATACAAACAAATACCGTACAAGGCACGTAGGGAGAATGGATTTCCAACTAATGACTAGGCACTGGGGTACCACCTGTCACAGTACCTGGTCTAGATCAGCGTACCGAGGACCCACCCTAAGTCCCCTGCAACACAAGGCCGGAACCACCTATGGGCAATTCCGAATATGATCACCCAACGGTTGGGATCAGCAACCGCACCACTAAGCCGAAATATAAGGGACATCTAGACAAGGATGACCACACTCTCCAGTGGGAGCTACCCACGAAGCCTTGCTGCATAACCCCTGATTTTCAGTCATTCCCGGTTGATGAGGCTTGAGGCTTAGCGTTACCTTTACAGAACATTTCACTTTGAATGCCCATCGTCCACATGACGATGTCACGAAAGCATTCGTCCATACAAGTCCGTCCCGGGTCCGAACGGAACCGAAGGCACTACTCCTACTACATCCATTTTGGAAATATCCTCAGGATTAGTAGCGACTAGCCCTTGCACTTCACAGCTCCAATCTTCGACTCCGAAATCGTTACTATGAAACGTACAAACCGGATCGAAGTGGTTTTCGAGAAATTAATCTCGATCCCGGTCTCTTCGAAACGATCAGCGCATTGGCCAATATTGATAGTCGGTGATTTAACTATCAATTCACATTCACAAGCAACCATCACACAATAAATAAATTTCCACATTATTTATTTGTCTCAAATATCCTTTACAAGATATAATTCCATTTTCAACTCCCTTTGAAAACAGTTTCAAAACAGTTTCCGCTTACGGAATACATTTCCCAAATATTTATTTCTCCGAATCACCAAGTACAAAATACTTTTAATTTTAAATAATTTAAAAACACTTTATTTTAAATATATTATAACACTGAAATCAAACTATCTAAAAAAAATATATACTTTAAAATAATTTGAAAATATAAATTCAATGTGGGAATTTATAAAAGGATATGGATTTGGTTTAAAAATAAATGTTGATTTATTTTTAAAAGATGGGAATGAGAAGTGTATTTCTCTGGATAGCCAAGTACGTTCTCAAAGCAATTTGAAATATAAGTTAAAGGTTTTAAGTATGTTTTAAAAAGCATGTTTTAGGAAATTTGTCTTTTTAAATGTTAATTTCCTAAGTAAGTATTTTCAAAAATATATTATTGTAGTAATTATATAAAAGTGATTTGCTATTATGTTTTAAAGGGAGAAATTTAGTTTATATTTATAAAGTGGTTTATTTTAAAGTATATATTTTTAATAAAGTATTAAAGTAGTTTGATTTCAATGTTATAAAATATATTTAAAATAAAGTGTTTTTAAATTATTTTAAAATTAAAAGTATTTTGTACTTGGTGATTCAGTGGAAATAATTATTTGGGAAATGTTTTCCGTAAGCGGAAACTGTTTTGAAATTGTTTTCAAATGAGCTTTGAAAATTTGGAAATATATCTTGGAAAGATATTTGGGCAAATAAATAATGTGGGAAATTATTTATTATGTGATGGTTGCTTGTGGATGTTAATTGATAGTTAAATAACCGACTATCAATATTGGCCAAATGCGCTGATCGTTTCGAAGAGACCGGGATCGAGTTTCCGTATACCGGGATTCTAGGTCTGGAGACTCGAATACCACTTCGATCCGGTTTGTACGTTTCGTGTAACGTGTTCGGAGTCGAAGATGGAGCAGTGAAGTGCAAGGGCTAGTCGCTACTAATCCTGAGGATATTTCCAAAATGGATGTAGTAGGAATAGTGCATTCGGTTCCGTTCGGACCCGGGACGGACTTGTATGGACGAATGCTTTCGTGACATCGTCAGGTGGACGATGGGCATTCTAAGGGATATGTTCTGAAAAGGTATCGTTTAGCCTCGAACCTCATCAACCGGGAATGACTGAAAATCAGGGGTTATGCAGCAAGGCTTCGTGGGTATCCCCCACTTGAGAGTAAGGTCATCCCTGTCTAGATGTCCCTTTTATTTCGGCTTAGTGGTGCGGTTGCTGATCCCAACCGTGGGGTGATTTTATTTGGAATTATCCAGTAAGGGATGATTCTGGCTTTGTGTTGCAGGGGAGCGGGCGTACTCCTCGGTACTGTGATCTAGGCCACGTACTGTGATAGGTGGTACCCCAGTGCCTAGTCATTCGTTGGAAATCCATTCTCCCTACGTGCCTTGTACGAGTTTTGTTTGTATACCTAGTATGCTGGAATTTAATCATGTAACAATTTTAGCTATTTTAATAAGTATTTGTGAATAGACACTATTATAATATCAGAGGATTTTTATAAAAAGTGTTTTAGCTATCGTAAGGTAAAAACCCGACATGTTTATTTGTGGCGTGGTCTTACGAGATGCTTTTATTTTCAAAAGGATTTTGAAACTTTAATAATCAATTTGAGTGTGATTTTCTCACGCTGGTATTCCAGACTGACTCGGGTGTTGTTTTATATGATGCTCGGGTCAGACCGAGATAAACAGGTTCAGGATATGATGCTGTGGAGCTCAGAAGACGAGCTGGATGACGATACGTACTTCCGTACTTGCTATTATTTTTCCGCTGTGTATTCAGTTGTATGTTATGGATGTTGATGTATTCTGATGATGTATTGTATAAACAGATATAGTTTTTGATTTGTGTAAAGATCTGTTGATATATATTATATTTTATTCCGCTGCGATGGTTAGATTCTGATGTTGTTTTCTATTTTTCTTCTTCTACCTCTTCTTCTTAACTAAAAGGGTTCGATTTTCCGGGTCTGGAAAGTCGGGTTGTTACAGGTCCGAGGATCGAAACCTCGCTCTGATACCAACTGTAACGATCCGCAAAAGAAATTATATTTTATTAATATTATAAAAGTCTGTTTATCAAATTTAAAATAGTTAAACAAAAGAAATTATCTCTTTTATTCAAATTACTTATTTATAATATACACAAAACTATCATTTGACAAGTTGAATTAAAACTTATATATATTTTTAAGCTATACATTTTAAAAAAAAAAGAAAGAAATTCTTTTATTACTAAATATAAAATCCAAACCAAAGTTAGAATAAGCTTTTAAAACAATTAAAACATTTATCTAAAGTATTTAAAACAATATATTTATTGTAATCATCAAATCAATTTATGTGTATATCCTAATATTGTACCAGTTCCAAATTTATATACTTTTAAATTAATATATTGATTCCGATATTTTTAATCGTTAGAAATTTATTTGTTTGACTAATCAATATCAATATTCCAATGATTTAATTCCATTAATTACTAATTAACAATCGTTAAAAATCTGGGTCATCACATTCCTCCCCCCTTTAGAACTTTTCGTCCTCGAAAAGAACGAAGCCAGAATTATTAAAATGCTTAAAATCAAATACATATTCTTGATCATTTTAAAACATTTTTTTAATATCTATATAATATTATTCTAAAGTCGTTTTTTATAAAAATACTTTAATAACTCGATGTTTCAACAAGTCCATCCTCGTTCTCACAGAAATTCGGTCATACGTTGATCATGCGTATGACTGAAAATCTATAAGTGCTTGGCAAACCCGTTTCCAACATCCAGTGAAAATATTGGGAAAATAATTTTTATTGAAAATATAGAAACAGTTTTGAAAATAGAGGAAATATCTTTGGTGAGAATGCTCTGGAAATCATCACACCCATCCATGGTCACAGTTACATCCTGGGTTACGTTGCCATCGCAGCAAAAGTCCATGTAACTGATTACACCATAGAACCCACAGCAGATCGCAGTTACATCCAGGGTTACGTTACCGTCGCAGCAAAAGTCCATGTAACTGTTGGCTCTCAGCGGCACACACGATTTACGCTGTCAAAATGAAACTTCTCCACTCCTACATAGGTCGCAGTCTACCGATGTAAAATCAAACATAGACTGTTGGCTCTCAGCGGCACACACGACTTTCGCTATGTTACCATAGTGTCCCAGTCTACCGATATAAAATCAAACATAGACTGTTGGCTCTCAGCGGCACACACGACTTTCGCTATGGTCTGCTGTAGATCGCAGTGACATCGAGTTACACTATCGTCACAGCATAACCCAAATGTCTCTGTGGGCATCAGCCCCTCGACTTTCGCTACACAATAATCCTCAGGAACTAGTTTTGTCCGGACTCCTCACAGGATCAACTTTAGAACCTCTCCCTTAGAGGCTCAAGGCAGTGCCACCCTATGGCACTCCTGAGAAGTTCATTTCAAGGGAGCGCCTTTTTCCCCAGAGCCCTATCTCAAAACACTTTATACTATACACATATAGTATTTTACAAATCATACACCTAGTATGAATTTCAAATATATGCCTTTACACAAAATCGATTCTCAAAATCGATAATCCACAAACTAGGCTTTCCAAATCCCAATATTGATTTTATCCAAAAATCAAAAGCCTTTCCAAATCCATAGGTTCCCAAAACCTTTCCTCAAAATTCTTTTCAAAATCATTTTCACAAAAATCCCTTTTTATATAAACATATATAATAAAAGTTTTGAAAAATCTTTGAATTAATTTGTACTTATATAAATTCACTTTTATATTTCAAATATTTTCAAAAATCATTTTCTTCTGGCAATAGTTTCAACAAGGGGAGTTTTATCATATATATAACAAAGATATCTTCGTTTTAGTCCAAATCAAATATTCAAATTTGGTTACTCTATAAAGTCGCTTACCAAATTACTTACTTTCATAAAGTAAATTTCAACCAAAGAAATATCCAATTCCATTATATTTCACAAATATACTTTTCACTTCAAAAATCATTCTACATTTCTTATCCACAAATTTTCAATATCAATTTTATTGAAACCCGTACGATGTACCCAAACAATCCATACGCAATATCAATCTGATCGTTCACTCAATCACACAATTTCACTTCCGAACTAGTATTGTCCACCCGACTTCCTAGTGCGGACTCAGATCTGGTTTCTCGATCAGAAACCGTCATTCTCCTTGCATAGTCACACCTATGATAGAGAATATCCAGAACCAATCAAAAATCCATATCCAGGTTCGCCGTCGAAAATCGAGCGGAAAAATCCCAACTCGGATCGATAATACTATCTCGAAATTCTGTACTCGAATCTGGACCAAATCACTATGCGAATAGAATAATATACGTACATCCTACGTATTTAACTTCATTGATTATTAACCAAATCAATTTCCTTCCTATTCACATTCACTTTAATTTTCATCCACTTATTCACATTTGCCTTAATCCCCACTTGGTTATCTTCTCAATTCTTATTTCAGTTGGGTATTTAACCAATAACAGTTTGAACTCCGACCAGTTTATATTTAGAAATATAGCTTGAAATTTCTTTAAAATAGATAAGTAATTTGAAAATAATTATTAGTTTGTAAAATAGCTGCAAAATAGTTAAGTAATTGTAAGTAATTGGAAAATAACAAAATAATTGCAAAATAGTTGTAAAATAGTAATTAGTTATATAAATAGTTGAAAAACAGTAATTAGTTCATAAACAGTGGTAAAATTATTAAATAGTTTCAAAATTAATTGCAGAATAAGTATAAAATAGTTTAGCCTTGAAAAGTAAGGTTTGATATAGTAAATAGCTTGGAAAGACAGATTTAAGAAACTTATATTAAGATAGTTTGTTGAAAATAGTTCAGAGTCAAACTGTCTCACTACCCAACCTCTAACTCAATCATTCAATTTAAATTTCCATTTAAATTGACTCAATACCAAAATAACTTCCAATTTCAATCACTTCCTATTCCGATATTGATTCAATTCCAATCAAGTTGAATTATCCTTGATTTCTTTCCAAATCCAAATCAAATTCAGTTTAAACTAATTCAATTTAAATCTCAATTTTAAACCATCTCGAATTATATAAATTCGGGTTAAATTTCCAAATGTTGATTTAACCCCTTAAATCAAATTAACCTTTATTTTTAATTTACAAATTCAATTATTCCAATAGTTCAGTTCAAAGAAATTATATATCCATATTTTCACATTAAAGTTTAGTTTCCTATTATCAAAATAGTGGATATATTACCACACTTCATTCCTTATCCATTTAAACAAATTTAATTCACAATTTAAAGATTATCAATAACAATAGGATGATGCCATCCAATTATTTTAAAACTTCCATCCATTTCCAATTTTCGGATCTCAAACCCATTTTGAGATCACTCATACTTCCGCTGCGCACTCTGATAATAACCAAGGTTATTGTATCTGAAAACCTATGTAGGAGTAAATGAAAATTAATATTGCACTTCACTGCTCCATCTTCGACTCCGAAATTGTTTTCGCGAAACGTACAAACCGGATCGAAGTGGTATTCGAGTCTCCAGACCTAGAATCCTGGTATACGGAAACCCGATCCCAGTCTCTTCGAAACGATCAACGCATTGGCCAATATTGATAGTCGGTTATTTAACTATCAATTAACATCCACAAGCAACCATCACACAATAAATAATTTCCCACATTATTTATTTGCCCAAATATCTTTCCAAGATATATTTCCAAATTTTCAAAGCTCATTTGAAAACAATTTCAAAACAGTTTCCGCTTACGGAATACATTTCCCAAATAATTATTTCCACTGAATCACCAAGTACAAAATACTTTTAATTTTAAAATAATTTAAAAACACTTTATTTAAATATGCTTTATAACATTGAAATTTTAAAACTACTTTAATACTTTATCAAAATATATATTTTAAGAATATTTAAAATAAAACCACTTTATAAATATAAGCTAACTTCCTCTTTAAAACATAATACCAAATCACTTTTATATACTTACTACAATAATAGATTTTTGAAAATACTTACTTTGGAAATTAACCTTTAGAAATAATCAATTTCCTAAAACATGCCTTTTTAAACAAATTAGAACTTTTAACTTATATTTAAAATTGCTTTGAAAAACGTACTTGGCAATCCAAGGAAATACACTTCTCTTCACATCCTTTAAAAATAAATCAACACTTATTTTTAAACCAATTCATATTCTTTTATAAATTCCCACCTTGAATTTATATTTCAAATATCCACTGATATTTTATTTTACTTTATAAACCCAGTTTATAAATTCCAAAATCTCACTTCTCTTTAAAATTTCAATTTTAAACAACTAAATCAATTTCCAATTGATTTTCCAATTTACTTTACTTTACTTTGAAATAAATTTCCTTTGCTACTTCATTTATTTCAAATTACATTAACTTTGAGATTTATTTCCTTGTTGTTAGTTAAAACCCTCTTAACTGAAAATACCAATTTCAAACTTCCAAAATGCTTTCTTTATCCTTTAATTAAATTTAATCCTTACATTCAAGAATATATTCTTTATTCTTCACAATAATATCACTTTAGTTTAAAGTTTATATTTTCCCTGTTAATTCAAAATTCCCTTATTCCAATTCACTTGAATTATTTACTTAAAATTTACTCTTTTATTTCTTTCAAAATCCAATTCTATAGAATTTAATAATTCATTTTACTTAGATATTCAATCCAACAATATCTTCCAATATTTCAATCATCAATAAAATCATCACAGGATATCAATATTCATAACACAGAATATCAAATAACCTAAATAATTTTGAGGAATCCAGTTGGATCCCTCCAACCTGTTTCCCTGCATCCACAGATGTTAGCACAATACCAATTCCACTTCAAGGTGGAATATCGCGGTATATGGGTTTATAAAATATCATCCGCTATTATGCGGCACATAGGGTCTCATCCGCTATATAATGCGGGAATATCAACAACTCCAATATATACATATGCCAATATGTATATATTGCTATATACTACTATATATATAGTATCACATCAAACCAAATCAATCATTCAACCAATTATTTAAATTTAACCAATTAAATTTAAATTATAATTTAACTGAGTGAGATTAACTCACCTTTGATTTGTTTTGCAACCCGATCCAACCCGTCTCGGTTTGCTTCTATCAGATTTTAACCTTGAATATCATTACGAAATCCATTAATATTCGAATAAATCGAATAATCAATTATCGTTATCGTTTAATTTTGACTAATGATTCACTTTTAAAGAAATGATTAATTAAATAATTAAATTTTAAACTAATTTTCTTTTCACAAATTATTTTTGATAACTAAAATAATTCAGTAAGTTTGTTAAACAAATTAGTCTCCTCAACACCTTATATTAAAAATTAAACTAGTAAGTTAAGAAGGTATATATATATTTATTTATAAACCCCTGTATTTATTCCAAGGTCTTATGTACATAAATATATATACTGTCTTACTATTCTACTTCCATATCTAAATCAAAATATGCATATGTATTGGTATATATAGATATATATATATATATATATAGATCGGTACAAAGGAGAAGTCCCTCCGTACAAAGGAGACTCTGCGATATCGCAGGGTGCACAAATATATATACATCGGCCCACCCGGTCGGAAAACAAAAAAACAGTTCATATTTCCTATTTTTATTGCGTAGGCGTACCTTATTTAGCATTTTTACGCAAGCGGTTATTTATTTAAGCAATTAGCGCAGTCAAATCCAGCCAAACGGTTTTCCCGAACCTGTACTAACTCAACTTAAACAGGTTAGTGATAAATATCCAAAGTTTGTTATCATTTCAATTAATTTCATTAGCTAACACATACAACATAAGCAATATTCACTAAACACTTCCATAAGTGAATTTATTAGGCCCAACACAAATTAAATGCTTCCATTTAAATGGTTTACACTTCATTACTTACATTCTATTCATTTTAATCCAAATGAATACGTATTTATTACGATTGATTTAAAAATCAAATATATTGCTTATATTAACTCACATTTACTACAATTGATTCCAAAATCAATTTTATTTCCTTTCTATCAATTCATAGAATTTTATTTAACCTCGTTTTACCTCAAACGATCCATTTTCTAATATAATTCGACAATATCAATGTGAATAAATGATTACTTCTGCTTTAGAACCATTTAGGTTAAATCCAACTAAATTTACATTTAACCTATTCCATTTTAAATTTATTCACAACTTTCATTGTATTTCTTCCATATCCAAAGAGTTTGATTCCAAACCATTTTATTAAACTCAGCCACCAATATATCAAATAACCATCACAAAATTTTACTCAAGTTATTTATTTTCTTCAAACAATTCCACCCAATAACTTAAGTTTATTTTATTCAACAACTTCCGTTCAAATCCTTGATTTCATTTTCTTTTAATCAAATCCCATATTTGATTTTCCTTTCATTTAACTTGAAATCCATTGTATTTGATTTCCTTGAGTTCAATCTTATTTTATATCCCAAGTTTGGATTTTCACATTTATTTGTTTGAGTAGAATTTTATTTCATTAAATATTATCTATACTCGTCTGAATTTATTTCTATCCAATTTAATTCAATTTCAATTTCAATTTATATAACTTATTTCAAGTTAAATTCAAATATATTTCCTTCACTTCCATTTACTTAAGTTAAATTTTACTTCCCGGATTACAATTTCCCAATTTCTTCTTATTAATATCAACTTCACTTTATAAGTACAATAGTTTATCCATTTATTCATTCACCAATTCTTTAGTTAACCAATGAATTTTAATTCCAAACATTAATTATTTTTAGTCCATCTTGACTACTTTTTCGCATTCGCATTTTACCCTTTACTCCAGATTATACATTAAATTTTAGTCAAGTATATATTTTTCATTGTTATTATTCTATAAATATTCCAAAATAAGATTCCAGAGTATGCACAAATTTTCAAAATTTCAAAATCCCTTTTTGAAATCAACTATATCCAAACTCCTTTGGTAAATTTCATTATCTTTTTGAATTTTAAAATCAAACCCAGTTCGCAACAATTTCAATTTGAAACAATTCGGTAGCAATTTCTCTTTGGAAACTCGAAAATGAACACCGATGATGTCGCGATCATCATCGGAATTATTTTCCAGCGACCGAAAGAGAATTAAATGCTTTTATCTCTTTAAAACATTTCAAATATCTTTAATCTCAAATCCCACCAGATTTCAATCCAATTCAAAAATATTTCCGAAATAATGTCACCATTGTTTCTCCAAACCCCTTTGAAAACCATTTCCAACTCATAGGAATTTTAAATCCATTCTCAAAAATTACAAATTCTCAATCCATTCAATTTATATTTAAACTTTTCTCTGGAATTCTATTTAAAGTACAATCTCATTTGTATATGAAGTTTATTTCAATTCATAGATTACATTTATAATCTATATTTCAAATTTTATTTTATTATAAAATTTTATTCTTTACTTTGGCTATAAATTTAAATTTCTAGTTAAGTTTCCATATAATAATAATGATAATAATTCCATATTATTACTTCTAACATCCAAACAACCATATATATTAACTAGAAAATCTCAAAACTTTTCTTTATATACAAAAATAATTTGGGTAAAATTATTCCATTTACCCTATTTTTAAAACAATACTGTGTCGGTTTATCTTGTTTAAGAGTTTAGAAATCCCTATCGATATTGTGGCGTCCCACACATCGACCAGAATCTATAAACACTCAACCGATAAATCAACACAATATAAAACCACTTTATATTCACTAACAAATACGCACTCATATCTATTAATACTCTCAAAATTCCCACCAGAGCCAAGGTTGTCGCCAGCCTAAGCTCTGATACCACTGTAACAGCCCGGAGTTTTTCATACACGAAAAACCGAACCGTTTTAGTTAAGAAGAAGAGGTAGAAGAAGAAAAATAGTAAACAAAATCAGAATCTAACCATCGCAGCGGAATAAAATATAATATATATTAACAAATCTTTACACAAATCAAAACTATATCAGTTTTATATAATATAGCATCAGAGTATACACCAGAGAACACATAACATACAACTGGACAATAACCATATCATGTCCTCAATACAACAGAGTACAACAATCAACACAGCGGAATATATATATAAACAAGTACGGGAGATACGTCTCGCCATCCAGCTCATCTCCTGAGCTCCACAGCATCATATCCTGTAACCTATAATACTCGGTCTGACCCGAGCATCATATAAAACAATACCCGAGTCAGTCTGGAATACCAGCGTGAGAAAATCACACTCAATTGATTATTAAAGTTTCAAAAATCCTTTTGAAAATAAAAGCATCTCGTAAGACCACGCCACAAATAAACATGTCGGGTTTTTACCTTACGATAGCTAAAACACTTTTTATAAAAATCCTCTGATATTATAATAGTGTCTATTTACAAATACTTATTAAAATAGCTGAAATTGTTACATGATTAAATTCCAGCATACTAGGTATACAAACAAAACTCGTACAAGGCACGTAGGGAGAATGGATTTCCAACGAATGACTAGGCACTGGGGTACCACCTATCACAGTATGTGGCCTAGATCACAGTACCGAGGAGTACGCCCGCTCCCCTGCAACACAAGGCCGGAATCATCCCTTACTGGATAATTCCAAATAAAATCACCCCACGGTTGGGATTAGCAACCGCACCACTAAGCCGAAATAAAGGGACATCTAGACAGGGATGACTTTACTCTCAAGTGGGGGCTACCCACGAAGCCTTGCTGCATATGAAATGACCCTCCTATTTCTACTCTAGTTCCATAAGGAATTTTTTTTTATTTAGGGTAAAGAGGATATATATATATAGACAAATATATCATCCATTTCAATTATAATTCTCAGGGTCAATATCTTTCTCCAATAAACCAAATATATCCAGGATCACAATAATCAACCAATATAAATATATCAGTACATTCACAAAGATAAGCACATACATGTGAGGATGTATATGCCTCTCTTGTTTGAATCAGAGTTCTGAAAAAAAACAAGAGGATATTGGATTGCTGATTTTTTTTGACCAAACAATCCACTGGAAATATATACTTTAGTCTGTTTATCCTAACTAAGAAGTGATCAAGTAATAATCAGTAGTAAACAAGCTTTTAATATAGAGGTTTGTGTTAAAGTCTAAATAGCATCAAATTCAGTATAAAATAAAGTGGATCCTAAGTGAACGCAAGCAACATCTAGGCGTAATGGAAACGCGCCTAACTTATACACAAGAGATCACGAGTTCGAGTACTATGCTGGTTGGTTCAAACACAATTTTTTTTTTTTCCATTTTTCTTTTGTACAGTTTGGAATCTGTTATTACCTATATCTGCACATATATGTTTTATTTTTGCCTCTATTCCAACATACTAAACAATAATCCTTGCTTAATTATTTTTTGAAATCCATTCCTACATCCTAGAAGGCTTCATGATTGATGTAAATTAAGGGTCTGTTGCTTGGGTTTTGTAAATGATAAGAGTGTTTATCATTATTCAGGTTTGTATTTCTTCTTATAAGATCTGCCTGGCATTTAAAATGCCTTTGGTTAAAATCTGAGTGAAATTCAGATTCCTATTACAAATACAAAGGAAAAGGTGTGGTAAAATTTGCACTTAAACATGTTTATGTGCATATATATCTGCAACTATTTGAATCTGGCTTCCATCTACCTTACTACAGTTCCTTTCTTTACTAAAAAAAATAGGACATGAAACATTTGTATGGAACAAGATAAATGAACCTTGCAGCCATATAGAAACATTCAACCTATGTCTATTTTCTTTTGTATACATATGCCATAGTAGAAAATAAAACCATTTAATTTTCTGAGAATCAACTATCCTGATTACCCAAAACTTAAATCCTTTTCAAAAACTCAAGATTGACTAATACATTTATAAAATGTAATCATTCAATTTTTAACATGGTGTTCTTGCTAAATCCACTTACAAGATTTGATCAAAATCCTTTTTAAACATAACAGATATTTAACTTAGTTCATAGTTTCCAGATACAAGTCAATCTCTTAACAAAATATCTAACAAAATATTCATCCAATATTCAACACTTAATACAAGTAGCAATTTAAATTGTCAATACATGCAGATTTCAACATTTAGGCTCTTATCTAACTAAGTTTTAGCATGCTATATCTTCTTCTCAAGGCCTTGCTCCTACTCCTACTTAGTTGCTGCAATCCCTGAAAAAGCATTTGAAACTGCCTCATTTTAAATGAGACACCCCAGATGCCATTAGCACACTAGGGTCAGACACATGTCTGGTATGAGAAAGCTCACAAAATTAATTAGTTAATCAGATTAAAGTTAAGTTAAGTACATATACAGAAAGTTCAGCCCTTTTTGAATCAGGCAAATACTTGTGTGCATGCTCTGTGTCATTGTGCATGTGCACACTTTAATTTTCTTTCCAGAGACTACATATATAAATATGGCACATACATTCAAGCATACAACTCAATCATAATCAAGCAATCATTCATACCAAACAGGAAAACAACCAATATGAGTTAAATCATTTATTCAATTCTCATATTTCAAATCTGGGAAAAACTCTAGTTTTCTCATCATTTCAAGTATTATTCCCTTGGTATATTTATCTATCCTTGGTCTCACCTGCAATATTTATGAATCAATGGACACACTGTAATGAACTAATTCACTCCATTACACAAAGATCTCAGGACTTAAACAAGCCATGTGTCAACTTATGTTACTCAAGCACACAAGTCATTCCTGCAGTGTTCTTGACCCCAATATCCTAATCAGGTTTAAGTTAATAATAACTCTTTTGATTTCTCATGGCAAAACCATTCAGTGATTCCTTTCATAACCATACAGAGGCAAACAAGCAAACAACCATTGGTGATTACAAAATAAGGTTCTGGATATACATATATTCATCCTGGTATTTAAAAGGAGTTTAGGCAACTAATATTGGCTTCTGGTTTCTGAGAGAGTTTTTTTTTTCTTTTGCAAACATTTGTGCTTGAGTTAAACTCAGGATAACCTGGTTTCACTGAATCACAAAATTTTGTTTGCTGTGCATTTTATTGAATCAGGAGCATCAGCACATAGGTAACCCTATTGCACCCCTAATTCCTTTCTATTTCAAGCCTCAGCACTTATACATGAGTACATTGCAGCTCAACATTATTTACATCTTTCTGGGTTGATCCAAAACCAATACTACTTGCCTATTCTCAACATTTTATTTTCTGAGTATTTGTTTATATCCCTAAACACTAACATATCAGAGATCTGAGTGTGTAAAACAGATATGTATACTAACAACACATAAAAACTTTGTTATAATAAAACAAGTGATCAACCAAAGAAAATCAAAACATATTCAGGTTTAAATTCACAGATAAACATTCATATATGAAAATACTCTTTTAATAAAAATACTTTTATCTGGCTGCCTACATTAGGACTTATTGCCTTAAATTTTGGAGTGAGTTTTCTCACCTAGCTTTCTTCTTTGTTCCCTTAATTAATTGATGAGCTTCTGCCCTTTGCCTCAAGCTCTCTTCCTTCCCTTGTCTTATGATTTCTGTGGTGTTGTTTTCTTTTTTTTTCAAAATTCTTTTCTGAGGAGGAGAGGAGGCTGCTGTATATACATGTATATATATACAGGGTCTCTCTTAGGGTTTTGGGTATTGGCTAAGTCCATTTTTGCCCACCAGAAAATCATGTTATCTGCATTTTAAACCCAAAGTTTTACCCCTTCCCGGCTTAATTTGGGTGAAGAGAAAAGTGGTTACATTTTTCTTTCAGAAATTTTGCTTTTCAGAAAAATACTTTTTCCTTTGTCTACAATCATGCTAAAAATGTGACTTGATTTTTGTTATTTATTAAATACACTTCCTAATTCTGCCTATAGCAAACATTTCTCTGTTTTCTCTTATTTTTTTCTATTTTTAGCTTTCATGTAAATGGCATGTACTTCCTTTATTTATTTATAAGAGGATTAGTTCTTTTTATATCTTCATTCTTTTTTATTTCTGCTTATATTAAAATATGTCTGTATATTTTGTTTCACTAGTTTAAACTCTAGTATTTTATTAACACATATATATATATATATATATATATATATATATATATCATTCTGTATTGACACACACATGCACATGTATACTTAAGAAAAATATTCAGTAGCATACATATATTTATATTTACTTATGCATTCAGCTTTTAAAGATTTAATATATATATATATATATTCCCATACATATCAACATGTATTTATTCTTAAAGTTCAGAGATTTTTAGCTTTAGTTCATGTGTATACCCTGTGCACACATGTACACACATATTGATACACTATCAAGCCATAACAATCTCCTTCCAAAATTTAATTCAAAAATTATTTTGAATTCACTTATATTTGTCAAAATAAATTCCTAAAATCTTGGGTCATTACATACACCCCTCCTTTTAGAAATTGTGTCCCACAATTTTCCTAAGCTTAAAATAAATTTTAAACTTAATTCAGAGAACAAGTATATTCTCTACCAAACAGATTCTTAGTTCTATACTAACTAAAAATATATTCATCCAAAATAAAGAAAACAATCAAAAATCAGAATTACCTTAATCTGAAAATAGCTTAGGATAATTCATCCTAACTTTGTCTTCTAATTCCCATGTGCAATCACTAGGATCTAGACTCCACTGTACCTTCACAAGTTTCAGAGATTTATTCCTCAACTTCTTCACATCTTTTGCCAAAATTCCCACTGGATCCTTTTCATAAATCAAATTAGGATTTATCTGCACTTGGGTTGGGGTTTCAAGAATTTCTGCCTTGTCATGAACCCATCTTCTCAATTGTGATACATGAAAAACATCATGTATACCTTGCATGTTTTCTGGTAATTCCAACTTATATGCCAAAGGACCAATTCTCTCCAGAATTTTGTATGGTCCAATATATCTTGGGGTTAATTTGCCTTGTTTTCCAAACCTCAGCACATTTTTCATGGGTGAGATTTTGATGAAAACAAAATTTCCCACTTCATATTCTACCTGCCTCCTTCTCATGTCTGCAAATTTCTTTTGTCTATCTTGATCTGCTGTCATTCTTCTTCTTATCAACTCAATTTTCTCCTTGGTTTCTTGTATGTACTCAGGTCCTAAAATAGACCTTTCTCCTGCTTCTACCCAGCAAACAGGTGACAAACAGGGTTTACCATATAAGGCTTCAAATGGAGCCATTCCTATGGTGCTTTGGTAGCTGTTGTTGTATGTAAATTCAACTAGATGAAGATAATCTTCCCAGTTGCCCCCAAAATCCAGTATACATGCCCTCAACATGTCCTCCAAAACTTTGTTTACCACCTCAGTCTGCCCATCTGATTGAGGATGGTAGGCAGTACTTAAACATAATTCACTTCCCATTGCTTCTTGAAAGCTTCTCCAGAATTTTGAAGTGAAGATGGTATCCCTATCACTCACAATGGTTTTGGGAATGCCATGTAACCTTACCACTTCTTTTATAAAAATTTGAGCTAGTTTTGGTGCTGTTCTTTCTGACTTGACTGGGATGAAGTGTGCTACCTTGGTTAGCCTATCCACTATCACCCATATACTTGTATTACCTCTCTTAGATCTAGGCAGTCCATCTATGAAGTCCATAGATATGTCCTCCCACTTCCACTGTGGTACACTAAGAGGTTGCATCAACCCTGATGGTCTTTGAGTTTCAGCCTTGACTTGTTGGCAAGTCATACATTTGGCAATGTACTTAGCTATATCAGATTTCATCCCCTTCCACCAGAAGTCTCTTTTCAAATTTTGGTACATTTTTGTGTTACCTGGGTGTATGGAGTATTTACTTCTGTGATATTCATTCAATATCTCCTTCTTCAATTCTATGTCCTCTGGTACACACATCCTATTCTGGTATCTCACATAACCATCTTTATCAATGTGGTGATTCATTACTTCCTCCCCTCTTGAGAGGAGCATCCTCTTCTCTAATAAGCGAGCATCTTGTTCTTGCATTTTTCCTACCTTCAGAATTAAATCTGGTTGAAGTGTCATTAAGCTTAACTTCCCTTTATCTTCTTGTGTACCATGCATCTGCACACAACCATTCTCCTCAATCTCTAACTCAGTTAGCAAAGACAAATCTTTAAATTCTGCTATCATCATCATAGCCAATTTAGCATGCTGTCTACTTAGAGCATCTGCAACTTTGTTTGCTTTTCCTGGTGTATAGAGTATGTCAAAATCATAGGCAGCTAAGAACTCCACCCATCTATGTTGCCTCATGTTCAAATCTTTTTGTGAAAACAAATATTTTAGAGACTTGTGGTCTGTGTAAAGTTCAAACTTAGTGCCTAACAAATAATGTCTCCAAAGTTTTAAAGCATATATCACAGCTGCTAATTCGAGATCATGTGTGGCATACCTTACTTCATGGGGTTTAAGTTGTCTGGATGCATATGCAATGACTTGGCCTTGTTGCATCAACACTGCACCCAAGCCAAATCCACTAGCATCAGTGTATACCACTAATTCTTCATTTCCATGTGGTACCTTTAGAATTGGAGCATTCACCAATGCCTCCTTCAACTGTTCAAAAGACTTTTCACATTTTTCTGACCAAACAAAAGCTTGGTTCTTCCTGGTTAGGTTAGTGAGTGGTGTAGAAATTTTTGAAAAATCTTTTATAAACCTTCTATAATACCCTGCCATCCCCATAAATGACCTTACTTCACTCACAGTGCTTGGCCTCTTCCATGCTTGAATAGCCACTAATTTATTGGGGTTCACAGAAATTCCTTTGGCAGATATAACATGGCCAAGAAAATGTACTTCCTCCTTCCAAAACACACATTTTGAAAATTTTGCCTTTAAATCTTTTTCCCTTAGTCTAGACAAAACCAGGTGCAAATGATGCTTATGTTCTTCCACTGTCTTGGAATAAATCAAAATGTCATCTATAAAAATAAGCACAAACTTGTCTAAACAATCCCTAAAGGTTCTGTTCATTAAATCTACAAAGTAAGATGGTGCATTGGTCAAGCCAAATGGCATAACCAAAAATTCATACAACCCATACCTAGTGTTAAAGGCAGTGTACTTGATGCTTGATTCTTCCACCTTCATTTGATGAAAACCAGATGCTAAGTCTAGTCTAGAGAATACTTTTGCCCCTGCTAATTGATCAAAAAGATCATCTATTCTTGGCAATGGGTATTTATTTTTAATAGTTACTTTGTTTAATTCTCTATAATCTATGCAGAGTCTTAAAGATCCATCTTGCTTCTTAACAAACACCACTGGTGCTCCCCAGCAAGAATTACTTGGTCTTATAAAACCCTTTTCTTCCAATTCTTCTAACTGTTTCTTTAATTCTTTTAGTTCATTTGGCCCCATTCTAGTTGGCTTTTTAATCACTGGGCTTGCTCCTGGAACTAGATTGATCTGGAATTCTACTGGTCTATGGTGTGGAATACCCTTGACCTCACCAAACACATCCAAATATTCATTGACTATGGGAATTTCTTCAATGGTTAGTTCACTGAAATCTTTTTCTGAGTCAATTAAATGATATAGTTTTCTTTCCTTAGCTACCTCACATAAAACTGTGATTCTCTGGCCTCTAGAATTTTGCAATGATATGGTGGATGAGTCTAAATTAATTATGGCTTTAAATTGCCTTAACCAGTCTACCCCCAATATAACACCTATATTTGGGTAATTCAAAACATATAAATTGGAAATAAAAATATTTCCTCCTATGTTTAATTCCACATCCACACAAATCATATTTAAAACACTAGAACTCTCCAATGGACTGTGTATATGCAATGGGGTTTCAACCAATATGCAATTCAGTTTTAGCATTCTAACCAGTTCATAAGAAATTAAAGAGTGAGTTGCCCCAGTATCATATACTACTGTTATGGGTATGGTACAAATAAGTAATGTACCTTCCACTTGGCTATGGTTTACAGTGTTACTCTCCACTGTGGCTTTGCCTTTTCCTTCCAAATTTGCCAATTTGCCTTGCTGTTTATACTCAGGACAATTCCTCTTCATATGCCCCTCTTTCCCACATAGATAGCATTTGAAAGCTCCTCCTTTCAATTCTGGACATCTTGGTTTGATATGCCCTTCCTTTCCACACTGATGGCACACAATTTTCTTCTTGTCTTCCTTAGCTTTGACATCTCCAGTGCTTTTGTTACTAGCCTCTTCTTTCTTCTTATCATAAGGGTGATATCTCCCCTTACCTTTCTTGTTATTATTGCTCTTAAAATTTCTGAACTTCTCCCTTTCCTTGTCATGCTGCTCTAATCTCAAAGCTAAGTCTATCACATGGTCAAAAGTCTTGTCTGCATAGGGTAACATGGCTCTGCTAAGTCCTGGATTCAAACCTTTTATGTACCTATCATTTTTAGATGCCTCATCTGCCACAAGCATTGCTCCATATGTGGAAAGCCCCTCAAACTTTTGAGTGTATTCTGTGACAGTCATGGTTCCTTGTCTAAGTCTAATAAATTCTTCTAGCAAGGTAGTCTTTGCTGATGCTGGTACAAACCTTGCTTCCAACATCTCTTTGAATTGATTCCAAGTAATTTCATTCTCATTCCTTCCTGCAATGATTACTTCCCACCAGCCTAAAGCTACTCCTTTTAGCTGTCTTGAAGCCACTTGCCTCTTTCTTTGATCATCAAGTTGCATGTCATTGAAAATTCTTTCCAATGTTCTCAACCATGTTTGAATTTCCATGACACTCTCTGTCCCTTCAAAGCTTTTGCCTCCTAAATGAGTATATGTCTTAAGTAATTTTGAGAGTTCTTCATAGGGATTTTCTTGCCTTTGTCCTGCCCCATCCCTAAATGCTCTCACCAAGTCTTGCAGATTGACCATTGGTGGTGCATGGGAAGATCCTGCTCCCTGATTTGGTGGTCTCCCTACCATAGTTTGCTAGTAATAATTTACATAGCTGGTTAGTTTGATATTTAGTTCCTTTTAATTTTATTTCTATCTAAGGAATTGATCCTTACTTCTACTATGTTGAATAACATAGCTCTGATACCAATTGAAATGACCCTCCTATTTCTACTCTAGTTCCATAAGGAATTTTTTTTTTATTTAGGGTAAAGAGGATATATATATATATAGACAAATATATCATCCATTTCAATTATAATTCTCAGGGTCAATATCTTTCTCCAATAAACCAAATATATCCAGGATCACAATAATCAACCAATATAAATATATCAGTACATTCACAAAGATAAGCACATACATGTGAGGATGTATATGCCTCTCTTGTTTGAATCAGAGTTCTGAAAAAAAAACAAGAGGATATTGGATTGCTGATTTTTTTTTGACCAAACAATCCACTGGAAATATATACTTTAGTCTGTTTATCCTAACTAAGAAGTGATCAAGTAATAATCAGTAGTAAACAAGCTTTTAATATAGAGGTTTGTGTTAAAGTCTAAATAGCATCAAATTCAGTATAAAATAAAGTGGATCCTAAGTGAACGCAAGCAACATCTAGGCGTAATGGAAACGCGCCTAACTTATACACAAGAGATCACGAGTTCGAGTACTATGCTGGTTGGTTCAAACACAATTTTTGTTTTTTTTTCCATTTTTCTTTTGTACAGTTTGGAATCTGTTATTACCTATATCTGCACATATATGTTTTATTTTTGCCTCTATTCCAACATACTAAACAATAATCCTTGCTTAATTATTTTTTGAAATCCATTCCTACATCCTAGAAGGCTTCATGATTGATGTAAATTAAGGGTCTGTTGCTTGGGTTTTGTAAATGATAAGAGTGTTTATCATTATTCAGGTTTGTATTTCTTCTTATAAGATCTGCCTGGCATTTAAAATGCCTTTGGTTAAAATCTGAGTGAAATTCATATTCCTATTACAAATACAAAGGAAAAGGTGTGGTAAAATTTGCACTTAAACATGTTTATGTGCATATATATCTGCAACTATTTGAATCTGGCTTCCATCTACCTTACTACAGTTCCTTTCTTTACTAAAAAAAATAGGACATGAAACATTTGTATGGAACAAGATAAATGAACCTTGCAGCCATATAGAAACATTCAACCTATGTCTATTTTCTTTTGTATACATATGCCATAGTAGAAAATAAAACCATTTAATTTTCTGAGAATCAACTATCCTGATTACCCAAAACTTAAATCCTTTTCAAAAACTCAAGATTGACTAATACATTTATAAAATGTAATCATTCAATTTTTAACATGGTGTTCTTGCTAAATCCACTTACAAGATTTGATCAAAATCCTTTTTAAACATAACAGATATTTAACTTAGTTCATAGTTTCCAGATACAAGTCAATCTCTTAACAAAATATCTAACAAAATATTCATCCAATATTCAACACTTAATACAAGTAGCAATTTAAATTGTCAATACATGCAGATTTCAACATTTAGGCTCTTATCTAACTAAGTTTTAGCATGCTATATCTTCTTCTCAAGGCCTTGCTCCTACTCCTACTTAGTTGCTGCAATCCCTGAAAAAGCATTTGAAACTGCCTCATTTTAAATGAGACACCCCAGATGCCATTAGCACACTAGGGTCAAACACATGTCTGGTATGAGAAAGCTCACAAAATTAATTAGTTAATCAGATTAAAGTTAAGTTAAGTACATATACAGAAAGTTCAGCCCTTTTTGAATCAGGCAAATACTTGTGTGCATGCTCTGTGTCATTGTGCATGTGCACACTTTAATTTTCTTTCCAGAGACTACATATATAAATATGGCACATACATTCAAGCATACAACTCAATCATAATCAAGCAATCATTCATACCAAACAGGAAAACAACCAATATGAGTTAAATCATTTATTCAATTCTCATATTTCAAATCTGGGAAAAACTCTAGTTTTCTCATCATTTCAAGTATTATTCCCTTGGTATATTTATCTATCCTTGGTCTCACCTGCAATATTTATGAATCAATGGACACACTGTAATGAACTAATTCACTCCATTACACAAAGATCTCAGGACTTAAACAAGCCATGTGTCAACTTATGTTACTCAAGCACACAAGTCATTCCTGCAGTGTTCTTGACCCTAATATCCTAATCAGGTTTAAGTTAATAATAACTCTTTTGATTTCTCATGGCAAAACCATTCAGTGATTCCTTTCATAACCATACAGAGGCAAACAAGCAAACAACCATTGGTGATTACAAAATAAGGTTCTGGATATACATATATTCATCCTGGTATTTAAAAGGAGTTTAGGCAACTAATATTGGCTTCTGGTTTCTGAGAGAGTTTTTTTTTCTTTTGCAAACATTTGTGCTTGAGTTAAACTCAGGATAACCTGGTTTCACTGAATCACAAAATTTTGTTTGCTGTGCATTTTATTGAATCAGGAGCATCAGCACATAGGTAACCCTATTGCACCCCTAATTCCTTTCTATTTCAAGCCTCAGCACTTATACATGAGTACATTGCAGCTCAACATTATTTACATCTTTCTGGGTTGAGCCAAAACCAATACTACTTGCCTATTCTCAACATTTTATTTTCTGGGTATTTGTTTATATCCCTAAACACTAACATATCAGAGATCTGAGTGTGTAAAACAGATATGTATACTAACAACACATAAAAACTTTGTTATAATAAAACAAGTGATCAACCAAAGAAAATCAAAACATATTCAGGTTTAAATTCACAGATAAACATTCATATATGAAAATACTCTTTTAATAAAAATACTTTTATCTGGCTGCCTACATTAGGACTTATTGCCTTAAATTTTGGAGTGAGTTTTCTCACCTAGCTTTCTTCTTTGTTCCCTTAATTAATTGATGAGCTTCTGCCCTTTGCCTCAAGCTCTCTTCCTTCCCTTGTCTTATGATTTCTGTGGTGTTGTTTTCTTTTTTTTTCAAAATTCTTTTCTGAGGAGGAGAGGAGGCTGCTGTATATACATGTATATATATACAGGGTCTCTCTTAGGGTTTTGGGTATTGGCTAAGTCCATTTTTGCCCACCAGAAAATCATGTTATCTGCATTTTAAACCCAAAGTTTTACCCCTTCCCGGCTTAATTTGGGTGAAGAGAAAAGTGGTTACATTTTTCTTTCAGAAATTTTGCTTTTCAGAAAAATACTTTTTCCTTTGTCTACAATCATGCTAAAAATGTGACTTGATTTTTGTTATTTATTAAATACACTTCCTAATTCTGCCTATAGCAAACATTTCTCTGTTTTCTCTTATTTTTTTCTATTTTTAGCTTTCATGTAAATGGCATGTACTTCCTTTATTTATTTATAAGAGGATTAGTTCTTTTTATATCTTCATTCTTTTTTATTTCTGCTTATATTAAAATATGTCTGTATATTTTGTTTCACTAGTTTAAACTCTAGTATTTTATTAACACATATATATATATATATTTATATATATATATATCATTCTGTATTGACACACACATGCACATGTATACTTAAGAAAAATATTCAGTAGCATACATATATTTATATTTACTTATGCATTCAGCTTTTAAAGATTTAATATATATATATATATATATTCCCATACATATCAACATGTATTTATTCTTAAAGTTCAGAGATTTTTAGCTTTAGTTCATGTGTATACCCTGTGCACACATGTACACACATATTGATACACTATCAAGCCATAACAATCTCCTTCCAAAATTTAATTCAAAAATTATTTTGAATTCACTTATATTTGTCAAAATAAATTCCTAAAATCTTGGGTCATTACAGCATAACCCCTAATTTTCAGTCATTCCCGGTTGATGAGGCTCGAGGCTAAACGATACCTTTTCAGAACATATCTCTTAGAATGCCCATCGTCCACCTGACGATGTTTCGCAAGCATTCGTCCATACAAGTCCGTCCCGGGTCCGAACGGAACCGAAGGCACTACCCCTACTACATCCATTTTGGAAATATCCTCAGGATTAGTAGCGACTAGCCCTTGCACTTCACTGCTCCATCTTCGACTTCGAAATCGTTTATCGTAAATGAAAATTTTCAAAAAAAATTATTGCGTAGGCGTACCTTATTTAGCATTTTTACATCGGCCCACCCGGTCGGAAAACAAAAAAAATCAGTTTGTTTAACAAACAGTCGAATTTTATTTACCATTCGAAGTTATTTTCAAACTCCATTATTAACTCAACATACTCTTCCCATTGATTATTTAGTTAATTAGCTTACTTCTAATTTTCATTACAAAGGAAATTACTTCATTAAATTTCCCGGAGTTCAAATTTGTTTTTATAATTCAAAATTTGATTTAAATTTAAATTTGAATAATTGAGAAAAGGGTATTGTTTGGGAACTGTGGGAGAGTTTGGAAAATCAGTAAGAATGATAAGAGGTCTTTTATAAAAGATAATTGGTAAGATGTTGAACTGTTGGTTTTGGGGGGAAGGTAAACGGGTATAGTACCATTCTTCTTAACTAGTAATTTCGGGGACGAAATTCTTTTAAGGGGGAAGGAATGTGACGACCCAGAATTTTAACAATTTAAACTAGACTAATTAATTGATTTTTAAACATCTAAAAGCTAATTTTAACTTGAATTCAAGATATCAGTATTTACTTGATAATTAAATTATTAAATTATATAGTTCGAAATTGGGTAAGATGTTGGATATGGAATTTTAAGTCTGTTAAAAATAATCTGAAGGCTTATAAAATTTATAATGATGATACTGAAGATAATAGGATGGTTGAAATTTAATTTAAAGATGATTTGTTCAGTTTTGAAAGTATATCATTTAAATCGATATTTAAAATAGCCTTCCGAGGCACATTCTCGGAATTCGACGGAACCAGTTCCATTGGATCCGTAATAGTTAGTTATTATCGGATTTCAATTTTCGTAGCAATCGGAGTTGTCGTTTGACCCGGACAGCTCAAAACGCTTCGAATTATTTGAATCGAATCAATTTAAAATTTGATCGTTTACTTCCGTAACTCGTGCATACAATCAAATTAGCCTCCGAAACGCGTTTCATCGTGTTCGGAATGCGGGTAAAACCCTGTAAACGTCTGTCGGAATGTTTGATTCGGGGTTCAGGATTTCACGTTATGGAACACGAGATATTTTCATATTTAATTATTTAATTAACAGGCGTATTCAGGAAGCTTCCCGTGACCTCTATCTTATTCCCGTTCCCTCTCTAACCTTCTAACAGAAAACAAAATTTATCTAAAATAAAATAAAATGAAGAACGAACGAAACTCGTTCGAAAATCAAAATCAAATCGTCTCACCTACTCGCCGTCGAATGGAAGCCGAGCCCGCTTTCTTTCCAAATCACGATTTCCATTCTCATCTTCTGACCCAAATCGAAGAGACGAGGCAACTCGAGTTCGCGTGAGGCCGCGACGCGTTCAGGTGGTGAAGGATCGAGTTTTTCCTTTTGGGGTATCACGATCTTAGGGCTTCGAGCTCGGCGACTTTGTGGCATCAGTGGAGCTCGCGGTAGGGAGGTTGCCGAATCTGGTGGTGACAGAGTTCAAGTAGATGGCGACGAGGTCACGATTTCACGATGGTGACGGGGTTCGTGAGGGTGCGCAAGCGGGGGAAAAACTCGAGATAGGGCTGTGGGATTCCTGTTCGAATTAAGGTAAATTCAACTCTTAATACATCTAAATTAAACTTGTACTTAAGTAAGCTTGTGAATAAATTGTTATTATCATCACTTATCAAGATTTGCAGTAAATTATAAAACGATTTTGATTGTAAATCGTTATGCTATGGGCTGAAGTATATGAAGATTGGATTTTTAAATATATGTATATAAGATTATGTAGGCGGCAATTTTAAATGTTTTGAATTGTAAAGGTATATAAGATTTAGATTCTGGAAATTATATGAGATTTTGGAAATAAAAATTTGAATGTGGAGAGTTTATATAAAATTGGATTTTTATGATCTATATGGATACATTTTTATATAAGTAAATAATTTTAAAAGAAAATTTAATATACATATTTTCACTTAACCAGTTATTTTAAATAATGTATTAAAGGAAATTTAGTTTTAAATTTAATAATTAGATGATTCAATATATTAAATGAAAATTTATTTGTTCGATTAGTCAAATATTAACAAACCATATAATATTTATACAAGGTCCAAAATTTGGAGATAATGGTCGAGATGGAGTTGGATTGCCAAATAAAAATCAAGGTGAGTAAATCTCACTCTGTTGGATTTCTATTTAAATTTAAATGGTTGAATTTAAATATTTGGTTGAATGATTAAACTGTTTTGGTATGCACTGTAAATTGATGATCTGGTGACTTTGGTTTTTGGATGGTTTTCGAGTTGATTGTTGCTTAACTCGAAGTATTTGGAATTTTAAGTTGTTAAAATTTAAAACATAAATAAGGAAATGTTTCCCGTTTTAAAAAGTTACTAAAGGCTTAATGATTTGTGATACATTAAATCTAGTAGGGTAATTAAAATGGAAAAATTAATTAATTCAATTAATTAATGATTTGGGGTATTTAACTTAGTAATTGAAGGTATGAATAAATAATGAATTAAGTTGTAAGTAATTAAATAAGTATAAGTAACTCAGAATAACCATTTGATGGTGTGCTAAATAACTACTTAATGTAATTAATAAAATATAATCACTTTGTGAGATTAATCAAGAGATTACTTAAGATGGTTAATTAAGGAGCAATTGATTTATTTAATGAAGTAAATCCAGAGTTAGTTAATTACAGATTGGGATTAATTGGAATGATTAATACTGTGTTATTAATTAATGTAATTAAAGTTTGGAGAAAAATTGGAAATCCTTAATTTATATAATTAATGATGTAAGTAACGATTGATTAATTAATAAAAAATAAGTGACTCGTGGAAAATTAATTAATATAAGAAATCAAGAATTTATGTAAAAGATGATAGTTTAAATTGATTTATGAAGTAATTAAGATTTCTTATTGATTTGGGTTAAGAATAATTAATAGCGTGGAATTAATTAAAGATAATTATTTGAATGTAATTGAAAGATAATTAATCCGGGGTGATTAATTAAGATGAATGGATAGGAAATGGTTGATGGATTAATTGATTTGGAATTAATCAATGTCTAATGAAGGAATCTAAGTATTAAGGGTTGAAATTTCAATTAGAATAAATTGAATTGATTTGTATGAGATTAAGCTTTGCTTATGGATGATTAAATGTATTGGATGCTTTGAATGGATGGATATCTCTGATATGAAATGTTGTGTGTTTCAATTGGGTAACTTGGATTATTTATGACATGAGACTCGAAGAGACCGGGGTCGGGTGTTGGGAAATACCCGAAACCACTTCGAATTTTTAATAAATTGATTTGTGAAATTAAAAGGCTGGAATGAAATGATTTAAGTAAATTGGATTATTTTATCTAAGTTTGTACTTAGAAATTGACGTGTGAAATAAGTGTTGTCCATAGCAATTTAAGAATTTGTTAAATTAATATAAGTTACCCGGGTTTATATAAGTTGTTTGTTTGGTATTCCATGTTAGTTGGGTTTACTCACGCTGGTTTCCAGCCTGACCCGGGTGTTACTTTGGTGTAATGCTCGGGTCAGACCGAGTATTACAGATTTTCAGGTAAGGACGTTCTGGAGCTCAGGAGACGAGCTAGATGGCAAGTACGTGCAGAGTATTTCTGCTGCAGTATATTATTGTATTATTGAGACATGATTACTGTATATATTCAGTGACTGAGTATATGTAAAACTCTGATGTATAAAAATGTAATCGACAAATATAGTATTCTTGTAAACTGTATTTATTTATTATTATATTTTATCCGCTGCGAATGTGAGATGCTGAAGTTTCCATTCTTCTTCTATCTCTTTCTTCTTTTTCATAACTATCTAGAATTTTCGGCTTCGAAAATTTCGGGTCGTTAATCTGTTACTCATACCTAGTATGCTGGAATTTAATGAATGTAACAATTTCGGCTATTTTCTATTTACTTGAAAACCCTAGACACTATTATAATATCACTGGATTTCCTAAAAATGTTTTGGTTAGCGTAAGGTAAAAACTTTTCCATGTTTATTGGTGGGAAGTCTTACGTGATACCTTTTGTTTCCAAATGATTTCCAAAGTTAAACAACTTTAATCTGTTACTCATACCAGGTTGATAAAAGAATAGAACTTCTTGTTTGCAAACAGTTTTGGAATTCTTTGAGGTCACGATTACCTTTAGAGAACACAGCTCTTAGAATGCTCATCGTCCACCTGACGATGTTCTGAAAGCATTCGATCCATACAAGTTCGTTCCGGGTTCGAACGAAACCGAAGGCATTATCTCGTTACACTCGTATTGGAATCACCCTCAAAGTTAACGACAATAACCCTTGCATTCTGAATCACCATCTCGAATCTATAAGTACTATCTTCGTCAAAACTCATTACGGAATCACCCACAGAGTTATACTGACGTATAGTTCTTATACCTCGAGTCTTCACTTGCTCCATTTGAAATTTCAAGACCTAACGTTATTTTGGATCGATGTGGTATTCGGGTCTCCAGACCTGGAATCCCGGTATACGGAAACCCGATCCCGATCTCATCGAAATCCAAACGTGTCTTTTAAGGCCAAGTTGTTTTAAAGGTTTAAAACAATTCAATTCAATTATCTATATCAACACCGATAGATAAAACACAACATCACAGATGGATAATTCACATAACATCATAAATGGATAATCAATATCATCAAACTATCATCAAAGCATTCATATCACAACAATATCACTCATCTCATATCTGAGATTACAATCAATCAATGGGATGTCAATATCAATCATCATACATAAGCAAGGATAATAAATCACACAATTGATAATTAATTTAAAATGAATTAAATCAATTACCTTATTCTTAATTAATTTAAAGTTAATTAAATTAATCATCACATCATTATTAAACCTGCTTATACTTCTATTAATTAATTATCAATCAATTAATTAATCATCATCCCGTTATTCATTTAATTAATCATCCCTGATTAATTTTCTTTAATTACATTTAAGTAATTATCTTTAGATTATTCCCACGGATTAATTACTTTGATCCAATATAGAAATGCATCTTTACATTACTTCATTTCTTAATTAACTAAAGTTAATTACATTACTCAATTAATTATTAATAAATTTCTACAGATTGTAGAAGAATAAGAAAGTAGATAGAAGAAGAAAGAACTAAACAAAATCAGAACCTCACAGTCGCAGCGGATAAAATATAATAGATAGAACAGATCTGTACACAAATGAAAACTATATCTTTAATTAATTAATTCCTAAATTACGTTCATTCCCACTAATTATTTCATTTAATAATTCATCCTTAATTACAAAATGTAATTAACCTTTAATTTTTAGTTTATTGATTAATTATCCTTAATTAATCTCAACATATCTAATTTAAAATAAACTTGTATTTATATTAAATACTTGCTCCTACCATTTACTTCATTAAAACCCATTTAGAAATAAATTTTGAAATATAACTTATTTAAACAAAACAATTCAACATTTAATTTTATAGATTTAAATCTTTGAAAAAAACATTTCTAAACATATTAAGTCAAATTAACAATTATTATTTAAACTAGTTTTAAAATACACAAAAACTTGTTCATGCTTAAAAATTTAAAGCTAAATTATGATATACTGTTAAAATTTTAAACCCAGGTTACTCAACACGAAACAACCCGAGCCATTCACCCTTTTCCCCGAGTCACGCGCGAGGAATCTCGCCTACGTACGTGCTTCGAGTCGTAGCTCCATTTACTCGAACAACTTCCCAAGTCGAACTCGTCTTCTCCAAAACAAAATTCGCCTGAACCCAAACGTGCATACGAACGTGCACGGTGCACGTCTCCCCTCAGCCCTGGCCAACTACGATCGTCACGACCATCGCCTACAACCACTCGACCACATGCGAACCCAAAACCCAACCCAGATTCACGAATATATCAACGAATCGAAATTCGAACCTCCAGCTCGAACAACTGCTGAAATACGAACCACAAAACCCATCGCCACCGGCCAACCTCACGCCGATGAACCTAAACAATTAACGTCCTAGGCTTAAACAATTAACGTCCTAGGCTTTTCAACCATCAGCAACGGCTCACGACCGGTAGGCTTTTCAACCATCCCAACCCCGCTGTGGCTCACAGTGATACCTCGGGTTTGCTTTTACGGCCAGCCTCTCGACTGTAAGCACCTAGCAAACCAACCCCAAAAGGCCTTATACTACCCCCGGGGACATGTAGGGGTAAGAGTCTCCCGTTCGCCACCTAACGCAAAGCGAGAACCCCCTATCACGCTGTAATGTAGCAAACCCGATCCCGTGATTATTTTGATTCGCTTACCCTTAATTAATTTATTACTCAAACCCTTCATTACTAGATTAATTATTCAAACTCATTAATAAATTCAATTAGTAATTATTCATTTAAATTTTTTCCTACCTATTTAATGAATTTCCAATCATTAAACCTTTATTGATTTTTAAATTGAACCATTATCTTATTTACGCTTTAAGTTTAAAACCAATAAAAACCCCAAATGCTTTGAGTCGAACAAAAATCAACTCGAGAACCAACCAAAACCATAATTACCCGATCATCAGTTCACAGAGCACATCATAGCAATTCAATCATACTGCCAAATACCTAAATTTAATTATTTAAATTTAGATAAAAATCCAAAGACGTGAGAATACTCACCTTCATTTGACAGCAACACACAAAACTCGCAGAACTTCCCAGACCCTTGCGACTATACTACACTTGGCTCTCCACAATTTCAAACGTTATTGACTGCAGCTCAACACAACGTCGACTCCATCACTAGCATAGGTTTTTCCCCCGCCTATTCGAACGAACGAAGCCATCCCCCACCACCTACAGCAGGTCGCTATGCCCAAACGCCTCCGTCAGCCCTCGCGACCCTCCAACGCCACCACGCGACTTCGCGTTCGACAATCAACAGCACACCTGAAAATCGAGCTTCACGCCGCAGTTCCCAAATCCCATCGACTAAGTCGAGTAGCAACCCTGACTCGAAACCCTAAATTGCGCACGATGCTAGCAGCCGCATCCCAAATTAATTCAATCCAAGCTTTTGTTAAGTGGGCTTTCACTCTCATTCGAAGTCAAGATTCCATAAATTTTAAACTTAAGTTAAATTACTTTAACTTATTCCAACATCAAACTTAAGTTTACTTCTATTTGATTCTTATTTAATCAAATTCCATTAAATTCAGTTAGCCCATGCATTTTGATTTTAATTCTAATTCACCTTCTCAATTTATCAAAATAGTATCCAGCACACACTTAATTATTCAAGTTAATAGGCCACCGATCTCAATTAACCCATTTAAATTATTATTGCTTTATATACTTATGAATAGTCAATTAATATAGGTAATTAAGAATTAACGTAATTGATTATAGTAAATTAATTTGTGAGGAAATTAAAGATTTCTTATTGATTTGGTAAGAGTAATTAATATCGTGTAAGTAATTAAAAAGAATTACTTGAACGGAATTGGGAAATAATTAATCCAGGATTGAAAATTAAGATGAATGGATATAGAGGGGTTGATCAAGTAATTGATTTGGAATTAATTAATAATCTAAGTGAATGTGGTTAGAAAATGCAATTAGAATCATTTGATTCGTATGTGATTAAGCTTTGCTTATGGATGATGAAATGTATTGGATGTTTTGAATGTGTTGACACCTCTGATATGAAATGGTGTGTTTTCATTTGGATATCTTGGAATAGGATGGCATGAAAACTCGAAGAAGCCGGGAATCGGGTATTAGGAAATACCCGAAACCACTTCGACATCTTTATAAATTGTGTTGTGAAATCAATAAGCTGGAGTTGGACGATTTAAGTAAATTGGATTATTTTATCTTTATCAAAATACAAGTACGCTCTCTCAAGATAGAAATCACTTAAGAGCCTAGGTATTCGCTCAACCTAGTGCTCTGATACCACCTGTAACGTCCCGACCTTCTACGCCCAGAAAGTCGTATCGTTTTGAAGAAAAGAAAGAGGTGAGAAAGTAGAAAAGAAAGAGAAGAAGAAGAAAACAACAACAGAATCTCAACAGCGGACGAATAAAATATAATATATCACATAAATTAATACATAGTATCATATACATCAGAGTACACAGATAATACAACACATACTAGACAGTTATAATACCTGTCTAGTTAATACAACTCACACATCACAGAGATACAACACAAGAGATACAACACAGCGGAAATACAAAATAATCACTAACACAGCGAAACCACTATATATCTACACGCTGAAGCCTCCTGCTCCATTGCTCCTCCAGAATACGTCAAAGCTAACCCTGAATCCCTTGACTACCCGTAAAAAATTGGGTACCCGAGAGTTTATGAAAAACAGAAATAAACTTCGGGTCAGACATGGGTCTGGTATGAGTAACAGATTAAAGTTGTTTAACTTTGGAAATCATTTGGAAACAAAAGGTATCACGTAAGACTTCCCACCAATAAACATGGAAAAGTTTTTACCTTACGCTAACCAAAACATTTTTAGGAAATCCAGTGATATTATAATAGTGTCTAGGGTTTTCAAGTAAATAGAAAATAGCCGAAATTGTTACATTCATTAAATTCCAGCATACTAGGTTTACAATCAAATTCGATGGCACTTATTGGATTTTGGATTCCATACAATGGCAGGGCTACTGGGTACCGCCCGTCACTGATATGGATTCCATACAATGGTGTGACTAATTAATCTTGCTTATGGATGATTGGATTGTAGAAATGCCTGGAATTGGTTGATATCTCTGATATAAAATGTTTTGTGATATGATATGTTTGGTTTAAACTGTGATAATGTGGGTATCTATCGATGATGAATTACTGTGAAAAAGGTGACACCCTGTATTTAAAGTTAGAATTGTATTTCACCTGAATAATTTAGAATAAGATGGTTTTGGGTTCGAAGAGACCGGGGTCGGGTATGGGCAAGTACTCGAAACCACTTCGATTCTTTATAAACTGATATGTGAAATCAATAGACTGAAATGGAATGAGTTAAGTGAATGGGACCATTTAATCTAAGTTTGGTACCTAGAAATTGATGTGTGTAATAAGTGATGTCTCTAACAAATTGTGAAATGGTAAATTTACACGAGTTTCCCCGGGTTTATGTAAGTTTTATGCTGTTGTATTCCATGTTAGATGGGTTTACTCACGCTGGTTTCCAGCCTGACCCGGGTGTTACTTTGATGTAATGCTCGGGTCAGACCGAGTATTACAGATTTTCAGGTGAGGACGTTCTGGAGCTCAGGTGGCTAGCTGGATGGCAGGACGTATGGAGTGTTTTCCGCTGTGACTTTATTTCTAGCCATGTGATTGTATATGTCCTGTGTATGTGTATATGTAACTCTGATGTATTAAATTGAAAATTTACTGATATGCTATTCTTTTGTAAACTGCTATTATTTGATATTATTGCTCACTCCATACGTCCTGCCATCCAGCTAGCCACCTGAGCTCCAGAACGTCCTCACCTGAAAATCTGTAATACTCGGTCTGACCCGAGCATTACATCAAAGTAACACCCGGGTCAGGCTGGAAACCAGCGTGAGTAAACCCATCTAACATGGAATACAACAGCATAAAACTTACATAAACCCGGGGAAACTCGTGTAAATTTACCATTTCACAATTTGTTAGAGACATCACTTATTACACACATCAATTTCTAGGCACCAAACTTAGATTAAATGGTCCCATTCACTTAACTCATTCCATTTCAGTCTATTGATTTCACATATCAGTTTATAAAGAATCGAAGTGGTTTCGAGTACTTGCCCATACCCGACCCAGGTCTCTTCGAACTCAAAACCATCTTATTCTAAATTATTCAGGTGAAATACAATTCTAACTTTAAATACAGGGTGTCACCTTTTTCACAGTAATTCATCATCGATAGATACCCACATTATCACAGTTTAAACCAAACATATCATATCACAAAACATTTTATATCAGAGATATCAACCAATTCCAGGCATTTCTACAATCCAATCATCCATAAGCAAGATTAATTAGTCACACCATTTCTAATTAATTTTAAAAAAATTTAAATAAATTACTTTAATCACCTTGAAATCCTGCTTACTAAATCATTAATTAATTATAAACCAATTAGTTAAGCATCCTTTAGTTAACATCTTAATTAATCATCCTTATTTAATTATTCCTTAACTACATTAAGAAATTATCATTTAAGTAATTACTCTTCAATTACTTACACTAATTAATCTCTAATTAATTTACAATTCTTAATCATTAATTAATTAATCCCCCCTTATCAATTTATTTAATCTATAATCACCCAAAATCTTAATTAACTTCTTACCTTGCCATTCAAATATTATTTAATAAATTTGGGATTTAATTATCATTTATTATCAATAAATTTTCATTATTTCTTAATTACTTACTCACTATTTAATTGATTAAATTAAAATGTTGATTACCCTTTTAATTACCAATTGACTACTTGCTAAATCATTAATTATCCATTAACTTGTTACTTATTCATTAATTAATTACTTACTTAACTTATACTTAAAACAAGTTTGATTAATATTTAAACCTTATGTAACAAAACACTAAAAGGGATCAGGCGACTCCACCAACAACTGGATCCGAGTCAAACGAAATTCACCCGAGAAATTTCGATACTCCCTCGTTCCCTTCCTCGAGTTCCTTCCCACCTCTACCCGTGTAAAACTTCTGCTCTCTCTCGATCTTCCCCTTTCCCATTTATTTTCTCCTCTGTTTACTTTAAGTTAAATCTTAACTGTGAACAATATTCTCGCGCTCGCCCAATGAAATCCCCGAAGAAACTCCACCTTCCTCTCGAGTTCCACTCGATACAAAGAAGCCATGGCTTCTCTGTCCTGTTCACGCCACCGTGCACGTGCACGGTGGTTCGACGCACCTCCGGCAACCCCCACTACCATCGACAAACCACAAATCATTCCCCCATTCGAGATCAATGCCCAGTTTTTCGAATGATGATCGAAACCAAAACCTAATGCTCGAACAAACTATACGAACAACCCACTGGAAAAAATCACCACGCTCGGCCACCCCACTTCACCGGAGACCAAGCCGCCTCGCCTACGCCATTGCCATACCTTCCTCGACCTTCACTCCAACCCACGAACCACTCGATCCAAGCACGGCGACAAAAACCAAATTTTACAGAGCATCGAAAATATATGAACTAAACCCTACTTTCGATTCAAACCCAAAATCTATGCATTCGAAAATTATTTTAGCATTTTTCCCGTATTACTACATCATCAAGCTTGCCTCTCTCCAAATTTCAGAAGTTAAATTTGTTTAAATCGACTGAAATTGGTAAAAGAGTGATTTTTCTTCATATTCAAACTGCACCTTAAACTCTCACATAAAATTCATAATTTTTATACTAAAAACCCTAACTTTGTGTGTGTAATCTAGATGTGCGATCAATTTCACAAATTAAAATATTCGAATTTCTAGCTTTTGATTCTCTTTTTTACTGTAAAACTTGAACATATGCAAGCCAGATTCCCTGACATGTTTAAACCCATTTTCAGATTGTTGTTTTCGAGTATAACCCGTTTTATTTAGCTTTAAAATCCTAAGTTCAAGATACTTATAAGGAGAAGTATTTGTTTTCTCTACTTTTCTTTACTCAGAAACCCAAGTATGTGGGATAACAGGTATATAAATATAGTTTTCCAGTGCAACAGAGAATTTCACAGAGCTTTTTGTTTAACTATATAGCAAGCAAATATAAAGTCAAAGATCAAATATTCAATTTAAAATTTTGGAAACAGTATGTTTACTCACCTTATTTATGGAAAGAAGAACAGAGCATTTATGTTGCAACAGCTTTGAACTTGAAACTGGGAAATATTTTCCAGTTGACGCTTCCTACCAACATCCCTTGTTTACTCTGTTGTATTGCCTTACTGGTTGCTGATGATTTAATGAATCTTGTTTTAAGTTTTTACATGGAATTTCATTTTATATTTTTTTTATAGCTCGAACTAAACTGAGAAGTGATAAAGGAAAGAAAACAGGCAGGTGATAAATAGAAAAGGAAGAAGACAGGATATCAACATTTGTACAACTTAGCAGTGATATTTTTGTGTTTTGCTTGACTAAGAAGCTTGTTCCGGTGGCTGATAAGAATTTTGGGTGGCTTCATTAAATGCTTGTACAATTCCCTTTTATTTATCCTTGGATATATATGCTGGTGACTTTCTTCACAAGCTCGTATTGATATATTCATTTGGTCATGTTGCTTTGTTGTTTTGTTTATGTTAGCTTTGCCTTGCTTGACTTTTAATCTGTAAAATATTTCGTCTGTAATTACATTGTCTACATATGTTATGAATATATTACTTGTTTAACACAATATTTTCCAATGCAAAAGAATGTTATTTCTATGTTTAACTTATCATTAGAATCTTATATTTCCATATGTATTTATTTTATTAATATCACATTTATTTAATTGAAATAATAAATAAAAGAAACTATCTTTTATTATAAACTACTGATTTTATAAAGATATAAATGTATCGTTTGACCAAAGTATATAAAACTTATATATATATATATTAAACCATATCTTTATATCTAGCTATATTAAAAAGAAACAATTAAATCTTTTTATAATAAATTTTAAGTCTAACTTAAGCTAAAAACAATTTGTTAAAACTATTCTTAACATTTATCTTATGTTTTTAAAACCATATATATTTACTTAATAATTAGTTTTGAAAGGTTTAATATTCAATAAAACATAATTTCCAATTCATTTAAATGTATATTTGAAATTTGAAAACACAATTTATAAATTCAGTAAAAACAAGACTCAACTATTTACAATGTATACAAATATATACATTATAAACAGACAATAACCAATTTATTTCACAGATGAAATTTACCCATTTAAATATTTAATTAAAACAAGATATCAATTCAGATTTTATTTACAAAGATATAGCAAATCAATTTAATATTTAATACAGATTATTAAAGTGATATTGCCAAAAAATTCCAGGATGTCACATTCCTTCCCCCTTTAGTACTTTTCGTCCTCGAAAAGGAACGAAAACAGAATTGATGAAATGCTTAAAATCAGATAAATATTCTTTGATCATTGTCAAAATGTGACGCCCCACCTCTATACCCACGCTAGCCAAGAACACTACGGAGTAGTGCTGTCAACTAGCACGGAGAATAAGGCTGTTGAGGAGCGACCATCCATGTAATTGCCTTGTGCGAGCACCGATATGTCAGATAGAATAACATGCATTTCATCTTTTAGAGGAAATCCGACATACCGTTACAAACTCAAAGCTACTACACAGTGGCTATAATAGTTTAGGACAATAAATATAAAAATAACACAGATAACATAAATGCGGAATAAAGATGGAACGAAAAGTCTCATATATACAATAACTGATATCAGTTACAATACATTTGACACAATACAAATGATACAACTACAACTGTCGACTCAAGAAGTTATATATATACAAGTACATTATCGACTAATATACATGAATACATTATCATCTTAAAACAGACACACTGACTACTACAACAGTACGAAGACCACTTCAAATGATATAAAAAGTCTTCATAGCTCTAGCAGCAACCCAAAGCTAAAAATCTACAACCTGTAAAATACTCGGTCTGACCCGAGTATTACATTCAAAAGAAAATAATACTCGGATCAGTCTAATTCAAAATCAGTTATTAGAGCATAGAAGCAATAATAATCAATCTCAATATAGATGACAGTCACAGAAATCTCGTATATCCAACTCTCGATACGAGAATTGGATAACGGCAGATATAACACTAAACAGTGTTAATCCACAAATCAGAAATCCAAAGCAGTTTAAGCAATTGAAATGTCAATTTAAAAATGTCAACGCTAATTGGCTGCAGTACACGCTAACGTGTACTGCCTCGCCAATACAGCCTACGAATTACGCAACAGGTCGATGAATCAAGAACAAAAGAAATATCGATTAAAATCTGTCAATTCGGTGTGGCTGCAGCGCACGCACGCGTGCACTGCCTCGCCACCACCGAATATAAAGTCACCACCAAAAATGAAACTGCAGTGGCAAACAGATATAAGGACGAAGGCAGGCTGCAACTAAACTGCAGATAAGTCATCAACAGTTCAAGCATATACAGCAAAGGAGACGAATTCGAGTACATCATGAAGCAGAACCAAGTGCAGTTCAACTGAGATGGACAACTCGAGAATAAACATGTACAAATGAACGAGTGATCAATATGCAACACAGATGTGCAAATAAAGATCTGTGCATCAATGCAATGCGAAAATAGAGGCTGCAATAGAACTACAGGCACCAAGTCAAGGGAACAATAGAGACATGCTTAACAAAGTCAAGTGGAGCTAACCAATGTACAAATCAGGTCAGCACAGCATGAGTCAAAAGAGAACCAAATCAGTGTGGATGCAGGTTACAATATTCAAGTCTTTCTGCCAGCAACAAAAGATTCAAGTATATGCAAAGCTTCAACATGGATGCAAACATATCAAACTCCCAAAGATACATCAGTGAAGGAAACTGCATCTAAAAAATGCAGAACCCAACCCAAAAAAACATTAATGTATATGAACACAGGAGACAACAAAACTGTGAATCAAAGGCCAAGTCGAAGTATAACAAGAATGACTCAAGTGAAGATGCCAAAGTAAAGATTTCAAATGACCAGGAAAAACAGTGGACAGGCAAATATCAAAGGCTGGCAAGCAACAAATGCCAAAGTCACAAACTAATCAAGGTCAATCCCAAAGCAACCCAACAGCATTGCAAGGGCATCAGGTAAGAGACGAAGCACACAAAGCTAATGTTCCAGTGAACAAGGATGCACCAGTAAAAACAAAGGCCAATGGACCATAATGCAGACAAGCCTATGTATGCACAGTGAAGCCAAAGACTCAAGCTAAGGGACATAAAGTGTAACTATCAAAGTACACAAAGCATGGAACCGGACTGAAGTGAAACCAACCCATCAGCCAACTAGACTGCATACTACACTGAACCAGAAATATGAACAAGTGAAACAATGACAGTTCAAATATGCAAAGGAACAATGGAGTATGAACCCAGACAACATATGCAAAGACCAAGGAACTACAACAAGACATGAACCAAGTACAACTGGAAACCCAAAACTGCACCAGTAACAATATATCATCGCAAGGATGCAAATAGATTTCGAGTCAAGCAGTGCACAGTGGAACGAAGAACAGTCATGGCATTTCACAAATACTATAAGGATTTCTACCAAGCTAATGAACAGAACACAAAGTACACAAGTGCACAGGTTCAGGTCAATGCACCTGTAAGTCGAATGACAAAACAAAAGAACAATACAGTGAACTACCATGATTCAGAGCCAAAGTTCACAGTGAAGTCGACAAGGCCAGGATAAATCACAAAAACAACTATATTAGTGAAGGTCAGAGAAGAAACAAGTTGGAAGTACTTAGATCTACGGTGAATGGTACTAGTGCAAAGTCAAAGCCAATGTCAACAGACGAGTTCAGACATTCACAACCATGATTACCAAGGCAACAAGTTCGAACCATATCAATGCTAAATGCTCACATGCCCAAAACTCAACTACCAGTGCAATAATGAACGAGTATATGGGTGCAGACATGCTAGAATTCTCATGAAACCGTAATAAACAAAGTACCAGAGTAGGCATGTTCCAAAGGTAATTCGAAACAACTCAATATCATAAAGCAGCAGTAAAACGAGCAAGAGCAGAAATACCACTAGAGGCAGTAAGAACATAATGGCCTCAACAGCAAGTGTTAAACGAACTAGATCAACACCCAAAAAATCAAATTGCAGAAGCATCAAACTGAAATGAATTAGATGTGAGATATTACTCACTTTGATCTCGACCAATTGGAGCAGTCTCGAGTGATGAAATCACGAAGTCCAGAAACGAGTTGAAGCTGTAGCAATCGAGGGAAGACGAGCGAAGTTCGAACCCCTTGAGGCCGTTGTCTTCGATTCCGATGCCCTAACTTGATTCAGGGGGGGAGACGCGAGAACGAACGAAAAGGATTGTGGCCGCCATTCTTTTCGTTTGCGATTTAGGCTTAGGGTTTAAACGAAAGGGAAAAAGTGATCAAGGAGGAACGGTTTTCGACCCTAGATAATTATCACAACCAAAAGAACGTGGGCCAAGGTCCAATTAAAGCCCGCGAACCATTTCAACAATTTTTATTAAAGAATTTTAACCCGAATAAATCTCAATTGAAATCAAACAATTTTCACATTTCAAACCCGATTCGAATACCAATAACAATTATCAACTGATTAAACACTTAACAATTTTCCAAACAGCAATCGAATAGGAAAGATGACCGTCCAAAGATGATAAATAATTGGTACGCAATACCGGGTTGTTACACAAAATAACTTAAAAATCTATATAGTATTATTTTAAAGTCGTTTTTATAAAAATATTTTTATAACTCGATGTTTTGACAAGTCCATCCTCGTTCTCACAGAAATTCGGTCATACGTTGACCAGGCGTATGACTGAAAATCTATAAGTGCTTGGCAGACCCGTTTCAAACATCCAGTGAAAATATTGGGAAAATAATTTTATTGAAAATATAGAAACAGTTTTGAAAATAGAGGAAATATCTCTGGTGAGAATGCTCTGGAAATCATCACCCCCATCCATGGTCACAGTTACATCCTGGGTTACGTTGCCATCGCAGCAAAAGACCATGTAACTGATTACACCATAGAACCCACAACAGATCGCAGTTACATCCAGGGTTACGTTGCCGTCACAGCAAAAGTCCATGTAACTGTTGGCTCTCAGCGGCACACACGATTACGCTGTCAAAATGAAACATCTCCACTTCCACATAGGTCGCAGTCTACCGATGTAAAATCAAACATAGACTGTTGGCTCTCAGCGGCACACACGACTTTCGCTATGTTACCATAGTGTCGCAGTCTACCGATATAAAATCAAACGTAGACTGTTGGCTCTCAGCGGCACACACGACTTTCGCTATGGTCTGCAGTAGATCGCAGTGACATCGAGTTACACTGTCGTCACAGCATAACCCAAATGCCTCTGTGGGAACCAGCCCCTCGACTTTCGCTACAAATAATCCTCAGGAACTAGTTTTGTCCGGACTCCTCACAGGATCAACTTTAGAACCTCTCCCTTAGAGGCTCAAGGCAGTGCCACCCTGTGGCACTCCTGAGAAGTTCATTTCAAGGGAGCGCCTTTTTCCCCAGAGCCAATCTCAAAACTCATTATACTATACACATATAGTATTTTCTCAAAATCATACACCTAGTATGAAGAACATATAGGGCTCCTTTACACAAATCGATTCCCAAAATCGATAATTTTCAAATTAGGCTTTTCCAAATCCCAATATTGATTTTATCCAAAAGTCAAAAGCCTTTTCCAAATCCAAAGGTTCCCAAAACCTTTTTCTCAAAACCATTTCCATAAAATCTTTTAAATATATATTCATATATATAATATTCTTGGGAAATCTTTAAATCACTTTATACTTGTATAAGTTTCCTTTGTATACTTCAAAACTTTCAAAAACCTTTTTCTTCTGGCAATGGATTCAATAAGGGGAGTTTTATCATATATAACAAAGATATATAATTTTTATTTATCCCAAATCAAATATTCAAATTAAATTACTTATAAAGTCACTTGCCCAATCACTTACTTTTATAAAGTAAATTTTAATCATAGAGATATTCAATCTCCATTTTACTTCATCATATATTTCTCAAAATATCCCTTTCAATTTCAAAAATCATTTACAGTTCTTATCCCCAAATTTTCCAATATCAATTTTTATTGAAACCCGTACGATGTCCACATATCATTCGTACGCAATATCAATTTGATCGCTCACTCGATCACACAATTTCACTTCCGAACTAGTATTGTCCACCCGACTTCCTAGTGCGGACTCAGATCTGGTTTCTTGATCAGAAACCGTCATTCTCCTTGCATCATCACACCTATGATAGAGAATATCCAGAACCAATCAAAAATCCATATCCAGGTTCGCCGTCGAAAATCGAGCAAAAAATCCCAACTCGGATCGATAATACTATCTCGAAATTCTGTGCTCGAATCTGGATCAAATCACTATGCGAATAGAATATTATACGTACATCCTACGTATTTATCTTCATTGATTATCAGTTAAATCAATTTCCTTTCTATTCACCCTCACTTTGATTTTATTTACTTATTCCCATTTGCCTTAATCCCCATTTGGATTATCACTTCAATCCTTATCTCAGTTGGGTATTTACTCAATAACAGTTTGATCTCCGACCAGTTTATATTTACAAAATAGCTTGAAAATTTTAAAAATAGATAAATAGTTGAAAGATAATTATTAATTTGTAAAATAGCTGTAAAATAGTTAAGTAACTGTAAAATAATTGAAAAATAGTAATTACTTATAAAATAGTTGAAAAACAGTAATCAGCTTATAAAGAAGTAGAAAAATAGTAATTAGTTTATAAAACAGTTGTAAAATAGTTAAATAGTTCCAAAGTAATTGTAAAATAGGTTTAAGATAGTTTTAGGTTTAAAAAGAAAAGTTGTGTAGTAAATAGTCTGGAAAAAGAGATTTATATTAAAACAATTTATTTTGAAAATAGTCTCAGAGTCAAACTGTTTAACTTCCCAATCTCCATTTCAATCAATTTCCCATTAAATTGATCCAATCCCAATTCAAGTTGAATTATCCACAATTTCTTTCCAAATTCAAATCAAATTCCATTTGATTTTAAACATATTCATTTTAATTACAATTCCAACTTATTCAAATTAATTTTAGACTAACTTCAAATTGAATCCACTTCAATTTCAAATTATTTTAATTCCTATATGAATTAATCCCAATTCAAATTTTCTATTTGCATTTTATACTTATCCATCCTAAATCACAATTCCCATTAATTCGAATCAGTTTCAATTTGGTACTAACTCAAATTAAATCTCAATTTTAAACCATCTCGAATTTAATAAATTCGAGTTAAATTTTCAAATGTTGATTTAACCCCTTTAAATCAAATAATTCAAATCTTTAAACAATTTTAATTCTGAGTCCAATTCTCAAAATTCCATTTTAAATTATCTTTTATTTAACATATTTCAAAACTCAAAACAATTAATTCTTCAGATTCTAATATATTATCCATTTTTAACTTCAAAACCAATTCTCAGTTTCATAAATTATTTATTACAATAGAATGATATCAGGATGAATAAACATCCAAATTTATCCAAACACCCATTTTACAACATCCATTTTCAATTCCCAGATCTCAAACCCATTTGAGATCACTTATAATTCCCTACCAAATCAACCCATTTAGCTTTCCTAAGTTAAATCTCAATTTCATCTTGAAATTTCCAATTCCGGTTGTTTGTTAACTTATTTAACTTCCCAAAGTTAAATTATCCAACCAACCTTACCAAATTTGAATTCTCATTTCAAATTTTCAAATTTCTAATAATAGTCGTTCTTAGTTATAAGTTCAGCACTTATATCACTATGGGTTTTCACATCACATTTCAAGGAAAATTCAAAACTCAACCTCAGAGTTTATTTCCAAACTTACTTATCTCCTTAACACACCAAGTTACTTTGAATTTAAACCACCAAAACATGTTTCTATAAATTTTCAAACAACTCTTGTTTGAATCAAGCTCTTTTATTCAAATAATACTATTTATTATTTCTTTAGCACTTTGAAACAAGTTTCAAATTCCTGGACCTAGATTTAAAATTTCACAATTTAGGTCATCTCCAGTTCAAATTATAAGTCATATCTACCTAAATGTTTTACTTCCCTAAAACATTTCATTTTGCTAACTCACATCTTATTATTGAACACACAACAATCATTTATGATAATTACCAAGATTGTCATATCTAAAACAATCCATTATCATCTTATTCTGAAATACTTTTCCAATTCAAGATTTCAATTTTAGTTTGAATCCATTTCAAAATTATCTTTATTTAATTTCAGTTTGGTTGTATTATATTACTTCTTAATTTAATTCTAATAATTTAACAGGCAATTTCCTTAATATTTATTAGAGTGAAATATTGCTTTATATATCAAAATATATTCTTATATAAAATCATTTAAAATCTTTATATAAGAAAATAACAAGTACACTCTCATATATATATATATATACACTCAACCCATTCGAGGGTACTACTGACCCTATCTTCAATGAGTACACCCACTAGAGCCAAGGTTCTCGCTTAACCTTTCAGCTCTGATACCAACTGTAACGACCCGAAAATTTCGATCCCGAAAATTCCAAATAGTTAGGGAAAAGAAAATGAAGATAGAAGAGAAGAAACAGAAACACAACACAGATCCTCACATTCGCAGCGGATAAAATATAATATCAAATAATAGCAGTTTACAAAAGAATAGCATATCAGTAAATTTTCAATTTAATACATCAGAGTTACATATACACATACACAGGACATATACAATCACATGGCTAGAAATAAAGTCACAGCGGAAAACACTCCATACGTCCTGCCATCCAGCTAGCCACCTGAGCTCCAGAACGTCCTCACCTGAAAATCTGTAATACTCGGTCTGACCCGAGCATTACATCAAAGTAACACCCAGGTCAGGCTGGAAACCAGCGTGAGTAAACCCATCTAACATGGAATACAACAGCATAAAACTTACATAAACCCGGGGAAACTCGTGTAAATTTACCATTTCACAATTTGTTAGAGACATCACTTATTACACACATCAATTTCTAGGTACCAAACTTAGATTAAATGGTCCCATTCACTTAACTCATTCCATTTCAGTCTATTGATTTCACATATCAGTTTATAAAGAATCGAAGTGGTTTCGAGTACTTGCCCATACCCGACCCCGGTCTCTTCGAACCCAAAACCATCTTATTCTAAATTATTCAGGTGAAATACAATTCTAACTTTAAATACAGGGTGTCACCTTTTTCACAGTAATTCATCATCGATAGATACCCACATTATCACAGTTTAAACCAAACATATCATATCACAAAACATTTTATATCAGAGATATCAACCAATTCCAGGCATTTCTACAATCCAATCATCCATAAGCAAGATTAATTAGTCACACCATTTCTAATTAATTTTAAAAAAATTTAAATAAATTACTTTAATCACCTTGAAATCCTGCTTACTAAATCATTAATTAATTATAAACCAATTAGTTAAGCATCCTTTAGTTAACATCTTAATTAATCATCCTTATTTAATTATTCCTTAACTACATTAAGAAATTATCATTTAAGTAATTACTCTTCAATTACTTACACTAATTAATCTCTAATTAATTTACAATTCTTAATCATTAATTAATTAATCCCCCCTTATCAATTTATTTAATCTATAATCACCCAAAATCTTAATTAACTTCTTACCTTGCCATTCAAATATTATTTAATAAATTTGGGATTTAATTATCATTTATTATCAATAAATTTTCATTATTTCTTAATTACTTACTCACTATTTAATTGATTAAATTAAAATGTTGATTACCCTTTTAATTACCAATTGACTACTTGCTAAATCATTAATTATCCATTAACTTGTTACTTATTCATTAATTAATTACTTACTTAACTTATACTTAAAACAAGTTTGATTAATATTTAAACCTTATGTAACAAAACACTAAAAGGGATCAGGCGACTCCACCAACAACTGGATCCGAGTCAAACGAAATTCACCCGAGAAATTTCGATACTCCCTCGTTCCCTTCCTCGAGTTCCTTCCCACCTCTACCCGTGTAAAACTTCTGCTCTCTCTCGATCTTCCCCTTTCCCATTTATTTTCTCCTCTGTTTACTTTAAGTTAAATCTTAACTGTGAACAATATTCTCGCGCTCGCCCAATGAAATCCCCGAAGAAACTCCACCTTCCTCTCGAGTTCCACTCGATACAAAGAAGCCATGGCTTCTCTGTCCTGTTCACGCCACCGTGCACGTGCACGGTGGTTCGACGCACCTCCGGCAACCCCCACTACCATCGACAAACCACAAATCATTCCCCCATTCGAGATCAACGCCCAGTTTTTCGAATGATGATCGAAACCAAAACCTGATGCTCGAACAAACTATACGAACAACCCACTGGAAAAAATCACCACGCTCGACCACCCCACTTCACCGGAGACCAAGCCGCCTCGCCTACGCCATTGCCATACCTTCCTCGACCTTCACTCCAACCCACGAACCACTCGATCCAAGCACGGCGACAAAAACCAAATTTTACAGAGCATCGAAAATATATGAACTAAACCCTACTTTCGATTCAAACCCAAAATCTATGCATTCGAAAATTATTTTAGCATTTTTCCCGTATTACTACATCATCAAGCTTGCCTCTCTCCAAATTTCAGAAGTTAAATTTGTTTAAATCGACTGAAATTGGTAAAAGAGTGATTTTTCTTCATATTCAAACTGCACCTTAAACTCTCACATAAAATTCATAATTTTTATACTAAAAATCCTAACTTTGTGTGTGTAATCTAGATGTGCGATCAATTTCACAAATTAAAATATTCGAATTTCTAGCTTTTGATTCTCTTTTTTACTGTAAAACTTGAACATATGCAAGCCAGATTCCCTGACATGTTTAAACCCATTTTCAGATTGTTGTTTTCGAGTATAACCCATTTTATTTAGCTTTAAAATCCTAAGTTCAAGATACTTATAAGGAGAAGTATTTGTTTTCTCTACTTTTCTTTACTCAGAAACCCAAGTATGTGGGATAACAGGTATATAAATATAGTTTTCCAGTGCAACAGAGAATTTCACAGAGCTTTTTGTTTAACTATATAGCAAGCAAATATAAAGTCAAAGATCAAATATTCAATTTAAAATTTTGGAAACAGTATGTTTACTCACCTTATTTATGGAAAGAAGAACAGAGCATTTATGTTGCAACAGCTTTGAACTTGAAACTGGGAAATATTTTCCAGTTGACGCTTCCTGCCAACATCCCTTGTTTACTCTGTTGTATTGCCTTACTGGTTGCTGATGATTTAATGAATCTTGTTTTAAGTTTTTACATGGAATTTCATTTTATATTTTTTTTATAGCTCGAACTAAACTGAGAAGTGATAAAGGAAAGAAAACAGGCAGGTGATAAATAGAAAAGGAAGAAGACAGGATATCAACATTTGTACAACTTAGCAGTGATATTTTTGTGTTTTGCTTGACTAAGAAGCTTGTTCCGGTGGCTGATAAGAATTTTGGGTGGCTTCATTAAATGCTTGTACAATTCCCTTTTATTTATCCTTGGATATATATGCTGGTGACTTTCTTCACAAGCTCGTATTGATATATTCATTTGGTCATGTTGCTTTGTTGTTTTGTTTATGTTAGCTTTGCCTTGCTTGACTTTTAATCTGTAAAATATTTCGTCTGTAATTACATTGTCTACATATGTTATGAATATATTACTTGTTTAACACAATATTTTCCAATGCAAAAGAATGTTATTTCTATGTTTAACTTATCATTAGAATCTTATATTTCCATATGTATTTATTTTATTAATATCACATTTATTTAATTGAAATAATAAATAAAAGAAACTATCTTTTATTATAAACTACTGATTTTATAAAGATATAAATGTATCGTTTGACCAAAGTATATAAAACTTATATATATATATATATTAAACCATATCTTTATATCTAGCTATATTAAAAAGAAACAATTAAATCTTTTTATAATAAATTTTAAGTCTAACTTAAGCTAAAAACAATTTGTTAAAACTATTCTTAACATTTATCTTATGTTTTTAAAACCATATATATTTACTTAATAATTAGTTTTGAAAGGTTTAATATTCAATAAAACATAATTTCCAATTCATTTAAATGTATATTTGAAATTTGAAAACACAATTTATAAATTCAGTAAAAACAAGACTCAACTATTTACAATGTATACAAATATATACATTATAAACAGACAATAACCAATTTATTTCACAGATGAAATTTACCCATTTAAATATTTAATTAAAACAAGATATCAATTCAGATTTTATTTACAAAGATATAGCAAATCAATTTAATATTTAATACAGATTATTAAAGTGATATTGCCAAAAAATTCCAGGATGTCACAAAAATGCATCAATGATTATTTTGATATGGTAGTTAATAATGAAAATTATATTTATAACGGTTCAACCACATCCAAATGGGTATGGTTTTCTAAAAATTAGGAAATTATAAGAACCTTGGGTATCGCATGGTTTAAATGTTCATTGTTTTATGATACCTTACATTATAAGTAGTAGTTATTTTGTTCTATATTGTTAACACTTATATGGAATATAATATTTGTCATCATATAAACTCCCCTTTTCGTCGATGACAAAGGGGGAGAAAGATATTGCTCTAACGCTATTTGCAGGAATAAACAATTCAAGCACAAATTAAGGGGTAAGCATAGGATGGAGTAAGTTGTTATTTTACATTATGAAAACATTAGTCTTTATTTCACAACATTATGGCTTGTATTAAATAGCCACTATTTTCGTATTATTTCAAGACTCTTGTTTATGGTATTTTATTGTATGAATGATCGTTTCCTGTATAATATCTATCAGTGCTTCATACTTTTATATTCACCTTTCTTTTTTGTCGATGACAAAGGGGGAGAAATATTATTACTAACATTAAGAATGCAGGATATAGAGAGTCAAAGATTCAGGGGGAGTAAGTATTTATATTATATATACAGTCGAAATCTATATCTATTTACAGGTTGTCATCAATCAAAAAGGAGAAGAATATTGAGACTTGGTTTTGACTCATGACACAAAGCTATCATTACGACATACAGATTTGATGACTGCTACAACAAAAAGAAAATATATACTACAAGGAGACAAAACTTCAAAATCGGTGCATCAGTTATATTATTTTATTTTTGAGTCTTAGGTCAATTTTGTTAAAATCTCTCCTCGTTTACGTATATATTAGCTTATATATTTAATCGCCTTATTTCCAAATAATTTATATATATAAGCATATAAAATATATATTATATTATAAAAAGTGTTTAAAGTTATATATTATTATACCTCTATAAACTGTGCAAATTGCACAGATTTTACCAAGTCAGCCGACTGACCCAGAGGCTCAGTCGATTGACCTAGAAAATTAAGTGCAACATGCACAGGTGCAAATATATATTTAAAAATTTATTTGAATATTCTGTCGACTGACCTAGAGGCTCAGTTGACTGAATTTCTACAACAGCTATTTTTTGAAAAGACACGATTATTTGTGAAGAGTTACGAACCTCTACGAAAAGATTTGGACATAACACTTCAATCGAAACTCTTCATCAACAGTTGTTGCTTTCTAACCTCTATAAATACATACTCTAACTTGATTCCAAATTACGAATTATCAACCAATTTTCTTATCTCTCTAATCTAACTCTCTGGAATCTATTTGCTATTATACTTTCATATATTCTACATTAAAGCAATATTATACCTTTTTATTCTTCAGAAACTTCTAATATATACATTTGTACTCGAGGAGAAGATTATAGGAAGGGTGTACTACAAGTAACAAATCCGAGTTATTAGAACACACAAAGTCAAAACAATCTTTTGTATTTGTTGAAGTCCTGTTCAGAGCGCACGCATGTGAAGTCCTCTTCGGCTGCTGAGGCGAAATCCTATTCTACTGCTCAGGTCCCTATTCGGCTGCTTAGGGGTTGTATAGACCTGTTCCTCCGGGTTGAGGGTTGTTGTTTTAGTGAAATTCCAAGAGGAGTCTGGGACCAGACATAGGACGGTGCTCCGAACTGGTATAAAAATCTCTGGAATCATTTTACTATACTGCTTTTATATTCCGCACTATTTACAGTATTACTATCATCATTATAATCTGTATTATCATATATCCAAATTACACGATCCATAGCACACCTTCATTTGGTATCAGAGCAAGGTCGTCATATAACCGTAACAGAATTATCTGATAATCTAATAACCTGGAATTCTATCAATCATCACAACATCATAGAATAATGGCCAGAAAATGATCTATCGAAATACAATGGGCAAAATCCCTGTCAAAGCAACCAATGAGGACTATAAAAAGGTATTTTCTAATTTACAAAATTAGAAAAAGATAATAATGAATTAGTTAGTAATGGCGATAAGATTTCAAAGATTAAATTTATTATTTTAGAAAAGATGAAATCTATAGAACGTGAAAATGAGAAATTGAAAAATGAGCAGTAAGATTTAGAAAATCAACTTGGTGTTTTAAAGAATAATTTTATAACTATTAAAGATTCTCTAGATGAACAAAACACCATATTTGAAAAAGAGAGAGAATTTTTCAAAAGAAATTTTTTATTTGAAAAGACAAAATGATTTATTACAATCATCTTTAGATAATTCAGAATCACAAATTTTTCTTCTCGAAAATGACACATGTACGTTAGAAAAGAAAAATTCTGAATTAAACAAGCAAATTGATATTTTGAAAAATAGTAATATTTCTTTTGAAAATAATAATTGTGACTTTAAAGCTAAATTTGATAAACTTAACACCGAAGTCACAAAATTTAATAAAGGTCAAAATGATTTAAACATGATTTTATCTAGTTCTAGACCTTTACATGATAAAAGTGGTTTAGCTTATAATAAAATTAATAATAGAAATAGCACTAGATGCGCTTTTATGTATAGTAAAAATGTTAGTGCTACTACTAAATTTCAAGTAAAGACAAAATCCAATTTTTATAGAAATTCAAATATTGTTATGACCAATAATGTTTATAATTTCTCTAGAAGTGTATCATCATTGACGGGAAATATGAAAAAAATTATCTAAGTATTTGTGTTCCTGTTAATTGAAAAAATAGAGAAAAATGCGTTAATGATTATTTTGATATGGTAGTTAATAATGAAATTATATTTATAAAGGTTCAACCACACCCAAATGGGTATGGTTTCCTAAAATTAGGAAATTATAAAACCTTGGATGTCGCAAGCTTTAAATGTTCATTGTTTTCTGATACCTTACATTATAAGTAGTAGTTATTTTGTTCTATATTGTTAACACTTATATGGAATATAATATTTGTCATCATATAAACTCTCCTTTTCGTCGATGACAAAGAGGGAGAAAGATATTGCTCTAACACTATTTGCAGGAATAAACAATTCAAGCACAGATTAAGGGGTATGCATAGGATGTAGTAAGTTGTTATTTTATATTATGAAAACATTAGTCTTTATTTCACAACATTATGGCTTGTATTAAATAGCCACTCTTTTCGTATTATTTCAGGAGTCTTGTTTATGGTATTTTAATGTATGAATGATCGTTTCCTTCATAATATCTATAAGTGCTTCATACTTTTATATTCACCTTTCCTTTTTGTTGATGATAAAGGGGGAGAAATATTATTACGAACATTAAGAATGCAGGATATGGAGCATCAAAGGTTCAAGGGGAGTTAGTATTTATATTATATATACAGTCAAAATCTATATCTATTTATAGGTTGTGATCAATCAAAAAGGGGGAGAATGTTGAGACTTGGTTTTGATTCATGACACAAAGCTATCATTACGACATACAGATTTAACGACTGCTACGACAAAAAGTAAATATATACTACATGGAGACAAGACTTCAAAATCGATGCATCAATTATATTATTTTATTTTTGAGTCATAGGTCAATTTTGTTAAAATCTCTCCTCGTTTGCGTATATATTAGGTTATATATATAATCATCTTATTTCCAAATAATTTATATATATAAGCATATTAAATATATATTATATTATAAAAAGTGTTTAAAGTTATATATATTATTATACTTGTGTAAACTGTGCAAATTGCATAGATTTTACCAGGTCAGTCGACTGACACAGAGGCTCAGTCGACCGACGTAGAAAATTCTTTGCAACATGCACAAGTGCACAGATATACAGATATATATTTAAAAATTTGTTTGAATATTCAGTCAACTGACCCAGAGGCTCAGTTGACTGAATTTCTATAACCGCTACTTTTTTAAAAGACACGATTATTTTTGAAGAGTTACGAACCTCTACGAAAAGATTCGGACACAACACTTCAATCGAAAATCTTCATCAATAGTCGCAGCTTTCTAACCTCTATAAATACATACTCTAACTTGATTCCAAATCACCTAGTTATCACCGAATTTTCTTATCTCTCTAATCAAAATCTCTGGAATCTATTTGCTATTATACTTTCAAATGTTCTGCATTAAAGCAATATTATACCTTTCTATTCTTCATAAACTTTAAATATATATATTTATAATTGAGGAGAAGATTATAGGAAGGGTGTACTATGTAACATTCCCGTTTTTAAATCAAATTTATATTGGAAATTTATTTAATTTTAGAAATTAAATTGTGAATTAATTTGGTATTTTCCAAATTTAAATAGATATTTGTTTGTTTATTAATTTAAATGAATATAAATATGATTTTAAAATAGAATCTCTAATTGAAAATTCAGAAACAAATAGTTTGGATAATATATTAATTTTAAATTATTGTGAATTTATTTGAAAATTATGAATAAATATATATATATATAGATTGAAAGTTAAAATTGTAAAAGAAATTTTGATTTGGAAAATTCAAAATGTAAATATCTATAAATAAAATTTGGATTTGAAAACTATATAATTTTATACTAGTAGAAAATTTGTTTCCTAATTTTAAGAGAGATGTAATATTTATTTTGAAAGTCATATTTTGAATTAGATATCAATGAATTTCAAACACAATTGTTCAAAACTAAAAAAACTATTATATATGTGTTTAATTATTAAAACCATATTTAGTTAAAATCATTTCTTTCTTCAAATTAGTATATGTAGAAATAATAAACAAAATATATATAGATATAAAACAAATAAGAAATGAAAGTTTAAAGTAATATATATAGATAATTATCTATTTAAAGGATATACTTGTTTTAATTCAAAGAATAACTAAGCTTACAATAATATTGGTTTAAAAGTAATATTATAAAATTGATATAAATAAAATTTTACAAAAACTATTTAAAGAATTAAATTCCAATATATACATATTATATATTTAATTATTAGATTTGATAAAAAATGATTTAAAATACACCTTTTGAAATAAATATAGTTTGAAAATGTACATATATGTGTTGCATATATGAGTTGGATTGAATACATATTGAAATTGAATTTAAATTTAAAATAAATGTTTTAAAAATAATTGGCATTTAAAATCGTTAAGGTGTAACTTCTATGATGTAAAGATTGGCTAAAACAATTCTTTTAAACATTGTATATACATATATACAAACAAATGCAACATGCTTTAAGATCTTACATATATATATATATATATATATATATATATATACACACACACACACACACACACAAATGGCATAATTACCTTAATAAAATAATCAAGTTTAAAATTTCAAAGAAAGCTTTCCATCTTCCTATATACCATCGTATGATATCTCAGCAAAATCTGAAAAAAATATTTGTCCTCACCAATCTCAATATCAAAAGCATAGATATCAAAAGGAAATAACCAGGCTAAACACCTTTCCTCTCATCTTCATTCGAAGTCAGAAGCAAACAAGAAAAAAAACTAGAGCATTTCAAAATTAAATCAAACCTGAAAGCTTTCTACCTCAAAACCAAAACTGGAAATATCAAAAGCTATTGACTAGATTAATTTGCAACCTGGAAACACTCAAGCAAGTTTTAAAGTCATTTCAACAAACCAAATGCAAGTTCTACTTAATGCAAAAGGGTCAGTGCTCCAGTTTTGTCCAAGAAAACAGAGCTGGATTCTCTGAAGTAAATTTAAGGTAAGTGAAATCTTTTAAAAAAAATTGAGTTTGGATTTGTTAATCAGTAATAAAGCAATGGTATTAATCAGTTGCAGATAAAATCTCAAGGTCAAAGTAGAAATTTTTTTCCAGGCTTTCATCTTCAAGCTTTAAAAAAATAGTCAAAAGCTTCTGTTCTCTGGTCTCTGCATCTTTAATATCTGTGAGCAAGCTTGACCTATTCTATCTTTTGAATGTTTAGATTGTGTTTGAAATATATGCTTGTGAAATCATATGGATATATCTGCATGTATGAGTGTGAAGTGTTGTGGTCATGTTTGTGCTTACACATGAACAACTCTCTGTTGTTCTACAATCTCAAACCCAATAAAACAAATTTTAACTGCTTTTTATATATTCAATATTGAAATAAGATCATTGAGGGAAAAATGATGGTTTGAATGTAAAATTATTTCAAGCAATGCAAAGCTTTAAATCGAGACTAGGATAGGCTTCAGTTTTCAATAATGGTAGGCTGGATTCAAGTTTTAAGTTTGGGTATTAAAGCAATCCTGCTGAAACTTTTGAAACTAAAATCAAGATCAGACAATAATACCAAAGATCAACTCAATTTTAGATCAAAAGATAAAATGCTAAACAATCTTCAACCTGGAAGTTACAAGCAAACTGACAACTTAAACAAAAAATCAATTTTCCAGGGTCTGGTTCTCTGTCTCAACAGCAACCATGTGAACAAATCTTTTAAAAAAAAGAAAAAAAACAGATTTCTTTGTTTTCTCCTACATGTGAGCAAACCTTCAAACCAGAATCTTGAATCTATGAATTGATGTTGTGATGAATGCTTTGTGTTGCTATGTAAATTGTTTCACTGGTTTATGTGTTTGCATGGCTGAATATATGTATACACATACATGTGTTATGCTCTGTTGAAGTTCAAACCTAAGTTCACTAAGAAAATTTTGAACTGCTCTTCATTCAATCAATTTCAGACTTTGATTTACAAATGGAAGATGAAGGTAAGACTGTAGTATTATTTTAAACTCAAGTGTTTATATTAAGGAATTTTATCAAAAATAAGAAATTACAGTTAAAAGCTAATTAAAGTCAGAAGATAAAATATTTTGATTTTTAGTTTCAACTGTATGGCCAGATTTAAATTTGGAAATGATGGATTTTTACAAAGGAATCATGGTTTTTAAATTTTAAAATAAAATGCCAGTTCCTTTTATATGATCATTGTTAAACCTTGACTTCAAATAAATTAGTTGAGTTTTAATTTAAGCTAAGATTTAAAAAAAAATATGTTCAAATGTTTTAAATTTAATTATGTTTCTAAAATTTAGAAATACAGTAGTAAATCATAAAATTTGATAAAACCAAATATTGAATCTTAATGATTCAGTTTATATCTTGAATCATCACTGGAAATCAGTTTTTTAAAAACAAACATCAAGATTTTTATTGATAAAAAATGGAAATGCATGTGCATGGTAACATTTGTGGGTTTTGATGTTTTTGGGTTAGGCTGAGAAAGTTACTCGTGTTTTACTCGAGTTATTTAAGGTTTGGCTCGAGTTTTCTTTGCATTTGACTTGGGTAAATCTTTGTAAGGCTCGGGTAGATTTTACTTACAGGGTCTTAAACCTGTAAGTGTTTTGAAATTTTTAAAGTAAGGAAAAAAACTGAGTTTAAAAGTAAAGCCAGATTTAACATAGTTTTGAATCAAGTCTTGAGCAGGGATTCAAAATTAACTTTTGTATCCTAGTTCAAAATCAAATAGGATTTTCAAAAATAAAATAAAATAAAAGTGTCTGGACAAATTTAATGTTAAGTTGTCTTAGGTTTTTGAAAACCTATTTGTCCCGAACTCTGGTCTGGGTTTAAGTTTAAAAACTGAATTTAACAAAGTTTCAGAAATCTAATCTTAAAGTATAGACTTAGATCAAGTTATATACTAGTTGTAATGTTTAAGTTTTATAAAATTTTGTTACCAATTTCAAACAAAACCTGTCATGTTTTTTTTTTTTTTTTAAAAACTGAAGTTTTAAAAGCCAAGTTTTATACTAGTTTAAATCTGATCTGGTTCAAGATCAGTTGAATCTCAGTTTTTAAAAATAAAATATAGTTTCAAATTTCATTTATTTTAACTACTTTAAAATGAGTAAATGGTTTGAATTTTTAAGTTTTAAGATGTAAGGAAGTTTTTAAATCTAAGTTTAGTCTGGAATCAAGATTCAGCTTGGATTCTAGTTTTGAAAATTAAAGAGAGTTTTGAATTTAAAATGATTTAAATAACCTGGGATATTAAAGTGTATTTTTTTAAATTAATTTGGAAAAAAAATGATTTTGCCTTTAAATTCCTTTAAAACTTCTTTTATAAAATGAGTATTTCCTTAACATAAGTTTTCAAAAATGTGTTTTGAATTGTTTTTAACTTTAATTTGTGCTCATTTTAAATTTTAAATTTAAAATGAAATTTGAAAATAAATTTGAAAGAAAATATTTAAAATACTTTGTTAATGATAAATTTGATCATTAATAAGAATAATGTTTTCCTTAACATTTAATTAGGATTCAATGATTCGAAATTCATTAAATTAATAAGTTAATTGAAATGGATAATTTATTTATTTAATTAATTTTTGATTTGGATTAATCAAATAGGTGATTAAGGGTTTAAATAAATTAATTAAGGTTTAAGATTAATTAATTAAGGAATAATTTATTTGTAATTAAGGATTATTAATTAGATATTAATTAATGATTAAAGTTGATTAATCAAGTGATTAAGCAATAATAAATTATAGGATAATTATCAATGGGATTAATTAATTAAAGTAATTAATTTGAGAATAATTATTAATTAAAGGTTAATTAATTTGTGAAAGAAATTAAGGGATGGTTATTAATTAAGAATTAATAAATTTTGTAATTAACTTAAGGTTAATCAAATTTTTGTAACTAATTTAAGATAATTATTTTAATGGTAATCAATTAATTAAGGGATAATTAATTAATTTAAATATAATTAATTAAATGGTGAATTTAATAATTAAAGGTTGATGAATTATAATTAAAGGTAAATTAATTTGTTACTTATGGTTAATTAATAAATGATTAAAGAATAATTAATCAAAATGATTTGTAATTAATATTAATTAACCAGGATTGGTAATTAAAATTCATAAGTAAATAATCTGATTAAATAAACCAGATAATTAAATTGATCCCACTTATGGATGTTTGGATTCTATTGGATGATTGTATTATTTGATATCCTTGATATGTGATGCTTTGTTTTGACTTGAGCTGTGTAATTTATTATCTGTTATATATATATGTGATCTGTGAATGAAAGATAAGCGTTATAGTTTATACCGCTTATCAAATATATATATATATATATATTGTTGTATTTGAATATATACTGGTTGATGATGTGGCACTTTTATTGTGTAAAACCTTGGACCACACTTATACACATACAAATATGGATTTTACGTAGAAATTTGGTTAAGTCACAGATTTTTGAAATAGATTTTAAATTTGAATTTTTGAATTCAAATGTTTTGGAAATAGGTTGTGTTTAAAATAATAAAAAGGCTTTTGAAAAGGAATTTTCAAAGAAAAAGTTATCTTTGAATAACTTGATTAAGTTTTGAAATTTAGATATTTAGATTTAGATTCAAAAATTTGAAACAGAAATTGTTTTGAAATCTATAAATAGATCTTTGTGAAACTGGGTGAACTTTGTGAAATGAATCTTTTTGTTTAAAGATTTGAAATGGTAATTTGTTTAAACCATTTGAAAAGAAAATTTTTCTCTTTAAGTGTGATTAACTGAAATTCCAATATCCATATGTTTTTAAATATTGCGCTCATTATTCGGTTTAGCCAAGAGAGGACCTTTGTGTTATATAAACCATTCCGAATAATGATAAGACGATATGGATAGCATTTGAAGACCGGTGTTGAAGACCAGGTATTTGTGAGAACGATAGGATAACCTATCGATTGTCTCTGCACCGAGTTGCTCCGGTATAGAGATCTCCTTAGTGATGGGGAATCTGATCGGGATTGTGAATACTCGGATTTGCAAGGGCTTCTTGGGAAGTGCCTTTGGTTCTGTTCGAACCCAGAACAGACTTGTATGGATGTGTGTCTGACATTACACTTTGAGATATAAAGCAGATTTCTTTCAAATACATTTCTATTTGGTGGCGGAGAATTTATTCTCTTAGCTTAACACCCTTCTCTGAGACGTACGAGCTCAAAGGTTATGTAGTTGAAGGTTATCATCGATATACTCCCAATTTGGTGATGTGGCATGCTAAGTGCTGATGTGTGCCGATCATTTGTTGATCAAAGCATGGATTTGTGAAAAAATGTAGCTATGTGGTCGAGACCTCATCAGGACCTCACACTCCGAAAATGGTTAAAACAGGAAAGATGCGGCAATGTTATGAGGGTCGCTCCCTTTAGGGTATGTCATTTCCTTCTGGAAAAGGGTGGTATCAGGTATGGAGCCCTGATATTTAACCTATGTAGTTGCTCCAATCTCATTTCTCTGTGCAATTGTTGCTTTGTGAGGCGCCACGGATAATGGTCCCAAAGGACCGGGGGATGACATAGTCATGCAGTAGTTACCTAGTAAGAGGTAACCCGGCCTTGTGTTGGCAGAGAACTGGTTTAGTTCTCGAGACGTCCCGCAGAGGCGTACCTATTGACAGTAGGAAGTTCCTTAACCTGACCATTTGTTGGAAACCAATCAAACAATAAGAGCCTTGTACGGTTTTAGTTGTATTACCTACCATGGAATGTGGTTGTAACCTGCTATTGAACATGGTAGCTATAGTAGGCATAAGTGCGAAATGCCTATACTGGCTAAGATTAATATTATACTTTCGAAATGTTTTTTCTAAACTATGCACTAATAATAATATCAAAAGATTTTGCATATCAAGCTGTTTGACTATCATAAGGAGAAATCTCCTCCAAGTCTGCGTTTGCATTGTGTATGTGGCGGGAGGCCTTATGGTAGTTTCATTTTCTAAAAAGCATTGTGAATTTCTTTTACTTCTTTATTTCAAAACCAAATGTTTTTGTTTGCTCATACCAATCCCATGATTGACCTGGAGTTTATTGTTCCTTTCCTAAACTCTGGGTGCCCACAATTTTCCTACACGGGCAGTTTAGAGTTGGGTTTTTCAGATAGTCAGGTTATTAGTAGATTTCTGGAGTTGGTTCAGTTTTTGGATCACGACTGCACTTGCTTATCTTTGTGCAACACTTGATGGTGGTGCTCGCTTATGGATTGAGCTGGATGATGGAGTTTCTATTGCTATTTGGAGTTCTTTTGTGAAGACTATTTCTATATTGGAGATATTGTTCCGCTGCTGGTGTTATCTTTTTCTTTTCCGCTACTATTGTCTTGTATCATATCTCTGATGTATATTGATATTCATTGTATCATCTTGAATTGGATATTGTATCATGTATATCAAATGTATTATTCATTTTTCTTCTGCTGTGTTGTTATATTTAATGTGTTATAAGCTCCGACGAGCCAGATTCGACGTTTGAATCTGCGGCATTCTAGTACAAGTGGAAGTATGAGTGTCGATTTTCGAAGGCCGAGTCAGGATCATTACAGTGGTATCAGAGCTAAGGTAAAACTTTAGCTCAGGAGTATAACACATTAAGTAACTCATTAGAGATAGGGTGAAGTATACCCTATAATGAGTATCCCTAAGATATCCGTTCGTATGCCTCAGTAAATTCTCTTATTATCCACTGATAGTGAGTACGAGTGCAAGAAGAGGATGAGATAGGAGATAGGGGAGTACCACTGTAAATGGTCAATACCTGTAACAACGAGGAAACAATCTTATCTCTGCCTATCTCTTTTGCTCATCATTTCTTCTCAATTTCATTTGATTCGATTTCAATTCTTTGTCAGCTTTGTGGCAGTTCGAGAGAGAAGCTATGGTAGGAGATCATCATTTTGGTCAAACCAAAAGATGAGTTGATATGGGACATAAACTCCAGATAGGCCAAAATTGTTTGTTTGTATGTTTGGATGTATTGGTTGCCTTGGTTGCTTTGTTTGCTATGGTTGATAGGTATACTTAGGTTTCTAAACTAGAAGTTTGGATTTATATCCATATACCTTTCTATTCTTTTAGGTCTAGATATATTCTACGAGTGGTTAGTTATCCCTTCGAACTAACCAATGTCACTGCATACTTCGTAGATCTGAATAGCCCGAATATCTTCTAAAGTATTAAATAGATTCGTTCTTATATCTATTGTGATATTCTGATTTAGTAAGCCAAATGCAGAATAACTATTAGGTTTGATCTAGAAAGATATTTCCCTATCTTTCATCTTTTCTTTGTTGTCTCCCTAGCAAATTTCGGGGACGAAATTTTCTTAAGGAGGGGAACCTGTAACATTCCCGTTTTAAATCAAATTTAAATTGAAAATTTATTTAATTTTAGAAATTGAATTGTGAATTAATTTGGTATTTTCCAAATTTAAATAGATATTTGTTTGTTTATTAATGTAAATGAATATAAATATGATTTTAAAATAAAATCTCTAATTGGAAATTCAGAAATAAATAGTTTGGATAATATATTAATTTTAAATTATTGTGAATTTATTTGAAAATTATGAATAATTTTATATATAGATTGAAAGTTAAAATTGTAAAAGAAATTCTGATTTGGAAATTTCAAAATGTAAATATTTATAAATAAAATTTGGATTTGAAAACTATATAATTTTATACTAGTACAAAATTTGTTTCCTAATTTTAAGAGAGATGTAATATTTATTTTGAAAGTCACATTTTGAATTAGATATAAATGAATTTCAAACACAATTGTTCAAAACTAAAAAAAACTATTATATATGTGTTTAATTATTAAAAACATATTTAGTTAAAATCATTTCTTTCTTCAAATTAGTATAAGTAGAAATAATAAACAACATATATATATATAACAAATAAGAAATGAAAGTTTAAAATAATATATATATATATATATATATATAATTATCTATTTAAAGGATATACTAGTTTTAATTCTAAGAATATAATAAACTAAGTTTACAATAATATTGGTTTAAAAGTAATATTATAAAATTGATATAAATAAAAATTTACAAAAACTATTTAAAGAATTTAATTCCAATATATACATATTATATATATAATTATTAGATTTGATAAAAAAAGATTTAAAATACACCTTCTTTTGAAATAAATATAGTTTGAAAATGTACATATATGTGTTGCATATATGAGTTGGATTGAATACATATTGAAATTGAATTTAAATTTAAAATAAATGTTTTAAAAATAATTGGCATTTAAAATCGTTAAGGTGTAACTTCTATGATGTAAAGATTGGCTAAAACAATTCTTTTAAACATTGTATATACATATTACAAACAAATGCAACATGCTTTAAGATCTTACATATATATATATATATATATATATATATATATATATATAAATGGCATAATTACCTTAATAAAATAATCAAGTTTAAAATTTCAAAGAAAGCTTTCCATCTTCCCATTTGCCATCATATGTTATCTCAGCAAAATCTGAAAAAAAGATTTGTCCTCACCAATCTCAATATCAAAAGCATAGATATCAAAAGGAAATAACCAGGCTATACACTTTTCCTCTCATCTTCATTCGAAGTCAGACGCAAACAAGAAATAAAAACCAGAGCAGTTCAAAAATAAATCAAACCTGAAAGCTTTCTACCTCAAAACCAAAACTGGAAATATCAAAAGCTATTGACTAGATCAATTTGCAACCTGGAAACACTCAAGCAAGTTTTAAAGTCATTTCAACAAACCAAATGCAAGTTCTACTTAATGCAAAAGGGTCAGTGCTCCAGTTTTGTCCAAGAAAACAGAGCTGGATTCTCTGAAGTAAATTTAAGGCAAGTGAAATCTTTTAAAAGAAAAATTGAGTTTGGATTTGTTAATCAGTAATAAAGAAATGGTATTAATCAGTTGCAGATAAAATCTCAAGGTCAAAGTAGAAAAAAATTTCCAGGCTTTCATCTTCAAGCTTTAAAAAAATAGTCAAAAGCTTCTGTTCTCTGGTCTCTGCATCTTCAATATCTGTGACCAAGCTTGACCTGTTCTGTCTTTTGAATGTTTAGATTGCGTTTGAAATATATGCTCGTGAAATCGTATGGATATATCTGCATGTATGAGTGTGAAGTGCTGTGGTCATGTTTGTGCTTGCACATGAACAACTCTCTGTTGTTCTACAATCTCAAACCCAATAAAACAAATTTTAACTGCTTTGTATATATTCAATATTAAAATAAGGTCATTGAGTGAAAAAATAATGGTTTGAATGTAAAATTATTTCAAGCAATGCAAAGCTTTAAATCGAGATTGGGATAGGCTTCAGTTTTCAAAAATGGTTGACTGGATTCAAGTTTTAAGTTTGGGTATTAAAGCAATCAAGTTGAAACATTTGAAACTAAAATCAAGATCAGACAATAATACCAAAGATCAACTCAGTTTTAGATCAAAAGAACAAATGCTAAACAATCTTCAACCTGGAAGTTAAAGCAAACTGACAACTTCAACAAAAAATCAATTTTCCAAGGTCTGGTTCTCTGTCTCAATAGCAAGCATATGAACCAATCTTTTTATATAAATAAACATATTTCTTTGTTTTCTCCCACCTGTGAGCAAACCTTCAAACCAGAATCTTGAATCTATGAATTGATGTTGTGATGAATGCTTTGTGTTGCTGTGCAAATTGTTTCACTGGTTTATGTGTTTGCATGACTGAATATATGTATACACATACACGTGTTATGCTCTGTTGAAGTTCAAACCTAAGTTCACTAAGAAAATTTTGAACTGCTCTTCATTCAATCAATTTCAAACTTTGATTTACAAATGGAAGATGAAGGTAAGACTGTAGTATTATTTTAAACTCAAGTGTTTATATTAAGGAATTTTATCAAAAATAAGAAATTACAATTAAAAGCTAATTAAAATCAGAAAATAAAATATTTTGATTTTTAGTTTCAACTGTATGGCCAGATTTAAATCTGGAAATGATGGATTTTGACAAAGGAATCATGGTTTTAAATTTTAGAACAAAATGCCAGTTCCTTTTATATGATCATTGTTAAACCTTGACTTCAAATAAATTAGTTGAGTTTTAATTTAAGCTAAGATTTAAAAAAAATGTTCAAATGTTTTAAATTTAATTATGTTTCTAAAATCTGGAAATATAGTAGTAAATCATAAAATTTGATAAAACCAAATATTGAATCTTATTGATTCAGTTTATATCTTGAATCATCACTGGAAATCAGTTTTTTTAAAACAAACATCAAGATTTTTAGTGATAAAAAATGGAAATGCATGTGCATGGTAACATTTGTGGGTTTTGATGTTTTTGGGTTAGGCTGAGAAAGTTACTCGAGTTTTACTCGAGTTATTTGAGGTTTGGCTCGAGTTTTCTTTGCATTTGACTTGGGTAAATCTTTGTAAGGCTCGGGTAGATTTTACTTACAGGGTCTTAAACCTGTAAGTGTTTTGAAATTTTTAAAGTAAGGAAAAAAAACCGAGTTTAAAAGTAAAGCCTGATTTAACATAGTTTTGAATCAAGTCTTGAGCAGGGATTCAAAATTAACTTTTGTATCCTAGTTCAAAATCAAATAGGATTTTCAAAAAGAAATAAAATAAAAATGTCTGGACAAATTTAATGTTAAGTTGTCTCAGTTTTTTGAAAACCTGTTTGTCCCAAACTCTGGTCTGGGTTTAAATTTAAAAACTGAATTTAACAAAGTTTCAAAAATCAAATCTTAAAGTATGGACTTAGATCAAGTTGTATACTAGTTGTAATGTTTAAGTTTTATAAAATTTTGTTACCAGTTTCAAACAAAACATGTCATGTTTTATTTTATTTTAAAAAAAAACTGAAGTTTTAAAAGCCAAGTTTTATACCAATTTAAATCTGATCTGGTTCAAGATCAGTTGAATCTCAGTTTTTAAAATAAAATATAGTTTCAAATTTAACTTGTTTTAACTACTTTAAAATGAGTAAATGGTTTGAATTTTGAAGTTTTAAGATGTAAGAAAATTTTTAAATCTAAGTTTAGTCTAGAATCAAGATTCGGCTTGGATTCCAGTTTTGAGAATTAAAGAGAGTTTTGAATTTAAATTGATTTAAATAACCTAGGATATTAAAGTGTATTTTTTTTAAATTGATTTGGAAAAAAATGATTTTGGCTTTAAATTCCTTTAAAACTTCTTTTATAAAATGAGTATTTCCTTAACATAAGTTTTCAAAAATGTGTTTTGAATTGTTTTTAACTTTAATTTGTGCTCATTTTAAATTTTAAATTTAAAATGAAATTTGAAAATAAATTTGAAAGAAAATAGTTAAAATACTTTGTTAATGATAAATTTAATCATTAATAAGAATAATGTTTTCCTTAAAATTTAATTAGGATTCAATGATTTGAAATTCATTAACTTAATAAGTTAATTGAAATGGATAATTTATTTATTTAATTAATTTTTGATTTGGATTAATCAAATAGGTAATTAAGGGTTTAAATAAATTAATTAAGGTTTAAGATTAATTAATTAAGGAATAATTTATTTGTAATTAATGATTATTAATGAGATATTAATTAATGATTAAAGTTGATTAATCAAGTGATTAAGCAATAATAAATTATAGGATAATTGTTAATGGGATTAATTAATTAAAGTAATTAATTTGAGAATAATTAATTAATTAAAGGTTAATTAATTTGTGAAAGAAATTAAGGGATGGTTATTAATTAAGAATTAATAAATTTTGTAATTAACTTAAGGTTAATCAAATTCTTGTAACTAATTTAAGATAATTAATTTAATGGTAATTAATTAATTAAGGTTTAATTAATTAATTTAAATATAATTAATTAAATGGTGAATTAAATAATTAAAGGTTAATTATTTAATAATTAAAGGTTGATGAATTATAATTAAAGGTAAATTAATTTTGTTACTAATAAATGATTAAAGAATAATTAATCAAAATGATTTGTAATTAATATTAATTAACCAGGATTGGTAATTAAAATTCATAAGTAAATAATCTTATTAAATAAACCAGATAATTAAATTGATCCTACTTATGGATGTTTGGATTCTATTGGATGATTGTATTGTTTGATATCCCTGATATGTGATGCTTTGTTTTGACTTGAGCTGTGTAATTTATTATCTGTGATATATATATATATATATGTGTGTGTGTGTATATATATATATCTGTGATCTGTAAATGAAAGATAAGCGTTATAGTTTATACCGCTTATCAAATATAAATATATATATATATATATATATATTTGTTGTATTTGAATATATACTGGTTGATGATGTGGAACTTTTAGTGTGTAAAACCCTGGACCACACTTATACACACACAAATATGGATTTCACGTGGAAATTTGGTTAAGTTACTTATTTTTGAAAAGATTTAAATTTGAGTTTTTGAATTCAAATGGTTTTGGAAATAGGTTGTGTTTAAAATAATAAAAAGGCTTTTGAAAAGGAATTTTCAAAGAAAAGGTTATTTTTGAATAACTTGATTAAGTTTTGAAGTTTAAATAATTTGATTTAGATTCAAAATTTGAAACGGAAATTGTTTTGAAATCTATAAATAGATCTTTGTGAAACTGGGTGAACTTTGTGAAATGAATCTTTTTGTTTAAAGATTCGAAATGGTAATTCGTTTAAACCATTTGAAAAGAAAGTTTTTCTCTTTAAGTGTGACTTAACTGAAATTCCAATATCCATATGTTTTTAAATATTGCGCTCATTATTCGGTTTAGCCAGAAGAGGACCTTTGTGTCATACAACCCATTCCGAATAATGATACGACGATGTAGATAACATTTGAAGACCGGTGTTGAAGGCCGGGTATCTGTGAGAACGATAGGATAACCTATCGATTGTCTCTGCACTGAGTTGCTCCGGTATAGAGATCCCCTTAGTGATGGGGAATCCGATCGGGATTGTGAATACTCGGATTTGCAAGGGCTTCTTTGGAAGTGCCTTCGGTTCTGTTCGAATCCGGAATAGACTTGTATGGATGTGTATCTGACATTACACTTTGAGATATAAAGCAGATTTCTTTCAAATACATTTCTGTTTGGTGGCGGAGAATTTATTCTCTTAGCTTAACACTCTTCTCTGAGACGTACGTGCTCAGAGGTTATGTAGTTGAAGGTTATCGGCGGTATACTCCCAATTTGGTGATGTGGCATGCTAACTGCTGCTGTGTGTTGATCATTTGTTGATCAAAGCATGGCTTTGTGAAAAAGCATAGCTTTGTGGTCGAGACCTCATCAGGACCTCACACCCCGGAAATGGTCAAAACAGGAAAGATGCGGTAAGGTTATGAAGGTCGCTCCCTTTAGGGTATGTCATTTCCTTCTGGAAAAGGGTTGTATCAGGTATGGAGCCCTGATATTTAACCTATGTGGTTGCTCCAATCTCATTTCTCTGTGTGATTGTTGCTTTTTGATGCGCCTTGGATAAAGGTCCCAAAGGACCGGGGGATGACATAGTCGTGTAGTAGTTACCTAGTAAAAGGTAACCCGGCCTTGTGTTGGCAGAGAACTGGTTAAGTTCTCAGGACATCCCGCCAGAGGCGTACCCCTTGACAGTAGGAAGTTCCTTAGCCTGACCATTTGTTGGAAATCCAATCAAACAATACGAGCCTTGTACGGTTTTAGTTGTATTACCTATCATGGAATGTGGTGGTAACCTGCTATTGAACATGGTAGCCATAGTAGGCATAAGTGCGAAATGCCTATGCTGGCTAAGATTAATATTATACTTTTGAAATGTTTTTTCTACACTATGCACTAATAATAATATCAAAAGATTTTGTGTATCAAGCATGTTTGACTATCATAAGGAGAAATCTCCTCCAAGTCTGCGTTTGCATTGTGTGTGTGGCGGGAGGCCTTATGGTAGTTTCATTTTCTAGAAAGTGTTGTGAATTTCTTTTACTTCTTTGTTTCAAAACCAAATGTTTTTGTTTGCTCATACCAGTCCCATGACTGTCCTGGAGTTTATTGTTCATTTTCTAAACTCTGGGTGCCCACAATTTTCCCACAGGGGCAGTCTAGAGTTGGGTTTTTCAGATAGTCAGTTTATTAGTAGATTTCTGGAGTTGGTTCAGTTTTTGGATCACGACTACACTTGCTTATCTTTGTGCAACACTCGATGGTGGTGCTCGCTTATTGATTGAGCTGGATGATGGAGTTGCTATTGCTATTTGGAGTTCTTTTCTGAAGACTATTTCCATTGGAGATATTGTTCCACTGCTGGTGTTACCTTTTTCTTTTCCGCTGCTATTGTCTTGTATCATATCTCTGATGTATATTGATATTCATTGTATCATCTTGTATTGGATATTGTATCATGTATATCAAATGTATTATTCATTTTTCTTCCGCTGTGTTGTTATACTTATTGTGTTATAAGCTCCGGCGAGCCAGATTCGGCGTTTGAATCTACGGCATTCTAGTACAAGTGGAAGTACGGGTGTTGATTTTCGAAGGCCGAGTCAGGATCGTGAGATACTACAAGTGACAAATCCATGTTATTAGAACACACAAAGTCAAAACAATCTTTTGTATTTGTTGAAGTCCTATTCTGCTGCCCTGGCGTGTGAAGTCCTCTTCGGCTTCTGAGGCAAAATCATGTTCTGCTGCTCAGGTCCCTGCTCGGCTGGTTAGGGGTTGTATAGACCTGTTCCTCTGGGTTAAGTAAGGGTTGTTGTTATAGTGAAATTCCAGAAGGAGTTTGGGACTGGACGTAGGACGATGCTCCGAATCAGTATAAAAATCTCTGGTGTCATTTTACTATACTGCTTTTATATTCTACACTATTTACAGTATTACTATCGTCATTATACTATGTATTATCATATATCTATATTACACGAACCATAGCACACTTTCACATTGGATTTGGTGAAAAGGTGGAGGGAAGTTCAAAGGTTTTAATTCAAATTCGAATTTCAAATTTCTGACAGGGATATCAACATCATGGGTGACCCATGTCGACATGGGTCAAAGAATTCATGTGACTTATCTTTTCTTATATACTTTAATATATATATATATATATACTATTTTTAATGTCTATATATTTTCTGGAGTAATTATTAAATATAATAATACTCTTTTTAAAAATATATTATAATATTAAAAATAAATATAATAAAAAATAAAATTCAAACAACACATAATTAAAAACAATCAATCAAGCAAAAAAATTTAAGCAAAAAATTTCAACCAATATATTATAAACGCGTACCTCTTTCTAGATTCGTATCTCTGAGATCATCGGAATCATGAATAGCCGTAAAGTACATATTTGAATTTTCCATCCTCTGATCATCATCGCTTGAAGATGAGTCTGGGTCTAAGTCGTCTAGTGTAGCGGTATACGCTCTTTTCCTTTTCTATGTATAATCATTGCTTACAGGAAACTTTTGCTTATCAGGATGCGGACAGTCTCTTTTGAGATGGCCTGGTTCGTCACAGTTGAAACATTTGATGTGGTTTGGTACTTCATTATGATTTCCAAAATTCCTGTAATCATTCTTTTTGAAGTTGTTCATCCTTCTTTATTTCAGAAACTTCCAAAAATTCTTTGTCATGAAAGTTATTTCTTCATCATCATCACTTCCCGAGTCTGTTCCATCTATTAACGCGTTGAATGCAATTGACTTCTTTTCAAATGCCTTGCTATCTCTTCTCCCTTGCATTTGTACTTCGAATGACATTAGATTTGCAATCAATTCTTCAATCTTTGAAGTACTGATATCATTTGCTTCTTCGATTGCAAGAGTTTTCTGATCCCATTCCGGAGTAAGAGAATTTAGAATTTTTCTGACTTGATCTTCTTTGGAAAAACTTTTTTCCAATGATATTAGAGAATGCACAATATTTTGAAATCTACTATACATATCTGAAATAGACTCATTAGACTTCATTTTGAATAATCGAAACTGATTAGTGAGTATTTGGTCTATTTGACTTTGCTTGTTCCTTCATGAGTAACTTGCAAAGTTTTCGAGATATCATATGAAGACTTACAAACAGATATTGAATTCATTCCTATCAAGTGAACAAAGTAAAATATTCATGGCTTTGGAATTATTCTATGCAATAGTCTTTTGCTCAGCAGTCCACTGTGCAAAACTAGTTGTGGGTTCAGAATATTCAGTTTGTGTGACATTCCAAGTGTCTAATCCTATTGCCTGTAAATATATTTTCATTCTACATGCCTAATATGTATAATTACTATCATTAAATAGTGGTGGTCTGGAAGTAGACCGACCCTCAATAAATAAACTAGTGATAGTGTTAACAGAACCAGTGTTGGTAGTCATTTTTAAAACTTTTCAAAATTCAGATTAAGAAAACTTTGAAAACCTTGCCCTGATACCAAATGTGAGAAATGCAGATTACAGATCTTAAGGCTGGAATATATTTTGATTATGATGTTTTGATTTTCTTATTAAAACTGGTTTCTATAATTTGTCAAAATAATTTCTAAACTTTGTAAATATATTTGAATATAGTTTAAACATATAAAAGAGTTTAGAAAGTAATTTTTAATATATATAATCTTAATCTATAAAGTGATTTAAACTCTGAGTATATAAATATTTTAAAGCTAAATATTAAAACAAGAGATAGTTTACAATCAAGGACAATTTTGGAATCAAAATATTAAAAATGATAAAGAAATTTTAAGGCTAAAATATTCCAAACAAGAGAGATGTCTTTTTGAAAAGAAGGTTTTGAAAACATTTAAAATAAGAGATATATTTTTGAAAAGAATTTTCATAAAATTAGTGGATATCAAAATAGGACCACTATATGTTCCACTAGATATTGTCGTAGATTCCATCCCACTAGGGTTCCATCCCTTTGACAGGCTTGAAGTGGATTCCATTCCATGAATAAATTTCGAATAAAGATGTAAGTGCTTTCAAAAAGTTCTAACATAATTCTAGACTCAATACTTATCTTGTATTCTTGAAATCTTGAACTCTTGATATCTTGACACTCATGGGTCTTCAATCTTGATATCTTCAATCTTGAATCTCTATACTGTGCAGTCTTCATTCTTGGTACTTGCATGGTTATGTCCTGCATATATATATATATATACACACACACACTATAATTTTAGTATTTATATTTTATAACAAGTCCTAAGGTTATTGTCATCAAAACTATCATCTCAAGGACTAATAATACTTAAAATGTATTTCAAAATTTATATAATAACATATATATAAGTTTTTTATATATCTATATGTATTTATTAATTAAATTTTAAATATTAATATATATATATATATTAATATATATACATTAACATATATATATATATATCTCCACATATGTGTGTATGTATATTCGGTAAAAAATTAATTGCTCTCGGTAGTATAAGACTGTGTACAAAATATATCTTTATTTTTCATACATAAAATTATGAATAAAATTAATTTTGAAACCAAAAGTTACTTTTAAAATTCTACACATTGTATTACAGTAATTAAATTATATGTTACATAATTTTAAATGCATTTATTTCAAATCATATTTGTAATATAAATTTAATTTAATTAAGTGACATTTATTTATTTATTTATGATTTCCGAATAGTACAAATATTTATATGTAAATATCTACGAAATAAAACTTACATTATATTTTAGTTATATTGTATATATTATCCATGCATTAAAATAATTTAATTATATACATATATATACACTAAATTCAAAACTAAAATAATTATATTTACAAAACTGGCTATAGGTCATATGATAATATTTTTATGCAAACATATATACATATATGACCATCATATGGTGGCAGCACTGACAAATAACGACTCAAGATATTGGATTCCTAACTAAAGCATATATGACATTATAATATATATATATGTGTGTGTGTGTGTGTGTGTGTGTGTGTGTGTTTGTGTGTTTGTATAAGAGAACATGCCATTTTCCATTGCCCATAAGATGCGCGTTGAAATGAAGAATCCGAACACCTTGAATTTAAACCTGAGTCCAGAAGTTGCAAGCTCTCGAACACAACTACCGCCGATGATCAAATCGACTTAAATTTGATGTTTAAAATTATTTAATGATTAGAGGAAGGGGGTAGAGATTTTTGTCCAAAAATATGATGGAGGAGAGGATTAAATAAAGGAGATCTAAGAGAGTAAAAAGTCCATTTATTTCTCTTACAATTTCTCCCTTTCTTTTAATTTAAACCCCAACTACCAGCTACCAAAAATAACAAGCCCCATATGGGCCTCAAAATAATTTCAAGCCCGAGCAATATTTGACACATTTAAATCCAATTTAAACACATACCGATATCATATATCGATTAGTGTATATACAAATATTACATATACAAACATTTAATATTAATCAATAAACATCAAATAAAATACTATAATTAATATTTAAAAATATTAATTAATTAGATTATTTTATAGCAATTATAATTTAATTAAATTGGGTGGTAATAGGAGTATTCAATGTTTTGTTTATGTGACTCTTGGTTGTAAATTTGGTCAGCAATTAATATCAAACAATTCGAATATTAACATTCACACATCACTTAGGAGGTGGTGTGACATCATGGATAAATTTGCAATGACCTGTAACTTTTCGGCAATTAAAATTTGTTATTTTAGTAAGATTTTAGTGATTTAATATTAGGAGAAATAAAAATTTGTGATACTAATGAAATAATAAATAGAATGAAATGTAACAATGTTAATTTAAGTTAATTATTAACAATTTTAGTGAAAGTTCAATTAATTGAAATGATTTAAGGTTATTGTAACGACCCAGAATTTTTGATAATTAAAATTCGAGTATTTAATTGATTTCAAATATTAATAAGTAGAATTAATAAGTCGGATAATTTAAAATTCGCGTATTGAGTTTAATTGGATAATTAAATCAATAATTTAATAGTGAAATTCCAGAATTTATTGAAATCTGGATTTAAAGTGATTGAAAACGATTTGTAAAATCTTATTTAATCATACTGGAGTTATAGAGATGTTACAGGACTTTTAAAATTGAATTTGGAGTTAAATTGTGAAAATCGAATATTTTAATATTTAATTATCGACTGTAAAAATAGTCAATTTTCGAACAGTCTCAGAATTGAACGAGACCAGTTCCATTGGATCCGTAATAGTTAGTTATTATCGGATTTCAATTTTCATATCAAACGGAGTTGTCGTTTGACCGTGGCAACTCGAAACGCATCGATATCTTTTTAATTTTAAATCGTCGAGTTAAAATAGTCATTTTTCAAACGGTCTCGGATTTCGACGAAACCAGTTTCATCGGATCCGTAATGTGAAATTATTGCATGGTTTCAAATTTCGTAATTTTTGGAATTACCGTTTGTCCGGTACAAATTAAAACGCCTCGAAATCGATTTAAATCGGTTTAATTTAAATCGATCGTTTTGCTCCGTATCTCGCACAGACGATTGAATTAGCTTCCGAAACCTGTTCCATTGCGTTCGGAACGCGGGGTAAACCTTACGAACGTCAGCCGGCACGCTCAAATCGGAGTTCGAAAAAATTCGATGAATAGTAAAATTGGCCATTTTCTATAAAAGGACCTTCTTTCTTTCATTTTGCAAAGAAGAAAACGAGCCTAGGGTTTGAGTTACAGCCGCCGCCTCCTATAATTTCAAAGGCCAGAAATCGTTTGCCTTCTCCTCTCAAAATCTCCAAATCCACTAACCAATTCAAGAAATTATCAACTAGAAGATCGTAGAGCGTGGAGAGGGCGTCACATCCATACGGTGGTGATGTGGTTTCGTGGAGTGGATGGGGAGCTACCGTGGTTCGAACGTCAGTTGTTCGTTCACGTTTTTCGAGCTACATATGGAACCGAGCTTCATGGCATTTGAGCTGGTGGTAGCTAGGGGCGAGGCGCACGTAACGGTGGGAAGATGATGGAGTCTGGACGAGTTGGTCGCGTGCGATAATTGAGGGAAGGTGGCGGCTGAGTGGGTTTGGTGTACGTGAGTGGAACGTAGGAGGAGAAGAAGAAGGGGACGGCCAGGATTTGATGGAGGCAAAAACGAACGTCTCTGATGATTTTAGGGTTAGAAATTAAATAGAAAATGAAAATTTATTTGTATTTAAATTTGTATAAACTTTAAAATTGTATATCTTTTCCATACAAGGTCGGAAAATTACGAAACGAAAAGCGTTGGCTTCGTTTTGTCGAATACTTCGCAATGCAACCGGATTGGAGACGATCGGGGTCAATGAAAATTTTGAGTAAAATTAAACGCGCGTTTAATTTTATTCGAAATAAACGCTGAAATCCGAATTGAAATCACGGTGAGATCTTCTCACTCAAATTTGAATGTGGAATTATTTACAGTTATTGATTGATGATTGACTGTTTGAATGTGCTATTAGATATAGTAGGATATATATCTATATATAGCAGTATATACATATTGGCATATGTATATATTGGATTGATTGATTTCCCGCCTCGTATAGCGGATGAGACCCTATTGCGCCGTTAGTAAGCGGATTTATAAAAACCTATATACCGCGATAATTCCGTACTGGAGCGGAATTGGTATTGTGCTGACGTTTTTGGATGCAGGGAAACAGGTTGGAGGGATCCAACTGGATTCCTCACCAGTAGTTATTTATTTACAGATATTGTGATATATTCTGTTATCATATTGATATATGATATTGACTGTTGTGATGGACTGATTGATGCTGTTGCATCATCGGATTCAGTTTTGAAATGTAAAAATAACGACTTTTATTTTAAAAAGGATTTTAAAGTGATTTTTGAAAATATACGTTTTATGGAATTTTTGAATCGATTTATAAAAGTGAAATTTTAAAGTTATAAAAGTTATAATTTTTAGTGAAATATAACCGATGTGTCGTTTTTGAAATAAAAAGTCGATTTATTTATAAAATGGTGTAAGTTGGGATTTTTGAATAACTATAAACGATTTGTATAAAAAGATTTATAAAATTGATATTTTATAAATCGAAATATCGGACTTATAAAACGAATTTTTATAAGTGTTAAAAAGAAGTATAAAAAGGATTTCATAAGTGAATGAAATAAATAGATTTATAACGTGAAGTTATAAAGTGAATAGATGTTGTCGAATAAAAACAATTTATAAGTAATTTACTTATAAATTAGATTTTTGCACGTAATTGGGATATAAATAGAAATTGCCAAATGAAATGATTTCATAAGTTGAAGTTGTTATGAAGTATAAATGTGATTTATAAACGTTGTTTATAAATCTGAAATCACTTATTTTGATAAGTAAATTTAGAAGTCAATAAAAGGAAATTTTGTAAATCGAAGTTGTTAGAAAATATAAAGGTGAATTTATAAACGTTGTTTTACGAATTTGAAATCAATCAAATTTGATGAATGTAATATAGAAGTTATTAAGGAAATTTTATCCACGATTTTGGATAGTGGATAATTCTTGGAATAAAACGTGTAGAAAAGATTGAAATATAATTATTGAAGTATATTCACGATTTTGGACAGTGAATATATTATTAAATAAAATGGATATGTTTCGGGAAAGCGATATTTGAAATGAAGTGATTGTTTTAAAAGATGTTTTAAAACGTGTGAAATATCGAAATCATAGATTTCAACAGTTCTTGTTGAAATAGACGTTTTCGAGAAATTTAAGGAAATGGTGGACTATAACACTGTTGTTATAGTAAATGATTTCCGAAAGGAAATGTTTTGAAGTAGTATTAGGATTTATATATCTATCTAAATCCGAATCCCTATACTAGTGATTTCGAGTCGTCGTAACGATGTTTTACGTAACATTCGTTTTGACTCAAATAGATGTAAAATTTATGATTTCCTTAAAGAATGAATATATACTTAATTTGATTTAAGTATATCGAATATTTTCAAATGTTGAAAATAAATGATTTGTGAATTACTTATTTTTAAATAAGTATGGAAATGCTTTTCCAATATGAAATGAACTGTTTTGAGATTTTATCTTCAAAGATAAAATGAAATGTGGAAATTGATTTGAAATTGTTTTCAAACGGTTAAGTGTGGAAATTATATATCTAGTAAAGATATTTTTGAAGATGAAATAATTTGGAAAATTATTTGGAATCTGATGATGTTGCGCATCTTTATTGATAGTTAAATAACCGACTATCAATAATTACCTTTAGATAGGTATTTGTTGTGAATTGGATGAATTTGAATGCCACACTTGTTTTTAAATAAACGCTCACTATTCGGGTTAACCGGGAAAGGACCATGGGGTCGTATAACTCATTCCGAATATGTGATACGTCGTTATGAATCGCATTTGAAGACCGGTGTTGAAGACCGGATATTTTTGAAAACGGAAGGATTACCGTCGAGTTACTCTACATCGGCTGATCTCCGGTTTAGAGGTTTTATCACCCTTAGTGACGGGAAGTCCTGACGTGATTGAAAATTATCCGGATATGCAAGGGCTTCGTGAGAAGTGCCTTCGGTTCTGTTCGATCCCGGAACAGACTTGTATGGATTGTGTGTCTGACGTTACAATTTGAGATATAAAGCTGATTTCTTTCAAATACATTTCTGTTGGTGGCGGAGAATTTATTCTCTTAGCTTAACACCCTTCTCTGAGACGTACGAGCTCAGAGGTTATGTAGTTGAAATTTATCAGCGATATATCCCAATTTGGTAACGTGGCATACTGAGTGTTGCTGTGAAATGATCAGTGTTTGATCATTTGTGATATGATCATTTGTTTGATCTTATATCTTTGTGATCATAGGTTGATCATTTTGTTTGACCCGAAGCAGGGCTTTTTAAGAAAGCGTAGCTTTGTGGACGAGACTTCGTCGAGCCTCACACCCCGGAAATTGTCGAAACAGGAAGGATGCAGCAAGGTTCTAGGGAGTAGCGCCCCTTAGTGTATGTCATTCCTTCTGGATAAAGGTGGTATCATGGTATGGAGCCCAGATACTTAACCTCTGTGGTTACTGCATTATTATTTCTATGTGGTTTGTTGGAAATCGGGGATCCTCGGGAAGATCGGTGACGATCGGGGGATGGCATACGCGTGTCAGTAGTTACCTATTTTTGCAGAGGTAACCCGGCCTTGTGTTGGCAGAGATCTAACCGTAATGTTAGGTTATTTCTCGGGTCGTCTATTCCAGGGACGTACCCATCGTGGATAGGAAGTTCCTTAGCCTGACCATTTGTTGGAAATCCAAAGAAACAATACGAGCCTTGTACGGTATTAGTTGTAGAACCTGCCATTCACTTATGGTGGCGCCCCACTGTTTGGATGGTAGCTATAGTAGGCATACGATACTGGTCGTATGTTGGCTAAGATTAATATTATACTTTCGAAATGTTTTCCACTATGCACTAATAATAATATCAAAATGATTTGATTTTGCGTAGTAAGCATCTTTGACTATCATAAGAAGAAATCTCCTCCAATTCTGCGTTTGCATTGTGTGTGTGGTGGGAGGTCTTATGGTAGTTTCATTTTCCAAAAGCATTTCGAATTGACTTTAAAAATTATCCTGTTGTTTATTTTAAAGAATAACTGTTTTACGATCTCACACCAGTCACCATGACTGACTCGGAGTTTATTGTTCCCTTCTAAACTCTGGGTGCCCACAAATTTTCCACACGGGCAGCCTAGAGTTATATTATCAGGATATTCTGGATATTCTGGAGCTTTGGAAGCAAGCTGGATGGCGAGACGTAGTATTTGTATCTGATAGTATTTATTCCGCTGTGTATTCTGTATGAGGACAAGTTTATATAACTGTCCATTGATGTGATGTATTGTATTGAGTTGTATATTGACTCTGATTGATGTATGTATAAAACTGATATAGTTCTTTGTTTTAAAAGACTAGTGTTTATCTATTATATGTTGTTCCGCTGCGATATGTGAGATTCTGATATTGTCTCTGTTCTGTATCTGTTGTTATTTTGTTGTTCTTCTTCTCTTTTTCTTCTATCTTCTTCTTCTTCTACTCTTTCTTTTTCTTAAAACCATAACTTTTCGAGTTTCCGGCATTCGATGGCTCAGCAGTCGATAAAGTGAGTATCGATGTTGAATTTTCGAAAGTCGAAAATTTTCGGGATGTTACAAGTGGTATCAGAGCATATGGTTAAGCGACAACCCTGCTCTGTTGGGTGTTACTCATTAGAGATAGAGTCAGCAGTACTCTAGAATGAGTTGAGTGTAATAATAGATATGAGCGCGTATTTGTTATTTGAATATAAAATTGTTTTATATTGTGATGATTGATTTGTTGAGTGGTATATGGATTCTGGTCAATACGAGTAATTAACGATCATTGATAGGAATCTCTAAACACTCGAATAGAACAATTCGGCACAGTATTGTTTTAAATAGGGTATATGAGATAATTTTGCCCAAAACTATTTTTGTATAGAAAAGAAATGTTTTTCTATGAATTATCATAGTATATGGTTGCATGGATGTTAGGAAAGTGATGATATTGAAATATTATCATTACTATTGAAATTGAATAAGAAACTGAAATCGTAACTCCAAAGTTAAGAAATAAAATTCACAGACGAATGAAATTTAAGAATGTAAATTATAAATGTGAATTGTAATTTAAAACGGAATTCCAGAGAAGTTTTGGAAATGTTTTGAAAAGAATTTGAGAATTTTGGAGATTTAAAAGTTTAAATCTATTGATTTGGAAATGAATTTCAAAAGATTTTGAAAAAGTATTTTAGAAAGATGAAAGCTCTAAACTCTTTTTGGTCGCTGGAAAATAACTTCGGTAATGACTGCAGCATTATCGATGTTCATTTTCGGGTTTCCAAAAGAGAAATTGCTACCAAATTATTTTAAATGGAAGTGTTTGAAAAATTTGGATTTTTGTTTTAGGAAATTCAAAGGATAATTTGAATTATTTTCAAAAATGGTTTTGAAAAGGTTAATTCTGGAATCCTATTTAAAATATTTATTGGATTACTAAATGAATTGATAACTTATACAAGTTGAGTTTTGATAGAATAAATTTAACTTAAAAGACGGAGTTAAATTAAAGTAAAGTACTAAAATAAAATTAGTGAGCAAAACTAATTAAAATGAATTGAATTGTTATAAATGAAAGGTGAATTAAAATCTATATCGAATTGGAAATCCAGTTAAATGTAATGTGTACATGGAATATTTATATTGAACCTAAGTAATGAAGAGCGAAATTCTTAAGTAAAATTCGAATATTGAAATTATTCTAAGTTGATGATTGAATGAAGATAAAACTGGAATTAGAACTGAATGTTGAAAACGAATGTGAATAAATGAATTAGAATTGAAATGAATTAGTAACTGGAACTAATTTAAAAGAGTGCAGTTGTGAATGAATGAAAGCTGATAAAATTCAATATTCAGGAGATAAACCGAATCCAAAATAGATTGGAATTGTGAATTGAATTCAAATGAATTTGAAATGTAAAATTGAATAAATGAATATGTGTAACTTCAACAGTGAAGTAAAGAATGTATAAGCAGTTTATATTGAAAATTTTGTAACAAAATGATTTGTATGTATGTACCTAGATATTATGGCTAGTAGATATACAGGTATTGTAAAGGAATTTGGAAAATTTATTTCACAGATAAGTCGAATTGCTCGAAAAAGGTACGTATTTGAATTTTAATATGAGTTTTTGATGATTTCTCTCTAGCCACTTGGCTTTTTCTTTTTCTTTTTGAAATCTGAGAGTCCGTAGGGACGTTTTGTAGTCGTACCGTATTAGCCGCGCAAAGGAGACGCTGGCGAAATTTTTCGGAAATTTAAGGCGTTAGAAAGTTTGAGAAATTTTGAAAGTTTAAAATTTGAATTTAAACTGGAATTTGAATTTTGAAGTTAAACAATGTTGTTTGAAACTTAAAATTTAAGTTGGAAAGCTAGTATGAATGATAACGAATCTTTAGTAGAAAGATTTGTTTTGATAAATTGATAAAACTATTAGATTGTGAAAAACAGTAGACGAGTTAAGGACCTTTCTTCCTAACTTGTAATTTCGAGGACGAAATTCTTTTAAGGGGGGAAGTTTGTAACGACCCAGAATTTTTGATAATTAAAATTCGAGTATTTAATTGATTTCAAATATTAATAAGTAGAATTAATAAGTCGGATAATTTAAAATTCGCGTATTGAGTTTAATTGGATAATTAAATCAATAATTTAATAGTGAAATTCCAGAATTTATTGAAATCTGGATTTAAAGTGATTGAAAACGATTTGTAAAATCTTATTTAATCATACTGGAGTTATAGAGATGTTACAGGACTTTTAAAATTGAATTTGGAGTTAAATTGTGAAAATCGAATATTTTAATATTTAATTATCGACTGTAAAAATAGTCAATTTTCGAACAGTCTCAGAATTGAACGAGACCAGTTCCATTGGATCCGTAATAGTTAGTTATTATCGGATTTCAATTTTCATATCAAACGGAGTTGTCGTTTGACCGTGGCAACTCGAAACGCATCGATATCTTTTTAATTTTAAATCGTCGAGTTAAAATAGTCATTTTTCAAACGGTCTCGGATTTCGACGAAACCAGTTTCATCGGATCCGTAATGTGAAATTATTGCATGGTTTCAAATTTCGTAATTTTTGGAATTACCGTTTGTCCGGTACAAATTAAAACGCCTCGAAATCGATTTAAATCGGTTTAATTTAAATCGATCGTTTTGCTCCGTATCTCGCACAGACGATTGAATTAGCTTCCGAAACCTGTTCCATTGCGTTCGGAACGCGGGGTAAACCTTACGAACGTCAGCCGGCACGCTCAAATCGGAGTTCGAAAAAATTCGATGAATAGTAAAATTGGCCATTTTCTATAAAAGGACCTTCTTTCTTTCATTTTGCAAAGAAGAAAACGAGCCTAGGGTTTGAGTTACAGCCGCCGCCTCCTATAATTTCAAAGGCCAGAAATCGTTTGCCTTCTCCTCTCAAAATCTCCAAATCCACTAACCAATTCAAGAAATTATCAACTAGAAGATCGTAGAGCGTGGAGAGGGCGTCACATCCATACGGTGGTGATGTGGTTTCGTGGAGTGGATGGGGAGCTACCGTGGTTCGAACGTCAGTTGTTCGTTCACGTTTTTCGAGCTACATATGGAACCGAGCTTCATGGCATTTGAGCTGGTGGTAGCTAGGGGCGAGGCGCACGTAACGGTGGGAAGATGATGGAGTCTGGACGAGTTGGTCGCGTGCGATAATTGAGGGAAGGTGGCGGCTGAGTGGGTTTGGTGTACGTGAGTGGAACGTAGGAGGAGAAGAAGAAGGGGACGGCCAGGATTTGATGGAGGCAAAAACGAACGTCTCTGATGATTTTAGGGTTAGAAATTAAATAGAAAATGAAAATTTATTTGTATTTAAATTTGTATAAACTTTAAAATTGTATATCTTTTCCATACAAGGTCGGAAAATTACGAAACGAAAAGCGTTGGCTTCGTTTTGTCGAATACTTCGCAATGCAACCGGATTGGAGACGATCGGGGTCAATGAAAATTTTGAGTAAAATTAAACGCGCGTTTAATTTTATTCGAAATAAACGCTGAAATCCGAATTGAAATCACGGTGAGATCTTCTCACTCAAATTTGAATGTGGAATTATTTACAGTTATTGATTGATGATTGACTGTTTGAATGTGCTATTAGATATAGTAGGATATATATCTATATATAGCAGTATATACATATTGGCATATGTATATATTGGATTGATTGATTTCCCGCCTCGTATAGCGGATGAGACCCTATTGCGCCGTTAGTAAGCGGATTTATAAAAACCTATATACCGCGATAATTCCGTACTGGAGCGGAATTGGTATTGTGCTGACGTTTTTGGATGCAGGGAAACAGGTTGGAGGGATCCAACTGGATTCCTCACCAGTAGTTATTTATTTACAGATATTGTGATATATTCTGTTATCATATTGATATATGATATTGACTGTTGTGATGGACTGATTGATGCTGTTGCATCATCGGATTCAGTTTTGAAATGTAAAAATAACGACTTTTATTTTAAAAAGGATTTTAAAGTGATTTTTGAAAATATACGTTTTATGGAATTTTTGAATCGATTTATAAACGTGAAATTTTAAAGTTATAAAAGTTATAATTTTTAGTGAAATATAACCGATGTGTCGTTTTTGAAATAAAAAGTCGATTTATTTATAAAATGGTGTAAGTTGGGATTTTTGAATAACTATAAACGATTTGTATAAAAAGATTTATAAAATTGATATTTTATAAATCGAAATATCGGACTTATAAAACGAATTTTTATAAGTGTTAAAAAGAAGTATAAAAAGGATTTCATAAGTGAATGAAATAAATAGATTTATAACGTGAAGTTATAAAGTGAATAGATGTTATCGAATAAAAACAATTTATAAGTAATTTACTTATAAATTAGATTTTTGCACGTAATTGGGATATAAATAGAAATTGCCAAATGAAATGATTTCATAAGTTGAAGTTGTTATGAAGTATAAATGTGATTTATAAACGTTGTTTATAAATCTGAAATCACTTATTTTGATAAGTAAATTTAGAAGTCAATAAAAGGAAATTTTGTAAATCGAAGTTGTTAGAAAATATAAAGGTGAATTTATAAACGTTGTTTTACGAATTTGAAATCAATCAAATTTGATGAATGTAATATAGAAGTTATTAAGGAAATTTTATCCACGATTTTGGATAGTGGATAATTCTTGGAATAAAACGTGTAGAAAAGATTGAAATATAATTATTGAAGTATATTCACGATTTTGGACAGTGAATATATTATTAAATAAAATGGATATGTTTCGGGAAAGCGATATTTGAAATGAAGTGATTGTTTTAAAAGATGTTTTAAAACGTGTGAAATATCGAAATCATAGATTTCAACAGTTCTTGTTGAAATAGACGTTTTCGAGAAATTTAAGGAAATGGTGGACTATAACACTGTTGTTATAGTAAATGATTTCCGAAAGGAAATGTTTTGAAGTAGTATTAGGATTTATATATCTATCTAAATCCGAATCCCTATACTAGTGATTTCGAGTCGTCGTAACGATGTTTTACGTAACATTCGTTTTGACTCAAATAGATGTAAAATTTATGATTTCCTTAAAGAATGAATATATACTTAATTTGATTTAAGTATATCGAATATTTTCAAATGTTGAAAATAAATGATTTGTGAATTACTTATTTTTAAATAAGTATGGAAATGCTTTTCCAATATGAAATGAACTGTTTTGAGATTTTATCTTCAAAGATAAAATGAAATGTGGAAATTGATTTGAAATTGTTTTCAAACGGTTAAGTGTGGAAATTATATATCTAGTAAAGATATTTTTGAAGATGAAATAATTTGGAAAATTATTTGGAATCTGATGATGTTGCGCATCTTTATTGATAGTTAAATAACCGACTATCAATAATTACCTTTAGATAGGTATTTGTTGTGAATTGGATGAATTTGAATGCCACACTTGTTTTTAAATAAACGCTCACTATTCGGGTTAACCGGGAAAGGACCATGGGGTCGTATAACCCATTCCGAATATGTGATACGTCGTTATGAATCGCATTTGAAGACCGGTGTTGAAGACCGGATATTTTTGAAAACGGAAGGATTACCGTCGAGTTACTCTACATCGGCTGATCTCCGGTTTAGAGGTTTTATCACCCTTAGTGACGGGAAGTCCTGACGTGATTGAAAATTATCCGGATATGCAAGGGCTTCGTGAGAAGTGCCTTCGGTTCTGTTCGATCCCGGAACAGACTTGTATGGATTGTGTGTCTGACGTTACAATTTGAGATATAAAGCTGATTTCTTTCAAATACATTTCTGTTGGTGGCGGAGAATTTATTCTCTTAGCTTAACACCCTTCTCTGAGACGTACGAGCTCAGAGGTTATGTAGTTGAAATTTATCAGCGATATATCCCAATTTGGTAACGTGGCATACTGAGTGTTGCTGTGAAATGATCAGTGTTTGATCATTTGTGATATGATCATTTGTTTGATTTTATATCTTTGTGATCATAGGTTGATCATTTTGTTTGACCCGAAGCAGGGCTTTTTAAGAAAGCGTAGCTTTGTGGATGAGACTTCGTCGAGCCTCACACCCCGGAAATGGTCGAAACAGGAAGGATGCAGCAAGGTTCTAGGGAGTAGCGCCCCTTAGTGTATGTCATTCCTTCTGGATAAAGGTGGTATCATGGTATGGAGCCCAGATACTTAACCTCTGTGGTTACTGCATTATTATTTCTATGTGGTTTGTTGGAAATCGGGGATCCTCGGGAAGATCGGTGACGATCGGGGGATGGCATACGCGTGTCAGTAGTTACCTATTTTTGCAGAGGTAACCCGGCCTTGTGTTGGCAGAGATCTAACCGTAATGTTAGGTTATTTCTCGGGTCGTCTATTCCAGGGACGTACCCATCGTGGATAGGAAGTTCCTTAGCCTGACCATTTGTTGGAAATCCAAAGAAACAATATGAGCCTTGTACGGTATTAGTTGTAGAACCTGCCATTCACTTATGGTGGCGCCCCACTGTTTGGATGGTAGCTATAGTAGGCATACGATACTGGTCGTATGTTGGCTAAGATTAATATTATACTTTCGAAATGTTTTCCACTATGCACTAATAATAATATCAAAATGATTTGATTTTGCGTAGTAAGCATCTTTGACTATCATAAGAAGAAATCTCCTCCAATTCTGCGTTTGCATTGTGTGTGTGGTGGGAGGTCTTATGGTAGTTTCATTTTCCAAAAGCATTTCGAATTGACTTTAAAAATTATCCTGTTGTTTATTTTAAAGAATAACTGTTTTACGATCTCACACCAGTCACCATGACTGACTCGGAGTTTATTGTTCCCTTCTAAACTCTGGGTGCCCACAAATTTTCCACACGGGCAGCCTAGAGTTATATTATCAGGATATTCTGGATATTCTGGAGCTTTGGAAGCAAGCTGGATGGCGAGACGTAGTATTTGTATCTGATAGTATTTATTCCGCTGTGTATTCTGTATGAGGACAAGTTTATATAACTGTCCATTGATGTGATGTATTGTATTGAGTTGTATATTGACTCTGATTGATGTATGTATAAAACTGATATAGTTCTTTGTTTTAAAAGACTAGTGTTTATCTATTATATGTTGTTCCGCTGCGATATGTGAGATTCTGATATTGTCTCTGTTCTGTATCTGTTGTTATTTTGTTGTTCTTCTTCTCTTTTTCTTCTATCTTCTTCTTCTTCTACTCTTTCTTTTTCTTAAAACCATAACTTTTCGAGTTTCCGGCATTCGATGGCTCAGCAGTCGATAAAGTGAGTATCGATGTTGAATTTTCGAAAGTCGAAAATTTTCGGGATGTTACAGTTATACTTAGTTATAAAATGAATATAGAAAAATAAATGTAAATATTGAATCAATTAATGAAATAATACATAATTAATGGTAATTGAGTAAAATCAATTCTAAATAAGTGATTATAACAATTGTTTGTAAATAATAAACTTACAAATGTTATTAAACGTTGTAATGGTGACAAATTGTTGCCTGTTACCAATATATTATATCAATTGCAATTAAAGATAATAAATGTTACATTAAAATGAGTTAAGACAATAACTGCAATTTGTGAATGTAATAAAAATGAATGGAAATGTTAATTTTATTCATAAGGTAATAATATATTTAATAAAAGATTGAAAACAAGATAAATAAATTATTTGGGATTTAAAATTACTAATAATGTGAAAAATCGACAAAATTTCAATATAATGGAAATATAGTAGTTAATACAAATAAAAGATGGAAATTGAAAAATATTAATGTAATGAAATATAAAACAATGTTGATTGTGTTACTAGTGTATTAATTGATTGAGTATAAAGATTGAAATCAAATAAAAATCGATTTATTGGAATTAATTATAAATATTAGATGTAATTACAATTGAAATTAAACACTGTAATTGGTAAAATAACTAACTTTGGATTGACATCAAAATTTGTTTTAATTATGGTAAATGTCCAAGTAATCTATAGAAATTTTGAATTATTAAATTTGTATTGAAAAGTGATTTAATTAATTTAATATTAATTTATTTAATTAACGTGAAAATAGCCATTTTGGCCACTGACTCGGATTTCGACGAAACTAGTTTCATCGAATGCATAACAGTGAATTATTGTAGGATTTCAAGTTTCATAACAATCAGACTTGTCATTCGATCGTACGGACTCGAAACGCCTAGAAAATCAATTTGAAATAAGCTGATTTTAACATAACTTCTTCATATGATGGAGTTAGTACTTGAAATCTGTTCCATTGAGTTTAAAACTATCCAAAACATCTAATTTGATATATGGAATTTTCCATTTTCGTTCCGGAGGCGAAACGGGCTTTTCGGATCATTTATCGTTCAATCAAATCTTGTTCGCTCTTTCTATTTTCAGCTCTGCCTATAAATAGCCTGTTATAAACCCTAATTTTTTCTCATTTCTCATTCCTATATGTACATCTCCTATCTATCTCCTCCTTTCCAATGGAAGAACATATCCCAAATTCCAAACCCTCAATTCAATTCCAAAATTTAAACTCAAGATATATTGAATTATATACCGATTTGAAGCTCTCGATGAGCGCAAGTCAAATATGCAGTCTATTTCTCAATCTAATTTTCTATATGGCTAGAAATTAATGAATTACTTTTGGCCATTCATCACGTTCTGATGAAATTTGACTAATCATCAAATCATTGATACAGTTTTGTAGAGAGGACCGAGGGGAGTTCATCTGTATGGTTCACTTGGTGAGATGGCAGTCGAATTTTCATCGATAATTGGATTAGGGTTGTAACTAAGGGGCGGCGGATGCTTCCTTCATCCACATCGTGGGCCCTGAGAATCGAGGAGGTGTACGCGCACGGCTTCGGGGTGGTGGCAGCGAACCATAGGCGAGGCGGCGAGGTCTAGGGTGGCGTGCACGTTCATGCGGCGGCGGCTTGGTTGTCGAGAGCGAAGCCTGCGTGTGTAGGGTTTGGCTTTTAATGGGTGACGTGGCCTTGAGGAAGGTGATTTCTTTTACTTTTTTTAATTTTAAATATTCAATTGTTCTAATCGTTATATCTTTTGCATACTAACTCGGATTCACGCGCGGCTTGTTCCACTGGGATCGTATCGAAATTTCGGACATTTTGATGCAAGTTTGGACGAATTCTGAGGCTATATGAATTTGGGGCATATTTTGGATTTTAATTCGATTTAAAATCGAAGGTGAGTGTTTTAACCCACTCACAACTTCTAAAAACTCTTGTGCTACTTAAATTAAATTTGTGATGTGATTAGGAATTTGTTTATTGCTGTTTTGTATATCTAAATCGTCATTCCATTTAATTTGAATTTATTTTGATTAAATTGTCGTTAAATTGATTATTGAATTTAAATTACTAGTTAATATCATGTTATTGATAATTTGTCAATTGTTGAAAGTTACTGGTTGATTTGAATATTGATTATGATGGATGTTTGGTTGAGTTGACATTATGTTGATTTGACATTATGTTGATTTATAAAATGTTATCACTCTATAAGTTTCCTTGGTTATTATTAGAAAATCATTATGGGTTGAAATGATATATACTCGAACGATCTATAGATTAAGGAAAAATCGTTATGGGTTGAAAAGATAGACTAGAGCAATTTTATAGATTTTAATATTAATTCGAGATTGTGGTTTGAAATGATATATAACCATAAATTTTAAATTGCAGATTGAAATGATAAATATCCGTATCACTTGACCCTAGGGTAGAGAATTATACACGGACACTGGATTGGTTAAATTAAATGATTTTAAAATATTTAATTTTTGAATTTAGTAAAATGATATTTTGAAATAAAATTTGATTTATATAATTTAAATTATTATTGAAATTCAAGCTTTATGTTAAAACTGAATTGGTTTAAAAGGAATTTTTGAAGGAATCTAAATTGAAATTTTAAATTTGATTTTTGAAGTATAATTGAAATTTATCGGAATGGAATTATTTAAAATTATTTGAAATATAACTTTTAAACGTACTGAAATTGGAGTAAATATAGATTGATATTTCCTATATGGATTAGAATTGATATAAAATTTAATGGTCTATTGAGAATTTAAATTGAAGATTTAGAATTGGGTTTTATTGGAAAATTGAAATGGTATGATTTTGTTGAAATAAAATATGTAGTTTAAAACTGGTATAAATTTCAAATTCATGTTTTCGAATATAAACTATTTTAAAATATATTATTTTAAGATTCTAAATTTTAAAATTTTCAAATTAGTAAATTATTTTAACCTTTATTAACTATATTAAATCAATTTAACCTATTTTAAAACATTTAATTTATTTTAAGACTAATTAAACCATTTTAACTTATATTAAATCTGATTAATCTATTTTAAAGCTATTTAATCTATTTTAATTATTTAATCTATTTTATATCTATTTAACTATTTCCAATCTATATAATCTATTCTAGAGTATTTTGACTATTATAAATTTATTAAAACTATTTATAACTATCTAATTATTTTTCTAAATTTCAAACTAAGTAAAGATTTTGTGTTTATATTCAAATCCTCGATTTTAAAGTGAATATGGTTAAATGAAATTATAACCTAAGTTGGGATTTAAATAACATATTTGATTTAATGTGATAATTTTGAAATGTGAGTTTAACCTATTTTGAAAATATGACTTTGAACGGAAACATAATTTTGAAACTATGATTTCAAATGTGATATGATTTCAAAGATGAATGTGATTTAGAAAGTAAATATAATTTCGAAAGTGATATGGTTTGAATCGAATATGATATTTGGATATCAACTATGAATTGATTTTGGAAATTTAAAAGAGACATCTAGTGTCTAATAAGCGATTGGTTGTTAAAGAGACCGGGATCGGATATTATCATACGCTCTACCAATACCAAAAACCACTTTAACAACTGTGTATGTGATAAAGATTCCAGAAATGAAGTAGGATGGTTTGGTGAACGATTTCTATATAAGGTATGATGTGACCTTGACTCCCATGAGTTAGCGTAGATGTGACTAAAACAGGAGCTATATCGGGCCAAGTGAGGTCATTCCTCATATCAGGCACATTTCTTCGATATTATATTTTGACTTATGATTGATTTGGTGGCCATCCCTCGATTTTGATTATGGGAGTGTGTCTGAGGTGGGCGGTAGTAGCTGCTATGCGTTACCACTAATCCGAGAGTGCAATTGGTATATCTACCCTGGCATTGCCTTGAGTGCCATGTTCATATGCCCTAGCGCGCCTTCTATGAGTTTGGTTTGTACCATACCTATAGAGTGCCCTCTGATAGCTCTCAAGTTTACGGGGGAGTTATGGTACTATATAGACTATGGGAATATATAAAATGTGTTATGAGGGATATGGATAACGCCTTAACGCTATTTTAATACTTTTACTTTACTGTAGACATATTATAATAGCGCATCGTACTACATAGTAGATAGTTTAACGGATCCTTAAGAGATGGAAATCCCGAACATCTCTTAAGTTATTGCACTCATGTTAGACACCAGATAGGAGATGTCAAACTTTGTAAACATCTCCGACGCCGTTACACTCATATTTATTTATCGTTGATTTAACTTACATAAGATGTTTTAGTTCTGACTCGAGTGTTTTGTCTTTTCAATTCGCTTGGGTCAACCTGAGCATTTCAAGGTTGAAAACCTTATTATAGAGGACGAAGACGAAGATTTGTACAAATACTATTATTATATATTCATTCCACTGCATCATGTTGTTCTGCTACATTCATTTATTTATTTATCACTGTTTATGTAACTCTGATGTTTGTGTTGTAAAGTATAATAAAATTTATTTGTAAACAGCTTTATAAACTATTATTTGATTATTATATTTTGTCATTCCGCTGCGAGATTCTGTATTGTTTAATTTCTATTATCCGGTTGCTTGGCCCGGCTATAAGGTGATAATTACAGAGGTTTTGACTTAATTGAGACCAGACTCGAGCCAGTGAGAGGTTGGGTATATACGGAATTGATTCAATTTGGGTGGTTTAGCCTATATACATGGGTCGGCCTGTATACATAGTTCGGCTAAGGAAGGGAAGACGTATGTCAATCGGTTTGGTGAGGTGGCGTATGTTGCTTGGCTAAAAGAAAGGTGATGGTAGGGACTCAATGCATATCGCTCGGTCAAGAATGGAAAATGAAGTGGCTTGGTCTAAGCGTCAAGGAGACATCGCTCGGCTACCTTCATTCGGTCGACATCGCTCGGCAACCACCATTCGACCGACATCGCTCGGCAACCACCATTCAACCGACATCGCTCGACTACCTTCATTCGACCGACATCGCTCGGCTACCTTCCTTCGACCGACATCACTCGGCTACCATTGTTCAGCTGACATCGCTCGGCTACCATCGTTTGATCAACATCGATCGACAACCACTGTTCAACCAACATCGCTCGGCTACCTTCGCTCGGTCGACATCGCTCGGCAACCATCGTTTAGCCAACATCGTTTGGCAACCACCGTTCGGTATGCCTGGTTTGGTATACAGAAGTTGTCTACTGTGGACCGAGGTACCTTGTACTTAGGCATGCACAGGGAGTCCAACCTATCTTCGTCTATAAATAGAGAGGCAGGGGTACACTTGAGGGGACTTTTTTAGGAGAACTCCAGGGAGACTCTGCCATTTTTTATACTCTCCTCTTTTTAATTCAAACTGGTATTCAAGTGATTGAGAAAGTAATAAAGATGTTATTCAAAGTGGACGTATGCAATTATGCCTAACCACTATAAATCTGGTGTCCTCGTTTTTGTTGTTCGTTTTGCATTCAATTACATTATATTTTGATTTACTCTCTTCATTAATCTCTCTACATAACTCTACTCAAGGGTGTTAGTGACAAATTTTGGTGCTAACATTTTAGTTCCTTCACCGAGAATTGAATTCTCAGCTTGATTGGATCTCATCATCTACTAGTGGATTTCCATATTCGCGAGATAGATCCAGTTTTTTACTAGCAAACTTCTTATTCTACTTAGATTTGAAAGAGATCTAAAGGAAGCTATTAGCCATGGGATTGTACTCACTGATGTACGTGAGTTTTTGGGATTGGATGTTGAAGTTTGCACCGGAGTTATATAAGGGTCAACTTCTCTCTGAAGGCAAATCAGCCAATCTCTCATACAGCCGACCTCTCACTCAATGCTGATATTCGATCCCCCACTCAAAAGATGACAACCGAACACTCTAGCATATATACTGAGCAAATGTCGACCCGTGTGTATAGACCCCCTGTGATCAAACTAGTAGTCACCGAGCCAGCCTGTCCGAACCATGAATCCCTCATGCATGACTCAAAGCGAAATCTCCTATAACTTAGAGCAGCTAGGGATGTAACCCAAAGTGAAGGAAAATCAACCATGTTTCCCAATTGGTAATCTTCTAATGATCTCGAACGAACGATGAATGGTCGACCTACCTTAGCCTTCTCTCCATGATTGAGCGATATACACGGAGCAATCCGGACCGGGCCAACAAGAATAGACTCAAGCAGCCAAACTGTACGCGTCGAATCACTCAGACTGATCCACCTTGGCTGAACCGCCTTGGCCGATCCACCTTGGCCGATCCACCTTGGCCGATCCACCTTGGACGAACCGCCTTAGCCGAGTCACTCTTAGCCGACCCACCTTGGTCGATCTGCCTTGGCCGAGCCACTCTTGGCCGCACCGCGTTGGCCGAGCCATGCTTGGCCGAGCCACGCTTGGCCGATCCATACTTATGTTACACCGGTCTTTTATATGACCCTCATTTTCAAAAAAATTATTTTCGGGTATGGCCTAAATTTTCGAAAAAGAGGCTAAAAAATTCCAAACTCTAGCCGCAACGTAGTGCCTCCGGATAGTGAGTTCAAAACACAACTTAATAAAGGAACATTCTATCCACTTTCCTTACATCCCATGATCGACCAAGGCATAGAGGATCTACAGTAGCTTTTGAACTACAACAACGAAACGGAAAAGCAACCATTACTCAAACGGTACTCCCAAAGGTTAAAGAACATAGATGATAAGACTATTGGCAAACTCTATACCTCCTGACCCAGCACTTTGAATTTAGTAACTCCAAGCAGACCAATGTTTGGCTCTATGCAATTTTTTCCAAATACTAACAAGGATATCATACTGATCACGTTTGAGGAGAGTCGACCTCCAGATATATTTTAGCAGCTAGTTAGTTGGAGAGCCTCCTACGACCATGGATCATTTCTGTTACAAAATGAATCAAAACCAAAGTGAGGAGGAGTGGAGAAGACTAAGAAAAATAACAATATAGACCCATTGGCTAAGGACTTTGATTCCAATAGACAAAACAAAACCTCAAAATTCGACTCATATACGGTTTGAAAGCTTTAATAGTACGTGCCAGCCTTGCAGAAGGGCGAGCCAGGAACTTCAAATACCCATCAATAAAGAACTCTAATTAGCAATTGGACTACTGGCAGTCGACATCCTGCTAGAAGGGCTAGGGGAAGAGTTGAATAGCGAGGACATGATACTGCTCCCTTATCAATGAGATTTACACCAATCTTCTTTGGATTAATTAAATTTCAATTGTGCTTTGAATTATGACCGACTTGAACTAAACTTCATCCAAAACGATGCAGGTAACAAAGTACTCAGAGTTGGCCACGAACCAATCCATGTAGACCTAGATTAGATTTGTGGAGCTTCATCAAGACGAGCAGGATTCAATCACTCATCATCAACCATGTGTCATTGATTTGGGGCTAAGAACTAGAGATTGAAGAGCTCATCATGGTCAGAGCCCAATACAAAGCCAACATGACCGACCATCCATTCATCGACCCCATATTTGACTTGGAGACCTAAACAAGGCTTGGAATGAATATGGCTCGATTATCAACTCAAACAGAGTCATCGAACAATGTTCAAAAAAATACAGATGCCTCTCCTGAAGCTCAGTGACGTCAGGATCTATCTAGAGTGAACGTGATTTGATCATCTACGCCTCAAATCCTACCCTGAACATAAAAGATTGTTCGAAAGCCCGACTTGAAGTAGTTGTGATGGACTGGCTACTCGTTAACCATCGCTCTCGATACATGGACATGACTACACCTTGAAACATATGCAACTTACTTTGTCTACTCAGTAATCCATTATCCTAGTTTTCTAGAAAGAGATACGAAGCAAATTGTGCGAGACTTGATTATCCAACCCCAGCATGGATGTGATCCAACCATCTATCATATACCTCCATCCATGACTTGATTCAAAGAGCTATAATCAACAAGTGGACAAGAATCGACCGTCCATTTTTCAAGTTTCGTCCTTGATACTGGGGACAAAGTCCCGTTCCATGAAAAAATGTGGTTTGATCATTCATTCGACAACATTAGCCTCAATACGGTAAATGAAATACAAATTAAACGAGTGGAAATACGACTGCTCTCAACAAAAATATCTAAGTCCATGGAGCGTGGACTAGAGTACTCTGAGCCCCCGGAGTGCGGGCTAGAGTATAAATGATTTAAAAAATCTCTAAGTCATCGGAGCGCGGACTAGAGTACTCTGAATCCCCAGAGTGCAGACTAGCGTATAAACGACTTAAAAATCTCTAAGTCCCCAGAGTGCAGACTAGAGTACACTGAGTCCTTAGAGTGTGGACTAGAGTATAAACGACTTGAAAATCTCTAAGTCCCCAGAGTTCAGACTACAGAACTCTGAGTCCTCAGAGTGCGGACTAGAGTATAAACGACTTAAAAGTCTCCAAGTCCCCAGAGTGCGGACTAGAGTATAAACGACTTAAAAATCTCTATGTCCCCAGAGTGCGGACTAGAGTACTCTGAGTCCCCAAAGTGGGGACTAGAGTATAAACGACTTAAAAATATCTAAGTCCCTAGAGTGTGGACTAGAGTACTCTGAGTCCCCAAAGTGCGGACTAGAGTATAGACGACTTAAAATTTTCTAAGTCCCCTGAGTGGGGACTAGAGTACTCTAAGTCTCCAAAGTGCGGACTAGAGTATAAACAACTTAAAAATCTCTAAGTCCCTAGAGTGCAGACTAGAGTATAAACGACTTAAAAATTTCAAAGTCCCTAGAGAGCGGACTAGACTATAAACGACTTAAAAATCTCCAAGTCCCTAGAATGCGGACTAGAGTACTTTGAGTTCCCAGAGTATGGACTAGAGTATAAACGACTTGAAAATCTTTAAGTACCCAGAGTATGGACTAGAGTACTCTAAGTCCCCAGAGTATGGACTAGAGTATAAACGACTTAAAAATCTCTAAGTCTCCAAAGTACGGACTAGAGTACTCTGAGTCCCCTGAGTGCAGACTAGAGTATAAATGACTTTAAAATCTCTAAGTCCCTAGAGTACGGACTAGAGTACTCTGAGTCCCCAGAGTGCGGGCTAGAATATAAATGACTTAAAAATCTCTAAGTCCCCAGAGTGAAGACTAGAGTATAAATGACTTAAAAACCTCTAAGTCCCCTGAGTGCGGACTAGAGTACTCTAAGTCCTCAGAGTGTGGACTAGAGAATAAACGATTTAAAAATCTCTGAGTCCCCAGAGTGCGGACTAGAGTATAAACGACTTAAAAATCTCTAAGTCCCCAGAGTGCGGACTAGAGTATAAATGACTTAAAAATTCTATGTCCCCAAAGTGTGGACTAGAGTACTCCAAGTCCCCAAAGTGCGAGCTAGAGTATAAAGGACTTAAAAATCTCTAAGTCCCTAGAGTGCGGACTAGAATACTCTAAGTTCCCAGAGTGCGGACTAGAGTATATACGACTTGAAAATTTCTAAGTCCCCAAAGTGCGGACGAGAGTACTTCGAGCCTCCAGAGTGCGGACTACAGTATAAACGACTTAAAAATCTCTAAGTCTCCAGAGTGTGGACTAGAGAACTCTGAGTCTCCAAAGTGTGGACTAGAGTACTTTGAGTCCCTAGAGTGCGGGCTAGATTATAAATGACTTAAAAATCTCTACATCCCTGAAGTGTGGACTAGAGTACTCTGAGTCCTCAAAGTGCGGACTAGAGTGTAAACGACCTAAAAATCTCTATGTCCCCAAAGTGCGAACTAGGGTATTTTAAGTACCCAGAGTGCGGACGAGAGTATAAACGACTTAAAAATCTCTAAGTCTCAAGAGTGCGGACTAGAGTACTCTGAGTCCCTCCAATGCGGACTAGAGTATAAACGACTTAAAAATCTCTAAGTCCCTAGAGTGTGGACTAGAGTACTCTGAGTCCCCAAAGTGTGGACTAGAGTATAAATGACTTCAAAATCTCTATGTCCCTAGAGTGCGGACTAGAGTACTCTGAGTTCCCAAAGTGCGGGCTAGAGTATAAATGACTTGAAAATATCTAAGTTCTTAGAGTGCGGACTAGAGTACTCTGAGTCCCCAAAGTGTAGACTAGAGTATAAACGACTTAAAAATCTCTAAGTTCCCAGAGTGTGGACTTGAGTATAAACAACTTAAAAATCTCTAAGTCCCTAGAGAGCGGACTAGAGTACTCTAAGTCCCCAGAGTGTGGACTAGAGTATAAACGACTTAAAAATCTCTAAGTCCCTAGAGCGCGGACTAGAGTACTCTGAGTCCCCAGAGTGCGGACTAGAGTATAAACGACTTAAAAATCTCTAAGTCCCCAAAGCATGGACTAGATTACTCTGAGTCCCCAGAGTGCGGACTAGAGTATAAACAACTTAAAATTCTCTAAGTCCACAAAGTGCGGACTAGAGTACTCTAAGTCACCAAAATGCAGAGTGGCATATAAACATTGATAAATAGATGAGTGGATTCTGACCGTTCTCTATTCCACAAACTTTGGCCTAAAATCGAGGGGAGGAGTATTAACTCGCTAAGGTGGGGTTCGACCATCCGACTTATGGTCTGGCCAAATCAATGTTGGAAGCACGGATACAAATCACTAAAATCTGAATATGACTACTCATTATAGCTCAAGCTTGGCATTCAATTGCAAGAAGACATCAATACAGAACCAAACGGAATGGCATCCAAAGCTACGAACGACCGACTATATCATACCTCAAATCAAGGGTCAATATCGATCCACACCAAGCACATACGAAAGTGACCTGAATGTTCCTTGAAAAACTATAACCACCAGAGTGTGGAAAGGAGAGTAAACCATGAAGACTTGGTCATTAATTCCCCAGCACCCTCCTTCGATCCGTCAAGAGGAATTTGAAACCAGATGAGCATGACCTGACTGCACTTGAGCCAACTTCACCCCAATATCTGATTACAGAACATGAACCAAAGTGGACGTAGCTGACTGTCCAGTATCCAACTTATGCCTAGAAACTGACGAGGCAATGAAGTATTCCCCTTGGAATGAAAAACACAATACAATTCAGGATAGGCGAGACTCAGCCTCCCATCAGCTGACCTGATCCCACGATTTGACGGGGAAGAGAGAAAGCTAAAGTGGGCATGGCTGGCCTTCCTACTTATTTGTATATGCCCCAAACTTGGGTGCACGAGCGAGAAGCAGGATGAATGTGAACCAACTATTCACCGATCAACTCTATTTCTTTGGAGTTTAGGTGGGAGTATATACATAGCTAGGACGAGACTCAACCATCCACACGGTACATTTATCAACCCGAGACTGGGAGCAGAAGCGTGATCATCCAAAGACTGGCTACGATAGCTCAATATTGAAACTTATATATATTGTTTACAACTACTCAAGGCTACGACTGAAAGAATGCCTAGCGATAAAATCATTAAATCGATGCATAATCTCGTTGGCAACTGACTATCACTTCAAATCGAAGGACAGATAAAAGATCATGAATGCGTTGAATGGAAAGTGCATTACTCGAATATACAAGCAACTCCAAACTCAAAAAAAGATCCAACTATGCAGCTTCATGCAACTCGAGGCTGACCCATACTCGACATTTTCTTCAATGTGCTTCTAAGCCTGATCTTTGGCCATTTGCAGATAATCGATCAGAGCATTCAAAGCCCTTCACTATCAGACTTAATAACTCATGACAAGACTCTAGGATTCGACCAGAGCAACCATCAACATTGATCATCCCAATCATATTTCACATTGAATGTTACGCAAAATAGTTATATCTTAACTCAAAGAATCCGAGATTGCACCCGCTAAGCTGACAGTCGATGTTACAGCCAGCCATGGCGACCCTTTCTGGGTGTTGAATATCAGATCACAACTCAGTGCAATGATGGTAAAAGAATAAGTTGGATTTTTCTGAATAAATGATGATATGTTCCCCTGGACCCATTCTGACATGCATGTGTGATTTCACCGACTATCGCGAGCCATGCATTGGATATCGACATGAAGCTACAAAAGCTAGCATAATGTCTATTGATTTCATCATGAAAGCTCCACTCTTACTTTTAGGCTCACCCCATTAACGTTTATGCCTACCAACCGTTGTGACGATACATAAAACGACCTAAGATGTCTGAAAGACTACTTAAATAGAATATTGAGCTAAGCCAATTCTATATTACTTATTTCCCTCGAAGAGCTATCCAAGGAAGGAAATTGGCAGACCTCGTACCCGAATTCATTGCATCAAATGACTACTCGAAGAGTAGTGGAGAACCAACCAACAGATGGAAAATGTACGCGGATGGAGCATCTAGTGATCAGTGTTATGGCGTAGGTGTCATGTTAATGACTCCTGGGGAACGATCGATCTGCTACGTCCTAAAACTCGATTTCCCTGTAACAAACAACGATGCTTAGTATGAAGCCTCGACTGCCAGCTTCAAAATTGCTAGAGGACTTGGAGTGGAAACTTTACATATCTTTTGTGATTCCTGATTGGTAGTATGCAAAGTTAAGGAAGTTGATCTTGCTAGGGGGCATTGTCTTGCTCCTTATCTCGGCTAGGTCCAAGAGCTACTAGCCGACTTCACGTATTACATCATTACACACATACTCAGCGAACAAAATGAAAAGAGTCGAGTCACTGGCCAAGATGGTCTGTTTCAAGGACGCACAATGGACATACTTTGTTTCGGGTTAAATACGTAATATTCCAAGCATTGACAGATGGAGATCGGCTAGATCTTGAAGACAGTGTCAGAGAAGGGGTCATAGTTGAATCCTATCAAAGACTATGTACAATGAGGAATTCTTACTGAATGGAGGAATGGAAAATGACAGATCCTCCTCAAAGCTTCACGCCAAATCATCCAAGAAGAAGTCATGTATAGAAAGGAGCTTATTCCTTCCCATGCTTCGGTGTATCACCCACGATGATATCAAATGAGTCTTGAGTGAAGTCTATGAAGAAGAATGAGGCGATTACATCTAGGGTAAAACCCTGATATTGAAAATACTCTGTTATGGGTATTACTGGCTAACTATCAATCTAGATGCGGTTGATCATGCTAGACAATGCGACGAGTGCAAGATGTTTGCAAAAAATCCGGGAGCTCTGTCGATGGAAATTACTCAAATGGCTAGTCCATAGCCATTTGCCACTTGGGGGCATTGACATCGTCTTCTTGCAGAACCTAAAGGTGGTGCAAAATACGCCATCATAACAGTTGATTACTTCACCAAATGGGCAGATGAAGAACTTTTAACCACGTCCAAGACGAAGAAAATGATCAAATTCATTGTCTGTAACGTCATCTGTCCTTATGACCTTCCATGATCCATTATAACTGCAAATGGACAGGTTGAAGCTGTGAACAAAATCATAAAGTCTGTTCTAAAGAGTGGTTTGGAAAAGGCTAGAGGTAAATGGATGGATGAACTCCCAATAGCATTATGGGCTTATAGAACTACCCATGAGTCCGTGATTGGTCATACTCCATTCGCCCTTGCTTATTGCTCTACGATCGTCATCCATGTATAACATGAAGTCCCCCCTCATCAAGTGGCTGATTACAACCCTTATTTCATAAAAAGTACAAACAAGGAATCACAATTGAAATGCAATTAAACTAGATGGAATTGGTGACAACTTATGAGCATATAAAACGCATCTAAGAGCCAATGGTAAGAACGTGTACCCAAACATGCATGTGTATATTCGAAATTTTTTGACTTCTTGAAATCAACAGAAATTGAATTCTCACTTAGGGTTATTAAGAAAAGACTGGATCTGATAGCCGAAGCTTACTAGCCCTATAGAGCTGGACACGGATAGCCACTGATGAACTACAACCCTAAATTTATACTATTGGGAATCGACCAAGCGTCATGACAACCAAAGAAGGATGCGACACCTTGAAAGGATAAAATTGAGGGATAATGACTATTCAGGAAACATGATGGAGTTGTTTCTGGAAACAAGGACTGATTACTGGTTCAAAGCGCGTCATATTGGTTCACACGACACACTTTGGGAGGCAAATGTTATCCGGCTGCTTGGCCCGGCTATAAGTTGATAATTACAGAGGTTTTGATTTAATTGAGACCATACTAGAGCCAGTGAGAGGTTGGGGATATATGGAATTGATTCAATTTGGGTGGTTCGGCCTACATACACGGGTCGGCCTGTATACATGGTTCGACCAGGGAAGGGAGGATGTATGTCGATCGGTTTGGTGAGGTGGCGTATGTCGCTAGGCTAAAAGAAAGGTGATGGTAGGGACTCAATGAAATCGCTCGGTCATGAATGGAAAACAAAGTGGCTCGGTCTGGGCATCCGAGGAGACATCGCTCAGCTACCTTCATTCGGCTGACATCGCTCGACAACCACCATTCGACTGACATCGCTCGGCTACTTCATTCAGCTAGGTGTGTTAGGCACGATGACCGATTGGATCGTTGTTTGGGGGAGCAAGGCAGGGAGAATCTTGGGTTGATCGAAGTTTGGTAAATGGGTTCGTGGGGAAGCATCAAGTGTCAAGGTGGATCGTTATTGATCGTGTGCAGTCCATCTTGGAATGGGTAGTCTCTGGTGGTGGTGAGGCGGTGCCTAGAGGCCGGTGGCGACGGTGATGGTCGAAGAAGCAGATGAGCCTAGGTTCGATTTTGTGCGATCGAGTTTGGACGAAGATGGATTAGGGTTGTTAGTTGGGTAATTAGGGATTAATGATGTAATTAATAAATTAATTGTATTATTTAATTCCTAAATCTTACTATACTCATAACTATTTCATACGAGGTCATGAACACGACGAGTTGCATTGTACTCGTATCATCATAGCAACATTATGGTATTAGATTGGTGAAGATTGAGCTTATAGAATTTCAAGCTAAAATCGAATGCCCGTTAGGTTTTAGTTCGAACCAGAACGCTTCGGCGATACTGGAATTTCAGTGAGTTTACTCACCTTTAATTAAACTATATAATATCTGCGAATATGTGATGTTATAGATTATTTTTGAATTCTTAGATGATAGTTTATATTATTATTTGATTGTTGGTTTGGATTGAATTTTAATATTGGAAAATGGATGATATGAACCCTTATGACTATATACTATATGTAACCATTGTCTTACAGGGAACATTTGTAAAGAGACCTTATGGGGTTTCTCCCTAATATAATTTTATTTACATCCTTATGCTGCTTATATTGATGTTTAGTTGAAATTAATCGTGATATTCTATTTAAATTTTTTAAGTGTCTTTATAGCAATTTTTGCTATACCAACATTCATTAAATATCATCTCCCTATTAACGATATTTTAATTAATTGATCATTCTAATTAATGATGTTTAAAATTTGTCAAATCATTTTAACTAATAATGTTTGAATTTAATTAATAATTTCAATTAATGATATTTGAATTTAATTAATCATTTTAAGTAATGTTATTTTAATTTAATAAATCATTATAACTACATATCTTTAAATTTAATTAATCATTTTAATTAATGATACTTGAATTTAATTAATCATTTTAAGTAATGATGTCTTAAGTTAATAAATCACTTTAATTAAAGATGTTTTAAATTTAATTAATCATTTTGATTAATGATGTGTTAACTTAATAAATCGTTATAATTAATGGTATTTGGATTAAATTAATAACTTTAATTAAAGATGTTTGAATTTAATAAATCCATTTTAGTTAATGATATTTGGATTTAATTAATCAATTTAACCAATGATATTTGAAGTTAATTAAACATTTTAATTAATGATTTTTAATTTTTAATTAATTATTTAAATTAATAATGTTTGGAGTTAATAAATCATGTTAGTTAATGATGTTTAAAGTTAATTTAACTGATTTAGCAAATGTGTTTAAAGTTAATTAACTAATCTAATAAAAGAGTTTAAAGTAAATTAACTTATTTAGTAATAGTGTTTTAAAGTTAGTAAACTGATTCAATAAAGGTGTTTTAAAGTTAATTAACTGATTTAGTGTTTTAAAGTTAATCAACTGATTTAATAAGGATGTTTAAAGTTAATCGATTAATTTAACAAAGGTGTTTAAAGATAATTAATTGATTTGTTAAAAGAAGATTATAGATTTGAATTATTATCCTTTGGATAATTAATGTTGTTTTAAATTTATAAAAAGGTTTTAAATTTGATTTAGTTTCTTTAGAGAAAATTGATGTGGTTTTAAAGTTAAAAAAAGGATTTTATAAATTATCCTTCGGGATGATTAACATTTGTTTAAGTTTATAAAAGTAATTTAAAGTGATTAATTATCTTTTGGGATAATAAATTTTGTTTTGAATTTATAAATGTGTCATACCCCACTCCGAGAGCCTCATTAGTAAAGAGTATTATATGGATAATACCGTCTGCTAATGCGAAAAATAGAGTATAATGGAGGCGACCATGTGTAATCTTACTTTTACTATCTATTGAACACATTGAAAAGTGAATGGTTCGACATATTCAATCAATACTTAAAGCAAAACTACAATGGCTAAAAGATCTATCAGAACAAAATAGAACAACTCAAATGTAATACCCATCACAGAATAGTGGATCACCACATACATTTACACATATTCAGATACATAGCATAGTATACAAAATGATATATGTCAGTGGTAAAGCAAACCACAATATACAGGCGAGTCAAAAGAATGCATATCAGAGTTACAGCCAAAAAAGGACTACACAAAAAGCTATAACAAAACGAAGCTAGCGGAATAGTCCATGCGGAAGCAAAATAGGCTAAGTCCAATGCACCTAACCTGAAACATCTCGGTCTGACCCAAGTATAAAATACACGGGTCAGTCTAGCTAAACAAATCAGTTAGATAAACTAAATGATAATGAACATACAAGGTCATAAGGTACCACAATGATCTCCAAAGGAGATAACCAAATCATCTAACATAAGATGAATCATAACAAGCCTCATATCATCAGCAACTCAAATAAACACAGGATAAGAATATCCCAAACAAGCCAAAAAGGAAAATAACAAATACCAATAAAGGTAACACAAGTTTCCACAAGGTAATCGCTATATATCGTGTGGTTCAAAGAACCAACACCGAAGGCAATACACTAGGGAAATATAATTGTCAGAAAACAACAACAAAAGATGCTCGAGCTCAGTACTGTATAACAAGGATCCACAAATCCGAAGGCAACAAACCCAAATATCACTCGAGCGGTGATGATTGACCAACTCCAAAAGCGATACTATAGGGCAACAAACCCGAAGGCACAACCCGAAGGTACAAACCCGAAGGCAACATACCCAAAGGCAACAAACCCCGAAGGCTCAAGCCCGAAGGCAACAAACCCCGAAGGCAACAAACCGTAGTGGCGATGGTCCGGAGGCCCAGTACTGGACACCACTAACTGGCAGAATGTGTCGCAACTCTCAGAAAGGAACCCAAAAAATATTAACGTAAGTCCCATACCACACGTTCGCACTAAATGGTTTACTAACCGTTAGTCAATTTCAAACTCAAAATAGTACAAAGTTCACCTCATCTCATCGGTAAACCAGACCCAAAGGTCAAAACGGTCAAACAAATAGATTACGAATTAACTGAAAAGATAACCCCACATGTTCATAGCACGCGTTTTATTTAATCATTTAATTCTCCTCCCTCTTCGCTCGAAGTGCAAAAATGTGGGTGTGTTTTAAATAGAAATTATAAATTGAAGAAGCGAGTTTTTAACGATTTAAAAGATCATTTTATAAAAAAAACCCCGTGTATGAAATCAAGAAGGAATCATCAAAGTCCAATATGCAATAACAACTAATTAGAATCGACACGAATCAATTAAAATTTGAAATCAATCAAATAAGCAAAAATAGGCAAAACAAGCTGGTCAGTCGACTGACTACAGAGGGCAGTCGACTAAACCAAAACTAGGAAACTTAATTTCCTACAATCAGTCGACTAATTAAAAAGGCCAGTCGACTGATTGCAGGAAACAGAGGCTTCCAGCCTCTGGAAACAGCTCTCGGAATGCTCATGAGCTACAGCCAGTCGACTGACTTCACAGAGCCAATCGACTGACTGGTAATAAGGCTATTTTTTAGCCTATCAAATGAAGAAGAAACTCTTCCAATCTTGCACTCGAACGAGCAAGGGGGCTAGGGGTTTATGCAAATCAACAACCCAACCCTAAAGCTCTTCAATACAATACCAAAGCATGCTCAAACATCAAAACTATGATTTTTAAAGTTTTTGACTTCAAAACACCAAAAATTGAAATGTTCACCAAATCAATTTAAACCATAAGCAAATGAATATGAATAAGAGTTAGGAATCCATACCTAACATCAATGATATCAAGAGACATAGATGTGAGTTCAAAACTCACCTTTTTAACACAAAAACAAAGATAAGAAGCACGAACACAAGAAGGAGATTAACCACTCTTCACTTCAACTCTACAAGCTTCAATCTAAGAACAAAACAAGTATTTCCCAAATTAGGGTTTAGGAATTTTTGAAATTGAAGAGGAGAAGGGATGGAGAAGATGAAGAGAAGGCTTACCAATAACTTCTCTTGAATTATGGAGCAAGAATTTGAGTTTGATAATGGAACTAGGGCTTGGAGTTTCTAATTCTCATTCCTTTCCCCCATTTTAAGTTGAGCTAAAGAAAAAGAAATGAAATGGATGAAGAGAGGGGCTGAACTAGAGTATAGGGTGAGTTGGGTGAAACCCAAACCCAAAAGCCCACTTAGAAAATAGCAAAATTCAACTCACTCCAAACATATCGAAGCTTATACTCAAAAAGATCACAAACGTCATTTTGGACTCAATGGAATAGGTTTCGAGCCCCAATTCGACAGTTTGTAAAAAATAACATTTCGGACCCAAAAATCTTATTAACGAAGCTATATTTAAATAAAACATTTAAATATATAATCGTAAAATATGCGGGTTGTTACAAAATGGTAGTTTATAAATGAGATCCTTTAAAAGGAACTATTTAAAAATAAAACTAAGTGTGAATTATTTTAGGTTTATACTAAGCAGTGTTTTAATGACATTTATTTTTGACTATTGCTTTAATACACTTAGTACTATAATTTGCCCTTTTAAAATAATATTTCAAAGAGTATTTTTAAAGTGTTTTACAATATTGTAATGTGAAAATCAAGCACAAATATGGATCAAATGTTTTTAAAGTTTTATTCATTTATTTATGGTAAGTTTATGCAATTTTATTCCCATACACAAACCACTTTGTTATTCCCGATAGTTGATTTTTCGACTATCGACTTCGATTCTGCTATCTTCTTTGTATTTCGTCACTCTAAGACGATGTGTTGCTCATTTGAATTGTTTCCTTAATTGCATTGTGAATGCCTTGTGCTCTTCTCAATGTTTAATTATTTATGTCCATTCTTTCAAGTTTTGGACTTTTACCTTGTTTGTCTATTCTTTCCAGTTTAGATTTTGTTTGGACTATTTCCATTCTTAAAGTCTGGATTTGATATTATTTATGCCCATTCCTTAAATATGGGATTTGTTCTTACTAGTACCCATCCTTTGTATTTGGATTTGTTTCATGTTGTTTATTTCCACTCTTTCCTGTGTAGATGGTGTTCTTGTGAGGTAAAAACCCACTCCGCGATTAGCGGCGTGGCCTCATAGAGTTTTTATATGCTCGTCATATTATTTGAGTTTTCTTACGCTGGTTTTCCAAACTGATCCGGATATTATTTTATTATAATGCTCGGGTCAGACCAAGTATTTTCTCAAGTTGGCTTTGATGATATGAAGTTCTTAGAAAAGGGCTGGATGTTCACCTATCGTGGTGTTTTATTTTTTGCTGTATTATATTGTATACCTATCAGCAATTGTAAAGTCAGGATTTTATAACTGTCCTGCTGATAAGGTTCATTTTTAACTCTAATGTATTCGGTGTTTTTGGGATGGCAATTTATATTATCTTTGTTATATTATATGTTGTCATTTCCGCTATGAGATTTTATTTTCCATGTTCTCTTTTTTTATTTTACCTTAGCAATCTACCTTTTCGGCGATTAAATGTTTGACATTTAAATACCATGGATGTATTGGGTGTCGACTTTCAATGGTCGAAAAGGCAGGTTGTTATATTTAGTATCGGAGCTAGAGGTTAAGCGAGAACCTTGGCTTTAGTAGGGTATGGCTCATTAGAGATAGGGCTAGTAGCACCCTAGAATGAGTAACTCATTAGAGATAGGGTAAGTGACACCCTAGAATGAGTTTGAGAGTATTATATGTACGAGAGCATATTTTTTAATGCTATAAAAACATATTGTGTTATTTTACCTATCGAGTTGTTTATGAATTCTGGTCGAGATGTGGGATGCCACGGAGTCGAGGAATTTCTAAACATTTGGACAAGGCAAACAGACACGATATTGACTTTGAAAATTGGTAAATTAAATACTTTACCTTGGTTTATATTTTTTTTATATATAAAGGAATAATTTTAAAATTTTATATAGTTATAGAGTTTGTTTATTTGAATATGATAATATTTATTCCTTATCGTTGTTGTTTGACCAGTCTTGCTCGATTAAATTAGGAACGTTAATTGTCATTTGTTGATTGCTGATTATTTGTGCTAAGCTTATTTTTAAGCATTTATTGTTTTGATTATAAACGAACCATTTGTGAATTAAGTTTCACAATTTGACTATAAGGTGTTTGATTATAATGTCAGTTAAAAGTAAACTTTTGATAAAAGTTGTTTAATATAATCTAGATGGTAAGATAAGGCATTTAGAGAATAAATATTTAGGAAATTTTTTATTATAACAAAGAAGGATTATTATAATATGAAATGATTTTAGGTAAAGGTAATTTTACATAAAATTGATTTATAAAATATGTTTTTATAAGGATTTTTTTGAATTTGAATCTTGGAGTCTTTTGAAATGATTTCAAAAGGTTTTTGGAAAAAATATATATAGCAGTATTACTTGGAAGTATTACTATAGACAAATATTCTAGAAAAGAAATTTTAAGTGGAATACATTTTCTTTAGGCAAAACATTTCGGTTAGTTTTTTGGTAATTTGAATAATCTTCTAAGTGACGATCAGATGTTTGCTTAGGCGTATATTATGGGGGCACTTAGCAAATTACTCTCTTTATCATTGTGCGTGCGAAATAAGTTCATATCTGGACAAATCTAAAGTGAGTTTCATAAATAAATTAATAGATTTATTTCATAAAAGAAATATATGTAGTATGCTTTCAAAAATGAGTTTTTGAAATTAAAAATTGGGTATTTAGTTTTAAGTTCCCTTAAAGGGAATTGATTTCAAAATAAAAGGTATTTTTGATAAAAGGATGATTTGATATTAAAATCTTGGATTAAAAAGAGATATTTTAACTCAAATTTTAAAATGGGTTAAATTAGAGAGGGAGGTTCTAATAGACATTGTTTTAGTAAAATAGTAGCTTTTGTTAAAACAACTAAGTAGTGTTAACTATTTGGTGTTATTAGGCTTACCCATAAAAATCTTCCATTATAACACTCTAAGTTAAAGAGGTCGAAAGGTTGACTCTATTTTAAAAGACCCATACTTCAATTAGGTTTCCATCTAAATTTTGAAAAAGTAAAATTAAATTGATGTTTTGAATGTACTCTTAGGATCTAAAAGGGTATTATACAAGTAAATAAAATGGTGTAAGTTTTTATTTGAAACATCTTTATAAAATATTTACGAACTTAGGTGAAAATTTATGAAATAGTTCATAAACAGTTTTAGTGTTGAATGAAATACTAAATATAATATATAAGTGATTTAGAAAATTTGGTGCAGTTAAGGAACCAATAATTCTAGAAAGTGACCTGCAATCTTTTCCCATGGAATTTAAATAATCTTCTAAGCAATAACCTAAGGCTAATGAGCAAAATGGTATGCTTAGGAAATTATTTATATTCTAAAGCAATTAAAAAAGTTTTTGAACCTAAGCTAAGATTTGTTTGTTATTTATTTAACATTTTAAATAATGTTAAGTGTTAGTTTATTCTTTACAGAATTTGATTTGATTGAATTTGATTGCTTGATTGTATGATCTTAAATACTATGGTTTGGATTGGATTTGTTTCCTGTTGTTTATTTCCAATCTTTCCTGCATAGATGTTGTTCTTGTGTGATAAAAACCCACTCTACATTTTGTGGTGTGGTCTCATAGAATTTTTATATGTTCATCATATTACTTGAGTTTTCTCACGTTGGTTTTCCAAATTAATCCAGATATTATTTTATTATAAAGCGCGGGTCAGATCGAGTATTTTCTCAGGTTGGCTTTGGTGATATGGAGTTCTTGGAGATGGGCTGGATGTTCACCTATCGTAGTGTTTTATTTCCCTCTGTATTATATGTATACCTATCAGCAATTGTAAGGTCAGGATTATATAACTGCCCGGCTGATAAGGTTCTTTAACTCTGATGTCTCTGTATTTTTGGAGTGGCAATTTATACCGTCTTTGTTATATTATATGTTGTCGTTTCCATGATTAGATTATGTTTTCCATGTTCTTTATTATTTTCTTTTTATTTTACCCTAACAATCTGCCTTTCCAGCAATTGGATGTTCGACATTTAAATACTGTGGATGTATTCTATGTCGACTTTCGATGATCGAAAAGGCAGGTTGTTACATATGATATAATAGGAAAAGATAAGGATAATTAAATATATTTGACTATATCATATTGACAACTATTATAGTTGGTTTAGTTTTTTTCCTTTTTCTTATTAAAACAACAATAAAAGTAATAATGATTGGACATTTTAAATTAAAGTAACAATGAATGTTCTTTACTATGTTATATAATAATATAAAATTTGAGTTGCAAACTATTCTTTACTATGCTAATTTTGATAAGCATTACACGATTTTGAAAAAAATGAAAATCTACGTATGGTTAAAGTGGATAACACCACTAATGAATCATTAGATGAATTGTTAAAATAAAAGTCACGACCAATTTAGTTGGATTCATATATATATATATATATATATATACACACACACATATATATATACACACACACACGAAGCATTATATGGAAGAAAGATTGACTGTGCAGAAATTGGATGAAGAAATTTTAATTTCATTATTTAGGGGGGAGAGAGAGGTGAGGTTGAGTTATAGTATGAGAAACTTAAAACAAATAAGAAAAGTTGGGTGTGGGTGGGGAATGGAGTTTTGATTGGGTGAGAGGATAGGTAAGTGAGGGAAGTATTTAAGTGGATGAGTGGATGTACATAGTATCACCCATTTTTAATACATATCTTATCCATAACTAAACACTTTTCAGAAAAATTAATGTAGTAGGCTCTGATATCAAATTATTAGGGTTATCCCAAAGATGCTTACACAATTAGATTTGAGAAGATAAACCAAAACTTTATTAAAAATCCCCAAAAAAAAACAAATACAATAGCTTAATTTGAGTGTTTGACTCAAAAACAAAAAATAGTAAGAAAAATGATGTCTCTGTTTATAACAAGAGATTGATTTATGGTAAGATCATCATTTATACGGCAACAAATAGATTGTCATATATGATTTAAAAGTGTAAAATCTTCTCTTTTAATAAGATATGCAATATTATTTTGAGCAAGTCCAAATAATGTTTTCCTTTTATTAAATTTATTCCTCTAAATGTGATTTTGTATCACAATTCACAACAAACACATGATGCAATTAATGATGGCATGTTGAATCTCTATTTCATTATTGTAACATCCCTAATTTTGATTAATATTATTCAGGGGAATTAATTAGATAAATTAAAAATAAAAATGTGATGTGTAGTATGATAAGGAGAATGAGATTTTATAATTAACAAGAACGGGCCTTAACTAATCAATCATTAATTTCTTTTAAAATTTAACACATAACAGAATATATGAGGAGGGAAAATTAGGAATAAATCTTTCTTTTATCCCTTAAGGTCTCCCTCTCCCATGTCATTCTTATTTTTACAAGTGAAAACAATCAAGGGAAAAACCTAGGGAGGTTGACCATTAAATAAGAAGAATAAAAGAGGAAAGCTAAAGAAATTTCATGGGAAACATTCTCCATAAAATCTCAACTCCTTTATCCAAATTAAGATGAATAATAATAAACTGTCTCATTTTTATGCTTCTTTGGTTTCGGATCTGTTTGGTTTGATTTGTTGGTGATATTATGACGTGTCATGTTTGATTTTACCATTGGTTAGTTAAATAGTGAATTATTTGGAAATTTTTACGAAATTATTGTGATAAGTTTATGGACAAAACCTTAGTTTATGATCTCCAAATGATTTGATTCTTGGATATGTTGTGTAAAACATAATTTTGGAAATGGGTTATAATTTCTTAATTTTCTAGATTAATGGGAATAATTTATAAATTTTCTAAGGAAGGAAGGGCATTTATTTTGGGTTTTAATTATTAAAAATAATCAAATAACGGTTTTTGTCTCGAAATTTTTATATGTTAAAGAATATTTAATTCTGTTTTTTGGTGAATTTTTGGTATTTTTCCCCAAGAGATTATGATTTTACATGAATTTATTATGCAAGAAAAGTTTATAAATAAATATTAAATAATTAACATTAGATTATGATTTTACATAAATTTATTAAGCTAGAAAAGTTATAAATAAATATTAAATAATTGACATTATTTGATGGGTGCGAAGTTGTTTTTGGAAAAGAAAACCAAGTGCGGCAGTTGTTCTAAAAATATTTTGGTAAATAATATTATTGTCCAATAGAAATTTGAAAAAGAATAAAAGTTGGTAAAGAGGAATTGCTATTAATAGAAATAAAATAGTTTTATGATAATTTCGACAATGCCATCGATATGCGGCATTGTCATGACATTTGGCATTAACAATAGGTGGTATCACTTTATTGTTGTGAGTGATATCGAAAATATGCGGTATTGACATGAGGCAACACATGTGATACTTATGCCGTAAGTATTGACGCATTATGTCATGCATCCGCCATTGACGTTATGTGAATACCGCATCTCACGGGTACACGATATTGATGTTGTGAGTTGTCAATGCCGATAGTTTTTAGCATTCTTAAATTTATGTCGCCTGCATCATGTTTGTCACCATAGCCTAAGGTAGTAATGGCACTAGTATTACTTACGAGATAGAAGTATTACGGCAACATTGCCGCTCATATCCACACACCTTCGACATTGACATAAAATGGCATAATGCCGGCTGTTATCAAGCATGGTATTCTATTTCAATGGCATAGTAGCCCAATTCATGGAATCAATATCAACTATTTTACGGCATTGATGTCAAAAGTTATCAATGTCGCCCTTGTTGTTTTTAAAGCGCCTGATATAAATGGTTTATGATATTGATGTTGCATGTTATCAATGTTAATTTTTATGTATTTAATGTATAAAAGGCTATATTTAATAGATCCAGTGACCTATAAATTTCTATGTTACGATAACACTGATTTTGACATCATAGCCTTATACTTTTATAAATTTAGAATTACTTTAAAAAGCTTTTATATGAAGTGTTGTGACGTCCCATGTCGGCCATATTTATGCCACAAGTTTACAATTATGAACATATTCTATTTTATAGCATTATGCCCTATAATGAAGAGGTGCGATGTCCTTATATTAGTAATGAAAATATAAATGGTGTAAAGATCATGACTTGACCTTCGAAAATCGGCACCCGTACTTCAGTTGTACTTGAATGCCGCAGATTCAAACGCCTACTCTGGCTCCCCGGAGCTTATAACACATTAAATATAACAACACGGCGGAAGAAAGAAATGAATATTGTATATAATTCCAATGAATACAATATCCAGTGATATACAATAATGATATCAATAATGCTCTACAATATCAGAGAGACACAAACAACAGCGGAAACAAATAACAATGATCTCCAATAGAAAAAATAGTCTTTAGAAAAGAACTCCAATACAGCAAATGCAACTCCAACTCCAAATGCTCTAATCAAAAATAGCTCGAACATAAGCTCGAACCCACCATCACATTGTGCTGAACCAGGTCAGCCGTGGATCCAAAGACTCCAAAGAATTCCAAGAGAAAGCTTGAAAGCTATCGAATCGATATCTACAATCTGACTATCTGAAAAACCCAACTCTAGACTGCCCTTATAGAAAATTGTAGGCACCCAGAGTTTAGAAAGAGCATAATAAACTCCAGGTCAGTCGTGGGACTGGTATGAGCAAACAAAAACATTTGGTTTTGAAACAAAAAAACAATTAAAAAGGAAATTCGGAATGCTTTTTGGAAAATGAAACTACTATAATGCCTCCTGCCACACACACAATGCAAACGCAGAATTGGAGGAGATTTCTCCTTATGATAGTCAAACATGCATACTACGTAAAAATAATTTTGATATTATTATTAGTGCATAGTGGAAAACCTTTTGAAAGTATAATATTAATCTTAGCCAGCATACACATTTCGTACTATGCCTACTATAGCTACCATCTAAACAGTGGGGCGCCACCATAAGTAAATGGCAGGTTCTACAACCAAAACCGTATAGGCTCGTATTGAAAGATTGGATTTCCAACAAATGGTCAGGCTAAGGAACTTCCTATTACCATATAGGAACGTCTCTGGAGGGACGCCCTGAGAACTTACCCAGCTCTTTGCCAACACAAGGCCGGATTACCCCTTTCCGGAAGTAATACCGTCAGATATGCCACCCCCGGTCGTTACCGACCATTATCCGAGGGCCCACAACCACAAAGCAACAACCACACAGTAATGTGATTGCAGCAACCACACAGGTTATGTTTCTGGGCTCCATACCATGATACCACCTTTTTGTAGAAGGAATGGACATACCCTAGGGGCGCTACCCTTGAAAACCTTGCCGCATCTTTCATGTTTCGACCATTTCCGGGGTATAAGGTCTTGATGCAGTCTCACCCACAAAGCTACACTTTTTCACAAAGCCGTGCTTTGATCAACCAATGATTAGCAACACTTAGCATGCCAAATTACCAAATTGGCAATGTATCACTAGTAACCAACGACTACATAACCTCCGAGCTCGTACGTCTCAGAGAAGGGTGTTAAGCTAAAAGAATAAATTCTCCGCCACTAAGCAGAAATGTATTTGATAGAAACCAGCTTTACATCTCAAAGTGTAATGTCAGACATACGTCCATACAAGTCTGTTCTAGGATCGAATAGAACCGAAGGCACTTCCTAAGAAGCCCTTGCAATCTGGGATTCACAATCCCGATCGGACTTCCCATCACTTAGGGAATCTCTATACCGTAGCTACGCAATGCAGAGACAATCGATAGGTTATCCTATCGTTCTCGCAAATACCCGGTCTTCAATACCGGTTTTCAAATGCAATCCATATACGACGTATCATTATTCGGAATGGGTTATATGACACAAAGGTCCTCTCCCGGCTAAACCGAATAATGAGCGCAATATTAAAAAAATCATATGGATAATTGGATCTCAATTAAGTCACAACTTTTAATTCCCAAAATCTTTCTTTCAAAACGTTTTAAACAAATTCCATTTCAAATCTTTTAAATAAAAGATTACTTCACAAAGTTCACCAATCTTTCACAAGATTCATTCATAGTTCTCAAAACTATTTCAATTCCTAAATATTTTATACAAAAGATATGTTTTTCCAATTTCAAACAAAGTTTAACAATCTTCCACAAAGATTCAATTATAGGCTTCAAAACAATTCATAATTCAAATCTTTTATACAAAAGATACACCATTTAAAATCCTCTTTAATTTCAAAACAAGGTCCAACCATCTTTCACAAAGATTCATTCATAGCTTTCAAAACAATCCATTTCAAATCTTAAATTTTTTTTACACAAGCTGGAAGTTCTTTCTTTATATGAAAGCTATTATTTATTTGAAAACAAATAGTTTTCATTTTGGAAAAATCCGATTATATTTGCACAAGTTAAAGCCCTTCAAAATAAACTTAGGTTAAATTCAAATTTCCCAAAATAATACTTTCAAAATGGTTTAAAAACCCATAGAAGTTTTTATATAAATTATATATATCTTTTCAAACCAAATTTCCAAATACCGAATTAAATTTCAAATCTTGATATTAAATTCAAATCAAACTATTTTGGTTTCCAAAACTTTATCAATTTATTCAAAATAACTTTTTATCTTTAAAATTTCTTTTCAAAGGCTTTCATACTTAATCCAATTTCATTTCCAAAACCATTTGGATTCGAATTTCAACTTTTAAATTAAATTCAAATATCTGTGACTTAACCAATTTCCTCGTGCAATCCATATTTGCATGTGTATAGTGTGGTCCAGGGGTCTTACATACAATAATAGTGCAACATCATCAATCATCACAGATTCAAATACAACAATATAGACAAGCGGTATATTCCTATAATGCTTACCTTCATTCATAGATACATTTATCACTGATAAATAAGTTACATCCCAAATGAATAAATTACATCATAGATGAATAACTTACATTAGAATAAATTACATTACAGTTCATAGCTCAAATCAGAATAATTTATATCACAAAGCGTCACATATCAGGGACATCAAACAATTCAAAGCACTCGATAGAATCCAAACATCCCTAAGTAGGATTATTCAATTATCAGATTAGTTTAAATCAGATTTATTTCTTATGGATAATTTACTAATCTTGGTTAATTAGTATAAATTAATTACAAACCATTTTGAGTAATTATTCTTTAGTCATTTATTAATTAACCATTAAACTATTAACTAATCCTTTAATTAATTAATTAATCTTAATTAATAATTCAATCAACCTTTAATTATACATTAATTAACCTTTAATTAATTAATTAATTAATTAATCACATTAATTAATTAATCCTTAATTAATTATTGTTTATTAATTATCTTAATTAATAAGTTATTATCCTTAATCACTTATATTGATTATTACTAATTAATTACATTAAGTAATTATTACTTGATTTATCTATTAATCATCATCAATTTATTATCCTTACTTTTATTAAGTAATTATTTTTAAGTAATAAATTACCCTTGATTACTTTCCATTTATTGATCGACCTTTAAATTAATTAATAAGTCAACCTTCCACTGTTTAATATCCTTGAAGTAATTAACCTTTAATTACTTATATAAATCAGTTCTAAATTAATCATATTAATTAATTAGCTTCTAATTAATAAATAAAAACTTATTTATCAACCTTTGAAAACAATTATCATTTAAACCTTGTGAATGACTTTTGGAAATGAATCATCATTAAGACATTAATTGAATTTTTAAAAACCTTTAAGTAAATAAATAATCAAAACATTTTTAAGATAAACCATTTATCTTTAATTACTAGATTATCATCAGTTAAAACATTTATCTTTTATACTTTAAACTTGATTAAAACTTTTTCAAGCTTCATATAAAAACAAATTTTTCTTCACAATTAGAAAACTTGATCCTACAGTTACTTCTCTCGAGTCCATACCCGTGCCATCACACATTTTTCCCGAGTAAATTTCCTTTCAAAACTTTGTTTTTTTAAGTTTAAAATCCTATTACGTAACAAAATAACTCGTGAGCATCTTCGAGCTAACCCCTACATTTGCATGAGCACGAACCTGAGAAACTTCTTCTTCCCAAAGCCTGAAATCAACAAACACCCAAATGAACTTGTGCACATGTACAACCGGACAGACTGACTTCGATCATCGCCGATCACCTGCCCAAGTCACGACAACACCTACAAGCCTCCCACACACCCTGATCGTCGAATCGATCCCATAATCAAAATCTAGCATGTCGAAACCCATCAGTGCAAAACATGATTATCTAATACAGCTCGCATCACCTCTCTACGACCACCGTACGCATCGCGATCACGACCTGAGCTACTCCGATGACCTACGAAACCATTCCCTCTGGTCCGATCCTCTTTGGTTCACCAGATATGACGTAATGCTCATGAAAAGATCGTCGACCAAAAACGGCCATTCAACCCTAAATCATTGCCGACTAGTCACCACGGTGGTCGAAAATTCCACCAACCATTTTTCCCCGAACACCTGACTTCCGAGCTACCTCCAGACCAAACCTCGACCACCATTGTGATGATCCTGACTCGACCTTCGAAAATCAGCACCCGTACTTCACTTGTACTCGAATGCCGTAGATTCAAATGCCGAATCTGGCTCGCTGGAGCTTATAACACATTAAGTAGAACAACACAGCGGAAGAAATAAGTAATACATTTGATATACAACACTTGATACAATATTCAAATACAATGATGATACAATGAATATCAATATACATCAAAGACATGATATAAGACAATAGCAGCAGAAAGAAAAGATAACATCAGCAACGAAACAATATCTCCAATTTGGTCTTCAAGAGAGAACTCCAGCATCGGTAATCTCCATCTCCAAGGCACCAATCCAGAAATAGCTCGAACTCCCAATAACGATGCACTAAGATAAGCAAGTGCAGTCCATGCAAAGACTGAAGAAGACCTTCAAATGCTACCAAACCAAATGCTTCGAAAGCTATCGAATCTACACCTATTATTGATTATATGAAAAACCCAACTCTAGACTGCTCGTGTAGGAAATAATAGGCACCCAGTGTTTAGGAAGGGAAAATAAACTCCAGGTCAGTCATGGGACTGGTATGAGAAAACAAAAACATTTGGTTTGAAACAAAGAAGTAAAAAAAATTCGCGATACTTTTTGGAAAATGAAACTACCATAAGGCCTCCCGCCACACACACAATGCAAACGCAGACTTGGAGGAGATTTCTCCTTATGATAGTCAAACATGCTTACTACGCAAAATCATTTGATATTATTATTAGTGCATAGTGTAGAAAACATTTCGAAAGTATAATATTAATCTTTGCCAGCATAGGCATTTCGCACTTATGCCTACTATAGCTACCATGTTCAATAGCAGGTTACCGCCATATTCCATGGCAGGTTATACAACTAAAACCGTATAGGACGCGTATTATTTCTTTGGATTTTCCAATGAATGGTTAGGCTAAGGAACTTCCTACTGCCACATGGGTACGCCTCTGGAGGGACGTCCCGAGAACTTAACCAGTTTTCTACCAACACAAGACCGGGTTACCCCTTACTAGGTAACTACTACACGAATATGCCATCCCCCGGTCATTTGCGACCTTTATCCGAGGCGCCTCAACAAAGCAACAATCACACAGTAATGAGATTGCAGCAACCACATAGGTTAAATATCAGGGCTCCATACCAGATACCACCCTTTTCCAGAAGGAAATGACATACCTTAAAGGGAGCGACCCTCATAACCTTACCGCATCTTTCCTGTTTCGACCATTTCCAAGGTGTGAGGTCCTGATGCAGTCTCGTCCACAAAGCTACGCTTTTTCACAAAGCCATGCTTTGATCAACAAATGATCAACACACAGCAGCACTCAGCATGCCACATTACTAAATTGGGAGTATATCGTTGATAACCTTCAACTACATAACCTCTAAGCTCATACGTCTCAGAGAAGGGTGTTAAGCTAAGAGAATAATCTCCGCCACCAAACAGAAATGTATTTGAAAGAAATCTGCTTTATATCTCAAAGTGTAATGTCAGACATACAACCATACAAGTCTGTTCCTGGTTCGAACAGAACCAAAGGCACTTCTGAAGAAGCCCTTGCAATCCGGGTATTCACGATCCCGATCGGACTTCCAATAACTTAGGGAATCTCTATACCGAGCTACTCGGAGAAGAGACAATCGATAGGTTATCCTATCATTCTCGCAAATACCCGGTCTTCAACACCGGTCTTCAAATGCTATCCATAAACGTCGTATCAATATTCGGAATGAGTTATATGACATAAAGTCCTCTCCCAACTAAACCGAATAATGAGCGCAGTATTTAAAAACATATGGATATAGGGATTCCAGTTAAGTCACAACTTATTACCCAAAACTTATCTTTCAAATGGTTTAAACAAATTACCATTTCCAATCTTTTAAACAAAAAGATTCATTTCACAAAGTTCACCAATTATTCACAAAGATTCATTCACAGATTTCAAAACAATTTCCAATCTTTTAAACAAAGATTCATTCATAGCTTTTAAACCCATTTCCTTTACACTTTGTTTCAAAACAAGGTTTATCGAATCTTTAACAAAGATTCATTTATAGATTTCGAAACCATTTCAATTTCAATTTAGATTCATTCATATTCAAATCTTTACAAAGATTCAATTCATAGTATTCAAAACAATTTCCTTTTCAAGTTCAATTTATTCATCTAAATCTTCAACAAAGATTAATTTCATAGCTTCCAAAACATTTCCAATTTCAAATTGGATAGCTTTCAAAACAATTTCATTTAAATTTGAAATATTTTCAACACAAATTGGAAATTCTTTTCTCTTAAATGAAAGCTATAATTATTTGAAAGCCAATAGTTTTCATTGTGGAAAAATCTAATTACATTTGCACAAGTTAAAGCCCTTCAAAATAAACTTGGGTTAAATTCAAATTCCCAAAACAATACTTTTAAAATGGTTTAAAACCTATATAAACACATTTTATAACTTGTATCCCTTTTTCAACCATAATTTCAAAACATAGAATTCAATTTCAAATCTTGAATTTAAATTCAAATAAAATTATTTAAATTTCAAACTTTATCAAGTTATTCAAAATAACTTTTATCTTGAAAGCTCCTTTTCAAAGCTTTTTATATTTAAACCAAATCCATTTCCAAAATCAATTGAAATTAAAATTTCAATTTCAAAACATTTAACTTAAATCATCAGTGACTTAACCGATTTCCCATGAAATCCAAATTTGTGTGTGTATAGTGTGGTCCACGGGTTTTACACACAATAGTGCAACAACAACATCATCATAGATCGAAACACAGAAAAATAATTAATAAGCGGTATAAACTATAATGCTTATCTTCGTTCACAGATTCACTAGATAAAGTAAATTTATCAATCACAAAGATCCACTATTACAGTTCGATGTGGGTTTCGGATAACTAACTGAAATCTGACTCCTTGTCGCATTGAAATTCAAATGTCGTTTTACGGGCCAAAGGGTTTTCATATTTGCATAGAAACAAATCACAAATATCACAATTCAGCACAAAGAAATTCACATCACAAAGTATCATAATCATAACAGTGGTATTAATCAGCTTAAGGAACTTCGATAAAAATCAATCATCTAACAATGAGATGAATTAATAGTGTGATTATAATCAATTAATCACATAATTATTTTCATTAATTATCTTTAATTAATTTCATAAATTTAATTAACCCTAAGTTAATTACATAATTAATTAACCCTTAATTAATTATTATTTAATTAATTACCCTTAATTAATTATAATAAGTAATTATCCCTAATCACTTCATTAATTAATTAACCTTTAACTTAATTATCCTCTAATTAATTACCCTAATAAATCAAATTAATTAATTATCCTTTAATTAATTATTATTTTATATCATTTGATTAATCAAACTTTAATTAATTATCCATACTTAATTACTTTCATTAAGTAATTATTTTTAATTAATCAATCATTAGTTACTTGATTAATTAACTTGAATTATTAATTAATTTACTTTAATTACTTTCATTAAGTAATTATTTTTAAGCGATTAATTACCCTCATCACTTACATTAATTAATCTTTAAAGCATTTAATTTTAATTTTTAAACCTTCGGGAAACTTGTCAAAACTTGTTTTAACAATTTACTTTGAAAATTTGGGTTAACCTTGCCTTTGAAAACTTGATCTTTAAAACTTATTAACTTTAAAAAAGAAAACCCGAGCTTATTGAATCTAAAACCCGAGACCAACACAATATCCCCGAGCAAATTCATTCCCATATCTTCTTCAAGTTGTTTCACGCGTTCCTTCGAGTTCGTCCCCGATTAAGCATCATCTTCCTTAATCCTTAAATCAACGCAGACACACAATATCACGCGTGCACATGCACCGGAGTTCTGGTGATCTCCAGTAATCCTCGTCGTTTCCCTTAAGTCAACGATCACCTACCTATCGCTTCTTACCACCCAGATCGATGTGATCGACAATAATACAAAATCGAACAATTTCGAGGCAAACGAACCACTACTGGAAACCAATCTGATCAACTAAAACGTCTTGCGCCAACGATAGAAACCACCTGCAACCCCACCACCTTGACCAGAGCAGCTCCGTTCAACAATGCTTCGATTTCCCTCGGTGCGGCAGCACTCGGTTCATCCATCAAAGAGAATTTGATTGAAAGCATTGACTACCCCAATAGCTATACAAACCCTAAATCAACATTGCTTGATCTCCATGGAACTAGAATTCAAACGAATATTTTTCTGATAATCACCCCTCCACCAGCCTCCTTTACTACCAAACGCGACATCCCATTCGTCGCCGATCAACGGCAAACCACAAAAAAACAATATCCGTTCAACTTTTAATTTCTCCCAAAATATCAACTTAAAAATCCTCATTTTATTTTTAAAATCATAGATTTTGACAACGAATCACACCATATATCTGAAACAAGAAATCATTAATGTCGAATTTTAACATGGGTTTGAGATTTCACTGTATTTTTTCCTTTTCAAAATATTTACTCAATATTCTTACTTAAAAATATTTTTAGAAATGAGGTTAAACTATTACAATCATCTTTTGTTTAGAGATCAAGACCTAACATTGATTATAGGAGAAGATATTGAATTTACTTTGAAGTATTTAAGCATGTAATTCAACAGAGTATGATACACATGCATGCACAGTTGTTTTCATGTATATATATACATGTAGGCATACTGAACAACACTTATCATGGCATATTTCCAAGTATTAAGCATAGATAATCGAAATATACTAGATTAGGATCTTAGAAGAAGGGGTTTGCTCATAGGATATTGAAATAGAGTGACCAGTTAACAAGCAAACTTATATATATCATATTAAAAAAATGAAGGTTTGCTCACCTCAAAATGGAGAACATAGAAGAACAGAGCACACAGAGCCTAGAAATGATGTTGAAAAGATTCTGGGAACCTAGATTGAATTTGAAACTGATTCACTGGAATTGATTTTTGAACTCGTTGCATGCCTTAATTCAAGTTGCAGTGATGATTTCATTTTAGAATTTTTCTTGATCTTTGTACAAAGAGATAGATCTTGATCTGACATTTTAGTTTAAGCTTGATCTTTGCCTTGCTTTAAAATTTTGAACTTGATACATTTGCATGCTTCAGGCTTGTTTAAAGCTTCCAGGTTTTAACTTGCTTCCTTAAATCTATTTCCAGATTTTGGTTTTTTTCCCTTTTGATCTGGTTTTGTTTTCCAGATTTGAAGTTGAATTTGATTCTTCTTTGCTATGAAACTGATTTGTTACTTGATGTTTGAATTAGTTGCTTCAAGTTGTAGCTTATTGATTGATTGCTTCAGATTTTCAAACTGAAACTGTTTGGTTTGAATTGCATTTGCTTTTCTTGGTTTTGGTTTTTATTTTGAACAGCTCTTTGATATTGAGATTTGTGATTCTCAATCTTTTTTTTTACTGTTCTTTCAGATTTGCTGAGAGACTAAATTATTGCATATGGGGAGTTGAAAAGTTTTCTATAATTTTTTAAATTTTATTATTTTATTCAAGCAATGATGTTGAGTGCCATTTGTTAAAAATAATCATGAGATCTCAATGCATGTTAATTTTTTTACTCCTTATTCATTTGTATATACATGTATACAATGTTGAGAGAAGAATTGTTTTAGCCCTCATGTTATCATATTTACAAATTTATACTTTTGTACATTTACAAACTATATTTTCAAATGAAAATGTTGAAATCTTTATAACCAATATTATTTTAAGCTTAGTTCAGTATACTTTTTGAATTAAAACTATTATGCCTTTTAAATAAATAATTATCTATATATGTATCATTTTAAACTTTTATTTCTTGTTTTATATATATTTTGTTTATTATTTCTACTTATACCAATTTAAAGAAAGAAATGATTTTAAACTAATTATGCTTTTAATAAATAAACACATATGTAATAGTATTTAGTTTAAAAGAATTGTTTTGAAAATCATTTATATCTAATTCAAAATATAACTTTCAAAATAAATATTACATGTCTCTTAAAATTAGAAACCAAATTTCTACTAGTATAAAATTATATAGTTTTCAAATCCAAATTTTATTTATTTATAAGATATTAAATATAGAATTTCAAATCCACAATTAAATTTTAAATCAATGTCCAAATAAACAAATATCCTATTTAACCTTGGTAAAATTAATTTAATTTACAGTTTAAAAATCGAGATCGTTACAGATTCCCCCTTAAGAAAATTTCGTCCTCGAAATTTGCAAGGGAAATAACAAAGAAAAGATGAAAGATAGAGAAATATCTTTCCAGATCAAACTGAATAATTATTCTGCATTTGGCTTACCAAACCAGAATATCAACAATAGATACAAGAACGAATCTATTTATTTTCTTCACAAGGTGCTTGGGTTATACAGATGCAAGGGCATCGATTAGTTCGAAGGGATAACTAACCATTCGTAGAACATATCTGGAGCCCAAAGAATATTTAGATATAGGGATACAATCCTAAAACTTTTTTTAGTTTAAGAAACCAAATTATACCTATCAACCATAGCAACCAAAGCAACCAATTCATATAAACAAACAATTTTGGCCTATCTAGAGTTTATGTCCCATGCAAATATATTCAAGCTTCTTCTTGGAGCTGCTAGGAAGCCGACAAAGAATTGAAATCGAATCAAAGGAAATTGAGAAGAAATGATGAGAAAAAGAGATTGACAGAGATAGATTGTTTCCTCGTTGATACAGGTATTGACCATTTGTAGTGGTGCTCCCATGTCCCCTATCTCATCCTCTTCTTGCACTCATACTCACTATCAGTGGATAATAAAAGAATTTACTGAGACATACGGACGGATATCTTAGGGATACTCATTGTAGGGTATACGTCACCCTATCTCTAATGAGTTACTTAATGTGTTATACTCCATAGCTAAAGTTCAACCTTAGCTCTGATACCACTTGTGACGATCCTGACTCGACCTTTGAAAATCGACACCCGTACTTCATTTGTACTCGAATGCAGCAGATTCAAACGCCGAATCTGGCTCGCCGGAGCTTATAGCACATTAAGTAGAATAACACAGCGGAAGAAATGAATAATACATTTGATATACAACACTTGATACAATATTCAGATACATTGATGATACAATGAATCTTCCTTAATCCTTAAATCAACGCAGACACACAATATCACGCGTGAACATGCACCGGAGTTCTGGTGATCTCCAATCATCCTCGCCGTTTCCCTTAAGTCAACGATCACCTACCTATCGCTTCTTACCACCCAGATCGATGTGATTGACAGTAATACAAAATCGAACAATTTTGAGCCAAACGAACCACTACTGGAAACCAATCTGATCAACTAAAACATCTTGCGCCAACAATAGCAACCACCTGGAACCCCACCACCTTGACCAGAGCAGCTCAGTTCAACAATGCTTCGATTTCCCTCGGTGCGGCAGCACTCGATTCATCCATGATAGAGAATTTGATTGAAAGCATTGACTAACCCAATAGCTATACAAACCCTAAATCAACATTGCCTGATCTCCATGGAACTAGAATTCAAACGAATATTTTTCTGATAATCACCCCTCCACTAGCCTCCTTCACTATCAAACGCGACATCCCATTCGTCGCCGATCAACGGCAAACCACAAAAAAACAATATCCGTTCAAATTTTAATTTCTCCCAAAATATCAACTTAAAAATCCTCATTTTATTTTTAAAAATCATAGATTTTGACAACGAATCACACCATATATCTGAAACAAGAAATCATTAATGTCGAATTTTAACATGGATTTGAGATTTCACTGTATTTTTTTCCTTTTCAAAATATTTACTCAATATTCTTACTTAAAAATATTGTTAAAAATGAGGTTAAACTATTACAATCATCTTTTGCTTAGAGATCAAGACCTAACATTGAATATAGGAGAAGATATTGAATTTACTTTGAAGTATTTAGGCCTGTAATTCAACAGAGTATGATACACAGGCATGCACAGTTGTTTTCATGTATATATATATACATTACGGTATACTGAACAACACTTATCATGGCATATTTCCAAGTATTAAGCATAGATAATCGAAATATACTAGATTAGGATCTTAGAAGAAGGGGTTTGCTCATAGAATATTGAAACAGATAGACCAGTTAACAAGCAAACTTATATATATCAATTTAAAATGATGAAGGTTTGCTCGCCTCAAAATGGAGAACATAGAAGAACGGAACGCACAGAGCCTGGAAATGATGTTGAAAAGATTCTGGGAACTTAGATTGAATCTGAAACTGATTCACTGGAATTGATTTTCGAACTCATTGCATGCCTTAATTCAGGTTGCTTTCATTTTAGAATTTTTCTTGATCTTTGTAAGACAGAGACAGATCTTGACTTGACATTTAGTTTAAGCCTGATCTTTGCCTTGCTTCAAAATTTTGAACTTGATACATTTGCATGCTTCAGGCTTGTTTAAAGCTTCCAAGTTTTAACTTGCTTGCTTAAATCTATTTCCAGATTTTGGTTTTTTTCCCTTTTGATCTGGTTTTGTTTTCTAGATTTGAAGTTGAATTTGATTCTTCTTTGCTGTGAAACTGATTTGTTACTTGATGTTTAAATTAGTTGCTTCAGGTTGTAGCTTCTTGATTGATTGCTTCAGATTTTCAAACTGAAACTGTTTGGTTTGAATTGCATTTGCTTTTCTTGGTTTTGGTTTTTATTTTGAACATCTCTTTGATATTGAGATTTGTGATTCCCAAACCTTTTTTTACTGTTCTTTCAAATTTGCTGAGAGACTAAATAATTGCATATAGGGAGCTGAAAAGTTTTCTATAATTTTTTAAATTTTATTATTTTATTCAAGCAATGATGTTGAATGCCATTTGTTAAAAATAAACATGAGATCTCAATGCATGTTAATTTTATTTTTTTACTCCTTATTCATTTGTATATACATGTATACAAAGTTAAGAGAAGAATTACTTTAGCTTTCATGTTATCATAATTACAAATTTATACTTTTGTACATTTACAAACTATATTTTCAAATGATAATGTTCAAATCTTTATAACCAATATTATTTTAAGTTTAGTTCATTATACTTTTTGAATTAAAACTATTATACTTTTAAATAAATAATTATCTATATATGTATTATTTTAAACTTTTATTTCTTGTTTTATATACATTTTGTTTATTATTTCTACTTACACCAATTTAAAGAAAGAAATTATTTTAAACTAATTATGCTTTTAATAAATAAACACATATATAATAGTATTTAGTTTAAAACAATTGTTTTGAAAATCATTTATATCTAATTCAAAATATAACTTTAAAAATAAATATTACATGTCTCTTAAAATTAGAAAACAAATTTCTACTAGTATAAAATTATATAGTTTTCAAATCCAAATTTTATTTATTTATAAGATAATAAATATAGAATTTCAAATCCATAATTAAATTTTAAATCAATGTCCAAATAAACAAATATCCTATTTAATCTTAGAAAAATTAATTTAATTTATAATTTAAATTCACAAATTTATATCAATTACTAATTTTAATTTTACTCAAAAATCGGGATCGTTACAGATTCCCCCCTTAAGAAAATTTCGTCCTCGAAATTTGCAAGAGAGACAACAAAGAAAAGATGAAAGATAGAGAAATATCTTTCTAGATCAAATTGAATAATTATTCTGCATTTGGCTTACCAAACCGGAATATCAACAATAGATATAAGAACTAATCTATTTATTTTATTCACAAGGTACTTGGGTTATCCAGATGCAAGGGCATCGATTAGTCCGAATGGATAACTATCCATTCGTAGAACATATCTGGACCCCAAAGAATAGTCAGATATAGGGATACAATCCCAAAACTTTTTTTAGTTTAAGAAACCAAAGTATACCTATCAACCATAGCAACCAAAGCAACCAATTCATCTAAACAAACAATTTTGGCCTGTCTAGAGTTTATGTCCCATGCAAATATATTCAAGCTTCTTCTTGGAGCTGCCAAGAAGCCGATAAAGAATTAAAATCGAATCAAAGGAAATTGAGAACAAATGATGAGCAAAAGAGATTGACAGAGATAGATTTTATCCTCGTTGTTACAGGTATTGACCATTTGTAGTGGTGCTCCCCTGTCCCCTATCTCATCCTCTTCTTGCACTCATACTCACTATTAGTGGATAGTAAGAGAATTTACTGAGACATACGGACGGATATCTTAGGGATACTCATTCTAGGGTATACTTCACCCTATCTCTAATGAGTTACTTAATGTGTTATACTCCATAGCTAAAGTTCAACCTTAGCTCTGATACCACTTGTGACGATCCTGACTCGACCTTCGAAAATCAGCACCCATACTTCACTTGTACCCGAATGCCGCAGATTCAAACGCCGAATCTGGCTTGCCGGAGCTTATAACACATTAAGTAGAACAACACAACGGAAGAAATGAATAATACATTTGATATATAACACTTGATACAATATTCAGATACAATGATGATATAATGAATATCAATATACATCAGAGATATGATACAAGACAATAGCAGCGGAAAGAAAAGATAACATCAGAAGCGGAACAATATCTCCAATATGGTCTTCAAGAGAGAACTCCAGTATCAATAGACTCCATCTCCAAGGCACCAATCCAGAAATAGCTCGAACCCCCAATAACGATGCACTAAGATAATATGGTACAGTCCATGCAAAGACTGAAGAAGACCTCCAAATGCTACCAAACCAAATGCTTCGAAAGCTATCGAATCTACACCTATTATTGATTATCTGAAAAACCCAACTCTAGACTGCCCGTGTGGAAAATTATAGGCACCCAGAGTTTAGGAAGGGAACAATAAACTCCAGGTCAGTCATGGGACTGGTATGAGCAAACAAAAACATTTGGTTTGAAACAAAGAAGTAAAAAAAATCCGCAATGCTTTTTGGAAAATGAAACTACCATAAGGCCTCCCGCCACACACATAATGAAAACGCAGACTTGGAGGAGGTTTCTCCTTATGATAGTCAAACATGCTTACTACGTAAAATCATTTGATATTATTATTAGTGCATAGTGTAGAATACATTTCGAAAGTATAAAATTAATCTTAGCCAGCATAGGCATTTCGCACTTATGCCTACTATAGCTACCATGTTCAATAGCAGGTTACCGCCACATTGCATGGCACGTTATACAACTAAAACCATACAGCAGGGCGCATATTGTTTCTTTGGATTTTCCAACAAATGGTTAGGCTAAGGAACTTCTACTGCCACATGGGTACGCCTCTGGAGGGACGCCCCGAGAACTTAACCAGTTCTCTGCCAACACAAGGTCGGGTTACCTCTTTACTAGGTAACTACTAGACGAATATGCCATCCCCTGGTCGTTTGCGACCATTATCCGAGGCGCCTCAACAAAGCAACAATCACACAGTAATGAGATTGCAGCAACCACATAGGTTAAATAACAGGGCTCCATACCTGATACCACCCTTTTCCAGAAGGAAATGACATACCCTAAAGGGAGCGACCCTCATAACCTTGCCGCATCTTTCCTGTTTTGACCATTTCTGGGGTGTGAGGTCCTGATGCAGTCTCATCCACAAAGGTATGCTTTTTCACAAAGCCAAGCTTTGATCAACAAATTATCAACACACAGCAGCACTCAGCATGCCACATTACCAAATTGGGAGTATATCTCTGATAAACTTCAACTACATAATCTCTGAGCTCATACGTCTTAGAGAAGAGTGTTAAGCTAAGAGAGTAAATCACCGCCACCAAAAAGAAATGTATTTGAAAGAAATCTGCTTTATATCTCAAAGTGTGATGTCAGACATACAACCATACAAGTCTGTTTCGGGTTCGAACAGAACCGAAGGCACTTCCAAAGAAGCCCTTGCAATCCGAGTATTCACAATCCCGATCGGACTTCCCATCACTTAGGGAATCTCTATACCATAGCTACTCGGTGTAGAGACAATCGATAGGTTATCCTATCGTTCTCGCAAATACCCGGTCTTCAACACCGGTCTTCAAATGCTATCCATAAACGTTGTATCATTATTCGGAATGGGTTATATGACACAAAGTCCTCTTCCGGCTAAACCGCATAATGAGTGCAATATTTAAAAACATATGGATATAGGGATTCCAGTTAAGTCGCAACTTATTACCCAAAACTTATCTTTCAAATGGTTTAAACAAATTACCATTTCCAACCTTTTAAACAAAAAGATTCATTTCACAAAATTCACCAATCTTTCACAAAGATTCATTCACGGATTTCAAAACAATTTCCAATCTTTTAAACAAAAAGATTCATTCATAGCTTTTAAACCCATTTCCTTTACACTTTGTTTCAAAACAAGGTTTATTGAATCTTTAACAAAGATTCATTTATAGCTTTCAAAACCATTTCAATTTCAATTTAGATTCATTCATATTCAAATCTTTACAAAGATTCAGTACATAGTATTCAAAACAATTTCCTTTTCAAGTTCGATTTATTCATCTAAATCTTCAACAAAAATTAATTTCATAGCTTCCAAAACATTTCCAATTTCAAATTGGATAACTTTCGAAACAATTTCATTTAAATTTGAAATCTTTTCAACACAAATTGGAAATTCTTTTCTCTTAAATGAAAGCTATAATTATTTGAAAACAAATAGTTTTCATTGTGGAAAAATCCAATTAAATTTGCACAAGTTAAAGCCCTTCAAAATAAACTTGGGTTAAATTCAAATTCCCAAAACAATACTTTTAAAATGGTTTAAAACCCATATAAACACATTTTATAACTTGTATCCCTTTTTCAACCATAATTTCAAAACATAGAATTCAATTTCAAATCTTGAATTTAAATTCAAATCAAATTATTTAAATTCCAAACTTTATCAAGTTATTCAAAATAACTTTTATCTTCAAAGCTCATTTTCAAAGCCTTTTATATTTAAACAAAATCCATTTCCAAAATCAATTGAAATTAAAATTTCAATTTCAAAACATTTAATTTAAATCATCTGTGACTTAATCGATTTCCCATGAAATCCAAATTTGTGTGTGTATAGTGTGGTCCAGGGGTTTTACACACAATAGTGCAACAACATCATCATCACAGATCGAAACACAGAAAAATAATTGATAAGTGGTATAAATTATAACGCCTATCTTCATTCACAGATTCACAGATAAAGTAAATTTATCAATCACAAAGATCCACTATTACAGTTCGATGTGGGTTTCGGATAACTAACTGAAATCCGACTCCCTATCGCATCGAAATTCAAATGCTATTTTACGGGCCAAGGGGTTTTCATATTCACACAGAAACAAATCACAAATATCACAATTCAGCACAAAGCAATTCACATCACAAAGTATCATAATCATAACAGGGGTATTAATCAACTCAAGGCACTTCAATAAAAATCAATCATCTAACAATGAGATGAATTAACAGTGTGATTATAATCAATTAATCACATAATTATTTTCATTAATTATCTTTAATTAATTTCATAAATTTAATTAACCCGAAGTTAATTACATAATTAATTAACTCTTAATTTATTATTATTTAATTAATTACCCTTAATTAATTAAATAATAATTATCTCTAATCACTTCATTAATTAATTAACCTTTAACTTAATTATCCTCTAATTAATTACCCTAATAAATCACATTAATTAATTATCCTTTAATTAATTATTATTTTATATCATTTGATTAATCAAACTTTAATTAATTATCCATACTTAATTACTTTCATTAAGTAATTATTTTTAATTAATCAATCATTAGTTACTTGATTAATTAACTTGAATTATTAATTAATTTACTTTAATTACTTTCATTAATTAATTATTTTTAAGCGATTAATTAATCTTATCACTTACATTAATTAATCTTTAAAGCATTTAATTTTAATTTTTAAACCTTCGGGAAACTTGTCAAAACTTGTTTTAACAATTTACTTTGAAAATTTGGGTTATCCTTGCCTTTGAAAACTTGATCTTTAAAACTTATTAACTTTACAAAAGAAAACCCGAGCATATTGAATCTAAAACCCGAGACCAACACAATATCCCCGAGCAAATTCATTCCCATATCTGCTTCAAGTTGTTTCACGCGTTCCTTTGAGTTCGTCCCTATTTAAGCATCATCTTCCTTAATCCTTAAATCAACGCAGACAAACAATATCACGCATGCACATGCACCGGATTTCTGGTGATCTCCAGTCATCCTTGCCGTTTCCCTTAAGTCAACGATCACCTACCTATCGCTTCTTACCACCCAGATCGATGTGATCGACAGTAATACAAAATCGAACAATTTCGAGCCAAACGAACCACTACTGGAAACCAATCTGATCAACTAAAACGTCTTGAGCCAATGATAGCAACCACCTGCAACCCCACCACCTTGACCAGAGCAGCTCCATTCAACAATGCTTCGATTTCCCTCGGTGCGGCAGCACTCGGTTCATCCATCACAGAGAATTTGATTGAAAGCATTGACTAACCCAATAGCTATACAAACCCTAAATCAACATTGCCTGATCTCCATAGAACTAGAATTCAAAAGAATATTTTTCTGATAATCACCCCTCCACCAGCCTTCTTCACTATCAAATGCGACATCCCATTCGTCGCCGATCAATGGCAAACCGCAAAAAAACAATATACGTTCAACTTTTAATTCCACCCAAAATATCAACTTAAAAATCCTCATTTTATTTTTAAAAATCATAGATTTTGACAACGAATCACACCATATATCTGAAACAAGAAATCATTAATGTCGAATTTTAACATGGGTTTGAGATTTCACTGTATTTTTTTCCTTTTCAAAATATTTACTCAATATTCTTACTTAAAAATATTTTTGGAAATGAGGTTAAACTATTACAATCGTCTTTTGTTTAGAGATCAAGACCTAACATTGATTATAGGAGAAGATATTGAATTTACTTTGAAGTATTTAGGCATGTAATTCAACAGAGTATGATACACAGGCATGCACAGTTGTTTTCATGTATATATATATACATGTAGGAATACTGAACAGCACTTACCATGGCATATTTCCAAGTATTAAGCATAGATAATCGAAATATACTAGATTAGGATCTTAGAAGAAGGGGTTTGCTCATAGGATATTGAAATATAGAGACCAGCTAACAAGCAAACTTACATATATATATATCAGATTAAAAAGATGATGGTTTGCTCACCTCAAAATTGAGAACATAGAAGAACATAGCACACAGAGCCTAGAAATGATGTTGAAAAGATTCTGGGAACCTAGATTGAATCTGAAACTGATTCACTGGAATTGATTTTTGAACTCGTTGCATGCCTTAATTCAGGTTGCAATGATGATTTCTTTTTAGAATTTTGCTTGATCTTTGTACAACAGAGACAGATCTTGATCTGACATTTTAGTTTAAGCCTGATCTTTGCCTTGCTTTAAAATTTTGAACTTGATACATTTGCATGCTTCAGGCTTGTTTAAAGCTTCCAGGTTTTAAATTGCTTCCTTAAATCTATTTCTAGATTTTGGTTTATTTCCTTTAATCTGGTTTTGTTTTCCAGATTTGAAGTTGAATTTGATTCTTCTTTGCTGTGAAACTGATTTGTTACTTGATGTTTGAATTAGTTGCTTCAGGTTGTAGCTTCTAGATTGATTGCTTCAGATTTTCAAACTGAAACTGTTTGGTTTGAATTGCATTTCCTTTTCTTGGTTTTGATTTTGAACAGCTCTTTGATATTGAGATTTGTGATTCTCAATCTTTTTTTACTGTTCTTTCAGATTTGCTGAGAGACTAAATAATTGCATATGGGGAGCTAAAAAGTTTTCTATAATTTTTTTTATTTTATTATTTTATTCAAGCAATGATGTTGAATGCCATTTGTTAAAAATAATCATGAGATCTCAATGCATGTTAATTTTTTTGCACTCCTTATTCTTTTGTATATACATGTATATAATGTTAAGAGAAGAATTGTTCTAGCCCTCATAATATCATATTTACAAATTTATACTTTTGTACATTTACAAACTATATTTTCAAATGAAAATGTTCAAATCTTTATAACTAATACTATTTTAAGCTTAGTTCATTATACTTTTTGAATTAAAACTATTATACCTTTTAAATAAATAATTATCTATATATGTATTATTTTAAACTTTTATTTCTTGTTTTATATACATTTTGTTTATTATTTCTACTTATACCAATTTAAAGAAAGAAATGATTTTAAACTAATTATGCTTTTAATAAATAAACACATATATAATAGTATTTAGTTTTAAACAATTGTTTTGAAAATCATTTATATCCAATTCAAAATATAACTTTCAAAATAAATATTAAATGTCTCTTAAAATTAGAAAACGTATTTCTACTAGTATAAAATTATATAGTTTTCAAATCCAAATTTTAATTATTTATAAGATATTAAATATAAAATTTCAAATCCACAATTAAATTTTAAATCAATGTCCAAATAAACAAATACCCTATTTAATCTTGGAAAAATTACCTTAATTTACTATTTAAATTCATAAATTTATATCAATTACTAATTTTAATTTTACTTAAAAATCGAGATCGTTACAACCATTGACGCCTGGGTTGCCAGAATTTGATCGAAACATATTTCCCGTTCAACTACGAATTTCATATTCAATACCATCCTAAAAATTGTGATTTTACTCTTAAAATTTATCAATTTGCATCACGATTCCACTTATGTACTCAAATCATAAAATTAAAATGGTAGTTTATTTGATCTTAAAAGATTTCTCAGCAAAACTTTATTTTCGAAATTTTTGCTAAATAATTTCACTTGAAATAATTTTTAAAAGTAAGATTACATTCTTACTAACATTTTCTTTTAAATAATCATAGCTTAACAGGAATTGGAGCAAGTGGTCTTGATTTTTATTTGAATGGGTTAGTCTATTGTATCAATAGAGATAAGAACTTCATCCATTTCAACATGCACAACCATTTTCATGTATATACAAACATGCAGATATATTCACACCAGCACAATTATATCACAACTACAAGTATAAATCAACCATCAAGGGATATATCAAGTTAAAGTGGTTTGCTCACCTTTTTGCTGTTGAATATAGAAGCAGAATCTGGAAGTTTGAAACTGGAAGTATTTTAATTTGAAGCTTGCTTTAGTTGATGTTTAGATCTAAAGCTTCAAGCATTGATTTTCTGGATTCACTCAAATTGAAGTAGTTGAATTTCCTTTACAGGCTTTGATTCAGTTATTTGTTTGCTTCCAGAGTTGTTGCTCAAGTTTTGTTGCTTCTTTTCCTATTTCTAGGTTTGATTTAAACTTGCTTTTGGTTTTCGAAAAGAAGTTGCCTGTCTGATCTGAGTTTTGATCTTTGAACCTGATCTTGTTTTAACTTGATCATCTCAGGTTGTAGTTGTTTCAATTCTATTTTCTTGTTTCAGGTTTTGGAATCAAAGAGTTGCTTTACTGGTTCAAATTTTACAGATTTTTCTTTCTTTCAGATTTGAGAAGGTTTGAAAAAAATTGAGAAACCTGATCTTCTTCTTACATATAAATATATTTTAAATAAATTCGATTTAAAATAAGATGCCATTTGTTAAAACATGTTAGCACTTGTTAATTTCTTGTTTTCATGGTTAACACTTGTCATTTGCTTGTATTAATATTTTACAAATTAATGTTGCATGTCTTTGTATATTCACAAATGTTTAGATTATATTTAAAAATGCTTATACTTGTATAAATGTATATTTACATGTTTAAAAAATTACCTTTACACTTGTTTTAAGTATGTTTAGATATATTTCAATCTAGCTTTACACACATTTCTTTATGTTATTAATTAGTGAATCTTTTTAAAAGAAAGTATGTATACTTATTTTGTTTCCAATATTTATATCAATTTAAAGAAAAATGATTTTAAAACTAATTATACTTTAATAAATAAACACATATATAAAATATAGAATTCAGTTTTAAACAAATTTTGAAAATTATTTATATCTAATTCAAAATATTACTTTCAAAATATATATACATATGTATATAATAATTCCAAGACAAATTTTTATCAGGTTTAAATCATAGAGTATTCAAATACAAAATTTTAAATTAAACTCCATTTATATAAATTATAAAACATACATCTTATTAAATTTAGAAAATTCAAATAATTACACAACTTTATAAAATACTTATTTTTTTATTCCAACCCAAAATTCTATTTACAATATAATTTTTATTTTCAAATCAATTCATCGTTAAATTCACAATTTAATTCTAAATTTTTTTATTAATTACCAATTATTTCACGATTTAATCCAAAGATTAAATTAACAATCAAATTAATCTTAGCTAAATTTCAGGAATGTTACATATTCCCCCCTTAAGAAAATTTTGTCTTCGAAATTTGCCAGGGAGACAACAAGAATAGATGAACACAGAAAGATAGAGAGATGAATCACCAGATCAAGCAGAATATCTATTCTGCATTTGGCTTACCAAATCAGAATATTAACAATAGATACAAGATCGGATCTATTTAACACTTCACAAATACTCGAGTCATCCAGATCTACGAAGTATGCAAGGGCATTGGTTAGTTCGAAGGGATAACAAACCACTCGTAGAATATATCGAGACCCAAAGAATAGATAGCTATATGGATACAATTTCAAAACTTTTTAGTTTAGAAACCAAAATATACCTATCAACCATAGCAAACAAAGCAAACAATTCATCCAAACAAACAATTCTGACCTATCTAGAGTTAATGCCCCATGCAAATATATCAAAGCTTCTTCCTGGAGCTACCAGGAACCATCAAAGAATTGAGATTGAATGATGAACAAAAGAGATTGATAGAGAAAGATATTTTTCCTTGTTGTTGTAGGGTATTGACCATTTGTAGTGGTACTCCCCTGTCCCATATCTCGTCCTCTTCTTGCACTCATTCTCACTATCAGTGGATAATAAGATAATTTAATGAGGCATTCAAACGGATATCTTAGGGATACTCATTCTAGGGTATACTTCACCCTATCTCTAATGAGTTACTTAATGTGTTATACTCCATAGCTAAAGTTCAACCTATAGCTCTGATACCACTGTAACGATCCTGACTCGACCTTCGAAAATCGGCACTCGTACTTCACTTGTACTTAAATGTCGTAGATTCAAACGCCGAATCTGGCTCGTCGGAGCTTATACCACATTAAGTATAACAACACAGTGGAAGAAAGAAATGAATATTATATAAAACTCCAATGAATACAGTATCCAATTATATACAACAATGATATCAATAATGCTCTACAATATCAGAGCGACATAAACAACATCGGAAACAAATAACAATGATCTCCAATAGAAAAAATAGTCTTCAGAAAAGAACTCCAACACAGCAACTCCAACTCTAAATGCTCTAATCAAAAATAGCTCAAACATAAGCTTGAACCCACCATCACATTGTGCTAAACAAGGTCAGCCGTGGATCCAAAGACTCCAAAGAATTCCAAAGAGAAACCTTGAAAGCTATCGAATCGATATCCACTATCTAACTATCTAAAAAACCTAACTCTAGACTGCCCGTGTGAAAAATTGTGGGCACCCAGAGTCTAGGAAGGGAACAATAAACTCCAGGTCAGTCGTGGGACTGGTATGAGCAAACAAAAACATTTGGTTTTGAAACAAAAAAACAATCAAAAATGAAATTCGCAATGCTTTTTGGAAAATGAAACTATCATAAGGCCTCTCGCCACACACATAATGCAAACGAACAATTGGAGGAGATTTCTACTTATGATAGTCAAGCATGCTTACTATGTAAAAATCATTTTGATATTATTATTAGTGCATAGTGGAAAACCTTTTGAAAGTATAATATTAATCTTAGCCAGCATAGAAATTTCGTACCATGCCTACTATAGCTACCATCCAAACAGTGGGGAGCCACCATAAGTAAATGGCAGGTTCTACAACTAAAATCGTACAAGGCTCGTATTGAAAGATTGGATTTCCAACAAATGGTCAAGCTAAGGAACTTCCTATTGCCACATGGGAACACCTCTAGAGGGATGCCCCGAGAACTTACCCAGCTTTCTGCCAACACAAGGCCAGATTACCCCTTCTTGGAAGTAATACCGTCAGATATGCCACCTCCAGTCGTTACCGACCTTTATCCGAGGGCCTTCAACCACAAAGCAACAAACACACAGTAATGAGATTGCAGCAGACACATAGGTTAAGTATCTAAGCTCCATACCATGATACCAGCTTTTTCCAGAAGGAATGGACATACCCTAGGGTCGCTACCCTTAAAAACCTTGCCTCATCTTTCCTGTTTCGACCATTTTTGGGGTGTGAGGTCCTGATGCAGTCTCGCCCACAAAGCTACACAGTTTCACAAAGTCATGCTTTGATCAACCAATGATCAGCAACACTTAGCATGCCACATTACCAAACTGGGAATGTATCACTAGTAACCATCGACTACATAACCTCTGAGCTCGTACGTCTCAGAGAAGGGTGTTAAGCTAAGAGAATAAATTCTCCGCCACTAAGCAGAAATGTATTTGATAGAAACCAGCTTTACTTCTCAAAATGTAATGTCATACATACGTCCATACAAGTCTGTTCTGGGATCGAACAGAACCGAAGGCACTTCCTAAGAAGCCCTTGCAATCCGGGTATTCACAATCCCGATCGGACTTCCCATCACTTAGGGAATCTCTAAACCGTAGCTACTTATTGTAGAGACAATCGATAGGTTATCCTATCATTCTTGCAAATACCCGGTCTTCAAATGCAATCCATATACGTCATATCATTATTCGGAATGGGTTATATGACACAAAGGTCCTCTCCCGGCTAAACCGAATAATGAGCTCAATATTAAAAAAATCATATCGATAATGGGATCTCAGTTAAGTCACACTTTTAATTCTCAAATTCTTTCTTTCAAAACGGTTTAAACAAATTCCATTTCAAATCTTTTAAATAAAAGATTACTTCACAAAGTTCACCAATCTTTCACAAGATTCATTCATAGTTCTCACAACTATTTCAATTCCCAAATCTTTTATACAAAAGATATGTTTTTCCAATTTCAAACAAAGTTTAACAATCTTCCACAAAGATTTAACTATAGGCTTCAAAACAATTCACAATTCAAATCTTTTATACAAAAGATACACCATTTAAAATCCTCTTTAATTTCAAAACAAGGTCCAACCATCTTTCACAAAGATTCATTCATAGCTTTCAAAACAATCCATTTCAAATCTTAATTTTTTTTACACAAGCTGGAAGTTCTTTCTTTATATGAAAGCTATTATTTATTTGAAAACAAACAGTTTTCGTTTCAGAAAAATCCAATTATATTTGCACAAGTTAAAGCCCTTCAAAATAAACTTGGGTTAAATTCAGATTTTCCAAAATAATACTTTTAAAATGGTTTAAAAACCCATAGAAGTTTTTATATAAATTATATATATCTTTTCAAACCAAATTTCCAAATACAGAATTAAATTTCAAATCTTGAATTCAAATTCAAATCAAACTAGTTTGGTTTCCAAAACTTTATCAATTTATTCAAAATAACTTTTTATCTTTAAAACTCCTTTTCAAAGACTTTTCATATTCAATCCAATTTCATTTCCAAAACCATTCGGATTCGAATTTCAACTTTTAAATTAAATTCAAATATGTATGACTTAACCAATTTCCTCGTGCAATCCATATTTGTGTGTGTATAGTGTGGTCTAGAGGTCTTACACACAATAATAGTGCAACATCATCAATCATCACAGATTCAAATACAACAATATAGACAAGCGGTATATTCCTATAACGCTTATCTTCATTCACAGATACATTTATCACAAATAAATAAGTTACATACCAAATGAATTAATTACATCAAAATGAATAAATTACATTACGGTTCATAGCTCAAATCAGAATAATTTATATTACAAAGCGTCACATATCAGGGACATCAAACAATTCAAAGCACTCAATAGAATCCAAACATCCCTAAGTAGGATTAATCAATTATCTAATTAGTTTAAATCAGATTTATTTCTTATGGATAATTTACTAATCCTGGTTAATTAATATAAATTAATTACAAACCATTTTGAGTAATTATTCTTTAGTCATTTATTAATTAACCATTAAATTATTAATTAATTAATCCTTTAATTAATTAATTAATCTTAATTAATAATTCAATCAACCTTTAATTGTACATTAATTAACCTTTAATTATTTAATAAATCTTAATTAATCACATTAATTAATTAACCCTTAATTAATTATTGTTTATTAATTATCCTTAATTAATAAGTGATTATCCTTAATCACTTATATTGATTATTACTAATTAATTACATTGAGTAATTATTACTTGATTTATCTATCATTTATCATCAATTTATTATCCTTGATTGCTTTGATTAATTAATTATCTTTAAGTAATTAATTACCCTTGATTACTTTCCATTTATTAATTGACCTTTAAATTAGTTAATAAGTCAACCTTCCACTATTTAATATCCTTGAAGTAATTAACCTTTAATTACTTATATAAATCAGTTCTAAATTAATCATATTAATAAACTAGCTTCTAATTAATAAATAAAAACCTATTTATCAACCTTTAAAACAATTATCATTTAAACCTTGTGAATTACTTTTGGAAATGAAACATCGTTAACACATTAATTGAATTTTTAAAAACCTTTAAGTAAATAAATAATCAAAACATTTTTAAGATAAACTATTTATCTTTAATTACTAAATTATCATCAGTTAAAACATTTATCTTTTATAATTTAAACTTGACTAAAACTTTTCAAGCTTCATATAAAAATCTGGAAAACAAATTTTTCTTCACAATTAAAAAACTCGAGCCCGCAGTTACTTTTCTCGAGTCCATACCCGTGCCATCACACATTTTTCCCTAGTAAATTTCCTTTCAAAACTTTGTTTTGTTTAAGTTTAAAATCCTATTACATAACAAAATAACTCGCGAGCATCTTCGAGCTAACCCCTACATTTGCACGAGCACGAACCTGAGAAACTTATTTTTCCCAAAGCCTGAAATCAACAAACACCCAAATGAACTTGTGCACATGTACTACCAGATAAACCGACTTCGATCATCGTCGATCACCTACCCAAGTCGCCGACAACACCTACAAGCCTCCCACACACCCAGATCGTCGAATCGATCCCAAAATCACAATCTAGAATGTTGAAACCCATCAATAGAAAACATGATTATCTAATACACCTCGTATCACCTCTCTACGACCACCGTACGCCTCATGATCATGACCTAAGCTACTCCGATGACCTATGAAACATTCCCTCTTGTATGATCCTCTCTGGTTCACCAGAGATGAAGTAATGCTCACGAAAAGATCGTCGACCAAAAACGAGCATGCAACCCTAAATCATTATCGACTAGTCACCACGGTGGTCGAAAATTCCACCACCATTTTTCCCCAAATGCCTGGCTTCCGAGCTACCTACAGCCCAAACCCCGACCACCATCGACGCTTGGGTTTCCAGAATTTGATCGAAACGTATTTCCCGTTCAACTACGAATTTCATATTCAATACCATCCTAAAAATTGTGATTTTACTCTTAAAATTCATCAATTTACATCAAGATTCCACTTATATACTCAAATCATAAAATTAAAATGGTAGTTTTATTTGATCTTAAAGATTTCTCGGTAAAACTTTATTTTCGAAATTTTTGCTAAATAATTTTACTTGAAATAATTTTTAAAACCAAGATTACATTCTTAATAACATTTTCTTTTAATAATCATAGCTTAACATGAACTGGAGCGAGTGATCTTGATTTTTATTTGAATGGGTTAGTCTATTGTATCAACAGAGATAAGAACCTTCATCCATTTCAACATGCACAGCCATTTTCATGTATATACATACATGCAGATATATTCAAACCAGCACAATTATATCACAACTTCAAGTAGAAATCAACCATCAAGGGATATATCAAGTTCAAGTGGTTTGCTAACCTTTTTGCTGTTGAATATAGAAGCAGAGTCTAGAAGTTTGAAACTGGAAGTATTTTAATTTGAAGCTTGCTTTAGTTGATGTTTAGATCTGAAGCTTCAAGCATTGATTTTTTGTATTCACTCAAATTGAAGTAGTTGAATTTCCTTTATAGGCTTTGATTCAGTTATTTGTTTACTTCTAGATGTTGTTGCTCAGGTTTTGTTGCTTCTTTTCCTGTTTCCAGGTTTGATTTATACTTGTTTTGGTTTTCGAAAAGAAGTTACCTGTTTGGTCTGAGTTTTGATCTTTGAACCTGATCTTGTTATAACTTGATCATCTCAGGTTGTAGTTGTTTCGATTCTATTTTGCTTGTCTTAGGTTTTGGATTGAAAGAGTTGCTTTACTTGTTTAAATTTTATAGATTTTCTTTCTTTCAGATTTGAGAAGGTTTGAAAAAAATTGAGAAACCTAATCTTCTTCTTACATATAAATATATTTTAAATAAATTCAATTTAAAATAAGATGCCACTTGTTAAAACATGTTAACACTTGTTAATTTCTTATTTTCATGGTTAACACTTGTCATTTGCTTGTATTAATATTTTACAATTAATATCGCATGTCTTTGTATATTCACAAATGTTTAGCTTATATTTTAAAATGCTTACACTTGTATAAATGCATATTTACATGTTTAAAGAATTACCTTTACACTTGTTTTAAGTATGTTTAGATATATTTCAATCTAGCTTTACACACATTTCTTTACATTATTAATTAGTGAACCTTTTTAAAAGAAAGTATGTATACTTCTTTTTTTTCCAATATTTATATCAATTTAAAGAAAAATGATTTTGAAACTAATTTGTAACAACCCGCATATTTGACGATTATGTATTTGAATATCTTATTTAAATATTTTAATCGTTAGTCGGATCTTTGTCCGAAAAGCTACTTTTTGCATATAGTCAAATTTGGACTCAAGACTCCTCCCATTGAGTTCAAAATGACGTTTGTCATCTTTTTAAGTATAAACTTCGATATGTTTGGAGTAAGTGGAATTTTCGTCACTTTTCCCGCCTTTGACTTTGGTTTGGGCTGCACCTTCATTATAGCTCAGCCCAACCCCTTCTCTTCATAACTTCATCTCTTCACTCAAACACTCAAGCTTTGGAATTAATGGTGATGGGAATGGGAAATTAAAATTCCAATTCAAGTTCTCTTCCTGTAATACCCCAAGATTTTGAGGAAAATTCTTTTAAATAAATGATTAAAATTCTGGGGGAAAATCAGAATTATTATATAGGTGGGATTTTCAGTGGTGCAAGGTTGTGTGCATGTGTGCACGTGCACACTAGTTATAGCACTAAGAGAAAATCCAGAATTCCTGAATGATAAAACAAGGAAGGAAAACATTTAGATAAAATGTTTTAAGTAAAGGAAATATAGGCCTAGACATGAATATTAAAATTCCTGAGGATGTGTGTATATATATATATATCTATATATATGCATATGTATGACTTGTTTGAAAATTAAGGCAGAAGAGAACATTGATTTATAATGAATAAGTGAAATTTTTATTTGAATAATAGGTGTAGAAATGCACATAAGTATGCACATGTTTTCTGCAAATAAAAGGTTAAAGTTAAATTAACACCCATAGTTGTATAAATGTATATATATATATATCCAGATATTATTTGAGCAGAAAATTAATAAAGGAATCACTAAAACAGTAAGAACCAAAGTGCAAGAAAGCAAATGTACATAGGCAGAAAATAGAAAGTCACACCATTATCATGTTTGAGGTAAGTATAATAAAAATACTTAAAGTAATCACTTTCTGAAAAGAAAAGAAAATGGGCACAATTTAGCCTTGTTTTAAAATATTGGCCGGGACATTAAGGGTTAGGAGGGAGGGAATATGCAATGCCAAATGCATGACTCTGGTCTGGGCTAAAATAGGGATTTTGCATCACCCAAAACCCTAGATAGAACCCTTATTTAAACCAAGAGCCCAATCAGAAAACTGCTCTCTCACTAATTAATTAACCTAAGGAAGAAGAGGAAGATAAGGCTAAAGATTTGAAGGGTTTTCTGGTTTAAGCTTGTGTAAGCATTTAGGTGAGTATCCTCACTCATATACATGGCATTAAGACCTGGGATTAGGCAGCCAAGCTTTTATATGCTATATTTTGCATGTTTTGATTTACAAACTATGTTGGCTACTGATGGTTTCATGAATGTTTGATGAGATATGATCTGCTATGCTGGATGTATAACTTTGTTGTTCTATTTTCATCTCTGTATATTATACCAAAACCTTAAAGAACATATAATAGAGTATTTGTAACTAGTCTGAATAATGGCTTAAGACAAAGAATGAAAAAAAGGAAAACTATGAGCTGCATATACATTGGTATGGTGCTGAGGCTTGAAATAATTGGTTAAGGGTGCAATGGAGTCTTTCTCTATAAGTGCTGAGCCCTAAACCAAACAGAAATTTACAAGCCTAAAAACTGTGTTTAAACAAGATTAAAAATCTGGCTAAACATAGTTGCTTGCAAAATCAAAATAAACCCAATAGAGCCATGCATTTATTCTCAGTTGCAAATATTCTGGTATATGCTTGAATAGGGTGTTTATATGCTAAATAATGTGAGATGAAATGACTGGGGTGTTATACCTCTAGAAAGTAACCTTTAACTTGCTTGCAATATTATGTCTGCAAGGTAACTAGTATGCTTCATGTGTACAGGTGGTCTGTACACCTAGCTATCATTGATAGAATGAACATAAATACACTTAGTGATATAACTAAGGATTTTGTGCCAAGAAGGCTGCTGGAATGCTTGTCCTATTTGAAGTAGACAAGTTGGCACATGGCTTGTTTAAGTCCTGAGATCTTTGTGCCATGATGTTAATTAGTTCATGGCAATGTGTCCCTTTGATTCCTTATAGCAGATGAGGCCAGGAATTTATAAGAAAAAGAAAAGGCAACCTTAGTAGTTCCAGATAAAAGTTGTTTTAATGCATATGTTTGCTCTTATGTATTGTATATGATAATACCTGTCAAGTATGCAAAGTATATTTATGCTGTATCCTTAGCTTAATATCATGGATATGTTAGAAATGCTCATACCAGATCATAGATCTGACCCTTATTGCTCATGGCACATGGGGGTGTCTCATTTATAATGGGGCAGCCACTAATGCTTTTGCAGGTTGTGATGGAGCTAAGTAAGCAAGATTAAAAAGATATGGAATAGGGGATGCTAAGATAATTAGAAATAAAAGCTAGAATGTGTTAATTCATGCATGTATTCCCTGATTAATATGGCTATCTAAATGTATTAAGTAGGAAGAACTTGTAAGAGACATGTGCTATGTTGTTTCTGGTTATTTCTGATTTGGTATGTACTAAGGATATTGATGTTAAACTGATTTGAAAACCTATTTGCTAAAGTTGTTTTGATTTAGAGGAAAAACCTGGATTTTATAAGCATAATCATTTATGATGATTTCAGTTAATCCTGAGTCCTTTCAAAAAAAAATAGATATGTAGAAAATTATATTGGGAAAACCCAGAAAAGGATTAAACTGCTATGTTTTCAATTCATGATATTGATATATGTCCAAATGCAAGAAAATGTGTATATACTCTGAAGATATTTTAAAAAAAGAGAATTATGGTTAGGAAGAATGATATATATCTGATCACAAGGTGTCTGATTCATACAAATATATATATAAACATGTTTTTGAAAAGGAGAGGTATCAATGTTTTGTGTATATTCTGGGTTGTAAAATGCAAACAAAAGAATGGCCAGAGTAACCACATGGTTAGGCCATAGGTCAGGCCAAATGTTTCACTTCAAATCAATGAAGCAAGGGAACATTTGAGCTCAGTTTTCTGGAAAATGAACAAAGACACTGACATGTACATGTATATCTGTGTACATGTTGATATTGGGCAAAAATATAAATATAAATTCCTAGAACAATTGTAGGAAAGGGTTTCAAAAATAATAAAGCAAGAAATATTGTTTTGTATGATAGATTATAAGTAAAAATTGAGTATTTATTTAGGTAGGTATCAGATTTCAAACCATACAGGAGAAAATAAAAAGAAAAACAAAAATTGTGTTTGAACCGACCAGCATAGTACTCGAACTCGTGACCTTGAATGTATAAGTTAGGCGCGTTTCCATTACGCCTAGATGTTGCTTGTGTTCACTTATGATCCACTCTCTTTTAACCTGAGTTTGATGCTATCCAGACTTTAAGAAAATCATCTATATTATAAGCTTGCTTTCCACTGATTATTGCTTGATCATTTCTTAATTATAATAACAGCCTAAGGTACATATTTCTAGTGGACACTATAGTCAAAAATCAGGATACAATAAGCTTTCTTTTAAAAAGGGAATTTATCACATTTTTGCAAATTTAAAAAGGATTTCTACTTATTATCATGCTCTGATTCAAGTAGAATATAACATAGATATCTTCATATATGTATGTTAAAAATGATTTAGAATTAAAACAATATTTTTATATTGTGAAAGATCCTGGATATATTTTTGTTTATTAGAGAAAGAAAATGACCCTGGGAAATATATTTGTAATGGATGATATATCTATATATCATCTTTTTTTAAAAAAAATCACTAATGAAATTAGTGTGTAAATAGGAGGGTCATTTCATTTGGTATCAGAGCTATGTTTTAATTAACATAGCAAAATGTTTGTATGCTTATGTTTATACTAGGTTTGTTTGTATATTTGACTGTTTATAAGAATTCCCTGAATGTATGTATGTGTGTGCATGTGACATACACAATGATTAAATAGGAAGATACAACCAATTTAAAATTAAAGCTAAGTGTTATAAACTAATAAGATGAAATACATATACTTTTAGAAATATGGTAGGAAGAGGGTCTCATCATCAAGGAGGATCTAGCACACCACAAATGCTTGACATGCAGGAATTTGTGAGAGTTCTGAGAGATGGAATTGGGCACAGACCTGAGAACCCATATGAGGAGCTCTCCAAGTTAGTGAAGACTTATACCAACTTGGGAGGCAAGAGCTTTGAAGGAACTGAAAGTGTAATGGAGATTCAAGCATGGCTAAGGACATTAGAGAGGATCTTCACTGATATGCAACTAGATGACCAAAGGAAGAGGCAAGTGGCCTCAAGGCAATTAAAAGGTGCAGCTTTGAGTTGGTGGGAGGTGATCATAGCTGGCCGGAATGAAAATGATATTAATTGGAATCAATTTAAGGAGATGTTAGAGGCAAGGTTTGTTCCAGCCTCAGCAAAAACCACTTTACTTGAGGAGTTCATCAAACTTAGACAGGGGACTATGAATGTCACAGAATACACCCAGAAGTTTGAGGGATTGTCAACCTATGGGGCAATGTTAGTGGCTAATGAAGCATCCAAAAATGATAGATACATCAAGGGATTGAACCCAGGGCTTAGCAGGGCTATACTGCCTTATGCTGACAGAACTTTTGATCAAGTGATAGATTTGGCTCTGAAGATTGAGCAGCATGACAAGGAAAGAGATAAGTTTAGGAGCTTCAAAAACAATAGCAACAAGAAGAACAAAGGGAAGTACCATCCTTATGATAAGAAGAAAGGAGAGGCAGATGGTAAGAAGGCAGTAGATGCAAAACCCAATAAAGCCAAAAGAAAAATAGTTTGCAACCATTGTGGGAAAGAAGGCCATATTAAGCCAAGATGCCCAGAGCTAAAAGGGGGAACTTTCAAATGCTTTCTATGTGGGAAGGAAGGGCATATGAAAAGAAATTGCCCCAGAATACAAGCAACAAGGGAAAGTGGCAAACCTGGAAGGTAGGGGCAAGGCCATAATTGAGGCTAATGCTGAAAACCATGGTCAAGTGGAAGGTACACTATTTATTTGTACCATACCTTTAGCTGTAATATATGATACCGGGGCAACCCACTCACTCATTTCCCATGAAATAGTTAAAAGGTTGAAAATGAACTGCAATTTGGCTGAAATACCTCTGTTAATACAAAGCCCTTTAGGAAGTTCTAGTGTATTAGATATGGTTTGTGTGGATGTGAATTTGAACATAGGGGGAAGCACATTTGTTTCCAATTTATATGTTCTAAATTTCCCAAATATAGGAGTTATATTAGGGGCAGATTGGCTAAGACAATTCAAAGCCATAATTGACCTAGATGCATCCACCATTTCACTACAAAATTCTAAAGGCCAAAGGGTTACAATTCTATGTGAACCTATCAAAGAAAACAGTCTAAATCATTTAATTGAATTAGAAAATAATCCCAAGGAAATAGCTATTAATGAAATCCCCATAGTTAAAGAATACTTGGATGTATTTGGGGAAGTAAAAGGTGTCTCACACCATAGACCTGTTGAATTCCAGATTAACCTTATGCCTGGGGCTAGCCCAGTTATCAAAAAGCCTACAAGGATGGGGCCAAGTGAATTAAAGGAGCTAAAGAACCAGCTGGAAGAATTAGAAGCCAAGGGGTTTATAAGGCCAAGTAATTCATGCTGGGGTGCTCCTGTAGTATTTGTTAAAAAGCATGATGGTACTTTAAGAATGTGTATAGATTATAGAGAATTAAACAAAGTAACCATCAAAAACAAATACCCATTACCCAGGATAGATGATCTCTTTGATCAACTCAGTGGAGCTAAAGTGTTTTCTAGGCTAGACTTGGCATCTGGGTTTCATCAAATGAAGGTTGAGGAATCAAGTGTTAAATATACAGCATTCAACACAAGATATGGATTGTATGAGTTTCTGGTTATGCCATTTGGGCTAACAAATGCCCCTTCTTACTTTGTAGACCTAATGAATAGGATATTCAGAGATTACTTAGACAAGTTTGTTCTGATTTTTATAGATGACATTCTAATCTACTCTAAAACAATAGAGGAACATGAGAACCACTTACATTTGGTCTTATCTAGATTAAGAGAAAAAGATTTGAAAGCAAAGTTCTCTAAGTGTGTGTTCTGGCAAGAGGAAGTACACTTTCTTGGACATGTTGTCTCTGCTAGAGGAATTTCTGTAAACCCCAATAAGATAGTAGCAATCCAAGCATGGAAGAAGCCTAACAATGTTAGTGAAGTTAGGTCATTCATGGGGATGGCAGGATACTATAGAAGGTTTATACAAGGATTTTCTAAAATAGCAATGCCACTCACTAACCTGACTAGGAAGAACCAAAAGTTTATATGGACTGATAAGTGTGAACAAGCTTTCACCCAGATCAAGGAGGCTTTGGTAAAATCACCAGTGTTGAGAGTACCAGAAGGCAATGAGGGATTAGTTGTATATACAGATGCATGTGGGTCAGGGCTAGGGGCTGTGTTGATGCAGCAAGATCAGGTCATAGCCTATGCATCTAGACAACTAAAACCCCATGAAACTAGATATGCAACTCATGATCTTGAGTTGGCAGGAGTAGTATATGCCTTAAAGCTCTGGAGGCATTATTTATTGGGTGCAAAGTTCATTTTATACACTGATCACAAGGCCTTAAAGTATCTTTTTTCACAGAAAGATTTAAATATGAGACAACACAGATGGGTTGAATTTCTTGCTGCTTATGACTTAGATATACTTTATACACCAGGCAAGGCTAATAAAGTGGCAGATGCATTGAGTAGGCAGCATGCAAAAATGGCCATGTTAATGATGGAGGAGTTTAGAGACTTGACCATGCTCACTGATTTGGAAATAGATAAGAGCAGTGGGATAAGTATGGAGATAATTGAGGAAGAAAGGAGTAAAGGAAGGTTAAGTTTAATTACTTTACAATCAAATTTGGCCTTGAAGGTGGCAAAGATGCAAGAAGAAGATCAAGACTTAGCAGAAAAGAGGTCTCTCCTATTAAAGAAGGAGGAAGTGAAGGGTTATCACATAGATGTAAAAGGATACTTAAGGTACAAGGGAAGGATATGTGTCCCAAACATCATAGAATTGAAAGAAGAAATCCTTAATGAGTACCATAGGAGCAAATATTCCATACATCCAGGCAGCACCAAAATGTACCAAAACTTAAAAAGGGACTATTGGTGGAAGGGAATGAAGTCTAATGTAGCTAGATATGTTGCTAAGTGCATGGTTTGTCAACAAATAAAAGCTGAGACCTAAAGACCTTCAGGGTTGTTGCAGCCACTTAGCATACCACAGTGGAAGTGGGAAGACATATCTATGGATTTCATAGATGGTCTTCCTAGATCCAAGAGGGGAAATACAAGTATTTGGGTGATTGTAGATAGGCTGACAAAATTAGCCCACTTCATACCAGTGAAAGCAGACAGAAATGCACCTAGGTTAGCCCAAACTTTTATGAGAGAAGTGGTAAAATTGCATGGTGTTCCTAAAACTATAGTGAGTGATAGGGATACAATCTTCACTTCAAGATTCTGGAAGAGCTTCCAAGAAGCTATGGGGAGTGAATTGTGCCTAAGCACTGCTTATCACCCCCAGTCAGATGGGCAAACAGAAGTGGTAAACAAGATTTTAGAGGATCTGCTTAGAGCATGTGTGTTAGACTTTGGAGGAAATTGGGAGGACCACCTCCATTTGGCTGAGTTCACATACAATAATAGCCACCAAAGCACAATTGGAATGGCACCCTTTGAAGCCCTATATGGAAAGCCATGTCTATCACCTATGTGTTGGGCTGAGGCAGGAGAGAAAGCTATCCTAGGGCCAGAATATGTCAAGGACATCACAGAGAAAATAGGACTGGTGAGAAAGAGGATGGCAGTAGCTCAAGATAGGCAAAAGAAGTATGCTGATGCAAAGAGGAAGTCAGTGGAATTCAAAGTAGGTGATTATGTATTCATTAAGGTTTCACCAATGAAGAAAGTCTTGAGATTTGGCAAGCAGGGGAAACTCAGACCCAGATATGTTGGACCATACAAGATTTTGGAAAGGATAGGCTCACTAGCCTATAAGCTGGAGCTTCCAGAGAAGATGAGTGCAATGCACAATGTGTTTCATGTGTCACAACTAAGGAGATGGGTGCATGACAAGGAGGAAATCTTAGAAAAGCCTACTGAAGTTCAGATTAATCCAGATCTAATCTATGAGAAAGAGCCAGTGGGAATTGTGGCAAGGGAAGAAAAGAAATTAAGAAACAAGACATTGAAGCTTGTAAAGATTCAATGGAGTATAGATCCTAGTGATTGTACTTGGGAGCTAGAGGATAAAATCAGGATGGATTACCCTAGGCTCTTTGCAAATTTAAAAGGTAAATTCTTAGATTACTAAGAAAGTTTGATATGTATGATAGACAGTGACTATTTGAATTGCTCATGCATATTTGAATAATTTTCCCTAAGAAAGTAGGAGTACCCAAAGAATATGTTGCAAATTGTGAGGGCACAATTCCTAAAAGAAGGGGTGATTGTAATACCCCAAGATTTTGAGGAAAATTCTTTTAAATAAATGATTAAAATTCTGGGGGAAAATCAGAATTATTATATAGGTGGGATTTTCAGTGGTGCAAGGTTGTGTGCATGTGTGCACGTGCACACTAGTTATAGCACTAAGAGAAAATCCAGAATTCCTGAATGATAAAACAAGGAAGGAAAACATTTAGATAAAATGTTTTAAGTAAAGGAAATATAGGCCTAGACATGAATATTAAAATTCCTGAGGATGTGTGTGTGTATATATATATATATATATATATCTATATATATGCATATGTATGACTTGTCTGAAAATTAAGGCAGAAGAGAACATTGATTTATAATGAATAAGTGAAATTTTTATTTGAATAATAGGTGTAGAAATGCACATAAGTATGCACATGTTTTCTGTAAATAAAAGGTTAAAGTTAAATTAACACCCATAGTTGTATAAATGTATATATATATATATATATATCCAGATATTATTTGAGCAGAAAATTAATAAAGGAATCACTAAAACAGTAAGAACCAAAGTGCAAGAAAGCAAATGTACATAGGCAGAAAATAGAAAGTCACACCATTATCATGTTTGAGGTAAGTATAATAAAAATACTTAAAGTAATCACTTTCTGAAAAGAAAAGAAAATGGGCACAATTTAGCCTTGTTTTAAAATATTGGCCGGGACATTAAGGGTTAGGAGGGAGGGAATATGCAATGCCAAATGCATGACTCTGGTCTGGGCTAAAATAGGGATTTTGCATCACCCAAAACCCTAGATAGAACCCTTATTTAAACCAAGAGCCCAATCAGAAAACTGCTCTCTCACTAATTAATTAACCTAAGGAAGAAGAGGAAGATAAGGCTAAAGATTTGAAGGGTTTTCTGGTTTAAGCTTGTGTAAGCATTTAGGTGAGTATCCTCACTCATATACATGGCATTAAGACCTGGGATTAGGCAGCCAAGCTTTTATATGCTATATTTTGCATGTTTTGATTTACAAACTATGTTGGCTACTGATGGTTTCATGAATGTTTGATGAGATATGATCTGCTATGCTGGATGTATAACTTTGTTGTTCTATTTTCATCTCTGTATATTATACCAAAACCTTAAAGAACATATAATAGAGTATTTGTAACTAGTCTGAATAATGGCTTAAGACAAAGAATGAAAAAAAGGAAAACTATGAGCTGCATATACATTGGTATGGTGCTGAGGCTTGAAATAATTGGTTAAGGGTGCAATGGAGTCTTTCTCTATAAGTGCTGAGCCCTAAACCAAACAGAAATTTACAAGCCTAAAAACTGTGTTTAAACAAGATTAAAAATCTGGCTAAACATAGTTGCTTGCAAAATCAAAATAAACCCAATAGAGCCATGCATTTATTCTCAGTTGCAAATATTCTGGTATATGCTTGAATAGGGTGTTTATATGCTAAATAATGTGAGATGAAATGACTGGGGTGTTATACCTCTAGAAAGTAACCTTTAACTTGCTTGCAATATTATGTCTGCAAGGTAACTAGTATGCTTCATGTGTACAGGTGGTCTGTACACCTAGCTATCATTGATAGAATGAACATAAATACACTTAGTGATATAACTAAGGATTTTGTGCCAAGAAGGCTGCTGGAATGCTTGTCCTATTTGAAGTAGACAAGTTGGCACATGGCTTGTTTAAGTCCTGAGATCTTTGTGCCATGATGTTAATTAGTTCATGGCAATGTGTCCCTTTGATTCCTTATAGCAGATGAGGCCAGGAATTTATAAGAAAAAGAAAAGGCAACCTTAGTAGTTCCAGATAAAAGTTGTTTTAATGCATATGTTTGCTCTTATGTATTGTATATGATAATACCTGTCAAGTATGCAAAGTATATTTATGCTGTATCCTTAGCTTAATATCATGGATATGTTAGAAATGCTCATACCAGATCATAGATCTGACCCTTATTGCTCATGGCACATGGGGGTGTCTCATTTATAATGGGGCAGCCACTAATGCTTTTGCAGGTTGTGATGGAGCTAAGTAAGCAAGATTAAAAAGATATGGAATAGGGGATGCTAAGATAATTAGAAATAAAAGCTAGAATGTGTTAATTCATGCATGTATTCCCTGATTAATATGGCTATCTAAATGTATTAAGTAGGAAGAACTTGTAAGAGACATGTGCTATGTTGTTTCTGGTTATTTCTGATTTGGTATGTACTAAGGATATTGATGTTAAACTGATTTGAAAACCTATTTGCTAAAGTTGTTTTGATTTAGAGGAAAAACCTGGATTTTATAAGCATAATCATTTATGATGATTTCAGTTAATCCTGAGTCCTTTCAAAAAAAATAGATATGTAGAAAATTATATTGGGAAAACCCAGAAAAGGATTAAACTGCTATGTTTTCAATTCATGATATTGATATATGTCCAAATGCAAGAAAATGTGTATATACTCTGAAGATATTTTAAAAAAAGAGAATTATGGTTAGGAAGAATGATATATATCTGATCACAAGGTGTCTGATTCATACAAATATATATATAAACATGTTTTTGAAAAGGAGAGGTATCAATGTTTTGTGTATATTCTGGGTTGTAAAATGCAAACAAAAGAATGGCCAGAGTAACCACATGGTTAGGCCATAGGTCAGGCCAAATGTTTCACTTCAAATCAATGAAGCAAGGGAACATTTGAGCTCAGTTTTCTGGAAAATGAACAAAGACACTGACATGTACATGTATATCTGTGTACATGTTGATATTGGGCAAAAATATAAATATAAATTCCTAGAACAATTGTAGGAAAGGGTTTCAAAAATAATAAAGCAAGAAATATTGTTTTGTATGATAGATTATAAGTAAAAATTGAGTATTTATTTAGGTAGGTATCAGATTTCAAACCATACAGGAGAAAATAAAAAGAAAAACAAAAATTGTGTTTGAACCGACCAGCATAGTACTCGAACTCGTGACCTTGAATGTATAAGTTAGGCGCGTTTCCATTACGCCTAGATGTTGCTTGTGTTCACTTATGATCCACTCTCTTTTAACCTGAGTTTGATGCTATCCAGACTTTAAGAAAATCATCTATATTATAAGCTTGCTTTCCACTGATTATTGCTTGATCATTTCTTAATTATAATAACAGCCTAAGGTACATATTTCTAGTGGACACTATAGTCAAAAATCAGGATACAATAAGCTTTCTTTTAAAAAGGGAATTTATCACATTTTTGCAAATTTAAAAAGGATTTCTACTTATTATCATGCTCTGATTCAAGTAGAATATAACATAGATATCTTCATATATGTATGTTAAAAATGATTTAGAATTAAAACAATATTTTTATATTGTGAAAGATCCTGGATATATTTTTGTTTATTAGAGAAAGAAAATGACCCTGGGAAATATATTTGTAATGGATGATATATCTATATATCATCTTTTTTTAAAAAAAATCACTAATGAAATTAGTGTGTAAATAGGAGGGTCATTTCACTTCCAAATCCAACATTCAACTCCAAATTCAAGTAGAAGATATTGGATTCAAGCTTTGGATTGCTTCTCCTTGTTTTCAAGCTCCATCTTCATCTATTTTAGTAAAAAGGTGAGATTTTTATCTCACAAATCTAGCCTATAACTACCTTGGACTGTTGGGAATGAATCCCTATCATGTTAGCATGTACATTTGCATTTGGCTTGGATGGGATTGGCGAAAAACTCTGATTTTTAGCGTTTTGGTGGATTTTCTGGGCTTAGGTCGCTCTGTAATTTATAGGTCGCGTGGCAGTTAGGTCGTAGGTCGTCTCCGACCTAATATCTTGCGGCAGCATTAACATCTCACGGCAGCACTAGGTCGTGGGGTCGCTAAGTCGTAGGTCGTCCCCGACCTAATATCACTCGGCTTCACTAGGTCGCGTGGTCGCGTAGGTCGTAGGTCGTGGGTCGGCTAGGTCGTAGGTCGTGGGTCGGCTAGGTCATAGGTCGCCCGGTCCTGTTGCTGTCCTTTAGTCGCTCGCCTCTTCAACCATTAGGTCGTGAGCCCATAGGTCGTTCGACCATTAGCTCGGGTACATTTTTAGGTCGCTCGAGCGTAGGTCGTCTCCGACCTTACTTCACTCGGTATCTCTATCTCGTTAGGTCGTCCCCGACCTTATATAGCACTTGGAGCCTTAGGTCGTTAGGTCGTGTGGCCATCCCACTAGGTCGCGCGAACACTTAGGTCGTTAGACCTTCCTCCCCTTAGGTCGTAGCTCGTAGGTCGCTCGACCACCCTCCGCTCTAGGTCTCGACCGAATTAGTTCGTTTCCCCTGTTAGGTCGCTCGCCACTGGCTCGTTAGGTCGCACACCACCTTAGGCCGTTGGACCTTGTCTCGATAGGTCGCTCGCCTTCTTCAAAGAGTTAGGTCGGTCGGCCGACTTATTCCTTAGGTCGGACATGTTGGGTCGCGGGTCTTCGTTAGGTCGCGCATCCCACTTAGGTCGCTTGGCCGTTTACCTCGGTAGGTCGCGACACTTTAGGTCGCGTGACTTAATACCCTTAGGTCGATTCGACCTATTTTTACTTACTTTAACTCGGCCACGTTTGGTCGCATGGGTGTTTCCATATTGATGTATTTTGAGCTGATTTCCTTGGATTTTATTCACGTCTTCTGATGCAGGCCAAGCTATAATTTCCCAAGGCATAAGTCGTGACCGACTTAAGGAAATAGGTCTAAGTCGTGACCGACTTAACAAAGCTAAGGACATAAGTCGTGATCGACTTAAGGAAGGCGAAGGCATAAGTCGTGACCGACTTAACTGGGGTGAAGGCATAAGTCGTGACCGACTTAACAAAGGAGCTATGAGTCGTCAACGACCTAGTGGGAATGCACGACCTAACGAAGAAGTTATAGGTCGTCTACGACCTAAGGAGTCACGTGAGGGGGAACTACGACTTAACTGGAAATCAGGGGAAGAAGTTATCTCGAGTTTGCGACCTAAGGAAGAAGTTATAAGTCGTCTACGACCTAACGGAATGTTAAGTCGGGTGGAAATGTTGAGTCGGAGACGACCTAAGGACTGTGGACCTAACAAAGAAGGTGGGCAAGCTGGTAGTTTAGGTCGGACATGATCTAAGGGGAATTCACGACCTAAAGATGCAGGGCAATGTGAAGAAGGCTTAAGTCGTGAACGACTTAACTCGTATGCTTCTATAAGTTGTGAACGACCTAACGTATACAAGCCATTTCCTTTGGGTCGTTCAAGAGATAGGTCGCTGCCGAGTTACGACCTAGGATGTAAAACCGAGTTACGACTTAGTTAAGTCACCCGAAGTTTTAAGTCGCTGCTATTGATAAGTCGCCAGGTGTGAGTTGTGTACATAAGTGTTAAGTCGTCACCAACTTATACTAAGTCGTGAGTCTTTATAAGTCGTGAGTCGTTTGTACTTAGGGATAAGTCGCAGAGTTGTCTTTCTGTGTTGTAACTCGTAAGTCGTGTGCGTGACTAAGTCGGAAGGTGTGATGAGTCGTAAGTCGGAAAGGTGATGAGTCGGAGCCGACTTAGGAGTTGTACAGAATTTTGTTTTGTTTTGTAATTTCTATAAATAGGCCGGTGGTGCCATTTGTAATGGTTGTTGATTTTTGAATAAAATTCTTGTTTGATTGCTTTGTGCTTTCATTTAAATTGGTAGTTGAGTGTAATCTCCTATCTCCTCTTTCGAAATTCAAGTGCGCTTGAATCAACGATCGTAGAAGCAGATTCACGGAATCTAGTGCGCTAGATCAACGTGCAAGAATCGTAGATCTTTAAACACGGTATAGTGCGCTATCAGCGTGTTTGAGATAGCTCGAATTCGGTATCTTCGGATCAATGAATTTGGCAATTCGGTATCTTTCACACCATCGATCGCTACTTTCATCGATCTACATTGTTTTTGATTAATCCGCTGCGTCATCTTCGTATGTGAATTTCTGTGATTGATTGTTCTACAATCATTTTTGTGTTTTGTCACTTTAAAAATATGAAGGTTTCAATACTAGTAGTAAATATCAAAACTCTTTTATCAAAACATTTTCAACTCTATTTTTAATACCAAACTCGTTTATAAAACCGTTTTCCAATCTATTAGTATATACAAGCCTTTACCTCACTCGGATGAGAAATCTAATTAAACGGCTTGGCAAAACAAGTGGTATGAAACGCTTGCGTTTACTTCGTCGGTTAATTCTTGGACTTGTTCGATTGAACCTCTTGTGACAATTTTCTAGTGAAGATCTACAGTTTGTTCGTAAATATTTGAGTTAAGCTAGTGGTTATGGGACATGAAGCTAAACTCTTATATTTACTAGCTGAGTGTAATTGACACTTCCTGATGATCATGACGATCATTTTTGTGATTTAGACTAGCGATTGAGCGATGTCTCTTTGTCTGTGAGGGAGACTATACCCCGTTTGGGTGATGTTTCGCCATCACATATGTAGGGTAGCGCCCTATGGTCTTCGGGCCATTCTTGTGGAGCTTCGGCTCAAAATTTAATGGTTAGCTACCATGAGATAGCGTCTCATTTTGTGTTACACGTGTTGGTGAGTTTTCATACTCCCATTTTGTGATAGGCCTCCCCCTTCTTGTGATTTCTGGATTTCTTGAGATGATTTCTGGAATTTTATGCTTCAGCAATTTTTGTGATTCTATTGATAAGTTTTATCAATATTTGTGTATTGGTGAATTTGTGTGTCATCACCTTTTTGGTGAATTTGGATCTTTGTGAAGATTCTTGTGATATCGATTTATTCTTATTGATGTTCATTTCCATACTTATAGTAGTATGCCTTTATGGTCATTACATGTTTATGCCATATATTTTATTCTTTATCATGTCATCTGATATTTATAGCTAGACTGATCCGTTTATTATTTTCTTATAAATAATACTTGGGTCAGACCGAGATGTTACAGGTGCTTCTGCTTGACTTCTCCCTCGAGATCTATTCCTCTGACTTTTGGCTAACTACTTAGATTAGTAGTTTTTGGTATATATTTGGGATATAGACCTTTAGATGTATTCTTTTGTATAGCACATGTTGCTATTTTTTTGTATTATTGTGGATCATGTTTGACCACTACTCTGATGTACACTTTCATGTGTTATATTCATATCTTTTTCTGCCTTTGTGATATGGATGTCTGTGACTGATTTGTGTTATGTTTATTTCTATGTTTGTTTCCGAAGATATTATAGCCACCACGTAGTAGCTTTGAGTTTGTATCGGTACGTCGGACTTCCTCTTATATTCTATCTGACATATCGGTGCTCGCACAAAGCAATTATACGGAGGGTCGCTCCTCAACAGCTGTATTCTCCGTGCTTGTTGACAGCATTACTCCGTAGTGTTCTTGGCTAGTGTGGGCATAGAGGTGGGGCGTCACAGCTTGGTATCAAAGCCAAACTTCGGAACAATGTAGAGTAACTTAACAAGGATCATCGTCCTAAGTCCAACTTAGGAATCGTGCCTTAGGATTTAATTCGAGTCTTCGTACTGAATTATCCAATTTCCTCTTATGTATCCTTGATTACCTGTCAAGATTTGCTTGATATTTATTTGGAGAATAATTTTTCTTCTTTTCTCTTTCTTAAAGAAGAGAATGTCTAGACCAGGTCGTCCCAGAGCTGGACCACCTACTGCTACTCCCCAGGATGGAGTTTTTATGACTGCTTAGCAGCTTCTTGATTTAGTAAAGAATGCTCAGGCAACTGGACCTAATCAGGAACCTACTCACCCTAAGTCGGGATTTGCACGCTTGTGTAGTGATTACACCAACTTGGGTGGGAAGCCATTTAAAGGTTCTGAGACTATTATTGAAGTCTAGGCTTGGCTAAGAACATGCGATCGAACCTTTTCTCGCATGAATCTTGTTGATCTTCACCGTATTCAGGTGGCTTCTAGTATGCTCCAAGAGAGAGCATTGGACTGGTACGAACTTCTAATCACTGAAATTAATGAAGCGGATCTCACCTGGGAGCAGTTCCGGGAATGCTTCGAATTGAAATTTATACCAGAAGCTGAGAAAGTGACGTTGGCTTGATGTTTCATAGACCTTGTTCAAGGTAAATCTTCTATGACAGATTATGTCGCATCTTTCGAGTCACTGTTTAAATATGGAGTCGAATACATCAATACTCCATTGAAGAAGAATCAAAGATTTGTTTATGGCTTAAACAAAAATCTCAAGAAGCCATTACTTCTAAAATTAGAAGTCGCTTTTGATCAACTTATTGATATCGCTCTTCGCCTTGAAGAGGCTGATTGGGAAAGCGATGTTGAAGTGGTGGAGGCTAAACCCAACTTCAACAACAAGAAAAGGCCTAACAAATTCAAAGGCCCTTATCCCAATAAGAAAGGGAAGAAAGCAACTCCTGCTGCAAAGACTCCTTCCCCTAGTAACGGGCAATGCTATAACTATGGTTCTAAGAACCATTTTGCGAACAAGTGCATGAAGCCCCGTACTTGTCGCTATTGTAAAAGCCTGGATCATTATATACATGTATGCCCTATACTTCAAGGCAAGAACGAGGGAAAAATTAATGTGGCTCAAGCCCCTGGCAACACATCTCGTGGTCAATGTATGTCTCATTCTATCCTTGATGGTATTATTATCTTTCATGATCAACCTATTCGAGTTCTTTTTGATACAGGTGCATCCCATTCTTTTATATCAAAAGAACTTGTTGACACCTTTTCTTTAAGTGTTGTTGCCTTAATGACTTCTCAGAGAGTTGAGAATCCAGTCGGTGGGTCCGCAACACTCAGTTTGCTTTGTAAAGATGTCAAGATTATTTTGTGTGACTTTTCTTTCCTAGCCGATTTGCATGTCATGCGTTACTTAGGCTTGGGAATGATTTTGGGTATGGATTGGCTTAACCGTTATGAAGCTCATATCCTATGTCCTGAGCGGACTATTTATCTTCGACATCCACTATCTATTAAGCAGATTTCTATTATTCTTAAAGATTCGGATTCCACTTTAACGGCATCTTTATATTCTCTGAATCCTCTTGATGATGACAATGATGCTGAGGAAGATGTCATTTCTCTTATTCACGTCGTCTGTGAATTTCCCGACATTTTTGAGCCCGTTTTAGGATTACCACCTAAGCGAGCAATTGAGTTCAAAATTAATCTTACTCCTGAAGCTCAACCTATCACTCGTCCTCCTTATCGCATGTCTAATAAGGAGAATGAAGAGATGCGCAAACAATTATCCGAATTGGAAATGAAGCAGTTTATTCGCTCTAGTTCCTCGCCTTGGGGAGCTTCAGCTATTTTTGTGAAGAAATCCGATGGTACACTTAGGCTTTGCGTTGACTACCGCAAGCTTAATGATCTTACTATTAAGAATAAATATCCTTTACCTCGGATCGATGATCTATTTGATCAACTTAGCGGTGCTAGGGTCTTTTCACAGTTAGACTTAGCGACCGGTTTTCACCAGCTTCGTATTGCAGAGGATAGTATTCCTTTGACTTCGTTCCGTACTCGTTATGGATCTTATGAATGGCTAGTTATGCCATTTGGTTTAATGAATGCTCCGGCTTACTTCGTTGACCTTATGAATCGAGTTTTCAAAGATTTCCTCGATCGGTTTGTTCTCATCTCTATTGATGATATTCTTGTGTATTCTAAAACCGAGGAGGAACATGAAAAGCATCTTCGGATTGTATTGGAAACTCTTAGAAGCAATCAATTAAAAGCAAAATTTCCTAAATGCCACTTTTGGCAATCTAGTGTAAAGTTTCTCAGTCATATTATTTCCGAATCTGAAATTTCTGTGGATCCTTCAAAGATTGAAGCGATTCAAAATTGGAAGAGACCATAGAGCGTGATTGAAATCCGTAGCTTTCTCGAATTGGCAGGTTATTACCGCCGTTTCATAAAAGACTTTTCTAAGATTGTCGTACCTCTTACTGGCTTAACAAAGAAAGGCGTTAAATACATTTGGTCGGACAAATGTGAAACTTCTTTCCAGAAATTAAAAGAACTCCTTTCTGATGCTCCTATTCTTTTCATTCCCGAAGGAAATCAAGATTTTATCGTTTATACCGATGCTAGTCACGTTGGTTTGGGTGTCGTTCTTATGCAAAAAAGTACGTGTTATTGCTTATGCTTCTAGGCAATTGAAGCCAGCTGAGACTAGATATCCCACTCATGATTTAGAGCTCGCGGCTATCGTTTTCGCCCTTCGTATTTGGCGTCATTATCATTTGGGAGAGAAATTCATTCTCTACACTGATCATAAGTCTTTGAAGTACTTGTTTACTCAAAAGGAACTCAATCTACGTCAACAGCGTTGGCTAGAATTCCTTGCCTCTTATGATCTTGATATTCTTTATACCCCCGGAAAGGGAAATCGGGTTGCTGATGCTCTTAGTCGTAAGCAACAAGTGGTTGTATCTATGATGATATCCGAATGGCATGATCTCGAGGTTTTATCTACTTGTGAGATTAGAAATCGTGTATCTGACTTATGCTCATCTCTCGTTTTATGTAGCCTTGAGGCTCACCCTTCTCTTTTAGACTGCATTCTTGAAGCTCAAAAGCTAGATCCTGTATTGGCTTTGCTTGGCCAAAATATTAAGGATAAAATTGATATTGAAGGATCGAAAGACTTTGATATCGATTTTCGTGGCGGCATTCGAAAATTTGGTAGACTTATCGTACCAAATATTAGTGATCTTCGTAAAGATATTTTAGAAGATTCTCATCGTTCCAAATTTACCATTCATCCCGGTAGTAGTAAAATGTACGCTGATATGAAGCGACTTTATTATTGGGAGGGAATGAAAGCTGATATTGCTAACTTTGTTAAGTGTTGCATGACTTGCCAACTTGTCAAGGCCGAACATCAAAGGCCCGATGGGTTGTTGCAACCTTTGGAAATTCCAGTTTGGAAGTGGGATCAAATTTCCATGGATTTTATAGATGGCCTTCCCCGGTCTCGTTCGGGTCATAATAGCTTATGGGTGATTGTTGATAGACTTACTAAATCTGCCCATTTTATTCCCGTTCGGTCTAACTGAACCGTTCCTCTTTTGGCCAAACTCTTTATCAAAGAGATTGTTAAACTGCATGGAGTTCCTACTACTATAGTTAGTGATCGTGATCCATTGTTTACTAGTGGATTTTGGAAGAGTCTTCAAAAAGCTTTGGGAACGAAGCTTAATTTTAGCACCACTTATCACCCCCAGTCCGATGGACAAACTGAGCGTGTGAATCAAACTCTTGAAGATCTTCTTCGTTCTTGTCTGCTTGATTCTGGTGGAAGTTGGGAAGATCATATTTCCCTTGTTGAATTTTCCTATAATAATAGCTTCCAATCTAGTATTGGTATGGCACCTTTCGAGGCACTCTACGGAAGGCCATGCCGATCTCCTTCTTGTTGGCTTGAGGCTGGTGAGAAGCTGGTTTTAGGTCCAGATTTTATTCGGGATTCCACAGAAAAGATTGATCTTATTCGACATAGGATGAAAGAAGCCCAGAGTAGACAAAAATCCTATGCCGATAACCGAAGAAGGAAATTAGAATTTTCTGTTGGAGATCTTGTATTTGTTCGTGTTTCACCTATGAAGGGTGTTGTACGTTTCAGTCGATTGAGAAAGTTAGCGCCTCGATATATTGGGCCATTTCCTATCACTGAACGTATTGGTTCTATGGCTTATCGCCTTTTATTACCGGCTCAATTTTCTGCTATTCATAACGTGTTTCACGTTTCTCAATTACGGAGGTGCCTTCGGGATTCCGATGCTATTCTTGAGCCCGGTGTTGTGGAAGAGATCGAAGTTTTACCAAATTTAACTTATGAGCAGCATCTTATTCGAATTATTGCTTCGGAGGTCAAACGACTTCAAAATAAAGATGTCCCGCTTGTTAAAGTTCAATGGTCCTCAAATCCTAAGGATTGCTCTTGGGAAACTAGAGAATTCATCAAGCGTACGCATCCGGACTTACACTCTCATGCTCTTTCAGGTGAACTTCTATTTCAAATTTCTTTTGTGTTAATATGCTTTTATGGTTGTTACTTTCATTTTCCATCTTACATATTGCGAGGACGCAATTTCTTTAAGGAGGGGAATCTGTAACAACCCGCATATTTGACGATGTATTTGAATATCTTATTTAAATATTTTAATCGTTAGTCGGATCTTTGTTTGAAAAGCTACTTTTTGCATACAGTCAAATTTGGACTCGAGACCCCTCCCGTTGAGTTCAAAATGTCGTTTGCGATCTTTTTAAGTATAAACTTCGATATGTTTGGAGTAAGTGGAATTTTCGTCACTTTTCCCGCCTTTGACTTTGGTTTGGGCTGCACCTTCATTATAGCTCAGCCCAACCCCTTCTCTTCATAACTTCATCTCTTCACTTAAACACTCAAGCTTTGGCATTATGGTGATGGGAATAGAAAATTAAAATTCCAATTCAAGTTCTCTTCCAAATCCAACATTCAACTCCAAATTCAAGTAGAAGATATTGGATTCAAGCTTTGGATTACTTCTCCTTGCTTTCAAGCTTCATCTTCATCTATTTTAGTAAAAAGGTGAGATTTTTATCTCATAAATCTAGCCTATAACTACCTTGGACTGTTGGGAATGAATCCCTATCATGTTAGCATGTACATTTGCATTTGGCTTGGATGGGATTGGCGAAAAACTCCGATTTTTAGCGTTTGGGTGGTTTTTTGGGCTTAGGTCGCTCTGGAATTTATAGGTCGCGCGGCAGTTAGGTCGTAGGTCGTCTCCGACCTAATATCTTGCGGCAGCATTAACATCTCGCGGCAGCACTAGGTCGTGGGTTCGCTAAGTCATAGGTCGTCCCCGACCTAATATCACTCGGCTTCACTAGGTCGCGTGGTTGCGTAGGTCATAGGTCATGGGTCGGCTAGGTCGTAGGTCGTGGGTCGGCTAGGTCGTAGGTCGCCCGGTCCTGCTGCTGTCCTTTAGTCGCTCGCCTCTTCAACCATTAGGTCGTGAGCCCATAGGTCGTTCGACCATTAGCTCGGGTACATTTTTAGGTCGCTCGAGCGTAGGTCGTCTCCGACCTTACTTCACTCGGTATCTCTATCTCGTTAGGTCATTCCCGAACTTATATAGCACTTGGAGCCTTAGGTCGTTAGGTCGCGTGGCCATCCCACTAGGTCTCGTGAACACTTAGGTCGTTAGACCTTCCTCCCCTTAGGTCGTAGATCGTAGGTCGCTCGACCACCCTCCGCTCTAGGTCTTGACCGAGTTAGGTCGTTTCCCCTGTTAGGTCGCTCGCCACTGGCTCGTTAGGTCGCACACCACCTTAGGCCGTTGGACCTTGTCTCGATAGGTCGCTCGCCTTCTTCAAAGAGTTAGGTCGGTCGACCGACTTATTCCTTAGGTCGGACATGTTGGGTCGCGGGTCTTCGTTAGGTCGCGCATCCCACTTAGGTCGCTTGGCCGTTTACCTCGGTAGGTCGCGACACTTTAGGTCGCGTGACTTAATACCCTTAGGTCGATTCGACCTATTTTTACTTACTTTAACTCGACCACGTTTGGTCGCATGGGTGTTTCCACATTGATGTATTTTGAGCCGATTTCCTTGGATTTTATTCACGTCTTCGTATGTGAATTTCTGTGATTGATTGTTCTACAATCATTTTTGTGTTTTGTCACTTTAAAAATATGAAGGTTTCAATACTAGTAGTAAATATCAAAACTCTTTTATCAAAACATTTTCAACTCTATTTTTAATACCAAACTCGTTTATAAAACCGTTTTCCAATCTATTAGTATATACAAGCCTTTACCTCACTCGGATGAGAAATCTAATTAAACAGCTTAGCAAAACAAGTGGTATGAAACGCTTGCGTTTACTTCGTCGGTTAATTCTTGGACTTGTTCGATTGAATCTCTTGTGACAATTTTCTAGTGAAGATCTACGGTTTGTTCGTAAATATTTGAGTTAAGCTAGTGGTTATGGGACATGAAGCTTTACTCTTATATTTACTAGCTGAGTGTAATTGACACTTCCTGATGATCATGACGATCATTTTTGTGATTTAGACTAGCGATTGAACGATGTCTCTTTGTCTGCGAGGGAAACTATACCCCGTTTGTGTGATGTTTCGCCATCACATATGTAGGGTAGCGCCCTACGGTCTTCGGGCCATTCTTGTGGAGCTTTGGCTCAAAATTTAATGGTTAGCTACCATGAGATAGCGTATCATTTTGTGTTACACGTGTTGGTGAGTTTTCATACTCTCATTTTGTGATAGGCCTCCCCCTTCTTGTGATTTCTGGATTTCTTGAGATGATTTCTGGAATTTTGTGCTTCACCAATTTTTGTGATTTCTATTGATAAGTTTTATCAATATTTGTGTATTGGTGAATTTGTGTGTCATCGCCTTTTTGGTGAATTTGGATCTTTGTGAAGATTCTTGTGATATCGATTTATTCTTATTGATGTTCATTTCCATACTTATAGTAGTATGCCTTTATGGTCATTACATGTTTATGCCATATATTTTATTCTTTATCATGTCATCTGATATTTATAGCTAGACTGATCCGTTTATTATTTTCTTATAAATAATACTCGGGTCAGACCGAGATGTTACAGGTGCTTCTGCTTGACTTCTCCCTCGGGATCTATTCCTCTGACTTTTGGCTAACTACTTAGATTAGTAGTTTTTGTTGTATACATTTGGGATATAGACCTTTAGATGTATTCTTTTGTATAGCACATATTGCTATTCTTTTGTATTATTGTGGATCATGTTTGACTACTACTCTGATGTACACTTTCATGTGTTATATTCATATCTTTTTCCGCCTTTGTGATATGGATGTCTATGACTGATTTGTGTTATGTTTATTTCTATGTTTGTTTCCGAAGATATTATAGCCACCGCGTAGTAGCTTTGAGTTTGTATCGGTACGTCGGACTTCCTCTTATATTCTATCCGACATATCGGTGCTCGCACAATGCAATTATACGAAGGGTCGCTCCTCAACAGCCTTATTCTCCGTGCTCGTTGACAGCATTACTCCGTAGTGTTCTTGGCTAGTGTGGGCATAGAGGTGGGGTGTCACATAATTATACTTTAATAAATAAACACACATATAAAATATAGAATTCAGTTTTAAACAACTTTTGAAAATTATTTATATCTAATTCAAAATACATATACATATGTATATAATAATTCCAAGACAAATTTTTATCAGGTTTAAATCATAGAGTATTCAAATTCGAATTTTTAAATTAAAATCCATTTATATAAATAAATAAGCATACATCTTATTAGATTTAGAAAATTCGAATAATTACACAACTTTATAAAGTACTTATTTTTTTATTCCAACCCAAAATTCTATTTACAATATAATTTTTATTTTCAAATCAATTCATCATTAAATTCACAATTTAATTCTAAAATTTTATATTAATTACCAATTATTTCACAATTTAATCCAAAGATTAAATTAACTATCGAATTAATCTTAGCTGAATTTCAGGAATGTTACAAATGGCAATATTTAAATGGATTGTAAATTGGCATGAGAAATTGGTAAAGTGATGAGCCATATTTTCCTTGTTTCAAATATCAATTAACGGGATTAATCATATATAATTATAAATGTTTTCAAGGAATAAATTATTGTCTAGCCTAGTTTTGATATGAAATTACCAAAGAGAGTTATTACTTAGGGTTAAGTAATTATAAGGTGCCAATTAGTTGAACATATTTGAATGATGGATCCTATATGTTTTTGTTATTATTTGATCGGTTATTTTGCATGATTATTATTGTCATACTCACATCATCTGCATTTTGGGATATTTGAGGGAAGACTAACAAGTAGGTTGACATAAGAGTATAATTCGATTTTACTCCTGAGTGATTATAATATCATCCAGGTGATTAGGTAGATCAAAGGTGTGGGATGCCCAGGCTGATTAACATATTATAATTTGTGATATGATATTGGGAGAGTCCAATGGATTCATAGTCATCCAATGAAAATTATGGCTTGAATACTATTTTTGGAGATATCCAATAGGTTCATAGTGATCCCATCAAAACTAAGATTTGAAAGTATGGTTTTGGAAGAATCCAAAAGGTTCATAGTCATCCTATGAATACTATGATTTGAGAGATATTATTGGAGAATCCTACTAAATTTGTAGTGATCCTTATGATTGGAAAGTGTTATTGGTGAAAGCCAATAGGTTTTTGGAATCCCATGAAAGCTATAATTTAGAACAGGTAATCCTAATAATTTTGAAAGGTTATTAGTCAGCCCATGCAAACTAATAGGTTCAAAGTGACCCTAGAAAAACTATGAGTTGAGACAGATAGTCAATTTTGTGAGCATAGGTGAACTTAAGGTAGACATAACCCTAAATTGACAGATGAGTCAGATTTGCCCCATTGCATACTTGCATATAATATTGTTATTATGTTTTAACTATTATGAATGTTGGAGCACGATATATGATTGATTTGTTTTGGCTAAGTACTAGTATGGGGAAAACAGTTTCGCTCATCCAAAAGGTATCTATTTGGTTCTAAATGGTAGGTTATCATTCACACCGGATTGTTTGTCTGACTTAAATTTTAGTTTTTCCCCTTAAAATCTTAGGTACTCATTTGATTAGGTCGGGAGTAAGGGATTTCAGGTTTTCGGTAAACGAATAAGTTTCCGGAGACGTGCAAAAGGAAAGCTAGCTATATTAGGAGATCTATTTAATTCGTTGTGTAGTTTATTTTGTTTGAATGGATGTAATGACAGAAATTATAACTGTCAAGTAATAGTATACTCCGATCGGCTGAAAGGACATCTTCATATGTCTTCCTTGGAGTATTTTATAATAATTATATATTCTCTGAACGTGGGATCGAATGAGATTATGTAATGAATATGAAATCTTATTTGATAAATGAAAAGTGAAAACTTATTATTAAATTATGTTTGAAACTTTTCATATTCATATGCTTTTAACTATTAATAACATAGTTGTATTTTGTTATAGGAAATTAATACTATAGATGATTGTAGCATCTGTAGTGCTTAGTTTTAGGCCTCAAAATGGGGGATGTTACAAGTTGGTATCAGAGCGTAGGTTTATGTAAAACTTAAAAGATTAAAGGATTTTTAGGATCCAATGAATCAGAGAATAAGATTGGATATGGGATAATGCTATAGTAACATACTTGAATTTGCTAACATAAGTATGCATTCTCCCCTCTTTCTCAGACCGTTCTTCTGTATCATATTAAGGTTCGTATGTAGATTACTCAAAAATAAGGTATGAAAGCAGGAAATAGAAGAGTGAATCTATATGGAGGAAGCACTATAGCCAATGGAAATATTTGACCCAATACCAGAAGGAACAAGGGTTGGTAGGAAAATGCTAATCAAAAAGCAAATGCTAATGTAGGTGCTAGAACCCCACCTGTATATATAAGGACTATGTATTAGATTCTTTCTCAAATGATGCAAGTTGGAGCTGTTGTTAGTTTGGCTGGAGGGAATGTTGCTAATGCAGGAGGAGCTAATCTCATGGTACCAATTTGAAATAACCATGCCAAGTTGAACCATGATTATACTAGTCTTAGAGGAAAGCCTTTTCTTGGGACTAAAGATACTATTGAAGTAGAGAACTGGCTATTGCACTGTGAGAGGATTTTTGCTGACCTAGGATCAAATGATGAGCAGAAGAGGAGGTTGGCATCAACGCAGTTCGAAGGAGCAGCACTATACTGGTAGAACATGGTAACCGTTAGTGTGCTTGAAGAGGAACTGACTTAGGTTGAGTTTAAGAGAAGGTTTAAGGAGAGGTTCTTATCTGAAGTAGCTAAGTCAACCTTGCTTAGAAAGTTTATGGAATTGGAGCAAGGCGAGATGTCTGTATTAGAGTATGCCACTAAGTTTGATGAGCTATCCGGATATGGATATGCCACCTGATATTGTAATTAAGAGGAAGGAGAGGTTTATCCAGGGTTTGAGTTTGGAGATTGCTAACGCGACTATGCTACATCTTCGAGATCCGAGTAATGTAGTAGTGGAAATGGCTATAAGGAATTAGGAGATGCTTGTGATTTTTGGAAAGGAGAATTCTGTGGAGACTAAAGGTTCTCAGAATAAGAAGAGGAAGTTTTTTAAGAAGAAGGGAGCTCGAAATGGTGGAGCTGCCAAGAAAGTAAAATCTGACCTTGTTTGCTTTAAGTGTGACAATAAAGGACATTTTTCTCATGAGTTTCGAACTGGTAAGGGAAAGAAGGTTGCAGAAAAGAAAGATGTGAAGTGTTTCAAATGTAACCAAATAGGAAACTACAAGAATCAGTGTCTGGAGTCGGCTAGAGCTAATAAAGGAAAGGTATTTGCATTGGAACCATTTGCATCGAGACCGAATGCTACGGAGAAAGGAAAGTCTATGATGGAAGGTACCATATCATACCAGTTAGAGTATTGTTTGATACAAGTGCATTGCATTCTTTTATCTCTCGGTGTTTGGTAGACAAATTAGAATTAGAACCATCATACGTTGTTACTTTCTTAAGGGTTGCGATCGAATGGGAGGGTATGCAACTCTAGGGATGAGAAGTGATCTGTTAGAGATTGAGTTGTTAGGTCATACGTTTGCCTGTAATTTGTATGTATTTGACTTTGTGGTTTTTGGGATCATTTTAAGTACAGATTGGTTGAGCAGATACGAGGCTGGGATATTTTGCATGGATAGAGAGATATCATTAAGATATTCTAATAGCCATGATCGAATTATATACTCAGTTGAGAACTCGAGTTTTGATGTTTGTGCTTTGTTAGGTGCAAAGGAACTAAAAGATGAAGTAAATTTGGTTTTTGTTGTACGAGAGTTTGTAATGTGCTTGAGCCTGTTACAGGACTACCACCGAAATGAGCTATCGAGTTTTGAATAGATCTTGTACCTAGAGCCGAACCTGTAAGTAGACCGACTGTAACATCCCCTATCTATAGACCCAAAGCTAAGCACTACAAATAATCATCTATACAATTAACTTCTGGCGACTTAATACATCAATGTTAATGGTATCTATAATATCAGAAGCACTTGAATATGAAACAAATCATAGATTTCAAAACAGAATTTTCCATTACATTTCAAAATAGATGTTCCATATATTGATTACATAATCCCAAATGTCTCCCAGGCAATGGTAAAATATACTTATTACAAAATACGCCAAGAATGACATATAAAGATGATCCCATGGATGATCAGAGTCATATAGTCATAATTGACTTAATACATACACATCAGAAATAGACAATAAATAAAGAACTACAACTCCTAAATAGCTATCTGTTAGCCTCCTACTTACCTTCGGTAGCTTTATTCATCATCCTACTAAAACCTGTAAAGCCTCAACCCTCAGCCTACTCAAATCATTTTTGATCACTCGAGAGTTTATGGAGAAAACATAAACTTCGTGTCAGACATAAAGCCTAGTATGAATAATACCATACATCTCGGTTATTTGATATTAAGTAAAACTACACTGCTTAGCGGAAAGGATTTCCCTTACTAATATCCTTTTAAAACATATCTTTTGCAAACCTTTATCCTACAATAAAAAACTGGTTAAAACTGTAAAGCACCATTATGTAACATATATATCAGGTATGAATTATATGTCCGAACATTATAGTTTTGTTTGTCTTACTATTAACTTTTGGATGACTTGGGCCTACCATACAATATAACAAAATAATCTAACAGCTGTTAGACACCTCTTTTGGACGATCCGTCCTTAACTATCTGTCAAATACTTCTCTTCTGGATGGTTTGTCTCTAACTTAACATCTCCTAGGGTCGCCTAATCCTAATGGTTTTACGGGCTCACCATAACCTATTTGTATACAAATATATATTCCCTTCCGTGTGTAATCATAATTTTAGTCTTACCTGTGACAAAGCCCTACATACTAGAATTTTGGACTAAATTAGCTGGGGCCAATAGCTAATGTACAAGGCGCGACCCTATGCCGATCACATCTGGTATTCTAATATTTGGGTCATTTTCACTTAGGGATACCTTCCCATAGTTTTCCTGGAAAACCATTTCATTTGAAATTAATTTAAAACCTTTTAAACAAAATTTAAACAAGGAAACCATTTATACTCTATGCTTTACTCAAAATCACCTTACCATGCTATATATACACTTTACTCAAATCTTTGTTTGTGAAAACCTTTAAACATTTGAAAGTACCCCTTTCGATCCTATTGAAAGTACCCTTTGAAAGTCTACAGGATGGATCGTGTAGTGTATATGCAAGTATATGTGACAAAATATTTAATGCAGCTAAAATAATATTAGTCTTAGTAAATATAGAATAAGCACATCATAATTTTATACTAGTTCGGAACACCCGTCCTACGTCTAGTCCCGAAGCTCCCCTTTGGAATTTGACTACCAAAAACCTCGCTTTGCCCGGAGGAATAGGCTTGGTTACAATGGGTTGTTTTTGTCAAATGTGTGTTCTAATATAACACGGATGTTGACTAATTAGTACAATTACTTCTAATATACAAGTAAAGATTGCTAGAGCACAGAGATCAAGAATATAAAATAGAGTATAGAATTAGGAAGCATAAGTAAGTGAAGTAAGTATTTGTTCTCTTGATTCTTGATGCTATATATAGTCGTAGATAGGTATCTTGAGTAGTTACATCCATTAAGAATCCTCTTAAGGTTGCTTCTGTTGATGGCGACGAGTTATGGCGAAGAGAAATGGAGATGTCCATTCACATGTGGCAGTTGTAGTTTATTTCTGAAGTTCGAGTTTGAATTCAGACGTCAGGTATTTATTTCAAACATCTGATACTATATATTTTTGAATATAGTAGAGGATCAGATGTCTGAGTGCTATTACCAGATGTCTGGCTTGTGCACCCAGACGTCAGATATGGTGCATGTCAGTTTCTGTGCATCCTTTCTTTTACTTCCTTGTACCTATCGACTTGTAGTCTTTTGTAGTGTCCTTTGAGCCTTCTTCTTATCTTTCTAGTGATGTTATTCTAGCAAGTACCTGTATATATAAATATATATGTATATTTGATTTCCATTGTATAGTTGTTGTCATTGAAACCGTAGATTGGATTTCCTAACATTCTCCCCCTTTTTGATGATGACAACTATACAATGTACTTAGATATAATTTTATAAATCTCCTCCTAAATATGTGCTTACCATTATTTCTCCCCCTTTGGCATTATCAGAAAGCATTAATACAATAATATGTATGATATAATCAATAATCATGCCTTTAGATAGTATGTGCACATTAATCAAAAAAAATTATCCGACCGCCGTTTTATTGAAGTTAGCATTATATCGTGTGCAATTTTTATTCAATCTTAATTTAGATAGCAAGTACACACTATTAATCATGAATATTTACCAACCACCGGAAGGTTATAATATATCAATTTACTAAATTATTATGAATAAACGAAAGGTAACTAATTACGTATAAGTAACAAGCCAAAAAGAATTTTTATAACCATTAAACATGGTGATTACATGCATAGATTTTTGACTCCATTACAAAAGATGGAACCTATAAAAATATCTAAGGATTTTTGGAGGAAGCTTTGGCCTGATCATCTCCTTCATCTTCATTCATGGAAGAACTAACTTGTATTCTAGGAGATTTTGGAGTATGTTCTTGAGGTTCTTTTTCCTCTTCAAAAAGGTTAGAATATTTTGAAGGAGGAGGGGAAGGCATTGGAGTTAGCCAATCTTCCGAAGGTGGTGTAGGGCTACGGACTCGTTGGAGAACCTCTTTTAGAATAGATAATGTTGTTGAAAGTGATATTTCAACTGTGGCTAGGCGAGAAGCAAATGTTGTTTCGAAGCTATCGATACCCTTAGCCAATAATATTTGATTTCTTGGTAAGATAAGTTGATTTGGGAGAGTTAAATCTCGAATTCTTTCATTTGAATTAGTTTTAGTGCTAGTCTCCAAAATGTCGTCTTGGCCTGGATAGTCAAAAGGTGCATGAGGAGGAGTGTGTTCGTGATGTTGTTCTTCTTCTTATGATGGTTGTGGTGGCCGTTGTTGGGGTTGAGGCCTAGCTTGTCTATCTTATTGACGACGTTGCATCCATTCTTCAAATGAAAAAAATCCAAGGGATTTTCTGACAAGTGCATAAGAGAGAAGAATTTTGTAACATCCCTAAAATTTTAGCCAAGATAATTTGACAATTAATTTAATTATTGAAATTAATTTGTGAATTCATTTGTGAATTAATTAGAAAATTTCTAGAATAAATAAAAAAATTCGATTACAAATAGAATTTAGATTGAAATTTAAGGATAAGTATTTTATAAATAAAAATTGGATTTAAAAATAAATGTATTGAAAATAAAATAGAATTTGAAAGCTTTAAAAGTTAATGATAGTTTTTTTCTAAATTTTTAAATATATTATTATTTGGAAGATGTAATTTGAGGATTAATGTAATTTATTTTAAGTTGAATTCTCTTATATGTATACATATATAAATAAATGTTATTATTTGTTAATATGTAATAAAGATTTTTAAATCATCCTTTTCTTTTTAAAAAGTTGTACAAAGATAAATGATAAGAAATGTATGAATGTAAAATGTATAAAAATATATGTATATAAATATATTGAACTAAATTAAAGATTGAATGTAAAAAACAATGGAGATAAAAAATTTATTTGTGTAAATATAAATATAAAAGAAAACATAAACATTTTAAAATAAAAACATATCTTATATATGAAATTTTATTTACATGAAGGGTTAAAATAAAGTTTACAAAAATATTTGAACCATGGATTTAAACATAAAAGTGATTTTTGTGACATTTGTAGATTAAAAGGAATATGTAAATACAAGTGTAAGGAAATTAAACTAAGGGGATTACAAGTGTTAGTCAAGTTGAAAAAGTGGCAAGAGATTATTTTCTTTTGAATGAAGATTTTATAAACATGCAAAAGAAAAAAATATAGCCAAGCTGTTTTCATCTTTCTTAAAATTTTCTCAGACCTGAGAAAACAAGAGCATTTGAAATCTTCTCAAATCTGAAACAAGAAATCTAAATCATCTTCAACTCTAAATTTGAAATCCTCCTCAGTCCAAAATCTGAAACAAGAACCAAAATCCTCTTCTAATCTAATCCTGAAACCAAAGTCTTAATCCAGAAATAGATGCAAATAAATCACAGCCTGGAAGTATAAAAATCAAAGCAAAAAAAAAGCATGTAATCAAGCAAAGATCAAGCATGCAATTCAATTTAATTTAAACAGTAAGCCTGGGAACAAGAATAAAAAAAAAGTCCAAATACAAAGATTAACTTCAACAATCACCAGTTTCAGATCATATTTAAAGATTCCAGATCAAGCAACAAAATTCAGTATTATAAAATCAGGCCTCTGTTCTTCAATTCAAGGTGAGTAAACCCACTTATTTGACCCTGGATCTGTTTGATTTTTGTTTGGTTTGCATTTGGTCTGAAGTTATGGATAAATTTATGCTTGAATGGTTGTGTGATGTGCCTGTATGCATGAATGTCCTGTGCATATCTCTGGTAACAGGAAATAAGGCCCTGTTATAAAAATTTCAGGTTATATCTTAGTTCAAAATTAAATTCTAATTGCTTTGATCACTTTTAGCCAATGATGTAAAAATAAAATGTGTTCAAAATCATCAAAATTTAATTTTAAAAATATAATTTCAATATAATATGGAATGGTTTTTGACTGAATGAAGAAGTACAGTGAACTTCAAAGTTTTACCCAGATTTCGATTTGCATGAATTCCAGATTGGATTACATTACCTAAAACTATTTCAAAAATGATGATTTTTAAAACGAAAATCATAATTTTTAGTGCCGAATTGGGGACGAATTGGATGGTTGAACGGAGAATGGGTTATTGCGAAAACCTGGTGATTGGCGTGATAATGTTTGGCGAGATTTGGCCTAGAAGTGGCTGGAGTGTTGTAGATCATAGGAAAAATGGATGAGAATTTTTCTGATGAACGGAGCGGTGAGTCGAAGCCAAACTAGGGTTAGAAGGGTGGATTTGAACGATGATGTTCGCGAGGCAATGGCGATGGCCATGGGATATCGGAGGAGTTCGTGAGTGTGGAAATGGTTGCGTGATGATGTAGTGCTGCTCTGAACATGATGGCTTGAATCCTGGTGGTCCCGTTCGTCGTCGGCGAGAGGTTGATTCGTGTGGGTTGGTTCTGGTTGTTCGATCGAGTGCCTGAATTTCGAATTACTCTCGAATTTAGAAATCTGGGTTGCGATGTTAGCTGTCGAGGTCGATGTCGACTTATTAATGACGGAAGAGATGGTCGGAGGGGCAGGTCGGCGTCGTGCACGTGCACGGTGCACACTTGGGTCGCTGGAGTTGTTGAAGTTCGGGAAGGATAAAGGATGCTCGGGTTCAAGCGCATGGGAAGTGTCGAAAAACTCGAAGCATATGAAGATTGTGTGTGGCCCAAAGTTTTGCTCGGGGAAACCTAAGATTTGCTCGGGGTTTGAGAGTTTTGTGTAAAATAATTTTTAAAGTTTAAATTTTTATCAAGTTTTCTAAAAATTTAATTAAGTTTTAATGAATTTTGTAAACAAATCCTTTTATACAATTCTTGGTTATTTTTTTATCAATTATAGGTTTTAAATATAAATTGTTTTAAATTTTATTAAGTTTAAAACGGTGCTTAAATATATTTAAAAATAACCTTTAATATTTAAAGAAATAGATTTAAGATGAAGGGATTGTCTTTGATTTGATTAAAGTCTTAATTGATTACTTGATTTAAGATAATTATTTAATTTTAAGGATAATTACTTAATCAAAGATTGATTAAAGTAAATTAATTTCATAATTAAGAATAAATTGATTAATTAGAAGATTAATTAACATATAAGTAATTAGAAGTAATTAATTACTTAAAGATAATTATTTAGTTAAAAGTAATTAATTAATGGTTAAAGTTAATTAAGTAATTAGGGATAATTACTCATTATAATTAATTAAAGGATAATTAATTAAGGGTAATTAAATAATTCTTTAATAATTAAAGGTTGATTAATTCATTAATTAAGGTTAATTAATAAATAATTAAAGGATGATTAATTAACATAAACTATAATTAATTAATGTTAATCAACCAGAATTAGTGATTAATCTGGTTTCAATTAATCAGATGATCAATTATTCTTACTTATAGATGTTTGAATTATATGAACTGCTGTGAGTTTTTTGATATCTCTAATATGTGATGCTTTATGATATAAATTATTTTAATTCAAGCTGTGATGAATGTAATTTATTTGATCTGTGATGAATGTATATTATTTATCTATGAATCTGAGAATGGAAGATAAGCATTACAGGAATATACCGCTTATCGATATTGATATAATTATATCTATGATGATTGATGATGTGATAATTTGTGATGTTACACTATTGTGTGAAAACCTACAGACGACACTCATACACACACAAATATAGATTTCACGAGGAAATCGGTTAAGTCACAGATGATTTGAATTTACTGAAATGGTTTTGGAATTGAAATTTTGATTCAAAATTGATTTTGAAAATGGAATTCGGGTAATATGAAAAGCTTTTGGAAAAGAGTTTTGAAATTGAAATATAGTTTGAATATACTATATCTTGTTTAAAGATTTGAACTTATTTTGATAATATGGTTTGAAAAGTGGAAATACAAGTTATATAATATATATGAATTTTTAATTCATGTTTAAAGTGTTTTTAAAAGTATTATTTTGGAAATTGAATTTAAACCAAAGTTTTATTTTAAAGGCTATAACTTGTATATATCTTATCAGATTTTTTCCAAAAACAAACAGGATTTGTTTTCAAATACTAATGGCTTCTATATAATGAAAGAACTACTAGTTCTTGTTGAACGATTTATGTTTGAAATAAAAATTGTTTTAAAAAGGCTATCCTTGTAAAAGGTTGTTGAACTTTGTTTTCAAATGGAAGACGATCTTAAAAGATGTATCTTTTGTATAAAAGGTTTGGGGATTGAAATTGTTTGAAAGCTATGAATAAATCCTTGCGAAAGATTGTTGAACTTTGTTTAGAAATTGGAAAGTTGTACCTTTTGTACAAAAGATTGAAATGGAAATGGTTTTGAAAGTATGAATTGAACCTTTGATTTAAAGATTGAATGAACTAATCCAATTTGAAAGGGGAATAGTTGTGAAACTATGAATTAATCTTTGTGAAAGATGGGTGAACTTTGTGAAGTGAATCTTTTTGTTTAAAAATATCTAAAATGGTAATTTGTTTAAACCATTTGAAAAGAAAGGTTTTGGGTTTTAAAGTTGACTTAACTGAGATCCATATATCCATATGGTTTTAAAAATTTGTGCTCATCATTTGGTTTAGCCGGCAGATGACCTTGTGTCATATAACCCATTTCGAATAATGATACGTCGTATTGGATTGCATTTGAAGACCGGTGTTGAAGACCGGGTATTTGCGAGAACGATAGGATAACCTATCGATTGTCTCTGCACTGAGTAGCTACGGTATAGAGATTCCCTAAGTGATGGGAAGTCCGATCGGGATTGTGAATACCTGAATAGCAAGGGCTTCTTTTGAAGTGCCTCAGGTTCTGTTCGAACCTGGAACAGACTTGTATGGATGTGTGTCTGACGTTACACTTTGAGATGTAAAGCTGGTTTCTATCAAATACATTTCTATTTGGTTGCGGAGATTTATTCTCTTAGCTTAACACCCTTTTTTGAGACATACGAGCTGAGAGGTTTTGTAGTTGATGGTTACTAGTGATATATTCCCAATTTGGTAATGTGGCATACGAAGTGCTGCTGATCATTTGTTGATCAAAGCATGAATTTGTAAAAAAGCGTAGCTTTGTGGACGAGACTGCATCAGGACCTCACACCCCGATAATGGTCGAAATAGGAAAGATGCGGCAAGGTTGCAGGGGTCGCACCCCTAGGGTATGTCCATTTCTTCTGGAAAAGGGTGGTATCATGGTATGGAGCCCAGATGCTTAACTCATGTGAACACTATAAATTTATTACTATGTGATGTTGCTTTGTGGTTGAGGATCCTCGGATAAAGGTCGCAAATGACCGGGGATGGCATATCTTAGGTGTTACTCCCGGAATGGGAGTAAACCGGCGTTGTGTTGGCAGAGAGCTGGGTAAGTTCTCGGGGCGTCCCTCCAGAGGCATTCTCATGTGGCAATAGGAAGTTCTTTAGCCTGACCATTTGTTGGAAATCCAATCTTCCAATACGAGCCTTTACGATTGCAGTATTACCTGCCACCTCAGGTGGTAGCTATAGCGGGCATATTATAATGGTACTTATGCTGGCTAAGATTAATATTATACTTTCGAAATATTTTCCACTATGCACTAATAATAATATCAAAAAGGATTTTGCGTAGTAAGCATGTTTGACTATCATAAGGAGAAATCACCTCCAATTCTGCGTTTGCATGGTGCGTGTGAGGGGAGGCCTTATGGTAGTTTCATTTTCCAAAAAGCATTGCGAATTTCATTTCAATTTCTTTGTTTTTCAAACCAAATGTTTTTGTTTACTTATACCAGTCCCACGACTGACCCAGAGTTTGTTGTTCCCTTCCTAAACTCTAGGTGCCCACAATTTTCCACACGGGCAGTCTAGATGGGTTTTTCAGATAGTTAAATAGTAGATATCGATTTGGTAGCCTTCAGCTTTCTATTTGGTATTCTTTGGAGTCCTTGGAGTTCATGGCTAACCTTGCTTAGCACATCCTGATGGACATTCAAACTCGAAGTTTAAGAGCTTTAGCTTTGGAGTTTTGTTCTGGAGATGCTTATGTTGGATTTTCACTCTCACTTCTTTTGAAGACTCATCTCATATTGTGTCATGTTTCCGCTGTATTTCATGTTGTATATATATATTCTCTGATGTTGGTGATTATCATTGTATCAAATTGATATATCATATATTGTATTCATGTTGTATCAATGATATCATCTTTTGTTTATGCTGTGTTGTTTATCATCTAATGTTGTTGCAAGCTCCGACGATACGAATTTCGATGTCGTTTGTCGGGCATCGATTTTTGGTCGTCACAAATTTTGTGGAGGCATACTTGGGGGCAATCTCCTCTAAAGTCGATAAATATGATGGAATATTGTGGGCTAGTAGAAAGTGCATGATGTAGGTAAGGTAAATGATTGATGGACATGATCGAGTCCAATAATGTTTAAGTTCGTCAAATATGAATTTCGCCCAATTTACACTCGTACCACTAAATATAGCATATAGAGCTTTGTGCTCCATTTCTGTTATTTTCTCATGGCTGTCAAGTCAATGAATGATTGAGTTGATAATCATCCTAGTGAGCAGTCTTTCCTTAGGTCATAAGTATTTTGAAGCAAATCATGGCATTTCATCTTCCCAAATTTGATGGGTAATATTATTTCTTGGTTTGAGGCGCATATCCGGGATGTCATACAAATCTTCTTCGGAGTCGGAACAACCTAGAGTACGGCCTATAATTCCTGGAGTAAGTCGAATAGTGTTGCCGTAAACACTCGACCAAAGCCAACTATCATCATTATCGGTATTCCATACGGCAGTACTATCTAGATTAGCGTAGAAAAGGAATATTGCAAGCTGATCGATGTGGACATTATTCGAATTGAAGGAAATCAACTTTTGTAACCCATCATTTTCACAAATCTCATCCAAATCATACATAGGGAATTTAAGCAAATTATAGAAGGGACCTGTGTGTAGCGTTTTCTTCTAGATATCTTCATATCTTTTGATAGAATGAGGTACTCGATTCATCCACTTCTCAATCTGATCATCGAAGCATACTTGTGCGTTGGAGGATGTAGCTTGTTCTTGCTTTCTCTTAGAAACTCTAGGGTTTTTAGTTTTGGGCGCCATGAAATCGAGCAAAATTAAGGAGATAGTGATTTAGAGAATTAGGGTTTTGGATTTGAAAGACGAAACAAAATGTGAATTGGAAACTTGGGAAAAATAGTCGTTTTAAGGTCACGAATAGGTGTCGATTGAATTTCAGACATCGGGGAAGTGAATCAGACTTCTGATTTAACCCTAGCTTGAAGACAGTAAACATTGTCAGACGTCTGTATTTTATTGGCAGACGTCTGGAATAGGTAGAATTGTAAGGAAAAGAGAGTTTTGTAAGATGTCTGGATATAATGTCAAACGTCTAAAAATGGCCTGATTTTTATGTTAAGAAGGCAGAGACTTTGTTCAGACGTCTGGTCACAACTTTAGATGTCTGAAATCGATCATTTTGTATTTTGTATGAGGCAGAGACAATTTTCAGACATCTGGTTGTTTATATCAAACGTCTGATATATCCACAGGATTAAAAAATGGTATGATACAAGGGTGTTAGACATCTTATGGCATTGATCAGACGTCTAAAATCTCTAGTATGTCTAAAAATAGTCCTATTTTGGAAGGTTTTGCTTGATTTTTGAGGGATCAATTTTATTGAAACATAATATTATTATTTTTGAAAACAAATGAAAATATAATTAGATGAAAATACAATGAAAATAAACAAATTTATTTAGATAAAGATGGAGCATTGCGATCTTCATATTTGCTACCCTTCCATGGCTTGAGTGGAGACAAAATATTTTCACGTTCGTTGGTTTTTGGGGAACCAGAGAATTGCCTGGATGGACTATCCCAAGGTGTATGATAAGAGGCAGAAGGATCCACAGGATTACAAGGAATCTGAAGTGGTTCGTGTATATCCTTTTTTCATGAATTGCAAAATTTGATTGCTACTTGCTCTAGAAAACTCAGTTGTCTCGCAGTGACTTTTTGTTCGAAGTATAATTCTTGTTGTAAACCACTTGTTGCTTTTGGTAATGATGTATATCATCGATTTTCTCCTTGGTGTTAGGAGGGAAAATAGAGATCGTTTGGACAGTTTTTTGTTGGGAGTGAATCCCGCGTGGTAGGATGACCACTTATAAGTCGGCTCTTGACCTGATGTAGGAGTAGGAAGTCGATGAGGGGTATCCACGGAACTATCCGAGGTTGGTGTTGAAAAAGAGAGGTGAGAGTTGTCAGAAGACATGTTTTGGTTTGTTTTAAAAGGAACCAATATAAAATCTGTACTTTATTTGTAAAAGGAGGAGATATTTATTCATGTTTTAAAAGGTTATAAATAGTTATTTTCAGAAAATAAACATTCTAAAGAAATTGTTGGTCAGTGTTAAAAGATTTTGTTTGTGGATTAAAACTTTTTAACCAAAAAATAAAATGAATGAAATTTAGAATTAGCTGATAAGATCATTAAGAGAACATATTCCTAAATCGCATTGTAGCTTAACAAACATTTGTTCATTTAGTGGTTTTGTGAAAATATCTGCTATTTGATTCTCAGTATTTACGTATTCTAATGTAATATTTCCTTTTCCTTCGTTGTCGCGTATAAAGAGATGTCGTATATCTATGTGTTTAGTACGTGAGTGATTTACAGGGTTATTCGATAAATTATTGCACTTGTATTATCGCAATATATTGGTGATTTATCGATAACTTTTTCGAAATCCTTAAGCATTTGTTGCATGTATATCACTTGTGCACATGCTAAGGCCGCTGAAATATATTCGGCTTCGTAAGTGGATGAAGAGACATAGTTTTGTTTTTCGCTAAACCATGAAACCAATGATTGTCCGATAAAATGACACGTTCCGCTAGTACTCTTACGATCTGTTTTACATCCACCGAAATCTGCGTCGCTATATGAAACAAGTTCAAACGATGATCCCTTAGGGTAAAATAAACTATAATCTTTAGTACTAGATAAATATCGTAAGATACGTTTAACAGCTCTTTGGTGAGACTCTTTTGGTTTTGCTAGAAATAGGGCACAAATACATACGCTCATCATAATGTCGGTTCGACTAGTTGTCAAATACATTAAGGAGCCAATCATACTACGATATAATTTTTCATCAAAATCTTTTCCATTATCATCCTTTTCTAAGTGAACACTAGTACTCATTGGTGTTGGTTTGCTCGAAGTTTTATCCATTACAAAACGACGTAATAAATCGTTATAATATTTTTCTTGATGAATAAAAATACCATTTTCAAGTTGTTTTATTTGTAAACCTAGAAAGAAATTTAATTCACCCATGTGAGACGTTTCAAATTCACTTTTCATAATATTTGAAAATTGAGTACAAAGATTTTCGTTAGTTGAACCAAAAATAATATTGTCTACATAAATTTGTACAAATAAGATGTCATTATTTTCTCGTTTAATAAATAAAGTCATATCTATTTTACTTATTTGAAAACCAAATGAAATTAAATGATTCTTAAGACGTTCGTACCAGGCATTGGGGGGCTTACTTTAAACCATATAGGGCTTTGTGCAATTTAAAAACATGATCGAGATACTTTTCGTAAACAAATAATGGAGGTTGTTCAACATATAGTTTTTTAATAAAACCATTTAAAAAAGCACTTTTGACTTGAGATAATTTAAAATTGTGATGACTTGCAAAAGCAAGTAATGTACGTATGGCTTCAAGTCTTGCTACTGGAGCAAAATTTTCGTCATAGTCGATACCTTCTTCTTGATTATAACCCTGAGCGACTAAACATGCTTTATTCCTAACTATAATTCCATTTTCATCTGCTTTTTTTTAAATACCTATTTTGTTCCAATAACTGATTGATTTTCTAGTCTTGGTACTAATTCCCAAACATTACATTCAGATTGATTTAATTCTTCTTGCATGGCTATCATCCAAAAATCATCGTTTGAAGCTTCTTTATAATTCTTTTGTTCAAAATTTGACAAAAATGCAAAATGACTTATTTGGTTAAGTTGATTTCTAGTTAATCTGAAATTAAGATCCCCAAAGATATTATCCTTTGGATGATCTTTCAGAATTCTATGGGGCGACACTAGAGTATTATTTTGCGTATTTGTCTCATTATTAGATGAGTTTGTTGTATTTGTTATAGGAATAGTTTCTTCATCATCATTAGTATGATTGTTAAGGAAATTTTCATCAAATGAAACATGTAAACTTTCTTCAAATGTGTTAGTACATTTATTAAAATTTCAATATGCCTTGCTACGACCCGAATATCCAACAAAGATTCCTTCATCGGCCTTCGGGTCGAATTTTTCTAAATTATCTTTTGTATTTAATATAAAACATTTTGATCCGAAAATTTTAAAGTATGATACTTTAGGTTTTCCTCCAAAAAAACATTTCGAAGAAAGTGTGTTTAGTCATAGGTCGTATGGTTACTCAATTCAAAACATAACAAGCCGTTGCAATAGCTTCAGCCCAAAACTGTTTGGTAAACCACTACTATTTAATAGTGTTCGTGCACATTCTTGTAACGTACGATTTTTTCTTTATACTACACCATTTTGTTGTGGTGTGTCGGGAAAAGAGAAATTATGACTTATGCCCTTTTTATTACAAAAATTAGTAAAAAGATCATTTTCAAATTCTCCACCATGATCACTTCAAATATTCTTAATTTTCAAATCCATTTGAGTTTTAATTTTTTAGCAAAAATTTTAAACACACGAAAAGTGTCACTTTTATGTTTTAAAAATAAGGTCCATGTACATCTTGAAAAATCATCAACTATTATGAAAACATATTTGTTGTGATTTATAGATCGTATTTGAGTTGGACCAAATAAATCTAAATATAATAATTCTAACTGTTGTTTTGTAGAAATATTATTTTTAGATTTAAAAGAGCTTTTCTTTAGTTTACCGATTTGACAGAATCGTTTATGCCACAACCATAGATCGTCATGTTTGGCGGTTAAGCATAAGTTTGAATTTCGATTTATATCTATATTTAAGACATAAATATTTTTGTTTCTAAAACCCTCAAAGATAAGTTGTTTGTTATTGTCGAAAATATTACATCTATCTTTTTCGAAATTAATTTGAAAAACTTTATCACATAATTGACTAATGCTATGTAGGTTGTGTTTTAAATTTTCTACTAACAAAATATTTGTGATAATAGGAGAGTTAGAAATATTAGAGTTGATGACTTTTCCGATGCCAACGACGTATCCTTTTGAGTTATCTCCAAAAGTTACCGTTCCACCATCGATATATGTTATATTTTATAGCATTTTTTCATTTCCGATCATATGCTTGGAGCAGCCACTATCATGTATCCATTTTTCCTTATTTTTTATTTTGGGTACCTGCAAGATAAAAATGATTTAATTGGTACCCATATACTTTGTTAGGGTCCTAGATGTTAGGATGAGCAGGTAGCCATACTCAAGAAGGTTTAGTACCTTTATGAACATAATTTTTATTATAGACTACATTATCTAGAGAATTATTAATATGTTTTTGTCTAATCAAATTATTATCTGTCTTAGGAATCCAAATTTTTATTTTTTTGGTATTCGTATTACACTTAGGTGATCTTTTAGTCTTTTGATAGATAAGACTATACTTCTTAATATTATTCCCTTTTTGTTTAGGAATATTTTTAAATCCTATTCCATTTTTATTACCTAAAGGTTTTGAAGTTTTGATAAGATTTTCCAAATCTTGTTTTCCTTTATTAAATTTTGGAACATTATTTGTAATTTTATCTAATTTTTCTTTTAATTCAAAATTTTCAATTTTCAATGTTTCTATATCACTTTTCAAGTTGATATTTTCTTTTAACAAGTTATCCTTTTATAGTTTAACTTTTTCAAAATCAATAGATATAGTCTCATATTCAACTAAACTACTTTTATTTTTTTCTTGAGATAATTCTAGTTCCTCCTCTAAAATAATTTTTTCATCTTTTAACATTCCTATTTCAAGTTCTAATCGATTTATTTTGGTTATGTTTTCTTTATTCAATTTTTTAATTTGTCTAAATTTATCATCTAATTCCATGCTAAGCTCTAATAATTCATCATAACTAAGTTCGGGACATACCTCATCAGTTTGTGCCATAAAACATACATTAGCTTCTTCTCCATCACTATCGTTGTCGCTATCTGATGATGATGAAGAATTCGAGTCATCCCATGCTACTTTGAAAGCTTTCTTCTTTTTGAATTTTTCAAATTTGTTCTTCTTTTTATCATTGTTGAGCTTGGGACAATCTTTCTTCATATGTCCAAATTGATCCATTCATAGTAGTTGATTGACGTTTGATTTGTTGAGCTTGATTTTCCTCCTTTCTGAAATCTAGTCATTTTCCTAAACTTCTTGAATTTGTAGTTTTTGGCAATAAATACGATTTCTTCTTCGTCTAAGTCGGAGTCTTCATTTGTTGCTGGAAATGCTATGTTTTTCTTCTCCGAATTTTGTTCTTTTCTTACCTATAGATTAGCTTCATAGGACATTAAATTTCCTATCAATTCTTTAACTAAGAGTGTTGAGAGATCATTAGCTTCTTCGATAGCTAATACTTTTCTTTCCTACTCTGGAGTTAAAGAATTGGGTATTCTAGATACTAAATCAAAATTTGTGAATTTGACTCCTAGTACCATTAAATCATGTTGAATAGTCTGGAAACTAGAGTACATGTCCACTATAGATTCATTTTGTTTCATTTTAAATGATGAAAATTGATTTTGTAAAATTGAAATTTTAGTTTGCTTAACTTTGTTCCTGCCTTTGTGTGTAACTTGTAAGGTACGCCAAATATCATATGCGGTGTTACATAACATGACAAGTGAAAATTCATTCTCATCTAATGAACAAAGTAAAACATTCATAGTTTTGGCATTATTAGAAGCTGCAATTTTTTATGCATCATTGCATGTGTTCATAGTAGTGTCAAGAGCTTCATATTTATTTTGAGTGGCTAACCAAATTTCTAATCCATTAGCTTCCATAAAAATTCTCATACGTGTTGACCAATATGCATAATTAGAACCATTAAAAAGTAGGGGACATGTTGTGGATTGGCCTTCTTGAAAAATACTTTCCATATTAAAGTGATTCAAGTACGTGTTACTGTACTTGATCAAACCTTGCTCTGATACTAATTGAAAATCTATGGGGTGGATCGTGTAGTGCATATGCAAGTATATGTGACAAAATATATGACGCAGCTAAAATAATATTAATCTAGGTAAATATAGAATAAGCACATCAGAATTTTATACTGGTCTGGACCTCCCATCCTACGTCTAGTTTTGAAGCTCCCCTTTGGAATTCGACAATCAAAAACCCTCGCTTCTCCTGGAGGAATAGGCTTGGTTACAATGAGTTATTCTTGTCGAATGTGTGTTCTAATATAACACAGATGTTGACTAATTAGTACGGTTTCTTTCAATATATTTCTAAGGAATATTGTCTATGAAGAACTGAGTATATGGAAGAGTGAATACAAGTAAAGATTGCTAGAGTGCAGAGATCAAGAATATAGAATGGAGTATAGAATTAGAAAGCGTAAGTAAGTGAAGTAAGTATTTGTTCTCTTGATTCTTGATGCTATATGTAGTTGTAGATAGGTATCTTGAGTAGTTACATCCATTAATGAATCCTCTTAAGGTTGCTTATGTTAATGGTGAAGAGAAGCGGGGATGTCCATTCACATGTGGCAGTTTTAGTTTATTTCTGAAGTTCGAGTTTGAATTCAAATGTATGGCATTTGTTTTAGACGTCTGATACTATATATTTTTTGAATATAGTAGAGGATCAGACGTTTGGCTTGTGCACCCAGACATCTGATATGATGCATGTTAGTTTTTGTGCATCCTTTCTTTTACTTCCTTGTACCTATCGACTTGTAGTCTCTTGTAGTGTACTTTGAGCTCGTTCTTGTCTTTCTAGTGACGTTGTTTAAGCAAGTACATGTATATATAAATATATATGTATATTCGATTTCCATTGTATAGTTGTTGTCATCGAAACCGTAGATTGGATTTCCTAACACCCCTTTCGAAAGCATGTAAAACCCTTTCTTTCATTTAGGCCAAAAGTCCAAACTTCCTTTTGAAACCATTCATATAAACCTTTCGAAACCATTGAAATTCCGTTTCCTTCGGAACCTAAAAACTTTAGTCATCTCTCTTTAAAACTAATGAACATTGCCTTTCCAAAACCTTGGAAAAACCTTTCATTTCAACCCTTTCCCTTTCGACTCCTTCGAAACGTTTTGGGGAACTGCCCCTTCGAAACCATTTAAAATACCTTTTGAAAGCATAAAACCTTTAGAAACTCAAATCTTTCGAAAGCATTTGGGTTCAATTTAAAGCATGTGGAAAAATACCTTTCAAAACCATATAAGTCGAAACCATTGGTTTATATTTCAACATAACAAAAAGGGTCTATAAAGTCATTTAAGTCGAAAGTCTACCTTTCAAAAGCTATAACTAAGTAGGAAAGTGATGGTGTCGAAACCAACCCTTCTGAAAACATTGGAGAAAGGGTACGGTTTTTTATAAAACAAAACAACCCCCTTCAAAAGCTCTGTTTCGATAGGTAGAAAGCGGCAGTAAAGGCTTCGACATAGTCAGAAGTTATTATTTAAAAACAAAGGTGTAGCTATTTCAAAACTAACCTTTAAAACCATTGACTTAGTCGTAAGCACTAAGTCGAAAGCTATTGTTTAGAACAAAGGTGCAACCTCTTAAAACCTTTATTGAAATCAATTGACCTAGTCGGAAACCAACTAAGTTGAAAGCATCTTAGTCGAAAGCAAGCAGATGCTTTTCTCATTTAAAACAAAAAGGCGCTTCGACCCTTTCGAAACCCCTTGGTTTTGACTCTTACCTTCTGCCTTTTTCCAATTCACTGGGTATCAAGACGTTGATACTATGTGCATTGGTTTCTGGAAGGAGCCGGAGGGTCTTAGTTGAAAGCTACTTGCGCGAAACCAAAATAGGCGAAACCTGCTTTTAACATGAAATTCTGATTTAAACCTTTTAAAGTAAACTTTTTAACTAACCTGCCCTGTTTGTCAAACTCTTATTGGTTTCTAATTTTTATTTTCTAAAAATACTGCCAAAATTTTAGAATTAATTAATTTAAATCATTTGCAAAATACCCATTCTCTTTAATTAAATATATAAAACATTTAAGTCACATACCTTATGTGACGACCCAAACTCGATATCCGATAAACAACATCAAATTCGTATCGTCAGAGCTTGCAACAACATTAGATGATAAACAACACAGCAGAAATAAAAGATGATATCATAGATACAACATGAATACAATATCCGATACATCAATTTGATACAATGATACTCATCAATATCAGAGAATAAACATATACAAAATACAGCGGAACACGACACGATACAAGATGAGTCTTCACAAAATCCAACACTGCAATTCCAAACCAAGACTCCAAAATGCTAAAGCTCCAATTTCCATCAACATTGCACAAAGCTAAGCAAGGTATGTTCGTGAACTCCACAGACTCCAAAGAATACCAAACAGAAAGCTGAAGGCTACCAAATCGATAACTACTACCTGACTATCTAAAAAACCAAACTCTAGACTGCCCGTGTGGGAAATTTATGGGCACCTAGAGTTTAGAAAAGGAACAATAAACTCCAGGTCAGTCATGGGACTGGTTTGAGCAAACAAAAATGGTTTGTCTTTAAAAACAATCAAAAGATTTTAAAATGTGAAATCCGCAATGCTTTTTGGAAAATGAAACTACCATAAGGCCTCCCACCACACACACAATGCAAACGCAGAATTGGAGGAGAATTCTCTTTATGATAGTCAAAAATTCTCACTACGCGAAATCATTGGATATTATTATCATTAGTGCATAGTGGAAAACATTTCCAAAGTATAATATTAATCTTAGCCAGCGTAGGCATTTCACACTATGCCTACTATAGCTACCATCCAAACAGTGGGGCGCCACCATAAGTAGATGGTAGGTAAATCAACTAAAACCGTACAAAGTTCGTATTGAAAATTGGATTTTCCAACAAATGGTCAGGCTAAGGAACTTCCTACTGCCACATGGGAATGCCTCTCGAGGGACGCCCAAAGAACCTACCCGGCTCTCTGCCAAACAAGGCCGGCTACCCCCTTCCCGGGGAACCTCAGATATGCCACCCCCGGTCTTTTGGGACCTTTATACGAGGATCCTCTACACCAACAACATCACACAGTAATAAATTTAGTGTGTCCACATGAGTAAGTATCTAGGCTCCATACCATGATACTACCCTTTCTAGAAGGAATGGTCATACCCTAGGGGATCTACCCCTAAAACCTTGCCGCATCTTTCCTGTTTCGACCATTACCGGTCTGTGAGGCTCGATGAGGTCTCGTCCACAAAGCTACGCTTTTTTCACAAAGCCATGCTTTGATCACAAATGATCATCAACACACAGCAGCACTCAGCAATGCCATATTATCAAATTGGAAATATATTACTGATAACCTTCAACTACATAACCTCTGAGCTCGTATGTCTTAGAGAAGGTTGTTATACTAAGAGAATAAATTCTCCGCCACCAACAGATATGTATTTGAAAGAAATCTGCTTTATATCTCAAAGTGTAATGTCAGATATGCAACCATACAAGTCTGTTTCGGGTTCGAACAGAACCGAAGGCACTTCCGAAGAAGCCCTTGCAATCCGGGTATCCACAATCCCGTACGAATTTCCCATCACTTAGGGAGGTCTCTTTACCGGAGCCACTCAGTGCAAAGACAATCGATAGGTTATCCTATCCTTCTCGCAAATACCCGGTCTTCACCACCGGTCTTCAAATGTTATCCATGTACATCGTATCATTATTCGGAATGGGTTATGTGACACAAAGGTCCTCCCCTGGCTAAACCGAATAATGAGCGCAATATTTAAAACATATGGATATGAGATTTCAATTAATTCATAACTTTAGAATTCAAAACTTTCTTTCAAATGGTTTAAACCAATTACCATTTCAAATCTTTTAAACAAAAAGATTTATTTCACAAAGTTCACTCAGTTTCACAAAGATCCATTTACGGATTTCAAAGCAATTTTCATTTCAATTCGATTAACCCATTTAAATCTTAAATCAAAATTTATCTCATAGCTTTCAAAACTGTTTTCAAAGATTCATTCATAACTTGGAAAACCATTTCAATCCATTTAATACAAATTGGAAATTCATCACTTATGTTAAAGCTTTTATCATTTGAAAACAATAGCTTTATTTCAGAAAAACCGATTCCATTTATACAAGTTACAATCTTTGGGTTAATTCAAATTCCCAAAACAACGCCTTAAAAATGGTTTAAAACCCATATAAGCTTGTATACCGTTTTTAAATCATAAATACCAAAAATAGAATTCAATTTCAAATATTAAATTCCAACTTAAATCGAATTGTCCAAATTTCAAATCTTTATTAAGTCATTCAAAATAACTTTCCATTAAAAAAACCTTTTCAAAAGCTTTTCCCATAGATTTTGAAAACCACTTGGATTTAAAAATTCAAATTCAAAACTATTTTAAAAATCTGTGACTTAACCGATTTCCACGTGCAATCCACATTCGTGTGTGTATAGTGTAGTCCAGGGATTTTACACAGTAGTGCAACATCACAAAGAATCACATTATCATAGATTCGAGCATATCAATATTGATAAGCGATATATTCCTATAATGCTTATCTTTCATACACAGATGCACAGATAAATAATATACATTCATCACAGATAAAACAAATTACATTCATCACAACTTGAATTAAAACAGTTCAAATCACAAAGCATTACACAGTTGAGATCAAACAATTCACAACGTCCAATAGAATACAGACATCCATAAGAAAAAAATCAATTTAGATATCTGATTAATTTAAACCAGATCATTTGCTTATGGATGATTCCTAGTCAAGGTTGACTAATAATTAATTAATTACAACATTTAATTAATTATCCTTTAATTAATCATTGATTAACCTTTTATTCATAATTATTCCTTTATTAATTATTCTTAATAAATTACGATGATTAATTAATTACTCCTCAATTAATGATTATCTCTCAATCACTTTAATTAATTAACCTTAAATTAATTACCATATTTAACCACACTAATTAATTTTCTTTAAATTACAATTAATTAACTCTTAACATTTGATTAATCGAACTTTAATAATTAATTATCCATTTTTAATTACTTTCACTGAGTAATTATTATTACTTAATCATTCATTAATTGCTTGATTAACTAACTTGAATAATAAATTTATTTCTATATTAATTACTGTCATTAAGTAATTTCCTTTAAGTAATAAATTTTCTTTTAACAAATAAGTTTTATTAACCATTAAAACATCAAATATTTAACCTTTAATATTAAGTAAAAATGACTTTTCAAAATAAAGGTTTTATTTATTTCAAACTTTTTTTAAAACTTGGTAAATTTAAAACAGTTTATTTAGAAATCCTTTGTTAACTTATTTTAAAACTTAGATAGCCTTGAATATTAAAAATTGATTAACCAAATTCAAATAAAAAAACTTGATTTTTCTTTATGTTTGAAACTGTCTTTCTGAAACATATCTATAAACCCGAGCAAACAACACATTCTACCCGAGCTTAACCCTAGGCAAAACTACGATCTCATCTGCTTCGAGCCAAATCTGGTTTTCACGTGCTTGAACTCGAGCTCCCGCCTTTCTTCCCCAAACTCCACATACCCATATAAATACGCGATGCACATATACGTGCACAACCATGTCGATCATCGCTGATCGACTTCGAGACCACTGGAGCTCCATCGTTGCTCACCTGAACCCATTCAAACAATCAAAAATCCAAAATTCCCACTTAATCGAAATCGAGCCATTTTTCGATTTCCAGGAATCGAACCCGATCCCTGTAACCATCTCGCATACCTTCCTCTGACCACCAGAGCGTCGCCACCTCCGGCCACGTCTTCGACGGCCCCCACACTAGCCTCCCTCTAAGTGTCGTTACACTCGATCAACTATGGAAGCCTCGGCGATCGAAAGTTTAAACCCAAGTAAAACTAGGGTTACCACCAAAAACTGATCGCCGTCGTCATCACAAGGCTTTGATCAACCTCCAAGCATTTTTCCTAGACTTCTCGATCACCTCTACATCTCCAGAAACGTTCATGACTACTCCAGATATTCCTGTCACCAGAATTCGCTCAAAAAAACATTTCCAAACATTTCCCAACCACCCATTCAGTACCTCATTAAAATTTGGGATTTTGATTTTAAAAATCCTATCTCTCGAAGATGATTCAAGATATGAACTCGAATCAATAAATTTCAACACTTGATTTATTTTATATGTATGCATTTAAATATATTTTTACTGTAAAACTTTGATTTCTAGACATTTTATATATAAACATGTTGAACTTACTTTTAAATCCAAGGTCTAGTTTAAACAAACTAAATTTATTTTGAACTACGGCCTAAAGAGAGATCAAAGAAGAGAAAACAATGGGATTTAAACTAAATTTTAACTCTGTAATATGAAACAGAGAGGAACACAAATTCAACTCAAGCAGGCACACATGAATACCATCCATCTATATATAGAGGCACTACTTATATAAACATCTACCTGTAGAGCATCGTCACAGCAATTTGTCAAGCAACAGATAATCATCCACTTAAATATGTTTACTCACCTGTTTTTTTTCTTCTTCTTCTTCCCAGAAAACAGAGCCTGCTCTTATATTTGAAACAGCCTGAGAAATTAATTCCTTGATCTCTGGTTTTGTTGATTTATTTTGATGTTTGTTTAAGTTTTTTTTCTTTTTTTTCAATTTTTTTTGAATGAATCGACTGGAATAAATGTATTGATATATAGGAATGAAGACTACAGGATATCCTATTGTTTGGTACAACATGGAGTCAGAGATGCTTTTTTTTTCTTCATTGCTTAATGGCTGATATGATAACATTGTGGTGGCTGAAGATAATGTTTTGGGGGCTGAAGATATTGCATTAATTATCATGTGTCCTTATTTTCTTTTGCAAGTACACATATTCATCTTTATATGGTTTTTACATAGATGTTTATATTTTTTTTTTCTGTTTTGCTATTTCGGCTGAAATGATCTTCATTTGTGCTTGAGTAGAAAGCATTTAATGCTTGTGTTCCCATTTGATTTGTACATGCAGTTTTTTCTTCTTGTTTATTTTATTTGCTTTGTACAAATATATGTTTATTTATCTACATGCTAGTAACTTCCTTTGGAAGCTAATACATGTATATATTTTGCTTGAACATGAACACATACTTTTGTTTGGTCTTACATTTTATCTTTATAATATTACTTATAATATAAATAAATCTCCATTTTAATTTGTTATTAGATTTTACTTTAATATTTTATAGTTTATATAATTTATCATATATATTTTTCTTTAACTTTATCATTTTTTTCATTTTTTTTCTATTTTTAACCTAACCATTAATTCTAAGTTTAAAAATTATTTTTATTCTCATACTTGTGTTCAATATTTATATTGTTATAATTTATTTTCAACCATTTATTCAAGATTTAAATTCAAATCCAATATATATATACAAGATTTAAATAAAAAAATGATTTAACACAACTTATTTATTCAGGGAAACTCGCATTAATTTATCAATGAATTCCACAATTTTTATTCAAAAATTAAATTAATTATCAGTTAAAATTTATATAAAATCCGGGATCGTTACAGGCTCCCCTCCTTAAGAAATTTCGACCCCGAAATTTGCCAAGGAGACACAAAGATAGATGAAGAATGTTTCATCAAATCAAACTGAATATCTATTCTGTATTTGGCTCACCAAATCAGAATATCAACAATAGACATAAGAACAAACTCATTCAATTACGAAATAATTGGGTTATCTGCTCTACGAAACATATAGCATTATTGGTTAGTTCGAAGAGATAACTAATCATTCGTAGATTTTATCAAAACCCAATGAAATAGACAACAATGGATTTGATTACAATCTCAGATTCAAGATTTAACTCATTTACGATTTGCTGAGAAATAAAACTATTTGTAGTTCTTGTGTCGAACAAAATTCGAACAATTTAATTGTAAATGAGAAAGTTACCTTTTAAAATTTCTTTTCCTCAATTAGCTTTTGAGGTTGAAGAATCGTTTCTGATTTCATATACTTTCGCTACTAGAGCTTGCTTCTTTGTTGGACCTATGATCCTATGTCTTGGCTTGCGGCAGTGATAGCATCAACTAGATTCCTGATCTAGCCTCATAAATGGCTCTCTCATTCCCGGCTTCCAAGGATTCCTACATTTATCCGAGTAAGGCCTTTCTCTAAGCAATTGAGATAAGTAACTTCTTTCACCTTTCTCTTCCGTATATTCTTCTTTCCCTTATCTTTCCTCGGTTTCTTTCCACCGAACTTCCTTTTCCTCCAGTTCAGATTACTTGTATCTCCATTTTCCTCCGTATCTTCTTGCTTTTCCATAGTATCGTATCTATAACCCATATCAATTAATTCATAAAAAGACTCTTTAACGTGAGTAGTCATTCTTTCCTGAAACTCCTTGTTCATTCCCCGAATAAACTTTTCATTCTTCTTTAATGGTGTATTCACCAATTCTAGACCAAATCGAGATAACTCGTTAAATTTGTTCAAATACTCCTTAAATGACAAACTTTCTTGCTTCAAATCTATGAACTCATGGTACATTCTAGAGATACCAACAGACGGCATATATCGCTGCTCGAACACTTCCTTGATGACTCCAAGTAAATTCATCTACCGGCTTATTCAATGTAACTATTTCCCACCAAGCTAAAGCCTCTTCCTGGAGTTGCCAGGAAGCTATCAATCTCATCTGATCATCTTCCAATTTTAATCTTCTAAAAATTCTTTCACACGATCAAATCCAGGCTTGTGCTTTGATAATAGACTCTTTGCCAGTAAATGGTTTTCCACCAAATCTAGAGAAACTTCGATATAGATCAACCAGATTCGGTTGAGATTGAATGGGAATATCTATCGTTGCAGGGCTTTGACCAGCTAAAGTGGTACTTCCCTGTCCCCAATCTCGTCCTCTTCTTCTACTCATTCTTACTATTTGGAAATAGTAAGACAACTGATTCAGGCATTTGGACTAAATATCTTAGAGAATAGCAACAGATAAAGAGAATAGACCGAATAATTTGGGTTTCAGTTCTACTGGTTGTACTCATTCTAGGGTATACTTCACCCTATCTCTAATGAGCCATCTAATGTGTTACACTCCGCAGCTAAAGTTTAACCTTAGCTTTGATACAACTTGTGACGACCCAAACTCGATGTCCGATAAACAACATCAAATTCATATCGCCAGAGCTTGTAACAACATTAGATGATAAACAACACAGCAGAAATAAAAGATGATATCATAGATACAACATGAATACAATATCCGATACATCAATTTGATTCAATGATACTCATCAATATCAGAGAATAAACATATACAAAATACAGCGGAACATGATACAATACAAGATGAGTCTTCACAAAATCCAACACCGCAATTCCAAACCAAGACTCCAAAATGCTAAAGCTCCAATTTCCATCAACGATTGCACAAATCTAAGCAAGGTCGGTCCGTGAACTCCACAGACTCCGAAGAATACCAAACAGAAAGCTGAAGGCTACCAAATCGATATCTACTACCTGAGTATCTGAAAAACCAAACTCTAGACTTCCCGTGTGGGAAATTAATGGGCACCCAGAGTTTAGGAAAGGAACAATAAACTCCAGGTCAGTCATGAGACTGGTATGAGCAAACAAAAATGGTTTATCTTTAAAAACAATCAAAAGATTTTAAAATGTGAAATCCGCAATGCTTTTTGGAAAATGAAACTACCATAAGGCCTCCCACCACACACACAATGCAAACACAGAATTGGAGGAGATTTCTCCTTATGATAGTTAAAAATGCTCACTACGCGAAATCATTGGATATTATTATCATTAGTGCATAGTGGAAAACATTTCCAAAGTATAATATTAATCTTAGCCAACATAGGCATTTCACACTATGCCTACTATAGCTATCATCCAAACAGTGGGGTGCCACCTTAAGTAGATGGTAGGTAATACAACTAAAACCGTACAAAGTTCGTATTGAAAATTGGATTTTCCAACAAATGGTCAGGCTAAGGAACTTCCTACTGCCACATGGGAATGCCTCTGGAGGGACGCCCCGAGAACCTACCCGGCTCTCTGCCAAACAAGGCCGGCTACCCCCTTCTCGGAGAATAAAACCTCAGATATGCCACCCCCGGTCCTTTGGGACCTTTATACGAGGATCCTCTACACCAACAGCATCACATAGTAATAAATATAGTGTGTCCACATGAGTAAGTATATGGGCTCCATACCATGATACTACCCTTTCTAGAAGGAATGGTCATACCCTAGGGGAGCTACCCCTGAAACCTTGCCTCATCTTTCCTGTTTCGACCATTACCGGTCTGTGAGGCTCGATGAGGTCTCATCCACAAAGCTACGCTTTTTTCACAAAGCCATGCTTTGATCATAAATGATCAACAAATGATCATCAACACACAGCAGTACTCAGCAATGCCATATTACCAAATTGGGAATATATCACTGATAACCTTCAAATACATAACCTCTGAGCTCGTACGTCTCAGAGAAGGGTGTTAAGCTAAGAGAATAAATTCTCCGCCACCAACAGATATGTATTTGAAAGAAATCTACTTTATATCTCAAAGTGTAATGTCAGGCATGCAACCATACAGGTCTGTTCCAGGTTCGAACAGAACCGAAGGCACTTCCGAAGAAGCCCTTGCAATCCGGGTATCCACAATCCCGATCGAATTTCCCCTCACTTAGGGAAGTCTCTATACCGGAGCCACTCAGTGTAGAGACAATCGATAGGTTATCCTATCCTTCTCGCAAATACCCGATCTTCACCACCGGTCTTCAAATGCTATCTATATACATCGTATCATTATTCGAAATGGGTTATGCGACACAAAGGTCCTCCCCCGGCTAAACCGAATAATGAGCGCAATATTTAAAACATATGGATATGAGATTTTAATTAAGTCACAACTTTAGAATTCAAAACTTTCTTTCAAATGGTTTAAACCAATTACCATTTCAAATATTTTAAACAAAAAAATTTATTTCACAAAGGTCACTCAGTTTCACAAAGATCCATTTACGGATTTCAAAGAAATTTTCATTTCAATTCGATTAACCCATTTAAATCTTAAAATCAAGATTTATCTCATAGCTTTCAAAACTGTTTCCAAAGATTCATTCATAACTTGGAAAACCATTTCAATCCCTTTAATACAAATTGGAAATTCATCACTTATGTGAAAGCTTTTATCATTTGAAAACAATAGCTTTATTTCAGAAAAACCCGATTCCATTTATACAAGTTACAATCTTTGGGTTAATTCAAATTCCCAAAACAACGCTTTAAAAATGGTTTAAAACCCATATAAGCTTGTATACCATTTTTAAATCATAAATACCAAAAATAGAATTCAATTTCAAATATTGAATTCCAACTTAAATCGAATTGTTCAAATTTCAAATCTTTACTAAGTCATTCAAAATAACTTTCCATTAAAAAAAACCTTTTCAAAAGCTTTTCACTTTAAACCCCATATATTTTTAAAACCACTTGGATTTAAAAATTCAAATTCAAAACTATTATAAAAATCTATGACTTAACCTATTTCCACGTGCAATCCACATTTGTGTGTGTATAGTGTAGTCCAGGGATTTTACACAGTAGTGCAACATCACAAAGAATCACATTATCATAGATTCAAGCATATCAATATTGATAAGCGGTATATTCCTATAACGCTTATCTTTCATACACAGATGCACAGATAAATAATATACATTCGTTACAGATAAAACAAATTATATTCATCACAACTTGAATTAAAACAGTTCAAATCACAAAGCGTTACACAGTAGAGATCAAACAATTCACAACGTCCAATAGAATACAGACATCCATAAGAAAAAATAAATTTAGATATCTGATTAATTTAAACCAGATCATTTGCTTATGGATGATTCCTAGTCAAGGTTGAGTAATAATTAATTAATTACAACATTTAATTAATTATCCTGTAATTAATCATTGATTAACCTTTTATTCATAATTAATCCTTTATTAATTATTCTTAATAAATTACGATGATTAATTAATTACTCCTCAATTAATGATAATCCCTCAGTCACTTTAATTAATTAACCTTAAATTAATTACCTTAATTAATTAACCACATTAATTAATTATTCTTTAAATTACAATTAATTAACTCTTAACATTTGATTAATCGAACTTTAATCATTAATTATCCATTTTTAATTACTTTCACTGAGTAATTATTATTACTTAATCATTCATTAATTGCTTGATTAACTAACTTGAATAATAAATTTATTTCTATATTAATTACTATCATTAAGTAATTTCCTTTAAGTAATAAATTTTCTTTTAACAAATAAGTTTTATTAACCATTAAAACATCAACTATCTAACCTTAATATTAAGTAAAAATGACTTTTCAAAATAAAGGTTTTATTTATTTCAAACTTTTTTTAAAACTTGGTAAATTTAAAACAGTTTATTTAGAAATCCTTTGTTAACTTATTTAAAGCTTAGATAGCCTTGAATATTAAAAATTGATTTAACCAAATTCAAATAAAAAAAACTTGATTTTTCTTTATGTTTGAAACTGTCTTTCTGAAACACATCTATAAACCCGAGCAAACAACACGTTCTACCCAAGTTTAACCCTGGGCAAAACTACAATCTCATCTGCTTCGAGCCAAATCTGGGTTTTCACGTGCTTGAACTCGAGCTCCCGCCTTTCTTCCCCAAACTCCACATACCCAGATAAATACATGATGCACATATATGTGCACAACCACGTCGATCATCGCTGATCGACTTCGAGACCACCGGAGCACCATCGTTGATCACCTGAACCCATTCAAACAATCAAAAGCCCAAAATTCCCACTTAATCGAAATCGAGCCATTTTTCCGATTTCCAGGAATCGAACCCGATCCCTGTAACCATCTCGCATACCTTCCTCCGACCACCAGAGCGTCGCCACCTCCGGCCATGTCTTCGACAGCTCCCACACTAGCCTCCCCCTGAGGGTCGTTAAACTCGATCAACTATGGAAGCCTCAGTGATCGAATGTTTAAACCCAAGTAAAACTAGGGTTACCACCAAAAACTGATCGCCGCCGTCACCACAAGGCTTTGATCAACCTTTAAGCATTTTTCCTAGACTTCTCGATCACCCCTGCATCTCCAGAAACGTTCATGACTACTCTAGATATTCCTGTCACCAGAATTCGCTCAAAAAAGCATTTCGAGACATTTCCCAACCTCCCATTCAATACTTCATTAAAATTTGGGATTTGATTTTAAAAATCCTATCTCTCGAGGATGATTCAAGATATGAACTCGAATCAATAAATTTCAACACTTGATTTATTTTATACGTATACATTTATATATATTTTTACTGTAAAACTTTGATTTCCAGACATTTTATATATAAACATGTTGAACTTAATTTTAAATCCAAGGTCTAGTTTAAACAAACTAAATTTGTTTTGAACTACGGTCTAAAGAGAGATCAGAGAAGAGAAAACAATGGGATTTAAAATAAATTTTAACTCTGTAATATGAAACAGAGAGGAACACAAATTCAACTCAGGCAGGCACACATGAATACCATCCATCTATATACAGAGGCACTACTTATATATGTTATCCGCAATCACGTAAAAGTGTCGCGAAACCGATAGTAACCAAAGAAATGTTACTAAACCAGTTTACAATTAGTCACGTCAGAAAGTGCCACTAAATTTCACACGGGGAACGAAAATAGCAACAGCAAAAGGCGTGGCTAATTCTGGTACAGAATGCTTACGGTGCAGAACCGTTACAAAAATTGTTGTAATAGTATTATACCTATTAAGATGTCCGAGTCCAGAGAGTATCTGTTTCCTTGAAACAATATTGCCTCCGTAGTAGGTTTACGGTTGTTAGCAATTTGCTTCCCAGGATGAAACGGACCAGCCCCGCGATTGCAGACGGAGCGCCGACGAACTGAAGAGATTATAGCACTAGAACAGAGGGCTTAGAGGAAGAAGGAACAGAATTTGAGAGAGAAAACTTAATTTTTTCTCATATTCTGGCCGCCTATTTATAGGCTGGAGGAGGTGCCTATTCGGAGCGGTCGTGACTGCTGGAAAGGTTGCGACCCTTAAACCAACAGCAGTGACCGTTGTATGTGTGCGCCTGGAAGGAAATGGCCGCATCTGGTGACCGTTCAAACGAATGGACACGTCCGCTCGAAAAATAGACGTTTTGGCGCATGCAGGCCCAAACGGTAGTCGGCGGCCCATTTAATCACTAGACCCCAAGAGCCCCAAGGCCCAAGGCCCTATCTTTGACATATTTAATATTAATATGAAAGCATACATGCCATGCCACATTGCCTCATTCCTTCCATTCCTTGTCCTTATTCCTCTTTTGTTTTGATTTAGTATAGTGGGTTGTGATATATATGGTGATATTGAAACAATTATCCCATGATGTGGGACTTTGTTTCAATTCACACTATAGTTCTTCCACCTCCTATTTCATTCATTTCTAACAATCCCCCACATGAATGAATAGTTGTTCTTAGTTTCACGAACCATTTATCGTATCGGTTAAAGTAGCACAGAGGCCTTGAACTTTCCTAGTGTTTATCCATTTGAATTACAGGTGAATCAGTAGACATAGACTGTCCTTGAACTGTAAACCTTTTGTGTAATTCTACAATAGATAACACACGACAAATGTTTCTTATAATCCTTCGTTCTCTGTATGTGTTCATTTTTGCCTTGAACACCTGCCTGGTATCATAAGTGCTTAGAGAATTTGGCCTCGTAATTCTCTTTGAAGCGGCGCCTTCGCACTTACTTAGGTGATTCTGTAAAGGGTATTCACAATTCCTCAAGTACAGACATCATTAAAAGTATCAATACTTATCCTATTTTCCAACAAATAATGCACTGACTTATCATAGGAATGGTTTGAGTGTAACAGTGCTTTCAAGTTTCTCTTAAACTTAGTTGTCCCCTTTGAACCTAGATCTTGGGATCTCCAGTCAACTAGGTAGGGTTTCCATTTTAGAAAAACTTTTATTCTATGGGCCTTAACCCCATTCCCATCGATAAGGTTTGAACTTTCTCTCTTGGCAAGCCTTTTGTTAGTGGATCTGCTATGTTATCTTTAGACCTTATGTAGTCTATAGTGATAACTCCATTAGAGAGAAGTTGTCTTATTGTCTTATGTCTACGACGAATATGCCTAGATTTACCATTGTATAATGTACTATTAGCTCTTCCAATAGCTGATTGACTATCACAATGTATACATATTGGAGGCACAGGTTTGCTCCAATTTGGAATATCTTCTAAGAAACTTCGAAGCCAGTCTGCTTCTTCTGCAGTCTTATCTAGTGCAATAAACTCTGATTCCATCGTAGATCTAGCTATACAAGTCTGTTTGGATGATTTCCATGATATTGCTCCATTTCCTAATGTGAACACATATCCGCTTGTAGACTTTGTATCATGTGATCCAGTTATCCAATTGGCATCACTGTATCCTTCCACTATTGAAGGATAGTTTATATACTGTAGACCATAGTTCTGCGTATACTTTAGGTATCCTAGAACTCTAATTATCGCTTTCCAATGATGTTTACCAGGATTGCTGGTAAATCTACTTAGCTTACTTACAGCGTATGCGATATCTGGCCTAGTGCAGTTCATAACATACATGATACTTCCTAGTATACGAGAGTATTCAAGCTGGTAGATACTATCACCAGTGTTCTTTACCCAATTCTGGGTCATATCTACTGGTGTTTTTGCAATAGTAATATTATATTGCTTGAATTTTTCAAGTATCTTGGCGATGTAATGTGATTGGGATAATGCATATCCTTGTGGTGTTCTCAAAATTTTGACACCCAATATCACATCAGCCAGTCCTAGGTCTTTCATATCGAATCTAGAGGATAACATATTCTTTGTAGATGTTATTATGGCCTTGTTATTACCTAGGATCAACAAGTCATCAACATAAAGACAAACAATGACATACCCAATATGTGCTTGTTTTATATAGACACATTTATCTGATTCATTTATTGTGAATCCGTTTGATAACATAGTTTCATCAAACTTCTTATGCCATTGTTTTGGAGCTTGTTTAAGGCCATAAAGCGATTTTACTAATTTGCACACTTTATTCTCATTTCCAAAGCTCATAAACCCTTCGGGTTGCTTCATATATATTTCTTCCTCTAGTTCACCATTCAAAAATGCAGTTTTAACATCCATTTGATGTATTTCTAAATCAAGTATGGACGCAATTGCAATAAGCATCCTTATCGATGTTATCCTTGTTACTGGTGAGTATGTATCAAAGTAGTCCAGATCTTCCTTTTGTCTAAATCCTTGGACTACAAGACGAGCTTTGTACTTGTCTATTGAACCATCAGGTTTCAATTTCTTTTTGAATATCCATTTATTACCTAAGGTTTTGCATCCTTGAGGTAAATCAACTAACTCCCATGTGTGGTTAGCCATGATGGATTCTATCTCACTGTTAATGGCCTCTTTCCAGTAAGGGGCATCGCTGGAGGACATAGCTTGTTTGTAGGTTAATGGATCATCTTCTAACATAAATGTGTAGAAATCTGGTCCAAAAGTTCTTGAGGTCCTTGACCTTTTGCTTCTTCTAGGTTCCTCCACTTGTTGATCAGCACTATTTTGCCGAAGGTTATTTTGCTCATCATTTTCAAGAGAATCGGTAAATTCATCTTCCCTTGGTCTCTTTTGAGCATAATTGTCAGTACCCTGCTTCAAAGGGAATATATGTTCGAAAAATCTAGCATTTCTCGACTCTATGATGGTATTTTCATGAATATCATCAATTTCTGATTTGTGTACTAAAAATCGATAAGCAGCACTGTTTTGTGCATATCCACTGAATACACAATCAATTGTTTTTGGTCCAATTTTGACCTTCTTTGGTTTAGGTATTTCTACTTTGGCAAGACACCCCCACACTTTTAAGTATTTGTAGGATGCCGGTCTATTTTTCCAAAGTTCATGAGGAGACTTTGATGTTTTCTTTCTTGGTATTTTATTTAAAATATGATTTGCCGAAAGAATAGCTTCTCCCCAAAAATTATTTGGTAAGCAGAACTTATTAGTAAAGCATTCATCATTTCTTTAAGAGTTCTATTTTTCCATTCGGCTATACCGTTGGATTGAGGTGAATATGGTGCTGTAGTTTGGTGTATAATACCATGCTCAGCGCAGAATTCCTCAAATGGAAATTCATATTCTCCTCCTCTATCACTTCTTAAAGCTTTAATTTCCTATTGAGTTGATTCTCAACTTTGGCTTTATACTGTTTAAACATGTCGAATGCTTCATCCTTGCTTCTAAGGAGATATACATAACAGTATCTAGTACAATCATCAATGAATGTAATGAAATACCTTTTTCCACCTCTAGTTTGACACATTTTCTAGTCGCATACATCAGTGTGTATAAGGTTTAGAGGTTCAGTTTCTCGTTCAACATGATGAAACGAGGTTCTTGTCAATTTTGCTTCTGCACGAATTTGACATTTATAATTGGAGTCTATATCACATTTTGGTATAAATTCTAGATTAATCATTTTTCGCAGTGTATCAAAATTCACATGCCCTAATCTAGAATGCCATATATTAGAGGAGTCAACAATATAAGCAGAAGATTCACTTTTATTCATATCATTGTTTGGTACAATAGTGGTTACATTTTCTTTGAATAAACCATCACACACATATCCTCTTCCTACATACACTCCATTCTTTGATAATACAAACTTATCAGCCACAAAGGTTAATTTAAAACCATGCTTGCTAAGTAAGGACCCTGAAATCAGGTTCTTTCGAATGTCTGGAACATGGAGAACGTCACTTAAGGTAAGTTCCTTTCCAGAAGTTAGTTTCAGCACAACTTTTCCTTTGCCTTCTACCTTTGATGCAGATGAATTGCCCATGAAAAGTTGTTCATCATCAGTTGTAGTTTTATAGGTCGTAAACATCCACTTATTAACACATATGTGTCGAGTGGCTCCTGTGTCTACGAACCATTCCTTTGAGTTACCGACAAGGTTGCATTCTGATATTACTGCACATAAATCCATATCAGAAATGCCATCTGCAACTTCAGCCATATTTGCTTCTGATTTCTTCTTTTTGGGAGCGCGACATTCGGCTGCTTTGTGCCCCTTCTTTCCACAGTTATGACAAGAACCCTGAAATTTCTTCTTCGACTTCTTAGGCGCATTTTCACGTTTTCTCTTGTTAGGGTTTTCTGACTCAACAACATTTGCTTTGGCAGCCATATTCGGAGAAATCTTTTTCTCGGAATTCCTATTATCTTCCTCAATCCGCAAACGAACTATGAGTTCTTCCATTGTCATTTCCTTACGCTTATGCTTAAGATAGTTTTTGAAGTCCTTCCAAGATGGAGGAAGTTTCTCAATGGTTGCGGCGACTTGAAAAGATTCACTCAGAGTCATCCCTTCATCATGTAGTTGACGGATGATCACTTGTAATTCTTGAGTCTGGTTGATCACTGTCTTTGAATCTACCATTTTGAAGTCGAGAAATTTGCCAGCGATGAATTTCTTCATGCCTGCATCTTCAGTTTTGTACTTTCTGTCCAAGACTGTCCAGAGTTCCTTGGATGCTGCAACAGTATAATAAACATTATAGAGGCTATTATCCAGACCATTCAGAATATAGTTTTTACATATAAAATCTGAATTTTTCCAGACAGTTGCAGCCTCTACTTTGACTGCATCGGGTTCGAGTTCGCCAACTTCAGGAGCATCTTCGGTTAGATATTTGGCGAGCCCTAATGTCGTCAGATAGAACAACATCTTCTGTTGCCAACGCTTGAAATCTGTCCCATTGAATTTTTCTGGCCTTTCTCCATGAGACATTGCCATACTTGAAACCAGAGCCGGAGGCTGAGCGGTTGTCACCGTCTGTGTTGGTGCAGCGTTATTGTTGCTATTTTGAGACATCGTCGTCTACAACAATACAATATTGTTTCAAGATTGTTATCCGCAATCACGTAAAAGTGTCGCGAAACCGATAGTAACCAAAGAAATGTTACTAAACCAGTTTACAATTAGTCACGTCAGAAAGTGCCACTAAATTTCGCACGGGGAACGAAAATAGCAACAGCAAAAGGCGTGGCTAATTCTGGTACAGAATGCTTACGGTGCAGAACCGTTACAAAAATTGTTGTAATAGTATTATACCTATTAAGATGTCCGAGTCCAGAGAGTATCTGTTTCCTTGAAACAATATTGCCTCCGTAGTAGGTTTACGGTTGTTAGCAATTTGCTTCCCAGGATGAAACGGACCAGCCCCGCGGTTGCAGACGGAGCGCCGACGAACTGAAGAGATTATAGCACTAGAACAGAGGGCTTAGAGGAAGAAGGAATAGAATTTGAGAGAGAAAACTTAATTTTTTCTCATATTCTGGCCGCCTATTTATAGGCTGGAGGAGGTGCCTATTCGGAGCGGTCGTGACTGCTGGAAAGGTTGCGACCCTTAAACCAACAGTAGTGACCGTTGTATGTGTGCGCCTGGAAGGAAATGGCCGCATCTGGTGACCGTTCAAACGAATGGACACGTCCGCTCGAAAAATAGACGTTTTGGCGCATGCAGGCCCAAACGGCAGTCGGCGGCCCATTTAATCACTAGACCCCAAGAGCCCCAAGGCCCAAGGCCCTATCTTTGACATATTTAATATTAATATGAAAGCATACATGCCATGCCACATTGCCTCATTCCTTCCATTCCTTGTCCTTATTCCTCTTTTGTTTTGATTTAGTATAGTGGGTTGTGATATATATGGTGATATTGAAACAATTATCCCATGATGTGGGACTTTGTTTCAATTCACACTATAGTTCTTCCACTTCCTATTTCATTCATTTCTAACAATATAAACATCTACCTGTAGAGCATCGTCACAGCAATTTGTCAAGCAACAGATAATCATCCACTTAAATATGTTTACTCACCTGTTTTTTTTCTTCTTCTTCTTCCCAGAAAACAGAGCCTGCTCTTATATTTGAAACAGCCTGAGAAATTAATTCCTTGATCTCTGGTTTTGTTGATTTATTTTGATGTTTGTTTAAGTTTTTTTTCTTTTTTTTCAATTTTTTTTGAATGAATCGACTGGAATAAATGTATTGATATATAGGAATGAAGACTACAGGATATCCTATTGTTTGGTACAACATGGAGTCAGAGATGCTTTTTTTTTCTTCATTGCTTAATGGCTGATATGATAACATTGTGGTGGCTGAAGATAATGTTTTGGCGGCTGAAGATATTGCATTAATTATCATGTGTCCTTATTTTCTTTTGCAAGTACACATATTCATCTTTATATGGTTTGTACATAGATGTTTATATTTTTTCTGTTTCGCTATTTCGGCTGAAATGATCTTCGTTTGTGCTTGAGTAGAAAGCATTTAATGCTTGTGTTCCCATTTGATTTGTACATGCAGTTTTTTCTTCTTGTTTATTTCATTTGCTTTGTACAAATGTTTATTTATCTACATGCTAGTAACTTCCTTTGGAAGCTAATACATGTATATATTTTGCTTGAACATGAACACATACTTTTGTTTGGTCTTACACTTTATCTTTATAATATTACTTATAATATAAATAAATCTCCATTTTAATTTGTTATTAGATTTTACTTTAATATTTTATAGTTTATATAATTTATCATATATATATATTTCTTTAACTTTATCATTTTTTTTTTCATTTTTTTCTATTTTTAACCTAACCATCAATTCTAAGTTTAAAAATTATTTTTATTCTCATACTTGTGTTCAATATTTATATTGTTATAATTTATTTTCAACCATTTATTCAAGATTTAAATTCAAATCCAATATATATATACAAGATTTAAATTAAAAAATGATTTAACACAACTTATTTATTCGGGGAAACTCACATTAATTTATCAATGAATTCCACAATTTTTATTCAAAAATTAAATTAATTATCAGTTAAAATTTATATAAAATCCGGGATCGTTACACCTTAAATAATTTTATATATTCATCAAAACACTTTGGAATATTCTACAAAAATTTTAGAAAATCCTTTTTAATATGTTTTCTAACATATAAAAATTTCAAACCCAAATTATATAATTTAGCCGTAAATTATGTGCAACCCAATAAATCATTTTCTTCACTAGAAAATTAATATAAAATCCACATTAATTCAGAAAATTATGAAAATTGAAACCCACCTCTTAAATAACATTTTTGGTCTATATCTAAAATCGCAAGGAATTTGGATGTCATTAAATAGGGTTTTCACATCAAAACATATCATAAAATCTATATGAACAAGCATAAATCATCAACATGTATATATAAACATTTTGTCCTTCAAAATCATGGCTAAATCATGCAAGATAAATTCGAGTTTCATATTAAAACTGAAATCATTTAGAATACTTGACATGTAGAAATTATTCACCTTAGCTTTGTGGTTAGGATGTGAGATTTGATCTTAATTATTTTGATTTGATTCTTCTCTTGAATCCTAGCTTTCCCTTCTCTTGAGATTGCTAATGGTGGTCGGCCTTAGTGTGGTTATTTTCATTTATGATAAAATGAAATGAGGGTATGTTCATTTTCCTAAGGGTTTAGGGTATATGTTTCTATATTTCCTATTTGTCCCTTCCTTATTTCTTAACACTTAACTCCATATTAGTTCATTTATCTGTTCATTAACATGGCACTGCTACCCCTTAATTAAACCGAAAATCTCAATCATAATCAACCTACATTATTTAATTAAATTTAAATAATTAAATTTCCTAAATAATGTCACTAAAAATATGGAGTGTTACAATCTCCCCTCCTTAGAGAATTTCGTCCTCGAAATTACGATAAGGAACACATCAAAACAATCAAAGGTAAAACATACCATTAAACAAATCAAGATAAGCGTTTCTAATCCTACTCCCAGTCTCCCAAGTACAGTGTCTAACATTATAACTCCACTTGAGCTTTACTAACCTGACTGTCATGTTCCTCAACTTCTTATCATCTCTCGTGACTGTCCGATTAGGCTTCCTACCTATAGTCATGTCTGGTTCTACAACTAAATCCTCTAGCATAGTCAGTGCTATAATAGTGTCTGGATCCCTTACACACTTCCTCAGATGAGACATAGGGAAAACATTGTGGACACTTGCCAAACTGCTCAGTAACTCAACTCTATATGCGAGTTACACTATCCTTTCTAAAATAGGAAACGATCCTACGAACCTCAATGCTAACTTCACTGTCTTACCCAATCTAATAACACTTTCATCGGCGATACTTTGATGAAAAAATGATCTCCAACCGAGAACTCTAAGTCCTTTCTTTTTTTATCTACATAGCTTTTCTGTCTATACCGAGCTTTCTTCATTCTCCCCCTTAGCAGTTCAATCTTTTATGCTGCTTCCTTTACCAAATCTGGACCAATTACTAATTTATCTCCAGTCTCTAACCAATAAACTGGAGATTTATATGGTCTTCCATATAAAGCCTCAAACGGTGCCATCCCAATACTAGTATCATAAATATTATTATACAAAAACCCGACTAGTTGTAGGTGGCCTTCCCATGATCTTCCAAAGTCTAATATACAAGCTCGCAACAAATCCTCCAATATCTTGTTAACCCTATCTGTTTGCTCATCGGTTTGCGGATGGTAGGCGGTACTCATCTTGAGCTTTGTTCCTAAACTTTCCTATAAACTCTTCCAGAACTCTCTAGTAAATAAGGAATCTCTATCGCTAACAATACCACTAGAAATTCCGTGCAGTCTAACCACGTTCTTCATAAATAACTTAGCCAATTTAGGTGCCATCTTATTTGACTTAACTGGAATGAAATGGGTGCTCTTGGTCAATCTGTCCACTATGACTCATATACTTTCATTTACTCTACTAGATCCTGGTAACCCATCAATAAAATCCATAGAAATAGAATCCCACTTCCATACTGGAATATCCAATGGCAGAAGGAATCTACTTGGCTTCTAATGTTCGGCTTTCACCTGCTGACCGTTCAAACATTGTATCACCCATAAGCCAACATCCCTCTTCATTCCTTCTTACAAGAAACTTCTCTTCATATCCCAATACATCTTCATCCCTCCTAGATGAATAGTGAACTTCGAACGATGGCATTCCTCCAAAACTTCTTCCCTTATGTCTCCCACATTTGGAACACATAATTTACCCTTCTTTCTCAACCATCCATTCTGGTCAAGACTAAAGTTCTTCAAGTCATCACTCTTCATTCCATCCATTAACTTCTTGATCCTTTCCATTAACACAGAATCCTCTTCCTGTTTAGAAGCAGTCTTCTCAATCAGTATCGGTCGGACTTCTAAACAAGATAACACAGCAGATTCTCCACTAGGCCCAGCCTCGTTGCAAGTCGACAACACTTCCAAATCTTTCCACTCAGCAATCATTGCCAATACTTCATTTTGATGTTTCATGCTGAGTGCATCTGCAACCTTGTTGCCTTTCCCTGGTGTGCACTCAATTCCAAAATCATAAGCAGCTATTAACTCTAACCACCTCTGCTGTCTCTTGTTCAGCTCCTTCTAAGAGAAAAAGTACTTCAACAACTTATGATCCGTATACAATCCTCTCTCCCAAAATGTAATGTCTCCACACCTTTAAAGCAAAAATAATTGCAGCTAACTCCAAGTCATGAGTTGGGTATCCAATGTCGTATGGTCTAAGCTGTCTAGAAGCATAGGCAATCACTTTACATCTCTACATTAACACTGCTCCTAGTCTAGTTCCACATGCATCTGTGAAACTACCAAATCTTGATTCCCCTCCGGAACAACTAATATAGGTGCATGGACCAATAAGTGTTTCAAGCTCTGGAATGCTTCTACACACTTATTAGTCCACACAAACTTCACATCCTTTCGCATTAGCTTAGTCATTGATGCTGCTATCCATGAAAAATCCACTATGAACCTCCTATAATATCCAGCCAATCTAAGAAAACTTGTTACCTCGGTCGCTATTTTTGACCTCTTTCAACTATTCACTACTTCGATCTTAGTTGGATTTACTGCCAATCCTCTCTTTGAAACTACATGACTAAGAAACTTCACTTCCTTCTTCTAGAAATGACACTTTGAAAATTTTGCCTTCAGCTGATGTTCTCCCAAAGTCTCCAGAACCACTCTAAGATGAACTTCATACTCTTTCTCATCCTTAGATTATATCAAAATATCATCTATAAATACCAACATCAATCTATCCAAGTGCTCTCCGAAAATTTGGTTCATCAAGTCTACAAAGAATGCCGGCGCATTAGTTAGTACGAATGGCATAACTAACCATTTGTACGATCCATATCCGGTCCTAAACGTCATCAAAAGTATACTATCTTCTTGCACCCTAAGCTGATGGAAACCTGTAGCAAAATCCAATTGAGAAAATACCTTGGCTCCACTCAACTAATCGAACAAATCATCAATTCTCGGCAATGGATATCGATTCTTTATCATCTTCTCATTTAGCTTACAATAATTGATACACAACCTTAACGATCCATCCACCTTCTCAGAAAACACTACAGTTGTTCCACAGGTGAGCTACTCGGTCTAATAAAACTCTTACATTCCAAATCCACCAACTACACCTTCAACTCCCTTATCTCTATAAGGGTCATCCTGCTTGGCGACCTACTTACCGGTTCTACTTCAGGCACCAAATCAATCTAAAACTCACTGGCTCATTTTGGCGGCAATCTAACTACCAGCTTGAAGACATCCGTGAATTCTCTAACTATGAAAACCCGATTCAACTCGTCTTCCAACTCCATAGCACCCAACAAAGCATTCACCTCACAGTTAGGATTCTCTACGGTATAAACTATCCGATCACTACAATCAAGGCATCTAAGTGATATTTTCCTATCATAGAAAAATATCGTAGCATCATACTCACTTAACCAATCCATACCCAGTATGATATCGAACCCTACAAAGTCAAATACATGCAAACTACAAACAAAGGTGTAACCTAGCAAGTCAAACTCTAAGTGGTCACACCTCATCCCAAGCATCGCATACCCTGCTATCGGTTTTGCAACTCCTAAGGAAGTAACTAAATATGTGGGTTCTAGGTTAAATTTATCTACCAAACATCGAGATATAAAAGAATGCGATGCACCCGTATCAAATAAAACACTAATAGACATACAGTGAATCTAAAGCATACCTCCTAACATAGCCTTTCCCTTCTCCTACACTACTGGTCTTGAAGTAGCAGGCTCCAATGCATACACTTAACACTTTCCATCCTTTGCGAGCTCATTGCATTGATTATTGTAGTGGCCGATCTGATCACAATTAAAGCACATGATGTTCTTCTTTCCAGTCACCTCCTTTTCTTTTCCTTTTCTAGTACGACACTCATGAGCATAATGTCCCTTCTTGTCACACGTATAGCAGACCACCTCAGACTTCCTTTCTTTGCTGCTTCTCCTTTTTGAGCATTCTTCTTGTGGAAAAACTTTCTCTTTTGGCCCTCTCCAACCCGGACCTCCTTCTTCTTCTCCAAACTTGCTAACATCTCCTCACGTCTCAACGTTGTTTCCACTACCACATCACATGGGTCTCTAATGTGTGGTAAAGTAGCCCTAGCTAACTCTGGCTTTAGTCCTCAAATAAAATTTTCATTTCTTTTCGACACTGTTCCAACAGTGGCATACCCATATCGAGCTAACTCTTCGGACCTTCAACCATACTCTAGAACATACATCTCCCCTTGTTCCAACTCAGCAAACTTTCTGACCAATACAAACTACGCCATTACTAACATGAACCTTTCTTGAAACTTCCTCCTAAACTCTGCCCATGTCATAGTCTCTTCATCCACACCAATAGTTATAGTATTTCACCAAAAAAGCAGCTCCTTGAAGTTCTCTTGAAGCAAGTCTTCTTTTCAGCTTTTCATTGAGTCCTAAGTCAGCAAAAATCCTCTCACGATGTAACAGCCAGTTTTCAACCTCAATAGCATCCTCAGTCCCAATAAACGGCTTCCCTCCAAGCCTAGCATAGTCTCTACTCAAGTTAGCATAGTGATTGACTACTGGATCTTCTTGAACTCCTCCCATAGCATTTCCTCCAATAAGCCCAGCAGCGATCCTAACTTGCATCATGTTTACAAAAAACTGAAACATGGCTCATATATCCACTTGTGGGACCCCAGCACCAACATTCTCAGCCTGAGCCTGACCTTGACTTCTTTTATCATTTGGTCGGGCACTTCCATTTGTGGTGATGTTGTCTCCTTCTAGGTTAACTATGCCTCTTCTTTTGTCCATTTCTATATTCTAGCCTCGTGAGATATAGAAGAATAGCCTACAAAAGATAGGAGTCTAGAGATAACACATATACTTATATATAGGAAATACAAGTACGTTACTATAGCGTTATCCCGTACCCCGATCTTAACTCTAATTCCTAAGGATTATGTTTTCAAAAATCCTTTTTACTTAATGTATTTCATAAACCAATGTACCGATACCAAGTTGTAACATCCCCTATCTTGAGGCCCAAAGCTAAGCGCTACAGGTGTTGAAGTCATCTATAGTATTAACTTCCGATGATTAAATATAGCCACGTTAATGTTATCTATAATATCAGAAGCACTTGAATATTAAACAAATCACAGATTTCAAAATAGAGTTTTCCATTACATTTCAAAATTGATGTTCCATATTCGGATTACATAATCCCAAACACCTCCCAAGCAATGATAAAATATACTTATTACAAAATACGCCAAGAATGACATATGAAGATGACCACTTGGATGATTAAAGTCATTTAGTCATAATTGACTTAATACATACACAGCGGAAATAGATAACAAAACAAAGAACTACAACTCCTAAATAGCTATATGTTAGCCTTCTGCTCGCCTCCGGTAGCTTTATTCATCATCCTACTAAAATTTGTAAAGCCTCAACCTTTAACCTACTCAAATCAATTTTGAGCACCTGAGAGTTTAAGGGAAAAACATAAACTTCGAGTCAGACATAAATCCCAGAATGAATAATATTATACATCTCGGTTATTTGATATTAAGTGAGACCACACCGCTTAGCGGACTGGGTTTCCCCTCACTAGTATCCTTTTAAAACATATCTTTCGCAAACTTTATCCTGCAACCAAAAACTAGTTAAAACTATAAAGCATCATTATGTAAACATAAATAACATGTAACAAATGGATTATTTGTCCGAACACTATAGTTTTGTTTAGCTTACTATTAACTTTTGGCTGACTCGAGCCTATCAGATAATATAAAAAAATAATCTAACATCTGTTAGACACCTCTTTTGGACGGTCTATCCTTAATTATCTATCAAATACTTCTCTTTTGGACAGTCTGTCCCTAACTTCACATCTTCCAGGATCACCTAATCCTAATGGATTTGCTGGATCACCAATAACCTATCCGTATTCAAATAAATATTACCTTTTATGCGTAATCATAACTTTAGTCTTACTTATGACAAATCCCTACACAGTGGAATTCTAGACTAAATTAGCTAGGGGCAATAGCTAATGTACAGGGAGCGATCTTGTACCAGTCCCATCTGCTATTCTAATATCTGAGTCATTTTTACTTAGGGATACCTTTCCATAATTTTCCTTGAAAACCTTTTCATCTGAAATTGATTTAAAACCTTTTTAACCAAACTTAAACAAGGAAAAAATTTATACTCTATGATTTACTCAAAATCACCTTGTCATGCTATATATACACTTTACTCAAATCTTTGTTGATGAAAACCTTTAAACATTTGAAAGTACCACTTCCAATCCTATTAAAAGTACCCATTTTGAAAGTATGTAAAACCCTTTCTTTCATTTAGGCCGAAAGGCCAAACTTCCTTTCGAAAACATTCTTATAAACCTTTCGAAACCATTGAAATTCCTTTTCCTTCAAAAGCCAAAAACTTTAGACATCTCTCTTTAAAAATAATAAACATTGCCTTTCAAATACCTTGGAGAAACCTTCCATTTCAACCCTTTCAAAACCATCAGAAAACACTACCTTTCGACTCCTTCGAAACCCATTGAGGAACCGCGCCTTCGAAACCCATTGGGGAGCCACCCCTTCGAAACCATTTTAAATACCTTTCGAAAGCATCAAACCTTTAGAAACTCAAACCTTTCGAAAGCACTTGGGTTCAATTTAATGCATGTGGAAAACACCTTTCAAAATCATTTAAGTCGAAACCATTCTCTTTTGAAACCATTGGGTTATATTTCAACATAACAAAAAGGGTTTATAAGGTCATTTATGTCAAAAGTCTACCTTTCAAAAGCTATAACTAAGTAAGAAAGTGATGGTGTCGAAACCACCCCTTCTGAAAGCATTAGAGAAGGGGCAGGGTTTTTATAAAACAAAACAACCCCTTTCGAAAGCTCTATTTCGAAAGGTAGAAAGCGGCAATAAAGGCTTCAACATAGTCGGAAGCTATTATTTAAAAACAAAGGTGCAGCTATTTCAAAACTAAACTTTAAAACCATTGACTTAGTCGTAAGCACTAAGTCTAAAGTTATTATTTAGAATAACGGTGCAACCTCTTAAAACCTTTCTTTAAATCAATTGACCTAGTCGGAAGCCAACTTAGTCGAAAGCTTCTTAGTCGAAAGCAAGCAGGCGTTTTTCTCATTTTAAACAAAAAGGCGCTTCGACCCTTTTGGAACCCCTTGATTTTGACTCTTACCTTTCGCCTTTATCTAATTCACTGGGTACCAAGACATTGATACTATATGCATTGGTTTGTGGAAGAAAGCGGAGGGTTTTGGTCAAAAGCTAATTAAGCAAAACCAAAATAGAGAAACCTACTTTTAACATGAATTTCTGATTTCAAACCTTTTTATATAAACTTTTTAACTAACCTGCCTTGTTTCTTATACTTTTATTGGTTGCTAATTTTTCTTTTCTAAAAATACTGCTATAATTTCAGAATTAATTAATTTAAATCATTTGCAAAATACCCATTGCCCTTAATTAATTATATAAAACATTTAATTCATATACCTTAAATAATTTTATATATTCATCAAAACACTTTAGAAAATTCTAAAAAAATTCCAGAAAATCCTTTTTAATATGTTTTCTAACATATAAAAATTTCAGTCCCAAATTCATTATAATTTAGCCATAAATTATTTACAACCCAATAAATCATTTTCTTCACTAGAAAATTAATATAAAATCCACATTAATTCAAAAAATTATGAAAATTGTAACCCGCCTCTAAAATAACATTTTTTGGTCTATATCTAAAATTGCAAGGCATTTAGATGTCATTAAATAAGGTTTTCACATCAAAACATATCATAAAATCTATATGGACAAGCATAAATCATCAACATGTATATATAAACATTTTCTCTTCAAAATCATGGCTAAATTATGCAAGATAAATTTGGGTTTCATCTTAAAACCAAAATCATTTATAATACTTGAGATGTAAAAATTATTCACCTTAGCTTTGTGATTAGGATGTGAGATTTGATCTTAATTATTTTGATTTAATTCTTCTCTTGAATCCTAGCTTTGCCTTCTCTTGAGATTGCTAATGGTGGCAGGCCTTAGGGTGGTTATTTTCATTTAAGATAAATTGAAATGTGGGTGTGTTCATTTTCCTAAGGGTTTAGGGTATATGTTTCTATATTTTCTGTTTTGCCCTTCCTTATTTCCTAACACTTAACTACATATTAGTTCATTTATCTATTCATTAACATGGCACGGCTACCTCCTTAATTAAACCACATATCTCAATCCATAATCAACAAATATTATTTAATTTAATTAAACTAATTAAATTTCCTAAATAATTTCACTAAGAATATAATGTGTTACACCGACTAGCAGAATGACACCTACGAGATGAAGGAGTTAAGGGTACAGCTGGTGGACTTAGAAGAAAAGAATTTCATTAGACTAAGTTGTTCGTCTTAGGGAGTGGTATTTGTAAAGAAACCAGATGTGTTGTTGAGATTGTGTTCCAATTATCGTAAGTTAAATGAGAAAATAACAAAAGAGTCGGTATCCTTTGCCGAGAATTGATGATTTATTTGGTTAGTTGAGTGGAGCCATATATATTTTTCCAATTGGATTTGGCGAAAAGGTTCCATCAATTGAGGGTGGTAGAGGATAGTATTCCCTTTGATGGCATTTCGAACAAGATACGGTTCATACGAGTGGTTACTAATGCCATTCGGATTACTAATGCGCCTTCTTTCTTTGTTGAATTGATGAACCAAATTTTCTGAGAGCACTTGGATAGGTTCGTGCTGGTATTCATTCAAGACATTTTGATATATTCTAAAAATGGAAAGGATCATGAGATTGATCTTAGAATAGTGCTTGAGACATTGAGGTGACATCAATAAAAGCGAAGTTTTCAAAGTGTCATTTTTGAAAGAGAGAAGTGAAGTTTCTTGATCATGTAGTTTCAAAAAAGGGTTATCTATCGATCTAGCTAAGATTGAAGCTATAAATAATTAGAAGAGATCTAAGACAATGACCGATATAAGAAATTTACTTAGATTAGCTGGCTATTGTCGGAGATTCATCAAGGATTTCTTGTGGGTAGCAGTGTCTTTGACTAAACTAATTAGGAAGGACATAAAGTTTATTTGGTCTACTAAATGTGAGGAAGAATTCTAGAAGCTAAAACATTTGTTGATCAAGTGCCCGTGTTAGTTGTGCAGGATGATAATCAGGATTTGGTGGTGTATACAAATGCATGTGGAACAAGACTAGGAGTTGTGTTGATGCAAAGAGGTAAATTGATTGCTTATGCTTCTCCATAGCTCAGACCACATGAAGTTCGGTATCCGACTTATGATTTGGAGTCGGCAACTGTAATCTTTACTTTGAAGGTGTGGAGACACAATCAATTAGGAGAAAGATTCAAGTTGAATATGGATCATATGTTCTTGCAGTATTTATTCTTTCAAAAGGAGTTGAATATGAGACAATATAGATGGTTGGAGTTTTTAGCAGCTTATGATTTCGATATTGAGTATATGTTGCGGAAAGGAAATAAAGTTGCCAATGCACTTAGCAGAAAACATCAGGATGTGGTCTTAGCTACGTTGGCAGAATGAAAAGATTTAGAGGCGTTGACTGCTTAAAGTGTGCAGTAAAGATCGCTGCTAGTTCTAGTCAGAGTACCGCCATATTGCCTTGTTTAGAAGTTCGACCAGTATTGATTGAAAGGATTGCTTCTAAGCAAAGAGATGATCCATTGCCAACCGAAAGGATTAGAAGATTGGAAGGAGGAACTGTAATTGATGATTTAAAAGATTTTAGCCTTGACCGGAATGGATGGTTAAGAAAGAAGGGACGATTGTGTGTTCTAAATGTTGGTGACCTAAGGAAGGAAGTTCTTAAGGAATGTCATCGATTGAAGCTTACTATTCATCCAAGAGGAACTAAGATGTATCAGGATATGAAGTTGAGTTTCTTCTGGAAATGTTTGAAAAGGGATGTAGGCTTATGGGTAAAGCAATGATTGAATTGCCAACAAGTGAAAGCCGAGCAACAGAAGCTAAGTGGATTGCGTCAGCCTTTAGATATACCAGTTTGGAAGTGGGATTTTACATCCATGGATTCTATTGATGGGTTGCCAAGGTCGAATAGGAGAAATGAGAGTGTTTGGGTTATAGTGGATAAACTTACCATGAGTGTGCGCTTCATTCCCATTAAGTCGACAAGGACGACACCTGTAATGGCTAAGTTGTTTATAAAGAATATTGTTAGACTGCATGAGACTCCTAGTAGTATAGTCAGTGACAGAGATACTTTGTTTACTAGTGAGTTCAGGAAGAGTCTATGGGAGGGATTAGGTATCAGGATGACGATAAGCACTACTTATCACCCATAGATGGATGGGTAGATAGAGACGGTCAATGAGGTACTTGAAGGTTTGTTAAGAGCTTGTGTTCTAGATTTTGGTGGGTCATAGGAAAACCATTTGTACTTAATTGAGTTTTCTAATAATAATAGTTATCAGACTAGTATAGGAATGACACCTCTCGAAGCCTTGTATGAAAGGTCGTGCAAATCACCAGCGTGTTGGTTAGAGACCGGAGATGGATTAGTTCTTGGTCCATATATGGTGAGAGAAGCCATAGAAAAGATTTAGTTAATCTAAGCATGGATAAAGGAAGCTCAATCCAGGTAGAAAAGTTAAGCGGATAAGAGGCACAAAGATCTAGAGTTCTCCGTTGGAGACCATGTTTTTGTTAATGTATCACCAAAGAAGGGTGTGGTACGGTTTGGAAAGATAAGGAAGTTGGAACCGAGATATGTAGACCCATTTCCTATTATTGAAAAGATCGGGAAACTCACTTATAGAATAGAGTTACCTAACAATTTGATAGGAGTCCATAATATGTTTCATGTTTCTCATCTTAGAAAGTATGTGCATGATCCAAAGACTACTATTACTCCATTTGCATTAGAAGATTTAGTAGTGGAACCAGATATGACTTTTGTTAGACAACCAGTTCGTGTTGAGGAAAGAGATGAGAAGAGGTTGAGAAACAAGACAGTCAAGCCAGTGAAAGTCCAGTGGAGTGATCACGAGAAACATTATACTTAGGAGACGCAAGATAGGATTAAAGAGACTAATCCTGCATTTTTCTAATGGTATGTTCTTTATTTGTTGTATATAGACTTTTTACTAGTTCGATAGGCTAGTATTATTGTTATGTGATGTTACAGATGTTTGCATGATTAGTATGCTTGTTACTATCCTTAATGAAATTTCAAGGACGAAATTGTTTAGGAAGGGAGAGTGTAACACCCCTAATTGTGATTAACACTATTTAGAAGAATTAATTAGATAAATTAAATAGAATAATGTGATGTGTAGTATGATAAGGAGAATGAGATTTGATAATTAATAAGGTCAGGTCTTAACTAATCAACCATTAAGATTGTTTTAAAATTTAACAAGTAAAAACTGGGGCCAAATTAGGAATAGATCATTCTTTTATCCCATAAACCCTCTCTCTCCCCTCTCATTCTCATTTTTACAAGTGCAAAACAATCAATGGAAAAACGTAGGGAGGCCGGCCATTAAACAAGAAGAATAAAAATGGAAAGCTAAGAAAATATCAAGAGAAAACATTCTATATCAAATCTCAACTCCATTATCCAAATTAGGATGAGTAATAATAAACCATCTAATTTTTATGCTTATTTGGTTTTGATCTGTTTGGTTTGATTCGTTGATGTTATGATGTGTCATGTTTGATTTTGCCATTGGTTGGTTAAATAGTGAATTATTGAAAAAATTTATGATAGGTTTATGGAAAAAATCATAGTTTATGATCTTCAAATGATTTGATTTTGAGTATGGTGTGTAGACATAATTTTGGAGATAAGTTTTTGATTTCATAATTTTCCAAATTAATGCGAATATTTGATGAATTTCTTAAGGAAGAAAAGGCATTTATTTCAAGTTTAATAATTAATAATGATTTTGGTCTTGAAAATTCTTATATGTTAAAGATTGGGATTTTTCACAAGAGATTATGATTTCATATGAATTTATTAAGCTAGAAAAGCTTATAAACAAATATTAAATAATTAACCTTATTAAATGGGTGCGAAATTGTTTTTGGAAAAGAAAACCAACTGTGGTAGTTTTCCTGAAAAGGTTTGGGTAAAATATTTTATTGTCCAATATAAATTTGACAAAAAATAAAAGTTGGTAAAAAAGAATTTCCTTTAATAGAAATAAAATAGTTTTATGATAATTATGACAATGCCACTGATATGCGGCATTGCCATGACGTTCGACATTAATAGTAGGTCGTATCACACTACAGTTGTGCGTGATATCGGAAATAAGCAGCATTGACATGAAGAAAAACATGTGATACTTTTGTCGTAAGTATGTAAGGCATTGAGCCATGCATCCGCCGTTGACGTTATGAGAATATTGCATCCCATGGGTACATGATATTAATTTCTGAGTTATCAATGCCAACAATTTTCAGCATTTTTAAATTTATGCCCCATGCTTCCTATTTAATGCCATAGTCTTAGGCAATAATTCCACTAGTATTATTTATGAGACTGAAGTATTATAGCAACAATGCTACTCATATCAGCATACTTTCGATATTGATACAAAATGGCAATAATGTCGCCTATTATCAAGCGCGGTATTATGTCTTATAGTGGAATAGTAGCCTGGTTTCATGAAAACATTATCAACTATTTTACGGCATTGATGTCAGAAGTCATCAATGTCGCCATTATTATTTTTAAAGTGCCCAAATTGGTTTATGATATTGATGTTACATGTCATCAATGTTGGCTTTTATGTATGTTATGTATAAAAGAATATACTTAATAGTTTTGGTGACCTATAAATTTCTATATTACGACAACATTGATTTCGTCGTTATAGCCTTATACTTTTAGGAAATCAAGATTATTTTTAAAAGCTTTTATATGAAGGGATGTGATGCCCATATTGGCCATATTAATGCCGCAAGTTTACAATGATGAGCATATTCTATTTTATAGCATTATGCCCTATAATGAAGAGGTGTGATGTCCTCATATTAATATTGAAAACATACATGGCAAAGGTAAAATGGATTGTAAATTAGTATGAGAAATTGATAAAGTAATGGGACATATTTTCCTTGTTTCAAATATGAATTATGGGGATTAATTATATAAAATGTTAAATGTTCTTAAGGATTAAATTATTATCTAGCCCAAGTTTTGATTTGAAATTACCAAAGTGAGTTATTACTTAAGATAAGTAATTATAAGATGCCAATTGATTGAATATATTTGAATGATGGATGTTATATGTTCTTATTATTATTTGATCAGTTATTTTTGCATGATTATTATCATCATACTCACATCATCATGACCCACAACTTCATTTTATGCTATTTGAGGCTAGAATAACCAGTGGGTTAACCCACTAATGAGTATAATCAGATTTAACTCCCAGTGAGTAGAATAGCATCCGTGAGATCAGGTAGGTCAAAGGTATAGGATGCCCAGACTGGTCCAAAGATTATAATTTGAGATTTGATATTGGAAGGGACCAATAGGTTCATAGTCATCCATGAAAACAATGTCTTAAATACCATTATTGGGGATATCCAATAGGTTCCTAATGATCCCATGAAAACTATGATTTGAAAGTATGGTATTGGAAGAATCAAATTGGTTCATAGTCATCCCTTGAAAATTATGATTTGAGAGATGTTATTGGAGAATCTCAATAGGTTCATAGTGATCCCATGAAATACATGATTGGAAAGTGTTACTGGTAGAAGCCAATAGGTTCATAGTGATCCCACAAAAAATATGATTTAGGAAAAGTTGTCCCTAAGAATTTTGGCAGGTTTTTAGTCAGCCCATAAAAACCAATAGCTTCATAGTGACCCTAGGAAAACCATGAGTTGAGACAGATAGTCGGTTTTGTAAGAATGGATGAACTTATATTTATAACCCTAAACTGAAGTATGAGTCATATTTTCCCCATTACATACTCGCATATGATATTATTATTATGTGTTAACCATTATGAATGTAGGAGAATAGTATATGGTTTGTTTTGGCTAAGATACTAGTGAGGGGAAAACCCATTCCGCTCAACGGCATGGTCTCACTAGATATCTTTTTGGTTCGAGGTGGTAGGTTATTATTCACACCAAACTATTTGTATGACATGAAGTTTTTGTTTTTCTCCTTAAACTCTCGAGTACTCATTTGAATAGGTCAGGAGTAAGGGATTTTAGGTTTCTAGTAGACGAATAAGCTTTCGGAGACTTGCAAGAGGCAAGCAAGTATATTAGGATATCTATTCAATTCGTTGTGTAGTTTATTTTGTTTGAATATATGTAATGATAGAAATTATAATTGTTAAGTAGTAGTATAATCTGACCAACCAAAGGGGCATCCTCTATGTCGCTCGTGCAGTATTTTGTAATAATTAAATTTTCTTTGAACGTGGGATCAAATTGGATTATGTAATAAATATGAAATTTTAATTGTGAAATGAAATGTGAAAACTTGTTATTAAATTGTGTTTGAAATTTTTTACATTCACGTGCTTCTGATTATTGATATGATTAAGATAGCTGCATCTTATCATTGAAAATTAATACTGTTGAATATGCGTGCATATGATTTTTGTTTGATGATAATAAACATATATACATTCATTTAAATGTATTTGTTTCTATACTATTTTATTTTTCACAGATTAAATAAATATTTGCTGAATAAAATTAAATAACACAGAATCTGAATTCAAACAGAAATTTTATTCAAACAATATTTATTACAACTTTTAAATAGTACAACTCTCAAGCTCTCACTATACATATACAATTTCAATCACAATACAATTTTGATTACATCACAATTCCTATTTACATCAGTTCCTCACTACATATCACTCACACTCGTATTTTATCTTTAACTTCATTCCAGTTTGAATCCAGCATCTGAGCAATGTGCAAAAATATTCACTAAAGCAGTAAAATTGAAAATAAAATATTTTTGCAATATAAAATAGAATTTGGATTTTGAAAATATTATTTGCCTCAGTTATTTGGATTGTTCATCATTTATATTTGAATTCATCACACACGATCAATGTGACATGCACTGTACATGCCACATGGCCGTGCACATCGATATACACTTGATAATGCTACAGGGACAGGTGAGCACAAGGTCAAACCCAAATAAAAAGACGGGTTCAACTCAGGTGCAATATAATAAAATCTCGACTACAAGCACAGGTCAAACCCAAATTGTCGGATTCAACTCTAGTGCAATAAAACAATGTCACAACTTTCTACACAAGGTCAAATCCGAGCTACAAGCTGGATTCAACTCAAGTGTCACAAATGACTAAACAAACTCAAGAGAACCAGATTCAAGTCCAAGCAAAGACCACAGTTATGAACATATCAGTGCACATGATCTGGTAACCAAAAAATATGCAGTATTCAAAACTGAGACATGATTATCAATGCCCAGCGACATCAACACAACTAAATCAAAAAGTGCAGCAGCAATCAACTCAAGTGTAAAAAGGCTGTACCAGGCTACAAAATGCTACAACAAAATTGCACTCGAGCTCCAGATAGTACACAACTATATTAAAACTGAAATAGACACGAATCAAGTTCAACATGCCAACATACAATGTAGACAATACTCAATACCCAAATGTATAAGCAACAGACTTGACAGCAAATGAACAAGACTCAACTCAATGCAAGTTCAAGTGAGGTGGCAACAAGTTCAAACCAGGGCAATGCATCATAGAACAGTGAATTATTGACCAGACCACTGACTCAAGTACACAAGTGACACAAGCCTACAAAAGCATCAGTTCAACATAAAGCAATGCTCAAAGACACAGTACTCAAGTGAATATGCAAATATGTCAACAATGCACAAGGCAACAGTGAATGGCAACAACACTTAAACTGCACATGAAAATGAAACCAGTGACACCAATGAAGCCACAAAGAGGCACATGAACAGCAGACCAAAGCAGCAAGAACACAATGCTCGAACTCAAATATAGAATGCAGACAATACTCAAGTACTACAAGAACAAGCAATGACTCACATCAAAAATGCAGTAGCCAAGACATGAAGTCCAGACAACATGAGTTAGAACCAAGTAAACAGTTCAAGTTCAACATCAGGTTGCAAGTGCAACAGGTAAGGATTGGCAAACACAAAAATGACCAGAGGCAATGAAACTACATGTTGATCAGTATGAAGCAGTAATAGTAACCAATGTGCAAAATTGACAAATGCAAATACTATAAACCGGACAGCATGCCAGAGAAGCAAGTGCACAAGTTCAAGGTCAAAAATGCTACAGGGATAAACACAAATGGCCAGAGTCGAAGCAAACAGAGCAAAATCAACAGTTTCACATCAAAGTCAATAGGGTTTAAAACTGCAGTTCAGGTGATCAAAGTCACAGTGAAGCCAGCAACTCAAGGGGCAAGAAAATCAAGCAGCCGCAGTTAAACATGCCGAAGTCAACATTGAAACAAGTCAAAAAAATCACCATCGATCAAAGAAAATGTTGAACAAGCCAGAGACGTGGTGGTAAAGAAAACAAGAAATCAAACCAAAGCAAAAATCAACACCGTGGTCATCACTGAGTAAAAAAAATCAACGCCGTGGAAATCAAGTAATACGAAAATATACGAATTTGAATTAGTCAGTAAAATCACGAGTATCCAACAATAATTGATCGGCCAGAGAAAAAGAATTGACAAATTCAAATAATTTTATACGAACGAAAATATAGGGCATCGAACCTTATATAAATCATCATCATCGGCAAATTTTATCATTCGAGTTCAAGATAAACAGAAAACGATAATCATTCATTTGAATCAAGATCAAGTTCAAGCAAGCCAAAACCAGAAAGCAAAGGGAGAAATTAACATACGGAATCATAGACGAACTCGAGGAGGATCCGCAAACTATCAAATTGATCAGAGAAACAAATTGAGCATCGACAATTAACTCGATAGAGCGACGCCTTCAAAATTCTCAAAAGCCCTAATTCAAGAGCACAGAACAAACAAGAACAGGAAGTCCTAATTTTTCTGATTGAATGAAAGAAGAATAGGAAGCCGCCATTATCGAATGCAAAGGATCGGGACAAAATCAATTAGGCCGGCATATTTTTTCTCTTGTGATAAAAAATTAGGGCCGGTTATTTAAAATAGGCTTTAGTCTTTTTTAATTAGGGTTTTTGTTTAATCTGTTTTTAAATTTGTTTTTAAATTTAAATTCTCTTTTAAAAAACTGTAATTTGTATTCGTGTGACTAGGGGACAAACTACGTGGCGTAGTTAGAAAATTTGCAACTCAGTGGCTGAGTTGTGGTAGGGTTTTGAGCTTAGAGTTAGGTTTAGTCAATAGCGGGTGTCGCGAGTTTACGTGTGTAAACGTCTGACTATTTAATTTCTAGTAGAAACCTTGGGGGCAGCACGTAGGCAGGTTTTTGCCGAAGCTGGTAAATTTTGTGTTGTTTCTGTTTCTGTTATTTATATTCTGCGATTTCTGTGCTACTATTATTCTGCTATAAACTGTGTTGAAATCTGTGTTGAGAATATTAAGCTTCCGCAATAAATTTTAATAATTAATAGTATCACCCTATTCACCCCCCCCTTCTAGGGTGAAATCGATCCTACAAGTGGTATCAGAGCTAGGAATAGAAGTCGTTTTTGTGTTTAAAAAATTCGATTTTTTCAAAAATCAATTTTTAAAAGTTTGAATTCTTAAAAAATGGCTTCTTTTAGAAATGCTTTTGCTGAGGGTTAGTCCATAGTTAGATCACCAATGTTCAATGGTGAATATGCTTATTGGAAAAATAGGATGGAAATTTTTCTGAAAACCATTGACGCTTGGGATATTATTGAGACAGGTTATAGAATACCAACTATAATTGTTAATAATCAGGAAATAAATAAACCGAAAGATCAATGGACAGAACTAGAAAATAATTTACAAATAACTAATGCTAAAGCTAACTTCTCTGCTTTTTGCTGACGATATCATGCTATTTACCAAGCCCAACCTCTAGTCTTTTGAAACCATTAAAAAAGCTCTACATAGCTTCTACTTGATGACAGGGCTTGAACTTAATTTACAGAAATCCAGTATCTTGTTTGCTGGTATCCCACCCTTACAGAGGCAAGTTCTTTCTTCTTCTGCAGGGATGCAAATCATGAATCAAGACATGACTTACCTTGGAATGCCACTTTGTACTTCTAGAGTGACTCTCACTAGCTGTCTACCTCTATATCAAAAAATTACTGCTAGTATGGAAAGGTGGTCTACAAGATTTTTGTCTCAATCTGGCAGACTTGTTCTCATCAAATCTGTGTGTTTTTCTATGATGGTCTACTGGGCTAGGGCCTTTATTCTTCCTTCAAAGCTTCTGAAAATGGTCAGATCTGCTTTGATTAGATTTTTCCAGTTTGGCTCTGTTCATGCTAAGAAGGTCTTCCCTTGTTCATTCTCTGTTTCTGAAAAACCATTATGCAAGGGTGGATTAGGCTTGATCAACATTTCTGTTTGGAATAGAGTAGCCTACAGTGTTAACTTGAATGCTCTATTGCACAGAAAAGACTCTCTATGGGTTAATTGGACTCTTCAACACAGTGTCAGTTCCAAGAACCTTTGGCAGATGGATGCTCCCCAAAATTGCAGTTGGATTTGGAGGTGCATTTTGAATTTAAGGACCACCTTTAGGCCATTAATCCAAATTAAACTAACTGAATCTACTAGCTTCTGGCATGATCCTTGGATAAGCCAAGGCTTGATTCTTGATCAAATCTTCTCTTCTCAGCAGAAATACCAATCTGGTGTTGGTGCTAATGCCAAGGCTGTTGACTTCATTGTGAATGGAGAACTGTTGCTGCCATATTCCAGCAATCAAACTGTCAGGTCACTCTAGAGCCTTCTTGCTTCAAAAAAGTTTGTCATACATGATCTACATTCTGTGCTGTGGAATGGTAAACCTCACTCTATATCAGGTGTCTTTGATTCTCTCCTTGGTTTTGCCTCCTTGTTTGGTTGTAAATGGCACAGGGTCTCGAGCAATAATGTTTCACCTAGTTCTGACAATCTGATGTTCTGGAAAGTTGTTAACAATGCTCTGCTAACCAGGGACAAATTGCTTTCTTATGGGATGGTTGTGCCTGCAACCTGTATTCTTTGCAATAGTAATGATGAAACTCCCCTGCATATATACTTTGAATGTCCTTTAACTCTCAAACTTTGGTCTGAGTTGTTGAGTAACTTGGGGATGTCTGTTATTCCTCAATCTTCTGCTTCTCAATGGGTTCTGATTGAGGATGCAACTAAGTGGGATGATGTTTCAAGAATTCCTTTTTTCTTCAGTTTAAAGAAGCTCATGAAATTGGTGTGGCGGGAAAGAAATGGTAGGATTTTTGAAGGTCAAAACAGGACTGGAATTACGCTCTGGGCAGTTCTAAAGCATGATATCTTTAATGGCATGAGAGCTAGCAGGCATGAATTTATGCATCATCAGATTGAGCCATGGATTCCTTAGCTTCTCTTGTTTTCCCTGTTATTTTCATGTTTTTTCTTTTTTTCTTCTTCATCTGTACTTTGTTTTTCTTTTTCAATAAACCTGGTAGGGGCCCAGTTTAACCCCGCTTGCTCTGCGAAAAAAAACCTAATGCTAAAGCTATGAATTCAATTATATGTTCATTAGATCATATTGAATTTAATCGTGTCTCACATTGTCTATCTGCATAGGAAATATGGCACACACTCGAAGTGACTCACGAAGGAACATCTTAAGTCAAAGAATCTCGCATTGCCATTCTAAGCAGCGAATACGAGAACTTCACAATGGCGAAAGAAGAAATGTCAAAGAGATGTACAGACGACATTCCAATATCGTATACAAATCAAAAGCTCTTGGAAAATTATACACAGAATTAGAGATAGTCCGAAAAATCCTCAGAGTTCTTCCACGAAGCTTTGAAGCCAAAGTGACTGCCATACAAGAATCGAAAGATTTGAAACAAATCAAAGTTGAAGAACTCATCAGAAATCTCACCACTTATGAGCTAGAAATGAAATTCAAAGAAGAGCATGAAGGAGGAGACAATCGAAAGAAATCAATAGCTCTTAAAGGAACAATCGAAAGTGATGATGAAAACGATGATGATGATGATGGAGCAGCAGAGCTGGCACTATTAATGAAGAAATTCAAAAGGTGGAATCATAGATATGGAAATCCAGCTCGAAATCAAGAATTTAAAAGCAGAATAGCCAAAGCACTAGACTATCCAGAAGAATAGAAAATTATTTTTCACAAGTGCAACAAACCCGGTCATATCAAGCCAAATTGCCCACATAATCAATTCAGCCATGGAAAGAAACAGAAAAAGAAAAGTTTTGCAGCCACTTGGGATGAAACAGATGAGGACGATAAAAGCACTGGCAGTGAAAGAGAAAAAGCAGATTTGTGCCTTCAAGGTGATATAACTGATAGTGATGATGATGAACCAAGTGAGGTATCAAAACTTACTCATTTAGAGTTGCTTATTTATTTTCACGAAGTAAATGGCTGTTTTGAATGACTTAGGGAAAGATGCGCTAAACTTGAATAAAAAAGAGATAGTTTGATAGAATTAAATGACCAACTTGAACAATTGGTAAAAAAAAACTATTAATGTAGAATCCCTAAGTGTGATAAGTGTCCATCACTCGAAGAAGAGATTAAAAAATCAGAAATTAATATAAAATCACTTGAAAAAGAAATTTTGATTTTAAAAGAGAGTGAAAATACTAGGAGAGAGAATTCTATTAAAAGGTGCACACAATTATTGAATGAAAATGAATCTCTCAAAACACAAGTCCAACAATTGTCAATGACTTTAGGAAAATTTTCAAAAAGTGAAAAATCGTTGAGTATGCTAATAGGAAAACAAACAGTCAATATTAATAGACAGGGACTTGGGTATACTCACTCTGAATTTATTAGAGACAAAATTAATCAAGTCAATTCAATGTGCACAGTTTGTAGAAAATTTGGATACAATCAAAATAATTGTTGGTATAGACCCAAACACGTGAAAACTATACCAATTTGGGTTCCAAAAGGCACTAATATAAAATCCCTCAAAGTTAAACAAATTTGGGTGCCAAAAGGAACATATATTAATAGTTTTGGGTCTACACAAAATTTTTCTTCAAATTATTCTGTCACTAACTATCATGGACCTATAAAAACAAATAGGTCACAAAAATCATTCATCGTGTAGATGTGGTGGCAGGCTAAGGAACAACAATAGTGTTATCTGAATTCTGGCTGTTCCAGACAAACAACGGACTTGAAATAAAAGTTCCTTAGCCTAGAATAAAGGTGACAGAATCACGATGGGCAACAACGGAAAATTATCGTAAAGGTAAAACAGTTAAAGGCATACTCATCTTGAATGATTTATTTAAATATGATAATCTGCACCATAATTTAAATTATATCAGCCAATAATGTGATGATGAAATAAATGTTGATAATAATTCTGAGTTCTTTCAAAATTGTTGGTCAAAAACACTACAATCCTTAAAAAAAATTAATATAGATTAATTTGGATTGATGATGATGATTGTTGATAATATTTTTGGCTAAGTCTATATTCACTTTATTGACACGACTTCGATTAAAATCCTAATGAATTTCATCATATAAAAATTATTAAGAAGGATTTTAAGAAATTGTTGAAATTTTAAGAAATTATTGGAATTGTTGAAATTTTAAGAAATTGTTGAAATTATTGAAATTTTAAGAAATTGTTGAGATATTAAGAAATTATTGGAATTGTTAAAATGTTAAGAAATTGTTGAGATTTTAAGAAATTATTGAAATTTTAAGAAATTGTTGAAATTATTGAAATTTTAAGAAATTGTTGAGACTTTATGAAATTGTTGAATTTTTAAGAAAATTGTTGAAAATGTTGAAACTTGAAGAAATTGTTGAAACTTCAAGAATTTGTTTTGAGATAATAATGATGTTTTTAATAACTGTTGACTACTCATGAATATAGCTATTTATCCTACGGTTTCTGAAACTGACACTATGATATTTGTTTGATTGTTTACACGGCTTCAATTCAAATTCAAGATAATTTTATTTAAAAATTGTTGAAAATAATTCTGAGATAGTTTGTTAAATTTAATAATCTGGTCTATGACATCGAACGAGTGATTATTGAGTGAGAGTAAAATTCAGATGTAGATTATACTGGTAATATAGTTGATATAAAAATTACTAGTGGAATGTGATTATTATTTTTTGACATTCATTAGCTGCATCATTTTTTCGAAGAAAATATCTTCACATTTTTTCACTTGAAATAATTTTTCAATTTAGCAGAAATTTTTCTTAAACCCCTTCTAGAAAATAATTTCTGTTAACCACTATTTTTAGATTAGTTATTTTAGGAAAATTTGATTTTATAATTATTTTTGAAATTGATTTTAAACTAATCTAATCCCCTAATAATTATCTAAAAAAATATATAGTGATTGAAAATAAGATGAGTGTTGATATTAATTATATATTATATCTTGAGGAAGTATAATTAGAAAATTTCATTAGAAATTTAAACAAGAGTTATAGAAACTTTTTATTGCGAAATATTTCATGACCATTTCTATGTCTACCATATTTCTATCAACCATCACTCATCAAATTCAATATAGAATGTCAATACGTGGTATTTTAAATGGAAAATCATTTGTGCTTCAATTCATTATATTTTTTAGCAATAAAAGAAAAATAATAATATCCAAAATATTCACTCTCATTTAAAAGTCCTCACGGTTATGCATGGGTGAATTACTTGGATTTTTGATTATGTGCTTCCATGCTCATTTAAAAGTCCTCACGGTTATGCATGTATGGAACGCATATCAAAATTGATTAATTAAATAGACAAGTTGACTATAATCCCATTTTAAAGTCCTCACGGTTATGCGTGGTTAGAAGATACTTGAATTCATTTTTAAAAATAAAAATAAAAATTGTGAATACTACTAATCTCATTTAAAAGTCCTAACGGTTATGCATGGTTAGTAGATATTCAAATTTCCTGAAATAAATATACCACAAATAGACACAACTATATGGTTTTATTTGATGAAATCATCATATCATTCTAAAGTGGAATATGCGCCAAATTAGAGGATTTATGATTTTTGTTGATTTTCTTATTGAAATTAATATTTATACTCTATTGAGTTTTAATATTGTATTAATGTCTATCACTATATCTCTATTTTCCTATTACTATTACTCGTTTGCTGATAACAAAAGGGTGAGAGAAAGGTTAAGATTTTGGAAAACAAATTTCGCATATTTTTTCTATTTGCATATAGATTCATTTGAATATTTTCTTTCTCATGCATAAATGAAGGGGGAGTATTGTGTAGAGAGGGAGCATTCAAATAGGGGGAGCAAATTGAATGATCAGCATTCCAATTACTTTCAAGGACTTAATTTCCATAGGTTTTTAGACCTTAGAAACTAATTATTTTGCATTTTGTCCTTAAAAGTAATTATTTCAGTTGTGTGTCCTAGAAACTAATTGCACTTGCTAAAGAGGCCCTTGTGGCTAATTTCCACTTTAAAATATTCAAAATCTTAAATATATGTTTGTTATCATCAAAAGGGGGAGATTGTTGAATATGCGTGCATATGATTTTTGTTTGATGATAATAAACATATATACATTCATTTAAATGTATTTGTTTCTATACTATTTTATTTTTCACAGATTAAATAAATATTTGCTGAATAAAATTAAATAACACAGAATCTGAATTCAAACAGAAATTTTATTCAAACAATATTTATTACAACTTTTAAATAGTACAACTCTCAAGCTCTCATTATACATATACAATTTCAATCACAATACAATTCTGATTACATCACAATTCCTATTTACATTAGTTCCTCACTACATATCGCTCACACTCGTATTTTATCTTTAACTTCATTCCAGTTTGAATCCAGCATCTGAGCAATCTGCAAAAATATTCACTAACGCAGTAAAATTGAAAATAAAATATTTTTGCAATATAAAATAGAATTTGGATTTTGAAAATATTATTTGCCTCAGTTATTTGGGTTGTTTGTCATTTATATTTGAATTCATCACACACGAACAATGTGACATGCATAGTGTATCACTGTACATGCCACAAGGCCGTGCACATCGATATACACTTGATAATGCTACAGGGACAGGTGAGCACAAGGACAACCCCAAATAAAAAGACGGGTTCAACTCAGGTGCAATATAATAAAATCTCGACTACAAGCACATGTCAAACCCAAATTGTCGGATTCAACTCTAGTGCAATAAAACAATGTCACAACTTTCTACACAAGGTCAAATCCGAGCTACAAGCTGGATTCAACTCAAGTGTCACAAATGGCTGAACAAACTCAAGAGAACCAGATTTAAGTCCAAGCAAAGACCACAGTTATGAACATATCGGTGCACATGATCTGGTAACCAAAAATTATAGTGCAGTATTCAAAACTGAGACATGATTATCAATGCCTAGTGACATCAACACAACTAAATCAAAAAGTGCAGCAGCAATCAACTCAAGTGTAAAAAGGCTATACCGGGCTACAAAATGCTACAACAAAATTGAACTCGAGCTCCAGATAGTACACAACTATATTAAAACTGAAATAGACTCGAATCAAGTGCAACATGCCAACATACAATGCAGACAAAACTCAATACCTAAATGTATAGGCAACAGACTCGACCGCAAATGAACAAGACTCAACTCAATGCAAGTTTAAGTGAGGTGGCAACAAGTTCAAACCAGGGCAATGCATCATAGAACAGTGAATTATCGACCAGACCACTGACTCAAGTACACGAGTGACACAAGCCTGCAAAAGCATCAGTTCAACATAAAGCAATGCTCAAAGACACAGTACTCAAGTGAATATGCAAATATGTCAACAATGCACAAGGCAATAGTGAATGGCAACAACACTTAAACTGCACATGAAAATGAAACCAGTGACACCAATGAAGCCACAAAGAGGCACATGAACAGCAGACCAAAGCAGCAAGAACACAATGCTCGAACTCAAATATAGAATGCATACAATACTAAAGTACTATAAGAACAAGCAATGACTCACATCAAAAATGCAGTAGCCAAGACATGAAGTTCAGACAACATGAGTAAGAACCAAGTAAACAGTTCAAGTTCAACATCAGGTTGCAAGTGCAACAGGTAAGGATTGACAAACACAAAATGACCAGAGGCAATGAAACTACATGTTGATCGGTATGAAGCAGTAATAGTAACCAATGTGCAAAATTGACAAATGCAAATACTACAAACCGGACAGCATGCCAGAGAAGCAAGTGCACAAGTTCAAGGTCGAAAATGCTACAGGGATAAACACAAATGGCCAGAGTCGAAGCAAATAGAACAAAATCAACAGTTTCACATCAAAGTCAACAGGGTTTCAAACTGCAGTTCAGGTGATCAAAGTCACAGTGAAGCCAGCAACTCAAGGGGCAAGAAAATCAAGCAGCCGTAGTTAAACATGCCGAAGTCAACATTGAAACAAGTCAGAAAAATCACCATCGATCAAAGAAAATGTTGAACAAGCCAGAGACGTGGTGGTAAAGAAAACAAGAAATCAAACCAAAGCAAAAATCAACACCGTGGTCATCACGGAGTAAAAAAATCAACGCCGTGGAAATCAAGTAATATGAAAACATACGAATTTGAATTAGTCGGTAAAATCACGAGCATCCAACAATAATCGATCGGCCAGAGAAAAAGAATTGACAAATTCAAATAATTTTATACGAACGAAAATATAGGGCATCGAACCCTATCATCATTGGCAAATTTTATCATTCGAGTTCGAGATAAACAGAGAACGATAATCATTCACTTGAATTAAGATCAAGTTCAAGCAAGCCAAAACCAGAAAGCAAAAGGAGAAATTAACATACTGTAATCATAGACGGACTCAAGGAGGAGCCGCAAACAATCAAACTAATCAGAGAAACAAATTGAGCGTCGACAATCAACTCGATAGAGCGGCGCCTTCAAAATTCTCAAAAGCCCTAATTCAAGAGCACAGAACAAACAAGAACAAGAGCCCTAATTTTTCTGATCGAACGAAAGAAGAATAGGAAGCTGCCATTATCGAATGCAAAGGATCGGGACAAAATAAATTGGGCCAGCATATTTTTTCTCTTGTGATAAAAAATTAGAGCCGGTTATTTAAAATAGGCTTTAGTCTTTTTTAATTAGGGTTTTCATTTAATTTGTTTTTAAATTTGTTTTTAAATTTAAATTCTCTTTTAAAAAACTGTAATTTCTAGTCGTGTGGCTAGGGGACAAACTACATGGAGTAGTTTGAGAATTCGCAACTCAGTGGCTGAGTTGTGGCAGGGTTTTGAGCGTAGATTTAGGTTTAGTCAATAGCGGGTGTCGCGATTTTACGTGTGTAAGCGTCTGACTATCTAATTTCCAGTAGAAACCTTGGGGGCAGCACGTAGGCAGGTTTTTGCCAAAGCTGGGAAAATTCAGTGTTGTTTCTGTTTCTGTTATTTATATCCTGTGATTTCTGTGCTGCTATTATTCTGCTATAAACTGTGTGCTTTCGCCATAAATTTTAATAATTAATAGTATCACCCTATTCACCCCCCCTCTAGGGTGAAATCGATCCTACAAATACTATAGATGATTGCAGCATCTGTAGCACTTAGTTTTAGGCCTCAAAATAGGAATGTTACAATTATTGGTTATGATATGTCAAATCGTTGTTGGTTAAAATATATCAAAACCGAATTCAATTCCTCTAATCTTAATTTTTTTGTTTACTCATGGAAAAATAGAAATTGACAAAATGATACTAATGGGTTATTTCGTTAAAATTTTATTACTTATATTAAGTTACCATTGCTAATGAGTTATTTTTTCCTGTTTTATTAATTAAAGACACTTAATGGTTTATAAAAAATTATTTGTTCTATAGTTTGCTAGTGCTACAAAGTTTGTTCAACATATTAATTTTACTTTGCATCCATACTTATGGTAAAATACAAACATCGAAAAGGGGAAAATAGTGTAGTATAAATTATACTAGTGTGAACGGATCTTAAGGATACTTTAACACTATAGAGATGGTAAATAGTGTTTTATAACTTATATAGAACTTTTCTAAATTATTTCAAGATAGAAATTCAAATAAGATAATCAACGGTGATATATATTAATGGGTAGTTACTGATATATATATATATAAATGTAATAAAAATAAAGTAAAAGTCCAACCTTTAACCTTTTCAAAAAAGCTCTTTCAATGGTGATCGAGTTTTTTGCAACCTAATTTGGTGACTGTGCTTCCTTTTGTCTCCGATCATTTCTTCTTCTTCCTGGATATGATGCCCCATCGCAAGAAGCCGCCTTCGTCTGCCCTTAGGTAGGAGCCCAGATCTGGAAAGAGTTTTTCCCCATCAAACACGGATCTGGCACTGCCTCGTTTCGCCTCTGCAAACTCTCCTTAGGCTTTCATTAATACTTTGGCTTTTCAACCATCTCAAGGCATTCCTGGCCTCCTGTGCGAGCTAGGATCAGTTTCTCCAAACAAAGATTCAGTTGGTAGTGTCCTTCTGATTCACGAGTCAATGATAGGCCCGTCGATCTCAAGTATTAACTTACCCACCTTGTGTTCTCCTCTGTCGCCTATGCTTAGTGCTACGGCATGTTGCAAGTCAATGCAATGGTCAGACAATTGTGTCCCATCTCTTGGTTTGAATATTGAAAGTGACGAACTGTTATTGCGTGGAGAAAATGTTGTGTCTCTCATTGATGATACGATAGAAAATGTCGTAGTTTATGCCCCTACTGGAACTGTCAATTTGAAAAGTGGTGAATGCCCTGGTTCCGCTTATGGAAATGTCTGTGAAACTGCAGTTGCAAATGGCAGACCTGTGTGTATTCCTGCTTTGGATTCTCCTCCTGATGTGTCCTCATCATGGTCTTCTCTATTCACTAAGCTACCCAACAACGTGGGTGTTCATTCCCTGAGATTGTTTGTTGAGCTTGAAGGAGTTATGGTTCCTCCTTTCGAAGTGATACAAGCAGGCATTGACTATTGGAAAGACTACTTGGTAGGATTTTTCTTGGATTCCAAACCGGACTATCATTTTGTTAAAGTGAGATGCAACCAAATATGGAAGCCCAGAGGAGGTCTTAGTGTTCACTTTGATAACGCTATGTACTACTTCAAGTTCTCTCGTTCTAATGAGAGGCAACGTATCCTTGAATCTGATCCGGTTCTTATTGCTAGGAAACCTTTCATTATCACTTCCTGGAATCCAACGATTGATAAGGCAATTGAGTAGGTTTTATCTATTCCTGTCTGGGCTCATTTTTCTCGTATTCCTTCAATGCTATAGCCCATGATCGGCCTTGACTGGCTGGCTGGACTAGTTGGAAAGGTGATTTGTTATGACGCGAACACAGTTGTAAGGAAGAGACTAGTTTATGATAAAGCCTTGATTGAGATAACTTCATCCAAACCTTACCATCTACCCTTCGGGTTCGTCTTCCTGATGGTCATGAAGTCGAGGTTCTAGTTTGTTAATCGGCTAATTTTCTATCGATTTAGAAAATAGTCGAAAAATTTTGAATTAAAAATAACCGCAAGCGCACGGCGTACACTTATAGTACGTGGTGAATACGGGTCGATCCATGGGGAATTGATGATTTTAAAAATTCTATTCAATCAAATTATACCAAAGTCGAGCGAAAGTTAAGCTAGAGAATTAGAAAATTAGCTAACTAACTAAAAGAAAAGAGATGCAAATATAAGAGTTAAATGACTATTTAGAGAATAAACCCACTCTCTAGATCACATAGTTCAACATATATGAAATCGTGATCTCTCTTTTATGGTCATTAGTGCTTCAATTGATGTGCTGATCATAAGTATGGAATATTTGTGCTAATGATTAGCCAATATAAGCCATCAAACTATAATACATCCCTTGAAGCACTTACTAACTTTCATGAAACTTGACAAAGAAAATGAAATCTATTTTAAGTATGGCCTATTAAATATTGATTAGAAATATAGACCATCAAATTTTAATTTCAAATCACTTTCTTATGCCATAATCATATTTTAATGAAGAGGCATTTGTGTTATTGATTGTTTAAGCATAGCCTATTTGGTGTCAACAATATAGGCTATCAAATTCAAAGAGATAACAACAAATAAAACACTTCATTGATCATCATTAGGCACAAAAAGAGAGCATGAATTAACAAATGTTTGAAGCTACATGATTAGAGAGCTTCATTACCTCTAAATTGAAGGGGTTTAACCTTTCATATTTGTCATTTGATTAACAAATGTAGCTAGCAACATGAAAGAAAAAAGAAAAGAAAAGGAAAATGAAAGCTAATGGAAAAGAGAACTACTATTCTACTTGCATAAAATAAAAGAGATCTACACTACAACATGGAAGGAAATAAATAAGAAAAGAAAAAGAACATGTATTAAATTGCATAAAAAAGAATTACATAAAAGAAGAAATGGCTAAGTAGCCATGAAAAGAAAGAGAGCTTCATTTTATTTTTCTAAGAGAAGAAAGCCTAAAGAGAGACTAAGGAAGAAGAGGGTTACATGAAACCTAAGGGGTATATATACATGTGTTAAACCCTCTTTCATATTTTTGGGGAATGCACAAAATACTCTTGAGAAATTATGGAGGCCAAGTAATCATTAGCTTCTACTAATTATCATTTAAGTGTACATAAAGCCATAAACTCCGTAAGCATGTGTATTAGCCCCTAATTGAAAAAAAAGGTAAGTGGGTGGGGTCCTCCATGTTCTTCACTTTGAATTATTTCCATCTTCATTCTTTTGTATCTTCTTTGTGCATGCATATTTCATCATAAAACCACCTGTAAAATTCACCAAATTTCCTACAAAACAACATAGAAAATTCTAAGTAAATTTTCATAATTTAATAAATGCACAAAATGACCATTTTACCCCTGTATGAAGATGAATATGTGACAATTTGAAAATAATTTGAATTTTGGTTTAAACAAGTTAAAATACCCAATTTGATCATTTATTCAATTTAAATAGATTAAATATAGTGTAAAAATATGCACATTTACGTGCACATCATTGTTCGTTATAGTTGGAAGCCGAATATATGTACGTCCTGTCAGAATTTTGGGCATTCCACTAATTCTTGTATGCGTGGGACAGTTGTTGCTCCTTCTCTTTTGTCTTTGCAGATCCCGCTTCCTAGACCTCTTGTTAGGAAGTGGGTTCTGAAAGTTGCCCCAACCATTCCTCCCCTTCTGATGACATCGTTCAGATTGCTCCTCCTGAAATTTCTCCTCCTGTTATTGACCTGGTCATGGATGTTTCTTCTAACCCATTGAGTGATCGCCCTTCCACTATTGCTATTGTTTGGGACCCTAATGAGCACGCTTGGCTGCACCTTCCTTCGGACATGAGGCTCTTTCCTGATAGAAATATCTTTTATGCTTTCATCAATGACTCTGTAGAAGAAAAGAGAAGTCTTGTATACCATATAGATGTTGAGGGCCTGGTCCTCACTAGGGAGGGTGAGATTGGTGAGGTGAATAAGAGTAAGTTCTATGATGTTACGTGGGATATGAAGTTTATTTACTCTCCTACTTTTATTGGTTATGCTTCTGACCTGGCTCTACTCTTCGCTGGATATGCTGATGTTTCTGTCCAGTATCAGATGATGGTAGTAGTTGTCCTTCCTTCCCTACGGGGGGATATGCAAGTTCTTTTGTAGTACAGTAGGCCTATTTGTCTATCTTATGTTCCTTAGTTTGTCAGTGGCTTGTCCACTTTAGTCAGCTGCTCTGTGCATGTACAGATCACCTATTCTTTATTTATATACAATAGCATGGCCCACTATAACGCCGACTACCCTTTCTAAAAAAATAAAAAAAAATAAAGTAAAAGTAAGAGAGATGACACCGGGAGTTTTATACCAGTTTGGATTAACTAATCCTACGTCCAGTCCTATATAGTGTATTTACAAATTACCTTTCCAACACCTACTATAATCAGGTTCCAAGCAAAGCGGAGCACAATCTTGATTTCAAGGCAACAAGATACACCCTTCTGACTTTCGAAGCTTAAGTTAGACTCCCTTGATTTAATCAGGCAACAAGATTACACGCTTGATTTAAACGGGAAACAAGAAAATCCAGTTGACTTGAATGGACTATAAGCACACCCACACAAATAATAGTAGAGAGTTGTTGATTTCAAATACAAATAGTTATACTTTGGGTATAGAATATCCTATAGCCCTTTGATATCACTTTGATCTTTGAATTGATGAGAGAATACTTTCAAATCAATGAGTAGATTATAAAGAATGAATGTAGTAAAATAGAGATTAAATTAGAGTGAATTTGAAGAGTATAGAAAGTGGATTATGTGAAATATATAATGAGAATTTGGAGTAAGAAGAATTTAGAGAAAGTAGTTACTAAAATTTGTTTTCCAGTCCCTTTTATACAGTGTTTGAAGGGATGTGTCTATTTACGAAGAAATGCAACCCAAAATCACAACTGTTCAAAATTCAAAAGGCACCTCTTCAATGGTACATATGTTGATATACCTTTATCTAGTTTGAAAAAATAGAAAACTTTAAATGTGTCGCAAAATTTTAAACTCTTGTAAAATCATTTAAACGTAGTTTTATTTAAATGTTTTTAATATATAATTTTTTTATAAAATACTTTAAAAATAAAATAAATACTTCGAGAATAAAATAAATATTTCAATAAGAGAGTATTCAAAGAAATGAAAGTTACTTTTCAAGGACTTTAACAAATTAATCTATTATTTGTTAACTATAAACTATAGTCTTGAACTCTTCGTGTCGTTGTCTTTAAACTCATCAGTCTTCAAATATCTTGATCATATATAAATCTTAATCTCTAGTCTTTTCATTGATCGGTCTTTAAATTCAATTATACTATACCCGTATAAACTTATATAATATCCTACAAAATATTATATATAATGTAGGAAAACATTAGTATCTATATTTATATGGTCGTTGTCATCAAAATCAATATCGGAGATATTAATAATCTTTTCCTTTTTGATGATGACAACAATGTACATATATTTATTATAAAATATAATGTAACTCCCCCTAAATTGGTTAATTCCCTCTATTTTGAATAACTCCCCCTTAGCATATTTATATATTATTTTATTTTTCTCTCCCTTTATCATCAACAAAAATGGGTAAAAAAATAAACTCCCCATAAATGCAACAAATATTGAATACTATGACATGTGATAATGTTGTATATTGAATCAAAATCAATACTAGCTATAAAATTTCTAAGAAATAACTGCATATATACAATTATAATTGCATCTATTTTAACCATACATCATAAACCCACACATTTATATAATTAACTACATAAAAAGTATAAATTATAACTACGGTTAATTATATAGACTAAAATTGTATAAATAATATATATTATAAATAACAACTATAAATACAAAATAATAATACAATTAAATCCTAAGTTTTCTTGGGAACTTAGGCCCATCCTTCGGATTCAAAGATAGGATTGGTGTTGATAACTTCCCAATCTTTATTATCCACTTTCGCCTTAGAGCTCGAGCATCCTAGAGCGTTGTTTTAAACTTCTTTGGAGAAATAGAAATAAATCGTTGAAGAGAAAAAAATTGTTTTTCCTGTTCTTTGATCATTTAATTTATGTTTGACTCAACTCCAAGTGTCATTGATAGTAAAGACTGAAGAAAAGAGCATTTCTTGAAAGATTGAAGAATTTCTTCTATATTTTCACTTAGTTTCTGTTTTAAAAAATTGTTGTTTGAATTCAATTTTATGAAAAGAAATGAGTAGAAAGGAATAAAATAAGAAGATGAATTGTTTTCTAAAGAAATTTGTTTTATAGAAGTGGAAAGTCGGATTAATAACTAATCCCTCCAAAAAATAACTAATTTATTTGAATTTCAAATTCTGGAAAAACCAGAGTATGTCGACATAAATGGGTAGGCCATGTCGACATATGTGCAGAAAGTTATGTTTTTGTTTTTGCTTTAAATTTTGTTTACATTTTATATTGTCTTTGTTTATGATTCAAGAGAGTAAAAGAACATATTTAACAATAGAAGTAAAGTCTCTCAGCTAATTTAATTAATAAAACAGATATATACATAAACATAATAAGAAATACAAGAAAATGACAAATAAAAACTAGAATACACAAGGATAGATAAGTAAATCTAGAATGATGAAGATGAAGTATTTCCACCAAGATTTCTCAATATCTTCCCAAAGTACTTGACGATTTTGTTTGAGAGGCTAGTGAAATTCTTACTAAAGGAGCGCTTAAGTTTCTTTTGATTATTGAGAACCTTATCTTGATTTCTAAGTATCTCTTTGTTTGATTAGCAAGACGGTTTGTCATAGCTTTCAAGAGATGTACCATTTCCTCCTCTTCTTCTTCTTATTCATCCTCGTCATCGATTTCCGTATCTTCGCTTTCTTTTACTTGAAGAATCTCTTGTTCTTTCTCTCTTGCTAATCTCTCTTCCTTTTTGGCAAGAGACTCATAGGGTTCAATTTTGGGAGGAATGTGCTCGAGAGAGAGGTTTTTTTGTCGAATATTTTATGAGGAAAAATGTTTTCACCTCTTAAATCAATACCAAAATAATTAAAAATTCTAGTGAGGTACACGCCATGATAAAGTGTATTTTCATGTCCAGAAATTTTCTTTTGAAAAAATTCATCCAAAATCACTTAGGCTCAATTTATATCATATTTTCCAAAAATAGCAAAAAGAGTTTTGAAAACTTTTTGAGTGGGGTTGTTGTAATTCCTTCTCAGTGTGTACCTTGTTCTAAAACAAGACTCATTTGTCTTGCTTTAGGCCTATGATTTTTTCCTTTAAAAACATGTTATTCATCATTAGAATACAAATCATGCATAACTTCTCTATTTCTGTAACCAATTTTGAAAGTAGAGATGTCTTTTCCACTACTTTTACAGTCAAGAATTTAACCAAAAAATTTGCAACCTAAATAATAGTAGTGTCTTTGACTGTAACGAACCAATTTTTCGACGCCCAAAAATCGAATGCCGGAAAACCGAACCATTAGGGATAAAGAAGAAGGAGGTAGAAGAAGAAACAGAAAATAACATCAGAATCTCACAAACGCAAAGGAACAATATATAATAGATAAATGACTAATCTTTAAAACAAAAGAATTATATTTGTTTATACATTACAGCATCAGAGTACAATACAATCAACATCACAATTCAGGACGGTTACAATATCTTGTCCTGCTTACACTGCACACCGGTAATATGAATCTATGGAAATACGCCTCGTCATCCAGCTCATCTCCTGAGCTCCACAGCAGTCTATCTAGAATCTGTATTCTATAATACTCGGTCTGACCCGAGCATTATAGTTAAATAACACCCGAGTCAGTCTGGAAACTAGCATGAGAAAAATACACTCAATTGGACTATTAAAGTTTTCAAAATCATTTGAAAATCAAAGGTATCTCGTAAGACCACGCCACAAATAAACATGTCGGGTTTTTACCTTACGATAACCAAAACATTTCTTATAAAATCCTCTGATATTATAGTAGTGTCTATATACAAATATTTATTCAAATAGCCGAAATTGTTACATTATTAAATTTCAGCTACTAGCCACAAAGTGGGTTCTACAAACAAAACTGTAAAGGCACGTAAGGAGAATGAATTTCCATCAATGGCAGGGCTACTGGGGTTCCGCCGGTCATAGTACGTGGTCTAGATCACTGTACCGAGGATCCACCCTGATCCCCTGCATCACAGGACCGGAGCTACCCCTTACAAGATAGTCCGACTAAGTTCACCCCGCGGTTGGGACCAACAACCACCCACACAGCTGAAATAAAGGGACATCTAGACAAGGGTGACCTTACATTAATTGGTTGCTAGCCACTTGGCCTTATGTGCACCTCCCCTATTTTATCCATTCCCGGTTGATGAGGCTCGAGGCTATGCATTACCTTTTTAGCACACATTTACTTAGAATGCTCACCGTCCTCCTGACGATGTTCTGAAAGCATTCGTCCATACAAGTCTGTTCCAGGTCCGAACGGAACCGAAGGCACTACTCCTACTACATCCTTTCGGAATCACTCTCAAGATTAGTAGCGATTAGCCCTTGCACTTCACTGCTCCATCTTCGACTCCAAGCTCCTGTCTTCCACACGAAAACGTTCAAACCGAATCGAAGTGGTTTCTGGGAAATTAATCCCAATCCTGGTCTCTTCGAAACGATCAACGCATTGGCCATTATTGATAGTCGGTTATTAACTATCAAATAACATTCACAAACAACCATCAGATTTAAATAGTTTTCCAAATAATTTATTACTCAAAATATCTTCGCAATATATCTTCTTCATTTCAATCTTTCGAAATCAGTTTCAAATCTCTTTTCACTGGCGGAATAAATTCTCAAATTGTTTATTTCCCACTGAAAATTACCAAGTCCAAATACTTTAGGTTTTAAAATCACTTAATTCTAAAATATACTTTAAAACATTTAAATTAAAACTACTTAAACACTTTATTCAAAAATATATACTTTAAAAATATTTTAAATAAAACTACTTTATAAAATATAAAACTAAAGTTTTTGAAAATAAAAGTTAAGCCAATGAAATTTTAAAATAAGAGGTATGAAAATCTTATACAAGTTTTTAAATAAAACTTTAACCAAACTATCTTTAATATAAAACTACTATATAAAATATAAATATTAATAATTATCTTTTTAAAACATAATATCAATTAACCTTTTAAAATAATTACCACTATAACTAATTTAATAAATATTTACCTTTAAAAATTTACAACTTAAATAATAATTTCTTAAAAACATTCCTTTAAACAACTTTAAGCTTTTAACTTATATTTAAAAATCTACTTTGAAAACGTGCTTGGCTTTTCAGGGAAATACACTTTTTCCTTCACACCTTTTTAAAAATAAACCACTATTTATTTTTAAAACAAATTACCCATTCCTTTATAAATTTCCATCATGAATTTATACTTCCAAATATCCGCTGATATTTTATTTCACTTTATAAACCCAGTTTATAAATTCCATAATCTCATCTTCTTTTGAAACACAATTTCAAACTCCAAATCAAATTCCAAGTCGATTTTCAGATTTACTCCATTTTAAAATAAATTCCTTTACTTTCTCAATTTTATTTCAAGACCCATTAATTTCAGATTTAACTTCTTTATTATGATTTAAAATCTTATTTGAACTGAAAATACCAATTTCATATTTATTTCAAAATTCTTCTTTTATTCGTTCCTAAACCATTTAAATTCTGAATTTAAAAATAAATCTTTATTCCTTTAATTATTATCACTTAAGTTCAGAATTCATTTATTCCTATTTATTCAAAAATCTCCTTCCCCATACTTTGGAATTTATTTATTAGAATTTAAAAATCAACTTTTATCTTTTCCTAAATCATTCTTTAATTTATCCAAATTCTCAATAATTATTTTACTTAAAAATTCTTTCTTTTATTTTCTTTTCAAAAATACAATCTATATTTTTTTGATAACTCGGTATACCTAAATATATCCAATAAAACATAGCATTCAATATTTTCAATCACAATATAATCTATCTCAGATTATCAAATAAATCATATCACATAATATTAAAACAATCTAAATATTTTGAGGAATCCAGTTGGATCCCTCCAACCTGTTTCTCTACATCCATAGATGTTAGCACAATACAAAAATACCAATTCCACTTCAAGGTGGAATATCGCGGTATATGGGATTATATCATCTCATCCACTATTATGCGGCGCATAGGGTCTCATCCATTATATAATGCAAAAAATCAATCATCCAATATATATATATATACACACACACTACCATATATAATATCACCCAACAGATAAATTATGAAATTCATCCAAGCACATCCAATAATTTAAATTCAAACTGTTTAAATTAACAGCAATCCAGATGAGTGAGATTAACTCACCATTTACTTTAAATCTGCAATCCGATCCAAACCGGTTATTGCCTTCACGATTTTGGACCTTGTATAAGCAAATTACATATCTTTATTAATCACCGAGGTAATTAAATTTTTTTAAAATTAAAGTTGACTTACAAATTTTAAATCGTTATAACCAATTAAAATTCCCTTGGAAATTAGATCTGATATATAAAGTGATCTATACAATTTTCAAAATCTAATTTTTATATAACCTTTCAATTTAAACATTCTAGAATCCCTGTTTTCATAAATCTTATCTATATTATATTCCAGTTTTAAACATGATTACATAAACAACTTATTTTATCTTTATTTTTCTTTCTCATTTTTTTAGAAATATTTTATACTTATTGCAAATATTTTTTCCCTAATAAATAATTAATAGAATTTTTAACTGCCTAGAATTAGAATAAATTATCAAAGAGATTACCTTGCTAATCAGAATCCAGCTCAGGCAACAAAAAACATTGCGACACAATCTCCTTCCAAATCGAATGCATGCAGTGAGACTTTGCCTCCTCTATCGCATCATCGCCGAAGTTGCTGAGCTCGAACCCACCACAGTCTCGACCACGAAACCGCCCTCCTGCCTTGGCCACCATCGTGCGCGACGACGACCCAAACCACGCGTGCGAGCAACTCACCCAAATAACCCAGACTGGCCTCGTGCTCGCGACCAACACCCTAGCCAAACACGAATCCTCTCGCTAGCTTGCTCATCGACACGCGACTCGATCACCCTCTACTTTAGTAGCCTCCGGCCGAGCTGCGCCTCCCAGTGCTCGCGCAAACGAGGCCTACTCGAAGATCCAAACTCGATGTCATGGCGTGCTCGCGCGATTCGATCCAATTCGAAGCTTGCCTATCGGCTTCGATTGATTATATTTTCTTAATTCGAGCTGAGCTTGGTTTGAGTGGCGGCCATTATTTAAGTTTGAAGTTTTGTGTTTCGATTTTGTTTGAGGCAAAAGAAAAGCTCAGTTGAACTATTTATTTTTACCGTTTTATACTTTTTTAGATTCAACGAGTGTTTGAGATGAAGGACATGTTTTGGAAAAGATCTGCTATCGTGACACTTGGAACGACGGCAAAAATCTCTGATGTGAGAATAAACGTAAATCAACCAAATTTAAATTAAAATTGCTATGATAAACACAACTCAAAATCTTAACCTCCTATCGAGGCGTGCCGCTAGGCGTTCATATGGTTATACCTCTATTCCGAACGCAATGGAAAAGGTTTCGTGTCCAAATTCTATCGTATGGAGAAGATAGCTTTTTCTGGACCTAGTTATTATATTAAATTTTCGATATAGATTCAGCGTGTTTATCTATCGTACGGCCAAACGATCACTCCAAACACTACGAAAATAGAAATCTGATAATAATACACTATTATGGATCCAATGGAACTGATTTCGCTGAAATTCGAGGTTTTTCCACGGAAGGCTATTTTTAAATATCAATTTAAACAATATAAATTCAAAACTGAACAAATCATCTTTAAATTCAATTTTAAAAGTTCTGTTACCTTCAGTATTATCAATATGAATTTTCTAAGCCTTTAAAATATTTTTAACAAGCTTGGAACATCCCGATACAAAATAATTCTGAATTTTCAATTATTAAATTCAATATTTAAATTATCCAATAAATAGCGATATTTGAAATTCAAGTTTAACATTAACCTTTAAATATTTAAAATTAATAAATATTACAATTTCAAATATCCAAAAATTCTGGGTCGTCACATTCCACCACCCTTAAAAGAATTTCGTCCTCGAAATTACTAGTTAAGAGGAATGGCCCATAACCCGTTAACTATTCCTAAAGCCAAACACTTTCAAACAACTTTCCCAACACAATCCTTATTAAAGACACACTATCACTCTTATTAACTTCCCAAACACAACTATAGATTACAATCCATATTATTAACTCAATCATTTCAAATTATAATTCAAAACATAATTTTAAATTTTCAAACCTGCTCAAAAAAAATTCTAACTCCCTAAATTTTTGAAAAAATTTGCCAACGTCTCCTTTGCACGGCTAGATCGGTACGACTACAAAATGCCTCTACAGGCCCCCAAATTTTAAAAGAAAACAAAAACGCCAAGTGGCTAGACCAGAAAATCATCAAATTTCATATAGAAATTTAAATACATACATTTTTGTTAAGCAATTTTTATTTGTCTTCTGAAATCAAAAATCCTAAAAAAAATTTCTTTTAAATTACCTGTATACTACTCTGCAATAATATCCAATCACAGCATTCAAAAACCATTTTATACATTTCTTTACAAAATTATTCAATATCCATGTCACTCAAGCCCGTACGATGTACATATACCATCCGTACGCAATATCAAATTCGATCACTCGCTCGATCACACAATTTCACTTTCGAACTAGTATCGTCCACCCGACTTCCTAGTGCGGACTCAGATCTGTTTCTTGATCAGAAACCGTTATTCTCCTTACACAGCTACAAACTATGATAGAGAATTTCCAAAATCAATCAAAATCCATATCCAAAGTTCGCCGTTGAAAATCGAGTGAAAAATTCCAACTTGGACCGATACAACTACCTTGAAATCCTATGCTCGAATTCTGGATCGAATCACTATGCGAATAAAATATTATACATACATCCTACGTATTTATCCCCCAACTGATTTAATTACCTCAGTGATTAATAAAGATATGTAATTTGCTTATACAAGGTCCAAAATCATAATGGAAATAGCCGGTTTGGATTGGATTGCAGATTTAAAGTCAAAGGTGAGTTAATCTCACTCATTTGGATTACTGTTAACATAAATAGTTTGAATTTAAATTATTGGATGTGCTTGGATGAATTTAATAATTTATCTGTTGGGTGATATTATATATATAGTGTGTATATATATGTGTATATATATATATATTGGAGTGATTGATTTCCCGCATTATATAGCAGATGAGACTTTATGTGCCGCATAATAGCGGATGAGATGATATAACTCCATATACCATGATATTCCACCTCGAAGTGGAATTGGTATTTTTATGTTGTGCTAACACCTGTAGATGCAGGGAAACAGGTTGGAGGGATCCAACTAGATTCCTTAAAATATTTAGATTGTTTAATATTCTATGATATGATTTATTTGATAATGTGAGATAGATTGTATTGGTGATTGAAAATATTGAATGCTATGTTTGATTGGATATATTTGGGTATACTGAGTTATCAAAAATATACAGATTGTAATTTTGAAAAGAAAATAAAAGAGAGAATTTTTAAGTAAAATAATTATTGAGAATTTGGATAAATTAAAGAATAATTTAGGAAAAGATAAAAGTTGATTTTTAAATTCTAATAAATAAATACCAAAGTATGGGAAAGGAGATTTTTGAATAAATAGGAATAAATGAATTCCTAACTTAAGTGATAATAATTAAAGGGATAACGATTTATTTTTAAATTCAGAATTTAAATGGTTTAGGAAGGAATAAAAGAAGAATTTTGAAATAAATAAAGAATTGGTATTTTTAGTTTAAATAAGATTTTAAATCATAATAAAGAAGTTAAATCTGAAATTAACGGGTTTTGAAATAAAATTGAGAAAGTGAAGGAATTTATTTTAAAATGGAGTAAATCTGAAAATCGACTTGGAAGTTGATTTAGAGTTTGAAATTGTATTTTAAAAGAAGATGAGACTATGGAATTTATAAACTGGGTTTATAAAGTAAAATAAAATATCAGTGGATATTTGCAGGCATAAATTCACGATGGAAATTTATAAAGGAATGGGTAATTTTTTTAAAAATAAATAGTGGTTTATTTTTAAAAAGGCGTGAAGGAAAAAGTGTATTTCCCTGAAAAGCCAAGCATGTTTTCAAAGCAGATTTCTAAGTATAAGTTAATAGTTTAAAGTTGTTTAAAGGAATGTTTTTTAAAAAATTATTATTTAAGTTGTATAATTTTAAAGGTAAATATTTATTAAATTAGTTATAGTGGTAATTATTTTAAAAGGTTAATTGGTATTATGTTTTCAAAAGATAATTATTAATATTTACATTTTATAAAGTAGTTTTATTTTAAAGAAAGTTAGGTTAAAGTTTTATTTAAAAACTTGTATAAGATTTTCGTAACTCTTATTTAAAAATTTAGTTGGCTTAATTTTTATTTTAAAAAAATTAGTTTTATATTTTATAAAGTAGTTTTATTTAAATTTTTTTAAAAGTATATATTTTTGAATAAAGTGTTTAAGTAGTTTTAATTTAAATGTTTTAAAGTATATTTTAGAATTAAGTGATTTTAAAACCTAATGTATTTGGACTTGGTAATTTTTAGTGGGAAATAAATAATTTTGGGAATTTATTGCGCGAGTGAAAAGAGATTTGAAACTGATTTCAAAAGATTGAAGTGAAGAAGGTATCTTGTGAAGATATTTTGAATAATAAATAATTTGGAAAATTATTTAAATCTGATGGTTGTTTGTGAATGTTATTTGATAGTTAAATAACCGACTATCAATATTGGCCAATACGCTGATCGTTTCAAAGAGACCGAGATTAATTTTTCGAAAATCACTTCGATCCGGTTTGAACGTTTTCGTGTGGAAGACAAGAGCTTAGAGTCGAAGATAGCGTAGTGTAGTGCAAGGGCTAATCGCTACTAATCCTAAGAGTGATTCTGAAAGGATGTAGTAGGAGTAGTGCCTTCGGTTCCATTCGGACCTGGAATGGACTTGTATGGACGAATGCTTTCAGAACATCGTCAGGAGGACGGGGAGCATTCTAAGTATATGTATGCTAAAAAGGTAATGCATAGCCTTGAGCCTCATCAACCGGGAATGGCTAAAACATGGGAGGTGCACATAAGGCTAAGTGGCTAGCAACCAATTAGTGTAAGGTCACCCCTGTCTAGATGTCCCTTTATTTCGGCTGTGTATGCGGTTGCTGATCCCAACCACGGGGTGAACTTATTCGGACTATCCAGTAAGGGGTAGCTCTGGTCTTGTGATACAGGGGATCAGGGTAGATCCTCGGTACGGTGATATAGACCACGTAGTGTGATGGAAGGTACCCCAGTAGCCCTGCCATTGATGGAAATTCTTTCTCCCTATGGGCCTTTATGGTTTTGTTTATAGAACCCACTTTGTGGCTAGTAGCTAGAATTTAATTAAGTAACAATTTCGGCTATTTGAATAAGTATTTGTATATAGACACTACTATAATATCAGAGGATTTTATAAGAATTTTTTTGGTTATCGTAAGGTAAAAGCCCGGCATATTTATTTGTGGTGTGGTCTTACGAGATACCTTTAATTTTCAAATGATTTTGAAAACTTTAATAATCCAATTGAGTGTATTTTTCTCACGCTGGTTTTCCAGACCGACTCAGGTGTTTTGTAACTATAATGCTCGGGTCAGACCGAGTATTATAGAATACAGATTCCGGATAGACTGCTATGGAGCTCAGGAGATGAGCTGGATGACGAGGCGTATTTCCGTAGATTCATATTTTCGTTATGCAGTGTAAGCAGGACGAGATATTGTAACCGTCTTGAATTGAGATGTTGATTGTATTGTACTCTAATGTTGTAATGTATAAACAAATATAATTCTTTTGTTTTAAAGATTAGTCATTTATCTATTATATATTGTTTCGTTGCGTTTACAAGGTTCTGATGTTATTTTCTGTTTCTTCTTCTACCTCCTTGTTCTTTAACCCTAATGATTCGGTTTTCCGGCATTCGATTTTTGGGCGTCGAAAAATCGGGTCGTTATATTATGGTATTAGAGCTGAAGGTTAAGCAAGAACCTTGGCTCTGGTGGGGTTACTCATTGAAATAGAGTTCGTAAGTACTCTAGAATGAGTTTGAGTGTATTAATAGATATGATCCCGTATTTTTTAGTGAATATAAAAACTATTTTTATATTGCGTTGACTTATCGGTTGAGTGTTTATGGATTCTGGTCGATATGTGGGACGCTATGTCATCGATAGGGGTTTCTAAACTCTTAAACAAGATAAACCGACACAGTATTGTTTTAAGAATAAGGGTGAATGAAATAATTTTACCTAAATTATTTTTGATTATTAAAGAAATAATTTTCTGTAAATATAGTATATGATTGCCTAATTGTTGGGAAATGATAAATATTAAATTATTATCATTTAAGTGTGAAATTCAATGAGAAGTTAAGATAATAATCAAAGGTTAAGGAATTAAATTTATTAATAGAATGGAATTTGAATGTAAATTATGAATGTGATTTATAATTGAAATTGAGATAAAAATTCTAGAGTAATGTTTGAATATGAATTGGAAGGATTTGGAATTTGGAATTTTGGGAAAAGATTAAATTCCTTTGGGTTTGAAAATGGTTTTCAAAGGTTTGGGGAAATAATAGTGATATTATTTCAGATATATATTTTTGAATTAGATTTGAAACCTGGTGAGATTTGGAATTTAAAAATATTTAAAGGGGTTTTAAAGAGATAAAAGCATTTAACTCTTTTCGGTCGTTGGAAAATAACTTCGTTGATGACTGCAGCATCATCGGTGTTCATTTTCGAGTTTCCAAGAGAGGAATTGATACCAAATGTTTAAAATTGGGGTTGTTTATAAAGCTGGGTTTGGTTTTAAAATTCAAAGGATAAATTGATATGCAAATGAATTTTGTATATAAAATTGATTTCAAAAATGATTTTGAAATATCGAGTAATTGTTTAAAAGACTCTGGAAAAATTTGAAATTTGTGGAATAAGATTCAACTTAAAAGGGGTTAAATAAAAGTAAGTGTGACTAGAGAATAAAGTTAGAAAGGTAAGCCAATTTAAATGATGTAAACTAAAGAAGTTTAGTAAATTAAATGGAAATAAATTGAAAAACTTAAAGAAATTTAATTTTAAATTGAATTGGAGTGTAATTCAATATAATTAAGTAAAAGTGAATTTAAAGAAATTCTAAGGAAACTAAGAGAAATAGTTACTTAAACAGAAGGTTATAAGTTGGAAATAAAATTGTGGATAGACAAATGAATTTGCATTTGTAAGTAAATAGGATTGAAACTAAATATTGGGAATTAGTTTGAGTTGTTTGTAATGGAAGTTAGTCAAGATTTGACTAAATAAGGGACTGAAATAAAATTAGTGAGTAAACTAATTGATTCAAGTGGGTAAGCAAATGAATTGGAATTGTATATTGGATAATATTTAAAACGTGTAAAATAAAGTGAAGTTATAGAATTAATTTGAAGTGAACCAAAATAATAAAAGTTTGGTAATAAAAATTATTTTAGATTTAAAATAAATTAGTAAGTGGAACTAATTTAAAATAATGATATAAACCAACTGTGTATGGAAGATAGTTGATAAAATTCAATATTCAGAGTTTGAAGTTGAAATGGATTCAAGTAGAATTAAAAATGAAAATCTAGATGAAAATTGGGAAAAAGTATTGAGATTTGAAATTAAGTAGTAAAGTGAAGCAAGTTGAATTTATATGGAATTGGAATCCAAATTGATTAAATGTAGATAAAAACTAAGTGGTAAAGTGAAAGTAATAATATAAGAGTATATAAAATGCTTATATTAAACTTAAGAAAAGTTAAGGGTGAAAGTTCTTAAGTAAATTTGGTATTGAAAATATACTAAGTTAATAATTGGATGATATTTAAAATGGAAGTTGGAAAATGGGATGGTTATAAGTAAGTGGATAGAAATCAAGACGAATGTAAATAAAAAGAGAATTGTTATAGCTTATATTTTTGTTTTAAATTAAAGTTGACTTGCAGATTTTAAATTGTTATAACTAATTAAACTTCCCTTGGAAATCACATCCGATATATAAAGTGATCTATACAATTTTTAAAATCTAATTTTTATATAACCTTTCAATTTAAACATTCTAAAATCCTTGTTTTCATAAATCTTATCTATATTATATTTTGGTTTTAAACACGGTTACATAAACAACCATATTTTATTTTTATTTCTTCTTTCTCATTTTTTTAGAATTATTTTATACTTATTGTAAATATTTTTTCCCTAATAAATAATTAATAGAATTTATAACCGCCTAGAATTAGAATAAATTATCACAGAGATTACCTTGCTAATCAGAATCCAGCTCAGGCAACAAAAAAACATCGTGGCACAATCTCTTTCCAAATCGAATGCATGCAGTGAGACTTTGCCTCGTCTATCACGTCATCGCCGAAGTTGCTGAGCTCAAACCCACCATAGTCTCGACCACGAAATCGCCCTCCTGCCTTGGCCACCATCGCGCACGAGGACGACCCAAACCACGTGTGCAAGCCACTCCTCCAAATCACCCAGACTGGCCTAGTGCTCGTGACCAACACCCTAGCCAAACGTGAATCATCTCGCTAGCTTGCTCATCGACGCGCGACTCGATCACCCTCTACTTCAGTTGCCTCCGGTCGAGCTGCCCCTCCCAGTGCTTGTGCAAACGAGGCCGACTCGAAGATCCAAACTAGATGCCACGACATGCTTGCATGATTCGATTCGATTCGAAGCTTGCCTATCGACTTAGATTGATTATATTTTCTTAACTTGAGCTGAGCTTGGTTTGAGTGGCGGCCATTATTTTATTTTGAAGTTTTCTGTTTCGATTTTGTTTAGGCAAAAGCAAAGCTTGGTTAAAATATTTGTTTTTATCATTTTATATATTTTTTTAGATTCAAAGCGTGATTGAAATGAAGGACACGTTTTGGAAAAGATCTACTATCATGACACTTGGAACGACGGCAAAATTCTTTGATGTGAGAACAAACGTAAATCAGCCAAATTTAATTTGAAATTGCTTCAATAAACACAACTCAAAATCTTAACCTCCTACCAAGGCATGGCGCTAGGCGTTCATAAGATTATACCTGTATTCCGAATGCAATGGAAAAGATTTCGAGTCCAAATTCGATCGTATGGAGAAGATAGCTTTTTTAGACCTAGTTATTATATTAAAATTTCGATATAGATTCAGCGTGTTTATCTACCGTACGGCCAAACGATCACTCCAAACACTATGAAAATTGAAATCCAATAATAATACACTATTACGGATCCAATGGAACTGATTTCGTTAAAATCCAAGGTTGTGCCTCGGAAGGCTACTTTTAAATATCAATTTAAACAATATAAATTCAAAGCTGAACAAATCACCTTCAAATACAATTTTAAAAGTTCTATTACCTTCAGTATTATCAATATGAATTTTCTAAGCCTTTAAAATATTTTTAACAAGCCTGAAACATCCCGATTCAAAAAATTTCCTAATTTCCAATTATTGAATTTATTATTTAAATTATCCAATAAATAGCGATGTTTGAAATTCAAGTAAACATTAACTTTAAATATTTAAAATTAATTAAATATTCCAATTTCAAAAATTCTGGGTCATCACATTGACACTACTCCAAATTTGACCTTCTTCTCCTCGATCAAATTTTCCATTCAAATTAGCATAAAACATTTTATCCAAAATAACAATCAAAATAATTTTGAGATAAATTAGTTAAACTAATAATACCATTTTTTAAAGCAAGATCTTGTAAACCATAAGAATTAAACTCACTAAAATAAGCAAATCTTCTTGAAAAGACTTTCCCATAAGTAGTATACTTAATATAGCTTTCAATGGACTCTTAATCATTGAAAATTTGACTTTTGATTCTTTTGCTAAGCCTAATGGCTTTGGATGAAGAGGGTTGGTTTTAATAAGACAGTATTCATTTGATTTGGAGAAAAGAGAGTGAAGAATATGTTTGATTTTGAAATAAAATGTATGTGTAGAAGATGTGGTAAGAAGGAGTGAATAATAGAAGTAGAATTGTCATGTGATAGGTGAAAATGTGCCATTTTAAAATTTGAAATTAATGCAAAAGAGATGGAGTTTTAAAAGTTTAAATTTTGAAAATGTTAACTCAAAAAATGGATCAACACCCTAGTTTGAGTGTGAAAGCACTAGCTCTGTTCTTATAGAGCAATAATATAGATGATAGGTATAGAAAAGAATGGTATAAGAAAGAAGACAAGAAGTTTTATAGTGGTTTGGCTGTTAGTGAAGCCTATGTCCACTTTATAGTTTTTATTATAGACTGATTGTTGTCACAAGTAGTATTTTGGTTACAAGGCTTTTGATTGTCCTTAGCTATATTGAATCTCCAAGGCTGGAATCCACTGGAGAATCATAGTGAATTCCTTAGGAGATTGTTGTAAGGGAGATGAAGAGTGAAGAAAGATTCCAGTAGAGCTTTAGAAACCAGTCCAGAGAAGATCCCCTTTATGCTGCAGGTAGGAGAGTATTTATAGAGGTTGGAGAGCTACTGGCCTAAGCCTGTTTTCCAAAATGTTTGCACACGACCACATGAAGGCGCACTGGAAATTGTGTCAGGAACCGAGCTAACTCTATGGATCGCTAGTGATCCATAGACTACGGATCGCTAGAGATCCGTAGATTAGGCTCGAAAGCGATCCAATGCCTTTGCGCATTCCCCATGCTTTGTTTTAGTAGCGAACTAATCTATACTATTATTTTATTAGTGAGTTCAGTTTCAAGCTCATAGAAGCTCCACCAATTTTTGGAAATGAACAGTGGCTTTTCTTAATCTATACTATTATATTATTATTATTACTGAGTTATATTTCTAAAGCATAGAAGCATCCTCAGTACTTTAAAACTAAACCATCTCGAATTTCATTTTCTTTCTCTCACGTCGCTGCTCTCCTTTTCCTTTTATTTCATCCACCATAAATAATAACTTCCCCTTGAATTGTGTCTGCTCCGCTCTATCGCCGTTACCCTTTCATCCTACCGCCGTCCCAATGCCAATTGATTCCGACTAATTGCAAAATCGACTTTCGGCCGCTTCCCCTCTTTGTCCCATCTGATTTTCATCAACCCTTATTCTGAAGTTGTCATCTTCTTCGAACGCCGTACGATTGGTGGACAGCCCTTCATCGACAAGCAGTCTTCATAAATTGCCAGCTCTTCCCCGACGTAAGCAGTTTTTCTTCTCCCCTATGTGATATGATTTCTAACTACCTAAGTTCCTATGCACTAATTAATTATTTGGTCTATTATCTGAAACTCCTTCATATAATGTAATTTTCTAAATATAGAACGGTGAGTCGTTTATACAATGTTATCCATGGATTATCTGAATACGCATGTCAATGGAATAGTGGGTCGTTTATATAATGTTTAATATCCTCTTTGACATCTTTTATTAATCTAATTATTTTCATATATAATCTACTAACTATATTGTTTGAGTACTATAATTTTAATGCCAATGCTCCGTTTAGCTAACTAATTTTGGTTTTAGGTAGAAGGAGCTCTTTACATAGCTGCAGCTTAACGTGCATCTTCTTGCATTTTGTATGTAGGTACATCATTAGATATTTTGTTAGGTGATGGAATTTATTATTTTTATACCAACAAATTGGAGAACACATTTGAACATTTGAGTTTCAAAGTTTATTTTGAATTAAAATTATATATGGGTTTTATTATGTTTAACTATTTTATGTTGCCTGTGTAGTTTTATGCTTTACATCCATCATGGGACTAATGCACTTGCATAGTCATGCTTAGAGCATTGAGGCATTAAAGAATACTGCATACACCTATGTATATGTGTGTATTTATATGAGTGTGCATGTGTGTGCAAGCGCGTTGATGAAATTACAATTTACATCAATTTTCTGCTAACACATGTTCTTAACTTTTACTGTATTTTATGTAGAAGGAGACAGAAATGTTCAATGAACCATAGAGATATTGTATTGTACATAAAAATCAATTGTTCGATTTCATAAAATTCAGCAAATTCAAAAGTTTATAGCAATAAAGATAACAGGTAGTTAATTTCCATTATAAGTTAGATAATGTGGTTGGTAATTTATATTTGGTTATACGAATCAAGCTTAAGATAAAGGTTAAGTTGCTGCAATGTAATAATATATCCCTGTTTAATTTGCATTTGTTTAAGTTGAAATAGCACTACAGCTTACTTGGACCCCTGATTTAATATCATCAGTTAAACCATAAATTCTTAAGCGGCAACAATGAGGTTTGAATTTTAATACTATTTATTATGTATTTTCATACATTTTATATTAGTTATGACAGTGGAAATGAATTTTTTTGCAATTTATTATGTATTTTCATTCGTTTTATAGTAGTTATGGCAAGGGCAGTGAAATGTGGTATTCTTAGACTTTATTTTTTTTACATTTAAAATTTATTGTATGTTAGTTTTGTGGACAACTATAAAGTAAGGAAGTATTGACATAGAAACAATGAAGTAAAATGTATTAGCAAATTCTTTTAGCTTTCTCTCACTCCCTCTTTGTGTGTGCGTGTAATGCACTTGCATATGATGTGACTTGGCTTTGCACTAAATTTCAATAAATAACGTTTCACTCATATTTAGCTCTTATCATGTATTTTGATACTGACTACAATATGTTAAGCTACTAACTAAATCTATTGAATGCTTCGTATTTAACAAGCACGGTTCATGAATTAGGCTCCCTTCGGTAGCACCAGTATCCCATGCCTTCTAGGCTTCCACTGGACAACTACAGACACTTCCATCGTCTCATTACTCTTACCGAAAAATGTAGCAACTGCTGCAATGTTAAATGCATTGACGTCTGAAGCAAATAATGCACTATTGTGAGAAGGTGTGCTCACCTGCACTGCTGCTCTTCGTAGAGCTGCTGCTACCACTGGTTTCAAGAGGTTTCTTACATTGATAGAGACTGCAAAAGACAGAAAAGATGGGCCTTTTAGCAAACTATTTAACTCTTAGTTTTTTCTTGGTTATCTGCTTGTGGTTTCATCATCCTGGTACGTTGCATAATTGCTTTTGGTATTTATTGATAACTGTTATTTGCTAGTACTATAAAGTTTTTTTGTTACTAACCTAAGTATTGTTAATCTGCATTTTGAATTTAAGAGATTTTATTTGGTTTGATTGTACTTAGAATGGCTCTCTTATGTTAATAGTTTTGTTTATAAGTAACTTTGTCGAAAAAATAAGAAATAAAAGAATGCTTTGTATTTAATGAAGAGGAGTGATGTAGAGCAACAATGGCCTTTAAAATAATTAATTTCAAGTTAGAGTTCCCTACGTTGTTACTTTCAAGAAAAAATTTATTTTCATGCAAAAATTATTGAAACTTATTGCCTTAAAATAAATCAAAGACTCAGGATTGGCAAAAAAACTCAAAATCTAACCAAATTCATAAGTATATTCCACAAAAGCCCAGGTATTAAGACCATGGATTGTAATGTTTTGCAATGGTAGCGTGTAACTAAGGCCGATACTTCCACTATAGTATGTCACCACTACATTTCCGGTATCTAGCTCCTATTTCTTTTCTTCCAGTACTTCAGTGATGAAATATGTTTCTTAAAATATAAAGTCCTTTCGTCAAAATGTATTTGTTAGCATTCATGCATTCTTTATTACAATAAATAACCAACTTATTGGTTCTCTTTCAATTATATGTTTGCCAATTTAAACGAGGAAGGACGGCTTCTAACAATCAACACCGAGTACTTCATTATTCAATGGACACTTTCAACCTCCGATTCAGAGGTCTGAGCATAAGCTTCGAACTTATGATCCACAAATATGTTAAGTTCATTTGTTTGTTTTATTTTGGCTTGATATATTTAATCATGCAAACACAATACTATACAACATAGATATTAGTTATTGCACCAGTATATCATTTTATATATGTGGTTAACACATTATATCTTATCCTAATGGAAAACTATCATATTAAAGATGTAGCTTTCCTAAGCACTTTAGCACGTTTTCTAAGCACTCATTTCTTTCATAAGCACTTTAGTATGTTTTCTAACCACTTATTCACATCACATATAGTCATCAATTACACGCATTTACTTGCTAGATTATTTACTCATCGTAATGGAAATGTTCATCATAAGGACTTCTATATCAAATTATACTTAAAAAAATTGAACAATTTTACAATAGTTAGCTAACTAACCTTTTGTTTGCCTTTCTGGAGACAATATATATTGGGGTCCCATTAGGTTTCATGCATTGCATGTCTAACTAGAATGATAACTAAAGGGTCTAACATTTTAATAGAAGAAGCACAACTTTTTTTTCTTTTGACATTTTTCATTATGGTTTTGGATATTCGTCGATAATGGTTTCTGCTGAATTAGTTCTTAGCAAGATCAATAATTTGTTAGTAACATATTATTAACATTTGTGTGTTACTTTAAATTGATTCCATACATATATGTTCATTACTGTAACAGTTGACTACATATCGATAGGAAAGAGAGTACAAGCTAGGGGTATTGTAAACTGATATTGTATGATGATGATTTTAGTATTGCAGTAATTATAACAGTAAAATATAACATGACTGTGATATTTACTGCCCTCCCAACTTATGTCCACTTATATTCCATGGACTTTGACTTTGCATAACATTGACACGGCATCGCTATTGGTTGTTTTATATTGGATATAAGGATAGTTTTTTAATTTACTTTCTTTCTGAAAAATTTAAAGCACTGACAGTAATTTAGAATTGATCTTTAACAGCTTCCAGGGATGTTTGTGTCTGCATTGTTAAGCATGTGAATGCTAAGAAGTTAATTGAGTCCGGTAAAAGTTTATTCCTCTTCTAGAATAATTTTGTAAAGTCGAGAATAAAGTGTTCTTTTCTTGCATTGTCCTTCTCACAAACCATTAAGAGCACAAATAAGAGTTTGAGTTCAATAGAATAGATTATTAGAAGCTGGAGATGAAAGTTACAGCACAAAGTCTACTCTTTGGCCCTTTGATTCTAGTTATTTCCATTAAATTGCAGAGGGAAGTGACACGGAGAGATTCCATGTATCTTTATTTATTGAATATTCATATATAGTTAAATAATGTAGCATATAAGACAATACAATAAATGGATGTTGAGAAACAAGAATATTCCCCTTTACTTATTAAGATAAAAGGTTATGTTCACAATATATATATATAATGGAAATAAGAGATTAATATGATTGTGTTGGATTGGTGGTTATGCTTTTGGTGCAACAACATCAGAATAAATGAGAAATTTAGTTTTCTTATTAAACATGTTGTAACAAGTTGGAACCTCTGCCATTATCTGAAGTCAACAGTTAAACAATGAGGCTGTCATTCATTTTATGAAGTACCACGCAAATAGTAAATGGAAGAGTTTGCATTATGTCTATAACCTAGGCCGATATATAGAATTAAGTACAATTAATTATTATTTTTAAATCCCTATATAATTCCAATTTGAATTAATTGGCAAAAGGAATTAATGGCTAACAATTCCATATAGGAAGTTGACATTCTTTTTCATATTATGCTTCCATGTTGAAGATAACTTAGAGTTGATGTTGGCTTTTGCTAATTAATGCCATTGTGTCCAAAAATATTAGTTTAATTTTGTATGATTTGAAAAATTATTGAAGGATATCTATCATTTAAGGTTTGTTGGTAATATCGGAAAAAAGTCGATCCGAAATAATTACAATCCAAAAGCGTATATTCATCTTCACGTAACTAAAAGAACTCCAAAAATGTTTAGTTAAATAAATTAATTAAATTCTGTGTGCGTAGCACGGGTTCACACTAGTAAAAATATATAGATCACTAGCGATCCATGTATTTAGCCAATTTTTTGGTCTTCGCCTTCTAGATCATGATGCAGGAATATAGATAGGCTCACGAGCAAATGCTATGGATCTCTAGCGATCCATAGGATATGAATCGTTGGCCATGTCCTTAGCGTTTTTCTGCTTTCTTCTAGATTCTTCTTAGTTTGTTGTTCTAGTCCTTTTGGTTGATTCGCGGTTTGTTCTGATTCGACGTAGATGTTCCAACTTCCTTTGACCTGACTTCATTTGGATTCTACTGGGTTAAAAACCCAGATAACAGAAAAGATTCTCCAAATTCTCTAGATATCTAGACATATCTATGTGGCATAATGTGACGACCCGGAATTCCTAACAATTTAAATGGGAGTAGGGAATTGATTTTAAATAATTAAAGGTTAATTTTTAACTTGAATTCCAAATGTCACTATTTACTTGATAATTAAATTATTGAATTATATAATTTGAAATTGGGTAAAATGTTGAATCTGGAATTTTAAGCCTGTTAAAAATAATCTAGCAATTTGTAAAATTTATATTGATAATACTGAGGATAGTAAAAGTGTTGAAATTGAATTTGGAAATGTTTTGTTCAGTTTTGAAAATATACAGTTAAATTGATATTTTAAAATAGCTTTCCGAGGCATAGTCTCGGAATTTGATGAAACCAGTTCCATTGGATCGGTAATAGTTAGTTATTATCGGATTTCAATTTTCATAGAAATCGAAGTTGTCGTTTGACACTGGCGGCTCAAAACGCTTAGAAACTATGTTAATCGATTGAATTTAAAATTGATCGTTTACTTCTGTGACTCGCGCAAATGATCGAATTAGCCTTCGAAACACGTTCCATTGTGTTCGAAATACGGGTAGAATCTTATAATCGCCTAGCGGCATTTCTTAAGAGGAGTTCAAAATTGTAATTGACGATTAACGAGACGTTTTGAAGTTTTATAATATAATTAAATTTAAAGTAAATTATCAAGATATTTTCATTTACAACACGTATTCAGGAAGCCATCCCCAACCTCATAACTTATTCCCATCCCCTCTCTAACCTTCTACAGCAGATCGAACTCAAAAAAAATTGCAAAAATTAATGGGGACACGATATCAGTCCGTCCATCGAAAGGAAGGGAGAAGGCTCGCGATTAAATCGCGTTGTCGTGTGGGCTAGGGTTTCGGCGTGGGTCGCATAAGGAGGGGCGAGACTTGATGGAATCTCGTGTAGCGCCTGGGTGGTCGTTGTTGCGTGTGTGCGAGGTGTAGGAGCTTGCGATGAAGGGGAGGAGCTTGTAATGCCAGGCTATAGGAAATGATTTGCCTTCAGACAAGCGACGTGATGAAGCACTACGAAGGAGGGATTGAGATCTGATGCTCGAGTCGACGCTCGCGTTGGGATTCGTGGCACATGCAGTCGCATGGGGATCGCGACTGTGTCGATGGTTAGTGGTGGTTCGCAAGTCAGCGGTGAAGTAAGGTTTAAATCTAGAGGAAACAAATCAAGACCGGATTTGGAATGGATTGCAAACAGCAAAATAATAAGTGAGTAAATCTCACTCTATTTGATTTCTATTTGGATTTAAATGGTTAAATTTAAATAATTGGATGATTGATTGAGTTGATTGAATGTGAGCTGAAGATCTGGGGACTTTGGTTTTGATTGGTTCTAGAGTCGATTGTTGTTTGACTCACAGCATTTGGGATTTTAAATGGTTCTAAACTTAAATCGTAAATAAGAAAATGGTTCAGATTAAAATCAATGAAGATTTAATGATTGGTGATTCATTAAATAAATAGGATAATTTTAACGAATACTTAATTAATTAAACTAATTTATGATTTGGGTTAATTAATTGGGTTTAAATTAATTAGAATGATCATTGGGTGGTTTGATAAATAATTGTTTAATGAAATTAATAAAATAGAATCACCTTATGGAATTAATCAAGAGATTAATTAAAATGATTAATTAAGGAGTAATTAATTTAATTAATGAAGTAAATAAAAGATAGTTAATTATCGGTTGAGATAAATCAAGAATGATTAATATTTGTGGTAATTAATGATTAATTATTTAATGTAATTAAATTAGATTAGAATAAATTGAAATATAAATGAGAAATCATTAATTTATACAATCAATGATGTAAATAGAGATCGATTAGTTAAGAAAATAAATCAATATAAGTGACTTATGAAAAGTTAATTAATATAAGTAATTATGGACTAATATAATTAAAATAGTAAATTAATTCCTGAGGTAATTAAGATTACTTATTGATTTTGGGTTAAGAATATTAATATCGTGAAATGAATTAAAGATAATTACTTGAATGAAATTGAAAGATAATTAATCCAGGATGATTAATTAAGATGAATGAATATGGAAGAGTTGATTAATTAATTGGTTTGGAAATTAATTAATGAAGGAATCTAAGTAACTAAGGTTTAAAATTCAATTAGAATCAAGTGAATTGGCTTGTATGCGATTAAGCTTTGTGTATGGGTGATTGAATGATATTGGATGCTTAAATGAGTTGATATCTCTGATATGAAATGTTGTGTATTTCGTATGGATAAATTGGAATAGGATGACGTGAGACTCGAGGAGGCCGAGATCGGGTATTGGGAGATACCCGAAACCATTTCGTATTTCGTATAGTGGATATGAGAAATTAAAAGGTTGGAAAGAATGGATTTAAATGAATCGGATTAGTAAATCTAAATTTTGACACTTTGAAGATTTATTTGAAATAAGTGAGGTCTATAGAAAATTGTGAATTTGTTAAATTGATAAAAGTTACCTCGGGTTTATATAAGTTATTTGTTTGTCTGGTCATTCATGTTAGATGGTTTTACTCACGCTGGTTTCCAGCCTGACCCGGATGTTACTTTGATGTAATGCTCGGGTCAGACCGAGTGTTACAGATTTTCAAGTAAGGGCGTTCTGGAGCCCAGGAGGCTAGCTGGAGGGCAAGTACGTATAGAGTGTTTCCGCTGTATTATATTGTTGAATATCTGAGACATGATAATTGTGTATATTCAGTGTCTGTATATGTATGTGTAACTCTGATGTATTAAAATGTAATCGACTGATATAATATTCTTTTGTAAACTGTTATTATTTATTTTTATTATATTTTATCTGCTGTGAATGTGAGAGGTTGATGCTTTTCTGACCTTCTTCTTCTTCCTCTTTCTTCTTTTTCATGACTATTTGAAATTTTCGGGATCGGAAATTTCGGGTCGTTACACATAAGTCGACATATATGCCAAAGTTTTCAAATTTTAAAATTTTAAATTAAAGGAATATTATATATACACACACTTATCATATTATATATATATATATCCATATATACTTATACTATTATTATATATTTATTCCTATATTAAGTGATTTCCAAAAAAATCATAAATATAAAATGTAAAAAAGTACCAATTTTGCAGTTTCCATTGTTTGATCTGATTAACCTTCCACCATCATGAAACACATGTTGATATTTTCAACGTTTAGTTTGTTGTCCATGGACATTGTATCAAAATCATCTAAAGTTGCATTGTAAGCTGCTTTTCCCTTTTTGAATAGATCGATATTTGGTGAGTTCTTTGTTTTCTTTTGTTGCGGATAGTCTCTTCGTTGACAGTCAAATTCACCACAATCATAACACTTCAAAACATTTCCGTTTTTAAAATTTTTGTTTTCAGTTCTACCAAAGTTGTTCATCTTTCTATATATAAAATTTCTAGTCATAAGAGCAATCTTCGCATCATTATCATTGGCATCTGAATCTTTTTCGTCGGTTGTTGCCTTGATGCAATTGATTTCTTTTCAGTCGCCTTGTTTTCCCTTCTACCTACATAGGACATTAGATTACCACTTAATTTTTCAATTTTCAATAAACTAATATTCTCTATATCTAATGTCTTTTGATCCCATTCGAAAGAGAGTGAATTAATGATTTTTCTAACTTAGTCCTCTTTTGAGAAATTTTCTCCTAATGATACTAATGAATGAACTATATCCTAAATCTAGAATACATGTCAGAAATAGGCTCACTTAGTTTCATTTTAAAAAGTTGAAATTGGTTAGTTAGCATGGAAATTTTAGTTTTTTTTACTTTACAAGTACCCTCATGTGTAACTTGTAATGTTCTACCAATTTTGTAAGCAGCTTTATAAATAAAAACTCGATTAAATTCATTTTTTTCTCAGGAGCAAAATAAAATGTTCATGGCCTTAGAGTAATTGAGTGCTTATGCTTTTTGATTTGATGTCCACGTTGAGTATTCAACTTGGAGTTTAGTATACTCACTCTATGTAAGGTTCCAATTGTTAGAAATGCGGATTACGGATCTTAAGGCTAGAATAACACTAGAGGGAGGGTGAATAGTGTTTTGTGGATTTAATACATCTTTTTCAAACTTATGTAATTTAATCACCAACAAATGCAATACACAGACACAGATATAATCACAGAATCACACAGATGCAAATAATAAATAAAAGCAGTAAAGAAAAGTACACATCGGGATTTTATATTGGTTCGGAGTTACCCTGCATCCAGTCCCGCACAATTGGATGGATTTCTTTTCAAAATAATCTCCCAGATTACAATTTCGATTTCAAGACCATGAGGTACACCCTCCTGTATTCGAGTCCAGGGCAAACTCTCTTGATTTCCAGGCCACAAGGTCACCTAATTGATTTTCGGGGAAACAATCACACCCAATTGATTTCAAGGCTCAACCGCACCTTTTACTCAATAGTTTGTTTTACAAATAATCCTATAACTCTGAATAACACTGAGATCTTATGGAGAGAGTGGCAGAGAATCAAATAAGAGATAATCAAGTTCGTTTAGAACTTAATGGTATTTATAGAGATCAACAAACATATCTATTCATGAAAGGATACGATGAATAGACACTTCTTTTGAAAATTTGAAATTATAAAATTAACGGGCACCATGTCGACATGGGGGGGTAGGAGTATGTAGACATGCTCAAGGCAAAAATGGTGATTTTGATTTTCTTATTAAAATTGGTTTTTATAAATTTTCAAAACAATTTCTAAACTTTTATAAATATACTTAAATATAGTTTAACCATATAAAAGAGTTTAGAAAGTAATTTTTAATATATAATCTAAATGTATAAAGTGATTTAAAATCTGAGTATATAAATATTTAAAAACTAGATATTAAAACAAGAGATAGTTTAAAATCTAGGACAATTTTGAAATCAAAATATTTAAAAATGATAAAGATAATTTAGAGGCTAAATTATTTCAAACAGGAGAGATGTCTTTTTGAAAAGAAGTTTTGAAAAACATTTTTAAAATAAGAAATATATTTTTGAAAAGCATTTCCATAAAATTAGTGGATATCAAAATACGACCACGATATGTTCCACTAGATATTGTCGTGAGTTCCATCCCACTAGGGTTCCATCCCTTTAACAAGCTCGAAGTGTATTCCATTCCATGAATAAATTTCGAATAAAGATGTAAATGCTTTTAAGAAGTTTTAACATAATTCTAGACTCAATACTTATCTTGCACTTTGAAATCTTGAACTCTTGATATCTTGATACTCATGAGTCTTCAATCTTGATATCTTCAATCTTTAAATTCATTAGTCTTTTATCTTTATACTGTACAGTCTTCATTCTTGGTGCCTGCATGTTTATATCTTGCATATACATATATATATCTTTTTCTATAATGTTAGTAATTATATTTTATAATAAGTCCTAAGAATATTGTCATTAAAACCATCCTTCTCCAAGACTAACACCAATATTTAAACTATTGGATTATAAATAAATTTTAATCCTACGTGACCAATAAGTATAATTACTACCATTAAATAGTAGGAGTCTAGTAGTTGATTGTCCTTCTACAAAAGTGTTAAAAAGTGTACTACCAGCGTTACAAGCCATTTATACTTTTCAAAAATAAAATAGCAAAATTTTGAAAACCTAATGGTCTTATACGAAATATGGAAAATGGTGTAGTATAAATTATACTAGTGTGAATGGATCTTAAGGATACTTTAACACTAGAGGAGGGTGAATAGCATTTTATAACTTATATGGAACTTTTCTAAATTAATTCAAGATTGAAATTCAAACATGGATAATCAACACAAATATATATTAATTGCCATTGCAGATATATATAAATGTAGTAAAAATAAATTAAAAGTAAGGGAAACGGGACCAGTAGTTTTATACTGGTTCGGATTAATCAGTCCTATGTCCAGTCTTCTACAATATATGTATAGATTTTCTTTCCAATGCCTACTTTAATCAAGTAGCAAGTAAACCAGAATACAATTAAGATTTCAAGGCAACAAGATACATCCTCCTAACTTTCTGAGTTCAGAGTAGACTCTTGATCTAATCGAGCAACAAATTCACCCACTTGATTTGAACGGGCAATTAGCATACCCAACTTATTTAAAGGGCAGTAAGCACACCCAACTGATTTGAATGGACAACAAGTACACTCATACAAATAATAATAGAGAGTTGTTGATTCCAAACACAAATAGTTGTACTTTTGATATAGAATATCCTATAGCCCTTTAATAGCACTTTGATTTTTGAATTGATGAGAGAATACTCTCAAATCAGTGAGTAGATTATAGAGAATGAATGTAGTAAAGTAGAGATTGAGTTTGATTGAATTTGAAGAGCATAGAAATTGAATTTTATGAAATATATAATGAGAATTTGGAGTAAGAAGAATATAAAGAAAGTAATTATTAAAATTCGTTTTACAGTCCTCTTTATATATTGTGTAACGACCCAGAATTTTTGATAATTAAAATTCGAATATTTAATTGATTTTAAATATTAATAAATGGAATTTAGAAGTCGAATGATTTATTTTTCGAATATTGGGTTTTAATTTGATAATTTAATCGATATATTAAATAGTGAAATTCAAGTGATAATTAAAAAATCGAGTTTAAAATGATTGAAAATGATTTGTAAAATTTTTATTTAATCATACTGGAGTTATAGAAAGGTTATAGAACTTTTAGAATTGAATTTGGAGTTAATTTGTGAAAATCGAATATTTTAATATTTAATTATCGACTGAAAAATAGCCAATTTTCGAACAGTCTCAGAATTGAACGAGACCAGTTCCATTGGATCCGTAATAGTTAGTTATTATCGGATTTCAATTTCCGTAGCAATCGGGATTGTTGATTGACCCTGGCAACTGGAAACGCATCGATATTATTTTAATTTAATTCGTCGAGTTAAAATACTCATTTTTCAAACGGTCTTGGATTTCGACGAAACCAGTTTCATCGGATCCGTAATGTGATATTATTGCATGGTTTCAAATTTCGTAATTTTTGGATTTACCATTTGTCCGGTACAAATTAAAACGTCTCGAAATCGATTTAAATCGGTTTAATTTAAATTGATCGTTTAAATCCATATCTCACACAGTCGATCGAATTAGCTTCCGAAACCTGTTCCATTGTGTCCGGGACGCGGGATAAACCCCAGAAACGCCAGTCACTGCGCATAAATCGGAGTTCGGAAAAGTCGGATGAATAGTGTTCGTCAAAAACTCTATAAATAGGCCATTTTATCACAAATAAAAATAAAAGAAAAAAAAATAAGAATAGGGTTTCGTTCAGCCGGCCGCCTCTTGCTATTTCCATGGTCAGCATCTCACGTCATTCCCCCTCAATTTGCTCTAAATCCTTGCATCTATTCGAGAGACTTCCAACTGGAAGATTGAAGAACTCGTCGAGTACTACGTATCTAACGGCTGAGATGTTCTATAGTCAAGCGAATCGATCGCGATTTGGGTTCAAAACTCATACGTTCGCACGCGTTTCGAGAGGGGTGGGGACCACCGAGCTCCGTTCTGTTCTGGTCGAGGGTAGGGGGCACGAAGGGCTTCCAAATGAGGGTCGTCGATCATCTCCTCGACGTCTGTAGGTGGAGCGGTTCTAAACCCTAGGTGGCGGCTATGGGTGGATATCACGTACGTATGGCCTGGGTTTCGAACGCGTTGGGGAAGAAAGTGATTACGGCCTGGATTCCATTTTCAAAAATCTACGGCCAGATTTTTTTTGAGGGTAAAAGAAAATAAAATGTTAAATTATAATATTTAAAATCGTGTAATGTTTAAAATGTTGTATCTTGTTCATACATTATCAGAAAATGACGAAACAAAATGCGTTGGAATCGTCTCGACGTGTACTTCGCGATGCAACCGAATTGGAAGCGACCGGGGTTAGTGAAAATTTTTGAGTGAAATTAAACGTCCGTTTAATTTCATTCGAAATAAAAGCTACAAATTGCTATCAGAAAATCACGGTGAGATTTTCTCACTCAAATTGAATGTGGAATTTTTACAGTTATTGATTGATGATCGACTGTTTGGATGTGATATTAGATATAGTAGGATATATATCTATATATAGCAATATATACATATTGGCATATGTATATATTGAATTGATTGATTTCCCGCCTCGTATAGCGGATGAGACCCTATTGCGCCGTTAGTAAGCGGATTTTTATAAAACCCATATACCACGATAATTCTGTACTGGAGCGGAATTGGTATTGTGCTAACATCTGTGGATGCAGGGAAACAGGTTGGAGGGATCCAACTGGATTCCTCACCGTATTGATTATTTACAGATATTTTGATATATTCTGTTATCATATTGATATATGATATTGACTGTTGTGATGGACTGATTGGTGTTGTGGCATCATTGGATTCAGTTTTGGAAATGTAAAAAAATAACGACTTTTACTTTAAAAAGGTTTTTTTAAAGTGATTTTTGAAAATATACGTTTTATGGAATTTTTGAATCGATTTATAAACGTAAAATTTTAAAGTTATAAAATTTATAATTTTTAGTGAAATATAACCGAAGTGTCGTTTTTGAAATAAAAGTCGATTTATTTATAAAATGGTTTAAGTTGGAATTTTTGAATAACTATAAACGATTTGTATAGAAATATTTATTAAAATTGATATTTTATAAATCAAAATATTGGACTTATAAAACGAATTTTATAAGTGTTAGAAAGAAGTATAAATGGATTTCATAAGTGAATGAAATTAATAGATTTATGACGTGAAGTTATAAAGTAAATAGATATTGTAGAATAAAAGATTTATAAGAAATTTACCTATAAATTTGACTTTTGCACTTAGATGGGATATAAATAGAAATTGCAAAATGAAATGATTTTATAAGTTGAAATCGTTATAAAGTACAAATGTGATTTATAAACGTTGTTTTATAAATCCGAAATCACTTATTCTTATAAGTGAATTTTTGAAGTTAATAAAATGAGATTTATTAACCGGAGTTGTTATAGAAAATAGAAAATGGAATTTATAAACGTTGTTTTATAAATTCGGAAACCAATCGATTGAATTTGATAAATTAAATATAGAAGATTATCAAAGGAGATATATTCGTGATTTTGGATAGCGAATTATTATTGAAATAAAACGTGTAGAAAATAGTGAAATGTAAATAGTAAAGTGTATTCACGATTTTGGATAGTGAATATATCGTTAAGTAAAATGGATAGTTTTGGAAAGTGATATTTGAAATGAAGTTAATTGTTTTAAAAGATGTTTTAAAACGTGTGAACTATCGAAATCATAGATTTCAACATTTATTGTTGAAATAGACGTTTTCGAAAAAATAAGGAAATGATGGACTATAACACTGTTGTTATAGTAAATGATTTCCGAAAGGAAATGTTTTGATGTAGTATTGGGATTTATATATCTATTAAAATCCGAATCCCTATACTAGTGATTTTGAGTCGTCGTAACGATGTTTTACGTAACATTCGTTTTGACTCAAATAAATGTGTTTAAAGAGAATGATTTCCTTAAAGAATGAGTATATACTTAATTTGATTTAAGTATATCGAATATTTTCAAATGTTGAAAATAAATAGATTTGTGAAATACTTATTATTAAATAAGTATGGAATTGCTTTTCCAATATGAAATGAACTGTTTTTGAGATTTTATCTTCAAAGATAAAATGAAATATGGAAATTGAATATTTGAAATTGTTTTCAAATGGTTAAGTGTGGAAATAATATATCTAGTAAAGATATTTTTGAAGATAAATAATTTGGGGAAAATTATTTGGAATCTGATGATGTTGCGCATCTTTATTGATAGTTAAATAACCGACTATCAATAATTACCTTAGATAGGTATTTGTTGTGAATTGGGTGAATTTGAATGCCACACTTATTTTTGAATTTACGCTCACTATTCGGGTTAGCCGGGAAAGGACCATGGGGTCGTATAACCATTCCGAATATGTGATACGTCGTTATGAATTGCATTTGAAGACCGGTGTTGAAGACCGGATATTTTTGAAAACGGAAGGATTACCGTCGAGTTACTCTACATCGGCTGATCTCCGATTTAGAGGTTTTATCACCCTTAGTGACGGGAAGTCCTGACGTGATTGAAAATTATCCGGAATTGCAAGGGCTTCGTGAGAAGTGCCTTCGGTTCTGTTCGATCCCGGAACAGACTTGTATGGATTGTGTGTCTGACGTTACAATTTGAGATATAAAGCTGATTTCTTTCAAATACATTTATGTTGGTGGCGGAGAATTTATTCTCTTAGCTTAACACCCTTCTCTGAGACGTACGAGCTCAGAGGTTATGTAGTTGAAATTTATCAGCGATATATCCCAATTTGGTAACGTGGCATACTGAGTGTTGCTGTGAAATGATCAGTGTTTGATCATTTGTGATATGATCATTTGTTTGATCTTATATCTTTGTGATCATAGGTTGATCATTTTGTTGGACCCGAAGCAGGGCTTTTTTTTGAGAAAGCGTAGCTTTGTGGACGAGACTTCATCGAGCCTCACACCCCGGAAATGGTCGAAACAGGAAGGATGCGGCAAGGTTCTAGGGAGTAGCGCCCCTTAGTGTATGTCATTCCTTCTGGATAAAGGTGGTATCATGGTATGGAGCCCAGATACTTAACCTCTGTGGTTACTGCATTATTTTTTCTATGTGGTTTGTTGGAATCGGGGATCCTCGGGAAGATCGGTGACGATCGGGGGATGGCATACGCGTGTCAGTAGTTACCTATTTTTGCAGAGGTAACCCGGCCTTGTGTTGGCAGAGATCCGGTTAGGTTCTCGGGTCGTCTATTCCAGGGACGTACCCATCGTGGATAGGAAGTTCCTTAGCCTGACCATTTGTTGGAAATCCAAAGAAACAATACGAGCCTTGTACGGTTTTAGTTGTAGAACCTGCCATTCACTTATGGTGGTCACCACTGTTTGGATGGTAGCTATAGTAGGCATAGTTCGGAATGTCTATGCTGGCTAAGATTTATATTATACTTTCGAACTGTTTTCTACACTATGCACTAATAATAATATCAAAAAGGATTTGATTTTGCGTAGTAAGCATCTTTGACTATCATAAGAAGAAATCTCCTCCAATTCTGCGTTTGCATTGTGTGTGTGGCGGGAGGTCTTATGGTAGTTTCATTTTCCAAAAGCATTGCGAATTGATATTAAAGTTTTCCTGTTGTTTATTTTAAAGAATAACTGTTTTACGATCTCACACCAGTCACCATGACTGACTCGGAGTTTATTGTTCCCTTCTAAACTCTGGGTGCCCACCAATTTCCACACGGGCAGCCTAGAGTTATATTATCAGGATATTCTGGATATTCTGGAGCTTTGGAAGCAAGCTGGATGACGAGACGTAGTATTTGTATCTGATAGTATTTATTCCGCTGTGTATTCTGTATGAGGACAAGTTATATAACTGTCCATTGTTGTATATTGACTCTGATGATGTGATGTAATGTAATAACAGATATAATTCTTTTGTTTTTAAATGATATTCATTTATCTATTATATATTGTTCCGCTGCGATACGTGAGATTCTGATATTGTCTTCTGTTTCTGTTTCTGCTCTTGTTCTGTTGTTGTTCTTTCTTTCTTCTCTTTTTCTTCTATCTTCTTCTTCTACTTTTTCTTTTTCTTAAAACCATAACTTTTCGGGTTTCCGACATTCGATGGCTCAGCAGTCGATAAAGTGAGTATCGATGTTGAATTTTCGAAAGTCGAAAATTTCCGGGACGTTACATTTGGTATCAGAGCATATGGTTAAGCGACAACCCTGCTCTGTTGGGTGTTACTCATTAGAGATAGAGTCAGCAGTACTCTAGAATGAGTTGAGTGTAATAATAGATATGAGCGCGTATTTGTTATTGAATATAAAATTGTTTTATATTGTGATGATTGGTTTGTTGAGTGGTATATGGATTCTGGTCGGTATTGTTCGTACAACTCTATCGATAGGGATCTCTAAACACTTATATAGAACAATTCGACACAGTATTGTTTTAAATAGGGTAAATGAGATAATTTTGCCCAAAACTATTTTTGTATAGAAAATAAATGTTTTTCTATGAATTATCATAGTATATGGTTGCATGGTTGTTAGGAAAGTGATAATATTGAAATGTTATCATTATTATATGAAATCGGATGAGAAATTGAAATCATAACTCCAAAGTTAAGAGATAAATCCATATACTAATGAAATTTGAGAATGTAAATTTATAAATGTGATTTGTAATTTAAAACGGAATTCCAGAGAAGTTTTTGGAAATGTTTGAAGAGAATTTGAAAATTTTGGAGATTTGAAAAGTTTAAATCATTTTTGATTTGAAAATGGATTTCAAAAGATTTGAAAAGTATTTTGGAAGAGATGAGAACTCTAAACTCTTTTCGGTCGCTGGAAAATAACTTCGATGATGACCGCGGCATCGTTGGTGTTCATTTTCGGGTTTCCAAAGGAGAAATTGCTGCCAAATTGTTTTAAATAGAAGTTGTTTGAAAAAATTTGGATTTTGTTTTTGAAATTCAAAAGATAATTTGAACTGTTTTCAAAAATGGTTTTTGAAATGTTGGTAAACTCTGGAATACTATGTAGAAATATTTATGAAATATTAATGTGAGATATGATTTGAAATAAAGTTCCAGAAAAAATATTTGAAGATAAAATTCATAAAGGAATAGAATTAGTAATATGAATGTATAGATGATTTTATAAATCAAGATGTAAATAAGTCGAAGACTTATAAAATATTTGGAATTTGATAGAAATGCGATTCAAATTGAAAATGAAAGAATTTGTGAATGAGTAAATGAATTTGAATAAGTGAATTAGAATTTGAAATGGATTAGTAACTGAAACTAATTTAAAATGGTGCAGTATGAATGAAAGCTAATCAATTAAATTCAATATTCAAAAATTGAACTGAATCCAATTAAATGTTGGAATTGAATTCATATGGAATTTGAAATCCAGTTTAATATGAATGGTTATAAACCATAATAGTGAATTGAAAATAAATATAATGTGTATATGGAATATTTACATTAAACTTAAGAAATGAAGTGTGAAATTCTTAAGTAAAATTTGATTATTGAACAAAAGGATAAAACTGGAGTTAAAACTGAATATTGAAACCGAATTTGAATTGTGTGAAATAAAATGAAGTTTTGAGATTAGTTTGAAGTGAACTAAAGTTAATTGATAAAAATTCAATATTCAGAAGTCGAACGGAATCCAAATTAGATTGGAATTGCGAATTAAATTCAAATGAATGTGAAATGTAAAATTGAATGGAATAGATATATAACTTCAATAGTGAAGTAAAGATGATATAAGAAGTATCGAAATTTTGTAATCAAATTTGCAAAATAGTTTGAATGCTGTAACTAGATATAATGGCTAGTAGGATATACAGGTGTAAAGGAATTGGAATTTAATTTCGAAGATAAATTTGAATGGCTCGACAAAAGGTAAGTATTTGAATTCGAATATGAGATTTGATGACTTATTTCTCTAGCCGCTTGGCTTTTTCTTTTTCTTTTTGAAATCTGAGAGTCCGTAGGGACGTTTTGTAGTCGTGCCGTATTAGCCGCGCAAAGGAGACGCTGGCGAAATTTTTCGAAAATTTCGAGTGTTAGTAAAATTTTGAAAGTTTAAAATTTGAATTTAAACTCGAATTTGAATTGAGAAGTTAAACAATGTTGTTTGAAACTTATAATTGAAGTTAGAAAGTTAGTTAAAGTAATAACGAATCTTTACTAGAAAGATTTGTTTTGATAAATTGATAAGACTATTGGTTGTGAAAGATAGTAGACGAGTTAAGGACCTTTCTTCCTGACTTGTAATTTCGAGGACGAAATTCTTTTAAGGGGGGAAGTCTGTAACGACCCAGAATTTTTGATAATTAAAATTCGAATATTTAATTGATTTTAAATATTAATAAATGGAATTTAGAAGTCGAATGATTTATTATTCGAATATTGGGTTTTAATTTGATAATTTAATCGATATATTAAATAGTGAAATTCAAGTGATAATTAAAAAATCGAGTTTAAAATGATTGAAAATGATTTGTAAAATTTTTATTTAATCATACTGGAGTTATAGAAAGGTTATAGAACTTTTAGAATTGAATTTGGAGTTAATTTGTGAAAATCGAATATTTTAATATTTAATTATCGACTGAAAAATAGCCAATTTTCGAACAGTCTCAGAATTGAACGAGACCAGTTCCATTGGATCCGTAATAGTTAGTTATTATCGGATTTCAATTTCCGTAGCAATCGGGATTGTCGATTGACCCTGGCAACTCGAAACGCATCGATATTATTTTAATTTAATTCGTCGAGTTAAAATACTCATTTTTCAAACGGTCTCGGATTTCGACAAAACCAGTTTCATCGGATCCGTAATGTGATATTATTGCATGGTTTCAAATTTCGTAATTTTTGGATTTACCATTTGTCCGGTACAAATTAAAACGTCTCGAAATCGATTTAAATCGGTTTAATTTAAATTGATCGTTTAAATCCATATCTCACACAGACGATCGAATTAGCTTCCGAAACCTGTTCCATTGTGTCCGGGACGTGGGATAAACCCCAGAAACGCCAGTCACTGCGCATAAATCGGAGTTCGGAAAAGTCGGATGAATAGTGTTCGTCAAAAACTCTATAAATAGGCCATTTTATCACAAATAAAAATAAAAGAAAAAAAAATAATAAGAATAGGGTTTCGTTCAGCCGGCCGCCTCTTGCTATTTCCATGGTCAGCATCTCACGTCGTTCCCCCTCAATTTGCTCTAAATCCTTGCATCTATTCGAGAGACTTCCAACTGGAAGATTGAAGAACTCGTCGAGTACTACGTATCTAACGGCTGAGATGTTCTATAGTCAAGCGAATCGATCGCGATTTGGGTTCAAAACTCATACGTTCGCACGCGTTTCGAGAGGGGTGGGGACCACCGAGCTCCGTTCTGTTCTGGTCGAGGGTAGGGGGCACGAAGGGCTTCCAAATGAGGGTCGTCGATCATCTCCTCGACGTCTGTAGGTGGAGCGGTTCTAAACCCTAGGTGGCGGCTATGGGTGGATATCACGTACGTATGGCCTGGGTTTCGAACGCGTTGGGGAAGAAAGTGATTACGGCCTGGATTCCATTTTCAAAAATCTACGGCCAGATTTTGTTTGAGGGTAAAAGAAAATAAAATGTTAAATTATAATATTTAAAATCGTGCAATGTTTAAAATGTTGTATCTTGTTCATACATTATCAGAAAATGACGAAACAAAATGCGTTGGAATCGTCTCGACGTGTACTTCGCGATGCAACCGAATTGGAAGCGACCGGGGTTAGTGAAAATTTTGAGTGAAATTAAACGTCCGTTTAATTTCATTCGAAATAAAAGCTACAAATTGCTATCAGAAAATCACGGTGAGATTTTCTCACTCAAATTGAATGTGGAATTTTTACAGTTATTGATTGATGATTGACTGTTTGGATGTGATATTAGATATAGTAGGATATATATCTATATATAGCAATATATACATATTGGCATATGTATATATTGAATTGATTGATTTCCCGCCTCGTATAGTGGATGAGACCCTATTGCGCCGTTAGTAAGCGGATTTTTATAAAACCCATATACCGCGATAATTCCGTACTGGAGCGGAATTGGTATTGTGCTAACATCTGTGGATGCAGGGAAACAGGTTGGAGGGATCCAACTGGATTCCTCACCGTATTGATTATTTACAGATATTTTGATATATTCTGTTATCATATTGATATATGATATTGACTGTTGTGATGGACTGATTGGTGTTGTGGCATCATTGGATTCAGTTTTGGAAATGTAAAAAAATAACGACTTTTACTTTAAAAAGGTTTTTTTTAAAGTGATTTTTGAAAATATACGTTTTATGGAATTTTTGAATCGATTTATAAACGTAAAATTTTAAAGTTATAAAATTTATAATTTTTAGTGAAATATAACCGAAGTGTCGTTTTTGAAATAAAAGTCGATTTATTTATAAAATGGTTTAAGTTGGAATTTTTGAATAACTATAAACGATTTGTATAGAAATATTTATTAAAATTGATATTTTATAAATCAAAATATTGGACTTATAAAACGAATTTTATAAGTGTTAGAAAGAAGTATAAATGGATTTCATAAGTGAATGAAATTAATAGATTTATGACGTGAAGTTATAAAGTAAATAGATATTGTAGAATAAAAGATTTATAAGAAATTTACCTATAAATTTGACTTTTGCACTTAGATGGGATATAAATAGAAATTGCAAAATGAAATGATTTTATAAGTTGAAATCGTTATAAAGTACAAATGTGATTTATAAACGTTGTTTTATAAATCCGAAATCACTTATTCTTATAAGTGAATTTTTGAAGTTAATAAAATGAGATTTATTAACCGGAGTTGTTATAGAAAATAGAAAATGGAATTTATAAACGTTGTTTTATAAATTCGGAAACCAATCGATTGAATTTGATAAATTAAATATAGAAGATTATCAAAGGAGATATATTCGTGATTTTGGATAGCGAATTATTATTGAAATAAAACGTGTAGAAAATAGTGAAATGTAAATAGTAAAGTGTATTCACGATTTTGGATAGTGAATATATCGTTAAGTAAAATGGATAGTTTTGGAAAGTGATATTTGAAATGAAGTTAATTGTTTTAAAAGATGTTTTAAAACGTGTGAACTATCGAAATCATAGATTTCAACATTTATTGTTGAAATAGACGTTTTCGAAAAAATAAGGAAATGATGGACTATAACACTGTTGTTATAGTAAATGATTTCCGAAAGGAAATGTTTTGATGTAGTATTGGGATTTATATATCTATTAAAATCCGAATCCCTATACTAGTGATTTTGAGTCGTCGTAACGATGTTTTACGTAACATTCGTTTTGACTCAAATAAATGTGTTTAAAGAGAATGATTTCCTTAAAGAATGAGTATATACTTAATTTGATTTAAGTATATCGAATATTTTCAAATGTTGAAAATAAATAGATTTGTGAAATACTTATTATTAAATAAGTATGGAATTGCTTTTCCAATATGAAATGAACTGTTTTTGAGATTTTATCTTCAAAGATAAAATGAAATGTGGAAATTGAATATTTGAAATTGTTTTCAAATGGTTAAGTGTGGAAATAATATATCTAGTAAAGATATTTTTGAAGATAAATAATTTGGGGAAAATTATTTGGAATCTGATGATGTTGCGCATCTTTATTGATAGTTAAATAACCGACTATCAATAATTACCTTAGATAGGTATTTGTTGTGAATTGGGTGAATTTGAATGCCACACTTATTTTTGAATTTACGCTCACTATTCGGGTTAGCCGGGAAAGGACCATGGGGTCGTATAACCATTCCGAATATGTGATACGTCGTTATGAATTGCAATTGAAGACCGGTGTTGAAGACCGGATATTTTTGAAAACGGAAGGATTACCGTCGAGTTACTCTACATCGGCTGATCTCCGATTTAGAGGTTTTATCACCCTTAGTGACGGGAAGTCCTGACGTGATTGAAAATTATCCGGAATTGCAAGGGCTTCGTGAGAAGTGCCTTCGGTTCTGTTCGATCCCGGAACAGACTTGTATGGATTGTGTGTCTGACGTTACAATTTGAGATATAAAGCTGATTTCTTTCAAATACATTTCTGTTGGTGGCGGAGAATTTATTCTCTTAGCTTAACACCCTTCTCTGAGACGTACGAGCTCAGAGGTTATGTAGTTGAAATTTATCAGCGATATATCCCAATTTGGTAACGTGGCATACTGAGTGTTGCTGTGAAATGATCAGTGTTTGATCATTTGTGATATGATCATTTGTTTGATCTTATATCTTTGTGATCATAGGTTGATCATTTTGTTGGACCCGAAGCAGGGCTTTTTTTTTGAGAAAGCGTAGCTTTGTGGACGAGACTTCATCGAGCCTCACACCCCGGAAATGGTCGAAACAGGAAGGATGCGGCAAGGTTCTAGGGAGTAGCGCCCCTTAGTGTATGTCATTCCTTCTGGATAAAGGTGGTATCATGGTATGGAGCCCAGATACTTAACCTCTGTGGTTACTGCATTATTTTTTCTATGTGGTTTGTTGGAATCGGGGATCCTCGGGAAGATCGGTGACGATCGGGGGATGGCATACGCGTGTCAGTAGTTACCTATTTTTGCAGAGGTAACCCGGCCTTGTGTTGGCAGAGATCCGGTTAGGTTCTCGGGTCGTCTATTCCAGGGACGTACCCATCGTGGATAGGAAGTTCCTTAGCCTGACCATTTGTTGGAAATCCAAAGAAACAATACGAGCCTTGTACGGTTTTAGTTGTAGAACCTGCCATTCACTTATGGTGGTCACCACTGTTTGGATGGTAGCTATAGTAGGCATAGTTCGGAATGTCTATGCTGGCTAAGATTTATATTATACTTTCGAACTGTTTTCTACACTATGCACTAATAATAATATCAAAAAGGATTTGATTTTGCGTAGTAAGCATCTTTGACTATCATAAGAAGAAATCTCCTCCAATTCTGCGTTTGCATTGTGTGTGTGGCGGGAGGTCTTATGGTAGTTTCATTTTCCAAAAGCATTGCGAATTGATATTAAAGTTTTCCTGTTGTTTATTTTAAAGAATAACTGTTTTACGATCTCACACCAGTCACCATGACTGACTCGAAGTTTATTGTTCCCTTCTAAACTCTGGGTGCCCACCAATTTCCACACGGGCAGCCTAGAGTTATATTATCAGGATATTCTGGATATTCTGGAGCTTTGGAAGCAAGCTGGATGACGAGACGTAGTATTTGTATCTGATAGTATTTATTCCGCTGTGTATTCTGTATGAGGACAAGTTATATAACTGTCCATTGTTGTATATTGACTCTGATGATGTGATGTAATGTAATAACAGATATAATTCTTTTGTTTTTAAATGATATTCATTTATCTATTATATATTGTTCCGCTGCGATACGTGAGATTCTGATATTGTCTTCTGTTTCTGTTTCTGCTCTTGTTCTGTTGTTGTTCTTTCTTTCTTCTCTTTTTCTTCTATCTTCTTCTTCTTCTACTTTTTCTTTTTCTTAAAACCATAACTTTTCGGGTTTCCGGCATTCGATGGCTCAGCAGTCGATAAAGTGAGTATCGATGTTGAATTTTCGAAAGTCGAAAATTTCCGGGACGTTACATATTGTTTGGAGGAATGTGTCTATTCGCGAAGAGATGCAACCAAAAAATCATAACTATTCAAAATTCATAAGAAACCTCTTAAATAGTACATATGTCGACACGTATATGTAGGGTATGTCGACATACCCTTGTCTATTTTGAGAAATATATACACTTTAAATGTGTTGTAAAATTCTGAACTCTTGTAAAATCTTTTAAACATAGATTATTTTTGAATAATTTTAATATATAAAAATTTATAAAATATTTGTAGAAATATATTTTAAAAATGAAATAAATACTTAGGTAATAAAATAAATATTTTTATAATAGATTTTTCAAAGAAAAAAATTGTTATTCAAGGACTTTAACAAATTAATCTAATGTCTATCAACCATAAATTATAGTCTTGAACTCTTCGTGTTTTTGACTTTAAACTCATCAGTCTTCAAATATCTTAATCATTTCTGAACCTTGATCTCTAGTATTTTTACTAATTACTCTTTAAATTCGATTATCCAATACTTGTATAAACATGTATGATGTCCTACAAAATATTCTGTACAACTTAAGAAAACATCAATATTTATATTTATATGGTTATTGTCATCAAAATCAATATATGTGGTATTAACATGAAATACATTATACATTACATAACTAATAATTAATAAGTAATTAATATTTAATAATTAAGAAGTAATATTTGTTATTTATTATTTGATATTTAATAACCATATTTTATATTTAAATTTTTAAAATTTTAAAAATTTCTAAAATAAATTTTAATATATTCGTAAAATTTAGAAACAAAATTTTGAAATTTTTTCAAAAGTCAAAATTAAAAACTTATAGTAATGTTTTTTATTCCTCTCATTTTGGTCATCCTTAGAATTAGGGTGTGTTCTTGAACGACACAAAATGGGCATTCGAAAGGGGGCATGAAAGAAGAATGGTACGTGAAAGGGATATGTTCTTGTGTACGAAAAGGGCATTTTAATTGTTTTGTTATTAATAATTATTTTTGTTATTGTATTTTTTTATTTTTATTATTATTATAATTAAATGAATTTGTATTATTTATAAATTATGAAATTCTAACAAAATACAATAAAAAAGGACAATTTTTATTAGATACTAGTAGTTTGAAATAAAAATAAAACATCAATTTGTGTATATTATTTATGAATTAGTCTCTTGTCGCACAACTTTATTTCGTATGCATCTTTTTAACGATTGATTTCTACTACGAAGAGGATGCTCGAGGGTTGGCTATGTGAGAAATGCGGATTAAGGATCTTAAGGCTAGAATAACACTAGAGGGGGGTGAATAGTGTTTTATGGATTTTCTAAATCTTTTTGAAACTTATGTAATTTAATCACCAACAAATCCAATTAACAAACATAGATATAATCACAAAATCAGGCACAAATGCAAATACTAAATAAAAGCAATAAAGGAAAGAACACACTAAGACTTTATACTGTTTCGGAGTTACCTACATCCAGTTCCATACAATCGTACGGATTCCTTATCAAAATAATCTCCCAGATTACACCCTCGGTTTCAAGGCTACGCGGTACACCCTCCTGTATTCGAGTCCAGGGAAACTCTCTTGATTTAACCAGGCTAGAAGATCACTTAATTGATTTCTAGGGCTACAATCGCACTCAATTGATTTCAAGGCTCAACCGCACCTTTTACTCAACAGTTTGATTTACAAAAGATTCAATAACTCTGAATAGCACTGAGATCTTATGGAGGGAGTAGCAGAGAATCAAACAAGAGGCAAGTTTGATTCACTTGGAATTTCGACAAAGTATAGTTTAGGATTCTTTAAAATAAATGCGGAAGATGAAGTGGAGAGAAAATAAATGAAATCTGGTAAAAAAATTCATTTAGAACTTACTGGTGTTTATAGTAGAGCAACAGTCATATCTATTCGTGAAAAGATACGACAAATAGACACTTCTTTTGAAAATTGAAATTTGAAAATAACGGACACCATGTCAAAATAGGGGGTTGAGGGATGTCGACATGCTCAAGGAAAAATTGATGTTTTGATTTTCTTACTAAAATTAGTTTCTATAATTTGTCAAAATAATTTCTAAACTTTGTAAATATATTTGAATATAGTTTAAACATATAAAAGAGTTTAGAAAGTAATTTTTAATATATATATATATATAATCTTAATCTATAAAGTGATTTAAAATCCGAGTATATAAATATTTTAAAGCTAAATATTTAAATCAAGAGATGGTTTAAAAACAGGGACAATTTTGAAATCAAAATATTAAAAATGATAAAAATAGTTTTGAGGCTAAAATATTTAAAACCAAGAGAGATATCTTTTCAAAAGAAAGTTTTGAAAACATTTGTTAAAAACAAGAGATATATTTTTGAAAAACATTTTTATAAAATTAGTGGATATCAAAATAGGACCACTATATGTTCCACTGGATATTGTCGTGGGTTCCATCCCACTAAGGTTCCATCCCTCTAACAAGCTCGAAGTGGATTTCATTCCACGAATTAATTTCGAATAAAGATGTAAGTGCTTTCAAGAAGTTTTAACATAATTCTAGACTCAATACTTATCTTGTGCTATTGAAATCTTGAACTCTTGATAACTTGATCTCTTGATATTCATGAGTCTTCAATCTTGATATCTTCGATCTTTAAATTCATCGGTCTTGTATCTCTATACTGTACAGTCTTCATTCTTGGTACCTGCATGTTTATATCCTGCATATACATATATATCTAAATTATAATGTTAGTATTTATATTTTATAACAAGTCCTAAGGTTGTTGTCAACAAAACCATCATATCAAGGACTAACAAGCGATCCCTCTAGGTGAGGGCGTAGGACAACGTCTCCGCTGATGCAAATGTGAACTAGGCAAAAATTATCCACGAATGCATCCTTAATGATTAGTGTTTCCCTTGTTTCCTACCCTCATTTGGTGTTGATTTTAATTTTTCGCTTACCTCCTTAATTTTTACTTAACCCTAAATTCAAATCTCACTACCAATCCCTAAACAAAATTAAACTTTCCCTTTCTCAGCTTTCTCAACCATGCATTCTAGCCAAAGCCCATCAACGGTAAAACAAGATGCTTCGGTAGTGGAGGTCTGGCACATAAAGCCAATGCTTGTCATAACCCACTTAGATGTTTAGGTTGCGAGTGTTTATGGTCCAAAGTGTTCTATCCAAATCAAAACTCCATCCGAACAAAACAACCTATCGTCACGACCATGGTTGAAGTAGTGATGAGGTTTGGGGCTTTTGGAGTGGGGTAGTATGGTTCCTAGTTGGTGGCAGTGAGGAGAAATTATAGGGACGAAGGGTGAGGGTAGTGCTATGAGTAGTTGTGGGTGTGGGAAGATATGAATTTGGGTTTGGTTTGTTTGGTTGCATAATGTTGGCTATAATTTTTAAATTGCGTGATGCCTAACGAGCACAACATAGAGGATCCGGTTGTAAATCATTGTATTGTTGGTGCTTGTTGATATTATATGGTTAGTGCTAGTTGAATTGAAAATGGTTGGTGGTGTTAAATTTTAGATTGTTTTTCAAGATGTTGAAGTGTATTGAAACTCAAATGATGGTAGTAACCTATATACAAGCTATGATGGTGGTGATCTGAAAAGTGGAGGCTGTAGTTTTGGTTGTTGTTGGAGTGGAGTCGTTGTTGAGGCTAGTTTCTTGAGAAAATTAAGACGCCATGGGACTGCGATGGTCCTTGTTCGGGTAAGGGTGATGTTTGTTGCACTAAAGACGGTGAACCGAGTTTGTGCATTTGATCTTAGTTCAAGCATGTCCTAGTACCAACATGTTCAGCTAAGTGCTTAAGTTTGTTTCGGTTATATGCTTTAGTACGTTGAAGATCCACTACAGTAATACCCATAGGGTTGGTCCTAGCCCAAAATACATTAACTCAAAAATCTACTTTCGCAACCTTAGCAATTGCAGCCATGAATATGAATTATAAAAATAAGCATGTTATAGTTGAATCATACATAAATAAAATTATAAAACAAGGAAGCTATATTAATATACATTCATCCATGTTCATTCTTGAACAATTTACTTATTTATTTACATCTGCTATATTATTTGTAAGTTACATGTATTTACATGATACTATGACCCTTTTGCTATATGCATATATTCCATCATATAATGGGTCGTGGATATAATATAATTGAACTTCCTTCATAGTTCCTGCATTCGTATTTGAGAAAATATGTAATATCCCCTATTTGGAGGCCTAAAACTAATGGCTATGGATGTTGCAGTCATCCATAGTAATTAATCCTCGGCGACTAAATATGTTACTCTTAGGTATGTTGATAAAACATAAACACAAGAATATAGAAAAAAATTAAAACTTCAAACAAGTTCCATATTCGAAAACATTTCAAATTCATTACATAATCCCAGTACGAGAATCACGTTCAAAGAAAATATTTATTACAACATACACCAAGAGTGACACATGAAGACACCCCCTTGGATGATCGGAGTATATATAGGCAATTAAACTTCTTTGCCTTTATAACAACAACACGGCGGAATCTAAATAAAAGAGAACTCTAGATAGCTGTCATGCCTCCTGCACGTCTCCGGAAGCTTATTCGTCTAAGAGGTAGCTAAAACCTCAGCTCTCAAACTACTCAAAATCAATTGAGTACCCTAGAGTTTAAGGGAAAACATAAACTTCAAGTCAGACATAAAGCGTGGTATGAATAATAATCTACCATCTCAAACCATTTAGATATCTAGTGAGACCATGCTGCTTAACGGAATGGGTTTTCCCCTCACTAGCATCCTAAAACCTTTATAAAACCATATATTGTGCTCCTGCATCCACAATGGTTAAAAAAATTCAAAACAATATGATGATATGCAAACAAGTAAATCAATGCTGGATTTCCTATCCCCATTCATTTTGAATAACTCTCTCGTTTATAGTTTCTAGGGTCACTATTAACCTATTAGTTTTCATGGGCTTACTAATAACCTGTTTAATGTTCAAATACTCCCTGTCCAGTTACATAGTTTTTATGGGATCACTAAGAACCTATTGGCCTCTGACAATATCTTTACCGTTTCATAAGTTCTCCCTAAACCTATTGGTAACTCCAATACCTTTCCTCTTATCCTAGTTTTCATGGGTTGACTAGGAACCTATTGACTTCTGTCAATATCTTAATCCGGATATAGTTTTCATGGGCTAACTACAAACCTATTGGCCCCTATCAATATCAAATCATAGTTTTCGTAGGTTAACTATGAACCTATCTTACTAACGTCTTCATTTATACATTGTTTTCATGGGCTTACTATGAACCTATTGGCCCCTGCCAATATCTTTTCCTATGCACAGTTTTCATGGGAATACTGTGAACCTATTGGCCCCTGCCAATATCTTTCTTTAATATTTTAGTATCATATACTCTGGTCTTTCTGACCTCTTGGATGTAATTCTGCTCATTAAGGAGTTAACTTAATTTATATTCACTACTGGGTCAACCTAGCTGGTTATTTTGCCCTTCCCCAAAATACAGATATGGGTCCATTACAATGTGAATATATACATAAATGAAGAAGCAAACATAATAACTTGGTTAATCCCGTTAACCCATTAATCAAGAAAAACTTCTTCAAAAACTCTATTTCAAAATACTTTATTTATTTATGCCATCGTTTTCCATTAAAATGAGATTAGGTTATTTGTTTTGAAGACTAAGGCTTACGAAATCTAAAAGCATCCCTTTCGGAACCAATTGATAACCTCTTTCAAAAGCATAGAAAACTTCTTTTCAAAACATTACATATCAACCTTTCAAAGCTCTTTAAATCCACTCGTTCGAAACCAAAATATACCTTTCGAATGTATTAAAACATTACTTGATAGTCTTTAAAACATAGCTTTGAAACCAATGAAAGTACCCCTTTCAAAACCACTGGGTTTACTCAAAAACATCTTTTGGGTCAAAGTGAATATATACGAATGTATCTCTTTCGAAACCTTTAATCTTCATATAAACTTGTTTGGGGAAAACTTGATGGCGTCGGCACCGTCCTTTCGAAAGCTTCAAAACCATAAAGTAAGACATTGAAGGTTAGCATCGAAACCCCCTTTCGAAGTCATTGCCTTCAAAACCCTTGAACCCTTTCGAAAGCATTTAGGAAGTGGCTTAGTACATCTTTAAAACAAAAGCTACTCTTTGAAAGCATCGATGACTTCAATACACTCGAGAGGCAAAAGAACCACGGCTAGGTTTCAACTAAGTCGGAACCACTACTTTCGAAAGCATCATTTTATAAATAAAGGAACCTTTTCGAAAGCCTATACTTTTAAGAGATAAAATGGCAAACCCCTTCAAAAGCTATTAGAAAACCTCTTTCGAAAGCATATGTTTCAACTTCTTCAAAAGCTTTAGTAAAACAAGGCAGGCGCTTTTCTTTGGAAAACAAACAAAGGTTTCGACCCCTATCGACAGCATTGGCTTCGACACCATGCCTTCCGCCCCTTTTCGAATCCACTACGCACCAATCTCATTGATGCCTTGTATATTCGGGATGCATTGGTCTCGACTAGAATGGTTTCGACCTGGTCGAGGCAGAAGCATAGGGTCGAAAGGCGCCTTCTGAAAGAGGCAGAGCATACTTTTTCTAGGTAAAGGCTGAAGTAAGGCCAATAAAAGCAATTATTTTATAACTAACCTACCTAGTTGTAAACTTTTAATTGGTTGCCTTAACTTTTCAAATTCTTTCTCAAATAAACTGTCGTATAATTCCAGATCTAAATCAAGATTAATTTAGCAAAGAAGCCCTTCCATTAAGTAAAACAATTAAATCAGTTAGGTCCTTCTTTCAAAATAATTTAATTCTTATAGTAATTCTCTTAGGAAAAATCCCCAAAAATCACAGAAATTTACTTTTAATATGTTATCTAACATATATAAATTTCAGACCCAAATTCTCAATAAAATTTCTAAACCCAATTAATAATATTTTCCTTCGAAAATTCATTGTAATTTTTCCATATCTTGGAAAATTATCACAACTAAAACCCAACTCCAAAATCATGTTTTACATAACATAAAATTTTTGGCATTCAAACAACAATTTTATTTGGTTTTTCCCTAAAACCGCAGAAATCCCTGTTTAAACAATTTTGTTTAAATCAAACAAATTATAATTCAAGCATATCATTATCCAAAACATCATAAAAATGAATTTAATCTTAAAGCCGAAAACATATGATCATAAAACAAAATAGAGATGGTACAAATTATAATTCACCTTGATTAGGATAAGGAGATTGGATTGAGATCATAAGAACCATGGCTAGGTTTCGACTAAGTCAGAACCAGTACTATCGAAAGCATCATTTCATAAATAAAGGAACCCCTTCGAAAGCCTATACTTTTAAGACATAAAATGGCAACCGCCTTCGAAGGCTATAAGAAAGCCCCTTTCGAAAGCATATGTTTCGACTTCTTTGAAAGCTTTAGTAAAACAAGGCATGCGCTTTTCATTGGAAAACAAACAAAGGTTTTGACCCCGATCGAAAGCATTGGCTTCGACACCATGCTTTCCGCCCCTTTTTCAATCCACTATGCACCAATCTCATTGATGCCTTGTGTATTGGTTTTGTTATGGGTTGGTCTCGACTAGAATGGTTTTGACTTGGTCGAAGTGGAAGCATAGGGTCGAAATGTGGCTTTTAAAAGAGGCGGATCATACTTTTTCTGGCTAAAGGCTGAATTAAAGATAATAAAAGAAATTATTTTATAACTAACCTGCCTAATTGTAAACTTTTAATTGGTTGCTTTAACTTTTCAAATTCTTTCTCAAATTAACTGTCACATAATTCCAGATCTGAATCAAGATTAATCTAGCAAATAAGCCCTTCTATTAAGTAAAATAATTAAACCATTTAGGTCCTCCTTTCAAAATAATTTAATTCTCATAATAATTCTCGTAGAAAAAATCCCCAAAAATCACAGAAATTCAATTTTAATATGTTATCTAACATATATAAATTTCAGATCCAAATTCTCAATAAAATTTCTGAAACAAATTTCTAAACCCAATTAATCATATTTTCCTTTGAAAATTCATAGTAATTTTTCAATAGCTTGAAAAATTATCAAAATTAAAATCCAACTCCAAAATCATGTTTTACATAACATAAAAATTTTCTATGGCATTCAAACGTTAATTTCATTCGGTTTTACCCTAAAACTGCATAAATCCCTATTTAAACAATTTTGTTTAAATCAAACAAATTATAATTCAAGCATATCATCATCCAAAATATCATAAAAACGAATTTAACCTTAAATCCGAAAATATATGATCATAAAACAAAATAGAGATGGTATAAATTATTATTCGCCTTGATTAGGATAAGTAGGTTGGATTGAGATTAAGATTTATTCCCCTTGCTTTAATCCTTAGCTTGATTTGAATTTTCTCTTCTTTTTCTTCCTAGTGATGGCCGGCTCCTCTTCTTATGTTTGCATTTTATTTTTGTGAAAATGAGAAATGAACGTGAATGGCATAAGGAACAAAAATATATAAGGGTTATGGTAACAGAGAGCGGCTATTTACCATTATGCCCTTGTATAATTTAATTAGCTCACAAACCATTCTTAAGCCCATTTAATTAATTAAGCACGACCTCTAAGTATTTATTAAAATCCCAATCCCCTTTTACTTAATATTTACATTATTCTATTTAATTTATCAAATTAAATCTCTCGAATAATTTTATTAAAAATTAGGGGTATCATAGGCTCCCCTCTTTAAAAAAATTCATCCTTGAAATTTAGTAAGGACTAAATACTAAACATAGCAATCATCTGTAACGACTCATAACAACCATTTTAGTCTACCTAACTAACTATTATCTATATAAATCTAACATAGACATACCCTCAAAGCAGAGCAGGGTAAGTATCTCGAATCATGTCCTCCATCTCCCAAGTACAGTCCTTCTCGTTGTTGCCCCACTGAACTTTCACCAACTTGCATGTCTTGTTCCTCGGTCTTTTCTCATCTCTTGCTACAACCCGAACTGCTTGTCGAATAAAAGTCAAATTAGGCTCTACTATCAAATCTTCCAACGCTGTTGGAGGAATATTAGTCTCTGGATCATGCACATACTTGTGAAGATGAGACACATGGAATACATTATGGACACATGCCATACTACTCGGTAACTCTACTCTGTATGAGAGCTTTTCAGTCCTCTCTGTAATCTTGAATGGACCAACATATCTCGGTGCTAGTTTCCCTGACTTCCCAAACCATACCACACTCTTCATCGGTGATACTTTAATGAAAACCTTATCTCCAACTGAGAACTCTAGGTCTTTACGCATCTTATCTGTGTAACTCTTCCTATCTGGAATGAGCTTCCTTCATCCTTTCTCGGATCAACTCAATCTTCTCTGATGCCTCCCTAACCAAATCTAGACCTAAGATTAATCTGTCTGTAGTCTCCAACCAATATGCTGGTGATTTGCATGGCCTTCCATACAAAGCTTCAAAAGATGTCATTCCTATACTAGTCTGATAACTATTATTATAGGAAAACTCAACCAAATGTAGGTGATCTTCCCAAGATCCACCAAAGTCCAATACACAAGCTCTTAGTAAATCCTTGAGTACCTTATTGACTCTCACTGTCTGCCCATCTGTCTGAGGGTGATAGTAGTACTCATCTTGAGCTTAGTGCCTAATACATCCTGTAGACTCTTACAGAATTCGCTAGTGAACAAAGTATCTATGTCACTGATAATGCTACTAAGAATCCCATGTATTCTAACTATGGTCTTCATGAACAACTTAGCTAAAATAGGTGTCGTCCTAGTTGACTTAACTGGAATGAAATGGGCACTCTTGGTCAACCTGTCCACTATGACCCATACACTTTTATTTCCCCTATTTGACCTTGGCAGCCCGTCTATAAAATCAATTGATATTGAATCCCATTTCTAAACTAGAATCTCTACAGGTTGAAGCAATCCACTCGACTTCTGATGTTTGGATTTCACTTGTTGACAGTTTGCACACTACCTAACCCACAAGCTAGCATCCCTTTTCATACCTTCCTAACAGAAGATCCTCTTCATATCTTGATACATCTTGGACACTACAGGAAGAATCATAAACTTAGATCGATGACATTCTCCAAGAACTTCTTTCCTTAAGTCCTCAACATTTAGAACACACAACTGTCCCTTCTTTCTTAACCATCCTCTTTGGTTAAGACATCCAACCTCAAGCCTTCTAATCCTCTCAGCTAATATTGGATCCTCCTTCTGCTTAGAAGTTATCCTTTCAATCAACAGTGGTCGAACTTCCAAACAGGACAACATAGCGGTACTTTGACTAGAACTAGTAGTTGATCTTAAATGCACACTATAATTAGTCAAAGCTTCCAAATCTTTCCATTCTGCCAACATAGCTAACACAACATTCTGATGTCCTCTGCTAAGAGCATCCACTACTTTATTACCTTTCCCTGGTGTATACTCTATACCGAAATCATAAGCTGCCAAAAAATCCAGCCACTTCTACTGTCTCATATTCAATCTTTCTGAGTGAATAAGTACCTTAAAGACTTATGATCTATGTATAGCTCCAATCTTTACCTTAAGACATAATGCCTCCAAATCTTCAATGCGAAGATTACCGCTGCCAACTCCAAATCATGAGTATGATATCTCACTTCATGCGGTCTAAGCTGTCCTAAAACATAGACAATACTTTACCCCTCTGCATCAACACAGCTCCCAATCCAGTTCCATATGCATCGGTATGCACCATCAACCCTTGGTTTCCGTCTGGAACTACAAACACAGGTGCGTTTCTCAACAAATGCTTTAACTTAAGGAATGCTTCCTCACATTTGTCGGAACAGACAAACTTCACATCTTTCCTGGTTAGCTTCGTCAAAGGTGCGACTATCCATGAGAAATCCTTGATGAATCTCTAGTAATAGCCAGCAAGTCCAAGAAAAGTTCTAATCTCGGTCACCTTCTCCGGTCTCTTCAAATTATTAACAGCTTAGATCTTTTGTGGATCGACTGATAACCCTTTCTCTAAAACCACGTGACCAAGAAACATAATCTCTTTCTTCCAAAATTGACACTGGGAAAACTTCGCCTTCAATTGATCCTGCCTCAGTGTCTCTAGCACAACTCTATGATGATCTTCATGCTTCCTTTCATCCTTAGAGTACACCAAAATGTCATCTATAAACACCAACACGAATCTATCCAAATACTACCGGAAGACTCGGTTCATCAGATCCACAAAGAAAGCAGGTGCATTTGTTAACCTGAATGACATTACTAACCACTCATACAAACCATACCTAGTTTGAAATGTGGTCAAAGGAATATTGTCCTCTGCCACTCTTAACTAATGGAAACCTGCCGCCAAATCTAACTAAAAAACACTCTGGCTCCACACAACCGATCAAGTAGATCATCAATTCTTAGCGAAGGATACTTATTCTTGATCGTCCTCTCGTTCAGCTTATGATAGTCGATGCATATCCTCAAAGACCCATCCGGTTTCTTCATGAACACCGCAGTCGCTCCCCAAGGCGAACTGCTTGGTCTAATAAAATTCCTTCCTTCTAGATCCATTATCTGCACCTTCAATTCCTTCATCTCAGTAGGTATCATCCTACTAGGTGGTCTACTTACAGTCCAGCTCCTGGCACAAGATCTATCTGAAACTCAACAGCTCGTCTCGGTGGTAGTCATGTGATCGGCTCAAAGACATCGGCAAACACTCTTGCTACTCGAACCTGACCTAACTCTTCTCCCACTTCCATTGCTCTTAACAAAGCACAACTGCTCCAGTTAGAATTCTCCACTGAGAATATGATTTGGTAATGACTATCTGGGTGTCTTAGTAATATCTCTCCATCTTGGCAAAATATCCTAGCCTCATACTTGCTCAACCAATCAATACCCAAAACGATTCCAAAATCTACGAAATCGAAAACATACAGACTACAAGCAAACTTATGACCTAACAAATCAAGTTCTAACTGGTCACATCTCATCCCCGGAGTTGCATACCCTCCTATTCAATTCGCAACCCTTAAGGAAGTAACAAAATATGTGGATTCTAAGCATAACCTATCAACCAAACACTGGGATATAAATGAATGTGACGCAGCAATATCAAATAGCATCCTAAATGGTATACTTTGAATCGAAATTATTCCTTCCATTACAATCTTTCCTTTTTCAGCCACAGTTGGCCTAGCAGATGATGGTCCAACGGCAAAAACTTTTTCCTTGTCCGCCCTAATTGGTTCTGGACATCAATTCTTATAATGCCCAACCTGGTCACAGTTGAAGCACTTCACACTCTTCTTATTTGCAGCCTTCTTCCCCTTGCCTAACCAGCACTCATTTGCATAATGACCCTTTTTGTCATAATTGTAGCAAACTAAATCAGCCTTTGCCTTCTTGGTAGCATCTCCCTTTTGGGCTCCCTTCTTCTCTAAGAACTTCCTCTTCTTTCCCTGAGAACCTTTGGTTTCAACCGGCTTCTCTCTAACACAAACAACAAGCATTTCTTCATGGCGAACTGCCATCTCCACCACTACATTACTAGGATCACAAATATGTGTCAATGATGCCCTAGCAGGCTCAGGTCCGAATCCTCGAATGAATCTCTCATTTGTCCTAATGATGGTGTCTATAGTACTATATCCACAACGGTACAAATCATCAAACTTAGCAGCATACTCAACAACCAACATCTCTCCCTGTTTCAGATCCAAAAAACTTTCTCAACAGCACTGATTTAGCAACCTCAGACATAAACCTCTATTCAAATCTCCTTTGAAAATCAGCCCAAGCCAATTCCTCCTCCGGAACTCCAGCAGTAACACTATTCCACCAATGAAGCGTTGACCCTTGCAACTACCTAGAGGCCAACCTTCTCTTCTACTCATCATCTAAAACCCAAATCAGCAAAGATACGCTCACAATGCAACAGCCAATTCTCTACCTCTGTGGCATTCTTCGTCCCCATAAATGGCTTCCCACCAAGACTGGTGTAATCTTTGCTCAACTTAGCATAATTATGCCCAACTGGAGCCACAGGACTAGCTCCTGCAACATTACCTGTAACTCCAGCAGCAACTCCTGCTTGCATCATATTGACAAAAAACGGATACATCGCCCCTATATCTACTGGTGGATTTCCAGCACCCACATTGGCATCAGCATTTTGGTTAGCATTAGCCTGTCAACCCGGGTTCCTCCTAGTAGGTCGAGCATTTTCATTGGTTGTGGTGCTTCCTCCACCGAGATTTCCTCTTCCATTTCCTGTTTCCATATCTTCTTTCTCATAAACCTTCATACGAGCCTTAGTAAGATACAGAAGAACGGTCTAAGAGAGAGGGAATTAGGTACTTATATATATCTATATATCAAATACAAGTACATTACTATAGTGTTAAACCAAACCCCGATCTTATTTTCTGATTCATTGAATTATGTTTGAAAAAAAAATTAGGTTTAAATTTCTTTTAAGTTTCATAAACCTATGCTCTGATACCAACTTGTAACATCCCCTACTTGGAGGCCCAAAACTAACAGCTATGGATGTTGTAGTCATCCATAGTTATTAATCCTCGGCAACCAAATACGGTAATGTTAATTACATTGATATAATAGAAACAGAAGAATATGGAGAAAAAAAATTAAAACTTCAAACAAGTTCCACATTCCAAAACATTTCAAATTCATTACATAATCCCAGTATGAGAACCACATTTAGAGAAAATATATTTATTACTACATACGACAAGAGCAACATATGAAGATGTCCTTTGGAAGATCGGAGTATATATAGGGAATTAAACATATTTACCTTTATTACAACAACACAGTGGAATAAAAAAAAGAACTCTTGATAGCTATCATGGCTCCTGCATGTCTCCAAAAAATTATTCTTCTAAGAGGTACCTGAAAATCTCAACTCTCAAACTACACAAAATCAATTGAGTATCCGAAAGTTTAAGGGGAAAACATAAACTTTGAGTCAAACATAAAGTCTGGTATGAATAATAATCTACCATCTTAAACCATTTAGATATCTAGTGAGATTACGCCGCTTAGCGAAATGAGTTTTCCCTTCACTGGTATCCTAAAACCTTTATAAAACCATATATTGTGCTTCTGCATCCACAATGGTTAAAACAATTCAAAAAAGTATGATGATATGCAAACAAGTAAATCAATTAAGGATTTCCTATCCCCATTCATTCTGACTAACTGTCTCACTTATAGTTTCTAGGGTCACTATTAACCTATTAGTTTTCATGGGCTTACTAATAACCTGTATAAGGACTCCCTGTCTAGTTATAAGTTTTCACGGGATCACTAAGAACCTATTGGCCCCTGCCAATATCTTTACTATTTTATAGGTTCTCCCTGAACCTACTGATAAATCCAATATCTTTCCACTTATCTTAGTTTTAATGGATTGACTAGGAACCTATTAACTTCTGTCAATATCTTAATCCGGATATAGTTTTCATGGACCAGCTACAAGCCTATTGGCCCCTGCCAATTTCAAATCATAGTTTTCATAGGCTAACTATGAACCTGTCTTCCTGACATCTTCATTTATACATAATTTTCATGGGCTTACTATGAACCTATTGGCCCATGCCAATATCTTTTCCTATGCACAGTTTTCATAGGCTTACTGTGAACCTATTGGCCCCTGATAATATCTTCCTTTAATATTTTAGAATCCTATACTCTGGTCTTCCTGACTTCTTGGATGCAATTCTACTCATTCAGGGATTAACTTAATTTATATTCACTACTGGGTCAACCTAGCTGCTTATTCTACCATTCCCTAAAATACAGTTATGAGTCCATTACAGTATGAATATATACATATATGAAGAAGCAAACATTATAACTTGGTTAATCCATTTAACCTATTAATCAAGGAAAACTTCTTCAAAAACTTCATTTCAAAATACTTTATTTATTTATGCCATGGTTTTCCTTTAAAATGAGATTGGGTTATTTGTTTCGAAAACTAAGGCTTTCGAAATCTTAAAACTTCACTTTCGAAACCCTTGGATAACCTCCTTCGAAAGCATAAAAAAATTCTTTTTAAAACATTACATATCAACCTTTCAAAGCTCTTTAAATCCTTTCTTTCGAAACCAAAATATACCTTTCGAAGGTATCAAAACATTATTTAATCGTCTTTAAAACATAGCTTCGAAACCAATGAAAGTACCCCTTTCGAAACCATTGGGTTTACTCAAAAACATTTTTTGGGTTAAAGTGAATATATACGAAAGTATCTCTTTCGAAACCTTTAATCTTCATATAAACTTGTTTAGAGAAAACATGATGGCATCGGTACCATCCTTTCAAAAGCTTCAAAACCTTTAAGTAAGACATCGAAGTTTAGCATCGAAACTCTCTTTCGAAGCCATTGCCTTCGAAACCTTTAAACCCTTTCGAAAGCATTTAGGAAGTTGTTTAGTACATCTTTAAAAAAAGCTACCCTTCGAAAGCATTAATGACTTCAATACACTTAAAAACCATGGCTAGGTTTCGACTAAGTCGGAACCAGTACTATCGAAAGCATCATTTTATAAATAAAGGAACCCCTTCGAAACCTATACTTTTAAGACATAAAATGGCAACTCCCTTCGAAAGCTATTAGAAAACCCCTTTCGAAAACATATGCTTCGACTTCTTTGAAAGCTTTAGTAAAACAAAGCAGGCGCTTTTCTTCGGAAAATAAACAAAGGTTTCGACCCCTATCGTAAGCATTGGCTTCAACACCATGCTTTCTGCCCCTTTTCCAATCCACTATGCACCAATCTCATTGGTGCCATGTGTATTGGTTTTTTATGGGTTGGTATCGACCAGAATGGTTTTGACTTAGTCAAGGCGGTAGCATAGGGTCGAAAGGCGGCTTTTAAAAGAGGCGGAACATACTTTTCTAGCTGAAGGCTGAATTAAAGCCAATAAAAGCAATAGTTTTATAACTAACCTGCCTAGTTGTAAACTTTTAATTGGTTGCTTTAACTTTTCAAATTCATTCTCAAATTAATTGTCGCATGATTCTAGATCTGAATCAAGATTAATTTAGCAAATAAGCCCTTCTATTAGGTAAAACAATTAAATCAAGTAGGTCCTCCTTTCAAAATAATTTAATTCTCATAGTAATTCTCTTAGGAAAAATCCCCAAAAATCATAGAAATACACTTTTAATATGTTATCTAACATATATAAATTTCAGACCCATATTCTCAATAAAATTTTTGAAATAAATTTCTAAACCCAATTAATCATATTTTTCTTTAAAAATTCATAGTAATTTTTCAATAGCTTGGAAAATTATCAAAATTAAAATCCAACTCCAAAATCATGTTGTACATAACACAAAAATTTTCTATGGCATTCAAATGTTAATTTCATTCCATTTTTCCCTAAAACTGCATAAATCCCTATTTAAACAATTTTGTTTAAATCAAACAAATTTTGATTCAAGCATATCATCATCCAAAACATCATAAAAACGAATTTAACCTTAAATCCGAAGATATATGATCATAAAACAAAATGGAGATGATATAAATTATTATTCACCTTAATTAGGATAAGGAGATTGGATTGAGATTAAGGTTTATTCCCCTTGCTTTAATCCTTTGCTTGATTTGAATTTTCTCTTCTTTTTCTTCCTAGTAATGGCCGACTCCTCTTCTTATGTTTGCATTTTATTTTTGTGAAAATGAGAAATGAACATGAATGGCATAAGGAATGAAAATATATAACGGTTATGGTAAAGAGAGCGGCTATTTCCCATTATGCCCTTGTATAATTTAATTAGCTCACAAACCATTCTTAAGCCCATTTAATTAATTAAGCACGACCTTTAAGTATTTATTAAAATCTCAATCCCCTTATCACTTAATATTTACATTATTCTATTTAATTTATCTAATTAAAACTTTCGAATAACGTTATCAAAAATTAGGGGTGTTAAAATATTAGTATATATATGTACAGAACTGCTATAAGTTCCTGCTATTTCTACTCTTTGATTAAAAATAATCATTATTGCTGGCTTTAATAAGCAGAACAACTTCTTATAGTACCTTGGCCTTTTATCGATGCAGGAAGGGCTTATATACACTGTATTTTGGTGTATGACATTGCTTGCTTCTCATAATCTTCCTTGACTACAAAGGTAAAGCATCAGAACTATTAATAGCAGTAAGGAAAAAATAGAAGAAAATATTATGAAGATGTACTTTCTGTAAAGGTTATGGTCATCTATTTTAGTCTTAACAGCAATAGTAGAGACGGAGAGATCTTTCTTATCACCGCCTTCTTCGTTGGATAACTCCTTAGAGGATGTTCTGATAAGTTGAACTGATTACCACTTATTATAACACAGATGATTTGCTGATGTATATTTGATTATGCCATAGTCAAAAACAAAACATTTGATTTGTATATATATGTAACTGTCCATAATTTTCAATAATTAAATTTATTAATTAAATAAGTTTTGGGATTTGATGTCATGAAAAATTAAAAATTTAAGATTTATTAATGAGAAAAATAACTAGAATGAAATGTAATAGTTTTAATATAAGGTAATTGATAACCACTTTAATGCAATTTCAATTAATTAAAATGATTGTAAATATAAAATTTGGTTATAAAATTGTAAATAAGGAAATAAACTAAATATGTAATAAAAAGAGAAAGTATACATAATTAATTGAAATTGGGCAATATAGGACGGTTAATCAGTATGGGAATTTATTAGCTTGATTTGTAAACAATAAACATAGAAATGCATTTGGATTGGTAAGTTGTGACAATGGTTTAATTATAAATTAACTATTTAATCCGTTGAAATTTAATTGGGAATCAATTGCAGTTAATCTACTTAAATATTGCATTTAATGTGAACTAAGATGTAACTATAGAATATTGACGTAATAGATGGTAAACCGATGTTAACTAAGTCTATAAAGTAATGATTGATTGAATAAAAAGAGTGGAATCAAATTAAATCAATTTATTGGAATTTAAACTATAATTAATGAATTTACTGCAATTGAAACTGAACACCATAATTAGTGCAATATTAATATTGGATTGGACATGGGAAACTTGTTTTAAAAGATTTTAAATGTGTAGGTAATCAAAAACGATAAAAAATGTTAACTTTAAATAGAAATTTAAAAGGTGATTTAATTAATTTAATAATAATATGTTTAATTAGCGTGAAAACAGCCATTTTGGCCACTGTCTCGGATTTCGATGAAACTAGTTTCATTGGATCCAAAACAGTGAATTATTATAGGATTTTAAGTTTCGTAGCGATCGGACTTGTTGTTTGATCGTGCGGGCTCGAAACGCGTTGAAATCAATTTAATGAGATCAATTTGAAATATGTTATTTTTAAAAGCTAACTTCTTCACACAATGGAATAAGGACTTGAAACTTGTTCCACTGAATTTAAAAATATCGAAAACATCTATTTTAATATATGCGATGACCCATTTTCGTTTCGGATGCGGAATGGGCTATTCAGGTCGTTATTTTCTTTTTATAATCAATTTGATATAATGTTTATTCTTATCGGGTCTTGTCCATATAAATAGATTTCTCTAAACCCTAGCAGCCATTTTATTTCGTATCTCTGTATGTATAATTCCTGCTGTCTGCTCCTTTATTCAATGACAGAAATCAATTCTAATTCAAAATCCTCAATCCAATTCCAAAATCAATTTCAAAATCAAACACTCCAAACCCTGTCATATTATATACCGTTTCGAAGCTCCCAACGAGCGTAACCCAGATCTGCAATTCAATTTTGCAATTGATTCTCAGTTTGGCCAGAAATCGACAATTTACCCCCCGGTTGTTCATATTGGGTTGTCGGAGTTGGCAGTGGATCGTCGATTTCGAAACGATCAGCGAGTACTGCTGCGTTGAGGAGGCCTTATGCTTTCGATCCATACGGTTACTTGGTGCCAGAGCTTGACAGATTCGCCACGATTGGATTTGGAATGGAGCGGTGGCGGCCATGGAGCTCTGGAGATGGTCGCACGACCAATGGGAGGTCGGCCTGAGGTGGGTGTAGCGGCGGTGAACTCAGATCAACGTGGAAGTGGCTCTGACGGTCGACGTCCGCGAGTTTAGGTAGGCGGCTGGAGTTCTATTCGAGGTCGCATATGAAGTATCTGCTAGGGTTACATGAGACGAACGGAGATGATGTGGTATGTTGACTATAATATTTTTATTTTATTTAATTCAAACTTTAAAATGTTCCAACTACTATATCTTTTATATAAGAGATAGTATTTACACGCGGTTTATTCTGCTGCGATCGTATTAGAATTCCAGACATCATGAACTAGTTTGGATGAATTCTGAGAATGTTAAAACTTGGGCCTTTATTTCGATTTCGAATCGATTTGGAATTCAAAGGTGAGTGTTTTAACCCACTCACGACTACTAAATTGTCTTATGTCAGTTAAATTGATTTTATGATATGATTAGAAGTTAATTAATTGTTGTTTGATATATTTAATTTGTCATCCCAATAAATCTAATTTTTTTGAATTAAATCGCCAATTAATTTAATATTGAATTTAAATTGCCAGTTAAATACCTGATAATGATAACCAGTTAATTGTTGTTATTTATTGATTGATTTAAATGATGATTGTAGTGGATGTTTAATTTTTTACGTTGGATGATTGGATGTTATATTTAAATATTGTTATCACACTGTAAGTTCCCTTAGTTATTGTTAGTAAATCACTATGGGTTGAAATGATACACAGCCGAACGGTCTTATAGATTAGGAAAAAATCGTTATGGGTTAAAATGATACCCTTGAGCGATTTTATGGATTTTGAATTTAAATTCGGGATTCTGGGTTGAAATGATATATACCCACAGATTTTTATTGCGGGTTGAAATGATATATATCCATATCACTTGACCATAGGGTAGACAATTATACACGGACATCGGATTGGCTAAATTAAATGATTTTAAATCCTAAAAATTTTAAATCCAGTTAAATGAATTTTTTGAACTAAAATTTGATTTATATAAACTGAATTATTTTTGAAAACCCAAGTTTAAATGTTGAAATTGAAACTGGTTTAAATGAATTGTTTAAAGAATTTAAATTGAATTTCAAAGTTGAATTTTGAATTATAAAGGAAATTTATCGAAATTGAGTTATTGAAATGTTTGAATATTTAAACTTTGATATCCACTAAATATATAATTCAAACATGGATTTGAAATCGACATAGATTTAAATGGTTTTATTGAAAATTTGAATTAAAAGATAAAAATTGAGTTGTTTATTTGGAAGCTGGGTATGGTCCAGATATTATGAAATGGAAGAAATAGTTTAAATTGATATTACTTTCAAATTCATTATTTTTGTTAAAAATATATTATTTTAAATTTAGATTTATTTGGATTTTCAAACCATATTATATCAAACTATATTAAACCTATTTTTAAACTATTTTAAACCAATTTAATATTTTTTATCTATTTTAAACTATTTGAAATTATTTAATCTATTTTAATCTATTTTAAATTATTTAATCTATTTTAAACTATTTTAAATTATTTAATCTATTTTAAACTATTTTAAATTATTTAATCTATTTAAAACTATTTAAATCTATTTTAATCTATTTTAAACTATTTAAACCATTTAAACTATTTTAAAGTATTTTAAACTATTTTAATTATTTTAAAACTATCAAAACTATTCTAAAAAATAAACTGTGCAAGCTGAATTGTTTATATTTAAATCTTGATTTAAAAGCGAATATGGTTAAATGATGTTATAACCTAAGTTAGGATTTGAAATGATATTTTCTAGTGAAATGACATATTTTGAGTTAATATGATGAAAAATGAGGGTTTAACCTATTTTGAAATATGATTTCGAAAGTGAATATGATTTCGAAAGTGATATAATTTTTGAGAATATGATATTTTATATTAGTATGAAATGGTTTTGGAAATGTGAAAGAACCATTCGGTGTGTAATAAGTGTTTGGTTGTCAAAAAGACCAGAATCGGATATTGTCATACTCTCTATCAATACCGAAAACCACCTTAGCAACCATGTACGTGGAGAAAATTCTAGAATGAAGTAGGATGGCTTGGCAAACGATTCTGTATGAGATATTAACATAGCCTTGATTCCCTCGAGTCAGCTTGATGTGACTAAAACATAAGCTATACCTGGGCCAAGTGAGGTCGCACCTCCGATCGGACATGCTTCTTCGATACCATATTATGACTTTATGATTGATTTGGTGGCCACCCCTCGATTTGATTATGGATTGTGTTCCAAGGTGGACGGTAGTAACTACTATGCATTACCACCAGCCTGATTCTGCAAACGTTAGAATCCTACCCTGGCATTTCCTCGCGTGCCTTATCACATGCCTTATCGCATCCACTATGAGTTTGTTTTATACCGTACTTATGGAGTGCTCCTTGAGTAAACCACTGGTTTGGTGGAGCTTACAGTATCTGTATAGACTACGGGAATATAAAAATGTGTTAATGGGGATATAGGTAACGCCTTAATGCTATTTTAATACTTTACTTTATTGTAGACACTGTTATAATAGCGTATTGTACTATGTATGTAGATAGTTTAACAGATCCTTAGGAGATGGAATCCTGAACATCTCTTAAGTTATTGCACTCACGTTAGACACTGGATAGGAGATGTAAAACCCCATAAACATCTCCGGAGCTGTTACACTCATATTTATTTACTGTTGATTTAACTTACATAAGATCTTTTAGCTATGAGACGAGTGTTTCGTCTTTTCATTACGCTCGGGTCAGTCTGAGCTTTTCAGTGTATCGAAGACCTTATTTCTAGAGGATGAAGACGAAGATTTAGTACTAATATTATTTATTATATTTATCCCACTACATCATGTTGTTCCGCTGCATTATTTATTTATTCTTACTATATGTAACTCTGATCTGTATTGTAATAGTGTAATCAAATGTTATTTGTAAAATAGCTTCATGAACTGTTATTTGATTATTATGTTTTGTCGTTTCACTGTAAGATTCTGTGTTTGTTTTATTTCTTTCTCTTCTTCTTTCTTATTTACCCCATAACAATCCTCCCTTTTGAATGGTTTGAGTTTGACATGTGTGGTTTATTGTCATTTTAAATCGTTCAAAAAGATAGGTCGTTACAATATACATATTGTGGTATCTACCACCATTCAAAAATTAATCCAATATTAGTTTTACGAGATACTTAATGTCATTCTCTTTTAATTGATTTGGTCGCATACAATCTTAGCTCATTGTACTTTATAAAAATGAGACTGTACTCATTGAATTTATGCATTGCGCATATATTCGGCAAAACCATCATTAATCGATTAATACAGGAATAGTTGGTTCAGTAGAATGCAGACTTTATTCATTTTTTAAAAGACATTTGTTTAAATGGTATAAGGATTACCTTCATTCTTCATGTGTAAACTTTGTTTCCTTCATATGTAAATACTACAACTCTTAATATTTTAGTTAAAAGATGTTTGTGCTATTTAGTACATGAACTTTAGTCTTGATTTTGGCCTGAGAGCATTGTTGCCTAACTTTTTTTTAATATATTAATGAGCTTGTTATGGCCTCCGAGATACATATATTAGGCTATATACTTATGCAGGCTTTAATGGACAAAAGTTAGAAAAAATCAAAAGCTAGCGATCATGAAGATTTAGCCCGATTATTATTTGCATTGTTTGTAAGTTTCTTGACATTTCGATTGTGATATTTTTATGTTATGTATGTTGAAGTTGTGTTATAGTGGACTTTGTGAAATTCTTATGGATTTTGAATTTTGATATGAATGTTCCTTTGAAAATAGTGTAAACATTGCTCGTATTAATAAACTGTTGACTTATTTTCAATGGAAGCAATTTGGATTTGAGTTGCTAATAGTTTTGTCATTGAAATTTATGTATTGAAATTTCTAAATTACTTTATTTACCGTAATAATATTTACATGTTAGAATCAACCTGAACCGTATACGTACTGTAACAACCCGGTATTTTCAGCCATTCGCAGCCGCACATGTCGGACTTGAATTTCTCAAATTACCGCATTGTAAATAATTTTGGAGCAAATGAAATACAAATCACAGAATCACAAACACAGAACAAACAGAATACCTCGCAGCGGAATATAAAATACATAGTAGTTCATGAAGCTACTATAACAAACTCTCAAAACATAATATATAATATCAATCTGAAACATATACAATAGAAATCTCAATATACATAGAAGTTTATAAATACCAGAGCTGAAATAGAACAACTGAAACTGAAAGGGAATAGATAACTGGAAAATAGAATCTCGAGCGATTCCTAGCTCCAGAAAGAAATCCAAAGCTAAGCTGTAAATACTCAGGCTGACCCGAGCGTAAAGTAAAACACAAAACACTCGAGTCAGGACATATATACTTATATAATGTAAACCAACTCAAGTGAACTGTAGTAGTAATGTACAATAACTTAAAGGATGCTTAGGATCGTCCATCCTTTAAGGGTCCGTTAAACTATAAATTAAATACTTCCCGTGGTTAAAATTTCAAATAATAATTTATACTTCGAAATCAAATATCATTTCAAAATTTAATATGATTCACAAAAATCCATTTCAAAATATCTTATCTTCCAAACCACAATCATTTATTTAAAATACCATTTCAACACACATTTCAAATAGTTTATATTTCAAAACAAATTACTTCATTTAAATCAAAAAATGAAGTTATTTTATTTAATAATTAAATTATTAAATTTCTAAAATTTTAAATCTTTTCGAAGTTCATTTATTTACTTAAATTTATCAAAACAATGAAAATTCACCTTTCGCAGCATTTGGGAAATGCTACAGAAAGTTACATTCAAAACAGTTCAACTTAACAAAAGACAGCATTTAAAATGTTGCATACATTAGTTCAAATAAAACTTTAGTTAAATTCAACAATTATAGCACTTACAAAGTGTTATAATATCCCTTTATTAAAATTTAGCGATTTGGTTCATTTATATCAACTACAGCGTTACTAAATGCTGTAATATCATTTACATTAGAAATAATAGCATTTCAAAAAATGCAGTTAATTAACTTCAAATATTCAATATAATTTCACAAACAATTATATTTTTATTTAAATCATTTTTAACTTATAAAATCACATATTTTCACTTTTATAACCATCATTCAAATACTCTTATATTCATGATTTTATAAAATTAAATTTCCATTCAAAAATCAATATTTAATAACAATTCACTTATTAAATTCCACCATTCAATTTCAATTCATATAATTAAATTTTAACTTAACATTTAAGTTTAAATTTTCAAATATAACTTAATTTCATTATTATTTACATAGCTTAAAATTCACTTTTAAGCTAAATTCACAAATTTCCAATTTGGTTATATTTCAAAATTTCAACTTAAATATTCATTCATTTCACATTTTAGCTTTATTCAAAATCATTAATATATTAAAAAATCATTTTAAATTCATTTTTATCCAAATTATCATAAATTTATTATATTTTCATATTTAACTTAAATTCCATTTAAAAATTAAATCAAAATTTCCAAAATAACTTACATTCAAATTTTCTAACCTTTCCATAATTTATTTCACTTATAAATTTTGAGAAAATCAATAATACTTTAGAAAAATCATTTTTAATTAGGTTTAAATCAAAATATTATAATATTTACATTTCTAAAATATTTTAAAATTTTTAGAAAAACATATTTTAACAACGGGTCTGTATTTCATTTCTAGCCTAGGTAAAGTGATACGGGTAATATATCATTTCAACTCGTAATTTATGAAGAAAACCCAGGTTTGATCATTTCAAACCCGCAATCCCATGTAAATGAAAATAACTGAAAATTATTTAGGCCTATCATTTCAGCCCATAACAATTTTCTCCTATTCTAAAGTCCGTTCGGGTATGTATCAATTCAACCCATAGTGATTCTAATCTAAAGGAAAATTGCAGTGTGATAAACTGATATAAATAACAGAACAACATAAAATAATAGCAATATATCGTATAACAGGTAAATAAGCATGGGTGAACATCATATGATCATAACATAACAGATATAACATGGTGATGCATTGCATTTTACAGATTCAAATGTGATCGATTTACTAGTTATATAAGTATAAAACTGTCTGGTGAGAATAACTCACAGGTTTGAGCTGAAGACACAGCAACAAATGCACAAACGAGGTCCACGCAAGCACGAAAGCACGACACAGATTCGAGTGGGAGAGCCAAAAGTCAATTTCCTTGGATACAAATCAATCAAAACAATACAACAACCATAAGCTTTCAAACCAAAATACGATTAAACTATACTAGAATCAACTGCATAGAACAAAGTTGAAATGTTTGCACTTGCTTCCAATATTCACTAGGCTCGGCCATAAGGGAAACTACATGACTAAGGCAAGCGTTTGGGTCTGGTTTGGGTTGGGTATAGGTCGGCCTACATGCTTTGGTGATGGTGTAAAGGTGATGGTGAGGGAAAATAACAATACAAGGCACACACACATGATTTAAGCCATGGTTTGGGCTCGGCCAAGGCCATAGGTGTCATGGCCACCACTGTGGGGTCCAAGGGGATGGTGTGGCAGAGACTTCAGGTGGTTCTGGAGGTGATGTAGGGGGCGGCTAAAGAGGTGGTGAAGTAGTGGAAGGGATGTAGGCTCGGTTAGGTGGTGCAAGTGGAGTTTGGTGCATTTTTATGTGGATCTACTTCATGGGATGGCTCGGCTAGGCTATGGGGTTGGACAGGAGGTTGTGGAGGCTGGTTCAGGTGGTGGTAGAGGCGGCCAAGGTGGCTGGAGTGGCAGGCCGAACCTAAAGATGGTGAAGAAAGCAAGTGTAAATCACAAAATCAAGCATAAACACGAAAAAGAGAACATAAGTTTTACCAATATTTTTGTCAAGAAGGATGGCCGAAATTTTTGATGATGAGAAGTTTATTTTATGTGAAAATGAGATGGTGAAGTGGGCAGCTGAAGATGTGGGGAGTTATGCCAATAGAAATGAAAAGTTAGGTTGAAAATGAAAAGGTGGAATGTAAAGAGGCATAGGGAAAATCAAAAGTCAAACCCTTTCAAATTTCTTTAATTTATTTATATAAGTTTATATTACTGATAATAATAATAATTCCAGTCAAAATTTCGAAAATTTAACAAAATATAAAAAATATATAAATATTTATTAATTATATAAAGTTAAAATAAGAAAATAGCACAGAATTACAAACTAGGCTAGAAAATTTGAAATTAAATGGAATAAATTTTGAAAAATTCATATGGGCTTGTAAAATATTTTTAAACAAAGATAATAACATAAAATAAAAATGCATTTACAAAATAAATATATAAAATTTAGTTAAATATAATTTTAATGAAGAAAATAGCAGAAAACCAGAAAACAACCTTTAAAAATAGGAAATAAATACAGTAAATTTTGGAAAGAATTTTATTATCACCTTAAAAATATTAAAAGATAAAAATATACATAAAATAACATATTGACACATATTAAAATAAAATATAACAAAGAAAATATGAATTATATAATTTAAAATAGGCAAAATTGCAAAATAAAACAAATTATACTAAAAATTGAAATGTACATAACTTTTACATTTTAACTCCGTTTTTAACGAAACGAAAAGCAATATTCATGTTATTACATCTATTTTCATAATAAAAGATAAAATTTAAGAATTTAAATAATTTAAATTTGAAGTTTAAAAGTCAAAGTTTGACCAGCTTGAACAGAAATCCACTTTTCGGGAAAATATTCAATTTATACCAGTTTGAAATTATAATTCACATAATAATCAACATTTATATTTAAAATTAAATGTTTGAAATAAAACAAGTTTAAAATAATTTCAAAATAAAATAAAGTCAAAATTAAAATATATATAAAAATCTAGGGTTGTGACGCAGCGGATTAAAACAAAACAAAATAGATCGATGAAAGTAGCAATCGGTGAATTGAAGAATACTGAAATGCCCAAATTTGTTGATCCGAAGATACCGAATTCTAGCTATCTTCGTCACGTTGATCGCGCACGATACCATGAAGGAAGATCTACAATTCTTCGAGCGTTGATCAAGTGCACTTGATACCGCGAATCGGCTTCAACAATCGTTGAATCGAGCGCACACGATTGACCGAAAGTGGAGATAGGAGATTACACTCAACTACCAATTTTATGAAAGCACAAAACTAATAAACAAATTTTATTTCAAAATCAACTCCCATTACAAATGACCCGACTCGCCTATTTATAGGCTACAACACACACTAGGTCGTTGCCGACCTAACAGCACCACACGACTCAACTTAGGTCGTACGCGACCTAACAACAGTACCCTACGGTATCTCTCATTTACAACACAACACTTAGGTCGCATACGACCTAAATCTCACACGACTTAACAGAAAATTCAAACATATTACAACATAATATCTACGACATACGACTTACGACCTAACTTAGGTCGGCAGCGACTTAACAGACTCACACGGTTCAACAGTAAAACACAGTTATACGACCTATACAACTCACACGACCTAAAACAACATACGAGTTACAACAGATAAACGACCTAAAACAGAACGACTCAACAAACAACACAACATTATACAGCCCTTAGGTCGTCTACGACCTAAATACAATACAGCTCTTTACGCGACCTAATCTTCTTCAGCGACTTAACTTTCCGCGACCTAAATCTTAGGTCGTTCCCGACCTAGACTTCCAGATTGCGCTATATTGTTAGGTCGTTCGCGACTTACGGCTTTGTTAACTCATGCCGTCTCTTTGTTAGCTCGCTTTGCTTCTTCGTTAGCCCCTGTAGTTATAGGTCGCAAACGACCTAAAGTTATCGAACGACTTAAGGCTTTGTTAGGTCGTAGCTCTTTTTCACGCGACTCGTTAGGTCGTGGACCACCTAAATTCTCCCTCTTAGGTCGTGGCCGACCTATCCCTTATGAAATTGTAGATCGTGCCGCATCATCCTCCCCGGGTTGAGAAAAATTCGTCCTTGATTTTGTAAGCTCTTCCCCATCGGATTTTTCATCCCCATAATAAGGTACGAGATGCTTAACATTGAACACGTCAGACGTGTACACATCCTCCGGTAGCTTCAACCTATAAGCATTTTTATTGATCCGTTTCACAATTTTTACAGGACCGATTTTTCTGGCTTTCAACTTGTTATAAGCACCCACTGGAAAACGATCCTTTGTTAACACAGCATACACCAAATCTCCTTCATTAAATTCGACACTTCTTCACTTCAGATCTGCAGATCATTTGTACTTCTCATTCGCCTTTCCCAATCGTTCCTGAACGATTCTATGGCACTCTGTCAATCCTTCAAAAAAATCATCAGCCCCTTTAACTGTATTCTTTGGTTGTGGTATTACCGTTAAATCTAACGGCCCCTTTGGCAAACTAGAATATACAATCTGAAATGGGCTGAATCCAGTACTCCGGTTTACTGCATGATTATGAGCAAATTCTGCTTGACATAGTTTTATATCCCAACTCTTCAGATTGTCTTTCACAAGACATCTCAACAAATTTCCCAACGATCTGTTCACAACCTCGGTTTGTCCATCCGTCTGCGGATGATAAGCGCTACTAAAGTTCAACTTCGTTCCCACCATCTTCCACAAACTTAGCCAGAAATGGCTTAGAAATCTAGTATCCTGATCTGAAACAATTGATTTAGGTAGCCCATGTAAGCGATACACCTCCTTAAAGAATAACTGAGCGACTCGGACGGCATCAGCTGTCTTCTTACATGCGATGAAATGTGCCATTTTAGAAAACCTGTCCACCACAACGAATATAGAATCATTTCCCCTTTGAGTTCTAGGCAACCCTAAAACAAAATCCATGCTCACATCCACCCACGGTTTAGTAGGCACAGGTAACGGCATATACAATCCTGCGTTTGTAGCGGTTCCTTTCGAAACTCGACAGATATGACACCTCTCAACAAACCTCTCCACTTCTTTTCTCATCGATGGCCAAAAATAAGATTGAGAAATCAGCTGTAGTGTTCGGTCTCTACCCACATGCCCTTCCTCATGTAACTCTTTTACAATTTTCAACCGTAAACTGCAATCAGGTATGCACAATCGATTTCCTTTGAACAGAAAACCATCTACCATCATGAACTCATCCGTTTCTCCCTTCTTTACTTTATCTACAAACTTCATAAAGTAAGGATCTTCCACAAATAATTCTGGTAGTATTTCAAACCCCGTCACTTCAACCTTCATTGTAGTTAACAAATGGTTTCTTCTGCTCAACGCATCCGCTACACGATTTGTAACTCCAGATTTATGTTTCACAACAAACGTAAACTACAGCAGATATGCAATCCACGACGCATGCCTTGCTGAAATCTTCTCTTTCCCTTGTAGATGTTTCAAAGCCTCGTGATCAGTGTATAGCACAAACTCCTTGTGAAATAGATAATGTCTCCAATGTTTAATGGCTTGCACAACAGCATAAAATTCCACATCGTACGTATTATATCTCATCTTTTCTCCTGATAATTTCTCACTGAAATATGCAATAGGACGTCCCCTCTGACTCAACACCCCTCCAATCCCAACCTTGGATGCATCAGTATGTAGCTCAAACACTAACTGAAAATCTGGTAACACTAGAATCGGTGCTGACGTCAAGAGTTCTTTAATTCACTCAAAAGCAACCCCTGCTTCCTCCGTCCATGCAAACTGTTTACCCTTCATACAATCCGTAACAGGCGCCATCACACTACTAAAGTGTGGAATAAACCTTCGATAAAATGAAGCCAACCCGTGAAAACAACGAACTTCCGTTATCGTCTTGGGTTGTGGCCAATCTCTTATTGCTTCGACTTTATTCTGGTCCACCTGTATTCCTCCTTCTGATGCAACATAACCCAAAAATAAAACACTCCTCGCCATAAAAACACACTTCTTTGTAGCTGCATAGAATTGCTCTTCACGAAGGATAATTAACACTTTTCTCAAATGCTGAACATGCTCCTTTGTACTAGCACTATAAATCAGAATGTCATCAAAGTAAACCACCACAAACTTCCCAATGTACGGCCTGAAAATTTGGTTCATCACCCTCATGAATGTACTTGGTGCATTCGATAGACCAAACGGCATGACCAGCCATTCATATAATCCTTCCCTCGTCTTGAACGATGTCTTCCACTCGTCACCCGGTCTAATTCGAATTTGGTGATAACCACTTTTAAGATCAATCTTCGAAAAGATCACAGATCCGCTGATTTGATCTAACAGATCATCAAGCCTTGGCATAGAAAATCTCTATCTGACAGTTATCTTATTCAGTGCCCTACTGTCCGTACACATTCTCCACGAACCATCCTTCTTCGGTACGAGTAATGCTAGTACAGCACACGGACTTAAACTCTCCTGTATTCTCCCCTGTTCAAGCAATTCCTCTACTTGCCTTTGCAACTCTTCATGTTCCTTCGGACTCATCCTGTAGTCTGGTTTATGTGGAAACACAGCACCTGGAACAAGATCTATCTGGTGTTGTATATCCCTCAACGGTGGTAACTCCGCTGGTAGCTCTTCAGGAAATACATCGTCAAATTCTTCCAGTACTGGTTTTACTTCTTCAGGTATCTCAACCACTTCGTTACTCTCACGCCCAATCAACAAGAACACTTCAGGCTCCTCTTCAACCTCCTTAACAAACTCTTTCAAGGATAATAAAGTTTTCAGCTCTTCAATCTCCTCCAGTTTGTTTTCTTCTGGTTGTCACTTCTTTGGAACTAGAGTAATCTTCGTGCCTTCAAACATGAAACTGTAACTGTTGGTTCGCCCATCATGTTGCACCGCCCTATCATACTGCCACGGTCTCCCTAGCAACAAATGACAGACATCCATATCTACCACATCGCACCAAATTTCATCTTTATATTTCTTTCCAATTGAAAAATTAACACGAGCTCTTCTTCCAACTTTCACCTCTCCTCCTTTCCTCAACCAAGCCAACTTGTACGGTTTCGGATGTTTCTCAGTCTTCAACAATTTCCTCACAGCTTCTGAAGAAATTATATTATCACAGCTTCCAGCAACAATAACAAATTTACAAACCTTCCCCAGAATAGTACATGTCGACTGAAAAATATTGCTCCTCAACCAACTACAGTCCTCCTCTTGCTTTGGTGTCAAACAGGACCTCCTCGTCATCAGATTACAACCTTCGTCTCCCAACACTTCTTCTTCCTCCTCATCGAGTGGTGAATTGGAACATTCAGCTTCTTCCTCCTCATCCTCAACCTCCGCTATCATAGCTTGCTTCTTCGGCTTTGGACATTCGTTACTTTTGTGGCCCATTTCTTGGCAATTATAACACTTAAAACCATTATTGACTTTCGCCTTTGTAACCTCATGCACAACTGGTTTTGCAACAGTTTTAGGTACATTGGAATTTCCACTAACACCCTTCACTGGATTGTGGGAATTTGTAAACACACCTCCTCCTCGTCTTCCCTGCTTCTCCCAAGCCAACGCCTTTTGGTGTGCTTCCGCCACAGATTTAGGATCAAACATGTTAACCATATCTTGAATCTGCATACGCAACCCCCCAACAAATCTAGCTATCAATTGTTCCTCTGTCTCCATAATATCATTCCTTGCAATCAGTTGATAAAATTCATCAGCATAGTCATTCACAGATTTCGTCCCCTGTCTCAAGTTTTGCAACCTCTGATACATAAGCGATTGATAGTTGTAAGGTAAGAAAGTAGCTCTCATCAGTTTCTTCATCTTCTCCCAAGATTCAATCTTTGACTTCCCCATCCGTTCACGTGTAAGTTTGGTTTGCTGCCACCACGCTAAAGCTCTACCCCTCAACCTTATAGCAACCAACTTCACTCTACGATGTTCTGGAACTTCTTTGAAGTCAAAAATCTCCTCAACATTACATAACCAATCAAGAAATTCTTACGCTACCATTCCACCCTTGAACTCCGGAATTTCCATCTTCATCCCCGACTCCCAACGTCGATCATCTTCAACATCCCAGTATGTATGTCTTACTTGGCCTCGATCTCGATAATGAGCACTGCATCTATCACCATCCTCTTCAAAATCAAATGTATTTCTATAACGATCTCGACCATCAACATCCCTTCGATCATGCATATCTCTTCGGCTATGTCTTTCTTCATCATGGTAAGGTTCAAATTCATACTCCCGTGGAGTCCTCCTTTCTTCATTTCTATACTCATGATTCTCTCTCCTCTCTGAAACTGAAGATTTTCTTCTGCCTCTATAAGATTGCGGAGACACCCTCCTTGCTTCCGTAACCGATGGCGAAACTCTATTTCCTCCATGGTTCGAGATTGGCGACCTTCTCCTTTGACTCTGATTCATATCAATCATCAGCTTCTCTAATTTTCCAATACCTTCTTCAAATTTCTCATTGATTCATTGTTCCATTTGCTCGGCCTCTTCTCTTCTATACAACGCTTCAATGTTTTGATGTCGATTGGCTCTTCTTGGTGGCATTGTCAAAACTTCACAAACACTTCAACAAATTCACACTTCAAATTTCAAAACTTCAAAAATTCACAACAACACTTAGCTCGGTTCGGCCTTGAACGACTTAACTCGTCTCGGCGCTACTCTTAACTCGGCTCCGACTCAATTTGTGACTTAACTCCAACTCGCTCACTAGCTTGCACAAACTTAGATCGGCTCCGACTTTAACTCGCTCAAACTCTTCACTAGGTCGGTAACTCGTACACGACTTAATCCGACTCGGTTCAATTCAAACTTTGGCGTGCACAACAATTCCCGCGCAAATCCAAACAACTTTCGAACTTCAATCCAAAACAAAGTGGATCAAAATCTTCCAACTTGTTGCAATTTCGCGATGAACTTGATGAACACCAAACTCCTCAAAACACAAATCCGATCTCTATACTTTAATACAAAATGCGAACAACTTCAAATTCTCGGCTACAACAATAAAATGATGCTCGATCTACGCTCCTATTTAGCTCGGCTCAACACTTCAACTTCAAAATTCTCGGCTAGAACAATAAAATGATGCTCGATCTACACTCCTATTTAGCTCGGCTCAACACTTCAAGCTCGGCTAACACTTCAACTTCAAAATTCTCGGCTCCAAGACTCGATTTAGCTATGATTGGCTAAAACAACCTCTGATACCAAAACTGACGCAGCGGATTAAAACAAAGCAAAATAGATCGATGAAAGTAGCAATCGGTGAATTGAAGAATACTAAAATGTCCAAATTCGTTGATCCGAAGATACCGAATTCTAGCTATCTTCATCACGTTGATCGCGCACGATACCGTGAAGGAAGATCTACAATTCTTCGAGCGTTGATCAAGCGCACTTGATACCGCGAATTGGCTTCAACTATCGTTGAATCGAGCGCACTCGATTGACCGAAAGTGGAGATAGGATATTACACTCAACTACCAATTTTATGAAAGCACAAAGCTAACAAACAAATTTTATTTCAAAATCAACTCCCATTACAAATGACCCGACTCGCCTATTTATAGGCTACAACACACACTAGGTCATTGCCGACCTAACAACACCACACGACTCAACTTAGGTCGTACGCGACCTAACAACAGTACCCCATGGTATCTCTCATTTACAACACAACACTTAGGTCGCATACGACCTAAATCTCACACGACTTAATAGAAAATTCAAACATATTACAACATAATATCTACGACATACGACTTACGACCTAACTTAGGTCGGCAGCGACTTAACAGACTCACACGGTTCAATAGTACAACACAGTTATACGACCTATACAACTCACACGACCTAAAACAACATACGAGTTACAACAGATAAACGACCTAAAACAGAACAACTCAACAAACAACACAACATTATACAGCCCTTAGGTCGTCTACGACCTAAATACAATACATCTCTTTACGCGACCTAATCTTCTTCAGCGACTTAACTTTCCGCGACCTAAATCTTAGGTCGTTCCCGACCTAGACTTCCAGATTGCGCTATATTGTTAGGTCGTTCACGACTTACGGCTTTGTTAACTCGTGCCGCCTCTTTGTTAGCTCGCTTTGTTTCTTCGTTAGCCCATGTAGTTATAGGTCGCAAACGACCTAAAGTTACCGAACGACTTAAGGCTTTGTTAGGTCGTAGCTCTTTTTCACGCGACTCGTTAGGTCGTGGACCACCTAAATTCTCCCTCTTAGGTCGTGGCCGACCTATCCCTTGTGAAATTGTAGATCGTGCCGCATCAGGTTGTTACACTCTCCCCCACTCAAATCTTTTCATCCTCGAAAAGGAAGGAAGTGGAGAAACAACTGGAAAGAACAATAGGTTAAAAGACATCCCGAAAGAAGGTAGGGAAAAAGTAGCTAGGAGGGAAGCAGGTTGAAAGACAAGGATGAACCATTATTTAAACCATTATACATTTCAATTAAAATTTTATAACATTTTTAAACATTTTATAATATGATGAATAGTCATCTGATTCAAATCTGATGGTTCAAGGTAAACAATATTTAAACATTTTAAAATCTTTAGAAGGGAAAATAACTGATCAAAATATTCTTTATATAGTACTTTACCAAAATACTTTTATAACTCGATGTCTTAACAAGTTTACTGTCGTTCTTACAGACTCTGGCCATGCATTGTGTTATCCCGCCTTTTGGCAAGGCCAGGACACCAAGGAGTTGGGTTCCAAATGTCGTTTGTCATGGATATCGTTGAATTTTGACCAAGTCCGGATCAAGCCCCAATCGATGGGACATGATCGGGAAAAATAAAGCAAACCAACGCTCCAAGTTTCAGATCGATCCGAGTTCATATGCTCAAGTTATGATGGATGCAAGCCAAAGGGAAGAGCACATTTTCGTATCCATCAATAAGCAGCAGTTCGTATCGATGGATTTCGTATCCATCGGTGGTCCTCGTTTTCGCATCCATCGATCTCATGCCCATCAGAACGATTGAGTCCACATAGTCATGAGCTTCGTATCGATAGAGCCTTCAGCCGGAAAGACTTGTTCGTATCCATCAATAAGTCACCAGGCTTGTAACGGTCACTTGATGTCTACTTCGTATCCATCAGCCAGTGGTGAGCTTCGTATCCATCAGTCAGTGCCTGCTTTGTATCCATCATCCAATGTCCACTTCATATCCATCAGTCAGTGCCTGCTTCGTATCCATCAGCCAGTGTTTGCCTCGTATCCCTGGATGAAGTCCTACTCGAATCCATCAGGTCAACCAGCTTGGATAACGTGTCATATCTCGAAGGAAACGGGGCGAGATACATGGAGTCGAAGCAGTCAACACGGAGTGAATACCGGATCGAGGCGAAGCGCGCGCGTTACGTCACCCCTCGATGCGAATGCGCCGAGATATATGGAGTCGACGCGGTCGACTCGGAGTAAAGACCGGATCAAGGCGAAGTGTGCGTTCCATGTCTTCACAAGGGCGCGTGACACCATCGATTCGAAGCCCTCAGCTCAGAGAGATGGATTCGAACCAGACAGCCTAGCGAAGAACATCGCCTCGTATCGATGATATCTCTCAATCCACTGATCCAAATACCATGAAATTTTAACTGAAGGTTGCACACATACCAAGGAACATCTCCACCAATTTTGAGCTCAATTGGAAGTAATATTGATCGATACGAAATGATTTCGTATCGATCACAGATTGACTTGAAACTCTCTGGAAGTGGTCGAATGGGTCCCCTCACGTGTCAGGCCAAGTCTCCCGGAGTTTGAGCGAGATCTAAGCCTACTACGCCTATAAATAGAGCCCCAGAATCAACGGAAAAAGGATCTTTTTTCCTCTGAAGCGTCCAGACTCTGCCGGATTGAGATTTGCATCCTGCTTTTGCTGTCAATTTCGAATTCTAGACTGTAATCCGCTGTTCATTGCTGTAAACGCTTGTAATCATTGAAAGAGAATCAATAAAATCATCAAAACTTCATAGTGGACATAGGCTATACGCCGAACCACTCTAAACTGCTTGTCTGTGCACTTTATATTCCTGTTTGTTGGAGTTTTTGTTAGATAATCTCTGTTTTACATTTATAATCTTCATTTTATCTCTTCAAACAACTCCCGAAGAGTGTTGTGCCCATTTTTGGTACAAACACTTTGGTGCTTTCACTGAGAAAACCAGCTTTTTCTCCTGCTCGTTGGATCTGCCGTCGATACCGGATTGCACAAATCCAAGAGGAAGATCCAGATATCCAGTCCGGAATCCTTCCATTCTATTCAGATTTGCTCAAAATCTAGGAAAGGACTTCACCATCGAGAATGGTCAGCACAAGAACTGGCGCTACCGCTGCAGAGCAAGAAGGCAGAGATAGGCAGAATCCCGCACAGCCGCCTTCTTCCAATCAAGACAATACCACTCACTCAGACTCAACAGGGCTAGTCACCCGACAGGAGTTTCTGGTATTGCTCCAGGAGCTGACCCAAAGCCGTCAGCAGTTGGCAGAACAGTTACGCGCCAATATCGAGCTGACCAACCAGCTAAACCGCCGGGGGCACAGAAGGTCCAGGAGAGATGATGTCTCCAGAGCGTCTACCGAAAGCTCGGCTTCATCTGATTATCACCACCGAACTACCCGTCCTCGACTAGAGGGGAGTCGTGCTCAAGCTGCTGAATATCAGCCCGCCTTAACTGTTGGGCAACTGAGGGTAGGACCGTCGACCAGCTTCCAGACGGGTCCCTCAACGCGAGGAGGTACTGCTCCACAGTACACCATGGATAACCGCGCCACAACCGCCGCAGCAGAGACAAGGGTCGATACCCGAAATCAATCAGATCCGATCAATCAACAGCGAGGACATACTCCTGAACCTTATGTCCCAGAAGACGTTGAGCCAAGGAGGCGAGATACGGACCGTCGACAGCGCCCGATCCCTACTCGCACCGTGGAACCCGACCACGCCTTAGCTCATCACGCTCCGAATCTGCCCGTTTCGGATATATCAACCATGATACGTCAAATGATCCGCGAGAGTCAGGGGCTCACTAATGATGACTGGGGGATTTCCCGTAGTCATACCCCTTTCACAGACGAAGTGTTACATGCCGAACCCCCTAGGCGATTCAGAATGCCAACTCTCCCGATGTATGAAGGGAATAGTGACCCCAACCAGCATATTCTGAAGTATGAATGGTCGATGAGCGCTGCAAGGGCCGACGATGCAGTGAAGTGTCGGAGTTTCCCCATCTCTCTGGGGGGAATCGCAACAATGTGGTTTACCCGCCTACCACCTAGATCAATTTCTTCGTTCGATCAATTGGCCAAGAAGTTTGTGGAGCAATTCCGGATGCATGTTGCTAGGCCAAAAGACATCAACACCTTGTCCAGCGTCACTCAAGCTCCTGGAGAAACACTCAGGCGTTACTTGGAGAGGTTCCACACAGCATGCGTCGAGATTACCAATCCCAACGATAATTCAATCTTAATGGCTCTGACCAAGGGGATTGATCCTGATTCTGAATTCGGAAACTGGCTAGCTGGAAAACCGCCCGCGTCGTTGGACCGTTTTTACTCCAAGGTCGCTCAATTCCTGCGGCAGGAGGATGCAAAACAGTCTAGGAAGCAGGACGATGCGAGGCCCAGCATTGAGGGAATACAGAGCAATGTGGCAGTTAAACAGTCCGGCGAGAGTTCCGGGAAAGTTCAGCTGAATATACAAAACAAGCAAACCCAGCAGAGAGGAAACAATGGCCAGAATAAGAAAAGAGATGAGAACCGAGGTCCACGACGTAGAGCTCAGATGTTTGACAGTTATACACCGCTAAACACATCATTGGAAAACGTATACTTACAGACTTGTAACACTGTACAGTATAAGAAGCCTGCTCCGAAGCCCTCATCGGAGAGACAGATTCAGACAGAGAAATTCTGTAGGTTCCATGAGAGCTATGGACACAATACCAATGAGTGTCGGCACTTACAGGACCTCATCGAGAAGCTGATTAGAGAGAGGAAGCTAGATCAGTTTGTACGGGCGCCGCAGCCTGGCGGAGCGGGCCCCTCGAATCAAAATCGTTCACAAAATCAGGAAAGAGAGGAGGAACCCGCTCGTGCGGGCGGGAGATTAGTTATCAACACAATAAGTGGTGGTCCCCATCCGGCAGACAGAAGCTGGGGGGAAATGGAGTCGTATGCTAGTTCTATCAGGCATGCGGACTTCGAGTGTTATAGTAATTGCGAGGATGGAACCCCGGCAAAGCAACAAAAGATAATGTCCGATGATATCGTGTTCAGGAGCCGAGACGCCGATAAAGTCGAAGCCCCTACAATCGACCCACTAGTCATATCTGCCCAGGTAGGTCCTGCTTGGATGAAGAGGATCCTGGTTGACAGTGGGAGCTCTGTGAACATCTTGCTTAAACGGGCTTACGATCTAATGAAGATGGAGACAAAGGATTTGAAACCCTGTTTATCCAGAATCCATGGTTTCAACGGAAGTGCCACGATACCCATCGGAATAACTGAACTCCCAGTCGAGTTAGGCGTTGGAGAACGCCGGAGGGTCCGAATGTTACAATTTGTTGTGCTAGAAATCGATTCGCCATATAATGCGTTTCTAGGTCGACCAGCCTTAGCTGAGTTCAGGGCGGCGATCGCCCCATGGTGTCTGACTCTGAAATTTCCCACTGATCATGGGATTGGAGTTGTTCAAGGAGATCAGGCCTCAGGAAGGGCCTGTTATGTTGCTGAGCTGCGCGGGGCGCAACGTAAAGAGAAGGGGAAGGGCGTAGAGGAATCCCTCTGCGTCCGTTCTATCGATAATTGACAATTGATGCCTGGGCCTCGGCCCGGGCACCACAATCAATTCCTGAAAGACCTGGACCCCAGGGACAACGAGGATAAAGACGAATCAACGGAGAGTCAAGCTTCTCCAGCCGAACTGACTGTGGACGTCCCAATCAGTGAGGATGATGATTCAAAGATGCTGAAAGTTGGGTCCCAACTAAACAAGCAGACACAGCAGGAGTTGGTCGAATTTCTTCGGGCGAATCTCGACGTCTTCGCCTGGACACACTCTGACATGTGCGGGATCTCGCCGAGCATTGCAAGTCACTCCCTGAATATAGATCCGCGACATGTCCCAGTAAAGCAGAAAAGGTGCGGTATGGATCCAGAGAGATCTGCCGCCCTTAAGGAGGAAGTTGATAAACTACAATCGAATGGGTTCATTCGAGATGCCTTGTATCCAGAATGGGTGTCCAACCCTGTACTAGTTCGGAAACCAAACGGGAAGTGGAGAACCTGTGTTGATTACTCTGACCTAAACAAGGCCTGTCCGAAAGATAGCTTCCCACTTCCACGAATCGATCAGCTCGTAGATTCGACGGCCGGACATGAACTACTATCATTTATGGACGCTTATTCCAGTTACAATCAGATACCCATGCATTTGCCTGATCAGGAACATACCAGCTTCGTGACCGACCTGGGACTCTATTGTTACAAAGTCATGCCGTTTGGTCTAAAGAACGCTGGAGCAACATACCAACGCTTAGTCAACCGAATGTTCGCTGATCAGATTGGGAAGACCATGGAGGTTTATGTGGATGACATGCTGGTGAAGTCCCGATTCTCCACCGATCACGTCAGAGATTTGAATTCAATGTTCAGCATCCTCCGGGAGTACGGAATGAAGCTCAACCCACTCAAATGTCACTTTGGCGTTGCATCCGGAAAATTCCTTGGGTTCATTGTCAACGCTCGAGGAATAGAGGCGAACCCTGAGAAGATCTGGGCTATTAGAAATTTGCAAACCCCTAGAACTATAAAACAAGTCCAGAGTCTTAACGGGAAGGTCGCAGCATTGAGCAGGTTCATTTCAAAGTCCACCGATAAATGCATTCCTTTCTTCGACCTGATCCGGAAGGGCAAACGAAACTTTGAATGGACCACGGAGTGTGAAGGCGCGTTCCGATCATTAGTTCAACATCTCTCCACACCTCCGATCTTGTCAAAACCGGTTGACCACGAGCAACTATATCTCTACCTGGCAGTATCAGAACATGCGATCAGTGTTGCTCTAGTCCGGGAAGAAGACAAAGTGCAAAACCCGGTCTACTATGTTAGTAAGCGACTAACAGGAGCTGAAAGAAATTATCCGAGGCTGGAGAAACTGGCTTATTGTTTGGTCATTGCCTCGAGGAAGCTCCGTCCTTACTTCCAAGCTCATCCGCTTACTGTGTACACCGACCAGCCGTTATGACAGGTCCTTACGCGGCCTGAGACGTCCGGTAGGTTACTCAAGTGGAACATTGAGCTAAGCCAATTTGATATCGCATACGCTCCGCGGAGGGCCATTCAAGGATAAGTCCTGGCTGATTTCATAGCCGAATTCACCGTTCCAGAAGACTTACCCGAGACCAGTGGATCCCCCGAATACATCTGGAAGCTGTATACTGATGGTGCGTCAAATGACCGGCGCTCGGGCGCTGGGGTTGTACTTGAGACTCCCGAGGGCCGATCCATATGTTATGCTCTTAAATTCGACTTTCATGCAACTAATAATGAAGCCGAATATGAAGCCCTCCTAACCGGCCTAAGACTTGCCAGAGATTTGAGAATTATTGCTGTAGAAATTTATTGCGATTCACAGTTAGTGGTATGCCAAGTGCGAGGAGAATACCAGGCAAGAGACCGAAGACTGGCCGCTTACTTGGCACGAGTTCAGGAAATACTAAACCAGTTTGATTATTATGCCATCTATTATGTGCCTCGGGAGCACAATCAGAAAGCCGATTCACTGGCAAAGTTAGCCAGCACAGGTGAAGCGCAACAAATGGGACTTGTCCCCGTTGAAACTTTGGCCACTCCGAGCATCGATCGGATAGAAATGAACTCTGTATGTGAAACCGCTCCCATTAGAGAATCTTGGATGACTCCATATCGGAATTACATTGAGAATGGGGTGCTGCCTGAACCTAGAAATGAGAAGAGACAAATTCAGCGAAAAGCTTCGCGGTTCGTCATCCGAAACGGAGTCATGTACAAGAGAGGTTATTCCGTTCCTCTCCTCAGGTGTATCGCCCACGAGGAAATCAAACGAGTGCTACATGACGTGCACGAAGGAGAGTGCGGCGATCATACCGGCGGGCAAGCTCTCGCTAAGAAGATACTCCGATATGGGTACTACTGGCCGACAGTGAACCGAGATGCGGCAAACTATGCCCGGAAGTGCGATAAATGCCAGATACATGCCCGAATTCCGAGAGCTCCGCCAACTGAAATAACCCAAATGGTCGGTCCCTGGCCATTCGCAATGTGGGGCATTGACATCATCGGCGCTTTACCTTTAGCAAAAGGCGGTGCGAAATACGCCATCGTCGCCGTTGATTACTTCACAAAGTGGGCTGAGGCCAAAGCCCTAGCAACCATTACGACAAAGAAAGTGATAAATTTCGTGGTTCGCAACATCATCTGTCGATTTGGACTCCCGCATACTATCATCACTGATAACGGAGCCCAATTCGAGAGTGCGGAATTCAAGAATTTCTGTCAACGGTTTCATATCCGCAAAAAGTTCTCGGCTGTCGCACACCCCCAAGCGAATGGACAGGTTGAAGCTGTCAACAAAGTTATAAAATCGATCCTGAAGAAACGATTGGAGAAGGCTGGGGGCAAGTGGGTCGATGAACTTCCTATGGCGTTATGGGCCTATCGAATGACCCACAAAACCGCGACCGGACACACTCCGTTTTCCCTATCTTATGGCTCAGAGGCCGTTATTCCGGTCGAGACAGAAGTGCTCTCTCATCGCGTGACTTATTATGATCCAAAAACAAACGCTATACTCCTAGCCGAGTCTTTGGATCTATTGGACGAAAAACGGGAAGAGGCTGATTTGAGAGCAGCCGCACATCGAAGCCGGGTCGCCCGATTATACAACACCAGAGTTCGACCTCGAACCTTTGAACTCGGCGACCTCGTGCTCAAGAGAATCTACCCAGTTCCTTCACACATGAAACCGAACTGGGGAGGACCGTATGTAATTACACGAAAGCTCGGAGATGGTACATTCAAGCTGTCGACTGTTGACGGTCTCGATTTACCAAGGGCTTGGAACAGCGAAAGTCTCCGCCGCTACTACATATGACAGGCTTTATCTATTTCATTCTATTTAGCAATTTGTTTCTGCATTTCGAAATTTGAATTTTGTAATAAGGCAACTGACTTTGCCGCATTTTCTTATTTCAGCAATAAAATGCCACTTCTTCGAGCCAGAGCTGTGATTCATTATGTACGATATACAACATCACGATGCACGAAGAGCTAAATCCCATCATGCAATGGGACTTATTCAAATGGAGAGTGGCTGTGATACGACCGGCCACTCACTAGGTGAAACCCGAGCTCGGGGACAAGCCATGACACCGATATTAATAGGGTTGACACACGACAATCCTATATTTAACTCCATATTCCCAGAGTGCGAAGTGGAGTGTAAACATTCGACTCCGTCCTCCCAGAGCGCGAGACGAAGTATAAACATTTAACTCCATATTCCCAGAGTGCGAAGTGGAGTATAAACATTTAACTCCATATTCCCAGAGTGCGAAGTGGAGTATAAACATTCGACTCCGTCCTCCCAGAGCGCGAGACGGAGTATAAACATTTAACTCCATATTCCCAGAGTGCGAAGTGGAGTATAAACATTCGACTCCGTCCTCCCAGAGCGCGAGACGGAGTATAAACATTTAACTCCATATTCCCAGAGTGCGAAGTGGAGTATAAACATTCGACTCCGTCCTCCCAGAGCGCGAGACGGAGTATAAACATTCAACTCCGCATTCCCTGAGTGCGAAGCGGAGTATAAACATTTAACTCCATATTCCCAAGTGCGGAGTGGAGTATAAACATTCAACTCCGCATTCCCAGAGTGCGATGCAGAGTACAAACGTCAGTCAACTCCATGTTCCCAAAGTGCGAACAACCGCTTACGAGATGACGCATATCCCCGGAGTGTGGATGGAACGATTCATAAGAGAACAAGCGTAGTTCGACCACTCGGTCCTCACCTGGTGCCATCACAATCTGATCATCACAACTTGACCCCGGAACTGGGGGCAGAGGCAAATGTTGGTCATTACCCGAAACTATGCGATGCTCAGCTCCGATGCGATCTCCTATCACAACTCAAGTCCGAGATTTCCATACTTAACAAGTAAAATGAGCCATTCTTGAAGCAATCAGACAATGCAAGTACACTGGACCAAAGTCCGAACACTGCAATATTCAAGCATAGAAAGGAACACAAGCTGAAGCTAGAAAACAAAATTTTATTCCAACTAACTCAAGAACAATGGTTCATACATGAGTTTTTTCCAAAATATTCCTACTAGCAGGGGCCGAACCTGCACCTAAACACGGCCTACAAAAGGGAAAAGCAGAAAAAATAACAAAAGTCCCTAACTGCCTATGAAAAGAATATCTAATCCTTCTGCTTCCTCAGCTTCTTCTTCCTCGAGGAGCTACTGGAGCCACCAGTACCCTTTCGCTTGGAGCCTTTCTCCTTAGGCAAGCTCCCTTCGGGTGAAGGCATAATGTCAACGTCCTCATCTGAGCTGGACTCTATAGGGATGTTTCCCGCGGGAGGAGTGGGAGGAACAGACTTCGCAGCCGGAGGAGGGGCTGGCACATTAGTATCAGTAAGTGTGCCCCCGGGAGACACAGTCATAAGAGGAGTAGGGCACTGTGCTGCTGCTCCGCCATCTACTTCACCGCCGTGCGCCGCGGCCGCCATCTCGGCATTAATCTCGGCCAACATCGCCGCTTCCCGCCGTGCCCTAGCTTCGCTAGGAGCCGTAGTAGTCTGAGACGGGGTGTTAGAAGTAGCCGTGAATCCACCCAAGCCGAATGGCAAATCCGCAAAAGGATCACTTTGGCGGCCAAGGAGCTCGTTTATCATCTGCTCATCGAAAGAAAGTGAGCTCCCCTACGTCACTCCAACTGGTGCCATTGCTGCAACGGAGGTCGCCTCAGAGATGATGGCTCCTGGCGCTTGACCTGATTCTTGGGTGGTAAGAGGCGCGGCTGGTGCAACTCCTGTCACTGATCGGAGGAAAAAGACATGTCATTAGCAACATTTCAACACGGATTCTTCAATCCAAATATACTAGAAGTTAGTTCAAAGTACCTTCCTCGGTTTGGCTCGAGGTCGTCTGAACTACTTCAGAAGGATGTTCCTTAATAGGAGATAAATGCGGTTGATCTGGGTCATACGCCGGGATAGGCTGGGGGTAGATCATCGGAGTTGGCTCAGACTGAGATGACACGACTATCTCAGAACTCGTAACATGGTGTTCTACACCAGAGCTCTCTCCGACTTCCTGGATCTGGGTACCAAGCCTCACCTTGTCGTGGGAAATCATGGAGTCATGGAGAACCTTCTTTTCATCATCATTAAGGATGCGGTTCTCAAGCTCGAACTCATCAAGGGCTTCATCAGGGTGCCCAGATTTCTCCTCATCAATCAGTAGGTTCCAGGCGTTATAGAGATGTGTGGGGTAATCGTCAAGCCATGTCAAGTCTCGGTGCCTTAGCACATTGGCGTTATAAGTGACGAGTAACTCTTCCACCTCGGCTTCAATCATGGCCTCCGCTTGCCGTACCTTCTCGTCAACCCCAGCCTCAGCTTCATGGGCTTGTTGTATAGCCGCTTCCTTCTCCTTTCGGAGTGTCACTGCCTGGTCACAGGCCTCCTGCGCAGAGACATTAGCTGCGTCTCTTTCCTTCGCCATCTCTGAAAACTTTGATTTCAGCTCATTAAGCTCCTTCAGAGCGGCATCCCTCTCGGCGGTAATGGAAGTGTTCCTGTGACCCATGTCCTCGATGGCAGTGTAGTGCTCTTGCTTCATCCTGGCCATGACAGCGTTCACTTCATCAACTTTCTTTAAAGCCTCCATTTCAGACTTACGGGAAGACTCAGCCTCCGAGTTGAGCGCTTTTATGATTTGGTCGTTGCGACCCAGCTCCTTCTCGAGCTTCTCAATGGTGACGCCCCGCTCGAATGCCACTTTAGACGCCTTCCTCGCGGCCCGTCCCCATTCCCTGTACTGGAAAAAGATGTCCGCAACATAATCATGGATAGTGGTTTCCGCGGTTGGCGGAATTCTCTTCAAGTGCGGAGGGAAGACATAACCATCAAAACAGATGTCGGGAAATTCCTTCCTCATCTGTGCCAGTTTAAGCGCTCCTTCACTAGACGCCTCGGTCGGGACCGGCACAGTAGCCGAAGAGGTGGCTATTTCAGTCCTGCGCGGAGGATCGGACCTCGAAGCTTGAGAAGGCGGCCTAGGCCGTGAAGTTTCGGGAGGACGAGTAACTGCGGCCGTAGGAGGTGCAGAGGTCCTGGGGGGAGGAGAGCGAGATCGGGATCGGCGAACATATCCCCTATCTCTGTCAGACTTCTCCTGACCAGAGTGTCCCGAGTCGTAATCCCTCTCGCCCTCTCTCCTGCGTGGCTCATGATAACGGCGCTTATTGCGCAAACTACCAAGCACAGAACCTTGCCCAGACATCGTACCTGAAAAGAAAACCACAAAGAATCAGTAACCGTTTGCGATGTGTTGTTTATGGTTAGGAAAGTGTGTTGTGCCGTGAAGAGTGTGTGAATGTGTAACCCCCCGGACCAACCAGAAGTGTCAATCGCACTGGCAAGCTCAGACTCGCTAACATCGACGATATGTCGCGGTCCACCCGACCCAACATCGTGTTGCTCCGGCTCAATGTCCGGGATTGGAGGGTCAGCAGGCCCTTCGAGTTGATCTTCAGCTTGCAGGGAGGATGCCTCCGTAATCTTAACTCCTGGCAAAGGACGGTGCAAAACCACAGACTTCCGCCTCCCAGGCTTAGGCTGTTTCGAGGCCACTGCTTTGCCTTTCCTCTTTGCATCGGACTCCGGGGTTGCATTAGCAGGTCCGACCAACGGTTCCTCGTCAGTATGAGTTTTCTCGGAATCGGGTTCCTCGATTATCACAACCCTGGGCTTCATCCGCTTGACCTTTTTCCTGGAGACGGTCTTTAATGCACCATCGAGTCTTATGCTCTGCCTCCGGCCGATCAGCCCAAGGACTCTGAGATTCCGATCTGTCAATAACAGTTCAATATTCCTTTCTTCGCTAGGAATCTCTTGGAGGACCCGAACTATCTCTTTATAGTAGCCACCCTCAGGCCGCTGGATGATAGCTGAAAGAAAAAGAGAAGAAGACGTAAGTTTAATTTCACTCCGAAAATTGCCCTGTCAATTACTTGGGAAAAAAGACAATACTCACGTCTGAACAGCCATCTTCTGGCAAACCCCGGAGGACATCGGACATAGAACCACTCCGACTTAAAGTAGCTTAGCCTAGTCCACGACCCCGTGACAACTTGGCAGTTCCTTACAGACTCCAAGAACGTGTAAGATGGGCTGTCAGTCCGACTCTTGAAATTAAACAAGTATCTTATGTCGGTCATACGGGGAGGACGGTGGAGGTACTCCATGAATACAATGAACAAGCTGTTGAGTGAGGCATATCCGTTTGGGTGCAATTGAGATGGAGCGATGTCCAGATAAGCCAACACTTCTCTTATATAATCATTGAACGGAGGAAGTGTGCCGGCTGCGCACGCATGCCGATTAAAAGCAGTATACCCCTCCGGGGGATTATGTGGTCTGTCATCCGGTCCAGGCAACAGTACCTCATCCAAAGATAAGCCATGCCTTAAGCATATTCTCCCTAGCATATCTTCAGAAATATTGGACGGGACAGAATCAGGTGGACTGTTAATGAAGGACGCATCGGGCAACTCATCCGGAGCTGGACCAATAGCTTCGGTCTCGATGACCGGAATCTCAAGTCTGGGAAGGATAGGGTTCTGAGTGTCTTGCTGCTGCGAACTTGACGGTTCCATCACTAGCTAACTCACGAGAAACCATCATTAGATGACAAAAAGCCCGTGCATTCCCCGGTGTAAAGTGCATGAATGTGTTATGTAGTGCAAGTGTTGTGCGTGACTTGAGCAAATTCTGCAGAGTTAAAGAAAACATGCGAGCGACTAAAATTCTGGAAGTCAGACGGGCGTGACCGTCATCGCTGACCGTCGCGACCACGCTATTCAGGTGATAGTGATCGATTCAAGATTAAAGAGTTTGTTGTACTTTTCTGTTAAATGGCAGTTCCATCGACGAGCTTCGAGAGGTAGTCAAATATGCAATTTATTTATCAAGTCCAGATATGCACGGATGAAGCTCATCGGAGTTATGCTGAAGAATGTCAAGATTTCGCATCTATAATGGGAAGTTCGAATCGATCAAAAAAGGCTTGTTCGAATCCATCATGATACCGGTTCGAATCGATACCCGTAAGCAGGCTTCGAATCGATCGTCAGGAGTCAAGTTCGAATCCATCAAAAATCAGAGTACTTCGCATCGATCCCTGGCTGTCTGGTTCGAATCGATCAGAAAAGGCCTTAGCTAAACATCGATCGCGAAGGCAAGGTTCGTATCGATCTGAAACTGAGATACATTTTTTAGTTTTTCATATTGATCGTTTCGTGTCGATACGATCCACCATCACGTCCATCGATGCGAACTAGATCTCCCCCATTGACTTATCCCAGGAATCGATACGGGATCTAAGAGAAGATATCTCTGTCTTTGTCGATTCGAACACGGCCTCTAGATCGATTCGCTTATGCCTTCTCCACTCTTTCTTCTCCAATCTACCAGAGCGCTGCCATGGTCATCTGGACTTCGAACCAGATCTGGTTTTATCAACTGCCAGAGTGTTTGATTGACGAAGAAAGAGCGAATCGAAGGTAGTTTCGTCATTTAGATTCGTGGTGGATTACCTAGTTTAAGATTGAGATTTCAAGATCTGGTGGATTGAGGCTGATAGAGTCGAAAGTACAGAGCTGTTATCTCTTTCTAGATTCGTGAATCGATACGAAAATGCAGAAGGCAATAGTAAAAGTAAAAGGTAAAAAAGTGAAATCGAGCCAAGTCCCCGGTATTTATATGAGGCCTGGAGGCGAACTGGGTCGATTCACCTCCCAGTCGACATGACCGGTCGCAGCCAGTCAAGCAGCGCATCGATGCGAGCATTCGTATCGAGCCCACTAGCCTTTATCGGTTCGAAGCGCACAGGGAGGCCACGTGAATACGATGGGTAGATGCACACGCTCTCCTCGCATCCATCAAGCTGTGCATTCATAGAGGCGAAATGTTCACCAGACACCATCGTTTCGAAACATCCAAATTATGAGCCATCGATTCGAAACAGAGCAGACCTGTTAATACGAGCGTCCATTTCGCATGCATCAGAATCTATCGATACGAGCATCCATTTCGTATCCACCAGATATCACCAATTCGAATCAGAATTCACCGCGATTTGTGACCATCGATACGAATGATCATTTTCGTATCCATCAAGTCAACCCACATCGATACAAGAAAATGGCTAAAGGGTACGATTCCCAAAGTTATTCAAAGAAGACCTGCAGCTTTTCAAAGCACGTCATGTTTTCACAAGACGTACTTTGGGGGGCAAATGTTATCCCGCCTTTTGGCAAGGCCAGGACACCAAGGAGTTGGGTTCCAAATGTCGTTTGACATGGATATCGTTGAATTTTGACCAAGTCCGGATCAAGCCCCAATCGATGGGACATGATCGGGAAAAATAAAGCAAACCAACGCTCCAAGTTTCAGATCGATCCGAGTTCATATGCTTAAGTTATGATGGATGCAAGCCAAAGGGAAGAGCACATTTTCGTATCCATCAATAAGCAGCAGTTCGTATCGATGGATTTCGTATCCATCGGTGGTCCTCGTTTTCGCATCCATCGATCTCATGCCCATCAGAACGATTGAGTCCACATAGTCATGAGCTTCGTATCGATAGAGCCTTCAGCCGGAAAGACTTGTTCGTATCCATCAATAAGTCACCAGGCTTGTAACGGTCACTTGATGTCTACTTCGTATCCATCAGCCAGTGGTGAGCTTCGTATCCATCAATCAGTGCCTGCTTCGTATCCATCATCCAATGTCCACTTCGTATCCATCAGTCAGTGCCTGCTTCGTATCCATCAGCCAGTGTTTGCCTCGTATCCCTGGATGAAGTCCTACTCGAATCCATCAGGTCAACCAGCTTGGATAACGTGTCATATCTCGAAGGAAACGGGGCGAGATACATGGAGTCGAAGCAGTCAACACGGAGCGAATACCGGATCGAGGCGAAGTGCGCGCGTTACGTCACCCCTCGATGCGAATGCGCCGAGATATATGGAGTCGACGCGGTCGACTCGGAGTAAAGACCGGATCGAGGCAAAGTGTGCGTTCCACGTCTTCACAGGGGCGCGTGACACCATCGATTCGAAGCCCTCAGCTCAGAGAGATGGATTCGAACCAGACAGCCTAGCGAAGAACATCGCCTCGTATCGATGATATCTCTTAATCCACTGATCCAAATACCATGAAATTTTAACTGAAGGTTGCACACATACCAAGGAACATCTCCACCAATTTTGAGCTCAATTGGAAGTAATATTGATCGATACGAAATGATTTCGTATCGATCACAGATTGACTTGAAACTCTCTGGAAGTGGTCGAATGGGTCCCCTCACGTGTCAGGCCAAGTCTCCCGGAGTTTGAGCGAGATCTAAGCCTACTACGCCTATAAATAGAGCCCCAGAATCAACGGAAAAAGGATCTTTTTTCCTCTGAAGCGTCCAGACTCTGCCGGATTGAGATTTGCATCCTGCTTTTGCTGTCAATTTCGAATTCTAGACTGTAATCCGCTGTTCATTGCTGTAAACGCTTGTAATCATTGAAAGAGAATCAATAAAATCATCAAAACTTCATAGTGGACGTAGGCTATACGCCGAACCACTCTAAACTGCTTGTCTGTGCACTTTATATTCCTGTTTGTTGGAGTTTTTGTTAGATAATCTCTGTTTTACATTTATAATCTTCATTTTATCTCTTCAAACAACTCCCGAAGAGTGTTGTGCCCATTTTTGGTACAAACACATTGATCAGGCGCAAGGCTAGAATTCTCCAAGTACTTAGTAGACCTGTTTCAACACCTAGTGAAAATACTTAAAAATAGGTATGAGAAGTAGCGCTCAAAATCCAATGTCAAATGATGATAATACGATAGCAATGGTCCGCTGCTGATCCAGTATTTGTGCAATGGACACAAAACTTTCCAAAAGATCCTTCTACCATCCGGATTCTAGAAAAATATCATAGCCAGTTCGTAAAAAAGGGACCATCGACCCTTGCTGCAGTGGTATGCTGTTGATTCAATGATTTACGCAATGGATGCACTTCCTTCCCGGAAGATCCATAAACAATAGATCCCAGGATCGAAAGTGCCTCCATTGGGTAAACTAAAGAACCATCTACCCTGAAAAAAATCGAGGAACTCATGAGTTTAAGTCCGGACAACCATATCAGTTCGAATCCATTTCTGAATTCATCCAAGTCCATTAGGATTTATCGGTCGAATCCATTCCTGGATTCCCCAAGTCCATCTGGGTCGAAGCATATCACTATACTTCTTTCGAAGGGTACTTTCCATACCTCTTACATCAAAATATAATATACCATATATAGTAGCCCTTCAAAATCATAGCTTCAAATATTGCACTTATATAAATTCCATTATATATAAGATTTCATTTTCAAATCGAATATTTTCCCAAAATCAATAGTATATCAAATCACACTTATATAAACTTTGATTATATAAGATCTCACTTTCCAAATTGAGTACCCTTTTCAATTCAACAATTTTCAAATCAACTTCATACTTATACAAATCAGTTTATATAAGTTCGATGACTCCCAAATCAAGTATTTAATAAAACAAGGTTCTCAATTTCATTTCCATTTCAATATCAATTCAGCTTCAAAATCATATATGATTTCGCCAAATCATTTCTTCTTAGTTACATATATTTAGTTTCAAAGTTTCTTAAAACAATAGAGTTAGAAAATAATCCAAATTTCCAAATCAACAAAATTTATGTTAAACAAATTCATTTCTATTTCAAACATATATTCAATTTCAGAAATCATAATACTTTCAAAGTTATAAATCTTTTGAAACCAAAATACTTGAAATCATTACACTTTGAAAATTATAACATTCTGAAATCATACATTTGAAATCGTAACACATTCCTTTAATTCTTTACATTTTACAAATATTCAATTAAACCCAAATCTAAAATTTCCAATTTTAATTCAATTCAAACCATCAGTTTCAATTCAATTTAGTTTTCCAACAAACCATTTCAAATATTATCAAATTTCAAATAAAGATTTGATCCACAAAATAAACTATTCAATCGTTAATATATTTCAAAGCTTAAATATACCATATTCCAAAACTAAATTTTATAATTTCATATATCTCAAATCTAGTTTCGTTTTTACTTAGGTTTGAAATATTCATTTCATAAATCCATCATTTTTAAATAAACTTAAATTACAAGTAAACCTAATATCCTTTTATTAAAATATAAACTTCAAATATTCATTTATCAAAATCAATTATCATTTCAAATTCACATTCTTTATCAAAATAAAGATTACATCATTTCCAAACCATTTCAATCATCAAAATATCTGAGTTTAAATCCATCTCTTTTTAAAACCTTCAAACTATTTGTAACGACCCAGAATTTCTGTCATTTAAAATTCAAATATTTAATTGATTTTAAATATTAACAAGTAAGATTTGTAAGTCGAATGAATTAAAATTCGAATATAGAATCTAATTGGATAATTAAATCGATAATTTAATATTTGAAATTATAGAAATAATTGGAAATTGGGTTTAATGTGTATAAAAATGATTTATAAAGTTATATTAAATCATATTGGAGTTAGAACAATGTTTGTAAACTTTTAAAATTGAATTTAAAGTTGAATTGTAGAATTGAATATTTTAATATTTAATTGACTAGTGAAAATAGTCATTTTTTAAACAGTCTCGGATTTCGACGAAACCAATTTCATCGGATCTGTAATGTTATATTATTATAAGCTTTCAAATTTTGTGTCAATCAGATTTAACGTTTGTCCGGGGCGAGCCAAAATGCGTAGAAGTTGTTTTAACCGATTTAATTTAAATCTGATCGTTTATTTCCGTAACTCGCACAGATGATCGAATTGGCTTTCGAAACCTATTCCATTGTGTCCGGAACGTGGGTTAAACCCTAGAAACGCCGGTCACCGCTCGAGATTTGGAGTTCGAAAAAGTCGGATGAATAGTGTTTTTGGCGAATTTCTATAAAAGGACCCATCTTCTTCAATTTGTGAAACCCTACTCAGAAAACCCTAGCCGCCATTTGTCTCGTTTAATGTCCGAAAATGCTCAGTTCCTCTTCACTCAAGATCTCCAAATCCGTGAACAATTAACAGAAATTTCCAACTGCAAAATCGTAGATCACATCCTCCTCTACAAATCCAACGGTTGTGATCAAAATCAAAGCGGTGGATCGGTGGAAAAATGGTGATAAAGGCGATGCGTTCATTCTCAATTTGTGTGCTAAGGGGGTAGCCGAGCTTCGAGCTGCTCCAGCCGATGGTAGTGGCGAACACGAGCTACAAGATGGCGGTGTTTGATCGGGTTGAAGTTCGTCGGAGGAGGTGCCGAAATTGATGAAGTATCGACGGCTTTTGGGTTCGAATTCATCGTGAAGGCCTGGGGAAGGAAGAAGCATATGTGTGGCCGAGATCTGGAGGGGTGGAAATGCACGGCCCAGATTGCCTAGGGTTAGAAATTAAAATAAAGTTGTAAATTATATATATTTAAATCGTGTAAACTTTAAAAATGAATAACTTTTTGATATGAGGTCGGAATTTAACGAAACGAATTGCGTTGGAACCATATTGATGAGCACTGCTCAATGGAGCTAGATTAGGATTTATTGGAGCTAGTGTGAATTTCGGGTAAAATTAAACGCGTGTTTAATTTTATTTGAAATAAAACGCTACAACTATTATCAGAACTCAGGTGAGAACTCCTCACTCAATCAAATTGTTTCGATTTAAATTTTAAATAGTTAAATTTTAAATTTGCCTGATTGTATGATTGGATGATAAATTATTATCTGTTGTGTTGAAATAGACCTTATACGCCGTATATTAAGCGGAGGTTATTATATTAAAAACATATACCGCGAATATTCCACCGTTAAGTGGAATTGGTATTATCTATGTATTTGGAGTTGATTTCCCACATTATATAGTGGATGAGACCCTATTGCACCGCATAATAGCGGATAATATTTTATAAATCCCATATACCGTGATATTCCACCTCGAAGTGGAATTGGTATTGTGCTAACATCTTTGGATGCAGGGAAACAGGTTGGAGTGATCCAACTGGATTCCTAAAAACATTTGAATTAATTTCATATGTTGTTTGTTGATTGATTTATAATCTCTGGGTGATTATATTATGATTGAAGTTGTTAAAGGCTATATGTTAGCCGAATATATTTTTGGTATCGTTAGATACCGAAAATAAATAAAATTGGATTTTTGAAAATTCAAGTTGAAAATTTTATTTTAAAGTATTTTTGAGAATTGGATAATTTAAAAGGAGTTTTAAAAAGATAAAGTATTTTTGAACCATATTGAATAAAATTCCAAATTACGGAAAATGGGCTTAAAAATGGATTTTGATTCATATTATTATAAGTTGAAGAATTTATTTAAAAGTTGGATTTTTGAATAGATTTGTAGAGATAAAGAAATTTATTTAAAAGGAAAATAATTTTTGAAAATTTATAAGTAGAAATTAATCGGTTTTGTTAATCAATTAAGAATAATTAATTAAGTATTAATTATTAATTAGGAGTTAATTAATGATCTATTAAAGGATAATTTATTAATTGTTTTTGTAATTAATTGGTTATTAATTTACCATAACTAGTAAAAATTATTCATAGAAATTTATTTGATTTCAAGTTAATCAGATGATTTAATTGATCCTATTTATGGATGTTTGAATTACATTGGATGTTGAATGGTTTGATATCCCTGATATGTGATGTTTTGTGATATATACTGATTGTGTTGTGGTCTGTGATTTGTTTATCTATGATATATATATATATATATATATATATATATATATATATATCTGTGATCTATGAATGAAAGATAAGCGTTATAGTTTATACCGCTTATCAATTATATTGTTGTATTCTAATCTGTGATGGTTGAATGTTGTTGCACATTTGTGTTAAACCTTTGGACTACACCATACACACACAAATGTGGATTTCACATGGAAATCAGTTAAGTCACAGATTTTTAACAATTTTAAAGATTGAATTTTTAATCCAAATTAGTTTTGGAATTGGAATTGAAAGTTTTTGAAAATGAGTTTCAAAATAAGAGTTATTTTGAACAACTTAATAAAATTGTAATTTAAATCATTTGATTTAAATTTGAATTCAATACTTGAAATTGAATTCAATGATTTAGAAATTTAAACTAAAATTTAAGTTTGTACTTGAATGGCTTTAACCTGTGTAATTGTAACCAGTTTTTCCCAAAACGAAAACTATATCTTTTCAAATAATAATAGCTTTCATATAAGGGAAGAAATTCCCATTCGTGTTAAAAGGATGTTAATTTGAATTTAAACTGTTTTGAAGGTTATGAATTAATCTTTGGGAAAGATAATTTATCTTGTTTTGGAAATAAAAAGGGTATTTCAAAGGGTGTATCTTTTATATTATAAAAGGTTTGAAAGTGAATTGTTTTGGAAGCTATTAATTAAATCTTTGATTTAAAGATTAAATGGGTTAATTCAATTTGAAATTGAATTGTTTTGAAAAGCTATAATTGAACCTTTGTGGAAGATCGTTAAACTTTGTTTGAAATTGGAAAGGTGTATTTTTTGTATAAAAGATTTGGAAATCGAAATAGTTTTGAAAACTATGAAGGAATCTTTGTGAAACTGGGTAAACTTTGTGAAGTAAATCTTTTTGTTTAAAGATTGAAATGGTAATTTGTCTAAACCATTTGAAAGAAAGGTTTTGGGTAATAAGTTGTGGCTTAATTGAAATCCCAATATCCATATGTTTTGAAATATTATGCTCACTATTCGGATTAGCCGGGAGAGGACCTTTGGGTCATATAACCCATTCCGAATATGTGATACGTCGATATGGATTGCATTGAAGACCGGTGGTGAAGACCGGGTATTTGTGAAAACGATAGGATGACCTATCGATTGTCTCTGCACCATTAGCTACGGTATAGAGATTTCCTAAGTGATGGGAAATTCGATCGGGATTATGAATACCCGGATTGCAAGGGCTTCTTTGGAAGTGCCTTCGGTTCTGTTCGAACCCCGAACAGACTTGTATGGTTACATGTCTGACATTACACTTTGAGAAATAAAGCAGATTTCTTTCAAATACGTTTCTGTTTGGTGGCGGAGAATTTATTCTCTTAGCTCAACACCCTTCTCTGAGAGGTACGAACTCAGAGACTATGTAGTTGAAGGTTATCAGCGATATATTCCTAATTTGGTAATGTGGCATGCTGAGTGCTACTGTGTGATGATTATTTATTGATCATTTGTTGATCAAAGCATGGCTTTGTGTCAAAGCGTAGCTTTGTGGACGAGACTTCGTCAGACCTCACACCCCGGAAATGGTCAAAACATGAATGATGCGGCAAGGTTATGAGGGCCGCGCCCTTTAGGGTATGTCATCTCCTTCTGGAAAAGGGTGGTATCAGGTATGGAGCCCTGCTACTTAACCTATGTGGTTGCTCCAATCTCATTTCTGTGTGGTTGTTGCTTGGTGATCGAGGGCCCTCGGATAAAGGTCCCAAAGGACCGGGGGGTAGCATATTCGTGTAGTAGTTACCTAGTTACAGAGGTAGCCCGACCTTGTGTTGGCAGAGAGCTGGTTAAGTTCTCGGGACGTCCATCCAGAGGCGTGCCCATGTGGCAGTAGGAAGTTCCTTAGCCTGACCATTTGTTGGAAATCCATCTTCCAATACGAACCTTGTACGGTATTAGCTGTAGAACCTGCCATTTACTTATGGTGGTCACCACTGTTTAGATGGTAGCTATAGTAGGCATATAATAATGGTTGTATGTTGGCTAAGATTTATATTATACTTTCGAAATGTTTTTCTGCACTATGCACTAATAATAATATCAAAAAGATTCTGTGAAGTAAGCATGTTTGACTATCATAAGGAGAAATCTCCTCCAATTCTGCGTTTGCATTGTGTGTGTGGCGGGAGGCCTTATGGTAGTTTCATTTTCCAAAAGCATTGCGGATGTATTTTACTTCTTTGTTGTTATTTAAAGATAAGCTGTTTTTAGTTCTCACACCATCCCATGATTGACCTGGAGTTTATTGTTCCCTTCCTAAACTCTGGATGTCCAAAATTTTCCACACGGGCAGCCTAGAGACAGGTTATCAGTGATTCTGGATTTAGGAGTGCTATGGAGCTCAAGAGGCAAGCTGGATGGCGAGACGTATCACTCGTATATGATATTATTTATTCCGCTATGTATTCACTTGTAAGGACAGGTTTATATAACTGTCCATTGTTCTATTGTATTGTATATTGACTCTGATGATGATGTAATGTATAGATTGATATAGTTCTTTGATTTAAAGATATTCCTTTATCTATTATATGTTGTTCTGCTGCGAATGTGAGATTATGATATTGTTTCTGTTGCTTTTTCTTTCTTCTTATTTTTCTTCTTTTTCTTCTACCTCTTCTTTTAACCCTAACAATTCGGTTTTCCGGCATTCGATTATGCGGCATTTGATACAGTGGACGTAAGAATGCCTACCTTTGGATCCCGATAAAATCGGTATGTTACACTATTTCTTTCTATATGGAAAAATCCAATTTACCATTGGAAAGATTTTTTTTTATTATATATATATACTTTATTCAAAACATTTCAAATCTATATTTCATACCAGTATAATTCAAATTAGTCTTATTTATTTCACTCAACAAACAGTTTCAAACTTATATAAATCATATTACTTTATACTTTAATCATACAAAACTAAACTTATATTCTTTATCAAATACCTTTTTCCTTTCAAAATTTCTTAGCTTTGAAAAGTTAATAGTGATTTGGAAGTGCTCGAATCTTCAAAATTATCGAAGAAATCATATTTTCAATCCTAGAGTTGGAAATCACTAACAAATCAGTAAATCAATTCCAATAGATAAGGTTATACCAAAACAACTCTGAATCTCAAGGACTGAACACCGGCTTACTTAAATCATTTCAATATATATATATATACACATATATCTTCAAATATTAAACCATACTTCGAAATCTGAAATCAAAATTTAGTTTCACAAAATCACTCGCATAGCAAAGCTACTAGAGTGGCCTCTCCCCCACTCAGAAACTCGAAAATCAATGTCGATGATGCATACATTCATCACCGAAATTATTTTCCAGCGACATAAGTGGATTGGACTTTTATTTTCTTGAAACAACTTTGAAATTTCTTCGAAACCATTGGAATTCATTCGAATATATTTGAAACATTTTTATTCGAAGAAATATCTTTAAATCATATTATTATTATATATTTTCCAAAATCTTAAAACCAATTTCAAAACACCAAAGTTTGATTCCTCGAAGTTCAATTTAAAACCCTTCAGTTATAAATATATAAATCACATTTTCTTATAAACTTTCAAAATTTCTAATCCTTTCAAAGCTTCAAATTTTCATTTTCCAAAGGTATAAAATACTTATTGAAAACGTTACACCTTTATATACAAAATAGGGTCATCCTTATCAAAATAATAATGTCGATATTTGTACAATTTCAAAATACAATCAAACACAAATTTTCAAGGGATTATTCAAGGATTTGGAAATCGAAATAGTTTTGAAAACTATGAAGGAATCTTTGTGAAACAGGGTAAACTTTGTGAAGTAAATCTTTTTGTTTAAAGATTGAAATGGTAATTTGTCTAAACCATTTGAAATAAAGGTTTTGGGTAATAAGTTGTGGCTTAATTGAAATCCCAATATCCATATGTTTTGAAATATTGTGCTCACTATTCGGATTAGCCGGGAGAGGACCTTTGGGTCATATAACCCATTCCGAATATGTGATACGTCGATATGGATTGCATTGAAGACCGGTGGTGAAGACCGGGTATTTGTGAAAACGATAGGATGACCTATCGATTGTCTCTGCACCATTAGCTATGGTATAGAGATTTCCTAAGTGATGGGAAATTCGATCGGGATTGTGAATACCCGGATTGCAAGGGCTTCTTTGGAAGTGCCTTCGGTTCTGTTCGAACTCGGAACAGACTTGTATGGTTACATGTCTGACATTACACTTTGAGAAATAAAGCAGATTTCTTTCAAATACGTTTCTATTTGGTGGCGGAGAATTTATTCTCTTAGCTCAACACCCTTCTCTGAGACGTACGAACTCAGAGGCTATATAGTTGAAGGTTATCAGCGATATATTCCCAATTTGGTAATGTGGCATGCTGAGTGCTGCTGTGTGATGATTATTTATTGATCATTTGTTGATCAAAGCATGGCTTTGTGTCAAAGCGTAGCTTTGTGGACGAGACTTTGTCAGACCTCACACCCTGGAAATGGTCGAAACAAGAATGATGCGGCAAGGTTATGAGGGTCGTGCCCTTTAGGGTATGTCATCTCCTTCTGGAAAAGGGTGGTATCAGGTATGGAGCCCTGGTATTTAACCTATGTGGTTGCTCTAATCTCATTTCTGTGTGGTTGTTGCTTGGTGATCGAGGGCCCTCGGATAAAGGTCCCAAAGGACCGAGGGGTGGCATATTCGTGTAGTAGTTACCTAGTTACAGAGGTAGCCTGGCCTTGTGTTGGCAGAGAGCTGGTTAAGTTCTCGAGACGTCCATCCAGAAGCATACCCATGTGGCAGCAGGAAGTTCCTTAGCCTGACCATTTGTTGGAAATCCATCTTCCAATACGAACCTTGTACGGTATTAGCTGTAGAACCTGCCATTTACTTATGGTGGTCACCACTGTTTAGATGGTAGCTATAGTAGGCATACAATAATGGTTGTATGTTGGCTAAGATTTATATTATACTTTCGAAATGTTTTTCTGCACTTTGCACTAATAATAATATCAAAAAGATTCTGCGTAGTAAGCATGTTTGACTATCATAAGGAGAAATCTCCTCCAATTCTACGTTTGCATTGTGTGTGTGGCGGGAGGCCTTATGGTAGTTTCATTTTCCAAAAGCATTGCGGATGTATTTTACTTCTTTGTTGTTATTTTAAAGATAAACTGTTTTTAGTTCTCACACCAGTCTCATGACTGACTGGAGTTTATTGTTCCCTTCCTAAACTCTGGATGCCCAAAATTTTCCACACGGGCAGCATAAAGACAGGTTATCAGTGATTCTGGATTTAGGAGTGCTATGGAGCTCAAGAGGCGAGCTAGATGGCGAGACGTATCACTTGTATATGATATTATTTATTCCGCTGTGTATTCACTTGTAAGGATAGGTTTATATAACTTTCCATTGTTGTATTGTATTGTATATTGACTCTGATGATGATGTAATGTATAAACTGATATAGTTCTTTGATTTAAAGATATTCCTTTATTTATTATATGTTGTTCTGCTGCGAATGTGAGATTCTGATATTGTTTCTGTTGCTTTTTCTTTCTTCTTCTTTTTCTTCATTTTCTTCTTTTTCTTCTACCTCTTCTTTTAACCCTAACAATTCGGTTTTCCGGCATTCGATTATGCGACATTTGATACAGTGGACGTAAGAATGCCGACCTTCGGATCCCGATAAAATCGGTATGTTACAATGTGGTATTAGAGCATATGGTTAAGTGACAACCTTGGCTCTGTTAGGTGTTACTCATTAGAGATAGAGTCAGTAGTACTCTAGAATGAGTTGAGTGTAATAATAGATATGAGCGCGTATTTGTTAGTGAAAATAAAATTGTTTTATGTTGTGATGATTGGTTTGTTGAGTGGTATATGGATTCTGGTCGGTATAGTCTGTACAACTCTATCGATAGGGATCTCTAAACACTTGAATAGAACAATTTGACACAATATTGTTTTTAAATTGGGTAAATGAAATAATTTTACCTCGATTATATTTTATATATAAAGGAAATAATTTTTTAGAAACTATTGAAGTGTATATAAAATTAATTGTTTGGTTGTTTGAAAAGGTAAGAAAATATATATAAGTAAAGTTAAATGGTGAAATTATATAAATAAGAATTTGTAAATGTGATTTATAAATGAAAGAAAATTTTTTAAAAGAATATAAAGCACTGAATTCACTACTGTTGCTGGGAAATAATAAGGGCGATGACTGCGGCATCATTAGTATCATTTTCGAGTTTCTGTGTGATGAATTTGCTACCAACATTAAATTGAAAATTGAAGTTTTTTTGTGATAAACAAATTTGAAATAAAAAAATCCAAGTTGTAATTGATGAATTGGATAGTGATTTAAAATGGTTAAATAATTTTGTTAAGCAAAACAAAATTTGAATTTGATAGTGATGTGAAATTTGACTTAAGTAAAAGTTAAATAAAATTGAATTTGAGTTAAATTACCAATGAACTTAAGTTACATAGTGGAAATAAATACAAGTGAGTTAAAATGGAATGTAATTTAAGTAATGTGAACAAAGTTGATTTTGGTATCAAAGTGAATTAATGAAATGAAATAATGAATGTGAACTTGAGTTATATAAAGGAGATTCAACTTTATTTGTAAAATGAATTAGCAATTTTACTAATGAACTAAATGTTAATCAGTCGAATGTGAATGAATTGATATGGAATAAAGGATGCAAGTATTAATTCATTAAAGCTAATTAAATGTGTTGAACCAAATTTAATGTAAGTAAAGTAAATTGAATGAATTTGGTTGTTGTTGACTATGCATTGGTTGTTAAATGGATGTTGGTTGATTGTATGTAAATTCATTAAGTGTTAATGAAATTGAATTGATAAAAAAAATCGAAAGCTAAAGTAATTGAATTCGAATTTGAAGTAAATGAATCTAAATAGAAATTGGTTTAATTTGAAAGTGAACTAATGTGAATGTAAATTAGTGAATGTAAACTAATTGAAATAAACAAATGAATGTTGCTGTATATGAATTGGATGAAAACAATGACAAGTAATGTCAAAGTTATATAAGTTGCTTATGAACCTTATTTAGTATGCATTTCTTTTAATATGCATGTGTTGTAGTTGTTTAAAAAGGTGAAATGTTAATAACTTCATTTATATGTCACTTACATATTTAAATTGAGTAAGTACAGGTATTGGGGCTACCATTTGGCTGGTTTTGTTTGTGCTAATATGCTAATTAATAACTTATTTGCTTAAAAATGCTAAAAAGGTACGCCTACGCAATAAAAATAGGAAATATGAACTGTTTTTCTGCTTTTCGACCGTGTAGGTCGATGTATATATATTTATATCTATTGTGATATTGTAAAAGCTCCTCCGTACAAAGGAGACTCTGCCAAAATTTTCTAGAAAGTTTGGGAGTTAGAAAATTTTTGAAAAATTTTTTTTGGAAAATTTTTGTTAACGAAAAGTTGATTTTCAAATTGTAATGAAAATGTAGGAATTGAACTAGAAATTGAAAACCATTGTTTAGTTGAAGTTAAAGGTTTTGGGAAAAGGTGAATATAAAAATTTTCACAAAGTGGATTTCTGAAAAGTTAATGAAATTGGGGCATTTTTCTTACTTTGTAATTTCGAGGACGAAATTCTTTTAAGGGGGGAAGATTGTAACAACCTAGAATTTCTGTCATTTGAAATTCAGATATTTAATTGATTTTAAATATTAACAAGTAAGATTTGTAAGTCGAATGAATTAAAATTCGAATATAGAATTTAATTGGATAATTAAATCGATAATTTAATATTTGAAATTATAGAAATAATTGGAAATTGGGTTTAATGTGTATAAAAATGATTTATAAAGTTATATTAAATCATATTGGAGTTAGAACAATGTTCGTAAACTTTTAAAATTGAATTTAAAGTTGAATTGTAGAAATTGAATATTTTAATATTTAATTGACTAGTGAAAATAGTCATTTTTCAAACAGTCTCGGATTTCGACGAAACTAGTTTCATCAGATCTGTAATGTTATATTATTATAAGGTTTCAAATTTCGTGTCATCGGATTTACCGTTTGTCCGGGGCGAGCCAAAACGCGTAGAAATTGTTTTAACCGATTTAATTTAAATCTGATCATTTATTTCCGTGACTCACACAGTTGATCGAATTGGCTTCCGAAACTTATTCCATTGTGTCCGGAACATGGGTTAAACCCTAGAAATGCTGGTCACCGCGCGAGATTTGGAGTTCGGAAAAGTCGGATGAATAGTGTTTTTGGCGAAATTCTATAAAAGGACCCATCTTCTTCAATTTGTAAAACCCTACTCAGAAAACCCTAGCCGTCGTTTTGTCTCGTTTAATGGCCGAAAATGCTCAGTTCTTCTTCCCTCAAGATCTCCAAATCCGTGAACAATTAACAGAAATTTCCAACAAAATCATAGATCACATTCTCCTCTACAAATCCAACGGTTGTGATCAAAATCAAAGCGGTGGATCGGCGGAAAAATGGTGATAAAGGCGGTGCGTATGTTCTCGATTTGTGTGCTAAGGGGGTGGCCGAGCTTCGAGCTGCTCCAGCCGATGGTGGTGGCGAACACGAGCTACAAGATGGCGGTGTTTGATCGGGTTGAAGTTCGTCGGAGGAGGTGCCAAAATTGATGAAGTATCGGCGGCTTTTGGGTTCGAATTCATCGTGAAGGCCTGGGGAAGGAAGAAGCATATGCGCGGCCGAGATCTGGAGAGGTGGAAATGCATGGCCCAGATTGCCTAGGGTTAGAAATTAAAATAAAGTTATAAAATATATATATTTAAATCGTGTAAACTTTAAAAATGAATAACTTTTTGATATGAGGTCGGAATTTGACGAAACGAATTGCGTTGGAACCATATTGACGAGCACTACGCAATGGAGATGGATTGAGATTTATTGGAGCTAGTGTGAATTTTGAGTAAAATTAAACGCGTGTTTAATTTTATTCAAAATAAAACGCTACAACTATTATCGGAACTCAGGTGAGAACTCCTCACTCAATCGAATTATTTCGATTTAAATTTTAAATAGTTAAATTTAAAATTTGCCTGATTGTGTGATTGGATGATAAATTATTATCTATTATGTTGAAATAGACCTTATACGTCGTATATTAAGCGGAGGTTATTATATTAAAAACATATACCGCGAATATTCCACCGTTAAGTGGAATTGGTATTATCTATGTATTTGGAGTTGATTTCCCACATTATATAGTGGATGAGACCCTAATGCGCCGTATAATAGCGGATAATATTTAAATCCCATATACCGTGATATTCCACCTCGAAGTGGAATTGGTATTGTGCTAACATCTTTGGATGCAGGGAAACAGGTTAGAGGGATCCAACTGGATTCCTCAAAACATTTGAATTTATTTCATATGTTGTTTGTTGATTGATTTATAATCTCTGGGTGATTATATTGTGATTGAAGTTGTTAAAGGCTATAGGTTAGCCGAATATATTTTTGGTATCATTAGATACCGAAAATAAATAAAATTGGATTTTTGAAAATTCAAGTTGAAAATTTTATTTTAAAGTTTATTTTTGAGAATTGGATAATTTAAAAGGAGTTTTAAAAAGATAAAGTATTTTTGAACCATATTGAATAAAATTCCAAATTACGGAAAATGGGCTTAAAATGGATTTCGATTAATATTATTATAAGTTGAAGAATTTATTTAAAAGTTGGATTTTTGAATAGATTTGTAGAGATAAAGAAATTTATTTAAAAGGAAAATAATTTTGGAAAATTTATAAGTAGAAATTAATCGGTTTTGTTAATCAATTAAGAATAATTAATTAAGTATTAATTATTAATTAAGAGTTAATTAATGATCTATTAAAGGATAATTTATTAAATGTTTTTGTAATTAATTGGTTATTAATTTACCATAACTAGTAAAAATTATTCATAGAAATTTATTTGATTTCAAGTTAATCAGATGATTTAATTGTTCCTATTTATGGATGTTTGAATTACATTGAATGTTGAATGGTTTGATATCCCTGATATGTGATGTTTTGTGATATATACTGATTGTGTTGTGGTCTGTGATTTGTTTATCTGTGATATATATATATACATATATATATATATATATATATCTGTGATCTATGAATAAAAGATAAGCGTTATAGTTTATACCGCTTATCAATTATATTGCTGTATTCTAATCTATGATGGTTGAATGTTGTTGCACATTTGTGTTAAACCTTTGGACTACACCATACACACACAAATGTGGATTTCACGTGGAAATCAATTAAGTCACAGATTTTTAACAATTTTAAAGATCGAATTTTTAATCCAATTAGTTTTGGAATTGGAATTGAAAGTTTTTGAAAATGAGTTTCAAAATAAGAGTTATTTTGAATAACTTAATAAAATTGTAATTTAAATCATTTGATTTAAATTTGAATTCAATATTTGAAATTGAATTCAACGATTGGAAATTTAAACTAAAATTTAAGTTTGTACTTGAATGGCTTTAACCTGTGTAATTGTAACCAGTTTTTTCCAAAACGAAAACTATATCTTTTCAAATAATAATAGCTTTCATATAAGGGAAGAAATTCCCATTTGTGTTAAAAGGATGTTAATTTGAATTTAAACTGTTTTGAAGGTTATGAATTAATCTTTGGGAAAGATAATTTATCTTGTTTTGGAAATAAAAAGGGTATTTCAAATGGTGTATCTTTTATATTATAAAAGATTTGAAAGTGAATTATTTTGGAAGCTATTAATTAAATCTTTGATTTAAAGATTAAATGGGTTAATTCAATTTGAAATTGAATTGTTTTGAAAAGCTATAATTGAACTTATGTGGAAGATCGTTAAACTTTGTTTGAAATTGGAAAGGTGTATCTTTTGTATAAAAGATTTAGAAATCGAAATAGTTTTGAAAACTATGAAGGAATCTTTGTGAAATTGGGTAAACTTTGTGAAGTAAATCCTTTTGTTTAAAGATTGAAATGGTAATTTGTCTAAACCATTTGAAAGAAAGGTTTTGGGTAATAAGTTGTGGCTTAATTGAAATCCCAATATCCATATGTTTTAAAATATTGTGCTCACTATTCGGATTAGCCGGGAGAGGACCTTTGTGTCATATAACCCATTCCGAATATGTGATACGTCGATATGGATTGCATTGAAGACCGGTGGTGAAGACCGGGTATTTGTGAAAACGATAGGATGCCCTATCAATTTTCTCTACACCTTTAGCTATGGTATAGAGGTTTCCTAAGTGATGGGAAATTCGATCGGGATTGTGAATACCCGGATTGCAAGGGCTTCTTTGGAAGTGCCTTTGGTTCTGTTCGAACCCGGAATAGACTTGTATGGTTACATGTCTGACATTACACTTTGAGAAATAAATAGATTTCTTCAAATACATTTCTATTTGGTGGCGGAGAATTTATTCTCTTAGCTCAACACCCTTCTCTGAGACGTACGAACTCAGAGGCTATGTAGTTGAAGGTTATCAACGATATATTCCCAATTTGGTAATGTGGCATGCTGAGTGCTGCTGTGTGATGATTATTTATTGATCATTTGTTGATCAAAGCATGGCTTTGTGTCAAAGCGTAGCTTTGTGGACGAGACTTTGTCAGACCTCACACCCCGGAAATGGTCGAAACAAGAATGATGCGGCAAGGTTATGAGGGTCGTGCCCTTTAGGGTATGTCATCTCCTTCTGGAAAAGGGTGGTATCAGGTATGGAGCCCTGGTATTTAACCTATGTGGTTGCTCCAATCTCATTTCTGTGTGGTTGTTGCTTGGTGATCGAGGGCCATCAGATAAAGGTCCCAAAGGACCGAGGGTGGCATATTCGTGTAGTAGTTACCTAGTTACAGAGGTAGCCTGGCCTTGTGTTGGCAGAGAGCTGGTTAAGTTCTCGGGACGTCCATCCAGAAGCATACCCATGTGGCAGCAGGAAGTTCCTTAGCCTGACCATTTGTTGGAAATCCATCTTCCAATACGAACCTTGTACGGTATTAGCTGTAGAACCTGCCATTTACTTATGGTGGTCACCACTATTTAGATGGTAGCTATAGTAGGCATACAATAATGGTTGTATGTTGGCTAAGATTTATATTATACTTTCGAAATGTTTTTCTACACTATGCACTAATAATATTATCAAAAAGATTCTACGTAGTAAGCATGTTTGACTATCATAAGGAGAAATCTCCTCCAATTCTGCGTTTGCATTGTGTGTGTGGCGGGAGGCCTTATGGTAGTTTCATTTTCCAAAAGCATTGCGGATGTATTTTACTTCTTTGTTGTTATTTAAAGATAAGCTGTTTTTAGTTCTCACACCATCCCATGATTGACCTGGAGTTTATTGTTCCCTTCCTAAACTCTGGATGTCCAAAATTTTCCACACGGGCAGCCTAGAGACAGGTTATCAGTGATTCTGGATTTAGGAGTGCTATGGAGCTCAAGAGGCGAGATGGATGGCGAGACGTATCACTCGTATATGATATTATTTATTCCGCTGTGTATTCACTTGTAAGGACAGGTTTATATAACTGTCCATTGTTCTATTGTATTGTATATTGACTCTGATGATGATGTAATGTATAGATTGATATAGTTCTTTGATTTAAAGATATTCCTTTATCTATTATATGTTGTTCTGCTGCGAATGTGAGATTCTGATATTGTTTCTGTTGCTTTTTCTTTCTTCTTATTTTTCTTCTTTTTCTTCTTTTTCTTCTACCTCTTCTTTTAACCCTAACAATTCGGTTTTCCGGCATTCGATTATGCGGCATTTGATACAGTGGACGTAAGAATGCCGACCTTTGGATCCCGATAAAATCGGTATGTTACACTATTTCTTTCTATATGGAAAAATCCAATTTACCATTGGAAAGATTTATTATTATTATATATATATATACTTTATTCAAAACATTTCAAATCTATATTTCATACCAGTATAATTCAAATTAGTCTTATTTATTTCACTCAACAAACAGTTTCAAACTTATATAAATCATATTACTTTATACTTTAATCATACAAAACTAAACTTATATTCTTTATCAAATACCTTTTTCCTTTCAAAATTTCTTAGCTTTGAAAAGTTAATAGTGATTTGGAAGTGCTCGAATCTTCAAAATTATCGAAGAAATCATATTTTCAATCCCAGAGTTGGAAATCACTAACAAATCAGTAAATCAATTCCTATAGATAAGGTTATACCAAAACAACTCTGAATCTCGAGGACTGAACACCGGCTTACTTAAATCATTTCAATATATATATATATACACATATATCTTCAAATATCAAACCATACTTCGAAATCTAAAATCAAAATTTAGTTTCACAAAATCACTCGCATAGCAAAGCTACTAGAGTGGCCTCTCCCCCACTCAGAAACTCGAAAATCAATGTCGATGATGCATACATTCATCACCGAAATTATTTTCCAGCGACATAAGTGGATTGGGCTTTTATTTTCTTGAAACAACTTTGAAATTTCTTCGAAACCATTGGAATTCATTCGAATATATTTGAAACATTTTTATTCGAAGAAATATCTTTAAATCATATTATTATTATATATTTTCCAAAATCTTAAAACCAATTTCAAAACACCGAAGTTTGATTCCTCGAAGTTCAAATTTAAAACCCTTCAGTTATAAATATATAAATCACATTTTCTTATAAACTTTCAAAATTTCTAATCCTTTCAAAGCTTCAAATTTTCATTTTCCAAAGGTATAAAATACTTATTGAAAACATTACACCTTTATATACAAAATAGGGTCATCCTTATCAAAATAATAATGTCGATATTTGCACAATTTCAAAATACGATCAAACACAAATTTTCAAGGGATTATTCAAGGTTGGATTTCAAACAAACAGAGATTCAAATCTAGAGGAACTCTAATTAAATAGAATTCTGATTCGAAGTAAGCTCGAACGAAGATGAGACAATTTAATTACCAAATAGAAGATGGATAAGCCTAAATAAATCGCGGGCGACCATAACCAGTCAACCGTGACTTCAGGAATATAATTAATACGAAAATCTAAGGCAAATCAACATTCGATCGCCAGAGATAGAATTCGGGAAGAGCGGGAGATAGATAGCATTGTAAACCAAGGATATAGAAATCTCTGGTGAATCAATGCCAATTGTAAAGAAGTTTCACCCCTTTACAAATCATTCAAAGATTGGCGGAATCACCGATCTTGAGAGAGGTCATTCCAAAGTGGAGTTATGGAATGCTCCAGAATCAAAAGGATTAAACAGGAAAGACAAGACTGGACTTCAGAACAACTGGGAGTGTTCCAAAGTTCAAGGAATCCTAGTCGATAAGAATCTTAACCAAGAGATTTCTAACAAGGTGGATACCGAAGAGATGAAGTTTAGAAAATCTTTATTTCAAAGTAAGAATTTTTTTAATACCAAAATAATCTTTGAAAATACTTTAAAAATCATTTGGAAATCATTTTATACTTCGAAAATATGTTCTCTCACAAAGAAAGGATTCTGAGATTGATTTCACTCATTCTAGGGTATTTCTACCCTATCTCTAATGAGGTTTTTGCTCCGCAGAGGCAATGGTTGCCAAAACCAAAGCTCTGATACCAATTGTAACAACCCGATATTTTCAGCCATTCGCAGCCGCACATGTCAGACTTGAATTGCTCAAATTACCGCATTGTAAATAATTTTGGAGCAAATGAAATACAAATCACAGAATCACAGACACAGAACAAACAGAATACCTCGCAGCGAAATATAAAATACATAGTAGTTCATGAAGCTACTATAACAAACTCTCAAAACATAATATATAATATCGGTCTGAAACATATACAATAGAAATCTCAATATACATAGAAGTTTATAAATACTAGAGCTGAAATAGAACAACTGAAACTGAAAGGGAATAGATAACTGGACAATAGAATCTCCAATGATTCCTAGCTCCAGAAAGAAATCCAAAGCTAAGCTGTAAATACTCAGGCTGACCCGAGCATAAAGTAAAACACAAAACACTCGAGTCAGGACATATATACTTATATAATGTAAACCAACTCGGGTGAACTGTAGTAGTAATGTACAATAACTTAAAGGATGTTTGGGATCGCCCATCCTTTAAGGGTCCGTTAAACTATAAATTAAACACATCCCATGGTTAAAATTTCAAATAATAATTTATACTTTGAAATCAAATATCATTTCAAAATTTAATATGATTCAGAAAAATCCATTTCAAAATTTCAAAATATCTTATCTTCCAAACCACAATCATTTATTTAAAATACCATTTCAACACACATTTCAAATAGTTTATATTTCAAAACAAATTACTTCATTTAAATCAAAAAATGAAGTTATTTTATTTAATAATTAAATTATTAAATTTCCAAAATTTTAAATCTTTTCAAAGTTCATTTATTCACTTAAATTTATCAAAACAATGAAAATTCACCTTTTGCAGCATTTGGGAAATGCTATAGAAAGTTACATTCAAAATAGTTCAATTTAACAAAAGACAGCATTTAAAATGCTGTATACATTAGTTCAAATAAAACTTTAGTTAAATTCAAAATTATAGCACTTACAAAGTGTTATGATATCCCTTTATTAAAATTTAGCGATTTGGTTCATTTATATCAACTACAGCATTACAAAATGCTGTAATATCATTTACAGTAGAAATAATAGCATTTCAAAAAATGCAGTTAATTAACTTCAAATATTCAATATAATTTCACAAACAATTATATTTTTATTTAAATCATTTTTAACTTATAAAATCACATATTTTCACTTTTATAACCATCATTCAAATACCCTTATAATCATGATTTTATAAAATTAAATTTCCATTCAAAAATCAATATTTAATAACAATTCACTTATTAAATTCCACCATTCAATTTCAATTCATATAATTAAATTTTAACTTAACATTTAAGTTTAAATTTTCAAATATAACTTAATTTCATTATTATTTACATAACTTAAAATTCACTTTTAAGCTAAATTCACAAATTTCCAATTTTGGTTATATTTCAAAATTTCAACTTAAATATTCATTCATTTCACATTTTAACTTTATTCAAAATCATTAATATATTACAAAATCATTTTAAATTCGTTTTTATCCAAATTATCATAAATTTATCATATTTTCATATTTAATTTAAATTCCATTTAAAAATTAAATCAAAATTTCCAAAATAACTTACATTCAAATTTTCTAACCTTTCCATAATTTACTTCACTTATAAATTTTGAGAAAATCAATAATACTTTACAAAAATCATTTTTAATTAGGTTTAAATCAAAATATTATAATATTTATATTTCTAAAATATTTTAAAATTTTTAGAAAAACATATTTTAACAACGGGTCTGTATTTCATTTCTAGCCTCGGTAAAGTGATACGGGTAATATATCATTTTAACCCGTAATTTATAAGGAAACCCGGGTTTGATCATTTCAAACCCGCAATCCCAAGTAAATGAAAATAATTGAAAATCATTTAGGCCTATCATTTCAGCCCATAACAATTTTCTCCTATTCTAAAGTCCGTTCGGGTATGTATCATTTCAACCCATAGTGATTCTAATCCAAAGGGAACTTGCAGTGTGATAAACTGATATAAATAACAGAACATCATAAAATAACAGTAATATATGGTATAACAGGTAAATAAGCATGAGTGAACATCGTATGATCATAACATAGCAGATATAACATGGTGATGCATTTTACAGATTCAAATGTGATCGATTAACTAGTTATATAAGTATAAAACTGTTTGGTGAGAATAACTCACAGGTTTGAGCTGAAGACACAACAACGAATGCACAAACGAGGTCCACACAAGCACGAAAGCACGACACAGATTCGAGTGGGAGAGCCGAAAGTCAATTTCCTTGGATACAAATCAATCAAAACAATACAACAACCATAAGCTTTTAAACCAAAATACGATTAAACTACACTAGAATCAACTGCATAGAACAAAGCTGAAATGTTTGCACTTGCTTCCAATATTTACTAGGCTCGGCCATAAGGAAAAATACATGACTAAGGCAAGCGTTTGGGTCTGGTTTGGGTTGGGTATAGGTCGGCCTACATGCTTTGGTGATGGTGTAAAGGTGATGGTGAGGGAAAATAACAATACAAGCCATACACACATGATTTAAGCCATGGTTTGGGCTCGGCCAAGGCCATAGGTGTCACGGCCACCACTGTGGGGTCCAAGGGGATGGTGTGGCCGAGACTTCAGGTGGTGCTGGAGGTGGTGGAGGTGATGTAGGGGGCGACTAAAGAGGTGGTGAAGTAGTGGAAAGGATGTAGGCTCGGCTAGGTGGTGCAAGTGGAGTTTGGTGCATTTTTATGTGGATCTACTTCATGGGATGGCTCAGCTCGGCTATGGGGTTGGAGAGGAGGTGGTGTAGGCTGGTTCAGGTGGTGGTGGAGGCGGCCAAGGTGGCTGGAGTGGCAGGCCGAACCTAAAGATGGTGAAGAAAGCAAGTGTAAATCACAAAATCAAGCATAAACATGAAAAAGAGAACAGAAGTTTTACCAAAATTTTTTCCAATAAGGATGGCCGAAATTTTTGATGATGAGAAGTTTATTTTACATGAAAATGAGATGGTGAAGTGGTCGGCTGAAGATGTGGGGAGTTATGCCAATAGAAATGAAAAGTTAGGTTGAAAATGAAAAGGTGGAATGTAAAGAGGCATAGGGAAAATCAAAAGTCAAACCCTTTCAAATTTCTTTAATTTATTTATATAAGTTTATATTACTGATTATAACAATAATTCCAGTCAAAATTTCGAAAATTTAACAAAATATAAAATATATATAAATATTTAATTATATAAAGTTAAAATAAGAAAATAGCAAAGAATTGCAAACTAGGCTAGAAAATTTGAAATTAAATGGAATAAATTTTGAAAAATTCATATGGGCTTGTAAAATATTTTAAAAAAAATATAATAACATAAAATAAAAATGCATTTACAAAATAAATATATAAAAATTAATTTAAATATAATTTTAATGAAGAAAACAGTAGAAAATCAGAAAACAGCCTTTAAAAATAGGAAATAAATACAGTAATTTTGGAAAGAATTTTATTATCACCTTAAAAATATTAAAAGATAAAAATATACATAAAATAACATATTGACACATATTAAAATAAAATATAACAAAGAAAATATGATTTATATAATTTAAAATAGGCAAAATTGCAAAATAAAACAAATTATACTAAAAATTGAAATGTACATAACTTATACATTTTAACTCCATTTTCAACGAAACAAAAAGCAGTATTCATGTTATTACATCTATTTTCATAATAAAAGATAAAATTTAAGAATTTAAATAATTTAAATTTGAAGTTTAAAAGTCAAAGTTTGACCTGCTTGACTAGAAATCCACTTTTTGGGAAAATATTCAATTTATACTAGTTTGAAATTATAATTCACATAATAATCAACATTTATATTTAAAATGAAATGTTTGAAATAAAAAAAGTTTAAAATAATTTCAAAATAAAATAAAGTCAAAATTAAAATATATATAAAAATCTAGGGTTGTCACACGTACTTTTTTAAAAAGGTAAAAAATATACTGCAATGTTTAAATAAGTTGTAAAAAAGTATACTGGAACATTTATAAAATATTGTAAAAAAAATATCGCAACGTTTCAAAAATCTTTCCAAAAAATATACTATAACATCTAAAAATAGTTGTAATAGAATTTATTACAGTAGTTTTTTCAACGTATAAAAAAATTTGTGATAGACATCGGCCCTATTACAACTTGGCTCTATACTGCATTTGCAAAAACATCATAGAATTCATATTACAATGTTTTTTGATGTTTTAATAGGATATATTTGTTCTAGTGTGTGGAGGTAAGCCCTCACTTATAATAGTTGACGAATGGTGTGACTTGCTTATATTGGATCGATCAAAGTGAATGCCAATTAGTGACTTCGTAATATGAACAATCTAGATGGAGGCAAATGTCATTATCCCAAAGTATGTCGTTTAGTAGCACGATCACGTCTATGCATGGAATTGACAAAGGTGGCATGGTCGTATGAAAAGTACTTTGGACTTATCTTTTTATTGCGTGCGAACATCTCTTCATATTGTTTCCCTTTCTCTTCATATAAGATTTTCCATTATACATTCGTAATATATAGCCTCCTTTATACTCTCTTTCTTTACATCTACTTAGATTAGTTTCATTAATGAGAACCTATCTATATTTTCATGAATATGCCACTCTGCAATATCCTCGATGCCTTCGCATCTTTGATAGTTTCATGCTTCTAATGGCTTTATTATCATGTTTCTTAATCGCCTCTTCATGCTGTAATTAATCTTCATAATTTTTTGATCTTGTAGCACCTTCTCTTGCTTCATGAAAATTGTGTATAACATTTCTCCCCAAAGAGTTTGCTTATGCTTTAACTTAAGGGAACTCTTTATTTATCTTACTAAAATTTTCAATTGTTGATTCATCACACCATCATTCATTGTCAAATATGAATTTTTCCTAGGCTAATGATGTTCTTTTTCTTGCTATTTTTTATGTGGCCATATCACTTTCCCTATGGTGTTTGAAGATGCAAACTACACTATCTACTCCTCAAGCCATTGTTTCATCTTCCTCATACAACTTCAAACTCCTTAATAGTTTATCAATTTAGGACTTCCTTTTTTACACTATCTTAGAAATAACCGTGGCTCCCTAAAGCCTTTCTCCAACCTCTAGTGTGGAACCTCTAACTATGGTGATGCTTTTAATAGCTTTTGGACATATTGTCTTTGGTTGCACTATAATGAAAGTTTTGCTTCTTCGGCTCTCTTATGAAATACCTATATAGATCTTCAAATATATTCTTCACTCCTAATTTTTGATAGAATTGATGTCGATTTTCTAACCAGTGGATTCTTTCGATTTTGGATGAAAATCTATTGCATTACAAAAGTTCTTCTTAGTTTCTACCCGAAAGAGGTGTTATGGATCCTTTTCATAACTTCATTGAAAAACCTTTTCGAAATACGAAACCTTCTTTTATCTTCGTTTAGGAATATTCCATTGAATAATCTGTTTTGAAACCCCTTATTGCCATATTAGAAATAGCCTCATTGGAAAACCTCTTTCACCAAAAATCTCTTTTTTAAATATTGAAGCTCCTTATAGTATCATTAAAAACCATTTATTGAAAATTCTCCAAAAATATGGAAACTCCTTATAGCTTCATTGGAAAAAGTTTTATAGAAAATCTCTTGATTTACAGACGCTCCTTATAGCTTTGTTGAAAAACCATTTATTGAAAGTCTTATGAAATTATGGAAACTACTTATAGCTTCATTGAAAAACATTTTATAGAAAATATCTTGATATACGGAAGCTCCTTATAGCTTTGTTGAAAAACCATTTCATTGAAAGTCTCTTTGAAAATGGAAGCTCCTTAAAAATTTACCGAAAAACCAATTTATTGAAAATCGCTTTAGAAGATGGAAGCTGTTTGTAGCTTCATTGTTCGCTTTAGAAGATGGAAGCTCCTGTAGCTTCATTATAAAACCTTTAATCAAAATTATCTTTGAAATATGAAACTCCTTATAACTTTGTTGAAGAACCTTCATATAAAATCTCTTTCGAAATATTTCGTACTTAATTGACCTCTAAGTGGCAACTTTTGAGTACTTGATAATTAGGTTCTTGGAAATCTTTCTACGATTATTGGATAGACCATTTTCTCACAAGTAGCTATTTGGTCGACATTTAATTGGTAGCTCTTAAGTATTTGACAATCCTTCGATGATTGTTAAATATGCCATTTTCCTAAAATGATATTTGACAATAACATACAAATCGAAGTATCACCTTCATACTAGTATGTAAGTCTTCCCAAACAACACATCATCATCTTGCAATAAACACTCTCCAAAACCAACATCAACCAAAATTCTTAACATCATCTTTAGTATTTTGGAACCGCCAGTAAGATCACGACCAACATCATCATTCAGACAAGGAGCTTTCTTAATCAACTGTGATCTCCATGCTACATCACCTTCCATGTGCATTCAACAACACGTAATCACACCACCAGATCTTGGTTTCACCCATTTCAGACCATGTCTCAATCATATCAAAGATAAACATAACTTACATCAAGCGATAAGCAGCAATCACAAATCTAGGGCATCACGTTCAGGTGACTTCGAGCTCTATCTATCAAATTGCAACCAATACAAATCATCAAAATCTTAGTTCCAGCAACTCCAGTCGTGGCGACATCAAAGCATTGTAGTCAACAACAATGCACAATCATTCAAGGTTGATATCAGATATCTCTCGTTCTATACAAGGCATCGTTTTTTCCCAAGCATAGACAACTCCAGGCGCTTTAGTCAAGCTGATACTCAATAACCAAACCAGACAAAATGCGACAGTGAAATCGAGGAAGCAAGTACGATGAGGCAATTATTCTAGAGTAGTGCGAGGACCATTAGAATCGTGTCTTTAACCTCTTCGGACTCCTTCGATCTACCATGGTTCCTTTACCAACCCTTCATTATCTCATAGAGCTCAAGCTAACACCATCATTGTGACCACCATCACCATGTCCGTTATCGCCCCCCGCCATTAAACCCACATGCTTTTGATTTTATTCTCCTATGAATGTTCACATTTTCTTATTGATTTAAGTGAAAAAAGATGTAAAAACAATAAATTTGAAATAAGGTTTAATTTGTGTATGATCCAGGTGCTATTATTGATTTGGGAACTTAGTGAATTTGATTTGAGAATGGAAGAGGATATTGGTCAAGCTTTGCGTTCTAGAAGGGAATGCAAATTTATTCAATATTTACAATACTGAATAAAAACCTGTGGTTTACTCTCTAAGCTCTTGCAGATCGCAACCTAGACAATATCAATTGTTCCTCATTTTATATAGCATTTTAAAAGTCGGATAAACTTGCTATTAAATGGAAACTGAATTTGTATGTTGGGAGTGGGTGGGTTTGTGTTTGTGGAAATAAAAGGTATTATTGAATCCATAGTATTTGAAATGACAAAAATTTGAATGCATCCTTTGATACAGATTGGTTTAATTTTTAATACGTGTACTACATGGCAAAATTAAAAGTTAGTATAGTCGCTATTTTTTTTATAGATGTATTAATTTGACATTTTAAACACTTTAACCAAGTGCTTATATCATACATTTCTTATGTATGAAGGTCTTGCTAGTTGGAAAGATCCGATGCTCTAAGATGGGAAGCAAGTATATGTTTATGTATAACGACGAGTATAAATGCTGATTAGCAGTTAACGAAAAAAATTATACAGTATTAAATATAGGCTTGTACACGGATACTTTCGAATACAGATGTGTCATATCTCTATACGTATCCATATTCGAAATCATTTTCGGATATTTGATATTCGTATCCGTAGATACGGATTGATATCAGATACTTATTGGATATTCTTCGATCGGTTCACAACCAATAAATCTAAACAAATAAATAGAAACTTTTGATTTATTATAAATCCATTTTTGTATTAAATATATATAAAATGATAAATACATTAAGAAAAACAATTGTAAGAGGTAAAAATTGATTTTTATATACATATTGATTTTCTACCTGTATAAATTAGGAAACGACAATTATTTTACGTACTAATATATATATATATATATATAAATAACTATACTCTTGATAAAGACTTAAGGACTATTATCGAAATGTTTTTCAAATATAGTAATATTTTTATACTAGTGTGTAACTCGTGCGTTGCATACGGTAATGTTGTTAAAAAATAATTTTTAAACTTTAATTATTGTTAAAAATTGAATATTTTAAGCAGTATATGGTAAATTTATTGAATAAAGAAAATTATAATTTAAAATGATATGCAACACTCGGATATAAGGTAGAGGGTCGCCAACCACATATTCTCGTCGGAATTATTGTCCTAACTCGATAATAGCAATATATATGTGCGTGCGCACGTGCATGTGTGTTTCTATTACTATATATGTAAATAGTTGATGCTATGTGATATATATATTTTTGGGGCATTTCACCAGAAGGACAAACTATGCAGTCCAATTAGTTTCTAGGACACACATTCAAAGAAATTAATTTCAAGGACAAAGTCAGCAAAATAATTACTTTCAAAGACAAAGTTAGCAGTCTAATTACTTTCAAGGACATAATTTCATAGGTTTTTAGGCCCTAGAAACTAATTATTTTACGTTTTGTCCTTGAAAGTAATTATTTCAGTTGTGTGTCCTAGAAACTAATTCCACTTGCTAAAGAGGCCCTTGTGGCTAATTTCCACTATATTTTTTTATATAAATGGATGAAAAAATTGAATTTTCCATTTCTATTAATATGAATATTGTATATATATTTTTAAGGATTTATAATGAAATAACGAATATTAAGTAATAATTGAATGAATTAAATATTTTAAATTAATGATGAACTTAACTAATTAAATATATGTAGCTGAATGTTAGAAAGTAGGATAAAAAATGAGAAGAGCTTTGTATGTAGTTGTAGTTGAGAAAAACATCTTACGATCAACTTATCTGCGCATGAACTTTTATTCATTATTTGAGATTTCAATTAGTAAACCTTTTTTTAACTTAGCAGTTAATCATAAATTTCACGTTGTTGTATGAGTGTCATGTTTACAACTTCAATATTTGCAAAATAATAATAATAATAATAAGTCTATAGCGTTAATTTGGGTTATGAGTTGGGTAAGTTTTAATATCACGTTGGAGTGTCTACATAACTTAATTTGTATTAGAGTAATCTGTGCCTTTACATCCCAATATTGTAAAATATAAATTTATCTTTTTAAAGTTGTAATAATATAATGTTGAAAATGAGAATGTCTACGTAACTTAATTTGTATTAGAGTAATCCGTGCTTTCACATCCCACTGTTGTAATATATAAGTTTATTATTTAAAAGTTGTAAAAAACGAAATTTTGTACTACAATGCATAATTTTTTTAAAGATAAATGAATGATGAATTAAAAATATATTATTGTTTATGTTTACATTTTATGTTATGTGATCCATATACCTTTATATATGAATAAAAATAACAATCTTATCATCTTCGCTTGTATATATGAGTGTTGTATACCTACTTAAATTAGTATATTTTAAGATTTATTAAATGAATTAATAAATATCAGTTAATCAATTTATTTGAATGATTTAAAATAAATGTTACATAATTGGTTAATACATGGATATGAGTAAAAATATATTAGGAGAGAATTGAGAAGGATTTGTAAGTAACTATAGAAATTTAAAATATAGGTGTGTAAAGCTAAAAATATAATTTTTCAGTGCAATGCAAATTGAGATAAACGAATTAGGAAATAAATTTGTTATTATTGTTGATGTATATAATTTATGCTATGTGATTTACATATCTTTGTATGCAAATGAAAATTTTGTTTTATCAGTTTGTTGATGCTACTTTGGTATTTTAGGATTTACACGACGTATCTAATATTAGTTAAGTCAATTTATCAAATGGTTTAAATTTTGAATTACGCAATTAATTTAAATATATGGACTTAAATGTAAAATATTAGATGAGAAATAAGAATAAATTTGTGAATAATTATAGAAAATTTTAAAAGTATGTATTTGATTATAAATTGACATTAGAAGTTTAGTAGAATAACTATAAATTGATAAATTATAAAAATTTAAAACTAAAATATCTAGAGAGAGAATTAAGGAGAGTAGAGAAAGCTCATACAATTAATAAGAGAGCTTGAATTTCTTCCGCTTTACTATTATTTAATAGATTTATTAAATGATTGAAATTTTGAATTACGTAATTAATTTAAATATATGGACTTAAATGTAAAATATTAGATGAGAACTAAGAAGAAATTTGTGAATAATTATAGAAAATTTTAAAAGTATGTATTTGATTATAAATTGACATTAGAAGTTTAGTAGATTAACTATAAATTGATATATTATAAAAGTTTGAACTAAAATATATAGAGAGAGAATATCTAGAGTAAAGAAAGATCCTACCGTTAATAAGAGCTTGAATTTGTTAGGCTTTACTATTATTTATTATAAAGTTGATACACACTCATGTCGGATTTTCGAGACTGATTCACAGCCCTGGTTGATTACGCTTCATCTCCTACTCCTTTCTCCATCTCAATTAAGACTCCAGCTTTCTCTCCATTTTCACTCTCCACCTTTACAAATCAAACATTACGAAACTTCACCTCAGATTATAACCTTCACGGATCCGATGCAAATACATTGAGATCTAGTGTTTTATCCACAAAATCAATAAACAACTCGCTTTAAAAATCATAGAAAGGGAGATGAGAGAGCAGAGATTCCAATGAATGGAGGGTCATTGGGACTTCGATCTTCATCGACTTATGGGTCGCTGCAGTCTAACAACAGTCCGTTCATGTTTCTTTCAGTTAATTCGGTACCGGGATCGACGGATCCGAACGGCCGAAAGTTTACTCGAAGGTGCTGCTGGCTGGATCGAGGGAGAAGGAGAGGCGGTTGAGTTCGGTTTGGAAAATTGCGAGCAGGAGGAAGATTGGGATGTTTTTGCTTGTTATTGCTTCCGCTGTTGTTTTGCTTTCTTTCTTCTTCACGCTTAGTAGAGGTTTCGTTTCTGTTTTTTTTTCCTTTCACATTTTACCTGGATTTGAGTGTAGAGTGTTGCTATCTGCACAAAATACCATCTTACCCAAATTTCAAATGACAACAAGATGCAGACCGTTTGCAATTGGCATCTTGTTGTCCTCATTAACGAAGAAATCTCTAAGTTTACTGTTTGGAAGTTGATTTGTGTTGATTTGTTAGTTAGGTTTACTAAAAAATGGTGCTAAATGCACCCATGCACACTTCAATTTACTTAAGTTCAAATAAAAGAAATAAAGCAATGTGATATTTCATGTTACCCAAATCAGGCATATTGCCGAATACCTACATAAAACCGATTGGTAATAGAATGCTGATCATAAAGTAAAATGGCAATAACCACATTTTTTGTCAAAATGTAACATATTCGTTTAGCAATATAGCGACGAACAAAAACAAAATTCATTTATTCGTTTAGGTAATGCTATTTAATTATATCGGATAAAACGAAGTAAGTGATAGAACGTGCACGGGTAAAAGAAAATCGAGTAACATAAAAGGAAAAATGTAGTGCATTTAGCACAACTCTTATGAAAGGGAGAAACAAAACGGGCAGTGAGAGGATATTAAAGGGAATGATAAAGAAATAAAGATTTTATTAAGGGAAATTTGAACTTTTTTGTAGTGGCCAAACAATCCTTATTTGGACAAAATATTTTCAATTTAGCACAAAACTTTTCCTTTTCAATTTTAAATTTCTTTATGAAAGACAATCGTGGATCAAAAAATTGATGGTTGTGGTATCCCTCAAGAGCAGTCTTCATTGAATAATCATAGTTATTAACAGCACTAAAAGACGCAAATCCTCCCCAGAGCCTTGACACACGAAGCGAAAAATGGTGCATGCCATTTTAATTTAGGGAAAATTAATTTAAAGCACAAACATTTGTATATTTTTTGCCTCAAGGACACTTCTAAAAATTATTCATAAGGACAAACATTTTTCAAAATTATTCATAAGGACAACAAAACTGCTAACGAGCTAAAAAATGATACCTAAAAAACTGCTACCTATAACTATAAACTGATACATACAAAAAGTTGTCCTTCAGGATAAAATATTGAATGTCTGTCCTTGAGGCTAAAAAACTAAATTTTTTTGTCCTTGACGATAATTTCCTGTTTAATTTACTGCGCATGTTTAATTTTATTTTTTTTATATTAATTTAATATTTATAACAATTAATTACAAAGTTCAATATAATTTATATTTTATTTTTACTAAAACATACACAATATTTTAGGCATTTTGCAAAAAACATTATCAAATATATTATCATTGGCATAGAATTTCAAACATAATAGTTTGTAACATTGTTGTTAAAAAATTTAAAATCCTACGATTTGAATCCCGATTCAGATCGGATCTTTCCCTTTACGATTCGATTTACATTCCAATTCAAACTTAATCAAAACGCAATTGAATAAAAAAATTCACTCATACTAAGATATTTAATATACTTATGTGGATTCACAATTTTAACTATAATGTTTTGAAATCAATAAAATGGAATAAGTGAGAAAATTGAGTTTTAAGTGTATTTGTATAGTAAAAATATAAAAATCAATTTCAAAGTGTGTAATTTTTTTTAAAATATGAGTCTTTTGAATCTTTGATTTAGGATTCAAAATCTTATTTCGATTTAAAGTTTGAACTTTACGGTTTGCGATTTAAATCCTATTTTGAAAACCTTGGCTTTTAAAAGTCAAAATCCAAGATTATAATGTATATCGCTAATAAATTAGAAATATAAATCCGATTCAATAATTTTTTTTTCAAATCAATATCCACGTCCAAATTCATAACTTTTAACATCTTCATCATCTGTCTCATTTAGATTATTTCTTCTTCGTGAAGAAGTAAAGAAGCTGAACTGGATGTTGAAAAATCCCTCGATGTTGATCTTCCTCTACTTGGATATTTAGATTCCTCAAATCATCATTATCATCATCAAATACAAGCCCAACTTCGGCATTAGATGCATCATTCATGTTTTTCGTTAACCATTCATTACAATCATCAATATCTTTTAAGGATATCAGATCAATGGTGCCACAGATGTTGTACTTTCCTTTTAGTGTTCGATTGTATTTTACGAATACCAAATCATTTAGTTTAGCTTGAGCTAGTCTATTCCTCCTTTATGGTGTTTGGATTGTAAAAAATGAAAAATAAATAAAAAAGAAGTAAACAACAAAAAAAATAAGGAAAAAAGTACATTTTTTGCGCCACGCGTCATCTGCGTCTTAAGCAATTCACTGCGTCTTTCCATGTCCGTCGCGCCATACAGAAGAAAGACCACGTGGTTGACTTTGATAATAAGTGCACAGTGACGCACGAAAATGTATTTGTAGTTTGTATGGGAAAATGTACAAAAATTTAAGAAGCGTATATCCCAAAAATTTGGAAATTTGATATTGAAGACACAGTAATGTTTGGGCTTATAAATCTACCTTTGTCCAGAGTTTTGACTGAAGTTGATTATAACCAGTACTAAGCTTACATATGATACTTGATTCCATAAAGAACAAGTCCAATTTGATTTTGTGTTTTTTCAATGCTTTAGTCATTCAATTTGTGGTTTTAGAAAACATGGTTTGCAAACTGAGAGCATGTTTACGCGCACCCTTTTCTTTTGGTTGCGAACTTAGTTCAATTTAAATGTAGAAAGTTGTTTGGCATATTGGAACTAGAGAAATGCTAATCAACCTTTATCTTAAGGAAAGATGGGTTACCCTCCACCTGGTGGAGAGTGTGGGCAATCATTATTCTAGCATGGACAATGATTGATGGGTCTAACATCCAAGAAAGTGTGAAGCTAGCATTCCTTTTGAAACTATGAACTTGAGCATCATTTCAAGTACAAGTTTTGCAATGTGTAGCTATACTGAATTACTGATTACTGATAGAAGTGAACGTTAATAATAAATTTTAATTATGTTGGAGTTAACATTCTTCAGTCGTATAATATCAAATCACGATTGAATTAGGTAGTATGTGCTATCTGCAAATCATTCAAGTGTGCTATCTGCAAATCATTCAAGATTCATCACCGTTCTCTAAAAATGTCACACATTAGAAAAATGAGTCAAAATCACATTATTTTAAGAAGCAGCAAAATTTTGCTATAACTAACATGAGTGGATATGTGAGTTTCGATTTTCCAGTTTGGTTTTTAAATGTTATATTAATCACTTTTTATCTATTCTTACACACTTCATGTATGTTACATGTATACATTTCCATAACATGTAGATTCTGACAGTAACTGGCCTATTCTAAACCTTATTTTTCTTTTTTCTTTTATTAAATTTAATGCATGTAAGCTTTCGACCGATATCTTCATGTCTTTCATGTACTAACATCTTTCATATTGCTTCAACCTGATATGTACAGATGTAGACCAGCCAATAGGCCCAGAGAATATTGTAGACTATTTGGATCACATTTGAAAACTTGTAAATCATGGCATGACAACAAATTACATGAGCCCACCCTCAGCTTTTTCAGAACAAGTGGATACTGCTATTGCTATAATGTCCAATATTCAGAACTCCAAGGTCAATAATAAAACCAAACTTCCCTTTGTGTTTGTGCATTCAATAAAGGTTCCTTTACAGCATCCTTGTGACAATTTCTCACTTCCTCCTCCAATAGCTGATCCCAAGCATACTGGTCCACGTCGTAAGTTCTAGCTATATATAGATAATATATAGCATTTACAGAATATAAGTCAAGTATAATGATTCTGGGAAAACCAAAAACCTACAGCGTGTTATGCTACAATTCTTCATTGTTATGGGCTAAACTTATATGCATTAATGTTTCAGTTTTCACTGTGATACCCTCCTGTTTTGCCACTTTGATAAAATTTCCCTATTTTCAGAGTTTTGTGATTGAATTTGGAAACGTTTAGGCAGTTAAGCACGCGAAACCTGTGTGTGTACAGTAAAATCAATGCCCAAGTGAATGGAGATATTTGCTGTTTTTTGCTATCTATCTCAGTTCGTTTTAGCTATGTACAAAATCTTACAGTTTTTCCTTTTATGTTGGTAGCATGTGAAGTCTGTTATGTTCCTGAGAATACAGCCATCGGATATATGCCGGCTTTTCAATCAATGTCTCCTATTTTGAAGAATTTGGATTACGTTTCTGAAGAGAAATTATTGGCAAATGAGTCAAACGGAGGCTCTAGTTTTGGAGGACATCCATCTTTGGTACAACGCGAACTGTCTTATGATATAAAAGAATCAATGACTCTGCATTGTGGGTGGGTCCACAAAAATTTCTATTAGGTCTGTCAACGGATACTTTCGGATGCGAATAGTACTATATCACCATCTCCATCAGAAATTATTTTCGAATATTAGATATCTGCATCCGTGGATACAAATGGATATTAGATAATTATTTACCCGCTAACGACTGATAAATCAAAAACTATAAATATAAAATTTTGGTTTGACACAATTTTTTTCTTCAATTTCAATGATTATGAAAGTGTGAAAAATGAACAAATATGATGATAATAAATAGTTTTGAGTAGTTGTGCATTAAGTGCATATAATATGAACGACTGACTTAATAAAACAATAAATACGTATCTTTTATTGTACTAAAATACACATGATATAAACTATAATCTTGACAAAACTTTATGGATAATTTTCGAATGCGGATGCCTTCGTATCCACATGTATATCCATTTTTCTGGAACATCGAATATTTATCCGCTTTTTGGATATGGATGCAGAAAGATTTTAGATTTTTCTGATACCCGTTGTACCCGCATCCATATCTATTTTTTTGGATATCAAATATTTATCCATTTTTTGATATGGATGTGGACAGATTTTGGGTTTTCGAGTATTCATTGACAGACGTAATTTCTATGGTCTTTTTTTTGTTGCTAGAACTTATATAGTATTGTACATCAGTTGTCACAGCTATGTCTAAATATGGTCCCCAGTCCCCACTAGCTTGTGGAGTTGGTGAATTACTAACTTCCCGTTTTCTCTTATGAGTAGTCGAGGATTTAAATCCTCCCAGCTACATAGTATACGGTTTACCTAGGTACATGTGTTCTTCAAATAATCAGTCAAATATTGTCACGTATATGGGTCCTCAAATGAAAGTTTTAATTAAAAATAGCTAATACCATTTTATTAGTTCAATAAAGTGCAACTTTTATTATAACAGATTTGTTAATGGAAAGAAACCTGGTATAGGGATTGGATTTGATATGAACGAGGCTGATCTATTTGAGATGGAGCAGTGTCAGGGTGTGGTTGTAGCAACAGCCATATTTGGTACTTGCTAAGTTATATTAATTGGTATTTTGATGCTCTACTGAAAGTTTTGCATGCCTAATTCTTGTTCCGTAATCTCATTTGAAGTGGTCTTATATTACAGGGAATTATGACATTACGCATCAACCAAAAAACATCAGTGATATTTCACGGGATACTGTTTGCTTTTATATGTTTGTGGATCAAGAAATTGAAGCTTCTATAAAGAATCCCAGTAGCATTGATAGTGCAATGAAATATGGGTTATGGAGAGTGGTAGTTATTCGCAATCTTCCTTATGCAGATGCAAGGCGGAATGGGAAGGTGTTTTCTTAAAACCCTAGCGTGTATAAAATATTATTGCATAAAAAACATAGCATACATCAGTTCATATTCAATACAGTAGGCCATGGTTTGATCACTTTATTTGAAACATGATCACTTTTTCACCGTGAGGTTATTTTGAAACCAACCAGCAACCGTTATTGTATTTTTCTCCTGCCCTTTAGTGCTATGTAGAACTGTGAATAATATAATATTACAAATGAAATGAAGTCGTTCAATAGAATTTGGTAGGTGCCGTTTGACCTAGTTATGTGCTGGTTGTCTTAATAGCAAATACAAAGTATGAATCTTCAACAAAATTGTACTTATAATGTGCGCCTAATATTGCTCTTTTTAGTAGTAAGAACCTAGTTTTGTTACCACACAACAAATCTTGATTATCAGCGTCTCTATTGCAGTTGAACGACCCAGGCAACATTCTTATGTTTGTCATTTATCACTTTAAACACTGACAGTCGAGTTATATTATTTATTATGGGTATATTCTTAACCAAGTTATTTATGCTAATTTTTTTGAACCTTGTTAAATAAATTATTGTTAGAGATGTTTCCTTAATAAAATGGTCCAATTGCCAGGTCCTAAAATTATTACTTCAAGAATTTTCCCTAATGCTCGGTACTCTTTTTAAATTGATGGGAAGTTGGAGCTTGTGGTGGATCCCTACCAAGTTATAGAGAGGTATTTATTGTTACATTTCTCTAGAATAATTGCAATGTATGTTTTAATCATATGGTTCTTGCAGTTCCAGTTGCATTACTAGTTTCAGCAAATTTTTACTAGCGGTAGAAGATTTGCTTTGTTATTTTATAAGTTTGCAGACTATATCTGTACTATACTATTAGTACTGAGTTTGGTTTCCACGGCTCAGAAGGCTCTGCAATTTTATTTATTACTCCTTTTCCTTCAGAACAACAAATTTTAATCGTTCACCCTTCCTCTCTTCTCATCAAAACCCTAACTATTCAATTCCCTCCAATTTGAACTTTCCTCCTACTAGCATCGCCAACCCTTTCGAATCCGAAGCTCTGACCTACCTTCACTGCACCATCCCACCACTGCCCTTTCTACCATATCGGCGTTGTCAAAGATTTCCGCCCTCCTTCTTTATGCTAAAATTGTCACACAGTGTTCGTTTAGGTTAATTTTCTTTCTTCCAGTCGTATATTAACTTTGATTTTCATTTTTCTTGCACCTCTGTCGTGCTTATGTGTTATTTGTAGGATTGTTCGATGCTAAATTTGAAGGCAAATGAAACATACAAACAGATTGTGGTTTTTTTAGAATGTTGCAATTATTGTTATATATCATGTAAGATCCAGTAATAATTTTTTTTTCCCATGTCTCTATTGGATACATTCACGTAGTAATTAATACTACCCATCATTGTAAAAGATTTAGGAAAATATAAGCCATTATCTTCTATACGGAAAAAGTTATAAATATTTTGTGTGTAATTCAATTGTGTGTGAAAATACCGGAATGCAAGATGTATTGTGGTCTAATAACTTGAGATTGTGATATAGCATGTTTGATGTGGGCTTACTTAATGTGCTAAATGTTGTTTAGCATGTCTGTTAGTGTTTCATATATTCGTTTCTAGGATAATAAGTAACGTGGGTTCTCTTAGTTTCAAGCTGGGAAGAGTAACTCTGTCAGTCAAAAATATAATATTAAGATATGCATAACATTGTTAGTGGACATAAATGTATTAGAGGTTTTTGTAGCAGTGACTGTCAGCCAAAAATATAAAATATATTGTCTATAAGTATTCAAGTCTTTTGTAGATGAATAAGACAGTACTGTAGCATGAGAAGAAGTATGTAAGTAATTTTCTATTAATAAGATGAATTAATGTTAAGATATGTAATTTAAAATGTATACAGTTCATGTAATGTTCTTATGCATTTAACTAAACAAATTTAATGAACTGCTCCAATTCTATTATATTATATAAATAAAACTGAATATGAGACCCTTCTACTCCTTTACTCTTATAATTTCGAGAATAAAATCCAATTTTCTCATTGTTTTCAAACATATTTTGCAATTTTCCTCCTTTATTTTATTTACATTTCAGTTTGCTCCTAACGCATAATTAATTCCTTCGTTTAGCTACCTCGAAACAACACTATCCCAAGCCTATTCGTCTCCCTGGATGAAGTCGCACCCAAACGTTGAACCCTAATTAGAAATAATGGATGTGATTGGTCTTCAATACAATAAAGGTAGCATTTTGATACGTAAGCCGCTAACCCCGTTCGACATCAATTTACCATCATCTAATTTCCTCTCGCTCTCCTCAATCTGGTAAATTGTATGTTAGTCGTTTTTTATGCTTATCAATTGTCACCCAATATATGATCACCTAGATTTTACAGATGTGGCTACTGTTGCTTAGAAAGGCATTAATAACCACTCCTTGATAGCTAATCAACCTGATTATGGTTAGATACGTTATATGAAGTAATATATATGGTTATTTGTTATCGTATGGCCGTCTAGAGATCCCATGTCAGTGCTCCAATCCATCTTGCAGTTTAGTATATGCATTTTGGATGTTCAATCACTGCATGCAGATAGCAGCCTATATCATTTTTGGTTCATTTTAGGTTTACGTTTGCTTTTTGGAATCTGAATTGATTTATGTGCAACTTCATCTACAACTTCAGAGTTAGCATGCTTAAAATTCAGCGATTTTTTAGTTTCAATGTTAGCATACTTAAACTTTAGGTTAAAGCTTGATGGATTATTTAGTGAGGGATACAATCATCCAATGCAATTTTGAAGGTTAGCATTCTTCCTGCTTTCTCTATAATTGGATTTTCTAAATTAAACTACCTTAAGAGGTACAATGTCTGCCTCTACTATTTTGTAGTTAAAGCTCTGCCAATATATAACTTTCAATTCAATGTCCTAAATTTATATGGTAATATAATTCGATAGTTCTAAGCAATAATTGGTCCATACATTCATTACTTTGTGAACTTAAATGTTTGAACAATAAACTTCATTACTTTAGTAAGACTGGAAATTCTTTGACATTAGCATCGGGCACCAAATGGAATCCAAGTCTTAGTGAATTTGTTTGGACGTCACCTTTAGTCGGGACATTAGATTGTGTAATAGTAATTTGTCATAGCTAAATTAATCTTTATTATGACTAACATGATGTCAGTATCAAAGATTGGTTTACCTCATTTTATTCCCTCTATTTCGAAAAATATTATTTTAACAATAATATATATTGATATCGAGCTTTATTTCATCTGTTGTGGAGTCTAACCAAATTAGGTTCAATGATTTTAAGCATTATGAAGTGACTGAACTATAAAAGTTTGCATTGGCAATTTTATCATTTTAACATTTGGTGAAAAATATCAATTTTATATTTTAATTTCAATTTTAATACTCTGTCTATCAGAAGATTTGAGGTAAGTAGGTGTTGTGAGAAGTTATACTGTTCTAGCTTAAGGCATAGCATATTTTTGCACTTCTTGAGTCAATAGCTAACCTTAGCTTTGTTGAAGTTCCATTTTCTAAGACGTTTGGCCCGATGGGGTTTTTTGTTGGAAGCAGTGAAGTTATGCATGACCTGTCGATTCATGGTAAGAACTATTTTTTGAGATTTTTACATTCGTTTTTGATTATTATTCTTTTTAAGATTTTGTTGTGGAAAATGGTTGATTGCAATTAATTTTAATTTGTAATTAATTGAAAAATATTAAGAAATTGCTCTCAATATTGATTCTTTGTATCAGCTAAATATACTTATACACAAGTATATAAATAACCTGTGGGTTTATAGGTCCTTTAAAAAAAATTAACACGCTCATAACAATTTTCACTCCTTTTCCAACTTGTGATAAAAAATAATCAGTTTTTTTTTGTTCTTTTTCCCTTTTACTTATCAAATTAGTTTTATTTATATAAATTCTGTTTGTCTTCAACTTACACATGCGATTCAAGGGTTACAACCCACAACATTAGTTTTGTAATTTTCTTTCTTTTCCTGCTATGTATGAATCTTTTAGGGTTTGTCTATGGTAATAAGTTCTAAATAAGCCTACTTATATACACTTTATAATTCCATATTGTTTTGCATTTTCAGCTCTTTTGTGCTTTTATTTTCTTCTCGATACAAATCTATTACATGTATTCATATCCTAAAAAAATGATTTTTAGTGTAATATTTTCATTTATGCATACGACACAGCCTAAAAAATACCCTTTACCACACAATAAGCATATGCCAAACTATTTTTGTAAATGTTAGTTATATATTTTGAACTTAATTTAGCAGTATTATATAAAACATGCAAATATAAATCAGTTTCCCTTTTCTTAAAGCAGAAATGTGATACATATACCATTTGAGCTTTTGGATGGAGCTAAAAAAAGTCACTCTTCCTCCAACTATAAATATAATTCTTTTTTTTCACATTTATAAATGTCGTATTTCTTTGGTTAACCGTGGACAACCAGGAATACGAGACATTACATTAGTTTTGTAACATGCATTTTTGTGCTGCTCTATAGGGATCATTCGGGTTTGTTTCCAATACTAAATTAAAAAAAAACCATATATTTGTACTGATATAACCTTTATGTTTAATTTTCGAAGTTTCTTACATTTCAACTATTTTGTAAGTTCATCTTCTCCTTGCCATGAATCTATTCTGGTATTCATATTCCATAATATTGTTGCGTAATGTTTTCATTTATGAATGCTATACAGCCTAAAAAGATTTCCAATGCAATGCAGTAAACAAAGACAAGTTTTTGCATATTTTAGGTTTATGTCATTTGAACCAGATTAGTAATCTAATATAAAAAGCGTATTATTATATCTCAGAAGCTAATATATTAAATCAATATTTCCTCATTTATAATCAGGAATGGAAAACATCAACCATTTATGTTTGGCATGAGCTTTTGTTGGTTAGTTCTGGCTGTTTCTCCTAACATACATCTCTTCTGGTATGATTATATAGCATTTTTTACCAAAAAAATTCATGCACTTTGATGTAGTGTAGGAAATTATAGTGACCACGTCGATATACAAGTGCACAAATATTAAAATATCGCTTGATGATTTTGTGTTATCAGGTTGGTGCACAAAATACCAATGGTTATGAGTTTGCTTTTAATTGAAAATCTCATTTTATTTTATATCATATAGTTCCACCTTGCATCCTATAAAATTAACATCAACCTATTTCAACTATCAATGGGAAGAATAATCAATAACAAACTCGAGATAGTTCAAAGGAATGGATAATTACTATATGTATAATTAACACATATGCTTACACACATACAAAGAACCTAAATCACACGTAGAATATATTTGCACAGTTGGAAGACATGGAACTAAATTATTAGTAGAGTTCCCAATATTCACTATATTTATATATATTGTGCTAACCTGTACTTTCTACATTTTTTTTCAGCTCTATGTCGCTTCAGTTCTTGCTATATTCTATTGTGTTTTTCACTGATTTAGCTTGCCTTATTTATATTTCAGTTAATGTTACCAAGCCTAATATTTGTCTGTGTACAAAATATTTAACGTGAATTTACATTCTGTGATTTTAGCAATAAATAAAACTTTGATCATAGCTTTAACTTTACAAAAATATTAATAAATATTTCAAAACTACTACGGTTATGTTGTTTTCTCCTGATTCAGATAAAGTTAATTAGAAATATGTAACATGACGGATAAAAGAAAGGGAAAATTTTACATACATTGGCATTAGGTCCCTCCAAATATTCTTTTGCAAATTACATCCCATTTTTTTTAAGAAAAAAATGAAACTCAGGAGAGTGTTTGGGTAATTTTACTAATATTTACATGCGCTCTTAGGGTATATGCTTATAACTCATGATCGCCGCAATACACGTCGTAGCAGCCGCTTTTAAATTTGAAAACGGAAGAAGTAAAAAAGAAAGAAAGAAAGAAAAAAAGAATGTAGAATTTTTTTTCTAAAACGGAGAAATGTAAAACAAATAAGTTTTAAAAAAAAGTGATGTGTCCCTAATTTCCACTAAAAAAACGAGACTATTATTTTCATTTGTTTTACAAAATCAAATTTTGTAACACGGGTAATAAAGAGTGGTGCATGGATGATTTATTTATTAATAAATCAAAATTTGTTTGCCAATCATCCAATAAAAAGATTTATCAAACTAGTTGAAAAAAAATGGCGGTTTCTCTTTTCGACACATTCTAAAATTTTGAATTATCTATATTTAAAAAATAAAAATAAAAGTAATAAAATATTATTATAATTTCTTAGAACTGATTTTATTGATTTATTTTACTGAATACTCCAAGTGGTTTATTTGAATTTTCAAGGTATTAATTCTGTCAATTAATAACTATAATCAGGCCAGCTTCTTTTATACCTTTTAACATTTCCAATAATTCACATACATATTATTTGTCTCTAACAGTCATTAATAATTAAGAAACTATGTGCACAACTGTTTTTATTTATTTGGGTTTTTATTGTCAGTTCATGCCCTTCAACTGATGCAATAGACTAAGAATCAACTTATATTTGGACTATGAAACATACGTACATACATACAGTTGTGTTTATGGAGTTCAAACCTGATAGATTTCTGAATCAAGGGGAAGATGAACGAGTGTATGGCACTTTTCTATTGAATTATTGAAACTTTCCATGGGAAATGAGGAAGAAATTGAATTTATGTATTGGATGTTCAATATATAATTGTAATAAAGAGCTGGATGATATTCCTGTTGATGTTGATTAAGATGATACTATTTTGGCCGAAGTTCAATGATCAGCATATGTTGGTAAAAGGTAGTTTCCTGGTTGTAGATGTACTTAGAAGAAGACAGTGGTTTACATCTCCTGTTTCCCCTGTAAAAGAATAGGAAAGCAGCCTCCCACATTTTATTTACTGCCATTTCTAAGAAAAAGCAAATACAACATAACTTATAGAAAATTTTCATAGTAACTGAAAAAGCAACTGCCACCGATCTAGGAGAATTCATCAGCCTTTAGTTTGTGATATATAATCATATATGGTTTTGGAAGTGAGAAAGAAGCCACATGATGCAATTGGAATATACTAATGCGCATAGGATTTTAAATGTTTAAAGAACTCTATTCTACAAAATGAAAGTTGAAATAAGTTCGTTAATTCACTCACTCTTTGCTGCTTTTTATTTTTTGTAAATATATTCTTTGCTAAATTAAACTTATTGATTCCCTGGTCATTTTATACCTCACTTGCTTCATTTTTACCTTATTAATGATCACCAACTAGGTATAAAAGTTTATTACTTATTAGTACAGTTTTATTCTAAATGTTATTGATTTATCATATATCCTTTTGACCTTCTACAAAGATTACATAATTGTTTTTATCTAGATATACAACTGCGCCAATGCTTCTTATTAAGGAGCTTATTAACTCTAAATATTGATGATGATTTATTGCTTTATAGCACAATATTCTTGAATTCCAAATAGTTATTAATAAAATAAATTGTATAATGGGCAAAAGAATATAGGATTCAAATTCAGAGTCATCTTTTTATGCTAACTTGGTGTATTAGCAAAGAAAGATATAAGTAGTTATTTCTAACTTGACGCCCGAGCAGTTAATGGAGATAGACTATCTATTAAATAATAGTAAAGCAGAAGAATTTGAAGCTCTCTTATTAATTTTAGGAATTATCTCCATTCTCCTTGATTCTCTCTTAACTAGATATTTTATTTTTAAAATCCTAAAATTTGGCACTTTACAATTATTCTATTAAAATTTTCACACTATCTACATTCAAATACCTACTTTAAAGAATCTACAGTTATTTACAAATCTTTCGCGGTTCTCTTTTAAAATTTTACATTATAGTCCACATATTTAAATTAATTACATAATCCAAAATTTAAACTAATTGATCGACTTAGTCGATTAACACTTATTAATAAATCCTAAAAGATGAAAATTTCAATATGTATTCTACAGGCGCATCAATAAATTGATATAAAAAATTCATTTAGATGCAAATATATAAGTCACATAACATAAATTATATACGTTAATGACGATAACAAATTTATTTTATAATTTATCTACTAAATGAATTTATCATGCATTGCACTATAAAATTCTATTAACTTCGAATACCTAAAATTTTAAAAAAAATTTCAATTACTTAGAAATTCTTCTCAACTATTTTCTAATATTTAACATTCAAGTCCGTATATTTAACTAACGGCGTAATCATAAATTTAAACTATTTAAATATAAGTATGATTAATTAATATTTATTAATCCATCTAATAAATCTTAAAAATACGAGGATTTCAATGTATTCAATATTCACGTATATGAAAAAAATGATAAAATTATTTTTTCTTCATTCGGATATATAAAGATATTTAAATCATATAACATAAAAACGTATACATAAATAATAATAACTCTTTTAATGTCTAATTCATTTATCTCAAAAAAATATTGTACATTACATAACACAATTTCATTTTTAACAAACTTCAAAATATAAATTTATACTCTACAACACTACGATGTGAACGCACAATTACATCGATAAAAATTTGATTATATAAACATTACCACTTTCAACGTGTTATCAAACCATACCCAATTCATAACTCAGCTAAATGCTACATAATATTATTTTGCAATTATCAAAATTGTAAGTATGGCCCTTCTACAAGAACTGAAATCTGTGGTTAACTATAATGATAAAATTGTTTAAAAATGAAAACTTAATAATGAATAAAAGTTCATATGCCTGATTCAAAAAAAAGTCACATGTAGATAAGCTAACTATAAGATTTCTGCTCTTCTCAGTTACAATTTGTACAAAGCTCTTCTCAATTTTCTTCAACTTTTCTATGTTTATCTTCTTATTTTTAATAAGTAATATTGATCATTAATTCAGATTATTCTAATAAATTCAATTATTTAACGTTCATCAATCCATTTATATTTTTTTTTAAAAAGATGACAAGTCAATATATATACAACAATCATATTAACAAAATTGTGAAGTTGCTTATTCACTTAAACATATATAAAATGTACCGCATAACATAAATTATTTACATATACATAGTATTAACAATTTTAATTTATAATTTTTTTGAGCTATACATTAATTTTTATAGAGATATGTAGTTAGCAAGTATTGAACCATCAACCGTATATTTGAGTGTCGCATGTCATTTTAGTTTATGATTAATATATCACAACAAATTTATCATTTATTGCATAATAAAATATATTTTTAGCAGTAATTAAAATGTAGATAGTATTTTTTAACAATGTTACCGTGTGCAACGCACGGGTTACACACTAGTTAATTCATTGATGACTCTAACTGATGGGGAATAAGAGAAACTATAATGTTCAGCTTATCAACGATCGCTTTGAAGACTTTTCTTTTAACGTAAATATACTAATAAGTATTTTATTTTTTAGTGAAAATATTGTTTTATTTTGTTGCTACTAAACCTTAGCAATTATTTTAAGGAAATTTTGTAAATTTACGACGCTTTTCAAAACTAATAACAAATTTACATCACTTTTGAAACTAAATACAAATATAGATCTGTTTTCATCTTATGGCCATTTTGAAAAAGCATCATATAGATTTTATTTTGTAAGTTTCCTTCATGGCCCATTTTAAATAGATTCTGATATATAATTATTTTTTAATTTCTTCCATATTTAACTTATAATAGCTGGTTATTTAAAAACTGGAGGTATATGAGTTATTTTATAATTCACCAATTTTTGTGATTAAATTATACTTATTATTTCTTGCTCTTTATATATTAAGAATAAAACAAGTTATACAGTATTTTTTTAAAGTGGCCCATGTATAATATATCCTGTTATGTATAAAAGAGAATATGTGATTATGTGTATTCTTTTTCTACAATTCTTCTCATCATGTATTCTTGCTTCTCCATACCTTTCGAGACCTCTTTATATTTGTACCCTTTTAGTTCCATTTTTTCATTCTGGCGCATTATTACTATCATTAAAGAATGCGGCATATAGAAAGTCATGCTTTTGTTTTTGGATCCCTTCCAAATCATGTACAATTATTTTCAAACTTTTACCATTCCATTCTTCAACATCTTTAAGCGCATCAAAAAGGAATTTCAAGATTTCTATTCATAATCTTTTTCTTAAAAATATTATTAGGAATTTTTTCATTCCATTATTATTAAATGACTATTCTGAATTTTTGATTTTACTGAATTGAGTTTCAATCTTACATCAACAAACCCCTAATTTTATGGATATTTGTATTTAAATTATTTTTTACTTAACGTCTTTCCATAATTAAATTATAATTGTTAGTTATTTAAAAACAGTAAATCTTAAAGGCCCTAATTATTGGTACGAAAAGATGTCTGGAAATGATCAAACGGCTGCTACTAAATCAAATACCACAAATCAATTAACTCCCTTAATTTCTACTCCATCCCGCACCCTTACATTGGAGAACATCTAGCATCACCCATTTAAAAAAAATGAGGTATGTATGTTATTTTTTGATTTACAATCTTTCGCGATTGAAATTATACTTATTGTTTCTTACTCATTAAATATTAGGAATAGAACAAGTTATTTATTTAGTTAACATTAGAACATTTTATTTTCAAATGAGAGTTGTTAAAGGGATTATTATTTTGGCTAAGAGAATAAAAAAATATTAGCATTTTTATTAATAAAAAATTGTTAAGGCGAGAATCAAATTAGAGATTCCAATAGAAAATTAAATGAAAATGACCAAATTAACCTCTAATTTTAAATAATTCTTTTTCTCTAATCAAATATTCTACTACAATTTATGTGCCTTTTCTTCCTCCTTACTTCATCCTAAACTATAACTTTTAATAATTAAACTGTAAAAGCATAGCAAAAGTTTGTATCAATTTTTTTTAACAATTTCTATTTATCTAGCTCTAATAGTTTCCCAAACTGTTATTAATTTAAAAAAGGGCTAAATTTACAAAATTTCCTAATATTAATGAATAATTAAACTAGAAAATACATCTAATTTAATTCGAGTACTTTTGATATAGTGGAAAACATATCATCTTCGTTTTTTTTTATTTTACATTTTTTTTTAAAAATTATTTCCTCGTATACTTCTGTGTGAAATCATTACTTAAATTATTTACTTCACATTCAAAAGGTTACTGTAATTACTAATGTGATAAATATAAAAAATGAAAATCTTTTAAATTGTTCAAATAGATACAAAATAGTATCAAGTACACTAAAGATGAAATTATGCTACTTGAAAGCATGATGGTTGCCAAAAAGGAAGAAATATTAAAAGTTTTTCAATGATGATTTCAAGAAATAACAACCAGCATTGGAATTTGGAGGTTATAAAGTGCGAAGATCGAATCTTGGAGATTTCAACAAGTTCCACTGCTCATAAATCAAAATGTTTGGGTAAAACCTATAACACCATTGTATTTTAAAAGAAATTTTCTTATCATGTTCTTCCGGATCTGTAATGTAGTTTGATTTGTTAATTTGGTTAATGCGTAAGGTTTATCGCAAGAATTGGACTATTGTTATTAATTAATATGTCTCTGCCCAAAAATAAGTACAAATATATGCGATTCATGAAACATGCACTATATGTGTTTTTTCATTACAACTAACATAGTTCGGTTTTTTGCATTTATAGAAAATGTTTGAAAAACCATGTAACAAATGGTGGTTTTCTAAGTTATACTCTCTTTATGTTTTCTTTAAAATTAATTATATTTTATATATTCCCATGTAATGGTCCAATATCTCATTCAATGTTATATATGAAAATAACTCATATCTACATTGGATGATGATGGAAGAGAGGTTTCGTTTTCAAATAACTAAGAATTCAAATGCTAATTCATAGACTAACTTACAGGGAGACTCCGTGTGCGTAGCACGGGTTCGCACTAGTCATAAGTGAGACTTATTTCCCTTGTTGGGGTTTATTATTCTTTTGAGCTGAACAGTCTTCCTGTTTGCCATTTGCTAGAATCATGTTATGTCGATTCCACATAGACTAAGGTTCCAAGAAAGGTCAAACGAAGGACCCTAATAAGATGATTTGCTGAAAATCCATTTCCATTTAATGCTTAAATGAATCCTAAATTAACTGTTGTGTTTGTGATCAACTGCTATCTGTTAACATTTGAATTATTTCATGGATCCTACTTCTAATATTATTAAAAGCACCTTGTATTATCGTGTATACTGAATGCATGAAAGTTATGAATATTGAATACCTATGCGGTTACTGCAACCTTTTTAAAGGGTGGTAATTTATACAAGGGTAATATAAAAATACGATGAATCTAATGTATGTAACATAAGCTATGACTTGATTTATGTTTTGTGACAACACCGCGATATATCATCTTAGATGTTAATAGCTATCCCTGTGAACTTCAGGTTCTTATGGCGAAATAACGCCACTTTAGCAATTTCTAGGCATTATAGTCGCTTTGATGTATTTGAGGAAGTAGAAGCTAACAAAGCTGCTTGGAAGTATGACAATCCCGCCATAGATTATTTAATTGATTTTTACAGAAAGTAAGGTTTGACCCATTTTTCTCCAGCCAAATACCCTATCACAAACGGTGAGTAACATACCATGTTATCAATCAGCTAGCTATATACATGAGCTGACATATATAGTTTCATTTCTGAAATTTCCAGATGTACCTGAAGGTTGTGTGATTATCAGAGAGCATATTCCTATTACTAATCTCTTCACTTGTCTCCGGTTTAACGAAGGTGATAGATTTACATCCAGAGATCAACTTAGCTTCAGCACTGTCAGGGACAAAATAACGTCAAGAGTAAATTGGACAATTAGCATGTTTATGGACTGTGAAAGGCGTAACTTTGTTGTTCAGGTATTTATCTTTGCCTTTTTCTACATTGCATTTCAACTTTTATTTGCATTACAATCCTTTTTTTCTGGGTATATGATCCTCTATGTTTTGTACCTAAAATAGTTACCATATCGACAGATTCTAGCGATGGTTTTGGTCAATGTCATAACTAGTGAGGGAACAAAATCATTATTAATTTTGGTTGCTAGGTTTACCGTGGTTCTTCTGCTTATAGCTAGCATAAATTACGGAATAAATAATATTATAGTTCTGGATATAACTAGTTATTTTGGCATTGGAGCAGGCATACCACAGAGACAGACTGGAACAAAAACTTGCTCCCAGAACTTACATATACAACGAACTCCCAGTAAAGAACCTCCAAAGAAGCGAAGATCCAATGTGCTACTGAGCACTTCTAAAGAAATGTTAGCACAATCAAGAAAGAAAGAATTTGGTGTGATTTCTGATGTATCAGCCACAAAAGCAACTCAGTCCAAAAAACAATCATACAGGCGTGAAAAAGGTAAGAAAACAGGTTCCAGAAGGCATCGTATAAAAGGTGTTGCTCCAATTGGAATGGATGTCAGCTTATTATAGTTTTGTAATATTTGTTTTTTTTTCTTCTTCTTTTTTGGTATTTTCTACCCCATTTGTTTATGGAAATAAAAATAATTTCAATTATACCGGAGAGGGTTGATTGTGATTCGTGTTATTGTTGGGGGTTCTTTTAGTGAGAAAGCAATAGGGTACTATTCTTTTGTTGTTCAGGCTGGATATATTTAATACTGTCTATAAACAAATTTATTGTCGTAGTATCAAAGCACTTCACATCCCTAAGAAGACTGATGTCATTTATTTCAAACTGAGCAAATAAATCAAAGAAATTATTTATTTCTAAGTGTATTGCAATTGGGAATTTAGTGTGCTTCTAGAAATTCAATCCTTTCTAATGTAGTAATTATTTAGGATAACTGATAACTTTAAATTGTGAAAATATGAAAATTTTATTTAAGGACATAATTTTGTGTTGTTTTTCAGGTTGTTGATCTAAAGTGTCGTCTACCATGTGATTATGCACGCACACGGTAATATTGTAAAATATAGTATTTATAATGTTAATGTTAAAATTAGAACTTTGATATGTTATGTACGATAATTTTAGTAAAATAAAAAAACTATAAATCACAATGGCTGTTATTTTTTATGTATGATTTAAGTTATTTAGCTTTTATATCTTCATGTTTGAGTAAATTGTTTTTACCATTCTTACTAGTATGGCCATCATATAGATGTTGAAACTCACATATTTATTAGATGAGTTAATAAATATTGTTTAATTAACTTTTTTAAAATATGTTAAATTTAAAATTACGTGATTAGTTTAAATATATGGACTTAAAGGTAAAATGGGAGGAAAGAATTGAAAAGGGTATTATAAAAAATTGTAAAAATGTTAGTCCAGAGTTATTTGAAGTTATAAACATAATTTTGTGATGCAATATATGATAAAATTTTAAGATAATTGATTATAATTGTTTTACAAATTAACTTTGTCATTATTATTTATGTACATAAGTTAATATATGTGGTATATTTATCTTTATGGTTTAACGAAAAAAATAATTTTACTATTTTTGTCGATATGAATACACGCACATAATTTGTTAAAATAATAGACTAACTATTCACCCAGATTATTTAAATTTAAGATGTAAGTAGTTTAAGTACATAATCTAAACATATGATATTAGGAAAGAATTGAGGGAGGCTGTAAGTAGCCATACAAATGTTACAATGTTGATATTTTAAGCTAAAAATAGAATATTACAATGCGATGTATGATAAATTTATTAAGATGAATTAATAACAAATTAAATTTGTTAATGTTGTTTTTGTATATTATTTATATTATTGATTTATATATCTCTATGTTTGAATGAAAAAAAGTAAATTTATCACTTTTGTTGATATAAATATGGCATACATATTGAAACCGTTATATTTTACCATTTATTAGATGAATTAACGAATATTTGTTAATTGACTATATTCAGATAGTTTAGATTATATATTACCTAATTAATTAAAATATATTGACTTACGTGTACAATATGAAGTGATATTGAGGAGGATTTTGCAGATAACTATAGAAATTTCAAAATGTAGGTACTTGACGTTAGAAAAGACTTTTACAATATATTGCATTGCTAAATTTATTGATATAAATGAATTATAAATTAAATTCATAATTATTATTTATGTAAATAATTATGCTATGTGATCGATGTATTTGTATATGTAAATAATTATGCTATGTGATCGATGTATTTGTATATGTAAATAAATTTTATATTATTTTTGTTAATATGAATATGTTATATATATTAAAATTTTCATATTTTTGTGATTTATTAGACAAATCAACATAAAATAGTTAACTGAGTTTATTTAAATAGTTTTAAGATTACCTACTTAATTCTAATACATGGAGTTAAATATAAAATATTAGAAGGAAAGGAGGGGTTGTAAATGGTTATAAAGTTTAAATGGTAGAAGCAAAATTTTATAATGTACTGCATGATAAATTTATTGAGATGAATGAGTTATAAAATAAATCTATAATTATTGTTTATGTATAAACTTTATGTTATGTGACTATTTATCTTTACGTTAATGAAAAAAATAAATTTTTCGTATTTGTTATAATAAGTATGTACATATTGAAAACTATATATTTGCACAATTTATATAATATGTTATAATAAGTATGAATATTATTTAATTATATTTACCTAATTAGTTTAAATTTAAGGTTGCATAATTAGTTTAAATGTAACAACCCGTTTTTCTGTATAATTCAAGCTAACAATAAACCACACATGTCCAACCCAAATTGAGCGGAAAGACAAATAGTTAAGGAAAAGAAAGAAGAAAGAAGAAAGAAAAAGAGAAGAGAAGAAGAAGAGAAAAGAAACTAAAACAACACAAAATCTCATAATCGCAGCGGAACAATGTATAATATAATATGATTGATCTTATAAAAGAGAAACTGTTATATATATATACATCCATTAGAGTACAATAACAATCATATTCATCAGCCTGGACAGTTATAACATCATGTCCCCACAATTGCTAATAATTTCCATAACAAAGCAGTGGAAAATAACATATACGTGAATACGATTTGAAGACCTCTAACTCGCCTCCTGAGCTTCAATGCATCCAAAACAATCTGTAAATATGCTTGGTCTGATCCGAGCAGTATAATAAAATAACACCCGAGTCGGTCTGGGAAACCAACTTGAGAAAACACATCCAACTAGATTTTAAAGTTATAGGAAACCTTTGAAAATCAAAAGTACCACGTAAGACCACGCCACACATAAACACTGATGAGTTTTTACGTTACAATAACCAAAACATTTCATATGAAATCCTCTGATATTATAATAGTGTCCGATATACAAAATATTTATTGATCATAGCCGAAATTGTTATATTAATTAAATTGCAGCATACTAGGTTCTACAACCAAAACCGAAGGCTCATATTGGAGAATGGATTCCAACTATGAAAGGATAAGGGTTTACCCATTGAATCCGTGCATCTCTAGATAAGATGTATGGGAGGCTACAACACGTTGCACCTCTGCTACTTAGGACCGGCACTACCCCCTTCTCGAGTAGCACCAAATATGATCACTCCTTGGTTGCAATCAACAACCACACAATAGGATCCTGAAACATACATGAATATCGCTCTAGATTTGGGATAATCATAACCTACTTGGGTACGACCCACTTAGCTCTGCCGCATATCCCTGCTTTATTCATTTTTCGGGTGTGAGGCTCGAAGAGGCCATGCTCTTACAATTTCCTCCTAGCAAACCATCTTAAAATGCTAATATTTTCCTCTAGACAACCAATGCAATACTAGCATTCATCCATACAAGTTCGTTCTGAGACTAAATTAAACGCTTGAGAATTCCGTCTCCACTTCCATCATCTTTAAGATGTCTTCACTTCGAACGCTTGAGTTGGATCGAAGTGGTTTTCGGATAACATATCTGATCCCGGTCTCCTCGAAACAACATTTGACAATTTCTGTTAAGCTCAACTCTGGTTCATTAGGAAATAAACAATTAAAGAAAAGAACGGAGAACACCTTCTAACCGTTAGTGAACAGATTTCCTGATCATTTGTCCTAGAAGAACGAAATGAGACTTGCGCGCATAGTACATCATCATCGGAGATGACTGTGCCACATAACTTATGTGTTTCTCCTATATATCTCTAAAGTTACGTTTGAGTCCAAATACGATAGTCGGTTATTTAACCATCGAATAAACAAACATTCAATCGGGGAGTTAATTCCATAGGGAAAACCAACATTGGCTAAGCACCAAGCAACACTAAGCCTTCTTAATTAATCTTTTCATTAATTAAAGTCATCTCGTGGATACTTGTATCAAAATACTTTTATAAAGATATATTCACAAACCCTTATGTTTCCAATACTTAGAAAATATCATATACTTGTCCCAATGGTATAAGTACATTTACCAAACACTAAGGCATATCTCATTTTAACCCAATTATAAAATCATTTATAAACTTCATTATAAATTTCTAAAACCCTTTATAAGCCATTTATAAATTATTTCTCAAGTCATTTATAAACCCATGCAATTATTTACAAACTCTTTTTATAAATCGATAAACCCATTTCTAAAATTCATTTATAAATATTCATCAATTTATAAATCTTTTTACCTTATGAATAATCTTCCTTTAAATCTTCAAAGCATTTTATAAGCTCCTCTTATAAAAATCCAAGTCTGTTTACAGAACCTTGTTCATGAATCTCGACAACATCATAAATAAGTTCTAATCACTTTCTTTAAAACACTACTATATAATAGCAATTATTCATAATAAACATCATAAATAAATAATAATTATTAACTTTTAACATCTCCAATATAATAATTAATAATTCAAAAGATTATGAATAAAACAATCGTTAATTTTTATCATCTAAATAATAATAATAAATTACATTAACAATCAATATTATTAGTTTCAAACCATAATAACAATTTAAATAATTAACCTTTCAAAATATTTAAATATTAGCCAACAACTTTAAAATATATTAATATAAGTAACCAACTTTTGGAACATAATATATTTTCTTGATAAAAATCCATATTTAAATTTCAACCCAATCATTCCCATATTTATAAAATTATACTTGAGAATCTCTTTCCATTTATAAAAACTTCCTTTCATAAAACCCATTTATTTATGAACTCCATTTATAACTCTATTTCCTTTATGAATCTCACTTATTCATAAATCTCATTCAAAAACATCAATCACCATCTGTTTTTAACATTACTTCCATATGGATAAATTCCTTTCTATTTATAAAAATATCGTTTAACATTCCAAATTTATCCTCGCCTTCAATTTTCAAAATAGAGTCAACTATTTCTAAAATATCATTCCATAACTCATAATAAATCCACCGTTTGATTTATTCACCAATTTATTAAATGATAATATAGTTTCCTTTAATTTATAAACCCCGTTTATAAATTCATACTTTTATTAACAATATACGATTTTACAAATCTTTACTTCCTTTGTAAAAACCACTCTTGTAAATTATCCCATTTATAAATTTCACATTCATGAATAAATCATAATATATGTACCTATATACATATATATCACTTTATATAAAGATGATTAATAAATATTATATCAAAATGTTTCTATTTCCTTTTTAAAACCATATCCCTTCATTATAAAAGACTGACATATTCTCCAAGATTTTTAAAATCTTTATCCACGGTTCGAAACCTCTTTTTAAAATATTTCATAAAACTATTGAATTATAATATCGAAAAACCTTACCTTCGATTTTAAAATAAATTAACCCTTCAAGTAATTTAGGACTAATTATTTAAAACATATATAATTTTCAAAATTGCTTGGAAATCCCCTTTTAAATTAATCACTATTTTATGGTATCTTAAAATACCAAAATATAAGCCCAATGCTACTAAAGCACTAACAAGCAAAATCATGTTCATATCATTCAATATAACATCCAACATATCATATATCACAGTGTATATGAAAAATAAATTCAACAGCGTTAGAAATCCTATTGGATCCCTCCAACCCGTCCCTTTGCATCACATACAGTGTATAATCATAAAAATATAAATCAACCGCTTCGAGGCATGATTCGTATACCAAGGGTCATTTGCTCTTGCACCAGAACATAATAGGGTCTCATTTTCTCTAAGGGCGGGAATATATTCAATCCAACTAATTAAATAGTAAATCATCCAACAGTCAATAACAAGCAAAAATAAACATTCAAACATCCAATAAATAATTTTATTGATTATAATATTTTTTGATTAACCAAAAACGTGAGATTAACTCACGTTGATTTCCATTTCTTCAAAACGTTCAATTTTGAATTAAAATTTAACGATCGTTTAATTTTAACCAAAAATTCCAACTAGCTCCGAATCCATCCAATCTAACTCCATAGCATAGTACTCGTTGATACGATCACAAGACAACCTGTCGCGCTCGATTTGGGCTCGTATGAATTATGGATAAATAAATATCCACGATAATTAAATTAACTTAACTAAATTAATTAAAAGTTAAACCTTTTTCTCCCATTTCCCTCTCGCTCATGCTTCCTGGCCGCTCGATTTTTTTTTTGCTCAAATCGAATTGCGCCCTCCATGTACGGCCACCGCATCCCCACGCTCGTGCGCCACCGCCACCACAATCGCCCTTCTCCTGCGCATGCGACACGTGGCCGCAAAACCCCACAAAAACTGCTGCGAATGCAGTGAGTTATCCATCGCCTCGCTTCGATTCGATGATCCAACCGGTAATTTGCTTCGTATCGTCGTTCCCTACGTTTTTCTAGTTGAAGTCGAAGGCCAATTCGGCCTCTAGATGCTTCGATCGTTGTTAGCCGTTGGATGGTTAAGTTTTAATAGCAGCTGAAAATTACAAGCTAGGTTTTGGTTGCAAATGAAGAAATGGATGTTCTTTTATTGCAAATTTTGCAGAGCATTATTCATCCGTGAAAATTTCGAACTCCACATGAAGCGTGGCGCCTAGCGTTTTATATGTACCTATATTCTGAACACAATGGAATATATATCGAAAGTTAATTCGATCAAATACAAAAATTAAGTTTTCAAAATCAAATTATATTAATTAAAATTCCTTTAATTAGTTTCTACGAGTTCGAGCTTGCACAACCAAACGATACATCTGATCGGCACGAAATTCGACGATATATAATAATTCACTATTATGGATCCAATAAAACCGGTTTCGTCGCAATTCGAGACCGTGCCCCAGAAGGCTATTTTTTTCATGTTAATTAAAAGGAGTATTCCCAAAATTAGTGTAGTCACTTTTAAATCCAAATTAAAAGTTTACTATCCTCCTTATTCAAATGGAATTTAAATCAACTTCCAAAATCATTTCTATTTACATTAAATTCAGGATTCAATTAGTTAAACGATTCCAAAAATTAAATATATCAATTTAATTATCAAATAAATCACTATATTCTTGGGAACCTAAGGACTGTGTCCGAGCAAGTTCGAATTCCAGCACCACAACCATCAGTGGGAGTTTCAACGTTACGCATCTGTGTGTGACGAATAAATAAAAGCAGGGTAGACATATGGCGTGGGGTTTACTTAAGTGAGTATCAATAAATACCATGACCTTAAGGTTCCCCATGATATCAAAAAAAATCACTATATTCTTATAAAATTAACTTTTCAATATTTAAAATTAATTAAATATTCTAAATTCAAATAACTAAAATTATAGGTCGTTACATTCTCCCTCTTAAAAGAATTTCGTCTCCGAAATTTCCAAGGTAAGAAAAATGTCCAAACCCATTAACCTTTCAAACCAATTAGTTAAAATTTGTTATCACGATTGTTTAAGTCTTTAATTTCATAATTAAATTTTCAAAACCAACTAATACCGTTCCAAGTTATAAAACTAAAATCCAAATTTTAGTTATCAAAAATTTTCCAACAATTTTCTAACATCTTAAATTTTTGAAAAAATTCGTCGGCGTCTTCTTTGCACGGTTCGATCAATTTTGATTACAATATATATATAATCACAAATATACATCTCATCTTCAAAATTGAGGCATCCCGTAGGGAAAAAATATAAAAGTACAATATGCAATCCGAAATGTGTACCTTTTATTATATTAGCAAGCATATACAACCAATAAAATGCGAAAGCGAGCTCTATTGCGAAGCATATGCCATCCGCACCTACTAATCCCTCAACAACCAATGTTAATATGTATATAAAATGCAATATCAATGGATAACAAATAGAACATAAAATAACTATATGCAAAAGTAACAAGAGAACTATCAACCAAATAATATTTATCCAACTAATTCATGTCATTCCGATTCGCAATTTCAAATGTCACATCCAGTTTATACACTTTCATTTCTTATTAACATGCAATTAATTTACTTCCAATTTATTCACATTCAATTGATTCTCATTCAATTCATTTACTTTCAATTGATTTGCATCCAATTAGTTAACATTCATTTTATTCTCATTTACTTTACTTATATTCCCCTTATATTCAATTGAAGGTTAACAACAATTCAGTTGCATACTAACTCGTTTATGGACCATTTCCATAAAACAATTACTTAAGGTCATTATAAACATTTCTATATAACACTTCTAATGTTTATTTCACTTTATAACTTAAGCTCATATTCAATTCTATCAAGCAACATTCCAACACACATTTAATTCATTTTACAATTCAGGTTGAATTCCATTTTTTAACTCAAGTTCATATCGATTCCACTAATTTATCCCATTAGTTCATTCATTAATTCATTGCAAATCAAAATCAGTTTCATTTGATTCATTTTGTTAGCCCACTTGAGTTAAATTCCATTTAAAAAATCATCTCATTTAACTTAACTTAAATTTAATTTAATTACCTATCTCAATTTAGGATTTTCGTTCCTTAACATTCATATCCAACAAATTTAGATTTTTTTTTAATTTATCCCTTTCAAATTCATAAGTCGTAAACTTATTTCTTACCTATACCATCTTCAAAGTTCAAAAACTTATTATCTTATGTTTCTCGTAACATTTAGATAGAAATATTCAAGATTTTAAACACTTTGTTTTATTTCAAATCATTCTCAAATCATATATATACATAACTCCTTTATATATAAAATTACACCTCTGGAATCTAAAACAAATTTGTTTTACCAAAACAAAACTTCAATGGTAGCAATCTATCACTTAGAAACCCGAAAATGAACGTCGATGATGCTGCAGTCATCATTGAAATTATTTTCTAACGACCAAAGTGAGTTCGGTGCTTTCTATCTCTTTAAATTCCATTTTAAATATTTCTAGCCCAAAATATTTTCAAAATAATACTATTATTATCTTTTCTATAACCTCTCAGAAAATAATTTTAAAAATCAATGAGATTTAAATTCTCAAACTTCTTGTTTTAAATCCATTTTTATCAACAAATCATATTTATAAATACACTTAAGTAATTCATTTACTTCCGTTTATAAATCACCTTTATAAATCATATTTATAAAACATTACTTTTTATGTAATTCATTTCACAATTGTTGATTGTTTTAATCATAAGCAATACTCTATGATTCATGCTTATAAATTTACTTTCATAACTCAATTTACAAATGTTTATCCTTGTTTAGATTATAATAACCACAACCTTTATTAGAACAACAAATGCTAATAACCAAATATTACCATCTACTAACAACCAAACACACTATATATAACTATAATAATTTATAAAAAAAATTATTCTTTTATATACGAAATATAAGTTTGGTAAAATTATTTCATTTACCAATTCCCAAAAAAATACTGTCTCGGTTCGCCTTATTTAAATGTTTAGAAAGCCCTATCAATAACATGGCGTCCCATGCACCGAACAAAATTCATAAGCCACTCAACAAATAAATTAACACAGTATAAAACATTTCTATAATCACTAACAAATACGTGCTCATATGTATACACTCAAACTCAACCTAGGGTCTCGCTTACCCTATCTTAAATGAGTAAATTCCCACCAAATCCTAGATGTTTGCTCAACCTAAGCTCTGATACCACGTGCAACAATTAGTTTTTCCATACAATTCAAGCTGACAATAAACCACACATGTCAACGGAAAGACGGATAGTTAAGGGAAAGAAAGAAGAAAAAAGAAAGAAGAAAAAAGAAATAAGAAGAGAAGAGAGGAAGAAGAGAAAAGAAACTAAAACAATATAGAATCTTACAATCGCAGCGAAACAATATATAGTATAATATCAATGATCTTTACAAAAGAGAAACTATTATAAACATATATCCATCAGAGCACAAAAACAATCACATTCATCAGCTTGGACAGTTATAACATCATGTTCTCACAATTGCTGATAATTTCCATAATAAAGCAGTGGAAAATAACATATACGTGAATACGACTTGAAGACCTCTAACTTGTCTCTTGAGCTTCCAATGCATCCAAAACAATCTGTAAATATGCTCGGTTTGACCCGACATTATAAATAAAATAACACCCGAGCTAGTCTGGAAAACCACCGTGAGAAAACACATCCAACTGGATTTTAAAGTTATAGGAAACCAATGAAAATCAAAAGTATCTCGTAATACCAAGCCACACATAAACACGGACGGGTTTTTACATTACGATAACCAAAATATTTCATATGAAATCTTCTGATATTATAATAGTGACTAATATACTAATACTTATTGATCATAGCCAAAATTGTTACATTAATTAATTTCCAGCATACTAGGTTCTACAACCAAAACCGAAGACTCATATTGAAGAATGGATTCCAACTATGAAAGTAAGGGTCTACCAACCGAATCCGTACACCTCTATAAAAAATATACGTGTAACGACCCGAAATTTTTGATCCTGAAAATTTCAGATAGTTAGGAAAAGAAGGAGAGAGGTAGAAGAAGAAATAGAAAATAAAACACACAATCTCACATTCACAGCGGATCAAAATATAATATCAAATAAAATAATAGTTATATAATGGAAAGCTGTATCTGTTAATTTACATCATTACACCAGAGTTACAACATTCATACATAAACAGGACAGTTACAATTAACCTGACCCAACTATACTCAAATCAAACTCAAATACATAGTGGAAACTCCATACGTTCCTGCCATCCAGCTCGCCTCCTGAGCTCCAGAACGTCCTTACCTGAAATCTGTAATACTCGGTCTGACCCGAGCATTACATCAAAGTAACACCCGGGTCAGGCCGAAAACCAGCATGAGTAAACTTATATAATTTGAAATACTAAGTTCAAACCATAAAAGAAAACCCGGGGTAACTCGTACTTCATTATGAGTTCATTACCAGTTATGCTCAACACTTATTTCACAAATCGATCCCTAAGTACCCTTACTTAGTTTACAATTGGTCTAGTTTACTTAAATTATTCCATTCCAGCCCATTGATTTCACATATCAAATCAATAAAGAATTATTGTAGATTACAAATCGAAGTGGATTCGGGTATTTGCTGATTACCCGACCCCGGTCTCTTCGAATAAATGTCATCTTAACCCAAGTTATTTGAGTGAATACAGTTCCATTTATATCCAGAATTACATATTTACCTAGCTATTCATCACAGATAGACAAACCATAATATCACAGTTTAATCCAATCACATATCAAAGATATCAACTAATCTAAGCATACAATATCATTCAATCATTCATAAGCAAGATTAATTCGTCACACCATTCTAATTAATTTAAATAAACTAAATTAATTACTTCAATCACCTTTTAAATCCTACTTACTTATCATTAATTAATTACAAACCATTAATTAATCATCCTTTAATTACCCATTAATTTTCCATAATTACTTACATTAAGTAATTATTCCATTAGTTAATTATCCTCAATTAATTAACCTTAATTATTAATTAATTTAACCTTTACTTACTAATTAAATTAATTAATCCTTGACAAATTTTCCTTAAATTACTTACATTAAGTAATTATCATTTAAGTAATTAATCTCCACTTACTAACCAATTTATCTCAAATTACCAATTAATTAATTAACTAATAACCCTCAATTATAAATTAATTTATAATTGATCATTAATTAATTAATCTTCTCTTTAATTTCTTAATTAACTTAATTAATCTATAATTACCCAAAATCTTAATTAAGTTCAAGATAACCCATTTATTATCTTTAAATTACTTAACTATCATTATTATAAAATTGAACTTAAAACCTTTAAGTAAATCAAAACATTATTTAAGAGAACTATTTATCTTTAAGACCTTATTTAAATAACCTTGAAATTGATTCACATTTACTTATAGGTTAACTTAGATTAATAATTTAAAAGCACCTTACCATTTTAATTTAATTCCTTAAATACTCTATTTAAATTCTTTCAAATAGACTTAAGTATCAACTTAATTTCATTCAAGTTAAAAAAACATATTATACAACTTTCAATTATCTAAATATATGTATAACATAAATATTTAAAAGAAATTGTTCAAGGAAAATTTAAAACTTGATTTAATTCAAATTTGCAAACTGGTTTTATTAAATTTAAAAACATGGTTATCACTTAACTTGACCTGAGTCAAAAATCAAATTACCCGAGCCATAATTCAAAATCCTCGAGTCAAACCTCGAGTTCATCCCAACCCCATTTTTTTCTGATAATATTATTCCTGGAAACATATACGCATGCAAACCGATCCCACTCTCGAGCTACCACGATGCTACCCCGAAAACAACTTCGAGACGTAGACCTTCTTCCCATACCAGACTCTGACACACCCAAATCCATCGTGCACTTGCACCGGCGATCCAGCCGTCTCCGACCATCCATGACACCTTCGACTCATCGACCATCATCGTTGCAAACAATTCCGACCACCAAATTACTAACACAAACACCCGATCGAAATCGAGATACCTCGATCATAAAGTCACATCATCCATCACAAGAAATTGGCTCGATCTGCCCACGCTGACCACCAGAATCTCTGAACCTCCGACCATACCTTCGCCAACCTTCCATGCTGCTCTCCCTCAAATTTTGTGCAACTTGAATCACCAACGACGCCGTAGTGACGAGTTATCCGGCCTCGACCCATTATAGGGTTTAAACCCTAAACCAACCCATCTCCACCGCCATGGTGGATGTTAAATCCACTCGGCTTTTTGCCAAGACCCCTGACTTCATCCTTCCTCCAACAAGGTTCCCGACCACCCCAAGCCTCTTGATCACCAGAAACAGCTCAAAATTCCTTTTCTGATCAATTTCAAAATACTAACTCAATCCCATTCTAAAAAATATGATTTGACCTTTAAAATTCATGATTTTCGAAGGGGATGTCAATTATATTAGTGAATCAAAGAATTGTGATGTTTGAATTTATCATGTTATAAGGTTCCTACTGTTTTTCTCTTGATTTTCCAGAATCTACAAACTAATCATACTTAAAACTATTTTTAAATTTAGATCTTACTATTTCAAACATTTTTTGTTTGAACAACAAGGTCTAAGAGGAATTAGAGGATGAGATTTTGATTTTTGAAAGGTTTTGAAAACCTGTTAAACAAGAACAGAGGATATATCTTTGTTCCAGATATGCACACATACACTTATATATATATATATATACACACACACACACACACTGTAATGACCCGAATTTTCGAAGCCGAAAATTTCAGATAGTTATGAAAAAGAAGAAAGAGGTAGAAGAAGAAGAACAGAAACATTAACAACTCACATTCGCAGCGAATAAAATATAATAATAAATAAATGCAGTTTACAAAAGAATACTATATCTGTCGATTACATTTTATACATCAGAGTTTTACATATACACGGTCACGGAATATATACAGTAATCACGCCTCAGAAATAATATACTGCAGCGGAAATACTCTATACGTTCCTGCCATCCAGCTCGTCTCCTGAGCTCCAGAACGTCCTACCTGAAAAACTGTAATACTCGGTCTGACTCGAGCATGACACCAAAGTAACACCCGGGTCAGGCTGGAACCAGCGTGAGTAAACCCAACTAACATGAATAACCAAACAAACATACAACTTATATAAACTCGGGGTACCTTTTCACAATTTGTTATAGACGTCATTTATCCCCCACATCAATTTCAAAATATCAACTTAGATAAAATAATCCAATTCACTTAATTCATTTCCTTCATGCCTATTTACTCCAAAGATCAAATTATAAAATTCGAAGTGGTTTCAGGTATTTCCAAATACCCAATTCCGGTCTCTTCGAGTCTCATGCCATTCTATTCCAAGATATCCAAACACAACATTCCATATCAGAGATACCAATTCATTCAAAGCATCCAATACCAATCGGTCATCCTTAAGCAACGCTTAATCACATACAAGTTTATTCAATTGATTCTAATTGAATTTCCAAACTCAATTACTTAGATTCTTCATTAATTAAATTTCAAACCCATTTAAATAATTCAACACTTCCACATTCATTTATCTTAATTAATCACCCTAGATTAATTATTTTTTTCAATTTTATTCAAGTAGTTATTATTATTATTTTTACGATATTAATTATTCTTAACCAAAAATTAATAAGAAATCTTAATTACCTCGGGAATTAATTAACTATGTTAACTATATTAGTCCAAATTTCTTATTTTAATTGACTTTTCAATATTGATTTATTTTTCTTAACTAATCAATCTCTATTTATATCATTGATTATATAGATTAATGATTTCTCATTTACATATAAATTTTATTCTAATCTAATTTAATGACAATAATTAATCATTAATTAAACCATAAATATTTCTCATTCTTGATTTATCTCAACCGATAATTTACTATCTTTACTTTACTTCATTCATAAATCAATTCCTTCTTCATTGACCATCTTAATAAATCTCCTGATTCATTTCGCAAAGTAATTATATTTTATTAATTTTGATTAGTAACTATTCATCCAATCATCCAATGATTATTCCGAATTACTTACACTCAAATTTATTATCTTCAATCGAAATTAACTCCAACTCTTCATTATTTAACTAATCAACCCAAATCATAAATTGATTGAATTAAATAATTATCCATTTTAATTATTCTGTTAATTTAATGAATCACAATCATTAAACCCTTTATTAACTTAAAATTGGATTATTTTCTTCTTTATGATTTATCATTAACAAATTTAAAACTCGAATATTTCGAGTCAAACACAATCAATCCACGACTCAACCAAAACCAAAGCCACAGTGCATAGCAAATCAATTCGATCATTAAACAATTATTTAAATTAACCATAAGAATTGAAATAAGACACAGCTGAGTGAGATTAACTCACCTTTCTTTTATTTGCAAATCCACTTCATTCTCGAGTTGATTCCTTGATTATTTACCTTGAATAAACAGTTATACGATTCATTAATATTTTACAAAATCGACGATCAAATCCCCATTTATAAATTCGACTAACCAATGAATTATTTAAACTAAAATCTTAATTTAACTGATTTCCCTTAAAAAAATATTTTTTTTTACTGGAAATCACGATATAGGGTTAGGAAATGGAAGCGTGAGTTACGAAAGAGGAAGGAAAGATTTGTTTTGGGGTTTTCATCTGAAGATAGATTTCGAAAGAAAATTGAGGTACAGGAGAAGAAGAAAGAAGTTCGGCCATGATTTCAAGCAGTAGTTTCAAGTTATATATTTTTTTCTTTTTTATGAAATTGTGAAGGAAGATATCCGTTTAAGACGAGAAAAGGAGATAAGCTAGGACGGTGAATTTCAGGTATTAGGGTGGCTCGAGTACACTTAGGGCGGCTGAGTTGATTTTTTTTTTTAAATTTCCAAAATATCTCGTTAAGCAGAACGCGAATCTCAAACCCCGTATCAAACATGCTGACAGGCGTTTATAAGGTTTTACCCGAATTCCGAACACATTTGAAACGTTTTTCGGAGGCAAATTCGATCATATGCGCTAGTTAAGGAAGTAAACGATCAATTTAAATTAAATCGATTAAAATAATTCGAAGCATTTTGAGCTGTCAGGGTCAAACGACAACTCCGTTTGCTTCGAAAATTGAAATCCGATAATAACTAAATATTACGGTCCCAATGGAACTGGTTTCGTCGAATTCCGAGACTGTGCTCCGGAAGGCTATTTAAATATCGATTCAAACGATATAAATTTAAAATTGAACAAATTACCTTTAAATTAAATTCCAACCATTCTATTTTCTTCGATATCATTATTATAAGTTTTATAAGCCCTCAACTTATTTTAATCAGGCTTAGAAATTTCAAATTCAAAAATTTACTCAATTTCACTTATAAAATTCAATATTTTAAACTATAAAATCCAATGATTTCATTATCAATTAAATATTGGTATCTCGAATTCAAGTTAAATTTAACTTTCAAATATTTAAAATCAATTCAATTATCCCATTTTAAATCGTTAAAAATTACGGGTCGTCACATTCCTCCCCCCTTAAAAGAATTTCGTCCCCGAAATTACTAGTTAGGAAGAATGATCCAATACCCTTTTATCTTTTCCAAAACCCAACAGTTATATCAACTGGCCATATTATATCTTTTATAAAAAAACCCATTATCTTTCTCACCAACTTCCCAAATTCTCCCACTATTTCAAACAATGCCATTTTGCTTAATCATTCAAATTTCAATTTAAAACCAATTTTGGTTTATCAAAATTTTTCTCAAAAATTTTCTAATTCCTCTAAAATTCCGAAAATTTTTGCCAGCGTCTTCTTTGCGCGGCTAGCTCGGTACAACTACAAAAGGCCTCTACGGGCTCCCAAAATCTCAAAAAGAAACAAAAGCTAAGTGGCTATTGTTATCCCACTTTTTGGCAAAGCTGAGATACCCAAAACTGACTAAAAACCGATAATAACTAGTCATGAATTTTCAGCTATGCGTTGCAGGGTAACCATGGATATCGATGAATTTTGTCCGAGTCCGGATCGGACCGCAATTGACAAGACATGACAAGCAAAGCCATGGGAGCCAGCGTTTCAGATTTCAGGATAATCGGAGTTCGTATGAATGAGATATGATCGATACAAGTTGGATACAAGGTGTTGTTCGTATCCATCAGAAAACCAAAGTGTCGACCTGTTCGAATCCATCTAGATTCGTATCCATCAGAGAGTCTTCGAGTCGATCAGATACGAGTCAGTCCGCGGTCATGAAGCTCGAATCCATCAATGGGCCTCATTTAGTATCCATCAATATCTTAACGATCAGAGCAGCCTTTCATTCGAATCCATCCGTTCGTATCCATCGGTAGGCCGCACTTCGTATCGATGGACTTCGTGTCGATCAACCTTTGGCCAGAGAGACTTATTCGAGTCCATCGGCATGGCTCCTTGTTTGAATCCATCAGTAAGTAGTCCGCTTCGTAACAGTCACCTGACAACAACTTCGCATCCATCAGAGAATCGCTGCTTCGTATCCATCATGGGACCATGCTCGAATCCATGAGCAGAGACTTGCTCGTATCCATCAGGTCAACGAGCCTGGGTGACGTGTTATTCTTCGATACGAGCAAGGCGAAATTCATGGAGTCGACACGGTCATCTCGGAGCAAAGGGCGGATCGATGCGAGGAGTGCGCGCCACGTTGCCGCGTTATCACGTGCAACCATCGATTCGAAGGCATGGATTCGAAATGAGGGACTCGAAGCGAACAGCCAACCAATAAACTTCAACTCGTATCGATCATATCTCCCAAGCCACAAGGCCAAATGTAATGAAATTTTCACAGTAGCTTCCACACAAGGTAAAGAGCAATCCTGCCAAGTTTCAACTCGATCGGAGCATTTCCTGATCGATACGAAGTTGATTCGAATCGATCACAGATTGAGTTGAAACTTGGTGGGACCGGTCGCGTGGGCCCACTCACGTGGCAGAAGAAGTCTCCCAAAGTTTAGGCGAGATCTGAGCCTCCTACGCCTATGAATAGAGCCCCAGAATCAACAGAAAAGGGATCTTTTTGGCCATTCAACGTCCAGACTCTGCCGGATTCAACTCTACTCCTTTCCATTGCTGTCATATTCAGATTCATTCATTGTATTTGCTGTAATCATCTGTAATCAGCAAAGAACATCAATAAAAGATAAAAATCCTTGAAGTGGACGTAGGCCGGAGATAGCCGAACCACTATAAATTGTGTGTCACTGTTCATTATTTCTGGATTGTTGTTTGTTGCTTGCTTAGATCTGATATTGTGTTTGAATATTGCTGATTTGTATTCATACACTGGTGCTTTCACAACACTTGGGGTTTGTGACCATTTTTGGTGCAAACACTTTGGTGCTTTCACTGAGAAGAACTAGCACCCGCTACACCAGATTCGAAGTTCAGATTTGAAAACTCGAAGATTTGAAGACAATGACTCGACAAACAAGTAGAAGACAAAGAGCCGAGAGAAGCCATCAAGGAGGAAGTCAAGAGGCATACTCTGGTGCTGGAGAAGAACCAGCTTTGATCTACATCACTAGAGACGAAATGGAGACCATGACCAATCTGATGCACGAAAGAATGATGAAAAGTCAACAAGAGATGCTGCAGAATTTCTTTGAATAGATGAGAGCTGCAGGGATGCAGAGCCTAGGACCAACTACAGCGGCTATGAATGTGGAACAAGGAGCTAGGATTGCGGAACCTGATGAAGGACAGAATGCAGATCCAGAGGACAATCGACAAGGACTCGGGGGCAGACCCTCGGGATCCGATGCTGGAAGGCCGACAGACGGAGCTCAACAAGCTAGGGCCAATGCTGATGCTAACGGGCCACACGAAGAATACGTACCAGAATACCCTTCAAGACCAAGAGGGCAACCCCAGGATGGAGATGAAAAGATGGCTGGATTAGTGCGATGACTCATGAGAGGAGGATTGTCTAGCGGAGGATTGGAGGAAGTCAGTCGGAGTCCGTTCACTCCAAATATCAGGAATGCAAGGAACCCTCCAAAGTTCAAACTGCCGACGCTGAATCCGTATGACGGGAAGTCGAATCCGACCATGCACATTACCAGATACATTAGACACATGGAAATACTGGGAGCATCCGAGGAAGTGATGGCACGATGTTTCCCTTTATTTTTGTCAGACTTGGCTGCACTTTGGTTCAGGCAATTAAAGACTGGATCGATCAGGACATGGGGCGAGCTTGTAGATTGCTTCATGGAACAATTTAGGGTCCATGTTACAAGACCCAAGAGTGATGACTTTAGCTTCGATAAAGCAAAGGACCGGAGAGTCCATAAAAGGTTTTCTGCTGCGATTCAATGCAACGGTGGCTTCGGTAGATCGCCCGGATCCATCGATGATTTTGATGGCGGCAGTGGCAGGAGTTGGAGAAGGCACCGAATTCAAAGATTCGTTGACAAGAGATCCACCACAAGATCTTGGAGAATTTTACCATGAAGCTGAGAAATTCATTCGATTGGAAGAATCACGAGCCGAGAGGCAGGAAGTAAATGCTGCACAAGGCGAAGGAACCGCCACGGAACAGTCCAGGATAGACAAAGGAAAGAGAAAGCAGGATGACGCACATGATGGTCCTGATAAACGGAAGAAATTCCGAGAGCCTAGATTCAGACAATACACAGATTTGACGGCAAGCCTAGAGAGGATTTACACTGAAACTCGGGGGCAACTCCCCTATCGAAAACCACCCAGGAGAGATCCCACAGAGCGGGAGCGTAGAACCGGAAAATATTGCCTCTTCCATGAGCTGGATGGGCACGCAACCGACGAATGTCGCCACCTGAAGGATGAGGTAGAAGAATATGCCAGGAGTGGTAAACTGCCACAATATGTCAGAGAACGAGCAACGGCGGTAAGGCCTGAACAACTACCGCCTCCCCCTAACAGAAACGATCCTGGATCTGGATCACGACTCATCATCAACTGATTAAGATGGCAAGGGCCAAGTTCGAGATTTGGACTTCGGCCAAATAATTTCATTAGATTTGCTTTTAGAATAAACGGCTATCCCACTTACTCATGTACGGGAACCGGAGAGATCCCCAGGCATGCTCTGAGATGGAGATAGACCGATCTGCCCGGAGAGGCAATGTCTAGATTTCCTGGTGTTTGAGATTGAACATCTAGGACCTGAATTTAATAAATAAATTTGAATTTCTTGAAATAAACCTTTGACCGGAGAGTTAAAGGATGAACATTAAATATCAATATAAAAATGATCGCTTTATGATCCTACCCAGAGAGGCGGGGTCCGGAGTGCAAGAAGTGAGTTGCTTCGCCAGAGAGCGACAGGATAGACTCACTTAAGCATCGTTTCCTGTTCACCGGAGAGTGATTCGATTAGGATTCGATAAGAGCCCGGATAGGCTATGATCGGCCGACGATTCAGGTCAAGACATCGCTTAATGTTCAGATACAATGAACCGGAGTGCAAGAAGTGGGTTACTTCGCCGGAGAGCGATAGGATCGGCCCACTTAATGTTGTTTCCCCTTCACCGGAGAGTGACAGGATGGGATCCAGCAGGAGCCCGGAGAGGCTACGATCGGCCCAGAACGGCCAAGACATCGCTTCACGTCCTAACTCGGGCCAGAGTGCAAGGAATAGGAAGCAATGCCGGAGTACAATAGGATCTTTCTATTCGACTGCTAAGTCTGGAATGGGCTTCGCAAGGGTCCGGAGCGATCATCAACAGTCCGGAAAGACTGTAGAATTTCATTCTTAAACTTCCACTGGCAGAAATTGATAACGATTCGGCTTCGAACAGCCATGGACCTGATTGAAAATGCTATAAGCTCTGAATAAAATATGAACTCACTTCATTCAATTTGAGACTAATCAAAACACACCTTTTACCAAAAGGCATGTTTTGGGGGGCAAAGTGTTATCCCACTTTTTGGCAAAGCTGAGATACCCAAAACTGACTAAAGACCGATAATAACTAGTCATGAATTTTCAGCTATGCGTTGCAGGGTAACCATGGATATCGATGAATTTTGTCCGAGTCCGGATCGGGCCGCAATTGACAAGACATGACAAGCAAAGCCATGGGAGCCAGCGTTTTAGATTTCAGGATAATCGGAGTTCGTATGAATGAGATATGATCGATACAAGTTGGATACAAGGTGTTGTTCGTATCCATCAGAAAACCAAAGTGTCGACCTGTTCGAATCCATTCAGATTCGTATCCATCAGAGAGTCTTCGAGTCGATCAGATACGAGTCAGTCCGTGGTCATGAAGCTCGAATCCATCAATGGGCCTCATTTCGTATCCATCAATATCTTAACGATCAGAGCAGCCTTTCATTCGAATCCATCCGTTCGTATCCATCGGTAGGCTGCACTTCGTATCGATGGACTTCGTGTCGTTCAACCTTTGGCCAGAGAGACTTATTCGAGTCCATCGGCATGGCTCCTTATTCGAATCCATCAGTAAGTAGTCTGCTTCATAACAGTCACCTGACAACAACTTCGCATCCATCAGAGAATCGCTGCTTCGTATCCATCATGGGACCATGCTCGAATCCATGAGCAGAGACTTGCTCGTATCCATCAGGTCAACGAGCCTGGGTGACGTGTTATTCTTCGATACGAGCAAGGCGAAATTCATGGAGTCGACACGGTCATCTCGGAGCAAAGGGCGGATCGATGCGAGGAGTGCGCGCCACGTTGCCGCGTTATCACGTGCAACCATCGATTCGAAGGCATGGATTCGAAATGAGGGACTCGAAGCGAACAGCCAACCAATAAACTTCAACTCGTATCGATCATATCTCCCAAGCCACAAGGCCAAATGTAATGAAATTTTCACAGTAGCTTCCACACAAGGTAAAGAGCAATCCTGCCAAGTTTCAGCTCGATCGGAGCATTTCCTGATCGATACGAAGTTGATTCGAATCGATCACAGATTGAGTTGAAACTTGGTGGGACCGATCACGTGGGCCCACTCACGTGGCAGAAGAAGTCTCCCGAAGTTTAGGCGAGATCTGAGCCTCCTACGCCTATGAATAGAGCCCCAGAATCAACAGAAAAGGGATCTTTTTGGCCATTCAACGTCCAGACTCTGCCGGATTCAACTCTACTCCTTTCCATTGCTGTCATATTCAGATTCATTCATTGTATTTGCTGTAATCATCTGTAATCAGTGAAGAACATCAATAAAAGATAAAAATCCTTGAAGTGGACGTAGACCGGAGATAGCCGAACCACTATAAATTGTGTGTCACTGTTCATTATTTCTGGATTGTTGTTTGTTGCTTGCTTAGATCTGATATTTGTGTTTGAATATTGCTGATTTGTATTCATACACTGGTGCTTTCACAACACTTGGGGTTTGTGACCATTTTTGGTGCAAACAGCTATATCAAAAACCCAATCCAATTCCATACGGATATTAAAATACATACCTTTTTGTCGGGCAACGTAAATTTATCTTTTGGAATCAAATCCAATTACCTCTTCCTTTAATACCTGCATATCTTACTTAGCGACAATATCAAATCATAACCCTTCAAATCATTTTATACCTTTCCTTACATAGGTTTCCATATTTACTCATATTCAATTTATTTCCAATTTTGACTATTAAATTTTATTTTCCATTTATAACTGATTCTTATTAGTTTCATCACCTAAGTTATTTCAGTTCCATAGAATCGTTTGCTGCTAATAAAAACTTTCCAAAAATTTTCTAACTCCCAAAATTTTCATAAAATTTTGGCAGAGTCTCCTTTGTACGGAGGAGCTTTTGCAATTTGACAATAGATATAAATATATATACATCGACCCACACGGTCGGAAAAAGCAAAAACAGTTCATATTTCCTATTTTTATTGCGTAGGCGTACCTTTATTTAGCAATTTAAGCGTGCAGCTTATTTATTTTAGCATTTATTGCATCCAAATCCAGCCCAACGGCCTTCAGGTACCTGTACTATCTCAATTTAAACATGTAAGTGTCATATATAGAAATTCTATTAATATTTCACTTACTTATAATGGATAAACACAAGCAATTCAAAAGCAACAAGCACCAAACGCTTACCATAAGCGATTTATATAATTTATAACAAATCCAATTGCTTCCAACCAAATTTATGTCATTTCATTGAATTTTAATGGTTTACAACGCAATTGCTTACATCCAATTTATTTTAATCCAAACAAGCTTGTATTCATATCAATTGATTCAAAAATCAATTATATTTGCATCCACTAATTTATAGAATTTAATTAAATCTCGTTTACGTTAAACGACAATCATTTCTACGCAATTTGATAATATCCATGTGAATAAATAATTACTTAAGTTTTATAACCAATTAAACTTAATTCCAACTCAATTTTAATAAATTCAATTCCATTTTAATTTATTTACATTCATTTTATTTAGCTCGACACATACCCTGCTTGTGTACTACTAACCATTCCCAAATTAATTCAATCCAAGCTTATATTTAAAAGCTTTCACCCTTGTTCGAAGCCAAGCTCCCATAAATTTGAAACTTAAGTTAATTTACTTCTATTTATTCCAACTTCAACTTAAGTTCACTACCATTCAACTTAATTCTCATCAAATCAAAATCCATTTTAATTCAGTTAACCCATAATTTCCCATGTTTATATTTTTAATTCACTTACTTACTCATTTTCAAATTTATTTAATTAATACAAACCATCCTCAATTTATTTCGACTCACCTGGGTTTGTTTACACTCAAATCATTTCTATTATAATTTACTTTCATTTCATTCAACACTTCAATTATATCTAATTTACTAGCAAATTATGTTAAATATTATTCATATCACACTGTAATTTTATAAATTCAACCCATCTCCATTTCAATCTAATTTTATTTTATTTATGTACAACATCTCTTCTTATTATCCAAGCCAAATCCTATTCTCAATTCGAATTCATTACCAAACTCCATTATCAACTTACAATTTATTTTATTTAACCGAGTTATATTCTATAAACATACTCAATCAAATAATTATTTATTAGCTTACATTCAGTTTTACACCAATATTCGATTTTATTACAAAAATTCACTTCATTAAATCTTCCTGAGTTCAAATTTTATAATTTCAGTTTGGATTTCCTTTTAATTTTCCCCAAAATTCCCACACTTTGATTTTAAAAATTTAGAAGTGCTTTTTAAATTCAGATAATATTATTAAAATAGCTTTTTATAAAAATACTTCTTATAACTCGATGTCTCAACCAGTCCATCCTTGTTCTCATAGAAATTTAGTCATACGTTGATCAGGCGTAGGACTGAAAATCTATAAGTACTTAGCAGACTCATTCTCAACATCCAGTGAAAATACTCAAAAAATAATTTTACTTGAAAATATAGGAAGCAATTTTTGAAAATAGAGGAAATATCCTTGGTGAGAATGCTCTGAAAATCATCACACCCATTCATGGTCACAGTTACATCCTGGGTTACGTTGCCGTCGCAACAAAAGTCCATGTAACTGTTTACACCATGAACCCACAACAGATCGCAGTTACATCCAGGGTTACGTTGCCGTCGCAGCAAAAGTCCATGTAACTGCAGGCTCTCTGCGGCCTCTCGATTTTCGCTATCAAAAGAAACTTCTCCACTCCCACATAGGTCGCAGTCTGCCGATATAAAATCAAACGCAGGCTGTTGGCTCTCAGCGGCACACACGACTTTCGCTATGTTACCATAGTATCGCAGTCTACCGATATAAAATCAAACGTAGACTATTGGCTCTCAGCGGCACACACGACTTCCACTATGGTACACTACTCATAATCCTCAGGAACTAGTTTTGTCCGGACTCCTCACGGGATCAACTTTAGAACCTTCCCCTTAGAGGCTCAAGGCAGTACCACCCAATGGTACTCCTGAGAAGTTCATTTAAAGGGAGTGCCTTTTTCCCCAGAGCCAATCTCAAAACAGTTTATACTATACACATTATAGTATTTTTCCCAAAATCATATACCTAGTATGAATTTCACATAAGGCTCCTTTACACAACATCGATTCCCAAAATCGATAATTCACAAATTAGGCTTTCCAAATTTCAATATTGATTTTACCCAAAAATCAAAGGCCTCTCCAAAGTCAAAGGTTCCTAAAACCTTTCTCAAAATCATTTCCATAAAATCCTTTATATATATACATATAAAATCCTTGATAAAAACCTTTGGATCATTTCAAACTTGTATAAAACTCCTTTTATACTTCAAACACTTCCAAAAATCCTTTTCTGTTTATATTCACTTAAATTTTTATTCACATAATCCCAATTTGTTTCAATTTCATTGGATCATCACTTCAATCCTTATCTTAATTGAGTATTTAACCAATAACAGTTTGAACCCCGACCAGTTTATATTTTGATAATAGCTTGAAAATTTTAAAAATAGATAAGTAGTTGAAAAATAATCAATAGTTTATAAAATAGCTGTAAATAGTTAACTAATTATAAAATAGTTGAGAAATAGCTAAATAGTTTCAGAAATTTTAGTTAATTGCAAAATGGTTATAAAATAGTAATTATTTTGTAAAATAGTTGAGAAATAGTTAATATCTCCAAAAATAATTGTAAAACAAGTATAAAATGATTTGGCTTTAAGAAAGAACGGTTGTACATATTTAATAACTTGGAAAAATAAGTTTATATTAAAACAATTTATATTAAAAATAGTCCCGAGTCCAAACTGTTTACTTCCCCACTCATTCAATTTAAATATCCATTTCCATTTAAATTGACTCAATCCCAAATTAGATTTCCACTTCCATCGTAATTTATTTATCCCAAATTCAAGTTGGATCAATCTTGATTTCCTTCCCAAACCAAATAAAATTCCATTTGATTTTAAACATATTCAACTTTAATTATAATCCAAATTATTCCAATCAATTTGGACTAATATCAATTGAACCCACTTCAATTTTCAATTCATCTTAATTCAATCCAAATCAAATTTTCCCATTTGAATTTTTTTATACTTATCCATCTTCCATCACCAATTCATTTAATTCAAATCAGATTCAATTTGAACTAATTCAACTCGAATTTCAATCTCAAATTTTAACCATCTCGAATTATATAAATTCGAGTTATATTCACAAAGGTTGGTTTAATTCTTTTAAACCAAATTAACCTTTATTTAAAGTTTTTAAACAATTTAATTTCTGAGTTCAAATTCTAGAATTTCATTTTTAATCAATTTAAATTTTTAATTAATTCAACCCAATTTTAACTTGTACTAATTTAGTTCAAATTTCAAATTCAAATCATCTCGAATTATATAAATTCGAGTTAAAATTTTAAATGTTGACTTAATCAAATCAACTTGTCTCTTTATACCATTTAATTCTGAATTCATTTCAACCTTATTTTCATTGAATTTTAATTTAGTTGTACTTCTATTTTCATTGAATTTAATTCCAATACAAGATTTCAGTTTGGTTGTATTTTTGTTACCATTTAATTTATTTCCAATTAGGTTGTATCATATTACTTCTTAATATCTGATTTCAATAATTTAACAACCAATCACCTTACCATTTATTAGAAGGAAACATTGCTTTATATATCAAAATATATATTTTTATATAAAATCATTTATAAAATCATTAAAAACCTTTATATACGAAAATAACAAGTACGCTCTCATATATATATATACATATATATATACTCAACTCATTCTAGAGTACCCCAGACTCTATATAATGAGTAATCCCCACCAGAGCCAAGGTTCTCGCTTAACCTTTCAGCTCCGATACCAAATGTAACGGCCCGAATTTTCGAAGCCGAAAATTTCAGATAGTTTTGAAAAAGAAGAAAGAGGTGGAAGAAGAAGAACAGAAACATTAACAACTCACGTTCGCAGCGGATAAAATATAATAATAAATAAATGTAGTTTACAAAAGAATAATATATCTGTCGATTACATTTTATACATCAGAGTTTTACATATACACGGTCACGGAATATATACAGTAATCATGCCTCAAAAATAATATACTGCAGCGAAAATACTCTATACGTTCCTACCATCCAGCTCGTCTCCTGAGCTCTAGAACGTCCTACCTGAAAATCTGTAATACTCGGTCTGACCCGAGCATTACACCAAAGTAACACCCGGGTCAGGCTGGAACCAGCGTGAGTAAACCCAACTAACATGAATAACCAAACAAACATACAACTTATATAAACCCGGGGTACCTTTTCACAATTTGTTATAGACGTCATTTATCCCCCACATCAATTTCAAAATATCAACTTAGATAAAATAATCCAATTCACTTAATTCATTTCCTTCATGCCTATTTACTCCACAGATCAAATTATAAAATTCGAAGTGGTTTCCGGTATTTCCTAATACCCGATTCCGGTCTCTTCGAGTCTCATGCCATTCTATTCCAAGATATCCAAACACAACATTCCATATCAGAGATACCAATTCATTCAAAGCATCCAATATCAATCGGTCATCCTTAAGCAACGCTTAATCACATACAAGTTTATTCACTTGATTCTAATTGAATTTCCAAACTCAATTACTTAGATTCTTCATTAATTAAATTTCAAACCCATTTAAATAATTCAACACTTCCACATTCATTTATCTTAATTAATCACCCTAGATTAATTATTTTTTTCAATTTTATTCAAGTAGTTATTTTTTTTACGATATTAATTATTCTTAACCAAAAATTAATAATAAATCTTAATTACCTCGGGAATTAATTAACTATGTTAACTATATTAGTCCAAATTTCTTATTTTAATTGACTTTTCAATATTGATTTATTTTTCTTAACTAATCAATCTCTATTTATATCATTGATTATATAGATTAATGATTTCTCATTTACATATAAATTTTATTCTAATCTAATTTAATGACAATAATTAATCATTAATTAAACCATAAATATTTCTCATTCTTGATTTATCTCAACCGATAATTTACTATCTTTACTTTACTTCATTCATAAATCAATTCCTTCTTCATTGACCATCTTAATAAATCTCCTGATTCATTTCGCAAAGTAATTATATTTTATTAATTTTGATTAGTAACTATTCATCCAATCATCCAATGATTATTCCGAATTACTTACACTCAAATTTATTATCTTCAATCGAAATTAACTCCAACTCTTCATTATTTAACTAATCAACCCAAATCATAAATTGATTGAATTAAATAATTATCCATTTTAATTATTCTGTTAATTTAATGAATCACAATCATTAAACCCTTTATTAACTTAAAATTGGATTATTTTCTTCTTTATGATTTATCATTAACAAATTTAAAACTCGAATATTTCGAGTCAAACACAATCAATCCATGACTCAACCAAAACCAAAGCCACAGTGCATAGCAAATCAATTCGATCATTAAACAATTATTTAAATTAACCATAAGAATTGAAATAAGACACAGCTGAGTGAGATTAACTCACCTTGCTTTTATTTGCAAATCCACTTCATTCTCGAGTTGATTCCTTGATTATTTACCTTGAATAAACAGTTATACGATTCATTAATATTTTACAAAATCGACGATCAAATCCCCATTTATAAATCCGACTAACCAATGAATTATTTAAACTAAAATCTTAATTTAACTAATTTCCCTTAAAAAAAAATTTTTTTTACTGGAAATCGCGATATAGGGTTAGGAAATGGAAGCGTGAGTTACGAAAGAGGAAGGAAAGATTTGTTTTGGGGTTTTCATCTGAAGATAGATTTCGAAAGAAAATTGAGGTACAGGAGAAGAAGAAAGAAGTTCGACCATGATTTCAAGCAGTAGTTTCAGGTTATATATATTTTTTTCTTTTTTATGAAATTGTGAAGGAAGATATCCGTTTAAGACGAGAAAAGGAGATAAGCTAGGACGGCGAATTTCAGGTATTAGGGTGGCTCGAGTACACTTAGGGCGGCTGAGTTGATTTTTTTTTTTAAATTCCAAAATATCTCGTTAAGCAGAACGCGAATCTCAAACCCCGTATCAAACATGCCGACAGGCGTTTATAAGGTTTTACCCAAATTCCGAACACATTTGAAACGTTTTTCGGAGGCAAATTCGATCATATGCGCTAGTTACGGAAGTAAACGATCAATTTAAATTAAATCGATTAAAATAATTCGAAGCATTTTGAGCTGTTAGGGTCAAACGACAACTCCGTTTGCTACGAAAATTGAAATCCGATAATAACTAACTATTACGGTCCCAATAGAACTGGTTTCGTCGAATTCCGAGACTGTGCCCCGGAAGGCTATTTTTAAATATCGATTCAAACGATATAAATTTAAAATTGAACAAATTACCTTTAAATTAAATTCCAGCCATTCTATTTTCTTCGATATCATTATTATAAGTTTTATAAGCCCTCAACTTATTTTAATCAGGCTTAGAAATTTCAAATTCAAAAATTTACTCAATTTCACTTATAAAATTCAATATTTTAAACTATAAAATCCAATGATTTCATTATCAATTAAATATTGGTATCTCGAATTCAAGTTAAATTTAACTTTCAAATATTTAAAATCAATTCAATTATCCCATTTTAAATCGTTAAAAATTACGGGTCGTCACACACACACACATAGAGACATGCAGGCAAATCTTATATCTATACAACAAATTTTCACCACAAACACAAGTATTCGTCACATGCAAGCAAGCTTAAATAGATTTAGGATTTAAAAAGAAAGTTTACTCACTTATTTATGGAAACAGGGAACAGATTCCTCTCTTTTCTTTTGATCTGGAAATCTATTGTTGATTTTGATCTGCACATGTTTGTTTGAGATAAATTTACATGCTTGATATTGGAGCTTGATCTTTGCTTGATTTTGTTCTCTTTTTAGATTTGTTTCTTTCTTCTTTTTTTTTTTAAATTTTGCAGGTTTTTTTTTGAAAGTAGAAAGAAAAATGAAACCTCGTTTATCTTACCTATGTTACTTAAAATTCAAATTAAAGAAAATAAAGTTTTGCCACTTGTATCTTTTTCTAAGCTAACACTTGTTTGATTATTAAGAGTAATATTTACATTTGTTTTAATGCATGCTTTATAAATTTACAAATGTCAACATAAAGTATTTTATGTTTTATACTCTTACATAATTTACCTATTATATTTATATCATAAGTTCATATATCATCCTTGTATATATGTTTATTTTCAAGTATATAAAAGAAAAAGAATTTTAAATCTTTTATTAAATCTCATTTTATATACTTACAACCCAACTTTAGATAGGAATATAGATATGTATATGATTTTCAAAGATTTACTTAAAGTTGAATTCTATATTATTAAAAGTAGAATAGGTATATATATATATATATGTTTGTTAATTCCAAAACATAACTTTCTATACAATATATATATATATATATATATATATATGTTATATTAGAAAATTATTCTTATTAGCTTTGAAAAGATAAGTTTTTTCCAAATAAATATATTTATAAAAGAAGATCATTAAACAATAATTATCAAATTCCAATAATTTGATCAGAAGATTATCGAATAAATTTTTATCTATATATTTATAATTCAGCATTTACTATAGATCAATTCATCTATATACATATTTAGATATCCTTATTTATCAAATTTTATTTGTTTAATCAAATGAAATCAGTATCTCAATAGTTTAAAATCAGTAAATTTTTAAATTACTAGATTTTCAAAATCCGGGTTATCACAATACGGGAGGCCACAACACTGTTGCACCTTTGCTACTCAGGACCAGCACTAGCCTTTTCTCGAATAGCACCAAATATGATCACCCCTTAGTTGCAATCAATAACCACAGAATGGGATCCCAAAGCATATGTGAATATCGCTCTAGATTTCGGATAATCATACCCTACTTGGGTGCGACCCATTAACCCTGCCGTATGTCCCTGCTTTATTCATTTCCCGGGTGTGAGGCTCGAAGTGGCCACGCTCTTACCATTTCCTCCTAGAAAACCATCTTGGAATGCTAATATTGCCCTTCATGCAACCAATGCAATACTAGCATTCATCCATACAAGTTTGTTCTGGGACTAAACGAAATGCTTAAGAACTTCGTCTCCAATTCCATCATCTTTAAGATGTCTTCACTTCGAATGCTTGAGTTGGATCGAAGTGGTTTTTGGATAACATATCTGATCCCGGTCTCCTCGAAACAATATTCGATAGTTTCTTATAAACTTAACTCCGGTCTTTAGGAAATAAACAGTCAAAGATAAGAACAGAGATCACCTTCTAGCTGTTAGTGGACGGATTTGCTTATTATTTGTCCTAGAAGAATGAAGCGAAATTTAAACACACAGTACAACATCATTGGAGATAACCGTGCCACATAATTCGTGTGTTTCTCCTAGATATTTCCAAAGTTACGTTTGGATCCAAATTCGATAGTTGGTTATTTAACCTGTTAGCACTAGAATTGATCACTAACACCCTTGAGAAAGATTGTATAGAGAGATTAATGAAGAAAGTAAATTAAAACAGAGAACTGTATGCTAAGTTAAATGCGAAAAAAAAAGAACACCGGATTTATAGTGGTTCAGCGTAACTGCATACGTCCACTTTGAGTTTTGACCTTTATTGCTTTCATAAATGGTTGATTACAGATACAATCCGTACAACAACGACTTGAGTACAATTGCTAACTTAAAAGAAAGAGTCTTGAAAGCGGTAGAGTCTCCCCAGTGTTCTCTAGAAAAGGTCCATTTCACCGTGACCATGCCCTTCTATTTTTAGACGAAGATGGGTTGGACTTCCCTCACAGGCCTAGGAACAAGATACCTCGGCCCTTGGTAAGTAGCTTCTGCACACCGAGCCAGGAATGCCGAACGGTAATTGCCGAGCGAGGTTGGTCGAACCAGAGAATGCCGAACGAGGTCTCTATGCCGAACGACACTCGTATGCCGAGCCACACATCCAGGCCGAACGGCATTCGTATGCCGAGCGAGTGATGCATGTCGAACTGCACTCGTATGCCGAATGAGGTGTTGTGTCGAACGAGGTATTTGGCCGAGCGAGGCTCTTGTGCCAAACGAGAGGAGGTGCACCGAGCAAGGCCTGTGCCGAACGACTCATTTATGCCGAGCGAGGCCTTGTGCCGAGCGACCCTTTCATGCTAAATGAGGCATTGTGCCAATCGACCCTTCTATGTCGAGCGAAGCTTCATGCCGAGCGACCCTTCTATGCCGAACAAGGCATTATGCCGATTGACCCTTCCATGCCGAACGAGGCATTATGTCGATCGACCCTTCTATGCCGAACGAGGCTTCATGTCGAGGGACCTTTCTATGCCGAACGAGGCTTCATGCCGAGCGACCCTTCTATGCCGAACGAAGCTTCATGTCGAGTGACCTTTCTATGTCGAACGAGGCTTCATGCCGAGCGAGGTGAGGTATGCCGAATGAGGCCTGTGCCGACCGAGGTATCTATGATGAGCCTCTTGTTACATGGTCAAACAGCCGGGTAACACTTACCCCCTCCCAAAGTGTATCATGTGGATGAACATGATGTGCTTTGATCCATGAGAACTCCGTGTTTTTCTTTAAGCCCTTGTTCTGTCTTCTCTATAGCGATCTTTTACGATCTCCTGAATGCCGAATGACCGAAGTGCCTTGACCGGTTCTATCGATCACTGTCTGTTCACCTTCTTTCCTTCCTAATATAAAAGTCAATACTTCTTCTCTTTCTCCCCTTTCACTTTTTACCTCCGTTCTAACACCCTTACGAACTCATCTTTTTCCAAACTCTTGCTAACATCTCAACCTCTCTTTAGATCCCCGAGTCCCATACGTTACCTCTCGACTTCCCTCAACAAAAAGCCTGAGTGGATTCCACTTCTAAATCGAGTACTTCACTAGACTTCGACCACTTCTTCTTGGTATGAACCTCTCACTTGTTTGACTTTCTCCAATTAGGGGTTTTGTACAAGATCCGAATTCGCGACTTTCTTTTAACTCAAGGATGAAGGAAGTCGTATAGATAAGGAAGATGGATCTGAGGTTTAAACGATCCTTTAGATTAGATGGAGAGGAGGAAGGAAGAGGGTGTCGACCCAGTAAGAATCAGTGAGGGTAGGGACTGTGTGTCGAGGGTGGCATGCGAGTTGAAGTGGTGATCGATTGGCCACCTATGAAGGTATTTAGTTTGTTCGAGGAAATGAGTTGGAGGAAGACGTGTGGCTGTGTCTCGGCATTACTTCCGCATGCCGAACGATGGAGAGGGAGTGTAGAAGTGAAGTTGGGTTTAGCGTGTCGAACGATGTGGCTCGGTATGATCACGGCTCGGCATGACTCCCTTATGCCGAACGAGGTAATAGGGAGTGCAGGAGAGAAGTAGAAGTTGGGTTCAATGTGCCGAGCGATGTGGCTTGGTATGACTCCCTTATGCCGAACGAGGTAATAGAGAGTGCAGTAGAGAAGTAGGAGTTGGGTTCAATGTGCCGAGCGATGTGGCTCGGTATGACCACGGCTCGGCATGACTCCCCGAATGCCGAACGGTGGAGAGGGAGCGTAGGAGAGTGAAGTAGGCAATAATGTTCGAGTCTCTGCAGTGTTGCTCGGCATTAAGTCTGGTTATAGGCTACAACAGCCAGAACAATCTCAACTTGAACATAACGCACGTTGACTGAACTTACTTTCTATGCCTGAACATATGACAAAATAAGGACAAGGACTTAAGCGAACAAGCATATCGAACTAATCCTGACTAATAATCTCTCCATTTCAACAACTATAATCTTGAGTTTAATGATGTGCATATAAATGTGCATATATTTACATCCATATTTTATCCCTTTTTATTTAAATAAACATCATATTTGGGCATTTTCACATGTTTAAAACCAAAATTCAATTACTTCCAAACCATCATATTTTCATTTTCATTCAGGGGCAAAATGGTCATTTTTGTGCATGTGTAAATTTAAGAATTTTTACTTGGACATTTTTTGATTATTTTTATAGGAATTTGGATGCATATGGAAGAGGCTTATATGAAGTTACATGCATGCACAAGGAAATACAAAGGAATGAAGAGGAAATAATTCAAGTTCAAGATCATGGAGGACCCCACCCACTTACCTAACTTCCAATTAGAAGCTAAGCACATGCTAAAGGACTTAAAGCTTCATGTACATATTAAGTGGGAGATTAGTGAATGTTAATGATTACTTGAAGGCTACACCACCTCAAGGGTATTTTGGGAAGCTCCCTAAAAAGAGAATTAGGGTTTTATGCATGTATAAATAGCCCTCTTATGTACATGAACATATCTTCTCCTCTTTCATTTTACTTAGAAAATTAAGAAATCAAAGTGTAAGCTTAATGTTCTATGAAATAAAAATGGCTTCCAAGCATCTTTCTTCTCTCTTGTCTACATGCTTTTCTTTGTTTTATTGTTAACGTTTATTTATATGCTTTCTTTTTCTTTATGTTCATAGCTTAGATTTACTTTTATGAAAGTAGTTAGTAGCTAATCTTTTGTGCTTTCTTTGCTTATTTTTCATTCTATTTTCTTTTAATGTTAAATTTACTTGTGTTGCTTCAATGCCACAAATGAGTAGCTAAACCCCTTCAATTTAAGGGTAATGAAGCTCTCAAATATTATGTAATTTCAATATTTTATGATTTATGATCTCATTTGGTTTATGCTTCATGAAGTAAGTTTTGATGCAAGTTTATACAAGTGGGTTTGATAGCTTATGTTGCTTAGGCAAATGAGCTATTCTTATTCAACATAAACACAATTTGCATCATCATTTGCTAATCCATTTTTGATTTTGAAATGAAAGTAAAAATAAAATTTGATGATCTATGTTACTAATTACAATAGTAAATAGATCATACTTTAATTAGCTTTTGCTTTGGCTTCACTTTCATGAGAATAGATAAGTGGTTTATGTGTTGTATTATAGTTTGATGGTTTGAGTTATGTTAATTAATAACATAAACAAACCATACTTATGATAAATACAACAATATTTCACTTAATATCAAAACTAGAGATCATAAATTATTGTTTATTGATTTACAAAAATATGAGAGTGGATTATCCCTAAATTATTCTCTAGTTCAATAGTTTTTAAATCAAACTTTCACTCTAGTTTTAGCTTCATTTTATCTCTAGCTAACAACTTCTCCTCCATTTGGTCTAATTAGATTGAATAGATTTTTAAACTCGAACAATTCTCTGCGGATCGACCTGTATTCGCCACGTACTACGAAGTGTATGCCTTGCGCTTGCGGTAAATTTTATTTCTAAATTTTTCGACGGTTTTCTAATTTGGTAGAAATTCCGTCGATTAACAAGTTATTGTCGCCGTTGCCGGGGAATCGTTTTGATTTTAATTTTCTATTCTTCGAATTTTTTGTTGTTTGATTTTTGTGTGTCTTAATTTTTATGTGTTTGTGTGATTTTTGTTTTTGTATTGTTTTTTTTTAGTTGTTAGTCTATTTCCATTTGCATAAAAGAAAAAAAACAATCACAATTTCAAAACAAAAACAAAAACATTTAATTATCCTTTCAATTTGCATTTCATTTTTACAATCTACATTGCATTCACAATTTTTTTTAAAAAAGAAGAAGAAGAAGAACCCATTCACATTGCATTTTTCTTCACTGTTTGCATTTTCTGTTTGCTGCCCCTCTGTTTGCACTGTGCATATTTTTCATTTTCTATTTACAACTGTGCATCTTCAAAACTGCTCTCTGACTCTTCTTACTCCACTGTTCTGTGCATTTTTCACTGCCTCTACCCTAAAACCTGTCATATTCCTCACTGACCTGATGCGCATCACCCACAAACAACTCCACCCGTAACAGTTCCTCCATCTTTAAAACCTGTCATATTTTCTTGTGTGTTTGTTTGCATTTTTTTTCTTAAAAAAAATCAAATACAAAAAAAAAATTCCATTGCACTTGCATTTGTTCTACTTGATTTGTGCACTTCTTTCAATTTAAGCTGTGCATTTCACATTTGATCTTAAAACTGCGTTCTCACTGTGTTTTGTACATTTTCTGGTTTTGTTCTACTCAACAGAGCATTTAATTACAAAACTTGATTACAACTTCAGTTCCTTTATATTTCTTGGTTACAAACTTGGTTACAAACTTCAGACAGTATACACAGTCTCATAACCATCCTTCTTCTTTCAACCTACATCCTCACCAACAATCCACAACTCCTAACCACTTCATCCACCAACACATTCACATTTCACTCGTCAATCGCCTGAAACATCTGCCAGTACCTACTACAACCCTCTACGACAACCCAGTCGCCATCATTCCCTATCACTGACCGAAAGAACACTATTATTCCCTCCAATACTTCATCAAGAAATTCAGTCACCAAACCACTTCAAAACTTCAACCACCATACATACTCCTCGCCATACAAAAACAGCGACATCGCCTGCAACCGCCTCTTCCCACACGCAACCTACCACCACCCACAACAGTACTATCAGCTTCTTCTCACCATCACTTCCACCCCCACCCCACCTGCAACACTGTCATACAAATCATAACTTCGCCAACAAGACTCCTTACATTTGCCGCCAGACACCAGAAAAACAACAACCGGACAACAACCGCGATTGCTACACCCTCAATCTATCAGTCTACAAACCGCGACTTGGACAACCACAACCGCGATTCCAGAAAGTACAACCCTCGATCAAAAACCACATCACGACCATTACCTGAATTTCAGAGAACCACATCGTGACCCACGACCATCACATCGTGATTCAAATCGATTCTAGAACAACAGCATTCCCAAAATTCCACCAAAAGTCTTCGCCTTCACCCAATTCCATCACTACCACAACCCTCCAATTCGCCCCACCGACTTCCAAACCACCATGACTTGCCACAGAAAGCCATTACCTTCGAACAATCCATCCATCTCCCTTCCAACTCGTAGCGCATGAACCACATCGCGAAATCCCCAAATCCACTCAATCACCTCAAATAAATCGAACAGCAGTTCAACTCAATTTCAACCACCGCAAATCACGAGCCTCGACTTAAACATTTGTTTTTGGGACCACGAGAAATTCTATTTGGAGACTTGGTCTGTGTTTTATTTTTGGAAATTCAATTTGTTTTAAGAAATCTGAGTTGTTCTCAGGGAAATCGATTTTTGTTTGGAGAAGTTCGGTCTGTGTTTTATTTTTATTTTGGGCAGTATATTTTGTTGGGCCGGGTTTTATGGGTTTGATAGTTTTAGTTAGTGTAAAAAAAAGTTTGCTTAATTGTTTTTTTTAATTTGTTTATAGTTTGTTTAATTTGTTAGTAAAAAAAAAATATGTCTCGTTTTAATTAGTTTTTTTAAATTAGTTTTTAGGTTCCATCTTTAATTTGTTTTGTGTTGTTTCCTCTCCAAAAAAAGTATGTCTCGTTTTAATTAGTTTTTTTTTAAGTTTCCTCTCCAAAAAAAAATTTTAAAAAAGTTCCAACAAAAAAAAACACGTTCAACTTTGCTTAATTTTCCTTCTTCATTTGTTTTCACTTGTTTAGTTTTCATTTATTTTATTTTCAATTGTTTTGTTTTTTTTGCTTATTTTGTTTTTCATCTTTGATAAACATACTAAACAATAATAATAATAATTTTTTTTGAATATATCTTGTTTTTCATTTCAGGTTGTCAAAGCAAAAAATTACAAGGAATTGCTTGCCAAAAGGAAAAATAATTGCTTTGCTTTGCTAAAATCGCCGCTAAAAAAATTGCTAATAATCTGCACGCTCTGGTATTGTGCTTTATCTCTAGTGCATTGTTGGTTGCTTGCATTTGCATTTATATATAAAAAAAATTCAAAACCCAAAAAAAAAGTCATTTTAGTTGCATTGTAAATTCAAGTTTAATTTCCGCTTTCCATTCATCTCATCTTATTTTTATTTTTTAAGGGCAATACCCCAATTCACATAAAGTGAGGGATTTCATCACCCTTTCCTTAGCCCACAAACACATTTCATCGTAGAATTTGAATAATAATAATAAAGGTTAGACGTTGGACCTAAGGGTGTCATGAGCTCATTTAGGGCTTAATTGTATCTTCACAATTGTTTTATTTGAACAATTTTATTTCTTGGTGTCTAGGCTACGGTAGAGTAATAACCAGTTATAAAAATTACGGTGATACGTAAATATTATACTGGTTGTTCCTCTGAAGGTATTTAAATCTTCGGTTGCATTGCTACGGTGATTCGTGGTGCACCGATAACCCCTGTCCGTTACCTGGCTGAGAAATATTTTTGTTGATTTAAGACAAAGTGTGATTATACAATTTTGGGTTAGGAGCTACTAAGGACAGAAAACTGTAATTAAGTCCTTTGCATTCATTTAGTTGCATTAGTTCATACATAATTAAAAACAAAAAAGTCCAAAAAAATATAAAATCTTTCCAAAAAGAAGAAAAAAAAATCAAAAACAAAAACAAAAATCAAATTTTCATTTTCTTAAAAAAATAAATCCTTTCGGTAGATATTTGAAATTACAAAAAAAACAAAAAAAATACAAAAACAAAAACATATAAAAATTTTGAAAAACCAAAAACCAAAGAAAAATCATACTTCTCTTTTGAAAATAAATTTCACTTGGTAAATATTTTTTTCACTTCAGTTTTCAAATTTTCTTTCATTCTCTAAACTCGACTTTCTCTTGTGCATGAGTACTTGGACTCGTGACACAACAACGAATACTTGGATTCGCGACCTTCCTACAAACCGTTTGACTCGAATAGACAATCCTCCCGAAATGGCGAACGAAAATGCCCCTCTAAATCTTATGGATACTCGATAGAGTTTCTATTCCATCTTGCATCACGTTACCTGCCCCTACGGGTAACCATTTCAAAATCCACTCAAACCATATTGCCATGCTTCCGAAATTTGGCAATTTCGAGCACGATGACCCCTACATTTTCTTGACTAAATTCGAACAAGTTTGTGCAACCATTAAACTCCAACAACTTTCCGATGACGGAATCAAACTTTGATTAATCCCATTCGCTCTTACGGATTACGCTGAAAAATGGTTGTACAGCTTACCCTCGAACTCGATTAAAACTTGGGAAGAATTTGTAAAAGCTTTCTTAAAAAAGTTCTACCCCTTGGAGAAAACGAGTAGAATTCGAAATGAAATTGTAAATTTTCATCAATTCAAGGGAGAACCATTCGGAAAATATTTTGAAAGATTCAAAGAGCTTTTGATAAAATGTCCACACCATAATTTTGAAAAATGGACGATTTGCCAAATCTTATACGATGGACTCGAAAATAGCTCATGTACCATGCTCGAATCAATGTGCCAAGGCAATTTTCTTGCCCAACATCACGACGATGCTTGGCAATTTCTTGAAAACCTCGCTGAAAAGTCATCCCAATGGGAACGTTCGAACGAAAAATCGATTTACTCACGGTCGAGCGCACACTCGACAGGATCTTCTTTTGCTTTGGAAGCTAAAATCGACGCAATGATTAAAAAGTTTGATAACGTTTTATCATCGAATCAAATGAACCAAGCTTCCCAACCGATGTGTTATAAATGCAACGATCCTAATCATATAGCCGATCAGTGTCCCAATTCTGTCGACCAAATCAATACTTTTAATAAAAGCAAAAACGACCCATTTTCTCCAACGTACAACCCTGGTTGGAGAAATCATCCGAATTTTGCGTGGAATCAGAACAATCCGAACACGAATACAATTCGTCCCAATTTTCAACCATTCTCGAATAATGCTTCGAATCCTCCCTTTCAGCCCAACAATTTTCAACCAAACTTTGCGGGCACGTCTCATAATCAACCGCAACAATCAAATTTTTAACCAAATTCTGCTCATCCTCCCCAAGACGATAAACGTTTAACTTCGCTTGAGAAAACTCTTGAAACGTTGGCTAAGGCAACTACTCAAAGCCTTCAATCAAACAACAATTTGCAAAATTTATTGACTTCATATATGCAAAACACAAACCAATCGATTGCAAAACTCGAAATGCAAATGAGTCAATTAGCCACGTCTGTAAGTGAACGCGAACGTGGGACATTCCCAAGTCAGCCCCTTCCAAATCCCAGAAATCAAAACACAAATTCAAATCAAGCCCATGTTGTTCAAGATAGCAACGTCACCCAATTGAATGCTATCACAACTCTCCGTTCTGGTAAACAAATCGATAATCAAGTCGTTAATCCAAACGATTTACCGAAAACCTCTCTCGACACTTCTAAAACAACGAACGAATCTGAACAGAACGTGGGGAAAAACGACGAATCGAATGCCAATCCAAATTCTTCTTCTTCTGCTCGAGTAGACCCGCCTACCGAGTATCGTGTTCCATTTCCACATCGTCTCCGACCCAAGAAACACTCGGACCAAATGGAAAAGATGTTGGAAATTTTTAAACAAGTGAAAGTGAATATCCCGCTTCTTGACATCGTTCAGCAAGTCCCCACTTACGCGAAATTTCTTAAGGACTTGTGTACCCAAAAGCGACACACTCAAGTGCCCAAAAAGGTCTTCTTAGCCGCTAGTTTGTGTGAAGTCTTGTCCCAATCCATGCCTGTAAAATGCAAATATCCTGGCTGCCCAACGATTTCTTGCACAATTGGGGACAAGACGATTAACAAATGTTTGATTGACTTAGGCGCGAGCGTCAATTTGATTCCATATTCCGTTTACGAACAATTAGGCTTAGGTGAGCTCAAACCCACAAAAGTCACGCTTCAATTTGTCGATCGCTCGATTAAGAAGCCCGTGGGAGAAATCGAGGACGTGCTCATTCGAGTTGGGCAATTCATATTCCCCGTTGATTTTATCGTTCTCGAAACACAACCCGTGTCAAACCCTGCGAGTCAAATTCCTTTGATTTTAGGCCGACCATTCTTAGCCACCTCAAACGCCTTAATCAATTGTCGTAACGGTTCGATGAAAATCTCTTTCGGAAACATGACTTTGGATCTTAACATTTTCAATCTTGAAAGCCAATCGAACGAACTTCGTGACCAAGCATTGGAAGTTAATGCCATGCACGAAAACTTTGAAAACGAGACACTTGATCTTAACGATGAACGCGAGACCGAGTATGAAAAATTGTTTCATGAAATTCCCAACAAGATCGAATACACTCTTCCCTTTGAATCTCTTCAAGTTGAGTCCGAATCTCAACCCAATTCTTCGATCGAAAAAATCCCGAAGTTGGACCTCAAACCACTTCCCGACCACCTTAAGTACGCATACCTAGGTGAAAATGAAACTTGTCCTGTCATCATTTCTAACAATCTTTCTCTTGACCAAGAAGCTTCTCTTCTCTCTATTCTTTCAAAAAATAGAGAAGCAATTGGGTGGTCCATTACCGATATTAAGGGAATTAGCCTTGCTATTGTCCAACATCACATTCACTTGATTGACGAAGCCAAACCCACTCGTGATGCACAATGGAGGCTTAACCCAAAAATGAAAGATGCGGTTCATGACAAAATTCTTAAGCTCCTCGATAACGGTATCATATACCCCATCTTCGATAGCCCATGGGTTAGCCCAATTCATGTCGTGCCTAAAAAGTCCGGACTTACCGTTATAAAAAACGACACTAACGAACTTATTCCAACTCGTACTCAAACGGGTTGGCGTGTTTGCATTGACTATCGAAAACTAAATGCCGCAACATGTAAGGATCATTTCCCTCTTCCATTTATCGACCAAATGCTCGAACGTTTAGCCGGCCACGAATTCTATTGCTTCCTTGATGGTTATTCCGACTATAACCAAATTCCAATCGCTCCCGAAGATCAGGAGAAAACGACTTTCACGTGTCCATTCGGTACCTTCGCTTATCGATGTATGCCATTCGGACTTTGTAACGCTCCTGCGACTTTCCAACGATGCATGGTTGGAATCTTTTCTGACATGATTGAGCGCTTTCTAGAAGTCTTTATGGACGATTTCTCTATCTTTGGCGATTCTTTTTCTCAATGTTTACATCATCTCGAGTTGGTTTTGAATCGATGTAAAGAAAAACACTTGACTTTGAATTGGGAAAAATGCCACTTTATGGTCAAACAAGGCATTGTCCTTGGACATATCATCTCAAATAAAGGCATTGAGGTAGACAAAGCGAAAATCGATGTCATTGCAAATCTACCCATTCCCAAATCTGTTAAGGACATTCGATCATTTCTAGGACACGCTGGCTTTTATCGACGCTTTGTGAAAGACTTTAGTAAGATCGCTCGTCCTTTGACGACACTCCTTGGAAAAGACGTTCCTTTTGATTTTAACTCCGAGTGTATCTCTTCTTTTGAACGTCTCAAAAACGAACTCATTTCTGGTCCAATCATTTGCGCGCCCAATTGGGATCTTCCTTTCGAAATCATGTGTGACGCTTCTAATTTTGCGGTTGGTGCTGTCTTAGGACAATGCATCAACAAAATCCTTCATGTCATTTACTACGCGAGTATGACTTTGAACGACGCTCAACTCAACTTCACAATAACTGAAAAAGAGCTACTAGCTGTCGTTTTTGCACTTGAAAAGTTTCGACCTTACTTGATAGGTTCACACATTACAGTGTACACGGACCACTCTACGCTCGATATCTCTTCGCTAAAGGATGCTAAATCCCGTTTGATTCGTTGGATCCTTTAACTTCAAGAATTTGACCTTACAATTAAAGACAAAAAAGGATCCGATAATGTCATAGCCGATCATTTGTCTCGTCTCTCGAACGCACCATCTTCTTTGCCAATCAACGAAAACTTCCCCGATGAACAACTTCTTTCGATTTCTATTGATCCATGGTACGTTGATATAGTGAACTACTTAGTCACTAAAGAAACTCCTTCATCTTGGTCCAAACAGGACAAATACAAATTCATGTACCAAGTGAAATATTTCTATTGGGATGATCCATACTTGTTCAAATATTGTCCCGACCAAATCATCTGACGTTGCATTTCGGATAATGAGATTAGGAGTGTTCTTTCATTTTTCCACGATCAATCATGCGGTGGACATTTCGGTCCTCGTAAAACCACGGAAAAGGTGCTTCAGTGTGGTTTCTATTGGCCATCTCTTTTCAAAGACTCATTTGAATTTTGTAAAACTTGTGATCGATGTCAAATGCTTGGACGAATTTCTCGACGAGATATGATGCCTCTAAACCCCATTCTTACGATCGAAATCTTTGAAGTTTGGGGTATCGATTTATGGGACCTTTTCCCAACTCTTTTGGAAACATGTATATCCTTCTCGCCGTCGATTACGTTTCAAAATGGGTCGAATCCGTTCCTTGCAAAACCAATGACCATAGAATTGTTGTGAAATTTCTCAAAGAAAACATCTTTTCGAGGTTCGGCACACCTCGCACAATAATCAGTGATAACGGAACCCATTTTTGCAACCGTTCTTTTGAAACTTTAATAAAAAAAATACTCGATAACCCACAAGTTATCCACTCCATATCATCCTCAGACTTGTGGCCAAGTTGAAGTTTCAAATCGACAAATAAAACAAATTTTGGAGAAAACAGTCAATAAAAATCGAAAAGATTGGTCTCAAAAATTGACCGACGCGCTTTGGGCTTACCGTACTGCTTTTAAAACTAACCTTGGGATGTCCCCATTTTGTTTAGTTTACGGTAAAGCTTGCCATTTACCCGTTGAAATCGAACACAAAGCGCTGTGGGCAATTAAAAACTTAAACTTTGATCTTGGGAAAGCTGGCGAAAACCGAAAACTACAACTCAATGAACTAGAAGAACTTAGGAACGAGGCGTATGAAAACAAGAAAATTTACAAAGAAAAAACCAAAGTTTTTCATGACAAGTCAATCCTAAGAAAAACGTTTTCGCCTAACCAAAAAGTTCTTTTATATGACTCAAGACTTCATTTATTCCCTGGGAAGCTTAAATCAAGATGGACCGGACCATTTGTGGTACGAACTGTTTTTCCACATGGTGCCATAGAAATAAAAAACCCCAGGGATGGATCGATTTTCAAAGTTAATGGCCATCGTTTGAAACCTTTCTTGGAATTGCCAAATAACCAAGAGGAGGAGCTCATGATCCTTCATGAGCCAAGCTACTTCTAGTAAGAATGTTTACCCTCTTTTGTAAATATGTACATATTATTTCCCTGTTACACTCATTATATCGTGTATTGACTATGGGGACACAGTCAAAATTAAGTGTGGGGGTGGGTCTCATTTTCATTTTTTTTAGTTTTCATGGCATTTGTGAATTTTCATTTTCCTTTATCTAAACAAAAAAAAATCAAAATTTCTAAATCCCAAAAAAAAACATTTTCCTTTTACCATTTTGATTTATTTTTGAAGAAATAATATAGGATAAGTATAAGTTTTGGTCAATAAATTGAAATTTTGAAAATTTATTTGTCTTAACAAAAATAAAAATGAAGTTTGATTACAAATAACAATGGTTTAACTAGTATATAGGATGGGTCATATGTGTTAATTATGAAGTATATTCTAATTGAAAATCTTTGTTTAAAAAGTGGTAAATTTAAAGTAAAGGATATAACATTTTTATCTTCTAATTTAAATGGTGCTAAGATGATTTTGCGAAATTCTTTCTTCAGAAAAAAAAATTGTATATATGTAGATATTTTCTATTAACACCTACGGTTGATAGGTATACACACTTGTGTGTACACTCGCCATGCTCTGTACCCTTCTTACGTAAGCCCGAAAGGAAGTGCATGATCGGTATATCTGGCCTCAGTTTATCTGAGCTAGGTGTATGTATATATAAATTCTTTTATTAATAATGCCTACAGTCGATAGGTGTTCACATTCGTGTTTCACTCGCCACGCTTTGTATTCCCCTCACATAAGCCCGAAAGGCAGTGCACGGGTAATATATCTGGCCTCAGTTTACCTGGGTTAGGCATGTAAATATCGTTAATATCAACAAAAAGTTTCAAATAAGAGAGAATAAGCAATTGAAATCCGGGCACTATTTTAACTTGTTTGATTTGACTTGTTATTGGAAAGAAATGAAAATACCACTTTGATGAATTTTGATAATCAACTAAGGATTTATTTCATAGTTATACTTTGTTATCAACCGAAACAATGAGTTAAACTATTGTCTACTTGTCATGATAACTTAATTTTTGTTGGAAATTTTGATGAGTAAATGACTTAACTTTTCAAGATTATGACCAAAACCTATATTTAACTTATGAGTGTCGATTTGAAAGTGAATCCTTCATTTGTAAATATTTTCAAAAACTTGCATTCATCCCATTGTAAATAAATCTTGCACTTTGTAAATATTTCATTCTGCATTTGGATTTTGTGGGTAGTATCCGCTGAAAACCCTCACGAGACAACACTCGTCCTACTGGGGACACCCAGAGGTTTAACGGCTTGTTGCATATGCTCAATGCAATCGTGCTTCCTACGAAAATGGATTTATCTTGGTTTTCCTTTATTCGAGGACGAATAAAATGATAAGTGTGGGGGTATTTGATGTGCATGTAAATGTGCATATATTTACATCCATATTTTATCTCTTTTTATTTAAATAAACATCATATTTGGGCATTTTCACATGTTTAAAACCAAAATTCAATTACTTCCAAACCATCATATTTTCATCTTCATTCAGGGGCAAAATGGTCATTTTTGTGCATGTGTAAATTTAAGAATTTTTACTTGGACATTTTTTGATTATTTTTATAGGAATTTGGATGCATATGGAAGAGGCTTATATGAAGTTACATGCATGCACAAGGAAATACAAAGGAATGAAGAGGAACTAATTCAAGTTCAAGATCATGGAGGACCCCATCCACTTACCTAACTTCCAATTAGAAGCTAAGCACATGCTAAAAGGACTTAAAGCTTCATGTACATATTAAGTGGGGGATTAGTGAATGTTAATGATTACTTGGAGGCTACACCACCTCAAGGGTATTTTGGGAAGCTCTCTAAAAAGAGAATTAGGGTTTTATGCATGTATAAATAGCCCTCTTATGTACATGAACATATCTTCTCCTCTTTCATTTTACTTAGGAAGTTAAGAAATCAAAGTGTCAGCTCAATGTTCTATGAAATAAAAATGGCTTCGAAGCCTCTTTCTTCTCTCTTGTCTACATGATTTTCTTTGTTTTATTGTTAATGTTTATTTATATGCTTTCTTTTTCTTTATGTTCATAGCTTAGATTTACTTTTATGCAAGTAGTTAGTAGCTAATCTTTTGTGCTTTCTTTGCTTATTTTCCATTCTATTTTCTTTTTAATGTTGAAATTTACTTGTGTTGCTTCAATGCCACAAATGAGTAGCTAAACCCCTTCAATTTAGGGGTAATGAAGCTCTCAAATATTATGTAATTTCAATTTTTATGATTTATGATCTCATTTGGTTTATGCTTCATGAAGTAAGTTTTGATGCAAGTTTATACAAGTGGGTTTGATAGCTTATGTTGCTTAGGCAAATGAGCTATTCTTATTCAACATAAACACAATTTGCATCATCATTTGCTAATCCATTTTTGATTTTGAAATGAAAGTAAAAATAAAATTTGATGATCTATGTTACTAATTACAATAGTAAATATATCATACTTAAATTAGCTTTTGCTTTGGCTTCATTTTCATGAGAAGAGATAAGTGGTTTATGTGTTGTATTATAGTTTGATGGTTTGAGTTATGTTAATTAATAACATAAACAAACCATACTTATGATAAATACAACAATATTTTACTTAATATCAAAACTAGAGATCATAAATTATTGTTTGTTGATTTACAAAAATATAAGAGTGGATTTATCCCTAAATTGTTCTCTAGTTCAATAGTTTTTAAATCAAACTTTCACTCTAGTTTTAGCTTCATTTTATCTCTAGTTAACAACTTCTCCTCCATTTGGTCTAATTTGATTGAACAGATTTTTAAACTCTAACAATTCCCTGTGGATCGACCCGTATTCGCCACGTACTACAAAGTGTACGCCATGCGCTTGCGGTAAATTTTATTTCTAAATTTTTCGACGGTTTTCTAATTTGGTAGAAATTCCGTCGATTAACATTTAACTTGATTAAAACAAACAATATCCTTTCACATACAGTGTCAATGCCAAGCTCAAAACAGAAACCATCATATGACAAGCTCTTGGAGACGGTCAGCGATGACGGTCTTCGAAGACGAAAATCCAAAGCTTAACTTTATTTCATCAACTTTACGACTTGTAATTCTTTGGCATTTATACTTGAACGGTTGCACTAGTTCATACACCACACGTGGGGGAGTATTTTTGTTGTTATGTCTAAAGTCGATGGTGTTTCAAGTATAGTTTAAACAGGTGTTTCATCAGATCCAACATTCATTAGAGATGTTTAGAAAATCCATCTCTACCACAGTCTCAGATAGACCCAAGCTAACTTTTCAACAAGAAGTAGTTGGAACTTCGAATCGTCGACTACTCATGTACAAGATATTCCGAGCCCCATAATTGCATCAATCGACTTGGCTCCCGACGTCTTGGATGTCGCGATCTTTCTAGACAATCCGGTTGATTCTTAAGCTTCGAGAATTAATGAAAGTGCTCTTCATCGCATATGGTCAATACACGGGATTCCTTTCGACGATGTGTTGGTTCCATCGGGACAAGATCATCCTCACCTGCCCCTAGTCGGCGCCCTGCAACAAATTTATGTGCTGGGTTGGTAGCGTGCCACCATTCAACTCCTTCCTTCACGACCTATTATAGTATATTGAGATCGCTCAATCGCAGTTACATCCAAACAGTCACGCGTTCGTATACGGCACGTGCATTCTCTTCATAAGCGTCCTTTTCAGGCTCCCAACTCTTGGCGATATCCGCTATATTTATCGTTTCAAGGGACGATCGGACAGCCCATCTTTTGTATTTCTTGAGCCACACAACAAGTGTCAAATTCTGACTGGAGAATGAAGCAAATTCGCCCAGTATAAGCAGGAGTGGTTCTGCGTGCGTTGTCCCCCTAGCTTTGCAAGGAGATGGGTGGAAGGGAGTAAGTCTTTTTTTGGGTCAATACTTGCATTCGGCAAAAATTGCACCTTTTCTAACTCCTTTTCAACTTTTACAGGCATCAGCCCACGTCCCGAAGGCTCCGGGTATTATGAACCCGTTGAAGCTATCCGAGCTATCCCTACGGAAGACCGGGACATTAGATCTATTATTTCCAACGAATCGCTCTCCAGATTCGGGTTGTTGGAGGAAGGTTGTCGAATATGTTTTCCTCACGGCGTTACCATAGCTGGGTCTGCCTTGGACAAAGGAAAAAGACAAGAGGGACCTTCAACACACGATGCCCCTGACACATCCGAGGAGGGCGAGATTAGAGAAGCTAAAGAGCCCGAAGTACCAGGTGATAATGTTAGTCCCGCTCGAAAGTTGGTGATTGAGGTCCATGATATCGAAGTAACGCCTCCCCTTTCAAGGGGAAAAAATAAATTGACTTACAAGTTGAGGAAGAAGACAGCGGGTGGGACCTCTAATGTCACAATCACCCCCATGGAGAGAGAGCCTCCCCTCAGCACTTAGAGAGTTCTTTGAAAGGCTTGTCGAACCTCACTATTCCTGATGATTTCCGGAATCCCTTAAGCTTCATTCGCCCACAGGAGGCAATGCAGGCACTCAAGCCCATATTCAGGGAGAGAAAAAATCCTATAAGTAGAGATAAAGAAACTGGTCCGTTAGAGGGGAACACTAGGACACACATGGACGTGCACTTCACCTTGCACTTCAATTTTAGCCATCACTCTACTCTTTGCTAACTTGTCGTTATTCAAATTCTACGCAGTGACATGGGACGTACTCATGGACTCAATCGCCTTCGCGGGTCATCTATTTTTCATCATTCTGGCCGGGATTCGGGCCTCGAAAAACGCTCAGACAGAGATGGCTCTAGAGACCGAGACTACCGCCCCCAAGAATCATCTTATCATAGAAAAACATATAGTCTGTCCTCATATTCCCGCGATCCTCCATCTCAATCAAAACAAGGCAAGGAGAAGTCTGCGTAGAAGGGGTCCCAGCCTGTGGCCCACCGAGATCAACATTCTGGTTCATCTAGCACCAGGCAATCCCGGGAATCCCACAAAACATCTGTAGTTTCCAAGCATACTCCTCCCGCTCCTATACCTGATCCATCGGTAGCAGAAAGACTTACTGAGCTTAAGGCCACATTCTTGAAAATATGCTTTGATGGTCTGAAGTTTCTCCCGGCGATCCATCACATTTTAGGACACGTCAAACAAAACGCCATTTCTTGTAACAATGACGTTTACGTTCAACATGACACATTTGTCCATTTAGTTGAAAAAGTTTCGGAAGTCTCTATCGAGCGTCAACACGAAATTGATCGCCTGAAGCTCGAAGCTATTCACGACAAAGACATCATTAAAGCTTAAGATGAAGAGCTCTTTTCATATAAGTATCAGCTTGAAGCTGCCCAAAAAAGAGCTAAAGACACAGCGGAGGCCGTTAATCGTCTAGAGTCGTCGCATAAGAAAGAAATTAACGAAGCGGTTCAACGCTGCAGGGCCTTAGCTTTAGAGAAGGATTCTATTCAAAAAGAGTGGAATGCATTCGCCTAATGAGTGAAAGAGTTGGAAGAGCTACTCCTCAAAGAGAAAGAGGAAAAAACTGCTACTCAAGAAGAGTCGCAACGATATTGCGATGAGATTGTTGCTACACGACTCCTGAAGACAAAGCTTGACTATGAATTCTCTAAAATTAAGATGCTGAAGGATGAAGCCTGTGAGGAGGGCAAAAGAATTGCATCCATGGAGATTGACTCTCACCTTGTGGCTACTACAGAGGCTGGCAGGGAGGAGATCAAGTGCTTGTTCGACCCACTATTGCAGAATACAATGACCGTGTCCTTATGCATCGAGACTTAACTTTTCTTGGCGAGGGTTACCTCGAACCTCTAGCCGAGGCATGGGAAACTTTGATAAAGATCAGAAAGGTTGAGTCGGGGACCGAGGAGGTTAACGAGGAGGCTTTAGTAAAGAATTTCTCAGGGGGAATGAGCCTTCAGACTTGTCTGCAGCGAAAGCTCTTTAAAGCAAAGGTTATTCCTCGTCAAAAGGAAAAGATGATATTGCCGGTCCATCTAGAACCGGATCTCCAGTTCCTCCACCTACTCAATCGGTTGGTCGTCCAGTACTTGATCCATTCAAGCAGCACGTTGGTTATAACTCGAAAGACCCTGGCCTTGACATTCATGTTTTATCTCCCATTTCAGAGGGTAAGACTCCTCGGACGGTTGAGAGTCAGCAAGAAACTGATATATAACTCTTCTTCTTAAAGTTCAAAGAGTCGTCATTTTTGGCGAGAGGCTATTGTATGCTAACGTTTGTCTCTTGTGATTTTGCATAGGTCGCTCTGACCTCGAGCCCACTCCAAGGAGCGATGATGCCAAGGAGGAGAAAGAGAAGGTGAGCGAGGCTATTGAAATGGGAGAGACACCTGGTCTTGGTGCTCAAGTGATTGAGGCGCTTGACAAGGACAAATCAGAAACTTCGTCACCCGTTGAAGAAAATTATGAAATTGAGATTACAGGCGCCTCTGGAGACACTTCAAAAATGAATATGAAGGAGCAACTCGTGGAGGAGAAGGAAAAGAAAGATGAAATCAAAGTCGAGCCCCGAGTTGTGGATCAAGATGATCCTTTGAACAGGCCTTTGAAGGTCGTTATCCCTTGTGGGTCCAGGCCATTAGAAGTCCCCCGTCCTCCCTCAGATGTTACTTCCCCATCAAGCAAAGCGTCCAAACGAAAACGCGTGGGGGAGGAGTCATCTGAGAAAACGAAGGAGGAAAGGAAACTAACAAATCCAAGGAAGTAGCTTTTACGCTCGTTCAATGAGAGTTAGATTAGATTATGTAATTATTTCTATTTATTTTCATAGTCAATGTAGATAGACTTTTGACTCCGAGTTTTTGGAGGAGTTGTAGTAGAACCTCATTTTGGATTGATAAATAAAATTTAGTTCCTTTGTCTTTCAAATGACTTTTATTGTTCAGCTTATTGTTTAACTTGTTACTATAACTTGACATTCGGCGAGTTACATGAACTCCAATTCGCCTCTTTATGACTCGGAAATTATCTGAGAATCGTAAATCCTCTGTTTCATGCTTTGGGTACTTAGAATATTTTTAGTCTGCACTCTGGGGACTTGAAGATTTCAAGTCGTTTATACTCTAGTCCGCACTTTGGGGACTCATAGTACTCCAGTCCGCACTTTGGGGACTTGGAGATTTCAAGTCGTTTAAACTCTAGTCCACACTCTGGGGACTTAGAGTACTCCAGTCCGCACTCTGGGGACTTGGAGATTTCAAGTCGTTTATACTCTAGTCTGCACTCTGGGGACTTAGAGTACTCCAGTCCGCACTCTGGGGACTTGGAGATTTCAAGTCGTTTATACTCTAGTCCGCACTCTGGGGACTTAGAGTACTCCAGTCCGCACTCTAGGGACTTGGAGATTTCAAGTCGTTTATACTCTAGTCCGCACTCTAGAGACTTAGAGTACTCCAGTCCGCACTCTGGGGACTTGGAGATTTCAAGTCGTTTATACTCTAGTCCGCACTCTGGAGACTTAGAGTACTCCAGTCTGCACACTGAGGACTTGGAGATTTTAAGTCGTTTATACTCTAGTCCACACTCTAGGGACTTAAAGTACTCCAGTTCGCACTCTGGGGACTTGGAGATTTTAAGTGTTCGTGCGCGTTCGTACGTCAGACAGAATAATGTAACTCTAGTTTTTTGCCATAGAATTATCATATGCGAAAACATCAATAATTCATGGAAAAGATGGCTTCAAGCCTTTATTAATGAAATCAAACTAAATTGTCTTATTACATGCCGAAAACTAAGAATCAACGAAATAAATAATGCTGGAAATAATTGCAACAAAGATACAAAAGGAATAGACTAAGTATAATAATGTCGCAGATGCTCATTATTCCATGCTCGGGGTAGTGTCGCTCCATCAACGGTCGTTAGCTTGAAAGTTCCCTCTCCAAGCCTCCGTTCAATGATGTATGGACCTTCCCATGTGGGATTCATATGCGACGGGACCGGGAAAACTCGTTTCAAAACGAGGTCTCCCATATCAAAGGCTTTCGGCCGGACTTTTTCATTATAATATCGAACAACTTGGTGTCTATATGCAGCCACTCTTAAATCAGCTTTTTCACATTTATCATCAATGAAGACCAATGATTCCAGTAAAAGATCTAGATTTGTCTTAGGGTCATAATAAGTTACCCGATGTGATAGTACTTCGAGTTCTACGGGTATAACAGCTTCCGTGCCATATGCCAATGCGACTGGAGTGTGGCCAGTCGCGGACTTGTGGGTGGTTCTGTAAGCCTAAAGTGCTGTTGGAAGTTCATCCACCCACTTGCCTCTATCCTTTTCCAAACGCTTTTTCAATATGGACTTGATTATTTTGTTCACGGCTTCTACTTGTCCATTGGCTTTTGGATGAGAACCTGCTACAAACCTTTTTTCAATGCCATACTTTTGACAGAATTCTTTGAACTCCCTACTTTCGAATTGAGTTTCGTTGTCTGTAATAATAATCCGTAGGAGGCCAAAATGGCATATAATGTTTCGTACAAAGAAATAAATGACCTTTTTGGTGGTGATCGTGGCTAAGGGCTCTGCTTTTGCCCACTTGGTAAAGTAATCGACTGCAACTACCGCGTATTTCACACCACCTTTGGATATAGGTAAAGAACTGATTATATCGATCCTCCACATTGCAAACGGCTAGGGACTAACCATTTTTGTGAGTTCCATCGATGGAGCTCTTAAGATTTTTGCATACTTCTGGCATTTGTCACATCTCCTTACGTAGTCTGCAACATCCCGATTTACAATTGGCCAATAATATCGATAGCGAAGGATCTTCTTTGCGAATGTCTGCCCCCCCCCCCCAGTATGGTCACCACATTCTCCTTTATGGACTTCCTTCAGGACTCGTTTTATCTCATCGTGGGCAATGCACCGGAGTAAGGGGGTCCAGAATCCCCTTCGATATATTATTCCATCCTATATTACATATCGCGAAGCCTTACGAATGACTTATCGTCTTTCACTCTTTCTTTCGGGAAAGACCCCGTGTAGAAAGTATTGCTTGAATGGGGTCATCCATGATTCCTTCTCGATTTCTGTTTCTAACACGAAATCTATCTCCATCATATTTATACTCGAAGCATTTAAGGTTTCAACGGGAACCAGTCCCATTTGTTGTGCATCGCCAATACTTGCAAATTTTGCCAACGAATCGGCTTCCCTATTTTGTTCACGCGGGACATGCGAAATATCATAATATTCTAGATTTTCTAGCAGCTCTTGAACCCGTGCAAGGTATGGGGCAAGTCTCTGTCCCTTCGCTTGATAGTCCCCCAGCACCTGGTATACCACCAGTTGTGAGTCACAAAAGATTTCAACCGATTTTACCCCTAGTTCTTTGATAAGTCTCCAGCCAGCAATCAATGTTTCATACTCGGCTTTGTTATTTGTTGCTGGGAATTCGAGCTTCAAAGCGTAATAAATTGATCGGTTTTCGGAAGTCACAAGAACTATACCAGCACTAGAGCAATGGCCGTTAGATGCCTCATCGGTGTACAACTTCCATCGAACGGGAGGTATGACATTGTGGCTGTTTGATTCGTTTGACACGGTGAATTCAATGATGAAGTCTGCTAGCGCTTGCCCTTGTAGGGCCCTCCTTGGCAGGTAGGTAATGTCGAATTGACTCAACTCAATATTCCATTTTAACATCCTTCCATAAGTTTCTGGTCGTTGGAGTACTTGAAGCAAGGGTTGATCGGTATAAACACTGATTAAGTGTGCCTGAAAGTACGGACGAAGCTTGCGTGATGCAATCACCAAGCAGTAGGCTAGTTTCTCAATCTTGGGATAATTTCTTTCTGCCCCCATTAAACGTTTACTGACATAGTAAATCGGCTTTTGAACTCGGTCCTCCTCGCGAACCAAAGACGTACTGATAGCATGCTGAGATACAGCCAAGTACACATACAACACTTCATGATCTACTGGTTTCGACAGCACTAGAGGACTTTCTAAATGCCTTACTAGAGCTCGGAGTGCTTTCTCACAGTCGGATGTCCATTCGAAATTTCTCTTTCCTTTCTTTATTACATTGAAGAAGGGAATACACTCATCTGTGGCTTTGGATATGAATCGACTCGGCGCGGCCACCTTTCCATTCAAGCTTTGTACCTACTTTATAGTTATGGGCACTTGTATGTATCGAATAGCTTGAATCTTCTCCGGGTTAGCTTCGATTCCCCGCACATTAACAATGAAACCTAAAAACATCCCTGACGCAATGCCAATGGAACACTTCAAGGTATTGATTTTCATTCCATAATATCTGAGTATGTCAAACATTTCCGCTAAGTCCCGAATGTGGTCGCTTGACTGCCATGACTTCACGAGCATGTCAGCCACATAGACTTCCATTGTTCTACCTATTTGTTCTTTAAACATTTGATTCACTACATAGTAATATAGCCCAATGTCTATGACAAAACTGGTGCGTTCTTGGTCTGGAATGTGCATCGGGATTTGATTATATCCCGAGTACGCATCCATAAATGACAGTAACTCGTGTCCGGCCGTTGAGTCGACCAACTGGTTGATTCTGGGTAAAGGGAAACTATTCTTCGGGCATGCTTTGTTTAAATCAGAGTAGTCTATGCAAGTTCTCCATTTCCCATTTTCTTTTCTCACTGGCATAGGGTTAGACACCCATTCAGCGTAGAGGGCATCGCGGACGAACCCATTGGCTATGAGTTTGTCGACCCCCTCTTTAAGAGCAGCGGACCTCTCTGGGTCCATACCTCTCCTTTTCTGTTTTACAGGAACGTACTTCGAGTCTATGTTCAACATATGACTCGTAATAGCGGGAGAAATCTCGCACATATCAGAATGTGTTAAAGCGAAAACATCTAGGTTCGCTCGGAGGAAATCAATAAGATCCTCGGCCATCGAAGGGTCAAGCTATGATACAATCTTAAGTACTCGTGATGGGTCATCTCGGCTGACTGAAATGTCAATCGTCAGTTTAGCCAGTGCTGGTTTTGCTTTCTTGGGTTCCCCATCATCATCTCTCGGATCTATGTCTCTATAGATCCGAGAATGTTGCCCGAGCCAGGGCTCGGGCACTACTTGTCACTAAGGCAGATATACTTTTTACCCAATTATAAAATCATTTATAAACTCCATTATATATTTCTAAAACCCTATATAAACCATTTATAAATTATTTCTCAAATCATTTATAAACCCTTTATAAAACCATGCAATTATTTACAAAACTCCTTTTATAAATCGATAAACCCATTTCTAGAATTCATTTATAAATATCCATCTATTTATAAATCTCCTTACCTTGTAAATAATCTTCCTTTAAATCTTCAAACAATTTTATAAGCTCCCCTTATAAAAATCCAAGTCCGTTTACAAAACTCTATTCATGAATCTCGAGAACATCATAAATAAGTTTTAATCACTTTCTTTAAAACACTATTATATAATAGTAATCATTCATAATAAACATCATAAATAAATAATAATAATTATCTTTTTAACATCTTAAAAATAATAATTAATAATTCAAAACATTATGAATAAAACAATCGTTAATTTTTACCATCTAAATATTAATAATAATAAATTACCAAAATATTATTAATAATCATTATATTTAATTTCAAACTATATTAACAATTTAAATAATTAATCTTCAAAATATTTAAATATTAGCCAACAACTTTAAACAATATTAATATAAGTAACCATCTTTTGGAATATAATATATTTTCTTGATAAAAACCCATACTTAAATCTTCAACCCAATCATTCCCATATTTATAGAACTATACTTGAGAATCTCTTTTCATTTATAAAAACTTCCTTTCATAAAACCCATTTATTTATCAACTTCATTTATAACTCTATTTCCTTTATGAATCTTACTTATTCAAAAATCTCATTTAAAAACATCAATCACCATCCGTTTTTAACGTTACTTTCATATAGATAAAATTTATAAATTCCTTTCTATTTATAAAAGTATCATTTAACATTCCAAATTCATCCTCACCTTCAATTTTCAAAATAGAGTCAACTATTTCTAAAATATTATTCTGTAACTTATATTAAATCCGTTTATGCTTCAATTTATTAAACGATAATAGTTTCCTTTAATTTATAAACCCTATTTATAAATTCATACTTTTACTAACAATATACGATTTACAAGTCTTCACTTCCTTTGTAAAAATACCACTCTTGTAAATTATCTCATTTATAAATCTCACATTTATGAATAAATCAAAATATATGTACCTATATACATATATATCTCTTAATACAAAGATGATTACCAAAAATTGTATCAAAATATTTCTATTTCCATTTTAAAACCATATCCCTTCATTATAAAAGACTGACATATTCTCCAAGATTTTAAAATCTTTATTCACGGTTCGAAATCTCTTTTTAAAATATTTCATAAAATTATTAAATTATAATATCCAAAAATCTTACCTTTGATTTTAAAATAAATTACTCCTTTAAACAATTTAGGACTAATTATTTAAAACATATATAATTCAAAATCGCTTGGAAATCCCCTTTTAAATTAATCACTATTTTATGGTATCTTAAAATACCAATATATAAGGCCAATGCTACCAAAGCACTAATAAGTAAAATCATGTTCATGTCATCCAATATAACATCCAACATATCGTATATTACAATATATATATAAAATAAAATTAACAGTGTGAGAAATCCTGTTGGATCTCTCCAACCTGTCCCCTGCATCACATACAATATATAATTATAAAAATATAAATCAACCGCTTCGACTTGGGATTCAAATACCAAGGGTCGCCCGCTTTTACACGGAACGTAATAGGGTCTCATCCACTCCATGGCGGAAATATATTCAACCCAACTAATTACATAGTAAATAATCCAACAGTCAATAAGTAACAAAAATAAACATCCAATAAATAATTTTATTGAATACAATATTTTTTTATTAACCGAAAAGGTGAACTCACATTGATTTCCGTTTTATCAAAACTTTCCGTTTTAAATTAAAATTGAACGGTCATTCAATTTTTACTCAAAATTCCAACTACCTCCGAATCTATCTAATCCAACTCCGTAGCGTAGTACTCACTGAAACGATCGCAACGCTCGTCGCGCTCGATTTGGATCTCGTATGAATATTGTATGGATAAATAAATATTTGCAATAATTAAATTGACTTAACTAAATTAATTAAAAGTTTAAAAACTGTAAACCTTCTTGTCCCATTTCCCTCTTGTGCACGCTTCCTAGCCGCTCGACTTTTCTTTTGTTTTCTTTTTTTTTGCTCAAATCAAATCGCACCCTCCACGTACGGCCGTTGCACCCTCAAGCTCGCACGCCACCGGTCGCCATAGCAGGCCCTCTCCTGCGCACGTGCGACACACGGCCGCAAAACCCCACAAAAGCTACTACGAACGCAGCGAGTTGGCCGCCACCTCGCTCGTCGATTCGACAATCCCATAGGTGATTTGCTTCGTATCGTCTCTCTACATTTTTCTAGTTGAAGTCGAAGGCCAATTCAACCTCTAATGGCTCCGATCGTTGTTAGTCGTTGGATGGTTAAGTTTTAATGGCGGTAGATAATTAGAAGCAAGGGTTTGGTTGCAAATGGAGAAAATTTCGGACTCCAAACGAAGTGCCGCCCAACGTTCTATATGTAATACCCCTATTCCAAACACAGTAGAATATATATCGAAAGTCAATTCCATCATATAGAGAAGTTAACTTTTCAAAATCAAATGATATTGATTAAAATTCCTTTAATTAATTTCGACGCGTTTTGAGCTCGCACGACCAAACGGTACGTCCGATCACCATGAAATTCGACAACATATAATAATTCACTATTACGGATCCAATGAAATAGGTTTCATTGAAATCCATTGCTGTGTCCCAGTAGACTATTTTTTCACGTTAATTAAAACAAGTAATTCCCAAAATTAGTTCAAATAGAATTTAAATCAACTTCCAAAATCATTTTTATTCACATTAAATTCAAGATTCAATTAGTTAAACAATTCCAAAAATTAAATTTAACAATTTAATTACCAAATAAATCATTATATTTGAAATTCAAGTTATTTAACTTTTCAATATTTAAAATCAATTAATTATTCTAAATTCAAATGACTAAAATTCTGGGTCGTTACATTAAATATATGAATCAAAACAAAAAATATAAGGAGAAAAATGATATGAGTATTATAAATGATTGTGTTAATTTTAAATGTGAGTATTTTAAAGTTAAAAGTAGAACTTACAATACAATGCACCATAAATTTATTGAGATAAATGAATTATATATTAAATTTGTTATTATTTATTTATGTGATTTATATATGGTAAATGAATAGAAATTTGTTTTACCATTTTCATTTGTACAATAACGATAGATATATTCAAATTGGAATCTATTAGTATTTATTAGAAATATTAATAAATACTAGTAAACTAAATTTATTCAAATAGTTTAAATTTTGGATAATGTAATTAGCTTAAGTATAAAGACTTAAATATAAAATATTAGAAGGTAACTGATAAATTATTTGTAAATAATTGTATAAATTTTTAAAGGTACATACCAAAATGTAAAATGACAAGGGAGCTTTAATAAAATAAATATAAATTGATAAATTAATAGATTTAAAAATATAATATTAAGAGAGAATCAAGGAGGAGAGAAAACTCATATAATCAGTAAGAGATCTATCTTTTATTTTACTGTAATTTAATAGATTCATTAAAGTTTTTCATCAACTCAAATCCACTTTTCGAAACATAAAACAAATTTGTACTTTTTAAAAACATATTGCAAATATAATTCTAAATTTACCATGATAGCAACTTATAAAATTTTCTCCTAACTCCATTTGAAAATGCACAAAGTCCCTTTGAAAATGTACTAGTAATCTCTTTTCAAAAGAAATGATAATGATTTCATAATGTAAATGAAGAAATTCCTCCAATTTTCCATCTCATTTCAAAATGCACATGGAAAATTCTTTAAAGAAAAGAATAATTCAACATAAATTCAAATCAGGGAAATAGTGAGAATGATGGATTTAAACAATTTTCTAGCTTTAAGGGCATCCTCTCTCAATTTCTAGAATGGAGGACAATTTTCAAATAAATATATCAAAAGGACAATTTTTTGGTGAGAATGACAAGATGCAACAGATGTAGTGTGGTCGACGGAGGAAGTTCGCTGCCACTTCAGTAAAGGCATGGCGGGTAACTGTGGCGGCAAGATAGGTGGACGCTATGTGGTGGCACTGGCTGCATGATAGGTGGCGACGAGATAGGCTCCAACTAGGGTTTTTGAATGAGAGTGACCTGAAGTGTTTTGATGATGTGATGACGGTGAATGATGATGGAGAATGGATGGCTCTGGTGGCAGCAACGATGCGGAGAAGCAGTTGGGTTAGAGAAGAAGCGCCAAATTGAGAAAGAAAAAATAGCAAATCGAGGAAGAAGATAATATATATAATAATGCTACTTTGTATTATATATATTTTTAAACAAATTGATTATGTATACTTTTATTCATATCGCTATGTTATAGTAGTATTTTATGAATTATAGTAACAGTTTCTGAATTGTAGTAGTTTGCGGTAACAGATTATAAACAATTGTAGGCTTGTAGCATATTTCTTGACGTGTGTACTAATGATATTATATATTACCATTTTTTGTTTTAAATAAATATAATTATGTATATTTAAGTTCACAATGTCATTTTAATAGTATTTTTGTAGTAACAGTTTCTGAACTGTATGGCTTTATTGATATTGTAGTAGCATTTTATAAACAATTATAGTATCTTCTTAGATGTGTGTGTTAATGATACTCTGTAGTATTATTGTTGTTTTTTAAATAAATGTAGTTATGTATATTTCTGTTCGTAATGTTATTTTATAGTAGCATTATATGAATTGTAGTAGCAGTTTCTGAACTGTAATAGCTTTTAAAATTGTAGTGATTTATAAACAATTGTGGTTTTTTTTATATGATGTATATATCATATCCCACAACATTATTTTATAATAGCATTATAAATTGTAGTATCAGTTTATGAAGTATAATAATATCTTCTTAATTTATAGTAGGTTTTATAAATTGTAATATCATTTTTAAATTAATATTTTAAAATTCCGTTTTTTATTGTCATTTTATGATTTTTGGTAAAGGTGATATCATTTTCATGTTATTTTTGAAAGTTTGCAATATTATTGTCATAAATTAATTTATAATGTTACTACATAGCTTTGTAAAAATTGTTTCGCTTCTATTTTATTTTTTAAATATTTATTGTGTTATTTACATAAATTATTATATAATGTTACAGTGTAACATCAATTTTGTATTTACCGAATTAAGAAAAATTACAACAATTATATTTCAATGTTATGAGATGAAAAATGTAGACGATATGGTAAGAAATGAGGAGATACATTTTGTATTTTAGGGTTAGGTTTTGAAAAGGCGGGAGTCATGAAAAACGACGACGGTAAGAAGTGGCAAAACATTAATGTGAGAAGACGCGGGGGTGCGGTGGCGTGGAAATCCACAATTTGGCATGTGAACATTCGTGTTACACGCATACACAGAAGAACTGAAATCATGGCATAAGCCTAGTTCAAGCAGATAATTTGTTACAAATTTCGAAAAGTACAGTAAATTTATAGGAAATCCTATTATTTAATATAATTTGACCCATGGCACAGGCTATGAGCATGAAATTGTTAAGATGTAACTTCGTTTTAAGAAGCAGTCTGTATACGCAACAATGTTCGAACATACAGGAAGCACAAATTTTCTTCAAGTTTCTGCTTTCAAAAGGAAAAACAAACACAAAGGACACTTTTGGTACACTACAAGAACAAATGTACAAGCGAGCATTCGACCTTTATTTTCTTGAACGAAATACTATGCAGCCTCCGCTTTGAAAGACATATTTCATAGCATTTATACAACTGTTTTACTCCCAACACCTAAAGAAAATGAACTCGGCAAAAAAAAAATTTAGATTGCTGTCCGTAAAACTAATAATAATAATAATAATAAAGTGTCCTCTCTAGACTCCAACCATATTTTAAAATATTCCAATACATCCAAGCCCAAAAAACCCATTGGCTCAACACAAAATAAGAACCAAACTACAAAAGAGATATTCGATATACCAACTAACACAGTTGGAAGGAACAACATGTAAAAATGTATTGGATTCCTCTAGTGGAAATACGTAATTCCAAAATAATGTGAAGATTAATCAAGCCATTTGCCGCCGTATTTACTCAAAATATCAAAGAAATGATTAATGTTGATCTTTTCTCTCCCTAAGTAAATAGCTTCTGAACTACCACCTGTGGGTCCTTGAGCAGCCATTTCTACTATCGTATATAGTTTCTTCAATGGCACCTATGAATACACACAATAAATATTAATGTAACATACTAAATTGCCCTATCAAATAATTCATATCTCCTTGCTAGCCAAGGTTTATTCATGATTTTAGTAGCCTCAGCTGATAGGCAACCATAACTTTAAAAGATATGATTTACATGATTGATGACAAGGAGTGCAATCATTCACAAAAAACAGGAAATGAAGGGATGCTTTAATTTAGAGAAAAATGATTATAAATTTAAGTGGAACCGAATCAGCAGTTGAATTATACAATGTGATAATAGAAAGAACAAAAGAGTATACTTACATTATGTAATGCTTCGGCAGCTGAATCGATATCCTCAGGCTGAAACACACTGAGCGATTGCAATACCTGCAGGAAATTGCTTCATGAAAAACAGCACATAACTAAAATTTGATTAATCCCTTTTGAAAGCAATTTCTAGTAACTCAGTCAACTATTCAAGTTCATGTATGGAGACGTGGATGCCAGTGAGGAATCCTACTACGTAGTTCCCAAATCCTAATTGCTCTTGTTTACAAGCATAACATGATTAGCAGGACATAAAAATCACTGCACCGAGTGAACTAATTTCTCTCTTTCTTTGTCAAAATTTAGGTTTCTTGCTTGTGGTGTAAATTACATATATCTATCTCTGACTAGCCACTTTTAGAACAGAAAAAGGTGTGATTTAACTATGAATAATAGTGCCTACGGTTATTTACAGTTTCAGGTGTAGGTGTTACCCCCTTCATAAACCATTTACCTTTCTGGCATCTTCCTTGTCCAATTTAGGAACATGATCGGTAACGGAAAAGGCGTTACAAATGCCAACAGACTCCAGAAAATCAACTTCACTTGTTGCACCAAGTACAAGCATGTTCTTCCCCTGCATAAAAAGAGTGTGCTATTACGACCTTAACTTTATTTTCATTGTACGACCAGTGAAATAAACATGTTGAAATACACTAATATACTTCAGGTTAAGGAACCAATCGATAAAATGCATATGATAATATATTATCTGAGTTTGAGTATCGTGTATGCAACATCCTATAAAAAGTGATTAAAACATTAGTTTAAATGTACCTTATTTTCATTGTACGACCAGTGAAATAAACATGTTGAAATACACTCATATACTTCAGGTTAAGGAACCAATCGATAAAATGCATATGATAATACATTATCTGAGTTTGAGTATCGTGTATGCAACATCCTATAAAAAGTGATTAAAACATTAGTTTAAATGTACCTCTGGAGGTAGACGTTTCAAGAAAAGCAACAACGTCTGTAAAATCGAATTAGAAAAGCGAGGCCCAATTGCAACATACTCTATTAACCTGAAGTGAAATTCATATTGTTATGTCAATATGAAACAAAACTACAGTCATCGCATAAGAACAATGCGCATAGTACTGGTAGATAAAGGCTTCAAGTTTTGTGATAGATACGAGTCCAAAACTATAATCAAAGCTATGAAATGAAGTGTCAACCTTTCGATGTCATCAAGAATTATAATGCTCAATGGGGATCTGTAAGCATCTTCAAACACCTACAGCAGCATTGATATGAAAGAACGGTTTTACGAGAAGTAATAACTTGTAAAATAATACAAGAAACGATATAAAGTGCCATATTTATTCAACAAAACCGGACATTACAGTGACAACCTTGTCAATCAATGACTAGAATTTCAATTAGATGAGATCAAGCGCTTTCCAAAATACCCCAAAAATAGAAACAAAAATACAGTTCATAACAATCACAATTGACTAACCTTGATAATTTTTGCACATTTAGTACTTTCACTTAATCCAATCATTGCCTCAGCTGAGATCTATATTAATGAAAGTTTTAATCAATAATAGGTAATACATTAGAGTATAACAATAGCATACAAAGCTCCTTTGAAGGAACTTACAATTTTGACATAAGGGAAATCACTATCTATTCCAATCGATGCTGCCATAGCACTCTTACCACTGATGCAAAGGAAAGTCATTAGCCATAATGAATAATTGTTACAACATATGGTATAAGGTGGTACAGATAAATATTTGGAAACCTTACCTACCACCAGGACCTTCTAAAAGGCATGTAATAAGAGGACTTCCCTTGCTCGCTCTAACTTGCTCCACAAGAACCATAGCTCTTTGATAAACGTGTTTGTGTCGATCCCCACAATCAACAATACCATTTAATCTGCAAGATGTATTTACAATCAGATTTTGTGGAGTCATTAAATTTACGTTATCAGATGACGTGTGAAGATTGTCATATGCAAATAAAGGGAATGGATAAATATTTGATAGTGTGTTTTCCATTGCAAGAGAAGTCAAGAAAAACTCAAATTTGAGAAGGGGGTGCATAGAGTGCATGAACTTATACTAGTATGGAACGAAACTTTGAAATGAGTTGAATCCACAAAGGTAATCAATATTATGCGGTTATACAAATTCAAGATTTAGGGAGTAATTACCACCGAGAAACCAATATAATTCTAAAGAAACTACTTATCCTGTTATAAATTGAAGATTACTTTCATCAATATCAAAGTAGTACATGATGAAAGAATATCATTTAAACCAACATAAAATCAAAGTTAGCATAGTTCCATAAATGTATGTGATATGTTGTTTTGTTGATTGGATTGAAGACCTAAGGCACATTGCCCATTCAGGTGAATAAAATGTAGACTTTGTTATTTTAAACAAAATGAAAGCTTGCATTAGCCGAGTTTTGTCAATATTTGCATGCGTTCCATATGTTGTGCATAATATATCCTTGTTACAATAATTGATTATTTTAGTAGAAATTAGCCACATCCTTTTGCAAAACTATTTTCTACATCCCACTCATTTCACATTTACAGTACAAGCTCCTATAATAATCAAAACATCAACAAATGATGATCGGAGGTGTCAATTTTGGTGTCAATGAGCGTGGCTTAGTGAGAGGAGTTGATTGGTGCCAGCATAAGCTGGAGGCTCGCCTCCGACGGTCAAAGTTATGATTTCAATCAATGACACCAAAACTAATGTTGTTGGTAAAGGTGATTGGAGGAGTAAAAACTATTACCATTATATGCGGATTTTGTTGCATGAGTCAATGTATGGAAGATTGATGCATGATTGTGGCTTTAACGACAGTGAAGTCCAGACAAAGTTGATGTTAGAAGAATAGTGCAATTTCTTGCAGTGCAAATAATTGCAGTGGAATACATCAGTGTTATTGCATAGCGTTCATATATTTTACATTGTAAACATTATGCATATGCTTTCACTTATTGTATTGCTGCACAACAAAAACATTTGATGATGTAATTGCACTGCACATGTAAATAATTACAGAATTGCACTGCAACTGCAATTATTTTGTATTGTCCTTATTGCACCAAGTATTTCTAGACGTATACATGATAGTTTTTGAGTACATTCGATTCAATATTTGAGATTAACAATACATCCAAAATATTAATTTTGATAATAAGGAGAAATTTTAACAATAAATATAGAAAAAAGACTTATCCTAAATTGTTTTTTGGAAGAGATGCAAGGCAAATGTAATTTTAAACATGGACCCAAACCAAAATTACCTTTTCATAGTTGCCTTTTTTTGTACACAAAGTACATGCTAAGTATTCATGTATTAACTTTCTAACTTCAACTATTCATGCAATATTATGTTAGGCATGACGTTGCATATGAGAGATTCATACAAATATGCAAAGATCCAACATCGTGTAGGCTTACCGGACTTAAATATGCAGAGATAATCAAGTAAATCCATCAACATTCTTGGGTTACAAAGTAGCTTTTCAGGGTGAATCCCAACTAAATGAGGTGCGAAAAATACTAACACAATTATTCCACCATGATAATTTGAACACCAAAACGGCCCATTTCCGTGCTGGACTAAAGTAAGTTGTTATCAATGCACAAGCGTTGTTTGTACACGAATATTAACAGGTAATTAAAACTGTACTAGGGAAAGTACTGTCATGGGATCGTTGATAAGTGGGACAATTTAGACATTGAAAACTGGAAGCACGTTAGAGCATAAAGATCTGCATTAACTAATTATAAACTTGTTGATGGGGAAATAGTCTTTTAAACACGCTCTCCATACAAGCTAGCTTTTAACGGTGAGTTCTATCTATTAAGTTTTGGCCGTAACAAAATATGAGCAAGAATTTTCAACCCATACAATCAGAAAATCCACAAAGAAGCACTTAAACATAACACAGCCAAACTGTCGGCTGAACTTTTTATATATTGATATTGATACAATGTCCTACGAATATACCTGCATCTTTCAAGATCACTAGTAGATGCACCAAAAGCAGGAACAATTTCACGAAGAGCATGCAGAAAATCATCCATGGTAACCTTTATGTTTTCCTCATCCAAAGATTTGATAGATCTTCCATGTCTATAGTACGATTTAAAGCATATGAGACCACACTTCTTACGACCCCTTCAATTTCAGCTCCACTATAATTTTTTGCTCGTGCAGCTGCAAATTGGAAACTAGAGTTGATATTTGCTAATAGGCAGTACACTATAGCATATGCAACCATAAATTTAACCAGGTAGATTCTCCAATATTAGCATCACACAATTGTATTAAAGTTTTTTATGCTAAATAGCCTATCATGATTTAGCATTTGTTATACAATCATAATTTAGCATATCCCAATGTTAACATCACATAACAATTTAACAGGAAAAATAACGACGACAAAAACAAAGCAAAAGAAAAAAAACTTGAAAATACTTATTTCAGGCAAAAGCAATTGTTTATTTAAAGCACAATACCTAGCTCCTGAAGGTTCACATCTAGGGCAAGGAAAGAACTCTCTTTCATCTTGTTCGTGTGTATCTGAAGAATTTGTAAACATCCATGCTCATTAGGAAGGTTTGTTTCAACATGAACCTCCAGACGTCTAGGTCTAGAATCAAACAGAACTGTCGGATTCATATTTTTTTCAAACAAATATAAAAGAGAATACAACAACAACAAAGTCATTTTTCCTAAACAAGTTAGATTCGGCTAGAGATGGAACCCGAAACTAAGTGACATCATTATACCATGAAAGAAATTCAGATTTCAAGCTACTCTGAAACAATCTAACAAAAACAATTTTCTCAGGTATACCAATCAATTTATAATGGCATCATTCGTGTAACATGAAGCTATTTGATCGCAAGAAGAAATTCCTACCATGAAAGATTGCTTGGTAAATCAACCAGGGACTCTGTATTAACAATGAATACAGAACCATGTACTAAATAAGCATGTGGAAATTTTACCTCAATAGGGCTTCATCTAATAAATCTTTCCGATTTGTCATTCCAATAAGTAGAACATTGTTCAAAGACTCAACGCCATCTATCTGGAATACAATGTAGTTTGTGTTCGATGAGACGTAATAAATAGAAATTGCAGAAAGCGTTATATTAGAATTTAGCACACCTTTGTAAGCAGCTGATTAACAATGCTGTCGTGCACTCCAGTACCATCTCTCGTTAAACCTCTACACTGCACATACGGAATTTGAGTAATTAAATAAGGGTAACTTTAAGAAATGACATTTTGAAAAGAGTACAGTGCATCTAAAAAGTCATGATCCAAATATCAACTGTATACAATTCTGAACAGATGTGATTCATTACTAAAGAAAGAACAAAATAATCAAAATAAAAAGTGTACAGAAGGGGAAATGGTGAAGCACCTGCTACATCAGTCAAACATTAACGCATAGCTAATCACGTTTTTTTTTCCAGTTCCTGATAAAAAATATATATACAAAATAGGCCTAGCAAAAAAACTTATTTTTCATTATACCATCATTTTGTACTAGTTTTGTACTAGTGCACTTGAAAAATGCACCAGCACAACCCCCCTTGCTCTGTCCCCCTCCTCCTCCCCCTCTATATGTGCGCGCATGCTTGTGCACCGAAAATTTGCAAGTGCAAGGTATAAATTTGTGCTTGTGCACTTTAAAAGCGCGCTAGTACACAACATAACTTGGTCAAAACTATACCTACTTTTATAATAAGTTTTGAAGGAGATCTAAAGTTATATCCTTTCGGATATGAACATTTTAGACAATCATGTAAAGTCGAGTTTTTAAATAATACTTCTCCATGTCTCGTGATCTAAGAGTACGTTATCATTCAAATATTAGCTCCTCATATCTGGCCTTACGATAATATCTTCTTCGACCTCCCTTTCATCTAATATCACATTCATAGTTTGTAACGAACGAGTATTTTCGACTTCCGAAAATCGACATCAATACTTCCACTGTATCGAATGCCGCCCAGTCGAAGGCCGGAAAACCCAACCGTTATGGTTTAAGAAAGAAGAGGTAGTAGAAAAGATAGAAGAAAAGAAAAGAAAAAGCAACAGAACAACATCAGAATCTCACATATCGCAGCGGAACAACATATAATAGATAAATGAATAATCTTTAAAAAAAGAACTATATCAGTTTATACATTACATCATCAGAGTCTATATACAACAGAGTCAATACATCAATGGACAGTTATATAAACTTGTCCTCATATAGAATACACAGCGGAATAATACATAGTATAATTGATTCGCCTTGCCATCCAGCTCGTCACTTGAGCTCCACAGCAACTCCTGAATCCAGAATGACCTGATAACCTGACTCTAGACTTCCCATGTAGAAATTGGTGGGCACCCAGGGTTTAGGAAGGGAAACAATAAACTCCAGGTCAATCATGGGACTGGTGTGAGAACTAAAACAGTTATTTATTTTTAAAACCAAACAATAGGATAATTTTCAAATCAATTCGCAATGCTTTTGAAAAATGAAACTACCATAAGGCCTCCCGCACACACACACAATGCAAACGCAGAATCGGAGGAGATTTCTCCTTATGATAGTCAAAGATGCTTACTACGTAAAACAAATCATTTTTGATATTATTATTAGTGCATAGTGTAGAAAAACATTTCGAAAATAGAATATAAATCTTAGCCAACATAGACATTCCGAACTATGCCTACTATAGCTACTATCTAAACAGTGGTGACCACCATAAGTAAATGGTAGGTTCTACAACTAAAACCGTACAAGGTGCGTATTGGAGTTTGAATTTCCAACAAATGGTCAGGCCAAGGAACTTCCCATTGCCACATAGGTACGCCTCTGGAAAGATGCCCTTGAGAACCTAACCTAACATTACGGTTAGATCTCTACCAACACAAGGCCGAGTTACCCCTAGCTGGGTAACTACTGACACGAGTATGCCATCCCCCGGTTGTAACAACCTTTATCTAAGGATCCTCTATACCAACAACCATAAAGTAATAAATTTGCAGCAGCAACATAGGTTAAATATCCGGGCTTCATACCATGATACAACCTCTATCTAGAAGGAAATGAACAAACCCTCAAGGGGGCGCGATCCCTAAAATAACATTGCTACATCCTTCCTGTTTTGACCATTTCCGGGATGTGAGGTCCGACGAAGTCTCGTCCACAAAGCTACGCTTTTTCACAAAGTCACGCTTTGATCAACAAATGATCAAGTAAATGATCATCACACAGCAACACTCAGCATGTCACGCTACCAAATTGGGAATATATCACTAGTAACCATCAACTACATAACCTCTGAGCTCGTACGTTTCAGAGAAGGGTGTTAAGCTAAGAGAATAAATTCTCCGCCACCAACAGAAATGTATTTGAAAGAAACCATCTTTATATCTCAAAATGTAACGTCAAACATACAACCATACAAGTCTGTTCCGGGCTCGAACAGAACCAAAGGCACTTCAAAAGAAGCCCTTGCAATCCAGGATAATTTCTAATCACATCCAGATATCCCATCACAAAGGGTAATAAAATCTCTATATCGGGGATCAGCCGATGCAGAGTCATTCGACGGTAATCCTTCCGTTTTCAAAATATATTTTGGTCTTCAACACCGGTCTTCAATGCTATCCATTACGTCGTATCACTATTCGGAGTGGGTAATCCGAATAACGAGCGCAATAATTTAAAAATAAGTGTAGCATTCAATTTCAACCAATTCACAACAAATACCTATTTAAAAGTCAATATTGATAGTCGGTTATTTAACTATCAATCAATGTTCACAACAATCACCAGATTCAAAATTATCCCCAAATTATTCATTTCCAAAATATCTTTACAAGATAAAAATTTCAACACTTCAACTATTTGAAAACAGATTTCAAATCCATTTCCACATTTCAATCCTTGAAAACAAATTTCAAATCATTTCCCATATTTCAATCCGTTGAAAACAATTTCAAATCACTTTTCAATTTATCTTTAAAAGATAAAATCTCAAAACATTTCACTTCATATTTGGAAAAAACATTTCCATACTTATTTAAAAATAAGTAATTCACAAATCTATTTATTTTCAACATTTGAAAAAATATTCAATGTACTTAAATCATAATTTAGTATATATTTTATTCTTAAGGAAATCATTCTCTTAAACACATTTATTTGAGTCAAAACGAATGTTGCGTAAAACATCGTTACGACGACCCAAAATCACTAGTATAGGGATTCGAAATTAAGATAGATATATAAATCCCAATACTATACAAAACATTCCCTTTCGAAAATCATTTACTATAACAACAGTGTTATAGTCCACCATTTCCTTATTATTTCTCGAAAACGTCTATTTCAACAATGAATGTTGAAATCTATGGTTTCGATACTTAATACATTTTAAAACATCTTTAATCGTTTTAAATTCTATTTAAAATAGCACTTCTCCAAAACATTTCTTTTAAATATATTATTCACTGTCCAAAATCGTGAATAAACTTCGTTATCCAAATTCAACATTTTTACACATTTTATTTAAAGGATTATCCACTGTCCAAAATTCGTGAATATACTTCCTTTAATAAGCTATATAAAAAAATTAACTTGTCAAAATAAGTCGTTTTCGGTTTTATAAAACAACGTTTACAAATTCCATTTCTATTTATAAAAACTTCGATTTATAAGTCTCCTTTATTAACCAATTCAATATATAACTCAATTATATATCAAAAATCCATATTATAAGTTAAATACTTATAATTCATTTATTTACAAAATCGTTTGTTTAAAACTTCATAAATTATAAATCTTATTACTTATAAGATTCATTTATATCTCCCTTTTTTTTTATAAAAACTTCGTTAAAATTCCATTTTTCTGATTTATAAAAATTCAATTTTATAAATCTTATTTATAAACCGTTTATAATAAATTCAAAAAAATCTCCATTTATACTATTTTTACAAAATAGTTCATTCCATATTCCAAAAATCAAATTCTGGTTTTATTTCGCGAAACTCTTTTTTTTATAACATACAAATTATAACGTTTATTTATTTAAAATGGATCAATTCCAAAATTTAATAAAACGTATACTTTCAAAAATCATTTTAAAATCCTTTATAAATTAGAAATCGTTCTTTTAACATTTTTAAAACTTCAAAATAGGTCCAATGATGCAACAACACCAAATAGTCAATCACGACAACAAAACATCATATATCAATACGATAACAGAATATATAACAATATCTGTAAATAAATCAATACGGTGAGGAATCCAGTTGGATCCCTCCAACCTGTTTACTGCATCCATAGATGTTAGCACAATACCAATTCCGTTCCAATACGGAATATCGCGGTATACGGAATTTATAAATATTACCCGCTATTATGCGGCGCAATAGGGTCTCATCCGATATATAATGCTGAAAAATCAACTCCAAGTACATAAATAATACCAATTTCACTTCACGGTGAAATATTCGCGGTATATGTTTTTAATAAATAATCTCCGCTTAATATACGGCGTATAATGTCTATTTCAACACAATAGATAACAATTTATCATCCAATCACACAATCAAGCAATTTTAAATCTAACCATTTAAAATTTAAATCGAACAATTTCGATTGAGTGAGAAGTTCTCACCTTGAGTTTCCGATAATAGTTGTAGCGTTTTATTTCGAATAAAATTAAACGCGCGTTTAATTTTACCCGAAATTTTCACTAACTCCAAACGACTCCAATCCAATTCCATTGTGTAGTGCTCGTCAATACGAAGCCAACGCAAAAAGTTTCATCGAATTCCGACCTCGTATGAAAGAGATATTGCATTTTAAAGTTTAAACAATTTAATTATAAAATTAATTAACATTTTTATTTTCTAACCCTACATCATCATAACCGTTCGTTTTGCCTTCATCAGATCCGGCCGTTATCTCCTTCTTCCCTCCCCCAGCAACATCCCACACGAAAACACCCACGCCCGCCACCCCCCTTCGAATTTTCGTGTCCCAACCCTCGATCAATAAGACGATCAAGTACCACCGATCGACACGGCATAGCACGCTCCACCATCGCCAAGAACGGAGCGAGGCTCGGTCATGCTTTCACCTCGATAATCGTGCGCGAACGTGCGACATACACGGCCAAAATCTGGCTTCTACGATGCTCTGATGATCATCATCACCGTATGGATCTGGAGATCTCATCTTCCTCTTCATCTTTGCAGTTGGAAGTTTGTCGAATCGATGCTTGGATTTGAAGAAATTGAGGGGAGAAAGAAGAACAATTTCGGCCATTAATTCCTGAAGTGGCGGCTAGGTTATAGAATTAGGGTTTTGAGTGCAAAAACAAGTTATGACGTCCTTTTATAGAAAAATGGCCAAAACACTATTCATCCGAATTTTTCCGAACTCCAAACGAAGCGTGCCGGCAGGCGTTTCTAAGTTTTACCCCGCATTCCGGACACAATGGAACGTGTTTCAAGGGCTAATTCGATCATCTGTGCAAGTTACGGAAATAAACGATCAAATTTTAAATTTAAATCGATTAAAACGATTTTGATGCGTTTCAGCTTGCACCGGACAAACGGTAAATCCGATTGACACGAAATCTGAAACCTTACAATAATTTAACATTACAGATCCGATGGAACTGGTTTCGTCGAAATCCGAGACTGTTTGAAAAATGGCTATTTTCACTAGTCGATTTAATATTAAAATATTCAATTTCCACAAATTAACTTTAAATTCAATTTTAAAAGTTCTATACCATCACTATAACTCCAATATGATTTAATAATTAATATAACTTTATAAATCATTTTTATCCACATTTAATCCAATTTCCAAATTTTTCTGAAATTTAAATTATTAAATTATCAATTTAATTACCCAATTAAATCCAGTTACCGAAAAATAAATTATTCGACTTATTAATTCTACTTGTTAATATTTAAAATCAATTAAATATTTGAATTCAAATGACAGAAATTCTGGATCGTTACACAGTTCATGCCTTCCTGAGAGGCACATAATGGCTTTTCTATAAATATGGCCAAACCATCTCAAGTGATTTTCTTAAAGTGGTTTCCTCCTTGACTGTTTACTGAACACAGCTAAACCACTTTCTTCTTTTTTCTTGTCTTGTTGCCCAAGGAAATCGTGTCTTTTTTGCTCCATTGTCTTTGTTCTCATAATACCCGTTCTAGTACTAATATCGCCAGATCGACACAATATTACATGTCTGCCATATGTCCATGACATACTGAGGTTTTTGTAATAGTCAAAGTTACATTCTTATTTCATCGCACTCAACTTTTTGTAAAACCACTACAATTTTCACAACACTTAGTCATAAACAATCATCTTATACTACCTACCATAATTTCTTATCCATGATACTATTTTTTGCCAATACATGAACATGTAGAATATGAAATCAAACATGCAAGTAATAAGTAGAAATAATAATAACAATGATACAAAGTACAAATAATCCTAACCATGACATGAGCATAATAAAGCAAGGATATTATAATGATCTGGTGGTTAGGTGACCCTTACCTTACATATTGCATCAATTTCATCAAATATGATGACGTGTAAATCGCTCTGGTCACCTGGTAAAAAGATGGAAATGTACATAACTTTATCAGAAAAAAAAAAACGTACAGTCTAAAATAAATTTTGGATTCACAATCATTACCTCGGGCTCTCTGGTCATTCTCAGCATCAGCAAACAAATCCCTCACATTTTTCTCTGTTTCTCCAACGTACTTGCTCAATACTTCAGGTCCATTAACAACCTAATTTTTTTATAAATTGTGAAAGAAAAATATATAGTGTTTATACACACAGAAACACTCATCAGCTTATCGACAAACATTTTACATCATATAAACATGAAAACACAAAAAAATGCACATTACTACTATTTTTATACTATCTCGTACAGATGCATATAAAATAATATATTCATATGAAAATTATATATTCCTGTACAGATGCATATAAAAGAATATTAGATGTTAATTCGGAACTAGTCTGCTTCCCCATATCTTTCTTTTAGATTGTGTGCATATACATGGCTCCAATATTTCTACAACAATGACATTTCTCTGCTACATAAGTCTTTTAGTTTTTGGAAAATAACAATAGCTTGCTTTTGTCTGCATGTCTCAACATATAAGCATATTTATTTGTTTATTTCGGACATTTGTTGCTTCATCTTAAATTGTGAATGGTCAAATACATCTACTATTTATCTTAGCTTACAAGAACCTTGATACACTTGCATATTTGTAACAATTAGAACAGGTTAAACAATTTGGATTATTCAAAGCACGAACATAACATGGTTATTGCAATAGTATAGATGGGTAATTTCTGCCAAGGCATGGATTAAATTATTCAAAGCACGACTGGAACATGATTATAACCAAAGCATGGATAGGTAATTTATGCTAAGGCGTCATCAAATTTATAGATGGGCCTCATGCAATCAACGAATTTTTTCTAGTTTCAACAAGAACAATATTTTGACCTATATGCAAGACATATTGTTTGGGCACATGTATGACTAGGCTTATTTGAGCCTTGTAAGCCTTAATGACTTCTCCAGAATTATGGTTTTATTGTAAAATGACTAAACTCTGTAATATGATACAATTGTGTTTTGCATTATCAAACTTGCTTATTTGCACAAGCTTACAAGCTATGTGTTCATAATATTTCTTTTTATGCAGCTACGAACTAACAACTAAACATTTAGATTAGCATGGATTGATTAAATACTATCAGTGGATAGGTAATGCAGACAGATTAAATTATCCATGTAAGGTAAACAACGACTTGCGTCAAGCTAGAAAAGATGGTTCACCACACAACCTTTGGTTCTTTCCCATTAAACAATTTTCCAATCTGACGCGCCATGAGTGTTTTTCCTGTACCCGGCGGCCCATAAAGAAGCATACCCTTAACATACTTGATTCCTAACCTGAAAATTGTATCCATAGAAAAAATAATAATTGTAAACCATGCACCAGATAGCTGAAATTTTTTATACTGATCCTTTTCAGTCAAAAATTACTTATTGACAACATGTGGAGGGTAAACTCGAGATGCAAAAGCTCTTCGAAAAATGTCGATGAACTCGTCACTTAATCCTCCTATTCCCAACTTCTCAAGATTGAACTCTTTTTGTTTGAAAATATTGCTGCTTGCAGCTTCACGTTGATTAATAATCTCCACAAATCGTTATAACTATATACATACATGCATACATACATACATATATACATACATACATACATACATGCATACATATATATCTGTGTGTGTGTGCACGCGCGCATGTGTGAGTGCGTGCGTGCATATATGTGTGTGCGCATACGTATGTATGTATATATATACAAATATATGTATGTATAAAAGAGGAAATAGAGAGCATTGCAGAAGATTGATATGAAACAACACTGAAGAAAATTGGGAAAGATACATGTACCTTAATACCAGAATTAGGAATAATTTCAAACACAATGTAAGTATCCGAGGTGATAATTCCCTGCTCCAAACCTCTGGGACTTTCAATGCCTTTTACTGTAGCTCCATTGACTGTAAAGATGTAATTTGTTCCACGGAATTCAAATAACACCTTCTGCCCACTGGTCATAACCTGCAGAGCGACAAAATATTTTGTCAAGTAAACTAACAGAAAAAATAATATCAGTCATGGTAGCTGAGCTTACTTTTCAATGATTGTAGGAGCTCTGATGGCTAAATAGCCTAAATTAACTAGCACAGAACTTGGATAGCGACCAAAAGAAATAGGAAAACAAGCTGCAATTCAATCCAGCCTACTCACCACGATGATTATTTTGAAAGCTATCTTTGGTTTTCATTATTTAAATTAATCACAAATTAGAAATGTGTATTTAGATGATTTGATTTGTCTCCCCTGCTCTACGTCTAACTATAATTTTCTTGTTATCGTGCACTGGCATATTCTTGATTGATTGTCCTTAACAAAAAGAAAATCTACACCAACAATAGCATCCAGTTTAGAGAAGATGTTTGCAATGAACTTCTTCATACTGTTGCATCCAAGAAAATTCAAGCTCAGAACAAATGCTAACATATATCATAGATGGAAGGTATATACAAGGAGCGCACACACAAGCATACACACATAATATCCAATTACTGAACTATGGTAGAAACTAGACACAGAAACACCATGTCAGATAGCCTAGTTCAAGTTGGCAAGTACTATTTGACAAAGGCGATTTTATTGGGACACTCTAATTGATTTAAACCAATTATCGTTAAATAAATAGCTTTATTATAAATAAACGAGTAACCAAAGTTAGCAAAAGACACGGACACAGACACATATAGAACAATACATAGAGGCTCATAGAGTAAAATAAGATCCAAATGTTGCTACCATTATTGGTTTGCTTGTTCCTAACGTTCTTATATGGCTTTACAGCACATCAAAGCTGACGATGACTAAAGCACAAGAGCATTTTAGGTAGGTTCAGTTATAACGCAGTCAAATATACATGTACCTAACCAGAAAGGCAATGGAATATAAGACATAAAAGAAATGGACATAGGTTACCTGGTCCATGAATCTTTTTTTCAGCTGTTGAGAAAGAACAACTGCATCTATCTGAAATGCAAACATCCTTATTAGAATAACCCACATAAGAATACAATTAAATCGTCTACTCGTACAAAAGAAACTCACTTCTTCAGCTCTGTTACCCTTTGCTTTGACAAAATCTAACTCCAATGAAAGTACCGCCAGGTCGAAGTCATCCGGTGGGACAAACCTGATATTACATATAATAATGCCATAATAAGAAGAATGGCGACTATAAAGGTACTACATGTGAGGTTGTAAACAAGCGAAGAAATACAAATAGGCAAAGAATTAAACCTGCTGATGGATATTTGATCATCCGTAGAAACCTTGATAAGGCGTCGTTGGATGGCATTCAAACCAATTCGGCCTTCGTTAATTTTTTGATGAGCAGTATGTATTAGTCAAGGATTACTTCCACATTAAAAGTGATTTAAGAACAAATTCACATTATAATCAATCAACCAAAGATTTACATTACTCAAATTTGCAGCTAGGTGCAGTGATTCTATACTGCACGTACAGTACTGATACTTCCAGCTTCAGGATACAGGATTTTATTCAAAATCCAAATAAAAGAAGAGAGGTTTTGTAAAGGAAAAAGTACAGACGAATTAGCCATCTATACCAGTATAAGCAAACAAAAAAATAAAACTAAATTCCACTTGTCTTCCATGACATGTTGATTTATTTTTATACCTATTTTTGATGTGTTTAATGCTGAATTCTACATCTGGAATGAAATCATACTTCTAAAATGAAAGAAAGGGTCAACAATTCAAAATATATCGCTTTTTCACCTAAAAATCACGTTTAAAAGGATATCATGTCAATCCATGGTGTGATTTCTTACGTCTTTGCTGATTACTTTATTACAACATTTACTTGTTATTACAAAAAATAGTTTTAACTATTGGGCATTATATTCAGAACATTTCAACTGTATGGTCCTAATCAACCGAATTGTGTAACAGTACAAAATTAACATCACAACGAAGCTGAGAATAAAAATCAAGGTTCATACTTCATATAAGGATATCGTAAAGTATACACCAAAGAATCGCCAATTACATCATAAGCACTGTCGGATCCACGACCAGAAAATCTACTCAGGTCATTGAATGAGATAAACGCGTAATTAGTTAAAGCCAGGTCGTTGCCTGGCGCGTTCTCCACTGTCAACATCATTTTGGATGATAAGTTTGTTGTGTTTCAGATCCAAGTTTCTCCGTTACCGGGCTTTGATTATTTTTGTTGATTCGAGAAGATCTCCGAAATAGCTATCGGATCCACCAATTTTTTTGCAATTTTGAAAAAAAAATTACTCTAAATAGAAGCATAAATCTCAAACAACATGTTCTGAAAAACAAAAATAGCGGGAGTTGGGACCAGCGGCTAAGGTGTAAGGAGAAGCCGCGGAGGAGAACTGCGAGGATAACAGAAACACCCCGCAGTTGTGGTAATGATGGTCGGAGGTAGTCGCGCTGGTTGCCCGCGTGGGAACCCGCGCCACTATTCTTCCCCTCTGACCTCTCCTTCAACCGAAGCAACTGTCTATATCCCGAGATCAAAACGAAGACGAAAAACATTGTTGTCCCAACTTTTGGCAAAGCCGAGAAAACCGAGATACCCAAAGATTGACTAAAAATCAATAATTATTAGTCATGAACATCGATTGTGCATCGCAGGTTCACCATGGATATCGATGAATTTTTGCCCGAGTCCGGATCAGGCTACAATTGATAAGACATGTCAAACAAGGCCAGATAAAACAACATTCCAAATATCAAGTCAATCCGAGGTCGTACGCTCAAGATATCATCGACGAAAGTGGAGGACATAGCCTCGGGTTCGCATCCATAAGGGTCGAATCGACTAAGCTCGAATCCATCAGGTTCGACTCCCTCAGGTTCGGTTCTGTCACGTTCGACTCCATTTACCTCGTATCCATCGATGGGTACTCTGTTCGAATCCATCAGCTTTCCCTCGCTTCGAATCGGTGGAACCCCTCTACTTCGTATCCATCTGCTTCATATCCATCGACTTGAAGACCTTCGAGTCCATGAAAACACCTTGCTTCGAATCCGTCCTCGTATACTTCAGTTCGAATCCATCATAGGAAAGGTCCTTCGAATCCATGCAATTGAGGGAGCCTCGACTCCATGCCATAGTTGTCCTCGGATCCAATAAGCAAAGGAGACTTCATATCGGTCAACCACAACACTCCATGATCGATACGAAGGAGCACGCATTCGATCGATTCGAAGAGGCCTGTCTTCGAATCCATTACTTCGAATCCACCAAGTAAACGCGGCTTAAACCCTGGATTCAACCCAATTAACCTGGAGAAAAAGTGGGATCGACTCGGGAAACGCGCGAGCCACGTCACCAAGCACATGCTCAGACGATCGATTCGACCCTATCGAGTCGAAGGGATCGATTCGAAGCATTCGTGCCCACCAGAAATGCAATATTGAATCGATCATAACTTAAGATCTATAAGTCCAAATGCCATGAAATTTTCACAGTAGCATGAGCACATGTTGAAGAATGTTCACACCAAATTTCAGCTCGATTGGACAATTTCTTGATCGATTCGAATGTAGCTTCGAATCGATCCCAAAGTGGGCCCGGATTTCCAGAAAGCGGGCATGTGGGCCCCCTCACGTACCAGAACTGGTCTCCCTTCAGTTTAGGCGAAATATCAGCCTCCTACACCTATAAATAGATCCCCTGGTCATTCAGAAAAGGGGTCGGAAAACTTTGAGAGATAAAGAGCGCCCAGACTCTGCCAGATTTACACCAGATCACCATTGCTGCCTTAGATTCAAACTTAGCTCAGAAAATCAGTTGGAATACAACACACGAAATTGTAATCTTCAAGCATCGAGCAATAAAATCATAAAATCCTTGAAGTGGACGTAGGCCGGAGATAGCCGAACCACTATAAATTGTGTGTCACTGTTCATTATTTCTGGATTGCTGTTTGTTGCTTGCTTAGATTTGATATTTGTGTTTGAATATTGCTGATCTGTATTCATACACTGGTGCTTTCACAACACTTGGGGTTTGTGACCATTTTTGGCACAAACACTTTGGTGCTTTCACTGAGAACTGAACTCGGGCCTGCTACACCAGATTCAAAGTTTAGATTTGAAATTTTAAGGATTCAGATTTGACTCTACAATGACTCGACAAACAAGACAAAGAGCTGAGAGGAGCCAACAAGGAGGAAGTCAAGAGGCATCCTCTGGCGCTGGAGAAGGACAAGCTTCAATCTACATTACTAGAGATGAGATGGAGGCTATGAATAACCTAATGCAGGAAAGAATGATGAAAAGCCAACAAGAGATGCTGCAGAATTTCTTCGAGCAGATGAGAGCTGCAGGGACACAGAACCTTGGACCAGCTACAGCGGTTGTGAATGTGGAACAAGGAGCTAGGGCTATGGAACCCAACGGAGGACAGAATACAGAACCAGAAGGCAATCAACAAGGGCTTGGGGGCAGGCCCGTAGGATCCAACGCAGAAGGACCTTTGGAAGGAGCTCAACCGGCTAGGGCCAACACAAATGCTAACGAGCCACCCGAAGAGTACGTACCAGAATTCCCTACAAGACTCGGAGGGCAAGACAGAGACATGACAAGGGGGCAACCCCTGGATGGAGATGAAAGAATGATTGGCCTAGTGAGACGGATCATGAGAGGGGGATTGTCAGGCGGAGGATTGGAAGAGGTTAGTCGAAGTCCGTTCACTCTGAATATCCGGAATGCAAGGAACCCTCCAAAGTTCAAACTACCAATGCTGGATCCTTATGACGGAAAGTCAGACCCGACCATGCATATCACCAGATATATCAGACACATGGAAGTGCTGGGAGCATCCGAGGAAGTAATGGCACGATGTTTCCCCTTATTCTTATCAGATTTGGCTGCGCTTTGGTTCAGACAGCTAGAGACAGGATCAATCAGGACATGGGGCGAGCTTGTGGATTGCTTCATGAAGCAGTTTAGGGTTCACGTAACGCGACCCAAGAGCGTGATGACTTTGGCATCAATAAAACAAAGGACCGGAGAGTCCATAAAATATTTTCTATTACGATTTAATGCAACAGTGGCTTCTGTAGATCGCCCGGACTCATCGATGATTTTGATGGCGGTAGTGGCAGGAGTTGGAGAAGGCACCGAATTAAAAGACTCTTTAACAAGAGACCCACCGCAAGATCTTGGAGAGTTTTACCATGAAGCTGAACGATTCATTCGATTAGAAGAATCACGAGCCGAGAGGCAGGTAATAAACATTGTACAAGGCGAAGGAACCGCCAGGGAACAGCCCACGGTGGACAAAGGAAAGAGAAAGCAGGATGACGCACATGATGGTCTTGATAAACGGAAGAAATTCCGAGAGCCTAGATTCAGGCAATACACAGATTTGACGGCAAGCCTAGAAAGGATTTACACTGAAACTCGGGGGCAACTCCCCTATCGAAAACCACCCAGGAGAGATCCCACAGAGCGGGAACGTAGAACCGGAAAATATTGCCTATTCCATGAGTTAGATGGGCACACAACCGACGAATGCCGCCACCTAAAGGATGAGGTGGAAGAACATGCCAGAAGTGGTAGATTGCCACAATATGTCAAAGAACGGGTAGCGGCAATAAGGCCTTAACAACTACCGCCTCCACCTAACAGAAACGATCCCGGATCAGGATCGCGACTCGTCATCCACTGATTAAGATGGCAAGGGCCAAGTTCAGGATTTGGACTTCGATCAAATAATTTCATTAGATTTGATTTCCAAAATAAAACGGCTAACCCACTTACTCATGTACGGGAACCGGAGAGATCCCTAGGCATGCTCTAAGATGGAAATAGACCGCTCCGCCCGGAGAGGCGTTGTCTTGTTTTTCCTGGTGTTTGAGATTGAACACCTAGGATTTGAATTTAATAAAGAAACATTTATTAAAATAAGCCTTTTAACCGGAGAGTTAAAGGATGAACATTAAATATCAAAATAAACATGATCGCTTTATGACCTTACCCGGAGAGGCGGGGTCCGGAGTGCAAGAAGTGAGTTGCTTCGCCGGAGAGCGACAGGATCGACTCACTTAGGCATCGTTTCCTATTCACCGGAGAGTGATTGGATCGGGATTCGATAAGAGCCTAGAGAGGCTATGATCGGCCCACGATTTAGGCCATGACATCGCTTAATGTTCAGATACACTAAACCGGAGTGCAAGAAGTGAGTCACTTCGCCGGAGAGCGACAGGATTGACTCACTTAACGTTGTTTCCCCTTCACCGGAAAGTGATAGGATAGGATCCAGAAGGAGCCCGGAGAGGCTACGATCGGTCAAGTACGACCAAGACATCGCTTTACGCCCTAACTGGGGCCAGAGTGCAAGGGGTAGAAAGCAACACCGGAGTGCAATCGGATCTTTCTATTCGATCGCTAAGTCTAGAGTGGGCTTGGTAAGGGTCCGGAGTGACCATCGATGGTACGGAGAGACTGGAGAGTTTCATTCTTAACTCCCACTGGAAGAAATTGATAACAATTCGGCTTCGAACAGCCATGGACTTGATTAAAAATGCTATAAGCTCTGAGTAAAACATGAACTCACTACATTAAATTTGAGACTGATCAAAACACGCCTTTTAACAAAAGGCATGTTTTGGGGGGCAAAATGTTATCCCAACTTTTGGCAAAGCCGAGATACCCAAAGATTAACTAAAAATCAATGATTATTAGTCATGAACATCGATTGTGCATCGCAGGTTCACCATGGATATCGATGAATTTTTGCCCGGGTCCGGATCAGGCTACAATTGATAAGACATGTCAAGCAAGGCCAGATAAAACAACATTCCAAATATCAAGTCAATCCGAGGTCGTACGCTCAAGATATCATCGACGAAAGTGGAGGACATAGCCTCGGGTTCGCATCCATAAGGGTCGAATCGACTAAGCTCGAATCCATCAGGTTCGACTCCCTCAGGTTCGGTTCTGTCACGTTCGACTCCATTTACCTCATATCCATCGATGGGTACTCTGTTCGAATCCATCAGCTTTCCCTCGCTTCGAATCGGTGGAACCCCTCTACTTCGTATCCATCTGCTTCATATCCATCGACTTGAAGACCTTCGAGTCCATGAAAACACCTTGCTTCGAATTCGTCCTCGTATACTTCAGTTCGAATCCATCAGAGGAAAGGTCCTTCGAATCCATGCAATTGAGGGAGCCTCGACTCCATGCCATAGTTGTCCTCGGATCCAATAAGCAAAGGAGACTTCGTATCGGTCAACCACAGCACTCCATGATCGATACGAAGGAGCACGAATTCGATCGATTCGAAGAGGCCTGTCTTCGAATCCATTACTTCGAATCCACCAAGTAAACGCGGCTTAAACCCCGGATTCAACCCAATTAACCTGGAGAAAAAGTGGGATCGACTCGGGAAACGCGCGAGCCATGTCACCAAGCACATGCTCAGACGATCGATTCGACCCTATCGAGTCGAAGGGATCGATTCGAAGCATTCGTGTCCACCAGAAATGCAATATTGAATCGATCATAACTTAAGATCTATAAGTCCAAATGCCATGAAATTTTCACAGTAGCATGAGCACATGTTGAAGAATGTTCACACCAAATTTCAGCTCGATTGGACAATTTCTTGATCGATTCGAATGTAGCTTCGAATCGATCCCAAAGTGGGCCCGGATTTCCAGAAAGCGGGCATGTGGGCCCTCTCACGTACCAGAACTGGTCTCCCTTCAGTTTAGGCAAAATATCAGCCTCCTACACCTATAAATAGAGCCCCTGGTCATTCAAAAAAGGGGTCGGAAAACTTTGAGAGATAAAGAGCGCCCAGACTCTGCCAGATTTACACCAGATCATCATTGCTGCCTTAGATTCAAACTTAGCTCAGAAAATCAGTTGGAATACAACACACGAAATTGTATTCTTCAAGCATCGAGCAATAAAATCATAAAAACCTTGAAGTGGACGTAGGCCGGAGATAGCCGAACCACTATAAATTGTGTGTCACTGTTCATTATTTCTGGATTGTTGTTTGTTGCTTGCTTAGATTTGATATTTGTGTTTGAATATTGCTGATCTGTATTCATACACTGGTGCTTTCACAACACTTGGGGTTTCTGACCATTTTTGGCACAAACACTTTGGTGCTTTCACTGAGAACTGAACTCAGGCATGCTACACCAGATTCAAAGTTTAGATTTGAAATTTTAAGGATTCAGATTTGACTCTACAATGACTCGACAAACAAGACAAAGAGCTGAGAGGAGCCAACAAGGAGGAAGTCAAGAGGCATCCTCTGGCGCTGGAGAAGGACAAGCTTCAATCTACATTACTAGAGATGAGATGGAGGCTATGAATAACCTAATGCAGGAAAGAATGATGAAAAGCCAACAAGAGATGCTGCAGAATTTCTTCGAGCAGATGAGAGCTGCAGGGACATAGAACCTTGGACCAGCTACAGCGGTTGTGAATGTGGAACAAGGAGCTAGGGCTATGGAACCCAACGGAGGACAGAATACAGAACCAGAAGGCAATCAACAAGGGCTTGGGGGCAGGCCCGTAGGATCCAACGCAGAAGGACCTTTGGAAGGAGCTCAACCGGCTAGGGCCAACCCAAATGCTAACGAGCCACCCGAAGAGTACGTACCAGAATTCCCTACAAGACTCGGAGGGCAAGACAGAGACATGACAAGGGGGCAACCCCTGGATGGAGATGAAAGAATGATTGGCCTAGTGAGACGGATCATGAGAGGGGGATTGTCAGGCGGAGGATTGGAAGAGGTTAGTCGAAGTCCGTTCACTTTGAATATCCGGAATGCAAGGAACCCTCCAAAGTTCAAACTACCAATGCTGGATCCTTATGATGGAAAGTCAGACCCGACCATGCATATCACCAGATATATCAGACACATGGAAGTGCTGGGAGCATCCGAGGAAGTAATGGCACGATGTTTCCCCTTATTCTTATCAGATTTGGCTGCGCTTTGGTTCAGACAGCTAGAGACATGATCAATCAGGACATGGGGCGAGCTTGTGGATTGCTTCATGAAGCAGTTTAGGGTTCACGTAACGCGACCCAAGAGCGTGATGACTTTGGCATCAATAAAACAAAGGACCGGAGAGTCCATAAAAGATTTTCTATTACGATTTAATGCAACAGTGGCTTCTGTAGATCGCCCGGACTCATCGATGATTTTGATGGCGGTAGTGGCAGGAGTTGCAGAAGGCATCGAATTCAAAGACTCTTTAACAAGAGACCCACCGCAAGATCTTGGAGAGTTTTACCATGAAGCTGAACGATTCATTCGATTAGAAGAATCACGAGCCGAGAGGCAGGTAATAAACACTGTATAAGGCGAAGGAACCGCCAGGGAACAGCCCACGGTGGACAAAAGAAAGAGAAAGCAGGATGACGCACATGATGGTCTTGATAAACGGAAGAAATTCCGAGAGCCTAGATTCAGGCAATACACAGATTTGATGGCAAGCCTAGAAAGGATTTACACTGAAACTCGGGGGCAACTCCCCTATCGAAAACCACCCAGGAGAGATCCCACAGAGCGGGAACGTAGAACCGGAAAATATTGCCTATTCCATGAGTTAGATGGGCACACAACCGACGAATGCCGCCACCTAAAGGATGAGGTGGAGGAACATGCCAGAAGTGGTAGATTTCCACAATATGTCAAAGAACGGGTAGCGGCAATAAGGCCTTAACAACTACCGCCTCCACCTAACAGAAACGATCCCGGATCAGGATCGCGACTCGTCATCCACTGATTAAGATGGCAAGGGCCAAGTTCAGGATTTGGACTTCGATCAAATAATTTCATTAGATTTGATTTCCAAAATAAAACGGCTAACCCACTTACTCATGTACGGGAACCGGAGAGATCCCTAGGCATGCTCTAAGATGGAAATAGACCGCTCCGCCCGGAGAGGCGTTGTCTTGTTTTTCCTGGTGTTTGAGATTGAACACCTAGGATTTGAATTTAATAAAGAAACATTTATTAAAATAAGCCTTTTAACCGGAGAGTTAAAGGATGAACATTAAATATCAAAATAAACATGATCGCTTTATGACCTTACCCGGAGAGGCGGGGTCCGGAGTGCAAGAAGTGAGTTGCTTCGCCGGAGAGCGACAGGATCGACTCACTTAAGCATCGTTTCCTATTCACCGGAGAGTGATTGGATCGGGATTCGATAAGAGCCCAGAGAGGCTATGATCGGCCCACGATTTAGGCCATGACATCGCTTAATGTTCAGATACACTAAACCGGAGTGCAAGAAGTGAGTCACTTCGCCGGAGAGCGACAGGATTGACTCACTTAACGTTGTTTCCCCTTCACCGGAAAGTGATAGGATAGGATCCAGAAGGAGCCCGGAGAGGCTACGATCGGTCAAGTACGACCAAGACATCGCTTTACGCCCTAACTGGGGCCAGAGTGCAAGGGGTAGAAAGCAACACCGGAGTGCAATCGGATCTTTCTATTCGATCGCTAAGTCTAGAGTGGGCTTGGTAAGGGTCCGGAGTGACCATCGATGGTACGAAGAGACTGAAGAGTTTCATTCTTAACTCCTACTGGAAGAAATTGATAACAATTCGGCTTCGAACAGCCATGGACTTGATTAAAAATGCTATAAGCTCTGAGTAAAACATGAACTCACTACATTAAATTTGAGACTGATCAAAATACGCCTTTTAACAAAAGGCATGTTTTGGGGGGCAAAATGTTATCCCAACTTTTGGCAAAGCCAAGATACCCAAAGATTAACTAAAAATCAATGATTATTAGTCATGAACATCGATTGTGCATCACAGGTTCACCATGGATATCGATGAATTTTTGCCCGGGTCCGGATCAGGCTACAATTGATAAGACATGTCAAGCAAGGCCAGATAAAACAACATTCCAAATATCAAGTCAATCCGAGGTCGTACGCTCAAGATATCATCGACGAAAGTGGAGGACATAGCCTCGGGTTCGCATCCATAAGGGTCGAATCGACTAAGCTCGAATCCATCAGGTTCGACTCCCTCAGGTTCGGTTCTGTCACGTTCGACTCCATTTACCTCGTATCCATCGATGGGTACTCTGTTCGAATCCATCAGCTTTCCCTCGCTTCGAATCGGTGGAACCCCTCTACTTCGTATCCATCTGCTTCATATCCATCGACTTGAAGACCTTCGAGTCCATGAAAACACCTTGCTTCGAATCCGTCCTCGTATACTTCAGTTCGAATCCATCATAGGAAAGGTCCTTCGAATCCATGCAATTGAGGGAGCCTCGACTCCATGCCATAGTTGTCCTCGGATCCAATAAGCAAAGGAGACTTCATATCGGTCAACCACAGCACTCCATGATCGATACGAAGGAGCACGCATTCGATCGATTCGAAGAGGCCTGTCTTCGAATCCATTACTTCGAATCCACCAAGTAAACGCGGCTTAAACCCTGGATTCAACCCAATTAACCTGGAGAAAAAGTGGGATCGACTCGGGAAACGCGCGAGCCACGTCACCAAGCACATGCTCAGACGATCGATTCGACCCTATCGAGTCGAAGGGATCGATTCGAAGCATTCGTGCCCACCAGAAATGCAATATTGAATCGATCATAACTTAAGATCTATAAGTCCAAATGCCATGAAATTTTCACAGTAGCATGAGCACATGTTGAAGAATGTTCACACCAAATTTCAGCTCGATTGGACAATTTCTTGATCGATTCGAATGTAGCTTCGAATCGATCCCAAAGTGGGCCCGGATTTCCAGAAAGCGGGCATGTGGGCCCCCTCACGTACCAGAACTGGTCTCCCTTCAGTTTAGGCGAAATATCAGCCTCCTACACCTATAAATAGATCCCCTGGTCATTCAGAAAAGGGGTCGGAAAACTTTGAGAGATAAAGAGCGCCCAGACTCTGCCAGATTTACACCAGATCACCATTGCTGCCTTAGATTCAAACTTAGCTCAGAAAATCAGTTGGAATACAACACACGAAATTGTAATCTTCAAGCATCGAGCAATAAAATCATAAAATCCTTGAAGTGGACGTAGGCCGGAGATAGCCGAACCACTATAAATTGTGTGTCACTGTTCATTATTTCTGGATTGCTGTTTGTTGCTTGCTTAGATTTGATATTTGTGTTTGAATATTGCTGATCTGTATTCATACACTGGTGCTTTCACAACACTTGGGGTTTGTGACCATTTTTGGCACAAACACTTTGGTGCTTTCACTGAGAACTGAACTCGGGCCTGCTACACCAGATTCAAAGTTTAGATTTGAAATTTTAAGGATTCAGATTTGACTCTACAATGACTCGACAAACAAGACAAAGAGCTGAGAGGAGCCAACAAGGAGGAAGTCAAGAGGCATCCTCTGGCGCTGGAGAAGGACAAGCTTCAATCTACATTACTAGAGATGAGATGGAGGCTATGAATAACCTAATGCAGGAAAGAATGATGAAAAGCCAACAAGAGATGCTGCAGAATTTCTTCGAGCAGATGAGAGCTGCAGGGACACAGAACCTTGGACCAGCTACAGCGGTTGTGAATGTGGAACAAGGAGCTAGGGCTATGGAACCCAACGGAGGACAGAATACAGAACCAGAAGGCAATCAACAAGGGCTTGGGGGCAGGCCCGTAGGATCCAACGCAGAAGGACCTTTGGAAGGAGCTCAACCGGCTAGGGCCAACACAAATGCTAACGAGCCACCCGAAGAGTACGTACCAGAATTCCCTACAAGACTCGGAGGGCAAGACAGAGACATGACAAGGGGGCAACCCCTGGATGGAGATGAAAGAATGATTGGCCTAGTGAGACGGATCATGAGAGGGGGATTGTCAGGCGGAGGATTGGAAGAGGTTAGTCGAAGTCCGTTCACTCTGAATATCCGGAATGCAAGGAACCCTCCAAAGTTCAAACTACCAATGCTGGATCCTTATGACGGAAAGTCAGACCCGACCATGCATATCACCAGATATATCAGACACATGGAAGTGCTGGGAGCATCCGAGGAAGTAATGGCACGATGTTTCCCCTTATTCTTATCAGATTTGGCTGCGCTTTGGTTCAGACAGCTAGAGACAGGATCAATCAGGACATGGGGCGAGCTTGTGGATTGCTTCATGAAGCAGTTTAGGGTTCACGTAACGCGACCCAAGAGCGTGATGACTTTGGCATCAATAAAACAAAGGACCGGAGAGTCCATAAAATATTTTCTATTACGATTTAATGCAACAGTGGCTTCTGTAGATCGCCCGGACTCATCGATGATTTTGATGGCGGTAGTGGCAGGAGTTGGAGAAGGCACCGAATTAAAAGACTCTTTAACAAGAGACCCACCGCAAGATCTTGGAGAGTTTTACCATGAAGCTGAACGATTCATTCGATTAGAAGAATCACGAGCCGAGAGGCAGGTAATAAACATTGTACAAGGCGAAGGAACCGCCAGGGAACAGCCCACGGTGGACAAAGGAAAGAGAAAGCAGGATGACGCACATGATGGTCTTGATAAACGGAAGAAATTCCGAGAGCCTAGATTCAGGCAATACACAGATTTGACGGCAAGCCTAGAAAGGATTTACACTGAAACTCGGGGGCAACTCCCCTATCGAAAACCACCCAGGAGAGATCCCACAGAGCGGGAACGTAGAACCGGAAAATATTGCCTATTCCATGAGTTAGATGGGCACACAACCGACGAATGCCGCCACCTAAAGGATGAGGTGGAAGAACATGCCAGAAGTGGTAGATTGCCACAATATGTCAAAGAACGGGTAGCGGCAATAAGGCCTTAACAACTACCGCCTCCACCTAACAGAAACGATCCCGGATCAGGATCGCGACTCGTCATCCACTGATTAAGATGGCAAGGGCCAAGTTCAGGATTTGGACTTCGATCAAATAATTTCATTAGATTTGATTTCCAAAATAAAACGGCTAACCCACTTACTCATGTACGGGAACCGGAGAGATCCCTAGGCATGCTCTAAGATGGAAATAGACCGCTCCGCCCGGAGAGGCGTTGTCTTGTTTTTCCTGGTGTTTGAGATTGAACACCTAGGATTTGAATTTAATAAAGAAACATTTATTAAAATAAGCCTTTTAACCGGAGAGTTAAAGGATGAACATTAAATATCAAAATAAACATGATCGCTTTATGACCTTACCCGGAGAGGCGGGGTCCGGAGTGCAAGAAGTGAGTTGCTTCGCCGGAGAGCGACAGGATCGACTCACTTAGGCATCGTTTCCTATTCACCGGAGAGTGATTGGATCGGGATTCGATAAGAGCCTAGAGAGGCTATGATCGGCCCACGATTTAGGCCATGACATCGCTTAATGTTCAGATACACTAAACCGGAGTGCAAGAAGTGAGTCACTTCGCCGGAGAGCGACAGGATTGACTCACTTAACGTTGTTTCCCCTTCACCGGAAAGTGATAGGATAGGATCCAGAAGGAGCCCGGAGAGGCTACGATCGGTCAAGTACGACCAAGACATCGCTTTACGCCCTAACTGGGGCCAGAGTGCAAGGGGTAGAAAGCAACACCGGAGTGCAATCGGATCTTTCTATTCGATCGCTAAGTCTAGAGTGGGCTTGGTAAGGGTCCGGAGTGACCATCGATGGTACGGAGAGACTGGAGAGTTTCATTCTTAACTCCCACTGGAAGAAATTGATAACAATTCGGCTTCGAACAGCCATGGACTTGATTAAAAATGCTATAAGCTCTGAGTAAAACATGAACTCACTACATTAAATTTGAGACTGATCAAAACACGCCTTTTAACAAAAGGCATGTTTTGGGGGGCAAAATGTTATCCCAACTTTTGGCAAAGCCGAGATACCCAAAGATTAACTAAAAATCAATGATTATTAGTCATGAACATCGATTGTGCATCGCAGGTTCACCATGGATATCGATGAATTTTTGCCCGGGTCCGGATCAGGCTACAATTGATAAGACATGTCAAGCAAGGCCAGATAAAACAACATTCCAAATATCAAGTCAATCCGAGGTCGTACGCTCAAGATATCATCGACGAAAGTGGAGGACATAGCCTCGGGTTCGCATCCATAAGGGTCGAATCGACTAAGCTCGAATCCATCAGGTTCGACTCCCTCAGGTTCGGTTCTGTCACGTTCGACTCCATTTACCTCATATCCATCGATGGGTACTCTGTTCGAATCCATCAGCTTTCCCTCGCTTCGAATCGGTGGAACCCCTCTACTTCGTATCCATCTGCTTCATATCCATCGACTTGAAGACCTTCGAGTCCATGAAAACACCTTGCTTCGAATTCGTCCTCGTATACTTCAGTTCGAATCCATCAGAGGAAAGGTCCTTCGAATCCATGCAATTGAGGGAGCCTCGACTCCATGCCATAGTTGTCCTCGGATCCAATAAGCAAAGGAGACTTCGTATCGGTCAACCACAGCACTCCATGATCGATACGAAGGAGCACGAATTCGATCGATTCGAAGAGGCCTGTCTTCGAATCCATTACTTCGAATCCACCAAGTAAACGCGGCTTAAACCCCGGATTCAACCCAATTAACCTGGAGAAAATCGACTCGGGAAACGCGCGAGCCATGTCACCAAGCACATGCTCAGACGATCGATTCGACCCTATCGAGTCGAAGGGATCGATTCGAAGCATTCGTGCCCACCAGAAATGCAATATTGAATCGATCATAACTTAAGATCTATAAGTCCAAATGCCATGAAATTTTCACAGTAGCATGAGCACATGTTGAAGAATGTTCACACCAAATTTCAGCTCGATTGGACAATTTCTTGATCGATTCGAATGTAGCTTCGAATCGATCCCAAAGTGGGCCCGGATTTCCAGAAAGCGGGCATGTGGGCCCCCTCACGTACCAGAACTGGTCTCCCTTCAGTTTAGGCGAAATATCAGCCTCCTACACCTATAAATAGATCCCCTGGTCATTCAGAAAAGGGGTCGGAAAACTTTGAGAGATAAAGAGCGCCCAGACTCTGCCAGATTTACACCAGATCACCATTGCTGCCTTAGATTCAAACTTAGCTCAGAAAATCAGTTGGAATACAACACACGAAATTGTAATCTTCAAGCATCGAGCAATAAAATCATAAAATCCTTGAAGTGGACGTAGGCCGGAGATAGCCGAACCACTATAAATTGTGTGTCACTGTTCATTATTTCTGGATTGCTGTTTGTTGCTTGCTTAGATTTGATATTTGTGTTTGAATATTGCTGATCTGTATTCATACACTGGTGCTTTCACAACACTTGGGGTTTCTGATCATTTTTGGCACAAACACTTTGGTGCTTTCACTGAGAACTGAACTCAGGCATGCTACACCAGATTCAAAGTTTAGATTTGAAATTTTAAGGATTCAGATTTGACTCTACAATGACTCGACAAACAAGACAAAGAGCTGAGAGGAGCCAACAAGGAGGAAGTCAAGAGGCATCCTCTGGCGCTGGAGAAGGACAAGCTTCAATCTACATTACTAGAGATGAGATGGAGGCTATGAATAACCTAATGCAGGAAAGAATGATGAAAAGCCAACAAGAGATGCTGCAGAATTTCTTCGAGCAGATGAGAGCTGCAGGGACATAGAACCTTGGACCAGCTACAGCGGTTGTGAATGTGGAACAAGGAGCTAGGGCTATGGAACCCAACGGAGGACAGAATACAGAACCAGAAGGCAATCAACAAGGGCTTGGGGGCAGGCCCGTAGGATCCAACGCAGAAGGACCTTTGGAAGGAGCTCAACCGGCTAGGGCCAACCCAAATGCTAACGAGCCACCCGAAGAGTACGTACCAGAATTCCCTACAAGACTCGGAGGGCAAGACAGAGACATGACAAGGGGGCAACCCCTGGATGGAGATGAAAGAATGATTGGCCTAGTGAGACGGATCATGAGAGGGGGATTGTCAGGCGGAGGATTGGAAGAGGTTAGTCGAAGTCCGTTCACTCTGAATATCCGGAATGCAAGGAACCCTCCAAAGTTCAAACTACCAATGCTGGATCCTTATGATGGAAAGTCAGACCCGACCATGCATATCACCAGATATATCAGACACATGGAAGTGCTGGGAGCATCCGAGGAAGTAATGGCACGATGTTTCCCCTTATTCTTATCAGATTTGGCTGCGCTTTGGTTCAGACAGCTAGAGACATGATCAATCAGGACATGGGGCGAGCTTGTGGATTGCTTCATGAAGCAGTTTAGGGTTCACGTAACGCGACCCAAGAGCGTGATGACTTTGGCATCAATAAAACAAAGGACCGGAGAGTCCATAAAAGATTTTCTATTACGATTTAATGCAACAGTGGCTTCTGTAGATCGCCCGGACTCATCGATGATTTTGATGGCGGTAGTGGCAGGAGTTGCAGAAGGCATCGAATTCAAAGACTCTTTAACAAGAGACCCACCGCAAGATCTTGGAGAGTTTTACCATGAAGCTGAACGATTCATTCGATTAGAAGAATCACGAGCCGAGAGGCAGGTAATAAACACTGTATAAGGCGAAGGAACCGCCAGGGAACAGCCCACGGTGGACAAAAGAAAGAGAAAGCAGGATGACGCACATGATGGTCTTGATAAACGGAAGAAATTCCGAGAGCCTAGATTCAGGCAATACACAGATTTGATGGCAAGCCTAGAAAGGATTTACACTGAAACTCGGGGGCAACTCCCCTATCGAAAACCACCCAGGAGAGATCCCACAGAGCGGGAACGTAGAACCGGAAAATATTGCCTATTCCATGAGTTAGATGGGCACACAACCGACGAATGCCGCCACCTAAAGGATGAGGTGGAAGAACATGCCAGAAGTGGTAGATTGCCACAATATGTCAAAGAACGGGTAGCGGCAATAAGGCCTTAACAACTACCGCCTCCACCTAACAGAAACGATCCCGGATCAGGATCGCGACTCATCATCCACTGATTAAGATGGCAAGGGCCAAGTTCAGGATTTGGACTTCGATCAAATAATTTCATTAGATTTGATTTCCAAAATAAAACGGCTAACCCACTTACAAATGTACGGGAACCGGAGAGATCCCTAGGCATGCTCTAAGATGGAAATAGACCGCTCCGCCCGAAGAGGCGTTGTCTTGTTTTTCCTGGTGTTTGAGATTGAACACCTAGGATTTGAATTTAATAAAGAAACATTTATTAAAATAAGCCTTTTAACCGGAGAGTTAAAGGATGAACATTAAATATCAAAATAAACATGATCGCTTTATGACCTTACCCGGAGAGGCGGGGTCCGGAGTGCAAGAAGTGAGTTGCTTCGCCGGAGAGCGACAGGATCGACTCACTTAAGCATCGTTTCCTATTCACCGGAGAGTGATTGGATCGGGATTCGATAAGAGCCCAGAGAGGCTATGATCGGCCCACGATTTAGGCCATGACATCGCTTAATGTTCAGATACACTAAACCGGAGTGCAAGAAGTGAGTCACTTCGCCGGAGAGCGACAGGATTGACTCACTTAACGTTGTTTCCCCTTCACCGGAAAGTGATAGGATAGGATCCAGAAGGAGCCCGGAGAGGCTACGATCGGTCAAGTACGACCAAGACATCGCTTTACGCCCTAACTGGGGCCAGAGTGCAAGGGGTAGAAAGCAACACCGGAGTGCAATCGGATCTTTCTATTCGATCGCTAAGTCTAGAGTGGGCTTGGTAAGGGTCCGGAGTGACCATCGATGGTACGAAGAGACTGAAGAGTTTCATTCTTAACTCCTACTGGAAGAAATTGATAACAATTCGGCTTCGAACAGCCATGGACTTGATTAAAAATGCTATAAGCTCTGAGTAAAACATGAACTCACTACATTAAATTTGAGACTGATCAAAATACGCCTTTTAACAAAAGGCATGTTTTGGGGGGCAAAATGTTATCCCAACTTTTGGCAAAGCCAAGATACCCAAAGATTAACTAAAAATCAATGATTATTAGTCATGAACATCGATTGTGCATCACAGGTTCACCATGGATATCGATGAATTTTTGCCCGGGTCCGGATCAGGCTACAATTGATAAGACATGTCAAGCAAGGCCAGATAAAACAACATTCCAAATATCAAGTCAATCCGAGGTCGTACGCTCAAGATATCATCGACGAAAGTGGAGGACATAGCCTCGGGTTCGCATCCATAAGGGTCGAATCGACTAAGCTCGAATCCATCAGGTTCGACTCCCTCAGGTTTGGTTCTGTCACGTTCGACTCCATTTACCTCGTATCCAACGATGGGTACTCTGTTCGAATCCATCAGCTTTCCCTCGCTTCGAATCGGTGGAACCCCTCTACTTCGTATCCATCTGCTTCATATCCATCGACTTGAAGACCTTCGAGTCCATGAAAACAACTTGCTTCGAATTCGTCCTCGTATACTTCAGTTCGAATCCATCAGAGGAAAGGTCCTTCGAATCCATGCAATTGAGGGAGCCTCGACTCCATGCCATAGTTGTCCTCGGATCCAATAAGCAAAGGAGACTTCGTATCGGTCAACCACAGCACTCCATGATCGATACGAAGGAGCACGCATTCGATCGATTCGAAGAGGCCTGTCTTCGAATCCATTACTTCGAATCCACCAAGTAAACGCGGCTTAAACCCCGGATTCAACCCAATTAACCTGGAGAAAAAGTGGGATCGACTCGGGAAACGCGCGAGCCACGTCACCAAGCACATGCTCAGACGATCGATTCGACCCTATCGAGTCGAAGGGATCGATTCGAAGCATTCGTGCCCACCAGAAATGCAATATTGAATCGATCATAACTTAAGATCTATAAGTCCAAATGCCATGAAATTTTCACAGTAGCATGAGCACATGTTGAAGAATGTTCACACCAAATTTCAGCTCGATTGGACAATTTCTTGATCGATTCGAATGTAGCTTCGAATCGATCCCAAAGTGGGCCCGGATTTCCAGAAAGCGGGCATGTGGGCCCCCTCACGTACCAGAACTGGTCTCCCTTCAGTTTAGGCGAAATATCAGCCTCCTACACCTATAAATAGATCCCCTGGTCATTCAGAAAAGGGGTCGGAAAACTTTGAGAGATAAAGAGCGCCCAGACTCTGCCAGATTTACACCAGATCACCATTGCTGCCTTAGATTCAAACTTAGCTCAGAAAATCAGTTGGAATACAACACACGAAATTGTAATCTTCAAGCATCGAGCAATAAAATCATAAAATCCTTGAAGTGGACGTAGGCCGGAGATAGCCGAACCACTATAAATTGTGTGTCACTGTTCATTATTTCTGGATTGCTGTTTGTTGCTTGCTTAGATTTGATATTTGTGTTTGAATATTGCTGATCTGTATTCATACACTGGTGCTTTCACAACACTTGGGGTTTGTGACCATTTTTGGCACAAACACTTTGGTGCTTTCACTGAGAACTGAACTTGGGCCTGCTACACCAGATTCAAAGTTTAGATTTGAAATTTTAAGGATTCAGATTTGACTCTACAATGACTCGACAAACAAGACAAAGAGCTGAGAGGAGCCAACAAGGAGGAAGTCAAGAGGCATCCTCTGGCGCTGGAGAAGGACAAGCTTCAATCTACATTACTAGAGATGAGATGGAGGCTATGAATAACCTAATGCAGGAAAGAATGATGAAAAGCCAACAAGAGATGCTGTAGAATTTCTTCGAGCAGATGAGAGCTGCAGGGACACAGAACCTTGGACCAGCTACAGCGGTTGTGAATGTGGAACAAGGAGCTAGGGCTATGGAACCCAACGGAGGACAGAATACAGAACCAGAAGGCAATCAACAAGGGCTTGGGGGCAGGCCCGTAGGATCCAACGCAGAAGGACCTTTGGAAGGAGCTCAACCGGCTAGGGCCAACACAAATGCTAACGAGCCACCCGAAGAGTACGTACCAGAATTCCCTACAAGACTCGGAGGGCAAGACAGAGACATGACAAGGGGGCAACCCCTGGATGGAGATGAAAGAATGATTGGCCTAGTGAGACGGATCATGAGAGGGGGATTGTCAGGCGGAGGATTGGAAGAGGTTAGTCGAAGTCCGTTCACTCTGAATATCCGGAATGCAAGGAACCCTCCAAAGTTCAAACTACCAATGCTGGATCCTTATGACGGAAAGTCAGACCCGACCATGCATATCACCAGATATATCAGACACATGGAAGTGCTGGGAGCATCCGAGGAAGTAATGGCACGATGTTTCCCCTTATTCTTATCAGATTTGGCTGCGCTTTGGTTCAGACAGCTAGAGACAGGATCAATCAGGACATGGGGCGAGCTTGTGGATTGCTTCATGAAGCAGTTTAGGGTTCACGTAACGCGACCCAAGAGCGTGATGACTTTGGCATCAATAAAACAAAGGACCGGAGAGTCCATAAAATATTTTCTATTACGATTTAATGCAACAGTGGCTTCTGTAGATCGCCCGGACTCATCGATGATTTTGATGGCGGTAGTGGCAGGAGTTGGAGAAGGCACCGAATTAAAAGACTCTTTAACAAGAGACCCACCGCAAGATCTTGGAGAGTTTTACCATGAAGCTGAACGATTCATTCGATTAGAAGAATCACGAGCCGAGAGGCAGGTAATAAACAGTGTACAAGGCGAAGGAACCGCCAGGGAACAGCCCACGGTGGACAAAGGAAAGAGAAAGCAGGATGACGCACATGATGGTCTTGATAAACGGAAGAAATTACGAGAGCCTAGATTCAGGCAATACACATATTTGACGGCAAGCCTAGAAAGGATTTACACTGAAACTCGGGGGCAACTCCCCTATCGAAAACCACCCAGGAGAGATCCCACAGAGCGGGAACGTAGAACCGGAAAATATTGCCTATTCCATGAGTTAGATGGGCACACAACCGACGAATGCCGCCACCTAAAGGATGAGGTGGAAGAACATGCCAGAAGTGGTAGATTGCCACAATATGTCAAAGAACGGGTAGCGGCAATAAGGCCTTAACAACTACCGCCTCCACCTAACAGAAACGATCCCGGATCAGGATCGCGACTCGTCATCCACTGATTAAGATGGCAAGGGCCAAGTTCAAGATTTGGACTTCGATAGATTTGATTTCCAAAATAAAACGACTAACCCACTTACTCATGTACGGGAACCGGAGAGATCCCTAGGCATGCTCTAAGATGGAAATAGACCGCTCCGCCCGGAGAGGCGTTGTCTTGTTTTTCCTGGTGTTTGAGATTGAACACCTAGGATTTGAATTTAATAAAGAAACATTTATTAAAATAAGCCTTTTAACCGGAGAGTTAAAGGATGAACATTAAATATCAAAATAAACATGATCGCTTTATGACCTTACCCGGAGAGGCGGGGTCCGGAGTGCAAGAAGTGAGTTGCTTCGCCGGAGAGCGACAGGATCGACTCAATTAAGCATCATTTCCTATTCACCGGAGAGTGATTGGATCAGGATTCGATAAGAGCCCAGAGAGGCTATGATCGGCCCACGATTTAGGCCATGACATCGCTTAATGTTCAGATACACTAAACCGGAGTGCAAGAAGTGAGTCACTTCGCCGGAGAGCGACAGGATTGACTCACATAACGCTGTTTCTCCTTCATCGGAAAGTGATAAGATAGGATCCAGAAGGAGCCCGGAGAGGCTACGATCGGTCAAGTATGACCAAGACATCGCTTTACCCCCTAACTGGGGCCAGAGTGCAAGGGGTAGAAAGCAACACCGGAGTGCAATCAGATCTTTCTATTCGATCGCTAAGTCTAGAGTGGGCTTGGTAAGGGTCCGGAGTGACCATCGATGGTACGGAGAGACTGGAGAGTTTCATTCTTAACTCCTACTGGAAGAAATTGATAACAATTCAGCTTCGAACAGCCATGGACTTGATTAAAAATGCTATAAGCTCTGAGTAAAACATGAACTCACTACATTAAATTTGAGACTGATCAAAACACGCCTTTTAACAAAAGGCATGTTTTGGGGGGCAAAATGTTATCCCAACTTTTTGGCAAAGCCGAGATACCCAAAGATTAACTAAAAATAAATGATTATTAGTCATGAACATCGATTGTGCATCGCAGGTTCACCATGGATATCGATGAATTTTTTCCCGGGTCCGGATCAGGCTACAATTGATAAGACATGTCAAGCAAGGCCAGATAAAACAACATTCCAAATATCAAGTCAATCCGAGGTCGTACGCTCAAGATATCATCGACGAAAGTGGAGGACATAGCCTCGGGTTCGCATCCATAAGGGTCGAATCGACTAAGCTCGAATCCATCAGGTTCGACTCCCTCAGGTTCGGTTCTGTCACGTTCGACTCCATTTACCTCGTATCCATCGATGGATACTCTGTTCGAATCCATCAGCTTTCCCTCGCTTCGAATCGGTGGAACCCCTCTACTTCGTATCCATCTGCTTCATATCCATCGACTTGAAGACCTTCGAGTCCATGAAAACACCTTGCTTCGAATCCGTCCTCGTATACTTCAGTTCGAATCCTTTAGAGGAAAGGTCCTTCGAATCCATGCAATTGAGGGAGCCTCGACTCCATGCCATAGTTGTCCTCGGATCCAATAAGCAAAGGAGACTTCGTATCGGTCAACCACAGCACTCCATGATCGATACGAAGGAGCACGAATTCGATCGATTCGAAGAGGCCTGTCTTCGAATCCATTACTTCTAATCCACCAAGTAAACGCGGCTTAAACCCCGGATTCAACCCAATTAACCCGGAGAAAAAGTGGGATCGACTCGGGAAATGCGCGAGCCACGTCACCAAGCACATGCTCATACGATCGATTCGACCCTATCGAGTCGAAGGGATCGATTCGAAGCATTCGTGTCCACCAGAAATGCAATATTGAATCGATCATAACTTAAGATCTATAAGTCCAAATGCCATGAAATTTTCACAGTAGCATGAGCACACGTTGAAGAATGTTCACACCAAATTTCAGCTCGATTGGACAATTTCTTGATCGATTCGAATGTAGCTTCGAATCGATCCCAAAGTGGGCCCGGATTTCCAGAAAGCGGGCATGTGGGCCCCCTCACGTACCAGAACTGGTCTCCCTTCAGTTTAGGCGAAATATCAGCCTCCTACACCTATAAATAGATCCCCTGGTCATTCAGAAAAGGGGTCGGAAAACTTTGAGAGATAAAGAGCGCCCAGACTCTGCCAGATTTACACCAGATCACCATTGCTGCCTTAGATTCAAACTTAGCTCAGAAAATCAGTTGGAATACAACACACGAAATTGTAATCTTCAAGCATCGAGCAATAAAATCATAAAAACCTTGAAGTGGACGTAGGCCGGAGATAGCCGAACCACTATAAATTGTGTGTCACTGTTCATTATTTCTGGATTGCTGTTTGTTGCTTGCTTAGATTTGATATTTGTGTTTGAATATTACTGATCCGTATTCATACACTGGTGCTTTCACAACACTTGGGGTTTGTGACCATTTTTGGCACAAACAAACATCGACTGAAACATTGAAGGGGAATGAACGGAATTACCTTAAATCTCAGCAATTATTGTTTGGGTTGATTTGGAAAATGCAAGTTTGGAAGATCAAGGATGAAATGGAACATTGGTTTGGTAACGTATTTAAATGTTTTTCTTACTTTGGCCAAAAGGAACTTGTTTTTCTACGGTTCGAAGGAATTAACTATGACGTGCACATTTGCATTTTTCATGGAAGTTAAAATGGGAATGTGCATTATTTGAGGGCGACCGGAATTGAGTGGGATGTTCAAGAAAATTGGGTTTATTATTTTTGTTATTGCCTTTTAGTTTTAATTTTTTTAATTAAGCAGTTAAATAATATAATTTAATATAATTAAAAAGAACAGCTTTAGCTAATCACTATAAAATGAACAAAAATACAAATAAAACTAAAAAATACAAATACAACAGTTATAAAACTAGAAATTAAAAATCGGAATTCATTGAAATAAAATTAGAAATCAGATGGCAGGTAGGGTAGTGGTTGTAACTACCTATAATTTTGTAAATATTTTTAATTAAATTTTTATTTGAAAACTTTAATTTTTAAATTATTTAAAATTGAATTTCTGGAATTTTCCAATGTAAGTTTGGAATTTGTTTGTAATTTATTTTCCAAATACAATAAAATAAAAAATTTCTGAAAATTTTATATTTTGGTCAACTCTGGTCAAATTTTGAATTTTAGGTTAAATTTTTATTTTTTATCTTTGAAGCAGAATATAATTTTAATATTAGTTCTACTTTTTGTTTCGTAAAATTCTGCTTTATACTTTTTAAGTTGGATAAAATACAATATTTTACACACAGTTATTTCCTGTATTTGATTTTCTATTTTTCCTTGTTTATTTCTCTACTTTTTATTTTCTATTTTATTTGTATAAACTTTGGTTGTATTTATTGATTTTTGATTGATTTATCTATTTTAAATGGCTTGGAAGAAATCTAGGAGACATAGGTTACATTGTTTTAAATTCTTACCTTTATGTTTTCCTAGCATTTACACTCCATAGCCATTCACTCTTGTCTTTCTTGGCTGTGTATTCCTATCTCAATCATGTACAAGAATATTTCTTTCTCATCTCAATATCCTCATTTTCATTTGCATTTAAGAATAAAATATATTGTAAGTTTCTTTTTCCTTAACTCGTGCCTTTTTCCGTTTCTTAGCATTTACTCCCACTTTCTTGCCATCCAAACCTTCTCTAGCCGTGAGAAACACTCCTCTAACTCACGCACAAAACATTCTTACCTTTTCTCATTTCCTAACAAAGGAAAAAAAATTAAATACATCAAGTTATTTGTTTTTATAGTGTTGCCTTTTTATTTTCCAAACCATTCAAACTCTTTCCTTTTATTGTCTAGCCTCTTTATTACTTACCTTAGTCGTTTATTTCTTTAATCTAGCCATGCATTTCTCTTGCCTATCACGCATAAAAACTTCCGAAAACATCTCACTTCCATTTGCGTGCAAACAAAGGAAAAATAGCAAGTTTTGCCATGGCTTCCTTCTCTTCATCTTCTTCTTTTTCTATTTTCTTTTCTCTTTTCTTTTGTTCTTCTTCAAGCATGGCTCGGCCTCCACCTATTGCCGACCCCATCACCATCTCCGCCACCACCATGCCGACCACACCACCTCCTCCTCGCCACCAAAGCCTAGTCGTGACCACCATGGAAGCATACATCACCAAAGTTTGATAACAAACCCTAACCAAGCCATGTTTTCATCCATCCCCTTCCTTTATTAGCCTCGACCACAAATTGAAACACCTCATCCTTTGCTTTGCCTAACCCTAGCCGTGCCTTATGATGTTCACTTGACCAAGATCCAACATGGCCGTGCACATGAAGCCTATGGCCGAAACAAAAATCTCACAAGCTCTTGACCTTTAGCATTCCTTGTGTTGTAATTTACACCTCCTCACCTTATATTGACCATATCCGTGTATACATGATCTAAACCAAGTCTAGCTTGCACCAAACCATCCTTGGCCGAGCCTATGTGGCCTCAAACTTGACATAGCCGAGCATGCGATGATGGGGTCTAGCCAGTTTGCATGATAGCCGAGCCCATTTGTTGATGCAAGCAAGTTATGTCCTTTAATTCATATATCTTTTCATCGTTTTAATCTATATTCTTTTGTATTGAATCGCATACTTATGATTGTGATATTTGTTTGTATACAAGATTTGGATCTGTCTATTCATCCACTAAAAATCTTGTTCGTGTCCTGTCGTGCTTTTCAGAGTTTCAGTTGTGTGCTTTGAATCTGATTCTAGCTTTAAAAAGGTGAGTTATCACTCTCGACAAACGTACTTTTATAATTGTGAAATGATGACAAGTGAATTGTATAAAATAATATGCTATGTTTATACCTACCGTGAGATGTTATATGATGTTAAATGCTATTTATATACCTGTTACATCATCTGATATGATATTATATACTATACTGTTATTTTATTTCCTGTCTATCACACTACAAATTTCCTATCACTATGGTTGAAATGATACATACCCGAATGGACCTTAGAATAAGGAAAAAAATTATGGGCTGAAAAGATAGGCTCGAATGATTTTTATTGTATTTATTTAATTTACTTGGGATGCGGGTTTGAAATGATAGAACCCGGATTTTCTTTTTAAATTACGGATTGAAATGATACATATCTGTATCACTTGACCTAGGTTAGAAAATATTATACAGGCCCATGGTTAATATTTTCAAAGTAATATTTTCCTAAAAATTTATTAAGTATTTTGGAATTTAGAATATATGAAATTTTAACTTAAAATTTGATTTAAAGATTTGAAATATAAAGAGATATTGGTTTTCTATAAGTTAAAATTTTATGAGTTGATTTTGGTTTTAATTGTAATTTAAAAATCTTTATTTGGGTGTAAATTATAATTTAAAGATCTTTTATTATGATAAATAACTTAATAATTAAATTTGATTTAATATGGAATCTTGAATCTAACCTAGTGATTTTGTTAAAGGTTATTTTCCTGAAATGGATATGCTTTGTATAATGAAATATGTATTTTGAACTGATAAAATGAAATACAGTTTTAATTAGGCATTTTGTAATAAAATTTATTTAACTTGAAATCATAGTTAATTTATGTCTAAATGAATAGATTTATAAAGAGAATTGGATTATTATATTAACTATGATAAAATATTTTATTTATGGTTATGTTTTGTAAAAATAAATGATTATGATTTAAATGGAAAAATGTAACTTAAAGATGACTTAACTTGATAAGTGGAAATTTAGTTTTCAAATGAAAGTTAAGTAAATTTAGTGATAGTTATTTATGAGATGGGTATTTTAAAATAAAGTGTAAAGTTATCTGTTGAAAATAAAAGTTAAGTAAAATAGTGAAATTTTGACTTATTAATGAATTATTGTTTAATTTGGATATTTATTGATAAAATTTTATTTTATTAAATCATAAGTTAAATGATATCCAAATGAATATTTTCTGAAGCGTGAAATATGATTTTTATAAGTTAAAATGGCTAAAAATTGAAGTTTTAATGTGGTTGGAATGTTATTTTATAATCTGGAATTAGTATTGGTAGCACTTCAGAAATGTTGTGGTTTTAAGACAACATTTGTTAAGTGCTATCATTTCTGAAAGTGAACTAAGTTCTGGAAAAATAAAGAGCTACTACAACACTTTGTAAGTGCTATTATCGCTGAAACTAAACTATATTTTGAAATAACTAAATGGCTACTGCAACACTTTGTAAGTGCTGTTGTTGCTGAATAAAAACTGTTTTGAATAACAAATACCTATTGTAGCACTTTGTAAGTGCTGCTGTTTTTGAAATTGAGCTGTTTTGAAATAACTAAATACCTACCGTAGCGCTTTATAAGTACTGCTGTTTTTGAACTTGACAATGTTTTTGAAATATTACTATATCTACTGTAACATTTAATAAGTGTTGTTGTAGTTGAAATTTACAATGTTTTGGAAATGTAAAATTGAATGAATGAACTTAAAATGCTATAACTTTGGTAATGAATATTATATAAAGGTGTTATGATTTTTTAAGTATTATAATTTCCAACTGATAGTATTTCCAAGTATTATAGTTCCAAAGTGTTTTGGTTTTGGAGTTGTTATAACTTTGAAAGTACTATGGATTGGAAATGGAGTTATTTGGAATCGTATTAAATTTTAAATTGACTTTAAATAAATTAATTTGAATCTTACTGAAAATAGAAGATTTAAGAATATGACCTTATAAAGTGGTTTGGGTTAAGATGATTTAAATGAATATTTAAAGTTTAACAAATTGAAGGAAATATTCAGTGATTTGGAAATTTGGGTTTTATTTAAGTGATAGATTGATTTGGTTTTGAAATGAAATAATATAGTATTTAGTTTTGAAAATGGATATTATTTGGAAAGTATATGGATTTGGAAATATTACCATTTTGAGAATAGACATTATCTGGAAAGTAATAGTATTTGATTTGAAACGGTTTTGGAATAGAAATGCTTTGAAATAAATGTTCACGGGTTATAATAACGGTTGGTTGTTAAAGAGACCGAGATTGGATATAGGCATACTCTCTATCGATACTGAAAACCACTTTAACAACCGTGTACGCGGTGGAGATTCCAAAATGAAGTAGGATGGTGGCGACGTTCTATTGAGATATATACGTGGACCCGACTCCCGTGAGTTGGCATAAGGTGGCTAAAACAGGAGCGATTCTGAGCCAGTGAGGTAGCTCATCCTATCGGACACACTCCTTTGATACCATTCTATTACTTTGTGATTGATTGGGGCCCTTTGATTTTTGGGGGTGTGGCTCGAGATGGGCGGTAGCTGCGCGCTATTCGTCACCACCAATCTGGATAGTAATTGGTAAATCTACCCTAGCATTGTCTCGTTATGCCGTGTCACCTACCCTAGCGAGCCTTGTACGAGTTTGATTTGTGTCGTACCTATGGAGTATCTTTTCGTAGTCTTCCGACCAGGAGGTACGCAGGTACTGTATAGACTATTGGCACTATTATGTGTTAAGGGGATATTGGGTAACTCCTTAACGCTATTTTCAAGTAAGTTTATTTTACTATAGACATTATTATAATAGCGAAATATTACTACATACACTATAAGAGAAATAGTAATTTTCCAACCCGGAATTCCCTACGCCATCTCTACGCCGCGTAGGCGCGGTGTAGGGAAATCATGAAAACGTAAAAAAGCCATAGGAAAAGCGTTGTGGTTCCCTACACATTTCCTACGCGTGCCATTTTACAAAATTGTTTATATTAATTATCCCCAACTCATTGTTCGTTCCTTTTCGTTCCGTTTCCAACGAGAGAGAAAAAAACCCTAGATCCGTTCCCCAATTTCTGCCTCCATGCCGCGCAAATCTGTTCCCCAACTCATTCAACTTCCGCGCCGCCGTAGCTTCCTCCGTGCCGCGCTCCTCAATCTCATAATTATTTAAGCATTTATTCGAGTAAGGTGCCAAATTTCAATCTCGTTTGGTAGTTGGCCATTTGTATGTAATATCTATTCTCGTTGCTTTCATTTGTTTCGTGGAACTTGGCCATTTTGTCTGTTGCCTTCATTTCCCTTATACTTATTTCTATGTTTTATATCTTGCATAATTTTATACATGAATTAATTTTCATGCTGAATTGATTTTGTGGTTTCTCTGCTTTTATTTATAAATGTATATATCGACTTGTATACGTGAATTAATTAGGTGGATGGCAATATGATGGAGGAAGCTGTGATGTACATAGGAAAGTTTAAGGGGATGTTGGTAGACGGCGTGAATGAGGGGCAATGGTGAAAGAGTGGTGGAGCAGTTTGTGGTTCTCAGTTGTTTGAATGGTGGTGGATTGTCTGGTTTTGGTTACAGACAGTGGTTTGTCTGTTGCAGTTTTTTAGTTGATGGGGATGGTGGTCGAGGTAGTTGAAGTTCGTATTGACAGTTTGTTGGAGTAGTGATTTGAGAAGCAGTGGTTTGGCAAGCAAATAGATATGCTAAGATATGAAGGATTTACGGTACCATAATAATGTTGTCACAATACCCCCACTTATCTTCCGCCTTTTTGACGACGCATTTAACTAAAGTACAAGTATTTCAGGTTTTATGGTGATAAATGATAATAATTGGCAAATAAATGAGATCATGAGTAATAATCAATGGTATTAATAATCATGTATGACTGCCTATGTTTGCTAACAGCTATAGATTCGTCTAATTTTCTTTTTCTTTTTTTCCTTTTAGCTTATTTAATTTTCGATCTAATTTTGTTTTCAAGGAAGGGATACAATTTTCCGGACATGGTGTTAAAATTACGCTACTGAACACACTAAAATCTACCAATTAGCCTGGTTGGTTTTAAAAATATAATTCATACACCTTTTAAAATCAATAATTTGTAGTTATTTTATCATTCAATTGTGTTAGCAAAACTAGGGCCCGTTAGTGATATCTGAAATGTTGAAGTAGCCTATTGAGTGGGCACTTGAAGGTAGTGGGATTTGTATGGTGAAATGTTGAAGTAGCCTATTGAGGGAAGATGGATGGTAGTGTGATGTTTAGGATGCTGGGGTTGAGTGACAGGGTTTATATGCTACACCATGTAATGTTCACCAGACTTGGGTTTTGGGCTAGGCCCACTAGGCAGTTGCCTGGGGAACCCAACTGAAGAGCAGCAGTGGATGGAGATGGTAGTAGTAGCACTATGGATGGGCAACAGAAAGCAGATGTGTGCAGGCAGTTGTTTGGAGAAGATGGGTGATTGCAGTAGTATGTATGCAGTTGGCACTGGTGGGTACGAAGGATGGTGATGTTGATGCAATGGGCCAGGTGGATGACAGAAGTTGATTGATGGTGGAATGATGTGGTTGGTGAAGTACTGGTGGCAGCAGTAGGTGCTGTGGATGGTGTATGGCAGCAATATATGCATGTTTGTAACAGGGACGGGGAGGCTGATGGTTTTGTGTGGTTGCTGGTGTTGTGTGTTAGTAGTTGTGTTTGGTATTTGAAGTTTTGTTGGTTGTTGTCGATAAGTGGATAGGTTGTTGTAGGAATTGACCAAGTTGTTGTAGGCATGGGTGCATGCAAGTTTGTGGTAGCAATGTATTGATGGTAGTGGTGGAAAAATGGTAGTGGTAGAAGGATGTGTGCACAGAGAAATGCTATATGTGCACAGAGGTTGTGGTAGTTGAACTTGTGCAGTGGTGAAGGCAGTTGGTAAGTGTTGTGTTCAGGCAAGGTCGGTGACAGCGGAGTGGTAGTACAGTGAGGTGCACAGTTTTTGGTGAATGTGCAAGTATGTTGTTATAATAAGGAAAAATGAAAAACTTGTAAAAACTGTGAAATGTAAATGTACGTAGAGGCAACAGTGCCTTAATTTTGAATTCTGACAGCCAATGTCACTCTTGTTGGGCCTTAATGTCTCACGCATATACAATCTATGCAGATATATGAACAACCAATCTTTATGATGCTCTAAGAAAACAATTCAAAACATGCTGTTAACAAAAGCAGATAAGAATATGGTAAATTTATCACCTGAAATTCTGGCTGTTTCAGATTAAAAAAAAAACGAGGCACGGTCCAAAAGAAATTCTGTCCATTTTCTTCAGACCTCCCCAGTCTAAGATCAAAAGTGCTTTCTTGTGAAACATGATATCTGCTAAAGGAGCGTCTTTTCAAGAAGTATGCATTCACATCGATGATGTGCAAATTAATTTCATTTTTTTTCACTCTTAAGGTGAAAGTTAGTAGAATTGTCAAGCACACATTATATATAATACCTGCTTCTAAGTTGCCAGTTGCCAACATTTTCAGCATGAATGATCACTATGTTTAGGTTATAGTTTGTTTGTCAACGTTTGGTTGATAGAAAATCCACTTCCTACTACAAGTCCTTGATCGTTGTCTCAAATATAACATTTTCTTATAATGCAAATAATGAAATAACTATAATTCCATATAATCATATTCTAAGTGCTCAACTAACTTAACTTAATAATGCAGTACCAGATGGAACAATTGAAAGTTCGTCGAGCTTGGATGTACAAAAATGTAGGGCATAGAGGGACGATGCCATTTCAGTTTTTAAGAGGTTTAACCGAGTTCATGCTAGTGGCATCTTCCAACGAGACAAACATGACAGAAATCCGTTGTCCTTGTAAGAAGTGTAAAGCCACTAAACATCATTCTTATGAAGTTGTTCAAAAGCATTTGACTAAAAACGGTTTTATGGACGATTGCTAAGTGTGGATACATCATGGTGAAGATACGATGAATGTTATTAATACAACGGTGGTTGGTGAGGATGATAACGTAAATATTGGTGTTGATTTTGATGAATCCACTACTTCAGAAAATAGAATGACAGAAATGGTTATTGATGTCGCCGGTTCGAGTTAGCTGACTAATTCATTGGATGTAGAGGAAGAATCAAATCCAAAAGCAAAGAAATTTTTCGACTTGTTAGAAGCATCAAAAAGACTGTTTTTTGGTGGATGTCCAATGACGGAGTTGGCAGTGATTTCTAGGTTAGTTGCTATAAAATCCACAAACAACTGTACACAAAAATTAATGAATGATGTTCTTAGTTTAGTTTGAGATGTGGTCCCATCCGGTTTGCAGACTGGATTGGCAGAAAATTGGTATCAATTAAAAAAACAAGTGTCCGCATTTGGATTGTCGTACGAAAAGATAGATACATGTCGAAGTGGGTGCATGCTATATTGGAAAGAGGACATAGACCGTCCACAATGTAAGTTTTGTGGCTTAGTAAGATATGAAAAGAAAAAAGTAACGGTAAAAGTGTACCCTTTACTCGTTTACATTATCTTCCACTTATTCCTAGATTGCAAAGATTGTATTCGTCTTATGCCACTGCGGAGCATATGAGATGGCATAGTGAACGAGTTTGAGACGAAGAGGTTTTATGTCATCCTGCAGATGGAGAAGCATGGAAACATTTCGATGACAAGTATTCTGATTTTGCCAAGGAGTCACAAAATATTAGGCTCGGTTTATGTACTGATGGTTTCCAACCTTTTAGTCAGTATGGCAAAAAGTACTCCACTTGGCCAGTTATTTTAATACCTTACAATTTACCTCCTTGGATGTGTATGCAAAATCCATACATGTTCTTAACTCTAATTGTCCCTGGGCCGGAAAATCCAAAAAAAGGAATAGATGTTTATTTGAAACCTTTAATCGAGGACCTAAAGAAGATGTAGGTAGAGGGTGTTGGCACTTACGACGTGTCAAAGAGAAAAAATTTAAAATATTTGCTTGTTTATTGTGGACGATAAGCCATTTTCCCGCGTACGGGATGCTTTCGGGCTGGAGTACGAGGGGTAAATTATCTTGCCTCATGTGCATGGATTCAACAAAAGCATTTACACTGAAGCATGGTGGTAAGCAGTGTTGGTGGGATTGCCACCGTCGATTTTTGCATACAAATGGCACGTTTTGACGTGATAAGAAAATTTTTGAAAGAAAAAAAATTATAAGTTTGCAACCACCAACATTTTTGAATGGAGAAGAGGTATTTGATATTGTAAAAGATTATGAAAAATTACATGAGATGGGAAACAAAGAGCCTAAAATTCCTGGCAAAGGGGATTATCACAACTGGTGCAAACAGAGTATATTTTGGGAATTACCATATTGGAAAGATCTAAAACTTCGACATAATTTGGATGTGATGCATATTGAAAAAAAATGTGTTTGAGAAATTTTTTCATACAATTATGAATGTGAAAGGAAAAACCAAAGATGATTTGAGATCAAGAAAAGATATCGAATACTATTGCAATCATCTAGAGCTTAAAATTAATCCTATGCGTCCAAACTTTAAAGTTCTTTCATGTTATTAGCTGGATAGGACTCGTTGTATAAAATTAGTAAAGTGGGTCGATTCTTTGAGGTTTCCTGATGGAATTGCTTCTAATATGAAACGGTGTGTTGATATGAAGGATGTTATACCGTCAGGTATGAAGAGTCACGATTGCCATGTATTTTTAGAGACTCTATTCCCGATAGTATTTAAATAGCTTTTACCACAAAAGGTTTGGATGCCTATAACAGAGCTCAGTTTATTCTTTAAAGAGATATGTTCGACAACTCTATCTAAAATTCATTTGCAGAAGCTTAAAAGAGATATACCCAAATTACTGTGTAAATTGAAGAAAATATTTCCTCCTAGAGTTTTTAATTGCATGGAACATTTACCAGTACATCTACCAACTGAAGCATTACTACGTGGACCAGTGCAGTATGGATGGATGTATCCTTTTGAAAGGTATGTAATAGTTATATTTATTTATGCAATTTTATATATAGAACGTGTTATAGTTAATTTCACACATTTTCATATTTAAGTATCTGGGTCACCTAAAGAAAAAAGTGAAACAGAAAGCACGCGTTGAAGGTTCTATTTGTCAAGCATACATTATTGAAGAAGCGTCCATATTTTTTAGTTATTATTTCGACGATCACATGAATTTAAATTTTAATCGTGGTCATCGCAATGAAAATGATATTATGGATGATTCAATCGATAACGTTCTCTCGATATTCAAAAAACAAGGACGTCCATCTGGTAAATGGAAGAATGTTAAAGGCTTTGCTACAACAAAGGATTACAATCTGGCAAAGGCAACCGTGCTTCTTAATTGTAATGAATTAATTAATCTTATCAGGTACCATAATAATTTGATTATTCATTAACTAAATTTATGTCAATCTTTTCAACCTACACACAATACACCTTAGATATTAACATGTGTGCTTGATTTAAATGGCAAGTTCGAAAGTGAATATCCTAATGTTGAACTCTGTAAAGAATTCGAGGGATGGTTTAAACAATATGTAAGTATGATAAGTCCTGTATTTTAACCTCGCAAGGTATTCATTATATATTAACTTGTGTACTAGATTCAAATCGACAGGTTGATACGTACAACATCACTGACATTTTCTATAGGAAACTTGCATTTGGTCCGCGTAATAGCTACAAAATATGTCCAATAATGTTTATAAATGGATTTAAGTTTCACACAGAAGAATATGGAAAGAAAAAACAACTATTAATAGTGGAGTTTATATTAAAGGTGGAAACAACGATGATGACATAAAAGATTATTATGGTGTACTGGAGGAAATAATCGAGTTAACTTACTCGGTGGTGCCAGAGTTGAAAACATTTCTATTCAAATGTCGATGGTTTGATAGTAGGCCGAATATTGGAGTAAGACGCGTACACAAGGATTACCCTCTTATTGAAGTAAACCACAAGAAAGAATATTTAGGGTACGATCCATTTGTGTTAGCGGCACAAGCTACACAAGTTTATTTTATGTCGTATCCTGCTGTCGACAACAGTCGCTCAGATTGGTGGGCTGTTGTTAAAACAAAACCGAGATGGTCATTTCACTCAAACACGATCATAACCGACAATAAGCATATCAAAACGATCCAGAACCTAACGAACTACTAGAGATTGTACAAGAAGTAGAAGATATAGGATCTCTTATTAATGACGTTAATGATGGGGTCGAAGTAGATGAAGACGACGATGAGCAAGTTGAAATAGATGAAGACGAGTGTGAACTTGAAGATGAGAGTGTAAATATTGAGAGTGATGATGATAATAAAGATTGGTAGCATGTATGTTTAATTATGATTGTTTGCATGTCTTTTAAGATGCTCGATTGCTTTTATGTTGATGAATGTTTTCAAACCTTGTCTTAAATAAAGTTTACAAATCTCATTCTAAATGTTACCTTATCTTATGTATATACTTGTATATGTTGTATTCTTGTAACAGATATGAGTTCTCGTGGTGGTGGTGGTCGTAGCAGCGGTGGTCGTCGTAGTGGTAGTGGACGTGGTTTGGCTTTGATCGAACCAACAGCTCCCTCCGTCGATCAACAACCCACCCCTTCAAACGGCGATGATCATGATGAAGGCCGCCCTGGGTTATCTGGACATATGTCACAGACTGGCTCGACTTCCTCAGTCGGCAACATGTATATCTATTACAGGGAGAGTGGAGAGTAAGTAAAATTTATAAGCTTTTGAATTATCATATATGTTAATAATGCAGTAAAGGATTAATATAATTTGTACATTAATAGTTGGGAATTCGTGAATAGTGCCTCGATGTCTCGTGCTATTTCATCTATGCTTAAGGCCCGTATAACATCATTTTAGCCTTGCTTTGGTGTGGTTCCTGCTAATATTAAGGATCATTGGTTTTGAAGAGTTTAAGGTAAAATAATTTTGAAATTCACGATGTTACAATATTTTTAGTCCATCCATGATTAGGTTTTTCAGTTCATTTAATCTACTCCCATATTCCTGTATAGGCATTGTACTCTTGGGATCCCACCACTTCTTTTGCTGATGTTAGAGTTGAGCATAAATGGGGAGTTTTATGATGATGGTGATGATATATTAGTGGGTTGGGTGGAATGATGGATTTGAGGTTATGGAGGCTGCGGGTTTGGATTGTTGAGAGGAGATAAATGGTGTTGGATGGCTGTGGTTGAAACGCAGAGGGGTTGTAAGAGGCAGAAGTAGGTATGTTGCTAAGGCAGTTGGCAAGGAAGGTTGGAAGTGGAGGTTGTGCAACTGGTTGTAGTGCTAAGTAGCTCTGGTTGTAGATGACTTGAGTTTGCAGTGAATGTTCTGATGGGGGTAATTGTAGTGAATGTTCTGATTTGTAGTTTGGATTGTCGTGATATGCACAACACACTTGTGCAGGTGAAGTGTTTGATGATTTGGAGAAAACTGTGATGTAGTGAAGTTTGTATGTAGGCAAAGGGTATTATGGCAGAGTGTTGTTGTATGAGTTGTAAGAAGTGGAAGGTTTTTGTATATGTATTGTGAGTGTTGTTCGGGTTATGAAAAAGGCTAATGTTTGGGTTGCAGTTAACTTGGAGGTTTGGTGCACTAATGGAAGAGGGTTTGGCTGCAGTCGTGGGTTTGTGAATGTGAAGTTGATCAGAGTTGGTGAATGGAGTTGATGATTTGAAGATGTTTATTGCACTATTCAGTAATTGAAGTTGATCAGAGGTGGTTTTTTGTGTGTCAGCAAGGTGGTTATGGCCAGAGAAGGATGATTGACGGTGGTTTATTTCGAAGACTGTAGTTTGTAGGTGTGGTTCAGGGTCTGTTGGTGGACTATGACTGCAACTGGATGTGGTGATTGTTGTGGATGAATAGTTTGTGAGTAAGTTATATGGCAGAGGGGATGTTGTATGGGAGATGTGCACTGTTGTATTGGTGCAGTTTGTACTAGTTGTAGTTTGTATCTGGTTGTTTTCCGGTGAAGGGTTCGTGGAAGGAGTTTGTGAGTACGTTGTGCAGTAATTGCTGTGAGATATTATGGTATGTAGTTGAATGGCACAACAGTGTTGTATTGACCGGTTAGTGTATATGGATGTATAGGGGATGTGATGGAATTGGAGTAGATGGCAGAAATGGGAATGTGGATGTTGATGCAACAGTGATAGTAACTGTGATGGATGAGATGAATTGGTGTGGTAGATGAAGGTAGTAGAGGGTGGATCTAGGAGTTTGTTTTAAAAAATGCAAGAAGTTGTTTTCGTGGAAATAGTACGATATCTTGTAAATATTCAGATTCTTAAAATGTAACCAAAATGACTTAGTTGACAAAATTTTGTGCTCAGTATTCCAATTTTATAATAAATTTGTACTTTATTTCATACAAATAAAAGTTTTGTACTTAAAAACGAATTTGGGGAAACAATAAATAAACAAAAATCATTTGGCTTGGACAACCATAACCTTTGGCCACCCTGGGTAGAAGGGCAAAAAAAAAGGCGTGATGCTATAATGCAGTTGATTCAAAGCTTTTGTTAGAATATTGGAATAACAAAACATTTTCACCCAATGAATGACCATTGAAAGTAATTCTCAAAAAAGATTATGCCCAACATCCAAACTATCCACGAATGGAAAGTAGTTACAGATGGACTTGCAAGAGAAATCAGATGTGGATACACATTATTTAACAGTCGCATTCATTGTTCGTAGAAGCACTTGCTTAAACTGAATCACTATAATTCGCCTACTTGGTGCTCTTAAGTTGCAGAACGTATGCTTGTTTACTTGGTACTCTTAAGTTGCCTTTCTTTCTTCATAAAAAAATCCAAATCACAAAAAAAACTACGACATATTTCAAAAGGAAAAAGGAAAAAAAATAAAATCGAAATCGCGAGAATAAAATCGCGATTAATTCCATTTGCATGGTTGAAGATTTGCGTTCAATTCGCTGTCGCGTTTTCATGGGTTTGGAGATTGTCGAGTGGTTCAGCTTGGTGGTTGCGAATGAAGTGCTGTTGGGGTTGAAGTCGAATCAGAGTCGAATCAGATAGTGGATGGTGATGTGCCGTGTTGTAGGGTGTTGCTCGATTGCTGTGAGTGTTTGACAGGTTTGCGGTTTGCTTTGTAATGAAGGTTGAGGCTGGAATTGAAGTGGATTTGCATTGAAGTGGAATTGACGGCAGAGGTTGCTGTGGATAGATTTGTGGAGGAAGACAGTAATGGGATATTGACTGGAATATTGGTGAATGTATGGGAATGTGCCTGGCTGATTGAAGCAGTTTGTAGAGGTAATGCTGGTGCTTGTGTGGTTTGCAGGTCTGTTGATATGTAAGTGTTGAAGTGGAGAAGTATGTTTGTTGATGGTCTTGTTGTTGTAAGGAGAGTGGAGACTTGAATGAAGCGCTAGAACAGTGTGTTCAGAGGAGTTTGTGGATTGGAAATGGTGATGTGCAGCAGGGCAGTGCAAAGAATGGGGGGGCACTTAAATGGGTGGGTAATGTGTGGTCAGAGAGGTCGCAAGCGGATGACCAGTTTTTGAAACAGTGGAAGTTTTTTGTTTTCGAAACAGTGGACAGTGGTGGGTTATGTGTTGTCAATGGTTGGATGTAGAAGTGGTACGTAATGTGGTTTTTTTAGGTGGAAGGCATTGATGTTTGCTGCTGTTATGATGGTTGTGACTGAGTGGAGTGGAGGGGTGACACTGAAATGCAGTTGTGGAAGTGGTTCAGTAATGCAACAGTTTAGTGTGATATGGGATTGAATTGTTGTTGCGGGTTGCTGGAAAGTGAAGTGTCGAATTGGATGAGGCTGTTTGCGGTGAGGTTGCATGATGGAAGCAGTATGGTGTGAAGGGTATGGTTGCACTATGAGAAGTGGCAAAGCAATAGGCAGAGCAATGTTGTGAGTTGAGAAGGGTTGAGTTAAGTGGGCAGAATTGATGAAATTGTTGCTGTGGATTGATTGTTGAATCAGGGACCATGATGATGTAATTATGCAATGTGCATAGCAGTGTTGCTGTGGAGGAAGAAATGGAATGCAATGTTACTCTGAAGAGCACAATGAAATGCAATACAAAGATGAAAACAAATGGAATGAATTATTTTAATGAAGAATAGAACCCATACAAAAAATGCACAACTTTTTTTAAAAAAATAATACAAAACAAAATAAGGCAGTGGAGTAGGGTGTTGAATGTGATGGTCAGTTTTGTGGAAGTAGAAGGGTTACTGCAGTTGTATGAGGCAGAGGGTAGTTTTATGAGTAGTTCAATTGTGAACAAAAAGAGGGGTTGATGGCAGGAATTGATGATGTGGGGGTAGGGGGTGGTCTAGCAGTAAGTTGGGCAGTTTTGTGTACAGTGTAGCAGTGAGAGGATGACAGTGGTATAGGATGGAAGATGGTTGTAGAAGTGGGAAGATGGGGTGTCTGATGTAGTAGCTTGAAGGAGATACGTGCACCGTCTTTTGGTAGAAATGACAAGTTGGGTTTGATTTGGTCAGTGGATAAAGTTGCACTGTTCAATTGTGCTCAAACCAAACATGGACAGTGAAATGAAATGCAGATTGTAAAAATACTGAAATGAAAATTGTAAAAAAATAAAATGAAATGTAATTTGCAATAAAATAAAATATTTTTGTTTTATTTTGAAATGCACTTGCGTGCGTATTTAATAGAAATGTAAATGAAACTAGAAAAGCTACAAGCACACAAACAAAAATGAAAACAAAAATCACACATCACACAATACTTTTTTTTATGGAATTTAACACAATAAAATCAAACAACAAATAATTCGAAGAATGGAAATAAAAATGAAATACACTCATTTTTGCGACGCATCATTTTCCGACTTCTTTTTTTAGGTTGGGGTGGCATAGCGAAATTTGTTTCCCTGCGCCATCCTTACGCCCAATTGGCGTAGAGAATCCAGAATTCTTTTATAGTGATAGTAAATAGTTTAACGGATACTTAGAGGATGGGCGGTCCCAAACATCCTTTAAGTTACTTGTACCTTATATTACAGTTCACTTGAGTTGGTTTACATTGTATAAGTATGTATGTCCTGAGTCGAGTGTTTTGTGTTTTGCTTTACGTGCAGGTCAGACTGAGTGATACATCATTTGAGACCCACCTTCGGAGTTGGAGCTTTGCTTGAAGATCCAGCTATCTGTTTCGCTTTCAGTTATCTAGTTGGTTCCAGTGACGTAATCAGCTTCGTACTTGATTATCATATTTAGACTCCCGTTGTATCTTATTACTTCTGTTGTAACTTGTTTAACTCTGATGCATATTTATATAGTTGCTTCATGAACTACTATCTCTTTACTTCCGCTGCATCATATTACTCTATGTCTGTGATTCTATGATTTATTTATTTGCTGTATATTCTGAGTTTTGCCAAATTTAAATTAACAATTCGGTATTTTTAACTATTCAAGTCCGACATGTGCGGATGCGAATAGTTGAAAATAACGGGTCGTTACACTATTGATATCTGATTGTTGCGAACATCATTTGATCATCATCGTCTTCTAAAGAGCTGGATGCTTCTTTGTTCACTTGAACCTTGAGTGATGATACTGCTTCAAAAAGTTGAATTTCTTCAAACTTCTTCACACGATCAATGGCATCGTAGAAGGTCGTAGAAAAGCAAGATGATTACACACTTGGACTAGGATTAGATGAGGGACTAGTATAAGGAAAAGGTGTAACACCCCGTGAAAATAAAAAGTAAATAAATAAATAAATAATTATTAAACCTCAAAAAACAGAATTTTTGTAAACGTCAGAATTTGGCTACAAAACCTACACCGCTGGGTTCGTGAAAATTTTCTAATTAATTTTCATCTATAATTTTACGATGGAAGTTCAAACGAAAAAGTTATCAATGTTTAAAGTTTTCGGATTGAAAACAATTCAGAACCAATTAAGAAAGTAAATGTTAATAACATTAAAATGTGCATTATGTATAAATGTTAATGTTGGATATAAATGTTAATTAAGGACGCTCAATCAAATTAAGAAAGTGTATAAGTAAATAAATTGGGTGTAGAAGTAAATAATACTAATAACTTAAGTTAATGTAAACATTAGATGTAAATCTTAACATTTAAGTAATTGACTATTTTAAATCTAATCAAATTAGAGATTAGAACGAATTTATCAAAGGAGATCGGTGTTAAACCAAATTAAATCAGCACTGAAAATGAAATAAATAAACGAAAATTAATTATAGTTAAAACAAACATTAATAAACAAGAACGTTAATGTTGAAGGAAAGAAAATTAAAAAATAAATTAACATTAGTGGATACTTAACGTATAGAGTTTTGCACGAAAGGTCCTTATTTCTGAAGTTATTACAAGAAATGTCCCTATAAAAATTAGTATGTAAATTAGGTCTCTGTTTTTTCTAAATCATAAAGCGCAAGCTAGCTTGCGCTTTTTAAAATTTCAAATTTTTTTAAAAAAAATTCAATTTTTTTTTAAAAAAATTCAAAATTAGAAAGCACAAACTAGCTTGCGCTTTCTTGATATAAAGTGTAAGTTAACTTGCGCTTTTTAAAATTTTCAAAATTTCGAATATTCTGAAGAAGAAAAATTCATAATCATAAAAGTGCAAGTGACCTTGCATTTTCTGTCAGAAAAGTACAAGACACCTTGCGTTTTTTATTTTTCAAAAAATAGGGACCAAATTTACGTAAGACTTTTTCTATAACAAAATCGAAAATATGGACTTGTGGCACTTTTCTTGTAACGTGTAAGTAAGATTACGGTTAATCAGACTATAACAAAAACGATATGGAATAAACAAAAAAGGAATTAAATAATCTTAACGTACATTTATTAACATAAACACTGTGACCGGTGAAAGCCAAGCGGTCCACCGATGTAGGTGGCGGCTGTAGATTAAACCTAGGCCATATATTCCGGATTTAATAAATTAAAATCTAATGGATGAAACTGATTCGTGCGCATATAAATACAGGTGTAACCTTCACTTTTCTTCTCATATTTTCGAATCAAAGAGCGAAGCTCTACCATTTTCTTTTCTTCACAAATTCTAGAAAATATAAAAATTATAAACTATTATATTATATATATACACGCACATAAATATGTACATATATATATGAAGAATAACGGAAAATAAAAGAGAAAAAGCATAAGTGGTGAATCAATTCTGCGAAGGAAAAGTAAACCTAAATCCAAATAAAATTAATTCAAATCTCTTTTCAGATCTAAATTTATAATTCGTATGTATATGCTTGTAGTACATATTTCATTAGGGGAGAAAAAGAGAGTTAAACAAAAATAATTAGGTTTAGATTTGGAGATTTGAAAAGCTTAATGATGGATGAGAAATTATATTTTTTTTACTATAATATTGGATTTATATCGGATCATGTATGCTTAAAAATAATTTTATAGCTGTAGACTTAAAAATATACATGTAATGAAGTAATGAACCATACCTACATATTATGTGAATGATTAACCATGATTTATAATTGCATATATTTGAATTTGGAAAGTAGTGGTAAAAGTAGTCCCTAAATTAATAGGATTGTTGTAATTCCAAGTTTATTGAGTGAAAGATATATGTGGATAACTGTGAATTGGAAGTTATTATTAATTGGAAGTTATTATTAATTGGATTGAGATTTAAGTTGTATTTCAATTCATTGGAATGAATTTGTTGCAATGTAAATTTCTATAAATTATTCAGTCTTATAATGATAAAAGTGTATCATTTGAAATAACAAGGTATATGTCTAAAAAAGATATGTATAAAATATAGACGTTTACTATATTTTGTATTACTATATTTTGTACTGTCTATTTCAATAAAAACAAAAGGATGGCTCTTTGTAATTCGAAACATAACACAAATCCCTTTTTTGATAAGTTACAGAAATTTACATGGTTAACTTTTCCTTTTTAGGAATGTGTAATTTCAAAGTATCGAAATGCAGAAATTCCTAAGTATAAATTAAAGAATTATAAGTAGTAGTAATAACAACAGACTGATTAGAAAAAGAATATATGCAATAAAAGACGTGTTAGAAATTAAATAATAAGCGACGAACTGTTGGTAAAGTAGTGAAATAAGTAAATAAGAAAGTTTAGTAACTAAATGAAGATAATAAGAATTGGAAAGGAACGGTATGATAGATCTAATGAATTAAATGGGAAGTGAGTAGTGAAAGACATTTAAATCTTTTAAGTTAAAAGTAATTGGTAAATGATATTAAATTGACACTAAGGAAATAAGTAGTCAGTTATGTAAGAATAACTAAATATTAATATCGAACATCGAAGGCGTAGTAAATAAATAAATATGAATTTATAAATAGTCTTAAGTATGTGTTTATGACGGGCGTGAACTATTGAATTTAATCAATATCTTATATTAAATAAGAACGACATAGTCATCAAAATAGGTTGGAATGTGAAGTCAGTAGTGTTACACAATAAAAGTCTGCCCATCGCAAAGGATTATTAGCAGTTTTGTATACATTATACTGACCAGTGAAATATCCAACTGTAGGACCAGTGGGATTATACGTCGCGTATAATTGAAGGGAATACACCAGTAGGAAGGTTCGCTTCGTTCGAACTGTCAAAGGACAAGTAGAGTTTGCTTCAACCTTTTAGATGGTACGTTTTAAGTAATCAAGTGGACATTTCCTTAATTGTATTAGACAATCTAAATGGGACGGTGAGCTAAGCTCAGCGCCATGACAGTGAGACTGGTACCATATATAAGGAGCAAGAGCTGTTTACATAGATCGAGATCGTCATCAGTCATGAGCGATCAGCGGAAAAACAAGGGTTAGGTCTAAACAGACTACTCTTCCTATTGGTGTAGATCACATTTAGGACATGAATCGCCTTATAGTCATTTGCTAGTTTATTTGTTGTTAGGAGGCAAGACTAGATAACCCTTTTGTGGAGGTCTTTCAAAAACGAATAGAATACGGTTAAACAATTATGACGCTATTATTAGGCACTACAAAAGTTCCTTGGCATGCATGACAATGAGGATGTGATAGTGCATTGACGATGGTCATGATAGGATGTTGGGTTAGGGTACTAGCGGGGAAAGTATCCTGGTCCAAAGGGGGTTTGTGGTACTTATATATGTATGTATGTGTGTGTAGTCATTGTCTATTGTGTGTAGATGTGGTACTACTGGTGATTTGCTTCGTATCGTCGCTCTCTACGTTTTTCTAGTTGAAGTCGAAGGGCAATTCAACCTCTAAAGGCTCCGATCGTTGTTAGTCGTTGGATGGTTAAGTTTTAATGGCGGCTGATAATTAGAAGCAAGGGTTTGGTTGCAAATGGAGAAAAATTTCAGAATCCAAACTAAGTGCCGCCCAACATTCTATATGTTATACCCCTATTCCAAACACAATGGAATATATATCGAAAGTCAATTCCATCATATACAGAAGTTAACTTTTCAAAATCAAATGATATTAATTAAAATTCCTTTAATTAATTTCGACGCGTTTTGAGCTCGCATGACCAAACGATACGTCCGATCACCAAGAAATTTGACAACATATTATAATTCACTATTACGGATCCAATGAAACTGGTTTCGTCGAAATCCAAGACCGTGCCCCAAAAGGCTATTTTTTCACGTTATTAAAACGATTAATTCCCAAAATCAGTTTAATCACTTTTAAATCCAAATTAAAGTTTACTATTCTCCTTCTTATTCATATAGAATTTAAATCAACTTCCAAAATCATTTTTATTCACATTAAATTCAAGATTCAATTAGTTAAACAATTCCAAAAATTAAATTTAATAATTTAATTATCAAATAAATCACTATATTCGAAATTCAAATTATTTAACTTATACAATTAACTTTTCAATATTTAAAATCAATTAAATATTCTAAATTCAAATGACTAAAATTTTGAGTCGTTACATTAAATATATGGATCGAAACATAAAATGTATGGAGAAAAATGATATGAGTATTGTAAATGATTCTGTTAATTTAAATGTGAGTATTTTAAAGTTAAAAGTAGAACTTACAATATAATGCACCATAAATTTATTGAGATAAATGAATTATAAATTAAATTTGTTATTATTTATTTATGTGATTTATATATGGTAAATGAATAGAAATTTGTTTTACCATTTTCATTTGTACAATAACGATAGATATTTTCAAATTGGCATCTATTAGTATTTATTAGAAATATTAATAAATACTAGTAAACTAAATTTATTCAAATAGTTTAAATTTTGGATATTGTAATTAGCTTAAGTATAGGGACTTAAATATAATATAATAGAAGGTAATTTATAAATTATTTGTAAATAATTGTATAAATTTTTAAAGGTACATACCAAAATGTAAAATGATGGGGGAGCTTTAATAAAATAGATATAAATTGATAAATTAATAGATTTAAAAATATAATATTAAGAGAGAATCAAGGAGAAGAGAGAAAACTCATATAATTAGTAAGAGATCTAAAAATTCTTTTATTTCACTGTTATTTAATAGATTCATTAAAGTTTTTCATCAACTCAAATCCACTTTTCGAAAAATAAAACAAATTTGTACTTCTTAAAAACATATTGCAAATATAATTCGAAATTTACCATGATAGCAACTTATAAAATTTTCTCCTAACTCCATTTGAAAATGCACATAGTCCCTTTGAAAATGTACTAGTAATCTCTTTTCAAAAGAAATGATAATGATTTCATAATGTAAATGAAGAAATTCCTCCAATCTTCCATCTCATTTCAAAACACACATGGAAAATTCTTTAAAGAAAAGAATAATTCAACATAAATTCAAATCATGAAAATAGTGAGAATGATGGATTTAAACAATTTTCTAGCTTTAAGGACGTCCTCTCTCAATTTCTAGAATCTAGGACAATTTTTTGGTGAGAATGACAAGACGCAACAGATGTAGTGTGGTCGATGGAGGATGTTCGCTGCCACTTCAGTAAAGGCATGGCGGGTAACTGTGGCGGCAAGATAGGTGGACACTATGTGGTGGCACTGGCTGCATGATAGGTGGCGACGAGATAGGCTCCACCTAGGGTTTTTGAATGAGAGTGACCTGAAGTGTTTTGATGATGTGATGACGGTGAATGATGATGGAGAATGGACGGATCTGGTGGCAGCAACGATGCGGAGAAGCAGTTGGGTTAGAGAAGAAGCGCCAAATTGAGAAAGAAAAAATAGCAAATCGAGGAAGAAGATAATATATAATAATAATGCTACTTTGTATTATATTTTTTTTAAAACAAATTGATTATGTATACTTTTATTCATATCGCTATGTTATAGTAGTGTTTTATGAATTATAGTAACAGTTTCTGAATTGTAGTAGTTTGCGGTAGCAGATTATAAACAATTGTAGGCTTGTAGATAATTTCTTGACGTGTGTACTAATGATATTATATATTACCATTTTTTGTTTTAAATAAATATAATTATGTACATTTAAGTTCAAAATGTCATTTTAATAGTATTTTTGTAGTAACAGTTTCTGAACTGTAGTGGCTTTATTGATATTGTAGTAGCATTTTATAAATAATTATAGTATCTTCTTAGATGTGTGTGTTAATGATACTCTGTAGTATTATTGTTGTTTTTTAAATAAATGTAGTTATGTATATTTCTGTTCGTAATGCTATTTTATAGTAGCATTATATGAATTGTAGTAGCAGTTTCTGAACTGTAATAGCTTTTTAAAATTGTAGTGATTTATAAACAATTGAAGTTTTTTTTATATGATGTATATATCATATCCCACAACATTATTTTATAATAGCATTATAAATTGTAGTATCAGTTTATGAAGTATAATAATATCTTCTTAATTTATAGTAGGTTTTATAAATTGTAATATCATTTTTAAATTAATATTTTAAAATTCCGTTTTTTATTGTCATTTTATGATTTTTGGTAAAGGTGATATCATTTTCATGTTATTTTTGAAAGTTTGCAATATTATTGTCATAAATTAATTTATAATGTTACTACATAACTTTGTAAAAATTGTTTCACTTCTATTTTATTTTTTAAATATTTATTGTGTTATTTACATAAATTATTATATAATGTTACAGTGTAACATCAATTTTGTATTTACCGAATTAAGAAAAATTACAACAATTATATTTCAATGTTATGAGATGAAAAATGTAGACGATACGGTAAGAAATGAGGAGATACATTTTGTATTTTAGGATTAGGTTTTGAAAAGGCGGGAGTCATGAAAAACGACGACGGTAAGCAGTGGCAAAACATTAATGTGAGAAGACGCCTGGGTGCGGTGGCGTGGAAATCCACAATTTGGCATGTGAACATTCGTGTTACACGCATACACAGAAGAACTGAAATCATGGCATAAGCCTAGTTCAAGCAGATAATTTGTTACAAATTTCGAAAAGTACAGTAAATTTATAGGAAATCCTATTATTTAATATAATTTGACCCGTGGCACAGGCTATGAGCATGAAATTGTTAAGATGTAACTTCGTTTTAAGAAGCAGTCTGTTTACGCAATAATGTTCGAACATACAGGAAGCACAAATTTTCTTCAAGTTTCTGCTTTCAAAAAGAAAAACAAACACAAAGGACACTTTTGGTACACTACAAGAACAAATGTACAAGCGAGCATTCGACCTTTATTTTCTTGAACGAAATACTATGCAGCCTGCGCTTTGGAAGACATATTTCATAGCATTTATACAACTGTTTTACTCCCAACACCTAAAGAAAATGAACTCGGCAAAAAAAAAAAAAAAAATAGATTGATGTCCGTAAAACCAATAATAATAATAATAATAATAATAAAGTGTCCTCTCCAGACTCCAACCATATTTTAAAATATTCCAATACATCCAAGCGCAAAAAACCCATTGGCTCAACACAAAATAAGAACCAAACTACAAAAGAGATATTCGGTATACCAACTAACACAGTTGGAAGGAACAACATGTAAAAATGTATTGGATTCCTCTAGTAGAAATACGTAATTCCAAAATAATGTGAAGATTAATCAAGCCATTTGCCGCCGTAATTACTCAAAATATCAAAGAAATGATTAATGTTGATCTTTTCTCTCCCTGAGTAAATAGCTTCTGAACTGCCACCTGTGGGTCCTTGAGCAGCCATTTCTACTATCGTATATAGTTTCTTCAATGGCACCTATGAATACACACAATAAATATTAATATAACATTCTAAATTGCTCTATCAAATAATTCATATCTCCTTGCTAGCCAAGGTTTATTCATGATTTTTGTAGCCTCAGCTGATAGGCAACCATAACTTTAAAAGATATGATTTACATGATCGATGACAAGGAGTGCAATCATTCAAAAATACAGGAAATGAAGGGATGCTTTAATTTAGAGAAAAATGATTATAAATTTAAGTGGAACCGAAACAACAGTTGAATTATACAATGTGATAATAGAAAGAACAAAAGAGTATACTTACATTATGTAATGCTTCGGCAGCTGAATCGATATCCTCAGGCTGAAACACACTGAGCGATTGCAATACCTGCAGGAAATTGCTTCATGAAAAACAGCACATAACTAAAATTTGATTAATCCCTTTTGAAAGCAATTTCTAGTAACTCAGTCAACTATTCAAGTTCATGTATGGAGACGTGGATGCCAGTGAGGAATCCTACTACGTAGTTCCCAAATCCTAATTGCTCTTGTTTACAAGCATAACATGATTAGCAGGACATAAAAATCACTGCACCGAGTGAACTAATTTCTCTCTTTCTTTGTCGAAATTTAGGTTTCTTGCCTGTGGTGTAAATTACATATATCCATCTCTAACTAGCCACTTTTAGAACAGAAAAAGGTGTGATTTAACTATGAATAATAGTGCCTACGGTTATTTACAGTTTCAGGTGTAGGTGTTACCCCCTTCATAAACCATTTACCTTTCTGGCATCTTCCTTGTCCAATTTAGGAACATGATCGGTAACGGAAAAGGCGTTACAAATGCCAACAGACTCCAGAAAATCAACTTCACTTGTTGTACCAAGTACAAGCATGTTCTTCCCCTGCATAAAAAGAGTGTGCTATTACGACCTTAACTTTATTTTCATTGTACGACCAGTGAAATAAACATGTTGAAATACACTCATATACTTCAGGTTAAGGAACCAATCGATAAAATGCATATGATAATATATTATCTGAGTTTGAGTATCATGTATGCAACATCCTATAAAAAGTGATTAAAACATTAGTTTAAATGTACCTTATTTTCATTGTACGACCAGTGAAATAAACATGTTGAAATACACTCATATACTTCAGATTAAGGAACCAATCGATAAAATGCATATGATAATACATTATCTGAGTTTGAGTATCGTGTATGCAACATCCTATAAAAAGTGATTAAAACATTAGTTTAAATGTACCTCTGGAGGTAGATGTTTCAAGAAAAGCAACAACGTCTGTAAAATCGAATTAGAAAAGCGAGGCCCAATTGCAACATACTCTATTAACCTGAAGTGAAATTCATATTGTTATGTCAATATGAAACAAAACTACAGTCATCACATAAGAACAATGCGCATAGTACTGGTAGATAAAGGCTTCAAGTTTTGTGATAGATACAAGTCCAGAACTATAATCAAAGCTATGAAATGAAGTGTCCACCTTTCGATGTCATCAAGAATTATAATGCTCAATGGGGATCTGTAAGCATCTTCAAACACCTACAGCAGCATTGATATGAAAGAACGGTTTTACGAGAAGTAATAACTTGTAAAATAATACAAGAAACGATATAAAGTGCCGTATTTATTCAACAAAACCGGACATTACAGTGACTAACCTTGTCAATCAATGACTAGAATTTCAATTAGATGAGATCAAGAGCTTTCCAAAATACCCCAAAAAATAGAAACAAAAATACAGTTCATAACAATCACAATTGACTAACCTTGATAATTTTTGCACATTTAGTACTTTCACTTAATCCAATCATTGCTTCAGCTGAGATCTATATTAATGAAAGTTTTAATCAATAATAGGTAATACATTAGAGTATAACAATAGCATACAAAGCTCTTTTGAAGGAACTTACAATTTTGACATAAGGGAAATCACTCTCTATTCCAATCGATGCTGCCATTGCACTCTTACCACTGATGCAAAGGAAAGTCATTAGCCATAACGAATAATTGTTACAACATATGGGATAAGGTGGTACAGATAAATATTTGGAAACCTTACCTACCACCAGGACCTTCTAAAAGGCATGTAATAAGAGGACTTCCCTTGCCCGCTCTAACTTGCTCCACAAGAACCATAGCTCTTTGATAAACCTGTTTGTGTCGATCCCCACAATCAACAATACCATTTAATCTGCAAGATGTATTTACAATCAGATTTTGTGGTGTCATTAAATTTACGTTATCACATGACGTGTGAAGATTGTCATATGCAAATAAAGGGAATGGATAAATATTTGATAGTGTGTTTTCCATTGCAAGAGAAGTCAAGAAAAGCTCAAATTTGATAAGGGGGTGCATAGAGTGCATGAACTTATACTAGTATGGAACGAAACTTTGAAATGAGTTGAATCCACAAAGGTAATCAATATTATGCGGTTATACCAATTCAAGATTTAGGGAGTAATTACCACCGAGAAACCAATATAATTCTAAAGAAACTACTTATCCTGTTATAAATTGAAGATTACTTTCATCAATATCAAAGTAGTACATGATGAAAGAATATCATTTAAACCAACATAAAATCAAAAGTTAGCATAGTTCCATAAATGTATGTGATACGTTGTTTTGTTGATTGGATTGAAGACCTAAGGCACATTTCCCATTCAGGTGAATAAAATGTAGACTTTGTTATTTTAAACAAAATGAAAGCTTACATTAGCCGAGTTTTTTCAATATTTGCATGCGTTCCATATGTTGTAAATATTATACCCTTGTTACAATAATTGATTGTTTTAGTGGAAATTAGCCACATCCTTTTGCAAAACTATTTTCTACATCCCACTCATTTCACATTTACAGTACAAGCTCCTATAATCATCAAAACATCAACAAATGATGATCGGAGGTGTCAATTTCAGTGTCAATGAGTGTGGCTTAGTAAGAGGAGTTGATTGGTGCCGAAATAAGCCGGAGGCTCGCCTCCGACGGTCAAAGTTATGATTTCAATCAAGGACACCAAAATTAATGTTGTTGGTAAAGGTGATTGGAGGAGTCGAGACTATTACCATTATATGCGGATTTTGTTGCATGAGTCAACGTATGGAAGACTGATGCATGATTGTGGCTTTAATGACAGTGAAGTCTAGACAAAGGTGATGTTAGAAGAATAGCGCAATTACTTGCAATGCAAATAATTGCAGTGGAATATTTAAACCATCAGTGTTATTGCACAATGTTCATATATTTTACATTGTAAACATTATGCATATGCTTTCACTTATTGTATTGCTGCATAACAAAAACTATTAACGTTGTAATTGCACTGCAACTGTAATAATTGCAGAATTGCACTGCATCTGCAATTATTTTGTACTGTCATTATTGCACCAAGTATTTCTAGACGTATACATAATAGTTTTCGAGTACATTCGATTCAATATTTGAGATTAACAATACATCTAAAATATTAATTTTGATAATAAGGAGAAATTTTAACAATAAATATAGAAAAAAGACTTGTCCTATATTGTTTTTTGTGAGAGATGCAAGGCTAATGTAATTTTAAACATGGAGCCAAACCAAAATTACCTTTTCATAGTTGCCTTTTTTTGTACACAAAGTACATGCTAAGTATTCATGTATTAACTTTCTAACTTCAACTGTTCATGCAATATTATGCTAGGCATGACGTTGCATATGAGAGATTCATACAAATATGCAAAGATCCAACATCGTGCAGGCTTACCGGACTTAAATATGCAGAGATAATCAGGTAAATCCATCAACATTCTTGGGTTACAAACTAGCTTTTCAGGGTGAATTCCAACTAAATGAGGTGCGAAAAATACTAACACAATTACTCCTTCATGATAGTTTGAATACCAAAACAGTCCATCTCCGTGCTGGACTAAAGTAAGTTGTTATCAATGCACGAGCGTTGTTTGTACACGAATATTAATAGGTAATTAAAACCGTAGCTAGGAAAAGTACTGTCATGGGATCATTGATAAGTGGGACAATTTAGGCATTGAAAACTGGAAGCACGTTAGAACATAAAGATCTACATTAACTAATTATAAACTTGCTGATGGGGAAATAGTCTTTTAAATACGCTCCCCATACAAGCTAGTTTTTAATGGTGAGTTCTATCTATTAAGTCTTGGCCGTAACAAAATATGAGCAAGAATTTTCAACCCATACAATCAGAAAATCCACAAAGAAGCACTTAAACATAACACAGCCAAACCGTCGGCTGAACTTTTTATATATTGATATTGATATAATGTCCTATGAATATACCTGCATCTTTCAAGATCACCAGTAGATGCACCAAAAGCAGGAACAATTTCACGAAGAGCATGCAGAAAATCATCCATGGTAACCTTTATGTTTTCCTCATCCAAAGATTTTGATAGATCTTCCATGTCTATAGTACGATTTAAAGCATATGAGACCGCACTTTTTACGGCCCCTTCAAGTTCAGCTCCACTATAATTTTTTGTTCGTGCAGCTGCAAATCGGAAAATAGAGTTGATATTTGTTAAATAGGCAGTATACTATAGCATATGCAACCATAAATTTAACCAGGTTGATTCTCCAATATTAGCATCACACAATTGTATTAAAGTTTTTTATGCTAAATAGCCTATCATAATTTAGCATTTGTTATACAATCATAATTTAGCATATTCCAATGTTAACATCACATAACAATTTAACAGGAAAAAAACGACGACAAAAACAAGGCAAAAGAAAAAAAACTTGAAAATACTTATTTCAGGCAAAAGCAATTGTTTATTTAAAGCACAATACCTAGCTCCTGAAGGTTCACATCTGGGGCAAGGAAAGAACTCTCTTTCATTTTGTTCGTGTGTATCTGAAGAATTTGTAAGCGTCCATGCTCATCAGGAAGGTTTATTTCAACATGAACCTCCAGACGTCCAGGTCTAGAATCAAACAGAACTGTCGGATTCATATTTTTTTCAAACAAATATAAAACAGAATAACATATAAAAATCAATAATTCAAATTTCAAGCTACTCTGAAACAATCTAACAAAAACAATTTTCTTAGGTATACCAATCAATTTATCATGGCAACATTCGTGTAACATGAAGCTATTTGATCGCAAGAAGAAATTCCTACCACGAAAGACTGCTTGGTAAATCAACCAGTGACTCTGTATTAACAATGAATACAGAACCATGTACTAAATAAGCATGTGGAAATTTTACCTCAATAGGGCTTCATCTAATAAATCTTTCCGATTAGTCATTCCAATAAGTAGAACATTGTTCAAAGACTCAACCCCATCTATCTGGAATACAATGCAGTTTGTGTTCGATGAGACGTAATAAATAGAAATTGCAGAAAGCGTTGTATTAGAATTTAGCACACCTTTGTAAGCAGCTGATTAACAATGCCATCATGCACTCCAGTACCATCTCTCGTTGAACCTCTAGACTGCACATTCGGAATTCGAGTAATTAAATAAGGATAACTATAAGAAATGAAATTTTGAAGAGAGTACGGTGCATCTAAAAAGTTATGATCCAAATATCAACTGTATACAATTCTGAACAGATGTGATTCATTACTAAAGAAAGAACAAAATAATCAAAATAAAAAGTGTATAGAAGCAAGGGGAACTGGTGAAGCACCTGCTACATTAGTCAAACATTAACGAATAGCTAATCAAGTTTTTTTATTTTTCCAGTTCCTGGTAAAAAATATATATACAAAATAGACCTAGCAAAAAAACTTATTTTTCATTATACCAGCATTTTGTACTTGTGCGCTTGAAAAATGCGCAAGCACAACCCCCCTCTCTCTCTATATGTGTGCGCACGCTTGTGTACTGAAAATTTGCAAGTGCAAAGTATAAATTTGTGCTTGTGCACTTTAAAAGCGCGCGCTAGTACACAACATAACTTGGTCAAAACCATACCTATTTTTATAATAAGTTTTGAAAGAGATCTAAAGTTATGTCCTTCCGGATATGAACATTTCAGACAATCGTGTAAAGTCGAGTTTTTAAATAATACTTCTCCATCTCTCGTGATCTAAGAGTACGTTATCATTCAAATATTAGCTCCTCATATCTGGCCTTATGATAATATCTTCTTCGACCTCCCTTTCATCTAATATCACATTCATAGTTCATGCCTTCCTTCCTGAGAGGCACATAATGGCTTTTCCATAAATACGACCAAACCATCTCAAATGATTTTCTTAAAGTGGTTTCCTCCTTGATTGTTTACTGAACACAGCTAAACCACTTTCTTCTTTTTTCTTGTCTTGTTGCCCAAGGAAATCGTGTCTTTTTTGCTCCATTGTCTTTGTTCTCATAATACCCGTTCTAGTACTAATATCGCCAGATCGACACAATATTACATGTCTGCCATATGTCCATGACATACTGAGGTTTTTGTAATAGTCAAAGTTACATTCTTATTTCATCGCACTCAACTTTTTGTAAAACCACTACAATTTTCACAACACTTAGTCATAAACAATCATCTTATACTACCTACCATAATTTCTTATCCATGATACTATTTTTTGCCAATACATGAACATGTAGAATATGAAATCAAACATGCAAGTAATAAGTAGAAATAATAATAACAATGATACAAAGTACAAATAATCCTAACCATGACATGAGCATAATAACGCAAGGATATTATAATGATCTGGTGGTTAGGTGACCCTTACCTTACATATTGCATCAATTTCATCAAATATGATGACGTGTAAATCGCTCTGGTCACCTGGTAAAAAGATGGAAATGTACATAACTTTATCAGAAAAAAAAAACGTACAGTCTAAAATAAATTTTGGATTCACAATCATTACCTCGGGCTCTCTGGTCATTCTCAGCATCAGCAAACAAATCCCTCACATTTTTCTCTGTTTCTCCAACATACTTGCTCAATACTTCAGGTCCATTAACAACCTAATTTTTTTATAAATTGTGAAAGAAAAATATATAGTGTTTATACACACAGAAACACTCATCAGCTTATCAACAAACATTTTACATCATATAAACATGAAAACACAAAAAATGCACATTACTACTATTTTTATACTATCTCGTACAGATGCATATAAAATAATATATTCATATGAAAATTATATATTCCTGTACAGATGCATATAAAAGAATATTAGATGTTAATTCGGAACTAGTCTGCTTCCCCATATCTTTCTTTTAGATTGTGTGCATATACATGGCTCCAATATTTCTACAACAATGACATTTCTCTGCTACATAAGTCTTTTAGTTTTTGGAAAATAACAATAGCTTGCTTTTGTCTGCATGTCTCAACATATAAGCATATTTATTTGTTTATTTCGGACATCATTTGTTGCTTCATCTTAAATTGTGAATGGCCAAATACATCTACTATTTACCTTAGCTTACAGGAACCTTGATACACTTGCATATTTGTAACAATTAGAACAGGTTAAACAATTTGGATTATTCAAAGCATGAACATAACATGGTTATTGCAATAGTATAGATGGGTAATTTCTGCCAAGGCATGGATTAAATTATTCAAAGCACGACTGGAACATGATTATAACCAAAGCATAGATAGGTAATTTATGCTAAGGCATCATCAAATTTATTTAATACGACAGTATGTGTAAGTGCATGGGCCTCATGCAATCAACGAATTTTTTCTAGTTTCAACAAGAACAATATTTTGACCTATATGCAAGACATATTGTTTGGGCACATGTATGACTAGGCTTATTTGAGCCTTGTAAGCCTTAATGACTTCTACAGAATTATGGTAAAATTGTAAAATGACTAAACTCTGTAATATGATACAACTGTGTTTTGCATTATCAAACTTGCTTATATTATGAACACAGCTGTGTTCATAATATATCTTTTTATCAAACTAAACATTTAGATTAGTGCGGATTGATAAAATACTATCAGTGGGTAGGTAATGTAGACAGATTAAATTATCCATGTAAGGCAAACAATGACTTGCATCAAGCTAGAAAAGATGGTTCACCACACAACCTTTGGTTCCTTCCCATTAAGCAATTTTCCAATCTGACGTGCAATGAGTGTTTTTCCTGTACCCGGCGGCCCATAAAGAAGCATACCCTTAACATACTTGATTCCTAACCTGCAATTTGTATCCATAGAAGAAGAAAAATTGTAAACCATGCACCAGATAGCTGAAAATTTTTATACTGATCCTTTTCAGTCAAAAATTACTTATTGACAACATGTGGAGGGTAAACTCGAGATGCAAAAGCTCTTCGAAAAATGTCGGTGAACTCGTCACTTAATCCTCCTATTCCCAACTTCTCAAGATTGAACTCTTTTTGTTTGAAAATATTGCTGCTTGAAGCTTCACGTTGATTAATAATCTGCACAAACCATTCTAATTATTTTTTAGATATATATGTGTGTGCATGCATGCATATATGTGTGCGCGCACACGTATGTATATATATACAAATATATGTATGTATAAAAGAGGAAATAGAGAGCATTGCAGAAGATTGATATGAAACAACACTGAAGAAAATTGGGAAAGATACATGTACCTTAATACCAGAATTAGGAATAACTTCAAACACAATGTAAGTATCCGAGGTGATAATTCCCTGCTCCAAACCTCTGGGACTTTCAATGCCTTTTACTGTAGCCCCATTGACTGTAAAGATGTAATTTGTTCCACGGAATTCAAATAACACCTTCTGCCCACTGGTCATAACCTGCAGAGCGACAAAATATTTTGTCAAGTAAACTAACAGAAAAAATAATATCAGTCATGGTAGCTGAGCTTACTTTTCAATGATTGTAGGAGCTCTGATGGCTAAATAGCCTAAATTAACTAGCACTGAACTTGGATAACGATCGAAAGAAATAGGAAAACAAGCTGCAATTCAATCCAGCCTAATCACCACGATAATTATTTTGAAAGCTATCTTTGGTTTTCATTACTTAAATTAATCACAAATTAGAAATGTGTATTTAGATGATTTGATTTGTCTCCCCTGCTCTACGTCTAACTATAATTTTCTTGTTATCGTACACTGGCATATTCTTGATTGATTGTCCTTAACAAAAAGAAAATCTACACCAACAGTAGCATCCAGTTTAGAGAAGATTTTTGCAATGAACTTCTTCATACTGTTGCATCCAAGAAAATTCAAGCTCAGAACAAATGCTAACATATATTATAGATGGGAGGTATATACAAGGAGCGCACACACAAGCATACACACATAATATCCAATTACTGAACTATGGTAAAACTAGACACAGAAACACCATGTCAGATAGCCTAGTTCAAGTTGGCAAGTACTAATTGACAAAGGCGATTTTATTGGCACACTCTAATTGATTTAAACCAATTATCATTAAATAAACAGCTTCATTTTAAATAAACGAGTAACCATAGTCAGCAAAAGGACACGGACACAGACACATATAGAACAATACATAGAGGCTCATAGAGTAAAATAAGATCCAAACGTTGCTACCATTATTGGTTTGCTTGTTCCTAACATTCTTATATGGCTTTACAGCACATCAAAGCTGACGATGACTAAAACACAAGAGCATTTTAGGTAGGTTCAGTTATAACCAGGCCCGGCCCAGAGGGCAGCCCACTGGGCTGGGGGAACAGAAATTTTTTGTAATAAATACTCGATATAAAAATTGTATGTTAATCAAGTTATCAAGCATTGTGTAGTACAAAGGTAAGTGAATTCAAATATGTTCCCATGTTCAAGGTTCAAATATGAAAGGGCAGCTGTTTGAATTTAACTTTTTTTTCAGTTTCTTTCAGAATTGGTCAAATGGGCTTGGGCAGCAACACTTTTGGGCCGGCCCTGGTTATAACACAATCAAATATACATGCACCTAACTAGAAAGCCAATGGAATATAAGACATAAAAGAAATGGGCATATGTTACCTGGTCCATGAATCTTCTTTTCAGCTGTTGAGAAAGAACAACTGCATCTATCTGAAATGCAAACATCCTTATTAGAATAACCGACATAAGAATACAATTAAATCATTTACTCGTACAAAAGAAACTCACTTCTTCAGTTCTGTTACCCTTTGCTTTGACAAAATCTAACTCCAATGAGAGTACCACCAGGTCAAAGTTATCCGGTGGGACAAACCTGATATTACATATCATAACGCATGATAAGAAGAATGACGACTGTAAAGGTACTACATGCGAGGTTGTAAACAAGTGAAGAAATACAAACAGGCAAAGAATTAAACCTGCTGATGGATATTTGATCATCGGTAGAAACCTTGATAAGGCGTCGTTGGATGGCATTCAAGCCAATTCGGCCTTCGTTAATATTTTGATGAGCAGTATGTATTAGTCAAGGATTACTTCAACTTTAAAAGTGATTTAAGAATAAATTCACATTATAAATCAATCAACCAAAGATTTACATTACTCAAATTTGCAGCTAGGTCCAGTGATTCTATACTACATGTACAGTACTGATACTTCCAGCTTCAGGATACAAGATTTTATTCAAAATCCAAATAAAAGACGAGAGGTTTTGTACGGACGAATAAGCCATCTATACCAATATAAGCAAACAAAAAAAATAAAACTAAAATCCATTTATCTTCCATGACATGTTGATTTATTTTTATACCTATTTTTGATGTGTTTAATGCTGAACTCTACATCTGGAATGCAATCATACTTCTAAAATGAAAGAAAGTGTCAACCATTCAAAATATATCCCATTTTCACCTCAAAAATCACGTTTGAAAGGATATCATGTCAATCCATAGTGTGATTTCTTTCCCAACGTCTTTACTGATTACTTTATTACAACATCTACTTGTTATTACAAAAAATAGTTTTAATTATTGGGCGTCATATTCAGAACATTTCAACTATATGGCCCTAATCAACCCAATTGTGTAACAATACAAAATTAACATCACAACGAAGCTGGGAATAAAAATCAAGGTGCATACTTCATATAAGGATATCGTAAAGTATACACCAAAGAATCACCAATTACAGCATAAGCACTGTCGGATCCACGATCAGAAAATCTACTCAGGTCATTGAATGAGATAAACGCGCAATTAGTTAAAGCCAGGTCGTTGCCTGGCGCGTTCTCCACGGTCAACATCATTTTGGATGATAAGGTTGTTGTGTTTCAGATCCAAGTTTTTCTGTTACCGGGCTTTGATTATTTTTGTTGATTCGGGAAGATCTCCGAAATAGCTATCGGATCCACCAATTTTTTTTGCAATTCTGAAAAACAACTTACTCTAAATAGAAACATAAATCTCAAACAACATGATCTGAAAAACAAAAACAGCGGTAGGGAGTCGGGAAGCGGCTAAGGTGTAAGGAGAAGCCGCGGAGGAGAACTGCGAGGATAACAGAAACACCCCGCAGTTGTGGTAATGATGGTCGGAGGTAGTCGCGAAGGTTGCCCGCGTGGGAACCCGCGCCACTGTTCTTCCCCTCTCACCTCTCCTTCAACCGAAGCAACTGTCTATATCCCGAGATCAAAACGAAGACGAAAAACATCGACTGAAACAGGGAATGAACGGAATTACCCCGTGTTTTGAAAACCCGACCCAGCCTCGGTTCGACCTCGAATAACCTGAACCTTTGATCATCACGGTTCGGAACTCAATCAGACCTTAGTCATGCATGAACCCCGGTCGAACCTTCAAACCGGCGGTCCAACCATTAATTTTATCCGGTTGAACCGCGGTTCTTTTAATTTTTCCTATTTTCTCATCTTATAATTCTTTCTCATTTTCATCTTTTGTATTGTTTTGAAAAAAACAAGTAAATCTATATTTCAAAAATCATAATGGTACTAAAATCTAAACTACAAATTCCATCATTTGGCTCTTTGCTGCTGCAAACTCCTCTAATAGCACTATACATAAAACCATGTTGCATGTTCATGTTATTTTATTATTAATATGTAGGTGTCAACTATTATATACATGTTAACTTTAATGTGTGATTGAGGTTAAAACCATGATGAAATGTTCAAGTTTATGTTATTGTGGTATTTATACGATGTTTTCAACTATTATATGTGAATTATTATCGGTCTGTATGTTTAAGATCATGTTATATGATATATGTTATGCTTGTATTTGAGTAATAATATGTGTTTGGTATTTTTTATGACATGAGTCAATATCATGTATTAAACAACATGAGTTTATATTTTTCAATTTGGAATGTACAAATCGTTAAAAAAATAAAAATGCAAGGTTTCAGCGGTTCGACCGGTCCGACCATCAAAACCTTGAACCTTGAGATACAACGGTCCGACTTACGGTTCGGTTTTCAAAACATTGGAATTACCTTAAATCTCAGCAATTACAAAAAAAATCTCACAAGCTCTTGACCTTTAGCATTCCTTGTGTTGTAATTTACACCTCCTCACCTTATATTGACTATAGCCGTGTATACATGATCTAAACCAAGTCTAGCTTGCACCAAACCATCCTTGGCCGAGCCTATGTGTATTCATTGTTTTAATCTATATTTGTTTGCATACAAGATTTGGATCTGTCTGTTCATTCACTAAAATTTTTGTTCGTGTCTTGTCGTGCTTTTCAGAGTTTCAGTTGTGTGCTTTGAATCTGATTCTAGCTTTACAAAGGTGAGTTATCACTCTCGACAAACGTACTTTTATAATTGTGAAATGATGACAAGTGAATTGTATAAAATAATATGCTATGTTTATACCTGTCGTGAGATGTTATATGATGTTAAATGCTGTTTATATACCTGTTACATCATCTGATATGATATTATATACTATACTGTTATTTTATTTCCTGTCTATACTGTTATACTGTTATATACTTTTTGTTTCGTAAAATTCTGCTTTATATTTTTTAAATTGGATAAAATACAGTGTTTTACATGCAGTTATTTCCTGTATTTTATTTTCTATTTTTCCTATGTTTATTTCTCTAATTTTTATTTTCTATTTTATTTGTATAAACTTTGATTGTATTTATTGATTTTTGATTGATTTATCTATTTTAAATGGCTTGGAGAAAATCTAGGGGAGATAGGTTACATTGTTTTAAATTCTTTTCTTTTAGTTTTCCTAGCATTTACACTCCATAGCCATTCACTCTTGTCTTTCTTGGCCGTGTATTCCTATCTCAATCACATACAAGAATATTTCTTTCTCATCTCAATATCCTCATTTTCATTTGAATTTAAGAATAAAATATATTGTAAGTTTCTTTTTCCTTAACTCATGCCTTTTCCGTTTCTTAGCATTTACTCCCACTTTCTTGCCAAAATTTAAAATGTTATGAAATTATTAAATACAATGTTAACTTTCAGTGATAATAACGCAGAAGTTATCATTTGAAAATATAAAAACCTAAAATTGTTTTGCTTTGGATTGTACATTATCCACTCATGTTCACATGATTACCAAGTTCAACCATTAGATGTTTAATGAAGGGTTAACACAACCGTCTATCGATAACATCCATTCAACATTCAACGAGACTGTCAACCCATAGTACTATTTTTCCGTCTACCCCGATCAATTTGGAAAAGGCACCAAATTTTAATTGGTTGAGTTCTCTAACTGATTTAACCAATATTTCCAAAAACGTAATTATTTTCCTCCCTGCACATCAACAAATTATACTGTTCAATTTAATGTATTTTGTAATATCTTCTGACCAGATAAACAGATTAACAGCGCATTATAATGTTCAATTTTAATGAGTTTTCTAATATGTGTTTCAACGATAAACAAATTAACACTGTGATATCTAACTGAAGGGATAAATAAAGCAGTTGCCATCTATAAAAATTATCACATTCGAATGTATATCTAAGTTAAAAAAACATTGAAGTTATAGGCTAACCACACTGCATCAGTATAAGCAACAGTGAATAAATGCCCCCACCGCGTTGCATTTTTTGCCTACCACTTTCTCAACCGACTTCAGCACCGTTTTTATATTTTCTCCCAAAAAAAGATAAACCTAGCACATCTACTACAATTATAATTTACTTACGGACTTCGTAATACTTTAAAAATTAAAGTACAGTAAGTTTACAGCCTGTAATATTCAACTGTAAATTTACAAACTAAACTTATCCCAATCAAACTTTTGGATATTAAATGACAGCCAGTTTGTAACTAATACAATCAGGTTTTCAATTTTAAAAGTAAAACTATAAAACAATAAAAGCTAAAAAAACATATCATGTTTTACGTGTTTTGTTACTGAAAGATTATGATTTTTTTTCTTATGTTCGTCGTTCCGCTTTTCATAACCAAGGAAAACATTAATTTTATACATCATTTCAACTCAGTATAGTTGGGACGTATGCAGCAGTTTTACCTATACAAATTTTTGAAAGTCTATACAGGGTGGATCGTGTAGTGTATGTGCAAGTATATGTGGCAAAATATATGATGCAACTAAAACAATATTAATCTAAGTAAATATAGAATAAGCACACCAGGATTTTATACTGGTTCGGACCTCCCGTCCTACGTCCAGTCCCGATGCTCCTCTTCGGAATTTCCTTTCACCAAATAACCCTCACTTCACCCGGAGGAGCAGGTTTACAATAACAGAGTTTCTTTGTCAACTGTGTGTTCTCTACTACACGGATTTTGACTATATAGTACAATTGAATTTCTTATATCTCTTGGATGATTGAATACAATATTGTTCGAGAGAATATAGAAGTGGATGATCTCAGATTTTCAGATTGTATCGCAAGTGGATGATTAGCACAAGAGATGATCAAGATAGAGAGTCGAGTTGTAAGGTAGTCTGGTGTGTTCTTTCTCTTGATTCCTGATGTTATATATAGTTGTAGATAGGTATGTTGAGTAGTTGCATCCATTAATGAGTGCTCTGCTTCTGTTGATGATGAAGAGTTGCAGCGAAGAGAAGCGGAGATGTCTATTCGAATGTGACAGTTGAAGTTCTTCTTTGAAATCCGAGTTTGAAATCAGACGTCTGGATGTTTGTATTAGACGTCTGAGCCTGTATAAATTTCGTTCCCGAGTTTGAAATCAGACGTCGGGTATTTGTATCAGACGTCTGGTAGTATATAATTTTTGTACAGGGTAGATTTCCAAACGTCTGGGTGCATCTACCAGACGTCTGGTCTTGACTGTTTTGTTGTTCCAGAGGATATATTCAGACGTTTGATTTGTACTCTCAGACGTCTGAAAACTGTGCATGTCCTTTTCGTGCATGTTTCTTATTGCTTCTTTGATCTTATCGACTTGTAGTCTCTTGTATTGTTCTTTGCACCTCGTTCTTGTCTTTCTAGTGATGTTGTTCTAGCAAGTTCCTGTATATATCCATATATATGTACATTTGATTTTCATTGTATAGTTGTTGTCATTAAAACCATGAAATTTGATTTCCTAACAATCTCCCCCTTTTTGATGATGACAACTATACAATGTACTTATATGTAATTTTTTATAAATCTCTCCCTGAATATGTGCTTTCCATTATCTCTCCCCCTTTGTCATTATAAAAAAGAACGAGGGAATCATATTTGTTAATTCCAAAATCTTTCCTTTTGTTTCTTTGAGTACCTGCAATAAATAAAAATCATTTTTTGGTACCACTTACTATGTTAGAGTCCGGGGGGTTAAATCTTTGGAAACCATACCCATTTGGGTGTTGTTGAACCTTTATAAATATAATTTTCATTATTAACTACCATATCAAAATAATCATCAATGTATTTTTCTTTATTTTTCCAATTAACAGGAACCCAAATACTTAGATAATTTTTATTCATATTTCCGTTCAATGATTTTGTACTTCTAGAGAAATTATAAACATTATTGGTCATAGCAGACTTTACTCGAAATTTAGTACTAGTACTAACATTTTCACTATACATGAAAGTGTATCTAGTACTATTTCTACGATCAGTTTTATTATATCCTAAACCACTTTTGTCATGTAAAGGTCTAGAACTAGATAAAATCATGTTTAAATCATTTTGACCTTTATTAAATTTTGTGACTTCAATGTTAAGTTTATCAAATTTAGCTTTGAAGTCAAAATTATTATTTTCAAAAGAAATATTACTGTTTTTCAAAATATCAATTTGCTTGTTTAATTCAGAATTCTCCCTTTTTATCGTACAGTTCTCATTTTCGAGAAGAAAAATTCGAGATTCTGAATTATCTAAAGATGATTGTAATAAATCATTTTGTCTTTTCAAATCCGTAATTTCTTTCGAAAAAATTTCCTTTTCTTTATCAATGATAGTATTTTTATTTTGCAAAACATTGATTTCCTCTAAAAGATCATTGTTTTTATCTTCTAACTGCTCATTTTCATTTTGTAGGAAATCTTTTTGTGAAACAAGTTCTTCTACGGTATTTTCAAAACATTTAGTTTGTTTTATTAAAAAATTATTTTCCTCTTTTAAACTGGAAATTTCTTGCTCACAATCTTTTAACTTTTCTAAAGCAATTCTATTAACTTTATTCAAGGTTTTACAATCTTTTAATAATTCATCATGTGCTGACAGAAGATCTTTATATAGAGAATCTAAGCATACCGATTGTGATCTGAGTTTAGCCATGAAGCAATTGTTCGTTTTCTCCTTTGATTCTTCTTTATTGCTCTTCCTCTTCCTATTGCCTTGAGTAGATCTCTTTATATCCATTTATTCTAGGATGTTGTTACGATCTCTAGAATACCAGGCTCTGATACCAATTGAAAGTCTATACAGGATGGATCGTGTAGTGTATGTGCAAGTATATGTGGCAAAATATATGATGCAACTAAAACAATATTAATCTAATTAAATATAGAATAAGCACACCGGGATTTTATACTGGTTCGGACCTCCCGTCCTACGTCCAGTCCTGAAGCTCCTCTTTGAAATTTCCTTTCACCAAATAACCCTCACTTCACCCGGAGGAACAAGTTTACAATAGCAGAGTTTCTTTGTCAACTGTGTGTTCTCTATTACACGGATTTTGACTATATAGTACAATTGAACTTCTTATATCTCTTAGATGATTGAATACAATATTGTTCGAGAGAATATAGAAGTGGATGATCTTAGATTTTCAGATTGTATAGCAAGTGGATGATTAGCACAAGAGATGATCAAGATAGAGAGTCGAGTTGTAAGGTAGTCTGGTGTGTTCTTTCTCTTGAATCCTGATGCTATATATAGTTGTAGATAGGTATGTTGAGTAGTTGCATCCATTAATGAGTGCTCTATAGTTGCTTCTGTTGATGATGAAGAGTTGCAGCAAAGAGAAGCGGAGATGTCTATTCGAATGTGACAGTTGAAGTTCTTCTTTGAAATCCGAGTTTGAAATCAGACGTCTGGATGTTTGTATTAGACGTCTGAGCCTGTATAAATTTCGTTCCCGAGTTTGAATTCAGACGTCGGGTATTTGTATCAGACGTCTGGTAGTATATAATTTTTGTACAGGGTAGATTTCCAGACGTCTAGGTGCATCTACCAGACGTCTGGTCTTGACTGTTTTGTTGTTCCAAAGGATATATTCAGACGTCTGATTTGTGCACTCAGACGTCTGAAAACTGTGCATGTCCTTTTCGTGCATGTTTCTTATTGCTTCTTTGATCTTATCGACTTGTAGTCTCTTGTATTGTTCTTTGCACCTCGTTCTTGTCTTTCTAGTGATGTTGTTCTAGCAAGTTCCTGTATATATCCATATATATGTACATTTGATTTTCATTGTATAGTTGTTGTCATTAAAACCATGAAATTTGATTTCCTAACAATTTTTACCACTTTTATACATTTTACTGTTTAAAAAATATATATTCTTCCATGCATAACTTATGCCCCCTTTTTCAACCTCACTAAATTTTTGGTACCACAGTCGGCGCAACACTGATATTTACACAAACAACAATCTTTTAGTTATGTTCTACTTTTCTTGCGAATACAAACCATGCTTGAAATCATCACATGAACAATATTTTATTTTTATTCGTGCATATTGATATTATAGATTCTCTTTACTTATTGTAGACTTTGGATTATATTCTTTAAATCTTAAAACCCCTAAGTACAAGATTTCAAGCTGTTATATATATATATATATACGTACAAATTTCTAGATAACAGTTGTAATGTTCTTAATTTACCACATACAAGCTTAACTTTCAAACATAATAATGCTTTTGGTACATGTCTGAATGTAACCCTTTCTAAGTCGTATCCATACACGATTCATGTTGTTGTCTACTATAGGAAGCAGTGCTAAATAACGTTCAATGTTTCGGTCCTCGCTAAATATTTTGCACTAACTATTATAAGCAGTTAATTAGATGTTTTGGAAATTATATGAATTAAAGGAGTAACATTATGCAATTATTAAATAAACGTATCAGTATTTCATGTACAACATTTTTTGTTGCGTCAAAAATTAATAATGTTAGTTTACACTAACATGAAAAAGTCAGTTGTGGTAAAGAAAAAATAAATTCCCCTGTTTTACATGTTTTAGGATGTTTTGTTCCTTAAGTATTACGATATTTTTTTACTCTGTTTGTGGCTATGCTTTTGAAACATAAAATTTACTGCTACTCCTACTGCAGCAACAATTACATCTCCTCCCCAACAACAACTTCTACATCAATTTGCCCTTCCAACCCATTATAACTGCGATCGAAATTTTACTGCTCCCCAAACTTTCCTCTGCCATATCCTACCTCAACCAACTCACTGTCGACACTGTACTGCAAAATTATTTCTCTGTGAAACAAGTGGGAATTGTTGCTAAAGTGGTAAACTTACCATTTCCTACCCTCCGCCACCTCTTGAACTTTTAACTTTATTCACTGAAGACAATGAAAGAGGTTCACATTTCTGAACAAATATTAGATCTTATAACAATGCTTTCGCATTCACCTCTATGGGGGCTAACGTCGACCAAAACTTGGCATCCGCTCAGAACGGAATATACTCTTACCGTGCACAAGGCTCCATCTACCATAGCTTCGGAAGTGTTCTGCCTCTGCCGGGTAGTAGACCTAGATACCTCCAAATGTACATCTACGATACTGATCATGAGATTGACAATCGGCAATAGGATAGTGCAATATTAAGAGCAGACGTCCTGCAAACGTTGCAACAAATCTTAGATGTTTACAACCCTTATGTACATGTGCTGAGACAGTTGGGGCAGCGTACTAATTTAGAAGATTGCAGACTGATAATAAAAGAACTTACAGTTAATCATCATTTTCACCAACTATCTACTACGTCACAAGTAGCGAGTATCATTGTAGGCGACGATTGCTCATATAATTCAAACGACAGAGAAATTATAGTTGAAACAAGATCAGGAACCCTACAACGAGTTGCAAATACAGCAGGATTTTATGATCCACTACAATATCCGCTTCTCCTCCCACGCGGTGAACAAGGATGGGATCTGAACATCCACAATACCAGACATAACCAAATCAGCTATAGAGCCTACTACTCCCATATGTTACAGGTTTGTACTCCCCTCTGCTGAATGGAATATACCACTATTCTAACCATACCTCACATACATTTACTCTCCCTTGTATCCTCCATGCTTACCACTTTGTACACATCGTAGGTACGACCTACGGAGCAGCCTCTTCTACTACTTGGTGGTCGCCCACTCCAACAATTTATGGTTGATACTTATGTCAAAATTGAAACTATAGGACTACGCTATCTTTGAGACCACCAAGCTATTATTCGAGCCGACTTATATCAGGGTTTACAAGACGCTCTAGCCAGTGGAGAGACAACTGCAGGTACGTAATTTCCATTCCATCCATTACCCTCTATTAACAATATACACTACATACTTAAAATTTTTACGCAACTGTGCTATTTGTAGGAAATGTTGGGGTTCGAAAAGTCCTTCCATCCTCCCATGTTGGTAGTCCACGAGACATGCATCAACGGTACCACGACGCAATGGCAATTGTACGAAGGTATGGAAAACCCGACTTATTTATTACTGTAACCTGTAATCCTAACTGGATTGAGATTACACAAGAGCTATTTCCCTTTTAACAACCATATGATCGTCCTGATTTGACAACTCGAGTTTTCCGTGCAAAATTGGAACAACTTAAAGTTGATTTATTTGATAAACATGTCCTAGGTAAAGTCATTGCACATGTTCATGTCATAGAGTTTCAAAAAAGAGGATTGCCACACGCTCATATCTTACTTATTCTTGTAGACACTGATAAACTAAATACCGCGGACGATTTCGATACTATGGTTAGGGCAGAAATTCCAAATAGCGAATTAGAACCACATTTGTACATGTTAGTTATTAAACACATGATTCATCATCCATGCGGTAGTTTCAACTCCACTGCCGTATGCATGCGAGATGGAATATGTAAGAAGGGATTTTCTAAACCCTTCGCGACATCAACTTTACAAGGAGCCGATTCGTATCCCATCTACAGATGTCGTGACATTGGAGTACAAGGTCAACCAAATAATAGTGCAGTTGACAATCGTTGGGTCGGTCCTTATAACCCTTATTTGCTTCTAAAATATGACTGTCGTATAAACATTGAAATTTGCTCCAGTATTAAATCTGTCAAATATCTATATAAGTACGTTTATAAAGGATCAGATCGCGTATCCGTAAGCGTATCTTCTTCATCATCCACCATTGATGAAATTTCTCAATTCATTAACGCCGGATGGATCTGTGCACCAGAGTCCCTATGGAGGATATTTAAGTTCCAACTTAGTAGCATGTCTCCGTCAGTAATAGGACTACATATACATCTACCTAACAAGCAACAACTTCAATTTAACGTGGACGAAAGCGTACAATCTATTGTAACTGACCAACATAGAACAAAAACTATGCTTACCAAATTTTCTAACCAAAATTTAACGGACGAGGACGCACATCGGTACCTTTACCACGAATTCCCTGAAAAGTATTGGTGGAACCACGAACACAAAGAATGGGTACATAGACAAATAAACCGTAAAGTAATTGGTCGACTATACACCATACCTCCTACCGAAGGTGATCGCTACTACTTACGATTATTACTACATCATACTCTAGGCCCACTTTCTTTCACACACTTACGCACTGTCAACGGAACTGTTTACAATACATTCAAAGAAGCAGCTGAACACTGAGGACTGCTGGAAAATGATAACAGTATTAAGGATTGTTTAACTGATGCTTCGAACACCCATATGCCTCCTGCTTTAAGGTGATTATTTGTTACCATTTTAGTATACTGTGAACCATGTGGTGTATGTGACCTATGGGATGAATTTTGGCCTTTTCTAACTGAAGATTACCCATCCACGTCTTCTGCCACACTTTCAACTACATATTTAGTTGGTCGATGTCTTTTTGATGTTAACAACCTTCTAAAACAGTATAATAGAACCATATTTGATTATGATTTACCACATAACTCCCTACATTCAGCCGAGGAATACAATAATTCCACGCTTCTTTTGGAAGAGCAGTCAATACAAATACCATTATCCGATTTACAAGCAATAAATAATTTAACCAGTGAACAAAAGGAAGCGTCTGACATGATCATGGTTATGGTAGATTCGAAAAGCAGCTCCATTTATTTCATCGACGGTCCTGGAGGGACAGGAAAAACTTTTTTGTACAAAGCAATTTTAGCTCATCTACGAAACCGAGGTCTTATCGCAATTGCAACCGCCACTTATGGAATAGCTTATATTGCGTTGCCCGGTGGTAGAACGACACAATCACGATTTAAAATTCCTACTAACTTAGACTCTTTGTCCATATGTCATATTACCAAACAATCTAATACTGCAAAACTTCTATCCGCTGCAACCGTTCTACTGTGGGACGAAGCAACCATGGCTCACCATCACGTGTTCGAAGCTTTTGATAGAATATTACAAGACTTGACCAATGTCGATGTTCCATTCGGAGGAAAAATTGTTATCTTAGGCGGTGATTTTCTTCAAGTTTTACTAGTTGTTCTAGGGTGTACTAGAGCTCAAACATCTGATGCATGTATAGTTCGGTCATATATGTGGTCAAATGTTAAAGTATTTCAACTAACTAAAAATATGAGGGCACGGGCTGACCAACGTTACGGTGACTTTGTTTTGCGCATTGGAAATGGTACTGAACCCACCGTACACGAAGACATGATCAAACTACCAGCGGATATTGTCATACGATGGGACTATACAAGTTCGTTACACTCTTTGATTAATGAAATCTTCCCCGCATTAACTGATAATTTTACCAATACAAACTGCATGCTAAGTAGAGCAATATTATCACCAACAAATGAAACAGCGGACAAAATTAATAAGATGATAATAAAACAATTTCCTGGCGAACAACACATTTACTGCTCTTTTGACAAAGTAGAAGATGACCTGTCTAACTTATATCAGACTGAGTTCTTGAACTCGCTTAACCTAGGTGGTATGCCACCTCATAAATTAACTCTTAAATAAGGATGTCCAATAATGTTACTACGTAACCTTGATCCACGAATTGGACTATGTAATGGGATGAGACTAATATGTCGTGTCTTCTATCGAAACCTTATAGACGTTGAAATTTCTTTTGGTCAGTTCCAGGGTACAAGGGTATTTATTTCACACATACCATTAAAGCCTTCTGAAAACATAAAGCTGCCATTCAACCTTATCCGTAAACAATTCCCCATGCGGCTTGCCTTTGCATTAACAATTAACAAATCACAGGGACAAACCATCCCACGTGTTGGAATTTATCTTACCAACCATGTTTTCAGTCACGACCAACTTTACGTCGCTTTATCCCGTGGGATTTCAAGCAGCACAACAAAAATTTTGGTTACACACGGAGAACTTCATTGCAATACTGGAACACATACTCGAAATGTTGTTTATAACGATGTTTTGCAAACGTGATCTCAAATTATGAACGTCCCCTGAAGACATCTTACCTACCTCACTTCTCTCCCACCCGTCCACACACTCCTTACTTCACACTCCCCACTTCTTCCTATCCCGCTGCTGCACTTACTATGTTGTAACTTACATTCCAATTGTTTTTTTTCCACACATAACCTGCTGTGTTTACCATGCATTTACATTCCAAATTAATAAAATAAGCAAACAGTATAATAAAACTGAACATCATTCTTCTCATCCTACCCCCTTACTCCATTTGTTCTATGTACAAATAATGTTATGTGACTTTACATCTAACATACGAATTTCCAACCGTTCTACTGTTGAACTGCTTTTCTGCCTATTACCAAATTTCCTTTACTCTTTCATGCATAACGAAATGCTGTTGATTTACTTGGGATCTACAATTTGGGTTAACGGTGTGAGCTCGAGCGAGCTGGCTAAGTGCTCAACTTAATTTATCAATGGAACCGAGCAGTTACAAAGTTTACGCAACTATCCTACTCCACCAACGTTGTTCTCCACCGCGAAATTTAACTCACTGTTCTCAACTCAACTGAATAAAACAAACTGTAAGTGCTCAAACTGTAAGATTGTAAATTTTACACAATATACACATTGTTCTTCTAACACAATATTCTGCGTTTTATTTGTTCTGCAGGCATGATTTACTTGGTCTTCTACATGGACAATTTGGTTCCATATAAATGGAACGCAAGTAGGAATTTTTTAATTCGCCTCGACTTCACCTATCAGTCTTTCACTTTTACCAACGACCACTAGCTTTCCCCCATGCAAATCAACTTTCTCTGCGAACCATCAACTAACGATGCCACCGGAGCAGCATAGTACAATTTTAGTAAGTTCTCACTTTTATTCCAAACAAATCTAGAACTCTTATATATACTAATTTTCAATTGACACACACACATATATGATAATAACACATCTTTAGACACTTATGATTTTGCCTCTAATATTGATACATAAAAAAAGTTAACAAATTCACACTAGCCTTAGATCTGCCTATTTTTCTATTCAAAAGTAATTTCGATGTTTTTGTTCATTATAGATGGGTGATTTAGGTTGTTATTCATATGTTTTACAGTTTTAGCCAATATTGTTTGCTACGTTAATAAATGACATAATGGTTTTTATTTACTTCTAGAAAGCATGTTGGTTTCAAACTCAAGAATTCACTGTATGCATAAATCCCCTTAATAACTGAGATTTTTTATTTTGCTATAAGTTTATTTACACTGCCATCTAATCTTACCGCTTTGCCCACTTTTTTTTCATTCACAAATATATTTCAGTTGGAATAAATTCGAATATTGATTAGTTTTCTATTGTAAAGAAAACAATAGTGGAACTTTTATGAGACTCTGAAAAAACCCATTTGAGTGAATAAACACACTATATATACTTTTATCATTTCTCTCACACAACTTTACCCTTTGAAAACCAACTATGCATAATAATTATATAACTACTTCCCAGAATCATTCTAAACATTTTCATTTTATAAGTACTCTGATAATATATTTACTTCCTTTTCTAAGCAATTAAAATCTTTCTTCCTCTATGCTATTCAGCTCTGTACTATATAATGAGCATCCAAAGTTCTACAAAATACCACCTTAACATCCTAAAGATTTACTTTAATAATTCTACATTTATCACAGATATCAATGCGTCAGGAGTTTGGATCAACTGTGCATAGTGGGCCGCCTTTAAATTTTGAAAGAAAGAGTTGGTGTGATTGGGTAGCTATTACTAATGATGCTTCAGGAGATTCACAAATGATACATAGAGATGGCCATCTTTTGAATTTGAATGGAGATGAAATTTTGTATATCAATTGCATCTGAAGTGTTATAGCCTGAATAAAAAGCTAATTTATCCAGTTCTTTAGTAGTGTTGTCATCCATATGAATATACTATAACTATACTATACACAACTCTTTATGGAGATGTGGCAAGTAGACCAGGTTTTATATACTTTTTGTTATCCTATTTACTGTACTTGTGTTTTCTTTATCCGAAGAAGAATTTTAGTAATTCTTTTTGTTAAAACTAATATGCCTTGATTAATTTCTTATTAACTAAACCTGAAATATCATAGATAATTCATAGTTTGATGTAACTTAATCGGACTTATCATCTTCAATTTTCTCATCGTCTTTCTTACAACACCTTATTTTTGTTTGGTTGCCATATCGTTTATCTCTTTTTTCCCACAATTAGCGAAAAATTTACGGCAATCTCTCACAATACCATAATTGTGGCAAAGAGAAAATTTGCTCACTTCCTTCTTTGCACACGTCCAACGGACGTGCCACCATACTCGTGTGTGTGTGTGTGTGTGTGTGTATATAGGCACGTGCGTTGCACATGCATATGGAAAACAGGTATTAATAAACACCATTTTAAGGATTTTTAGATCTCACAGCACGACTTTAAATTATACATAATGTTGTATGCTTTTACCTATGTGAATGCACAAATCTAGTGTTTGTTGAAATGTTGAATGAGACTTGAGAATTTTAGAAAAAAATAAAATAGAACTAATAAATTAATAAACTACTATATCAATATCTTGAGAAATGCAACGAATATAAAATTTAATGCTTCTTGTGGATTCAATAAGAAAATTTTGTTATAATTTGGTTTCTAATAGAGCAAAGGAATATTTTTGTAATAAAAAAATCTACATAAAAGTTCAATGTAAAAACTTAACCATATATTAATTGTTCAAAATAATCAAGCAAAGTGTTTCTTCTTCGGATGCTATATTCCTAACAAATAGCAAGTATATATTAAATCATTTTTCATTTCTGTAGTATGGTATAAAAGTAAAATTATCATGGTAAGGAATGACCTTTTGGTATTAATAAAAATGTCTATCGGAATTACGAATGCCATAATGAAGTAGTAAACTAAAATATGAAAAACATAAAGCATTGATTTTATTTTATTGAATAAGAAACCATAAATAATGTGATATTAGTGAATCAGAAATCATTACATATTTAATAACCTTTATGGAAGACGCAATGAAACTGGTAACTATAACTATGAGAGAAAATTAACATATTAAAAATGTAGCCAACAAAATACAACTGTGCTGCCAAAAAACTACAATTATACTTAGCAGTATCACATAATTCTATCTTTGGACTCCTCTGTTGCACATTTGAAAAGTTGACTGAATACCAACATGAATTCCTGACACAAAGAGGAAGATTTTCTTCATAAATATAGTTAATCCGAATAGAAAATAAGCATTTTGTGATGAGAAGGCTAGAAAGGAAATAGAATTAGAACAAACTTTTGGCTGGGTAGATAAAATGACTCATATCATTGGGCTTTCAAGATTGATATATAAAAAAGAAAAGGAAAATGTTAACTAAAAGAGGCAGGCTTTAAGAAGAATCTCCATGTAACGACCCGAAATTTTCGATCGTGAAAATTCCAGATAGTTAGGAAAGAAGAAAGAGATAGAAGAAGAAGAAGAAACAGGAACACAGCACTGATTCTCACAAAACGCAGCGGATCAAAATATAATATCAAATAAAATAACAGTTATACAAGGAAAAACTGTATCAGTTAATTTATATCAATACATCAGAGTTACAACATTTCACAATCACTGGACAGTTAAAATAACTTGTTCCAAATAAATAACAATATATCACAGCGGAATACACTCCATACGTTCCTGCCATTAAGCTCACCTCCTGAGCTCCAGAACGTCCTTACCTGAAAATCTGTAATACTCGGCCTGACCCGAGCATTACATCAAAGTAACACCTGGGTCAGGCTGGAAACCAGCGTGCGTAAACCCATCTAACATGGAATACAACAGCATAAAACTTACATAAAACCCGGGGTAACTCGTATCAATTTACAAATTCACAATTTGTTATAGACATCACTTATTTCACACATCAATTTCTAAGTACCAAAACTTAGATTAAATGGTCCAATTTACTTAAATCATTCCATACCAGCCTATTGTTTTCACATATAAATCTATAAAGAATCGAAGTGGTTTCGGGTATTAACCAATACCCGACTCCGGTCTCTTTGAATCCAATGTCATCTTAACCCAAGTTATTCAAGTGGTTAAATTTTAAATACAGGATGTCACTTTTACACAACAATTCATCATAGATAACCACATTATCTCTGTTCAACCCAACATATCATATTACAAAAACATTTCATTTCACAAGCATCACAATCACATATAAGGGATAACAAATAAATCCAAGGCATTCAAATATCATTCAATCATTCATAAACAAGATAAATTAGTCATACCATTTCTGATTAATTTAATTAACTACTAATGAATTAAATTAATTACTTTATTACTTAAAAATCTTGCTTATTTAACATTATTTAATTATATTCAATTAATTAATCATCCCTTAATTATTCATCTTGATTAATCATCCTTGATTAATCATTCTCTAATTACATTATGTAATTATCCTTAATTAATTACACAAATTAATTATTCTCAAACAATTATAGTAATTAACCTTTAATTACTCCTATTAATTTTTTTAACTATAATCAATTACATTAATTCTCAATTAATTACATTAATTAATTCTTCTATAATTACTTCATTGATTAATTAACCTAAATTAATCAATCTCTTAATTACTTCATTAATTATATTAATTAATGATCCTTAATTACTTCTTTAATTAATTATTGTTCTAATTAATCAAATCTTTATTCATTAATCAGCTTGATTAATCACATTTAGTAATTAATTACCCTTAATTAATTACATTACTTAATAACTTCAAATAAATTTTATTAATTAATTAAGTCTTAAATTAATTACACTAAGTAATTAATTCTTAATTACTTTCACAAAGTAATTATCCTTCATATTAATTACACAAAGTAATTAAACCCAAAACCACTACCATTCTTCAATTAATTACATATAGTAATTATCCACTAATTACTTCATTAAGTAATTATACTTTATAAATTACACTAAGTTATTTATACTTAACCCATCATCCAATGATCATTAATTAAACTAATTAATTAACTTAAACTAGTCGCATTAATTTAATTAATTACACTGAGTAATTAATCCCTTTAATTACTAAATTAATTAATCCAAATCATTAATAAATTAGATTAATTAATTATTCTTTAATTATCTTAATAATTTAATGAATCACAAATCATTAAATCTTAATTATCTTTTAAGATAATGACATTATTCTTATTAATGATTAAATTGTCATTAACAAAAGCATTTGAAAACATTTTACTTTAAAATTTCATTTAAATTCCATTTGAAATTTAAGATTTTAAAATGAATACAAATTTAACTTTACAAAATTTAAAAAAAAACAATTTTAAAAATCCTTTTTAAATCCAAATGTTAAAGAATCACTTATCACTTATAAATTAAATTTACAAGAGTTTTAAACCAAACAGTTAAATTCAAATCATTTTTTAATATACTTTAACATTTTTAAAGTTGGTAAAACATTAAATTTTCTTAAACTTTATTTATTTTAAAACTAGGATACAAATTCAATTTGAATCCATACTTTAAAATATGGTTTTAAACTTTGTTTAAAACCCTGCTTCCAAATTTAAATTAAAATTAAAGTTTGAAAATCTGACAGGTTTTAAAACCTGTAACAGGTCAATGACCCGAGCCAACCCTCAAAAGACTTCGAGCCACTCGAGAAAACTCGAGTACCACTTCTCCTTCAATCCCAGACTTCACCCTGAACCAAAAATGCACCATGCATATGCACGGTGGCTCCGACCACCTCCGGTCAACTTCGCAACCTTCCCAAGGTCGGCGACCATACCCTCTGACAATCTAGCCCACAATTTCTTCGATCGTCACTCAAAATCGAATTCGAGCCACTCTACACCATTCCTGGAACAATGGACCAACCTGGAAAACCCCTCGTCCTCCCACTGCTGATCACCAGAACACCAGAGACTCCGGCCACAACTTCGTCCACGCCCTAGCTACCATTTCGCAGAGTTTTGTTGAACTCGATCATCCAGGGACGCTGAGATGATCACAAACTCACACCTTGCCCAAAACTAGGGTTACAGCCAGATTCGATTCACCACCGCCACTATAGTGATCTTCCATCACTTCTGCCATTTTTCTCAAATACTCCGTTCACTCCTCCACCTCCAGTGATGACCGCGACTTTCCAAACCCCTTAGATCACCAGAAACCACCTCATATTCAAAAACTGAACAAACTCTAACTGCTCCCACACTTCAATGCTAAAAATTTTGATTTCAGTTTTAAAAATCATGTTTTTATATAAGGTTTCAGATCACAAGCCTGAATCAATGAATTGGAGTATTTGAAATTTAAACAAAACTCAAGCCTTCCTGTCCATTTTGGTTTCCAGAGCAAGTTTAAATTTATTTTAACTTGATTAAATTTTTAAACTTTAATTTATGATAAAACAAACAATTTTTGTTTATAACTTAAATCATAACAGTGACTAGATCAAGAGATACAAAATTTTAAATCCAAACTTGAGCTTGAAACTGGGAACAGAGATGTCACAGGTAACAGACATGCACACCCATTTATACATCCATATATATACACAGAAACTCACTTATATATATATTCACACAATCATACTTATTTCCAGATATTAACATGCAACCAGATTTCATATTTAAGCTTTTAGTAAAAATGTTACTCACCTGAAAAACAATTTGAACAGAGAGCAAATTTTGTTTTAAAAACACTGTTAGCCTAATCTTCTTTGATCCTCTTATTTAGTTGAATTGTTATAGTTTGTAAAATTTTGATGCTTACTTTATGGTTTGCTCAGTTGTGAACGAACTGGAATAAAGAGAATGTACACATATAGAGAGAAAAGGTGTTTATAGGGGAGGTATTTACTGTTACAACATTTTCTCTTGGTTAGAGATATTTTTTTTGACCAGGTAAGATTTTATAAAACTGAAATGATTTTTGTGGAAAATGAAATGACTTATTTTGTGCTAGAAATGATAGCATTAAATGCAATTGTCCCTTAATACGTTTTCATACTTATCCCCTTTGATTTTATATATACATATATATATATATATATATATATATATATTCTTCTTGCCTTATATATACCCATGTATTTCCACAGTATATATATGTTCCTAGAATTACCTTATGTATTTACATGCATAGCCCATGATGATGTTCCCATGCACACTTACATGTACATTCATTTATGTAGGTATATATGTATTCTTATGTACCTACCTACATAGTCCACATATATATATATATATATATATATATATTTCCTTATATGCATTTGTCATCATATTTATATGTTTACACCTATTTATATACACATGCTTATTTACATATTCCTATTTAATATGAACACACACATATACTTGTATATTTTTATCATTATATATTTACCTATATTCAAACTTTTACACATTTATTTACTTGCATATGTTTTCTATTCATATACATTGCTTATGTATGTTTTGATATTACATATATATTTATTTATTTTTATATTCAAACTTTCCCATATTTTACTTCATATGGGTATATACATATATATGCATTTATATATTTATATATATTAAACATCATAAAGTTTGTATATATTTGTCTATATATATATTCATGGGTATTTTACCTTAATTTAAATGATGGAGCTTATATATATACACATTTCTAGAATATTTATCAATCTATACAAACCCAGCTGTTTTACAAATCCCAAATATATATAATTTTTAGATCACTATATAGATTCAGGTATTTTATCATCAGAAAATTTATTTATTTGATCAATCAAAATTAATATTCCGATAATTAAAATCAGTTAATTCCCCAATTAACAGATGTTAAAAATCTGGGTCGTCACATTCCTCCCCCTTTAGAACTTTTCGTCCTCGAAAAGGAACGAAGCGAGAATTTAAATTTTTATGTTTATTATCAATTAAATCATTCTTTAACATTTAAACTCCTTACTCTTTTATTTTAAAATTTTAAAACACTTTGAAATCTACATAATATTACCAAAATAGTTTTATAAAGAATACCTTTCATAACTCGATGTCTCAACAAGTCCATCCTCGTTCTCACAGAAATTCGGTCATACGTTGATCGGGCGTAAGACTAAAAATCTATAAGTACTTAGCAGACCCGATTTCAACACCCAGTGAAAATACTTGGAAAATAATTTTATTGAAAATATAGAATTTTTTTTTGAAATCGAGGAAACTTCTTTGGTGAGAATGCTCTGGAAATCATCACCCCCATCCATGGTCGCAGTTAACCCGATGGTTACGTTGCCATCCCGGCAAAATCCATAGATAACGGTAGGCCTCCACGCCCCTTGATTACACCATGGAACCCGCTACAGATCGCAGTTATACCCGGGCTTTACGTTGCTATCACAGCAAAAACCCATACAACTGTAGGCATCAGCGCCCTCGAATTTCGCTGCCAAAAGAATGAAACTCCTCCACTCGACCATAGATCGCAGTCTACCGATGTTACGTTGCCGTCCCGGCAAAATCAAGTGTAGACTGTTGGCACTCATCCTCCACACGATTTTCGCTATGGTCCACACAGTAGATCGCAGCGACATCGAGTTACACTGTCGTCACAACATAACCCAAATGCCCTTGTAGGCATCAGCGCCCTCGACTTTCGCTACCCAACAATCCTCAGGAACTAGTTTTTCCGGACTCCTCACAGGATCAACTTTAGAACCCCCCTTAGGGCTCAAGGCAGTACCACCCTGTGGCACTCCTGAGAAGTTCATTCAAGGGAGCGCCTTTTTCCCTAGAGCCACTTTCAAAACACTTTATACTATACACATATAGTATTTTCCAAATCATACACCTAGTATGAATTTCATATAAATCTCCTTTCTCAAAATCGATTATCCCAAAATCGATAATTCACAAACTAGGCTTTCCAAATTCCAAATTTGATTTTCCTCAAAATTCAAAGCCTTTCCAAATTCAAAGGTTCCCAAAACTTTTCCTCAAAATCATTTTCACAAAATCCTTTATATATACATATATATATATATATAATAATCTTGGGAAATTTTTGAATCACTTCATACTTGTATAAATTCACTTTTATACATCAAATACTTTCAAAACCCTTTTTCTCCTGGCAATAGATTCATTAAGGGGAGTTTACCATATATAACAAAGATATATAACTTTGTTTATCCCAAATCAAATATTCAAATTTGATTACTCTTTTATAAAGTTATTAACCACATTACCTTTCTTCATAAAGTGAATCTTAAATCATAGAAATTTCCAATTTCCATTTTACCTCATCATATATTCCACAAAATATACTTTTCATTTCAAAGACCATTTTACGGTTCTTATCCATAAATTTTCAATGCCAATTTCATTCAAACCCGTACGATGTACACATATCATCCGTACGCCATACCAATTTGATCACTCACTCAATCACACAATTCCACTTCCGAACTAGTATCGTCCACCCGACTTTCTAGTGCGGACTCAGGTCTGGTTTCCTGATTAGAAACCATTATTCTCCTTGCCTAGTCACAACTATGATAGAGAATTTCCAGAACCAATCAAAAATCCATATCTAGGTTCGCCGTCGAAAATCGAGCGAAAAATCCCAAATCGGATCGATAATACTATCTCGAAATTCTGTGCTCGAATCTGGATCAAATCACTATGCGAATAGAATAATATACGTACATCCTACGTATTTATCTTCATTGATTATCAGTTAAATCAATTCCCTTTCTAACTTTGATTTTATTCACTTATTCACTTATTCATATTTTCCTTAATCCCCATTTGGATTATCACTTCAATTCTTATCTCAGTTGGGTATTTAATCAATAACAGTTTGAACTCCAACCAGTTTATATTTAGAAAATAGCTTGAATTTTTTTAAAATAAATAAGTAGTTGAAAAATAATTATTAGTTTGTAAAATAGCTGTAAAATAGTTAAGTAATTGTAAAATAGTTGAAAATTTGTAATTATTTATAAAACAATTGAAAAAAAGTAATTAGTTTATAAATCAGTTGTAAAATTGTTAAATAGTTCCAAAAATAATTGTAAAACATGTTGAAGATAGTTTTAGGTTTAAAAAGAAAAGTTGTATAGTAAGTAATTTGGAAAAATAGATTTATATTAAAATAATTTATTTTGAAAATAGTCCAGAGCCAACTGTTCAATTTCCAATCTCCATTCCCATCAATTCAATTTAAATTTCCACTTCCATTTAAATTGACTCACTTCTAATTTGAATAACTTCAATTTCCCTTGAACTTGATTTATCCCCAATTCAAGTTGAATTAACCTCAACTTCTTTCCAAATTCAAATCAAATTCCATTTGATTTTAAACATATTCACTTCAATTACAATTTCAAATTATTCAAATTAATTTAGACTAATTTCAAATTGAATCCACTTCAATTTCAATTCATTTCAATTTCTATACGAATTAATCCCAATTCCCATTTGAATTTGAACTCATTCAATCTTCAATTTTATTTCAAATTAATCCAATTCAAATTTTCCATTTGAATTTTATACTTATCCATCTTCAATTCTAATTAATTCAAACTAAATTCAATTTATTACCCAATTTTATCTTCCAGTTTTGAAACCAGTTCTTAAACAAATTTTAATTTACAAATTCAATTATTCAAATTTTCAGTTCAAGGTAATTCCATATCCTTAATTTCAAATTAAAGTTTAATTTCCCTTTTATCTCAATAATGGATATATTACCCCACTTCATTCCTTATTCATTTAAACAAATCCAATTCACAATTTAAAGATTATTAATAACAATAGGATGATATCATCCTATTTATTTTAGAACATCCATCCATTTCCAATTTCCAGATCTCAAACCCATTTTGAGATCACACAAACTCCCAATTCAAATTAACCATTTAACTCCCCAAGTTAAATTCCAATTTCATCTCGAAATTTCCAATTCAGGTTGCTTGTTAAATTATTTAACTTTCCCAAAGTTAAATTCAATTTAATTTCATTAACCTTACCCAACTTGGATTCCCATTTCAAATTTTAAACTTCACATTAATAACCTTATAAGTTCAAAAACTTATCACCTTGGGTATCACATCTCATTTCAAATTTAAAACTCAACATTTAGAGTTTATTTCAAACCATCTTTGATATCATGTATATTCCTATTATATACATAATATTATTCCCATTACACTCTAAGTTATCCTTAAATTTTAAACCACTCTTGGTTTTAGTTCAAAACAGTTTTCTTTAATGCTTTAAAACAACTCTTATTTTAAAATAAGATCACATTCAAAATATTCTGAATAATACTCTTTATTATTTCTATTAACATTTGAAAAAAAATCAAAACTTTTCAATTTACATCCTTTCTAATTTACAAGTTATTCACATCTAATGGTTACTTCCTTAAAACATTTATTTGTTTATTAGAAAACAATCATCCTATTTAAACTCAATAACCATTTATTTTCTGATTTGAAACCTTTTTGATTCATCTTATTTGTATAGTTCATTTTATCCAATCCCTATTTGGATATGTATATAAATGTTACTTAATTTCTTATTTAATAACCAATTATTGCTTTATAAATATGATATAATCTTTTATAAAATCATCCAGTTTTAAAACCATTTTTAAAACCTTTATATAAGAAAATAACAAGTACGCTCTTATATATATATATATACTCAACTCATCCTAGGCTACCGTTGACCTTATCCCTGATGAGTAAACCCACCAGAGCCAAGGTTTTCACTTAACCTTCGCTCTGATACCAGCTGTAATGACCCAAAATTTTCGATCGTGAAAATTCCAGATAGTTAGGAAAGAAGAAAGAGATAGAAGAAGAAGAAACAGGAACACAACACTGATTCTCACAAAACGCAGCGGATCAAAATATAATATCAAATAAAATAACAGTTATACAAGGAAAAACTGTATCAGTTAATTTACATCAATACATCAGAGTTACAACATTTCACAATCACTGTACAGTTAAAATAACTTGTCCCAGATAAATAACAATATATCACAGCGGAATACACTCCATACGTTTCTGCCATTCAGCTCGCCTCCTGAGCTACAGAACGTCCTTACCCGAAAATCTGTAATACTCGGTCTGACCCGAGCATTACATCAATGTAACACCTGGGTCAGGCTGGAAACCAGCGTGAGTAAACCCATCTAACATGGAATACAACAGCATAAAACTTACATAAAACCCGGGGTAACTCGTATCAATTTACAAATTCACAATTTGTAATAGACATCACTTATTTCCCACATCAATTTCTAAGTACCAAAACTTAGATTAAATGGTCCAATTTACTTAAATCATTCCATACCAGCCTATTGATTTCATATATCAATCTATAAAGAATCGAAGTGGTTTCGGGTATTAACTAATACCCGACTCCGGTCTCTTCGAATCCAATGTCATCTTAACCCAAGTTATTCAAGTGGTTAAATTTTAAATACAGGATGTCACTTTTACACAACAATTCATCATAGATAACCACATTATCTCTGTTCAACCCAACATATCATATTACAAAAACATTTCATTTCACAAGCATCACAATCACATATCAGGGAAACAAATAAATCCAAGGCATTCAAATATCATTCAATCATTCATAAGCAAGATAAATTAGTCATACCATTTCTGATTAATTTAATTAACTACCAATGAATTAAATTAATTACTTTATTACTTAAAAATCTTGCTTATTTAACATTAATTAATTATATTCAATTAATTAATCATCCCTTAATTATTCATCTTGATTAATCATCCTTGATTAATCATTCTCTAATTACATTATGTAATTATCCTTAATTAATTACACAAATTAATTATTCTCAAACAATTATAGTAATTAACCTTTAATTACTCCTATTAATTTTTTTAACTATAATCAATTACATTAATTCTCAATTAATTACATTAATTAATTCTTCTATAATTACTTCATTGATTAATTAACCTAAATTAATCAATCTCTTAATTACTTCATTAATTATATTAATTAATGATCCTTAATTACTTCTTTAATTAATTATTGTTCTAATTAATCAAATCTTTATTCATTAATCAGCTTGATTAATCACATTTAGTAATTAATTACCCTTAATTAATTACATTACTTAATAACTTCAAATAAATTTTATTAATTAATTAAGTCTTAAATTAATTACACTAAGTAATTAAGTCTTAATTACTTTCACAAAGTAATTATCCTTCATATTAATTACACAAAGTAATTAAACCCAAAACCACTACCATTCTTCAATTAATTACATATAGTAATTATCCACTAATTACTTCATTAAGTAATTATACTTTATAAATTACACTAAGTTATTTATACTTAACCCATCATCCAATGATCATTAATTAAACTAATTAATTAACTTAAACTAGTCGCATTAATTTAATTAATTACACTGAGTAATTAATCCCTTTAATTACTAAATTAATTAATCCAAATCATTAATAAATTAGATTAATTAATTATTCTTTAATTATCTTAATAATTTAATGAATCACAAATCATTAAATCTTAATTATCTTTTAAGATAATGACATTATTCTTATTAATGATTAAATTGTCATTAACAAAAGCATTTGAAAACATTTTACTTTAAAATTTCATTTAAATTCCATTTGAAATTTAAGATTTTAAAATGAATACAAATTTAACTTTACAAAATTTAAAAAAAACAATTTTAAAAATCCTTTTTAAATCCAAATGTTAAAGAATCACTTATCACTTATAAATTAAATTTACAAGAGTTTTAAACCAAACAGTTAAATTCAAATCATTTTTTTTAATATACTTTAACATTTTTAAAGTTGTTAAAACATTAAATTTTCTTAAACTTTATTTATTTTAAAACTAGGATACAAATTCAATTTGAATCCATACTTTAAAATTTGGTTTTAAACTTTGTTTAAAACCCTACTTCCAAATTTAAATTTAAATTAAAGTTTGAAAATCTGACAGGTTTTAAAACCTGTAACAGGTCAATGACCCGAGCCAACCCTCAAAAGACTTCGAGCCAAACTCCCAAAACTTCGGGCAACACACGCGAATGACTCGAGAAAACTCGAGTACCACTTCTCCTTCAATCCCAGACTTCACCCTGAACCAAAAATGCACCGTGCATATGCACGGTAGCTCCGACCACCTCCGGTCAACTTCGCAACCTTCCTAAGATCGGCGACCATACCCTCTGACGATCTAGCCCAAAATTTCTTCGATCGTCACTCAAAATCGAATTTGAGCCACTCTGCACCATTCCTGGAACAACAGACCAACCTGGAAAACCCCTCGTCCTCCCACTGCTGATCACCAGAACGCCAGAGACTCCGACCACGACTTCGTCCACGCCCTAGCTACCATTTCCCAGAGTTCTGTTGAACTCGATCATCCAGGGACGCTAAGATGATCACAAACTTACACCTTGCCCAATACTAGGGTTACAGCCTGATTCGATTCACCACCGCCACTACAGTGATCTTCCATCACTTCTGCCATTTTTCTCAAACACTCCGTTCACTCCTCCACCTCCAGTGATGACCGCGACTTTCCAAACCCCTTAGATCACCAAAAACCACCTCATATTCAAAAACTGAACAAACTCTAACTGCTCCTACACTTCAATGCTAAAAATTTTGATTTCAGTTTTAAAAATCATGTTTTTATATAAGGTTTCTGTAACGACCCGTATTTTTACGGATCGACAAGTTCGTCAAAATCTGGAAAATTTAGATTTGTTGAGATTTCAGATTTTGGGCATAATTTTTCTAAGTCCTAGGTCGTGAACGACTTATAGATTGAACGACTTAAGAGAGCGTTTGGAAGCTTAAGTCGTATAGGAACTAAGTCATGGTAGCTTAGGTCGTAGGGTATTGGAGCGATCTAAGGTCGTGACCGAGTTAAGTGATAGGTCGTAGACGAGTTAAGGAGGTTTTACGACCTAAGTAAGTCGTGGGATAGGACGTAGACGACTTAAGAAAGCCAGCGACTTATAGAGTGTAGCGACTTAGTATCTTGGAGCGACCTATAGGTTAGCGACCTAAGAGGGTTAGCGTGTTAGCGACCTAAGAGGGTTAGCGTGTTAGCGACTTAAGGAGTTAGGCCATAACCCAGTTAGGTCGCGTGAGTAGTTTGTTGGTGTAAGTTGTTAGGTCGCAAGGATAGCTTAAGTGTTAGGTCGCGTGATTCTTAAGACGTAAGTCGCGCGCTTGTTAAGTCGTAAGTCGTATCTCTGATAGGTCGTGTGGGTTGCTAAGTTATTAGGTCGTAGAGGCAGTCTGCTTTAGGTCGCTGGGTTTTTTGCCTAAGTGTTAGGTCGTGAGCGACTTAGTAGTTGTTAAGTCGCGAGCGACTTAAGAGTTGATCTGTTTTAAGTCGTAGACGACTTAGTAGTAGAGTCGTAACCCCAGTTATTTGTTAAGTCGTAGCCTACCTGTTTAGTCGCGCACAGTTAAGTCGCGAAGCACTAAGTCGTAGGTAGGTAGTTCTGTTAAGTCGTAAGTCGCTGTGGCTTAGGTTGTTAAGTCGAAGCCTTTAGGTCGGAGGGGTCTTAGGTCGTAAGTCGGAGACGACTTAGGGAGATAGCCGAGTTACGACTTAGTAAATTTTCAGCTATAAATAGGAAGCTTGTTCTCACTTTTTGGGATCCGGATTTCGAAGCGACGAAGTGCTGCCATTTTGAGAGCTCGACTTCTACACTTCTTCACTTCTTTTCTCCACTCTAATCTAGTGATTCCATCCATCCAAGTTGAAGATCAAATTGAAGATTCAAGAGCTTAGATTGAAGATCTTCATCCTTTGAAGTGAGATTTCTTCGTTTGAAGCGGATTCGTGATAGATCAAGCTTGATCCTTCGTTGTCTAGATCTGTAGCGTGTTGATTAGGAGTTGTTTAGGTGATTTGGTGAGTGGTGATTATCTCTCACACGGATCCAAAGGAGTATATCGGATCGTTGGCTCGATTTGGTGTTAAATTAGTGTTTTCCAAGCATTTTCTTCATCCTAAGTGTAGATCCATTGTTCATGATGATTTGATAACCATTTTACTAAGTGTTAACCTATGCAAGTTCATTCACCAAGATTATAGAGATATTTCTCATGATTTCATGCTTGTTAGAGTTTCAACTCTTTAATTACGAAATTGCCATTATTGTGATAATTGTCTACTTAGATCATATTTGAATGTTTGATTGTTTGGATTAATGTTTGACTTGGTTGATTGCTATGAATTAGATGATTGATGATATGATTTAGACCGAAGATGATTCAAAAGCTAAGGGAAAGGCTCTTGAATGGGGAAAGCTGCTTGTGGCATATGTAGCGGGATGATGAAGCTCTTATGCATAGATTTGTTGATGTGATGTTGAGATGAGGCTTTGCGAGGATGTAATGAAGCAAGGCATCATGTGATGAAGACTTGGTTTAATCCAGACGGGATCATCCCAAGCATGTTGATAACTCGGTGAAATGGTTCGAGTTGAGGATAATGGATGGATATGAGAATGGTCATCAAGGAGGATGACTAGGAGGCTTGGGTCTCATCGTTGTTGAAGGTTCTAGCATGCTCTAAGCAAGAGTACGTTTGGGCAGATTCGATAGTTCCAATGACCAACTGTTGACGGCCGAGTACTCTGGGCAGATTCGATAGTCCTAGGCACGGGTCACGATGACGTGCGGGAGTTATGTCTAGAACCGGGGTTACCATTAGCCCTTGACGGACGGCTGAAAGAATGTGCCGGTCATTCAATTAACGGTGAAACCGAAGCAATGATAACAGTGATAGCCAGAGTCATGGATGTTTGGTTGTATCGTCATTCGGTCTCAAGAGCGGTATTTTCTGGGTGCTTATCTGATCTTGGTTTAGGCCTTGGGGGTTTGTGCTTGAAAAACATCGCTCTTGACTCGAGTGATAATTGCTTTACTTTAAATTGTATGCTCTGCTATGTTTGCTTCTGCTTAGTGTGTGTCTGGGGGCTATCACTGTAGAATGAGGTTGGAGTGGGAGGGTTGTATTCCTATTCCTTTTCCTTTATGCTCTTTTGGTATGTTGTTAGTTAATTTACTGCTCACTAAGACTGTTGTCTGACTCAAGGCTTTATGTTTTAATTCTTATTGCCTTAGGCTGTTCGTCCATTTTGGGACGGGCAGACTAGGTAGCAGGTGACAGGTGCTGTTCTAGCTTTTCACGGTGCTGATGTCGAAGACGAGCTGGAGTATTGCATATTGTTTCTTTCTTACTATATGTACTGGATGTTCCGCTGCTTTGTATTCTCTGAGTGTTGTAGTGAGGCTTGTTGTATTGATTATAGAGATGTTGTATTCAACTATTATGAAGTTTTATATGATGTCATTTTGTTCTGTAAAGCTTCACTATACATATGTTCTATTGTATTTTATCCATGCGCTGTGAGTAATACGATCGTATCTGTTGATTTTAGTTTACCTTGACAATCGTCCATGGTCGCCTGGCACACTTTACAGCGTACTATCTCTAGATTCCGTGCGGGGGTCATGGGCGGTCGTCACATTTGGTATCAGAGCATTGGTTAATCGATTTTACCCAACGCTCGCTGACATAACTACGTATGAGAGACGTAATTGTAATTTTGATGGATGACTACTATATATAATATAGTAGATTAGTAGAGTTTGAGTCCTTTATGCAGTTGTTTCTCTAAGATGTTCTAATCATTCCTTTTTATAGATATTGAGAATGAGTCGAAGAGGGAGACCAGCTGCTAGGGAAAGCCGTGCTACTGAAGGAACTGCTGATTATGCAGCTATGTTCGAAGCTATGATGACTTCGATCATGAGAAGGATACCAGTTCCGGGGACAGCAGTTGATGTTGGAGTTCAAGTCCAAACTCCAAAGCCGGTGGATTTTACTAAGCTGTGTAAGGACTATACTGCTCTTGGAGGGAAGGTCTTCTTGGGTACAGAATCAACTATCGAGGTCCAAAGATGGATAGATGCTTGTAGAAGGATCTTTGGTGATTTGGGAATCGATGATGCAACTAAGAGGAAGTTGGCATCAAGGCAGCTTCAAGGGAGAGCCTTTGATTGGTGGAATTCTATTACCATCAGTACTCCAGAGGAAGAGATTACTTGGGAGCAATTCCAAGCCAGATTTGAAGCAAAGTTCATTTCTACAGCTCAGAAGTCTGTTCTGTTCAAGAAGTTTGTGGAGCTCAAGCAAGGTGGAAGATCAGTTCTTGAGTATGTTTCTGAGTTCGAAGCTTTGTCCAAGTATGCCCGGTCATATATTGAATCTGCTTATCAGAAGAATGAGAAGTTTGTGACAGGCTTGGATAGTTATCTTGGGAGGCAGTTAGTGGATCATTTGGACGATTCATTTGAGAAGCTTGTGGAGAAAGCTCTCAGGCATGAGAGTCTGTTTCCTAAGGAAGGATTTGTTGTTGCTGTGACCAAGAGGGAGTCTAAACCACAGCAGGGTGGAAACCAAAAGAGGAAGCAGCAGCAGCAGAAGGGTAAGGATGGCCAGAAGAAGCCGAAAGGCGAGGTGACTTGCTACAATTGTCAGCAAAAGGGCCATTTCTCTAAGGATTGTAAGAATCCGAAGGCACCAATGAAGTGTCACAACTGTGACAAGCCAGGGCATTTCAGGAAGAATTGTCCAGAACCAAGGAGGGACAAGCAGATTGTGCAAGCTTATGCTTTGGGAGCTGTTCCGTCGTCTTCGAAAGCTCCTATTGCTGAAGAGAAGGGGAAGAGTGTGGTGGTTCAAGGTACTCTTTTCCTATGTGGTGTTCCAGTTAGAGTTTTGTTTGATACTGGGGCGTTGCTTTCGTTTGTTTGTAGTGAACTTGTGGGCCGGTTGGGTTTGGAACCGGATATTGTTGATAGGCCATTGGTTGTGACTAATCCAGTTGGGGGTTCGTCTTGTTTGTGTATGATATGCCATGGTCTAGTTGTATCGAGTCATGATTGCTCTTTTGTTTGTGATTGCTTTGTTCTGAACTTTGCGGGGTTCAGAATTATTTTGGGTATGGACTGGCTTAGGAAGTATGCGGCAAAGGTTGATTGCGAGAGGTTGGAAGTGACAGTCGAGAATGTGGAGGGGCGAAAGGTTGTGATACGATGTAAGCATGAAGAAGGCGTCTTCATGAGCTTCATGTATTCGCTGGTTGTTCCATGAGATGGACTGTCATCAGTGCCAATCGCTAATGGATTCGAGGATGTCTTTGACGAAGTCAAAGGGTTGCCGCCGCATAGAGAGATCGAATTTCGTATAGATCTAGTTGAAGGAGCCAGACCTGTTGTGATGCCTCTTAGGAGGATGGCGCCTAGGGAACAGCAGGAGTTGAGGGTGCAGGTTGATGATCTTTTGCAGAAAGGATTCATTCGGCGTAGTGTGTCCGAATGGGGTGCACCAGTTGTGTTTGTAACCAAAGCGGATGGATCGCTGAGGTTGTGCGTAGATTATCGTGAGCTGAATAAGGTGACTAAGAAGAACAAGTATCCATTGCCGAGAATAGATGACTTGTTTGACCAGCTTCACGAAGCTAAGGTGTTTTCTTAGATGGATTTGGCAACGGGATTTCACCAGTTGAGAGTGGCTAAGGATAGTGTGCCGAAGACTTCTTTTTAGGACACCATCCGGTTTCTTTGAGTGGCTGGTAATGCCGTTTGGATTGACTAACGCGCCAGCTTATTTTGTGGATCTTATGAATAGAGTGTTCAGAGATCAGTTGAACAAGTTTGTACTTGTGTTCGTGGATGATATTCTGATTTATTCCAGAACGGAAGAAGAGCACAAGACACACTTGCGTATTGTTTTGGAGATCTTACGGAAACATCAGCTGAAGGCTAAGTTTTCGAAGTGTCACTTCTGGAAGAGTGAAGTGAGGTTCTTAGGCCATGTGATTTCTGGAAACGGAATAGCGGTTGATCCCGCTAAGGTGGCAGTAATCCAGGATTGGGTTAGACCTAAGAATGCATCTGATGTGAGAAGTTTTCTTGGATTAGCAGGATACTATCGACGGTTTATCAAAGACTTCTCCAAGGTGGCTGCACCGTTAACAGGATTGACAAAGAAGAACCTAGTGTTCAGATGGGATGATAAGTGTGAGCAAGCTTTCGGAATCCTGAAAGAGAGATTGACGAGTGCTCCTATTTTGACTATTCCAAGTGGGAATGATGAGATGGTGGTTTACACCGACGCATGTGGTACTGGACTCGGAGCAGTATTGATGCAGAGGGATAAAGTTGTTGCGTATGCAAGTCGACAACTGAAGCCGCATGAAAGGAATTACCCGACTCATGATTTGGAATTAGCGGCGATTGTTTTTGCTCTGAAGATGTGGAGACATTATCTATTGGGAGTTCGATTCGAGTTGTTTACAGATCATAAGTCGTTGAAGTATCTTTTCTCCCAAAAGGATTTGAATCTTCGGCAGCAACGATGGCTAGAGTTTTTGGCATCATATGATTTTGGTATAGCTTATACTCCGGGAAAAGGTAACGCAATGGCAGATGCGTTAAGTCGAAGACATGAAGGACTGGGAGCCATGTTTTCTGAATGGAAGAATCTTGAGTATTTAGCTGGATTTGACTTCAGGCCTAGATGCGAATTGGAACCTGAGATGTTGGCAAACTTATCAATAAGACCGACTCTTATGGAAAGGATTGGCGAGAGTCAAAAGCGAGATGAGAAGATTGTCAAGATTATCCGTGATTTGGAATCTGGATTGGATCCAGAAAAGGATAAAGGATTCGAGGTCGATCGAGAGGGTTGGCTTCGGAAGCAAGGGCGACTAGTTGTTCCTGATATAGATGGATTGAGAGATGAAGTTCTAAAGGAAAGTCATCACTCGAAGTTGACAATTCATCCGGGTGGAAATAAGATGTATCGGGATATGAAGAGAACCTACTACTGGGAAGGTATGCAGAAGGATGTTGGAAATTTTATTTCCAAGTGTATGAACTGCCAGTTGGTAAAAGCCGAACAGAAGAAGCCAAGTGGATTGCTTCAGCCATTAGAAGTTCCTACATGGAAGTGGGAACAAGTGTCGATGGATTTTATTGATGGATTGCCTAGAACCAGAACGGGAAATGAAGGGATTTGGGTCATTGTAGATCGTTTGACTAAGAGTGCAAGATTCATTCCTGTTCGATCGACTAGGACTGCATCAAAGTTGGCTGAGTTGTATGTTAAGTGGATAGTTCGATTCCATGGTATTCCGAAGAGTATAGTGAGCGATCGAGATCCATTGTTCACTAGTGGATTTTGGAAGAGCTTCCAGGAAGTTTTGGGAACCGAGCTGTGTTTGAGTACAGCTTATCACCCTCAAACAGATGGTCAGACCGAGAGAGTCAACCGAGTTTTGGAAGATCTTCTTAGAGCTTGTGTTTTGGACTTCGGAGGATCATGGGAAGATCACCTTCATTTGGTAGAGTTTGCGTATAACAACAGTTACCAGTCAAGTATTGGTATGGCACCGTATGAGGCATTGTATGGAAGACCGTGTAACTCTCCGACGTGTTGGACAGAATCTGGAGAAAAGCTGATGCTTGGGCCAGAGATGATTCGACAGACTTCAGATTGTATAAAGATCATTCGGCAACGAATGAAGGCGGCCCAAGATCGTCAGAAAAGTTATGCCGATAAGCGTCGTAAGGATTTGGAATTCGACGTTGGTGATATGGTTTTTGTGAAGATTTCTCCACTGAAGAATGTTATCCGATTCGGGAAGCAAGGGAAGTTGACTCCGAGATTTGTTGGACCATTCCCGATCATCGAGCGAATTGGAAAGCTCGCCTACAGATTGGAGTTACCGGAGAAGATGTCGGGTGTGCACAATGTTTTTCATGTATCGTATCTACGGAAGTATGTGCACGACTCGAATACAGTGGTTTCTACTGATAGCTGTGAAGATTTCGAAGTTGATCCAGTCGATAGAAGACCTCGTAATCCGCTTCGTGTTGTTGAAACCGACACAAAACAGCTTAGGAGGAAGGTAGTTAAGTTGCTCAAGATACAATGGAGTGATGATGATAACGACTGTACGTGGGAGGAGGAAGAGAGGATGAAGGCAGCTCATCCTGAACTCTTCAAGGTATGGCCCTAAGGTGTCGTGTCATCTCGCGATATTGTAACTTGTTCTAGTTTTAGAATTCTGTACGCTAAGCTAGAATTGGACGCATGGTTTGTTGATTGCTGTGGATGGTAGGCGTACAGAATAGTCTTTGATTGCTTTGATTGCTTGGAATTTTGGGGACGAAATTCCTAAGGGGGAGAGAATGTAACGACCCGTATTTTTACGGATCGACAAGTTCGTCAAAATCTGGAAAATTTAGATTTGCTGAGATTTCAGATTTTGGGCATAATTTTTCTAAGTCCTAGGTCGTGAACGACTTATAGATTGAACGACTTAAGAGAGCGTTTGGAAGCTTAAGTCGTATAGGAACTAAGTCGTGGTAGCTTAGGTCGTAGGGTATTGGAGCGATCTAAGGTCGTGACCGAGTTAAGTGATAGGTCGTAGACGAGTTAAGGAGGTTTTACGACCTAAGTAAGTCGTGGGATAGGACGTAGACGACTTAAGAAAGCCAACGACTTATAGAGTGTAGCGACTTAGTATCTTGGAGCGACCTAAGAGGGTTAGCGTGTTAGCGACCTAAGAGGGTTAGCGTGTTAGCGACTTAAGGAGTTAGGCCATAACCCAGTTAGGTCGCGTGAGTAGTTTTGTAGTGTAAGTTGTTAGGTCGCAAGGATAGCTTAAGTGTTAGGTCGCGTGATTCTTAAGACGTAAGTCGCGCGCTTGTTAAGTCGTAAGTCGTATCTCTGATAGGTCGTGTGGGTTGCTAAGTTATTAGGTCGTAGAGGCAGTCTGCTTTAGGTCGCTGGGTTTTTTGCCTAAGTGTTAGGTCGTGAGCGACTTAGTAGTTGTTAAGTCGCGAGCGACTTAAGAGTTGATCTGTTTTAAGTCGTAGACGACTTAGTAGTAGAGTCGTAACCCCAGTTATTTGTTAAGTCGTAGCCTACCTGTTAAGTCGCGCACAGTTAAGTCGCGAAGCACTAAGTCGTAGGTAGGTAGTTCTGTTAAGTCGTAAGTCGCTGTGGCTTAGGTTGTTAAGTCGAAGCCTTTAGGTCGGAGGGGTCTTAGGTCGTAAGTCGGAGACGACTTAGGGAGATAGCCGAGTTACAACTTAGTAAATTTTCAGCTATAAATAGGAAGGTTGTTCTCACTTTTTGGGATCCGGATTTCGAAGCGACGAAGTGCTGCCATTTTGAGAGCTCGACTTCTACACTTCTTCACTTCTTTTCTCCACTCTAATCTAGTGATTCCATCCATCCAAGTTGAAGATCAAATTGAAGATTCAAGAGCTTAGATTGAAGATCTTCATCCTTTGAAGTGAGATTTCTTCGTTTGAAGCGGATTCGTGATAGATCAAGCTTGATCCTTCGCTGTCCAGATCTATAGCGTGTTGATTGGGAGTTGTTTAGGTGATTTGGTGAGTGGTGATTATCTCTCACACGGATCCAAAGGAGTATATCGGATCGTTGGCTCGATTTGGTGTTAAATTAGTGTTTTCCAAGCATTTTCTTCATCCTAAGTGTAGATCCATTGTTCATGATGATTTGACAACCATTTTACTAAGTGTTAACCTATGCAAGTTCATTCACCAAGATTATAGAGATATTTCTCATGATTTCATGCTTGTTAGACTTTCAACTCTTTAATTACGAAATTGCCATTATTGTGATAATTGTCTACTTAGATCATATTTGAATGTTTGATTGTTTGGATTAATGTTTGACTTGGTTGATTGCTATGAATTAGATGATTGATGATTTGATTTAGACCGAAGATGATTCAAAAGCTAAGGGAAAGGCTTTTGAATGGGGAAAGCTGCTTGTGGCATATGTAGCGGGATGATGAAGCTCTTATGCATAGATTTGTTGATGTGATGTTGAGATGAGGCTTTGCGAGGATGTAATGAAGCAAGGCATCATGTGATGAAGACTTGGTTTAATCCAGACGGGATCATCCCAAGCATGTTGATAACTCGGTGAAATGGTTCGAGTTGAGGATAATGGATGGATATGAGAATGGTCGTCAAGGAGGATGACTAGGAGGCTTGGGTCTCATCGTTGTTGAAGGTTCTAGCATGCTCTAAGCAAGAGTACGTTTGGGCAGACTCGATAGTTCCAACGACCAACTGTTGACGGTCGAGTACTCTGGGCAGATTCGATAGTCCTAGGCACGGGTCACGATGACGTGCGGGAGTTATGTCTAGAACCGGGGTTACCATTAGCCCTTGACGGACGGCTAAAAGAATGTGCCGGTCATTCAATTAACGGTGAAACTAAAGCAATGATAACAGTGATAGCCAGAGTCATGGATGTTTGGTTGTATCGTCATTCGGTCTCAAGATCGGTATTTTCTGGGTGCTTATCTGATCTTGGTTTAGGCCTTGGGGGTTTGTGCTTGGAAAACATCGCCCTTGACTCGAGTGATAATTGCTTTACTTTAAATTGTATGCTCTGCTATGTTTGCTTCTGCTTAGTGTGTGTCTGGGGGCTATCACTGTAGAATGAGGTTGGAGTGGGAGGGTTGTATTCCTATTCCTTTTCCTTTATGCTCTTTTGGTATGTTGTTAGTTAATTTACTGCTCACTAAGACTGTTGTCTGACTCAAGGCTTTATGTTTTAATTCTTATTGCCTTAGGCTGTTCGTCCATTTTGGGACGGGCAGACTAGGTAGCAGGTGACAGGTGCTGTTCTAGCTTTTCACGGTGCTGATGTCGAAGACGAGCTGGAGTATTGCATATTGTTTCTTTCTTACTATATGTACTGGATGTTCCGCTGCTTTGTATTCTCTGAGTGTTGTAGTGAGGCTTGTTGTATTGATTATAGAGATGTTGTATTCAACTATTATGAAGTTTTATATGATGTCATTTTGTTCTGTAAAGCTTCACTATACATATGTTCTATTGTATTTTATCCATGCGCTGTGAGTAATACGATCGATTCTGCTGATTTTAGTTTACCTTGACAATCGTCCATGGTCGCCTGGCACACTTTACAGCGTACTATCTCTAGATTCCGTGCGGGGGTCATGGGAGCCTGATTCGATTCACCACCGCCACTACAGTGATCTTCCATCACTTCTGCCATTTTTCTCAAACACTCCGTTCACTCCTCCACCTCCAGTGATGACCGCGACTTTCCAAACCCCTTAGATCACCAAAAACCACCTCATATTCAAAAACTGAACAAACTCTAACTGCTCCCACACTTCAATGCTAAAAATTTTGATTTCAGTTTTAAAAATCATGTTTTTATATAAGGTTTCAGATCACAAGCCTGAATCAATGAATTGGAGTATTTGAAATTTAAACAAAACTCAAGTCTTCATGTCCATTTTGGTTTCCAAAGCAAGTTTAAATTTATTTTAACTTAATTAAATTTTTAAACTTTAATTTATGATAAAACAAACAATTTTTGTTTATAACTTAAATCATAACAGTGACTAGATCAAGAGATACAAAATTTTAAATCCAAACTTGAGCTTGAAACTGGGAACAGAGATGTCACAGGTAACTGACATGCATACCCATTTATACATCCATATATATACACAGAAACTCACTTATATATATATATATTCACACAATCATACTTATTTCCAGATATTAACATGCAACCAGATTTCATATTTAAGCTTTTAGTAAAAATGTTACTCACCTGAAAAACAATTTGAATAGAGAGCAAATTTTGTTTTAAAAACACTGTTAGCCTGATCTTCTTTGATCCTCTTGTTTAGCTGAATTGTTATAGTTTGTAAAATTGTGATGCTTACTTTCTGGTTTGCTCAGTTGTGAACGAACTGGAATAAAGAGAATGTACACATATAGAGAGAAAAGGTGTTTATAGGGGAGGTATTTACTGGTACAACATTTTCTCTTGGTTAGAGATATTTTTTTTGACCTGGTATAAAACTGAAATGATTTTTGTGGAAAATGAAATGACTTGTTTTGTGCTAGAAATGATAGCATTAAATGCAACTGTCCCTTAATACGTTTTCATACTTATCCCCTTTGATTTTGTATATACATAAATATATATTTTTTCTTCTTCTTGCCTTGCATATACCCATGTATTTCCATAGTATATATATGTTCCTAGAATTACCTTGTGTATTTACATGCATAGCCCATGACGATGTTCCCTTACACACTTACATGTACATTCATTTATGTAGATATATATGTATTCTTATGTACTTACCTGCATAGTCCACACACACACACACACATATATATATATATATCCTTTTATGCATTTGTCATCATATTTATATGTTTACACCTATTTATATACACATGCTTATTTACATATTCCTATTTAATATGAACACACACATATACTTGTATAGTTTTATCATTATATATTTACCTATATTCAAACTTTTACACATTTATTTACTTGCGTATGTTTTCTATTCATATACATTGCTTATGTATGTTTTGATATTACATATATATTTATTTATTTTTATATTCAAACTTTCCCATATTTTACTTCATATGGGTATATACACATATATATGCATTTATATATATTAAACATCATAAAGTTTATATATATTTGTCTATATATATATATTTATGGGTATTTTACCTTAATTTAAATGATGGAGCTTATATATATACACATTTCTAGAATATTTATCAATCTATACAAACCCAGCTGTTTTACATATCCCAAATATATATAATTTTTAGATCACTATATAGATTCAGGTATTTTATCATCAGAAAATTTATTTATTTGATCAATCAAAATTAATATTTCGATAATTAAAATCTGTTAATTCCCCAATTAACAGATGTTAAAAATCCGGATCGGCACACTCCAATAACAACATTTAGCAAGAAGTGCAGAATTGTTGTTTTGTCTTCTATATACAATACCTGCAAGATAATTATAGTTAATTTTATGCTAACATAATAAGGGAAAGGGAGTGAGTGTGTTCTTTTATTTTATATTAGCCATTGGTTTGTGATTCTTTTTCTTAATACGCACATTTAAAAGGAGCACGCAACATTTATTTATTATCAGTTTATCATCAGATGCAACTTTTTTTTAGAAACTTCCCCATACAGAGGACGTCCGGAAGGGACGACGAACTGGCACTTTTGACTATAAAAAATGAAAAGTAAAACCCATGAAAGGAAGTGATAACCAAAATAATTAACCCCACCGTTAACTTCAATGAAAAATGAAAATCTTGGAAATGAATTTTGAATTTGCTTACCAATATCTGAAGTCATGATGTCTTTCAGGGATCTCTTTATCTGGGATATGTCACATTGAATTTTCAACATATTCATAAAAAAAATATATCACGCTATAGAATAAAATTACGGACTCTGGTTAAGAAAATTTTCGGATAGAAGCAGCATGTAGCTTATCTGCAAACAAAGTATGTTGTAATAATCATTAAAATAATTATGAATTTCAATAAACATAAACTATGTATTGTAGGGATGCTTTATAATTTCTTCTAAGTTCAATGTCTGGCTCACCTAGTATTAAAATAAAATAATAAAAGCTTCACTCACCTGAATAATTCCCTTAATTTTCCACTTACTTTCTAATTTCTTTAACTGCAACATTATGGCCGCAAGTTAATCCTCATGCAACCGCTCTTCCATCCAACCCTTTTCCTCCAAGAACAGCTTTGAAATCTCCTAAATTTGCTACATAGTATCCTTAGTAATGGCATCGAGTAAACAACATGAACCAACTGATGCTATTTTTGGCTTTGACATCCACGAATGTTTCACCAATAGTATGAATTCTTCTTTGGTTGCATTGAATGCCTTTTTTATTACATCTGATGATAATCCGCCTTACTCAAATTCAAATTATGTATGAAAAAATGTTCCCCAATTAATATTGCAAAGTTTAATTTAAAACTAGCTAGAAATGAAGTTTTGAGGTCAGATTTGGTCTTGTCGTCATCATCTTAATCGATTATTAACTCGGTTTTCAAGTTTCTGAAATATAAGTTTGAAATTAAAAGAAAAATAATGGAATAGTACTGTAGAAGATGATTCACTTGGACATTTGTAGGAGTAGGAAAGGGCTGAATGTGCGTGAAAGTGATTGCAGTTAAAAAAAAAATAACGGTCGGGGTAAGTGGAACCTACGGAAAATGGAATGAGAAATTGTAAGGGCAAGGGGAAGGACAGAAGTGTCCCAGTGTCCCTATTTTAGCATATCCATTGAATCTCAGTAATGAACATTTTAGACATTTCAAAAAAGGCTTCATTTTGACCATTTGACTGATGGTTTTGCATTATAGTATAAGAGATATACACATACATATACATATATATACATATATATATATAAAGTGATGGCCCAGAACTGAAACAGATGGAAAATATAACGCGATGGCAAATATAGCTCACGAAGACACACTTATCAATACACGGAAGACATGTTCACGTGCTTGCAAGTTGACAGCATACTATTATAATTCAAAAGCATGCTAGCTCACTCATGTAAGGGCACGTGGTTCACTAAAGAAGGAGAACAAATGGAAAGCATGCATGCGTATAGGTAAATCGCGAAGGCAGCACACCAAATATTGCATATATTTTAACTAAATGAAATGCACATTGTATTGTATACGACAATATAATACACGATTGCAAATATATAGGTAATGACTCATGAAAGCATGGCTGCGTGGATCCAAAGCAATGTCTATACTCCTGCGGTTGGCAATATAAGATCATGCGAACAACAAATGAAAAAAAATGAATAACGAATTTAATTATATGTTCAATGAATGCGATGGAATGATGGCTCGATAAGCTTTGCATGCGAACAGGTGGAAGTAAGATAAAATGTGAAAACAAATTAAAACAAATACTGAATGCCTCGCGTGGTGCCCACTCTTCTATTGTAGCTTTCATGCACGAATTTTCCTAAATGGAAATTAGGGGCACATCCCTCTTTTCAAAACCTATTTGTGTTACATCCATTTCTTTTAAAAACTATTTTCCACATCCTCGTATTTTGAATTTCTTTTTTTTATTTCTTTCGTTTTCAAATTTAAAAGCGGTCACTTCGACATGTATTACGACGGTAATGAGTTATGGACGTATACCCTAAAAAAGCATGTTAAAGTTGGTAATATTAGCCAAATATCATCGTTAATTTCACCTTTTTAAAAAAATAGGGACATAATTTAAAAATAAAAATTGGGAGAAGTCTAATGCTAATTTTTTATAATTATAAGAATGCATGCTAAAATTTCTCTTTTCTTAATCCAATGTAAAGTTTAGTGTTGGATGATTAATTTTATTTGGTCAAAAATGGTTCGATAACGTTTGTAATTAAATTAAAAACCGATTGATTTCCTTTTAAACAACTTTTTTTTTACCTAACTCAATTTGGTGTTGAATTTCTATTGGTCGATTCTCTTAATTAACTCATCTAATAAAGTTTCCAGAAAATTTTAACCCAACTAATTACCTCAACTTATTAATTAATTTTAACTCAGAAAAAGTCCCAAAATTCACAAAAGTTTATTTTATCATTTTTTGCCTTCTTCAAAAATTTCGGACCAAAATAATTAATATTCGTATTTTTAATAATTAATTTTCAAATTTTAACCATTTTCTTACTTAGAAAATTCATATAAATTCCAAAAATTATGAAATTTAAAACTCATCTCCAAAATAATAATTTGAACATCATATCAAAATTTTAGATCGTTTGGAAATAAAAAACTTAGTTTTTACATTAAAACCCTTAAAGAAAAATTCCTAAAAATTAGATAATTACAATTATCCAAAAATCTATATCCATGATTATTCAATCCAAATGCCAGATATAAACACCTAAAAATTCAAATTTACAGCAAACTAAATTTAAAACACATAAAAAATGAGATTAATGCATATTATTCACCTTAATCCTTGTAGAAATGATGGAATTTGCCTTAGCATTCTTTTCTCCTTCTTTTCTTGTTGAATTCCTAATGGCGGCCTTATCTCCTTAGCTTTTATTTATGAGAACGAATTAGAAATGAATGAGGGAAAGGGAAGAGCATGGTATAATATTAGCTCTTCCTTTTTTACCCTTCTATGTTCATGTTTACATATTCTTTTAAACTTTTTTCTTTATTATATGTACTAAGGCCAACTCACACTAATTAATCAGTTAGTTGATTTTAACATATCACTCAGTTCTTAGCTTCACGTTTAACTATCCCATAGTAAAATATTTAAATTATGTACTACATAAAAATTAGGGGTGTTATAGGCCCCCCCTTAAAGAATTTCATTCTCCAAATTGCGATGAGGAAAACAACAAGAAGCATATAATCATACAAATGGGTCACATGCCACTGTTGTAAAAATCTTTCTAGGCTTCCGCTTAGGCCCCGCCTAGGCGCTAGGCTAATCTTATCACCTAGATATTTGCCTAGTTCATCTACATGAGACTTACTTCATTATCTAAGCAGATAAACAAGTTTGTATGCACCAATTTAGGATTGATGTCTCTTATAAGCATCGAAATTTTTGTTTCAAGCGATTTTGTCTCCATGGTTGCTTCTAAACTCATCCAAATCCATGATATCCATTGTGAATAAGTTAGTACTAAACAAAATACTAAAATTTTATCCAAAATGCATTAATTTATCAAAAAGGTCTAGCTTCAATTAATCCCCGGTTAATCTTTGCTTAGACGATTAATCCTTACTCCATGCTTACCGTCTAGCATCCATCTAGTGATTTTTACAACCTAGGCCACAGTACATAAAACAATAATACTAGTCATATCTACTAGTCAAAAGTCTTTATAACAATATAGATCATATAATCAAAATAGATTGGGATACGCCTCCCTAATTCTATCTTTTGTTTCTCAAGTACAGTCTCATCCTTTGGTACTCTACTGAACCTTCACTAACTTGACTGTCTTAATCTTTAACTGTTTCATGTCCCTATCGACTATACGAATTGGTCATCGAACGATAGTCATATAAGGCTCCACTACTAAATCTTCCAAAACCGTTGGCTCTATAGTAGTTTCTGGATCACGCACATACTTCATTAAATGAGATACGTGAAAAACTTTGTAGAATCCTACCAAACTGCTTGGTAACTCGATACGGTAAGCAAGTTTCCCGATTCTCTTAATGATAGGAAACGGACCAACATATCTAGGCGTTAATTTTCCCGTCTTCCCAAATCGTACAACCCCCTTAACCGGTGATACCTTTACAAAAACAAAATCTCCAACTGAGAATTCCAAGTCTTTACGCCTTTTATCTGCGTAGCTTTTCTACCACGATTGAGCAACCTTCATCCTTGCTCAGATTAACTCAATCTTTTCAGTCGCTTCTTTCACCAAATCCGGAAAAAGTGTGGGTCCATCACCTATCTCCAACCATCATGTAGGTGATTTGCACGGCCTTCCATAAAGTGCTTCGAAAGGTGTCATTCCTATACCGGTCTGATAACTATTATTATAGGAAAACTCGACTAAGTGCAAATGGTCTTCCCATGACCCTTCAAAGTCCAGTATACAAGCTCTCAATAAATCTTCAAGCACCTTATTAACCCTTTCTGTTTGCCCATCAGTTTGTGAATAGTAAGCGGTACTCATCTTCAGCTCGATACCCAATTCATTCTACAAACTCTTTCAAAAATCACTCGTGAACAAAGAATCTCTTCACTTGCGATGCTACTTGGTATTCCTTGAAGTCTCACAATATTCTTCATGAATAACTTTTCCAAACTAGGTGCCATCCTTGTCGACTTAACAGGGATAAAGTGTGCACTATTGGTTAGCTTATCAACCATGATCGATATGCTATCATTTCCCCTATTCGACCTTGGAAACCCATCCACAAAATCCACAGATATAGAATCTTATTTCCGTAGTGGTACTTCCAAAGGTTGAAGTAGTCCACTTGGCTTCTGATGCTCGGATTTTACTTGTTGGCAATCATACATTGTTTCACCCATAAGCCTACATCTCTTTTCATACCTTCCCAAAAGAAACTCCTCTTTATATCCTGGTACATCTTTGTACCTCTGAGATTAGTAGTAAACTTCGATCGATGACATTCTCTAAGAACTTCCTTTATTAATTATCCACATATGGAACACACAACCACCCTTTTTTTCTTAACATCTTCTTTGGGCAAGTGAAAAATCTTTTAAACCATCAATCTCACTTCCTTCTTCTAGTCTTATTAGCCAATCGTCTAATATTGGATCATCTTTTTGCTTTGCTATAATTCTTTCGATCAATGTCAATCTAACTTCTAGGCAAGAAATCATTGTTGTATTTTGACTGGAACTGGCAGTCGACCTCATTCTAACTCCATATGAAATCAACACCTATAAATTGCTCCATTCAAATAACATTGCTAACACCACATTCTGATACTTTCTACTAAGTTCATCCGCCACTTTATTTCCATTCTTCGACGTATACTCAATTCTAAAGTCATATGTTGCTAAATAAATCCAACCTCTTTATTCTCTCGTATTTAACTTCTTCTAAGAAATTAAATACTTTAAGGATTTAAGATTTGTAAACAACTCGAATAGTTCTCCAAAAAAATAGTATCCTCACACCTTCAGTGCAAAGATTACTGCTGCCAACTCCAAATCACGTGTAGGATAGCTAACTTCATGAGGTTGAAGTTTTCGAGAAGAAAAGGTAATAACTTTACCTCTCTGCATCAATACAACACCTAACCCCGATCCATATGCATATGTATATACCACTAAACCTTGATTCCCATCTAGAACAACTAACTTGGGCACATTGGTCAATAAATGTTTTGGCTTCTAAAATGCCTCTTCACATTTATTGGTTAAAACATATTTCACATCCTTCCTCGTTAGCGTAGTTATCGGTGTTGCTATATGAGAGAAATCTTTAATAAATCTCTGATAATAGCCATCCAATCCTAGGAAACTTCTAAACTCAGTAATGATCTCGGGTCTTTTCTAACCATTAATAGCTTTGATCTTAAACGGATCCACAGACAATCCATTCTCTGAAACTACATGCTCAAGAAACTTCACTTCTCTTTTCCAGAAATGACATTTGAAAACCTCACTTTTAGCTGATGTTGTCTTAGTATATCTAGCATTATTTTAAGATGAACTTCATGTTCACGTTCACTCTTTGAATATATCAAAATGTCATCTATAAACACCAACATGAATCTATCCAAATTCTCTCAAAAGATCTGGTTCATCAAATCCATAAAGAAAGCAGACGCCTTGGTCAGTCCAAAGGGTATGACTAACCACTCATACAAACCATATCTTGTTCAGAACAACGTTAACAATATACATTTCTCTACCACACTCAATTGATGAAAAACCATTGTTAAGTCCAACTATGAGAACACCTTGGCTCTACTCAATCAATCAAACAAATCATCTATTCTAAGCAAAGGATTCTGATTCTTTATCGTCTTCTCATTCAACTTCCTATAGTCGATACACAAGGTCTACTCAATTGATCGAACAAATCATCAATGACCCATTTAGTTTTCTTATGAACAACTTTGTAGCTTCCCAAGGCAAACTACTTAGTCTAATAAAATTCTTCCCTTTCTGTAATGACCCGGAATTTTTCTCATCTCAAGTTTGAATATTAATTTTTAATATTCAATAGTACGGTGTTTTAATCAAAATAAAAATCCCTATTAAATAACAATTGGTAACAACATACAATTTTTTAAGCCAAAATAATATTTTGAATTTCCAGATTTATATTCATTAAATAGGAAATTGGTTTAATTGGAAATTTCTTATATATATACATATTCAAAAAACCATAATTGATAAATATATATATATATATATATATATATTGGGAACAAATTCAAGCAAATAAATACAGATGAAAAAGCAAAAGAAGATATTTTAAATAGAAATGATTTTTGGCTTATGAACAATATAGTGTATTTTAAATAGAAGAGTGTAAAATTGGATTTTCTATATACATATATACATATTAGTAAGGAGAATGTGTGTGTGTGTGTATTCAAAAAGGAAATGTATAGTACTTATAAAACAAATAATATTGCGTTATGAAAATATGTAATGGTAAGTGAAATATATGTATATATATGAATGAACTAAATAAATATAGTTATCGAAAGGAATATATATATATACATATATATTGAATAATGGAAGGAGTAAATATATAAGAGGATATACATATGAAAAATATATGATGATAGATATAAGAAGAATTATAAAATCATTTTTAATCATTTTTAAAAGGAAACTTTTACTAAACAATGTTTTGTCAAAAATGTTATTTTATACACTTAGAATAAAATAGCAAAAATTTTCATTTTTGCCTTGAGTTATATAATTAGTAGAAGTATATATATAAATAAGAACACTTAGAATTGTTTTATTTAATACCACCTTATATTTCTTGTTTCCAAAACACACACACACACAAACACACACACACACACACACACACACATATATATATATATATGAAAGCATGTTAAAAATCAAGTGAAAGGAAGAAGTAAATAACCAAAAAGTAAATCATGGAAAAAAAAATCAAAGTGGTATAAACAGTTTCCTGGTAATAAAAAGTAAACAAGTAAAAGCATGAAGATAACAAATAAAAGTTAAACTAGTAAAAAGGTAAAACAAAGCTATAATAAAACATTTGCCTCATAAGAAAGAAAAAAAAATTATGCAACAAAAAACAAGAACAAGTATATACATTACCCAGCAACCAAAATGTACAAATAAAAGTGAAAACATATATATGCACATAAACATTGTCTGATCAAAAATAGCAAAGACCAAAACAATGGTTTTAACTTCTTTTCAACTCAATAATACATCACCTCAAATCCTTTTTTTCAATCCATCATAAAATTCTTGTACAAATAAAATCTTTTGAGCTGGTACGTATACATCATTTCACTGGTATAAACATGAATATATAGGCTTGTATATGTGTAGCTTCATTTTGCAAAAGCCTGTAAACTTAAAAGCTCTGTAAACATAAAGATAAGAACACAGTAAAAAAAGAAAAGGGGACATTCTCTGTTCCTTCTTAAATCCAAAGCAAGGCAAGCCTATCGAGTATTAGTTAGAAGACAAAGATCAAGCTGAAGATTTCAAGGATCAAACAATGTGGAAGGTGAGATTTAAAATTGAATGCCTGGAATGATTAAAACATTACTCTGTCATGTATAACAGATATGAATATTTATGCATGATCTGACTTCAAAAATCATTTTCTCTCAAACTAATTCGAATTTGCTAATGTCGTAAACTAGAAAAATGGTTGTTTTTGAATATAGGTTACACTAAAAATAGATTTGAGGTTGATTCATGCTATGTATTTCATGAAATGTTAAATTTATGGAAAGCAACCAAGTTTTGGCAAAATCCAACATTGCTATACTTTGATTAAGGTATATAGTCATGATCGTTAGGGGAAAACGTGAATTTTAGTGGAGAATTCATGATTTTTAAGTTTTTGGATTGTAACGACCCAGAATTTCATTCATTTGAAATTCATATATTTAATTGATGTTAAATATTCACAAGTAGATTTTATAAGCTGAATAACTTATATTTTGAATATTTTAATTTAATTGGATAATTAAATTATTAATTTAATTTTTGAAATTTCAGAAATAATTGGAATTTGAATTTAATATGAATAAAAATGATTTATAAAAATGAATTAAATTCTATTTGAGTTAGAATGATGATAGTGAACTTTTGAAATTGGATTAAAAGTTAATTTGTAGAAATTGAATATTTAATATTTAATTAACGTGTAAAAATAGTCATTTTCAAACAAACTCGGATTTCGACGAAACCAGTTTCATTGGATCCATAATGTTACATTATTGTAGGATTCCAAATTTCGTGTCAATCGGATTTACGGTTTGTCCGGGGCAAGCTAAAATGCGTAGAAATCTGTTTAAGTAAATTTTAAATTTAAATAAGTCGATTCGAAAACCTATCTTCCAAATACGATCGAATTGGCTCTCGATATATATTCCATTGTGTTTAGAATAGGGGTAAAAAATTATAAATGCCAGGTGGCACGCTTCGGTTGGAGTTCGGAAAATTTTCGGATCAATAGTGTCGCAAAATTTTCTATAAAAGGACGTTGTTTTTTCCATTTGCAACTCAAAACCCTAGAAATCTAACCCTAGCCGCCACTAATATTCAATGGCCGAAAATAGCCAACATTCTTCCTCAATTTCTAATCAATCCATCGACCTTCATTAAAAACGTTCAACTACAAAGTTGAAGAGCACATCGAGATTTTCCAATTCAACGGTCATGATCGAATATAGTCGAGTAAATCGACGGCAATTTGGGTTTGAAGTCGTCGTGTTTGGAGGCATTATCTGGTGCGATGGTAGGGCCAAGCTTCATGTGCTCGCGGCCGTAGGAGGAGGCGGAAGCTGGCGTTCGCATGGGGGTGTTCGATCATCTCCTCGACATCGGTAGAAGGCACGACATATGGATTGGGATGCGTATGGGTTCGAACGCGATTTTTAACCTGGGGAAGAAGAAGGCAGCGCGTGGCCAGATCTTAGTTTTAGAAATCAATGGCTGAGATGAGGTAGGGTTAAACAATAAAATAAAAATTGAAATTGATATATATTTAAATTTGTACAATCTTTAAAATTTCATAACTTCTTCATACGAGGTCCGTTTTTAGCGAAACAAATTGCATTGGGTCCGTATTGACAAGCATTACATTTTAGAGCTAGTTTGGAGTTGATTGGAGCTAGTGTAAATTTTGAGTAAAATTAAACGCTTGTTTAATTTTATTCAGAATAAAACACTGCAACTGCTGTTGGAATCAAAGTGAGTACAACTCACTCTTTTTGACTCACTGATATTTTTATATAAGTGAGAATAAATGTTATTTATGCTGATTAATGATTGTTTGGATTATATTATATATATATATATATATTGATTGGTATTTGGATATATTCCTACCTATTAGAGCAGATGAGACCCTATACGTTCCCGTGTATGAGCGGATGACCCTTTGTACGTGCGTCTACCTCGAAGCGGACATTGTACACATATTCTAATATGTATATTTGTTGCAGGTGACAGGTTGGAGGGATCCAACTGGATTCCTCATCAGTATTGGTTTTATTTACAAATATTGTGATATATGCTGTTATCATGTGATATATGATGTTTCGAATGCCGTGATTGATGTATTTAGTGTTGTTGCAGCATTGGGCCTATTTTGGAAATTTAAAAATGTTAAAGTGGTGATTTCGAATTAAAAATGATTTTAAAGTGATTTTGAAAATATATATTTTATATATATTTTTTAATGGTTAAAGGAATGAATTTATTTTAAATAAATGAATGTTATAATTTTTATGTTATAAAAATTATGATATTTGTGAAATATGATCAGAAACGTGATTTTTGAAATACTAAGTTAACTATTTTGTAAATAGTTTAAATTGAGATTTTGAAATTATTATAAATGGTTTATATATAAGATTTATAAAATTGATATTTTATAAATCAAAATGATGGAATTCTAAAGGAGTTTTATAAGTGTTAAAATGAGGTTATAAATGAGTTTTATAAGTAAATAAGATTTATAGATTTATAAATTTATGAAGTTATAAAAGAATGAATTTGTAAATAAATGATTTACAAGTAAATTGACTTATAGTCGGATTTGGCATATAAATGAGAATATAAATGAGATTGGTTAAAAAAGGGAATTTATAAGTGAAGTTTTTATAAAATATATATGGAATTTATAACATTGTTTTATAAATCCGAAATCAATTGATTTTGATAAACTAAATATAAAGGTTTATTAAAGGAATTTTATCTATCATTTTGGACAGTGGATAATCCTTTAATTTAATGTGCAATAGTAATGAATTGGGTAAAGGGATTATATCCATGATTTTGGACAGTGGATAATCCTTTAATAAAATGAGTATAAGTAACGAATTCGATTAGGGAATTATATCCATGATTTTAGACAGTGGATAATCCTTTAATAAATGTGTAGAAGTATCAAGTTTGAATAAGAGAATTATATTCACGATTTTGGACAGTGAATAATATTTTAAATTAAATAGATGTTTTAAAAAGTGATATTTTAAATGGAGTTAAATGATTTAAAGATGTTTTAAAATGTGTTAAGTATCGAAACCATAGATTTCAACATTCATTGTTGAAATAGACGTTTTCGAGAAATAAGGAAATGATGGGCTATAATACTGTTGTTATAGTAAATCATTTTCGAAAGGAAATATTTGTATAGTATATGGGATTTATATATCTATCTATTTTTCGAATCCCTATACTAGTGATTTTGGGTTGTCGTAACGATGATTTACGCGACATTTGTTTTGACCCAAATAAATATGTTTAAGAGAATGTTTTCCTTAAAAGAATAAAGTATATACTTAATCCTGATTTAAGTATATGTAATATTTTCGAAGTGTTGAAAATAGGAGATTTGTGAATTACTTATTATTAAATAAGTATATGGAAATGTTTTCCAATAATGAAAAGTCGAAATGGTTTTGAGATTTTATCTTTTTCAAGATAATTTGAAGTGAAAATTTGGCAAGTGATTTAATTAATAAAAGATTAATAAAAAGAGCCTAATGATTGCTTATGGTGCCAGATATTTGTTTGTTTGCTTTGATAGTTAAATAACCGACTATCAAATTTGGCCATTTTAGTTCCTCGACTTGATGTGGGAACTATTTAGTCGTACACTTAGTACGTAGCCATTTGCGTAGGCTTGATTATCATTTGTGTTGAGGATGTTGATTCGTGTAGTGCGGAGTATTACTCCAATCTATCAAGCTTCCTTCTTGGCCGAAGGATAGCAAGTTGAAAGCTGGAGACGTGATAAGTCTATGAGACTTAGTTTCTTTGTGAGGTTGAGAAACGCTTTTGCGTTGTTGGTGCGAAGAGACCGGGATCGGTTTATCCGAAAACCACTTCGGACCAATATTTATGCGACGATTGTGCAGGTTGGTTATGACGATATTGACATTCAGGATTTTCATAGTGGAGGACTGCTTGTTGATCATTTGGGGTTAAAATCCCAATATACATCCAGCAGGAGTAATCTCTTCGTTATGAAATATCCAATGCAAGGACTATTCGCTACTAATCATAGGGATTTTCCGACAGGATGTGGTAGGAAAGTACCTTCAGTTTGTCCTGTTCCTGGACAACTTGTATGGATGTTTGTCTGACATTGCATTTCTAAAGATTACGTACATTGGTTTTTACAAACGTACATCAGTGGTGGCGGAGAAGGCAACTTCTCTTAGCTTAACACCCTCTTTGAGACGTATGAGCTTAAGGGTTGTATTTTTGTGGAAGGCAATTAGTAGTCAATGGAAATGGCCGTGTAGCATTCAAAGTGATGCGATTGTGACATGTGAAAGGTAATCGTTACCTCAGGCCTCATCAACCGAAAATGACCGAAACATGGTTAGATGCGACAAGGCTAAATGGGTCGCTCCCAAGTAGGATATGATCATCCTCTTCTTGATATATCTTTACATGCTATAACGTCATGTATCTGATTATTATGGTTTTTATGCTTCGAGGGCCCTTGGTAAAGGTCGGTAACGACCGGAGGATGATATATTCGGTACCATCTAGTTATAGAGGTGGGCCTGTCTTGTGTTGATGGAGGATCCTTTGTGATGGTCCTCGGTACATTCCTCTAGAGATGTACTACCGAAAGGTAGTCCCTTCACCTAGTCATTTGTATGGAAATCCAAACTCCACTGCGTACCTACCATTTTGTTTGTAGAGCCAAGTATGCTGGAATTTAATAATGGTAACAATTTCGGCTATTTTGATTATTATTTGTATACTATACACTATTATAATATCAGATGATTTGATATGAAATGTTTTAGTTATCGTAAGGTAAACACATGTTTGTGTTTATGTGTGGGCTTGTCTTATGAGATACTTTTGTTTTGATAACGGAAAAGTTTGGTAATTTAATAAATTCAGTTGAGTGTGTTTCTCACGCTGGTTTACCAGACTGATCCGGGCGTTCTTCCCTTTCAATGCTCGGGTCAGACCGAGTATATTTACAGGTTCAGATTTAGTGCTTTTGGAGCTTCAACAGGAGAGCTGGAGATCTTCATTTTCGTATACACGTATCTGTTTATTATCCGCTGCTTAGTTGTTGTATATTATCGGCATTTGTGAGGACATGTTATTATAACTGTCCAGGCTGATAACTATCGATTGATTGTTGAACTCTGATTTATGTATGTATATACACTTTCTATTTGGTAAAGATCATTGATATGATATTATATGTTATTCCGTTGCGATGTGAGATTCTGTATTGTTCTGCTTAGTCCTATCTTCTCTCTTTCTTTTCTTCTTCTCTCTTCTTTTCTTTCTTTTGACTTTCCGTCAGTCTGTGCTTTTTGGGTCGGACATGTGTAGTTTATTGTCGATTCAAAGGGTACGGATTTGCGGACCGTCACATGGATTAAGAGAATTATTGGTTTAATCATTTTTCACTAAAAAAATTAAATTCCAGCGATTGGGTTATCGAGGGAAGGCGAGGCTTGGCCAAGAAGGAGCGTCACAACATCGCGAAGAGGTTTACCATGGCCAATTTTGGATTTAGGTCTTGAATTTAGGTAGAGTGTTATTTTGAGAGTTTAAGGGGATGGCTAAGAGGGTGATGTACGCGACTTCCTTAAGGGAGCACGGCGCGACCGGAGGCTTCGAGCTTTGAGTGGGAAGTAGCACGGACCTAGGCGCAGCGATTAGTTGCAGTGGCAAGTGCAATAGTCGCAAGGGGTGTGTGCAGCTCGGTTTTTCACGATCTCCAGACGCGTTTTTTTTGAAATGGATAGTCGAATTTTGTTCCAGGTGATCGGAAAAAGGGGTAGTAGGTTCATCGCGACGAGGGTAGGAAGTCAAGTTTGTTAGTGAGACTTGTGTATGGGTTTAGTGAGCGAACGACTCATGCATGTGCACGAGAATGCTCGTGCACAGGCTTTGAAGGAAATCAAGGAAAGAAAGGGGACAATCGTGTTGAGCATAGGGCTGTGGCAGTCTGGGTCTGGGTTTGGGTTGGAGTCGCGTATGGGTATGGGTTAGGGTGTAGCGAGCGAACATGGTGGGGTCCTTGTTGTCTCGGCTGAGAGTTGGAAGCTGGAAGCGTGGGAAGAAAAAATGGGAAGAGAAGGAAAGTAGGAGGGAAAAGTTCTTTTTTTTCTTTTTTTGCCTGATTTATCAATTGGGTTTCGGCTCATGTTTCTTAAAAAAATATATTATAAAACAAAGGAAACAGAAAGGTCGGGCTTCGGCCAGAAAGATGGTGGGAAAGGTTTTATAATGTAAAGTGTTGATCTTTATATATGTTTGTAAAATTTAAAACATCCTAACTTGTTCGTACGAATTCCGATTAACGCGGAATTTATTGCAATGGGTTCGCGTCGACGAACACTACAGCATCGTGAAATCTATTGTCAAGTTTGAATAAGTGGAAAATTTAGGCAATTTAAAATGGATAGAAATTTAATCAACCGATTTTAAACAGATGATGTTGTTTAAATTTATATGACTTGTCGTTCAATGTATTTGCCTAGATAAAATAAACAATAAGTTAATTTCGATGTTTTGACATCTGTTTAGCGGAATAAAACACTGGTCCGCTAATTTTACTAAAACAGACCCCTGATGGCAGAATAAATCACCGTTCTGCCATTATTATTAAATATATCTGTTTTGGACATTGACTAGCAGAAATAAAGCCCTGTTCTGCTATTATATTGTATGGATATCTATTTATTTTCCCGATAAATTATATTGGGCAATGTGTTGTTGAATCGATTGTTAAAAACAGTTTGATGTGAATATCTTTATTTGTTATTCTGGACTGTTGTGTAACGAATGGTTATTTGATTAATCACCATTATAATTTATATGTCTATTCCGATTTGGGGCTGACTTTTTGAACCAAAATTGTTTAAGGATGATTATAATTTATAAATGATATTTTAAAGTTAATTAGTAAATATTTTGATAATGATTTAAAGTAATTAATTTAATATTCTTAAAAATTATTTAAAAAAAGTATTAGTTATTGTTTTAAAGTTATTAGTTATTTAATTGTTTAAAGTATATTAATTATTAAATAAAGTTATTTTATATTGATTTGTTTAAAGTTAATTATTGCTTAAGCATTGATTAGTATTAAAGTATTTTATTTCAAGATAAGTTGTTCAAATATTAATTATGTTTTAAAAATAATATATTATATGGTAAACTTTTATAAAAGGGTATTTTTACTAAATTAAACTTGGAAAATTTGTATAGAAATTTATAAGTATTATTTTGAGATAATTATTAAATAAAGTTTTCGGAAATTAATGGTATACTTTCATGGCGTAATCGGAGGTAGAGAGTGCTTGAAGTTAAATTTTGGATTTCTCTGAGATAGAGACGTAACCATTGAGCCGTGAATCCATGGTTGATACCGTAGTGGTGCTTTCCAGATTTATTTTAAAAAGGGTTGATTAAGTAATGGTGCTATCAGAATGGTTTCGTTAATATACTTATCCGGTGAGATAAGCATATGCTGTTTGATTAAGTAATTTTAATTTATTGAAATTTAAATTGAATAAGGCTTAATGTTTTCAATGGGAAATGAAACCTTTGTTTAGATGATTGTTTATTTGATAGTTAAATAACTGACTGTCAAATCTGGATCCAAAAACATAACTTTGGGAATATGTAGAAGAAATTTGGGAATTATGTGGTATAGTTACCGTTCGAGGTGCTATACTGTACGTATAAACTCGTTTCGTCCTTTCAGGACGATGATAAGGAAATCCGTCCACTAATGGTTAGGAGGTGATCTCCGATCTTATTTTCATCTGTTTATTTCCTAAAGAATCGGGATTGACTTTACTGGAAATATCGGACGTTGTTTCGAAGAGATCAGGATCAGATAAGTTATCCAAAAACCACTTCGATCCAACAAGTACGTTTTCGAAGGGAAAACAAGAGCATGGAGTCGAAGATGGAGCAGTGAAGTGCAAGGGCTAATCTCTACTAATCCTGAGGATGATTCCAAAATGGATGTAATAAGAATAGTGCCTTCGGTTCCGTTCAGATCCAGAACGGACTTGTATGGATGAATGCTATCAGTACATTGTCATTGGAGGACAATGATCATTCTAAGTGAAAATTCCTTTAAAAGGTAATCGTAACCTTTAGCCTCATCAACTAGGAATGACTGAAAAGCAGGGGAGATGCAGCAAGGATAAGTGGGTTCCACCCAATTAGGGTATGTTTATCACCTTTCTAGATACCCTCGGATATTATTACTACGATACACGGAAGGTGTAACGGCCCAGAATTTCTGTCATTTGAAATTCGTATATTTAATTAATTTTAAATATTCAAAAATTAAATTTATAAGCTGAATAGATTTTATTTCGAATATCTGGATTTAATTGGATAATTAAATCGTTAATTTAATATTTGAAATTATATAAATAATTGGAAATGGGATTTAATGTGAATACAAATGATTTATTAAGTTGAATTAAATTCTATTTGAATTAAAACAATGTTAGTAATCTATTAAAATTGAATTAAAAGTTAAATTGTAAAAAATTGAATATTTTAATATTTAATTAACGAGTGAAAATAGTCATTTTTCATACAGTCTCGGATTTCGATGAAACCAGTTTCATTGGATCCGCAATGTTATATTATTGTAAGATTTCAAATTTCGTGTCAATCGGATTTACGGTATGTCCAGGGCAAGCTAAAACGCGTAGAAATCTGTTTAAGTAAATTTAAAATTTAAAATAATTCAATTCAAAAACCTATCTTCAAAATACGATCAAATTGGCTCTCGATATATATTCCATTGTGTTCGGAATAGGGGTAAAACATTATAAACGCCAGGTGGCACGCTTCGTTTCGGGTTCGAGAAAAATTCGAGTGAATAGTGTCGTCGAATTTTCTATAAAAGGACGTTGTTTTTTCATTTTTGCAAAACCCTAAAACAACTAGGGCAGGCCGCCACTAAGAAATTCAATGGCCAGAAACTTCCCTCATTCTTCCTTGTTTTTCTCACGATCCATCCACAATTACCAAAAAGTTTCAACTACAAAATTATAGAGGGCATCGAGAACTATAAATTTGACGATTATGATCGAAAAATACTAAGCCGATCAACGGCGGTCTACGTTTGAACGCGCAACTTTCGAGCATGGTTTTCACGAAAAAGGGAGGGCCGAGCTTCACTTCGTTCATGCCAGGGGTAGAGCTCGCGAAGGGCTTCGACACGGTGGTTCTCGATCAACTTATAAGCAAGCGAGGTGGTCACGATAATTCGCGAGAGGGGGCGACTATGGGTTTAACGCGTGCGAAGTTTAACTGGTGAGGGAGAAGATAATGCAGGCGGCTATGATGTGATCAAAACGAAATCAATGGCCGAAGCATAGTGAGGGTTTTAAAATAAAATAAAAAAAAGTTGTAAATTTATTTCTCTTAAAATCGTGTAAACTTTAAAATATTGTAACTTTTTCATACGAGGTCCGTTTCGCACGAAATGAATTACGTTGGGTTCGTATGGATGAGCACTACATTATGGAGCTGGATTGGGGTTTATTTGAGCTAGTGAAAATTTTGGTTGAAATTAAATGCTTGTTTAATTTTATTGGGAATAAATCGCTATCGCGACGACTACAAGCAATGTGAGTACAACTCACTCTTTCTGACTCACTGATATTTTTATATAAGTGAGAATAAATATTATTTATGATGATTGATGATTGTTTGGATGATATATGATATATTGATTGGTATTTGGATATATTCCTACCTATTGGAGCAGATGACCCTATACATTCCCGTGTATGAGCGGATGACCCTTTGTACGCGCATCTGCCTTGAAGCAGACATTGTACACATATTCTAATATATATATTTGTTGCAGGTAACAGGTTGAAGGGATCCAACTGGATTCCTTACCAGTATTGGTTTTATTTATAGATATTGTGATATATTCTGTTATCATATGATATATGATGTTTTGGATGCCGTGATTGATGTATTTGGTGTTGTTGCAGCATTGGGCCTATTTTGGAGTTTTAAAAATGTTTAAGTGATGATTTCGAATTTAAAAGGATTTTAAAGCGATTTTGAAAATATACGTTTTGTTGAATTTTGAATGGTTAAGGAAATGGATTTATTTTAAATAAATAAATGTTATAATTTTTATGTTATCGATTTTTGGAATATGGAGATAACTATTTTGTAAATAGTTTAAATTAGGATTTTTGAATTATTATAAATGGTTTTATATATATATAAGGTTTATAAATGGATATTTTATAAATCAAAATATTGGAATTAAAAAGGAGCTTTGTAAGTGTTTAAAATGAAGTAATAAATGGATTTTATAAGCAAATAAGATTTATAAATTTGTGAAGTTATAAAAAGAATGATGTTGTAAAATAAACATAATTATAAGTAAATTAACTTATAACTTGGATTTTGGTATATAATTGAGATATAAATAGAATTGGTAAATGAAAGGATTTTATGAATTGAAGTTTTTATAAAGTATATATGTAATTTATAAACATTGTTTTATAAATCTGAAATCAATTGAATTTGATAAGTTAAATATGAAGTTTATTTAAAGAAATTATATTCACGATTTTGGACAGTGGATTATCCTTTAATAAATGTGTAGAAATATTGAATTGGGTAAACTATTTATATTCACGATTTTGGACAGTGAATAATATTTTAAAGTTAAATAACTATTTTGGGAAGTGATATTTTAAAATGGAGTTAAATGATTTAAAGATGTTTTAAAATGTGTGAAGTATCGAATACATGGATTTCAACATTCATTGTTGAAATAGACGTTTTCGAGAAATAAAGAAATGATGGACTATAATACTGTTGTTATAGTAAATGATTTCTGAAAGGAAATGATTTTTTATGGTATATGGGATTTATACATCTATCTTATTTTCGAATCCCTATGCTAATGATTTTGGGTTGTCGTAACGATGTTTTACACAACATTCGTTTTAACCCAAATAAATGTGTTTAAAGAGAATGTTTTCCTTAAAGAATAAAATATATACTTAATTATGATTTAAGTATATGCAATATTTTCTAAGTGTTGAAAATTAAGTGAATTGTGAATTACTTATTATTAAATAAGTATATGGAAATGTTTTCCAATATTGAAATAGTGAAATGGTTTTGAGATTATATCCTTTTTAAAGATAAGTTAAAGTGAATATTTGGCAAGTGATTTAATTAATAAAAGACTAATTAAAAGGGCCTAGTGATTGTTATGGTGCTGAATATTTGTTTGTTGTTTTTGATAGTTAAATAACCGACTATCAAACTTGGCCAAATTTTAGTTCCTCGACTTGATGTGGGAACTATTTTGTCGTACACTTAGTATGTAACCTTCTGTGTAGGCTTGATTATCATTTGGGTTGAGGACGTTGATTCGTATAGTGCGGAGTATTACTCCAATCCATCGAGCTTCCTTCTTGGCCCGAAGGATAGCAAGTTGAAAGTTGGAGACGTGATAAGTCTATGAGACTTAGTTTCTATGTGAGGTTGAGAAACGCTTTTGTGTTGTTGGTGCGAAGAGACAGGGATCAGATTTATTTGAAAACCACTTCGGACCAACGTATATGCGATGATTGTGCAGGTTGCTTATTGATGATATTGATATTCAGGATTTTCATAGTGGAGGACTGCTTGTTTATTTTTTGGGGTTAAAATCCCAATATACATCCAGTAGCAGTGGTCATTTCATTATGAAATATCCAATGCGAGGACTATTCGCTACTAATCCTATGGATTTCCCGATAGGATGTGGTAGGAAAGTACCTTTTGTTTGTCCTGTTCCTAGACAACTTGTATGGATGTTTGTCTGACATTGCATTTCTAAAGATTACATACATTGGTTTTTACAAACGTACATCAGTGGTGGCGGAGAAGGCAACTTCTCTTAGCTTAATACCCTCCTTGAGACGTATGAGCTTAAGGGTTGTATTCTTGTGGAAGGCAATTAGTTGTCAACGGAAATGGCCGTGTGGCATTCAAAGTGATGTGATTGTGATTTGTGAAAGGTAATCGTTACCTCTGGCCTCATCAACCGGAAATGACCAAAATAGGGTTAGATGCGGCAAGGCTAAGTGGGTCGCTCCCATTAGGGTATGATCATCCTCTTCTAGATATATCTTTACATGCTATGGCGTCATGTATCTGATTATTGTGGATTGTATGCTAAAGGGCCCTCGATAAAGGTTGGTAACGATCAGAGGATGACATATTTGGTACCATCTAGTTATAGAGGTGGGCCGGTCTTGTGTTGGTAGAGGGCAGATGTTCTGTGCCTCAGGACATCCATCTAGAGGTGTACCCCTTCGTAAGGTAGTCCCTTCACCTGGTCATTTGTATGGAAATCCAAATTCCACTACATGTTTGTCATTTTGATTGTATTACCCAATTGGGCTATATGATGGAATTTAATCAATGTAACAATTTTGGCTGTGATTAATATTATTTGTATACCAGACACTAGTATAATATAACATGAATTTGATATGAGATGTTTTAGTTATCATAAGGTAAAAACATGTCTGTGTTTATGTGTGGACTTGTCTTACGAGATACTTTTGTTTTGATAAAGGAAAAGTTTGGTAATTTAATAAATTCAGTTGAGTGTGTTTCTCACGCTGGTTTACCAGACTGATCCGGGTGTTCTTCCCTTTCAATGCTCGGGTCAGACCGAGTATATTTACAGACTCAGATTTGGTGCTTTTGGAGCTTCAACAGGAGAGCTGGCAATCTTCATTTTCGTACATCCATATTTTTTTGGTTATCCGTTGCATTATTGCTTAGTTGTTTATATTATCAGCAATTGTGAGGACAGGTTATTATAACTGTTCAGGCTGATAACTGTTGATTGATTGTTGACTCTGATTGATGTGTATATATACAGTTTCTGTTTTGTAAAGATCATTTATATGATATTATATGTTTTCTGCTGCGATGTGAGATTCTATATTGTTCTATCTTCTCTCTTTCTTCTCTTCTCTTCTTCTCTCTTCTTTCTTTCTCTTGACTTTCCGTCAGTCGGTGAATTTTGGGTCGGACATGTATGAATTATTGTCGATTCAAAGGGTATCGGATTTGTGGTTCGTCACAGAAGGTGCTCAGAAAGGGTGGGAACACCCAGGTGATAGCATATTCGGTCTATCAAGGTTAGGAGTAGTCCGGTCTTGTGTTGCAGGGGATCCCAGCATGGTCCTCGGTACGCTATTCTAGACGTGTACTGTGGCAGGTGGTACCCCTGTGCCTAGTCATTCGTATGGAATCCATTCTCCAATACGTGCTTTTACGGTTTTGGTTGTAGAGCCTAGTATGCTGGAATTTGGTTAATGTAACAATTTCTGCTATTTGAATAAGTATTTGCACTTAAACACTATTATAATATCGCTGGATTTTTTATAAAAAGTGATTTGGTTACCGTAAGGGAAAAACTCATCGGGTCGGATCGAGCATATTTCCAAGTTTAGCTGGAAGGAGTGGAGCTTCAGGAGATAAGCTGGAGGCCCAGAGTCGTATTCACGTAGATGATTAAATTCCGTTGCATTTACTCAGGTATATCAGCAATTGAAGGACATGTTGTTATAACTGTCAATGCTGAATAGGTTGTATACTCTGATTGATGTCTACATATGTTAAGTTACAGTTTTTGTTTTATGTAAAGACTTGTTCTATATTATAGATTATTCATTCCGCTGTGAGTTTCTGTGTTGTTCTATTTTCTTTCCATCTTCTTTTTATCTTCTTTCTATTTTCTTCCTTACTATCCGCCTTTCTGTTCAATTTGGACTAGAAAAGTGTGGTAAATGTGTCAGTTCGAACTGTTCGAAAAAAGGGGGTCGTGACATCGTGGTATTAGAGCTTAGGTTGAGCGAATACCTAGGCTTTGGTGGGATTACTCGTTAGAAATAGGGTCAGTAGTACCCTAGGATGAGTCTGAGTGTATATATACGAGAGCGCGTATTTGTTAGTGATATAAAATGTTTTATATTGTGTTAATTGATCTGTTGAATGGTTTATGAATTCTGGTCAATATGAGTAGCTAACGTTATTGACAGGAATCTCTAAACACTTGAACAAGGCCAACGGGCATAATATTGTTTTAAGTGGGTAAATGGAATAATTTTACCTAGAATATGTTTTATATATTAAAGGAATGATTTTAAAAATATATGGTATTTTGAGGTGTTGTTTGATAAATGATGATAATATTTTATCATCTAGGATTTGAGTGGTCGTAGCCATCTAGTTTGAGTACCCTCTATTGCCGGTCCTTTTGACTTGAATATTTCCGTAGTGATCTGAGTCCTGTAAGGTAGGAACTTTGGGAAATTTTGGATTTTTAGTAAATTTTGTTTACTAAAGGAAATTGGAATATTTTTATATAAATATTTTAGGTAGATTTTTCATAGATAAAAGATAATGTATAATAATTGATTTATAAAAAGAGACGTTTGAGATTTTAAAACTCTGGTGACTTCGGAAAAAAAAAACAAATTTTGAGGAAAATGATTTGGTATTACTTAAGTAAAGTTTTTATATAGTAGCAATTTAAAAAGGAAGAGTTATTGAAATATGTACCTATATATGTGCTCTTTAGCATATAAGAATTCCTAAACCTTAGGATCTCATTCTTGGCTCTTATTAATTGATTGTAGAGAACCCATAGTATCGATCGAGGAGGAGCACTTTCGAAGGCTAGGAGAGATGGCAATCATGACTTAGTTAGAAGGATTCTGAAGGATCTTAACGAGCCATCGATATATAAGGAAGAGTTAGAGAAGGAAATAGAGCCTGTCGAGCAGCCGTCACATCAAGAAGAGGAGCCCAAGGAAGAAGCAGAAGAGGAGCCCGAGGAAGAATTCGAGGATGAGGAAGAATTCGAGGATGAGGAGGAATTTGAGGATGAAGAGGAATTTGAAGCAGAGGAAGAACCTGAATTGGAAAATGATGACGTTGTCATCTGGGAAATGGGTGAGGTTGAGAATGAGCCAGTTACAGATGGGGATAACCATCAGAGGGAACCAAGCCCGGTATTTGCAAGGGTTCCGGATAACGATGTGGAATCTATGGAATTGGAAGGACCCGAAGTGGGGGACTCGGATGAAGAGAGTCCGCAGTGAGTGTTAGTTGGGTTGAGTGGTCTCTTGTTAGTGTATACCGTATTAGTATGTTTTAGTAGCATGTAGACATCATGCTTGTTGGATTGTAGTTCGGTAAAGTATCTCGGTAGATGTTTGGTATGACTATGTATATATATATATGTATGTGTATATGATGACGTTAACTGTGGAAGTATTCTAGTTGATACTAGGTGTAACTAATAGTTTGGAATATATATATATATAGACTTGTGTAATATGGGTGTTTATTAATTCGTTAATAAATTAAAATTCAGTTAGTTTTGTTACGAGCCTGGTTATGGAAATTTCGAGGACGAAATTCTTTTAAGGGGGATGGAATGTAACGACCCGGAATTTTTGTCGTCTCGATTTTGAATATTAATTTTTAATATTCAATAATATGGTATTTTAATCAAAATAAAAATCCCCGTTAAATAACAATTGGTAACAATATACAGGTTTTCAAGCCAAGATTGAATTTCCAGATTTTTATTCATTAATTAGGAAATTGGCTTAATTGGAAATTTCTTATATATACACATATTCAGAACAACAGAATTTATATATATATATGAAACAAATTCATAGCAAATAAATATGTATGAAAAAGCAAAAAAAAAATTTAAATAGAAATGAAATTTGGCTTATGAACAATATAGTGTATTTTAAATAGAAGAGTGTAAAATTGGATTTTTCTATATACATATATACATATTAGTAAGGAGAATGTATATGTATATAAATTCAAAAAGGAAATATATAGTACTTATAAAACAAATAATATTACATTATGAAAATATGTAATGGTAAGTGAAATATATGTATATATATGAATGAACTAAATAAATATAGTTATTGAAAGGAATATATATATATATATATATATATTGAATAATGGAAGGAGTAAATATAAAAGAGGATATACATATGAAAACTATATGATGATAGGTATAAGAAGAATTATAAAATCATTTTTAAAAGGAATCTTTTACTAAACAATGTTTTGTCAAAAATGTTATTTTATACACTTAAAATAAAATAGCAAAAATTTTCATTTTTGCCTTGAGTTATATAATTAATAGAAGTATATATATAAATATGAACACTTAGAATTGTTTTATTTAATACCACCTTATATTTCTTGTTTCCAAAACATATATATATATATATGAAAGCATGTTAAAAATCAAGTGAAGTAAGAAGTAAATAACCAAAAAGTAAATCATGCAAAAAAAATCAAAGTGGTATAAACAGTTTCCTGGTAATAAAAGGTAAACTAGTAAAAGCATGAAAATAACAAATAAAAGTTAAACTAGTAAAAAGGTAAAACAAAGCTATAATAAAACATTTGCCTGGTAAGAAAGAAAAAAAATTTATGCAACCAAAAACAAGAACAAGTATATACATTACCTAGCAACCAAAATGTACAAATAAAAGTGAAAACATATATATGCACATAATCATTGTTTGATCAAAAATAGCAAAGACCAAAACAATGGTTTTAACTTCTTTTCAACTCAACAATACATCACCTCAAATCCTTTTTTTCAATCCATCATAAAATTCTTGTACAAATCAAACCTTTTGAGCTAGTACGTATACATCATTTCACCGGTATAAAAATGAATATATAGGCTTGTATATGTGTGTAGCTTCATTTTGCAAAAGCCTGTAAACTTAAAAGCTCTGTAAACATAAAGACAAGAACACGGTAAAAAAATAAAAGGGGACATTCTATGTTCCTTCTTAAATTCAAAGCAAGGCAAGCCTATCGAGTATTAGATCGAAGACAAAGATTAAGCTGAAGATTTCAAGGACCAAACAATGTGGAAGGTGAGGATTTAAAATTGAATGCCTGGAACGATTAAAACATTGCTCTGTCATGTATAACAGAGATGTATATTTATGCATGCTCTAACTTCAAAAATCATTTTCTCTCAAACTAATTCGAATTTGCTAATGCGTAAACTAGAAAAATGTTTGTTTTTGAATATATGTTACACTAAAAATAGTTTGAGGTTGATTCATGCTATGTATTTCATGAAATGTTAAATTTACAGTAAGCAACCAAGTTTTGGCAAAATCCAACATTGCTAAATCTTTGATTTGGGTATATAGTCATGATCGTTAGGGGAAAACGTGAATTTTAGTGGAGAATTCATGATTTTTAAGTTTTTGGATTAAGAGAATTTTTTGTTTAGTCATTTTTCACTAAAAAAAATAAATTCCAACGATTGGATTATCGAGGGAAGGTGAGGCTTGATCGAGGAGGAGCGTCACACCATGGCAAAGAGGTTTACCATGGCCAATTTTGGATTTAGATCTTGAATTGAGGTAGAGTGTTATTTTTAGGGTTTAAGGGGATGGACATGAGGGTGATGGAAGCGACTTCCTCAGGATAGCACGGCGCGACCGGAGGCTTCGAGCTTTGAGCGGGAGGTAGCAGGGACCTAGGCGCAGTGATTAGAGGCAGTGGCAAGTGCAACAATCGCAAGGGGTGTGTGCAGCTTGGTTTTTCACAATATCCAAGCGTGTTTTTTTGAAATGGATAGTAGAATTTTTTTTCCAGGTGGTCGGAAAAAGGGGGAGTAGGTTCGAGGGTAGGAAGTCGAGTTTGTTGGTGAGACTCGTGTATGGGTTTAGTGAGTGAATGATGCATGCACGTGCACGAGAATGCTCGTGCATGGGCTTTGAAGGAAATCAAGGAAAGAAAGGGGATGATCGTGTTGAGCATGGGGTTGCGGAGGTCTGGGTTTGGGTTAGGGTCGCGTATGGGTATGGGTCAGGGTGTAGCGAGTGAACGTGGTGGGGTCCTTGTTTTCTCAGTTGAGAGTTGGAAGCTGGAAGCGTGGGAAGAAAAAATGGGAAGAGAAGGAAAGATGGAGGGGGAAGTTCCTTTTTATTTTCTTTTTTTTCCAGATTTATCAATTGGGTTTCGGCCCATGTTTCTTAAAAAATATATTATAAAACAAAGGAAACAGAAAGGGTGGGCTTCGGCCAAAAAGATGGTGGGAAAGGTTTTATAATGTAAAATGTTGAGCTTTATATATGTTTGTAAAATTTAAAACATCCTAACTTGTTCGTATGAATTCCGAATAACGCGGATTTTATTGCAACGGGTTCTCGTCGACGAACACTACAATTGTCAAATTTGAATAAGTGGAAAATTTAGGCAATTTAAAATGGATAGAAATTTAATCAACCGATTTTAAACAAATGATGTCGTTTAAATTTACATGACTTGTCATTCAGTGTATTTTCCCAGATAAAATAAACAATAAGTTAATTTAAGTTAATTTTGATGTTTTGACATCTGTTTAGCGGAATAAAACATTGTTCCGCTAATTTTACTAAAATAGACCCCTGATGGCAGAATAAATCACCATTCTACCATTATTATTAGATATATATCTGTTTTGGACATTGACTAGTAGAAATAAAACCCTGTTCTGCTATTATATTGTACGGATATCTATTTATTTTCCTGATAAATTATATTGGGCAATATGATGTTGAATCGATTGTAAAAACAGTTTGATGTGAATATCTTTATCTTTTATTCTGGACTATTGTGGAACGAATGGTTATTTGATTAATCACCATTATAATTTATAAGTCTTTTCCAATTTGGGGTTGAATTTTGAACCAATTTTTTTTAAGGATGATTATTATTTATAAATGATATTTTAAAGTTAATTAGTAAATATTTTGATAACGATTTAAAGTAATTAATTTATTATTCTTAAAAATTATTTAACAAAAGTATTAATTATTGTTTTAAAGTTATTAGTTATTTAATAGTTTAAAGTTATTAGTTATTGATAAAGTTTTTTTATAGTGATTTGTTTAAATTAACTATTACTTAAGGATTGATTAGTATTAAAGTACTTTATTTCAAGATAAGTTGTTCAGATATTAATTATGTTTTAAAAATAATATATTATATGGTAAAATTTTATAAAAGGGTATTATTCCTAAATTAAACTTGGAAAATTTATATAGAAATTTATAAGTATTATTTTGGGATGGTTATTAAATAATTTTTTTGAAAAGTAATGATATACTTTCATGGCGTAATCGGAGGCAGAGAGTGCCTACAGTTAAATTTTGGATTTCTCTGAGATGGAGATGTAACCATTGAGCTATGAATCCATGGTTGATACCGTAGTGGTGCTTTCCAAATTTATTTTAAAAGGGTTCTCAAATATTTTGGAAATGAATGGTTTCGTGAATATACTTATCCGATGAGATAAACAAATGTTGTTTGATTAAGTAATTTTAATTTATTGAAATTTAAATTGAATAAGGCTTAATGTTTTCAATGGGAAATGAAACCTTGTTTGGATGATTGTATATTTGATAGTTAAATAATCGACTGTCAAATCTAGACCCAAAATCATAACTTTAGGAATATGTAGAGGAAACACGGTAATTATGTGGTACAGTTACCGTTCGAGGTGCTATACTGTACGTATAAAGTCGTTTCGTCCTTCTAGGATGATGATAAGGAAATCCGTCCACTAACGATTAGGAGGTGATCTCTGATCTTATTTTTGTTTGTTTATTTCCTAAAGAACCGGGGTAGAGTTTATAAGAAATATCGGATGTTGTTTCGAAGAGACCGGGATCAGATAAGTTATCTGAAAACCACTTCGATCCAACGAGTACGTTTTCGAAGGGAAAACAAGAGCATGGAGTCGAAGATGGAGCAGTGAAGTGCTAGGGCTAATCAGTACTAATCCTGAGGATGATTCCAAAATAGATGTAGTAGAAATAGTGCCTTCGGTTCCGTTTAGACCCAGAACGGACTTGTATGGATGAATTCTATCAGTACATTGCCATTGGAGGACAATGAGCATTCTAAGTGAAAATTCCTTTAAAAGGTAATCATAGCCTCTAGCCTCATCAATCGAGAATGACTAAAAAGTAGGGGCGATGCAGCAAGGCTAAGAAGATCGCACCCAATTAGGGTATGTTTATAACATTTCTAGATACCCTTTGATATTATTACTACGATACAAGGAAGGAGCTCAGAAAGGGTGGGAACACCCAAGGTGATAGCATATTCGGTCTATCCAAGTTAGGGGTAGTCCGGTCTTGTGTTGCAGGGGATCCCGGCGTGGTCCTCGGTACGCTGTTCTAGATGTGTATTGTGACAGGTGGTAACCCAGTGCCTAATCATTCGTATGGAATCCATTCTCCAATATGTGCCTGTATGGTTTTGGTTGTAGAGCCTAGTATGCTGGAATTTAATTAATGTAACAATTTCAGCTATTTGAATAAGTATGTGCACTTAGACACTATTATAATATCACTGGATTTTCTATAAAAAGTGTTTTGGTTACCGTAAGGGAAAAAATCATCGTGTTTATGTGTGGCGTGGTCTTACGAGATACCTTTGATTTTAAAAGGATTTTGAAAGTTATAACAAATAAAATTCCTTGTGATTTAACTTCTCACGTTGGTTATGCCAGACTGACCCGGGCGTGGTTTTCCTATATGCTCGGGTCGGACCGTGCATATTTTGCAGGTTTGGCTGGAAGGAAGTGAGCTTCAGTAGAGGAGCTGGAGGCCCAGAGTCGCATTCACGTTGATGATTATATTATGTTGCATTTAGTCGGGTATATCAGCAATTGTAAGGACAAGTTGTTATAACTCTCCGTGCTGAATAGGTTGTATACTCTGATTGATGTCTGTATATGTTAAGTTACAGTTTTTTTTTATGTAAAGACTTGTTCTATATTATAGATTATTCGTTTCCGCTGTGGGATTCTGTGTTGTTCTATTTTCGTTCCATCTTCTTTCTATCTTCTTTCTATTTTCTTTCTTACTATCCGCCTTTCTGTTCAATTTGGACTAGACAACTGTGGTAAATGTGTCGGTTTGAACTGTATGGAAAAAGAGGGTCGTGACACTTTCAAATCCACTAGCTGCACCTTTAACGCCTTCATCTCGGTAGGTGTCAATCTACTAGGTGGTCTACTAATAGGTTCAGCTCCATGTACGAGATATATTCGATACTCTACGACATGTTTCGGTGGTAGTCCCATAATAGGCTCTAAATATCAACATACTCTCTCACTACAAGAACCTGATTAACTTCATCGTCCACGACATTAAACTTATCCCTGAGATGCGGCATAGTTTCCCTAGCAATCTCCAACGTCAATCCCTAGATAAACTTCTCATTTTTCTTAATCAGTATATTAATAATGGCTTGCCCATGCCTAGAAAGCTCATCAAACTTCGTCGCATATTCAAACACAAACATCTCACTCTTCTCTAACTTCGATAAATTCTTGAACAATGTTGACTTAGCTGCTTTTGACAGAAATTTCTGCTCAAATCTTTTCCTAAAGTCAACCCAAGTTAACTCCTCCACCAGATTTCCCATGGCAACACTGTTCCACTAGTATAAAGTAGCTCATTGCAATTATCTAGATGCCAATAACCTTTTCTGATCATCATTCAACTCCATATCAACAAAAATCCTCCAACACTAAAGAAGCCAATCCTCCACTTCAATGAAATTCTTTCTTCCCAATAATGACATTCCACTCAATCTAGTATAGTCTCGACTGAACTCGACATAGTGATTGCGAGCAGCCACTTCAAGCACAACAGCTCCTTTATTGCTAGCGTTTCCTCCAGTTAGTCCAACCGCTGCCCCAACTAGCATCATATAGACAAAGAACTGATGCGTCGTACCTAAATCCATTGATGCGGCTCCAACACCTACATTAGCATTAGTGTTTGCGTTTTGTTAACAAGAAAACTTGTCAACATCGTAAAGTAGAGTTTAGGGATAGGGTTAGTTCTTTTAGATTTCTTTTGGTTAAGTAGAGGGAGCTAGGATGCGAATACTTCTTTTAATTCGCCTTTTTGATTAGGTTTTTATTGTGAAATTTTTTTTATTGACCTTTCGACCTAATCGACACACTTTTATTCCTTTCTTTCAAGTCTTTCGAGCTTGATGTAGTTGTTCGATTATCCCTTCAAATCCTTCCTTTCGAAACAGTTGCGGAACCTTAAAGGTTGGCTCTAAGGATTCAAGAGTATGGTTTGTCTTGTTGGGTTTCGACCTTGTTGAAAGCTGGTTTCTTAAATGACTTGGGTCTGACTCAGAAATCTAAGGGAAAACAGGTTAGGTTTAAGGTTTCGATCCACTAAAAGGTAAGTGTTTGGTGAGTGGTGGTTTGGAGTTAAGGATTTGGATTACTTGGAAAAGCAGGGGTTTCGACCCACCCGGAAGGTACCTTTCGATGAGGTCGATACATGTAAAATATAATTAAATCCAATAAAAGCTTTCAAATAGCTATATAATCAAAAATATTGAAATCTTCTCGTTATTAATCCAATGATGACTATGTTGACCAATTTACCCCCAATTTGATTTACAAATTAGGGTTTACAAATTTGCAAAGTTAAGACAAGTATAGAGTGAACCAATTCGGATCCCCAAAACTAGACCCCTTGGGTCTTATTTATAGATGCGGGTGGGCACCTTTTGACTCAGTGCTTTCGACCTGGTCGAAAGGTGGCCTTGTATATACCTTCCATCTCATTTGACACTTTTGCATCCCTCTTCAATGCTTTCGAATGAGTTTGAATGCTTTCGTCTTCGTCGAAAAGAATGGTTACACATTTTCTCTTTGTGTTGCTTTGTTGTCACAAGAACCAAAGGTACTCGCTTTCGACTCTGTCAATAGGTAGTTTCGTGGGGTTTCTAAGTTGTTGAAGTGTTGATAGTTTCGACGCGGTAGGTAGCTTCCAAATATATGCTTGCTGATTGATGCAGAACCTTCCCTGGATGTTAAAGGCTTCAACCGGTTCGAAAGGCTTGATTATTCTTTCGAAAGGGTTGTTCTGATCAAGGCATCTTCTTGAGTAGTTCGAATGAAGGTGAAACCTTTGGTTTCGAAAGGTTTAGAGCGCATGCGATGGGTTGTTATCCATTGTCTTCGAAAGGTGTCTCTCTAACCCAATCGAAAGGTCTTCATGCATAATGAAGCACCTACTTCGAAAGGGAATCACTGAATCGGAAGGGTGATTTCGACCCCTTCGAAAGGTTGTAATACTTCTGGTCTTTGGCTGTGGCATCCCTTCGACCCCTTCGAAAGGCCTTGTTATTGCTATTTTCCTTTGTTCTTCTTTCTTTTCTATTCATTAATGTTTCGACAAGGTCGAAAGGGTGATATGCAGTAACATTTGCTCCCTCCTCCCTATGAAGGGATGCTCTTGACTTTCTAAGTCAATCATTTCGAAACTCTCACTATTTCCTGCCTTTTCATATTCCTATGTAAATCATGGTTGTTCATTTAAATTTGATCGAATGGTTTGTTGTCTATGCTGACTTTTCTTATAAATCAAGTTTTATTTTTCCCCTCTTTCATTTATCTACATCAAAATAAAACTCAAGCAAAAATCAAAGTTCTTAAACTCTCAAATAATCTCTATTTTCCAACAAATAGGAATTCAAATTCAAAGTAAGTCTTTATTATCTTGCTTTTTGAATTTTTCCTTTCATAGTGAATTTTGATTTCTAAAATCATTTAAGTTTTATTTGCCTAAAAGCATTCTATAATTTTGTTTCATGACTTGATTCAGTTTATTTCCCTGTTAATTTTCATTTTAAACCCCTATGATTCAGATTTTATTGTTGTTATTATTTTTAAAGGATTCGAATTTTCATCTCAAAGATTTTTTTAATTATAAATGGTTAATTTCGTGCTTAAATCCATTTTGTTATTGATTTTTTAATTTCTGGGTTGAAATCGAATTTGGGGAAGAAGGAGAATTCTATTTACTTCGTAGAGAAGTTTTGAGCTGTATGAATCAAAATTTAATGCTACAATTTTACCTTTCTACCTCTTCGAAAGGGATTAAGGCGGCAACTTTTGTTTCGTTTTCTTAGCCTCTTTCGATGAAGTCGAAAGGTAACCTAACGCTTCATTTAATTGACCTCGTCGAAAGGTAGTATAGTTAGTATGAAGTCGATGTAACAACCCTAGTTTTGGAGATTACATGTAAATATTAAATTATAACGGTAGTTATAATTTAATATTGTGAATTAAAATAAAATTGGAGAAATTAAATTGTTTATTTGGAATAAACAATGAATTTTGGAATAAAATGAGAAAATAAAGTTGAAACTTTATTTTATTTGTTTGGGTTAATAATAAATGGAAAATAGTTTTTATTTAGATAAAATGCAATAATTTTATTAATTATTGCCAATTACTTCTTTCAATAATTTTTAAAGTAGTATTTGATTTTTAAAGGCTGTTTATTTAAATAAAAAGGTGGAAATTGTTGTAAAAATGAGTTTTAATTTTAAATTTGAGTTTAGAATGGTTAGTTATATTTTTCTACGCAAGAAAAATATTTTTGTGGAATTTTAGAAGTTAAAAATAAGGTTTTGTGCATTTATTTGTGAAAATTGTGTATTTTGGTAAAATAAATTATTTTAATAATAAAAATAACTTAAAAATTAAAATAAATCTTTTTTATATAGTATAAAATATGTTACTTCATAAGTATGTAAAATTACATTCCCTGTTGCGTGAAAGTTTGAAAGAAAATGACATTTGTTTATTTAAATAGTGTAAATAAGTATACATTTCTAATTAAGAGTTGATTATTTTACCAATAGGCCATTTTATGTCTTTCTACTAATGGATCCAAGGCCCATTAGGACTTAACCTGTTGAGAAAATGAGAAAACAAAGTCTGTACGTTCATTTTCTTTTTCTTTCTCAACTCCTTCTTCCTCCTACGGCCTAAAACAAAATAACAGTAAACTCATCTCCATCAAATCAAAATCCAAGCAAATTTCTCCAATTAAATTCATCAAATTGCAAACTTTTTCAATCTAGAGAATAAATCTCAGGTAATCTAACTCCAAACCTAACTATTTCATCAATATCCTAAATTAAGAAGTAGTTTTTCTAATTTTTGTTGTCTTCTTTTTGCATGCACTCTTTTTAAGTTTTACAAGTTATTGAAGCCATTTTCTAGACCAAACCTCTTTTCCTTGCAAGCGAAATCATTTAATTTGCTGCAAACAAATCCTAAGGTGAGTTATAAACTCACACTTCTAACTTAAACAAGCTAGCATGACGATTATATGTTGTTTCTTTGTTGGTTGCTGAAACAAATTTTCTATGGTTGAACCTGAAATGAATTTGACCATATCTCCCTCGTTTCTTACCCAAATTGGATGAATTTTAATGTTCTGGAAATCACATGCTTCATACTAAAAGTTTCATGTTTTGAGTTTTATGAAATGCTCGAGTTAAATTGGTCAAAACTGTACTTCTTCGTTGCTGTCCCGAGAGCAAAATGACAGTGACAATGAAGTTAGATCTGAGAATTGTTTGAGTCATAACTTTTTCATCGCTTATCGGAATTCAGTGATTTTTGATGTCCTGGAAAGCTTATGAAATTTTCTACAACCTTTATTTTAGTCACTTTACGAATATTTGATGTTTAAAAGAATAAAATTGGGTTTGAAACAGTATGTATATTTCAGGCTGTGTATTTTTTGTTGAAACCAGAAATTAAATTTGCCATAACTCTTTCGTTACTTATCGTAATCGATTATTTTTGATGTTCTAGAAATCTTGGAATATCCTCTAAAACTTTCATGTTTCATGTGTTCTCAAATTTTTGGTTGAATAGGGGCGAACTGGCTAAACAAGCCGCTGGCTTTTGTTTTTCCTATGTATTTACTTCCTGGCATGAGTCCGACTTTGAGACGTCGCAGTTTCTTCGTCTCTTATCGGAACTCAGCGATTCTTTATGCAGTTTGAAGTAGAAATGTTGAGATTCATTTCTACAAATTTTTAGGTCATTCCGACCATGTTCACTTGTATATATCTGTTATCGAACTTGTACTCGCAGCTTGCTGTAATTCGGTGTTTTAAACCTTGTTTTGGTCCGACTTTGAAACGACGCAGATTCTTCGTTTCAAATCGGATTTGAATGATTCATTTTACAGATTGAAGTAGTTGTGTTAAATTACATTCCTGTATAGTTTCATACAAATCAGGGTTGCTTAGCTATGCCGACCTCGTTGCCGAAGTCGGACCTTTGCGCTGTTTTGAATAACAGAAAATCCTAGTTTCGGTCCAACTTTGAGACAACGCCACTTCTTCGTTTCAAGTCTGAATCAAACAGTTCTTTTTTCAAATCATAGTATATGTATTAGTCTATGCTCCTACCAAATTTCACGTAGATCTGGGTTCATTTGCCCCTTCAAACTCATCGTCGAAGTTGAACATTTGCGCTGTTTTTACACAGCAGTTTATAGTGGTTTTAGCCCGACTTCGAAGCGACGCAGAATCTTCATTTCAAGTCGGAATTGGATGAATCTTTTTGCAAATTGGAGTAGGGGTGTTAATCTACATTCCTACAAAATTTCAGGTCATTTAGACTCTGTTTCAGGTCCAAACCTGTTGTTGAACTAGTGATCACAACTTGATTTCAGCGGTTTTTATACTTGATAATTTCCGCCATTTTTGATATTTTCCCGAATTCTTGAGTTTTCTCTATAGATTTCATGCACGGGTTTTACAAAGCATTCTAAAGTGTTTTTCAAACAAATTGGCTTGTGAAATTATTATTTAGTATTATTTTTAAGTATTAAATTAATTACTCCATAATAGGAGAATTTCAAAGGCAATTTCCAAAGTGTTTTCAAACGATTTCTAAACTCGTTCCAAATTATTTTCTGATTTAAATTACACTCGTTTGCATTTCGAACGAAGTGGGAAGGTAATTAAATGGTTGGGTAAAACACATACTATGGAATACGTGCATTTACCTTTCCAATTAATTCCTAATCTATTCGTTTGATCGTTTTGACCTTCGGGTCTAGTTTACCGATGACATGTGGTAAACTTTGTACTGCTTTGAGTGTGAAATTTACTATTAGTTAGTAAACCATTTAGCGCGAACGTGGGGTATGAGACTCACGTTACCACTTTACGGATTCCTTGCTAAGAGTTTGTGACACATGTTGCCAGTTAGTGGTGTCCAGTACTGGGCCTCCGGACCTTCGCCACTACGGTTTGTTACCCTTGGGTTTGTGCCTTCGGGTTTGTGCCTTCGGGTTTGTTGCCCTATAGTATCGCTTTTGGAGTTGGTCCTTCGTCACCGCTCAAGAGATACTTGGGTTTGTCGCCTTTGGGCTTGTGGATCCTTGTTTATACAGTACTGAGCACGTGCATCTTTTGTTTCATTGATATTTATATTTCCCTAGAGTATCGCCTTTCTGAGTAGGTCTTTTGAACCACTCGATACATAGCGATTACCTTGTGGAAACTTGTGTTACCTTCATTGGTATTTGTTATTTGTTTTTTTGGCTTGATTTGGGACATTCATATCCTTTGTTTATTGAGTTGCCGATGATATGAGGCTTGTTACGATTCATCTTTTGTTAGATGATCGGGTTATCTCTTTTAGAGATATTTGTGGCATTTTATGACCTTGCATGTTCATTATCATTTAGCTTATCTAATTGATTTGTTTAGCTAGACTGACCCGTGTATTTATACTCGGGTCAGACCGAGATGTTTCAGGTTAGGTGCATTTGGACTTAGCCTATTCTGCTTCCGCATGGACTATTCTGCTAGTTCCTTTTGTTATAGCTTTTTGTGTAGTCCTTTTTTATTGTAACTCTGATATGTATATTCTTTTGACTCGTCTGTATATTGTGGTTGCTACACCACTTGACATGTATCATTTTGTATACTCTGTGATGTATCTGTATATGTGTATATGTATGTGATGATATACCGTTTTGTGATGTGTTTTACATTTGAGTTGTTATATTTTGTTCTGTTAGATCTTATAGCCATTATAGTTTTGTATTAAATATCTAGTGGATATGTCGATCCTCATGGAAAAAAAATATGCTACATTTATCGACGTATTCAGTAGATAGTTAAGACAAGGCTATGATGGTCGCTCCTATCCAGCGCTATTCTCCATATTAGCAGACGATATTACCTTGTAATACTCTTTGCTAATGTGGGTCTCGGAGTGGGGCGTCACAGTCGACCTCTTCAAAAGTAGTTTTGTATTTTATTGTATTCTAATACCTATCGAAGAGGTTGGCTAATGTGCCTTACTAAATAATTACCTAGTACTCACTTTCGAAAGCATAAACTTTGTCTTATAGGTTTCGCAACCTTTAGTACATGCTTACTTTCATTTTGTTTAAGTAGATATACATATATTTTATAAATTGGATTGAAGAAGGCATACTTTGTATAAGTTGCAAAGCAAGTAAAACGTTTCGACTTAGTCGAATCCTATGGTATTGATTAAAATTTAGTTGTTGGTATGCTTTCGATACCATGCACCCCTTTCGACTCTGTCGAAACCTTTTATAACCAATTGTGATTCGATCATTATCTTTTACCAATATTGTCGAAATGTTCCAAGTCCTTTTATTTTATAAATATGATCCAAACTCAAAACCTTTCGACTTAATTGGCATGTAAGGTTTCGACAGTATTCAATTCCCTTAGAAAAATTAAGTTCATGGCCTTCGACACTGTCGAAAGGTTCTTTTGCCTTGTTTATTGAATGTTGGTAGTGTATATCTTATTAAAATATGTTCTATAGGTTTCAACTACTTTCTTATAATAACAAAATGATCCTTGAGCCATCGACATTATAGAAGGGAACTTGTTGGGAGTTAACTCCTACTTTCCCTTTCGACTCTGTAGAAAGATCGATAGATTTTACTTTTCTAGCTTTAACATTCTTTCAAGAATATTATGATTTCATATTTTTGTTTCATATTCTAACTGTTGTAATAGGTATCCAATATCTTTGAAATAATGTTATTTTCATAACAAACTATAATTTCTAACTGAAATGATTTCACCTGGCAGAATCATGGGTTCACCCAAGAAGATTGAAGCCATCTCCAAACACTCCTTATATCCACCTAAGATGAGGTGGATGCGATCCTCCAAGTCTTTGGCATTACAAGGGTGGAAGCCATTCCCCTACTGATAACGACACCATCCACAGCCCTCCTGAAGGGTACTTTTCCTACACAACAATTCATATTTGGCATGGAGGATTCCTTCCCTTCTCGGATTTCTTATCCAAGTTCTTGGCCTATCTGAGGATTGCTACTATATAGCTTTCACCTAATGTTTATACATATCTCCTTTCTCTGGAACTTATGGCGTTGGAATCTGAAATTCCTTCACTCAATCATGAAGTCTTGAATTATCTTGTTCGGTTGGTTAAGCTTAGCAACTTGAACAACCAAATCTTCAGAGCCAACCCCCCCAAAAGATGATATCCGAGGGGGTGAATAAATTGAGGGATTGGAAAACACAGTTCTTCTTTGTTAAGTGCTTTCCTAACATTAGTGGGGTTTTCTCTTCTCCCCGTAAGTTGGTCTCAAACTTTGTTTTTCCATTTAGTTATTTTCCTTTGCTAATCCATGCTTCTTTGTCAGGCACTTCTATTAAAGAGCTAAATGAAAAAGATAAGAGAACTGTGGAATCGCTGACTGCTGTTTCTAGTAGGATTGGGAACAGGCAATCTCTATTGAACCCCTCCAATTTGCAAAAAACATTCTCTCTTGCCAACTGGTCAGAGGGTACTGGGCCAACCTCCTCTTGTCCAGCATACATCATTAAGCAAGCGCTTTCTCTCTTTGGGAGACCCGCATAACTTCTCCCATATGTCACCAATCTGTCCTGATCACTTTGGTAAGTTTAAATGCTTTATTGCTGCGTTACTTTTCAAATCACTTCATTATCTCATAACTTGTTTGAATTTTTTGCAGCTGCTCCCCAGGTTGAACAACCTTCAAAGGATCTGGCTCTCCCTATTTCAACTTCTCGTGCGCTATCTTTTACCCAAGCCATTGCTAGGTCGAAGATGGCCGCCAAAAGAAAATTAGGTAAAATGACAGTGGTGGAATCATCCCCAAAGAAAGCCAAAATTGTCGAAGTTCCCGATTCTCCGCCGCAAGAAGAAGGGGAGTTTGTTGATGTTGACAAATCTACGAAAAGTCCAACTATCAAAGCTTCTCGCGATCAACTTAGGAAGACTCCCACAAAGGTTGATCCACTTTCTCGCATTGCCATCTCCAGCTTTCCAAGTGTGATCGGGAAGATGCAGAAGGATTTGGGAACTTCAACCCCTTCCCAAGGGCTTATCCCTTCTAGACCATCATCGCCTATGCTCTCAAGCGATTTTGAAAAGATAGTCCAATCTATCTTTAATTCTTCATCCTTTGCCTCCATTCACCCACCTTCTTCTGTTTCTGATCTGGCGGGTCACTACCAGTCCCTTATAGAACAAAAACTCTTGGTACTCTTTACTTCACTTAACTTTATTATTATTGTTTTTCCTTAAGTTTTTGACTTTTGTTGTACCTTTTCTTCCAGATTCCAAGACTTGGCCCTCGTTGCATGAAAATGCATCAAAATCCTCTACTGAATCATCTAAGCTTTAAGAGGAAATTTCTAACTTAAACAATCAAGTTTCTTCCTTATCCGCGAAGAAAAATAAGGCCATGATTGAATTAAAGCGATTAAGGGCTTCTCTCGCTCAATCAGAATCTATTATTTTAGAGGAGAGGAAAGCTTGTCAACTCCTCGCTGATGAAAATTTAGCATTGAAAATGACTTTGAAAGAGTCTGAGGAGGAAAAGACTCGAATGGTGGCCAAACAATCTTCCTTAAAAGAAAAGATGATGAAAAATAAAGATTCCTTAAAACTGGCTATCGAAACTATTTCTGATGCAAAGTGATAAGTGTCTCGGTTCCTTGATTTTCTCTTGAGGATATCATTATGAATTCTTTTGAAGATGCCATGATGCTCGCCTATGCTGACAATGTCGATAAATGCTATGAATTGAGCTTTCCTTCACTCAACCCTTCTCTCATCAATAGAGTCATCGACAAAATTAAAAAGATGGAGCAGGGGATTGAAGTCGCTGAAAGAGTGGAAATCGATGCCTCAAAAATTCTATCTTTTGAAGTCCCTTCCTTCGAAATAGAATCTGACTCTGAGCAGGAAGGTGACAAAGATGAAGTTACCGAGGAAGAGGTCAGCAAATATGATGATGATAATGAAGATGATGATGATGATGATGATAATAAGGACGATTATAATGTAGACGGAGGTCAAGGCAGCGACATGGGTGATCATACCGATGCTTCTAAAAAAGATGGTGACGACAACACAGGGACTTCTAAAAAGGTCAATCCTGATCCATCTTTTCATGAAGCAAGCCCATCCGATCCCCTGCGCCTTCTGGCCCTCAGGAGGAACCTACTCATATTAATGTGGAAGAACCAAAAAAGAAAACGCAGGTCTCTCAAGCGTCAATTCCCGTATCTCGGGTATGGGATTTTTTGTTTAAACGACTTTCGCTACCAAGATAGTAATAGTTTAAATCCTTTATTTTAGATAAGGAGGAAATCTGTTCACCTCTATTAAACCAAGCTTGAAAGAAAACAACCGGAAATAAATATTTTATATAGGGAGTTAGATAAACAACTGAAGGAGCGCAATATTCTTTCCGATAAATATCATAAACTTAACAGAAGTGCGGTAGTGTTAGCATCCTTCAAAAATCAAGAAGCTGCCCTACAACTGAGGAGGGCATGCCTTCGATATGATGCTCTTTTGAAAGAAAATCGGGAGTTGATTACGCTTTTTTGGATGTTGATTAAGGAGAGAAGAATTCTGGTAGATTTTCTATACAAAGCCTATTGTAGACACCGAACTATAGATTTCTCGTATTTAGGTGACTTTAGTGGGGGTCTACTTAGGCGTCTACATAAGAGATACTTGGATGAATTTGGATCTGACCCGCATCTTGGAGCATGTTGGAATTTGCCACAAGTCAGATTAATTCCCCAAGATTTTCCTTCAGATAAACTCAAATACTATAAGGACAAGTTTATTTCATAATTATTTACCAATTCGATTTTGTATGAACCAAATGAATAGTCATAATTATGTAATAATATTGATTTATGAATGTACGTTTTATTTTTCTTTCTATAATTAGATGTATTTTATTACGTAATCACAGAGTGAACGTCCCTCGGGCAACTTGTCTCCAGAGATTATCTAAGCCAGTATGTTAAACTAAGAAGAGATTATCTCGAAAAGGCATCAATTTTGAATCTTCAAAATTAGCCAGATATTGTTTTCTTAGAGATTTGTAAAAACTTTATATGGAACATCCTGGTCTTCGCTTCGATTTCCTCGGTGAAGAAAAAGAAAAGCTAATTGAAGAAATCCAGATATATCATACCAAATTAATATGTGGTCATGATAGTCCTCCCATTGGGAAATGGGACTATAACAAATATCCTTCAGTTATTACTCTGGAGGGATTTAATATTCCATTTGACTCAATAGTTATTCTCTCTGTCAATTCATTGAGTAAAGTTAGGAATGCAATTTCCCATCTTTAGATGTAAAACAAATGTCTAATTGTACTTCTTAGTTTCATTGTTACTTAAGTTGTAATCTTTTATTGCTGTAATAAGGAGATTGATTATTCTAGTCTTAATTTCATTCTTTTTCCTTTTCGTTTAAATATAAGTTACAATTATCCGAAATGTCTTTCTCGTTAGATTCAACATCATGCTTTGTCAATATTAAAGATAGGTTGTTAGCGGATCTTGAAAAGAGAAAGCTTCTTGACGATACTTTATCTACTCGTTCCCAAGGCAATACAGAAGCATTAAAATGGCATAAGAGATTTTTGCTTCATAAAACAATTATTAGGAATCTCAACAATCTGATCGCCAATTTAGATGTGGATGTTAAGAGCAAAAATGAAGCGATTTTCACGTTGAAGCGTCAAGTTAAATCAAATCCTTCGATTGATTTTGACCATAAAATGTCGAAACTTCTTCAACAAGTAAGTGATTTGTAAATTAAGTTGAAAGATAGTCAAGCTCAGTGTGAATCGCTCAAATTCATTATGGGAAGTAATATTTCAAACGTCGATTCACCAGCTCCTTCCATTGTTACCTCTGTTGCAAAATTAACAAGGTCTACTTCTCTTGCCATCCAAAAGTTTCCTACTATGACTAATCCTCATTTTGGTTTAAACGAAAATGTAGTAGGAGAATGGTGCAGGAAAGTCAAATTTGAAATGATGAAGTATTTTGATGAATAACAGAAGATGGGGTACTCGCAGTGCATAAATGAATATGCTGCTAAAATTCAAAAGCTTGAGCGTGTGAAATATCTTCTTCAGAAGCATATCGCTGATTTGGAAAGGGAAAATAAAACCCTTAAAGGCACAAACAAAGCTTTTAATCGCGCTTTAAGGACCAACATTGAGGCTATTGATGATGAAGACAAGATGAGGAAAAAAGAGAAGAAACTTAAAGAAGTTCTTCGTATCGCTATTCATCACATTGTGGAACCTTTAATTGCCGAGAACCTGAATAAGGCTGTTCAAAACTTATGAAAGATTTACATTAATGAAGTGCATATATTTGTTTTGTATACTTGTAAATTATGAAAATTTGGTAAATATCACCTGATTTGTAATCCCTTCTTGTAAAGTTGTTTTTGAATCATCTCTTTATAGCTTTTACCATGATTTCTATATTTGTTGGATCTCTCAACCCTTTTTACCGTTCTGCTTTCCCTAATAAGCATGAAGTAAACAATATTTCTTATCGTTAGCTTGTATCCATATCATTTTCGGAGATTAATAAATCATTATGTCAATTTATGATAATAAGTAAAAAGTAGTTGTGTTTGATTAAATGTCTAGAAACCCATCTTTGGTAATGATGATAAATAACCAAGAATTCGACTTTAAACATATTGTTGGAATACCGAAAGTCTGATGGTAGAAACCCATAGCCTCAACCGAGGACATAAATGTTTTAGAAGGTCATCCTTTGGAGATAGCTAAGAGAGAGTTAATAATGACCATGTAATAGAAGTCCAGAAATCATTATCTGAACACTTATGGTAGAAATCCAATGACCCAGATTCGGGCATCAATAAATGAAATTCAATAGTTAGGAAGTTTGGAACCTAGATTAGGGTATTAGCAAATAATAACTAGAAATCCATGATAATCTTCTTAACATAATCCTTAAGCCTAGATTCGGGCATTAATAAGTGAAGTTAAGTAATAGCCTCGAAACCCCGATTCAGGTGAAGTTAAGTAATAGTCTCAAAACCCAGATTCGTGTACTAATAGATGATGTCCAAAAATGAGAAACTCGAAACCCAGATTCAGGTAGTAATAAGAGGAGTTCTGTTCTACTCCTTAGATTCGGTCTTCTTCGATATGTGTAGACCCTTTGGGCCTTGTATGTAATTGCGGTTTGATTGGCTGCTTCTTGAGCTTGGACGTCTTAGTCCATCATTTGATATGCCGCTTCGTGGGCTCGGACGTCTTAGTCTGTTGTTTGATATGCCGCTTCTTGGGCTTGGACGTCTTAGTCCGTTTTTGATATGCCGCTTCTTGGGCTTGGACGTCTTAGTCCGATGTTCGATGTGCCGCTTCTTGGGCTTGGACGTCTTAGTCCGATGTTCGATGTGCCGCTTCTTGGGCTTGGACGTCTTAGTCCATCGTTGTCTGGTGCGCTTGGTTAGCTTATTCTCAATGTAACGACCCACCTTTTTAGACGGTTTAAATCGACAATAAACCACACATGTCTAATTCAAACCATTCAAAAGGGAGGACTATCAATGTGGTAAATAAGAAAATAAAAGAAAAGAAGGAAAAACAAAACACAGAATCTCACAGTGGAATAACCAAATATAATACTCAAATAAACAGTTCATGAAGCTGTTTTATAATATACATTTGATTACACATTTTTTACAACAATCAGAGTACAAACAATAACATATCAATAATGATGCGGCAGAAAATTACTAATAATATAATATACCAAACTCCGTCTTCATCCTCCAGAAATAGAGTCTTCAACACTGAAATGCTCAGGCGGACCCGAGTGTAATGAAAAGACAAAAACCTCGAGTCAGAACTAAAAGATCTTATGTAAGTTAAATCAATAACAAGTAAATATGACTGAAATGACTTCAGAGATGTTTACGGGATTTTACATCTCTTATCCAGTGTATAACGTGTGTGTAATAACTTAAGAGTTGTTTCGGGATTTCCATCTCCTAAGGATCCGTTAAACTATTTATATATAGTAATATACGCTATATATGTAATGTCTATCATTAAAGTAAAATATTAAAATAGTGTTAAGGCATTACCCATATCCCCAACACATTTTTAAAAATGCCATAGTCTATACAGTATTGTAAAATCCACCAAACCGGTGGGCTATTAGGGAGCACTCCATAGGTACGACGCAAACCAAAATCGTAGGGGGCTTGATAACGCATATGACAAGGCACACGAGGCAATGCCCAAGGTAGGATTCTACCGTTTTGCATGCCCGGATTGGTGGTAACGCATAACAGCTACTACCGCCCCCTCAAAACACACTCCCATAATCAAATCGAGGGTGGCCACCAATCAATCACAAAGTATCAGATATGGTATCGAAGAAGCGTGTCCGGTAGGAGGAGCGACCTCACTTGGCCCTGGATAGCTCCTGTTTTAGTCATATCAAGCTGACCCGAAGGTCAGGGCTGCGTTCTTACCTCATACAGTAGTGTTCGCCAAACCATCCTACTTCATTCTGGATTCTCCACCACGTGCACAATTGTTAAAGTGGTTTCGGAATTGGCAGAGAGTATGACAATATCCGACCCCGGTCCCATTAACAACCAAATGCTTATTTCACACCGTGATCATTTTATAAAACATTTCTAATAATAAATCCAGAAAACAGTTTATACCTTCATATCAAGATATCCATATACTTATTCCCAAAGCATAAATATATTAATAAATACTGAGGAAGATTTTCTTTTAATAAATTCCAAAATAATTTATAAATCTCTCTTAAACCATTTATAAACTATTTATATGATTTATAACCATTTAAAAAGCTATTTATAAATTCCAAAACAGTTTACAACTCTTCCCCTTTTCATAAACCTCTACGCAAATCCTTTAAAACGCTTCCAAATCCCTTTATACATGTTATTTTATAAAAATCCTTTATAAAATTCTTTAAAATCTTTATAACTCCTTTATAAAAAACCATTATAAATCCTTTATAAAAACCATTATATGCAACAAAGGAAACTATCAAACAATCCATAGCAACCAAACTCACGGTTTGTTCAGGTTCTGACACTTTTATCACACAAGGGTGATAAATAACTAACAAGTGTATTTTACGCTCAACAGCCTTAGATAATTACTTAATAGATTATTCAAACAACCTTAAACAATTTGAAGTATCATTTCCCAAACTTTCCACAAGCCAATAACATAGAATTTAAATATTATTTTAAATTTACACGATGTACATAAATCTTTTATACATAATATCAATTCTAATCGCTTACTTGAATACACACATTCCACTTTCGAACTAGTATTGTTAACCCGACCACTCTAGTGCAGAATCTGATCTGATTTCTTGATTCGAATTTTTTTCTCCTTGTATAGCCATAAACCATGATAGAAAACTTCAAATTCATATCAAAAATTCATATCAACCGTTTGTTGTCAAGAATCGAGCGAGAAATCCTAATTCGGACTGGTGTAAATTACTACAAATCTTGTATTCAAATTTGAATCAGAACTGTTATGCGAATAAAATGATTTACGCACTATTTACATATTTTATTCTATTGGTTTCTTTTTACATCATTATTTACTTTTCATTTGTTTTCATTCATTCATACAATGATTATATTTTATTAATTAACTTCATTACTTACACAATTTATTTCCCATTCAATATTTGAAATCCTCAATGATTCCATTATTAAAGTATTATGTACATTTCATTGCATTTTATTTCACATTTATTCTTTACTTATAACCTTGATAACCATTTTAAAATTAATATTCATCAACGAATCATTTCAGTCATTTTCTTGAGTTTATAATCATTTACTTAAATAGTATTCACTTTTTTTCTATTTCATTTAACTACTAGCATTTCAAAATATTAACTTATGTTTAAAATATTTCTTGTACATCATAATTCTTATTTGTAGACATAACTCCATTACTTAAGTTTTACTTGTATAAAATTCTATTACATATTCATATTAACATTTCAACTTTTAAACATTTCCGGTGAGTTTTATACATGTTTAGAATGTAATTGACTGTTATACAAATTTATCTTATTCATTTTAGTTAGCAAAATATTCAATAAATTACATCTTCTAAATTTCATTACCCTTTAATTTACAAGCGACAAATCTCTAATTTCTTTACAGTTCCATTAAACACATAGCTTCAATTTCTTATTTCTCATTTTAGAAGTTCCCAACTATTAAAATAGTCAAAATTTCATTTCATAACAATAATTGAAATCCCTAACTTATAGAAACTTAAGAACTAAATACCGGGATTCATTTCAAATCATCTTGAAATAAAATTTACTTATATTCTTTGTATATGAAATCAATCTTAGAAAATTTAGAATTAAGATTTGTTTATCAAATCAAATGTGTAGTAAAGCTACTATAGCGGTCTTCCCACTTTGAAACTCCTTTATAAAAATCCATTATTAATCCTTTATAGAAATCTTTTATAAAATATTTTTATAAAATCCATTATAAAATCTCTTACAAAACTTTTATAAATTCCTTACAAAACCTCTTACATTTTTATTTATTAAAGTTATTATAAAATCTATATTTATTATATTAAATTGAATTTAAATAAACCTCTTAAAACTATATTAAATATTTTATTAAATTAAATTTAAACCATTTAAAATATATTTTTAAAACTAAATAAAATTATAAGTAAAAATCTTAAATTTACTTTTCAAACCATGTATTAACTTATAATTTAAAACTTTAAAACATATAAAATAAATTATTTTCCAAATATAGATTTTTAAATAAAATCATTAAATTAAATTTAAAAATCAAACATACTTTACCATTTAGAAAATAATTCAAAACTGACCAACGGTGTCCGTATATAATTTTCTACCCTATGGTCAAGTGATTGGGTATGTATCATTTCAACCCAAAATATTTAATTTTTTTGGGTATTTATCATTTTAACCTGTATCCCGAATCAATAATTTCCAAATCGATAAAATTGCTTGGGTATGTATCATTTCAACCCATAACGATTTTTCCTAATCTATAAGATAAATCGGGTATGTATCATTTCAACCCTTGATAACAGGGATACAAACATCCAGTCATCCAAAAATGTCAACAAATAATCATCCATCACAATCAACATCCAAATCAGTCAATAAATCACAATAATTAACTGGTTATCAATATCAGGTATTTAACTATCAATTTAAATTCAATATTAATTTAAATGGCAATTTAATTCAAGATAAATTCAAATGACAATTTAAATTACCAAATAGCAATCAATAAAATTCTTATCAATTCATAAATTTAATTCAACTAATATAAGAAGGTTTAGTATTTGTGAGTGGGTTAAATCACTCACCTTTGATTTATCGCCGATTTAAAATCCAAAAGAGCGCCCAAATTCCAGCAGTCTCAGAATTCAACCAAATAAGTTCCATGTTTTTCGAAATTTTGGTACGATCCCAATGAAAGAAACCGCATCCAAATCTGAGTTCATACGAAAATTTTATGATAGTTAGAACGTTGAAAATTTAAATTAAAATTAAAATGAATCGAAGAGCAAATATGTACTTATCCTTGCCTCTTAAAACCCTAACGGAGCACAACATCGAACGATTCGAATCCATAGCCACCATCCTTCACCTTTTACTACACGCCCCTACGACCAACATCGCCTGGATCTGGGCCCACCACGAGACGCGCCTAGTCATGTCACAGCACCAGGCCAAGTGCGGCCTACTCCGGCGTCCCCAATCAACCTCCGCCGTCGCTGTCTATCTACGCCATTTCTGGCGAACTCAAGCCAATCCACGACAAACGAATACCACTGATCGCCTCTGCTCACCATCCTCTTCCAAACGGCACTCCTCGATCATCGAATGGTCGACAATCCACCATCGATCACGAAACCCTAATATGGACGGTCGAGAAAAAACTGCCGATTTCTAGCCAACCGTAATTCGATTGCAAAAATGAATTGCAGATATAGATTATGCTCGTCGAGAGCTTCGCAACGATATATTATTCGTTATGTTTTGGGGAGTCTGAATTTTCGCTTTGATTTGAAATTGGGGATTTAGGGTTTTGGAATTGTCTGACATTGAGAAGGAATGGATGAATGAAAAGATACATACATAAAAATGAAAATGAGAAACTGATAGGGTTAATAACAGCCTATATGTAACAACCCACTATTTTCAACATAGTAAATAATTCAAAAAAATGGATTGTAAATAAAATTTGGCAAAACTCAGCATATACAGTAAATAAAAAAATCACAGATCACAGACACAGAGTAATATAACAATAATGCAGCGGAAACAAAAGGATAGTAGTTCATGAAGCTACTATATATATAACAGAGTTAAACAGGATACAACAAAAATCTGGAATACATAGATGTCTCAATACAATAGTCAAATACAAGATCTGAATACATCACTGGAATCAACTGAATAACTGATAGCAGAATCGATAGATAGCTAGATTTCCATGCGAAGCTCCAACTCCAAAGGTGAGTCTCAAATGTTGTATCACTCAGTCTGACCCGAGCGTAAAGCAAAACACAAAACACTCGAGTCAGGATTAACATTCTTATATCAATAAATCTAACTCAAGTGAAATAACAACTGAAATACGAGTAACTCAAAGGATGTTTGGGATAACCATCCTCTAAGGATCTGTTAAACTATCTACTATGTAGTAATATTTCGCTATTATAATAATGTCTAATCATAAAATAAACATACTTTAAAATAGCATTAGGGCTTTACATTTAATCTGAACTCACCCTAACACGTAATAGTGCCAATAGTCTATACAATACCTGCATACCCCGAGAGGCTACGAGAAGATACTCCATAGGTACGACACAAATAGAAACTCGTAGTAAAGCTCGATATGGTAGGTGACACGACACACAAGGCAATGCCAGGGTAGATATACCAATTACGCACACAGACTGATGGAAACGCATAGCAGCCACTACCGCTCCACCTCGAACAACACTCCCAAATCAAGGGGTGCACCCAAACAATCACAAAGTAATAGAATGGTATCGAAGAAGTGTGTCCGATAAGAGGTGCTACCTCACTGGTCCAAGATCGCTCCTATTTTAGCCACCTTATGCCAACTCATGGGAGTTGGGTCCATGTATATACGTTAGGATCGTTGCCACCATTCTATTTCATTTTGGAACTCCACCACGTACACAGTTGTCAAAGTGGTTTTCGGTATCGACAGAGAGTATGTCCATATCCGATCCTGGTCTCTTTAACAACTAATCGTTATTATAACACTATGGTCATTTCAAAATAGTTTATACTTCAAAAACCGAAATATCATTTTCATTTCAAAAACCAAATCAATACGATATTAATTTCACTTCAAATATATCCATTTCCAAAAATCATATCAAAATCCAAAGTTATAACGCTTTCGAAATCATAGTCTTTTAAAAATCAAAACACTTTGGAAATCACAGCTTGAAATCATAATACTTTGAAATTTTAGCATTTTGGAAATCATATCACTTTCCTTTTTAAATAGTTTAGATATTAAAATTAGTATATATAATAAAATAGTTTATAAATAAAATAGTTTATAAATAAAATAGTTTATATAAATAGTTATAAGTTAAAATAATTTTAAATATAATTTAAAATTACTTTATAAAATAAAATAGTTTCCTCAAATTTCACAAATCGATTCAAATCAACTCGAATTCTAAAATTTTAATTTAATCAAATCTCAAATCATCAATTTCAACTCGATTCAGCTTCTCAATAAACCATTTCAAATTATCGATTTCAAATACATATCTAAACCATAAAATAAGCCATTTCAATTTCAATATATTTCAAAGCTGTAAATATTCAACATTTCAAAACTAAATTCGATAATTTCATATATATATATATCAAATTCATTTTCTATTATTTAGTTTTGAAACATTTACTTAATCATTTCAATAACATCTAAATACAACTTCAATTTACAAATTTAAATAAACAAAATATTCCATTTAAATATATATAAGTTTGAAATATCCATTTAAGTCACCTTTAATCAAATTTCAAGTTGTAAAACACTTCTTTAAATTTCAAATTCAATATATTTCAAATCAAACTTATTTAAGTATAATTTTTAAATAAATATAATTTCAAATCAATTTCAAATCATTATAAACTCTATATTTAAAATATAGATATCAAATAAATACTTAAACATATTATTTATCAACTTTATTAAATCAACTAATGAATCTTTAAAATCAATATTTATCAAAACCATATATTTCTTTTCAAACCCATCGAAATCATTTTCAAAATATTTATATATAGACCAACGGTGTCTGTATATAATTTTCTACCCTATGGTCAAGTGACACAGATATTTATCATTTCAATCTGCAATTTAAATATATATACGGGTATATATCATTTCAACCCGCAATCCCAAATTCAATTTAATGAAAATCGCTTGGGTCTATCATTTCAACCCATAATGATTTTCTCCTATCCTACAGATCGTTCGGGTATGTATCATTTCAACCCATAGTCAATTCTATACTAATAGGGAACTTGTAGAGTGATAACAGATATGATAAAAATATAACGATCAGTAACATGCATATATCATCAATGATAAATAACAGATAATGGTGTTAGATGTCATAGGTGAATAGATACAGGTAATGGCATATATATAGCAATGTAAATAACTAACATCAGCATATTTCAATTGTCATTTCAATTGAAATCAAATTTAATAAATATAAGAACGTTAATCGTGAGTGATTGCTCACCTTTCGTGGCTGGATAGATTTTTGACAAAGAAATGAGCTACGAATTTCAAGGCAACGCTAGATGGACATGATTCAATGAAGAAAACTAGCAGGACGGACAAAGCTGATAAATGGAAAATCGATGCAATGAATTAGAATCTAAATCAATGAAGAAAATTGGTATAAGCAAACTTGTATATAAACATATATAACCTGTACACTTTAGATAACTTTTATATATATCTGTAAATATAAATTGGAAAAAATAAGTTCACAAATACTTACCTATAAATTCATATGTATATATATAAGCATATATATATTATTTTTAAAATCAATGTTAAAATAAAATTTATACAAACTTTACACAATTATAAACCCAAAAGAGATCACTGTTTATAAACTAACTTATCTATTGTTGATAAAATATAAATATGTATATAAAGCTTACATATGTATAATACTTTGAAATCATCAATTTATATACTAATATATTACTGTACTCAGCAACAATTGTACAATATATCCTTTAAAACAAGTAGCTTAGTTTATCAACAACTTTTAAAAATGTAGTAGGTAATACTGTTTCCCTTTATAATATATAACATATATATTATACTTTAAACATATAGTAGTTAAAATCGACATACTATTTAAAAATCTAGAATACCGTACATATATATACATTATAAACAATATATAAACATCAATCGCTTTATACACAAACTATATAACAAATGTATTTATATACGAATCACTACAGAAAACAAAACAAACTATATATATATATACTAGAATCCAGATGAAAGCTATACAAATAGACAAGATACGTATACTTATATATAAAGATATATATATATATATATATATATTTCTAACCTAAAGTAAACAGTAACTATAACAACAACTTTGAAACTTTGAAGAAATAAAACTGTAATATAATGTATAACTATTGTACTGTATGCTTTACATAAACCTTTCATAAAAAAAACACGTACAAAATTTACGTTGTATATACATATAGGATAAAGACTTAGAATTTTAAAAATCTATATATGTAACGACCCGTAGCGTTGTTAAGTCGTTTCAGATTTTGGGTAGAATTTGGTTAAGTCTTAAGTCGTGACCGACTTAAGGGTTCTAGGTCGTAAGTTGTTATGTCGTGGTAGCTTAGGTCGTAGGGTGTGGGAGCGACTTAAGATAGTGGACGACCTAAGGGGTAGGTCGGCAACGACCTAAGGAAGCTGGGTTAGCAGTCGGGGACGACTTATAGGGGTTGGCGACCTAAGGAAGAGGGGTAGTGGTTTAGGTCGTTGGACAGTTTAGGACGACTTATAAGGCTTAGGTCGTAGAAGAGTTAAGGAAAAGTTGGTGGCCTAAGAGTTTTGGTGAGTTAAGTGTTAGGTCGGCTGGGCGAGTGTAATACCCCAAAATTTTGTGAAAAATCATTTTTGAAAAAAATGATTTAATTTTGAAATATTTAGATTTAAATATGGTGAAGTCTCTGGAATAAATAGTGTGCAGGTATATGTGTGCACGTGCACACTGAAATGGCACAAGGAAGAACTCCAGATTTCTTGGATTTAAAACAAGAATTAAAGGGCAATACAAACATGATTTGGCAACATGGTTGTTTGATTTCTGAAATTATATGGATCATCTTAGAAAATAAGAAAAGTAGGTTTTACTTTAAATCAGTAAACAAAATTTTATTTAAAACCCAGAAGAGAAAATTATGTATATTAGTAAACCTGTATACATATAGGTACATATGCTTCTGAAATTAAAGAGAAATTAAAATAAGCTTAGATAAAATATGTGTACAAATATATATATATTTTTAAGCACTGAAAAGTATATATATATATGTAAGCAAGTAAAAAAAAAACTATGACATTAAAATGACATGAAATGTGATACAAGTTAATGAGCTTGTATAGGCAAAAATAGCAAAGGGGATTTTCAGAAATAATTAAAATAAAAATAGGATAGTCACACTTTTAACATGACTAGGAGAGTGACCATTTTCTGAAAAGTAAAAGAAAGAAAATGCAGCCTTTAAATTGGTTAATATGGCCGGGTATTATGAATGAAAAATGCATGATGCTAGCCAGGACAGAAATGGAATTCTGTTTCAACAAAACCCTAGAGGAAAAAATGCTTATAAATAGGCAGTTTAGCCAGTAGAATCATTTTTACCCCGAGCTGCACAAAAATAAGAGAAAAAAAAAGAAAATATTGGAAGGAAGGAGAAAAACACTCAAACAAGAATTTTCTGGATTAAACATTTAGGTGAGTAATCTCACTAAGTTCATGGCATTAAGACCTGAGATGAGGCAGCCACTTTTTATTTCCATTTATATATATTTCTGGTTTTGATGTACATGATTTCATCAATGCTTTTTTGGATGTTTTATTTTAAATCTGATATGATTTAATATGGATGGTTTTGGATGATCTTTGATTGGTTGAGACATTTGTCTTTGGATGAGTATCATACTGATTTATTTATACTCACAAATGTTAAAGTTTAGGATCTTAAAAATTATATAGAGAATACTCTCAGCTGTTATAGATCTATGGCATGGAAACTTTATAAAAATGATTAGAGCTGCATTATACTTGGTATAAGTGCTGAGGCTTGAAAAGAAAAATGTTAAGGGTGCAATAGAAATTTTCTAAGTGCTGAGCCCTTAATCAAAAAAAAAGAAACCCACAAGCAAAAATTATGATTGAACCAGATCTTGAATCTGAATCAATCATAAAGGCTTGCAGATCAATATAACATGCCATGCCTCTTTTACAGTTGAAAATATTCTCATATTTTACTAAGATCAGGACATATTGACCCCATTTAGGAAATAACTGTCTGATTATTTCTGAGGAGAATTATGCTAGAAGAAATTATGGATGTTTCCATGTTTGCAGTGATTTGTTCACTTAGCATATTTGATGATAGGATTTAAGACTATACACTAGTAAATAAACTAGGGAAGGGTAGGCCAAGAAAGCTGCTGGAATGCTTGTCATATTTGAAGTATGCAAGTTGGCACATGGTTTGTTTAAGCCCTGAGATCTTTGTGCAATGATGTGAATTAGTTCATTGCAATGTGTCCCAGTGATTCCTTAATAGCAGATGAGGCAGGGATTTAAATTGAGTATTACAACCTGTATATGAAGAAATAGGAATATGGATATTTCTTAGGTTGAATGGTATGGAACCAAGTTGATTCCAGTAAGTGAAATTGTTGTAAATAGATAATTATGTTTGCATGATTATGTATGCAAGTGAAAGAATGATAAATGAATATATCATACCTGAATCAACATAATTATACTATGTTAAAATAATTGATTGCAGAAATTTGCTTAAATAACAAGTTAGCACCCTTATATTCTCTATTGCTTAATATCATGAATAAATTGATGTTACTCATACCAGATCATAGATCTGACCCTTGTTTGCTCATGGCATATGGGGTGTCTCATTTTAAAATGAGGCAGCCACTTATGTTCTTTCAGGTAACCCAGGAACTAAGTAAAAATGAAGTAATGGCTGTTATGGAGGAGTGAATGAACATGCTAGCTAGTTTCAATAAGAGTTTAAATTGATTATATCTACATGTATTCAGGAAAAATTTTATGTTTCTAAGATTTCCAGTTATGTAATGAATTCTATTATGGTTAGATGAACTAGTTGTATCATGTTAAATATATTGTTATGCATTAAGGTTTAAAATCTCAAGGGAAAAACCTGAGTGGTAAACAATGAAATGATTTTAATTATTGATATGGATGTTTGGAGGAGAAATATGCATATGTAGTTAAGCTACTGTTTTGTAAAATTTATATTATGTACTAGTTAATCTTGAGATATAACAGAGCACTGAGTTTTAGAACAAAATCTGGATTTAGCAAGAAGTAAACTTAAAAGGATTATATTTTCTTTTTTACTGTAATGCTTTGTAAATAAATCTGAATTCATTTCTGAATTGAATTAGGAAAAGTAAAATGTTTTTTCTAAAAGCTTCAGATAGAATGAAATGAAATGTATCTCCATCATTTTGAACTAGTGAGTAGCATATACAGGACTCATGGGTTAACCAGCCTCAACTAAATGAAGTATTGGTTGATCATGATAGGCTGTATCTTGAAAATACAGATGCATTTCAAAGCATAGTACATTTAGCAATTGTTTCACTTAGTTTTCTGGAAAATGAGCAGAGATATTGACATGTACATGTATATCTGTGTACATGTTGATATTTGAGCAAAAATATGATCATAAATTCTTAGATCAGTTGTAGGAGTGGGATACAAAAATAGTAAAGTAAGAAGGATTGTTTTGTATGTTGGGTTATAGGCAAAAATTAAACATATATGTACAATTATAGGTAGGTATCAGATTTCTAACCTTTCAGAAGTAAAAAAAAAAAAAGAAAGAAAACCAAAAATTGTGTTTGAACCGACCTGCATGGTACTCGAACTCGTGACCTCTTGTGTATAAGTTAGGCGCGTTTCCATTACGCCTAGATGTTGCTTGTGTTCACTTAGGATCCACTTTCTTTTATACTGAATCTAATATTATCCAGACTTTAAACACAATCATCTACATTAAAAGCTTGTTTACTACTGAATATTACTTGATCATTTCTTGATCCTAATGACAGACTAAAGTACATGTTTCTAGTGGATTTTATGGCCAAAAATCTGAATACAATAATGTATCTGAATTACTAAATCTCTAAATCAAACAGGATGTTATTGAACAAAAAAATAATAATAATAAAGTATATACTCTGAATTTAAACAAGAAGAACACATACATCTTCATATGTATGTGTATATTATTAGATATGCACTGATATATTTATATTGGTAAGTTATTTTGATCCTGGATATATTTTGGTTATTGAAAAAAAGAAAATGACCTTGGAAAATATGTTTGTAATGAATGATATATCAATATATCATCTCATAGCAAAAAAAAAAAAATCCTTATGAAATTAGGGTGGAAATAGGAGGGTCATTTCAGTTGGTATCAGAGCTATGTTAATCAACATAGTAGAAGTAAGGATCAAGTTCTTAGATAGAAATAAAATTAAAAGGAACTAAATATCAAACTAACCAGCTATGTAAATTATTATTAGCAAACTATGGTAGGGAGACCACCAAATCAGGGAGCAGGATCTTCCCATGCACCACCAATGGTCAATCTGCAAGACTTGGTGAGAGCATTTAGGGATGGGGCAGGACAAAGGCAAGAAAATCCCTATGAAGAACTCTCAAAACTGCTTAAGACATATACTCATTTAGGAGGCAAAAGCTTTGAAGGGACAGAGAGTATCATGGAAATTCAAACATGGTTGAGAACATTGGAAAGAATTTTCAATGACATGCAACTTGATGATCAAAGAAAGAGGCAAGTGGCTTCAAGACAGCTGAAAGGAGTAGCTTTAGGCTGGTGGGAAGTAATCATTGCAGGAAGGAATGAGAATGAAATCACTTGGAATCAATTCAAAGAGATGTTGGAGGCAAGGTTTGTACCAGCATCAGCAAAGACTACCTTGCTAGAAGAATTCATTAGGCTTAGACAAGGAACCATGACTGTCACAGAATACACTCAAAAGTTTGAGGGACTTTCCACATATGGAGCAATGCTTGTGGCAGATGAAGCATCTAAAAATGATAGGTACATAAAAGGTCTAAACCCAGGACTTAGCAGAGCTATGTTACCTTATGCAGACAAGACTTTTGATCATGTGATAGACTTAGCTTTGAGGTTGGAGCAGCATGACAAGGAAAGGGAGAAGTTCAGAAATTTTAAGAGCAATAATAACAAGAAAGGTAAGGGGAGGTATCACCCTTATGATAAGAAGAAAGAAGAGGCTAGTAACAAAAGCACTGGAGATGTCAAAGCTAAGGAAGACAAGAAGAAAATTGTGTGCCATCAGTGTGGAAAGGAAGGGCATATCAAACCAAAATGTCCAGAGTTGAAAGGAGGAGCTTTCAAATGCTATCTATGTGGGAAAGAGGGGCATATGAAGAGGAATTGTCCTGAGTATAAACAGCAAGGCAAATTGGCAAATTTGGAAGGAAAAGGCAAAGCCACAGTGGAAAGTAACACTGTAAACCATAGCCAAGTGGAAGGTACATTACTTATTTGTACCATACCCATAACAGTAGTGTATGATACTGGGGCAACTCACTCCTTAATTTCTTATGAATTGGTTAAAGTGCTAAAACTGAATTGCATATTAGTTGAAACCCCATTGCATATACACAGTCCATTGGGGAGTTCTAGTGTCTTAAATATGATTTGTGTGGATGTGGAGTTAAACATAGGAGGAAATATTTTTATTTCCAATTTATATGTTTTGAATTACCCAAATATAGGTGTTATATTGGGGGTAGACTGGTTAAGGCAATTTAAAGCCATAATTAATTTAGACTCATCCACCATATCATTGCAAAATTCTAGAGGACAGAGAATCACAGTTTTATGTGAGGTAGCTAAGGAAGGAAAACTATATCATTTAGTTGACTTAGAAAAAGATCTGAGTGAACTAACCATTGAAGAAATTCCCATAGTTAATGAATACTTGGATGTGTTTGGGGAAGTTAAGGGTGTTCCACACCACAGACCAGTTGAGTTCCAAATTAATCTCATTCCAGGAGCAAGTCCAATAATTAAGAAACCTTATAGAATGGGGCCAAGTGAACTGAAAGAATTGAAAAATCAGTTGGAAGAATTAGAAGGCAAGGGATTTATAAGGCCAAGCAATTCCTGCTGGGGTTCTCCAGTAGTGTTTGTAAGAAAACATGATGGTACCTTGAGAATGTGCATAGATTACAGGGAGCTAAATAAAGTAACCATCAAGAATAAATACCCATTGCCTAGAATAGATGATCTCTTTGACCAACTCAGTGAAGCTAAAATATTTTCTAGGCTAGACTTAGCATCAGGATTCCATCAAATGAAGGTTGAAGACTCAAGTGTTAAGTACACTGCATTTAACACAAGATATGGCTTATATGAATTTTTGGTTATGCCATTTGGTTTGACAAATGCTCCTTCATATTTTGTTGATTTGATGAATAGAATATTTAGAGATTATCTAGACAAATTTGTACTGATTTTTATTGATGACATTTTGATTTATTCCAAGACAGTGGAAGAGCATAAAAATCATTTGCATTTAGTTTTGTCAAGACTAAGGGAAAATGATTTAAAGGCAAAATTTTCAAAATGTGCATTTTGGAAAGAAGAAGTGCATTTCCTTGGGCATGTCATCTCTGCCAAAGGAATATCAGTAAACCCTAACAAGGTAGTGGCAATCCAAGCATGGAAAAGGCCTAGCACCATCAGTGAGATTAGATCATTTATGGGGATGGCAGGATATTATAGGAGATTCATAAAAGATTTCTCAAAAATATCATCACCACTTACCAATTTAACTAGAAAGAACCAAGCCTTTGTATGGACAGAAAAATGTGAGCAAGCTTTTATCAAAATAAAGGAAGCTCTGATTAATGCACCAGTGTTGAGAGTGCCAGAAGGAAATGAAAATTTGGTTGTGTACACTGATGCAAGTGGCTCTGGGTTAGGGGCTGTGTTGATGCAGCAAGACCAGGTGGTAGCCTATGCATCTAGGCAATTAAAGCCACATGAAACCAGGTATGCAACCCATGATCTTGAACTAGCAGCAGTTGTGTATGCTTTGAAACTTTGGAGACATTATTTGTTAGGTGCTAAATTCATTTTGTACACTGATCATAAGGCACTGAAATATTTATTCTCACAAAAAGATTTGAACATGAGGCAACATAGATGGGTAGAATTCCTAGCTGCCTATGATCTAGACATACTGTATACACCAGGCAAGGCAAATAAAGTTGCAGATGCCTTGAGTAGACAACATGCCAAAGTAGCCATGTTGATGATGGAAGAGTTTAGGGATTTGTCTATACTTACTGATTTGGAAATTGAGGAAAGTAGTGAGGAACAAATGATGCCCATTGAAGAAGGTGAAGGTAAAGGGAAATTAAGTATGATATCTCTGCAATCAGATTTACTTCTTAAGATTGGGCAAATGCAGGATCAAGACCTAAACATGGTGGAAAAGAAAATGCTCATATCAAAAGGGGAGGCAGTAATAAATTATCAAATTGATAAAAATGGGTATTTGAGGAATAAAAACAGGATATGTGTTCCAGAAAATATAGAATTGAAAGAGGAAATATTAAATGAGTACCATAGGAGTAAGTACTCCATACACCCAGGTAGCACCAAGATGTATCAAAATTTGAAAAGAAATCTTTGGTGGAAGGGGATGAAGTCAGATGTGGCCAGATATGTTGCAAGGTGCATGACTTGCCAACAAGTCAAGGCAGAGACACAAAGGCCATCAGGACTATTGCAACCCCTTAGCATACCACAGTGGAAGTGGGAGGATATATCTATGGATTTCATAGATGGTCTGCCTAGATCTAAGAAGGGAAACACAAGTATATGGGTAATTGTGGATAGGCTAACTAAGGTAGCACATTTTATCCCAGTTAAATCAGAAAGAAATGCTCCAAAATTGGCTCAAATATTCATGAAAGAGGTAGTAAGGTTGCATGGCATACCTAAAACCATTGTGAGTGATAGGGATACCATCTTCACCTCAAGGTTTTGGAAAAGTTTTCAAGAGGCTATGGGGAGTGAATTGTGCTTAAGCACTGCCTACCATCCACAATCAGATGGTCAAACTGAGGTGGTGAACAAAGTCTTAGAGGATTTGTTGAGAGCATGTACACTGGACTTTGGAGGCAACTGGGAAGACCACCTCCATCTAGCTGAATTCACATACAATAACAGTTACCAAAGCACCATAGGGATGGCACCATTTGAAGCCTTATATGGCAAGCCATGTTTATCACCTATATGCTGGGTAGAGGCTGGAGAAAGGGCTGTTCTTGGACCTGAATATGTTAAAGAAACTACAGAGAGAATTGGGTTAATAAGAAAAAGAATAGCAGCAGCTCAAGATAGGCAAAAGAAATTTGCAGATAGGAAGAGAAAGCAAGTGGAATATGAAGTGGGAGACTTTGTTTTCATCAAGATTTCACCTATGAAGAAAGTCATGAGATTTGGCAAGCAAGGTAAGCTTACACCAAGGTATGTTGGACCCTATAAAATTCTGGAAAGAATTGGTTCATTGGCTTACAAATTAGAACTACCAGAGGAGATGAAAGCAATGCATAATGTTTTTCATGTGTCCCAACTTAGAAAATGGGTACATGATAAGGAAGACATTTTGGAAGAGCCTACCAAAATTCAAATAAATCCTAACTTGGTTTATGAAAAAGAACCAGTGGGGATTATAGCCAAGGAAGAAAAGAAATTAAGGAGCAAAACCTTGAAACTAGTTAAGATCCAGTGGAGTAGTGATCCTAATGACTGCACATGGGAGTTAGAGGATAAGATTAGAATGGATTATCCTAAGCTTTTTACAAATTAAAAGGTAATTTTTTTTTTCTTCTGGAAAAATTTATTTGTTATGCATGGTTGATATGGTTGAATTTATTTGCTTATGCATATGTTTGATAAGTTTTCAGAAAAGAAAAAGATGCTCACTATAAATATTAGAAAAATTGTGAGGACACAATTCCTAAAAGGAGGGGTGAATGTAATACCCCAAAATTTTGTGAAAAATCATTTTTGAAAAAAATGATTTAATTTTGAAATATTTAGATTTAAATATGGTGAAGTCTCTGGAATAAATAGTGTGCAGGTATATGTGTGCACGTGCACACTGAAATGGCACAAGGAAGAACTCCAGATTTCTTGGATTTAAAACAAGAATTAAAGGGCAATACAAACATGATTTGGCAACATGGTTGTTTGATTTCTGAAATTATATGGATCATCTTAGAAAATAAGAAAAGTAGGTTTTACTTTAAATCAGTAAACAAAATTTTATTTAAAACCCAGAAGAGAAAATTATGTATATTAGTAAACCTGTATACATATAGGTACATATGCTTCTGAAATTAAAGAGAAATTAAAATAAGCTTAGATAAAATATGTGTACAAATATATATATATTTTTAAGCACTGAAAAGTATATATATATATATGTAAGCAAGTAAAAAAAAAAAACTATGACATTAAAATGACATGAAATGTGATACAAGTTAATGAGCTTGTATAGGCAAAAATAGCAAAGGGGATTTTCAGAAATAATTAAAATAAAAATAGGATAGTCACACTTTTAACATGACTAGGAGAGTGACCATTTTCTGAAAAGTAAAAGAAAGAAAATGCAGCCTTTAAATTGGTTAATATGGCCGGGTATTATGAATGAAAAATGCATGATGCTAGCCAGGACAGAAATGGAATTCTGTTTCAACAAAACCCTAGAGGAAAAAATGCTTATAAATAGGCAGTTTAGCCAGTAGAATCATTTTTACCCCGAGCTGCACAAAAATAAGAGAAAAAAAAAAGAAAATATTGGAAGGAAGGAGAAAAACACTCAAACAAGAATTTTCTGGATTAAACATTTAGGTGAGTAATCTCACTAAGTTCATGGCATTAAGACCTGAGATGAGGCAGCCACTTTTTATTTCCATTTATATATATTTCTGGTTTTGATGTACATGATTTCATCAATGCTTTTTTGGATGTTTTATTTTAAATCTGATATGATTTAATATGGATGGTTTTGGATGATCTTTGATTGGTTGAGACATTTGTCTTTGGATGAGTATCATACTGATTTATTTATACTCACAAATGTTAAAGTTTAGGATCTTAAAAATTATATAGAGAATACTCTCAGCTGTTATAGATCTATGGCATGGAAACTTTATAAAAATGATTAGAGCTGCATTATACTTGGTATAAGTGCTGAGGCTTGAAAAGAAAAATGTTAAGGGTGCAATAGAAATTTTCTAAGTGCTGAGCCCTTAATCAAAAAAAAAAAGAAACCCACAAGCAAAAATTATGATTGAACCAGATCTTGAATCTGAATCAATCATAAAGGCTTGCAGATCAATATAACATGCCATGCCTCTTTTACAGTTGAAAATATTCTCATATTTTACTAAGATCAGGACATATTGACCCCATTTAGGAAATAACTGTCTGATTATTTCTGAGGAGAATTATGCTAGAAGAAATTATGGATGTTTCCATGTTTGCAGTGATTTGTTCACTTAGCATATTTGATGATAGGATTTAAGACTATACACTAGTAAATAAACTAGGGAAGGGTAGGCCAAGAAAGCTGCTGGAATGCTTGTCATATTTGAAGTATGCAAGTTGGCACATGGTTTGTTTAAGCCCTGAGATCTTTGTGCAATGATGTGAATTAGTTCATTGCAATGTGTCCCAGTGATTCCTTAATAGCAGATGAGGCAGGGATTTAAATTGAGTATTACAACCTGTATATGAAGAAATAGGAATATGGATATTTCTTAGGTTGAATGGTATGGAACCAAGTTGATTCCAGTAAGTGAAATTGTTGTAAATAGATAATTATGTTTGCATGATTATGTATGCAAGTGAAAGAATGATAAATGAATATATCATACCTGAATCAACATAATTATACTATGTTAAAATAATTGATTGCAGAAATTTGCTTAAATAACAAGTTAGCACCCTTATATTCTCTATTGCTTAATATCATGAATAAATTGATGTTACTCATACCAGATCATAGATCTGACCCTTGTTTGCTCATGGCATATGGGGTGTCTCATTTTAAAATGAGGCAGCCACTTATGTTCTTTCAGGTAACCCAGGCACTAAGTAAAAATGAAGTAATGGCTGTTATGGAGGAGTGAATGAACATGCTAGCTAGTTTCAATAAGAGTTTAAATTGATTATATCTGCATGTATTCAGGAAAAATTTTATGTTTCTAAGATTTCCAGTTATGTAATGAATTCTATTATGGTTAGATGAACTAGTTGTATCATGTTAAATATATTGTTATGCATTAAGGTTTAAAATCTCAAGGGAAAAACCTGAGTGGTAAACAATGAAATGATTTTAATTATTGATATGGATGTTTGGAGGAGAAATATGCATATGTAGTTAAGCTACTGTTTTGTAAAATTTATATTATGTACTAGTTAATCTTGAGATATAACAGAGCACTGAGTTTTAGAACAAAATCTGGATTTAGCAAGAAGTAAACTTAAAAGGATTATATTTTCTTTTTTACTGTAATGCTTTGTAAATAAATCTGAATTCATTTCTGAATTGAATTAGGAAAAGTAAAATGTTTTTTCTAAAAGCTTCAGATAGAATGAAATGAAATGTATCTCCATCATTTTGAACTAGTGAGTAGCATATACAGGACTCATGGGTTAACCAGCCTCAACTAAATGAAGTATTGGTTGATCATGATAGGCTGTATCTTGAAAATACAGATGCATTTCAAAGCATAGTACATTTAGCAATTGTTTCACTTAGTTTTCTGGAAAATGAGCAGAGATATTGACATGTACATGTATATCTGTGTACATGTTGATATTTGAGCAAAAATATGATCATAAATTCTTAGATCAGTTGTAGGAGTGGGATACAAAAATAGTAAAGTAAGAAGGATTGTTTTGTATGTTGGGTTATAGGCAAAAATTAAACATATATGTACAATTATAGGTAGGTATCAGATTTCTAACCTTTCAGAAGTAAAAAAAAAAAAAAAAGAAAACCAAAAATTGTGTTTGAACCGACCTGCATGGTACTCGAACTCGTGACCTCTTGTGTATAAGTTAGGCGCGTTTCCATTACGCCTAGATGTTGCTTGTGTTCACTTAGGATCCACTTTCTTTTATACTGAATCTAATATTATCCAGACTTTAAACACAATCATCTACATTAAAAGCTTGTTTACTACTGAATATTACTTGATCATTTCTTGATCCTAATGACAGACTAAAGTACATGTTTCTAGTGGATTTTATGGCCAAAAATCTGAATACAATAATGTATCTGAATTACTAAATCTCTAAATCAAACAGGATGTTATTGAACAAAAAAATAATAATAATAAAGTATATACTCTGAATTTAAACAAGAAGAACACATACATCTTCATATGTATGTGTATATTATTAGATATGCACTGATATATTTATATTGGTAAGTTATTTTGATCCTGGATATATTTTGGTTATTGAAAAAAAGAAAATGACCTTGGAAAATATGTTTGTAATGAATGATATATCAATATATCATCTCATAGCAAAAAAAAAAATCCTTATGAAATTAGGGTGGAAATAGGAGGGTCATTTCAGTGAGTTAACGACCTAGTGGAGTGGACCGACTTAAGGATTTAGACCGACCTAAGTAAGTGACCGACTTAGTAGTTAGCGACCTAGTGGTTAGCGTAGTTAGGTCGTAGACGACCTAAGAGTTTGGTCGTAAGTCGTATACCCAGTTAAGTCGTGGGTTGAAGTTAACTCGGCAAGTGTTAAGTCGTAGAAGGTGGTTTAGTTGCTAAGTCGTAGGTCGGCATGCTAAGCAGTTAGGTCGTGGCATTGTTAGGTCGGAGACCTTGGTAGGTCGCAAGGCAGTGCATAGGTCGTAGGTCGTATGGATGCGGTTATCTGCTAAGTCGTAAGTCGTATGCCCTGTTAGATCGGAGACTCTGTTATGTCACGCAGAGTGTTAGGTTGTGTGTTCTGGTAGGTCGTGAGTGCTAAGTCGTAGGTCGGCATAGTGTTAAGTCGGAGACGACTTATGGAGGCGGACGACTTAAGGGTTTTCTGCCTATAAATACTCGTTTCTTTTCTCACTTTTTGGGATCCGGATTTCGAAGCGACGAAGTGCTGCCATTTTGAGAGCTCGACTTCTACACTTCTTCACTTCTTTTCTCCACTCTAATCTAGTGATTCCTTCCATCCATATTGAAGATCAAATTGAAGATCGAAGAGCTTAGATTAAAGATCTACATTCTTTGAAGAGAGATTTCATCGTTTGAAGCGGATTTGTGATAGATCAAGTTAGATCCTTCGCTGTCCAGATCTGAAGTGGGTTTCTTTTGAGTTGTTTTGGTGATTTTGTGAGTGGTGATTATCTTTCACACGGATCCAAAGGAGTATATCAGATAGTTGGCTTGATTTGGTGTTAAAATAGTGATTTCCATGCATTTTTGTAAACCTAAGTGTAGATCCATATAGATCCATTGTTCATGATGATTTGATAACCATTTTTATACATGTTAACCTATGCAAGATCATTCATCAAGATTGTAGAGATATTTCTCATGTTTTCATGCTTGTTAGACTTTCAACTCTTTAATTACGAAATTGCCATTATTGTTATAATTGTCCATTTAGATCATATTTGAATGCTTGTTTACTTGGATTGATGTTTGACTTGATTGATTGCCGTGAATTAGATGATTGATGATTTGATTTAGACGAGATGGTCGAAGGTGATTCAAAAGCTAAGGGAAAGGCTCTTGAATTGGAAAAGCTGCACGTGGCATATGTGGCGGATGATGAAGCTCATATGGATAGATTCGATGATGATGTTGAGATGAGACTTTGCTATGATGATGATGAGGCGAAGTATGATATGAGATAGCCTTGGTCTAATCCAGACGGGATCATTCCAAGCATGTTGATAACTCGGTGAAATGGTTCGAGTTGAGGATAATGGTTTGCTCGAGAGGCGCTTGAGCTAGTATGGAAATAATCGTCGAGGAGGATGACTAGGAGGCTGAGATCTCATCGTTGTTGAAGGTTCTAGCATGCTCAAAGCAAGAGTACGTTGAGAAGATTCGATAGTCCCTGAAGGCTAATGTTTGATAGTCAAGTACTCTGGGCAGATTCGATAGTCCTAGGCACGGGTCACGATGACGTGCAAAGTTATGTCTAGAACCGGGGTTTTCCATTAGCCCTTGACGGACGGCTGAAAGAATGTGCCGGTCATTCAATTAACGATGATATTGAGGCAACAATAACAGTGATAACCAGAGTCATGGATGTCTGGTTGTATCGTCATTCGGACTCGAGAGCGGTATTTTCTGGGTGCTTATCTGATCTAGGCCTTGGTACTTGGAAAACATCGCCCTTGACTCGAGTGATTATTGCTTTACTTTCAATTGTATGTTCTGCTATGTTTGCTTCTGCTTAGTGTGTGTCTGGGGTCTATCACTGTAGAAAGAGGTGGAGTGGGAGGGTTGTATTCCTATTCCTTTTTCCTTTATGCTCTTTTGGTATGTTGTTAGGTAATTTACTGCTCACTAAGACTGTTGTCTGACTCAAGGCTTTATGTTTTAACTCTTATTGCCTTGGGCTGTTCGTCCATTTTGGGACGGGCAGACTAGGTAGCAGGTGACAGGTGCTGTTCTTGTTTTCCACGACGCTGATATCGAAGACGAGCTGGAGGGTTGCATATTATCTTCTTACTATATGTACTAGATGTTCCGCTGCTTTGTATATTCTCTGAGTGTTATGTAGTGAGGCTTGTTGTATTGATTATTCAGATGCTTGTATCCAACTATTATGAAGTTTTATAGAGATTCTGTTTTGTACAGCTTCACTATGTATATTTTCTATTATATTTTGTCCATGCGCTGTGAGTAATACGATAGATACTGTTGTTTTAATTTTACCCTGGCGATCGTCCATGGTCGCCTGGCACCTTTTACAGCGCACTATCTCTAGATTCGGTGCAGGGGTCATGGGCGGTCGTCACATTTGGTATCAGAGCTTTGGTTAATCGATTTTACCCAACGCTCGCTGACGTAACTACGTATGAGAGACATAATTGTATTTTGATGGATGATTACTATATATAATATAGTAGCTTAGAAGAGTTTAAGTCCTTTATGCAGTTGTTTCTCTAGATGTGCTAATCATTCCTTTTTATAGATATTGAGAATGAGTCGAAGAGGGAGACCAACTGCTAGGGAAGGCCGTGCTACTGAAGGGGCTGCTGATTATGCTGCTATGTTTGAAGCTATGATGACTTCGATCATGAAGAGGATGCCAGCTCCGGGGCCATCGGTGGATGTTGGAGTTCAAGTTCAAACTCCAAAACCGGTGGATTTTGCTAAGCTGTGTAAGGACTACACTGCTCTTGGAGGAAAGGTTTTCTTTGGAACAGAATCAACCATTGAAGTCCAGAGGTGGATAAATGCTTGTAGAAGGATCTTTGGTGACTTGGGAATTGAGGATGCAACTAAGAGGAAGTTAGCATCAAGGCAGCTTCAAGGAAGAGCTTCTGATTGGTGGAACTCTATCACTATTGATACTCCGGAGGAAGAGATCACTTGGGAGCAATTCCAAGTCAGATTTGAAGCTAAGTTCATTTCTACAGCTCAGAAGTCTGTTCTGTTCAAGAAGTTTGTGGAGCTCAAGCAAGGTAGAAGACCAGTTCTTGAGTATGTTTCTGAGTTTGAAGCTTTGTCCAAGTATGCCCGATCGTATATTGAATCTGCATATCAGAAGAATGAGAAGTTTGTGACAGGCTTGGACAATTATCTTGGGAGACAGTTGGTGGATCATTTGGACGATTCATTTGAGAAGCTTGTGGAGAAAGCTCTCAGGCATGAGAGTCTATTTCCTAAGGAAGGATCTGTTGTTGCTGTGACCAGGGGAGAGTCTAAACCACAGCAGGATGAAAATAACAAGAGGAAGCAGCAGCAGCAGAAGGGTAAGGATGGCCAGAAGAAGCCGAAGGGCGAAGTGACTTGCTATAATTATCAGCAGAAAGGCCATTTCTCTAAGGATTGTAAGAATCCGAAGGTACCAATGAAGTGTCACAACTGTGACAAGCCGGGGCATTTCAGGAGGAATTGTCCAGAACCGAGGTAGGACAAGCAGATTGTGCAAGCTTATGCTTTGGGAGCTGTTCCATCATCTTCGAAAGCTCCTACCGCTGAAGAAAAAGGAAAGAGTGTGGTGGTTCAAGGTACTCTTTTCCTATGTGGTGTTCCAGTTAGAGTTCTGTTTGATACTGGGGCGTCGCATTCGTTTGTTTGTAGTGAACTTGTAGGCCGGTTGGGTTTGGAACCGGATATTGTTGATAGGCCATTGGTTGTGACTAATCCAGTTGGGGGCTCGTCTTGTTTGTGTATGTTATGCCATGGTCTGATTGTATCGAGTCATGATTGTTCTTTTGTTTGTGATTGCTTTGTTCTGAACTTTGTGGGGTTCGGAATCATTTTGGGTATGGACTGGCTTAGGAAGTATGCGACAAAGGTTGATTGTGAGAGGTTGGAGGTGACAGTCGAGAATGTGGAGGGGCGAAAGATTGTGATACGATGTAAGCATGAAGAAGGCGTCTTCATGAGCTTCATGTATTCGCTGGTTGTTCCACGGGATGGACTGTCTTCGTTGCCAATCGTTAATGGATTCGAGGATGTCTTTGACGAGGTCAAAGGGTTACCGCCGCATAGGGAGATCGAATTTCGTATAGATCTAGTTGAAGGAGCCAGACCTGTTGTGATGCCTCTTAGGCGGATGGCGCCTAGGGAACAGCAGGAGTTGAGGGTGCAAGTTGATGATCTTTTACGGAAAGAATTCATTCGGCGTAGTGTGTCCGAATGGGGTGCACCAGTTGTGTTTGTTACCAAAGCGGATGGATCGCTGAGATTGTGTGTGGATTATCGTGAGCTGAATAAGATGACTAAGAAGAACAAGTATCCATTGCCGAGAATAGATGACTTGTTTGATCAGCTTCACGAAGCTAAGGTGTTTTCTCAGATGGATTTTGCAACGGGATTTCACCAGTTGAGAGTGGCTAAGGATAGTGTGCCGAAGACTGCTTTCAGGACACCATCAGGTTTCTTTGAGTGGCTGGTAATGCCGTTTGGATTGACTAACGCGCCAGCATATTTTGTGGATCTTATGAATAGGGTGTTCAGAGATCAGTTGAACAAGTTCGTACTTGTGTTCGTGGATGATATTCTGATTTATTCCAGAACTGAAGAAGAGCACAAGACACACTTGCGTATTGTTTTGGAAATCTTGCGGAAACATCAGCTGAAGGCTAAGTTTTCGAAGTGTCACTTCTGGAAGAGTGAAGTGAGGTTCTTAGGCCATGTTATTTCTGGAAATGGAATAGCGGTTGATCCCGCTAAGGTCGCAGCAATCCAGGATTGGGTTAGACCTAAGAATGCATCTGATGTGAGAAGTTTTCTTGGATTAGCAGGATATTATCGACGGTTTATCAAGGAATTTTCCAAGGTGGTTGCACCGTTAACAGGATTGACGAAAAAGAATCAGGTATTCAGATGGGAAGATAAGTGTGAGCAAGCTTTCGGAATCCTGAAAGAGCGATTGACAAGTGCTCCTGTTCTGACTATTCCAAGTGGGAATGATGAGATGGTGGTTTACACTGACGCATGTGGTACTGGACTTGGAGCAGTGCTAATGCAGCGGGATAAAGTTGTTGCGTATGCTAGTCGATAATTGAAGCCGCATGAAAGGAATTACCCGACTCATGATTTGGAGTTAGCGGCGATTGTGTTTGCTCTGAAGATGTGGAGACATTATCTGTTGGGAGTTCAATTCGAGTTGTTTACAGATCATAAGTCGTTGAAGTATCTTTTCTCCCAAAAGGATTTGAATCTTCGGCAGCAACGTTGGCTAGAGTTTTTGGCATCATATGATTTTGGTATAGCTTATACTCCGGGAAAAGGTAACGCAGTGGCAGATGCGTTAAGTCGAAGACATGCAGGATTGGGAGCCATGTTCTCAAAATGGAAGAGTCTCGAATATCTAGCTGGATTTGACTTCAGGCCTAGATGCGAATTGGAACCTGAGTTATTGGCAAACTTATCAATAAGACCGACTCTTGTGGAAAGGATTGGCGAGATCCAAAAGCGAGACGATAAGCTTGTCAAGATTATCCGTGATTTGGAATCTGGAATGGAACCAGAAAAGGATAAAGGATTCGAGGTCGATCGAGAGGGTTGGCTTCGGAAGCAAGGACGACTAGTTGTTCCCGATATAGATGAATTGAGAAATGAAGTTCTGAAGGAAAGTCATCACTCGAAGTTGACAATTCATCCAGGTGGAAATAAGATGTATCGGGATATGAAGAGAACCTATTACTGGGAAGGTATGAAGAAGGATGTTGGAAATTTTATTTCCAAGTGCATGAACTGCCAGTTGGTTAAAGCCGAACAGAAGAAGCCAAGTGGATTGCTTCAGCCATTAGAAGTTCCTACATGGAAGTGGGAGCAGGTGTCGATGGATTTTATTGATGGATTGCCTAGAACAAGAACGGGAAATGAAGGGATTTGGGTCATCGTAGATCGTCTGACTAAGAGTGCAAGATTCATTCCTGTTCGATCGACTAGGACTGCATCAAAGTTGGCGGAGTTGTATGTTAAGTGGATAGTTAGATTCCATGGTATTCCGAAGAGTATAGTGAGCGATCGAGACCCATTGTTCACTAGTGGATTTTGGAAGAGCTTCCAGGAAGTTTTGGGAACTGAGTTGTTTTTGAGTACAGCTTATCATCCTCAAACAGATGGTCAGACCGAGAGAGTCAACCGAGTTTTGGAAGATCTCCTTAGAGCTTGTGTTTTGGATTTCGGAGGATCATGGGAAGATCATCTTCATTTGGTGGAATTTTTGTATAACAACAGTTACCAGTCAAGCATTGGTATGGCACCATATGAGGCATTGTATGGAAGACCGTGTAACTCTCCGACATGTTGGTTGGAAACAGGAGAAAAGTTGATACTTGGGCCAGAGATGATTCGACAGACTTCAGATGGTATAGAGATCATTCAGCGACGAATGAAGGCAACCCAAGACCGTCAGAAAAGTTATGCCGATAAGCGTCGTAAGGATTTGGAATTCGACGTAGGTGATATGGTTTTTTTGAAGATTTCTCCACTGAAGAATGTTATTCGATTCGGGAAGAAAGGAAAATTGACTCCGAGATTTGTTGGACCATTCCCGATCATCGAGCGAATTGGAAAGCTCGCCTACAGATTGGAGTTACCAGAGAAGATGTCGAGTGTGCACAATGTTTTTCATGTATCATATCTATGGAAGTATGTGCACGACTCGAATACAGTGGTTTCTACTGATAGCTGTGAAGATTTCGAAGTTGATCCAGTCGATAAGAGACCTCGTAAGCCGCTTCGTGTTGTGGAAACCGACACGAAACAGCTTAGGAGGAAGATAGTTAAGTTGCTCAAGATACAATGGAGTGATGATGATAACGACTGCACGTGGGAGGTGGAAGAGAGGATGAAGGCAGCTCATCCTGAACTCTTCAAGGTATGGCCCTAAGGTGTCGTGTCATCTCACGATATTGTAACTTGTTCTCATTTTAGAATTCTGCATGCTAAGCTAGAATTGGATGCATGGTTTGTTGATTGCTATGGATGGTAGGCGTGCAGAATAGTCTTTGATTGCCTTGTTTGCTTGGAATTTCGGGGGCGAAATTCCTAAAGGGGAGAGAATGTAACGACCCGTATTTTTACGGATCGAAAAGTTCGTTAAAATCTGGAATTTTTAGCGTTGTTAAGTCGTTTCAGATTTTGGGTAGAATTTGGTTAAGTCTTAAGTCGTGACCGACTTAAGGGTTCTAGGTCGTAAGTCATTATGTCGTGGTAGCTTAGGTCGTAGGGTGTGGGAGCGACTTAAGATAGTGGACGACCTAAGGGGTAGGTCGGCAACGACCTAAGGAAGCTGGGTTAGCAGTCGGGGACGACTTATAGGGGTTGGCGACCTAAGGAAGAGGGGTAGTGGTTTAGGTCGTTGGACAGTTTAGGACGACTTATAAGGCTTAGGTCGTAGAAGACTTAAGGAAAAGTTGGTGGCCTAAGAGTTTTGGTGAGTTAAGTGTTAGGTCGGCTGGGCGAGTTAACGACCTAGTGGAGTGGACCGACTTAAGGATTTAGACCGACCTAAGTAAGTGACCGACTTAGTAGTTAGCGACCTAGTGGTTAGCGTAGTTAGGTCGTAGACGACCTAAGAGTTTGGTCGTAAGTCGTATACCCAGTTAAGTCGTGGTTTGAAGTTAACTCGGCAAGTGTTAAGTCGTAGAAGGTGGTTTAGTTGCTAAGTCGTAGGTCGGCATGCTAAGAAGTTAGGTCGTGGCATTGTTAGGTCGGAGACCTTGGTAGGTCGCAAGGTAGTGCATAGGTCGTAGGTCGTATGGATGCGGTTATCTGCTAAGTCGTAAGTCGTATGCCCTGTTAGATCGAAGACTGTTATGTCACGCAGAGTGTTAGGTTGTGTGTTCTGGTAGGTCGTGAGTGCTAAGTCGTAGGTCGGCATAGTGTTAAGTCGGAGACGACTTATGGAGGCGGACGACTTAAGGGTTTTCTGCCTATAAATACTCGTTTCTTTTCTCACTTTTTGGGATCCGGATTTCGAAGCGACGAAGTGCTGCCATTTTGAGAGCTCGACTTCTACACTTCTTCACTTCTTTTCTCCACTCTAATCTAGTGATTCCTTCCATCCATATTGAAGATCAAATCGAAGATCGAAGAGTTTAGATTGATGATCTACATTCTTCGAAGAGAGATTTCATCGTTTGAAGCGGATTTGTGATAGATCAAGTTAGATCCTTCGCTGTCCAGATCTGAAGTGGGTTTCTTTTGAGTTGTTTTGGTGATTTGGTGAGTGGTGATTATCTCTCACACGGATCCAAAGGAGTATATCGGATAGTTGGCTTGATTTGGTGTTAAAATAGTGATTTCCATGCATTTTTGTAAACCTAAGTGTAGATCCATATAGATCCATTGTTCATGATGATTTGATAACCATTTTTATACATGTTAACCTATGCAAGATCATTCATCAAGATTGTAGAGATATTTCTCATGTTTTCATGCTTGTTAGACTTTCAACTCTTTAATTACGAAATTGACATTATTGTTATAATTGTCCATTTAGATCATATTTGAATGCTTGTTTACTTGGATTGATGTTTGACTTGATTGATTGCCGTGAATTAGATGATTGATGATTTGATTTAGACGAGATGGTCGAAGGTGATTCAAAAGCTAAGGGAAAGGCTCTTGAATTGGAAAAGCTGCGCGTGGCATATGTGGCGGATGATGAAGCTCATATGGATAGATTCGATGATGATGTTGAGATGAGACTTTGCTATGATGATGATGAGGCGAAGTATGATATGAGATAGCCTTGGTCTAATCCAGACGGGATCATTCCAAGCATGTTGATAACTCGGTGAAATGGTTCGAGTTGAGGATAATGGTTTGCTCGAGTGGCGCTTGAGCTAGTATGGAAATAATCGTCGAGGAGGATGACTAGGAGGATGAGATCTCATCGTTGTTGAAGGTTCTAGCATGCTCAAAGCAAGAGTACGTTGGGCAGATTCGATAGTCCCTGAAGGCTAATGTTTGATAGTCAAGTACTGTGGGCAGATTCGATAGTCCTAGGCACGGGTCACGATGATGTGTAGAGTTATGTCTAGAACTGGGGTTTTCCATTAGCCCTTGACGGATGGCTGAAAGAATGTGCCGGTCATTCAATTAACGGTGATATTGAGGCAATGATAACAGTGATAGCCAGAGTCATGGATGTTTGGTTGTATCGTCATTCGGACTCGAGAGCGGTATTTTCTGGGTGCTTATCTGATCTAGGCCTTGGTACTTGGAAAACATCGCCCTTGACTTGAGTGATTATTGCTTTACTTTAAATTGTATGCTCTGCTATGTTTGCTTCTGTTTAGTGTGTGTCTGGGGGCTATCACTGTAGAAAGAGGTGGAGTGGGAGGGTTGTATTCCTATTCCTTTTTCCTTTATGCTCTTTTGGTATGTTGTTAGTTAATTTACTGCTCACTAAGACTGTTGTCTGACTCAAGGCTTTATGTTTTAACTCTTATTGCCTTGGGATGTTCGTCCATTTTTGGACGGGCAGACTAGGTAGCAGGTGACGGGTGCTGTTCTTGTTTTCCACGACGCTGATATCGAAGACGAGCTGGAGGGTTGCATATTATCTTCTTACTATATGTACTGGATGTTCCGCTGCTTTGTATATTCTCTGAGTGTTATGTAGTGAGGCTTGTTGTATTGACTATTCAGATGCTTGTATCCAACTATTATGAAGTTTTATAGAGATTCTGTTTTGAAAAGCTTCACTATGTATATTTTCTATTGTATTTTGTCCATGCGCTGTGAGTAATACGATAGATACTATTGTGTTAATTTTACCCTGGCGATCGTCCATGGTCGCCTGGCACCTTTTACAGCGCACTATCTCTAGATTCGGTGCAGGGGTCATGGGCGGTCGTCACAATATATATGTATAGCAAGAGGTTTCGGCAAATATAACTATGTATACTACTATATTATAGACATAACAGACATACATATAAATTTTACTAACTATAAAAGATTATATACTGTAAAAAAAAATATTCATACAAACACCCAAAAATCAAAGTTTAGAAATGCTATGTTGAAACCAAAACCGAAGTCTATATACCAGCAATTATATATACTAGCATATATATGCTGCCTACCCTGCATCAATTTTAACTGATATAAATTGAAATAAAATTACACAAGAAAATAAACTTCCATATTTTCTGATGAAAATTTACCAGTTTCTATGTTGAAGTAGACGTATTTCAAATATTGAATTTAAATTTCAAAATCTTATCATTTAAAATTTCACAAAATTTCAATTAAATATATTAATAAAACAAATAAAATTATTGAAAGTTTACGGGTCGTTACACTATGTATAGGTAGAACTGAAATAGAAATGGATAGACCAGATTGAATTGGGTCGAAGCGATACCCAGACCCGAAAAGCCCGTTTCATTCCCTAAACGAAAATAGGTCACCCATATATCAAAATATAGGTTTTAGATATTTTTAAACTCAATGGAACTAGTTTCGAACCCTAATTCCATTGTATACAGAAGTTAGCTTTTAAAATCAGATCATATTCATTTAAATTCCATAAATCGATTTCTATGCGATTCGAGCTCGCACGATCAAACGATAAGTCTGATCGCTACGAAACTTGAAATCCTATAATACTTCACTGTTACAGATCCGATGAAACTATTTTCGTCGGAATCCGAGATAGTGCCTATAATGGCTAATTTTACATGTTAATTAAATAATTGAATTTAAAAGTTAACAATTTTATCATTCTTGATTACTTAGAAATTTATAATCTTTTAAAATAAAATTTCCATATTAAATCCAATATTTAAATATTGCACTAATTGCAGCTTTTAATTACAACTATAATAAAATCTCAGTTAATTATATTTTAATTTCAATCAATTTCTCTTATTTCAATTTACACTCTAATTATTCAATCATCCAATACCATATGAATTCATTTAACACTAGTTTACATTTTATTACATTCATATTCTACAGTTATCATCTTAACTCATATTAACTGTAATATTTAATTACATAAATTCTAACAATTGATTCCAACAATTATTTTATTCCCTATTAACTTGCAATTGTATGCAAATTAAGCTCACCAATTATATTTCAATTAGAAATAACATTCATTTCATCCTTATAACATTAACGTTCAAAATTTACAATCGATTGAATTTACGTTAACATAGTTTTTAATTACGCTAAATCCATATTATTAGTTATATTCTAATTTGCATTACTATCTTTCACTTCACTATAGTTATTGTTTTAAAATTCATTTAAGATCAAGTTATGAATTCTAACAATGTTTTCATTAATAAAACATAATTTTTAATTTCTCATAATATTAAATTCCAAAATCTTATTAAATTTAATATTTTTAATTATCAAAAAATACAGGTCGTTACACTCAAGCTGGAACCAAGGACTTACCCAACCTCCCTTCAGAAGATGCATTGACCTGGCCATAGCATGGCATGATCAAGGGCTTATTCAGTGCCTTGGCTAAGCCATAGCATGGTGGGACCAAGGGCATACTCTGTCCTCCCTCCAAGAGGCGCCTTGATCGGGTCATAGCATGGCGCGGTCAAGGGCTTGCTCGGTGCCTTGGCCAGACCATAGTGTCGGGACCAAGGGCTTAATCCGTCCTTCCTCCAGGAGGCGCCTTGACCTGGCCATAGCGTGGCGCGGTCTAGGGCTTGTCGATGCTTTAACTTGGCCATAGTGTGGCACGGATAATGGCTTACACTCCTCCCTCTAGGAAGTGTTCTGCCCTGGCCAATTTTGCGCGGACAAAGGCTTTGACCGTTAAAGGTAGTGTCCAAATGAAAGGAGTATTTCTCTCCCAACCATGTAGATTTCTCTTAATAAAGTAATTCTTTATTGACTTCGTTTATGATCTCTTTACAAGCTCATTAATTTTCCTTGTCTGAAGAGGTTGATTATCATCCCTTCAAGTGCTCTACAGTGATTAGTTTTATGACTATTCATCATATGGAAATGGTAGTAGGATCCTATAAGATTCCTTTTATATTTTGGTTTCTTCTTTTGTGATGACCAATAGTTAAGCTCATCCTTGGTTAGAAAGTAGACATTCTCTATAGATGTTGTTAGGTTGCATTCTTTAGGAAGTCTGGACTTGAAGCTTGTTTCTTGAGGATGGCTTCTTGGCTTTTTGTTACTTGGCTTTATAATTTCACCCTTATCGATTGTTTTTCTTTTTAACACCCTTTGCAGTTCCTGTGTTGGAAGTGTTTCAGTTGTAGGTTGTTGCCATTTGTGTGCAAAGGCGTTGTAGTCTACCATTATCCCTTCTTCAAAGATTGTGCCCTTGGTAAGTGTTGAATTGCTTTCCTCATTTGATCAAACAGGTTGTCACTTCCATTTGTCTTTTCTCCTAAGGCAAAGATAGGGGTGGGGACAATATGAAAAGGATTTAAGCTCCATTTTTCTCGATCATAAGATTCTGCTCTTTTCTTGTTCATAATCCTTAGAGCTTCCAATCTTACCATTTGCTCTTCATATAGTTTGGAATCATTGGTTATTCTTGGGGAGAATCCTATTAAGTGTGGTTCAAAGGATCCTTGTTTGGATCTTTTGGTTTTACTAGTCATGATGAAGTATGATCTAGAGCAGATCAACTTGAAATATAATTAGGTTAGAGGTAAGTGGTGTTGGATGTTCAACAAAGCCGGAGGTTCAAGCCCTTCTTCTAACGCCAAAATATTAACAAGAAAACTTGTCGACGCCCTAAAGTAGAGTTTAAGGATAGGGTTAGTTCTTTTAGGTCACTTTTGGTTAAGTAGAGGGAGTTAGGATGTTAATACATCTTTTAATTCACCTTTTTGATTAGGTCTTTATTGTGAAACTTTCTTCTATTGACCTTTCGACCTAGTCATCACACTTTTATTCCTTTCTTTCAAGTCTTTCGAGCTTGCTATAGTTGTTCGATTATCCCTTCGAAACCTTCCTTTCAAAACAGTTGCGAAACCTTAAAGGTTGCCTCTAAAGATTCAAGAGTATGGTTTGTCTAGTTCAGTTTCGACCTTGTCGAAAGCTGGTTTCTTAAATGACTTGGGTCTGACTCAAAAATATAAGTGAAAACAGGTTAGGTTTTAAGGTTTCGATCCACTAAAAGGTGAGTGTTTGGTGAGTGGTGGTTTGGAGTTATGGATTTGGATTACTTGGAAAAGCAGGGGTTTTGACCCACTCGGAAGGTACCTTTCGACGAGGTTGATACCTGTAAAACACAGTTAAATCCAATAAAATTTTCAAACAGCTGTATAATCAAAAATATTGAAATCTTCCCTTTATTAATCCAATGATGACTATGCAGATCAATTTCCCCCAAATTTGATTTACAAATTAAGGTTTACAAATTTGCAAAGTTAAGAAAATACAAGTATAGAGTGAATCAAATCGGATCCCCAAAACCAGACCCCTTGGGTCTTATTTATAAATGTGGGTGGGCACCTTTCGACTCAGTGCTTTCGACCTGGTCGAAAGGTGGCCTTATATACCTTCCATCTCCTTTGACACTTGCACATCCCTCTGCAATGCTTTCGAATGGGTTTGAATGCTTCCGTCTTCATAGAAAGGAATGGTTGCGCCTTTTCTCTTTGTGTTGCTTTGTTGTCACAAGAAGAAAAGGTACGAGCTTTCGACTCTGTCGATGGTAGTTTCCTGGGGTTTCGAAGTTGTTGAAGTGTTGATGGTTTCGATGTGGTAGGTAGCTGCCAAATGTATGCTTGTTGATTGATGCGGAACCTTCCTTGGATGTTAAAGGCTTCAACCGGTTCGAAAGGCTTGATTATGCTTTCGAAAGGGTTGTTCTGATCAAGGCATCTTCCTGAGTAGTTTGAATGAAGGCGAAACCTTTGGTTTCAAAAGGTTTGGCATGCATGTGATGGGTTGTTATCCATTGTCTTCGAAAGGTGTCTCTCCTACCCATTCAAAAGCCTTCATGCATACGGAAGCACCTGCTTCGAAAGGGAATCACTAAAGCGGAAGGGTGCTTTCGACCCTTTCGACCCCTTTAAAAGGTTGTAATACTTCTGGTCTTTGGCTGTGGCATCCCTTCGACTCCTTCGAAAGGCCTTGTTATTGCTATTTTCCTTTATTCTTATTTCTCTTCTATTCATTAATGTTTCGACAAGGTCGAAAGGGTGATTGGTAGTGACACGTTCGGATTCGTGTTGGTGGTTCGGTTAGCATTCCTAGCATTGGCCCAAACATTTCCAACAGTTGTGGCACTTCCGCCTCCCAAATTTAGTCTTCCACTTATGGTATCCACCTCTCATAATCTACAAACGGGTCTTTATCGGGTATAGAAGAATGTTCTAAGACAGAGGGGAGAGTATAGATAGAGATATGTACTTACATATATAACAAATAAAAAGTACGTTATACTATCACTATCCTAAGTCCTGATTTATTATTTCTTATTTCATTCGGATTATTTCTTTCAAAATTTTATTAAATTTTATGTAATCATGTGCTCTGATACCAAGTTGTAACATCCTCTATTCTGAGGCTCAAAAGTAGATATTATTGACGTTGTAGTCATCCTTAGCATTATTTCCTAAGGATAGAATGAGATCCGTTATTGAATCATTAATACCGAGAGCACTAGAATTTACAAAATTTTAACAAAACATTTCATTCATTAGTTTGCAAATTTAATACATTTCATTTCCATAACCTTACGAATATATAATTTTAGAAAAAATATAATAAATACATATAGTTACAAGAGTGACATATGATGATGCCCCCTTAGATGACTAGAGTTTTAACTACTAAGACGATTAAAGTACCCGTTATTACATGCACTCAACCAAAATAAAAAGCTAGTTAAACTACTGCACTATGGAAATATAATCTTCAATATAGTAGCTTGCCTTCTGCACGTCTACGAAAGCTCATTTGTCTAAACCTGAAATACCCTACTCTTAGCCTATCCAATTCCAAATTGAGTACCCGAGAGTTTAGGAGGAAATCAAAAACTTTAAGTCAAACAAAATGCCAAGTGAATAATATTATACCATCTTGAACAAAAATAAAAACATTGCGAGACCATGCCATAGAGAAGAATGGATTTTCCCAACACTAGTACCATTAAAATCATATCATACCTACAACCAAAATGATTCGAACATAATCATAATATAATCATGTAATGATGGGTAAAATGAATAGTCTGACATTCATTAAGGTCAAAGGGTTACATCTTTCCATAATTACCCAATCCAAAAACAATCCACGGTATTTTTTTCCAGGGTCACTATTAAACTATATTAGTTTTTCCAGGCTGACTAGAAACCTATATTAGTTTTGCAGGCTGACTAGAAACATATTTTAGTTTTGCGGGCTGATTAGAAACCTATCAGGCTGACTTGGACCAAAATATAACTAGATAATCCAAAATCTCTTGTCCAATAAGAGTAAATAACATCGACTTCTGTCCAAAAGATGAAAACAATGGAGAGCAAACTTTAGCTACGATTTCCCTACTTTGCGGAATCCAAATTTCATCTGTCCTTTAGCATGGCCCTTCGCAATGGAAATCGTGGGCTAAGCGATCGAGTATAGGGAGCGACCGTACACCAGTCTCCACCTTTAATCTTAATTCTAGTTAAAAATATCAACGACTCATGTCTTTCGATCAATTCGGGTACCCTCACACATTTTGGTTGTCACGATCTATTATATGCAATTCTTCTCACATAGGAGTTTAGGTCTGACCATACCCATTACTGGAACAACCCTAACTGGTCATCGGTTCTCAAATCTCCAAGGTCACAATATTGGATGATATCATATAAAATATAAGTGAGCATGTAAATAATTTAATATATTAATAATAACTGATCAAGATATAAAGATGAACATGTAACATATCAACAATTAGTGAAATATATGTTCAATATGATAGCCAATTTATACACAAATTACTTTCCAGAGTAAAAGCTTCCTCCTTAAAAACTCTTTCAAAATTGGACGAATGCATTTTTCCTTTCTTTTCAAATCTCATAAAAATACTTAACAAAATCATCTTTTTGTTTAATTAAAATTTAGCCCCAAAACAAAGTGAAAATCTTCCTAGTGTTTTAAAATAGCTATCTCTCACTTTTCAAAATCATTGGCTGTCGTGCCATAAAATTTATTTACTTTTGTGCGTTAAAATATGGGTCATCACGCTTAAAAATTTTGCAGTCATCGCGTGCGAAAAATAATGTTCATCGCGCATTTTAGCCAATGGCTGTCGTATGTTAGCAACCCCATAGTCATCGCATAGAAATAGAGGCCATCGCATTCAAAATTCAACCGAAGTCATCGCCTGTATTTTAACTTCGCATGCATTCATTTATTTGCTTTTGTGAACTAATAAAAAACGTATAGGAGTCATCGCATTAAAATTGGCCAAAGCCTTCAAGTATAAATATACATACATAGCTTTTGCTTATATATATATATAGCATTTGCATAATTTTGTTTGCTTGTAATTGAGCCATCACGAGTTATAGTCTTTGCATAATTGTGTTCGCTTGTAATTGAGCCATTGCGAGTTATAGCCTTCATGTAAAAGAGTTGTGGCGTAAAGAACTTCATGCATTATTATTGGTTTCGTGCATTTCAATATCCCACTATTTTGTGGCCATGTGTTAGTATGCTTTATATACACATACATACACATATAGAGCAACGTTCTACAACACACCTATTTTGCAGCATCCTTATGGCCTCCTAATCCACCACGCATTCCGATTTAAATAATACTACCTTCTCTCTCTTTCCAATAACCTCTATAATTTAAATTAGATTATGTGGTGGAAACCAAGGAGCCACAAGGAGTGTTGCGAAAATAAGGGTATTGTTGAGCGCTGCACACACACACATATACACACACACAAATATATACATACATATACATACATACATATATGTATGTATATGTATATGTACATGTGTGTATATGTATATATGTGTGTGTATATGTATGTATGTATATACATATATGTGTGTATATAGCTAGGATCCGCAGCCCCCCTATTTAGCACCATCATGTAGCCCCCGATATCCACCATATGTTTAAATTTGAATATTCTGCTCATGTGATACAAGAGAGAAAAGCTGAATATTAAAATATAACCATATGATAGATATCACGAGGCTATAAATGATGCTAAGTAAGGGGGTTGTGGATCCTAGCTCTTGTGTATGTGTGTGTGTGTGTGTGCGCGCGCGCGCACGTTCAATGGCACCACAAATAGTGTAGCACCCCAATTGCCCCCTGATTTCCGCCATAGGTTCCTATTTAAATAATGGAGTTGGTGGAAAGAGAGATAAAGAAATGTTATTTAAATATGAACTTGTGGTAGAAATCAGGGGCTACAGGAGTGCTGCAAAATATGGGTGCCATTGAGCGCTCCTCGTACACACACACATACATGTACATGTACATACATATAGACATATATATGTATAGTAGAGCGTTCAACTGCACCCTAAACAGTGCAGCATCCTTACTGCCCCCAGATATCCACCCCATATTTATGTTTCTCTCTCTTCCCACTAATTCTCTCTCCCCTCAAACATTATTTAAATAGAGACTTGTGGCTGAAAATAGGGGGCAATTGGGGTGCTCCCAAACAAGGGTGTCATGGAGCGCTCCTCATATGTGTATATATATATCTATGTGTATGTGTGAGCTCGGTTATGATATATATATATATATATATATTTGAAACAGGAAAATAGACACAAGGAAGAAGCTGAAGAAAAAAATTAGTCTCAGGGACAACAAGTTTATTTTTTAGTCTGAAGGACATTTTCTAGTGTAAATTGAAAATGATAGTTACAACTAGCATTCTGTGATTTACACTAAAAAATTTCCTTGAGTCTAAAAAGCAAACTTTTTGCCCTTAAAAGTAAATTTTTCTCCAACTTTTTCCTTGAGCCTAAAAACCCCTATTTGAAAATGGGTAAAATTTTATTATGCATTTTCAGTCCAAAGTAAACTGATACAACGCACCCAAAGATACACCATACAAAACAACCCAGATGTCCTCAATAAGATAATTAAATACTACTTAAACTTAATGCAACTGAAACTTTCCAGAAAAAGCTCGAATCATCTTCCTCATCTCGAGTGTCATGGCGGCCGAATTCGATTTCGTGTATCTCGGATTTCAACATCTGAACTCCTCAGGTCCATTGATGGGAACCCTCCTACAGTTTGTTCCATCTCTCTAGTACGATTTCCCCTTTTTCCAATTCATTTGCTCGTACTTTTCATCTCAATTTCTATGAGCTTACTTAATGCATGTGTGCTTCGCTCTTTGTTTTGAAATATTCATTTGTTCCTTTCTTTCCATATGCTCCAAATAGCGACTGTCAAGGCCATGCAATGCTTTTGGGTTTCCGCATGTATTTGATGACTCCTTCGCAGCAGGTAATCAGTTATTTCCTCTAATTTGTGTTGATTGATGTTCAGATTAGCTTCTTTATTATAGTGATTCCAGATTTCAGTAGCGTATGGACATTCGAAAAATAGGTGCGAATGTGTTTCTTCTGTTGTGCCACAAAGAACACATTTAGTATCAGAAATAATTCCCCATTTAAAAAGATGTTCTTTGGTGGATAATCTTCCTTTAATTGCTTTCTACGTTGTTAAAGCCATCTTAGGACAGTTAGCATGGTTCCAAATCAGTCTGCTCCATTCCACCTTTTGATATTTCTTCCTCACACTGCCCCATGCTGATTTAGTACTGAAATCCTCTCCAATGTATTTCCATCTCCATGAGTCTGAATCTTGTGCCGAATATAAAGGCATGGAAGCAATAGTTTGTTTGCATTCTCTCTTACAAGGAAAATTGTCGTAATCCCATGTGTCATTTCGTATAATGTCCTCTACTTTTCGATTTGGACATCCATATGCAGAATAAGTATCCCATCCCACTAGATCTATTAAGGTCTTCCCATTTATCCAAAGGTCTCTCCACAAATCTGTTTCTCTTCCCCTCGCAAATTCTCTAGAGAAATTTCTACCAGTTTATGTCTCATTTGAAGGATAGCCTTCCAAGTAGAAGAAGAATAATTATCAGAAACCATTTGCCAAAAGTTATCCTTAATATACCTTTGTCTCATCTATCTCGCCCATAAACAATTGGAACTTATAACTTTCTATCCTTGCTTCAAAATGAAAACATCCCTCATGTCTCTCAAATTTCTTATCCCCACACCACCTTTGTCTTTAGGCTTGCATAAATCTTGAAATTTGATTTTATGTAGTCCCTTTTCCAAATAAAATCCGCATAGACCTTTTCAATCTTTTATATATATGCATCAGGAAGTTGAAATGTCTGAAGCCAGAAATTAACTTTTGCAGAAATGACAGTGTGTACCAATTCTATCCAACCCGCGAAAGATAGCAACTTGGAACTCCAGCCCTAAAGTTTGTCTCTACTTTTGCTAATCAGCCCAGCGCATTCTCGATTAGTAATTTTATTAGATGATAACGGTACTCCTAAATATTTAACAGGAAGCTCCCCCACTGTAACACCCAAAATATCGAGGATATGACCTCTCCATTCACACATCTTGTTAAAATAACATTTCATCTTATTCTCATTCATTTTAAGACCCCACATATTTCTCCAATTGTTTAAATATGTCTTTGATAGCAATAGTAGCTTCATTATTTGATTTTATGCAAATTATCAAGTCATCGACATATATGAGGTGACTAACTTTTGGCTGAATGAATGGTCTGAATTCTACCATTGTGTTCTACTAACTCCATTTAGAGAGGGAAATATTCCAAAGCAATAGCAAATAGATAAGGAGACAGCGGGTCCCCCCGTCTAATGCCGTGATTACTACCAATGTGCCTTCTGGGTATGCCATTGATCAGAATAGAGAAGGTGGGAGTAGTAATACATTCTCCAATCAAGTCCACAATTTTCAGTGGGAATCCCATATTCTTAAGCATATGCAAAATAAAGTGTCTGTTAATTTTATCACATGCTTTGTGGAGATCCACTTTGAGACAAAACTATTAGCACCTTTTTTATTAAAATTTCTAACAAGTTTGTGTGCCGTGAGTGAATTATCAGATATGCTTCTACCTTTGATAAATGCACTTTGACATTCAGCAATCAGATCTGGTAATACTTTCTTCATTCTATTGCAAATGACTTTAGAAAGGATTTTGTATATGACATTACAACATGCAATAGGTCTAAATTTCTCTATACTGGTAGGATTTTCAACCGTAGGAATTAGACATAAGAAAGTATGATTAATTTCTTTTATAATTTTACCCGAGTCAAAAGCTTCTTGAACAGCTAAGAGTATCTGATTGCGCAGGTTCTGCCAATGCCTTTTGAAGAAATTGGAATTCAGGCCATCAGGGCCGGGACTGGAGTCTTCATGGATACTGATCAGAGCATCCTAGATTTCCTCATTAGTGACACTCTTGGTCATCGACCTCCTCCCTCTGGAGTTGATTGTCCTCCTGCAGATAATACGAGGTAATTCAATTTCAAAGGTACCATTATATAAATTAGAGTAGTACTGTATAGCCTGGCTTTCCATTTCATGAGTCTGGTCAATGGTGTCCCCGTTGTCATCTATAGTCTGAAATTTGGTGTTTGATATGCCTTCTGATAGACATTTTGGTGTAAAAAAATTTGGTACATTCATCCCCTTTAGTAATCCATTTTTCTTTTGCTTTTTGTTTAAGTTCCATAGCTTTATATTTGAGTGCTTCTTTCAACAAGTTCTGCTTCTGATAATACGATATCTATGTGTCTTCTGAATCATCACCTGCATCAATGTTTTGAAGTAGGACTTCACAATTAGTCTGCAGTTGTTGAATAAGATCCACTTGTTTTCCTCTTGTTTTGTTCCATTCTTTCAATTTCTCTTTGGCATATTTGAGTTTGAACAGTAACGTGAACATCTGACATCCTTCAACAAGTGGACAAAGTTCCAGTTTCAATGCCTCATTGTATCCTTCTTGTATATGTCAATCATTGGCATATCTGAATGGTTTGCCTTTATTTGAAGCTATCCCTTCTGTTAAATTTATAATAAGTGGACTGTGATCACTGGTTGAGTTAGATAGGATCTTGACTTTAATATCTTTAAATTTACTTATGCAATCTGTGTTAATTAAATCCCTGTCAATTTTACAAGAAATTTTTCCTACTTTCACCACTTCTCCATGTGTATTTCAGCCCAGAGTGGATTGGTTCTAGTAATCCCGCTCCAACAACATAAGAATTAAACTTTGCTAGCTGGGATACGCTAACTATAAGTCCTCCAGCTTTATCTTCTACTTTCAGCAGTGAATTAAAATCTCCCATTACTATCCATGCCCCTTTAATATTATTTGACATATTTTTAATTTTGTACCACAACTCTGATCTGGAATTAGAACTGTTATTGGCATATACCACTGTTAAATGTAGACTGACTCCTCCTTTATTTGTCAAATGTATTGTCACTTGCTGCTCATCTTTATCCATAGTTTTAGAATGCCAGACAGTTTTATTCCATAGACAAAGAATTCATCCTTTACTCCCTTGATCATTATTATGTTCTTGTTGCCATTCATCTCCCATTTCAGTAGCAAACATATTCAAATTATCAGTATTTAGTTTATTCTCCTAAATACCCAAGATAGAAGGAGAAAATTTCCTTCTAAGATTATAAAGGTCAAGCCTACGGGTATCAGTATGCAGACCTTTCACATTCCAACTGATTATAGACATTTAGAGTTAGGGTTCCGACTCCTTAGTTGCATAGGAGGGTTCCCTTGGATTTTTGATGCCTTACTTAATTCTTTGTCTTTCTGGAATTGTTTACCATACTCCGAATTTGGTTTGGTATAGATATTATGATGAATTGTATTATCCTCTACTTTTGAATTTCTACTTCATTGATACTAATATTACCAATATCTTCTTCTAATTCAGGAACCTTCAGTTCCTCCCTAACCCTCTGTCTTGGAGTTACCACATGATCTAAATTCTTCCTTTTATTGGTGCTTTCTGTTATATCAGATGATGGCTCCAACTGCAGATGAATCTCTATTTGGCTGATAGACACATTAGTATCTGTCGTGTGTATTACTTCTTTGTATATATGGGTATCTAAGGGTGCTGGGTTCTCCTCATGAGGAGTTTTTGGGTTGTCTTGAACACTTTTTTTTCTAAATAAGTGGTTTGCTTCTGTAAGTGTTTCCTTTTCTTGTGTTTGTGTTTCCCTCTTTCTCCAGACTTGTTTTAAAGGGGCAGTTATGGAGGAGCATTGTTCTTCAATATGACCAAAGCATTTACACTGCTTGCATCTCGGTGGTACGTATTCATATTCAATATCCTGGATATAAATATTACCACATTTATCTTTGGCTCTAATTTGCTTTTTCAATGGGTCTGTAGCACTAATTTCTATGAGAACTCTAGCATAGTTTAGACGTATTAAATTTCTAGTGTAATCATCCATGTCTAGGGGATTACCAATCAAACTTGCTAATTTACTAATTCCCCTTTCATTCCACAAAGCTAAATCTAAATTCATCATTCTCACCCAAACTGGGTGTGTTTCAAGCATATCACGTTCTAATCGAAGGTTAGGTTCCCATTTTTTAGTAAAGATAAGTTTGTTATCCATAAACCAAGGACCTTCGTCTAAGACTTTTTTACAATCACACTCATGCTCAAATTTTATCAGGTAAAACCCATTCTCTTTAGCAAATACATCCTACTTACCTGAAGGCTTCCATTCTCTTCTTATATATGCATTTAGGTGAACATAATATGGTCGAATACCTGCTAGATATATGTAAATAGAGTTAGGGGTGGGCGCGGGTCGGTTTGGTGCGGTTTGGAGTCCAAACCGCTTCCACACCGCATCAAACGGTTAATCAAAAATACAAACCATTATACTAATCTTTTAGACGGTTCGGTTTCGGTCCGGTTTGAATGTAATATGGTTCGGTTTCGGTCCGGTCCGGTTTGAACCCATATTAAGTATGAAATAAGAGAATTACTTTCATAAACAATCAATTTACGAAGGCAACTGTGTGGAACTTTTACACTTAAAGGTTCAACACAATGCTATACTGAAATGAAAGATTAGTTCTTAATTGTATGAATATTTCAATTTGACATTTACCTACAAGTGAGATTTTTTTGGTAGATTAACCAAACATCAACATTAATCAATGCATAATCATTAAAGAAAATGACTAGGATTATAATTAGCATTTATCAAAAAAAAATAAGATGAAAAATATTATACCAAAACTATAACTTCTTCCTGTATGACAGCGATTATTATTAATATAACAAGAACATACGCTAAAAATAGAATGTACATCGTTAGAATCTAAAATAAGATATGAGTTGCTTATATTTTTATCATAAGATTACTAATGTTAATTTTCGGTTCGGTCCGGTTTAATATGGTTGGTTCAATCGTCCAAACCGCAACCGAACCGTATCGATGCGGGTCGGTCCGGTTTGGGATATTTGCTTCGGTTAGAAGATTCAGTGCGGGTTTCCGTACCGTTTTTGCGGTTCAGTGCGGACGGTTTCCGTATAGCGGTGCGGTTTATGCCCACCCCTAAATAGAGTTATGCCATAAATTAGCCGCTGCTTCAAAAACTAGATCGTCCAAATCAGCAAATTCCCCTTCATCATATTTGACCCCTTCAAATTTTTCAACGCCTCCTTTAATTTTGGTATTGCCAGCTAGGCTTGTGCCCACGTGCAGGTACCCGATTTGATAACATGTTGGGGCCTCTTAGTTTGTTCAGATCTTCTGAAGTTCGGATTATTCTGTAAGGATATTGTGGGATCTATAAAACGCGTCTTCTTTCCTTTATTTCTTCTAACTTATTGCCATTCGTCGTCTTTGATATCGTCATCTTCAACTGCTGAAGGTACTTCGCCATTAGGGTTTTCCATTAGAGATCTATGATATATATGTGTGTGTATATATATGTATGTATGTATATGTATGTATATGTATGCATGTATGTATGTATATGAGGAGCGCTCTATTGCACCCCTATTTGGGAGCATCCAATTTTAGTCACAAGTTTCTATTTAAATAATTGGTGAGTGGAGAGAGAGTTGGTGGGAAGAGAGAGAAACAGAAACATTGGGTGGATATCGGGGGTTGTAGGGGTGCTGTATTGTTTGAGGTGGAGTTGAACGCTCTCCATATATGTATATATAAACACGCTACTTAGATTATATCTCCTGTAGCTTTCAATTTTTTTCATGTTTATCTTACTTCCACCTGTTTGCATGCAATATTACCGAGCCATTTTCCCTTCGCATTCATTGAACATGTAATTAAATTCACGATTCATGTTTTTTTCATTTGTTTTTCGCACGATCTTATATTGCCAACCGCAGGAGTATATGCTTTACTTTGGATCCACGTGGCTAATCTTTTGTGAGTCATTACCTATATATTTGTAGTCGTGTATTATATTGTTGTGTAAAATATGATGTACATTTCATTTAGTTGAAATATATGCAATATTTCATATGTTGCCTTCGTGATTTGTCTATACGCATGCATGTTTTATTTCTTTAGTGAGCCACATGTCCTTACATGATTGAACTAGCATGCTTTTATGAATTATAATAGTATGCTACCAACTTGAAGCACGTGAACATGTCCTCGCATGTATAGGTAAGTTTGTCTTCATGAGCTATCTTTGCCATCGTGTTATATTTTCCATTTGTTTTAGTTCATGGGCCATCGCGATATATCATACATGCCTTCGTTATATATATATAAGGCTATCATGGGCTATAATGAGCCATTGTGAACTAAGAATTGAGCCTCTGTGTGGTGTCCACTTTTCTATGCTAGTTTTCAAAGATTTTCTTAATCCAATGTAAAATTTAGTCTTAAATGGTTAATTTTACTTGATCAAAAATGGTTTAATGGAAGTTTTTTAATTAAATTAAAAACTGATATATTACCCTCTTAAACAAATTATTCTTACCTAACCCAGTTTGGGGTTGAATTTCTATTGGTCAATTCTCTTATCCTTTCAACAACTTTTTAGAAAATGTTAATCCATATAGTTAATTCAATTAATTAATTAATTTTTTCATAATTAATTAGTGCTTTACTTCATTAAATAATTCATATAAAATAGAAAATTAATGAAAAAAATCATAAAAATCTATTTTAACATCTACGTCCTAAAATAATTTCGGACCAAAAAAATTAATTTTTATATTTTTAATAATTAATTTCTGAATTTTAACCATTTTCTCACTTAGAAAATTCATAATAAATTCATATAAATTCTCAAAATTATGAAATTTAAAACCCATCTCCAAAATAATAATTCGAACATCATATCAAAATTTTAGATTATTTGGAAATAAAAACTTAGTTTTCCACATTAAAATCCTTTAAGAAAATTCCTAAAAATTAGATAACTAATATCCAGTCATCCAAAAATTCATATCCATGATTATTCAATCCAAATGCAAGATATAAACACCCAAAAATTCGAATTTATAGCAAACCAAATTCAAAACACACAAAAAAAGGATATGGATGCATATTATTCTTCTTAATCCTTGTAGAAATGATTGAATTTGCCTTAATTTTAGTTTCTCCTTCTTTACTTCTTAAAGTCCTAATGGTGGCCTTATCTCCTTAGCTTTTTTTTAGAATGAATTAGAAATGAATGAGGGAAAGGGTGGAGCATGGTATGATATTAGATCTTTCTTTTTTACTCTTCTATGTTCATATTTACTTATTCTTTTAAACTATTCTCTTTATTACATTTACTAAGGTCAACTCACACTAATTAATTAGTTAGTTGATTTTAGAAAATCACATATTTATTAGCTTCACATTTAATTATCCCATAATTAAATATTTATATAATGTACTTTTTAAAATTAGAGGTGTTACATATGCCCTAGGGGCAATTTTGTAATTTAATTGTAAATTATTAACTTTTTTTATAAAATATCATTTGAAATAAAGGGTGTTTTTCATTCTATTATATACTTGTTATAATGTGTTATGTTAATTAATTGTTTAATTTAAGTATATTTAATTGAAAATCTATAAATGGTATGTTTTATAATAGTAATTACAATGTGTTGTAATCGTGAGTAATTTATCACAATTTAATAAACATAGAATGGGTGGACCACCTATATCTTAGAGCTGGTCTAAACATCCATAAAGGAAAAGGCGTTGACATTATTGACAGTTGAGATTATGGCCTCCTAAAATGTAAATTCTTCTTTGGGTCCAAATTGAGAAATCAACCTTTAAGTCGAAGGCAATAATGATTTCGTCCAAGTAGGCTACTAAAGAATCGGGATGAGAGGTTCTTGAAGTGAAATAATACATTAATCCTAGCTGTCTTTGAGCTCTTTCACCTTTGTTTCTAGCGTCTCAAAAACCATAGTACGGTCCGTGATGTGCTGAACCAGTACTAGCATACATTGCTTCCACTTTCTCTCTTTCTTGCATATTATGTTCAAATAGTCAACAGAATCAATCTAAATGGATAATCCATACTAAAGGGTTTTATTAGCACCCTTCAATTGAAAAAATCTCTCGAGAAAGAATCTTTTTGTCGTTCCCCAAATCTTGAACCTTTAAAGTAAGTGTGTTCTTTTCGCACTCAAGTGTCTCAATTTAGAAACTAAGATTGTGGTGTTCATCCATGAATTTATTATTCTATTAGTCCTTCAACTTCTAGTTGCATTCAAACATAAACGTTTTGCTTAATATCGCCAACTCTCCCGACCTATCATTACATGTAAGAGGGGGAGAAGGAAAAGACAGCGAAGAAGTAGAATGACGAGTGCTATGAGTTGGGCGACCATGGGTGGGAACTATTTTGTTAGAAGTTTTCTTAGAAGATGTCAGAGTAGGAGTAGGAAGTCTGATTTATCGTTCAGTTAGAATCAACTCATAGGATTGACATTCATTGCGTGATTTTAGTGAGTCAACTTCCAAATTGCATATGCGCTAATTAAGCTAAGCCATCTTGGTGTCATAATCTATTTGTTGAGCTAATGTTAAAAGACAAGCTCTAGACGAATATGCTCTAGAAAGCTCATGGATCTCCTCGTCCTTATGTGAAATTTTCTTTTCGAGAACTAAAATAAGCTCTTAAGATTTCTTCAAGGTAGACTTTATTTTGATATATTTATTGTACCACTTATTCGCTCCAACATTATCAATCTGCACTAATCCCAAAGCATAATGAGAAGGATGGGTGTCAATATTACAAATTAGTATAGATTTTATATCGCTTAGTGTAGAATATACTAGTATATGAATTTTGTTTGATGATAATAAACATATATATATATATATTCATTTAAATGTACTTATATTGTACTATTTTATTTTTCACATAATTAAATAAATATTTGTTGAATAAAATAAATAACTCAGAATTCATATTCAAATAAATATTTTATTACAAATTCGAATAGTACAAATTTTAGCTCTCACTACATTTATACAATTTCAATTACAATTCAATTTCAATTACAAAACAATTTTTCACTTTAGAATTTAAACCTCACTACATAGTCACTAAACACTCGTATTTTTATCTTCAACTCTGTTCCAGTCTGAATCCAGCATCTGAACTATCTCCAAAATAAACACTGACACGGTAAAATTGAAAAAGAAATATTTTGCAGTGTACGATAAAATGTGCGTTTGAAAATTTTATTTGCCTCAGTTATTTAGGTTGTTCGTCATCATTTTCGTTTGAATTCATCTTACACGAACAGCTTGTAACATGCACCGTGTATCACTGTACATGTCACAAGGTCGTGCACACCGATATACGCTAGCTTGTTAAAACTACAGGGACAGGTGTACACAAGGTCAAACCTAAGCAAATGCTGAATTCAACTCAGGTGACTCGAAGAAACTGCAACAACCCACACATACCAAAGACCAAAATTCAAGAGGACAAAACTAGATCGAGCTAGCAGTTCAATGAAACAAGACTCAAAGTACACCAGACACAGCTAGACCAACCACATACAACATGCTACCATACATAATGTACATGTGAAACAATTCAACATGACATGGTCAGAAGCAATATGAAATGAAGACATCAACACATGTACAAAGTTGAGCTTCAGAGCATAACAACACGGTTGTGAAAATGTACACTGAAATGAAACCAGTTCAGACTGCAACAATAAGAACAACACACAATTGAATCAGAATCATGTACACAAGTAAGCATAATGGAACCAGATTTTCAGTGAACCAAGCAAGCCAGAGAATGCAAGACACAATGCAACAGAGCAAAGCCTCAATACCAAATGGAACAAGGCACCAGATCACATGACAGCAATGTAGACAGTCTGAAGTGGAACTCAAAGCAAACCATCTACCAAAATGTGAACCAGACCACCATACATACACACACACACATATATATATATGTATACAAACGTGTATACATACATACATACATACATACATATATATATATATATACACACGCTCATGAACACAAAGCAGGTTCACACAACAACTAGACTACTAACAAGCAACCAGACTCAATAAAGACATGTTCAAAGAGACTCGAGTACACATGAACCATCAACCAGCTCATATGAGACCAGGGACATATCAGTACAACATGGTAAAGTGAACCCAGATTAGAAGCAACAGTGAAGACCATAACCCAAGTACAAAGCAGTGCAAATCAATGCAAGTGGACAGTACAACCAAGTCCAGACATTCAGATATGCAACCAGACTAATGCAACAACAAGCTAGAAGCAAGATCAAACCATCAACATATGTACAAAAGTTTGGCTTCAAGCATGCTTGAACCAAGTGCAGACCAATATACAAGCAAATGCGCTGCAACAACACACACATGTACATTTATATGTCAATGAATGAACATAAATGAACAAAGAACCCGACAACCAAGTATATCAACACAAGCAGTTGTGAACAAAACAAATGCAAGATTACACGAAGGAACTAGATCGTCATACAAAGAACAACAAGCATGAAGATATACAACAGCGATGACTGCAACATGATGATGTATGCATGAAGTCCCAAAATAACATAAGTACAAACCAGCATTACAAGCAATTCGAACAATAACAGTATAAAGCAGTGGACTAACTGGCCAGAGCTACAAACTTATATGTATGCATATATGCAATTATATACATACACATAATAGCACAAGTATGTAGGCAACATGATAACTCGGCTAATAGGTTACAAATGCACAAGAACCAAGATCACAAACTCGAAGAAAACAAAATTACAAATGCAACATGAATGAATACAGGATCAGGTAAACCAGAGAATACAAAAGGCAACATGGAAGAAAATCAAACTTGATGAGTAGCAGTTTCAAACCAAGTCAAGGTCGAGATGAATAAATTCAACAAAAGTCAAAAACATTTGAAAATGGAAAGAGCTTGATGAACAAGCATCACAAATTCGAAAAATCAGAAAACCAAACACAAGCCATGGTGACCAAGTAAAGTATATCGGCATATTAGAAAAATATTTGAATACATGAACGAGTCAAGAAGCACTAGAGCCATGTGATTGTAAATCAACGCAAGTGCTTAAATCACACAAAAAATATATGAACTGACATTTAGAGATTTCAATCCCTATATAACCCAAAGATCATCATCGGCAAATGATCATTCGAGTTCAAGCAAATACCAGAGCTAGCTAAATCACGAAAAAATTTATAACTCGAATCAAAGTCAAGAATAACCAATAATCGATAAAAGGCATTCACGTACCAGTTCAAGCAATCTTTCGATCTCGACTTAGTGAAGCAGTCGTGAATTGAATCAATCACAGAAGCATCGAAGTGAATTGAGAAGAAATAGCAAATGATTCGAGCTTCAATCATTCAAGCGGCGCCTCAAATTACAAAACCCTAGTTTTTGGAAGAGGAACGAAGAAAGCATCAGCCACGAAAATAATAAAAGAGAGACGTCTTCTTTTAATTACAATTGGGTCGGCTTTATTTTTTATATTGGGCTTGAGTATTAAAACAGGGTTTTGTTTAGTTTGTTTTTATTTATTTTTAAATTGTGTAACTCTCTAGTCGTGTGACTATGTTACGAACTACGGTGGTGTAGTTCGAGAATTCGCAACTCAGTGGCTTAGTAGTGGCAGGGTTTTGAGCATAGAGTTAGGTTAGTCATTAGCGGGTGTCACAAGTTTACGTGTGTAAGCGTCTGACTACTTAATTTCTAGTATAAACCTTAGGAGCAGCACGTAGGCAGGGTTTTGCCGAAGCTGGGTAAATTTGTGTATGATCTCTTCTGCATTATTTATAGTTATTGTTTTTATTTCCGCATTAATTTTTATTATTATTAGTATCACCCTATTCACTCCCCATCCCTCTAGGGTGAAACGACCCTACACTTAGATGTTGCAGTAAGTTGTGGTTGCCAAGCGATAAAGTATGACTTTTGCCCTAAAATGAATCATAAATAAGATCAACTAATAAAGTAATATGGTAAAAGAAGACAGACTTTATTAACAATGAAAGGATAAAAAACAATGAAACCAATTATTTGATATTTTATAGATTATATGAGTATATCATAATATACTCATGTATGTATATAATGCACATGCAATATATAATATAGTCTGCGTAACAAATGTGTACATATATAGATGTTGAGATTTACATCTATGACAGCCACATTCGCTATTCATATATGCATTTGCTATCTCAAAATATTATTTAAATATGTATGCATTTGTAACGACCCGTAAATTCTAATAATTTTATTTGTTTTATAAATATATTTAATTGAAATTTTGTGAAATTTTAAACGATAAAATTTTAAAATTTAATTTTGATATTTGGAATGCGTCTAGTTAAATATAGCAACTGGTAATTTTTCATCAAATAATTTGGAAGTTTATTTTCTGGTGTAATTTTATTTCAATTCAAATCAGCTAAAAATTCACGATAACAAAATGTTTTCCAAACCTGAATATTTTTCTATAGAAAATTTGAAAATCGTCTTCTAAGTGAGACGTCATATTTCGTTTTCTAAAATTTTGACTTTTATTGCTCCGTCGATCTTATTTTCGGCAAAATAGCAGCAGTTTGGTACCGATGTCGATTTTTGATCGGAGGATCGTACCATTGATTTTTGTATACCGTTTTGATCGATTTGTCATACCGATCTCTACGGAATATTCACTTTTGTGTTTCAGAGTTCGGTGTATGGTGCAGTCTGCGAAACGATTGACAGTACCAGTATCCGTTTTGAAACTTTTGATTTTTCTTCCTGTCCATTTAATATCCATCGTGTAATACCAATAGTCATTGCTTTTCATATTCCCAGAAATTTAAACGTTGACTGTTACTCTACCTACTGGTTCAATTTTATTTGTTTTTTTACCCATCTTTACATTTCTCTGTCATTTCCATTTTTGAAAGAAAAAAAGGGAAACGACCATTCTCGTTTTTCCCATTTCGCTTGTAGTCTCTTCCCACTGCAACTCCTTCTACCTCCTTTCTTTATCCCACGCGTTCCCCTCACCTAACAACCGCGCTCGGCCCCAAGCACCGGACTTCCTCCTTCCCTGATGCGACAACCACCGGCCTTCAAACCATCCCGACCTCACCTGCTTCTTCTCACCATCAGGCGACCAGTACTTTCCTCTTTTCCAACCGTGCGACCCCACACAGCCCCGCACCCTCCGGCCTTCCGCCTTCGTGCCGAACCTCCCAACCGCTGTCGTCTACCTGTCCTCTTTCCTTGCTCCTCAGCCATAAATTTCTGATGGTGCATGTGGGTATATAGTCATATATATATATATATATATATATTAGCTTACGTATTGTTATAGATATGTATGTATAAGTTTTTATAAGCTTGCAAATCTGTTAGTTATATCAGTTTATATAAGTTTATAAATATCAATTTTTTATGATATATGTTTTATACAAGTAATATATATGTTTCGGTTAGTATATGTAAGTTATATAGCTTTAATTTAAAATTATATAGGTTATATGAGTATATAAAGTATGCATGTACATATTTTAGTCTATATAAAGATTTTATTTATTGTTAGAATTTATGTTAGTCTATATATTTATACTGTAGTGGTATATTTTCCTCAATCTGTAGCTACATTGTTTTATCTTTTCAATGCATGTATATGTTCGACTACGTATACTATATCTGTATATTGATTTTCAAATTTTAAAACAGTTATATATATATATATAGTGTAATGTTTTGTATATATTAGTTTATATAAACCATTATAACTAATGTTTACAATATGTTTACATATATAATCATACTTATACATATGTATATATAAGCTTATATATCATGAACGCAATTTATGTTACAGTGTATATATTTAAGTGTATATATAAGTTTATGAATTTTGTTTGAGTTGGTAAAGAAATAAGTTACATAGGTTATATAAATTGTTTGTATACATATATATTAGCTTATACACAAAGTCGTACGTGCATATTTCATATAATATTAAATGTTGTGCATATTGGTTTCAAGATATAGCAAAATATATATATATTGATTTTAGGAATATATATGCAGTTATTTTAGTCAGGTTGAGAATCTGTTGAGAAGGATATTGATATTTGTTCATATGACTTATAATTTATATTTTTCAGTATATAAGTTATATATATATATATAATTCTATGCATACCTCTGTTTTTCTGTAAGACAAGGAAATATGTTTGTGTATCTATTTGTTTTGTATAAGTGGTCTGTTTTAATTAGTATATTTATGTATATAATTTTTATGAGTTCCAAAAATTTATATGGGTTAAGAAATAATATATTAAGATAATATATATATATATATTTCGTCTCTGTCTACATCAAGCAGTTTCTGATTTATTTTCATCGATTCCTTATATATCAGCTTGTCCATCAAATTCGGGTCCATCTAGCTTTGCTTTGAAATTCGTGCTTGGATTCGAAACTCATTCCGTCGTCAAATTCTTCTAGCCTCAAAAGGTGAGCAATCACTCATGATTAATGTTCTTATATTTATTAAATTTGATTTCAATTGAAATGAAAATTGAAATATGCTGCTGTTAGTTATTTAAATTGCTTTATATATGTTGTTATCTGTATCTGTTTACCTGTGACATCTGACACTATTATCTGTTATTTAAATTGATGATATATGCGTGCTATATTATTATCATATCTGTTATCACTCTGCAAGTTCCCTGTTAGTATAGAATTCACTATGGGTTGAAATGATACATACCCGAACGATCTGTAGAATAGGAGAAAATAGTTATGGGTTGAAATGATAGACCCAAGCGATTTTCATTGAATTGAATTTGGGATTGCGGGTTGAAATGATATATATCCATATATATATAAATTACGGATTGAAATGATAAATATCCGTATCACTTGACCATAGGATAGAAAATTATATACAGACACCGTTTGTCTATATATAAATATTTTGAAAATGATTTCTATGGTTTTTGGAAGGAAATATATGGTTTTATAAAATATTGATTTAGATATTATATAAATGTTATTTTATATATAGTTAAATTCTTGATTTTAAGCTATGTATAAATTTGTTTTACTATAGAATAAGTTTAATAATAAAGTTTGATTTTTATTTAAAATATAATATGGTTAAATATTTATTTAAAATTATATTTTAATATAGAGTTTATAATGATTTAAATAAATTAAGGTTGGAAGATAAATTTGAAATTGATTTGAAATTAAATTTATTTAAGAATTATACTCAAATAAGTTTGATTTGAAATTTATTAAATTTGAGATTTTAAAGGATATGATTTTATAACTTGATTTTTGTTTAAAGTGATTTAAATGAATATATCAAGTTTAAATAAATTGAAGTAATATTCAGTTGTTTGAAGTTTGAAAGTTTTATTTAAATGATATTGGATTTATCAAGTAAATATTTCAAAACTAAATAATAGCAAAGTGAATTTGATATATATATATATGGAATTATCAAATTTAGTTTTGAAGTTGTGGAATATTTAAAGATTTGTAACATTTTGAAATAGGAACGATTTATTTTGTGGTTCAAATTCGTATTTGAAATCGATATTATTTGGAATGGTTTATTGAGAAACTGAATTTAATTGAAATTTATGATTTGAGATTTGATAAAATTTTAATTTGGAATTCGAGTTAATTTGGAACTGATTTGTGAAGTTGAGGAAATTATTTTATTATATAAAGTAATTTTAAATTATTTTAAAACTATATTATATTTTACTTTATAAATTATTTTAATATAAACTATTTCAACTTATAACTATTTTAATATAAACTATTTCAACTTATAACTCTTTTATATAAACTATTTTATTTTATAAACTATTTTATTATATATACTATTTTAATATCTAAATTGTTTAAGTGGTGGAAGTTACGTTTTCAAATTTATGAATTTCAAAGTATTATGTTTTGAAAAGTGTTATAATTTCAAGTGTTTAGTTTCGAAAGTGTTATAACTTTGAAAATGCTATGATTTGGAAAAGGATATATTTGAAATGGAAATGATATCGTATTTGGTTTTGAGATGGAAATGATATTGTATTTGGTTTTGAAATGGAAATGACATCGTATTGATATAGTTTAAAATGGCAATGATATTTTGGTTTTGAAGTAAACTATTTTGAAATGACCGCGGTGTTATAATAACGTTTGGTTGTTAAAGAGACCGGGATCGGAAGTTGTCATACTCTCTGCCAACTCCAAAACTACTTTAACAACTGTGTACGCGGTGGAGATTCCAGAATGAAGTAGGATGGTGGCGACGTTCTATTGAGATATATACGTGGAACCGACTCCCGTGAGTTGGCATAAGGTGGCTAAAACAGGAGCGATTCCGGGCCAATGAGGTAGCTCCTCTTATCAAACACACTCCTTCGATACCATTCTATTACTTTATGATTGGTTGGGTGCACCTTTGATTTTTGGGAGTGTGGCTCGAGGTGGGCGGTAGTGGCTGATATGCGTTACCACCAGTCTGGATGCGTAATTGGTATATCTACCCTGGCATTGTCTAGTTGTGCCGTGTCACCTACCCCAGCGCGCCTTGTATGAGTTTTGATTTGTGTCGTACCTATGGAGTGTTAATGGTAGCCTCCCGATTTGGAGGTACGATGGTGCTATATAGACTATTGGCACTATATATGTGTTAAGGTGGAAAATGTAAAGCCTTAACACTATTTTTAAGTAAGTTTACTTTACTTTAGACATTATTATAATAGCGTATATTACTACATAGTAGATAGTTTAACGGATCCTTAGAGGATGGTTATCCCAAACATCCTTTGAGTTACTTGTATTTCAGTTGTTATTTCACTTGAGTTGGATTTATTGATATAAGAATGTTAATCCTGACTCGAGTGTTTTGTGTTTTGCTTTACGCTCGGGTCAGACTGAGTGGTTCAGCTTTTGAGACTCACCTTTGGAGTTGGAGCTTTGCTTGGAGATCCAGTTATTTATCCAGCTTTCAGATATTCAGATGATTTCAGTAAAGTATTCTGATCTTATATTTGACTATTGTATTTGAAACTTCCATTGTATCTTATGTAACTCTGATATATATATGGTAGCTTCATGAACTACTATTCTTTTGCTTCCGCTGCATATTGTATATTACTTTGTGTCTGTGATTCTGTAATTATTTATTTACTGTATATGTTGAGTGTTGCCAAATATAAATTAACAATCTGGTATTTTGAGCAATTCAAATCCGGCATGTGTGGATGCGAATGATTGAAAATATCGGGTCGTTACAGCATTTAATTATACATGTTAAGATCCAAAGTTGAAAGCAATGGTTGGTTTTTAATAGAAGAAAACCAAGAGACAAACTCTCGTTAATTTACTTCTTCCTTTAATACCATTTACTAGATCTAGATCCAGTAATTTAAATGCCTCTTTGACTATATATATGTATGTACATATAAGTATGTATGTATGTATGTATATGTATATAAAGTTTCCATTAGAAAATTTTTTATTTGACAAAGTCAAAAACTTTAGATTTTAAATTCAATATCAATAAAAATATAACTTTTATTTGGTGAATAATTTATAAAACTAACTTTCTTTAATTCAATCCTTCATTCATTGCCATTTGGCAGGTCATTTGAAATCTTTAATCATATATGTTAAGTTTCAATTCAACCATAGATTTAGAATCAAATCATGTTCTTGAATAACGTATTGAATTATAGATTTTCTATTCAAATTAAAACAAAGATTTGAGATATTAGAATATATTTTAATAACCTTTAAAATACAAAATCATATATATATATATGATGTCTGATTATAATATATATATATTGGCCAAAATGGTGTTATGGTGATGGAGTTTTCATAGCCAGAAAAGAGGAGAAGGAACTTCTGGAAAAACTAATGTAAATGAAGGGGTTTGGATCATTTAAAAAAAGCAAGAAGGAGAAGAGACATTATCTCCACCTTTTACCCTTCCTTTAATTATGATTCGCAATTTAATTTGGAAACCACTCTCTCCTTCCCTATTTTAGGTCAGTCATAACAAGGCATTAATGTGCCAATGAATGCCTAAAAACCAATTATTAATTAACGACATTTAATTAGATTGAATTTAAATGCATATCGATATCGCGTATCGATATGCATGTATATAACTTTTATATATACACCCAATTAATTACCAATGATACCCAAAAAATACCGGTAGCAACCAATACACTAAATAAATAAATAATAGTTCATAAATATTAAATAATTTATAAATCAACTAAATCGTGTAGTATTTCCAAGAATCTACTAATGTGGTTGTGCGACTCGTAGGTATAAATTCAATCAGCGATTAATATCAAACAATTTGAATATTAATGTTCACACTTCACTTAGTTAATGGTGTGACAGTTTGGCCGAATTTTTCGCTTATACATCGTTTTCGGTGAAATGTAATTTTACATTTTCTTAAGCGATACCTTTTAGTAATGATAATTTACATTTTCTTAAAATCCAATTCCACATTCAACTTGATTAGTCCATAAACAAAGTCCTTGGTTCAATGATAACATTTATTATCAATCGTCTACTTTGGCAAAGATTTTGACTTCAAGTTGACTACATTTGACCATGACACTAACCTCATACAACTAAGGAGACAAATTTTCTATTGAATAGTGCTTCACTCCTAATGCTTCAACTCAGACCTAACTATAGCCTTTTGATGGAAACCATGTCATGATTTAACTATAATCAAAGTGGGGTATCCATATTGAAGTTCTACAGTATTATTAGTCGAGGGAATTGTGTAACATCGTCACACTGAGATTTCCTGTTTGACATAGTTGTTATCAACCAATAAGAAACTCTTGGATGAGTCATTCCATTGTTATCCAATTGAGTATGTAATCCCATGGTGTCCCCGGTAGCCATGAGTAATACACTGCCCAATATTTGGAGAGTATTACGTAATCTGGTCTCAGCTGATAGTTATTAGATAATTATAGAACGACTCACTCGATAGTTTTCTGTTGGTTAGTATAACTAAGGTAAAAAGGAAAATAATAAAGTGACAATATTATACAATTATCTCGACTTGAGAATACTATCAAACTTCAATATGGGCACTCTACTTTGATTATAGTTAAATCATGACACAATGTCCATCGAACGACTATAGCAAAGTCTAAGTGAAGTATTGAAAGTGAAACGCTATTCAATGGAGAATTTGTCTCCTTAATTATATGAGGTTAATATCACTATCAACTAAAGTCAACTCAAAGTCAAAGTCTCTAACCAAAGCAGTTCAGTTATTAATAATTGTTATTATTGAACCAAGGACTTTATGTTTGGGCCATACATGTTGAATGTAGACGATATTGGAATTTTGACCAATACCAAATTACATAATTCCTAGTGTGATATAGTTTTAACGAAGAGAATTGATGTAAATAATTATCACTATAATGGATTGCTTAAAGTAGTAAAATTGGATTTTATTGAAACTATGTAAGCGATAAATTTAGCCAAACTTTCACACCACTCAGCTAAAGTGACGTGTGAATGTTAATATTCGAATTGTTTGATGTTAATTGATGACTGAATTTACACCTAAAAGTCGAACAACTGCAATGTTGAATATTCTAAATACCACCGATTTAATTAAATTATAATTGTTATAAATTAATTAAATCAATTAATATCTATGAAATATTAATTACAAAATTTTATTTGATTTATTTGGATTAATATTGAAAATAATGTGTATATAAAAGTTATATACACACGTATCGATATGTGATATCGATGTGCATATGAATTTGATTTAAAATGCAAATTTACTGATGTGGTTCGAAAGTGCAACTAGCCCATTTTCCTAGTGATATGTTCGACCATAGATAGTGGTTTTAGGGGGGGTGATATTTTTTATATTTTGATTTAAATTGGTAGAGAAAGACATGGTAAGGGACGAGATCCCGCTCTCCTCTTTTCTCTACTTCTCTTGTGACGGCCCGGTATTTTTGATCCTCGAAAATCGATACTAATATATTCACCGTATAGAATGTCGAGCAATCGAGTGCTGGAAATACTAGATCGTTAGGGGTTAAGAAGAAAGAGATAGAAGAATAAACAGAAATAACAACAACACAGAACCTCACAATCGCAGCAGAACAAAATATAATATATAACAACAGATTTTTACAAAAGAATCTATAGCTATTAATATACGTACATATTATCAAAGTACAACCATCAATATAGAAATCTGGACAGTTATAATAACTTGTCCTCACAAGTGCTGGAATACAGCCTACAATACACAACGGAATATAATCAAGTACGTGTAATACGTCTTTATTATCCAGCTCGTCTCCTGAGCTCCAAGCATCCTATCCTGAATCTGTAATACTCGGTTTGACCTGAGCATTATAAAAAAATAACACTTAAGTCGGTCTGAAAAACCAGCTTGAGTAAACACTCTCAATTTGAATTATTAAAGTTAATAAAATCCTTTGAAAAACAAAGGTATCTCGTAAGACCACGTCACATATAAATACAACGAGTTTTTATCTTACGATAACCAAAACATTTTATAGAACCGTGTCACACATAAACACGATAGGTTTTTATCTTACGATAACCAAAACATTTTATAGAACCACCCACCTCTCTACGTCCCACCTAACCACCTGGAACCCACGACCATCCTCTAGTTCGAAGTTTCGAACTTCACCCAAAAACCTAGAACGACAACCGTGCCACTAAAAGCCTCGCCTTGCCACCACGACCGTCCATCCACCACCAAACTTCGGTCCAAACATCGCCGTCATCTCCTCCACCCTTTCCCCCCGGCGCGCACCCCTATCTCGTCGCCTCGTCATCATCATTGCCATGAGACCTTAGAACTAACACTCTAAAACCCTAGACCAACCTCGTCTCGCCAACACACCCATCTAGAAATCACCGCACCATTTTTCATGGATGCCCCCTCACCCAAGCATCCTCCACGTCAATTCCCTTGCCTCGAAATTAACTACGTCGCCGTAATTTGTCAAAACCCCCAAAACCGATCTACTCCAGATTTCTCCCTCCATACTCCATTAAAAATTCTCAAACCAATTCTAAAAATAATGCTTTTCAATAAGGATTTCAACTATATAATCCATTCAATAAATTGTGATGGTGGAATTATTTCCTTAATTAACCTACATACTGTAATATTGGTTTTGTTTCCTCCATACTTGTCGAAATTTGATGAAATAAATTTTAAAACAATCTATACTCAAAATCAAGCAACTTTTGTTTTGAAATCATGTTTAAAAACTGAATGGTTATTGAGTTCTTGATTTTTAAAGTTGAAGGCAATAACAGTTTTAATAATAAATATGAGCAGAGAAATCTCCTGGAAGAAGAACAGTACTTCTTTGATGTACAGGTGGAATCCATTCATGTCTAAGCACATATTCATTCACATATACATATCCCATATACATATACTATTAACATAGCTCAAAGATTTATCCAAACAACAACTATATAAGTGAGTATGTAAATCAGGAAGCAATATGAAGTTGTTTACTCACTTGTTAAAAACTGATGAACACACTGCTTGTATTTTCCTGCTTCAAACTTTTTTACTGATTTGATCCATGTTTTTGTTTAATGGCAGATTTTTTTTGGTATGTTATACGTGAAAAACAACTAGTATAGCCCTATATATAGAAGAATGGAAATGAAATGGTTAAGCATAGGGTGGCTGAAGATTGTTTACAGGCTTCACATCTTTCTTTCTTTTTCTTTTCATTCTCTTTTTGCTTTTGGTGGCTGATTTGATTTCATGAGCTAGATTTTATTTATTTTGGGTGATTTGATTTTATGGAAAGATTTGATTTATGGTATACTTGATTTTATTTTATTTGTGCTTGATTTTAAGTTTGTGGGCTTGACTTGAAATTTTTATGTGCTTGACTTTGATGTTTGCCATGATGATTCTCCATATATATACACACACACACACATATATATAGATATATATGTTCTTATATACATATGTTTACCATATACATATTTACATATACATTACACTTATAAATATATATACATATACATTTACTTACATATATTTTGTCATCATATACATATTTACATTTTTACCTATTACCTTTAGATATATACATATTCATTTTATCATATTTACTTATACATACATATATGTTTACATATTCATATATACATTTAGATATACACATGTTTACACACACACACACACACACATATATATATATATGCACTATTTTTTTAAACATTTACCCATATATATATAGTCATAAGTTTGAAATTTGCCATTATGAAGTTTATACATTCATCTATATATAATTTTCTTCTAATTCAAAAATTAGCATTTTGGAAATTTAATATAGTTTCAAAATTAATAGATTCGGATATTTCAAATATCAGAAAATTTATCTATTCGACTTATGTTCTTCTTTTATTAACGACCAATCAATCTCGTATTTAAGAATAAAAATTTGTTAATTCAAATTCTATTCTTAATTGCTTACAATCAATATCAAAAGGTTATATTGAAATTCGTTATCCTCTTTTATCTTATTGCACATTTATTCGATTTCTTTATTTAAATGACAAATATTGTTCATACATCGGTTATTAATTTAATACAATTGAATATTGTTTATTTCAATCCAGATACTAATTAAAACTTCTCTCTTATTCCAATTTTGTCATTTACAGATTCAATTTAGATTATCACTTCCATTTGATATATTTTCATTAATAACAATATAAATTTTTTCTAACCATTTTATTCGATAATTAAATTAAATTAAATATTTTTAAATGGTCAAAAATACAGGTCGTTCCAATCTCCCCCACTCAAAAAATTTTGTCCTTGAAAAGAGCAGAATAAGAGAATAGAAAGATAAACAGAAACATAGAAAATTCTTTTATAACAAAATACTTTTATATCGAAAATACTTTTGATAACTCGATGTTTCAACAAGTTTATCCTCGTTCTTACGGAATCTAGTAGTACATTGTTCAAACACAAGACTAGAAATCTCTAAGTACTTAGTAAACCTGTTTCATCACCCAGTGAATATACTTGGAAAACTTTAAAATAGATATGGAAAGTAGAATCTAATCACCGAAATCAAACGAACAGGATCGTCATGGAACGCAGTCCCTAAGGTCGCTCTCCCGCTAAGTCGAGAGGACAGAGCGACGCGGCCTCATGTGACTTTAGGCAGTCATTGCCCTATGTCTTACGCCATGACATCCAAAACAACCATAGATCGCGGATACACAATGGTTTCGCTTGGATCCCTCGGGTAACACTCGTACCTGTGAGCAATCACTTCTCTATGAATTATCCTATGCAAAACACTCGCATGGATCGTAGTCTACTTAATAGTAACACTAGTGGTTACATCGCTATCACCCATAGACTCAAGACAGTCATCTACCCCCTCAAATTACGCCATATGGACCGCAAATACACAATGATTTCACCTGGTTCCCCTAAAAAACATCCGTACCTCAGGGCAATTGCTCTACCTAGGCGGATTACATCGAAAACGACCATAGATCGCAGTTACACAATGGTTTCGCTTGGGTCCCCCAGGTAACATCCGTAACCGTAAGCCTTTACAGCCCTGTGAATTTCGCTATGCAGCCGAGTCAAAGGAAACTCATGAGTATTATGTTCGGACAACCTATATTGATTAGGATCCATTTTTGGATTCCCCAAAGTCCATCTGGGATCAGATCAAAGAATCAATAGAATGTATCCACAATGTGGCCACAAAACGGATAATCAAGCAGAAGGTACTTCCCATATCTACAATTTCAAAATGTATATCATACTATACATAGTACATTTTCAAATCATCACTTCAAAATCATACTTATATAAATTCCGTTATATATAGGAGTATCACTTTCAAGATTGAGCACCTTTCAAATCAATAGTTTTCGAATTAACTTCATACTTATACAAATCATTTTTATATAAGTTTGAAAACTTCCAAATGAATATTTTTATACAGTCAAAGGTTCTCGAAATCAATCACTTTTGAATATCGGTTCTGCTTCAAATTCATAATGATTTCAACAATCATTTTCCCCAAATCATTCAAATTCAAAATTTCATAATTTCAAATCAATAGTTTCAAAATTTTATTTCAATTTCATATTTCGTAGAGTCATATTTATATAAATCCAAATTTTCTTTCTAAAATCATTTTGTAAATAAAAAAGAAGAGTTTATAAATCAAAATTACTTTCAAATTAAATTTGTAAATAAATAAGTTTTTTTCTTCTTTAAGTCTCTACATTATTCAGGAATATATCTTAAAACAAATTTTCATTTAAAACATTCAAAAACAAATTTCATACTTAAATAATACAAAATAGTCTTATTCATTTTATTTACCAAAATATTTAAAGTTTTAAAACTTGTTTAGATTATTATTATTATTAGTTAAAGAGTTATAAACTAAACTTGTATATACTTTTTCAAAATACTAAACTATAAAATTAAATGTCAATTTGGAAGTGTTCAACTGTTCAAAATAGTAGGAAATATCAAATTCCAATTCAAAAATTGGAAATCGGCAATCAATCATCTCTACGAGATGCACAATCAATCGATAAATCAATCCTAATGCATAGGATACCTGTGTTTATAATATAATTCAATCCAAAATTCGAGAGCTGAACGCCGGTTTTTTTTCTTTTTTTTCAAATTGTTTGAAATAAATATGTACATATTTCTTTTGAATATAAAATCATACTTCAGCGATTTGAATCAAATTGGTTTCATAAATAATCGAGTAGCAAAGCTACTAAAGTGGCCTCCCTCACTTTGAAACTCGAAGATGAATGCCGATGATGCTGCAAACATCACCAAAATTTATTTTCCGGCGATAGAAGTGAGTTCCGAACTTCATTTCTTTTTTTTAATCTTTTGAAAATCCCTTTTTTCTTGAATTCACTTTGAAATCATTTATATCAGTTCTGTTCGGAAAATAATTTCAAATTATGCTATTATATATTTTTCGAATCTTAAAACCAATTTCAAAATATCTCGGAATCCAAACTCTCAAAGTTTCAGTTTGAATAACTTTTTGTTTATTTATTAACCATGTTTAAATAAACCATATTTCATATATCACTTTCAAATGGTATCCATTCCTCTTTAAAATGATACGGGGGGAGATTCAAATATATATTCGCTTCAAAATCCATGTTAAACATGCAGTTTCTCAATTGGTTAAACATTTTTCAAAAACCAAAATATTCCAACCATAGTCAAATCCTTAAATCAACAGCCAATAGTCGATGCTCATAAACTGGCCGAGCACGACTCATCAATCAATAAGCGATAATATGCACATCCATATTAATCGAACAATCAATCAACAAAGAGATAACATCCAATCATCATCAACGGTCACAATTGATTTTATCAGTTTATAGAATTCATTCTTTTATATTCTATATAAAATCCAAGTTAATATCATTTCATTTATTAATATTAAAATATTTTTATATCATTAACAAATACACTCTATACGTATATACACTCAGACTCATTCTAGGGTACTACCGATCCTATCTCTAATGAGTAATCCTCACTAAAGCCAAGGTTCTCGCTTAACCTTCAGCTCTGATATCACATGTGACAGTCCGGTATTTTCGATCCTCGAAAATCGACATTAATACGTTCACTGTATAGAATGCTGAGCAATTGAGTGCTGGAAATACCAAATCGTTAGGGGTTAAGAAGAAAGAGATAGAAGAATAAACAGAAATAACAACAACATAGAATCTCACAATCGCAGCGGAACAAAATATATATAATAATAGATTTTTACAAAAGAATCTACATACAAATTATCAGAGTACAACCATCAATATAGAAATCTGGACAGTTATAATAACTTGTCCTCACAAGTGCTAAATATACAGCCTACAATACACAACGGAATATAATCAAGTACGTGTAATACGTCTTTGTCATACAACTCATCTCCTGAGCTCCAAACATCCTATCCTGAATCTATAATACTCGGGTCTGACCCGAGCATTATAATAAAATAACGCCCGAGTCAGTCTGGAAAATTAGCATGAGTAAACACTCTCAATTTGAATTATTAAAGTTATCAAAATCCTTTGAAAAACAAAGGTATCTCGTAAGACCGCGTCACACATAAACACGACGGGTTTTTATCTTACAATAACCAAAACATTTTATAGATAATCCAGTGATATTATAATAGTGTCTAAGTACAAATACTTATTTAGTATAGCCAAAATTGTTACATTAATTAAATTCTAGCATACTAGGCTCTACAATCAAAACCGTAAAGGTTCGTGGTGGTTATTGGACCGAAGTGGTTTTCGAATAATGCAGATATCCAATCCCGGTCTCATCAAATCCAAACGATAAATTTCTAAAGGCCAATTCTTTTAAATAACAATTTCATAATGAGGGTGTCAATATTCACATATGGAAATTTATTCCATATGTTCATTTTATCATGACCTGTCCATCGAAATTTATTCGCTTGTAATCATCACATTTTCCGAAATTTAGAATAGTGATCAGTACAAATCGATTTACTTCCAATAATTCTAACTACTTTAATTTGTTTGGCTAATTAATGGCATGGATAACAGATAATTGAAATCAATATCAAAGACATTATCAGTTAAACATAGGTCGTCAACTTTAAATAACAATTTACAATTAAATTAATTTACAAATTAGAACCGATCTGTTTTCAATTTATCTGCGTCAAACTATATTTTAAGTCCAGATTACTGGTTAGTCAAAAAAATTATAAAATGATTTATTATTAATTTTAATAATCAATTGATGATTTAATGTATTATAAATTAATAAGACATTACTTACTTATTCACTTGAATTATTTTAAATCGGTAAACTTTTACATTGCAGAAACTTGACCATATTTATTCAGATGGAAGTGCTAGGCGATAGGGACTCGACACAATAATCCACTCATCGTTTGGATTTGAAGAAAGTGAGAAATAGAAGTTTAAAACTTTTAGATTTTAAAGTACAAAATTAAATTTTCATTTCCTTTCATAGCCCATCCCGCTTAACCCAAACCCAACCACCCTCATCGGCCCATCCAACCCATTTCCTTCTTTCTTCCTTTCCCAGTTTCTTCCTTCTCTCATTTACTCAAACGCACGAAGGCGTGCACGCACACGTGCACATATCCACTGACACCAATCATCAAATCGCACTGCCAATCATCCACGCAAATTCGCCTACCTCTCCACGTCACACCTGACCACCTGGAACCCACGGCCATCCTCTGGTTCGAAGTTTCAAACTTCACCCAAAAACCTGGAACGACAACCGTGCCACTAAATGCCTTGCCTTGCAACCATGACCGTCCATCCACCACCAAAACTTTGATCCAAACATCACCGTCATCTCCTCCACCCTTTCCCCCTGGCGCGCACCCATGTCTCATCGCCTCGTCATCATCATTGTCATGAAACCGAGACCTCAAAACTAACACTCTAAAACCCTAGACCGACCTCGTCTCACCAACACACCCATCTAGAAATCACCGCACCATTTTTCATGGATGCCCCCTCACCCAAGTATCCTCCACGTCAATTCCCTCGCCTCGAAATCAACTACGTCGCCGTAAGTCGCCAAAACCCCCAAAACCGATAAACTCCAGATTTCTCCCTCTTCACTCCATTAAAAATTCCCAAACCAATTCTAAAAATCATACTTTTCAATAAGGATTTCAACTATATAATCCATTCAATAAATTGCGATGGTGGATTATTTCCTTAATCAACCTACCACTGTAATATGGGTTTTGTTTCCTCCATACTTGTCGAAATTTGATGAAATAATTTTTTTTTAAAAATCTATACTCAAAATCAAGCAACTTTTGTTTTGAAATCATGTTTAAAAACTGAATGGTTGTTGGGTTCTTTATTTTTAAAGTTAAAGGCTATAACTGTTTTAACAATAAACATTAGCAGAGAAATCTCCTGGAAGAAGAACAGTATTTCTTTGATGTACATGTGGAATCCATTCATGTCTAAGCACATATTCATTCACATATACATATCCCATATACATATACTATTAACATAGCTCAAAGATTTATCCAAACAATTACTATATAAGTGAGTATGTAAATCAGGAAGCAATATGAAGTTGTTTACTCACTTGTTAAAAACTGATGAACACACTGCTTGTATTTTCCTACTTCAAACTTTTTTACTGATTTGATCCATTTTTTTGTTTAATGGCAGATTTTGTTTGGTATGTTATACGTGAACAACAACTAGTATAGCCCTATATATATATAGAAGAATGGAAATGAAATGGTTAAGCATAGGGTGGCTGAAGATTGTTTACAGGCTTCCCATCTTTCTTTCTTTTTCTTTTCATTCTCATTTTGCTTTTGGTGGCCGGTTTGATTTCATGTGCTAGACTTGATTTATTTTGGGTGATTTGATTTTATGGAATGATTTGATTTATGGTATACTTGATTTGATTTTATTTGTGCTTGATTTTAAGTTTGTGGGCTTGACTTGAAATTTTTGTGTGCTTGACTTTGATGTTTGCCAAGATGATTCTTCGTATGTATATACACACACATATATAGATATATATGTTCTCATATACATATGTTTACCATACACATATTTACATACTTACATATTTACATATACGTTACTCTTATAAACATATATACATATATATATTTACTTACATATATTTTGTCATCATATACATATTTACATTTTTACCTATTTTTAGATATATACAAATTCATTTTATCATATTTACATATACATATATACATATATGTTTACATATTCATATATACATTTAGATATACATATGTTCACATATATATATATATATACACATACATACATTTCCATATGCACTATTTTTCTAAACATTTACCCATATATATATAGTCATAAGTTTGACATTATGAAGTTTATACATTCATGTACATATAATTTTTCTTCTTATTCAAAAATTAGTGTTTTGAAAATTTAATATAGTTTCAAAATTAATAGATTCAGATATTTCAAATATCAAAAAATTTATCTATTCGACTTATGTTCTTCTTTTATTAATAATCAATCAATCTCGTATTTAAGAATAAACATCTGTTAATTCGAATTCTATTAAAAATTCCTTACAATCAATATCAAAAGGTTATATTGAAATTTGTTATCCTCTTTTATCTTATTGCACATTTATTCAATTTCTTTATTTAAATAACATTTATTGTTTATACTTCGGTTATTAATTTAATACAATTGAATATTGTTTGTTTCAATTCAGATACTAATTAAAACTTTTCTCTTATTGCAATTTTGTCATTTACAGATTCAATTTAGATTATCACTTCCATTCGATATATTTTCATTAATAACAATATAAATTTTTGTTTCTAAACATCTTTATTCAATAACTAAGTTAAATTAAATATTTTTAAATGGTCAAAAATATGGGTCATTACATCTCTCTTCTTTTTTAAACCCAACACTCCCTTCTATTTTGAGTTAACTCTCTCTAACTCCTCCTCTCCCTTATAGGCCCCAAGCTTCATAACCATTCCTCCTCTCTTTTTGAACCAAATACAAATTTAAATCAAATTATCTCAAAAGGTGTGTGAGTCTCTTCGATCACTAGCACTTTTTGGAAGAGATCGAATTCGATTCTAGGACTCATGTTGATTCGACATTCAAAGTATTATAACTTGGCCATAACTAAGGTAATGTTTTACTTATATCAATTATATAAATATGTTATCATCTGTGTTATTATGTTTGAATAGGTTAGACGCATATCATGAATTCATATTGGTGTTTGTTGTCGATCTATTTATATAACTGTTATATATAAAAAAAAAACTTTTTAAGTATATATGATGATTTAGCTTTCAGACATATTATAAAAAATTCAAACTTAAAATTATTGTAAAGGTATTTTAAATTATAAATTGAATGTTTAAGCTAATATGTGTGTGTGTGTGTGTCTATATATATATATATGTATGTATGTATGTATGTATGTATGTATGTATGTATGTATATGTATGTGTATGTGTATTGCATATGTATGCGTATATTTATAAATTATGATAATAAATTTTTAAATATCATGTCAAATATACATGTTTAAAAAAAATTTATACATACATACATACATATATATATAATTCGAAATATACTATTAATGTTTATTAAACTTAAAATATCAAATTGTAAATATATATTATAAAACATAATTTTGCATGAAAAAACACATAATCTTTCCATCTGGAAATTTTTAATTTAAATTAAAAAAACTTATAATAGATCCGCATGGATTTATTATATACAAATTGATTGTTTCAAAACTTATACATGACCAAAAATAAATGTTCACATAAATAATTATATTATATATATAATACAACATTTTTAAATATATAAATGATTTTAAATTTTGTGTAATTTAGAATATATTTATATATACATTTATATTTACATATTTTTGAATTGAAAAAAAAATCGTATATATTTATAAATATGATTTTATAACTTATTTGTAAATTCAAAATTCGAATTCAAATTTTAAAGGATATTTAAATCTGGATCTAGTTTCAAAATTTGTATGTTAAAAGATTTAACTTTAAATTTTAAATTATTTACAATCAAGTTTATAAATAACTATTTTGCATATGAATGTGTATGTGTGTGCGGGCATGTGTATATATATAGTTACCTTTATAGTTATATGTATATATATAATCATTTTTATTATATATTAATATTATATAATAACTGATAACAAATATGTGCATGAAGGGGCAGTTTTGTGTCCGTTGCAGTGTAACTGTGCAGTTAAAGCGCTCAGCGACTCTATAGCGATGGAGGTGCAAAAGTTATAGTGGAAAATAACGGAGGTGCAAAAAGCATTATTGGAAATAAAATTAAATCTCCAAAGTTAATTTATTCTCATTCTAACATCATTTGAGTAGGAAAAATAAATGCTTTTAGTCTTGCATAACAAAATGGAGAATATCATGATTTATCTAGTCCTGGCATGGTTACTAAAATAGATTTCTAACTTATGTTGAGAACTTAGCTCTTTAACCTAGCTTTTTTGATTTTATTTAAAAGATAATTAGTCAAATTAGCCTTTCTCTATTGCTCTTGCGAAAGTGGGTGTAAAAAATCATTGATTTAGCGGGTGTAGCACAGAATAGCGAAGCTTTAAGTGGATTTATATTTAATAGTGATGAACTGGAAAAGTGTAGTGGTCGACTAGCGTTATGTGCTTTAGCGGGGATTTACTAAGGCTTTAGCGGGGCTTTAACTATATAGTGGTGTAAATCTCGGCACTTAGTTATGGACACATTAAGCCATGCATACTTTATATGTCGCACATGCACGTACATGTACATATGTATTTATACACATGTGCACATCATATAAAGATCATATAATCAAATAAAATCATTTCAGTAATTGATTAAATAAAATAAAAAATTTATTTAAAAATTTATTTAGACTAGATCCAAATTATTTTAGACTTCATAGGCCCAATAAGATTCAATATGGGAAAAAAATTGAATTTGCCCATTTAAGCTGCTACACACTAGCCCGGATCAACAGATTTAAGTAACCACTTAGTATCCCCGACACCCATGAGTGATACATTATCCAATAATTTGGAGACCATTGCATATTCTGATCTCAATGGATGTATCTATATCCTTTTGTTGAAACATCCTGACCAGAAATATTTAAAGCAAAGTATTTTTACTTACGATTTGATGTGTATGATTATAACATTTGTAACTGCAATCGTATAATACTTTATTTAAGGATTTTCCAATTATATATTTATTAAATGATTATTTATTTATTTATTTATATCATAATATAAAATTATATATAATATAAAACAAACATCAAAAGCATACGACCTTGACTTCAAAGTTAAGATATGTAAAAAATTACATAATTGCCCTTAAAGCATATCCCTTAATTTTCATTATACACTTGCTATCATGCAATCACGAAATGATGGGTCTTGAGTGTCTAGTATAATTTGTGATTTGTTAAGCATTCACAAGGTCACAAAGATGATTAGAATAAAAGTACAATGTGGTTAGGAGTTATAATGAGATCTAATTAATAAAGAATTATTCACCATGGATGGAGACTACAATTTGTTAAGCGTCATTAAGGTTTTGGTAACATGATAAATGAATCCTAACACTATTAAAGGATTTTTTGAAATTCTCATATATCTTTTAGGGTTTTAGAAGATAAGTAAAATCCAATGGAGGCCTTATTAAAAAATATAATAAATTATTCTAATGACTATAAGATCATATTTTATATTCTAATATACTTAAAAAAATTCTGAAGAAACTGTCCTTGAGAAAGCATATTAAATGAACCAAACTACAAAGGTTGACTAAAAAAATATAACAACCACATCTTACATATGAAAAATTCCACAATGATGTTACTTTAATATAGAAGAGAGAGAAATATAGACATCACTGATAACAATAAAGATTTTGAGTTGGTCGCTCGATTGTGAACTTTCCAATTACTACATGTTGTCTATTATGAGACAATACGAGAATATGGATGTTCATTCCATATCTGATCATCTAAAAAAGTTGTGTGGTGAACAATCTCGTCCAGTAAGGTATGGGGTTTCAATGAAATCATTTCACTTGAAATGTGCAAGGAAATTATAGTGCAAGGTCATATCCTTAATATGATTAGGTATAAAGAAACTTGTTGAGTTATAAACAACTTTAGACCAAGAGCTATGTATAAACCTCATTATTGGATAAGTGAATCCTCGGTCTGATATTTTCATATTGAACTACAATATGAACTCGCTTAACTGTAATGTAGTCAATCTCATTATATACTAAGAATGACCAAAGAAATGTTTGTGAAAAACTGGTCAAGTTCTTTTGCTAAAGGGTTCCTCTTCTTTTAAAGGTAAACCTCTAATAAAAGGATGTGAAAGTCTATGTGTGGTAGTGACAAAGGATTGTTTTGGAGAGAAGAGAATGTTGAATGTCACCTTTGCTTCATGAAGAAACATTAGAATCAAAATTGTCCCAATCATTTGAAGACTTACTGGAGAAGATAGAATTAGATTCCTCTTCAAAATGTATTTTACCTGTAGAAGATTATCTACCTATAAGTTCTACTTCTAGGTTTTAGACATTCGATTTGAAAATTTTATGTTTAGTTATAGAAGCTTAAAAGTAGAGATCCAATGGAAGAGGTTTATTTGGGATTTGCATTGCAAATGGTGCTATTATAATAGCTGAAGCGGTCAGAGACTACTATAAAATGTTTGCTAATAAACAACTAATTTTGAATAATTTCTATCATTGACCAAACTTTTTTATGCAAGAATACAGGTTTTGCATTTGGTCGAAAGCGGAAATAAATTTATTTTCAACCAGAATCTTCTGAATATTCATTCTAGAAATAAAAGAACCGTGTATTTTAAATAAGGGCATTTACAATAATGTGTTGGCTAATAAATACAAAAGAATCCGAAATAAACTACAATTTCTTTTGGCATAACAAAACAGGTCATATCAATGATAAACGATTACACAAGTTAAGAAATGAAAGTTATCTTCTTTTATTTGTTGTGGAATCATATGATAATTGTGAATGGTATCTCAATGAGAAAATAGCCAAGTAATTATTCAGTTTGAGCAATGTAAATGTCAATGAACTCTTAGGATTGATAAACATAAATGTATGTTATTCGATATGTATGGCTACCAAAGGAAAACCTAACTATGTCATTACATTCATTTGAGGTTTATTTAAATATGCACATGTAGATCCTATGAAACATAACTTAGAGGTTTGCGGTACACTTATAGAAAGAAATAGAAGTATAAATTCATACATGAAAAAGAATAAAAATGCTTTGGTCAAATTGAGGTGAATATCATGGATATGAGCTACCTAAAAGAGAATGGATTTTTCTCTTAAGTAACTTCTCTTTATACTCCACAAACCAAGGGTCTTTCAAATGGAAAAATCAAACTTTGTTGGATGTGTTTCAATCTAAGGTAAGTGGTCGAGTTACCTTCGAGGATATGCACTAAAGAGTGCAACGCTACGTTGAATATGGTATTATCTAAAATTGTGCATTTGAATCCATATAAGATATGGATTTGGAAGAAATCACATCTTAAACGTATTAAGATATAAGATTGTGCAGCCTTTTTTAAGAACATAAGCCCTTATAAGGTTAGATTAGTTTTGTGTAATTTTATAGGTTATCCTAAAATATCCTCAGATTCTTATTTATCGTACTAAGCAATAAAAAATTATTGTTTCAAAACATGTCATCTTCTTACGGAAAGAACTTATTTCTACAGAAATGAATGGCAGTAAGATTGACTTGGATAAAATCCAAACTCTAACATGGCAACCAATCATGTAGATGATGTTGATTCAGTTGTACCTCGAGAGGCACAACCTATTAAAAGTTCTAATAGGAAATCTCGCGCACTAGAGAGACATTATAGGCTTTATGTAACATCCCACCTTTTTGTATGCTTAAGTAGACACACGTGCCAACTTAAACCATACAGAAGGGTGGATTGTTATGGGGTAAATAAGAAAAAGTGGAGAAATAAAAGAAACAAAATAGAATCTTGTAGCGGAACGATAAAATATAATAATCAAATAACAGTTCATGAAGCTATTTTACAAAACATTTGATTATACTTATACAATACATATCAGAGTTACACATACCAGAGAATGATAATTATGCAGCGGAATACAATGGTGTAGTGGAATATATAACAAATAGTAATAATAAAATCTTCGTCTTCGTCCTTCAGACATAGGGCCTTCAAATCCTGAAATGCTCAAGCTGACCCGAGCGAATTGAAAAGACAAAACACTCGAGTCAGAACTAAAAGATCTTATGTAAGTTAAATCAATGATAAATATATGAGTGGAATGGCATCAGAGATGTTTACGGGATTTGACATCTCCTATCCAGTGTCTAACGTGAGTGCAGTAACTTAAGAGATGCTCGGGATTCACATCCCCTAAGGATCCGTTAAACTATTTACTATGTACTAATATTCACTATTATAATAATGTCTAATATAAAATAAACATACTTTTTAATAGCGTCAAGGGGTTATCCATATAGCCCTTAACACGTAATAGTCCCAGTAGTCTATCCAGTATTAGCATACTCCTAAAATGGGGGCTACCCTCGATACTCCACAGGCTACGGGAGAAATCACAAATCGTAGTAAAGCTCGATATGGTAGGTGACACGGCACAACTAGGCAATGCAAGGGTAGATATACCAATTACGCACACGGACTGATGGAGCGCATAGCAACCACTACCGTCCACCTCGAACAACACTCCCAAATTGAAGGGTGGCCACCGAAAATCACAAAGTAATAGAATGGAATCGAAGAAGTGCGTCTGATAAGAGGTGCTACCTCACTGGTCTGAGATCGCTCCTGTTTTAGCCACCTTATGCCAACTCACGGGAGTTGGGTCCACGTATATACCTTAGGATCGTCGCCACCATCCTACTTCATTCTGGAAACTCCACCGCGTACACAGTTGTCAAAGTGGTTTTCGGTATCGACAGAGAGTATGTCCATAACCGATCCCGGTCTCTTTAACAACCAAACGTTATTATAACATCGTGGTCATTTGTAACGACCCGCCATTTTGGACCATTCGCATCCATTATAAGTGTATAGGTAGACACTCATGCCGGAATTGAATTGCTCAAAATACCGCGTTGTTAATTTAAATTTGGCAAAACTGAACATATACAGTAAATAAATAATCACAGATCACAGACACAGAGTAATAAGTGCAGCGGAAATAAAAGAGATAGTAGTTCATGAAGCTACTATATGAATATATAAAATACATCAGAGTTTACAACAGAAGAGTAATATGATACATCAGAGTTAAACCAGATACAACGGAAGAGTAACACGATACATCAGATACAAATCAGAATGCATCACTGGAATCATCGAATACTGAAAGCAGAATAGATGGCTGGATCTTCAAGCAAAGCTCCAACTTCAAAGGTGAGCATCGAATACTGGACCACTCAGTCTGACCCGAGCGTAAAGCAAAAACACAAGACACTCGAGTCAGGATTAACATTCTTATATTAATAAATCCAACTCAAGTGAAATAGCAATTGAAATACAAGTAACTCAAAGGATGTTTGGAATAACCATCCTTAAGGATCCGTTAAACTATCTACTATGTAGTAGTATACGATAAGTAGATAATGTCTATCAGTAATAATAAGATATCAAAATAGCGTTAAGTCATGGCCCATTCCACCCTTAACACATTTTTATTCCCACAAGCATATACAAGACCGTAGTTTCCCCAAAACCGGAAGTCACCAGAGGGCAATCCATATACTCAAGGTACAAAACAAATTCGTAGTGGTCGCGCATAAATGGAATACAAGTATGACAAGGCACATGAGGCTATACCCAAGGTAGTGATACTACCGTTCGCCTGATCCGGACTGGTGAGAACGCAACGCCGCAGCGCCCGCAACACCGTGAAACAACACTCCCAAAATCAAGGGTGCACCAATCGACAACAAGTATAAGTAGTTCGAAGAAGTGTGTCCACTTGAGGTATCAATCCTCCATTGGCCCGGCACAGCTCATGTTTTAGTCATTTCCAATTTGACACAAGTGTCAAGGCTATCCATTATCGTTCTCTTTCTTCAGTCATCACGAACACCATTCCAACCACTTCATTCTGGATCATCACTCCGCGTATAGTTATTAAAGTGGTTTTCGGTTTAGATAGAGAGTATACCCATAACCGAATTCTGGTCTCTTTAATAACTTTCGTAATTATTACACCGATTGGTCGTTTATATATTTCAAAAACCAAATCAATTTCAATTTCAATTGGAGTTCGTAAATCGACAATTCGTTTGTCTTTCGAAATCAATTTCCAAAATTTTCGTTTCAAAACTTTCAAATTACCATTTCAAGATCTTATAATTCAATTTCAATTTCCTTTAAAACAATTCAAATATTGATTCAAGTTCGTATATAAGATTCATTCCGAAATCATTTAAATAAATTCAATTTAACATTTAAATCAATTTAAATTCATTTATCGATTTCATTCAATATTCGTTAAGTTACTTTATCATTCAAAACAATTTCTATTAAATTCCCAATTCATTAAATCAATTCTTAAGTTCAACTTCATTAAATCAAAATTTACAATTTTGAATTAAACTAAATTCGTCAAATCAATTCTTTCAATTACAAGTCTTACATTAATTCCAAAAATCATATTTTATTTCTTGTTAAAGAAATTCAATTTCACTTATTTACTTACTTAAATAAATTTCCAAAACTTAAATAATAAAGAAACTCAATTTCAATTATTACGAAGTAAAATTCACTTATTCAAAGATTCAATTTAATTTAATCATTAAATAATTCAATCTTGTTTAATATTTAAATAATTCAAAACTTAATTATTAAATCATTTCAAAGTTTAATAATTTCAAATTTTATTATAATTCATTTCAAAGTTTAATAATTTCAAATTTAATTATTAAATCATTTCAAACTTAATTCAATCATTTCAAAGTTTAATAATTTCAAACTTAATTATAATTTCAACTTAATTCAATCATTTCTCAAATTAATCAATATTCTTTCATTAATTACATTGTTAATATTTTGTTTCAGATTATTATATATTAACATTTTCCTTTCATTTAAAATTCAAATTTCAACTTCATTTCAAAACCATATTATTTATTCAAATAAAATCTTCGTTTATTTTTAAATCAAATTATTGACCAATCGGGTTTTTATTAAATTTCCTATCCTAGGTCAAAGTTCAATTTGGGTATTTATCATTTCAACCCGATTCCAATTCAATTCAAATCAAAACATATTAAAGGGAACTTGCAGTGTGATAACTGGGATGGTGTCAAAGTAAATAAACAAGCAATAACAACAATCAATAACAATCCAATAATCAATTAAATAATCCCGAAATAACCGTATTAATTCGCATTGTTATTTGTACGAATTAATATAATTATTTCTAGAATCTACACTATCATTTCATGTAGATTAAAGATTATTACATTACTGTTTTCACTTGTCATTCAATTTCAATTTTCATACATCATCAGTTTAACAACATACAATCCGTGTTTCAAAGTGTAATTAAACAAATCCTATGTGTCAATAAAGTTAACAGTTAAAGGGGTCATATTATACAAATGTCATTTAATCAAATTTAACACATATATCAAACCTAACTATCCTACGTCAATTTCAATTTCAAATTATTTATCACTTATATCATTAACAATTTAACGTCCAATATAAACATCAACAATCAATCAATTAACAACCAAACTGGATTATCATTTCATATATATAACAGATAATGGTGTCAAATGTCACAGGTGAACTGATACAGGTAATAGCAGTGTAAATATCTAACAGCAGCATATTTCAATTGTCGTTTCAATTGAAATCAAATTTAATAAATAAAAGAACGTTAATCGTGAGTGAGTGCTCACCTTTCGAGGCTAGAGGAGTTTGACGACAGAACAAGCTACGAATTCCAAAGCAAAAATGAGATGGGCACGAATTCGATGAAGAAAGCAGGCACGACTAACAAAAGCTGATAAACAGTGCGATTAAACAACCGAATTAGTTTTGATATAAGCTAAAATATATACATTGTTATTATATTATATATAATTTCAATATTTAATTTAAGACAATACATTAAAAATACTATAAAAAAAATTCTTTTTTTTCTTTCTTTTGAATCAATACACTTGAAATTAAATATATGTTTTAAATTTATTTCAAAGGTATATTAAATCCCATACTCATAAATCAAAATATATACATTTATATAGCTTATAAAATATATAACTCAAAACAATATATGTACTATATAACAACTGATCAACTTATACCAGATACTTAGCATATATTAACACAACTTATTTTTTTATACATATAATATTTTCCATCACTTCATATTGTAACAGTAGACCTTTAAATATATAACATCTTTTATCCTAAAATATACATAGCTTATAAGTTAAAGTCAATGCCAAAGATATCATATAGTACAATATAATCTAAACACTGTAACAATGCATGTAACTTTTTTTATACTTAATATACTGTGACAGTACAACTTATTTTTAAAACCCATACATGTAACTTGAATAACCCAGAAAACCGAACTTGCTATATAAAATATATGTGTAAAACTAAGCAGTAAATGAAAGGTTTAAAATCTACGTATACTATACATTATATAACATACTTGAACAACATATATAAGTTGACGTCATACTTATAAAACATATATATATATACTACAAAACCTGGACCTATTATATAATACTGAACAACACTTATATATTACTGCAACGTACGTATATATACTTTGAAAAATGTATAACATTGAAAATCTAAAATTTACTGCAGATATGTAAAACAAAACTGAAAACACATGTAAGACTTACCTATATCCTTGCTTCCCTCTAACATAACAGAGAAGAGGACTATGCAATATAATACAATACTAACCCATAAACAACTCTACGTACACATATTGTATCAAGTCAATATTGCTAACATAATATAGTATACTAAAATATATATACCTTAATATACTGGAGAAGTGAAGGCAAGGATGATGTACACGTGCGGTTAGGAGGAGAACTTGGGTGGGTGAAGTGGAAGGCCGAGATCGGTGGCAGTGCGAGATGATGGGAGATGTGGGGATGAACGTGGGTTGTGGGGTGGCAGTTGCCATGGTGAAGGCGGGCTTGGTGGTTCCGGTTGCAGGCAGTGAGGAGAGCACAGGCGAGTGGAAAAATGGTGGGGTCAGGGAGGCGAACGCATGGATGCAGATGGAGTGCAAGGCAATGGGTGAGGGTGTTCATCACGTGGAGGCTGGACACGGCTGTCAGGGTGGAAAGTGGTGGTAGGCTTCGGCGGTGATTGCTGAAGGCATGGAGTGGGTGGCGATTGGGAGACGTTGCAGTCTGACTTGGTGGTGGGCAAAACACGGAAAGGAGGAGGAAGGCAGGTTGGTTGCGTGGCAAAGGCGGGGAGGCCAAGGGGTCTCGGGTGTGATGAATTGGTGGAGGAAATAACAACGGCGGTGGCTGTTGAAGCAGTGGTGGGTAGGCTGCAGGTGAAAGGCGGAGCAGCTCGAAGCGGAGGAAGCCGGGACTGTCGGGTGTAGGTTTGCCACGTAGGCGAGTTCGGTGGTGGTGGTCGGCTTTGGGAACGGAGCAGTGGTGGAAGAGGGCAGGTGCGATGGGTGTTCGCCTCTGAAGCCGGTAGATGATTGTATGCTGGCTGTTGGCAGCGTGTCACGTGGGTGGTCATGGGTGAGGAGAATGATGGGAGGAGATCGGGTGAAGGTAGGGGGCTCGGTGGTGATAGACAATGATGGAAGGTAGGAAGCTAGGGATGAACGTGAGCAAGTTTGCTGCAAAAGTTGATGGCACAGCCAAGTTCAAGCAAAAATACAAGCTTCTATTTTCAGAAGGGAGGTGGAGGAAAGTTACAAGCAAGGGGAAGTGGATGAGCAGAGATCTTAGATGAAAAGAAAAAAAAGAAGAGGAAGGAGGTGAGTGTGAACAGTCTCTGGAATAAGAAAAATGCAGCTGTAAATATTTTTGAACGGCAAAACCAATAAAGGTAGATAACCAACCATCACCTATATTTGTATCAATAGGAATAGTAATAGTTAACACTTTGGGAATATAAAAAGGAAGTAAACATTGAATTGAATTACACGGCAAATAAATAAATGAATAGTTGATGGGAAATCAATGGATGCATCAATCAAAGGGTTAAAACGGACACTGATGCATTGGACCGTTACGCAGAGTGCAACGTACACCGGAACTCCGAATTTGACAATCGAATATACTGTAGAGATCGGCACGACGAGACGATCAAAACGGTATATAGAAATCAGTGGTACGATCATCCGATAAAAATCGATATCGGTACCAAAATACTGCTACTTTGCAGAAAATAAGAACGACGGAGCCAAAGATGTCCGAATTTGGAAAAACGACAAACTGAAATCTTGCTCAGAAGATGATTTAGAATTTTTCTATGTAAAAATATTTTGGTTTTGAAAACATTTTATTTTCATTGCTTTTTAACTGATTAAATTGAAGTGAATTTACGCGCGAAATAAACTTTCATATTTTTGGACGAAAATTTACCAGTTGCTATGTTTAACTAGACATATTCCAAATATTAAATTTTATTTCAAAATTTTATCGTTTAAAATTTCACAAAATTTCAACTAATTACGTTATTAAAACCGTTGAAATTTACGGGTCGTTACACTCTCCCCCACTCAAAACTTTTCGTCCCCAAAAAGGAACGAGGTAGGAGAATAGAAACCAGAAAGAAAACAGATTTGAAATACAAAATAGCAATTAATTTAAACCATATAAATTCAAATTTAAATTGATTGTTATTCAATAATTGATTTAATCCATTTGATTTCACTAAAATCAATCTCAACTATTTCTAAATTCATTATCTTATTCCCATTTTCTTCAATTTAAAATTTCTAAAACAATAAATTTGAATAGTCTTTTATTATAATCATATTTTCTTCAACAATTTAGATTCTTCTTTATTCCAAATTATTGTTAAATTTATTCTACTTAATATATCTAACCACATATATTTAACCTATATAAATTAATTTAAACCATAAAAGTTTCGATTTAAATTAATTTATATTTACTAATTGCTTTCAAATTCAAGGTATTTTCATATGTTGATCTACTTTCAATTTATTAATTCTTTCAAAACAAATTTATTATTCAATTATCTTAATATTCCATTTATCTCCATTAACATTTTATAATTAAAATTTAAGTGTATAACATTTATTATAACCACTTAAAATTTATTTATAAATTCAATTTATATTATATATATTATCCAATTACATATTCAACTCTGAATGATATAGGTAAGTTGTATTAGAATGTAGTTGAACAATATACAAATAAAATTTTCCCAATTCAATTATTCAAGTTTAAACATTTATTCCAAATTTTGGTTTTATTTATAATTAAAATCATCCTTTAACAAAATTTAAGAATTAGATTTCCGATTAACTTTAAACAATTTAGAGATATATATAATATATTTATATCAAATCAAATTAAATTTTAAAATAAGATACTTATATATATATAAATTAAATTATACTGAAGAAATTCAAATCAAAATATTTTTCAAAACAAAACGTAGCAAGGCTACAGAATAGTATCTCCACTTCGAAACTCGAAAATGAATTTCGATGATGCGGCCGCCATCACCGAAATTATTTTCCAGCGACAAAGAGAAGAGCACTGATTTCAACATTTTAAAAATTCTTTGAAAACGATTTCTATTCGAAAGTACGTTCAATAATATACCTTAAAATTTTAAAAACCAAAGTTCGAAATCACCGGAAACTAAATTCTCAAATTTTTGAATTAAATTCATTTCAAATTCCAAATTAATTTATAAACCGTATTTATAAATTCATTTAGAATAATAAATGATAATCAAATATTATCATTTCAAACAACCAATTTAATTAACCTCTAAATTCCAGAAAATTTTACTTATATTTTTACAATATAGTCAAACAAATTTGAAAACAATATTGTGTCAGTTTGCTCTGCTCAAGTGTTTTGGAAATCCTATCGATAGCGTTGATCAGACGAATCGATCGAAAACCCAAATCAACATTAGCAACTCAAACAACACAATATATAAAACATTTATATATTAGTTTACAAATACATTTCTTTGCTCGACGATACAAGAATGAATTTTCAAAATAAGGATACGGATTCAAATTTTTTGTTGACTCAAATCAAAGTGAATTTTGATTCGAAGATAAGTTCGAAACAAAGATATGATGATTAAAATAACAAGTAGAAGATTTGATAAGTTTATATAAATCGCGGGCAACCTTAATCAGGTCGATCGTGACTTCAAGAATAAGATCGATGCTGAATTCCGAGGTAAATCAACACTCGATCTCAAGAGATGGAATTCAGGTATAGCCTGAAATAGATAGCATCGTAAACCGAGGATACAGAAATCTCTGGTAAATCGATGCCTATTATAAAGGAGTTTACTCTTTTACGAATCATTCTAAGATTGGCGAGACCACCGATCTATTATAGATATAATTCAAAATGGAGTTATGAGGTGCTCCAGAATTGAAAGAAGACGAATAGTGAAGGACACGAATGAATTTTGAAACCGTAGGGAACGTTCCAAAATTCGAAGGAATCGAATCAAAACGGAAGAGATTGAAACTCGAATGAGAGTGATTCTGTAAATACATTTACTCTATATGTTGAGTTTTGCCTAGAGCTACCAGAGCTCTGATACCAACTGTAACGACCCGCCATTTTGGACCATTCGCATCCATTATAAGTGTATAGGTAGACACTCATGCCGGAATTGAATTGCTCAAAATACCGCGTTGTTAATTTAAATTTGGCAAAACTGAACATATACAGTAAATAAATAATCACAGATCACAGACACAGAGTAATAAGTGCAGCGGAAATAAAAGAGATAGTAGTTCATGAAGCTACTATATGAATATATAAAATACATCAGAGTTTACAACAGAAGAGTAATATGATACATCAGAGTTAAACCAGATACAACGGAAGAGTAACACGATACATCAGATACAAATCAGAATGCATCACTGGAATCATCGAATACTGAAAGCAGAATAGATGGCTGGATCTTCAAGCAAAGCTCCAACTTCAAAGGTGAGCATCGAATACTGGACCACTCAGTCTGACCCGAGCGTAAAGCAAAAACACAAGACACTCGAGTCAGGATTAACATTCTTATATTAATAAATCCAACTCAAGTGAAATAGCAATTGAAATACAAGTAACTCAAAGGATGTTTGGAATAACCATCCTTAAGGATCCGTTAAACTATCTACTATGTAGTAGTATACGATAAGTAGATAATGTCTATCAGTAATAATAAGATATCAAAATAGCGTTAAGTCATGGCCCATTCCACCCTTAACACATTTTTATTCCCACAAGCATATACAAGACCGTAGTTTCCCCAAAACCGGAAGTCACCAGAGGGCAATCCATATACTCAAGGTACAAAACAAATTCGTAGTGGTCGCGCATAAATGGAATACAAGTATGACAAGGCACATGAGGCTATACCCAAGGTAGTGATACTACCGTTCGCCTGATCCGGACTGGTGAGAACGCAACGCCGCAGCGCCCGCAACACCGTGAAACAACACTCCCAAAATCAAGGGTGCACCAATCGACAACAAGTATAAGTAGTTCGAAGAAGTGTGTCCACTTGAGGTATCAATCCTCCATTGGCCCGGCACAGCTCCTGTTTTAGTCATTTCCAATTTGACACAAGTGTCAAGGCTATCCATTATCGTTCTCTTTCTTCAGTCATCACGAACACCATTCCAACCACTTCATTCTGGATCATCACTCCACGTATAGTTATTAAAGTGGTTTTCGGTTTAGATAGAGAGTATACCCATAACCGAATTCCGGTCTCTTTAATAACTTTCGTAATTATTACACCGATTGGTCGTTTATATATTTCAAAAACCAAATCAATTTCAATTTCAATTGGAGTTCGTAAATCGACAATTCGTTTGTCTTTCGAAATCAATTTCCAAAATTTTCGTTTCAAAACTTTCAAATTACCATTTCAAGATCTTATAATTCAATTTCAATTTCCTTTAAAACAATTCAAATATTGATTCAAGTTCGTATATAAGATTCATTCCGAAATCATTTAAATAAATTCAATTTAACATTTAAATCAATTTAAATTCATTTATCGATTTCATTCAATATTCGTTAAGTTACTTTATCATTCAAAACAATTTCTATTAAATTCCCAATTCATTAAATCAATTCTTAAGTTCAACTTCATTAAATCAAAATTTACAATTTTGAATTAAACTAAATTCGTCAAATCAATTCTTTCAATTACAAGTCTTACATTAATTCCAAAAATCATATTTTATTTCTTGTTAAAGAAATTCAATTTCACTTATTTACTTACTTAAATAAATTTCCAAAACTTAAATAATAAAGAAACTCAATTTCAATTATTACGAAGTAAAATTCACTTATTCAAAGATTCAATTTAATTTAATCATTAAATAATTCAATCTTGTTAAATATTTAAATAATTCAAAACTTAATTATTAAATCATTTCAAAGTTTAATAATTTCAAATTTTATTATAATTCATTTCAAAGTTTAATAATTTCAAATTTAATTATTAAATCATTTCAAACTTAATTCAATCATTTCAAAGTTTAATAATTTCAAACTTAATTATAATTTCAACTTAATTCAATCATTTCTCAAATTAATCAATATTCTTTCATTAATTACATTGTTAATATTTTGTTTCAGATTATTATATATTAACATTTTCCTTTCATTTAAAATTCAAATTTCAACTTCATTTCAAAACCATATTATTTATTCAAATAAAATCTTCGTTTATTTTTAAATCAAATTATTGACCAATCGGGTTTTTATTAAATTTCCTATCCTAGGTCAAAGTTCAATTTGGGTATTTATCATTTCAACCCGATTCCAATTCAATTCAAATCAAAACATATTAAAGGGAACTTGCAGTGTGATAACTGGGATGGTGTCAAAGTAAATAAACAAGCAATAACAACAATCAATAACAATCCAATAATCAATTAAATAATCCCGAAATAACCGTATTAATTCGCATTGTTATTTGTACGAATTAATATAATTATTTCTAGAATCTACACTATCATTTCATGTAGATTAAAGATTATTACATTACTGTTTTCACTTGTCATTCAATTTCAATTTTCATACATCATCAGTTTAACAACATACAATCCGTGTTTCAAAGTGTAATTAAACAAATCCTATGTGTCAATAAAGTTAACAGTTAAAGGGGTCATATTATACAAATGTCATTTAATCAAATTTAACACATATATCAAACCTAACTATCCTACGTCAATTTCAATTTCAAATTATTTATCACTTATATCATTAACAATTTAACGTCCAATATAAACATCAACAATCAATCAATTAACAACCAAACTGGATTATCATTTCATATATATAACAGATAATGGTGTCAAATGTCACAGGTGAACTGATACAGGTAATAGCAGTGTAAATATCTAACAGCAGCATATTTCAATTGTCGTTTCAATTGAAATCAAATTTAATAAATAAAAGAACGTTAATCGTGAGTGAGTGCTCACCTTTCGAGGCTAGAGGAGTTTGACGACAGAACAAGCTACGAATTCCAAAGCAAAAATGAGATGGGCACGAATTCGATGAAGAAAGCAGGCACGACTAACAAAAGCTGATAAACAGTGCGATTAAACAACCGAATTAGTTTTGATATAAGCTAAAATATATACATTGTTATTATATTATATATAATTTCAATATTTAATTTAAGACAATACATTAAAAATACTATAAAAAAAATTCTTTTTTTTCTTTCTTTTGAATCAATACACTTGAAATTAAATATATGTTTTAAATTTATTTCAAAGGTATATTAAATCCCATACTCATAAATCAAAATATATACATTTATATAGCTTATAAAATATATAACTCAAAACAATATATGTACTATATAACAACTGATCAACTTATACCAGATACTTAGCATATATTAACACAACTTATTTTTTTATACATATAATATTTTCCATCACTTCATATTGTAACAGTAGACCTTTAAATATATAACATCTTTTATCCTAAAATATACATAGCTTATAAGTTAAAGTCAATGCCAAAGATATCATATAGTACAATATAATCTAAACACTGTAACAATGCATGTAACTTTTTTTATACTTAATATACTGTGACAGTACAACTTATTTTTAAAACCCATACATGTAACTTGAATAACCCAGAAAACCGAACTTGCTATATAAAATATATGTGTAAAACTAAGCAGTAAATGAAAGGTTTAAAATCTACGTATACTATACATTATATAACATACTTGAACAACATATATAAGTTGACGTCATACTTATAAAACATATATATAGATACTACAAAACCTGGACCTATTATATAATACTGAACAACACTTATATATTACTGCAACGTACGTATATATACTTTGAAAAATGTATAACATTGAAAATCTAAAATTTACTGCAGATATGTAAAACAAAACTGAAAACACATGTAAGACTTACCTATATCCTTGCTTCCCTCTAACATAACAGAGAAGAGGACTATGCAATATAATACAATACTAACTCATAAACAACTCTACGTACACATATTGTATCAAGTCAATATTGCTAACATAATATAGTATACTAAAATATATATACCTTAATATACTGGAGAAGTGAAGGCAAGGATGATGTACACGTGCGGTTAGGAGGAGAACTTGGGTGGGTGAAGTGGAAGGCCGAGATCGGTGGCAGTGCGAGATGATGGGAGATGTGGGGATGAACGTGGGTTGTGGGGTGGCAGTTGCCATGGTGAAGGCGGGCTTGGTGGTTCCGGTTGCAGGCAGTGAGGAGAGCACAGGCGAGCGGAAAAATGGTGGGGTCAGGGAGGCGAACGCATGGATGCAGATGGAGTGCAAGGCAATGGGTGAGGGTGTTCATCACGTGGAGGCTGGACACGGCTGTCAGGGTGGAAAGTGGTGGTAGGCTTCGGCGGTGATTGCTGAAGGCATGGAGTGGGTGGCGATTGGGAGACGTTGCAGTCTGACTTGGTGGTGGGCAAAACACGGAAAGGATGAGGAAGGCAGGTTGGTTGCGTGGCAAAGGCGGGGAGGCCAAGGGGTCTCGGGTGTGATGAATTGGTGGAGGAAATAACAACGGCGGTGGCTGTTGAAGCAGTGGTGGGTAGGCTGCAGGTGAAAGGCGGAGCAGCTCGAAGCGGAGGAAGCCGGGACTGTCGGGTGTAGGTTTGCCACGTAGGCGAGTTCGGTGGTGGTGGTCGGCTTTGGGAACGGAGCAGTGGTGGAAGAGGGCAGGTGCGATGGGTGTTCGCCTATGAAGCCGGTAGATGATTGTATGCTGGCTGTTGGCAGCGTGTCACGTGGGTGGTCATGGGTGAGGAGAATGATGGGAGGAGATCGGGTGAAGGTAGGGGGCTCGGTGGTGATAGACAATGATGGAAGGTAGGAAGCTAGGGATGAACGTAAGCAAGTTTGCTGCAAAGGTTGATGGCACAACCAAGTTCAAGCAAAACTACAAGCTTCTATTTTCAGAAGGGAGGTGGAGGAAAGTTACAAGCAATGAGAAGTGGATGAGCAGAGATCTTAGATGAAAAGAAAAAAAGAAGAGGAAGGAGGTGAGTGTGAACAGTCTCTGGAATAAGAAAAATGCAGCTGTAAATATTTTTGAACGGCAAAACCAATAAAGGTAGATAACCAACCATCACCTATATTTGTATCAATAGGAATAGTAATAGTTAACACTTTGGGAATATAAAAAGGAAGTAAACATTGAATTGAATTACACGGCAAATAAATAAATGAATAGTTGATGGGAAATCAATGGATGCATCAATCAAAGGGTTAAAACGGACACTGATGCATTGGACCGTTACGCAGAGTGCAACGTACACCGGAACTCCGAATTTGACAATCGAATATACCGTAGAGATCGGCACGACGAGACGATCAAAATGGTATATAGAAATCAGTGGTACGATCATCCGATAAAAATCGATATCGGTACCAAAATACTGCTACTTTGCAGAAAATAAGAACGACGGAGCCAAAGATGTCCGAATTTGGAAAAACGACAAACTGAAATCTTGCTCAGAAGATGATTTAGAATTTTTCTATGTAAAAATATTTTGGTTTTGAAAACATTTTATTTTCATTGTTTTTTAACTGATTAAATTGAAGTGAATTTATGCGCGAAATAAACTTTCATATTTTTGGACGAAAATTTACCAGTTGCTATGTTTAACTAGACATATTCCAAATATTAAATTTTATTTCAAAATTTTATCGTTTAAAATTTCACAAAATTTCAACTAATTACGTTATTAAAACCGTTGAAATTTACGGGTCGTTACATCATTTAAAAATATATATATACTTTTTAAAACACAATCATTTCCCTTTCAAAACATATTCTTTATTTCAAAATAGTATATACTTCAAAACCCAAAATGTTATTGCCATTTCAAACCATATCCTTTACTTCAAAATAGTATATACTTAAAACCAAAATATTTTTGCCATTTCAAAACATATCCTTTACTTCAAAATAGTATATACTTTAAACCAAAATATAATTACTATTTCAAACCCAAATTATCAATGTATTATTTCCATTTCAAAACCCAATTCAATAATATTTCATTTCCATTTCCAAAAAAAAAATTCAATAATATCTTATATAAATAAAACCAATTTTCAATCACTAATCTTTCTTTAATTTATATAAACTTGAAATATTCTTTTAAATCATCTTAAACCCAAACCCCATTTTGAAGTCATATTCTAAATTTTCAATTTCATAGGTTTCCAATCAATATATTCACAGATAATTCTTAAATAAATCCCATTTCAAATAAATTCATTTTCAAACCATATTACTTTCAAAGTTATAACAATTTCGAAAACCAATACTTTGAAAACAATAATACCTTAATTTCAATAAAACAATTCAATTTTGATATATTTCAAGACTTTAAATATTCCAAAATTCCCAACCAAATCTGATAATCTTATATATACCTTAATTCAATTTACTATTATTTAGTTTAGAAATATTTATTTAATAAATTCAATATCACTTAAATAAAGCTCAAACTTGAAATATTCGTAAATCAAACTTAAAACATCATCAAGTTATACATAGCTTAAATTTTAGAATTTAACCATATATAAAATAATATTTATATAATATCAAAATTTAGTATATATATAAACCCTTATTTTCCAAAACCCACAGAAAATCACTTTAAAATATTTTATATATAGACCGCGGTGCCTGTATATAATTTTCTATCCTATGGTCAAGTGATACAGATATTTATCATTTCAATCCGTAATTTTATAAATAAAAGTTTACGGTTATATATCATTTCAAACCGCAATCTCGAATGGAATGAAAATGCATAATAACTTGCAGTTTATACAATATAAAATATAGCATCCATTCATCCAAATATCAATAAACAACCATTTATTACAATCATCATCCAATTTAAACAAAACATCAATATAAAGCATATAAAAAATAACAGGCATCAACGAATAGTTTATATCCAATAAAAATTAATAACTGTTTAACTGGCAGTTTATATGCAATAATAAATAAATTTAATTGTCAAATTATATGCAATAATAAAATTAAATAACAATTTAATTTAAATAAATGCTATCTAACTGAGATGATGATTAAATATATACCCAAACAATCATAGATAAATTTTAAATCACACCAAAATTTAAAATAACAAACATAAGAAATCTTAGAAGTTGTGAGTGGGTTAAAACACTCACCTTTTGAATTTAAATCGAATTTAAATTCAATTTAAACCCAAAAATTTGACCGTCTCAGAATTCGTCCAAACCAGCGTCATCAAGTCCGGAATTTCAATACGATCCTAACAAAAGAAACCGCGCGTGAAACGGAGTTCGTATGAGAAAGTTATAGCGATAATTGCGATTGAAATCAAATTTAAAAATAAAAATAGAAATAAACACATTTCAACTCACCCAAATACATGCCACGTCATCAGTATCATCACGCACAAACCCAATTTCCTCAATCCGGACCGCCTTCCTTCTTTCGCACGACAACAGAACGCGCCCCAAAAAAAAATTTCGAAACCCTAGAACGCCTACGCGAGGCCACGGCCCACCAGACCTCTCCCCCACGCGATCGCCATCACGAGCTCCAACAAACGCAGCCGCCTCCACCATATGTTAAACCCTAGCCACAAATTCCTGACGATCTAACCATTGATTGTCTAAACAAACCACATAGATCGACTCCCCTCAGTCCCCTCTGCAAAACCCAGAAAGGGTTTGTCGATCCGACAACTTTCACCGACGCGTGATGAACGGCCGAGACTTCTTCGATTTTTACCGGTCAAATGACACACTGAATCGAAAAACGAACACCACCAGTGAATTACGCTAGTCGAGAGCTTCAACATATATTTTTTTGAGGTTTTTCTGAGGATTTTGAATTTTTTACTTTGATTTTGAAATGGATCTGGATCTGAAATTTTGTCTGCCATTGAGGAGGAGAATGCTAGGTTTTAGCAGGGTATTTATATATGAAGTTGGAAAAGAATGGACTGGATCCGAATTATAAGCGTGCTAGACGATAATTGGCCCAAAAGCCCGTTCTGACTCCGGAACGAAATTGGGTAAACCCTTATATCAAAATAGGTGTTTTAAAATATTTTAAACGCAATGGAAAAGGTTTCACGTCCAAATTCCATCGTATGAAGAAGTTATGCTAAAACAATATTTTTCAAATTGATTTCAATTGATTTCAACTGCATAAATTTCAAGGCGTTTCGAGTCTGTACGATCAAACGACAAGTCCAATCGCTACGAAACTTGAAACACTATTATAATTCACCGTTACGGATCCGATGAAACTGGTTTCATCGAAATCCGAGTCAGTGGCCAAAATGGCTATTTTTATACTTTTTAAATAAATTTAAAATAAGTTAATTAAATCAAATTTTTACCAATTCAACTTTAATTATTTACAAATCTTATCAGTTCGGCTTACTTGGTAAATTAGAATCCTTTAAACAAATTTCTTTATCAATTTATCATTGAAAATTACCAATTTAAAATATTAAGTTTTTAAATTTCAATTTATCCAGAAATTAAATTTAATTGCCCATGAAATTCATTTATTTGGTTTTTAAATTCTTTTATTCACTTCTATTATCACCAAGTAGATAAATTAACATTGGTTCATGGTCTATTATATTGTTATTCTAAATTTTCATCTTAACTCCATTAACGTAATATTTAACACTTAATCCAAATTAATTGAAATGCCCAACCTTCCTAATATGAATTCAATTAAATAAAAAAATCTTAATTCTCATTCTTATTATTCAAACAAATCATTATCCTATAACATATTTAACCTTTGATTATGTTTTGTTACATTGATCTTCCAATTTCACCTTTATTCGTATTAACTCTTATTTCCACTTTTGTGAAATAACTACCCTATCCAATATATGACTCTAACTTTATTTTCTTGCATAAATATACACCTATTTACATTAGTTAGAATAGATATTATATTCCTAAATGTACTTCTATCAATTAAATGCGTTAATCAAGGTTTTAAATTCTTTATGTTCTATAAAAATTTACAACATTAAATTTACATTCAATTAATTACTTTACATACTTTACGTATTAATTTCTCAATTAACATAATTTGAACTTATTTCCCAATCTATCAATTACTACTTAAAGTAAATTTACGCTTCTAATAATTTATATTCCCACTTCCGTTACTATATTATTAATTATTAGAGTAACGTTTATTATAAATAATAACATCATAATTACTTAACATTTATATGAACTTTAATTCCAAATAAATTCATTGACCAATTAGTTAGGTAATTTATAATAGTTGTTATTCTACCATTAAATTTATTTCCAAATAACGTACTACCTTATTACCTAAATTTACGAACAAATACCGTTACAATGTTTTATTGCATAAATCAATTAAATCCTTTCCTTTATCTCTCATATTCAATTACAACTAAATGTTGGCATTTATCTCCGTACTACCGATTTCATCCTCTTATGTTCTATCCAAACATTCATTTTGATTTTATTTCCATTAATTTATTCAATATTGACATCAACTCAATCAAATTTACTTCCATTTATATAATTGCAATTCAATTCAGTTATTATTTCATCAATACTATTTCAAATTTATTTCTTCCAGTATTAATTGCACAATCAAATTTAATTAACAAATTATAATGGTTTCTACTATTCCTTCCATTGGATTTCATTCCAAATTGTCAAGAATTTATTATATTAACCAATGCAACATTTAATTTCTAACATTCGCTCCAATATAAATTATAAGATTTTCATTTCTTTTTACATTAAATTACAAAAATCAATTTAAATCAACATATTTAAATGGTCGAAATTTACGGGTCGTTATACTCTCCCTCACTCAAAACTTTTCGTCCCCGAAAAGGAAAAGAAGGGAAAAGAAGAGAAAAGAAGGATTAAGAAATCGATACATCTTATTCAAAACATCAACTTTATAAACAATTAAATTTTACAAAATTAATTAATTTAGATAAATATCTCAATTTATAATTATTAAATCTTTTTATAATTAAATTTATAAAGTTTGGAAAACATTTTCATAATATTTCTAAGTCCAAAATTTTATGGAAAATTTTGGCAGAGTCTCCTTTGTACGGAGAGGCTCGAGAGAAAATATAATATAAATATAACAAAATATATAACATATATTTTCCAAAATATTATATATCCCAACAGGGGAAAACAATATAATAGCGCTATAAACCGTAATCCGAAAACGTACCTATTTGACGGGCAATTAACGCTTATTTATGGAACCAAAAACAGTAGCAGTTGCTTCCATAACCTGCATTTCACTTATATAATCTAAAAATGGGTTAACAATTTATATAAGATGAAATATTTAAGGTTGTTTCAATCACAACAATAATCAATACAACAAACACTTGCAACAAGGCATACAACCATAAAGTCAATCATTCATTCATATCAAACAAAACAAAAAGTTGTTCAGGTTTATAACTTTAAATTGTACATAATGAAGAATAAACTACTGAGTGTACCCTTCACTCAGCAGTCTTAGGTGAAACTAAATAGATTATTCATACATCCAAACAATATTAAAGTATCCTTGCCCAAACAACCGTAAGCCAAACAAACAACAAATTCAACAATAGATCAAGTTCATTATTATTAATTTCATTCCATATATTGTTGTTTGATTTCCTCTTTATTCATTATTTATTTTTATCCATTCAACCAAATTCCTTGGTAGGTAAATTTATTACTTAAGTTTTACAGTCATTTTTCCAGTATTCATCTTTTATTCTAAGGTAACTTCAACCTATTACTTAAGTTTATTATTACTTATATATAACATTTAAGTCCATAACAACTAGAACATCAATACTTATTAATTTCATTTATTCATTTTTAAATTAATTTACTTTGCATATTTATTCATTTGCTTGATTTTATTTATTCATTTATTAATAATATTCATGTTCAATTTTAGTTACTTGGCATAACAGTTATACTTTAATTCTTATTAATAAAAGAAATTTACTGAATATTTCATTACATAAGTTTACTTGTACAATTTACTATACATTTTCTTATTAAACATTTTCAACTTTTATAAATTTTTGGTAAGTTATATTTATGCTTTTAAAGAATGAAATTGAAAGTTATACAAGTTTTCTCATTTCTTATAATTATTTTAATTTTCAATAATTATTTCCTTTATTTCATAGGTTACAATTTCAACTTTCATTTAATACCATTTATATCCTAGCATTAAATCTCTTATTTCCTTTAGAGGTTTCAATTTATTAATTACCTACGTTCCAATTCACTTCAGTAATTAGGACTATTTATTAATGGAAACTTAAGAATTAAATACCAGGTTTTATTCAAAAATCATTTTAAAATAATAGATAATATATATACTTATAATTTATATATCCAATTATATTTAAAACAATTTAAAATAAAATAATCTTGTAGTAAAACTACTACAGTGGCCATCCCACTTTGAAACTCGAAAATGAATGTCGATGATGCGGCCGCCATCACCGAAATTATTTTCAAGTGACAAAGAGGGGAGTACAACTTATTTCTTTGCAGAATTTCTTTTAAAGCATTTCTTTCAAATTCTATTGAAATATTTATATCAGAAAATACTTCTAACAATATTATTATTATATTCCAAAATCAATTGGAAGAAATCTTCAAAAACCCTGGAACTTAAGTTCTAAATTTCCAATTTTCATTTTTTTTCCAACTTAGTTTCAACTATTATTAATATTTTCATTACCAACACCCAATCTATAGCAACCAAATATACATCTTTATAATTTTTTTTATATATAGAAACATAATAGGCAAAGTTATTTCATTCACCTATATTAAAAACAAATATTATGTCGGTCTGTCCTATTAAGTGTTTAGAAATACCTATTGATGTCATAGCGTCCCATGCACCAACTAGAATTTATAAATACAAAACGGAACAGATTAACACAATATTAAAACATTTTTATAACACTAACAAATACGCTCTCTCATATATATACGCTCAACGACTCCCATAGTGCATTACTACCCTATTAATAAAGAGTCAAACCCCACAAAGCTAAGGTTTATCGCTAAACCAAAGCTCTGATACCAACCGTAACATCCCACCTTTTTGTATGCTTAAGTAGACACACGTGCCAACTTAAACCATACAGAATGGTGGATTGTTATGGGGTAAATAAGAAAAGGTGGAGAAATAAAAGAAACAAAATAGAATCTTGCAGCGGAACGATAAAATATAATAATCAAATAACAGTTCATGAAGCTGTTTTACAAAACATTTGATTATACTTATACAATACATATCAGAGTTACACATACCAGAGAATGATAATTACGCAGCGGAATACAATGGTGTAGTGGAATATATAACAAATAGTAATAATAAAATCTTCGTCTTCGTCCTTCAGACATAGGGCCTTCAAATCCTGAAATGCTCAGGCTGACCCGAGCGAATTGAAAAGACAAAACACTCGAGTCAGAAATAAAAGATCTTATGTAAGTTAAATCAATGATAAATATATGAGTGGAACGGCGTCAGAGATGTTTACGGGATTTGACATCTCCTATCCAGTGTCTAACGTGAGTGCAGTAACTTAAGAGATGCTCAGGATTCACATCCCCTAAGGATCCGTTAAACTATTTACTATGTAATAATATTCACTATTATAATAATGTCTAATATAAAATAAACATACTTTTTAATAGCGTCAAGGGGTTACCCATATAGCCCTTAACACGTAATAGTCCCAGTAGTCTATCCAGTATTAGCATACTCCCAAAATGGGGGCTACTCTCGATACTCCACAGGCTACGGGAGAAATCACAAATCGTAGTAAAGCTCGATATGGTAGGTGACACGGCACAACTAGGCAATGCCAGGGCATATATACCAATTACGCACACGGACTGATGGAGCGCATAGCAGCCACTACCGTCCACCTCGAACAACACTCCCAAATCGAAGGGTGGCCACCGAAAATCACAAAGTAATAGAATGGAATCGAAGAAGTGCGTCCGATAAGAGGTGCTACCTCACTGGTCCGAGATCGCTCTTGTTTTAGCCACCTTATGCCAACTCACGGGAGTTGGGTCCATGTATATATCTTAGGATCGTCGCCACCATCCTACTTCATTCTGGAAACTCTACCGCGTACACAGTTGTCAAAGTGGTTTTCGGTATCGACAGAGAGTATGTCCATAACCGATCCCGGTCTCTTTAACAACCAAACGTTATTATAACACCGTGGTCATTTAAAAATATATATATACTTTTTAAAACACAATCATTTCCCTTTCAAAACATATTCTTTATTTCAAAATAGTATATACTTCAAAACCCAAAATGTTATTGCCATTTCAAACCATATCCTTTACTTCAAAATAGTATATACTTAAAACCAAAATATTTTTGCCATTTCAAAACATATCCTTTACTTCAAAATAGTATATACTTTAAACCAAAATATAATTACTATTTCAAACCCAAATTATCAATGTATTATTTCCATTTCAAAACCCAATTCAATAATATTTCATTTCCATTTCCAAAAAAAAATCAATAATATCTTATATAAATAAAACCAATTTTCAATCACTAATCTTTCTTTAATTTATATAAACTTGAAATATTCTTTTAAATCATCTTAAACCCAAACCCCATTTTGAAGTCATATTCTAAATTTTCAATTTCATAGGTTTCCAATCAATATATTCACAGATAATTCTTAAATAAATCCCATTTCAAATAAATTCATTTTCAAACCATATTACTTTCAAAGTTATAACAATTTCGAAAACCAATACTTTGAAAACAATAATACCTTAATTTCAATAAAACATTTCAATTTTGATATATTTCAAGACTTTAAATATTCCAAAATTCCCAACCAAATCTGATAATCTTATATATACCTTAATTCAATTTACTATTATTTAGTTTAGAAATATTTATTTAATAAATTCAATATCACTTAAATAAAGCTCAAACTTGAAATATTCGTAAATCAAACTTAAAACATCATCAAGTTATACATAGCTTAAATTTTAGAATTTAACCATATATAAATAATATTTATATAATATCAAATTTTAGTATATATATAAACCCTTATTTTCCAAAACCCATAGAAAATCACTTTAAAATATTTTATATATAGACCACGGTGCCTGTATATAATTTTCTATCCTATGGTCAAGTGATACAGATATTTATCATTTCAATCCGTAATTTTATAAATAAAAGTTTACGGTTATATATCATTTCAAACTGCAATCCCGAATGGAATGAAAATGCATAATAACTTGCAGTTTATACAATATAAATATAGCATCCATTCATCCAAATATCAATAAACAACCATTTATTACAATCATCATCCAATTTAAACAAAACATCAATATAAAGCATATAAAATATAATAGGCATCAACGAATAGTTTATATCCAATAAAAATTAATAACTGTTTAACTGGCAGTTTATATGCAATAATAAATAAATTTAACTGTCAAATTATATGCAATAATAAAATTAAATAACAATTTAATTTAAATAAATGCTATCTAACTGAGTTGATGATTAAATATATGCCCAAACAATCATAGATAAATTTTAAATCACATCAAAATTTAATCTAACAAACATAAGAAATCTTAGAAGTTGTGAGTGGGTTAAAACACTCACCTTTTGAATTTAAATCGAATTTAAATTCAATTTAAACCCAAAAAATTTGACTGTCTCAGAATTCGTCCAAACCAGCGTCATCAAGTCCGGAATTTCAATACGATCCTAACAAAAGAAACCGCGCGTGAAACGGAGTTCGTATGAGAAAGTTATTGCGATAATTGCGATTGAAATCAAATTTAAAAATAAAAATAGAAAGGAATACATTTCAACTCACCCAAATACATGCCACGTCATCAGTATCATCACGCACAAACCCAATTTCCTCAATCCAGATCGCGCACGCACAGGGACCGCCTTCCTTCTTTCGCACGACAACAGAACGCGCCCCAAAAAAAAATTTGAAACCCTAGAACGCCTAAGTGAGGCCACGGCCCACCAGACCTCTCCCCCACGCGATCGCCATCATGAGCTCCAACAAACGCAGCCGCCTCCACCATATGTTAAACCCTAGCCACAAATTCCCGGCGATCTAACCGTTGATTGTCGAAACAAACCACATAGATCGACTCCCCTCAGTCCCCTCTGCAAAACCCAGAAACGGTTTGTCGATCCGACAACTTTCACCGACGCGTAATGAACGGCCGAGACTTCTTCGATTTTTACCAGTCAAATGACACACTGAATCGAAAAACGAACACCACCAGTGAATTACGCTAGTCGAGAGCTTCAACATATATTTTTTTTGAGATTTTTCTTAGGACTTTGAATTTTTGACTTTGATTTTGAAATGGATCTGGATCTAAAATTTTTTCTGCCATTAAGGAGGAGAAGGCTAGGTTTTAGCAGGGTATTTATAGATGAAGTTGGAAAAGAATGGACTGGATTCGAATTATAAGCATGTTAGACGATAATTGGTCCAAAAGTCCGTTCTGACTCCGGAACGAAATTGGGTAAACCCATATATCAAAATAGGTGTTTTAAAATATTTTAAACACAATGGAAAAAGTTTCACGTCCAAATTCCATCGTATGAAGAAGTTATGCTAAAACAATATTTTCCAAATTGATTTCAATTGATTTCAAGTGCATAAATTTCAAGGCGTTTCGAGTCTGTACGATCAAACGACAAGTCCAATCGCTACGAAACTTGAAACACTATTATAATTCACCGTTACGGATCCGATGAAACTAGTTTCGTCGAAATCCAAGTCAGTGGTCAAAATGGCTATTTTTATACTTTTTAAATAAATTTAAAATAAGTTAATTAAATCAAATTTTTACCAATTCAACTTTAATTATTTACAAATCTTATCAGTTCGGCTTACTTGGTAAATTAGAATCCTTTAAACAAATTTCTTTATCAATTTATCATTGAAAATTACCAATTTAAAATATTAAGTTTTTAAATTTCAATTTATCCAGAAATTAAATTTAATTGCCCATGAAATTCATTTATTTGGTTTTTAAATTCTTTTATTCACTTCTATTATCACCAAGTAGATAAATTAACATTGGTTCATGGTCTATTATATTGTTATTCTAAATTTTCATCTTAACTCCATTAACGTAATATTTAACACTTAATCCCAATTAATTGAAATGCCCAACCTTCCTAATTTGAATTCAATTAAATAAAAAAATCTTAATTCTCATTCTTATTATTCAAACAAATCATTATCCTATAACATATTTAACCTTTGATTATGTTTTGTTACATTGATCTTCCAATTTCACCTTTATTCGTATTAACTCTTATTTCCACTTTTGTGAAATAACTACCCTATCCAATATATGACTCTAACTTTATTTTCTTGCATAAATATACACCTATTTACATTAGTTAGAATAGATATTATATTCCTAAATGTACTTCTATCAATTAAATGCGTTAATCAAGGTTTTAAAATACTTTACTTTCTATAAAAATTTACAACATTAAATTTACATTCAATTAATTACTTTACATACTTTACGTATTAATTTCTCAATTAACATAATTTGAACTTATTTCCCAATCTATCAATTACTACTTAAAGTAAATTTACGCTTCTAATAATTTATATTCCCACTTCCGTTACTATATTATTAATTATTAGAGTAACGTTTATTATAAATAATAACATCATAATTACTTAACATTTATATGAACTTTAATTCCAAATAAATTTATTGACCAATTAGTTAGGTAATTTATAATAGTTGTTATTCTACCATTAAATTTATTTCCAAATAACGTACTACCTTATTACCTAAATTTACGAACAAATACCGTTACAATGTTTTATTGCATAAATCAATTAAATCCTTTCCTTTATCTCTCATATTCAATTACAACTAAATGTTGGCATTTATCTCCGTACTACTGATTTCATCCTCTTATGTTCTATCCAAACATTCATTTAGATTTTATTTTCATTAATTTATTCAATATTGACATCCACTCAATCAAATTTACTTCCATTTATATAATTTCAATTCAATTCAGTTATTATTTCATCAATACTATTTCAAATTTATTTCTTCCAGTATTAATTGCACAATCAAATTTAATTAACAAATTATAATGGTTTCTACTATTCCTTCCATTGGATTTCATTCCAAATTGTCAAGAATTTATTATATTTACCAATGCAACATTTAATTGCTAACATTCGCTCCAATATAAATTATAAGATTTTCATTTCTTTTTACATTAAATTACAAAAATCAATTTAAATCAACATATTTAAATGGTCGAAATTTATGGGTTGTTACATTTTACATCGGTGGCAAGAAAAATATGTGTATCATTCATGATGACGTTTCGCTCGGTTATTGACAGGATGTAGAGAGTAAAGACTCCCCCTTATGGTTTGGTGCTATGAAATATGAAATGGTAACCATGTATAGTAATAAACCTTAGAATTTGAAAAATATACCTAAAGAAATAATACCCATTTGTTGCAAGTGGATCTTCAAGAAGATTGGTTCATATGGAAAAGTGTAGGTCTATAATGCAAGGTTGATGGCAAAAGGATACCATCATATTAAAAATGTTGACCATGAAGAATCCTTTTCATCAGTTGGCATGATTAAGTCTACTTGGATTCCGCTTGCTATTACTACATCCTATGCTATGAAATATAGCAAATGATGTTAAAAATGTGTTACAATTATTAGAAGAGATTATTTATATATCAAGCCAAAAGGTTTCAAAGTCAGTGGGAGTGGTAATAAATCTTATAGATTCTTAAAATCATCCATGGTCTTAAACAAGCATTAGAGGTTGGAATGGTTGTTTTAAGAAGGTAATCGAACAGTTTGGTTTTAGTCAAAATACAGAAAAACATGTCTATAAGAAGGGGAATGTGTTGTGACATTTCTAATATTATATGTAGATGATTTAATACCAATTAGTAATGATGTACTGACATTGGAATGGTTGGCTACTAGATTCATGATTTCACTCGACGGCTTCTAAGAATATCCTTAAGTATTTACAAAATACTATAGACTTAGTTTCTACTAGATGGAAGAAATGAACTCCTTACGAAGGGGTATTCAAACTCAAGATTTTATAGTGACATCGACAATTGTAAGTTAATCTCATGGTTCTTGTTGAGGGATAGTAAGTTAAAAAAGTTCCAAGAAAGAAGTCGTGGCACATTTAACTATAGACCTTGAGTACATCGCCTTGAATGATGATGCGGTGTAGTATGGATGCACAAATTTATAAGAGAGGTATGGTGATTCTAACCATTTAAAATCTATTTCATTTGTATTCTTATAACAATGCACCAGTTTAGATTGTTAAGGAACCAAGGGACGACAAGAGATCACAACATGTTCTCTACAAGTACCACATGACAATCATTAACAAAGAAGTGGTCATCGAACAAGTAAATGCAAAGAATAATATTGAAGACCACTCACTAAGTCCATTTCTCAGTTTAAATAAGGAAAACTAGTCGATGGTATTAGTACGAGACACCACAATTGACTTCAAGCGCACGTTGAAAATTGATATAGTTAAGGGTATGCCCAAGTTGAAATCACTTCCATAAGACCATATGTCAATGTCATATCTATTAGAATATCAAATAAATCTCTAATATGATGTTATTAAACCGACCGTTAGGGAGGTTTGCTTACTGTCACTAGCCAAAATCAATTTCTCTGAAGCCAAAAAAACATGCTGACTGTCTCGCCGCAATTCATGAACACAAGCTTTTCTCCTACTGCTTCGGCAACAAGAATAAGATCTCTCCCCAATATGTCGTTCAAATTCCAGATCCGATTAATTCTGCTCGAAAAAAAAGTCAAATAGATCGAACCCTAGATCATCGCGTCAAACCTACATAGACAGATCAAATCCCAAACACATTGAATTGACGCTCAGATCTCCGTCGCCCACCACCAGACGCAGCAACACACCTCTGCGTCAGACCATCAAGACGTGTTCCCGCCTAATGAATTGTCGTTGCCTCCTCCCGGATCCTGCTGTCGTGCTGCATCCTCCAAACTTTGAGGTTTCCGCAAAAACATTCTTCTGTGAGTTTGATCGACTAATTGTGCAATTTTGAGTTAATTGAGTAAAATGAATTGTTAAATTTTAGATATTAAATGATCCGATTGTTAGATTCTGCAATTATTTTCAGTCTACTTCTTTCGAACTTGATGCTCTTTTAAATCTCAAGTAACTTTACATATGTAATCAGTTATGCCGACTCTGTTATGGTTTTTTCCAATGATTAATATTTTAGGTCTTCAAAATTAATTCCTTTGCTTGTGGTATGTACAAAGGGGCCTCAAATTTCGTCCAGAGCTGTTTTAGTCAAATTTTCTCATTCATCAACATGCAACTCTTCAATAGTAGGTGATGTTTTATGCTATGTTTTTTGTTTTTGTTTTTTATCATAATTTGATCATCGTTCTCTTAAATTTCAAATTTATTACCTTTCTGTAGCCTATTATTGCATTGTGAGTGTTCGTTTAGCAATGGGGAATACATGAAACTTGGTTTGGGTGAACTTGAATCATGGTGTGCAATAGAAAAACAAGTAAGAGCACTTTTTAATATCTGTTTCTTCGCATGTTCTTTATATCTTTTACACTATCTCTGAATTCTATTTTGCAGAACATTTTCTCCATCAATATGCAGGCTCATCATTGGATGAACTTATGCATACAAGACAAGCAATTTGGTTTGTGCCAAAAGTAATTAAATGTTTAATAATGCATCAGCTTTCTTTAACGATTCTTTAAGTTGTGCTAAGAATAAATAAATGTTTTTTTGACACTTGACTTCACTTCACATCCACAACTCCATAATCTTTTCTATAACCTGCCTATATCAGTAGTAGTCTCAAGGCAATTGATTGCCTTTTCTGACCCATTATTAACAACAATATTTTCTGTTTTTCTGCTTCTTCGATTATGGCTGGACCTCTATCTTTTGATTCTGCTAGTAATATCTCAACTTGGATCTGTTTCATAACCTTTTAGTAATAGAACAATGTGCTTCAAAGCACTAAGCTCTAAGAGGATAAACTGAAATACTTTCAGTCTTTTAGCCTTGCAGAAACTTCTCATAGCATCGAGTACCATTTATCCTTTTTGTATTCTTCTTCTTTCCTGAATTTTCACCTTGTACACAAAATAGATGATATGGAAAGAAATACCACACAATATACCAAATTTAACAAAAGGACGATTTATTAAACCCATGTTGAAAAAAACGTTGAACAAGCAGAAAAAATAAAATAAACATAGCATACTGAAACTATGTAAAGAAGCTTATCATTTCATGAAGGCTTTTATGAAGCTTCAGTATGACATGCAGATTTCATTTAATTCATTATATGAGAAATTGAAAACAAAATAAAGTGAAAGTCCTTTACATTTTATTGTTACAGATGGTGCAAAGAGATTTTTTCGGCATATATGGTAAAAAAAAGCTCACAATTAACAATACAGATTGTGCAGAGAACTATTATACTGCTAAGCATATAAGCACCGAAGCACAAACTAAAACTTTGAGTCTTAGCAGCGGGGATTCATTTGTGGTTTATGACAGGCATGAACAGTAAGTAACAAACGTGTGACATGCGCATGTGAACTGCGAAAAGTCATGACTTGGATATCTTTTAGGGTGTTGATACTATCTTTTACTTTGATTTAAATATGAAAGTCGGTCCTGACAATCGATAAGTTATGCTTCATGAATGGCCTTATGAGATTAGGAGAATAAGCTAGTTTTGTTATTGAGCATATATTCTTCCAAATTTAGGTAGGTAATCTTTTGTGTGGAGCGGTATTATTTTTCTCTCATAGCACAGATTTTTGGTTAGTTTCATTGATCAACATGAGGTTTTTTTAACATATACATATATCTCAACTTGTTAGTTCCTTTGTAGTTATGGCATTTAATATAATTGAGCTTTAAGAAACCCAGTTAAAACAATGCGTTTGGATAAAATTTGCTCAATTTCATATCAAAATGTGAACTTCATTTAGAAGGACACTGACAAAAGGCATGCACTAATTTATATAATTTCACTTATTGTTGAAATAAATATTTTTTGTTTGCACATTCACTTTCAACTTAAATTTTTATACTTATTTAAAGTGGTAGTAACTAGTAACTTTTGTGAATATAAAATATTTACTTATCGTATGCATATGAACAAAACATACAATGATATGAAACAACAAAATTACTATTAGTTAAGCATCTCTAATGACAAAGATATACCTGGTAGGTCAAGTATTTTTCTAGTGGGTAATTTTATTTTATCAGAAATTAATATGTTTAAGTTCTAGTGGGTGATGTCAGGAAATATTTTACTAGAGCACGGAAGTCCATAAGGATAAAAAATAATTCGACAAATGTGGTCCTATATCCAATGGATGGCGAAGAGGGTACGTTATCTCCTATAAATTCTCTAACACTAACCACACATTTATACGTCCTATTATATATCTGTAAGCTCCTCTCTTTACAAAAATGCCGCAAAACCAAAAACAAGCCATAAGAAGTATTTTCTGAGGAGACGAGCATTGCAGTTGGTACGGCAAAACTAAAAGATGGTGCATATGTTGTAGATCTTGTGAGTTTCTTAGTGATTAAGAATTTTTTGTGTATTTCTGTCAGCTCTTGTTCATTAAACACTTCATGCATGTTTCAGTGTCCTCAAGATGGAAAATGCCCGTTAAAACACTAATAAATATTGCCACTTTGTTCAGCGACTTGAACGGACATCATCCCAATGTGCATATAAGGTCTGTTTGTTATGTCGTTGAAATGCAAGTTCATTTGAATTACTTTGTAACATCGCATTTAATTTAATTGCTATTTTGTTTTCTTTTTAAATTCTGTAGTATGCCTTTGATAATAGATTTCCATACTGGCATGAACAATGTATACGTGCACGTTTTTCTATATTTCAGTTTCAACTACATCTTATGTCGTTTTTCTTAGTATCTCCTATTTGTGTAGCTACCGTTACATACTCTGAATAAGCTTTTACATTCAGTCAGTTGCTCTGCAAAGTATTTAAAGTTCGAAGATATATTTTACTTTCATTTGTTTAATATTTGCAGCGATCAAAGGGTGAGCCACTACATGGTTATGAAGATGAGATATTTTGCTTTGTTGCATTGTGTCATGGACAAAGGCCACTGTAAGAATCTTATATTATAAGACTTGTATAAATTTTGTTGACTCCATTAGCACCTGATTATTTGATGGTTTGGCATTTGATGTCATTGAAGAACATTACTAATAAAATATCCAACATTTAGTTTCTATGACCATTTTTCCATGCTCCTCTGGTTGTATAAAGAAGTCTTTCCCTAATTCAACTTTCTCTACCATCGAGTGACAACTAATAAAAAAAACCACTCAGCTATGAAATTAGAACAAATTGTCTAGAAAGTAAGTAATATTGTTGCAGGATTGATAATTAAGTTAGGTGCTGCTATATGCAGTATCATCCTGTCTATGGAAAATTAGCTATGGGCAAAACTAAACAAAATTTATTTTAGGTAGAGGCGATATCATGAACTGAAATTGAATTTGTTTTAAAAAATTATGACTAAAATACCCTCTCACCTCTCTTCTCTTTGGTAGCCTTGGAGGTAGTAATTATCTACAAGTAGAGCACTACTCTGCTTTATGCTTGAAATTTGTTACTGAGCAATATGTATATCTTGTATGATGGAATATGAAATCTTTGTAAGAGAACATAGATCTTCCACCTTGATTATGTACGTATGCATGTTTGTATAAAATAATCTTGATGTTGTTTTATGCGATGCAACACATGAGATATAGGGAAGGTTGTTCCTGCTCGGAATAGTTTTAGGAAGTTTTGGACTTTTGGTTTCTTTTGAGCCAAGTACTTGAGCTTTTTGAGTGTGTATTTGATTGATATAAAGCGTGCTACTTCCTTTGATTCGTATCAAATCTGTATCTAGTTTGATAATGGTAACTTTTAAGTATATGATTTGGGACCACAAACTTCGTGTTGTTTAAAGTGCATCTGAATTTAATCATCACATACTAATGTTGTTAACATAAACCAAAATGGAACGATGTTTTTTTCTCCAAGATAATAAGGCTCCACTTCATAATTTATAAACTTTCATTGCTTATTTAAGGTAACATTAACTATGTTACTGAAACTAATGGTTTAACAACATCACTATTTATCTCAACCGAGTAATAAGAAACCAAAACTTATGGTTTTCCTCGAAGAAAGACTCACATGGACAACAGAGCCTTTTCAGGAAGATCTAGCCTAAGATTGATTAATAATCTTGCTACCAATCAACCAAGATAAAAGGTTTAGCTACCATAACAGTTACGTAAAGCAATAGATAGAAAATCTATACATGATACAATAAAGGTTACAATCCTTGACATTGATTGGATTTATGTCTACATGGCTGTAAATTATTTCATAAAAAAGTTCAATGAAATTTCTTTTATATTAGAACTTAACGGTTGCATAAAACAACAGACAAAAATCCACATACAATAAAGTGACTTCAGACTTCAAGCATATTCCTAACCCAACAAACTGCATTCCTTTATTGTTTCGGTATACCCTTGTAACATGCAGTTAAAAACTACAATCAAAACATCAGACTGATACATGCGCTTCTAGAAGATGTTATATATAAATATGCATTATATATATTCATAATGTATATTTTTAAATTTTGAATTCACGATCTAAATTCTAGTTTTTTTCTACTTGATGTTTAATTAAAATTAGTGAAAAAACAACAATGGAACGGATATTTTTTTCTTTCGAAATTATGCAACCGAACGATCGGGTTTTCCACCGTTGTGCGGTTATACTAGTAATTATTGAAGAAAACAAAACAAATAGAGAATGAGGTGAGAGAGAAGAGGAAACAAATAATCATTAAAACAACAATTTTTTCATTACTAAAATATATTATAAACATAGTACATGACTCTTATTTATAAACCTAAGCAGAGATTAATAAAAGACTAATCAACCATAATATAATATAAAACCTAAATAACAGGAAATAACCTAAAATTGTAGGAAATATTCTATAACAACCTCTCTCAAACTTGAGATGCATAGCAGCGAGAGTTTGCCAACCAAAACACCAACAGAATACCGAATCAAAACTACTTAAACAAATATCGAATCAAACAAACCTCGAACAACAAACCAAACATATGTTTTCTTCCTGCAAACATACTAAATAATAAAATGCTTGCATCCCCCAAACATATAGAATGAACAAATACCAGAAATCTACTAATGTTCCATCAACTAAACACGACAAATCGCAATTACCTAAACCGTAGCTCCCTCCAGCAACCCGGATTTAGAGCCATTGCCTGCTTCGCACCCCACTTCTCAAATCGCGACCACTGCCAACACTTGAAACCTAACATTGTAACACTAAGAGACACATGGGACAAACATCGCAACAGCATAGATCATCTCTGAATTTGCTTGGCAAGGACTCGGTGGATTATAAACAACTATTCATCGCAGTGGCAACCAACCAACGGTAGTGGATGCATCAATCCATAAAGTGGCAGTGCAATATTAAAGCAGGCAACGTTGGAATCATAGAGGCTCAAAAGGTGAATTTTTTTAGGAGAAATTTCAAAGCGAAATGGAAAAGTAGGCATTAGTTTTTGAGTCATGTTTAGATTTGGGTGACTTCAGATCCAAACGTTGATGTCTAAGCAACGGAGAATTAATTTAAAATCAATTTTTTTTTATATTTTTAGCCTCAAGACCCCGTGACCTTAATATTATAACCACAAACATTCTTCTACAAATTATCCATAAGGACAAACATTCTTTCAAAATTACTTGTAAAGACAAACATTTTTCCAAAAACTGCTACCGAACTAAAAACTGATACCCAAAAACTGCTACCGATAACCACAAACTGATACCTAAAAACTGCCATCAATAACTAAAAATCGATACCTAAAAATGTCTGTCCTTGAGGTTAAAATGCTGAGAAATTTTGTCATTGACAATAATTTCATGTTTAAGCAATTATATATAAAAGTTTAAACACACGATTGAACAGGAATAGGGCAACAAATTCAAAGGACAGAATAGACTCAAATACTATGTTACAATATCAAACCAAACTCTGATATTATGTTAGACTTATTAAACACAAAAGAAAATAAATAGCAAGAGTGGGGAAACAGAAGAAGAAACCAATAATCATTAAAGACTACAGTTTATTTATAACTTAACTGAATACAAACATAGTACATGACTCTTATTTATAGACCTAAAAGATAAAGATTGATAAATTACTAATTTATCCTAATATAATATAAACTCTAAATAATAGGACATATCCCAAAATATTATGAAATATTCTCTAACAATATCATAAGTATTCTTTCACAAGGTTTGTTCAAATCTTTAACCTTAAGAAGAAAATCAGTTCATAGAAAAGGCTTTCACCAAACTCGACGAATATCTTATTCACTCTAAAACGCTTCTTCTTCATAGACAATTGGTTTAGCTCACTTTATAAGAAATTGTGTTATCTCTCAAAAGTTCCCAAGTATGACCAGGGGATGGCTCATATCTTTCCGTACTGCCATATCCTCCTTCTCTAATTGCACCTAATTTCAAGGATCTCATAGTCATCGGTTGATTTGCACCTTTGAACCAAGCATTTATAAAAAATGATGATTACCATAAGAAAGAAATAGGAACAACTAGTAAATATATAATGAACAACAAGAACATCCATTCATACTATACAATAAATAGCATTCACTATTTTTTTTGCCTCTATGCTTCACTCACTTGGTCTCCACTGAATAACCAATCGGAGACTTAGCCAACTCAGATCACCACCAATCTTGTCTACTAGCTTAGAACTCTAATACAACAAAATTTGTGGCAACCTTTTCACCTACTCTTTAGCCTCAATACCAAAGAACAAATGTAAGGAAAATACATCAAGTAATACCAAAGAACAAATGTAAGGTCAATACATCAAGTAAATTGATCTGGACAACCACTCAGTATGGACTTGATTGTCGCAAATCATATATGACAACTGTTGGAAATTTTCAAAATAGTTTTTGGGTTTGGGTTTGTTTTTGAAAAGGGAAGAAGTGGAAGAAGAAGGAAGAACATGGGATGAATAGTCCCACATCTAGGAAATTAAGAGAATGTATTCATTTATATATGCATTTCTCTGAGGAAGTTGGATCCTTTGGGCATCCAAAGTTTTGCTTTGATGTGAGGAGGGAAGTTATGCATCACCACCACACGCGCGCTGCCGCCGCCGTCCGGCCGGGCCGGGTTCGGATCTAAAATGACGAATTAATTTTGTTAACAGGCCGGATTCAGAATTTGAACGGACAGATTTTTGGCAGGTCATTTGAATGAAGAGACGTGACCGTTTAGTAACAGTTTTAAACCGTTGCGAAAAGGCACGACCGTTTGTAACGGTTTCGGACTGTTGGAAAGGATGCAACGCTTGGCGAATGGACACTTCCTCTTCTACTATAAATAGTGACGCCCATGAACCATTTCAAGAGATCAATCTTTTTTGCTTGTCTCTTCTTCTTCCACCAGATCTGCGACGTTCAGAAAGTGTTGCAAAACACAGTCGTCTCCACCACAGTTGGCAATGCCTGTAAGGTGTTACAAACGCAGAAACATTGCAGATCTATTCTCTTCTTCTTCTTCATTGTATTCTCTGCTAAATTGCATCATCAGAGATCAAATTTGAATGTACTTGGTCGGATCAAAATCATACAACTTTTGAATCTGATTACGTTGTTTCAAGACTTCATTGAATCCTGAAGTCGATAATTCGATAACTCGTTTGTACCTGTTGGGTTGAACTATTGTCTAAAAGAATCTACGCAGTAGATTCTTGAAGTTAGAAGTACAGCAGTTATCATTTTCATCATTCTCGAATCATCGACAGATTATCCAACAATTTTTAGACAATATCTTCAACCATGGATGGTTCGAGTTCAAGCAATATCAATGCTCTTCAAGTTATGAATCAGCATTTGACGCGATTGGAGCATTTTGATGGTGAAAACTTCACTCGTTGACAAGAGACGATGAAATTCTTTTTTATCACGGTCAAATTGTTCTATATTTTTGAAGATAACTTGGAGGAAATGCCAGAGGAAACTGATAAAGATACTGACGAATTGAAAGCAAAATGAGCAAAGCGCAAAGAAGATGATTTCCTGTGTAGAGGGCACATTCTCAACGCGTTATCTACATCAGTTTATAATGCACATAGAAGTCTGGAAACAGCCAAAGCACTTTGGACTGCCCTGGAGAGCAAATATCGAATATCTGAGGCAAGCAACAAGAAATTCCTGGTATGCAATTTTATAGATTTCAAAATGCAGGATAATAAGTCCATTATTGGACAAGTTAGTGATATAATATATATATAGTCAATCAACTGAAAGATGTCAAGATTGAACTCCCTGAATCCTTTGTGGTTGGAGTTATTATTTCTAAACTCCCTCACTCTTGGAATGATTATAAAAAGAAATTGAAACATGCAGAGATGGATTATGATTTAGAGAATTTACAGCGTCATCTTCGTATAGAAAAGGACTCTCGTAAAAGAGAACTAATTAATAATCCACAAATTGAGTCTCATTTTAAGGAAAATAATGTTGAAATATCAAATTCTCTAAAACCTAAGAATGAGACACAGTTTAAGAAGAAAAATCATTCTAAGAAAGATAAAAAGAAAGGTGCTTGTTATTTCTATAACAAGTCCGGCCATTATGCTCGTGATTGTCGTCTACGAAAGAAACAATTAAAGGCGAATACGGTCGAAGACAAATTGGTTGCAGTAGTGCGAGAGGCAAAATCCATTGAGAACATAGGAAATGATTGGTGGCTTGATACTGGAGCAACCATTCATATATGCAAGGACCGTAGTCTCTACAAGAACTACGAAGATGTTAGCAGAGATGAGAATCAAGTTACTGGAGCAAACAATGTTCGCGGTAAGGCGATTGGCAAAAGCACTATAGTACTACCGTTATCTTCTGGAAAGACTCTTACTTTGGTTAATGTATATAATGTACCTGATATTTGTAAGAATTTGGTCTTTGGATACCTTCTTAACAAAGGAGGATTCAAGATAGTGTATGAGTCTGACAAACTAGTGTTGTCCAAAAACGGGAAGTTCATTGGACATGGATATTCTTGTAACGGCATGATTAAGTTGAATGTAATAAATAAATCTTTTGATAATTCTGTTAGTTTATGGCATGGTAGACTAGGACATGTTAATTATAATTCTCTTAAAGATATGCATAAACTAGGATTAATTTCTGATTGTGATTTCGATACTATCTCTAAATGTAAAATATGTGTTCAAGCAAAAATACACCGAAAATCCTTTAAATTTATATAGAAAGGAAAATTGGCTTGCTTGATTTAGTATATAGTGATGTGGACGACTTAAAAAATCATATCACCTATGGTGGTAACCAATACTACATAACATTTATTGATGATTATACTAGATATGCATATGTGTATCTAATGAAAACTAAAGATGAGGCCTTTGATAAATTTAAAATTTACAAAGCAGAGGTCGAAACACAATTAGGAGCTAAAATAAAAGTATTACATTCAGATCGAGGTGGTGAATATTTCTCAAATGAATTCACCTTATTCTGTAAACAACACGGTTTAGTTCACCAATTCACTGCCTCATATACACCACAACAAAATGGTGTTGCTGAAAGGAAAAATAGAACTTTAGTAGAAATGGTTAATGCCATGCTCATAAGTTCAAACTTACCTTATAACCTATGGGGTGATGTTATGTTATCTGCATGTTATATCTTAAATAGAGTACCACTTAAAAAGAATAATGTTTCCCCTTATGAATTATGGTTTAATAGGAAACCTAATCTTACAAAACTTAAAGTTTGAGGTTGTTTAGCATATGTTAGAAAACCAGATCCTAAACGACCAAAGTTAGGAAATAGAGCATTTAAATGTGCTTTCAATGGATATTCATTTAATAGTATAACTTGTAGATTCCTAATTCTTGACACCTTAGAAGTTATAGAATCCGTAGATGTAGAATTCTTTGGAGATCAAACTATTGAGATTCCATTGAGATCATCTAGTCCAGAACCTAATACGATTGATGATATCAATGACAATGACAATGCTCCTGCTCAAAACAAAAAGGAAGTATCAGTACCAGATAATAGTACTGAACAAAGGAGAAGTAAAAGAGCAAGAATAGAGAAGGACTATGGTCCTGACTTCATTACATATCTTATAGAAGGCAGTAAGGACGAAGTCCTTAATGTGACTAGATATGTCATGAACGTCGATGATGACCCCAAAACTTATTCTGAGGCTATGAGTTCCAGAGATTCAATATTTTGGAAAGAAGCTATTAATGATGAAATGAATTCCATATTGTTAAACCAAACTTGGGTTTTAACTTACTTACCTCCTGGTGCTAAACCTATAAGATGTAAATGGATATTTAAGAAAAAGTTGAATACAAATGGATCCATTGATAAGTTTAAAGCCAGATTAGCTGCTAAGGGATATAAGCAAAGACATTGAGTAGATTATTTTGATACATATGCTCCAGTTGCTCGCATATCTTCTATACGCTGTTTAATAGCACTTGCATCAATTCATAAATTGGTCATACATCAAATGGATGTAAAGACTGTGTTTCTAAATGGAGATTTAGAAGAAGAGATATATATGGAACAACCTGAAGGTTTCAAAACCCCAGGCCAAGAAAAGAAAGTTTGCAAATTAGTAAAGTCTCTTTATGGCCTGAAGCAAGCTCCCATGCAATGGCATGAGAAGTTTGATAAAATAGTATTGTCATATGGATTTATTGTCAATGATGCTGATAAATGTATTTATAGCAAATCGGACAACAACAATTATGTTATAATATGTTTATACGTTGATGACATGCTAATATTTGGTTCCAATATATCCTGTGTGAATGAAACTAAGAAGTTTCTATCTTCTAAATTTGATATGAAAGATCTAGGAGAAGTTGACGTAATTCTGGGAATTAAAATTATTAGGAAAGAGGGGGAGTTGTTACTAACACAATCTCATTACATTGAGAAGTTCCTCCGAAAGTATGGTCATTATAATGACAAACCAGCACCTACTCCTTTAGATCCTAGTGTTAAATTAGAAAAGAATACTGGACGTACCATTTCTCAACTTGAGTATTCCAGTATTATTGGGAGTCTTATGTATGCTATGCATTGCACTAGACCAGACATAGCACATGCTATAAGCATGTTATGTCGATTTACGAGTAATCCAGGTTTCGAACATTGGAAAGCTATTTCCAGAGTTTTAGCTTATTTGAAAGGAACCATTACCTATGGTTTATCTTATAAAGGATATCCTGCTGTAATACAAGGATATAGTGATGCAACCTGGAATAATATAGAATCAAAATCCAAGTTTACGACTGGATGGATCTTTACATTAAGAGGTGCTGCTGTGTCTTGGGTTTCCAAGAAACAGACCTGTATATCTGACTCAACAATGTTGTCAGAGTTGATTGCATTAGCAGATGCTAGTAAGGAAGCGGAATGACTTAGGAATTTATTAATAGAAATATCATTATGGAAGAAGCCATCTCCGGTAGTCTTGATTAACTGTGATAATCAGGCTACAATATAAAATGTCTCTAATAAGACATATAATGGAAAGTCTAGACATGTGGGTCTAAGACATCAAATAATAAGACAGTTACTCAAAAGTGGAGTAATAACTGTTGATTACATAGAAACAAAGAAAAACTTGGCTGACCCACTCACAAAGAGTCTTCCAAAGGCAATGGTTTCTATAAAATCAAAGAAAATGAGACTAAGGCCTGTGAATGAAGGTTGATCATCCTTAACAGAAACCCAACTTATGTTTTGAAAAAGATAGACAAAGTTCAATGGGTACCAACAAGTTAAGAGAATGATTATGGAACACTAAATCAATAATCTGATAATACTTAGTGTTGGATTCTGCAAGAACAAAGTATGGATAATATATCCTTAATAAGTCTAGTTACCTTAAAAAGATGTATCGCAGAAACACCTTAAGAGACTTACCTATATGAGTATGGAAATCAGGTCGTTTCCTAATAAAGTAAGACCGCTTTCTAAAGTAGACTCATGAACTCAGGATTTAAGCACATGGCCATTAATGTGCTGAGCATACAGAACATTCTATATAAAGAAATCAGTATGTGTGACTGTTCCGGTACTACCACTAGGGGTACTTGGTTCAAGATACGTTCACCATAGACCTCGATAGAACTTTGAATGGTTTACACTAAGTGAAAGTTCAAACCCAAAAGATACCAATCATTTATGTATTGGTTTCCACGATGATGCAAAACTTGATCTTGGAACTAAATTGGCTTGATCCCACTTGGGTATGTAGGTAGTCACTCTAGTGATGCAACCGTCTATTTTATTTATTTTACTTATTTTGAAAATGGGGAGAAATTGTTGGAAATTTTCAAAATAGTTTTTGGGTTTGAGTTTGTTTTTGAAGAGGGAAGAAGTGGAAGAAGAAGGAAGAAGAGGGGATCAATAGTCCCACATTTAGGAAATTAAGATAATGTATTCATTTATATATGCATTTCTCTAAGGAAGGTTGGGTCCTTTGGGCATCCAAAGCTTTGCTTTAATGTAAGGAGGGAAGTTATGCATCACCACCACACACGCGCGCCGCCGTCCGTCCGGCCTGGCCGGGTACGGGTCTAAAATGACGAATTAATTTTGTTAACGGACCGGATCTAGAATTTGAACGGACAAATTTTTGGCAGGTCATTTGAATGAAGAGACGCGACCGTTTAGTAACAGTTTTAAACCGTTGCGAAAAGGCGCGACCGTTTGTAACGGTTTCGGACTGTTGGAAAGGATGCAACGCTTGACGAATGGACACTTCCTCTTCTACTATAAATAGTGACGTCCAGGAACCATTTCAAGAGATCAATCTTTTTTGCTTGTCTCTTCTTCTTCTTCCTCCAGATTTGCGACGTCCAGAAAGTGTTGCAAAACACAGTCGTCTCCACCATAGTTGGCAATGCCTGTAAGGTGTCATAAACGCAGAAACGTTGCAGATCTACTCTCTTCTTCTTCTTCATTGTATTCTCTACTAAATTGCACCATCAAAGATCAAATTTGAGTGTTCTTGGGCGGATCAAAATCGTACAACTTTTGAATCCGATTACGTTGTTTCAAGGCTTCATTGAATCCTGAAGTCGATAGTTCGATAACCCGTTTGTACCTGTTGGGTTGAAATATTGTCTAAAAGAATCTACGCAGTAGATCTTGAAGTCAGAAGTACAGCAGTTATCATCTTCATCATTCTCGAATCATCGACAGATTATCCAACAACAACATAAATATATTATATATATAGAAATCCATTCAGTCATGGGTACAACATAAAACATTGAATCTGGATGCAATCATCTCTCTCTTCGTAATTTTCAACTCAAACATCGAAATTAGAACTTTATTATGGTGGGTGTTGTAGATTACTAGGAGTTTCGTGACCAAATTAGGGTTTAAGAATTGCATCGATGTATAGATTCGTACATGTGATCACTTTTCCATGTCTCTCTAGTACTAAGGTTTGGTTGAATATAGGAATTTTGTGAATGAGAGAACAATAATCATATAAAAGATAAGACGATACGAAAATATAGAAAAATACATAATAAGATTTGAACAAAAGAAATTGTGATACTTTGAATACCACTGAGAGAAATGCTGAAAAAGAGGAGAAAAATTGAGATAAAAGATGTTAGAAAGAAATTTGCGTAGTTAGGAAAAAATCAAAACAAAAGTTATTGAGCTTTTTGTAGTGATAAGAACACGTTTTCACTTCAAGGGGAATACATCGATCGAAGTTTTTCAAGTCATGATTAGAACTACACCTTCAATTATTAATTTGATAATCTTTATCATATCATAAAATAAATAAGATTTTATAGAGATGAAAAAGACAACATTAAATATGTTCTTATGAAAGAATTATTAGTGTACAAATCAACAACGATGCGATCTGTACATTTATTAATGTCATAAAGTGGGAATTGTTTTTCAAAGACAATATATAAGGTAAATTCAATTATAGATTTTTTGCAAAGAAAGTGGCTAACTCGTTAAAAACTTTATCCATCCTCATATGGATACCCTAACAAGGGAAAAATAGTATGATGTTTTCATTTATTTATAACGAACATAGTAAATTCCTTCAAAGATTTACATTATTGAAAATGAAGAACAAAAAACCAACATCTCTCATAGATATGAGTGTACAACATAATAAGGAAACTAGCACAAGTTTATTCCCTAACATCTTAAGCTACAAAAGAGGTTCTTATGACTAAAACTACGATATTTGGAAAGAGAACCTAAAAAGGTAGGTTAGCAAGTCGAACAAAAAGGGTATAATGATATATCACAGTAAAACATAATCATGGATTATACAAGTTAAGCACATGTGACATTACAGTCCACGATAAAGGAATCACATAATCTATTATACAGTCCAACATAAATACTAGTTTTGAAGGGAGACTAACGGCCTTGCGTGTGAATCTAATTATTTATGGGCTAAAAATGAGCTTGCTATCAAATGCCAATTTTTTTCTAGTGCACTAAGTGCTTCAAAACAAACAACAAAGAAGTATCCTTAATAGCACACTTTTAATATATTTTTCTTTGTTCAAGGACCGATAAAGTAATAAGAAGTGTAAGAAAATTCCTCTTTATTTGATTCCCATTAGACATTTAAAGTGGGATCAAACTTGTCTCATATTGTCGCCACAACTAATAAGTGGGTGTCGTTTTTTATGTTGCTTAAGAAATAACCTCTATATTTAGTTATAAGTGAAGTGTTAATTTTTTTTACGAATATTATTATCTAAAGAGCATTATTGATTAATTTAAGATTTTAAAAGAATCAATTTGATCAAACTGACTGATAGGGTTGTCTACATTAACAAAGTGATGGAAAATGAAAAACAAAGAATGATAAAATATTCACCTTGAACATGTCTACCAAACCTTGGTTGTTTCATTCCGCTAATATGCTTATAGTTTGGTACGATGGTAAACTTACTGTAGACTTTTCTTCTTAAAAACCCAAAAAAGAAAAAAGGGGTTCCATGAATCAAATATTTTTCATTTGGAGTCCACTTATTTCAAAAATGTATTATTGCTTCATTTAAGTTCAAAAATGAAAAATTTTCAATATTTCTTTTAAATATGTCCAAATTTTGTGAAACTATTCTTTTTTCTGAAAAATGAGTCTGATTTTTCTTAAAAAAATTGAAAAAATAAAAAAGGTCAAGAAGATTTAAAGAATTGAATAAAGTTTCAGTTTATTGGTCGAAATGCAAAAACATTCTAAAATTAAAAATGTACAGAAGTTATTTTCTTACTGGAAAATTACAAACAATAATACTGTTTTTGTTATTTTTTATCAGAAAAAAAAAAGATTATTGAAATGCCTAGTTCCAGAAGCACTCCAATAATTTTGTAGACCAGAAAATTATATTCATTTATATTTTTAATCCAGTAAACTAAACAGTAAATCATATCCGTTGGTTCTCACCATTGTGTAGCAATGCTAGCAGTGAACTGAAACCTATAAAAATCTCATTATATAGTCTTGTTGACTTTGGGTGCTGATTTTTAGTTGATAAAGCAAATCTTTTTATTGTGAATGTCTTGACTTGATGAGAGTTCGTAGTTATGCCAGAATGCTTTTAAGTTTTAATTGAATTTTTGAGATTCGCTAACGAAGATAAGGGCAACGTCAACAAAAGAGAGTGAGAAATTAAGAGGGGAAACTCTAGGAATCATGTATCGTTCAGTTTTTTCATATACTTAACTCAGAAACACTTTTGTTTGGAGCTTTAATGCTAGAATGAACAAGGCAAGAGATAGAGGAACATCTTGCTTAGCTCTCCTCCCTTAAAATGATATAATCAAAGTAAATCAAAATTTAGGGCTCTACCAATAATCAAGGCAAGAGCAAACCCCTCCTTTAAAATGATGAAATCTACTCCCGTCTCTTACAACAATCTCTCTATCAAAAACCTTGCTAACCATCTTAGTAAACTCATGGCAATCTCCACATACTCGTAGGTTCTTCACAATCCTAACGGGTTCTCCTTCTCCTACCACCATTAACCCATAAGCAATAGCTAGCCTCTCGCTATGCTCCTTAATCGACTCCACCTTTTCTTCTTCTCCAATATCATGCATTACAGGTGAAACATCCGGCCTATAACCCACATTTGCCAACCCACTATTAATCATTTCAAGCTTCTTGTATATATCAACACACTTCTCATGTTCCTTATCTCCTGCTACAAACTTATGTACATTCCCATTCGCCTCGATCAAACTCCACCCTACAAGTTTATTGGTACCTCGAGTATACATTAACCTCCTAACTTTACTCACATCTTCCCATTTTTGTGCATTGGCATATATACTAGATAAAAGAACATAATGCCCATCATGAATAGGTTCTAGTTTGATCAACTTATTTCCTATAGTCGCCCCTAAATCAACAAGACCGTGTATTTTACATGCACCCAGAAGAGTGCCCCATAAAACTGGATCAGGCTCTATGTTCATTCCCTCAACCAATTTCAAGGCTTCAGGTACAAATCCTGCTCGACTTAGTAGATCAACCATGCACCCATAATGCTCCATTTCTCGCTTGATTCCATAATGATTCATTGAATCAAAGTGTTTCTTGCCTTCGTCAACCAAACCAGCGCGGCTGCATGCATTCAATACTCCGACAAAAGTCACGCTATTTGGACCTAAACCTTTGCTTATGAACTTCTCATAAAGATCAATGGCATCTTTTGCTAAACCATGTGTGGCTAACCCACAAAGCATGGCATTCCAAGTAGAAACTTCTGCTTTTGGGAATTGGTCGAACACTTCCCTTGATGTCTTTATGGAACCACATTTTGCATACATATCAACCAATGCTGTGACAATAGCCATTGTCATTGGATGTTTTAAGTTTGTTATCGCATTATGAACAAATTTTCCGTATCCTAATAGTCCTAGCTGTGCAGATGCAGATAGAACAGTAACGATAGCAGACTCATTAATCTCTATTTTTTTGTAAACCATTTCTCTGAACAAATTTAAAGCTTTCTCCAGAATCCCATTTTGAACATAACATACAATCATACTACACCATGAAATTGCATCTCTCTTTGGCATTTTGTCAAACAGTGCTTCGGCATGACCAGCTTCACCAACTCTAGCATAAGCTACCAACATTGAATTCCATGTAACCACATCTCTAACAAGAGGATTTTCATCAAACACCCTTCGAAAATTTAAAGTATCGGAACAAGCACTGTAAAAGCTAATCAGAGCATTTTTTACAAACGAATCGCCTTCAAATCCAAATTTAATGATATGAGCATGTATCAATTTCCCTTCGTTGACCAAAATATCATTCGGGTTAACGCTACAAGCTTGTAGCACAAATGGGTAGGTGTAATTGTTAGTAAAGATACCATCTTTACGCATGTTACAATAAAAGATTACGGCTTTTCGAGGAGTTGGGCCTTTGGCTAAGCATCTGATAAGATTGTTCGCAGCAAAAGTGTTGGGTCTTTGGATTTGAGAGTAGACAGAGGAAGAGTAGTGAGAGGGAGAAGAAGAGAGAGCGTAAAGAGAGAGAAGGTGAGAAAGTGTGGCGCGATTAGTGGACAAACCGATTTGGATTAGGCGAGCATGAGCTTGCTTGATTTGGTTTAGAGTAGGATGGTTTGGGAGATTATTGAGAGGAAAGTTCATCTAGTGCAGATTTAAAATGGGAGAAGTAGAAAACCGCTATTTAACGTGCAGTTTGGCTCTATCGATTTCAAATCACTGTATGTTTCGCCAATGGACTGCGGAGTACATCACCGAACATGCACTTGCTGTTCCGAAGAGAAGTGAAGTTTGCCGCCAATAATATCTGCAATCTGCGGTGTCAAACGTAAGCGTACACTTTTGAATTTAAAATCAAAACCCACGTTAATTTAAATATTAGAAATCATCGCGTTTAAACATTCATTTTCCAAAGGTCGCCTACCCACATTATATCCTCCTCATTCTTCCCATCACCATCTTCCCCATCAGATCTGAGCATATTGGAGCATTTTTGAGCAAACGGTTCAGGTTTGTTCCACGTATATTCGTTTTTATTTCAAATTTCCTTACAATATGTGTCTATTGATTTTTATTTACTTTACAGCATGCCTACTGGATCTTTATAATCTGCCACCTTTAAAGCCATTGTCCACTGAATAGTAGAGTGCTAGCTAGCTTTTATTGATATGTGCTTGGAAATGATCGTTACATGTGCTGAAAATGCTGGTCTTTGAAACAGCTAGGATGCATCCGCTTTTAATGCCCAACAAGGCGTTAACTTGAACGTATCGCAATAAAAACTAGTGAGACAACCTTAGGCATCTTCGATCTCCATGAAACAAAATGTTGCAAATTGAAATCAATGCCTGAAATGCAGAAAAAACACTATGGATGGAGACGAAGAGTTGTGGAATAACGCAGTCAAACAGTACAAAAAATTTAGGCTGAAATCTTCGCTAAAGTGTTGAGAGATGAACACAACGTACCGTGGTTGTATAGGGGTGCAACAACGCAGCATACAACATCTCCCCATCTTCTCCAATAAATTTCAACACTCGGTCAACATTCTCAATGGTTTGGAGAAACAACCGGATATTGTTAGTCTCGCACCGTACCGTAGAGGCAGCACATTAAGGGTACTTCATCATCCAGGCCTAGACGATCCAAAATGATAATCACTGCTACAGCATGTGTCACCAAGTTCCAACAGAGCATTGATTGGTGCATTGAGGGAATCTGGTGACATTTGTACAAGATGGAAAATTTTGTATATTTTCGCCCACCAAGAGACGGATTATGCCATTGTCCATAATATGGCCAGTGCTAAGGACATTAGAGAGTTACCAAATTTTCTAATAGAAACTTTGCACTTTCACTGTAGCCGTCGGTAGTTTATTTATCTTATTTTTGTACCTTTTTTTTAATTAATATAGTGCATTAGTTTTTATTTAAAAAACACTGTATCAGTTCGTTTTTTATTCATTGTTTTTTATATTAGTTTTTAATTTGTAATCGGTTATAAGAAATCATTCTACAACATTTGAAATAAAAAACCAAACATAGAAATAAAAAATAGCAAGCCCTTTGAGAATATCCATTTTGCTAAACAAAAAACGTACTCATGGTATTTTATGTCCATCAATCAATGTCACTGGTAGAGCTGTTACGATAACGATAAATTTTTTATTATCATACTATTATCACTCAATCGATTATTACTTTTGAGCAAAATCAGTATACCAGTATAATCAATATGATAACGGTACATTTATCATTTTCTATGGTAAAACATCGATAATATTTGGTCAAAACCAATGGTAAGAGTTATTTTTCAGCCCATTACCAATACATAAATATTTAAATAATATGTTGTATTATAAACATTTAGAAGCAAACAAATAATTAAATTTAGTTTGTTAATTTGGTTCAAATGATGCTGAATACACTTTTTAACAGGTTACTATTTTATAAGACAAAGAGTAATTTACCATTAACAATGTAATAGTTAACAGTTTATGGATATATCAACGTTTAATATATCGAAAAATCAGCAACATAACGATTAATTATTTTAAATTATCAATAAAAATGGTACGATAACAGCATTCAAAATGTTAACGGTAACCATTACCATAACTATAGTTAGTTCTCCTTTTGGGATCCATGTCGTTTGATTCATTCTAGTGAATGGGTATTTTCCTGAAATGTTTTGTGGATTTATCAAAAACACAACCATGAATTTCAAAATTAAAGCAAAATTTCAAATAGTTAACACAACATCTACAGTAACAACATCATGCAATCCTAATTTGGTTAATGGTACTAATTTGGTTCAACTCCAAACATGTGGAGTAAAAAAATACTAATTTCACCACTGTAGTCGACATGTGGGACAAGTTTTTTACTTTCTAATAGAGAGTAAAAATAAAAACAATCTAATATATTAGCATTTTTTTAATATAAAACAATATATTTTCCCGTATTATTTTTTGATATGCACAACACCATGAGAAATGTCTCAATATAGTATTACAACATACACCAGATTTTAGTTGAATTTTAGTAAATTATAAACTGCAGTGGTGGTTTAAAACAAATGACTAAATACAATTGACTACTTAGTATTACAAAGTCACTATAAAAGGAATAAGATGACATCTCATAGGTAATCATCAATCTTTACCATAGTACATATTACATAAATGATACATCAATATAACATTGCCGGATAAGTTGCATCATCTGTCTTAGGTTACAGCAGGACACATGAATTTGGAACAACTCTTCTTATACAGTACATTTACTATAATGAAGAACATTATAAACTAATGGACTATGGTTATTAGAATCAATGGAGCAAAACAAGATGCAATACACCAATAACATATTGTCGTCTTATTCTTCTCGTTCAGAAAGGGAAGGTACATGAAAAGACTGATTCAATCATCAGCACTGTTGAAGCAAATAGCATCGGCAGCACGGCGCCTGACCAAAGGAACTATTTCTTCAACAACTCGGTAGATATGAACCTTGAACTCGTTTTGCTTAACAAGCTCGAATACACAGCAGTCAAACTTCTCTAAGTTATGAGAATGAGAGAATTTCCCCCAACCTCCACTAAATGCACCGTGGGTGCCATATGAAACGTAATTTATCTCCCATCTTTTGCCGTTTGAATCCAAAAATGTGAACTTTGTGTTTTCCTTTGGCATATGCTCTTTTGCAAACCATGCGGGAACGGACTGTATAACACAATTTGCAATTTTATGTTCTTTTATCTTAACACTGAACACAAGGAGAACCAATCCACTGATGTTGGTAGTATCGTATCGCAACAAATATCGACATACAATGTGTGATATTATTGTGAGAGACAAGTAGTAAAACATACTATAGAGTTGCATATTTGGGTGGTAATAATACCCTACAATCTACAGGAAAACAAAATTATCTTTGCAAGTTTAGATCTTGGATATATTTCTGCATTGTTTATGCTACGATTAGATTTTAACAATGCAAGTTAATAAGCATAGAATCAAGATTTATCGATTGAGAACCAACTACCTTCCAAATGATAACAAACAATTAAACAACTCAATAAAGTATATAATAATGAATGCAATAATAACCAGAGACATCGATTTGACACGTTCGATTTAAGTGATACATTCACAGTTCCAACATACTCTGTTACTTCCCTCCGAGGGTTCGCATAAAGTACAAGTTTATTATTAGATCAAAATGTCGAGCAATGACTAATAATTTTGTTGTAGAAGAACCTAATTTAAGAAGAAATCGCCTCTAAGAACAAATCATCATTTAGACATGTTCCAGCTATGTTAGAAGTTTGCTTTCAATTTAAACTTTGAGTAGACTTCGTTTAAGTTGACAACAAAATGTTAAAGACGACGAAGAGATAGGTAGCGTTTGGTTTAAAAATAAGTTTTGTGTTTTGTGTTTTCATTGCGTGTACTTTAAAATGCACGGAAGAGAGGAGAAGATGGTGGAAAACGGTCAATTTAGATATTGTGTAAAATTAAAATAGATTTTTTTTTGTTTTTCATTTCTTAGAAGATATCAAAATATAACTTCTCTATTCTCCTTCTTTCCTTTGTTGGGAAGGATTTTCCAGCCCCTCGCGTCATTTGACATACGCAATGAAAACACAAAACAAAAACTTCATTTTGAAGCCAAACACTACCTTAATTTCTTCTAATGGGGCTGTTAGGGTCGTTATTTTTTGTTTGTACAATGAAGTAACAGTCATGGAGAAGCCTATGACAGTTGTGAACTCTAGTGATTCAAATTACACTCATTTACGACATCTATGTATGAGGCACATAAATGAGAGAAGTCTTGAGATGTTACAGAGATTTAGTTTAATTAACTAAATTTGTCGCTTGAGGTTGAACTTTTATGAGGGTTGTGCTTTAGGTAAGCAGAATGTCTCTTTTGGGATTGATCCACACAAGGCTCAAAGAGTTTCTACAATATGTTCATTAACATGTGCAGGGGAAGCACCAGTTGCTTCATTGGGTGGAGCAATGTATTTTACCGCCTTTGTTCATGATTTCAAGCATCCACTTAATGATGTCCAAAAATGAGACTACAGAGAAATTTAGCAAGCGGAAAACTTTGATATACACAAGTTCAAGATTTTCAATTCTGACAGTGGCAATGAATCCATGTTATACAAATCCACTAATTACTATGCAACTGAAGGTATTGTTGACATTTGACTACTCCAAATGAATCACGATCTAATGAAGCGACCGGGAGGATGAAACAAACATTATAGCAGAGGGCTTGTCGTTTGAGACTGAATGCACATTTAAAGAAAAAGTTTTGGACCAAAGCTTGATCTATGATGGTGTTTCTAATCAACGGCCCACCTTTTACTGCCATTGATACAAAAAATCCTCGAAGCGGTATGAAAATTAGAACATGCGGATTATCCGTTTCTTGGTATGCTTAGGTTTACAACATGCATGCAGAAAGACTTCGTTGAACCTTAAAGCAAGCAAATTTTTCTAGACTATCAAAGAGGCATATGATGCAGTATTTATTCTACTTTATTCTACTACCAAGAAGATATTTGATTATCATATGATTTATATATGATGTACACCACTAAGCTTTAAAGATGTTTATGCTACAAAAAGTGTGGAGATGATCTCAAAAGTATTATAACAAGAAAGTCTTATTTAGGTATGGAATGAAGAAAGCAAAACAAGTTTGTACACCACTAGGCCTCCAGTTTAATCTATCTAAGAACATTCTACAACATCAAACAAGAGAAAATTTATGGCCGATATTTCATATGATAATGTCATTGGTAGTTTAATGTATATGATGGCGTATGTGCCGAAGATAGAGACAACTGAAAGTTGATTTTTTACTATAAAATTCAAATGTTTGGTTTTGTAGTATGGCGAATATGATAGTGACATTTTAATTGGATGTTACTGTAACTCAGATTATGTCAAAGATAGGGACTTTCAGGTTAACCTATCTAAAAGTAGAGTTGTCAACTATCGAAGAAGAGTTTGTGAGCGTAGAAGCAACAAAAGAAGGGTTATATTTGATGCAGTTCTTGAAAATCTTGATGTATTTCAAAAGATGGTAAAAATGCTTTCGGACAATCAAAACACGATTCATTCGATAGAGATTCAAGCTTACAATTATAACATGAAGTATGTTGATGTACATAGGTGCACGTTTAAGACAATTAAGTGGATATTGTTGGGGTAATTTTACACAAATGGCTGTAAATCATCCCAAATAAACACGAAAGCAATAAGATCGTGTTGTTGTGCAATAAAACAAACAGCAACAGGAGAATACAAAACAAGAAATCACAGAAGAAAGCAAATAGAGAGTCCACACACGAATTTATAGCGGTTCCATTATCGCTAGATAGTGTACATCCACTTTGAAGAGAATAGATTTTATTACTTTCTAAGAAAAGAGAATTTTACAATATTGATAATGGAGGCTAAGAAGAAAATTAAGATATACAACTTGATAGGATGATTCTAATCTCTACATAATGATTATCTTCAGATAAAGATTATTATTTATGGTTGAAGTAATTGATTTATAGTTATAAATCAATGTCTCATCGGTTTTTCTATTCATATTGGGAACGTTTATCCGTTAGACTTTTCGGTTTCCTTCAATTTGCGTGCACTCGATAAGATTCCTTCTTTAATCAGCTGATTAGAAAATTGTTTGATTACTTCAATCCTCCAAATCATTCTCCTTTTCATAAAAATAATTCATTGCCCTCTTTAATGCAACAAAAGGGGCAATATATTTGAATCATTATCTCAAACATCTTCCAAATCTTCTTTATTTGGAAATATCGTATCACCAAAATTAATATAATCTTCCAAATCTTCTATAATATGAAAATATTGTATCACGGAAATATAACAATTTCCACATTGATACTATATTTCTATTCAAGTCTACCAACTCCACCTACATCCTCTTACTCCAAGCGAACTCTCGAAAAAGGTATCATGGATACTTCGCCAATGAGCTTCGACATTGTCATCACCCATTGCACTTTGCCAACAAACTCCGGCAAAGCCACCGTCCGCCAATAAAGTGTTGGAAGTACCCTCTTCATGTAGGACCTACCAATCTCCACCAACGTCTTTATCTACCAACTTACTCTCTCCATGTGCCACCAAGTGACACCTAGCATTTCAGCAAGTGAATCAGGTTCGAGCAATGTTCAAACTTTGCAATAGGCAAGGACTTAATGAACATGTCTATTGTGTTCTCTTTGGTGTAAATCTTCTAAAGATGTACCTACTTTTCTTCATTCATAGAGAGAAGGAGAGACTCTCTTACCTCTACGTGATTCGTCTTCGAACCAAATGCTAGACTTTCAGCCAGATGTATTGTGCTTTGATTGTCACAATTTACTACTATACTCCCATGAACAAAATATAAATCACACAACAATCGCTTTAAGTAAAGTGCTTCCTTAGTTGCTTCAACAACAGCTATCAGTTCTGCCTCTGTAGTAAACAATGCAACAATAGTCTGCAATCTTGTTCTTCAACTAAAAGCTGTTTTTTCAAGTGTAAAGACGTAACTTGAAGTTGACTTCCTTCGATCTCTGTCCCGGGCATAACCAGAATCACAAAATCCGACTGAGCTGAAATCTTTCTCCCTGCTGTCAAAAACAAACTCATAATCTGTTGTTCCTCTATGATACCTCAAAATGTACTTTACTGCTTCTCAATGTGGTTTACTCGGATTAGCCATATAATGACTAACCAAACCAACCGCCTATGCAATATCTGGTCTCGTGTGGACCATGACATACATCAAGCTTCCAACAGCCACTAGCATAAGGTACCTTCTTCATATAAGCTTTCTCTACATCTAAGATTGAAGAGCTCTTCTCTAAAAGCTGAACGTGCAAAGGCATGAGAGTACCGATTGCCTTTGCTTTCTCCATGCTAAACCGAACAAGCACTTTCTAAATATATTCTTTTTGTATCAATCTCAACATCTTCGGCTTTCTCTCTCTCTCTCTCTCTGGATTTTCATCCCTAAAATATTCTTTGCTTCACCAAGGTCTTTTACCTCGAATTCTGCCTTTAGCTTCAATTTTAACCTGTCAATTTCAGCTTTGTCTTTATAAGCGATTAGCTTATCGTCCACATACAAGAGTAAATATATCCAGTTATCATCATCCATATGCTTAAAATAAACACAAGCATCTTTAACGCTTCTACCAAAACCAAGAGTAAGCATACAAAGTCAAACCTCTTGTAACATTGCCTAGACAACTGCTTCAAACCATATAGAGAATTCTTCAACTTGCAAACTCATTCCTTTTTTTCATTCTCTACAAATCCTTCTGCCTGCTTCATATAGATGATCCCCTCTAAGTTTCCATGCAAAAATGTTGTTTTACGTCTAATTGTTCCAACTCCATGTCGTGAGTTGCAACTATAGCTAGCAATATCCGAATAGAAGTATGTCTAACAACCGGAGCAAACACCTCATCATAATTCATCCCCTTCCTCTATGAAAATCTTTTTGTAACAAATCTAGCCGTATATCTCGCATCGTCCTTCATCTTATATACATATTTGCATCTTATGGTTCGGCTTCCTTGAGAGGGTGATATCAATTCCCAAGTTTGATTCTTCTTCAACGAATTCATCTGCTCCTACATAGCATGCATCCATTTCGAGCTAGCACTCGAACTCATGGTTTCTTCAAGATCGAAAGGCTCATCTTGCACTATATGTAGTATGTATTCAAATTGATCATAAAGCTAAGATTTGCATAGTTCCAGTCTACATACCTATTTGGTGGCCTTCTAACTCTAGAGCTAGCCCAAATAGGTGTAACTTCGTCTAAGATTCTGTCACCTCCACCTTGAGTTGAATCATCTCTAGCTTCATAACCATCACCATTATTGCTAGTGGAATTTTGCGGACCTTCATCTGATGTGTCAACGACTGCAATTACCGTCTTTTTTTATAGTTCTGACTCTACTACTATGCTGATATGTGGGAATAGTTTCATCTCCTTAAGCCTTTCAACTTCTGAATCTATTGAACTAGGCGGATTCTTTTTCGATTGAACATAGCGGACTCATTAAACGTGACATGTCTAAAGTGCACTACATTTCTATCAATAGATTCCCAATGTGATACCCTTTAATGCCTTCTATATAGCCCAAAAATATGCCTTGATAGGCTCTAGCCTCCGACTTGTCATTTCCTGTATGGTGAACGTACATAGGGCTACCATATATACGAAAATAACTGATATGTATAGATGTATCTTTCCACCTTTCCTCTGGAATCTTCCCATCAATAGCTAAGCACGTAATTCGATTAATAATATACGCTGCAGTTGATAAAGCTTCGATCCAAAAGTCTCTAGATAAACCCGCCGTCAATCTCAAACAACAAGCTTTCTCCAGTAGAGTCGTATTCATCCTTTCAACGACTCTGTTTGATTGCGGATCTCCGGGTGTAGTAAAGTGTCTCTGAATTACATGCTGCTTACAGAAAACTATAAACTCCTTAAAAACAAACTCACCGCCATTGTCGAATCTCAGCACCTTCAACTTCCTTCCGACTTCATTCTCTATCAGTGCCTTTCAAGTTTTGAACTTCTCAAACAACTCCGACTTAGCTTTCATCACGAACACCCAAACCTTCCAAGAGTGTCATCCATAAAAGAAATAAAATACTTAGCTCCTCCAACTGAATCTGTAGCTACCGGTCCCCAAACATCCGTATGGACATACTAGTGCTCATTTGGACTCATGTCTATCGACATCAAAAGAAATCTTTGTATGCTTCCCCAATACACACTTCTGACAAAATTCTAAATTCTAAATGGTTAAAGCTTTCACCCTTGATCATCTTCCTTCTACGAAGCAGCTCCAAACTCTTCTTCGAAGCATGACCCAATCTAAGATGCCAAAGTCTGGTGGCATCCAAAGCTCGTGAACTATCAACTTCAACACACAACAATCCAAAAACTGTAGATCCTTTCAGTAGATAAAGATTCCAGACCATTGCATTTTTCATCAATACAAGAGCATCACGTGTCACCTTCAAGCTATCCGACTCTATCGTAATCATGCAACCCAAAGATGCTAGTTGATCCAAAGACAGAAGATATTTCCTTAAACTTAGAACATAGCGGGCTCCAGTGATAGTGCGCACCACGCCATCGTGCATGCGAATACGACTGATCCTTCTCTTAATGATTTGCAAGTAGCATCGTTCCTCATCAATATGACACTTCCCTCATCACCATCATAAGAACAGAAATACTCTTTCCTAGACGTCATGTGGATAAACGTCCCCGAATGCAGCATCTAATGGTCTGATACATCGAAAACAGATGCAGTCAACACATCATCAGAAACAACCTTCTCCACTGCAATAGATGAAGAACCATCCGCTTCGTTTCTCTTTCTCAAATATGTACAAGCTTTCTTCCAATGGTCATGCTTCTTACAATGATGACACGTGTTGTCTTTAGACTTGCCTCTCCAACCACTTCTAGACATCCTCGACTTGGAACGTCCTCTGAAATTATTCTCCTTGCTTCCTTTCTCTACGAACAGCCCTTGACTACTACAACTTCTACACTTTTGCTCATAAGCTTCATTTAATCCCTCATCCTTTCACTCAGGAGTCCCGTCTTCGCATCTTCTAATATCAGCGTGTTTCTTCCATAAATCAAGTTGTTAGCAAATATCATGTATCGCTTTGGAAGATAGCATAATACTACGATAGCATATTGCTCTTCGTCCACATTCAAATCAACAGCTTTCATCTTCATCATCAAGTCATCGAAGAAGTTAGATGTGCTTTCAACGACGTATCTTCTCGCATCTTGTAAGTGAAGAAAGTCTTCAACAAAATTAGCCTATTCGTGAGCGACTTCTTCATGTAAAGATCCTCTAATTTCCTCTACAAGCCTCTAACGATAGTTTCACTATTAATATCTAGAATGACGTTCTCACCCATGACTAATTGGAGGGTAGTAAAGGTTCATTCTTCCATCATCTCCCTTTTCAATTCTGAAATATCCGATGGCAACGATTCTACATCAAACACAACTTGATGAGCACGATTTCTTCTCAACACCGCCTTCATCTTTCATTGCCACTTCTCAAAATCATTATCTCTATTTCACTTCTCTATGGCCAACTGTGAATCGAATACTGCATATTAACCCCTAGTGTATGGTGCATACTCCTGGGTAGGTCAAACCTCACTTCCATCTCCAGATCCTGCAATCTTATTGATCATCTTCTAGCCATAGACTTCAACAACTTCCAAAGCTCTGATATCAAACTGTTGGGATAATTTTACACGAATGACTGTAAATCAACTCAAATAAACGTGGAAGCAATAAGACCGTGTTGTAGTATAATAAAACAAACAACAATGGAAGAATACAAAACAACAAATCACCTAAAAAAACAAATGGAGAGTTCACACACGGATTTATAATGGTTCCACTGTCACGAGATAGTGTACATCCACTTTGGGAGAGGGGATTTTATTACTTTCTAAGAAAAGAGAATTTTACAAGATTGACAACGGAAGCTATGAAGAAAAATAAGAAATACAACTTGAGATGATGATTCTAATCTTTACATAAGGGCTATCTTTATATAAATATTACTACTTAAGGTTGAAGTAATTGATTTATGGTTATAAATCAATATTTCATCAATTCTCCTATACATATGAAAACGTTTATCCATTTGACTTTTCAGTTTCCTCCAATTTGCACGCATCTGATAAGATTCTTTCTTTAATCAACTGATTAGAGAATTATTTAATTACTTCAATCCTCCAAATCACTCTCATTCTCATAAAGATAATTCATTGTCCTCTTTAATGCAATAAAAGAAGCAATATATTTGAGTCGTTAACCCAAATATCTTCCAAATCTTCTTTAATTGGAAATATCGTATCACCGAAATCAATAGTATCTTCCAAATCTTTTTTAATATGGAAATAATGTATCATCAAAATCCAACAGATATGTTGACAAAGTCGATTTAGAATTACAATTAGATGATAAGCTTGATGACTAGCTAGTGATACCATGGATGCAGATCAAACGACTAAGAATTACTAAGACTAAAGATAGAGTGGTTAGGAATATGGTAACAAACAATTCGAAATACCTCGACTTTTTCAGAACAGATCCGAGTCAAATAGCAATGATTCGAAGCACTTCTTTTTACATTACACTATTTCGGAAACCCAAGGACTCAATCGTATGGATATGTAAAATACATGATTTCAAATCCTAGCAGGAAAAGGAGGGAAACATACTCAATTTAAAGCGAGTAAACAGGTTTTTGAGTGGAAATAGAGCGCTTAAATATGTGAGTCAAATACAGTAAAGGGGTTTTTAAGAAGCTACACAATGAAATGTAAAATCAAAATGGTGGAGAACTTGGGTGCAAACAAAACAAAATGGAGTAGAAAACAACTCTAAGGCTGCAAATCAGGTGGATCAGGGAGGGGGAGAGGAAGTGGTTGACTGCTTCAATTAGTCAACCATTTAGAGCGTTAAGATGTTCAAGGTTCAAATCGCGTTACGCAAGATTTGAACTCGTGGCCTTATAACTATAGTCTGAGCATTTTACCACTGAGACATGGTCTTGGACAGCATGTGATTCTTATTAATCTAAGAGGTCGTATAAACCCTAATTTCCATCATTATAAAAAGGAAATAGGGTTTAATTAAAATCTGCCTCAAATTAGGATTTGTTCGTCAAAGATGATATTGTCTCAAAATATGTCCTGCTGCAACAAGATTAATGACAATTGCTCCACATATTGATCTAACAACTTGAATGTTGTATCAATTACAAACCTTCCATAGTGAAAGTAATAACGATTGACATTGATTTGATAGAATCACGTTGTTTTGATGTCTTTTTTTATTATTGTATCGATATCGAACTGCTTGGTTGCTTGAAACTGGTTGCTGTGTTGAATACCTTTGAGTAGTTGTTGGTTCTCGATTGGTAAATCTTATACAATATTCCACTTTGATTGAATTGCATTGTTGATATTTGATTGGTTTACACATAACTCATAGCCAAGGTGCTAAACAATTCAGGATTTAATCATGTAAAATTTGTATGAACAATATGGCAATAAACCGCAGGAAAACTTACCATAAAAAAGCTGGTATAGACATAGGAGTCTTGCATGACCGCGATAGCAAATGGATGTTCAGACCTGAATAAAAGTGCTCTGTCCATAGTTTGTTTCACTTCTTCTTCTGTAACAGGTCTTCTTCTTGAGATGAGAGATCCCACTCTGAGAGCAGCTAATTTTTATCAAGACACCAGATTGTTAAATATACATACAACAAATTAACAAAAAGAGAGTTGCATGTGTAGAACTCACATCCCAATTTCATATTGCGCTCAGTGTCATCAGGTTCTACTGATTCCATGCCATTATTGGATTTCTTGGAGGTGCACATTTTACTTGCATAAGGATTATTATGTCTGGAAACTACAAGAAAGAACACATAAGGGAGTATACGCTACAAGTTTGTCACTTCATAAATTTATAACATCGCTAGGACAGTGCAACTCGTAACTCACCTTGGCCATGTTGGAGCCGAAATTTGATCATTTTGTTAATCATTTTATTGACTCTAGTGCGCCGGAAAGGAATCGCAGAATGCATATGCAGGCGTTTTGATTGTTTAAGGATTACTTTAGCGTTTTGCACAGTTGATATGTTTTTAAAGCCCAAACCATATGGGGGAGAATAAGACTCAACCTCTTGTTTTGGGGTAAGTAAAATCTTGGATTTTGGACTAAGATGAGCTACAAAAAAAGAAATAATAACAAAGTATCAAACAACCAAAGCAACAGTTTTGTTGCCAGTGTTATTCAAAATAATGCATGAACAGTAAAGTAGAGCAAAACAAAAGAATTAGACCCTACAAAACAAACTTTGCACCTCATGAGTTCTAACTAGAATAGTAGAGAGCATTTGATTCTGTATGTATGAACAAACAAATTGGATTATATTGCCAGGTTCACGACTGAAAGGACTAAAGCTTTTTATTTATAGAAGATTACTTTCAAGGAATAATTAAGCAATCGTAAGAAAGAAAAAAACAGTTCCTTCTCGATATATAACATAAAATAATTTATAAGTTGGAATATTTAACAGATAATTAACAATAATAATAAAAATAATAATAGTAACCTCACAAAAATAGGTAAAATAAGTAGTAGTTAATCTTGTTCTATTATGCGTTCCAAATTTCTGCCATTTAGGATACAACAATGTGTTCGCATATTATTAGTTAGTTTTAGCAGAGGAAAAAAATACCAAGTTTACCTCATTTGGCAGCCGAAGCAACTAGACACCAATGAAATATCATAAGATTTTGTCAAATTCCAGCAATGGTAATAGATCTTTTTGCTAATAACCTAGAGTTTGTACTGTGAGTGATGCAGTTTTGAACTTTACGGAATGTTCAATTAGAAACATGTTTAAAAAAATAGATAACAAAGTAATTTCTAATCCAAAATACAACATGTCTTACCATATTTGGTACTAAAAGACTTGAATATCTTTGAATCCAATTTATGAGAATCATCAACTTCTTTTTTCCTCTTCAAACTATTTCCATTTTTCTTTTTGACCAAATGCGCCAAAGGCTTACTCTCCTCCTCCTCCTCCTCCTCTTCCTCACTTTCATCCTCTGAGTCTTCACTTTCTTCAATCTCAACGTCATTTTCTTCATCTGAATTTTCACAAAGATCATTCCTTTTCTCACATGCAGTAGAATCAAACAGTAAAACTCTAAACCTTGAATTCCCATCATAACAAAACACCAAAAAGTCACCCATACTTAAGCTTTGCTCACGAACGAAGTTTCTCCAACCATCTTCAAACATAAACTCACCTTCAGAATTATTAATCAACTTAATTTTCCAAATTTGTCCACTTGGCCCCTTTAACGATATTCTTTTACCAGATTCAGACTTAATGTGCTTCCAAAATGCAGGTGGAATCCTCTGGCGGGTCAAAATTAATCAATACTCCACTAAAGAGCAACTTAAGAAAAAAACGAATCATAATTAACTAATCTAATCTGATGCTAAATTAACTTCAACATTACATGAAAACTTCAGGAGCATTGCGCATAGTCTTGACAAATAAAATCACAAATTTACAACAACAAAAAAAACCCAAATTATCGTAAGGAAAAATGATATTTACCATGGACTCGGATGATTGATTTGGAAAGAATACTTTAAAAAAGTAACGAGGGCCAGATTTCTCCATTACGATGAAAGAAAAGAAACCGGCGATCTGTGTGATGAGTGAGTGAGGACTGAGCTTTCCATTTCTTCGACCTTTAGCAGTTAAAGCCCTAACGATTGTGCAAATGACGCTGCTGCCCTCGAGCAGTGGACCAGGGAAAGGCATTCATTTTTAGTACACTTAACGTCTTGAATACATCCACACATCACGAATCTTTGTCCGTGAATTCTATAATACAGCTAAACAGCGGCCTCACCGATTTATAAGAGTCCATGAGTCCATGTTAGCCCAGTGGCTTCAGCTCAACAATTACACTTTTTTTGTGTTTGAAAAGTGCTTTCCCCGCAAAAATAAGAAGCACTCATTGAAAACATATTTAAGTATGGGTGATCCTCTCTCTAGGACAATCCAAATACAAACCTGGCAAGTAACAAATCTCCTACTTCAAACACTCTCCCACTAAAAAAAATACAAAAATAAAAAATAAAAAATAAAAAATAAAAAAATAATACACACATCGATGGGCAAAAATAGCCACAGTGAAACCAATACTCGAACAAACTCGGAGAGAGTTCAACCGAAAAAGGGAAAACCTAAAATATCGGCTCTTCATCCACATCCCACTCGCATCCACATCCCACTCGCAGCAACCTGGACAATCCAAATCATGTCACCCACTATACCTAAGAGAACTTAACAAAAGATTTAAGTCCAGTACATATATATGTATATGAAAGGGTTATATACATACATACATACATACATACATACATACATACATATATATATATATTGTGTGTGTGTGAAAGAAAAATGCTAGGAAGATATGTACTTAAACTCGGTTGTTTAGTAGATAAGAAGAGTCCAAATAATTATCCTCTTCGTACAAGTTAATTATGGTAGTGCTTAAGGCCAAAGTTATGCCTCCCTCGACTACAATCTATGTTTACCTTTAAGTTGTGAATGTGACTCTTTACCCTTTTAAGAAATTCTATGAAAAATACTATTTTGGCTAATTTGTAATTAGGATTTGCAATCCAGTTATAAGTAAATAATGCAATAGCGTAAGTTAGGTTATCGGGTGGGTGTTAATGTTATTAAACATTCTTTGGCTCCTTTCAAACCATAAATATAAAAGTAATAGTTGAGTCTAGGATGCAAGTATAGTCGTATATTAAACGATCAACTTAATAGATTGATTAAGCTACAAAAGCAATGATGTGTATTGAAAGCCATAACAAGAAGTACAAGTGAAAATAAAGGTAAAAATGTAATAGCAATAACTAGCTAAATAAGTTGACAGAACTATAGCAGTAAGCACATGATAAAGACCCAACCGCTAAAAGCATCTGGACATGCGGATGTAAAGCAGAAGGGGACATGCATTGAACTGCAACTGAAGAAGAAGCGAGGAATGTGCAGGGGTAGGCAAGAGATGAAGCATGTAGAGTTTTAGTACCAAAACTGGAAGAGTATGCAGTTGGAGGAAATATTAGTTCATGCGTTGAATTGCATATTAGCATGCTGAGTAGTGGATTGGGCTGAAGTTGTGACATCTCGATTTTCAGCCCATGTTGAGCGTTAACCAAACAAACGATTCAATTACCCATTACTCGTGCAATATAACTATGAGATATAACATTACTTATAAAGTGATCAGGTAAAATGTGATAGCATGCACGTTGTCAATAACATAGTATTAATTAGAGTGATGTATGGTTACTGACTAAACAAATGTACATTAACTATCTCATAATATAAAACCATAAGTACTACTCACAGTGGTATTTTCTGTTTTATCATTCCCTTTGTAGAAATCAACATCAGCTTATCTTGTAATCTTATTATAGAAATAAGCACAAAAAAATATGAGAAATATAATTGGGCTGTGGCATGGTAGCAATGTGATTGCCTGCGAACCCATTATACGATTAAGCCCGCATTGTTCTTTTCCACCACTGCCAACTCCAACCACTTGGGGGACTACCACTGCCATCGTTCCTTTTGCTCTCTGAGATGCATAACATGGCATCTTCACCTTTCACTCCAGTGATAGTTGCTTGATGTCATATAACCTCCTTTGTCAACCAATGTTGCCTTCCATGAACTTGCCGTCGGCCATCTTTGTAATACCCAGAAAAAATCAAGAAAATATTATAATTAAATTTTAGTAATAGAATGATGTAACAACCTACTATTTGCCGCATTTCGATTTAACACAACTCGCGATGTGTAAATCTCATAAACCAAAGACGACACATTGTTAGGTTAAGATAAAAAGAGACAAAAACAATATAATAAGACTATCTATTTCTTTCTGAACTCACGGCTGAAGGAAATAACATATAATATATCAAATCAAATATCATTTTACTTCGTAGCAAAAGATTTAATTTATATACACAGCCATATACAACCAAATCCAATCCAAGTCTGATACACACAATAGCAATGTCATGTGATTATTTATATACAGATCTATATACAATAGTAATGACTTCACCATCTGCACTATCCAACGTCCCTCGGTACAACACTCCAGTTTACATTATCTAATGATGAAATAAAAAAGGAAAACCTAGGGAGAGGGTCAGATTACAGTTCGGTAAGTGATGTACGTCTACCATACAACATACTTTAGACATTCCCAAATAATATTAAGAAAATTATTGTAACCAATCATACCTTCATCATATTTCACATGCATAATAAGTTAGTCAAAATACAATTATACATGGCTAATTTCATGAAACAAGGTCTCAATTCAATAAATTTATAATGGTTAATGGTACGGTCTAATCCATACCTAAATCCAGTACATTACAAATAGTTGATGCTATGGTTTAACCCATACTCAAAGTCAAGACCACCCTATTTCATTAACACATGGCCAAATCACTAAATGGGCATAATTCCATATATGGCTTACGGACTCATCTTCGTACAACAACACGCAACACATATTGAGCGATCGTGTTAACTTAATAACCAACAGAGGTCTCAGAATCAATAGTCAAGCGACAATGATGGTCGACTATTCATACGTATATATTAATATATATCACATATATATAAACATTCATCCATATATATGTTAGTTCAATAAGGTCAAAAAGCCACTTCAAAACAACAACTAATCGATGTCCAAAACTCAAAGGAAAAATCCCCGAATCGATGTAATTTAATATATTCCTTAAACTTGGCCTTAACAACTTGGATTTATTGTGTAGTTTTTCTTCACATATGTGGACCGATGTACATGAAAGTTACAAAATCCCGACAATTCCCAGAAAGTTGTATATATATACACACATTTGATCATATCTTCTTCAGTTTTCACTCATTTGGAAACCATTTTTTTCTAAATTCAAATTGAAGTATCTACTATCTATTAGTATGTTGGGCATTGGTTTTGATAGCAACAACCATATGGAATTATCTTTACTACTAATAATGAGAATTCCTTGAATAGGAATTCAACCGTGTCTTTTTGAAATACCAGAAATACCCCTCATTATAATAATGGAAATCGTTGACCCTATCATTTCATTACGACTAATAAAGAGAATTCATTGAATAGATTTACTCAGGGTCTTTTTGAAATTCCAAATATACCCTTTTACATCATATAGAGAAATAGTATTCAAATATGGGAATATAGCCTGTTATTTTCTAAGTACAACTGTCAGTCCCCATAGAGAACTACAGTGTACGTTCACAAGATGAAGTATCCGAGTGTTTCATATTGTCCGTAATTTAGGTGGGAGTTAATCGGTCGAAGTCTCATCGGATTCCGAGTTAGTATGAAGAAAATATTATGGTCTGAATAAAAAAATAGCGGCTTCTGCACTAGGCGGAGTTCAAATATGGGGATGTGGTATCCTGTTATTTTCTAAGTACAACTGTTAGTGCCCATGGAGAACTACAGTGTGCGTTCACAAGATGAAGTATCCGAGTGTTCCATATTGTCCGTAATTTAGGTGGGAGTTAATTGGTCGAAGTCTCACCGAATTCTGAATTAGTATGAAGAAGTTATTGTAGTTTGAACAAAAAAAATAGCGGCTTCTGCACTAGGCGGAGTTCAAATATGGGGATGTGGTATCCTATTATTTTCTAAGTACAACTGTCAGTCCCCATGGAGAACTACAGTGTACGTTCACAAAATGAAGTATCCGAGTGTTTCATATTTTCCGTAATTTAGGTGGGAGTTAATCGGTCGAAGTCTCGCCGGATTCCGAGTTAGTACGAAGAAAATATTGCAGTCTGAACAAAAAATATAGCGGCTTCTGCACTAGATGGAGTTCAAATATAGGGATGTGGTATCCTGTTATTTTCTAAGTACAACTGTCAATCCCCATGGAGAACTACAGTGTGCGTTCATAAGATGAAGTATCCGAGTGTTCCATATTGTCCGAAATTTTGGTGGGAGTTAATCCGTCGAATCTCGCCGGATTTCAAGTTAGTATGACGAAAATATAGCAGTCTGAATAAAAAAAATAGCGGCTTCTGCACTAGGCGGAGTTCAAATATGAGGATGTTGTGCCATGTTATTTTCTAAGTAAACTGTCAGTCCACATGGAGAACTACAGTGTGCATTCACAAGATGAAGTATCTGAGTGTACCATATTGTCTATAATTTAGGTAAGAATTCATCGATCGAAGTTTTGCTTGATTCCGAGTTAGTATAATGAAGTTATTGCAGTCAGAACAAAAAAAATAGCGGTTTCTACCTAGGCGGCGTTCAAATGTGGGGATGCTACTATCAAATCTACTTCCACAGGTACAAATAAAAATGCATGCATATTGTGGTTAAATGCAGGCCCACTGGGCGTGCATATGTACTCGTATAAAATATAGATACTAATGTTTTTATCAAGTTATATATAGTATATAGTGTAGGATATTAGACATGTATTAATTAAGAAGACTGTACAGTTTCAAGTGAAGATTCAAAATGCTGATATAGAGATTCAAAAGTTAAAGATTGGATACTCATGAGTATTGAAGAACTCAAGATTTCCCAGGTAAGTTATAGAGTCATAGAATTTTTCTTAAAACCTCGATAGCACTTCTTTGATCTCTCTCTCTCTCTCCCTCTCTCTCTCTCTCTCTATTTTTCCTTTTCAAATAACTTTCAGTTTCAAATATCTTAAAACTCAAAAATAGTTTTTAAAGAGAATTCTTGTTTTCAAAATAACCTTTAAATTATTTTTACCTTTTGATTTTATTATACCTTGAGAAATTAAGTTTTTAAGTGTTTTAAAATATACTTTGAATATTATACTTTGTTATAATTTTAGTTTTAAAGCTATTTAAATATTTGTAAGTATATTATAATATTTGTTATAACTTTGATTCTAAATATATTTACTTATACTTTATTGTATATTTAAAATTCTTTATATACTTAAAATATTCTAAAAATAATTTTATAAAGTTTTCTTGATTTTTAATATGATTAAAATATGTATGAACAATGTTTGAATGATTGTACAAAGTTTCAAAATATTGTACAAAACCTACTGTATTCAAATCAAATTTTAAAAAGGTTTTTCAAATTTTCAAAGAGTATGTCGACATACTCTAACCCCATATGTCGTTATATGGACCGTAGATTTCAAAATTCAAATCTGAATTGAAGTGTCTTTCCGTCGTATCTCTTCGCGAATGAATATAACTATTGGTTCTCTATAAATAAGGGTTAAACCAACGAATTACTTTCTCATATTTTCTCTCCTCTTTCACTCTCTTGTTTTCTAAAAGAAATTCTACTCAAATTCAATCAGAATCAAATTAGACTCCACTGATTTGATTCTCTATTGACTACTCTCCGATCTCTCTCATCTCTCTCACTCAAACAAGATCAAAGTGCTATTCAAGAGGTTATAGGATCATTTGTATTCAAGATCAATGATCTATGTCTGTAAAAATCTATCAAATCATACTTGTATATTGGTGGGTGTGACTGTAGCCCATATAAATCAGTTGGGTGTGATTGTAGCCGTGTAATCAATTGGGCGTACTTGTGGTCCGTGTGAATCAAGTGAGTCCACCGAGGGCTCGAAATTTCTGAAGGGTGTGTCTCGTTGCCTTGAAATCGAGATTGTATTGACTTTGTTATTTGAAAAGAAATCTGTATAAGGAATTGTACAGGACTGAATGTAGGGTAACTCCAAACCAGTATAAAATCCTAGTGTCTTTTTCCTTTTTACTTTTTACTACATTTATATTTGTCTGCGTTTGAATCTGTGATTGTTAATTTCATTATTTAAACTATAATCTTAAAAAAATTCAAAAGAATTCACAAAAATTAGAAAACAGTATTCACCCCCCTCTGGTTTTAAATTAGCTTTAAGATCCATCTTCTGCCAAACTTACATTTGGTATTAGAGCATTGATTTCCAAAGTATTCATAATTTTGATTTTTGAAAAGTTTTAATGGCTAACAACACTATTAGTTATACTGTTAGTAGCACTATTAATCCACTTGTCAGTAATTTATTTATAGAAGAACACTCTACTGCTAGATCCCCATTTTTTAATGGAATAATTGCACGTACTGGTCATGTAGGGTGAAAATTTATTTATAGTCAATTGGTCTAGATATTTGGAACAATCACACAAAATGAGTACACTGAGCCTGAGACTAATTTTTCAACTTGGACTGCTGACCAGAAGGCAGTTGCACAAAGTAACTCTAAAGCCATGAATGTTTTGTTTCGTTCATTAGATAGAAATGAATTTAATAGAGTGTTTATTTGTAAGTCTACATTTGAAATATAGAGAGCATTGAAAATTACACATGAGGGCACTAGTAAAATCAAACTGACCAAAATTTCTCTGTTAACTAATCAGTTCCAATTATTTAAAACGAGTCCAAATGAGTTCATTTCTGATGTGTATAATCGATTTTAAGATATAGTTTATTCGCTAATTTCACTTGGTAAAAAATTTATAAAGAGGATCAAGTTGAAAAATCCTAAATTCTCTGACTCCTAAATAGGACCAATAGATTCTTGTGATTGAAGAGGCTAATGACATTAGCACTTTGAAAATTGAAGAGTTAATTTGCAATTTAATGTCTTTTGAAGCACAAATGATGGGCAAGAGAGAAAACAAGGCAAGAAAGAAGAAATCCATTGCTTTTAATGCCACAATGGATGATTTGGATTCAAACAACGATGATGATGAGGAAATCGCCTTCATGACAAGAATTTCAGAAAATTTCTTAAGTACAGGAAGATGAATAATCTTAAGAGATATGATAATAAAAACCTAGGAAATGGAATGGAAGCGAAAATAGTGTTAGATGTTTTAATTGTGATGAACTTGGTCATATAAAAAGAGACTGTCCATATCCTGAGAAAACAAAAAACACACCAAATACTGATTCGTCCAGAAAACGGAGAAGGGCTTATATTGTAATAGTAGACAATTCAAACACTACCTCAAGTGATAACGAACCAGATATAGAGAATGCAAATATGTGCATCACAGTGATAATTAATGAGAAATTTAGAGAAATGGAACTAAAATAAGTTATGCATTTAAATAAAAAAAAATTGTTGTTGTTGATTGCTAGGAATAACCTATAGATTAATAATAATATTGGATGAATGTTGTATGCCTATGTTTTAAATTATATATATATATATATATTAAAAATAAAGTATTAAATAAAAATAATATAAAATATTTTTAGAATATTTTTTTTAAGGTATATATTAAATAGTTATTATAAGATGATCATATGAATAGATAAATAGGAATTATTTAGTGAATTTCATTTTTTTTTAAATTTTGACCTATATGTCGACATACCCAATATGTATATGTCGACATGTAGACAAATTTTGTATTTCAAATTCAAAATTTGAATTTCCCTCCACCTTTTCACCAACCCCTATGTTCTGAAAAGATGTCCCTTGACTAGAGAACATGTTCTTTGACTCTTTATATGTACTATATCTCTTCCATTCATTTCACTTTCTTTTTCAAATTTCAAAAACACATTAACTCTCTTATCTCTTCAAACTATTCTTCAATGGCATCCTCAAGCAATACTCCATCAACCATGAGACTTTCTAAGAAAACAAGAGGCTTTCTTTTTCATGACAAAGAAGCCATGTAAGCCTATATAGAGTATATTTTTTTCGAAAAGTCTCCCAGAAGATTTGCCACTTTGAATATTTTCCTACTTATGATCTTTTCAATCTTTGTTTGCAAAATGCAATTCTTGGTTTAATCAATGCTTCACAAAATGATTTTGTTTGTTATCCAAATTTGGTAAAAATGTTTTATGCAAATTTGAAAAGAAGATTTTATGATGGAAACGCAGGAGAAGTTTGGAGTAGTGCCAAGGGGACACAAATTGTTTTAAATTGTGAGATTTTGAGTCACATTCTCAAATGCAAATCTATTGGAATTGACCTTTCAACTTTTCAAATTGATTTTCAAAACCGTGAAGTGATTCACGACATTTTCGAAAGTGATGATGGCTTTGAATTCAAAAAAAAACTTACATCCAAAAGCAAGAATTTTAAGCCTTCTTTTGCAATAAAGTATCACTCCTAGAACGGGTAATTATAATAACCCGACTCAAATAGTTTTCAAAGCTCTTTTCATCATTTATGGTCAATGCGACATAAATTGGTCTCAGGTCATTTAGGGTAAACTTTTTCCTAAGAATATTTCTAAGCATGAAAACACATTATTTCATGGTGTGTGTTTTACTATAATTTTCATGTACTTCTGTATTGACCTTAAAGGAGAGGAAACCATTCCTCGAAAAATATTTCACAAGGCCAACATCTCACTTATGCATATTTCACCCTTTTTTGAGCCATGTGAAATGCTTGCGGAAAAGGAACAAAGATTAGCTTAGGAAGAAGAGCAGGATATAAGGGAAGAGGAGGAGGAAAAAGGAATGGAAGTTGAAGAGGAAGGACAAGAAGTGGAGGAAGATATTTCCTTAGAAAGTATCGAAATATCATCTCGTCCATCCAACAAAGATCTTTTCAATAATCAAAAAAAGATCATTCATAACCAAAGGAAGTTTAAAAATCTTTTTGAAAGAAATTTATTTCACTCTGCAACTAAATGGTTAATTTTTTTGGAAAGGTCATCTGCAAGCACGGTGGTTCTTCATGATCTTCATCCACGTCTTTCTAAAGCTTATCTAGTTGTTTGTTTGAGTTATCTAGCCTTGTACTTGGATTTTCTAGTTTATATGCATGTTAATCTTATGTATCTTTCTTTTATTTTTAAAGTATTTCATGTACTCCACCTTTATTATCAATGAAATTCTATTTCTTGCTGTTATATATTGTTAATTGTCTTTGGAAAGTCATACAATTTTAAAAGCGTAGGCCAAATACAATAGAACAACAAAATAAATCAGTTTTGAAAAATATGATGCATATGTCGACATGCCTAAAATGTATGTCAACATATAACGGTTATATTTCAGAAAAAATTAATTAAAAAACATAAAATAACTACCAAACACCGTTTCATTTCAAACGACTTCTTACCCCTATGTATACCTATTCACCCCAGAAAAGCATTATTTTCAATCTCTTTCTTCTCTCTTTACTCATATAAACATATCTTTTAAAATAATGGCCACTCCACATCATAAGTTATGCGAACATCTTGAACAAACCCTTAAGTCGTTCAAGAATATCCTTACTTTCATTCTTAGAAATCAAAGACACTTAAAACTAAGTCAAGCAAGAGAAGCATTTTTGTAACGACTCGACTTTTCGTCGCTCGAAAATTGACATTAATACATTCACTGTATCAACTGCCGAGCAATCGAATGCCGGAAAACCGAATTGTTATGGAGAAAAAGAAGAGGTAGAAGAAAACAGAAGAAAAAGATAGAAGAAACAACAGATAACACAGAAACAGAAACAATATCAGAATCTCACATTCGCAGCGGAACAACATATAATAGATAAATGAATAATCTTTAAATCAAAGAACTATATCATTTTATACATTACATCATCATCAAAGTTTACAACAACAATATACAACACAACTGGACAGTTATATGAACTTGTCCATATACAGAATACACAGCGGAATAATACTATCATATACAAGTGGTACGTCTCGTCATCCAGCTCGCCACTAAGCTCCACAGCATCTTCTGAATCCAGAATAACCTGATAACCTAACTCTAGTCTGCCTGTGTGGAAAATGATGGGCACCCAGAGTTTAGGAAGGGAACAATAAACTCCAGGTCAGTCATGGTGACTGGTGTGAGAACTAAAACAGTTTATCTTTAAACAATCAACAACAAAGGAAATAAAACAATTTCGCAATGCTTTTAGAAAATGAAACTACCATAAGACCTCCCGCCACACACACAATGCAAACGCAGAATTGGAGGAGATTTCTTCTTATGATAGTCAAATATGCTTACTACGCAAAATCATTGGATTATTATTATTAGTGTATAGTGCAGAAAACATTTCGAAAATATAATATTAATCTTAGCCAACATACAACCATTATTGTATGCCTACTATAGCTACTATGTTCAATAGCAGGTTACCGCCACATTCCATAGCAGGTAATACAACTAAAACCGTAGAAGGTTCGTATTGTTTCTTTGGATTTTCCAATAAATGGTCAGGCTAAGAAACTTCCTTTCCTCCTGCCGAATGGGATCGCCTCTGGCTGGACGTCCCGAGAGACAAACTGCTCTCTGCCAACAAGGCCGGGTTACCCCTGTAATAGGTAACTCACGAATATGTCATCACCCGGTCCTTTGGGACCTTTATCCGAGCGCTCGGTAACCATCATCACACATAATAAATAAGTGTATCCACATGAGTAAGTATCTGGGCTCCATACCATGATACCACCCCTTTCCAAAAGGAAATGACATACCCTAAAGGGCGCGACCCTCATAACCTTGCCGCAACATTCCTGTTTCGACCATTTCCGGGTTGTTGAGGCCCTGACGAAGTCTCGTCCACAAAGCTATGCTTTTTCACAAAAGCTATGCTTTGGGTCAAACAAATGATCAACCTATGATCATAAAGATAAATGATCAAACAAATGATCATATCACAAATGATCAAACACTGATCATCACACAGCAACACTCAGCATGTCACATTACCAAATTGGGAATATATCGCTGATAACCTTCAACTACATAACCTCTAAGCTCGTACGTCTCAGAGAAGGGTGTTAAGCTAAGAGAATAAATTCTCCACCACCAACAGAAATGTATTTGAAAGAAATCAGCTTTATATCTCAATTCGTAATGTCAGACATACAATCCATACAAGTCTGTTCTGGGATCGAACAGAACCGAAGGCACTTCTCACGAAGCCCTTGCAAATCCGGATAATTTTCAATCACGTCCGGACTTCCCGTCACTAAGGTGATAAAACCTCTAAATCGAAGATCAGTCAATGTAGAGTAACTCGACGGTAATCCTTCCGTTTTCAAAAATATCCGGTCTTCAACACCGGTCATCAAATGCGATTCATAACGACGTATCACATATTCGGAATGGGTTATACGACCCCTTGGTCCTTTCCCGGCTAACCCGAATAGTGAGCGCTTATTCAAAAATAAGTGTAGCATTCAAATTCAAGCAAATCACAACAAATACCTATTCAAGGTAATTATTGATAGTCGGTTATTTAACTATCAATAGAGATGCGCCACATCATCAGATTCCAAATAATTTTCCCAATTATTTATCTTCCAAAAATATCTTTACAAGATATATAATTTCCACACTTCAACTATTTGAAAACAATTTCAAATCAATTTCCACATTTCAATTTATCTTTGAAGATAAATCTAAAACATTTTACTTCATATTGGAAAAACATTTCCATACCTATTTAATAATAGGTAATTCACAATTCCATTTATTTTCAACATTTGAAAATACTCAATATACTTAAATCAAAATTAAGTATATAATTCATTCTTTAAGCAAATCATTTTCTTAAACACATCTATTTGAGTCAAAACGAATGTTACGTAAAACATCGTTACGACGACTCAAAATCACTAGTATAGGAATTCGAAATTTAGATAGATATGTAAATCCCAATACTATATAAAACATTTTCTTTCGGAAATCATTTACTATAACAACAGTGTTATAGTCCACTATTTCCTTATTCCTCGAAACATCTATTTCAACAATAAATATTGAAATATATGTTTTCGATACTTAACATGTTTTAACCATCTTTTAAAACAATTACTTCATTTCGTAATATCACTTCTCCAAAACATACCCATTTTATCTAATAATATATTCACTGTCCAAAAATCGTGAATATACTTTATTATCCAAATTCAATGTTTCCACACATTTTATTTAAAGGATTATCCACTGTCCAAAATCTTGGATATAATTCCTTTAATTAGCTTCTATAATTCACTTATCAAAATAAGTGATTTCGAATTCATAAACAATGTTTATAAATTCCAATTCTATTTATAAAACTTCGATTTATAAAAAATCCTTGAATTAACAAATTCGATTTATAACTCAAATTTTTATACCAAAAATCCATATTATAAGTTAAATACTTATAATTCATTTATTTGCAAAAATCATTCTTTTAAAACTTCACAAGTTATAAATCTTATTACTTATAAGATTTTATTTATAACCTTATTTTCAACATTAACAGAACTTCTTTTAGAATTCCATTATTTCGATTTTAACACTTATAAAAACTCATTTTATAATTCCAGTATTCTTAATTTATAAAATATCAATTTTATAAATCTTTTATATAAACCGTTTATAAAATCTTAATTTAAATAAACCAGTTCTATATACGTATACTTTTAAAAATCACTTAAAAAAAATCCTTTTAAAATCAAAAATCATTATCTTAAATTTCAAAAATGAATCTGATGACGCAACAACACCAAATAGTCAATCACAACATCCAAACATCATATACCATCATATGATAACAGAATATATCACAATATCTGTAAATAAATCACTATAGTGAGGAATCCAGTTAGATCCCTCCAACCTGTTTCCCTGCATCCAAAGATGTTAGCACAATACCAATTCCGCTCCAGTACGGAATTATCGCGGTATATGGGTTTAATAAATATTATTCGCTATTATGCGGCGCAATAGGGTCTCATCCGCTAAACAATGCGGGAAATCAATCAATCCAATATATACATATGCCAATATGTATATATTGCTATATATATATATATAATACCAATTCCACACAAACGTGAAATATTCGCGGTATATGTTTTTAATGATTAACCTCCGCTTAATAACGGCGTATAATGTCTATTTCAATCAACAACAGATAATAATATATCATCCAGGCATACAATCAACAATTTTAAATCTAACTATTTAAAATATAAATCGAGACTGTTCGATTGAGTGAGAAGTTCTCACCTTGATTTCAATTCCGTTTCAGCTTTTATTTCGAATAAAATTAAACGCGCGTTTAATTTTACTCGAAATTTTCACTGACTCCAATCGCTTCCAATCCAGTTCCATAACGTAGTGCTCGACCATACGATTCTAATGCAACTAGTTTCATGCGTTTTCGACCTCGTATGAACAAGTATAGCAGTTTAAACATGATACAAATTAAAACATAAAACAATTTCATTTTTCTTTTATTATTTTTATTACCACCTTTAATCTCGGTCACACATTCTGCATCACGCTATCAGGGCCGCATACCCCCTTCATCTTCCCACGCGAAACCCTTCCAGGTTGTTCGAACGCGAACGAACCTCTCTGCCGCCACCATCTCACATTTTTCACGACCCATACTCTCAACTTCAGGTCGATCAATTCATGTCATCTTGAAGCTCCTTCCATGCCGCACCTACGCCTCGAATGGCATCAAACTCGGTTGTCCTATTGCGTAGAAAATCGTGCCCGTTCGTGTGACATTCGAACGAGTTTTGCTGTTGATCTACTTCATCGTTTCCAATCATGACCGTTGATATTAAAGAGCTTGACGAGCTCTTCAATTTGCTAGTTAGAAGTTTTCGCTATAACGTGATGGATTGATCACAAATTGAAGATGAAAATCATCACTTTTCGGCCATTGATAATAGAGGGTGGCAGCTGGAGAAGATAGAGTTAGGGTTTTGAGTTTGTTAACGTATATATATATACGTATATAAATGATATTAAATTTATTTTAAAACGACTTTTTCAAACGATCTCCAAATCTGACGTGCCGCCTGGCGTTCGTAAGGTTTACCCCGCATTCCGAACATAATGGAACGTGTTTCGGAAGCTAATTCGATCTTATGTGTGAGATATGACAATAAACGATCAATTTAAATTAAACCGATTTAAATCGATTTCGATGCATTTTGGCTTGCCCCGGACAAACGGTATATCCAATCAACACGAAATTCGAAATCTTACAATAATATCACATTACGGATCCGATGAAACTGGTTTCGTCGAAATCCGACACTGTTTGAAAAATGACTATTTTAACTTGCCAAATTAATATTAAAATAATTTCGATGCGTTTCGAGCTGCCACGGTCAAACGACAACTCTGATTGCTACAAAAATTGAAATCCGATAATAACAAACTATTACGGATCCAATGGAACTAGCTTCGTCCAATTCTGAGACTGTCCCAAAAATGGCTAATTTCTCTAGTCGATTAAATATTAAAATATTCAATTTTCACAAATTTACTTTAAATTAAATTTTAAAAGTTCTATAACACTTCCATAACTTCAATATGATTTAATATAACTTTACAAATCATTTTCATTCACATTTAATCCAGATTTCAATTATTCCTGGAATTTCACTATTAATATATCGATTTAATTGTCAAATTAAATCCAATATTCGAAAAATAAATTATTCGACTCATTAATTTCACTAATTAATATTTAAAATTAATTAAATATTCGAATTTTAATTAATATAAATTCTGGGTTGTTATTTTGATACTATTCGATGGATGATTTTATCCCTTACCAAAGAATAACCAACCAACAATCCAGAGTGTGCCATAAACAAAGATGATGAAAATTGGTATGCATCAAAGCAGATCCAATCTTTGGCACTGATGGTTGGGTGGAAGTTCCTCGAAACATCTAGTTAAATATGTTTGGATCTATGTAAATAATAATGTACATATTTGATTGACTTTTTGTGGAATGTTTGAATTTAATTTGTTTGGATTGTTTAATTGGGTTAATTTACTGGTTTGATTTGAAATTGAATGTATTGAATTAACATGATTAAATACAAGTAATTTGTGTTAACATTTATGTTATTATTATTACTCTTATATATCACTTGTTATTGCTTTTCTTATCACCTTATAGACATCACTTAGTACCTTAGTTAAGGGGAGATTTTTTAGTTGGATTTTTGTTGATGACAAAGGGGGAGAAATATATAAAATCTAGGCATATATTAAGAGGGATTTTTGTAACTCAAGGGCGGTTATAACATATTTATATGCACGGCTGTCATCATCAAAATGAGGGAGATTGTTAGTACCTTATACATTGGTTTTTATGACAACAACCATATAACATTATATAAAATATAGATACTAATGTTTTTATCAAGTTATATATAATATATAGTGCAAGATATAAGACATGTATTAATTAAGAAGATTGTACAGTATTAAGTGAAGATTCAAGAGGATGATATAAAGATTCAAAAGTTAGAGATTGAAGACTCATGAGTTTTGAAGAATTCAAGATTTTCCAAATAAGTTATAGAGTCATAGAATTTTTATTAACCTTGATAGTACTTCTTTGATCTCTCTCTCTCTCTCTTTCCTTTTCAAATAATTTTCAATTTCAAATACCTTAAAACTCAAAAATAGTTTTTAAAGAGAATTCTTGTTTTCAAAATAATCTTTTGAAATAACTTTTAAATTATTTTTACTTTTTGATTTTATTATAATGTGAAATTAAGTTTTTAAGTGTTTTAAGATATACTTTAAATATTATACTTTGTTATAATTTTAGTTTTAAAGCTTTTTAAATACTTATAGGTACATTATAATATTTGTTATAACTTTGATTTTAAATATATTCACTTATACTTTATTATTTATATTTAAAATATTATATACTTAAAATAATTTTATAAAGTTTTCTTAAGTTTTAATATGATTAAAATATGTATAAGCTATGTTTTAATGATTTTTACAAAGCTTACTATATTCAAAACAAATTTTAAAAAAGGTTATTCAAATTTTCAAAGAGTATGTCAACATACTCTAACCCTATATTTCGACATATGGACTATAGATTTCAAAATTCAAATTTGAATTAAAGTGTCTTTTCATCATATCTCTTCGCAAATGGACATGATTGTTGTTTCTCTATAAATAAGGGTTGAATCAACAAATTTTCTTTAACTACTTTCTCATATTTTCTCTCCTCTTTCACTCTCCTGTTTTCTAAAAGAAATTCTACTCAAATTCTTTGCAAACTCAATCAGAATCAAATTAAACTCCACTAGTTTGATTCTCTATTAACTACTCTCTGATCTCTCTCACTCTCACTCAAACAAGATCAAAGTGTTATTCAAGAGGTTATAAGATCATTTGTATTTAAGATCAACGATCCGTGTCTGTAAAACTCTATCAAATCATACTTGTGTATCAGTGGGTTTGACTGTAGTCAGTGTAAATCAATTGGGTGTGCTTGTGACCCGTGTGAATCAAGTGAGTCTACCCAAAGCTCGGAAAGTCTGGCAAGTATGTTTCGTTGCCTTGATATCGAGATTGTATTGACTTTGCTGTTTGAAAAGAAATCTGTACAAGGAATTATACATGATTGGATGTAGGGTAACTTCGAACCAGTATAAACCTGGTGTGTTTTTTCCTTTTTTACTTTTTACTGCATTTATATTTATCTGTGCTTGAATATGTGATTGTTAATTGCATTATTTAAACTATAATCTTAAAAGAATTCATAAAAATTAGAAAACACTATTCACCCCCCCTTAGTGTTAAATTAGCCTTAAGATCCATCTTCTGCCAATCTTACACTATCCATCTACTTCAAATTCATTAGGAGTTCGAGTTGAAATTATTTTAGGATCACTCCAAAAGTCGGTGAATACAAAACTAGTTTTTTCAGGTTTCATAAATATACTTTCTTTTGTGTGTGTGTGTGTCATTATATGCTTTATTATCAAAGTAAATTTGTATTAAAAATCATATTATTACATGGAATAACAATTGAAAATTCACCCACATTTCTATATAATTTATATACACACATATACATATGTTTCAATATATTCTATTTTCAGTGCAAAAAGTGAATTTCTTACATATACCTTTAAATATTACATAGTAATTCATATAAAATACATTTCATAATATCTGTTTCTTATGAAATATATGAATATCTTTCTGAAATCATTTTACAAACTTTTTATATGATTTAAATGAACATTTTTGAATATTTTCTATACATATATTTGTCAAAACTTAATTTCTGATGTGCCTCTTCACTAAATCCATACATATATAGAATATACTATATATATAATCTTCATATTTTGAATTTTTATTCTCTACTTTATGAAGCTATTAATTATAAATCCAAATTCACATTATCCCTTGTATTCCATATTGATTATCTATCATACATAAACCATATTCAATCGTCAATATACATTGTTTTGCATTGTTTGGCTAAACATTATCTAATTGTCTTTTTATATTGATTTCATAACTAAATTACATTTAATTTCAGATTATATTTCTTTTAATTTCTGTAATATATCGGTAGTTATCATCATAATCCATATTTTCTATTCCTAAGCCATATTACTTAGAATAAGATGAATTGAAAAGAGTATATTGCAAATTAGGCAGAAACCACTTACAATAATCCAAAAGCCTCGATTTGCCCAATATCTGGAATTTTTTTTACCGCCAAATCTTTGAATTCATGACTCTAGTTAGTGTTTAAATATAGGCCTCAACTTACTCTTCGATTTGGTGCTTAAATAGTTGAATTTGATGAAGAATTTAGGGAGAATTTGATATTAATTAAAGAGGGTTTCTAGAGTTCGTGAGGAAGTAGAATATACATACTTAGAAAATGAATTAATCTTAATAGGATAACTGATCGGATATATATTGATAATAAGGGGTGTCCATTCAAATTTGTCGAGTTAGCATAATTTAAAATTTCCAATGTCCAAAACACAAAAATTGCGTTATCTCTCATATTCGGAATCCAATGCGGACAAATAAAGAGATGGCAGCACGAGAAAAACAAGACGGTTGCAATGACACCAGATTCATTTTTAAATTCAAAAGTTTGAAAATTGGAAATTTTGCCCTTCGATCAAAATTATTTAATTTATTATATTATTTTAAATTATAAAAAAATACGGGTTATTTCACTCTCTCCTTAAATGGAATTTCGTCCTCGAAATTACTAACACAACATCCAAGCTAATCAAGTCACACCAATTCAACCAAAATCACATCAATACATATATATGTTATATAGATTAACAAATAGGAATGCATGATCATGTCCAATAATACTTGACTAAATGCATGAACACAATTTGGTAGTCGTCCTCCTTAACTAGTCGGCCTCCTGAATGTATGCAATATAGATGGCATATATGGATGATACAATATAACCCTAGCATATCAGCATAGATGAAATCTGTATTAATGCAACTGTTTATATTATATCATGAGTCTAAGAGTTCAAACATCTTAAGGATATATACTACTATAAGTCAACCACGAAGCAATTAAATTCTAAGCATCCAAAATCTAACATCCAAACCTAGATCTTAACCAAACTCACAGTCAAGTAAATGGAAAATGTTCTGAAAAGGAGTCAAATTGGAAAGATCGAACCTACTTCTCTACTTTTCAAATACATATAACTAAATCGTTATCCCTAACCAAATCTAACAAACTTCTGCAATCCATGCTACCATCTTAAATAAATGACGCCACAATACATAATGATAAGTAGGCATAACACAAATGTCCTCATATAAAATTATAGTCTCTCATATCATTCCTAAATGCTCATGTTATACACTTGAATAAACCAGTAGTACTTTCCTCGGTTCATTTTTCAAATTGCCAAGGTAAGGCAACTAAAAGTGGATGGTGCCTTACCCAAACAAATCCAACCAACTTGAATCACCATATTATTCTTTCTTTCACCTAAGAACATCAAAATGATCAATATCTGTGAACATAACATATCTCACATGCAGATTTCTAATCCAACTTAAGTGGTATCATTACACTTATGATATCACTTCACCAAATATCCAACAAGTTTGATACTCGAAGTATCACCTCCTTAATTATCCAAACATAGTACTAAGTTATGTAATAAACAACTAAGCAAACATCCAAATAAGAGAAATCCTATTCTATTCAACCAATATAACCATAACAATAGAAAAAAAATCCTAAATCTAAGTGGAATTCCAACCTAAGAAAAACGCTAACTTAAGATAGACAAAGTTAAAAGAATCGATTACATAATACACTGTCTACATGCATCTCACATGCAATGTAATCTCTACACCTTTAAGTAGCTACTCCAAAAGAGTTTCTTTGTATAGATGATCTCTCTTCAATCCAAAGGACGATGGAAAAGAATTCATCTATTTCTCACTCAATGTTATATCTGAACTTTACAAATTCAATTTCCATGGAATCTCCTCTACATACTTTACGCATGCAAACTATATACCTTTTCCTCAATCTTTCTAATTAATTTTTTCTTCAATTATCAAGGAACACTACAATCTACACCACTTAGTTGATAATTCCTTATTTTACTTTATTATCCATTTAATCTAGTATAACCTTTCTTCAATCTCCCAAATTAGGTTTATCTTAATAGCTCAAAATCTTTTATTGTGATCCTTTATCTAAGTTATTTACCTACACCAATCAAAATACTTATCATATAATCTTTGTTTCCAATCCAAATTGGAAAATCTTTTATAAACAGAGATCATAACTTTAAATAATTTTTTATTCTTGAAATTATATCTATCTATAAAATTTTAAATACTTTATCCATATTCGAGTATTTCTACATACTCATCCAACATACCAAAATACTTATCCTCGTATAGTCTTATACCGAACATAATCTGAAATATCCTTTAAAATTGAGATCCCTCATGACCAAAAGCTTAATTCACTTCCTAGTGATAACTAGTAAATTGTATCCTTCCTCATATATCATTTCACCTACTTGTTATTCTTTCATACTATGGACGAGACAACTTGATAGGTGTAATACCCAAACAATTTTAATAATGAATTAAAATATTAATAATGGTAAAAAAAATAATTTTACATAAAAGGAAAAAATAGTAAATTTCTATAAATGAAGGAATTTGAGGAATCTGACTTGTCCATTGGGTCAAGTAGATTTTTCCAACCCAAATTCATATATAAGTTGTTGGAAACAAATACCCTGTAAAGAAAGAGTATATCAATATATTTGAAAGTGTACAAATTTATCAATGAATTTTTATACAAATAAATCTTCACTTAAATTCCTTCAATAAATAAAAAGGCAAATGAATATGCGTATATATATTTTTATGGGTATACTTTTGAAAACAAATATATGGTTCTCGGCCATATTTAATAATAATACAAATGTAAATGGATAAGTAGTATTGGTAGAATTGGAATAGATGGCTATTAATGACATTAAAGTAGAGAAATGTAATAATCTGGACAAGGAAAGTTAAATACTAATTAAGTAATTGAGAGAAAAAATTATCAATCATTGTTAAGATGTGTGTATGTATATATGTATCTGTGTGTGTGTGCGTGCTTAAATGATTAACAATATATATGTATATGTATAAATTAATGAATTGATTAAAGTGACATAAATGAGGGTAATGAGAAGATTTTTAGCATGGTAAAATGAAGTAAATATAAATTGATTGATCTTATAGTAATGCACATATATTATTAACCTTAAAGGAGGTTTAAATATATAAAAAAATTATTGTTTAAACAGCATCCAAGTTTAATGTATTTAATCAGACAACGTAGATTTAATCAAATATCTTTACTTAGGAATGAAGTAATTAATTAATGTATAGGATGAAAACAAAGATTCTTCTAAGGTTAATCAAAAGTTAGAATTAATGTAAATCTCCTATAAATACTAAGTTAATGAAACCATAATTCTCACATAAACAATTACAGTAACCAAACTCTACCAAAAATTTTCCCCATCCCTAACTTCTAAAATTCCAAAAATCAAATCAACCTAGAAGACTAAAGCAGGTAAATTAATATGAATCAAGGTGATCTAGAGAGGGGCTATCGATTTGGGGGCCAAATTCTCGAATGCTAGTAGTAGGATGAGCTTAGGCTTGAGGTGAGTGGGCACAAATTTAGTAGTTTGATCAATATAATTGATTTTAAATTATCCTAATTGATTACAATGGTAGAAACCCTAAAATTGTATTTGTTAAATTTAAATTGGTGATGTTTAAACCCTAAATTTGATTCTTAAACCCCATAATTGAAAATTTTAAATTTATAGTAAATGGAGAATTTAATTGGTTAGTTAAAACTTGTTTAATGTCAAATTTGTAACCCTAAATTCAAACCCTGATTGAATTGAAATGGACGCTATGATGACATTAGAAAATTAGGGTTAATTGACTGGTAATTAGGGTTAACTAGAATCATTAATTAATTGAAAAATTAAAATCGACCGTGTTTAACGAATGAAAATCAATCGACAAACAAAAACTGGAAACCCTAAAATTTTGTACGTGAACGGTCGACCTATGGATGTCTAGGTTGACTAATAGCGGTCGATCTGGGCAAGGTCATGGTCGACTATTTGAATGAAAATGTTCAATTTGAACCATGTCCTAAGGCCCAAATTAAATGGAAGAAAATTATGTAATTTAGTCAGAAATTTTGTAATTAGTGAACTGATTTATTGGATTAATTCAGGCTAAGTTACATGCGTGAGAGGATCGGGAAAATTTAGTTCCATTTTAAGATGGTTAGGGCGAATTTCACTTTGCAATAGTGGTGTTGGATTAGGGTGAATTACACTTTGCAATAGTGGTATTGGATAGGTGCGAATTTCCTTTTGCAATAGTTGGTATTGGATTGGGGTGAATTTTAGTTCGCATTACAGAGTTGAGTTAGGGCAATTTATTTCGCAATAGGCTCAAAAGTGTTACGTACGGGCGGGCACAGCACTGGCGGGAACATTATCTGAGAGAGCCCAATACTAATGGAAGATCCAAGTACTACACGATTTCTTGAGCACTGTTATGGAACGTGGTACGAGTGGACGCCGGCGTAGTGCAATAAGTGGATATAGGTATCGAGTAAAGTAAATTAGGCCTGGTACTAATAGGAGTTCACGTATGGTGGACATTGGAGCAATACAATAAGAGGCATTTTGCCACAGTGATCGAGAGATGAACATGGGTGCATACAATGAGTCATGTTGCGAGTTTGCATTACGGTGTTCTCCCTCTCCAGGCATAGTATTGATGGTAGTAATGGGAAAGTAGTTCCCGTTTTGGCCGATCGTTAGTTGAGGATTGATCAGTAGTTTCAACCCATCGAGTTAGATAAGAACCCTTAGATATTGGACCTTAGGGCTTCACGGACACCGGGTTTACACTTTATATCGCTTAGAGTAGATTTACGGTCAATTGTACTTAATAATCTTATTAAACTTGTTCTCATTCACCAGACTTTTTCCGACTCACTCCCTTCTTTTCATTTTTACCCAACACAGTATGATAGGTTTGCAGTTGAACTAGGCATAGTACGTGGACGAAGAAGCTTCACATCAGAGTTTCTCATGTCATTTATTGTTCTTCTTGTAGTTTTTTGTTGTATATAATGTTATCAAACTTATATTGTAACTTGGAAATAGTGTATATGTAAATCAAGTATTTTTGTAAGTTGTTTTTCTAAAATATTTATTTTTTGTATTTATATTTTAACTCATTCTGCTATGAGATCTGAAAGTATAGAATGTCTTATAACTCTATCCTTATAATTATGCTCTGTAATGTTTTAAAAACCCAATAGCTCGTATTTCTCAGCATGATTCATGTTGAAAGGTGCGGGTTATCAGAGCTTAGGTTTAGGATTCCTTAGGGATTAGACGTATTGAGAGAACGTACATGAAAGATTTTTGACAAAAAGTGGTCTTTTAAAAGGTTTTCCAAAATGTTTTCCAAATTTTTTTCGAAAATAGGTTTTGAAAATAACATTTATATATGGATAAAATAAGGAAGTTTTCTAAAGATTCTATCTATATATATCAAAATTCTCTTTATTCGTTTCTATACTATCTTTGGGAAAGTTAAAAATAATTCCAAATCATGGATAGTAAGAATGAGTACAACTTTTAAAGGAATGGCACTAGAAAAGCTAGTAGAGGTTTTATATACCAACTAGTAGTATCAAGTAAATTATGGATTTAGGAGTGAATAAAGAAAATTAGTAACATGAGATCCATATAATATGAATATGATGTTAACAGTATAAGGGGGAAATGAGAAGGACTATACAAACTTAGGGAAAATTTCTCCAGTTAAAGTAGAAATCATATTTTCATATTGGTAATGTTTGCAACCAAATTGGCCACAAACACCCAAGAACAGATTTAAGTAGTGAAATAAATGAAGAAACTAAATGAAAATAGAGGAATATATCAAAAAAACAAAAAAACACAACCAAAAGCAAGAACAACAAGATTTATAATGGTTCGGCGTTGATTGCCTACGTCCACTTTGAATATTCTCTTTATTGCTTTTCAATTAACTTGATTATAGTTAGAAACAACAAGAAATAGCAAGAGACAAGAGAATAATGTAGGGAGTTGATTATAATAATAGTGTTGTCAAACCAGCAACCTAAAGATCCTTAGAATGACCCCCAAGGCCTGTATTTATAGGTGACCACCAATCTGACTGAAACTTCGGCAACAGGACCTTCCCATCTATATAGACCCACCATAGGGAGCGCTAGGCCCAACTCTCAATGGAGAGGGATTGGTACCGATCCCTCCATATGTTGAGTTTGGGACAACGACCCCTATGGTAGCTTCCTCATGCTCTAATATGATGGTGTCTCAAATATCAGAATGTTTAGATGTATGGAGCTCTTGCTTTTGCTCAATCCTTGGTTTAGTTCCATACTAGTCTAGAGAATGTCGATCCCTCCATAGGGTGACATGCTGAACCCTCTAGCTTTATAGGTGTATACCAATCCATCTTGCTTAAAGTGTTATGCTGATCCATACTCCTTCGTACATAATCCTTAGCTTACATCATAATATGTCGATCCCTTTAGCACCAGAGACATATGCCGAACCCTCCATATCCTGAATGCTATGCCGATCCATCTAGCATCATCAACCTTGTTGAACTGAGTACTCCAACCTATACCGACCCCTTTACATCTTCATCTAAGTTGACTATCCAGCCAAGTAACCACGCCAACCCCTCATGCTTCACCTAGCTATGTCGATCCCTCAAGTGTTTTATCCTTGTTAATTTCCACCTTTCTGACATCCCTCTTTATCTGTCTACCAACTCCGTTCAATTCGAGCTTCGTATAATTGGTCGGACTCTTTATCTGGGTCATGTAGTCATTACTTCACAGTCATCCTTTTTTACAACAGTCGGGTCTATCTTGCGTGACCAGCCCAATATAGCCGGCTCGGGGTACCGGGTAACAGGTAAAAGTTATAAGAGCCCATATTCACTTAAAGATATGGGTGGAGCATTTTCATGTTTAAGTTAGATACTAAATTGAAAAATGAACACGAGTTAGCCATTTTTGAAAAAAAAAAAATAAGAAAATGACAAAAACCTAGTGCGCTTAGAGCATTGTTAGATATATGTGGTGTAGCGATCCAAAAACTCGGCCTTCAAAAATTGGCACCCGTACTTCACTCGTACTCAAAATGCCGCAGATTCAAACGCCGAATCTGGTTCACCGGAGCTTATAACACCATTAAGTATAACAACACAGCGGAAGAAAAAGAACATATCAATATATATATATATATATATAACATTGATACCATGACAGATACAAAAATCGGATACAATATGATACAACAGAATGATACAACAGATATCCATATACATCAGAGATATGACATAAGAAATAGCAGCGGAAAGAAAATAGATAACACCAGCAGAGGATAGAATATCTCTAATAGAATGCTCCAATCCATAGTTAGCGGAAAACAAGGTCAGTCGTCCAAGAACTGACTAGCTCCAGATAATCTACTCAACCTGAATATCCGAGAAACCCAACTCTAGACTGCCCATGTGGAAAATGGTGGGCACCCAGAGTTTAGGAAGGGAACAATAAACTCCGGATCAGTCATGGGACTGGTTTGAGCAACAAAAACAGTTTATCTTTAAACAAACAACAAAAGAATTTTAAACCTTGAAATCCGCAATGATTTTGGAAAATGAAACTACCATAAGACCTCCCACCACACACACAATGCAATCGCAGACTTGGAGGAGATTGCTTCTTATGATAGTCAAATATGCTTACTACGCAAACAAACTCTTTTAATATTATTATTAGTGCATAGTGTACAAAATCATTTCGAAAATACAATATTAATCTTAGCCAGCATAAGTACCATTATATTATGCCTGCTATAGCTGCCGCCTGAGGAGACAGGTTATACAACTGCAATCGTAAAGGTTCGTATTGTTTCTTTGGATTTCCAACAAATGGTTAGGCTAAGGAACTGCCTACTGCCACATGGGATCGCCTCTGGCGGGACGTCCCAAGAACCTACCCGGCTCTCTGCCAACACAAGGCCGGGTTACCTCTGTAACTAGGTAACTACTACTCGAGTAAGCCATTCCCCGGTCCTTTGGGACCTTTATCCGAGCGCTCGGTAACCAACATCACACAGTAATAAATATAGTGTGTCCACATGAGTAAGTATCTGGGCTCCATACCATGATACCACCCTTTTCCAGAAGGAAATGACATACCCTAAAGGGCGCGACCCTCATAACCTTGCCGCATCATTCCTGTTTCGACCATTTCCGGGTTGTGAGGTCCGAAGAGGTCTCGTCCACAAAGCTACGCTTTTTCACAAAGCCACGCTTTGATCACAAATGATCAATAAATGATCATCACACAACAACACTCAGCATGCCACATTACCAAATTGGGAGTATATCGCTGATAAATTTCAACTACATAACCTCTGAGCTCGTACGTCTCAGAGAAGGGTGTTAAGCTAAGAGAATAAATTCTCCGCCACCAACAGAAATGTATTTGAAAGAAATCTGCTTTATATCTCAAAATGTAATGTCAGACATGTAACCATACAAGTCTGTTCCGGGTTCGAACAGAACCGAAGGCACTTCCGAAGAAGCCCTTGCAATCCGGGTATTCGCAATCCCGATCGGATTTCCCATCACTTAGGAAATCTCTATACCGGCGCGACTCAGTGCAGAGACAATCGATAGGTCATCCTATCGTTCTCGCAAATACTCGGTCTTCAACACCGGTCTTCAAATGTAATCCATATACGACTTATCATTTTTCGGAATGGGTTATGTGACACAAAGGTCCTCTCCCGGCTGAACCGAATAATGAGCGCGATATTTAAAAACATATGGATAATGGATTTCAATTAAGTCACAACTGATTATCCAAAACTTTCTTCAAATGGTTTAACAAATTACCCTTTTCAAATCTTTAAACAAAAAGATTCATTTTAACAACCTTCAACGGTTTAAACAATTTCCACAGTTTAATCTTTTAAACAAAAGATTCATTTACAGATTTTCCAAATTAATTTCCATTTCAATTGAATTGACTCATTTAATCTTTAAAACAAAGATTTAATTGATAACTTTCAAAACACGTTTCCAAAGATTTATACGTAACTTGGAAAACCATTTTCAATTCAAACTTGAAATTCCTTTAATTCAAATTGGAAATCCATTTCTTATATAAGAGCTTTTATTAGTTGAAAACAATTAGTTTTCCAAATCATTGAATTCAATGTCAAATATTGAATTCAAATCTAAATCAAATTATTAAGGTACCAAATTTTATTTAAGTTATTTAAAATAACTTTTACATTCAAAACTCATTTGCAAAGCTCTTAAATTTCAATTTCCAAAACCATTTAGATTCAAGAATTCAATCTTTAAAATCATCAAAAACCGGTGACTTAACTGATTTCCACGTGAAATCCATATTTGTGTGTGTATGGTGTAGTCCAGGGGTTTCACACAGTAGTGCAACATCATTCAATTATCACAGATCATAATACAGAAATATAGTTGATGAGCGGTATAAATTATAACGCTTATCTGTTATTTACAGATCACAGATATATAAATCACAGATAATAATTTACATTTATTCCAGATAAATGAACTACAGTACAGATTACACACAAACCAGAATATATCACAAAGCATCACAGATCAGAAATATCAAGCTATTCAATCATCCAGTCGAATCCAAACATTCACAAGTGAATTTACTAATCAACTGATTAATTTAAATCAGATGTATCAATTTTAAATCCGGGTTAATTATCATAATTTAATTGCAAATTATTTGAAATAATTTCCCTTTCATCATTTGTTAGTTAATTTTAACTATAACTAATCAATCTTAATTAATGAATCAATTAATCTTTAATTATTAAATTAATCTTAATTAATCACAATCTTTAATTAATTCTTTAATTATTAACAAATAATTATACTTAAACTTCAAATTATCATTCAAATTATTACATCCAACAATTATCTATTAATTACTTTTCTAAGTAATTTTATTTTCTAAATTGTTAAATGATTGTTCTAGATTAATAACTTAAGCAATTAACTTAAACTAATCCGATTAACTCAATTAATTACATCGAACGATTCATTCCTCAATTACTTAACACTTCTACAATTAATTATTATTATTAATTAATCTAAATTTATTGTTAAATAAATCACATTGATTAATTAATTGTTTAAATAATTTTAGTTAATTACCTTCATTAACTATTGAATTTCTATAATTACTTTTCTAAAGAAATTTACTCATATTAATCATTATTGATTATAATTGATTAATCATTGAGAACTCATTTATTAATTCTAATTATTAAATTAATTGAGTGTCAACTGTAACTTAATTAGTTCAACTTAACTTAATAGTTAATGAACTACAAATCATTCAATCTTTGTTTACTTAAAAGTAAAACTCATATTTATTAATGATTTACTTAACACTCATAAATATATTGAAACATTGATTTTTGACTTGCTTTTAAATCTCATTTGTAAACTTCAAATCCACTTGTTAAAGTATTACTTTGTTATAAAGAAATTTAAAAGAGTTAAAATCAAATTCCTTTAAAGATTCACCTATTTAAAAATACTTTAACATTTAAACCTATTTCAAACATTTAAAGCTATAAACTTGACTTAATTTCAAATCTGGGATTCTACTTCGACTTCTAGTCCAGGTTTAAATTTTGTATCTTTGTTTAAATCCTTCCTTCACAAATTCCAAATTCCATTTTAATTCAAATTCCATTTGACTTCAAATCTTTTTGATTTTACTTAAACATTTTAAAGTCATTAAACAAGTTTATTCAAAATCTAAGTTTACAAATTACACTTGAATTTATATTTAAACCCTCTGATTTTAAAACTCAATTTAAGCTTTGTTATAAACTTGAAATTTAAATTTTAAAACTTCAAAATCAAAACAGAACAGGTTCTCTGTTTTTAAACCCTAGACACTTCTACCCGAGCTATCCCCTTCTTGCTTCGAGTCAACGCGTAAGGATTTCGAGCCATCACTCGAGACAATCACGCGAGAAAACTGAAACCACCAAATACCACAAACTTCCATGTTCTAGAACCGGTGCACCGTGCACGTGCACTCACGACGCCGCCCTCTCTGATCAATTATGATGACCCCTACACGTCGCTGATCAACCACGTACCCGATCATGATCATCGCATCGCCACCAAACACTCAAAATCGAAATCTAGTTCCAGAATCAAACCTGGAACTGATGCCTAGAACACCACTCAACCTGGAAAAAGATTCGCACACGAAACTCCGACCACTGGAGTGCCTCCACCTCCGGCCACGGGTTCATCCACGTCCTAGCTACCTTTTCCCGAAGTTTTGTAGAGCTCGATCACTTATCGGTGACGAACGAATCGAAATACAAACCCACGTCCAAACTAGGTTTATAAGCTAGAGCTCGCCACCGCCGCTTCCACGATGATCGATAACATCTCCGAGCATTTTTCCCAGCAACGCCGTAGACTCCTCCACCTCCACCTCCACGCGAAACCTCGAGCTCCAACAATTCTTCGATCACCTGAATTTCAACAAAACCCCATCCTCGTTCAACTCAAAACTGCTCTCAACATACCAATTGAAAAATTAGAACTTTTGTTTTAAAAATCATAGTTTTCCATGATGATTCTATGTATATATTTGATTCAACAAATTGTTATACTCGAATTTTTCATGTTTATATGTTTTCCTCAGAACTATGGAACTTCAGACCTCCACTTGAATTTATTTTGCTAAAAATAATTTTTCTACTTTGGTTTATGAACAAACAACATTTTGTATTTAAAGTCTTCAGCTTAACAGAGATCAAGTGATTTGATATTTGAGTTTTGATCAAGTTTAATGCTCTGAAACTAAAGAAACAGAAAGTTTTCATATGAACAGGCATATGCACTTAGATATGTTTATACGTAGGGGAAAACATCATGTATATATATGCATACATAGTAACTGCAACTCAGACTTCATAAGCAACAAACAGATATATTCTTAGTTAGATTAAATTGTTTACTCACTGTATTTTAGCAAAGTGACAGAGCCTTTTCCCTTTTGACACAGGCTGGAAATTACAAGCTAGCATCTTTCTTCTTGATTTTCTTGTTTGTATTGGTGTTGTTGATGTTTGGAATTGAAGATGATATACTTTAGTTTTTTCTCTCTTTTCACAGTTTAGAATTGAACGAACTGATGTGAGAAAGTGATAAAGGAAATATACAAAGATATGTTTTGTACAGGTGATATAACATTGGTTTGTACAAAGTAATAAAATTTGTATAGAGTTATAAATTTTCTTTTGTACCAAGGTCAGTGATATTTGCTAGTAAATGGAGGCTGAGGTGATTTTTGTAGTGTACTAATGCTTCATGCATTTATTAGTTTGTACAATACACCTATTTTTTCTTCTTATCTCGGTTGATATGATAATATGGTGGCTGAAGTAAATTATGTTTTGCTTTGCTTTGTGTTTCTCTCTTTAACCTTATACTTTGTTTGTTGACTTTATTTGGTAAGTGTACATATATGAAGAAAATTTTAAGTGAATTCCTATTATCAATATGTGGTTTGAACTTATTTATGTATTTATTTTATTTATTTATTTATTGGTTAACTTAATATTTATTCCCAACTTCAATAGTGATTTTAACTTACATATTTATTTTCAACTTAAATACTTATCGTAATGTATTTACATTGTATTTGTATTTTACTTTATTTATTTTACTTTGTAATATATTTTTGTTTGTATTCATACATATTTATTAAAAGACAACATTTTGAAATCAAATACATATTTAATGAATTACATAGATATATTTATTTCTAGCTTAAATATTTATTATTATTATTTTACTTTAATATCTATGGTCTTAATTTAATTTATAAATTCAAATTATTATTAACCATCCATTCTAAATTTAAAATTACCTATTTATTTATTTTATACTTATGTCAATGTATATATACTTTTATATCATATATATTTTTTCATTTTAAAACCATTTAGTTACAATTTAAATTCAAATCAAAAATATATATACATATATATCATTTCAAATTTACTCATATATGCTCAAACACATATATATTCACATATATATAATATTTACAATATTTTAAAATTTAAATGATTTATACAACATTTAAATGAGTTCGGGGAAACTCGCATCCATTTATTGATTTATTTCACAAATCTTTATTCAAAAATTAATTAATTATCAATTTAAATATATATAAAATTCGGGGTCGTTACAGACTTCCCCCCTTAAAAGAATTTCGTCCTCGAAATTATCCAGGGAGACACGAAGATAGATAAAGAATATTTCATCAAATCAAATGAATGTCTATTCTGCATTTAGCTTACCAAATCAGAATATCAATAATAGATACGAGAACGAATTTATTTAACACTTCACAAGATACTCGAGTTATCCAGATCTACGAAATATGCAGGGGCATTGGTTAGTTCAAAAAGATAACTAACCATTCGTAGAATATATCCGGATCCAAAGAATAGATAGATATATGGATACAATTTTCAAAACTTTTAGTTTAAAACTAAAGTATACCTATCAACCATAACAATCAAAGCAACCAATTCATCCAAACAAACAATTCTGTCCTATCTGGAGTTTATGTCCCATATTGATATATCAAATCTTCTTCCTGGATCTACCAGAAATCATCGAAGAATTAAGGAAAGAAATGCTGAACAAAAGAGATTGATAGAGAAAAGACTATTTCCTTGTTGTTACAGGGTATTGACCATTTATAATCGTATTCCCCTATCCCCTATCTCATCCTCTTCTTGCACTCATACTTACTATCAGTAGATAGTAAGAGAATTTACTGAGGCATACAGACAAATATCTTAGAGATTACCCATTCTAGGGTATACTTCACCCTATCTCTAATGAGCTACTTAATGTGTTATACTCCTGAGCTAAAGTTTTACCCTCAGCTCTGATACCAAATGTAGCGATCCAAAAACTCGGCCTTCAAAAATCGGCACCCGTACTTCACTCGTACTCAAAATGCCGCAGATTCAAACGCCAAATCTGGTTCACCGGAGCTTATAACACCATTAAGTATAACAGCACAACGGAAGAAAAAGAACATAACAATATATATATATATAACATTGATACCATGACAGATACAAAAATCGGATACAATATGATACAATAGAATGATACAACAGATATCCATATACATCAGAGATATAACACAAGAAATAGCAGTGGAAAGAAAATAGATAACACTAGCAGCAGATAGAATATCTCCAATAGAATGCTCCAATCCATAGTTAGCGGAAAACAAGGTTAGTCGTCCAAGGACTGACTAGCTCCAGATAATCTACTCAACCTGAATATCCGAGAAACCCAACTCTAGACTGCCCGTGTGGAAAATGGTGGGCACCCAGGATTTAGGAAGGGAACAATAAACTCCGAATCAGTCATGGGATTGGTGTGAGCAACAAAAACAGTTTATCTTTAAACAAACAACAAAAGAATTTTAAACCTTGAAATCCGCAATGATTTTGGAAAATGAAACTACCATAAGACCTCCCACCACACACACAATGCAATCGCAGACTTGGAGGAGATTGCTTCTTATGATAGTCAAATATGCTTACTACGCAAACAAACTCTTTTGATATTATTATTAGTGCATAGTGTACAAAATCATTTCGAAAATACAATATTAATCTTAACCAGCATAGGTACCATTATATTATGCCTGCTATAGCTGCCGCCTGAGGAGACAGGTTATACAACTGCAATCGTAAAGGTTCGTATTGTTTCTTTGGATTTCCAACAAATGGTCAGGCTAAGGAACTGCCTACTGCCATATGGGATCGCCTTTGGCGGGACGTTCCGAGAACCTACCCGGCTCTCTGCCAACACAAGGCCGGGTTACCTCTGTAACTAGGTAACTACTACTCGAGTAAGCCATTCCCCGGTCCTTTGGGACCTTTATCCGAGCGCTCGGTAACCAACATCACACAGTAATAAATATAGTGTGTCCACATGAGTAAGTATCTGGGCTCCATACCATGATACCACCCTTTTCCAGAAGGAAATGACATACCCTAAAGGGCGCGACCCTCATAACCTTGCCGCATCATTCCTGTTTCGACCATTTCCGGGTTGTGAGGTCCGAAGAGGTCTCGTCCACAAAGCTACGCTTTTTCACAAAGCCATGCTTTGATCACAAATGATCAATAAATGATCATCACACAGCAACACTCAACATGCCACATTACCAAATTGGGAGTATATCGCTGATAAATTTCAACTACATAACCTCTGAGATCGTACGTCTCAGAGAAGGGTGTTAAGCTAAGAGAATAAATTCTCCGCCACCAACAGAAATGTATTTGAAAGAAATCTGCTTTATATCTCAAAATTTAATGTCAGACATGTAACCATACAAGTCTATTCTGGGTTCGAACAGAACCGAAGGCACTTCCGAAGAAGCCCTTGCAATCCGGGTATTCGCAATCCCGATCGGATTTCCCATCACTTAGGAAATCTCTATACCGGCGCGACTCAGTGCAAAGACAATCGATAGGTCATCCTATCATTCTCGCAAATACCCGATCTTCAACACCGGTCTTCAAATGTAATCCATATACGACTTATCATTTTTCGGAATGGGTTATGTGACACAAAGGTCCTCTCCCGGCTGAACCGAATAATGAACGCGATATTTAAAAACATATGGATAATGGATTTCAATTAAGTCACAACTGATTATCCAAAACTTTCTTCAAATGGTTTAACAAATTACCCTTTTCAAATCTTTAAACAAAAAGATTCATTTTAACAACCTTCAACGGTTTAAACAATTTCCACAGTTTAATCTTTTAAACAAAAGATTCATTTACAGATTTTCCAAATTAATTTCCATTTCAATTGAATTGACTCATTTAATCTTTAAAACAAAGATTTAATTGATAACTTTCAAAACACGTTTCCAAAGATTTATACGTAACCTGGAAAACCATTTTCAATTCAAACTTGAAATTCCTTTAATTCAAATTGGAAATCCATTTCTCATATAAGAGCTTTTATCAGTTGAAAACAATTAGTTTTCCAAATCATTGAATTCAATGTCAAATATTGAATTCAAATCTAAATCAAATTATTAAGATACCAAATTTTATTTAAGTTATTTAAAATAACTTTTACATTCAAAACTCATTTGCAAAGCTCTTAAATTTCAATTTCCAAAACCATTTAGATTCAAGAATTCAATCTTTAAAATCATCAAAAACCGGTGACTTAACTGATTTCCACGTGAAATCCATATTTGTGTGTGTATGGTGTAGTCCAGGGGTTTCACACAGTAGTGCAACATCATTCAATTATCACAGATCATAATACAGAAATATAGTTGATGAGCGGTATAAATTATAACGCTTATCTGTTATTTACAGATCACAGATATATAAATCACAGATAATAATTTACATTTATTCCAGATAAATGAACTACAGTACATATTACACACAAACCAAAATATATCACAAAGCATCACAGATCAGAAATATCAAGCAATTCAATCATTCAGTCGAATCCAAACATTCACAAGTGAATTTACTAATCAACTGATTAATTTAAATCAGATGTATCAATTTTAAATCCGGGTTAATTATCATAATTTAATTGCAAATTATTTGAAATAATTTCCCTTTCATCATTTGTTAGTTAACTTTAACTATTAACTAATCAATCTTAATTAATGAATCAATTAATCTTTATTTATTAAATTAATCTTAATTAATTACAATCTTTAATCAATTCTTTAATTATTAACAAATAATTATACTTGAACTTCAAATTATCATTCAAATTATTACATCCAACAATTATCTATTAATTACTTTTCTAAGTAATTTTATTTTCTAAATTGTTAAATGATTGTTCTAGATTAATTAACTTAAGTAATTAACTTAAACTAATCCGATTAACTCAATTAATTACACTGAACGATTCATTCCTCAATTACTTAACACTTCTACAATTGACTATTATTAATTAAATAAATCACATTGATTAATTAATCATTTAAATAATTTTATTTAATTACCTTCATTAACCATTGAATTTCTTTAATTACTTTTCTAAAGAAATTTACTCATATTAATCATTATTGATTATAATTGATTAACCATTAAGAACTCATTTATTAATTCTAATTATTAAATTAATTGAGTGTCAATTGTAACTTAATTAGTTCAACTTAACTTAATAGTTAATGAACTACAAATCATTCAATCTTTGTTTACTTAAAAGTAAAACTCATATTTATTAATGATTTACTTAACACTCATAAATATATTGAAACATTGATTTTCGACTTGCTTTTAAATCTCATTTGTAAACTTCAAATCCACTTGTTAAAGTATTACTTTGCTATAAATAAATTTAAAAGAGTTAAAATCAAATTCCTTTATAAATTCACCTATTTAAAAATACTTTAACATTTAAACCTATTTCAAACATTTAAAGCTATAAACTTGACTTAATTTCAAATCTGGGATTCTACTTCGACTTCCAGTCCAGGTTTAAATTTTGTATCTTTGTTTAAATCCTTCCTTCACAAATTCCAAATTCCATTTTAATTCAAATTCCATTTGACTTCAAATCTTTTTGATTTTACTTAAACATTTTAAAGTCATTAAACAAGTTTATTCAAAATCTAAGTTTACAAATTACACTTGAATTTATATTTAAACCCTCTGATTTTAAAACTCAATTTAAGCTTTGTTATAAACTTGAAATTTAAATTTTAAAACTTCAAAATCAAAACAGAACAGGTTCTCTGTTTTTAAACCCTAGACACTTCTACCCGAGCTATCCCCTTCTTGCTTCGAGTCAACGCGTAAGGATTTCGAGCCATCACTCGAGACAATCACGCGAGAAAACTGAAACCACCAAATACCACAAACTTCCATGTTCTAGAACCGGTGCACCGTGCACGTGCACTCACGACGCCGCCCTCTCTGATCAACTATGATGACCCCTACACGTCGCCGATCAACCACGTACCCGATCATGATCATCGCATCGCCACCAAACACTCAAAATCGAAATCTAGTTCCAGAATCAAACCTGGAACTGATGCCTAGAACACCACTCAACCTGGAAAAAGATTCGCACACGAAACTCCGACCACTGGAGTGCCTCCACCTCCGGCCACGGGTTCATCCACGTCCTAGCTACCTTTTCCCGAAGTTTTGTAGAGCTCGATCACTTATCGGTGACGAACGAATCGAAATACAAACCCACGTCCAAACTAGGTTTATAAGCTAGAGCTCGCCACCGCCGCTTCCACGATGATCGATAACATCTCCGAGCATTTTTCCCAGCAACGCCGTAGACTCCTCCACCTCCACCTCCACGCGAAACCTCGAGCTTTTACAATTCTCCGATCACCTGAATTTCGACGAAACCCCATCCTCGTTCAACTCAAAACTGCTCTCAACATACCAATTGAAACATCAAAACTTTTGTTTTAAAAATCATAGTTTTCCATGATGATTCTATGTATATATTTGATTCAACAAATTGTTATACTCGAATTTTTCATGTTTATATGTTTTCCTCAGAACTATGGAACTTCAGACCTCCACTTGAATTTATTTTGCTAAAAATAATTTTTCTACTTTGGTTTATGAACAAACAACATTTTGTATTTGAAGTCTTCAGCTTAACAGAGATCAAGTGATTTGATATTTGAGTTTTGATCAAGTTTAATGCTCTGAAACTAAAGAAACAGAAAGTTTTCATATGAACAGGCATATGCACTTAGATATGTTTATACGTAGGGGAAAACATCATGTATATATATATGCATACATAGTAACTGCAACTCAGACTTCATAAGCAACAAACAGATATATTCTTAGTTAGATTAAATTGTTTACTCACTGTGTTTTAGCAAAGTGACAGAGCCTTTTCCCTTTTGACACAGGCTGGAAATTACAAGCTAGCATCTTTCTTCTTGATTTTCTTGTTTGTATTGGTGTTGTTGATGTTTGGAATTGAAGATGATATACTTTAGTTTTTTCTCTCTTTTCACAGTTTAGAATTGAACGAACTGATGTGAGAAAGTGATAAAGGAAATATACAAAGATATGTTTTGTACAGGTGATATAACATTGGTTTGTACAAAGTAATAAAATTTGTACAGAGTTATAAATTTTCTTTTGTACCAAGGTCAGTGATATTTGCTAGTAAATGGAGGCTGAGGTGATTCTTGTAGTGTACTAATGTTTCATGCATTTATTAGTTTGTACAATACACCTATTTTTTCTTCTTATCTCAGCTGATATGATAATATGGTGGCTGAAGTAAATTATGTTTTGCTTTGCTTTGTGTTTCTCTCTTTAACCTTATACTTTGTTTGTTGACTTTATTTGGTAAGTGTACATATATGAAGAAAATTTTAAGTGAATTCCTATTATCAATATGTGGTTTGAACTTATTTATGTATTTATTTTATTTATTTATTTATTGGTTAACTTAATATTTATTCCCAACTTCAATAGTGATTTTAACTTACATATTTATTTTCAACTTAAATACTTATCGTAATGTATTTACATTGTATTTGTATTTTACTTTATTTATTTTACTTTGTAATATATTTTTGTTTATATTCACACATATTTATTAAAAGACAATATTTTGAAATCAAATACATATTTAATGAATTACATAGATATATTTATTTCTAGCTTAAATATTTATTATTATTATTTTACTTTAATATCTATGGTCTTAATTTAATTTATAAATTCAAATTATTATTAACCATCCATTCTAAATTTAAAATTACCTATTTATTTATTTTATACTTATGTCAATGTATATATACTTTTATATCATATATATATTTTCATTTTTAAACCATTTAGTTACGATTTAAATTCAAATAAAAAATATATATACATATATATCATTTCAAATTTACTCATATATGCTCAAACACATATATATTCACATATATATAATATTTTCAATATTTTAAAATTTAAATGATTTACACAACATTTAAATGAGTTCGGGGAAATTCGCATCCATTTATTGATTTATTTCACAAATCTTTATTCAAAAATTAATTAATTATCAATTTAAATATATATAAAATTCGGGGTCGTTACATGTGGGCTATTGCATAGGTTTCTATTATCTACTCTAATTTAAGTGATAAAACAGTGAAATTTTTTTTTTGAAAAATGTGAAATAGTAGACGTCCAATATTTTAAAATAAAAAATAAGTTTGTTTAAGATTTTCATAAAATAATCTGACAAACTATATAAAATTTGTTTAAAAAGTGAGATTAAAAGAATTCGACAAAAAACAAAATTTTCAATAACTGTTATAAAGCTTTTATTTTGTCTTTAAGCATATTATTACGTTTACCTTCAATATGCACCATGCTTTTAAAATGAAATTTTCGAGAGAAAAAAGCGTTGGTTTATGATTTTACATAAATAGTTAGACAGACTTTAGGGAATTTGTTTAAGAAGTAATAAGTAAAGAAACTGGTGAAAAACTATTTTCCAATAACTGTTATAAATCTTTTGTTTTGTCTTTATGCACATTGCCGTACTTATCCTCAATATGTATTTTGCTTTTAACAATAAAACTTGTAGAAAATTTTGAGAAGTTTGTAAGGCACAACTTTTGAACTTTATGATTAAGAAATGGTTATGTATTCGAGAACATTTTATAAATGTTTCTGTTTTTGTTATAGTATAAAATAATAATAAGTTAAAACTACTACATATGCTTTTGTGAAAATCTCTTATTTACAAAAGAAGATTTTATTAAGGTGTGTTTTAATGTACATTTTTGTGAAGTTAAGTTTAATCATTTTTGATAATTTAAGAGAATGTCATAGTCCTAGTAAAATGAAATGTTTGTTAAAAATGAATGAAATATTTTAAAGTTCTAGGCAACTTGCTAGATTTGTGCAAATGGTAAAATCAAAGGTATTTATTTAAAACAGTAAAAATAAAAAAATGACTTTACAATTTTAAAGACTTATTAGTTTTGTGTAAACGATGTTAAAATAAAAATGATTTTGATTAAAAAGGTAAAATAAAAGTGTTATGATTATCACTTAAACTTAAAAGAAAAGAGTTAAATTGGAGTTAAATGAATAGAATTACACCGCCTATAAGGATTAAGTTGATAATGGACACTATGCCACAAAGTGAATCAGATAACAGTGATCATACAACAGAAGGTAGATTTTCTGTTATCCCAATATTTACCACTATTTCACACAACATATGGAAAAATGATATGTTGTTTGACATAGCCCCTGAAATCTCAATGTCCATGCTTGTCGTTCATACAACATTTTATTTGTTATCTGATTGAAGTTATAAAAAAAATTAGTTTTGGCTCCACCTATATTTTGGTTTCCCTCTCAATTATTCTGTGGCCATTGGTTCTTTTAAGTATTTCCCTCTTCTATTTCTATCATGCCACTTTTCCCTCTTCGAAGTCAAATAAACGATTAAACCCCTCAGCCCATTTTTTCTCCCGTAACTCTCTCAATCTCAAAGCCAAACCAAATCTTCTAGAATTAGGGTTTTAATCGAAAGAACCCTAATCTCGTCTTGTCAATCAATCTGCTGCCTTCAATCGGAAGAACCCTAATCTTGACTTGTCGATTGATCTTCTGGAATTAGGGTTTCAATTGGTCGAGTTCTTTTGATCTAAGAATTGGTATGTTTTTTCTGATTTGGATTTCTACCTTTTTGAATTCGATAAGTTATTACCGATGATGATAATGGATATTTATAGGAAATTGACTTGTTCATCCTTCGATTCCTAATATTTGACTCTGGTTGATTTCCCTGACTTCGATCTTGATTTTGGTTTGCTGTATTGGTAGATTTCCTTAAATTTGACTATTGGTTGACATTTTTTTGTTTGTTTATTGATGATAATCATATAAATGTTGTCTTGTTTTAGGAAGTTAAGTTTGACTAGTTTTGTTTGTGATTGATTTTGTTTCCAACTGATTTTGTGAGTTTTCTGATAATTTCTAAAATGTATGCTCTGCCTTGTTCAATGTGTATATTTATATGTATATATGTGTTTGTGAATGCTTACTAAGCCAGTGCATACATGTATATACATACTTCCATGTATATGCATAATTTATGGTACTTTAATGGCTTGAATCTCATGGCTGCGCTCTGATCTAGAACTTGAACTGCCTGGACTTATTATTATGTGATGATGGTCCATTTTTCTTTTGCACTGTGATTTCTTGTTATGTTGTCTTGGTTCATCCATACCCATGTGTTTGTATGTTTATATCTGCATATCACTACATATGTGTGAACTTCCATGTATATACATACATACATATGTATGTATGTATGTGTGAATGTTCTTATATCTGCATATATATGTGTCAACTGCCTTTTGTACATGAGTCTGATCTGGTTCATCAAGTAATTTGAGACTTCCATGTATATACATACATACATACATGTGTATGTATATGTGTGTGAATGTTGCTTTTGCGATGTGATTTATTGTTATGCTGTCTTGGTTCATCCATACTCATATGTATGTATGTTTATATATATTTGCATATTATTTGTTAACTTCCATGTATATACATACATACATATGTATGTATGTATGTGTGAATGTTCTTATATCTGCATATATATGTGTGAACTGCCTTTTGTACATGAGTCTAATCTGGTTCAATTGCAAATTTTGTTCCAATTTAGTTCTTTTATATACTTGTATGTACTTGTATGTGATTGTATATACCTGTATGCACCTGTATATACTTGTATGTTCATATGTACACTCGAGTTGCCTTGACCTTGAACCATTTTGAGGTTTAGTTGAACTTGTTTTCAGTTTCGAACCATTTTGAGTTTTTGAACCATTTTAAGTTGAACTTATTTTCAGTACATAAATGATGTATGCATTGAGTTAGTTTCTTGATGTATATGCTATCGAGTCGCAGCTGTGTATATCTCCTCTTGATACACTATGTGTCTACCTGAATCTGATTTCCATCTTATTGCCTTATTGCTTGATGTTGCATTAGTATTGACCTGATACACACGTACATGCATTTTTATTCATGTCTGAATTCATATTTTGGCCTGAATCTGATTTCCATTTTGTTTCATTTTGGCTTACTAATCTGAGCTAATGCACTTGTGTTCGCTGCACCATATTATGGTTTTCACTTCTGTTGAACTGTCCCTTTGGCGATGTTCGCAGCAAGTGTTTGCTGCACCATATTCCGGTCTTCACTTATGTTCGCTGCACCATATATACATGCATACATATGTATGTATGTATGTATGTATATGTGACTGTGTAATGCTGAATGCCTTATGTACACTGCTTGGTCTGACCTTGTGCACACTTGTCCATGAGATTGGATTGAGGTTCGGCCTTGTAATATTCACAATGATACACTGTGCATATCATAAGTTGTCTGTGCACATATATATTTGTCCCTGTTTAAAACATGAAGAAAAATAAACCCATAAACTGAGGCAATATTAATATTCAAATTCAATTTTATTTTACAATTTAGGTTTGTTTCTTTTTCCATTTTACTGCATTGTTTATTTGACAAGTATAGGAGATGGCTGGACGCAAGTTGGAGCAAGCAAATCAAGATCAACATCAAAAATAAACTCATGTGACCGTCAACGAGTGTGAGGAAAAGAGATGTGTAACAACCCGCATATTTTACGATTTGATATTTAAATATTTTATTTAAATATAGAATCGTTAATCGGATTGAAGTCCGAAAAGCTACCTTTTGCAAACAGTCGAATTGGGACTCGAGACCACTTCCATTGAGTCCAAAATGGCGTTTGCGACTTTTTTGAGTATAAGCTTCGATATGTTTAGAGTTGAGTGAATTTTGCTATTTTTCACTTAGGGCTTTGGGTTTGGATTTTAGCCCAATAACCTAACATACCACCCTAGCTCAGTCCACCTCTTCCCTTCACTTCACTCTCATTTTCCTAACACTTTCAAGCTTTTGAGATTAATGGGGGAAAAAGATTGGAAATAGAAATTCCAAACCCTAGATTCATTTGCAAACTCAAGTTCTTGCTCCAAATTCAAAGAGAAGCTTAGGTAGGCTCCCTCTTCATCTTCTCCAACTCATTCTCTCTTCAATTTCAGAATTTCCTAAACCTAACTTAGGGAATGTTCTTCTTTTGAGCTTGGATTCAAGCTACTTGGGTTGAAGTGAAGAGTATTGATCTTTCCTTTGTGATTAAGCTTCTCATTCATTGTTTTTGGATTTAAAGGTGAGATTTTTATCTCACATCTATGTCTATAACTATCTTTGAGTGTTAGGTATGAATTCCTAATATCTTTACATGTTCATTTGATTTTGATTTGGATTGATTTGGGGAATATTCCATTTTTTTGATTTTTAGTCCAACTTTGTGAAAATCCTTTTATGGATGTTTGAACATGTTTTCGGTGAAGCATCGAAAAGCCTATAGGGCTGGGTTGCCGACTAGCGTAAACCCCTAGCGCCCGTGGCTCGTCCGATCGCAATTTGTTGGATTTTTTCCCCACAAGGGGGCTAGACTGAATGTGCTTCAGAAACAGGTTCAGGCGACCGAACCGGTGGTTCAGTCGACTGAACCAGAAGGCAGAAAATGCCTCAGAAGCAGGTTCAGTCGACTGAACCAGGACCCAAGAAATTGCCTGGGTCTGTTTCAGTCGACTGACCATCTGGGTCAATCGACTGACCCTGGGGATACAGAATTCGTATCCCTGTGTCAGTCGACTGACCACCTAGTTCAGTCGACTGACCTGCTTGCTTCAGTCCCATTTGCCTATTTTGTTGAAATTCCAAATGTTAATCGATTCGTGATTATCCGATTTGTTGTTATCATTTGTTATCGATTTTGATGACTTCCTTTTCAGAATTTTTGGGAATATCCATTTTGATGGATTCAGTATCGATTTATATGGATTTGATTCATGTCTTTGTATGTGAATTTTTGATGATTGATTGTTTCTACAATCATTTCTGTGATTTGTCACTTTAAAATACAAAGGTTTTTATACTAGTAGTAAATATTCAACTCTTTTACAAAGATGATTTCAACTCTATTTTTAATACAAAGCTCGTTTATAAAACCGTTTTCTAATCTATTAGTATATACAAACCTTTACCTCATTCGTATGAGAAAATCTAATTAAACGGCTTAGTAAAACAAGTGGTATGAAACGCTTGCGTTTACTTCGTCGGTTAATTTTTGGACTTGTTCGATTGAAACTCTTATGACAATTTTCGAGTGGAAATCTATAATCTGTTCGTAAATATTTGAGTTAAGCAAGTGGTTATGGGACATGAAGCTAAACTCTTATATTTACTAGCTTAGTGTAATCGACACTTCTTGATGATCGATGATGATCATTTTGTGATTTAGACTAGCATTGTGCGATGTCTCTTTGTCCATGTGGGGGACTATACCCCGTTCTGTTGAGCTTCGTCTCATTTTTATGGACTAGCGACCCATGGTATTTGGACCGTTCGTGGAGCAATCGGCTCATTAAGTCGGTGCATGGGGTGTATCTTTTTAGGTGCATCGATGTTCGACTAGGCATGGGGTGTATCTTTTTAGGTGCATCGATATTAGTTTATACATGGGGCGTATCTTTTCAGGTGCGTCGATGTTCTACTGTGCATGGGGCGTATCTTTCTAGGTGCGTCGATGTTCGGTTTATGGTTAGCGACCATGGAATAGCGTTCCGTTTGTGATACACGTGTTGGTGAGTTTTCATGCTTCTGTTTATGATAGGCCTCCCCCTTTGTGATTTCTGGATTTTTCGTTGTGATTTCTAGAATTTGTGTTTCACCTCTTTTCGTGATTGGCAATGATATGTTTGTCAATACATTTGTGGTTTGGTGAATAAAATAAAGAATATGATATTCTTTTTGGTGTTTTGAGATGATTTGAGATATTATATGATTTTTGTTGTTATTTAATGTATACTTGACACAATATGGCATTTCTTTGTTATCATACGTTTTTGGTCATATCTCTTATCCTATCTCAGTTTATTTGATGTTTATAGCTAGACTGATCCGTTTATTATTTTCTTCTTAAATAATACTCGGGTCAGACCGAGATATTTCAGGTGCTCCTGCTTGACTTCCTATCAGGGATTATCACCTGATTTTTGGGCTAACTACTTTAGATTAGTAGTTTTTGTTATTATACATTAGAGATATAGACTCCTTTATGTATAATTATTCTTTTGTCTAGCACTTGTACCTATTCTTTTGTGTTGTAGTGGATCTTCTTTGACCACTACTTTCATGTACACTTCTTTGTGTTATATTCATATCTATTTCCGCCTTTGTGATATGAATGTCTGTGACTGATTTGTGTTATGTTTATTTCTACGTTTGTTTCTGAAGTCCACCTAGCCACTGTGTGGTAGCTTTGAGTTTGTATTGGATATGTCGGATTAAATGTAAGTTATATTATCTGACATATCGGTACTCGCACAAAGCAATTACACAGATGGTCGCTCCTCAACAGCCTTATTTTTCGTGCTAGTCGATGGCATTACCTCGTAGTGTCCTTGGCTAGCATGAGTATAGAGGTGGGGCGTTACAAGATGTATATGAGAGTGCATAGAAATGTTGTATATATGAGAGTGATAGTGAAAGTTGTATTTGAAAATGGAAGTAGAGTGATAGTGAAAGTTGTATTGTAATTGAATTTGATTTGAAATAAAATATTTGCTTAAATAAAATATTTGAATTTCATTTTGTGAACAGTTATTCATATCGGTCAATATTTATATGTTGTCTAATAAGGATTTCTAGAAATGATACTATAACATCAGACAACATATGGTTTTTTTATCGTGCTAGTGCATATTAGACGACGTTACATCTATGTGGTCTGATATGCAATGAGATGGCATGGGATTTAATCACAGATAGATATGTAATCAGACAACGGAGCATATCTGTCGTATGATGCCTTTTTTTCCATAGTGGGAGTTCAAAAACATTGAAATGTTAGGACTGAAATAAAAAGAAAATTAGAAGTTTTTCAATTTGAAGGGTAAAGTGGCAAAGGAAGATCTACTTCAATGCTTAGGTTTAAGCGATAAATGAGCATTTCCTTGATTAGATTAAGCAATATAAATAGAATGGTAAGAGTATGCTGGGAATTATTGCAACAAGGTTGGTACCATGTAAGTAAGGATAAAATACCTATAAGCTACGGGCAATCCAGGTATTGTGTGGTTCACTTGAAGGCTATGGGCATGCCAAGTGGACAAGAATGGAAAAGTATGTATTTTATATATGTTATTGGATTGGTATTATCATAGTTGAGTTCCAAGTATGCCTCAATGTAAGTTTAGGAATAGTAAGGTTAAGTATTGCATTTACTTGAATACGAAAAATAAGAGCGAAGTAGTCTCTTGATTCATGAGAAATTTCATTAAAGAAATTGTATGGAAATTCCAAGTTTGTTGCTTAATTGAGATAGGTTGGTGAACATAATTGGAATGGATGGCATTTATGTAACATTTTAATTCACTGGAATGAAGTGTGTAGTGATAAATGAAAAAAAATGTATGTGGCAATGAAAAATGTACAATGTAAATGGTAATAAAAAAATTATTTTTTAGAAATTGTGTATGTTGTTATTTTTGAATAGAAATAGAAATGCAAATGCAAATTGAAACTAGAAAACAAACGCACAAACAAATGCAAACTAAAATCAAACAACGATCACACAACACAACAATTTTTTTTAAATGCAAACACACAAAAAATCAAAGAAAAATAATTCGAAGAATAGAAAACTAAAATCAAATTAAATCCCCGGCAGCGGTGCCAAAAACTTGTTCGTCGATGAATTTTCTATCGGTTTAGAAAACCGTCGAACGAATTTAGAAATAAAATTAACCGCAAGCGCACGGTGTACGAATGTAGCACGTGGCGAATACGGGTCGATCCGCAGGGAATTGATGATTTTAACATTCTATTCAATCAAATTAAACCAAAGTCGAGTGATTGTTAACTAACTAAAAGAAAGTAAAAACAAACTAAAACTAAGGAGAATAAAAAGATGAGATTAAAGAGCAATTTAGAGGCAAATCCCCTCTCATGATCATATAAATCAACATAATGACATTATGATCTCTTTTTGGTCATGCGTGAGTTTAGTTGATGCATTTATCATAAGCATGGCCTAATTGTGTTATTAATTAACACACTTAAACCATCAAATTTTAATGCACCCTCTAACCCACTTACTAACTTCAATGAAAATGATATGAAATCAAAAGTAGAATCTATTTTAAGCATGGTTTATTAACTATTGAATTAGAAACATAAACCATCAAATTTTGATTCTAAATCCACTTCCATTACCATGATCATATGTAGATGAAGAGGTAATTAATGATTCATATGACTAAGCATAGCCTATTTGTTTTGCATAATATAAGCTATCAAACTCAATATTAAACACAAAACCACACAAATATCTACTTTCCATTAAGCACAAAAGAGACATAAAAGAAATTATGTTGCATCTACATGATTCAAGAGAGCTTCATTGCCCCTAAATTGAAGGGATTAGCCTCTCATTTGTGTTATCATATCAACACTTGTAGCTTGCAACATGAAATAAAAAAGAGGAAAAGGAGAGAAAAATGAAAAGAAAAGCTAAATAAAAAGAAATAACACTAATCTACTTGCATGAAAAGTAAACTACACTAATAACATAAGAAGAGAAGAAGCATGAAAGTAGAAGAGAATACTAGTTAAACTTGCATAAAAGAAAGGAAAAATTACATGAAATAAAATGGCTAAGTAGCCATGAAAAGAGAAAGAGAACTTTTCTTTTATTTTGATCCTAAACTAAACTAAGAGAGACTAAGGAGAGGAAGGGGTTACATGAACATAAGGGGATTTTATACATGTGTTAAACCCTAATTCATATTTTTGGGGAATGTCCAAAATACCCTCTTAGGAAGTGTGGAGGCCAAGTAATCATTAGCTTCAAATAATCATCATTTAAGTGTACATGAAGCCATTAATTCCATAAGTATGTGCATTAGCCTCTAATGTGTACATTAAGGTAGGTGGGTAGGTGGGGTCCTCCATTATCTTCACTTTGAATTATTTCCATCTTCATTTGTTCTCTTCACTCTTGTGCATGCATATATCATCATATAACCACTTGTAACCAAATTTCCTACAAAACAACATAGAAAATTCCAAGTAAATTTTCACAATTTAATAAATGCATAAAAATGACCATTTTGCCCTTATATGAAGATGAATATGCGACAATTTCAAATAATTCGAATTTTGGTTTAAATAAGTTAAAATACCCAATATGATCATTTATTTAATTTAAATAGATTAAATATGGTGGTAAAAATATGCACATTTACGTGCACATCATGTAGCAATGTAAATTTCTATAAATTATCTAGTTTTAGTACAAAAGTGTATCATTTGAAATGACAAGGAATATACCTAAAAGAAAGAGATGTATAAAATAGGGATATTTACCGTATTCTGTACTGTCTATTGTAATAATAACAGAAAAAATAATTACTTGTGATTCCAAAAATAACACAAATCTCCTTTTGATAATTTATGGAAATTTACAAGGTTCACATTCCTTTTTGGAAAAGATATAATTCAAACGCATTAAAATGTAGAAATCCCCAAGTATAAACTAAAGTATTGGTCATTATGTCTGTAAAGCCCCACCTTTATGCCCATAGTACCCAAGCATATTACAAGTAATATTGTCGAGTAATACAGAGAATAAGACTGGTTAGGAGCGACCATCCATAATATTGCTTTGGGTGAGTATCGATACGTTGAATCATGTGACTATAATTTTTCTTTCTTTTCGTACAAGAGGCAATCGACATATCCAATCCAGGCGCATAACGATAATATAGTGATTTAATATAATTCAGGACAATATATCACATAATAATACAACACAGAATCAAATGTCACAACGAAAATATAAGACATCAAATACTTCTTAAAAGTGTAAGTCTACAAAGTGAAATACTAGACTTACGTATGCAACTATATACTTGCATAAACTATAACAAGTTAAAAGGATATACAAGACATCTCAAGTTAATACAATAACCAAGTATAACACAAGTACACAAATAAGACCAACATCTCAAAAGGGAACTCTATCACAAAGTTATTACTTCATATAGCTACTTTATCTAGCCCAAATCCAAAGTCACCGAGTCCAAATACCTGTCAGGTCTCAGGCTGACCCGAGCATTATAAGAAAAAAACACTGGGGTTAGACTATCTCTAAATATTACAAAAGGTGAGATCTGATAATGAACATGTGTAACATCAAAGATATAGGAATATCCAAATAGTGTTCTTCATTAAACATAATAAGGCTTCTTTATTAATACTTCATGTCATAAAGTTAAATTATGGCCATCGAGTGTACTTCACTAACGTAATAATGCATCATAAATACTTCATGACTTATAGTTAACTTTATGCTCATTCACAATAAAACATCAAGTAATAACAATCATAAAAATAAGAGCATAGAAATTCACACCCATATACGCAAACGATAAACAAGCACTTCACAAGTCTATGATCATCGGCATGCACTTCACACGTAAATAAATAAGCACTTTGTCAGTCAACTAGTGGACAAGCACTTCACAAGTAAACCCAAGATATGAGCACATCAGAAGTCATAATCAATAGCTATCCTAATAGACAAGCACTTCGCAATTAACCCAAGAGACATGTACTTCACGCGCCAACACAAGAGATGAGCACTTTGCAAGTCATAACTTGCTTGTAAACGAGTATCCCAAGATAGGCCTAAAATCCCATTTAATCCACCTAAAACGGATCACCCAAGGATGAGTATGAAAACTCGACAAAATAGGTGTTATATACTTCCGAAGAGTAATTATTCGAGTAACGACTGTGTGTCCCATACCACATGGGTTTACTTGAATATTTACTCCAATTCAGTAAATTGCACTCGATAAGCATAATATACTTTCAATTAGTAACTAAATAAGTTTTGTGCAATGTCCCATAACCACTTAGCGCTACTTAAATATTTACTATGTGATTGTAAATTCCACTCATGCAAATAAGTGTTCATGCGAACAAGTCCAAACCGGTGAGGTAAATGCAAACGTTTCATACCACTTGTTTTATTAGACCATTTAATTCAATTTATCATTCAAATGAGATTGTGCTTGTGTAGAAAAATAGCTTTGCTTTGAAATCTAATTTGAAGTATTGATTTAAAATAACTAATAATATATATAGTAGAAACATGATTAATTTATATCCATACTTATATTAAAATTTGCTTTGTAATCATCTTGCAAATAAGACTATATATATATATAATTTCCTTAGTACATTTCTACTTAAAAGAATATACATATATATAGATAGAAAACAATTTGCTTCCAGATAGAATTCCCTTTGAAAAGAGTTTAGCAAATTGGTGTACTCAAATAGTGTATTTGACAAGGAAATATAGAGTATGGTTTTTATGAAAACAAGGGTCTCGAATAAAGATTCGGACTTCCCAAAAATAAACAACAAGATTATCATAATTAGCACCAAAAGAAATACAAATAACAAGAGAAAATAATAGGGCAATAAAGCAAACAACGGAGCAATGAGAAGGAAGAGAGGCACGACCTGGAGCATGCTCCAGGCTCGTGACCGGTCGACCCCCTTAAGTTTCTTTGTTTTGATACTTGTTATGGTTTGAATATCATTCATTGAAACGGTTTTAACAGAGTAGCATACAAACTGATAGAGCATAATGAACGGACAACAACTGAAATCATCCATTACTTCTTATTCATTCAACTAGAGAATTATAATTAGAAATATTTGTTAGTTCTCAACTTGCCTTTCTTCCTTGAATTAGGCAGTGAAGACTATAGTAGTTGGATGTTGCTTCAATTAGAAAACCCTAGAACTGTTCAATCAACAAATAGAGAGAAACTAATTTCAATTACTGTAAACCGAAATAGAAACTCTAATAAGGAGAAAACAGGGTTTAGATACTTTTACCTGAATTTAATTGCTTCAAAATAATCTAAATTGCAAGTGAATCTAGATCGAACTAAGAGGATTTGGATTTTAGGTTTATAAAAGAGAAAGAATATGGAGTTTGGTTTTGCTATAAACAAACTGAGAATGAAATTAACGTATAGTACTTAGCATATAAGAAATTCTCTCATCTCCTAATAGCTTAATGAGTTTTGGGCCATATGGATTCAATTACAACCCAAAATGAATTAAATTTTTATTTCATTTATTCTTACAATGAATGGCTTTACGAACCAATTAACTAAGTGTTTAAAACCTAAATCAAAGTGAATTAAAATATACTTCTTAACCACTTTTACACTATGAACCTCTATTTATAAAAAGGAATTTATTAATTACAAAACTTATGTTATTAGCAAAATAAAAGATATAAAACAAATTAAAGTTTTCTTTTCAACTCTATTTCTAAATTCCTTTAATTTCAACTTTAAAATATCTTTTCTAAAATAATTGCAAATTCTTTTATAACATGGATTAATTAAAAACTCAACAAGGTTCACAACATTTTAATTCTCTAATATTATCCACGCTTTAAATTCACAATTTAAAGATTCATGATCTTCTATAACAAAATCAATTTTCTCATTTAAATATACAATTTAAATCATTGTTCATTTTATTAGGATAACTGAAAAAACAGAGTTATTACAGAATCCCCCTCTTAAAGAAATTATGTCCTCGCAGTTCTTAATTTGAGAAAGTCTAGAACGCGTTTTAAAAGTTTAGTAATACTTCATTAGTAAAACTTAAAGTTCACTCATTAACAACATATAAAGATCATCCAAGTACATAAACAACCATGTTATTCTCATAAGCACTATTTATTTTTCCATCATAATTTTTTATCAATAATCCTAACACAGAGTTGTAAAACATTTCTTAAATCCCTTTTTCATTATTAATTTAACAAAATAAAATGCATGTTTAAGTACCATTAGAAAACTTCAAATTTCAAAATTAAAAACTCTTCAATTCTCAAGTCCCTTTCAGAAATCAGTGATTTTTAATCAACTATTGTCATAATTTGACAAAACTTATAAAAAGAAAATTTCCTTACAATTTTATCTTTTCAGAAAGCACAAGTTTACTGAAATCGGATTACTGGTTCAAAAGTTATGATTAAAACAGGTTAATGCTTTAGCTTAGAAAATTACCCAACAGGACAGAGTTTATAGTTTTGCTTAAAACATGTATTAGACCAAGTAAACTGCAAAATATGAAATTTTTATCTAAACAAAAGTTCTTCCTTATGGAATTATCTTTCTACCCCTAAAAGATTCATCAAAAATGGATTTACCAATCAAAAGGTATAACATTTTTCTTCAGCACTTTACAAAGAAGAATTTTCAACAATAATGTTAACTTAACAATTCAATTTACAAAATCAAAATATCATTCTTCTTTATTTCCTAGATTGAAGATAAGTTCACACCAACATTTCACATTTAAAAAAAAATGATAATATTATGACACCTATTAATAGTTTAAAACACTAAGTAATTATGGTGTTTTGAAAGATATTCATCTTATTTAAACCTCTTAGAATAAGAATGTGAAAACAATACATAAAGCCTTCTTTTATTTTCTTATTAAAATCCACTATTTAATTTCATTTTATTGAAAAGAAACCATTTCCCAAAAAAATTCCATAACATGAAAAATTATAAAGATTCAAACAAACACACTTTTAATTTCTTTCAATTCAAATTCTTATATTTGAAATTCATAAACTAGGAAAACTAATTCCTAGCAAAAAGTTACATATGCACAAACCAATAAAAAAATTCTTTCCTTCACTAAAATATTTATTTTATCAAATTATCCTAGACTTCCTTTCATGATTATAATTTAGCATAAGTTATATCCTTATACTAAAACTCAAACTCGGTTATAAAAAAGTCACTTCTCTTGCTTTATAAACAAACTTCTATGATCTCATTGTTATTTTGTAAAGCTATTTAAATTTTAAATACCCTCATTAATTTGTCATGCGAAAATCAACAACCATCATAATAAAAAAGACAATCAACTCAAAATCATAACAATAATCAAGCATACAACAGATTTATGAACAACACTTTGCATGTCCAACACTAAGGCAAGCGCTTCACTTGTCTACATAAATGGCTGCTCTGTGCAAGTCTAACTAAGGCAAGCTCTTCGCTTGTCAACATAAAAGACATCTACTCAATTAATCTCTTATTCCAAATATTTTAACTCCAATTCAAAATTTCAATTATTACTTCCAAATAAATCCTTTCAAAATTTTCATCTTCCAAAGCATAAAATATCTTCTTATGATAATTATTTATACCAAATCTTATTTATATAATAATCTCTTTGAATCCAGTTAATTTCTTATTTTGAACTTTCAAAATTTATTGAAAAAATTACTTACATCTTTTATTTTAAATTCTTATAGACTAGGGTTCAAATACAAAAATAAACTTCCATTTAAATCGTAAAATGATTTACATAACAAATCAAAAATATCACACATTATTCTTCTTAGCATATATCTAAAAAATCACATTCTCAATTCATAAATATCAAATAATTTAATGACGTTGTTTTGCCATCCATTTATAGCAAATCGGTTTGTCAAATGGCTGCGATGTTGATCGCGAAATCAACGTAGCCTCGCCATTGATCTCTACTATTGCTAAAGCTCGGTGGCTACACACGTCATCTAAATTTTATACATAAAAATGCACCTTTATAATTTTCATTATAATTTCTAAGCTACCAAAAATTTATAAACACATATATACATAAAGATAAATTTTCCTTCTAAATTTATTTTCCAAAATATCTTTCCACAAAATATTTTATTTACATAAATAATAATATTCAATTTCAAATCATTTACTAAATATTATTATCAATACTTCAATAATATTTCCTTTCCAAATAATCATATGGTTCATAATATTTTCTTTTAAAATGTTATTATTCTTCAAAATACTTGTTTTAATATTATCACATTTTTATATACATGAATACATACTTTTTCACAAATATCCTTTTTACTTCCAAAAGTTATTACATATGCATATAAATATATTTTCCATAACTTTTATCCCATTTTAAAACAATATTTAACTCACTTAAAACTTTATTTCCTTTTTAAATATTATTTATAACTCATTCACAATTATTTATAATACTTTAAATATTATACCTCAAAATTAGCGTGTTGGACTGTTCTCGTCAAAGCGTTTTGGAACCCCAATCAGCGTTTTGGAACCCCAATCGACACCATGGCGTCCCATGTCTCGACCAAAATTCATAAAAACCCAGTCGATAATTTAACACAAAACAAATTCCAAAATTTATAAATCTATATATTCTCGTATAAATGAAATTCTACTGATAATAATTAAATAATGCAACCATTCATCCATGCATCCATCATCCAATCTAACATATACAAACATCTAATTATTGTGCTCAGTAGAAACAATCTATCAGCTTCTGCTGTACAACTCTGGTCACTAACGAATCAGGACATCACTACACAACACTTTAACTTTTAAAAACATTTTACAACAGTTATTTGTAAAGTGATTCAAATTTTTTACATACTCGTCCCAATGATTATTCCTAGTAATCATTTCTATTCTAAATAGGAAATAAATCCTAATTTCTACCCGACACACCCAAGGGACGGGACTCTAAGTCTATCTAGGCCAAGATTCATGTTTCTTATATTCTATATTGTTCTGAACCTCTATCTAATACCAACTGTAATGCCTCGCCTTTATGCCCATATTACCCAAGAATATTACAAGTAATATTGTCGAGTAATACAAGAGTAAAGCTGGTTAGGAGCGACCATCCATAATATTGCTTTGGGAGAGTATCGATACATGGAATCATGTGACTATAATTTTTCTTTATTTTGTTACAAAAGGTAATTCGACATATCTGATCTAGGCATAAAACAATAATACAGTGGTTTAGTAAATTCCGAACTATATATCACATAATAATACAACACATGATCAAATATTACAATGGAAATATAAGACATCAAATACTTCTCAAAGGTGTAAGTATACAAAGTGAAATACTAGACTTACATATACAACTATATACTTGCATAAACTATAACAAGTTAAAAGAATATACAAGACATCTCAAGTCAATACAATAACCAAGTATGACACAAGTACAAAAATAAGACCAACATCTTAAAAGGGAACTCTATCACAAAGTTATTACTTCATATAACTACTCTAGCTAGCCTAAATCCAAAGTCACTGAGTCCATGTACCTATCAAGTCTCGGTCTTACTCGAGCATTATATGAAAACAACACTCGGGTCAGACTATCTCTAAATATCACAAATGATGAGATCCCATAATGAACATATATAACATCAAAGATATAAGAATATCCAAATAGTGTCCTTCACTAAACATAATAAGGCTTCTTTATTTATACTTCATGTCATAAAGTTAAATTATGGCCATTGAGTGTACTTCACTAACATAATAATGCATCATTAATACTTCATGACTTATAGTTAACTGTATGCTCATTCACAACAAAACATCAAGTAATAAGAATCATCAAAATAAGAACATAGAAATTCACAACCATATACGCAAGCAATAGACAAGCACATCGCAAGTCCAGGATCATCAACGTGCACTTCGCACGTAAATAAATAAGCACTTCATCAGTCGATCATAAGGTAAGTACTTTGCAAGTCAACCCGAGATATGAGCACACCACAAGTCATAATCAATAGTTAGCGTAATAGACAAGCACTTCGCAAGTCAACCCAAGAGACTGTACTTCACGCACCAACACAAGAGACGACCACTTCGCAAGTCATAACTCGCTTGTAAACGAGTACCTCAAGATAGGCCTGAAATCCTATTTAATCCACCTAAAATGGATCACCCAATAATGAGTATGAAAACTCGACAAAATAAGCGTTATATACTTTCGAATAGTACTTATTTGAGTAACAACCGTGTGTCTCATACCACACGGGTTTACTTGAATATTTACCACAATTCAGTAAACTCCACTTGCTATGTGTAATATACTTTTAATTAGTAACTAAATAAGTATCACGCAATGTCCCATGACCACTTAATGTTACTTAATTATTTACTAGGTGATTGTAAATTCCACTCGTGCAAATAAGTATTCATTCAAACATGTAACGACCCTGAATTTTCAACAATTTAAAACGAAGATATTTAATTAATTTTAAATATTTGGATGATGATTTGAATTGAATTTCAAATTTTCAGAATAATTTGGCGATTAAACTTTAAAATTTAATCTATTGAATGCCGAATAAAAATTTGAGTCTTCAATTTTAAGCTAAAGAAAAATATTTCAAAAGCTTGTAAAATTCATATTGATATTACTGAATATAATCGAAGCTTCAGAATCGAATTTGGAAGTGAATTGTTCAGTTTTGAAATTTATATCGTTCAACCGATATTTAAAAATAGCCGTCCGAGGCACAGTCTCGGAATTCGACGAAACCAGTTCCATTGGGTTCGTGATATTGAATTATTGTCGGATTTCAAATCTCGTAGCTTTCGGAGCTATCGTGTGATCGTACAAGATATAAACGCCGAGACAATAATTAACCGATTTGATTTAAAAATAAATTTATACTCTAATCAACATCAGCCGTTCTTCCTTCAAATCACTGTCCCCTTTTCTAGGCTTAGTCGCAGAATGATCCTGCAAAAGAAAAAAAAATGGCGACAAAATCATTTCGTTCCTTCTCTCCAACTCAAAAGAGCAAAACTCTTCCATTCAAAGAAAAAAATTTATATACGAAACACTTTCGTTCGAAATAAAATCAAAAGGGCGACACTACAATCCCTTTACCCCTCGTTTTGAGATTGAAATCAAAGAAAATTTAAAGGGATGGCCACGACGTAAAATCGATTGGGGGAAGCACTCGCGAACAGGGAGGGGAAGTCGAATCTCAAGGTCGCGTGGAGGCGCTCGCCTTGGCATCGCGGCTGGGTGATAGGAGGTCGAGTTGGCAATCGGTGTGGTGGTGCCTTCTCGCGTACGCGTACGCGTAGGAGGAGAGTGGCGATTCGAGGTCACGAGAATGCAGAGTCGAAGGGCTCGCGTGGCCATGGAGTTCGAGCACGAGATGCTGGGTTAGTCGTACGCTCAGCTAAGGTTTCGCGAGCTCGTCTAAGTGATGGCTGCGACCAAGGGAACTCGAGAGGTACGGGGATCGGAGACTGGGGTTTCAACGGCATCGTGATTTCTGGGTTTGTCGATGTGAGGCTAATGGAGGTTGCGCGGCGTCAGTGCCAGAGGAAGTCGCGACGTTTGAATTGGGTTTGCGGTTGAGTTCACTCGTGAAGTTATGGGAATTGGGGTCGTGACTCGATTGAGCACGAGAGAGTGGGTAGCCGAGGTCGAAGCTGTGGTGGAAGGCTCGGTGTTCTGGTCATCGGTGAGGTATTCATTCCTTTCCTTCTTTCGACTTTCGATAAACTTGCTTTTAAAAAATATATATATATATATATAAAATAAATAAATAAACATACTCAGTAAATCTGCTGTTTGAAGAGAAAAATGTATATAAGGTTATTTACAGAGAAAGAAAATATAAACTTTGAAGTACTGTTAATTTTTAAACTATATATAAGTATATTTAAAAATGTTTGAATGTAAATAATTAGTTTAATTTATTTATTTAATTATTTGGTTACCAAAGATTTTTGGAAAAGAAAATTTAGTTTTAAAAACAAATTTTATTTAAATAAATTTATTAGAAGAAATCGGATTAAAATAAATTCGTTGGATAATTAGAATTACCAAATGAAAATTTGAATTGTTCGATTAATTCGAGAGTTAATGAATCTAATATTTATTCAAGGTCAAAAAAATCTGGGAAGAAATCAAAGCAGAAATGGAATGGGATGGCAAAATAAAAAGCTAAGGTGAGATCTTCTCACTCAAAAATATAATGGGATTTTGCAGTTATTGTTTGTTTGACTGATTGATTGCTGTTTATATTAGATATAGTAGGATATATCTATATATATAGCAATATATACATATTGGCATATGTATATATTGGATTGATTGATTTCCCGCCTCGTATAGCGGATGAGACCCTATTGCGCCGTTAGTAAGCGGATTTTTATAAAACCTATATACCGCGATATTCCACCTCGAAGTGGAATTGGTATTGTGCTAACGTCTTTGGATGCAGGGAAACAGGTTGGAGGGATCCAACTGGACCCCTCACATTGATTGAATTTATTTCTACTGTGATGTGATAATCTGTGAATGATTATTGATGTTATTGAATTGATATCTGGAAATTGTTTGAAGCTAAAATTTAGCTGAATGGATGTTTGATATCATTGGATTCCAAAAATAAATGAAATTGGATTTTTGAAATCAAAATAGAAATTTTTAAGTAAATAAATTTTTAGAAATTGAATAAATTCGAAGAAAAGAATTTAAAAGTATAAAAGCTGATTTTTATAATCTTATTGAATAAATTCCAAAACAAAGTGAAAATGCTAAATAAATGAATTTCATAAGACAGTGATTTTAAATTGAAGAATTCAATTTAAATTTGGATTTTTAAATAGATTGAAAGAGACAAAGAAATTTATTTTCTTTAAAAGGAATTTATTTAAAAAGAAATAAGTGGGAAGTCCAATTAGAAATTTAATTGCAAATTGAAACGAATTTGGAAAAAGGATGAAATTTATAGATGTATAAATTGTGAAGTTAAAATCAATATGAAATTTATAGATGTATAAATCGTGAAGTTAAAATGAATGAAATTGTAGAATAGAAGACTTATAAGAAATTAACTTATAAATTGGATTTGTGCCTTCAAATGAAATATTGATCGAAATTGTTAATAAAGAAGATTTATAAATCAAAGTTGTTATAAAATAGAAATAGAATTTATAAACGTGTTTATAAATTCAAAATCAATTGAATTGGATAAATTAAATGTAGAAGGTTATTAAAGGAAATATATTCGCGATTTTGGATAGCGAATTATTCTTGAATTAAATATGTGGAAAAGATTGAAATTGGGATAAGTGAATTATATTCACGATTTTGGACAGTGAATATATTGTTAAGTAAAATGGATTTATTTTGGAAGAAGTGATATTTTAAAAATGAAGCTAAACATTTTAAAATGTTTTAAAATGTATTATGAATCGGAATCATAGATTTCAACATTTATTGTTGAAATAGACGTTTTCGAGGAATAAGGAAATGATGGACTATAACATTGTTGTTATAGTAAATGATTTCCGAAAGGAAATGTTTTATGTAGTATTGGGATTTACATATATCTATCTTAAAATCCGAATCCCCATACTATTGATTTCGAGTCGTCGTAACGATGTTTTACGCAACATTCGTTTTGACTCAAATAGATGTTGTTAAAAAGAATGATTTCCTTAAAGAATGAATATGTACTTAATATTGATTTAAGTATATGGAATATTTTCCAAGTGTTGAAAATAAATGATTTGTGAAATACTTATTATTAAATAAGTATGGAAATGCTTTTCCAATATGAAATGAAACGTTTTGAGATTTTATCTTCTTAAAGATAAATTGAAAATGAATATTGGAATCGATTTGAAAATCGTATATCAGTAGATATTTTTGAAATATAAATTCACTATGGAATTTATAAAAGAAAGGGAAGTTGTTTAAAAATAAATGTTGATTTATTTTTGAAGTGTGGAAATTTTATATCTAGTAAAGATATTTTTGGAAGATAAATAATTTGGAAATTTATTTGGAATCTGATGATGTTGCGCATCTTTATTGATAGTTAAATAACCGACTATCAATAATTACCTTGAATGGTATTTGTTGTGAATTGGATGAATTTGAATGCCACACTTATTTTTGAATAATCGCTCACTATTCGGGTTAGCCGGGAAAGGACCATGGGGTCGTATAACCCATTCCGAATATGTGATACGTCGTTATGAATTGCATTCGAAGACCGGTGTTGAAGACCGGATATTTTTGAAAACGGAAGGATTACCGTCGAGTTACTCTACATCGGCTGATCTCCGGTTTAGAGGTTTTATCATCCTTAGTGACGGGAAGTCCGGACGTGATTAGAAATTTATCCGGATATGCAAGGGCTTCGTGAGAAGTGCCTTCGGTTCTGTTCGATCCCGGAACAGACTTGTATGGATTGTGTGTCTGACGTTACAATTTGAGATATAAAGCTGATTTCTTTCAAATACATTTCTGTTGGTGGCGGAGAATTTATTCTCTTAGCTTAACACCCTTCTCTGAGACGTACGAGCTCAGAGGTTATGTAGTTGAAATTTATCAGCGATATATTCCCATTTTGGTAACGTGGCATACTGAGTGTTGCTGTGAAGTGATCAGTGTTTGATCATTTGTGATATGATCATTTGTTTGATCTTATATCTTTGTGATCATAGGTTGATCATTTTGTTTGACCCGAAGCAGGGCTTTGTAGAAAGCGTAGCTTTGTGGACGAGACTTCATCGAGCCTCACACCCCGGAAATGGTCGAAACAGGAAGGATGCGGCAAGGTTCTAGGGAGTAGCGCCCCTTAGTGTATGTCATTCCTTCTGGATAGAGGTGGTATCATGGTATGGAGCCCAGATACTTAACCTATGTGGTTGCTGCATTATTATCTATGTGGTTTGTTGGAAATCGGGGATCCTCGGGAAGATCGGTTACGATCGGGGGATGGCATACGCGTGTCAGTAGTTACCTATTTTTGCAGAGGTAACCCGGCCTTGTGTTGGCAGAGATCCGGTTAGGTTCTCGGGTCGTCTATTCCAGGGACGTACCCATCGTGGCATAGGAAGTTCCTTGGCCTGACCATTTGTTGGAAATCCAAAGAAACAATACGCGACTTGTACGGTTTTAGTTGTATTACCTGCTATGGAATGTGGCGGTAACCTGCTATTGAACATAGTAGCTATAGTAGGCATAAGTGCGGAATGCCTATGCTGGCTAAGATTAATATTATACTTTCGAAATGTTTTCTACACTATGCACTAATAATAATATCAAAAATGATTTGATTTTTGCGTAGTAAGCATCTTTGACTATCATAAGAAGAAATCTCCTCCAATTCTGCGTTTGCATTGTGTGTGTGGCGGGAGGTCTTATGGTAGTTTCATTTTCCAAAAGCATTGCGAATTTGTTTTATTTTCTTTGTGAAAAATAACTGTTTTACGATCTCACACCAGTCACCATGACTGACTCGGAGTTTATTGTTTCCCTCCTAAACTCTGGGTGCCCACAAATTTCCACACGGGCAGCCTAGAGTTATGTTATCAGGATATTCTGGAGCTTGGAGATAAGTTGGATGACGAGACGTAGTATTTGTATCTGATAGTATTTATTCCGCTGTGTATTCTGTATGAGGACCAGTTATATAACTGTCCATTGTTGTATATGACTCTGATTGATGTATGTATAAAATGATATAGTCCTTTGTTTTAAAGATTATTCATTTATCTATTATATATTGTTCCGCTGCGATATGTGAGATTCTGATATTGTTTCTGCTTCTGATGTTGCTTTCTTCTTCTGCTTTCTTCTTCTGTTGTTCTTCTTCTCTCTTTTCTTCTGTTTTCTTCTTTCTAAAACCCTAAGAATTCGGTTTTCCGGCATTCGTTGCTCGGCAGTTGATACAGTGGACGTATCGATGTCGATTTTCGGAAGTCGAAGAATCGGGTCCTTACAACGTGGTATCAGAGCATATGGTTAAGCGACAACCCTGCTCTGTTGGGTGTTACTCATTAGAGATAGAGTCAGCAGTACTCTAGAATGAGTTTGAGTGTAATAATAGATATGAGCGCGTATTTGTTAGTTAATATAAAATTGTTTTGTATTGTGATGATTGGTTTATTGAGTGGTATATGAACCTTCGTCGGCACAGTCTTGCAAAACTGGATCGAAGGGGTTTCTAAACACTTTAATAGAACAATTCGGCATAGTATTGTTTTAAATAGGGTAAATGAAATAATTTTACCCAAAACTATTTTTGTATAGAAAAGAAATCATTTTCTATGAATTATTATAGTATATGGTTGCATGGATGTTAGAAGTGATAATATTAAACTATTATCATTGAAATTAAATGAGAAATTGGAATCATAACTCCAAAGTTAAGAAATAAATTCACATACAAATGAAATTTAAGAATATAAATTATAAAAGTGATTTGTAATTTGAAACGGAATTCCAGAGAAGTTTTTGAAAATGTTTTGAAAAGAATTTGAAAATTTTGGAGATTTGTAAGTTTAAATCTTTTTGATTTGAAAATGGATTTCGAAGGTTTTGAAAAGTATTTTGGGAAGAATGAAAAGCTCTAAACTCTTTTCGGTCGCTGGAAAATAATCCTGATGATGATGGCCACATCATTAGAATTCATTTTCGGGTTTCCAAAAGAGGAATTGCTGCCAAATTGTTTAAAATGGAATGTCGTTTGAAAATAAATTTGGAGTTTTGTTTTGGAAATTCAAAGGATGATTTGAATTGTTTTCAAAAATGGTTTTGAAAAGATTGAAAAGACTCTGAGATTCTATTTAAAACATCTATGGGAATAATAGATGAGTTGATAACTTATACAAATTGAATAGAAAATTCCTAACTTGGAAAAGAAAAATGAATAAGGATTGAATCCGAATAAACTACTTTGATAATTAATTGATTCATGAAATGGAAGTTGAATTAGTTAAATTGAAATTTGAATTGTGACTAAATAAAAGAATGGTTAGAATTTGCAGATAAACTTCTGAATGGATGGAATTTACAATTGCAAGTAAATGAAATTAAAGATGAATGTTAAACTTTGTTTTGAATTTGTTAGCAAATGTAATTCAAGCTGAATATTTGAAATTGGAAATTGTAATGAATTAGTAATTGGAACTAATTTAAGATAGTGCAGTTGTAAATGACAGATAATTGATAAAATTCAATATTTCAGAATTGAAAGTAAATTGAATCCAAATTTAGTTAAAATGGTAAACTAAATATAAATGAATGTGAAATGTAAAATTGAATGAGAAAAGATATATATAACTTCAATAGTGAAGTAAAGATGATATAAGCAGTTTATATTGAAAATTTTGCAATCAAATTTGCAAAATGATTTGAATGTGTAACTAGATATTATGGCTAGTAGGATATACAGGTGTAAAGGAATTGGGATTTTAATTTTGAAGAGAACTTGAATTGCTCGACAAAAGGTAAGTATTTGAATTATAATATGAGATTTGCTGATTTCTTGTCTAGCCGCTTGGCTTTTTCTTTTTCTTTTTGAAATCTGAGAGTCCATAGGGACGTTTTGTAGTCGTGCCGTATTAGCCGCGCAAAGGAGACGCTGGCGAAATTTTTCGGAAATTTAGGGCGTTAGAAAATTTTTGAGAAAATTTTGAAAGTTTAAATTTAAATTTAAATTTAAATTTAAATTTAAATTTAAATTTAAATTTAAATTTAAATTTTGAAGTAAACAATGTTGTTTGAAGATTATGAAAAGGTTTAGGAAGCTAGTTGAATGATAACGAATCTTTAGTAGAAAGATTTGTTTTGAAAATTTGATAAAACTATTGAATGTTGGAAAATAGTAGACGAGTTAAGGACCATTTTTCCCTAACTTGTAATTTCGAGGACGAAATTCTTTTAAGGGGGGAAGTCTGTAACGACCCTGAATTTTCAACAATTTAAAACGAAGATATTTAATTAATTTTAAATATTTGGATGATGATTTGAATTGAATTTCAAATTTTCAGAATAATTTGGCGATTAAACTTTAAAATTTAATCTATTGAATGCCGAATAAAAATTTGAGTCTTCAATTTTAAGCTGAAGAAAAATATTTCAAAAGCTTGTAAAATTCATATTGATATTACTGAATATAATCGAAGCTTCAGAATCGAATTTGGAAGTGAATTGTTCAGTTTTGAAATTTATATCGTTCAACCGATATTTAAAAATAGCCGTCCGAGGCACAGTCTCGGAATTCGACGAAACCAGTTCCATTGGGTTCGTGATATTGAATTATTGTCGGATTTCAAATCTCGTAGCTTTCGGAGCTATCGTGTGATCGTACAAGATATAAACGCCGAGACAATAATTAACCGATTTGATTTAAAAATAAATTTATACTCTAATCAACATCAGCCATTCTTCCTTCAAATCACTGTCCCCTTTTCTAGGCTTAGTCGCAGAACGAAATCCTGCAAAAGAAAAAAAAAATGGCGACAAAATCATTTCGTTCCTTCTCTCCAACTCAAAACAGCAAAACTCTTCCATTCAAAGAAAAAAATTTATATACGAAACACTTTCGTTCGAAATAAAATCAAAAGGGCGACACTACAATCCCTTTACCCCTCGTTTTGAGATTGAAATCAAAGAAAATTTAAAGGGATGGCCACGACGTAAAATCGATTGGGAGAAGCACTCGCGAACAGGGAGGGGAAGTCGAATCTCAAGGTCGCGTGGAGGCGCTCGCCTTGGCATCGCGACTGGGTGATAGGAGGTCGAGTTGGCAATCGGTGTGGTGGTGCCTGCTCGCGTACGCGTACGCGTAGGAGGAGAGTGGCGATTCGAGGTCACGAGAATGCAGAGTCGAAGGGCTCGCGTGGCCATGGAGTTCGAGCACGAGATGCTGGGTTAGTCGTACGCTCAGCTAAGGTTTCGCGAGCTCGTCTAAGTGATGGCTGCGACCAGGGGAACTCGAGAGGTACGGGGATCGGAGACTGGGGTTTCAACGGCATCGTGATTTCTGGGTTTGTCGATGTGAGGCTAATGGAGGTTGGGCGGCGTCGGTGCCAGAGGAAGTCGCGACGTTTGAATTGGGTTTGCGGTTGAGTTCACTCGTGAAGTTATGGGAATTAGGGTCGTGACTCGATTGAGCACGAGAGAGTGGGTAGCCGAGGTCGAAGCTGTGGTGGAAGGCTCGGTGTTCTGGTCATCGGTGAGGTATTCGTTCCTTTCCTTCTTTCGACTTTCGATAAACTTGCTTTTAAAATATATATATATATATATATATATATATATATATATAAAATAAATAAATAAACATACTCAGTAAATCTGCTGTTTGAAGAGAAAAATGTATATAAGGTTATTTACAGAGAAAGAAAATATAAACTTTGAAGTACTGTTAATTTTTAAACTATATATAGGTATATTTAAAAATGTTTGAATGTAAATAATTAGTTTTATTTATTTATTTAATTATTTGGTTACCAAAGATTTTTGGAAAAGAAAATTTAGTTTTAAAAACAAATTTTATTTAAATAAATTTATTAGAAGAAATCGGATTAAAATAAATTCATTGGATAATTAGAATTACCAAATGAAAATTTGAATTGTTCGATTAATTCGAGAGTTAATGAATCTAATATTTATTCAAGGTCAAAAAAATCTGGGAAGAAATCAAAGCAGAAATGGAATGGGATGGCAAAATAAAAAGCTAAGGTGAGATCTTCTCACTCAAAAATATAATGGGATTTTGCAGTTATTGTTTGTTTGACTGATTGATTGCTGTTTATATTAGATATAGTAGGATATATCTATATATATAGCAATATATACATATTGGCATATGTATATATTGGATTGATTGATTTCCCGCCTCGTATAGCGGATGAGACCCTATTGCGCCGTTAGTAAGCGGATTTTTATAAAACCTATATACCGCGATATTCCACCTCGAAGTGGAATTGGTATTGTGCTAACGTCTTTGGATGCAGGGAAACAGGTTGGAGGGATCCAACTGGACCCCTCACATTGATTGAATTTATTTCTACTGTGATGTGATAATCTATGAATGATTATTGATGTTATTGAATTGATATCTGGAAATTGTTTGAAGCTAAAATTTAGCTGAATGGATGTTTGATATCATTGGATTCCAAAAATAAATGAAATTGGATTTTTGAAATCAAAATAGAAATTTTTAAGTAAATAAATTTTTAGAAATTGAATAAATTCGAAGAAAAGAATTTAAAAGTATAAAAGCTGATTTTTATAATCTTATTGAATAAATTCCAGAATAAAGTGAAAATGCTAAATAAATGAATTTCATAAGACAGTGATTTTAAATTGAAGAATTCAATTTAAATTTGGATTTTTAAATAGATTGAAAGAGACAAAGAAAATTATTTTCTTTAAAAGGAATTTATTTAAAAAGAAATAAGTGGGAAGTCCAATTAGAAATTTAATTGCAAATTGAAACGAATTTGGAAAAAGGATGAAATTTATAGATGTATAAATTGTGAAGTTAAAATCAATATGAAATTTATAGATGTATAAATCGTGAAGTTAAATGAATGAAATTGTAGAATAGAAGACTTATAAGAAATTAACTTATAAATTGGATTTGTGCCTTCAAATGAAATATTGATCGAAATTGTTAATAAAGAAGATTTATAAATCAAAGTTGTTATAAAATAGAAATAGAATTTATAAACGTGTTTATAAATTCAAAATCAATTGAATTGGATAAATTAAATGTAGAAGGTTATTAAAGGAAATATATTCGCGATTTTGGATAGCGAATTATTCTTGAATTAAATATGTGGAAAAGATTGAAATTGGGATAAGTGAATTATATTCATGATTTTGGACAGTGAATATATTGTTAAGTAAAATGGATTTATTTTGGAAGAAGTGATATTTTAAAAATGAAGCTAAACATTTTAAAATGTTTTAAAATGTATTATGAATCGGAATCATAGATTTCAACATTTATTGTTGAAATAGACGTTTTCGAGGAATAAGGAAATGATGGACTATAACATTGTTGTTATAGTAAATGATTTCCGAAAGGAAATGTTTTATGTAGTATTGGGATTTACATATATCTATCTTAAAATCCGAATCCCCATACTATTGATTTCGAGTCGTCGTAACGATGTTTTACGCAACATTCGTTTTGACTCAAATAGATGTTGTTAAAAAGAATGATTTCCTTAAAGAATGAATATGTACTTAATATTGATTTAAGTATATGGAATATTTTCCAAGTGTTGAAAATAAATGATTTGTGAAATACTTATTATTAAATAAGTATGGAAATGCTTTTCCAATATGAAATGAAACGTTTTGAGATTTTATCTTCTTAAAGATAAATTGAAAATGAATATTGGAATCGATTTGAAAATCGTATATCAGTAGATATTTTTGAAATATAAATTCACTATGGAATTTATAAAAGAAAGGGAAGTTGTTTAAAAATAAATGTTGATTTATTTTTGAAGTGTGGAAATTTTATATCTAGTAAAGATATTTTTGGAAGATAAATAATTTGGAAATTTATTTGGAATCTGATGATGTTGCGCATCTTTATTGATAGTTAAATAACCGACTATCAATAATTACCTTGAATGGTATTTGTTGTGAATTGGATGAATTTGAATGCCACACTTATTTTTGAATAATCGCTCACTATTCGGGTTAGCCGGGAAAGGACCATGGGGTCGTATAACCCATTCCGAATATGTGATACGTCGTTATGAATTGCATTCGAAGACCGGTGTTGAAGACCGGATATTTTTGAAAACGGAAGGATTACCGTCGAGTTACTCTACATTGGCTGATCTCCGGTTTAGAGGTTTTATCATCCTTAGTGACGGGAAGTCCGGACGTGATTAGAAATTTATCCGGATATGCAAGGGCTTCGTGAGAAGTGCCTTCGGTTCTGTTCGATCCCGGAACAGACTTGTATGGATTGTGTGTCTGACGTTACAATTTGAGATATAAAGCTGATTTCTTTCAAATACATTTCTGTTGGTGGCGGAGAATTTATTCTCTTAGCTTAACACCCTTCTCTGAGACGTACGAGCTCAGAGGTTATGTAGTTGAAATTTATCAGCGATATATTCCCATTTTGGTAACGTGGCATACTGAGTGTTGCTGTGAAGTGATCAGTGTTTGATCATTTGTGATATGATCATTTGTTTGATCTTATATCTTTGTGATCATAGGTTGATCATTTTGTTTGACCCGAAGCAGGGCTTTGTAGAAAGCGTAGCTTTGTGGACGAGACTTCATCGAGCCTCACACCCCGGAAATGGTCGAAACAGGAAGGATGCGGCAAGGTTCTAGGGAGTAGCGCCCCTTAGTGTATGTCATTCCTTCTGGATAGAGGTGGTATCATGGTATGGAGCCCAGATACTTAACCTATGTGGTTGCTGCATTATTATCTATGTGGTTTTTTGGAAATCGGGGATCCTCGGGAAGATCGGTTACGATCGGGGGATGGCATACGCGTGTCAGTAGTTACCTATTTTTGCAGAGGTAACCCGGCCTTGTGTTGGCAGAGATCCGGTTAGGTTCTCGGGTCGTCTATTCCAGGGACGTACCCATCGTGGCATAGGAAGTTCCTTGGCCTGACCATTTGTTGGAAATCCAAAGAAACAATACGCGACTTGTACGGTTTTAGTTGTATTACCTGCTATGGAATGTGGCGGTAACCTGCTATTGAACATAGTAGCTATAGTAGGCATAAGTGCGGAATGCCTATGCTGGCTAAGATTAATATTATACTTTCGAAATGTTTTCTACACTATGCACTAATAATAATATCAAAAATGATTTGATTTTTGCGTAGTAAGCATCTTTGACTATCATAAGAAGAAATCTCCTCCAATTCTGCATTTGCATTGTGTGTGTGGCGGGAGGTCTTATGGTAGTTTCATTTTCCAAAAGCATTGCGAATTTGTTTTATTTTCTTTGTGAAAAATAACTGTTTTACGATCTCACACCAGTCACCATGACTGACTCGGAGTTTATTGTTTCCCTCCTAAACTCTGGGTGCCCACAAATTTCCACACGGGCAGCCTAGAGTTATGTTATCAGGATATTCTGGAGCTTGGAGATAAGCTGGATGACGAGACGTAGTATTTGTATCTGATAGTATTTATTCCGCTGTGTATTCTGTATGAGGACCAGTTATATAACTGTCCATTGTTGTATATGACTCTGATTGATGTATGTATAAAATGATATAGTCCTTTGTTTTAAAGATTATTCATTTATCTATTATATATTGTTCCGCTGCGATATGTGAGATTCTGATATTGTTTCTGCTTCTGATGTTGCTTTCTTCTTCTGCTTTCTTCTTCTGTTGTTCTTCTTCTCTCTTTTCTTCTGTTTTCTTCTTTCTAAAACCCTAAGAATTCGGTTTTCCGGCATTCGTTGCTCGGCAGTTGATACAGTGGACGTATCGATGTCGATTTTCGGAAGTCGAAGAATCGGGTCCTTACAAAACAAGTCCAAGAATTAACCAGTGAAGCAAACACAAGCGTTTCATACAACTTGTTTTATTAGACTGTTTAATTCAATTTCTCATTCAAATGAGACTGTGTGTTTGTATAAAAAAATAGCTTTGCTTTAAAATCTAATTTGAAGTATTGATTTAAAAATACTAATAATATATATAGTAGAAACACGATTTAATTTATATCTATACTTATATAGAAACTTGCCTTGTAATCATCTTGCAAATAAGACTATATATATATAGCTTCCTCAATACATTTCTACTTAAAAGAATATACATATATATAGATAGAAAACAATTTGCTTCCAAATAAAAGTCCTTTTGAAAAGAGTTTACCAAATCGGTGTACTCAAATACTATATTTGTCAGGAAATATAGAGTATGGTTTCTATGAAAACAATGGTCTCAAATTAAGATTCGGTCTTCCCAAAAATGAACAACAAGATTATCACAATTAGCACTAGAAGCAATGCAAATAACAAGAGCAAACAACAGGGCAACAAAGCAACCAACAAAGTAAAGAAGAGGAAGAGAGGCACAGCCTGGAGCATGCTCCAGGTCCGTGACCAGTCTACTGGTCATGAAGCATCGGTCGATCAGTATCGTGCCTGGAGCACGCTCCAAGCAACGCCGATCGAACCCCCTGAGCTTCTTCGTTTTGATTTTGGATCCCGACAATTTAGTTCTTCATTTTCTGACTCATACACAATGCACACAATCATCCAAACTATCCAACAAAGATTTAATAGAAGAATAATATAGGTTATGGTTTGAATATCCTTCACTATAAACAGGTTTCAACAGTGCATAATAAACAGACGACAACAACTGAAATCGTTCATTACTTCTTATTTATTCAACCAGAGGATTATAATTAGAAATAGTTGTGAGTTCTCAACTCACTTTTACAATATAGCAGCTAGACATGGCTTCAACTAGAAAACCCTAGAATTGTTCAATCAACAAAACAAAGAGAAACTAATTTCAATCACCGTTGTATTGACCCGTAATTTTATCACTTTGAAAATGGAATATTTAATCGATTTTAAATATTCAAATATAGAATATTTAAACTTAATAATCAATTTTTTATATGATAAATAAGAACGGTGAACTTATTTTTAGAACTGGTTTACAAAAAAAAGATTTTGGGTTTTCATCGTAAAATTGACAAAAACCCGTTTTCGATAAAATTTGATATACATTCCAATAATTGTTGTAAATGGTAAATAACTCTTTTTAATGTTTATATAATGATATGATAATAATAGGAATTTGATTCATAATGGTTTTATAAACATATATACTTGTTTTATAAAAGCGTACAAACTTCGTTGCATTTTGACAAATCGACATTGTATTTTTATAATTGGATTTTAATATTATTTAATATGCTTTTATAACTAAAATAAACTTGTCTTAATTATTTAAAAATGATAAAATACTTACTTTCAAGTTTGTTTACATAAATAAATGGTTTAACAAAAACGTCAAAATGTGACCCTAAAACGTTTTGTCAAAAATCAACGTTTTGTTCAGTATAAGTAGTCGCAACATTGTTGCACCTTTGTTAACATGTTTTAACATATATATACACATTTTAAATAACTAAACAAGTTTACTTTTACTAATCATAATTAGAAAATTCAAGAAAGTAATTAGTAAAAGTAAGAAAAATAAAAAATGCACAAATCAAATCAAGTGAAATTATGCTTTACTTAAATGATAAGTAAAGGGATGAAGTACACTGTGATGTTTGATGGTAAGTATGCTTTTGGTGATGTGATGGTTTTGAAAATATCCAAGGGTATTTTGGTAAGGGATTAATTTGATAATTTAACATTTCTTACTTTTCCTATAAATATCACCTTCAATTTACTCATTTTCTCACACTTCTCATTCTCTTCTTCTTTTTTGAGCTTTCTTATGCTCATTAATGGCTTCTCCTCATTAAGAGAGGTAGGAGGGTCAAAAATAGTGGAGTGCACCAATCCACTTGTTACTCTCTAACCTCTTCTTAATCTACTTCTTCCTCTTCTCCTCTTTAATAGCCTTATGCCTTGAGCAATATGAAGGGGAGGCTATGGCTGTCACAATCCAAATTCCAACGTTCGAAAATCGGCACCCGTACTTCACTTGTACTCGTATGCCGCAGATTCAATCGTTGAAATTCGAATCGTGCTGGAGCTTATAACATGTTAAGTATAACAACACAGCAAAAGAAAGAAATGAATGATATCATATACAACTCCAATGAATACAATATCCAGAATGATATAGAACAATGATATCTATATGATACAAGAATATCAGAGACAAATAATAATGTTACAGCGGAAACAACAGAAGTGATAACTCCAAACGATCTTTAAAAGAGAATGAGTCCAACAACTCCAACATCAAGCTCGAACCACCATCACGTTGCACCAAGATAAGCAACGTCGGTCGTCCGTGAACTCCAAAAACTGAACTAGCTCCCGATAATCTACTAAACCTGACTATTTGAAAACCCCAACTCTAGACTGCCCGTGTGGAAAATTGTGGGCATCCAGAGTTTAGGAAGGGAACAATAAACTCCGAGTCAGTCATGGGACTGGTATGAGTAACAAAAACAGTTATCTTTAAACAAACAACAAAAGAATTTTAAACATTGAAATCCGCAATGCTTTTTGGAAAATGAAACTACCATAAGACCTCCCACCACACACACAATGCAATCGCAGACTTGGAGGAGATTTCTTCTTTTGATAGTCAAATATGCTTAATACGAGAAAACTCTTTTGATATTATTACTAGTGCATAGTGTGAAAATCCTTTCGAAAATATAATATTAATCTTAGCCATCATAGCTACCATTATATTATGCTTGCTATAGCTGTCGCCTGAGGAGACAGGTTATACAACTGCAATCGTAAAGGGATCGTATTGTTTTTTTGGATTTCCAACAAATGGTCAGGCTAAGGAACTTCCTACTACCACATGGGTACGCCTCTGGATGGACGTCCCGAGAACTTAACCAGCTCTCTGCCAACACAAGGCCGGGTTACCTCTTACTAGGTAACTACTACACGAGTATGCCACCCCCCAGTCGTTTGCGACCTTTATCCGAGGGCCCTCGATCACAAAGCAACAATCACACAGTAAATGAGATTGGAGCAACCACACAGGTAAATATCTAGGCTCCATACCATGATACTACCTTTTTCCAGAAGGAAATGACATACCCTAAAGGGAGCGACCCTCATAACCTTGCCGCATCTTCCTGTTTCGACCATTTCCGGTTTGTGAGGTTCGATGAGGTCTCGTCCACAAAGCTACGCTTTACACGAAAGCCATGCTTTGATCAACAAATGATCAGCAACACACATCAACACTTAGCATGCCACACTACCAAATTGGGAGTATATCACTGATAACCTTCAACTACATAACCTCTGAGCTCGTACGTCTCAAAGAAGGGTGTTAAGCTAAGAGAATAAATCTCCACCACCAAACAGAAGTGTATTTGAAAGAAATCAGCTTTATATCTCAAAGTGTAATGTCAGACATACAACCATACAAGTCTGTTCCGGGTTCGAACAGAACCGAAGGCACTTCCAAAAAGCCCTTGCAAATCCGGGTATCCACAATCCTGATCGGACTTCCCATCATTTAGGAAATCTCTATACCGGAGCAACTCGGTGCAGAGACAATCGATAGTTTCCCTATCGTTCTCGCAAACACCCGGTCTTCAACACCGGTCTTCAAATGCTACCATTTACGTCATATTACTATTCGGAATGGGTTGTATGACACAAAGTCCTCTCCTGGCTAAACCGAATGGTGAGCGCAATATTTTAAAACATATGAATATTGGGATTTCAGTTAAGTCGCAACTTATTACCCAAAACTTCTCTTTCAAATGGTTTAAACAAATTACCATTTTCAATCTTTTACACAAAAAGATTCATCTCACAAAGTTCACCCAGTTTCACAAAGATCTATTCATAGATTTCAAATCGATCTTCGTTACAAATCTTTTATAGAAAGGATACACTTTTAAGACCCCTTTTTAATTTGAAAACAAAGTATACCAATCTTTAACAAAGATTGATACATATTCTTTTCAACTCAATTTCCCTTTCAAATTGGATTAACTCATTAAATCTTTAAATCAAGATTTAATTCATAGCTTTCAAAAAGATTCATTCATAACTTGGAAAACCATTTTCCATTTCAAATCTTTTATATATAAAAGATACACCATGTAAAATCCTCTTCAATTTCAAAACAAGGTTCAACCATTTTAAACTTCAAAACTTTATGAAGTTGTCCAAAATAACTTTATCCTCAAAACTCCCTTTCCAAAGCTTTTCACATTTAACCCGATTCCATTTCCAAACCATTTGAATTCAAATTTAACTTTAAAAATCATTTCTAAAATCTATGACTTAATTGATTTCCTCGTGAAATCCATATTTGTGTGTGTATAGTGTAGTCCAAGGGTTTTAACACAATAGTGCAACATCATTCAATCATCACAGATTCAAATACAGCAATATATTTGATAAGCGGTACAAACTATAACGCTTATCCTTATTCACAGATCCACAGATAAATCATAGATAAAATAAATTACATTCATCATAGCTTGAATTAAAACAATTCATATCACACAGCATCACATAGTAGGGATATCGAACAATTCACAGCATTCAATAGAATACAGTCATCCATAAGTAAGGTTAATGAATCATCTAATTAATTGAAACCAGATTAATCACTAACCCAGGTTAATTACAAATTATTTTAATTAATTAACCTCTAATAATTAATTAACTTTAAATTTTAAATTAATTAACCTTAATTAATAAATGAATAAATAATTAATTAATTAACCCTTAATTAATTATAAAATGATTATCCCTAATCACGAATTAATTACATTGAGTAATTATCCTTTAATCATTTCATCAATCAATTTTAATCATTTATTTAATTACTCTTAATTAAGTAATTATCTTTAAAGACTTAACTAATCCCAAAATTTAAAATAAAACATTTAATCTTAAAAAATTTAACCTTTGAAACTTGTTTGCAACACTTGTTACCCACTTTTATTTTTGAAGGCTTGTTTATTTTCAATTAGCTTTAAAAACTTGATTTCTTTCATTTTCTATTACTTTTAAAATCTGCATTTCCTTTATTTCAAAACTTATTACCCGAGCCTAGGCAAAATTTTCCCGATCATTCACACGAGCCAAGCCTCGTGCAAAACTTCGCATCGACTCAACTTCGAGTCCAACCACCATCTAGCTTGAGCAAGAACCCGAGAAACCCTTTCTTTTTCCCCGATCCCAAAACCACCCAGACACAATCGCATGCACATCTACGTGCACCATCACTCCGGCCATCACTGATCGTCACTGAGTCCCCCAACAAGTCGCCTACGACCCCAGCAGCTACTCCGACCACCCAAATCGCCTTAACAAAGTCGAACTCGAAATCGAGCTAGTTGAATCAAACCTAGAACAAAACCCAAATTGACAAACCACCTCGCCGCCGATGAACCATGCCACCAGAACCTCTGCAATTCCATATAGAGCAACGTCACACCCCTAAGCCTCTATCCCCTAGGTCCGATGACCTGAATTGCCTCAACAACGACAAAATCGACTTGAGAACAACGTCTATTAAACTTGCTTTTGAACCCTACAATTACCTTGCTGTGCCACCACGTCAAAAGATAACCCCTCCGACCATTTTTGCCGACATCGACCACCTACTAGCTAGCTTCAGTCACGACCCCGAGAACCCTAACCTTGCCGACCACCAGAAATCACTCGAAACCCCATTTCTGATCATCTTAGAATTTCTCGATCAATACTTCACTAAAAATTCTGATTTTACTTTTAAAATTTTTTATTCTTGAAACCATTTCAGATAGTATTCCTGAAATTATAATTCATGGTGTTTGAATTTTAACACATTTTGAATTTTGCCTGTAATTTCACTTTCTAGAAGAAAACTTTAATTTATTTTGCTTGAATTCATTTTTAAAACTTAAAACATGTTTAAATAAACAACTTTTGTTTGAATACTAAGATCAAACAAGGATCATAGAAGAAGGATTTTGATTTTTCAAATAGGTTTTGAAAACCTGTTTCCAAACAGAGGCAGTATGCCTGATATCAAACATGCACATACATCGTAGCACATACATATACACATCTTTGCATGCATGAAAGTACTTCACAATTTCTATTTCAAGCATGATTCAAACAACAGATTAAACTTCCAGAAATTCAAGAGTTTACTCACATTGATTTCCAAAAGAACAGAGTCTCATTTATGTTGAAACAGGCTGTGAAAGTTGCAAGCTGAAATCTTTCTCTTTAATTCTCTGATTTGAGTTGAGCTGGAGTGTTGTTTATGTTGAAGTTTGTTTAAGTTATGAGATGATATTTTCTTCAGATTTTTTTCCCAGCTTAGAGTGGAACGAAACTGAAATGAGGAAGTTGATATATAAAAACAGTTTACAGGGGATATATTTTTATTTGTTTGTACAATAGGTTAGAGATTTTTTCTTCCTTTTGCATGTTGGCTCTGTAGATTTTTTTCTTACTTGGTGGCTGATAGATATGGCATTAATTGCCTTTGTACAAATCAACATACTTATCCTTATTTGTTTGTTCATACTTATCTAATTTTACTAGTACATAGATATTTATATCTTTCTTCTTTTGCAAGCCTTCATATATATTTTCCTTTACAAGTGTACACACTTATTTATTTTTGTAGTCTATTTTGTTTGTATTTTATTTTACTTCATATATTATAACATATGTTTATTTTACACTTATGTTTACATATTAATAAGATATATTTTAGAAATTCAAATTATTTAACACATATTTTATTTGAATTTGGAGAAACTCAAATCAATTTACCAATTAATTTCACATTTTATTTTTACAAAAATTAAATTAATTATCAATTTAAACTTAGTTAAAATCCAGGATCTTTATAATGGCCGTGAGCAATGGTGAAGGAGGAGGAGGTACGTGAGCAATGGAAATGGTAGAGGTGTGTTTAGATGGTGGTTTGGTGAAGTGCTCTTGGATAAGAATGTTGGTAGGAAGTAAAACGATTTGGTCAAAGGTGAGTACTCATATTTAAATTTACTAATTGATCTATAAATAATTCCAACTTTAATGATATGAAAATATAATATATATTGGATGATTAAATGTGTGATTACTTGGTTGATTACTTGTTTGAATATATAGATGCTAATATGGATGATTACTTGTTTTGATAAATGATAAGAGAAATGGTTAATAATTAACCATAGTTAATTTAATGAAAATTAAAGCCATATAAATATATGTATGGAAATTTTTAGCCTCTTACTAATTTTAAAATATCTAAAAAGATTGAAAATGATATTATAATAATATAATATTATAATATGGAATGAAATGAAGTATGATTTTGAAATACGAAAATATTATTTAAAATAATTTTAAAATGATTTAGAAATGTTTTATAAACATATAAAAATGATTCCATGAAGTTTGAAAAGAAATTGAAAAACAAGTCAAAACTAGGCGCATCGCGTAACGGTAGTTCATGGTTTCGCGCTATAGAAATTAAACAAGTATAGAGAATGGATAGCTCGGAATTATTCAAGGTAAGAATTTTTTGGACTATTATATCCATAGTTTTTAATTGAAGAAAAAAAATCAAGGTTTCATCTTGTAACTTTTTAAATAAGTCCAAAATAGGTTTTTAGGAAAATCGCGCTTTTGCAGTTAAGTGACCAAAGTATAATTTTTTTTAAAATGAATATTTTTGAAATGTTTAAGAATATGAAATTAATTTTATAAATCTTTTAAAATTTTCTAAAGGAAATTTAAGTTATATAAATCAATTTCCAAAAGGTTGAAAAGTCGTTTTGATCAATATAGCTTTTAAAACACTTTTCGTAGCACTTTTCACAGCAGTTTTAAATAACTTGTGAAGTATGATTTTAAAATTAACCATTCTTTTTCATATCTTTTATAAATGGTTTTTAAAAGAATAATTAAGTGTTTTAAATAATGATTTGGAAGTTTTATAAATCATTTCTAAAAATGAAAGGAGTATGCGGAAAACAACTAGTATATTTATCCCGCCTATGAGATCTAAACGGTAAAACAAGGTGTGTAACTAAGGTTAGGAATGTAACAACCAGTGCCTGGAATTTACCTGACCTCTGTTTTCTCTTTTAGACTAAGGGAGGGACAGATCGAAGGAAAAGCCTGGATGCTCTAAAAAAAGATCTCGTTTATGTTTTTCCAAACGTAAGAAATTTTCATCAAAGTTAATTAAACCAGATTTTTAATAGTATAAAGGATATTCTGGTAAAACTTTATATTATGGGTCGAGGAGGGAACTTGTACTATCCGTGTGAATTTAAATGGTGATTCCACCTTTTTTCCACAAATAGTACGAGTTGAATACGGACGTAAATCTGGGTATGATTAGTCTAATCTTTTACTAAATACAAATTGGTTTGGGGTTTAAAGTAAACTATGTCTCAAATAACATTGTTTTGACATATTAAAATGTTATGATTTGAATATAAGAAATCTTTAATTTAGATTTAAATAAAGGATTTGGAAATGTTTTCCTAAATAAAATGTTAAAGATTTGGAATTATTCACCAAAAGGGTTTGATAAGCGAGGCTTAATGATTCCATATACGATTAAGAAGATAAATGGAATAATTTAAAATAATATGTCTTTTAGAGATATTTATGAATGAATGAAAAGATGAATTAAATTGAATGATGATTGATAATCACGTATGAACTTAACATCTTTTTAATTGATGATTGGTTCGAAGGAACCGGGGTCGGAATTGGGTAACTCCTATTCGAAAACCACTTCGAACCAATGTATACATTCAAAATTGAAGACATAATGATGATGATAATTTTTGAAGACGGGGATCTTCAGATGAAGGGCTGTTTGCCACTAGTCCCTCAGGGTGAAATTTACCATATCATATAATTATGGTGGCAGTAGTGCCCTGTTATAAAAATCTTCAACTACAATGACTAATCGCTACTAATCCTTGGGATAATTCCTGACAGGATGTAGTAGTAGGAGTCGTTCAGTTCCATGACGAACTTGTATGGATGAATGTCTAACATTGCATCTCTGAGATCACAAACGTTGACTTTTACAAACATACATCTATTTGATGGCGGAGAAGGCAACTTCTCTTAGCTTAACACTCTTCTCTGAGACGTACGAGCTCAAACGTTGTATGTTCATGAAAGTCAATGGTAATCGAAGGAATTTCAATGTAGCATTCAAAGTGGAACCTGTTATGATCAAAGCGTGGCTTTATGGAACATAACCGCACAAGCTTCACATTCCAGACATAACCGCACAAGCTTCACATTCCAGAAATGATACGGGATACTATGTGGTCCATCGGACAAATTTTGGGCTATCAGTGATGAGGAATGAAAGGCATCTGTTGCCTTAAGATGATGAAATAGACAAGAATGGAGGATGACGAAGATCGTGTAAAGCCACCGAGTAATACTCTGTTCCATGGTAGTGTAGCAGTATAGTTTGCAGGTTGACAAAGACCGTGTAACGCCACTGGTGTGAACTAGTATTATTATATGTGGATTTTTCGGGTCTGAATGGTCAGTAGTTCCCTATCATGTGGAAAATTCAATTCCAAATACATTATAGTTTTGGTTGTAATCCAAAAATAGCTGTTACCCTCTGACCATTTCTTAATCTACTTCTTGCTCTTCTCTTCTTTAATGGCCTTAGGCTATGAGCAATACGAGGGGGAGGCTATGGCCGTAAGCAATGGTGAAAGAGGCGGAGGTGCGTGAGTAGTGGAAAAGGTGGAGGTGTTTTTAGGTGGTGGTTTGGTGAAGTGCTGTTGTATAAGAATGTTGGTAGAAAGTAAAATAATTTGGTCAAATGTGAGTACTCACATTTAAATTTACTAATTAATCTATAAATAATTTCAAGTTTAATGATATGAAAATATAATATATATTGGATGATTAAATGTACGATTACTTGGCTAATTACTTGTTTAAATATATTGATGCTAATATGGATAATTACTTAGTTTGATAAATGATAGAAGAAATAGTTAATAATTAACCATAGTTAATTTAGTGAAAATTAAATCCATATAAATATGTGTATGGAAATTATTTAGCCTCCTACTGATTTTAAAATATCTAAAAAGATTGAAAATGATATTATATTTATATTATAATATGGAATGAAATGAAGGGCTGCTTGCCACTAGTCCCTTGGGTGAAATTTACCATATCATATAATTATGGTAGTAGTAGTGCTCTGTTATGAAAATCTTCGATTACATGGACTAATCGCTACTAATCCTAGGGATAATTCCCAACAGGATGTAGTAGGAGGAGTGTCTTTGGTTTTGTTCAGTCCTAGAACGAACTTGTATGGACGAATGTCTAACATTGCATCTTTGAGATCACAAACTTTGACTTTTACAAACATACGTCTATTTGGTGGCGGAGAAGGCAACTTCTCTTAGTTAACACCCTTCTCTAAGACGTTTGAGCTCAAAAGTTGTATGTTCGTGAAAGTGAATAGTAAGCGAAGGAATGGCAATGTGGCATTCAAAGTGGAACCTGTTACGATCAAAGCGTGGGTTTGTGGAACGTAACCTCACGAGCCTCACATCTCAGGAATGATACGCGATACTATATGGTATGTAGGAAAAAATTTGGGCTATCGGTTATGAGGAATAAAAGGCATATGTTGCCTTAAGATGATGAAATGGATATGTATGGAGGTTGGCGGAGATTGTGTAAAGCCATTGAGTAATACTCTGTTCCATGGTAGTGTAGCAGTATAGTTCGGAGGCTGACAAAGATCGTGTAAAGCCACTGGAGTGAACTAGTATTGTTATACGTGGATTTTCAGGTATGAATGATCACTAGTTCCCTATCATGTTAAAAATCCAATTTCAAATACAAGCTTTACGGTTTTGATTATAGTCCCACAATAGCTATAATGCTTTGCAAACATTCAGCTACCTCTTGCTAGAACTTAGTAATGGTAACTATTTCGACTATGTTTATATATACTTACTTGGAAAGGATTTTCAAAACAATGTTATTAGAAATAATATCAGATGGTTTAAGTATAAGTATTTTGATTATCATAAGGTAAAAACTCGTCTGTATTTATGTGTGGGCGTGGTCTTATGAAATACCCTTCTTTTCAAAGGTTTTGATTGACATTAGCATTAAAAATTTCGAGTATCTCACACTGGTTTATTAAGCCTAATCCAGATATTTTTAATATACGAGTCAAATCCAAGTAGTTTTAGGTTTAGTTGAAGATGCTTGGAGTTTCCAGATGAGAGCTGGAGATCTTCATCTACATATGGATGTATTCTATTATCTGCTGCTTCTATTGCATTTGTTATTATTTTTCAGCATTTGTAAGGCAGAGGGTTTATAACTGTCTAGGCTGAATCCAGGTTAGACTCTGATATTGTATTCAAATTTTTTCCGTTGTAAAGATTATTGTTGAAATAATATATGTTATTCCATTCGTGTGAGATTCTGTTCTATCTTTATTTCTTTTTTCCTTAACAATCGGGCTTTCCGGCACTTGGATTTGCGGCACGTGGATATATTAGTGTCGATTTTCGAGGGTCAAAAATCCCGGTCGTTACATTTGGTGTCAGAGCTTAGGTTGAGCGAACACTTAGGCTTTGGTGGGGTAAAACTCAATATAGATAGGGTTAGTAATACTATATAATGAGCGACTTATTAGAGATAGGGTTAGCAACAGTATTATATAACAAATGCATATTTGTTATTTGATATAAAAATGTTTTGTGTTGATTTATCTGTTGAGTGGTTTATAGATTCTAGTCGATGTGCCTGATCACCGTTATCGATAGGAATTTCTAAACACTTAAACAAGGAAAATTGACACACCGTTTTAAAGTGAGTATATTTTAATTATACAAAAGTATAAATATTTGTGCGATATGGAAAGTTTATAAGATGTTATCTCTTTGGAAAGTTCCAAGAATAAGGTCTTGATCCATTTGGCGTTGATGGGAATAATCTTCTAAGTATCACTCATATGTTAGCTTGGGCGAATGATATCGAACGCTTGGTAAATTATTCTTCTTATCATTGTACAATCAAGACAAGTTCAAACCGAACAAGTTAAATCAAGTTATTTGGCTAAAAGGATTTTAAGTCAGGAAATAAAATGGTATAAACCTTCTGATCGTATCTTGGAATATCACTTAGGGGTAGAATATCTTATTTATGTCGGGTAATGAGTTATGGGCTACAAAGAAAGCACGAAGAATACGTGCACAAAAAGAGGTGGAAGAGAAATTAAAACTAGAATCTTATGCCGTCATCCTCTATTATAGATGCGGTAAAGAAGGCCATTATGCAGTTCTGTGTAAGGATAGGAAAATAAAGGAAAAGGATAAAAGGAAAGCAAGGAAAAAGAAGAAAGAAAATATTTTAGGGTTGATATATTCAGTTTCAAGTGTAAAAGGTATATGTTTAATAAAAAGGAATTTTAAGAACTCCTACCCTAATCTTTTGAAAATTTAAAAGGATTATATTTTAAGTATAAAGGACTATCTTTTGAAAGATATAAATATTTATGTGTGTCAGTTTATGGTTAAGGGAATGATAATATTCAGTTATTACCATTTGTTGATTGAATGAACATCTTGTGAATTAAGTTTTATAATTTGACCATAAGATGTTTGATAATAATATTGAGTTAAGGTTAAAGAATTTTTATAAGGTAACAAACAAGAATGTAGTATAAAAAATGTACTTTATGCAAATAAAATAATTTTGAAAAAGATGGATATGGAAGATATGTTGTATAAATTTTGAGGAACTAAATTTTGGGTATTTTGGAAAATAATTATGAAATTTTAAAAGGAAGCAAGTTAATATAAGATGATTTGATGAAGGGGATTTATAAAAGTGAATATTAGGCTCAGGTCCCTAATAAGTTTCAAAATACACAAAAACTCCAATAAAAAAAGTATGTAAATTAAGTCCCTAGAATTAAGTTATTAAGTAATTGCATACATTTATGCAAATATTCAATGAATAATTGCAGATATTGATGCAATTATATCCAAAAATTGCATAAATATATGCAATTTTTTGGTGAATAATTGCGGAAATTTCCGTAATATTTTTGGGTGAATAATTGCAGAAATTACCGTAATTTTTCAGTGGATAATTGCGGAAATGTCTGTAATTTTTTGATATAATTGCATAAATGTCTGCAATTATTCACTGAATAATTGCATGAGTGTATGTCATTATTCAGTAACTTAATTCTAGGGACCTAATTTACAAACCGTTTTTTTGCTGGGGTTTTTTGTGTATTTTGAAACTTATTAGGGACCTGTGCCAAACTGTCCCTTTATAAAATGAGTTTTATAAACAAAATAATCTCTAATGGATTTTTCTAAAAAGAAATTTTAAATAAGAAATTTGAAAAGTAAGAAAGTCTCAAATGGTAACTAGTTTAAGTGGCTCGAAAATAACTAAAAATGGGCAAGAGATATGTTCGGATGGTAAAAATTTCTCTTAAGTATTACCCTTCTTGTTAAGGGGACATAGGATACTATTGGTAGTGACTTGTTTCTTGGTATTATTTTGGAGTTACTCGATCTATATAATTTTTCTTAAGTTAAAAGGATAATTTTGAATTATTATTTAATAGGTTAATATCAAGGTTGGTTAAAAAGGAATATATTATAATGAGAGAAGTTGATTGTGATTTTGGAAAATAAAAGGTAAATTATCTTTTAAAATTGAAATGATTCCTTTGGGATGAAATGTTTTCCTTTAAAGAAAAATATTTTGAAATAAATATTTAGAGTGATTATATATAAAGAAGCATTTTTAAAAATATAAAAGTTTTGTGAAGAGTTTTCATAAAGATTTTTGAATGTTAATAAGTACATATAAAGTATGTAGATCATTCCGTCATACGATTTTGATCTAAGATTCGAGTATAGAACTTTGAGGTGTTTACACCGTCCTGAAAGAGGATTTACCACTCGATTCTTAACAACTAACATTGATGAGGGTTTAGGATTGGGTACTTGAGTTTTCTATCATAGTTGAGAGCTATATGAGGAAAATGAAGGTTTCTGATCAAAGAGCCTGATCAGAATCTGCACTAGAGGATCGGGGGATCCATACTAGTTCGAAAGTAAAGTTGTGGATTTGAATAGTAGATCGAATCAGATATTGCATGCGGATGATCTGTGCACATCATACAAATGTAAGTGTAAAAATAAATATTTTGGGTAAATACCTTTGGGTTTTGTTTTGATATAATTTCGAGGACGAAATTCTTTTAAGGGGGAGCAACGACCCATAATTTTATCACTTTGAAAATAGAATATTTAATCGATTTTAAATATTCAAATATGGAATTTTCAAACTTAACGTTTTATATGATAAATAAGAATGGTGAACTTATTTTTAGTATTGGTTTGCAAAAAAAAAAGATTTTGGATTTTCGTTGTAAAATTGACAAAAACCGGTTTTTGATAAAATTTGATGTACATTATAATAATTGTTGTAAATGATAAATAACCCTTTTTAATGTTTATATAATGATATGATAATAATAAGAATTTTATTTATAATGGTTTTGCAAACATATATACTTGTTTTATAAAAGTGTACAAACTTCGTCGCATTTTTGACAAATCGATGTCGTATTTTTATAATTGGATTTTAATATTATTTAATAGGTTTTGTAAATAAAATAAACTTGGCTTAATTATTTAAAAATGAGAGAAAACTTACTTTCAAGTTTTGTTTACATAAATAAATAGTTTAATAAAAACATTAAAATGTGACCGTAAAATGTTTTGTGGAAAATCAATGTTTTGTTTAATATAAATTGTCGTGACATTGTTGCATCTTGTTAACATGTTTTAACATATATATACACATTTTAAACAACTAAACAAGTTTACTTTTACTAATCATAACTAGAAAATTCTAGAAAGTAATTAGTAAAAGTAAGTAAGAAAAATAAAAAAGCACAAATCAAATCAAGTCAAATCATATTTTACTTAAATGATAAGTAAAGGGACGAAGTACAATGTGATGTTTGATGGTAAGTATGCTTTTGGTGATGTGATGGTTTAGAAAATATCCAAGGGTATTTTGGTAATTTGGTAAGGGGTTAATTTGATAACCTACCACTTCTTACTTCTTATAAATACCACCTTCCATTCACCCATTTTCTCACACTTCTCGTTCTTCCTCTTCTTCTTCATTTTTGAGCTTTCTTATGCTCATTAATAGCTTCTCATTTTTAAGAGAGGTAGGAGGATTAAAAATAGTGAAGTGCTTAAGCACCAATCCACGTGTTACTCTCTAACCTTTTCTTAGTCTACTTCTTCTTCTTCTCTTCTATAATGGCCTTAGGTCATGAGCAATATGAGAGGATGGCTATGGCATGAGCAATGGTGAAGGAGGAAGAGGCGCGTGAGTAATGGAAAAGGTGGATCTGTGTTTAGGTGGTGGTTTGGTGAAGTGCTGTTGGACAAGAATGTTGGTAGAAAGTAAAATTATTTGGTTAAAGGTGAGTACTCACATTTAAATTTAATTAATTAATCTATAAATAATTCCAAGTTTAAAGATATGAAAATATAATATATATTGGATGATTTAATGTGTGATTACTTGGTTGATTACTTGTTTGAATATATGGACGCTAATATGGATGATTACTTGGTTTGATAAATGATAAGAGAAATAGTTAGTAATTAACCATAGTTAATTTAATGAAAATAAATCCATATAAATATGTGTATGGAAATTTCTTAGCCTCATACTAATTTTAAAATATCTAAAAAGATTGAAAACAGTATTATAATAATATATAATATTATAATATGGAATGAAATGAAGTATGAGTTTGAAATATGAAAATATTGTTTAAAATAAGTTTAAAATGATTTAGAAATGTTTTATAAACATATAAAAGTGTTTCCATGAAGTCTGACAAGAAATTGAAAAACAAGTCAAAACTAGGCATGTCGCATAAGGTAGTTCGCGATTTCACGTCGTAAAATTCAAACAAGTTTAGAGAATGGAATATAGCTCAGAATTATTCAAGATAAGAATTATCTAATTTGCAAGTGAAGTTGGATTGAATTAAGAGGATTTGGATTTTAGGTCTATAAAAGAGAAAGAATATGGGGTTTGGTTTTACTATAAACGTGAGAATGAAATTAACATACATTACTTAGCATATAAGAAGTTCTCTCATCTCCTAATAGCTTAATGGGTTTTGGGCCGTATGGATTAAATTACAACCCAAAATGAATTAAATGCTTATTTCATTTATTCTTACAATGAATGGCCTTTAAGTGCAAATTAACCAAGTGTTTAAAACATAAATCAAAGTGAATTAAAATATACTCCTTAACCACTTTTACTCAATGAACCTCTATTTTTAAAAAGGAGTTTATTAATCATGAAATTATTGTCAAGGACAAAATTTCTTAGGATTTTAGCCTCAAGGATAGAACTTCAGTATTTTAGCCTGAAGGACAACTTTCTTTAGGTATCAGTTTTTAAGTTTTTAGGTATCAGTTTGTAGTTATCGGTAGTAGTTTTTAAGTATCAGTTTTTAGTTTGGTAGCAGTTTTGGAAAAATGTTTTTCCTTATGAATAATTTTGAAAGAATGTTTGTCCTTATGAATAATTTTTAGGAGAATGTTTGTCCTTGTGGGTAAAATATTGAGGTCGTGTCCTTGAGGCTAAAAATATACAAATTTTTGTCCTTTAAATTATTTCCCCCTTCATTAATTCCAAAACTTCTATTATTAACAAAATAAAAGATATAAAACAAATTAAAGTTTTCTTTTCAACTCTATTTCTAAATTCCTTTAATTTCAACTCTAAAATGTAGAACTATCTTTTCTAAAATAATTGAAAATTCTTTTATAACATGGATTTATTAGAAAACTCAACAACGTCTACAATGAATTCTCTAATATTATCTAGGCTTTAAATTCACAATTTTAAGAATTCATTATCTTCTATAACAAAATCAAAATTATCATTCAAATTTACAATTTAAATCATTATTCATTTTATTAGGATAACTAAAAAAACAGGGTTGTTACAATGCATATTGGATTAGAAAGGCAAGGCACCATTCCATATGGGATAGTAAAAATAAAACAGTGAGAATTTACATTGGAAAAATAAATTTATTTAGTTGCACGCATTAAAGATGTGGAGGGACTTTTATGGAAAATGTGATTTGGAAGATTCTCATAAAACTTTGAGAAGGAAAGGCCAGGACTCCTTTTAATCACCGTTTAGGTAGAGACCATTGGATGGTTGGAATGGTTGCAAACGTATTAGTAGGACATGTTATGGATGATGGATGCCAATGGATGCATTTGGATGTATTGTTTGAATTGTTCTATTTTGCACGTTTAAGATAGAGTATTCTCTAGGTAGCACACGCGTTCACATTATTTTCCATTGGTTGTTCAGCTTGTTAGATATCATATATATGGATACTTGGTGGTTGTTTATCTTAATTGAGCATTATGCATGTGGATGTTGCACATGGATGAAATGGCTGCACATACATGTAGACTTGTAAGTATGTTTACTTAGGATATTGCACACATTTGGATGTATGGCATGAGCACTTGCATTGCAGAAGGTCGACTAGATCAGGTGACCGCATACTTTTTGCATTAGTATAGGTTCACATGCATTTCATGTTGCATATACATGCATACATATTGCATTAGAAATTTTCTAAGGACGATGATTGCACGTGGATGATGGATGAGTAGACGGTTATATATATTGATCGTTGTGTGTGTAAGTTACATTTTTCCATCCCTAGAGATTTTGAGAACGAATTTTTTTAGAGGAGGGAATGTAACATGCCGAAAATTTTAATAATGAGTTAAAATATTAACAAGGGTAAAAACATAATTTTACATAAAATAACAAAATAGTATATTACTATAAATAAAGGAATTTGGGGAATCTGACTTGCCCATTGGATCTAGTAGATTTTTCCTACCCAACTTCATGTATAAGTTGTTAGAAACAGATATTGTATGAAGAAGATATAGAATATTTACCATAGTGTGCATTTTTATGTTTTGCACCTATTTTGGAAGTAAGTTTAAAGATTAAAGAAAGAATAAAGGAAACCTATTTGTTAAGAAATAAGTTGAATATGTATAAGTTACCTCTAAGGAAAAAAGAAAAGAATAGAAAAATGGTATAATGATGAGTGTGCATTTAAAAAGAAAACAATGAAAAAATATTTATATATACAATGTGAAAATGTTTCTAAGAGTAAACATTAATTACTGTTGTAGTTAATAGGCTGGATATATTAAAAAAATGAAAAAGAGAAAGAGTGTACCAATATATTTAAAAGGGTACAATTTTGTCAATGAACTTTAATAAATAAGAGGACGACATTTAGCGTAAAGAGAGCGGGCACTAATTACCATTCTATGGAATTTACTGCTATAGATAGTATATGCTATAAGTGTTAAAAAGGGACTTTAAAAAGGAAAAAAGTACATCTACTTTCATATAGTTTTGAAAACTAAGAATAACAATGTATGTACAAAAGTAAAGGGTTATTTTGAAAAGAAATACAACGTAACAAAATATGTATAAAAAGGAAGACATTTAATAAAAATTATATATTTTGAAAAGAAAAGGGTATGTGTAAAATTGTATATTTGAAAGATAAATATAAATGAAAGTGAAAGATTATCTTAGAAGAAGTGTATAGATAAAGACACTAATTAATAATGAGACTTATTACCAAACATGGATAGTTTAGGTTAGAATAGAGATGTGACAATATGTTTAAAGAAAAATAAGAATGCATGAAATGTTATAAAAATAAAGGTAATTAAATATAGTAACGAATCATTAAGAAATAAAGAATATTTATTCCTTTATTTGTAAAGGATAAGGCCTTTAATTAGTATACATGTTTACACGTTGGATAAAAATCAAGGGTTCCGTTAATATCGTATATGTATGTCTGTGTAAATTAAGAATATTAATTGAGATTTTAATCTTAATCGATCGACTTAAATTGTAATTAATTGCATTAATTAAATCAATGTGACCATTATATTAACTAGGGAAAAAGGAAAGGGTTTATTTATATATAGGAAAGAGAACATGAATGAACGAATGATTTTTATATAAATAAATCTTCACTTAAATTCCTTCAATAAATAAAAAGGCGAATGAATATGCATATAGTGTATGTATATATATACACAAACACACAGACACATACACATACGAGTTACTTTTGAAAGCAAATATACGGTTCTTAGCCATATAATAATGTAATTAAAAAAGGAAAGTAAATTTACTAATTATTGTCAAAATGTGTGTATTTATGCTTAAATAGTTAACAATATATGTATGTGTATGTATAAATTAATGAACTGATTAGAGTGACATAAATGGAGATAATGAGAAGATTTTATTTAGTGTAGCAAGAGGAAGTAAATATAAATTGATTATTGATCTTATAGGAATACATATATTATTAAACTTAAAGGAAGATTTAAATATATATAAAGCTTGTTGTTTAAGAAGGCTGCCAGGTTCAATGTATTTAATCAAACAACCTAGATTTTATCAATTATCTTTAATTAAGAATGAAGTAAATAATTGAAGTTGTAAGATAAAAACAAAGATTCTCCTAGGATTAATCAATGTTTAGAATTAATGTAAATCTTCTATAAATACTAAGCTAATGAAACCCTAATTCTCACATAAACAATTACAGTAACCAAACTTTACCAAAATTTTCCCTTAACCTTAATTTCTAAAATTGCAAAAATCAACTCAACCTACAAGACTAAAGCAAACAAATTAAGATGAATCAAGGTGATCTAGAGAGGAGCTACCGATTTGGGGGCCAAATTCTCAAGTGCTAGCATTGGAAAGAACTTAGGCTTGAGGTGAGTGGGCACAAATTTGGTATTTTAATTAATGTAGTTGATTTTAAAGTATTCTAACTAATTAGAATGGTAGAAAACCTAAAATTGGATTTGTTAAATTCAAACTGATGATGTTTAAACACTGAATTTGATTCCTAAACCCTACAATTGAATCTGTTAAATTTATAGTAGATGAAGAATTTTATTAGTTGGTTAAACACTTGCTTAATGTTAAATTTGTAACCCTAAATTAAAACCCTAATTGAATTGAAATTGAACGCTGTGATGACATTAGAAAATCAGGGTTAATTAAATGGAAATTAGGGTTAACTGGAATCATTAATTAACTGAAAAATTAAATCGACCGTGTTTAACGAACGAAAATCAATCGACAAACAAAAACTAGAAACCCTAAAATTTTGACATAAATGATTTACCCGGGAAGGTCTGGGTCGACTGTTAGTGGTCGACCTGGGTAAAGTCACGGTCAACCATTCGAATGAAAAATGTGCAAATTGAACCTTAGCCAAATTAAATGGAAGAAAATTATTTAATTTAGATGGAAGTTTTGTAATTAGTGAACTAGTTTATTGGATTAATATAGGCTAAGTTACATGCATGAGAGGATAGGGAAAATTTTGTTCCCTATTAAGATGGTTAGGGTGAATTTCACTTCGCAATAGTAGTGTCGGATTGGGGCGAATTTCACCTCACAATAGTAGTATTAGATTGGGGAAAATTTCACTTCGCAGTAGTTGGTATTAGATTGGAGCAAATTTTAGTTTGCATTACAGAATTAAGTTAAGGCAATAAATTTCGTCATAGGCTCTGAAGTGTTATGTACGGGTGGGTGCAGCACTGGTGGGAACACTATTTGAGAGAGCCCAGTACGAGCGTGAGATCCAGGTATTACACATTTTGTTGCGCACTATTATAGAACATGGTATGGGTGAACGCCGACGTAGTACAATAAGTGGTTAGAGGTATCATGTAAAGTAAATTAGGTATGATACTAATGGGAGTTCACATATGGTGGTAACCAGGATAGTACATTAAGAGGCATTTTTCCATAACGATCAGGAGATGGACATAGGTGCATACTATGAGTCATGTTGCAAGTTTGCATTATGTTATTCTCCCTCTCTGGGCGTAGGGTTGATGGTAGATGATAGGAAAGTAATTCCCATTTTGGCCGATTGTTAGTGTGAGGATCGATCAGTAGGTTCGACCCATTGAGTTAGACAAGAACCCTTATGTTGTAACAACCCGGTTTTTTTGGGTTGATTAAATAAAATAAATAATGATTTCAATTGGAGAATTTAAATCATTAATTTGAAGTTTGTATTCTTTATATAAAAGATAAATTGTTTTATAATGATTAATTCTAAATAATTGTGAAATTGAGAAATATTAGTATTTTATTTGAAGTTAGAGGTATCTTGGCTTATTGCCTGGTCATTGCTTCAAGAAAGCTGCGCCCTTATTTTCAAGCTCATCCTCTCACTGTGTATACCGATCAGCCGTTACGACAGGTCCTCACGCGGCCTGAGACGTCCGGTAGGTTACTCAAGTGGAACATTGAATTGAGCCAATTTGATATCACTTATGCTCCACGTAGAGCCATTCAAGGACAAGTCCTAGCTGATTTCATAGCTGAATTTACTATTCCAGAAAATTTCCCGAAACCAGTGAATCCCCCGAATACATCTAGAAACTGTATACTGACGGTGCATCAAGCGGTGTTCGGGCACTGGTGTTGTACTTGAAACCCCTGAAGGTCGATCTATATGTTATGCTTTGAAGTTCGAGTTCCATGCAACCAACAATGAAGCTGAATATGAAGCCCTATTAACTGGATTAAAATTTGCCAGAGATTTGAGAATTATCGCTGTGGAAATTTATTGTGATTCACAGTTGGTTGTGTGTCAAGTACGGGGAGAGTATCAAGCAAGAGACCGGAGGTTGGCAGCTTACTTGACTCGAGTTCAAGAGATATTGAATCAGTTTGATTATTATGCCATTTATTATATACCTCGAGATCGTAATCAAAAAGCCGATTCATTGGCTAAGTTAGCCAGTACAGGTGAAGCACAGCAAATGGGACTTGTCCCCGTCGAAACTTTGTCTTCCCCAAGCATCGATCGGATAGAGATGAATTTTGTGTTTGAAACCGCTCCCAGTAGAGAATCATGGATGACTCCGTATCGAAATTACATTGAGAATGGGATAATTCCCGAGCATAGAAATGAGAAAAGGCAAATTCTACGAAAAGCTTCACGGTTCGTCATTCAGGACGGAATCATGTATAGAAGAGGTTATTCTGTTCCTCTCCTCCGGTGTATCGCTCACGACGAAATCAAACGAGTATTACATGACGTGCACGAAGGAGAATGTGGCGATCACACCGGTGGACAAGCTCTCGCTAAGAAAATACTCTGATATGGATATTACTGGCCGACAGTGAATCGAGATGCAGCCAACTATGCCAGAAAGTGCGATAGATGCCAGAAACATGCCCGAATTCCGAGAGCCCCACCTATCGAGATAACTCAGATGGTCAGTCCCTGGCCATTCGCTATGTTGGGTATCGATATCATAGGCGCTCTACCTCTGGCAAAGGGTGGTGCGAAGTATGCCATCGTCGCCGTTGACTACTTTACAAAATGGGCCGAAGCCGAAGCTCTTGCAACGATTACGACAAAGAAAGTAATAAACTTTGTGGTTCGCAATATCATCTGTCGATTTGGACTCCCGCATACCATCATCACCGATAATGGAGCCCAATTCGAGAGTTCTGAGTTCAAGAATTTCTGTCAACGGTTTCATATCCATAAAATATTCTCAGCGGTTGCACATCCACAGGCAAACGGTCAGGTCGAAGCTGTTAATAAAGTTATAAAATCCATCTTAAAGAAACGACTGGAAAAGGCTGGGGGCAAATGGGTTGATGAACTTCCTATGGCTTTATGGGCTTATCGAACAACTCACAAGACCGCAACCGGACACACCCCATTTTCCTTATCTTATGGCTCGGAAGCCGTTATTCCAGTCGAGACGGAAGTATTTTCCCACCGCGTGACTTATTATGATCCGAAAACGAATGCTATATTACTTGCTGAATCTTTGGATCTATTGGATGAGAAACGGGAAGAGGCTGATTTGAGAGCGGCCGCATATCGAAGTCGATTCGCCCGGTTGTACAATGCCAAAGTTCGACCCCGAACTTTTGAACTCCGCAATCTTGTCCTCAAGAGAATCTATCCGGTTCCTTCGCACATGAAACCAAATTGGGAAGGACCATACGTGATTACACAAAGACTCGGAGATGGCACATTCAAACCATCAACCGTTGACGGTCTTGTTTCGCCAAGGGCCTGGAACAGCGAGAGTCTCCGTCGCTACTACATATGACAGGCTTTATTTATTTTATTATAATTTTCCATTTAGCAATTTACTTTTGCATTTCGAAATTAGAATTTGTAATAAGGCAACTGACTTTGCCATATTTTCTTATTTCAGCAATAAAATGCCATCTCTTCGAGCCAGAGCTGTGATTCATTAAATACAATGTACAACATCACGATGCACGAAAAGCTAAATTCCATCACGCAGTGGAATTTATTCAAGAAGGGAGTGGTTGTGATACGACCGACCACTCACTAAATGAAACCCGAGATCGGGGGCAAGCCATCACATCAGGCTAAAATTGGGTTGATACACGACAATCCTCCACTTAACTCCGTACTCCCAGAGTGCGAGACGGAGTATAAACATCACTTAACTCCGTACTCCCAGAGCGCGAGATGGAGTATAAACATTCACTTAACTCCGTACTCCCAGAGCACGAGACGGAGTATAAACATTCACTTAACTCCGTACTCCCAGAGTGCGAGACGGAGTATGGACATTACTCAACTCCGTACTCCCAGAGTGCGAGACGAAGTATAAACATTCACTTAACTCCGTACTCCCAGAGCGCAAGACGGAGTATAAACATTCACTTAACTCCGTACTCCCAGAGCGCGAGACGGAGTATAAACATTACTCAACTCCGTACTCCCAGAATGCGAGGCGGAGTATAAACATTACTTAACTCCGTACTCCCAGAGAGCGAGACGGAGTATAAACATTTATTCAACTCCGTACTCCCAGAGCGCGAGACGGAGTATAAACATTTACTTAACTCTGTACTCCCAGAGCATGAGGCGAAGTATAAACATACATCAACTCCACGCTTATCCCTAATACTGGGGGCAGAACCAAAACACATGTCGAGTTGAAGACAAAAGGGAATATACTTTCATTTCCATTATCAACAAAAAGAATCTGATTACAAAATGGTTCAAAAAAGTTCCTACTAGTGGGAGCCGAATCCACATCTATACACGGCTATAGAAAAAATCGACAAAACAAAACACTACCCCCAAACGCAACAAGAAACCAGAAAAGGAGTTCAATCTTTCTTCTTCCTTATTTTCTTCTTCGGGGTAGCTCCACCGGATCCGCTGCCCGACTTCCCTCTCAACTGTTTGCTCTTTTCAGGTTTGTCCTCCGACGACGACATAATATCAATGTCTTCCTCGAAGCTTGAGGCGACGGAGATTCTCCTGGAGGATTGAACTGGAGGCATAGGAGCAGTAATGGGAAGTGGGGCAGGAGCGGCTTCGATAACTACAGTACCGCCCGGTGATATCATCATTAGCGGGGCAGGCCCAGGCGGATTCATACCGGTAGTCACCGCTGCCATCTCAGCACTGATTTCAGCCAAAACATCATCCTCACGAGATGCTTGGGCCGCGCTGGATGTGCCAGTAGCTGGCATAGACGAACTAACAGCTGGAGCGACCCCACTCATGGCATAGGATGGGTCGGCGAAGGGATCGTTGGGTTCACTGAGAAGTTCCTCAATCATTTGAGCATTGAAAGAAAACATGCTAGCTTCTCCCTCTTCGCCAACCAAGGTGGATGTTGTAATGGCTTCAGTGACGATAGCCCCTTGCACTTGATAAGGAACTGGTAGTGCAAGAGGCGCAGAGACAACGACTTCAGTCACTGAAATACGTCAAAGCAAAGATTGTTAGCTAAGTGTATTGCTTGAGATTCATCACACTAAAATACGGGAAGCGTTCAAATACCTTCCTTAGCCTGGTCCGGAGCATAGGCAGAAGCATGAGCAGGAGCATCGGTGGAAGATAACTGTGGCTGGTCAGGATTATATGCGGGGACGGATTAGGGATCAACCGCACCAGTGGTTTCGGGCAGTGTCGGAATTGCAGCTCCAACACTTGCTTCGTGATGCGGGATCCCCGAACCCTCGCCTGTCTCTATAGGTTGAACGCCAAGCCTCTCTTTCGCCACAGAAATCACTGCCTCGTGGAGAATTTTCCTTTCATCTTCAGTGAGCAAGCGCATCTCAAGCTCAAAATCATCAAGTGTTTCATCTGGATGCGCCGCTCTCTTCTCCTCCACCAGCCTAGTCCAGGCGTTGTACAGAATCATGGAGTCATCTCCCAGCCACGATAAATTTCTGTGCTCTAGAACATTAGCATTGTACGTGACCAGAAGATCGTCAAAATCGGCCTCCATCCTGGACCGCTCCACCATAATCTTTTCTTTAATTTCTGCTTCCGCGGACTTAGTTTTGACCGCCGCCGCAGCAAGTTCGGCTCTAAGAGATACGGCTTGGTCGCATGCCTCCTGAGCGGTGGTATTTGCATCGTCCTTCTCCTTCACCACTTCAGCGAATTTGGCCTTGAGCTCATTCTCGCTCAGCTGCGACTTTGGTGTAGCGGTGTCCCATCTCTTCTACCGTGGCACAATGTTCCTGCTGCATCCTCGCCATTTTGGCCATGGCATCCTCATGCTTTTGAAGTGCTTGGAGTTCCGAGTTTCGGGATGACTCCATCTCAGATTGAAGGACTTGAATGATGCGGTTCTTCTTAACAATTTCAGCATCGCGCTCCTCAATAATCTTCGCCCGGTCAAAAGCTACCTTGGAAGCCTTCGCAGCTGCTTTATACCATTCCTTGTATTGAGCGTAGAAATCACGGATGTAGTCATGAGCGACAGTCTCAGCATCCGAAGGGATCCTCTTGAGATGAGGAGGGAAGACATAGACATCCATGCAAATTTCTGGGAAATCTTTTTTCATCTGGGCAAGTTTGATGGCTCCTTCACTTGTCAATTCAACCGGAGCCTGTTCAACTATGGCGGCTGTTGTCGGTTCCACTCTTGGCCACTGAGTACCGGGCCGTGAAGATTGAGAAGGCTGCTGCTGCTGTGAAGATCCAGGGAGATCTACGGGGGCCCTAGGAGGCAAGGGAGAACGAGATCGGGATCGGTGCTGGTACCCCCGATCTCTGTCAGTACGATCGTGGCCAGAACGACCACGCCAATAGTCTCTATCCCTGTCGTAGCGCTCTTGGCTAGTGTAACCATGCCCGTGGTCCCTATTTGATTCCCTCCAACGGGACTCGTAATAAGAAGATGATCGACGCACGTTGCGGAGCCTATCCAGAGTAGATCCTTTGCCTGACATCTCACCTGCAATAAGAAAGAACTACAGATTAGAATCCTGCAAAAGCGATGTTTAATACACAAAAGTCGTGTAATGCTGTGGAAGTGTGTGTAAATGTGTAAACCCCCAAACCGATCGGAAGTGTTGACCGCACTTATAGGAAAGGGCTCGTTCATATTTAAGACATCTTGAAATTCCTCCAACCCGGGATTATGAGAAATCGATATATAATCCGTGATGGGAATATCGTCAAGCCCTTTAAAAGTATCTCTCGAATGAGAAGGGGCGGCCTCAAAAATTATGGCTCCGGAAGTGGGAGGAGACACATCTACAGACTTCCACCCCTTAGACTTGAATTTTTTGGAAACGACGGCCTTGCTTTTCCGTCTATCTCCCAACTCTTCGAAGTTGCCCGAAAGATCAGCCATCGGCTCCACGTCTGTATGGGTCCTTTCTTCATCGCTCACTTCAGTTATTGTGACTCCGAGCGTTTTCTTCGCCATTTTCTTTTTCTTCTTATTTTTCTTCTTTGAGGCAGGCTTCGCCATCTCTTCAATGACTATACTTTGATTCATTTCAATCAAACCGAGAGCTCTTAAATTGTAGTCGTTCAACGCCGAGTCGATATGTCTCAGCTCGCTCGGAACTTCTTGAAGACTTCGGATTATTCCCTTGAAGTACCCGCCATCGGGTCTGGAGATAATGGCTGTAAGAGAAATGAGATGTCAATACTAATGCCAAAAACTATTGGTCAAGAAACATCATCAACATGGTAGGACACTTACGTCGAGACAACCATCGCCTAGCGAAACCAGGAGGACACCGGACATAAAACCATTCATTCTTGAAGTAGCTCAGTCTGGTCCAGGCTCCAATAATAATTTGGCAATTTCTAACTGCTTCTAAAAATGTAAAAGATGGACTATCGCCCCCACTCTTGAAATTAGATATGTATCTAATCTCGGTTGGCCTTGGCGGGCGAAAGAGACAGTCCATAAATATGACGAAGGCACTATTCAGCAACGCATGTCTGTTGGGGTGAAGTTGCGAGGGAGCAATTCCTAAATATGACAGCATCTCTCTGATGTATTGACTAAAAGGAGGGAGAGTTCCAACTGCGCAAGCATGGCGATAGAAGGCGGTATATCCTTCGGGCGGATTATGCGGTCTGTCATCAGCACTGGGTAATAATACATCGTTCAGAGATATGTTATGTTTCAAGCATATCCAACCCAATAAGGATTCAGAGATATTAGACTGGACAGAATCAACGGGATCCTCAATAAATATAGCCTCCGGCAATTCATCTGGAGCTGGGTCGATTACATCGGCGGGACTATTGGGAATCTCAAGCACTGGAGGAGGCAAGCTCTGTACCTCTTGTTGTTGAGAGCTCGAAGACTCCATAACTGACTACTCATCATAAAGCAACGTTAAGTACATAAAGAGCCCGTGCATTCCCTAGTGTAGTGTGTATGAATGTGCCGTGCAGTGCAAGTGCTGTGCAGTACTTAAGCAAGTTTTGCGGAATGAAACAAAGTGTGCGAATGGCGAAACTCTGGAAATTAAGATTGGAAATGACCGTCATCGCTGACCGTCATGTCCACACCATCCAAATGCTACCAACCGATTCAGGTATAAATCTGTTATGTTTTTGGTTAAGTCATGGTTCCATCGACGAGCTTCAGAAGGAAGTCAAGTATAGTCCTACAGTCAAGTTCAATTATGCAAGGCCGAAGCTCGTCGGAATCAAGTGTTAAAGTGTGCTAAAGTTCATTAAGTTCGTCAAGTTTCAGCTCGAAATCGGTCGAAGATCAGATGTTGGAGCGAGTCGGAGATATTGCATTCTTTGAGTTAAGGATGATCGAATCGATCACTTTGAATCGAAACCAGTCGACTCGATGTACTTCGAATCGATCAAGGTCGACTCGATGCACTCCGTGACGATATGGACATTGGAACGGTGTCACGTATCGATTGAAGGAATGCTTCGAATCCATCAGGATAGCGTTCACATCAGTCAAGGACAACAACTTTGAATCGATCAGGGCCGACATCTTCGAATCGATCGTAGGGTTATGAGTTCGAATCGATCGATACGAACCACTTCACATCGCAAGCATCAATTCGAAGCCACATACAATCAAGATCGATTCGAACTACCCCATCCCGGATCGATACGAGGCAGAGAGAAGCTATCCCTCAAGATCTCTCCTTCTTTTTCGAGAAAACCCCAAAACTCTATCACGCTCCATCCCTCGATTCGATCAATTTCGTCAGGTCTCACAACCCTTCGAAATTGATCTCAGAAAGAACTCGAGAATGATGGAAAATTTCTAGTTTTATCGTTCTCAGCTTGGTTTAATCTATTACCTGGTCTGTTACGATTATAATTGAAGGAATGAAGGTTTTTGTTCGAATCGAAGAAGGTTATCTCTCAAGTCTGAGGGGATTGATACGAAAGAGAAGACGAAGTAACAGTAAAAAGTAAAAAGAGAAAGTGAGCCAAGCCCCGCGTATTTATATGGATCTCAGATAGGAAACGGGACGCTTCGCCTCCCAGTCAACCTGACCGATTGCCACCGGTCATAAACCGTATCGATTCGAACAACCACATTTGAACCCCTCACGTTCGAATCCATCAAAGCTTCGAATCCCTCAAAGCTTCGAATCCATCAAGGCAACATCAATACGAAGCTTCATCGATTCGAAGATTCATCGATTCGAGGCAATCAACAAAAACTGAATCGGAGTCACCGTGTCCCATCGATTTGGAGTACCAATTTCATGACCATCGACTCACAGTGTTTTGAAGGCTATCGATACGAACCTCTGTTCAAATCCATCGGAAACCATTTGTTCAAATGAACGCATCACATCGATAGGAAAAAATTACTTGTCTACCTTTTACATCGATTCAGGAGAGGATCGATACAAAAGGATAATCGTAAACAATCATCAAAATGATGTTTTAACTCGAATCTCAAATCGATTCAGGAGAGGATCGATGCAGATTTCGATAACTAACTGAACTGGCAACGACGTGCAAAAACGCAACGTTAACAAAAGTCAAAATGACACATATATGCACATATATTCGGCTGATACTTAATCTTTGACATTCATAGGAGTCAGGCGCTCGTCTCATCATGAATCCGACAGCAGACAGATAATCGCAATCATACGATGATCAATTACAGCAATACAGGATACAGTTTTCAGCGAAACATGTGATGATTATCAAACAAGAACCGCAGCTTTTCAAAGCACGTCATGATTACACAAGATGTACTTTGGGGGGCAAATGTTATCCTGCCTTTTGGCAAGGCCGTGACACCAAGAACTCGACTAGGAACCAAGGACAGTTCGTCTTGAAAACCGGTTATACATATGTCTACTATGGATGTCGATGAATTTTGTCCAAGTCTAGATCGGGCTGCAATTAATAAGACACGTCAAGCAAAGCCGTGAAAGCCAACGTTCCGGATTTCAAGACAATCCGAGTTCGTATGACCAAGTTATCGTCGAGGAAAGATGGAGAAAATGGCCCTAAGGTCGAATCCATAGGCCAAGCCTATGATTCAAATCCACCAACATATGTTTGCTCTGAATCGTTCGTTATTGCCATGGTTCGTATCCATCAGAAGATGCCATGGTTCGAATCCATCTAAAGTAGCCTTAGGTTCGAATCCATTGAGAGGAGGTGCTTCGAATCCACGAAGCATAACCCTGCTTCGAATCCATCAAGCAAGTCATGGTTCGAATCCAATGAACCATTCTGTGACGCCCCACCTCTATACCCACGCTAACCAAGAACACTACGATGTAGTGCTGTCAATTAGCACGGAGAATATGGCTGTGGAGGAGCGACCATCCATGTAACTTCTTTGTGCAAGCACCGATACGTCAGATAGAGTAGAATGCATATCCTTTAAGGAGGAAATCCGACATACCGATACAAACACAAAGCTATCACACGGTGGCTATATATAATCTTCAGAAACAAACATAGAAATAATCATAACATAAATCAGTCACAGACATCCATATCACAAAGGCGGAAGAAGATATGAATAAACATATAACACATGAAAGTGTACATCAGAGTAGTGGTCGGAAGGATCCACTATAATACAAAAGAATAGCATCACGTGCTATACAAAAGAATAGATACACAACATAGAGTCTATATCTCAAATGTGTACAACCAAAAACTACTAATCTAAGTAGTTAGCCAAAAGTCAGAATAATCCAGAAGAGAAGTCAAGCAGAAGCACCTGTAACATCTCGGTCTGACCCGAGTATTATTTATAAGAAAATAATAAACGGATCAGTCTAACTATAAATATCAGATGACATGATATAGGATAAGGGGTATGGCATAAACATATAATAACCATGATGGCATACTACTATAAGTATGTAAATGATAATCAACAAGGGATTAATCAATATCACAAGAATCTTCTCAAAGATCCAAACACATAAAAAGGTAATGACACACAAATTCACCAATACACAATAACTGATATCATATCAGTGAAAACCACAAAAGTTGGTGAAGCACTAAATCCAGAAATCAACACACGAAATCCAGAACAAATCCCAGAAATCAACACACGAAATCCAGAAATCACTAAAAGGGGGAAGTCCGAACACACGGACGAGAAGCTATCTCATGGAAGCTATCCATTTAAATTTTCCGAACACACGGATGGCCCGAAGGCAAGTCCGAACACACGGACGAAGAGACATCGCACATTGCTAGTCTAAACCATAAAATGATCATCATCGATCATAAAGAAGTGTCGATTACACTAAGCTAGTAAATATAAGAGTTTAGCTTCATGTCCCATAACCACTTGCTTAACTCAAATATTTACGAACAAACTGTAGATCTTCACTAGGAAATTGTCACAAAAGGGTTCAATCGAACAAGTCCAAGAGCTAACCGACGAAGTGAACGCAAGCGTTTCATACCACTCGTTTTACTAAGTCGTTTAAGTCGATTTCTCATTCGAGTGAAGTAAAGGCTTATATATATTAGTAGACTGGAAATCGGTTTGAGAAAAACGAACTTTTGATATAAAAAAATAGTGTTGAAATCAATTTGATGAAAGAGTTTTGATATTTACTACTAGTATTAAAACCTTCATATCTTTAAAGTGACAAGTCATAAAACGATTGTTGGAACAATCTATCACAAAAATTCACATTCGAAGACGTGAATAAAATCCAAGGAAATCAGCTCAAAATGCATCAAAGTGGAAGTTCTGATGAATGCTTTTCAGATAAGATTGCCTACGCAGAGTAATACGGGGTTCGACCTGCCCGGTCAGGTCGCGGGGGTCCAAGGGGCAGCGCCCCGTCACGGTACGACTTAGTGAAGGCAAGCTGGTCCAGTGATAGCATGGTCGAGCTAAGGGGTGGTGCGACTCAACCAGATGAACGACTTAAGGAAGGCGAGCGACTTACGACTTAAGGGAGGCAAGCGACTTACGACTTAAGGGAGGCAAGCGACTTACGACTTAAGGGAGGCAAGCGACTTACGACTTAAGGGAGGCAAGCGACTTACGACTTAAGTCTTAACTCGTGGACGACTTAGCACAACTCGCGAATGACTAAGCACTTTAACTCGTGAACGACTTAGCACTTTAACTCGTGAACGACTTAGCACTTTAACTCGCGAACGACTTTAACACATTAACTCGCGCATGACTTAGCACTTTAACTCGTGAACGACTCAAGCCTTTAACTCGTGAACGACTCAACACAGGCGAACAGAAATACAAAGGCGGTGACTTTTCAATGCGCGCGACTTAAGCGCTTAACTCGCGAACGACTTAGCACACCCAGAACGACTTAAGGCCTGGAACGACTTATGCTCCGTGTGACTTTTCAACGTGAACGACTTATGACTTAGGCTTAACTCGTGGATGACTTAGCGATGGCCAGAAACGACTTAAGGCCAGAAACTCACCAAAACGCCAAAATTTGTAGTTTTTCGCCAGTCCAATCCAAACCAAATGCAAACAAACATGCTAAAGTGATGAGGGATCATCCCCAACAGTCCAATGACGATTATAGGCAAGATGTAAGATCAAAAATCTCACCTTTTCATGGAATTTGATGAAGATGGAGATTTGAGAGCAAAGCAAGAACACCAACAAGCTTGAATCAATGTTCTTCACGTGAATTTGATGTTGAATCTCGGATTTGCAATAGAATTTGTGTTTGGAGTTTTAATTTCCACTTCCCACCACCATTTTTGACAAAGCTTAAAGTGTTTTGATAGAGTGAGGAAGAGGGTTGGGCTGAACTAAAGGGGTGCAGTCCAAACCAAAGTCAAAGGCGGGAAAAAGTGTCGAAAATTTCACTATCTCCAAACATATCGAAGTTTACACTCAAAAAGATCGCAAACGTCATTTTGAACTCAATGGGGGTGGTCTCGAGTCCTAATTTGACCGTATGCAAAAAGTAGCTTTTCGGACTAATACCCGACTAACGATAAAATATTTAAATATAAAATCGATAGATATGCGGGTTGTTACACATTCCCTGCTTCGAATCCATCAAGGGGAAGGTCTTCGAATCAATGTAGTTGACGAACTTCGACTCCATCCCACGACTATCTTCGAATCCATTCAGCTGAGAAACCTTCGTATCGATCAACTATGGCCTACCTTTATCGATACGAGGGAAGCATCCATTCGATCGATTCAAAGGAACATACTTTTGAATCCGTTACCTCGAATCCACCAAGTCAAAGCGGCTAAAACCACGGAGTCGACCCAGTCAACTCGGAGCGAAAGGCGGATCGATACGAACAAAATGCGCCACGTCAACAATACCACGCGCGAAGCCATCGATTCGACCCTATCGATTCGAAGTACTCGTGTCCACCGGAAATGCAAACTTGAATCGATCATAACTTGAGATCTATAAGTCCAAATGCCATGAAATTTTCACAGAAGCTTAAGCACATGATGAAGAACGTCCACACCAAATTTCAGCTCGATTGGATGATTTCTTGATCGATTCGAATGAACTTCGAACCGATCCCAAAGTGGGCCCGGATTTCCTGAAAGCGGGCATGTGGGCCCCCTCACGTGCCAAAGTGGTCTCCCCGAATTTTAGGCCAAATATCAGCCTCCTACACCTATAAATAGAGCCCCTGGTCATTCAGAAAAGAGGTCGGACAATTTTAAGAGCTAAAGAGTGCCCAGATTCTGCCAGATTTACTTCAGATCACCACCGCTGCTTTAGATTGAAACTTAGCATATAAATTCAGTTGTACTACATTATAAGAAACTGTAATCTTCAAGTATCGAGCAATAAAATCATCAAACTTCATAGTGGACATAGGCAAAACGCCGAACCACTCTAAATCGCTTGTCTTTGCAATTTACTTTCTGTCATTTTGGAGTTTTTGTTAGATAATCCTCGGTTTTAATTTTCTTTCCTCACTTTTATCTCTTCAAAAACTTCCGAAGAGTGTTGTGCCCATTTTTGGTACAAACACATGTCATCAAACTCATGTCACATCCAATCCAAATTATATGCTTGTTGTTTAAACCGTCACTCAAGTATTAACAAGCTATAAATGTCATCCCTAAAATAGATATAGCAAGACAACAATCACTTTCTTGGAGAACAACATCCATCTAGGTCACCTAACATAAATGGTGTAACGTTACCTGAATTTTCAACTCAACGACACTCATCCTCAAATCAACTCAAATAACCCATCTTTACCACTTTATCAAACAACAAAGTGTTCTAAATATCGTCTACTTCCCTCTCCGTTCAATACCACAATGACATAGAACAACGTAATTTGAATATTAATTTTTTCAATTTCTACACTACAGACCGATCACCGAGTCAGATCACATAGTAGGATCATTGGAACTCCGAGACCTTATCCTACCCTAGGTCCTTCAGTAAAAATCTTCATCCATGGCTCCTATATACTTCAATCAATTGGTTATCATGATCCAATCGATTGAAATTCTAATATCACTTACCTTCTTTTTCCTACCAAATTTTCCAAGTCAGCTTTACTTCAAGTATATCTTCAAAATTTTCAATATCAAATAAGTATAACTTAGGCTCAAATCTTCTACACATGAATCTTAACTAATTTATTTTTCTATTAGGCAAGCATACTTTCTCTATTTTGTTTCAATACAATAATTTGGTTTACTTTTCTCTTTCTAACTATAAACACAATCTTTCTTTCATTAACCTAAAAATTCTCTTATCCAAATTCCGATCTTTTTAGAGTCATGTGTCTAAGTGGCATATCCATGGATCATCTGCATCCAATATCATCCCATAATGAGTTATTCAGCCTAATCCAAAATTAATCCATTCCAAATGATAATTAGATGATCGCTCCTTTGGAAAGGTTTGACACCACCATAAATTCACACACTATGCGAGATTTACTCTTAAATTATTTACCATCACATTCCTTACTTAAATGATAACTCACTTCCAACATACAATCTACTTTTCCTTCCTTATAGCCGATAATGGAATATTAGCACTTGGGGTCGTTTCCAATGCATACCCTTCTCTTCCTTATTTACTTCCTAACTCGCTAAATCATTCTTAATTTTTACCATTTCAAAATTCCTTTTTCATACTTTAGGATAATAGCAAAAGATTTGCCAATAGAAACTCATCACAGTATCAAAATTTAGAAATTCTATCCGCCATTCACTTTTCAAAATATTTTTTTCCAGAACATCCAATTTACTTAATGGCCATAAAATATAATCTTATCATCAAACGTTTCATTTTTATTTTAACTTCAACACCATTTTTTTAACTTCAACTTCAATAAATTAGTATTAGCCACTTTAACTACATTCAAATTTTAATTAAATTATGGTTATTTTCAAAAATAATATTTCTTTATTTCAAAACATCATTTCATACAATTTAAACCATTTTACCAGATATATAAGTATATATCATTTCATTTTGTAAATAGAAAAGTTTCAATGCTTTTAAATTACACATCTTAGATATACGTATGTGAAAATACCTTTAAAATTCACTTTGGCAACCAATCATATTCAATTTAGGAAACCATATCTGAAACTTTAATTCATATATCACTATAATATATATATATATATATATATATATATCCGTGTGTGTTAAGACATCATAATTCAACTTACTTTGAAATAAGACTAAGACTTTAAATTTCATTTTCAAAAATCTTTCAAATACTTATAATCTTATATAAATATAACATCAATTCATAAATTCTCTTATTCACAAAATTTCTAATTCTAGTTTTCAAAAACAAATTCTCTTTTCAATCATTTCGTGAAAATTTTCCACTCTTAATAATATTTTGTTTCCAAAACTCAATTCTTTTACCCCCTTAATAACTCCTTATCCAGTGCATCTATGAACTCAAATCCAAATCTTTGCAAATATTCTTAAGTGCCTAGCTACATCCCAATTTCCAATTATAGTTCAATTCCAACATATGACTAAGAACTATTCCTTATACACTAGGTATAGTAATGTGGGGTTTACACTGGTATGACTCATCACTTATAGATGTCAGTGGAACCAAACATGGATGTTCACACCGCAATAACCTTAGCAACTTCCTAATAGATAGATAGCTCAACTATAATAACTATAAACATATTCAAATCATAATACATATACATACATAATCATTTATAAAACTGCAAATACGTTCTTTCAATACGTCCTAGGTCTTAATTTTAGGAAAGTTTTGCTCTGAAACCAAATGTAACAACCCACCATTTTTGACCTTTCGATTTAACACAACTCACGGTATGTAAACCCCGAAACCAAAGATGGCATGTTGTTAGATTAAGACAAAAAGGGGCAAAAACAATATAGTAAAGACTATTTATATCTTTCTGAACTCACAACAGAAGGAAATAACATATAATATATCAAATCAAATACTACTTTACTTCATAGCGATATATTTAATGTATATAAATAGCCAGATACAACCAAATCGAATCTAAGTCTGATACATGCAATATTGATGTCAAATGATTACTTATATAAAGACATGTATATAATAGTAATGCCTTCGTCATCTGCATCATTCAACGTTACTCAATACAAAACTCTAGTTTTTATTAACCTAATGATGAAACAAAAAAGGAAAAACATAGGGAGAGGGTTAGACTACAGTCTGGTGAGTGATGTACGTCTACTCTATGACATACTCTAGACATTCCCAAATAATATTAAGATAAATATGGTTACCAATCATGCCTTAATCCTGTTTCACCTGCATACAACATGTTACTCAAACAATATAATGATACATGGCTAATTTCGTGAAACAAGGTCTTAATCCAATACATTTACAATGGTCGATGCTATGGTCTAACCCATACTCAAATTCAGTACATTACAACAGTCGATGATATAGTCTACCCTATACTCGTAGCCAAGCCCAACCTATTGCATTAACACACACTTGAATCACCGAACGGATGCTGCTCCATTTAAGGCTTACGAACCCATTTTTGTACAACACAAACCTCGGATTTTCTACACATACCGAGTGATCAAGCAAAAATGTCAATAATAGTTGAATATTTATAGGTATATATTCATATATATCATATATACATACACAATCATCCATATATATGTCCCAAACATTCCAATTCAATAAGGTCAAAAAGTCACTTTGAAACAGCACCAAATCGATGTCCAAAACTCAAAGGAAAAACCTTCAAATTGATATAATTTAATAAATTCCTTAAACTTGGCCTTAATAGCCTAGGCTTATTGTGCAGTTTTTCTTCAAACAAGTAGACTGATGCATTACAGATTGGTGAACCAATGTACATGAAAATTACAAAATCCTGACAATTTCCAGAAAGCTATATATATATATATTCATTTGATCATATTTCTTTGTTATTTACTCATTTTTGAAACCACTTTCTTTTGAATTCAAATTCAAGTCTCTACTATCCATCTACTTCAAATTCATTATGAGTTCAGGTTGAAATAATTTTGTATTTCACTCTAAAACTAGTGAATACAAAATTAGTGTTCTTAGGTTTTATAAATATATTTTCTTATATATATATATATCAAATATACTTTAAAATCAAAGTAAATTTGTATCAAACATCATATTATTCCCTAAATAACATTTGGTAATTCACCAATATTTTTATATATTTATATTTCAGTGTATTCCATTTCTAGTACAAAAAGTGAATTTCTTGCATATATTTTTAAATATTACATAATAATTCATATAAAATACATTTTATAATTTACATACTTTCTAGAACATATGAATATCTTTTTTAAATCATTTTATAAACCTATTATATGGTTTAAGCGAACATTTTTGAATATACTATATATATATATATTTAAAACTAGATTTCCAATGCTCCTCTTCACCATATCCATATATATATATAATCATCGTAATTTCAATTTTTTATTCTCTGGTTTATGAAGCTATCAACCATAAACCCAATCTTACATTATCCCTTGTATTCCAAATTGACTATTTGTCATACATAAACCATACTAAATCTCTAATGTACATTATTTTGCATTGTTTAGCCATAAACAATATAATTATGTTTTTATATTGATTTCATAACTAAATTACATTTAATTTCATATTATATTAGTTTTAATTTTTGTAGTATATCAGTAATTATCACCATAATCCATATTTTCTATTCCTAAACCATAACCACTTAGAACTAGATGAGATTGAAAATAGTATATTGTAAATTAGACATAAACTATTCACGGTAATCCAAAAGCCTCCAATTTGCTCGTGGTTTGAAATTTTATTTGCCCCCAAATCTATGAATTCGTGACTCTAATTGTATTAGAGTATAGGCCTCGACTTACTCTTCGATCCGATACTTAAATCATTGAATTTGATGAAGAATTTGAGGGTATTAAAGAGGGTTTCTGGAGTTCGTGAGGAAGAAGAAGACACAGAATTAGTGTAACGACTTGGTAATTTTGACGATTTTAATAACGTAATTAACAAAAAATTTCGAGAAATTTAAACTTTAAAATTTAGCAATAAAAATTTGATATTTGGAATACATTTGTTTAAACATAGCTAATGGTAAAAATTTATTGGAAAATATGAAAGTTAATGCTATTGTGTAAATTTCAATTTTAAATCAATTAAATTGATGAAAATAAATATTTTTGAAATCTAAATTTTTTTATATAATAAAAATGTAAATCATTTTTTTAGTGAGACGTCATATTTCGTATCGTCAAATTTGGACTGCTCTAGCTCCGTTTATCTTATTTTCGGCGTTTTGGAAACAGTTTGGCAGCAAATATCGAGTTTTGATAGGATGGTCGTATCTATAATATATGTGTATCATTCTATTTGTATCGTCGTGCTGATCTTTGCAGTATCTTCATTCGTGCATTTCGGCGTTTGATGTACGGCGAAATCTGCGAAACGGTTAGCCATATCGGTACCCTATTTTAGCCTTTTGTTTCCCTGTGACCATTCAATTGTCCACCGGGTTAACAGATAGCCATTAGCATTTATTTTCCTAGCAATTCAAGCATTTGACTTTTGTAATTCCCATGACATTTATTATTCTAACCTGTCAAATTTATTTTATGCTGGTTCGTTCGTATATAATTTTTGTTTATTAACCTGCTCACTTTCTTCCTCTCCCTTTCTTCATTCGTTCCTTTTGTTCTTCAGAAAATAATAATATATAAAGTTCTGATTATATTTGTCCGTATATAATTGATTGAGAAGAAACTGCTCCATCTCCTTTTGCTCGCTTTTCCCCTTCACTCAAACGGAACCCTGTTCGCCTCCACCTTAGTCTGCCAGTTCACCTCCCCTCCTCCAAAAAATCGACCACGCACGCAAGCGACCACCATCATAGCCTGTAGCCTTTCCAAACTCGACCCCCTCTCCCTAACTCTGACCTACCCTATTCCCTCTACGTGACAGCCCCTGAACCCCGAGCAAATCTCCAGCTTCTCACCGAAACCGCCGAGTTCGCCAGACAGTCACCAAGTAGCTCTCCAACCTGACCTGCCACCTTCCAGTCACCATCCGTGACCACCGAGTCCACCCTCCTCCCTCCGCTTGTTATCATTGTCCTTACAGCCTAACACAGCCGCCTCCAGTATACGCAGCCATTCCCCTGTCAAACCGAGCCTCGACAGTCCTCCCCGAGCAGCCACCATCCCTAGCACGTCTCTTTTTCCCCTCGCCAAACTCCATCTCACAGACCATTCATCTCCACGTTGCAGCAGCTCTAGACGCCGACTCACTGCTATTCATAGCCTGTTTTATTAAAGAGTATGGATTTTTTTAAATGTTGATTTATTTGAAAATATAATATATATATATATATGTTTTGATTTTAAAATCTATGTGTTTTAAATTAAGCAAGGATTTTGTAGTATAATATATATAGATTTATGTTAGTATGTTTTAATACTGATTTAAAATATGTTTATAAAGATTTATTTTGATATCGGTTTTAAAGTATATGTATATATAAATTTTATTTATATATGTGTTGAAATGGAATATTGATTTTAAAATATAATATAAAAATCTTATTTAAATATGGTGTAAATTTTAGACTTTTAAAAATTATATATTTTTTTTTCATCGAATCCAGTCCATCGTGCTTTGCCTTTGTTTTTTCGTTGTCCAGAATTGGTCGCATCAACTTTTGCTTTCCTTCGTGTGCGTGTCCGTGTAGGCATCATATTCATTTCCTATTGTTTTCTAGCCTCGAAAGGTGAGCAATCACTCACGATTACATTCTTATATTTAGTAAATTCAATTCACGTGAAACGACGATTGAAATATGTTATTTTAAACTGTTAGTTTTTTTAATTATGATCTATTTTTGAAAAAATGATTTCCAAAGTTTGAAAGGAAATATATGGGTTTTAATAAATATTGATTTTTGAATATAATATAAAGATTTTTATTTTAATATATGTGTAAAATATAGATTTTTAAAATTTATATGTTTTGGAAATTTTATAATTATAAGTTAAATTGTGAAATTGTAAATTTTAAGATTTTACTTATATTTTATTATTTTTAAAATATATAGAATTTGATTAAAATAGATTTAATAATAAGATTTAATTTAATTTAATTTAACAAAAATTTAATTCAACTAATATATATAATATGTTTAAGTATTTATTTAATTATATTAATATTTTTAAAAGCGGATTTTGTAATAACTATAAATTAAGGTTGGAAACATAAATTGAAATTGACTTGAAATTTTATTTAGATAAATATTGATATGAAACTTATTAATTTTGAGATTTTAAAGATATGATTTTATAACTTGATAACTGGATTTTGATTAAAGGTGTTATATTGGATTTTTCCAAATTTAAATAACATTGAATTTGAATATTTAATATTGATTTAAATTGGTAATTTGAGATTTTATTTAAATGTTGTTAAAATGATTAAGTTTGTATTTTCAAAAAAAAATTTAGAGTTGAATTTTGAAATATAAATGAATTTATCAAATTGAGTTATTATAAATGTTGAATATTTAAACTTTGAAACCTATTGAAATGGGTAGTAGTTTAAATTTGTAGTTTTAAACCTTGATTTGAAATCGATATAAATTAGATGGTTTTAATGAGGATTTGAATTGAACCTTTTAACCTTTTTAATTGGAATCATTGAACCGAGATAGATTTAAATGGAATTTTTGAACTAAAGTTGATTTGAATTGATTTGTGAGATTGGATGGAAACAATTCTTACTTGAAACTATTTTAATATATATTTTAATACATAAATTATTTTAATATATAAACTATTTTAACCTATACCTATTTTTTTATATAAACTAATTTTAAGTTATAACTATTTTAATATATATATATATAATATTTTCGATATTAAACAGTTTAAGTTTGAACTGTTATGATTTAGATTTAATGGATTTAAATGCGAATATTTTGATATGATGGTTTAAACTATTTTGTGGTTATGATTTGGGAAATGAATATGATTTAAAGTGAATAATGATTTCGAAAGTGATATGATTTCGAAAGTGAATATGATTTCGAAAGTGACATGATTTTTAAATGAATATGGTATTTGATATGATGTATGAACTGTTTGAAATGATTATAAAAGTGATTTTATAAAATGACCATGGTGTGAAATAAGCGTTTGGTTGTTAAAGAGACCGGGATCAAATATTGTCATACTCTTTGCCAATATCGAAAACCACTTTCATAACTGTGCACGTGGTAGAGATTCCAGAACGAAGTAGGATAGTTTAGTGAACGATTCTATATGAGGTATTATCGCAGCCCTGGCTCCCTCGAGTCAGCTTGATGTGGCTAAAATAGGAGCTATACCGGGCCAAGTGGGGTCGCTCCCCCTATCGGACACATTTCTTCGATACCATTCTGTTAACCCGCCTTTTGGCAAGGCCGCGGACCGACGGTTTTAACTAAATCGACTACACGTTTGTCGAGACTGGAATACGACAGGCTTAAGTCGATTGGACGGATAGATGATGTAGTGCGCTTGGAAGATGGATATTGGATTGGATAAAGTGGATCTGCATAGGCTAGTGGCTCGATGTTGGAGTCTCGAGTGAGTCAGGATGTTGGAGTCTCGAGGGAGTCGGGATGTCGGAGTCTCGAGGGAGTCTCGAGGGAGTCGGGATGTTGGAGTCTCGAGGGAGTCGGGATGTCGGAGTCTCGAGGGAGTCAGGATGTCGGAGTCTCGAGGGAGTCTCGAGGGAGTCGGGATGTCGGAGTCTCGAGGGAGTCTCGACGGAGTCGGGATGTTGGAGTCTCGAATGAGTCGGGATGTTGGAGTTTCGAGGGAGTCGGGATGTTGGAGTCTCGAGGGAGTCTCGAGTAAGTCAGGATGTTGGAGTCTCGAGTAAGTCAAGATGTTGGAGTCTCGAGGGAGTCTCGAGTGAGTCAGGATGTTGGAGTCTCAAGGGAGTCGGGATGTTGGAGTCTCGAGGGAGGTATGGGTCGTTCGGCATTGGTAGTCGTTCGGTTTGGGAGGAATAAGTCGCTCGACATGGATGTCGTTCGGCGTGGAAGTCGTTCGGCGTGGAAGTCGTTCGGCGTGGAAGTCGTTCAGCATGGAAGTCGTTCGGCGTGGAAGTCGTTCGGCGTGGAAGTCGTTCGGCGTGGAAGTCGCTCGGCGTGGAAGTCGTTCGGCGTGGAAGTCGCTCGGCATGGAAGTCGTTCGGCATGGAAGTAGCTCGGCATGGAAGTCGTTCGGCACAGGAAGTCGCTCGGCACAGGAAGTCGGCTCGGCACAGGAATTCGCTCGGCATAGGAACTCGCTCGGCACAGGAAGTCGCTACAGGAAGTCGCCATAGGAAGTCGCTCGGCACAGGAAGTCGCTCGGTACAGGAAGTCGCTATAGAAAGTCGCTACAGGAAGTCGCTCGTACCATGGTGAAGGATGTTGGCTCGGCTATGGTCTTAATGGGCCCGGACTGCTAAGGAAGCCCAATAACTCGGGATTTGCCTATAAATACAGCATGAGCCCGAATCACTCGAGACTCCCTTGAGACTCCAACATCCCGACTTACTCGAGACTCCCTCGAGACTCCAACATCCCGACTCCCTCGAGACTCCAACATCCTGACTCCCTTGAGACTCCCTCGAGACTCCAACATCCTGACTCCCTCGAGACTCTAACATCCTGACTCCCTCGAGACTCCCTCGAGACTCCCTCGAGACTCCGACATCCCGACTCCCTCGAGACTCCGACATCCCGACTCCCTCAAGACTCCAACATCCCGACTCCCTTGAGACTCCCTCGAGACTCCGACATCCCGACTCCCTCGAGACTTCTACATCCCGACTCCCTCGAGACTCCAACATCCCGACTCACTCGAGACTCCCTCGAGACTCCAACATCCCGACTCCCTCGTGACTCCAACATCCCGACTCACTCGAGACTCCAACATCAAGCCACTAGCCTATGCAGATCCACTTTATCCAATCCAATATCCATCTTACAAGCGCACTACATCATCTATCCGTCTAGTCGACTTAAGCCTGTCGTATTCCAGTCTTGATAAACGTGTAGTCGATTTAGTTAAAACCGCTGGTCCATGGCCTTGCCAAAAGACGGGTTAACACATTTTATTGCTTTTGTGATTCGATTGGGTGCACCTTTGATTTGGGAGTGTGTCTCGAGGTGGGTGGCAGTAGCTGCTATGCGTTACCACCAGTATGAGAGTGCAAAAGGTAGAATCCTACCCTGGCATTACCTCATGTGTCATGTCACATGCCTTATTGTGCCTTCTACGAGTTTGTTTTGTGTCGTACTTATGGAGTGCTCCTTGATAGCCCACCGGTTTGGTGGAGTTTACAGTACTGTATAGATTACGACATTATATAAAATGCGGTAATGAGGATATGGGTAACGCCTTAACGTTATTTTAATAGTTTACTTTATTGTAGACAGTATATATGTAGCATATTGTAATATGTATGTAGATAGTTTAACGGATCCTTAGAGGTTGGGAATCCCAAACATCCTTTAAGTTATTTTGTATTTCACTTGACATTTCACTTGAGTTAAATTTACTGGTATAAGAATGTTAATCCTGACTCGAGTGTTGTGTGTTTTGTTTTATGCTCGGGTCAGACTGAGTGTCACAGCATTTGACTCACCTCTGGAGCTTGGAGATTTGCTTGGAGTCATCTATTCAGCTTTTAAGTTAGTTCAGCATTTCCAGTTATTTATGATTCAGACTTGTCAGCTGATTTTGTATTCGAGACTTCTGTGTATTCGAGATATCTGTTGTATTTTACTTTAACTTTGATGTTTATATAGTAGCTTCATGAACTACTATTTATCTATTCCATGGCTTATTGTTATATTACTCTATGTATAGGATTTTGTGATTGATTTATTTACTGTATATGCTAAGTTTTGCCAAATATAAATTAACAATCTGTTGTTTTGAGCAATCCAAGTCTGACATGTATGGATGATTATCGATTTGAACGGTTAAAAATAGAACATCGTTACACTTAGAAAATGAATCTAAAAATTCTTAATGGAAGAACTGATCGGTTATATATAGATAATGAGGGGTGTCCGTTTAAATCTGCATAGTCAACGTAATTTCAAATTTTCAAAACATAAAAAATTGCGATTCACATATTCGGACTTTGATTCGGACAAATGAATATACAATACGCATCAAAAATATGAGACAATGTCAATGACCCTAGTGTCATTTTAAAATTCAAAAGTTAAAAAAATGACGATTTTGCCTTCAGTCAAAATTATTTAATTTATTTTATATTATCTAAAAATAAGGGTTATTACAAACAATAATGATTATTTGAAGTAAAGTGGGGAATAAATTTATGTAAATATAAGAAGGGGCAAAATGGTCATTTTTCAACTTTGAAATTTGACAACGGAACTGCGTTGTTGCAATCGGCTTGTTTTTTAGATTCGCATCATATATAAGTTTACTGGCTTTGGAGGCCGTATGATGGGCATTTGGGTGAACTCGTGTTAGCTAATTTGGCTCTAAAATTTTTGATTTAAATGTAATATTTTACTCTTTCTCTCTTCCTATAAATACAACCCAAAACTGTAAGTTCCTTTCTTATTCCAAGTTTCACCGATTCATTTTCTTCCTCTTTCTTCCCTCTTTTTTTTGAAAATTAAAATGGTGATTCCTTGCTCATTTCTTAATGAGCAAAATCAACGATAAATCGAAGCTTATGATGACCACTATGCACAAATAAAATTTAGAGGCCAAACTCAAAGAGTTGGAGGTGCAACAGGTTGGACAACGAAGGAATGAAGTAAAAGAAAGCAAATTGGCAAGTGATTCATTCTACAAGTAGTATATAATGCAAAGTGGATGTTATGGTAGTGATATTTAGTCTACATACGAATCAGATAACATATTAACATTGAACCAAATGATTTAGTTAATGGGTTTTGAGAGAAATATGAGCTAAAAAGTAAAAGAATATCAACTTCTAAAATTTGAAACCATACAGTACAAAATTTATTATTGTTGGACCCAAAATTTGATGTTTAAACATATCATAAAGACTTAGGAATGAATATAAATCAATAAAGGTGTGATGTAGGACATAAAATGTAGAACGAAAATGAAAACACTAAAACAACGCAACCAGGCCACGCATCAAAATGCATGATCGGTCGACTGGTCATGCCATAACTAGTCAATTGGTCATGGTTAGACCAATGGACTAGTCTGGCCTTAGTTGTGTTCGATTGAACTTAAACCCAACCGGGCTAGGGCAGATTGGAAGGGGGCTTCATTTGGTTGACCATAAGAAATATTTCAAAGCTAATTGAAATGTGATTTCAATACCATGGAGCAAGGAAAGATACATCAAGATTGATCATGGAATTGATTTAAATTTATATGTTTATTAGATGATAGAAAGGATTCAATTTCCATGTGAACGTATACGAACCTATGACGTAAGTATATGACCTAGGATGCGAACCTATGACAAAAGTAGGTGGTCCAAGTATTAAGATGCTCCCCTATAGCGTGTGAGGCAAGTCCAGGTGGAGTGGTGCACTTTAAGTGATTCTATGGTACATGAGGCAAGTCTAGGACATGAGTCAAAAATTTTGTGAGGTGCATGGGTTAAGTGGTCCAGTAGCGTATGAGACGGGTCCTTGACGTGAGCCTAGTATATGATAATTTCATGAAATAATCCTTTATCGCAGATAGTGGGATCAGATGTATATGATAGATTAAGTATGGTAGGACTAGTAACGTGTAAGTTGGGTTCGAGACATGTTAAATGCTTATCTTATTTTGGTATGATCTCTAAAATATATGGGGAGAAGGTATGACTCACTTACTCAAACTTATGTTTGACTTACTTCTATTTTCCATTTTATTTGTATCACTAGGTTGATGAAGCCTGGCGTCGAGATGGAGCATGAGATGTGGACTTTGATGTATATATTGTAAATAGTATAATTAAGTGTTATAGTTTGACCATTATAGTGTGTGGTATGGATTGGTTTATGTACCATACAAACATATGTATGTGATCGGGTTAATACACTATGATGATATAAGAAATGTTGGTTATTAATTATTATATTTCCTTTCTTCTATTGTGAGTATTGTGTTTGTTACTTATTATTATTTCCAGTGACTCATCCTTTTCAATTTTTTAGGTGTTAGGGTCGGTTTGGACATTAAACCCAAGGGTCAAAGAAGATTGATTGTTACAATCTGCACATCCAATGACCAACGGTTCCATTCAAGCATGTATTTTATCATTTTGTGGTTTATTCTTTACGATAGGAATGAGTTATTTTGGTGTGTATATATGTAATGACCCCAAATTTTCTATCTATTTAAATTAATAATTAATTGTATTTTGAACAAAAATAGTGAAATAAATTTATTAAAGGTGATGCGAGTTGCCCCGGATTCAAGTAGATTCTGTAGAAATTATTTTAATTTTTAAATATATGTATATGTATTTAATTTGGAATTTAAATTTTAAATAAATGGTTCGAAAATAAAGATACAAAAATACAAGAGATAAATTCGTTATGAATTCTAAAACAGAATAAAACGAATACCTTAGTATAAGTATAACAACATATGAAATAAAAATAGGAAAAGATAAACCAAACTAATTGCATGTGAAATTATAGAGACAAGTTAAAGGTAAAATAAATACCTTTGAAACAATAAAATACAAGTGTACAAATTAAACCAACAAGCCACCACTATCTCAGTTCATTTTGTACAGCCAAAGTTATCAAGTATTGCAAGGTAATAAGACAATGCATAAAACAAAGGAAAAGAAGAAAACACTCAAATATGAACCAAACAAAAATATATAAATGTCTGGTAGTTTGCAAGAGTAAATATGTATACAAGTATGTACGTATGGAATTGAGTGAATATGAACAAGTACACTTGCAAAATAGAATACAAAAGGCAAAGGAAGACACAAAGTACCAAAATGATTAATGCAAGCCACAAAAGTAAGATATCAGCCGAAGTCAACAGCAAACAAAGGTCATTCGAAATGTTTAAAATTGTCTCAGTCTCCAAAATGAGAAAATATCACTGATAAAAATTGTACAAAACATTATATCACTTGTACATATAACATCATCACCTGTACACCATATTTCTTCTGCAAAACTTTATTTTATATATATCAACATTTCATTCCATTTTCGTTCCATTCAAACGAACTAAGAAAAACCAGAAGTGTTGTTACTTATTTATCAAACAAACATCCACTTGAACGGTGAACAATCAAAGGAAAACAAAAACTGAGATCAAGAGGGCTTCCAGCTAACCAAACTTTCTGGAGATCAAAATGATCAGGGTGAGTAACACCACTTTTAAACAATTGAAAGTATGAATCTGTTATGGATATGTCTGTGAATAAGTATGAATTCTCTGTGAATAGGTATGAAAGTATGAGTAACACTATTCTCTATGGCTATTCTTCATATATGGCCTCTGTCTAGGATTTTAACACTAGATTTGATTTAAAAATCATTTCCACCTAATCTACTCGATGTTTAAACTTAGTACAAAACAAAGACTGTTTGTTTAATCATAGCCTGAAACTTAAGTTTTATTTAAGTTGAAGTAGATGCGTATCTTGCTCTGGAAATTCAAAATAACAGAGGAATTTCAATATAAAGGAAAATGTAATCATCCTAATTTATAAATGCAAGAATATAAACTGAAACATCATGCAAAAACTTGATTTTTAAGAATAAAGTCATAATTTCTAGTTGGGAATTGAAGCTGCAGTTCTTGTTTAAACAAAAATTGGATTTTTGCCAAATTCTGATGATCGATCGATTCGTGAACGTCGAGGTTGTTGGTGGAGATAGAGGAGCCTACGGGGCTTGCGAGAAAAATAGTGGTATAGTGTGCAGTTGGACGCGGTGGCAACGGCGAGCATTTCAAGTTTCTAAACCTAGTTTTTGTAAAGTCGAGAACTTTGTCTCGTTCGTCGTCTGTAGATGATCGAGTGTTCCCTGTCTTTGGGAAATGGTTGCGGGGGTATTGGAGAGGCCGTGACCGGAGGCGTTGATTTTCTGGTGGTCGAGGCGGTGCGAACAGCATGTTGTCAGGTCTCGAGGTGAGGCGCTTTCGAGTTTTCCAGGTTTCGAATCTTCATTCGAAATTCGATCTTAGCGACATGACGGAGTTTCGACGATCGGAGTTTGGTACAGGGATGGATTTCGACTTGCTCGATATAGCGATGACGACCGGAGGTGATGATTGACGATGTGCATGTGCACGGTGCACTATTTTCTGATGGGCTGTGCTGTTGGATTTTGGGGAGGTTACAGGATTTTGGTTGCCTCGTATTGGTCTCGGGAAATCTAAGTTTCAACTCGAAGCAGAGCAGGATCTAACTCGAAGTCGTTGTGGGGTTTTTGAACTCGAGTTTTACTCGGGTTAAATTATGGTTTGCTCGAAGTTTTTGGGGGTGAGACTCGATGCAGCTGGGGAGGCTCGAGTAGATGCTTTGTTGCATATTCCAGAACCTGTTCAATCTTCTGAAGCTTAACCTTAAATTATGACAAAGTTAAACTAGGTTAAATTAAAAGTTAAGTATAAATTCAAGTTTAAATTAAATAGCTATTAAAAGTAATTTATTTCAAAACGGATGTTTAAATTTGATTTTGATAAAATTCTTTTAGTTAAAAGTTAAATGATTGTTTTAAAACTTGAAATTGCAAGTAAAAATGTAATGTGATTTAAAAGCTTAAAATTTTTTAAGTAATTGAGTTCAAAGGTTTTAAAATGAATTATATTAAAGTAATTAAGTTTAAAGTGGTTTAATATGTATAACCGTTATTTTAAAATAAACTTTGAACTTGATAAAGGTTGATTAATTAATTTATGTGATTAATTAATAAATGTGATTAGTAAATCTATGCGATTAATTAATTAAGGTAATTAATTACTCAAAGATAACTTCTTAACTAAAAGAAATTAAATAAATGATTAAATTGATTAAGTGAGTCGATTAATCAAATAATCAAAGGATTAATTAATGTAATTAATCAAGGACAATTAATTAAATGGTGAAATTTATAATTAAAGATTAATTACTTAATAATTAAGGGTTGATGAATTTAAAATTAAAGGTTAATTAATTTGTTGTTAAATGGTTAAATAGTAAATGATAATCAAAATAATTTGTAATTAATTAACGTTAATTAACCAGGGTTAGTAATTTACACTCATAAGAAATTTATCTGATTTAAATTTATCAGATATTAATTGACCTTACTTATTGATGTTTGAATTCTATTGAATGATTGGATTGTTTGATATTTCCTGATATATGATGCTCTGTGATATACCCTGATTTATGTTATGATCTGTAATTTATTTATCTGTGATATGTATATCTGTGATTTTTGATGAAAAATAAGCGTTATACTTTATATCGCTTATCGAATGTATTGTCGTATTTGATTTGTGATGATTCATCGTGTTGCACTATTGTGTTAAACCCCTGGACTACACTTTTACACAACACAAATATGGATTTCACATGGAAATCGGTTAAGTCACAGATAATTTAGATTTGATATTTTTGAAATTGAAATTTTAATTTCAATTGATTTTGAAATCGGAAAATGTGGATTTAAAGTGAAAAGCCTTTGAAATGGAATTTCAAAGATAAAAGTTATTTCGAATAACTTGATTAAGTTTTGAAATTTAAATAATTTGATTTAAATTTGAATTCAAGTTTGAAATTGAATTCTATGATTTGAGAACTAGGGTTTAAAAGGGCTGTTCAACTTATTAATGTGTTTATATGAATTCAAACCATTTTAAATGTAAAATTTTGAGAATTTGGATTTAACCCAAGAACTTTAACTCATATAAATGAATCAGATTTCCAAAAATGAAAACTGTTTGTTTTCAAATGATAAAAGCTTTCAGATAAGAAATGAAATTCCAGTTTAATTAAAGGAATTTCAAGATTTAATTGAAAAATGGATTTTCCAAGTTATGAATGAATTCTTTTTGAAAACTATGAATTGAATCTGTTTATTTTTAAACAGATTTAAAATGATGATTTATTTAGACCATTTGAAATGGAATTGTTTTGAAAGCTATCAGTTAAATATTGATTTAAAGATTTAACGAGTTAATCAAATTGAAATGGAAATTGATTTGGAAAATCTGTGAATGAATCTTTTGTTTCAAAAGATTAAAGTGTGGAAATTGTTTTAAACCATTGAAGGTTGTTAAAATGAATCTTTTTGTTTAAAGATTTGAAAATGGTATTTGTTAAACCATTTGAAAAGGAAATTTGGGTTTAAGTTGTGACTTAATTGAAATCCCAATATCCATATGTTTTTAAAATATTGCGCACATTATTCGGTTTAGCCGGGAGAGGACCTTAGTGTCATATAACCCATTCCGAATAATGATACGTCGTATATGGATGGCATTTGAAGACCGGTGTTGAAGACCGGATATTTTCGAAAAATGAAAGGACAACCTATCAAATGTCTCTGCACTGAGTCGCGCCGGTATAGAGATTTATATCACTCTTTTGTGATGGGAAGTCCGGACGTGATTTGAAAATTATCCGGATTTGCAAGGGCTTCGTGAGAAGTGCCTTCGGTTCTGTTCGATCCCGGAACAGACTTGTATGGTTACATGTCTGACATTACACTTTGAGATATAAAGCCGATCTCTTTCAAATACATTTCTGTTGGTGGCGGAGAATTTATTCTCTTAGCTTAACACCCTTCTCTGAGACATACGAGCTCAGAGGTGATGTAGTTGAAGTTATCAGCGATATATCCCAATTTGGTAATGTGACATGCTGAGTGTTGCTGTGTGATGATCAGTGTTTGATCATTTGTGATATGATCATTTGTTTGATCATTTATCTTTGTGATCATAGGTTGATCATCTATTGACCCAAAGCGTGGCTTTTTGAAAAAGCGTAGCTTTGTGGACGAGACTTCGTCAGGGCCTCACAACCCGGAAATGGTCGAAACATGAATGTTGCGGCAAGGTTATGAGGGTCGCGCCCTTTAGGGTATGTCATTTCCTTCTGGAAAGGGGTGGTATTATGGTATGGAGCCCTGATACTTACTCATGTGGATACACTTTATTATGTGTGATGTTGGTTACCGAGGCCTCGGATAAAGGTCCCAAAGGACCGGGTGATGACATATTCGTGAGTTACCTGTTACAGGGGTAACCCGGCCTTGTTTGGCAGAGAGCAGTTTGTCTCTCGGGATGTCCCGCCAGAGGCGATCCCATGCGGTGGAAGGAAGTTCCTTAGCCTGACCATTTGTTGGAAATCCATTTCTCCAATACGGAACTTGTACGGTTTTAGTTGTAGAACCTGCCATCTACTTATGGTGGCGCCCCACTGTTTGGGTGGTAGCTATAGTAGGCATAGTTCGAAATCTCTATGCTGGCTAAGATTAATATTATACTTTCGAAATGTTTTCTGCACTATGCACTAATAATAATATCAAGATGATTTTACGTAGTAAGCATCTTTGACTATCATAAGAAGAAATCTCCTCCAATTCTGCGTTTGCATTGTGTGTGTGGCGGGAGGTCTTATGGTAGTTTCATTTTCCAAAAGCATTGCGAATTGACTTTAAAATTCTGTTGTTGTTTGTTTTAAAGATAAACTGTTTTTGTTGCTCACACCAGTCCCATGACTGATCCGGAGTTTATTGTTCCCTTCCTAAACTCTGGGTGCCCACTATTTTCCACACGGGCAGTCTAGAGTTGGGTTCTTTCAGATATTCAGGTTGAGTAGATTATCTGGAGCTAGCTATGGATTGGAGCACTCTATTGGAGATATTCTATCCGCTGTTGTTGTTATCTTTTCTTTTCCGCTGCTATTTGTTGTATCATATCTCTGATGTATATAGATATTCATTGTATCATCATTGTATCATTCTGTTGTATCAGATATTGTATATCAATGTATTATTCTTTTCTTCCGCTGTGTTATTTACTTAATTGTGTTATAAGCTCCGGAGAACCAGATTTGGCATTTGAATCTACGGCATTCGAGTACGATGTAAAGTACGGGTGCCGATTTTCGAAGGCCAACTTTTGGGTCTTTACAATATATATGGATAATTTGATTATAAAGAAGTAATATAGGTATATTCATGTTAATATAGTATATATAGGAGAGGAATTGTTACATGAAGGCGATGAAGTAGGGATTGTGTATTTGTTGAGCATAGAATGACTTATGTTGGCATTCTTTCCTAGTTTCAAAATGAATCATGCAGTAGTATTTATAATAGATTTAGTTTTTCATTTAGACCTTTTTCGTTTTCAATTTGCATAAACTTCTTTATTGCCAAATGGCAAAAAAATTGCAAATGTACTTTTCCCTATTATGAATAAGGACACGTGTGTTTTAGTATTTACAAATGTATATATGGCCCCATTTATAGATCCGTTTAGCATAACGACCGTCCGTTTTCATGCACCTATTTGTTAATACAAAATTACATGTTGGTTTAACTTAGTATCTTGATAATAATTTCACACGGTTTATTTAATTTTACCAACTTTTATATTTTAACAAACGCATTGTAGATGTCAAACAAAACTTCATATTTTAGTAAGTAAAATTATAAATAAAATCTAATAAAATATGCTAAGGAGACGGGTTGTTATAGATCTCTCCCCCTTATAAAAATGCGTCCTCAATATTTATAGTATAAATATCAACAAAATTCGCCTTGTGGCTTAACAGAATCATGGTTCCACTACTATTCAGTGTGCACTTTGATAAAAATATAGTAGAAACAATTTAACTCCGCATTTCACTTCTTAATTTTCGCTCTGTCTCCTTATCAACTTCACTTTTGGCATTCAGTTAACCTTTCATAACCTTTCTAACATGTATCAATAACACTCACTATTGTATAAAATGAGATTTTTTTTTTCGAAAAAGGGGATAGAGATTTAGAGAAAAATATGATAAATATAAGTACGTCATATGAATCTACATAATCCATAACCCCAGTTGCAAGAATGATACCTTGTCCTATCCATCTTATTAATCAATTTTCTTGGTAATTTTACTGAATTTTCCCATGTTGTTTCATTAATCCTAGGGGAATATTATTAGACATCTAACCTAAGCTTTGATACCTAAAATGCAACGCCTCGATTTTCTACCCCTATTCGAAGCACCAAAAACCAAAAAAAAAAGAATTCAATCACCTTAATCGTGAGATATAACTATGAGACAAAACATTACTTATAAATTGATCGGGTAAGATGTGATAGGATTGAGAGAGTGCGTGTTATGCCATAGTGGCAATTATGTAATTTGTTATATATATCTAACTCTGTAGTCAATCTTATTCATAATAAAAGTGTTTGATTTCTATTATATATTTTGTTATACTACGATATAATTAATTTAAAGTATATTAATAAGAAAATCCTTAAATAAAATGTTATGTGATCATAGTCGCATCATAAAATAACATTTTTTTAAATATTCTTAGTCAAGATGTTTTGAGAAAGGATATCAATGCATCCATTAAAATCAGAGTATGTAACAGCTGCTTAATGTTTGGCAGTCTATTAATCATGGCTGCTGGGGGAACCAAGGTGTTACCTACTCATAGTTATTGGATAACCGTGGAATGACTCATCTGAGAGTTTCCTATTGGTTGATAAAAACTAGGTCAAACAGGACGTCTTAGTGTGACGATGTTACACAATTCCCTTGACTTAGGAATACCATGGAACTTCAATGTGAATATTCCACTTTGATTATAGTTAAATCATGGCATGGAAATATGACAAGCGACTATAGTTGGGTATAAGTAGAAGCATTGCAAGTGAAGCATTATTTAAAGGTAATTTGACGTATCAGTTGTATGAGGGTAGTATGACGATCAATGCTAGTTAACTCGAAGTCAAAATCATTGGACAAAGTATTAATAATAAATGTTACTATTAAATCAAGGGCTTTGTTTAGGGACTAATCAAGCTGAATGATAATATTTGAGTTTTGATCAACACCGATACATCTTAATGTGATGTATTGTTGGTGAAGAGAACATGTGTAAATTATTATCACTGTTAGTACAACTTAAGATAATATAAAACATAATTCTTACTGAAAAGGTCTATAAGCAATGAATTCGACCAAACTATCATACCACTAGCTTAGGTAATATGTGAACGTTAATATTTTAATTGTTCAATATTAATCGTCAATTGAATTCACACCTCTTAGTCACATAATTACATTTGTGAATTCTTCAAGAAACCCATGATTTGACTAGTTTGTAAATTGTTATAAATTAATTGAATTAACTAATACCTGAGAAATACTAATTATTAATTTATTTGATGTTTGTGTTTTTTAGTGATTATTTGGTGCGTATATTAAAGTTATATATGCATGTATCGATATACGATGTTCGTATTTATTTAAATGGGTTTTATTATAAATAATTACTTCACAAGCTTTCAAAAAAAAGAATTATCCATGCTAGATTATGTCATGGCCATCTATACATGGGAGAGAGAGGGGATTGGCTTGATTAATAATTGATTGGAAATTAAAAAATGGAAGTTTTAAAGAGAGAATGGAAAAAGTTTCTATTATCTCTATAAAACATTATTCTCTCACTAATTTTAATTTAACTTTTCTCTTTCTCTTTTCTTACTCTTTCCATAGCCACCACTCCTTCTCTCCACCATAGTTGAATTATTTTTTCTTGTTTTACACAAAATTAGATCAAATAAAATAAAACAATGTGGTTTATTTGATTTTAGCAAGATCAGATGATGATTTAAGCAATCTAGGAGACAATTTGCAAATCAAGGTATTACAAAGGGGAAGACACTCTCAGGTTCAATTCCATTTTTTATTTAATTCGTTCATGATAAGTAACCCTAACTCAAATTTACATATATGTGTATTATATAGCCACTTACTTGATTTGATCTGAAATCATTATGTATTGTCATTTATACATAAAACCAGTTTTATGTTTAATTTTAAACTTGTGCATTGTTTATGTTTATTGGATTTATATGGATGTTGATGTAAATTTGATTTTGCTATAATAAAATTTACATATCTTTTCATAATTTAATTTATTTAGAACTTTGGATTTGATATTCAAATAATGGTTTGTACACATATTATCTTTATGTTATTCGATTAGTAAAAAATGTTAAGTTAAATCTTTTACTTAAGTTAATTTTATTTCAAACTTAAATATTCAATGTTTTATTGTTTAGTCATATATGTATTTGAAATTTAAATTTTAAATTATAGTATATATATGAAATGTTCTAATAATTAATCATGTTTTAGAAGCTATATACTAATTATGATAATGATTTGTAATAATCTTGTTTTTATATATGTTTATTTGTTTTTCAAACATGAAATATTAATGTTAAGATATTTTTGAGAACATATAGGTATAGAATCAATTTTTAAAGATTAAATATAGTATAATCGGGAATTTGTAAAAGAGGAATATTGAATCAATTAAGATGTCATATTTTCTCTTTCCTCCTTAGATCCTGATTTGGTTAGATTTAGATCTAATATATTTTTTCCAACTTGTCCTAAACATTGAGAATTCATTTATTTTGAAGATATATGTTTTTTTTATATATATATATATATATGTATGTATGCATGTATGCAGGTATGTACGTACGTACACTTATATGTCTAAACTATATATGTATTTATGGTACTTATAATGACCCGCAATTTTATCATTTTGATTAGTGATGTTTAATTAATTTTAAATATTTAAATAATTGATTTTAAAATCTTAATAACTCTTTATAATTAATTAATAATAATGATGAACATGTTATAGAAAAATATTTACAGAAATAAATAGTTCGAACTAATATTGATAGTGAGACCTAAAATCATTTTATCGATAAACGGTCTCAAAATGCGTGAAATTATCATTCCGAGGCACTAACACAGGTTTTAACGAAATAACTGCCATCGAAACCGGAGTAATAAGGTGATGTACACCGATGAGTTTCATGTCGATCGGATGTACTGTGTGATCGTACGAGCTCAAAACGTGTAATGTTTAAAAAGTTAAATTAAAATAATAATATAAATTATTATATAAACCCCTTTACTTCTCTCTCCCTCATTTTTCCTCTTTCTTTCTTTTTATCCATTTTCCTTTTCCTGTAAGTGAAATTGTAGCCTCCTCTCTTCTCTCAATTGTTCCCGATGATTCACTCAATGAAATCGAGCAACGTTTTATCCGTTGTGTCGTAGCAGTAAGGGCTTCAAATCTACAGTAAGTTGGATGCATGCTGCTACGTTTGGTATAGTCGACGTATTGTAGCCGTGGCCTAGGGTGAAGGTTTGATGGAGCTAGGGGAGGTAGGAGGTGAAATGAAGAGTGCCATTCTTCTTCTCGTCGCGACATGCACTTGCCGCCACCAACAACTTGAACTCTAGTGCCCTAGGGAGGATCACAACCTGGTATGATCAAATAGGAGCTATCGAAGTTGCTTTTTATTGGAAGAGATCAAGCTCGACGAGGATGGGTGGAATGTCGTGCTCTTGCATAGAGAAAGTTGTTAGCGAAGTCAAATTGTCAATTCATGGACTGGAGAGAAGGATTGGGCGTGCATGCATGAGTGGGTAAGGCGTGCATGTACGGGGATGCAATTGGGAGATTTGGGGAAGAATGTTTAAAAAGTGGATTATGTAAATTAATTATTAAATTAGATAATTAATTAAAATTTTAGTTTAATCCAAAAACTTATAAAATTCATATCTTGTCCATACGAGGCCCAATTGAGACGCAATCTTTTGCATTGTGCTCCTAGGAGCGTTATCTATGCACTGGAGTTAATTTCGTTGAGTTTGGAGCCAGTAGAATTTTGAGCTAAAATGAATGTCGTTCGATTTTAGATTGAACCGGAATGCGTAAGTGTCAGCTAGGATTTTGGAGCGTTAACTCACCTTCGATAAACACTATATGATTTGTGCGTTGATATAAATTATTATTTGGGTATGCTAGGATGTTTATTGTTTGGCTGTTGGGTTTGGTTGAATTCTAACTTTATATAAAATGAAATATAGGGAACTCGAAGAATTTTGTAGAGGAATCCAGATTCCTTACCACTGTTGATTTTAATTTACTTTATATACTTGTTTTATAAATTGTTGAATGTCAAAAGCTTGGTTGCTTTGCCTTATTGGATGTAGTTTTGATATATGACTTGATATTGGCCTTATTGTTGTTACACTTGCCACATTTATACAGAAAGCACTTGTTAAGTGATATTGTAGCTCTAAGCCTCATTATAGTGAAATACCATTATTTTCTATTTTGATTTGGAAATGGTTTTGATTGGAAGAATGATTTTAAATGTGACTTTTGGAATTTTCTGTGATATTTTATTTTGAAATAGTTTTTGAATTTCTATATTTTACTCTAACCTTTTTGGAAATATTTTAAAAGTATTTTTATAAGTATTTATTCAATAAAAAATTTAATATAATGTTTATTATGAAGGAAAATGGGAATGTATCTTTTATAATGTTGTGATTCTGTTTTAAATGAAGATAGAAATATTTTGGAATAAATATTAGTGAAATGCTTTATATAAATTATTGTATAGAAAGATAGATTTATAAATGGTATTTTATAAATAAAAGCATAGATTTATAAATTGTATTTAATAAACAAAAGCATAGAAGAAGCTAAGGAACATGACAGTCAGATTAGTCAAAGTCCACTAGAGTGATGATGAGAGAGACTGCACTTGGGAAACTGAGAGCATGATTCGAGATACTCATCCTGACTTGTTTCATGGTATGTTTTACCTTTATGATTGATTTTGATGAGTACTTATCATAATTTGGAGGATGAAATTATTTAAGAAGGGGAGTTTGTATGGACCTTAATTTTGACTAACATTATTTAGGAAATTTAGTTAGATAAATTAAATGAAATAATATAAATGGTTAATGGATTGAGATTCGTATAATAGAAGGTAGCCGTGCCTAATTAACTAATGAAATAAAGAGAAATAAAATGAAACAGATAAGGGTAATAAGACAAGGGAAAAATAGGAATATGTTATATTTTTATACCCTAAACCCTCATGCCACTTTCATTTTCCATGTTCCTAAACAAAAATTAAACCAAGTTTGGCCGGCCACCATTAGGAGAAAGCAAGGGGAAGATAAGCAAGAATCAAAAGGAAGAAGCTTAATTAAATTCATTCAAGAGCAAATCTCAAACTCCTTAACGACAAGCTAAGGTGAATAATGTATTACATATCATATTTCTTATTTTTGGTTCTAGATCAAATCTGAGTATGTTTTACAAAGTATCATGCCATGTTTTGAATGTCAAATAGATATATGTATATATATATATACTTGTGGATGAATTTTGTTGGTTCACATAGATTTTATGATAAGTTATGATTTGAAAAACTTATCAAATGACATCCAAATGCCTTGCAATTTTGATATAAGGTCAGAAATATTATTTTAGAGATAGGTTTCAAGTTTCAATTTTTTTTGAATTAATGTAGATTTATTATGAATTTTCTAGTGAAGAAAATGGTTAAATTGGATTTAAAATTAATTACGGCTATTATATGTTAGTCATGGGTCAGAAATTTAAATATGTTAGAAAACATATCAAAAGTGGTTTATGGTAATTTTTGTAGAATTTTCATAAGTATTCTATGAAAGATATAAAATTATTTAAGGTATGAGACTTAGATGTTTTATATGTTTATAAAAGAAGAAGGGGCTGTTTGTAAACGTTTTAATTTGTTAATTGCTGAAATTCGGCAGCACTTTTAGAAAAGATTTTGAAAAAGAATTGGCAACCAATCATATGTTGACAAACAAAGAAAGTTAGTTGGAAAGAAATTGCTTTAAAAAGTTAAAATTCAGTTTTATAAAAATTCACTACTTCACCACTTATAGCAACCACCTTTTGACCTCATACTGCCGCCTCCATCTAAGTGGAAACCAATACTCATGGTATCGGCTTTGGTACGTAGTGGATTGGAGTTAGGCGAAGGGTATGGAGTCGAAACAAGCTTTCGAAGGGTTGAAGTAGCTTTGAAAACATAGAACTATTTTTGTTACAAACGAAGCTTTCGAAGGAACTAGCTTTTGACTTGGTCAATTGTTTTAAAGTAAAGAGATTTCAAAGAGGTTGCCACCTTTGTTTTGAAAAGAAGCCTTCGAAGGGGTTGAAACCCTACTGTCGCATTCAACCTTTCGAAGCAATGCTTTCGAAAGGGTTCTTTTGCTTTAAACTGTGATGCCGCTTCTCCATGCTTTCGAAAGGGTTGGTTTTGACACCATCCACTTTCTTTTATTTAGGAAAAATGCTTTCGAAAGAGATACTTTCATCCTAGATCTTTTAAGACCCTTTGATAAAACCCAAAGGTTTCGAAAGGAATGGTTTTAAATGGTTTAGAAACTATGTTCCACAAACTCTTACTTGAACCCAACGCTTTCGAAAAGTTTGTTTTAAGTAAAGGACTTTGATGCTTTTGAAAGGTATCTAGTGAAGGTTTCGAAGGGGAGGTTTCCCAATGTTTTCAAAAGGTATACGATAAAGGTTTCAAAGGGGTGATTCCCCAATACTTTCGATAGGTTTTCCTTTAGTGTTTGAATGGAAGGTTTCCATTGTTTTCGAAAGGAAAATTTGAAGTGTTTTAAAAGAGGATGTCTAAGGTTTTATAAAGTTTTCGAAGGTACACTTTTAATGATTTCGAAAGGTCTATTATAAATGATTTCGAAAGGTATGTTTTTGCCTTTTGAACTAGAGTTCAATGGTTTCGAAAGAGATTGTTTAAAGCTTTTAAACAAGTGTTTCGGAGGTTTTCATCAACAATGTTTTGTGTAAAGCATATATCATGGCAAAGAGATTTGAGTAAAGCAAAAAGTATATTTTTCTTGTTTAAGTATGGTTTAAAGGGTTAAACCAGTTTGAAAGATGTTTTTAAGGAAAATTTGATGGGTATTTAACCCTAAGTAAATGACTCAGATATTTGAATACCAGATGGGACCGGTATAGGGTCGCACCCTATACATTAGCTATAACCCCAAGCTAATTTAGTCCAAATTCCAATGTGTAGGGCTTAGTCACAGGTAAAACTTAAATGATGTTACGCACAAAAAGGAATATACAGAGAAGGAGGATAGGTTATTGGTGAGCCTGCAAAACCATTTTGATCAGGTGACCCTAGGAGAAGTAAGTTTAGGACAGACCGTCTAGAAGTGTGTCTAACAGATGTTAGATTATTTATTTTGTCCGGTAGGCCCGAGTCAGCCAATGGTTAGTAGTTAGCCAAATAAAATTATATTGTTCGGACAGATAGTCCATTTATTACCTGATTTATGAGCATATATGATATTGCTATTATTGTTTTAATCAGTTTGATTGCAGGATTTTGATTCGTAAAAAGATATGTTTTAAAAGGATATTAGTGAGGGGAAACCCATTTCGCTAAGCGACGTGGTCTCACTTAATACCAGAAAACCGAGATGTAATAGTATTATTCACACCAGGCTTTATGTCTGACTCAATGTTTATGTTTTTCCCCTTAAACTCTCGGGTGCTCAAAATTAATTTGAGTATATTAAGAGTCATGACTTTACAGGTTTAGTAGGGTGGACGAATAAAGCTTCCGAAGATGTGCAGGAGGCAAAGTTAGCTATTTAGGAGTTGTTATTTTTATTTCCGCTGTGATGTATTAAGACTGTTATGTCTATTGATTACTCTTAACTCCCAAGGGGGCATCTTCATATGTCGCTCTTGGCATAATTTGTAATAATTATATTTGATCAAAACCCAGGAAACTTTTGGGATTGTGTAATAGAATATGAAACATGGTTTTGCACTGTAATCAATAAAGTTGTTTTCGGAATCTGTGATTTTGTTCTACTATTTTGGATACCATTAACATTACCGTATTTTGTCACTAGAAGTTAATACTATAGATGACTGTAGCATCTGTAGCACTTAGCTTCGGGCCTCAAGATAGGGGATGTTATAGATAGTACGCTAACTTGTTCGACTACATTGTTAATCAAGGGATGGTACAAATTTGAAATTGGAAAGTAGTGGTAAGTATACTTGGTCCAATTTCCATACGATATATTTACCTACACCAAAAAGAAAGTATTTTAACCCAATTAAGTATGGTTTTGGAAAAAAAATCTTCTTTAAGATTTGGGAATATACTTATACCAATGAGATAAGTATATGGATATTATTCCGAGCATTGAAAGAGTATAAATGAATAGTGAATGAGTAGTATACATATGTATATCGTTGTAAAAGTATTTTGATACAAGTATTTACAAAGTGATTTTAATTAATGAAATGATAAATAAAGAGGCTTAATGGTTGCTTATGTGCTTAATCATGTTTGGTTTCCATATGAAATTAAATCTTCGATTTGATTGATTGTTTATTTGATAGTAAAACAACCGACTATCAAATCTTGGTTAGTTTTGAAACTATCGTTTGTTGGTTCAGATAGACCAGAATCGGATAAGCAAGAGTTATCTGAAAACCACCTCGAAGCAGAATAAGCATTCGAGTTTGTTACATCTTAAAGGTGATGAAATTAAAGACGGGGTTCTTTGAAGTGCAAGGGCTACTTGTTACTAATCCCGTTGATGATTCCAAAATGGATAAAGTAGAAGTAGTGCTTCGATTTGTTCATATCCTGAACAACTTGTATGAATGAATGCTAACGATGCATTATTTCCTGGAGGGCAGTGCTAGCATTCCAAGTCGGATCTGGTAAAAGGGTAAAATGTAGCCTCAAGCCTCACATTCGGCAAAGACTAAAACAAGAGTTGTGCTACAAGGCAATGTGGGTTGCTCCCATTAGGATATGGCCATCACTTGTATCTAGATCAATATTTATGGATTTTGTACGTCGGGCCAATGTAAATGGTTTGTTTAGGTGACAGCTGGGGTGATAATCATATTCACTACTATCCAGTAAGAGGTCGGCCGGTCCTAGTTCGCTGAGGTGCAATAGGTTTGCACCCCCAGTACATTTTCTCTAGAAGTGTATTGTATGGAAGTAGTCCCTTACCTTGTTATTGATGGAATCTATTTTCCAATACGTGCTTTACGGATTTAGTTATATACTAAATATGCTGGAACGTGAGGAGCAAGCATTTCAGCTATGTTATATATTTATTTTAAACCTTAGACATTATTATATTATCACTAGATTTTCAAATAAAATGGTTTAGTTATCATAAGGTAAATACCTATTTGTGTTTATATGCGGTATGGTCTTACAAGATACCTTTATTTTTGAAAGGTTTTATAACATGAATAATCCATATGATTTGAGTTTTCTCATGCTGGTTTACCAGACTGATTCAGGTGTTATTTTCTTATAATACTCGGGTCGGACTCGAGTATATTTCCAGATTTTTGCGATGGACGCTTGGAGCTTCAGGAGACGAGCCAGATGCTTCCAAGACTTGACATATTTTATTTTTCACTATTTCTTATTTTTTATTTATCACAATTGCAAGGATGGGCTATTATAACTGTCCAGGCCGATGATAGGCTTGTTACTCTGATTTGTTGTTATGAATATTAAAGTTTTCTTTGTAAAGAACATTTGGATATATTACTCGTCATAATGTGAGATTCTACTATCTTTTTTATCTTTCATCCTAATAATCTGTCTTTCTGGCACTTGAATGTTCGAAACGTGAATATTATGGATTTGTTAGTGTCGACTTTTAAAGGTCGAAAAGGCAGGTCGTCACAATGTGGTATTAGAGCTTAGGTTGAGTAAACACCTAGGCTTTGGTGGGTAAACTCATTGGAGATAGGGTTAGTAACACCCTAGAATGAGTTAAAGTGTATCATATATATGAAAGCGCATATTTTTTAGTGCTAAAGAAATGTTTTATACTGTGTTGATTGATTTGTTGAGTGGGTTATGAATTCTAGTGGATACATGGGACGCCGTGGTATCAATGGAGGTTTCTAAATATATGGACAAGACAAACCGACACAGTTGTTTTTTGAAATTAAGAAATGAAATAATTTTACCTTGCATAATATTTTGTATATAAAAGAATATATAATTTTCAAAAAATTGATATAGTTATTTATGATGTGTTGTTTGTTAGGAAATGATAATATTCAGTTATCATCATTTATTGTTTGATTAGACGTGCTCGACCAGTTTATGAGCATTGACTGTTGTTTATTGATTTTTGAATTGTATTCCACCAGTCTATGAGCAGTTTTACCTTTTTTAACATGGGTTGGATGGATAGTAATGTGGGAACATTGAAATGAACGTCTTGCGAATTAAGTTTCAAAGTTTGACTATAAGGCGTCCGATGATCATGTTGGGTTCAAATTTAATTTTAATAAAAGTTGTTTATTATAATTTAAACCAAGATATACAATTGTGAAATGATTTTATATAATGAAGTGAAATTATATAAGTCTGTTTTATAAGTATGGTTTATAAATAAAAAGGATTTAAAACCGAGAATTTGAAAACTTAAATCCCGATGTTTTGAAAATTATTTTTCATAGTTTTGGAGATGATGATAATAGTATTATTTGAAAATATTTACAAATAGAAATCTTTTAAAAGGATTTTAAGGGAGATAGAAACTACTGAATTCACTTCTGTCATTGGAAAATAATTCTGGTGAAGACTATAGCATCATCGACATTCATTTTCGAGTTTCTAAGGTAGGAGATGCTACCATAGTAATTTTCTATCAGTTGTTTTGGGTAAAATAGATTTTGATTTAATCCTAAAAGTATGAATTGATATACAAAAGGAGATGTGTATATTATTATTTCAAAATGATTGAAATAAAACCCGATGTTTAGTTTTTAAGTTTTATGTTAAGTTATTTTATGGATGCATGTTTCATATGGATTGAGGTAGTTTGGTTTGTGTACCTCATTATGATATGTTGTTTGGTAATTTTCATTTGTCAAAATAAAATGGGATTTTTAGCGATTTTGGACAGTCGAAATCTTCCGAATTAGTTGAGAACTTGAAGCTAAATGTTTGTGAAAATATAAAAGTATATAGTTTTGGAACTATAGAATGGAAAGATAGCAAGTTAAAACAAGTTTTAAATATTTTAAACATCCTAGTTAACTAAAGCAACTTGATATTGTGTATATACTCTTAGGATGTAGAAGAGTGTTGTATGAATATGAAATTAAGTTATAAAATGTTAATAGACTCAAGTATTGGTTTTAAGGAATGGTTTGTAAATGAGTATAGTATTAAAGAAAATATATCATAAGTAAAAATGAATGTGGTTTAAATTAAAAACAAATTGGCATAGTTAAGAAACTAATGAAATAGTACGTAGATCATTTTATTCGCATAATTGTTCTTGATCCAGAACCGAGTACATGATTTCGAAGTGATTTACACCTATCCAAACAAGGGTTTTTCACTTGATTCTTGATGATGGACACTTCATACAGATTTTTGATATGATTTTGAGGTTTTCTATCATAGTATATGGCTATATAAGAAAAATAGAGGTTTCTAATCAAGGAACCTAATCGGAGTTCGACCTAGGGAAGTCGAGGGAGCGATACAAGTTCGGAAACATAAAATTTACAGGACCGAAAAAGTGGTTGGATTTGATATTGCATATGGATGGTCCATGTGGATCATACAGATGGTTTGATATTGCATATTTATGTGAGATGATTATTATATATGATTTTGCATGCTTAGATTCATGATATATGATGAATGAGCTATTGTATTCTTTCATTTATCGTGCTTAACTCTCTTTTCGGATGTATTTAAGGGAAATTCAGGTATATGGAAGCAAAGGTGTAACAACTCTAATTTTTGATAACATTATTCAGGAGATTTAATTAAATAAACTAAATAGAATAATGTAAATATAAAGTGATAAGGGGGTTGAGATTCGAATAAATACAATAAGGCCATGCCTAATAACATAATCAATGGGCTTAAAATGGGTTTTTGGTTAATTAAATTACATAAGGGTATAATTGGAATTGCCGCCCATAATCCTTACCCATATATATTTCGTCCCTATCGTTTGATTCCCCATTCACGTCATTTTGAAAACAAAACGTAAGAGGAAGGGGCCGACCTCTAACAAGAGAAACACAATTAAAAGATAGAGAATTAAGCTTAATGGAAATCAATTTCAATCCAATCTTCTTATCTTAATCAAGGTGAATAATAATTCCATCTCTATTTTGTTTTGAATCATATGTTTTCTAATTTAAGGGTAAATTCATTTTTATGATAATTTGGATGATGAGATGCTAGAATATTGATTTTGTTTAATTTAAACAAGATTGTTTAAATAGGGTTACACAAGGTTTTAGAGTAAAACCGATTTTTATTGATGTTTAAATGCCATGGAAAAATTCTATGTTGCATAAAACACAATTTTGGAGTTGGGTTTCAATTTTGATTATTTTCCAAAGCTATTGAAAGATTGTTATCAATTTTCAAAGAAAAATATGGTTATTTGGGTTTATAAATTTATTTTGGAAAATATATTAAGAATTTGGGTTTGTAATTTTGATATGTTAAACAACATGATTAAAGTGAATTTGTCGAATTTTTTGGGGATTTTTCCAAAGTGATTTGCTATGAAAATTAAATTATTTTAGAAGAGGAACTTCTTTGCAAAATTGGTTTTGTTTAATGGAAGGGCTTAATTTATTAACTTAACCATGGTTTATATATGAAATTAGCGACAGTTATTTTAGTAAAGAATTTGAAAAAGTTAAGGCAACCAATCTGGTGTTGACACGTAGCGGGTTAGTTAGAGAAAAGTTTACTTTAAGTAGATTAAACCAGGTTTACTCAGAAAAGTTGGTTCCGCTTACTTTAGGAAGTACCTTTCAACACAGATACTTTCGCCTTCAACCCAATCGAAACCTACAATGTCGAAACTAATACATAAGGTATCACGTTGATGGTATGCAGTGGATTGGAGGAAGGCGACATGTAAGGTGTCCAAAGTATAACTTCCGAAGGAGTCGCTACCTTGGTTTGTTTTAAAAAGAAAAGCGCCTGCCTTTGTTTTGTTTTAGCCTTCGAAGGAATCGAAGCATATGGTTTCGAAAGAGGTTTTAAAAGGTTTCAAAAGGGTTACCAGTAACATAAGTTTGCTTTTGAATGGGTTACTTTACTTATGAAAGAATATTTTGAAAGAAGGGGTTCCGACCTAGTCAAAACCCTGCTACCGTTCTTTAGCCTTTCGATGGTCTTGAAGTCATCAATGCTTTCGAAAGGCAGAGTTTGTTTTAAAAGATGTTTTAAGCTTCTTCCTAAATGCTTTTAAAAGGGTCAAAGGGTTTCAAAGGTAATGGTGTCTAAAGGGGTTTCGACGCTGTCCTTCAATGTTTGTTTAAATGGTTTAAAGCTTTCGAGAGAGATGGTGTCGACGCCATCAGGTTTCCCTCGACATTTTTATATGATAAAGAATGGTTTTTAAAGAGATGCTTTCACCTATATTCACTTTGATCCAAATAATGTTTTAAGTATAAACCCAATGCATTCGAAAGAGGGACTTTCAATGGTTTCAGAAGAGTTATTTCCAATGGTTTTGAATGGGGTACTTTCTTTTGGTTTCGAAGCTATGCTTCTACATGATTAAATGTTAATACTTTAATACAATCGAAAGGTTTCAAAAGAAAGGTTTTAAAGTATTAAAAAGGCAAGAGGCTAATATTTTGAAGATAGATTTTAATGCTTTCGAAGGAGGTCATCCTATGAAGTCGAAAGCAAGGTTTCGAAGGTGTCGAAAGGTTTTGTAACCCAAACTCAAATTTTTAAAGGAAAAACCCATGGCTAAATTAAAGGAATTTTTGTAATGGTTTTGAGAAGAAGCTTTCCTTGATTAAATAATAGGTTAAAGGTATTAACCATGCTTTATATACCCACAGGAGTGGTATTGTTATGTTCCTTCGTATCTTAATGCATGTATTTAATTTATTCGAAGCTATTAGAGCGGGATCCACTTTTTGGGGAATATGAGTCGAAGCAATAACAAGAATATTTCTAGTGGAACATCTTTCTGCAGAGCAAGTACAAGTATTAGTAGCATAGCAAAAATGCATTCCTCGTCATTAATATGTTTGCTCGCGTTAATTGTGGTCTATCGGGAGAATCGATGACTGCATCTTTGATATTATGCATGCTTCTTCAAATATAAATATATTCACATTAAAATGGAACCATAACTGTATTTTGGGGGAAAGGGCAGAAGCACCAGCTAGGTTGACCTAGTAGTGAATATAATTTGATTAAACTCCTGGATGAGTAGAATTGCATCCAAGAGGTCAGGGAGACCAAAATATAGGATGCCTAAATTTGGAAGTTGTCAAGGAGACAGGTTCATAGTCATCCGATGAAAACTATGACTAGGAAGTTATTGGGGTTACTGATAGGTTCATAGTGATCCCATGAAAACTATATTATAAAGAGTGATTGGCAGGGGCCAATTGGTTTGTAGTTCACCCATGAAAACTATATCCGGATTAAGTTATTGACAGTTGTCACTAGGTTCCTAGTCAACCCATGAAAACTATGATAAGAGAGAAGTTATTGGAGTCACCAATAGGTTCAGGGGAACCCATTAATTGATTAAGTTAATTGGCATAGGGCCAATAGGTTCATAGTGCACCCATGAAAACTATGAAATATGACAGGGAGTCCATACATTATATAAAGATTATTAGTAAGCCCATGAAAAATAATAGGTTAAGAGTGACCCTATAAACTACAAAATATGATAGTTAGTCAATTTAAACAAAGGATGGGAATCCAGTATGTTTTAAAATGTTTGCATATCATCATAATATTTTGAAATGATTATGTTTTTAACCATTGTGGATACAGGAGCACAGTGTATGGGTTTATAAAGGTTTTGAGATACTAGTGAAGGGAAACCCGTTCCGCTAAGCGGCGTGGTCTCACTAGATATCTAAATGAATTGGGATGGTAGATTATTATTCATAGCATGTTTTATGTCTGACTCGAAGTTTATGTTTTCCCCTTAAACTTTCGGGTACTCAATTGTTTTTGAGTAGTTTGAGAGTTGAGATTTTCAGGTACCACATTAGACGAATAAGCTTCCGGAGACGTGTAGGAGGCATGATAGCTATTTAGAGTTTTCTTTTCTTTTGATTCCGCTGTGTTGTTTGTAATGGCAAAGTTGTTATATTGCCTGTATAAACTCTGATCATCCAATGGGGCATCTTCATATATCAGTCTTGGCGTATGTTGTAATAAATATATTTTGATATGTGATTGTGGGATTATTTAATGAATTAGAAATGGTTTCAAATGGAATGTGATTTAATTTGAAGTTTAAACTTTTTCCATATTCATGTATTTCCGTGTATCAATGAATCTAACACCATTGTGTTTGGTCACCAAGGATTAATAACTATGGATGACTGCAACATCCATAGCCGTTAGTTTTGGGCCTCTAAGTAGAGGGATGTTACAAGTTGGTATCAGAGCACAGGTTTATGAAACTTTAAAAGAAAGTTAAACCTAAAAGTTTTTTAAACATAATTCCAATGAATCAGAAATATGATCGGGGTTGGGTTAACGCTAAAGTAACGTACTTGTATTTAATTTATATGTACGTGTTCCCCTCTCTCTTAGACCGTTCTTCTTTATCTTACTAAGGCTCGTATGCAGATCTACGAGAAAGAAGATATGGAAGCAGGAAACGGAAGAGGAAATTTAGGTGGAGGAAGCACCACAACCAACGGAAATGTACGACCTAATACCAGGAGGAACCAAGGTCGACAGGCTAATGCTAACCAAATGCTGAAGCCAATGTAGGTGCTGGAAATCCGCCAGTAGATGCGGGGATGGTGTATCAGTTGTTGGCCAATCTTTTGCAAGCTAGAGTTGCAGGTAATGTTGGAGGAGCTAATCTTGTGGCTCCAGTTGGGAATAACTATGTTAAGTTGAGCAGGGATTACACCAGTCTGGGTGGAAATCCATTTTCTGGAATAGAGGATGCTGTTGAAGTTAAGAATTGACTATTACACTGTGAGAGAATCTTTACTGATCTAGGATTGGATGATGGGCAAAAGAGGAGGCTGGCCTCTAGGCAGTTGCAAGGGGCAGCACTTCACTAGTGGAATAGTGTGACCGCCGGAGTTCTTGAGGAAGAATTGACATGGGCCGATTTTAGAATGAGGTTTGAGCAAAAGTTTTTATCTGAGGCTGCTAAGTCGACGTTGATGAGGAAGTTTATGGATCTAGTCCAGGGTAATATGTCAGTAATCGAGTACGTTGTTGATGAGCTGTCTCGATAGGGATATGCCACTATAGGAACTGACATCAGAAGGAATGAGAGGTTGATTCGAGGACTGAGACCGAAGCTTCCTAAAATGACCATGACCCATATCCCTGATCCTTGCAATGTAGTGGTGGAGGTGGAAATCCGCCATGAAGAGATGCTGGCTGGTTGTGCTAGTGAGAAGTCAGTTGAATCCCAGGGTCCTCGGGGAAAGAAGAGGAAGTTCTTTAAGAAGAAAGGAGTCCAGAAAGGGGATGCTGCCAAGAAGGAAAAGGCTGATTTGGTGTGCTTCAAATGTGACAAGAAGGATCATTATGCTCATGAGTGCCGGGCATGCAAAGGGAAGAAGGCTGTAGATAAAAAGAATGTGAAGTGCTTCAACTATGATCAAATGGGGTATTACAAGAACCAGTATCCAGAGCCAATCAGGGCGGACAAGGGAAGATCTTTGATGTTGGATCATCAGCTAAGCCTACTGCAGTTGATAAGGGAAAGACTGTGGTGGAAGGTACGTTTTTTATTCAGAGTTTACCAGTTAGGATACTATTTGATACCGGTGCATCATATTCATTTATATTATAGTATTTGGTTGATAGGTTATGCTTAGAACCCACATACCTTATTACTTCCTTAAGGGTTGCGAATCCAATAGGAGGGTATGCAACTCTGGGGATGAGATGTGACCAGTTAGAACTTGATTTTTTAGGTTATATGTTTGCATGTAGTCTGTATGTTTTCGATTTCGTAGATTTTGGAATCATTTTGGGTATGGATTGGTTGAAAAGGTATGAGGCCAGGACATTTTGCCAGGATGGCAAGATATCTTTGAGACACCCTGATAGTCATAACCGAATTATATTCTCAATAGAGAATTCTGACCGGAGTAGTTGTGCTTTGATAAGTGCAATGGAAGTGGAAGAAGATCTAAGTTAGGTTCGAGTAGCAAAAGAGTTTGCATATGTCTTTGAGTCAGTCACAGGACTACCACCGAAACGAGCTGTTGAGTTTCGGATAGATCTTGTGTCAGGAGCTGAACTTGTAAGTAGACCACCTAGCAGGATGACACCGACTGAGATGAAGGAATTGAAGGTGCAGCTAGTGGATTTAGAAGGAAGGAATTTTATTAGACCAAATAGTTCGCCTTGGGGAGCGGCCGTGGTATTCGTGAAGAAACCAGATGTGTCGCTAAGGATGTGTATCGACTATCGTAAGCTAAACGAAAGGACGATAAAGAATAAGTATCGTTTGCCGATAATTGATGATCTATTTGATCAGTTGAGTGGAGCCAGAGTGTTTTCTCAGTTGGATTTGGCGATGGAGTTCCATCAATTGAGAGTGGCAGAGGATAACATTCCTTTGATAGCATTTCAAAATAGATATGGTTCATATGAGTGGTTTGTAATGCCATTCGGGTTGACAAATGCTCCTGCTTTCTTTGTGGATTTCATGAACTGAGTCTTTGGAGAGTATTTAGATAGATTCGTGTTGGTGTTTATAGATTACATTTTGATGTACTCTAAGGATTAAAGAAAGCATGAAGATCATCTTAGAGTAGTGCTAGAGACGCTGAGGCAGAATCACCTAAAGGCGAAGTTTTTCAAGTGTCATTGTTGGAAGAAAGAGGTTAAGTTTCTTGATCATGTAGTTTCAGAGAAAGGATTGTCTGTCGATCCAGATAAAATCGAAGCTGTGAACAATTGGAAGTGACCAAAGATGGTGACTGAGATTAGAAGTTTACTTGGACTTGCTAGCTACTACCGGAGATTCATTAGGGGTTTCTCGTGGATAGCAGTGCCTTTGACTAAGCTTACCGGGAAGGAAGTGAAGTTTGTTTGGTCTGACAAATGTGAGGAAGCATTCCTTAAGTTAAAGCATTTGTTGACAAATGCTCCAGTGTTAGTAGTTCCAGATGGAAACCAAGGATTTGTAGTATACACTGATGCATGTAGGTCTAGATTGGGAGCTATGTTGATGCAGAGGGGCAAAGTCAGTGCCTATGCATCTAGGCAGCTTAGACTGCACGAAGTAAGATATCCTACTCATGACTTGGAGTTGGCTGCAGTAATTTTTTCCTTGAAGATTTGGAGGCATTATCTCTTGGGGGAGAGATTTGAGTTGTATACCGATCATAGGTCTTTAAGATATTTATTCTCTCAGAAGGAGTTGAATACGAGACAGCAGAGGTGGCTGGAGTTTTTGGCTGCTTAAAATTTTGGTATAGAGTATCCATCAGGGAAAGGTAATAAAGTGGCTGATGCTCTTAGCAGAAAACATCAAAATGTGGTGTGGGCTATGTTGGCAGAATGGAAGGATCTAGAAGCTTTGGCTAATTGTGTTGTGCAGTTAAGATCGACTTCTGGTTCTAGTCAGAGTACTGCCATGTTCTCCTATTTAGAAGTCCGACCATTGTTGATCGAGATAATTGCTTCTAAGTAGAAGGAGGATCCATTATTAGCCTAGAGGATTAGAAGGCTTGAGGTTGGAACTGAGGTTGATGATTTGAAATATTCTTATCTCGACTAGAGAGAAAGAAGGGATGATTATGTGTTCCAGATATTGAGAACTTGAGAAGGGAAGTTCTTGAGGAATGTCATCGATCCAAGATTTCGATTACTCCTGGAGGGACCAAGATGTAACAAGATATGAAGAGGATCTTCTATTGGGAAGGCATGAAAAGGGATGTTGACTTGTGGGTTAGGCAGTGTCTAAACTATCAACAAGTAAAGGCAGAACATCAGAAGCCAAGTGGGTTACTTCAGCCTCTAGAGATTGCAGTATGGAAATGGGTTTCGATATCCATGGATCTTATAGATGGGTTGCCATGGTCAAATAGAAGAAATGAGAATATATGAGTTATTGTGGATAGGTTGACCAAGAGTGCCCATTTCATTCCAGTAAAGTCGACCAGGACGGCACCTGTTTTGGTGAAGTTGTTCATGAAGAACATAGTTAGATTTTATGGAGTTCCTAGTAGCATAGTCAGCAACAGAGATGCTTTATTCACTAGCAAATTCTAAAAGAGCCTACAGAATGTGTTGGGCACTAAGCTCAAGATGAGTACCGCATATCACCCTCAGACGAATGGGCAGACAGAGAGGGTCAATAAGGTGCTCGAGGATTTGTTGAGAGCTTATGTATTGTATTTTGGTGGATCTTGGAAGGTCACCTACATTTGGTTGAGTTTTCCTATAATAATAGTTACCAGACTAGTATAGGAATGGCGTCTTTTGAAGCTTTATATGGAAGGCCATGCAAATCCCCTGTATGTTGGTTGGAGACTGAAGACAGATTGGTCTTAGGTCCAGATTTGGTTAGGGAGGCATCAGAGAAGATTGAGTTGATCTGAGAACGGATAAAGGAAGCTCAATCCAAATAGAAAAGTTACGCAGATAAGAGGCGTAAAGACCTAGAGTTCTCAGTGGGAGATAAAATTTTCATTAAGGTATCACCGATAAAGAGTGTGGTACAATTTGGGAAGTAAGGGAAATTGGCACCAAGATATGTTGGTCCATTCCAGATTATAGAAAGGATTGGAAAGCTCGCATACAGAGTAGAGTTGTCGAGCAGAATGGCAGGTGCCCATAATGTATTTCATGTGTCTCATCTTTGCAAGTATCTACATGATCCAGAGGCAACTATTCCTCCGACAGAGTTGGAAGATTTAGTAGTAGAGCCTAATTTGAATTTTGTTAGATAACCAGTTTGGGTTGTTGCGAGAGATGAGAAAAGATTGAAGAACAAGACAGTCAAGTTGGTGAAAGTTCAATGGAGTGACAATGAGAAGGACTGCACTTGGAAGACAGAGGACAGGATTCGAGATACTTATTCTGATCTACTTTGAGGGTATGTATATATTAGATTTATATAGATACTTCCTAGTTAGGTAGACTAGTATGGTTGTTAGGAGTCATTACAGATGATTGCTATGTTTAGTATTTAGTCCTTACTGAATTTCGAGAACGAAATTCTTCAAGGAGGGGAGCCTGTAACACCCCTAATTTTGATAACATTATTCAGGAGATTTAATTAGATAAATTAAATAGAATAATGTAAATGTAAAGTGATAAGGGGGTTGAAATTTGAATAAAAACAATAAGGTCGTGTCTAATAACATAATTATTGGGCTTAAAATGGGTTTTTGGTTAATTAAATTACATAAGGTTATAATTGGAATTGCCACCTATAACCCTTACCCATATATATTTTCATTCCTACCATTTGATTCCTCATTCATGTCATTTTGAAAAAAAAACGTAAGAGGAAGGGGTCAGCCATTAACTAGAGAAACTCAATTAAAAGCCAGAGAATCAGGCTTAGGGGAAATCAATCTCAATCCAATCTCCTTATCTTAACAAGGTGAATAATAATTCCATCTCTATTTTGTTTTGAATCATATGTTTTCGAATTTAAGGGTAAATTCGTTTTTATGATAAATTGGATGATGATATGGTAGAATATATTTTGTTTAATTTAAACAAGATTGTTTAAATAGGGTTACACACGGTTTTAGGGTAAAACTAGTTTTTAATGATGTTTAAATGCCATGGAAAATTTTATGTTGCATAAAACATAATTTTGGAATTGGGTTTCAATTTTGATAATTTTCGAAGCTTTGGAAAGATTGCTATGAATTTTCAAAGGAAAATATGGTTATTTGGGTTTATAAATTTATTTTGGAAAATATATTAAGAATTTGGGTCGGGAATTTTGATATGTTAGATTACATGATTAAAGCGAATTTTTGGAGATTTTCCAAAGTGATTTGCTATGCAAATTAAATTATTTTAGAAGAGGGACTTCTTTGCAAAATTGGTTTGTTTAATGGAAGGGCTGAATTGATTAACTTAACCATGGTTTAGATCTGAAATTAGCGGCAGTTATTTAGTAAAGAAATTGAAAAAGTTAAGGCAACCAATCTGGTGTTGACACATGGCAGGTTAGTCAGTAAGTAATATTAAACTAGGTTTACTCGGAAAAGTTGGTTCCGCCTGCTTTGGGAAGTAACTTTCGGCAAAGAAGCTTTCGTCTTCAACCCAGTCGAAACCTATAATGCCGAAACCAATACACAAGGTATCACGTTGATGGTACACAGTGGATTGGAGGAAGGTGAAAGGTAAGGTGCTGAAAGCATAGCTTCCGAAGGAGTTGCTACCTTGGTTTGTTTTAAAAAGAAAAGCGCCTGCCTTTGTTTTGTTTTAGCCTTCAAAGGATTCGAAGCATATGGTTTCGATAGAGGTTTTAAAGGGTTTCGAAAGGGTTGCTAGTAACATAAGTTTGCTTTTGAATGGATTCCTTTACCGATGAAAGAATGTTTTGAAAGAAGGGGTTCCGATCTAGTCAAAACCCTGCTTCCGTTCTTTAGCCTCTCGATGGCATTGAAGTCATCAATGCTTTCGAAAGGCAGATTTTGTTGTAAAAGATGTTTTAAGCTTCTTCCTAAATGCTTTCGAAAGGGTCCAAGGGATTTGAAGGCAATGGTGTCGAAAGGGGTTTCGAAGCTGTCCTTCAATGTTTGTTTAAATGGTTTAAAGCTTTCGAAAGAGATGGTGCCGCCGCCATCAGGTTTTCCTCGATATTTTTATATGATAAAGAATGGATTCGAAAGAGATGCTTTCGCCTATATTCACTTTGACCCAAGTAATGTTTTAAGTATAAACCCAATGCATTCGAAAGGGGGACTTTCAATGGTTTCGGAAGGGTTACTTCCAATGGTTTCGAAAGGGGCACTTTCTTTTGGTTTTGAAGCTATGCTTCTAAATGATTAAATATTAATACTTTAATATATCGAAAGGTTTCAAAAGAAAGGTTTTAAAGTATTAAAAAGGCAGGAGCCTAATATTTTGAAGATAGATTTTAGTGCTTTCGAAGTAGGTCATCCTATGAAGTCGAAAGCAAGGTTTCGAAGGTGTCGAAAGATTTTGTAACCCAAACTCAAATTTTAAAGGAAAAATCCATGGCTAAATTAAAGGAGTTTTTGTAATGGTTTTGAGAAGAAGCTTTCCTTGATTAAATAATAGGTTAAAGGTATTAACCATGTTTTATATTAAACCCACAGGAGTGGTATTGTTATGTTATTATGCATGCTTCTTCAAATATAAATAAATCCACATTAAAATGGACCCATAACTGTACTTTAGGGTAAATGGAAGAAGAACCAGCTAGGTTGACTTAGTAGTGAATATAAATTGATTAAACTCCTAGATGAGTAGAATTGCATCCAAGAGGTCAGGGAGACCAGAATATAGGATGCCTAAATTTGGAAGTTGTTAGGGAGACAGGTTCATAGTGATCCCATAAAAGCTATGACTAGGAAGTTATTGGGGTTACCAATAGGTTCATAGTGATCCCCTGAAAACTATGTTATAAAGAGTGGTTGGCAGGAGCAATTGGTTTGTAGTGCACCCATGAAAACTATATCCGGATTAAGTTATTGACAGTTGTCACTAGGTTCCTAGTCAACCCATGAAAACTAGGATAAGGGAGAAGTTATTGGAGTCACCAATAGGTTCAGGGGAACCCATGAATTGATTAAGTTAATTGGCAGAAGGCCAATAGGTTCATAGTGAACCCATGAAATTATGAAATGGGACAGGGAGTCCATACGTTATATAAAGGTTATTAGTAAGCTCATGAAAACTAATAGGTTAAGAGTGACCCTAGAAACTATAAAATATGATAGTTAGTCAATTTAAACAAAGGATGGGAAATCCAGTATGTTTTAAAATATTTACATATCATCATAATATTTTGAAATGATTATGTTTTTAACCACTGTGGATACGGGAGCATAATATATGGTTTTATAAAGGTTTTGAGATTCCAGTGAGAGGAAACTCCTTCCGCTAAGCGGTGTGGTCTCACTAGATATCTAAATGAATTGAGATGGTAGATTATTATTCATACCAAGCTTTATGTCTAACTCGAAGTTTATGTTTTCCTCTTAAACTCTTGGGTACTCAATTGATTTTGAGTAGTTTGAGAGTTGAGGTTTTCGGGTATTACATTAGACGAATAAGCTTTTGGAGATGTGTAGGAGGCATGATAGCTATTTAGAGTTCTCTTTTCTTTTGATTCTGCTGTGTTGTTTATAATGGAAAAGTCTGCGATTGTGGGATTGTTTAATGAATTGGAAATGGTTTCAAATGGAATGTCATTTAATTTGAAGTTTAAATTTTTCCATATTCATGTGTTTCTGTGTATCAATGAATCTAACATCACCATGTTTGGTCGTCAAGGATTAATAACTATGGATGACTGCAGCATCCGTAGCCGTTAGTTTTGGGCCTCCAAGTAGGGAGATGTTACAAAAGGCTAGCTTGTTGCTTTTGGTTTCATGAGTAGAGTTTGATTGCTCGAAAATTGGTACGTGTTTATGCTTAACGGGCGTATTTGCTATGTGAAATATACACTCTATAAGGAATATCATACGTATATATTGTTGCTATGTTGTCTCCGGATATGGAAGGTCTAAATATGGACTTATATTGATATTGTGATTTTTCCAGACCTAGCCGCGCAAAGAGGCGTTGATGAAATTTTCTGTAACATATGGAACTTTAAAAGCTTAATAACTCATTTTAATTGATTGATTTTAAAAGCTTAAAGGCTAGGAGATATTTTCTTCTTTTGGGAATTTCGGGGACGAAATTCTTTTTAGAGGGGAAGAATGTAACTACCTATAATTTTATTGTTTTGATTGTGAATATTTAACTAATCTTAAATATTTAAATAATTGATTTTAAAAGCTTAATAAATTCTTTTAATAATAAAAAATAATGGTGAACTTATTATGGAAAAATATTTACAAAAATAAATTGTTTGAATTAATATCGATAGTGAGACTCAAAATCGTTTTATCGATGATTTATCTCAAAACACTTGAAATTATCATTTTGAGGCACTGTCTCGGATTTTGATGAAATTAGTGCCATCGGGATCAGAATAATAAGGTGATGTACGCAGACGAGTTTCATGTCGATCGAATGTACCGTGTGACCGTGCGAGCTCGAAACGTGAGACATTTAAAAAGTAAAATTAAAATAATAATATAAATTATTATATAAGCCCCTTTACTTCTCTCTCCTCACATTTCCTCTTTTTTCTTTTTTTCCATTATCATTTGCTTGTAAGTGAAATTATAGCCACCTTTTTCTCTCAATTGTTCCCGGTGATTCGCTCAACGAAATCGAGCGATGTTTGATCCTTGTGCTTGTAGGAGTAGGGGCTTCAAAGCTATGGTAGGTTGGATATGTGCAACTAAGTTTGGTGTAGTCGACATACTATAGCTGTGGCTTAGGGTTAACGTTCAACGAAGCTAGGCGTAAATGGTGAAACAGAGAGTGCTATTCTTCTTCCTATCACAACACGCACCTACCACCACCAATAACTTGAAATCCGATGCCCAATGGAGGATTGCAACCTGGTACGATCGAATAAGGACTATCAAAGTTGCTTTTTGTTGGGAGAGGTCGAGCTCGGCGAGGATGGGTGGAATGCTGTGCTCTTGCATAGAGAAAGTTGTTGGCGAAGTTGGATTGTTGATTTGTGAACTGAGAAGGAGATTGGGCATGCGTGCATAGGTGGGTAACGCATGCGTGTATAAGGAAGTAATTGGGAAATTTGAGGAAGAAGGTTTAAAAAGTGGATTAGGTAATATTAAATTAGTTAATTAATTAAAGTTTTAATTTAATCCAAAAACTTATAAAATTCATATCTTCTCCATACGAGGTCCAATTGAGACTCGGTCATTTGCGTTACGCTCATAGGAGTATTATCTATGCACTTGAGTTGATTTCGTCGAATTTGGAGGAAGTAGAATTTTGGCTTAAAATCGAACACCGTTTGATTTTAGGTCGAATCGGAATGTGTAAGCATTGGCTGGGATTTTGGTGAGTTAAATTATCTTTGGTAAACACTATATGATTTATATGTTGATATAAATTATTGTTTGGGTATGCTTAAATGTTTGTTGTTTGGTTGTTGGGTTTGGTTGAATTCCCGCTTTATATTAAATGTCATATGAAATGAAATACAGGGAACTCAGGGAATTTTGTAGAGGAATCTGAATTCATCACCATCGTTGATTTTAGTTTACATTATATACTTAGTTTATAAATTATTGAGTGTCAAAAGCTTGGTAGCTTGGTCTTATTGGATGTGGTTTTGATATATGACTTGATGTTGGCTTTATTATTATTACACTTGCCACATTTATATGAAAGTACTTGTTGAGTGCTATTATAGCTCTAAGCTTCATAATAGTATTTTGAAATACCATTATTTGTTGTTATAATTTGGAACTGGTTTTGATTGGGAGAATGATTTTAAATGTGACTTTTGGAATTTTCTATGGTGCTTTATTTAGAAATAAATTTTGAACTTCTCTATTTTACTCTAATTTTTTGGAAATATTTTAAAAGTATTTTGAGAAGTATTTATTTTACAAAAAAGTTAATATAATGTTTATTATGAAGGAAAAAGGGGAATTCATCTTTTATAATTTAGTGATTATGTTTTAAAAAAAGATAGATGTATTTTGGAATAAATATTGGTGAAATGCTTTATATAAATTGTTGTATAGAAAGATAGATTTATAGATGGTATTTTATAAATAAAATCATAGATTTATAAATGGTATTTTATAAATAAAAGCATAGATTTATAAATGAGATTTTATACAAGGGAAATAATATCATTTTGATAAATTGGAAAATAAATCGCATTTGTGAATTTTTTAGCGATATATGAAATGAACGTTTTTTGGAAAGTATATGAGATTTATAGAAAGGAGTTTTATAAAAAAAAGTTTTATAAATAGAAATGAGATTTACAAAAGAAGTTTCATAAATAGAAATGAGATTTATAAAAATAAAAAAGGGATTTATAAAAGGGAGTTTTATTAAAGGAATGAGATTTGATTTCTAAATAAATGATCTTTATAACTTTTGGTGGTATGAAAAGTATTTTTTTCATACTTAACATCAAATTCCGATGTATGAAAACTCGTCTCTATCTGTGAGAACTAAGAATGCACATCAAGGCAAGGATAGTATGCTAACTTGTCTGACTATATTATTAATCAAGGGATAGTACAAGTTTGAAATTAGGAAATGGTGGTATGCATACTTGGCCTAATTTCTATATGATCCATTTACTTACACAAAAAAAAAGTGTTTTAACCCATTTAAGTATGGTTTTGGAAATAAAATCTTTCTTAAGATTGTGATTATACTTATACTCGATGAGATAAGTATATGAATATTTTTCCAAGCATTGAAAGAGTACAAATGAATAGTGAATGAATAGTAAACATATGCATATCTTTGTAAAAGTATTTTGATACAAGTATTTATAAAGTGATTTTAATTAATGAAAGGATTAATTAAAGATGCTTAGTTTTTGCTTATGTGCTTAGTCATGTTTGGTTTCCATGTGAGATTAAATATCTAATTTGATCGATTGTTTATTTGATAGTTAAACAACTGACTATCAAATCTTGGCCAGTTTTGAAACTATCGTTTGTTGGTTCTGAGAGATCGAGATTAGATAAGCATGAGTTATCTAAAAACCACTTCAAACCGGCATAAGCATTCGAATTTGTGACATCTTGAAGACAATGGAAACAAAGACGGAGTTCTTTGAAGTGCAAGGGCGACTTGTTACTAATCTTAAGAATGATTTCAAAATGATGTAGTAGAAGTAGTGCCTTCGATCTGTTCATATCTTGAACAACTTGTGTCGATGGATGCTGGCATTGCATTGTTTTCTGGAGGGAAGTGTTAACATTCCAAGTGGGAATTGCTAAAAAGGTAAAACATAGCCTCAAGCCTCACACCCGGCGGTGACTAAAACGGGAGTTATGTCGTAGGGTTGTATGGGCCGCTCCCATTAGGGTATGGTAATCACTTGTATCTAGATCGATATTTATGGATTTTGTACGATGGGCCCATAGAAATGATTTGTCTAGATGACAACCGGGGTGATGATCATATTCGGTACTACCCAGTAAGGGATGGGCCGGTACTGATTTGCTGAGGTGCAATAGGTTTGCAGCCCGGTACATTTTCTCTAGAGGTGTACTATATGAAAGGTGGTCCCTTACCTTGTTATTGATGAAATCTATTTTTCAATATGTGCTTTAAGGACTTAGTTATATACCAAATATGTCGGAACGTGAGATGCAAGCATTTCTGCTATGTTATATATTTATTTTAAACCCTAGTTTTATCCGGCCTTTTTGCCCGGCTATACCCGAACTGACTGGACAAGTTAGACTCGACTGTCATTAAGATCGCCACATCAGATTAATGATCATGAACCATAGAGATCAGATTATACAAAGCAGCGGTGAAGCAAAAGCGAAAGATGAACTCAATAAAATGCTAAAAATACGAAACTACACAACTCCCTGAAAATGGATCGGGTACGATCCATATTCATTAATTATGGATCATACCGTATCGATTTTACAACTCAACTCAATGGAAATCGATCGATATCTCAAAATCTACATGTCAACTACACATGAAACTTTGGGTACATCAATATATTAAAGAATGGAGCCCACCATATCGATCACATGCCAAAAGGAGTTTAAAAAATGATTGGTGTAGATCGTTATTACAAATGTTGTGGGACCCACGATCGATATTGTGACTTCTTTTGGATCTGGAGACTCCGCTACCGAAATTTCATGAAGATATTTCGCCGTCTCCCCCTATAAATGCAGACTTGATTGTTCATTTTTAGGATCTTTATGTTGCTTGTTCTTTGAACTCTTTTTAACTAAGGATTCTAATCTGATCCCTATTGTACTCAGTTTGCAAAGCAATTGAAAAAACTATCTCTTCAAAGTGGATGTAGGCAAACAACGCTGAACCACTATAAATTGATGCATCTCTGTTATTAGCTTGTTTCTTATTACTTTACTGATATTCTCCTTGTTTACATTTATTATTATTCATTATTCCTCTACAAAATCTCTATTGAGTGCTTGTGCTATTTTTTGGTGTAAATACTTTGGTGCTTTCACTGAAAGGACGAATTCTCAGCTCGACTGGATCTCATCTCTACTTGTGGATTCCCATATTTGCAAGATAGATCCAACTTTCTACTGACAAGCTTCCATTTCAACTCAGATTTGAAGAAGATATCTATAAGGAAAACTATAAATAATGGTTTGGAACACCAGATCCACCGCTCAAAATGCAGAGGGAAATGGGAATGCCAACAAATAACAAGGAGGCCAGAGTAATCTACCAGTAGATGTTAATGCTACTAATCCAGTTGATGTCCAGAATCTAGCTGATTCCATTACAAGAGCTGATTTCCAGAACCAGATGAGAGAACTCATGGATATCCGTCAATAGTTGAACCAGCAGATTCAAGCCAATATCGATCTGATGAATCATCTCGGGGACCAACAATGCAGGAAAACTAGGAGGGAGCTAACTCCCTATTCTACATTGGAGATCTCAACTTCATCAAATGACCATCATAGGCGCAGACATCACAGAACTGATAGATATCATGAAGAAACATTAAGACATCAACACATAACTAATCCTAGGCTGCCAAGACCGATCAGACCCGATCCCTCTATAAGGATCAAGGCTGATCCCTCCTCCGGGGGAGGAGCCTTACCTTTTCTGATGGAACATGAACTAGGGACGCTGCGGTTGATCTAGATGCCGGAGTTTAAGTTAATGCCGATCAAATAACTCTTTTGAATGGCGATGATGTGAATGCACATCAGAGGATGTTGAGCCAAGAAGGCATGGAATGTCCCGTAGACATCGACCAAACCATTTACGTGAGATGGAGCACGACCACCGCTTGGCTCCGACTATCCAAACGCTGGACTTGATGGCTATGATCAGGCAGCTAGTAAGGGAGAGCCAAGGATTGACCAATGATGATTTAGGGATCTCAAGAAGCCATACCCCATTCATAGACAATATTTTTCATGTAGAATATCCGAGGAGATTTAGCATGCCGTTAATGCCTACCCGACGAGGGAAAAACCGACCCCAGATAGCACATTAATGGATATAAGTGGCAGATGGACTCTGCACGAGCGGATGATGCCACAAAATGCAGATGTTTTCCCATCACTCTTTCTAGCATAGCAATGATGTGGTTCACGAAATTGCTCCCAAGGTCAATCTCTAGATTTGATAATTTAGCACCAAAATTTGTGGAGCAGTTCCGTATGCGTGAAACTCGCTCCAAAATGTAATGTCTCTATCAAGTATGATCCAGGCTCTGGGAAAATCACTGAAAGACTATTTGGAGAGATTTCATACCACCTTCATAGAAATCAGTAATTCGAATGATCATTCAATATTGGTGGTGGTAACAAGAAGGATTGACATAGAATCTGACTTTGGCGATTGGTTAGCTGGTAAACCGCCCGCAACGTTGGAGCATTTCTATGCAAAAGAAGCTCGATCTTTGAGGAAAGAGAAAGCTAGATGCTCTAGGAAGAAGAATGTTGTGGGACCAAGTGGAGAGGGAGTGCAGAGTAACATTGCAGTGAAACGGTCTAGGGAGAGTTCGGGAAAAAGTTCAAATAAATGTCCAAAATAAATCGAATCAGCAAACGAAAGGCAGTGATAGGAACCGTGAACAAAAGAGGATTCTAGAATAGGGAAGTCTAGGATTCAAATGTATGATACCTACACGCTACGGAATACATCTCTAGAGAACGTCTACTTGTCTACATGTGATACCATGCTGTATATGAAGCCACCACCGAAAGAATCGATGGAGAAACAAAAGCAGACTGGAAAATATTGCTAGTTGCATGAATGCTATGGTCAAAACACAAATAAATGTAAGCATCTCAAGGATGTTATCAAGAAACTGGTTCGAGAAAGAAAACTATAGTGGTTTGTTAAAGCCCCACAGGATCAGTCCACGTAGGCTCCTCAGCCCTATGCGGCGCTTGTCTTCGGTTTATAAAATGAAGATCAATCAACTGAAATGTCTTTTGGTGTTGCTTTAGGAAAGTTCTTGGGTTTCATCGTCAATGCTCATGGAATTGAAGCTAATCCCAAGAAGATTCGAGCAATTCGCAACATCTAAGCGCCAAAGACTATTAAACAAGTATAGAGCCTAAATGGGAAGGTTGCCGCCCTAAGCCAGTTTATTTCCAGAGCCACTGATAAATGTTTTCCTTTTTATGACCTGATAGGAAGAGGGAGGAGGAACTTTGAATGGACACTGAAGTGTGAAGATGCATTCCAAGCTTTGGTGAACCACTTAGAGAGACCTCCCTTCTTGTCAAAGACGATGGATCATGAAGACTTGTATATCTACTTGGCCATTTCGGTACACGCTATAAATGCCGCACTACTTCGTAAGGAAAATTGAATCCAGAGATCGGTCTATTATGTTAGCAAAGGATTAGCAAGAGCTAAAAGGAACTACCGAAGATAGAGAAATTGGCGTACTACTTGTTGATTACTTCACGAAAGCTTCGCCCCTATTTTTAGGCTCATCCCATCAATATTTACGTTGATCGACCATTACGACAGGTCTTACACCGACCTGAGACGTCTGGAAGGTTACTGAAGTGGAACATCGAACTGAGCCAATTCGACATAACTTATCTCCTATGGAGAGCCATCCAAGGACAGGCACTGGTGGACTTTATAGCGGAATTCACTACACAGGATGATCACTCGGAGAGCGGTGGAGCACCTACCATCTGATGGAAAATGTATATGGATGGAGCCTCCAACAATCGCTATTCCATAGCCGGAATAGTACTAGTAACTCTTGAGGATCGATTTGCTATGCTTTGAAGCTTGACTTCCCTACAATAAACAACAATGCTGAATACGAAGCTCTGATTACTGGACTCAAACTTGCCAGGGAACTGGGAATAAAATTTCTTAAAACCTTTTGCGATTCCAAGTTGGTGGTATACCAAGTCAGGAGAGATTACCAGGCTAAAGGACAACGAATCGTTCCGTACCTTATCCGAGTCCAATAGCTATTGACGGACTTTGAGTATTATGACATCACGCACATTCCCGGGGATCAAAACAAATAGGCCAACTCATTGGAAAAGTTTGCTAGCATTGGGAATGCACAACAAATGAGCTTGGTTCCTTTTGAAGTACTAGACACTCCAAGCATAAACCAGATGGAAATCGACTGGGTTCTAGAGACGGAACCTGAGAAGGAGTCATGGATGACTCCGATTAAATATTATTTGCTATAGGGAGTCATTTCCAAATGGAGGAATGAAAGACGATAACTCCTCCACAAAGCTTCATGATATATCATTCAGGAAGGGGTCATGTATAGAAAGGGTTTTTCCATTCCCCTGCTCTCGTATATCACTCATGATGAAATAAAACGAGTCATAACGGAAGTTCATGATAGGGAATGTGGTGATCACACTAGGGGGCAAACCCTAATAAAGAAAATACTCGTTATGGGTATTACTGGCTAGCTGTCAACCGAGATGCTACTAATTATGCTAAGTGATGCGACAAATGCCAAATGAGTGCAAAAGTTCTAAGAGCTCCGCCAATAGAAATTACACAAATTGCCAATCCATGGCCGTTTGCCACATGAGGCATAGATATTATCAGTTTCTTACCGATCTCTAAAGGTGGTGCGAAGTACCTCATTGTAGCAGTTAATTACTTCACCAAATGGGCCAAAGCAGAACCTTTACCCACGATCACAATGAAGAAAGTAATCATGTCAGGAATATCATCTGTCGTTTTGGCCTTCCATGAACCATTGTAACCGATAATGGAACCCAATTCGACAACGCTGAATTAGAAGACTTCTACCGTCGACATTATATTGAAAAAATATTTACGGTACTTGCTCACCCTTAAGCAAATGGACAAGTTGAAGCTGCGCACAAAATCATAAAGTCCATTCCGAAGAAACGTTTGGAAAAGGCTAGCGGCAAGTGGGTGGGTGAACTCCCAACAGGATTATAGGCTTACAGAACCACCCACAAGTCAATAGCCATACTACATTCAGCCTTGCTTACAGCTTCAAAACCGGCATTCATGTTGAACTCGAAGTCCCTTCTCATCGAGTGACCTACTACGATCCCAGAATGAATAGAGTTCTCCTCTTAGAATCTCTAGACTTAGTAGATGAGAAGCGCGAAGAGGCTGATTTGAGGGCATGTACATCGATACCGAGTCGCCCGATACTACAACACTAAAGTGTGACCTAGGACCTTTGAATCGGCGATCTCATCTTGAAACAGGTTTTTCCTATCCCATCACATATGAATCCAAATTGGGAGGGACCATACATCATTGAACAAAGGCTTGAAGAATGAACTTTCAAGCTAGCGACTGTTGACGGTGTCACACTCCCAAGGGAGTGGAACAACGAGCATTTACGATGCTATTTCACTTAGTTTATTCATTTTCATTCAATTGTATTTAATTTCTGAATTTTCTTTATCATTTGATTTTCTAGATTTGTAATAAGACAAATTATGTCATTTCTTTCCATTTGGAAAATAAAATTTGAAATTTATTCATATCAGTGATTTCTATAGCATTACATATTAGTTATGATACCCGACTAACTAATATTGATATGTCCGAGCAGGTTCCCAGAATTTCAAGCCAACCAATTGCATAAGCTCACAATTGGACTAAGCAAAATGAACATAGTCTGACCTTTCATTCAATGATTCTCGATCATAATCCGGTGGGCGGAGTACCTAACGAGAAACAGATGTGACTTGACCATTTGATAATCAAATTAATTCCACCAAGCAATGGGATAGACGAGAATCAGAAAGCGATCATAACATGACCAATTGCTCTCCAAGTTAAAACCTAGGCTAAGGGGCAAAGTCAATCAATCAAGGAAAATACGGTTCGACTATTTTCCAAAATAACTCTAAGTTTTCGGAGCATGGACCAGAGTATAAGCACAAATTGGCTGCAATCCAACCATTCGCCAACGAACTCTTATCCCTAGAGTGCGGATATGAGTATAAACAAATAGATGAGTGTGATTCGATCAGTCAATATTCCATTAACTCCGACCCGAAGTCGACAGAAGGAGTATAAATTCGCTAAAGATGGAATTCAACCATCCACTATCTAAGTCCTTTAACCCGAGAACTAGGGGAAGGAGTATAATCACTTAAACTACTGAATCCGACAACGTAACATTAGGGCTTGAGCCCAGTGTCTAGTACGACTTGAGGCCATGACTGTATGGAGGCCTCAGGATAAAAGATAACGGACTATCGTCTAAATCAATAAGCGACGAGTTACAAGTACATTGAATGGAAAATGTAATAGCTTAACTACTTAAGCAAATTCACATAAAAGTTCGACAAAAGTAAAAGAACTTTATTTACACAAGCTTGAAAAGTCAAGTACAAGTATTCACAGCAAAAGAATCAAAAAACAGGGGCCGATCCCATACAAATTTGGCCAACAAAACCCAAAAAACATGGGAGCATGAGTACACGCAAAGAATCACTTCCTTATTGGCTTCCTCTTATTTTTCTTGGAATTGGGAGAGATTTCACTCGAACTTTCCTCACTCCTCTTCTCTCCTCTCTTCTTGCTTCCTTGGCCTTTCACTAGAGTAGTCTGGGTTGACCCAGTAGGTGCATCTTGAGCAAGTTATGGTTGAGGAGTGAAAGCATGCATAGTTTCTCCATGAAAAATGATGGAGATGGGAGGAGGAACGTGCTTTATTTTCTCTTGCTTGACTTTCGACTCAGCGGCAATGTCCGCCTTGAGTTTTGTGCCATTTCTTGCATAGTGGGGCCTGACAAGGATTGGGAAGCTCCAATAATCACAACATCATCATCACCAGGAATCTCTTAACGCGGATCGCTTTCTTCGCTCAATAAAGTGTACATCAAGTTCATAAAAGCTTCCTCTTTCGGGACATCTTGGGTTGTTTTTGAAGCCATAACAGTAATGGACTCCATTGTAGGCACTTAAGGTCCTGGTTGAGATTCTTGAGGAAGAGGTGGAATTGCAGCATGTAGACCTGAAGTTGAGGAAACATAACTAAAGCGGTTAGATATATCAACCGGGGACACTCCATCTTTCTAAAGGATGGGTGAGGTTAATGAAATACCTTCTCCAGATTGGTCCCCCACATGAGCCGGAGTGCTACCGGAACCTCCTTCCATAATCGGGGAGAGCCGACTAGATGTATCAATATATGGTTTATTCGGATTATAAGCATGCTCGATACAACAATCCACGATGGTGCTAACAATAGCTTGGGTCACCGAATTCTGGTCATCTGCAACATTGTGTGACATAGATCCGAAACCTTCACCAGCTTCATGTTGAGGGTTGTGGCGTGCCCATTTTGGAGTATATGCTGGGTTTCATTTAGAACCTTGAGTTTGTTACCGAATAGAATTTCGCCTACTAGCCTCATCAGATCGATTTCTTCAGTGCCGAGAGCCTTTTCCTCCTCCTAAATAAGATGCTCCTAAGTAAGTACAAGATGGTAAGGGTAGTCACCCGGAGCCACTCCAAGTTTCTATGCTTCAGGATGTTGGCTTTGTAAAGAATAAGAAGTGGATCTAGTTCTTCCATAACCTCTCCCTGGCCTTTTCTTTTGTGGCCTCCAGTTCTCGTTTAACGAGGGCATCAATCTCTTTGGCTTTTTCAACAGCCGCGTCTCTTTCAATCCTAATGGTAACCAATTCCTCACAGGCATCCTGACAGATTTTCAGCACTTTCTTTGCCCGACCTTTGTTGGTGAAGATCATGCTCACTATGATGCCAACGATCGCTGGGTCGCCGCGGATGAGATGGAACAATGAACAATGAAGAAACCGAATTGGGAGGGGGACCACGAGAGGTGTCAATAGGAGGAACGTCGTTGCGGTGATCTTGTTGCCTTTTAGAACTTTTAGGAGGAGGAGATCTAGACTTGGATCGATATTTATCATGGGAAGACCTATCTCGGTTACCTCTGTTTTGGTAATCCCGATCCCAGCTGGAGCGACAGCTAGGGTCGTATTCACGACCACTACCTTGGAGGTATGGTCTCGAACTAGAACCAAGAGTCTGGCATGATATTTCTTGTAGAGATTGGAACACGTATTTCTTCCTCACCATTGTTTCTACAAAGAAAAACAAAGAATGAATCGGCTATAAGTATTGAAGGATATGAGATAAGTGCAATGCAATATTGTGAAGTATGTGTGAATGTATGTGTCTTTATGTCCCCCCAACAGACCATTTATTAAAGCTTTTGTGATAACCCGGATTTTTCGGACATCGGTTAATTGATAATTAACCGGATTGAATTAATAAAATACTAATTTATAAGTGAACAAATAGAATTCTGATATATATATATATAGGTATATAGATGAATTTGATTTATAATAAATGCTTATTGGATAATCTCCTGTTATAGTTATTGAAATTTGATAATACTTATTTAATGACCTTCTTTTATAGTTATTTAATTTGGCAAAATTTATCTTTTACAAATAGATATATTTTATATTGTAAATGGTTAGCTATGGTTTAAATTCAAATATTAATGTTCAAAGCTATTGAAGATAAATTCCATATTTTACAACAACAAAGATAGCCTATGTGTATATGTGATTATTTATTTAGTATAATTAGATTTCAATCATTTTCTTTTAAAAATGTATACATATATAAAGATAAGAGTATGATTCATAAATTAAAAATGATGTAGGGGTTTAACACATAATTTATAATATAAATTGAGACAAGGATTTAAACATAAAAATACAAATGTGTGACAAATGTTTAATAAGAAAAATATAAATTACAAGTGTAAGCTAAAGGAAATAGGTAATAAACAAGTGTAACTAGTGGCTTAATTTCTTTTAAACTAAAATATAAAAATAAAAATAAAAAAAAGATGTATAGTAAAGAAGTAACCAGGCTATACACGTTTTTCTCAAATTTTCTCATCTCTTTTTCTGAAAGAAAAAAAAAATATCTGTTTCAAAATCAAAACTTGGAAAATAGAAATCAAGTTTGCAACCTGATTCAAGCAATTCAAGTTAAACTCAAATGTAAAGCAAAGACACCACTGTATCAAGCAAAGAATCTCAGATCTAAGCATGGATCATTTTAATAGCTGAATCAAAGTTTCAGTTAAGATCAAAATCATCAAAGAATAGATCAATTACACAAACAGGGATCAGTTCAAATCAAAAGAAATACAAGTTCAGATCAGGTTGAAAACCTGTCCTCTGTCCACCATTTCACAGGTGAGTAAACACTTTATTATAAAGATTAGATAATTATCTAATTGCATGTGAAACCTGGGATGATCACTGTTCTATATGTATGTATATAATTAAGCCTCTTTATGTATATATGAATGCTTATCAGTTGAATTAAAAGCCTCTGTTCTAGTTTCCAGTAAGTAAACTACCAAAAACTTTAGTATATTACTTGGCATTTGTGATAGATATTTGAAGTATGATGTGGAATCTGCTTGTATGGTTTTGTGAATATGACTGCATGTTTGTAAATATATGTGACCATGCCTATATATAAAAGAAATTACCTCTGTCCTTACTTTACAGGTTTGAAACCTGTTCAAAAATGTAAATCAATCCACCTGAACCTTTTTAGGATTTAATATCTGAATGAAAAATGTGCACATATGTGTAATATCATTTAGAAAAATAGATTCAGATGAAAATATTGATTTAATATTTTTAAATTTGGATATTACAGTGATGTTCAACTTCAAGACAGAAAAACAATTACCCAAATTTCATGTTTCAAGTATATAACCTAGTTCGTATTTGGAAATTATGAAATTTGATTTAAAAATCAAGATTTTTAAGTTTATATTCATGGAGAAATTTCGAGATGAACTGAAATGGTACTTTTTGAAAATTCCGGCGATCAACGTTGAAATGGGTATCGTGCTCGAGTTTGGGAATAGCCTGGGTGGTAGAGATTCTCAGAAAAATGGTAGATAAATTTATCGATCATCGTGACATCGGATTTTAGATGATGTAGGGTTTAAGGATGTTGGGTTCTCGTGTTTGCTGCATGGCCGTGGGGTAACCGGAGGCGATCGCGACGTGAGGGATGGTGGCGTGAATGTTGCGGCGATGTTCTAGAGTGGTCGTTGGAGCTGCCGGCGGTAGCGACTGTGGAAGGCGATGGGATTTGTGAATGATGTTTTCTGCAGTATTCGAGCTTGATGCTCGAATTCGATTCGATGATGTTTCGTTCGATCTGGGTTGATTTTCGTGTTCGCACGTGGTTGAGGGGTTGTAGGCGATGGTCGCGACGAACGTTGGTGGTCGGCGGCGATGGTGCAAGTGCACCACGTGCACGTGCACACGTTTGGGTGTACTGGAGTTCAAGAGTTTGGGGAAGAAGAGTAAAGCTCGGGGGAAGTCTCGTGATGTTCGCGTTTCGACTCGAAGCAGGTAGGTAGGCGAGTGAACTCGGGGAAGACTCGGGAAGAACGCGTGTATTTGGGGAGTTTTACTCGGGTGATTCTGGGTTTAAACTGAAAGCATGATTTTACAAACGTTTTCAAAGTTTAAAAGCAAAGTAAATAATTTTGTTTCAAAGATAAGTGTTTAACAACTTTGAAAGGTTTTGAAAAATTTAAAAGGTTAAATTAAAATGTTTAAAGTGTTTTGTTCTTAAGTAAAATTATATATTTCAAGTATATAATTATTTTTAAATGGTTTAAATGAAGTTTAATGATAGAAATTAATATGTAATTTAAATAAAAAGTCTATCTTTAAAAGATGAATTTAATTTAAGGTTAATTAATTAATTTTAAGGTTAATTACTTAATTATAATTAAGGATAATTACTAAATGAAGTAATTAGTGGAAATAAAGGTGATTGAGAAATAAATTAATTAAAGATTAAGTGATGATTAATTGATTAATTAATTAATGTAATTAATTTTAGATTAATTAATTAGTCTAATTAATTAAGATAATCAATTATGATTAATTAATTAATTAAGTGTAATTACTTGGCCTTGTGTTGCAAGGTTAGTGGGTAGCACTCAAAATTTTATAATCTTTTAAATTAAATTAATTAGAGATGGTGTGATTGATAAATCTTGCTTATGGATGATTGAATGCCTTGAATTATGTGATATCTTCGGTATGTGATATGTGCTGCTTTGTGATTTGAGATGAATTGTTGTGTATAAATTATATTGTTTAAACCTAAACTTTTGGTTTAATGAATAACATTGGATTCGAAGAGACAGGGGTCGGGTATCAGTAAATACCCGAAACCACTTCGATTCTTTATAAATTGAGTTAGAACCAACGGGCTGGAATTGGAATAAATTAAGTAACTTGGCATTTAACTGAGCAATAGTTCGTGGGCATTGTTTGTAATAAGCAATGGACTTTGAGAACTCGTAATGAGGTACGAGTTACCCTGGTTTCGAAGAAGTTTTATAACTTAGTATTTCAAATTATATGGGTTTACTCACGCTGGTTTCCAGCCTGACTCGGGTGTTACTTTGATGTAATGCTCGGGTCAGACCGAGTATTACAGATTTCAGGTAAGGACGTTCTGGAGCTCAGGAGGCGAGCTGGATGGCAGGAACGTATGGAGTGTGATATATTGTTAATTATTGAGACGAGTTATTTTAACTGTATAGTGATTGTGAAATGTTGTAACTCTGATATAGTAAAATGTAATTAACAAATACAGTTTTCTTTGTATAATTGATATTATTATTTGATATTGTATTTTGATCTGCTGCGAATGTGAGAATCTGTGTCTTGTTCTGTTTCTTTCTTCTATCTCTTTCCTTTTTCTCTTCTAACTATCTGGAAATTTCGGGTTCGAAATTTCCGGGTCGTTACAGTTGGTATCAGAGCTGAAGGTTAAGCGAGAACCTTGGCTCTGTTGGGATTACTCATTAAAGATAGGGTCAATGGTACCCTAGAATGAGTTGAGTGTATATATATATATGAGAGCGTATTTGTTATTTTCATATATAAAGATTTCAAATGATTTTTATATATAAGATAATATATAAAGCAATATTTCTTTTTAATAAATATTAAGGTAATTGGTTGTTAAAATATTGGAATTAAATTAAGTGGTAATAGAAATACAACCAAATTAATATTTAATGAAGATAAGTTTGAAATGAATTCAAACTGAAATCAAAATCTAGAATTTGTATAAGTGTTATCAGAATAAAGATAATAATGAATTGGTTTCCAGATATGATAATCTTGGTTATTATCATAAATGGTTGTTGTGTTTGAAAATGAAATGTTGTTAATGATTAAGCAAAATGAAATGTTTAGGGAAGTAAACTTTTAGGTGAATATGACTTATAAATTAGAATTGAAGATAATTTAAAATTGTGAAGTTTTAAATCTAAATCGAGGAAACTTGAAATTATTTTAAAGGAATCTGTTTGAAATTAAAAACCAAGAATGATTTAAAAATTTAAAGTATAACTTAGTGTGTAAAGAAAATGTATATATGAGGAATATACATAATACTAATGATGATTTGAAATAAACACTTAGTGTTGAAGTTTTAAATTGGAATGTGATATGAAACACAAAGTAAAGTAAGTTTTTAAACTTAAAAAGGGAAAAGACTATTAATCTGAAGTTTAAAATTTAATGGGAATTCAAATTGTGAAAAATTGACCGGATTAAGTAAATTTAACTTGGAGGAAGTTAAATAAGTTTGAATGAATAACTTGAATTGGAAATTTCAAGATGAAATTTAAATTTAACTTGGGTAGTTAAATGGTTAATTTAAATGGGAATTATGAATGATCTCAAAATGGGTTTGAGATCTAGAAATTGAAATGGATAATAAATTAGAATCTAAAGATTAAATTGTTTTTGAATTCTTATTTGAACTTTGTAATAAGTTAAGTAAAGATAATTTTAAAATGGAATTATGAAATTTGAATTCAGAATTAAATGGTTTAAAGATTTAATTTGTTAAAATTAAAAATAAAGGTTGAATTAATTTAAAAGTAAAGGAATTGTGATTTAAGGAATTAAATCAATATTTAAAAAAAATTTAACTCGAATTTTTATAATTCGAGATAGTTTTAAATTGAGATTTGAATAGAATTTGTTCAAATTGAATTTGATTTGAATTAATTTGAATTGTGATTAAAGTTGAATAAGTTTAAAAAAAAAATCAAATGGAATTTGATTTGAATTGGAAAGAAATTAAGGTTAATTCAACTTGAATTGGGATGGAAATTGTAGTATTGAGTCAATTTAAATGGAAGTGGAAATTTAAATTGAATTGATGGGAAATTAATTGGAAATGGAGATTGGGAAATTAAACAGTTGGCTCTGGATTATTTTCAAAATAAATTGTTTTAATATAAATATATTTTTCCAAACTATTTACTATACAATCTTTCTTCTTAAACCCCAAACTATCTTATACTTATTTTACAATTATTTTGGAACTATTTAACTATTTTGAAACTGTCTTATAAACTAATTACTATTTTTCAGTTACTTATATCTAATCACTATATAAAAAAAAACTATTTTGCAATTATCTAACTATTTTATACCTACTTAGCTATTTTACAAACTATTAACTATTTTTCAACTACTTATCTATTTTAAAACCTTTTCAAGCTATTTTTAAATTTAAATTGGTCAGAGTTCAAACTGTTTATAATTAAAGTAATAACTCAATTGGAAATGGAAGCAATTGAGAATAAGTGAATGGAATTAAAGGAAATGTGAATAGAAAAGAAAATTGATTTGGCTAATAACCAATAAAGATAAATACATAGGATATACGTATATTATTCTATTCGCATAGTGATTTGATCCAGATTCGAGCACAGAATTTCGAGATAATATTATCGATCCGAGTTGGGATTTTTCGCTCGATTTTCGACGGCGAACCTGGATATGGATTTTTGATTGGTTCTGGATATTCTCTATCATTGTTGTGACTATGCAAGGAGAATGACGGTTTCTAATCAAGAAACCAGATCTGAGTCCGCACTAGGAAGTCGGGTGGACAATACTAGTTCGGAAGTGAAATTGTGTGATCGATTGAGCGATCAGATTGATATAGCGTACGGATGATATGTGTACATCGTACGGGTTTGAATGAAATTGGCATTTAAAATTTGAGGATAAGAAATTTGAAATGGTTTTCGAAAATGAAAGGTATATTATGTGAAATATAATGGAATTGGGTATTTCTTTGGTTGAAATTTACTTTATGGAGGTAAGTAAATGGTAAATAACTTTATAAAGAAATCAAACTTGAATATTTGATTTGACAATAAATAAAGTTATATTTTGTAATATGATAAACTTCCCTTATTGAATCTAGCCAGAATAAAAAGGGTTTTGAAATATATAAAGTATAAAAGAGGTTTTATACAAGTTTGAAGTGATCCAAAGATTTTCAAAGTTATATATATCTATATATGTATAAAGGATCTTATGAGAATGATTTTGAAAAAGGTTTTGGGAACCTATGAATTTGGAAAAGGCTTTTGATTTTTGGGAAAATCAATTTTGGATTTTGGAAAGCCTAGTTTGAGAATTATCGATTTTGGTAATCGATTTTGTGTAAAGGAGATTTTGATAAATCATAAAGGATATGATTTGAAGATACTATAAGTATATAGTATAAAGTGCTTTGAGAATAGCTCTGGGGAAAAAGGCGCTTCCTTGAAATGAACTTCTCAGGAGTGCCACTGGGTGGTACTGCCTTGAGCCCCAAGGGGGGTTTCTAAAGTTGATCCTGTGAGGAGTCCGGACAAACTAGTTCCTGAGGATTATTTGTGTAGCGAAAGTCGAGGGGCTGGTGCCCATAGAGGCATTTGGGTTATTCTGTGACGACAATGTAACTCGATGTCACTGCGATCTACTGCAGACCATAGCGAAAGTCATGTGTGCCGCTGAGAGCCAACTGTCTACGTTTGATTTTATATCGGTAGACTGTGACACTATGGTAACATAGCGAAAGTCGTGTGTGCCGCTGAGAGCCAACTGTCTACGTTTGATTTTATATCGGTAGACTGCGACCTATGTGGGAGAAGTTTCATTATTTGGCAGCGAAATTCGGTGGCGCTGATGCCTACAGTTATATGGGTTTGTGCTGTGATAGCAACGTAAGGCCCGGGTATAACTGCGATCTGTAGCGGGTTCCATGGCGTAATCGAGGAGCGCGGAGACCTACAGTTATCTGTGGATTTTGCCGGGACGACAACGTAACCATCGGGTTAACTGCGACCATGGATGGGGGTGATGATTTCCAGAGCATTCTCACCAAAGATATTTCCTCTATTTCAAAAATGTTTTCTATATTTTCAAAAAAAAAAAAAAGTTTTCAAAAAATATTTTCTTATATTTTCAATAGAACTATTTTCTAAATATTTTCGTTGGGTGTTGAAAACGGGTTTACCAAGTACTTATAGATTTTCAGTCTTACGCCTGATCAACGTATGACCGAATTTCTGTAAGAACGAAGATAGATTTGTTGAAACATCAAGTTATAAAAAGTATTTTTATAAAAACTATTTTGATAATATTATGTAGCTTTTTAAAATATTTTGAAAATTTTAAATAAAAAGAGTTAAGAGTTAAGATATCTAAGGAATAATTTAACTAATAATCAACATTATAATAAATTCTAGTTTCGTTCCTTTTCGAGGACGAAAAGATTCTAAGGGGGGAGGAATGTGATAACCCGGATTTTTCGGACATCTGTTAATTGATAATTAACCGGATTGAATTAATAAAATACTAATTTATAAGTGAACAAATAGAATTCTGATATATATATATATATATATATAGGTATATAGATGAATTTGATTTATAATAAATGCTTATTGGATAATCTCCTGTTATAGTTATTGAAATTTGATAATACTTATTTAATGACCTTCTTTTATAGTTATTCAATTTGGCAAAATTTATCTTTTACAAATAGATATATTTTATATTGTAAATGGTTAGCTATGGTTTAAATTCAAATATTAATGTTCAAAGCTATTGAAGATAAATTCCATATTTTACAACAACAAAGATAGCCTATGTGTATATGTGATTATTTATTTAGTATAATTAGATTTCAATCATTTTCTTTTAAAAATGTATACATATATAAAGATAAGAGTATGATTCATAAATTAAAAATGATGTAGGGGTTTAACACATAATTTATAATATAAATTGAGACAAGGATTTAAACATAAAAATACAAATGTGTGACAAATGTTTAATAAGAAAAATATAAATTACAAGTGTAAGCTAAAGGAAATAGGTAATAAACAAGTGTAGCTAGTGGCTTAATTTCTTTTAAACTAAAATATAAAAATAAAAATAAAAAAAAGATGTATAGTAAAGAAGTAACCAGGCTATACACGTTTTTCTCAAATTTTCTCATCTCTTTTTCTGAAAGAAAAAAAAAATATCTGTTTCAAAATCAAAACTTGGAAAATAGAAATCAAGTTTGCAACCTGATTCAAGCAATTCAAGTTAAACTCAAATGTAAAGCAAAGACACCACTGTATCAAGCAAAGAATCTCAGATCTAAGCATGGATCATTTTAATAGCTGAATCAAAGTTTCAGTTAAGATCAAAATCATCAAAGAATAGATCAATTACACAAACAGGGATCAGTTCAAATCAAAAGAAATACAAGTTCAGATCAGGTTGAAAACCTGTCCTCTGTCCACCATTTCACAGGTGAGTAAACACTTTATTATAAAGATTAGATAATTATCTAATTGCATGTGAAACCTGGGATGATCACTGTTCTATATGTATGTATATAATTAAGCCTCTTTATGTATATATGAATGCTTATCAGTTGAATTAAAAGCCTCTGTTCTAGTTTCCAGTAAGTAAACTACCAAAAACTTTAGTATATAACTTGGCATTTGTGATAGATATTTGAAGTATGATGTGGAATCTGCTTGTATGGTTTTGTGAATATGACTGCATGTTTGTAAATATATGTGACCATGCCTATATATAAAAGAAATTACCTCTGTCCTTACTTTACAGGTTTGAAACCTGTTCAAAAATGTAAATCAATCCACCTGAACCTTTTTAGGATTTAATATCTGAATGAAAAATGTGCACATATGTGTAATATCATTTAGAAAAATAGATTCAGATGAAAATATTGATTTAATATTTTTAAATTTGGATATTACAGTGATGTTCAACTTCAAGACAGAAAAACAATTACCCAAATTTCATGTTTCAAGTATATAACCTAGTTCGTATTTGGAAATTATGAAATTTGATTTAAAAATCAAGATTTTTAAGTTTATATTCATGGAGAAATTTCGAGATGAACTGAAATGGTACTTTTTGAAAATTCCGGCGATCAACGTTGAAATGGGTATCGTGCTCGAGTTTGGGAATAGCCTGGGTGGTAGAGATTCTCGGAAAAATGGTAGATAAATTTATCGATCATCGTGACATCGGATTTTAGATGATGTAGGGTTTAAGGATGTTGGGTTCTCGTGTTTGCTGCATGGCCGTGGGGTAACCGGAGGCGATCGCGACGTGGGGGATGGTGGCGTGAATGTTGCGGCGATGTTCTAGAGTGGTCGTTGGAGCTGCCGGCGGTAGCGACTGTGGAAGGCGATGGGATTTGTGAACGATGTTTTCTGCAGTATTCGAGCTTGATGCTTGAATTTGATTCGATGATGTTTCGTTCGATCTGGGTTGATTTTCGTGTTCGCACGTGGTTAAGGGGTTGTAGGCGATGGTCGCGATGAACGTTGGTGGTCGGCGGCGATGGTGCAAGTGCACCACGTGCACGTGCACACGTTTGGGTGTACTGGAGTTCAAGAGTTTGGGGAAGAAGAGTAAAGCTCGGGGGAAGTCTCGTGATGTTCGCGTTTCGACTCGAAGCAGGTAGGTAGGCGAGTGAACTCGTGGAAGACTCGGGAAGAACGCGTGTATTTGGGGAGTTTTACTCGGGTGATTCTGGGTTTAAACTGAAAGCATGATTTTACAAACGTTTTCAAAGTTTAAAAGAAAAGTAAATAATTTTGTTTCAAAGATAAGTGTTTAACAACTTTGAAAGGTTTTGAAAAATTTAAAAGGTTAAATTAAAATGTTTAAAGTGTTTTGTTCTTAAGTAAAATTATATATTTCAAGTATATAATTATTTTTAAATGGTTTAAATGAAGTTTAATGATAGAAATTAATATGTAATTTAAATAAAAAGTCTATCTTTAAAAGATGAATTTAATTTAAGGTTAATTAATTAATTTTAAGGTTAATTACTTAATTATAATTAAGGATAATTACTAAATGAAGTAATTAGTGGAAATAAAGGTGATTGAGAAATAAATTAATTAAAGATTAAGTGATGATTAATTGATTAATTAATTAATGTAATTAATTTTAGATTAATTAATTAGTCTAATTAATTAAGATAATCAATTATGATTAATTAATTAATTAAGTGTAATTACTTGGCCTTGTGTTGCAAGGTTAGTGGGTAGCACTCAAATTTTTATAATCTTTTAAATTAAATTAATTAGAGATGGTGTGATTGATAAATCTTGCTTATGGATGATTGAATGCCTTGAATTATGTGATATCTTCGGTATGTGATATGTGCTGCTTTGTGATTTGAGATGAATTGTTGTGTATAAATTATATTGTTTAAACCTAAACTTTTGGTTTAATGAATAACATTGGATTCGAAGAGACAGGGGTCGGGTATCAGTAAATACCCGAAACCACTTCGATTCTTTATAAATTGAGTTTAGAACCAACGGGCTGGAATTGGAATAAATTAAGTAACTTGGCATTTAACTGAGCAATAGTTCGTGGGCATTGTTTGTAATAAGCAATGGACTTTGAGAACTCGTAATGAGGTACGAGTTACCCTGGTTTCGAAGAAGTTTTATAACTTAGTATTTCAAATTATATGGGTTTACTCACGCTGGTTTCCAGCCTGACTCGGGTGTTACTTTGATGTAATGCTCGGGTCAGACCGAGTATTACAGATTTCAGGTAAGGACGTTCTGGAGCTCAGGAGGCGAGCTGGATGGCAGGAACGTATGGAGTGTGATATATTGTTAATTATTGAGACGAGTTATTTTAACTGTATAGTGATTGTGAAATGTTGTAACTCTGATATAGTAAAATGTAATTAACAAATACAGTTTTCTTTGTATAACTGATATTATTATTTGATATTGTATTTTGATCTGCTGCGAATGTGAGAATCTGTGTCTTGTTCTGTTTCTTTCTTCTATCTCTTTCCTTTTTCTCTTCTAACTATCTGGAAATTTCGGGTTCGAAATTTCCGGGTCGTTACAGCTTTACTGGTGGTAGTAACCTCTCCCTTAGTGGTAGAAGGGATTCCAACCCCAGCTCTGGAAGAAGTTTCTGATCCGCCGACGCTCATGTCAGTAAAAGGAAAGGTACCAACATCATCCGGTATCGGAAGATCAGATAATGCCTCAAATGTGTCGTCTATGTACTCTGAAGGTTGTGAAGTGGACTGATCCGAAATAACCCGAGGAGTGATGGATAGCTTGGGCTATTTGAAGAGGCAACTCTTAGCAAACCTACAAATGAATTTCTTCCTATTTCCTTTTTCGAGAGCGGAGGGATGTGGAGCTTGCGAGAATCCGATCGTAGCCCCGAAACTAGAAAGTGCGTCAATGCCACTGGGGTCGTCACCCTCATCTTCTGCTGCATCTTTATTGGTAAATTCTTAAGCCCCCTCAATTGGGGGCATGACAGGATCAGCTTAATGACCTTCATCATCATCTGCATCCCGTTGCTCAGTCACTGTAACTCTAGCAGTGATCGGTAGCCCTATGCTACGACCCTCTTCCTTTAGACAGTAGGTAATGAGGCATTCATTAGTAAAGAGATTCTCAATGTCTCTATCTTTTGTGGAACCCTTTTGAGCGCCAAGACCGCGTCTGTGTATTATTTTCCATCGGGTCGTGGATAAGAGCCTATACAAACCAGAAAAGTTGCTTAGTTTAGGATACGACCTAGATACAAGCATTCAAGAAATTAAGCAAGAAGTAATACTTACATCATTCTAACCACCGCATGGCAAAGCCGAGTGGGTAGTGAATATTGAACCACTTGCTTTTGAAAGCACTCAACTTGTTCTAACTACTAGTTAGGTTCTGGCACTTCTTGGCCGACTTGAGAAATGTGAATGAAAGGCTTCCTTTAATTACTTGAAGGTTAAGAGAAATCAAATGTCTTTAGGAGTTGGAGGATGGAATAAAAACTCCATGAATGCCATGTAGGTATAATTACGCAAGGCATAACTGTTTGAATGCAGTTGTGCCGGTACTAACGTCATATGATGTAGCATCTCTCGGATAATTGAATTGAAGGGTGGGACGCATCCTGTAACACCCCTAATTTTTAATAACATTATTCAGGAGATTTAATTAGATAAATTAAATAGAATAATGTAAATGTTAGGGTGATAAGGGGATTGAGATTTGAAAATTTAAAATAGAGGCGGGCTTAATTAATAAATTAAAGAATGGGCTTATAAATGGTTTTTTATGTTAATTAGGAGAGTTATTAACGCAAGTGTAACGACCCGGCTTTCTTTGCCCAGAAAGACACATCGTTATGAAGAAAGAAAGGGATAGAAAAAGAAAAGAAAAGAAGAGAGAACAACAACACATCAGAAATCTCACAGCGGAACGAGAAATATATTATCACATAAGATATTACATAGTATCATATACATCAGAGTACACAATTTATACATCACAGAATAGACAGTTATAAACTTCTGTCTATTATACAACACAAGTACATCAGTACAATACAGACTAATACAATCACAGCGGAAACTCTATATATCTACTCGCTGAAGCCTCCTGCTTCACAGCTCCTCCAGAATTCGTCAAGATTATCCTGAATCCCTTGACTACTCAATACAATATTGAGTACCCAAGAGTTTAATAAAACAGAAAATAAACACTTGGGTCAGACATGGGTCTGGTGTGAGTAAACGGTTAGATTACTTAACTTTGAAAACCTTTGAAAACAAAAGTATCACGTAAGACTCCCCACAAATAAACATGGGTAAGTTTTTACCTTACGCTAACTAAAACATTTGATAGGAAATCCGATTGTATTATAATAGGGTCTAGGGTTTTCAAATAAATACTCATATAGCTGAAATTGTTACATTATTAAATTCTAGCATACTAGCCACAAAGTGGGTTATACAATCAAAACCGTAAGGGCACGTAGGAAGAATGGGTTTCCATCAATGGCAGGGCTACTGGGGTACCGCCCGTCACAGTACGTGGCCTAGATCACCGTACCGAGGAGTACGCCCGCTCCCCTGCAACACAAAGCCGGAACCATCCCTTACTGGATAATTCCGAACAAGATAACCCCGTAGTTGGCGCGACCAACCACACACTAAGCCGAATAAGAAGAAAAGGGACCTCTAGACAGGGATCTATCTTGCTCTCAGTGGGTGCTACCCACGAAGCCTTGCTGCACCTCCCCTGTTTTAGCCATTCCCGGTTGATGAGGCTTGAGGTTACGATTACCTTTAATCAGAACATATCACTTAGAATGCTCATCGTCCACCTGACGATGTTCTGAAAGCATTCAATCCATACAAGTTCGTTCCGGGTTCGAACGAAACCGAAGGCATTATTTCGTTACACTCGTTTTGGAATCACCCTCAGAGTTAACGACAATAACCCTTGCACTCTGAAACTTCATCTTCACTTGAGATTCACGACCTATCGTTAATTTGGATCGATGTGGTATTCGGGTCTCCAGACCTGGAAATCCGGTATACGGAAACCCGATCCCGGTCTCATCGAAATCCAAAACGTATCTTTTAAGCCAAGTTGTTTTAAAGGTTAAAACAATTCAATTCATTATCTTTATACACATAGAAAGATAATTCACAACATTACAATAGATAATCAACATTATTAATATAACAGATAATCCATATTATCATCACAATTCAACTAACATCCATATCACACAGCATATATCTCATCAGAGATATCAATCAATTGCAAAGCATTCAGTATTATCATCCATCCATAAGTAATGATTTATATCATCTCTAATTAATTTAAAGTGAATTAAATTAATTACTTCATTCTATAAATCCTGCTTACTTAACCATTAATTTCAAATCAATTAATCATCCCTTAATTACCTTTTAATTGTATTCAGGTAATTATCCTTAACCACTTATAGTAATTAACCTTTAATTACTTCATTAATTAATTAACTATAATTAATTAAATTAATCAAATATAATTAATTACATTAACCCTTAATTAATTACATTAATTAATCACTTCATTTATTAATTATTTCCTAATTAATCAATTCTTAATTACATCATTAATTATATTAATTAATGATCCTTAATTACATTTTAATTATTAATTACTTTAATTAAATTAATTACATTAAGTAATTAACCTTTAATTAAACAACATTTATTAATCACCTTTGATTAACCTCATTCAGTAATTAACTCCCCTTAATTACTTCTTTAAATAAATTAATTACACCCTAATTAATTTCTAAATTAATCCTTAATTAATTTCTTAATTAATCCCTTGATTAATTATTCAAAGTAATTAAACTCAAATTACTTTCCTTAATACATAACCATTCAATTAATTACTTCCAGTAATTATCTTATTATTTACTTCCCTAAATAATCATACTTTAATAATTACATTAAGTAATTATTATCAAATCATCTCTTGATTATTCTAAATTAATTAAACTTAATTAATTAACTTAACTAATCAAATTAACTTCAATTAATTACAATAAGTAATTAATTCTTAATTACTTCCATTAAGTAATTCCATTTAAACAATTTCACAAATGATTATCTTTAAATTAATTATTAAAATTAATTACATAAATTAATTATTTAATAATCCATAGTTAATGACCTTCAATAACAATTATTTAATTACTTTTCTTAAATAATTAACTTATATTAATTTTAATTAATTTCAAATTAATAAATCTTAATAACCAATTAATTAAACTTTATTATTTAATTGATTAAGTGTTAACCCTACTTAATTAATATTTAATTACTCTATTAATTAATTGTTAACCATTAATTAATATCCTAATTCATAATTCTTAATTATAAATTAATCATTGCTTAATTAATTAACTTAAACCTTAATTAAGTTAATTTAAATTCTTAATTACAAATTAATTAATCCAAATCATTAATTAATTGAATTAATTAATTATCCATTTTTATTTTCCTTATTAACTTAATTTATTACAAATCATTAAGTCTTTGTAAAAAAAACATTTCCTTATTAATGATAATTATCATTCAAAACATATTTGAAAACATTTAACTTTCAAATTTACTTTTAAATTCCATTTTAAATATGAGATTTAAAATGAAATAAAAAAAATTAACTATTACAAAGCTTAAAATCCATTTACAAACTCTTAACATCATATGGTGAAGAAATACTAATCTTATAAAAGAACTTAAGAATTTAAATCAAATTTACTTTTCAATTTCAACCATTTAATATACATTTTAAACAATTTAAGTTATTTAAAACAATTTAATTTAAAAACTGCTTTTATTTCAAATCCCAGAAACAGATTTAAACTAGATTCCAGATTAACTTAGATTTAAACTTTTAAAACAGATCAGGTTATAAAAACTGGCAACACTAATATACTCGAGCCTCTCCTTAATTTACTTCGAGTCGCATAGCCAAAATCTTCGATCATCACTCGAAACAATTCGAACAAAACGCGAGACCTTCCTCTGTAAAAACAGACTTCACCCAGACACATCACGATCGCGTGCACGTGTACGACCACCAGCGTCAACTCCGACCATCGCCGAGTATCCCCACAAGTCGACGTTCACCACCTCAGACGAACTAAACCCCAATTTCATCGATTCTTACTCGAATTCGAATTCGAGCATTCTACCCAACCTGGAACAAGAAACCATCGCACTGACCAAAACCTGGCAACACTCCTCGTCTTCGAAATCCCGACCACCAGAACTTCTGCAACTCCGACCATGTCATCGTTATCGACCAAACTTCACTCTCTCAAACGCCTGTAGCACTCGATCCAAAGAAGAAGTCGTGGTGATCATTTTCTAATCAACTACAGAAACTAGGGTTAAAATCTTTGATCCTAAATCATTTCTGTCTCACTACTTTAAAAATCCTCCTGACAATTTTCCTATCATCCATGATCATCCCACTATCCCTAGTGAAGAATTCAACATACCAATCCATCTAGATCAACCGAATTACCCAAAATCCCCTTTTTAATTCATCACAGAGCTACACTTTTATTTCCAAACTAAAAATTATGATTCTTATTTTAAAAATCATGTTTTAGTTAAAGTGTTTAATTTATAACTCTGAATTTATAAATTAAAAAGTTTGAATTTTACTTTCTTTTAACATGCATTGATGTTTTAAGCTTTCAGAGACACTCGGGCTTAAGATTTGACTTAATTAAATTTTAAAGCCATAGTCTATGATAAAACAACAATTTTTGTTTGTATATTTAATCCTAACAAAACTAGATCAAGTGGTTCAAACTTTTAGATGGAATAGAGTCTGGTAAACAAAAGAAATAACAGAGCATAGTCACATATGCACACAATTCATCCATATATATAAACAGGAAAATGCACTTATATTCATACATCAATACATACATATATATGACAGAGATTCAACATGCAACACTATTTTACTTTAAGTTTAAAAGTTACTCACCTTAATTTAAACAGAGGCAGTTTTAGCTTTTGAAAATTGTAGACTGGCAAGCTTCTTGATTTGATTTTAAAACTTGAATTGCTGGTCTTTACTTATTGGATTTAGAGCTGCATGCATGATGCTTCCAGAGATGAGAAGAATGAATGCAGACAGTTTTGAACTGAGTTGTTTCCAGATTTGAGAAAAATGCAGGTAGACTTTAAAATGATCCCAGATTTTGAATTTTCTTGCTTTGTTGAATTTAAAACTTTGCTGTTTATCTTCATTATCATTTGCATGATTCCACAGGTTGCATTTGAAGATTTGAAACTGCTTATTGAATTGCCTCCATCTTCTTTTCTCTGATTTGCAATTCCAGATTTTTACTTCTTTCTTTTGATTGAATTTCCAGATTTTACAGATTTACATTTCTCTTTGCAATTTTGAATTACAGATCTTTTATTTAATTTTAGGTTCGAATATATTTTAGTGGAGAAAATTTGAAGAAAGATGAATTCAGCTGAAAAGTGAAAACCAATTTCTTCTTTTTATTTTAATTTACTTATTTTAATTATCAAAAGGAGATGTGGACATTTGTCCTCTTAAGAGTTAATTAACTTACACCTAAACACTCCAAGCTTCCAAATGTTTACAAGTGTTTTAAATGCTTTATTATTGATTTACAAGTGTTAATTTCTTTTTATTTTGATTTATTTAAATCCTACATGTTTATTTATAAAATATCTATATGTATAAAAATGTATTTATCCTTTTATAATTTAAGCTTTAGATTTTAATAAATATACAAATGTGAAAACAATTATTTATAATAGCTTATGCTTTGATAAAATTAAATATAAAATATTTTTATATGCTTGAGAAACTTATTTTAACTATATATATATTTTTACAAACCCATTTTGACTTATATTTGAATTTTTTAAAGAGAAAAGAATATTAAAACAAATGAATTTCTTAAATTAAATCTTAAATAAAACTTAAGCTTAAAATTTATCTTTAAAATAAATAAGAAATTATTCTTGTTATTTAAATCTCAAATATCATTTTCAAAAGTATTAAGTCAAATTACAAATTTCCAAATTACAAATTATATAAATATTAAAGTTTGAAAATACTTTATTAATTTCAAATTCAATATTCTTTCCATTTTAATATATACAAATATATATATATTCTAAATGGAAAATATTTTTAACATTAGCTTTTATAATTACTATATTGAATTTTATAACATAATTCCAAATAACAATATATATATACATATATATTATAAATTTGAAAACTTATCCTTTTATTAAATTAAAGACTACATATTTATAATATATATACCAATATATATACATTATAAATATAAACACTTATATAAGTTTTTAGAAAGATAAATCTTCCCAATTTAAAATTGTTAGAAAAGATATTCCCAATTTAAAATGTTATTAGTTTTTCAAAAGAAATAAACTTTCCAATTAAAATGTTATTAACCTTTAAAAGAATTAAACTTGTCAATTTATAAAATAAATCAACAAATCAATTTAATTATTAATAAAGATTATTAAATTGATATTGCCAAATTTCTGGGATATCACATTCCTCCCCCCTTAAAATAATTTCGTCCCCGAAATTTAAAAGCAAAGATAATTTAATAACCCAGCAAAATTTTTAATTTTAAACAGCAACCATACATATCAATCATATTCTAACAACCATAGCAAACAATTTAATCAAACCAATTTAACTATCCAGTCAAAATCTGGATAGAATTTACTCGAGTTTCCCCAAGTATATATATATATATACCGGGAGACTCGTTCTACAGGATCTAAACTAACTATCTACAATAATCTAGAAGCCCTTCCTTTCTAGATCACAAATCTGAACAAGATATCAGACTAACTCAAAACCATCCCAACTATCCTTCTGAACTGCTGATTCCATCACTCGATGAATCATACACATATTCCTCAGAGATATGTGAAATAAAATGAATTCCAGTTATCCGAACTGGCAACTCAATCCTGGGGATCAAAATCTAATCTCCAAAGAACACAGAAAAATCTCATAATACTTCCGGAGCTTACTCTCCAGTCTTACCAAATCTTATATCTCCTTTGATCGGAGAAAAACTTAAACAATATCCAATTTCAACATCAATTTCCAAATTCCATCAATTCTTAACTGCATAAATCCTTTGACGATCCTGAGTCACTTCATTCTTCCTGATCAGCTTAACCCTTGCTGATGCTTCTTGAAACAGATTAGACCAACATCAAACCAATTTCCGGATCCTACTCAACAAAATGGTTTCTCAAAAATATGCCGAAATCCAAAACACAACTCTACTCTACAAACATTAGAGAACTTCGAACTACCTCTCCTATCTGAAATAGTCAAAACAGTTGCACTTGACAACTTTACCTCCAAATCCCGAAAATTTCTTCACACTTAGAGATACACTTGAATTTCCTATAGAAATCCTCTACTCGAAGAAAATTACAACTCTCGGTTGCTTCCACTCTAGAATAGCTGCTATCTTGCTTTCGCTGCACAACTCTGATCTTGAACAGATGAGAATGCCATCGGAGAAACTCGAGCACAAACTTGATCATCCACAGTTCACCATATCTATAAAATCTTAGTGAACCATTCTACTTGGTCAAAAACACCTTAACAGAATCCTCACCAGAAAATTAGGTGTGGTCAATCCCTCTCCAAAGAATCCTGAGCTGCTTCACCAAATTATTCTCTAGGAGACATCCTTCTACTAAGCTGAACTTCTGGTAACTCCACGAATCAAGTTGATACGGAATCTCAATCTCCAATAATCCCAAGAGAATACTTAAACAATCGCAAGTCACTTTTGCGATCAGCTCGGCCTAATTTCCAAAGATAACTGTTCTCTCTTCACTAATCAGAACAGCTTATATTTGACTAACCAATCCATCGAAGAAATGGATTCACTCTACTGCTTCTGAACTTCACCTTCAGAAAAACTGCTCAGCCAGAAACTTTCTGCCAACATAGAACACTCCGAGTCGCATTGCTGCCACAAACCAAAGACTTCTTATCCGAAACTCCTCGAGAAACTCGGACCTCAAAGCAAATAGAAACACCCCACTAGACTCAGCCACAACACCGAAACAGACTCACTTCTTCAAACTTGTTCCAGAAGAAACATCTTCAGAAACGTCCATAGCCACCGTGTCTCATCACACAGCTACTACTTCCTGAGGTTACCAAAATACCATCACTCTCTTCAGCTCATCCAATAGATCTACTCTATTCATCCAACTTCAAAGATAAACTCTAAACCATAACTGGTTTCCTTCAGAGATTGGTGAAATCTTTACACCACAACAAAGTTCACTCGAGACAGTATTAGGTCTACAGTCTCGTCAGATATACTTCCAACCTCAACACTCAAATTCTAACTATTGGTAGTCGTGTTACTCACACTACCACCTTATCTACCTTTATAACTTATATTGGAAAACCCGAACAGGTAACCCAACAAATAGGTAGAAATATATATATATATTTAAAATGATACTTTTTATATAGAAATTATTTCTGGGTAAAATTATTTCATTTACCTCTTTAAAACAATATTGTGTCCGTTGGCCTGGTTCAAGTGTTTAGAGATCCCTATCAATAACGTTAGCTACTCGTATTGACCAGAATCCATATACCACTCAACCGATCAATTAACACAATATAAAATCATTTTTATATAACTAACAATTACGCGCTCTCAAGATAGACATCACTTCAGAGCCTAGGTATTCACTCAACCTACTGCTCTGATACCAACTGTAACGATGCGTCTTTCTGGGCAAAGAAAGCCGGGTCGTTACAGCAAGGGTATTTAGGGTAATTGCGCACCATAATCCCATTACCTTATATTCTCGTTTCCTATCCATTTGCGTTCATTTTTCTCAAAACATAAAACACAAACAGAAGAGAGAAGCTGGCCATTACTTAGGAGAAAAGAGGAGGAAATCAAATTAAAGCTAAGGATTTAAGCAAGGGGAATTAATCTCAATCAAATCTCAAAGTTTTTATCCTAATCAAGGTGAATAATAATCTAAACCATCTCTATTTTTGTTTTTATGATCATTTGATTTTCGGGTTTAAGGTTAAATCCATTATGATGATTTTTGATGATGATATGCTTGGATTTATAACATATTTGATTCAAACAAGATTGTTTGATAATTGTTTATACACGGTTTTAAAGGTAAAATCATTTAAATTGAATTTCGAATGCTATGAGGAATTTATATATTATGTAAAACCTAATTTTGGAGATGGGTTTCAATTTGTATAATTTTCCAAGCTATGGTAAATTTATTATGAATTTTCAAAGGAAAATATGAATAGTTGGGTTTAGAAACTAATTTTGGTTATTTTATGAAGAATTTAGGTCTGAAATTTTTATATGTTAGATAACTTATTGAAAATGAATTTATGTAATTTTTGGGGTTTTTTTCTAAGTAATTTACTATGGAAATAAAATTATTTTAGATGAAGGACTTAATTGTTTTATTGGTTTTGCTTAATGGAAGGGCTTATTTGTTAAATTAATCCTTATTTAGATATGAAATTATGCGGTGGTTATTTTTGTAAAGAATTTGAAAAGTATGACAACCAATTAAATGTTTACAAATAGGCAGGTTAGTTATAAAGTAATTACTTTAAATGGCATTAAATCAGACCTTATTTAGAAAATATGTTCCGCCTCTTCTAGAAGCAACCTTTCGACCTTATGTGTCTGCCTTGACCAAGTTGAAACCAACCAATGCCAAAACCAATATACAAGGTATCAATACGATTGGTACGTAGTGGATTGGAGAATGGCGGAAGGCATGGTGTTGAAACCCTTACTTTCGATGGGGTCAAAACCTTTGTTTTACTTTCTAAAGAAATGCGCTTGCCTGTTTTTACTAAAAGATTTTGGAGGAGTCGAAACAAATGCTTTCGAAACGGTCTTTTAAATAGCTTTCAAAGGGGTTGCCACCTTTTTTCTTAAGTGTAGCTTTCGAATGAGTCCCTATGTTTTAAACTAATATTTTCGAAAGGGTATTCTCAACCTAATCGAAACCTTGTTGTCGTCCGCAAGCCTTTCAAATGGATTGAAGTCATCAACCAATTCGGAAGGTAGCTTTTGTTTTAAACCTATATTAAGCCACTTTCTAAAGCCTTCAAAAGGATTCAAGGGTTTCGAAGGCAATGGCCTCGAAAGGAGTTTTGAAGCTATCTTTCAAATGTTTTACTTAAATGTTTTGAGCTTTCGAAAGGATGGTGCCGAAGCCATCTATTTTTCCTCAAACTCTTTTTAATGATTTCGAAAGGGGTACTTTCGCTTGTATTCACTTAGGCCCAATAAGATATGTTTTAAATAAAACCCAATGGTTTCAAAAGGGGTACTTTCAAATGGTTTCGAAGCTATGCTTCTATAGTTGAATGGTAATACTTTAATACATTCGAAAGGTTTCGAAAGAAAGGTTTTAAAGTGTTTTGAAAGGTAGGTGCCTAGTGTTTTGAAATGAAAATTTGAATGCTTTCAAAATGAATTTTTCCAATGGTTTCAAAAGTAAAGACTAAAGGTTTTGAAAGCATTAGTTTTCAAAATAAAGAACCCAATCTCAATTTTTAATGGTAAAACCCATGGCATTATAAATGAGCTCTTAAATGCTTTTAAATTGGAGTTTTGGAGTTTGCTTGATATAAATAATTAGTTAAAGGGGTTAACCTAATTTCAAGAGGGAAATGATTTCGAATATATAAAACCAAAAGGGTTGGTATTATTTTTGTATGTGCTTCTTCTATAAAATATTCACCAAGTAATAGACCCGTAACTGAATTTTAAGGAGTAAGTGCAGAAGAACCAGGTAGGTTGACCCAGTAGTGAATATAAACTAAGTAACTCCTAAATGAATAGAGTTGCATCCAGGAGGTTGGGTAGACTGGAATATAGGATGCCTAAATACTGATTAAAGAAGCTGTCAGATAGATAGATTCATAGTAAACCCATGAAAACTATGTTTAGGAAAAGTTATTGATAGATGTCAATAGGTTCATAGTAAACCCATAAAAACTATGATTAGAAAGAGTTATTGGCAGGGGCCAATAGGTTCGTAGTGAACCCATGAAAACTATATCTGAATTAAGTTATTGACAAAAGTCAATAAGTTCCTAGTCAACCCATGAAAACTAGGATAAGAGGGAAGTTATCCAAGATACTAATAGGTTCAGGGAGAACCCATGAATGATGAAGTTATTGACAGGGGCCAATAGGTTCTTAGTGATCCCATGAAAACTATGAAACCGGACAGGGAGTCCATAAGTATTAAACAGGTTATTAGTCAGCCCGTGAAAACTAATAGGTTAATGGTGATCCTAGAAACTATAACTGAGACAGAAAGTCAAAATGAATGGGGATGGGTAATCCAGAATTGATTTACTAGTTTGAATATCATCATAATATTTTAAATTGCTATGCTTTAACTATTGTGGATGCAGGAGCACAATATATGGTTTTATAAAGTTTTGGATAAGATACTAGTAAGGGGAAAACCGTTCAGCTAAGCGACGTGGTCTCACTATATATCTAAATGGTTTGAGATGGTAGATTATTATTCATACTAGGCTTTTTATCTCACTCGAAGTTTATGTTTTCCTCTTAAACTCTCGGGTGCTCAATTGATTTTGAGTAGTTTGAGAGTTGAGGTTTTCAGGTACCTCTTTAGACGAATTAGCTTCCGGAGACGTGCAGAAGGCATGATAGCTATTTAGAGTTATTTTCTATTTTTGATTCCACCGTGTTGTTTTTGTAATGGAAAAGTTGTGTAATTGCCTATATATATACATACTCTGATCATCCAAGGGGGGCATCTTCATATGTTGCGCTTGACGTATGTTGTAATAATTATAGTTTTTCTGAACGTGGTTCTCGTATTGGGATTATGTAATGAAGTTGAAATGCCTTGAAATGAAATGAGAAAGTTGTTTGTTAATTTTAAAATTTTCCATATCCATGTGTTTCTATTATATCAATGTATCTAACATTACTGTATTTGGTCGCCGAGGATTAATAACTATGGATGACTACATCATCCGTTGCCATTAGTTTTGGGCCTCCAAGTGGGGACGTTGCACATCCCGCCTAACATATGAACTTGTTACATGTAGTGAACCCCTCAGGGGGTATATGAGCTCTTTCATTCCGAGTCGGGACACGCACGTCATCAAATGGAATCCCGTGTCTGGCACAAATTTTGTGAAGAGAGGCTTCATTAATTTTCGAAGCCACAAAATCCTCCGGATCTTCCAAAAATATCATGTCTTCTAGAGTGTCCGGAGCAGGGTCCATTATTTCTGCTGGAAGGACAGGAATGATAGAGAAAAGGTTGAGTAATGGATAGGAACTTTCCGATTGTTCAACTTGATGTCCGAGGAAGAGTCTATCGGCAGCAATTGCGGAGCTCGATTCGGCACCTGTATTGTTGTGCTATGAAGGCTATCCAGAAGACATGACATCTAAATGCTCCGAGTGTTTGGAACCTATGACTATTAAACTCAATAGATAATGCATCATTAGAAAAAATAACATGTTTCCCTCGTGCAAAGTGTGTGCTAGTGTAGAGTGGTTCAGTATCATGCAATGTAGTGAAAAATAGTTTAGAATTAAAGATTACAACTGTGACGATGAGACTTCAGGGTTTGATCGGAGTGACTGTCATTGCTGACTGTCTCAACTGATTCTCTATGCCACTGGCTAAGGATTCAGTCTAAACACCAGAATCAGTTATTGGCATATTGAAGTTCGAATTGTGCTTTCAGAAGTGGATGAGCTTCAAAATTTTATCCAAATCCATTTCATATGCAAGTTATATACGTCCGTTCAAGCATTCAAGGCTGAAACTCATCATAAAGTTCGAATTAAGATTTTAGGATTTTAAGTATGTTCATCAAAGTTAAACCAACAGCGATCCAAAATGATGTTACAACCAATCTATCCCAATGTGCATGACCGATCTATTTACTAAATATCAACTTCCAATGATCGATCGTTTCTTTACGATCATTTCACAATCGATCATTTTAGCAACTTCAACCAATCGTTATCCCGTATTGATCGTTGCAATCGATCCAACCTTCGACTCCGGTTCCACACTTTAATTCAATTCAAAGCTCCAAACACCGATCCAAATAAAAAATGATCGGTCAAGATGCCATCTACCTCCTCAAACTCCATAATGCCCAAGATGGTCCATTATACCGCAACCATCACACTAACATAAACAACTCTACCCGATTGTTATGACTATAACCGTGTCCTCTAGTTTCACCACCAACCATGTCACTATCTCCCTGTCCGTTCCGACTGATCGAACCGCTATGGCCTGAATCATGAAAACTAGAATGAGATCCCATCATCTCGTCACTAAATTATTACAAGTAAGAGAAGTTTAACCTACCTATGTCAGAAAGTAAAAAGCGGAAGTGATTTGGATTCGATTATGAAGCAAGATCTAAGGAGATGGAGGTGGTGATGGTGGATATGGTGAAGGAGTTGGTCGGTTAGGAGATGGATGACGTTTGGGAAACGATTTTGGATCCGAGAATGTAGATCAGAAGTTAAGGGAAGGAAGAATTTCTTTTTGGTTCGGTTAGTATATTCATGCTAATGAAATAAAGTGGGGGAAATAATCTAAGTGTCCAAGCATATATATGAATAAGTGATACGAACCATTGAAGTTTGCAATTCAACGGAGAATCGAACCAATAAACGATCGGATACGATCGTTTATGATGGTCTTATACCGATCCATTTTTCTTAACCCACAATTCAATTAATTGGCCAAACCATGAAATGATCGGATGTGATCCTTCTGTGATGGAGGTATATTGATCCTTCTCATTAATACATAGTGCAATTGGTTCGTTCAACATATACTTGGATCATATATGATCCATGTCTAATGGATTTGGACAGATCCATTATTTTCCATAAAAAAGGAGAGGGGTGAATGATCGAACATGATCCAATCTCAAACGAATTTGACCCGATCCATATTGAAAATGGATCGAATATAATCCATTCTTGATGGATTTATGCCGATCCATCTAAAAAAGAGTGAAACATATACAGAAAATTGACAATGACCCGTGAACGTGCAACCGTGATTGGGAGTGAGGGATGAATACGTATACGAGCTAGTGTACATCCTAAAATTTTTGATTTCTTGAAATTGAAAAAAATTGAATTTTCACTTGTACCGATCGGAGGAAAATTTGAACCAGATAATCAAGGCCTACCGGCTCACTGAAACGAAGACTTAAAAGATCACCACTAGGATGTGATCCAGAATTTATACTATTGGAAATCGAAAAATCATTATGTTAAACAGAAAGAGATGCAACTCTTCAAGGAAAATAATTCATCAAAGGGATAACTATTGTTCAGAAAACTTAATGGATTCCTTTCCGATGATGCTAACTTGCAACAATTCAAAGCACATTATGTTGAAATAAGGTACTTTGGGGAGCAAGTGTTATCCAGCCTTTTTGCCCGGCTATACTTGAACTGACTGGACAAGTGAGACTCGACTGTCATCAAGATCAACACGTCAGATTAACGATCATGAACCCTAGAGATCAGGCACAGATGATTATATGAAGCAGCAACGAAGCGAAAGCAGAAGATGGACTCAATAGAAAGCTAAAAATATGAAAGTACATAACTCCTTGAAAATAGATTGGGTACAATCCATATTCATCAATTGTGGATCATACCGTATCAATTTTACAGCTTAACTCAGCGGAAAACGATCAATATCTCAAAATTTACATGTCAACTACACATGAAACTTTAGGAAGATCAATATATTGAAGAGTGCAGCCTACCATATCGATCTCATGCAAAAGGAGCTCACAAAACGATCGGTGCTGATCGTTATTACAAGTGATATGGGAACCATAATTAATACTATGACTTCTTTTGGATCTCGAGACTCCGCCGCCGAAATTTCAGGAAGATATTTCGTCATCTTCCCCTGTAAATACAGACTTGATTGTTCATTTTCGGGAACTTTACGTTGCTTATTTCTTTGTACTCTTTTGTTACTAAGGATTCTAATTCGATTCCTATTGTGCTCAGTTTATAAAGGATCAAAAAATGTTATCTCTTCAAAGTGGTTTATCCATCTCTTGCAAGGATGGGACGTAGATCATGTGGATCTAAGAAGAAGTCACAAGGCAAAATGTTACAAAGGCTAAGGCTTTTTAGGTTTGAATTTCCATTTTAAATTCATTCTTAATGTTCAGATCTAGTTTAGTTCGTATGTATTTTCATTGCCACTTATTCAATCTAATTTTAAATTCTCTTGTGTATTGTTAATTAAATTGAAAATTAATCTTATGTAATTTTATTTTGAGTATTAGTATTTTTCTAATTAGATCTGAATTCATTGATTGACATAAATGTTAGTAGATGTAAAATTTATTTGTTATCACAAAATTAGTCAATTAATTATTGAATTAAAACCAATTTGTGTTTGATTCCTTTGTTTTATGAAACTAATTTTCTGGTTTGTTGGATCTGAAATTGTGAGTTTATGTAGATCTGATATGTTGTAATTTATTTCTATTAGTACAACTTAATTCTCTTATAATCATGAACCTAGTATTTAAATACATTGAGTTATATGTATATATGTGTGTGTACGTATATGTGTGTGTATAATATTCATATGATTCATCTTTATGTTTTTCAAAATTGTAAATCAACATCAAGTTAAACTTTTGGTTAGTTTAATTTGTTTTAAACTAATATATTCAAGTTCTTTGCTTAGTTGCCTATATGTTTTGAAATTAAAAAATTAATTTACTATATAAACATATATGTGTATGTATATGTGTAATGTTTTAGAATTGATTGTGTCACTAGATCAATACATTTAATTATGGCAGTGCATTTATTTTTACGTTGAATGTGTACTTTCGTTTTTGCAATTTTAAACGTGAGGATTTTGTAGTGATTAGACATGGAATTTTATAAAGCATTGAATTTATTATTAAACGGTGTTTTTAAAAGGAAAATCTAAAATATCACTTCATATTATTTCCTTTCAATTCTGATTTGATTAGACCCGGGTCCAATATAATATTTCATTTCCATCTTTATTTTTCAAGCTTTCTCTTATTTTGAATGTCTAATTTTATGAAGATATGTTTTCGTAATTTAATATGCGTGTGTATAAATATAATATGTGTGATACTATCAATATATGTATACAAACCATATACATATATTGTAGTATGTTCGTACATATGTATATACTTAGGTATATATATTCTTGGTATGCATGTGAATTCATTTCATGTATTATAAGTATAATACATATGTATATACAACGGATGTAAATCCTAATATGTATGTATATAGTTATGCACACATTTATATTAAATTATGTTATATTGTTATTGGATGAATATATTGATAAAGTTATGGGTGTGCCTTAGGGGAAATTATGTAATTTGTTACATATGTCTAACTCGATAACCAATCTTGTGCGAAATAAAATGTGTTTTCTTTCTATTATATACATTATATAATGTGTTATATTAATTAGTTAATTAGATTAAAAGTATATTTAATAGAAAATCCATAAATGGTGTGTTTGCGATAGCACACATAGTTGTAATCATGAGAATTGTATCACAATATTATAAAACACATCATATTAAATGTTCCTAGTCAAGATGCATGGAGATTGGATATCGGTGTATCTATTGAGACTAGAGTACGTAACACTCTCTAAATGTTTAGTAGTGTATTATTCATGACTGCTTGGGGCACCTAGAGGCTACGTACCGATAGTTATTAGATAACTATGGAATGACTCACCCAATAGTTTTTTGTTGGTTAATATACAAACAGAAAATATCAATGTAACTAATTTACACAGTTCTTTCGACTTAAGGATACTGCCGATCTTCAATATGAAAGCTCCCCTTTGATTATAGTCAAATTATGGCACAACATCCATCTAGTGACTATAGTTGGGTCGAGTGGAAGTATCTGAAGTGAAGCTCTATTCAAGAGAGGATTTGTCTCCTCATTTGTATGGGGTTAGTATCTCAGTCAACTCAAAATCAAAGTTTTCGGCTAGAGTAGTTTGATTAATAATAATTGTTATTATTGAACCGAGGATTTCGTTTTTGGAGTATAAAGTTGAATGTGGACGATATTGAAATTTTGACAATTACCAAATTCCATAAGTCCAAAGCGGTATAGTTTTGATGAAGAATTTTGATGTAAATAAAAGTCACAAATGAGTAACGCTTAATAAAGTAAACTTGGATTTTATCGAAACTAAGTAAGTGGCAAAATGTGCCAAAATATCACACCACCTGCTAAGTGACGTGTGAACTTTAATATTCGAATAGTTCGATATTAGTCGTTGACCAAATTCTCCTTTGACCAAAAGATTTTTTAAATTTATAATAATTATAAATTAATTGGTATTTATGAAATATTAATTATAAAATTTGATTATGATTTGAGAAATGAATATTACAAAATATGTTTATAAATATATCAATTGATACAAGTTATCGCTAAGCGATTAAATTTGATTTAATTGCATAATATTTTGTTACATGCTTAAATGGGTTTAAGGCCCATTATAGGGTTAATAATTTCAGCAAAAATAGGATAGAATAGGTGCTCAACTATGGTGTAGGAGGGCTTGATTTTTGATGGCTCAAAATGAAGGAGAAAGAGTACGAGGTTAGATCCATTTTTCTCTCCTTTTTATCCACTATATAAACAACCCAAACCCTAATTAGATATGATCTTTTTGACTGCCTCCTCTTTCCTTCTTTGCTGGCCGAATTCATACCATATCCTCTCCATCAATACAAACTCAAATCAAGTCAGATTCTGACGTTATTCGATAGCTAAAGGTCAACGGTTCAAGGACTAGCAATTTACAGAATCAGAAAAGGTTTCGAAGAGGAGAGTTTATCTTTTCAAGGTGTACTTAAAGGTTTTTGGATTAAGGTATTATTTTATAGTTAATAATTATATGTTTTATCATATATGTATATGTATATTATATTGTTAGTTAGGTGACGATTCTGATATGCAAGCAATGTTGTCACAAATTAGTTTGGTTATATGCATGCATATATTTATGCTTAATAACAAAAACAATTAATCATATAGATCACGTCAGTGCAGCCATATAAAATAATATAATTATTATAATTTTATTAAATTAATATATAATTTAATTATATATATATATATATATATCTTATAAATAGTTGCAAAATCACATCGTTGTTAAAACTAGTCACGTAATTTTATTTATAATGTATTATAACAATATTAATTTTCGATATCAAAAAATATATTTTTTATAAATATTTTTATTATCTAATATTATTTAAATCAATTAACTTCATTAATAAGTTATATTAATTCAAAAATGTCAAGAAAAATTATTTTTAAATTTTATAAAATTGTATTAGCACTAGATAAGCTACCACCCAAAAAATTACAAATTATTTTTCCTATTTTTAAATTTAATTATTTAAAATGACGATAAATAAATAAAATATTAAAAATAAGTTTGAGTCAAAATAATATGAAAAATTCTTCAAACCATAAAATATAAGTTAGGATTTTCTGGAATTTTAAATTTTGAAATAATAATTAAAAAATAATTTTTATTAATATTTTATTAATTTTGAATGAATATTTAATTAAAAATGCATTTTAAAATTAGAAATAAACATAAACAATTTTGTGATTTGTGCATGACCTGGAAATAAAATAATTTTTTATTATCTTGAATAATATTATTAGTTAATATATATATATATATTATAAATGTGCGTGTATGTGTGTGTGTGTGTATATGTATGTGTGTATTATTAAGGCTAGCCAGCTTTAAAGTGGGCCGTCCACTTTGTAACAATAAATTTGAAACAAGTGTTCGACACATATGAATAACTAAGGAAGGAAAAGTACAATAGTTTGGCAACACTACCAAAGCTACTATAAAAATAAACTAATCCTCGCCAGAAGAAGAGGAGCCATCCACAAAATCAGGTCTAGTAACATGAACATACCTTGAAAATATAGTTGCAAGGTTAGGGACATAAGCCACTAAATCACAACTGTATAGGTATTTCCTGTCCCAAGGGACGTCCTCCAAAAGTGACCTATTGTTGACTACATCATCACCTTCCGTAGCAAGAGAAAGACCTTTCCTCAAAATCTGATAATATAGCTGTCTATCCTCACCATGTTCCCTACAAACATCTGGTAGTTATCACATGAAGAATTATATCTCATGTTAGAATTCTTATGCACCCAAGCTTGCTCATACGAGCTCCAAGAAATAACATTTTCGCATAGGACGAACTACTAAAGAATTACCCACCTCACATGCATCAAAAGAAGTAGCGGAAGGAACATACAGTAACTTAGTGACTGGGCTACCAACATCAATAGAGGCAACCAAAGGAGGAGGGGAGGAAGGGCTTGCTTTGGGGACCCATCTCCTAACAGAAGGATAGGGAAGAGGGATTTTAGAGGGAATAGGGAGGAGGATATCAATTATAGTGTTGCAATCTAAGGAGATACCATGCTTACAAGATTCCAGTGTGTGCCCAAAGGAGTGACAGGTAGAACAATCATCAGGCGCCCAACTATGATGAACATCAACTATAACAACTTGACCTTTAGCAGGCCTAAGCCTAAGCTTAGTAGGTAGAGGTTTATCCGGAGTAATCTCAATCAAAGCCTTTGCATACACAAGAGTCTTCCTAGCCATAGTGTTCACATCAAAACACTTAAGCTTGCCAACTAGACCATTTAACCCAATCATGGGTTGCAATATAGAAGGAATGTGAGAGAAGTGAGCCTAAACAGGAATAGATAATACATGTTTCCTTACATTGTCGACAGAAGGACTCCACGGAGTTATAATAAAAGGCTACCCCTAGATAAAGGATGGTTCGGCTTCTAGAATGTGTTGTCTTTCAATAGAGTTAGAGAACTTGAAAAAGAATATTGAGTTATCAAGTGAACTTGTAGCACTACTAACAAAAAGGTCATTTTCTTTGGTTGTTGACCCCTTATTGCTTCAATTCAGTAATAGAAGCAAATGCAGACGACGCAACAGGCCTAAACTGGTTACTTCGGCTGTACAACCTAAGTAAAGACCTCCTCTTTTGCCTCGGTTGTTACAAACAACCGAAGAAAAAGGAGAGGATCTTCGGCTTAAAAAAGCATCCTCTTTTGCTTCGATTGTTACTAACAGCCAAAGCAAATGGTCCCCCTATTTTAAAAAAGGGGCTATAAACCCATTTTATCAAATTGTAATATATACCAAATACCGAAGCAAATTGTAACCAAGCACCAACTTCATTCTCATTAAAGCAAATGATATTTACAAGCATCAATTTGTACAAGTACTAAAGCAATACTGATGTGTTCTCGTCAACTATGAAAGTACTTTGGTAAACTAATAATTTACAAGTTTCGGTGATACAATAGTACAATAGTTAGTGTAAACAAACGCATAAATCTTAAAAGGAAGTCTCCATTTGCAGTTTTATCATCTGAAACTACAAAAAGAGCTCAAGTACTTTCTGCTAAAACAATATATCATGATATACATAAAAGGCTCTTTAAAAATATTGTTGTATAAATTGCATCTTTAAGTTAGTGATGGGATAACAAAATAAAATACTTTCACTTATACTTTGTAAACTATAACCTTTTAATATTTTTCATTCCACCAAACTAATATTTGTTGTTTTAAACATTCTAAGTTTTAAATACTCATCACATATAACATTCGGGAAAGAAACATACTTATTTTTACTATTTTAAGACTAAACTATAAATATCTATACAACATAAAGTAAAGAAAAATTAGAAATGAGAAGCTTGACCTGTTAATCCAAAAACTGAAGAATGCAGTGAAAATAGGAGTCTAATCTGTCCACAATTCCATCTCGGTCCACCATAATTGAAGAAAGCATGACTGTCGATCCAAAATTTTATTTAGTTTATACATTATGTGCATATGTACATACCTTCATGTGTACATACCTACACCGCTGCTCAATATTTCTATATAATTTGAACTGTAATTCTTAGTGACAAATAATTAAGTAACCATCACTTAGATCTCAGATAAACTTGTCAAATTTGTTCATTCCTATTGTCCACGCCTTTATTCAATATTTTAATATTACTACCAGAATACACATTCTGATACATCTTCTCTCATAGCTTTTTTTTCCTGTAAACATAAACTATAGAAGTTCAAAAGTAAATTAGCTAACAAACAATGACACATTCATTTATTACTTACGCTTGCTCCAATCAAAATTATTATCTCATTGCTAGTTGTGCTCTAACTAGCCTATAGACTCTGTGAAGTGTAACGCAACACATTATCAGAAACTAACCAACTTTCAAAAGGTTATCAAGTATCTTTCAAAAGTTATAGCATGAGTTATCATGTATAGGTATATACATCATCACTGGAGAAAGCATAAACATTTGACTTATGAAAAAAAGAATTACATAAACTTACAAGCTTATTGAATTCAAGGCTGTGACCACATAATGAAAACATCCATAAATATGCACGTCAAAAAGAAATATCCAAGGAGAAACATGATTCATTTTCAGCAAAACATCCATAAATATGCATGTCAAAAAGAAATTTTATTGTATTAGATATAATAAATATAAAGGAATAGATGGATGATATTATTATGCAAGGCAAGACATTTAAATAAGATGGCAGAGAGTGAAACAAGACAAAGTTCATATATAAATAACTAAATATTTTAAGCTATGGGGACTTACAAAAGTTTTATGCACTTATGCAGTATAGATGTTAATCCTATTGATTTCCTAATGAAACGACATGTAAACCAAGAGTATTATTAAGTGTAGCCTTCCAATCCATCTGCAATTGAGCTTCCTGTAAGGATTCATCTAGAAATTTCAACGCAATAGGCTTCTGTTTATGAATGTTGTCCTAGATCTCAACCTTAACTGAACATCTAAATTTTGACGATTCCATCTTTGTTTTAACAAGAGCCAAAGCAGTACAAAAATTTTGAATTTTGGTATCAATGTTTGATTAAATGAATCATGTTTTTCAAAGAGAAAACAACAAAAGCATCAATGATTTAGAATCATATTCAATAATTGAATACTCAGTACAACAACCAAGTTCAAAATCAATTTTTTTTGAATTGTATTAACCCAAAGTTAACCATACTCACATACCCATGCTTAAACAATCAACTCAAATAATTAAATCCACTTGATAAAAAAGGAGACTAAAAGGGAGATTCATAGAAATAATAAAAACATTGTGAACTTCATAGTATTTTCAAACTTAAACCCAATTTATTATTAAAATATATACTAATTAAATATACACAAAATTATGTTAGCGAAACATGTATCAGAAAACCTAAAATCATACCTTAAAAGAAAAGCATTGAATTTAATATCTAAAACATATTTTGTTCGTAAACTTTTATTAAACTGAAGTCGTTATGGCATTTCCTAATTGACTAGTTCTTCAATGCCTGCAAACCATGGAAAGGAAAAAAAATGAATCCTATAGTGGATTTTGGGAATGCTTCATAAATGGAGCAGCTTAGATTATCATGACACATTGATGGGCTTAAATTCCAGATTTTACAGTAATTTTATTCCTAATTTTCTCAAGTTACGATGAAGAAGAAACTAAACCATTTGCAATAAATTATAATTCTGTTCTAGACAATTCTATACCTGAATCCATGCGAAAATAATCTTAACCTCAACTTTATTTTTCAAGATTATTTTTCCTTCAAATGAAATGATAAATCAAGACTTGAACTGAAAAGGATAAGAATTCATAATAGCTAGACCGTACTTCTCCTCTCTAGGTTAGCAGATATTTTATTACTAGTATGAAAATGTATCTCTAACTAATATCTGGCTTATTCTACATTATAAAAGGCTCAATCAGAGTCAAAAAAGTTTAAAAGGAGAGATTTAAGATACAAAATTTTCATAAGAATCTATTAACCTCAACTTTATTATTCACTTGCATCGCATCAAAATTTGAATCCCTCTCCGATGATAAACTTTGTAATGACCTTTTCTTTTTCCCAACAAAAACTGCATACATTTTCAGAATAATAGGAATATAAAAGCTAAAATCAATGTTTCTCTAAAAAAATAGAGATTTCCATGTAAAAGTAAGCATACAATCTGATATACCTAACCTTCTGCTATTGCAAAGCAGTTATCCGCTTTAAATTCACATCTTTCATATTGTTATCTGATTGTGAGTAAAGGCAAACGAATGCGATTCATAAAAAGAAAGTCACAAAATTGCAAACCGGGTTTTATATTGTTATCTACCACTACAAGTAATGTTGACAATGGAAAGATTCATAAAAAGAAACTCCTATTGATTCCACTCGATAGTACCTCAGCTTCAAAAGTGGACCAGTTACTAAAGATTCACACAAGCATAAGTTTTAAACAAATTCCAAAGGAAAAATGAGAGTACCTGATACGTCCCTTCATTTTCCCCCTTCGATAGATACTCCTCAGCCAGTGTTATTTCTTCCCCGTTGTAGGTCGGGCGCAAGTGCTTTACGCTCTAGTCCTATTTCACCGACTTCACTGCTTTGATTACGAAGGTGTTGGATTTCGCGGTTAGGAATAGTAGGGCTAGGGCTTGCATCCACGTGAAGTCGCGACTACGGCCAGATGGTCTCAGCCCTATGAAATGAGCATTGATCTAAATGTTTCTTTTTAGATCTGAAACAAGGGCAAAGTTTTCATCTTTTCTGCCATGGAAATAGAATACCGATCCATCCCCTCCTACAGAATGTGGGTCGTAGCATCATGCGCCCAGTCCATCATAGTTGGGCTTCCATACTGCAAAAATTTAAACATTATAGAAACCAACAACAGTACCTGTTAGAGCTTGATGGATCTAATTATATTCATCTAACTTATTACTTTCTGCATCAAGCGAAGTCGACTGGAACCACGAAAGAGGCAGGATAAGAAAAACTAAGCAAATTTGACCTGGGAGATCAGAGAAAGTAGTTGCGTTTGCATAACGAGGATAAAGGATTATGACAGAAACGAGAGAATATGAGGAGTTATTTCACAAGCCGCCATGATTTTCTTTGCTGCTAGGGTTTTAGAAGTTAACGATCATGAGGCGGCTACAAATGCAAAATCAATAGAAGGGCTTAAGATGTGAATCGGGTTGGGTCTATTATGTGATATGTTTGCCCACCTTATGCTATCATGGGACAAATTCTTATCCTTTTCATTATTAAAAAAATTGGTATATGCAGTAAAAAATATATATAGGAAAAGTTAACCTTTCAAATGCAGGTTCTTCAATATTATATTTTTTGACAAAAATCAATTATTTTCATGTATTAATAAATAGTCTCTGGCCTACGTCCATTGTAGTTATTATTTATTTGATTAAGAGTCACTAGTACAACTTATTAGCAAGTTCTTAAACCCTAGAATAGCCAACAATGTCTTTCTTGGTGACTATGAAAATAATAACGAGATACTTCATTACAAATCATTAATTATAATGAACAATTAATTTAAAATTAATAATCATTAATTATAAATTATTGCTTATGAATTATTATATATGAATTATTAAAATATAACAAAATTCTAACTACAAAAATATAAAACATTAAGTAGATATTATTATTTATGTATTATTATTTGGACAATGTTATTATTAGTAACAATAATTTTTAAAATTATTTGATATTAAATATTAAATATAATTAATAATTATAATTATAAAATATTAAATGTTACTTCTTGACTATTAATATTTCTTTTTAATTATGAATTATTAAATATTTCTCTTAATTATTGATTATTTATTAATTATTATTTTTAATAGTCATTATTAATTAGTAATTATTTAAAAATAATTATTAAATATCACTTCATAAGTATTAAATTTTGTTATTAATCATTAAATATCAGTCTTAATTATTATATAATTATGAATAATTAATTATTTAATAGTAATTATTAATTAATAATGATTAAGAATTAATTACTAAATATTAAATATTAATTTTTAATTATTAAATATTACTTATTAATTAAATATTAAATATAAGCATTATTAAATATTGATTATTGATTATGCAGTATTAATAATTAATCATGTTTATTAATTATTAAATGTAGTTAATAAATACTAACTATAATTTACTAATTATTAATAATTAAGTATAATAAATCATTAGATTTAAAAAACAATTACTGATTATTTATAATAATTAGTAATTATAATAAATTATAAATAATGACATATATAAGCTATTTTTTATTATTATTGATATGCACATTTGCTCCGATTAAAATAATATGCAATTGCTTCGTTCCTAAGGAACCGTTGCAAATAACACTATTTGCTTTGGTTCTATGGAAAACTAAAGCAAATAACACCATTTGTTTCAGTGCATTTGCTTCTATTCCTAAGAAACCAATGCAAATAACACTATTTGCTTCGGTTGTTACTGACAACTGAAGCAAATGATACTATTTTCTACGATTGCGAGCACAATCGAAGCAAATGAGGTGATGCAATGGGCATTTTTGTACTAATGTAGGCCTTCCTTTAATCCAACTGCAATGTTCTTTAACAACATTATACGGGGTTTGAATCAAGAAAAAGCCTCATCAAGTAATCAGACCAAAAATTAATTCTAGCTTGAACAACCTCATCTGTAGGTACCATCACACCATCAATTTTAGTGGTTTCAAAAGTGCACGAAGTATACACACCTGCGTTACATTGAAGTGAAGTGAAGTGAATATAGATAACTATTTGTTTTGAGAAGGGACAACCGAAAAATCATTACCAGATATCAGCTGAACTGGGAAGCCATTGCTAATAGTATCTAAGGTTGGAGCATTTACTTTAGTAGGAGAAGGATGTGTAGTTTTAGACACATGACTGGGTAGAGCAAAAGGTCGAGCTTCATGAGGGGAATGTGTTAACTGCGGTAACATTTAACACAGGTAACACAGGCAAGACCTTGGAAATAGACACATGCTCACAACATATAATTTTGGCACACCCAATATCAACATCATGCCAAGGTTTAGAGGCAGCAGCTGACAAGAGGAATAAAGGAGCATCAAAACTAGGGATTGCAATACCCAACAGATGCAATTTGGAGATATTTTGGTCGATAGACGTTACCAATTCAACTATATTATTATCCAAATTATGATCGGATACATGCTCGCAGCATAAAATAGAGACCAAGATAGGTTGGTCAGATGATAATATGTCAGACGCAGCAGGAATTAGCAAAGGAACAACATCATCAAGGCTAACGGCGGAGCTACTCATGAAGGGATCAAGGCAGGAGACGCGGATGCGTAAGAATGGCCAAATCTAGTCGACAAAGTTGGCACTTCAATCATTAGCAGTGGATGCTTAGGATTCTTCGCATGGGTCATGAGAGGAAAGAGTGATGGAGAGACAGGAGAATGAAGAGGAATGGAGGCGGCTAGGGCACGCTTGTAATCGCCAAAGAATATGCCATTTTTCTTCACTTTTTATCTCTTCTAAAATACTTTTTATTATTTTATTATATATATATATATATATTTGTGGATGTATATAAGGATATATATATATATATAATTATTTTATTATTATTTATATGTATGCACATATTATTCACATCTTATAAAATATAAGTGTATATTTTAATATGAATAGAACTTTTATATATTTAAATTAATATAGTATAATAATATGTATATACATCGTATTAATTTTTATTTATAAGATAATATATATAAACACAAATATTTATTAATATATTTTAAATATTATATTTATATATAATTATTTAAACTAACTTAGTATATATATACACACAATTTATAATAGTTATATAAAATAATAGCTTATATACAGACATATATTTGGACAACATACACATGCATATTGGATAAGCTAACATGTCTGTTAAGATGTAAATCCCAACATTTATACACGAGCATGTTATACCTTGCACGGGTGGATATGTTACACATGCACGCACACACATATATATGTACATAATACACACATATATGTATATGATATCAATATATAGATTAAATAAAACTATATAATTTATAAATTTAAATAAAATAAAATTTTAAATAATATAGAAATATTCTAAATAAAGTAGAATTTATATGCCCAATAAAGATTGAATAGAATTAAAAAAATTCACCCATAACTTCCATTGTGGGCTATCCCAGCTCCAACATATATGATACATTCAACATTAAATATTTAGTTGACTTGATTAATATTGTTAATTAACAAATGTAAAGTAAAGTTAAATGAAATATGATTTTATTATTAACTAAATTGGATCTAGTAAAACTCATTAGACTACATAGGCCCACTTTGATCCAAATAGGAATTTTTTTTAAAATCTACCCATTTCACCCATTGTAGACTGGCCTGATTCCTACAAATGGCATATGAGACCAAATGATCTATGCATTATAATTAGCCAGCATAGGGGCCAATTAATAGACTTTTCTATCTGATTGGCATTTATAGTAGTAGTGTTTAGGCTCGGGGTTGGATAATTATGTATTCTCCCCTCTTTGGTTACAAGTCTAGCCCAATGGGTGGAGTAAATTAATGGGTTAGCCCAGAAGTAAGGCCCAAATTGATTTTGAGCCTTAGGTTAATTTTCAAGCTAAGATTTGAAAATTTGAAAGATATAAATATTTAATTAATTTGAATAATTATAATTGATCAAAAGTTAATTAATTAAAACACACGCACACATATATATATATATATGTACATATAGTTATAAAGATTTAAGCTAAAAATTTATCTTAAATTGTTTAAGGTAAATTAAATATTTTTTCAATTTACAAAATTATTTAATTAAATAAATGATTTATTTTGATAAATAACGTTAATTATCTAATTTATATATGTTGATATATATCTAAATAAAACTATAAAGGTTATTGATCAATAACTTAAAATGTTTTGGTTTTCTCAAAATTGTTTTAAGAAACTAAACTAAATAAATTTTTAAAAATTTTAAATATTTAATTAAAATGTTTGATTAATTAATTAATTAGTTGATTAGTTTATATATATAAGACTATAATGGTTATAGTTGAATATTCTTCTTAAATAGTCTAAGATGAACAATATAAAATTTCTAAAAATTTATATAAAATATAGCTAAATTAGTTAATTAATTAAATAATTAAAATTAATTAAATATTATTATTTAATTAATAAGCTTAAAATTAATTAAATATGTTTAATTAATAAAGATACATGTAAATATTATATAAGTTAATTGAGTTATAACAGTTATAAATAAATTAATCTTATATAACTATATATGTATAAACCTAAATGGAACTGAAGTTAACTAAAAGCATATTTTTAAAATAAGTACATACATAAATTATGTATACCGTGATTCAGATGTGCATAACACTTGAATCACGAGGGTATTTTCATTAAAAACACATTATTCCTTAGATCGACATCACTCAATATATATATATATATATATATATATTAAAGATTACGAATCCTTAATATTTAAGCTACCCTCTACCATTTATATATTAATAGATTACTTGCATACTCTTCGGTTGCAAACTCAAGTTTGAGATGTTATGTGTAGTACTATTAATATACTGATTAGATGGGGTAAGATACATGCATGTATTTGTTAAGCTTCCTCAAGGTACGTGCATTATCTTAGGTCGTTGCAAAATGGTCGGTACGAGTGGATATTCTCTTCTGATTTGTTGAGCATCCTCAAGTTTGAGATGAAATTAGGACGAAGACCATGGGTTAGTTGTTGTATATGATACAGTCGATAAGATGTTATCCATCATATATGAGCCTATGATTTGTTGAACATCCTCAAGGACGGAATCTCAAGATAAGTGAGTCCTAACACCCACTAGAGAAATTAAAAGATTTCTATATTTTCTCTTAAGGATTTAAAAAAGATAAAAGTCTAGTGGGAGCCATATAAGAAAAATAAAATGATTGCTTTTAACCTTTCTAATATTGTAAGAACATATGAGATATGGAGTTAAAATAATCTACATAGATAAGTTTGTGAAACTAATAAAAATTGATAAAATGTTATCAGTTAAGATATACAAATGAATAAATTAAGATTGAAATGTAAATATAATATATACTTACCAATAAATCTTTTGGCATGTTATCACTTCTAGAACCGTGCAAGAGCCAAATATACAACTGGTCAAACATTCATACCTTGGTTACTTAGACGTTTATTTGCACGAGATTATATATTGTCTTTTATGAGTTTTTAAATCTAAGCGATATAAGAATATATATATTTGATTCATATTCAAACACATATAAATGTTTTATGGTGAATAGTCACTCTGTAAGAAATCTCGATGAAATTGTTTCGTTTGAAATGAGCAAGTAAGCCATAATTCAAGGTAACGTTTTTAGCATGGTTGAATGCAATAAGAATCTTGTTGTATTAGAAGTAACACGGACCAAGAACTACTAAATAGATATAGGAATTCGATCATTGAAATGTCAATTTGATCAGTTTACTTATGTGCAACATATACAATATCCTAAAATGTTAAGGATTTCTAAGCATGCTTTTTTAAAGATTTTATTACATTAATGCAGTAAGAGTTTACTTTTGAATTGTTTGACCATTTGAAAGCGAACGTTCGAGAGTGGTTCCAACATAGGCCCGGTTGGGATAAAAAGAGTGAATGGTTACCTCTACTACATGAGGAGATATAAAAATGAGAATTATATAAAATGATAGTGGATACTTAATATGAATGAGAAATGTGATTTCTTTTCCAAATGTATTATATTATGGAATATTATTTTCTATAAGTGTTATTTCATTGAGTTCAAGATTTTCGATCTAAAACTCTCGATTGTAATCTAGTTAAAATGGATGAAATAAGTTTCCCATATTAAGTGGTTAAATGGAGATCCATATTTTATATGTTGTTATAGTAATGGTGAAATAGTGGGAATATGTCATATTGCATTTATTAATGGATGCATCAAGGTACAAAAAAAACCTTTTTGTAAATATGCCAAATACCATTCATGAAATAATAAGTGTTTTTTGGTATTAGCTAAAAATTGACATAGTTTTGTTTTTTATCAATATTGTGAATATTTATTGTAAGGTAAAACTATAATAATGGTATTTTATCATCGTAATAAAAGTGATGCATTAGCTATAGAAAATATAAAAGTGTCTACAATATTTTTTCTATAATTATTTTAGACTTATACACTAAACTAAATCTTTGAGAAATAATCCTTTAACATATGATTATCGTATTCCAAATACTAGACAATGTTTTACTTATGGCTGCTGAGGGCACTAAAGGATTACATACTGATAGTTATTGGATAACTATGGAATGACACCTGAGAGTTTTCTATAGGTTAATATAACTAAGTTCAAATAGAGAATCTTAAGTGACGGTATTACACAATTCTCTCGAGTTGAGAATATTTTTGAACTTCAATATGGATGCTCCACTTTTATTATAGTTCATGGCACGGCGTCCATCGAACGACTGTATTTGGGTCTGAGTTGAAGCATTATAAGTGAAACACTATTCAACAGAGAATTTGTTTCCTCGTTTATATGGGTTTAGTATCACAGTTAACTATAGTCAACTCAAAGTCAAAGTCTCCGGTCAGAGAAATACGGTTGATAATAATAGTTATTATTAAACCAATGACTTTGGGTTTGGACAAACGAAGTTGAATGTGGACAACGTTGGAATTTTGACCAAAAATCAAATTTCAAAAGTCCCAATTTAATAATTGATATTGTATTGATGAATGGAATTATTGTAAATAATCGTTGCTATCAAGTACCGCTTGTCATTGTAAAATTTGATTTTACCAAAAAGGCGTGTAAGTAATAAATTCATTCAACATATCACACTACTAACTAAGGTCAAATGTAGGCCTGTAAACGGATGCAATCGGATACGAATAATGCTATATTTGTATCCGTATCCGAAAATGAAAATTCGTATCCGAATCTGTATCTGTTATCCGCAAATACCCGTTGAATATTATCTGTATCTGTATCCGGCTTAGCGAATACGGATACTTTTGGATATCCGAAAATATCTGTATCCGAACCTCAAAATGTATCCGAAAATATCCGAAAATTAATCAATATAATGCATATTTCATTTTTTGACTGAAAAAAGATGAAAAAACCTTGTAATACATAAATTACATCAAATTAACAATAGCTAATCCAATCACACAAAATCCGTACAATAATATTGCATATATAAATATAATCCATACGCAAAATACATAGGCTAATGGAATAACAGCAAATCATAAAAGCAAACATGCATCACACATCTTCTTAATTGTAACAAATACCAAAAAATAAAGTATATTTATATGGGTTGTATTTTGGGAATTTGGGCCGGGCCAAGGGATAATGGGTTGTATTTTTGTAAAATGAAGTATATTTATATTAAATTTATGGATATAAAATAACATATTAATATATATATTTAATTTCAAACCGGACGGATATTTATCGGATATGGATACAGCCATATCCGTATCCGTATCCAAAATATGTTTCGGATATCGGATATCCGCATCCACTTTTTGGATATCGGATATTTTTCATGTTTTCGGATACGGATGCAGACGGATTTCGAATATTTCGGGTACTCATTGACAGGCCTAGTCAAATGTGAACATTAATATTTGAATTTTTTGATTTTAATCACTAACTGAATTACACATTTAAGTCACATAACCGTAATGATGAACACTTCGAATAGAGAATCTCGAAGTGACATTATTACAAAATTCACTCTACTTGAGAATATTGTTGAACTTCAATGTGGATGCTCTACTTTGGTTATAGTTAAACCGTGGCATGGTGTCCATCGAACGACTGTAATTGGGTCTGAGTTGAAGCATTGGAAGTGAAACACTATTCTATAGAGAATTCGTCTCCTCATTTATATGGAGTTTGTTTCATAATCAACTATAGTCAACTTAAGTTCAAAGTCTCAAGCCAAAGGAGTACAGATAGTAATAATTTTTATTATTAAATCAAGGACTTTAGGTTTGGACAAATGAAGATGAATGTGGACAACGTTGGAACTTTGACCAAAAATCAAATTCCATAAATATAGCGTTGATGAAGAGAATTGATGTAAATAATCATTGCTATCAGGTATCACTTGTAATTATAAAATTTGATTTTACCAAAAGATTTGTAAGTGATAAATTAATTTAACATGTCAGAACGCTAACTAAGATAATGCATGAACATTAGTATTCGAATTTTCTATTTTAATCACCAACCGAATTTACACATTTAGGTCGCACAACTGTAATGATGAATACTCCAAATAAACCATGTGATTTAATTAATTTATAATCATGATAAATTAACTAATATTTTATGAAATATTAGTCATTATATTTTATGTGATGTTTGAATACCACTAGTATTTAATAAAATGTGTGTGTATATGTGGCAACCCACCTTTTTGGACAGTTTAAATTGACAATAAACCACACATGTCAAACTCAAACCATTCAAAAGGGTAGATTATCAATGGGGTTTAATAAGAAAATAAAAGGAAAGGATGAAAACAAAACACAGAATCTCACAGTGGAATGACAAATAATATTTGATTACACTTTTACAATACAATCAGAGTTATTCATACAGTAAGTATAATAGGATAATGCAGCGGAACAACATGATGCAGTGGAATAAATATACTGAATAGTATACCAATCTCCATCTTCATCCTCCGTAAATAAAATGGTCTCCAATACGCTGGAAAGCTCAGACTGACCCGAGCATAATGAAAAGAGAAAACACTCGGATCAGAACTAAAATATTCTCATGTAAGTCAAATCAATATCATGTGGAAAATGCGTGTAATGGATTCAAATGTTACGGGATTTTCATCTCATATCTGGTGTATAACATGAGTACAATAACTTAAGAGATGTTATGGAATTTTTCCATCTCTTAAGGATCCGTCAAACTATCTATATGTAGTATTATACGCTATACATGTAGCATCTACCAGTAAAGTATAATATTGAAAATAGCTTTAAGGCGTTACCCATACCCGCTTAACACATTTTATAGGCATCGTAGTCTATACAGTACTGTGAACTCCACAGAACCTAGGCTATCAGGGAGCACTCCATAGGTACGACACAAACCAAAATCGTAGTGGGCTCGATAAGGCATATGACAAGGCATGCGAGGCAATGCCCAAGGTAGGATTCTACCATTTTGCACTCTTGGACTGGTGGTAACGCATAGCAGCTACTACCACCCACCTCGAGACATACTCCCATAATCAAATCGAGGGTGGCCACCAATCAATCACAAAGTAACAGATATGGTATCGAAGAAGTGCGTCTGATAGGAGGAGCGACCTCACTTAGCCCAGTATAGCTCCTATTTCGGTCATATCAAGCTGGCCCAAAGGTCAGGGCTGCGTTCTTACCTCATACCAGTAGCGTTCGCCAAACCATCCTGCTTCGTTCTGGATTCTCCACCATGTGCACAGTTGTTAAAGTGGTTTTGAAATTGGCAGAGAGTATGACAATATCCGACCCCGGTCTCTGTACCAACCAAACGTTTATTTCACACCGTGGTCATTTTATAAAACATTTTTAATAATAAATCCAGAAAATAGTTTATACATTCATATCAAGATATCCATATACTTATTCCCAAAGTATAAATATATTCATAAATACCGAGGAAGATTTCTTTTAATCAATTTCGAAAATAATTTATAAATCACTCTTAAACCATTTATAAACTATTTATATGCTTTAAAACAATTTATAAAGCTATTTATAAATTCCAAAATAGTTTACTACTCTTCCCCCTTTCATAAACCTCCATGCAAATTCCTTTAAAATGCTTCCAAATCCCTTTATACAAGTTCTTTTATAAAACCCTTCATAAAATACTTTAAAACCCTTATAAACTCCTTTATAAAACCATTATAAAAATCCTTTATAAAAATCTTTTATAAAAATCCTTTTATAAGGTATATTCTTTACAAAACCTTTTACAAAATTCTAAAATCTTTTACAAAAATCTTTTATCTATTAAAGTTATTATAAAAGTCTATAGTTATTATCTTAAATTAAATTTTTAAATAAATCTTTTAAAACTATATTGAATATTTTATTAAATTAAAATTTTAAAGTGTTTTATTATATTACATTATTTAAATTATATATTTTAAAACTAAATAAAATTATAAGTTAAATCTTAAATTTTAGATTTTAAAAAAGCCTATATTAGCTCAAATATAAATTTTAAATAAAATCTTTAAATAAAATTTTAAAATCAAGTCTATTAAATCAAAACATACTTTACAATTTTAGAAAATAATTTAAAATCGACCGACGGTGTTCGTATATAATTTTCTATCCTATGGCCAAGTGATCAGTTAATTTTAATTTTAATTTTAATTTAATTTCGAGGATGGATATATATCATTTCAATCCAAATCAGGGGACATAGGTATATATCATTTCAACCTATTTCTTAATTTATTTAATTTTAGATTTATTTGATGCCCATAACATCCAGGGTGAATAACAGGAATAAATCAGCATAAAACATCTAGGGTGAATAAAAGGAATAGATCAGCATAAAAAAATATCCAAACATCTGACATATCAATCATTAGGCATCCATCACAATCAGCATCCTAAATAGTCACATATCATAATAGATTACTGGTTATAAATTCTTGGGTGTTTAACTAGCAAATTAAATTCCAATTTCAATTTAAATTTCAATTTAAATGTCAATTTCAATTTCAATTTAATTGTCAAATTAAATTACACTATCGATGCAATTCAATATAAATATCAATTTTAAACCATCAAACAACAATCAATAAATTTAAATCACTTCATGATTTCAATTTAACAAACACCAAAATATTTTAGTATTTCGTGAGTGGTTTGAACACTCACCTTTGATTTTTTGTCGAATTAAAGTCCAAAAGAACGCCCAAATTTGAAAAGTCTCATAATTCAACCAAACTAGTTTCATGTTGTTTGGAATTTCGGTACGATCCCAACGAAAGAAACCGCATCTGAATCCGAGCTCGTATGAAAAAGTTATGCGTGTTAGAACGTTGAAATTTAAAATTAAATTAAAATAACATATGAGGGCAAACTTGTAATTAACGTTACCTCTCTCAAACCCTAACACGTTATGCTCGTGCTCTGAACACAAAGCCGCCACCCTACCCCGACCAAACGCCATTCCTACGGCCATCGAAACGCAGATCAACGATCGATGTTGAACAAACCATCTTCGGCCGACCCTCTACACCGCGCGCGCGAGCCCCAGGTGGCCAGAGACGGTGCGCCGCCGCTAGCATTTAAGGCCATTTTCTGGCGATCCTGGCGACCTCTGACACAAAGAACCCCATGGATCCTCGCTGCTCGACGTCCTATACAATACTGTTCCCTTCGATCATCAATTGGTCGACGATCCGCCGTTGATCAGGAAACCCTAATTTGAATGGCCAAAACTGTTTCGCCTAATTCTGGACAAACGTAGACTCCAATTGAAAACGAATTGCATACATAGATTACGTTTATCGAGAGCTTTCCAACGATATATAATTTGATATAGTTTGGACATATTAAATTCAGATTTGATTTGGAATTGGAATTAGGGTTTGGGTTGTCTGCCATTGAGAAGGAGCAGATGAAAATAACAGTACGTACAGAAATAAAACAAAAGACTGCTAGGGTTTGAGGAAAATCTATTTATATAAACAGAGATGGATAAGAATGGATGGAACGGATCGAATTGGGTCGAAGCGATAACAAAGACCCGAAAAGCCCGTTTCATTTCCGAAACGAAAAAAGGTCATCCAATATATTGAAATATATGTTTTCAATATTTTTAAATTTGATGGAACTAATTTCAAACCCTAATTCTATTGTATATAGAAGTTAGCTCTTAAATTCGAATTATATTCATTTAAATTCCATTGATTGATTTCTACGCGTTTCGAGCTCTCACGATCAAACAATAAGTCTGATCGCCATGAAACTTGAAATCCTATAATAATTCACTATTACGGACCGATGAAACAGATCTCGTCGAATTCCGAGACAATGCCCAAAAAGACTAATTTTACACGTTAATTAAATAAATTACTATTTAAAATCAATTTAATCACTTTTAAATTCTAAATTACAAGTTAATAATTTTCATCACTCTTGATTACACAGGAATTGATAATCTTTTACAATACAGTTTTCCATGTTAAATCCAATATTTTAATATTTCATTAATTTTAGCGTTCAAGTACAACTGTAATAAAATCCCAATTAAGTATATTTTAATTTCAATCAAATTCTTTTATTTCGATTTAACAGTCTTTCATATAAATTACCAATTCCTTATATAATTTAATTATTAACATAAGTTTCATTTTATTTCACCCAACTCTACAGTTAACATCTTTTACCATAATAATTGTAATATTTCCATTACATTAATTATATTAATTTCCAAATTAATTTCAACTGATTTAATAAGTTCGATGATAATAAATCAATTGTTACAACTTATTAATTCAAACCTATTAATTTATTGGTCACAGATAAGGATTATAAATTACTTACCATTAGTTGAGTTTATATTCTGTATTAATACCACCTTCAATTAAATTACATCTAATTTCACCATTAATATACCATTTAGTTCATTACTTATTGCCTTATAATTATTTCCAAATTAAGCTCTACAATTACATTCCAAATTAAATTTACCATTACAATTGATTGAGATTACATTAAACAGTTGTTAATTTCATCCAATCAACATTATTAAATTATATTTTAATAAATTTTCCCATTAATAAATCATAAATTTTAATTGCTGATAATATTAAATTTCAAATCTCATTAAATTTAATATTTTTAATTATCAAAAATACGGGTCGTTATAATCTCCCCCACATAAAACTTTTCGTCCTCGAAAAGGAACAAGAAGGAATCAAGAGGTATGATATATTTTATTCAAAATATTCAATCTATAAACACTGTACATTTACATCATTAAGTTTTAATATAACTTTGAAAATAACCACATTTGCACAAAAAATTTCTAAGTCCTAAATTTACGAAAAATTTCGATAGAATCTCCTTTGCACGGATAGGTCCGGAATAATAATAATATTAATAATTTCAATACATATATCATATTTCAATACTAAAATATCCCAAGCCATGGGGAAATAATAAAATATCGTTCCAAAAACCGTAATTCGAAATCGTACCTATATGTCGGGCAAACAAACTCTATTTATGAAATCAAAAGCACTAGTTATTGCTTCCATAAACGTGTATTTCACTTATATAATCCAAAAGAGTTAAAATTATGTAAAAGAATAATATATTTTAGTTGTTTCAATTGATAGTACAAGCAACAGACAATATATAACAATCATATGCAAACAAAGCAGTACAACCATTTATATGAAATAAAAAATTCAATCACACATCCATAGCAACCAAAACTAATGGTTTGTCCAGGTTCAGAAACTTCTCATTGTACAAGGGTGATAAATAAACTACCAATTGTACCTTACGCTCAATAGCTTTAGATAATTACTTAATAGACTATTCATATAACCTTGCACAAATAGAAGTATCCTTTCCCAAACTTTCCAAAAGCTAACAACATAGAATTTTAAATATTATTTAAGTTTGTTTTATTGGTCTCTTTTCACATTATTTACTTTTCATTTATTTTAATTCATTCATTTATACAAGGTCATCTTTTATCAATTTTACATTCATTTACGTAATTTATTTCCCCTTTCAATATTTAAAATTATCAATGAATAATTTTTTTAAAGTATTACATAATTTTATTGTAGTTTAATTCATAATTAGTATTCACTTATATAACTTGATTAATAGTCATTAATGAATCATTACTCAAGTTCATCTAAATTTAATTCACATTTATTCTTTCATTTATAGTATTATTGAATATTAAATCTATTTCTGAATCATTTCAACATTTTCTGAAGTTATAATCATTTACTTTACATAGTATCCAATTTTACTATTCACTTTAATTATAAATAACTTCAAACATTAACTTAAGTTTATAATATTCTTATACATCTTAATTTTTTATTATTTATAACCATATGTTCATTTTTGAAGCATTTTTGTCATTAAGCTTTTACTTGTATAATATTCTTACATATTCATATTAACACTTCAACTTTTTAGACATTTCTTGTAAGTTATATATATGTTTTTAGAGTGTAATTGGATGTTATACAAATTTATCTTATTCGGTTTAGTTAACAAAATTGTTCAATAGTTTACATCTTAATTTTCATTATTTTTTAATTTACAAGTGACAAATCTCCAATTTCTTTATAGTTAATCACTTAGCTTCTAATTTCTTATTTCTCATTTTAGAAGTTTCCAACTAATAAAATTTCACATAGTTTTTGTAACTGGAAATCAAGTAACAGGAACTTAAGAATTCAAATACCAGGTTCATTTCTAATCACTTTGAAATTATATATATATATATATATACACCTTTTATATATATATCAATTATATTTAGAAGTTTAAAAATTAAGATTTTTTTTTTGGCAATGCCGACGAGGTTAAATGGACCCCGACCATTTATTGCTACACCAGACAGAACAAGACACATACAACAAGGGGAAGATAGAAAACAGGGGGCACTTGGCGTAGCAAGCACAGGGGGAACAGAAAATAATAAAAAAATACAACCAAAACAACACAAAAGAAGAAACACACATTAGTTAAGAAGAAAAGAAGAACGTATTCCTGGATCAATTGCGAACGATAGCTTGCCCATGGATTCCCTAATCTCACTCATAATCCACTTTTTGAGATTATCATCAGTTTTTGCTTTCGTAGCTTCGAACAGCCTGGTGTTTCTCTCTCTCCAAACCGAGCTAATAAAGCTCTTCAATACCACAGTGAAAGTCCTTTCATTTTCTCTTTTGTAGCCAGTGTATGCGAATATCCGTCCCCATTCGACTTGATTATCATGGGAGACATTACTTCGTTGCATTTTAGCCATCACATCGATCCAGATCCGCTTAATGAAAGTGCACTCGAAATACAAGTGTTCGACAGTTTCAGGCATTTCGCAGCAGAACTTACATGTTATGTTTATGCTCATTCCCATGCACGCAAGCTTAACACTAGTTAATAGCGCACGATTAAGAACCTTCCACAGTATGAAGTCGTGTCTCATACTACTATCTCTTCCCCACGTTCTCTTCCACCATCTCCATTTAGGGCGAGATTTGTTGTTCATCATAAGTTCATAAGTAGCTCCAATTTTGAAAGATTCCTTTTTGTCCCCCCAAACTAAACACTTGGCAGCAGTGGATAGTGGAGTAAAACTAATAATTTTGTTCCAGACTTGTTGTATCCGAGGATTGGATGTAGATGTACGCGAAGTTTGAATGGTGTACAAAATATCTCTGACTTTGGTTGCCGGGTGTATTCCAGTCTGATGAATCTCTCCATGCGTTAGTTTACGACTAATAATGTACCCATTGTCCAACCAAGGATCATCCCAAAAATTCACACTGTGCATAGGATTCGTATTCATTTGCATGAGAGGAAGGTACTTCTCCTTTAACTTAAATAAACATTGCCACGTCCAACTTAAATTTTGAGGCTTGATCATGCTCCATAAACTCCTTCCTTTGATCACGTTCTTTTCAGACCATGTAGCCCAGAGGCTTTCAGTACTGTTATAAAATGTGTCAATATGCTTGGCAAAGGCAGCGTAATTCCATTGCATTATATTGTGTATACCCAGCCCCCCCTTATCCGTAGGCCTTTCGATATAGTCAAACTTAATCGGGGCGATATATCTGCCTGTCACTTTGCCCTTCCATAAGTATCTCATGAATGCGCTTCTGATCATACCAATCAATTTAATGGGGAGAATAAAGGTTCTAGCCCAGTAAACTTGCATAGAGAATATCACAGATTTGATAAGAGTTAACCTTCCAGCCTGACTAAGCAACTTGGATGTCCAGCAACTAAGCCTGGCAGTAATCTTCTGGAAAAGAGGGAGACATTGGATTGCAGTGATTTTCGAAGTTGTTAGCGGAAGACCCAAGTAAGAAATAGTGTCATGAGTTAGAGTCAACCCAGTGATTTGGGTGATGAGATTACACTGATCAGTACTAACGCCAGCAGTGATGATTTCAGACTTAAGTAGATTCACTTTTAACCCCGTCATAGCATAGAATTCATCAAGAGAGTGCATTATATTACTCAGAGTAGAGATATCAGGAGTACAAAACACAACAAGGTCATCTGCAAACATAAGAGCCGAGATGCGTGGATTAGAGCAGGCAGGGTGGAGCTTAAATTTACCTTGAGAAACTAGCCTATCAAGCATTCTCGTTAGGAGCTCCATGACAAGAATGAAAATGTACGCAGAAAGGGGGTCCCCCTGCCTAATCCCTTGATTACTGACAAAAAATCCCTCATTCTTGCCATTAATATTTACTGAAAAAGTTGGGGAAGAGATACATTCATATATCCAAGCTATGAAGTGAGGGGGGAAGTTCATGTACCCCATAATCCTCACAACACTGTTCCATTGCAGCATGTCGAAAGCTTTCATAATGTCAATCTTCATCATAGCTCTTGGAGTTACACTCTTACGTTTATATCCCTTAATGAGCTCATGGGATAGAAGAACATGATCCAGGATGTTCCTTCCAGGTAAGTAAGCAGCCTGGTTAATGGAGACTAAGGATGGAAGAACATTCTTAAGTCTAGTTGCTATGACTTTGGAGATGCACTTGTAGATGGTATTACAACAGGAGATAGGTCTGTAATCGTTAACACTGTGAGCATTCTTGGTCTTGGGGATAAGAGCTATGTTGGTATAGTTAAAAGATCTGAAGATTTTACTCTTTTTGAAGAAAAGGAGAATGGCATTGGTCACATCATCAGAGACAATAGGCCAACATGTGGTGTAGAATAGAGCATTTAGCCCATCCGGTCCTCCACACGATTCAGTGTTTAAAGAGAACATTGCATTCTTTATTTCCTCGGGGGAGACCTCATTGCATAAATATGCATAGTTTACAGGGTTTAGTCTAGGAAGAATGTCACTGGGAATTAGATCTATGTTCGGCATAAAGTTGGTCACATTGCTATACATATCAGAGAAATGATTAACGAAAGCCCCTTTGACTTCATTAGGGGAAGAGTGAAGATTACCATACTTATCATAGATGGTGATTAAGTTTTCGCTCGCATGCTTTTTCTTAAGGCTTGCATGGAAGAAAGCACTATTTCTATCACCTTTGTCTCGCCAGATGATTCTCGACTTCTGTCTAATCATATCATTTTCTTTGCTTAAAGCTTGATAGTATTGCAGAGTCAGATTACTCTCAGATATATATAGGTTAGCATTGTTAACAGAAGCCACCATAGCTGTCTGAACTTCAATTAGCTTATCTTTAAGCAGAGTGGACATCTTGTTACCTTGGCCATATTTATTGAACGCCCATTGTTTCAAGACTTTCTTCATCTCCTTGATTTTTTCCTGCAAAACAAACATGTGATTACCATTTTTAGTTATATTCCATGCAGCTAACACGGTACTTTTAAAGTCCGGTTCAGAAACCCAAGTGTTAAAAAATTTAAAATTTGATTTTCCTCTCAAGTCCGCTTCACGAAGGTGGATGATTTGGGGAGAGTGATCTGAAAGGAGAGGAGGAGGAATGTGGTTGTAGAGGAGAGGCCATTTAGTTAAAGCACATTGATTCGAGAAAGAGTGATCAATAGTAGAGAAGGTCCTGCATCCAAGTCTCCTTTTATTGTTCCACGTGTATTGCATACCCACAGTTCTAACCTTAACCAGATCAGCATCTGATATAGAGTCAGCTAGGGGTTTGATTTCATTGAGAGAGAGGGGATTACCACCAATTTTATCAGTGAGACTGCAACAGCAGTTGAAGTCACCAAGAATTATCCATGGGTGCGTGGACTGTCTGAGGGGAGGAATGACCGAGAGTAAAGATGTTCTTGATAAAGCCGAGTTGAAAGCGTACACAAAGGAGACATAGAAAGATGTTTTGTCAGAGAGGTCAGTGGCGTGACAATGTATCAGTTGGGGGGTAGTTAGGATTGGAGTAAGTTGAATGCGTAGGGGATCGAAAAGAATCAAAATTCTACCATACGGCGCTTCAATCAGATTATGAATATATTTCCACCTTGGATTAATGTGCTCTGCTGCCCTGATAGTCAAGGCAAGATTAAGCTTGGTTTCAAGAATTGCTACGACTGATAATTGATGAGTTGAAATAAGTAGTTTGCATTGGTCCTGCTTGATTACATGGTGTGCTCCGCGTATATTCCAAGCTCCTAAGCGTAACATCATTGGACAACACGAGCGTTAAGTAATTCTATCTTCATTCTCCTAGTCACTGCCTGCTTCGAGTTCAGGTAATTAGGAATGGTTGCTGAAAGAGGTGTTACCTCAAGATTAGATGTCTCCTCAATTAAATGGGTGTTGGTTCGAGCAGGAGATTGAGTAGCGGGTAGAATAGAGGGCATTTCATCATTAGAAGGGGCCTTGAATGCTTGGGGAGGTTTGATCTTGGAATAAATGTGACTAGGAGAAAAGATTGGGGATGTGGCGTTGCCTTGAGGAGAAGTTTCATTAGTCTGCATTGTCCGATACGCTGTGCATGTCTCGTGCACATCTTCTTTTTCATAAATATTTGTACTGAGTTCAGAGTGTTTGTTTTCTTTGTTACTATTCTTCCTACCCCCCGTGTTTATATCAGCACCTTTTCCACTTTCACCACTCTGACGTCCATTTTTATCTACCTCATCTACTGTTTGCTTACTTTGTGTCTTGTTCAATGTTTGCATATCATATTTACTCCGATTTTTCGTCCTGATACAGCTTCCTTGTTTTGGTGATATTTGGTTCTTATTTTCCTTTTGCACATCAGCCTCCTTAAGTTGAGCATCTTTACCTTTAGCACTAATTTCCAGACTTTCTTCTACCATGACATTCACATTTTCCTCATCTTCCAAATTAAGCAAAACTGCAAATTTATTGAAGGTAAGGGGTTCGCTTCCTATATCACTGTCATTTATTCCTACTTCATTTTCCTGGCCTTCAACATTACTCACTGAATCTATCTGAAATATGGTATTGGATGTTTCTTCTTCGTTTGTGTCTTGTTGAATTGCTTCTTTGTTCCCACCGAGTCCTTCGTCATTGTTCTTCCCTAATTTATCTTCACTGTTCTCCTTTTCTTTAATTGTTCCTCCTTTTTGCTCCTCCATTTTGCCTTTGTTTATTGTTTCCACTTTCTTTCTACTTACTCGCTGCCAAACTCTTATGTTTCGTTTCTGCATTGGCTTCATAATTCTATTCACCTGGGTTGAGACAGCCTTAACCACCATTTTGTCTTTCTTGGCATTGTTAACTGATACTTTTTTGTCCTCATTCTGATTATTTTTTATACTATCACAACAATTGGTTTTATGACCAAATCTATTACACAGCACACAAACATCAGGCTTCCACATGTAACGCACATAGATTTTTTGATACCCACCTTCAGCCAACTTCACTGTGAATTCATTAGGAAGTTCCTTGTTTGGTTTAATTTCCACTAAGCATTTCGCATAACTCAATCTTTCTTGTTTTTCTGTCATTTCATCCATACATAACATCTTCCCCAGATGGCTGCAGAGCCAATTAATTCCCAGAGGAGACCAGGCAAAAATCGGTAAGTTATACAATTGCACCCAAACTGGAACCGCTGTAATCGATCCAGAGACGTTACTGATAGCAGAATCGTAAGGTTTTACAATGAACAACTTATTGTTCATGATAATAGGATCACACTGCAGGATCTTGTCTCTATCTTCCGAACAAGTGAAGTTGAACAAGAATAAAATACCATCAGACTTAGCTGTCACCGATCCTTTAAGCTTCCATATCTTCTTAAGTCTGGAAATAACAGCAGTGTAAGACAATGGTTCATCGAGGAAGAAACCAACTAGGGTATCCTTCCATAACGCCGCACCAGCGTCAATAACTTCAGCAGAAGGGACTAAGACATCATCTTCATAATCAGGTAACAGGTGAACGGGGATGTACTTCCCAGCATTCTTGGGTTTATGCTTGAACAGTGAAGTCCATATCCGTTCACTAGGAGGTGGATTCGGAGGCGCTTCGTTGTAGGAAAAAAGATTGAGGGTAGGAGAAGAAGTCGGGGTGGGGTCAGGGGGAACAAGGGGAGGGATATCTGCTTGAGTTGGAATAGGTACCGGGGTGGTTTTGGATGTGGCAAGGCTTGGTGGGAACGGAGATGTGGTCGAGGCAGAGACAAGGGTGTCAGAGAAAGGAACATCTATACTGGCAGAGGAGATGGGGGGAGGTACTTCTGAGGTGACACTGGGGGGAAGGTTGGGAGCTCCATGAGCGGACATGAGAGTTGACTTTCTTGAACTGATTAAAAAAATGTGTAGCAAAGTTACTGCAGTGGTCTTCCCACTTTGAAACTCGAAAATGAACGTCGATGATGTCGTGATCATCACCGTAATTATTTTCCAACGACTGAAGAGGAGAGTACAAAACTTATTTCCATATAAAAATTCTTTAAAACGTTTCTTTCAAATCACATTGAAAATATTTATATCCGATAATACTTCCAAATAATACTAATATTTTGTTTTCCAAATCTTTGAAAACCAATTTCAAACACCGGCATTTAAGTTCTCAATTTCCATTTAAATTATTTATTTGTAAATCATAATTAATACTATATTTATAAAATTACACTTCTTATAACATACAATAGTCAATAGTTTTAAGAACTTTGACTAACCAAACAACAAATGATAATAATAATCAAACATTATTATTTCCTAACAAAAAACACACCACAATAACAATACTAATTTATGAAAAATTATATATATATATTTTTATATATACAAAATATAATGCTAGGTAAAATTATTTCATTTACCTTTTTTTAAAACAATATTGTGTCGGTCTGCCCTATTAAGTGTTTAGAAATCTCTATCGATGCCATGGCGTCCCATGTTCCGACCAAAATTTATAAATACTCAACAGAACAAATTAACACAATACAAAAAAAAATTATAGCACTAACAAATACTCTCTCTCATATACACTCAAACTCATTCTAGGGTATTACAACCCTATCTCTAATGAGTTAAATCCCAACAGGCTAAGGTACTTCTAAACCAAAGCTCTGATACCAACTGTGACGACCCACCTTTTTGGACAGTTTAAATCGACAATAAACCACACATGTCAAACTCATTCGACATCTCGGCGTCGGTTGGCGGTGGCTCGATCAAGTGTACACGTACACGGTGACTTTTGCGTGCATCTATTTTTGGCTGTGGGTTGCGTCTTTGGGGAAGAAGAAGGAACTCGGGACGTGCTCGTGTTGTAGCGTGAGTGACTCGAAGGAGCTGGGAGCGCGAGGGTTTGTAAATGACTCGAGTGATTCCTGTGTCTTGCTCGAAGTAGGTAGGGGATGGACTCGAAGTCATTCCAGGCTTTGGCTCGAGTATATTTTTTTGTAACAGGTTTTAATTACTGAAGCCTGTTCTTCTTCTTTTTAGTAAAGTTTAAAAAAGTAACAAAAATTTAAACTAAGTTAAATCTGAATTCAAGTTTAGTTTAAATCCTAGTTTGAAATAATTTAAGTTTTTGAAATTTAAATGGGTTTTAACAACTTTTAAACGATTAAGTGAATTTGGTTTGAATTTAAACTAAAAGTTTAAATTGTAAAGTAAAGATTTAAACAAGTTTTAAATCTGGAATTTAAGTTTAAATCTCAGTTAAAATAATAATAATAATAAGTGTTGGTTATGACTGAGATTAAGTAAAGGTTTTAAAAAGGGAATTGTTTTAAAAGTTTATTTTAAATAAACTAGATAATGTTAAGGGTTAATTAATGAATATAAAGAATGTGTTAATGGTTAATTAACTTCTAAAGTTTAAGTTAATTTATTTGTTGAAGGAAATTAATTACTAGAACTGAATTTCTTAATAAAAATAATTAAGGTAAATTTGTTAGTAATTTAAGTTGATTAACCGAGTAATTTAAAGAATAATTAATTTGAGGATAATTAATTATGTGATTAATTAATTAAGGTTGATAAATTGATAAATAAATGTTGATGAATTTTAATTAATGGTTAATTAACTAATGTAATTAATGAAGGGATAATTAATAAATATAAGTAATTAAAGGTAATCAATTACTTGAAGATAACTGCTTAATTAAAGGTAATTAAATGATTAAAATTGATCAATTTAAAGATTAAAGAATAATTAATCAAAATGATTTGTAAACTATCAATGTTGATTAACCCGGGATTTATAATTCATAAGAAATTAATCTGATTTAAATTTATCAGATAATTAATTTGATCCTATCTATGAATGTTTGAACCTGACTGAATGATTGAATTGTTGATATCCCTGATATATGATGCTTTGTGATACACCCTGATTTATGTTATGATCTGTAGTTTACTTACCTGTGATATATATCTGTGATCTGTGAATGAAGATGAGCGTTATAGTTATATCGCTTATCAACTATACCTTGTATTTTGATCTGTAATGATTCATTGTGTTGCACTATTGTGTTAAACCCCTGGACTACACCATACACACACAAATATGGATTTCACGTGGAAATCGGTTAAGTCACAGATAATTTAAATTTGATATTTTTGAAATTGAAATTTTAATTTCAGTTGGTTTTGAAATTAGAAATTCGGGTTTAAAGTGAAAAGCTTTTGAAATGGAATTTCAAAGATAAAAGTTATTTTGAATAACTTAAGCGAGTTTTGAAAATTTAAATAATTAGATTTAAATTTGAATTCAAGTTTGAAATTAAATCTATGATTTGGAAACTAGGGATAAAAGATGATATAAATGTGTTTGTATGAATTTAAACCATTTTAAAAGTATAATTTTGGGAATTTGGATTTAACCTAAGGATTTCAACTAGTATGAATGAATCAGATTTCCAAAGAAAAAAAATGTTGTTTTCAAATGATAAACACTTTCAGATAAGAAATGAAATTCCAGTTAAATTAAAGGAATTTCAAGATTAAATTGAAAAAATGTTTTTTCCAAGTTATGAATGAATTGTTTTTGAAAGCTATGAATTAAATCTGTCTATTTTTAACAGAGTTAAAATGATGATTTGTTTAACCCATTCGAAATGAAATTGTTTTGAAAACTATAAGTTAAATCTTTGATTTAAAGATTTAACGAGTTAATTAAACTGAAATGGAAATCGATTTGGAAAATTTGTGAATGAATCTTTGTGAAATTAAGTGAACTTTGTGAATTGAATCTTTTTGTTTAAAAAGATTAAAATGGTAATTTGTTAAACCATTTGAAAAGAAAGTTTGGGTTTAGGTTGTGACTTAATTGAAATCCCAATATCCATATGATTTCTAATAATTGCACTCACTATTCGGGTTAGCCGGGAAAGGACCTTTGGGTCGTATAACTCATTCCGAATAGTGATACGTCGTATATGGATAGCATTTGAAGACCGGTGTTGAAGACCGGATATTTTTCGAAAATGAAAGGACAACCTGTCGAATGTCTCTGCACTGAGTCGCGCCGGTATAGAGATTTATATCACTCTTTTGTGACGGGAAGTCCGGACGTGATTGGAAATTATCCGGATTTGCAAGGGCTTCGTGAGAAGTGCCTTCGGTTCTGTTCGAACCCGGAACAGACTTGTATGGTTACATGTCTGACATTACACTTTGAGATATAAAGCCGATTTCTTTCAAATACATTTCTGTTGGTGGCGGAGAATTTATTCTCTTAGCTTAACACCCTTCTCTGAGACGTACGAGCTCAGAGGTTATGTAGTTGAAATTTATCAGCGATATATCCCAATTTGGTAATGTGGCATGCTGAGTGTTGCTGTGTGATGATCAGTGTTTGATCATTTGCGATATGATCATTTGTTTGATCTTATATCTTTGTGATCATAGGTTGATCATTTGTTTGACCCGAAGCATGGCTTTGTGACAAAGCGTAGCTTTGTGGACGAGACTTCGTCGAACCTCACACCCCGGAAATGGTCAAAACAGGAAAGATGCAGCAAGGTTCTAGGGAGTAGCGCCCCTTAGTGTATGTCATTCTTTCTGGATAGAGGTGGTATCATGGTATGGAGCCCAGATACTTAACCTATGTGGTTGCTGCATTATTATTATGTGGTTTGTTGGAAATCGAGGATCCTCGGGAAGATCGGTTACGATCGGGGGATGACATACGCGTGTCAGTAGTTACCTATTTTTGCAGAGGTAACCCGGCCTTGTGTTGGCAGAGATCTAACCGTAACGTTAGGTTCTCGGGTCGTCTATTCCAGGGACGTACCCATCGTGGAAAAGGAAGTTCCTTAGCCTGACCATTTGTTGGAAAACCAACTCCAATACGAACTTTGTACGGTTTTAGTTGTAGAACCTATCATTCACTTATGATGGCGCCCCACTGTTTGGATGGTAGCTATAGTAGGCATAGTTCGAAATGTCTATGCTGGCTAAGATTTATATTCTACTTTCGAAATGTTTTCCACTATGCACTAATAATAATATCAAAAAGGATTTGATTTTTGCGTAGTAAGCATCTTTGACTAACATAAGAAGAAATCTCCTCCAAGTCTGCGTTTGCATTGTGTGTGTGGTGGGAGGTCTTATGGTAGTTTCATTTTCCAAAAGCATTGCGAATTGACTTTAAAATTCTCTTCTATTTGTTTTAAAGATAAACTGTTTTTGTTGCTCACACCAGTCCCATGACTGATCCAGAGTTTATTGTTTCTTTCCTAAACTCTGGATGCTCAAAATTTTTCTACACGAGCAGTCTAGAGTTTGTTTTTTTTCAGATAGTCAGATTAATAGGTTATCTGGAGCTAGTTCAGTCTTTGGATCGGACTGCACTTGCTTATCTTTGTGCATCGTTATTGAGAGTTCATGCTATATCTGGATTAGTGCTTTGAAGATGGAGATTATCCGCTGCTGATGTTATCGTTTTCTTTTCCGCTGCTATTTGTTGTATCATATCTCTGATGTATATTGATATTCATTGTATCATTCTGTTGTATCAGATATTGTATATCAATGTATTATTCATTTATTCCGCTGTGTTGTTATACTTAATGGTGTTATAAGCTCCCGAGAACCAGATTCGGCATTTGAATCTACGGCATTTTGAGTACAAGTGAAGTACGGGTGCCGATTTTCGAAGGTCGATTTTTGGGTCTTGACACAAACCATTCAAAAGGGTAGATTATCAATGGAGTTTAATAGGAAAATAAAAGGAAAGAATGAAAACAAAACGCAGAATCTCACAGCGGAAAGATAAAATATAATAATCAAATAAACAGTTCAGAAGCTGTTTTACAGATAACATTTGATTACACTTTTACAATACAATCAGAGTTATACATACAACAAGTATAATAGGATAATGCAGCGGAACAACATGATGCAGTGGAATAAATATACTCAATAGTATACCAATCTCCGTCTTCATCCTCCACAAATAAAATGGCCTTCAATACACTGAAAAGCTCAGACTGACCCGAGCATAATGAAAAGAGAAAACATTGGGATCAAAAATAAAATATTCTCATGTAATTCAAATCAATATCATGTGGAAAATGCGTGTAATGACGTCAGAGATGTTACAGGATTTTCATCTCCTATCCGGTGTATAACACGAGTACAATAACTTAAGAGATGTTATGGAATTTTTCCATCTCTTAAGGATCCATCAAACTACCTATATGTAGTAGTATACGCTATACATGTAGTGTCTATCAGTAAAGTATAATATTGAAAATAGCTTTAAGGCGTTACCCATATCCCCCTTAACACATTTTATAGGCATCATAGTCTATACAGTACTATAAATTCCACCGAACCTGGTAGGCTATCAAGGAACATTCCATAGGTACGACGCAAACCAAAATCGTAGTGGGCTCGATAAGGCATATGACAAGGCACGCGAGGCAATGCCCAAGGTAGGATTCTACCGTTTTGCACTCCCGGACTGGTGGTAATGCATAGCAGCTACTACCGCCCACCTCGAGACACACTCCCATAATCAAATCAAGGGTGGCCACCAATCAATCACAAAGTAACAGATATGGTATTAAAGAAGCGTGTCCGATAGGAGGAGCGACCTTACTTGGCCTAGTATAGCCCCTGTTTTAGTCATATCAAGCTGACTCGAAGGTCAGGGCTACGTTCTTACCTCATACCAGTAGCGTTCACCAAACCATCCTGCTTCGTTCTGGATTTTCCACCACGTGCACAGTTGTTAAAGTGGTTTTGAAATTGGCAGAGAGTATGACAATATCCGACCCCGGTCTCTTTACCAACCAAACGTTTATTTCACGCCGTGGTCATTTTATAAAACATTTTTAATAATAAATCCAGAAAATAGTTTATACATTCATATCAAGATATCCATATACTTATTCCAAAAGTATAAATATATTCATAAATACTAAGGTAGATTTCTTTCAAACAATTTCGAAAATAATTTATAAATCTCTCTTAGACCATTTATAAACTATTTATATCTTTACAACCATTTATAAAGTTATTTATAAATTCCAAAAAAGTTTACAACTCTTCCCCTTTTCAAAAACCTCTACGCAAATTCCTTTAAAATGCTTCCAAATCCCTTTATACAAGTTCTTTTATAAAATCCTTTAAAACCCTTATAAACTCCTTTATAAAACCATTACAAAAATCCTTTTATAAGATCCATTATAAAATCTCTTATAAAACTTGTATATATTCCTTACAAAACCATTTTCAAAATTCTAAAATCTTTTACAAAATCTTTTATCTATTAAAGTTATTATAAAAGTCTATATTTATTATCTTAAATTAAATTTTTAAATAAATCTTTTAAAACTATATTGAATATTTTATTAAATTAAATTTTTAAAGTGTTTTATTATATTACATTTGTTATCCTACCTTTTGGCAAGGCCGTGACACCAAGGACTTGACTAGAAACTAAAGACAATCCGCCTTGGAGATCAGTTATCTACAGGTCCACGATGGATACAGGCAAACTTGGTCCGAGTCCGGATTGAGCAACAATTAGCATGGTATGACAAGCAAAGCTATGAAAGGTAATATTCTAAATTTCAGGTCAATCGGAGTTCGTATGCTTAAGTTATAGATCGATCAAGATCCATGTGGAACGCATCAATTTCGTATCCATCAACCTACAACCATCATTTTGTATCCATCCAGATCGATACGAAATGAACACAAGTCCATCACTCAACCTCCATCCATCTCGTATCCATCGAGTTTGAACAGACTTCAACATTCCATGGACCAGTTGCATTTCATTCAACCAACCACTATATGTTTCGTATCGATCAATTGTTTGATCGATACGAAGAACCGAGGCGAAACATCGATACGAAAGAAGGAGGCAGGGATCGATACGAAGAGCATAACATTGGATGGATACGAAGGAAGCAGTTGATCCAAAGGAAATGGTCTTTAGGCATGAAATATGGATCTCCACAGAACCCTCTCGCCACATCATCGACACGCAATTTATCGATATGCATTGTATCGATACGAAGCCCATCGATACGCACGTATCAATACGAATCCTTCAGCCTCCTTAGCAAATTCAATCTTGGATCGATCATAACTCTAATCCATGAGTCCAGATGCTATGAAATTTTCACAGGAGCTTGCATATCAACTCAAGAGCACCCATGATCGATCGCAGCTCATTTGGAGCCAATCTTGATCGATACGAAGACGACAAGGATCGATCCCAAAAAACCCCAGATCGATCCGGTGGGCCCACCTACGTGTGAGAAGAGGTATTCCGAGTTTTGGGGCAGATATTTCTGGATCTACTCCTATAAATAGCACCCCTACACCAACTGAAAAAGGGCTTTGAAACTTCTACGTTGTTACTCTGCTGAAACTCCATTGTAACTTGAGTACTAGTGATATGTACTGTTGTAACTCAGTTTAGAATCATTAATAAACAACAAACTCTTTAAAGTGGACGTAGGCTACAATGTCGAACCACTATAAATTCCTGTCTTTTTCTATTTCTGCTTACTTTTCTTGGTGTGATTGTTAGATTAGCCTCATTTTCCATTTAACTTCTTCATTCTAATCTCTACAATTACATCCGATGAGTGTTGTGCCCATTTTTGGTACAAACACTTTGGTGCTTTCACTGATAAAACTCCGTTTTCTTTGATTCCGTAGATCCCCTGCCATTGTTGGATTGCTAAAATTTAAGGAAGAGATCCAGATCTGTCTTCCATTAGTTCCTTCCATTTTACTCAAAATATTCCAGATCTAGGAAGAGCTGCATTCAACATGGTGTGCACTACCTGAACTGCTTCAAATGTCGCAGATCCAGAAGGAAGGGATAGGCAAAATCCCACACAACTAACCACAGCAGGCTAAACGTCAGCTAGAGCTCAAGATCCACTTGGTCCGGTGACTAGAGAGGAGTTCCAGGCCCTTATGCAAGAGCTAACTCAGAGCTGTCAGGAGCTCACTCAGTAGATTCGTGCCAACACGGAGCTCGCAAACCAGCTAAACGAAGAAAGGCGAGGGAGATCTAGAAGGGAGCACACCTCTTATTCCTTGTCCGAAAGCTTGGCTTCATCTGACTTCAATCACAGATCTACATGTCGCAGATTGGATGGAAACTATGCAGAAGACTGCAAGCATCAGCATGCTGTGAATCTCGGACAAGCCTCTACAAGGCATCAAGTTGGACCCCCCTCCCGAGGAGGAAGACTTCCTTATCATACCATTCATGACCACGCAGCAGCTACTGCTATAGATCTAGAAGCCGAGATCCGGAACAACCAGATCCAACCCCTCGTCAACGCGTTCATGCTCAAGATCCTCATTTTCTTGAAGACCGAGAGCCAAGAAGGCATGGAACGGACCGTAGACAGTGACCGGACCGTCCCCATAACATGGAACCCGACCAAGCCTTGGCCCCGAACATCCAGATGCCTGACATTCCAACCATGATACGCCAGATGATCAATCAAGGCCTCACAAACGATGACTGGGGAATCTCTCGAAGTCACACTCCATTCACCAATGACATTCTCTATGCAGAACCACCCCGTCGATTCAGGATGCCGACCTTGCCGGTATACGAAGGAAATTCGAATACTAACCAGCATATCCTGAAATATGAATGGCTCATGAACGCCACTCGAGCTGACGATGCGGTTAAATGTAGAAGCTTCTCTATCTCTTTGGGAGGCATGGCGACTATGTGGTTCACTCGTTTACCACCTAGATCTATTTCATGTTTCGATCAGTTGGCTACTAAGTTTGTTGAACAGTTCTGTATGCATGCTACGAGACCGAAGGATGTCAATACCTTGTTCAGTGTTAATCAAGCTCTAGGAGAAACTCTTAGGCGTTATCTGGAAAGGTTCCATGCTGCTTGTGCTGAGGTTAGCAAACCCAATGACAACTCTATTCTGATGGCATTGACTAAAGGGATCGATCCTGATTCCAAATTTGGTGATTGGCTGGCTGGGAAACCCCTCGCTTAGTTGGATCATTTCTATGCTAAGGCAACCCATTTTTTGAGGAGAGAAGACGCTAGACGATCTAGGAAGCGGAAAGGTTGCGGGGCCCAGTGGTAAAGGCGTTCAAAGCAATGTTAAAGTAAAGCAGATCGGTGAGAATTCTGGTAAAGTACAGTTGAACATATAGAACAAGCAATGTCAACAGAAGGGTAATGAAGGTCAGGGAAAGAAGAGAGACCCGCATCGTGGGAGGCCCAGAGCTCCTGTATTCGATCGATATACTCCCTTAAACACATCGTTGGAAAATGTTTATCTTCAGACTTGTAATACCAGACAGTACAAGATGTCAGCTCCTAAACCATCATCTGAGAAACAAATTAAAACTAGGAAGTTCTGTAGGTTCCACGATTATTACGGCCATAATACTAATGAGTGCCATCGTCTGCAAGATATCATCGAGAGATTGATTAGAGAAATAAAGTTAGAACAGTTCGTTCGGGCTCCGTAGGATGAAGGTGCGGGTCCGTCTAATCCAAATCAAGGTCAAGGTTAAGCTAGGTCTAAAGAGCCCGCACGTACTGGAGGGTGGTTGGTAATTAATACTGTAAGTGGTGGTCCTCATCTGGCTGATCGGAGCTGGAAGGAAATATAATCATATGTCAGTTCGATTTGGCATGTGGACTTCGAATGTGGTAGTAATACAGATGACGGGGCCCTGGCAAAACAACAGAGGGCAATGACAGACGACATCGTTTTCAGAAATCATGATGCTGACACAGTCGAGGCCCCTGTTATCGATCCGTTGGTTATTTCAGCCCAAATAGGTCCTGCTTGGATAAAGAGGATCTTAGTCGACAGTGGAAGTTCTGTCAATATACTTTTCAAGCGCACTTATGACCAAATGAGGATGGAAGCGAAAGATTTGAAGTCGTGCCAGTCACGTATACATGGCTTTAATGGAAGTGTAACCATACCAGCTGGGATGGTAAAGTTACCCGTTAAGTTGGGTATTGGAGATTGTTGGAGAGTCCGGATGTTGCAGTTTGTTGTATTGGACATACATTCCCCTTATAGTGCTTTTTTCGGCCGACCGACCCTCACAGATTTCAGGGCGGTAATTACTCCTTGCTGTTTAACTGTGAAGTTCTCCACTGATAACGGGGTCGGGGTAGTACATAGTGATTAGGCAGCTGGACGTGCCTGTTATGTTGCGGAGCTGCAGGATGCGCAGCGGAAGGAGAAAGGAAAGGGCGTAGAGGAATCTCTCTGCATCCGTTTTTCAGAAAATTGATAACTAATGCCTGAGCCTAGGCTCGGGTGCCACAACCAGTTCCTTAAGGACCTTGATCCCAGAGAAAATAATGATGAGGAGGAAGTCAGAGATCGCCAGGCTTCCCTAGTAGAATTGACGATTAATGTTTCGATCCACAATGATGACGATTCTAGAATGGTTAAGGTCGGATCTTAACTTGGCCCCCAGATGAGAAAAGAACTGGTTGATTTTCTCTGGGCGAACCTTGATGTGTTCGCTTGGACTCATTCAGATATATGTGGGATCTCGCTGAACATCACGAGCCATGCATTAACTATCGACCCGCAGCACATCCCGGTGAAACAAAAAAGGTGCGGTATGGATCCAAAGAGATCTTCCGCCCTGAAGGAAGAAGTGGATAAACTCAAGACTAATGGGTTTATTCGTGATGCTTTATACCTGGAGTGGGTATCAAATCGAGTGCTTGTCAAAAAGTCGAATGGAAAGTGGGGAACATGTGTGGACTACTCAGATTTAAACAAAGTCTGCCCCAAGGACAGTTTCTTGCTTCCCAGAATTGATCAACTTGTGGATTCAACAGCCGGACATGAGCATTTATCCTTCATGGACGCATACTCCGGCTACAATCAAATCCCGATGCACCTTCCAGACCAAGAACATACCAGCTTCATCATTGATCTGGGACTCTATTGCTACAAGGTGATGTCGTTTGGACTTTAAAACGCTGGTTCAACTTATCAGAGGCTTGTGAACCGAATGTTTGCCAACTAGATCGAAAAGACTATGGAGGTGTACATGGACGACATGCTCATGAAGTCGCAACTATCCATCAACCATGTCAGTGATTTGAAAACAATGTTTAACATACTCCGATGGTACAGAATAAAGCTCAATCCGTTGAAGTGTCATTCCGGAGTTGTGTCAGGAAAATTCCTGGGATTCATCGTCAATGCCAGAGGAATTGAAGCCAATCCTGAAAAAATCTAGGCGATTTGGAATCTCAATACTCCTGGAACCATAAAGCAGGTGCAAAGCCTCAATGGGAAGGTGGCAGCCTTAAGTAGATTCATCTCCAAATCTACGGACAAGTGCATTCCTTTCTTCAATCTGATCAGAAAAGGCAAACGGAATTTCGAGTGGATAGAGGAATGCGAAGGGGCATTCCAAGCACTAGTTCAAGATCTGGCGACACCACATATATTGTCGAAGCCGGTTGATCACGAGAGATTGTATGTCTATCTAGCGGTTTCGACAAACGCAATCAATGCTACTTTGATTCGAGAAGAGGATCGGATCCAACGACCGATCTATTATATCAGTAAAATATTAACTAGGGCAGAAAGAAACTACTCGAAGGTGGAAAAGCTGGCTTATTATCTCGTTATAGCCTCGAGGAAGCTCCGTCCATATTTCCAGGCTCATCCGATCATTGTCTACACCGACCAACCGTTACGGCAGATCTTAACACGGCCTGAGACATTTGGTTGATTGCTTAAATGGAACATCAAGCTGAGTCAATTTGATATCACTTATACACCAAGGCGAGCTATTCAAGGATAAGTTATGGCAGACTTCATACCTCAATTAACCATGCTAAAGGATTTGCCCGAAGCCGGTGAATCTCCCAAGTGTACATGAAAGTTGTACACTGATGGTGCATCAAACGACCGTTGCTCTGGCGCTGGAGTGGTACTTGAAACCCTAGAAGGTCGATCCATATGCTATGCTTTGAAGTTTGACTTTTGTGCGACTAATAACGAAGCCGAGTATGAAGCTTTGCTTGCTGGACTTAGGCTTGCTAGAGACTTGGGAGTTATTACTGTGGAAATTTACTGTGATTCGCAATTGGTCGTATGCCAAGTTCGAGGAGAGTATCAAGCCAGAGACTGGAGATTGGCCACCTACCTTACTCGGGTTCAAGAAGTGTTGAATCAGTTTGACTATTATGCTATCCACTATATACCTCGAGAGCAAAATCAGAAAGCCAATTCTTTAGCGAATCTGGCCAGCACCGGCGAAGCACGGCAGATGGGACTTGTCTCGGTGGAGACACTTACAGCTCCAAGTATCGATCAGATGGAGACTGTGACCGGGTGTACAAGACAACACCCGAGAGGGAGTCTTGGATGACTCCAATCAAAAATTATCTTGAGCACGGAGCATTACCCGAACACAGAAGTGAGAAAAGACAGGTTCTCCGGAAAGCTTTGCAATTTATTATGCAAAGCGGAGTCCTGTACAAGAGGGAATATTATGTTCCTTTACTCTAGTGCATTGCCCACGACGAAATCAAATGAGTGTTACATGATGTTCATGAGGAAGAGTGTGGCAACCATACCGGGGGGCAAGCCCTTGTGAAAAAGATACTCAGATACGGATACTAGTGGCTAACCATGAATCGAGACGCATCATATTATGCCAAGAAATGTGATAGGTGCCAGAAACATGCTAGAATTCCAAGAGCTCCGCCTACAGAAATTACTCAGATGGTCAGTCCATGGTTGTTTGCCATATGGGGCATTGATATAATAAGGTCTTTACCTTTAGCCAAGGGTGGCGTGAAATACGCCATCATTGCAGTTGACTACTTTACTAAATGGGCGAAAGCTGAGCTCTTTGCCACTATCACGACGAAGAAAGTAATCAACTTTGTTGTGTGCAACATCATCTATCGCTTTGGCCTCCCACAGACGATTATAACTGATTATAAAGCCCAATTCGATAGTCTTGATTTCAAGGATTTCTATCAACGCTACCTCATCCAGAAGAAGTTCTCAGCAGTGGCTCACCCTCAAGCGAATGGACAGGTCAAAGATGTCAACAAAGTTATCAAGTCCATTTTGAAGAAACGACTGGGGAAGGCTAGAGGTAAGTGGGTTGATGAGCTCTCCATGGCCTTATGGGCATATCGAACTATCTACAAATCCACAACCAGCCATACTCCGTTTGCACTTTCCTATGATTCTGAAGCCGTTATTCCAGTTGAGCTAGAAGTACCTTCTCACCGTGTGACTTATTATGATCCAAAGACGAATGCCATCTTACTCGCTGAATCTTTGGATTTACTGGATGAGAAGCGTGAAGAGGTTGATTTGAGGGCAGTCGCACATCGCAGTCGAGTCGCCCGATTATACAATGCTAAGGTCCGACCTAGAACCTTCAAAATTGGCGATCTTGCACTTAAGCGAATCTATCCCATCCCTTCGCACATGAAACCGATGTAGGAGGGACCGTATGTCATTGAGCGTAGACTTGGAGACGGCACATTCAAACTATCAACTATTGACGGTCTCACTTTACCGAGGGCATGGAACAACGAGAGTCTCCGCTGCTATTACATATAACTAGCTTTTATTCATTTAGTCCACTTTTCTTTTGAAATTTGTTTATGCAATTTTTGAACTTGTAATAAGGCAACTGACTTTGCCACACTTTTTTATTTCAACAATAAAGCGTAGACTCATCAAGCCAGATTGGCGATCCTTGAAGTGCATCATGCGACCGTCACGATGTACGAAGAGCTAAGTCCCATCCTACGGTGGGACTCATTCAAATAGGGAGTGATCGTGATCCGACCGGTCACTCTCTAAGTGAAACCCCGAGCCTGGGGGCAAGCAATGATAAAGTAAAGAAGGATTGAAACACGATGATCCTCAAATGAACTCCAGCTCCCAGAGTGCGAGCTGAAGTATAAACTCCAAAATCTAGGCTCGAGGAGGATGGATCCATCCATCCACGACCTCGCCTCAATCCAGGCTGATGGATCCATCCATCCACGACCTCGCCTCAATCCAAGCTGACGGATCCGTCCATCCACGACCTCGCCTCAATCCTGGCTCGAGGAGGATGGATCTGTCTATCCACGACCTCGCCTCAATCCAAGCTCGAGGAGGATGGATCCATCCATCCACGACCTCACTTATTTCCAAGGCTCGAGGAGGATGGATCCATCCATCCATGACCTCGCTTATTTTCAAAGCTCGAAGAAGATGGATCCGTCCATCCACGACTTCACTTACAGGATCAAGGACGATGTGATCCGACCATCCACAACCTTGACCAACTCCTTGTTCCCACAGTGCGAACAAAATCCTAATACTTAAACAGATGTGATTAATCATCTATCAACTGACTCTAGATTCTCGGAGAGTGAACTAAAGTATAAACATTAAAATGGGTGTGACCGATTGCCCGTAAAATAACTTATGTCCCCGGAGTGTGGATGTAATTCTAAACATTAAATGGGTGTGACCGACTGCCCATAAAGTAACTTATGTCCCCGAAGTGTGGATGTAATTCTAAACATTAAACGGTTGTGACCAACCGCCCATAAAGTAACTTATGTCCCTGGAGCGTGGATGTAATTCTAAACATTAAATGGGTGTGACCGACCGCCCATAAAGAAACTTATGTCCCTGGAGTGTGGATGTGATTCTAAATATTAAGTAAGCGTGACCAACCATCAGTATACAAGTCTAATCTTTATAGTGTGGATGCAAATATCAGTAAGCGAGCGAGTGTGATCCGACTACTCAAACTCGTGTCACTTTAACTTTGTTACGACCAAGTTAAGTTAAAGTTAGTAAAGGCAGAGGACGACTGCCAACTGGCTACTTCGATTCCCCCAGAACTGGGGGCATAACTCAAGTACCAGCCGCTGGCCAAGACAGCGCAACATTGGGACTCGACTCGACGTTTTATTGTGACCCGAAGCCATGACTTCAGGACTTAACGACCGAACTCAAGTTCGACTTATAGACCGAAACTTCACAAGTACATTGAATGGAAATGTGAGTGCTAAAGTACTTAAACAAATGACATAGAGTTATGCTGAAAACAAAAAAGAAAATCTTATTCATAATATTCTTTGAGAAAGTGAGTACAAAATCTGTCCAAAGAATCCCTATAAGCGGGGGCCAAATCTGCATCTATACATGGCCTACAAAAAGCAAAAGAAAAGCTTATTCCACCTATCCAAAAGAGAGGAAGCAAAAATGCAAATCTGCGCTTTTGGTTTCTACTTGACTTTTTTGGCGTAGATCCGTCCGAGCTACCACCCGGACCTCTCTTTAAACCTTTACCTCCCCGACCTGCTCCAGCTGGCTTGTCTCTGGCCGGGGGAATTGATGCAATCTCTTCTTGAGAACTCACAGGGACTGAAGTATCCTCTGTGTGCGGAACCGGCGAATGGTGGCACTCTCGACACCAAAAGAATGAGGTATTCCAGTCTTAATTATGGTGCCACCTGGAGAAAGCACGAAGATCGGGACCGTACCGAGACCCACTATACCTCTGCCGGCTCTACGAGCCTCCTCAGCTTGCTCGATCTCGGCCTTGATTTCCTCAATTATCTGCTCTGCCCAGTCCGCACGTATACCCATCAGAACGCTGTTGGTCGGACCCGAGGAGCCCGTTATGACTACGTCTTTATCAATATTGAAGGGCACTTCGATACTTGGAATCTAAGACTGAATGAAGATAAGAGAATATATTAGTAATATCATCTGATAGTGCTCCTGCATTTTGAGGAATTGGAGAAGTGTCCAGAATACCTTCCTCAAGTTGGCTCCCAAGTTGGGCCGACGGGCCTTCCGAGCTACGCTCGGTTGTCGAGGAGAGATATGGCTTATCAGGATCATATTCCAAAACAACTGGAGGATCGATAGAAGAAGTAGGCTCAGATTGGGACGCTGAAGGAACTTCGGAACCGACTTTGTGATGTTCAATCCTGGATCCTTCCCCAGCTTCCAAATACTTGGCGGACATTTTTTCTTTCTCAAGGGTGATGGTTGTCTTATGGAGAACTTTAGGCTCATCTTCGACTAGCACTTGAGCTTCTAGTTCAAACTCATCGACAGTTACAGCATTGCGGATCACCTTCTCGTCCTCTAGCAAGCAATTTCAGGCCTTGTATAGTTGGAAAGGATAATCTTCACTGAGCCAGTTTAAGTTGTGGTTTCTCAAGACATTAGCATCGTACGTGACCAGGAGATCTTCAAATTCACTCTCCATCCTAGCCTCAACCGCTTTAACTTCCCTTTCAATCCTGGCATCGACCTCCTCGGCCTTTAGATTCGCAGCATCCCTCTCTTCCCTGAGTCTCATCGCCCACTCACATGCCTCCTGGGCCACTTTATTAGTTTCAACCTTCTCTTTAAGGGCCTCAGTCAGCTTCACCCTCAGCTCCTCAAATTCTTTTCGTGCATCATCCCTCTCCTGAATAATAATAATAGTGTTACGGTGACCCATCTCCTGCACCAGGTCCATGTGAGTCTTTCCCATGTTTTCCATGGACTGCCTAGCCTCTTCGGCTCTCTGGTCAGCGTCCTTCTCCATTTTCCTTAAAGATTCAAGTTCTTCGGTGAGCGCCATTATTATTCTGCCTTTTTGGAAAAGTTCGCTCTAGAGTTTCTTGATCGTTTTAGCCCGCTCGAGATATATCACCGAAACCCTTTTAGACGTCTTAACCCACTCCCAGGGTTGTACACATCATGCATGCAATCTTGTACCAGTTTTTCTATATCGTTTGGGATTCTTTTCAAGTTTGGAGGGAAGTGGAAGCCATCGAAACAAATATTCGGGAAGTCTTTCTTTAACTTGGTGATTCGAATGGCTCCCTCCCCTGTGGGTTCTATAACAGTCTGTTCTGTGATGACGGGAGCTTCTGTTTCAGTTCTACGGCATTGATCGCCAGATTTTGGAGCTTGAGGTGGCGCTATTTGATGTCCGGTCTCGGAAGATGGCCTACCGGAGCCAGATGGTTGAAGGTCCTTTTGATGGTGGAGATCGTGACCAAGAGCAGCGCCTGCTTTGATATGACCTTTCTTTCTCCCTATCATGGCGCTCGCACTCTTGGCTAGAATAATAGTCACGACCATAGTCTCTCTCGCTCTAGCGTCGATGTGACTCGAAGCGAGATCCAGATCAATGGCGCGAAGAGCGGAGGTTGCTGAGCATGGACCCTTGCTTCACCATCATGTTTGTAAAATGAAAAGAGAAGCAGAATTAGTTATCTCTAGAAATTTAGAAGCATGTGATTAGAAGTTGTGTAGTGCCATGAACTGTGTGTATGCATGTGAAAACCCCCCAACGACCGACTGTGGTAGCCTTGCTCATTGGAGTTGGCTCCCCTATGTCTAAAGAAGTTAGGCCTACGCCAGTTCGTGGTAGGGAGTGGAGCCCCTCTAATCCAAGATCATGGAACGAAGATATGTTGTCTGGGATAGGAACATCCGACAATCCTCTCAATGAACCTTCTATTTTCGGAGAAGAGGTCTCTGGACGTATAGAACTTGCAATGGCCTGAGTTGTTACAACGGCCTTATGCCTCTTGGCTTTATGGACGAGGGTTTTGCCCTTTCTCTTTGATTTTGATGATCGAAGGCCCTGCGGAGGCACGACCACGGGCTCATGTCTAGCTGCGATACTCTCGTCATCGCTCAGTTCGATGATTGTAACTCCAGGTGCACTCTGAGCTCCCTCGACTGGGGGCACAATAAGAGCCCGTCTACCACAATGCCTTAATGGGACCGCTCTAGGAACCCTTATTAGCCTAATACTCATGCCTCTTTCAATGAGCCTGACGGCGATCAAGTTATCATCACAGAGAACCTCATCTATTTCTCTAAGTTCGGGGGGCACCACTTGAAGCATTCTCACTATCTCCTTGAACTGAGCTCCTTCGGGCCGTGGAATGGAAGCTGTAATAGAATGCAGTGATGGATTCAGCATCGATTTATATTACCCAATTAATTGACGAAGAAGTTAAAGCACCTACATCTGACCAACCATCGCCTAGCAAACCCCAGTGGGCATCTCATGAAGAACCACTCAGTCTTTAAGTAGCTCAACTTACTCCAATCACCTACCACGACTTGGCAATTCCTAACCACTTCTAGAAAAGTGAATGAGGGATTATCCCCCCGACTCTTGACATTAAATAAGTATATGATCTCTTCGAACATTGGGGGTCGAAGGAGATGCTCCATAAATATGATATATAAGCTATTGAGAAGCGCATATCCATTCGGATGCAGGTGGGAAGGCGCGATCCTCTAGAAAAATAACACATCTCGAATGAATTGGTTAAACGGGGGCAATGTTCCAGCAACGCACATGAATCTGTTACATGCAGTAAACCCTTTCGGGAAATTGTGCAATCTGTCTTGTAGCCGCGGTAATAGAACATCTTCAAAAGATAGTCTATGCCTGAGACAAATTCTGCGTAGCATATCTTCATAAATCTTGGAACAGACTGAGTCCTCTGGATTCAAAACCAACACTGTACCCGGCAGTTCATCCGGAGCAGGACTTACTACGTCAGCTGCGATGTCTGGCCTTTATATTCTAGGAAGTGGAGGACTCTGAACTTCCTGCTGCTCGGAGCTTCCGGGATCCACAGCTATTGAACTCAGTAAAAACCATTATTAGATGGCAAGAAACCCGTGTTCCCCCCGGTGTAAAGTGAGTGATCGTGTTGTGTGGTGAAGTGCTACATAATGCTCTGAATTTCTACAAGTTTAAAATATGGTAAAGAGACAAGACTTCAAGATTCGACCGAAGTGACCGTCATCACTGACCGTCCCAACTGTGCCATCCTAACTTCGAAGAATGATCCATGTTAAAATTGATTACGTTTGTCAAGTTATAGTTCCATCGACGAGCTTTGAAAGGTAGTCATATATGAAGTTTTTCAATCAAGTTCGGATATACAAGGCAAGAGCTCATCGGAATCAAGTGTTTGAATATGCAAAAGGTAATGACATTCGTATCCATCATAGTTCAAATTGGATCGTTCCCCTGAAGCCTGAGTTCGTATCGATGCTCATTCATATTGATCAACTGCATATCGATACTCTTCGTATCCAAGACGATCGGCTTCGTAACCATCGATCTCTGACGATACGAACTCCTACAATTCCTCCATCGATCACGGAGGCAGTCTTCCATCAATGCGAATTTGATAAAAAACTTAAAGTCAGTGACTCCATCATCTCCCTCCAGTGTTCTCTTCCTTCTTCTTCTCCGAGACACCATTAACTACTCCCTCGACCTCACCCTAGCCCCATTCCGGCATCAACAGTGCAGGAGTTGGCCATCACCTTGGACGAAGTGCCGTGAAACTCAAATCTCATCATTCTAAAAAGGGTTTCAGTCGATTACTTACATAGTTCGAAGAATTGGATCGAAGGTTAATGGGTTAATTGTTTGGGGATGAAGGTTTTGACAGTTCTATTTCTTTTTGGATCGATACAAAGAAAAAGCGAAAGCAAGTGAAAATTTTCTTTAAGTCCAGAAACTATATATATGCTTTCGTATCGACCAAAGAAACGTTTCGTATCCCAGTCACTAAACCAAGAGAAACGGTCAATATCCATCGATACGAAGATAGGTTTTTGTTCCATCAACACGAATCGATCCGAAGACCACTAGTTCATATCCATCGATATGAAGATCACTGCTTATTATGTTTGGACTGATCAACCCCATCGATATGAAACATCACTTTCGTATCCATAAATCCCAGAACTAATATGTTGTATCGATCGATACGCAGCACGCCGTACTCAGTCTATCTCGTATCGATAGCCATCGATACGAAGCATACCTTCATACATCCCAGATCGATCCAGGAGAGGATCAATACGAAGGAATGAACAAAAACAACCATCGATCATTATTACTACTCGGATTTCACGTCGGCTAGAAGAGGATCGATATAAAACTCGATCAAAAAAAAGAAAAGAAAAGAAAAGAACTTGACAACGACCCATGAATGTACAAACATGAACAGGAGTTTGTACAAACTTCAACATTCCATGGACTGGTTGCATTTCATTCAACCAACCACTATATGTTTCGTATCGATCAATTATTTGATCGATATGAAGAACCGAGGCGAAACATCGGTACGAAAGGAGGCAGGGATCGATACGAAGAGCATAACCTTGGATGGATATGAAGGAAGCAGTCATTCCAAAGGAAACAGTCTTTAGGCGTGAAATATGGATCTCCATACGTGCCACGTCATCGACACGCAATTGATCGATACCCATTGCATCGATACGAAACCCATCGATACGCACGTATCGATACGAATCCTTCAGCCTCCTTAGCAAATTCAATCTTGGATCGATCATAACTCTAAAACTACGAGTCCAAATGCTATGAAATTTTAACAGGAGCTTGCATATCAACTCAAGAGCTCCTATCGATCGCAGCTCAATTGGAGCCAATCTCGATCGATACAAAGACGACATGGTTCGATCAGGGATCGATCCCAAACAACCCCAGATCGATCTGGTGGGCCCACCTACGTGTGAGAAGAGATATTCCGAGTTTTGGGGTAGATATTTCCAGATCTACTCCTATAAATAGCACCCCTACACCAAGTGAAAAAGGACTTTTGGAACTTCTACACTGTTACTCTGCTGAAACTCCATTGTAACTTGAATACTAATGATTTGTACTATTGTAACTCAGTTGAGAATCATCAATAAACAACAAACTCTTCAAAGTGGACGTAGGCTACAACGCCGAACCACTATAAATTCTTGTCGTTTTCTATTTCTTCTTACTTTTCTTGGTGTGATTGTTAGATTAGCCTCATTTTCCATTGAACTTCTTCATTCTAATCTCTTCAATTACATCCAACGAGTGTTGTGCCCATTTTTGGTACAAACAACATTATTTAAATTATATATTTTAAAACTAAATAAAATTATAAGTTAAATTTTAAAATTAAGATCTAAAAAAACTTATATTAACTAAAATATAAATTTTAAATTAAATTTTAAAATTAAATTTTAAAATCAAATCTATTAATCAAAACATATTTTACAATTTTAGAAAATAATTTAAAATCGACCAACGATGTCCGTATATAATTTTCTATCCTATGACCAAGTGATTAGTTAATTTTAATTTTAATTTTAATTTCAGGGATGGTTGTATATCATTTCAATCCAAATCAGGGGTCATAGGTACATATCATTTCAACCTATTTCTTAATTTATTTAATTTCAAATTTATTTGATGCCCATAACATCCAGGGTGAATAACAGAATAAGTCAGCATAAAACGTCTAGGGTGAATAACAGGAATAGATCAGCATAAACAAACATCCAAACATCTAACATATTAATCATTAGGCATCCATCACAATCAACATCTAAAAAAGTCACATATCATAATAGATTACTAGTTATAAATTCTTGGGTGTTTAACTAGCAAATTAAATTCCAATTTCAAATTAAATGTCAATTTCAATTTAACTGTCAAATTAAATTACACTATCGATGTAATTCAATATAAATGTCAATTTTAAACCATCAAACAACAATTAATAAATTTAATCACTGCATGATTTCAATTTAATGAACATCAAAATATTTTAGTATTTCGTGAGTGGTTTGAACAGTCACCTTTGATTTTTAGTCGAATTAAAGTCCAAAAGAACGCCCAAATTTGAACAGTCTTAGAATTCAACCCGAGCAAGTTTCATACCATCCGGAATTTCGATACGATCCCAATGGAAGAAACCGTGTCCAAATCCGAGCTCGTATGAAAAAGTTATGCGTGTTAAAACGTTGAAATTTAAAATTAAATTAAAATAACATATGAGGGCAAACTTGTAATTAATGTTACCTCTCTCAAACCCTACCACACTATGTTCATGCTCTAAACCCAAAGCCGCCACCCTACCCCGACAAAACGCTATTCCTACGGCCATCGAAATGTAGATCAACCATCGCCGTTGAACAAGCCATCTCCGACCGACCCCATGCACCGCACGCGAGCCACAAGTGGACAGAGACTGTGCGCCGCCGCCAGCATTCAAGGCCATTTTATGGCGATCCTGGCGACCTCTGACACTAACGAACCCCATGGATACTCACTGCTCGACGTCCTCTACAATATTGTGCCCTCCGATCGTCGATTGGTCGACGATCCGCCGTTGATCGCGAAACCCTAATTTGAATGCCCGAAACGGTTTCGCCTAATTCTGGACAAACGGAGACTCCAATTGAAAAACGAATTGCTACATAAATTACGTTCATCGAGAGCTTTCAAACGATATATAATTTGATATAGTTTGGACAGATTAAATTTCAGATTTGATTTGGAATTGGAATTAGGGTTTGGGTTGTCTGCCATTGAGAAGGAGCAGATGAAAATAACAGTAAGTACGAAAATAAAATAAAAGACTGCTGGGGTTTCAGAAATAATCTATTTATATTGACAGAGATGAATAAGATTGGATGGAACAGGTCGAATTGGGTCGAAGCGATAACAAAGACCCGAAAAGCCCGTTTCATTTTCGAAACGAAAATAGATCATCCAATATATCGGAATATATGTTTTCAACATTTTTATATTCAATGGAACTAATTTCAAGCCCTAATTCTATTGTGTATAGAAGTTAGCTCTTAAATTCAAATTATATTCATTTAAATTCCATTAATTGATTTCTACGCGTTTTGAGCTCGCACGATCAAACGATAAGTCTGATCGCCATGAAACTTGAAATCCTATAATAATTCACTATTACAGATCCGATGAAACTGGTTTCGTCGAAATCCGAGATAGTTCCCAAAAAGACTAAGTTTATAGGTTAATTAAATAAATTATTATTTAAACTCAATTTAATCACTTTTAAATTCTAAATTAAAAGTTAACAATTTTCATCACTCTTGATTACACAGGAATTGATAATCTTCTACAATATAGTTTTTCATGTTAAATCCAATATTTAAATATTTCATTAATTTTAGCGTTCAATTACAACTGTAATAAAATCTCAGTTAATTATATTTTAATTTCAATCAAATTCTTTTATTTAGATTTAGAAGTCTTTTTTATAAATCACCAATTCCTTATATAATTTAATTATTAACATAAGTTTCATTTTATTTCACCCAACTCTACAGTTAACATCTTTTACCATAATAATTGTAATATTTCCATTACATTAATGTTATTAATTTCCAAATTAATTTCAATTGATTTAATAAGTTAGATGATAATAAATCAATTGTTACAACTTATTAATTCAAGCCTATTAATTTATTGGTCACAGACAAGGATATAAATTACTTACCAATAGCTGAGTTAATATTCTCTATTAATATGACCTTCAATTAAATTACATATAATTTCACCATTAATACAACATTTAGTTCATTACTTATTGTCTTACAATTATTTCCAAATTAAGCTCTACAATTACAATCCAAATTAACTTTACCATTACAATTGATTGAGATTACATTAAACAGTCGTCGATTTCATTCAATCAACATTATTAAATTATATTTTAATAAATTTTCCCATTAATAAATCATAAATTTTAATTGCTGACAATATTAAATTCCAAAAATCTTATTAAATTTAATATTTTTAATTATCAAAAATATGGGTCGTTACAATATAAAAAGTTATCTATACGTGTATCGATATACGATATTGGTAGAATATTTAAACTGAATTTACATTGAATAAATAGTAAATGGTTTATGGGAAATTTTGAGGCCTATTTTATCTTTATCTATAGCTAACCAAGGGGGAGGGGAAGAGGAAGTATTTCGGTTTTGAATTGAGAAGGCAAAGGTGTAATCAAATGAAGGTAAAAGATCTGTAGCCTTTAATTATCTTTTATTATCTTCTTAAAAGATTTCATTCATCCATTTTTCTCTCTTCCTCCATCATAGAATAGCTAAAAATTCCACCGTCTACATGACTTGAAAATCCCGAAAACAAAATTCAAATAAAATCCAATTAAAAAGGTGGTTGTTGTCTCTTGATCTTTATAAAATCTAGAGGTTGATTATGTTGAATCTAGGAGCTTTCTTCATCATTCAAGATGCAACTTTTTTGCTACATCTTAAGGTGACATTCAAAGTTTATTAATCATATATTAATCATGTTCATATGGTTTAATCCTATACATGGTACATATTATACGTTTTTATGTACATCTTGAATAATAATTCAGATCTCATTTTGCCACACCTTAATTAATTAAATGTCCATCATGTTAATTTAATTAGATCCCTTTTTGTGCTACACCTTAATTGAATATATGATCATTATGTTGATATGTTCCTTCATTCTTTTGAATATTTGTTCACATTGTTTATATAGTTTAGATCAAATCTTTTACAATGAATTTACATACACATAAGTTGTCTGACCTATTTTGTTGTTTTTATTTTTTTAATAAAAATTTAATTGATTTTTTTAATTAAGTTTATCTTTCTATTACATGTAATTGTTTTTTAATTAAGCATATATATATATATATATCTGCTACATGGTTATTTAAACAGTTTTGATAGAAAACAATAAAGATTAATTTTTAACTAATTTTGGTCGTAAATAGTTTTGATTATTTAAACTCACCTTTAAAATTGAATACCTGTGTTAAGAGGTTGTCATCTTGAATATAATATGTTTGGTTGTTGTTTATATAAGTGTAAAAGTTATTTTAATCTGAACATCTATAGGTGGACTTTTATGTGCAATTATAAACCATTCAATTCCTTCCCAAGTTGAAACTTAGATTTAAATTTGTTAACTTTTTCTCGAGAATTGGTAAGACCGCCTCATTATAAACTTGAACAGTACCATAGAAGTATTGGATAGGAAAAAAAGTGTGGTATTTTTATTGTTGTATACAATAGAGAGTTATAGTAGTCTATATTAATAATATACATAAGTACAGATAGTAAACACAAAGAAAAGAGAGAAGTAATTTGCTCTAAAAATAACAAAAAGTGCATACTACTTTCCCAAAAATGAAGATAGTCCTCTTCATAATCTATTGCTACCTTGTTACATCCCTACCAAATTCCAAACCATTTTCGTTTCTCGACTATAGTTCAAAAATTCTTCCCTCCATAGCCTTTGAACAAAAGATTGACGCACCATAAATGATATTTTGGAGAATATTCTCATCAATCTCAGACAGATCAGAGTTTGATTAACGTAAAAAGATAGAAGATCATCCCACGTCCCTCAGATTAATACCTCACCTACTTAAGATATCTCGATTAACGTTGTTTCCTTTCGTTCTTTAGGTATTTGGTAAATCATCGACCAGTACAAAGTCAGTAGTTACTGATTGGATTAGCTCTACTTTTACAACAATTAATAGTAGTTTGTAGTCCTAATTTTGTGTTATTTCTTTTATCCCGTATAAGCGATTCTTATAATCGAAGAAATATAAACAATTAGAAGATAAAGGAAAATCGGCTATTTTACAAGCAGCGAATCATTTTCCACTTTCAAAATGTTTTAAATCAGAACTTTATCTCTACAACCATTTCTAAAATAAAATTTGGATTCATTCTAATTGTGGCTCAACCCAACTTTAATTTCTAGGTGATTAAAATTTTCCGAAAAGTTGTTAGCAATTTCCTTATTTTCTGTACTAAAAGTCTTGAATCATCTACATAAAGTTAACGAGAATTAATAAAAGAAATTTTATTTATCGGTGTAATTTGTTTTTCATAAATGTATTTTTCCATGAAATAAAAAAACTCCATAGCTGGCAGAAGAGATTAGGGAAAGGGATACCCTTGTCTAATCCCGTGGTTACTAGAAAAAAAACCTTTAGGAACCCCTTAAATAACGATAGAGAAAGAAGGACATTCATGGATTAAATTAATCAACTTCAAAGGGAAACCAATCATTTTAAGCATATGAAATATCAAATATGATTGAGCTAGGGGCATGCCCAAGGGGCAATTCTGTAATTTATTGTAAATCAATTAACTTTGTAATTAATTCTCGTTCTTAATAAAAGTATATTTCTTTCTGTTATATATTTGTTATAATGTGTTATAAATAATTAAATCCTTAATTAAAATATATTTAATAAAAATCCATAAATAGTGTGTTTGTGATAGTGATTACAAATAGTTTAAATGTTCCTAGTAAAGATGCATCGAGATTGGATATACTCGTTCAGACTAGAGTACGTAAGGCTCTCCAAACATTGGGCAGTGTATTACTTATGACTGTTAGGGGCATCTAGGGGTTATGTACCGATAGTTATTGGGTAACTATGGAACGACTCACTCGATAGTTTTCTATTGGTTAATATAACTAAGGCCAAACGAAAAATATCAATATTACTGATTTACATAGTTCTCTCAACTAATGAATACCTTTGACCTTCAATTTGAAAGCTTCACTTTTATTATAGTCAAATCATGGCACGAAGTCCATCGAGTGACTATAGTTCAGTCGAATGGAAGTATTAGAAGTGAAGCGCTATTCAAGAGAGGATTTGTCTCCTCCATTATACGAGGTTAGTATCACGATCAACTCAAGTTAACCCAAAGTAAAAAATCTCTAACTAGAGTAGTTCGGTTAATAATAATTGTTATTATTGAACTAAGGATATTATGTTTGCATTATAGAGTTGAATGTCGACGATATTGGAATTTTAACCGTTACAAAATTTCATAAGTCCAAAGCGAATCGTTTTGATGAAGAGAATTGATGTAAATAAAAATCACAACCGGGTAACGTTTAACAAAGTAAAACTGGATTTTACTGAAACCAAGTGAGCGATAAATTTAGCCAAAATATCACATCATATGCTAGTGATGTGTGAGCGTTGATATTCAAACAGTTCGATATTAATCCCTAACCAAATTTACATCTAACAAGTCATACAACCAAAACGATGGATTTCCTTTGACCAAATGATTTAAGTAATTTGTAATTGATATAAATTAATTAAATTAATTAATATTTATATTTATAAATTTTATTTTGATTTAGTAAACATATTAAATTTATTTATAAAATTTATAAATATACTAAATGATATATGATATTGATAAGCATTTTAAACTAGATTTAAAATGCAAAATATTTGTTCGGACCATGGATGGGTTCATAGCCCATTAGAGGGGTTGGTTTGTAGGGCTACAATAGGGGCTATAGTTAGCTCAAATATGGGAGAGAATGGCTTGTTTTTGGATGGCTCGGATGGAATAAGATTGAGTAAAAGATAAGATCCTAAATTCGCTCCTTCCTTTCCTCTATTTAAGGATCTCTACCCTCATTTGTTATTGGTCATTTGAGCCTCCATCCCTACACATTGCTGGCCAAATTCCCCTCTCATCTCTCCATTTTCTAAAGCTCAAATCAAATAAATTCAACTGTTGTTCGATAGCGAGTGATCAATGGTTCAAAGACCAGCACTCTTTCGGATCAGAAATTGTTTTAAAGAGCATACTTCATCACTTCAAGGTGTACTTCAAGGATTCGGAAGTAAAATATATTTCTGATCAAAATATAACTATCCATGCTTAGATATAATGTTTTTTACATATATATACACACATACATATAAACACACAAATATATATATATGTATGTATGTATGTATGTATATATTGTTAGTTAAGTGATGCCTTTGATATACAAAGTATATTGCTGTTTTGGTTGCGTATATGTACATACTTATTTTTTTTATTCATTATACACATACCTATAATGGAACGGCTCATAAATTAGAATTTTTTTAATATAATATATATATATATTGTAAATATATGCATATAAATATAGTTTATAATTAATTACTTCATCATACTTAATATATAAATTTTATATATAGTGTATTATACATATATTATATTCAGCAATAATAATATATATTATTATTATTTAAATAATTAAATGACCGTGGATAATAATGCATCGTCTACATGGAAGGCTATCCTAAGGGTCAGAGACAAGCTTGTTTCTAACTATAACAGAGAGATAGTTCAGGGAAAAGAAATTGATCTCTGGAGATACTCTTGGCTCGAAGGCAAATCTTTAATAGATCATTGGGATGGGATGCATAATCGGCTTATGGTTGCCTAAAAACTAAAGTGGATCAAATAATTCATGAAGATCAATGGAAGTGTGATTTGATACCATGCAACAATGAACAGTGGAAGAAATAGAATACATGCCATTGTTTACTGGCTGAGATACTGACATTTGGACTTGGAAACACACTGGACATGATTTTACTCTAAAAACAGCGTTGGAGGCTTCTAGAATTAAAGATCGAAAAGTCACTTGGAGCAGTATAATCGGGACAAAGCTAGTGTTCCAAAAATGCCTTTAACTTCCTATAAAGCGGTACTTAGTAGACTCCCTACAAAGATCAACTATCTAGGTGGGGTATTATCAATGACACTACTTGTTGTCTCTGTAGGAACTAGAAGGAAACCCACAAGCACCTATTTTTCAACTGTGATTTCGCAAAAGTTATATGGAAAAATTGCAAGCAAGCGGCAAAGTTAATGTTTCCAAGTTATAATTTACACCAAACTGTCATATACTTGGAAACAGTTGGGAAGAGAAAACACTTGGAAGCCAAAGTGAATAGAATCGGACTGACAATTGCTGTTTCGAGCATTTGGAAGGAACGCAGTTGTCGAGTTTTCTAAAGGAAGATGCGTAACATAAGCCAAGTTAGCAAACTTGCAATTTTAGACATGCAATTAGCTTTCAAGAGGATTAAAGGAGAAGATCTCACCAAGAGTATGGAATGAGTAGCAGGCATGATTGAAGAAGTGGATCGGAGGCAGACATCTATAAGTACAAGCTACTTTCATTTTTAGCAGCCATGAGAAGACTTGGAGCTTCGGTTTTGTGTTCAGATCTGAAATATAAAATTTAAAAGAGAAGGGAATGTTTACTTTAAAGTCAATACATTGTACTTGTTGTATTTGACATTATGGCCTGTATTGGGCCAATCACTTGGGTTGAAATACCCTAATAAAATTTATCCATTTTTAAAAAAATATTTAAATTATTTAATTTCATAAATTAAATGCATTAATATATATATCTACATTATATAAAAAATTATGTTTCTCATTTTATAAAATTATATTATCACAAAATACATGTTCGAAAGGGAAAAAACAATTTTTATTATTTAAAAATATTTTAAATATAAGTTGAAAATTAATAATTAATTATAAAATTATTTTTAAACCATAAAATTAAGAAATAATTTTTTTTAAGTATGAAATATAATTCAAAATTTTACTGGAAATTTAAATTTCAAAATTATGTTTCAAAATTAATTTATACTAATATTTTAAATTAAAACCGTACGAAACTAATTAAAATAATTTTTTATTTCTGAGTCATGTGCATGACTAGGTAAATATTTATTTAATTTTTTTATATATTTATAAATATTAATTTATATTTTAATATGTATATATAGATAAGTGATTAATATAACATATATATATATATTAAAATTATTTTATTTACATATGTATGTATTGTTCTCAGTTTAAAACTAATAATAATTTTATTATTTATTTTATTTAATATATTTATAATTGATTTATACATATTTATAAAATTATATATATATATATGTTAATATTTCATAATTATGTTTAGAAGTGTGTATATATACATTTATATTTGTAAAAATATTAATTAATTAAAGTTTATATATATACATATATATTTATAATATTTTATATATGTAAATAAAGTTATATATATAAACACACACATATATTTATGTACATTCAAACAATATATTTGCATATTGGATAAGCTAACGTGTTTGTTGCGATGTAAATCCAAGCATCTCTGTACGGGCATGTTATACCTTATATGGATTGATATGTTACACATGCACACACATATATGTGTATGTGATATATATATATCATAACTTAAAGTAAATAAAACTATATTAATTTATAATTTTAAATAAAACAGCTCTTTCATGGCAGACCCCCCACCATCCTTACTCTTGTACCTTCCCTTCCCATCACCCCTCCCATCAACCCCTCGCATCCCTCTGTTCCTGCCACCTTGTCCATCCCCCCTCCTCCTCTGCCTACACCTCCTGACCCTTCATCTCTTAATCTACTTCCTTCTGCTACTCTCTCTTCGGCCACCCCTCCTATTTCTTGTCAACCGGCATGGACTTCCTTGTTTAAGCATAAACCGAGGAATGCTGGGAAGTACATCCCAGTTGACATTGATCCTTTAATCGTCGATGGTTCCTTGAAGTTCACTGATGACATCATCCAGGCTGGCTCTAATGTTTGGGGTGATTATTTAGTAGGTTCTTTTCTAGATAAACCTCTTTCATTCATGATAGTGGTTCAAAGACTGAAAACAATATGGAGGCTAAAAGGATCTATTAAGGTAAAATCTGATGCGTAATCTTCTTATTTCTTCTCTCTTGTCAAGAGCATAAAGATAGGATTTTTCAAGGTGACCCAATAATTATGAAGGATAAGTTGTTTATCATAAAACCATAATGACTCTAAAGTCAGCAATGTTTGTGGTAGTGTTACTACTGTTCCAGTCTGGGTTCACTTACATAATATACCATTATTTGCTTGGTCTCATCTTGGAATTAACTGGTTATCCAGTAGGATAGGAAAGATGTTGTGTATGGATGAAATGATAGAGAAACTTGAAAAACTCGAATATGCAAAATGCCTTAGTGAGGTTAATCCTCAGAGTGAACTAGTTGATGATTTCATGATTAGTTTGGTTGATGGTGGACAGCAGAAAATCATTGTCAAATATTTGTGGAAGCCTGACATTTATAGAAATTGCAAAACTTTTGGTCATTCTACTGCTGACTGCTTTATTTCCTAAGAACATAAAGAAAAGAAACAAGATGTGTAGGAGAATGTCGAAGTTGATGAAATGAAGCATGCAAAGATCATTAAAAATGCCAGGGAAGATAATGGTAAGAATACACAAAATGGCAAAGGGTGGGTAGATTTAAAAGGAAATACCAGGTGAAAAACAACATCAACTATAACAGAATAGGAGTATCAGGAGTTGTTCACTCTCTGCCTAAAGAAGTTTCAATGATTGATAAAGAAAATTGCAATGAAGAAGGAGAAATTTTATCAGTTTAGGAAAAAGATAATTTAGATGTTAATATTGATGAAATGGATAAGGAAAAAGAAATTACGGATGATGTGCAGATAAATGAAATAAGCAGTGCTGTGAATGCTGACCTATCATTGAAGAAATCTACTGTTCAAATGCATGAAGGCAATGATGACTTATAGAGTAATGTTAATTTAGATGAAACAGAGGTAGAACATGAAAACATAATTGTTTCATCTGCAAATAATGGTGAAGTAGAAGGTGATATATTTGACAAGGGTAGTCAAGCTAATCATATTGTAATTAGTAATAGATTTGATGTGCTTATGTTAGAAGAAGAAAGTATGATGAGCAAAATGAAGGAAATGGAGAGTGCCTTGGATTTTACTGAAGAAAAAGGCAATAATTCATGCATGGTTACATCAGAGGATAAATTAAGTTTGTACAAGTCTAACAACTTGAACTCAAGCAACTGTAATAGCCTTGAGAAACCTCACCATGATCATGAAAATAATTTTCATGATAAAAAATTGAAGCAAATTGACAAAGCAAACAAGAAAAACAAGCAACACATATGGTTCATGCAAGAGAAGCAAAACAAAAATCAAAACAATATCAACAAATGCACTGTGCATGTGCACAACAATAATGATACATGCACTCAAATTTCCCCATCCTCTCCTATTCAGCTTGCTGCTCCTTCACATCCCTTCTCTTCCTTTTCACCCTCCTCTCCCTTCAAACATAAAGCATCCAATCCTCCTTCAGCCTCACACTCTATTGCCTCCTCCTCCCATGTCATCATTGAGAACCCAATCATCCCTCCAGTGGTTTCTCCCCACTCCTACCACCACATCAATTCTCATCCTGCCTTCATCCAACCTCCTCTTTCCCTTGTCAACTCTGATCAAATCCAGCAAATTAATACTACTACACATGGTGCAGTAACCCCAAAAAAAGGATGCAAAAGCCTCTCTATAGGAAAGGAAAAGAACATCACAAAGTCTCCTATATCTGAAACATTTTCTAATTGCATGAACTCAAATCGAGAAATGACTAGGAAAATGAAATTAGACTTACTCCATGCCTTCGAGTTTAATCAATGACACAACACATTGGAGCATGGAATATTAGGGGAGCCCACCTTGATTTAAAACTTGACCAATGCAAATCCCTTATCAGAAACAATAATCTTAATATTCTTGCAATTCTAGAAACAAAATTATGCCTTGATCTGACCCAAAGGGCTACCAGTTACATAAACCCATCTTGGAAGCTCATTCACAATCATGATGTTGGTGCATATGGTAGGATCATGATTGTTTATGACCCTAGTCTTCATCTCTTAACCCTGATTACCTCCTCCAAGAAAATGATCCACTGTCACAATATCCATCTCCCATCCTCTACCTCCTATTACCTCTCTGTCATTTATGCTGAAAACTCCTCTACTGCTAAAGAATCTCTTCTTCATACAATTCCTTTTCTTAGACAACACCCTCATCCCGGGATAATTCTTGGGGATTTTAATTATTCCTTGAGGCTTATTGACCGAATTGGTGGTAATCACCTCTCCTTGAATGAAATCAAGCCTTTACATAATCCATTCATGACTCTGACCTCACTAAAATTAGAACTTCTGGTGTTGCTTTCTCATGGAATAATAAGAGGAGACATGGATGCAGAACCTACTCAAAAATCAACTAAGCCTTTTGTAATCAAGCCACCCTAGACATATGACCTTCTATACTTAACCACCTCCCTCCACTTGCTTTCAGACCGCTCCCCACAAATACTTCTTCTGGAGGGCCAGTCATGAGAGGGAAATCAAGTTTTAAATTTTTTAACTCTTAGGTGGAAGAGACCGATTTTTATAGTGTTGTTAATGAAGTGTGGAATAGACCTAATTATGGAAATCCTATTTTTGTTTTACAGAAGAAACTCCAAGCAATTAAAGTTGTTCGTAGACAATGGGCTAGGAACAAATTTGGCAATGGTAGCAAGTTAACTGATTATTTGAGGAATCAACTTGAAGAGACTCAAAGGAAAATGCTTTCTCATGTTGACAACCAGTTCCTTGCCAACATGGAGACTACTCTAACTGCTCAGTACACTGAAGCTATCTACACTGAAAGCAAAATGATAAACAAAAACCTAGTTTGCAATGGAAAGAGGATGGAGATAGGAACTCTTCGTTCTTTCATGCCTCACTGAAAGCAAAGCAAACCAAAGATAATATTGTTTCTATGATAGATAGCCAAGGAATTAAACATGACAACAATGTTAGCATTGGTCAAGCTTTCATACAATATTTTACTGGTCTCTTTGGTAATGATTCTAACTTTATTCCTACCATTGATGATATAGACCATTCTATCATTCCTCAGCTTAGTAATATTGAACACAATTCCTTAATTTTAGATATTACTGATGATGAAATCAAGCATGCCATGTTTAAACTTAACAGAAATTCATGTGCGAGGCCAGATGGTTTTAATGCTTTTTTACTTTTCCTACTGGACAATTATTGGTAAAACTGTATGCAAGGCTGTCAAATGCTTCTTCAAACGTGCCAAAATGATGAAATCATTCAATACCACTAATATAGCTCTTATTCCCAAGGTTAAAAATCCTACTCATATTTCTGACTTCGGACCTATTGCTTGTTGTAATACGATATACAAATGTATCTCTAAGATTCTTGCTACCAGAATGAAAACTGTTCTCCCACCCATCATTTCCACCAATCAGGATGCCTTCCTTGCTGGTAGAGACATCGTTGACAATGTGATGCTTTCTCAAGAACTTTTACGTGGTTATATAGCAAGAATGCAACTCCTAGAGCTATGTTGAAACTGGATATTATGAAGGCCTTTGATACAATTCAATGGGATGCCATTGTCAGAATTATGGGGTATATGAACTTCCCTTCTCACTTCATGTCTTGGGTTTTTGAATGTATCTCCACTGTAAATTTCTCCATCATCTTCAATGGTTCTAGTGATGATCATTTTTGTAGCAAACAAGGAATTTGGCAGGGTGATCCTATGTCTGCTTATATATTCATTATGGTTATGGAGTTACTTACTCAAATGCTAAGGAAAACTGTTACTCTAAAGAGCTTCAAACTTCACCCCAAATGCAAGAACCACGAAGTCGCTCCCTTCTTTTTGCTGATGATCTTGTCATTTTCTACACTCCTAATGATTACACCATTCATCTATCGCTGACACTCTTTTCAGGTTCCACTGTATGATAGGCCTCAAGATTAATATGCAAAAATCAGAAATTATGTTGGCTGGACTAAGTGATGCTCAATCTAATAACATTTATGCTGCAATTGGCTTAAAGCCCAATCATGGTACTATTTCATATATTGGGCTTCCTCTCACCACTGCCAAAATCACCACCCTTTAGTGCTTACCTTTATATGATAGAATCACTGCCAAGCTTGAGTGTTGGTCGAACATAAAATTGAGTCAAGCTGGAAGAGGCACTCTTATAAAATCAGTTATTTTTTCCATGCAGGTTTACTAGTCTCGATCCTTCATCCTCCCTCTTAAGCTCCTTAGAATGATAAGATCTACCTTTATGAAATTCTTATGGTTTGGGTCAACTTATGGTCGATATATTACTCCCATATCCTTCAGATATACTGAGAAACCTATAGAAAAGAGTGGGCTTGGCATTCATAACATTATTAGCTAGAATAAGGCTGCTTTTGCAAAACACATTGATAAATTTCTCAACAAGAAAGATAGCTTATAGGTTTTATGGTCACTTACTCATGTGTTGCATGGTAAAGACTTTTGATCTATGTCCATACCCCATAACTCAAGCTGGACATGGCGTAGCATATTTAAACTACGTGAAACCGTGCTACCGCATGCCAAGTATAATATTACTTTGTCTAACAAGGTCAAATTTTGGGATGATCCATGGTTAGAACGTGGACTGATTCTAAAGAGACAACTTAATCATCACGAAATTTTGTAGTCTGGAATTAACATATCTGCCTTTGTAGCTTCTGTGATACATGGAAGGAGTATTGTCCTCCCATATTCTTCAAATGTGAGAATACGAGAAATTTGGAGCAAAGTTTGCAAAGTTAATGTTTTTGACACTATGGAGTATCAAGTCGGTTGGTTTGATAAAGGAAGGAAGTTTAGTATTGGCTCGTTGTATAATATTATAAATAAGGTTGATGAAAACCCTGATTGCAAATGGTACAAGAGAATATGGAAGGCTGATAGAAGTGCAATTGACAACTTTACTCTCTTGAAAATTATCAACAATGTCATGCTAACCAAAGTCAAGCTTTTAAGTCATGGAATGAATGTGAATATAGATTGTGTTTTATGTAATTCTTTGCCAGAAACCCTAGATTGCTTGTTCTTTGACTGCCCAAACATTTATTCACCATGGTCATCAACCTTGAATTGTTTGAATGTTCCCACTATGCCTAATAGAAATGATCAGGTTTGGAAACAAATTCATAAGCTATCTGGAGGTGGGGAAGGTCAGGCTCGAGTGTTTAACTTTGTGATGAAGAAATTCATAGTAACTGTCTGGAAGGAGAGGAATACAAGGATATTTAACTCTGAAAAATGCAAGACTATGGTGTTGTTGTATAAGCACATTATACATGAAATTAAGGAAGGTAATAGAATGTTGAAATTTAGCTTTGACCCGAGCATTTTGTGCTCTCTGCACTGATTTCTTCGGGTCATGCTTGTAGTTTTTATGTATTGCTTCTTGGTTGTATTTATTTGTTTTTTCCCTTTCCTTAATTTTTTTCCTTGTGTTTTCATCCTTATGGTTCTTGCACCTAATTTCTATGTCTTCTTTGTGCATGCCCATTTTTGGCATGATTTTATTGTACTTGTTCTCTTTAGTGCTTCAATAAAATGGTAGGGGACCATTTAACCCCGTCGGCTATGCCAAAAAAATAAAAGATTATATTTAAATAAAATAAAAGATTTTATTTAAATAAAATTTAGAAATGTTCTAAACAAACTAGACTTCATAGGCCTAGAAAGATCTAATAGGGTAAAAAATTTGAAATTAAATTATAACTTCCGCTACGAGCTGGCCAAGTTCCAACAATGATATCAAATCCCATTAGCCTTTGTGGTCTAATTAGTCACGTTAGGTTTAACTAATTAAGCTCACAACCCAGTCAGTAGGGTGTCTAGAAAGGTAGTGTCTATGATTGCGTTTGGGTAATCAAGTACTCTACCGTAATTGGCTACTAGCCCGGCCTGAATAGATATGTGAGACACACAAAAGGTTGCCCTTAATAGAAGAGAACCAATTTAAATTGAGCCTTGGGCTAATTTTCAAAATTGTTTGGTAAAATAAAATATTTTAAATTTAAAAGTCAAATTTGAAATAAAACATACAAATATTATAAAAGTTGTAATATAATAAAAATTGTCAAAATGTTTGAAAATGAATACATATTAATTTCAAAATTCCTTAATTTTATTAATAAGATTAATAAAATAAATTAATTAAATAAGTTAATTAATTAGTAAATGTATCCTTGTATTATATATTATGGTATATGTTATGCTGTTTTGAAATGTTTAAAATAACATAAGTATACATTAATGTATATGAAACGAATTTTGAAATTAATATAATTTAATTAAAATAGTTTAATTAAATAAATTAATTAAAAGATTAATTAATTAAATAACATACACATTTATATGATATATGTGTAATACTATAAAGGTTATAGTATATTATAAATATTGAATGTAAATGTTATATTAAGATAATATAAATTAATTAATTAAATAAGATTTAACTAATATAATATTATACATAAGACTATTATATAAGTAATATGAAATATAAATATTATATAATAGTACACTTATATAATATGAATGTGTAAATTAAAGGTGGAACATTCAGAAACCCTAACCATACTTAGTGAATAATACATACGTAATGTACATATACCATGATTTTCAATGTGTTTGACGCTTGAATCACAAAAGTAGTTCATAAGAATCACATTATTCATAAGATGATATCACTCAATGTAATATGAATCTTCAATATAATATTGTCCTTTACTATATATATATATTAATAAATTACTTGCATATTCTTTAGTTGTTAAGAAAACTCAAGCTAAGGATGTTATGTATAGTATTTTTAATATACTGAATAGATGAGGTAGAATAACTATACGTATTTATTGAGCAAACTCAAGGTACATATACTATATTAGGCCATCGCTGTATATTATGTGCAAGTGAATAATTTCATATTAATTTATTGAGCAAATTCAAGAGTGAAGTGAAATTAGGATAAGGTACCAAGGGTTAGGAGTTGTATATGATACAACTAATGAGGAGTTATCCATCATCCGTGGAGCTATGATTTGTTGAGCAAACTCAAGGTCAGAATTCCAAGATGGACGAGCCCTAACACCTACTAGTGAAGTCGAAAGACTTCTATGTTTCGACTTAGGGTTTGGCGAAACATAGAAGACCAGTGGAGCTTATTAGTAAAATGAAACATAAAGTTTAACCTTGCTAATATTGTAAGAACATCCACTATGATTAGTCCTAATAATCTACCACTTAAATTTGCAGAAAATGACAACTCTAAAACTATTTTCTGAAAATGACAAGCTTACTAGACCCAATTATACCGAATGTCTAAAAGCAATAAAATTAGCATTAACTTACGAGCGCCTTAGGACTTCTATTACATGTGAAACTAAAGAACAACTCACTGGTGATGCAGACCCCGAACTATGTTTTGCTTATAAGAAATGGGTGTCAGACCTAGAGATCGCCCAAGTTCTCGTATTGTCTACACTACACCAGCCTTGCAAAGGCAGCATGAAACTATGACTGTCCATGAGATATTTGATAGTCTCAAGGCTCTTTTTGGTGAACAATCACATTCTGCAAGGTACGAGCTTACAAATAAGCTATTCAATATCAAAATGATTAAAGAACATAAAGTGGATGATTATGTGCTAATGATGAAGGGTCATATGATAGGCTTTCATAGTTAAATGTAAAAATAAGTCACGAATTACAAGTAGATTTTATCTTTGGTTCACTTACTCCTCGGTATGAACCGTTCATACTGAACTATAACATGAACCAATTGAAAGTGAATCTCGTGGAGCTACTCAATATGTTTAGGTCGGTCGAATCACAATCCAAGGATCAAAGGGTTGTACTTGTTATTAAGGGTAGTGCATCATTTTTGAAGAGTATAAAGAAGCAGAAAAGAGAAGGTAAGAAAAAGAGAAGCAAGAAGACCGATGACAAGGGTGAATGTCACCACTGCCATAAGAAAATTCCCTGGAAAAGGAATTGTTCCGACTACTGGAAGATTGTTAGGGAAAAGAAGTAGAATGGTTTTGTGGCTCCATTAGGTACATTTATGATTCAAAATTGTTTTGTAATCAATAAAATATCTTGGGTCTTATATACTAGATCTGACATTCATATATGTAATTCATTATCGGGGCTTAAGAACTGACACCGCATGGATATAGGAGAGATGAAGCTCCAAGTTGTTGAAAGATATATGGTAGATGCTATGGTAGTAGAAGTTTATCATTTGAATTTGCCTTGTGGAATAGTATTAGTATTAAATAATTGCTATTTTGTAGAAGGCTTTATTTGTGGGATTATTTCTGTTTCTAGATTCTCTGAGGCTGGATATATATATATTTCATTGTGCAAATAATATTATGAACATTACTTTGGATGGAAATAAAGTCTGCGATGGTATTCTTAAAAATAGCACTTATATAATTAATACTAATTATGCATGTTTCGTGAATAATTCTTCTACTAATATAAATGATAGTTATCTTTTTCATTATAGGCTAGGTCATATTAGTGAGAAACGACTACATAAATTGAAAACTGAAGGTTTTCTACCGTCCTTTGATTATGAATCATTTGACATGTGTGAGTTATGTCTCAAATATAAAATGACCAAGCACCCCTTCAGTGGGAGCAATGAAAGAGTTGACGAACTCTTAGGGTTAGCACATGATGATGTATGTGGCCTGATGCCTATAATAACCAAAGATAATATTCTTACTTTGTTACCTTCACTGATGATTTCTCGAGACTAGGATATATGTATCTTATGAAGAACAAATCCAACGTCTATGAGAAATGAACATAAAAATGTAGTAGAAAACCAAACGGGCCGTAAGCTTAAGATTCTTCGATCGGATTGAGCAGATGAGTATGTTGGATAGGATTTCCAATAATACTTAAAAAATAATTGTATTATCTCTCGAGTTACTCCACCCTATACTCCGCAACACAACGGTGTGTCGGAGCTTCGGAGCGAAGGAACCGAACCCTATTAGATATGGTTCGTTCCATGATGAGTAAGGCTGAGTTACCTCTGTTCTTCTACGGATATGCACTAGAAATTGCAGTACATATGTTAAACTTGTTGTCCACTAAATCTGTGCCTAAAACACCATATGAGATGTGGTATGGTAAGAAACCCCAACTCAAATATTTGAAGGGAGGTTGTCCGGCATACGTTAAGAACGTTGGTTCGAATAAACTAGAAGCAAGATCGATAATGTATAAATATATAGGATGTCCCAAAAAATCGATAGGATATATATTCTACAATACCGAGGAACAAAAAGTTACTTTTTCCCAACACACTGTCTTTTTAGAAAAGGAATTTCTATTAAAGGAAATTAACAGCGAGGTTATAGACTTGGATGAGATCCAAGAAGTTAACACTGAGGCCGAACCAATGGGAGAACCAAGTTCGTTAAAACGTGCAACCTATTTGAAAGTCTATAGGGAATCTCACGCACCAGAGAGATACTACGGTATTCCCATGGATGGCGAGAAAAAGGACCATGTCTTAGATGATGACACTCCTCTGTCTTTCCAACAAGTGCTATAGAGTAAAGACTCTGCACACTAGCTTGGAGCTATGAAATCTAAGATGGATTCCATGTATAAAAACAAAGCTTGGACTTTATCGGACGTACCCAAAGGGATAAGACCTATCGGCTGCAAAAGGATTTTTAAGAAAAGGCTAAATGCAGATGATGAATTGGAGACTTATATGTGGGGTACATTTAGGCAAAATTGTTGAAATTGGGCCAACCCACAACAAAAGTTGTGGGTGAATTTCAATTTTTTTACCATATTGGATCTTAATTGGGTTTTTAAAGTCTAATTTATTTTAACATATCTAAATATTTTAAATAAATTCTTTTATTTTAATTAAATTTATAAAATGATATTGTATTATTTAATTTATATTATATTAATATATATATGTATTATATACACATATATAAGTGTGTTCATTTGTAACAAATCAGTCCGGGCATGGAATAACATGACCGTGTAGTTGGGATTTACATCGCAACAGAACCATTAGCTCATCTAATATGCAAATATATTGTCAAAATATATGTTATAATATATATACTTTTGATTTTATAAATAAAATATCAATATGTATATATATGTATAAACTAAAATTTTATTTTTATATCGTGTGTACACACACATACAGATATACATACATATATATATACATACATACATACACACACATAAAAATAAAATATTAACAATATGCATATATTTACAATGATATAAATATGTTTAAATCATTTATAAAATATATTAAATAAATTTTCTTTTTACTGTAGTGTCGAAAATAAAACAATTATAAATGTATTTTTTAAACATATATTATATATACATGTGCCTGTGTATTAAATACTTATATATATATATATGTATAATAATAAATATATATTGATACAAATAAAAATCATTAACATAGTTTATATTTAAAAATATAACCACTTGGTCTTACACATGGCTCAAGATATTTTGTTAAATTTAGTTTTTTTAGATATATTAATAAAACCGTACGAAAAATTATTTAAAAATTAATAAAATATAATTTTTTGAAATAATTTCAAATTTTGGTAAAATTTTAGATGAAAATTTTATAATTTGAAAATTTAATATATAATTTTATAATATAAAATAAATTAAAATATATTTTCTAATATTTAGTTTATTTTTAAATATTTAAAAATATTAAAATGATGTTTTTTAAATTTCAGCCGAGAGTATAATATGTGTTAATATAATTTTATAAAATATAAAACATATATGAATTTATATAATATTTATCTGCTTAATTGATTTAAATATTATTTAAAATAATATATTAATATATAAAATTATTTTCTTCCTGCCGAAAGTATTATGCTTATTAAACATTATGTATAAAATTATACTGTCATATTTTACATAAGTATAATGTAGTATTTAAATTAAAAACTATATAAGCATATATATATATATATTATTTAAATAGTAATAAAAAATGATTTTTTTTTTAAATATTGAGCCGTGCTACACATAGATGTTTTGTCATAAATTTTTTTCAAACATATATACATATACATACAACCAATCGAAATTGTTACAATATATTTACATGTTGGAATCATCGCCTAATTAACAATATAATATAAAATAAACATTATAAATGTAAAATAATATTTAATAACATTTTAGGAATATAACTTATTGTCAAAGCCCATAAGCATACCTTGAAACGATGAGATCTGATCCTCAAACTAATTCCAATTCAGCAGATTGCTAGTTTCTAAACTGTTGACCACCAGTTATTGATTAGAACAAAATCCGATTTCATTTGAACATGATATGAAAGGAGGATAGAGAGGAGAAGTTGGCCAGAAATAGAGAGGATATAGAGGCTTCAAAAGTCCTCCAAACAACCAGGGTAGAGATCTTTATATAGAGGAAGAAAAGGAGAGAAGTTTGGATCTAATCTTTTACTTATTCTCCTTCCATCTTAGCCATCCATTTCAAAGTTCTCTAACCCCTCATTAGGCCACACCTATTACCCCTTATTTGAGTCGATCCTACCAGCCCCCTTTATAGGCTTTAAACCCATTTAGAGCCCGAACAAAATATTGCACAATTAAATCCAATTTAACATTTATTAATATCGTATATCGATTAATATATTTATAACTATTATAAATATATTTAATAATATTCATTTATCAAATCAAAATCAAAATCAAATTTTTAAATAATGTTTCATTAATGATATTTAATTTAATTAATTTATAATAATTATAAATTAATTAAATCATTTGATCAAAGGAGAAATTATCATTTTCGGTTGTGTGACTCGTTGGGTGTAAATTTGGTCAGCGATTAATATCAAACTATGCGAATATCAATGTTCGCACGTCACTTAGCAGGTGGTATGAAATTTTTGCTAAGTTTATCACTTACTTGGCTTTATTAAAATCCAACTTTATTATTTTAAGCATCACCTAGTTGTGACTTTTATTTACACCAATTCTTTTCATCAGGACTATATCACTTTAGACTTATGGAATTTGGTAATGTCAAAATCCCGATATCGTCCACATTCAACTCTGAAGTCCAAACACAAAGTCCTTGGTTCAATAATAACAAGTTTTATTAATTGAAATTTTGACTTGAGTTGACTTCAGTTGACCGTGATATTAACCTCATATAACCGAGGAGATGAATCCTCTATTGAATAGTGCTTCACTTCCAATACTTCTACTCAACCTAACTATAGTCACTCGACACCGTGCCATGATTTGATTATAATCAAAGCGAAGTGTTCATATTGAAGATCGATAATATTCACAAGTTAAGAGAATTGTGTAAATCAGTCACATTGATATTTTCTATTTAATCTTAGTTATATTATAAGTGGAACCTAGTGCACGAGGTTCCCGCACAATAGCGGACTCTAGGGAGGTCGATAATGTATGCAGCCTTTCCCTCGCATTGCGAAGAGCCTATTTCCAAACTCGAACCTAGGCGCCCAGGTCACTATGCGGGTGACCTAATCTTAGTTATATTAACTAATAGAAAATTATTGAATGGGTCATTTCATAGTTATCCAATAACTATCAGTACGTAACCTCTAAGTGCCTCCAATAGTCACGAGTAATACATTGCCTAACATCTGGAGAGCGTTACGTACTCTAGTCTCAACAGATACATCGATATCCAATCTTGATGCAGCTTGACTAGGAACATTTAAAATGATGACTTTTATAATATTTTGATAATACTCATGGTTACAACTATTTGTAATTGCTATCACAAACACACCTACATTTAACTAAATTAAGTAATTGATATAACATTGACCAGCACCATTGTCGTAGTGGTTAGGTGCTTCAACTTTGGTACGAGAGGTCACAAACTCGAAACTTGCATAGCATGATTCAAACATATATTAACATATACTATATTGTATACTACCTAAGACTTATAGTACTAATATGTACTACTATCTCAGCACCTAATTTCTAAAAAAAATTAATTAATATAACACATTATATCAAGTATATAATAGAAAGAAAACACCTTTATCTTGAACAAGATTGGTTATTGAGCTAGATATATGTAACAAATTACATGATTGCCCCTAGAGCATACTTCAAACTCTATCAATCTTCCACTTGCACTTAGGGTCAATTATTGAATCTTATTCCAACTTCTCTAATTGGTTTTCTCAAAAACCAATCGGGTTAGTCCCTCGATGAATGGGTATGCTATTATGCTTCAATTATCTACTCTGTCAATTAACTCTCTCCGACGCTAATAAACTATTTTATCATGTGGAACAATTCGCAGTATCTCTTTCGCGTTCTAGTGAGCTCTAAGTTATGTTACGAACTATGTCATGAAATTGTTATCATATAACAATGTTATGGGATTCTCAACATTTGGAATCACCCTCGACTCTATTATAAATTTGTGCATTTATTATATATACATTACTTTTATTGTGGCGCTATTCAAGTCAATATACTTATCCTTTTCATTGAATCACCCATAGTCTCTTCTAATTTCAATTATAAATAGTTCTATATTTCAATTATAACTAATTATAAACACCTATCGTACCCTCGACTCTATTATAAATAGTTCTCTAATATTTCATAAATACATGAGAACACCTCAAACAACCATTTAGTGATGTCTGTTTGGATTTGATATTTGCTTCATGTATCAAATACATAAACAAATCACGATATCATAGACAACATAATATGTATGATAATTCCTATTGCTAATGCATAAGAAATCCATCTTACATATTTCGTATTAAACATTTTAATAAGGTGTGATGACCTTGTTTTAAAACAGTAATATTATATTAGTTTAATAAAACAGAAGTGCTTGAATTTGATTTTTGAAAATTATTATTTTGAAATCAAATTATTATTCAATTAGTCTATTTAATAAAGGATATTGTTATAATAAAATTTAATTGGTTAATAAATTCCTTTTAGATAACATATTAAAATTCAAATAAAATGTTAATATAAAATATTTTAAAGCGTAAATAATTTTATATATTGAAATGAATTTTTGAGAATTTAATTTAAACTTTTGGTATAGTTTAGGAATAAAAATGGACAAAGTAATTAAAATTTCAATTTCACATTTTATTTGCATTTTATAAACCCAAAATTCATTAAAATTCCTATTAGTGAAATAAATGGCATTTATTAATTTTGGGATTATCTAAGAAATAAACAAATAACTATTAGAAGTGAAAATGATTTAAACTAGATTGAATTATATTTACAAATAAATAAATGATGGGGACTGATATTTAAACTTAAAAAATATTAGTTAAGAACTATATTGAATGAAAAAGTAAACTCAAAACTAAATTCAAAAGCAACCCAAGCCCATTTAAATGACCCAAATCCATTTTTCCTTTACTAGACTTAACATGTTTCCCTGAATCCAAATATACGTTCCTCTATTGTTTTGCCTTAACCCAAAACATCCCCAATTCGCATACCAATTTGAAAAAAAAACGCACGCACATTTGCACGAAGAGCTAGCGACGCCAGCAATAGAGCCGCAGTAACGATCGAAGGAGGAGACAATGCACAGTGGCAACATGGTCGAGGCGGAGATTAGCAATGACACGGAGGAAGGGTGCAAGAGTAGGGCCAGGGTGCAATGAGGTGTAGTGTTTTGAGGTGTCTTCGGAACGTGGTTGAGGCGGTTTCAGGTGGGGTCGTGGCAAATGGTGACATGTGCGATGACTGTGACAAAGATTGGAGGCGGCAAGGGTATGGAAATTGTAGGGCGTTGCGAGTAGAAGTATGAGCAAACGAATGGTTAAGGTGAGATATTAATCTCACACAATTATATTTATACTTTATGACATCTATGAATGGATTGTTGTTTTGGATGAGTGAATGGTTGCTATGTTTGAGTCTCTGTTAGAAACTTCGAAACCGGTATATATATTGATAATCTTTATGCTAGAAATCCTTTAGTTAATGTATTGTGGTTTGAAGGTCTATACTTGCATACTTATATATTCCTATTGTGTGCTGATTCATTTGCTCTTCATTCTTTTGTTTGTTCACTAAGTTTTGGAGGACAAAAAGGCACTATATTCTTGTATATTTTCAATTGTTAAAAATTCTTATAAAAGATATATGGATATATAGTTTCTGCATTTTATTTTATAAACCAATTTATTCATGTGCCTAGAGCATAAATTTATATATTGTACACCCTATTTTGAAGCCGGATTTTCAATAAGAGATAGTAGCAGATTAACCTATATTTTAATACCTATGTTCGTATGATAAAAAGTATGTATGGGTTGAAAAGAGGAATTGCAATTATCTATATAAAGCCATAGATCATTTTGTTTTGAGAAACATACTTTCAACCTCATATAGTAAAAGAAAATTCTTATATTTATACACATTAGTCTTAGCATTAATAAGTGTTGAAGGATTTAATTTAAGAGATATTAAAAGTGTGTGTGTGTGTGTATCATATTTTGGAAAGCAATTCCATTAATAATGAAATTAAAACTATCGCTTTATAAACAATTATTCTATTTTTGGTTTTATCAAAATAGGCCTTTAACTAATAGTTTCCATTCAAGATTTCTATACGATCTTTGAGATATAGCATTTTAAATTTTAGTAAAGAAATTCTATTTTAAAAGTGATACATGTGAAAGTAAACTATAGATAAAGCAAATTTAGAAATCATTCCTATATAATAAAATTATATTACTTTCTTTCAAACTATAACCTATTATTGGCTTTAATTGTGTTTAGCCTTTGGCTATTTATATACCATTTTGGTATTTCTTTGATGACTTTTTGAAACATTGATTTTGAAAAATTAATGTTTTCACTTGTCTTTATTGAATTTCGTGCTTTTCTATGAAACAAAGCATTTTAATAAATGATTGAATTGTCGGATGGTATGGGACACTTTGTACAATTCTTTCGGTTATTATTATAACCTTTTAAATAGAGTTTAAAGTGGAAATTACTAGCTTTTAGTAAATACTTGACTTTACTTTCTGGTATGGGACAGTTAGTTAAATTCTTGTAATTACTAGAGTGATAGTAATTAACACTTAGAGTTGTATTATCTTAGCGTGTTCGGGTTTCAGACCGATAGATCCTTGAGAGAGGATAACTCATTTTTATAGATATGAGAATCAATACATTTTTAGATTTGGGTAGGCAGATCTTTTTCGGAAGATCTGTTATGGTGTAAATACGGCTGTCTCTTTCGGAAGGCAGATTTTAACATGCATCGTAGTCTATGGATACTACAACCTATTAGTTTATTTTTTTATACAGTTAGACTATGTTTACCTCTTTCGGAAGGTAAATTTTCATAGGAAAGATTAGGTACACGACTGCTCTTTTATTTGAGCAGTATCCCTAATCTGTAGTCTCTTTCGGAAGGCTTCCTTTCTACGTAGCGGATCTCTTTCGGTAGATTTCGTGTCACTATATTAAACTGATAGATGACTACCATTATTATTTCATTATTGATGATTATTTCTTCAGCGATTTTAGTATGGATATTCTGTATCTTTTATGGCTCTGAGGATTTTGAATTGGGTATCACCGTATTTTGAGATGATAATTTATTGACACTTGATATGTATTTATGAAATGGTGATTTGTTAGGTATGCCTTATTTGAGTATATGTTTTGGGCATATTTTATTATTGACTTATTTGGTTATTGTTAAGTCAGAATTGTGAGATTTGTATTTATTGGTTTGGTATGCCTTTTATGGATTTTTGAGTTTTAGGCATATTTTGAGATGACTTATTTTAGAGTTAAGTCATTTATGGTTATAAAGTAATGAATTTAATTAATATGCCTTATTATGATTGTTTGTTCGACATATTTAATATGGCTTATTATTTTAAGTTATAAAGTTATGAAATTAGTATCTCACCCTTTTATTTAGATATAGTCTGACTCGTTTATTATTTTAATACTCGGGGCAGGACGAGACTTTACAAGTACAGGGAACCATTAACCTTTGGATTTTAAGCTAGCATTGAAGTAGACTATTTTGATAGTTTTAGTTTACGTCATACTTGTATATATTTACAGTTAGGAGTTTATGTCATCTATATTATATAGTAGTGACTTTGTACCTAATAAAAGATTTTGGATATGTTGTATATATTTATATGGGTGTGGTATTGATATTTTGTAGACTCGCACTCTGTTATGTATATGATGATGTATATTATTCTGCTGTGATCTGTGACTCTGATTTGATTTATCTATATTATATAATGTTCTGAATATTTTTAATCGGTGTGTATTGCTTTGTGTTAATACTGTATACGTCTAAATTTTAGTTCAAATCCTCAAAAAGGTAAATAAGACGTGTCAGTGTTAGTATAAAGATATATTCAAATTCGGTCGCCCTTAACCAGCCGTATTCTCTGGATTAGCAGACAGCATTACCTGTAATGTTCTTTGCTAAACTAGGCATAGTGGTTGGGTCATTACAGGTTGGTAGTAGAGCTAGATTCAGAACATTATAGAATATAAATTATACAGAGTCGAGATTTAAACCTAGATAGACTTAGAGTCCCGTCCCTTCGGTGTGTAGTTGTTAGTAATTTAATTAACTATTTAGGAATAGAAATATAAATGATTATTGGGAATAATCATTGGGACATATTTGAAAAATCTTTTGATAATACTATATAACTTATTATTATGAAAATATTGAAAATCGCTTCTGTAAAGAGTGAGATTTAATGATAGCATAAACGAGTCCTTAGATGGCTTAGAATCAAATTGTTGTCTCCTGATTTGTTAGTGATCAGAGTGCGCAGAGAAAGCTGGAAAATAGCTTTCTGCTAAAGACGATTGTTTTTTTGTTTGATTGAAATGTATGTTGTTTGCATCCTTGGTTGTTTTGTTTATGCTTAGTTTAAAATGTGAAATTGAATAAAACGTTATCACTCAAAGAATTTATAAACCCATTTAAATTTGAACGAACCCAATTATTAATAAAAGCCAGTGGTTCCTCCAAAATAGAATCATTGAAGAATAATAAAAATATCTAAGCAATTGATAGTTATAAAATATAGAATGATAAATAATGTGTATCTAATTAAATTTGAAATTTGAAAAGATACTTAATAAATAAAATAAGTTATAATAAAGTTGGATTGGATAATGGTTGTTTGATTGCTTTGAAAATTCTAAATAATTATTGAATTAGTATTGAGTAGGAATTTTCATCTGAAAATTTATAACCTACTCGATATTAATTATTAAACATTACAGTATCTTCATTAGCGTGGTTACCGCAAAGGAAATTGAAAACTTTGTTTTATGTAAAATGAAATTTGTAATTATTAGTACAACCGAATAAATATGAAGATGCACAGTAGAATTGAAATTTGTTAAGAAATATTTAATTTAAATTTTGAAATGGATTGAAAGAACTTTTATAAAAGCAATATTTGGTGAAAGTGTAAGATACAAGAAGGTATATGTATATCTTATAGAAAATAAATTGTGTTAAATTGCCAGTTGAGTACTTTAATAATTCTGGTCGATACGCCTGATCAATGTTATCGATAGGGATTCCTAAATACTTGGACGAGACATTCAGACACAGTGTTTTGGGAAATAAAATATTTTTCGAAATAATATTTAGTAAGCGTATAATATTTTTGAAAAGAAGATAGAATTTTGAAATAAGTGAAATATTATTTATATTAAACTAGACAGTTTGAAAGTATTGTTTTGATGGTAAAATAATATTTTATAGAAGTGTATAAATTATATTTTTAAAGGGAGATGCCTTGGGATAATTGGATAAATAAAATAAAGTATTTAAAATGAAAGTGAGCATTATTGGAAAACTAGAGTATTAATTAGAAAGATATTTTAGTAAAAATTTATTTGGCATTTGTAAATTCTTATATATTCATTTACAAAGAATGCAAATGGTTGATAATGGATGTGCATAAATATGTGAAATCATAAGTTAATATTTTTATATAAGCAAGCAAATGATTTGAGAAAGTATAAATATTATTTTCTAAAGTGATTGAAAAATATAAATAGTTTATTCCGTGTTAGTTGGTCCATTGAGTGGTTTATGAATTTTGGTCGATACGAGTAGCTGACGTATCGATAGGGATTTCTAAATGCTTAAACGAGGCTAAATAGACACAATCTTTTGGAAATGTAACAAGAAAGGTTTTTTAATTTTTTTTGTAATGTTGACATTATTTTCAAAAAAGTGGAATATATATAAAAGAAATTTAATTATTCCCAACCTTATAAGATTAGTCTGCTAATGAAATTTAACTTTTGCAAATATTTGCTTGTTTAAATTTGAACTAAACATAATTCAGCTTGAGATCATTGCAAAGAAATAAATTCATCAGAAAAATAATAATAATAATAATAAAGTAATTATTTATTTATAGAATGGAGGATGAGTATATGGAAAAGAATGTTTAGAAATGAAATGAAATGGGTGGTTTAAGAAGAAAATGAAGAAGAAGTGAAAGTGTTAAGTAATCTTTGAAATATATGTATAGATAAGGTAAAATAAAATAATATATGTGAAAGTTACAGAAGAGATATTTTATATAAGTGTTGTTAGAAATGAAACTAAAAAGGCAAGCTTTTCAAATATGAAGAAATTGTTTTAAAATATATATATTTGTAATTTTGTGAATGAAGGAAGTTGAATATACATATTTCAAATATATATTTGATACTGTTGTGCATATACAAGGACATATTTGGTTAAATATCCTTACATTGTATAATAGATAAGTGAGAGAAAAAGTATAAAAATTATTTTGATAGAAACTCAAACTTTTGACCATTTGCTCATAAAACTTATGGGAAATTAAAATGGAACTTTAGAAAGAATAATGTGATATGACGAATTATAGAACGCCACATTATCAAGTTAGTATTATGTTAAACTTCAACAATTATTGTTTAAAGTAACTGAAGTTTGAAAACTGTGATCCATAGTTGAATTAAAATGAAACAGTTTTAGTCATTTAATTAAGAGGAGAGATTTGCTATTAAGTTTTGGACAGTGTTTTGATATCTGTTGTTTTTGGAAAGTATTTTGATATCATTGATATTGAGTAAGTTCATAAGCTGAAACTAGAATAACAGATGAACTTATAGAACAATTTGGTTAGTCTAATGAATAAGAAGTGTAGTTGAGCCATCATTTTTGTTTCTGATATGATTGAAATTTTATTTCATATTTGGCCAAAAGTTGATAGTTAATGTTTGTAATGGATTTAACTAAATCCACATAAGGCCGCTACCACAGTTAGGGCAAGCATACTGCGCCCTTGTGTGTTTATACTTCGATTCTATTTATTAATATACTTGGCTCGGTAATAAACCTTTTACTGGCATAGGTATCATGTTTAGTGTAGATCATGATTGGTTGTTGCGTGATGTTTGCAATCCAGGTTTGGTGACATGCCAGATTTCATACCCCTTTTCGTCAAATAACCAGTTTTAGAATTCATACACTGTCGTTGTTCACATTAGTAGAAACTCATGTCCTTTTTGATGGCTAGACTTATGTTTTCTTATGTCAGGATATTGTCTTGGATGGTCTGTGGTAGTCAAAGACAGAATGAGCCAAAAAGTATTTTGCGCTTAAAACATGTTTTATGGACTATACAGTAGATATACATTCTACATAACATTAAACTTGTATAAACTCTTTTAAGGATGGTTAATTTATGGTTAACATATAAATTGCACAGTAATTTAAATACTCAAACCATGTCATTGTGTTTATACTCAAAACTGTGTCTTGGATGGTTAACTTGAGTTGTAATCGAACCTATGTTTATTTAGTTAGTCCTTCAAAATTGAGGATCTCAAATAAATTTGCAAACTTATATAGATAAATATCCTATTTAAGTGACTTGATAAAAAAATTAAGGCTGCCGCGATAGGGTAGCAGCATATTAAAAAAAATTATAGCTGTTGCGATAGGGAAGCAGCATATTAAAAAAAATTGTGGCTGCTGCGATAGAGCGGAAACATATTGAGAAAAAGGAAAATTTGTGGTTGCTGCGACAAAGCAGCAGCATATTCAGGCCCAGCCCGATCCACTTGTTTGCCTCAGACAAAGCAAAATATTTAAGCACAAGTGGAATGTTAAAATGAACTAAAAATGTAAGAACCCAGAATCGAACCCAAGATGTTTGGCTTAGTGTTGATATCAACAACCGCTGACATACATCATCATTCTAATTGTTTATGCAATAAAAGCTTATTACTTATGCAAACCCTAAATTGTGGCCCCCCACCCCCAGTTGCCCTAGGCGGTTGGCTTGCCAGCCTTACCCTAGGGTCGGGCCTGAGCATATTGAAAAAAAAAACCAATTAAAATGTTGTGTGTTATATTAAAGTCTGGCCCACATCATAGTACTAGTTTGACTGTAAAAGCCAAATACAAGAATTTAAAATGGTTATTAAGCATGTTTGTATAGGATCGTTACACAACATTTCATATTAGAACTGTTAGCATGGATGCAATGTCTGTGATTGCTATTGTCGATGCACTTAGAACTATCGGTAACTTTGTATCTACATAGTCCTAGTAAGGGGGCTAGTTTGCGTTAAGTGAAGGATGATCATTGTCTATGTGGTGATCATTGTTTATCATACTTCAATTTGTTAAAAGGAAGAAAACATAAAAGGATATATAATGAAGAAAGATAAGATTTACATATATGGTGGCTTAGTTTTATCTTTTATAATTTTTGTAAATCCTCATTAGTTATTTGCATTACCATATGAATGCATGTTTATGTGTTTGATTTGACATAAGTATAGGTGCTCGAGAAGGCCTGGTGCGACCATGCAACGGTTTTGGCTTGCTTTTGCTCGCAAATAAGTAAGGTAACTTGCTTTAAAATGCTAAAAGAAAGGTATGTTTTTGGATTAAATATAGAAACAATAGAAATACTGTTATATATTATGTTTCGACCGTATGGTCGATGTATATTGTTTATATTATATTTGTTAAATTGCAAACGGCTCTCCGTACAAAGGAGATTCTACTGAAATTTTTCAACAATTTTAACACTTAGAAAATATTCAATGAATTTCTTATGCGAAGAAATGGAAATTTATAAATGAATCTATTTAAATTTATAACATACGATAAGTTTGATCCTAATGTTAATTGCTTAAGTTTTGATCGAGTTTCAACTTAATAGTAAAATTTGAAGAGAGTTAATGTTTGCATCTGTTTTTGACGTCTTCCTATAAGAAATTGCGAGGGCGCAATTTTCATAAGGGGAAGGTCTATAACAACCCTGTTTTACCATGGTAATATAATATTAGTTTAATTAAAACAGAAGTGCTTGAATTCGATTTTTGAAAATTATTATTCAATTAGTCTATTTAATAAAGGATATTATTATAATAAAATTTAATTGGTTAATAAATTCCTTTTTAGATAATATATTAGAATTCAAATAAAATGTTAATATAAAATATTTTAAAGCGTAAATAATTTTATATATTGAAATGAATTTTTGAGAATTTAATTTAAATTTTTGGTATATTTTAGGAATAAAAATGGACAAAGTAAATTAAAATTTCAATTTCGCATTTTATTTACATTTTTTAAACCCAAAATTCATTAGAATTCCTATTAGTGAAATAAATGGCATTTATTAATTTTGGGATTATCTAAGAAATAAACAAATAACCATTAGAAGTGAAAATCGATTTAAACTAGATTGAATTATATTTACAAATAAATAAATGACAGGGATTGATATTTAAACTTAAAAAAAATTAGTTAAGAACTATACTGAATGAGAAAGTAAACTCAAAACTAAATTCAAAAGCAACCCAAACCCATTTAAATGACCCTAATCCATTTCTCCTTTACCAGACTTAACATGTTTCCTTGAATCCAAATATATGTTCCTTCATAGTTTTGCGATAATCCAAAACATCCCCAATTTGCAAATCAATTTGAAGAAAAAAAACATACGCATGTTTGCATGTAGAGCCGGCGACGCCAGCGATAGAGGCACAACAACGATTGAAGGAGGAGGCAACGCACAATGGCTACACGGTCAAGGCGGAGACCGGTAACGACGCGGAGGAAGCGTACAAGAGTGGGGCCAAGGTGCGATGAGGTGTAGTGTTTTGAGGTATCGTCGGAACTTGCTTGAGGTGGTTTCAAGTGGGGTCGCGGCGAATGGTGACGTGTGCAATGACTGCGATAAAGATTGGAGGCGACAAGGGTTTGGGAATTGTAGGGCGTTGTGAGTAAAAGTATGGGCAAACGAAAGGTTAAAGTGAGATATTAATCTCACACAGTTATATTTATACTTTATGACATCTATGAATGGATTGTTGTTTTAGATGAGTGAATGGTTGCTATGTTTGAGTCTCTGTTAGAAACTTCGAAACCAATATATATATATATATATGATAATCTTTTTGCTAGAAATCCTTTAGTTAATGTATATATATATACGATAATCTTTTTGCTAGAAATCCTTTAGTTAATGTATTGTGGTTTGATAGTCTATACCTGTATGCTTATATATTCCTATTGTGTGCTGATTCATTTGCTCTTCATTCTTTTGTTTGTTCACTGAGTTTTGGAGGACAATAAGGGACTATATTCTCGTATATTTTCAATTGTTAAAAATTCTTATAAAAGATATATGGATATATAGTTTATGCATTTTATTTTATAACCCAATTTATTCATGTGCCTAGAGCATAAATTTATATATTGTACACCCTATATTGAAACCAGGTTTTCAACAAGATATGATAGCAAATTAACCTATATTTTAATACCTATGTTCGTATGATAAAATCTATGTATGGGTTAAAAAGTGGAATTACAATTATCTGTATAAAGCTATAGATCATTTTATTTTTAGAAAAATGCATTCAACCTCATATAGTAAAAGTAAATGCTTATATTTATATACATTAGTCTTGGCATTAATAAGTGTTTAAGGATTTAGTTTAAGAGATATTAAAAGTGTGCATATGTATATCATATTTTGGATAGCAATTCCATTAATAATGAAATTAAAACTATCACTTTATAAAAAATTATTCTATTTTTGGTTTTATCAAAATAGGCCTTTAGCTAATAGTTTCCATTCAAGATTTCTATATGACCTTTGAGATATTACATTTTAAATTTTAGTAAAGAAATTCTATTTTAAAAGTGATAAATGTGAAAGTAAACTATAGATAAAGCAATTTAGAAATCATTCCTATATAATAAAATTATATTACTTTCTTTCAAACTATAACCTATTATTGGCTTTAATTGTGTTTAGCCTTTGCCTAATTATATACCATTTTGGTATTTCTTTGATGACTTTTGGAAACATTGATTTCGAACAATTAATGCTTTCACGTGTGTTCTTATTGAATTTCGTGCTTTTCTATGAAACAAAGAATTTTAATAAACGATTGAATTGTCGGGTGGTATGGGACACTTTGTACAATTCTTTCGGTTATTATTACAATTTGTTAAATAGAGTTTAAAGTGGAATTACTAGCTTTTAGTAATACTTGAATTTACTTTCTTGTATGGGACAGTTAGTTAAATTCTTGTAATTGCTGGAGTGGTAGTAATTAACACTTAGAGTTGTATTATCTTAGGGTTTTCGGGTTTCATACCGATAGATCCCTAAGAGAAGAAAACTCATTTTTATCGATCTGAGAATCGATACATTTTTAGATTTGGGTAGGCAGATTTTTTTTGGAAGATCAGTTATGGTGTAAATACAGCTGTCTCTTTTGGAAGGCAGATTTTTACATGCATCGTAGTCTATGGATACTACAACATATCAGTTTATTTTGTTTTATACAGTTAGACTATGTTTACCTCTTTCGGAAGGTAAATCTGCATAGGACAAATTAGGTACATGACTGCTCTTTTATTTGAGCGGTGTCCCTAATCTGCAGTCTCTTTTGGAAGGCTTCCTTTCTATGTAGCGGATCTCTTTCGGTAGATTTCGTGTCACTGTATTAAACTGATAGATGACTACCATTATTATTTCATTATCGATTATTATTTCTTCAGAGATTTTTAGTATGGATATTTTGTATCCTTTATGGCTCTGAGGAATTTTGAATTGGGTATCACCGTATTTTGAGATGATAGTCTATTGACACTTGGTATGTATTTATGAAATGGTGATTTGTTAGATACGCCTTATTTGAGTATTTGTTTTGGGCATATTTTATTATTGACTAATTTGGTTATTGTTAAGTCAGAATTAAGAGATTTGTATTTATTGGTTTGGTAGGCCTTTTCTGGATTTTTTAGTTTTAGGCATATTTTGAGATGACTTATTTTAGAGTTAAGTAGTTTATGGATTATAAAGTAATGAATTTAATTGATATGCCTTATTATGATTGTTTGTTCGGCATATTTAATATGGCTTGTTATTTTAAGTTATAAAGTTATGATATTAGTATCTCACCCTTTTATTTAGATATAGTCTGATCTGTTTATTATTTTGATACTCAGGTCAGGCTGAGACTTTACAGGTACAGGGACCCATTGACCTTTGGATTTTGGGCTAGCATTGAAGTAGACTATTTTGATAGTTTTAGTTTACATCATACTTGTATATATTGACAGTTAGGATTTTATGTATCTATATTATATAGTAGTGACTTTGTACCTGATACAAGAATTAAAATATGTTATATATATTTATGTGGGTCTAGTACTGATATTTTGTAGACTCGCACTCTATTATGTATATGATGATGCATATTATTCCACTGTGATCTGTGACTCTGATTCTGATTTATCTATATTATATACTATTCTGAATATTTTTAATCAATGTGTATTACTTTGTATTAATACTATACACATCTAAATTTCATTTCAGATCCTCAAAAAGGTAAATAAGACATGTCAGTGTTAGTATGAAGATATATTCACATTCGATCGCCCTTAACCAGCCATATTCTTCGGATTAGTAGATGGCATTACTTGTAATGTTCTTTGCTAAACTGGGCATAGCGGTGAGGTCGTTACATAAGGTGTCCTTTCATATCGTTTAGGACATTCCCAATATCATTTATACTTACTATAAAAGACAATATTTACAAATCCAACGTCGAGTATTAAAATAACTACAAGCCGATTCTAACATGAGTGCTTCATTAATAATCAGTAGTATGTTATTTACTTATGGTTTAGAAATGTCTATGCACCTTTTAACTTTCTTCCTTATGAACATAAGTTTCCTCTGCGTTTTGATTGATAATCAAACTATTTGATATTTTTATCAAAACACTTGCTTAAAGATGCTTTTCTAAATGATACATTCGTATCCATTCTCAGATCATATACGAAAAACCCAAAAACTCAATATCACTCCCACTAACTTCAAGGTTTTTATGTGCAAACGATCTAGTCTAAATCTATATTTAGAACTTTTCGCTTCAACACATATATACCAAAACATAAAGTTACACTAGGCGATAACTTTGTGATTAAGATCTGAACCAACTTGAGCACATCGAATGAATCTGTTATGTTAATTTCAACAATTGAAATTCACTGTACTATTCTTATCAATGTGGCTGACCATATCCCAACTACGTTTGTCTCTCTCTTAAAGATACATTTGTGACCAATGGATCATATCTTCAGGTACAACTATAGAAATCGTATTTTGATAATGTACTTGGAATATATTTTAGATTTGCGCAGCGTACCATATTATAGAGTGAATACTCTTAATGGTTTAATTAAACAACCGATAATTATTTATTCTTGATATTAACAAGAAACTCATAGTTTCTCTTTAATGCACAAGAACTTATTAGATGTTCTAATGTATTTGTGTTCATTTAGGTTCAGCCAATTTCATTTCATCTCTTATAATTATTTTTATCATTTGGCTGTATCCAAATTCATTTTATACCAATAATTTCTTAAAGATATTCCTTCGCTACGAAGTTGGTACTTCTTAAAACAACAGTTGTTTCTCAATGTAACAAAAGGGGCATTCATAACCATTTTAGGAATTGCCTTATATAAAACTGATTTTGTATTAGTTCACAATATATTTATGTTCACAACATAAATAAATCATCTAATGACCATTGTTCCCAAAATTCCTTTCGGACAATTCACACAAGATCCTTTACATACAATTATTATGTGCAATCGTTTGACTTGCACAACCTACTAGCTTCTTGACCTAGGATATGTAGGAGTTTCTTATAAACCCTTATCTCATGTGGTTTTGTAAACTATTCTTTAGATGATATTAATTTTAACCATGTGTACTACTCTTAAGTACACACATTGTATAAAAAGTTTAACTCAACTTCACTCATCTTTAATCGTGCTTTGTCCAACAAAGTTCGATTACTCTTTATCAATACATCATTACATATTATAGGGAGGAGTGACCTTTGAGACTAGATCTTTATTCATATTAGGTATATACGAAACTCTTGCCAATATACTCATTTATTCGATCAAATCAAATCATTTATTTTGCATGTTATATTATTTTCTTTCGTTTTATATTCTGTGAGCATATCATATGCTTATACATGCATATCAAATACACATGTTCATGTATGTGATGACTCATCGGCGAATATGACGAAGTACATGAAACCATTTTGGTATTAATAAATTTACATTTGCATACATCTATATGTATTAATCTGAAGGGTTCATCAACTCTTATGACGCACCCACTAAATGGGTGCATAGTTCTTAATTGTTTAAGATATAACTAACCGGTATCATCTGATTCATAATCATATAATAAAAATTATTTATCACAACTATGAATTAGTCTATAATTTGAATAATTTTAGACACTTCAGTATTCTCAACATCACTTTGGTTTCAAAAATAAATACCACATTATAGTTTTATTTCATAACGAATATTCATAATATTCACACTGAAATAACTATGTCTATTTTTCAATTGACACTGAAAAATAGTCATTATTTCATAATAAATAATGTTCGTTGTGTTTTACGAAAATAATTTTCGTAATTTGATCAAATTAATAGGTGATATATGGAATGATATTATAATAGCATACCAAAATCGAAGGTCCGTCGTCCACTTAATATAGATTATTTATTTCATATACTACAACTAGTTTCAGCGGAGAGTTCTTTGATCAACTACCTTGAACTCAAAGAAATAAATCTCATAGAAAACAATTTTATATATGAAAATTCATTTGGGAATAGAGATCGTATTTCATATTCCAACGTTAAGTATCAATTATTAGTATTACAATTCTCATTTATGATGTTTCTTTATGAAGTAGAAGTGATTAATCACTCTCTTTATTCCAATTGTACCTTAAATCACATCTACTCTTGTATATTCGTTATTCTTTCAAAATGGACGAACTGTTCAAAAGAAATCCCTTACTATGATATCAATACGAACCTTTTTTTACAAAAATGCATTTGATTATCCTTAACATTTAAGGACGTTAAATATGATGCACCTTATGTAAATTGATGAAATTGATATTTCAACGATCGAGTTCTTAGGTCTATATTATAGTTTTGATCTTGTATTACATTTAACACAATATGATATTCAATGTAATCAATCAAATTGAATAATCGATCTCACTGTGGTTTATTTATTTTCTTTGAATGAAGTAATTTCATCGAAGTATCGTACATTACAAACTACGACCGTTTACCATATAATAATTATATGTGATACTTTGTAGATCAAATATCTAGTCTCGTATTACTTTTAAGTTTGGAACTCGTAGAATGCAATACACGGTCTCGACCAAATAAACACGTAAGCGACCAAATTACGAACATATTAAGTAGTTGTAAAACTAGGCACTTGCATGGGTATAGAAAACATTAACATGCAAGAATTTATTGGTAAGTATATATTATATTTCTATTTGTTAATACTAATTCAGTTTATTTGTATATCTTAATTGATAAATGTTTTATCAATCATATTAAATGCATAAATTTATCAATGTAGATTATTATAACATTATATAGCATATGTTCTTACAATATTAGAAAAGTAAAATGTTATCATTTCATTTTTCTAATAAGGCTCCCACTAGTCTTTTATGTTTCACCAAACCCTAAGTCGAAACATAGAAGTCCTTTAACTTTACTAGTGGTTGTTAGAACTCGTCCGTCTTGGAATTTTGACCTTGAGTTTGCTCAACAAGTCATAGCTCCATAGACGATGGATAACTCCTTATCGACTGTATCATATATAACTCCTAACCCATGTAACCTTGTCCTAATTTCACTTCGACCTTGAGTTTTCTCAAAAATCGGAAGGAAATTATTCACTCGGACCTACCATCTCACGACGGCCTAAGTATATTATATGTACCTTGAGTTTGCTCAACAAATACATATAGTTTAAATTTAAATATTAAATTTAAAATCTTATATTTTAATTTTTAAACTGAAAATTAGCCCAAGGCCTAATTCAAATTAGGTCTTTTCTATTAAAGGCAACTTTTGGGCTCATATATTTGTTGGGCCAAGCCAATAGCCAGGTAAAGCAGAGTACTTAGTTGCCCAAATCCAATCCTTCGACACTACCTTTCTAAACACCCTACTATCTGGGCTTTAAGCATAATTAGTTAAACCTAACATGACTAATTTAGATAACAAAGGTTATTGGGCTTTGATATTATTGTTGGAAATAGACAAGCCCATAGCGGAAGTTATCGGTGAAGTTCAATTTTTTTACCATATTGGATCTTAATTAGACCAGTGAAGTCTAATTTATTTAGAACATTTCTAAATTTCTTTTAAATAAATTCTTTTATTTTATCTAGATTTATAAAACGAGATTGTATTATTTATTTTATATTATATTAATATACTTATATCACACACACATATATAAGTGTGTGCATGTGTAATATATCAATCTGTGCAAGATATAACATGCCCGAGTACAAATGTTGGGATTTACATCACAGCGGAAACGTTAGCTCATCCAATATGCAAATATATTATCAAAATGTATGTTTATATACATACACACACCTTTTCTTTTATAAAAAAATATATATAAAAACTAAAATTTTATTTATATATAATTTTATATAAATATATATACATATAAACATAAATATAACATATTAATAATATGTATATATTTATTGTTTAACTCATTTATAAAATATATAAAATGATTTTTTTCCTATAATGCTGAAAATAATACATGTATAAATATAATTATTTATAAATATTATATATATATATAAATGTATATATATTAAATACTTATATATATCTATAATAAAAATATATGGTAATATAAATAAAAATCATAAAAATAATTTATATTTAAAAATATAATCACCTGGTCTTATGTATGGCTTAAGATATTTTCTTAAAATTTCAAATTTTAATATACACACATGCGCGCGTGCATATATGTGTATTTATAAATTAATAAAATATTTTTTTGAAACTAAATTTGGATTTTAAATTTCCAATAAATTTTATACAAAAATTTTATAATTTGAAATTTTATTATATAATTTTAGAATTTAAGAGCAACTTAAAATCTAATTTATGATTTTTGATTTATATGTAAATGTTTTAAAATAAAATAAAAATTTGTACTTATAATTTCAACCAAGGGTATAATTTGTATTTATATAATTTTATAAATATAAAACATAATTTATAATACATATATGAATTTAAACAATTATTTATATGATTAATTTATTTAATATTATTTAAAATAATATATAAAATTATTTTCTTTCTATTGAAAATATTATTCTTATTAAAAATTGCGTATAAAATTATATTTTCATAATTTACATAAGTATAATGTAGTATTTAAATTATAAACTATACAAACTGATATAAATATATATCATATATTAAATTATTTAAATAATAAAAAATGTTATTTAAATATTGAGCTGTGTTACACATATATGTGTTGTTATAAAAAGAATTAACATATATACATATACATATAACCAACCAAAATTGTGCCAATATATTTACGTGTTGGAATCGTCACCTAACTAACAATATAATATAAAATAAACACTATAAATGTAGATTAATATTTATTAACATGTTAGGAATATACCTTATAGCCAAAGCCCATAAGCACACCTTGAAGCAATGAGATCTGATCCTCAAACTAATTCCAATTCAGTAGATTGCTAGTCTATGTACTATTGACTACTAACTATCGATTAGCGCTAAATCTGACTTGATTTGAACATGATATGAAAGGAGGATGGAGGGAAGAAGTCAGCCAGATTTGAAGAGGATATGGAGGCTTCAAAAGTCCTTCAAAATATGAGGGTAGAGATCTTTATATAGTGGAAGAGAGGGAGAGAAGTTTGGATATAATCTTTACTCATTCTCCTTCCACCTTAGCCGTCCATTTCAAAGCTCTCTAACCCTTCATTGGGCCGCACCTATTACAGCTTATTTGAGCCAATCCAACCGACCACTTTCTTGGGCTTTAAACCCACTAAGAGCCCAAACAAAATATTATGCAATTAAATCCAATTTAACACATGTCGATATCATATATCGATTAATATATTTATAACTATTATAAATATATTTAATAATTTTTGTTCATCAAATAAAAATCAATTTTTTATAATTAATATTTAATAATTATTAATTAATTTAATTAATTAATAATAATTACAAATTAATTAAATCATTTAGTCGAAGGAATATTCATTGTTTCAGTTATGTGACTCGTTAGGTGTAAATTTAGTTAGCGATTAATATCAAACTATTCGAATATTAACGCCCACTTCTCACGTAGTAGGTGGTGTGACATTTGGCCAAATTTATCGCTTACTTGGTTTTGGTAAAAATCCAATTTTACTTTGTCAAACGTTACCTTTGTTGTGACATTTACTTACACAAATTCTCTTCATCGGAACTATATCACTTTGGACTTATGGAATTTGGTAATGGTCAAAATTCCAATATCATCCACATTCAACTGTATAGTCCAAACACAAAGTCCTTGGTTCAATAATAAAAATTATTATTAATCAAAATGTTCTGGCCATAGACTTTGTGTGATAACCCAGATTTTTAGACATTCATTAATTGGATAATTAATTTGTTTATTCATTTGAACAAATAAAAATTCTGATAATTAAAGGATATATGGTTATGTCTGTAAATTTGAAAAGAATATATTTTTAATATCTGGATATATATTTGATAATCTCCTAATATAATTACTTAAAATTTGACAAATTATTCTTTTAAAAACAAATTAATTTTGTGTTGTTTACAATATATATATATATATATGTATATATGAGTTGATTTTAAATTAGATTTTAATTGAAATGAATGTGAACTATAATTCAAAGGATAAGTATCTTAAATATATTATATATGATCTTATTTAGAATATAATTGGTTTTATATTATTTTCTTTAAAGGATTGTATTTATATAAATTAAGTAATGTATTTATTAAATAGTAAATTTAATAAAAGCTTTATAAAAACATTAAATTTATAAATAAAACATGCATAAGTACACATGTAAGTTAAATAAATAGAATTTAACAAATGTAAGTTGATTAATAATGACAAATGTTAGGAAATTGTACAAGTGTCCCTTATTTTATTTTATTTTCTTTAAATTTTTAATATACCACAATTTAGTCTATATAAACATCTATCTTTAGTCTTTCTTTTTTTTCCTATCTTCATTATCAAAAGCAAAGAGAAAATATCCAGGCTTCTTAATCTCTTTCATTCGTTCTCAGTTATAACTTTTCAAACCTGAAACTTAATCTAAACAAATCAAACAACCTCTGTTCAATCTCAAACCTGAAACAAATTAAAGCAAGCTAGAGATCTGATTCAAGCTCAAGTGAATCCAAATAAAGCTACAAAATTTAACAACTTCAAATTCAACCTAAGCAAGCAAAATAAGATTCAAATCAAAGATCAATATCAAGTAGCAGATCAGATCAATATCAAGTGGCAGTTCCAGATCAATTCAAGGCAGATCAAAATTAAGAGCATTTTCAGATTTGCTCTGTTCAAACCAAATACTGTGAGTAAACAAATTTAGTTTAAAAAGCTTTAATCTATTTAAATCCCTGTCACATGCAGAAAATTTATGTTCGATTAGGCAATAATGGTTTGCATGTGGAAATTAATGATCATATGCGTATTGTATGTGGTTATCTCTGTGTGCATGTCTGGAATTCATGGATTGTGCTATGTTTTTTTTTTACTGTTGGATGCAAACAATATTCAAAAATCAAGTATTTTGTCTCTGATCAGTTTTAGGTTGAAATGTTTAAACAAAAGTTGTTTTAAACAATTAGATATAAATTTTAAAAGTATATATAGTAAGAATTAAAGGCTGTATCAACCTGGGTGCTCATATAATCAGTGAAACTTGATTTGATTAAAATTTCAACATAAATAATTTGCAAATTCGAGGTTATAATCTGGTTTATCTTTGAGAAATAAGATTTTTAAAACAAAAATTGTAATTTTTAGATTAGTATTTGTGGTGCAGTTCAAAGTTGAACTGAAAATGGGTTCCGAGCATTTTCAGATGGTCGGAGGACCTTTGGATGTAGGGAGTTTGATGGGAGATAAGGGAAGGTTCGAGGAGTTCGGCAAAAATAGTAGGAAGGTGGAAAATCGACTGAGGCGTCGGCGGTGAGTCGATTTGGTTTTAATCCCTAAATAGGACGAGTATGGAAAACTGAATCACTGCATCATCTCTACGTGATCGAGTGGATCATGATTTTGGGAAATGACAGCATTGGAAGTTGGCAAGGCATGGCCGGAGTTGCAGAATGGACTGGTGATCGGAGGCGATGGGCAAGAAGAAGTTTTCCGGTCGAGGTGAGTTCCAGGTTTGGATCATTTGACTCGATTTGGATTGAAGAAGAGATGGTCGGATCTGGAGCTCGAGTGGGATTGCGAGGTCTTCAACGACTGGTGGGTAGCCACGGCGAGGCGTCGGAGTCGGTCAGGCCAACGTGCACGTGCACGTTTGATATAAGGTTGAACGATTGTTTGGAAAAGAAGAATGTCTCGGAGTTGGTCTCGGGAAAAAGGTCGATTTGCTCGAGTGGGCTTTGGGTTTTTCGTATAGGTTATCTTGTAACTATTTTTAAGTTTAAACTAAACTAAGTAAAAAAAAAAAGGAAGAAATGCTCGGGCCTGGACTTGAGTATATGCCGGTTGAACCCGAAGTGGGTAATTTATTATAGTTTTAGAATGTAATAAAAGCAAGTTTTATTTTAAAATAAATTTAGCTAAATCTATTTCTTTATAAATAAATGTTATAAATTGATTTAAGGAAATTGTATGATTTGTTAACTTAAATTTGTTAAGTTAAATTAAATCTTAATTTCGAAATGCAATTAAGTGATAATTAAAAGGGATAAAATGTTTTAAATTTATATGTCAATCATAATTAAGTAATTAATAAAGATGAATAGCTTATCTTAAGGATTAATCAAAATCTTGGATAATTAATGATTAATTTAAGTAATTAAAGAGAAATTTATTAATTAATGATTAAGGATTAATTACTTAATAAAATTTATGGTTATAATTAATTAGAGATTAATTAATTGGAAATTAGGGATTAATTAATTGGAGATTAATTAATTACTTAATGTAAGTAATTAAGGATTATTTTTTTAGGGTTAATTAATTTAATAAATAATTAAAGGCTGAAATTAATTAATTAATAATCAAAGGTTAATTAATCAAGAATAATTAACCAATGGATAATCATTTAATGAAGATAATTATGGATAAATACTTTAGATAGATAATTAAAGGATGATTAATCAAGGGAAGAAGTAAATGTTAAGTAAGCAGGATTTAAGAGTAATTAATTTAATTCAATGGTGGTTAATTAAATTAATTAAGAAAGGTGAGGATGATAAATCTTGCTTATGGATGATTGAATAATATTGAATGCCTTGGACTATTTGTCCTATCTGATATGTGATTGTGATGTTCTGTGATATGAGATGCTTTGAATAAATTGTGATAATGTAAGTTATCTATCTATGATAGAATTGCTATGTGAATATGTTATCCTGAATTTAAATTAAATTGTTTAATTTAAACATCTTGGCTTAAAAAGGGTGACATTTGAATTCGAAGAGACCGGGATCGGATATCAGCGATATCCGGAACCACTTCGATTAGTAATCTTTAATTCTTTATAGATGTGATTATGGAATCTAATGGGCTGGAATGAGATAAATTTAAGTAAACCGGACCATTTAAAACTAAGTAACGGTACTTAGTATTGTTTTGTGGAATAAGTGTTGACTATAACTAGTTAAGAACTCGTACTAAGGTTCGAGTTACCCTGGTTTGCAAATAAGATTATAACTTGGCATTTCAAATTATATGGGTTTACTCACGCTGGTTTCCAGCCTGACCCGGGTGTTACTTTGATGTAATGCTCGGGTCAGACCGAGTATTACAGATTTTCAGGTAAGGACGTTCTGGAGCTCAGGAGGCGAGCTGGATGGCAGAAACGTATGGAGTGATATCCGTTATTGTTGATTATCTGAGACATGTTTTCGAATTGTCCTGTATTGTGTAATAGTGTAACTCTGATATATAAATGTATAAGTGTATTGATACAGTTTTTTTTAAAACTGTTATTTATGTGATATTATATTTTGATCCGCTGCGAATGTGAGAATTTGTGATTCTATGTTTCTGTTTTCTTCTTCTTCTATCTCTTTCTTTTCTTTTCCTAACTATCTGGGATTTTCGGAGTCGAAAATTCTGGGTCGTTACAGTTGGTATCAGAGCTAAAGGTTAAGCGAGAACCTTGGCTCTGTTGGGGATTACTCGTCAAGGATAGGGTCAATGGTACCCTAGAACGAGTTGAGTGTATATATATATGAGAGCGTAATTGTTATTTTCTTATATAAGGATTTTAAATGATTTTATATAAGAATATATTTTGATATATAAAATGATATTTCTTTCTAATAAATATTAAGGTAATTGGTTGTTAAAATATTGGAATTAAATTAAGTGGTAATAGAAATAAAGCCAAATTAAAATTGAATGAAGATAAGTTTGAAATGAATTCAAACTAAAATTAAAATCATGAATTTGTAGAAATGTTATCAAGAATAAAGGTAATAATGAATTGGTTTCCAGATATGATAATCCTGGTTGTTATCATAAATGGTAATTGTGTTTAATAATGAATGTTGTTAATGATTTAGCAAAATGAAATGTTTAGGGAAGTAAACATTTAAGTGAGTATAACTTATAAATTGGAATTGAAGAGAATTTAAAATTGTGAAATTTTAAATCTAAATCCAGAAAACTTGAAATTGTTTTAAAAAAAGTTGTTTTGAATTAAAACCAAAGGTGGTTTAAAAATTTAAAGTATAACTTGGTGTGTAAAGAAAATGTATATATGAGGAATATATATAATACCAATGATGATTTGAAATAAACACTTAGTGTTGAGTTTTAAATTGGAATGTGATGTAAAACCCAAAGTAAAGTAAGTTTTTAAACTTAAAAAGGGAAAGACTATTAATCTAAAATTTAAAATTTGAATGGGAATTCAAATTGTGAAAAGTTGACCGGATTAAGTAAATTTAACTTGAAGGAAGTTAAATAAGTTGAATAAATAACTTGAATTGGAAATTTCAAGATGAAATTTAAATTTAACTTGGGTAGTTAAATGGTTAATTTAAATGGGAGTTATGAGTGATCTCAAAATGGGTTTGAGATCTGGAAATTGAAAATGGATAATAAATTAGAATCTGAAGATTAAATTGTTTTTGAATTCTTATTTGAACTTTGTAATAAGTTAAGTAAAGATAATTTTAAGATGGAATTTTGAAATTTGAATTCAGAATTAAAAGGTTTAAATATTTAATTTGTTAAAATAAAAAAAAATAAAGGTTGAATTAATTTAAAAGTGAAGGAATTGTGATTTAAGGAATTAAATTAATATTTAAAATTTTTAACTCGAATTTATATAATTCGAGATAGTTTAAAATTGAGATTTAAATTGAATTAGTTCAAATTGAATTTGATTTGAATTAATTAGAATTGTGATTAAAGATGGTTAAGAATAAGTTTAAATGGAAAATTTGAATTTATATAATTTAAAGTGAAGTTGAAGATGTATAAGTTTAAAAATTCAAATGGTAAATTAGAATTGAAATGATTTGAAATTGAAGCTGATTCAATTTGAAATTAATCCAAATTGAATTGAAATAAATTGGAATTGTAATTTAAGTTGAATAAGTTTAAAAATCAAATGGAATTTGATTTGAATTTGGAAAGGAATTAAGGTTAATTCAACTTGAATTGGGAAATTAAACAGTTTGGCTCTGGATTGTTTTCAAAATAAATGGTTTTAATACAAATATATTTTTCCAAACTATTTACTATGCAATCTTTCTTCTTAAAACCCCAAACTATTTTATACTTATTTTACAATTATTTAGGAACTATTTAACTATTTTGAAACTATTTTATAAACTAATTATTATTTTTCAGTTACTTATATCTAATCACTATTTTAAAAACTATTTTGCAATTATCTAACTATTTTATACCTACTTAACTATTTTACAGCTATTTTACAAACTAATAACTATTTTTCAACTACTTATCTACTTTAAACTTTTCCAAGCTATTTTTAAATTTAAATAGGTCAGAGTTCAAACTGTTTGTAATTGAAGTAATAACTCAATTGGAAATGGAAGCAATTGAGAATAAGTGAATGGAATTGAAGGAAATGTGAATAGAAAAGAGAATTGATTTGGCTAATAACCAACAAAGATAAATACGTAGGATATACGTATATTATTCTATTCGCATAGTGATTTGATCCAAATTCGAACACAGAATTTCGAGATAGTATTATCGATCCGAGTTGGGATTTTCGCTCGATTTTCGACGGCGAACCTGGATATGGGTTGTTGATTGGTTCTGGATATTCTCTATCATATTTGTGACTATGCAAGGAGAATAACGGTTTCTGATCAAGAAATCAGATCTGAGTCCGCACTAGGAAGTCGGGTGGACGATACTAGTTCGGAAGTGAAATTGTGTGATCGATTGAGCGATCAGATTGATATTGCGTACGGATGATATGTGTACATCGTACGAGTTTGAATGAAATTGATATTGAAGTTTGTGGATAAGGATTATAAAATGATCTTTGAAATGAAAAGTATATTTGTGAAATATAATGGAATTGGATATTTCTTTGGTTGAAATTTACTTTATGGGGGTAAGTAAATGATAAATAACTTTATAAAGAAATCAAACTTGAATATTTGATTTGGCAATAAATAAAGTTATATTTTGTAATATGATAAACTTCCCTTATTGAATCTAGCCAGAATAAAAAGGGATTTTGAAAATATTTGAAGTATAAAAGAGGTTTTATACAGAGTTTGAAGTGATCTAAAGATTTTTAAAGATATATATATATATATATATAAAGGATCTTATGAGAATGATTTTGAAAAAGGTTTTGGGAACCTATGAATTTGGAAAAGGCTTTTGATTTTTGGGAAAATCAATTTTGGATTTTGGAAAGCCTAGTTTGAGAATTATCGATTTTGGTAATCGATTTTGTGTAAAGGAGATTTTGATAAATCATAAAGGGTATGATTTGAAGATACTATAAGTATATAGTATAAAGTGTTTTGAGAATAGCTCTGGGGAAAAAGGCGCTTCCTTGAAATGAACTTCTCAGGAGTACCACTGGGTGGTACTGCCTTGAGCCCCAAGGGGGGTTTCTAAAGTTGATCCTGTGAGGAGTCCGGACAAAACTAGTTCCTGAGGATTATTTGTGTAGCGGAAGTCGAGGGGTTGGTGCCCACAGAGGCATTTGAGTTATGCTGTGACAACAATTTAACTCAATGTCACTGCGATCTACTGCAGACCATAGCGGAAGTCATGTGTGCCGCTGAGAGCCAACTGTCTACGTTTGATTTTATATCGGTAGACTGTGACACTATGGTAACATAGCGAAAGTCGTTTGTGCCGCTGAGAGCCAACAGTCTGCGTTTGATTTTATATCGGTAGACTGCGACCTATGTGGAGGAGTTTCATTTTGACAGCAAAATCGTGTGTGCCGCTGAGAGCCAACAGTTACATGGACTTTTGCTGCGACGGCAACGTAACCCTGGATGTAACTGCGATCTGTTGTGGGTTCCATGGTGTAATCAGTTACATGGACTTTTGCTGCGATGGCAACGTAACCCGTGATGTAACTGTGACCATGGATGGGGGTGATGATTTCCAGAGCACTCTCACCAAAGATATTTCCTCTATTTTTAAAAATGTTTTCGATATTCCAATAAATTATTTTCCAAATATTTTCACTGGGTGTTGAAAACGGGTCTACCCAGTACTTATAGATTTTCAGTCTTACGCCTGATCAACGTATGACCGAATTTCTGTGAGAACAAGGATGGACTGGTTGAGACATCGAGTTATAAAAAGTATTTTTATAAAAACTATTTTGATAATATTATGTAAATTTTTTAAAGTGTTTTAAAAATTTAAATAAAGGAGTTAAGAGTTAAAAATGTTTAGGAATAATTTAACTAATAATAAGCATTATAATTAAAATTCTTTCTTTGTTCCTTTTCGGGGACGAAAAGATTCAAAGGGGGAAGGAATGTGATAACCCAGATTTTTAGACATTCATTAATTGGATAATTAATTTGTTTATTCATTTGAACAAATAAAAATTCTGATAATTAAAGGATATATGGTTATGTCTGTAAATTTGAAAAGAATATATTTTTAATATCTGGATATATATTTGATAATCTCCTAATATAATTACTTAAAATTTGACAAATTATTCTTTTAAAAAAAAATTAATTTTATGTTGTTTACAATATATATATATATATATATGTATATATGAGTTGATTTTAAATTAGATTTTAATTGAAATGAATGTGAACTATAATTCAAAGGATAAGTATCTTAAATATATTATATATGATCTTATTTAGAATATAATTGGTTTTATATTATTTTCTTTAAAGGATTGTATTTATATAAATTAAGTAATGTATTTATTAAATAGTAAATTTAATAAAAGCTTTATAAAAACATTAAATTTATAAATAAAACATGCATAAGTACACATGTAAGTTAAATAAATAGAATTTAACAAATGTAAGTTGATTAATAATGACAAATGTTAGGAAATTGTACAAGTGTCCCTTATTTTATTTTATTTTCTTTAAATTTTTAATATACCACAATTTAGTCTATATAAACATCTATCTTTAGTCTTTCTTTTTTTTCCTATCTTCATTATCAAAAGCAAAGAGAAAATATCCAGGCTTCTTAATCTCTTTCATTCGTTCTCAGTTATAACTTTTCAAACCTGAAACTTAATCTAAACAAATCAAACAACCTCTGTTCAATCTCAAACCTGAAACAAATTAAAGCAAGCTAGAGATCTGATTCAAGCTCAAGTGAATCCAAATAAAGCTACAAAATTTAACAACTTCAAATTCAACCTAAGCAAGCAAAATAAGATTCAAATCAAAGATCAATATCAAGTAGCAGATCAGATCAATATCAAGTGGCAGTTCCAGATCAATTCAAGGCAGATCAAAATTAAGAGCATTTTCAGATTTGCTCTGTTCAAACCAAATACTGTGAGTAAACAAATTTAGTTTAAAAAGCTTTAATCTGTTTAAATCCCTGTCACATGCAGAAAATTTATGTTCGATTAGGCAATAATGGTTTGCATGTGGAAATTAATGATCATATGCGTATTGTATGTGGTTATCTCTGTGTGCATGTCTGGAATTCATGGATTGTGCTATGTTTTTTTTTTACTGTTGGATGCAAACAATATTCAAAAATCAAGTATTTTGTCTCTGATCAGTTTTAGGTTGAAATGTTTAAACAAAAGTTGTTTTAAACAATTAGATATAAATTTTAAAAGTATATATAGTAAGAATTAAAGGCTGTATCAACCTGGGTGCTCATATAATCAGTGAAACTTGATTTGATTAAAATTTCAACATAAATAATTTGCAAATTCGAGGTTATAATCTGGTTTATCTTTGAGAAATAAGATTTTTAAAACAAAAATTGTAATTTTTAGATTAGTATTTGTGGTGCAGTTCAAAGTTGAACTGAAAATGGGTTCCGAGCATTTTCAGATGGTCGGAGGACCTTTGGATGTAGGGAGTTTGATGGGAGATAAGGGAAGGTTCGAGGAGTTCGGCAAAAATAGTAGGAAGGTGGAAAATCGACTGAGGCGTCGGCGATGAGTCGATTTGGTTTTAATCCCTAAATAGGACGAGTATGGAAAACTGAATCACTGCATCATCTCTACGTGATCGAGTGGATCATGATTTTGGGAAATGACAGCATTGGAAGTTGGCAAGGCGTGGCCGGAGTTGCAGAATGGACTGGTGATCGGAGGCGATGGGCAAGAAGAAGTTTTCCGGTCGAGGTGAGTTCCAGGTTTGGATCATTTGACTCGATTTGGATTGAAGAAGAGATGGTCGGATCTGGAGCTCGAGTGGGATTGCGAGGTCTTCAACGACTGGTGGGTAGCCACGGCGAGGCGTCGGAGTCGGTCAGGCCAACGTGCACGTGCACGTTTGATATAAGGTTGAACGATTGTTTGGAAAAGAAGAATGTCTCGGAGTTGGTCTCGGGAAAAAGGTCGATTTGCTCGAGTGGGCTTTGGGTTTTTCGTATAGGTTATCTTGTAACTATTTTTAAGTTTAAACTAAACTAAGTAAAAAAAAAAAGGAAGAAATGCTCGGGCCTGGACTTGAGTATATGCCGGTTGAACCCGAAGTGGGTAATTTATTATAGTTTTAGAATGTAATAAAAGCAAGTTTTATTTTAAAATAAATTTAGCTAAATCTATTTCTTTATAAATAAATGTTATAAATTGATTTAAGGAAATTGTATGATTTGTTAACTTAAATTTGTTAAGTTAAATTAAATCTTAATTTCGAAATGCAATTAAGTGATAATTAAAAGGGATAAAATGTTTTAAATTTATATGTCAATCATAATTAAGTAATTAATAAAGATGAATAGCTTATCTTAAGGATTAATCAAAATCTTGGATAATTAATGATTAATTTAAGTAATTAAAGAGAAATTTATTAATTAATGATTAAGGATTAATTACTTAATAAAATTTATGGTTATAATTAATTAGAGATTAATTAATTGGAAATTAGGGATTAATTAATTGGAGATTAATTAATTACTTAATGTAAGTAATTAAGGATTATTTTTTTAGGGTTAATTAATTTAATAAATAATTAAAGGCTGAAATTAATTAATTAATAATCAAAGGTTAATTAATCAAGAATAATTAACCAATGGATAATCATTTAATGAAGATAATTATGGATAAATACTTTAGATAGATAATTAAAGGATGATTAATCAAGGGAAGAAGTAAATGTTAAGTAAGCAGGATTTAAGAGTAATTAATTTAATTCAATGGTGGTTAATTAAATTAATTAAGAAAGGTGAGGATGATAAATCTTGCTTATGGATGATTGAATAATATTGAATGCCTTGGACTATTTGTCCTATCTGATATGTGATTGTGATGTTCTGTGATATGAGATGCTTTGAATAAATTGTGATAATGTAAGTTATCTATCTATGATAGAATTGCTATGTGAATATGTTATCCTGAATTTAAATTAAATTGTTTAATTTAAACATCTTGGCTTAAAAAGGGTGACATTTGAATTCGAAGAGACCGGGATCGGATATCAGCGATATCCGGAACCACTTCGATTAGTAATCTTTAATTCTTTATAGATGTGATTATGGAATCTAATGGGCTGGAATGAGATAAATTTAAGTAAACCGGACCATTTAAAACTAAGTAACGGTACTTAGTATTGTTTTGTGGAATAAGTGTTGACTATAACTAGTTAAGAACTCGTACTAAGGTTCGAGTTACCCTGGTTTGCAAATAAGATTATAACTTGGCATTTCAAATTATATGGGTTTACTCACGCTGGTTTCCAGCCTGACCCGGGTGTTACTTTGATGTAATGCTCGGGTCAGACCGAGTATTACAGATTTTCAGGTAAGGACGTTCTGGAGCTCAGGAGGCGAGCTGGATGGCAGAAACGTATGGAGTGATATCCGTTATTGTTGATTATCTGAGACATGTTTTCGAATTGTCCTGTATTGTGTAATAGTGTAACTCTGATATATAAATGTATAAGTGTATTGATACAGTTTTTTTTTAAACTGTTATTTATGTGATATTATATTTTGATCCGCTGCGAATGTGAGAATTTGTGATTCTATGTTTCTGTTTTCTTCTTCTTCTATCTCTTTCTTTTCTTTTCCTAACTATCTGGGATTTTCGGAGTCGAAAATTCCGGGTCGTTACACTTTGACTTTGAGTTGACTTCAGTTGACTGTGATACTAACCTCATATAATCGAGGGGTCGAATCCTCTCTTGAATAGTGCTTCACTTCCAATATTTCCATTCGACCCAGTTATAGTCACTCGATGGATGTCATACCATGATTTGAGTATAATCAAAGCAGAGCTTTCATGTTGAAATCGACAGTATTCTCAAGTTGAGAGAATTATATAAATCAGTCACATCGATACTTTCTATTTGATCTTAGTTATATTAACCAACATAAAACTATAGATTAAGTCGTTCCATGGTTATCCAATAACTACCAGTACGCAACCCTTAGATACCCTAGCAATCATGAGTAATACACTGCCTAATATTTAGAGAGCATTACGTACTCTAGTCTTAACAGATACATCAATATCCAGTCTCGATGCATCTTGACTAGGAACATTTAAAATGATGTATTTCATAATATTGTGATATAATACTCATGATTACAACCATTTGTAATTGCTATCACAAACACATTATTTATGGATTTTCTATTAAATATACTTATAATTAAATTAATTAATATAACACATTATATCAAAAATTCAATAGAAAGAAAACACATTTATTTTGAAGGAGATTGATTATCGAGTTAGATATATGTAACAAATTACATAATTTCCCCTAGGGCATACCCTAACTCTATCAAAAATGCGGGATCAAGTCGAAATCTGAGGGTAATAGCAAGTTCGAAAGTCCATCCGGTACTAGTGGATAGGATTGCTACAAGGCAAAGGGAGAACCCATTGTTAGCCAAAAGAATTAGGCGATTAGAAATGGGTGTGGATATGGAGGACTTAAAGGGATTTGAGATATACTCACAACGATGACTAAAAAAGAAAGAAAGACTGTGCATCCCAAATGTGGGAGACTATCAGAAGGAAGTCTTAGAGAAGCGTCATCGGTCTAAGTTTATATTTCAGCCCAAGGGAAAAAAAGATGTATCGCGATTTGAAGCATGTGTTCTTTTAAGAAGGTATGAAGAGGGGTGTTAGTGAATGCATGGAGAAGTGTTTCACATGGCAACAACTTCAGGTGGAACATTAAAAGCCAAATGGACTACTTCAACCACTAGAAGTACTAACTTTGAAGTAGGATTATGTGTTTATGGATTGCTGAGGTTGAGAGCAGGAAATAATAATATATGGATAGTAGTCAACCGTCCGACTAAGAAAGCCTATTTTATTCCAGTAAAGTCGACAAGAATGGCTACTAGCATAGGGAACTTTATAAAAAATAATGTTGTGAGACTTCAGGGGATTCCAAGCAGCATTATTAGTAACAGAAACCCATTGTTTACCAATGAGTTTTGGAGAAGTTTGCAGAGCACTATAGGCATATAATTGAACTTGAGCACGACTTACCACCCATAGACTAATGGTCAAATGGAAAGGGTAAACCAAGGTCCGAAGGATTTGCTGAGAGACTTTGGAGGGTCTTGGGAATATCATTTGCAGTTTGTAGAGTTTGCCTCGAGTATTGGGATGGAACCTTTTGAGGCTCTCTATGTGAGACTGTGTAAGTCACATGTTTGTTAGTTGGACGTCGGAGGTAGGCTCATATTACAATCGGACTTGGTAAGGAATGCTACTGAAAAGGTGGAATTGATTCGCATTAGAATAAAGGTTGTGCAGTCAAGGTAGAAGAGTTACACCAATAAGAGACGGAAGGAAACCACAGTTCACCATAGGCGATCAAGTGTTCGAAAAGGTTTCACCGTTGACATGTGTTATGAGCTTTGGGAAGCAGGAAATTAGCTCCTAGATATGTAGGTTCATTCGCAATGAGAGGATTGGTAAACTCACATATAGTGCCAAGTTGCAAAGTATTTTGGTGGGTGTACATAATGTTATTCATATATCACATTTGAGGAAATGTGTACATGACTCTAGTATGGTGGTTGAATTAAGGGCAATTGAGGACTTATCTGTACAGCCAGATTTGATGTAAGTTCGATGACCGAAGGGAATAGTAGGTCATGATACGAAAGAGTTAAAGAACAAAATTATTAGACTTGTTTGATTTCAATGGAGTGAAGATAAATATGGTTGTACCTTGAAGGTAGAGGGTAGGATTAAGAATATCCACCCTAAGTTGTTTTGGATATGTATATTCAAGCAAGTGTGCTTTGTTTGTCCATTGTACATACTAGTAATTTCACTATTTTCTTTTTTGTTATGATATAATTATATATTGATAGTGGCATTAATAAATGATGATTGTTGATTGATGATGTACATTAGTAAGGAACTAGTGTAACGGTTGTACTTTTGTGTCTATATCGATGATGGTGGTACTATCCTTCCTTGTCTGAAATTAAAGGATGAAATTTTTATAAGAAAGGTACACTACAACACCCCATATTTTGGAGTGTAAAGATTATTATATCCACAATGAAGAAGTTTTATAAAAATAAATTTTCCCATAAGGAACTAAAAAAGTAAAGAGGGAATGAGGTAATAAAAGGGGTTAAGGAAATAATAAGACTAAGCCATAAAGGGATATTAGCCCAAGCCCAAACTAATAATAATATACCCCTAAAAAACTTCATTCTCTTCACTTTCTCATTTTCATTTCAAAGCAAATAGAAGAAAGATTAAGCTGTCAAGTGGAAAGGAGGGAAATTAAGTAAAAGAAGATCAAAGTTTCCATTTGAAGAGAAATTTTAATTAACATTTAGGTGGGTAATACCTAAAGGAATAGTAGGTCATGATACGAAAGAGTTAAAGAACAAAGTTATTAGACTTGTTTGCGTTCAATGGAGGGAAGATAAATATGGTTGTACCTTGAAGGTAGAGGATAGGATTAAGAATATCCACCCTGAGTTGTTTTAGATATGTATAATGTTCAAGCAAGTGTGCTTTGTTTGTCCATTGTACACACTAGTAATTTCATTATTATTTTTTATGTTATGATATAATTATATATTTATAGTGGCACTAATACATGATGATTTTTTATTGATGATTTACATTAGTAGGGAACTAGTGTAACTGTTGTACTTTTGTGTACATCTATATCGATGATGGTTGTACTATCCTTCCTTGTCTGAATTTAGAGGATGAAATTTTTATAAGAAGGGTATGCTGTAACACCCCATATTTGGAGTGCCGTAAAGATTATTATATCCACGATGAAGAAATTTTATAAAAGTAAATTTTCCCATAAGGAATTAAATAAGTAAAGAGGGAATGAGGTAATAAATGGGGTTAAGGAAATAATAAGACTAAGCCAGAAATGGATATTAGCCCAGGCCCAAACTAATAGTACTTATACCCCTAAAAAACTTCATTCTTTTCACTTTATCATTTTCATTTCAAAGCAAATAGAAGAAAGATTATGCTGTCAAGTAGAAAGGAGGGAATTAAGTAAAAGTATATTAAAGTTTTCATTGAAGAGAAATTTTAATTAACACCTAGATGAGTAATACCTAAAGGAATAGTAGGTCACAATACAGAAGAGTTAAAGAACAAAGTTATTAGACTTTTTTGCGTTCAATGGAGTGGAGATAAATATGGTTGTACCTTGAAGGTAGAGGATAGGATTAAGAATATCCACCTTGAGTTGTTTTAGATATGTATGTTAAAGCAAGTGTGCTTTGTTTGTCCATTGTACATACTAGTAATTTCAATATTTTGTTTTATGTTATGATATAATTATCTATTGATAGTGGCACTACTACATGATTATTGTTGATTGATGGTTTACATTAGTAGGGAACTAGTGTAACGGTTGTACTTTTGTGTACATCTATATCGATGATTTTGGTACTTTCCTTCCTTGTCTGAATTTAGAGGATGAAATTTTTATAAGAAGAGTAAGCTGCAACACCCTATATTTTGGAGTGTCATATAGATTATTATATCCACAATGAAGAAGTTTTATAAAAGTAAATTTTCCCATAAGGAATTAAATAAGTAAAGAAGGAATGAGGTAATAGAAGGGGTTAAGGAAATAACAAGACTAAGCCAGAAAGAGATATTAGCACAAGCCCAAACTAATAATATTTATACCCCTAAAAAACTTCATTCTCTTCACTTTATCATTTCCATTTCAAAGCAAATAGAAGAAAGATTAAGTTTTCAAGTGGAAAAGAGGGAAATTAAGTAAAAGAAGATTAAAGTTTTCATTTGAAGAGAAATTTTAATCAAAACTTAGGTGAGTAATACCTGAAGGAATAGTAGGTCATGATACGAAAGAGTTAAAGAACAAAGTTATTAAACTTGTTTGCGTTCATGGAGTGAAGATAATATGGTTGTACCTTGAAGGTAGAGGATAGGATTAAGAATATCCACCCCGAGTTGTTTTAGATATGTATGTTCAAGTAAGTGTGATTTGTTTGTCCATTGTACATACTAGTAATTTCACTATTTTTTTATGTTATGATATAATTATATCTTGATAGTGGCACTAATACATGATGATTGTTGATTAATGATTTACATTAGTAGGGAACCAGTGTAACGGTTGTACTTTTGTGTACATCTATATCGATGATGGTGGTACTATCCTTCCTTGTCTGAATTTAGAGGATGAAATTTTTATAAGAAGGGTATGCTGCAACACCCCATATTTGGAGTTCCATAAAGATTATTATATCCACAATGAAGAAGTTTTATAAAAGTAAATTTTCCTATAAGGAACTAAATAAGTAAAGAGGGAATGAGGTAATAAAAAGGGTTAAGGAAATAATAAGACTAAGCCAGAAAGCGGTATTAGCCCAAGCCCAAACTAATAATACTTATACCCCTAAAAAACTTCATTATCTTCACTTTCTCATTTTCATTTCAAAGAAAACAGAAGAAAAATTAAGTTGTCAAGTGGAAAGGAGGGAAATTAAGTAAAAGAAGATCAAAGTTTTCATTTGAAGAGAAATTTTAATCCAATCTTAGGTGAGTAATACCTAAAGGAATAGTAGGTCATGATAAGAAAGAGTTAAAGAACAAAGTTATTAGACTTGTTTGCGTTCAATGGAGTGAAGATAAATATAGTTGTACCTTTAAGGTAGAGGATAGGATTAAGAATATCCACCTTGAGTTGTTTTAGATATGTATGTTCAAGCAATTGTGCTTTGTTTGTCCATTGTACATACTAGTAATTTCACTATATTGTTTTATGTTATGATATAATTATCTATTGATAGTGGCACTACTACACGATGATTGTTGGTTGATGATTTACATTAGTAGGAAACTAGTGTAATGGTTGTACTTTTGTGTACATCTATATCGATGGTGGTTGTACTTTTGTGTACATTTATATCGATGGTGGTTGTACTATCCATTCTTGTCTGAATTTAGAGGATGAAATTTTTATAAGAAGGGTACGCTGCAACACCCCATATTTTGGAGTGTCGTACAGATTATTATATCCACAATGAAGAAGTTTTATAAAAGTAAATTTTCCCATAAGGAATTAAATAAGTAAAGAGGGAATGAGGTAATAAAAGGGGTTAAGAAAATAATAAAACTAAGCCAAAAAGGGATATTAGCCCAAGCCCAAACTAATAATACTCATACCCCTAAAAAACTTCATTCTCTTCACTTTCTCATTTTCATTTCAAAGCAAATAGAAGAAAGATTAAGTTGTCAAGTGGAAAGGAGGGAAATTAAGTAAAAGAAGATCAAAGTTTTCATTTGAAGAAAAATTTTAATCAAAACTTAGGTTAGTAATACTTAAAGGAATAGTAGGTCATGATACGAAAGAGTTAAAGAACAAAGTTATTAGACTTGTTTGCGTCCAATGGAGTGAAGATAAATATGGTTGTACCTTGAAGGTACAGGATAGGATTAAGAATATCCACCCTGAGTTGTTTTAGATATGTATGTTCAAGTAAGTGTGCTTTGTTTGTCCATTGTACATACTAGTAATTTCACTATTTTGTTTTATGTTATGATATAATTATATGTTGATAGTAGGCACTAATACATGATGATTGTTGATTTTGTGATTTACATTAGTAGGGTACTAGTGTAACGATTGTACTTTTGTGTACATCTATATCAATGATGATGGTACTATCCTTCCTTGTCTGAATTTAGTGGATGAAATTTTTATAAGAAGGGTATGCTGCAACACCCCATATTTGGAGTGCCATAAAGGTTATTATATCCACAATGAAGAAGTTTTATAAAAGTAAATTTCCCCATAAGGAACTAAATAAGTAAAGAGGGAATGAGGTAATAAAAGGGGTTAAGGAAATAATAAGACTAAGCCAGAAAGGGATATTAGCCCAAGCCCAAACTAATAATACTTATACCCCTAAAAAACTTCATTCTCTTCACTTTCACATTTTCATTTCAAAGCAAATAGAAGAAAGATTAAGCTGTCAAGTGGAAAGGAGGGAAATTAAGTAAAATAATATCAAAGTTTTCATTTGAAGAGAAATTTTAATTAACACTTAGGTGAGTAATACCTAACTTATTTTCAAGTCAAATCCAGTTTAGGTTCAGATTCTACTTGTTTTTGATGATTTAAACATAGACAATCATGTTTCGATGATAATAGAATGAATACATATATGTTTGAATATTAAGTGTCATTATTTGGGACATGTTTAAGAGCAAGTTAATCATCTTCAAATTGTTTGAACTTTAATATGATATTTATGATATTAAAACATTGTGGTTTTAATTTTTAGAATTTCAAATAGGAAAATAATTTATTATGAAAATTCTAAGATGAAATGGGCAGTTTTGGCTATAAGTTAATATTTAACATAGGCAGGACAACCCCACATGTTCAAATAATTGAGGTGAATTTTCTTCCCATAACACACCTTATATAGTGCCTTAGGCACAAATTTAGTGGGGTATGAAATTCTACATTTACGCTGCAGTTTCTAGCACATATCCCTAATAAGAAAGAGGTAACTTAGCTTTACTCATCATGGAACAAATCACATCGAATATGGTTTTATTCCTTCTCTCCAAAACACTAATTTTTTACTATTCCATTTCTCTCATAAAAATGAGTGAATTCTTCGCTCCCGAATTAAGTTCCATTATCAGAAATGATCCTATTTGGAGTCCAAATTTAGTAACTATATTTTTGATGAAATTTTTTAAGACTTTCCCAATGGTAATATTTGACAATGGTTCTACTTCTCCCCGCTTAACAAAATAATCAATTGCTACTATGACAAACTTTGCTCCTCCTTTTGAGACTGAGAGAGGTCCTATTAAGTCAATTCCCCATACATCGAAAGGCTATGGGCTTGTGGCAGGAGTTAGCTCATTCACAGATAATCTTGGGACTTTAGAAAACTTTGGCACTTCCATATCTTATCATGTTGGTTAATGCATCCTCGGTTGTGAGAGGCTAATAATACCCTTGCCTCGTTACCTTCTTTGCTAGCTTCACCCCATTGGAGTGATCCCTATATAATCCTTCAAGGGTTCTTTCAATAGCTTCGTTCCTATCTCTAGGGTAACGCAATGCAAATAAGGTGGTAAATATACTTTTCTGTAAAATATCCTATTGGTTATGGTATACGAAGGGGCTAGATATCTCAACTTTCATGATCATACTTTCCTATGGCCAGTATTCCTTTTTTCTAAGTATTAAATCATGGGTGTCATCCAAGCATTAGTATATTGATCCTCATAAGCATTCATTCTCATTCGTTTAGAAGTTTCTTCATGACTATTAGTTTCACGAAGATCCTCCTCATCAAACAGCGGCTGTTCGGCTTGTGATCAAGTTAGAACTAATGCGTCATTATTTGGTTCCTCTTTCTCAAATTTGATACTAAGGTTTTGTTGGAACCCAAACGTCGTTGCAAATCAATAGTAAATCATTGACATGTAGAACTAAGAACACTATAAAACTTTCTTGTTCTTTCTTATATACACATGCTTCTTCTATGTTCTGACAAAAACCAAACCATTTGACTACTGTATCAGAATACTTATTCCTACTTCTTGAAGCTTTTTTAAGACTATAAATTTTTATTAACAATTTGCAAGCCTTTCCCTCTCTCCCACTGACCTCGAACCCTCGGCCTGCAACATGTAAATTCAAATGTCTGGATTTTAGGAAATTTATCCTGCAAGTTTCATGTGTATTTTGGACATTTTCAAATATCTAAAGGTTGGGTTTAGACATCTAAAATAAGGGTCAGACCTTTGCAGACCCAATTTAGACCTATATGATTGGGCAGTTGAGATTTGGTTTTAAGTTTAGATGTTTTGGGATTTTACGTTCGTTTTGGAGACATGTGTGATGCTCGTAAGGTCCAAAGTGACTATAGAGTAAACAATGAGTTTGGAGATGGTACACCTTGTCTTAGAAAACATGATGGTTGATGTGATGACCACCATACACCACCGACACCCAATATAATTACATAGTGCGTTGCTGCCATGCCCGAGCGATGTAGAATGATTGTCAATTTTTGAAAAGAAATAAAAACATCACAGGACCTGTCATATATCTCACAGCGCACAGGTAAAATATATCATAGATATAATATAGGAGAGATGGTAATAACTAAGTGAATCAAATATCAGAGCACGGATCTACAATGTTATACAACATAGTAACAGAGTTTATACAAAACGGTAATAAGCTCAAATAAGCTGTCTCATAACAGTAAAGCAAACATTGTCTAGGCTCCACAATGTTGCACAACAGAATAAGCATAATATCCATATATAATACGAGAAAGCGTAATCTTGCTTGTTCGCTCACCGTAACTATGTCTCACATAGACCTGCTATATAGTCTACTCTTTTATAAGTACCCAAGATAATAAGAAGCAAAGCATAAAACCTCGAGTCAGACAACAATCTGGTATGAGTGATAAATGAATCTCAAAGTACTATAAAAGTTGATATAGTAAGCAAAAAAATGGTATAAGAGTCATTTGTGACCCGTCCCTGCATCCAAAGAGTTAGCACATAACATCTACAATATGCTACTCTACTATCATCATCAAAAATGTACGACATCCTAAGTACAGTGACGGGTATATATGTATCCACGTTCTAAATACCTACATCAAGTGACATCCCTAGAGTGATAGATTACGGGGTAGAACAATCAAAGAAAACATAAAATCCATCAAACAATCCTCATCATCACTTAATGTAATTGGATATAAGACAATTCGTATGGCACGATCATAAGCCAGAGACCCAATTAAATATTGGTTCCATGGTGCTCAATCCATGCCACTTCATAAGACTAGGAAATAGACCTACAATCATAAGGTCCAGGGTAATGTACTGTCATAAGATTTGGACACAGTCATAATCCAGGTGGGCATCCCCAAGTGCCCCCTCTACATGAGCACACACAAAACCTTCGAGTGTCTACGATTCCTTTGCCATGCCTTCATAATGGAATGCAATTATAACTCCATTTTTTCTATATCCATGGTGGAATATAGTCATAATTCCACACATGATTTTTCCTCGTTGAATCCGCTCTACAGATCTTCTCTTCGGCTCTAGTCATTGACCCCATATCATCGGGACCTAACTTCTTTTACCATCGAGTTACCATTATCGAAGTCTTGAAGCTATCATCATACTACTAGATCGCCATCGGTCCTTAAGCGAACAAATAAACACCTTCAGCACGACCTACAGAGCCTGCACTTCCCCTCCTTGAAGTTTCTCCTCGACCAGATCAAAACCTATAGGTTGGTAACAACATGATCTACTAGGTGCCAAGTAGTATACTTAACTGAATTTGGGTCCTTCTACTTTCATGAAGTCATATTCCCTTAATACTCTCACTCCTAAGTCACTAGTCCCCCACCATCATATAGGAAAGTACTCGATACCAAGCTGAGTGGTTGGTATAGAGTCCTTTAGCCGAATTTTGGCTTCTAACTTCTAGAACTCCTCTCCTTTGGCAAGCCAAGGCTCGTCTTGAAGCACTCTCGTGCCTTCCCCAAGCAAGCCCGAAGCATGACCTAAGTGAACTCCATTGAACTAAATTTTCCACCGACCACTTCTACTCTTTGTGGGAAGAATCGACTAAGCCAATCTAGGTGTGACTTGAACTGTAGGCTCTTCCCTTACTCTAGAGCTCCTCCTCCAAGTTTCATCCAATTCCGACCAATTTTTCCTTTTATTAGCCTAATTCAATGATCTCTTTCCTAACTACTTAAAAGCACTAGCAAACTGTATCAAAACACAATATACCAAACTAAAATGTCATCCATATACATCTCCACACACATGCAATTCATCAAAATATGATAATCATACAAATCTTATTCTAGATCTAACCTTTACACTAGCATGTTACCATGATCAAAAGGGCTATAAAACCATCTAAAAACCATTTTAAATCATTTTAATTTAAGCTATAAACATGTATGAAAGTGTGATTAAAGTGAGGAAACATTTTATCATTAAAATCATGTTAAAAACATCAATTTTAACTATATAGACAAGTATAGAGTAGTGAGGGATCAAGGGTCACTCACGAATTACCCAATTTGCTAACCTAATATTTAGATTTGAGATGGACAGTAAGGAGAATGAATTCATATCAGCCAAAAATGATAATCTCCAATCCCTCTATGCTAATTACCCCTCTAATGATAATTTAAGGTAAGATTAGTGAGGAAAATGTAAGTTTTTAATGGAATTAGGATTAGCGGAGGATTTGGATTATATTGGGAAGTGAGAAATGTGATCGGAGATGTCACATCAACCCCAATTAGGTGAAAATACCAAAATTGGTTAGAGGGCTTAGATTTGGGCCTAATTAATTACCCACTAATTCTAACCAGCGGTAGCCAAAGCCTAAAACAACCAGGTAAGTCTGTTTTACTATTATGACCACTCTACGGAATATGAAACCATCATCCTGAAGCAATGGGAGTGGTTTGAGACCCTAACTCTGCTCCTATCAAAAATTATAGTCCATACAAGATTTTCAGGGTCAAAATAGCTACATAGAAATTCGACAAAAATCAGATGTGGACAATGTCCCCAACAGTCATTTTCCAAAATTTTAAAGTCATACGACCTCGTATGAATAAAATAAAAATATTTTATGATCCTCAAATACATAAAATACGAGTCATTACACTCTCCTCCCTTTTAGGAATTTCGCCCTCGAAATCCCCAAATAAGTCAAAGAGTAGTCAACCATAGTTATCCTATATGCCTAACAATCATATGCAACCATCGGACATACCAAACAAGCAACCATGCAATCAATAGTATAGATAAACATATCCTAGCATGCGAGATACTAAACTATTCTATATGATATCAAAGGTGAAAGTAAATATTATAAACAATAGGATTACCATACAAAGAGCTTTGGATGTGTAGCCCTAATGCTCTCCTCGGTTTCTAACAGGCAATCGCTTTCACTTTGCTCCATTCAACCTTCACTAACTTCATGTTTTCCTCCTAAATTGTTTCATATCACATCCGATGATATAAATTGGCATGCAAGGTCTTAAAGCTTCTACTTCAATCTCGATATCATCAAATTAATTCGGTGCAATCATCATGCTTGAATCGTGCACAAACTTCCGCAAACGAGAGACATGAAAGATGTTGAACACGCCCACCATCTTTTGAGGTAAGTCGACTCTATGTGCTAAATTTTCAATCCTCTCTACTATCAGAAAAGGTCCTACGAATCTTGGCATCAATTTCCCCTTACTATTGAATCAAATAGTACTCTTCAATGGAGAAATCTTCAAAAACACCATATCACCGATATAGAATTCTAAATCTCGACGTCTCTTATCAGCATAACTGTTTTACCTATCCTAAGCAACTTTCCTTCGTTGCCGAATGATCTCGGTTTTCTCCAAGGTTTCCCTAATCATACCTGGCCCAAGTATTAGTTTCTCGCCTGCTTCCTACGAACATGAAGGAGCGTTATAGGGTCAGCCATATAATGCTTCATATGATGCCATACCGATCCTAGATTGATTGCTACTGTTGTATGCAAACTCTACCAAATGCAGGTGATCATCCCACGAGCCTCCAAAATTGAGAATGCAAGCTCTCAAGAGATCCTCTAATATACGATTCACTGTCTTGGTCTGCCCATCAGTTTACAGGTGATAAGCTATACTGAGATGCAGCTCCGTCCCTAACACCTTTTGTAAGCTCTTTCAAAACCTACTTATGAATAAAGGGTCTCGATTACTCATAATGTTTTTTGGCACATCGTGGAATCACACCATCCACTTCACGTACAACTCAGCCAGTTTGGCTGTCGTTCTACTTAACTTGATGGGTATGAATCAGTTGCTCTTCGTCAGACTGTCGACTATGACCCAAATGCCATCGTAACCTGCTCTGGTCTTCGGCAATCCATCTATAAAGCCCATCGACACTTGCTCCCATTTCCATTCGTGAATTTCAAGTGGTTGTAGCAATCCACTTGGATTCTTCTACTCTACCTTTACCAACTAGCAGTTCATACACTTTGAGATGAATTTCTTGACACCTTCTTCATCCTTTTCCAATAATACATCTACTTCATATCATGATACATCTTATTACCATCAGGATGTATAGTCAATATAGAATGATGGCATTCTCGTAGTACCTCATCTCGTAATCCATGTATATCAAGAACAAACAAACTCTCATCTTTACGGAGCTAACTATCTCGGTCGAGTCCGTATTTCTTTATTCCTCGGACTCTACGCCTTCTTCTATTTTTTCCATAATCTCAGCTAGTCTAGCCTTTGCCTTTGACTAGTACCGATCACTTGATCAATGTGGGTCTGATAGTCAAATTTTCCAACATCTCTGGCTCTAACTCACAATAAGCTCTGAAGTCATAACCAACAATGTACTCCAACTGCTTCCACTCTAGGAACATTGCTCCTAAACTGGAATGTCTTCTACTTGATGCATTGGTGACTGCGTTTCTCTTACCAGGCGTATAGGAAATGCTAAAATCATAGAAGGCCAAGAATTCCAACCATCGCTGCCGTCAAAGGTTGAGATCCTTATATGAGAAAAGGTACTTCAAGGATTTTTGGTCTGTGAACAGCTCGTACCTTTATCCTAATAGATAATGCTTCCAAATCTTCAAAGAAAACACTATCGCTACCAACTCACAATCATGAGTTGGATACTTCCTCCCGTGTGGCATCAACTATCGACTAGTGTAGGCGATACCTTTTCCCCTCTGCATCAACAGCACACCATGTCCAACACCATATGCGTCTATGTATATTGTAAGCTTCTCATTCTTGCTTGGAATGGTTAATATCGGTGCATTCAACAACCTATCCTTCAGACTTATAGACGAGTGTTCACACTTTATGTTCTAAAAAAAGTCTGATTCTTCTTCATTAAGTCGATCAATGACTCTGCTGCCTTTGAGAAGAAGTCCTTGATAAAAGGTCTATAATATGTCGCTAGCCTTAGGAAACTCTTCACATTAGTAGCGTTCTTAGGTTGGTTCCATATTGAACCGCTACCACCTTGGTAGGATCTACTGTAATGCCTTGCTTGGAAATAACTTTACCCAAGAATCTCACTTCCATTCTCTAGAAGTGACGCTTCGAAAACTTTGCTTTCAACTGTGCTTCCTCAATACCTCAAGCATAATCCTCAAGCGCATCTTGTATTCCTTCTCCATCCTAGAATATACCAAAATATCATCCACAAACATAAGCATGAACTTGTTCAGCTGATCCTTGAAGACGCGGTTCATGAGGTCAACAAAGTATGTCAGAGCATTGGTTAGCTCGAACGACATACCAACCATTAATAAAAACCCGACGGTATACGAAACATGGTGATCGACATACTCTCCTTCACTACTCTCAACCGGTTAACTCCCGTTGCCAAATACAATTGGGAGAACATCTTTGTACCGTGGAGCTAATCAAACAAGTCATCAATATATGGGAGTTGATACTTGTTCTTCCTCATCACCTTATTCAACTTATGATAATCCACACATAGCTTCAAAGTGTATCCACCTTAGTGGTGAATACTATAGGTGCATCCTACTCAGGTATGTTCCTACGAATGAACCCTCGCTTCAATAGATATTCGCTTGCACCTCCAACCCCTTCTGTTCTTTGGGTGCCATACGCCTTAAGGGCATAACGATCGGTCAAGCATCCTTTACCAAATCTATATGGAACTCAATCTCTCTATGTAGCGGTAATTCGGTCACCTCCTCTAATATGTTAAGATACTCCCTCGCTATAGGCATAGATGACAACTCGTCATGCAGATCTCGAATGAGTACATAAATCTAACCATCACCTCATCATTAACCAGGGAGCCTATCTCTAACCTATGCCCATCATCTATCCCTATCTTTACCTGGCTTCTCACAATCCACCACTACTCCATACTTCTGTAGGTAGTCCATTTCCAAGATAAACCCGAACCTAACAAAATCCAAAACAAAACAATCACAAACAAAAGAGCATCCACGACTCAACAAGACCAAACTACGACAAACCATACACAGGTTAATGGAGCATCCAACAGCGTTTTTCACAATTAAAGGTCATTCTACTAGTTTGGGTTTCAATCCTAGTCTATTTACTGGGTCATTAGATATAAAGGAATGTGAAGCCCCGGTATCGAACAAAACATATATAGGAACATCCTAAATGGAAAGCATACCTTAAATAACGATGTTGTTCCCCTTCTCCTTCACCGAGGGAGCACTCGACAAAGTTGGGACAACATTCAAAGTGTATGCCTTCACCACCTATTTTTGCTTCAGTGGCCTAGGACAATCCTTTTGAATATGCCCTATCTTGTTACAATTGTAGCACTTCCTTCCTTTCGCCTTACAGTCTTTAATAAGGTGATCCTTCTCTCCACAGTTGTGGCAAGTAGGCTCCTACTTGCCCTTCTTCTTAGCATCCTTATTCTAGAACCGCTTTCTCTTCCCATTCTATTTCTTCTTTCCTCCACCTCCTTATTATGGTTTTGGTCCTTCTTTAAACACAGTAACTGACTTAGACTTGGGATACAAAATCTCCTAGCGAAGAACTTCTCGATAAGTCTCTTAAATGTCTTATCGATGTGACTCACCAACTTCTCCCCTAGATAATCGTCCAAACCCATAAGAAATTTCTCCTTCTTTCTTAATGAAGTATTGATGAAAGACAACCCATGCTTTGATAAGGCATCAAACTCTATAACATACTCAAAGACAAACATATCTCCCTACTTTAGATCGGCAAATTTCCTAAACAATACTGACTTCTAAGTAGTCAGTATGAACTTCTCCTTGAATCTGGTTTTGAACTGGTCCCAAGTAAACTGATCCTCGGGCTTAGCAACTTTGATATTGTTCCACTAGTTCATGGCTCTCCCTTGAAGCTGTCGGGAATTCAACCACCTCTTTATAGCATTGTCCAATTCGAGGTCATCAAAGGTCCTTTCTTAGGTCTAACCAATTCTGCACTTCCATAGCTGATTTTGTTCCTTGGAATGGTTTTCCACCAAAATCGACAAAATCCTTATTTAGCTTACGAAATCAACTCTAGGCACCTGCTCTTGAACAACACCACCAACAACAACATTTGGAGCGGTCGCTTGGACATTTTGCAGCATGTTCACCATCATTGCGTTGAATATCGCTTGTAAGACAAGGTTAGAAGACCCCAAACCCACCCCTTCTTCGACTCCAGAGATGGAGTTCCTCACGGTATTTTTTGTATGTCGGCTCATTCTTGATCTGTAACAAGAATGATCAGTCTCTCATAAAGAAAACTACATCTATGGTACTCGTGTGTGCATGCGACTTATAATACTACACACACACACTGCTTTATAATTTTAAAAACCAAAATATATAAAAAAATATGCACTCTCTCGTATATATACACACACTCTCTCTCAATCCAGTCTAGGGTGATAGCTCCTTCTTTATCTCTACTAGACCACAGTATCAAATTAGGTTAATCGCATAACCTAAAGCTCTGATACAAAATGTGATGACCGCTCTATACCATCGGCACCTAATGTAACTATATAGTGCACTACTGTCGTGCCTGGCAGCTGTAAGACGACGACCAAGGGTTGAAAAGAAATAATAACATCATAGAACCTGTCGTATATCTCACAATGTATGGAATAAATTATAATATACACTACAGATATAAAACATGAGAGACAATAATAACTAAGTGAACTAATTATCAGACGGATCCATAGAGTTATACAACGTAGAAATAGAGTTTATATAAAATAGTAGTAAACTCAGATAGACCATCTCATAATAGTAAAGCAAACACTATATAGGCTCCACAATGTTGCATAACGAAATAAGCATAATATCCATATATAATATAAGAAAGCTTCATCCTACTTGTCCACTGCACTGCCACAATGCCTGACCTAGACTTGATATCTAGTCAATTCATTTAAGTGTACCCGATATAATAAGAAGCAAAGCATAAAACCTCAAGTCAAACAACGGTCTGGTGTGAGCGATAAATGAGTCTCAAAATGTTGTACAAGTTCATACAGTAAGGAACAAAAGGTATAGGAGTCATACCTGACCTGTCCCTAGTCCCTACATCCAAAGAGTTAGTACATAACATATATAATATGCTACTCTACTATCATCATCAAAATGTATTATGTCCTAATTACAGTGTCGGGTGTGTAGGTATGCACGTCCTAAATACCTACATCAAGTGACATCCCAAGAGTGATTGACTATAGGAGGGAACAATCAAAGCAAACATAACATCCATCAAACAATCCTCATTATCACTCAATGTGCTTGGATATAAGACAACTCATATGGCACGATCATAAGCCAAAGACCCAATCAAATATCGATTCCATGGTGCTCAATCCATGGCACTTTGTAAGGCCAGGAAATAGACTCACAGTATTAAGGTCCTGGGTAATCTAAGGTTATAAGATTTGGACACGGTCATAATCGAGGTGGTCATCCCTTTGTATCCCCTTTACATGAGCACACATGAAACCTTCAAATGTCTATGATTCCTTTGCACATGCCTTTATAACGGAATGCAATCATAATTCCATTTTTTCCATATCTATAGTGGAACACAGTCATAATTCCACTCACGAGCTCTCCATGTTGAACCCGCACTTCGGATCATCACTTCGGCTCTAGTCGTTGAGCCCCTATCTTCAGGACCTAACTCCACTTACCGTCAAGTTATGACCTATAAAGCTTGCACTTTCCTTCCTAGAAGTTTCATCCCGACCTAATCAAAACCTACAGGTTAGTGCTGACCTAATCTACTCGGTGTCGAGTATTATACTTCATTGAATTTGGGTTCTTATGCTTTCATGAAGTCCTATTCCATTAGTACTCCAACTCCCAAGTCACTAGACCCCCACCATCATCCAGGAAAGTACTCGGGACCGAGCTAAGTGGTTGGTATCTAGTCCTTTACTTAGCCAAATTTTGGCTTATAACTTCTGGAACTCCTCTCCTTTGGCAAGCCAAGGCTCGACTCGAAGCACTCCTACGCCTTTCCACAAGTAAGCCCGAAGCACGAACTAAGTGAAATCCATCAAACTAAATTTTCCACCGACCACTTCTACTCATCGTGAGAAGAATCCCCCAAACCAATCTAGGTGCGACTTGAACTATAGGCTATTTCCTTGCTCTAGAGCCCATCCTCTAAGTTTCATCCAATTTTGACTAATTTTGCCTTTGATTAGCCCAATTCGACGATCTCCTTCCTAACTGCCTAAAAGCACTAGTAAACCGTATCAAAGCACGATATACAAAATTAAAATATCATCCATGTACATCCATACATATATGCAATTCATCAAAACTCATACAAATCATATTCTAGATCTAACTTTTACACTAACATGTCACTACGATCAAAATGGGTTGTAAAACCATTTTAAATCATTTTAATTTCGAACATCAACATGTATGAATGTGTGATTAAAGTTAAAAAATGTTTTATCATCAAAATCATGTTTAAACATTAATTTTAACTATATGAACAAGTATAGAGTAGTAAGGGATCAAGAATCACTACCAGTTACCCAAATTACCAATCTAATCTCTAGGTCTGAGATGGACAGTAAGGAGAAATAATTTAGGCCTAGAGATTAGAATCCTTACTACTAATAATTTAGTCAACTCAAAGTCAAAGTCATTGGCCAAAGCAGTATGGTTAATAATTATTATTATCGAACAAATGACTTTATTTTTTGGACTAACCAAGTTGGATGCTGCCGATGTTGGAATTTGACCAAAAACAAATTCCACAAGTCTTGAAGTGCTATAGTATTTTATGAAGAGAATTAGTGTAAATAATCATTCTATAAGGTACCATTTGTAATTGTAAAATTGGATTTTACCAGAAAAATGTGTAACGGCCCGCCAGTTTACCACTTTGATAAATTATATTTATTATTAGATTTATTCAAATAAAAGGATAATATTATTTCAAGTAATAATAGGTAATAGTAATCCTATTTCGAATAAATATTTAAATAAAATATTTTCCTTAAAATTTATATCGATCAGGTAATCTTGAATTTAAATAATTAGTTTATTAATTTAAATTGAGATTTAAAAATTATTTTAATTATCCAAATAATTATTTTAAATAATAATAATTCATTTTAAATATTTATAAAGTGATAATGAATCATTTATAATAGTTTTATAAAAGGATATATTTAATTTGAGAATATAAGAAAAAATCGATATCGCTTTATCAGTATAATAACAATTTTTGTAAATAATTTTAAATATGAATTTATAATTCAAATATGATAATTTTAATTCATTTAAAATTATAAGGAAATGTTTTATAAATTTTGTTTACAAATATATGTACGTTAAAATATAAGTGAAAATGTGACCGATAATCGGTTCTCCGGATTTCAACGATTTAACAAACCAAAGTTATTCGAAGATGTTCGAAGTGTTATACACCTGCATATACATACATATATATGTTATATACACATGATAACATGCATATAAACATACATATATGAATATAATTAAGTATAAGAAATATAATATAAAATATATAATATATTTTAAAGATTTCTTACTCCTTAAGCTTAAATAAGTCAACATATGCATACATGAAATGATGGAAGTGATGTGAACATGGAGGGAGGCTCTAGCCGTGCATTTTGGAAGGAGGAAGTGTGTTGGAGAAGCTTTGAAATGGTGATAAAGTGATGATGTATGTATGGATACTTTTACATTCTTCCTTTCCCATAATTACCCTACCATCTTCTCTTCATTTTCATTCATCTTCTTCTTCATATTTTCAAGCTTTTGCTTCCACTTTAATTACTTCCATCCTAAGAGAAATAATGTCAACATTTATTTCAAAAAGAAATTAAATCATAATACATAGTTATATGTAGTTAAAAACCTCAAAACAAGCTCAAATCTCCATCTCTCCACCTCCCAAACCCAAGGCACCACCTTCCACCACCCTTGGCCGTGAGCTCCACCCCCTTCCCAACCTAGGTCGTGAGCACCAAGGCTAGGCCAAGCGTTTTCAAGATCCAAAGCTCGTTTTCGTGGAGTTTAATTTCGAGATAGTAGAGCTATAACCATTTTAAAACTAGTTCGAGTGAAAATGAAGGTGAGAACTCTTAAACTATTATACTATATTTTGGATGATGATATGATGTTGCAAATGGATGTTTAATATGCTTTGATCTATAAGTTTGATTGTTTTCATATGAATATTGAATATATATATATATATATATATGCAAGTCACGAATATACACGTTTATTAACAAGTTTGATTGTTTGCAAATGGTGTATATGAAATTGTTAAACCTCTTAAAAATGGTTTAAAATTTATTTGAAATGTTTTATAAACATTTAAAAGTGTTTGGTAAAGTTTGAAAAGAAATAGAAAATTTAGTCAAAAATAGTCGCATCGCGTAACAATAATTCGCGATTTCGGCCATAAAAGTCAAACGAGTATAAAAGATGGAATATAGCTTAGAATTCTCTGAGATAAGAATTTTCTAAACTATTATATCCATAGTTTTCCAATGAAGAAATAAAATCGAGATTTCGATGAGTAGATTTTAAAATACGAGCAAAACAAATTTTGGCAAGAATCCCCATTTTGCAGTTCGGAATCCAAAACTGGATTTCTTTAAAAATGATGTTTTAAAATGTGGAATAAATCTTATAAATGTTTTAAAATGTTTTAAAAATTATTTGAGTAATAAAAATGAATTTTCAAATAATAAAAAGTCGTTTTGATCAATATAGCTTAAAAGACACTTTCCGTAGGACTTTTCTATAACTTTTGAAATATAGTTTTAAACGCAATCGTTCTTTCCCAAATCTTTTGTAAATATTTTTAAATGATTAATAAAATGTTTTAAAGGTAATTTTAAGGATTTATGAAATGATCAAATGTTTTAATGATTTAGAGTCGATCAAATAACTTGACCGCCTTTTGGGTGTCAAAGAGATAGTGTATAGACTTGGGTTTGAAAAACCAGTTTTCTGCTCTCCCTTGCTACCCGGACTGGACCGACGGAGGGGATAGTAAATTTGATTTACTCAGATCAAAATTTCAAAAAGATAAAGAAAAATATTTTTCAAGATTTAAACAACTTGGATTTTCATAGATATGATCTTCTTGTACTCGGTGCTAAAGCCCAAAGAAGGAACTCGAACTATTCGTGGAATTTAAAATGTGATTTTGCCGTTATTCCGCCTATAGTATTTGTTGAATACGGGAACTAATATTGAGTAGAATTAGATGATTTCTATAGATTCTGCTCACTTAATATTTACTAATTTTGGATTAACATCCTAGATAACATGGTTTTAACTCAATCAAATTTTGAGTTTTGAATTGAGAAATCTTTGCTAAGATTTAAATGAAATTATTTTGGGAATATTCTCCTAAGTGTAAAATGACTTGATTTTGAATTATTCAAATTAAAAGAGTTTTAAGTAATCAAAGGTTTTAATAAGAGAGGTTTAATATCTCTGTATATACAGGAAAGAATGTTTTAGAAATATATATATCTAAAAGAGATTTTGATAAAAAGAACTTAATCAATTAAAGAATGATTCTCTATTCATAAAACCTCTTTTTATCGATGATTAGATCGAAGGAACCAGGGTTGGATCTGGGGAAATCCTTATCCAAAAACTACTTCGAACCAACGTATGCGTTCAAAAGATGAAGACCTAATAGAGAGAATAAAGAATGAAGACCAGGGATTTTCGGGATGAAAGGACTGATTGTTGTTAATTCTTGTTAGCTCCCAAATACTAAAGTAGCAGCGGTCCCTTCATTTATGAAACTCTTTGGGTTGCAAGGACTTTTCGCTACTAATCCTAGGGAAAATTCCCAACAGGATGTGGTAGGAGAGTGCCTTCGGTTTTGTTCAATCCCAGAATGAACTTGTATGGATTGATGTCTGACATTGCATTCTTGAGATTTCATAGTTGACTTTTATAAATATACATTTGTTTGGTAGCTGAGAAGGCAACTTCTCTTAGCTTAACACATTTCTCTTAGACATATGAGCTCGAAGGTTGTATGTTTATGGAAGTCAATAAAGATCGATGGAAGCACAATGTGGCATTCAAAGAGAGATGATGTGCAATAAGAAAGGTAATCGTTGCCTCAAGCCTCACACCCGGAAATGGCCGAAATAGGGTAGATGCGGCAAGGCTATGTGGTTCGCAACCATTAGGTTATGATCATCTCCTTCTAAATAAATTTCTACCTGCTATGACGTTCGGGTTTAAATTAATGTGGATGTATGCTACATGGATCCTCTGATAGGTCAATAACGACTGGGGTGATGACATATTCGGTACTATCTAGTGAGAAAGGTAGGTCGGTCTTGTGTTGGTAGAAGTGCAGATGTTTTGTTGACCTTGGAACATTCCTCTAGAGATGTACCGCCGGAAGGTAGTCCCTTCACCTGGTCATTTGTATGAAATCCATTCTCCAATAAGTGCTTGCCAGTTTGTTTGTAGAACTCGTGTTTATGGCTAGTATTGCTTGAATTTAATCAATGTAACAATTTCGGCTAAGATTAATAAGTTTACTTGCAAATGTTTCCAAAGTTATGTCATTAAAATGTTTTGGTTATCATAAGGTAAAAACCTGTTCCGTGTTTATATGCGGCGTGGTCTTATGAGATACCCTTTTGTTTTCAAAACGCGTATTTTGAGTTCTCACACCAGTCTCATGACCGACTCGGAGTTTATTTTCCCTTTTTCCTTAAACTCTGGGTGCCCTAATTTTCCCGGGCAGCCTAGTACTCAGGTTTAGTTTAAAAGAAATTTGGATCGAGCTCGAAGCATGGAGTCAGAAGATTTTTTGAAGATTTTGATCTATTTCCACCACACTCTTGTACTATAGTGTTCCGCATTTGTAAAGACAGGAATTTATAACTGTCTATGTTAACCCTGATAAATGTAATTTAATTTCCATTGTAAAGATTATTTATTGAAATAATATATGTGAGATTCTGTTCTGTCTTTATTTTCTTTCTTATCCTTGAGAATCCGCTTCTTCGACACTTGGATTTACGGCATGTGAATACTGAGGATGTATTAGTATCGATTTCTGAGAGTCGAAGAAACAGGTCCTCGCATCATGGTATCAGAGCTTAGGTTGAGCGAACTCCTGAGCCTGATAGGGGTAAAAGACTCATCAAAGATAGAGATAGTAACACCCTAGGATGAGTAACTCATTAGAGATAGGGTTAGTAACACCTAAGAATGAGTTTGAGAGTAATTTATATGAGCGCGTGATTGTTAATAAAATATACAAATTTGGTTTTATATAAATATATATGTATGTATGTATGTATTTGAATGAAAGAATATTTTGGTAATATTTTCAAAGAGTTTTCTTGAAATAATAAAATATTTTATTCAAAGAATTTTAAAAAGCTATATTTAGAGACAAATCTCGAAACATTTTCTGAGTATTGACCAAACCTCTTTACCTAAGAATATGCTAGCAATTACCAACTACTTTTGTCTAAAAGAATAACTATTTGCTTTTTAGAAACCATATGGGGGAATTTATACAAAAGGGGAATCCTCTAGAGCGAATTGGGGCGAGAATGATAGCCTTATAGTTCTCTCTAGCGACGAAAAGGAACAGCTAGAACATCCGCCTAGCAATGTGGATCTCCGATTAAGGAAAACTTTGCCCCATATATACACGTAGGGATGAAGATGGGTACCCGGTTGCCAGAATGCTTATACCACCCCCAGCTCCAGAAATAATTATGATCTCCAACGACGACGAAGCCAGGCAAGCCTCGGAAGGAAATTGGGAGGCGGATCCCGCTAGTTCCATTTTGCAACCAATAGAGGAGGATGAGCCAATGGAAGAGGAATCGGAACCCGTAGAAGAGGAGGTAGAGCCAATGGAGGAGGAATCAGAGCCGATGGAAGACCCGAATGCTATCATATCGAGCGAGAGCAGCAATGTAATATGGAATATGAGCGAGGAAAATGTTATATGGCAGGAGGGATCATCCAACTCACCTATAGACCGGGATGCAATAAAAAGCAACAACGAGGAGACGACAGAAGAAGAGGAGGAGGAGGAGGGAGTCGGAGAATTTGAAAATTCGTGGGAGGAAAATGTGCAAGGATTGGAGGAGTTGGAAGGAGGAATCATACCGGGAATACCAGTAGGCATGGGACATGTCCCATGGAATCAGCATGGTTACCCCAGGGAATTGAAGAGGCACAAGAGGAGGACGACAACGAGGCCGATGATGAGTTGGATAGTGAAGAAGAGGGAGAAGGGGAGGTGATGATTGATTTGGGATGTTGAAGTCCACCTTTATCTTCGGACTTAGAAGAATAGAAATACGATATAAGGAGTTGAATATGTATGAGTGTGATGGTTGTTTTTGATGTAGTATTCTAAGTTGTAATAATTTAGGGGGAGAGGGGGAATCTTCTTTTTGGACCCTAGTGTTGGAAGGTTTAAATGATGTAAGAATGCGAAGATTTATAAAATGATGATTGTCCCAACTTTTTATTAGTACAAATCTTTAAATAATTAAAGTTAAACGGTTTTGGGTTTGTAGTAAACGATGTTTTAGCAACATTTGTTTTTAAACCATTGAATGACACTTTGGAAGATATCTTATGAGTATATTTTTAAATCTTTAATAATGGGATTTTAGAGATAATAACAAATATTGAGATCTTTTATATAAAGATAGAAATGTTACGAGTTCAAATTATAAAGAAAGGAGAAGTTCATTATAACAATGTTTTGGTAGTAATTGTTTTTATCTCTTCGATTATATTTTAAAGTAAGTAAACTTGTTAAGTAAATTATGAATATACTCAAAACATTTGAATAAGTATATAAATACTTTTCAAGTATAAGAAAAAAAAGGTATGATCAAAGAGAATATATATATATATATATATAAAGGAAGAGTATTAATTGACAAAGTAAGTCTTAACTAGATAAAGAATGTTTTCACATTTAATATTGGTTAAAGGAAGTTTATGGTGATTTATCAATTTAATGAATTATTTTGAAAATAAGTTTCCCAGAAACCACTAAGACATGTTTAGAAAGGTATTATAATAAAAAGATAATTATCATTTGGAAAGAAAGGTGTTTTTAAGTAGACAATTCTAAAAAAATGTAAAATGATTTTGTATAAAGAAGTATCTTTATAAAAGATTTAAAAAAATGGAATGGAAGTTTATGAAACGTTTTCATGAAAAAAATTGAAAGATTATATGAAGTATATGGATTGTTTCATCGCATGATTTAATCTAAGATTCGAGTACAAAAATTTGATGTGTTTCGACACTTATTCGAAAGAGGATTTATCACTCGATTCTTAACGATGAACACTGATGAGGGTTTATGGTTAGATGCTTGATTTTTTTATCGTAGTTGAGGGATATGCAAGGAGAAGTAAAGTTCTGATCAGAAATCCCGGTTAAAGTCCGCACTAAAGGATCGGGGGACCAATACTAGTTCGGAAGTGAAGTTGTGAGTTTGAATAGAAGATCGAATCAGATATTATGTACAGATGATCTATATACATCATATGAAAATGAGTTAAAATAAATATTTTAGGAAAACCTTTGGGTAATTTCGGGGACAAAATTCTTTTAAGGGGGGAAGTCTATAACGATCCGCCAATTTACCACTTTGATAAATTGTATTTATTATTAGATTTATGCAAATAAAAGGATAATATTGTTTCAAGTAATAATAAGTAATAGTAATCTTATTTCGAATAAATATTTAAACAAAATATTTTCTTCGAAATTTATATCGATAAGATAACCTTGAATTTAAATAATTGGTTTACAAATTTAAATTGATATTTAATGATTATCTTAATTATCCAAATAATTATTTTAAATAAGAATAATTCATTTTAAATAGTTATAAAGTGATAATGAATCATTAATAATAGTTTTATAAAGGGATATATTCAATTTGAACATATAAGAAAAAATCGATTTCGCTTTATCGGTATAATAACGATTTTTGTAAACAATTTTAAATATGAATTTATATGGTTTTATAATTCAAATATGACTATTTTAATTCATTTAAAATGATAAGGAAATGTTTTTCAAATTTTGTTTATAAATATATGTACATTAAAGTATAAGTGAAAATGTGACCGATAATCGATTTTTCGGATTTCAACGATTTAACAAACAAAAGTTGTTCGAAGGTGTTCGAAGTGTTATACACCTACACATACATATATACATATATATTACATACACATGATAACATGCATATAAACATACATATATGAATATAATTAAGTAAGAAATATAATATAAAATATATAATATATTTTAAAGATTTCTTACTCCTTAAGCTTAAATAAGTCAACATATGCATACATGAGATGATGGAAGTGATGTGCACATGGGGGGAGGCTCTAGCTGTGCATTTTGGAAGGGAGAAGTGTGTTGGAGAAGCTTTGAAATGGTGATAAAGTGATGATGTATGTATGGATACTTTTACACTCTTCCTTTCCCCATAAATACCCTATCATCTTCTCTTCATTTTCATTCATCTTCTTCTTCATATTTTCAAGCTTTTGCTTCCACTTTAATTGCTTCCATCCTAAGAGAAATAATGTCAACATTTATTTCAAAAAGAAATTAAATCATAATACATAGTTATATGTAGTTAAAAACCTCAAAACAAGCTCAAATCTCCATCTCTCCACCTCCCAAACCCAAGGCACCACCTTCCACCACCCTTGGCCGTGAGCTCCACCCCCTTCCCAACCTAGGTCGTAAGAACCAAGGCTAGGCTGAGCCTTTTCAAGATCCAAAGCTCGTTTTCGTGGAGTTTAATTTCAAGATAGCGGAGCTATAGTCGTTTTAAAACTAGTTTGAGTGAAAATGAAGGTGAGAACTCTTAAACTATTATACTATATTTTGGATGATGATATGATGTTGCAAATGGATGTTTAATATGCTTTGATCATCAAGTTTGGTTGTTTTCATATGAATATTTAATATATATGCAAGTCACGAATATACACGTCGATAAGCACAAAGGAAATCACTTTCCTTAAATTTATGAAATGGTGTATATGGAATTGTTAAACCTCTTAAAAATGTTTAAAATTTATTTGAAATGTTTTATAAACATTTAAAAGTATTTGGTGAAGTTTGAAAAGAAATAGAAAATTTAGTCAAAAATAGGCGCGTCGCGTAACGGTAGTTCACGATTTCGCGCCATAAAAGTCAAACGAGTATAAAAGATGGAATATAGCTTAGAATTGTTCGAGATAAGAATTTTCGAAACTATTATATCCATAGTTTTCCAACGAAGAAATAAAATCGAGATTCCGATGAGTAGATTTTGAAATATGAGCAAAACAGGTTTTGGAAAAAATCTCAATTTTGCAGTTCGGAATCCAAAACTGGATTTCTTTGAAAATGATGTTTTAAAATGTTTAACATTGTGGAATAAATCTTATAAACGTTTTAAAATGTTTTAAAAATTATTTGAGTAATAAAAACAAATTTTCAAATAATAAAAAGTCGTTTTGATCAATATAGCTTAAAAGGCACTTTCCGTAGCACTTTTCTATAACTTTTGAAATATAGTTTTAAACGCAACCGTTCTTTCCCAAACCTTTTGTAAATGTTTTTAAATGATTAATAAAGTGTTTTAAAGTTAATTTGAATAATTTATGAAATGATCAAATGTTTTAATGTTTTAGAGTCGATCAAATAACTTAACCGCCTTATGGGTGTTAGAGAAATAGTGTCTAGGCTTGGGTTTGGAAAACCAGTTTCCTACTCTCCCTGGTTATCCGGACTGGCCCGATGGAGGGGATAGTAAATTTAATTTACTCGGATCAAAATTTCAAAACGATAAAGAAAAATATATTTCAAGATTTAAACAACTTGGACTTTATAGAGATGATCTTCTTGTACTCGGTGTTAAAGCACGAAGAGGGAACTCGTACTATTTGTGGAATTTAAAAGGTAATTTTGCCGTTATTCCACCCATAGTATTTGTTGAATACAGGAATTGATATTGAGTAGAATTAAATGAATTCTATAGATTCTGCTCACTTAATATTTGCTGATTTTGGATTAACATCCTAGATAACATGGTTTTAACTCAATCAAATTTTGAGTTTTGAATTGAGAAATTTTGCTAAGATTTAAATGAAATAATTTTGGGAATGTTTTCCGAAGTGTAAAATGACATATTTTCGAATTATTCAAATTAAAAGAGTTTTAAGTAATCAAAGGTTTTGATAAGAGAGGTTTAATATCTCTGTATATACCGGAAAGAATGTTTTAGAAATATATATCTCTAAAAGAGATTTTGATAAAAAGAACTTAATCAATTAAAGAATGATTCTCTATTCACAAAACCTCTTTTTATCGATGATTGGATTGAAGGAACTGGGGTCGGACTTGGGAAAATCCCTATCTGGAAACCACTTTGAACCAATGCATGCATTCGAAAGATGAAGACCCAGTAGAGAGAATGAAGACCGGGGATTTTCGGGATGAAAGGACTGCTAGTTGATAATTCTGGTTAGCTCCTAAATACTAAAGTAGCAACGGTCCCTTCATTTTTGAAACTCTTTGGGTTACAATGACTTTTGCTACTAATCTTGTGGATAATTCCCGACAGGATGTGGTAGAAGAGTGCCTTCGGCTTCGTTCAATCCCAGAACGAACTTGTATGGATGGATGTCTGACATTGCATTCTTGAGATTTCATAGTTGACTTTTATAAATATACATCTGTTTGGTGGCAAAGAAGGAAACTACTCTTAGCTTAACATCCTTTTCCGAGACATATGAGCTCGAAGGTTGTATGTTTGTGGAAGTCAATAGAGATCGATGGAAGGGTAGTGTGACATTCAAAGAGAGATGATGTATAATAAGAAAGGTAATCGCTACCTCAAGCCTCACACCAGGAAATGGCCGAAACATGGTAGATGCGGCAAGGCTATGTGGTTCACAACCATTAGGGTATGATCATCCCCTTCTAGATAAATTTCTACCCGCTATGACGTTCGGGTTTAAATTAATGTGGATGCATGCTACGAGGATCCTCGGATACGTCGGCAACGACCGGGTGATGACATATTCGGTACTATCTAGTGAGAAAGGTAGGTCGGCCTTGTGTTGGTTGAGGTGTACATGTTTTGTTGACCTCGGTACATTCCTCTAGAGATGTACCACCGGAATGTAGTCCCTTCACCTGGTCATTTGTATGGAATACATTCTCCAATAAGTGTCTGCCAGTTTGTTTGTGGAACCCGCGTTTGTGGCTAGTATTGCTAGAATTTAATCAATGTAACAATTTCGGCTAAGATTAATAAGTTTACTTGAAAATGTTTCCAAAGTTATGTCATTAAAAATAATATCAAGTATTTTGACGTAAAATGTTTTGGTTATCATAAAGTAAAAACTCGTTCCGTGTTTTTGTGCGGCGTGGTCTTATGAGATACTTTTTTGTTTTCAAAACGCGTATTTTGAGTTCTCATACCAGTCCCATGACTGATCCGAAGTTTATTTTTCCTTTTCCTTAAACTCTGGATGCCCCATTTTTCCCGGGCAGCCTGCCAGGTTTAGTTTAAAAGAAATCTGGATGGAGCTCGAAGCATGGAGACAGAAGATTTTCTGAAGATTTTGATATATTCCAACCACACTCTTGTACTATAGTATTCCGCATTTGTAAGGACGAGAATTTATAACTGTTTATGTTAACTCTGATAAATGTAATTTAATTTCCACTGTAAAGATTATTTATTGAAATAATATATATGAGATTTTGTTTTGTCTTTATTTCTTTCTTATCCTTGAGAATCTGTTTCTCCAGCACTTAGATTTACGGCACGTGAATACCGAGGATGTATTAGTGTCGATTTCTGGGAGTCGAAGAAACGGGTCCTCACAAAATGTGTCGGTAATAAATTTGATCAAATTGTCACATCACTAGTTAGCGTGATGTGCGAACGTTGATATTCAAACCATATAATATTAATCGCTGACTGAATGTACACCTTTGAGTCTCACAACCGTAATGATGAACACTCCATAAAATCCACATGATTTAATTAATTATAACGGTAATAAGTTACTAAACTAATTAATATCTATGAAATATTAATTATTAAATTTTATTTGATGTTTGAAAGTCATTTTTATTTAATGAAATGCGTATATATAAAATGTTATATATGCTCGTATTGATATACAATATCAATAAAATAATTAAACTTGATTTAAATTGATTAATTGCTAAATGGGTTTAGGAATATTAAATGCCTATCTATGCTCTATCTTAGCCGATCATGCGTGGATGGGAGGACTTGATTTGATCTGATTGAGAATTGATGAAGAATTAAAGGGGAAGCATTAAGGAAGGAATCGAAAAGGTTTTAATTATTTTATAAAAACAAGATCTCTTTTATTCATTCATGAATCATTTCCTTACAATCAACTTTTAGCCTCTCTTACTCTCTCCTCTTGCAGTCGAAAATTCATGGCTTCCAAGCCACAAAAAAAATTCCCAAGGCAAAATCAAGTTAATATAATGTGATGTTTATCTCTAGATCGTTGCAAAATCCACAGGCTGATTCAATTAAATTTATGAATTATTCTTCATTTAAGGTGTGAATTTTTGGCTACATCATAAGGTAATTATCCAATCCCCTAATATATGTTACATCATGTTAGAATAGCTCAGATCCCCTATCTGTACATATTATTATGTTTATATGTCACATCTTGTTAATATAGTTTAGATTTTATATCTTTTACAATAGATTTAATATGCATATACTGTCCAATCTTTTGCTTGCTATCGTTTAGAAATATAACAATTTTTTCAAGTATAAAACTAATTCTAATTAGTTGAAATAATTTTGTAATATATTTTATATACAAATATAAGCAAAATACATATATAAAAAACTTGAAATTATTTTATCAGATCAATTATAAGTTTCATATGTATATAAATAATTTTGAATATCAAATACTTTGGTTGTCACACACACACACACATATATATGTTCATATATATTGTTTTAATTCTAAATTTATAAAAGGAATTATGTGTAAAATTATAAATCTAACGTTGAATTCCTTCCTAAGTCTAAACTAGATCTCAATTGTTGATTTTAAATTGTAAAACATATAAAATTATAACTTTTACACACACACACACATATGTGTGTGTATATATATGTTTTTTTAATTTAGATATAGTTTGTTATTATTTAGATATGTATACATACATATACATACATACATGCATGCATATACATACATACATGCATATATATATATATATATCAATTCAAAGTTTACAAAAGGACCTTTATGTGAATTTACAGATCTAATGTTGAACTTCTTCTTAAGTCAGAACTAGATTTCAACTATTTATTTTAGATTTCAGAATATATATTATAGCCAAAATCAAATTTAATATGTGTGTGTATATGCAAATTTTACTTTATGTATAATTTTAAAAAAAACTATGGACAACGAAGACAGATATAAAGGGACAAACGTATTTGTTGCGGTGTAAATCCCAACACCTATAAAGATACACATTAACCATATACAGTGTTTATAGTTGCACTTGCACTATACACATAAGTGTATTTGATACACTCATTATAATGTATTTAATTTAAACTAAATTTAAACCCTTTTAAAGAAATAAAATAAAATAATATTTTATTCAACATTATGATTGGATCTAATAAACCCTTCGAACTTCGTTGCCCAACATATCCAAAAAAGGGATTTTTTTTAAAATCAACCTATTTCATACTCTTCTAAGTGGCGCGGTTCCTTCAGTATTATGATACTAAATCTTATGTCTCTTGATTTTATATGCATTTAGCCTTTTACATATTTATTTTAGTATCATATTTTTACTTCTTCCACTGTGAGATTGGTATATTGGTAGTTGTGATTAATATGCACTATGTTTATTTATTCGTTCATTTGCTATTTATATTTTACATTTAAGAGGACACCATTCATGACATCTTTTGGGAATCCAGTTGCTTATAAGCATGGTTCTAGGTGTTATGGAGAGCGGGTTGTTAAAATCTCCATCACTAATTGATAATAAAAAAATTTAGTTATGATTAATCATTTGAAATCAAATATATCAATTTGAATAACTTGAGGATTATTTCATCAAAATATAAGTTTTGAATTATGCAATTTGAAGTTCCTGCGGACTTCAGACCCCTATCTCTGATTAATTATCCCATAAAAATAATCACTGAGGTGTTAGCTAACAGACTAAGACTTAAAATGGATAACTTTGAACCCCTTTCAGGCCTTAAAATCAACTTTCACAAAAACTTGACCCTTATCCTAAACAACACTTCAAATAGCACTACTGTCGTGGTCAATATGTTAAACTACAAAACCATGAACTTTCCTTTCAATTATTTAGGAATAGCAATTAGATACACGAAACCAAAAAAAGATGATCGACTCTTTATCATAGATAAAATTAATAGTAAACCGCCTTCCTAAAAAGCTAACTGCTTATCCAGTGCTTGTAGGGCGGCACCGATTAATTCAGTGATGTCATCTATATTGGTTACTAAATGTCGTACTACAAATTCCCTAGCTGAGTAATTAATAAAATTGATTGTATCAGAGGAAATTTCTCATGGAAAGGAGGAGTGGATATGTCTAACTTGAGATGTTTCCATCAATTAAAACCTTGTATGCAAACCCAAATCTCAAGGAGGGTTGGGTATTGTTAAATTTAAAGCCCTTAAACTACTCATTGCTTAGTAAATGAATTTGGAAGTTTATGAGAGATGGGTCCTACCCTTGGAAAGAAATTATTAGTAAATATTATTACGATGGTACGAAAAACCTAAACGCTCAAAATAACCAGAAATTCTCATTCTTTTGGAAGTACATTATCAATTTATATCACATATTTAAAATTGGAACTAAATTCATAGTTAACTCGGGCGACAAGACCTCTTTCTGTAACGATCGTTGGATTGCTCCCATCGCATTGAAACTCGAGCTTCCTGATTGTTTATGATCTCCAGTAATAAAACCGATCTTATCAAAGAAGTTTACAGAGCTTGATCGCCTTTTAGATGAGACATCTCTTTTAATCAAAATTTAAGTGGAAACACTCTTACTCAATACCTAAAACTAATCAATATAATCGAAAACTATAACACTAGAAAATATCCTGATCGCCGGTTTGGTATTGGAACAAAAAAGGAGTTACACCCCTAATTTGATTTACAAATTCTTAACCTTTTAAGGAATAAAAGGATACATCAAACCAATCTAGAGAATCAGTGCTCCTCCTAAAGTTAAACTTCACACATGGATTATTTTACATGATAAATTAAATACTATTACTGATCTTAATTCGATAATTAGCACCAATATTAATATGCACCCATGTTACTTATGCAATCAAATGCTCGAGAAGATTTCCTACTTATATTTTGAATGTCTCTTCTCCTAATATATTGATAAGATTTTAGAGGCTTTTAACATAGATATTGCAACTTCTATCGCCCACCTTATGTTTACTAGAATAAATTTACACTAAACTATACCTTACCAACCAGAAAAACTTTAGACTCAATCTATTCAATTACATGTTGGAGTTTATGGATTGAACGTAGTCAACGTATTTTTAACAATATATATAGCAGCTACAATTCCATAAATTTTCCACTGCTTGCTTGGTGCATTTCTTTCTGGACTGACCTAGATCGAAGCCACACAAACCGATGATCTCACAACGTTAGCATCGAATACCCTACTTACGCGATGTCTCGACCTTTGATGGCCCCAACCTCTAAATGATTTCCTCTTCCCAATTTTGTCTTGCTTTTAACTGGTAAACTAATTTGATCCATAAAAGATAGCATTATGCCGATCTTTAAGGGTCTTATCATGTTTAATTAACCACATGACAATTACATGCACTTAGAAACATTTTAATTAAAAGCATAAATAAAATACTTACAAGTTTATATTATATAAAATAGAGATTAATTAAGATATTGTGTGTGTATAGATAACCATAAAATATATACTTCACACACATTTATAAATATTACTCCTTATCTCATAAAATGTTTATATATATATATATCATAAACACACACATACACACACATAAAATATAATATAATTATAAACATGTTACAATGCTTAATATGCAGGGGTTGTTAAAATAGAAATATAGGTAGATATACTTATAAAATAAACATAGCACACACAAATACACACACACACACACACTCTCTACTCGTATAAATATACAAATTTATAATACACGGACATATATGTTTATTCAAATATATGTATTACACTTTCTCCCATAAAATATTATATATACTACTCATACATGTATATAAAATATAATCATAAACATTCAACAATATTTGACATGCAACGATTGTAAATATAATTTAAATAACTATAATTTCAAATTGAAACTTAAAATACAAATTATAAACCTTAGACCAAGATCTGTATAGTATCTAACAATTCAAACTTAAGGGAGTATAACAATTTTAAATATATATATATATATTCATACCTTTAGCCAAATAACATTCAATTAAAACTGAAATCATTACCTATATACACTCATTTTCACGTATATATATGTATTTGAATATACATTTGTGTATGTATTCTCATATATATATATATAAAAATTAAAATACACACACATACATACATACATATATACATACATATATATATGTTTGTGTGTGTAGTTACCTGTAGCATATCAAGTGTGTTTTGGCTTTAAGCTAAATAGTTTGCTACCTAGTATGCCATAGACTTATTGTAACTTTAACCATATCCACTCGTAATGGTCATAGCTCTAGAGATAAATATAGGCATGCAGACTTATAAACACATGCGCAATAGCATTTGTGTTTTTTTTACAAGAATGTTGGCACATCAAATTCAGATCGACAGTAGCAGTTCGCCAGCAACTCCATTCAGCAACCCTACCTCATTCGTATAGTATTCTCAGATCAAGATCGTCAACAACACCTCTGTAACGACCCGTATTTTTACGGATCGAAACATCGTAAAACAGTTGACATTTGGTCGCATTGTTGATAAGTCGCCCAGAGTCTAAGTCTTAGGTCGTATGAGAGTTTGGAGCGACCTAAGGAAGTGGGCGAGTTAGGGGGTAGACGACTTAGTGAAGTGGAGCGACCTAAGTATTGGAACGACCTAAGTAGTTAGGTCGTGTGAGAGTTAGGTCGTATAGGAGATAATTCGTGTGTTGGAGCTTAGGTCGTGAAGGAAGTTAGGTCGTAGACGACTTAAGGAAATAGACGACTTAAGTTAGTAAGCGACTTAAGAGATTGGGTGAGTTAACGACCTAAGGGATATGTCGGTTAGCGACTTAAGGAGGGTAGGTCGGTCGGCGACCTAAGAGCTAGCAGTATAAGAAGAGTTAGCAAGTTAGCGTAGTTAGGTCGTGAGCGACCTAAGGTGTTAAGTCGTATCCTAGCCAAAAAGTAAGGTCGGGAGCTTCTGGGTTGAGTTAAGTCGTAGGCGACCTAAGTTAGTTAGGTCGCGAAGAAGCGCGTATGGGTTAGGTCGTAGGTCGCGTATATGCGCAGATCTGGGTTAAGTCGTAAGTCGTGGAGTTTCGTTAGGTCGCGGATGCGCGTAGGTCGTTGGATCTGTTAGGTCGTGGAGGCGCTTATGTGTTAAGTCGTTAGGTCGTGATCTGAGTTAGGTCGCTAAGCGCTTAAGTGTTAGGTTGTAGGCAGGAATTGTTAAGTCGGGGGTTTTTTAGGTCGTTAGGGTTCTTAGGTCGTGGACGACCTAACTCCGAGTGGACGACCTAAGGGGGATTTCAGCCTATAAATAAGAGGGTTCTTCTTCATTTTTGAGATCCGGATTTCGAAGCGACGAAGTGCTGCCATTTTGAGAGCTCGACTTCTACACTTCTTCACTTCTTTTCTCCACTTTGATTTAGTACTTCCTTCCATCCAAGATCGAAGATCCAAGAGCTAAAGTTGAAGATCTACATTCTTCGAAGAGAGATTTCATCGTTTGAAGTGGATTCGTGATAGATCGAGTTAGATCCTTCGCTGTCCAGATCTGAAGTGTATTGCTTTTGAGGTGTTTAGGTGATTTGGTGAGTGGTGATTATCTCTCACACGGATCCAAAGGAGTATATCGGATCGTTGGCTTGATTTTATGTTAAAGTAGTGGTTTCCATGCATTTTCTTAATCCTAAGTATAAATCCATATAGATCCATTGTTCATGATGATTTGACAACCATTTTACTACATGTTAACCTATGCAAGTTCATTCATCAAGATTATAGAGACATTGCTCATGATTTCATGCTTGTTAGACTTTCAACTCTTTATTTACGAAATTGCCATTATTGTTAATGTTGTTCATTAGATCATATTTGAATGCTTGTTTACTTGGATTAATGTTTGACTTGATTGATTGCTATGAATTAGATGAATTGATGATTTGATTTAGACAAGATGGTCAAAAATGATTCAAAAGCTAAGGGAAAGGCTCTTGAATTGGAAAAGCTGCTCGTGGCATATGTAGTGGATGATGACGCTCATATGGATAGATTTGATGATGACGTTGAGATGAGGCTTTGCTATGATGATGATGAGGCGAAGTATGATATGAGATAGCCTTGGTCTAATCCAGACGGGATCATTCCAAGCATGTTGACAACTCGGTGAAATGGTTCGAGTTTGAGGATAATGGTTTGCTCGAGAGGCGCTTGAGCTAGTATGGAAATAGTCGTCGAGGAGGATGACTAGGAGGTTGAGATCTCATCGTTGTTGAAGGTTCTAGCATGCTCAAAGCAAGAGTACGTTGGGCAGATTCGATAGTCCCTGAAGGCTACTGATTGGTAGTCAAGTACTCTGGGCAGATTCGATAGTCCTAGGCACGGGTCACGATGACGTGTGGAGTTATGTCTAGAACCGAGGTTTCCATTAGCCCTTGACGGACGGATGAAAGAATGAGCCGGTCATTCAATTAACGATGATATCGAAGCAACGATAACAGTGATAGCCAAAGTCATGGATGTTTGGTTGTATCGTCATTCGGTCTCAAGAGCAGTGTTTTCTGGGTAACTATCTGATCTTGGTTTAGGCCTTGGGGGTTTGTACTTGGAAAACATCGCCCTTGACTCGATTGATAATTTCTTTACTTTAAATTGTATGCTTTGCTATGTTTGCTTCTGCTTAGTGTGTGTCTTGGGGGCTATCACTGTAGAAAGAGGTGGAGTGGGAGGGTTGTATTCCTATTCCTTTTCCTTTATGCTCTTTTGGTATGTTGTTAGTTAATTTACCGCTCACTAAGACTGTTGTCTGACTCAAGGCTTTATGTTTTAACTCTTATTGCCTTGGGCTGTTCGTCCATTTTAGGACGGGCAGACTAGGTAGCAGGTGACAGGTGTTGTTCTTGCTTTCCACGATGCTGATGACGAAGACGAGCTGGAGTATTGCATATTGTCTTCTTACTATATGTACTGGATGTTCCGCTGCTTGTATATTCTCTGAGTGTTATGTAGTGAGGCTTGTTGTGTTGACTATTCAGATGTTTGTATTCAACTATTATGAAGTTTTATTGATGAGATTCTATTCTGTGAAGCTTCACTATATATATATTCTATTGTATTTTGTCCATGCGCTGGGAGTAATACGATAGATTCTGCTGTTTTAATTTACCTTGGCAATCGTCCATGGCTGCCTGGCACACTTTACAGCGCACTATTTTCAGGTTCGGTGCAGGGGTCATGGGCGGTCGTCACATTTGGTATTAGAGCATTGGTTAATCGATTTTACCCAACGCTCGCTGACGTAACTACGTATGAGAGACGTAATTGTATTTTGATGGATGATTACTATATATAATATAGTAGCTTAGTAGAGTTTGAGTCCTTTATGCAGTTGTTTCTCAAAGGTGTGCTAATCATTCTTTTTTATAGATATTGAGAATGAGTCGAAGAGGGAGACCAGCTGCTAGGGAAGGCCGTGCCACTGAGGGAGCTGCTGATTATGCTGCTATGTTCGAAGCTATGATGACCTCAATCATGAGAATGATGCCAGCTCCGGGGCCATCGGTGGATGTTGGAGTTCAAGTTCAAACTCCAAAGCCGGTAGATTTTGCTAAGCTGTGTAAGGATTATTCTGCTCTTGGAGGAAAGGTTTTCTTGGGAACAGAATCAACCATTGAGGTCCAGAGATGGATAGATGCTTGTAGAAGGATCTTTGGTGATTTGGGAATTGAGGATGCGACTAAGAGGAAGTTAGCATCAAGGCAGCTTCAAGGAAGAGCTTCTGATTGGTGGAACTCTATCACCATTGATACTCCGGAGGAAGAGATTACTTGGGAGCAATTCCAAGTCAGATTTGAAGCTAAGTTCATTTCTACAACCCAGAAGTCTGTTCTGTTCAAGAAGTTTGTGGAGCTCAAGCAAGGTGGAAGACCAGTTCTTGAGTATGTTTTTGAGTTTGAAGCTTTGTCCAAGTATGCCCGATCGTATAATGAATCTGCATATTAGAAGAATGAGAAGTTTGTGACAGGCTTGGACAGTTACCTTGGGAGGCAGTTGGTGGATCATTTGGTCGATTCATTTGAGAAGCTTGTGGCGAAAGCTCTCAGGCACGATAATCTGTTTCCTAAAGAAGGATCTGTTGTTGCTGTGACCAAGGAAGAGTCTAAACCACAACAGGGTGGAAACAAGAAGAGGAAGCAGCAGCAGCATAAGGGTAAGGATGGCCAGAAGAAGCCGAAGGGCGAAGTGACCTGCTACAATTGTCAGCAGAAGGGCCATTTCTCTAGGGATTGCAAGAATCCGAAGGTGCCAGTTAAGTGCCACAACTACGACAAGCTGGGGCATTTTAAGAAGAATTGTCCAGAACCGAGAAGGGACAAGCAGATTGTACAGGCTTATGCTTTGGGGGCTGTTCCATCACCTACAAAAGCTCCTACCGCGGAAGAGAAAGGAAAGAGTGTGGTGGTTCAGGGTACTCTCTCCATTTGTGGTGTTCTAGTTAGAGTATTGTTTGATACTGGGGTGTCGCATTCTTTTGTTTGTAATGAACTTGTAGGCCGGTTAGGTTTAGAACCGGATATCGTTGATAGGCCATTGGTTGTGACTAATCCAGTTGGGAGTTCGTCTTGTTTGTGTATGTTATGCCATGGTCTGATTGTATCGAGTCATGATTGCTCTTTTGTTTGTGATTGTTTTGTTCTGAACTTTGCGGGGTTCGGAATTATTTTGGGAATGGATTGGCTTAGGAAGTATGCGGCAAAGGTTGATTGTGAGAGGTTGGAGGTGACAGTCGAGAATGTGGAGGGGCGAAGGATTGTGATACGATGTAAGCATGAAGAAGGCGTCTTCATGAGCTTCATGTATTCGCTGGTTGTTCCACGGGATGGACTGTCATCGTTGCCAATCGTTAATGGATTTGAGGATGTCTTTGACGAGGTCAAAGGGTTACCGCCGCATAGAGAGATCGAGTTTCGTATAGATCTAGTTGAAGGAGCCAGACCTGTTGTGATGCCTCTTAGGCGGATGGCGCCTAAGGAACAGCAGGAGTTGAAGGTGCAGGTTGATGACCTTTTACAGAAAGGATTCATTCGGCGTAGTGTGTCCGAATGGGGTGCACCAGTTGTGTTTGCAACCAAAGCGGATGGATCATTGAGGTTGTGTGTGGATTATCATGAGCTGAATAAGGTGACTAAGAAGAACAAGTATCCATTGCCGAGAATAGATGACTTATTTGATCAGCTTCACGAAGCTAAGGTGTTTTCTCAGATGGATTTGGCAATGGGATTTCACCAGTTGAGAGTGGCTAAGGATAGTGTGCCGAAGACTGCTTTTAGGACACCATCCGGTTTCTTTGAGTGGCCGGTAATGCCGTTTGGATTGACTAATGCGCCAGCATATTTTGTGGATCTTATGAATAGAGTGTTCAGGGATCAGTTGAACAAGTTCGTACTAGTGTTCGTGGATGATATTCTGATTTATTCCAGAACTGAAGAAGAGCACAAGACGCACTTGCGTATTGTTTTGGAAATCTTACGGAAACATCAGCTGAAGGCTAAGTTTTCGAAGTGTCACTTCTGGAAGAGTGAAGTGAGGTTCCTAGGCCATATTATTTCTGGAAATGGAATAGCGGTTGATCCCGCTAAGGTGGCAGCAATCCAGGATTGGGTTAGACCTAAGAATGCATCTGATGTGAGAAGTTTTCTTGGATTAGCAGGATATTATCGACGGTTTATCAAAGACTTCTCTAAGGTGGCTGCACCGTTAATAGGATTGACGAAAAAGAATCAGGTATTCAAATGGGAAGATAAGTGTGAGCAAGCTTTCGGAATCCTGAAAGAGCGATTGACAAGTGCTCCTGTTCTAACTATTCCAAGTGGGAATGATGAGATGGTGGTTTACACCGACGCATGCGGTACTGGACTTGGAGCAGTGCTAATGCAGGGGGATAAAGTTGTTGCGTATGCTAGTCGACAACTGAAGCCGCATGAAAGGAATTACCCGACTCATGATTTGGAGTTAGCGGCGATAGTGTTTGCTCTGAAGATGTGGAGACATTATCTATTGGGAGTTCGATTCGAGTTGTTTACAGATCATAAGTCATTGAAGTATCTTTTCTCCCAAAAGGATTTGAATCTTCGGCAGCAACGTTGGCTAGAGTTTTTGGCATCATATGATTTTGGTATAGCTTATACTCCATGAAAAGGTAACGCAGTGGCAGATGCGTTAAGTCGAAGACATGCAGGATTGGGAGCCATGTTTTCAGAATGGAAGAATCTCGAGTATTTAGTTGGATTTGACTTCAGGCCCAGATGTGAATTGGAACCTGAGATGTTGGCAAACTTATCGATAAGACCGACTCTTGTGGAAAGGATTGGCGAGAGTCAAAAGCGAGATGATAAGCTTGTCAAGATTATCCGTGATTTGGAATCTGGATTGGAACCAGAAAAGGATAAAGGATTCGAGGTCGATCGAGAAGGTTGGCTTCGGAAGCAAGGACGACTAGTTGTTCCCGATATAGATGACTTGAGAAGTGAAGTTCTAAAAGAAAGTCATCACTCGAAGCTGACAATTCATCCAGGTGGAAATAAGATGTATCGGGATATGAAGAGAACCTTTTACTGGGAAGGTATGAAGAATGATGTTGGAAATTTTATTTCCAAGTGCATGAACTGCCAGTTGGTGAAAGCCGAACAGAAGAAGCCAAGTGGATTGCTTCAGCCATTAGAAGTTCCTACATGGAAGTGGGAGCAAATATCGATGGATTTTATTGATGGGCTACCTAGAACGAGAACGGGAAATGAAGGGATTTGGGTCATCGTAGATCGTCTGACTAAGAGTGCAAGATTCAACTAGGACTGCATCAAAGTTGGCTGAGTTGTATGTTAAGTAAATAGTTCGATTCCATGGTATTCCGAAGACTATAGTGAGCGATCTAGACCCATTGTTCACTAGTGGATTTTGGAAGAGTTTTCAGGAAGTTTTGGGAACCGAGTTGTGTTTGAGTACAGCTTATCACCCTCAAACAAATGGTCAGACCGAGAGAGTCAATCGAGTTTTGGAAGATCTCCTCAGAGCTTGTGTTTTGGATTTCGGAGGATCATGGGAAGATCACCTTCATTTGGTGGAATTTTCATATAACAATAGTTACCAGTCAAGCATTGGAATGGCACCGTATGAAACATTGTATGGAAGACCGTGTAACTCTCCGACATGTTGGTTAGAAACTGGAGAAAAGTTGATACTTGGGCCAGAGATGATTCGACACACTTCGGATTGTATAGAGATCATTCGGCAACGAATGAAGGCAGCCCAAGACCGTCAGAAAAGTTATGCCGATAAGCATCGTAAGGATTTGGAATTCGACGTAAGTGATATGGTTTTTGTGAAGATTTCTCCTCTGAAGAATGTTATTCGATTCGGGAAGAAAGGAAAATTGACTCCGAGATTTGTTGGACCATTCCCGATCATCGAGCGAATTGGAAAGCTCGCCTACAGATTGGAGTTACCAGAGAAGATGTTGGGTGTGCATAATGTTTTTCATGTATCGTATCTACGGAAGTATGTGCACGACTCGAATACAGTGGTTTCTGTTGATAGCTGTGAAGATTTCGAAGTTGATCCAGTCGATAAGAGACCTCGTAAGCCGCTTCGTGTTGTAGAAACCGACACGAAACAGCTTAGGAGGAAGGTAGTTAAGTTGCTCAAGATATAATGGAGTGACGATGATAACGACTGTACATGGGAGGTGGAAGAGAGGATGAAAGCAGCTCATCCCGAACTCTTCAAGGTATGACCCTAAGGTGTCGTGTCATCTCACGATATTGTAACTTGTTCTAGTTTTAGAATTCTGCATGCTAAGCTAGAATTGGATGCATGGTTTGTTGATTGCTATGGATGGTAGGCATGCAGAATAGTCCTTGATTGCTTTGTTTGTTTGGAATTTCGGGGGCGAAATTCCTAAGGGGGAGAGAATGTAACGACCCGTATTTTTAAGGATTGAAACATCGTAAAACAGTTGACATTTGGTCGCATTATTGATAAGTCGCCCAGAGTCTAAGTCTTAGGTCGTATGAGAGTTTGGAGCGACCTAAGGAAGTGGGCGAGTTAGGGGGTAGACGACTTAGTGAAGTGGAGCGACCTAAGTATTGGAACGACCTAAGTAGTTAGGTCGTGTGAGAGTTAGGTCGTATAGGAGATAAGTCGTGTGTTGGAGCTTAGGTCGTGAAGGAAGCTAGGTCGTAGACGACTTAAGGAAATAGACGACGACTTAAGTTAGTAAGCGACTTAAGAGATTGGGTGAGTTAACGACCTAAGGGATAGGTCGGTTAGCGACTTAAGGAGGGTAGGTCGGTCGGCGACCTAAGAGCTAGCAGTATAAGAAGAGTTAGCAAGTTAGCGTAGTTAGGTCGTGAGCGACCTAAGGTGTTAAGTCGTATCCTAGCTAAGAGTTAGGTCGGGAGCTTCTGGGTTGAGTTAAGTCGTAGGCGACCTAAGTTAGTTAGGCCGCGAAGAAGCGCGTATGGGTTAGGTCGTAGGTCGCGTATATGCGCAGATCTGGGTTAAGTCGTAAGTCGTGGAGTTTCGTTAGGTCGCGGATGCGCGTAGGTCGTTGGATCTGTTAGGTCGTGGAGGCGCTTATGTGTTAAGTCGTGATCTGAGTTAGGTCGCTAAGCGCTTAAGTGTTAGGTCGTAGGCTGGAATTGTTAAGTCGGGGGCTTTTTAGGTCGTTAGGGTTCTTAGGTCGTGGACGACCTAACTCCGAGTGGATGACCTAAGGGGGATTTCAGCCTATAAATAGGAGGGTTCTTCTTCATTTTTGGGATCCGGATTTCGAAGCGACGAAGTGCTGCCATTTTGAGAGCTCGACTTCTACACTTCTTCACTTCTTTTCTCCACTTTGATTTAGTACTTCCTTCCATCCAAGATCGAAGATCCAAGAGCTAAAGTTGAAGATCTACATTCTTCGAAGAGAGATTTCATCGTTTGAAGCGGATTCGTGATAGATCGAGTTAGATCCTTCGCTGTCCAGATCTGAAGTGTATTGCTTTTGAGGTGTTTAGGTGATTTGGTGAGTGGTGATTATCTCTCACACGGATCCAAAGGAGTATATCGGATCGTTGGCTTGATTTTGTGTTAAAGTAGTGGTTTCCATGCATTTTCTTAATCCTAAGTATAGATCCATATAGATCCATTGTTCATGATGATTTGACAACCATTTTACTACATGTTAACCTATGCAAGTTCATTCATCAAGATTATAGAGACATTGCTCATGATTTCATGCTTATTAGACTTTCAACTCTTTATTTACGAAATTGCCATTATTGTTAATGTTGTTCATTAGATCATATTTGAATGCTTGTTTACTTGAATTAATGTTTGACTTGATTGATTGCTATAAATTAGATGAATTGATGATTTGATTTAGACAAGATGGTCGAAGATGATTCAAAAGCTAAGGGAAAGGCTCTTGAATTGGAAAAGCTGCTCGTGGCATATATAGTGGATGATGACGCTCATATGGATAGATTTGATGATGACGTTGAGATGAGGCTTTGCTATGATGATGATGAGGCGAAGTATGATATGAGATAGGCTTGGTCTAATCCAGACGGGATCATTCCAAGCATGTTGACAACTCGGTGAAATGGTTCGAGTTTGAGGATAATGGTTTGCTCGAGAGGCGCTTGAGCTAGTATGGAAATAGTCGTCGAGGAGGATGACTAGGAGGTTGAGATCTCATCGTTGTTGAAGGTTCTAGCATGCTCAAAGCAAGAGTACGTTGGGCAGATTCGATAGTCCCTGAAGGCTACTGATTGGTAGTCAAGTACTCTGGGCAGATTCGATAGTCCTAGGCACGGGTCACGATGACGTGTGGAGTTATGTCTAGAACCGGGGTTTCCATTAGCCCTTGACGGACGGATGAAAGAATGAGCCGGTCATTCAATTAACGATGATATCGAAGCAACGATAACAGTGATAGCCAGAGTCATGAATGTTTGGTTGTATCGTCATTCGGTCTCAAGAGCAGTGTTTTCTGGGTAACTATCTGATCTTGGTTTAGGCCTTGGGGGTTTGTACTTGGAAAACATCGCCCTTGACTCGAGTGATAATTTCTTTACTTTAAATTGTATGCTTTGCTATGTTTGCTTCTGCTTAGTGTGTGTCTTGGGGGCTATCACTGTAGAAAGAGGTGGAGTGGGAGGGTTGTATTCCTATTCCTTTTCCTTTATGCTCTTTTGGTATGTTGTTAGTTAATTTACCGCTCACTAAGACTGTTGTCTGACTCAAGGATTTATGTTTTAACTCTTATTGCCTTGGGCTGTTCGTCCATTTTGGGACGGGCAGACTAGGTAGCAGGTGACAGGTGTTGTTCTTGCTTTCCACGATGCTGATGACGAAGACGAGCTGGAGTATTGCATATTGTCTTCTTACTATATGTACTGGATGTTCCGCTGCTTGTATATTCTCTGAGTGTTATGTAGTGAGGCTTGTTGTGTTGACTATTCAGATGTTTGTATTCAACTATTATGAAGTTTTATTGATGAGATTCTATTCTGTGAAGCTTCACTATATATATATTCTATTGTATTTTGTCAATGCGCTGGGAGTAATACGATAGATTCTGCTGTTTTAATTTACCTTGGCAATCGTCCATGGCTGCCTGACACACTTTACAGCGCACTATTTTCAGGTTCGGTGTAGGGATCATGGGCGGTCGTCACAACCTCATCTTCTCTAGTTCACCAGCTTTCTCATTCAGCACTCTCCATCTCATTCGAACAATTCTCTAGTCCGAGCCCAATATATCACAACCTTCTATGTGGTGCAACATCAAGCTTTCTATCTCCACTCCAGTATGCACACATCATCAAGAAACAGTATCAAGCATATCACGCCCAGTTTGTTACAACCTTCTACTCGTTGCCATTTTGTTGTATCTCCTCTCATTAGCTACAGCAATGCCCAAACCTTAGTCCCTTGCCTGCTGCTGTATCTAGGTTCGTTGCCTCCTGACTTGCATAGCATTACAAGGCCTTGATGAGCTACTCATTGGTCTTGCATTTCTCAGTCAAAATCAGCAAAGAACAACAACTAATACTCCTGCTAAGCCAACTGAAATGCACCAGCTTCATTCTCCCTTCAACTTCATCTCATGGCTTGGCTATCCCTCTTTAGTGTTATTACCGTAATAATAATAATTGGTTGTTATTGCCAACTCCCATACTTATAATCATATTATTTTGCTCACTTTTACATTCTTTCAATCAGTCGATCATCATAGTTATGATCTACCATATTTGTAATAACTAATATTCTATAAGCACTTGTATGAATTTTGGTTTTTGCTCAATAAAATATGAGTGCTCTCCTATTACGAGGACAATTCCTTCATCAATAAAAAAAATTATGCAATTCATGATATGTAATTTTGCACATTAAGTTTTTTTTTTGAGAAAGACGGTTGTGTAGTGATAAACTACACAGCCGGTTAATAATAATAGTAGAATAATAGGAAATAAGGTCCGGATGACAAGCCCAACCGGTGGCCAAAAAAATAGGCTAAGCTAATTAACATAATAATGTACATAAGAGTTAATGGATTACAGGATGGGACACTATCACCGTAATCGATGATTCAACAGACAAAATGGGGTCAGACAGAATCGCTTAGGAGCTGCTACCGTGGATTGGCGCTGGTGCTGGCCATTGATTCCGCAGAGTCAGCAGGAGCGGACCTCAGTCTAAATCTAAAGGGGGCCGAGTTGGTACCTGTCCAGTAATTGAAAAGTTGTGAGATTCGACTACAGATGGCCGTGGTTGAAGATCTAGGTTTGTTGAAGACATATGCATTTCGTTCTTTCCAGATGCACCAACAGTAAATGCTGATAAAGATGTCGAGATTGTGATTTCCGAGGTCTTGCTTGCACATTAAGTTTGAACATATGCTGGTAATCTGAATGCTAAAGTTACTTCTCAAATTTTTTTGGGAGGAAATTAGATTAAAAGAAAAACTTAAGATTGATTTTAGTCTATAAGACACAAGTTTTAAATTTTAGTTCGAAGAACTGAATATAACATCAAACAAAATAGAATGCTATATCAAACTAGCATCATATAAACATAATGCTAAATTAAACTGGCATCAAATAAATGAAATGCTAAATGAACTAAATTATCGTTCATTTACACAGTTAAAAAAAGGCCAAATTAATATATTATCATACATATATAATGCTAAGTTCATATAGTATCACACATACATAATGCTAAGTTCATATATCATTCATTTTCATAATTCATATGGTATCTGTTTCATATGAATGCTATGTTAATATAACATTCGATGTCCTTCATATTAAAATTTAAAACTTGTGTCCTTAATTAAAAATTGTGGCTGAAGTTTTTTCTTCTCTCTATTTTCCTATTATTTTATTACAAATACATATAAACAAAAAAATACATGAAAAAGTTGATAAAGAAATTTTAGATATTTGGAAATTTGAGATAATTTGAATTTGATAAATTAGTTTGAAAAGTGAAGAGATCAAAATTAAGTTGATTGGCATATTGTCAAGAGAAAAAGAACACCAAGAATAATTGGACCATTTTAAATTATACATCATGAAACATATAATTGTTCATTTACTTCGTTTTTTAAATTAGACACCAGAAGCTCTTGTTTACACGTTGAGATCAAAATAATTTCATTTACAACATAATCGATTTAGTTCTAATTAGGTCTAATCTACATCCACTAAACAAACATTCAAAAGACATACAACATACCACTATGCCATATGGAACATTCCAAAATAATTAATTTTAAAATTAATTAGTTCCTACATCTATGTATAACGTGTAAATACTTATTGAAGATTCTGAATTGTCTAAAATACCCTTTACAATTTTTATTACATTGAGTGATTGTTTTGTTATTGTAATTCGTAAATTCCTAAAACATAATATTTTTACTATATAAAATGATTATTTATATTCTATTCATTGAGCCATTATTTCACAATAAATGAATTTGTTCATGGTTTTATTTACACATGCTAAACAACATGCCTAATCGTTCTTGATAATACGTGTAGGTTCTAATTCAATTTTTTTTGCCCTTGCAATTTGAAACGAGAATTTAATCCAAACACAGAGAGAACAAAAAGTAAAGAAGCAAAAGTGCCGCATGCTATTTATTTTCTTATTTCAAGAGAGTGGACATTGAGGGTAGAGATATACACACTATTTTCCTTTTAATCTATTTCGCTTCTCAATCATATCAATTATCTCTCCGTGTAACTAAACATATAATCTCCGTCTCTTTCAGCGACAACAAATCCGACTGTTGATTCGCGCCACTTTACTATCACCGATCTTATCACCTCAATCGCCCGATCGAAGATGAACGGAACATCGTCGGAGGACGCTGAAGCTTCGACTGCGGAGGCCGCGTCATCGCTCGAGTGGAAATTCTCTCAGGTGTTTGGTGAGCGTACCGCCGGCGAGGATGTTCAAGAAGGTACTTTATCAGATCTGATTTTAATTTTGGGTTGTAGTGATAAGGTTGATAATTCTTGTGGGTGGTTTTTTGCTTCGTGATTCGATGTGTGTCCTGTCTGGTTATTAGGTAGATTAGCGATGTGAATTTGATAATGGTGGAGCTTGACCGATGTTAGTTGACTTTTGTGTTTTGGCACTGTTTAAGATTGATGATTATTTGGAAATGAGGGATATTTCGTATAATGCGACTCTAATATTGCAGTTGATCAGTCTAGTTATTTTGGTGCCTAAAATGCACAAAGCGGTGCTATAATTTTGAATGACATCCGAAATAAGCAAAAAACGAAAAAGGAAAAAGGGGAAAAGAAAACGGGAAAAAAGTGGGAAAAGAATAGGAAAGGAAATAAGAAGAAGAGAAGAGGAGGAGTCGTGCTTGACGTGTTATTCTTTTGCGTCTACAAATATATAAAAGGCATGATGGAGTTAAGCATATTAAAAAAAGTTTTGGTTTTCCAAGCAAGATTGAAGCCAGTAATAAATTTTAATAGTTTCAGCTTAGTCTTAGTGTAAACTTACCCGACCATGCTGTGTCCTATAAAAGTTAAATGTTGGGAAGCAGAGCTAGTCTTTTGACGCCTTTCTGGACTGCAGCTCATCGAATACAATCTTTACATATTGGATAGTTACACAAATTTACCGATAATAATTTTATGAGATGTATTTAATTTTCCTAAAGCATAGAGTTAGATGAGCAAATTTTCTTGCACCCAATTTACCAAGTGCTATATATTGTTGTAACTTGTTGATAACATGTTACTTACTAGTAGCTTTAACCATATTGCTAATCAGTGTTTGAAAGGTTCTTAGCGCCTGAAATTGAAATTACTTGCTCACTTTTGCTAAGTACACCTATAACCGTGCCTGCAAACTGAAAGAGAGGATTATCTTAACTTCATTTGGTTATAACTTACAACAGATATTGCATGTGCAACTAAAATAATGATTTGGTAGTATTGAGTAATGCAGTAGTTCTTGCAACATTCACAGTACCCTTTTCCTTCTACAGAAGATATTTAAGGTTGCATACAAATCGATGCTAATTTTTGTGATGATTGACAAGTAATTGCTATGCCAAGTTTCGGCATTTCATTATTGTTGAGTGTAAGAAGATACAAAGAACCACTCACCCAAGCTTTCGTTATCACCGTTATTGCCTGTTGATTATATCTCTATCCTTCATGGGAGGCAAATTTGAGACACGTTATTCTACCAAAAATGGATTCCCAATCACACATGTTATCAAACTTATGTACACACATACCTCTTCATTCTTAATTTTTTCGATGCACGCATTCGATCCGTGCTTTTTTTTTTACTTTTTTGTAATGATGACGGACATCTTCAACATTTCCTACCTTGAAATGCATCCTATTAGTGAATGTGCAACAACTAATTTGCTTCCATCTCAGCGAAATCAATTATGACCACCCTTTACAGAAATTACGCTCCATGGTAGCCTCGCCTTAAATCTGGATTCGTAAACAGGCTTAAGTCCATGCATGGCTATCCATCATGCTTTATGTCTCGTAAGATATCTTGCATTGTTGTCCCATTGAACGATAAAGCTTTGATACTAACTGTCGCATCTTCATATTCCATGCTTGTTTGAGGGTAAGAAAAGGTAAAGAAAAACTTACCTCAAGTTTTTGTTATTTCGGCTGAAACTACAGTTCCATCCCCCACAAACATATGAGTTTGAACACACTATTGTTATGAAAGATGTTCAACAGTTATATGCTACAACTCACATGTATGTGTGTGTGTGTGCGCGCGCGCACGCGTGTGTGCGCGTGCATGCATGCGTTCGTCACCTTCTTTTTTAAAATTTTCCAATATGCTATTGTTTTCCTCTACCTGTGCTTTCCGCTGTTTTATTATCATCATGTAATAACATAATAATCAGATGCCTTTAGTTAAGCGCAAAAGAAATACTGTTTTTTTTTTGACAGAGAATCCTCCATATGTGTGCATTTTGATTTGAAGCAAGCTTCAGAACTGTTCATATACATTCTAATTGTTTTTCCTCCAAACTGCGTGCAATGTTGAATGTGCCACTTATGTAGGAATTTGATTTCCTTTTCCCTGCAATTGCATATGAAAGCAAGTGGCGCTTTTTTGCTGATATCAACTACTGAACCTCAGTAGCCCATGTTGCTTCCTTTGTGTATATTGGCGTCAAATTATTTTTGTTTGATTGCAGTTGACATTATATCAGCCATTGAATTTGACAAATCGGGGGATCATCTTGCTACTGGAGATAGAGGAGGGCGTGTAGTTCTGTTTGAAAGAACTGACGCGAGAGATGTAAGTTCAGGCTGTTCAACATTATTTTTGTTGATATGGAAATTTCTACCTTTTATTATCATATACGTTTGTGTTTCATTTTTGTGTTAATGTATTTCTTTTCATATACAATAAAGCAAGCTTCTCGAAAGGAACTAGAGAAGTCAGATAACCAAGTTGGCAGACATCCTGAATTCCGTTATAAAACAGAATTTCAGAGCCATGAACCAGAGGTAATCTTCTAGCACAAAGATTACATTCAATGGGATAAGTATGCATTTTCATGGATGAAAAATTTGTTATGATAATGTATGTGCAGTTTGACTACCTTAAAAGTTTGGAAATAGAGGAGAAGATTAACAAGATTCGGTGGTGCCAAATGGCCAATGGTGCACTGTTTCTTCTTTCAACCAATGACAAAACAATCAAATATTGGAAGGTAGGGAAATAGTTATTTATTGTTTTACTTTGTTTTAGTTTGATTGTATTTATGCAATTCAAGCCCCCTTTCCATTTTACTTTATGTTACCGATAATGTTAATCAATTTGACATATGCAATGAGAATACACTAACTTATACATACATTCATAAAATGTTGAGTCGGTGTCTTTTCCTAAATTTTCAATGGGGCGTGGAGAATTTTTTTTAAAAACCATATGGCATATACAAAATAAATCTTAATTAAATGTGGGAAAAAAAGAGAAAAAATGAATAAGCACCACCCACTTATATTATAGCAAGATTGTAAAAATGCTAGGTGGACGTTAGGCAGTGGATTTGGATTAGAGATTAATCATCTGACCGAGGATTAATCATTGATTAATCAAAACTTTGCATTTCCGTAATGTTAATCATTTCTGATAAAATTTTGCATTTTGTACATGCAAATTCTATTCTAAAATCTAAATTCTAACATATCTCTATGTTTATCTGATGAAATGATATCTTTTAGGTTTTAAGACAGACACAGTTATGAATTATGAAATATAATGTATTGGGAAATATATAATAATAAACTATTTCTATATAAACATGCAAAAATAGCAACTTTAAACTGGAAGCTTTAACGAAGTGGTAAAAAAAAAATTCAATTTGAAAACTTCAACAAAGCTCGCCTAGAATAGACAGATCTAGGTAGTTGTAGGCAGACCCAGGCAGTACTAGGTGGGTCTAGACAAGCCTATACGGATCTAGACATGCCTAGGCGGACCCAGGTAGGCCTAGGCACTGCCGAGGTGGACTCATGCACCGCCTAAGCAGATTTAGGAGCTGCCTAGGTGAACTCATTGCTTATAACTAGAGCCTAGGCCCTTAGGCAAGGCCGCATGGCATGCCCTGCTTAACCCTAGGTGTCCGCCTATCTTAATTTTTACAGTTATGTATCATTACTTGTTATGAAATAAAACATAATTTGGCACCAAGGTTTTAAATCTCGAAGCTTCTTCTGTCTTGGTATTTTTCCCATATAATATCTCATATCCGAAGAGATATCGGATTACACTAGTGCATCTCGTTTCTCAAGCGTATATCTTTGGTTGACATCTCGGATTTTCTAAGTACATATTTGGGCTATCACGAAGCAGCCAATGAGTCTAAAATCGACTTTTTAAATCTTTTCTTATACTATTTAATCAGTAGAAATAAAACTATAACATGCATAATTTGCATAGAAAATAGTTGTTGCTCTAGAAAGATCCCGTCAATATTTTCCATTTTTGAGAAGAGTAGTAGCTTGACTAATTTGGGTAGTGGTTGAATGATTTCTTTTCATCCGAATATTGAGAAAAGAAAAAAGAAAAAAATAATGAAGTCTTTGGTTGCGAGTTACCCAAATAAAGACAGATATTGAATTAGGATGTTAGTGAATTGCATTTAGATCGGATAATTTCTTTTGGACACACAAAAAGTAATAACATTATATAGAAAAAAAAACATAATAATATCAGTTGAGATCTCGCTCGGATCACGGCTGAGATTTTAATATATTGGGTTAAATGAGTGTCGAATAAGATATAAACGATATTTGATGTTTCGTCCAGTCGGAGTGCAAAAAAAAGATTTCGGATGAGATGTCGAGCAAGATGGACGAGATTTAAAACTCTGTTTTGCATGCAGTTCATAGCACATAACATGTAGTATTAGGAGAAAAAGCCTTGTAAACATGGTTTATCTATTCCACATGCATAATATGCTGAGAAGTGAGAAGGCTTATGAACATGATTGCCACTTGGATTATAAGACACTGATAAATGCTTATAATTGTAGTTATCTTTTGATGTATCAGAAAAGTTAATTTCATTAAGATATCATATACAGATTAGCCTATTTTCTGTTTAATATTTAGTGTTTTCTGACATTGGTTTATCATTGATTGAAAAATTTAGCTTATCATTAATTTAGTCAGGCTGTTCTGTCCAAGTACTTGATTATTGCATCCAGTAAGTGTTGTTTATTACATTTGGACCGATTTTCAAACAAATAAGTGTTGTTGCTGTACTGCTCATTTTAATTGACCAACATGCAACAACATATTTTCACATTATATTATGTTGAAATAAAAAGTACTCTTAGTGCACATGTGCGATAATTTGTCTACCCTAGATATTGATATAGGAAAGTAATTCACGTCATTTATGCATTATATTGTGGTACAGTATTAATTTATATAGTCCTTTTCTTCTGAAACAGGTACAAGAAAAGAAAGTGAGGCGAGTATCTGAAGTGAATGTGGACCCTGCACATTCTTCAGGAAAAGGAAGCATGGTTAATCCAAGCACATCCAATATAAAAGACCATCTTTCAAATGGTGGATGTTCAGAAAAATCATATAATTTGTTAAGCAAAGACTATTCTTTTCCTCCTGGAGGCATTCCCTCTTTGCGTTTACCTGTGGTAGTTGTACATGGATTCTGATATTTGTAGAAGCATGGAACTAAATATTTATGCTATTTAATTGGACGTTTGAAAATTCTTTGAATGGGACCACTAATATTTATGCTCCATGATCTGTTCTCAGGTAACAAGCCTAGAGACAAATCTTGCTGCTAGATGTAGAAGAGTATATACTCATGCTCATGATTATCACATCAACTCTATTTCCAATAACAGGTTCCTTCATACAACTAGATTGTTTTTCATGCAATTGCCTTGTTGTGCATTCTTAAAGCATAATATGTTTGGTTGGCTTGCTTGTCAATCATTTTCTTATTCAACAGTTGAATGACATTATGTTTACACACTATTTCTACTTACTACGCTATTGCATGCCTTATATCAGTTCCCTTTAATTCTCTAGGCATCTATTTATTGAAATGGCATATTTGAATACCATCTTTCTTTCTTTTCGATTGGAATACCATTATTATCTTAACTGTATAAATAATGGTCGCAAGATATACAGAGCAGATATGACTTTGTTCTTAGCATTTTATGCATCAGTCATCTCGGTTTATATAATATGTTATATCTGTGGTTGTTAATCTGACAAAAAATTTCATGGACCAGCCAATCAAATGTGTGTTTCAACTTTCTATAGGTACTCATTTAATTTATGGACTTGATCCCATTTGGGTAACTGGGTTATAGCCATCATTAAGTTATATCTGCCAATAATTTACCTTTTGTTATCTTATTATGTCCGGAAAGTGTTTTATGACCTTTAATATAATACATATATGTTGGCTTTCATAGGTTGTAATACTTATATACACATGAAGAGTTCATAACAATTATAATTATGTTTGAGCAACCTGTTTGATTCTTCATACATTCATTATTAGCTTTAGCCAATGTTAACATTATTTGATATAAGTAAGAAATTTCAACTTATCATATGCTTATTTGCTGAATTAGTGATGGGGAGACTTTTATATCAGCTGATGATTTGCGAATTAATCTTTGGAATCTGGAAATTAGTAATCAGAGTTTTAATATTGTTGATGTGAAACCTGCAAATATGGAGGACCTAACAGGTAAAAATTCAAGTTAGATATTCTTGGTCAAACTATCTTACGACCTTTTATTGAAACATGAAATGTAATTTCAATTTATATTTATGCATATTTGTTGAATCAAGCGCAGTAAGCTATAGCTTGTAAAACCTTAATTCAGTCACAGTTCTGATTTTTGCAATATTGATCATATTGTTTTAGATGAAGTGAAATTGGCAGCTAACAGATAGGTTTCTAAACGGATATTTTCAAATGTAGATAGTGTCATACATTTACTTCCGAAATTAATTTCGAATATTGTATATCCGTAACCGTGGATATCGGATGGTTAGTGGATATCATCCTATCCCTTGATAATTAATAAATATAAAGAAACATAAAATTTAAGTCAACATAAATTTGTTTCAATCCCGATGATTATAGAAGCACAAAAAATATAAAAATATAAGAATAAAAATAGTTTTGAGTGGTGACTGGTGAATAACTGAATATGCATTTATGTTAATATAATACACTCTTATCTTTATATAACAATAAATACCTACCATCCATAAAATAAAATAAAATAAATACACATAGTGTTAACTGTTACGTTGATAGAAACTGGACAGATAATTTTCGAATTTGGACACCTTCATGTCCACGTCCTTTTTTGGATATCGGATATTTATCCATTTTCCGGTTTTTTAGGTATCAGTTCGACAAACTTATTAACAAAAAGTAGATGAAATAACAATTGAGACACACATGCGCGCACCCACACATGCGCTCATGCACAGACATGGACATGCATGTGACTGATACACATTCACACACAGAGGCTGATACATAGAGATGCACAAGCTGAAATGTGATATAGATTGCTCATTTCTTTCTTTTTGTCCCGTTTTTGTAATTTATGCAACAATATGTTCTGTAACCAATGGAGGAAAGATTTACAATACATCCATTTCTTTCCTGTTGCCCCAATTTTCTGATTTACGCAGCAATATGTTCTGTTACCAATGGAGGATAGATTCACAATATCATCCATTCTACTTCATGTTATCATTTTGTCATCTTATTTTGTTCGTTTCTAGTAATTTTCTCTCTTTATATCTAGTCACCAACTGTTAAACTACAAGTATAACCACCCTTAATGGAACATATTTATCTAATTCCTCCGAGTATGGATTTCCGATGATATACATCAACGCTAGTTACTGAAAGTACTATTTGCACATCCCAAGTTTTGTATAATTTGTTGGATGCAATTATTTTTATCACAATTTTTTTTCAATGCAGAGGTAATAACATCAGCTGAGTTCCATCCTTCTCACTGCAACACTTTAGCATACAGTAGCTCTAAGGGCTCCATACGACTTATTGATTTACGACAATCGGCCTTATGTGATAACCACTCTAAATTGTAAGTCTACCTATAGTTTTATTTATAAATATTTTCTCACCAAGTTTAACAGTGTAAGAATGATGTGCCTAAAAAAATGATTAGATATGTTTCCATTTCATGCTTACAGGTTTGAAGAGCATGAAGCACCTGGTTCAAGATCATTTTTCACAGAGATCATTGCATCTGTTTCTGACATTAAATTTGGAAAAGATGGAAGGCACATCCTAAGTCGTGACTACATGACTCTCAAGGTTAAAGCCATTTTAGCTTTATATCAAACTACCTTTTCTGCTAATGTAATAGTTTGTTTGCTCCACATTTACTATCGAAGACTATTGTTGGGCTTCTAAACATATGGTACTTTGGGTCCATTATTAGAACGTTGCGAATATGTGACTTTCAATGGCATGACATGTCATAAGATTCACTAGTAACTTTTCAGTCTCACAAACAAGTTAGTGAAAAATAACAATCGTAGACTTGATATGCATGCATTGGTGTCAGAACTGTATACCGAGGTGTTCACAAGCTGAGTATGTTTTAATGTTATGGGGTGGCATCAGAGAGTTAGTGGCAGATGGTGCATTTAAAATTTAAATTCATCAGTCACTTATTAAGTGTTTTTATATTGATATATATATTCTTGCTTACAGTATTGTGTTTTCAGTCTAATGATTTTTCAGTTCATATAATTTCAGCCATTGTTGCATGCTGTTTTCTGATTCATTTTACGCTTGTGGTTTCAGTTATGGGACATCAACATGGACAGTGGTCCTGTTGCTACATTCCAAGTCCATGAATATCTAAGGCCTAAGGTGAAACACAATTGTATTTTCCATAAAAGTAGTACTATCCATATGTTGCTTTGTTTCTTATGACTAACTTATCTGTTCAGTTGTGTGATTTATACGAAAACGATTCAATTTTTGACAAATTTGAATGCTGTATGAGTGGAGATGGTCAGCGTGTGGCCACCGGTTCGTACAGGTAATTTTCTTTTGCTAGTATACCACTTTTTAGTTCGCAGTAGCATGTATTGATGACATGTTTTTTAATGCGCAAAGCAATCTTTTTCGTGTATTTGGCTGTACTGCTGGAAGTGATGAGGCAACAACTTTGGAAGCTAGTAAAAATCCTATGAGGTATTTCTTTTTAATTATGTTTGAAGCCTTTTTTTTTTTGTGTGCTGACCTTTCTAGTTTAGTGGGTTTACGTGAATCAAAATATGCAAGTATGCCAATATTTGTGCATACACATTTGAATTTATATCATAAGATAGCTCTATTGTGCAGATAATTTGTTAGACTGGCCGTTGATATCCTTCTACACACACACACACACATCTGGGGAGTGTGTGTGGGTGAGTGGGTGCATGCACACGTGCGCGCGTGTACACACTCTCTCTATTTGTGGTGCAAGGATCCTTAATGAAGTTTTGCACATGGTGTACACGTATTTGAGTAATAAATGAGTTTAAATCTGGGGTTCATTAAAGTACTATTACTACATTCATTCAAGAAAAAATTAAATGCTTAGTAGTCCATTCTGAAGTTTAACTAGATAAGATCTACATGGTTAAACTTGTTGGGAATTCAGAAAATATGGGCATGTTTGGATTGCCATTTTCCGGGTATTTTGAGTTTTTTCAAAACATTCCAAATTTGTTTGATTTACTATTTTCCAGATGTATTTTCAAAAGTAATCATTTCTCAAAAAAAGAGGGTGTGTTTTTTAATTAAGGAAAAAAGGGTATTCTGAAAGGGGTAAGTTAACAAAATGGAATTGCTTATTTTTTGGTTATGAAAGGGGTATGGGAAAGATGAATGATTATTTGTATGTTTGGTTTTTATTTATTTTAAATATTGTAGAAAAATTGTTTATAGTCGATATTAAATTATAAACTAAGGCGAAAAAACTGCAACTAAAAAAAAATGATACACTGTAATTTGATAAAAAAAACTGATACACTGCAATTAAAAAAACAAGTACATAAACAATATACTTGCATTGTAGCGTTCCTAAACAGCCACGGTACATCTTGTTCAGCTCCCTAATTTTTGGTGGAGAATAAAGCTTGAATTTCTGTAGTTGTAGGCCACGGTATTAGACCATCCCTCGTCTTCATCCACGGTGTCTTTTTCTACGTTTCACACCCCATCGTTAATTTGTAGCAGCTTATTCCACGGAGACCAGACTTGCTTACGGTTACCCCATTTGTTCATCTGCAATCCATTTAAGTTAATTTCTTCTTGGGCATTAAAAATGGCTGCAACCCGATCGTTCGATGCCCCCAACCCCTGAAGTACGATTTTCAATCATATCGGCACATATGTCAATGAATGCTGGTGTTCATTCGGCCGTCTAGTCAGCGATGGCGCTGGATGAAGAATCAGAGGATTCACATTACATGCTGCAAATAAAAAGTCAAATTAGAAAAAATTTGGAAAAAAAATCCAGAAAAATATATGCTGTAAAGATATTTGAAATAAATGCAAATATATAAGAAAAAAAATCCAGAAAAATATATGCTGTAAAGATATTTGAAATAAATGCGAATATATAAGAAAAAAAATCCTGAAATTTTGGACGGAATAGCTGGTTTTGCAGTGGAGAAGTTCAGATTTGGTGTGTAGTTGGTGGTGAAGGTGATGGAGCATGTGTTTATATAGGGGAGGAGACAACTGTTGGAAATGAACCGTTGGCGTCCAACGCGTCGGATGCCAACGATTCATTTTTTGCAAGTCTCCCAAACGGTCCATTTGCAATGGTTACCCGTCCTCGCGTCTGACGCAAGGATGGGGTATCAGTTGCTGTGAATGCACCCTAACACACAAACCTTTGAAAGGTACCAATCACTACCTATATTTCAGTTCAGTTTTTAGGAGAATCATCTCTATATGGTTTATATAATACAATTTAATTTATACAAAATTTGCAAGGGTGTTGGAACTTTCTAGAACTTCTTTGCTTTTATTTTTCTGAATTTTGTTTGAAATTATAATCGTCTACAATGCTTTTTTATACATTATATGGCATAATGGGAGACTGGATCCTCCCTCACTAAGTGCCTAACTTTCATCATATAATGGTATAAGATTAACATAAATGATCAATTATGCAAATGATAAAGTTGGACACATGATATACTTGCTTTGTTTATTGAATATGTAGATGATGTAACTTACATTAGGGCTCTTGAAAGGTTCTAAAACAAGTCGGATGAATAAAAAATCCCTATCTGAATGTTTCTGAGTGCTGAATCACAACCCTGTGTAGGGACTTGTTTAGAACACCATATAATGTACATGCTATATGCTGACGTGTTTGTCTTTAGTAAAAGTTCCAATAATCGATGATGGACAAGTGAAAAAAAGGGGAAACCAAATGCATACATACTTGTTATTATGCTACAAGATCGAAAATTAATGCATGTTTCAATTTGGGAATACAATTAGAATACATATGTAACAATTCAGGAGTAAAATAAAAATTAGACTACAAAATAACTTTTTCAATGAATGTTATCGTTTTATGTTGTTTTACTGTAATTTGGGATCAAAATATGAAAACATATGTAACTTCAGTTTGAATGGAGAAAATAACATCTGCCTAGTTCTAGTACAAATTCTCAAAATTCGAATTTTCAAAATGCAAATTTAAGTTTTTAAAAATTTTAAAATTATTTTCTTCAAATTTTCGAATTTCAGATTATTTTTAATAAATGGGTAATGGATTACCCATTTATGACACTTTTAATAAAGGATCATAAATGCGTATAACCCTTTTAATAAATGATCATGAAAAATATGTTGACCCAACTCATTTATGAAGAGGATTAATGTGTTGGGTCATATTGTAATAGCTCTACTTACAACAATGTGTTCTTTTTAGTTAGTTTGTCGATTTCATGTCATTGTTTTTGTAGGCGACAAGTTCAAACACCTGCAAGGCCGGCAAGATCTCTGATTACACGTGTTGCTCGAAGAGGTTAGTGCTTATCATAATCATCACCATCATTACATATTTTCATAAGAAGAGTGAAACACTACACTTCTTGTGTAGTGGTGGTGACAATGAAACCCACCAGGGCACCATTTTATTTATTAACTTTCAAAAAATAAATTATGCCACCTTAATCAAAATGAAGGGTGAGCTTCTCACTATACACACACTTACCCAATTGTTGTTTGTCCTCCTTTTATCTTTTCATAACTTTTCCCTTCTTAAATTGCGCAGCGGAAAGCCCGGGTATAGATGCAAATGGAAATTCATATGACTTGTCAACAAAGCTACTCCATTTGGCTTGGCACCCTACTGAAAATTCCATTGCTTGTGCTGCTGCCAACAGTTTGTACATGTACTATGCCTAGAAATTCCCTCAAAATACCGTTTCTCATGCCGAAGGCCAATAAAAATATATTTTTTCTCACTGCGGGACTAAAAAGCGCTCACAAAAAAAAATAGTGTTATTTGTAGAAGAATTACACTATACTAAACTGTCCACTTGCCGGAATTCAAGAGTTCTTTGTTCCAGGGCAGGCAGCTGTTGTTCATGTTGTGTAGTGGTGTATTATTAGGATATAAATGGATAATGCATGCATTTTGAGGCTTGTTACGGTTGTTCACTTCTCATGCTCTAACTTTATTATTGCATATTCAGAACATTTGTTAGCATCATGTTTTAATCTTTGGAACGATTGGTAGCTGATTATTTGACTGTAATTATTGTATTCTTAATATCTTTGGAAACTGTACTGTATAGCTTTTGTCGACTATTTGTTGTGTTTCTAGTCTGCAATTTATTTATAGTCAACTGCTCTATCATGTTAAATTAGTGTGTAACTCGTGTATTGCATGTGGTAAATGTTTTTAAAAAATATTCATATTTTAGTTATTGTTGAAAACAAAATTTTATAACGTAATGTATGTTAAATTTGTTAAGATGGATTAATTATAAATTAAAATGACATGGAATGCTCAGATAGAGAGTTTAATTTTCATTAACTGCTTATTCACATGGGAATTACTTATCCATGTGGGAATTAATACCTTAACACACATTTGTGCGTTCGTGTTTGAGTGTGCACATACACAAATTAAAATTATTGTTACTATACATGTAAATAATTGATGTTGTGCTACGTATATTGTCTAGTATATGAATGAAAAAATAACCTTACCACTTCTGTTAATACAAATGTTGTTTACATATTGATTCAGTTGAGGATTTATAAGCAAATTAATGAATAATATAAAATTGAATTTATTTAAAAAAATTATAAGGAGTTGAATGTTAAAATGTATGAGAAAATCAAGAAGACTTTGTATGCAATTGTAGTTGAGAAAAACCATCTTATGGCTAGTTTACCTATACGTGAACCTTTATCCATTATTTGAGGTTTCAATTATTATACCATTTTAACATTACAGCCAACCATGTATTTCATGTTATTATAGAGGGTCTTGTTTAAATATTTGATAATTACAAAATAATGTTATGCAGTATTTAGTTTAGTTATGAGTTGGGTGATGTAACAGCTCGCCTTTTCGACCTTCAAATGTCGGCACTAGTACATCTATGGTATTTATGTGCCGAGCATCCAAGTGTCGGAAAAACGAATTGTTATGGTGAATAAAAAAAAGAAGTAGAACAAGGAAGAAGGAACACAATATCAGAATCTCACAACGAAATGATCATATATAATATCAAAAGTCAATATAAACTGTCTTACTAAGATACAAAGTTTTTTAGAGTTACAATAGTAAGCCCGGATAGTTATAACAACATGTCCTCACAAATGCTGCTGCCACACACAACAAAGTAATGCAACGGAAATAAATACTGCGATAGGAAATCATCTAGCTCGTCTCCAGAAGCTCCAACGCATCCACGGCTAAATCTGGAAACATACACGGGGCTGATCCGAGCATTAAGAAAATAACACCCGGATCAGTTTGGTAAACCAGCGTGAGAAACTCAAATCATACAGATTTATTATATCTTATAACCCTTCAAAATAAGGGTATCACGTAAGACCACATCGCCAATAAACACGGACGGTTTTTTACCATACGATAACCAAACCGTTTATAGGGAATTCGATGATATTATAATAATGTCTAGGGTTCAAAATAAATATTAATCATACCCGAAATGGTTACATTGATTACATTCCAGCATAATAAGGGTACAACTAAAATCGATAAGGAACGTCCACATAATGGATTTTCCGCGGAGATCTCTTCGGGAAAGCTGAATCCATACTCCATGCACAAGGATCAGAAAATACCTTCCGAGCATCGTATATCTCTAGATAAAATATACCATAAGGTAAACACAAAGGTCCACGTCCGAACATAAACATGAACAACGTGAACCAAATACCATCAACCCCTGCGCGCAACATCGATAAGCATGCTCTAGATCTGGAGTTGATAATATCCTGTCCTGGGACTGCAAAACCCCAAATTGTGCATCCTACTCTGTCTTTTGCCATTTTCGATGTCGAGGTTACGTTCGACACCTTTCACACAAGTCTTCATCACTTGATCAACATACGAATCCCAAATTGGATCCTCACATCTCGAACAGATCTCGAAACCATACATGGATTCGCATATCTCAACAGATATCGAAACCACACATGGATTCCCACATCCTAAATAGATCATGAACAACTATATGAATTCGAGCATCTTAAACAGATCTCAAATCTCCACATAGATTCCTTTCAACCGCTGCAAAAACATAGATCACGTATATGGTTTGAAGTGGTATTCAATAAGTAGAACACTTACCGATCCCGATCTCTTTAAAATCAATCGATGAATTTTTCCGGTTAACTCAATCCCGGTTCTCTCAGAAGTAAGCCAAAACTAGAGACGTTTCGTACCAATGCTCCTCTCTGGGGGTTCTCATTGATATGAAATCGTGAAGCCTTTCGATAACTTCCTAAGTCAATATTAGGTCAAGTTCGATAGTCAACTAATCGACTATTCAGTATAAGATAGATGTTTGTAAATGGAAACCAAGTCTAGGTCACTTTCCATAAAATAAACACACAAAACACTATCATCATCCAAAACACTATCAAGCCACATAAAGTATGATTAAGTTACTTAAGCACTCCTAATCTCTTCCATTTAATTAATTCTTTTTATTAATTAAAACTCCTTTATTAGTAAACTTCATTTACCTAATAAACTTATACTTTTTCTATCTTTTTCCAAAAGATTCCATTACTTATTATTTCCTTCAAAATATCCATTTTAAGGATCTAAGTACTTTCACATATCCATTCAAAAGGTTTAAGACTAACGTTAATTAAACATTGTCACTACAACCCAAAACCATTTTGCTTTTGCTTATCTTTAAACCATTCCTTTAAAGATCTATTTACATTTCTATGTATAATCAAAAATGGTTAAAGACGAATGTGATTAACACATTGTCACAACAAACCCAAACCATTTCCCTACTTGTTACTATCGTTACAATTCTTTGTTTTAAAGATCCAAGTATTTTCCGAACTTATTTAACCATATTTTAACACTTTAAAATATTATCCAAGAGTTTAAAAACAAATGTTACTAAAACATTATTTACGACAAACCCAAAATCTCTTTACTATTCCGTTATCTTTAAAACTCCATTTTAAAGATCCAATTACTTTTTTAAAAGTATAGTTAAATGAGTTAAAATAGATGTTGCACAAACATCGATACTATAAACCCAAAATCACTTTTATACTTGTCATTTACTTTAAAATTTCCCTTTAAAGTTCTAAATTCGTATTCAGTCAAGTTCAGTATTGGCTAGTTAACTATCAAATTCTAAAAATGATTGCTAATACAAATCACGATTCATACGCTTAACTAGTGTCCGACATTTCAACTTAACTATTCCTCGTCCAAGAGCGAAACTAAGTAAGTTTGGGCACTGGTTACTCCAAGCCTTGCCTAGACACTTCAGTCTTGAATCTCACAAATAGATAAGTCTATCTCGTTGGTTTTTAGTGTTAAGTATATAGTATTAATGATTTTCATAAACAATAAGAAATCAACTCGATTAACACCTTTCTGACATTTTCCACTTACCTATTCATCGGTTAAAAGGGAAGCCCGGTAGGTTAGAGAAATATTGCTCCATCCCTACTCGACATCAATCTTAACTCTCACAAATAGATAAGATTACTTTGTCGGTTTATTACTGTTAAGCATAATCAATTACTTTTCAAATAAGTAATTAAACAAGTATCTATTTAGCCATTAAGCAATTCCCAACCCCTTCCTAAACCTTTTGTTTTATAATCTAAAACAAGATATTTATATAAGATATTTTCTAAAATATTTATATACGATATTTATAATCCAAAATTCTTATAATTTATTTTAAATTACTCCTTTAAAACATCACTTGAAAATAACAGGTTTGAAAAATCAACAAAATTTGAAAAAAGAACATGTTTTATTATAAAATTCCTCTCTTTAAAAATTCATATAACTCCTAAACTACTTTTAAAATACTCTAAATATAGTTAGGCAATACTTTTAAAAAGAATGAAACAAATCGCTCGAACTTAAAGTCCTTTTTGAAACAATTAAAGTTCAAAAATCAAGGTTAAACGGGGTAGTTTTGCACTAGTGATATTTTAGCCATTTTCGAGATGTTACTTAAATTTTTACTATCCAAGCTTTTAATAGCAACAAATATACATATATAACAATATAAACATGACAAGCACCATTGTCCCGGTAGTTAAGTGATTCGACTTTGGTGCGAGATGTCACAAGTTCGAAACTTGCATAGCGTGATTCGAACATTTATTGACACATGATTTGTGGTTTGTTGTCTCAGTGACATGTTTTTTCTATGTACTATTTCAATAAAAACAAAATAAACAAAACAATATAAACATGGCGAGAAATCCCTACGGATCTCTCTACAAAGTTCCATAACAATTATCAAAAACAAAACAATTCTGAACTGCTTTTATAGCGACTATCGCTATAAGTGCACTTCTAAATCCAAGTCACATCTCAACCTAGTTCAACTATAACCTATGAGCTTTGTTCAAGGTCTAGTCACATGTCATACAAGTCCATTCAAGTCCATTTCAAGTATGTTCAAGTCCATGTACATGGATCGCATATGTCACTTACTTTTAAAAGTAAGAAATTACAACATTGTTTTCAACATAAGTTAACAACAATCCAAATAACTTTATCACAATCAAACACAACATATAAGTGTTATATTTTTCATCCAAAGTGAGGTATTAACTCACCTTTAACCACTCAAACAACCAAGATCCATGAACTGAAGTCAAGCCTCCACCTTGTAACATCTTTCCTCCTCCTCCTCCTTGCCTTCACCTTGCTTAAAGTCCTCCCCTTCCTCATAATTGCACACGGCCATCCCCTCCACAGGAAGCATGAATCCACTTCTTGACTTCTAACATAGTATAAGGTTATCTAATATTATACTAAGCCTTGTGGCAAAGTTTGAAGTGATTTAGAGTTGATTTGCAACTCTTTCTTTTTAGAACATAAGAGAGGAAGAAGATGAAGATGCCATTAGAAAAGCTTGCATTTTCTTAGGAATTTTGTGAAGGTTAACTAAGGGTGTGCCTCTCTTATATAGGCTTGGGCAAGGGGTCATTACCACCTTCTACTTCTCATGAAAGGTCACAAAGATGCCTCCTGTCACATGATAACTTTATGTCACAATTGCTTAAGTGTTAAGGAGTTTCCATTTATGCTCATTTTCTAATTTATGTCATATCTCCTTTATGGATAATTACTCTTATACCCCTTTAATAATATCTCTTATCCTATAGGAAGTTTTAGAACCTTCTAAGCTTGTATGAAGAGAAGAGTGTTTAATTAGTGGCGAATATGTTCATTTGATCATTAGCTTAAGAGTTAAATATTTCCATTTTTGCTCATTTTTCTTATTTTCTCATTTTCCTATTTAGTTAGCCATAAACATGAAAATATTTTTTAGTTGCTAATTATTTTCTTAATGATTAATTAGACATGTGTAAAAAGTTTGAACAACTTTCGTTGAGAAAATAGCTGTTTATCGATAAAACGATTTTCGGTCATATTGTCGATATTTTTCCAACTTTAAAAGGAGGTTAAAATGATTATTAAATCATGTTAATAACATTCAATCTAATATTCAAATATTTAAATAATTTAGATATTTAAATACGAAGTGTCCGAAATTTCGGGTCGTTATATTCTCCCCCACTTAGAATATTTCATTCGAAATTCCAACACAAGCAACCAAAGAAACAACCATACATTGATACTTAATAGTGTCCTAATCATTAACAAACAAAGCTCATGGTTTGCTCAAGTCAAACCCTCTCATCGCACAAGGATGATAATCAATCCACTAAGCGTACCTTCTGCTCAACAGTCTCAGGTTATTACTTTGCCGATTATACATGCCACCCTAGAACAAATCGAAGAGTCATTACTTAAACTCTACCTAAGCCAATCAAAACATAGTATGAAAATATTAAAGCCCATACGATGCACATATATCATCCGTACATATTATCAATTCTGATCACTTGCTCGATCACATTGATCTCACTTCCCAACTAGTATAGATCACTTGACCTCTCTAGTGCGGACTTCGATCTGGTTCCATGATTAGAAACCTCCGTTCTCCTTACATAGCCATATGCTATGATAGAAAACATTAGGATTGTATCACGAATCCGTATTAAGTGTTCGTCGTCAAGAGTCAAGCCAAAAATCCTTGTTCAGACCGGTGTAAACCACCTCGAAACATGTATTCGAATACTTGATCTAAAACAATCATGCGAATAAAAAGATCCACGTACAACTTACGTATTTATCATATTGGTTTCTTAACTACACCAATTCCTTTGTTAAACACATTTATTTATCCAAATAGTATTGCTCTTCAATACTAAATTATTTATAAGTATTTCATAAATCATAACTTCAAGTTTATAAACGTTTAATAACTTAAGTTCATACTCATATAATACTCCATTACATCCTAAGAGCGTATACCAACATAAAATTTGTTTTACTTAACAAGCATGTTCAACAAATTTAAACTTTTTTAACTTGCTATCTTCTCAATTCAAGTGTTATATATAAACTCAACTTTCATTTCATTTTGACAAATGAAAACTACCAAACAACATATCATATCATGATGCACATCCATACTTTCCTAACACATAAGCTACATGTATCCATGAAATAACCCAACAAGGAAACTTTTAGAACTAAACACCGGTTTTCATTTCAAATCATTTTGAAATAATATATACATATAACTTTTGTATATCAAATCATACTTTGGGATTAAATCAAAATTTGTTTTACCAAAACAATTTTGTAGCATCCCAAACTTAGAAACCAAAAAATGAATGCTGATGATGTTGAAGTCATCACCAGAATTATTTTCAAGCGACGGGAGTGAGTTTAGTACCTCCGACTTATGCCTTTTGGACTTAACCAAAATCATTTCAAAACGGTATCAAATACTTCGTAAATGTTACAAAGTACCATGATCTCAATTTCATGAATCAATTTCCCAAATACTTACTTACAAATAATACTACTATTATTTTCTCCAAAAAATCTTGAAAAACATTTTCAAAGATTATCGGGATTTAAGTTCTCAAATTCTCTATTTAAATCCTCTTCGTTCATAAACCATATTTATATATAGTTGCTTTCTTATCAATTCACAAATGTACATCTTTGTTATAATAAACAACTCTTGTTAAAATTAAATTTTAATCCAACGTTATCATTGAACACCTTATAGTCAAACCGTGAAACTTAATTCACAAGATGTTTGTATTTAATGTTCCCATAAATTTATTATCTACCCAACCCTTGTTTTAAGAAGGCAAATTTCTTATATATCAGCAAATTATAGTAAATACTCATAAACTGACCGAGCACAACTAATCAAACAATAAATGATAATAATTGGATATTATCATTTTCTAACAAATGATCTTATCAAAATAACTATATTAATTTATGAAAATTATATATTTTTGTACAAAATATAATCTTAGGTAAAATTATTTCATTTACCAATTTTGAAAACAATACCGTGTTAGTTTGCTCTGTTCAAGTGTTTAGAAATCCCTATCGATACCATGGCATCCCATGTACCGATCAGAATTCATAAACCACTCATCAGACCAATAAACATAATATAATCATTTTTATAGTACTAACAAATATACTCTCATATGTATAATACATTCGACTCATGCTAGGGCATTCCATTACCCTATCTCTTAATAAGTCAAACCCACCAAAGCCAAGGTTCTCGCTTAACCTTCAGCTCTGATATCAAGTGTAACAGCTCGCCTTTTCGACACCCAAATTTCGACACTAATACATCCATGGTATTCATGTGCCGAGCACCCAAGTGCTAGAAAGACGAATTGTTAGGGTAAAATAAAAGAAAAAGAAGTAGAGCAAGGAAGAAGGAACACAATATCAAAATATCACAATGGAATGATCATATATAATATCAAAAGACAGTATACATTGTCTTCCTAAGATACAAAGTTTTTTAAAGGTACAATAATTAGCTCGGACAATTATAACAACTTGTCCTCACAAATGCTGATGATACACACAAAGTAATGCAGTGGAAATAAATAGTACGGTAAGAAATCATCCAGCTCGTTTCCAGAAGCTCCAAAGCATTCATGACTAAATCTGGAAACATACACGGGGCTGATCCGAGAATTAAGAAAATAACACCCAGACCAGTCTGGTAAACTAGTGTGAGAAACTCAAATCATATAGATTTATTATATTTTAAAACCCTTCAAAATAAGGGTATCACGTAAGACCACGCTGCCAATAAACACCGATGGGTTTTTACCTTACTATAACCAAACCATTTATAGAGAATTCGATGATATTATAATAATGTCTAGGGTTCAAAATAAATATTAATCATAGCCGAAATGGTTACATTGATTACATTCCATCATAATAGTGGTGCAACTAAAATCGATAAGAAACATCCGCATAATGGATTTTCCATAGAGATCTCTTCGGGGAAGTCGAATTCGAACTCCATGCAAAGGAATCAGAAAATACCTTCCGAGCGCTGTATATCTCTAGATAAAATATACCATAAGGTAAACACAAAGGCCCACGCCCGAACATAAACATGAACAACGTGAACCAAATACCATCAACCCCCGCGCTCAACATCGATAAGCATACTCTAGATCTAGAGTTGATAGTATCCTATCGTGGGACTGCAAAACCCCAGATTGTGCATCCTACTCTGTGTTTAGCCATTTCCGATGTCGAGGTTATGTTCGGCATCTTTCACATAAGTCTTCATCACTTGATCAACATACGAATCTCAAATTGGATCCTTACACTTGATCAAGGAGAATGGAAAAAATCCTAAAATTAATAAGGAAGCTATAAATTCATCAACATTACTATTATTTAATAGATTTAAGCATTTTTTGATGTAATTTAAGATATTTTTCTTTGCCTCGTAAAAACTTTTTTTGATAGTAACAAAATACTAATTTAAGACAATTAACAAGAAAATTCAAATTAAAGTTCCATTCTTGAAATCCACTGTTAGAGCCCTTTTGTTTGGCACATGTAGTCTCACGTTCGGTTTAAAAATATATAGATCATTCATTCAATAGAATATTTCACACAATTAACATTGCGGTAAATATAATTTCATAAGCTGTGATGAACTAAAACTGAAAAGTATAAAGGGTGAGTTTGTTTGTTTGTACGACATATTTAGATACATTATCAATACACGAAGATTCTAAATTTAGTTGTACGTTGCCATTAACGTGTACGCATATAACGTGCATTTCATGATATTCTTGCATCTCATTCGCTTGGACACAGTCAATATCAAAACTGTCACATCTATGTCATATTACGCTCCATATTCATAACACACATATATCTGTTACCTTCTTTTTGGTTTTATCCTGATACTCTGGGCCTATATTGTTCTCTTTTCCATGCAACTTTGGTTTTTTACTCGTTTATTCTTTTTTGTTGTACGATTTGATTCTCCATTTCAAGAGACATTTTTGGTAACTTACGATATATGCCTTGTTCATTTTGTAGTTAGAGTCCCCACAAAAAGTTCTTTAATTCATTTTTGATGAAACATAAATTTTAATGGGAAATGATGTGGTTAAAAAAAGGAAGAAGAAGAAGAAGAGAAGAAAAGATAAGTATAGTTCTTTGGTAAGAAATGTAGTTTTTTGTCCTAGGGTCTAGGTATACACGTTAGAATAATGGATGTGTTTGACATATCATATTTGGTTATAGGTTAACATTTTACATCAATTTGATAAAACATCAAAAATTTCATAATATCATTCTTGTTGGAACTGGGCCAGCTCGCAGTAGAAGTTATGGGTGAATTTCAAAAAAATTCCCTTATTGGATCTTTACTACGCCTATGAAGTCGACTTTATTTAGAATATTTCTAAATAATATTTAAATAAAATATTTTATTTTATTTAAAATTATAAATTGTATAGTTATATTTAATTTATGTCTTGATACATGCATACACACACATATGTGTACCTTATACACATATATATGTGTGTGCATGTGTAATATATCAAACCATGCAAGGTATAACATGCTCGTGTGTAGATGTTGAGATTTACGTCGCAACAGACACATTAGCTTATCCAATATACAAGTATATGTTGTCCAAATATATGTATGTATATAAACTATTACTTTATATAAATATTATATATATATATTAAGTTTGTTTAAATAATTTTATATAAATGTATATTTAAATAATTTTATATAAATGTATGATGTATTTAAATATATTATATATATATTTGTGTATACACACACACACATATATAATCTCGTAAATAAAATATTAATATTATATATATACATTTTAAAACATATTTATTTAAATATAAATAAATTATTTAAAATATTAAAATAATAAAATAATTTTTTTAAAACCATGAATAATATATATGTACACATATATATAATAATAAAGTAATTTTTTGTACATATATATATACACACACGCATGCAAATATATTCATAATATCAAATTAAAAATGGCCGCAAGCATTTCCGCTCATCGCCTCCTACTTCCACTCCTCCCTTTCCCCTAAGTTCCTTTGATCCCCCTCTCTTCACTTTCTTTTCCCTCATGCCTACCTCGTCCTGCTTAATTCTCTGAGTCGTCATATTGCTGAGCAATCCCTAATGGGATCTGGTCGAGCATTCGGTGCTTCTTCGAATATGACCAGTCTCGTTACTCCTACTTTCATTGCTTCCGATGTTGACTTACCTCCACTTTCTACCACTATTGCCGCGTCTCCCTTGGTTTCAAATATCCCGTTGTCAACTAGATCTGTGTCGTTCAATGCTCTTGGCACATCGATGCTTAACATTGATCCAACCCGCCTTCCATTGTCGGGATTACCTACTTCTGATATTAGAAAAGGTATGGAAACCCCACTTTCTCCTTTACTGGCTGCTTCTTCCATGGGTACCCAATGGATGAATTCTGAGATCAGTAATGTTGCTGTTCATTCTGGTGATGTTGTTGTATGCCATGGAAAGGAACTTGTGTTGGATGGTGGTTGTGTTGAGGAAGGGTCTGGTTGTGTGGGTGGTGAATTAGGCACGCAAAGTGTTTGTTTAAATGTCAACTTCGATATTAGGCCTGCTATTGATGCTTCTACTTCTCTTATCTCTCCCTTAAAGCCTGCTTCTAGGTGGTTATCTTTGTTTTCTGTAATGCCTAGAAACGCTGGTGAATACATCCCTCCACTTTTGATATTGTGGAAGTTGATGATGCATTGTTCCCCTGGTTGAGGTGTTCGAAGCAGGGGCAAATTATTGGTCGGAGTATCTTGTCAGATTTTTCCTTGATTTTAATCCTCCTTATCAACTTTTAGGGATCTTTGTCATCAACTTTGGAAGATAAGGGGTGGGCTTCAAGTTCATTTTGATAATTCATTGTTCTTTTTCAAGTTCTCTAGAAAAGTAGAAAGGCTTCGTGTTTTGGAAGCGAATCCCTCCATTATAGCCGGTTAACCTTTCATTATCATCACTTGGAGTCCATCGGTGGACAAAGCTAAAGAAAAGATTTTCTCTATTCCAGTGAACCAGGTCTAAAACAACATATACATAAAAAACGAGCTCTGGGCACATTTCACTCATATTCCGTTTGTGCTGCAGCACATGATTAGGCTAAACTGGTTAGCGAGTGTTGTCGGAAAGCTCAAATGTTTTGATGCTAATGCTGTGGTTCGAAATAAGCTAGTGTACGCTAAGGCTCTTATTGAAGTAACTCTTGAAAAGCCTCTTCCATCCAAGTTTTTTGTTCGTATTGCCGAGGGACATGTTTTTGTTGTTGATGTCCATTACAGTTGGAAACTTGATATCTGCTCGTCCTGTCACACTTTTGGTCACCTTATGGAATCATGTACTTTATAGCCTGACGATGCTCCGATACCCATTTCTATTAGGATCCCACTCCCTCGACCTTCTGTTATGAAGTGGGTTCCAAAAGTTTCTACTGTGGTTTCTCCTTCCGAGATCATGCCTCGAGTAATTGAAGTTCGCTCCGATGAAGTCATTAATGATAGTTCTAAGGTTAAATCAGTTGCAGTTCTTCCTTCCTCTTATGATTTCTTTTGGGGTTCGCCTAAGCAGGCTTTGATTAATGAGCCTTCTAAAATGAGGTTTGATCTTAAGTGTGGAAGTTTTTATAAGTAGGTTGGTGGAGATTAAGAAGAAAGCCGTCTTTTTATCATGTTAAGAACGAAGGCCTTACACTCTCGGTGCTAGGTCAGTTAGGTGATATGAATCAACCTACATAGACGATCCCTCCATACCTACTATGGATCCCCCACCAAGCCAATCCAGCCGATCCCTATGCCACTGATCCCTCACCAAGGCAATTCAGCCGATCCCTATACCACCGATCCTGTTGGTGCGCAATTTAAAGGGATCGACCTACCAATAAAAATAAAGCATCGCTTATGAAATAATAATAAAAATATGGATCAGGTACTATCCATTTTCTAAAAAAGAGCTCTAAATTTTTTTTCACCCGAATCCGTGCCGCAACGCAGTCCCCCCCAATCTGGATTCGAAACTCGACTTAAAGACGGTGCATTCTATCCACTTCCCTTACGTCCTGTGACTGACCGGGGCATAGAGGATCAAGCGGCAGCTACTAAATTGCAACCAAGGAATAGACTAGGAACTGCTACTCAAATGGTACTCCCAGAGGCAGGAGAACTAAGATGACATGACACAAACTAGAATCGGTTACCGAGTCAAGCTCCCAGGGTAGATTGCGACTGCCCTCAACTTACTAGCTTCCAAACACCTGACTTGGCAGCTATGGTACGATGGATTGTTAGAGAGAGCCAAGACCAGACCGACAACGATCGGAGCATCTTCCCCCATTGGAATCCGTTCATTGAAGCCGTTCTATGAGTAGAATATCCAAGGATGCAATGTCACTACCTAACTTAGTCCAAATGCCACTCAAGCCACTCAAAGACCTCTTGCATGAATTCAACGTCACCGTTAATGGGGTGAGCACTCCCTGCAAGGATATCAAACTGATGGCATTGATAAGGGGAATCAATCCCAAGTCGGATTTCAGTGATTGGTTAGCTGGAAAGCCTCCTATGACCTTGGATCACTTCTATTACAAAGTGAATCAATGCTTATGCAAGTAAGATGCAAGACTAATATTGACAGGAAACAAAGCAATCCTGATGACCGGAGGGGTTCAAAACAAGAATAATGATGATGCCCTAAATGAGGACTCAAATTCTAGGAGACAACCTAGAGTCCTAAAATTTGACTCATATACTCCTTTGAATGATTCAATCAAAAACATCTACTTGGAGACTCATGACTTAAAGCAGTACTAGAAACCATCCTCGATAGAGTCCATCGAAATGTAGAAGAAATTTGAGAAGTGTTGTATATTCAAGTTACATACATTCATAACACTAGCGATTGTAGACACCTCTGAGATATAATTGAAAAGCTAATGCGGAAAGGAAAGCTTAGACAATATGTGCAAGCCCCGTAGAATGGCTGGCAGGGAACACCCGATGCCTATCAATAAAGAACTTTGATTATCAATTAGACCACCTATGGTCGACTTTTAGCTGAAGAAGGCTGGTGCGAAATGGAATAGCGAGCATACGATGCTACTTCACTTATCAATAAGATTTATTTCTATTTCAATTATGTTGTGACCTACAACCAATTTGAATTAAACTACTTGCGAATGATGCAGATGACCAAGTATCTAGAGTTTGGCGCCACCCGACCTCCGTGGACCATGATCGAACCTTTGGAGTATCATCGTGACGAACATAATTTGACCACTCATCGACTACCATATGCCCCTGACTCAGTTGAAAGAACTTGAAATGGAAAGTGGGTGTGACTTGACCATCCACTTCTTATTTTGTGCTTCAATCCTGACAGGACATCAATGCCTTGCTCAGAGCTCGGCAGGGACAAACTCCAATGTAATGTGGACACAATTGGCTGTCCACTCATCAACCTCCACACTTGACTTGGAGAATAAAGAAAGACTTGGAGCGGGTGTGACCCGATCATCCACTCCTTGTCTCATACTTGAAGTTCGCCAAAATACATATGCCCCTTTTGAAGCTCAGCTATGCCGGGATCCAACTAAAGTGGACGTGATTTGATCATCTACAAAATGACTTCTGCCCTGGACATAGGGGGCAGTTCGAAAGCTTGACTTAAAGTAGGCGTGACTAACTACCTACTCATAAACCATCGCCCTAAACACATGGACACGACTGCAGCTTGAGGTGGATGTGACTTGATCGTCCACCCGACAACTCTCTCCCTCGACTTGCTGGGAGGAGTACTAAGCAAATTGGACGAGACCTGACCATCCAACTTAGGCATGGATGTGATCTAGCCATCCATCACTTACTCCCTTCCTCGAACAATCACCAAGTGGGCATGAATTGACCGTCCATTTGTCAAGTTTTGTCCTTGATGCTGGGGGCAGAATTCCATTTCATGGATGAACGCGGTTCGACCGTTCATTCGACAACTCTTACTTCGACTTGACAACTGGAGTATAAATCAAAAATGGGTGTGATTGACCACCCATTGACTAAGTATGGTCCCCGGAATGCAGATTGGAGTATAAACACCGAAAGGACAAATGCGGTAGACCGTCCATCGACTAACTCTGGTCCCTAGAGCGTGGACTAGAGTATAAACAGTAGATGGGTGTGACTGATCACCTATCGCCAACTCTGGTCCCTAGAGCGTGGTCTGAAGTATAAACACCAAATGGGTATAACTAACCACCCATCGGCTAACTCTAGTTCCCAGAGTGTGAACTAGAGTATAAACTCTAAACGGGCGCGATCCGACCACCCGCCAACAAATGCAGTTCCCCAAGAATGGACCAGAATATAAGAAACAAAATAGGATACGGCTCGACCATCCGGTAGAAAGCGGATGCGACATGATCGTTCATTCGCCAACTCCAATCTATGCCATGACAAATGGATTATAAACTTACCAAGTGGATGCAGTTCGATAACTCGCTCACTATCTCTCACTCTCGGTCCAACGGAGGGAGCATATGTTAAAAAGCTGGACGCAGTTCGACTGTCCATTAATAGCTCTAGCTCCCAGAGTGTGAGTTGAAGTATAAATACCTAATGGGCATGACAAACTAGCCATTGACAAACTCTGGTCCCCAGAGTGAGGACAAGAGTAGCGATGAAAATTGAACGTGGTTCGACCGTTCATTTAATGACTCTAGCCTATGATACGATGGGCTAAGTATAAAACACAGGACGAATGTGACTCGACCATTCGCTAATAAACTCCTCCCCACGATTCAATGGGAGAAACTTGAAATTAAAGTGGTTGTGATACGATCGACCACTCATCAACTTTTTCCCTTGACTGGAGGCAAAGGAATTGACTAAGGAAAATGTGGTTCGACCATTTTCTGTGATAACTCTAAATTCCGAGAGCGTGGACCAGAGTATAGACATCGAACAGGTATGATTAATCGCCTATCAATTAACTTCGATCCTTAGAGTGTGGATCGAAGCATAAACAAATGAATGTGATCGACCATTCATTAGCCAACTCTGACCTGACTCGGCAGGAAGAGTATAAACATATTATGGATGAGGTTCGACCATCCACGAACTAACTCCACCGACCCAAAACTGGGGTAGGAGTAAAAACCACTAAAATTTGAATGTGATAGCTCACAATAGCTCCGGCTCGATGTTCTTTACAACATAAGGCAACGACTATAAGGATGCCTTAATACAAAACCAATCAAAACAACGTCCGAAGTTACGGGCGACTGGCAATATCGTATCGCCAGATCGATGGGCAATATCAATCTAGGATTTTTATATCATACCATTGGATCAACATGCAATGTGTTCCGAGCTTTCTATATCGTGCCACTGGGTCGACGGTGAATATCGATCCACACCAAACACAAACGGATGTGACCCAAATGTCCTTCGAATAAATCCAATCACTGGAGCATGGATATGAGAATAAATCACGAATGAGTGTGACATGACCATTTATTCTCCAACACCCTCCATTGATCCATCAGGAGGAGTAAATCGGATGAGCATGACCCAACTACACCTGAGCCAACTCTATCCCTAGATCTAACGAGAGAATATAAATCAAAATGGACGTGTCTGACCATTCGGCTCTGAATGAATGCGACGCAACCATTCATTCGCCGATTCTTACCATGATCCGACTATAAGAGCAATACGAAATGGACATAAGTCGACTTTCTAGACACTGATCCTTGCCTTTGGTTCGACAGAGGGAGCATCAATCATAGATTGGATGTGACATAACCATCAATTCCTTGGTCCTGCCCAGAGTATGGTGACATCCGCATGAAAAGTGGACGTGATTGACCGTCCTGTACCCAGCTCATACCCGAAATCCGACAAAGCATCAAAGTATTCCTCGGAAGGAAAAACTAGAATACAATCTAGGGTAGGCACGACTTAGCCTTCCATTAATTAACTCGGTCCTACGATTCGACGAGAAAGAATATAAAACTAAAGCGGACATTACCCGCCTTCCCACTTATTGACATATGCCCTAGACTTGAGGGCACGAACGAGAAATAAGGTGACTGTGAACCGATCATTCATCAATCAACCCTAAGTCTTCGAAGCTTAGACGGAAATATAAACATGACTAGGAAGAGACTCGACCATCCATGTAGTACATCTATTAACCAAAGATTGGGGGCAGAAGTGTGATCATCCAAAAGGTGACTGTAATAGCTCAATATTGTAACTCATGCCTAGTGTTTATAACGACTTGAGGTTACGACCAAATATATGCCTAGAGATAGAATCATCGGATCAAGCCCAGACTAATGGGCGAGCAACTATCATTCCAACCTGAACGACGAGCAACAGATCACGAGTACATTTAATGGGAAGTGCATTACATGAATACACAAGCAGGTTCAAACTTAAAGCAAGAGCCAGCTATGCAGCTATGCGCAACACAAGGCTGAACCCTACTCGATGTTTGATTCGATGTGCTTCTAAGCCCGACCTTCGGTCATTTGCAGATAATCACTCAAAGCATCTAGGGCCCTTCACTATCGGACTCATTAGCTTATGACAAGATCTGGAAGTTCAACCGTAGCGACCGTCATCACATACCATCCTAACCGACTTTCATGCCAATGACTATGCATTAAAGAAATGCTCGAACATAGGGATCGACATCCAATTCAAGGCTGCACCCATTGAGCTAACAATCGACATCATGGTCAGTCACGAAGACCCCTCACGGGTCCTAAAGATCAAATCATAGTTTAGCTCAGTGGTGATGAAGGAGTTTGTTGGCTTTCTCTAAGCAAATCTTAATATGTTCTCTTAGACCCATTCTGACATGGGTTGGTCCTCGACGACTATCGTGAGTCATGCATTGAATATCGACCCGAGGCATGTCTCGGTGAAACAAATGTAGTGCAGCACAAATCTGGAGAGATCTACTGCGCTTAAAAAGGAGGTGGATAAACTAAAAAGCAACGGGTTTATCCACGATGCCCTCTACCCAAAATGGGTATCCAATCCTGTAATTCTGAGAAAATCAAATGGAAAGTGGTGGATAGTTGTTGATTATTCAAACCTAAACATGGTGAACCCAAAGGAAAAATTTCCACTTACAAAGATCGGCCGGCTGGTAGACTCAACCACTGGACATGAACTGCTTTCATTCATGGATAGGTACTCCGAATACAAACAGATCCCGATGCACATCCCTAACTTGGAACACACCAGTTCATTACTGACCTGGGGCTATATTGCTATGTTCTAATGCCATTTAGATTTGGACTTTAGGACGCTGTTGCTACTAACCAGAGGTTGGTCAATTGGATGTTCAAAGACAAGATCGGGCGATCAATGGAGGTATATGTGGATAACATGCTCGTGAAGTCATGGAAATCAAACAACCACATTGATGATTTGGTAGAGATATTCAGTTTTATCCGAAGATATGGAGTGAAACTCTATCCCTTGAAATGCTCTTTCGATGTTGCATCAGGGAAGTTCCTGGGTTTAATGTTCAACTCTCGTGGGATTGAAACCAATCCCAAGAAGATTCAGGCAATCAGAGACGTCTTGGTACCAAAGACAATCAAGCAGGCATAGAGCCTAAATGGAAAGGTCATCACCCTAAGTCGATTCATCTCCAGGGCCATCGACAAGTGTACTCTCTTCTTTTACCTAATCAGGAGATGGAAAAGACTTTGAATGGACGTAGGACTGCGTTGACGCATTTCAAGCTCTAGTAGATCACTTAGATAGAGCTCTCATCCTATCCAAGCCACTAGATTACAAAGGTTTATACATCTGTTTAGCCATGTTGGTACACGCCATAAGCACCGCAATGTTATGCGAAGAGAATCGGATCCAAAGACCGGTATATTATGTAAGCAAGCGATTGACAATTACTAAGAGAAAACTACCCAAATCTACAAAAGCTCGCGTTATGCCTGTTGATTTCATCATGAAAGCTCCGTTCTTACTTTCAGGCTCACCCCATTAACGTTTATACTGACCTGCCGTTACGACTGGTCATACAACGACCCAAGACGTCTGAAAGACTACTCAAGTGGAACATTGAATTAAGCCAATTTAGCATCACTGATCTCCTCCGAAGAGCTATCCAGGGAAAGACATTGGCAGACTTCATAGATGAATTCACTACACCAGACAACTCTCTGGAGAGCAGTGGAGAACCGATCAACCGATGGAAAATGTACATGGATGAAGCATCCAACGATCAATGTTCTGGCGCTAGAGTCGTGTTGGTGATTCTTAAGGAACGATCGATCTGCTACGCCCTAAAACTCGACTTCCCTGTGATAAATAGCGAAGCCAAATATGAAGCTCTGATTGTTGGATTCAAACTTGCCAGAGAACTAGAAGTGAAAACTTTACAATTCTTTTGTGATTCCCATTTACTAGTATGCCAAGTAAGGGGAGATTATCAGGCTAAGGGCAGCAACTTGCTCCTTATCTCGGCTGGGTCCAGGAGCTACAAATAGACTCCTAGTATTACACCATTATACACACACCAAGAGAACAAAATGAGAAGGTCGACTCACTGGCCATGCTGGCCAGTTCTGGGGATGCGCAAGAAATGAGCTTGGTCCCTGTTGAAGTACTAAATGCTCCGAGCACCGACGGGATTGAGATCGACCGGATCTTGGAGATGGAGCTGGACAACGAGTCATACATGAATCCTATGGAAGACCATCTACAATGGAGAATCCTTCCTGAACGGAGGAATGAAAAATGATAGATCCTCCGCAAAGCTTCATGCTATGTCATCTGAGAAGGAATCATGTACAGGAAGAGTTTATCCATTCCCCTGCTTTGGTGAATTGCCTACGACAATATCAAACGAATATTGAGAGAAGTCCTACACTCAAAGTCATGTTTGAAGAAACACCATTCCCCTTGCCATCAATATCCAAGCCCAACCATGCCTGCAATTGATCGAAACCGCTCCTCATTTCATTTCCTAGGTGGTCAAATGCAGCAAGACACACTCAACCTCAAGGTCGACCCATATGCTTCAAACCCATAATCGATCGTCAGGAAATCTCTTCAACATCAACTTCTCCAATCTTTTCATCATGTATCCATGAAGATTTGGAGCGATAAGGATCAGTGGATAAAAAAATTGCCAATGATTGAATTGCATTCTACCAAATTAGCAATGACCCATGAGCATATGAACTCATCCGGGAGCCAACAACAAAAACCTATACCTGAACGTGCACGTGTACATCCTGAAAATTTTATTTGAAGTTGATAGAAATTGGATTCTCACCTTGAGAAATCAGAGAAAGAATTGGACCAGATACCCAAGGCATACTAACTCAACTAATCAGCTCAGTGGAACTGAGTGCAGACGATTACCGACAGATTCTACTCTAGATCTTACATCGTTTGATAACGACTAAGCGTCACGACAAACAGAAAGAGATTCGACTCTCAAAAAAGTAGCTCAACAGCAACGGAAAGATTACGACCATTCGAGACACTGAGTGGAATCCTCTCCGATGACCCTAACTTGACATCAATTCAAAGCACGTCATATACGCAACAAGACGTACTTTTGGGGGCAAATATTATCCAGCCTTTTAGCCTAGCTATATTCTGACTGACTAGATAAATTAGACTAGACGATCATCGAGGAAGATAGCCCGATGATTATTAGACTCAGAAATCAAGCACACACAATGATATGAAGCGACGATCCACCAAGACCAAGAGAGAAACTCTCCAAAATATTCTAAGTGTGGAATAATGCCTCCCCTAGGTGGGGGATCAATGCCTATCTCTTTCCCTAGGGGATCAATACCTATCCTCAATTTCTATCCCAAACTGGGTGATATCAATATGGAGTGACAAGGAAGGCCTCATAAGGCTACATTTCATGTTTCAAGTTGTTTGGAGTTCGTATGCTCAAGTTATGGACAAATTACTTCACTTATAAAAAGGGATCAATATAAAAGGGAACGGTATAAAATGGATCATATAAAAGGAATCTATATAAAAGGGATCGTATAGAAGGGATCGGTATAAAAGGGATTGGCCATATTCAGCTTTCACTAAATATTGCAACAATGATCGGTTAATAACTCAAAATCTACATACGCTATCAACATAAAACTTGGAGTATAAGCACAATACAACATGGGGAACACCCACTAGGGATCGCACCCCAGTCAGAGGAGACTGGAGGGATCGGTCCCTATGCCTCTAGAGGGATCGGCTGAAATCAGAATGCATGCAACACAACTTCCTAGAAAATGCGATATCTCACAATAAGTCGGAATGACACGAAATTTGGAGGGTAAGTAGCTAACATCATGGAGGAATCACCAGATGACTCATGGGATATGAAATAACTTTACTGCTTAGATTTGGTGGACTTTTGTCCCTACTTTAGCTATCCTTTTTTTGCGTATTATCATGTTATGGGTCCTGATTCTTCGGATGAAGGAAGTGGTTCTTCCTCTTCGGAGGGGGACTAGTATTTGTTCTAGGTTAAGTAGTTTGGTATTTTGGCCAAACTCACGTGCTTTATTTTCTTCAAGCTATTATGGTGCATATACCGAACACCTATTTCATTTTCATTTATATATGTGGACGACCCACAATAAATGTCAGCTAGCTTTGCTAAAAAAAATATATTTATAATATATAGTTATATATGTTAACTAATAAAATTATTCAAGATAATTTTTTTTAAATTCGCAGGTTATGTGCGTAGCTCAGAAATCATTATATATATATATTTTAATTTAAAATTCATTTCAATTAAATATTCATTAGAAAATTAATAAAATATTAATAAATAATTAATTTTGAAACATTATTTCAAAATTTAATTTTCCAGTAATTCCTAAATGATATTTTGAAGTTTGAAATTTTTTCCATATTTTTCTCGGTTTAAATTAATTTTATATTAATATATTTAATTTCGTCCATTTTAAATAATTAATTTTAAAATAGAAAAATAATTTTTTATTTTTTCATTTTTCGGCCGAGAGCTTATCTGATGCTAGTATAATTTTAAAAATATTTTTCATAACAAACTCAAATTAATAGAATTTATTTATGAAGCAAATTAATTATAATATTATTAAATACTAATAACATATTCATAAAAATTAATGTTTACTACCGAAAATTAATTTTGATATAATACATTGTATATAAAATTATATGACTGATTTTAACCATAATATGATGTTATAACTAATTATAAACTATATATATGTAATTAAATAATATCTATTAATCTAAAATATAAAATTTTATTATTTTTACATATGGCTGTATTGACCTAACATATATGATAGAAAGTCTTTTTTTAACATAAATATATATGTACATATAACCAAAACTATTTTGTGACAACATTGCTTGCATATTAGAATCGTCACCTAACTAATAATATAATATATATACATATATGATAAAAAACATTATACTGAAAATCATCAATTATAATCTTACAAAATCATACCTTAATTCTAAAGCCTTGACGTACACCTTGAAAAGATAAACTCTCCCCTTTGAAACTCTTTTCGATTTTGCAAATTGTTAGTCCTTGAACCGTTGACCTTCACCTATCGGATATCAGTCAGTTTGATTTGATTTGCACTTGAGAAATTATGAAGATGGAAGAGAGGAATTCAGCCAACAATAGATCAAGTTGGAGGATTCAAAAAGTCCTCTAAGAGGTTAAGGATAGAGATGCTTATATAGAGGAGAATTAAGAGATATTTTAGGATCAAGATCCTACATTATCTCTTACCAACCTCTTCCATCTTAGCCCTCCATCTCAAATCTCTACGTTGCACCATCTTACGACCACATTAACCCCTCATTATGGATGAATTTTCCAACCCCTTTCATGGGCTTTTTAAACCTTTTAGAGACCAAATAAAATATTATACAATTAAATCCAATTTAATTATTTATCGATATCGTATATCGATTAATATATTTATAACTATTATAAATATATCTAATAATATTTATTCATCAAATCATAATCAAATTTTACAATTAATATTTCATAAATATTAATTAATTTGATTAATTTATAATAATTATAAACTAATTAAATTGTTTAGTCAAATGAGAATTCATCATTTTGGTTATGTGACTTGTTAGTTGTACGTTCGGTCAACGATTAATATCGAACTACTCGAATATTAACGTTCACATATCACTTAGCAGGTGATGTGACATTTTGGACAATTTATCGCTTACTTGGTTTTGGTAAAATCCAATTTTTCTTTAATTACGTGTTACCCGGTTGTGACTTTATTTACACCAGTTCTCTTCATCAAAACTATATCACTTTGAACTTATGGAATTTGGTAATGGTCAAATTTCCAATATCGTTCATATTCAACTCTATATTCCAAACACAAAGTCTATGGTTCAATAATAACAATTATTATTAACCAAAATGCTCTAGCCGGAGACTTTGACTTTGAGTTGACTTCAGCTGACCGCGATACTAACCTCATATAACTGAGAAGACGAATCCTCTCTTGAATACTGCTTCACTTCCAATACTTCCACTCGACCCAACTATAATCACTCGATGGACGCCATGCCATCATTTGACTATAATCAAAGCGGAGCTTTTAAATTGTAGATCGACAGTATTCTCAAGTCGAGAGAACTGTGTAAATCAGTTACATCGATATTTTCTGTTTGCCCTTATTTATATTAATCAACAAAAAACTATCGAGTGAGTCATTCCATAGTTTTCGATTAACTATTAGTATGTAACCCCTATGTGCCCCTAGCAATCATAGGTAATACACTGCCTAGCATTTTGAAAGCATTACATACTCTAGTCTTAACAGATACATTGATATCCAATCTCGATGCATCTTGACTAGGAACATTTAAAATGATATATTTGTTTTTATTGTGATAAATTACTCACCGTTACAACACTATGTAACTGATATCACAAAATATATCATTTATGGATTTTCTATTAAATATACTTTTAGCTAATTAATTAAAAAGCGTTATATCAAATATACAATAGAAAGAAAACATCTTTTATTTTGAATATGATTGGTTATCGAGTTAGATATATGAAACAAATTACATAATTGACCCTAGGGCATACCCCTAACTCTATCAATTTCCCACTTGCACTTGGGTCAATTATGTCTTATTCCAACTTTTCATATCGTTTTTCTCCAAAACCAATTTGGTTAGTCCCTCAATGAATCGGTATGTCATTATGTTTTAATTATATACTTTGTCAATCAACTCTCTCTTATGCTGATAAACTACCTGTATCATGTGGAACAATTCAGAGTATCTCTCAACTTCCAGTGAGCTCTAAGTTCGAGTATAAACTATATCACGACATTGTTATCATATAACAATATCATGAGATTCTCAACATTTGTAATCACCCTCGACTTAGTTATAAATTTATGCATTTGTATATACATTGCTTTTATTGTGGTGCTATTCAATATGATGTGTTTAGCCTTTTTAATTGAATCAGCCATAGTCTTTCACTAGGAGCATTTCCAACTTAAAGATTCTTAACTTGAATTTATTATTGACAGATTATACCTACCACCACTTATGAACTTGATTCCGAACACTCCTTCATAAGGAGTTCGTTGTTTCTGTAAACAATTCTCTAGTATTTCATAAATACATGAGAACACTCCAAACTACCATTTAGTGATATCAATTTTGGATTGATACATGAAACAAATCATGATATCGTAGATTACATAACATGTATGATAATTCCTATTGCCAGTGCATAAGAAATCCGTCTTACATGTTTCGTATTAAACATTTTAAAAAGGTATCCTTGCATATCGTTTTGGAACATTCCCAATATCTTTTATATTTACTATAAAGACATCATTTACAAATCCATCATTGAGTATTAAAATAACTAAAACCTGATTTTAACATGAGTGCATCGTTAACAATCGATAGTGTGTTGTTTACTTATGCTTTGGAAATATCTATATACCTTTTTAACTTTCTTTCTTATGAGCACACGCTTCCTCTGCATTTTGATTGACAATTAAACTATTTGATATTCAAAACATTTGTTCAATTTTGAAGCTTGTTGAATGACACTTTCGTATCTGTTCTTGGATCATATCCAAAAACTCAAGAAACTCAATATCGCTCCCACTGATTTTGAGACACTTTGGTTATTATGTAAAATAGACTAGTCTAAATCTATATCCAGAACTTTCTGTTTCAACACATATATACCAAAACATAAAGTCATACTAGGCGATAATTTTGGGAGTAAAATCCGAACCAACTTGAGCACATCGAATGGTGAATCTGTTATGTTAATTTCAACAATTGGAATTCATAGTATTATTCTTATGAATGTGGCCCACTATATTCCAATTGCCATTATCTTTCTCTTAAAGATACATTTGTGGCCAATTGATTATATCCCTTTGGGTACAACTATGAAAATCATATTTTGCTAATGTACTTGGAATTTATTTCAGATTAGCGCATCATACCATATTATAGAGTCAATACTCTTAATGGTTTTATTAAACAACCGATGATTATTTATTCTTGATGATGTGCATGTAAAAATGTATGTTTTTACTCTCATACTTAATCTTCTTTTATTAAAATAAAGGATGTATTAGGGTATTTATACATGTTTTAACCAAAATACAAAAGTATTTTCAAATCATCATTCACTCGCCTACATTTGGGTAAAACGGTCATTTTTGTGTGCATTTATTTTGATAAGATTTATTTGCACAATTTAATTTTTATTTTTGTAGAATTTGAGTGCAAACTAGAAGTGGATTCATGGATATATGCATGCACAAGTAATGGAAGCTAAAAGAATTAAGAAAAGAAGGAATTAAATCAACATGGAGGAGCCCATTTACAAACTTGCTAATGAACCATATTTAAAAGAAAAAACACATGTCAGTGGAAGACTAATTAAACATTAAAGATGGCTTAAAGGCCACACAAAGTCAAAAGCATTTTTGGTAGCTTCCTTAAAAGAGATTAGGGTTTTAGACTTGTATAAATACCCACTTATGTTTCATGTAATGGATCTCATCTTTTATGCATAGTTGTAGCCACCAAATAGAAATAAAAATTCTCTTATCTTTAATAGCTTCTTAGCCTTCTCTTTTATTTTATGCACTCTTATTTCATGCTCTTTTTCTATGCTATTTTATTTCATGTTAGTAGATTAGATTTATCTTATGTAATTAGTGTAGCTTAATTTTTATGCAATTAGTTAGCTCTCTACTTCTTTTTAAATTAGCTCCCTTTCCTTTTTATTAGTTTTTCCTTTCATTTTCATTTTTATGTTGAAATCAATTTATGTTGAAATGAATTCAAGTATGAGAAGCTAAACCCCTTCAATTTAGGGTAATGAAGCTCTCATGAATCATGTAAAATAAACATGATGATTTCATTTATGAACTCTTCTTTGGTACTTAATGTAAAAATAAATGTTGATGAAAGTTTGTTGTTTATTAGTGAGACCTAAGTTGTTAATTACAAATAGACTATACTTAATCAAATATAAACACAAGTTACATTTTCATCTAACTAATTGATTTTGATATTGAAAGTGAAAATAGAATCAAAATTTGATGTTCTGTGTTACTTTATCTAAAAAAGATAAATAGATCATGCTTAAATTAGATTTTATTTTTAATTTCATAATCATTTTCCTTAGATTTGATAAGTGGGTTTGGATGATATATTAAAGTTTGATGGTTAATATCACAAATGAACCATACTTATAATAAATATATCAAATAATTCTACATGTTATAGAAAAGGGAGATTATAAAATTATTTTGTGTTGATTTATATGAAGGTGAAAGTGGATTTACTTCTAAATTGCCTTTCAATCTCATAGTTTTTATTCTAATTTTTTGTAGTTTTTTACACTTAATTAATATATTTTCAAACTCTTGGGATAATTTGATTGAGAATTTTGAAGGATTTCCTCGCAGGATCGACTCGTACTCGCATATATACTATAACTACACACTATGCGGTTGTTGTATTTTAATTTCATTAAATTTAACGGTTTTCAAATCGATAGAAAAACCATTTTCGAACAATTTTTTAGCGCCTTTGTAGAGGAAAGCAATGTAGTTTTAAATTTACCCTTCAAATTATTTTTTTTGTTTTCTTTTATTTTGTGTTAGTTTTTCATTAAAAAATAAATTTGTATTATGCATTTGTTGTTTTCATGCCACTTGTTTTGTTCACTTATGTTTTGTTCATTTGTGTATTTGGTCACAATTGTTTTATTTTGTGTTATTTCTATAAAAAAAATATCACATTCCGTTGTGTTTCGGTTTTTATGTTGTTTTCATTACTTGTATTGTGTTTTGTTTTATTCTGTTTATTTTTATTTAAAAAAAAACCCACAAACATGTTGTAATATTTACTGTTACACTGTGTGAATTATATCTCATTTGCTCTATTACATTTCATTGAAACAAACCTCACTTATGTTTACATTTTCCTATTCACTTATGTAATACATTTTCTGTTGCATTTTTTTTACATTTTTCGTTAGATTTTGCAACAAATTGTTTGACACATTTCGCAGCAGCTCCCAAAACACTTCATCATCCTACTCAAATCACACCACCAGAAACCTACCTCTACCACAAATCACACTCCTCTCTAATCACCTCACCTAACCTCCACCGCAGTCACCTCCTCCCACTCCACCATATTAAACAACAACTTCAATCACCGTCAGCAACTACATCCACCACCCAAAATCGTAACCAATCTCCAGCAATCACCACGACACCTCAAAACCAATCGCCTTCGCCGTTGCAATTCTGAATTCAAATCCGAACAAAATCCATTTTTTTCTTCGTTCTTTCAGATTTCGTGTTTTTTCCTTTTTTTTAGAATCGTGTTATTTGTTTAGTTTTAGCAGAAATAAGAAGTGGTAATATTTAGGTTGTGTTGTGGGCTATTGGGATGAGTGAATTTAAACTTTTTTTCTCCTTTATTTCTCTTGTTTTGTTCAAGTGTAAATTCAATTTTTCAGTTTAAAAAAAACACAACAAAACCAAAAAAACATTGCTTTCATTTGGTCTTGAAATATTTTTTTTTGGAATTTGAAACCCAATTTTTTGAAATCAATTTTTGGAATTTGGTTTTCAGAATTGTGTGAGTGTTTTTTCTTTTGATTTTAAGTTTTCTTGTGTTAATCTTTGATTTTCTTCTCCACAAAAAAAATACTTAAAAAAAGAGATTTTCTTTTAAAAAAGAATTCATCTAAAACACTTTTTACAGGTTGCAAAAGCAAAAGGAGAAGAATTTCTTGCTACAAAACCCGCCCTGCTTTGCTTGTCGAAAATCCGCGGTTAATTTTTTTTGCGACTTTTAATAAATTTTCTAATAATTCTGCACGCTTTTGTATCGTGTTCTTCTCTTGTTTTTATTTTTTTGCATAATTGTTTGCTTGCATTTATGAAAAAATATATTTGTAGTTGCATTGTTAACGCACATTTAATTTCTATTTTGCATCATTTCATATTCGTTTTTATTTTCTAAGGGCAACACCCAACTTCACATAATGTGAGGATTTCATCACCCTTTCCTTGGCCCACAAATTTCATTTCATTGCAGAAAATTGACTTAAATAATAAAGGTTAGACGTTTGACTTAAGGGTGTCATGGGCTCATCTAGTTGTATTTTGACAAGTTGATTTCTTTTAACAAACTATTTCTTGGTGCCTAAGGCAACGACATAGCAACAATCATTTATAGTTATTACGGTAATTCGTATGATATTATATTGATTGTTTCTCTGAAGGTACTTAAACCTTCTGCTGCATTGCTATGATGATTCGTAGTGCACCGATAAATCCTGTCTGTTACCTGGCTAAGAAGTGTTTCGTTGAATTAAGTCTAAGTGCCATGATACTATTTTGGGTTAGGAGTCACTAAGGGTAGAAAATTTCTGCTTAAGTCCTTGCATTCATTTAGTTGCATTAGTTTCGTGCATATATAGAAAAACAAAAAATCCAAAAAAAAAACATTTTACTTTTGTTAAAAAAAATAGTTTTCTTACATTTTCTCTTAAAAAAAAGTAAAAGAAAAAAGAGAGAAAAAACACATTTTAGCTCTTTCTCAAAATAAAAATAAAATCTTTCACTCTTATTCTCTTACCCTTGTTGTTCACCTCTTTCTCTCATTAATCTTCTCTCTTGTGCATGAGTGTTTGGACTCGTGACAATTTAACAAACCATTTAGCTCGAACAAACAGTCTTTCCACAATGGCAAACAAAAATCCATCTCCTACTCTCATGGACCGAATTTTCCCTGATCGTGTTTCTGTCCCTTCTTGCGTTACTTTACTAGCCCCAATGGGTAATTACTTTGAAATATATTCAAGTCACATTAACAAACTTTCAAAATTTGGCAATTTTGAAAATGATGATCCTTACATCTTTTTAACGAAATTTGAACAAGTTTTGTTGTAGCGACCCAGAATTTCACCGCTTTGACTTATGAATATTTAATTATTTTTAAATATTCAATTAATAGGTTTTATAATTAAAATAAAACTCTTTTAAATAATAAATAATGATGGTGAAATAGTATTTCAAATTTGTTTACAAAAATATTTAGTTTGAAGGAAAATCGAAAATGTGACCAGAATTCGTTTTTCGAATATTCGCATTTTTGTTGGCTGAAAGTTGTCGGAAACATTGTGAACTCTAGTGTTAACATATATACATTCATTTACAAATATGTTAGTATATATTATGGTATACACACACACACACACTCAAGTTAGTATATAAACGGATGTAACATTTTAAACAAAATAACATATATATGTTTAAACATATATGATGCTTCATGAAATATGTTTAGACATAAGTATACCATGCATTTAATGTATTTTGGCTCGTGCATGAAGGGAGGACAAGAATTTCATGGGAAATGAAGGGGAGGGGGACAAGGCATGTTGAGGTGGTAACAAAGTGGTGGAGGGCATGTACATGGGGCTATTTTGGTAATTTAGTAAGTGCAATTTGTATAAAAAAAAATTCAAGAATTTTTACTTCATTTTTCTTTTCATTTCTACTTCATGGAACTTTCTCCAAGCTTTCGTGGAAACATTTTTATGGCTTCTTTGATTTTCCTAAGGTTTTAGAAAGCATTATTTTTCATTTCTAAAATTCTAAAACATGGTTCAAAGCACTTTCCTCCACTTCTACAACATCCTCTTTACTAAGACAAGCCCTCACCTCCACTTCATAGCATGGCAGAACCCCCTAAGTCTTTATGGTGGAATCATCTAGGGCCTTAGGGCCGCCAATGTCATATTTTTCTAAAGGCAAAAGCATGGATCTAGGTTACATACAAGTTCTAATGAATTCATATTGTTTTGGTTAGTTTTAGGGTGAGAAAAGCTTTCCCGTTTTAGTTGAGTTTTAAACTTAAATATTGATGATAATTATTGTTCATAAATATTTGCAAAAGTATGATGCATGTTTGGTTGTGAAAAACCAATTCTTGATTTGGTTGAATATTGATGATGATGGTATGTATATGTATGTGCTTGGATTATAATGTTGTTTATGCTTGTATGTATGTGTTCATAAGAGATGTTGGTTATAGATTTGGAAATAAAGTAGAAAGTAAAGTATGGTTAGCAAGTTGTGAATTTTACAGGTTGTATGAGATTATGACATAAGTATGAATGTGTGAACTCATGTATGTGATGATTATATGTAAGAAAAGTTAGCACCTTTACTAGTTAAGCGACATGAAATCCCTTCAGTGAAAGCTTTGAACTTTGGTTTAAAAAATATTTTCAAGTTTTAAAACTTGTTTAGTTTTTCAAAACATGTCTTTATATTTACAAAGTAAGTAATGTTTAAGAGTTAAAGTTAGGAAAGTTAACTTAGAAACTAACTCTAAGTTAGGGCATCCATAGCGGTAGTCGCTATGAATGCAGTTTGGAAAATTTAAACGTTTTCTAACTTATAAGTGTTTTCAACTAATGATTCTTTTTGAAAAGTGTTTTCAAAACAATTTTTATTTAATATAAATTAATTAATTAATTAATTATTTAATCAATGATTATTTTATTAATTAATTAAGTAAGGTAATTTGTACATAATCATTAGTTAAATACGAAAATTTGTACTTAATAAGTTAAGTATATTTAGTTAGTTAATTTAAGATTAATTATTAACTAAAAATTTATTTAATTATCATTTTTAGGTTAATTTTATTTTAATAATTAAGAAAGGGTTTAAATATTTAACTAATTACTAATTAAGTTAAGATTTAATTAGGACTTGATTAAGATTGATTTAAATAATATTTACTCAATTCTCTAAAGGATAGTTATTATTTAATTATTTATTTAAAAATTGATTATAGTTTAATTATTACTTAAAGGTTTAATTATTATTAAATCAAGAGTTTAAATGTTATTGAATTTTTAAATAAAAGTTTTAAACGTTTTAAACCACTTTATTTCTGAAAATCAGTTTGTTTAAAGTAATTATTTTTTTAAAGAGCATTTTTAGATCCAATAGATTCCTTTGTCGATTGCCCTTAAGTAAGCTCAAATGAATACGAAAAGCCATGACATCTATTGAGTAGAATAAATCACCATTCTCCTAATTGAATTATATTTAACATCTGCTGGTAGAATAAATCACAGTTCTGCCATAATCCACCAAGTAGATTATGTTGATATCTATTAAGCAGAATAATAACCCGGATCTGCTATTATGGTAACTTTGACTTTTACCTATATATTGATTTGTTGTTATTGGTTGATCCCTTTTACATGTCTTCTTATTACGTAAATACCCATGTTATAACTTGGATAAGTTAAACTCAATTGAATGAACTATTGTAGTCATTAAGCCTCTTTCTGATTTTGTGAAGTCAAATATTTCATTTTATCCTTTTTGCAAATGGTTTAAAGTTTACTATCATTTTAAATAAAATATTTAAAGGACAATCAAGCAATTATTTTATTAAAGGTGTTTGGAGTAATTTGGTACTTTTGAATGATTGTTTAAAATCAGTAGTTTGCTAATATTGTTTAAAGATAATTAAATGAAAAAGGTTTAAATAATAACTTATTTATTTCAAGGTGTTTTAAATAAATAATTTTATCATAAGAACTTTATTGATTAAAGTTTATTAAAGAAGTTTTATTTTAAATAGGAAAGTTTATAGAAGGAGTTTCATGAATTGAAAAGAGATTTTGGAATTGGGAAAGGGTTTATAAATGATTTGGGATATTTATAAAAGGATTTTATAAATGGTTTTTATATTTATAAAAGAAATTTATAAATTAACTTGGAGATTTATAAAGAGTTTTATAAGTGAATTTGGAATTTAAATAAAGGAGATTTCATAAAATGAAAGAGATTTATCAAAAGGATTTGTAGAAGAAATTTATAAAAGAATTTGAGATTTGGATTTCCCTTCACCGATCTTCTTAATTATGGTGGTGTGGAACTTTCGTTCCATGCCTAACACCAAAGAAATATTGTTTAGGGTTATTCTTATCTTTAAATTAAATAACGTTTGTTTTGATTCTTTGGATATGATTTCGAAATAAGAAATCTTTCACAAATGTTTTATGAATATACTTATGCTAGTGGGAAAGTATATGAATATTTTAATAAATATTCTGAAAAGAGATTTGATAAATGAAAGATTTATTTTAAATGAGACTTAGTGGTTATTATGGGTAATTAAATCTCAGAACTATTGTTGTTTGTTTATTTGATAGTTAAATAACCGACTATCAAATCTTGACCAGTTTTAACTTAGGAAGTAAATAAAAGCTTCACGTGTTCATACAGTTTGAGTTCCCTCGGAAGAACTCATTCTGGTGAAATGTCTCTATCTTTGAGAGATATATTAGTGATCACCTTGGTACTTTGGTATAGTCCGTTTACTTTTGAAAGAACCATAAATGAGTCAACCGAAAATTATTGATTGTGGGTTCGAAGAGACCGGAATCAGATATATTATCTGAAAACCACTTCGATCTAACATATGCATTCGAATGAATTACATCTTAAAGATGATCGAAAATGGATCTCTTTGAAGTGCAAGGACTGCTTGCTACTAATCCTGAGGGCGATTCCAGAATCGATGTAGTATAGGTAGTGCCTTCGTTTTGTTCAGACTAAAACGAACTTGTATGGATGAATGCTGGCATTACATTTCTGCTTGGAGGGCAGTGTTAGCATTCCAAGATGATCTACTAAGAGAAAAGGTAAAAGCGTTGCCTTAAGCCTTACAACTCGAGAAATGGCTAAAACAGGCTAGATGCAGCAGGCTATGTGGGTCGCTCCCATTAGGGTGTGTCATCACCTTTTTAGATTATCATGTTATGGATTTGGTTATGCATGAGGGCTCTCTATAAAGGTTGGGAACAACCCGAGTGATAACATATTCGGTACTATCCAAGTTCAGGCATATACCTGTTCTGTATTGGCAGGGGTGGACAAAGTTCAGGGTTTGACCCCAGGTACATTTTATCTAGTGGTGTGTTGTACGGAAAGTAGTCCCTTACCTTACCATTATTGGAATCCACTCTACAATAAGTGGCTTCGGACTTGATTGTATACCTATTATGCTGAAACTTAATAATGTTACAATTTCGACTATGATTCCATATTTATTTTAAACCTAGACATTATGATAATATCACCGGATATTCATATAAAAATTTTTTGTTTATCGTAAGGCAAAAACCCATCCATGTATATGTGCGGCTTAGTCTTGCGAAATACCTTTGATTTTAAAAGGGTTTTATAAGTTATAATAAAGTTTAATACGATTTGAGTTTCTCACGTTGGTTTTACCAAACTGACCTGGGCGTTGTTTTCCTTTAATGCTCGGCTCAGCCTGAGCATATTTTTTAGATTTTGCTGGATCCTTTGGAGCTTTTAGGAGATGAGCCAGATTCTCCATGACCTATTCACGTATCTTATATTCTCCTGCTATTTTGTTGCTTTGTTTTCTGTCTGTATTTATTAGAAATTATAAAGACAGGCTGTTATAACTGCCCAGGCTAATAATAGGTTATTGTATTCTGATGTTATGTATAATTAAGATGATTTCTTCTTGTATATATTTGTTCATATTATTATATTACTTGTCACGTTTTTGTGAGATTCTGTTCTCTCTTTCTTTCTTTCACCCCAAATGACCCGTCTTTCAGACACTTAATTGATCGACACACGAATACCGTTGATGTATTAAGTGCTATATTTAGGTGTAAGAAAGGCAGATCATTACATTTGGTATTAGTGCACAAGCTTAAGCGAGAACCTTGGCCCTGGTGAGGTAAACCTCATTAGAGATAGGGTTAGTAGCACCTTAAAATGAGTTAGAGTGTATATCTTTAGTGCGTATTTGTTACTGCTATAAAAATGTTTTATATTGTGTTGATTAATCAATTGAGTGGCTTATGGATTCTGGTCAATACGAGTAGCTAATGTTATTGATAGGGATCTCTAAACACTTGAACAAGGCCATCCAACATAGAATTGTTTTAAACGGGTAAATGAAATTTTTTTACCTAGGAATATATTTTATATATAAAAGAATGGTTTTTCAAAACTAATATAGTATATTGATGTGTTGATCGTTAGGAGATGATAATATTTTATTATTATCATTTTGGGTTTGTTTATTTATGCTCGTCCAGTTTGAGCATTAACTATTGTTGAGTGGTTCATAATAAATATTTCAGATGATTTTATAAAAAGTTGATTTTATAAATAAGGATATAAAGTATGTTTTGAAAATAAGATACATTTTTAGAGAATTTAAATCCCAGTGTTCTTGAAAAGGATGTCAAATGGTTTTTGAAAAAATGGTAATAATAGTATTACTAGAAAATGCTTTAAAGTATAAATATTTTGGATAGGAATTTTAAAGAAAATTTTTCTTTGACAGTTCAGGGAATGAGTTTCGATTAGTTTTGTGATGATCTGAATAATCTTCTAAGTGACAATCGGATGTTTGCATAGACGAACGTTGTAGTGCACTTAGTAAATATTCTCTTTGTCAGTATACAATCGAAAAGAGTTCGATCCAAATGAATCCTAAGTAAGTGGATGATAAATATTTTGTTAAAAAATATTTAGGGTAAATATATATATATATATATATCGTATTGTTTCTAAAAGGGATTTGAAAGGAGAAGTATTTTATAATTAACCAGTTCGAGTGCCTCGAAAGTGACTGATAATGGACATGAGATGTGTTTGGATGGTAAACACTTCTCTTGAGTACTACCCTTCATGTTAAGGGGGATATATGTTGGAACTGGGCCAGCCCGTAGCAGAAGAAATGGGTGAATTTTAATTTTTTATAGCATTTTGGATCTTTAATGAGCCTATGAAGTCTAAATGTACATTAGACCCAATCTAATAAAACATTAAATAAAGTCTTATTTTAGTTAAAGTTGGTTAAAAGGAAGTTTAAAATTAATTTAGTTTAAAATTATAGTGCATCAAATACACTCAAAAATTGTTTATAAGAGTTAATTTTGGGAAGGAAACCTTTCATTTCTTTCCCTAAAAAAAGGTAATTAATTGAGAGTATAATAAACATTATATGAAGAGAGAAACCTTCCATTTTATCTCTCTCTAATTAAATTGATTGGGCCATTAAATGATATTAATTGGAAATTTATTCATGTCATAAAATGTAACTATTGTCCAAATGTACATTACTGTAAATTATGTAAGTGCAATAAACCAGACAGTGTATAGAGATGATATTTCCTACATATGTGTCTTTATTGTCCATAGTATTATTTAAAATACATATACATACATATATTTGCATTTATATACAATATACATATACATATACATATACATATAAATGAGATAAAATTAAGTGTCCCTTTTATAACTCCAAAAGGTCAGCAATTTTGAACCTTGTTTCAAAACTGAAAGTTTTTAAGATAAAAAATTATGGTTTTAAATAAAAGTCCATCACATAAATTCAATTCAAATTATATATATATATGTATGTAAGTATGTATAAAGACACACGCGCATAAATTTGTGTGTATATATATACACATACAAAATTCACTGTAAATAATGTTTTAAACTTAATACATCTTTATGCTAAAATTTATAATTTAGTATATGTTTGTAACAACCCGCATATTTTATGATTGTATATTTAAATGTTTTATTTAAATATAGCATCGTTAATCGGATTAAAGTCCGAAATGTTACTTTTTGTAAACAGTCGAATTGGGACTCGAGACCACTTCCATTGAGTCCAAAATGGCATTTACAACTTTTTTGAGCATAAACATCGATATGTTTGGAGTTAAGTAGAATTTTGCTATTTTTCTATTTTGGGGTTTGGGTTTCAGCCCACTAACCCAACTTAATACCCTAACTCAACTCCTCTTCATTAATTTCATTCCTCATTTCCTAACACTCAAGCTCAAGAGAAAAATGGGGGAAAGAATGGGAAATAGAAATTCCTAAACCCTAGTTCTGATTAGGAAACTCAAATTCAAGTCCAAAAATCAAGGAGAAGCTTAAGTAAGCATCCTCTTTATCTTCTCCATCTCTATCTCTCTTCAATTACAGAAATTCCTATAACCTAACTTAGGAAAAACTTCACCTTTGGTAATAGATTGAAGATTCTAGAGGTATATTGAAGAGGAATTGGTCTTGCATTGTTTTAAAGCTTCTCATTCGTTGTCTTTGAGTTTTAAAGGTGAGTTTTTTAACTCACATCTACGTCTATAACTCTCATTGTTGTTAGGTATGAATTCCTAACATTTATTTGTGTTCATTTGCTTTTTATTTGAATTGATTTGGTGAACTTTCCATTTTTGGTTTTGAAGTCCAATTTTATGAAAATCCTACTATGGATGTTTGGACATGATATTTGGGGTGTATCGAAGAGCCTATAAGGCTGGATTGTCGCTTGGCATAAATCCCTAGTCTTTGTTGCTTGTCCGATCACTCCCGAAACGTTTTGGCCACCTCAGCCTAGGCAAATTGTTGCCCAGACCAAGTGACCAGACGTCTGGTTATCAAGTCCAGACGTTTGGTTATAGACCTGGAGGAAAAAATATACACGGCAGAAAAAAATAAAAAGGCAGAGAAGGGAATCAGACGTCTGGTTGGTAGTCAGACGTCTGGTTTTTGGTCCAAACGCTGAAAGGTTTCTGGGGGTTTCCTGGATTATTTCCAGAGAACAAATCCAGACGTCTTGATTCTAAACCAGACGTCTAGAACTGTTCAGTTTTGCCTATTTGCCTATTTTTTGAGTGAATTTCCAATGTTTATCGATTTTTGTTGATCCGATTAGTTGTTATCACTTTTATCGACTTTGATGACTTCTTTCTTTGGATTTTTGGGAATATCCATTTGATGGATTTGATATCGATTTTTATGGATTTAATTCACATTCTCGTATGTGAATTTTTGGTGATTGATTGTTTCTACAATCATTTCTGTGGTTTGTTATTTTAAAATACAAAGGTTTCTATACTAGTAGTAAATACTCAAACTCTTTCATTAAAACGATTTCAACACTAATTTTAAATACAAAGCTCGTTTTTAAAACCGTTTTCCAAATCTATTAGCATATACAAACCTTTACCTCATTCGTATGAGAAATCTAATTAAACGGCTTAACAAAACAAGTGGTATGAAACGCTTGCGTTTACTTCGTCGGTTAATTTTTGGACTTGTTCGATTGAACTCTTGTGACAATTTTCGAGTGGAAATCTACAATTTGTTCGTAAATATTTAAGTTAAGCTAGTGGTTATGGGACATGAAGAAACTCTTATATTTACTAGCTTAGTGTGATTCACACTTCTTATTGATCAATGGTGATCATTTTATGATTTAGACTAGCGATGCGCGATGTCTCTTTGTCCAAGTGGGGGACTGTACCCCGTTCTATTAAGCTTCGTCTCATTTTTATAGGCTAGCGACCCATGGATTTTATTGGAGTTCGCTTCATCGGGCGTAACGTTGTACTACGTCGTTGTTTCGGTTTGTTGGAGTTAGGTTCATCGGGCGTAACGTTGTACTACGTCGATGTTCCAGTTTATTGGAGTTCGGCTCATCGGGCGTAACGTTGTACTACGTCGATGTTCCGGTGTATTGGAGTTCGGCTCATCGGGCGTAACGCTGTACTACATCATTGTTTCGGATTATTTGAGTTTTAGGTTCCTCAGGCGTTCCGCTGTGCTACGTCGTGGCACCAGCTCTATGGTTAGCGACCATGGAATAACGTTCCATTTTTGATACACGTGTTGGTGAGTTTTCATGCTCCCGTTTGTGATAGGCCTTCCCCTTTTTGTGATTTTTGGATTTCTAGTTGATGATTTCTAGAATTTGTGTTTCACCAATTTTTGCGATTGGCATTGATATGTTTTGTAAATATTTGTCTTTTGGGTGAATAATTTAAAGAATATGACACACTTTTTTGTGTTTGAGAATATTTGAGATATTGTATAATTTTTGTTGTTATCTGATGTATACTTGTCACAGTATGGCATTATTGTTATCATACGTTTTTGTCATATCTCTTATCCTATCTCATTTTATATGATATTTATAGCTAGACTGATCCGTTTATTATTTTTCTTAAATAATACTCGGGTCAAACCGAGGTATTTCAGGTGCTTCTACTTGACTTCTTATCAGGGACCATCATCTGACTTTTGGCTAACTTCTTTAGCTTAGTAGTTTTTGTTGTTATACATTCGAGATAGAGACTCCTTGATGTATACATATTTTTTGTCTATCACTTGTACCTATTCCTTTATGATGTAGTGGATCTTTTATGACCACTATTTTGATGTACACTTTTATGTGTTATATTCATATCTATTTCCGCCTTAGTGATATGATTATCTGTGACTGATTTGTGTTATGCTTATTTCTATATTTGTTTCCGAAGGCCACATAGCCACTGTGTAGTAGTTTTGAGTTTGTATTGGATATGTCAGATTTCCTTGAAACGAAATGCAGGTCATACTATCTGACATATCGGTACTCGCACAAAGCAATTACACAGATAGTCGCTCCTCAACAGCCTTATTCTTTGTGCTAGTCGACGGCATTACCCGTAGTGTCCTTGGCTAGCGTGAGTATAGAGGTGGGGCGTCACAGCTTGGTATTAGAGATAAACTTCAGAACAATGTAGAATAATCTAGCAAGGGTCATTGTCCTAAGTCTTTCTTAGGAATCGTGCCATAGGATTTAATTCGAGTTTTTGTACCATTCTATCCTATTTCTTTTTATGATGCCTTGTTTTATCAATCAAGTTTGTTTGATATTCATTCTGTGAAAAACCTTTTTCCTCTTCTTTCTTTCTTAAAGAAGAGAAATGGTTAGACCAGGCCGTCCCAACACCGGTCAATTCAGTGCTACTCCTCGGGATGGAGTATTTATGTCTGCCCAGCAGCTCTTAGATCTTGTGAAGAATTCTCAAGCTGTCGGACCCATTCCAGAGCCTACTCATCCTAAATCTGGGTTTGCATGCTTGTGCAGAGATTATACCGATTTGGGTGGAAGGCCATTCAAGGGTTCTGAAAGCGTTATAGAAATCCAAGCTTGGCTTAGATCATGCGATCACATATTTTCTCGCATGAATCTTGCGGATCTTCATCGAGTCCAAGTGGCTTCTAGCATGCTCCAGGAGAGAGCATTAGATTGGTATGAGCTTTTGGTTTCTGAGATTATTGAAGCGGATCTTACTTGGGAGCAATTCCGGGAAAGATTCGAATTGAAGTTTGTGCTGGAGGCTGAAAAAGTAACTTTAGCCCGACGCTTTATTGATCTTGTTCAAGGTGAATCTTCTATGGCAGATTATGTCGCGTCTTTTGAATCTCTCTCTAAATATGGGGTCGAGTATATTAATACCCCATTGAAGAAAAATCAGAGGTTTGTCTATGGGTTGAATAAGAACCTCAAAAAGCCTTTACTTCTGAAACTAGAAGTTTCTTTCGATCAACTTGTAGATATCGCTCTTCGACTTGAAGAGGCCGATAAAGAAAGTGATGTTGAAGTTGTGGGTGCCAAACAGAACTTCAATAATAACATGAAGATGCCTATTAAGTTCAAAGGCCCCAATCCCAACAAGAAAGGGAAGCAATGAACTTCGGTAGCAAAGACTCCTACCTCTAGTCGTGGACAATGCTACAATTGTGGTTCTACGGACCACTATGCAAATGAGTGTCCAAAACCCTTTTTTGTCGTTATTGGAAAAGTTCGGGCCATCTTATATCTACATGTCCCATACTCCAAAGTAGGAGAGAGGGAGAGTTGAATGTTGTGCAAGCCCCTAGTAACACTTCTCTTGGCCAAGGTATTTCTCATTCTATCCTTGATGGTATTAATTTGTTTTGTGATTATCACATTCGAGTTCTTTTTGATACGAGTTCATCTCATTATTTTATATCAAAAGAACTTGTTGATTCTTTTTCTTTAAATATTATGGGCTTGATGACTTCACTGAGAATTGCAAATCCGGTTGATGGGTCCGCAACACTCAGTTTACTTTGTGAAAATGTCGGGATTATTTTATGTAATTGTGCTTTCCGATCTGATTTGCATGTTATGTGCTATTTAGGCTTTGGAATTGATTTTTGGGAAAGGATTGGCTTAATCATTATGAAGCCCATATCCTATGTCGCGAGAGGACTATCCATCTTCGACATTCTCAATCTGTTAAGCAGATTTCTATTTTTCTTAATGATTTCGATTCCAATTTGGTGGCATCATTGTATTCTTTAAACCCACTTGATGAGGAAGATGTTATTTCCCTCACTCAAGTAGTTCGTGAATTTTCCGGTATATTGAGCTTGTCTTAGGATTATCACCTAAGCAATCTATTGAGTGGTGCTAAGGTCTTTTCAGCTCGACCTTGCCACCAGTTTTTATCAGCTACGAGTTGCGGAGGGTAGCATTCCACTTACCGCATTCCGCACTCGTTATGATTCTTATGAGTGGTTCGTATGTCATTCGGTTTGACGAACCTTCCAGCTTATTTCATCCATTTTACGAATCGAGTATTCTGCGAATATCTCGATTAGACCATCCTTGTATTCATTGATTATGGATGAAAACAATAATTTAAAATTTGCAAATCTTTTTAATAAGATATTTATAAGTATAATTGGATTTTGTTCTTACACAAGCAAAGAATATTTGTAAAATTTTTAAGAGACATGTTTATCATATAGAAGATGATTTTGTGTTGTTTTTCCCATTGAGTGTTTTAAGAATTCTGGTCGATGCGCTTGATCAACGTTATCGATAGGAATCTCCTAAACGCTTTGATGAGACAGTCAGACACAGTAAATTCTTGTAATAAGTAATTTTTTTCTAAAAAGATGAATACATAAAGTTAATTATAATTTTGAATGTCTTAGCTTTTCGGGGAAGAGGATCATTTAGAAGAACTCCTTTCTAATGCTCCTATTCTTGTGATTCCCGAAGGGAACCAAGACTTTATTGTTTATACCGATACTAGTCGTATTGGTTTGGGTGTCATTCTCATGTAAAAAGGGAACGTGTTATTGCTTAAACTTCTAGACAATTAAAGCTTGCTGAGACTGGATATTCACGATCTAGTGCTCGTGGCCATTATTTTCGCTCTTAGAATTTGGCGTCATTATCTTTTGGGAGAGAAATTTGTTCTCTACACCGATCATAAATCTTTGAAGTATTTATTCTCTTAAAAGAAACTTAATGTGCGTCAATAACGTTGGCTCGAATTCCTTGCATTATATGACCTTGATATTTTCTATACTTTCGGAAAGGGAAATTGTGTTGCCGATGCCCTTAGCCGAAAGCAACAAGCGGTTGTTTCCGTGATGATATCCGAATGGAGTGATCTCGAGACTTTATCACTTGTTAGATTCGAGATCGTGAATCCGATTCGTGTTCATCACTTATTTTATGTAGCCTTGAGGCTCATCCTTCTCTTTTAGCACCGCTTATCATCCTCAAATCCTAAGGATTGCTCTTAGGAATCCAGAGGATTCATCGAGCGAACACATCCTGACACATTCTATTGTGCTTCTTGTGGTGAACTTCTCATTTCAAATTTTTCTTTTTGTTTTGATATGCCTTTGAATGGTTGTTACTTTTTATTTTCTTCTTAAATATTGCAAGGACGCAATTTCTTTAAGGAGGGGAGTCTGTAACAACCTGCATATTTTACGATTGTATATTTAAATGTTTTATTTAAATATAACATCGTTAATCGGATTAAAGTCCAAAATGTTACTTTTTGTAAACAGTCAAATTGGGACTCGAGACCACTTCTATTGAGTCCAAAATGGCGTTTATAACTTTTTTGAGTATATATGTTTGGAGTTGAGTAGAATTTTGCTATTTTGGGCTTTGAGTTTGGGTTTCAGCCCACTAACTCAACTTAATACCCTAACTCAACTCCTCTTCATTCATTTCATTCCTCATTTCCTAACACTCAAGCTCAAGAGAAAAATGGGGGAAAGAATGGGAAATAGAAATTCCTAAACCCTAGTTTTGATTAGGAAACTCAAATTCAAGTCCAAAAATCAAGGAGAAGCTTAGGTAAGCATCCTCTTCATCTTCTCCACCTCTATCTCTCTTTAATTACAGAAATTCCTATAACCTAACTTAGGAAAAACTTCACCTTTGATAATAGATTGAAGATTCTAGAGGTATATTGAAGAGGAATTGGTCTTGCTTTGTTATAAAGCTTCTCATTCATTGTCTTTGAGTTTTAAAGGTGAGTTTTTTTAACTCACATCTACGTCTATAACTCTTATTGTTGTTAAGTATGAATTCCTAACATTTATTCGTGTTCATTTGCTTTTGATTTGAATTGATTTGGTGAACTTTCCAATTTTTGGTTTTGAAGTCCAATTTTATGAAAATCCTACTATGGATGTTTGGACATGATATTTGGGGTGTATCGAAGAGCCTATAAGGCTGGGTTGTCGCTTGGCATAAATCCCTAGTCTTCGTTGCTCGTCCGATTGCTCCCGAAACGTTTTGGCCACCTTGGCCTAAGCAAATTGTTACCCAGACCAGGTGACCAGACATCTGGTTATCAAGTCCAGATATCTGGTTATAGACCTGGAGGAAAAAATATACACGGTAGAAAAAAATAAAAAGGCAGAGAAGGGAATCAGACGTCTGGTTTGTAAAATCAGACGTCTTGTTGGTGGTTAGACGTCTGGTTTTTGGTCCAGACGTCTGAAAGGTTTCTTGGGGTTTTCTGGATTATTTCCAAAGAACAAATCCAGACATCTGGAACTATTCAGTTTTGCCTATTTGCCTATTTTTTGAGTGAATTTCCAACGTTTATCGATTTTTGTTGATCCGATTAGTTGTTATCAATTTTATCGACTTTGATGACTTCTTTCTTTGGATTTTTGGGAATATCCATTTGATGGATTTGATATCGATTTTTATGGATTTAATTCACATTCTCGTTTGTCAATTTTTGGTGATTGATTGTTTCTACAATCATTTCTGTGGTTTGTCACTTTAAAATACAAAGGTTTCTATACTAATAGTAAATACTCAAACTCTTTCATTAAAACGATTTCAACACTACTTTTAAATACAACGCTCATTTTTAAAACCGTTTTCCAAATCTATTAGTATATACAAACCTTTACCTCATTCGTATGAGAAATCTAATTAAACGGCTTAGCAAAACAAGTGGTATGAAACGCTTGCGTTTACTTCGTCGGTTAATTCTCGGACTTGTTCGATTGAAATCTTGTGACAATTTTCGAGTGGAAATCTACAATTTGTTCGTAAATATTTAAGTTAAGCTAGTGGTTATGGGACATGAAGCTAAACTCTTATATTTACTAGCTTAGTGTGATTCACACTTCTTATTGATCAATGTGATCATTTTATGATTTAGACTAGCGATGCGCGATGTCTCTTTGTCCGCGTCGGGGACTGTACCCCGTTCTATTGAGCTTCATCTCATTTTTATAGGCTAGCGACCTATGGGTTTTATTGGAGTTCGGTTCATCGAGCGTAACGCTGTACTACGTCGTTGTTCCGGTTTATTGGAGTTCGGTTCATCGGGCGTAACGCTGTACTACGTTGATGTTCCGTTTTATTGGAGTTCGGCTCATCGGGCGTAACGCTGTACTACGTCGATGTTCCAGTTTATTAGAGTTCAGTTCATCGGGCGTAACGCTATACTACGTCGTTGTTCCGGATTATTTTAGTTTCAGGTTCCTCGGGCGTTTCGCTGTACTACGTCGTGGCACCGACTCTATGGTTAGCGACCATGGAATAGCGTTCCATTTGTGATACACGTGTTGGTGAGTTTTCATGCTCCCGTTTGTGATAGGCCTTCCCCTTTTTGTGATTTCTGGATTTCTAGTTGATGATTTCTAGAATTTGTGTTTCACCAATTTTTGCGATTGGCATTGATATGTTTTGTCAATATTTGTGTTTTGGTGAATAATTTAAATAATATGACATTCTTTTTAGTGTTTGAGAATATGTGAGATACTGTATGATTTTTGTTGTTATCTAATGTATACTTGTCACAGTATGGCATTATTGTTATCATACGTTTTTGTCATATCTCTTATCCTATCTCATTTTATATGATATTTATAGCTAGACTGATCCGTTTATTATTTTTCTTCTTAAATAATACTCGGGTCAGACCGAGGTATTTTAGGTGCTTTTACTTGACTTCTTATCTGGGACCATCATCTGACTTTTGGCTAACTACTTTAGCTTAGTAGTTTTTGTTGTTATACATTCGAGATAGAGACTCCTTGATGTATACATATTTTTTGTCTAGCACTTGTACCTATTCTTTTGTGATGTAGTGGATCTTATATGACCACTATTTTGATGTAAACATTTATGTGTTATATTCATATCTGTTTCCGCTTTAGTGATATAAATATCTGTGACTGATTTGTGTTATGCTTATTTCTATATTTGTTTCCGAAGGCCACATAACCAATGTGTAGTAGTTTTGAGTTTGTATTGGATATGTCAGATTTCCTCTTGAAACGAAATGCAGGTCATACTATCTGACATATCGGTACTCGCACAAAGCAATTACACAGATGGTCGCTCCTCAACAGCCTTATTCTTCGTGCTAGTTGACGGCATTACCCCGCAGTGTCCTTGGCTAGCGTTAGTATAGAGGTGGGGAGTCACAATGTTCCAATATAAAGTAACAACTAAAGCCTAACTTTAATTTTAAAAGGAAATCCAAGGGTTTATGATATTTTGCAATAAAGTCCAGTTATATTATAAAGAATTTTTTTATAACTTTAAACAGAAGTATGCAAAAACCAAAAGATTGAATTTGAAATATTGAACACAAAACATACATGCAAAAATAAATAAATTACATATGTTTTCTATTTGAATCAATAATAGAAATATTTCATTAATTAAGACTTATATTTTAATCAATTGTTTTTAATAACAAACTTGAAACAACAACAAAATAGATAGGACAAATCAGACACATATGTATATGTTGTAAAGGTTCCAGATCTAAACAATTAAGCAATATGAAAAATAATTAAATATGGGATCATATAATGTAGATCTAATAGTGACAACATGAATTGGAAAACCATCAAATATATCTTAAAATAGATTCAAATTAAAATAACATGGTGAACATATATAATTAATTAAGATGGAGCAAAAAGGGATCAATCTATTTGATCAAGATAAACAAATACACAAACGAGATGAGATAGGAGATGTATCTAAATTACATAAAAAAGTTGAATGATGAATATATAAAATTATAATAATCACCTTGGGATGCTGCCAATATAATGCACCTTGAATGATGAATCAAAAGCTCTTAGATTCCAAGAATCAAAATCCGAATTTTATAAGAATGAAGAGATTAGAACCACCTTTTATTATTAATTTTATTTGATATTTTTTTTTGGAAATTTAGAGATTAGGAAGCCATGAAAATTCAAAATTCTCTGATAGAAGAGCAAGGGGGATGATTATGATAGAAAAATAAATCAATCGTATAAGAAAATAAAGGGAGATGTGTTTTAAAGGAATGATTGAAACCTTTCCTATTCCTTCCTTAAAACTTTCCCCTATTAATTCCTTTTTAAATTTTAATCAAATCCTCTCTCTCTTCTACATGCATGACTAGTCATAGATTGTGCCACATAGGCCCTCAAAAATTTCCAAAAATCTCATTAGCATCAATCCCATTTAAATCCAATTCAAACGTGCGCGCGTCTATAACTTTTATATACGCACACCATTAAATGCTAATGTTATTCAAATAAATTAAAATAAAATTTTAATAATTAATATTTCACAAATACTAATAAATTTAATTTATTTATAACCCTCCTTTTTAGTATTTATCATGTTTAAATCAAATTTAAACACTCTAAAGATACCATATATATCAATATGCGCGTTTATAACTCATATATACGCACTTTACTAAATGCTACAGGCATTCAAAAAAATTAAACAAAAATTTAGTAATTAATATTTCATAAATATTAATTAATTTAATTAATTTTCAATAATTATAAATTAATTAAATCATGTGGTTCGTTTAGAGCATTCATCATTTCGGTTGTGCGACTCAAAGCTGTAAATTCAGTCAGCGATTAATATCGAACTATTCGAATATTAACGTTCACACATCACTTAGCAGGTGGTGTGACATTTTGGCTGAATTTATTGCTTACGCATCTTTTAGTAAAATCTTATTTACTTATTATAAGCAGTACCCAATAGTAACAATTATTTACACCAATTCTCTTCATCAAAACTATACCACTTTAGATTTATGGAATTTGGTAATGGTCAAAATTCCAATATCATCCACATTCAACTTTACAGTCCAAACATAAAATCCTCGGTTCGATAATGACAATTATTATTAACCGAACTGCTCTAGCCAGAGACTTTGACTTTGACTTGACTTCAGTTGACCATGATACTAACCTCATATAACTAAGGAGACAAATCCTCTCTTGAATAGTGTTTCACTTCCAATGCTTTCACTCGACCCAACTATAGTCATTCGATGGACATCGTGCAATGATTTAACTATAATCAAATCGGTGCTTCGACATTGAAGATCAACAATATCCTCAAGTCAAGAAAACTGTGTAAAGTTGTCACGTCGGTATTTTCTATTTGACTTTAGTTATATTAACCAACAGAAAACTATCAAGTGAGTCGTTCCATAGTTATCCAATAACTATCAGTACGTAATCTCTAGGTGCCCCCAGCAGTCATGAGTAATACACTGCCCAACATTTAGAGAGCGTTACGTACTCTAATCTCAACGGATACATCGATATCCAGTCTCTATGCATCTTGACTAGGAACATTTAAAATGGTATATTTAATTTTATTGTGTAAATTACTCGCGGTTACAACACTTTGTAACTACTATCACAAAAACATACCATTTATGGATTTTTTGTTAAATATATTTTAATTAAACATTTAATTATTTATAACACATTATAACAAATATATAACAGAAAGAAAAAACACCTTTATTTTGAATGGGAATTGATTTCAGAGTTATTTATTGACAATAAACTACAGAATTGCCCCTAGGGTATACCCCTAATTCTATCAATATATGATACTATTTGGTAGTACCCAATTCCTTGACATCATTTTGAAGTTACTCGGGCTATATGTGTATTTTCTAAGGGTTAAAAATAAAAGAATCATTTTTAAAAAAATTGAAATAAAACCTGAGTATTTGACTCCTAAGTTTTCAAAAAAAAATTATAAGGTATTTTGATTAATGAATGGTTTAATAAATGAAGTTTTAAAAACCAAATTAATTTAATAAGGAGGTTTAATAAACTTTGTTTTATTAAACTGCGTCTTTTGATTTGAACATCTTGGAAGTAAAAATTATTTGATGTTATTGGGCCGGCTAATAAACATTTTTTCCTTAAGGACATCTAAAGAAAATTAAATTCTAGGATGGAGTTTGGATATCAGCATCCCACTCTTCTTAGCTACTTACCAGACCGATTGAGTAAAAAGGTTGAATTGGTCGACTTAGTTTTAAAACTCAAATTATTTTAAGATCTATATCTGAATAGCAATTAAGATCTGATGTTTTGTATATATACTCTTAGGATGTAGGAGAGTATTATACAAGTAATAAATTATAATGATTTTATGAAAATGTTTCATAAATAAATTGTGTCATTTTAAAATGTTGGATATAAATTGGAATTTTTTGAAGTGTCTCCATAAATATTTTTGGGAGGGTTAAAGGTAATTCGGTAAGTAATAATCTTTAGATGAGTACATAGGTTGTACGTACATCGTTTCCATTTCTCACATAATTCTCGATCCAAAATTTAAGAACATGACTTGAGGTGTTTCAAACCGTCCCGAATAAGGATCTATCACTCGATTTTTGACTGCGAACACATGCTAAGGGTTCTTAATGTGGAACCAAAAGTTTTCTATCATAGTATATGACTATGTAAGGAGAATGGAGATTTCTAATTAAGGAGCCTAATCGGAGTCCGCACTAGGAAGTCGAGTGAGCGATACTAGTTTGGAAGAAAAGCTATGTATTCGAGTAAGTGATCGAATCAGATTTTTCATAAGAATGATCTATGTATGTCATAAGATTGATGAATATCATTAAGTATTCATGTTTTGGGCTGTTGTAAAATTTCGGGGATGAAATTCTTTTGAGGGGGGAGAGTGTAACGACCCGAAATTTCACCACTTTGATTTGCGAATATTTAATTAATTTTAAATATTAAAATAATAGGTTTTAAAATTAAAATTAAAATCTTCTAAATAATAAGTAATGATGGTGAAATATTTTTTCAAATTTTTTACAAAAATATTTAGTTCAAAGAAAAGTCGAAAATGTGACCAGAATTCGTTTTTCGAATTTTTGACTTTTCATCGGCTAAAAGTTGTCGGAAAAGTTGTGAACTCTAGTTTTAAGATATATAGTTAGTGTATATTATGGTATACACACACATATGCATACTTAAGTTAGTATATAAACGGATGTAACATTTTATGAAAACAAAATAACATAAACATGTTTAAACATAAAAGATGCTTCATGAAACATGTTTAGACATAAGTACACCATGCATTTAATGAATGTTGGCTCATGCATGAATCGGGGGACAAGAGTTTCATATAAAATGAAGGGGAGGGGGACAAATCATGATGAGGTAGCAAAAAAGTGGTGGAGGGCATGTATGTGGGGCTATTTTGGCAATTTAGTAAGTGCAATTTGTATAAAAATCAATTCAAGAAATTTTACTTCATTTTTCTTTTCATTTCTACTTCATCAAACTTTCTCCAAGATTTCATGTAGACATTTTCATGGCCTCTTTGATTTTCCTAAGGTTTTAGAAAGCATTTTTTCACTTCTAAAATACTAAAACATGGTTCAAAGCACTTCCCTCCACTTCTACAACATCCTCTTTACTAAAACAAGCCCTCACCTCCACTTCATAGCATGGTCGACCCCCCTAAGTCCCCATGACGGAATCATCTAGGGCCTTAGGAAGCCAAAGTCATATTTTTTCAAAGGCAAAAGCATAGACCTAGATCACGTACAAATTTTAGTGAGGTCGTATGGTTTTGGTTAGTTTTAGGGTGAGAAAAGCTTTCTCTTTTTACTTAAGTTTTAAACTTAAATATTGATGATAATTATTTTTCAATAGTTGCAAAAGAATGATGCATGTTTGGTTGTGAAAAATCAATTTTTGATTTGGTTGAATATTAATGATGATGGTATGTATATGCATGTGTTTGGATTATACTATTGTTTATGCTTGTATGTATGTGTTCATAAGAGATGTTGGTTATAGATTTGGAAATAAAATAGAAAGTCAAGTAAGGTTAGCATGTTGTGATTTTTACATGTTGTACGAGGTTCTGACATAAGTATGAATGTTTGAACTCATGTATGTGATGATTGTATGCTAAGAAAAGCTAGCACCTTTACTAGTTAAGCGACATGAAATCCCATTTATAAGAGCTTTGAACTTTGGTTTTAAAAATATTTTCAAACTTTAAACTTGTTTAGTTTTTCAAAACATGTCTTTATGTTTACAAAGTAAGTAAAGTTTAAGAGTTAAAGTTAGGAAAGTTAACTTAGAAACTAACTCTAAGTTAGGGCATCCATAGCGATAGTCGCTATGGATGCAGTTTATAAAATGTAAATGTTTTCTAATTTAAAAGTGTTTTTAACTAAAGGTTCTGTTTGAAAAGTGTTTTCAAAATAATTTTTAAGTAATAAAAAATAATTCTTTAATTAATTAATTAATGATTATGTTGTTAATTAATTAAGGTAATTAGTATGTAATTATTAGTTAAGTACAGAAATTTCTACTTAATTATAAATTAAGTTAAGTATAATTAGTTAGTTAATTTAAGATTAATTATTAACTAATAATTTATTTAATAATTAATTTTTATTTAATTTTTATTTTAAGGTTAATTATTATTTTAATAATTAAGAAATGGTTTAAATATTTAATTAATTACTAATTAAGTTAAGAGTTAATTAGGACTTGATTAAGTTTGATTTAAATATTATTTAATCATTTCTCTAAAGGATAGTTATTATTTAATTATAGGTTTAAAAGTTAATTATGGTTTAATTATTACTTAAAGGTATAATTATTATCGAATCAAGAGTTTAAATGTTATCGAATTTTTAAATAAAAGTTTTAAACGTTTTAAACCACTTTATTTCTGAAAATCAATTTTGTTTAAAGTAACTATCTTTTTAAAGAGTGTTTTTAAATCCAAGGGATTTCTTTGTCGATTACCCTTAAGTAAGCTCAAATGAATATGAAAACCCATGACATCTGTTGAGCCGAATAAATCACCGTTCCACTAATTGAATTGTATTTGACATTTATTCGTAGAATAAATCACAGTTCTGTCATAATTCACCAAGCATATTATGTTGACATATATTAAGCAGAATAAAAATCCAGATCGGCTATTATGGTAACTTGGACTTTTACCTATAAGTTGATTTGTTGTTATTGGTTGATCTCTTTTACATATCTTCTTGTTATGTAAATACCCATGTTATAATTTAGATAACTTAAACTCAATTAAATGAACCATTGTGGTCACTAAGCCTCTTTCTGATTTTGTGAAGTCAAATATTTCATTTTATCCTTTTTGCAAATGGTTTAAAGTTTACTATCATTTTAAATAAATATTTAAAGGATAATTAAGCAATTATTTTATTAATGGTGTTTGGAGTAATTTGATACCTTTGAATGATTGTTTAAAATCAATATTTTGCTAATATGGTTTAAAGATAATTAAATGAAGAAGGTTTAAATAATAACTTGTTTATTTCAAGGTGTTTTAAATAAATAATTTTATCAAAGGAACTTTATTTATTAAAGAAATTTTGTCTTAAACAAGCAAAGTTTATAAAAGGAGTTTTATGAATTGAAAAGAGATCTTGGAATTAGGAAAGAGTTTTATAAATGATTTTGGATTTATAAATGAGTTTTTATAAATGCTTTTGATATTTATAAAAGAATTTTATAAATAAACTTAGAGATTTAAAAAGAGTTTTATAAGTGGGTTTGGAATTTAAATACAGGAGATTTCATAAAATGAAAGAGATTTATGAAAAGGATTTATAGAAGAAATTTATAAAAGAATTTGAGATTTGTATTTTCCTTAACTGACCTTCTTAATTATGGTGGTGTGGAAATTTCGTTCTATCCTTAACACCCAAGGAATAGTGTTTGTGATTATTCTTATCTTTTATTTGAATTACGTTCCTTTGGATATGATTTCCAAAAAAGATATCTTTCACAAATATTTTATGAATATACTTATGCCGATGGGATAAGCCAATGAATATTTTAGTAAATATTTTGAAAAGAGATTTGATAAATGAAAGATTTATTTAAATGAAGCTTCATGGTTGTCATGGGTAATTAAATTTCTAAACTATTTTTGTTTGTTTATTTGACAGGTAAATAACCGACTATCAAATCTTGGCCATTTTTGACTTAGGAAGTAAATAAGAGCTTCACCTGTTTATACAGTTTGAGTTCCCTCGGGAAAACTACTTCGAACCAACATATGCGTTCAAATGAAATACATCTTGAAGATGATCGAAGATGGAGCTCTTTGAAGTGCAACAACTATTTGTTACTAATTTTGAGGGTGATTCCAAAATGGATATAGTAGAGGTAGTTTCTTCGGTTTCATTCAGACCCAGAATGAACTTATGTAGATGAATGCTGGCATTGCATTTCTGCTCGGAGGGCAGTGTTAGCATTCCAAGATGGTTTTCTAAGAGAAAAGGTAAAAGTGTTGCCTCAAGCCTCACAACCCAGGAAATGGCTAAAATATGTTAGATGCAGTAGGGCTATGTGGGTCACTCCCATTAGGGTGTGTCATCACCTTTCTAGATTATCATATTATGGATTTGGTTGTGCATGAGAGATCTCTATAAAGGTTGATAACAACCGAGGTGTTGGCATATTTGGTACTATCCAAGTTCAGATGTAGGCCGGTTCTGTGTTGGCAGGGGTTGATCAAGTTTTGGATCTGACCCTGAGTACATATTATTTAGAGGTGTACTGTACGGAAGGTACTTCCTTACCTTGCCATTGTTGGAATCCTTTCTCCAATAAGTGCCTTTGGACTTGATTTTATGCCTATTATGCTGAAATTTAATAATGTAACAATTTTGGCTTTGATTTCATATTTATTTTAAACCTGGATATTATGATAATATCACTGGATTTTCATATAAAAATGCTTTGGTTGTCGTAAGGTAAAACCCATTCGTGTTTATGTGCGGTGTGGTCTTACGAGATACCTTTGATTTTAAAAGAGTTTTATAAGTTATAATAAAGTTATATGTGATTTGAGTTTCTCATGCTGGTTTTACTAGACTGACCCGAGCGTTGTTTTCCTTTAATGCTCGGGTCAGCCTGAGCATATTTTTTAGACTTAGTTGGATCCTTTGGAGCTTTTAGGAGACGAGCTGGATTCTCAATGACCTATTCACATATCTTATGTTCTCCCATTATTTTGTTGCTTTGTTTTCTGTAACGACCCCGGATTTTATATATATTTAAATTGATAATTAATTGAATTTGTGAATAAAAATTGTGAAATTAATCGATTAATTGAAGCGAGTTTCCCCGTATTCAAATAAAATTGTGTTGAATCATTTGAATTTAAATCTTGTACATATATATGTGTGAATATATATGTACATGTATATATATGAGTGGATTTGAATTTATATATATATTGGGTTTGAATTTAAAGTTTAAGAAAATGGTTTAAAAATAATTTGAGTTTATATAAATATGTTTATAGAATTCAATTAGTATGTATTTAATTTCAAACATTTTCTTTTTAATAATGTATTAATACAACAAAATATATTTACAAAAATGATAAACAAATAAATATTAAACTAAAAATAGGAATAAATGAATATATATGAGATAAATTGTATAATATAAAGTAAAATACATTTATAAATTCTAATAACAAATAAAAATAGAAATTCATTTTTATTATCAAGTAACAAGACTAAAGAAAACAAATAAACATAGATGTGTATAAGCTTACAAATGAAGAAACAAAGTTATAAACAATATGAACAAAGACAAAGTAAAAAGAAAAGAAACAAACAAAAGAAAAAGAAGAGAAGGAAATTCACTCAAATATGAAAATATATATGTACACTTGTAAAAGAGAATTTTTTTTATATACATGAAGGCTTGCAAAAGAAGAAAGAAGTATATTCAAGGAAAAAAAATGTCTGCCTATCTTGTAAAAGGATAAGTATGTTTGTAAAATGCTAATTAATATCAGCCACCAAAGAGAAAAAATCTCTGAAGTGTTGTACAATCACAAACAAATATCACCCGTACAAAACATATTCCTGTAAACTCATTTTTATATATCAGCTTTCTCATCCCATTTTCGTCCATCAAGCTGAGAAAAATCTAAAGTAAAACATCATTCAAAACTTCAACTTAAAACAACAATACAACTTCATATTGACCAGAGATCAAAGAGAGGGGTTTCAACTTGTAATTTCCAGCCTGTGTCAAAAGGAAGCATGCTCTATTTTCTTTCCTCTGGAAACAACACTATGAGTAACTTCACATTTGAAAGCATAAGTGTTAACTATTTGTTGCATAAGGATTACTAAAAATGAATATGCTTTGTATGTTTGAATTGTGATGTATCTTCTGTATATATATATACAAATATATATATGGTTACTGCTATGTATCTGTTTTGCCTGTTCTTGTTTTTGAAAATTTTTAGATTTTGGTAAAGAAATCCTTTAACACTTGACCTGATCTTAGTTAGGAGTTAAGGTTTAAACAAAAGTTGATTGTTTAGTATGGACTTAGGTATAAAATTTTTAATTAAGGTAAAATAAAAACTGAATGTCTTTGTAAACCCATAAGAACGGCATTTGCTTAAAATAGTAAAATCTCAAACATCCTAAAACATCAATTCATGTTTATAACTTGAATTCTTATATGAAAATATGATTTTTAAAACTAAATTTTTTATGTTTAGTTAGGAAATAAGTATGTAATTCTGGGTTCATCAGAAAATGGGAATTTGTGATTTTATGGTGATCTACTTGGATGAGGAGGTCGGGGTTCCTCCTGGAGGTGGAGGAGTGATCAGTGGCTCTGAGAAAAATAGTGTGATGATGTGTAGTTGATCATCGTGGCGGCGACGAGCGTTTAAAGTCTGTAAACCTAGTTTAATCGAGGCTATGTATTTTATTGAGTTCGTCGTCAATAGTCGACCGAGTGCCACGTGGCTCTGGGAAATGATAGAGGGGATGTTGTCGAGTTCGTAGCCGGAGTCGTAGACCTTCAGGTGGTCGGAGCGGTGAGCACAAGGCGATGACAGGTCTGGTGATGGTGGGTTTTGTTGTTCCAGTTTGTGCCAAGTTGCTCGATTTTGTTTCCGAGTGGGAATCGAAGTGGTGATGGTCGGAGTATGATGCGAGGTTGGTTGCCAATGTGTGAAGGTCATCGGGGATGACCGGAGATGGTAGGCGGCACGGTGCAAGTGCATGGTGCACATCATGATGTCTGGTGGGTCTGGGTTGAAACAGAGAGGTTGGACTCGAAGTTTTATCGAGTAAATGTCGGGTGAAACTCGAAGCGAATTGATGTGTGGCTCGGGCAGTGGTTTTGTGATAGGCTTTAAAACCTGTTAGTTTTTGTATTTAAAACTGAATGTTAAAATGAAAAGTAGAGATTTAAACTAAGATTGAATAAAAGTTTTAAATCTGGATTCAAAATCTAATTTGTATCCTAGTTTTAAAATAATTAAAGTTTTTAAAATTTACATGGTTAAACAACTTTGAAATGTTAAAGTATATTTTATTAATGATTTGAATTTAAAAGAATTTGGTTTAAACACTTTTAAAATTTCTTTCATAAGATATAAGTATTTCTTTAACATGAAATTTAAAAGTGTTTTGTTATTGTTTAAACTTTGTTAAGTTAAAGTGGTATTCATTTTAAATCTTAAATTCAAAATGAAATTTAAAAAAAGTAAATTTAAAAGTAAATTGTTTTTAAATACTTTGTTAATGATAATTCAATCATAAGTAAGAACAAAATTTTTATCCTAAAATTAATTATGATTTGTAATTCGTTTAATTATTAAGTTAATTAAAATGGATAATTTATTTAATTTAATAAATTAAGAATTTGGGTAAATCAAATAAGTAATTAGAGGTTTAAGTTAATTAATTAAGGTTTAAAGATTAATTAAGTAAGGAATAATTAATTTGTGAATTAAGGATTATTAATTAAATGGTAATTAATGATTAAAGTGGGTTAATCAAGTGATTTAACCATAATTGATTTAAGGGTATTGTGATAAATTAATTAATGTAATTAATTTGAGAATAATTAATTTATGAAAGGTCAATTAATTTATGAAAATGATTAAGAAAAAAAATATAAATTAAGGAGTAATTTATTTGTTATTTTAATTACTTAAGAGTAATTTATTAATTAAGAATAATTAATTAAGGTGTTTGATAAATAAATTTATATCAAATGATTTGTAATTAATTTATCAGGATTGGATAATTAATTCATAAGTAATTAATTTAATTGGAAATTAATTGAATTAATTGGGATTAAACAATTAATTAATCCTGCTTATAAATGATTATTGAATGTTTGACCCTACTTATGGATGGCTGTATTCTATTGAATTGTTTTGTCATCTCTACTGTGTCATGCTTTGTGATTAGAATTATTTTGATTCAAGCTGTGATGAATGTAATTTATTTATAATGCATTTATATTTATCTATCTGTGCTTCTGTGTGTATAGATAAGCGTTATAGGATTATACCGCTTATCGATATTGCTGTAATTGTATCTGTAATGACTGATGATGTTGCACTACTGTGTAAAACCCCTAGACTACACCATACACACACAAATATGGATTTCACGAGGAAATCGGTTAAGTCAGAGATGATTTAAATTTAATATTTTTGAAATTGAAATTTTAATTTCAATTGATTTTGGAAATGAATTTGGGTTAAATGTTAAAGCTTTTGAAAAGGAGTTTTGAGAATAAAGTTATTTTGAGTAACTTGGTGAGGTTTCCAATTTAAATAATTTAATTTGAATTTGAATTCAAAATTTGGAATTGAATTCCATGATTGGAAATTACGGTTAAAGATGTTATAAATGTGTTTATATGAATTTAAATCATTTTAAAAGTATGGTTTTGAGAATTTGAATTTAACCCAAGGGGTTTAACTTGTATTAATGAATCCGATTTTCCGAAATAAAACTATTTGTTTTCAAATAATAGAAGCTTTCATATAAGGAATGAATTTCCAATTTGTGTCAAAAGAATTTCAAGTTCGAATAGAAAATGGTTTCCCAAGTTACGAATAAATCTTTGGAAACGTGTTTTGAAAGCTATAAGTTAAATCTTTGATTTAAAGATTTAATGAGTTAATCCAATTGAAATGGAAATTGATTTGGAAAATCTATGAATAGATCTTTGTGAAACTGGGTGAACTTTGTGAATTGAATTTGTTTATTTTTAACAGATTTAAAATGGTAATTTGTTTAAACCATTTAAAAGAAAGACTTTGGATAATAAGTTGTGACTTCATTGAAATCCCATATCTATATGTTTTAAAATATTGCGCTCATTATTCGGTTTAGCCAGGAGAGGACTTTGTGTCATATAACCCATTTCGAATAATGATACGTCGTATATGGATTGCATTTGGAGACCGGTGGTGAAGACCGAATATTTCGAAAACGAAAGGACAACTCGTCGAATGTCTCTACATCGACTGGTCCCCGGTATAGAGACTCCATACGTGGTGGGAAGTCCGGACATGATTAGGGATTATCCGGATTGCAAGGGCTTCTTAGGAAGTGCCTTCGGTTCTGTTCGAACCCGGAACAGACTTGTATGGTTGTATGTCTGACACTACACTTTGAGATATAAAGCTGATTTCTTTCAAATACATTTTTGTTTGGTGGCGGAGATTTATTCTCTTAGCTCAACACCCTTCTCTGAGACGTACGAGCTCAGAGGTTATGTAGTTGAAGGTTATCAGTGATATACTCCCAATTTGGTAGTGTGGCATGCTAAGTGTTGCTATGTGTTGATGATCATTTGTTGATCAAAGCATGGCTTTGTGAAAAAGCGTAGCTTTGTGGACGAGACCTCATCGAGCCACACAAACTGGTAATGGTCGAAACAGGAAAGATGCGGCAAGGTTTTAGGGGTAGCTCCCCTAGGGTATGTCCATTCCTTCTGGAAAAAGGTGGTATCATGGTATGGAGCCCAGATATTTACCTGTGTGGTTGCTCCAATCTCATTTTCTATGTGGTTGTTGCTTTATGCTCGAGGATCCTAGGATAAAGGTAGCAATCGACTAAGGGTGGAGTATCTCAGGTTTACTACCCGGGAATGGGGTAACTGGCCTTGTGTTGGCAGAGAGCCAGGTGGTTCTCAGGGCGTCCCTCCAGATGCGTTCCCATGTGGCATAGGAAGTTCCTTAGCCTGACCATTTGTTGGAAATCCAAAGAAACAATACGAGCCCTTTACGATTGCAGTTGTATAACCTGTCTCCTCAGGCGGCAGCTATAGCAGGCATAATATAATGGTACCTATGCTGGCTAAGATTAATATTATACTTCGAATCCCTAATCCGTCCGTATGTCTCAGTAAATTCTCTTACTATCCACTGATAGTAAGTATGAGTGCAAGAAGAGGATGAGATAGGGGACAGGGAAATACAACTATAAATGGTCAATACTCTGTAACAACAAGGAAGCAATCTTTTCTCTGTCAATCTCTTTTGTTCAGCATCTTTTCTCAATTCTTTGATAGTTCCTGGTAGTTCCAGGAAGGAGATTCGATATATTAATATGGGACGTAAACTCCAAATAGGTCAGAATTGTTTGTTTGGATGAATTGGTTGCATTAGTTGCTATGGTTGATAGGTATACTTTAGTTTCTAAACTAAAAGTTTTGAAATTGTACCCAAAAATAGACAGATATATGAATACAATTTGGGTCCCAATATATTATATAAATGGTTAGTCATCCCTTTGGACTGACCGATGCCACTGCATACTTCGTAGATCTGGATAACCCGAGTATCTTGTGAAAAAAATTTAAAAAGATTCGTTCTCATATCTATTATTGATATTCTGATTTGGTAAGCCAAATACAGAATAGATGCTCAGTTAGTTTGATGAAATATTTTTCATCTATCCTTGTGTCTCCTTGGGAAATTTCGGGGACGAAATTTCTTAAGGGGGAAGGTTGTAATGACCCTGGATTTTATATATATTTAAATTGTTAATTAATTGAATTTTTGAATAAAAATTATGAAATTAATCAATTAATTGATGCGAGTTTCCCCGTATTCAAATAAAATTGTGTTGAATCATTTGAATTTAAATCTTGTACATATATATGTATATGTGTATATATGAGTGGATTTGAATTTATATATATATATATATTGGGTTTGAATTTAAAGTTTAAGAAAATGGTTTAAAAATAATTTGAGTTTATATAAATATATTTATAGAATTCAATTAGTATGTATTTAATTTCAAACATTTTCTTTTTAATAATGTATTAATACAACAAAATATATTTACAAAAATGATAAACAAATAAATATTAAACTAAAAATAGGAATAAATGAATATATATGAGATAAATTGTATAATATAAAGTAAAATACATTTATAAATTCTAATAACAAATAAAAATAGAAATTCATTTTTATTATCAAGTAACAAGACTAAAGAAAACAAATAAACATAGATGTGTATAAGCTTACAAATAAAGAAACAAAGTTATAAACAATATGAACAAAGACAAAGTAAAAAGAAAAGAAACAAACAAAAGAAAAAGAAGAGAAGGAAATACACTCAAATATGAAAAATATATATGTACACTTGTAAAAGAGAAATTTTTTTTATATACATGAAGGCTTGCAAAAGAAGAAAGAAGTATATTCAAGGAAAAAAAATGTCTGCCTATCTTGTAAAAGGATAAGTATGTTTGTACAATGCTAATTAATATCAGCCACCAAAGAGAAAAAATCTCTGTAGTGTTGTACAATCACAAACAAATATCACCTGTACAAAACATATTCCTGTAAACTCATTTTTATATATCAGCTTTCTCATCCCATTTCGTCCATCAAGCTGAGAAAAATATGAAGTAAAACATCATTCAAAACTTCAACTTAAAACAACAATACAACTTCATATTAACCAGAGATCAAAGAGAAGGGTTTCAACTTTTAATTTCCAGCCTGTGTCAAAAGGAAGCATGCTCTGTTTTCTTTCCTCTGGAAACAACACTGTGAGTAACTTCACATTTGAAAGCCTAAGTGTTAACTATTTGTTGCATATGGATTACTAGAAATGAATATGCTTTGTATGTTTGAATTGCGATGAATCTTCTGTATATATATATATATACAAATATATATATGGTTAATGCTTTGTATCTGTTTTGCCTGTTCTTATTTTTGAAATTTTTTAGATTTTGGTAAAGATATCCTTTACCACTTGACCTGATCTTAGTTAGGAGTTAAGGTTTAAACAAAAGTTGATTATTTAGTATGGACTTAGGTTTAAATTTTTTAATTAAGATAAAATAAAAACTGAATGTCTCTGTAAACCCATAAGAACAACATTTGCTTAAAATAGTAAAATCTCAAACATCCTAAAACATCAATTCAGGTTTATAACTTGAATTCTTATATGAAAATATGATTTTTAAAACTAAATTTTTTATGTTTAGTTAGGAAATAAGTATGTAATTCTAGGTTATCAGAAAATGGGAATTTGTGATTTTCTGGTGATCTACTTGGATGTGGAGGTCGGGCTTCCTCCTGGAGGTGGAGGAGTGATCAGTGGCTCTGAGAAAAATAGTGTGATGGTGTGTAGTTGATCACCGTGGCGGCGGTGAGCATTTAAAGTCTGTAAACCTAGTTTAGTCGAGGCTATGTATTTTGTTTAGTTCGTCGTCGATAGTCGACCGAATGCCACGTGGCTCTGGGAAATGATAAAGGGGATGTTGTCGAGTTCGTAGCCGGAGCCGTAGACCTTCAGGTGGTCGGAGCGGTGAGCACGAGGCGATGATAGGTCCTGTGGTGGTCGGTTTTGTTGTTCCAGTTTGTGCTAGGTTGCTCGATTTTGTTTCCGAGTGGGAATCGAAGTGGTGATGGTCGGAGTATGATGCGAGGTTGGTTGCCGATGTGTGAAGATCATCGGGGATGACCAGAGATGGTAGGCGTCACGGTGCAAGTGCACGGTGCACATCATGATGTATGGTGGGTCTGGGTAGAAACAGAGAGGTTGGACTCGAAGTTTTCTCGAGTAAATGTCGGGTGAAACTCGAAGCAAATTGATGTGTGGCTCGGGCAGTGGTTTTGTGACAGGCTTTAAAACCTGTTAGTTTTTCTATTTAAAACTGAATGTTAAAATGAAAAGTAGAGATTTAAACTAAGATTGAATAAAAGTTTTAAATCTGGATTCAAAATCTAATTTGTACCCTAGTTTTAAAATAATTAAAGTTTTTAAAATTTATATGGTTAAACAACTTTGAAATGTTAAAGTATATTTTATTAATGATTTGAATTTAAAAGAATTTGGTTTAAACACTTTTAAAATTTCTTTCATAAGATATAAGTATTTCTTTAACATGAAATTTAAAAGTGTTTTGTTATTGTTTAAACTTTGTTAAGTTAAAGTGGTATTCATTTTAAATCTTAAATTTAAATGAAATTTTAAAAAAGTAAATTTAAAAGTAAATTGTTTTTTTAAATACTTTGTTAATGATAATTCAATCATAAGTAAGAATAAAGTTTTATCCTAAAATTAATTATGATTTGTAATTCATTAAATTATTAAGTTAATTAAAATGGATAATTTATTTAATTTAATAAATTAAGAATTTGGGTTAATCAAATAAGTAATTAGAGGTTTAAATTAATTAATTATGGTTTAAAGATTAATTAAGTAAGGAATAATTAATTTGTGAATTAAGGATTATTAATTAAATGGTAATTAATGATTAAAGTGGGTTAATCAAGTGATTTAACCATAATTGATTTAAGGGTATTGTGATAAATTAATTAAGGTAATTAATTTGAGAATAATTAATTTATGAAAGGTCAATTAATTTATGAAAATGATTAAGAAAAAAATATAAATTAAGGAGTAATTTATTTGTTATTGTAATTACTTAAGAGTAATTTATTAATTAAGAATAATTAATTAAGGTGTTTGATAAATTAATTTATATCAAATGATTTGTAATTAATTTATCAGGATTGGATAATTAATTTATAAGTAATTAATTTAATTGGAAATTAATTGAATTAATTGGGATTAAACAATTAATTAATCCTGCTTATAAATGATTATTGAATGTTTGACCCTACTTATGGATGGCTATATTCTATTGAATTGTTTTGTCATCTCTACTGTGTCATGTTTTGTGATTAGAATTATTTTGATTCAAGCTGTGATGTATGTAATTTATTTATAATGCATTTATATTTATCTATCTGTGCTTCTGTGTGTATAGATAAGCGTTATAGGATTATACTGCTTATCGATATTGCTGTAATTGTATCTGTAATGACTGAAGATGTTGCACTACTGTGTAAACCCCCTAGACTACACCATACACACACAAATATGGATTTCACGAGGAAATCGGTTAAGTCACAGATGATTTAAATTTAATATTTTTGAAATTGAAATTTTAATTTCAATTGATTTTGGAAATGAATTTAGGTTAAATGTTAAAGCTTTTGAAAAGGAGTTTTGAGAATAAAGTTATTTTGAGTAACTTGGTGAGGTTTCCAATTTAAATAATTTAATTTGAATTTGAATTCAAAATTTGGAATTGAATTCCATGATTGGAAATTATGGTTAAAAATGTTATAAATGTGTTTATATGAATTTAAATCATTTTAAAAGTATGGTTTTGAGAATTTGAATTTAACCCAAGGGGTTTAACTTGTATTAATGAATTAGATTTTTCGAAATAAAACTAGTTGTTTTCAAATAATAGAAGCTTTCATATAAGGAATGATTTCCCAATTTGTGTCAAAAGAATTTCAAGTTCGAATAGAAAATGGTTTCCCAAGTTACGAATAAATCTTTGGAAACGTGTTTTGAAAGCTATAAGTTAAATCTTTGATTTAAAGATTTAATGAGTTAATCCAATTGAAATGGAAATTGATTTGGAAAATCTATGAATAGATCTTTGTGAAACTGGGTGAACTTTGTGATTTGGAAAAAGGATGAGATGAACCCATATCAAAAAGAACTCGAATAGGATAATCACAAAACAAGTGTAATCAAGGATCGAGTAAGAAATACCTTGACCAAGAGAAGAGTTGCTAGGGGCTGGCAGCTTTCCCTCTCTCCTACTTTGAAGTTTGAGACAGGTGGATAAGTAATGACCCGAGCCTTTGCAATAGCGGCAATAAAGGGGTTTCGGGCACTTAATTACATAATGGTCCGTGGAACCACAATTGTAACATTGTTTACGACTAGCGGTAGGAGTCTCAACTACCGGAGTTTCTTGTTCCTCTTTCTTCTTTCTTTGAAGTTTGGAACAGGAAGACATAAAATGGTCCGCACTTTTACAGTAGCGGCAAGAGATAGGTCTAGGACACTTATTTATATAGCGGTCCCTAGAAGCACAATTGTAGAATTCTCCATGTTTAGGGATTGGAGTCTTTGCTACCGAGGTTTCTTGCTTTGCCTTCTTATCGGGATAAGGGCTTTTGAACTTAATATGCCTCTTCTTGGAAATCCCAATATCACTATCAATTCCTTTACCAGCCTCTTCATGTCGAAGAGTGATATCCACTAGTTGATTGAAAGGAACTTCAAGTTTCAGAGGTAAAACCATTTCGGGATTCTTACCCAAAGCATAGATAAACCTTTGATTCTTAGCAAGATCCAAAAGTTGTTGGGCAGACATGAATACGCCATTCAGAGAAAGACTACTGGATTGACTAGCGCTAGAACTGCCAGAATTAACCATCTCTTCTTCTTTTAAGATAGAAAAGAAGAAGAAGGAAGTGGTTATTCTTAGAATAAAATATCAAGCAATCTTGATAGATAAAACAAGGAATTATATAAAAAGAAAATAGGATGAATCGGTACGAAGACTCGAATTAATCCTAAGGTACAACTCCTAAGAAGGACTTAGGACGACGATCCTTGTTAAGTTGTTCTACATTGTTCTGAAGTTTGGCTCTGATACCAAGCTGTGACGCCCCACCTCTATACCCACGCTAGACAAGAACACTACGGTGTAATGCTGTCGACTAGCACGGAGAATAAGGCTGTTGAGGAGCGACCATTCGTGTAACTTCTTTGAGCGAGCACCGATATGTCAGATAGAATAGAATGCATATCGTTTAAGGAGGAAATCCGACATACCGATTCAAACTCAAAGCTATCACACAGTGGCTATATATAATCTTCGGAAACAAACATAGAAGAAAACATAACATAAATCAGTCACAGACATCCATATCACAAAGGCGGAAAAATATATGAATATATATATAACACATGAAAGTGTACATCAGAGTAGTGGTCAGAAAGATCCACGATAATACAAAAGAATAGCAACATGTGCTACACAAAAGAATACATCTATGATTCGATATCTCAAATGTATACAATAAAAACTACTAATCTAAGTAGTTAGCCAAAAGTCAGAGAGATCCTGAAGAGGAGTCAAGCAGAAGCACCTGTAACATCTCGGTCTGACCCGAGTATTATTTATAAAAAATAATAAACGGATCAGTCTAGCTATAAATATCAGATGATATGGTATAAAATAAAAGACATGGCATGAACATGTAATAACCATAGTGGCATACTACTATAAGTATGTAATTGAAAATCAACAAGAGATTAATCAATATCACAAGAATCTTCTCAAAGATAAAATAGGGTATCATACCCTAAACTTGTATTCATAACAAGTCAATGACACACAAATTCACCAATGCACAAAAATTGATATCATATCAATGAAATTCATGAAAATTGGTGAAGCATAAATTCCAGAAATCAACACACGAAATCCAAAACAAATCCCAGAAATCAACACACGAAATCCAGAAATCACAAAAAAGGGGGAAGTCCGAACACACGGACGAGAAGCTATCTCATGGAAGCTATCCATTTAATTTTTCGAACACACGAATGGTCCGAAGGCCTTTGACACATGAATGGCCCGAAGACCATGGGGTGCTACCTCATATATGTGAGTAGAAACATCACACAAGCGGGGTCTAGTCTCCCTCGCAGACAAAGAGACATCGCTCAATTTCTAGTCTAAATCACAAAAATGATCGTCATGATCATAAAGAAGTGTCAATTACACTAAGCCAGTAAATATATGAGTTTAGCTTCATGTCCCATAACCACTAGCTTAACTTAAATATTTACGAACAAACTGTAAGTCTTCACTAGAAAATTGTCACAAAATGGTTCAATCGAACAAGTCCAAGAGCTAATCGACGAAGTGAACGCAAGCGTTTCATACCACTCGTTATACTAAGTCGTTTAATTCGATTTCTCATCCGAGTGAAGTAAAGGCTTGTATATACTAATAGATTGGAAAATGGTTTAGGAAAAGAGAGCTTTGTAATAAAATAGAGTTGAAATCGTTTAGATGAAAGAGTTTTGATATTTACTACTAGTATTGAAACCTTCATATTTTTAAAGTGACAAATCACAAAAATGATTGAAGAAACAATCTATCACAAAAATTCACATTCGAAGACGTGAACAAAATCGAAGGAAATCAGCTCAAAATGCATCAAAAGTAGAAAATAGGAGGTGCGACCTAACATGCCGAGCGACCTAAGGAAATATAAGTCGAACGACCTATAAGTGATGCGACCTAAGCTGCTGCGCGACCTAACAGTGTCGAGCTAAGGAGTGCAAGCAGGTCATGCGACCTAGCGACCTAAGCAGTGATGAGTCCATGCGACCTAAGGAATAACGACCTATAGGGGTTGTGAGGTCGAGTGACCTAAGGGATATAAGGTCCAGCGACCTAAGTGATTATGGGATCGAGCGACCAAAAGGGAGTAAGGTCTAATGACCTAAAGTAATTAAGGTCAGGCGACCTAACAAAATTGGGGTCAGGAGACCTAATGACCTAATGGAGCGACCTAAGTGGAACAGGTCGAGCAACCTAAAGGATATACGGTCCAACGACCTAACACCTAAGTGCCGAGCGACCTAACGAGGAACCAACCCGAGCGACCTAACGACCTATAGTATCGAGCGACCTAGCGGCACAATGTCAAGCGACCTAGCGACTTAAATACTCGCGACTTAGCACGTGAATCGGCCGAGCGACCTAAGGGTTTAACACGCGAGCGAATTAAAGGATTAACTCGCGAGCGACCTAAGGTTTTAACACCCGAGCGACCTAACGAGAGAAGGCCTAGCGACCTAAAGTGAATGCGCGACCTACGACCTAGCAGGGTCGAGCGACCTAAAGCCGCCTTGTGATATAAGGTCGGAAGCGACCTAAGGAGATGCGACCTATAGCCAGCGTGACTTTTCCACGCGAACGACCTATCGAGGCCAGAGCGACCTAGGGCCAGATTTTGCTTAAATGGTCAAGCGACCTAATGGTACGCGACCTAAAGGCTTGCGACCTAAAGACTCGCGACCTAATTGAGACAAGGGCGAGCGACCTAATGGTACGCGACCTAAAGGCACGCGACCTAACGTGTAGCGACCTATGACCTAACTCCCCCCGAGCGACCTACGACCTAAGCGCAGAATGCTGTATATGCAGGCAGAGACTTTTCACGCCGAACGTCCTAGCACAGGCAGAGCGACTTAGGGCCAGATTTTGCCGAAAACACTGAAAATTGAGTTTCTCACCAATTCAACCCAAACCAAATGAAAACATTCATGCTCAAGTGATAGGAAGTCATTCCCAACAACCCAATGAGAGTTATAGGAAAGATGTGAGATAAAAATCTCACCTTTTCACGAAAATTGATGGAAACCGAGCTTGAAAGCAAAGTGAGAACAGTCCCAAGCTTGAATCAATGTCTTCTTCTTGAATTTGGAGTTGGATGTTGCATTTGCTAATGAACTTGAGCTTGGAATTTTAATTTCCCATTCCCTCCACCATTTTTGTTGAAGCTTTGTTGTTTTTGAAGAAGTGAGGAAGAGGAGATGGGTTGGGACTGAGTTAGAAGAGGTTCAACCCAAACCAAAAGCCCAAAGCAAAAAGTGACGAAAATTCCACTATCTCCAAACATATCGAAGTTTACACTCAAAAAGATTGCAAACTTCATTTTGAACTCAATGGGGGTGGTCTCGAGTCCTAATTTGACCGTATGCAAAAAGTAGCTTTTCGGACTAACATTCGACTAACGATAAAATATTTAAATAAAATATTTAAATATAAAATCGATAAATATGCGGGTTGTTACAGACTCCCCTCCTTAAAGAAATTGCGTCCTCGCAATATATAAGATGGAAAATAAAAAAGGTAACAACCATAAAAGCATATTAACACAAAAGAAATTTGAAATAAGAGGTTCACCATAAAGAGCATGAGAAAGTAAGTCTGGATGTGTTTGCTTGATGAATTCTCTAGATTCCCCAAGAGAAATCCTTGGGATTTGAGAACCATAGAACTCATACGAAGAGAATATCTTTATTTTCGAAGACGTTTAACTTCCGAAGCAATAATACGAATAGGATGCTGCTCAAAAGTTAAATTAGGTGAAACTTCAGTTTCTTCTACAACACCAGACTCAAGAATAAAAATCGGAATCTCAAAAGCATTTTCGTATTTGAGAAACGTGAAACATGTCACGAATAGCAGAAAATTTGAGTCGGTAATAAAAGGCGATACGTTATGGAATCACTATGCCCAGTGATAGGAAATGGCCCAATATATTAAAGCGCTAACTTTCTCTATCGACTGAAACGTAAAACATCATGACCCGAACAAGAACGGGAAAGGCCATAACTAAAATCCAAGGAAATTTGATCCCACTTCCATATTGGAATTTCTAAAGGTTGCAATAACCCACCATGCCTTCGTGAAGTTGGCAAGTCATGCAACACTTAACAAAGTTAGCAATAACAGATTTCATTCACTCCCAATAATAAAGTCGCTTCACATCTGCGTACATTTTACTACTACCGGGATGAATGGTAAATTTAGAATGATGAGAATCTTCTAATGTGTCTTTACGAAGATCACTCATATTTGGTACGATACGTCTACCAAATTTTCGAATGCCGCCACGAAAATCAATATCGTGTAGGATCAATTTCACCCTAGAGGGGGGGTGAATAGGGTGATACTATTAATTATTAAAATTTATTGCGAAAGCTTAATATTATCAACACAGATTTTAACACAGCAGAATAACAGCACAAATAATTGCAGAATAATAAATGCAGAAAAGAGAACGACACCGAATTTACCCAGCTTCGGCAAAACCCTGCCTACGTGCTGCCCCCAAGGTTTCTACTAGAAATTAGATAGTCAGACGCTTACACACGTAAACTCGCGACACCCGCTATCGACTAATCCTAACTCTACGCTCAAAACCCTGCCGCAACTCAGCCACTGAGTTGCGAATTCTCAAACTACGCCACGTAGTTTGTCCCCTAGTCACACGACTAGTAATTACAATGGTTTAAAGGAGAAAATACAAAAATAACAGTTTTAAAAACAATTAAAAACCAATGCCCTAATTGTTGAGTCAAGATTTTTATAGAGTTTTGATTTCTGACAAAGGGATAAGCCATGATCGACAAAAAGAAGTTATTCATTGTTTTAAAGAGACACAAAGAGCTCCATACATTAGAGGTTGATTATTTGGTATGTTAGTAGTGTTATTTATGTTAAAATCTATCCTCAAATAATCTAATGCCTTCAATCTTTGAATATAAATGTATATATGTATGAGTGCACATTAACTGTGCAGTCTGGGCTAAACCGGTCGACCGGTTTAAAACAAGGCGGTCGACCGTTTCTGCCCAGAATGCACAGATAACGTGCACAAGTGTACATAACGTATATATATTCAAATTCCTGTCTACTGGTCCATTTTGATCTGTCGACCGTTTTCAAACAGAAAGCAACCTTTCGTACAGACACTTCCTTTTCTTCAACGGTTGCTTCTCTTTCTCTTCACCAATGATCATGACCTTTGTTTGTATCTTTTCACAAAGGGTTACAACTGTTTATTTCTTATATAAACATCATGAAATCATTATTCCAAAAAAAAAACCAATTCTATTATTCTAATCTCTATTCTATTGATCTCTGTCTTGATCTCTCAAACATTTCAATTGCTTATTGAATCATTGAAATTATTTCATATCTTTTGATTCAATAAGTAATATACTTCCTTCAATCTTCACAAACATCATTCACATATTTTGAGGATAAGATTATAGGAAGGGTGTACTACAAGTGACAAATCAGTGTTATCAAGAGCACAAGTTGTCAACGACAATTGTATTTGTTTTTGTTGAAGTCCTCGGTGTTGTAAGAGGCACGAAATCCCGTTCGGCTGTTCGGGTGTTGTAAACCTGTTCCTCCGGGTGAAGCGAGGTAGTTGGTTGTGAAAATCCAGATAGAAGTCTGGGACTGGACGTAGGACGGGAGGTCCGAACCAGTATAAAAATCCCTGGTGTGATTTTTACAGTTTACTGCATTTACTATTCTATATCTGTGAATTGTTATAGTTAGTTTATTAAATATTTACTTGTATAGAACATTCCGCATATATTGTCAGTCCATATTATACGATCCATAATTACTGTGCACAAGCATACACACTTTCACTAATTTTTCCTTCTTAATCCAATACTAATGAAAAGGAGCCGACCCAATTTAAAAACACAAACACGGCCTTCTTTATTTTTATCAATGTCGGTCGTTCCTTTTACTCTTTTTTCTGTATAATGGCGGCTCGTTCCTTTGTTCCTCTGCTTGCAAATTAGGGCTTGAGAAATCGATGAAGCTGATGGGTAGTTGGTCGATTACGATTGGTATTTCTCTGTCTTGCTTCGGCAATCGATTCTTTCTTCAATTCGAATATGGCTCCTCGATTTGATCGAGTTCGACTTTGACTCTGGTATGTAATTTATATCCTTTTGTTCTCCTAGTTGAATGCTTGAACTCGATACTCTCTGTAGCCGATGATGATTGGGTTTTTATATAGGGTTTGAACCCCTTGTTTTTCGTTTGTATATATTTGTTGAAATTGTCAATTTATTCATCTCGGCCATTCGATTATGTTTTGATGGTGATGATGATTTCTGACTTGTTCTAAAAACGTATATTTTGTTTCCTTGATTGACCCGGCTTTGAATTGATAGTGGTTAATTCCTTGCTCACCACGGTTTCCATTTTGCTGGCATTTTATTGACTTCAGTCCCTTGACATACTTGCGGCCTTGACTTTGGTATTTTCTCTGTTGGCAACAGCTCTTGATAACTTTGAGATGAAACTGTTGATTTCGACACTAGATTGAATTCCTTGTGATTTTGGCACCACTGCACCCTGTACATGTGAAGCTCGATTCTGGTCGACACTTGTATTTTGTTACTGTTCGAGTTCATTGTTCATCTGGTTCATGTTGGCACTGGATTTTGCTGTAGCCTTCATTGTTTTTGATACATTGATTCTCGGCTTCATGTCCGTTTGATGTTTTGATTACTTGTTCATAACTGTGGTCTTTGCTCGGACTTGAATCTGGTTCATCTTGTATACTTTGTTTCATTAATGTTCTTGTGCATTGTCAACTACAAACTTTAATCGCATATTGTCTGGTTCATTGTTGATCATTTGTTATGTTGAGGCCTGATCTTTGTGTTTTAGTGATGCATTGCATTTGTTAGTGATGTAGCCTTGTGGTTAGTTGCTGTCTACTCTGATTCACTCTTGTTCATGTATCTTTATTCTGGTCATTCATATGAGCATTTGTATGTTGTCACTGTATCACTGTAAAGTGTTCTTTGCATTCACTTCAAACATTGTTGACATAGGGTTGCACTGAACTTTGGTATTTGTTTTGTATGTTTGGCACTGATATGTGTTCCTTCTGTTTATGTTGTAAGTGGGCTGGTGCATCTTGACACTGTTGCATTTGTTGTTGTTTGCACACTTCTTCTGTTCATGTCTTGATTGCTGAAGTTTGGTATTTTCTAGCATTTGTATTTAGTCTGGAGGTATTGGGTTTTGACTGTCTGTATTCATAAGTGTTGACCATCTTCTTTGTTTGGTGCTGTTGTACTGCCTCCATTCAGAAGTATTGTTGCAGTGAGCTGGTATTGTTGTAGTGAGCTCTGTTGTATGTTTGATTATTTGAGCTTATACACTTTTGTTGCACCTGAGTTGAATCCGATAATCTAGGTTTGACCCGTGCTCATCCGTCCCTGTAAATTTACCAAGTGTATATATATTGGTGTGCACGGCCTTGTGGCATGTACAGTGATACACTATGCATGTCACATCATTCGTGTGTGATGAATTCAAATATAAATGATGACGAACAACCCAAATAACTGAGGCAAATAATATTTTCAAAATCCACATTTTATTTTATATTGCAAAAATATTTCTTTTTCAATTTTACTGCGTTAGTGAATATTTTTGCAGATTGCTCAGATACGGGATTCACACTGAAGTGAAGTTGAAGATAAAACTACGAGTGTGAGTGAAATGTAGTGAGGAAATGATGTAATTATGAAATTGTGATGTAATTGTATTGTGACTGTAATTGTATAGATGTAGTGAGAGCTTGAATTTGTACTATTCAAAGTTGTAATAAATATTTGTTTGAATAAATTTTTTGTTAAATTCAAATTCTGTGTTTCTTATTTTTATTCAGAAAATATTTATTTATTCTGTGAAAAATAAAATAGTACAATATCAAATACATTTAAATGAATATATATATGTTTATTATCATCAAACAAAAAATTATATAGACGCATATTCAACAATCTCCCCCTTTTGATGATAACAAACATATATTTAAGATTTTGACTATATTAAATGTATTTGATTATTCGGTTTGCTCCTCCTATTTGAATGCTCCCTCTCTACACAATACTCCCCCTTCATATATGCATGAGAATAAAAATATTCAAATGAGCCTTGATGCAATTAGAAAATATTCGACCTTTATTCACCAAAATCTTAACTTTTCTCTCCCCCTTTTGTTGTCAGCAAAAGAGTAATAGTGTTAGAGAAATAGAGATAAAGTGATAGACATTAAAAAATATTAATTCCCAATCAAGCATAAATATTAAATTGCAATAAAAATCAGACAAAAATCATAAATACTCTGTTTGACGAATATTCCACTTTAGAATGATAGCGATAATGTCATCATATAAAGCCATATAGTTTTGTCTATTTGCGGTATATTTTTATATCAGGAATTTGAATATTTACTAACCATGCATAACCGTTAGGACTTTTAAATGAGATTAGTAGTATTCCAAAATTTTAAAAATGAATTCAAGTATCTTCTAACCATGCATAACCGTGAGGACTTTTAAATGAGAATAGAATCAACTTGTCTATTTAATCAATCAATTTTGATCTGCGTTCCATACATGCATAACCGTGAGGACTTTTAAATGAGCATGGAAGCACATAATCAAAAATCCAAGTAATTCACCCATGCATAACCGTGAGGAATTTTAAATGAGAGTGAATACTTTGGACGTTTTTATTTGTTAAAAATACAATAAAATGAAAAATGAATGATTCCCGTTTAAAATACCATATATTGACATACTATATTGGATTTTGATGAGTGGTGATCGATAGAAATATGATAGAAATAGAAATGGTCATGGAATTTTTACCAAACAAAAAGTTTTTATAACTCTTGTTTAAATTTCTAAAGAAATTTACTAAATATACTGTCTCGAGTTGTAATATATGATTAATATCAACACTCATCACTTTTTCAATCACTATTTACCTTTTTGATAATTAGTAGGGGGTCAGATTAGTTAATGAAGTGATTTAAAATCAATTTCAAAAATAATTATAAAATTAATTTTTAAAATAACTAATCTGAAACAAGGTCAAAAATGATTTTCTTGAAGGGTTTATTTAAGAAGAATATCTGTTAATTATTTGAAATGAAAAATATGCAGATATTTCTTTGAAAAACGATGCAATTACTGAATGTTAAATCACGTCCCACTAGTAATTTTACATCAACTAGATTTCCAGTGTAATCTGCATCTGAACATTATCATTGTTTAAATGTTATAGACCAGACTTGTGAACCTGAAACAAATTTCCTTGAACTCAGCTTTTAAAATGAAGTTATCTTGAATTTGAATTGAAGCCGTTGAAATAAACAAACAGTGCTCATAGTGTCAGAACAGATAAATATATCCACTTGTAGTATGAGTAGTCAGTAATCAATCAACATCATAATTAATCCAAGCAATTCAAATATGATTAGTCAACTTTTTGAATAAGTCAGAATCAACATCATCAATCATAACTGGCTGATTTAATTCAGATTATGGTGCAGATTATCACATTTAATATATCGTTTCAAAAATAAATACAATTACCTCTTTTACCTTTACGATAATCTTTCGTTGTTGCCCATTGTGAATCTGTCACCTTTATACTAGGCTAAGGAACTTTGAATTGTCGCTCGTTGTGTTTCTGGAACAGCCAGAATCCAGATAACATCGATGTTGTTTCTTAGCCTGCCACCACACCTACACGGTAAAATATTTTTGTGACCTATTTGTTTTTATAGGTCCATGGTTGTTAGTGGCAGAATAATTTGAAAAATAATTTTGTAAAGACCCATAACTATCTATATATGTTCCTTTTGGCACCCAGATTTGTTTAACTTTGAGAGATTCTATATTTGTGCCTTTTGGAACCCAAATTGGAATTGTTTTCACATGTTTGGGTCTATACCAACAATTATTTTGATCGTGTCCAGTTTTTCTACAAATAGTGCTCATCGAATTGACTTGTTTAGTTTCCCTTCTATACCGTTCAGTTTGAGTATACCCAAGTCCTTGTCTATCAATATTGACAGTTTGTTTTCCTAATAGCATATTCAACGATCTTTCACTTTTGGAAAATTTTCCTAAAGTCGTTGACAGTTGTTGGACTTGTGCTTTGAGAGATTCATTTTCGTTTAATAATTGGGTGCACTTTTTGATAGAATTCTCTCTCCTAGTATTTTCATTTTCTTTCAAAATCAGAATTTCATTTTCAAGTGATTTTATATTAATTTCTGATTTTTTAATCTCATCTTCGAGTGTTGGACACTTATCATACTTAGGGATTCTACTTTGATAGTTTTTAACTAACTTTTCAAGCTGTTCATTTGATTCTATCAAACTATCTCTTTGTGATTCAAGTTTAGCGTATCTTTCCCTAAGTCGTTCAGAACAGCCGTTTACTTCATGGAAATAAATAAGCAACTCAGAATGGGTAAGTTTTGATACCTCACTTGGCTCGTCATCGTCACTATCAGTTATATTACCTTGAAGGCACAAATCCGCTTTTTCGCTTTCACTGCCAGTGCTTTGATCTTCCTCGTCTATTTCATCCCAAGTGGCTGCAAAACTTTTCTTTTTCTGTTTCTTTCCACGGCTGAATTTAATTTGTGGACAATCGGGCTTGATATGACCGGGTTTCTTGCACTCGTAACAAATGGTCTTCTGTTCGTCTGGGCTGTCAAATACCTTATTCTGCTTTTCATCTTTTGATTTAGAGCCGAATTTCCATATTTGTGATTCCACTTTTTGAATTTCCTTATTAACAGTTCTAGTTCTGCTGCACCATCATCATTGTCATCATCATCACTTTCAGTTGTTCCTTTGAGAGCTATCGATTTCTTTCGAGTATCTCCTCCTTCATGCTCTTCTTTGAATTTCATCTCTAGCTCATAAGTGGTGAGATTTTCAATGAGTTCTTCAACTTTGAGTTGTTTTAAATCTTTTGATTCTTGAATGGCAGTCACTTTGGCTTCAAAGCTTCGTGGAAGGACTCTGAGGATTTTCCGGACTATTTCCAATTCGGTGTATGATTTTCCGAGAGCTTTTGATTTGTATACGATGTTGGAAAGTCGTCCGTACATCTCTTTGACATTTTCTTCCTTCGCCATTGTAAAGTTCTCATATTCGCTGCTTAGCATAGCAAGGCGAGATACTTTGACTTGAGATGTTCCTTCATGAGTCACTTCGAGTGTCTGCCATATTTCCTGTGCAGATGAACAATGTGAGACACGATTAAATTCAAATTGATCTAATGAACAGATAATAGAATTCATTGCTTTGGCGTTAGTAATTTGTAATTTGTTTTCTAATTCTGTCCATTGATCCTTTGGTTTTTCTATTTCCTGATTGTTCACTATTATAGTTGGTTTGTTATATCCTGTCTCAACAATATCCCAAGCGTCAATGGTTTTTAGAAAAATTTCCATCCTATTTTTCCAATAAGCATATTCACCATTGAACATTGGTGGTCTAACTATCGACTGACCCTCAGCAAAAGCATTATTAAAAGAAGTCATTTTAAAAATTCAAAATTTTAAAACAAAGATTGACTTTAAAAAAAAATTGAATTTTTAAAATAACTGACTCCTATTCCTAGCTTTGATACCACTTGTAGGATCGATTTCACCCTAGAGGGGGGGGGTGAATAGGGTGATACTATTAATTATTAAAATTTATTGCGAAAGCTTAATATTATCAACATAGATTTTAACACAGCAGAATAACAGCACAAATAATTGCAGAATAATAAATGCAGAAAAGAGAACGACACCGAATTTACCCAGCTTCGGCAAAACCCTGTCTACGTGCTGCCCCCAAGGTTTCTACTAGAAATTAGATAGTCAGACGCTTACACACGTAAACTCGCGACACCCGCTATCGACTAATCCTAACTCTACGCTCAAAACCCTGCCGCAACTCAGCCACTGAGTTGCGAATTCTCAAACTACGCCACGTAGTTTGTCCCTAGTCACACGACTAGTAATTACAATGGTTTAAAGGAGAAAATACAAAAATAACAGTTTTAAAAACAATTAAAAACCAATGCCCTAATTTTTCCTTCTTAATCCAATACTAATGAAAAGGAGCCGGCCCAATTTAAAAACACAAACACGGCCTTCTTTATTTTTATCAATGTCGGTCGTTCCTTTTACTCTTTTTTCTGTATAATGGCGGCTCGTTCCTTTGTTCCTCTGCTTGCAAATTAGGGCTTGAGAAATCGATGAAGCTGATGGGTAGTTGGTCGATTACGATTGGTATTTCTCTGTCTTACTTCGGCAATCGATTCTTTCTTCAATTCGAATATGGCTCCTCGATTTGATCGAGTTCGACTTTGACTCTGGTATGTAATTTATATCCTTTTGTTCTCCTAGTTGAATGCTTGAACTCGATACTCTCTGTAGCCGATGATGATTGGGTTTTTATATAGGGTTTGAACCCCTTGTTTTTCGTTTGTATATATTTGTTGAAATTGTCAATTTATTCATCTCGGCCATTCGATTATGTTTTGATGGTGATGATGATTTCTGACTTGTTCTAAAAACGTATATTTTGTTTCCTTGATTGACCCGGCTTTGAATTGATAGTGGTTAATTCCTTGCTCACCACGGTTTCCATTTTGCTGGCATTTTGTTGACTTCAGTCCCTTGACATACTTGCAGCCTTGACTTTGGTATTTTCTCTGTTGGCAACAGCTCTTGATAACTTTGAGATGAAACTGTTGATTTCGACACTAGATTGAATTCCTTGTGATTTTGGCACCACTGCACCCTGTACATGTGAAGCTCGATTCTGGTCGACACTTGTATTTTGTTACTGTTCGAGTTCATTGTTCATCTGGTTCATGTTGGCACTGGATTTTGCTATAGCCTTCATTGTTTTTGATACATTGATTCTCGGCTTCATGTCCGTTTGATGTTTTGATTACTTGTTCATAACTGTGGTCTTTGCTCGGACTTGAATCTGGTTCATCTTGTATACTTTGTTTCATTAATGTTCTTGTGCATTGTCAACTACAAACTTTAATCGCATATTGTCTGGTTCATTGTTGATCATTTGTTATGTTGAGGCCTGATCTTTGTGTTTCAGTGATGCATTGCATTTGTTAGTGATGTAGCCTTGTGGTTAGTTGCTGTCTACTCTGATTCACTCTTGTTCATGTATCTTTATTCTGGTCATTCATATGAGCATTTGTATGTTGTCACTGTATCACTGTAAAGTGTTCTTTGCATTCACTTCAAACATTGTTGACACAGGGTTGCACTGAACTTTGGTATTTGTTTTGTATGTTTGGCACTGATATGTGTTCCTTCTGTTTATGTTGTAAGTGGGCTGGTGCATCTTGACACTGTTGCATTTGTTGTTGTTTACACACTTCTTCTGTTCATGTCTTGATTGCTGAAGTTTGGTATTTTCTGGCATTTGTATTTAGTCTGGAGGTATTGGGTTTTGACTGTCTGTATTCATAAGTGTTGACCATCTTCTTTGTTTGGTGCTATTGTACTGCCTCCATTCAGAAGTATTGTTGCAGTGAGCTGGTATTGTTGTAGTGAGCTCTGTTGTATGTTTGATTATTTGAGCTTATACACTTTTGTTGCACCTGAGTTGAATCCGATAATCTAGGTTTGACCCATGCTCATCCGTCCTTGTAAATTTATCAAGTGTATATATATTGGTGTGCATGGCCTTGTGGCATGTATAGTGATACACTATGCATGTCACATCGTTCGTGTGTGATGAATTCAAATATAAATGATGACGAACAACCCAAATAACCGAGGCAAATAATATTTTCAAAATCCACATTTTATTTTATATTGCAAAAATATTTCTTTTTCAATTTTACTGCGTTAGCGAATATTTTTGCAGATTGCTCAAATACGGGATTCACACTGAAGTGAAGTTGAAGATAAAACTACGAGTGTGAGTGAAATGTAGTGAGGAAATGATGTAACTATGAAATTGTGATGTAATTGTATTGTGACTGTAATTGTATAGATGTAGTGAGAGCTTGAATTTGTACTATTCAAAGTTGTAATAAATATTTATTTGAATAAAATTTTTGTTAAATTCAAATTCTGTGTTTCTTATTTTTATTCAGAAAATATTTATTTATTCTGTGAAAAATAAAATAGTACAATATCAAATACATTTAAATGAATATATATATGTTTATTATCATCAAACAAAAAATCATATAGATGCATATTCAACATATCGAAGTCTTTCAACTTTCAATATTAATTTTTATCCCTACAACTTTGGCTAAGAAGAGCCAATTCGGGATCTAGCCATTGAGCTTTAAGAATGCAGTACAAAAGAGAAGGATGAGCCTCAAGGCTTCAAAAACCAAGAGATGAACATGAATTAGAATTTACGATCCCGAATCTCACAAATGGAGGAAATCTCGAGATCATTCCATTCGGATATCATTAAGGAGATAACTGCCTGTTGCTTAAGACTAAGGGTATTGGCAACACGATTTCCTTTCCGAGGTATAAAGGGTATCAAGATCATAAGATACAAGGGATTCGAGCCAACGTGGTTGACACAAATTAAGTTCCTTATGAGAAAGTAGATATCCCAATAATTTATAATCGAGGTGGAGAACAAATTTCTCCCCCAAGATGATGATGCCAAACTTGGAAAGCAAAAACAATAGCCGCTAGCACCAGATCATAAGTGACATACCTAGTTTTGATCGGCTTTTAGGATTTAGAAGCACAAGTGATTGCGCGTTCTCTTTTGCAAGAGAATGGCATCCAAACCAATACGATTAGCATTGGTACAAAAGATAAAGTTTTGGTTCCCTTCGGGAATCACAAGGATAAGAGTATCGAAAAGAAAGAATTTAATTTTCTTTCCCGAAAAGCTAAAACTTTCAAAATCACAATTACCTTTATAGAAAGATTTACATTTTACAAGTCAATTTATTGTGTCTGACTGTCACATCAAAGCGTTTAGGAAATCCCTATCGATAACGTTGATCAAGCGCATCGACCAGAATTCTTAAAACACTAAATGGGCAATACAACACAAAATCATCTTCTATATGATGAAAATATCTCTTAAAAGTTTTGAGAATATTCTTTGCTTATTTAAGATTAAAAATCAAATTGTACTTATAAATAAATCTTATGAAAAAGATTTACAAAATTTTAAATTTCTATTTTCATCCAAAATTAATAAATACAAGAATGGAATTATTGAGATATTCATAGAATACTCGATTTATAAATTGGATGAAATAAGCTGGATAAACCGAATGACATAATAAGCCATTCATAAGAATCATAACGAGTGCGGAATGTAGTAAGTGGAATGCTAACTCCCGCAACTCCTAGCTAATGAAAACTAGTGGCAAGGTCAAACTGGAAAGACCTCAACACCTCTTAAAAGATTGCTTAGGTGATGATCCTAAGACAAGCTCAAAGATTTCGGAAAATTCACAACTACTCTGAGAGAAATAATTCTTTACTCAACATGTGAGCTTAAAGAATAAAATGATGCCATCAATTTGGAATCGAAATCACAAAGGAAAAATATGAATCTGCTTAACAGATTAAAAATGTCAAAAATGAATAATCTATTCGAAAAATAGGATATGGGTCTCATAGTGATTAAGCCAATCCTTTCACGCAAATCAATTCCGAAACCTAAACAACGCATAATATGCAAATCGGTTCGGAAAGGAAAATCACATGAAATAGTTTCGACATCAATAAAAAGCAAATTGAGTGTTTCGGATCCACCAACCGGATTCGCAATTCCCAAAGAAGTCATCAATCCCAAAAATGTTTTAAAGAAAAAGAATCAACAAGTTCTTTTGATATAAAAAGGATGAGATGAACCCATATCAAAAAGAACTCGAATAGGATAATCACAAAACAAGTGTAATCAAGGATCGAGTAAGAAATACCTTGACCAAGAGAAGAGTTGCTAGGGGCTGGCAGCTTTCCCTCTCTCCTACTTTGAAGTTTGAGACAGGTGGATAAGTAATGACCCGAGCCTTTGCAATAGCGGCAATAAAGGGGTTTCGGGCACTTAATTACATAATGGTCCGTGGAACCACAATTGTAACATTGTTTACGACTAGCGGTAGGAGTCTCAACTACCGGAGTTTCTTGTTCCTCTTTCTTCTTTCTTTGAAGTTTGGAACAGGAAGACATAAAATGGTCCGCACTTTTACAGTAGCGGCAAGAGATAGGTCTAGGACACTTATTTATATAGTGGTCCCTAGAAGCACAATTGTAGAATTCTCCATGTTTAGGGATTGGAGTCTTTGCTACCGAGGTTTCTTGCTTTGCCTTCTTATCGGGATAAGGGCTTTTGAACTTAATATGCCTCTTCTTGGAAATCCCAATATCACTATCAATTCCTTTACCAGCCTCTTCATGTCGAAGAGTGATATCCACTAGTTGATTGAAAGGAACTTCAAGTTTCAGAGGTAAAACCATTTCGGGATTCTTACCCAAAGCACAGATAAACCTTTGATTCTTAGCAAGATCCAAAAGTTGTTGGGCAGACATGAATACGCCATCCAGAGAAAGACTACTGGATTGACTAGCGCTAGAACTGCCAGAATTAACCATCTCTTCTTCTTTTAAGATAGAAAAGAAGAAGAAGGAAGTGGTTATTCTTAGAATAAAATATCAAGCAATCTTGATAGATAAAACAAGGAATTATATAAAAAGAAAATAGGATGATTCGGTACGAAGACTCGAATTAATCCTAAGGTACAACTCCTAAGAAGGACTTAGGACGACGATCCTTGTTAAGTTGTTCTACATTGTTCTGAAGTTTGGCTCTGATACCAAGCTGTGACGCCCCACCTCTATACCCACGCTAGACAAGAACACTACGGTGTAATGCTGTCGACTAGCATGAAGAATAAGGCTGTTGAGGAGCGACCATTCGTGTAACTTCTTTGAGCGAGCACCGATATGTCAGATAGAATAGAATGCATATCGTTTAAGGAGGAAATCCGACATACCGATTCAAACTCAAAGCTATCACACAGTGGCTATATATAATCTTCGGAAACAAACATAGAAGAAAACATAACATAAATCAGTCACAGACATCCATATCATAAAGGCGGAAAAAGATATGAATATATATATAACACATGAAAGTGTACATCAGAGTAGTGGTCAGAAAGATCCACGATAATACAAAAGAATAGCAACATGTGCTACACAAAAGAATACATCTATGATTCGATATCTCAAATGTATGCAACAAAAACTACTAATCTAAGTAGTTAGCCAAAAGTCAGAGAGATCCTGAAGAGGAGTCAAGCAGAAGCACCTGTAACATCTCGGTCTGACCCGAGTATTATTTATAAAAAATAATAAACGGATCAGTCTAGCTATAAATATCAGATGATATGGTATAAAATAAAAGACATGGCATGAACATGTAATAACCATAGTGGCATACTACTATAAGTATGTAATTGAAAATCAACAAGAGATTAATCAATATCACAAGAATCTTCTCAAAGATAAAATATGGTATCATACCCTAAACTTGTATTCATAACAAGTCAATGACACACAAATTCACCAATGCACAAAAATTGATATCATATCAATGAAAATCATGAAAATTGGTGAAGCATAAATTCCAGAAATCAACACACGAAATCCAGAACAAATCCCAAAAATCAACACACGAAATCCAGAAATCACAAAAAAGGGGGAAGTCCGAACACATGGACGAGAAGCTATCTCACGGAAGTTATCCATTTAATTTTTCGAACACACGAATGGCCCGAAGGCCTTTGACACACGAATGGCTTGAAGACCATGGGGTGCTACCCCATATATGTGAGTAGAAACATCACACAAGCGGGGTCTAGTCTCCCTCGCAGACAAAGAGACATTGCTCAATTGCTAGTCTAAATCACAAAAATGATCGTCATGATCATAAAGAAGTGTCAATTACACTAAGCCAGTAAATATATGAGTTTAGCTTCATGTCCCATAACCACTAGCTTAACTTAAATATTTACGAACAAACTGTAAGTCTTCACTAGAAAATTGTCGCAAAAGGGTTCAATCGAACAAGTCCAAGAGCTAACCGACGAAGTGAACGCAAGCATTTCATACCAGTCGTTTTACTAAGTCGTTTAATTCGATTTCTCATCCGAGTGAAGTAAAGGCTTGTATATACTAATAGATTGGAAAACGGTTTAGGAAAAGAGAGCTTTGTAATAAAATAGAGTTGAAATCGTTTAGATGAAAGAGTTTTGATATTTACTACTAGTATTGAAACCTTCATATTTTTAAAGTGACAAATCACAAAAATGATTGAAGAAACAATCTATCACAAAAATTCACATTCGAAGACGTGAACAAAATCGAAGGAAATCAGCTCAAAATGCATCAAAAGTAGAAAATAGGAGGTGCGACCTAACATGCCGAGCGACCTAAGGAAATATAAGTCGAACGACCTATAAGTGATGCGACCTAAGCTGCTGCGCGACCTAACAGTGTCGAGCTAAGGAGTGCAAGCAGGTCAAGCGACCTAGCGACCTAAGCAGTGATGAGGCCATGCGACCTAAGGAATAACGACCTATAGGGGTTGTGAGGTCGAGTGACCTAAGGGATATAAGGTCCAGCGACCTAAGTGGGGTCGAGCGACCAAAAGGGAGTAAGGTCTAACGACCTAAAGTAATTAAGGTCAGGCGACCTAACAAAATTGGGGTCAGGAGACCTAATGACCTAATGGAGCGACCTAAGTGGAACAGGTCGAGCAACCTAAAGGATATAAGGTCCAACGACCTAACACCTAAGTGCCGAGCGACCTAACGAGGAACCAACCCGAGCGACCTAACGACCTATAGTATCGAGCGACCTAAAGGCTTGCGACCTAAAGACTCGCGACCTAACTGAGACAAGGGCGAGCGACCTAATGGTACGCGACCTAAAGGCACGCGACCTAACGTGTAGCGACCTATGACCTAACTCCCCCCGAGCGACCTACGACCTAAGCGCAGAATGCTGTATATGCAGGCAGAGACTTTTCACGCCGAACGACCTAGCACAGGCAGAGCGACCTAGGGCCAGATTTTGCCGAAAACACTGAAAATTGAGTTTCTCACCAATTCAACCCAAACCAAATGCAAACATTCATGCTCAAGTGATAGGAAGTCATTCCCTACAACCTAATGAGAGTTATAGGCAAGATGTGAGATAAAAATCTCACCTTTTCACGGAAATTGATGGAAACCGAGCTTGAAAGCAAAGTGAGAATAGTCCCAAGCTTGAATCAATGTCTTCTTCTTGAATTTGGAGTTGGATGTTGCATTTGCTAATGAACTTGAGCTTGGAATTTTAATTTCCCATTCCCTCCACCATTTTTGATGAAGCTTTGTTGTTTTTGAAGAAGTGAGGAAGAGGAGATAGGTTGGGACTGAGTTAGAAGAGGTTCAGCCCAAACCAAAAGCCCAAAGCAAAAAGTGACGAAAATTCCACTATCTCCAAACATATCGAAGTTTACACTCAAAAAGATCGCAAACGTCATTTTGAACTCAATAGGGGTGGTCTCGAGTCCTAATTTGACCGTATGCAAAAAGTAGTTTTTCGGACTAACATCCGACTAACGATAAAATATTTAAATAAAATATTTAAATATAAAATCGATAAATATGCGGGTTGTTACAGCGTCCCTCCAGAGGCGTTCCCATGTGGCATAGGAAGTTCCTTAGCCTGACCATTTGTTGGAAATCCAAAGAAACAATACGAGCCCATTACGATTGCAGTTGTATAACCTGTCTCCTCAGGCGGCAGCTATAACAGGCATAATATAATGGTACCTATGCTGGCTAAGATTAATATTATACTTTCAAAATGTTTTCTGCACTATGCACTAATAATAATATCAAATGATTTTGCGTAGTAAGCATGTTTGACTATCATAAGAAGAAATCTCCTCCAAGTCTGCGATTGCATTGTGTGTGTGGTGGGAGGTCTTATTGTAGTTTCATTTTCCAAAAAGCATTGCGGATTTCAATGTTTAAAATTATTTTGTTGTTTGTTTTAAAGATAAACTGTTTTTGTTACTCACACCAGTCCCATGACTGACTCGGAGTTTATTGTTCCCTTCCTAAACTCTGGGTGCCCACAATTTTTCACACAGGCAGTCTAGAGTTGGGTTTTTCAGATAGTCAGGTTTAGTAGACTAGTTGGAGCTAGTTCAGTTTTTTGAGATCATGACTGACCTTGTTTAGCTTGGTGCGACGTGATGGTGGTTCGAGCTTGATGTTGGAGTTGTTGGACTCATTCTCTTTTGAGGATCATTTGGAGTTATCACTTCTGTTTTCCGATGTATCATTATTATTTGTCTCTGATATTCTTGTATCATATTGATATCATTGTTGTATATCATTCTGGATATTGTATTCATTGGAGTTGTATATGATATTATCCATTTCTCTCTTCCGCTGTGTTGTTATACTTATTATGTTATAAGCTCCAGGGAACCAGATTCGACGTTTGAATCTACGGCATTCGAGTACAAGTGAAGTACGGGTGTCGATTTTCAAAGGCCGAGTTTTGAACCCTTACATTTTCTGTCTGTATTTAATAGAAATTGTAAGAACAAGCTGTTATAACTGTCCATGCTAATAATAGGTTAATGTATTCTGATGTTGTGTATATTAAAGATGATTACTTTTTGTAAAAACTTGTTCATATTACATATTACTCATCACATGTTTATGAGATTCTATTCTGTTTTTCTTTCTTTCACCTCAGATGACCTATCTTTCAGACACTTAATTAATCTACACATGAATACCGTCGATGTATTAAGTGTCGTCTTTAGGTGTAAGAAAGGAAGGTCGTTACGCTTGTGCAACTATAAAACTTCAACAATTATGCGACGATGGAATAATACTTAGGTTAATTCCATTTGCACTTACCGACTACGCCAAAAATGGTTGTATAGCTTGCCTTCAAATTTGATTAGAACTTAGGAAGAATTTGTAAAAGTTTTCTTAAAAAAATTTACCCCTTAGAAAAGACAACCAAAATTCGAAATGAAAATGTAATTTTTCATCAATTTAGGGGTAAATCCTTTGGAAAATATTTTGAAAGAATCAAGGAACTTTTGATCAAATGTCCACATCATAATTTTGAAAAATGGACTCTTTGCCAAATTTTATACGATGGACTTGAAAATAGCTCTTGAACGATGCTTGAATCAATGTGCCAAGGAAACTTTTAAGCATAACATCACAATGCCGCTTGGTAATTGCTTAAAACCTAACTGAAAAATCATCTAATTGTGAACGATCTAACGAGAAATCAATCAATTCAAGATCGAGCGCACATTCGATAGGATCATCATTAACCTTAGAAACGAAATCGATGCGATGATAAACAAATTCGATAATATTCTTTCATCTAATCAAATGAACCAAGCTTCTCAAATCTTATGTTATAATGTAATGATCCAAATCACATTGCCGATCAATGTCCTCACTCGTTAGAACAAATCAACGCTTTTAACAAAGTTAGGAATAATCCATTCTCTCCAACGTACGATCCTGGTTGGAGAAACATCATAACTTCGCTTGGAACCAAAAAAATTCAAACATGAATTTGGTTCCATTTCAAGCATTCATGAACAATTTGCTTCAAATCCTCATTTTCTACCAAATTTTGCACCACCTTCTCAAAACCAAGCGCAACAATCTTTCGTTCCTCAAGACGACAAACGAATGACCTCTCTTGAAAAAAGTTTGGAAACTTTGGCTAAAGCGACCACTCAAAATCTTCAATCAAACAACAATTTACAAAAAATTTTAACGTCGTACATGCAAAGTACGAGTCAATTGCTAACATCAGAATATTTTAGTATTTCGTGAGCAATTTAAAACACTCACCTGTATTTGAACTGAAATTTTTTCAGCTTCAAATAAATATGAATCCAACACCATATCGTAGCCTTTGTTCGCAACGCGATTCGTTTTGTTCAAATCCGATCTCACATGAAAAAGTTACGGATTTTTAAATATTCGATATAATTAAAAATTTAATTAACTAAAATTAATAACATATAAAAAAAACCTATTCTCCCTCCTTTCATGTACACATGCCACAAGAACCCATCAGCCGACCCACTCCACGATGCACGTGCAACGCCCCAAGCCACTGTTCGGCAATCGGAGCCCACCAATGAGACCGCCTCGACTTGCCGCCCTTACGCCCAAGTCGCCATCGCTTCCGGCGTTCCCCTCTGCCCACAAACCGACATCGAACATGATACCTTCCAGCCCCGATTATGGCGATCTTGTCCACATCCAAGTCGATCCAACCGTACATATTGTAGATCTCATCGTGCTCTTCTATTTCCTAGTTGAGGTCGAGACGTAAAAACAAGTGGATTTGGAGAAATCAAGGGGAGAAAGGAAGGTGATTTCGGTTATTGAAATGAGAAAGTAGCGGTCGACGATTTTAGTTAGGGTTTTGCGAAAATAAGAATAAAGGATGGCCTTATATATAAATTTCCGACACTATTCACACATAAAATTTTCAAACTCCAAACAAAGCATGCCGCCTGGTGTTCTATATGTATACCCATATTCTAAACACAATGGAATATATATCGAGGGCCAATTCCATCATATTCAAAGATAGCTTTTCAAATCGAGTTATTTTAACTTAAATTCCTTTAATTAAATTCTATGTGTTTTAAGCTCGCATGGCCAAACGACAAGTCTGGTCGCTACGAAACTTGAAATCCTATAATAATTCACTATTACGGATCTAATGAAACCGGTCTAGTCGAAATCCGAGACAGTGACAAAAAAGACTATTTTTACACATTAATTAAAACAAGTAATTTCCAAAATAAATTTATTCACTTTAAAGTCAATTTTAAAAGTTAACAATTTTCATTCTTGTTTAAATAAAATTTAAATCAACTTTCGACATCATTTTCATTCATATCAAGGTTCAATTATTTAAATAATTCCAATATTAAATTTAAACAATTCAATTATTTAATAAATCGCTATATTTGAAATACAAATTATTTAACTTTTAAAACGAATTCAAATAATAAAACAACTACTTCCATTCTACAGTAATTCAACATCTTTGCAATTATTGTAAACAGCAAAAACTATCCATTTCTTACCAAATACATGTTTACTTATCGAATTTTGTTATTAAATTTTTTATCTAAGTTCATATTCAATAGCTTACATTAATAAATCATTAAATTTTTATATCTAACCATTTTTATCAAATAATCATATTAAATTCAATAATTTAAAATAGTTAAAAATACGAGTCGTTACAATTCCCCCCACTCAAAACTTTTCGTCCTCGAAAAGGGTTAAGTAGAGAATCAAACTTTCGATATATTTTACTCAAAATAATCAACTTACAAAACTTTAAAATCTTATTAATAAAACCTTTACTATGCTTCCGTTACGCCATTCTGATATTGGCTTATATGTAAAACAAGTTATAAATTTTAAAATCTCAAAAATTTTCTAACACCCGAATTTACGGAAAATTTCGGCAGCGTCTCCTTGACGTGGCTCGATCGTAAAAATCACATTACACGTATATATACCAAATATACATCTCATCTCAATGATGAGGCATCCCGTAGGGAAAACATAAAAGTGCGGTATGTAATCCGAGATATGTACCTTATTATTATTAATACGAGCGAGTTCGCTCATATTAAAGCGAGCAAAAGCCAATCAAACCGCGTATATGTACAAACAGTCTTCGTATGTACCTATCTCAACTTAGTTTAGAATATTAGTCACTTATTAAAGATATAGAAACATGTATGAGTTTAATAGAACTATATAACATGAATTCTAAATCTGAATCATAAGCACAAGCACTAATACACAACATAACAATCATATGTAACCAAAGCAGTTATAACAATGATTTGCAATAAAATAAACCATTCAACAATTAATATTCATATAATTAATTCATAACTATATCAATCTACATTATCCAATGTCCATAGTTAATTTATACACTTCATTTCTTATTAACATTCATTCTTTATTAACATCCAATTTGTTTGCTTCAAATTTATTCATCTATTCCATTCAAGTTCAATTTATTCAAATTCAATTATTTCACTTTATGTTAACACATTACGTATCAATTCATTTATGGACCATTTATAAAATCATTTTATTAATCCATTTCATTTCAATAAGTGAAAATTATTAATTTACAGAGAATGTAAGAACTAAACACCGGGTTTCTTTCCAAATCATTTTGAAATAATATATATACTCATATGTTATATATATATATATATCATATCATATTTAGAAATTTTAAATCAAAAATCTGATTATCGAACCAAATGCGTAGCAAAGCTACTAAGTGGTCTCCCCCACTTTGAGACTTGAAAATGAATGTCGAGGATGTGGCCGTCATCACCGAAATTATTTTCCAGCGACAGAAGAGGGGAGTACATAACTTACTTCTTTTTTAAAATCCATTTTTGAAACAATTTCTATTCGGAAATATTTTTAAATAATACTAGTATTATTTTCAAAATATTAGAAAACAATTTCAAAAGCACCGGGATTCGAGTTCTCAAATTCTCTGTTTAAATTCATTTTTTTAACTTAAACTAAAATTCGATTTTACTTTATAACTCTTTACTTAAGTTTATAAACATTTTATACAACATTTCTTATGTTTATTTCACTTTACACTTAAGTTCATATTTTTTTCTATAAAACCATTTTAAAATATGTTCAATTCTTCTTTTACAACTCAAGTTGAATTACAATTTATAACTTAAGTCATTTTCATTTCTTAGTTCCATTACGCATTTTACTTTCTTAAGTTAAACTTCATTTCATTATTTTATCTAATTCATTTCAAATAAAATTCACTTTCATTTAAGCTTTCTTGAGTTAAACTTAATTTTATCAACTAAATTTTATTCAAATTTATCTAAGTTAATTATTTTATTTCAGATCTCAAATACAAATTTTCTTTTGTTTGCTTAACCAAAATGTTCAACCATTTTAAAATTCGGTTTTACTTCCTGTTCAAATACATAAGTTGTAAACTTATTTCTTATCTATACTATTTTCAATTTATAAGTTCAAAAACTATTTTCATATATTTACCAAATCATACTTGGAATTTTTTTTTCACAATCAAAAATTGTTTTAACTGGAAATAAATTTCTTTTGGTAGCAATTCTCACTCAGAAAATCGAAGATGAATACTGGCGATGCTGAAGTCGTCCCTAGAATTACTTCCTAGGGACTAAAGTGAGTTCAATGCCTTTATTTCTTAAAAAAAAATTTTACAATATATTTCTAGTCAAAACACTTTCAAATAATATTATTATTATTTCCGAAGGCTTTGAAAACAATTTTGAAAGCAGCGGGATTTAAATTCTAAAATTCTCAGCTTTTAAATTCTTTCTATTTATAAGCCATATTATAAATAGACTTATACAATTTCATTACCTTATTATGAAAACATTTCATTAATTTGCATCTTGGTTATTGCAACAATTCTTATTTTAATTAAATTTCAGTTCGATCTAATTATCGAATGCTTCATGAAGTAGAGTTCACAAAGTATTCGTATTTAGTTTAATTCAAACAATAATCGATGATAACTAAATATTATCATCTATTAACAACAAACATTCATTAATAATCATACAGGTTTTATGAAAGTTATCATTTTATATATAAAATATAATTTAGGTAAAATTATTTCATTTACCTGATTTTAAAACAATATTATGTTGACTTGCCTCGTTTAAGTGTTTAGAAACCCTTATCGATAACACGGCGCCTCATGTACCGACCAGAATTCATAAACAACTCAAAAGTTAAGTAAACACAATATAAAACATTTTACAACACTAACAAGTATGAGCTCTCATATATATATATATACACTCAAACAAACTCATTCTCGGGTATTGCTACCTTATCTTTAATGAGTCCAACCCCACCAAAGCTAAGGTTATCGCTAAACTAAAGCTCTGATACCAACTACGACGACCCGCATTATGAAAGGTTTAAGTCGACAATAAACCACACATGTACAACTCAAAACAATCTGAAACACAGATTATCGATGAGGTTTAATTAAGAAGAATAAGAAAAGAAGAAAACAGATACAAAATCTCTCAGCGAATGACAAAATATAATAATCAAATAAACAGTTCATGAAGCTGTTTATACTATACATTTGATTATAATTTATGCAACATTTATCAGAGTTATATATACAATAGAATAATAGAATAATGCAGCAAAACAACATGATGCACGGAAATGATACTAGTAATAATATACCAAATCTTTGTCTTCGTCCTCTAGAAAACAATCTTCAATGTGCTGAAAACTCAGGGCTGACCCGAGCATAAAGTGTAACGACCCCGAATTTTATAAATATTTAAATTGATAATTAATTCAATTTTTGAATTAAAGTTGTGAACTTAATCGATTTAAGTGGTGCGAGTTTCCCCCGATTCCAAATATATTATGTATAAATCATTTAAAATTAAAATATTATATACCTGTGTATATATGAGAATATATATGTATTTAAACATATCGGAGTAAATTTGAAATAATATAATCTATATTGGATTTGAAATAAAATTGTAATAATAAATATTAGAATTGGTGATTTATGTTAGAAATAAAAATAAATATAAGACAATAAATGGTTTGAAAATAAAGATACAAATTATATAAGATATAAAGTATAAAATAAAAACGATGGATAAAATTTAATAGCAATATGAACAAATAACTAAAACAACATATAACAAGCAAGAAATTGTTTGTTACAATAAAATAAAATCACATAACTATAATCTAACATAGGGCTGTAAACAACAAAATAGCAAAAGCAAAAGTGTATATGGAGAAAAGCTTGCAAAAGAAGATACCACAATATCTTCAGCCGAAAAGAAAAAGTATATACAAGGGGACAAGTATGATACATGAAGGACATAAGCATGCAATGCCATTTCTCAGCATGTACAAGAATCATCTCTCAGCCGAAAAAAAAATGTACATAAAGTACTTTGCATTTAATGCTAGCATAAACAATAGTCAATTCGAGATATTATAAAACATTTCAGCCTTACCTATTGCATAAACAAATAATCCTATACATTACAATATCACTTGTACAACTTTCATTTCAGCTTAAACAAATAACATTATCACCTGTACAAATATACTCCCTGTAAACCTCTTCTTTATATCAAGCCTTTTTATTTTATTTCGTCCATCTTAAACTTAAACAAATGCAAGAACAAGCTTCAGCTTCAACTGGAAAATCAAACAACTAAAAAAAAAACAAAGATAATCTCCAATCTTAAAAACTTGGAATGATCAACTCAGCAAACCTGGGATCAAGGCAGGCTCTGTTAAGCATTCCAGAAAGATCAACATCAAGTTTTCAAACTTCTGATCAAAAACAAATGCAAGCTTTCACATTCAAAGCATTTTCCAGGATTTAAAAATAATAATAATAGAAGTTTCAAAACCTGATCCTTTGTTGTTTGTTCTCTGCCCATACTCACAGGTGAGCAAACCACCCTTTTTAGATTAAATCTGTTTAATCTCTGATGGTATATACATATACTTGAAGTTAATGTGAGTAACATCATTTCTTTTATTAAAAGTATAAATCTGTTGCCAGTTACATCTGTGTGTACATGTATATATATGTACCAGTGTATATCTTCTTCTCTTCTCTGTTTAGCTTACAGTATAATATCAAACAAGAAAATTTAATTTCTTATTTCCAAATTAGTATCAGGCTTTGGTTTTAAAACGAAATAGTTGTGTTTAAGTAGGAACTATAATTTAAAAATTGTTTCATAAAGTATAAGTATATACAGTTGAAGAAAAGTTAAGATTTACAGTAAAAACAAAATCTTATGATAAATTCAAATATCCTAGATTTCTGATTCAACTATATAACTTGAATCTACATGTAAAAGTAGGATTTTTAAAACAAGAATGGAGATTTTTAGATAAGAATACAAGGCGCGGTTTGAAAATGAACTAAAAATGCATTTTTATCAATTTCTGTTGTTTGAACAAAATCTTAGGTGCTGGAATTTGTTGAGAGGCTAGTTTAATGATCCACGAATCCAGGAAAAATGATAGAAAAAATTTTGAATGCAAGAGATTTTGGGACGAGGTGTAATTAGGGTTTAAAACCAGTTTTTGGACTAGGTCGTTTGTGGGGTTGCCGCGTCGTCCCCATAGCATCGTAGTCGATCGGTCATGGGGGAATCGAAAGCTGGGTTGGAGACGAAGGGTTGGCCGAAGTTGCGGAGTCTCCGGTGGTCGTGATGAGGAGAACGAAGCGTTGACAGGTGATGGTGTTCCCAGTTTTTACGTGTTCCAGGCTTTGGGTCGACTCGTTCAATTTTTCTTTGCGAGGGGAATGAGATATCTGGGTTCGATATCGTGTTCGCATGGGGTTGTGTGATGGATTGGGATGGTCGCGGTGACCGTCGCTGGCCGGAGGCGATGGGGTAGGTGCACCGTGCACGCTAGTGTGCACTGAGAATTTTGTTTGGGGAAGAAGAGTTGGAGCCCGAAGTTTTTCTCGTGTTTTCATCGCGTTCGACTCGAAGAAATGGATGAAGTTGGAACTCGAAGCTTTGCTCGAGATTTTGTGGGGGAGGACTCGAAGCAGGAGTGATGTACTTCGGGTATATCTGGGTAGCAGGCTTTAAATAATCTGATCTGCCTCTAAACTTTAAAACTGAATTTAAATTATTAAGCAAAGCTAAAATAAGTTTAAATCTAAAATTTAAAACTGAATTTAAGACAGTTTGAATCTGTAGAAATTTGAATTGTTTTTTTTAACAACCTTAAATGTTTAAATGGTTTGGATTTGAAAATAAAGTTTTAAATTGTAGATAGGTTCTTAAGTTAAATCTGAATTAAAAATAATTTGAATCCTAGTTCTAAAATCAAAGAAATTTTAATATTTAAATTGTGTAAATTTACTTTGTGATGAGAATCAAAACATTTGTTAGAAAAGACTGATTAATAAATATGATTTATTTAATAAATGTGATAAATTTAAAGATGATAAATTTATGTAATTTATTAAAAGTTAATTTCCTAATATAAGCAATTAAGGGAAAACCAATTAATGGAAGTAGTTAATGGATAAATTACTCAATGAAATTTAAATAAAGGATAATCAATTAAGGGGTAATTAATTTTAAATAAGTAATTTAAAGGTAATCAATTACTTGAAAATAACTACTTGATAAAAGGTAATTAAATGATTAAAATTGATCAATTCAATGATTAAAGAATAATTAATCAAAATAATTTGTAATTTATTAATAATTGATTACCAGAATTAGAAACTTATTCATAAGAAATTAATCTGAATTGAATTAATCAGATAATAAATTTGACCCTACCTACGGATGCTTGAATTCTATTGAATGTTGAATTGGTTGATATCCCTTATTGTGATACTTTGTGATATACCCTGATTTTGTTATGATCTGTAATTTACTTATCTGTGATGTGTATATTGTTATGTGAATATGAAACCTTTGACCCGTAAAATGGCACTTGAATTTCGATGCGACAGGGAGTCGGATTCCAGTTGGTTATCCGAAACCCACATCGAATTATAATTGTGAATCTTTGTGACCGATAAATTTATTTTATCTATGAATCTGTGAATGAAGATAAGCGTTATCGATTATACCGCTTATCGATATATCTGTGATGATTGATGTTGCACTGTTGTGTTAAAACCCCTGGACTACACTTTTACACACACAAATATGGATTTCACGTGGAAATCAGGTAAGTCACAGATAAATTAAATTTGATGTTTTTGAAATTGAAATTTTAATTTCAATTGATTTTGAAATTAGAAAAGTTTTGGGTTTAAAGTGAAAAGCGTTTGAAATGGAGTTTCAAAGATAAGACTTATTTTTCGAATAACTTGATTAAGTTTTGAAAATTTAAATAATTTGAATTCAAGTTTGAAATTAAATCTATGATTGAAACTAGGGACTAAAGATGATATAAAATGTGTTTGTATGAATTTAACCATTTTAAAAGTATAAGTTGGGAATTTGGATTTAACCCAAGGATTTCAACTAGTATGAATGAATCAGATTTCCAAAGTAAAAACTGTTGTTTTTAAATGGTAAAAGCTTTCAGATAAGAAATGAAATTCCAGTTAATTAAAGGAATTTCAAGTAAATTGAAAAATGGATTTTCCAAGTTATGAATTGTTTTGAAAGCTATGAATCAAATCTGTTATTTTTAACAGATTTAAAATGATGTTTTGTTTAAACCATTTGAAATGGAATTGTTTTGAAAGCTATTAGTTAAATCTTTGATTTAAAGATTTAACGAATTAATTAAACTGAAATGGAAATCGATTTGGAAAATCTATGAAGGAATCTTTGTGAAATTAAGTGAACTTTGTGAATTGAATCTTTTTGTTTAAAAGGATTAAAATGGTAATTTGATAAACCATTTGTAAAGAAAGTTTGGGTTTAAGTTGTGACTTAATTGAAATCCCAATATCCGTATGTTTTTAAATATTTCGCTCACTATTCGGGTTAGCCGGGAAAGGACCTTTGGGTCGTATAACTCATTCCGAATGGTGATACGTCGTATATGGATAGCATTTGAAGACCGGTGTTGAAGACCGGATATTTTTCGAAAATGAAAGGACAACTTGTCGAATGTCTCTGCACTGAGTCGCGCCGGTATAGAGATTTATATCACTCTTTTGTGATGGGAAGTCCGGACGTGATTGAAAGTTATCCGGAATTGCAAGGGCTTCGTGAGAAGTGCCTTCGGTTCTGTTCGAACCCGGAACAGACTTATATGGATACATGTCTGACATTACACTTTGAGATATAAAGCCGATTTCTTTCAAATACATTTCTGTTTGGTGGCGGAGAATTTATTCTCTTAGCTTAACACCCTTCTCTGAGACATACGAGCTCAGAGGTTATGTAGTTGAAATTTATCAGCGATATATCCCAATTTGGTAATGTGGCATGCTGAGTGTTGCTGTGTGATGATCAATGTTTGATCATTTGTGATATGATCTTTTGTTTGATCATTTATCTTTGTGATCATAGGTTGATCATCTGTTGACCCAAAGCGTGGCTTTTTGAAAAAGCGTAGCTTTGTGGACGAGACTTCGTCGAGCCTCACAACCCGGTAATGGTCGAAACAGGAATTGTGCGGCAAGGTTTTCAGGGGTAGCTCCCCTAGGGTATGACCATTCCTTCTGGAAAAGGGTAGTATCATGGTATGGAGCCCAGATACTTACTCATGTGGATACACTTTCTTTATGATGTGTGATGTTGGTTATCGAGCGCTCGGATAAAGGTCCCAAAGGACCGGGGGTGGCATATCTGAGGTTTCTTTTATCCCTTGGGAAAAGGGGTTGCCGGCCTTGTTTGGCAGAGAACAGTTGGTTCTCGGAACGTCCCGCCAGAGGCGTTTCTTTCGTGGAATAGGAAGTTCCTTAGCCTGACCATTTGTTGGAAATCCAAACAAAACAATACGAGTCCTGTACGGTTTTAGTTGTATTACCTGCCATGGAATGTGGTGGTAACCTGCTATTGAACATGGTAGCTATAGTAGGCATAAGTGCGAAATGTCTATGCTGGCTAAGATTTATATTCTACTTTCGAAATTGTTTTCTACACTATGCACTAGTAATAATATCAAATGATTTGATTTTGCGTAGTAAGCATCTTTGACTATCATAAGAAGAAATCTCCTCCAATTCTGCGTTTGCATTGTGTGTGTGGTGGGAGGTCTTATGGTAGTTTCATTTTCCAAAAGCATTGCGAATTGACTTTAAAATTCTCTGCTATTTGTTTTAAAGATAAACTGTTTTTGTTGCTCACACCAGTCCCATGACTGATCCGGAGTTTATTGTTTCTTTCCTAAACTCTGGATGCTCAAAATTTTTCTACACGAGCAGTCTAGAGTTTGGTTTTTCAGATAGTCAGATTAGTAGGTTATCTGGAGCTAGTTCAGTCTTTGGATCGGACTGCACTTGCTTATCTTGGTGTATCGTTATTGGGAGTTCAAGCTATTTCTGGATTAGTGCTTTGAAGATGGAGATTATCCGCTGCTGATGTTATCTATTTTTCTTTCCGCTGCAATTTATTGTATCATATCTCTGATGTATATAGATATTCATTGTATCATCATTGTATCTGGATATTGTATCAGATATTGTATATCTATATTCTTTTATTCCCGCTGTGTTGTTTACTTAATGTTGTTATAAGCTCCGGCGACTCGGATTTGAACGCTCGGATCTACGACATTCGAGTACGATGTAAAGTATGGATGTCGATTTTCGAACGCGAAAATCTGGGACGTTACATTTGGTATCAGAGCTAAGGTTGAACTTTAGCTCAGGAGTATAACACGTTAAGTAGCTCATTAGAGATAGAGTGAAGTAAACTCTAGAATGAGTAATCTCTAAGATATCCGTCTGAACGTCTCAGTAAATTCTCTTACTATCCACTAATAGTGAGTATGAGTGCAAGAAGAAGACGAGATAGGGGACAGGAAATACGACTATAAATGGTCAATACCCTGCAATAGTGGAAACAATCTTTCTCTATCAATTTTCTTTGATTCGATTCCAAATTCTTTTGATTGCTTCGTATCAACTACAAGAAGTAGTTTCGGTGTAATGGTGGCCCTACAAATCGTTGTAGAAGATCTTACTTCGTATCTTCATCAATTTCTTATCAGCTTTTTGATTTATATCTTAATGGATTTGAAATTGAAAATTTTAAATTGAGTTAAATTGATTAATAGGATATGAAGCTAAAATTTGAATTTAATCAATAAAACGATTTCGTTTGAAAACCAAATTTTGAAATTCTATTGAAATTTCTTGTGAATACCAAAGTCCGAAGAGGGATAAATTGGTATGTATTCTGAGATATTCCTACTTGTATTCGGAATCCGTATCTTGTGTTCGAGGAGTTATAGGAGATCGAATCTGTCTATCTCTGTTGTTTTCGTGCCTGTGAATTTCGAGGACGAAATTCTTTTAAGGGGGGAAGTTTGTAACGACCCCGAATTTTATAAATATTTAAATTGATAATTAATTCAATTTTTGAATTAAAGTTGTGAACTTAATCGATTTAAGTGGTGCGAGTTTCCCCCGATTCCAAATATATTCTGTATAAATCATTTAAAATTAAAATATTATATACCTGTGTATATATGAGAATATATATGTATTTAAACATATCGGAGTAAATTTGAAATAATATAATCTATATTGGATTTGAAATAAAATTGTAATAATAAATATTAGAATTGGTGATTTATGTTAGAAATAAAAATAAATATAAGACAATAAATGGTTTGAAAATAAAGATACAAATTATATAAGATATAAAGTATAAAATAAAAACGATGGATAAAATTTAATAGCAATATGAACAAATAACTAAAACAACATATAACAAGCAAGAAATTGTTTGTTACAATAAAATAAAATCACATAACTATAATCTAACATAGGGCTGTAAACAACAAAATAGCAAAAGCAAAAGTGTATATGGAGAAAAGCTTGCAAAAGAAGATACCACAATATCTTCAGCCGAAAAGAAAAAGTATATACAAGGGGACAAGTATGATACATGAAGGACATAAGCATGCAATGCCATTTCTCAGCATGTACAAGAATCATCTCTCAGTCGAAAAAAAAATGTACATAAAGTACTTTGCATTTAATGCTAGCATAAACAATAGTCAATTCGAGATATTATAAAACATTTCAGCCTTACCTATTGCATAAACAAATAATCCTATACATTACAATATCACTTGTACAACTTTCATTTCAGCTTAAACAAATAACATTATCACCTGTACAAATATACTCCCTGTAAACCTCTTCTTTATATCAAGCCTTTTTATTTTATTTCGTCCATCTTAAACTTAAACAAATGCAAGAACAAGCTTCAGCTTCAACTGGAAAATCAAACAACTAAAAAAAACAAAGATAATCTCCAATCTTAAAAACTTGGAATGATCAACTCAGCAAACCTGGGATCAAGGCAGGCTCTGTTAAGCATTCCAGAAAGATCAACATCAAGTTTTCAAACTTTTGATCAAAAACAAATGCAAGCTTTCACATTCAAAGCATTTTCCAGGATTTAAAAATAATAATAATAGAAGTTTCAAAACCCGATCCTTTATTGTTTGTTCTCTGCCCATACTCACAGGTGAGCAAACCACCCTTTTTAGATTAAATCTGTTTAATCTCTGATGGTATATACATATACTTGAAGTTAATGTGAGTAACATCATTTCTTTTATTAAAAGTATAAATCTGTTGCCAGTTACATCTGTGTGTACATGTATATATATGTACCAGTGTATATCTTCTTCTCTTCTCTGTTTAGCTTACAGTATAATATCAAACAAGAAAATTTAATTTCTTATTTCCAAATTAGTATCAGGCTTTGGTTTTAAAACGAAATAGTTGTGTTTAAGCAGGAACTATAATTTAAAAATTGTTTCATAAAGTATAAGTATATACAGTTGAAGAAAAGTTGAGATTTACAGTAAAAACAAAATCTTATGATAAATTCAAATATCCTAGATTTCTGATTCAACTATATAACTTGAATCTACATGTAAAAGTAGGATTTTTAAAACAAGAATGGAGATTTTTAGATAAGAATACAAGGCGCGGTTTGAAAATGAACTAAAAATGCATTTTTATCAATTTCTGTTGTTTGAACAAAATCTTAGGTGCTGGAATTTGTTGAGAGGCTAGTTTAATGATCCACGAATCCAGGAAAAATGATAGAAAAATTTTTGAATGCAAGAGATTTTGGGACGAGGTGTAATTAGGGTTTAAAACCAGTTTTTGGACTAGGTCGTTTGTGGGGTTGCCGCGTCGTCCCCATAGCATCGTAGTCGATCGGTCATGGGGGAATCGGAAGCTGGGTTGGAGACGAAGGGTTGGCCGAAGTTGCGGAGTCTCCGGTGGTCGTGATGAGGAGAACGAAGCGTTGACAGGTGATGGTGTTCCCAGTTTTTACGTGTTCCAGGCTTTGGGTCGACTCGTTCAATTTTTCTTTGCGAGGGGAATGAGATATCTGGGTTCGATATCGTGTTCGCATGGGGTTGTGTGATGGATTGAGATGGTCGCGGTGACCGTCGCTGGCCGGAGGCGATGGGGTAGGTGCACCGTGCACGCTAGTGTGCACTGAGAATTTTGTTTGGGGAAGAAGAGTTGGAGCCCGAAGTTTTTCTCGTGTTTTCATCGCGTTCGACTCGAAGAAATGGATGAAGTTGGAACTCGAAGCTTTGCTCGAGATTTTGTGGGGGAGGACTCGAAGCAGGAGTGATGTACTTCGGGTATATCTGGGTAGCAGGCTTTAAATAATCTGATCTGCCTCTAAACTTTAAAACTGAATTTAAATTATTAAGCAAAGCTAAAATAAGTTTAAATCTAAAATTTAAAACTGAATTTAAGACAGTTTGAATCTGTAGAAATTTGAATTGTTTTTTTTAACAACCTTAAATGTTTAAATGGTTTGGATTTGAAAATAAAGTTTTAAATTGTAGATAGGTTCTTAAGTTAAATCTGAATTAAAAATAATTTGAATCCTAGTTCTAAAATCAAAGAAATTTTAATATTTAAATTGTGTAAATTTACTTTGTGATGAGAATCAAAACATTTGTTAGAAAAGACTGATTAATAAATATGATTTATTTAATAAATGTGATAAATTTAAAGATGATAAATTTATGTAATTTATTAAAAGTTAATTTCCTAATATAAGCAATTAAGGGAAAACCAATTAATGGAAGTAGTTAATGGATAAATTACTCAATGAAATTTAAATAAAGGATAATCAATTAAGGGGTAATTAATTTTAAATAAGTAATTTAAAGGTAATCAATTACTTGAAAATAACTACTTGATAAAAGGTAATTAAATGATTAAAATTGATCAATTCAATGATTAAAGAATAATTAATCAAAATAATTTGTAATTTATTAATAATTGATTACCAGAATTAGAAACTTATTCATAAGAAATTAATCTGATTTGAATTAATCAGATAATAAATTTGACCCTACCTACGGATGCTTGAATTCTATTGAATGTTGAATTGGTTGATATCCCTTATTGTGATACTTTGTGATATACCCTGATTTTGTTATGATCTGTAATTTACTTATCTGTGATGTGTATATTGTTATGTGAATATGAAACCTTTGACCCGTAAAATGGCACTTGAATTTCGATGCGACAGGGAGTCGGATTCCAGTTGGTTATCCGAAACCCACATCGAATTATAATTGTGAATCTTTGTGACCGATAAATTTATTTTATCTATGAATCTGTGAATGAAGATAAGCGTTATCGATTATACCGCTTATCGATATATCTGTGATGATTGATGTTGCACTGTTGTGTTAAAACCCCTGGACTACACTTTTACACACACAAATATGGATTTCACGTGGAAATCAGGTAAGTCACAGATAAATTAAATTTGATGTTTTTGAAATTGAAATTTTAATTTCAATTGATTTTGAAATTAGAAAAGTTTTGGGTTTAAAGTGAAAAGCGTTTGAAATGGAGTTTCAAAGATAAGACTTATTTTTCGAATAACTTGATTAAGTTTTGAAAATTTAAATAATTTGAATTCAAGTTTGAAATTAAATCTATGATTGAAACTAGGGACTAAAGATGATATAAAATGTGTTTGTATGAATTTAACCATTTTAAAAGTATAAGTTGGGAATTTGGATTTAACCCAAGGATTTCAACTAGTATGAATGAATCAGATTTCCAAAGTAAAAACTGTTGTTTTTAAATGGTAAAAGCTTTCAGATAAGAAATGAAATTCCAGTTAATTAAAGGAATTTCAAGTAAATTGAAAAATGGATTTTCCAAGTTATGAATTGTTTTGAAAGCTATGAATCAAATCTGTTATTTTTAACAGATTTAAAATGATGTTTTGTTTAAACCATTTGAAATGGAATTGTTTTGAAAGCTATTAGTTAAATCTTTGATTTAAAGATTTAACGAATTAATTAAACTGAAATGGAAATCGATTTGGAAAATCTGTGAAGGAATCTTTGTGAAATTAAGTGAACTTTGTGAATTGAATCTTTTTGTTTAAAAGGATTAAAATGGTAATTTGATAAACCATTTGTAAAGAAAGTTTGGGTTTAAGTTGTGACTTAATTGAAATCCCAATATCCGTATGTTTTTAAATATTTCGCTCACTATTCGGGTTAGCCGGGAAAGGACCTTTGGGTCGTATAACTCATTCCGAATGGTGATACGTCGTATATGGATAGCATTTGAAGACCGGTGTTGAAGACCGGATATTTTTCGAAAATGAAAGGACAACCTGTCGAATGTCTCTGCACTGAGTCGCGCCGGTATAGAGATTTATATCACTCTTTTGTGACGGGAAGTCCGGACGTGATTGAAAGTTATCCGGAATTGCAAGGGCTTCGTGAGAAGTGCCTTCGGTTCTGTTCGAACCCGGAACAGACTTATATGGATACATGTCTGACATTACACTTTGAGATATAAAGCCGATTTCTTTCAAATACATTTCTGTTTGGTGGCGGAGAATTTATTCTCTTAGCTTAACACCCTTCTCTGAGACATACGAGCTCAGAGGTTATGTAGTTGAAATTTATCAGCGATATATCCCAATTTGGTAATGTGGCATGCTGAGTGTTGCTGTGTGATGATCAATGTTTGATCATTTGTGATATGATCTTTTGTTTGATCATTTATCTTTGTGATCATAGGTTGATCATCTGTTGACCCAAAGCGTGGCTTTTTGAAAAAGCGTAGCTTTGTGGACGAGACTTCGTCGAGCCTCACAACCCGGTAATGGTCGAAACAGGAATTGTGCGGCAAGGTTTTCAGGGGTAGCTCCCCTAGGGTATGACCATTCCTTCTGGAAAAGGGTAGTATCATGGTATGGAGCCCAGATACTTACTCATGTGGATACACTTTCTTTATGATGTGTGATGTTGGTTATCGAGCGCTCGGATAAAGGTCCCAAAGGACCGGGGGTGGCATATCTGAGGTTTCTTTTATCCCTTGGGAAAAGGGGTTGCCGGCCTTGTTTGGCAGAGAACAGTTGGTTCTCGGAACGTCCCGCCAGAGGCGTTTCTTTCGTGGAATAGGAAGTTCCTTAGCCTGACCATTTGTTGGAAATCCAAACAAAACAATACGAGTCCTGTACGGTTTTAGTTGTATTACCTGCCATGGAATGTGGTGGTAACCTGCTATTGAACATGGTAGCTATAGTAGGCATAAGTGCGAAATGTCTATGCTGGCTAAGATTTATATTCTACTTTCGAAATTGTTTTCTACACTATGCACTAGTAATAATATCAAATGATTTGATTTTGCGTAGTAAGCATCTTTGACTATCATAAGAAGAAATCTCCTCCAATTCTGCGTTTGCATTGTGTGTGTGGTGGGAGGTCTTATGGTAGTTTCATTTTCCAAAAGCATTGCGAATTGACTTTAAAATTCTCTGCTATTTGTTTTAAAGATAAACTGTTTTTGTTGCTCACACCAGTCCCATGACTGATCCGGAGTTTATTGTTTCTTTCCTAAACTCTGGATGCTCAAAATTTTTCTACACGAGCAGTCTAGAGTTTGGTTTTTCAGATAGTCAGATTAGTAGGTTATCTGGAGCTAGTTCAGTCTTTGGATCGGACTGCACTTGCTTATCTTGGTGTATCGTTATTGGGAGTTCAAGCTATTTCTGGATTAGTGCTTTGAAGATGGAGATTATCCGCTGCTGATGTTATCTATTTTTCTTTCCGCTGCAATTTATTGTATCATATCTCTGATGTATATAGATATTCATTGTATCATCATTGTATCTGGATATTGTATCAGATATTGTATATCTATATTCTTTTATTCCCGCTGTGTTGTTTACTTAATGTTGTTATAAGCTCCGGCGACTCGGATTTGAACGCTCGAATCTACGACATTCGAGTACGATGTAAAGTATGGATGTCGATTTTCGAACGCGAAAATCCGGATCGTTACATAAAGTAAAACAATACACTCGAGTCAGAACTAAAATATTCTTATGTGAGTCAAATCAATATCACGTATAACATGAGTGTAATAGCGTCAGAGATGTTTACGGGGTTTTACATCTCCTATCCAATGTACAACGTGCGTTCAATAACTTAAGAGATGTTACGAGATTTTCCATCTCATAAGGATCCGTCAAAATATCTATATATAGTAGAATACGTTATATATGTAATGTATATTCAATAATATAAATATTTTTCCTAGCGTTAAGGCTTTACATTAATCCCCTTTAATGTGTTTTTAAGAATTATCGTACAGTTTGCATATAAAACAACCAGTAGAACATCGGTAGATAGGGATGCGCCGCGATATGACAACACTAAACCAAACTCGTAGTTTTCTCGTATAAGGATAAAAGTATGATAAGGCATATGAGGCAATGCCCAAGGTAGCATGCTACCAGTTCAAGTCGCCAGGCTGGTGGTAACGCATCGCCGCAATGACCGCCCACCGCGTCCACCCATCCCATTTTGATTCAAAGAGAGGTTATCCCAATCAAGGTGCACCAATTGAAATCAACAACAAAGGTAATAGTATGGACCGTGTAGTGACCCGTCGTTCCGTACCCTTTGATCTGACATTAAATCACACTTTTCCAACACAAATTGTATGAAAAGACAAATAACTATGAGAAAGAAGAGGATAGAAGAAGAAACATAAACAACAATACAGAATCTCACAATCGCAGCGGAACCAAAATATAATATATAATAACAGATCTTTATACAAAGAAACTGTAACTGTAATATACACACAATCATCAGAGTACCACAGTTAACAATCAATCTGGACAGTTATAATAACTTGCCCTCACACGTACTGAATATATAACATAATATGCACAACGGAAATAACCAAGTACTTGTAATACGCCTGAAATCCTCCAGCTCGTCTTCTGAGCTCCACAACATCCTAACCTGGATCTACAATAATCGGTATGACCCGAGCATTATAATAGAATAACACCCGAGTTAGTTTGGAAAACCAGCGTGAAAAAACACACTCAATTTGAATTATTACTGTTATCAAAATCCTTTGAAAACAAAGGTATCTCGTAAGACCACGCCGCACATAAATACGACACGTTTTACCTTACGATAACCAAAACATTTTATATCAAAATCATCTACTATTATAATAGTGTCTATAGAAAATAAACTATAAAATAGCTAAAATGCTTGCATCTCACGTTTTAGCATAGTTTGGCACATCTAAAACCGTACAGGCTCGTAGTGGATATTGGATTCCATACAATGACAGGGCTACTGGGGTACCGCCCGCTACAGTACACCTCTAGAAAAATGTACCGAGATCGAACCTATCGATCCCTGCCAACACAAGCCCCGCCTACCCCTTACTGGATAGTACCGAATATGATCACCACCATTGGACCTCGAAACTCATACAAATGAAAGTGATGATAAATGTCCACTCTAGATGAGTGATGATCATACTCTAATGGGAGCGACCCACATAGCCTTGTTGCAACTCCCATATTTTAGTCATTCTCGGTTGATGAGGCTTGAGGCTACGTATTACCTTAAGAATAGCATTCATTCTTGGAATGCTAACACTGCCTTCCAGGCAATGATAGCATTCATCTATACAAGTTGTTCTGGGTCTGAACGAACCAAATCTCCTTCAAGGTCACCATCTCCACTATCTTCAAGATATCATAATTCATAATGCACAAATCAGATTGAAGTGGTTTTCGGATAATTAAATCCGATCCCGGTCTCTTTGAAACGATTAACGAAATTGGCCAGATTTGACAGTCGGCTATTTAACTATCAAATTACACACATAAGCAGTCACTAGGCCCAATTTTATAAATCTTTCAAAACATTCATTTGAAAATATCTTTACAAATATATATATTCAACTCTCTTCCAGCATTCCAACAGTTGAAAACAATTTCAAATACTTATCCATAACAGGATATTTTTAAACCATTTCAACACTTAGAAATATTTCCGAATTCAATTTATAACACTTAGAAAAATATTTCTATATAAATCATTTCACACTTAAAATATTTTCCAAAACCTCTTTTCAATACTTAGGAGAATATTTATAGGCAGATTTTCCAAAATCATTTTAATATCAAACTTAGGAAATATTTCATAACTTATCTCATAAATTTCCGAAATTATTTATAAATTCCTTTTTACAATTTCCAAAAACTAATTATACTTATTTATAATCCTAACTAACAATTTATAACTTCTTTTATGAATTCAGATTCATTTTCGAAGTTCCCGTATCTAAAACATTTTAGAAATTTCTTAAGTTTCCAAAAATCCATTATAAAATTTCTCTTACAAAACTACCTCCATTAAATAACTTGGTTTACAAATCTCGAGAGTATTTATAAACACATCTCAATCACTTGCCTTTAGATTCCATATATAAAATAATAAGCATTTTTAAAGAATAATAGTTCTATTTTCAAAACAAGTTTAAGTAATCATTTAAAATATCCAAAACACTTTTAAACAAACAACGATACCAATTTTCAATTCCTTTATAACTAATACTAATTGATTTACCAAGCTTATTATAAAAATTATAATTCATTTCAACTAACATCAAATATTTGAATAACCAACTTTTATAAATATTTTCAATACTAAAACAGTATTTAAAATATTTAGTTTAATAAATAAAAAATCCCTTTCTAAAACAAAACTTAACTTCTCGATAAAAATCTATTTTTAAAATCCAATATAACCATTTTAGCATTTATAAATCTCTCTTAATTTATCACAAATCAACTTGCGTCTCCAATTTCATAACTATTTCCAAATTCAAAAATAGAATCTACTATTTTTTTCTAAACCGATTTCTATATCTCATTATAAAATCTCACTGCGAATTATATTTCCAATTTGTTAAATGAAAATCATTTCACTTTATTTATTAACATCGTTTATGTAACGACCCGAGAATTTTAACGATTTTTATAACATAATTAATTAAAATTTTCTTGAAATTAAATAATAAAATTTATCAATGAAAATTTAATATTTGGAATACGTCTATTTAAACATAGCAAGTGTCAGATTTTCATCAGAAAAAAGTAAGTTTGTTCAGTTGTGAAATTTCAATTTAAAATTTAAATCGGTAAATTTGGTGGAAATAAAATATTTCTGAAATATGAATATTTCTATATAATAAAAATGTAAACCATTTTCTGAGTGAGACGTTATATTTTGTTTCCCCAAATTTGGACTGCTCTAGCTCCGTTTATCTTATTTCCGGCGTTTTAGCAGCATTTTGGCAGCGAATATCGAGTTTTGATAGGTGGGTCGTATCACTCATATCTGCGTACCATTCTGTTCGTCTCGTCATGCTGATCTCCGTAGTATATTCATTTGTGTATTTTGGCGTCCGATACGCGGCAAAATCTGTGAAATGGTTAGATGTATCTGTACCCGTTTGGAATCTTTTGGTGTTCTGTGTCCTTTCGTAATCCACCGTGAAAATGGATGGCCACTAATCTTTTATTACTTTCAGAAATTTAATACATGACTTTCACTATTTTTCCATTTGCAGTATATTTATTTTGGTTCGTTTTGTCACTCTCTTTCCTTTCTTGCTTGGTCTGTTCATTCATTTGAGAAAAAATTATATAATATAATTTATGGTTGCATTCATATTTGCTGAAACCAGTTCATCACCTTTTCCTTTCCATCATTCATTCACCCGCCACTCTCTCTCTCTCTCTCTAAGCATCTCACCCCAAACGCCAACCTCCGCCAACACCTACCTCCGACCCCTCCACCTTGGCCGCCAGTCAAACCCACATCCGCCTTGTTCCCACTCGTCCTCCCTCTTTCCTTTGCAACCCGGCCATCTCTCCAAAAACTCCAAACGTGTCTCCACCGACCAGCAGCAACAACCCACCATCCCTTCCTTTCCCTGCTTGTGACTCAAACAGCACCCCTTCGACCAAGCACGTGCACCGAATCCACATGAACACCAACCCGCCCTGCAAGCATTCCCGGCCGAAGTCACACTCTCCAAACTTCAGCCACCCTCCTTTTCCCCTTTGACCCGTTCACCTCCATCCATGCCACGTCCTTTCCCATCTCTAGTACCCTTCAGCCGAGACCTCATCAGCCACTCCACATGACTAGAAGCCCGCAGCACCCGACCAACTGCCGAACACCTCTATCCCCTTCAAAACCCCTAGCACCCACTGTCAACCGAGCCTTGAAACCATCCACCAATAGCAACAGCTCAACGCCACCACCCTACCGCCTGTTCTGCTCCGCCCAACGACCCATCCTACCAAGCACAGACAACCTCCCTTAAGATATTATTATAATAATAATATAGAGTTGCACATATTTATTTGTTTGTGAAGCCTGTTCATCATCTATAACACTTATCTGCTCGTCCATTTCCTTTCCATTTTTGCTTGTCCGCCTGTGAAGCCATGTCCTCCGCCATTCATCTCCTTCATTCAGCCTACATCCTTGTGCCAAGCTTTCTAAAAGAATAAGAAAAGAAAAGAGAGGTATATATATATCATATATATATATATATATTTGATTCTTGATTTCAAGTCTAGTCCGTTTGCTTTGTTTTCACCGCTGTTCGAAATTTGTCGTAGCAGATCGTTATTTTGCTTTGCCGCTATCCGGACCCACATTCGAGTGTCGTGTCCATATCCGTGTGTGTCCATGCCACTTTCCTCGCCATCATTGTTATTCTAGCCTCGAAAGGTGAGCGATCACTCACGATTAACATTCTTATGTTTCGTAAATTGATTTCTCATGAAATGACAATTGAAATATGTTGTTAAATTTAATTGGTTAGTAATTTAAATTGTTAACTATGATATGTTATTATCTGCAATTGTTTACCTATATTAATTGACATATGACATCATAACATGTTATATATATTATATTTAATTTGTTAACTATGATATATGCTCTTTATTGATATGTATGTCATTTTATATTATTCTATTGTTCTCACACTGCAAGTTCCCTGTTAGTTTAGGAAATCCCTATGGGTTGAAACGATACATACCCGAACGATCTTATAGATTAGGGAAAATAGTTATGGGTTGAAATGATAAACCCAAGCGATTTTATTGATTTTGAATTTTGAGATTGCAGGTTGAAATGATATATACCCGTAAATATTAAATTTTTGCGGATTGAAATGATAAATATCTGTATCATTTGACCATAGGATAGAAAATTATATTTGGACACCGTTGGTGTTTTTTTTATGATTTCCAAATTTCTAAAAAGGAGAAATATATGTGTATTGATTTTTAGAATATAATATAAAGATATTTTAATTTTAATATATGAGTAAAATTTAGATTTTAAAATTATATGTTTTGGAAATTTTAAAAATTATAAGTTAAGTTTTAAAATGTAAATTATAAAATTTTACTTATAACTTTGTTATTCTTAAAATATATAAAAATAGATTTAGAATAGATTTAATAATAATAAGGTTTAATTTAATAATAATTTAATATAATAAAATTTAATTTAATTAGTATATATATAATATGTTTAAGTATTTATTTAAAATTATATTAATATTTAAAAATAGATTTTGTAATAACTTTAATAAATTATGGTTGGAAAGATGAATTGAAATTGATTTGAAATTTTATTTGTTTAAGAATTGTATTTAAATAAAAAAAATGATTTGAAACTTATTAATTGTGAGATTTTAAAGATATGATTTTTATAACTTGATAACTGGATTTTGATTAAAGGTGATTAAATAAATATTTTCAAATAAATGAAATCGAAATTGAATATTTAATATTGATTTAGATTTGTAATTAGAGATTTTATTTAAATGTTATTAAAAATGATTAAGTGAATATTTTCAAATTTAAATAAAATTAAAGTTGGATTTTTAAATATAAGTGAAATTTATCAAATTGAGTTATTGTAAATTGTTTGAATATTGAAACTTTGGAACCTAGGTTTTTGGAAGTGGTTTAAATTGTAGTTCAAACCTGGATTTGAAATCGATATAAATTAAAAATGGTTTTAATGAGAATTTGGATTGAACCTCTAACCTTTTTAATTGAAATTATTAAACTGAGATTGATTTAAATTGAATTTTTGGAACTAAAGTTGATTTGAATTGATTTGTGAAATTGGAAGAAACAGTTCTAATTTGAAACTATTTTTGATATAAACTATTTTAATATATAAACTATTTTTAATATATAAACTATTTTTAATATATAGAATATTTTTAATATATAAACTATTTTAATCTATAAACCATTTTATTCTATAAACTATTTTTAAATATAAACTATTTTTAATGTATAATTATTCCAATATATAAACAACTTTCAATATTCAAACTGTTTAAGTTGAAACTGTTATGATTTAGATTTAATGGATTTAAATGCGAATACTTTGATATAATGGTTAATCTATTTTGTGGATATGATTTTGAAAGTGATATGATTTCGAAAGTGAATATGATTTTGAAAGTGATATGATTTTGAAATGAATATGATATTTTGAAATGAAATATGAACCGTTTGAAATATAAATGACCACAGTGTGAAATAAGAGTTTGGTTGTTAAAGAGACCGGGATCGGATATTGTCATACTCTCTGCCAATACCGAAAACCACTTTAATAACTGTGTACATGGTGGAGAATCCAGAACGAAGTAGGATGGTTTGGCGATGTCTATATGAGGTATGAATGCAGCCCTTACTCTCGCGAGTCAGCTTGATGTGACTAAACACGAGTCACGCCGGGTCAAGTGAGGTCGCACCTCCGATCAAGCATGCTTCTTCGATACCATTCTATTACTTTTTGATTTGATTGGGTGCACCTTTGATTTGGGAGTGTGTCTCGAGGTGGGCGGTAGAAGCTGCTATGCGTTACCACCAGTCCGAATCCGCAAAACGGTAGTATCCTACCCTTGGCATTGCCTCGCATGCCTTGTCACATGCCTTATCACGCCCTCTATGAGTTTGGTTTATGTCGTACCTATGAAGTGCTCCTTAATAGCCCACCGATTTAGTGGAGTTTACAGTACTGTATAGACTAAGGCATTTATATAAAATGTGTTAAGGGGGATATAGGTAACGCCTTAACACTATTTTAATAGTTTACTTTACTATAGACATTATCTATGTAGCGTATTATACTATGTATGTAGATAGTTTAACGAATCTTTAAGAGATGGAATCCCAACATCCTTTAAGTTATATTGCATTTTACTTGGACATTTCACTTGAGTTAATTTACTTGCATAAGAATGTTAATCCTGACTCGAGTGTTTTGTGTTTTGCTTTATGCTCAGGTCAGACTGAGTGTCACAGCATTTGAGACTCGCCTTTGGAGCTTGGAGCTTTGCTTGGAGATCTTTTATCTATTCGGCTTTTCCAGTTATTTCCAGTTGTTTATGTTCAGACTTGTTAGTTGCCTTTGTATTAGTGACTTCTATGTACTTGGGATTTTCTATTGTATTTGTTACAAACTCTGATGTTCTGTAGTAGCTTCATGAAATGCTATTTATTTATTCCGCTGCTTGTTGTTGTATTACTCTATGTCTGTGATTCTATGATTGATTTATTTACTGTATATGCTAGTTTTTCCAAATATAAATCAACAATCTTTCATTTTGAGCAATTCAAGTCTGACATGTGTGGATGATTGTCGATTTGAATGGTTAGAAATGCCAGGTCGTTACAGTTTATAAATTTATAAACTCATTCGGGTTTCACTTGTTTATAAAACATTCTCATTTATAAACTTCATATTTAAATCTATCACTTTATAAATCCCATTTATTTTTTAAATATAGTTTAAATATTGATTTCAACTCCTTATCCACATATTCAGAAATATCATTTAACATCCATTATTAAAAATTCCTTATATAAATTATTTTAAAATCTCTATTTAAAACATTTTACGAATAGTTAAGTACAAATCGAAAATCAAATCATTGTTTTATCCAAATCAATTTCCTTTAAAATAATCCAAATTTCGATATAAATATTTTTATATCCAAAATCTCCTTTTAATTTCTTCAAATTCAAAAATAACATTTACGATATTTAAAATAGCAAAATTAAGGCCAGTGCTACTATAGCATCCAATAAATCAAATCATAACATAATCTATAATAGATTACCCACACACATCATATATCACTATATATGAAATTAAAAACAACAATCTTGAGGAATCCAGTTGGATCTCTCCAACCTGTTTCCTTGCAACCACAAATGTTATATAACATAAAATAAAAATCCCACTTCGAGGCAGGATATTGGAATAATATAGGGTCATCTGCTATTATGCGAGGGGCATAGTGTCTCATTTGCTCCAACCGGTGGGAAAATATACCCAACTACTAACATATACTACTATATATGTAATAATATGACATCCAACTGATTATAATATATCAATTCATCCAATCAACCAATAATTTTTTTTAACATTTTTAAAATATAACCAGTTACCCAAAATGAGTGAAATTTACTCACCTTGATTTTTAATTTGCCGAACATCCAGATTTTAAATTAAATCTAATATTCCAGCTGACTTCGAAAAATCCCAAACCACTATTGTTGTGCAGCACTCGTTGAAACGATCGCAACGCGACTCGTTGCGTGCGATTTGGACCTCATATGAATGAGTTATGAATTTTTAATATATTGCATAATTAAAATTATATTTAACATAATCAACTAACAATTAACGTTTAACTAATTACCCACTTAATTAAAAAATTCATCTTCTCCAATTCGAGCCCGCCCTTTCTAGTATCCTCCTCCACCATTTGCCGCGAGTTCTCCTATCTCCCCTACCCTCACCTCGCCTCCGTTCACCAAACGAACACCACCACCAGCTCCCCCTCCTCAAACTACACCATGACGTCACCATCATGAAGGCCCCATTCCCTTCCCTTTGATCGTGACTTCAACCCAGAAACGGCGACCTGGAACTATCGCGACCTTTCCACGGTGATCGCACCTCGGCCAAGCACCACTAGACCCTACGTCTTCCTCCCCCGAGTTGATTCCCACCCTCTGATTCGCCTAAACATGCCCCAATCCCATGAAAAAGCAAACCCTAGATCACCATGAAATAGTCGAGCATCAAGAAATGATGCCGCACCTCCCCATTCATGCCTCAAACCATAGATCGATCGATTTCATTAACTACTGCTCGAGATTATGAATATTTTTTTTTAAATTTTTTCTCTAATGTGAATCCAAAGGAAAAAAAATTGAATGGGAGGGAGAAAGCGTTTAAAATAGGTGAGAGATACTAGGGAATGTGGGTGGTACAGTGTAGGTGCGGCTGATATAGATAGGTCGGCTGATAGGAATGGTTGTGAAAAGTTAAATCGAATAAAAATATATTATTTAAAATTCAAAATATCTAGATATTTAATCCCAAATCCCGATCGAGGCATGCCGCCTAGCGTTTCTAATGTTATACCCCTATTTCGAATGCAATGGAACAAGTTTCGAACCCTAATTCGATCATATGGAGAAGATAGCTTTTTTGAACCCAATTATTATATTAAATTTCCGATATTAATTTCAACGCGTTTCTATCCCGTACAACCAAACGGTGCATCTGATCGCTACCAAATTTGAAATCATGTAATAATATATTATTACGGATCTTATGACACTGGTTTCATCGAAATTCGAGACTGTGCCCAGGATCGCTATTTTAACGCGTCGATAAAAACGACAATTTTCAAAATCGACGAAATTACTTGAAATTCCAGTTTAAAAACTTACTAACTCAATTCTAATTCAAATAGAATTTATATCAACATTAGAAATCGTTTGGATTCATATTCAACTCAAATTTCAATTATTCACCATTTCCGTATTACGATAAATCGCTATATTTGAAATTTAAATTCATTCTATAATTTTAACCAAAATCTTCATATTCAAAAATCAATTTATATTCCAAATAAAATATATAAAACCATTTAAATGTTCAAAATCAAAGGACGGAAAATCTGGGTCGTTACATTCCTCCCTCCTAAAAGAATTTCGTCCCCGAAATTGCTAAGTAGGAAAAATGCAACAAACTCATTAACTTGTTAAAACCCACTTAGTTGAAACTCGATATTTCATTTTCCCAAATCTTTTTAATTCCATTCAAAACAATTAGTTTTCATTTCTAAATCAAAACCCCTTATTTCAAGTTAAAGTTTCAAATCAATTTTTTTTCTTTTTAACAAAAATTTTCCAAAAAATTTCTAACACCTTAAATTTCCGAATTTTTTTGGCAGAGTCTCCCTTGTAAGCCTTTTGCAATACGACAAATATGATAAAAAGATATATATCAGCTCTCATGGCCGAAAATGCAATATATAACAATATTTTATTTTTCGCGCGCTAAATTCGTAAGCGGACCTTATTTTAGCGTTATTAAGCGAGCTCGCTCAATATATATGCAATCGCGCAACCAAAATATAGCCAAGTGGTCTTCTTATACCTGTACTTACTCAAATAAAACCCATAAGTACCAAAAATATGAAATTCAATAACATTTCATTGAATTTAACTAAGTTAACACATACTTTATAACCAAAACAGGTTATGGCATGTATATCTAGCAGATACATGCAAATACAAAGTCTCAACAGTTAATTATTCACTTCTAATTCAACTTATACACCATTTATTCAATTCCAAATGATTCACAATAATTTATTAGCATTCCAAATTGATTCGAATCAATTTATTCCCTTTACATTTGTTTGCATAATTTGTTTATTCCCTTTTACGTCGAATGTCAATTTCTTTTATACAAATCCGGTGATATCCATTTAATAAAATAACTACTCAAGTTATAAACTGTAACAACCCGAGATATCGTACCAATTAATTTTCATCTCTAGGCGATTAAATCGGTTGTTAAGTGCTATTGCAGTTTTGAATCAATTTAAATCCTTTTCAGATTTGTGAAATTCTTTAATAAAAGACTGGTTGTATGTTGATACCATTTGAAGTGGAGCCTAACCCTAGTTTTATTGGGATGCCGTGGTAAATTAAACCAGGTTCCCCCATTTTTCAATTACCTAGCCCTAAATCAAACGCGATCGAACGAAAAAGGAAATGGCGGCCTTATACTTCTTCGTCCCCAAATCCAGCTAGGGCTTCACGAGATGGAGACTGCCGCCTTCAACGTCTCGATCTATTGAAAAAGGTGAGTGACACTCACATCACTCACATCTAATTCTTACTTGGTTCGATTTCTTGATTTTTGTCACCATGGTTTCCACCCTGAACTGTTTGAGTCCATTCTTTTTACTTCAGTTTGTGATGTTGTTCATGTGTTGATTTTGGATTTCGTGGTTGAGCTTGCTACTGTTGATTTCTTTTGTGAGTTCGCCCATTTGAAATGATTTCTGGAATTCATTCGAATTAGTATATTTTGTGGTTATTAGCTTTATAGTTGTTGTTTCGTGAATTTTGGGGACTTTGGCATGTCTACATCCATATATGCATTTATCTTTGCACTGACCAGTTTTATAGTTGCATATATGTTGTATCATTTGTGATTTGGTCTATTTGTTTGCCCAGTTTCTTCATGTCACTTTTTATAGGTGCACTTAGTGGTGATTGTCGTTGTTACTGGTATGCTGGTTCGGCCTTGTACCTGTAGCCTATTTCATTGAAGTTTCATTCATTTTGAGTTTGTACAGAGTATATACATACATATGTTGGCGGTAGTTCTAACTATTTCAATGTTACTGGCCGTCAATACACACATATATATATATATATATAGCGTTCATTAGTCGACCATTTCTATACACTGGTCTTGCAACATTTTTATACACTGTTGCCTTACACTTGGATTTTCATATGTGCACTCATTATCACTTGCTGTTGTGGTTTTGTTACTTCACCATACTTCAGTATTGCCATTTAGTGTGATTCTTGCATTGCCCAGTTTCGCAGTTGCATCCCATATATGTGTGTTCATGACGGTATACATCGACTTGTTTCGCTTGGTGGTCCTGTGGCACTGCTTACTGTCATCATGCATTGAGTCTGATCGTTGTTGTTGCTTTGCACTTGTAGTCTTCACTTCCGTACTGATGTGTTGTATCTTGACTGATCGATATTGTCCTGTCTCCTTATATTTGGAGCACTGTTCAGATTCATGTTGCATTTATTTTTGGTTTGCCTTGTATATTTCAGTGAGCTTCTGCATCATTGTATCTCGTGCATTGTCACTAGTATCATGTTTGGGATTGCTCATTTGAGTAGTTGTGGTCTTCACTAGATATCTTTCCAGACCTGTACACTTCTTGTTGTTTAATAAATTCTGGTAGCTCTTGAGTCTGTTGAAGTTTATAGGCTTGCATTATGTATTTCATTGGTTGGTTGTCTGATCTGTGGTACTGTGTATAGCATGAGCATTGTGGCTCGATGTCTATATACTTTGTTCTCGAGTCATGTACACTTGAGTTGAACCCGACATGATTTGGGTTTGACCTTGCGCTGGCTCTTATTTTATCACTGTTGTGGCGAGGCAGTGCACACATGCGTGTACTGCAGCCACATAGTATTGACAGATTTAGTTGAAGTTTCGATGGTTAAATTGTTTCGTTGATTTCAATTTAATATTTCAATTTTGATTTGAGTTGGATCTGTTGGCTTTTGGATTTATTGATATTCTGAGTATTTGATAGACTGTATTGGTGAGGCAGTACACGTTAGCGTGTACTGCAGCCAATCGGTATTGTTGCTTTTAAATTGACATTTCAATTGTTTAAATTGATTTGGATTGCTGATTTGTTGTTTAACACTGATTAGTGTTATATCGGCCGTTGTCCGAATCTTTTATCGAGGAGTCGGATATACGAGATTTCTGTGACTGTCGTCTATTTGACGTTTGAGTATTATTGCTTCTATGCACTAATAACTGAGTTTGAATTAGACTGACCCGTGTATTATTTTCTTTTGAATGTAATACTCGGGTTAGATCCGAGTTATTTTAGGTCGTAGATTTCCTGCTTTGAGTTGCTGTTCGGGATATGAAGACTTTTTATATCTTCTGGAGTAGTTTTCGTCATTTTAGAAGTCGTGTCAAATTGTATAGGTTGATCTGTATTCATGTATATTAGTTGATAATGTACGTGTATATATAACTTCCAGAGTCGACAGTTGTAGTTGTATCATATGTATTGTGTCAACTACGTAGTAACTGACATCAGTTATATATATATGATACTTTTGTTTTTATCTGTGTTCCGTATTTATATTATCTGTGTTATTGTTATATCTAATGTCCTAAACTATTATGAACCATCGTAGTTTGTTTTATACTGATAATTGGGTATGTCGATGGGAGTGAATAAATAAGATGAAAAATGAAAAGTATATACCACTCCTATCGAGGTAACCAATATTAGCGTAAGGCCAACTATGGATGGCCGCTCCTATCCAGCCTTATTCTTCGTAATAATAGACAGTATTTCTTTTAATACTCTTTGTTATTATGAGCATAGAGGTGGGGCGTCACATAAACCACTTAAATTGATCTTAAATCAATTTATCAAGCTTCATTGACTCACATTCAATTTGTTCATAAAATCTTGTTCACTTCATTTTATGTTAACGGCGTTTCATTCCATGTCAATTTATCACTTCATAAAATTAATATTAAGGTGCATTATAACCTTTTATACGTCACTTATATTCATTTCCACTTCAAAATTTAATTCCAAAATCAATTTCATTTACATAACATCTCAAAATCATATTCAATTTATTTACACTTAAATTGAATTTGTTTATAACTTAAGTTATCACCATTTCAATCCATTTTTATATTATTCGTCAACATTTCAAAATATATTTAATTCGCTTACATATAAGTCGAATTCCATCTATATCTCAAGTTCTATTTCCAACATTCAATTTACTAACTAATTTATCTAATTAGTTACTTCCATTTTCCACTTCACAATTAGATTTTTATTTCAAAAATCACTTCATTTAGTTGGCTTGAGTATAAATCCATTTTATAATTCAAATATGGATTTCCATTTATTCACCAAATATCCAACCATTTTTATTTTGGTTTTTCTATTCCACTTTTCCAATTTATAAGTTACACAACTTATTTTTCACAATTATATAAATTCTATACTTGAGTTGATTCCATTCAAACTTACAACTTATAGTTATATAATCATTTTACAACTCAAATTTTTATATTCAACTCAATTTGATATTGTATCAAATCCAAATCCAATTTTATTTCTTAGCTTAAGTTAAATCTTAATTTGTAACGACCCTCATTTTTCCGATAATCAAAATTTTGAATTAAATAAGATTTTTGTAATTTAATATTGGAAGAAATTAAAATTTGTGGTTTATTAATAATAAATGAGTAGAATGTAATGTTAAAAATGTTAATTCAAGACAATTGATAACTACTTTAATGTATGTCCAATTAATTAAAATGATTGTAAAGTTAAAATTGGTTATAGGTTGTAAATAAATAAATAGGGTTTAATAATGTAAATTTAATATAATAAATGACTAATTGAATGAAATCTCAAATAATTGTAATAAATTGTAAAGTTACATTGGTTATAAATTATAAATAAGAAGATAAAATCAATGTGAAGTTATTTGTTTTGTTAGTTAACAATAGACTTGGAAATGTGTTTGAATTGACAAATTGTAACAATTGTTAATTAATCCATTAAAATTTAATCAGTAATAAATGGTAAATAAGGGAATACATTAAATGTTATAATTAATTGGTGAAATAATAAGTAATTCATTGTAATTGGGAAAAATCAGGGTGGTGTAAGTAGTTATAACATTTATTTGAAGATAATAAACTTATAAGTGTGATTAAAATAGGAAAAGGTGACAATTGTTATATGTTATCTATTTAATCAATCTGTTGAATTTAATTTGGAATAAATTGCGACTAAATGTAATTAAATATTACGTTAATTTAAATTAAGATGAAATTGGAGAATATTAACGTAATAAGATATAAACCAATGCTAATTATGTCCATAGGGTAATGATTGATTGTAATAATAGATGGTAATATAAGAATGGAATAATTTAAGAAATAAATGTTGGAATATGAAATGAACAGTAAATAGTTGTGGTATAATTAGAATTCGTTTGAAATAAAATATTGAATATAAACTACAATAATAGTTGTTGGAATCCTTTAATTGAAAAGAAAAGACAAGTGCATTGTAATTAATAAGTTCAACATAAGAACTTACATTTTAAATTAAATTAAGATAAAGATTTTAATGAAATTTAAGCTTTGACTTGAAAAGAATAAAGTGTATGTTTTATTCTAACCAGAATAACAAACGTTCAATTTGAATAAAGGATGGAGTGAATGTTTTAATGAAAGAATAACATAATTTGTTATTTGAAATGCATCTTCGAGAAGTTGATTTTAAATAAGATAAAAATATTTAACTTGTAAATAATGTGTAAATTTTATTGTATATGAAATTTTATAAAATATGTTTGAATTGGTATAAATGAAAAGAAAACAATGTTTGTAATTAGAATTTGTTGAAATTAGTAATGAAATGAATTAGAATTAGATTAATTGACATGTTTTCAATTAAAAGGAAACATAAATGAAATTGTAATGAATGAGTTAATATAGAAACTTGCATTTTGTGTCAATATGGAATGAACATTTTAATTAAGATAATTGCATGTTTTGAGATGTATAAAAATAAAACTTTCATTTTGAATAAGTATGATTTTGGAAAAAAAATTGAATTTTAGGATAATACACACACACACACATTAATATCCAAATTTCTAAATATATTAGAGGGTTCATGGTTGTGTAGATGTTGTGGAATCAATTAGAGTTACCTTTAATTAACAATTGTACATTAATTACACATGTTCACGTATATTTATTTTTCCATTTCATATATGGTTAAAACTTGTAAATTTATTGCATTAATGTGACCGTTACAGTAATAAAAAAAGAGTAAAGTAAATCATTTTATAATGCATAGATAGATATATATTCATTAATTAATAAAATTGGTTTGAGTAACATAAATAAATGAACAGATTGCTTGTTAATTGATAGCGCTAATGGAGTGTGCACGTATATTAACGTAAAACGAATGTTTTATAAAGAATTAAATGATAAATATGTGTAAATTTGGGTTTGTTGAAGTGAATTAATAGGAGTAAGTTTTGGAATTTGGATCCTAAAGGTTTGTTTATACTATATAAGTGGTCCCTTCATTTACTTTGCATTTATTATCACATCCACATTCTATTTCTTTTCATTTTCAACTTCTTCGTGTAGGTTTCATTTGAGCATCCATTTAATTATTAGACTACGCATTCGTTTCTTATTAATTAATAATTGCCTCATTCTTTTCATTTTTTTCTCATTTGTTCGTTTGCTCCTTTCAAGTGCTTTACCTGAAGTTTTTTTCCTTTTTCTTTTTCCATTTTTAATGTGAACATCCAAATTAATTTTCATGCTTTCTAAATTAGCATTTACTATTCTTCGTTTTTGAAGTTTATTTCATTCATGCTTTATTATTTCTTGTAGTTTCCTTTCATTAGCAACTCTTTCTTCTGAAGCTTCATATTAAAGAACGGAAGATTTATTTTTATCTTTATTCATATATTGATTCCTTTACTTAACCTCTTTCAATACTACCATTTTAAGGTTGTTCATATTCTTACTTCATTTCAATTACTAGTTTGTTTACATATACTTTATTAGCTTTTCATTTGTTTCCATCTTCATCCCTGTATCCTCATTTCATTTTTCAACTCTCATCTTCTGTAGCTTCATTCCTCCAAACAAACTTCCATCTCATTTTTCTCTCTCTCTTCATTTTCCTCCTCATTCATTTTTTTCTTCCTCAAATGTGACGCCCCACCTCTATACTCATAATAACAAAGAGTATTAAAAGAAATACTGTCTATTATTACGAAGAATAAGGCTGGATAGGAGCGGCCATCCGTAGTTGGCCTTACGCTAATATTGGTTACCTCGATAGGAGTGGTATATACTTTTCATTTTTCATCTGATTATTTTTTCACTCCCATCGACATACCCAATTATCAGTATAAAACAAACTACGATGGTTCATAATAGTTTAGGACATTAGATATAACAATAACACAGATAATATAAATGCGGAACACAGATAAAAACAAAAGTCTCATATATATATAACTGATGTCAGTTACAACATAGTTGACACAATACATATGATACAACTACAACTGTCGACTCTGGAAGTTATATATACACGTACATTATCGACTAATATACATGAATACACATCATCCTATACAACGACACGACTAATACAAAACGACGAAGACCACTTCAAAAGATGTAAAAAGTCTTCATATCCCGAACAGCAACTCAAAGCAGGAAATCTACAACCTGAAATAACTCGGGTCTGACCCGAGTATTACATTCAAAAGAAAATAATACACGGGTCAGTCTAATTCAAACTCAGTTATTAGTGCACAGAAGCAATAATAATCTCAAATAGATGACAGTCACAGAAATCTCGTATATCCAACTTCTCGATAAGAGAATCGGACAACGGCAGATATAACACTAAGCAGTGTAAATCAACAAATCAGAAATCTCAAAATGATCAAACACATCAAATTTCTGTGTGGCTGCAGCACACGCACGCGTGCACTGCCTCGCCACACAGTACGTGAAATCATCACGACTGTGAAAACTAACAGCAATCAAAACGGTAGAAGTCAACATAAATAAACTTACAGGGTCAAACCCGGGTCTTTGAGACCGGATTCAACTCGCTGTAAAATCTCAAAAATCAATCTGAAACAATCAAGAACCAACAACCCAAGCTCAACTAATTCCAGCAATCAAATCCAACTCAAAGAGATAGTTGACCCATAGAAACTAGGTCAACCAGCATGTGTCAAGTGATACCCAAGTGATACTAGTAAAATGAACAAGTACTGACAGACAGAAAAGTCTGGCAATGAAAACTCAGATTTAAAACAATAACACAAGGGCCAACTGTAAAATGAACAAAGCGAATGTACACTGCAGATGAACTCGACCAGTTCAGGTACAAACATACTCCAAGATCAACTACAAGTGTACTGTAATTAACAACATGGCACTACAAATCAAAGAAGTAAACTAGATTAGGTAGTGCTAGTATGGTCGAGGTCAAATCAACCACAACAACACCCACATATACCCAAGTCAGCCTGCACATCTAAATCACAAGACGACTACTACACGGCAGCCTGGAAACATAATTATCAAAAGCATCAGCGTCTACAACCAAACATTTCGGAAACCAGGCATACAATACAACTCAAAAGCAACATAGCACGAGTATACAAGAGCAACAATGCACTGTACAATCGAGTGAAGGCTAGCACATCAAAGTGCAACAAAATGATGAAGTTCCAAATCACACAAGTTCAGTGACTCAGAGTTCAATTAATACCCAAGGCATGTTAACCATGGTCGCCCAAGAATTCGAACAGGTCAAAAATGCTCAAAAAAAATCAAACTCAATCACAAAGGTTACAACAACAGGTGAAAGTCACTCATGCCACAGAGATGCACAGAAGTGACAATGTCACAATGACCGAAGTAAAAAAAAACTACTGTGATGAACAAGTCATCATCAAAGCATACCAATCAGAATCATCTCGACCATTTAATACAAATGAAGTCGAAGTCGAAAGTGAACAAATCCAATAAAATATATAAGTGTTGAATTCAAATAAACATGTACGAACGAAGATCAAAGCAACAGCCAAGAATACAGAGACGAAATCAATATCGTCTAACTCAACTCGAGACAGTGAATATACACGAAAACAAACATCTCAAACAACCGAGCCCAACAACTTCACTTCAAATGGCCAAAACAAAATGAATCAACACTCGAACAATTGAAAACAAACGAAATCGCAGAGACCAAACCATCAACAATTTCAAGTGTGGATTCAATAATATATGCATACACAAACACTATGGTATATATGCACATACATGAAGTCACACCAATTTTGTCAAGCAAATTTCAAAACAACAGTTTTATCAGCCAAAACCAACACTCACAAATCAAAAAGTCGCAAATATCATTTTATATCAATTTGATTGAAATCCAGAAAAGCGTCAAATGCAGTTCAACGATTATCAAATGGACGAAAACATGAATAAGTCATGTAATCGCATAAACCAAGTTAGGTGGCCAAAGGATAGCCAAAGTCGAACAAGAACGAAACAACTACATCAAATCAAGTAACAACCGAGGCCAACTTTATCACAATTTTAAGTAATCGAAATGGCAGGTGACACAAAATCATCAATATACAACTGGCCAACAGGGAGTTCAAAACTGCTGTCAACGACCGAAGTCAAGAAGAACAACACGGCCAAAATAAAATGGAACGACATCAACTCGTCAATTCAAGAAACGAAATTACTAAGATCAACGAAATCATCTATAGCAAACAAAAGCAATATCACGAGCCGAAGCCCAAAAAGAATGGAGTCAACCAGTTCAAAAGTAATCGAAGCCAGGTTAAACAACAACGAGATCATACGAATAAAACAGAAGAATCAGGGAGCTTAAATTGGATGTGAGTAAAAGTTTCACTCACCTTGAAATGAAGCGACAACGAATTCGAACAATCGAGGAGCAGCCATTCGAATTGGGGAAGGTCGATGCCGTGGTCCTCAAGGATGATCGACAACATCCAGCAGATCTTCGAATTAATCGAACCCTAAATTCGACGCCTCTGATCTTTACGAGCTCTAGTTTTTGAAGACGAAAACGAGGCCGCCATTATCGTTTCTTTGATTAGGTTTAGGGTTACGGAAAATGAATGGAAAGAACGAAAAGGGAACGGGTAATAATGTCATCTCAGCCCCAATCAAAAGAAAGTGGACCAACTTCTTCTTAAAGCCCACACAAAATAAAAGAGAACGGCCAAGTTTATTTTGTAAAGCCCGCATAATCACCTGACGATTCAATACAAGGAATTTCGATCTGACTAAAAACTTCCAATAGTAATTTGCAATAGTTTGATCGTCATTTTGACGATGGTAAAAATTTTACAAATTCCCGGGTTGTTACATCAAATCTCCTTCTTTTTTGCCCTTTCAAAGCTTCCCTTTTCTTATTTTTATTCTTCAAATCTTCTTCTTCAAATCTTCTTTTTCAAGGCTTCTTTTTCAATTCTTCATCTTCTTTAAATTTTCTTGTTCTTTTCCAAACATTCTTCTTTTTCCAAATCCTTTTCTTCAAATCCAGATCTATCCAAACTTCTCTGTCTCTTCCAAAGCTTTCTATAAAAAAATAGAAGATTAAGATAGCAAGGAAACAAATCAAAAGGAGGAAGTAGTAGCGGATCCAAATCCGACTAGAAAAGGGAAATCCATAAAGTGAGTGTTTTAACCCACTTACAACTACTAAATTATCTTATGTTTGTTAAATTGAATTTATGATGTGATTTGGAATTGATTGGTTGATGTTTGGTATATTTAAATTTTCATTCTAGTTAAATTTAACTTTTATTGCATTTAATCATCGTTTAATTTAATATTGAATTTAATTTTCAATTTAATACCTGTTAATGATAATCAGTTATCTATTGATGTTTATTGGTTGATTTGGGTGATGATTATGATGTATGTTTAATTATTGATATTGGATGATTTGATGTTATATCTATATTGTTATAACACTGCAAGTTCCCTTAGTTATTGTTAGAAAATCCCTATGGGTTGAAATGATACATGCCCGAACGATCGTATAGAATAGGAGAAAATCATTATGGGTTAAAATGATAAACCCAAGCGATTTTCATTGATTTGGAATTTGGGATTGCGGGTTGAAATAATATATACCCGTAAATTTAAATTTATGCGGATTGAAATAATAAATATCCGTATCACTTGACCATAGGGTAGAAAATTATATACGGACAACGGATTGGTTAAATTAAACGATTTAAAACCCTTAAATCTTGAATTGGATTAAATGACATTTTGAAGGAAATTGATTTATATAAATTGAATTACTTTGAAAATCCAAGTTTGAAGGTTGGAATTGGAAATAGGTTTAAATCAAAATTCTAAAGTATTTTAATCTATTTTAAATCTATTTAAAGTATTTTAACCCATTTTGATCTATTTTAAATCTATTTAATCAATTTTAAATTATATTAATATATTTTAAACTATTTTAATCTATTTTAATCTATTTTAAAATTATATTAATCTATTTTAATCTACTTAAACTATATTAATCCATTTTAATCTATTTTAAACTATATTAATCTGTTGTAATCTATTTTAACTATCTAAAACTATTTTTAAAACTATTTTAAACTATCTAAACTATTTTCTGAATTTTAGGTTTTGTAAAGTGGAAGTTTTATATTTAAAACCTTGATTTTTAAGTAGGATAAGATTAAATGATGTTATAACATAAGTAGGGATTTAAATGAAATATTTAAGGAATATGATGATATAAATGAGGGTTTAATCTATTTTTGGAAATATAAATTCGAAAGTGATACGATTTCAAATGTGATATAATTTCGAAAGTAAATATGATTTCGAATATGGTTTTGAGAATATGATATTTTGATATAAATTATAAATCAGTTTTGGAAATGTAAAAGAACCATCCGGTATGAAATAACCGTTTGGTTGTTAAAGAGACCGGGATCGGATATTGTCATACTCTCTGCCAATACCGAAAACCACTTTAACAACTGTGTACGTGGTGGAGATTCCAGAAATGAAGTAGGATGGTTTGGCGAATGATTCTATATGAGGTATTTATGTAACGACCCAGAATTTTTGATAATTAAAATTCGAATATTTAATTGATTTTAAATATTAATAAATGGAATTTAGAAGTCGAATAATTTATTTAAAGGATATTGGATTTAATTTGGTTAATTAAATCGATAAATTAAATAGTGAAATTCCAGCGATAATTGAAAATCGAGTTTAAAATGATTGAAAATAATTTGTAAGACTTTATTAAATCATACTGGAGTTATAGAGATGTTGCGGGACTTTTAAAATTGAATTTGGAGTTAAATTGTGAAAATTGAATATTTTAATATTTAATTATCGACTGTAAAAATAGCCAATTTTCAAACAGTCTCAGAATTGAACGAAACCAGTTCCATTGGATCCGTAATAGTTAGTTATTATCGGATTTCAATTTTCGTATCCATCGGAGTTGTCGTTTGACCGTGGCAACTCGAAACGCATCGATATCGTTTTAATTTTAAATCGTCGAGTTAAAATAGTCATTTTTCAAACGGTCTCGGATTTCGACGAAACCAGTTTCATCGGATCCGTAATGTGATATTATTGTAAGATTTCAAATTTCGTAATTTTTGGATTTACCGTTTGTCCGGTACAAATTAAAACGCCTCGAAATCGATTTAAATCGATTAAATTTAAATTGATCGTTTAATTCCATATCTTGCACAGACGATCGAATTAGCTTCCGAAACCTATTCCATTGCGTTCGGAACGCGGGGTAAACCCCAAAAACGCCAGTCACCGCGCGTAAATCGGAGTTTGGAAATTCCGGATGAATAGTGTTCGTTCAAACTTCTATAAATAGGCCCATTTTCACAATTTTAAAAAGAAAAATAAAAACCCTAAACCCTAATTTAAATGGCCGGCCGCCACTCTCTATTTCTAAGGCCAGAAAACATTCTCACTTCCCCTCGATTATCTCCTCATCCGCGCGTTTCTAGGCAACGATCTCAACTAGAGAATCGAAGAGGGTAGCGAGGCCGAGGCATCCAACGGTCATGATCGTAAACGATCGAGTAGATCAACGGCAAATCTCTCTTGAACGTGCAACGTTCGTGCACGTCGTTCGAAGGCGTGGGACCACCGAGCTGGTCGTGCTCGTGGCCGTGGGTGGCATTCGCGGAGGCGGTTCCGGTGGGGGTAGTTTGATGGGGTCTGGAGGTCGGAGGGTGGTTGCGTGATTTAGGGTTAGGGCCGGCTATGGGTTTGGTCGCGTTCAGAATGGCCTGGGAGGGAAACGCGATGGAGAAGAAGAACAAAACGCGGCCTGGATTGCTTGGAAAATGAAATCAACGGCAGATATCGAGTGGGTTTGAAATAAAATAGAAATTGTAATTATTAATTATATTAAATTGTATAAACTTTAAAACGTCGTAACTCTTTGATACGAGGTCAGAATTCGACGAGATTTTTTGCGATGGGATCATATTGACGAGCTCTTCACGATGCAATTGGATTGGAAACGATCGGGGTCAGTGAAAATTTTGAGTGGAATTAAACGTCCGTTTAATTTCATTCGAAATAAACGCTACAAATTTCTATCAGAATTAAAATCACGGTGAGATCTTCTCACTCAGATTTATAATTGAATTGCAGTTATTGATTGATTTGTTTGAATGTGCTATTAGATATGATAGGATATATCTATATATATAGCAGTATATACATATTGGCATATGTATATATTGGATTGATTGATTTCCCGCCTCGTATAGCGGATGAGACCCTATTGCGCCGTTAGTAAGCGGATTTTTATAAAAACCCATATACCGCGATAATTCCGTACTGGAGCGGAATTGGTATTGTGCTAACATCTTTGGATGTAGGAAAACAGGTTGAAGGGATCCAACTGGATTCCTCAACTGTATTTACTTATTTACAGATATTTTGATATATTCTGTTATCATATGATGATATATGATATTTGACTGTTGTGATGGACTGATTGGTGTTGTTGCATCATCGGATTCAGTTTTGAAATGTAAAAATAACGACTTTTACTTTAAAAGGGCTTTTAAAGTGATTTTTGAAAATATACGTTTTATGAAATTTTTGAATCGATTTATAAACGTAAAATTTTAAAGTTATAAGAGTTATAATTTTTAGTGAAATATAACCGAAGTGTCGTTTTTGAAACAAAAGTTGATTTATTTATAAAATGGTTTAAGTTGGGATTTTGAATAACTATAAACGATTTGTATAGAAAGATTTATAAAAATTGATATTTATAAATCAAATATTGGAATTATAAAACGAGTTTTTATAAGTGTTAAAAATGAAATATTTATGGAATTCATAAATAAATGAAATTTATAGATGTATAAATTGTGAAGTTAAAATGAATGAAATTTATAGATGTATAAATTGTGAAGTTAAAATGAATGAAATTGTAGAATGGAAGATTTATAAGAAATTAACTTATAGATTGTGTTTTTTCCTTCAAATGAAATATTGATCGAATTTGTCAATAAAGGAGATTTACAAATCGAAGTGTTATAAAGTAGAAATAGAATTTATAAACGTGTTTATAAATTCAAAATCAGTTGAATTTGAGAAATTAAATATAGAATATTTTTAAAGAAGATATATTCGCGATTTTGGATAGCGAATTTTTATTGAGATAAAAATGTGTAGAAATGATTGAAATTTGGTTAAGTGAAGTATATTCACGATTTTGGACAGTGAATATATTATTGAATAAAATGGATTCATTTTTGAAGAAGTGATATTAAAAATGAAGTTAAACATTTTAAAGATGTTTTAAAATGTATTGTGAATCGAAAGCATAGATTTCAACACTTGTTATTGAAATAGGCGTTTTCGAAAATATAAGGAAATGATGGACTATAACACTGTTGTTATAGTAAATGATTTTCGGAAGAAAATGTTTTGATGTAGTATTGGGATTTATATATCTATCTTAATTCCAAATCCCTATACTAGTGATTTTGAGTCGTCGTAACGATGTTTTACGTAACATTCGTTTTGACTCAAATAAATGTTGTTATAGTAAATGTTTTCCTTAAAGAATGAATATATACTTAATTTGATTTAAGTATATCGAATATTTTCCAAGTGTTGAAAATAAATGATTTGTGAAATACTTATTATTAAATAAGTATGGAATGTTTTCCAATATGAAATGAACGTTTTTGAGATTTATCTTCTTAAAGATAAATCGAAATCGAATATTGAAAACGATTTGAAAATCGTATATCAGTAGATATTTTGAAAGATATAAATTCACTATGGAATTTATAAAGGAAAGGGAAACTGTTTAGAAAAATAAACGTTGATTTATTTTTGAAGTGTGGAAATTTTATATCTAGTAAAGATATTTTTGAAGATGAAATAATTTGGAAAATTATTTGGAATCTGATGTTGCTGCGCATCTTTATTGATAGTTAAATAACCGACTATCAATAATTACCTTTAGATAGGTATTTGTTGTGAATTGGATGAAATTGAATGCCACACTTATTTTTGAATAATCGCTCACTATTCGGGTTAACCGGGAAAGGACCATGGGGTCGTATAACCCATTCCGAATATGTGATACGTCGTTATGAATTGCATTCGAAGACCGGTGTTGAAGACCGGATATTTTTGAAAACGGAAGGATTACCGTCGAGTTACTCTACATCGGCTGATCTCCGATTTAGAGGTTTTATCACCCTTAGTGACGGGAAGTCCGGACGTGATTAGAAAATTATCCGGATATGCAAGGGCTTCGTGAGAAGTGCCTTCGGTTCTGTTCGATCCCGGAACAGACTTGTATGGATTGTGTGTCTGACGTTACAATTTGAGATATAAAGCTGATTTCTTTCAAATACATTTCTGTTGGTGGCGGAGAATTTATTCTCTTAGCTTAACACCCTTCTCTGAGACGTACGAGCTCAGAGGTTATGTAGTTGAAATTTATCAGCGATATATCCCAATTTGGTAACGTGGCATACTGAGTGTTGCTGTGAAATGATCAGTGTTTGATCATTTGTGATATGATCATTTGTTTGATCTTATATCTTTGTGATCATAGGTTGATCATTTCTGTTTGACTCGAAGCAGGGCTTTTTGAGAAAGCGTAGCTTTGTGGACGAGACTTCGTCGAGCCTCACACCCCGGAAATGGTCGAAACAGGAAGGATGCAGCAAGGTTCTAGGGAGTAGCGCCCCTTAGTGTATGTCATTCCTTCTGGATAAAGGTGGTATCATGGTATGGAGCCCAGATACTTAACCTCTGTGGTTACTGCATTATTATTATCTATGTGGTTTGTTGGAAATCGGGGATCCTCGGGAAGATCGGTGACGATCGGGGGATGGCATACGCGTGTCAGTAGTTACCTATTTTTGCAGAGGTAACCCGGCCTTGTGTTGGCAGAGATCCGGTTAGGTTCTCGGGTCGTCTATTCCAGGGACGTACCCATCGTGGATAGGAAGTTCCTTAGCCTGACCATTTGTTGGAAATCCAAAGAAACAATACGCGACATGTACGGTTTTAGTTGTATTACCTGCTAGGGAATGTGGCGGTAACCTGCTATTGAACATAGTAGCTATAGTAGGCATACGATACTGGTCGTATGTTGGCTAAGATTAATATTATACTTTCGAAATGATTTCTACACTATGCACTAACAATAATATCAAAAAGGATTTGATTTTGCGTAGTAAGCATCTTTGACTATCATAAGAAGAAATCTCCTCCAATTCTGCGTTTGCATTGTGTGTGTGGCGGGAGGTCTTATGGTAGTTTCATTTTCCAAAAGCATTGCGAATTTGTTTTATTTTCTTTGTGAAAAAAATAACTGTTTTACGATCTCACACCAGTCACCATGACTGACTCGGAGTTTATTGTTCCCTTCTAAACTCTGGGTGCCCACAAATTTCCACACGGGCAGCCTAGAGTTATGTTATCAGGATATTCTGGAGCTTTGGAAGCAAGCTGGATGGCGAGACGTAGTATTTGTATCTGATAGTATTTATTCCGCTGTGTATTCTGTATGAGGACAAGTTATATAACTGTCCATTGTTGTATATTGACTCTGATGATTGATGTATGTATAAAATGATATAGTTCTTTGTTTTAAAGATTACTGATTTATCTATTATATATTGTTCCGCTGCGATGTGTAAGATTCTGATATTGTTTTCTGTTTCTGCTCTTGTTCTGTTGTTGTTTTTTTTTCTTTCTTTTTCTTCTATCTTCTTCTTCTACCTTGTTCTTCTTTCTTAAAACCATAACTTTTCGGGTTTCCGGCATTCGATGGCTCAGCAGTCGATAAAGTGAGTATCGATGTTGAATTTTCGAAAGTCGAAAATTTTCGGGATGTTACATTTGGTATCAGAGCATATGGTTAAGCGACAACCCTGCTCTGTTGGGTGTTACTCATTAGAGATAGAGTCAGTAGTACTCTAGAATGAGTGGAGTGTAATAATAGATACGAGTGCGTATTTGTTAGTGAATATAAAATTGTTTTATATTGTGATGATTGGTTTGTTGAGTGGTATATGGATTCTGGTCGGTATTGTCCGTACAACTCTATCGATAGGGATCTCTAAACACTTATATAGAACAATTCGGCACAATATTGTTTTAAATAGGGTAAATGAGATAATTTTGCCCAAAACTATTTTTGTATAGAAAATAAATGTTTTTCTATAAAGTACTATAGTATATGGTTGCATGGATGTTAGGAAGTAATAATAGTGAATTATCATAACTGAAATTGAATAAGAAATTGAAATCGTAACTCCAAAGTTAAGAAATAAATTCACATACGAATGAAATTTAAGAATGTAAATTATAAATGTAACTTATAATTGAAAACGGAATTCCAGAGAAGTTTTTGGAAATGTTTTGAAAAGACTTTGAAATTTTTGGAGATTTGGAAAGTTTAAATCTTTTTGAATTTGAAAACGAATTTCAAAGGTTTTGCAAAGTATTTTGGAAAGATGAAAGCTCTAAACTCTTTTAGGTCGCTGGAAAATAACTTCGGTAATGACTGCAGCATCACTGATGTTCATTTTCGGGTTTCCAAAAGAGGAATTGCTGCCAAATTGTTTTAAACGGAAGTTGTTTGAAAAATTTGAGTTTTGTTTTGGAAATTCAAAGGATAATTTGAATTGTTTTCAAAAAAATGGTTTTGAAAAGGTTGAAAAGACCCTGGAATACTATATAAAAATATTTATGAAATATTATTAAGTTGATAACTTATACAATTTGATTTTTGATAGAATAAATTTAACTTAAAAGATGGAGTTAAATTAATGCAAGTACAGGTGAATCAACTTAATGAAAGTAAATTAAATGTTGAAAAAATTCATTTCGAATTTGTAGAGTAAAGTATTGAAATAAAATTAGTAATTGAAACTAATTAAAGAAATGACAAATTAATATGGTTTGAGATGAATTAAAATTCATATGGAATTTGAAATCCAGTTTAATATGAGTGGTTATAAACCATAATAGTGAATTGAAAATAAATTTTGGGAATGAACGAAAGAATAAAACTGGAATTGAAACTGAATATTGAAAACAAATTTGAATAAGTAGATTAGAATTTGTAATGAATTAGTAATTGAAACTAATTTAAAATATTGCAGTTGTGAACTAAAGATAATTGATAAATTCAATATTCAGAAGTTAAATTGAATTGAAATGGTAAATTTAATTCAAGTGAGAAATTGAAATGTAAAATTGAATGAAAATGAATATATGTAACTAGATATTATGGCTAGTAGGATATACAGGTGTAAAGGAATTGGAATTTTGTTTTCGAAGATAATTTGAATTGCTCGAAAAAGGTATGTATTTAAATTTGAATATGAGATTTGATGACTTTCTTGTCCAGCCGCTTGACTTTTTCTTTTTCTTTTTGAAATCTGAGAGTCCGTAGGGACGTTTTGTAGTCGTGCCGTATTAGCCGCGCAAAGGAGACGCTGGCGGAATTTTTCGAAAATTTCGAGTGTTAGAAAATTTTTGTGAAAATTTTGAAAGTTTAAAAATTTGAATTTAAACTCGAATTTGAATTTCGAAGTAAACAATGTTGTTTAAAACTCATAATTGAAGTTAGAAAGCTAGTTGAATGATAACGAATCTTTATTAGAAAGATTTGTTTTGAAAATTTGAGAAAACTATTGAATTGTGAAAGATAATAGACGAGTTAAGGACCACTTTTCCTAACTTGTAATTTCGAGGACGAAATTCTTTTAAGGGGGGAAGTCTGTAACGACCCAGAATTTTTGATAATTAAAATTCGAATATTTAATTGATTTTAAATATTAATAAATGGAATTTAGAAGTCGAATAATTTATTTAAAGGATATTGGATTTAATTTGGTTAATTAAATCGATAAATTAAATAGTGAAATTCCAGCGATAATTGAAAATCGAGTTTAAAATGATTGAAAATGATTTGTAAGACTTTATTAAATAATACTGGAGTTATAGAGATGTTGCAGGACTTTTAAAATTGAATTTGGAGTTAAATTGTGAAAATTGAATATTTTAATATTTAATTATCGACTGTAAAAATAGCCAATTTTCGAACAGTCTCAGAATTGAACGAAACCAGTTCCATTGGATCCGTAATAGTTAGTTATTATCGGATTTCAATTTTCGTATCCATCGGAGTTGTCGTTTGACCGTGGCAACTCGAAACGCATCGATATCGTTTTAATTTTAAATCGTCGAGTTAAAATAGTCATTTTTCAAACGGTCTCGGATTTCGACGAAACCAGTTTCATCGGATCCGTAATGTGATATTATTGTAAGATTTCAAATTTCGTAATTTTTGGATTTACCGTTTGTCCGGTACAAATTAAAACGCCTCGAAATCGATTTAAATCGATTAAATTTAAATTGATCGTTTAATTCCATATCTTGCACAGACGATCGAATTAGCTTCCGAAACCTGTTCCATTGCGTTCGGAACGCGGGGTAAACCCCAGAAACGCTGGTCACCGTGCGTAAATCGGAGTTTGGAAATTCCGGATGAATAGTGTTCGTTCAAACTTCTATAAATAGGCCCATTTTCACAATTTTAAAAAGAAAAATAAAAACCCTAAACCCTAATTTAAATGGCCGGCCGCCACTCTCTATTTCTAAGGCCAGAAAACATTCTCACTTCCCCTCGATTATCTCCTCATCCGCGCGTTTCTAGGCAACGATCTCAACTAGAGAATCGAAGAGGGTAGCGAGGCCGAGGCATCCAACGGTCATGATCGTAAACGATCGAGTAGATCAATGGCAAATCTCTCTTGAACGTGCAACGTTCGTGCACGTCGTTCGAAGGCGTGGGACCACCGAGCTGGTCGTGCTCGTGGCCGTGGGTGGCATTCGCGGAGGCGGTTCCGGTGGGGGTAGTTTGATGGGGTCTGGAGGTCGGAGGGTGGTTGCGTGATTTAGGGTTAGGGCCGGCTATGGGTTTGGTCGCATTCAGAATGGCCTGGGAGGGAAACGCGATGGAGAAGAAGAACAAAACGCGGCCTGGATTGCTTGGAAAATGAAATCAACGGCAGATATCGAGTGGGTTTGAAATAAAATAGAAATTGTAATTATTAATTATATTAAATTGTATAAACTTTAAAACGTCGTAACTCTTTGATACGAGGTCGGAATTCGACGAGATTTTTTGCGATGGGATCATATTGACGAGCTCTTCGCGATGCAATTGGATTGGAAACGATCGGGGTCAGTGAAAATTTTGAGTGGAATTAAACGTCCGTTTAATTTCATTCGAAATAAACGCTACAAATTTCTATCAGAATTAAAATCACGGTGAGATCTTCTCACTCAGATTTATAATTGAATTGCAGTTATTGATTGATTTGTTTGAATGTGCTATTAGATATGATAGGATATATCTATATATATAGCAGTATATACATATTGGCATATGTATATATTGGATTGATTGATTTCCCGCCTCGTATAGCGGATGAGACCCTATTGCGCCGTTAGTAAGCGGATTTTTATAAAAACCCATATACCGCGATAATTCCGTACTGGAGCGGAATTGGTATTGTGCTAACATCTTTGGATGCAGGAAAACAGGTTGGAGGGATCCAACTGGATTCCTCAACTGTATTTACTTATTTACAGATATTTTGATATATTCTGTTATCATATGATGATATATGATATTTGACTGTTGTGATGGACTGATTGGTGTTGTTGCATCATCGGATTCAGTTTTGAAATGTAAAAATAACGACTTTTACTTTAAAAGGGCTTTTAAAGTGATTTTTGAAAATATACGTTTTATGAAATTTTTGAATCGATTTATAAACGTAAAATTTTAAAGTTATAAGAGTTATAATTTTTAGTGAAATATAACCGAAGTGTCGTTTTTGAAACAAAAGTTGATTTATTTATAAAATGGTTTAAGTTGGGATTTTGAATAACTATAAACGATTTGTATAGAAAGATTTATAAAAATTGATATTTATAAATCAAATATTGGAATTATAAAACGAGTTTTTATAAGTGTTAAAAATGAAATATTTATGGAATTCATAAATAAATGAAATTTATAGATGTATAAATTGTGAAGTTAAAATGAATGAAATTTATAGATGTATAAATTGTGAAGTTAAAATGAATGAAATTGTAGAATGGAAGATTTATAAGAAATTAACTTATAGATTGTGTTTTTGCCTTCAAATGAAATATTGATCGAATTTGTCAATAAAGGAGATTTACAAATCGAAGTGTTATAAAGTAGAAATAGAATTTATAAACGTGTTTATAAATTCAAAATCAGTTGAATTTGAGAAATTAAATATAGAAGATTTTTAAAGAAGATATATTCGCGATTTTGGATAGCGAATTTTTATTGAGATAAAAATGTGTAGAAATGATTGAAATTTGGTTAAGTGAAGTATATTCACGATTTTGGACAGTGAATATATTATTGAATAAAATGGATTCATTTTTGAAGAAGTGATATTAAAAATGAAGTTAAACATTTTAAAGATGTTTTAAAATGTATTGTGAATCGAAAGCATAGATTTCAACACTTGTTATTGAAATAGGCGTTTTCGAAAATATAAGGAAATGATGGACTATAACACTGTTGTTATAGTAAATGATTTTCGGAAGAAAATGTTTTGATGTAGTATTGGGATTTATATATCTATCTTAATTCCAAATCCCTATACTAGTGATTTTGAGTCGTCGTAACGATGTTTTACGTAACATTCGTTTTGACTCAAATAAATGTTGTTATAGTAAATGTTTTCCTTAAAGAATGAATATATACTTAATTTGATTTAAGTATATCGAATATTTTCCAAGTGTTGAAAATAAATGATTTGTGAAATACTTATTATTAAATAAGTATGGAATGTTTTCCAATATGAAATGAACGTTTTTGAGATTTATCTTCTTAAAGATAAATCGAAATCGAATATTGAAAACGATTTGAAAATCGTATATCAGTAGATATTTTGAAAGATATAAATTCACTATGGAATTTATAAAGGAAAGGGAAACTGTTTAGAAAAATAAACGTTGATTTATTTTTGAAGTGTGGAAATTTTATATCTAGTAAAGATATTTTTGAAGATGAAATAATTTGGAAAATTATTTGGAATCTGATGTTGCTGCGCATCTTTATTGATAGTTAAATAACCGACTATCAATAATTACCTTTAGATAGGTATTTGTTGTGAATTGGATGAAATTGAATGCCACACTTATTTTTGAATAATCGCTCACTATTCGGGTTAACCGGGAAAGGACCATGGGGTCGTATAACCCATTCCGAATATGTGATACGTCGTTATGAATTGCATTCGAAGACCGGTGTTGAAGACCGGATATTTTTGAAAACGGAAGGATTACCGTCGAGTTACTCTACATCGGCTGATCTCCGATTTAGAGGTTTTATCACCCTTAGTGACGGGAAGTCCGGACGTGATTAGAAAATTATCCGGATATGCAAGGGCTTCGTGAGAAGTGCCTTCGGTTCTGTTCGATCCCGGAACAGACTTGTATGGATTGTGTGTCTGACGTTACAATTTGAGATATAAAGCTGATTTCTTTCAAATACATTTCTGTTGGTGGCGGAGAATTTATTCTCTTAGCTTAACACCCTTCTCTGAGACGTACGAGCTCAGAGGTTATGTAGTTGAAATTTATCAGCGATATATCCCAATTTGGTAACGTGGCATACTGAATGTTGCTGTGAAATGATCAGTGTTTGATCATTTGTGATATGATCATTTGTTTGATCTTATATCTTTGTGATCATAGGTTGATCATTTCTGTTTGACCCGAAGCAGGGCTTTTTGAGAAAGCGTAGCTTTGTGGACGAGACTTCGTCGAGCCTCACACCCCGGAAATGGTCGAAACAGGAAGGATGCAGCAAGGTTCTAGGGAGTAGCGCCCCTTAGTGTATGTCATTCCTTCTGGATAAAGGTGGTATCATGGTATGGAGCCCAGATACTTAACCTCTGTGGTTACTGCATTATTATTATCTATGTGGTTTGTTGGAAATCAGGGATCCTCGGGAAGATCGGTGACGATCGGGAGATGGCATACGCGTGTCAGTAGTTACCTATTTTTGCAGAGGTAACCCGGCCTTGTGTTGGCAGAGATCCGGTTAGGTTCTCGGGTCGTCTATTCCAGGGACGTACCCATCGTGGATAGGAAGTTCCTTAGCCTGACCATTTGTTGGAAATCCAAAGAAACAATACGCGACATGTACGGTTTTAGTTGTATTACCTGCTAGGGAATGTGGCGGTAACCTGCTATTGAACATAGTAGCTATAGTAGGCATACGATACTGGTCGTATGTTGGCTAAGATTAATATTATACTTTCGAAATGATTTCTACACTATGCACTAACAATAATATCAAAAAGGATTTGATTTTGCGTAGTAAGCATCTTTGACTATCATAAGAAGAAATCTCCTCCAATTCTGCGTTTGCATTGTGTGTGTGGCGGGAGGTCTTATGGTAGTTTCATTTTCCAAAAGCATTGCGAATTTGTTTTATTTTCTTTGTGAAAAAAATAACTGTTTTACGATCTCACACCAGTCACCATGACTGACTCGGAGTTTATTGTTCCCTTCTAAACTCTGGGTGCCCACAAATTTCCACACGGGCAGCCTAGAGTTATGTTATCAGGATATTCTGGATATTCTGGAGCTTTGGAAGCAAGCTGGATGGCGAGACGTAGTATTTGTATCTGATAGTATTTATTCCGCTGTGTATTCTGTATGAGGACAAGTTATATAACTGTCCATTGTTGTATATTGACTCTGATGATTGATGTATGTATAAAATGATATAGTTCTTTGTTTTAAAGATTACTGATTTATCTATTATATATTGTTCCGCTGCGATGTGTAAGATTCTGATATTGTTTTCTGTTTCTGCTCTTGTTCTGTTGTTGTTTTTTTTCTTTCTTTTTCTTCTATCTTCTTCTTCTACCTTGTTCTTCTTTCTTAAAACCATAACTTTTCGGGTTTCCGGCATTCGATGGCTCAGCAGTCGATAAAGTGAGTATCGATGTTGAATTTTCGAAAGTCGAAAATTTTCGGGATGTTACAATTTACGTGACCCCGACTCCCGTGAGTCTGCTTAGATGTGATTAAAACAGGAGCCATGCCGGGCCAAGTGTGGTCATTTCTCCGATCGGACACATTTCTTCGATACCATATTATGACTTTGTGATGATTTGGTGCCACCCCTTGATTTTGATTATGGGAGTGTGTTCCGAGGTAGGCGGTAGTAGCTGCTATGTGTTACCACCAGTCCGGATCTGCAATTGGTATATCTACCCTGGCATTGCCTCGAGTGCCATGTTCACATGCCCTATCGCAGCTTCTACGAGTTTGTTTTGTGTCGTGCCTATGGAGTGCTCCCTGATAGCCCACCAGTTTACGGTGGAGTTTACAGTATCTGTATAGACTACGACATTATATAAAACGTGTTAAGGGGGATATGGGCAACGCCTTAACACTATTTTAAAACTTTACTTTACTGTAGACACTATTATAATAGCATATTGTACTACATAGTAGATAGTTTAATGGATCCTTAGGAGATGGTTATCCCGAACATCTCTTAAGTTATTACACTTACGCTAAACACTGGATATGAGATATCAAAACCCGTAAACATCTCTGACGCCGTTACACTCATATTTATTTACTGTTGATTTAACTTACATAAGATTTTTTAGTTCTGACTCGAGTGTTTTGTCTTTTCAATTTGCTCGGGTCAGCCTGAGCTTTTCAGTATATCGAAGACTACTTTCTGGAGGACGAAGACGAAGACTTGTATACTATTATTACTTATTATATTATTTTCACTGCATCATGTTGTTCCACAGCATTGTTATTTATTTTTGTTGAATGTAACTCTGATTCTATATTATAAAAGTATCATCAAATGTTATTTGTAAACTGCTTCATGAACTGTTTATTTGATTTTTATATTTTGTCATTCCGCTGCGAGATTCTGTATTTGTTTTCTTTCTTTCCCTGCTTTTTCTTATTTACCCCATAACAATCCTCCCTTTTGAATGGTTTTAGTTTGACATGTTAGGTTTATTGTCAATTTTAAACCGTCCAAAAAGATGGGTCGTTACACAATTCATTCAATCCACTTTACTAATTCAAATTATTTAACTTGCATAAGTAAACTTTTAATTTCATTTTGAAATTTATATTTTCTTTTCTATTCACATCATTTCCAACTTATAAGTTCAAAAACTTATTTTCTTTCCGGTTTCACAAAACCTTCAAATGAATATCCCAGAATTCAACCACCCGGATTTATTTCAAATCATTTTGAAATCATAATATATATATATATAGGTCTTTTGGTTTAACAAACCATTTCTTTGAATTTTCAAAATCAACTTGGTTTTATCCAAACAATTTCCCTTCGGAATTTCCAAAACAAGTGAAACGACCCGCAGTTCCGTACCCCTTGAAATTGACACTATTCTCCAACATTGATTCAAAGTGAACGGAATTACGAACCATTTTGGGTTAAAGAAGAAAGAGGTAGAAGAAGAAGAAAAAAAACAACATCAGAATCTCACATCGCAGCGGAACAAAATACAATATATAGTATACAGTTTGAAATACAAAGAATCTGTACTGTCTTATATACATACATATCAGAGTACATCAATCAATCATACATGTCCATACACAGCGGAAATAATAGAAAAATATGGTAGTACGCTCTGCCATCAGCTCGTCTCCTGAGCTCCATAGCTATAACCTGAACCTGTTTAACTCGGTCTGACCCGAGCATCATATAAAACAACACCCGAGTCAGTCTGGAAAACCAGCGTGAGGAAATCACACTCAATTGGATTATTAAAGTTTTTCAAACCCTTTTGAAAACAAAAGCATCTTGTAAGACCACGCCACAAATAAATATGTCGGGTTTTTACCTTACGATAGCTAAAACACTTTTTATCAAAATCGTCTGATATTATAATAGTGTCTATAGAAAGTAAAATAAAATCTAGCTGAAATGCTTGCATCTCATGTTTCAGCAATAGTTGGGCACAATCAAAACCGTACAGGTACGTAGTGGAGATCGGATTCCATACAATGGCAGGGCTACTGGGATACCGCCCGTCACAGTACCTGGCCTAGATCAGCGTACCGAGGATTACTCCCAATCCCCTACAACACAAGGCCGGAACCACCCCTTACTGGACAGTTCCAAATAAGATCACCCCACGGTTGGCGCGACCAACCGCACACTAAGCCGAATAAAAAGAGACATCTAGACAGGGGAAACCTTACTCTCAAGTGGGAGCTACCCACGAAACCTTGCTGCACCTCCCCTGTTTTAGCCATTCCCGGTTGATGAGGCTAGAGGCTAACGATTACCTTTAAAGAACGTGTCCCACTTAGAATGCTCATCGTCCACCTGACGATGTTCTGAAAGCATTCAATCCATACAAGTTGCCCTGGGTCTGGACAAACCGAATCACCATCTTCAACTCTTCACGGCCTTCATTCGTAATCGTTCAAACCAGATCGAAGTGGTTTTCGGATAATTAAATCCGATCCCGCACTCTTCGAAACGATTAGCGCATTTGGCCACTATTGATAGTCGGTGATTTAACTATCAATTAATCATTCACAAGCAACCATCAAATAATTTCCATAAATTATTTATCTCAAATATCATTCAGATATTATTTCCATTTTAACCCATTTGAAAATAATTTTCAAAGCCCTTTTATTTTCATGAAATCATTTAAATGATTCTCATACTTTACTTAAATTTTGATTCACCTTTTGAAAATATCCTTATTTTCTCATTCCTTTCTCAAAATAAATTTACACTTTTGCTTATAAATTCTCAAACTCAATTTCTCCACTTTATAAGATTTCTCCTAAATCTTATCTCATTTAAATAAATTGCTTACCATCACAAGAGGATTTTAATTGGATTTAAAAACATTTTGAAAACATCTAAATTTATAAAATAAGAAGTAATATTAAATATAAACTTTAAAATTTATATCTAGTTATTTATAAATTTCAAAGCTGGTTTTAGAAAATTAGAGTTTATTGTAAATATTTGCTATGCCTTCAAAAATAACTAATTTGAAATATTTTAACTTCAAAAATGATTTATGAAATCTACATAGTATAGTAATTTAAAAAAATTCCCTTTAAAATAAATTTATAATTTTAGAAAACCCAATATCCCTCTATAAATGCCTCTTGTCGATACTCACCTTCAGAATATTTTACTATTCCTTCCAAAACAGATTCTATACTCAATATAAGTTCATGACTTATTTCTGTGCATATCATTGATATCTTCCTTTCATTTATAACTCCGTTTATAAATTTATAAAATTCCTTTGAGTTCCATTTATTATAAAATAGTTTCACTTAAGAACTCCATCTTTATAATTTGATTCTTATATAAATTTCCATATTGCTCCTTAAAATAAATTCCATTTCATTTAATATAATTCCTTTTTAATTCTTAAATAAAATCTATTATCTGAACTTCATACAACATCTCCTTTATTTCTTAATAAATTTTCTTTTCATTTCTTATTAATATTTCTTTTTATTTCCTTAATAGAACTCCATTTTTCATTCTTAATAAAATTCTGTTTACTTCAATTCCATTTAACTATTACAAATTTTCCGAGTTTAAATATATATATTAAATTGTCTAAAACTCATCTTTAACCAATTAAAGTATAAATATACCTTTATCTTCCTTAAAATTTCAAATAGAAGTAAATTCTAACTCTTAATTAAATATTTCTCTTCAAGTACCATTCCACTTTCTTTAATAAAAATTATTGATAGAATTCCAAAATTCCAAATTTCATTTCCATGTTATTTAACAGTTAATAGTTCAATTCATATACAAGTCCATATCAATTCATCACCTTGTCACATAACAACATATATATAATAAATAAATATTTTGAGGAATCCTATTGGATCCCTCCAACCTATTTCCCTACATCCACAGATGTTAGCACAAAATAAAATACCAATTCCACTTCAAGGTGAAATATCGCGGTATATGGGATTTTATAAAATATCACCCGCTATTATGCGGCACATAGGGTCTCATCCGCTATATAATGCGGGAATATCAATTCCAATATATACATATTCCAATATATATATATATATATATTGGTATATACTACTATATATAATATCATCCAACAGATATAATATTATAAATCAACCAAACACATCCAATGGTTTAAATTTAATCATTTAAATTTAACTATGGAATCCAAATGAGTGAGATAATCTCACCTTCGATTTTGTTTGCAGTCCATTTCCAATCCGGTTTGCTTCTTTTAGATTTCAAACCTTGAATAAAAGTTTGATGATTTATTAATATTTGAAATAAATTGAACGACCTAATTATCATTTTATAATTTTTATTAAATCTAATAATTTAAATTTTAACTCATAATTTAATTTAAAAATTTTAAACGAATAATTTCCTTTTACAAATTATCCTTAGTAACCCAATAATTAAATAAGTTAATTAAAATAGTTTAATCATCAAACCCATCTCTTTTAAAATACTAGTAGGATAAAATATTTATATGTATATTTATTTATTTTCTTCTTCTTCGAAACCATTTATAAAATATCTATAAGGTTTTAAAATTCCAATTTTATATAGACTTTACAACGTCCTAAAATTTCTATATTTTAATTAATTCCCAATTTATTTCAAACTATTTATTTTCCCCCTTTTTTCTGTTTATATGCTTATACATATATATTCATATCAAACTGAAATAAATTGTAATATACCTTACAGCCTCAGGTGCATACGCGCACCGCCATCCTAGCTCCAGCGTAAACATCGTCGAACCTCACCGTGCCCTATCATCACGACTTTCCCTCAACTACGCAACCCCTCTAGTGTCGCCGCCTCCTCCTGTCGCTGCCCAGATCTGAGAAGACTCCCGCGACGACGCTGCCTCGAATCCACGACCCTCAGAAACCACACGCGCCCTCCTTCCCCTCTTCGCATGCGCGGCGCAAGCACGCGTGCATCTCCTTACCAGCGACCCCGGTGGCCCTTGCATGCTTGGAGTTCGAATCGGCTCCATTTGTTTCCGATGATCGATTTGATTTTTTTTATAAACGGAAGATTCCCATTTTGTTCGATTTGGAAAAGAATTGGTAACTGGGTGCGTGAATTTTTGAGCAGAGGAGTCTTTGACGTTGAAATGGAAAGAAATAAATGGGGTTTTGAAACGAACGAAGACTTCGTTCCACATTTCTGCTCTGATGATTTTGAACTTCAGAAACGAAAGGAAGACATGTGATTTTATAAAAAGAAGATGGATTTGATTTTAGCTTCTAAGGGAAGACAATGAGTACGTGATTAAGTCGAGGGAAGTAGGTCGGCTGAGATGAAATAGGTCGGCTACGATTTGATGTAGGATATTTAAATTAAAAATAATTAATTGTTATCGAAGCATTTTAATCTCGTACGATCACACGGTTGCTCTAAAAATTACGAAATTTGAAATCCCGTAATAATTCAATATTACAGATCCAATGGAACTTGTTTCGTCGAAATCCGAGACTGTGCCTCGAAAGGCTATTTTTATAAGCCCTTGAAATATTTTTAACAAGCTTATAACTCCAGATTCAACATTTCACCCAATTTTAAATCGTTTGATTCAATAATTGAATCATCCAATAAATATTGATATTTGAAATTCAAGCTAAAAATTCACTTTTGAATATTTAAAATCAATTAAATATTCCAATTTCAAATATCCAAAATTCCGGGTCGTCACATTCCTTCCCCTTAAAAGAATTTCGTCCCCGAAATTACTGGTTAAGAAGAATGATCTATAACCCGTTAACTATTTTCTCAAATTCAAATGGTTTCAAATAACATTTCCGAATAATCTTTTATTTAGACACTCTAATCCTCTTCTAACTTTCTAAACCCATCCATAGGTTCCCAATAACATTGCTTACTCATCAATTCAAATTTGAATTTGCAATCAAATTTTGAATTATCAAAATTTTCTCAAAATTTTTCTAACTCTCTAAATTTTGAAATTTTTTGCCAACGTCTCCTTTGTGCGGCTAGCTCGGTACTACTACAAAATGCCTCTACGGGCTTCCAAATTCCAAAAGAAACCAAAACGCCAAGTGGCTAAATCAAAACCCAGTCAAATTTCATACAGAAATTTAAATACATACCTCTTAAGTTGGCAATTCAAATTTATCTTCTGAAATCAAAATCCCAATTTCTCTTGCTATTAAATCACCTGTATATTCTATTTAGCAATGAAGCCCAATTACAACATTCAAAAATCATTTTGTATACTTCTTTACAGCATTCTCAATATCATTTTTACTTCACTACTAAAGTTTATACTCAAATTTAATCCCAATTCCATATAAATTCAATTTGCTTCAATTTGCAAATTAATTTCAAATCTCAATACTTTTTCTCAATTTCATCCAGATTCTCATTTTAAATTTTAACTCCCTTCAATTTCCCTTACATTTTGAATACTGAATTCTATTCACAATATCACAATCCCTATTTAATTAACTACTTCTTCAATTGGTTTCACTTACTAATTTATTTAGAGTCTCAAATAAAAGTTTATTGTAAACTTTTTCTTCCTTTAATTTCTCTGATTTCATGTTACTTTGCATTTACAATTTAAATTAGATATCACTATTCAGTTTCAATTCTAATTACTTACCAATTTTAAATCATTTGTGTAATATCCCAGAATTTATGGACAATATCAATTTAATAATCTGTTTAAATAATTAAATTGATTGATAATTTTTGATAGTAAGATTTGAATTGATTTAATAATCTGATTAAATGAATATTTAACTAGTGAATTTATCCTTTAAAAATTTATAGGATGATTTCTATTTATAATGTATATACAATTGTATATATTGTAAATAGATAAGCTTGGATTTAAAATTTAAATAAATAAGATATTGTTTTTAAATTCTAATATATATATATTGATAAATTGTTATTTTCAAACAATAATTATAATATATTGTTTTATATACAAATATAAATAAACTTTAATAAAATAGGATTGTTATTTTCAAAATTGAAAGTGTAGTTATATATGTATGTATATAACATGACTTTAAATTGGATTTTAAATATAATTTGAAAAGTAAATGTAAATTAGTTTTGAAATTCAAAGGTAGATACTTTAAATTATTTGGATTCAAAATACATGTATAAGCTTTTATTTATACATATACAAATGATTTTATTTTCTTTTAAAAGTAATTTATAAATAGAGAAGTATTTAAGGAAATAAAGAAAAAGACTTTTATCTACATTTAAAATAAATATAAACTAACTAAAAAGGACATGTGTAAACCTATAAAGGATTGTTTAAAACAAGTGTTAACTAATTAACACATATGAAGACAAGTGTCCATCTTTTAAATTTCTATTTTTCTTTTATTTTTAAGAAATAATTTTCAGCCCTTATAAACATTTTTCTTTATCTTCATTTTCTTTTTATCTTCACATTTTCAAACTTGAGAAACTTCAGCCTATTTTCTCATAACAAAATCTGTAACCAAATTCTCCAAAGTAATCCACAACTTAAATCTGCCTTTCAAAACAAATCTGTGAATCAACATCCCTCAAACCAAAATTTATCAAAAGCAAAAATCCCTGTAATCTATTTTCCAAATCAAAACAAAGATATGCAATACTTTCTCAAAATCTGGAAATAAGAATCTGGAAAACAAATCAAGATCTTCTGTCCAAATTCTTTTCAAATCTGGAGGCATGTCAAACAAGGCATCTCTGCATGCAACTGCAATCCTTCCGAAATAAAGCCAGCATTCAAGTTTTTAAATCGAGTTTTAAAAGTTTCAAAAGCACTTCAGTTTTAAAGTTTAAAGCAGTTTCAAAGAGGGCTCTGTTCTTCATTTTAAATTGGTGAGTAATAGTTTTCTTAAAATTTTAGTACATAGGTATCTGTTTGCATGTGAAATTCTAGGATAAAATGAGTATTGAATATATGTATATGATTGAATTTCTATGTATGTATATGGATGTATAGATGCATGCCTATTATTATACCCTGATCTTATTTGCTCTTCTTTTAGAAGTTAAAGTCATGATCAAAATTTAAATCCTTTTGATATAATCTCTGATAGGATTTAGAATTCGAACAAAACATGTTTGGTGTATCATAGATTAGAGTTTAAAGTTTTATCAAGTTAAAATAAACAGAAATGTCTCTAGGAACTAGAAAATACCGTGCATGTTTAAATTAGGTGAAAATTTAAGTATCTGAATTCATCAAGACAGGCATATAATCTAAAACCCTATCCTAAAACATGAATTTTGAAAGTGAAATCACAATTTTTAGAGGGGTATATTAGGAGCAGATTGGGTTTGACCAGAATTTGCATTCTGGGTGATCTCTGATGATCTAGTTGATTTTCGGAGACGTGGTTCTCGCTGGAGATAGTTGGATGATGGGTGAGGTCAGGAAAAATAGTAGAAGTAATGATAGACGACTGTGGTGATGGGAATTGATCGAGATTATCTGTAGACCTAATTTTGGGCATGGTCGAGGTTTTGGTGATCAAGGGAGCTCTGGTGGATCGAGCTTCACCAGATTTTGGGAAATAGGAGTGGGGACGTTGTCGAAGTCATAGTCAGAAATTCAGACTCTCTGATGATCAGAGGATTGTGTTCGAGCATCTTTCCAGGCTTGGGTTCCTGTTCTTGTTAGTAGTGGGATACTCGATTTCGATTTCGAGAGGTTGTTGAAGTTTTGGTGGTCGAATTTGGATACGAAGGTGAATGTTGACTGGAGAAGATCATCGGCGGTGATCGAAGGCAAGCATTTCACTTGTGCACATGCACATGGATGTTTCGAATATCTGGAAGATTTGAGTTTAGAGGAAGAAGATGTTCTCGAGCAAGTGATGTTTGACTCGAAGACATCCTCGTGAAAACTGGGTGATGGCTCGGGAAGACTCGCGTGGGCTAAACTGTTTATTTTTTTTTTAACTTGAAAAAGTTTTAAAATAACAGGGGAAGGGAAACTCGAAGGGAACTCGGGGGTTTCCAGTTTTTACTCGAAGCATTTAGTGGTAGGCTCGGGTAATTTGAGTTGGTACAGGCCTTAAGCCTGTTTGTTTTTAACTTTTAAATTTGGTTTAAAATTTTGGAAACTGAAATTTTAAACAAAGTTTTAAAGCAAATTTGGAAGTATGGATTAAAATTTAAAATTGTATCCTTGTTTGAAATAAATAGGTTGATAAAATTTATGATGTTTTAAAATTTAAATTGTTAAAAGTATATTTTAAAAAGGATTTTGAATTCAAATAAATTGGTTTAAAATCTTATAAATGTTAAGTGTTCTTAACATTTGATTTAAAAAGATTTTGTATATTTGATTTAAATATTGGTTAAAGTTAAATTGTAATCTATTTAAATCTTTTAATTTAAAATGAATTAAAAGAAAGATTTTAAAGTAAAATGTTTTAAAGACTTTTGTTAATAATAACTAAAGTAGTTAAAGGTTAATACTTTAGTCAGAAAGTAATTAAGATTTAATTATATAGGAGTAATTAAATTAATAAGGTAATTAAAGAATAATTGATAATTTAATTAATTAATTGATAAATAAGAGTTTATCAAGTTGTTTTAATAAATAATTGATTTAAAGATTAATTGCCTAAAGAAGTAATTAAAGAATTGTTAAATAATTAATGAGGGATCATTAATTAGGGATAAATAAATAATTAATTAATGAGATTAATTTTGGTAATCAATTTGATTAATAAATTAATAATAATCATTTATGGAAATTGGTTAAGTATAATTACTTAATGGAAGTAATTAAGGTAATTAATTACTTAAGGTAATTAATTAAATAATTTGATAAGTTAAATTAATTAATTTAATTAATTTAAGATAATCACTTGGTTATGTGATAAGTATAATTACTTAAATGTAATTAGTGAAAGTGTAATTACTTAGGAAAGTAATTAAAGTTAATTAGTGGATGTAATTAACTAAGGATGATATAATGAAAGTAATTTGAGTTAATTACTTTAATAATTAATCAAGGGATTAATTAAAATATAATTAATTAATGAGTAATTAATTTATGGAAGAGTAATTAAGGGTAGTTAATTACTAGATAAGATTAATCAAAGGTGATTAATAAATGTGACTAATTAATTATTAGATGTAATTAATTTAAATAAGATAATTAATTAAGAGTAATTAAGGATCATTAATTAATATAATTAATGATGTAATTAAGAATTGATTAATTAAGATTAATTAATAAATAATAAGTGATTAAAGTAATTAATTAATTATAATTAATTAAAGATTAATGTAATTAAGTATGGTTAATTAATTATGAAGTAATTAAAGATTAATTACTGAAATGGTTTAATATAATTAATTTGTGAAATTAATTAAGGATTAATTACTTAAAGTAATTAAAGGATTTTTAATCAGAAATGATTAATTAAGATGATACTTAGAGTATGATTAATTAATTGGTTTAATTAATAATTAAGTAAGAAGGATTTATAAAATGAAGTAATTAATTTAATTTACTTTAAATTAATTAGAGATGATATAAATCATTACTTAGGGATGGTTGAATGATATGGAATGCTTTGCATTGTTGATATCTCTGATAAGAGATGTGCTGATCTATAATATGGATGTTTGGTTGAATTGGAATGATAATGTGAATTATCTGCTGTGATAATAATGTAGATTATTTATTGAGTTATCTATTTGTGTATATAGATAAGAATTGAATTGTTTTAACTTTAAAACAACTTGGCCCTTAAAAGATACGTTTTGGATTTCGATGAGACCGGGATCGGGTTTCCGTATACCGGAATTCCAGGTCTGGAGACCCGAATACCACATCGATCCAAATTAACGTTAGGTCGTGAATCTCAAGTGAAGATGAAGATTCAGAGTGCAAGGGTTATTGTCGTTAACTCTGAGGGTGATTCCAATACGAGTGTAACGAGATAATGCCTTCGGTTTCGTTCGAACCCGGAACGAACTTGTATGGATTGAATGCTTTCAACACATCGTCAGGAGGGCGATGAGCATTCTAAGTGATGTGTTCTGATTTAAAGGTAAATCGTAGCCTCAAGCCTCATCAACCGGGAATGGCTAAAACAGGGGAGGTGCAGCAAGGCTTCGTGGGTAGCACCCACTGAGAGTAAGGTCATCCCTGTCTAGAGAGTTCCTTCTTTTATTTCGGCTTAGTGGTGCAGTTGGCGACGGCCATCTGTGGGGTGATTTTATTCGGAATTATCCAGTAAGGGATGGTTCCGGCTTTGTGTTGCAGGGGATTGGGAGTGATCCTCGGTACGGTGATCTAGGCCCCGTACTGTGATGAGCGGTACCCCGGTAGCTCTGCCATTGTATGGAAATCCAAATTCCAATAAGTGATAACGGACTTGATTGTATACCTAGTATGCTGGAATTTAATAATGTAACAATTTCGGCTATTTCATATTTATTTGAAAACCCTAGACCCTATTATAATACAATCGAATTTCCTATCAAATGTTTTGGTTAGCGTAAGGTAAAAACTTACCCATGTTTATTTGTGGGGACTCTTACGTGATACCTTTTCTTTCAAAAGGTTTTGAAGTTAAACAAGTTTAACCTGTTACTCACACCAGACCCATGTCTGACCCAAGTTGTTTATTTCTGTTTTATAAACTCTTGGGTACTCAAATTTTTACGAGTAGCCAAGGGATTCAGGTTTAGCTTTGACGAATTGTGGAGGAGCAATGGAGCAGGAGGCTTCGGCGTTCATAGATATAGTATTCCGCTGTGTTGATATCTGTGTTAGAGTCTTGTATTGTATTTGAGTTGTAATATCTAGACAGATGTTTATAACTGTCTAGTATGTGTTGTATAGTTGTGTAAACTCTGATAAGTGTTTTATACTATGTAATCGTTTCTTTATGTTATTAATATAATTTATTCATTCCGCTGTGAGATCGTTGTCGTTGTTTCTTCTTTCTTCTCTTCTTTTCTATTTTCTACCCCTTTCTTTCTTATTAATGATGCGTCATTCTGTGGAATGAGTGGCGGGTCGTTACATATGGTATCAGAGCATAGGTTGAGCGAATGCCTAAGCTTTTGGTTAAGTGAATATCAGAACACTAGGTTAAGTGAATACCTAGGTTCGGAAGGATTGTTCATTAGAGACAGGATCTGTAGCAACCTGTTTGAGTGTATATATATATATACGAGAGCGCGTATTTGTTAGTTATATAAAATGATTTTATATTGTGTTAATTGATCGGTTAAGTGGTATATGGATTCTGATCAATACGAGTAGCTAACGTTATTGATAGGGATCTCTAAACACTTGGACCAGGCCAACGGACACAATATTGTTTTAAAAGGGAAGGTGAAATAATTTTAACCAGATATATTTTCTATATATAAAAAGTATCATTTTAAATGTATATGGTATTTGTAATGATTGGTTGAGATGATAATAATTTATCATCTAGGATTAGGAGTCTGAGTATTGAGGTTGAAAGTGTATTTGTCGAGACTATAGATCGAATACCGTCTCGAATAAGTTTTGTTGTGGTGTAAGGACTTCACCAATCTCTGAAGGAAACCTGTTAAGGTTCGGAGTTTATCTTTGTAGTTTGGATGAGTAGAGTTGGATATGTCGGTTGGACAGAAGCGAGGGATGGTATCTTGATACTCCTGGAAGAAGTAGCTGCGTGATGAGATGCAGTGACTATGGATGTTCCCAAAGATATTTTCTTTGGAACAAGTTAATGAAGTGTGTATGTTTCGATGTTATGGCTGAGTCCAGCGTGGTGTCTCTGTTTGGTTTGGGTTCGAGTTTCTCGAAGAGCTTTGGATTGAGAAGTCTTTGGCATCTGTGGCAGCAGTGCAGCTCGGAGTGTTCTGTATTGGCAGGAAGTTTTCTGGCTGAGTAGTTTTTCTGAAGGTGGAGTTCAGAAGAAGTAGAGTATATCCATTTCTTCGATGGATTGGATAGATAAGTATGAGCTGTTCTGATTTGTAAAGATAGCACAGTTTTATTTGGATTTGGCTGGGTTGATCGCAAAAGTGACTTGCGATAGTTTGAGTATTCTCTTGAGTTATCCGAGATTTTCTGGGATGTGTTGTCCAGTCTGTGTTTGTGTTCATCATCAGCATTTTCATTCTCTCCAGATCAGAGTGGTGCAGCAGAAGCAGTTTGGCGAGTGCTCTTGTTGTCTTTTCCAGATAGGAGAAGTTAGTTCGATCTTCTGATGTTTGGTAGTAGAGTTGTGTTTTGGATTATTGGTAGATCTTGAGAGGATCATTCTGTTGAGTTGTTTTTGGTTCTGTTTATTTCTAAAAAGCATCAGCAAAGGTTGAGTTGATCAGGAAAGATTTGTAGGAAGCCCAGGATCGTTTGAAGGATCTTATGGATAAGAGACGGAGGAATTTTGAATTCGAAGTTGGAGACTTAGTTGTTGTTGAAGTTTTCTCTGGTAAAGGGAGCTATAAGATTGGGTAAGTCTGAGAAGTCAGCTCCGAGTTGTATTGGATCTTTTCTATGATCTAATTTGGATAAGAGTTTGATCTACTGGATTGAATTGTTAGTTTGGATAACTGGAATTCAATGTATTTTACGTATCTCTGAGAGAGTACGTGTTTGATCTATCTCTGGTTGTGGAACCAGTAGTTCTGGAGGATTTGATTGTTGAGTCAGACTCGTCTGTAGTCTGATATCTTGTTTAGTTCTGTAGATCTAGATGAGTAGAAGCTCTATAGCTTAGTAGTATTGATTGTTTGGATTCTGTAAAGCGAGTATCCCGGTATATATATACTTGGGGAAACTCGAGGAAATTATATCCAGAATTTTGTCTGGATAATTAGAATTGTTTGATTGGATAAATTGGTTGCTATGGTTGTTAGCATATAAATGATAATATATGCTTGTGATTTAAATAGATTATTAAATTACCTTTGTTTTAAATTTCGGGGACGAAATTATTTTAAGGGGGAAGGAATGTAATATCCCGGAATTTATGGACAATATCAATTTAATAATCTGTTTAAATAATTAAATTGATTGATAATTTTTTATAGTAAGATTTGAATTGATTTAATAATCTGATTAAATGAATATTTAACTAGTGAATTTATCCTTTAAAAATTTATAGGATGATTTCTATTTATAATGTATATACAATTGTATATATTGTAAATAGATAAGCTTGGATTTAAAATTTAAATAAATAAGATATTGTTTTTAAATTCTAATATATATATATTGATAAATTGTTATTTTCAAACAATAATTATAATATATTGTTTTATATACAAATATAAATAAACTTTAATAAAATAGGATTGTTATTTTCAAAATTGAAAGTGTAGTTATATATGTATGTATATAACATGACTTTAAATTGGATTTTAAATATAATTTGAAAAGTAAATGTAAATTAGTTTTGAAATTCAAAGGTAGATACTTTAAATTATTTGGATTCAAAATACATGTATAAGCTTTTATTTATACATATACAAATGATTTTATTTTCTTTTAAAAGTAATTTATAAATAGAGAAGTATTTAAGGAAATAAAGAAAAAGACTTTTATCTACATTTAAAATAAATATAAACTAACTAAAAAGGACATGTGTAAACCTATAAAGGATTGTTTAAAACAAGTGTTAACTAATTAACACATATGAAGACAAGTGTCCATCTTTTAAATTTCTATTTTTCTTTTATTTTTAAGAAATAATTTTCAGCCCTTATAAACATTTTTCTTTATCTTCATTTTCTTTTTATCTTCACATTTTCAAACTTGAGAAACTTCAGCCTATTTTCTCATAACAAAATCTGTAACCAAATTCTCCAAAGTAATCCACAACTTAAATCTGCCTTTCAAAACAAATCTGTGAATCAACATCCCTCAAACCAAAATTTATCAAAAGCAAAAATCCCTGTAATCTATTTTCCAAATCAAAACAAAGATATGCAATACTTTCTCAAAATCTGGAAATAAGAATCTGGAAAACAAATCAAGATCTTCTGTCCAAATTCTTTTCAAATCTGGAGGCATGTCAAACAAGGCATCTCTGCATGCAACTGCAATCCTTCCGAAATAAAGCCAGCATTCAAGTTTTTAAATCGAGTTTTAAAAGTTTCAAAAGCACTTCAGTTTTAAAGTTTAAAGCAGTTTCAAAGAGGGCTCTGTTCTTCATTTTAAATTGGTGAGTAATAGTTTTCTTAAAATTTTAGTACATAGGTATCTGTTTGCATGTGAAATTCTAGGATAAAATGAGTATTGAATATATGTATATGATTGAATTTCTATGTATGTATATGGATGTATAGATGCATGCCTATTATTATACCCTGATCTTATTTGCTCTTCTTTTAGAAGTTAAAGTCATGATCAAAATTTAAATCCTTTTGATATAATCTCTGATAGGATTTAGAATTCGAACAAAACATGTTTGGTGTATCATAGATTAGAGTTTAAAGTTTTATCAAGTTAAAATAAACAGAAATGTCTCTAGGAACTAGAAAATACCGTGCATGTTTAAATTAGGTGAAAATTTAAGTATCTGAATTCATCAAGACAGGCATATAATCTAAAACCCTATCCTAAAACATGAATTTTGAAAGTGAAATCACAATTTTTAGAGGGGTATATTAGGAGCAGATTGGGTTTGACCAGAATTTGCATTCTGGGTGATCTCTGATGATCTAGTTGATTTTCGGAGACGTGGTTCTCGCTGGAGATAGTTGGATGATGGGTGAGGTCGGGAAAAATAGTAGAAGTAATGATAGACGACTGTGGTGATGGGAATTGATCGAGATTATCTGTAGACCTAATTTTGGGCATGGTCGAGGTTTTGGTGATCAAGGGAGCTCTGGTGGATCGAGCTTCACCAGATTTTGGGAAATAGGAGTGGGGACGTTGTCGAAGTCATAGTCAGAAATTCAGACTCTCTGATGATCAGAGGATTGTGTTCGAGCATCTTTCCAGGCTTGGGTTCCTGTTCTTGTTAGTAGTGGGATACTCGATTTCGATTTCGAGAGGTTGTTGAAGTTTTGGTGGTCGAATTTGGATACGAAGGTGAATGTTGACTGGAGAAGATCATCGGCGGTGATCGAAGGCAAGCATTTCACTTGTGCACATGCACATGGATGTTTCGAATATCTGGAAGATTTGAGTTTAGAGGAAGAAGATGTTCTCGAGCAAGTGATGTTTGACTCGAAGACATCCTCGTGAAAACTGGGTGATGGCTCGGGAAGACTCGCGTGGGCTAAACTGTTTATTTTTTTTTTAACTTGACAAAGTTTTAAAATAACAGGGGAAGGGAAACTCGAAGGGAACTCGGGGGTTTCCAGTTTTTACTCGAAGCATTTAGTGGTAGGCTCGGGTAATTTGAGTTGGTACAGGCCTTAAGCCTGTTTGTTTTTAACTTTTAAATTTGGTTTAAAATTTTGGAAACTGAAATTTTAAACAAAGTTTTAAAGCAAATTTGGAAGTATGGATTAAAATTTAAAATTGTATCCTTGTTTGAAATAAATAGGTTGATAAAATTTATGATGTTTTAAAATTTAAATTGTTAAAAGTATATTTTAAAAAGGATTTTGAATTCAAATAAATTGGTTTAAAATCTTATAAATGTTAAGTGTTCTTAACATTTGATTTAAAAAGATTTTGTATATTTGATTTAAATATTGGTTAAAGTTAAATTGTAATCTATTTAAATCTTTTAATTTAAAATGAATTAAAAGAAAGATTTTAAAGTAAAATGTTTTAAAGACTTTTGTTAATAATAACTAAAGTAGTTAAAGGTTAATACTTTAGTCAGAAAGTAATTAAGATTTAATTATATAGGAGTAATTAAATTAATAAGGTAATTAAAGAATAATTGATAATTTAATTAATTAATTGATAAATAAGAGTTTATCAAGTTGTTTTAATAAATAATTGATTTAAAGATTAATTGCCTAAAGAAGTAATTAAAGAATTGTTAAATAATTAATGAGGGATCATTAATTAGGGATAAATAAATAATTAATTAATGAGATTAATTTTGGTAATCAATTTGATTAATAAATTAATAATAATCATTTATGGAAATTGGTTAAGTATAATTACTTAATGGAAGTAATTAAGGTAATTAATTACTTAAGGTAATTAATTAAATAATTTGATAAGTTAAATTAATTAATTTAATTAATTTAAGATAATCACTTGGTTATGTGATAAGTATAATTACTTAAATGTAATTAGTGAAAGTGTAATTACTTAGGAAAGTAATTAAAGTTAATTAGTGGATGTAATTAACTAAGGATGATATAATGAAAGTAATTTGAGTTAATTACTTTAATAATTAATCAAGGGATTAATTAAAATATAATTAATTAATGAGTAATTAATTTATGGAAGAGTAATTAAGGGTAGTTAATTACTAGATAAGATTAATCAAAGGTGATTAATAAATGTGACTAATTAATTATTAGATGTAATTAATTTAAATAAGATAATTAATTAAGAGTAATTAAGGATCATTAATTAATATAATTAATGATGTAATTAAGAATTGATTAATTAAGATTAATTAATAAATAATAAGTGATTAAAGTAATTAATTAATTATAATTAATTAAAGATTAATGTAATTAAGTATGGTTAATTAATTATGAAGTAATTAAAGATTAATTACTGAAATGGTTTAATATAATTAATTTGTGAAATTAATTAAGGATTAATTACTTAAAGTAATTAAAGGATTTTTAATCAGAAATGATTAATTAAGATGATACTTAGAGTATGATTAATTAATTGGTTTAATTAATAATTAAGTAAGAAGGATTTATAAAATGAAGTAATTAATTTAATTTACTTTAAATTAATTAGAGATGATATAAATCATTACTTAGGGATGGTTGAATGATATGGAATGCTTTGCATTGTTGATATCTCTGATAAGAGATGTGCTGATCTATAATATGGATGTTTGGTTGAATTGGAATGATAATGTGAATTATCTGCTGTGATAATAATGTAGATTATTTATTGAGTTATCTATCTGTGTATATAGATAAGAATTGAATTGTTTGAACTTTAAAACAACTTGGCCCTTAAAAGATACGTTTTGGATTTCGATGAGACCGGGATCGGGTTTCCGTATACCGGAATTCCAGGTCTGGAGACCCGAATACCACATCGATCCAAATTAACGTTAGGTCGTGAATCTCAAGTGAAGATGAAGATTCAGAGTGCAAGGGTTATTGTCGTTAACTCTGAGGGTGATTCCAATACGAGTGTAACGAGATAATGCCTTCGGTTTCGTTCGAACCCGGAACGAACTTGTATGGATTGAATGCTTTCAACACATCGTCAGGAGGGCGATGAGCATTCTAAGTGATGTGTTCTGATTTAAAGGTAAATCGTAGCCTCAAGCCTCATCAACCGGGAATGGCTAAAACAGGGGAGGTGCAGCAAGGCTTCGTGGGTAGCACCCATTGAGAGTAAGGTCATCCCTGTCTAGAGAGTTCCTTCTTTTATTTTGGCTTAGTGGTGCAGTTGGCGACGGCCATCTGTGGGGTGATTTTATTCGGAATTATCCAGTAAGGGATGGTTCCGGCTTTGTGTTGCAGGGGATTGGGAGTGATCCTCGGTACGGTGATCTAGGCCCCGTACTGTGATGAGCGGTACCCCGGTAGCTCTGCCATTGTATGGAAATCCAAATTCCAATAAGTGATAACGGACTTGATTGTATACCTAGTATGCTGGAATTTAATAATGTAACAATTTCGGCTATTTCATATTTATTTGAAAACCCTAGACCCTATTATAATACAATCGAATTTCCTATCAAATGTTTTGGTTAGCGTAAGGTAAAAACTTACCCATGTTTATTTGTGGGGACTCTTACGTGATACCTTTTCTTTCAAAAGGTTTTGAAGTTAAACAAGTTTAACCTGTTACTCACACCAGACCCATGTCTGACCCAAGTTGTTTATTCTGTTTTATAAACTCTTGGGTACTCAAATTTTTACGAGTAGCCAAGGGATTCAGGTTTAGCTTTGACGAATTGTGGAGGAGCAATGGAGCAGGAGGCTTCGGCGTTCATAGATATAGTATTCCACTGTGTTGATATCTGTGTTAGAGTCTTGTATTGTATTTGAGTTGTAATATCTAGACAGATGTTTATAACTGTCTAGTATGTGTTGTATAGTTGTGTAAACTCTGATAAGTGTTTTATACTATGTAATCGTTTCTTTATGTTATTAATATAATTTATTCATTCCGTTGTGAGATCGTTGTCGTTGTTTCTTCTTTCTTCTCTTCTTTTCTATTTTCTACCCCTTTCTTTCTTATTAATGATGCGTCATTCTGTGGAATGAGTGGCGGGTCGTTACAATTTGTCGTTAGTGAAAATTTCCAAAAATTCCAAAATTTTCTAACTCCCAAAATTTTCAGAAAATTTTGGCAAAGTCTCTTTTGTACGGAGGAGCTTTTGCAATTTGACAAGAGATATAAATATATATACATCGACCCACACGGTCGGAAAAACAAAATAGTTCATATTTCCTATTTTTATTGCGTAGGCGTACCTCAATTTAGGATTTTAAGCAAGCAGCTTATTAATTTAGCTATTTGCGCAACCAAAATCCCGCTAAACGGTCTCCCGATACCTGTACTTGCTCAATTTAAAACATGTAAGTGCGAAACATATGCAATTTGTTAACATTTCACTAACTTTCAATAGCTAACCCATGCATTTTACTTATATTTACATAACTAAAACATAAATTCTACAAACACTGCATGTCATTTACTTCCCTAAGCACATATATAATGTTTCAACACTTATTTCAATTATTTTTCAATCAATTCTCATACCCTTCTATTCAATTTAAGTGATTTGTAACTCACTTGATTGCATACAACTCATTTTCAAATGAAACGAACTCATGTTCATTTCAATTGATTCAATAATCAATTTTATTTACTTCTATCCATACATAGAAATTAATTGAATCTCGTTTACGACAATCGAAAATCAATTTCTATGCAATTTCGTTGATATTCATCCAAGCAGCAATTTCTTTAGTTTTGTAACTATTTTAAAATTGATTCCACATCATTTATATTTAATTCTATTCCAAATTTATTAAATAATATCCAAGTCCATATTTAATTCATTTACACTTGAATTGGATTTATTTGCAACTCCCATCATTTCTATTTTAATCCGATTCCATTTTATTCGGCACGACTTCAATTCACATTTAATTCACTTACAATACTCGTTGAATATTATTTATAATTACAATTCTACTTCTACCATTCACTTTTAATTTCAATTCCAATTCTATTAGCTCAGAATTCGACTTCTAATTAACCAATTTAAATCCCATTAACATATTCAATCAACTAATTTATTCCAAATTAGTTCACTCCCATTTTCCATTCAATATTTGATTTTTATCTTCAAAATTCACTTTATTATTTTACTTGAATTCCTATTTTATAATTCAAGATTGAATTTTTTTTATTTTATTCTATTTTTATTCCATTCACCAAAATACCAAACAATTTTATTTTGGTTTTTCTTTCACTCTTTAAATTTATAAGTCACACATTTATCTATATTCATACTTCCATCCATTTACAATCAATCCCATTCACATTCTATTTTAAATTCAGGCTTATATATTTTACTTAGCCAAGTATATATTTTTATTTCAATGCTTTATCCTTGATGGGTATTCCAATTCATTCACCCCAATACAATTCTTATTCAACTTACTTTTACTTATTAAAGCAAGAATTAAATTTCACTCAATATTATCTATAATCCAACTAAATTTTATTACAATTTAATTTTATTTAACTTAATCTTCAGTTAAATCATACTATTCTCTTTAATCCACCAATACACTTGTATTTAAATTAAGTAAGAACTTATTTTCTCTTAATATCATTTACATCTCAATTTATTTCAATTTGATTTCGACAATTCAAATACAACTGGATTAATTTTTTTTCAGTTTAATACAACCTACTTTCATTCACTTAGCTTAAATTAATTTCAATCCAACTCAATTTTATTTTCACCTGATTTTATTCCAACCCAATATCATTAAACTTAGCTTAAGTCGACTTTAATTCAACCCTCTTCCATCAATTTAGCTTAAGTTAATTCCAATTCAGTTTAAATTTTAATTTTTTTTTCAAATCACCATTAATTAAAGTTTCCACAAATTAAATTTCTCTAAATTAAATTTATTTAACCTTTTACTTTAAATTTTATTCCAACATCCAAATTTTACGATAATTTTAGAAAATATTTCTTTTTTTTTCATCAAAATATATTTTGGATGAAATTATTTCATTCACCCACTTTTAAAAACAATATTGTGCCGAACAGTTCTATTCAAGCATTTAGAAACCCCTTCGATCCAGTGGTACAGACTGTGTCGACGAAGGTTCATATGCCACTCAATAAATCAATCAACACAATATAAAACCATTTTATATTCACTAACAAATACGCGCTCATATCTATTATTACACTCAAACTCATTCTAGAGTACCATCGACTCTATTTATGAGTAATTCCCACCAGAGCCAAGGTTCTCGCTTAACCTTTCAGCTCTGATACCAAGTCAAACGACCCGCAGTTCCATACCCCTTGAAATCGACACTATTGTAATAACCCAGCGTTTTATAGCCGTTGATTATCGTCAAATGACGATTTAATTTGTTAGACGATTGCAATTGAAATTTTATTCGAGTGAAATTCGTGCATAAATTGTTAAGTGCTGTTATCGGTTGTAAATTCTTTTATAAATGGTAATTGGGGTTTGTATATCAGGCAGAAATTCTTTTGAAAATTTTGTTAAAGTAGTTGGGCTTTAAACTTGTTTTGACCCATGTTTTATGTGGTTGCCGAGTTGTTATCACCCATTCTCCATTTTGTTCGTTCAATAACCGATTCCCCTTTCATTTTCGAAAATCCTAACTAAAGAAAGAAATGAAAATGGTGGCTTTGTCTTCGTTGTTAGATCTGAAAATTTAGGGCTTTTCGAAGCGTGATCGTCGATCAAATTTTTGACGTTCTGTTGCTTGCGTTCCCTTCCAGTTAGTTCGTTCCTCTGTGATTTTTACTTTGGCTCTTCATTCTGAAAATTGGGGCTTCCGTGAATCCGAAGATGGCTTGCTCGATTCTTCGATCGCCCCGACTTCGTCTCGGAGCTGCTCATCTCTGCTACGTAAACAAGGTGAGTGATATTCGTCACTCACATCTAATTCGAACTCCATGATTCTTCTGTTTCTTTTCTTCGTATAAATTCGTACTCCTTAACATGACTTTGGTCACTTGAGTTTCGGCTGTGAAATTGTGGTTCGATATTGTTGTTTTCTCTGATGTTTCATGCGGTTTTGATCACTCGATTTATCATAGCCATTCGAATTTGTTTTAATACTTGGGATGATTCTGACTTGGTTCATTTTCTTTCTTTTTCACGGCTTGTTTTTACTGCTCCATGAATTTCTTGCTTTAACTTGTTATGTTGTTCATGATGTCTCTGACTTCTTCAATTTTGACACTGTCGTATACTTGATTTTGTTCGATGAAAATGCTGTTCGAATATTTTGAAACTGCTACGGCTTCGACCTTAACTTGAAACGTCATTGACCTTTTAGTGTCTGTGATTTTCTTTGGTAGACTTCGACTTTGCTTCTTGTTCGTTTTACTGCAGCCACTCTCCTGACTCCTCTGTAGTTTTGTTTTTGTTCACACTGATTAGTTAAGCATGATTTAGGTGTAGCTGTTGTTCTTCAATCCTCACTTGTGTACATTGATGATGTTGAGCTACATGTAACTCGATCATTTGTTGTTGACCATGGATATCTCTGGTTGTTGTTGTACTTACTAGTTCATCTGGACATGTATTTTGTAACGACCCAGAATTTTGAACAAATTAAATTTAAAATATTTAATTAATTTTAAATATTTGAACAATGATTTAATTTGAATCCCTAATACTACTTTGAAATTGGCGATTAAATTATAAAAAATTAATCTGTTGAATGTTGAATAAGAATTTAAATCTTCAATTTTAAGCTAAAGAAAAATATTTCGAAAGCTTTTAAAATTCATATTGATAATACCGAAGATAATCGAACTTTCAGAATTGAATTTTTAACTGTTTTGCTCAGTTTTGAATTTAATTTGTTTGAACCGATATTTAAAAATAGTCATTTTTCAAACAGTCTCGGAATTCGACGAAACCAGTTCCATTGGATCCGTAATATTTAATTATTACTGGATTTCAAATTTCGTATTAAACGGAGTTGCCGTGTGACCGTACGGTGAGTAAACGCATTGAATCTTTATCGAATTCAAATTTGAATTTAAATATATATTTGGTCAACACCACCACGTTTTCTTGTCCCCCACTTGGACACGCGACATACCCCTTCATCTCAGAGCATGGTCGCGTATCCTTTATCCCTGTTAAATCACGTACACTGTCTCTGTAACATTCCCCCTTCTGACCGCCTCCAGTCGGTAATTAAACCAACTTGAAACGTTCAAAAAGACGAATTGTTATTTAGTTTATAAGGTTTAAACAGAATCAGCCACAGAAACACAGAATAATAACACTGAATTAAAACAAATGAGAATTTATTTCATTACTATGAATCTTTTTATATACATCAGAGTTTTATACAATTTAATACTGATATAGCGGAATATCTTAAAATACAATTTTTCTGAAACTAAAAATGATTCTTTACTCTCTCTCTAACTTCGCTGCTCGAAAATCTTCAAGCTGTAAAAATACTCGGTCTGACCCGAGTATTATATTCAAAAGAAAATAATACACAGGTCAGTCTAATTCAAACCAGTTATTAGTGCATAGAGGCAGTAATAATCAAATAGACGACAGTCACAATAATTCCCGTCTATCCAATCCTTTAAACAAAGAAATCGGATAACGAAAATTTTAACACTAAACAGTGTTTAACAAAAATCAGCAGATTTAAATCATCAACAGAGATAAATAAACAATTTATCAAATCGACTAATCAATTTAAAACAATCGATTCTGGGTGGCTGCAGTGCACGCACGCGTGCACTGCCTCGCCAACTCGAGTGCACAAGGTCGAATCAAACATTTCAGTGCCACAGTAGTCCGGAGCAAGGAGGTATCAACATATCAATGTCAAAGCCATGGTCAACAATCAGTTCAAACAAGTATAACAGTGTACATCACAATGTCAAGAAAACTGTGCAATGAAGCTACAGGAATATACCAAGCAACCAGACCAGACACCAACAGTGCAATGCAGACTAGTCTACAAAGAGACCACAATGGCAACTGAATCAAGAAAATTACAAAAGCTACAGGACAGCAGCAATGCAACAAGTTCCAGTATAACATGATCAGAGACTAGAGGGAAATTCAAAGCTAAATGCAACAACATGAAACTGCAGCACCAAAGTGCAAAGTCCAACATGTTCAAGTTCATCAGACCAAGCTTCAACTTATCTACAACAAATGCAATTGCATGTATGCAATGCAGACAGGAACCAAATGTCTAGTGAATGACTAAAATGTACAGCAGTTATAAAAAGACAACAGTGATTGCAACTACTGAAATGACAAAGATTGTGAACACAACAGCTACAAGTGTGCAAAAGATACAACTTGAGACCAGTGCATGTCTGTTTACAGAAGCCTTTCAATAAAATTTTATTTCAATAAAATTTTGAACTTCAATTTACGTTTAAATAAACATATAATGTTTGTAACTCAAGCCTAACAGTGATTTGTTATGTAAATTTTTGAATTTAACTTGGAAACAGAGAAGTATCAAGCAGATTCAATATGCACAGTTCAATTACAACATGTATACAATGTACATGCAAGACATCAAACCTATCAAAAATTCACCTGCACTAATTTTTATTTACTTAAACTTTTCTAATTAAAATTTTACTCACAACAAAAAAATAAAAAGATTCAGGGTTTCGAAACTCAAACATGTCAGGCCACCAATTTTTCCAGATTTTTGAAAACTTACATGTACATCCTGAAGCTAACAAAACTGAAATGCATCAAAACTTCAAAATGTACAAGTACCAGACTCCAAGTACAAACAACAAATCCAACAACAACCACTGCAAAGGCATAAAAGGTGCATGCTAACAGAATCAATGGAATGCAAGGGAGATGCATATGAACCGGGTTTCCTCACAGAATTTCCAACTAAAAAAAATCATGATTCTTACTTTAAAAATCCTATATTTCAGAGACAATTCAAGATACATACTTGAATCAATGTAATCTTACATTTGGTGTTATCATAATATTTATAATTGTTACTGTATTTTTTTTCCAAAAGCAAGCATATTTTCAGCTAATATACTTGGATGTATTTGTAGAACTTGATCATGGTTTAGGTTAAACTATTTTGTTCGAAATTCAAATCCTAACAGTGATTTATAAAAAAGAAAATTTTATTTTTGATTTGATCTTAACTCTGTAAACTGGAAAACAGAATAACATAGGTGTGCATATTCAGCCAATACAAATATACAGAGATATATATAGAGATCATGCATATGCAGACCATCTTTATACATATAAACATGTTTCAGAACTTAAAACAAACATGCATACACATTTTAAAACATACATCACTAGTTAACCAAACGTTAAATGCATCAAATTTGAAGTTGTTTCATGTCTATAGTTTTTTTTAAAACAGAGGCCTAAAACTAAGAACTCAGATGTTTTAAAATCAAATAAGGTCAAAAGTACTACCGAAGCCAGCTGAAACTACATAGCCGGAAGACAAAAATCAACATCGAAGCCGTGAAAAACCAAGACAAGGACGAAAATTTCCAAAACCAATTCAAAGCAGTATTATCGAGCAAGGTAAAGTCGAAGAAATCAAAAGGGATCAACACCGTGATTAACAAGCAACGATCATATATACGCGAATTTGAAAAAGTCAGTAAAATCTCAAGCATCAAACAATATCAGATGGCCGATACCAAATATTGACAAATCAAGTCGAAGTCAAAAAGATCACGAAAATAAAATAAAATAATAAGCAACGAATTCAAACCAGTCGAATTAGATGTGAGTGATGGACACTCACTTTAGCCACAAATTGGACAGGAGCAAGGCAAAGGAAGTCGAAGCCAGAAGATCGAATCGCCGAAGCCCTAAATTTGGAGACGAACGGGGAACGAACGAAAAATTGAAGCCGCCTTCGATTTAAACGAAGCCCTAAAATTTTATCCACTCGCCATTTTTTTTCTACGTCTGTTTTATTTTTGGGTTTGCGAATGAAAAATCAAAGAGGAACGACTGAATAAAATAAAAGGAAAAGAAAACGTACGTGATGGCGAGAATACAGGGTAGGGTGGCTGATAGGTACGCGACTTTGCAGAGATAAGGGGGGAGAACGTGGTTTTGCAGAAGGGAACGTGGTATAGGGTATGGGCTGGTATGATATATTTTTTTCTTTTATTTTGTTTTCATTTTTCTTTTAATTTATAACTTATGTTATTTGTTTTATAACACTCAATTTTTTAAAACCATCATCTATATTATTTTTAATTTGTTTTTATGTTATTATTAAATAAGATAAATTCGATTTTTTAAAAATTCAAAGATTTTATACTTTAAAATTTCAAAGCAAATTGCCTTATTATTATATAAATCCCGATTCAAATTTAGATTAAAAATATATTTCTCATCTTAAACTTGCAAAATTCTAACACATTCACAATTTAAATCAAAATTTAAATTCAATTATCAATTTAAATAGTTCAAAAATTCGGGATCGTTACAATCTTCCCTCCTTAAAACGTTTCGTCCACGAAAAGGAAAGGTTGTTAAAAATTTCATTAATATTTATACTCTACTCAATTTTACTAAGCTTGAAGCTTATTACAATTAAATGAATATATGTAGAATTCATTCCATTCGATTTAATCTCACTAGCTTTGTTCATTATCTCCTTTGTTTATTGATTTCTAAAATCAAAACGCAAAAGTCTTTTACCAAAATTCTCGATTTATAAAACTCAGATTTAAACTTTAAAATTCGTCATGTTAGAGATTTACATAATATATATCTTCCAAAGCTGTGGACTTTCAAAACATTTCAAAGATCCTCTTCCTTAGTTCATTAAGTTGGAATTTCGTAATTTTACTTTCAGATCATTGATTTGCTATTTAAAGTTTGAAAATACTTGCTAACTCGAAATTTAACAAGTCTATCGTCGTTCTCACAGACATTAGGCATACGCTGGCCAGGCGCAGGTCTAAAAATCTCCAAGTACTAAACATACTTGCTTCAATTCCCAGTGAAAATACTTTAAAAAAAATTCTTTTTCAAAAATGGATATGGAAAGCACGTTCCCCCATGGATCACAGTTTACCCGGCGGTTACGCTACTATCCCAGTAGAATCGCTTGTAACCGTAGATTTCACATCTCTCTTGAATTTCGCCATGGTTGTTGCCATAGATCGCGGTCCACACGGCGGTTACGCTACTATCCCAGTAGAATCGCTTGTAACCGTAGGCATCTCGCCCCTCGAATTTCGCTTGGCATTTAGATTGCAGTTTACTCCACGGTTGCGCCACTATCCCAGTGGAATCGCTTGTAACTGTGGGCATCTCGCCCCTCAAATTACGCTAACATACATCATAATCAACATGATCCCATCACGAGGGATTCTAGTCCAAATGGACATTCCAACTTATGGAAAATTCTACGTAGCTACGAATTTCAAATGGACACTCATCGAGAGTTCCAAAACCTTCACAAATAATAAATGGAAGGTACTTTTCCATATCCTCGGTTTGGAAAACATAATATCATATATATGTAGTACTACATTTCACATTTCGTACATATCATATCTATGTAAACATACATAAGATTTCCATAACAATGTCTTTCTAAACTAACGGTTTTCAAATTTACCGCATTCATATATATAAGTTCTAAAACCTTACATATCTCATATTCATAACAAAATAGAGGATTTCAAAATTTTCCTCTAAGTCGATTTGGAAATTTTAAGGTTATCTCAAACTTAATTCATATTCATAATTCCATTTATCATCGACTTTCACATTCGATTTGAATAACATGTTACATTGTCAATTCTCAACACAGAATTGATGTCTATCGATATATAACCTCTGAGCTCGTACGTCTCAGAGAAGGGTGTTAAGCTAAGAGAATAAATTCTCCGCCACCAGCAGATATATATTTAATAGAGATCAATTGCTATGTCATCAATTCACAATGTTAGACATACAATCCAAATCATCATATGAAATTCAAAGCTCAAATTATATCGTCTTTGATGTCGAAGTTAAACTCAATTTAACTTAACGATTCAATCTTTTTGAAAAAATTCAAATTGAACTAATTGTTCAAATTTCTCATTTAACTTTTCAACTTCGACTTCAAAAATGAATTTCAAATCATTTATTCCTTACGGAATATATTCACAACATTTCATATTTGGAAAAACATTTCCATACTTATTTAAAAATAAGTAATTCACAAATCCAATTTATTTTCAACATTTGAAAATATTCGATATACTTAAATCATATTAAGTATATATTTCATTCTTAAGGAAATCATTCTCTTTCACATATTTATTTGAGTCAAAACGAATGTTACGTAAAACATCGTTACGACAACTCAAAATCACTAGTATAGGAATTCGAAATTTATATAGATATATAAATCCCAATACTATACAAAACATTTCCTTTCAGAAATCATTTACTATAACAATAGCCGTTATAGTCCATCATTTCCTTATTTCTCGAAAACGTCTATTTCAACAATGAATGTTGAAATCTATGGTTTCGATATTCAATGCCTTTTAAAACATCTTTTAAAACCATTATCTTCGTTTTAAAATATCGATTTCCCAAAACATGTCCATTTTATTCAATAATATATTCACTGTCCAAAATCGTGAATATACATCTTTTAACAAGCTATAAAGATTTACTTATCAAAATAAGTCATTTTCGGATTTATAAACAACGTTTATAAATTCTATTCCTATTTATAATGACTTCAATTTATAGTTTGAATTCCGCATACTTTTCACAATATTGGTTTTAAACCAACTTCAAATTTTCCAATACTAAGTTTTCCACTTAACTTAATTCTCTGCAAGTTCAAATTTAAATTCATCACTGAATCTATTAAATTTATTATGGATTGTCATGTTGACAACTTCAAAATTTTCAAATCTAATTCTCATTTGAACTTTGCATCTACTTCCTATTTCCAAAATAATCCACTAGTGCTTTAGTGAATCATTTATTGAATTGATTTTCAATTTAATCACATTTGATTCATTCACATTGGATGTTACTGACATTCATTCATATTCAATTAGTTTACTTTCACTAATTTATACTCAAGTTAGTTTTCTTTCAATTCAAATTAAATTTGATTCTATTTAGATTTACTTATCTTTCAATTTGAATTCAATTACTTAGCTTCCAATTTCCATTAATTCAATTTCATTAACACAATGAATTTCCTAAACAATCAACTGGCAAAACCAAATTTTATTTACTTTGCTTACATTCAATTTGGTTTAACACATTTAATTTCAATTGGTTTATATTCTAATTCACTTTTACAATTAAAGTTGAATTTCCTTTATATAACTCAAATTCATATTCATTACTTCACTTTATTAATTCATTTTGATATCAAATTCAACCTCATTCAACATTACTTAAGTTATGTTTCATTTTATCTTCACTTGCATTTATTTTCACCATACTACTTAAGTTCGCCTCAAATTTATTTGAAATTCTATTTTATTTAACTTTTACTAAAGTCAAATTCATATCACTATTCAAAATTCAGATTTTGTTTTACTTAACAAAACCATTTAACCATTTTAACAATTGGTTTTACTTAAATTTTCTCATTTTATAAGTTAAACAACTTATTAATTTAAACTTCCCAATTCATATTATATAATCACTTATCTTTTAAGTTTAAATTTCCATTTCAATAATTTACTTAATCAAGTTCAATTTATTTAACTTCCTTTAGTTAAATTTCAAATCCATATATTTATTAATGCCAACTCAATTCAATTTAACTTTTCTTAAGTTAAAAATCTTTATTTTCAAAAATAATTTTATACTTCTTTAGATTTGAAAAACATTTACTTTTAAAGTGTTTCTAGTAACTATTCATATTAAACATCATAAACTAAGCTTTGAGTAAACCAAAGCTCTGATACCACTCTGTAACATTCCCCCTTCTGACCGCCTCCAGTCGGTAATTAAACCAACTCGAAACGTTCAAAAAGACGAATTGTTATTTAGTTTATAAGGTTTAAACAGAATCAGCCACAGAAACACAGAATAATAACACTGAATTAAAACAAATGAGAATTTATTTCATTACTATGAATCTTTTTATATACATCAGAGTTTTATACAATTTAATACTGATACAGCGAAATATCTTAAAATACAATTTTTCTGAAACTAAAAATGATTCTTTACTCTCTCTCTAACTTCGCTGCTCGAAAATCTTCAAGCTGTAAAAATACTCGGTCTGACCCGAGTATTATATTCAAAAGAAAATAATACACAGGTCAGTCTAATTCAAACCAGCTATTAGTGCATAGAGGCAGTAATAATCAAATAGACGACAGTCACAATAATTCCCGTCTATCCAATCCTTTAAACAAAGAAATCGGATAACGAAAATTTTAACACTAAACAGTGTTTAACAAAAATCAGCAGATTTAAATCATCAACAGAGATAAATAAACAATTTATCAAATCGACTAAATCAATTTAAAACAATCGATTCTGGGTGGCTGCAGTGCACGCACGCGTGCACTGCCTCTCCAACTCGAGTGCACAAGGTCGAATCAAACATTTCAGTGCCACAGTAGTCCGGAGCAAGGAGGTATCAACATATCAATGTCAAAGCCATGGTCAACAATCAGTTCAAACAAGTATAACAGTGTACATCACAATGTCAAGAAAACTGTGCAATGAAGCTACAGGAATATACCAAGCAACCAGGCCAGACACCAACAGTGCAATGCAGATAGTCTACAAAGAGACCACAATGGCAACTGAATCAAGAAAATTACAAAAGCTACAGGACAGCAGCAATGCAACAAGTTCCAGTATAACATGATCAGAGACTAGAGGGAAATTCAAAGCTAAATGCAACAACATGAAACTGCAGCACCAAAGTGCAAAGTCCAACATGTTCGAGTTCATCAGACCAAGCTTCAACTTATCTACAACAAATGCAATTGCATGTATGCAATGCAGACAGGAACCAAATGTCTAGTGAATGACTAAAATGTACAGCAGTTATAAAAAGACAACAGTGATTGCAACTACTGAAATGACAAAGATTGTGAACACAACAGCTACAAGTGTGCAAAAGATACAACTGGAGACCAGTGCATGTCTGTTTACAGAAGCCTTTCAATAAAATTTTATTTCAATAAAATTTTGAACTTCAATTTACGTTTAAATAAACATATAATGTTTGTAACTCAAGCCTAACAGTGATTTGTTATGTAAATTTTTGAATTTAACTTGGAAACAGAGAAGTATCAAGCAGATTCAATATGCACAGTTCAATTACAACATGTATACAATGTACATGCAAGACATCAAACCTATCAGAAATTCACCTGCACTAATTTTTATTTACTTAAACTTTTCTAATTAAAATTTTACTCACAACAAAAAAATAAAAAGATTCAGGGTTTCGAAACTCAAACATGTCAGGCCACCAATTTTTCCAGATTTTTGAAAACTTACATGTACATCCTGAAGCTAACAAAACTGAAATGCATCAAAACTTCAAAATGTACAAGTACCAGACTCCAAGTACAAACAACAAATCCAACAACAACCACTGCAAAGGCATAAAAGGTGCATGCTAACAGAATCAATGGAATGCAAGGGAGATGCATATGAACCGGGTTTCCTCACAGAATTTCCAACTAAAAAAAATCATAATTCTTACTTTAAAAATCCTATATTTCAGAGACAATTCAAGATACATACTTGAATCAATGTAATCTTACATTTGGTGTTATCATAATATTTATAATTGTTACTGTATTTTTTTCCAAAAGCAAGCATATTTTCAGCTAATATACTTGGATGTATTTGTAGAACTTGATCATGGTTTAGGTTAAACTATTTTGTTCGAAATTCAAATCCTAACAGTGATTTATAAAAAAGAAAATTTTATTTTTGATTTGATCTTAACTCTGTAAACTGGAAAACAGAATAACATAGGTGTGCATATTCAGCCAATACAAATATACAGAGATATATATAGAGATCATGCATATGCAGACCATCTTTATACATATAAACATGTTTCAGAACTTAAAACAAACATGCATACACATTTTAAAACATACATCACTAGTTAACCAAACGTTAAATGCATCAAATTTGAAGTTGTTTCATGTCTATAGTTTTTTTAAAACAGAGGCCTAAAACTAAGAACTCGGATGTTTTAAAATCAAATAAGGTCAAAAGTACTACCGAAGCCAGCTGAAACTGCATAGCCGGAAGACAAAAATCAACATCGAAGCCGTGAAAAACCAAGACAAGGACGAAAATTTCCAAAACCAGTTCAAAGCAGTATTATCGAGCAAGGTAAAGTCGAAGAAATCAAAAGGGATCAACACCATGATTAACAAGCAACGATCATATATATGCGAATTTGAAAAAGTCAGTAAAATCTCAAGCATCAAACAATATCAGATGGCCGATACCAAATATTGACAAATCAAGTCGAAGTCAAAAAGATCACGAAAAAAATAATAATAATAAGCAACGAATTCAAACCAGTCGAATTAGATGTGAGTGATGGACACTCACTTTAGCCACGAATTGGACACGAGCGAGGCAAAGGAAGTCGAAGCCAGAAGATCGAATCGCCGAAGCCCTAAATTTGGAGACGAACGGGGAACGAACGAAAAATTGAAGCCGCCTTCGATTTAAACGAAGCCCTAAAATTTTATCCACTCGCCATTTTTTTTCTCTACGTCTGTTTTATTTTAGGGTTTGCGAATGAAAAATCAAAGAGGAACGACTGAATAAAATAAAAGGAAAAGACAACGTACGTGATGGCGAGAATACAGGGTAGGGTGGCTGATAGGTACGCGACTTTGCAGAGATAAGGGGGGAGAACGTGGTTTTGCAGAAGGGAACGTGGTATAGGGTATGGGCTGGTATGATATATTTTTTTCTTTTATTTTGTTTTCATTTTTCTTTTAATTTATAACTTATGTTATTTGTTTTATGTCACGTACCGAAATTTTCGACTTTCGAAAATTCGACATCGATACTCACTTTATCGACTGCCGAGCAATTGAGCGCCGGAAACTCCAATAGTGAGGGTTTTAAATAGAAGAAAAAGGTAGAAGAAGAAGAAAAGAGAAGAAGAAGGAAGAAGAACAACAGAACACACAGAACAGAAACAGAACAATATCAGAATCTCACATATCGCAGCGGAACAATATATAATAGATAATTGAATAATCTTTAAAACAAAGAACTATATCATTTTATACATACATCAATCATCAGAGTCAATATACAACAATGGACAGTTATATAAACTTGTCCTCATACAGAATACACAGCGGAATAAATATATCAGATACAAATACTACGTCTCGCCATCCAGCTTACTTCCAAAGCTCCAGAATATCCAGAATATCCTGATAATATAACTCTAGGCTGCCCGTGTGGAAATAGTGGGCACCCAGAGTTTAGAAGGGAACAATAAACTCCGAGTCAGTCATGGTGACTGGTGTGAGATCGTAAAACAGTTATTTTTCACAAAGAAAATAAAACAAATTCGCAATGCTTTTGGAAAATGAAACTACCATAAGACCTCCCACCACACACACAATGCAAACGCAGAATTGGAGGAGATTTCTTCTTATGATAGTCAAAGATGCTTACTACGCAAAAATCAAATTCTTTTTGATATTATTATTAGTGCATAGTGTGGAAAACATTTCGAAAGTATAATATTAATCTTAGCCAACATACGACCAGTATCATATGCCTACTATAGCTACCATCTAAACAGTGGTGACCACCGTACGTAAATGGCAGGTTCTACAACTAATACCGTACAAAGTTCGTATTGGAGTTTGGATTTCCAACAAATGGTCAGGCTAATGAACTTCCTATCCACGATGGGTACGTCCCTGGAATAGACGACCCGAGAACCTAACCGGATCTCTGCCAACACAAGGCCGGGTTACCTCTGCAAAAATAGGTAACTACTGACACGCGTATGCCATCCCCCGATCGTAACCGATCTTCCCGAGGATCCCCGATTTCCAACAAACCACATAGATAAAAATGCAGCAACCACATAGGTTAAGTATCTGGGCTCCATACCATGATACCACCTCTATCCAGAAGGAATGACATACACTAAGGGGCGCTACTCCCTAGAACCTTGCTGCATCCTTCCTGTTTCGACCATTTCCGGGGTGTGAGGCTCGACGAAGTCTCGTCCACAAAGCTACACTTTCTCAAAAAGCCCTGCTTCGGGTCAAACAAAATGATCAACCTATGATCACAAAGATATAAGATCAAACAAATGATCATATCACAAATGATCAAACACTGATCATTTCACAGCAACACTCAGTATGCCACGTTACCAAATTGGGATATATCGCTGATGAATTTCAACTACATAACCTCTGAGCTCGTACGTCTCAGAGAAGGGTGTTAAGCTAAGAGAATAAATTCTCCGCCACCAACAGAGATGTATTTGAAAGAAATCAGCTTTATATCTCAAATTGTAACGTCAGACACACAATCCATACAAGTCTGTTCCGGGATCGAACAGAACCAAAGGCACTTCTCACGAAGCCCTTGCATATCCGGATAAATTTCTAATCACGTCCGGACTTCCCGTCACTAAGGGTGATAAAACCTCTAAATTGGAGATCAGCCGATGTAGAGTAACTCGACGGTAATCCTTCCGTTTTCAAAAATATCCGGTCTTCAACACCGGTCTTCGAATGCAATTCATAACGACGTATCACATATTCGGAATGGGTTATACGACCCCATAGTCCTTTCCCGGCTAACCCGAATAGTGAGCGATTATTCAAAAATAAGTGTGGCATTCAAATTCATCCAATTCACAACAAATACCTACTCAAGGTAATTATTGATAGTCGGTTATTTAACTATCAATAAAGATGCGCAACATCATCAGATTCCAAATAATTTTCCAAATTATTTCATCTTCAAAAATATCTTTACTAGATATAAAATTTCCACACTTCAAAAATAAATCAATATTTATTTTTCTAAACAGTTTCCCTTTTCTTTATAAATTCCATAGTGAATTTATCTTTCAAAATATCTACTGATATATGATTTTCAAAACGATTTCAATATTCACTTTCAATTTATCTTTAAGAAGATAAAATCTCAAAACGTTTCATTTCATTTTGGAAAAGCCTTTCCATACTTATTTAAAAATAAGTATTTCACAAATCATTTGTTTTCAACATTTGAAAATATTCAATATACTTAAATCAATATTAAGTATATATTCATTCTTTAAGGAAATCATTCTCTTTAAACACATTTATTTGAGTCAAAACGAATGTTACGTAAAACATCGTTACGACGACTCAAAATCACTAGTATAGGGATTCGAAATTAAGATAGGTATATAAATCCCAATACTACATAAAAACATTTCCTTTCGGAAATCATTTACTATAACAACAGTGTTATAGTCCATCATTTCCTTATTTTTCGAAAACGTCTATTTCAACAATAAATTTTGAAATCTATGATTTCGATAATTCACACGTTTTAAAACATCTTTTAAAACAATTACTTCATTTTATAATATTGCTTTCCCAAAACATATCCATTTCATTTAATAATATATTCACTGTCCAAAATCGTGAATACACTTCAATAACCAAATTTCAATCTTTTTTTCACATTTATTCCAGGAATTTATCCACTATCCAAAATCGTGGATAAAATTTCCTTAATAACCTTCTATATTAAATTCATCAAATTTGATTGATTGATTTCCGAATTTATAAAACAACGTTTATAAATTCCATTTTCTATTTTCTATAACAACTCTGGTTTATAAATCTCATTTTATTAACTTCTAAAATTCACTTATAAGAATAAGTGATTTCGGTTTTATAAACAACGTTTATAAATCGCATTTGTACTTTATAACGATTTCAACTTTTAAAAGAATCATTTATGAACAAATTCGATCAATATTCCATTTAAAGGCAACAATCCAAGTTATAAGTAAATTACTTATAAATCCTTTATTCTACAACTTCATTCATTTTTAACTTCACAATATAAATCTATTAATTTCATTCACTTATGAAATCCATTTATACTTCTTTTTAACACTTATAAAAATTCGTTTTATAAGTCTAATATTTTTTATTTATAAAATATCAATTTTATAAATCTTTCTATACAAATCGTTTATAGTTATTCAAAAATCCCAACTTAAACCATTTTATAAATAAATCAACTTTTATTTCAAAACGACACTTCGGTTATATTTCACTAAAAATTATAACTTTTATAACTTTAAAATTTTACGTTTATAAATCGATTCAAAAATTCCATAAAACGTATATTTTCAAAAATCACTTTAAAAACCCTTTTAAAGTAAAAGTCGTTATTTCTACATTTCAAAACTGAATCCGATGATGCAACAACACCAATCAGTCCATTACAACAGTCAATATCATATATCAAGATGATAACAGAATATATATCAATATCTGTAAATAAGTAAATACAGTTGAGGAATCCAGTTGGATCCCTCCAACATGTTTCCCTGCATCCAAAGATGTTAGCACAATACCAATTCCTCTCCAGTACGGAATTATCGCGGTATATGGGTTTTATAAAAGTATCCGCTTACTAACGGCGCAATAGGGTCTCATCCGCTATACGAGGCGGGAAATCATCAATCCAATATATACATATGCCAATATGTATATATTGCTATATATAGATATATATCCTACTATATCTAATATCACATCCAATAGCAATCAAATCAATCAATAAATAACTGAAAATTCCACTTTCATTTGAGTGAGAAGATCTCACCTTGATTTTAATTCTGTTTTCAGCGTTTATTTCGAATAAAATTAAACGGACGTTTAATTTTACCCGAAATTCAAACTGGCTCCAAACGACTCCAATCCAGTTGCATCGCGTAGTATTCGACGATACGAAGCCAACGCTTTTCGTTTCGTAATTTTCCGACCTTGCAGCAAAGAGTTATCACATTTCAAAGTTTACTCGATTTTTAAATACAAATAATAATTACAATTTCATTTTAAATTTTAACCTAATTTTTATCACAACCTTCCATTTTGAAACCAGCAGATCCAGGCCGCTAGTTTTCTTTCTTCCCTCCCCTTCAGTTCGAACACGAACAAACCAAACCCATAGTCGCCCCAAACCCTACAGCACGCGACCACCAAACGACGACGAAACCTCATCACCTCACCTTCATTCGAACGCCGCCAGCCTAAGCTACCCACGGCCACCGACCGCACCTCCCTAGTGCCCCCTCGCCTCAGAAATCGTGCACGAAACCGGCCACTTCCAGCTCAAATTCCCATTGATCTACTTACTGAAAAACGATCGTGACCGTTGGAATCGTAGGTCTCGAAGAGTGCTTTGACTTTCCAGTTGAAGATTTTCGCTAACGATGCACAGATGTGAAGAAAAATGAGGAGGAGCGACGTGAATCACTGGCCATTGAAATAGCAAGTGGCGGCTGAGACTTCAAAACCCTAGGGTTGTCTTTGCTTTGCAAAAGTGAAGAGAAGAGGGGTTTTTATAGAAAATTTAACGATTTACTATTCATCGAATTTTTTCGAACTCCGATTCGAGCGTGCCGGCTGACGTTCGTAAGGTTTACCCCGCGTTCCGAACACAATGGAATAGGTTTCGGAAGCTAATTCGAACATCTGTGCAAGATACGGAGAAAAACGATCAATTTAAATTAAACCGATTTAAATTAATTTCGAGGCGTTTTGACTTGCCCCGGACAAACGGTAAATCCAAAAATTATGAAATTTGAAATCTTACAATAATATCACATTACGGATCCGATGAAACTGGTTTCGTCGAAATCCGACACTGTTTGAAAAATGACTATTTTAACTCGACGATTTAAAATTAAAACGATATCGATGCGTTTCGAGCTGCCACGGTCAAATGACAACTCCGATGGATACGAAAATTGAAATCCGATAATAACTAACTATTACGGATCCAATGGAACTAGTTTCGTTCAATTCTGAGACTGTTCGAAAATTGGCTATTTTTACAGTCGATAATTAAATATTAAAATATTCGATTTTTACAATTTAACTCCAAATTCAATTTTAAAAGTTCTATAACCTTTCTTAACTCCAGTATGATTTAATATAACTTTATAAATCATTTCCAGCACATTAAACCCATACTTCAATTATTTCTGGAATTTCAATCATTAAATTATCGATTTAATTGACCAAATTAAATCCAATATTCGAATAATAAATTATTCGACTTCTTAAATTCATTTATTAATATTTAAAATCAATTAAATATTTGAATTTTAATTATCAAAAATTCTGGGTCGTTACAGACTTCCCCCCTTAAAAGAATTTCGTCCTCGAAATTACAAGTTAGGAAGAAAGGTCCTTAACTCGTCTACTATTTTTCACAATCCAATAGTTTTATCAAATTTTCAAACAAATCTCTCTACTAAAGATTTGTTATTAATTCAACTAAATTTTCAACTACAATTACAGGTTTCAAAACAACATTGTTTCCTTAACAATTTAAATTTAAATTTCAAATTCAAATTTAAACTTTCAAAATTTCTCAAAAATTTTCTAACGCCCTAAATTTCCGAAAAATTTCGCCAGCGTCTCCTTTGCGCGGCTAATACGGTACGACTACAAAACGTCCCTACGGATTCTCAAATTTCAAAAAGAAAAAGAAAAAGCCAAGCGGCTAGAGAAATAAGTCATCAAATCTCATATTCGAATTTAAATACATACCTTTTTCGAGCAATTCAAATTATCTTCGAAATCAAAATTCCAATTCATTTACACCTGTATATCCTACTAGCCATAATATCTAGTTACATATATTCAAACCATTTCGTACATTCAATTACAAAATTTTCAATATAAACTACTTATACATTTTTACTTCACTATTGAAGTTACATATCTATCTTCATTAAAATTTGCATTTCAAATTTCATTTGAATTTAATTTACCATTCCAATCTAATTGGGATTCAGTTTACAATTTCAATTCTATTTGAATTCAATTTTATCTTCTATTCTGAATATTGAATTTTATCAGCTTTCTTTTATTCAACTACACTACTTTAAATTAGTTTCAATTACTAATTCATTCGTCTTCAATTTGAATTTCATTCCAATCAGATTTCAAATATTCTATACGTTATCAACTTATTTACATCTTGATTTATACAATCATTTATACATTCACATTCAAAATTCCATTTCATTAAGGAATTTTATTTTCAATTATCTTCTTGGAATTCTATTTTCATTTATAAATTTACATTACAATTTATATTCACAACTTTATTCATATATGAATTTATCTCTTTAAGTTAGATTTTTATTTAAACTTTACAAGTTATCAACTTCATAATATTTCATAAATATTTTTATATGGTATTCCAGAGTTTTACCAACCTTCAAAATCATTTTGAAAACAATTCAAATTATCATTTGGATTTCCAAAACAAAAACCCAAATTTTCCAAACAACTTTCATTTAAAACAATTTAGCAGCAATTCCTCTTTTGGAAACCCGAAAATGAACATCAACGATGCCGCGGTCATCATCGAAGTTATTTTCCAGCGACCGAAAAGAGTTAGAGCTTTTCATCTCTCAAAATACTTTTCAAAACCTTTGAAATTCATTTTTAAATCAAAAAGAAATTAAACTTTCCAAATCTCCAAAATTTTCAAATTCTTTCAAAAACATTTCCAAAAACTTCTCTGGAATTCCGTTTTAAATTACAATTCACATTTATAATTTACACTCTTAATTTCATTTGTATATGGATTTATTTCTTAACTTTGGAGTTTTGATTCCAATTTCTTATTCAATTTCAATGATAATAATTCACTATTATTACTTCCTAACATCCATGCAACCATATACTATAGTACTTCATAGAAAAACATTTATTTTCTACACAAAAATAGTTTTGGGCAAAATTATCTCATTTACCCTATTTAAAACAATATTGTGCCGAATTGTTCTATATAAGTGTTTAGAGATCCCTATCGATAGAGTTGTACGGACAATACCGACCAGAATCCATATACCACTCAACAAACCAATCATCACAATATAAAACAATTTTATATTCACTAACAAATACGCACTCATATCTATTATTACACTCAACTCATTCTAGAGTACTACTGACTCTATCTCTAATGAGTAACACCCAACAGAGCAGGGTTGTCGCTTAACCATATGCTCTGATACCACGCTGTCACGTACCGAAATTTTCGACTTTCGAAAATTCGACATCGATACTCACTTTATCGACTGCCGAACAATCGAGCGCCGGAAACTCTAATAGTGAGGGTTTTAAATAGAAGAAAAAGGTAGAAGAAGAAGAAAAGAGAAGAAGAAGGAAGAAGAACAACAGAACACACAGAACAGAAACAGAACAATATCAGAATCTCACATATCGCAGCGGAACAATATATAATAGATAATTGAATAATCTTTAAAACAAAGAACTATATCATTTTATACATACATCAATCATCAGAGTCAATATACAACAATGGACAGTTATATAAACTTGTCCTCATACAGAATACACAGCGGAATAAATATATCAGATACAAATACTACGTCTCGCCATCCAGCTTACTTCCAAAGCTCCAGAATATCCAGAATATCCTGATAATATAACTCTAGGCTGCCCGTGTGGAAATAGTGGGCACCCAGAGTTTAGAAGGGAACAATAAACTCCGAGTCAGTCATGGTGACTGGTGTGAGATCGTAAAACAGTTATTTTTCACAAAGAAAATAAAACAAATTCGTAATGCTTTTGGAAAATGAAACTACCATAAGACCTCCCACCACACACACAATGCAAACGCAGAATTGGAGGAGATTTCTTCTTATGATAGTCAAAGATGCTTACTACGCAAAAATCAAATTCTTTTTGATATTATTATTAGTGCATAGTGTGGAAAACATTTCGAAAGTATAATATTAATCTTAGCCAACATACGACCAGTATCGTATGCCTACTATAGCTACCATCTAAACAGTGGTGACCACCGTACGTAAATGGCAGGTTCTACAACTAATACCGTACAAAGTTCGTATTGGAGTTTGGATTTCCAACAAATGGTCAGGCTAAGGAACTTCCTATCCACGATGGGTACGTCCCTGGAATAGACGACCCGAGAACCTAACCGGATCTCTGCCAACACAAGGCCGGGTTACCTCTGCAAAAATAGGTAACTACTGACACGCGTATGCCATCCCCCGATCGTAACCGATCTTCCCAAGGATCCCCGATTTCCAACAAACCACATAGATAAAAATGCAGCAACCACATAGGTTAAGTATCTGGGCTCCATACCATGATACCACCTCTATCCAGAAGGAATGACATACACTAAGGGGCGCTACTCCCTAGAACCTTGCTGCATCCTTCCTGTTTCGACCATTTCCGGGGTGTGAGGCTCGACGAAGTCTCGTCCACAAAGCTACGCTTTCTCAAAAAGCCCTGCTTCGGGTCAAACAAAATGATCAACCTATGATCACAAAGATATAAGATCAAACAAATGATCATATCACAAATGATCAAACACTGATCATTTCACAGCAACACTCAGTATGCCACGTTACCAAATTGGGATATATCGCTGATGAATTTCAACTACATAACCTCTGAGCTCGTACGTCTCAGAGAAGGGTGTTAAGCTAAGAGAATAAATTCTCCGCCACCAACAGAGATGTATTTGAAAGAAATCAGCTTTATATCTCAAATTGTAACGTCAGACACACAATCCATACAAGTCTGTTCCGGGATCGAACAGAACCGAAGGCACTTCTCACGAAGCCCTTACATATCCGGATAAATTTCTAATCACGTCCGGACTTCCCGTCACTAAGGGTGATAAAAACTCTAAATCGGAGATCAGCCGATGTAGAGTAACTCGACGGTAATCCTTCCGTTTTCAAAAATATCCGGTCTTCAACACCGGTCTTCGAATGCAATTCATAACGACGTATCACATATTCGGAATGGGTTATACGACCCCATAGTCCTTTCCCGGCTAACCCGAATAGTGAGCGATTATTCAAAAATAAGTGTGGCATTCAAATTCATCCAATTCACAACAAATACCTACTCAAGGTAATTATTGATAGTCGGTTATTTAACTATCAATAAAGATGCGCAACATCATCAGATTCCAAATAATTTTCCAAATTATTTCATCTTCAAAAATATCTTTACTAGATATAAAATTTCCACACTTCAAAAATAAATCAATATTTATTTTTCTAAACAGTTTCCCTTTTCTTTATAAATTCCATAGTGAATTTATCTTTCAAAATATCTACTGATATATGATTTTCAAGTCGATTTCAATATTCACTTTCAATTTATCTTTAAGAAGATAAAATCTCAAAACGTTTCATTTCATTTTGGAAAAGCCTTTCCATACTTATTTAAAAATAAGTATTTCACAAATCATTTGTTTTCAACATTTGAAAATATTCAATATACTTAAATCAATATTAAGTATATATTCATTCTTTAAGGAAATCATTCTCTTTAAACACATTTATTTGAGTCAAAACGAATGTTACGTAAAACATCGTTACGACGACTCAAAATCACTAGTATAGGGATTCGAAATTAAGATAGGTATATAAATCCCAATACTACATAAAAACATTTCCTTTCGGAAATCATTTACTATAACAACAGTGTTATAGTCCATCATTTCCTTATTTTTCGAAAACGTCTATTTCAACAATAAATGTTGAAATCTATGATTTCGATAATTCACACGTTTTAAAACATCTTTTAAAACAATTACTTCATTTTATAATATCGCTTTCCCAAAACATATCCATTTCATTTAATAATATATTCACTGTCCAAAATCGTGAATACACTTCAATAACCAAATTTCAATCTTTTTTTCACATTTATTCCAGGAATTTATCCACTATCCAAAATCGTGGATAAAATTTCCTTAATAACCTTCTATATTAAATTCATCAAATTTGATTGATTGATTTCCGAATTTATAAAACAACGTTTATAAATTCCATTTTCTATTTTCTATAACAACTCTGGTTTATAAATCTCATTTTATTAACTTCTAAAATTCACTTATAAGAATAAGTGATTTCGGTTTTATAAACAACGTTTATAAATCGCATTTGTACTTTATAACGATTTCAACTTTTAAAAGAATCATTTATGAACAAATTCGATCAATATTCCATTTAAAGGCAACAATCCAAGTTATAAGTAAATTACTTATAAATCCTTTATTCTACAACTTCATTCATTTTTAACTTCACAATATAAATCTATTAATTTCATTCACTTATGAAATCCATTTATACTTCTTTTTAACACTTATAAAAATTCGTTTTATAAGTCCAATATTTTTGATTTATAAAATATCAATTTTATAAATCTTTCTATACAAATCGTTTATAGTTATTCAAAAATCCCAACTTAAACCATTTTATAAATAAATCGACTTTTATTTCAAAACGACACGTCGGTTATATTTCACTAAAAATTATAACTTTTATAACTTTAAAATTTTACGTTTATAAATCGATTCAAAAATTCCATAAAACGTATATTTTCAAAAATCACTTTAAAAACCCTTTTAAAGTAAAAGTCGTTATTTCTACATTTCAAAACTGAATCCGATGATGCAACAACACCAATCAGTCCATCACAACAGTCAATATCATATATCAAGATGATAACAGAATATATATCAATATCTGTAAATAAGTAAATACAGTTGAGGAATCCAGTTGGATCCCTCCAACCTGTTTCCCTGCATCCAAAGATGTTAGCACAATACCAATTCCGCTCCAGTACGGAATTATCACGGTATATGGGTTTTATAAAAGTATCCGCTTACTAACGGCGCAATAGGGTCTCATCCGCTATACGAGGCGGGAAATCATCAATCCAATATATACATATGCCAATATGTATATATTGCTATATATAGATATATATCCTACTATATCTAATATCACATCCAATAGCAATCAAATCAATCAATAAATAACTGAAAATTCCACTTTCATTTGAGTGAGAAGATCTCACCTTGATTTTAATTCTGTTTTCAGCGTTTATTTCGAATAAAATTAAACGGACGTTTAATTTTACCCGAAATTCAAACTGGCTCCAAACGACTCCAATCCTGTTGCATCGCGTAGTAATCGACGATACGAAGCCAACGCTTTTCGTTTCGTAATTTTCTGACCTTGCAGCAAAGAGTTATCACATTTCAAAGTTTACTCGATTTTTAAATACAAATAATAATTACAATTTCATTTTAAATTTTAACCTAATTTTTATCACAACCTTCCATTTTGAAACCAGCAGATCCAGGCCGCTAGTTTTCTTTCTTCCCTCCCCTTCAGTTCGAACACGAACAAACCAAACCCATAGTCGCCCCAAACCCTACAGCACGCGACCACCAAACGACGACGAAACCTCATCACCTCACCTTCATTCGAACGCCGCCAGCCTAAGCTACCCACGGCCACCGACCGCACCTCCCTAGTGCCCCCCTCGCCTCAGAAATCTTGCACGAAACCGGCCACTTCCAGCTCAAATTCCCATTGATCTACTTACTGAAAAACGATCGTGACCGTTGGAATCGTAGGTCTCGAAGAGTGCTTTGACTTTCCAGTTGAAGATTTTCGCTAACGATGCACAGATGTGAAGAAAAATGAGGAGGAGCGACGTGAATCACTGGCCATCGAAATAGCAAGTGGCGGCTGAGACTTCAAAACCCTAGGGTTGTCTTTGCTTTGCAAAAGTGAAGAGAAGAGGGGTTTTTATAGAAAATTTAACGATTTACTATTCATCGAATTTTTTCGAACTCCGATTCGAGCGTGCCGGCTGACGTTCGTAAGGTTTACCCCGCGTTCCGAACACAATGGAATAGGTTTCGGAAGCTAATTCGAACATCTGTGCGAGATACGGAGAAAAACGATCAATTTAAATTAAACCGATTTAAATTAATTTCGAGGCGTTTTGACTTGCCCCGGACAAACGGTAAATCCAAAAATTATGAAATTTGAAATCTTACAATAATATCACATTACGGATCCGATGAAACTAGTTTCGTCGAAATCCGACACTGTTTGAAAAATGACTATTTTAACTCGACGATTTAAAATTAAAACGATATCGATGCGTTTCGAGCTGCCACGGTCAAATGACAACTCCGATGGATACGAAAATTGAAATCCGATAATAACTAACTATTACGGATCCAATGGAACTAGTTTCGTTCAATTCTGAGACTGTTCGAAAATTGGCTATTTTTACAGTCGATAATTAAATATTAAAATATTCGATTTTTACAATTTAACTCCAAATTCAATTTTAAAAGTTCTATAACCTTTCTATAACTCCAGTATGATTTAATATAACTCTATAAATCATTTCCAGCACATTAAACCCATACTTCAATTATTTCTGGAATTTCAATCATTAAATTATCGATTTAATTGACCAAATTAAATCCAATATTCGAATAATAAATTATTCGACTTCTTAAATTCATTTATTAATATTTAAAATCAATTAAATATTCGAATTTTAATTATCAAAAATTCTGGGTCGTTACATTTTATAACACTCAATTTTTTAAAACCATCATCTATATTATTTTTAATTTGTTTTTATGTTATTATTAAATAAGATAAATTCGATTTTTTAAAAATTCAAAGATTTTATACTTTAAAATTTCAAAGCAAATTGCCTTATTATTATATAAATCCCGATTCAAATTTATATTCAAAATATATTTCTCATCTTAAACTTGCAAAATTCTAACACATTCACAATTTAAATCAAAATTAAAATTCAATTATCAATTTAAATAGTTCAAAAATTCGGGATCGTTACAGTCTTCCCTTTCTATTTCAACCGAGTCTTCTTCCTTCTATCATTCAAAACATTTCATAAAACAAAATAAATGGATTCTCTGTTATTTTCGAGATCGATCTTCAGAAAATAAAATAGCCGCGTACGTTCGAAACCAAATCAAAAAAAAAGGAAAAAAAAGAAGAAATCGAATCGCGAATCAAAGTGCAGATCTTGGTTCGATCGATCGCGTGATTGGGCGGCTGCGTGCTCGACAGCGCGGTGTCGCGTGATGGATGCTCGAATCTGGGTGGTAATGTGATTTCTGGAGGGGATGGATCTCGGCGACAGTGGTTTTGATGTCGCGAGTTACTCGCGAGAACTAGGGCACGTCTAAGTCGCGATGGCAGAGATGAGGATGGTCAGCATCGCGTGTTGAAGCGTGAAGTGGTGGAGCTCGCGAACAGCTAAGGTCAGCTAGGGTTTGGGTAGCTCTCGCGTGCATCTGTTGGTGGCGTGAGTTGGGTGATAGAGCATCTCGATCTGGGTTGGTTATCTTCCTACAAACGGCAGTGTAGATGAGGGCATCGCGATGATGCTGTCTCTTATTCGAGCGTGCTTGAGAGATGGGTGTCACGGTTGTAAGGTATTCCTCTTTAGTTTTTACAAATTAATTTTTAATTTAACCAAATGTATACATAAATATATATATATATGTACAGTAGAGTGTATAACAGCCCTTCTGTTTTAATTTAACAAAATATATATATATATAGTGAGTTTAAAGCAGGAGTTTTGTCTGGTTTGCAAAAATATAACTGCAGACATTAAGTTTTAAATTTGTTAAATTTCAAAACAGTGTTGTTTTAAATTTAAAAGTATTAGTTTAAAAATCAAAATTTTTAGTTACTTAAATTTATAAGAGAAAATTGGGTTTAAGGAATTTAATTTTTAGTTAAATTAAATAAAGCTATTAAATGGGAATTTATCATTCGATTTGTTCGAATTTAATTAAATTATATAATTGTTTATACAAGGTCAAAACTTGGAGAGAAAAAATCAATATGGAATGGAAAATGGAATTGCAAAGTAAAAGGCAAAGGTGAGATTTTTCTCACTCAAAATAAAATTGGATTACAGTTGATTGATTGCTATTGGATGTGATATTAGATATAGTAGGATATATCTATATATATATATAGCAATATATACATATTGGCATATGTATATATTGGATTGATTGATTTCCCGCCTCGTATAGCGGATGAGACCCTATTGCGTCGTTAGTAAGCGGATGATTTTTATAAAACCCATATACCGTGATATTCCACCTCGAAGTGGAATTGGTATTGTGCTAACGTCTTTGGATGCAGGGAAACAGGTTGGAGGGATCCAACTGGATTCCTCACCAGTATTTATTTATTTACAGGTATTGATGTATATTCTGTTATCATATTGATATATGATGTTTGTTGTTGTGATTGACTAATTGGTGTTGTTGCATCATCGGATTCAGTTTTGAAGTTTAAAAATAACGACTTTTACTTTAAAAGGATTTTAAAGTGATTTTTGAAAGTAGACGTTTTATTTAATTTTTGAATTAATAAATAAACGTTCAAACTTTAAAGTTATAAAAGTTAAGATTTGTGAATTATAACCAAAAGGTAATTTCTTTTGAAATAAATAGTTAAGAAATTTATAAAATGGTTTTAATTGGAATTTTTGAATTATTAAAAACGATATATGTAAAAGATGTACAAGATTGATATTTATAACTCTAAAATGTTGGTATTATAAAATGAGTTTTTATAAGCGTAAAAATGAATTTTTAAGAATTTATAAATAAATGAAGTTTATAAATTGTGAACTTATAAATAGAAATGATTTTGTAAAATAAAGGAATTATAAGTATTTAACTTATAATATGGATTGTTGGTATAAGATTTGAGTTATGAATCGAATTGTTAATAAAGGAGATTTATTAAATTGAAGTTGTTAGAAAATAGAAATAGAATTTATAAACGTTGTTTTATAAATTCGAAATCAATTGGATTTGATAAATTAAATATAGAAGGTTGTTAAAGGAGATATATTCGTGATTTTGGATAGCGAATTATCATTGAAATAAAATGTGTAGAAAATATTGAAATTTTGGTTAAGTGAATTATATTCACGATTTTGGACAGTGAATATATTATTAGATAAAATGGATTTATTTTTTTAAGAAGTGATATGTAAAAAAATGAAGTTAAACATTTTAAAGATGTTTTAAAATGTATTTTTAATCGAAAGCATAGATTTCAACATTCATTGTTGAAATAGACGTTTTTCGAGAAATAAGGAAATCGTGGACTATAACACTGTTGTTATAGTAAATGATTTCCGAAAGGAAATAATTTTTTTAGTATTGGGATTCATATATCTATCTTAATTCCGAATCCCTATACTAGTGATTTTGAGTCGTCGTAACGATGTTTTACGTGACATTCGTTTTGACTCAATTAGATGTTGTTATAGTAAATGTTTTCCTTAAAGAATGAACTATATACTTAAACTTTGATTTAAGTATATTAAATATTTTCAAATGTTGAAAATAAAAGATTTGTGAAATACTTATTATTAAATAAGTAAGGAAATACTTTTCCAATATGAAATGAACGTTTTGAGGTTTATCTCTGTAAAGATAAATTGAAAGTGAATATTGAAATCGATTTGAAAATCGTATATCAGTAGATATTTAAAAATATAAATTCACTATGGAATTTATAAAAGAAATGGAAATTCGTTTTAAAGAAAAACGTTGATTTATTTTTGAAGTGTGGAAATTTTATATCTAGTAAAGATATTTTGGAAGATAAAATTATTTGGAAAATTATTTGGAATCTGACGATGTTGCGCATCTTTATTGATAGTTAAATAACCGACTATCAATAATTACCTTGAATGGTATTTTTTGTGAATTGGATGAATTTGAATGCCACACTTATTTTTGAATAATTGCTCACTATTCGGGTTAGCCGGGAAAGAACCATGGGGTCGTATAACCCATTCCGAATATGTGATACGTCGTTATGAATCGCATTTGATGACCGGTGTTGAAGACAGGATATTTTTGAAAACGGAAGGATTACCGTCGAGTTACTCTACATCGGCTGATCTCCGATTTAGAGGTTTTATCACCCTTAGTGACGGGAAGTCCGGACGTGATTAGAAAATTATCCGGATTTGCAAGGGCTTCGTGAGAAGTGCCTTCGGTTCTGTTCGATCCCGGAACAGACTTGTATGGATTGTGTGTCTGACGTTACAAATTGAGATATAAAGCTGATTTCTTTCAAATTCATTTCTGTTGGTGGCGGAGAATTTATTCTCTTAGCTTAACACCCTTCTCTGAGACGTACGAGCTCAGAGGTTGTGTAGTTGAAATTTATCAGCGATATATTCCCAATTTGGTAACGTGGCATACTGAGTGTTGCTGTGTGATGATCAGTGTTTGATCATTTGCGATATGATCATTTGTTTGATCTTATATCTTTGTGATCATAGGTTGATCATTTGTTTGACCCGAAGCATGGCTTTGTAGAAAGCGTAGCTTTGTGGACGAGACTTCGTCGAGCCTCACACCCCGGAAATGGTCAAAACAGGAAGGATGCAGCAAGGTTCTAGGGAGTAGCGCCCCTTAGTGTATGTCATTCCTTCTGGATAGAGGTGGTATCATGGTATGGAGCCCAGATACTTAACCTATGTTGATACTGCTTATTATGTGGTTTGTTGCGAATCGGGGATCCTCGGGAAGATCGGTTACGATCGGGGGATGACATACGCGTGTCAGTAGTTACCTATTTTTGCAGAGGTAACCCGGCCTTGTGTTGGCAGAGATCCGGTTAGGTTCTCGGGACGTCATTCCAGAGGCGTTCCTTCGTGGCATAGGAAGTTCCTTAGCCTGACCATTTGTTGGAAATCCAAAGAAACAATACGACACTTGTACGATTTTAGTTGTAGAACCTATCATTCACTTATGGTGGCGCCCCCACTATTTGGATGGTAGCTATAGTAGGCATAGTTCGAAATGTCTATGCTGGCTAAGATTTATATTCTACTTTCGAAATGTTTTCTACACTATGCACTAATAATAATATCAAAAATGATTTGATTTTGCGTAGTAAGCATCTTTGACTATCATAAGAAGAAATCTCCTCCAATTCTGCGTTTGCATTGTGTGTGGTGGGAGGTCTTATGGTAGTTTCATTTTCCAAAAGCATTTCGAATTGACTTTAAAATTATCCTGTTGTTTTAAAGATAAACTCTTTTACGATCTCACACCAGTCACCATGATTGACTCGGAGTTTATTGTTTCCCTTCTAAACTCTGGGTGCCCACCAATTTCCACACGGGCAGTCTAGAGTTATGTTATCAGGATATTCTGGATATTCTGGAGCTTTGGAAGCAAGCTGGATGGCGTAGCGTATCATCCGTATTTGATTATTTATTCCGCTGTGTATTCTGTATGAGGACAAGTTTATATAACTGTCCATTGTTGTATATCGACTCTGATTGATGTATGTATAAACTGATATAGTTCTTTGTTTTAAAAGACTAGTGATTATCTATTATATATTGTTCCGCTGCGATGTGTAAGATTCTGATATTGTTTTCTGTTCTGATGTTGTTCTGTTCTTCTCTTCTTTCTTGCTCTTCTCTCTTTTCTTCTGTTTTCTTCTTTCCAAAACCCCTAAGAATTCGGTTTTCCGGCATTCATTGCTCGGCAGATGATACAGTGGACGTATCGATGTCGATTTTCGAAAGTTGAAGAATCGGGTCCTTGACAAGTGGTATCAGAGCATATGGTTAAGCGACAACCCTGCTCTGTTGGGTGTTACTCATTAGAGATAGAGTCAGTAGTACTCTAGAATGAGTTGAGTGTAATAATAGATATGAGCGCGTATTTGTTATTGAATAAAAAGTTGTTTTATATTGTGATGATTGGTTTATTGAGTGGCATATGAACCTTCGTCGGCACAGTCTGCAAAACTGTATCGAAGGGGTTTCTAAACACTCGAATAGAACAATTCGGCACAATATTGGTTTTAAATAGGGTGAATGAAATAATTTTACCTAAAACTTTTTTTGGATAGAAAAAAAATGATTTTTCTGTAAATTATTACAGTATATGGTTGCATGGTTGTTAGAAGTGATAATATTAAACTATTATCATTGAAATTAAATGAGAAATTGGAATCGTAACTCCAAAGTTAAGAAATAAAATTCATATACAAATGAAATTAAAGAATGTAAATTATAAATGTGAATTGTAATTTAAAACGGAATTCCAAAGAAGTTTTTGGAAATGTTTTGAAAAGAATTTGAAAATTTTGGAGATTTGGAAAGTTTAAATCCTTTTTGAATTTGAAAATGAATTTCAAAGGTTTTGAAAAGTATTTTGGAAAGATTAAAGCTCTAAACTCTTTTCGGTCGCTGGAAAATAACTTCGGTAATGACTGCAGCATTATTGATGTCCATTTTCGGGTTTCCAAAAGAGAAATTGCTGCCAAATTGTTTTAAATGGAAGTTGTTTGAAAAATTTGGGTTTGGTTTTTGGAATTCAAAGGATAATTTGAATTGTTTTCAAAATGGCTTTGGAATGATGGTAAGACTCTGGAATGCTATATAAAGATAATTATGAAATATTATTAAGTTGATAACTTATACAATTTGAATTTTGATAGAATAAATTTAACTTAAAAGAATGAAGTTAAATAAATGTAAGTACAAGTGAATCAATTAAATGAGAGTGAGACTGAAAGTTGAAATCTATTTTGAATTTGTAAGTAAATAAAAACTGGAATTTAATTTAATTTGAGAAGTATTAAACTAAAAATTTGTAAGTGAAGCTAATTGAATGAAGTGAATGAGATTAAAACTGAATGTTAAACTTGTTTTGCATTTGGTAGTAAATGAAATTCAAACTGAATGTTGAAACAAATTTGAATAGAGAGAATTGGATTTGTGATGAATTAGTAACTGAAACTAATCTAAAATAAGCAGTTGTAAATGAAAGTTAATCGATGAAATTCAATATTCAGAAGTTGAATTGAATTTAAATAAGATTGAAATTGTGAATTAAATTCAAATGAATGTGAAATGTAAAATTGAATGAAAATGAATACATGTAACTTCAATAGTGAATTAGAGATGATATAAGAAGTGTGAATTGAAAAATTTGTAATAGAATTTGCAAAATAGTTTGAATATTGTAACTAGATATTATGGCTAGTAGGATATACAGGTGTATAAAGGAATTGGAAATTTTTGATTTCAAAGATAATTTGAATTGCTCGACAAAAGGTATGTATTTTAAATTTCAATATGAGATTTGATGATTTTCTTATCTAGCCGCTTGGCTTTTTCTTTTCTTTTTGAAATCTGAGAGTCCGTAGGGACGTTTTGTAGTCGTGTCGTGTTAGCCGCGCAAAGGAGACGCTGGCGAAATTTTTCGAGAATTTCGAGTGTTAGAAATTTTTTGAGAAAATTTTGAAAGTTTAAATTTGAAATTTGAATTTTGAAGTAAAGCAATGTTGTCTGAAACTTATAATTTAAGTTGGAAAATTTGTTGAAATGATAACGAATCTTTAGTAGAAAGATTTGTTTTGAAAATTTGATAAAACTTTTGAATTGTGAAAAATAGTAGACGAGTTAGGGATCATTTTCTTGACTTGTAATTTCGGGACGAAATTCTTTTAAGGAGGGAAGTTTGTAACGACCCAGAATTTTGAACAAATTAAATTTAAAATATTTAATTAATTTTAAATATTTGAACGATGATTTAATTTGAATCCCCAATACTACTTTGAAATTGGCGATTAAATTATAAAAAATTAATCTGTTGAATGTTGAATAAGAATTTAAATCTTCAATTTTAAGCTAAAGAAAAATATTTCGAAAGCTTTTAAAATTCATATTGATAATACCGAAGATAATCGAACTTTCAGAATTGAATTTTTAACTGTTTTGCTCAGTTTTGAATTTAATTTGTTTGAACCGATATTTAAAAATAGTCATTTATCAAACAGTCTCGGAATTCGACGAAACCAGTTCCATTGGGTCCGTAATATTTAATTATTACTGGATTTCAAATTTCGTATTAAACGGAGTTGCCGTGTGACCGTACGGTGAGTAAACGCATTGAATCTTTATCAAATTCAAATTTGAATTTAAATATATATTTGGTCAACACCACCACGTTTTCTTGTCCCCCACTCGTACACGCGACATAACCCTTCATCTTAGAGCATGGTCGCGTATCCTTTATCCCTGTTAAATCACGTACACTATCTTTCCTTTCTATTTCAACCGAGTCTTCTTCCTTCTATCATTCAAAACATTTCATAAAACAAAATAAATGGCTTCTCTGTTATTTTCGAGATCGATCTTCAGAAAATAAAATAGCCGCGTACGTTCGAAACCAAATCAAAAAAAAAGAAAAAAAAAAGAAGAAATCGAATCGCGAATCAAAGTGCAGATCTTGGTTCGATCGATCGCGTGATTGGGCGGCTGCGTGCTCGACAGCGCGGTGTCGCGTGATGGATGCTCGAATCTGGGTGGTAATGCGATTTCTGGAGGGGATGGATCTCGGCGACAGTGGTTTTGATGTCGCGAGTTACTCGCGAGAACTAGGGCACGTCTAAGTCGCGATGGCAGAGATGAGCATGGTCAGCATCGCGTGTTGAAGCGTGAAGTGGTGGAGCTCGCGAACAGCTAAGGTCAGCTAAGGTTTGGGTAGCTCTCGCGTGCATCTGTTGGTGGTGTGAGTTGGGTGATAGAGCATCTCGATCTGGGTTGGTTATCTTCATACAAACGGCAGTGTAGATGAGGGCATCGCGATGATGTTGTCTCTTATTCGAGCGTGCTTGAGAGATGGGTGTCACGGTTGTAAGGTATTCCTCTTTAGTTTTTACAAATTAATTTTTAATTTAACCAAATGTATACATAAATATATATATATGTGTACAGTAGAGTGTATAACAGCCCTTCTGTTTTAATTTAACAATATATATATATATAGAGAGTTTAAAGCAGGAGTTTTGTCTGGTTTGCAAAAATATAACTGTAGACATTAAGTTTTAAATTTGTTAAATTTCAAAACAGTGTTGTTTTAAATTTAAAAGTATTAGTTTAAAAATCAAAATTTTTAGTTACTTAAATTTATAAGAGAAAATTGGGTTTAAGGAATTTAATTTTTAGTTAAATTAAATAAAGCTATTAAATGGGAATTTATCATTCGATTTGTTCGAATTTAATTAAATTATATAATTGTTTATACAAGGTCAAAACTTGGAGAGAAAAATCAATCTGGAATGGAAAATGGAATTGCAAAGTAAAAGGCAAAGGTGAGATTGTTCTCACTCAAAATAAAATTGGATTACAGTTGATTGATTGCTATTGGATGTGATATTAGATATAGTAGGATATATCTATATATATATATATAGCAATATATACATATTGGCATATGTATATATTGGATTGATTGATTTCCCGCCTCGTATAGCGGATGAGACCCTATTGCGCCGTTAGTAAGCGGATGATTTTTATAAAACCCATATACCGCGATATTCCACCTCGAAGTGGAATTGGTATTGTGCTAACGTCTTTGGATGCAGGGAAACAGGTTGGAGGGATCCAACTGGATTCCTTACCAGTATTTATTTATTTACAGGTATTGATGTATATTCTGTTATCATATTGATATATGATGTTTGTTGTTGTGATTGACTAATTGGTGTTGTTGCATCATCGGATTCAGTTTTGAAGTTTAAAAATAACGACTTTTACTTTAAAAGGATTTTAAAGTGATTTTTGAAAGTAGACGTTTTATTTAATTTTTGAATTAATAAATAAACGTTCAAACTTTAAAGTTATAAAAGTTAAGATTTGTGAATTATAACCAAAAGGTAATTTCTTTGGAAATAAATAGTTAAGAAAATTATAAAATGGTTTTAATTGGAAATTTTGAATTATTAAAAACGATATATGTAAAAGATGTACAAGATTGATATTTATAACTCTAAAATGTTGGTATTATAAAACGAGTTTATAAGCGTAAAAATGAATTTTTAAGAATTTATAAATAAATGAAGTTTATAAATTGTGAACTTATAAATGGAAATGATTTTGTAAAATAAAGGAATTATAAGTATTTAACTTATAATATGGATTGTTGGTATAAGATTTGAGTTATGAATCGAATTGTTAATAAAGGAGATTTATTAAATTGAAGTTGTTAGAAAATAGAAATAGAATTTATAAATGTTGTTTTATAAATTCGAAATCAATTGGATTTGATAAATTAAATATAGAAGGTTGTCAAAGGAGATATATTCGTGATTTTGGATAGCGAATTATCATTGAAATAAAATGTGTAGAAAATATTGAAAATTTGGTTAAGTGAATTATATTCACGATTTTGGACAGTGAATATATTATTAGATAAAATGGATTTATTTTTTTAAGAAGTGATATAAAAAAAATGAAGTTAAACATTTTAAAGATGTTTTAAAATGTATTTTTAATCGAAAGCATAGATTTCAACATTCATTGTTGAAATAGACGTTTTTCGAGAAATAAGGAAATGGTGGACTATAACACTGTTGTTATAGTAAATGATTTCCGAAAGGAAATATTTTTTTTAGTATTGGGATTCATATATCTATCTTAATTCCGAATCCCTATACTAGTTATTTTGAGTCGTCGTAACGATGTTTTATGTAACATTCGTTTTGACTCAATTAGATGTTGTTATAGTAAATGTTTTCCTTAAAGAATGAACTATATACTTAAACTTTGATTTAAGTATATCAAATATTTTCAAATGTTGAAAATAAAAGATTTGTGAAATACTTATTATTAAATAAGTAAGGAAATACTTTTCCAATATGAAATGAACGTTTTGAGGTTTATCTCTGTAAAGATAAATTGAAAGTGAATATTGAAATCGATTTGAAAATCGTATATCAGTAGATATTTAAAAATATAAATTCACTATGGAATTTATAAAAGAAATGGAAATTCGTTTTAAAGAAAAACGTTGATTTATTTTTGAAGTGTGGAAATTTTATATCTAGTAAAGATATTTTGGAAGATAAAATAATTTGGAAAATTATTTGGAATCTGACGATGTTGCGCATCTTTATTGATAGTTAAATAACCGACTATCAATAATTACCTTGAATGGTATTTGTTGTGAATTGGATGAATTTGAATGCCACACTTATTTTTGAATAATCGCTCACTATTCGGGTTAGTCGGGAAAGGACCATGGGGTCGTATAACCCATTCCGAATATGTGATACGTCGTTATGAATCGCATTTGATGACCGGTGTTGAAGACCGAATATTTTTGAAAACGGAAGGATTACCGTAGAGTTACTCTACATCGGCTGATCTCCGATTTAGAGGTTTTATCACCCTTAGTGACGGGAAGTCCAGACGTGATTAGAAAATTATCCGGATTTGCAAGGGCTTCGTGAGAAGTGCCTTCGGTTCTGTTCGATCCCGGAACAGACTTGTATGGATTGTGTGTCTGACGTTACAAATTGAGATATAAAGCTGATTTCTTTCAAATTCATTTCTGTTGGTGGCGGAGAATTTATTCTCTTAGCTTAACACCCTTCTCTGAGAAGTACGAGCTCAGAGGTTGTGTAGTTGAAATTTATCAGCGATATATTCCCAATTTGGTATCGTGGCATACTGAGTGTTGCTATGTGATGATCAGTGTTTGATCATTTGCGATATGATCATTTGTTTGATCTTATATCTTTGTGATCATAGGTTGATCATTTGTTTGACCCGAAGCATGGCTTTGTAGAAAGCGTAGCTTTGTGGACGAGACTTCGTCGAGCCTCACACCCCGGAAATGGTCAAAACAGGAAGGATGCAGCAAGGTTCTAGGGAGTAGCGCCCCTTAGTGTATGTCATTCCTTCTGGATAGAAGTGGTATCATGGTATGGAGCCCAGGTACTTAACCTATGTTGATACTGCTTATTATGTGGTTTGTTGCGAATCGGGGATCCTCGGGAAGATCGGTTACGATCGGGGGATGACATATGCGTGTCAGTAGTTACCTATTTTTGCAGAGGTAACCCGGCCTTGTGTTGGCAGAGATCCGGTTAGGTTCTCGGGACGTCATTCCAGAGGCGTTCCTTCGTGGCATAGGAAGTTCCTTAGCCTGACCATTTGTTGGAAATCCAAAGAAACAATACGACACTTGTATGGTTTTAGTTGTAGAACCTATCATTCACTTATGGTGGCGCCCCACTGTTTGGATGGTAGCTATAGTAGGCATAGTTCGAAATGTCTATGCTGGCTAAGATTTATATTCTACTTTCGAAATGTTTTCTACACTATGCACTAATAATAATATCAAAAATGATTTGATTTTGCGTAGTAAGCATCTTTGACTATCATAAGAAGAAATCTCCTCCAATTCTGCGTTTGCATTGTGTGTGTGGTGGGAGGTCTTATGGTAGTTTCATTTTCCAAAAGCATTTCGAATTGACTTTAAAATTATCCTGTTGTTTTAAAGATAAACTGTTTTACGATCTCACACCAGTCACCATGACTAACTCGGAGTTTATTGTTTCCCTTCTAAACTCTAGGTGCCCACCAATTTCCACACGGGCAGTCTAGAGTTATGTTATCAGGATATTCTGGATATTCTGGAGCTTTGGAAGCAAGCTGGATGGCGTAACGTATCATCCGTATTTGATTATTTATTCCGCTGTGTATTCTGTATGAGGACAAGTTTATATAACTGTCCATTGTTGTATATCGACTCTGATTGATGTATGTATAAACTGATATAGTTCTTTGTTTTAAAAGACTAGTGATTATCTATTATATATTGTTCCGCTGCGATGTGTAAGATTCTGATATTGTTTTCTGTTCTGATGTTGTTCTGTTCTTCTCTTCTTTCTTGCTCTTCTCTCTTTTCTTCTGTTTTCTTCTTTCCAAAACCCCTAAGAATTCGGTTTTCCGGCATTAGTTGCTCGGCAGTTGATACAGTGGACGTATCGATGTCGATTTTCGGAAGTCGAAGAATCGGGTCCTTACAATGTTGCCAGTTTCTCTTGCATGTTGAACTAACTCATGTAGACAGTGATCCCTGTGTACATTTAACTGTTATCACTTGAGTTTGTTCATGTTGTCATTCTTTGGTCGTCTACACCTCTGTAAGCTTGAGTTTGCATATTATTGTGGTTGTGAATCTATGTTGACTCGTTCGACTTGTGCACTACTTTGATTCGATGTTACTTTTGGTCATTATGGTTGTTGTTTTAGTGTTGCTTTAAGCTCTGGTCAACATGTTTGGTCATCATCCTGTTGTTGCCTCTTCTCATTGATACTGTCTGGTCTGAAGCTTGGTTACTTGTTCATGTTACATGATACTTCCTTGACATCTGGTCTGGATATGTTCTCTCGGTCTCGAGTTATTTGGTCTGTGCATTATGTTGTTCAGCCTGGTAGTTGTGTTGAATCATGACAGTTGTGATTTGACCTTTGCCTTTTGTAATTGTTGATAGCATGCTTATGTATTCATGTTTATGCAGCTTGCATTTGAGTTGTAGTCTTGAGTTTATTTTCCGGTAGTGCATCATTCCTTTGAGTTATGTGTTCATGCACTAGAACTACTCCCGGATTTCTATTTGCTGTCTTATACGTTGGCACTTGACTTACAGTCTATCTTGTTTTAATGATGTATTCATTGTACATCCCTTGCTACCTCTTTTACTGAATGCACTGTTTCATTTCACTGTCGCAGTCTTGCCCTTAAATATTTGTGGTGGCTGCAGTGCTTTATTGTTGAGATTTTGTCCTTGTTGGGTTTCATTGCATTGATGCACTGATTTTTATTTGCAGTTTTCCCCCTGTTGGGATTTGTTTTCGAATTCACTTGAGTTGAATCCGGTACTTCGGGGTTTGACCTTGTGATCATTTGTGACTTTCACTGAGCTTTTGTGTATCTCTTGCGATAGTGGCGGGCAGTACACGCGTGCGTGTACTACAGCCCTATTAGATTTGACAGTTTTAAATTGACGTTTCGATTTGTTGAATTGTTTCGTTGGTTAATTTCAAATGGTTTGGAGTTGTATTCTGATTTGGTTTGTTGATTTGTTGTGACGACCGCCCATGACCCCTGCACTGAACCTAGAGAAAGTGCGCTGTAAAGTGTGCCAGGCGACCATGGACGATTGTCAGGGTAAAGTAAAACAATAGGATCTATCGTATTACTCACAGCGCATGGACAAAATACAATAGAAGATATATATAGTGAAGCTTCACAGAATAGAATCTCATCAATAAAACTTCATAATAGTTGGATACAAACATCTGAATAGTCAATAAAACAAGCCTCACTACATAACACTCAGAGAATACAAAGCAGCGGAACATCTAGTACATATAGTAAGAAGATAATATGCAATACTCCAGCTCGTCTTCGTCATCAGCAACGTGGAAAGCAAGAACAGCACCTGTCACCTGCTACCTAGTCTGCCCGTCCCAAAATGGATGAACAGCCCAAGGCAGTAAGAATTAAAACATAAAGCCTTGAGTCAGACAACAGTCTTAGTGAGCAGTAAATTTACTAACAACATACCAAAAGAGCATAAAGGAAAAGGAATAGGAATACAACCCTCCCACTCCACCTCTTTCTACAGTGATAGCCCCCAAACACACACTAAGCAGAAGCAAGCATAGCAAAGCATACAATTTAAAGTAAAGAAATAATCACTCGAGTCAAGGGCGATGTTTTCCAAGTACAAACCCCCAAGGCCTAAACCAAGATCAGATAAGCACCCAGAAAATACCGCTCTTGAGACCGAATGACGATACAACCAAACATCCATGACTCTGACTATCACTGTTATCATTGCTTCGGTATCACCGTTAATTGAATGAACGGCACATTCTTTCAGCCGTCCGTCAAGGGCTAATGGTAACCCCGGTTCTAGACATAACTCCCGCACGTCATCGTGACCCGTGCCTAGGACTATCGAATCTGCCCAGAGTACTCGACCATCAACAGTTAGTCGTTGGGACTATCGAATCTGCCTAAACGTACTCTTGCTTTGAGCATGCTAGAACCTTCAACAACGATGAGACCCAAGCCTCCTAGTCATCCTCCTCGACGACTATTCTCATATCCATCCATTATCCTCAACTCGAACCATTTCACCGAGTTATCAACTTGCTTGGAATGATCCCGTCTGGATTAGACCAAGTCTTCATCACATGATGCCTCGCTTCATCACATCCTCGCAAAGCCTCATCCCCACATCACATCATCAAATCTATGCATAAGAGCTTCATCGTCCCGCTACATATGCCACGAGCAGCATTCCCAATTCAAGAGCCTTTCCCTTAGCCTTTGAATCATCTTCGGTCTAAATCAAATCATCAATCATCTAATGCATAGCAATCAACCAAGTCAAACATAAATCCAAACAATCAAGCATTCAAATATGATCTAAGTAGACAATTATCACAATAATGGCAATTTCGTAATTAAAGAGTTGAAAGTCTAACAAGCATGAAATCATGAGAAATATCTCTACAATCTTGATGAATGAACTTGCATAGGTTAACACTTAGTAAAATGGTTGTCAAATCATCATGAACAATGGATCTACATGGATCTACACTTAGGATGAAGAAAATGCATGGAAATCACTATTTTAACACCAAATCGAGCCAACAATCCGATATACTCCTTTGGATCCGTGTGAGAGATAATCACCACTCACCAAATCACCAAAACAACTCAAAAGCAACACACTTCAGATCTGGACAGCGAAGGATCTAACTTGATCTATCACCAATCCGCTTCAAACGATGAATCTCACTTCGAAGAATGTAGATCTTCAATCTAAGCTCTTCGATCTTCGATTTGATCTTCAATATAAATGGAAGGAATCACTAGATTAGAGTGGAGAAAAGAAGTGAAGAAGTGTAGAAGTCGAGCTCTCAAAATGGAAGCACTTCGTCGCTTCGAAAATCAGATCCCAAAAAGTGAGAAAAACCCTTCTATTTATAGGCAGATTTTTAGGTCGTCCGCCCCTTAAGTCGTTGCCGACTTAACTCCCCCTCCGACCTACGACTTAGCAAAAACCCACCAGTCTACGACTTACGACCTAACACTCTGCGCGACATAACATCCTCCGACCTAACAACTTAGCAGCAGCTCCGCCTAACACATGCGCATACGACCTAACTGCTATGCCGACCTACGACTTAGCAACTCAATCACCTTCTACGACTTAACAGCTTTGCGGCATAACTCTTGCTGAGTTAACAGGGATACGACCTACGACTTATAAAACCTTGCGACCTAACAATATCACGACTTAAGACAATGCACGACCTACGACTTAGGCATCCACTCGACCTAACCCAGATTGCTTCTACGACCTAACATACCTTAAGTCAGCTACGACCTAACTCAACACAAAAGCTCACGACCTAACTACGCTAACCCGCTAACTCTTAGGTCGGTCAATTCTATAGGTCGCTAACTCTAGAAGATTACTAACCCCTAGGTCGTTAACTCTACTAGGTCGGTCACTTACCTAAGTCTGCCTACCCTTGAGTCGCCATCTCCTTAGGTCGTTGCCGACCTATCTACCTTAGGTCGCTAACTTACCCGGAAGCCCACGACTTAACTATCTTAGGTCGCCAATACTATAAGTCGGTCAACTTCTTAGGTCGGTTACTACCTTAAGTCGGTCACTCGACCTAAGCCACCCTATGACTTAACTTCCTTAACCCGGTTAATTCCTTAGGTCGTCCCAAACTGTCAACCGACTTAAACCACTCCCTATAAGTCGTCTACGACTTAACTGTTATACGACCTAAGCTATCTCACACGACCTAACTCCTTAAGTCGCTCCACTGCTACCCCAGCTTCCCTAGGTCGTCGCCGACCTACCCCTTAGGTCGTTCTCCCCTAAGTCGGTCACGACTTAGGACTTGAACAAAATTCTGCCCAAAATCTGAAATGACTTAACAACGCTAATAATTCCAGATTTTCACGAACTTTTCGATCCGTAAAAATATGGGTCGTTACATTTGTCGTTTAACACTGCTTAGTGTTATATCTGCCGTTATCCAATTCTCGTATCGAGAGTTGGATATACATGATTTCTGTGACTGTCATCTATTTGAGATTATTATTGCTTCTATGCACTAATAACTGAGTTTGAATTAGACTGACCTGTGTATTATATTTGACGATAATCAACGGCTATAAAACGCTGGGTTGTTACAACTATTCTCCAACATTGATTCAAAGTGAACGGAATTACGAACCATTTTGGGTTAAAGAAGAAAGAGGTAGAAGAAGAAAAAAAACATCAGAATCTCACATCGCAGCGGAACAAAATACAATATATAGTATACATTTTGAAATACAAAGAATCTGTACTGTCTTATATACATACATATCAGAGTACATCAATCAATCATACATGTCCATACACAGCGGAAATAATAGAAAAATACGGTAGTACGTTCTGCCATCAGCTCGTCTCCTGAGCTCCATAGCTATAACCTGAACCTGTTTAACTCGGTCTGACCCGAGCATCATATAAAACAACACCCGAGTCAGTCTGGAAAACCAGCGTGAGGAAATCACACTCAATTGGATTATTTAAGTTTTTCAAACCCTTTTGAAAACAAAAGCATCTTGTAAGACCACGCCACAAATAAATATGTCGGGTTTTTACCTTACGATAGCTAAAACACTTTTTATCAAAATCGTCTGATATTATAATAGTGTCTATAGAAAGTAAAATAAAATCTAGCTGAAATGCTTGCATCTCATGTTTCAGCAATAGTTAGGCACAATCAAAACCGTACAGGTACGTAGTGGAGATCGGATTCCATACAATGGCAGGGCTACTGGGGTACCGCCCATCACAGTACCTGGCCTAGATCAGCGTACCGAGGATTACTCCCAATCCCCTACAACACAAGGCCGGAACCACCCCTTACTGGACAGTTCCAAATAAGATCACCCCACGGTTGGCGCGACCAACCGCACACTAAGCCGAATAAAAAGGGACATCTAGACAGGGGAAACCTTACTCTCAAGTGGGAGCTACCCACGAAACCTTGCTGCACCTCCCATGTTTTAGCCATTCCCGGTTGATGAGGCTAGAGGCTAACGATTACCTTTAAAGAACGTGTCCCACTTAGAATGCTCATCGTCCACCTGACGATGTTATGAAAGCATTCAATCCATACAAGTTGCCCTGGGTCTGGACAAACCGAATCACCATCTTCAGCCTTCATTCGTAATCGTTCAAACCAGATCGAAGTGGTTTTCGGATAATTAAATCCGATCCCGGACTCTTCGAAACGATTAGCGCATTTGGCCACTATTGATAGTCGGTGATTTAACTATCAATTAATCATTCACAAGCAACCATCAAATAATTTCCATAAATTATTTATCTCAAATATCATTCAGATATTATTTCCATTTTAACCCATTTGAAAATAATTTTCAAAGCCCTTTTATTTTCATGAAATCATTTAAATGATTCTCATACTTTACTTACATTTTGATTCACCTTTTGAAAATATCCTTATTTTCTCATTCCTTTCTCAAAATAAATTTACACTTTTGCTTATAAATTCTCAAACTCAATTTCTCCACTTTATAAGATTTCTCCTAAATCTTATCTCATTTAAATAAATTGCTTACCATCACAAGAGGATTTTAATTGGATTTAAAAACATTTTGAAAACATCTAAATTTATAAAATAAGAAGTAATATTAAATATAAACTTTAAAATTTATATCTAGTTATTTATAAATTTCAAAGCTGGTTTTAGAAAATTAGAGTTTATTGTAAATATTTGCTATGCCTTCAAAAATAACTAATTTGAAATATTTTAACTTCAAAAATGATTTATGAAATCTACATAGTATAGTAATTTAAAAATATTCCCTTTAAAATAAATTTATAATTTTAGAAAACCCAATATCCCTCTATAAATGCCTCTTGTCCATACTCACCTTCAGAATATTTTACTATTCCTTCCAAAACAGATTCCGTACTCAATATAAGTTCATGACTTATTTCTGTGCATATCACTGATACCTTCCTTTCATTTATAACTCCGTTTATAAATTTATAAAATTCCTTTGAGTTCCATTTATTATAAAATAGTTTCACTTAAGAACTCCATCTTTATAATTTGATTCTTATATAAATTTCCATATTGCTCCTTAAAATAAATTCCATTTCATTTAATATAATTCCTTTTTAATTCTTAAATAAAATCTATTATCTGAACTTCATACAACATCTCCTTTATTTCTTAATAAATTTTCTTTTCATTTCTTATTAATATTTCTTTTTATTTCCTTAATAGAACTCCATTTTTCATTCTTAATAAAATTCTGTTTACTTCAATTCCATTTAACTATTACAAATTTTCCGAGTTTAAATATATATATTAAATTGTCCAAAACTCATCTTTAACCAATTAAAGTATAAATATACCTTTATCTTCCTTAAAATTTCAAATAGAAGTAAATTCTAACTCTTAATTAAATATTTCTCTTCAAGTACCATTCCACTTTCTTTAATAAAAATTATTGATAGAATTCCAAAATTCCAAATTTCATTTCCATGTTATTTAACAGTTAATAGTTCAATTCATATACAAGTCCATATCAATTCATCACCCTGTCACATATCAACATATATATAATAAATAAATATTTTAAGGAATCCTGTTGGATCCCTCCAACCTATTTCCCTACATCCACAGATGTTAGCACAAAATAAAATACCAATTCCACTTCAAGGTGGAATATCGTGGTATATGGGATTTTATAAAATATCACCCGCTATTATGCGGCGCATAGGGTCTCATCCGCTATATAATGCGGGAATATCAATTCCAATATATACATATTCCAATATATATATATATATATATTGGTATATACTACTATATATAATATCATCCAACAGATATAATATTATAAATCAACCAAACACATCCAATGGTTTAAATTTAATCATTTAAATTTAACTATGGAATCCAAATGAGTGAGATAATCTCACCTTCGATTTTGTTTGCAGTCCATTTCCAATCCGGTTTGCTTCTTTTAGATTTCAAACCTTGAATAAAAGTTTGATGATTTATTAATATTTGAAATAAATTGAACGACCTAATTATCATTTTATAATTTTTATTAAATCTAATAATTTAAATTTTAACTCATAATTTAATTTAAAAATTTTAAACGAATAATTTCCTTTAACAAATTATCCTTAGTAACCCAATAATTAAATAAGTTAATTAAAATAGTTTAATCATCAAACCCATCTCTTTTAAAATACTAGTAGGATAAAATATTTATATGTATATTTATTTATTTTCTTCTTCTTCGAAACCATTTATAAAATATCTATAAGGTTTTAAAATTCCAATTTTATATAGACTTTACAACGTCCTAAAATTTCTATATTTTAATTAATTCCCAATTTATTTTAAACTATTTATTTTCCCCCTTTTTTCTGTTTATATGCTTATACATATATATTCATGTCAAACTGAAATAAATTGTAATATACCTTACAGCCTCAGGTGCATACGCGCACCGCTATCCTAGCTCCAGCGTAAACATCGTCGAACCTCACCGTGCCCTATCATCACGACTTCCCCTCAACTACGCAACCCCTCTAGTGTCGCCGCCTCCTCCTGTCGCTGCCCAGATCTGAGAAGACTCCAGCGACGACGCTGCCTCGAATCCACGACCCTTAGAAACCACACGCGCCCTCCTTCCCCTCTTCGCATGCGCGGCGCAAGCACGCGTGCATCTCCTTACCAGCGACCCCGGTGGCCCTTGCATGCTTGGAGTTTGAATAGGCTCCATTTGTTTCCGATGCTCGATTTGATTTTTTTTATAAACGAAAGATTCCCATTTTGTTCGATTTGGAAAAGAATTGGTAACTGGGTGCGTGAATTTTTGAGCAGAGGAGTCTTTGACGTTGAAATGGAAAGAAATAAATGGGGTTTTGAAACGAACGAAGACTTCGTTCCACATTTCTGCTCTGATGATTTTGAACTCCAGAAACGAAAGGAAGATATGTGATTTTATAAAAAGAAGATGGATTTGATTTTAGCATCTAAGGGAAGACAACGAGTATGTGATTAAGTCGAGGGAAGTAGGTCGGCTATGATTTGATGTAGGATATTTAAATTAAAAATAATTAATTGTTATCGAAGCGTTTTAATCTCGTACGATCACACGGTTGCTCTAAAAATTATGAAATTTGAAATCCCGTAATAATTCAATATTACGAATCCAATGGAACTTGTTTCGTTGAAATCCGAGACTGTGCCTCGAAAGGCTATTTTTATAAGCCTTTGAAATATTTTTAACAAGCTTATAACTCCAGATTCAACATTTCACCCAATGTTAAATCGTTTGATTCAATAATTGAATCATCCAATAAATATTGATATTTGAAATTCAAGCTAAAAATTCACTTTTGAATATTTAAAATCAATTAAATATTCCAATTTCAAATATCCAAAATTTCGGGTCATCACAACAACACTTGTTCCCAACAAAAATCTCCATACCAATTTTCTATGGTAGCAATCCATCACTTAGAAACTCGAAAATGAATACTGATGATACTGTAGTTCACTGCTTTATCACTTCCAAAAATCCATTTAAGACCATGCTTATTTCAAAAATAATACTATTTTAATTTTCACAACACATCGGAAAAATATTTTTCAAACTTTCCAAGATTTTAAATCTCCAATCTCTGGTTGGAATCCATTTTTATTTATAACTCATATGCATAAATCAATCTTATACCGATTTAATCCGGTTATATAAACCATTTTAATTTTATAATCTTGTTTTGATTATAATAATATCAAACAGCACTCCAAATATACTATAATAATTTCAGAAATTATTTCCTTTATATCCAAATATAATTTGGGTAAAATTATTTCATTTACCCGCTTCAAAACAATACTATGTCAGTTTATAGTGTTTAAGAGTTTAGAAACCCGTATCGTTACAGTTGTCCAGACCGTACCGACCAGAATTCATAAACATTCAACCGATAAGTCAAAACAATATAAAACAATTTATATTCACTAACAAATACGCGCTCATATCTATAATACACTCAGACTCATTCTAGAGTACTACTGACCCTATCTCTAATGAGTAATCCCCACCAAAACCTAGGTGTTCGCTAAACCTAGGCTCTGATACCATGTTTAGCGACCTTCGTTCCATACCCTTTGAGCTGACATTAAATCGCACTTGTCCCACACAAATTGTACGAAAAGACGAATAACTATGAGAAAGAAGAGGATAAAAGAAGAAACAGAAACAACAATACAGAATCTCATAATCGCAGCGAAACCAAAATATAATATATAATAACAGATCTTTATACAAAGAAACTGTGACTGTAATATACATACAATCATCAGAGTACAACAGTTAATAATCAATCTGGACAGTTATAATAATTTGACCTCGCATGTACTGAATATACAACATAACACACACAACGTAAATAACCAAGTACTTGTAATAGGCCTGAAATTCTCCAGCTCGTCTCCTGAGCTCCATAGCATCCTAACCTGGATCTACAATACTCGGTCTGACCCGAGCATTATAATAGAATAACACCTAAGTCAGTCTAGAAAACCAGCGTGAGAAAACACACTCAATTTGAATTATTGCCGTTATCAAAATCCTTTGAAAACAAAGGTATCTTGTAAGACCACGTCACATGTAACAACCTGCATATTTATCGATTTTATATTTAAATATTTTATTTAAATATTTTATCGTTAGTCGGATTTTGGTCCGAAAAGCTACTTTTTGCATACGGTCAAATTAGGACTCTTGACCACTTCCATTGAGTTCAAAATGACGTTTGCGATCTTTTTGAGTGTAAACTTCGATATGTTTGGAGATAGTGGAATTTTCATCACTTTTTACTTTGGACCTTTAGTTTGGGCTGAACCACTTGTTAACTTAGCCCAACCCCTTCCTTCTCTTCATTACTTCATCTCTACTTGCATAAACTTAAAGCTTTATCAAAAATGATGGAGGGAATGGGAAATTAAAACTCCAAAGTCTTCTTCTTCATTGCTAATCCAAGATCTACTCCAAATTCAAGTGAAGAACATAGATTCAAGCTTTGGACTGTTCTTGCTTTACTTTTAGGTTCCATCTTCATTAATTTTAGTGCAAAGGTGAGATTTTTATCTCACATTCTTGACTATATCTATCTTGGACCGTTGGAAGTGAATTCGTATTACTTTAGCATGCATACTTGCAATTGGTTTGGATTGGATTGGCGAAAAACATCAATTTTTAGCGTTATTGGAAAAAATTTGCTGCTAGGTCGTTCTGTCCACGTTAGGTCGCTCGGCATCATTAGCTCGCGCATGTGGAAAAGTCACGTCCTTCGTATTCGCGTTCCTGGCTTTAGGTCGTAGGTCGTAGATCGTATGGCCCTTAGGTCGTAGGTCGTATGGCCTTTAGGTCGCTAGGTCGGCAGGGGTTTAGGTCGTATGACCCTTAGGTCGTAGCTCGTTGGCTTTTGAATCGTTAGGTCGCTGCCTACCCTAAGTCGCTCGGCCTATTTAACTCGCACCTGTTTTAGTGCTTCTAACCCCTAGGTCGTTCCCGACCTACTATCACTCGACAAACTTTAGATCGCGTATCTCTTAGGTCGCTGGCCTCTAGGTCGCGAGTCTTTAGGTCGCCAGTTTTAGGTCGCGTGGTTTTAGATCATGTATCTCTTAGGTCGCTCGTTCCTGCTTCAGTTACTAGGTCGCGGCTACGTTAGGTCGTAGGTCGCTCGACTCTGCTAGGTCATAGGTCGCGTATCACTGATAGGTCGCTGGCCTTAGGTCGCTTCCCTTATAGGTCGCTTTCCTCAGTTAGGTCGTTTAAGGCCTTAAGTCGTTCACCCTTTAAGTCGTTTGACTTGTTTTCATTTTTAGGTCGCTTGACCTTATCTCCTTTAGGTCGCATGACCACTAGGTCGCTCCAGTTAAGTCGCTCGACCTGTCTTCCACTTAAGTCGTAGGTCGCATGACCCCTTAGGTCGTTTGGCCCCTGCACCCCCACCTAGGGGGTTGCCACGCCCCTGGACCCCCCTCCGTAGGGGATCTTATCTGAAAAACATTCAACATAACTTCTACTTTGATGCATTTTGAGTTGATTTCTTTGGATTTCATTTATGTCTTCGAACGTGAACATTTGTGACTTATTGATTCTACAATCAATTTCTGTGATTTGCCATTTTAAAACATGAAGGCTTCAATACTAGTAGTAATTCTTCCAAATGATTTCAAACACTATTTTAAAATATAAAGTTCGTTTTCTCAAACCGTTTTTCTAACCTACTAGTATATACAAGCCTTTACTTCACTCGAATGAGAAATCGAATTAAACAACTCAGTAAAACAAGTGGTATGAAACGCTTGCGTTCACTTCGTCGGTTAGCTCTTGGACTTGTTCGATTGAACCCCTTTTGTGACAATTTTCTAGTGAAGATCTACAGCTTGTTCGTAAATATTTCAGTTAAGCAAGTGGTTATGGGACATGAAGCTAAACTCTTATATTTACTAGCTTGGTGTGGTTGACACTTCCTTATGATCATGACGATCATTTTTGTGATTTAGACTAGCGATTGAGCGATGTCTCTTTATCGGCGAGGGAGACTAGACCCCGCTTTTGTGATGTTTCGCCATCACATATATGGAGTAGCACCCCATGGTCTTCGGGCCATTTCTGTGTGGAAATTTAATGGATAGCTTCCATGAGATAGCTTCTCGTCATGTGTTATACGCGTAGGTGAGTTTTCATGCTCCCATTCATGTGTTAGGCCTCCCCCTATTTATGTGTTTTCTGGATTTCTGGTGTTGATTTCTGGAATTTGTGCTTCACCAATTTTCATGATTTTCATTGATATGATATCAGTTTTTGTGCATTGGTGAATTCATGTGTTATGGACTTGTTATGAACATAAGTTTAGGGTATGATACCCTATTTTATCTTTGAGAAGATTCTTGTGATATTGATTAATCTTTTGTTGATTATCATTTACATACTTATAGTAGTATGCCGTTATGGTTGTTACATGTTCATGCCATATTATTTATCCTATACCTTATCATCTGATATTTATAGCTAGACTGATCCGTTTATTATTTTCTTATAAATAATACTCGGGTCAGACCGAGATGTTACAGGTGCTTCTGCTTGACTTCTCTTCAGGATTACTCTGACTTTTGGCTAACTACATAGATTAGTAGTTTTTGGATGTACACATTTGAGATATAGACTCTATGTTGTGTACTTATTCTTTTGTATAGCATGTGTTGCTATTCTTTTGTATTATCGTGGATCTTTCTGACCACTACTCTGATGTACACTTTCATGTGTTATACATTTATTCATATCTTCTTCCGCCTTTGTGATATGGATGTCTGTGACTGATTTATGTTATGATTATTTCTATGTTTGTTTCCGAAGATTATATATAGCCACCGTGTGATAGCTTTGAGTTTGTATCGGTATGTCGGATTTCCTCCTTAAATGATATGCATTCTATTCTATCTAACATATCGGTGCTCGCACAAAGAAGTTACATGGATGGTCGCTCCTCCACACCCTTATTCTCCGTTCTAATTAACAACACTACATCGTAGTGTTCTTGGTTAGCATGGGTATAGAGGTGGGGCGTTACACCACACATAAATACGATGGGTTTTTACCTTACGATAACCAAAGCATTTTATATCAAAATCATCTGATATTATAATAGTGTCTATAGAAAATAAACTATAAAATAGCTGAAATGCTTACATCTCACGTTTTAGCATAGTTGGGCACATCTAAAATCGTACAGGCTCGTAGTGGATATTGGATTCCATACAGTGACTGTAACGACCCGTAAATTTTGGTAAATAAATTTAGTTAAATTTAAAGAATTTTGTAATTTAATTTAGGAAGAAATTAAAATGTTTATAATTCATATTAAAGTGAATGTAGAAATGAAATGTAACATTTGAAATTTAAGGCTAAGTATTAAAAATAACAAAATGAAAATTTCGATGCATTGAAGTAATGGGAATTGTTATTCTAGGCTAAGGAATTTAATATAAGCAACTGGAAATGTTGAATTAGTAAATCATTAATAAAAATATTTACTAGAATGGACTTCTTGAATAAATGAGAATTTGTTGTTCTAGTATTAAAAACTTATGTATAATTGAAATTGTTTCTAATAGAATATAATAGAAAGGAAAGTATTATAAATAAATGGTTAAAATCTTAAGTAAACAATTGAGAGGCTAAGAAATTTGATTAAGCATAAAAACTATAAATAAATGAATGATAATAAATGAGGTTATGCAATAAAAGAAGAAACTGACATGACATTTATAAATGAAAAAGATTATTTGGAAGTAATAAATGAAAATTTTGAAATAAACATTGAACCAATAAAAAAAATATCGAATAGTAGTTGAATGAAAATTAATGTGATAAGGTTAATGTAAATTGATAAGTAACGATATTTGTGCAATAATGCAGTTATAAAGGTTAAAATTGCGTGAAATTGTAAATTTGAAGTTAAGTAATAATGGGCATAGTAAAGATGGCAATCAAATCAAATATTTGGGAATCAAATTTTATCTTTATTTTGAAGGTAATCAATAATTAATAAATTAAATGGTAAGTAATTAGGATTAAATTCCACATTAATTGAGCTGAATATAGATTTAATGTAATAACGTTAAGGCTAACTAAATTAGCGCAAGCCAAATTTTGGAAACAAATTACAATAAATGTTAGAAAGTAATTTTAAATGGTTATTGTTGATAATAAACCTTACTTTAATGAATATTAATATAGTAATGGAAGAGTAATGAAAATTAAATAGAAACATAAGTTTATTGTAAAGTAGAGATTGATAAATTGGGGGAAATAGTTGAATTAATTCGCAATGTGTATAGAGTAATAAGTTGGTTTAAGGATGAAATTAAGGAAATTTCATTTATTGGTTTTAAAACCTTAATTAATGCATTTAATTGATAGGAATACATTTAGGAATATAAATTTATGGAAATTGGGTTATTGCAATTTAAGGAAATTAAATATCTAAATATTACAATAATTGAAATAGGGATGGAGCGTAAGGATATCATAGTTTGTATGTATATGCTATTTCCACATTTGTTTTGAAATTGTTTATGTTATTTGATTTTTTTTATGAATGAATTAGTTTGACTTTTAATTTGAAAAAAAATATATGTATATAATTAAAAGAATGTTTTAATTATAGATCCATGTTTTAAACTCTTAAATCAAATTGCATTTTTTTAGATCTGAAAGTTTATATACATATAATTTGCATTTGTGTTGAAACAGAAATATTGTATACACATATTGTCACTTTATCTTGAATTGAAAATATCATGAAATTTGAATACTTTATTGAATAAATTATTTTTTCTTAATCTAATAAATTATAATAGAAGTTTACATATGCCTAACAATTTTTCGATGATAAATCTAAGCTTTGATTTTGATTACAACAATATTTAAATTTGTTACCTAATTTATTATCTCAAATGTCCTTATTTAAGGATCTTAAAGGTTAGCTTAATTTGTCGTGTCCTACTTTTGTTTTGTTAAAAAAAAATTCATTAAGGTAAAAAGGTTTAATTTATATGTATATATGTATTTTTGACTTCAAGTATACATAAGTTTACAAATGCATTAGACAATTTAATGTGGTATGGAAGTATGCTTTGAATTAATTAATAAGCTTTGGTTTAATCTTTATACTCACATGTATGTGTGTTTGTGTGCATGTGTATACATATAAACATTTAATATTTTAAATTTCAAATTTGTTAAAGCATGATAAAATTATTATTATTATTATCAAACAATTTAAAAGTGGGGTAATATTATATACATATTTATTTATTGTTTGTTGTTTATGTTTTCTAGTCATAATACAACTTGCATGATAATTAAATGTCGTATTAATAAATTTGACTAAAGTGGGAAAGTGGAATTAATCAATGTCGTCACCTTTTATCTCCTTCCCTATTTGATCCTTATGTGATTGCATCTACATTTATTCTTGTTTATTCCTATATATTATCACCAATTAATCGTACCTGATATATGTTTAGAAATTCTGACACAGTTAAAGTATGAATATATTTATGATGTATTCAAACTTTTCTGTATCTAGCACTTAATTAATTTAGAATCAAACTAATAAAACGTAACATTAATTTTTGTCCCTCCATATTCATTCCCCAATTATAAATAGCCTACATCTTATTTCTTCATTTACATCTTGTTTCTCCTAACACCTCATATTCAAAGGCTGTTATTCTTGCAAATCCAAAAGCATTCTTTTATAAAAATGTTTTTTTTTCATTTTCGTACACTTCCTATCCTCATCTTAGTTGTTCTTCAAAATTTTCCTGAAGCCTTATCTTGAGAGAACACAACATGAAATTGATTAGTTGAATTTGGAGATTTTTTTAGTTTTGCGCTTCTTTTTGGATTTTAGGGGCTAAAATCAAAGGTGAGTGTTTTAACCCACTCACAACTTCTAAGATTTCTTATGTTTGTTAAATTAAATTTTGATGTGATTTAAAATTTATCTATGATTGTTTGGGCATATATTTAATCATCATCTCAGTTAGATAGCATTTATTTAAACTAAATTGTTATTTAATTTTTTTTATTGCATATAATATGATAGTTAAATTTATTTATTATTGCATATAAACTGCCAGTTGAACAGTTATTAATTTTTATTGAATATAAACTATTTGTTGATGCCTGTTATATTTTATATGTTTTATATTGATGTTTTGTTTAAATTGGATGATGATTGTAATAAATGGTTGTTTATTGATATTTGGATGAATGGATGCTATATTTTATATTGTATAAACTGCAAGTTATTATGCATTTTCATTTCATTCGGAATTGCGGTTTGAAATGATATATAACCGTAAACTTTTACTTTTAAATTACGGATTGAAATGATAAATATCTGTATCACTTGACCATAGGATAGAAAATTATATACAGGCGCCGTGGTCTATATATAAAATATTTTAAAGTGATTTTCTATGGTTTGGAAAGAAATATACGGTTTAATAAATATTAAATTTTGATATTATATAAATATTATTTTATACATGGTTAAATTCAAAATTTTAAGCTATGTATAACTTGATGATGTTTTAAGTTTGATTTACGAATATTTCAAGTTTGAGTTTTTTTTTAGTGATATTGAATTTATTAAATAAATATTTCTAAACTAAATAATAGTAAATTTACTTATGGTATATATGAGATTATCAGGTTTGGTTTGGAAATTTTGGAATATTTAAAGACTTGAAATATATCAAAATTGAAATGTTTTATTTAAATTAAGGTATTATTGTTTTCAAAGTATTGGTTTTCGAAATTGTTATAACTTTAAAAGTAATATGGTTTGAAAAATGAATTTATTTGAAATGGAATTTATTTAAGAATTATCTGTGAATATATTGATTGGAAACCTACTAAAATTGAAATTTTGAATATGACTTCAAAAATGGGGTTTGTGTCTAAGATGATTTAAAAGAATATTTTAAGTTATCTAAGTTTAAGAAAGATTAGTGATTGGAAATTTTGTTTTATTTAAATAAGATATTATTGAATTGTTTTGGAAATGGAAATGATATATTATTGAATTGGGTTTTGAAATGGAAATAATACATTGATAATTTGGGTTTGAAATAGTAATTATATTTTGGTTTAAAGTATATACTATTTTGAAGTAAAGGATATGTTTTGAAAAAAAAATATTTTTGTTTTAAGTATATACTATTTGAAATAAAGAATATGTTTTGAAAGGGCAATGATTGTGTTTTAAAAGTATATATATTTTTAAATGACCACGCTGTTATAATAACGTTTGGTTGTTAAAGAGACCGGGATCGGTTATGGACATACTCTCTGTCGATACCGAAAACCACTTTGGCAACTGTGTACGCGATGGAGTTTCCAGAATGAAGTAGGATGGTGGCGACGATCTTAAGGTATATACGTGGACCCAACTCCCGTGAGTTGGCATTAGGTGGCTAAAACAGGAGCGATCGACGGGCCAAGGAGGTAGCACCTCTGATCGAACACACTTCTTCGATACCATTCTATTACTTGTGATTGATTTGGTGGCCACCCTTGATTTGGGAGTGTTGTTCGAGGTGGGTGGTAGTGGCTGCTATGCGTCACCACCAGTCCGGATGCGTAATTGGTATATCTACCCTGGCATTGCCTTGTGTGCCATGTCACCTACCATATCGAACCCACTACGATTTTGGTTTAAAGATCCGACCGCATTAAGTTTCACCATCCCCTTAACGCTATTTTCTATATGATTATACTTTACTGATTAGACACTACTGTATATAGCGAATATTACTACATAGTAGATAGTTTAACGGATCCTTAAGAGATGTGAATCCCGAACCTTTCTTAAGTTACTGCACTCACGTTAGACACTGGATAGGAGATGTCAAACACCGTAAACATCTCTGACGTCGTTTACACTCATATTTATTTCATTGATTTAACTTACATAAGATCTTTTAGTTCTGACTCAAGTGTTTTGTCTTTTCAATTCGCTCGGGTCAGCCTGAGCATTTCAGGATTTGAAGGCTCTATTTTTGGAGGACGAAGACGAAGATTTTATTACTACTATTTATTATATTCCACTACACCATTGTATTCCGCTGCATAATTATCATTCTCTGGTATGTGTAACTCTGATATGTATTGTATAAGTATAATCAAATGTTTTGTAAAACAGCTTCATGAACTATTATTTGATTGTTATATTTTATCGTTCCGCTGCAAGATTCTATTTTGTTCTTTTATTTCTCCACTTTTTCTTATTTACCCCATAACAATCCACCCTTCTGTATGGTTTAAGTTGGCACATGTGTCTGCTTAAGCATACAAAAATGTGGGATGTTGCAGTTGGTATCAGAGCTTTGGTTTAGCGATAAACCTTAGCCTTATGGGGTTTGACTCTTTACTAATAGGGTAGTAATACCCTATGGGAGTCGCTGAGTGTATGTATATGAGAGAGCGTATTTGTTAGTGTTATAAAAAGGTTTTAATATTGTGTTAATCTGTTCCGTTTTGTATTTATAAATTCTGGTTGGTGCATGGGACGCTATGACATCAATAGGGATTTCTAAACACTTAATAGGACAGACCGACATAATATTTGTTTTAATATAGGTGAATGAAATAACTTTGCCTATTATATTTTCCATATATAAAAATATTTTATAAAGATATATATTTGGTTGCTATAGATTGGGTGTTAGGTAATGAAAATATAAATAATAGTTGAAACTAAGTTGAAAATAAATAAATGAAAACTGGAAATTTAGAGCTTAAGTTATGGGGTTTTTGAAGATTTCTTCCAATTGATTTTAGAATATAATAATAATATTGTTAGAAGTATTTTCTGATATAAATATTTCAATAGAATTTGAAAGAAATGTTTTAAAAGAAATTCCGCAAAGAAATAAGTTGTACTCCCCTCTCTGTCGCTGGAAAATAATTTCGGTGATGGCGGCCGCATCATCGACATTCATTTTTGAGTTTCAAAGTGGGAAGGCCACTGTAGTAGTTTTACTACAAGATTATTTTGATAGACAAATAAATATTTTTAAATTGTTTTAAATATAATTGGATATATAAATTTTAAGTATATATTTATCTATTATTTTAAAATGATTTGAAATTTAACCCGGTACTTAATTCTTAAGTTCCGTTAATTAATAGTTTCAATTAAGTATAGTAAATTGGAATATAACTAATTTATAATTGGAACTTTTATTAAAAATAAGTGATTAAATGCAAGCATATAAATGAAATTTAAAAGAAACTTGGAATTGTAACCTATGAAACAAATAATGTAATTATTGAACCATTAATCAATTAGAAGAATTGAGAAAAATTTGTATAACTTTCAATTACATTCTTAAAGGCATATATATAACTTACCAAAAGATATAAAAGTTGAAATTGTTAATAAGAAAATGTATAGGAAATTGTACAAGTAAACTTATGTAATGAAAATATTCAGTGAATTTCTTTTATTAATAAGAATTAAAGTATAACTATTATGCCAAGTAACTAAAATTGAACATGAATATTTTTAAGAAATGAATAAATGAAATTAATAAGTATTGATGTTCTAGTTGTTATAGATTTTAGTATTATAAAAAAAAAATAAACTTAAGTAATAAGTTAAAGTTACCTCAGAATAAAATAAGAATAAAAGATGAATACTGGAAAATGACTGTAAACTTAAGTTAATAAATTTACCTACTAAGGAATTTGATTTAATGTATAAAAATACTGAATTAAGAGAAAATCAAACAACAATATTTTGAATGAAATTAATAATGATGAACTTGATCTATTGTTGAATTTGTTGTTGTTTGGTTTATGGTTGTTTGGGAAAGGATACTTTAGTATTGTTTGGATGAACGAATAATCTATTTAGTTCGCCTAAGACTGTTGAGTGAAGGGTACACTTAGTAGTTATTTTTCCATTCGGTACAGTTTGAAGGTTGAACCCTGTAATGACCCAAAAACTCGGCCTTCGAAAATCGGCACCCGTACTTCACTTGTACTCAAAATGCCGTAGATTCAAACGCCGAATCTGGTTCACCGGAGCTTATAACACAGTTAAGTAAACAACACAGCGGTATAAATGAATAATATATTGATATACAGCTTTGATACAATATCTGTTACAACAGAATGCTAAAACGAATATCAATATACATCAGAGATGATACAACAAATAGCAGCGGAAAGAAAATAGATAACATCAACAGCGGATAGAATATCTCCAATAGAATGCTCCAATCCATAGATAGGGGAAAGCAAGATCAGTTGTCCAAGGACTGACTAGCTCCAGATGATCTACTCAACCTGAATATCTGAGAAACCCAACTCTAGACTGCCTGTGTGGAAAATGGTGGGCACCCAGAGTTTAGGAAGGGAACAATAAACTCCGGATCAGTCATGGGATTGGTGTGAGCAACAAAAACAGTTTATCTTTAAAATAAATAGCAGAGAATTTTAAAGTCAATTCGAAATGCTTTTGGAAAAATGAAACTACCATAAGACCTCCCACCACACACACAATGCAAACGCAGAATTGGAGGAGATTTCTTCTTATGATAGTCAAAGATGCTTACTATGCAAAATCAAATCATTTTTGATATTATTATTAGTGCATAGTGGAGAAAACATTTCAAAAGTAGAATATCAATCTTAGCCAACATACGACCAGTATCGTATGCCTACTATAGCTACCATCTAAACAGTGGTGACCACCGTACGTAAATGGCAGGTTCTACAACTAATACCGTACAAAGTTCGTATTGGAAGATGGATTTCCAACAAATGGTCAGGCTAAGGAACTTCCTATTCCACGAACAGAACGCCTCTGGAATGACGTCCCGAGAAATAACCTAACATTACGGTTAGATCTCTGCCAACACAAGGCCGGGTTACCTCTGCAAAAATAGGTAACTACTGACACGCGTATGCCATCCCCCGATCGTAACCGATCTTCCCGAGGATCCTCGATTTCCAACAACCACAAAGTAATAAACTCGCAGTATCAACATAGGTTAAATATCTGGGCTCCATACCATGATACCACCTCTATCCAGAAGGAATGACATACACTAAGGGGCGCTACTCCCTAGAACCTTGCCGCATCCTTCCTGTTTTGACCATTTCCGGGGTGTGAGGCTCGACGAAGTCTCGTCCACAAAGCTACGCTTTGTCACAAAGCCATGCTCCGGGTCAAACAAATGATCAAAGAAATGATCACAAAGATATAAGATCAAATAAATGATCATATCGCAAATGATCAAACACTGATCATCACACAGCAACACTCAGCATGTCACATTACCAAATTGGGATATATCGCTGATAAATTTCAACTACATAACCTCTGAGCTCGTACGTCTCGGAGAAGGGTGTTAAGCTAAGAGAATAAATTCTCCGCCACCAAACAGATATGTATTTGAAAGAAATTGGCTTTATATCTCAAAGTGTAATGTCAGACATGTAACCATACAAGTCTGTTCCGGGTTCGAACAGAACCGAAGGCACTTCTTACGAAGCCCTTGCAAATCCGGGTATTCACAATCCCGATCGGACTTCCCATCACTTAGGGGATCTCTATACCGGGAGCTACCCAGTGCAGAAACAATCGACGAGTTATCTTTTTGTTTTCGTGAATATTCGGTCTTCAACACCGATCTTCAAATGCGATCCATATATGACGTATCACTATTTGGAATGGGTTATATGACACAAAGGTCTTTTCCCGGCTAACCCGAATAGTGAGCGTAATATTCAAAAACAAATGGATAATGGGATTTTAATTAAGTCATAATTTAAACCCAAACTTTCTTTTCAAATGGTTTAACAAATCACCATTTTAATCTTTTTAAACAAAAAGATTCAATTCACAAAATTCACTTAATTTCACAAAGATTCATTCACAGATTTCCAAATCGATTTCCATTTCAATTTAATTAATTCGTTAAATCTTTAAATCAAAGATTTAACTAATAGCTTTCAAACAATTTCATTTCGAATGGGTTAAAAAAAACATCATTTTAAATCTGTTAAAAATAACAGATTCAATTCATAGCTTTCAAAAAGAATTCATTCATAACTTGGAAAATCATTTTTCAATTTAATCTTGAAATTCCTTTACCTAAATTGGAATTTCATTTCTTATCTGAAAGCTTTTATTCTTTGAAAACAAACAGTTTTCATTTTGGAAATCTGATTCATTTATACGAATTAAGGTTATCGGGTTAAATCCAAATTCTCAAACTTTTACTTTTAAAATGGTTCAAATTCATACAAACACATTTATATCATCTTTAATCCCTAGTTTCAAATCATAGGATCCAATTTTAAACTTGAATTCAAATTTAAATCTAATTATTTAAATTTTCAAAAACTCGGTTAAGTTATTCAAAATAACTTTTATCTTTGAAATTCTATTTCAAAAGCTTTTTATTTTAAACCCAAATTTTCGATTTCAAAATCAATTGAAATAAAAATTTCAATTTCAAAAACATCAATTTTAAATTATCTGTGACTTAACCGATTTCCATGTGAAATCCATATTTGTGTGTGTAAAAGTGTAGTCCAGGGTTTAACATAATAGTGCAATACAATGAATCATCACAGATCAAAATACAGGATATAGTTGATAAGCGATATAACTAAAATGCTTATCTTTCACATACAGATCATAGATATATATCACAGATAATCAATTACAGATCACAACAAAAATCAGGATGTATCACAAAGCATCATATATCAGGGATATCAAATAATCAAATCAATAGAATCCAAATATTCATAAGTAAGGTCAGTTAATTGTCTGATTAATTCAAATCAGATAAAATTCTTATGAATTATCAATTCTGGTTAATTAATCATCGATAAATTACAAATTATTTTGATTTATTATTCTTTAATCATTTATAAATCAACCAGTAATAATAAATTGATTAGCCTTCTATTATAATTCATCAATCTTAAATTATTAAATAATTAATCTTTAATTATTTAACTTACCATTTAATTAATTATCTTCCATTAATAAATTAACCCTTTATTAATTATCATTTAATTAATTTTCCTTAATTGATTGAAACATGTGATTATTCTTAATCACTTAATCAATTTTAACTATTTATTAATTACTTTTAATTAAGTAATTATTTTTAAGTAATTACCTTTAATTACATCACTAAAAAATTACGCTTCAAAAAATTTTATTAAGTAATTATACTTATCACATTTACTTTCCAATTTCACTTTAAAATTTAAGACTTAAAAATGAATATAAATTTTAACTTTAACAAAGTTTAAAACACATTTAAAAACAATATTCACCTTTAAACTTACTTTTAACTCCTTAAAATATACTTTCAATTAGTTAATCAAATTAAATTTAAAACTTAATTTATTCTCAAAGTTTCAAAACTAACTTGAATTAATGATTACACTTTGATTTTAAAACTTAGCTTAACTTTGTTTACAACAGCTTATAATTTAAATTTAATTAAATTTGGTTTGAATTTAAAAGCTACAGGCAGATTTAAAACAACCCTGTAACCATCCCAGCCCAACCCAAATTTGAAGCAAAATGCTTCGAGTTTCCCCCCGAGACACTCATCACTTGACTTCGAGTCGACCTTCAACTTTCTCGAGCTCGTCACCGAGAAACCCAACATTAAAAACATACATAGAGACCACCTCGCACCCGTGCACGTGCACCGTGCCGCCTTCGCCTCCGGTCCCTTGCCGGTCATCGTGGCAAGTCGGCGAACCATCCCACATCAGATTCCGGCCATCGTAAATCCATTGTTCGCTCGAAACAAAAATCGAGTGCCAGGTCGAAACCTGGAAACGTAAGACCCGTCCCACATCCAAACCTGTCATCTCCACGTTCACGCCGCGCCGTCCATCTGAACACGTGACTCTTCGGCATCGACTTCGTTTACAACTCGACTACCATCCACCCGAAACTCGCTGCACTCGATCCACTACACCCGTCGTGGTGATCGGTACTCTAAACCCAATAAAATTTAGGGTTCCAGACGAAACCTCCTCACTGCTGCCTCCTCGATGATCTGCACCACGATCAAGAATTTTTCCTAGATACTACGATCGCTCCTCCATCACCAGAAACAATTCCCAACCACCCCAGTTCAACATCGCACCAGAAATGGACCAAATAACACTTAATATACAAAGTCGAACTGCTCTTTCCTCCCTTCATTAAAAATCTTCATCTTGGTCTTAAAAATCATATTTTGCCATCAGGATTCACACCATCTAATTAAAACAATGTTTTGTGAAATTTGAATTTTCAAAAATTTGAGGTATCTTCTGTAAAAAAATTTGTTTTTCAACCTGTATATCTTTATACTTTATGAAATTATTTTTAAAACATAGTTCTTACTTGAATACACATATTAACTTTTGACATCAGATCCTAACACTGAGTAAAAGATGAGAAATTGATTTTCTTTGTGGTTATATAACCTGGGAATTAACAGAGAGGTCATCAAATACTTAAGTATTGTCTCAATGTAGATATAACATCCAGAGTTAAACAAATGAGATACATATTTTACTCAATTTCTACTTACTGACTTATAGCTTTTATATAATGTTTACTCACGGATCTAAAGAAGGAGATACCGGGTTAAGTTACTCACATTTGTTTTCGAGAAGAACAGAGAAGCTTGAAAAATTGTTGAACTGGAAACACTGAATTTGATCTTGTGCTTGAAGTTGAATTAGTTACTTTGCTCTTGATTTCCAGGTTTGAAGACTTTGAATTGCTTTGTTGGTTTATTTGGAAAACTTCACTTTGATTTTCATTTTGTTGTTAAAGTTTGAATTTTTTTTAGGTTGAGATGATGTTTGCTTCAGTTTTGATGGACGAAGAGAAATGAAGTATGATATATAGAAAAGAAGGTAACAGGGTTATAAAATGAGTTTGTGCAAATTGTTAGTAGAGATATTTTCTTTGTTTACCTTCCTTTTATCTGGCCAGGCAGAAACTGGAGGCTGAAGTGATTTTTTTATACAATTCGAATTGACTAATGTTGCTAGCATTAAATACATGAGTACCTTATGTCTCTTGCTTATATTTTCGGCTGTACAATATGTTTGAGATAGTGTGATGTAGCTTCTTTGCTTTTCTTATTATATTTTTGTACATGAATACACATATCTATGCTGTCTTGTTTATAAGCTATTCTCTTGTACATGTTTTGTTTCTTCTTTCATAAGCCATATTTCTTTGTATTTGACTGTCTTCTTTTATTTGCTTGTATGTAGACCTTTATATTGTTTGTTTATTCATATTTGAGGGTTATTTTCTTTTGCCAAATGTTTATACTTATCTTCATTTCGGCTGATGTAACCTTGTTTTGGTGGCTAAAGATCTTGTATTAATTTCTAGTTATTTATCAACTTGTCTTCTTTGATAAGCTTCATAGATATTTATTTTTGTACATACTTATCTTTGTATAGTTGGAAATATTACATATTTACTTATTTCATATTTCTTTTATTTGTTTGGTTTCTAACTTATCTGCATACTTATATTTGTTTTGGTCTTGTTACTTTGAAATATAAATGAAGTTCTATTTTTATTTTGTTTGTTAAAATTTTACAAATTTGTTTACTTTATATTTTATATAGTTTATCTTATATTTATATATATGTATATATTTCTATTTCAATTTTTTAACTTGAATACTTATTAATAGAATTTTGTTATATTTACACAACTTCTGAAATCCATAGATTAAGATTGAATTCAAATACCTTTATGTTATTTATAAACTCCAATTCAATTTTTAATTCGAATACATTATTTCCAATAATTCACAATTAATCCATAACTTAACTAAATCAATATTAATTACTAATTAATTAAACAATTTAAATTCAAATCAAATATATATATATATATAATTTCAACTTTACTCATATATGCTCAAATACATATATTCTCATATATACAATAATTTAAATTTTTAAACGATTTATACAAATATACTTGGATATCGGGGAAACTCTCATCATTTAAATCAATTTATTTGCTATTTTTATTCAAAAATAAATCTAATTAACAATTTAAATTCATATAAAATTCGGGGTCGTTACAAACCCAAACAACTGTTTGTTTTGTTTGATATAAATGAATGATTTTTTTTATGTTGATTCTATGTGATGGTTGTATACCTTGTTGCAGGTGATTGTTGTGGTATTGATTGTTATTGATTTAAACAACGCTAAATATTTCATTTTATATAATTATTAACTCTTTTGGATTATATAAGTGAAATACAGGTTATGGAAGCAATTGCTACTTCTTTTGGTTTCATAATTTAAGCGTTATTGCCCGACAAATAGGTATGTTTTCGGATAACGTTTTATAGCGCTATTGTATCATTTTCCCGTGTTGGGATATATATTATTTTGGAAACTATATGTTATATATTGTTATATTTATATTATATTTTCCCCTGAGTCTCTCCGAACAAAGGAGACTCTACCAAAATTTTCCGTAAATTTTGGACTTAGAAAATATTTTGAAAAATGTTTACCAAACTTTATTAATTTGAGTATAAGAAGATTTAATGGTTATAAAATGTTATATTTTATTAATTAATTTTGTAAAAATTTATTTGTTTATAAATTTAATAATTTAGTATGATATATTGATTCCTTAATCTTTTTTTTCCTTCTTTTTCCTTTTCGGGGACAAAAAGTTTTGAGTGGGGGAGAATGTAACGACCCGTAAATTTTGGTAAATAAATTTAGTTAAATTTAAAGAATTTTGTAATTTAATTTAGGAAGAAATTAAAATGTTTATAATTCATATTAAAGTGAATGTAGAAATGAAATGTAACATTTGAAATTTAAAGCTAAGTATTAAAAATAACAAAATGAAAATTTCGATGCATTGAAGTAATGGGAATTGTTATTCTAGGCTAAGGAATTTAATATAAGCAACTGGAAATGTTGAATTAGTAAATCATTAGTAAAAAATATTTACTAGAATGGACTTCTTGAATAAATGAGAATTTGTTGTTCTAGTATTAAAAACTTATGTATAATTGAAATTGTTTCTAATAGAATATAATAGAAAGGAAAGTATTATAAATAAATGGTTAAAAACTTAAGTAAACAATTGAGAGGCTAAGAAATTTGATTAAGCATAAAAACTATAAATAAATGAATGATAATAAATAAGGTTATGCAATAAAAGAAGAAACTGACACGACATTTATAAATGAAAAAGAATATTTGGAAGTAATAAATGAAAATTTTGAAATAAACATTGAACCAATAAAAAAAAAATATCGAATAGTAGTTGAATGAAAATTAATGTGATAAGGTTAATGTAAATTGATAAGTAACGATATTTGTGCAATAATGCAGTTATAAAGGTTAAAATTGCGTGAAATTGTAAATTTGAAGTTAAGTAATAATGGGCATAGTAAAGATGGCAATCAAATCAAATATTTGGGAATCAAATTTTATCTTTATTTTGAAGGTAATCAATAATTAATAAATTAAATGGTAAGTAATTAGGATTATATTCCACATTAATTGAGCTGAATATAGATTTAATGTAATAACGTTAAGGCTAACTAAAGTAGCGCAAGCCAAATTTTGGAAACAAATTACAATAAATGTTAGAAAGTAATTTTAAATGGTTATTGTTGATAATAAACCTTACTTTAATGAATATTAATATAGTAACGGAAGAGTAATGAAAATTAAATAGAAACATAAGTTTATTGTAAAGTAGAGATTGATAAATTGGGGAAATAGTTGAATTAATTCACAATGTATATAGAGTAATAAGTTGGTTTAAGGATGAAATTAAGGAAATTTCATTTATTGGTTTTAAAACCTTAATTAATGCATTTAATTGATAGGAATACATTTAGGAATATAAATTTATGGAAATTGGGTTATTGCAATTTAAGGAAATTAAATATCTAAATATTACAATAATTGAAATAGGGATGGAGCGTAAGGATATTTATGCTATTATCATAGTTTGTATGTATATGCTATTTCCTCATTTGTTTTGAAATTGTTTATGTTATTTGATTTTTTTTATGAATGAATTAATTTGATGTGACGACCGCCCATGACCCCTGCACTAAACATAGGAATAGTGCGCTGTAAGGTGTGCCAGGCAGCCATGGACGATTGTCAGAGGTAAGTTAAAACAGTAGAATCTATCGTATTACTCACAGCGCATGGATAAAAATACAATAGAGAATATATATAGTGAAGCTTCACAAAATAGAATCTCATCAATTAAGCTTCATAATAGTTGGATACAAACATCTGAATAGTCAATACATTAAGCCTCACTACATATCACTCAGAGAATTATACAAGCAGCGGAACATCCAGTACATATAGTAAGAAAAATAATATGCAAGCCTCCAGCTCGTCTTCGTCATCAGCATCGTTGGAAACTAAGAACAGCACCTGTCACCTGCTACCTAGTCTGCCCATCCCAAAATGGATGAACAGCCCAAGGTAATAAGAGTTGAACATAAAACCTTGAGTCAGACAATAGTCTTAGTGAGCGGTAAATTAACTAACAACATACCAAAAGAGCATAAAGGTAAAAGGAATAGGAATCCAACCCTCCCACTCCACCTCTTTCTACAGTGATAGCCCCCAGACACACTAAGCAGAAATAAACATAGCAAAGCAGACATTTAAAGTAAAGCAATTATCACTCGAGTCAAGGTCGATGTTTTCCAAGCACAAACCCCCAAGGCCTAAACCAAGATCAGATAAGCACCCAGAAAATATCGCTCTTGAGACCGAATGACGATACAACCAAACATCCATGACTCTGGCTATCACTGTTATCATTGCTTTGATACCACCGTTAATTGAATGACCGGCACATTCTTTCAGCCGTCCGTCAAGGGCCAATGGTAACCCCGGTTCTAGACAGAACTCCACACGTCGTCGCAGCCCATGCCTAGGACTATCGAATCTGCCCAGAGTACTCGACTACCAACTGTAGTCTTTTGGGACTATCGAATCTGCCCAGCGTACTCTTGCTTTGAGCCTGCTAGAACCTTCAACAACGATGAGATCTCAGCCTTCTAGTCATCCTCCTCGACGACTATTCTCATACTAGCTCAAGCGCCTCTCGAGCCACCATTATTCTCACACTCGAACCATTTCACCGAGTTATCAACATGCTTGGAATGATCCCGTCTGGATTAAACCAAAGCTATCTCACATCATGATCAAATCTATCCATATGAGCTTCATCATCCGCCATATATGCCACGAACAGCTTTTCCAATTCAAGAGCCTTTCCCTTAGCTTCTGAATCATCTTCGACCATCTTGTCTAAGTCCAACAACTAATCAACTAATTTATAATAATCAATCAAATCAATCATTAATCCAAGCAATCAATAATGCAACAAGATCTAAAAGCAATTATAACTAAAATGGCAATATTGTAAATAAAGAGTCCAAATCTAACAAGCATGAAACATGAGCAATATCACTACAACTTGATGAATGAACTTGCATAGATTAACATGTAGTAAAAATGGAGGTCAAATCATCATGAACAATGGATCTATACTTAAGTTTACGAAAATGCATGAAAATCACTATGTTAACACCAAATCAAGCCATCAATCCGATATACTCCTTTGGATCCGTGTGAGAGATAACCACCACTCACCGAATCTCCTAAACACCTTAAAAGCAACACACTCCAGATCTGGACAGCGAAGAATCTAACTTGATCCGCCAAAATTCCGCTTCAACCGATGAAATCTCTCTTCGAAGAATGTAGATCTTCAACTTTAGCTTTTGGATCTTCGATTTGGATGGAAGGAATTACAAGATTAGAGTGGAGAAAAGAAGTGAAGAAGTGCAGTACTCGAGCTCTCAAAATGGCAGGACTTCGTTGCTTCAAAATCCGGATCCCAAAAAGTGAAGAAAAACCCCGTATTTATAGGCTGTTTTCCTTAAGTCGTTCGCCCCACCTTAAGTCGTCTACGACTTAACAAAACCCACGACTTACGACTCATCGGATCCTATGACCTATGACTTAGCAGATCCTACGACCTACGACTCAACAGATCCTACTACCTACGACTTAGCAGATCCTACGACCTAACCACTGCCGCATTTCTTCCTAAGTCGTTTGGACGACTTAACGACTTACGACTCAACGACTCAGTACATATACGACTTAACACGCACAGGCGGCTTAGCGACTTAATGTTATACGACCAAACGACCTAACTACTACGCAAGTGCGCGCCTAACTACACTCACGATCCAACGACTTAAGTCCTTATGTGACCTAACGACTCACGACTTAAGCCTTACCTCGTCCAGTCCCTAAGTCGCTAACTACTAAGTCGCTAACCCTTAAGTCGCGACTTTCTTAAGTTGCCAACTTCTTAAGTCTCTAACTTCCTATAAGTCGCTCCAATCTCTTAAGTCGTCTACCCCTTAAGTCGTCTACTCCTTAAGTCGCTCCACGACCTAACCTCCTTCACGACCTAAGTTCCAACACAACCAAACTCCTTAGGTCTCTTCTATCTCTTAAGTCGCTCCACAACCTAAGCTACCACCCGACCTAAGCTACCACTCGACTCAACTTCTACACGACTTAAGCTACAACACGGCTTATCTCCGGACGACCTAACTTATGGACGATCTAATTCTGTAACGACCCTGAAATTTAAATTTATGTAAATTAATAATTTATTGAATTTATGAATTAAATTGGTAATTAAATAAATTTTTGAATAAAAATTGTGAAATTAAATTGATTAAATGGAGCGAGTTTCCCCGATATCCAAGTATATTCTGTATAAATCATTTGAGATTAAAATATGGTAAATAGTGTATATGTGAGTATATGTGTATATCTATTTAATGCGTATATATATCTTTAAGTATATACGAGCAAATTTAATATATATATTTTAATTATGGTTAAAGATGGTTTGAGTTTATAAAATAAATATAAGACAATAAATATTAAGTAAATAATGATAATTAATATTTGAACTAGAAATTGAAATTTATATAAGGTAAGTTTTAATAAAAATAGAAGTAGAATATTTGTTAAAATCTAACAACAATTTAAAGTAGAACTTCTTTACATTTCAAAGTAGTAAGATAAATAGAGAAAACAAATAAACATAGAAATTGTCATTTTTTATTTCTTGATAGATATATATATATATGTAAACAAAAGATAAAACGAAATATAAATACGAAGCAAAAATATAAACATCTTTCATTCGAATATAATATGTAAAACAACATTTAAAATAGAAACTTATTTACATTAACAAGTAAAAGAAACAAACAAGTAAGTAAACAAAAGTAAAAGAAACAAACAAGAAAGTAAAACAAGGACACAAGAAAATAAAAGAGATGAGTGTGCAGGCAAATGGAAAGTAAGTATATAAACCAAACATATACATTCAAATACAAATACAAGTAGATAAGTATGAATTAACTTGTATAAGAAACCAAGAAGTACAAGCAAATAAAAGGTAAGTATGAACAAACATCATCTCAGCCGAAATGCAGGCAAGTAAAATAACATTGACGAAAGTAAAATATATATGTACAGCTGAGTTAAAGTAATACAAAGCAAAGAGATGTGTATTCATGTACAAGAATAAGTATAAAGGTACATTAGCATTTAATGTTTGCATCCTCAAGTACACACAACAAATTATCATCAGCCTCCAATTGAAGAAAAAGAAAATATAAACTTTGTACAACCAAAATATGATTACCTGTACAAGCTTTATCACTTGTAAACTTATTCTTTTATCAAGCCTTTTCATCTCAGTCTCATTCATTCGAAGTTAAGTAAAACTGAGATGAAGCTTTCATTTAAAATATAAACAAGCATTCAATATCATCAAACAAGTCAATATAACAGTGGAGCAAGATGATTTGAAGATCAAGGTTAAAAACACTTTCCAGTTTTCTAAATTCAAACTACTTCAACAATAAGGTGCTCTGTTCTCCATATGGCAGGTGAGCAACTCATTTAAACCCATCTATATATCTCGATATCTGAGTTGATGCTTGAAGTAGCTTGTGAAGAGTTATTGTTGGTTGATAATTATGTCAGTATGCATGTATGGTGTGTGTTGTTTTCAGCAGGATACTCTCTGCTTTCACTTTCCAGTATGCAAGTTTGATTTGAAAATTCAAATTCTTCTCATTTAAATTCTGATAGGTTGCGGTATTCAAGTAAATTATGATCATTTAATCATAAATGAAGATTTAAAATTGTTTTAAGCTTGAATATAAAGAGTTTGCCTGTACAACCCAAAATTTACAGCACAAACAAATTATTATGATAGATTCAAGTATTTTAAATTTGTTGATTGGATTGCATAACTTGAATTAACATACAAGAATATGATTTTTAAAACTTATATGATGATTTTTATTTAAGCATTTTAAGAGCAGTTTTTATTTGAACCAAAACTGCACTTTTACAAAATTCTAGTGATTTAATCAATAATTACAGTTGAAATTTGGGATGAAGCAAGTTTAAGCATCTATGTTTTCATGAAAATTTTCAGAAGAATCTTCTATTGAGTAAATTTTTGAAACTAGATCGATTTAGGGTTTTGTTCAAAGTTTTTTTTTATGTCTGTTACTAGACGCGTAGGGCCCCTATAGGTGATCGAGTGTCACGATATGTTTGGGAGTGGAAGAGAAGCGTGATGTCGTCATGTGGACGAAGTTTCGGCAACTTCGGTGGTGTGAGTGGCGGTGGAGAGGTGGAAGTTCGACTGTGGGGAGTGACAGGTTTCGAGCAAAACATCTAAATTTCGATTCGAAATTCTTTGAGGCGATTCGAGTTAAATTTTCGTGCCTACGTGAGATTTGGGACTTGTCGATGACGTTGGTGATTGCCGGAGGTCGTCCGCGCTGCTGTGCACGTGTACGGCAGCAGCGAGGTGTATCAGCGTCGTTGAGAGCATCTGAATCGAGTCGTGCTCGAGTAAATAGGTAGGTTGCTTCGGGGTTGTAGTTCGTGTGCGTGAGTGAACCTGATGCTCAATTTATAACTTAGTAAAAAAAAAAAAGAGAAGAAGAAGAATGTACAGGGAATGACTCGGGTGATATAGAGGGCTAACTCGAAGTAACGCTGAGTGTAATCAAGGGGAGCCTCGGGATTTTGTCAATCTATTATATCCCATTTTTTAAATAATGTTAAGTAGATCACTTTCAACAGTTCAGCACTGTAAAACTTGATAAGGTTTAACAAATGTAAGTTGAAACTTAAATACTAGTTTTAATTATTTTAGTTAATACTTTAACGATGTTTTAAACACTTAATGATTATTTTAATTTAGAAATTAATTTAAGTATAAAATTTAATTAACAGCAAAGTTTGTGGTTGATAATGATTTGACTTTCAAAGTAAAAGAAGAGCTTTAAATGTTAATTAAATTGAATAGCAATTAATTAATTATCTTAGGAAGCAATTAAGAATAATCAATAAATGATTTAAAGGACCTTTAATCAAAATGATTTGTAATTTATGAATATTAATTAACCAGGATTAGTAATTTATTCATAAGTAATAAATCTGATTTCAATAAATCAGATAATTCATTGATCTTACGTATAAATATTTGGATTCTATTGGATGATTTGATTGTTTGATATTTCCTGGTATATGATGCTTTGTGATATATCCTGATTTATGTCGTGATCTGTGATTTCTGTTTCTGTGATATATTACTATATGAATATGGAACCCTTGGCCCGTGAAACGGCATTTGAATTTCGATGCGACAGGGAGTCGGATTCCAGTTGGTTATCCGAAACCCACATCGAATTGTAATTATGAATCTTTGTGACTGATAAATTTATTTTATCTATGAATCTGTGAATGAAGATAAGCATTATCGATTTTATCGCTTATCGATATATCTGTGATGATTGATGTTGCACTATTGTGTGTTAAACCCCTGGACCACACTTATATACACACACAAATATGGATTTCACGTGGAAATCGGTTAAGTCACAGATAATTTAAATTTGATGTTTTTGAAATTGAAAATTTTAATTTCAATTGATTTTGAAATTTGAAATTCGGGGTTAAAGTAAAAAGCTTTTGAAATGGAATTTCAAAGATAAAAGTTATTTTGAATAACTTAATCGAGTTTTGAAAATTAAATAATTTGATTTAAATTTGAATTCAATTTTGAAATTGAAACCTATGATTTGAAACTAGGGAGTAAAGATGATATAAATGTGTTTATATGAATTTAAACCATTTAAAAGTAAATTTTTGGGAATTTGAATTTAACCCAAGGATTTCAACTCGTATGAATAAATCAGATTTCCAAAATGAAAACTGTTGTTTTCAAAGAATAAAAGCTTTCAGATAAGAAATGAAATTCCAATTTAGGTAAAGGAATTTCAAGATTTAATTGAAAAATGGATTTTCCAAGTTTTGAATGAAATTGTTTTTGAAAACTATGAATTAAATCTGTTTATTTTTAATAGATTTAAAATGATGTTTTGTTAAACCATTCGAAATGAAATTGTTTTGAAAGCTATTTGTTAAATCTTTGATTTAAAGATTTAATGAATTAATTAAATTGAAATGGAAATCGATTTGGAAAATCTGTAAATGAATCTGTGAAATTCAGTTGAACTTTGTGAATTGAATCTTTTTGTTTAAAAAGATTAAAATGGTAATTTGTTAAACCATTTGAAGAAAAAGTTTGGGTTTAAATTGTGACTTAATTGAAATCCCAATATCCATATGTTTTTGAATATTGCGCTCACTATTCGGGTTAGCCGGGAAAAGACATCTGTGTCATATAACCCATTCCGAATAGTGATACGTCGTATATGGATAGCATTTGAAGATCGGTGTTGAAGACCGGATATTTTCGAAAATGAAAGGACAACCTGTCGAATGTCTCTGCACTGGGTAGCTCCCGGTATAGAGATTTATATCACTCTTTTGTGATGGGAAGTCTGGACGTGATTGGAAATTATCCGGATTTGCAAGGGCTTCGTGAGAAGTGCCTTCGGTTCTGTTCGAACCCGGAACAGACTTATATGGATACATGTCTGACATTACACTTTGAGATATAAAGCCGATTTCTTTCAAATACATATCTGTTGGTGGCGGAGAATTTATTCTCTTAGCTTAACACCCTTCTCTGAGACGTACGAGCTCAAAGGTTATGTAGTTGAAATTTATCAGCGATATATCCCAATTTGGTAATGTGGCATGCTGAGTGTTGCTGTGTGATGATCAGTGTTTGATCATTTGCGATATGATCATTTGTTTGATCTTATATCTTTGTGATCATAGGTTGATCATTTGTTTGACCCGAAGCATGGCTTTGTGACAAAGCGTAGCTTTGTGGACGAGACTTCGTCGAGCCTCACACCCCGGAAATGGTCGAAACAGGAAGGATGCGGCAAGGTTCTAGGGAGTAGCGCCCCTTAGTGTATGTCATTCCTTCTGGATAAAGGTGGTATCATGGTATGGAGCCCAGATACTTAACCTCTGTGGTTACTGCATTATTACTTTGTGGTTGTTGCGAATCGGGGATCCTCGGGAAGATCGGTGACGATCGGGGGATGGCATACGCGTGTCAGTAGTTACCTATTTTTGCAGAGGTAACCCGGCCTTGTGTTGGCAGAGATCCGGTTAGGTTCTCGGGTCGTCTATTCCAGGGACGTACCCATCGTGGATAGGAAGTTCCTTAGCCTGACCATTTGTTGGAAATCCAAAGAAACAATACGAGCCTTGTACGGTTTTAGTTGTAGAACCTATCATTCACTTATGGTGGCGCCCCACTGTTTGGATGGTAGCTATAGTAGGCATAGTTCGAAATGTCTATGCTGGCTAAGATTTATATTCTACTTTCGAAATGTTTTCTGCACTATGCACTAATAATAATATCAAAAATGATTTGATTTTGCGTAGTAAGCATCTTTAACTATCATAAGAAGAAATCTCCTCCAATTCTGCGTTTGCATTGTGTGTGTGGTGGGAGGTCTTATGGTAGTTTCATTTTCCAAAAGCATTGCGGTTTTAAATGTTTAAATTCTTTTGTGTTATTTAAAGATAAACTGTTTTGTTGCTCACACCAGTCCCACGACTGATCCGGAGTTTATTGTTCCCTTCCTAAACTCTGGGTGCTCATAATTTTACACACGAGCAGTCTAGAGTTGGGTTTCTTTTCAGATATTCAGGTTTACTAGATTTTCTGGAGTTGGTTCAGTCTTTGGATCAGACTGCACTTGCTTATCTTTGTGTCTCGTTATTGGGAGTTCGAGCTATTTCTGGATCGTGCTTTGGAGATGAAGATTATCCGCTGCTGATGTTATCGTTTTCTATTCCGTTGCTATTTGTTGTATCATATCTCTGATGTATATAGATATTCATTGTATCATCATTGTATCTGGATATTGTATCAGATGTTGGATGTCTATATTTCTTTTTCTTTTCCGCTGTGTTGTTTACTTAATGTTGTTATAAGCTCCGGCGACTCGGATTTGAACGGTCGAATCTACGACATTCGAGTACGATGTAAAGTATGGATGTCGATTTTCGAGCGCGAAAATCCGGACGTTACATTTGGTATCAGAGCTAAGGTTGTACTTTAGCTCAGGAGTATAACACGTTAAGTAGCTCATTAGAGATAGAGTGAAGTAAACTCTAGAATGAGTAATCTCTCAGATATCAGTCTGAACGTCTCAGTAAATTCTCTTGCTATCCACAAATAGTGAGTATGAGTGCAAGAAGAAGACGAGATAGGGGACAAGGGGATACGACTATAAATGGTCAATACCCTGTAACAGTGGAAATAGCCTTCTTATCAATCTTCTTTGATTCGTTTCTAAATTCTTTTCATTGCTTCGTATCAGCTCCAGAAGAAGTTTCGGTGTGATGATGGCTCTACGAATCGTTGTAGAAGATTTTACTTCGTATTTCATCGACTTCTTATCAGCCTTTTGGATTTAAACCTTAATGAATATGAATTGGAAATTTTAAATTGAGTTAAATTGATTAATAGGATATGAAGCTAAAATTTGAATTTAATCAATAAAACGATTTCGTTTGAAAACCAAATTTGAAATTCTATTGTAATTTCTTTTGAATACCGAAGTCCGAAGAGGGACAATTGGTATGTATTCTGAGATATTCCGACTTGAATTCGAAATCCGTATCTTGTGTTTGAGGAATTATAGGAGATCGAATCTGTCTATTTCTGTCTTTGTTTCGTGCCTGCGAATTTCGAGGACGAAATTCTTTTAAGGGGGGAAGTTTGTAACGACCCTGAAATTTAAATTTATGTAAATTAATAATTTATTGAATTTATGAATTAAATTGGTAATTAAATAAATTTTTGAATAAAAATTGTGAAATTAAATTGATTAAATGGAGCGAGTTTCCCCGATATCCAAGTATATTCTGTATAAATCATTTGAGATTAAAATATGGTAAATAGTGTATATGTGAGTATATGTGTATATCTATTTAATGCGTATATATATCTTTAAGTATATACGAGAAAATTTAATATATATATTTTAATTATGGTTAAAGATGGTTTGAGTTTATAAAATAAATATAAGACAATAAATATTAAGTAAATAATGATAATTAATATTTGAACTAGAAATTGAAATTTATATAAGGTAAGTTTTAATAAAAATAGAAGTAGAATATTTGTTAAAATCTAACAACAATTTAAAGTAGAACTTCTTTACATTTCAAAGTAGTAAGATAAATAGAGAAAACAAATAAACATAGAAATTGTCATTTTTTATTTCTTGATAGATATATATATATATGTAAACAAAAGATAAAACGAAATATAAATACGAAGCAAAAATATAAACATCTTTCATTCGAATATAATATGTAAAACAACATTTAAAATAGAAACTTATTTACATTAACAAGTAAAAGAAACAAACAAGTAAGTAAACAAAAGTAAAAGAAACAAACAAGAAAGTAAAACAAGGACACAAGAAAATAAAAGAGATGAGTGTGCAGGCAAATGGAAAGTAAGTATATAAACCAAACATATACATTCAAATACAAATACAAGTAGATAAGTATGAATTAACTTGTATAAGAAACCAAGAAGTACAAGCAAATAAAAGGTAAGTATGAACAAACATCATCTCAGCCGAAATGCAGGCAAGTAAAATAACATTGACGAAAGTAAAATATATATGTACAGCTGAGTTAAAGTAATACAAAGCAAAGAGATGTGTATTCATGTACAAGAATAAGTATAAAGGTACATTAGCATTTAATGTTTGCATCCTCAAGTACACACAACAAATTATCATCAGCCTCCAATTGAAGAAAAAGAAAATATAAACTTTGTAGAACCAAAATATGATTACCTGTACAAGCTTTATCACTTGTAAACTTATTCTTTTATCAAGCCTTTTCATCTCAGTCTCATTCATTCGAAGTTAAGTAAAACTGAGATGAAGCTTTCATTTAAAATATAAACAAGCATTCAATATCATCAAACAAGTCAATATAACAGTGGAGCAAGATGATTTGAAGATCAAGGTTAAAAACACTTTCCAGTTTTCTAAATTCAAACTACTTCAACAATAAGGTGCTCTGTTCTCCATATGGCAGGTGAGCAACTCATTTAAACCCATCTATATATCTCGATATCTGAGTTGATGCTTGAAGTAGCTTGTGAAGAGTTATTGTTGGTTGATAATTATGTCAGTATGCATGTATGGTGTGTGTTGTTTTCAGCAGGATACTCTCTGCTTTCACTTTCCAGTATGCAAGTTTGATTTGAAAATTCAAATTCTTCTCATTTAAATTCTGATAGGTTGCGGTATTCAAGTAAATTATGATCATTTAATCATAAATGAAGATTTAAAATTGTTTTAAGCTTGAATATAAAGAGTTTGCCTGTACAACCCAAAATTTACAGCACAAACAAATTATTATGATAGATTCAAGTATTTTAAATTTGTTGATTGGATTGCATAACTTGAATTAACATACAAGAATATGATTTTTAAAACTTATATGATGATTTTTATTTAAGCATTTTAAGAGCAGTTTTTATTTGAACCAAAACTGCACTTTTACAAAATTCTAGTGATTTAATCAATAATTACAGTTGAAATTTGGGATGAAGCAAGTTTAAGCATCTATGTTTTCATGAAAATTTTCAGAAGAATCTTCTATTGAGTAAATTTTTGAAACTAGATCGATTTAGGGTTTTGTTCAAAGTTTTTTTTTATGTCTGTTACTAGACGCGTAGGGCCCCTATAGGTGATCGAGTGTCACGATATGTTTGGGAGTGGAAGAGAAGCGTGATGTCGTCATGTGGACGAAGTTTCGGCAACTTCGGTGGTGTGAGTGGCGGTGGAGAGGTGGAAGTTCGACTGTGGGGAGTGACAGGTTTCGAGCAAAACATCTAAATTTCGATTCGAAATTCTTTGAGGCGATTCGAGTTAAATTTTCGTGCCTACGTGAGATTTGGGACTTGTCGATGACGTTGGTGATTGCCGGAGGTCGTCCGCGCTGCTGTGCACGTGTACGGCAGCAGCGAGGTGTATCAGCGTCGTTGAGAGCATCTGAATCGAGTCGTGCTCGAGTAAATAGGTAGGTTGCTTCGGGGTTGTAGTTCGTGTGCGTGAGTGAACCTGATGCTCAATTTATAACTTAGTAAAAAAAAAAAGAGAAGAAGAAGAATGTACAGGGAATGACTCGGGTGATATAGAGGGCTAACTCGAAGTAACGCTGAGTGTAATCAAGGGGAGCCTCGGGATTTTGTCAATCTATTATATCCCATTTTTTAAATAATGTTAAGTAGATCACTTTCAACAGTTCAGCACTGTAAAACTTGATAAGGTTTAACAAATGTAAGTTGAAACTTAAATACTAGTTTTAATTATTTTAGTTAATACTTTAACGATGTTTTAAACACTTAATGATTATTTTAATTTAGAAATTAATTTAAGTATAAAATTTAATTAACAGCAAAGTTTGTGGTTGATAATGATTTGACTTTCAAAGTAAAAGAAGAGCTTTAAATGTTAATTAAATTGAATAGCAATTAATTAATTATCTTAGGAAGCAATTAAGAATAATCAATAAATGATTTAAAGGACCTTTAATCAAAATGATTTGTAATTTATGAATATTAATTAACCAGGATTAGTAATTTATTCATAAGTAATAAATCTGATTTCAATAAATCAGATAATTCATTGATCTTACGTATAAATATTTGGATTCTATTGGATGATTTGATTGTTTGATATTTCCTGGTATATGATGCTTTGTGATATATCCTGATTTATGTCGTGATCTGTGATTTCTGTTTCTGTGATATATTACTATATGAATATGGAACCCTTGGCCCATGAAACGGCATTTGAATTTCGATGCGACAGGGAGTCGGATTCCAGTTGGTTATCCGAAACCCACATCGAATTGTAATTATGAATCTTTGTGACTGATAAATTTATTTTATCTATGAATCTGTGAATGAAGATAAGCATTATCGATTTTATCGCTTATCGATATATCTGTGATGATTGATGTTGCACTATTGTGTGTTAAACCCCTGGACCACACTTATATACACACACAAATATGGATTTCACGTGGAAATCGGTTAAGTCACAGATAATTTAAATTTGATGTTTTTGAAATTGAAAATTTTAATTTCAATTGATTTTGAAATTTGAAATTCGGGGTTAAAGTAAAAAGCTTTTGAAATGGAATTTCAAAGATAAAAGTTATTTTGAATAACTTAATCGAGTTTTGAAAATTAAATAATTTGATTTAAATTTGAATTCAATTTTGAAATTGAAACCTATGATTTGAAACTAGGGAGTAAAGATGATATAAATGTGTTTATATGAATTTAAACCATTTAAAAGTAAATTTTTGGGAATTTGAATTTAACCCAAGGATTTCAACTCGTATGAATAAATCAGATTTCCAAAATGAAAACTGTTGTTTTCAAAGAATAAAAGCTTTCAGATAAGAAATGAAATTCCAATTTAGGTAAAGGAATTTCAAGATTTAATTGAAAAATGGATTTTCCAAGTTTTGAATGAAATTGTTTTTGAAAACTATGAATTAAATCTGTTTATTTTTAATAGATTTAAAATGATGTTTTGTTAAACCATTCGAAATGAAATTGTTTTGAAAGCTATTTGTTAAATCTTTGATTTAAAGATTTAATGAATTAATTAAATTGAAATGGAAATCGATTTGGAAAATCTGTAAATGAATCTGTGAAATTCAGTTGAACTTTGTGAATTGAATCTTTTTGTTTAAAAAGATTAAAATGGTAATTTGTTAAACCATTTGAAGAAAAAGTTTGGGTTTAAATTGTGACTTAATTGAAATCCCAATATCCATATGTTTTTGAATATTGCGCTCACTATTCGGGTTAGCCGGGAAAAGACATCTGTGTCATATAACCCATTCCGAATAGTGATACGTCGTATATGGATAGCATTTGAAGATCGGTGTTGAAGACCGGATATTTTCGAAAATGAAAGGACAACCTGTCGAATGTCTCTGCACTGGGTAGCTCCCGGTATAGAGATTTATATCACTCTTTTGTGATGGGAAGTCTGGACGTGATTGGAAATTATCCGGATTTGCAAGGGCTTCGTGAGAAGTGCCTTCGGTTCTGTTCGAACCCGGAACAGACTTATATGGATACATGTCTGACATTACACTTTGAGATATAAAGCCGATTTCTTTCAAATACATATCTGTTGGTGGCGGAGAATTTATTCTCTTAGCTTAACACCCTTCTCTGAGACGTACGAGCTCAGAGGTTATGTAGTTGAAATTTATCAGCGATATATCCCAATTTGGTAATGTGGCATGCTGAGTGTTGCTGTGTGATGATCAGTGTTTGATCATTTGCGATATGATCATTTGTTTGATCTTATATCTTTGTGATCATAGGTTGATCATTTGTTTGACCCGAAGCATGGCTTTGTGACAAAGCGTAGCTTTGTGGACGAGACTTCGTCGAGCCTCACACCCCGGAAATGGTCGAAACAGGAAGGATGCGGCAAGGTTCTAGGGAGTAGCGCCCCTTAGTGTATGTCATTCCTTCTGGATAAAGGTGGTATCATGGTATGGAGCCCAGATACTTAACCTCTGTGGTTACTGCATTATTACTTTGTGGTTGTTGCGAATCGGGGATCCTCGGGAAGATCGGTGACGATCGGGGGATGGCATACGCGTGTCAGTAGTTACCTATTTTTGCAGAGGTAACCCGGCCTTGTGTTGGCAGAGATCCGGTTAGGTTCTCGGGTCGTCTATTCCAGGGACGTACCCATCGTGGATAGGAAGTTCCTTAGCCTGACCATTTGTTGGAAATCCAAAGAAACAATACGAGCCTTGTACGGTTTTAGTTGTAGAACCTATCATTCACTTATGGTGGCGCCCCACTGTTTGGATGGTAGCTATAGTAGGCATAGTTCGAAATGTCTATGCTGGCTAAGATTTATATTCTACTTTCGAAATGTTTTCTGCACTATGCACTAATAATAATATCAAAAATGATTTGATTTTGCGTAGTAAGCATCTTTAACTATCATAAGAAGAAATCTCCTCCAATTCTGCGTTTGCATTGTGTGTGTGGTGGGAGGTCTTATGGTAGTTTCATTTTCCAAAAGCATTGCGGTTTTAAATGTTTAAATTCTTTTGTGTTATTTAAAGATAAACTGTTTTGTTGCTCACACCAGTCCCACGACTGATCCGGAGTTTATTGTTCCCTTCCTAAACTCTGGGTGCTCATAATTTTACACACGAGCAGTCTAGAGTTGGGTTTCTTTTCAGATATTCAGGTTTACTAGATTTTCTGGAGTTGGTTCAGTCTTTGGATCAGACTGCACTTGCTTATCTTTGTGTCTCGTTATTGGGAGTTCGAGCTATTTCTGGATCGTGCTTTGGAGATGAAGATTATCCGCTGCTGATGTTATCGTTTTCTATTCCGCTGCTATTTGTTGTATCATATCTCTGATGTATATAGATATTCATTGTATCATCATTGTATCTGGATATTGTATCAGATGTTGGATGTCTATATTTCTTTTTCTTTTCCGCTGTGTTGTTTACTTAATGTTGTTATAAGCTCCGGCGACTCGGATTTGAACGGTCGAATCTACGACATTCGAGTACGATGTAAAGTATGGATGTCGATTTTCGAGCGCGAAAATCCGGACGTTACAAATTCTGAATGAATCAACAACACTAACGTCCTAATAACACCGGTTACAATCATTCGATCCGTAAAAATACGGGTCGTTACATTTGACTTTTAATTTGAAAAAAATATGTGTATATAATTAAAAGAATGTATTAATTATAGATCCATGTTTTAAACTCTTAAATCAAATTGCATTTTTTTAGATCTGAAATTTATATACATATAATTTGCATTTGTGTTGAAACAGAAATATTGTATACACATATTGTCACTTTATCTTGAATTGAAAATATCATGAAATTTGAATACTTTATTGAATAAATTATTTGTTCTTAATCTAATAAATTATAATAGAAGTTTACATATGCCTAACAATTTTTCGATGATAAATCTAAGCTTTGATTTTGATTACAACAATATTTAAATTTGTTACCTAATTTATTATCTCAAATGTCCTTATTTAAGGATCTTAAAGGTTAGCTTAATTTGTCGTGTCCCACTTTTGTTTTGGTAAAAAAAATTTCATTAAGGTAAAAAGGTTTAATTTATATGTATATATGTATTTTTGACTTCAAGTATACATAAGTTTACAAATGCATTAGACAATTTAATATGGTATGGAAGTACGCTTTGAATTAATTAATAAGCTTTGGTTTAATCTTTATACTCACATGTATGTGTGTTTGTGTGCATGTGTATACATATAAACATTTAATATTTTAAATTTCAAATTTGTTAAAGCATGATTAAATTTTTATTATTATTATCAAACAATTTAAAAGTGAGGTAATATTATATACATATTTATTTATTGTTTGTTGTTTATGTTTTCTAGTCATAATACAACTTGCATGATAATTAAATGTCGTATTAATAAATTTGGCTAAAGTGGGAAAGTGGAATTAATCAATGTCGTCACCTTTTATCTCCTTCCCTATTTGATCCTTATGTGATTGCATCTACATTTATTCTTGTTTATTCCTATAAATTGTCACCAATTAATCGTACCTGATATATGTTTAGAAATTCTGACGCAGTTAAAGTATGAATATATTTATGATGTATTCAAACTTTTCTGTATCTAGCACTTAATTAATTTAGAATCAAACTAATAAAACGTAACATTAATTTTTGTCCCTCCATATTCATTCCCTAATTATAAATAGCCTACATCTTATTTCTTCATTTACATCTTGTTTCTCCTAACACCTCATATTCAAAGGCTCTTATTCTTGCAAATCCAAAAGCATTCTTTTATAAAAATATTTTTTTTTCATTTTCGTACACTTCCTATCCTCATCTTAGTTGTTCTTCAAAATTTTCCTGAAGCCTTATCTTGAAAGAACACAACATGAAATTAATTAGTTGAATTTGGAGATTTTTTTTAGTTTTGCGCTTCTGTTTGGATTTTAGGGGCTAAAATCAAAGGTGAGTGTTTTAACCCACTCACAACTTCTAAGATTTCTTATGTTTGTTAAATTAAATTTGGATGTGATTTAAAATTTATCTATGATTGTTTGGGCATATATATTTAATCATCATCTCAGTTAGATAGCATTTATTTAAATTAAATTGTTATTTAATTTTTTTTATTGCATATAATATGATAGTTAAATTTATTTATTATTGCATATAAACTGCCAGTTGAACAGTTATTAATTTTTATTGAATATAAACTATTTGTTGATGCCTGTTATATTTTATATGTTTTATATTGATGTTTTGTTTAAATTGGATGATGATTGTAATAAATGGTTGTTTATTGATATTTGGATGAATGGATGCTATATTTTATATTGTATAAACTGCAAGTTATTATGCATTTTTATTTCATTCGGAATTGCGGTTTGAAATGATATATAACCATAAACTTTTACTTTTAAATTACGGATTGAAATGATAAATATCTGTATCACTTGACCATAGGATAGAAAATTATATACAGGCACCGTGGTCTATATATAAAATATTTTAAAGTGATTTTCTATGGTTTGGAAAGAAATATACGGTTTAATAAATATTAAATTTTGATATTATATAAATATTATTTTATATATGGTTAAATTCAAAATTTTAAGCTATGTTTAACTTGATGATGTTTTAAGTTTGATTTACGAATATTTCAAGTTTGAGTTTTTTTAGTGATATTGAATTTATTAAATAAATATTTCTAAACTAAATAATAGTAAATTTACTTATGGTATATATGAGATTATCAGGTTTGGTTTGGAAATTTTGGAATATTTAAAGACTTGAAATATATCAAAATTGAAATGTTTTATTTAAGTTAAGGTATTATTGTTTTCAAAGTATTGGTTTTCGAAATTGTTATAACTTTGAAAGTAATATGGTTTGAAAAATGAATTTATTTGAAATGGAATTTATTTAAGAATTATCTGTGAATATATTGATTGGAAACCTACTGAAATTGAAATTTATAATATGACTTCAAAAATGGGGTTTGTGTCTAAGATGATTTAAAAGAATATTTCAAGTTATCTAAGTTTAAGAAAGATTAGTGATTGGAAATTTGGTTTTATTTAAATAAGATGTTATTGAATTGTTTTGGAAATGGAAATGATATATTATTGAATTGGGTTTTGAAATGGAAATAATACATTGATAATTTGGGTTTGAAATAGTAATTATATTTTGGTTTAAAGTATATACTATTTTGAAGTAAAGGATATGTTTTGAAGAAAAAAATATTTTTGTTTTAAGTATATACTATTTGAAATAAAGAATATGTTTTGAAAGGGCAATGATTGTGTTTTAAAAGTATATATATTTTTAAATGACCACGCTGTTATAATAACGTTTGGTTGTTAAAGAGATCGGGATCGATTATGGACATACTCTCTGTCGATACCGAAAACCACTTTGACAACTGTGTACGCGGTGGAGTTTCCAGAATGAAGTAGGATGGTGGCGACGATCCTAAGGTATATATTTGGACCCAACTCCCGTGAGTTGGCATAAGGTGGCTAAAACATGAGCGATCGACGGGCCAAGGAGGTAGCACCTCTGATCGGACACACTTCTTCGATACCATTCTATTACTTGTGATTGATTTGGTGGCCACCCTTGATTTGGGAGTGTTGTTCGAGGTGGGCGGTAGTGGCTGCTATGCGTCACCACCAGTTCGGATGCGTAATTGGTATATCTACCCTGCCATTGCCTTGTGCGCCGTGTCACCTACCATATCGAACCCACTACGATTTTGGTTTAAAGATCCGACCGCGTTAAGGTTCACCATCCCCTTAACGCTATTTTCTATATGATTATACTTTACTGATTAGACACTACTGTATATAGCGAATATTACTACATAGTAGATAGTTTAACGGATCCTTAAGAGATGTGAATCCCGGACCTTTCTTAAGTTACTGCACTCACGTTAGACACTGGATAGGAGATCTCAAACCCCGTAAACATCTCTGACGCCGTTTACACTCATATTTATTTCATTGATTTAACTTACATAAGATCTTTTAGTTTTGACTCGAGTGTTTTGTCTTTTCAATTCGCTCGGGTCAGCCTGAGCATTTCAGGATTTGAAGGCTCTATTTTTGGAGGATGAAGACGAAGATTTTATTACTACTATTTATTATATTCCACTACACCATTGTATTCCGCTGCATAATTATCATTCTCTGGTATGTGTAACTCTGATATGTATTGTATAAGTATAATCAAATGTTTTGTAAAACAGCTTCATGAACTGTTATTTGATTATTATATTTTATCGTTCCGCTGCAAGATTCTATTTTGTTCTTTTATTTCTCCACTTTTTCTTATTTACCCCTTAACAATCCACCTTTTTGTATGGTTTAAGTTGGCACGTGTGTCTGCTTAAGCATACAAAAAGGTAGGATGTTACAATGACAGGGCTATTAGGGTACCGCCCGATACAGTAAACCTCTAGAAAAATGTACCGAGATTGAACCTATCGATCCCTGCCAACACAAGACCCGCCTACCCCTTACTGGATAGTACCGAATATGATCACCACCATTGGACCCCGAAACGCATACAAATGAAAGTGATGATAAATGTCCACTCTAGATGAGTGATGATCATACCCTAATGGGAGCGACCCACATAACCTTGCTGCATCTTCCCTATTTTAGTCATTCCTGATTGATGAGGCTTGAGGCCACGTATTACCTTAAGAATAGCATTCATTAATGGAATGCTAACACTGCCTTCCAAATAACGATGCAATTATAGCATTCATCCATACAAGTTGTTTTGGTTCTGAACAAACCGAATCTCCTTCAAGATCACCATCTCCATTATCTTCGAGATATCACAATTCGTAACGCACAAATCAGATCGAAGTGGTTTTCGGATAATAAATCCGATCCCGGTATCTTCGAAACGATTAACGAAATTGGCTAGATTTGATAGTCGGCTATTTAAATATCAAATTACACACATAAGCAGTAACTAGGCCCAATTTTATAAATCTTTCAAAACATTCATTTGAAAATCTCTTTACAAAGATATATATTCAACTCTCTTCCAGCATTTCAACATTTGAAAACAATTTTAAATACTTATCTATAACAGGATAATTTTAAAATTTCAACACTTAGAAATATTTACGAATTCAATTTATAACACTTAGAAAAATATTTCTATATAAATCATTTCACACTTAAAATATTTTTCAAAACCCTCTTTTCAATACTTAGGAGAATATTTCTAGGCGGATTTTCCAAAATCATTTTAATATCAAACTTAGGAAATATTTCATAACTTATCTCATAAATTTTTGAAATTATTTATAAATTCCTTTTTACAATTTCCAAAAACCAATTAACTTATTTATAATCCCAACCAACAATTTATAACTTCTTTTATGAATTCAGATTCATTTCCGAAGTTCCATATCTAAAACATTTTGGAAATTTCTTAAGTTTCCAGAATTCCTTTATAAAATTTCTTTTACAAAACCACCTCCATTAAATAACTTGGTTTACAAATCTCGAGAGTATTTATAAACACATCCCAATCACTTGCCTTTAAATACCATATATAAAATAATAAGTATTTTTAAAGAATAATAGTTCTATTTTCAAAACACGTTTAAGTGATCATTTAAATAATCCAAAACCATTTTAAACAAACAACGATACCAATTTCCAATTCCTTTATAATAAATACTAATCGATTTATCAAGCTTATTATAAAAATTATAATTCATTTCAACTAACATTAAATATTTGAATAACCAACTTTCTAAAATATTTTCAATACTAAAATAGTTTTTAAACTACCTAGTTTAATAAATAAAAAATCCCTTTCTAAAAACAAAACTTAACTTCTCGATAAAAATCTATTTTTAAAATCCAATATAAACATTTTAGCATTTATAAATCTCTCTCGATTTATCACAAATCGACCTGCGTCTCTAATTTCATAACTATTTCCAAATTCAAAAATAGAATCCACTATTTTTTTCTAAACTGATTTCTATATCTCATTATAAATTCTCACTACGAATTTGTATTTCCAATTATCAAATGAAAATCATTTCGCTTTATTTATAAACATCATTTATAAATTTATAAACTCATTCGGGTTTCACTTGTTTATAAAACATTCTCATTTATAAACTTTATTTTTAAATCTATCACTTTATAAATAGCATTTATTTTTCAAATCTATTTTAAATATTGATTTCAACTCCTTATCCATATATTCAGAAATATCAGTTAAAATCCATTTTAAAAACCCCTTATATAAATTATTGTAAAATATCTATTTAAAACATTTTAGGAATAGTTAAGTACAAATCCAAAATCAAATCCTTGTTTTATCCAAATCAATTTCCTTTTAAATAATCCAAATTTCGATATAAATATTTTTATATCCAAAATCTCCTTTTAATTTCTTCAAATTCAAAAATAACATTTTTGGTATTTAAAATACCAAAATTAAGGCTAGTGCTACTATAGCATGCAATAAATTAAATCATAACATAATCTATAACAGATTATCCACACACATCATATATCACTATATATGAAATTAAAAACAACAATCTTGAGGAATCCAGTTAGATCCCTCCAACCTGTTTCCTTGCAACCACATATGTTATATAGCATAAAATAAAAATCCCACTTCGAGGCAGGATATCGGAATAATATGGGGTCGTCTGCTATTATGCGGGGCGCATATTGTCTCATTCGCTCCAATCGGTGGGAAAATATACCCAACTACTAACATATACTACTATATATATAATAATATAACATCCAACTGATAATAATCTATCAATTCATCCAATCAACCAATAATTTTTTTTAACATTTTCAAAATATAACCAGTTACCCAAAATGAGTGAGATTTACTCACCTTGATTTTTAATTTGCCAAACATCCAGATTTTAAATTAAATCGAACAACGTTCGATTTAATCTAAAATTCCAGCTTACTCCGAAAAATCCCAAACCAATTTTGTTGTGCAGCACTCGTTGAAACGATCGCAACGTGACTCGTTGTGTGCGATTTGGACCTCGTATGAATGAGTTATGAATTTTTAATATATGACATAATTAAAATTATATTTAACATAATCAACTAATAATTAACGTTTAACTAATTACCCACTTAATTAAAAATCCATCTTCTCCAATTCGAGCCTGCCCCTTCCAATATCCTCCTCCACCATTTGCCGCGAGTTCTCCTATCTCCCCCACCCTCACCTCGCATCCATTCACCAAACGAACACCACCACTAGCTCCCCCTCCTCAAACTACACCACGTCGTCACCATCACGAAGGCCCCGTCCCCTTTCCTTCGATCGTGACTTCAACCCAGAAACGACGATATGGAACTATCGCGACCTTCCCACGGCGATCGCACCTCGGCCAAGCACCACCAGACCCTACGTCTTCCTCCCCCGAGTCCATTCCCACCCTCCGATTCGCCTAAACATGCCCCAATCCCACAAAAAAGCTTACCCTAGATCACTGTAACGACCATGATTTTTTAATTTCTGCCGTAATAAATATTTTAAAGTCTGTAACGACCGTGATTTTTAAATTACTGTCGTAATAAATATTTTAAATAGAAACTTTAAAAATGGAAATTTGGAAAAAAATGATGCAAATTCTTTTGCGGAGTCAGTTGCCAATTTGCTTGTTGCATTTAACAAGTTGTTATATTCTTTCATTTTGCCTTTCACGTGTGTAGTATTCCATTTCAAAAGCAAGTGGAACTTTGTTAGTACCGCTGCCACATTCTTCGTATGCAAGGTGTGAACATAGTGGCCATCATCATTTTATTGTAGCTTGTACTCACCTCTGTAGAAGCACGTTTTTTCCTTTAATGCAAGTGTACCAGGGCCAGCGCACTTTTCATTGACTAATGCACAAAATTCCTGTAGCCTTCCTCATTTTTGTTTCAAAAGTTTGAAAGAATGAGAAAATGCATGCCTCCTTTCTGTTGCTCATTCTTTAGTAGCATCTTTCTTGGGTTCATCTTTCAAATAGCTCAGCAAAAAGCTTCATTGGTAGTTTGATTTGTTGCTCACTTCTGGATCAGAGTTGTTACTGATTTTGAAGCAAATATTAGGTGAGGGTTAAACTCACATCTCTAATTTAATTATCACTTCAATTGGAGTGCACACTTTATAACCCAGAAATTATTCTGTTGCAAGCATACTAGTGCACAAAATGAGTATAAACCCAGGTCACCATTTCGTTTTTGCATATTTCATTTATGCGTGTAATAAAATTAGGCAGTAAGCATCCTGTGCATTCAACATATGCTTTGTTTTAAGTAGTTCATGCATATTGCGTACTTGGGTTCAGTGCAAATGTGTTTTAAAAATTACGTCCAGGTAGCTTGATCAAAGATGTATATGTTGCATGTTTTGCATACAATGTATATACAGGATTCACCAACTATTCTTCAATTGAAAGCTTGGGTCTGAAAAACTTAGCAATGCAAACATGTAAGCCATTTTGGTTTTTTTTAAATGCGTGAGTGCATACAAACATTTGCCTTGCCGGGTCAATGACCATTTTTAGTACAGTTCAGGTCACTTATATGAAATATGTGTCCAAGTCATTTTGTACATTAACTAAGCCTATTATGTGTACAAACGTTTCGGCTTCAACATATTTTTTACAAACTTTGTTTTTTTTGGGTACGTGTGCGTGTTTGGTTAAAGGTAAAGCATGAATTTATGTCCAGAGTCATTGTTTAGTTGCATGCGTGAGTATTAACAGTCAAACAGAGGTTAGGCTGTCCACATTTTAGCGAACAAAATGAAATGCTTGTAACAAAAAGGTAACAAAAATGCACCATGATAGCTGGTGGGTAGTTTGAAATGCATGATAACAATAATGCATGCAATTAGTATCCAAAACTATGTGTCCAGAGCCATATCTTTAATTTCATTTGATAACGTGATTATGGGTAGCATAGAAAACAAGTTTGCCTTTGAGAGTATGGTCACCATTTTGCCCATGTGCATTATTGTATTTCCAGGTCACACATTATTTTGTTCTACATTTGTTGCCGTGTGTGTAGACATGTAGTGTACGTGCATGCATTTCTTCTTCTTTTTCTTTCGCACTGGACATGTTTTGTAAAGTATACATTAATTTCAAGTTGAGGCAGTGATATATTTTTGGTGAGAGTATAGTGGTGTAGTCCACTATTTAATTTACATTGAACCGGTGTTACGTTTTAAAACGTAATTTGTTGCCGTTATTTTATAACGGAATTTGTACACCGGTACTGTATTTTTGAAGCATGTTGTTTTAGTGACTTTTTTTGATGAATAAAAATTTCTGTTGTTTTGACTTCAGTAACCGTCAATTTTAAAGTGAATTTTAAAGCGGTTATCCCGCAACGCTGATTTGGTATCCGTTTTTACGGTGTTTTGTGAAGCGCAATTTCCTCGTCGAAATTGCTACAGATGTTGTTGTTTTAATCACGTATTTAAAAATCATTTTAAAATAAAAGTGTTTCCAAAAATTTTACAGTTTGCGCTTTCAAAAGAATGAGGAAGCGATTTAAACGCTTCAGCAAAATTGAGGACTATGAACCCTCACTTTTACTGATTCGCTTAATTCCGGACTTGTCCGTTTGAGAACGTAAAATGTTATTTATTTAAAATACACAATTTTGCACTTTCAAGGAAACGATGAAGTGATTTAAACAATTTAGCAAAAGGGCGGAGTATGGAATCACACTTTTACTATTTCGGTTAATTCCGGACTCGATAATTGAAACATCTGCTGTTTGATGATTCTGATGATTTTGTTGGGCTTTCGAGCTACTCTGTTGGACCTTCGGGTCATCTGATGGACCTTCGGGTCAATTACCAGTACTAGACCTTCGGGTCACTCTGCGGACCTTCAGGTCATCTGATGGGCGCCAAAATTTATAGTACTTGGTAGGCTTCGGCCATCTGAGATGCAGGTGCAGCGTAGCTAAAACTCGCCATCTGTTGGGATCGATCCACCTTTTATGCTGATTTTCTAGTTATCTTATTTTTTATTTCTAGATTTTGCGACTGCTGATTTTCTAGTTATCTATTTTGATCTCTAGATTTTGTGAATTTCTGCTTTGAATTCAATTATGAATTTGGAAGTTGAGTTTGAGTATAATCTCATCTGAGATTATAAATTTGCGTATTGCTGTTTTAAATTCAATTGTGAATTTGAAAACTGATTTTGATGGAGTTTAAATTGAGATTTCTTTATTTAAACTATGCTGATTATTTATGCTGCATAGTCTCATTCGAGACTATAATTATTTGTTTAAGTGTTGTTTATCATTCACTTATTTCAGAGAATAAATTAGACTGATCCGTTTATTTTTTTTCTTTTAAATAATACTCGGGTCAGACCAAGTCATTTCAGGGTAATCTCTATCTCTGATTCAGTAGCAGCTTCAGCTTTTGGGATTTCGCATCATCTTTTGTCTAGCCTTCGAGGAGTTCTTTTGGTTTATTAGTCCTCATCTTATGTATGTATTGATGGATATGTATATGTATCGGTTCATGTGAACTATCGATTGTTGTAGCATGTATTCCAGACTAGTCTTCCGCTATATATCTGATATTTCTGTTCTGGTGTGATTATACTATCTGTGTTATGGTTATTATGAATTGTTCTGGATTTTCTTAAGCCACTGTAGTTTCGTTTTAGACTTGGATTGAATATATATCTTTGGGAGTAATTTATACAACTCCTATCGATGTAATCAATACTCGTCTAAGGCATAACTTACGGATGGTCGCTTCTAACAAGCCTTATTCTTCACAATAGCAGACGTTATTCCTTATAATAACCTTTGTTATTGTGAGCATAGAGGTGGGGCGTCACAGCTTGGTATCAGAGCTGAGATCCAGAACAAATTATAATAAACACAGAACAGAAGCAGAATGGAACATGTGTTACAACTATTCGAGGGTTTTATTCGTGCCTTACTAATCTATCCCTTCGTTGTTCTTAAATCTTTATCCTCTTTAACATATTTGAGTATGTCTAGGGATAAATTTCATATCATCGTAGTATTCCATATGTTGAATTCTTTATCAATCTGGTTCGTAGTTTCCTTGAGTTAAAACAAAGAAAGTCCTTTGTTTCTGATTGTCCTACTGCTCCTAAGGGTTTCAAATCCGGGAAGCTTAATGTTGCTTAAGCTTCTGATGATTCTTCTAAGCCCAAAGGTATTACTCCTTCTGTTTTGGAAGGTTTTATTTTATTTCATTGTCGTTCTATTAGAGTTCTTTTCGATACGGGTGCATCACATTCGTTCGTATCAAAGGAGCTTGTTGATGTTATTCATTTGGATGTTGTTAGTCTTTGTGACCCTTTGAGAATCGTAAATCCTATTGGTGGATCCGCTACTCTTGGTTTGTGTGGGTTAGTATTGAGATTATTCTTTGTGGTTTTTCCTTTCATGCAAATTTTCATGTTATGGATCATGTTGGTTCTGTTATGATTTTGGGAATGGGTTGGCTCGTCCATTACGAAGTTCAATCCTATGTCCCGAAAGAACTTTATATCTCAAGCATTCCGATGCTATCGAGCGATTATCTATTGTATTTCGAAGCACGGACCGTACTTCGAATGCTTTCATTTCTTCCTTCAAATCGGAGGATATCATAGCTAATATTCCTGTTGTTTGTGATTTTCTGATGTCTTCGAGCCTATTTCGAGTTTGCCGTCGAATGGGGCAATTGAGTTCCGTATTGATTTTATCCCTGGTACTCATCCTGTCAGTCGTCCTCCCATGAGGATGTCTGTTAAGGGAAATGAGGAACTCAAGCACCAATTATCTAAGTTGGAAGCCAAGCATTTTATTCGTTCTAGCTCATCTCCTTGGGGCACCGCCGTTGTCTTCGTTAAGAAGCCAGATGGTACTCTTAGGCTTTGCATTGATTATCGCAAGCTTAACGAGATCACTATCAAAAAAATAGGTATCCATTACCTAGGATCGATGACATGTTCGATCAGTCGGGTGGCACTAAGTTTTTCTCCCAACTCGATCTTGCTACCGGTTTTCATCAGTTACGAGTTGCGGAAGATAGCATTCCTCTTACCGCATTCCGTACTCGTTATGATTGTTATGAATGACTTATTATGTCATTTAGTTTGCCCGGCTTATTTCATCCATTTTATGAATCGAGTATTCTATGAATATCTCGATGACTCCATTTGTGTATTTATTGATTTTGGATGGAATCAGCAATTTAAAAATTTTGCAAATCTTTTTCATAAGATTATTTACAGGTATAATTGGAATTGTGTTTATCATATAGGAGATGATTTGTGATTGTATTGGCCGTGCTTTAAGAATTCTGGTCGATGCGCTTGATCAACGTTATCGATAGGAATCTCCTAAACGCTTTGATGAGACAATTTGACACAATAAATTGACCTGTAAAAAGTAAATTTTAAAAAAAAAATTGATTTCATAAAGAAGATTATTTGAAAGAACTCTTTTCCGATGCTCTTATCCTTGTGATTCCCGAAGGGAACCAAGACTTCATTATTTGTACCAATACTAGCCGTATTGGTTTTGGTGCTGTTCTTATGAGAAAAGATAGTAGCTGCCTATGCTTCTAGACAACTAAAGCCTAACGAGATTCGTTATGCTACCCATGATTTGGAGTAAGCCGCTATAGTCTTTGCTCTAAAGATTTGGCGACATTATTTACTGGGCGAGCGTTTTGTTCTCTTCACTGATCACAAATCTTTGAAGTATCTATTTACTTTGAAGGAACTTAATATGAGGCAACAACGTTGGCTCAAATTTCTTGCTTCATATGATTTCGATATTCAGTATACCTCTGGTAAGGGTAATCGAGTTGCTGATGCCCAGAAACAAGATCCAAATATCGCTCATCTTATTCAGAGTTGTAAATCGGAATCCCGAAGTGATGATCTAAAGGATTTCGATATTGATGTTCTGGGTTGTATTCGGAAGAAGGGAAGGTTGATCGTGCATAATGTTCCTAATCTTAGAAATGACATTCTTGAGGACTGTCATCGTTCTAAGTATACTATCCATCCAGATAGTAGTAAGATGTATGATGTTATGAAATGCTTATACTTTTGGGAAGGTATGAAGCGTGATGTTGCGAGTTATGTGAGTCGTTGCATGACTTGTCAACTTATTAAAGCAGAACACCACGTCCTAGTGGTCTTTTGCAGCCTCTTGAGATTCCATTATGGAAATGGGATCAAATTTCTATGGACTTCATTGATGGTCTACCTCGTTTGAGATCGGGCCATACTAGTTTGGGTGATTGTTGACTGATTGACCAAATCATCTCATTTTATTCCTATCAAGTCCAATCGGACTGCTCCTTTATTGGCTAAGCTGTTTATTAAAGAAGTCGTTCGACTTCATGGGGTGCCTAGTTCTATTGTTAGTGACAGAGATCCGCTTTTTACTAGTGATTTCTGGTAGAGCCTTCAGAAAGCTTTGGGCACTAAGCTCAATCTCAGTACAGCTTATCATCCACAGTGACGGTCAGACTGAAAGGGTGAATCAAGTCTTATAGGATCTCCTTCGAGCTTGCATTCTTGATTTTGGTGGTGGTTGGGAAGATCACTTATCTCTTGTTGAATTCTCTTATAACAACAGTTTTCAATCCAGTATCGGTATGGCTCCTTTCGAAGCTCTTTACGGAAGACCGTGTCGGTCACCATCTTGTTGGTTGGAATCGGGGGAAATGTTAGTTCTCGGCACCGATTATATTCGTGAATCTTCTGAGAAGATTGATATAATCAGACAGAGAATGAAAGAGGCTCAGAATAGGCAGAAATCTTATGCCGATCATCGTAGGAAGCCTTTGGAATTTTCTGTTGGCGATCTCGTATTCATTCGTGTTTCCCCGATGAAGGGTGTGGTGCGTTTTAGTAGCTCCGGGAAATTGGCCCCTCGATATATTGGACCATTCCCTATTATGGAACGGATTGGCCCTGTTGCTTATCGTGTATCGCTTCCTATTCAGTTTTTGGGAATTCATGACGTATTTCGTATATCCCAGCTTCGTCGATGCCTTCGAGATTCGGATTCTATTATTGATCCTCCTATGTTGCAAGAACTTGAGATCTCATCCGACTTGTCTATTGTGCAAAATCCTGTTCGTGTGCTAGCTTCGGAGGTTAAACACCTTCGGAAAAAAAGAAGTTCCGCTTGTGAAAATTCAATGGTCTAAAAACCCCAAAGATTTCACTTGGGAAACCAAAGAATTCTTCGAGCGTTCTTATCCCGGTTTTCTCTCCTCTTCGGGTGGGGGTGGAGATTCTTATCCATCTTTTCTATTTTAATCTTTGTTGTGATGAATTATTTGTGTTTTGACTGCTTCTAGTATGAAAATTGCGGGGACGCAATTTTTATAAGGGGGGAGCCTGTAACGACCGTGATTTTTTAATTTCTGCCGTAATAAATATTTTAAAGTCTGTAACGACCGTGATTTTTAAATTACTATCGTAATAAATATTTTAAATAGAAACTTTAAAAATGGAAATTTGGAAAAAAATGATGCAAATTCTTTTGCGGAGTCAGTTGCCAATTTGCTTGTTGCATTTAACAAGTTGTTATATTCTTTCATTTTGCCTTTCACGTGTGTAGTATTCCATTTCAAAAGCAAGTGGAACTTTGTTAGTACCGCTGCCACATTCTTCGTATGCAAGGTGTGAACATAGTGGCCATCATCATTTTATTGTAGCTTGTACTCACCTCTGTAGAAGCACGTTTTTTCCTTTAATGCAAGTGTACCAGGGCCAGCGCACTTTTCATTGACTAATGCACAAAATTCCTGTAGCCTTCCTCATTTTTGTTTCAAAAGTTTGAAAGAATGAGAAAATGCATGCCTCCTTTCTGTTGCTCATTCTTTAGTAGCATCTTTCTTGGGTTCATCTTTCAAATAGCTCAGCAAAAAGCTTCATTGGTAGTTTGATTTGTTGCTCACTTCTGGATCAGAGTTGTTACTGATTTTGAAGCAAATATTAGGTGAGGGTTAAACTCACATCTCTAATTTAATTATCACTTCAATTGGAGTGCACACTTTATAACCCAGAAATTATTCTGTTGCAAGCATACTAGTGCACAAAATGAGTATAAACCCAGGTCACCATTTCGTTTTTGCATATTTCATTTATGCGTGTAATAAATTAGGCAGTAAGCATCCTGTGCATTCAACATATGCTTTGTTTTAAGTAGTTCATGCATATTGCGTACTTGGGTTCGGTGCAAATGTGTTTTAAAAATTACGCCCAGGTAGCTTGATCAAAGATGTATGTGTTGCATGTTTTGCATACAATGTATATACAGGATTCACCAACTATTCTTCAATTGAAAGCTTGGGTCTGAAAAACTTAGCAATGCAAACGTGTAAGCCATTTTGGTTTTTTTTAAATGCGTGAGTGCATACAAACATTTGCCTTGCCGGGTCAATGACCATTTTTAGTACAGTTCAGGTCGCGTATATGAAATATGTGTCCAAGTCATTTTGTACATTAACTAAGCCTATTATGTGTACAAACGTTTCGGCTTCAACATATTTTTTACAAACTTTGTTTTTTTTTGGGTACGTGTGCGTGTTTGGTTAAAGGTAAAGCATGAATTTATGTCCAGAGTCATTGTTTAGTTGCATGCGTGAGTATTAACAGTCAAACAGAGGTTAGGCTGTCCACATTTTAGCGAACAAAATGAAATGCTTGTAACAAAAAGGTAACAAAAATGCACCATGATAGCTGGTGGGTAGTTTGAAATGCATGATAACAATAATGCATGCAATTAGTATCCAAAACTATGTGTCCAGAGCCATATCTTTAATTTCATTTGATAACGTGATTATGGGTAGCATAGAAAACAAGTTTGCCTTTGAGAGTATGGTCACCATTTTGCCCTTCATTTGTGCGTGTGCATTATTGTATTTCCAGGTCACACATTATTTTGTTCTACATTTGTTGCCGTGTGTGTAGACATGTAGTACGTGCATGCATTTCTTCTTCTTTTTCTTTCGCACTGGACATGTTTTGTAAAGTATACATTAATTTCAAGTTGAGGCAGTGATATATTTTTGGTGAGAGTATAGTGGTGTAGTCCACTATTTAATTTACATTGAACCGGTGTTACGTTTTAAAACGTAATTTGTTGCCGTTATTTTATAACGGAATTTGTACACCGGTACTGTATTTTTGAAGCATGTTGTTTTAGTGACTTTTTTTGATGAATAAAAATTTCTGTTGTTTTGACTTCAGTAACCGTCAATTTTAAAGTGAATTTTAAAGCGGTTATCCTGCAACGCTGATTTGGTATCCGTTTTTACGGTGTTTTGTGAAGCGCAATTTCCTCGTCGAAATTGCTACAGATGTTGTTGTTTTAATCACGTATTTAAAAATCGTTTTAAAATAAAAGTGTTTCCAAAAATTTTACAGTTTGCGCTTTCAAAAGAATGAGGAAGCGATTTAAACGCTTCAGCAAAATTGAGGACTATGAACCCTCACTTTTACTGATTCGCTTAATTCCGGACTTGTCCGTTTGAGAACGTAAAATGTTATTTATTTAAAATACACAATTTTGCACTTTCAAGGAAACGATGAAGTGATTTAAACAATTTAGCAAAAGGGCGGAGTATGGAATCACACTTTTACTATTTCGGTTAATTCCGGACTCGATAATTGAAACATCTGCTGTTTGATGATTCTGATGATTTTGTTGGGCTTTCGAGCTACTCTGTTGGACCTTCGGGTCATCTGATGAACCTTCGGGTCAATTACCAGTACTAGACCTTCGGGTCACTCTGCGGACCTTCGGGTCATCTGATGGGCGCCAAAATTTATAGTACTTGGTAGGCTTCGGCCATCTGAGATGCAGGTGCAGCGTAGCTAAAACTCCCATCTGTTGGGATCGATCCACCTTTTATGCTGATTTTCTAGTTATCTTATTTTTTATTTCTAGATTTTACGACTGCTGATTTTCTAGTTATCTATTTTGATCTCTAGATTTTGTGAATTTCTGCTTTGAATTCAATTATGAATTTGGAAGTTGAGTTTGAGTATAATCTCATCTGAGATTATAAATTTGCGTATTGCTGTTTTAAATTCAATTGTGAATTTGAAAACTGATTTTGATGGAGTTTAAATTGAGATTTCTTCATTTAAACTATGCTGATTATTTATGCTGCATAGTCTCATTCGAGACTATAATTATTTGTTTAAGTGTTGTTTATCATTCACTTATTTCTGAGAATAAATTAGACTGATTCGTTTATTATTTTCTTTTAAATAATACTCGGGTCAGACCGAGTCATTTCAGGGTAATCTCTATCTCTGATTCAGTAGCAGCTTCAGCTTTTGGGATTTCGCATCATCTTTTGTCTAGCCTTCGAGGAGTTCTTTTGGTTTATTAGTCCTCATCTTATGTATGTATTGATGGATATGTATATGTATCGGTTCATGTGAACTATCGATTGTTGTAGCATGTATTCCAGACTAGTCTTCCGCTATATATCTGATATTTCTGTTCTAGTGTGATTATACTATCTGTGTTATGGTTATTATGAATTGTTCTAGATTTTCTTAAGCCACTGTAGTTTCGTTTTAGACTTGGATTGAATATATATCTTTGGGAGTAATTTATACAACTCCTATCGATGTAATCAATACTCGTCTAAGGCATAACTTACGGATGGTCACTTCTAACAAGCCTTAATCTTCGCAATAGCAGACGTTATTCCTTATAATAACCTTTGTTATTGTGAGCATAGAGGTGGAGCGTCACAATCACCATGAAATATCGAGCATCAGGAAACGATGTCGCACCTCCCCATTTATGCCTCAAACCATAGATCGATCGATTTCATTAACTACTGCTCGAGATTATGAATATTTTTTTTGAATTTTTTCTCTGCTGTGAATCCAAATGAAAAAAAATTGAATGGGAGGGAGAAAGCATTTAAAACAGGTGAGAGATACTAAGGAACGTGGGTGGTATAGTGTAGGTGCGGCTGATATAGATAGGTCGATTGATAGGAATGGTAGTGAAAAGTTAAATCGAATAAAAATATATTATTTAAAATTCAAAATATCTAGATATTTAATTCCGAATCCCGATCGAGGCGTGCCACCTAGTGAAACACCCCCACACCCCCACACCCCTAACATCCATTGTCCTTAGGTTTTTATAATGCAATTCATGATATATATATATATATATATATGCAAATAGTGCAGTGTCAATGTCCCTAACTAATGCAAAAGATTAGGCAGTCTACTAATTCAGTCGACCTCCTTTTTATGTAATCATGTCCGTGCCATGTATCCAAATAAATGCAAATTTCCTAATAATAACTGATAGTTCTATACGCGTGCTACAATCTTCATCCAAATGCAACAATAATATGATAATTTATTAATTCTTATAGCTTAAATTTTGGATTGTTGCACCTAGCGTTTCTAATGTTATACCCCTATTCCGAACGCAATGGAACAAGTCTCGAACCCCAATTTGATCGTATGGAGAAGATAGCTTTTTTGAACCCAATTATTATATTAAATTTTCGATATTAATTTCAATGCGTTTCTATCCCGTACGACCAAACGGTGTATCTGATCGTTAGAAATTTGAAATCCTATAATAATACATTATTAGGATCCAATGACAATGGTTTCGTCAAAATTCGAGACTGTGCTCCGAATCGCTATTTTAATGCGTCAATAAAAACGACGATTTTCAAAATCTATGAAATTACTTAAAATTCTAGTTTTAAAAACTTACTAACTCAATTCTAATTTAAATAGAATTTATATCAACATTAGAAATTGTTTCGATTCATATTTAACTCAAATTTCAATTATTCACCATTTCCGTATTATGATAAATCGCTATATTCGAAATTTAAATTCATTCTATAATTTCAACCAAAATCTTCATATTCAAAAATCAATCTATATTCCAAATCGAATATTTAAAACCATTTAAATGTTCAAAATCAAATAACGGAAAATCCGGGTCGTTACAGACCGAGTCCACAAGAAAAATCGAAGAACATGTGTCCGCTAGGAGTAGCTAGCCCACTTGGCCTGGTTTAAGCCGTCCTATTTTAGTCATTTCAAATTGACACAAGTGTCGGGGTCAATCCATCATCGTTCTCTTTCTTCAAATCCAACAAACGTACACCTAATCCAACCACTTCGTTCTGGAGTCTCTTCCGCGTACAAAGTTGTTAAAGTGGCTCCAGCATTGACAGAGAGTATGCCAATAATCGACCCCCGTCTCTTTAACAACCAAACATCGTTTTACACACCGGTTAGTTCTTTTACATTTCAAAAATGATTCATACTTGATATCAAAATATCATATTCACTTTAAAATCAATTTCATTTCAAAATTATCATATTCACTTTGAAATCAATTTCATTTCAAAATTGTCATATTCACTTTGAAATCAATTTCATTTCAAAAATCATTTCAAATTTCAACTTTGGTTATAACCTCATTTAACCACATTCGCATTTAAATCAACAATTTAAATATAAACATTCCAACTTTGCACAGTTTGAATTTTCAGAAAATAGTTTGAATAGTTTTAAATAGTTTATAAATTTAAAACAGTTTGATACAAAATGGTTTGAGTATTGAAAATGGTTTATATAGTAAAATAATTTGAATATTTAAATAGATAGATTTTAAACAGTTTATACTAAAATAGTTGTAACATCCCGCCTTTTTGTACGCTTTAAGCAGACACACATGCCGACTCAAACCATACAAAAGGGCGAATTGTTATTGGGGTGAATAAGAAAAAGTAGAGAAAGAAAAAAACAAAACAGAATCTCACAGCGGAATGACAAAATATAATAATCAAATAACAGTTTATGAAGCTGTTTACAAAACATTTGATTATACTTATCCAATACAAAAAAATCAGAGTTACGCATAACAGAGATAAATACATAACATTGTAGCAGAACAGTATGATGCAGTAGAATAATATAGTAAATAATAATACAATCTTCGTCTTCATCCTCCAGAAACAAGTCTTCAAATCCTGAAATGCTCAAGCTGATCCGAGCGAATTGAAAAGACAAAACACTCGAGTCAGAACTAAAAGATCTTATGTAAGTTAAATCAACAGTAAATAAATATGAGTGTAAACGGCATCAGAGATGTTTACGGGGTTTGACATCTCTTATCAGTGTCTAACGTGAGTGCAATAACTTAAGAGATGTTCGGGATTTCCATCTCCTAAGGATCCATTAAACTATCTACTATGTAGTACAATACGCTATTATAATAGTGTCTACAGTAAAGTAAAATTATTAAAATAGCGTTAAGGCGTTACCCATATCCCCCTTAACACATTTTACATATTCCCATAGTATATACAGTACCGTACGCTCCTCTGAAAGGTTTACGCAGAGGGCACCCTATAGGTATGGTACAAAACAAACTCGTAGAAGGCGCGCTAGGGCATGTGAACACGGCACTCGAGGAAATGCCAGGGTAGATATACCGTTTGCATATCCGGACTGGTGGTAACGCATAACAGCTACTACCGCCCACCTTGGAACACACTTCCAAATCAAAATCGAAGGTGGCCACCAAATCAATCACAAAATCAGGATATAATATCGAAAGAATGTGCCCGATCGGAGGAATGACCTCACTTGGCCCGGCGTGGCTCCTGATTTTAGTCACATCTAAGCTGACTCACGGGAGTCAGGGTCACATCATACCTCATATAGAAATCATTCGCCAAACCATCCTACTTCATTTCTGGAATCTCCACCACGTACACAATTGTTAAAGTGGTTTTCGGTATTGGCAGAGAGTACGACAATATCCAATCCTGGTCTCTTTAACAACCAATCGCTTATTACACACCGGATGGTTCTTTTTCATTTCAAAAGTCAATTCACAATTTATATCAAAATATCATATTCTCAAGACCATATCACTTTCGAATCATTACTTACTTTCGAAATCATATTTTCCTTTGAAACCATATCACATTTGAAATCATAGTTCGATAATTGTATTTCCTTTCAAAGTCAAATTCATAGTTTATATTGAAATATCGTATTCTCCAAATTATATCACTTTCAAATCATATCATTTCTAAAATCATAAATTCTTCCAAAATCATATTTCCCAAAACAGGTTAAGTCCTTACTTCAAAATCATCATTTCAATTTATTATAACATTCAAAATCCCAACTTAGGTTATAACATCATTTAACCTTATTTTATTTTAAACTAATAAATTTAATTCAACATTTCCACTTACTTGATCTGGAAATATAGAAATAGTTTAAATAATTATAAATATTCAAATTTGTTATAAATAGTTAAATACTCTAAAATAGATTTAAAATAGATTAATTAGATTTAAAATAAATTAAAATAGTTTAATTAGTTTAAAATAAATTAAACTGGATTAAAATAGATTAAAATACTTTATATAGTTGATATTAGTTAAATAGTTTAATAAATTTGCGATTATTAATAATTAGAGCTTTTAAAATAATATATTTTTAAAACAATTTATATCAAAATATGAATTTTGAATTAATATCAAATTTAAACTATTTATTTCATTTCAACACATTTGGACCAATTTCAATTTCCAAGTCAACAACCCAAATTCCAAACCTTTCAATTTAACATTTAATTAAACTATTGAATTTCATATCGTTTCGATTCATGTTCGAAATATCCCTTTAAATTACTCCAATTTCAATATATTTCAAAGTTATATTTCAAACAATTTAAAATAATTCAATTCTGACAAATTTCACTTTTTATTCCAAATTATACTTCGAAATTCAATTAAATCCTTTTAACAATCCCTTTAAACCAATTCCAATTTTTATCATAAACTTAAATTTTGATAATAATTCAATGCGTATAAATTAATTTTTATTTCAAAATATCATTTAAAAGGATTCAAAATCATTAAATTTAACCAATCCGGTGTTCGTATATAATTCTCTACCCTAGAGTCAAGTGATACGGATATTTATCATTTCAATCCGCAATTAAAAATTTTATATTTATGGATATATATCATTTCAATCCGCAATCCTTAAAATATTAAAATCTATAAAATTGCTCGAGTCTATCATTTCAACCCATAACGATTTTTCCTTAATCTATTGATCATTCGGGTATGTATTATTTCAACCCATAGTGAACTTGCAGTTTATAACGATATAAATAAAACATCCATTCATCCAATATCAATAATCAATATCCATTACAAACATCATCCAAATCAAACATCAAATATCAATATAGAACTGATAATCAATAACAGGAATTTAACTGGCAATTTATATTCAATAATAAATTAAATAACGATTTAATTCAAATAAATTCAAATTAAATGAGATGATGATTTAAAATATACCAAACAGTCATAAATAAATTTCTAATCACATCATAAATTAATTTAACAAACATAATAAATTTTAGAAGTTGTGAGTGGGTTAAAACACTCACCTTTGAATTTAAATCGAATTTAAATTCAATTTAAGCCCAAAATTTGAACGGTCTTAGAATTCGTCCAAACTAGCATCAAAATCTCCGAAATTTCAATACGGTCCTAGTAGAGAAAACCGCGCCCAAATCCGAGTTCGTATAAAAAAGTTATAATGGTTAGAAGTTTGAAAAATTCAAATTGAAAACAAATAAAATAAAATAAATAAATACGTTTGTTACCAGCCACGTCACCAGCTATCACGTGAAACCCTAATCCATATCTCATCACGTACGCGACCCTGGCCGCCACCTACACGATGCCTTTGACCACCAATTCGCGAGCCTACACCGAGTTTCTAAGCGATTTGAAGGCACCACCGTGATCGCCTATGCCAGGCGCACCCACGGCCGTGACCACGTGGCCTTCGGTCGCCTTTAAGGCTGACGCCGCTGCAACGAACACAACCCAAAATTGGCGCCTCCGACCATCTCTGGCACGAAGTAAACGGGTAGATAAGCGCATCTCATCGAACTCTACAACCCAGCACCTCCCGATCGTCGTCAGGACGTAGATCCACCGTTAAACGAGATCGTGGCCAATGAACGGCCGAAGCTTCTTCGTAAATTTGTGATCAAACGATAACTCAAAATGAAAAACGAATCATTGATTTAGGTTGCGCTCGTCGAGGGCTTCAAATCGATATATAATTTGATAGGGTTTGTAGAATTTAAAATTTTGAAGTTGAAATTTTGAATTGAAATTGGATTGTGGAATTTACGGTTTGTCTGCCATTGAGAAAGAGGAGCAACAAAAATTTCTGTACATATAGAAATGAGAAATAGAAAGGCTGCTAGGGTTTATAACCAGATATTTATAGACAAAAGCTGAAATTTGAATGGACCAGATTGATTTGGATTGAAAGTTGAACGATAAATGGCCCGAAAAGCCCATTTCGACTCCAAAACAAAAATGGGTCATCCCATATATCAAAATAGATGTTTTAAATGATTTTAAACTCAATGGAATAGGTTTCAAGTCCAAATTCCATCGTATGAAGAAGTTATGGAAAAAATCAGTTTATTTCAAATTGATTTCAATTTCTTTGATTTCTAGGCGTTTCGAGCCCGTACGATCAAACGACAAATCCGATCATTACAAAACTTGAAATCCTACAATAATTCACCGTTACGGATCCGATGAAACTAGTTTTGTCGAAATCCGAGCCAGTGGCTAAAATGGCTATTTTTCAGGTTAATTAAATAAATTAATATTAAATTAATTAAGTCGAATTTCCAATGTAAATTCTATGGTTAACAAATTTTACCACTTTTGATTTCATTAACATTCACAAAAATTTATACAAGTTAAGATATCAGATTAAAGTCAATTAATTTACCAATTAAAAATTTTAATTTCAGTAAATTCATTAATTATCAATTGAATTTCCAATAAATCCATTTATTTGATTTCTCAACGTTGTTATTAAATCAATTATTAACTTATCATCTTAAAGGTAATGTTAACATTGGTTTATATACTAATACATCAATAATTTCCAAATTCATCCAAATTTTGATTAACATAGTATTAAATTTCATTTACTTACAATAAATCCATTTATTATAAATTGAATTCCAATTATTTATAATTAATTCCAATAAATTGATTTGATTCAATTCCAATCTTTTTATTAAGTCCTTTATTACTCTGTAAACCTAGTTAACCTTTGTTTTACTTTTCATTACCTTAATATACTCCAATTTAACAACTTCTAAACATTGTATTACATTTCATATTAATGTGACATTTATTTACATTTATTTAAAATTGATTTCAATTTCAATTCAACTAACCAGATAAACATGTAACTTATAATAATTGTTACTATTTACTTTTAATTACATTTATAAGTTTATTACTTACAGCAAATGTTACCATTTCTTTCATCACACTAATTTTATTCCATTTCCATTCATTACACACTATTTTATCAATAAGTCAACATTTTAAGTTATCAATTTCTTTTTATATCCCATTTATAATTTATGCACACATTAATACTACAGTTATTATAATTCTTTACACATTACTGGTTTTATTCAATTACCATTTATTATACCATATTCTAGTAATTAATCAATACTTAATTTATTATTTGCCCTTTTTATCCAATTTCCATTAATACATATATTACTATTATTTGTTTATAATCTATATCAATTGTAACCTTTTAATTCTTTCAATCAATTAGAATTTACTTTTATAGCAGTTATCAACTACCTTAATTAATAGTATTACACTTTTATTCCAGTTATATTCTTATTATTATCACAAATTTTTATTTCTTCCAACTTTAAATCACAAAAATCTTATTAAATTAACAATTCTAATTATCGAAATTTTACGGGTCGTTACAATAATTTATTTTGAAAATAATTTCAAATCAACCTGTTTCTTTCCATTTCCCATAAATCTGGACCCAGGTCCAAATTTAAATCAAACCGGTTCAATTCCAAATCTTTCAATTCAAATTATCTTCAATTTCAATTCAATTCAAATCAACTCAATTTCGATTTCAATTTAAATCAATTTCAATTCAAATTAACTAAATTTAGAAATGTTCATTTCAACTTCAAATTCAATTCAACGATTCGATGGTTTAAATTTCAATTCAATTCTTATTTTAAACCATTTCAATTCATATAAATTTCAAGTCCAATTTCAATTTACCGATTTGAATCACTTAAATCAAATTAAACTTCAATGTTCAATTTAAGTTTCAAATCTTTAAATTAAATTCCATTTTGAATATTTCAATTTCGAGCCCAAATTATGGAATATCAATTTAAATTACTAACCCAGATAAATTTCAAAGTTCGAATAAAAGTTCTACTATTTAAAACAATTTCAATATCCATCATTCAAATGATTTCTCAATTATAACTTCAAATTTTCAAATTCGATTCTTCAAACAATTCTGTTAACAAATTTTAATTTCAACATTTCAAGCTCGAGTTCGAAAATAATTCAAATTCCATCAATCAATTGTTTTATTCCTTAAAACGATATGATTTAAATAATTTCAAATTTAATTTAACAATTCCGGTGTCCGTATATAATTTTCTATCCTATCGCCAAGTGATCACTATTTCGATTTTAACTTCAGGGATGGATATATATCATTTCAATCCAAAATAAATGTCATAGGTATATATCATTTCAACCTATTACTTAATTTATTCGAAATAATTCAATAACAGTTTTATATACTGTCAATAATATACAAGGTGATAACATGATATATATAAAATAAATAAACATCCAATCATCCAAAATATCAACGATAGGCATCCATCTCAATCAACATCCAAACAGTCAAAATATCACAACAGTCAACTAGTTATTAAATATCAGATTTTTAACTAGCACTTTAATCAATTTCATTTTAACTGTCAATTTTAATTCCTAACAGTTAATTCATATGTCGATTTAAATGTCAGTAAATTTTACCAAACAACAATCAATAAAAATAAACACTTTATGGTTTCGATTTAACTAACATCGGAATATTTTAGTATTTTGTGAGTGGTTTAAAACACTCACCTTTATTTGAATTGAAATTTTTTCTACGTCAAATAAGTACGAATCCAACTCCACGTCGTAGCCTTCATCGATACGATCGCAACGCGACTCGTTTCGTTCAAATCCAACCTCGCATGAAAACATTACAAATTTTTAAACATTCGATATAATTAAAAATTTAATTAACTAAAATTAATAACATATAAAAACAAAACCTATTCTCCCTCCTTTCACGTACACAGGGCACGAGAATCCATCAGCCGACCCACTCCACGATGTGTGCGCGACACCGCAGGCCACCGTTCGTCAATCGGAGCACACCAACGAGACTGCCTTGACCTGCCACCCATATGCCCAAGTCGCCACCGCTTTCGGCGTTCCCCTTTGCCCACAAACCGACATCGAACGCGCCGCCTTCTAGCCCCGATTTTGGCGATCTCGTCCACATCCAAGTCGATCCAACAGTACAGATTGTAGATCTCATTATGCTCTTCCTTTTCCTAGTTGAGGTCGAGACATACGCGTGGATTTGGAGAAATCAAGAGGAAAAGGAAGGCGATTTCGGTAATTGAAATGAGAAAGTAGCGGCTGACGATTTTAGTTAGGGTTTTGCGAAAATGAGAATAAAGGATGGCCTTATATATAAATTTCCGACACTATTCACACATAAATTTTCCGAACTCCAAACAAAGCGTGCCGCCTGGTATTCTATATTTTATAACCCTATTCTGAACACAATGGAATATGCATCGAGGGCCAATTCCATCATATTTAGAAGATAGCTTTTCAAATCGAGTTATTTTAACTTAAATTCATTTAATTAAATTCTACGGGTTTCAAGCTCGCATGACCAAACGATAAGTCTAATTGCAACGAAACTTGAAATCCTATAATAATTCACTATTACAGATCCAATGAAACTGGTCTAGTCGAAATCCGAGATAGTGACCAAAAAGACTATTTTTACGCATTAATTAAAACAAGTAAGTTCAAAAATAAATTTATTCACTTTAAAGTCAATTTTAAAAGTTAACAATTTTTCCTTCTTGTTTAAATAAAATTTAAATCAACTTTCGACATCATTTTCATTCATATTAAATTCAGGAATCAATTATTTAAATAATTCCAATATTAAATTTAAACAATTCAATTATTCAATAATCGCTATATTTGAAATACAAGTTATTTAACTTATAAAATTTAACTTTTAAAACGAATTCAAATAATAAAACAACTACTTCCATTCTACAGTAATTCAACATCTTTGCAATTATTATATATATCATAAATTATCCATTTCTTACAAATACACGTTTTCTTATCGAATTTTGTTTTTTTTTATCTAAGTTCATATTCAATAAATTACATTAATAAATCATCAAATTTTTATTTCTAACCATTTTTATTCAATAATAATATTAAATTCAATAATTTAAAATAGTTAAAAATACGGGTCGTTACAAACCACCTAGGTTAGAGCTCAAACCTCTTCCTTCTCACCTTAAGCTCGCATACTTAAGTGAAAACGACACTTTTCCCATCATTATTTCTTCTGATCTTTCTCTTGACTAAGAAGCATCTCTCCTTATAATTCTTTCAAAAAATAAAGAAGCAATTGGGTGGTGCATTGCCGATATTAAGGGAATTAGCCATGCAATTGTTCAACATCGCACTCATTTAATTGACGAAGCCAAGCCTGTTCGTGATGCGCAACGAAGGCTTAACCCTGAAAATGAAAGATGCGGTTCGAGAAGAAATTCGTAAACTCCTTTATAATGGTATCATTTATCCCATATCTAACAGCTCATGGGTTATCCCAATTCATGTCATGCCTAAAAATCCTGACTCACCGTTATCACGAATGACGCTAACGAACTCATTCCAACTTGTACTCAAAATGGGTTGGCATGTTTGCATTTATTATCAAAAATTAAATTCTGCAACATGTAAATATCATTTCCCTCTTCCTTTCATCGACCAAATGCTTGAACGATTAGTCGATTACAAATTCTATTGTTTTCTTGATTGTTATTACGGTTATAACCAAATTCCAATCGTTCCTGAAGTTTAAGAAAAAATGACTTTCACATGTCCTTTTAGAATCTTTACTTATCGGCGTATGCCATTCAAACTTTGTAATGCCCTAGTGACTTTCCAACGATGCATGGTTGGCATCTTTTCTGACATGATTGAACGTTTTCTAGATGTTTTCGTGGACTATTTCTCTATCTTTAGAGATTCCTTTTCCAAGTGCTTACATCATCTTGAGCTAGTTCTAAATCGATGTAAAGAGAAATATTTAACTTCGAATTGGGAAAAATGTCACTTTATGGTCAAACAAGGCATAGTCCTTGGACATGTCATTTCAAATAAGGGCATCGAGGTAGATGAAGCAAAAATTGATGTCATTTCAAATCTACCCATTCTCAAATCCATTAAGGACATTTGATCATTTTTAGGACACACTGGCTTTTATTGACGCTTTGTAAAAGAATTTAGCAAAATAGCTCAACCTTTGACTACTCTTTTGGGAAATGATGTTCCTTTCTACTTCAGTTCTAATGGTGTCTCTTCTTTTGAATGTCTTAAAAATGAACTCATTTTAATTCCAATTGTTTGCTCGCCCAATTAGAATCTTCCTTTTGAAATAATGTGTGATGCTTCTAACTTGCGGTTGGTGCTGTCCCAGGACAACACATCAACAAAATCCTCCATGTCATCTACTATGCTAGTATGACTTTTAATGATGCCCAACTCAACTACACAACCACCAAAAAAGAACTTCTAGCCGTAGTTTTTGCACTAGAAAAGTTTTGACCTTATTTGATAGGCTCACACATCACGGTCTACACTGAACATTCCGCTCTTAGGTATCTTTTTGCTAAAAAAGATGCTAAGTCTCGTTTGATTCGTTGGATCCTATTACTTCAAGAATTTGATCTTACAATCAAAGGTAAAGGATCCAACGATGTCATAGCCGACCGTTTGTCTCGTCTCCCAAATGCACCATCTTCTTTACCTATTAATAAGAACTTTCCCGACAAATAACTCTTTTCATTTTCCATGATCCATGGTTTTCCAATATAGTGAAGTTTTTTTTCACTAAAGAAACACCTTCATTTTGGTCCAAATAAGATAAATACAAATTTCTTTCCCAACTGAAATACTTCTATTGGGATAATCCATACTTGTTTAAGTATTGTTTCGACCAAATCATTCGACGATGTGTCCTGGATAGTGAAATCAAGAGTGTTCTTTCATTCTATCATGATCAAGCATGTGGTGGAATTTCGGTCCTAAGAAAACCGCGGAAAAGGTGCTTCAATGTGGCTTTTACTGGCCTACACTTTTCAAAGATGCATTCGAGTTTTATAAAACATGTGATCGTTGTCAAATGTTAGGAAAAATCACAAAACGATACACGATGCCTGTAACCTCCATTCTTATGATCAAAATCTTTGACGTTTGGGCAATTGACTTTATAGGACCGTTTCCTAACTCTCTTGGATATCTTTACATTCTCCTTGTCATCGATTACGTTTCTAAATGGGTTGAAGCCATTCCATGTAAGACAAAATGATCACAAAGTAGTTGTGAAATTCATGAAAGAAAATTTGCTAGGTTTGGCACACCTCGCACTATAATAAGTTACAACGAAACCCATTTTTGTAATCTATCTTTTCGATCTTTAATGAAGAAATACTTGATAACCCACCAAGTTATCCACTCCTTATCATCCACAAACTTATGGTCAAGTTGAAGTTTCAAATCGAAAAATTAAACAAATTTTTGGAGAAAACTGTTAATAAAAATCGGAAAGATTGATCTCAAAAATTGACATATGTGCTTTGGACTTACAGAACTGCTTTTATAACTAATCTTAGGGTGTCCCTTTTTTGATTAGTATATGGTAAAGCGTGTCACTTACCAGTAGAGCTTGAACATAAAGCATTATGTGCAATACAGAACATAAACTTTGATCTTGAAAAGGCTAATTAAATCAGAAATCATAACTCAATGAATTAGAAGAGATTAGGAATTATGCGCATGAAAATACGAAAATCTACAAAGTAAAAACAAAAGTTTTTCGTGACAAGTCAATCCTAAGAAAAACATTTTTGCCAAATCAGAAAGTCCTTTTGTATGACTCTCGACTTCATTTAGTTCTTAGAGAATTAAAATCGAGATGGACATGACCATACGTGGTGCATACTGTTTGTCTACACGGTGCCATAGAAAAAGAAAACCCTAGGGTTGGATCGGTTTTTAAGGTCAATGGTCATCATTTAAAGCCTTATTAGGAATTGGCAAGTGACCGAGAGGAGCTCATGATTTTTCATGAGTCACACTACGTCTAGTAAGGAATTTTAACCCTCTCTTGTAAATATTTTTCTCCTTTGCACTCATTATATCATACATTGACTGTGAGGACATAGTCAAAATTAAGTGTAGGGGGAGTCTCATGTTTATTTTGACTTTGCATGCTTTGATTTTTCATTTTTCTTTCCTTTTTTTCAAAAAAAAAAATTGCATTTTAATTTTCTTAAAAAAAATTTATCATCATAATTTACTTTTGAATAGGCACGATAGAGTAAGCATACAGTTTTGGTTATGAGATTGAAATTTTTGGAAAATTATTTAACTCAAATGAATAATAAAAAGAAAAGTTTAAATTACAAGCAACTATGGTATAACTAGTATCTAGGGAGATTCATTGGTGATGATTATGAAGTTCTTCTAAATTGTAGTCTTCATTTAAAAATTGGTTGAATTAAAGTACATGCGTTAACATTTTTAATCTTTAAATTTAAGTGGTGCGAAGATGATTTTGCATAACTCTCTCTTCTCTATAAAAAAATTTAATTTTTAAAAAAAAACACAAACACCTAGAGTCAGTGTATACACATAAGTGTGTACACCTTCCACGATCTGTAGTCTTCTCACGTAAGATCGGAAGGTAGTGCATGAATGGTATATCCGACCTCAGTTTTCTGAGTTATGTTTATGTACATATATATAAATAATAAAAAATAATAAACACTTAAAGTTAGGTGTTCATACATAAGTGTGTACACTCACCACGCTTTGTACGCTTCTCACATAAGCCCGCAAGGCAGCATGGATGATAAAGCTGACCTCGGTTTTTCGAGTTAAAAATAATAATAATAATGTTGATATTTTTTTCAAATAAAGAGAGAGTAAGCAATTGAAACCCAAGCATTATCCTGATTTTACCGATTTGATTTGTTTTACAAAAATAAATGAAGATACCACTTTGCAAACTTTGACAATCAATTAAAGTATTTATTTCATAGTTGCACTATGTTATCAACCGAAACAACTAGCTAAGATGGAGTCCAATTGTGATGATAATTTAATTTTTATTGGAAGTTTTGATTAGTAAAAGATTGAAATTTCTTGATAATGACCAAGACTTGTATATTGCTATTTCATGTTAATTTAAAAAGTAAGTTCTTCATTTTGTAAATAAAAACTTGCATTTGTATCTCTATAAATAAAACTTGCATTAGGAACTTTGCATCTCCATTTGGAATTTGTGGGTAGTATCCGCTGAAAACCCTCAAGTGACAACACTCGTCCTACTAGGGACACCTAGAGGTTTAACGGATTATTGCATATGCTTAATGCAATCGTGCTTCCTACGTAAGTGGATTTATCTTAGTTCTAATTTATTCTAGGACGAATAAAAAGATAAGTGTGGTGGTATTTGATGTGCGTGTAAAAATGTATATATTTACTCTTATGCTTAATCTTCTTTTATTAACATAAAGGACATATTAGGGTATTTTCATATGTTTTAACCAAAATACAAAAGTGATCTCAGATCATCATTCACTCATCTATGTTTGGGCAAAATGGTCATTTTGTGTGTGTATTTTTTTTTGAGAAAATTTATTTGCGTAATTTAGTTTTATTTTTGTACGAAATTCTGTGCAAATTAGAAGAGGATTCATGGATATGTGCATGCACAAGTAGTGGAAGCCAAAAGAATGAAGAAAAGAAGGAATTTAATCAACGGGGAGGAGCCTATTTGTAACGACCCTGAATTTTTGACATTTGAAATGGGAATATTTAATTGAGTTTAAATATTTGAATGTTAGTTTAATTTGAATTTCAAATATCAGAGTTTGTTTGGTAATTAAATTAGTGAATTTAATTGTTAAAAATTGAGTAAAATTTTGAATTTGGAGTTTTAAGCTGATTTAAGATATTTTTAAGGCTTAGAAAATTCATATTTATGATACTGAAGATAATAAAAGCTTCAGAATTGAAATTGAAACTGTTTTGTTCAGTTTTGAATTTTATCATTTAAATTGAATTTAAAAATAGCTTTCTGAGGCATAGTCTTAAAATTCGACGAAACCAGTTTCATTGGATCCGTAATAGTGTATTATTATCGGATTTCAATTTTCATAATGTTTGGAGTGATCGTGTGGCCGTACGATAAGCAAACGCGCTGAAAATTATATCGAATTTAATATAACAGCTGGGTCCAAAATGCTATCTTCTCCATACGATCGAATTTGGACTCGGAACCTTTTCCATTGCGTTCGGAATAGGGGTATAATATTACGAACGCCTAGCGGCACGCCTTGATAGGAAGATGGAATTTTTGGCTTCGTTTCCGAGTCGATTCGAATTTAAATTTAAATAAATTAATACATTGTTTAACCAGTTGAAATTCTTTCACATCAGTTGAAATTCTTTCACTTCGTGTTACTGTAGCAGAGACGTTTAAACACGCAACTATCCTTTCTTGTCTCCCTCATTTCTTTTTAGAAATGCTCGCGCGAATCATTTCAAGAGCAGAACGAAATCCTGTCAAAGAAAAAAAAATGGCGACAAAATCATTTCGTTCCTCAAGAAAAATAAAATAAATGGCCGCCCCTTTTCTGCTCAAATTAAAATCAAAACGGCCGAGCAGCCTAATAATCGAAATCGCGATCTCGAGTTCGACTTGAGGCGATGTCGAGCGCGACTTCTTCGGGAGTGCGGCGGATTTGGAAATGGAGTCGAAGTCAACTTCGACTTCGATGAAGTAGTCCGTGGCGGCCACGAGTTATACAGCAGGGATATCGATGGGGATTGACGCGGTCGTGGCAGCGGTGAGCTAGGGCATCGAGGCGGCTGCAGACAATTATAGGCGATGGCTTGGGGCTCGATTTTGAGCGTCGCGTTCGAGGCGGCAAGGCGTGTCGCAATGGAACAGGCGTGCGCGAGTTTGGATCGTGATAGTGTTCTCGATGGATGAAGTCTGGGGCTCGGCATCGATTTTTAGGGCAGTGGTCGATCGGCGACGAAGTAGGATCGTGGCGGCTGAGGGTTTGCTGTGATTGTCAAAGCGGTACGATTTTATTTTTAAACATGTTATTCACAGAAAAAATGATGGAAAGTTTATAAACAGAAGATTATTTTTATGCAGAAAGATTTTTGAAAAATATATACATATAGGATGTTTGATTTATGTATTTAACTGATTTAATTCTTTTGGTTACTAAAGGAAATTTATTAAAGGAAAACTGGTTTAAATTAAAATTATTCAATGGAAATTGATTATTCGATTGATTCAAATATTAATGAATTGTATAAAATTGTTTATACAAGGTTTAAAAATCGAGAAAACAAGCCGGAAATGGAAAGGAGTTGGAAAATGGGATTGCAAAATAAAAAGCAAAGGTGAGATCTTCTCCAATGTTTTCGATCTTTCAACACTCGAAAGTCGACATTAATACGTTACATGTGGTACCAGAGCTGTTGGTTAAGCGACAACCCTGGCTCTGTTGGGTGTTACTCATTAGAGATAGAGTCAGTAGTACTCTAGAATGAGTGTGAGTGTAATAATATATATGAGCGCGTATTTGTTAGTGATTACAAAAATTTGTTTTATATTGTGATGATTGGTTTGTTGAGTGGTATATGGATTCTGGTCGGTATAGTCTGGACAACTCTATCGATAAGGATCTCTAAACACTCGTACAGAACAATTCGACATGATATTGTTTTAAAATAGGGTAAATGAAATAATTTTACCCAAAACTATTTTCGTAGATAAAGGAAATAATCTTTGTAAATTATTATGGTATATATGGTTGCTTGGTTGTTAGGAAGTGATAATATTAAATTATTTTCATTAACTATTGAATAAGAATTGAAATCATAACAAAGAGTTAAGAAATAAATTCACATACAAATGGAATTTGAGAATATAAATTGTAAATGTGATTTGTAATTTGAAATGAAATTTCAGAGAAATGTTTTGAAAAGAATTGGAAAATTTTGGAGATTTGGAAAAGTTTAAATTCCTTTTAGTTTGAAAATGTATTTCAAAGGGTTTTTGGAAAAGTGTTTGGAAGGGATAAAATCACTAAACTCTTTTAGGTCGCTGGAAATAATTCCGATGATGATCGCGACATCACCGGTGTTCATTTTCGAGTTTCCCAAAAGAGGAATTGCTACTGAACTGTTTTAAATTAAAGTTGTTTGGAAAAATTTAGGTTTGGGTTGAAATTCAAAGGATAATTTGAAAGGACTCTGGAATGTTATATAAAATATTTATGGAATATCATTAAGTGTTAACTTGTAAAGTTGAAGTTGTTAAAATAAAAAAAATCTAACTTAAAGAGAAGTGTGGAAAATGTGATTTGAAATTTGTTTTCAAAGAGATGAAGTGTGGAAAATGTGATTTGAAATTGGTTTTCAAAATGTTAAAGTGTGGAAAAAAATATTATCTTGCAAAGATATGTTGAAAATAAATAATATGGAAAAATTATTTAAATTGGTTGATTGTTGTGAATGTGGTTGATAGTTACATAACCGACTATCAATATTTGCCTTTGAAATGGCACTTGAATTTGTTTTTAAAACAAACGCTCATTATTCGGTTAAGCCGGGAGAGGACTTTGTGTCATATAACCCATTCCGAATAGTGATACGTCGTGAATGGACATTATTTGAAGACCGGTGTTGAAGACCGGGTATTTTCGTAAATGAAAGGACAACCTGTCGAATGTCTTTGCACCGAGTTGCTCCGGTATAGAGATTTATATCACCCTTCTTGTGATTGGAAGTCCGGACGTGATTAGTGAATACCCGGATTGCAAGGGCTTCTTTGGAAGTGCCTTCGGTTCTGTTCGAACCCGGAACTGACTTGTATGGTTGTATGTCTGACATTACACTTTGAGATATAAAGCTGATTTCTTTCAAATACATTTCTGTTGGTGGCGGAGAATTTATTCTCTTAGCTTAACACCCTTCTCTGAGACGTACGAGCTTAGAGGTTATGTAGTTGAAGGTTATCAGTGATATACTCCGAATTTGGTAGTGTGGCATGCTGAGTATTGCTGTGTGTTGCTGATCATTTATTGATCAAAGCATGGCTTTGTGAAAAAGCGTAGCTTTGTGGACGAGACCTCATCAAACCTCACAACCCGGAAATGGTCGAAACAGGAAAGATGCGGCAAGGTTATGAGGGTCGCGCCCTTTAGGGTATGTCATTCCTTCTGGAAAAGGGTGATATTATGGTATGGAGCCCAAATATTTACCTGTGTGCTTGCTCCAATCTCATTTACTGTGTGATTGTTGCTTTGTGATCGAGGGCCCTCAGATAAAGGTCCCAAAGGACCGGGGGGTGGCATATTCGTGTAGTAGTTACCTAGTGTAAGAGGTAACCCGGCCTTGTGTTGGCAGAGAGCTAGTTAGTTCTCGGGACGTCCATCCAGAGGCGTACCCATGTGGCAGTGGGAAGTTCCTTAGCCTGACCATTTGTTGGAAAATCCAAAGAAACAATACGAACCTTGTACGGTTTTAGTTGTATAACCTGCTATGGAATGTGGCGGTAACCTACTATTGAACATAGTAGCTATAGTAGGCATAAGTGCGAAATGCCTATGCTGGCTAAGATTAATATTATACTTTCGAAATGTTTTCTACACTATGCACTAGTAATAATATCCAATAATTTTGCGTAGTAAGCATGTTTGACTATCATAAGAAGAAATCTCCTCCAATTCTGTGTTTGCATTGTATGTGTGGCGGGAGGTTTTATGGTAGTTTCATTTTCCAAAAGCATTGCGAATTAATTTTATTTTCTTTGTGAAATAACTGTTTTACGATCTCACACCAGTCACCATGACTGACCTGGAGTTTATTGTTCCCTTTCCAAACTCTGGGTGCCCATAATTTTCCACACGGGCAGCCTAGAGTTATGTTATTAGGATATTCTGGATATTCTAGAGCTTTGGAGATGAGCTGGATGGCGAGGCGTACTCCTGTACTTGTTTATTTATTCCGCTGTGTATTCTGTATAAGGACAAGTTTATATAACTGTCCATTGTTGTATTGAGTTGTATATTGACTCTAATTGATGTATGTATAAACTGATATAGTTCTTTGTTTTAAAGATTAGTCATTCATCTATTGTATATTGTTCCGCTGCGAATGTGAGATTCTGATATTGTTTCTGTTTCTATGTTTCTGTTCTCTTTATTCTTCTATCTGTTTTCTTCTACCTCTTCTTTTTAACCCATATGGTTCGGTTTTCCGGCATTCGATTGCGCGGCATTTGATACAGTGGACGTATTAATGTCGACTTTCGAGCGTCGAAAGATCGAAAACGTTACACTATTTGCCCACTTGCTAATGAACCACATTTAAAAGCAAAAATACATGTTAGTGGGAGATTAATTAAACATTAATGATGACTTGGAGGCCACATAACGTCAATAGCATTTTTGGTAGCTCCCTAAAAGAGATTAGGGTTTTAGACTTATATAAATACACACTTATGTTCATGTAATGAATCTCATCTTTTATGCATAGTTGTAGCCACCAAATAGAAATAAAAGTTCTCTTATCTTTAATGGCTTCTTAGCCTTCTCTTTTATATTATGCATTCTTATTTCATCCTCTTTTTTTATGTTATTTTATTTCATGTCTCTTTTTATTTCATGTTAGTAGATTAGATTTATCTTATGCAATTAGTCTAAATTTATTATTATGCAATTAGTCTAAATTTATTATTATGCAATTAGTTAGCTCTCTACTTCTTTTTCAATTAGTTCTTTTTCCTTTTTGTTAGTTTTCCTTTTATTTTCATTTTAATGTTGAAATCAATTTATGTTGAAATGAATTCAAGTATGAGAAGCTGAACCCCTTCAATTTAGGGGTAATGAAGCTCTCATGAACCATGTAAAATCAACATAATGATTTCACTTATGATCTCTTCTTTGGTGCTTAATGTAAAAATAGATGTTGATGAAGTTTGTTGTTTATTAGTGAATTTGATAGCCTATGTTGTTAATTACAAACAGGCTATACTTAATCAAATATAAACACAAGTTACATTTTTATCTAACTAATTGATTTTGATAATGAAAGTGAAAGTAGAATCAAAATTTGATATTCTGTGTTACTTGATCAAAAAAAGGTAAATAGATCATGCTTAAATTAGATTTTATTTTTAGTTTCATAATCATTTTTCTTATATTTGACAAGTGGGTTTGGATGATGTATTAAAGTTTGATGGTTTAAGTTGTGTTAGTTAATATAAAAAATGAACCATACTTATAGTAAATACATCAACTAATTCTACATATTATAGAAAATAGAGATTATAAATCTATTTTGTGTTGATTTATATGAAAGTGAAAATGTATTTACTTCTAAATTGCCTTCTAATCTCATAGTTTTTATTCCAATTTTTCTATAGTTTTTTACACTTTATAGTTAACATATTTTCAAACTCTTAGGATAATTTGATTGAGTAATTTTGAAATTAGTGCTTTCCTCATGAGATCGACTTGTACTTGCATACATACTACGATTACATGTCGTGTGCTTGCGGTATTTTAATTTCATTAAATTTGACAGTTTTCTAATCGATAGAAAATTCATTTCCAAAATCTTGACATTGATAAGAAACTCATACTTTCCCTTTAACGTGCAAGAATACTCATTAAACATTCCAATGTGCTGTGTTCATTTAGGTTTGGTTAATTTCATTTCATCATTTGTAATTATTTTTATCCTTGGATCATATGCAAATTCATTTTATACCAATAATTTCTTAAAGAAATTCCTTCGCTACGAAGTTTGTATTTCTTGAGATAAAAGTTGTTTCAAGAAATACCAACAGAACAGGCATTTATAAACATTTTCTGAATTGCCTTATATTAAACTGATTTTGCATTAGTTCGCAATGTATTTATGTTTAAAACATAAATTAGTTATCTAATGACTATTGATCCTAAAATTCTCTTGGAACAATTCATAAAAGATTCCTTATATACAATTATTACGTGTAGTCTTTCGACTCGTACAACCTGCCAACTCCTTGGCCTAGGATATGTAGGAGTTTCATATAAACTCTTACCTTATATGGATCTGAAAACTATTCTTTGGATGATATTAATTTTAACGATGTGTACTACTCTCAAGTACACACCTTATAGAAATAATTTTAACTCAACATCTCTCGTCATTAATCACACCTTATAGAAATAATTTTAACTCAACATCTCTCATCACTAATCGTGCTTTATCCAACAAATTTCGATTACTCCTTATCAATACATCATTATGTATTATCGGAATGAGTGACCTTTGAGGTCGAATCTTTATTCATATTAGGTACATACATAATTCTTTCTAATATACTTGCCCATTCGATCAAATCGAATCATTTCTATCGCATGTTATATTATTTACTTCCGTTTTATTTTCTATAAGGTTATCATAGACTTATACATGTGCATCAAATATACATGTCCATTTCTGTGACAACTCATCTATGAATATGATGAAGTTCATGAAACCGTCTTGGTATTAATAGACTTATGATTACATACATCAATATGTATCAATCTGAAGAGTACATCAACTCTTATAACGCTCCCACTAAATGAGTGCTTAGCCCTTAATCGTTTGAGATATAATTAGCTAGTACCATATGATTTATATTCATATAATAATTATTATTTCTCAAAATTGCGGTTTAGTCTATAATTCTAAAATAATTGTGAATAATTTTAGATACTTCAGTATTTTCCAATGCATTTCTTTTGTTGTGAAAACAAATATCATATTATAGTTTTATTTCATAACGAATATTTATAATATTCACTACATGAAAAGCTGAAAATAGCGGCACATTGTAGCGATGGAATTTTCCGTTGCTAAATTGGCAACGGATTTTTGTGCGATGTACAAGGGATAATATTAAGTTTTTCCTATTTCAAGTTCCTTTATATTATCACTGTCCACTTATTATATTCTCCGCTAAACCGTTGCAAATTGCGTCAATTTATCGACAGAAATTTGCTGACACTAATTTATGTTGCAAATTGAGGCAGATTACCGATGATTAATTTTCGAAGCTATTTTGCTGCGGAAATCCAAGGAATTTGCAAGAGAAACTTATGTTATATTTTGTAAGTATAAAATTTCGAGGGGCTTATCCCAATTTAACCGCGATGGATTTTGTATTAAATATATTTAATAATTAATTTTTAATAATTAATAACTATTATTAAATAATTAGTAATTAATAACAAATATTAAATAATTAATAATTAAGATGTTATTTTTTTGTAAGTGATCGTGTAACCATATTCGAATAAACATTGTTAACAATAAAAGGAAATTCCTAGTAGACACAAAGATTCTGGCTGTATAAATTAATGTTTGTGAATCAATCATGTGAAAAATTTGAAGAAGCCTATTAAAATGCAAAAGAGAAATTTTATAGATTAAGAATAACTTTCTAAAATTTGATTTTTTCTTCTAAAAATTGATTTCAATTTTGTAATCAATTGAAGAATTAACCAGCTCATAGAATTCTAAGAAATTAGTTAAAAAAACTTCAAAATAAGTATGAACATCTAGCAATTTAATAAATATGAACTGTGTTCATCGAATCAACTAAACATCCGCCATTAACAATTAACGTCTATATTAGTCTGTTAAATCTTGATATTTCTCTCCTTGATACAAAATCTAATTCTACAATCAGGAAATTTTCCTCAAGGACAATTTTTAGGGCTTTTTTTGGATGTAGGACAGCCCGCTAATAATTTTATCTGAAGGACAAATTATCATATTTTCCTTCCGGCCCACTTTCGCGTGCTTCTTCTTCTTCTTCCTTTCAATCAAATTTTGTATCGCGATCCAATATCTCTCTCGCATTCAAAATATCGATTAACCTCGTTCGGACATTTCAATTTCGTTCTTCTGAAAATCGTATTTCATCGTTCAAATTTTTCTCATGCACGTTTCTTGATCTCGTTCTTTTCATATTTCTACTGTGATCTCATTTTAAAAAAAATTGTATTAACTAGGTATGCTTATATTATTCTATTTTTGTTTTTTTTCTATTACAGTTAAAAATAATTTGATTGCGGTTTCTAGTTGTGATCGTTTTTACAAATTACGTGCAGTGTTGTTTTTCTGATTGTTTGTTCGTTCTTCTATGGCAACTTTTGAAATCAGCACCAGATTTTTTTTTATTTATTCATTTCTTTATTCCATGTTGTATTGTAATATGCTTTAAATTTGATTTATCTTGCATAATCTTGCTTTAATGTTAGGATGATTGGAAAAGTATGATTGCTTGGGTTGTATATACAGTTGTGATAGAGTGTAAAGTATCATATTTTAGGTTCAGTTTTTGGGTATCATTTTTATTTTTTGTTAGTATCAGTTTTTTTTTCCAGTAACTGGGTATCTGTTTTGTAGACGGTAGGTATTAGTTTTGTGAAATGAAAAAACTACTGTTCTAAACTGTACAAATTTTTACTAATGTTTTTATCTTTATTTTTTTGGCAGTGGTGATACCAGTCTTCTTTGTCTATTTGTGTTGAATAATAACACTTTTAGTACTCGATTATCTATCGATTGCTCTTTGTATGATTTGAAGAATGAGATATGTCGATGTTGGTCTCAGTTAACTCCTTCTTCTATTCAGATTTCTTATGTACTTGAGGACAAATTTATCATGGTTGATACTGATTCTGATATTCAGAGTATAATTTGTTTTCAGTTATACAAGAAAAGTTCTTTCTTCAGTTTTACTATTAAGGTTAAAGGTTCTGAATTGGAATATGTTGATGGTGCTTCAATTTCAAGTTCATCTACTGTTCGTGCTTCTTCATCTTCTACTGTATCTGTCTATTCAAATGTTGTTGTTAATGGTAAAAGTTATTTAAAAGATATGTTGAGAAGAGGGTCGACATTATGCATTTCCGATTTTGCTGGTTTTTGTTTTGGAGGAGCTGAACATTTTAGAGAATTTTTGATGGCATATCACGTAACAACCAGGGATTTAGCTTCAATTTATAATCGTCATTTAACGAGTAAAGTGATGATAGATTGCTATAGGAATTTTAATCGAATTGAAATTCTTATTTAAATTTATAAAATTTGTATGCGGACTTTAAAGAAAAAAAATTACCTTCGCCCATGTTTGATTTTAGTTGCCGTGATATTTATCTATACCATTCCCCTTTTTATTTGTTCACTTGAAAACCCGTCCCCCTTGCATTCCTCATTCGAGAAAACCTTAAATCAAAACGAGGAAAAGGAAATGGCGGCCTCAATTTCGTTCATTCCGCTTTGAAGAATTAGGGCTCGAGATTTTTGAAGCCGCGTTTATGATATGTCGATCGACGCTCTCTACACTTCGTGCTCGCTCACGACTCCCTCAAAACATTCGAATCTAAGGTGAGTGTTCCACTCACATCTAATTTATGCTTCGTGTTTATTTAGAGTTCGAATCTTGTGATTTTCGTTCATATTCACTTGTTGAATTCGTCAGTTGCCTTGTCTCGGCCGTATGGTTTTGTTTGAATGTTTTGATGATCTCTGATTTTGTTATCGCAACTATGACTTAACTGTGTCGATGATTTCTTTTCGACTTTGGCTTTGAGTTGTAATTTGAAACTGCTTGACTTGATTGTGGTTGATTTTGACCCGTTGTTTTGATATTGAACTGGTGTTACAGTATGACTTTGGCCTCGAAACATTTTCCTTTGTTGGCCATGGCTCTGAATTTTGACTTGTTCAATTTTGGTAAAAACTCGCTTTGATTATTTAACACTTCTGACTTGTGAAATTGATTGAGTTAATTGTTGTGCTCATGTACGTTGCCGAGCCCAGCGTTTTCATTGGCATTCTGTATACACGTACCTGGTATCACCTCTGTTGATTATGGTTATGTGGCATTTGATGTTGAACTCGATTTTAGTTGCCTCTAAATTCTGATATCAGTTTAATTTGAACTGCATTTTTTTCTGTTGGCATCAGTTTTGACTTTGGCCAAGACTACTACTTTGAATTCTATAACATATTTTACTTCGGCCTTGTCACTGCTTCGACTTGTGAATTATTTGATTCTCTGAATATCATGGCATTGGGTTTTGATATTCGAGTTTGGAAGTGTTTATATTTTGGGTTGTCATCATCCTATATTGCTTGATTTTGTTCACTGTTTCATTGCTTTTGCTCTCTATGATTTTCTTGAGTCTGATATCAAGACTTGTTGCAACCTTCTGTCATAGGCATGTTGTATCATTGAGTCTGTACATTCATTGTTATGTAGTCTGCACTTTTTCCTTTTGATCTCATGTGGTATTTCTTGTTGTCTGGTTTACTTGATGGCATTGGGTCTGGTGTAGTTGTACACTTGATTACTTCATATTTGTACATATATCTTCGAGTGTGCACTAGGTCTATGAGCTGGTGACAGTTGATCTAGATTACTTCTACTCTTTGGTCTGCATACCTAATGTGTTCACTGACTTGATGTCTGATAACACTCGAGACTTGTTTATGCTTGCATCTGTACCATTCTGTTTTCACTTGCATATTATTGGTCGAAACTGGTCATTCATGTTCAGTGTATTTGGTTTTGTCGATGTTTAGGCTTGCTGGTTCTATGTACTTAAATGATGTCTGCACTGTGACTTGAGTCTTGTTCATGTGGTTGTTCACTTGAACTAGTGTCCATTTTGTAGTATGTTGCCTTGATCATCTGGTTGAGGCTGCAGCTTGTTACATTGGGGATCTTGTTCTTGTTCATGTAGTTGCATCTGTTTAGCTGGTCTGACCTGAACTGACCATTGAAGTGCCTGCTACTTGTGTACTTGGTCATCCGAGTCTTTGTGATTTGTATTAAGTTGAATTTGGGTTGTCTTTGAGTTTCAGACCTGTAGCCTACATGATGCGATGTAGTTTCATGAATTTTATTGTAGCCTTTTTAATATTGCTGATGTTGAATTGGATTCTCTGATTCATTGTTGTAGTGATGCCAGTTGCCTCTGGTTTGAGAGTTACTCGTCTTTCCTGGCCACTGCTTGCTTTTGTGGTCTGGTTCCTTTATGTAATTTGTACCACTGCCTTTGTGCATTTGGTTATTCGAGCCTTTGTGCTCTGCATTTGAGTTGAGTTAGTGACTTGACCTTTTGCACTTTAAATGTGAGTTGGTATCATTTGCTTTTGATTCATTGAGGCAGTTTGTATATGGTTTGACTTGAGTTGCTCATTTATCTGACTTGACCTCTGCTATTTCATTTTGTTGCAGATGTGTTGAGTCATGCTAGTCGTGATTTGACCTCTGCGGTTTTGATTACTGTTAGTATTCACTGTTGTGATGATTTCACGTACTGTAGTGGCGAGGCAGTGCACGCGTGCGTGTACTGCAGCCACACAGAAATTTGATTTGATTTGATCATTTCGAGATTTGTCTAATTATCTATTTGATAATTAGATTATGAGTTTCTAATTATTTATTTAATAATTAGATTTTGTTGTTAATTGTTGTTTAGGCAATTCTGGGGTTTTCATATTATCTTCATCGATAATCTTTTTATTTCTCCTTGTCGATGAGTTGGATTTGCTGATTTGTTGTTGAACACTATTTAGTGTTATATTTGCTGTTATCCGATTCTCTTATCGAAGAGTTGGATATATGAGATTTCTGTGACTGTCGTCTATTTGATATTTGATTATTATTGCTTCTGTGCATTAATAACTGAGTTTGAATTAAACTGACCCATGTATTATTTTCTTTTGAATTTAATACTCGGGTCAGACCCGAGTTATTTCAGGTTGTAGATTTCCTGCTTTGGGATGCTGCTTGAGCTATGAAGTCTTTTCATATCTTTTGAAGTGGTCCTTGTCTTTTTTGTAGTAGTCTGTGTACTGATTTAGGTTGATATGTATTCATGTATATTAGTCGATAATGTACTTGTGTATATAACTTCCAGAGTCGACAGCTGTAGTTGTATCATATGTATTGTGTCAAATGTATTGTAACTGACATCAGTTATATACATATATTTGAGACTTTTGTTATCTATGTTCCGCATTTTATTATCTGTGTTATTATTATATATATTGTCCTAAACTATTATGAACCATCGTAGTTCGTTTTATACTAGAATTGGGTATGTCGATGGGAGTAAATAAATAAGAGATGTAAAATGAAAAATATATACCACTCCTATCGAGGTAACCAATACTAGTGTAAGGCCAACTACGGATGACCGCTCCTATCCAGCCTTATTCTTCGCAACAATAGACAGTATTTCTTTTAATACTCTTTGTTATTGTGAGCATAGAGGTGGGGCGTTACAGTTGGTATCAGAGCTTGGGGTTTATGGACATAATATAAAACATAACTTGGATGGAACATGTGTTATAACTATTTGTGCTTTGAGTCAAAAACTAAAGTTTTGAAATTTTGATGAAATTTTTAAATATCTTTATTTAAAAATAAAAGTGAAATTGTGTTTTGTTGATTGATTAATTTGTGACTGTTTATAAGAGTGCGCAACGAAAGCAGTGACACTGTCTTCGCTGAGTACAGCTGATAACCTTTTTGATTTAAGAAAAAAAATCAAAGTATGAAATTGAAATAAATTTCTTTTGTTGTTTACATAGCTGAGTTTATTTTGTTTCTTTGAAAATTTCGAATCCGATTTGACGATTCGAAGCGACTGCAGTTATGCGATTTTTGTTGAGATTTTTGCTGGTTTTCTTTTGTGCTAATCATATATTGATTAGATTTTGCTGTTTTGAATTATCTTCATTGAAGATACATTCGAATGATTTCTTTGTTCATCTGGTAGTATACGTGCAAATTTGAGTTGCACGTTACTGCACTAATTTAACGTTGAACAGATGTTTGGTTTAAACGTATTTTGTTGCCGTTATTTTTATAATGGGATTTTTACATCAATGCTAAATTTTTGAAGCACGGTGTTATGTTGACAATTTTGATGTATGAAAATTCACTGGTATTACATTTTGATGTGAATTATTTTAATGAGATTTTGACGTATAAAAATTTCTGTCGCCTTGGCTTCAGTAACCGTAAAATTTTAAAAGTGGATTTTCAAGCGGTTATTCCGCAATGCTGATTTTGAGATTCGTTTTACGATGTTTTGGAAAGTGCAATTTCCTTTTTGAAATTGCTAATGATGTAGTTGCTTTAATCACGTGATTGGAAAATCGTTTTAAAATGAAAATTGTTTTATAAATTTTTAACAGTTCGCGCTTTCAAAAGAATGAGGAAGCGACTTCAACGATTCAGCAAAATCGAGGACTATGACCCCTTTCTTTTACTGATTCGCTTAACTCCGGACTTGTCCAGTTGAGAATGTGAATTGTTATTTTTATAAAATAAATAAAATTGTTTACAGGAATTTTACAGTTTGCGCTTTCAAAAGAATGAGGAAGCGATTTAAACGTTTCAGCAAAATCGAGGACTATGACCCCTTTCTTTTACTGATTCGCTTAATTCCGAACTTGTCCGTTTGAGAATGTAAAATGTATTTTTACAAAATACACAATTTTGCACTTTCAAGGAAATGATGAAGAGAATCAAACGATTTAGTAAAACACGTGGTATGGGACATGTGCGTTTGCTATTTGGGTTAATTTCGGACTTGTTAATTGAAACATCTATTGTTTTGATGATTTTGATGATTTTGTGTGCTTTCGAGCCACTATGATGGACCTTCGGGTCATATGATGGACCTTCGGGTCAAATACCAGTACTAGACCTTCGGGTTACTCTACGGACCTTCGGGTCATTTGTTGGGCGCCAAAATTATGATGACAGTACTTGGTAGGCTTCGGCCATATGAGATGCACGTGCGGCGTAGCTTAGACTCGCCATATGATGGGATCGATCCAACCTTTTATGTTGATTTTCTAGTCTTCTTAATTGATTTCTAGATATTTGTTGTTTCTAATTATCTGCAGTTAATTAGATATCTAATGTTATGAGATTTAATTATCGTATCGATAATTAAATATTTGCTGTTATTAGATTTAATTATCGTATCGGTAATTAAATATTTGCTGTTATGAGATTTAATTATCGTATCGGTAATTAAATATTTGTTGTTATGAGATTTAATTATCATATCGGTAATTAAATATTTCTGTTATGAGATTTATTTATCGTATCGGTAATTAAATATTTGCTGTTATGAGATTTAATTATCATATCGGTAATTAAATATTTGCTGTTATGAGGTTTAATTATCGTATCGGTAATTAAATATTTGCTGTTATGAGATTTAATTATCGTATCGGTAATTAGATATTTGTTGATTTGAGATTTCTGATTATCGTTTTTGATAATCGGATATTTGTTGTTTTTTATTATCGTTTTTGATAATTAGATATTTGTTGATTTGAGTTCTGATTATCATTTGTGATAATTAGATATTTGTTGATTTGTGATTTTTGATTATCGTTTTTGATAATTGGATATTTGTTGTTTCTGATTATCGTTTTGATAATTGGATATTTGTTGTTTTTGATTATCGTTTGAGATAATTAGATATATGTTGATTTGAGATTTCTGATTATCGTTTGAGATAATTAGATATTTGCTGATTTGAGATTTCTGATTATCGTTTTAGATAATTAGATATTTGTTGATTTGAGATTTCTGATTATCGTTTGAGATAATTAGATATTTGCTGATTTGAGATTTCTGATTATCGTTTGAGATAATTAGATATTTGCTGATTTGAGATTTCTGATTATCGTTTGAGATAATTAGATATTTGCTGATTTGAGATTTCTGATTATCGTTTGAGATAATTAGATATTTGCTGATTTGAGATTCTCATTATCGTTTGAGATAATTAGATATTTGTTGATTTGAGATTTCTGATTATCTGATGTTTTCTGGTTATCGTTTTGTTAGTTAGATAATTGTGTTTCCTGATTATCGTTTTTGATAATCGGACATTGGCTAGTATGCTGATTTTATTGAATTGCTGTTTTCTTTCTATCTCTGTTGATAGTTAGAGGTTGTTGATCATGGAGTTTGTGTTTTCTAGTTATTTGTTGGATAACTAGATATTTGCGGTTTTGTGATTTGTGTTTTCTAATTATCTTTGTTGATAATTAGATTTTGCTGTTTTTATAATTATCGTATCGATAAGTAGATATTGCTGTTTTGTGATTTCTGTATTCTAAGTATCTAGTTGATAATTGAATAATGCGGATGATTGCATTTATTCAGTTTTGTTTTTGTCTGATTATCCATTTGATAGTTAGATTTTGTTGAGAATTTGTGAAATTCTTTTATGGAATTAAAAGATTTCTTTGGCGTTTGTATTCCCGACTTCTACTTTTCTAGCTTAACCAGTTTATGTTAGAAAAATAATTGTTATTGACGACTTTGATTATGAAAATTGCGGGGACGCAATTTTTATAAAAAGGGGAGTCTGTAACAACCCAGGATTTAGCTTCAATTTATAATCGTCATTTAACGAGTAAAGTGATGATAGATTGCTATAGGAATTTTAATCAAATTGAAATTTTTTTTAAATTTGTAAAATTTATATGCGGGCTTTAAAAAAAAATTACCTTGGCCCATGTTTGATTTTAGTTGCCGTGATATTTATCTATACCATTCCCCTTTTTATTTGTTCACTCGAAAACCCGTCCCCCCTTGCATTCCTCATTCGAGAAAACCCTAAATCAAAACGAGGAAAAGGAAACGGCGGCCTTAATTTCATTCGTTCCGCTTTGAAGAATTAGGGCTCGAGATTTTTAAAGCCGCGCTTATGATATGTCGATCGACGCTCTCTACACTTCGTGCTCGCTCACGACTCCCTCAAAACATTCGAATCTAAGGTGAGTGTTCCACTCACATCTAATTCATGCTTCGTGTTTATTTAGAGTTCGAATCTTGTGATTTTCGTTCATATTCACTTATTGAATTCGCCAGTTGCCTTATCTCAGCCGTATGGTTTTGTTTGAATGTTTTGATGATCTCTGATTTTGTTATCGCGACTATGACTTAACTGTGTCGATGATTTCTTTTCGACTTAGGCTTTGAGTTGTAATTTGAAACTGCTTGACTTGATCGTGGTTGATTTCGACCCGTTGTTTTGATATTGAACTGGTGTTACAGTATGACTTTGGCCTCGAAACATTTTCCTTTGTTGGCCACGGCTCTGAATTTTGACTTGTTCAATTTTGATAAAAACTCGCTTTGATTATTTAACACTTCTGACTTGTGAAGTTGATTGAGTTAATTGTTGTGCTCATGTACGTTGCCAAGCCCAGCGTTTTCACTGGCATTCTGTATACACGTACCTGGTATCACCTCTGTTGATTATGGTTACGTGGCATTTGATGTTGAACTCGATTTTAGTTGCCTCTAAATTCTGATAGCAGTTTAATTTGAACTGCATTTTTTTCTGTTGGCATCAGTTTTGACTTTGGCCAAGACTACTACTTTGAATTCTATAACATATTTTACTTCGGCCTTGTCACTGCTTCGACTTGTGAATTATTTAATTCTCTGAATATCATGGCATTGGGTTTTGATATTCGAATTTGGCAGTGTTTATATTTTGGGTTGTGATCATCCTATATTGCTTGATTTTGTTCACTGTTTCATTGCTTTTGCTCTCTGTGATTTTCTTGAGTCTGATTTCAAGACTTGTTGCAGCCTTCTGTCATAGGCATGTTGTATCATCGAGTCCGTACATTCATTGTTAAGTAGTCTGCACTTTTGCCTTTTGATCTCATGTGGTATTTCCTGTTGTCTGGTTTACTTGATGGCATTGGGTCTGGTGTAGTTGTACACTTGATTACTTCATATTTGTACATATATCTTCGAGTGTGCACTAGGTCTCTGAGCTAGTGACATTTGATCCAGATTACTTCTACTCTTTGGTCTGCATACCTAATGTGTTCACTGACTTGATGTCTGATAACACTTGAGACTTGTTTATGCTTGCATCTGTACCATTCTGTTTTCACTTGCATATTATTGGTCGAAACTGGTCATTCATGTTCAGTGTATTTGGTTTTGTCGATGTTTAGGCTTGCTGGTTCTATGTACTTAAATGATGTCTGCACTGTGACTTGAGTCTTGTTCATGTGGCTGTTCACTTGAACTTGTGTCCATTTTGTAGTATGTTGCCTTGATCATCTAGTTGAGGCTGTAGCTTGTTACATTGGGGGTCTTGTTCTTGTTCATGTAGTTGCATCAGTTTAGCTGGTCTGACCTGAACTGACCATTGAAGTGCCTGCTACTTGTGTACTTGGTCATCCGAGTCTTTGTGATTTGTATTAAGTTGAATTTGGGTTGTCTTTGAGTTTCAGACCTGTAGCCTACATGATGCTATGTAGTTTCATGAATTTTATTGTAGCCTTTTTAATATTGCTGATGTTAAATTGGATTCTCTGATTTATTGTTGTAGTGATGCTAGTTGCCTCTGGTTTGAGAGTTACTTGTCTTTCCTGGCCACTGCTTGCTTTTGTGGTCTGGTTCCTTTGTGTAATTTGTACCACTGCCTTTGTGCATTTGGTTATTCGAGCCTTTGTGCTCTGCATTTGAGTTGAGTCAGTGACTTGACCTTTTGCACTTTAAATGTGAGTTGGTATCGTTTTCTTTTGATTCATTGAGGCAGTTTGTATATGGTTTGACTTGAGTTGCTCATTTATCTGACTTGACCTCTACTGTTTCATTTTGTTGCAGATGTGTTGAGTCATGCTAGTCATGATTTGACCTCTGCAGTTTTGATTACTGTTAGTATTCACTGTTGTGATGATTTCACGTACTGTAGTGGTGAGGTAGTGCACGCGTGCGTGTACTACAGCCACACAGAAATTTGATTTGATTTGATCATTTCGAGATTTGTCTAATTATCTATTTGATAATTAGATTATGAGTTTCTAATTATTTATTTAATAATTAGATTTTGTTGTTAATTGCTGTTTAGGCCATTCTGGAGTTTTCATATTATCTTCATCGATAATCTTTTTATTTCTCCTTGTCGATGAGTTGGATTTGCTGATTTGTTGTTGAACACTATTTAGTGTTATATCTGCCGTTATCCGATTCTCTTATCGAAGAGTTGGATATACGAGATTTCTGTGACTGTTGTCTATTTGATATTTGATTATTATTGCTTCTGTGCATTAATAACTGAGTTTGAATTAGACTGACCCGTGTATTATTTTCTTTTGAATTTAATACTCGAGTCAGACCCGAGTTATTTCAGGTTGTAGATTTCCTGCTTAGGGATGCTGCTTGAGCTATGAAGTCTTTTCATATCTTTTGAAGTGGTCCTTGTCTTTTTTGTAGTAGTCTATGTACATATTTAGGTTGATATGTATTCATGTATATTAGTCGATAATGTACTTGTGTATATAACTTCCAGAGTCGACAGCTGTAGTTGTATCATATGTATTGTGTCAAATGTATTGTAACTGACATCAGTTATATATATATATATATGAGACTTTTGTTATCTGTGTTCTTCATTTTATTATCTGTGTTATTATTATATATATTGTCCTAAACTATTATGAACCATCGTAGTTCGTTTTATACTGGAATTGGGTATGTCGATGGGAGTAAATAAATAAGAGATGTAAAATGAAAAATATATACCACTCCTATCGAGGTAACCAATACTAGTGTAAGGCCAACTACGGATGGCCGCTCCTATCCAGCCTTATTCTTCGTAATAATAGATAGTATTTCTTTTAATACTCTTTGTTATTGTGAGCATAGAGGTGGGGCGTTACATATCAAATTCAAAAAGGGTATGAATTAGTATTTTTAAAGAATTGTGCTACAAGATTTACTATAATTTACTCTTCATATAAGGATGGTTGTCTTTTCAAAGTCCATGCGTCTTGTGATTCTGGAGAATTGAAGAAGTTTTTTATGAGAAATATGGTTGCTGATCATTCTTGTGGGGCTGGTGTTAGAAATGTGAATAATCCACATATATCTAGTTCGTTTGTTAAATCATTGATTATTGATGAGATCCGTGATTGTCCTCGTAAAAAGCCTAAAGATATTATAGTTGATTTTAGAAGAGAATACAATGTTCAGTTGTCTTACGGTTATGCTTATCATAGGAAACAACTTGCATTAATGGAGTTGCATGGTAATGATGCTTTGTCTTATAATGATTTGAGTTGGTATTTGGAAGCAGTGAAGAAGTCTAATCCAAATAGTTTTGTTGATATGGATGTCGATCCTTGTAGTAATGAATTTGAGAGGGTGGTTATTGCTTTTGGTGCTTGTTTACTTGGATTTAAGTATTGTCGTCCTATGATATTGTTAGATGCCACTCACTTGAAGGGACGTCCTGGTGTATTGATGGGTGCTACTACAAAAAATGGTGATCAAGGTATGTCTTTGTTTTCAGTTTTGAGTTATTTGTATTGAGATCATAATACTTGGCATTAGAATTAATACTAATTTGTTATCATAATTTGTACTATGTTGGTATCAGTTTTAAGATATGTAGTTTACAGTTAGCAAGTTTGTATTTAGTATCATAATTTTATACTGGTTAGCATGAGATTAGTATCAGGTTGTGTATAATGTTAGTACCAGTTTCAAATATTTTAATATATGGTATCATATATAGTTGTGTAGTATCGAAATTTCATTTGTATCATAATATATGTCAATGTTTGTTAGTTTTTTGTGTTCGAATGAAGATTATTATGTATAATGTCGTCGCTATCAATATTTTAATAATGGTTGTATCAGGTTTTCGGTGTCAGTTTTTTTACTGTTAGTATCAGTTTCATGAATTGTTTTAGATTTATGGTCATAATTAGTTTTAGTTTTTTTTACAAATTATTTTTGCATTTGCAGGTTTCTTCCCTTTAGCCATGAGTGTAGTTTCTGTAGAAAATGTAGATAATTGGACATGGTTTTTGAACCATTTAAAACAAATGCTTCAAGAAGATCGTACTCTGGTTTTTATGTCAGATCACCACCAAGGTTTGCTTTCAGGTGTTCATGATGTTTTTCCTTCAGCTTATCACAGTTATTTCTATTTGCATATGGAACAAAATCTTCTTTCAGCGGTAAAAGCCAAAAATGCAAATGTGTCTATTGTTGATCTATTCAAAATGTGTTCTAGATCTTCTAATCTATATGAATTTGAAGGAGCACATTCTAAGTTTTGTCAAATTGGTGGTGTTGCTAGTGTGAATTTTTTAAAGGATAAGTCATTTGATAAGTGGGTAGATTTATTTTTTCGAGGAAAACGTTATAGTGAATATAGTTCCAATGTTGCAGAAAGTTTTAATAGTTGGATTTTAGATGAACGAGCATTGCCTATTACTTTGTGTTTAGATGGTATTCGTGTTTAGATGGTATTCATGTTAAGATTATGGAACAAATGGCTAAAAGGAGAGAAGAGTGTCGTTTGTGGAAAACAACTCTTTGTCCTTCTATGGAGTTGCGTTTAGGTAGATTAATTGAAGAAGTCTTTGGATGGGATGTATATAAATCTTCTGATTTTTGTTTTGAAGTGAAATCTCCAAACTCTCATTGTGTTGATTTAAAGGAACGAGTTTGTAGTTGCAACCAATGGAAAATTACAGGATTTCCTTATGCTCATGCTATAAAGTGTATGAACAAGTCTAAGTTGTCTGTATACGATTTTGTTGAGTATTATTTCACTGTTGATGCTTATCGATGTTCTTATGCCAATGCTATAAATCCTATTCCAAATTATGATAGGCATATTGTTGATGGTAGCATTCAAGATGTTATCAAGCCACCAAAGGAGAAACGTGGTGCTGGTAGACCATCAATCAAGCGCAAAGGAGGATTTTCATATTTTCAGAACAAGCAAAATAGATGTGGCGAGTGCACGCAGTTTGGTCATAATAAACGGAATTGTCAAGCTTCAAAGAGGATTTGATTTTACATTTTGAATTTGTTTAGATTAATAAGTGGATGTGTGACTTGTTTTGGTGGTTTACTGTAATTGAACCTTGTTATTAATTTGTGTTCAGTATAGCATATTATCAACTTGATTTTAATTTCAGCTATTTAGTATAAATGATTGTATCAGTTTTAGTATTAGTTATATGTTTTTACAGTATCAGTTTTGGTGTTTATTTATTTATTTATTTCAAACATTTGTTTGATATTTGTTGCATACTGTTAGTATCAGTTGTTTAGTATCATGTTACGCATTCTGTTGGTATAAATTATGGTATCATTTTTTCTTTGTGTTATATCAGTTTTGTTTAATTTTGTATATTTTAGTTATTTATAATAAAGTAGATATTATAGTATATGGGATATGATAATCATTGTGTAATTGATTGAAGAAGATGATTGAATTGATACATGCTTTCTTTTGGTCGGAGATAATGTTTGTTTGATTGGATATAAGGACTTTAGTATCAGTTTTGGTTAGTTTTTAGTATCAGTTTCGTGTATTATAATACATTCTACAATAGACATTAGTACTAATTAATGATTATAATGATATCTTGTGTTAGCAAAAACTGACACTGGTGTTAATTGTTGTTTCATAAAGTATGTTGAGTGTCAGTTTGAGCAAAACTGATACTATTAGTTATTAAAACCGATACCTAGTTACTGTTTTCTATTAATATATGATATGAAATCTTATAATATTATTATACAACCGGTAGTTGGATCATAAAACTGATAATATTACGTAGGATCAATAATTGCATGATAGAACATCCACTGTATAATCTTGTTATAATATAAACTTCAGGTAAAGAAAAGAAAATCAATTACAGCAAATCATTCCACCAGATCATCATTGTTTTTACAAGTAAGATCAACATTGTTTTAAGAACAGAACATCATTACTTCACAAGTACCAAATTGCAATAGAGCATCATTACTTCATAAGTATCAAATCTAATTGTGAAACAATACAATGATTTACTTTAACACACAAAATTCTCAATTTCTGCAGCTTCTTCTTTGCTTGACAGGTTATTAGTTATATTCCAACAGTGCTTGCTATTTGTCAATACGTCTATTGCTAGTTTTGCTCTAGTTTTGATAACAGTGTGTTGTTGGATCTTTTTTGGAATCATGTTTCTGTTTAGTGATGCAATGTAAATTATGACATATATTCCGCAGTCAACTCTGTTAAAAACAAAATATGTTAACAAAATATAAACTATGATATAAGGTAATGAAATTTATTTTTTACATCACCATAAATATGTTCATAGTTTGTACAACAAATTGTACTAATATCAAGCATTGATTGTACGAACATTAAAACATAAATTAAATTCAACTACATATAACAAAATATCTAAAATGTACATCAGTTCATGTGAAAATAGTAGCACTTTTTGCAAGTTGTTTGATTTGTTCATTTATCTTTCTTCTTTCAAACTTGACATGAATTTGGCTAAGCTCCAGTAGTGCTCTTTGTCAGTTAATATCTAATGTGCAATTCTTGCTCTAGATTTCAGCATTTGTTCAGGGGCTATTTTGAGTGGTATTTGACTTTAGTTCATTGATATGATGAATATCATCACGTATATACCACAATCAAGTCTGTTTACAAGAATATTAGCAATATCAGTTTTGTGTATCTAGGTATTCATTTTTGTCTGTAATTTGCAGTCCAGTTTAGCAGTCACTAAGTATAATTTTGTGTATATAGGTATTAATTTTTTTCTGTAATTTTTAGTTTCTAGGTATCAGTTTAGCGGTCGGTAGTTTTTTTGTGAGTAGCTTGAGTATCAGTTTTTGTTTGTAATTTGCAGTATCTAGGTATTAGTTTAAAAGAAAAGTTACAGTGTCAATTTAACTGTCAGTAGGTATCATTTTGAACAACATAAACAACTTATGTGTCCTATCCTTGTTGTGCACATGGTATCTGATGCATTTCATTTGCCTTCACCTCCTTATCCTGTATATTTTTCTTTTTCCAAAGTTCTTTCAGTATTTCTTCAATTTTATTTCTCTATTGAAGACAAAACAATACAAAGCTAGCTAATGTTCGATTTGTTTAACTAAATTATTTTGTTTCATAACAAAAATATATCATACCAATATCATTGCCTGCTTTAGACTGGGGTTGTTTCTTTCATTAGAATTTCTTCTAGGACGTCTAGAATCTAGATGACTCCATTGCATTGTGGGTATGTCAAAGTTACTAGTGTCCAATGGTATTCACAATGCAATGGGAAATATATATCATCTGTGTATTCATCATCCACAATTTGTTCAAGGAAAGGCAGCACTAAAGATTTTATAATTCCTTGTACATTGAAAACTATAGATTGCTGTTAAATAAAAAAAATAAGTTAGAATTCAATATATATGTAGCATTTATGATATTATTGCATATTAAAGTTTTATTTACCGTCATTATTGTTGTGAATGCATAGTTGTGCTCTTTCAGCCCACATTTAGATAAATACCAATCAATTATCTATATTAACAAAAATAAAATGTAAGTTTTTGTTATTGGTGAAGCAATATTCAATAATAATTAGCACCTTTTATTATAATTGTGGTAATATATATTACAAATTACAAGAATAACTAGGCATGAAATATGATGAAACAGCTTCTGGGTATCATTTTTGCACTATTGTAGTATCATTTTTGAACATTCTATTAAATCAATTGCTACTAGAAAAAAAAGTATTAATTGATATCAACCGGTACTAGGAATTAGTTTTGCACTATTTTGGTATTTATTTTGTCATACATGACAGTTAATACATAATTCAACTAATAGACCACCACTTTGTAATAAATAGTAATTAGGTATCATTTTTGGCTATAAATAGGTATCAGTTTTGGTACAAGTAGCAGTGGACATAGCTATTACACATTATTTTTTGTAATTATTTTTATTGGTAGCAGTATTATTAAACAAAAAAAAAGTGTGTACCGATCCATGTGTGGCATTTTCTTCAAAAAGTTCTTGTAGTACTTTTTTTGTTATTGTATATCCTCCTCTAATTGTGTCTTTATTTGTCCATGCTACATCTCTGTTTTAAGAAAAGAAGGCACATATCAATTATACAATGTTATTTTAACCAGCAAAATTAGTATATATGTTTGTATACTTACTCTTTTGATGATGTCATAGCAAAGAAAGTTTTGATTGTATTTTGTTGTTCTATATTCAAGTATGCCAAAGTTTTGCTGTAGTGTCGTAGTCCTAAATTTGAAAGTGCTGGCTCTATTACTTGAATTGGCATTGGGATTGACTCTTCTGCACTTTCTTTTTCATCATTTTCTTCCAGTTTTTCATCATTTTCATTTGCTTCAGGTTTTTGTTTTTTTGCAGTTTTTTTCATTCTCTAACCATATTCAAAGCTGGGGCTTTCTTTTTTTTCCTTTCTCTTGTTTTTATTCTTTTCACATAAGAAGATGGCTTATGAACTGTTTGTTTCCTTTTCCGACCAGGAGGTTTTCCTGGTTTGTTTTCTTTGTCCTTTTCTGCTATTCCCTCTTGCAACTGTTGTGTGATATTGAGATTGAAAGATGGAGGTGTTAGGTCTTGTACTACATCACTGTATTGTGCAACTTTGCTCCCTTTATTGGTATCTTCTTCCAATTTTTGAGCCTCTTTTATATCTTTTTTCATTGTTTATCTTCATTTGTTTCCAACGCTGTTTCATTTGTTTTGTTCAACACTGTTTCAGTCTCCATGCATGTACTTTCTTTTTCAGTTTTTTGATGGACTTGTTCTGTATTAGTGTCAGTAGTTGTGTCTTCAACTTCTTCTACATTTTTTTCAGTTGAGAATCTGTATTAACAATAAGAAGATGTCAGTTTTTGTTATTGGTGAATGAATATAATATTATTAGTATCAATAATGTTAATAGTGGCGGTTTATGGGTATTATTTTGGCATAGATATCAGTTTTTCAAACACAAAGTAAGTATCAGTTTTTCATACATATAGGTATCAGTTTTGATTTATATTTCATAATGAAAATTGTTTGTAAAATAACCAACCATCAGTTATAATCAAACAACTGATACATATAAATTGTGCATTATTTTGGTATTAGTTTTCTATTAAATGATGGTCAACATAAATAGTTCAATTTACATACCATTAAGTTATAAGCAATGGAACGTAGGTATCATTTTTTAATACATTTAGGTATCAGTTTATTTTAACTTATACTCAGAATTATTTATATATAAGCAAGCATGAATTTGAATCAAACAATGTTATTTTCAATAGTAAAAAATCATGTACTTGTCCATTTGTGTTATTTTTGCTTGACGCTTTGTAGGTTCTTGTTGACACTCTGGATTTTCTTCTTCAATATTTTCAGTTGTGAATGTTTTTTCTTCATTTTGGGCTTCTATATTTAAACATGCACCTTCATTTATTTTAGTTGCTGTGTTAACTTTTTCCACATGAGGCTCAGCATTTTTGTCTTCATTCTCTTCTTCATTGCTTTCAGTTGTGGATTTCTTTTCTCTGTTTTCTATTTCTGTTTCTACATGTGCATGTTCATTTAGAATGTTGTCAGGTTCATCTTCCATGTGCTTACTCTCTAGTTCAACTTCTGAATTTTTCTTTTCATTTTCTTCTATTCTTGATTTGAGTTCTTTCAATTTCAAATTTTCTTTTTCAACCTTTATCCTCAACTTCTTTTCTTTGTCTAATTGCTTCTTTGTCTTCTTACCTTCTTCTTCCAAATCTTTAATGTGCGTTTGCAAAACATTAAGGCTTACAAAATCTTCAAAAGATCGAGCACTTTGTTCGGCTTCTTCAATTTTTCTTTTTTTCCGTTGGTTTTCTTTTCTTTTGTCACTTGATTCTTCTTTTGTCGATCCTGTTTGGAGTAGCTTCTGTTCATGTGGAAGAATATTGCTTATTTCTTTTACCTGTGTAATTGAAATAATAATTTTGTTTTAAAATTTAAATGAAAATGTTTTATGCTAGTATGTTGTAACTTATAAGTTATATCTGACATTAATAAGTGATTAGTTTAATAGAAGAAAATAGAATAGTAATGAAATTGATACTATGTATACTTACTAATTGATTGTGTGCAGTGTTAACAATGATACCAAGTATTATTGTATATTATAATTAATACTGTGCAAAATGACAAGATGTACTATGCTGAGGAAAAATTGATACTATGGAAACAAAAATTTAAAGCTACAAATTGAAACTGATACTAATCAGAAGCTAAAGTGATACTGCAAAGAGACATATGTGATACTATGCAGAGACAAATAATTATTCTAAGTGTTGAAACTGATACTACAGATAGAGAGAACATAAAATGTACACTAATTAATCACTACTGTAAGTAAGAATTAACTCTAACTTACATTGCCAACTTTTATATCATTTAACAATTATTTCACAATAATGTCTTTAAGTTTTCTTACATCCCATCGTGCAAATCTGGGTAAATCTTCAGCAAGTTGCTTTCTTGGTTGAATAAGGTTCATTTTCTCATAGATGCAATACTATAAAAATTTAAAGATATAATTAGATAAGAATGTTGAATATAACAATTTTCTTCAATTAATAATATTTTGCATAACACATCTTACCAATGGAAGCATGGAACATCCAGACATGTTTCTTGGCTTAGAGATAAACTTTTTGACAAATTTACTAAAAAAAATTTCTATTGTTTGTGGCCATGAGACAGTTTGCATTGTTTCACTGTCAATCAAATAGGGTAGAATTCCCCATCTCAGTTTTTGTTGGTTGTTGGGAAAGAAAAATGTCAATAGTATTTGCATTATTATCAACAAAGGGAGATCTTCTTCATTTTCTTTTTTCTTTTTTGATATTTCTTGTTTTGTTCTTCTTTCCACAACATTTCTTGTTATGTAAGTACTTGTGCCAAAGTTTCTAGTTGCAAATTCTTTGCAGTCTGGTGGAATGGTTCTGCTCGTCAATTTTTTTTGTTGGTTCTATGTTTATTCCTTTTAATGGCGGACCAAACAACAAGCTTATATCTCTGGCTGTTACCTTCATTTTGTCTTCTCCTAAGATGAAGGTATCAGTTTCCATATAGTAGCAGTTGTATAAAGCATCCAAGTTTTGTTGATGCTTTTTGCACTTTTTCATTGTTATTTTTTCTTCATAAATGACTTTGAAGAAGTTGTAAAATGGTGTCTTCTTTAAGATGTCAAATTGTTTTTTGGTCAATCCATTTTTTTCTTTGACCAGTTTTAGTATCTTGAAGATAGCTTGTAAGCCACATCTATAAGTAGTTTCTGGCTTAACATGTTCCGATTTTGCTATCTGTTTGGTTGTTTGTTCTGATGTTACATGCATGCTTTTATGACATGGATTGACAAAATCATCATCGTCCTATTTCATGAAAATGTGGCATTAAGTTGTTAGTGAAACAAACATCATTGAAACAAAACAATATATAACATGATATAGCGGTTTCAGTTTCTATAAACATGAGATAAAACATGGTATTTTTATGTAACTAAAATTTGGTATCATTTTGCTAAATGTAGGTATCAATTTTTTAACAATTATGGTTGAAATACTTCTAAAATTGGTACATAATAACTTCAAAAGAAACATACTGCATGTATAATATTTAGCTTATATTTGTGTTATCTTTGTTGCAAATTACAATGAAAGTAATTTGTATAATTAAAAGTATAAAGTTTACAAACGATAATGTGAGTAGCATGTTTATAAGGTGTATGCATCAGTTTGGTTCTAACAAACAGTATATCAATTTTAAGATATGATGTCCATAAAAACAGATAGTAGGTATCAGTTTTGCATTTCATTGATTTCAATTTTATATTTGTGACAGTGGGTACTGTTTTATGAATATAACTATATCAGCTTTGTTATAAAGTATTTAAAACATATTTTTAAAATTATGAAGTTTTGTCTTCAGTTAAACAAACAATACGTTCATTTTTTGAAATATAGGTATTAGTTTGTTATATAGTGGGTATCATTTTGTGAATTATAAGTATCATTTTATTGAAAAATTACTACATTGTCATATGAACTAAAACATTTTATACAGTGGGTACCATTTTGTAAGAATTTAGTTTCAGTTCTGCTAGAAAAAAGATGGTGAAATAATTTGTAAACTAAAATGAGTCAGCTACACACAATTAGACAATAGGTATCACTATTGAAGTATGTTGGTATCAGTTTTTATTTGTGTGCTTAATTTAATTTTCCTAAATACAAAGTATCACATTAATTCTAACAAATGTTTGGTATCATATTTTCAATATATTAGTATCAGTTTTGTAACAAATGGAAATGAAATCTATTTTTAAACCAACAAAGCTTTGTTTTCTACCAAACAAACTATAACTATCACTTTTTGAACATGAAAATCTTTATTAGTGATATGGCTTGTACATTTACCGTGTTGGCTTGTTCGTCTTCAGATTCCTCAACAGCTATTTGTTTTGCCTTATTTGTTTCTGCTTTTTCCTGTTAAACATATTAACAATATTAAAATACATCTAAAGATTTAATAGTACCAGTTTTATAACTTAATGGTATTAATTGCCCGTTGAAGTTGCTGCTGAATTATTTTCTCATTTTTTTCTTCGATCTTAATTCTCTTTTTTGCATTTGTTGTACAGTTGATTTGTCACCAGGTGTTTTTTCCTGCATGGTTTCTTCATTCTTCTGTAAAATAAGTTCAATAGTATCATAATCAATGTAGATCAATGGTTTTGTTATGCTTCATTTAATAATATCATTTACCTTTTCTTCTGTTCTGTTTTCTTCATGTTTCCTTTTTGTTCTTATTTCCCTTTGTTGCTGTATATCTTCTTCCATTAGCCTTTTTGATAGTTTTAACATTGTTGATTTCTGCTGCGTCTCAACTGCTATGGTATCAAATTCATGTGGTAGGTTTTCAATTTCGACTCGATTCTTAGATTTAGTTTCTTTATTTCCAGATTCAAGCTGATAATCAAAATGAGGCGTTAGGGTATTAGGTTTTTGTCGAATATCATATTGAGGGGATAAGGTATCAGATTCGTTCTCAAACTCTGCTTGTTCTTTATTTTTTGACGCATGCAATTGAGATGGAGGTAGCGATCTTGCTGTGGTTTTGTTTGCCATTTTTTCTTAATTTTTATTTTGTACCGTGAAGAAGAGTGTGGATTTGAAAATTGTACAGGAAGACGAATGAACGAAATGGAAAAATGTTTTGACGCGCGAATGAGCTTTGGGTCTGTCCTTTGAAAGAAATTTTTTTGTGCCTGTCCTTATGAATAAATTTTTTAAATTATTTGTCCTTTAAGAAAAATTTCCCTTCTACAATCCCCCTCTTTTACATTTCTGTCAAGCCAACTCACTACAAGAAAGTCTATGTTTTCACTACTAGAAAGTCTATGTTTGATTGCATCAAGAGATATAAGAAAGTCTATGTTCGATTACATCAAGAGATGACGTCTAAAATAAAATATCATTTTTAGCCATTTAAAAAAACACTATGGTAATTATTTAAAGGGTACTTTTTGCACAGGTCCTTATTAAGATTCAAAATACACAAAAAGTCCTTCACTAAATTTCAGTGTAAATTAGGTCCCTGTTTTTTATTCACGATTATTGTCGAGCATGATGCAACTTTTCATAAAAGTTGCTGACATTACCGCAACTTTTCTGTACACTAATATGAAAGTTGCTGAAATATCAGCACTTATTTATAAAAGTTGCTGACATTTCAGCAACATTTATGTACAATGTGAACACAGTGTATGAAAGTTGCTGAAATATCAGCACTTATTTATAAAAGTTGTTGACATTTCAGCAATAATTTTTCTTTGTTTCTAGAAAATAGGGACCGGATTTACAATGAAACTTTGACATGAAAAGTTGCTGAAATATCAGCACTTATTTATAAAAGTTACTGACATTTCAGCAATAATTTTTCTTTGTTTCTAAAAAATAGGGACCAGATTTATAATGAAACTTTGACAGGGACCAGCTTTACAATATGAAAGTATGATAGTGATGCCTCCCTAATTTCCACTTATTTAAATGCTAATTACATACTTTTATAAAAAACGATAAATTGGTCCACGGATGACTCCTCCATTTTTCAACTTTCCCTTTTTTATTTTCAATTTCCACCCGCTTCTCAAACCCTAATTCTTTTATCAATCACTCTCAAATCCTAAAACATAGACTCTGCTCGCACGCTTCTCCTACTTTGAAAATGAGGTGCTCCTTCGCTCGTAAGCTTCCTTCCCTCAATGAGGTGCTCACCTCTCCTCCCTAAAACATTCTCCAACGATACTCCATTTGCCTCTAAATGTTGTCCTGGACGAAGCTATTGATGAAGCAAGTAGGAAAGGCAGAGGAAGCGGGTACCATGAGTAGGATCTGTACTAGAAAACGCATGCTACAAGTAGGTATATCACGTATTATTATAGATTTTAATTACAAGGGTTTTATGTTGAATTATTTTAGGTGTATACTTTAGGATTTGTCCATTGTTATTGTGATATTTACATGCAGAAGCTGACAGGCATTTTGAAACTGGAAATTTGTTTAAATTTGAAGATTGACGCAACCCTGAGCTTACTTTATAAAGCTACTAACATATGGACATCAAATGTAAGTGATCTTCTTCAATAATATTGAATTTTCAGTATAAATCTCGTTTAACTAGAACATGTTTCTTGTGTATTTCCAAGTTAATACGTTACTTGCTGAAGAATGATAATTTTTTCCCTATCGTATTACCTTATGCTCCTATTTCCTACCTAGAAGTATGCTCTACACACACCGACGTGCGTATCTTTGCAGCACATGTTTCAATATTCAAAGGTAGATAATATGCTAAAGATGTAGAAAAACACAAGTTATCTTACATCCTACTAATTAAAGCTTAATTGTACTCAAACTTGTTTTTATTTAGATGGATAGCATTAGCTCTCAGCTTGGCTACCAATAATATCGAATCATATAATATGTATACAATTGACTCATTTGAAGGGTAGCCCTTCAGTCTAGGAAGTACTTTCCTTTTCAATAAAGTGGGAGGTCAAATAGATCATTAGTATATTTACAAGCACAAGTGCGAAAGGGTTAGATATTATTTTGGTATATAGTTAACATCAACGGTGAAGGCGTGACAATTTAACCAAGTGCATAATAAGAATATTCTATTAGTAACTGCAAAAAATGCACATGAATGAATGTTCACAGGATCAGTACTTGAACTACAACTAGACAAGTACAAACCTTTGGTTAGTTTGGCGAATTGGGTATTGAAAGTGTACAAACTATAAACTGGTTGTACTTTTTAAGTAGGACTGTTAGCAATAAAAACCGAAAAAGCCATTTGTAATATTAACATGTTCGTTTCCTTTTGGACTGAAGCAGGGCCGGCCCACAATTTTGGCTGCCCAAGCCCATAAACATAGTTTTGAAAGAAATTAAAATTAAAAAAATTTGCAGCCCCCTCTGCTAGGTATTGAACATGTGTCCTTGTTGCCCACTTTAATTTCATTTACCACCAGACCACATATCATCCTACAATTCACTTAAGTTCAAGGTTTATATATTAATAGTTTTAACCAAAAAAAATTAAATTGTTGCCCCAGCCCAGTGGGCTGCCCTAGTCCGAGGGCTTGGTGGGCTGTCCTCTGGGCCGGGCCTGGACTGAAGTTATGTTAAGACATTAGTTATTCATTGGGCAGTAATGGTATCAACTTATTTGTTGGTAATTTGGTGGTTATGAGCTGTGGTGCTTGTCATATTCTCAGTCCAAATGGAGAGTTTAATTGAATCCAGTCTTATTAGCTGACAAGGTATTAAAACTGCTTTTATATGTTTTTGATGAAGCTTTCTTAAAAAAATTGATGCAAAAGTCCTAATCCTGAGATTGGTTGCAATGTTTCCTTTTTTTCAAAAAAATGAAAATAAAAGACCAAGGTATCATTAGTATGTAATATATAAGTGGTTGCAATGTTTGTGTAACAACCCAAAATTCTGGTCATTTGACTTTAAATGTTTAATTCATTTTTAATGTTTAAATAATTGGATTTTGTAATCTAATAATCTTTAATTCAAATATAGGGAATAATTAAATATTTGAATTGTGAATTAAATGTTAATTAAATGGATTTAATAACTTTATTTAACTCCTTTTAATTAGTAAATAATATTGGTGAATTCAATTTGTAAATTTATTTACAGATATAAATAGGGCAGATAAATATTGATAATTAAATTTAAAAACGATATTTAAATCTCTGAAATTAGCCTTTCGAGGCACTGTCTCGGATTTCGATGAAACCAGTTTCATTGGATCCATAATAATGAATTATAATATGCCATCGAATTTCACGGTGATCAGACGAATCGTTTGGTCGTGCGAGTTCGAAATGCGTAGAAATTAATATCAAAAATCTAATATAATAACTGGGTCAAAAAAGCTATCTTTTGCATACGATCGAATTAGACCTCGGGACAAGTTCCATTACGTTCGGAATAAGGGTATAACATATAGAACGCCAGGTGGCATGCCTCATTTGGAGTTCGAAATTTTCGGGTATGTTTTGTTGAATATTTTAAAATTAAAATAATATATATATATACACATACCCACCATATCAGCCCATATCCATTCATTTCCAGGCCATACCCCACATTTTTTAACCCATGCCTTGCGTGCAACCCATTTCTTCTCTCCTCCTATAAAGCCTTGCTTGTAAACATTGAGACAAAAGTTTTTTAAAACTTCAAAATTCGAGATAAATATATATACACCTTTAAAAATCACGATTCTTGATTCGTTGAACTCGTATAGTGATTGGCTTCGATTCTATGGTGGTTTGTGGGTTTATAGTGATGTTTAGTGATGGCCAAAGTTGTGGGCAGTGGCTAGGGCTCGAGTTGGTTGAAGATTTAGGCATCGATTGGAGAATCAGAGGGCGCAGAGGAGTTGCTCGTCTGGAGTAGCACCTATGACGAAGATTTGGGAAAGAACGGCACACGTTTGTGAGGTTCGACATTTTTATAGGATGCTATAAACCCATTAGGTCGTTACTTCAAGGGGAGGTGCGGCTTCAAATTCAAGGTGTTAGGCGGATGGAGATCGCGTAGTGGAGTTGGCCGGTGGTGTCCGTTCGTCGAACGGTGAAGCGTGGAGGAAGAAATGAGGAGAGAGAAGGTTCATATTGGTGGGTTTCTGTGTATCCAGTGTAGGGCCTGTGCTTTTGTGGCGGGAAGATGAATTAACATTTTAATTTTTGGGTAATGGTAATTAAGTAAAGTAATTATTGATTTAATTCAATTATTTAAATCCGAAAAGTTGTAATTAAATAACTTTTGCATACGAGGTCGGATTCGAACGCCGTTTTTTGCGTTGGGCTCGTGGCGAAGATGGCTATGCAATGGAGTTAGTTTGGTTGGATTTTAAGCAAGTGAAAATTTAGGCTAAAATCAGATGACCGTTCGGCTTTAGTCCCAAATCAGGACGTTTCGGCGAAAACGAAAATCAATGTGAGTTTAACTCACATTAATTTTTATTATATCATATCAATGATATTATAAACGTTTGTTTATTGTTTGGATATTAGTTAAATTGTTTGAATGTTTGTTTGGTTGAATTTCCATTTGGAAAATGGATGACATATTAATTAGATTGTTATAAACCCATATGATTATCTATATATTATCCATAACCATTGTTTTGTAGGGAAAATCTGTAGAGAGACTCAAAGGGGTTTCTCGGCCATAAATTATTTATTTACATCCATATGCTGTTATATTAATAGCTAATTCAGATAAATTCCTGATATTCCATTTAATAATTTAAATGTTGTTATAGTGATTTTTGCTATATCGTCATTTATTAAATTTTATCCCAAAACCCTATCATATGAACTTGAGCTTTTGTTTCCACTAAAAAGAATATTGAAAATTTATTAATCATTTTGATTAATGATAATTTAACTTATTTAATCATTTTAACTAATGATTTTGAGATTAATTAACCAATTTAATAAATGATGTTTATAATTGGTTTATCTTTATATTTAATTAATCATTTTTGCTAATGATGTTTTATGCTTAATAATCATTTTAATTAATGATTATTTGAGTTAATGATAATTGATTTAGTTAATTCTTTTAATTAATGATAATGGAGTTTAATTAATTTATTGAACTTAATTAATTATTTCAATCAATGATAATTGAATTAATAATCATTTTAATTAATGAATTTAAAAGTAATTAGTCATTTTAAATAATGATATTTGAATTTTAGATTGTTTTAAATTTAACTAATTATTTTAACTAATGATATTTGGATTTTAGTAAATCATTTTAATTGATGATGTTTTATAATTGAATAAATCATTTTAACAAATGATATTTTAATTAATCATTTTAACTAATGAGGCTTGAATTTAATTAATTCAATTAATATATGATTATTTGAACTTAATTAATTGTTTTAATTAATGGAATTTAAAATTACTTAACATTTTAATAAATGATGTTTGGGATGAGTTATTCATTTTAACTAATGATTATTTGAATTTAATTAATCTTTGTAATTAATGATATTTAAAGTTAATTAATTGATCTAATAAAAGTGATTAAAATAAATTAACTAATATAATAAAATTGCTTTAATAAACTTATTTAAAGTTAATAAACTGATTTAATAAAGATTTTTAAAGTTAATTTACCAATGTTATAAAAGTGTTTGGAAATAATTATCTACTTTATTAAAGATAATGAATTTGTTTATTTAAAAGAGATTTTAAATGTGATTAGTTATCTTTAAATTGTTTTAAAGTTATAAAAGGTATTTAAATTGTTTTCTTATATTTTAGGATAATCTCCTGAGTGTTGATCTGATGTTGGTTTAGGCCTTCGGGGTCGAGTACTTGGAAAGATTATTCTCTTAACGTTTTACAATCAGGAACTAATTCTAAAAGTGTTTTAACAATATAGAAATATGGAAATCAAGCACAAGTTCAGTTCTTTTAAAAGTTAAAAGTTCGATTTCGGTTATGGAAAAATAGTTCTGTAATCGATATCGCTTATATGGAAAGGATCTAGTCATACTTTTAACGCTAAACGTTGAGGCCTAGACTCGATTCTATCTCGAAAGTTAAAAATGTCGTCAAGATAATGCCTAGAGGTAACACTACCTCAACTTGCCCGGCTTCATTTTCAACCGAGAGATAGGACTTGTCTGGAATCAATGAGTAGTGGTAAATATATGAAATTTAATTTCCATATACGATTATTTTAATTATCCCCGATAAGTGATTTATTAATTATCGAATTCAACTTTCTTCATGATGTATCGTCACCTTAAAAACGATTTGCTGCTCAATCGAGCTTTGTTATCCTTTGTCGGAAATGACTAAAACCAAAGCGCGACAGGAAGCCGAGCTATATGGGTTTTCTCCCATCAAAAGGGTATTTTCACATCTCATCTAGTTTGGATTCGGTTGTGCACTTAGATGTGGAAATATTCGGATACTCGGTAAGGTCTGGTGGGGTCCGACTTGGTATTGTCCGAGAAGTGTCATAGAGTATATGAGCTTCTCAGGAGTATATTACTAGAGGTATACTTTAAGGGGGGTGCAACTTCCTTGTCATTTGTAGAAAATTATCCTTTCCTTATTTGATTCGAAAACCCTGAATCTGTTTTAGCTTTAAATTTCCACGAGTAGAGTCAACGCTTCATCATAGCATTTAAGTACTTTATTCAGTCCATTCTATCAAGTCTGGATTGTTACCTTATTTAGTCCATTCTATCAAGTTGGACAGTTTTCATTTTTCTATCCATTCTGTCCTGTTTGGATTTTTCTCGGTTAATTTCCATTCTTTCAAGTCTGGTTTAATATTATTTATGCTCATTCATATTCGGATTTGTTTCCTGATGTTTATTTATGCTCTTTCCTGTATGGATGTGATTCTTACGAGGTGAAAACCCATTCCGCATTAGCGGCGTGGTATCATAGAACTTTTATATATGTTTCCCAATATTTGAGTTATCTCACGCTGGTATTTCCAGACTGATCCGAGTGTTATTTATTTATAATGCTCGAGTCAGACCGAGTATTTTCCCAGGTTGGCCATGGTGTTATGGAGGTCTTGAAAGGGAGCTGAAGAGTCACCTATCGTAGTATTTTAATTTTCTGCTGTATTATATAGTATACCTATCGGCATTTGTAAGGTCAAGATTTTATAACTGTCCAACTGATAAGGTTTGTTTTTAACTTTGATATACTCTGTATGTTTGGAGTGACAGTTTCTACTGTCCTTGTTATATTATATATTGTCAATTCCACTGTGAGATTCTGTTTTCTCTGTTCTCTATTCTTTTTTTATTTACCCAAACAATCCGCCCTTTTGTCGATTGGATGCGCGACATTGGAATATAGTGGTGGTGTTCGGTGTTGACTTTCGATGGTCAAAAAAGTGGGTCGTTATAGTTTAGTTGCAATGTTTCTTCTTTTTAGACATTGCTTGTTAAATGTGGACCTGGTACTGTAAACACCTTTGAATCTGGCTCTAGATTGTTTTAGCAATAAGTGGTAATGTAGATGATATGTGCATATATATAAGAAATGAGAGTATTGTATTTGACTTTTGATACTGAAACAAGTGGGGAAGAGTTGGAAGGAGGTGGAAGATGCAACTACTTTGAACAAACTTAAATAATTTGAAGGCAATAATTTTTTGAAGCCGTGTCAAAGTCTAATAGAAACTCAAATAGTTTTTCATGATTTTAGATGGAGTTCAACTATTTAGGTATATGCTAGAGAATGTTAATTAGCCAGTCAGTACACTGCAATAATCCTTTGAAATTGATAGTGCATGCAAATGGGAATTAAATTCTCTATTGACCAAGTTAAAGCAGTGAATTCTCTATTAATGTGTACTGATTCTCTAGTTTTATTTGTGACTTACATATAAAGAGCAAGTCATTCTTAACTTTAATAACTTAATTGCTGATACTTGATATTTTATAATTATTGTTATTTAATTGAATGATTGATTGAGGTTGAATAAGAAATGAAAGTATTGATATTTTGATTGTTGTGTGTATTACAGTGTGAGTTTGTTCAAAAAAATTACAGTTTTATTTTGATTAAAATTGCATAAAAATCTACATATAACCATAATACTTTGTTTGAGTCATTTTTGTATTCAATATAAAATTTTGTTTTTTTTGTTTGGTTCACTTGGAATATCAGTTGCATAAGTATATTTTCATTCTTTACTATGTAGTTGACCTTTGGATAATAAAAATGAATTATAACTGTATTTACTATTTATGAATACAATTATAAAATACTGGAATTTTATTCATGATTTTTTCCCAACGTAGATGCTAGATTTTTTTCAACTTTATATCGGTTTTCCTAAAACATTAAATAATTCAATATGTCTGCGCCAACCCCATTTGTATTCTTGAGAAGGTTCCTTGAATCATCTGAATTTGTTGAAATTTACTACAGCTATAATATATGCATTGTTTGACTTTGAAACTAAAGTATTATGACTCACAATGTGTAGCTAAAGCATTTATTTTAATGTTTACAGTGCTCAATGTGTCTCAAAGGATGCAGTTTTTGGACAGAGATTTGTGAGCAATACACCATGTATACTTAAAATCAGATTATGTAAGGTTTATTTACCAAAGAGAAAATAAAACCAACTATTGATTTTTTTGACTTGGAAGTTTTATTTATATGCTGTCATACTAATAGGGATGCTCGAAGATAATGGAGGTATTTCATAGAAATCCTAAATTAGGGAAATTAATGTTATGTTCTTTGGCTAATGGATAACTTCTCCATTTATCTGTGTTTTTTATGTATTTATTACTGGGATTATTGTTTACTTATATTTATAAAACTTGTAATTTATAAATGGAAAATAAGATTATATTTTGTTGTAACTGATATTTTATGTGCTTTTTTGTATGAGATATTAGTCATGATGTGGATCGTATTTTTTTGTATGGTTGTTTATAATTTGACTTAATGTGTATAAGGATTAATGGTTTATAATTGCATTTTTATTATTTATGAAGTTCATTTTATATAAAATCCACATGCGCGCGCGCACACACATATATATAGATGATTTTATTATGAACCGTCAAAATAATTTTGGCAGCTATTGTATAGGGAAATCTGCAAAAAAAATTTAGCATAACAAATTAATGTTGTTGATGGAATGGAAAGGAAATACCAATGAAAATTACAAACAAAACCGCCACTGATATGTCATAGATAACGGTGACACAAAACAAAATCCCTGCTAAGCCTTCGTAAATCGGTGTGTTATTAGTGACGGAAACTTGTTACCTCCGTCACTAATCCCATGCTATATAGCAAAGGTTTACCAACGACTATTTACTAAAAATATTTTAATATAAAATATTATTATTTATACAGACGTTGGAGAAACGTCGGTGATTTCATGCTATATTCTGTCGCCAAATTGACACTAATTTACCGACTATGAATTTACCGATCAGGACCAACCTTCGTAAATCCATCGGTAAATGCAATTTAGTGATGAATTTCATTGTTGCAAAATCAAGGTTTTCTTGTAGTGATTCCTATTAAAATATAACTATATCTATTTTTCATTCGACATCGAAAAATACTCATTATTTCATAAATAATATGCGATATGTTTTACGAAAACAATTTCTGTAGTTTGATGCAATCGATAAATGCTATATGACATTCTCCCACTATATCTGCCATTACTATAATAGCATTCAAAATTTGGAGGTCCATCATTCACTCAATATAGATTATTCATTTCGTATTTTGTAACTAGTTTATAGCGGAGAGTTCTTTAATCAAATATCTTAAACTCAAAGAAATAAATCTTATAGAAAACAATTTTGTACACGAAAATACATTTCGGAATAAAAACCATATTTCTTATTCCAATGTTAAGTATCGATTATTATTATTATAATTCTTGTTTTCGATGTTTCTTTATATAGCAGAAGTGACTATTCACTCTCTTCATTTCAACTGTACTTTAAATCACGTCTACTCTTGTATACTCGTTTTTCTTTCTAAATAGTCGAACGATTAAAAAGAATATCTTACTACAACATCATAATGAACTTTTTACGAAAGCACATTAGAACATCCTTAACATTTAAGGACATCAAAAAAATTTCACTTTGCGTAAACTGATCAAACTGACATATCAATGATCGAGTCCTTAGATCTATATTGTAGTTTTGTTCTTGTGTTACATTTAACAGGGTGTGATTTTTATCATAATTAATCAAATTGAATACTTGATCTTATAGTATGGTTTATTTGTTTAGTTCGAATGAACTAACTTCCTCGAAGTATCGTACATTACGAATCGTAACCGTTCTCCATACAACACTTATATGCAATAGTATATGGATTAAATATCCATAGTCTTGTATTGTGTTTAGAGTTCAAAACTCATAGAATACAATACACGATCCCAACCAAATAAACACTTAAACAACCAAATTATGAATGTATTGAGTACTTGTAAAATTAGGTACTTGCATGGGTATAGAAAACATTAGCATGCAAGAAGTATTTAATAGTAGGTATATATATTATATTTCTATTTGTTAATCTTCAATTCAGTTCATTTGTATATCTTAATTGATTAACGTTTTATCAATCATATTAAATGCACAAATTTATCAATGTAGACTATTTTAACATTATATAGCATATGTTTTTACAATATTAAATATGTTAAATGTTATCATTTCATTTTTCTAATAAGGCTCTCATTAGTCTTTTATGTTTCATCAACCCTAAGTTAAAGCATAAAGTCTTTTGACTTCACTAGTGGGTGTTAGGACTCGTCCGTCTTGGAATTCTAACCTTGAGTTTGCTCAACAAGTCATAGCTCCATGGACGATGGATAACTCTTTATCGGTTGTATCGTATACAACTCCTAGCCCTTTGTTCCTTGTCCTAATTTCACTTCGACCTTGAGTTTGCTCAACAAATCGAAAAGAATTATTCATTCGTACATACTATGTCGCGATGACCTAAGTATAGTATATGTACCTTGAGTTTGTTCAACAAATACATATAATTATCTTACCTCATATATTATATATTAATGATACCATACATATCATCCCTAGCTTGAGTTTGCTCAACAACCAAGGAGTATGAAAGTAAGTTATTAATATATATGGTACATGACAACATTATTTTGAAGATTCATAATCTTCAATATATTATATTAAGTGATATCTACTTATGGAATAATGTATTTCTTTTGATATACCCTCGTGATTCAAGTATCGGACACATTAGAAATCACGGTATACATACAGTTATGTGTGTATTTATTCCTTAAGTCTATTTAGGGTTTCTTAATGTTCCACCTTTAGTTTATACATTCGTATTATATAATTATTAGCCTTATGTATAATATTATACTAATTAAATTTATTTATTTAATTAAAATTTTAATTAATTTTATATTAATATAACATTTATAGTTAATATTTTAGTATATACTATAACCTTTATAGTAAAACAAATATTTCATATACATGTGTATTTTATTGAATTAGTTAACCTTTTAATTAATTTATTTAATTAAACTATTTTAATTAAATTATATTAATTTCAAAATTTATTTGATATACATACATGTATACTTTTATCATTTCAAACATTTTGAAATAACATAACATGTATCATAACATATATAATACATGTATTTATTTATTAATTAACTTATTTAATTAATTTATTTTATTAATCTTATTAATAAATTTTTAATTTCAAAATTAATTTGTATTGTTTTTCAAACATTTTGAAAAACTTTATTATATTATAACTTTTATAATATATGTATATATTCTTTTAAATTTAACTTTTAAATTTAAAATCATATATTTTTAAATTTTCAAACTATTTGAAAATTAGCCTAAGGCCTAATTCAAATTGAGGCTCTTCTATTATGAGCAACCATTTGGTTTCACTACACTTTTTTGGCCAGGTTGGTAACTAAGTAGGACAAGGTACTTGGTTATCCAATTTCAATTCTAGACATTACCTTTCTAGACATCGTACTAAGTAAACTGTGAGCTTAATTGGTTAACCCCAACATAACTAATTTAGATCCCATAGGCTATTGGGCACTGATACCATTGTTGGAACTGGTCCAACCCACTGGGGTAGTTATGAGTGAATTTCAATTTTTTTCCTTATTGGATCTTTATTGGACCTATAAAGTCAACTTTATTTAGAACAATTCTAAATATTATTTAGATAAAATCTTTTACTTTATTTAAAATAATAAATTATATAGTTATATTTAATTTATGTCTTGATACATACATATATACACATACATACACACATATACATATATACACACACACACATGTATCATGCATACATATATATGTGTGTGCATGTGTAATATATCAACCCATGCAAAGTATAACATGCTCGTGTGTAAATGTTGGGATTTACATCGCAACTGACACATTAGCTCATCCAATATGCAAGTATACATTATTCAAACATATGTATGTATATACACTTATTTTATATAAATATTATATATATATATTATCAACATAATTTTTTGCTACCATGCTAGAGGAATAATCAAAGGAAAAGGAAGCAACCAAGTCGACAAGAGGATATAGAAGCATTAAAAGATGGTGTTACTACAAATATGTATATCAAGCATCTAAAAAGACATGCTGAGCCTATAAATGCACGACGAGTCAATAAATCCATGATTACATATTGAACTTCCAAGTCAATAACACAACGAGCCTCTAGTAACCACAAGGAGGTATCGATCATCTTGCATAAAGGTAGTTATCTAGCTCCTACTTAAGAGTTAAATAGCTTAAACGAATCAGTGAATAATTGGAGTTATCAAGCCATAAGGGATGTCGAATTTGGAGGCAGAAAGGATGTCGAGGCATAAGAGATGGTACCGAGTTTATAAACACAAAGGTAGTTTTGAACTTATACAGAGGTGATATCGAGGCTATAAAATGATAAAAGTGCTAAGCTTGTAAATGGAAGACATCTCGAGCTTGTAAAATAATGAGAATGGCGTGCTCGAAACTGATCATACATGTCGAGCATGTAAGTAAGGACATATCGAGCCTGTAATAAGAAGAGTGGTGTGCATATGTAACCCGTAAGATCACGTGTATGGCGAGTCTATAGGTAATCGAAGATGCCAAGCCTATAGATACAAGAGAATAACAAGCATCTTAGTAGTTAACGAGCCATAACGAAGAATGGGGAGATATCGAATGCCTAAGTGATGTCGAGCTTCAATAGTAGTGGATATTGCCAAGGTTCCATAATATATAGAAATACTGAATATCTAACAATAAAGAGGACGTTGAGTCTTCGAAGGATAGCGAGCTTCAACAACAAAGTCAAGTTTCTAAAGAATGTCGAGAGCAACTGTTATTGAGCTTCTACAATAACAAGGAATGTCGAGCTTTTACAAGGGGGAAAAGATGCCACATGTCTAGAGATATTCAGGTTGTCGAGATTCAACAAGTAAGAGATGTTGAGGGTGTTATGGAAATAAAGCTATCGGAGCTATCATATTTCGAGCCAGGACACGTGTCAATCATCCCATGTGGTTGATACTCCTATAAATAGACCCCTCCTTCGCAACTTAGAGGAGGGGAGTCATTCTTTTCCCTATCTTGAAATTCTAAAGTTGTATAACCTTGAATCGAATTGAGGATATCGAAGGCCGATTGTAACCTTTGAATTTAATGCATATGAGGACTTAAGAATATAATTTCGCATTCCTTTAACATGCATATTGAATTGTTATCGAATAATTGACATGCATATGACTTAAACTTGGACTTGGACTTAAATTGGACTTGCATATTAATAGTATACACAAGGCCACTTAAGCCCATGACTATATGTGAGTTTGCTTTGCATATTGACTATCATGACTATGAACATATGAGCAAGGGACTATGATATATGTGCCTTGTCTATTTTTCCCACTAGCACATAATTAAAGGATTAATGTGAATTTTCCCAATTCTTTAGATTTTTCCTTGAACAAGTGATTTGAGCTTTTAGACAACCTCGTGATTATATTAACATCGAATGGTGTTATTAAGATGTTCTCTAATAAGATCACCATACACATCATCTCGAGTGTTGAGCCAATTCTTAGTTTAACATTTTTAGCGCTGGAAGGAGGGCTCGAACCTCCAACTCGCTATTTCTTTAGCTTACTTTGAAATTAATTAAGTTAAACTTTGTTTAGGAAAATGGTAAAGACCAGGAAGGTTAATGTTCCTAATGAAGAAATTATACAAACAGCAACCTTGGAGGAAAATATCACTCCGAATTTAATTTGGAGAATGGGGTGATTGGACGACTCTCGACACCAACAAAGCCAATGAGTAGCAAAGCCAAAATTCAAAATTTAACACAATAGCTTACAGCGATGCAAGAGCTTCTGGAAAAATTTCTTTCTTAGAAGTCTTCCAAAAAAACTAAGCTCACTGAAGAAGGAGAAGAAGTTGTATCTCCAAGGAAAAATTTAGATACCTCAATACTCAAAAGCAAGGATAAGGGAAAAAGCACAATGGGCCCACAGAGAAAGAAAGGAACTCAGAATGCAGGATCTGCCATATATTCTCTAAAATCGAGAGAGAAAGAAGATAATAAAGCTAAGATGAATCATCGAAAGGAAAAGCTAGTAGAAAAGTTTATCGAATAATCAAGTAGCTTAATCTCACGCAAAGAATATAAGCCTTATCGAGAGAATTATCGTGATGGTGAAACCTACTTAAGGGATGTGGCTAAGAAAATAGTGAAAGAAATGCTTGATCTTAAAGGGAAGCGGACCCTTGACCCGATTTTTAATAACATTTTCATGAAGCTCCATTCACAGATGAGATAATGTCTGTTAGAATTATGTTACACATTAAAATCCCTTCATTGAAGTATAACTGAACCACTGATGCAGATAACCATCTTTTGGCTTCTTTTGGCTTTTGAGAGCCAAATGGATTTGCATAACACTTCCGAAGTGGTACGTTGTAGGCTCTTCTCTATGACTTTTCAAGGAGCAGCTGCCAAAGGGTACAGGCACTATAGAGAGAAAACTATCTACTCTTGGGAACAACTCTCTTATGAATTTTCTACATAGTTCTGCATACGCAAAGGTCCTACCATAGATTCTAGCGTGTTGGCTAATGTCAAACAAAGACCGGGAGAGTTGCTTGGTGAATATTAAGGAGATTCAACATAGAGGCACTAAAGGTGGAAAACATGACCGATAGGGAAAAACTAATGGCAGTACGCTCAGGGTTAATTGAACACTCCATTTTGGAAGGAACTCTACATCCATGGGTGTAGGGATCTACGAGATTTCCATTTCTAGACTGATAAGTTCATCTGCATGGATCAAATGTACCATGCTAAGAGGAAGTTACAACTAAAGAAGGAAGGAGGGAAATTCGGTTTTGATCACCCCAACAAAAAGTCAAGATGGGATTAAAGTAGAAGAGGAAGATGGGAATAAATTCCTAAACTAGTTACGTAGAATTGAACAAACCTATCTCCTAAATTTTTTTCTATGGCCAAAGATGGAGGAAAATTTTTCTACTTCCTTCAAGACAAAGAACAATCCCGAACCAAAAGGAGGAGGAGATTATTACGCCTACCATAAAGCAAATAGGCACAAAACTGATGAATGTCGTGTCTTAGCAGGGATAATCCATAATGTGATCCGATCGAGATCTCTAAAGGAGTTTGTCAAGGAAAAACAGAAGTCCTCACATTTAGAAGGGAATAATTCGAGGCCTCCAAACAATGTTGTGAATTTTGTAGAGAATGATCTCAGCAGGACTTTATTCCTTCAATTAACCGCATAGATGTCATTCATGAAGGTCCTCATCTCGCCGGAAGTAGCAAAGGGGCCAAAAGCATATATATAAAGGAAGCAAGGGATGGGGTCTTCTCCATTCAGGAGGAGTTGCTATTCAAAAGTCATAAATTTCAACTCCAAATCCCTAACTTAACAATAACTCCACAAGAGCTAAGGGGAGTCCGTAACCTACATTATTATCTATTGATTATAACTTTACAAATTGGGCTATCCATGGTAACAAAGATCTTAGTTGACACCGGAAGTGCAGCGAACATCATTTTTAAGCATGCTTTGATCAAATGGATATTCTAGAGGAAATGTTGGAACCGAGCTTCAACCCTATCTTTGGGTTCAATAATAAAAGGTCTACTCCAGTAGGGCAGATAAAGATTTTGGTGCAAATGCGAATTCCACCACACTCCAGAACTTTTGAAACTACATTCGTAACAATGGACCAACCCTTCTATTATAATGCTTTCTTTGGAAGACCAGCTCTAGATGAAGTGGATGCATTTGTCTCACCGGAATATCTAATGGTGAATTTCTTAACTAAGAGTGGTTAGGGAACCATAAGAGGGGAACAATTCAATTCCCAAGAACTATATTTCGCTACACTTGGGCAATTGGAAAGAGATGGTATTTCTTGTTATGACTTAGAGAAAAATAAAGTAAACAAAATTGAAATTGAAAAGCCCTTGGATAATAGTCTTTCAGGCTTACTATATGAGGCAAACAAAAAGACAAGAGTAGTTGAAAAACCCAATAACATGTTGAAAAGATTCAACTTCTCAAAGAGAAAAAGAAAATGAAAAGAAGCAAACCAGATAACCAGTGAAATGGAGGATGAAAAAATCGTTACTAAATTAGATTGCAGAGGAGAGCAAGAAAGAATATAACCTTGCGAAGATTTGGAAGAAGTAAGCTTAGATACAGTAGACCCAATAAAAATGGTAAAGATTGGAAAAGAATTAGGCGACAAACTCAGAGGAGAACTTACTTGATTGGAGGAATGATGTGTTTTCCTAGACCCACTCGGACATGATTGGGATAGACCCAGTAGTTACGAGCCATGCTCTAAATATAGATCCAAATATTGTCCCTGTTTTACAAAAGAAAAGGCAGTTCGATAAAGTTCACGCTAACACATTAAAGGAAGAAATCAAAAGTTTACTTGAGAGTGGGTTTATTAAGGAAGTGTTTTACCCCCAAATGGCTAGCCAATCCCATTTTGGTTAAAAAATCTAATGGAAAATGGAGAATGTGTGTCGATTACACCGATCTAAACAAGGCATGCCCTAAGGATTGTTATCCTTTACACCGAATATACCAGTTGATTTATGCCACAAGTGGACATAAGCTGTTATCTTTTATGGATGCATATTCCGGTTACAATCAAATTCCCATGTTCAGACTAGATAAAGAAAACACTAGTTTCATAACAGATTGGGGGACTTATTACTACAAGGTTATGCCTTTTGGAGTAAAGAATGCAAGGGCTGCGTATCAAAGGTTAGTAAACAGAATGTTTATAGAATAAATTAGGCGAAACATGGAGGTGTACGTAGATGATATGCTAGTCAAATCTCAAGAGGAAATTAATCATCTATAAGGCCTTGAGGAGATGTTTGGAGTACTAAGAAAGTACCGAATAAAGCTCAATCATCAAAAATGTTCTTTTGGAATATAATTTGGGAAATTTCAATGATATATTGTCTATGCTCGGGGAATTGAGGCCAATCATGACCAAATCAAAGTAATTAAGGTTATGGAAGAGCAAAAAATAAGTAAAGATCTGATGAGCTTAAATGGTTAGGTGGCAGCTCTAAATAGATTCGTCTCCAAGGCTACTGATAAGTGCATTCCTTTCTTTGACGTAATTAAGAAAAAAAGGAACTTTGAGTGGGGGGAAGATTGCAGAAAAGCGTTTAAAGAATTAAAGCACCATCTTGAGAAACCTCTGATCTTATCTAGTCCCGTAGAAGAAGAGAATTTATACATTTATATGGCAGTCTCCGAATATGCAATAAGTTCGGTTCTAGTAAGAGAAGAATATAAAACCCAACTTCTGGTATACTATACTAGTAAAAGGCTTAAAGAGGCAGAAGCTATATATCAATTATAGAGAAGTTGGCATACTGTCTAATTCTCACCGCTCAAAAGTTAAGAGCCTATTTTCAAGCACACCCAATCAAGGTCTTGACTAATTTTCTGCTTAAGCAAGTTTTCAGTAAGCACAAAGCATCGGGTAGGTTAGTAAAATGAGCAATAGAGCTGAGCCAATACAAGATTGAATTTCAACCCCGAGTGGCAATCAAAGGGCAGGCTTTAGTTGATTTCATTAATGAATGCACATGATATATTAAAGAAAAATAGGAAGTGAAAAGGATTTGAAGCCTAAATGGCAATTGTTCGTTGATGGAGCCTTAAATGTGCAAGGGCCTAGTGAAGGATATGTAATTATTACTCTTGATGGACATCGATTACACTATGTAATGAAGCCACGCTTTCCCGCTACTAATAATGTGGCTGAGTATGAATGAATGGTATCATGACATACCTTAGCCCTTCAGTTGAAGATCCCAATAATAGAAATTTTCAGCGATTATTAATTAATGGTCAACCAGCTGAATCAAACATATCAAACGAAAGATAAAATTTGATCCTTTATTTCAAAAAGGTGTTGAAAATTTTAATCCAGTTTGATTATGTTTTGATACACCAAGTATCTAGAGAAAAAAAATTCTTAAGTCGATTCTATGACCAAGTTGGCTAACTCACGAGGAGCACCAGAAACTCGAATTATGTTAGTAGGCTTCCAACAGAATCCCAATATTGAGGAAAAAGCCCTCGAATCAAAAAATGAGGTTATGATATTGACTATATCCCACGCTCTCATACACATGGAAGAAGAAAAGCAGCTTGGATGTGGAAACGATGGAATCTAGGAAGGAACCGTCCATATGGAAATGAATAGTCAGTATAAGAACAATTGGATGACGCATGTTGTTAAGTACTTGTTAGAAGGGAAACTACTAGAAGATAAAAGGAGTCTAGAAAGATAAGGCACCAAGCTCCAACTTTTATTATGATGGATGGAACACTTTATAAAAAGGATATTCGCTCCCTTCTTTATGATGTGTTAGTCCAGAAAGTGGCACATAAATGTTGAGAGAAGCCAATGAAGGGTTCGGGGAGGGGATCATTCTAATAGCATAAAATTGGCCAAAAAGGTCATGAGGCAAGGTTTCTATTGGCCCCATAAGAATAATGATGCAGTGAATTACGTAAAGAGATGTAAGAAATGTAAGAGATTTTGAACAATTCCACATATGCTCCCAAGTGATTTAACCTCAATCTCAAGTCCGTGGCCCTTTGATGTATGGGTAATCGAATTGATTGGAACGTTGTCAATATCTAAGAGCGGAGCAAAGTTTGCAGTCGTAGCTATCAACTACTTTACCAAATGGGTAGAGGAAGAACTATTACCAAATATAACATAGGAAAAGCACTAAAGTTTGTGCTTAGGAACATAATTACTCGGTTTGGAATACTTTATAAAATAATATCCGATAATGGAACTTAATTTGAAAGTGGGGAATCCACTAGATTTTGCAAGAAGAATGGAATAATCAAAAGTTTTTCATCCGTAGCTCACCCTAAGGCTAATGTAGCCATTGAAGCTGCTAACAAAACCATTAAGACTATCCATAAGAAACGACTGTGCAAAGCAAAAGGAAACCGGTAGAAGAACTGCCACTTGTGCTTTGGGCATATCAAACTTCTACTAAGACTGCAACTGGACATATTCCATTTTCATTGATATATGGATGCGAAGCAGTGACACCAATCAAATTTGAAATACCATCCCATTGGAGGATTGCATATGCTTTCAAACCTAATCAAGAGCTGAACAAAGAATCCCTAGATTTGATCAATGAGTTTAGGGAAGAAGCGACCATAGGGACGGCCAAATATCAACAAAGGATATCAAGATACTATAACTCCAAAATTAAGAAAAGGTCATTCCAAAAAGAAGACTTAGTACTCCAAAAGGTCATGGCAAATACCAAAAATCCAATAGATGGATCGCTCGGACCAAATTAGGAAGGACCCCATGTTACCCATAAAGTAATCCCACCAGGAACTTATCAACTATGCCAACCTAATGGAAATACAATAGCAAGAACTTCGAATGCCAAACATTTGAGATTACAATGGATGAATAAAGAAATTGAGGCAAGTATATCTACAGAACCAGTAATAAAAAGAAAAAAGGAACTTATAAAGGAAAAGCCTTTGATCCTGCCACAAGGGCCTAGTCAAAGCACCTCCTAGAGTGAGGTTAGAGTAAGCCTCTAGTCCCACCTATAGCGCCTGGTCAGAGCACTGCAACCTTCGGTCCCGCCTACGTGGCCTAGTTGGAGCACCTCCTAGTGCGAGATTAGAGTAGCCTTTGGTCTCACCTAAGATGGCCTGGCCAAAGCACTACAGGCCTTCGGTCCCGCCTACATGGCCTGGCCGAAGCACCTCTTAGAGGAAGGATGGAGTAAGCCTTTCGTCCCGCCTAAGTTGGCCTGGCCAATGCACTGAATAGCCTTCGATTCCACCTATAAAGCCTGACCGGAGCACCTCCTAGAAGGAGGATAGGTAAGATTTTGTTTCTTTCTAAGATGACTAACCAAAAGCAACGACCAGCCTAAATCACTACCTAAGATGGTAGTAAAGGGTGAAAAAGTTCGAAGCCTAAATCAATACCTAAGATGGTAGTAAGAGACGAAAAAGTTCAAAGCCTAAATGACTACCTAAGATGGTAGTAAAGGACGAAAAAGTTCGAAGTCTAAATCAGTACCTAAGATGGTAGTAAGAGGCAAAAAATTTCAAAGCCTAAATCACTACCTAAGATGTTAGTAAGAGGCGAAAAATTTTGAATTTCGAATCACTACCTAAGATGGTAGTAAGAGGCAGAAAAGTTCAAAGCCTAAATCACTACCTAAGACGGTAGTAAGGGGTGAAAAAGATCAAAATCACTACCTAAGACGGTAGTAAGGGGTGAAAAAAGAAATTAATCAGGTAAGTGTGACTTCATCCTAAGAATGGATCTAAGCAATCTTCTAAAAGAAAGTGTAATTAAAAACGATCAATCAGACACTAAGCTAAAAATAAGGCAACCTTCAAAGGAAGGGACAAGAATTATCTATTACCCTCAGCGTCAAATATGGACATCTGAAAAGTTGTGAATCTCCTGGTTAGAAATATTTTGGAAAATAACGGGGATCTCCGTTATTGCTCAAATTTCCAGTCTCCTATAATTGAGACGTAAAATCACCAGATGGATTTCTGGTCTTCTATTCAAATGAATTATACTATTCTTACCAGATGGTTTTCTGGTCTTCTATTCAAATGAAATTATGTTATTATTACTAGATGGATTTATGTTCTTGTATTCAAATGAAGTTATACTATTCTTACCAGATGGATGTCTTATCTTCTATTTAAATGAAGTTATAATATTCTTGCCAGATGGATTTCTAGTTTTCTATTCAAATGAAGTTATGGTATCCTACAAGATGGATTTCTGGTCTTCTGAATAGAAGTTATGGTATTCTTACCAAATGGATTTTTGGTCTTCTATTCAAACGAAGTTATATTATTCTTACCAGATGGATTTTTGGTCTTCTATTCTAATGAATTTATGATCCTTTTTCCAGATAGATTTCTGGCCTTTTTATTAAAAGAATTTATACATTTCTCGACTTCTAACTAGATGAGTTTCTGGTCTTCTCATCGATTGAATTTATAATGGATTTCTAGTTTCCTTGTCAAGAGGATTTATAGTCTCTGTACTAGGACTTGGATTTACACTAAAGTACAAAAAGCTTTTCTTATATAAGGAGAGGGGCAAATGTTATCCACATAATTTATGGCTACCATGCTAGAGGAATAATTAAAGAAAAAATAAGTGACTAAGTCGACAGGAGGATGTATATGCATTAAAAGATGGTATTACTACAAATATGTATATCGAGCATCTAAAAAGACATGTCGAGCCTATAAATGCACGATGAATCAATAAATTCATGATTACATATTGAGCTTCCAAGTCAATAAAATAATGAGCCTCTAGCAACCACAATCTAGCATAAAGGTAGTTTTTGAGCTCCTACTCAAGATTTAAATAGCTTAAAGGAATCAGTGAATAATTGGAGTTACCTTGCAATAAGAGATGTCGAATATGAAGGCAAAAAGGATTTTGAGGCTTTATAGCCATAAGAGATGGTACCGAGTCGATAAACACAATAGTAGTTTCGAACTTATATGGAGGTGATATCAAGGCTATAATATGATAAAGCCGCCGAGCTTGTAAATGGAAGACATCTTAAGCTTGTAAAATAATGAGAACGACAAACTCGAAATTGATCAAACATGTTGAGCATGTAAGTAAGGACATATCGAGCCTGTAATAAGAAGAGTGATGTGCATATTTAACTCGTAAGATCATGTGTATGGCGAGTCTATAGGTAATCGAAGATGCCAAGCCTATAGATACAAGAGAATAACAAGCATTCAAGTAGTTAACGAGCCATAACGAAGAATGGGGAGATATTGAATGTCTAAGGGATGTCAAGCTTTAATAGCAGTGGATATTGTCGAGCATCCACAAATATAAGGCAATACCGAATATCTAATAATAAAGAGGATGTCGAGTCTCTAAAGGATAGCGAGCTTCAATAACAAAGTCAAGTTTCTAAAGAATGTCGAGAGCAATTATTATCGAGCTTTTATAATAAAAAGGAATATCGAGCTTTTACAAGCGGCAAGAGGTGCCGCATGTCTAGAGACATGAAGGTTGTCGAGATTCAACAAGCAAGAGATGTCAAGGTTGTTACGGAAATAAAGCTATTTGAGCCACCAGATTTCGAGCCGAGACACATGTCAATCATCCCTCATGGTTGATACTCCTATAAATAGACCCCCCCTTGCAACTTAAAGGAGGTGAATCATTCTTTTTCCTTTCTTGAAATTCTAAAATTGTAAAACCCTAAGTCGAATTGGGGATTTCGAAGGCCAATCGTAACCTTTGAATTTAATGCATATGAGAACTTCAGAATACAATTTCGCATAGCATATCTTCCTTTGACATGCATATTGGACTATTGTCGAATAATTGACATGCATATGATGTAAACTTGGCCTTGGACTTGAATTTGGACTTGGACTTGAATTTGGACTTGGACTTGAATTTGGACTTGCATATTAACATATACACAAGGCCACTTAAGCTCTTGACTATATAAGACTTTTCTTTGTATATTGACTATCATGACTATGAATATATGAACAAGGGACTATAATATATGTGACTTGTCTATTTTGCCCACTAATACATAACTAAAAGACTATTGTGAATTTACTCAATTCACTAAATTTTTCCTTAAACAAGTGATTTGAACTTTTAAACAACCTCCTGATTATATTTACATCAATGGGTGTTATTGAGATGTTCGCAAATAAGATCACCTTTTACATCATCTTGAGTGTTGAGCTAATTTTTGGTTTAATAATATATATGTTAAGTTTGTTTAAATAATTTTATATAAATGTATAATATATATATATATATTTGTATATATATTATCTCATAAATAAAATATTAATATTATACATGTATACATGTTATTAAAATGTAAATAAATGTTTAAATACTAAAATAATTTTTTTAAACCATGAATAATATATATATTTATATACATATATATAATAATAAAGTAATATATATGTACACACACACACCAATATATTTATAATATATAGTTATATCTATATATGTATATTAATTAATAACATTATTCAAGATAATATTTTTTATTAAATCCTAGGTCATGTGTACAACTTAGAAATAATTTTATCTTTTTAATTTAAAATTTATTTTGATTAAATATTCATTTAAAAATTAATAAAATATGAATAAGTAATTAATTTTGAACTTTATTTAAAATTTTGAAGTTTGGATTTTTTTTTTCAATATTTTTCTCTGTTTAAATTAATTTTATATTAATTTATTTAATTTCGGCCATTATAAACAATTAATTTTTGTTATCCGGTCTTTTGGCTTGGCCATATTCATACTGATTAGACAAGTTAGACTAGACGATCATCGAGGAAGACAACTCGGAGAGATGATTATTAGGCTCAGAGATCAAGCGTAGGCAATGATATGAAGTGACGATCAACCAAGGTCAAGAGATAGACTCTCCAGAATATTCTAAGTATGGAATAATGTCTCCCCTAAGCGAGGGATTAGTACCTATCCCTTTCCCTAGGAGATCGGTACATATTCTCAATTTTTGTCCCAAACTTGGTAAGATCGATATAGAATGACAAGGAAGGTCCCATGAGGCTACATTTCAAGCTTAAAGTCATTTGGAGTTCGTATGCTCAAGTTATGGGCAAATTACTTCACCTATCAAAAGGGATCGTCCATATTCAACTTTCACTACATATTGCAACAATGATCGGTCAATAACTCAAAATCTATAGATGCTATCAACATGAAACTTAGAGTATAAGCTAATTTAAATATGTGGAACACCACATAGGGATCGCATGGCATTTGGAGCAAGTTGAATGGATCGGTACCTATCCCTCTAGAGGGATCGACAGAAATCAGAATTCAAGCAACACTACTTCACGGAAAATGCGATATCTTACAAACCGTATGTCAGGATTGAACGAAATTTGAGGAGCAAGTTGCTAACATCATGGGGCAACCCTCATAGGGACTGCAGCCCATTTGGATGCATTAACAGGGATCGGTACCGATCCATATACCGGGTCCCGATGGGCCTGCAAATTTTTGGGTAGCCTCGTCTTAGTCTCCTGAACCTTCTGCTAGAATTTCAGTCTGATCCATGCACGTCTTCTCCTATAAATACAGCAGGCATGGTGTTAGAAAAGGGATTCTGCTTTCTCTACTGAGGCTCTGCCATTTTTATTCTTCACTTTTGTACTAATGGATCCTAGCTGATCCAAACATTCTTGTAATGATAATTAAATGGAAGATCAATAAAAATCTGAAGTGGACATAGACCAAGATTGCCGAACCACTATAAAAATCTATGTATTCATTTATGATATTTTCTCTGTTTTAATTTAATTCTTCATTTAATCTCTACTAGATTCTACTGGGTGTTGATGCCCATTTTTGACATCAATATTTTGGTGCTTTCATTGAGACATGAATTCTCAGTTTGATTGGATCTCATCATCTACTTGTGGATTCCCATATTCGCGAGGTAGATCCAGTTTTCTACCAACAAACTTCCTATTCTACTCAGATTTGAAGGAAATCTAAAGGAAGTTGATAGCCATGGTTAGAAGAATTTAATCAACTTCGAGCGGGGTTGATGGGAATGATGATGCTAGTGGTCTTTTTTGGAGTTATTCATGCGTTCATGTGTTTATATCTATTTGAAAGGATCAGATTCACTCGTGTATGCAAGTTCTTGGGATTAGATGTTGAAGTTTGCACTCAAGTTAGCGAAGGGCCGATCCCTCTCTTAAGGCCATGATGACTGATCCCTCTCTCAAGGCCATGATGGCCGATCCCTCTCTCAAAGCCTAGAGAGCCAAACCCTCTCTCAAGGCCATGAGGGCCGATCCCTCTCTCAAGGCCATGAGGGTCGATCCCTCTCTCAAGGCCATGATGGCCGATCTCTCCCCATACATGCTCAATACTGATCCCTCCAGACTTGCTCAATACTAATCCCTCCAGACTTTCTCAACAGCGATCCCTCTACACTTGCTCAATACCGATCCCTCCACACTTTCTCAATACCGATCCCTCCAGACTTGCTCAATAACGATCCTTCCAAACTTGCTAAAAACTTATTCCTCCATACTTGCTTAATACCGATCCCTCCATACTCCGTATGCCAATCCCTCATCAAGGCAATTTAGCCGACTCCTATACTACCGATCCCTATGCCCAAAAAAATATGGATCGGGTACAATCCATTTTTAAAAAAATCGGGTACGACCCATCTTTTTTTAAAAATAGCTCTATTTTTTGTTCAGGTGCCATGCCGCAGCGCAGTGCCCCCACATTTTGGATTCGGAACTCAACTTAAACACAGTGCATTCTATCCATTTCCCTTACATCTTGTCACTGACCGGGGCATAGAGGATCAAGCGACAGCTCCTGAATTGCAACCAAGGAAAAGACAAGCAACCGCTACTCAAACAAATCTCCCAATGGTTGGAGAACATAGGTGATGTGACTTTATGCAAACCCAAGAAACTTTGGACCAAGGCTAAACTCGGGTAAAACCAAGGTTTTCTCCAAGCAAACGCTAAGATGACTCCAAGCATCGTTCTTCATTGACCTAGCACTTCGAATTCAATGACTCCAAACAAACCAATTGCTGACTCCAAGCAAATAGCAGATTTTCTTGGGTCCAACTCCAAGTAACTTACCACCGATCTGTCAATAACGGTCCATCTTACTTTACTCATATCTCGGGCATGCATACATCATTCACTAGCATAACAAGTAGCTGTAACTTAAAAATGAACTGGATTGACGATGACTGAAGCATCTTCCCCAGTCAAAGCCTATTCATTGAAGCCATTTAGTGTGCAGAATATCCGAGGAGATTCAATGTACCAATCATATTGGTTCACTCAGGGAAAACCGACCCTGGACAACATCTCATGAAATTCGAGTGGCATAAGAATTCCGCCGGATTGATATGTGCCATTGAATGCAGACACTTTTCTATATTCCTCGAAGGTGTATCAATCATGTGGTTTATGCGATTATCGCCCAAATCCATCTCCTCATTCAATCAACCAGATCAGAAGTTTGTCAAGCAGTTCAGAATGCATGCGACTCACACCAAGGATGTGATGTCATTATCCAATTTATTCCAGATGCTAGGTGAGCCATTCAAAGACTTCCTGTAGAGATTATATGTCATTGTCATCGTCACTAAAGCGAGCAATCCCAACGAGGATATCATACTGATGGCGTTGATGAGGGGAATTGACCCCCATAAGGATTTTGGCAGCTAGTTAGCTAGAGAGCCTCCTACGACCTTGGATCATTTCTGTTACAAAGTGAATCAGAACCTAAGCAAGGAGGAGGTAGAGCAGACTAGGAGAAGGAACAATACATGCCCATTGGCTAAGGACTCAGATTCCAGGAGACGACCCAGAATCTCAAAATCGACACATATACTCCTTTTAACGATTCGATCATAAACATCTACTGGGAGACTCACGACTCGAAGCAGTACTGGAAACCAACCTCGAGAGAGTCCACTGAAACCCAAAAGAAATCAAGGAGCATCCGATGCTTATCAATAAAGAATTTTGATTATTAATTGGACCGCTGACGGTCGACTTCCAACTGAGAAGGGCTTGGGCAAAGTGGAATAGCGAGCATACGACATTACTTCACTTATCAATGAGATTTATTTCGATCTTCTTTGAATTATTTCTATTTCAATTTCAAATGTGTTGTGAACTACTACCAACTTGAACTAAACTACTTCCAAACGATGTAGGTGACCAAGAACTTAGAGTTGGGCGCCAACCAATCTCCGTGGAGCATGATCGGACCTTTGGAGTTTCATCAAGATAAGCATGATTCAACCTCTCATCAGCTACCATATGCCCCTGACTTAGGGCCAAGGACTCGAAATGGAAAAACTCGGCAAGGTCAGAATCCAATACAAAGTGGACATGACTGACCGTCCACTCATCACCCTCCACATTTGACTTGGAGACCTAAGAAAGACTTGGAGCGAATGTGACCTAATCATCCACTATCCGGATCATAAAATGAAGTTCGAAAAAATACATATGCCTCTCCCGAAGCTCAGTGATGCCGGGATCCAACTAGAGTGGCGTGATTTGACCATCTACACATCGACTCCTTCCCTGGACACGGGGGAAGTTCGGAAGCTCAACTTAAAGTAGCCGTGACTGACTACCTACTCATCAACCACCGCTCTCAACACATGGACACGACTGTAGCTTGAGGTGGATGAGTCTTGACTGTCCACCCAATAACTCTCTACCTCTACTTGCCGGGAAGAGTACGAAACAAATTGTACAAGACCTGATCATCCAACCCAAGCATGGATGTGAATCGACAATCTATCACCTACTCCCTTCCTTGACTTGACAAAAGGAGCTACAACCACCAAGCAGATACGAATTGATCGTCTCACTTGCCAAGTTCTGTCCTTCATGCTGGGGGCAGAATTTCATTCCATGAATGTACGTGATTCGATCGATCATTCGATAACTCTTACCACGACTTGGAAGATGGAGTATAAATAAAAAACGGGTGCGATTGACCATCCATCAAACAACACTAAGTCCCCAGAGTGCAGGCTGGAGTATAAACATAAATCGGGCGAATACCGACTGCCTGAAAAACAACTCTAAGTCCCCAGAGTGCAAACTGGAATATAAACATAAATCAGGCGGATACCGACTGCCCATGAGACACCTCTAAGTTCCCAGAGTGCGGACTAGAGTATAAACATAAATTGGGCGAATACCGACTGCCCACGAAACAACTCTAAGTCCCCAGAGTGTGGATTGGAGATAAACATAAATCGGGCGGATACCGACTGCCCGCAAAATAACTCTAAGTCCCCAGAGTGTGGACTGGAGTATAAACATAAATCGGGGGATACCGACTACCTACGAAACAAATCTAAGTCCCCAGAGTGCGAAATGGAGTATAAACATAAATCGAGCGGATACCGACTGCCTGCGAAACAACTCTAAGTCCCCAGAGTGTGGATTGGAGTATAAACATAAATAGGGTGGATACCCACTACCCGCAAAATAACTCTAATTCTCTAGAGTGCGGACTAGAGTATAAACATAAATTGGGCAGATACCGACTGCCCATGAAACAATTCTAAGTCCCCGAAGTATGGAATGGAGTATAAACATAAATTGGGCGGATACCGACTGCCCGCAAAACAACTCTAAGTCCCTAAAGTGGGGACTGGAGTATAAACATGAATGAATAGATGAGTGGATTTCGACCGTTCTCTATTCTACAAAATAACCTCTAAGTCCCTAGAGTGTGGACTGGAGTATAAAAATGAATGAATAGATGAGTGGATTTCGACCGTTCTCTATTCTCCAAATAACTCTAAGTCCCCAGAGTGCGGACTGGATTATAAAAATGAATGAATATATGAGTGGATTTCGACCGTTCCCTATTCCATAAACTCCGGTCTGAAATCGATAGGAGTAGTATAAACTTGCTAAGGGTGGAATTCGACCGTCCGACTTATAGCCTCGCCAAATCAATACTGGGGGTAGGAGTACAAATCACTAAAAGCTGAATACGATAGCTCACTATAGCTCCAGCTTAGTGTTCTTTATGACTTAAGGCAACGACCGCAAGGAGGCCTTAATACAAAACTAATTAGAAAGACGTCCAATGTTATGGGCGACTGACAATATTGTGTCGCTGGGTCGACGGTCAATATCGATCCACACCAAACATAAACAGATGTGACCGGATGTCCCTTGAAAAGCTATGATCACCAGAGCGTGGGTAGGAGAATAAACCACGAAGACTTGATCATTAATTCTTCAGCACCCTCCTTCGATCCGTCGGGAGGAGTATTAAACCGGATGAGCAAGACTCGACTGCACCTGAGCCAACTCTACCCCTAGATCTGATTAGAGAATATGAATCAAAGTGGATGTGGTTGACCGTCCAGTACCCAACTCATGCCCGAAATCCAACGAAGCATCAAAGTATTCTCTCTGGAAGGAAAAGCCAGAATACAATCCAGGATAGGCGAGGCTCAGCCTTTCATCAACTAACCTGATCCCGTGATTCAGCGGGAAAGAGTGTAAAGCTAAAGTGGACCTAGCTTACCTTCCTAGTTATTGATGTATGCCCCATACTTGGGAGCATGAGCGAGAAACAAGATGAATGTGAACCGACCATTCATCGATTAACTCTATGTCTTAGGAGCTTAGGTGGGAGCATAAACATAGCTATAAGACGAGACTCGACCGTCCATGCAGTACATTTATCAACCTGAGACTAAGGCCAGAAGTGTGATCATCCAAAGACTGACTGTGATAGCTCAATACTGTGACTCATACCTGGTGTTTACAACAAACCCAAGACTACGACCGAAAGGATGCTTAGGGATAGAATCATCGAATTTATTCCCAAGCCCATGGGCAACTGATCATTAATCCAACCCGAACGACGAGTAATGGATCATGAGTACTTTGAATGGAAAGCGCATTACTCGAATATACAAGCAGATTCAAACTCAAAGCAAGAGCCAGCTATGCAGTTGCATGCAACATGGGGCTGAACCCTACTCGCCATTTGATTCAACGTGCTTCTAAGCCTGATCTTCGGCCATTTGTAGATAATTGCTCAAAGCACTTAGAGCCCTTCACTATCAGACTCAATAACTCTTGACAAGACTCTAGGATTCGACCAAAGTAATTGTCATTATTGAACGTCCCAACCAGATTTCATGTTGATTGCTACGCGAAATAGTTACGTTTGAACTCAAGGAATCCAAGGCTCCACCTACTGAGCTGACGATCGACATAACAGTCAACCATAGTGACCCATCATGGGTATTGAAGATTAGATCACAGCTCAGTGCAATTATGATGAAGGAATTAACTAGCTTTCTCTGAATGAATCTTGATGTGTTCACTTAGACCCATTCTGACATTCATGTGATCTCACCGATTATCGCGAGTCATGCATTGAATATCGACCCGAGGCATGTCCCGGTGAGACAAAAGCAACACGTCATGGATCCAGAGATATCTGCTGCACTTAAAGTGGAAATGAATAAACTCAAAAACAATAATTTTACCCACGACACCCTCTACCCGAAATAGATATCCAATTCAGTTCCTGTGAGAAAAGCTTATGGAAAGTCGCAGGCATACATCGACCACTCTTACCTGAACAAGGCATGCCCAAAAGACAACTTTCCACTTTCGAGGATCGACCAGCTGGTAGACTCAACCACTGGATATGAACTGCTTTCATTTATGGATGTGTACTCCAAATACAACCAGATCCTGATGCACATCCTCGACCAGAAGCACACCAGCTTCATTATCGATCTAGGGCTATATTGTTATGTTGTGATGTCATTTAAACTAAATAATGCTGAAGCTACTTACCAGAACTGGTCAACAGGATGTTCGAAGACCAGATCAGGCAATCAACGAAAGTATATGTGGATGATACGCTTGTGAAGTCATGACGATTAAACGACCACATCGATGACTTAGCAGAGATGTTCAGTTTTATCCGAAGATATGGAATGAAACTCAGTCCCATGAAATGCTCTTTCGGCGTTGCGTTAAGGAAGTTCCTAGGTTTAATGCTCAACTCTCATGGAATTGAACCCAGTCCTGAGAAGATTCGAGCAATTCGAAACATCCAAGTACCAAAGACAATCAAGCAGGTAAAGAGACTAAATGGGAAGGTCATCGTCCAAAGTCGATTCATCTCCAGGGCCACCGGTAAGTGTGCTCTCTTCTTCGACCTAATCAGGAGATGGAAAAGAAACTTTGAACAGATGCAAGTCTACACTGACGCATTTCAAGCTCTGGTAGATCACTTAAAGAGACCTCTCATCCTATCCAAGCTCACCCCATCAACGTCTACACCGACCAGCCGTTACGACAGGTCATACAACGACCTAAGATGTCTGGAAGACTACTCAGATGGAGTATCGAACTAAGCCAATTCGATATCGCTTATCTCATTCAGAGAGCTATCCAGGGACAGACATTGGCGCACTTCATAGCTGAATTCACTACGCCAAACTGACCAACCGATGGAAAATGTACATGAATGAAGCATCTAATGATCAATGATCTAGCGCCATAGTCGTGTTAGTGATTCCTAAGGAACGATCGATCTGCTATCCCCTGAAACTCGACTTCCCTACAACAAATAACAAAGCTGAATATGAAGCTCTGATTGCGGGCTCAAGCTTCTAGAAAACCAGGAGTGAAAACTTTATAATTCTTTTGTAATTCCCTGTTACCGGTATACCAAGTTAGGGGAGATTATCTTGTTAGGGGGCAGTGTCTTGCTCCTTATCTCAGCTGGGTCCAAGAGCTACTGGCCAACTGTCAATTGAGATGCAGCTGATCACGCTATTCAATGCAACGAGTGCCAAATGTTTGCAAAAATTCTATGGGCCCCCACCGACAAAAAACACTCAAACGGTCCCTCCATAGCCGTTTGCCACTTGGTGTATTGACATCATCAGCTTCTTGTTGATTCTAAAGGTGGAGCGAAATACACCATCGTAGCAGTTGATTACTTCAGCAAATGGGCTGAAGCAGAACTTTTAACCATGATCACGACAAAAAAAGCACTCATCTTCATTGTATATAACATCATCATTCGTTTTGGCCTTCCATAAACCATTAAAACTGATAATGGAATCCAATTCAATAGCGTTGAATTTAAAGACTTCTACCGTCGGCATCATATTGAAAAGAGATTTGCGGCAGTTGCTCGCCTTCAAGCAAATGGACAGGTTGAAGCTGTGAACAAAATCATAAAGTTCATTCTGAAGAAACGTTTGGGAAAGCCTAGAGGTAAATGGGTGGATGAATTCCCAACAGCATTATGGGCTTACAGAACCACCCACGAGTCCGCGACTGGCCATACTCCATTTACACTTGCTTACGGCTCTGAGGCCATCATCCCTGTAGAACTTGAAGTCTCCTCTCATCAAGTGGCTCATTACAACCCCTATTTCACAAAAAATATAAACAAGGAATTGAAATCGAATTGCAATAAAACTAGAAGGAATTGGCGATGACTCCTGAGCATACAAACGCATCCGGGAGCCAATGATAAGAGCGTATACCTGTACCTGCACGTGTATATTCAAAAGATTCGATTTCTTAAATTCAACATAAATTGAATCTTCACCTGGAGTTATTAATGAAAAGACTGGATCAGATGGCCAAAGCTTACTAGCCCTGTAGAACCGGACACAGATAGCAACTAATGTAATACAATCCTGAATCTATACTATTGGAAATCGATCAAGCATCATGATGATCAAAGAGAGATACAACACTTTGGGAAGATAATTCAACGGAAGGATAGCGACTATTCAGGAAACTGAATAGATTTCTTTTCAGCGACTCTAACTTGTTTCGATTAAAAGCACGTCATGTATGCAACAAGACGTACTTTGGGGGGCAGGTGTTATCCGGCCTTTTGGCTCGGCTATATTAAGACAGACTAGAAAAGTTAGACTAGACGATCATCGAGGAAGACAGCCCGGAGAGATGATTATTAGGCTCAAAGATCAAGCGTAGGTAACGATACGAAGCGACGATCAACCGAGGCCAAGAGATAGACTCTCCAGAATATTCTAAGTATGGAATAATGCCTCCCATAGGCGGGGGATTAGTGTCTATCCCTTTTCCTAGGGGATCGGTACATTTCCTCAATTTTTGTCCCAAACCTGGTAAGATCGATATAGAGTGGCAAGGAAGTCCCTATGAGAATGCATTTCAAGTTTTAAGTTATTTGGAGTTCGTATGCTCAAGTTATGGGCAAATTACTTCACCTAGCAAAAGGGATCGATATAAAAGGGGTTGGTATAAAAGGGATCGTCCATATTCAGCTTTCACTACATATTGCAATAATGATCGGTCAATAACTCAAAATCTACAGATGCTATCAACATGAAACTTGGAGTATAAGCTAATTTGAACATGTGGAGCACCCCATAGGGATCGCATGGCATTTAGAGCAAGTTGGAGGGATCGGCACCTATCCCTCTAGGGGGATCAACATAAATCAGAATTCAAGCAACACTACTTCGCAGAAAATGCGATATCTCACAAACCGTACGTCGGAATTGCATGAAATTTGTGAAGCAAGTAGCTAACATCATGGGAAACCCTCATAGGGATCACAACCCATTTGGGTGCATCAATCGAGATCGGTACTGATCCCTATTTTGGGCCCCGATGGGCTTGCAAATTTTGGTGTAGCCTCGTCTTGGTTTCCTGAACCTTCTGCTAGAATTTCAGTCCGATCCGTGCACATCTTCCCCTATAAATACAGCGGGCATGGCGTCGGAAAAAGGGATTATGCTTTCTCTACCGAGTCTCTCCCATTTTTATTCTTCACTTTTGTACTAATAGATCCTAGCTGATCCAAACATTCTTGTAATGATAATCAAGTGGAAGATCAATAAAAATATGAAGTGGACGTAGACCAAGATTGTCGAACCACTATAAAAATCTATATGTTCATTTATGATATTTGCTCTGTTTTAATTTCATTCTTCATTTAATATCTACTAGATTCTATTGGGTGTTGATGTCCATTTTTGGCGTCAACAATTTATAAAAATAAAAATAGTTTTTTATTTTTTTGACCAAGAGCTTATTAGGTGCTAATATAATTTTACAAAATCTAAAGAAAAATTTCATAACAAATGCAAATTAATATAATTTATTTATGAAGTAAATTAATTTTAATACTAATAAATAATAAAAAAATATTTATAAAAATTAGTTTTTACCGTCGAAAATTTATTGTACTATAATAAATTAAACAAAAAAATTATATAACTGATTTAAACCATAATGTGATGTTATAACTAACTATAAACTATAATATGTAATTAAATATTATATATATTAATTTAAAGTATAAAATTATATTAATTCTACATATGGTTATACGACCTAACATATATGACAAAAAAATCCGTTTTTAACATATATATACATACATATAACCAAAACTATTTTGTGACAACATTGTTTGCATATTAGAATCGTCACCTAACTAATAATATATATATATATATATTAAAACATTATGCTGAAAATCATTAAACCATCCCCTTTGAAACTCTTTTCGGTTCAGCAAATTGCTAATCCTTGAACCGTTGACCTTCAACTGTCGGATATCAATCGATTTGATTTGATTTGCACTTGAGATATTAGAGGGATGGAAGAGAGGAATTCTTTCAGCAATAGATTAGGTCGGAGGCTTCAAAAAGTCCTTTAAAGGTTGAGGATACAAATGCTTATATAGAGAAGAATTAAGAGATATTTTAGGATCAAGATCCTACGTCATCTCTTACCAATTCTCTTTCATCTTAGCCATCAATATCAATGTCTATGTTGCACCATCTATGGCCATATTAGCCCCTCATTATGGCTAAATTTTCCATCCTCCTTCATGGGCTTTTAAGCCCATTTAGAGCGCAAATAAAATGTTATACAATTACATCCATTTTAATCGCTTATCGATATCGTATATCGATTGATATATTTATGACTGTTATAAATATGTCTAATAATATTTATTCATCAAATAAAAATCAAATTTTACAATTAATATTTCATAAACATAATTAATTTAATTAATTTATAACAGTTATAAATTAATTAAATCATTTGGTCAAAGGAGAATTCATCGTTCGGTTTGTGACTCGCTAGTTGTAAATTCAGCCAGCGATTAATATCGAACTATTCGAATATTATCGTTCACACGTCACTTAGTAGGTGGTGTGATATTTTAGCCAAATTTATCGCTTACTAGGTTTCGGTAAAGTCCAATTTTACTTTAATTAAGCATTACCCAGTTGTGACTTTTATTTACACCAATTCTCTTCGTCAAATCCACATCACTTTGAACTTATGGAATTTGATAATGTCCAAAATTCCAATGTCGTTCATATTCAACTTTATAGTCAAAACACAAAGTCCTTGGTTTAATAATAATAATTATTATTAATCGAAATGCTCTAGTCAGGAAATTTAACTTTGAGTTGACTTCAACTTACCGTGATACTAACCTCATATAACCGAGGAAACAAATCCTCTCTTGAATAGTGCTTCACTTCCAATACTTCCGCTCGACCCAACTATAGTCACTCGATGGACGCCGTGCCATGATTTGACTATAATCAAACTATAGCTTTTATATTGAAGATCAAAAGTATTCTCAAGGTGACAGAATTGTGTAAATCAGTCACATCGATATTTTCTATTTGACTTAGTTGTATTAACCAACAGAAAATATATAGTGAGTCATTACATAGTTATCCAATAAACCCTAGGTGCTCCAGCAGTCGTAAGTATTACACTATTCAACATTTTGGGAGCATTACGTACTTTAGTCTCAACGGATACATCGATATCTAGTCTTGATCCATCTTGACTAAGAACGTTTAAAATGGTATATTTGTTTTTACTGTGATAAATTACTCACGATTACAACTATGGAAAATAGTGTAGTACTAATGTGAATGGATCATAATTGCTACTTTAACACTAGAGGGGACGGTGAATAGTGTTTTATAATTTTTATGGAACTTTTTAACTTATTTCAAGATTTGAATCAAACACGAGTAATCAATCACAAATACACACACACACACACACAAAGAGGAAACCATAGATATAAATAAATGCAGTAAATGTTAATTAATGAGTTAGAGAGATGAAACCAAGAGTTTTATACTAGTTGGTTTTCTCTTACATCTAATCCCGTATAATTTCTTGTACATATTTCTTATCCATCGCCTACTTTACCTAAGTAGCAAGAAAACCAGAATACAATCTTGATTTCAAGGCTAGGAGATACACCCTCTGTCTCATGCATCTGGGGCAAACTCTCTTGATTCATCGAACAACAAGATCACCCACTAGATTTAGATGAGCTACTAAGCGCACCCAATTGATATGAACGGGCAACAAGCAAACCCAAACAAATACAAACAGTTGTACTTAGGATATAAGATATCCTATAGCCCTTCTGATAGCGGTTTGATCTTTTAGTCTGTAGAGAGAATGCTTCTAAAATAGTAGATAGTTTGGAGAGAATCAATCTAGTAGAGTATGGATTGATTCTATGTAGATTTTAAAGAATATAGAAAGTAGTTTATAAGAAATAGAACAAGAGAGTAAGGAGTAAGAAGAAAGTGAGAAAATTAATCGACAAATTAGTTTGCACTCCTCATTTTATAGTGAATGAACAAAAGTATCCATTGGTGAAAAGGAGCGTCCAAAAGATAATTTTTTTCAGAATTTAAAAAATAATCCAACTATCACTATGTCGATATATTAAGGACGGATATGTCGACATACCCTAAATATGTCAACATACCCTTTTTCATTTTAAAAATTGATTTTTCTTTTAAATTGTTTTCAAACTTCTATATTTTTATATAATAATTTTAAACATAATTTTTAGATACTTTGAACGCATAAGTTTTTTTTATAGAATTTTTGTAAAAATATATTTTGAATTTTAAAATAATTTATTTTGACTAAAATACCAAAGATCGGAAATTTGTGATAAAGATCAAAATCTGCTATCAGATACTTTAATAATTTGTTCTAATGACTCATACTAAACACTATAGCCTTGAGCTCTTTAAGTCTTTTGCCTCTAAACTCATGAGTCTTGATCAACATCTCTAAATCCTCTGATCTCTATACTGACCAGTCTTTAAGTTTAGTCATTCTATACCTATATAATATTCGACAATATATACTATACAACTTGACAAAACATTAGTGTCTATATTTTTATGGTCGTTTTCATCAAAATCAATGTACGAGGTATTAACAATCTCCCCCTTTTCGATAATGACAACCACGTAAATATTCCTGCATATAAAATTCAATATAACTTTCAATGAGTTAAATAACTCCCCCTTAATATATGCATGTGTTATATTTTATATTTTTCTCCCTCATTGTCATCAACAAAAATGGGTGAAAAACAACAATCCCCCTAAATGTGATATACTTATGAATTATCGAGTCAAAATCAATATTTAAATACTAATTCTTGGAGACTTTTAAATAAGACAAAAAAGATTTATTAATAAATTAGATTATTACCACATTCAACAACCCCTAATAAACAAATTCAAACTATGCAATCCAAATCAAACCAAACCAAATATTATACACAAAGTTATATCAATCCAAACCAATCAAATTTAAATATATAAGTTCTAAAACATATACTTACAAAAAATAAAAAATTAAAGATATTAGATTTCCTTGGAATTTCAACCCATCCTTCGGATCCAATGATTGGATTTGTTTTGATGACATCTTGATCTTCCTGTTCTATGTTTTCCTTGGAGTTTGATCATTCTAGGTTGTTGTTTTGATCATTTTTGATAAGAAAGGAAATTAACCAATGACGATCATTAAAGTGCTTCTCTTGTTCCTTTATAATTTGCATTTGGCATAATTCCAGATGTCTTAGAACGAAAGGAGAATATCTTTGAAAGATTGAAGTGTTTCTTCTAAGTTTTGATAATGTTTTTGATGTGGAGAACCCATTTTTCAGAAAAGAAATGTTTGGAAATGGAAGGAGATGAAATATGAATCAATGTATGAGTTTTTCCAAAAGAAAATGGTTTAAACAGAGATTGAAAGTCGATTAAATAACTGTTTTAAAAGTAGATACAAAATTTTTTATATTTAAATTTTTCAAAAAATGCCTAGTATGTCCACATATCTATGTAGTGTATGTCGAAATATGTGCCTTAATTTGCACATATATGTTTTTGTTCTAATTCTGTTTCTACTAAATACTATTTTATTTTAATAATTGGCAGAGACTATGATAACATAATTGAATAGCAGGAAGTAATTTTCATTAGTCAAAATAGAGAGATACATGAATTCGAAGAAAATACATGAGAATGATAAAAAATAAAACTAGAAAAACATGTAACCAAGGGATACAAAGGTAGACAAAGATCTAAAAAGTTGATGATGAAGAAGAATTTCCACTAAGCTTCCTAATGATCTTTCCAAAGTATTTGTACACTTTATTTGAGAGAGAAGTGAACTTTTTACTAAAGGAGCGTTTAAGCTTCTTTTGGTTGTTAAGAAGTTTCTCTTGGTTTTTGGGAATTGGAATAGCGAGAAGGTTTTTTAAAGCATTCTAGAGAAGTGTCCATTTCCTCCTCTTCCACTTCTTGTTCTTCATTATCTTCAATGTCCATATCATCACGTTCTTCTTCTTATTGAATTTCTTATTCTTATTCCCACTCCAATCTTTCTTTCTTTTCAACAAGAGTTTTAGAGGGTACATATTCAAGAGAGATGTGCATAAGAGAGAGGTTGAAAAATGTTTTCACCTCTTAGATCAATACTAATACAATTGAAAGTTCTAGTAAGATACACACCATGGTAATGTGTGTTCTCATGCCTAGGGATTTCTTTTGAACAAAGTCATGCAAAATCACTTGAGTCCAATTTATATCATACTTTTCGAAAATAGAAAAAAGTGTTTTGAAAACTTTCTGAGTTGGATTATTGTAGTTCTCCATCCTTGGTGTAATACTTTGTTGTAAAATAAGACTCATTAGTCTTGCTTTAGACCTAAGATTTTTGCCTTTAAAACCATACTCTTCATCATTCGAAAACAAATTTTGCATAACTTCTCTATTACCATAATCAATTTCAAAAGTGGAGAGGGCATTTCCACTACTTTTGCAACTAAGAATTTGTCCCAAATTTTCACAATCCAAAACAATAGTAGTGTCTTTTACACTACCCTAAATTTGACCTTCTTCTCCTTGAAAAAACTTTTCATTTAAATTCGCATAAAACATTTTGATCAAATCAGGATAGCAATCAAAATCATTTTGAGATAAATTGATAAAACCAAAAATACCATTTTCTAAAGTAAGATCTTGTAAACTATAAAAAGAAAATTCATTAAAATTTGCAAACCTTCTCAAAAATACTTTTTCATAAATAGCATACTCAATATAGGTTTCAATGTACTCTTGATCATTATGAAGTTGACTTTTAATCTTTTTAGCGAGCCTAATGGCTTTGGATGAGGAAGGTTGGCTTGAGGAAGACATTGTTTTGAAGCTTTAAAGGTAGGAGAGTGAAAAATGAAATTGAATTTTGAAATAAAGTGTGAGTAAATGAAGAGATAGGAATGAGATGATTTAATAGAGAGTGAACTGACAGTTTTCAGTTGAAAAGATGGATTTTCTATTTTTGAAATTAATGCGAAATAGAGGGAAATTCAAAATTTTGAATTTTAAAAGATTCTCCAATTTTCTACTAGTATGTCAACATACTCGTGTGACATATATTGACATATAGGCCGAAAATTTCAAATTTAAACAAAGGCAGTATATTCACATATATATATATACATATACTTAGATAAGCTTATTATTATTATTAATGTATATTTATTCCAAAATTTAATAATTTGGATAAAAATAAATAAATGTAAAAAGTATCATTTTTGCCGCTATCCTCTATTCTTAACTAGTTAATCTTCTATTGTTGTGAAACAAATATTGACATTTTCTATACCTCATTCGTTGTCACTTGATGTAGTATCAGAATCATCTAAAGTTGCAGTGTAAGCCCTCTTTCTCATTTTGGATGAATCGGTTACAGACGTGGTCTTTGATTTCCTTTTATACATACAGTCTTTTTGCAAATGACCAGGTTCATCATAGTTGTAACATTTAATTACAGTCCTATTTTCAGAATTTTTATTTTCAGGTCTACGGAAGTTATTCATCCTTTTGCACTTCAGGAATTTTCTGAAATTTATAGTCATAAGAGTAATTTCCTCATCATCATCATCATCATCATCTGAATCCTAATTGTCAGTTGTAGAATTAAATGTAATTGATTTCTTTTCAGTTGCATTTCTTTCCTTCCTGCCTTGTAACTGTGCTTCATAGAATATTAGATTACCAATTAATTCTTTAATTTTTAAAGTACTAATGTCATTAGCCTTTATATAGCTAATGTCTTTTGATCCCACTCCGGAGAGAGTGAATTGAGGACTTTTCTGACTTGGTCCTCTCTAGAATTTTTTTACCTAATGATACTAAAAAATGAACTATATCCTAGAATCTTGAATACATATCAAAAATAGTCTCATTTTGTTTCATTTTAAATAATTAAAACTGATTAGTTTGCATGAAATTTTTTGTCTGTTTTACTTTACTAGTGCCCTTATGTGTAACTTGCAGTGTTCTCCAGATTTCATGTGCAGACTTAAAATAGAGACTCTGTTAAATTCATTTTTATCTAATAAACAAAATAAAATATTCATGGGCTTAGAATTATTAAGTTCTTGTGTCTAATGGTTCGGTCTCCATCTCGAGTATTCAGTTGGGGTTTAGTGTATTCACTTTGTGTAATATTACAAATATCTGAATCATTAAATAGTAAATAGATCTTCATCCTACATGACCAATAAATTAATCACTACCATTGGATAGTGGGGTCTAGCAGTATATTGTCCTTCTACAAAAGTGTTAAAACGTGAACTACTAGTGTTACTAACCATATTTATACTTTTCAAAAATCAAATTGTGAGTTTTAAAAAGCCTAATGATTTGATATCAAATGTGGAAAATAGTGTAGTACTAATATGAATGGATCTTAAGGCTACTTTAACAATACAGAGGGGGTAAATAGTGTTTTATAACTATTATGGAACTTTTTAACTTATTTCAAGGTGTGAATCAAACATAGATAATCAATCATAGATATATATATCCTAACTGGCAATCACAGATATAAATAAATGCAGTAAAAGTAAAGTAATGAGTTAGAGAGATGATACTAGGAGTTTTGTACCGGTTTGGATTTCTCATACATCCAATCTCGTACAATTTCTTGTACGGATTTCTTTTCAATCGCCGAATTTAACCAGGTTGCAAACAAACCCGAATATAGTCTCGATTTCAAGTCTATGAGATACACCCTTCTGTCTCACGAGTTCAAGGTAAACTCTCTTGATTTACCGGACAACAAGATTACCCACTAGATTTAGATGGAATACTAAGCACACCCACTTGATTTGAATGGGCAACAAGCAACCCAAAAAAGAGAGTACAGTTGTTGATTTCCAAATACAAACAGTTGTACTTGGGATACAAGATATCCTATAACCCTTCTGATAGCCGTTTGATCTTTGAGTTATAGAGAGAATGCTTCTAAAATATTAGATAGTTTGTAGGGAATCAATCTAGTAGAGTGTGGATCGATTCTATGTAGATTTTGAAAAACATACAAAGTAGATTTCACGTAATAGAACTAACGAGTAAGGAGTAAAAGAAAGTATGAAAATTAACTGGAAAATTCGTTTGCACTCCTCTTTATATAGTGAATGAACAGAAGTATCCATTCACGAAGAGGTGCGTCCAAAAGATACTTCTTTTCAAAATTATAAAACAAACCAACGATCATTATGTCGACATATCTTGAAAGGGTATGTCGACATACCCTTGTTCATTTTGAAAAATGATTTTCCTTTTAAATTGTTTTCAAACTTCTATATTTTTGTAAAATAATTTTAAACATAATTTTTAAATACTTTAGACACATACAAACTTTTATAAAATATTTGTAAAAATATATTTTGAATTTTAAAATATCTTTTTTGATTAATATATCAAAGATCATAAATTTCTATTAAAGATCAAAATTTGCTATTAAGGACTTTAGCAATTTATTCTAATGACTTATACTAAACACTAGAGTCATGAACTCTTCATGTCTTTTGTCTCTAAACTCATGAGTCTTGATCGTCATCTCTAAATCTTCATTCTTGGGCTCTATAATGATCAGTCGTCAAGTTTTATCATTATGTACCTACGTAATATTCTGCAATATATACTGTACAACTTGACAAAATATTAGTATCTATATTTATATGCTTATTGTCATTAAAATCGATATCCGTGGTATTAACAACACTTTGTAACTACTATCACAAAACATACCATTTATGGATTTTCTCTTAAATATACTTTTAATTAATTAATTAATATAACACATTATATCAAGTGTATAATAGAAAGAAACATCTTTTATTTTGAATAAGATTGGTTATCAAGTTAGATATATGTAATAAATTACATAATTACTCCTAGAGTATACCCCTAACTATATCAATTCTAACATCCATGACTTAAAAAATTTAAAATCAGAAGATTAATATCATAAAAAATATTATCTTATCAAGTTAAAATATTTTATAACCCTCGAATCAATTGATAAATGACTTTGTAGTTGATAAAAGCTAAATAAGTAATTTACCACTAAATATAATATTAAATTATTATCACGAATAAAGGATGCTTTTTTATATATTTAAAATGTCGCATTCAAAAGTGGATTGAGGATAATGAGTTACATATTTTTTGAAAAATATTTGATGAATAAAGGCATAAATTATTTCATAAAATAAGATTTATTTTGTAAAATTGTATAAAGAAAAAATAAGTGTGTGCACCACATGACTTGCAAGCAGTGTTTTAAATCTCGGATTTTGGCCAATATCTCGGGAAAATATCTCGGCTATCTCGGGCGATATTTAAAACACTTATAACTAAATAGGCTGCCAAATCTCGGATTTTGGCTGATATCTCGGATTTTTCATCTCGGCCATCTCGGGAAGATTTAAAAGCCTGCTTGCAAGGCTTTTTTTAAGTTAGAAGTCCATGAAAAATATTTAAAATATTACTTTCTTTTTCGAGACAAGCAAGATTTTCTATTGGGCTTCCATTAGATTTGAAAAAAGAAAGATATGTATAATATTTGTAAAATGTGGTGTTAGATTTTATTGGGCTTCAATTAAATTTTAAGCATAGAAATGGATTATGGGTTATGTAACTGATTTTGTAAATATTGATTTCTATTATATAGGTTTAAACAAGTACAGGATAATCGAGTTCGAAGACTGATCAGTAAAAAGACTAGAGATCAAGATCCAAAGGTGATCAAGATATTTGAAGACTCGTGAGTTTAGAGATAAAGACACGAAGAGTTCAAGACTATAGTTTATCGTTTAGTTAATAGACAATAGATTAACTTGTTAAAGTCCCTGAATAGCAACTTTCTCTTCTTTAAATACTCTCTTATCAAACTATTTATTATCAAAATATTTATTTCATTTTTTAAAGTATAATTTTACAAATATTTTATAACAAGTTTAATATGTTAAATGTATTTAAAAACTATGTTTAAACGTTTTATACAAATTATTATAATTTTATAAACACTTTAAATGGATTATTGTTTTTCCAAATTAACAAGGGTATGTCGAAATAGGCTACATAGATATGTCGACATAAGTACTGTTGAAGAGGTGTCTTTTGAATTTTGAATAGTTGTGTTTTTGGTCATATCTCTTCGTGAATAGACATGTCCCTTCAAACACTATATAAAGGGGGCTGAAAAATGAATTTTAATAACTACTTTCTCAATATTCTTACTTCAAATTCCCATTATATATTTCACAAATTCCACTTTTTATACTCTTCAAATTCAATCTCTACTTTACTATATTTATTCTTTACAATCTACTCATTGATTTGCAAGTATTCTCCCATCGATGCAAAGATCAAAGTGCTATCAAAGGGCTATAGGATATTATGTATCCAAAGTACAACCATTTTCGAAATCAATAACTCTCTACTACTATTTGTGTGGGAGTGCTTGTTGCCGGTTCGAATTAAGTGGGTATGCTTGTTGCCCAGTCAAATGAAGTGGGTGTGCTTATTGCCTAATCAAATCAAGTGGGTGTGCTTTTTGCCCGATTAAATCAAGTGAGTATACCCTGAGCTCGAAGAGTCAGGAGGGTGTATCTCGTTGCCTTGAAAATCGAGGTTGTATTCTGGTTTGCTTGCTACCTATTTAAAGTGGGCATTTGAAAGGAAATTTGTGCATATACTGTATAGAATTAGACATAGTATTGGTTAATATGAACCAGTTAAAACTCCCAGTGTTATCTCTCTTGTCTTTACTGTACATTTACTACAATTATATATATCTGTTACCGTCTATTAATATATATCTATGTTGATTATCTATGTTCGAATTTAAATCTTGAAATAATTTAGAGAAATTTCGTACAAGTTATAAAACAAAATTCACACTCATCTAGTGTTAAAATAGCCCTTAGGTTCATTCACATTGGTATAAATTACATTACGCCATTTCCCATATTTAGGAATCAAAGCATTAGGTTTTTGAAAAAATTAGAAAACAGTTCATCTTCCTATTTTATTCCTTTCTACACATTTCTTTTTATAAAAATGAATTCAAAGAATAACGTTTCAAAACAAAAACTAAGTGAAAATCTAGAAGAAACTCTTCAATCTTTCAAGAATACTCTTTGCTTCATTCTTCGTAATCAACGACACTTGGAGTTGAGTCAAATGCAAATGATTAAAGAACTGGAAAAACAATTTGATTCTCTTCGATAGTTTATTTCCAGTTTTGCCAAAGAAGTTCAAAGCAGCGCCTTGGAATGCTCGAACTCTAAAGCGAAAATCGATAATGAAGATTGGGAATTTATCAACACCAATTCTATCTTTGGATTCGAAGGATAGGTTGAAGTTCCCAGAAATCTAGGTTTTAATTCATATTTATAATTTGTAATATGTATTATACATTTTAGTCTGTATAATTGACTCTAGTTATATTTGAATTTTTTCCTAATTAATTGTATAAATATGAATAAATGTAAAATTTGTGATGTATGGTTAAAACATATGTAATTATAATTATGTGTGTATATTGTTAATTATAATTATATTTCCCAAAAATATTGTTTTGCAATTTGTATTGATTTTGGTTCCATATACAACATTATCACATAAATATGTCATATTTAGAGGGAGTTTATTTTTCTTTGCCCATTTTTGTTGATGATAAAGGGAAAGAAAAATATAAATATAATATATGCATATACTAATGGGTAGTTATCCGAAATAGGGGGAGTAAACCAATTTAGGGGGAGTTACATTATAACGCCCCACCTCTATACTCATAATAACAAAGAGTATTAAAAGAAATACTGTCTATTATTACGAAGAATAAGGCTGGATAGGAGCGGCCATCCGTAGTTGGCCTTACACTAATATTGGTTACCTCGATAGGAGTGGTATATACTTTTCATTTTTCATCTGATTTATTTACTCCCATCGACATACCCAATTATCAGTATAAAACAAACTACGATGGTTCATAATAGTTTAGGACATTAGATATAACAATAACACAGATAATATAAATGCGGAACACAGATAAAAACAAAAGTCTTATATATATATAACTGATGTCAGTTACAACATAGTTGACACAATACATATGATATAACTACAACTGTCGACTCTGGAAGTTATATATACACGTACATTATCAACTAATATACATGAATACATATTAACCTATACAATGACACGACTCCTATAAAATGACAAAGACAACTTCAGAAGATGTGAAAAGTCTTCATATCCCGAACAGCAACTCAAAGAAGGAAATCTACAACCTGAAATAACTCGGGTCTGACCCGAGTATTAAATTCAAAAGAAAATAATACACGGGTCAGTCTAATTCAAACTCAGTTATTAGTGCATAGCAGCAATAATAGTCAGATAGTCAAATAGACGACAATCACAGAAATCTCGTTTATCCGACACCTCGATAAAAGAATCGGATAACGGCAGATATAACACTAACCAGTGTTAAACAACAAATCAACAATCCAAATCGGAATACAACTCCAAAACATTGAAATTAACCAACGAAACAATTTAACAAATCGAAACATCAATTTAAAACTGTCAAATCTGATAGGGCTGCAGTACACGCGCGCGTGTACTGCCTCGCCAGTGTACTGCCTCACCACTACAACATATGAAATATGCAAAAGCTCAAGAAATGCACAATGAAAGTACACAAACAATTTCATCAATTGAAATCTCTCAATTTATAACGTCAAATTCTGAATTGGCTGCAGTACACGCACGCGTGCACTGCCTCGCTAATACAGTGATGAAATACACAAGAACTCAATGAAAGTTCACAAACGAGCACAAGGTCAAACCCGAAATACCGGATTCAACTCAAGTAAAATTTGAAAAACAAGCAATATGTAAAGGTCAAGTCACGGCCATCATGACTCAACTTAATGCAACAACCAAAGTCAAGGCAACATGAAACTGAAGATTAACCCAGTAAAAATTGCAAACTGACTCGGCGACTCACAACATCAAAATGCCCAAGTAAGGCCACTATATAATGTAGCAGACACATGTCCAGGGTCAAAGGCACAACCCACTATGAACTTATATGGGACAACATAGGTATAGATCCAGAAATGCAACTTCAAATTGTATCAGACTAGGCAAGCATACATGAAGACATAAATGAAAGTATCACTTATGATCAACTCAGGTGGACAGTAGAATTAGGATATTCCAGATCAGATGACAAACATGCACAGGCAAAGGCGGCCCAGCATGAGGCAGAAAAATAATAAATACAACCTAAACAAAATGAATTATGGGTGGCACAAGGAACTACCGACCAACTAGGTTACTGATGCAAATTTAACTCAGAGCAATGTACATGAAGCGGTATTGAAACCGAGTCAACAAAATGAAACTAAGAAAATGCAAATACCACAAAATCAAGCCCAGAAAAACAAGACCGCAGACACAATGCTGACCAGATTAGAGTGACAACAATTACAAGATCAACCAGATCAGATGAAGCAACCCAAGCATAATCCAATGTGTTATGCTTAAAGTCCAAATGCAACTATCACAAAAGATATCAAGCTGATGCCCAACAGATAAAGTAACAAGGTCACGAAATCAACCTCAAGTTAAGTCAGAAACTCACATAAGCAACTTAATGCCGAAACATCAAAGTCTGGTAATAATAAAATCAATCTGAAGCCGTAAACTACTGAGCGAAATTGTGGAATATAACAAAATCAACCTGAAGCCTTAGGCTACAGAACAAACTCATGGAATCACACACACTTAAACCATACAATTCACCAAAACCCAATTTAAGTTCAAATTCAAATATTCATGTACGAACGAAGATCAGGCAACATCTAAAATCACAGAGATCCAAAAATCAAAACAGCGAAATATACTAATCGAAACCAAGACATAAGAAACTCATTCAACGTCCAAGTTTCAAATAGAGAAATGCAATGCCGAAGTTAATTCGCAAGGCAAAGCAAAGTGATTGGACCGAATGCCCTCAAGTGAACATGTACATATATATATACAAATATATATATATAAATATGTAGTCAGTTCAATGCCCAACAAAGTCTAACCAAAATTATTAAACAATAATACCATCACAGTGATTACAAAGTCATGGCCAAAGCCAAGATGAATAAAGAGGTCAAATTCCGAAATGAGTCTGTGTATCAAAATTTTCACGGCCGAGGTATAACGTTTGACAATTCACGCAAATTCTTACGAACGAAAATAAGGGTTTCAAACCCTATGAAAACATAAATCTCATCGACTAACCGTTTCAATTTACAATCGCAAGGCCAAAGACGAAAGGAAATCAATACAAAGAAACATGAATCACTGCAAGTAAAATGAATCGCCATCCAAACAATTGAACACGAATGAAAACACGAAGTTTAAACTAGATGTGAGTGAATAAATCACTCACCTTATTGATGAACGCAGATTAAAGGAGTCGAAGGGTAGAGAGCATCGACCAACCCAGCCTCGACTTCGATCGAAAAAGGCAACGACTCCATCATTTAATCGAGCGAATCAAGTCACTGCACCTCGAAGTTGATGGAGCTCTAATTTCGAACGAACGAACAAAGAAATTCCAGTAGCCACCATTTTCGTTCTTTTGTTTTCTTTAGGGTTAGCCCCGTAAAATCAAGTTAGAGAGGAACGGTTACAAGGTTATCACGGCAATTAAAATAAAAAGGGCTAACTTTTCTTTAAAGCCCAACAACATTTAACTCAACATTTTAAATAATTTTACAGCCAAAAATATTTCAATCCGATTAAAACTGCAATTAACAACGATTCAATCGTTATTTGATGATAAATAAAATTTACAAAATCCCGGGTTGTTACATACATTATATTTTATAATAAATATATTTACATGGTTGTTATAACCAAAAAGAGGGAGATTGTTAATACCATAGATATTGATTTTGATGACAACAAACATATAAATATATGTACTAATGTTTTTCCAAGTTGTATAGAATATTTTGCATGATATTATATAGGTTTACACAAGTATATGATAATCGAGTTTGAAGACTGATTAGTTAAAAGACTAGAGATTAAGATTCAGAGATGATCAAGATATTTGAAGACTCGTGAGTTTAAAGATGACACAAAGAGCTCAAGTCTATAGTTTAGTTATTTTCCAAAATATTTATTTTATTTTTCAAAGTATAATTTTACAAATATTTTATAAAAAGTTTTCTATGTTAAAAGTATTCAAAAACTATGTTTAATGTTTTACAAATTATTAGAATTTTATAAACACTTTAAATGGAATTTTTTTTTTCAAAATTAACAAGGGTATGTTGACATAGGCTACATAGGTATGTCGACATATGTACTGTTGAAGAGGTATCTTTTGAATTTTGAATAGTTGTGATTTTTGGTTACATCTCTTCACGAATAGACACGTTTCTTCAAACACTATGTAAAGTGGACTGCAAAACGAATTTTAATAACTACTTTCTCTATATTCTTTTTACTCTAAATTCTCATTATATATTTAACAAAATCCACTTTCTATACTCTGCAAATTCAATCAAATTCAATCCATACTTTACTATATTTATTCTCTACAATCTACTCATTGATTTGTAAGTATTCTCACATTCATTCAAAGATCAAAGTGCTATCAAAGGGATATAGAATATTCTATATCCAAATTATAATTAATTTTATTTGAAATCAACAACTCTATACTAATATTGGTGTGGGTGTGCTTGTTGGCCAATTAAATCAAGTGGGTGTGCTTGTTGCTGGATTAAATCAAGTGGGTTTACTCTATGCTCGAAAAGTCGGGAGGTGTATCTCGTTGCCTTGAAATTGAAACTGTATTCTGGTTTGCTTGCTATCTGTTTAAAGTGGGCATTTGAAAGGAAATCTGTACACATACCATATAGGACTGGATGTAGGATTTGTTAATCCAGATCAGTATAAAATTCCTAGTGATTTCTCTCTTACTTTTACTTTTACTGAATTTATATATATCTATGACGGTTTATTAATATATACTTGTGTTTGAATTTAAATCTTGAAATAATTTAGAAAATTTTCATATAAGTTATAAACACTATTCCTTCCCCTCCATTGTTAATGTAGCCTGAAGACTCATTCACATTAGTATAAATTATACTACACCATTTCCCATATTTTTTTTGAATGATTAGAGGATAATTTAGTGGTATGATTACGTGCAAATCATTAGTTAGTGTTAATTAAACTATTTGAATTAATTTAAAAAAAGTTGATGTGTAACGACCCACTATTTTGGACCATTCAAATCGACAACAAAACCACACATGTCGAACTTGAATAATACAAAACAATAGATTGTAATAAATTTGGAGCAAATAAAACCAATCATAGACATAGAATATCAGAATAACTCGCAGCGGAAAATAAAATAAATTGTGGTTCATGAAGCCACTACAATACATAGTCTCAAAACAGATTCAAAATACAAAGTCTGAAAAACAGATACAACAGAAGTATGGATACATAAGTATAGTAGAAATCCCAAATACATATGTCTCTAATACAAAGCTGACATAGAAATACTGAATGGAAATAGCTAGCAACTAGATAAATGATGATCTCCAGCAGTCCTAGCTCCAGAAGGTGAGATCCAAAGCTGATACTCAGGCTGACCCGAGCGTAAAGCAAAACACAAACAATCGAGTCAGGACATACATACTTATACAATGTAAACCAACTCAAGTGAACTGTAATAAAAGGTACAAGTAACTTAAAGAATGCTTGGGATCGCCCATTCTTTAAGGATCCGTTAAACTATTTACTATGTATTAATATTCGCTATTATAATAATGTCTAATTATAAAATAATCTTACTTTTAAATATCATTAAGGCTTTACATTTTCCACCTTAACACGTATAGTCCCAGTAGTCTATCCAGTATTAGCATACTCCCAGATCGAGGGCTACCCACAATACTTCACAGGCTACGGCAAAAATCTCAACTCGTAGTAAAGTTCGATATGGTAGGTGGCATGGCACAACAAGGCAATGCCAGGGTAGATATACCAATTACGCATCCGGGCTGGTGGAAACGCATAGCAGCCACTACCGCCCACCTCGAGCCACACTCCAAAAATCAAGGGGTGCACCCAGGCAATCACAAAAGTACTAGAATGGTATCAAAGAAGGGTGTCCGATCAGAGGTGCTACCTCATTGGCCTGAGAATCGCTCCTGTTTTAGCCACCTTATGCCAACTCACGGGAGTTGGGTCCACGTAAATATACCTTTGGCATCGTCGCCACCCTCCTACTTCATTCTGGAATCTCCACAGCGTACACAGTTGTTAAAGTGGTTTTCGATATCGATAGATAGTATGTCCATATCCGATCCCGGTCTCTTTAACAACCAATCGTTATTATAACCCGTGGTTATACTTTCAAAATGGTTTATATTTCAATCAAAATAATTCATTTAAACCATTTAAAAATAAAGTCATTATTCTTTCAAGTCAAATATTCAATTCCCAAAAACTTAGCATTTTTGAAGTTCGTTTATTTAGTTAATACTTCAAAACATTAAAATTTCAACTTTCACAGCACTTAGAAAATGCCGCGGTAAGTTACATTTGAAAACAATTCAATTCAGCAAAGACATCATTTATAAACTGCTGTAGTAGTTCAATTACATTGAAAACTAGTTTAGTTCAGCAAAGACAGCTTTTACAAAACTATTGTAGTAGTTCAGGGTTCAATTTTGAAAATTAGTTCAATTCAGCAAACTGCAGCACTTATCAAGTGCTACTGTAGCTCTTTTATTAGTTCCAGGTTTTAGTTTTTAAATTCAGCAACCACAACACTTACCAAGTGCTGCAGTAGCCCTTAGTCAATTTAGCCTTTAGTTCATTTGCATCAACCACAACACTTACAAAGTGCTGTAGTATCCTTTACTTCAGATTTTAAGTTAGTTTCAGAAATGATAGCATTTCTGAAGTGCTACTAATTCAATTTCCAAATTTATAATAAAATTTCAGAAACAAATAAACTTCGATTTTAACCATTTTAACTTATAAAAATCATATTTTTTTCTCTCAAAAATATTCTTTTAAATACCCTTTAACTTATAATTTTATAAAGTAAAATTTTATAAATAAAATCTAATTTTCACTAATTCACTTATTCAATCCAAGTGTAAAATTTTATAAATAAAATCTAATTTTCAATACTCCACTGTACTTTGACCAGACTAACAGATTTCCTTCTTAGCTGCTTCGTACCTCTGTCGACAATATGAAGTGGCTTCCTTTCGACAGTCAGATTAGGCTCTATATCCAAACTATCGAGAGCAGAAGGCTGAACAATAAGATATGGGTCATGTAGATAGCGACGAAGATGCGAAACGTGGAATACATTATGCACTCCAGAGAACTTCTTAGGTAAATCCAGGCGATAAGCTAAAGAACCAATCCTATCCAAGATGCGGAAAGGGCTAATGAACCTAGGAGCAAGCTTCCCTCTACGACCGAATCGAATCACATTCCTTAAGGGAGAGACCTTAAGGAAAACCAAATCACCAACAGAAAACTCCAAACTCCTCCTACGCCGATCAACATACTTCTTCTGCCTATCCTGAGAAATCCTCAACTTCCTCTTAATCTCCTCAACCTTCTCCGAAGCCTCTAAAATCATCTCAGGACCAAGAACCAAACGATTTCCGGATTCAATCCAGCAAGAGGGTGATCTACATAGTCGTCCGTAAAGTGCAGCAAATGGCGACATCTTAATGCTAGCCTGAATTCAAAGATAGAAATGAGATAGATAAAAGATTAAGACAAGATCAAAATAAAAGATAGAAATTATACCTAATAACTATTGTTATAGGTAAATTCGACAAGATGGAGATGATCTTCCCAAGATCCTCCATAATCAAGCACACAAGCACGAAGAAGATCCTCTAGAATCTGATTCACTCTTTCCGTTTGACCGTCGGTCTGTGGATGGTAAGAAGTGCTCAGATTCAGATGAGTACCCAAAGATTCCTGAAAAGCTTTCCAAAACTGGCTAGTAAAGATAGGATCACGATCATAAACAATACTGAGAGGAACACCATGGAGACGAACAATCTCTCTTATATAGATCTTAGACAAACTAGAAGCAGAACGAGTAGACTTGACCGGAATGAAATGGGCGGACTTGGTCAATCTATCCACAATAACCTAGATACTCTCATTACCCCTCCTAGTCCTCGATAATCCATCAATAAAATCCATAGAAACTTGTTCCCACTTCCAATTAGGAATCTCACGGGGCAGCAACAAACCAGGGGTCTTCTGATGATCGGCCTTGACTTGCTGAAAAGTCGCACACCTACTAACAAAAATGGAGATATCTCGCCTCATACCCTTCCACCAATACAACTTCTTCATATCCTGATACATCTTGGTCACTCCCGGATGAATAGAAAGTCTGGATCGATGATTTTCCCGAAGTAACTCCTGTCTCAATCCATCAACATTCAGGACAAAAATCCGATTATTAATCCTCAAAATACCTCTATTATCGATCTGAGCTCCACTACCATCAAGACTACTAAATCCAACCCTACTACGAACACTCTCCTTCATCAATCTAAGCATCTCATCCTCATCCTGCTTAGCCATGACACGATCCAACAAAGGAGAAGAGACAACAAACTGGCACAACATCGCCTTCTTCCAACTCAAAGCATCTACTAAACATTAGCCTTCCCAGGGGTATAGTTGATGTCGAGGTCATAAGAAGCAAGAAACTCTAACCACCTAACTTGCCTCTGATTCAAATCCTTCTGAGTGAAAATATATCTCAAAGACTGATGATCGGTGAAGAGCTCAAACTTAGTTCCTAGAAGATGATGCCTCTAAAGCTTCAAAGCAAAAACCACAACAAGCAACTCTAAATCATGAGCAGCATGGGACTTCAACTGACGACTAGCATAAGCAATGACCTTCCCATCCTGCATCAGAACAGCTCCCAAACCTTCACGACAAGCATCAGTGTATACCGTTAATCCCTCATTTCCATTTGGAATAGTAAGAACTGGTGCGGAAGTAAGCTTGTGCTTCAACTCATTGAATGCAGCTTTACACTCATCACTCCAAATAAACTTAGCAATCTTACGAGTCAAAGCGGTGAGAGGTGCAGCAATCTGAGCAAAATTCTCAATGAATCTCCGATAATAACCGGCAAGGCCCAGAAAACTACGAATATCAGTTGGAGTCCTAAGAGTTTCCCAATCCTGCACAGAATAGGGATAAATAAGGACAACTGGAAATATAGAATAAATTAGCAAAGAGAGAAGAGGGAAAGGCTTACATTGATCGCAGCGATCTTGACTGGATCAATAGAAACTCCATTACCAGAAACAATATGTCCGAGAAATCGGGCTTTATCCTTCCAGAAATGACATTTAGAAAATTTAGCCTTCAACTGATGATTTCTAAGAGTCTCAAGAACAGATTTCAAATGTGACTCATGCTCTTCCTCAAACTTAGAGAAAACGAGAATATCATCAACAAAGACAAGAACAAATTTATTAAGCACATCACAAAAAACACGATTCATCAAATAACAAAGAAAGCAAGAGCATTAGTCAAACCGAAAGGCATGACTAACCATTCATGTAACGACCCGTAAATTTAACCTGTTTTAATAACGTAATTAGTTGAAATTTTGTGAAATTTTAAACGATAAAATTTTGAAATATAAATTTGATATTTGGAATGCGTTTAGTTAAACATAGCAACTGGTAAATTTTCGTCCGAAAATATGGAAGTTTATTTCGCGCGTAAATTTACTTCAATTTAATCAGTTAAAAAGCGATGAAAATAAAATGTTTCCGAAACCTAAATATTTTTACATAGAAAAATTCTAAACCATCTTTTGAGCAAGATTTCAGTTTGTCATTTTTCCAAATTCGGACATCTTTGGCTCCGTCGATCTTATTTTTCAGCGTTTTTCTTGCATTTTCCGCTATTAGAAAATTCGAATTTTTATAAATCAAATCGTACCACTGACATCTATATACCATTTTGATCGTCTCGTCGCGCTGATCAAAACGGTATATTTATTTGGATCAATCGGAGTTCGGCGTTGCAAATTATAATTGGTTAACGGAGTACAAACTGGTCCGTTACGCCACACAAACCGGTACCCTACTCTTTCCCGCTCAGAATTCATAAGGCCTTGTCCCTTCAGAAATCCAATAGCCATCACTGTACAGAATCATCATTGCATTGGCATGGGGACTCTAAACCTCTCTGTATATTTGCTACCTCTGCCTTCTTTTATTCCTCTGCATTAATTAGTTCTCACTTCACACTCAAACTTCTCTTGTACGTGTCCTTCTCCCTCCTCTTCATAATCCTTTTGTTTTATTTTTGTTTACTCCCTCCAGAAAAATGAAACCCACTACCTTTCACCACCTGATCCATTTCCCCAACCCCATGCACGTCCTCCACCCACTCTGCACCCACCACCGCATCACCCTCCGCCTCTCCACATCTCAGCTCCCCTCCGCCCCACTACCGGCCACCCCATGCAGCCACGTCAACACTCGCCCGAGCCTACCATGGCCCACACCTCCGCCACCTCCTTGCTTCGCTCCCCATCTCTCTCCCCTCTTTCATTTCACACCACCGAAGCACCCACGGCCGGAACCACCATCGCTCCTCACCACGGCAACAACAGCCGCCCCAACTTCCTCTCCACATTCGGCACTCGGCAACACCGCCATCACCACACCACAGCCGAGCATGTTTCCCGACTCCTCCCCTCCGCCAAGCATTGCGCTTGCCACGTCAGCCGCATTAACCACGAGACCACCAGCTACTCTTGGCCTGAGCAACCTCCGACCTCACTAAAACTCATCTCCGTTCCACATCAACTCGCCTTCTACACCGGCCGAGCCTCAAAACCCACGCAGCTCGAGCCACCACTTGCCACCGACACAACCCACCTCCATCATGAGGAACTTTGGCCGAACAACTCACTCACTCACCTCCACTTCCTCCATTCGAACTACATCTCGGTCCGGCAGTCGCTTCTTCCCTTTCTCCCTTCAGTTGCATGTTTATATAAGGTATGATATACATTATATGTTAATATATTAGTTTATACATATGTCAAACTATTATATATTTTTCTGTAAGTTGGTATAGCATAGTATATGTATATATATTGCTGTTATGTGTATTTAAAAACTAGTGTATATTATGTTTTATATATGTATGTGGTTATGTGTTGTGTTATTCATATATGTTTATATTTTAGCTGCTGCATATATATTGGTCCGTGAAGAAGCAAGCATTATGTTAGTATCATAAATATTTTGGTTTAAGATGTGTTGTTATATGATAAAGGGTTAGCTTATAGATTTCAAAGTATGATGGTATATAAGTAAGCTATGTATATTCTGTTAGTAATATAAGTATGGGTTTCAAAACAAAAGGGAAATTTGCATGTTATATTTTTTTTTTCTTTTTTTTTGGTTTTCTGAACAGCAGTTTGACTTCATGTTCACGATATCATATCTCACTCATGTTACATCGGAATGGGTTGATTTTATTTTTAAAAAGAAGTCAAAGTTACCTAGTTTATGCCTGTCAAATTTCAGCCAAATCCGACATCGTTTGATTAGTGGTCGAGGATCTGGAAGTTAGACCCGGACAGCTATTATTTTGTACTTAGAATTATTTTACACTGCTGCAAACACGACCTGAGTTCATGTTTGACGCATCGTATCTCTTCTGTCTTACATCGGAATGGGTTGATTTTATTTTTAAAAAGAAGTCAAAGTTACCTAGTTTATGTCTGTCAAATTTCAGCCAAATCCGACATCGTTTGATTAGTGGTCGAGGATCTGGAAGTTAGACCCGGACAGCTATTATTTTGTACTTAGAATTATTTTACACTGCTGCAAACATGGCCTGAGTCTATGTTCGTGACATCGTAACTTTTCTCTTCTCTTGTCCAAAACAAATGAATCTTTTGCAGTTTGAAATACAAGTTTTGATCTTTATTCATACCAAATTTCAGACCATTTCGATCTCGGTAGCACATAGAATTATATTGTTAAACTTTGATGCATGACATGTTTTATTTGTTGCTATGTTGAATGTTGTGATTTGATTTCATCGATTTCTGTTATCAGCTTTGATTGTTGTATTCGTGCCGATTTGTTTTGCTTGGATTCGTAACTCAATCTCTGTGTCCGTATCAGTGTGCGTATCCGTGTCATCTTCTCGTGCATCTCTAGCCTCGAAAGGTGAGCAATCACTCACGATTAATGTTCTTATATTTATTAAATTTGATTTCAATTGAAACGACAATTGAAATACGCTGCTGTTAGTTATTTATATTGCTATATCTATGCTATCATCTGTATCTGTTCACCTGTGACACCTGACATCATTATCTGTTATTTATATTAATATATATATATATATGCCATCATCTATATCTGTTCACCTGTGACATCTGACACCCTTATCTGTTATTTATACTGGTGATATATGCATGTTACCGTTGTTATATTATTATCATATCTGTTATCACTCTGCAAGTTCCCTGTTAGTATAGAATCACTATGGGTTGAAATGATACATACCCGAACGAACTTTAGAATAGGAGAAAATCGTTATGGGTTGAAATGATAAACCCAAGCGATTTTCAAATTAAATTGAATTTGGGATTTCGGGTTGAAAAGATATATACCCGAATATATTTTAAATTGCGGATTGAAATGATAAATATCCGTATCACTTGACCATAGGATAGAAAATTATATACAAACACCGTTTATCTATATATAAATGTTTTGAAAAACATTTCTACGGTTTTGAAAGAAAAATATGGTTTTAATAAATAATGATTTTAAAGATTTATTAAAGTTGATTTAATAAAGTTGATTTGAATCAATATGAAATATGTTTAAGTATTTATTTATCTATATTTTCAAATATAGAGTTCATAATGATTTGAAATTGATTTGAAATTATATTTATTTAAGAATTATACTTAAATAAAGTTGATTTGAAATTTATAAAATTTGAAATTCTAAAGATATGTTTTAACTTGAATTTGATTAAAAGTGACTTTAATGAATATTTCAAATGATATAAATTTAAATGGGATATTTTGTTGATTTGAATTTGTGAATTGAAGTTGTATTAGATGCTATTGAAATGTTAAATATTTAAAGCTTTGAAATATATTGAAATTGAAATGGCTTATTTTATGGTTTGAATATGTATTTGAAATCGATAGATTGAAATGGTTATTTAGAAACTAAATTAAATTGAAATTGATGATTTGAGATTTAATTAAATTTTAATTTTGGAATTCGAATTTATGTAAATTGATTTGTGAATATCTAAACTGTTTAAGAGGAAAGTGCAAAGTGTTATGAATTTCAAGTTTTGATTTCCAAAGTGTTATGATTTTAAAAAGACTTATGATTTCGAAAGCAATATAACTTTGGAATAGTACTATGATTTTGGAAATGGATTTATTTGAAGTGAAAGTGATATCATATTGGTATGGTTTTGAAATGGCAATGATCTGTCGGTTTTGAAATATAACTATTTTGAAATTCTATTAAATAACCATCGGTGTAATAAATACGTAGTTATTAAAGAGACCGGGATCGGATATGGACATACTCTCTGTCGATACCGAAAACCACTTTAATAACTATTATACGCGGAGTGTTGATCCAGAATGAAGTGGATGGTTTGGTGAACGCGTTGACTGAAGGAAGAGAACGATTTTGGATGACCCCTGACATGACTAAAACAGGAGCCGCGCCGGGCCATTGAGGTTCGCCACCTCTAGCGGACACACTTCTTCGTTACCATATCTATTACTTTTGTGATTCGATTTGGGTGCACCCCTCGATTTTGGGAGTGTTGTTTCGCGGTGTTGGGGTAGTAGCTGCTATGCCCAACATCAGTCCGGATCACGCAACTACTAGTATCCTAGTTGGTATCGCCTCATGTACCTTGTCATACTGATTATCCTATTCGCGACCACTACGATTTTGGTTTGTACCTTTAGTATATGGATTGCCCTCTGGTGACTTCCGGTTTTGGGGAAACTACGGTCTTGTATATGCTCTTGGGAATAAAAATGTGTTAAGGGTGGAATGGGCCATGACTTAACGCTATTTTGATATCGTACTTTACTGATTAGACATTATCTACTTAGCGTACACTATTACATAGTAGATAGTTTAACGGATCCTTAGAGGATGGTTATCCCAAACATCCTTTGAGTTTACTTGTATTTCAGTTGTTATTCCACTTGAGTTGGATTTATTGATATAAGAATGTTAATCCTGACTCGAGTGTTTTGTGTTTTCTTTACGCTCGGGTCAGACTGAGTGATATAGTATTTGAGACTCACCTTTGGAGTTGGAGCTTCGCTTGGAGATCCAGCTATCTATCCAGCTTTCAGTTATTCAGTTGATTCCAGTGATGTATTCAGATCTCGTATTTGACTATTGTATTGAGATATCTATGTATTGGAGACCTCTGTTGTATCTTGTTTAACTCTGTTATATATATAAATAGTAGCTTCATGAACTACTATTCTTTTGTTTCCGCTGCATTATTGTTATATTACTCTGTGTCTGTGATTATTTATTTATTGTATATGCTAAGTTTTGCCAATTTAAATTAACAACGCGGTATTTTGAGCAATTCAACACCGGCATGAGTGTCTACCTATACACTTATAATGGATGCGAATGGTCCGAAATACCGGGTCGTTACAATTCATAAAACCCATTCTTGGTATGGAAAGCAGTCTTAGAAATACTTTCCTCGGCAACTCTGAGCTGGTGAAAACCTATGGCAAGATCAAGCTAAGAGAAAACAGTGGCACTATAAAGCTGATCAAACATATCATTGATGCGAGGCATTGGATATCTATTTTTCATAGTGAGCTTGTTCAGCTCCCTATAATATACACACATCCGGAGAGAACCATCGGACTTGGTGATGAAAACCATCGCTGCTCCCAATTCGGAGTGGCTAGGTCTGATCAAACCCTTGAAGAACAAGTCCTCAATTTGCTTCCTCAACTCAACCTTCTCACGGGGTGCCATTATTCTGGGAGGAAGAACTACAGGTCGAGCTCCAGGAATAAGATTAATACAGAAATCAATTTCCCGCTTAGGGGGTAAAGCAGTGACTTCACCAAATACATCAAGATAAAGTTTGACCACATGAGTCGACTGAAGATCAACAGGAGAAGAATCCAGAGAATAAATAAAGCTGCCAGCATAATCATGAGGCATACGAATCTGAATAACCAAAGGATTACCCGGATCATCAATAAGAGAAACAGTTCGGGATTTACAAGAGATGTGAGTATCATGATTCCTTAACCAATCATCTCCAAGCAATAAATCAAAAGTATCAGAACCAAGAACATAGAAATCGCCACTAAAGCGATGATCAGAATGGAAAAGTTTCACTCCTCTACAAATCCTACTAAAGGTTTGCGGGACCTCCAATAGGATTAGAAACCCATAAAGGAAAAGAAGCATACTCAGGAGAAAGGCGATGCTCAAACTTATCACAAATAGCCATAGGAATAAAACTATGCGAAGCTCCAGTATCAAATAAAACACGAACATGATGCTTAAATAAAGAAAAGGTGCCCTGAAGAGTACCATAAACTCACGATAAAGCTGAGATTTCCCGGCTTCTAGCATCCATGTTGCCACAAAAGCCTCCCTGGAAAGAAGATATAGAAACCAAACATAAGATAGATTCAAAAGAAAGGAAATGGGAAAAAAATTCAAGATAACACAAAGGATACCTAAACTGCTCCCACGAAATATCACCCTCGTTAGTGTGAGCTGTAACAGACTCCCACCAATCCAAGGCTGACTCTTGCAGCTGCCAAGCTACTAACTGACGCTTATGTGCATCAGAAATCTCGAGACCGGTAAAGATCCTCTCTAAACTCCGTAACCATTGCTGGGCTTCAATAATGCTCTCTGAACCGGTAAACTTGGTACCACCAAGTTGAGAGAATTCCTTACAGAGAACAGTAAACCTAACAGGTGCAGCAGGTTGAGGAGCTGGGGCGATACCACGACCCATACCTCTGGCATTTCCACGATTCATCCTGAAAAATCAAGAATGAATTTTAGAACAAAGGTAACGAGAAGACTAAGATAAGATAAGACAAGATAAATTCACTTGGATGAATATCCTAAAGAAAGAAAGTACTAACAAGGTAGATACGAAAGGAGGAAAGTTTAGAAAAATTTTCTTTTAAAAACAAGAAAAGTTTATATCAAATAATCTTTGAAAAAAATCCTTTGAAAAATCATTTTATACTTTGAAAATACGCTCTCTCATAAAGAAATGGTTCTGAGGTTAATTTCACTCATTCTAGGGTATTTCTACCCTATCTCTAATGAGTTTTTGCTCCTTAGGCTAAGGTTTGCCTAAAAAACCAAAGCTCTGATACCAAATGTAATGACCCACTATTTTGGACCATTCAAATCGACAATAAAACCACACATGTCGGACTTGAATTATACAAAACAATAGATTGTAATAAATTTGGAGCAAATAAAACCAATCACAGAATCACAGAATCACAGACACAGAATATCAGAATAACTCACAGCGGAAAATAAAATAAATAATGGTTCATGAAGCCACTACAATACATAGTCTCAAAACAGATTCAAAATACATAGTCTGCAAAACAGATACAACAGAAGTCTAGATACAAAAGTATAGCAGAAATCCCAAATACATATGTCTCTAATACAAAGCTGACATAGAAATACTGAATGGAAATAGATAGCAACTAGATAAATGATGATCTTCAATAGTCCTAGCTCCAGAAGGTGAGATCCAAAGCTGATACTCAGGTTGCCCCGACCGTAAAGCAAAACACAAACACTCGAGTCAGACCATACATACTTATACAATGTAAACCAACTCAAGTGAACTGTAATAAAAGGTACAAGTAACTTAAAGAATGCTTGGGACCGCCCATTCTTTAAGGATCCGTTAAACTATCTACTATGTAGTAATATTTGCTATTATAATAATGTCTAATTATAAAATAATCTCACTTTTAAATAGCATTAAGGCTTTACATTTTCCACCTTAACACGTAATAGTCCCAGTAGTCTATCCAATATTAGCATACTCCCAGATCGAGGGCTACCCTCAATACTCCACAGGCTATGACACAAATCTCAACTCGTAGTAAAGTTCGATATGGTAGGTAACACGACACAACAAGGCAATGCCAAGGTAGATATACCAATTACGCATTCGGGCTGGTGGAAACGCATAGCAGCCACTACCGCCCACCTCGAGCCACACTCCAAAAATCAAGGGGTGCACCTAGTCAATCACTAAAGTAATAGAATGGTATCGAAGAAGTGTGTCCAATCAGAGGTGCTACTTCATTGGCCCGAGAATTGCTCTTGTTTTAGCCACCTTATGCCAACTCACGGGAGTTGGGTCCACGTAAATATACCTTTAGGATAGTCGCCACCTTCCTACTTCATTCTGGAATCTCCACCGCGTACATAGTTGTTAAAGTGGTTTTCGGTATCGACAGAGAGTATGTCCATATCCGATCCCAGTCTCTTTAACAACCAATCGTTATTATAACCCGTGGTTATACTTTCAAAATGGTTTATATTTCAATCAAAATAATTCATTTAAACCATTTTAAAATAAAGTCATTATTCTTTCAAGTCAAATATTCAATTCCCAAAAATTTAGCATTTTTGAATTTCATTTATTTAGTTAAATACTTCAAAACATTAAAATTTCAGCTTTCGCAGCACTAAGAAAATGCTGCGGTAAGTTACATTTGAAAACAATTAAATTCAGCAAAGACAACATTTATAAACTGCTACAGTAGTTCAATTACATTGAAAACTAGTTCAGTTCAGCAAAGACAACTTTTACAAAACTGCTGTAATAGTTCAGGGTTCAATTGAAAAATAAGTTCAATTCAGCAAACTGCATCACTTATCAAGTGCTACTGTAGCACTTATATTAGTTCCAGGTTTTAGTTTTTAAATTCAGCAACCACAGCACTTACCAAGTGCTGCAGTAGCCCTTAGTCAATTTAGCCTTTGGTTCATTTGCATCAACCACAGCACTTACAAAGTGCTGCAGTATCCTTTACTTCACATTTTAAGTTAGTTTTAGAAATGATAGCATTTTTGAAGTGCTACTAATTCAATTTCCAAATTTATGATAAAATTTCAGAAACAAATAAACTTCGATTTTAACCATTTTAACTTATAAAAATCATATTTTTTTCACTCAAAAATATTCATTTAAATACCCTTTAACTTATAATTTTATAAAGTAAAATTTTATAAATAAAATCCAATTTCCAGTAATTCACTTATTCAATCCAAGTGTACAATTTTCCTATTCTTTGCATTTTTAACAATTAACTTAACACTTAAATATAAATTTCCATTTCATAAATAAAACTTAATTTCCATTTTTATTCAATTAACTTAAACTTCCATTTAAAAATCAAATCACAAATTTCCAAATTAAGTTATGTTTCAAATCACAATTTTTCCATTCTTTTATTTAACATTTTTAATACATAGAAAAATCATTATCACTTTATTAAATCATTTTAAATCCAAATTTAAATCAAAATATCGAATTTTATATTTTAAAATACTTAAAATTTTCCAGAAAACTATATAAAATAACCACGGGTCTGTATAATATTTTCTAACCTAGGTCAAGTGATACGGATAATATATCATTTCAATCCGTAATTTACAAAGAAAAATCCGGGTTCTATCATTTCAAACCCTCAATCCGAAGTTAAATAAAAATAAATAAATAAATCGCTCAGGCCTATCATTTCAGCCCATAACGATTTTTCCCTATTCTAAAGTCCGTTCGGGTATGTATCATTTCAACCCATAGTGATTCTATTCTACAGGGAACTTGTAGTGTGAGAAACAGAAATAAATAAATAGTATAACAGAATATAACATATTAGATGATGTGACAGGGTTATAACCAGGGTTTAACATCATATAATTCATATCACAGGCAGGTATAACATGATATAACAATTCTACACATTCACTTGTTATCACTTCACAATTTGTATAAGTACGAATGTCAAGCGTGAATAACTCACCTCTTTAAGTTGGAGTTAGCAAATCAAAATACACGAATAAATCCAGAAAGCACGATATAGCACGACTTTGGATTCAAGTGGAGAGAGAGCCAAGATTTTGATCTTGTATACAACAATTGAAACAAAGCAACATAAATATATAGTCAATACAAGATTTATTGAAACAAAAATAGAAATTAGAATTAACAAATGACATCACCAAGCTTTTAAATCACAATTTCTCGACCTTCTCTCAACATGGCTCGGCCATACATGTTTATTTGGTTCGGCCATCATGATTTGTTGGTGGTAAAAGCTCAGGTTTGGCATCACATAGGCACGGCTACATGGGGATGTGAAGAGTTTGGGAGTTACAAGGTAGGGAAGGTCAAAGGAAAGGCAAAGGGGAAGGTTTTGGTGCAACAAGGCTCAGCCTATGGTCATGTTTGGCTCGGCCAGGGTCATATGCAGGCCAGGTCAGATGTGAGCTGATGGCCAGAGGTGATGCACGTGCTAGTGGTGGTGGCTAAGGGTGATGGTCGTGGTGAAAATGAAGGGGATGGTGGAGATATTTGGCTCGGCTATGCATTTTTGCAAAGGGTTTTCAATGTTTTATGGTGTTGTCTTCACTTGGTGGTCACGACCTGATCTGGACAGAGGGGAGGGATGTTATGCCGTGGATGATGAGGGGAAGGAGGTGATGGTGGTGTTCGGTGGAGATGATGGTGGATAGTGGCCGAGCAAAGGTAGAGAGATCAAGGCAAAAATCAAGCAAAATGAAGAAGAAAATAAGAAAAAAAAGAAGCCATTAACTTACAATTTTTTTCAGAAATGAGATAGCCGTGAGTTGTGAAGGAATGAGAAGTTTCTCATGTGAATTATCAATGAAAATGCATGGCTAATCAATAGAAAAAGAACGGCCAAGACAATGAAAAGACTAGCAATTGAAAAGTCACAAGTTTTAAAAGCTTTTGTCTCTTTGAATTTCCACTTTCTTTTAATTCAATATAAACAAATAAAAATCAAGTAAATAAAATAAAAGTTAAAACAAAATAATGTAGAAATGAAAATAAATAAATAGTCTTAGAAAAATAGAAATAAATAAAGAAATACTTTATTTAATTGAAATTAGAATTAAAAATTGTAAACAAAATACAACTAATATTGGAAAATTACAACTACACTTTTAAAATGTTTTTAAAATAAAATTTTGAATTAAAATCTAATTAAAAATATTTGCAAAAATCTTGGGTTGTTACATGATAAGCTAATTAGGTAGTTTAAGCACTCTACACTTATCTTCAAAGTGATTTGAGGCTTAATAAAGCTTAATTAGTACTTATAAATACTATATAGAGTAAAGAAACGATATTATAGGTGAATGGTTTATTTATAAATATTATTTATGTAAAGGAATAATTTTATAAATAAAAGATATATTTTATAAAAGAGTGCGATATTTTATAAAATAGTGTAACTGAGATATTTTATAAAACAGTATGAAATTTTATAAAATAATATAAGAAAGATATCTTATAAAATAGTTAAAAGGTTTTATAAAATATTTATGAAATGAATGCTTAATTTTAAATAAAGAAATTAAGTTTTACAAAGGCTTAAATTGATTTGTAAGCTAGTAATGTATTTTATAGAATCACATGAGATTTTATAACATAGTATGAAAAGATATTTTACTTTTATTGAAAATATTTAGTAATAAAAGTAAGATTTGATTTAGTAATAATTAAATTCTAACTTAAATGCATGTGTGCATATACGTACATGAGTGAGTATGCATATACGTGTATTTGAAGTTATATAATAATCAAGATAGCTCTTATAGAATTGTTGAATGTAGTTGTGTAGCCATAGCGACCATTGTGTGTGCTAAGTTGGACGAGAAGGTACCGAGTTGACTAATTACTCCGGTGAAGCTTTAAATGTGATTTATATGTTTAAAGTGTGTTTGAGTATACATGTGTGCATAGGCATGCACAAATAGGTGCATCGACACACGTGTGAGCAACATACATGGAAAGAAGTCCGGTTGAGTTCGTTTTGGCGTGTTAGAGGAGGTTAGGTCACTAGATTTGCTTAGTGAACTTTATACGTGCAAAGAGTTGATTTCATGTCAAAATTTATTTTCGAACATATAAGAAACCACTTCCAAAATATCAATCAATGGGCTTCGAGAGAAATCTGGTGTAGTGAAGGCAGGTTAATGGAGCTAGGCGACTCATTGGGTGAAGCATCGGATGAAACGACACTCGAATATGTGATAGGATGGCGCAGTTTGTACCTACCCTAGGCTTTACTGCGTGGGATTGGCTAGCACCACCAGTGTTTTACCACTAGTGCACCAGTGGTGCACATACCTGGGTAGTAAAGCCCAAGCAGTGTGCAAGTTGATGGGCTTTTCTTCTCCAGTTTCGGATGTGGGTTTGTGTGGATCTTTGGCGTGACTTCTAGAAGACTTTAGGATACTCGAGAAAGTGGAGCATAAGGCAAAGCTAGTGATTCATTTGCAATGTATAGTGATATGTATGCGACCATTAACGATCGGACACGATATTAGTGTTGTGATTGGTTGCACGGTCGCATCTGGTGAGCATGAATACGATTGAAAGGAATAAGTTTGTACCTCTTGGTTTCGAACTTGAGTATATACATTTGATGAATGGTATCATTCTTATGTTTATGACCGTACCATATATTGGTCTTATATTAGTGATCATACATCGTATTGACCTTATATTAGTGGCCATGTATATTATTGGTCATTCAGTAGTGACCATACGTATAGATAAATGATGACGTGATATTGGCCTTCATTTGAAATAGGCATATACGATTACGTGATGTTATAATTGATGTATAAATATATCTACACGACACTGGTGTTCCTTTGTGGTCCCGATGGCATATTATACATGATAAGCTCATTATTCTCTTTTGTGAAGACTTTATGCGAATTTGTTAAAAAATCCATGATGACTAGGAGGGGGAGATAATGATGATCATCTATGGGTGGATCATATATCACTTTTGCTCGATATAGGGGTATAGTGAGATCCACATAGGTTTCAAATATTTAGAGTAGGTCATATACTACTCATGTCCGATAAAGGGGTATGATGAGACTTCTACGAGTTCGATCAAAGCTGGATGCAGCTCGGGGTCTATGGTACATTTAGTACCAATTCTATTTATTTTGGACCCTCGACAGAAATCATTGGATCATGATAATTTGAATTATATATGGATGTCCAACTTGGACTCAGGTTTTAGATATCTAGAGTAGATCATATATCATTTATTCTCATTATAAGGGTACGTTGAGATCTACATGAGTTCAATCACACTGGATGCGATTCATGGTCTATGGTATAGTTAGGTACCGACTTTATTTATCTTGGGCACGAGTCTACAACAGCTCTATCATTAACAATGATGAGTATCGATTTATATTCTCTGTCTATTGCTTATCATTATATTGTGTGTTATATTAGCTGGTTGATAATATTGTTGTGTATTCTAGGATATGCTTATATTGTGATGTTTATATTGTCTCTACATTTTATATTGGGTTACCTTATCATGGTATACCGTGACGTATCGGTCACAATATATTAGTTGTGCTGATTCTTTGATTACAAGAGAAGAGCAGGTTATGGTATCATTCCTCACATTTATAATTGGTTTACTTTACTTACTTATGTGCTATCCGGATTACCCTTGAGTCACTTTTATGGAGAGGACTAGATATGCCTTACTAGTTTCTTGTTTTATATATGTATATAGTTTTATATATGTATATAGTTTTATATATGTATATAGTTTTATATATGTATATAATTTTGATATATAGTATTTTGAGATAATTCCGTCACACCAGGATTTATGTTTAACTCGCATTTTTTCTTTATCTATTTATATCACGACAACTCTCAGGTACTCGATTGAGTATGGGGATATGTTATTAGATTAGCGTAGCTAGAGATTTTGAGGCCAAGATAATACTTGGATATATATACACTTGATATCATAGTAGTACATGGCAGATATGTATCTATATGTGAGACATATTTTATCAGATATTCTATCTGACTTTCTATATTGATATTACATATTAGTTACTTCCGCCAGTGTAGTTTCTTATATATTGTTCATCCAATTCTATTAATGTATATTTAGTATGTTATATGTTATCATTCCGTTGTGAGATTATATCATTATTCCTTGGTATGGTGTTTTTTTTATTTTACCCCAACAAACTACCTTTGTGATATTCGGGAGTCGGACATTATCATTCGACGTTGATTTTTGGAATTTACGAAGGGCGGTTTGCTACAGGATCGGTGTGGAGAATGGATGGTAAGCAACCCTATAGTGTAAGAGGTAGGTCTAGGGCATAAGACCAATTTGTATACGAGGACAACAAGCGACCATGTAGTGCATGAGGCAGGTCCAGATAAGTGGGTCCTATATGAGATTGACGTGACGGTGGGTAACATCTGAACTTATAGCGCACGAGGTGGGTCCAGAAAAGTGAGTCCGCACAAATGTGATACGATACGTCAAGATGTATATGGTAGCTAGGTATGATGTGAATAGCAGGACGTGAGGTGATCGAGCATTAGACTCAAATCATGCTATAGTATTATTTCTATAGTATATGTAGAGTAAAATATGGCTCCTCCACCAGACTTATATCCAACACACTCTTAGTTTTCCTCTTTATTTATAGATTCGGGTTGATGGAGATTGGAGATGAGATGGTATGAGAGACATTTATACCTACTATATATAAGTAAATAAGTGTTGTGACCTGGATTTGCTTATGTATATGGATTGGGTTTTATTTGTATTGTACAGACATATTTATCTGATGGTGTGGACATGTTATAGTGATGATATATCATTATGGTTATTGGTATTGTATTTTGTTTTCTTCCGCTATGAGACTCTGAAAGTTATTAGTTAGAATCGTGTTTGCTTATTTTTAACATATCCTAATGACTCGTCCTTTCCGGTTCTTGAAGTGTCGACGTCAGTTCGGATGTTGAACCCAGGGGTTGAAAAGGCAAGTTGTTATAATATTACTCACCTTAGTGATATAGGTTTCATCACCTTTCTTAAATCCCTTCATTTCCCTTTATTTTATTTTATTTTGGCCTAAGAGGATGAAGAGGGTGGTGTTTATTTATAATGGAAGCATGTGAGTATTGTGGTAATTTACCGATGACCCTAGATGACCCCTACACCTTGTTAGATCATACCTCGTTTTAACTTGCCAATGAACCATTATATATGTATATATACGTGTGCATATAAACTTATATTTCTTTCTTTCTTTATGGATATACTTATATATATGTATACACTTATGTATATGTACATGTATTTGTTTATATTTATGTATATGTATATGCTTATGACTTACAAATACTTTCATGCATATATAACACACTTCTTGTGCACAAACTTATATATTTTATTTTGTGCATTTATTATTTTTAACATATTTATATATATATACGTTTATGCGGATGTCACTATTGATTTATTTACATTACTTACGCAAACTATTTCCAATTAATTGGTTGTTCAACATTATTTACTAGTTGTCATACTAAAACACACTATAATATTTGCATTTCAAAATAATAATATAGGGCAATACAAGGATATTACAGACTTCCCCCTTTAGGAATTTCATCCTCGAAATTAAAAAAGGGTATCATACCAACAACAAATACATGTCGAAAGCATCCAAATGAACAAGTAAATTTGTTGGTGTTTCCAATAGATAATGTTTATACATCAAAAGTTCTGTACAGTAATCATATAACAAATAAATAGACAAAAATCATACTAACTTTATCCTCTTCTTTTGTATTATATATTTTTCGCAGATAGAAAAAGCTTCTTGAGAATATCATAACATTCCATTTTAAATGTCTACAAAGTGAAAATATATATCCAATATAAATGATCAACTCATATTTTGACACATAAATGTTGCCACAAACCTATAAGGATCATAATTGTATGTACAAGTATTAATATGGTAATTTAAAACGTATACCAAGATACGCTTATTAAAGTAACTTTCTCTGATATAATTATGCTTAGTTACGTAGAAAATAAGATGAGTTATCTTTAATCTTTCCTTCATGTTTCAATATTTATACTTATGCTCCTAATATAAATACATTTGATTTTTCAATATATTTCTCTTAAATTTAAGCAACAAAACTATATGAATATGTGATATACAAGTTTCCATCATACTTTCAATAACAAGTCTAGATTTTCAAATTATAACATAGAAAGTATTTAAAAAATTTAGCTCTTGTACAATTTTTGCTTCGATGATCAATTTGAAGCAAATGATTCCATGTTTATTTTAAAAATCTATTTTCAAACACAAGGTGGAATTTCACTTTATGTAAACTAATTCATATGTTAGTGATGCTATACAAGTAATTTCATATAATTTATGTAAATTATAAACTCATAATAATTTGTATGCAAAAGTAAAAGAGATATGACTAACAATTTTCATCAATATATTCGTTTTCCCGTAAAATATATCATTATTATTAAATCGTTATTCCAAAATGCCTTTAAAATATTTATACATATAACCTCATAAATTACCAAAACTTTGACGTGCTAACTGCAACACCCATTGTTTCAAATGTTTAACAACTTTTTTGATTATATAGGTTACTTATCATATAATGTATGCATATAATTCCAAATATATTTTAAGTGTGTCAAACCAAATCAAATGTACCAATTTAAACAGCATTCGAAAATTTTATGACAAAATTTTACTAGACATATTATTTTTAGTGGACTTTTGCTTCATACATATGCAATTCATCAATTATTCATCAAATAATTTTTTTAATAAACCATGTGTGAGCATTTAGTAAATACAAATATATATATATATATATTCCCTTTCAAAAACATCTATGGGAAATATATGTATTTCCTTTTGTTCCATAATAAATGCTTACATAAAAATATAATATGCTTCAAATTTATTGTTATTCAAAATCCCTACATATTGTTTTTAAATATAATTCATACAAACTTCTATATAATTTTGACATAATTCTAAAGTCAAACAAAAGTTCAAAATGGTACCCTTATATTTTATTTTCCATATATACATAAAACAAACGTTCTTTTCATATTTATTTATAAACATGTCATAATTGTTTGTAAAATCCAAATTTCGCACATGCATCAGTGATCTATTACTTACTCATATGGATACATCATTTCAGTTTTTTTGGATCTTTTGTAATGATCACACTTCCATGTATAAGAAAATTTCTACATTTTTATAAGCATTTATGTTATTGAAATCTCACTACTTATTTCACATTCGCACTCTAGTATCTCTTTCATGTTTATTAAATGATAATACTTTCGCACTTACCAGTATTCAAACTATTGCACATTCATTCAACAACCAATTTGCTTAACATATACTAAAAGTACTTCTCTTTATTTTACTTATAAATATTCAACTTACATGCGTATTCAAAGAAAAGTTTCAGGATAATAACTCAAATAATTACATGGTTCAAAATAGTTTTATTGTCATATTATAATAAAATTTTATCAACTCCAGTACTTAGAATGTGTATCCTTTCTCATATAATTAATACTAGTAGGAACCCGTGCTATGCACACAGATCCAACTACATGTGTTTAGGTAATTAGTTAGTAACTTAGTATGGATATTTGGTGGTATTTAATTAGTTCTAGAATAGTGTCATAAATAAGGAAGTTCAGAAGGAAAATGTTGTTTGATTTTGTTTTTAGCAGTTTAACATAAGTGCAAAGTTATCATGCTTGAATAGATACATGTTTATTGTTGACATTTCAAGAACATATCAGCTTGCTACTTTACATAGATAATAAGCCAACTAAGTGCAATAAATATACTTAGATGGAAATAACTCACAATATAAGATCTCATTTTGTCTTCCCAACCAAAAATATCGATCATATTATACAAATATAACAACCTAAAACTACGTATTTACCATTTTCTGAACTCATTGACCATAGTATATCGCTCATGATCAACATTAGTAGCAATGAAGGCAAGCATAATATCAATAGAAAGAAACCATTTATGATGTAATCCATAAAGAATACTTGCCATTGGCAAGTAATTTCGTAACACAAATCTAATCGATTTTTAAATTGGACAAACCAAATGATGCCGTCCACATACTTAAAATTGGACACACACGCGTACACACTATTTCTTTATCACTTGAAACTAAATAAACTAAAGCAATAAATTTATGAACATTAACGAATGCAAAAGAAACTAAAGTTAAATAAGAAATACAAATCAATTTTCTACTTTATATAGGAGGTCGGCAGAAATACGTGGTACTTTCTAAATCAAGTTTTTATGTTATTTGTATATATATGATCCCTATGCACCTAAAATAGTGGATTTCAAGAATATGATCACCAACAAAGATAAAAATAACTGATTTATCAAACCTTAATTCAATTCTAAACAACGGAGCACGTGACTCAAAATTAGTAGAAAAAGAGGAGGGGCATATTATGAAGCCATAGGCATGTAGTGTAGAAAAAAAGACAGACATTATTTTAGTTGTCATAATTCATAACCACTTTCCCATAAAAGCATTTTGGATGTGAATACATATAATTGAAGCCACTTCAAACAAAACCATGGACTATTGTAACGCCCCAAGAAAAAGTTAGCCAAGGATGTATTAAAAAATAATGATTTATTAAAGAAAACTGATTAATTAATAATAAGGGTAAAAGTGGAATTTTTACAAATGCAATAATTTGACTACGAAAACTTGCATCGTTGCATTAATGGGTATTTAGTATTTTCTGGACAATTTTCATGTATAAAGTTTTATAATTGGAGTTCATATGAAAAAGTTATTACAATTTAAAGATTTAAAATCGAAAATAATTAAAGTATATGTATAAGGGAAAAATTTTAAATTAGGCAACTTTAACCGATCGACAACCTTATTGGGAGCCGTCGACCATATGCAATAGACTAGTCGATCGGTCGAGCAATTTCGACTAGGGTTAGTCTAGACCGAATGGTCCGGATTTTATATTATAAATCCAATGGTTGGCGTTGATTTTAACTTTTATAAATAGGATGTTGACCCTTACAATAATCGTTCAAAAAACCCTAATCTCATAGTAATCGCTGCCTGGGATATGAGTTATAGGCTTCATGCCCATGTCTCCTTCTTGTTCTTCGATCCCTCAGAAGACTCCCCCTTGTTCTTGTGCTTGCGGGACTTGCAGGAGCTTCTCGAAGAATTTCTCTCCTCAATCTTTTCATTCTTAACTCCCACCATATGCTGTAAAGTTTTACTTGGCTAGCTAGCTTAGTGTCAGCTGTTGTTAAATCGCCCTCCAAAGATATGAAAGGATCGTCCAGGCCATGCAATGAAGCGATCTTCCCAGATTCCGGTCCTAGTTGCAAGCCAGACACGGGCGTGGTGATCAAAGCAGCTACAGAAACAAGCGTTGAACAAGTTGAAATGGCAGTAGGCCCCGGGACTGGAGAAATTGGCAGTTTGATGGGTAAAGAAGACGGACCTATAAGATCAAAAAGAAAAGCATTCAATTCACATTGTTCTTGCGCTGTAAGCTGAAAATCGTCAAACTCGGGAGAAATAAGAAAGTTACCTACATTAGAAGTGTGACCATGAATCTCAACCTCTGTAACATCCCCTATCTTGAGGCCCAAAGCTAAGCACTACAGATGCTGCAGTCATCTATAGTATTAACTTTCGACGACAAAATACGGTAATGTTAATAGTATCCATAATATCAGAAGCACATGAATATGAAACAAATTATAGATCTCATAAACAACTTTTCTGATTACATTTCACAAAACCATGTTTCATATCCAATTACATAATCCCAAGTGTTTCCCTAATATAATTATTACAAATACGCCAAGAGCAACATATGAAGATGACCCTCGAATGATCAGAGTGATAAATATACGAAACTGTCTTAATACATCACAGCGGAAATAAAAAATAACAACTCCTAAATAGCTAACATCAGCCTACTACTCATCCCCGGAAGCTTTATTCATCCACCTACTAAAATATGAAAACCTTAACTCTCAATCTACTCAAATTAATTTTGACCACCCGAGAGTTTAAGGGGAAAACATGAACTTCGAGTCAGACTTAAAGCCTGGTGTGAATAATACTTTTACATCTCGGTTTACTGGTATTAAGTGAGACCACGCCGCTTAGCAGAACTGGTTTACCCTCACTAATATCCCTTTAAAACATATCTTTTTATAAATCAAAATCCTGCAACCAAACTGATTATAACAATAATAGCAATATCATATATACTCAAAATCAGGTAATAAATGGACCATCTATCCGGAAAATATAGTTTTGTTTGGCTAACTACTAACCATTAGCTGATTCGGGCTTACCAGACAAAATAAATAATCTAACATCTGTTAGACAAACTTCGGGACGGTCTGTCCTTAACTTACTTCTCCAAGGGTCACCTGATCCTAATGGTTTTGCGAGCTCACAAATAACCTATCCCATTTCTCTGTATATATTCCTTTCCGTGTGTAACCATCATTTAAGTCTTACCTGTGACTAAGCCCTACACACTGAAATTTTGGACTAAATTAGCTAGGGGCTATAGCTAATGTATAGGGCACGATCCTATACCAGTCCCATCTGGTTTACAAATATCTGAGTCATTTTACTCAGGGTTAACTACCCTTTAAATTTTCCTTGAAAACCTTTTCAAATTGATATAACCCTTTAAACCATACTTAAACAAGAAAAATATACTCTATGCTTTACTCAAGTCACTTTGCCATATTATATATATATACTTTACACAAAACATTGTTGTTGAAAACATCTGAAACCTTTGTTTAAACCTCTAAACAATCTCTTTTGAAACCTTCGAAAGTACTCCTTTTGAAACAATTGAGCTACTTTACTTTATAAATTTAGGCCAAAAGGCCAAAACATACATTTCGAAACAATTTACAATAGACCTTTCGAAAACATTGGAAGTATCCTTTCGAAAGCTTTATAAAACCGTAGACGTCCTCTTTTCATAACACTTTAAACATGCCTTTCGAAAACATTGGAAACCCTCCATTTAACACTAAGGTAAACCTTTCGAAAGCATTGGGAAACCACCCCCTCGAAACCTTTATCATATACTTTTCAAAAGCATTAAAGTCTTCTACTTAAAAAAACCTTTCGAAAGCATTAGATTCAAGTAAAAACATGTGGAACAACCTTTCGAAACCATTCCTTTTGAAACCCTTGGCTTTAACTTTCAAAATCTAAGATGGGTCTTAAAAGAACTAAGTCAAAAGCAACTCCTTCAAAAGCAATTTCCTAAGTAAAAGAAGTGGATGGTGTCGAAACCAATTCCTTTGAAAGCATTGGAGAAGTGGCTTTTATTTTAAAAGCGAAAGGACCCTTTCAAAAGCATTGCTTTAAAAGGTAGGATGCGGCAGCAGAGATTTCGATCCCTTCGAAAACATTTTCTTAAAAAATAGGTGGTAGCATCCTTCGAAAGCTCTTTTCTTTTAGAATACTTGACCAAGTCAGAAGCTATCTCATTCGAAAGCATTCTTTGCAAAAGTAAAGCAAGTGGCATTTCCTTTTGAAAGCAAAACAAGGTCTCGACCACTTCAAAAGCCCTATTTCAACTCTATACCTTTTGCCTATCTCCAGTCCACTACATACCAAGTCCTTGATACCCAGTGTATTGGTTTCGACTAAGGTGGAGGTGGAAGTATATGGTTGAAAGGTGGCTACCGAAAGTGGCGAAACGACAAAAACCTTATAAAACTGATTTTTAACTTTAAAAAGCAATTTCTTTTCAACTAACCTGCTTTGTTTGTCAACATATGATTGGTTGACGATACTTTTCCAAAATCTTTTCTAAAAATGCTGCCAAATTTCAGAGATTAATAATTTAAAATATTTACAAGTTGCCCCTTCTTATATAAACATATAAAACATTTAAGTCCCATACCTTAAATTAAGGATATATACTTATTAAAACATTTAGGAAAATTCTTCAAAAATTCCCATAAATCACATTTAATATGTTTTCCAACATATATAAATTTCTGACCCAAAGCTAATATAAAATAGCCGTAATTAATTTTAAACCCAATTAACTATTTTCTTTACTAGAAAATTAATAATAAATCCACATTAATTTAGAAAGTTATGAAACTTGAAACCCATCTCTAAAATAATATTTTTGACCTCACATCACAAACGCAAGTCATTTAGATGTTATTTAATAGGTTTTCCAAATCAATTCCTATCATAAAATCCATATGTAATAGCCTAAATCATCAACAAGCATATATATCCATTTAAATAATCAAAACATGACAAAACATTTGCAAAATAAATTTGGATCTCAATCTAGCAACCGAAAATCATAAAATAGGAGATGTAATCTATTACTCACCTTTAGCTTGTTGTTAAGGAGTTGAGATTTGATCCTGGATTAAGTTGATTAAGCTTCTTCCTCTTGATTTAGCTTATCTTCCCCCTTTTTTCTTTTTAATGGTGGTCGGTGTTGGCCGACCTCTTGGTTTAGTTTTTGTTTTGATTATGAATGTGTAAAATGAAAGTGCATGAGGGTTTAGGTTATTAGAATATGACTTATTCCTATCTTGCCCTTATCAACTACCCTTACTTATTTCATTTTAACTCCTCTCAGTTCATTAGTTATTAGGCACGACTACCCCTTAATTATTCAAATCTCTATCCCTTAATCATTTACATTATTTCATTTAATTTAACCAATTAAATGTCATAAATAATGTTAATTAAAATTAGGGTCGTTACAGACTCCCGTCCTTAAAGAATTTCGTCCTTGAAATTACGGTAAGGTACTCATCAAAATAAATCATAAAGGCAAAACATACCATGAAACAAGTCAGGATAAACATCTCTAATCCTGCTCTCAGTTTCCTAAGTATAGTCTCTTTCATCGTCGCTCCACTGGACTTTAACTATTCTGACTATCTTGTTCCTTAGTCTCTTCTCATCTCTTGCGACTATATGAATTGGCTTTCTAGCTATAGTCAAATTCGGTTCCACTACTAAGTCATCTAACATATTCGGTGCTATAATAGTCTCCGGATCTCGGTTACACTTCCTTAGATGAGAAATATGAAAAACATCATGGACTCCTGCCAAACTGTTTGGTAACTCTACTCTATATGCGAGTTTCCCGATCCTTTCTACAATAGGAAATGGTCCAATGAACCTAGGTGCCAATTTCTTTGATTTCCCGAATCGAATTACACCTTTCATTGGTGATACTTTGATGAAAACATGATCTCTAATTGAGAACTCTAAGTCTTTCCATCTTTTATCAGCGTAACTCTTCTGCCTAGACTGAGCTTCTTTCATTCTAGCTCTAATTAACTCAATCTTTTCTACAGCTTCTCTAACCATATATGGACCAAGAACTAACCTATCCTCGGTCTCTAATCAGAAAACTGGAGATTTGCATGGCCTTCCATACAAAGCTTCAAACGGTGCCATCCCTATGCTAGTCTGATAACCGTCATTATACAAAAACTTGATTAAGTGTAGATGGTCTTCTCGTGATCCCCCAAAATCTAGCACACAAGCTCGTAACAAATCCTCTAAGGTTTTGTTAAATCTTTCAGTTTGCCCATCTGTCTGGGGATGGTAAACGGTACTCATTTTGAGCTTGGTACCTAAAATCTCATGTAGACTCTTGCAGAACTCACTAGTGAATAAGGAATCTCTATCATGTACTATACTACTAGGAATTCCATGTAGTCTAACTATATTCTTCATAAATAGCTTAGCTAAAACAGGTGTCGTCCTGGTTGACTTAACTGGAATGAAATGGGTACACTTGGTCAATCTGTCCACTATGACCCATATACTTTCATTTTCTCTATTTGACCTTGGCAACCCGTCTATAAAATCCATTAAGATAAAATCTCATTTCCACACTGGAATATCTAAACGCTAAAGTAACCCACTTGGTTTCTGATGTTCGGCTTTTACCTGTTGACAGTTCAAATAATGTTTCACCCATAAGCCTACATCTCTCTTCATACCTTCCCAGAAGAAACTCCTCTTCATATCTCGATACATCTTGGTTCCTCCTGGATGAATAGTGAACTTCGAACGATGGCATTCTTCAAGCACTTCCTTCCTAATGTTTCCCTTATTCGGAACACGGAGTCTCCCTTTCTTCCTCAACCACCCATTTTGGTCAAGACTGAAATCTTTCAAGCCATCGCTCTCTGTTCCATTTCTTAACTTCCTAATCCGCTAAGCTAATACTGGATCCTCTCCTTGTTTAGAAGCAATCCTTTCGATCATCACCAATCGAACTTCTAAGCATGACAACATATCAGTTTCTGTACTAGAACTACTCTTAGATCTCCACTGTATCCTGCATGTAGTCAATGCTTCTAAATTTTTCCACTCAGCTATTATTGCCAACACTGCATTCTGATGTTTTCTGCTAAGTGCATCTGCAACCTTGTTGCCTTTTCCGAGTGTGTACCCAATACCAAAGTCATAAGCGGCTAGAAACTCTAACCACCTCTACTGTTTCATATTCAATTCCTTCTGAGAGAATAAATACCTCAAAGACTTATGATCCGTATACAACTCGAACCTTTCTCCCAACACGTAATGTCTCCACACCTTCAGTGCAAAAATTACCGCAGCTAACTCCAAATTATGCGTTGGATATCTAACCTCATGCGGTCTTAGCCGTCGAGATGCATAGGCAATCACTTTACCTATTTACATTAACACAGCTCCTAACCCTGTTCCACATGCATCTATATACACTACTAAATCCTGGTTCCCTTCTGAAACAACTAACATAGGTGCATTAGTCAATAAGTGTTTTAGCTTCTGGAATGCCTCCTCACACTTATCGGTCCAAATGAACTTCACATCCTTTCGCGATAGCTTGGTCATCACTGCCGCTATCCGTGAGAAATCCTTAATGAATCTTCGATAATACCCAGCTAATTAGAGAAAACTCTTTATCTCAGTCACTGTCTCGGGTTCTTTAAATTATTCACCATTTCAATCTTAGTCGAGTCTACAGACAACCCTTTCTCTGAGACTACATGACCAAGAAACTTCACTTCCTTCTTCCAGAAATGACACTTCGAAAATTTCGCTTTCAGCTGATGCTGCTTTAGCGTCTCAAGCACCACTCTAAGATGATCTTCATACTCTCTCTCATCCTTAGAGTATACCAAAATATCATCTATGAATACTAACATGAATCTATCCAAGTGCTCTCGGAAAGTTCGGTTCATCAAATCTACAAAGAATGCTGGCTCATTAGTTGGTCCAAATGACATTACTAACCATTCGTACGATCCATATCTAGTTCTAAACGCCGGGAAAGGAATACTATCCTTTGCCACTCCAATTTGATGAACCTTGTCGCTAAATCCAACTGGGAAATACTTTGGCTCCACTCAACTTGTCGAACAAATCATTAATTCTAGGCAACAGATATCAATTCTTTATCGTCTTCTCATTCAACTTACGATAACCGATACATAACCTTAACGATCCATCCGGTTTCTTAGCAAACTCTACGGCTGCTCCCCAAGGCGAACTGCTTGGTCTGATAAAATTCTTGCCCTCCAAATCCACCAACTGCACTTTTAGCTCCCTCATATCGGTTGGTGTCATTCTACTTGGCGGTCTACTCACCGGTTCTGCTCTTGGTACCAAATCTATCCGAAACTCAATAGCTCGTTTCGACGGTAATCCTACTACAAGTTCAAAGACATCTGCAAATTCTCTAACAACGAAAACTCGATTTAACTCATCTTCTACCTACACAACACCCTACAAAGCAATTAACCTCAAAACTAGGGTTTTCTACAGAGTATACTATCCGATCGCTACAACCAGGATGTCTAAATGATATTTTCCTATCATGGAAAAATATCTTAGCATCGTATTTACTTAACCAATCCATACGTAAAATAATTCTAAACCCTATGAAATCAGACACATGCAAACTGCAAGCAAATACATGACTTAACAATTCAAACTCTAAGTGGTCACATCTCATCGCAAGAGTCGCATAATCTCCTATTGAATTTGCAACTTTTAAGGAAGTAACTAGGTATGAGGATTCTAGGTTAAGCTTATCTACTAAACAATGAGATATAAAAGAATGCGATGCACTGTTATCAAATAGAACCCTAACTGATACACCATAAATCAAAAGCGTACCTCCCAACCCAACTTCTCCTCTCTCCTTTGCTGTTGGTCCCAAGGTAGCTGGTTCCAATACAAACATCTTGCCTTTCCCATCCTTGGCTGGCTCCTTGCACTGGTTCTTATAGTGCCCAAATAATTGAAACACCTCACCCCTTTCTTCTCAGCAGCTTTCTTTCCTTTTCCTGTCCGGCATTCATGGGCATAGTGTCCCTTCTTATCACACTTATAATAGACAGCCTCTGCCTTACCTTTCTTAGCTAATCCACCCTTCTGAGCTCCTTTCTAATGGAAAAATTTCCTTTTCTGACTTTGCCCTCCTTGAGCTTCCTTTGCCTTATTTCCTTCAAGGTAAGCAAGCATCTCTTAATGCCTCAAGGCCACCTCAACAACAATATTACATGGATCTCTATTGTGCGATAACATGGCCTTAGCAAGCTCAGGCTTCAACCCCCTAATGAACTTTTCCATTCCTCTTAATGACAGTATCAACCAAAGCATAGCCATATCTTGCTAGATCCTCTAACCTTGTTACATACTCAAGTAAAGTCATATCCCCCTGCTCCAACTCAGCAAAATTCTTGAGCATAGTAGACTTAGCAATCTCTGACATAAAACTTTCTTCGAACCTTCTCTTGAACTCAACCCAAGTCATGGTCTCTTCATTGACTCCAACACACACTATTCCACCAATACATAGCTGCTCCTTGTAGCTGTCTAGAAGCGAGTCTCCTCTTCTGCTCATCATTGAGCCCCAAATCAGAAAAAATTCTCTTGCAATGAAGTAACCAGTTCTCCACTTCGATTGCATCTTCAATCCCAATAAACGGCTTTCCTCCCAGCCTAGCATAATCTCTACTCAAAATAGCATAATTATTGACCACTAGAACTTCCTAATTTCCTCCTTTAGCATTTCCTCCAACTAATCCAGCAGCAATTCCCGCTTGCATCATGTTTACGAAGAACTGATATATTGCTCCCATATCTACTTGCGGCACACCAACACCCACACTTGTAGCTTGTGCTTGACCATGATTCCTCCTGGTATTTCCATTAGTTGTAGTGCTTCCCCCATCAAGGTTAACTCTTCCACTTTTAGCATGCATATCTGCATTCGAGTCTTTGTAACATACAGAATAATAGCCTAAGAGAGATGAGAGAATAGAGATAAAACATATACTTATATATAGAAAATACAAGTACAATACTATAGCGTTATCCCATACCCCAATCTTTTCTCAAATTCCTTAGGATTATGTTTTTCAAAATCATTTAAAGTTTAAATTTTTTCATAAACCTATGCTCTGATACTAAGTTGTAACATCCTCTATCTTGAGACCCAAAGATAAGCGCTACAGATGATGCAGTCATCTATAGTATTAACTTCCGGCGACAAAATACGGTAATGTTAACGGTATTCATAATACCAGAAGCACATAAATATGAAACAAAATCACAGATTTCAAAAACTACTTTTCCGATTACATTTCACAAAACCATGTTTCATATCCAATTACCTAATCACAAACTTTTCCCATGCATTGAACAAATATAATTATTACAAAATACGCCAAGAGTGACATATGAAGATGCCCCTTGGATGATTAGAGTACTAAAAAGAAAAAACTGTCTTAATACATCATGGCGGAAATAAAAACATAACAACTCGTAAATAGCTAACAACAGCCTCTTGCTCGTCTTTGAAAGCTTTATTCGTCAACCTACTAAAACCTAAAAACCTTAACTCTTAATCTACTCAAATTAATTTTGAGCACCCGAGAGTTAAAGGGGAAAACATAAACTTCAAGTCAGACTTAAAGCCTGGTGTGAATAATACTATTACATCTCGGTTTACTGGTATTAAGTGAGACTACGCCACTTAGCGAAACGGGTTTCTCCTTACTAATATCCCTTTAAAACATATCCTTTTGCAAATCAAAATCCTACAACTAAACTGGTTAATCAAACTAATTATAACAATAATAGCAATATTGTTAGGAACTGGAGATAGTGGTTTTGATGACAAGAACCTTTGTAACTTATTTTATTATAACTTATATACTAACACTATTGTCTAAATATATATGAATGTTATTATGCAGGATATATATAAGGCAGGTACTGATTATTGAAGACTGTACACTATAAAGATCAAGAATAAAGAAATCAAGTTTGAAGACTCATGAGTATCAAGATCAAGATTCCAAGATAAGTGTCTAGTTTTGTTAAAACTTCATAATAGCATGGGAATCTTCATTCCAAATTTCATTTGGGATGGAACCCATTTCTACCTTCTTAATGGCTTACAAACCCATGACAAGTAGCTTACAAACCTACGACAAGTGGCTTACAAACCCATGACCATCTTGGTTTTGTACAAGTTCTCGAGTCCTGATGTAATGAAATATTCTACAGGAAGAAGCTTGCAAAACTACTTCAAAATGGTTATTCAAAATGATTTTCAAAACTGCTTTTCAAAATGTTTTAGCCTTAAAAATTATCTTTTCAAATGATTTTCAAAAAGATGTTTTAGCCTTAAAATATTTTTGTTTTTGTTTTTAAATAAAATCTTGTTTTAAACTTCGTTTGTTTTTAAAACTATCTTCTGATTTTTAAATATTCTTTTATAATATATATATACTTGAGATTTAAAATCAAATTTATATATACATTCTAAAAATATATTTTTCTACTCTTCTTTATTTTAAAACATAGGAAAATTAGTTTATTTTACTCCAGAATCATTTCATCCTGTTTTCCTTTCAATACCATTTTCAAAACAAATTTTACATTGTTTTTAACTAAGGGATGTCGACATCTTGGGATACCCCATGTCGACATGGTGGCCGTTAAATTCAAAAGTTTCAATTTTCAGAAGAAGTGTCTATTCGTTTAAATCTCTACACGAATGGTTATGACCGTTATTGGTCTATATATAGCCTTCACAAACGAATTTTTTAACTAACTAATTTCTTATTTTCTTCACTCCTTCTTCTCCACAAATCCATATTCTAAAATTTTCATATTTTTAAGATCGTGCCGAAATTCTACCAAATTCTCAAGTGAATCAAATTAGAATCTCATTCTTGTTTGATTCTCTGCCCTCTCTCGAAGATCAAAGTGCTATTCAGAGTTATAGGATCAATTTGTAATCAAAAGTTTATCGAGTCTCTCTATAAGGTGTGGTTGTGCCTGGAAATCAATTGGGTGATCTTGTGTCCCGTAAATCAAGAGAGTTTGCCCCGGACTCGAAGACTGGAGGGTACCTCAAGGCCTATAGAATTTAAGGATTGTAATCTCGAAATTGGTATAATAAAAATCTGTATGAGGTCTTTACCTTGGTGCTGGACTGAACGTAGGGTAACTCCGAACCAGTATAAAATCCGGTGTGTTCTTTCCTTTTACTGCTTTTTATTTACTTTCTGCATTTGTGTTTGATTCTGTGATTGTTCTGTGATTAAGTTCTGTATTTTTTTATATCATAATTTTTAAATTAGTCCATATAAGTCTTAGAATCCATTAAACATTATTCACACCCCTATAGTGTTAAATTAGTCTTAAGATCCTTAATTCGCACTCCTTTTCAATTGGTATCAGAGCATAGGTTTTCATAATCTGAAACTTGAAAAGTTAAAAATGGCATTTTTGGAAATTTTGTTAATACTAGTTTGAATTTATGCATTTCATCAAAGTATCATAAGTCTGCATATAGTTTTTATGAAAAATCAAGTTATCTACCGAATTGGTTTGTTATGCAGGAACCGACATGTTACATGGCTTTTGAAGAATCAACAACCAATGGACAAACTGTGCAAATTGAGAAAGATAAATGGATACTTGATAGTGGCTGTTCAAGGCATATGACTGGAAATCCCGAGATACTCAATGACATTATATATCAAGATGGTGGATTGGTCAACTTTGGAGATAACTCAAAAGGATATGCGATTGGCATCGGCAATGTTGGTAATTCTAAAACTCCTCTTATTTCTGATGTTTTGCTAGTTAGGAATTTAAAACATAATCTGCTTAGTATAAGTCAACTGTGTGATAAAGGATTTAAAATTAAATTTGGAGTCACATTGAAGATAATAAATCAAATATTATCTTTGAAGGAATTAGGAAGAAAAACATTTACATCCTTAGTATGAAAGTTTCAAATGATAACTTATGTCTTTTGGCTAATACAAGTGACCCTTGGATTTGGCATAAAATATTTGGTCATTTAAATTTCAAATTCTTATCTAGGTTATCAAAACTTGACTTAGTTAGAGGTCTTCCCAAGTTAAACTTTAAAGTAGATAGTTGGCGCAGCGGATTAATCAAAACGATGTAAAACGGTGAATGTAGCAATCGGTGGATTGGAAGAATACTGGAATGCCCGAATTCGTTGATCCGAAGATACCGAACTCTAGCTATCTCGAACTCGTTGATCGCGCACGATACCGGGTTCAAAGATCTTCAATTCTTCAAGCGTTGATCAAACGCACTTGATTCCGCGAATCGGCTTCTACAATCGTTGAATCGAGCGCACTCGATTATCCGAAAGAGGAGATAGGAGATTACACTCAACTACCAATTTAAATGAAAGCACAAAGCAATCAAAAGAGAATTTTATTCAATATTCAACAACTTTTACAAATGACACCACTTGCCTATTTATAGACTACAACACAAATCCAGAAAATTTCCTAAGTCATAAGTCGTTTCCGACTCATCATCTATGACCTACGACTCATCATAAGTCGTATATGACTTATCAGTTTACAATACAAATCTTCAACGACTCATCAACATACAACACGACTCAACAGTAAACGACTCAAAATCAGACGACTCATCTTAAGTCGTTTACGACTTATCAAATTACAACACACTACGACTTATGATTTACAACAGATGCGACTTAGAAAACAATCGGTTCAGATTAACTCGTCAGGAGAATCTACGGCATGGATTAAAGCGGCATCAGAATATCCAGCTCCAGGCCTCTACGACTTAACCCAGTTTTGATAAGTCGTGGACGACTTATACCAGCCTCGCCCTTGAGTCGTGGATGGCTTATCTCCTCACCTTCCTTGAGTCGTAGACGACTTATCACTTGTGTATTCTTCCCCTTGAGTCGTGAGCGACTCATCTCCCTGTTAAGTCGTAAACTCGTCACATCTTTCCCTTTGGTCTTCCAGATGAGTCGTGGACGACTCATCACCGCCTCCTTAAGTCGTAGACGACTCATGCCTGTCTCTATGAGTCGTGGACGACTCATCACATTGCCCTTAAGTCGTAGACGACTTATATCTTCACCTTTGGTTGTCCAGTTGAGTCGTGGACGACTCATCAACGCCTCCTTAAGTCGTAGACGACTTATGCCTTGGCCAAATACAGGTTGCGCTGCATCATCCTCCCCAGGTTGAGAGAAATTCGACCTCGAATTTGCACATTCTTCATCCCCAACAAACTCATCCCCATGATATGGTACAAGATGTTTAACATTGAATACGTCACATGTATACACATCATCTGGCAGCTTCAGTTTATAAGCATTTTCATTGATTCGTTTCACAACTTCCACCGGACCAATTTTCCTAGCTTTCAGCTTGTTATAAGCGCCCACTGGAAAACGATCTTTCATTAATACTGCATAAACCATATCTCCTTCATTAAACTCAACATTTCGTCGTTTCAAGTCTGCAGCTCGTTTATATTTCTCATTTGCTTTCTCCAATCGTTCTTGAACGATTTTATGACACTCCGTCAGCCCTTCAACAAAATCAGCAGCTTTCTTAATTGTCTTCTTTGATTGTGGCACTATCGTTAAGTCCAACGGTCCCTTCGGTAAGCTCGAATATACTATCTGAAATGGACTGTAACCAGTGCTTCGGTTAACAGCATGATTATGAGCAAACTCTGCCTGACACAACTTTAAGTCCCAACTCTTCGAATTGTCCTGCACAAGACATCGCAACAAATTTCCCAACGATCTATTCACAACTTCAGTTTGTCCATCCGTCTGAGGATGATATGCACTACTAAATTTCAACTTCGTTCCCACCATCTTCCATAGACTCAACCAAAAGTGACTCAGAAATCGAGTATCTCTATCCGACACAATAGATTCTGGTAATCCATGAAGTCGATAGATCTCCTTGAAAAACAACTGAGCAACATGAACAGCATCCGCCGTCTTCTTACACGCAATAAAATGTGCCATTTTCGAAAATCGATCAACCACCACATAAATGGAATCATTACCACGCTGCGTTCTCGGCAACCCCAACACAAAGTCCATACTCACATCAACCCATGGTTTTGTTGGTACCGGTAACGGCATATATAAACCCGCATTAGTCGCAGTTCCTTTCGAAACTTGACAGATATGACAACGCTCCACAAACCTTTCCACCTCTTTCCTCATTGATGGCCAAAAGTAGGACTGTGAAATCAACTGTAAGGTACGGTCTCTTCCAACATGGCCTTCTTCATGTAATTCTTTAACAATCTTCATTCTCAGACTACCCTCCGGTATGCACAATCGACTTCCTTTAAAAAGAAAACCATCTACCATCAAAAACTCATCCGTCTTTCCCTCCTTAACTTTATCAACAAACTTCATGAAGTAAGGATCTTCAACAAATAATTCCGGCAACATTTCAAACCCCGTCACTTCAACTTTCAGCGTAGTCAACAAATGACTCCTCCTACTCAAAGCATCAGCCACTCGATTCGTCACCCCTGACTTGTGTTTAACAACGAAAGTAAACTGTTGTAGATATGCAATCCACGATGCATGTCTCGCTGAAATCTTGTCCTGCCCTTGTAAATGCTTCAACGCTTCATGATCAGTATACAGAACAAACTCCTTCTGAAATAGATAGTGTCTCCAGTGTTTAATAGATTGTACAACCGCATAGAATTCCACATCATATGTACTGTACCGCATCTTCGCTCCTGACAACTTCTCACTGAAATAGGCAATTGGACGTCCCTTCTGACTCAACACCCCTCCAATCCCAACTTTGGATGCATCAGTATGTAGTTCAAACACTAGCTGAAAATCAGGTAGCACTAGAATTGGTGCAGACGTCAGCAATTCCTTGATCTTCCCAAAGGCACTCCCTGCTTCCTTTGACCATGCAAACTGTTTACCTTTCATGCAATCTGTAACAGGTGCCATCACACTACTAAAGTGTGGTATAAACCTTCGATAGAATGAAGCCAACCCATGAAAACTACGAACTTCCGTTATCGTCTTGGGCTGCGGCCAATTTCTGATCGCCTCAACTTTACTTTGGTCAACCTGTATACCTTCCTTCGAAACAACATATCCCAAAAATAAAACACTATGCGTCATGAACACGCATTTCTTCGTAGCAGCATAAAATTGTTCTTGTCTCAGTACCATCAGCACTTCTCTAAGATGATTCAGATGTTCCTCTGAACTCCCACTGTAAATCAGAATATCATCAAAATACACCACCATAAATTTCCCAATGAACGGTCGAAAAATCTGATTCATCACCCTCATAAAAGTACTCGGTGCATTGGATAAACCAAATGGCATGACCAACCATTCGTACAGTCCCTCCCTGGTTTTAAAAGCAGTCTTCCACTCATCTCCTGGTCTGATACGAATTTGATGATATCCGCTCTTCAAATCAATCTTCGAAAATATAGTGGCTCCGCTTATTTGATCTAACAAGTCATCCAACCTCGGCATTGGAAATCTATATCTCACAGTAATCTTATTCAATGCTCGACTGTCAGTGCACATCCTCCACGTTCCATCCTTTTTGGGTACCAATAAAGCTGGTACAGCACAAGGACTCAGACTCTCTTGCACACGCCCCTGCTCAAGCAATTCCTCTACCTGCCTCCGCAATTCTTCATGTTCCTTGGGACTCATTCGATAGTGTGGTCTGTGTGGCAACACAGCACCTGGAACAAGATCTATCTGATGTTGTATATCCCTCAACGGTGGCAATTCCGTTGGTAACTCCTCTGGAAATACATCGTCAAATTCTTTCAAAATTGGTTTAACTTCTTCTGGAATTTCAACTTCTTCACTGCTCTCACGCCCAATCAACAAGAATACTTCCGGCTCTTCTTCAACTTCTTTAACAAACTCCTTTAAAGTCAATAAAGTTTTCAGCTCTTCAATTTCTTCTGACTTACTTTCTTCTTGTGATCTCTTCTTCGGAACTAAGATAATCTTCGTGCCTTTAAACATAAAACTGTAGCTATTGGTCCGACCGTCATGTAGTACTGCTCGATCATATTGCCATGGTCTTCCCAATAATAAGTGGCAAACATCCATCTCTACTACATCACACCATATTTCATCTTTGTATTTCTTCCCAATAGAGAATGGAACACGAACTCGTCTATCCACTTTCACTTCTCCTCCTTTTCTCAACCATGCTAACTTGTATGGACTCGGATGTTTCTCTGTTTTCAATTTCAACTTTGTCACAGCCTCGGTTGAAATAATATTATCACAGCTTCCTGCGTCAATCACAAACTTACACACCTTCCCCAGAATAGTACATGTTGACTGAAAGATATTACTCCTCAACCAACTAGCTTCTTCCTGCTTCGGTGTTAAACACGATCTCCTCAGCATTAGGTTACAACCTTCATCTCCTGACGCAATATCCTGCTCATCCTCCTCAGCTGGATTAGAACAATCTCCATCAACATCCTCATCGTCAACTTCTGCAATCATGGTTCTCTTCTTTGGCTTTGGACACTCACTGCTTTTATGACCCAATTCCTGACAATTGTAACATTTGAAACCATTGTTAACCCTTGTCTTCTCAACCTCCTTCACCACTGGTCTACTGATAGGTTTAGAAACATTTGAACTTCCTCCAACACCCTTCGCTTGATTGTTAGAATTAGTAAACACACCACTTCCTCGTCTCCCTTGTTTTTCCCAAGCCAACGCTTTCTGATGTGCTTCTGCCACAGATCTTGGATCGAACATATTAACCATATCCTGAATCTGCATTCTCAATCCCCCAATGAACCTAGATGTCAGCTGCTCTTCTGTTTCCATAATATCGTTCCTTGCAATAAGTTGATAGAATTCATCAGCATAGTCATTAACTGTCTTTGTGCCCTGCCTCAAGTTCTGCAAACGTTGATACATCAAAGATTGATAATTGTATGGTAAGAATGTTTCTTTCATTAATTTCTTCATCTTCTCCCAAGATTCAACTTTTGATTTTCCCATCCGATCACGTGTAAGTTTGGTCTGCTGCCACCATGCCAAAGCTCTACCCCTCAGCCTCGTAGCAACCAACTTCACTCTACGATGTTCTGGCACTTCTTTGAAATCAAAAATTTCTTCAACGTTAGCTACCCAATCTAGAAACTCCTCCGCTTGCATACCACCTTTGAATTCAGGAATTTCTGTCTTCATCCCCGATTCCCACTTGTGATCATACCCAGAATAGTTTCTTCCTTGACCTCTTCCTTGAATACTACCACCATCATAACGATGTCGATTCTGTCCACCAACATCTCTACTACCATTACGCCTTCCAGCTTCATCCCTTCTATCGACGTTCCTCCGTTCACGATCATTCACGTTCCTCTCACGTCCTTGATCATTTTCAACGCTTCTGTCTCGATTAGAATGCGGTGAGACTCTACTTCCCCCATGGTTAGATTCAGGTGAAACCCTTCTCCGATTTTGATTCATTTCCGTCATAAGCCTCTCTAACCGGCCAATTCCTTCATTAAGCTTCTCACTAAAATTCTCATTGATTCTTTGCTCCATCTCATCAGCTTCTTCTCTTCGATACAAAGCCTCTACGTTTTGGTGTCGATTAGCTCTTCTTGGTGGCATGATTGAATACTTCACAATTCTCAAACACTTCAAATTCAAACACTTTTCGAACTTTGATCCAAAATGAAACGGATCGAAATCTTCCACTTTGTAGCAAATCGCGATGATCACGATGGACAAAGTTTTGGCCTTCAATGCAAATCCGTACTTCAATCTTCAAAAGTATGCACGACCCACTTCCTCAGACTCTCGGCCGTGATTGATAACTTCAAATCTTCAAATGAATAGGCTCCAAGTCTCGATCTAACTATGATTGGTTAGAACAAGCTCCGATACCAAAACTGGCGCAGCGGATTAATCAAAACGATGTAAAATGGTGAATGTAGCAATCGGTGGATTGGAAGAATACTAGAATGCCCGAATTCGTTGATCCGAAGATACCGAACTCTAGCTATCTCGAACTCGTTGATCGCGCACGATACCGGGTTCAAAGATCTTCAATTCTTCAAGCGTTGATCAAGCGCACTTGATTCCGCGAATCGGCTTCTACAATCGTTGAATCGAGCGCACTCGATTATCCGAAAGAGGAGATAGGAGATTACACTCAACTACCAATTTAAATGAAAGCACAAAGCAATCAAAAGAGAATTTTATTCAATATTCAACAACTTTTACAAATGACACCACTTGCCTATTTATAGGCTACAACACAAATCCAGAAAATTTCCTAAGTCATAAGTCGTTTTCGACTCATCATCTATGACCTACGACTCATCATAAGTCGTATACGACTTATCAGTTTACAATACAAATCTTCAACGACTCATCAACATACAACACGACTCAACAGTAAACGACTCAAAATCAGACGACTCATCTTAAGTCGTTTACGACTTATCAAATTACAACACACTACGACTTATGATTTACAACAGATGCGACTTAGAAAACAATCGGTTCAGATTAACTCGTCAGGAGAATCTACGGCATGGATTAAAGCGGCATCAGAATATCCAGCTCCAGGCCTCTACGACTTAACCCAGTTTTGATAAGTCGTGGACGACTTATACCAGCCTCGCCCTTGAGTCGTGGATGGCTTATCTCCTCACCTTCCTTGAGTCGTAGACGACTTATCACTTGTGTATTCTTCCCCTTGAGTCGTGAGCGACTCATCTCCCTGTTAAGTCGTAAACTCGTCACATCTTTCCCTTTGGTCTTCCAGATGAGTCGTGGACGACTCATCACCGCCTCCTTAAGCCGTAGACGACTCATGCCTGTCTCTATGAGTCGTGGACGACTCATCACATTGCCCTTAAGTCGTAGACGACTTATATCTTCACCTTTGGTTGTCCAGTTGAGTCGTGGACGACTCATCAACGCCTCCTTAAGTCGTAGACGACTTATGCCTTGGCCAAATACAGGTTGCGCTGCATCATTAGTATATGTGATGCTTACTAATTAGGAAAACTTAAGAAAAGTTCATTTAAATTAAAAGATATGATTTCTACTTCTAAACCTCTAGAATTACTTCATTTAGATTTATTTGGTCCATCTCAAGTTCAATCAATTAATCATAATAAATATGTTTTTGTAATTGTAGATGATTATTCTAGATATACTTGGACAATTTTTCTTAAACTTAAAAGTGACGCTTTTGAATTATTTAAGAATTTTGCTAAAAGAATTCAAAATCAACTTTCTTTAAAAATAAAAACTATTCGTAGTGATCACGGTGGAGAATTTGAAAATGAAAATTTTGAGAATTTCTGTAATAAAAAAGGAATTACTCATAATTTCTCTTTTCAAGAACTCCACAACAAAACGGAGTGGTAGAACGTAAGAATAGAACAATTCAAGAGTGTGCTAGAACAATGCTTTCTGATAGTAACTTACCTAAAAAGTTTTGGGCTGAAGCAGTGGCTACAGCTTGTTATATATTAAATAGGATTTTAATTAGACCATTAACTAATAAAACACCATATGAATTACTTTACAATAAGAAACCCATAGTAGCTTATTTTAAAGTTTTTGGTAGTAAGTGTTTTATTCTTAATACAAAAGATAATTTAGATAAATTTGAACCTAAATCCGACAAAGGTATCTTTATCAGATATTCTAATAGAAGTAAAGCATTTAGAGTTTATAATTTAAGAACTAACACTATTGAAGAAACAATGCATGTATCTTTTGATGAAAATTTTAAAGATACTGTACAAATAGAAGATGAAGAAGATTTTGTAACTTTAAATAATGAACCTAATGAAACTAATTGTGAAATCATTCAACCTAATAAAAGAATTAGGCTATTAAAAGATCATCCTGTAGAAAATATACTAGGAAATATTGGATCTATAGTTAAAACAAGAAATCAACTAAATAGTATGAGTAATGTAGCTTTTATATCAACTATTGAACCTAAAAATCCAAAGGAAGCATCAATTGATGATTCATGGATTCTTGTTATGCAAGAAGAATTGAATCAGTTCACCATAAATGATGTTTGGGAACTTGTTCCTAGACTTGAGGATAAAAGTAAAATTGGAACAAAATGGGTTTATAAAAATAAAATGAATGAACTTGGTGAGGTCGTGAGAAATAAAGCTCGTTTAGTCACGTAAGGTTATTGTCAAGAAGAAGGAATTGATTATGACGAAACCTTTGCACCCGTAGCAAGACTAGAAGCTATCAGGATTCTACTTGCTTTCGCAAACTACAATAATTTCAAGTTATATCAAATGGATGTTAAAAGTGCTTTTCTAAATGGTTTTGTAAAAGAAGATGTTTATGTTGAACGTCCTCCACTTTTTGAAGATAATAAATTTCCAAATCATGTATATAAATTAAAGAAAGCTTTATATGGTCTGAAACAAGCTCCTAGAGCCTTATGAAAGACTAAGATTTTATTTACTACAATCTGGTTTTGAAATTGGTAAAATATATACAACTCTTTTTATTAAAAGAAACAAAAATGATATTTAATTAGTACAAATATATGTAGATGATATAATATTTGGGTCAACTAATAACATAATGAATAAAAAATTCTCAGATATAATGACTAAAGAATTTGAAATGAGTCATATGGGAGAACTAAATTTCTTCTTAGGACTTCAAATCAAACAATTAGATAAAGGAATTTTCATTAGTCAAGAAAAATATGCTAAGGATTTAATTAATAAATTTGGATTGACCATTTCTAGTGGGAAAGCAACTTCAATGACAACTAATGTAGCTTTAAGTAAAAAAGATAAATCAAAAGATATTGATCAAAATTATATAGGGAAATGATTGGTTCACTGCTTTATATAACAGCAAGTCGTCCTGACATCATGCATAGTGTCTGTCTCTATGCAAGATACCAATCTCAACCTAAAGAAACTCACTTAAAGGCTGTTAAAAGAATTTTAAGATATGTAAAACATACTTTAGATTATGGTTTATTTTACCCTAAAAATGATGTAGTTGATTTAATTTCATATTGTGATGCTGATTACGCTGGTTGTAAATCAGATCGAAAAAGTACAAGTGGAACTTGTCACTTTCTAGGACATTCTCCGGTTTCCTGGTTTAGTAAGAAGCAAAACACTGTATCCTTGTCAACAACTAATGCAGAATATATATCTGCTGCTTTGGCTTGTTCTCAAGTTATATATATGCAACAAACTTTAAAAGATTTTGGATTAACTATAACTAAATCACCAATTTATTGTGATAATACTAGTGCAATAAACCTATCTAAAAATCCAACTCATCATGCTAGAACAAAACATATTGATATTAGAAATTATTTTCTTAGAGATAATATAAGTAAAGAAGTCATAACTCTTGAATATATTAATACTGAAAAACAAATTGCTGATATATTAACCAAACCATTAAATGAACAAAACTTTACTAAATTTAGAAGAGAATTAGGTATATGTTCATTAACTGAAATAAAATTATAAATAATACAAGTATAGTTAATAATTAATATAAATAAAAAAATTCTCAAAAATTGAACTGGGCATGTCGACATGATCCATCCCCCTATGTCGACATACAGGCCGAGATTTTCAAATTTAAATTTCCCTCTAAAATTAGTTATTTGGTTATATATTTATATATTTCGACTTTTACTCCTTTTCTCTGTTCTATTCTCTGAAATAAACTTCTAAAACGGTAAATTAATGGCTTCCTCTTTTAATAATGAATCTTCTTCACCCACTCCTCCTCATTCTGGCCCTTTTCAACGTTCCACACACATACGAGTCATCAAATTACAAGAGAAGATGAAAGATTTGCTTCAAATGATGATAGAAATTCAAGTAAGTCAACTGCGAATGGCTAGAGAACAAGATAGGCAAGGCAGAATCCTTAGGAATTTACAAAACTTCCTTACGGATAACCATGCCAATCCCATTGTCATCGAAGAATCATCACAAGCCATGGATTCTGAAGAAGAAGAACCTCTAGAAGAACCACAAGAGGATCAAGAAGAAGAACATCCTCTGCTGAATCCGGATGTTCATATGGACAAAGACGATGGCGTGATTTGCGTTGGAGATGTCCTTTTTGACGCTAATGGGAACTTGGTCGAACAACGTGGAAACTTTTGTCTCCACTATCCAAATTGTTCGGTCCATAAATCACCAATAGTTAAGGGTCCTCGTTAAGCGTTTTTCGTTTTTCTCTTTCTTGATTGTATATTGGTTTATTAATTTGTATATACGTGTTATCTTAATTAATGTTCTTCTAAAAACAATTTTTGGTGTATAAAATCTTGAATTCCATTTAACTTAGGATGCTATATTTCACTCATACATAGTTATTATTCTTATGTCATATGTTTGTTTATCTCATTTTCTATTAAGTTCAAGGTTTATAGGTTATTTTTGTTGATGACAAAGGGGGAGAAGTTATATAAAATAGTAGGCTTGGAGTAAGGGATAGTAGGCTTGGAGTAAGGGGGAGTAGTTAGTGTAAGGGGGAGTTATGGTATGACCGAAATGGTAAGTATATTTTATAAGGTTGTCATCATCAAAAAGGGGGAGATTGTTAGGAACTGGAGATAGTGGTTTTGATGGCAACGACCTTTGTAACTTATTTTATTATAACTTATATACTAACACTATTGTCTAGATATATATGAATGTTATTATGCAGGATATATATAAGGCAGGTACTGATTATTGAATACTGTACAGTATAAAGATCAAGAATGAAGAAATCAAGTTTGAAGACTCATGATTATCAAGATCAAGATTTCAAGATAAGTGTCTAGTTTTGTTAAAACTTCATAATAGCATGGAAATCTTCATTCCAAATTTCATTTGGGATGGAACCCATTTCTACCTTCTTAGTGGCTTACAAACCCACGACAAGTAGCTTACAAACCTACGACAAGTGGCTTACAAACCCACGAACATCCTGGTTTTGTACAAGTTCTCGAGTCCTGATGTGATGAAATATTCTGCAGGAAGAAGCTTGCAAAACTACTTCAATATGGTTTTTCAAAATGATTTTCAAAACTGCTTTTCAAAATGTTTTAGCCTTAAAAATTATCTTTTCAAATGATTTTCAAAAGGATGTTTTAGCCTTAAAATATTCTTTGTTTTTGTTTTTAAATAAACTCTTGTTTTAAACTTCGTTTGTTTTTAAAACTATCTTCTGATTTTTAAATATTCTTTTGTAATATATATATATATACTTGAGATTTAAAATCAAATTTATATCTACATTCTAAAAATATATTTTTCTACTCTTCTTTATTTTAAAACATAGGAAAAATTAGTTTATTTTACTCCAGAATCATTTCATCTTGTTTTCCTTTCAATACCATTTTCAAACAAATTTTACATTGTTTTTAACTAAGGGATGTCGACATCATGGGATACCCCATGTCGACATAGTGGCCGTTAAATTCAAAAGTTTCAATTTTCAAAAGAAGTGTATATTTGTTTAAATCTCTTCACGAATGGTTATGACCATTACTGGTCTATAAATATCCTTCACAAACGAATTTTTTAACTAACTAATTTCTTATTTTCTTCACTCCTGCTTCTCCACAAATCCATATTCTAAAATTTTCATATATTTAAGATCGTGCCAAAATTCTGCCGAATTCTCAAGTGAATCAAATTAGAATTTCATTCTTGTTTGGTTCTTTGCCCTCTCTCGAAGATCAAAGTGCTATTCAAAGTTATAGGATCAATTTGTAATCAAAAGTTTATCGAGTCTCTCTATAAGGTGTGGTTGTGCCTGGAAATCAATTGGGTGATCTTGTGTCCCGTAAATCAAGAGAGTTTGCCCCGGACTCGAAGACAGGAGGGTACCTCAAGGCCTTTAGAAATTGAGGATTGTAATCTCGACATTGGTATAGTAAAATCTGTACGAGGTGTTTGCCTTGGTGCAGGACTGGACGTAGGGTAACTCCGAACTAGTATAAAATCCAGTGTGTTCTTTCCTTTTACTGCTTTTTATTTACTTTCTGCATCTGTGTTTGATTCTGTGTTTGATTCTGCGATTAAACTGTTATTAAGTTCTGTATTTGTTTATATCATAATTTTTAAATTAGTCCATATAAGTCTTAGAATCCATTAAACACTATTCACCCCCCTCTAGTGTTAAATTAGCCATAAGATCCTTAATCCGCACTCCCTTTCAAATATCATATATGCTCAAAATCAAGTAATAAATGGACCATCTGTCCAGTTTATTTGGCTAACTACTAACTATTTGCTGACTCGGGCCTACCAGACAAAATAAATAATCTAACATATGTTAGAAAAACTTCTGGATGCTTTGTCTTTAACTTAATTCTCCCAGGATCACTTGATCCTGCTCACCAATAACATATCCTCCTTTTCTATACATATTCCTTTCTATGTGTAACCATCATTTAAGTCTTACATGTAATAAAGCCCTACACATTAGAAATTTAGACTAAATTAGCTAGGGGTTATAGCTAATGTATAGGGCACGACCCTATACCAGTCCAATTTGGTTTACAAATATCTGAGTCATTTTACTCAGGGTTAACTACCCTTTAAATTTTCCTTGAAAACCTTTTCAAATTGATTTAACCCTTTAAATCATACTTAAACAAGGAAAATATACTCCATGCTTTACTCAAGTCACTTTGCCATGTTATATATATATAGTTTGCACAAAACATTGTTGATGAAAACAGTCGAAACCTTTGTTTGAACCTCTAAACAATCTCTTTTGAAACCTTTGAAATTACCACTTTTGAAACAAGTGAGCTACTTTACTTTATAACCTTAGGCCAAAAGGCCAAAACATACCTTTCGAAACCATTTACAATAGACCTTTCGAAAACATTGGAAGTATCATTTCGAAAGCTTTATAAAACCTTAGACATCCTCTTTTCACAACACTTTAAACACACCTTTCGAAAACATTGGAAACACTCCATTTAACACTAAGGTAAACCTTTCGAAAGAATTCAAAACCATTCCTTTTGAAACCCTTGGGTTTAACTTTCAAAATCTAAGATGGGTCTTAAAAGAACTAAGTCGAAAGCAACTCCATCAAAAGAAATTCCCTAAGTAAAAGAAGTGGATGGTGTCGAAACAAATCCTTTCGAAATCATTGGAGAAGCAGCTTTTATTTCGAAAACGAAAGGACCCTTTCGAAGGCATTGCTTCAAAAGGTAGGATGCGGCAGCAGGGGTTTCGACCCTTTCGAAAACATTTTCTTAAAACTAACGCGGCAACCTCCTTCAAAAGCTTTTTTCTTTTAAAATACTTGACCAAGTCGAAAGCTATCTCATTCGAAAGCATTCTTTGGAAAAGCAAAGTAAGTGGCATTTCCTTTTGAAAGCAAAACAAGGTCTCGACCCCTTCGAAAGCCCTGTTTCGACTCAATACCTTTCGCCTATCTCCAATCCACTATGTACCAAGTCCTTGATACCCAATGTATTAGTTTTGACTAAGGTGGAGGCGAAAGTATATGGTCGAAAGGTGGCGGCCGAAAATGGCGAAACAGCAAAAACCTTATAAAATCGTTTTTTTAACTTTAAAAATCAATTTCTTTTTAACTAACCTGCTTTTTTTGTCAACATATGATTAGTTTCAAATACTTTTCCAAAATCTTTTCTAAAAATGCTGCTAGATTTCAGAAATTAGTAATTTAAAACATTTATAGATTGTCCCTTCTCCTTTTATAAATATATAAAATATTTAAGTCGCATAACATAAATAATTTTATATACTTATTAGTAGTACACTTAAGAAAATTCTCCAAAAATTCCCATAAATCACTTTTAATATGTTTTCCAACATATATAAATTTCTGACTCAAAGCTAATATAAAAAAGCCATAATTTATTTTAAACCAAATTAACCATTTTCTTCACTATAAAATTAATAATAAATCCCCATTAATTCAGAAAATTATGAAACTTGAAACCCATCTCTAAAATAATATTTCTAACCTCAAATCAAAAACGCAAGTCATTTGGATGTCATTTAATAGGTTTTCAAAATCAATTCGTATCATAAAATCCATATGTAATAGCTTAAATCATCAACAAGCTTATATATATCCATTTAAACATTCAAAACATGGCAAAACATTTACAAAATAAATTCGGATCTCAATCTAGCAACCGAAAATCAAAAATATGAGGTGTAAACTATTATTCACCTTTAACTTGTTGTTAAGGAGCCGAGATTTGATCTTGGATTAAGTTGATTAAGCTTCTTCCTTTTGATTTAGCTTATCTTCCCCCTTATTTCTTTTTGATGGTGGCCGGCCTCTTGGTTTAGTTTTAGTTTTGATTGCGAACGTGTAAAATGAAAGTGCATGAGGGTTTAGGGTATTAGAATATGACTTATTCCTATCTTGCCCTTATCAACTGCCCTTACTTATTTCATTTTAACTCCCCTTAGTTCATTAGTTATTAGGCATGGCTACCCCTTAATTATTCAAATCTCAATCCCTTATCCATTTACATTATTTCATTTGATTTAACCAATTAAATGTCCTAAATAATGTTAATCAAAATTAAGGTCGTTACAATCATACTCCCCACTGTTTCCTTCTCTATATGTTGCAAAAGCTTAGGCAAAGTTTTAGGACCACCTAAGGCTTCAGAGATAGCTGCTGACGGGGCAGACAATAATGTAGCACCAGCCAAAGCTGGAATGATTCATGTCTGATCATGAGGCCGCTTGGATGATTCGCAAGGCCCAGAATTGAAAGGCTTTGATAGTGCTTTAGCAGCTGTGGTTGCATCCGCATCGGCGGCTTCTCGCTCCCTTTCAACCTGAATAATCTCTCAGCACTCTACCAAAGTCTTCTTTGATTCTTCGTTAAGATAGGCATCCTCCAACTCTTGTTCAAAGTACACATCCCCGTCTTCTCGAAAACGGGCCAGAATTTCTTCCCAAACCACAACAAGAGTACACAGGAATTTTGGGTCAGACTGCCCTGATGCAACAGGGAGTTGACATAGAAGTTCAAGATGGTGTCATCCATCTTTGCCATCTTCCTTTCGAAGGCATTTTTCAGCTCCAAGTAGTCCACCGTCACAGCGGCCTTTTCGGATTCAACTTTGGTCTATTTAGTGTTAAGTTGCGCAACTTTTTCTCGAAGTGACAATCACTTGAGCCTGGTTAGAGATGGTCTTATCTCAAGATTCCATCATTCATGCATAATCAGCAATTATCTTCTTATGGGCTTTGACAGTTTCATCATGACCAGCAATAGTTCTCTTTTAAGCTTCGATGATCTCATCTCGAGTTTCAAGCTCCTTGTTCAGCTTGACTTCATCAGCATAGGCTTTCTTAATTTCATCTCCGAACATTATCTCAAATTTCACGTGAGCCTCTTTCAATTCCTTTAGCAAACTAGCATTGCTCTTATTCTCTCGAATGATTACATCTCTCTCTTTTGTCAATTGATCAATTTTGGCGTCATGTTCCTTCGGCATCCTTTCGTAATCATCCTTTTCCAACTCGAAAGAAATGATCTCTTGATTGTTGTTATGGTTTATGTCCACCAGCTGCTTTACATAATTTCTCATATCCTTCACCTTGATCCAAGTCGCTCTGAATCGCTTGGAGATGAGGTATATAGGAATCCTTGCGAATTAGACGTGGGTCATGATCGAATTTAACTCCCTTTAGGAACCATCCAGGGAGAGTGGCTTCAAGCTTAGGTTGACTAGATGGAAGAATAAAAGCAGGCCTCTTGCGAGGGTGTGAAGAACTAGAAGCAGGCACAATATGAGTTGACGGAATCTGGGTTGATGGAGCAACTTGAACAGTAGAAGTCAGGACCTCAATTCCGATAGAAACTGAAGCCGAGACAAATGTATGGTGCTCGAAAGGATGATGATCAAGATCTAGTTTCAACTTTCTAGATGGCTCTTCCATATCAACGGGAGTCTTCCTCTTCTCATATCCATCATGTAAACTCTGCCTCAGACCCTATTATCCAGGCGAAAAGCTTCAGCTTCCTGATCTTTTCTCCTCTTCCATTCTTCCTGAGTTTCTCGGGGCTGGTGGCGGCTTGAAGTCCGTCTCGACCCACATTGTGCATCTATAAATTGTTCAAGGTCTTCATAAACTCCACGACCTCTCATGGTACCTAATAAAAAATGAAGTAACTTTAGCGATAGAAAATGGGCTCAAATAATGCATATATGAGTGTACGTGACCCTAATTGAGTGTGTGACGTGTCGTAGGCGGCCTAGAAGGACTTCATAAACCAGGTCAGGAAGCGACTACAGTGGGAGTCAGGCTAACTGTAGAAACAACATGATCGTGGTGAGAAGACAATCCCTTGAACTCAAAATCATCTCCCATGAGTCTATGGTGTGAACATAAACATTACTCAAGCCACCAAAGTTGATATCGATTTCCTTAGGTAGAGAACCATGAAGTCGTTTAGCTGCTGAGGGAGCATCTTTAGTAATAATATATTGGGAAGGCGAATCCGGGAGAATAGGACTCATTTCTGGAGTTTCATCACATGATTCGAAATTGCCTTCATTGGAACTTGCATCAAATTCCTTATCTCTAGAGGAAGAATCAAAGGTACTCCAACTCTCGATTTCACCTTCCTCTTTTTCTGCAATCACCGTAGCCTTGCCTTCTCGCTATTTGAACTCCTCTTCCCCCTCCTTCGGGATCAAGGGCATTCTAATAGGGTTACTGGTTCTGGTCGTAACGCCTTTTACTTCACAGAATTCTTTAGTTGATCCACCAGATGGACCTTCTCTTTCTGGTAGACCGGCCTCTTCAAAATCATGCAATGAAGAAGTGGAGCGTGTTTGATTCCTGGAATGGGTAGGGAATGGAACTTCAATGATGACGGCAGATCTCCCAAGATGCAACAATCTGTACCAATGCAAATTCTCATCCATTACCAAAGATTTGATCGATCTCTCTCTAGCATCTATGGCCTTTAGAGTATGGAAGATGGGATCAAGTGATGGATCTTTATTTGGCCTTGGAATAACTACAATGAGTATTTAGTCTATTAAAACCTCGCACCATCATAATAAATCTCAGCAAGTGAAGATAAAACTTACCCCTTGTCGTCCAATGACGATTAAATCCTTCAGGACATCTAACGAAGAAATATTGGGTCTTGAACTGGGACAAGTTACTTTGGAGTTGTAGCACAATTTTGCAGTTCCTTTAGGCCTCAATAATCACAAGAGATGGACATTCATCTCTCTTCTTTAATGAGAGGAAATATCTCAGCTCATCGAAGCTTGGGGCACGATTGAATGTCCACATAAACAAAATGTGAAGATAAGTCAAAACTGCATATCCATTAGGATGAATATGAAATAGAGCTATTCCAAAATTCAAAAGAGTCTCTCAGGAAATGATTGAATGAGGGCACTGCGCCATTCAAGCACATGTACTATGGCAAGTGGTGTACCCCGAAGGTAGCATGTGTGCAAACTCGTTTTTCAGTGGAAGGTGCACATAATCATTCAGATGCCATGCCTTAAACAAATATTGTGCAGAACTTTAGCAGAAATTATAGTGGAAGCTCTCTCCGAAGGGTTGAGTAAAACTCTAAAGATTAGAGAGGTTCGATCAACAATCGGACCAACCGGCACTAGTTGACTATATTCAGTCGGTGGTGCCAGAGAAGTAGGCGCTGCTAGAACAGCCTACGAAAGCATAACTGATGTCAATTCTGCTCCTGAGAGTGTCGGACTTCCTCCACTGGATTTACGTCGGGATGACGAATGCTTCATTCAATATAACAAAACTTGTATCCAACGTGGTCAGGTAATTCTATTTATAACTAGAAATTCTCCTATGTTTAACACTTGAATTCCGAAAAGACATTGGCTTGTGCCAACTCGTCCGGTTTCAAGCATTGATTGGGGCAAGTGTAGTTTGTTACCTATATGGGATTGACTTAGTGTACTGAACACTACGAACACTCTATCCTATATAGATAGTTCACTCGTAGTGGAGAAAAGAAAAAAGTTTTCATATCATTCATTGAAGTTATTCCTTTTACACTTACCCGTTGTCAGTCAATGATCGATAACGGATCCATTGTCCAAAGCGACATGGAAAGCTCATTCTATTTTCGGGTGCACTGAGCATGCGATAGTAAAATTAATCTAGGACTATCAAATCCATAGCAAACCGCCTCGATGGAGCCATCGAGGCCATGCACTAATTGATTTCAATTTATTGAATGAAGATGGTAGAATACGTCAAGTGCAAAGCACAAATCCACCAGCTACCTCCAATAAATCGCAATCAACCCGCTTTGTTCACCATTCTCATCGATTGCCCCAAACTCATTGGCAATCATCACCAACATGGTAACCAAGTCATCACCAACCTCAATCAAAAAGAAAATGGGCTCGACTTTAAGTTGCTGGCAATCCAAGCTGTGCAAGGTCGACATCGATTCAAACAAGCAACAATTCAGGCACTAGGGCTTGGCTCGGGGTGATGGCGGAGTTAATTGAGGTCAATGGTAGAAAGCTCTGGCGATGGAGATCAACGGTGGCAGCAGCGAAGGCAAACTTAAGGTTTGGACGCGGTTAGCTTGGGTCACAGGAAGAATGGCTCAGGTCGCAAGAAGAGCATGTGATGATGAGAAGGTTCGGCTCAAACAAAGTTAAATATGAGATTAAATGAATTGAAATTTTCTAAGTCTATGGGTCGCTAGCGATCCATAGACTATGGATCGCTAGCGATTCATCGAGTTGCAACCGATCTTCTCCAAACTTGCCCATCATGATCTATATGTTGTTTGCAAGCATCTTAAAAGTTATAGGATCGAAATTGCTTTATTGTTATGAGCAACAACGATTTACATTGAAAACTCAACAAACAGCTGAATAGCCAAAGCTAAATTCGCATGATAACCTCAACATGATTGATTATATTTCACAAAATGGAAACTCAAAAGCAGTTACTTCCATAGCACACCTTGTTTCCAACGAAGGCGTACTCTGGGGGACAAATGTTAATGGGGTTATTAACAAAGCAGAATTCAATAGGAGTTAGAAAATCTAGGCCAAGTTAAAACAATTGAAGAATCAACCAAAAGGACCAGAAGGATAGGACAAGAAGACTCAAGAGGAAATACACAAAAATTGGCCAATGGGATGGATCGCTAGCGATCCATCACCTATGGATTGCTAACGATCCATAAGGACGGCTCATAGATCTTTCAAACCTCTTGCATCACAAATCGGTATCTTTTCTAGAGATGTTTGCCAAGTTTTATGACATTCCAAGCAACCTAGTTCGAGAAGTGAGCATTCATTTGATTCCAATCATAGTTCAATCCAACATGTACATGAATCATCACCAAAACAAGGCAACTAGCTATGAAATTACATGGAGAGCATCTACATAAGACATGGAGTACAACCCAAAGAAAATAGTTCAAATTTTCCTTAAGTACATGGATCGCTAGCGATCCATCAAATAACGTTGGATTGGTGCGAAATTTTCAGTTTACTCTCGTACCATCAAATGTAGGCTTCTAGCAAAGAGGCCTAGCCCAATAGCTCTCCAACCCCTACAGATACAATCCTACTTGCAACATAAACATGATCTTCTAGACTGGCTGCTGGAACTCTGCAGAGATTATTCTTCGCTCTTCTCCTCCTACAAAATAGTCATCTTGGGGTTCGCTATGATTCTCTAGTGAACTCTTGTACTTGTGATTTGATCTAACTTAAAAGATTCAATTATATTGTAATCTGATTCAACTTGTAATAAGATTCAGTTAATAGAAAGTTATAGAGTGGACGTAGGCTTCATTAACAGCCGAACCACTATAAAAATCTTCTTGTCTTTTTACTATCTCTGCTCTTTTTACATCTGTTTTCTATATTAATGCTCTGTAAGAACAGAGCTTGTGATTTCACACCCAATCAAGGGGGTTGATCCATTTTTTGGTTAACAGTATCTCTTCGCGAATGGACATGACTGTTGTTTCTCTATAAATAAGGGTTCTCTCAACGAATTTTAAACAATTACTTTCTTATATTTTCTCCTCTTTCACTCTCTTGATTTCTAAAATAAATTCTACTCAAGTTCTTTTCAAATTCAATCAGAATCAAATTTGATTTGATTCTCTATTGAATACTCTCTAATCATTCTCATCTCTCTCACTCAAATCATGATCAAAGTGCTATTTAAGAGGCATTATGATTATTTGTATTCAAGATCAAGAAATTGATTGTAAACTCTATCAATTCATACTCAAATACTCTTGGGTGTGCTTGGTGTTTCTGAAATCCAAGTGGGTGTCCTTGTGTTTTGTTTGAGTCATGTGGGCGTGCTTAGTGTCCAGTTTGAATCCAAGTTTGTATGCTAGTATCTCGTCCGAATCCAGGGAGTGTACCCAAGGCTCGAAAAATCTGGAGAGTGTGTCTCATAGCTTTGAAGTTGGGATTGTATAGACTTTGATATTTGAAAGGAAATATGTACAGAAAATTGTACAAAACTGGATGTAGCGTAACTCCGAACCAGTATAAAAATCCTGGTGTGATTTCTCCAACTCTTTACTTTTTACTTTTACTGCATTTATATCTATTCGTATTTGCATCTGTGATCGTCAATATGCATTGTTGAAACTATAATCTTAAAAGAATTCAAAACGATTCATAAAAGTTATCAAACACCATTCAACCCCATCTAGTTTTAAATTAACCTAAAAATCCTTACTTTCGCAAACTAACAAGGTTAATCAAACCGACCGTAGGGAGGTTTGCCTACTTCTACTAGGCAAAATCAATTTTCCTGAAGCCAAAAAAACTTTGCCCATGTTTCGTTCTTTTTTCCGTCTACTTCTCCTCAAATCTTATCCTCTAGTCCTATTCTCCTTCCATTTTTTCTGTTCTTATCTGAAATCTCCAACAATTTCTCCTTAAAGCAAAATGAAACCCTAGTCCAGCATCCACTTCGACTTTTACCCCCCGCTAGAGATTGTTCGACCACGCTCCTCCTCTCGAGTCTCCCCTGGGTGTTCGGCATGAATAAACTACTATTTTCAAGTATTCATTCAAATATCTTTTATCAAATCAATGGGCAACAAGATAACTAGAACAACTCAAGCTTCAGCATCAGAGTACCATCTCCATGATTTGCCCTCTTCGTATAATCTCGTATTTAAAGAAGTATTGGGTCGCGGCCGATTCTTTAAATCAATTTTATGCAAGCACGATGAAGGCTTCGTACTTGTCAAAGTTTATTTTAAGCGTGGCGATCCCCTGGATCTTAAGGTAAATTTCTGTTATTTTTTATTATTGGGCGATTTTCCTTATTTAGTTCATTGATTTTTATCAATTTTTTTCCAAGGTTTCTAGGAGTATGAAAAGGGTCTAGCAAAAATTAGAGAGATTTTCCTTACTGTGCAGCATCCACATGTCTGGCCTTTCCAAGTAAGTTGGTTTTTCTGTTCTTTTTGGTTCGTGAAATACCGATGTTATTATTTGATTTTGTAAGAACTGAGAATATGTGGTGCTAGCATCGTCTCTACTCTTTTAGAAAGAAATAGATAAGGCTAGCATACTAGAATCCCTCATATATAGCCTAACAAAAATTAGGGTTGGCGTAATAATTTTAGCGTATGTATTTAACTGTATAGAATATCGTTTTGAATTATAGATGCACTAGCAAAGATTCTCACGTCACTTTGTTTTAAATGTATAGAATTTGCATCTGTGGCAGTGCCAGGTAAAATAATGATTTCTATTGAAATGAATTTGTTAGGGATGAGCGAGGTAAAAAAATAGATGCTTGAAAAAAGAGAACATATACAATAGTTTACTGTAATCTAGATATGATAGATATCGTAATGAGATAGCTGGAGATGGGTTGGCTGATTTAATCCTATTTCCTAAAGCAATCTCTGATCATTTGGACTTTATTGTCAAGATCCAAGACGATATCATTAGTTGTGATGTTTAATTTTAGCTTCATAAGCACCCACAAGTATCTTATGTAGTTGTAGTTGAAAAATAAATAGTTTATGCTTTCCAGTAGTTCCTTGCATATGACAAATATACCATCACATTTTATTCCTTATTCTCTTAAATGATCAGTAGTGCTAATACGTCATAATAGGACCCTATATGCACAGTAGGAAATCTTCCTACTGTTTATAGAGTTCCAAATTATAGGACACCAATATAATTTATCATATTGCTGTATGGTAGTCTGCCAAGTTTTACTGAAAGATAATTGTGTCTCCCTACACCATTGCCAGTAGTCTGATATGCCATTAGTATCAATGTGCACTTGTGATATTAAATTTGAAAGCTCTCCTGTTTCAAAAAACCTAGATGAGTCCCACTGATTGTTTTGTAATATACTTGATACTGCAGCATGTTTAGATGATGCTAAATAATACCTATCCTAACCTAAGATGTCAATTAGTGACTTGTGATTGAGCCATGGTTCAGTCCATAAAAATGTGGTTCCATCATCAACAATCACCCTTGTTTAATATTTTAAGCTATCACTTCATGCCTCAGCATATCTTTATAGTGCAGGACATGTTGTTATCAAACTATAATTGCCAAAAGTTTGTTTTGTTACAGTATTTATTATTCACCCATCTAGACTACATGTTGTCCTTTGCAATTGCCACACTAGCTTTAAACATGCCACAATTCTTAGCTCTTTAAAACTTTTAATGCCCGTGCCTCCTTCTAGATTAGGTCTACACAACTTACTCCATGCTATTTTATGATGTCTCCCACTCTAGAAAAAAATCAGCACATAAGTCATCAATTTTAATAAGAGTAGCAGTAGGCGTATGGTAGACTAGTAGCCAATATAGCACTATAGGTGTGATGACTGTGTGAATCAATTCAGCCTTGCTTTCCATTAAGAGCATATTGTTGTCCCAGTTATCAAGTTTCCCTATTATTTTTTGAAATAGAGAAGTGCATTTAGCATAGTGTAAGTAGTTAGTTGATATAGGCTCCCCTAAGTGTTTAATAGGAAGGGATGCTTCCTGTAGTTGGAGAAAGCTCAAAATATCTTCTTTATTGGTATAGCTAGAACTAAAGTAGACTTTGGTCTTCAATTGATTTAAGGTTAGGTCTGCCATGTTACTTAAATAGTCTATGATTCTCTTAAGAGTGGATGCACTCTTAGTGTCTACTGTTGCAAAAATCATGATATCATCAGCATATAGTAGATTAGAAATGATAGGATGTATGTTATTGACAGGTGTAATTGCTCTTATCCTATTGGCTGCTTCCACATTGAGTGTCAGGTACTCATTGCTATGCAGAAGAGATATAGAGACAGTGGATCACCCTACTTGATACCTCTGTTTGATGCAATCATCCCTTGTAGAACTCCATTTATCAGGATAAGAAATGTTGTTGTAGAGATGCATGACCTTATATGGTTGATTGTTTATTCTGGGAAGTTCATTTTGTTGTAGCATGTGACATATGGAATTCCCGTTCAACTTGTCATAGGATTTCTAGAGATCCACTTTAATATAAAAAAAATTAGTGCCCCTTTTATTGAAGCTTCTGATGTTCTCATGTGCTAGCAATATGTTATCAGCTATGTTCCTTCCAGGTATAAATGCACATTGAACATCAGAAATACAATAGGGAAGAAAACCTTTAATTCTATTGTAAAGTACCTTAGAAATGTCTTGGACACTATATCAGCATGTGTATAAACATAATTTACAGCAAGAGTAAGCTCAAATTTGATATGAGTCCAATGGGTATTGAAAAATGTTGATGAAAAACCATCTGGCCCTGGTGATTTATCATCTTTAAAATGTACAATGGATTACAGTAAAATTTGGCAACAGTAAACTATTGCTGCCGCCACCGCTGCTGTAGTTCGTGTCAAATTAGTGAAAATAGTTGATTGAAACATTTTCTTCTTGTTGTAGAACTAGGTAGGTAAAAGCAAAACCATTACAAATCAAAATCCATTTGCCCGTTCAAAACAGAAATTATTGCCAATCTACATTGTTGCTAAACAAACTATTGTTTTAACCTGTACAATAGGCAGCAATTAATAATGAGCTATTATCATTTATTTAGTTATATATGTTTTGAATAATGAATTATTTAATTGCATATTCAAACTATTTCAGAATAGTTTGATTTTTTAAGTAGATCACGATAAGTTCCACCATAATGGATCATTCCATAATTTAAAGCAATTGGTTCGATGAATTGTAAGATGAAAAAGATTATTTATTATGTGAATAAAATTGGAGATAGAGAATAAAATGACCAGACACATGTACATAACTGAAAATTTATTTACTGTTAGATTTAAAACTTTAAAGGCATAAAATTACTTTAGATATCCTAAATGTTAATTTTAGTGAATTTAAGTAGTAAGCCATGTCCCAATAATTCAAACACCATTTTCATTCATTCAGATGGAACCTTTCTTATATTTCTGTAAATGTACAGCTAGCAGTAGGTTTGAAAACAGTTATTGCTTGTATATCTTCATTTTGTAGACTAGAGGGTAAAAAATATTTGGTTTATATCTCTTTGACTTCGAATCAAATATGCTTTGTGGTGTTTACAGGATAATTCTCTACCACTAATTTTAGTGAAGCTACCATACCCAGGTGTTTTTTCATCATTTATGCTGTATGTTGCTTTATTATTTCATATGAGCCGCGCCAGTTTAATTATTTTTGAAAATTTCCAGCTGTGGCTAATTTGGTATTTGAGTTAGTTTTTTTTCTTTTCTTTTCATTATTTATATTATGGATGCCGATGATGGATAAACCCAAAAAATTGCACTGGCTCATGCATAGTTGTTCGTTCTCAACCTGTTACATGCCTATCAAGCATATATATCACATATATGCTACAATATTTAAATGCATCAATAGAAAGAGAGAAACATGAATATATGGGCTAGGATCACTAGCCTCCTTTATTTAGCATCATTTTATAGCTCCTGCCATCAACCACATGTTTATATATACATATACATATAGACACACACATACATAGGTATACACTCACACACACAGATGTATATGTGTGCGTGTACACACACGTGCGTGTGTGTGTACACACACATTTGCGTGTGTGTGTGCATGTATATATATGTGTGTGGGCTAATTTTCTTGAAGTATGTGTGCATTTTTTTTCTCTTGTGTTGATTTACTTCATATTTGATTTTAAGGTAAAATATAAAGAAGTGTCTCAGTAAGGTATTTCAGTTAGATTTTAGTACGTCTGATGTACCTTAGATGTTCAAGTAGAATATATGTTTTTTAAGAGAAAAAATAGGCCAACTTAATGACAATAATATGCACTTCCTGTTACCACTTTTTACTAATTATACCTTACTGGATGTATATTTCATGATGACTGGTTATTGAAAACATAAAGCATATTTCATGTTAGAAGCTTATTCAAGTTTATAGAGGCCTAGAAAGCTTTTTTTATTAATCATGAATATTCATCTGGTTGTTGTCTCGCTTGTTTATCCTTAATTGCAGATGTAGATAGTTGCGGGCAGCCTAAACTCTAATATTATACTCGTTAATGGTTACAGTGATTATCAAACATTCAGTTACCAGTTATAATTGGTACAGTTGCAATTTTTTTAATAGAAATCATACGACCGTTGATTAATTTTTATGGGCTTTCCTATTCTATCGCATGTTGTGAAGATGAGTATCAGCATCAAGCTTATTTTAATTTTTGTCCCGTATCATCATTTTTATGTCATTTCGACGTCAATATGATGATGCAAGATGATGCTTCATGTTTAGTGGTAAATACAAGTTTCCTCACCTTCAACTAAATGTCTTACCGATAGAAGGTTTCTTCTCCTATCTTTTTATGGAATTTATGAATTATAATTTTTTTTTCATTTCAAATATTAAACAGCGTCTGGAAATGGAATCATATTTAATATGATATTTATATATTGAAACGTCAGAGGAATGTGTTGGAGATAAGAAAAAGAGTCAAATTTACTCCAGCCAACTGATTCAAAGCCTTCTTTACTTGAGATTTTTAGTTCAGTTCTTATATAACTTTTCCTACCCAGATTTTTTTCTTGCATTAAAGATTTCGCTTCCATTTGTTATTTTGATTCAGGTATAGTAGGTATACATCACAATAGAAATATCTATTCATAACATGTTGCTTTGCTACCTACAGATGATGGAGAGAGCAGAATCATAGGAAACAAGAATATTTAACTATAAGCTTGCTGCTTTGTTCCAAATATTTAAGCTTCCATGATCAAGAATAACCTTGCCGTTTTATTCGAAACAATTTATGGTACACGTTATGGTTCAATATTTCTTGAATGTTGGAACCAATAGGGCATTTGCTTTCTTTCTCAGCAACTGTTGTGGCGTAAAAGGTTGATCATTGGGATCATTGCTGTTAATTACTATATTCTCCTGGCAATATAACACCAATGCCAAAAAATATTGTTCAAATATTTATTAGTGATTGTTTCATCTGTTTCTGGTTATCACAATTTGGATGCTATTGCTTTCTGGTTATCACTATGTATATACGCTACAGAAATGATATATTTTTTACACCATTAAAAGATACACAATATTACATTAAAATAATATTCATTTATGTAATTTTAATCGTATTATTGTAGCTTGTATGCATGAGCTATCTACAGTGTTGTTAATTTTGGTTGGAAGATGCACGATATTATGTTAAAAGATGCATGATATTACGTTGAAAGATACAATGTTACATCAAAATGATACTCAGCGCTGCACTTAGTTGGAAGAATTTGAATTTTAGTTTTGACTTGGATTATTAATTTTTGCTAGTAATGATTTTGTATTTTGATTTTGTCATCTAGGATTAGATTGACACTTTGAAAAGAAAAGGCATTTTTGTACCGAATATGCAATTCAAGAATGCTATTTTTGAGCTGTTAAAGTGCATGTTTGCATTGCTAATCCATTATCACATTGTAATGAATCCATAACGGTACTTTGGGGAAGGACATAATAACCAACTAGGTTGACCCGGTAGTGAATACAAAATTAAGGATGCTAAATTACTAATTAAAGATATTGATAGATAGTTGATAATAGGCATACTTGTAGGTAGTGCATTCCTTGATATATGTACACATAAATATAAAGTAGTTGAGACTTATGCTTGCAAACAATGGTATCTAGGGAAAATGTGCTTTCAAAAAGTATATTTTCTAAAAAAAAAAATTGGATTGTAATAATGTAAATATATATTTTTTGTTAAATAAACCATTACTGCATGCTTACTCAAATTAATGAGATTATAATAAATGCATTTCTTTCAAAACTAATAATTGAACGGTCGGTTTCTCCACCGTTGTGCGATTATACTAGTATGACAAATTCTAATAGGTAATTCACGAACACAAGCAGGACAACCTACGTCACATAGATTATGAATGAAGTCAACTGCATATGATCTCCATATATTAGCTTTACACACTACACGAAAATCTGCCATTGGTTGGATTATTTGATGGCGTTTGATGGGTAAGTGCAACTAATAATACTTTACCCTATATTATATAAAAGTAACCAAAATTTACCCACCTATCCCGCCTTGTGATAAATTCACGTCTTAAAAAAAAGTTCTCGATCCATAATCATAAATAGAAACGAAAACTAAAATGCTACTTCAAATAAAAATGTTAGGCAAGATACGAAAATTTAGGGGGTACACTTATTTGCTTGATAAAATTTATTTCCTTCACACACTTTTATTCACATATTGTTTTCTCTTTAATTTTTCTCCTTCCTTCCCAACTACTTTGCCAAAATCTTGTAAAATTACAATACACAAATTTGTTCCTCTCCTTTTCATAAGCTCTACCTCAGATTTTCAACAACGACTGTAATTTTCTGCTCTAATTAGGGTTAGTATTAATCTCCATTTCCATCTTTTGAAACAACTTTGTCCGCTTTAGGATTAATATCCAGCAACCTCCTGTCACTATCCTTTACCCAATATGAAAAATCCGAGTTTAGCTTTCCCTTGTTAAGATTTTGATTTTTTGCATGGGAAGCAAAGATGGAAAGGGAGTTACTGACAAAAGCAAACATAACTTTTAGATATTTAAGCATGCGGCGCTTTATGAAATCGTCAGTGACACCGCAGAGGGCGTCGTGGCAGGTGTACTGGTCCGTTAACGCGGCGAGCCAGGTGAGGATGTCTTCATGTGCTTCTTGGGTTGATGTTGGCCCACCGAGGGTGGGGAGGCTTTGTGAAATCTGGTGGATGGAGTCGTCGAGGAGTTCGTGGCGGTCTTCGTAGGCTGACCTAGCATGTGGGTCCACGTCAGCAGTTGACATGGAGAAGACACCCAAGAACGCATGGATAATGCGATGCAAAGTGATGTTCAGGGAGATGTGAATTAGTTGGGACTGGTTTGAATTTGGGAAATGGAGGAGGAAGTTCAGGCACAAGTGTTGGTGCCTAGTCAGGCTGCAGGTTTTTTGAGTCGCTACTGATGGTTTTTTGATCATCTTATTTGAGGTCGATTCGACGAAGAGGGCGATGGAGACAACGAAGAGAAGGAGCTTCTAATATATGGAGACGATGAACAGGTTTTGGTGCTCTAATTTGATTTTAACCTTTAGATGTCTTTTTTTTTTTGGGTTAACGTTTTTTAAATAATAAATGGGTGAGTATGAACAGAGTTGAACTTCATTTTGATGGATTTAGTAATATATCATAGTTATACAGGGCTATAGTCATGGAACCATCACTGTTTATATTTTCAAATATCGGTAGCAAAAAAGTGTTATGTTCATGCTTGGTCTTACAAAATATTAATTGGTTTTGACATGATTATTACTTAACCCATCCTTTTGTAAATATCATACATGCGCATGCTATATATATATATATATATATATATATATATATATATATATATGACAATGATAGACTGCACCTCATTCTTACTATATCTTTATTCAATATTAATTTTAGCAATATATTTCGATTTAAATAATATAATGAGGTGACAACAAAGAGAAAATATATTATTTAAATCGAAACATGTAGCTGAAATCAAAAGAGTTGTAGCCGATCCTAGCCCATCCATATGTGTGAGAAACAAACGACTGTTGTTACCAAAAGGATTCAAGTTCAAATATTTTTGGAGATTTTAAAAAGACGACGTGGAATGGTAGATGCAATTCTATAAACAATAGTTGGAATATATCTAATATTTTTTTGGAGATTTTAAAAAGACGACATGGAATGGTAGATGCAATTCTATAAACAATAGTTGGAATAGATCAAATATTTTTTTGGAGATTTTAAAAAGAGGACCTCATAATAGTTGGAATCTCGGAACCGATATAAGTACTTTATTTTTCTTCAACAATAGGAAGATATTTTAGCATCCTTTATCTGAGTATGGGAATGTATTACTCTTGATTGGCGAAAATATAGAGATAAACTTCATTTATCCACTGATTTCTATAATAAACTAATTCTGGATCAGTAAAAAGTAGTGTGTTAGTTTACACTAGCATAAGATTAATGCTGACTGATATGGCAACATGTACCAGGCCTGCTCCATGTCCAGCTGTGTATTCATCCACCAGCTCGAATATTGCCACAACAAAGCCACAAAGATGCACAAGGATCCCAAGCTGTTACAGGGAATAACCTGCACGTGATGACAACTCATAAAAGTATAACAAATTTTCTATTTTTATTAATTATTAGTTGTCAAATAAATGGTGGAAAAGGAATTACAAATAGTAAATGGACACCTGTCCAAGGTTGTTATGCAGAGCATCTCCAACAAACATAAATTCAGCCTTAATATTAAGTTTGTCACACCCAACAGGGAATTGAGGGGCCAATTCAGTTTCCTGAATTAGTCTTGGACTTGGACGCTGATTAAGTCAGCGTCCAGTAGAGGGTGCTGATTCAATCAGCATTGTGAGACGCTGATTAAATCAGCGCCCAATGCGTGGGTGCTGATTTAATCAGCGTCCAGATCAGGGCGCTAATTAAGTCAGCAGCCACTTGTTGGATCATCCCTTTAATACTAAGGTTAATATTCAGGGACTGAATATTATCCTCTTAAACCGTTAGAGATGCTCTTATATGTACTAGTAAGAGATGAATGAAATGTATAGCTGAATGAAACTTTCTTCAACTCTCTGTCTTCTTCCTCTTCATTTCTCTTCTAAATTTCTTATTTGTAGTAAATTTAGATAGCTTAAGGCCTTGTGCACAACACTGACCTTTTAAAACTTTTATCACAATATCAGATGGTTTACTAGCTGACTAATGGTTATTACCATAATGATGTGCTTGTTAAATATGTTATTTTATTATTTTCTTGAGATAAACAAAAATTATAAAATGAGAAATAACATTGAGGTGATGGTCTGCAGCTTCCTTATACTCGGCTAGTATCTCAAGAAAACATTAAGGTGATGCATAATGAAAATAAAATACAGTAGAATAAAGTAAAATTAATAAAAATACTATAAATCAGATTATATTAACATCTTCCTTCTACAACTAATTCTCCTTTAATCCTATGATGGACCATCATAATTTCAAATGTGATTGATTTTCAGAGGGATGTTGTTGCGCATATATTTACCTGCATAGTCACTAAGAGTAATACTGGTTATCTTGCAAAATCTGTATCATTATTATTAAAATTTTGTAAACTTACGAAAAATTATGTTGTAATAGATATTTGCTTCTTTCCAAAGAGATATACAGGCATACCTCTTAAAGTTCTTTTTTCTTTAATATAAAAAAGATCTAAATTCCTATGGTTTATTTAATCACGGGATATTTTCCCAGAGGCAAGTCAATATTTTTCGTCTATGCGTTAACCTTGTTTTTTGTTTACTAAATATTGAAATTTGAATTTGACCAGATATAAGCCTTATGGTATGGGTACTATAAAGGTTTGGAGCCAATATACACTAAACTTGTCAAGCATAAGCGCTGTTGATTCTCTCATCATAGATAAGATGGATGAAACCATAAGGTACTCTTATGAATTTTATAGTCTGTGACTTAAATATGAATTTTGCCTCAGTTTTAGACTAAGCCGATGAAAATAGTTGAGCAAACAGTTGAGGTGATGAAAATTGGCACCTTTGTTGGGAAAGGAGTAGTCATTTGTTTTGTGAAGATCTAATCATTGGTATTGCTGCTCGGTTCATATTTTGGTGGTTGGGTCAATGAGGAGAGGTGATATGCTATTAATGTTGGGCTGTTGTTCAACATTAGTGAGTTTCAGGGTGAGGGGTGGTTCAGTAGTCGTAGGATTCATTTTGTTCAGTTGAGGGAAGGTGATTTGTTGTTCATGTTGGGTTATTGTTCAGTTAGGACTTCCTAAATTGTTGCCTCATGTTTTGTACCGAAGTAGGAGAATGCGCAATACACATGTCAATTCCTCTCAGGTCAAATAAAACCGCATATTTGTTATCAAGTTTTGGAGCAATGAAAAAGTGTCTCATTTGCTCTGTGTTGAGATGGGTCAAATAATTCCTCCTTGGCCCATGCGATAAAATAAAAATGATGCTAGCCAAAGCTGCTGCTTCAGAGTCAGATGCTACATTTTTCAATATTTTTGCATCTTCCTTGACATCAAAATGGGTACTTATTTGGTTTAGAAAAATTTAAATCTTCAATAGACTAGTGAGGATTAAATTATTCTATTGACATAAAATAACTTTAATCCTTATAATTTTTTAAATGTCTGATATTCTACTGATGGAGTTGAGTTATAGGTGACTGATTGGTCTTGATGTTATTGAAAGCTAAGTAGTCTCTTTCTTCTACCATTGTTAATATTTTTGCTGCTTGTTTAACCACTTCGTATACTTTGCCCTTCATGTACAATCTACGTTACAAGTAACCCCTGAGCATTTATTTCCTTATCATTTATTAATATATAACTTATGTCTTACCATTTATTATACTTGTCTACCGTTACATAAGCTTTTTCGAAGAAATGATTAGCTTCAACAATGAATTAGTACCTACCTTTATTCATCATCTATGTTATAACATTTTGTTAGCAATGAATTGGTACTGTATTTATACGATTATGAATTTTATGTAAACATTATGTGATGAATGTGTTTTTCGGTTGTTTGAATGTGATAATTATACAAGTTATTGTTGGTTCCATGTTGAAAGATGTTAATTATTACTATATAATATATATATATATATATATATATATATATAAAAATATAAATATATATAAATGTTGTGAAAAAATTAAGTGGAAACTGAATGAGATACAACAACGATAGAAATTTGCACAGAAAATCAACAACTTTTAGCATCGTTTAATAAACGCTATAAAAAAGAATATGGAGTAAAATAAACACTACAAAATATATATGGTTGCATTTTAGAAACGCTACTAAAATATATTATTGTAGTAGGAAGTACTTCTTAGCGGCGATTGTAAGCTTTTGGTGGTGTTTTGTATGCGACACAATAAAAGTTTTGGTTGCGTTTTGTGGACGCAGCAAAAAAAGCTTTTCAAACGTTTGGGTTAAACGCAATAGGAAGTCCTGAATTTTTAGTTGCATGTCGTATAACGACGTTCTCTAAAATGCTACCATAAGTTATAGTAACGTTTTTTGTGCGCTACCGAAGGCTGATCTTCTTGTAATGACAACTCATTTACTAGACTTTCGTTCGACCCACTCCTTTCCTTTTTCCCCCACCACAGGACGATAGGGCAACCAAGTGATTGGTCCAGATCTTGTACATGGAGAAGCGAGCTTGGCATTGATACTGCATATATTTCTTCATTATTCTCCATTTAACTATCCATTGTATTTATTACTTATTGGATTTTATGCTGTTATTTTGTAAAACTCCGAATCTTTGACTACGCATATTTTGAGACTGTTTTTTCAGGATATTTTTTTAAGATGATTATTTTCAGCACTTATATTTTACTGTCTTCCGTTGTCAGATTTGAAAGTGTAGAATGTCTTAGATTTTATCCTTATAACCATATCTTATAATATTTTTAAAACCAATGGCTCATACTTCTTGGGACAATGCGAATTCCAAAGTCACAATAGGCTTAAGATTGGTGTTTCTAGAGGTGCGAGTTGTTACATTTGGTATTTGAGTCTACGTCTAAGGTTCCTTAGGGGTTAGGCACGTATTGAGAGAACCTACTTGAATATTTTTAAAATGTTCTTCAAAGGGTTTTCATATATATATATATATATATATATATATATATATGTATATATTCAAAGATTTAACATGAAAAATGCAGTCATTTATTCTTGTTAATAATATCTGTAGAAAGGTTGCAAAAAATTCCTAATCACAAATAGAGAGAATGAGCAATCTACTGGGTATGGCTTAGGTAAAGCAGTTGAGATTCCAGGCGTGAATGTCCCGATATGGTTCCGTCGGTAGCTGTAAGCGAAAGGACAAAGTGAGCTTAACCCACATAAAGGACCCACAGAGCATGTGCCAAGTGTTGTTTATGCCAATTTACCTATCGCTGATTTTGCGAAGCTATGTAAGGACTCGGTGAATCTAGGAGGGAATCCATATGTGGGGACCGAATCTTTTGTGGACTCGATGACATGGATTCATAATTGTGAGAGGATTTTTGATTATTGGGCCTTGATGCCGCTAGACAACTTGTTGGGTGGCATTTACTGGGAGAGGCTCTAAATTATTGGGATGTGGTAGTGGCGGAAACCAATAAGGAAGAGATAACTTGAGGAGAGTTTCAGAGGTGTGTTGAGATGAAAAATCTTTCTGTAGCAGAGTAGGGAGTACAGTTAGAGAAGTTCATATATTTGTAGCAAGGAGAGAGGTCGGTGAGAGGCTATGTAAATCGGTTCAATGAGTTGGCTAGGTTTGGACTAGATCTGATAAATACCCCTCACAAAAAAACTTTGAAGTTTGCAAAGAGGCTGAATCAACCTCTTCAAGATTTGACCGTTAGTCATATTCCCATGGAGGTGACTTAGGAGAGTTTGGTGGAAATGGCTTTGTTGAATACTATTTCTAAATAAGGGGTGAGGAGTGAGTCCAAGAAGTCAGGTGGAAAGACACCTCGTAGAATCAGTAGAAAGGCAGGGTGAGGACCCAAGGGAAGATTAAGAAGCATAAAACCAAGTGTAGAAGATGCGGTAGGAATGGGCATATCGAGAAGGATTGCAGGATGGACATCTTAAAGATTAAATGCTAAAACTGCAATTAAATCAGGCACATGTGGAGGGATTGTCCGACTGTAACACCCCATAAAATCAATCATAAATAAATAAATTGAATAAATTAATTTAAATAAGATAGGGGTAAAAATAAAAATTTTGCAAAAGTTGAAATTTGACCATGAAAGTTATGTCGTTGCGTTCGTGGCGAAATTCTGATCAATTTACATATATAATATGCTGAAAACGGAGCACAAACGAAGAAGTTATGGGCGTTTGAAGTTTTAGGGTTTAAAATAATGTATATAAATTAAATTCTAATAAATAATTAATTCTCAAATTTGAAATTCAAAATTTAACTGTAATTATACTTAGGTGTTAAGTAAACATTAAGATTAACATTAACGTTAAATTATAATTAAGGAATTAAATAAAAAGAAATTAACGGCAATCAAAATATTCCCATGATAGGGGAGTAGTCGACCTCTTACCCATGACCGGTCGACCATTAGCGATCGACCGGTGGAAAGGCGGAAGTCGAGCGCTGCCTGTAGTGGCGGCTAGGGTTTTGGTTCATTTAAATATACTATATTTTAATACTTTAAACTGATCTCATCCAACGATTCTAGTGTATTCCAACCATTATAAATAAGAGTCTAGCCTCTCACTTTTATTTACACAATATTCTGGGAACATTAGCGAAGCTCTGTCAGTTCATCTCTTCATAGATTCAGATAACTCCATTAAGGTTTTAGGTAAGAAATCATTACAACTATCTCTGTTTATTGTTTATTTTCTCAACCTCCCCTCCTTCAAACCTCTAATCTTCTGAATCTAACCATGTACACAAATCCCTTGCTGTATATATCAAAAAGAAAAGATCTGAAAGGGTTCATTGAAGGCGTGTCAAATCCAAGAGAAGGCAAAGCTAAGGAACTCAGTGAGTGGAAATCTTAGTTTTTCTATTTTAGTAGTCGAATAGTGTAATTTGGACTTGATGTATGCCTTAGGGAGTTTTAGATTACGAAAACATCATATTAAAAATCTCCAAAATTCCCCCAAAGCGAAATGTCAATTCTTAGGTTGGAATCTTAGTTGTTTTGTATTAAAATAATAGAGTTTTTGTGGATTTGGAATATATGCGTTCTACCTTCTATTCCACTTCCTTTTCTTTTTCTTTGGATTTGATTCAGGGAATTGATTAAAAAATGGTGTGTAAGGTAAGAATTCTTACTCGTAGTTTGCACTGTCTATTTCTACGAATTGAACAAAAGTTCTCTTGTCTAATTTTATGTAAAAAGGAGTGGAATAGAGTGTAAAACATATTTAATTATGAGTTTCCATTATTATTGTTTTATTCCATTGTTTTAGTATAAATAAGTTGGAATTGGATTCTAAGTACAAGTCTACTATTTGGTTTTGGAATATTGGATTTATGGTAAAAATGCTGTTGATGCTATTGTGGAAATGAGACTTATATAATATCAAAAGATTTGACATTTGAACATTAGAATAGGGCGTAATCTCTGTATGCCTGATAAATGCGCACTTATATGTATATAAAGTATCATAAATAACGTATAATTGTAAGTATTAATTACGTAGTCAATTAGGTTAATAATTGTCATTTAAACCCCCCTTAGGATAGTAATTAATTAGGCAAAATAAGATAGATTTCTTAAAAGCGTAAATAATTAATACAGTGAGATGTGTGATAATATACTTAAAGAGTGTATGAAATATGACTAAGTTATAGGGGTGCGAGGTCAGTCAAAAGCTTACAGAAGTCTGCCTAACTAATCTGGCTACCGGCAATGTGACTTTGGGGCTTATGTAAGACACCTATAATAAGTAACTACGGATGAGGCGAGGTTAGTCATAATTTTGTAGGGTAATTCTACTTAGTTATTCTAGCTACCAGTTCTTACGAATAGTCGGACTAATGTGAGACGTCTCCATGAGATACATGTCATAATACGAAAGACCTGCTTTGGGAAATTGAAGGTATTAAGTGGTTGTTTGGGGCCTACCTCTTTCCTTTATATGAATTATTAAATGGTTGGGATTTAGTTCAGACATGGTTAAGGATATCCGAAAAAGTCTGCTTCAATAGGAAGTATTAAGTATCCAAAGAGATTTTCATGCAGTGCCAGTTAGATAGATACCTTGTGGAGTCCACCTTGGGAATATGTATTAAATGATGGGGGCCTACCTCACTTGAGGTCTTAAATGGTCAGAGTCTGCCTATTTTCCATTAAAATGTATTAGGTGGCTTGGGTTCTATCTCTCGCATTGGCAGACATTAATAACGATGGTTATTGATTATGGGAAAACATGCGTCGAGGGTTGAAGGTATTAAGTGATTATTTAAGGACCTGTCTCTTTCCTTTATATGAAGTATTAAATGGTGTTGAACAAATCTTAAAACGCAAAAGACACATCCTTGTTTAGATTATACTGCCCAAGTACTAATATAGAAAGGCTCGAGATTTTCTATTCACTAGACATTGTTATTCTGACTCTCTTCTCATTACAACACAGATTAAGGAAAAATGCGATGATCAAGATAGAGATGACGATAAGAGGAGCTTGTGGTAGTATTCCATTTATCTATTTATGTTATTTTCTGATGTACCCATTTGCAGTTAAAAATGTATCTTTGAAAAAGATGATGTAACGGTTATTGTTGACATTATGTTATGGTTTTTTTGTGACCTTTGGAATTTTGAAATAAAATGGGCACTATTTATGCTATTATATTTTGTCCTTTCGCTGCGAGTTCTGAATGAATAAATAAATAACTTTGTATCGTTTGTTTTACCAACCAACAGCCAGCTTTGGAGTAGTTCTAAGTTTTGATGAGCCTTTTCTAGGTTGGGATTTAGGCCTGTTTCGAGGCGGGTTATTACACTGGCCGCATCGAAGACCTCTACCCAAGTGGTTTCAGCTTACACACTGGATGATGTTCCCAATTCGAGTATGCCTCCAATAGCTGACAAGGGGAAGATTGTCATAATTGAAGGTGTGTTATCTCTATCTAATCTATCTTTTCATACCTTGTTTGACGTTGTGGCATCACACTCTTTCATTTCAAGTAGACTTGTAGATGAGTTGCACTTAGACACTAGCATAGTTACCGACCTAATAGTTATTTTAAATCCTGTTGGAGGATCGACTCATTTATCTATGATTTGTAAAGGTTTGAATTTGTTTATTTTGGGAATTGAGTTTGATTGTGATGCTTTTTCCTTAGGATTTTCCCGGTTTGGTTTGATTTCGGTTATGGACTGGATGACCATGTATGGGATAGTATGAGATTGTGATAGGAAGGTCATTTGTTTTAGTACTTGTAATGGATGCAGCCTTGAGGTTTATTGCAACCCCAGAAGTTTAGTTATGTTGAGTTACCTATATTCTTTAGACCTATCACACGATGAGTTAGCTTCAGTGCTAGTAGTTCAAGGCTACCCAATTGTCTTTTCCGAAGTTACTGGTCTTCTGCCCCAAACGAAGATCGAATTTTGAATTTAGCTCGAGGAGAACTCCAGACTTGTTGCCTTACCTTTGAGGTGTATGGATCCTAAAGAAATACACGAGCATAATAAGTAACTGAATGAGCTATTGGATATGGGCTTTATTAGGAGGGGTATTTGGGAGTGGGGAGCACTAGTTTTATTTGCCACTAAGGAAGATGGCTCTTTGAGGCTTTGTATCGATTATCGTGAGCTGAATAAACTAACAAAAAAGAATCATTACCCATTTCCTTGCATAGACAATCTCTTTGATCAGTTAGTTGGGTTAAGGGTGTTCTCTCAGGTTGACTTGGCTACCGGGTTCCATCAGTTGCATGTAGTCAAAGATAGTATTTAGAAAACTGCTTTTCGCGCACCCAACGGACTTTATGAGTGGTTAGTCATTGCCTGACCAATGCACCATCCTATTTTGTTGATCTGATGACTTTATTTTTAATGGGTTTCTTAATAAATTGATGACATATTAGTCTATTAGAAAGGCAAGGAGGAGCAAAGGTTGCATCTGGAAGAAGTGCTTAGTACTCTCTATGGGCATAAGTTGAAGGCGAGTTTTTCATAATTCACTTTTTGCACAAGGTGGTTTGCTTTATGGGACACATTGTCTCTAAGCATGGATCGACGGTCGATCCTAGTAAATTTGCTGCAGTACAGGATTGTCACACACTAAAGAATTCCATGAAGGTGAGGAGTTTCCTTGATTAGTCGGTCTATTATAGAAAGTTCATTAAGGGTTTAGAAAAAATTTCTACCCCTCTGACTTGCCTTACCAGGCATCATTTGGGTTTCTTGTGGGACTCAAAGTGTAAGGATTCTTTTATTAAGCTGAAGGAATCATTGACTAGTGCACCTGTTTTAGTACTACCTGATTGTTCGAAGGCTTTCAAAATGTATATCGATACTTGTTGTATGGGACTGGACGTGGTTTGATGAAAGAGGGGAAAGTAGTGAGCTATGCTAGTTGATAATTGTAAGTCCACAAAAGAAACTATCCTAGCCATGATCTTGATTTGGCAGCCATTGTTTTTGCACTCAAGTCATGGAGGCGTTATTTATTAGGAGAGTAGTTTGAGTTGTTCATGGATAATAAGTTTCTTAAGTATTTTTTCTTTCAAAAGGATTTGAATTTAAGTCAACAAAGGTGGATGGAGTTCTTGGCATCGTATGATTTTGATATCTCCTATACTCCAAGCAAAGACAATGTTGTAGCCGAGCCTTGAATAGGAAGCATTCGACGTTGAGTCCTATGTACTTGGAGTGGAAGCACTTGAAGTTTGCCTCTACATTCGATTTTCGACCTTCGTTAGACATCACTCCGGGATTGTTAGCAGGTTCGGATTTGCAACCTACGCTTATGGACCACATTGGGTAAAGATGGAAATAAGATACGTAGTTGCTGGATATTTTAGAGAAGCTTGGTAAAGGAGAGTGGTCGAGTCATTTGAGGTGCTATACCATTGACTCGAAGGGATGGTTACAGAGAGATGGTAGACTATGTGTCCTTCTCATTATGGATTTGATTGACACGGTACTAGCAGACTTCCATCATTTTAGGATGACCATCCATCCCAGTGGAGACAAAATGTATCATGATATGAAGAGGATCTTTTATTGGCTTGGTACGGAGAAGCATGTGGCAGAGTATATGTCTAAGTGTATGACTTGCCAAATGGTAAAGGCATAGCAAAAGAAGCCAATGTATTGTTGCAGCTATTAGATTTCTGGAGTGGAAGTATGGGATTATTTCTATGGATTTCATTGATGGACTATTTAGGAGTAGATGGGGGAATGAGAGTATTTTGGTTATAGTCGACCAACTGACCAAATGCGCTCAATTTATTCTTGTTAGGAGTACATGACTACTGCATCGTTGGAAACTATTTACCCAAGGAAGATAGTTCGATTACATAGAGACCCTTCTAGTATTATGAGTGATTGAGATCATCTTTTTACTAGCGAGTTTTGGAGGAGTCTTCAAGAGGTTTTAGACATTGAGTTGAGTTTGAGTATTTCTTATCACCCATAGATGAATGGATAAACAAAGAGGGTAAATCGGGTATTGGATGATTTTCTTTGGATGTGTATCCTAGATTTCAGAGGCTTTGGAAAGATCACTTTCCACTAGTGGAATTTTCTTATAATTATAGCTATAAAGAAAGTATTGGGATGACACATTTTAAGGCATTATACGGGAGGCCTTGTAGATCACCATCTTGTTGGTGGAACACTATGGATAGGATCATTCTTGGATTGGATATGGTAAGGGAGACATCTGAGAAGATAGACTTGATCCATAGGAGAACAAAAACCGTTCAAGATAGGTAGAAATCCTATGCTAACAAGAGACATGCGAAGTTGGAGTTTGCAGTGGGCGACCTTGTCTTTGTGAAGATCTCGCTGCTTAGACATGTTATGAGGTTTGGTAGTTCTGGAAAGCTAGCACCAAGGTTTGTGGGTCCTTTTCCGATCACAGGTAGAGTAGGAAAGTTAGCTTATAAGGTGAAGCTTCCTGAAAAGTTAACGGGAGTACACGACGCTTTCCATGTGCCACACTTGCAAAAGTGCCTACACTATACAGCAGCTGTGGTCGAGCCAAGTCAGCTAAAGGAGATGGTAGTAGAAAGAGAGTGACTTGTTTACCGTGCATCATCCTATATCCTTGAGCAGGGTACAAGCGACTTTGCAATATGATTATTAAGCTAGTTAAGGGTTAATGGAGAGACGACCCAATAGAGAGTACATGGAAGCCAGTGGAGAAGACCCAAGCTACCCATCCAGAACTCTTTTCTGGTATGTTTCCATTTTAGTAAATATGTATATAACTACTTATGCACTTAGGATTTAGCCTAGTGTACCTCATAGGTAGGGAATTTTGGATGCTAGGAATGGTTGTGGACGTGTCATTAGGACATGTTTTGGATGATGGTTGCTAATTAATGTACTTATTAAATTGATCCTTGCACACATAGGCTAATATATTCAAGTTAGCATGCACTCACACCATCGTTTCTTTTATTTTCTTGAGTTATATACATATGGTTGGTACGTATGGATTGAATGGTTGCACATACATATAGAATTTTCAGTGTATTTACATAAGAAATTGCATACATTTGAATACATGCATAAACACTTGCATTTTAGGAGGTCGACTAGATCACGAGGCTACCTAATTTTTGCATTAGTTATAAGTTCATATGCATTTCATGCCTATATGTACGTATTGCATTAGAAATTTAAACGAAGGACAATGGTTGCCAGTGGTAGATGGTTGTAGATATTGATTTCTACCCATACGAATTGCATTTCTCTATCCTTGTCGGGGATGAAATCCTTTTAAGGGGGGAGAATGTAACACCCCGGAAAAAATGAAAACCGAAAATTTATTAAAGAAAATTAACTTATAAAAAGGAAAGTAATTAATTAATAATAAGGGTAAAAGTGGATTTTCACAAATGCCAGAATTTTTCTATGAAACATACATCGTTGCATTCGTGGTGATTTTCCAAACAATTTTCATACATAAAGTTTTGTAATCAGAGTTCATGTGAAAAAGTTATTAACGTTTAAAGATTTGAAACTGAAAATAATTAAAGTATATATATATGTATGTATGTATGTATGTATAAGGAAATAAATTTTAAATTAGGTGACTTTACCGGTCGACGACCTTATTAGGACTGGTCGACCCCTATCGATCGATGCCCCCAATAGACCGGTCGATTGATCAAGTAATTTCGACTAGGGTTACCCTAGGCTGAACGACCCAGATTTTATATTATTAAATCCAACTATTGAAGTTGATTTCAACATTTATAAATAGGATATTAACCCTTACAACAATCGTTCAGAAAATCCTAATCGATTCAGTAAGCTCTAAACTCACTGTCTCCTCCAAATATTTCTTAAATTATATGAAAACAAAATTAAGGAAGAAGGCAAGATAATCGAATTGGAGATAAAATCGAGATGGTGATTCAAATCGAGATAAAAGGAAGAAAGCTCTTAATAGGTGAGTGGGTTTATTATTAAATATGATAATTTACAAGTAATTGGGTTTATTCATATATCTATTTGATCTGGAAATCAAATGATTGAAATCTGAGATGAAAGTGTAATTTGAAAATTATTTGAAAATATTAAGGTATTGTTTATTTAGTAATTGCAATTAAATAGAAATTTGATTGAAAGTCTAAATCATACAAATGTAACTTCCATTTGATTTAATTTTGATTAAAATAAGTTGGTCAGGATATGAAGTAAGCTTTAGAGATAAGATTGGAATTGATTCAACTTGATTTTAATACGAATACATCCTTTGATTCATTTTGAACTGAACATGAAATTTAATATGCATATACCCCGCCGATTTCACCCTAATAGATTTTGAGATGTAAATATAAATATGATTATGAAATTGATAATTGAAATCATGAAAATGGATTTATAAGTTATAGACGAAAATTATTGGAATTATATGCAGAATTATAGATTTAACAAATAGGTGAAATTTGGTAAGAAGTTGGAAGGTAATCACTGTTAAAAAAAATAGGGTCTGCTGTTAAAATTATACTATGATTAATGTTAAACAAGCAAAAAGTAATATATATAATAATAATAATTAAAACCCCACCAGTCTATAGGCTTACTGTAGCTAATCGACAGCGAGTGGTCGACCGCTATAGTAGTCAACATTGACCGATCAACGTATTTCAAGCGCGATTGGAACCTCAGCCTATGGCCCAGGTTTAGAATACATATATTACATGTATTATAATATAAGTAAGGGAAGTTAGTTCCCTAATTCTTGACTTTTGGATACTATGAGACTTGGTAGATGTGTTTGTGGGAAATTAGACATAGATACTAATTTCTTTAGCGAATTCGATATTCGATATACGGTGGTTCAATCGCAAGGGTGTGCTAAGCACATGACACTAACATGAGATTTATCAGTGTACACATGATGCTGTCGGTGGATGCTTGGTACGGTGCATGGTCTAGCACTAATGGGAGGTCCCTCGGTGCATATGGCTATTAGGATTTGATACTATTGGTAAATGCTCGGCACGGTGCTACAAGTGGCATTACCATTTAGTTTTGGACACAGATGTAGGAAACCCTAAGTCGTCTTTGACAGGAGTCGGCATTGTGGGCTCCTTTCAATGTGTAAGTATGATACTTGTAGTCGTATTTTGGGTTATGAAGCCCCAAGAGTGACATTTTATGCGATCTTATGTTAGGAGCAATCTTAGAGGTTATTAGTTTGATTTGTGGTTGACCAGTTGTCTGATCCGTTGAAGATTAGTGGTTCGATTAGTTGTTCAGCCCCTATGTATAAATCTCCATAAGATGTTTGAGTGTAGATGTAATTAAAACCATATTCCTTAGATTAATGTGACCAACCCTTATAGGTAATTCATAAACGCAAGTAGGACAACCTAGGTCGGGTAGATTATGAATGAAGTCAACTGCACGTGATCACCATATATTTGTAATACAACTTATTCACTATACTTTTGTCCGACCCACTCCTTTTCATTTCCCCCACCAGAGGAGGACAGGGAAACAAGTGATTAGCCCAGATCTAGAACCTGGAGAAGCGAGCTTGGCATTGGCATTGCATAAATTTCTTCATTATTCTCCATTTAACTTTCTATTGTATTTAGTACTTATCAGAATTTATGTTGTTATTTTGTAAACTCTGAATCTTTGACTACGTATATTTTTTAGAATGTGTTTTCTAGGATATTTTTCTAAGATGATTATTTTTAGTACTTATATTTTACTTCCTTCCAATGTGAGATTTAAAAGTGTAAAATGTCTTAGATTTTATCCTTGAAACCTTATCTTGTAGTGTTTTTAAAACCAATGGCTCATACTTCTTGGCACGATGCGAGTCCAAAAGTCCTTTAGGCTTTGGATCGATGTGTTTAGAGGTGCGGGTTGTTACAAATACAACAAAAATAAAATTCAAGCTCAGTGTAAATTTCAATCAAGTTGAATTCAAATCAAAATGTGTCCTTGCATGAAACCGATTAATTCTGTGAAATCAATAGTTGCAACTTGCAATAAATTCTCAGATAATTACACTGAACCTTTCACAAAGTTCATAAAATATTTCCATACATATTGATCACATGGTACTTGTATATATTATCATCTGCTTAAAAAATATAATTCATTAGTTAAACCCATCTTACTTAAATAAATATTCCCAATCATAAAAAAATTTCAATTTATAGGTTAAATTCAAAACCATAAATTATATTATCAATTATAATCTAATCCCTATGTAAATGAACATATGAGTACATGTAAAAAAGAAAAGCATCAAAATTTGGATTCACACGTGGTTTAAATTTCTTCAACATATAGTGCATAGAGCTAATGCAACACATTTTCAACTTTGAGCCTCATAAATGAATTCAGTTAGCGTGACAATTGAATTTGATTATTAATATTGACATAGGTGGTTTGGACCACAATCTGTTCATAGTTATTTTATTAGTTGAAAAATGAATAATTTAATAACGTAAGAGGTGATATAGAAATTTTACAACATGGAGGGAAGTAAGTTTAGTTCGTTTATCATCAGGTTTCCAAAGCAAACATCTCAAATGTTTATAAGTTCGTGTTTATTGTTGCATAGTCATCGGTCCCTTTCCTAGTATTCATACAATATTAAATATAGTGTTTTTTGTTCATTTATCTTATTTTTTACATGGTATAGAATGTAGTCAAAGAACATTTTGCATTAGTGAATGCATTATTCCAATTTTCAAGATGTATAAACAACAAGATATTTATTTTCATACATTTCTTTGCTTATTCATCGCGATTCTAAACCGAAGTTTTATGACAAAAAATTACCTTCAAAAGATGCCTCTGATATTAGGGGCGACTACAAAATTGAAGAGGTGAGCAGTGTCAACTAAAATATTTTTTGATTAAGTCAATGGATCTATACACCCTTTGCACAACTCTATTGTCCATATACACCTCACGATATTAGTTTCAATTGCACACCAAGTTTATGTCATTCATTTAGAGTTGGCACTACATAATCCTTGTTGCTTGTTGAACACTCAGTCGACACTATGAAAACCACTTGTTGTCTTGCAACATCGAATTCATTTGCCAATTGATTGAAGCTAAAAAGGATCATAATATTTAACTCATTTTGCTCATTATTTTTACTATTTGAAGTAATTATTATACACAAGTTATCTTCTATTGACAATATTTTACCTTCTATATAAATCCACCAAACCTAAAAGGGTCACAAATTATCTTTTATTACTCGTGAATAGTCATTTGGATAATGCACATTATGCACTTTAGAAGAATCTACAAAGTGTTGAGACTTGGTTTTGATTCATGACACAAAGCAATCACTACGACATACAGATTTGACGACTGCTATGACAAAAAGAGAATATATACTACAAGGAGACAAGACTTCAAAATCGGTGCATCAATTTTATTAGTTTGATTTTGAGTCTTAGGTTAACTTTGTTAAAATCTCTCCTCGCTTACATATATAATTAGCTTATATATTTAATCATCTCATTCCCAAATGTTTTATACATATATAAGCATATAAAATTTATAAAAGTGTTTAAAAGTTATATATATTATTATACCTGTGTAAACTGTGCATATTGCACAGATTTTACCAGGTCAGTCGACTGACCCAGAGGTTCAGTCGATTGACCCAGAAATCTCTGTGCAACATACACAGGTATACAAATATATATTTAAAAAATTCGTTTGAATATTCAGTCTACTGACCCAGAAGCTCAGTTGACTGAATTTCTACAACTGCTATATTTTTGAAAAGACACAATCATTCGTGAAGAGTTACAAATCTCTGCGAAGAGATTTGAATGCAACGCTTCAATCAGAACTCTTCGCCAATGATCGCTACTCTTTAACATCTATAAATACATACTTTAACTTGATTCCAAATCACCGAATTTTCTTATCTTTCTTATCTAATACTCTGGAATCTACTTGCAACTATACTTTCAAATATTCTGCATTAAAGCAATTATATACCTTTCTATTCTTCATAAACTTCAAATATAAATATTTATACTCGAGGAGAAGATTATAGGAAGGGTGTATTACAAGTGACAAATCCGTTTTATTAGAACACACAAAGTCAAAACAATCTTTTGTATTTGTTGAAGTCCTGTTCTGCTGCTTAGGCGTGTGAAGTCCTCTTCAACTGCTGAGGTAAAATCCTGTTCCGCTACTCAGGTCCTTGTTCAGCTGCTCAAGGGTTGTATAGACATATTCCTCCGGGTTAAGTGAGGGTTATTGTTTTAGTGAAATTTCAGAAGGAGTCTAGGACTAGACGTAGGACGGTGCTCCAAACCAGTATAAAAATTCCTGGTGTCATTTTACTTTACTGCTATTTTTATATTTCGCACTATTTACTGTATAACTATCATCACTATACTCTATATTATCATATATCCATATTACATGATCCATAGTGCACTTTCATTTGGTATCAGAGCCTGGAATTCTATCGATCGTCACAACATCATAGAATAATGGCCAGAAAACGATCTAGTCGAAATACAACAGGCAAAATCCCTTTCAAAGCCACCAGTGAGGACTAAAAAAAGGTACATTCTGATTTACAAATTTCAGTAAGTGGTAATAATGAATTAATTAGTTTATGCGACAAAATCTCAAAGCATAATTTTCTTATTTTAGAAAAGATGAAGTCTATCAAACTTGAAAATGAGAAATTAGATTTAGAAAATCAACAGGGTGTTTTGAAAAATAATTTTGAGGCTCTTAAAGATTTTCTAGATGAACAAAATACTATGTTTGAAAAAGAAAAGGAAAATTTTCAAAGAAAATTACGGATTTGAAAAGACAAAATGATTTATTACAATCATCTTTAGGTACTTCAGAATCTCGAATTTTTCTTCTTGAAAATGAGAACTGTACGTTAAAAAAGGAGAATTCTGAATTAAACAAGAAAATTGATATTTTGAAAAGAAGTAATATTTCTTTTGAAAATAATAATTGTGACTTTAAAGCTAAATTGGATAAACTTAACACTGAAGTCAAAAAATTTAACAAAGGTCAAAACGATTTAAACATGATATTATTTAGTTCTAGACCTTTACATGATAAAAATGGTTTATGATATAATAAAACTAATCATAGAAATAGCACTAGATACGCTTTTATGTATAGTAAAAATGTTAGTGCTACTACTAAATTTCGAGTAAAGTCGAAATCAAATTTTCTTAGAAATTCAAACACTGTTATGACCAATAATGTTTATAATTTCTCTAGAAGTACAAAATCATTGATGGGAAATATGAATAAAAATTATCTAAGTATTTGGGTTCCTGTTAATTGGAAAAATAGAGAAAAATGCATTAATGATTATTTTGATATGGTATTTAATAATGAAAATTATATTTATAAAGGTTCAACCACACCCAAATGGGTATGGTTTCCTAAAATTAGGAAATTATAAGAACCTTGGGTATCGCATGCTTTAAATGTTCTTAGTTTTCTGTTACCTTACATTATTAGTAGTAGTTATTTTGTTCTATATTGTTAACACTTATGTGGAATATAATATAATATTTGTTATCATGTAAACTCTCCTTTTCGTCGATGACAAAGGGGGTGAAAGATATTGCTTTAACACTATTTGCAGGATTAAACAATGCAAGCACAGATTAAGGGGTAAGCATAGAATGGAGTAAGTTGTTATTTTATTTTATAAAAGCATTAGTCTTTATTTCGTATGGCTTTTATTAAATAGCCTCTCTATTCATATTATTTCCAGACTCTTGTTAATGGTATTTTAATGTATGAATGATCGTTTCTTTCATAATATCTATCAATGCTTCATACCTTTACTTTCTTATTCCTTTTTGTCTATGACAAAGGGGGAGAAATATTATTACTAACATTAAGAATGCAGGATACAGAGTATCAAAGATTCAGGGGGAGTAAGTATTTATATTATATATATACAGTCAAAATCTATATCTATTTACAGGTTGTCATCAATCAAAAAGGGGGAGAATGTTGAGACTTGGTTTTGATTCATGACACAAAACAATCACTACGACATACAGATTTGATGACTGCTACGATAAAAAGAGAATATATACTACAAGGAGACAAGACTTCAAAATCGGTGCATCAATTTTATTAGTTTGATTTTGAGTCTTAGGTTAACTTTGTTAAAAGCTCTCCTCGCTTACATATATAATTAGCTTATATATTTAATCATCTCATTCCCAAATGTTTTATACATATATAAGCATATAAAATTTATAAAAGTGTTTAAAAATTATATATATTATTATACCTGTGTAAACTGTGCATATTGCATAGATTTTACCAGGTCAGTCGACTGACCCGGAAATCTCTGTGCAACATACACAGGTGCACAAATATAAAAATATATATTTAAAAAATTCGTTTGAATAATCAGTCGACTGACCCAGAAGCTCAGTTGACTAAATTTCTACAACTGCTATATTTTTGAAAAGACACAATCATTCGTGAAGAGTTACAAATCTCTGCGAAGAGATTTGGATGCAACGCTTCAACCAGAACTCTTCGCCAATGATCGCTGCTCTTTAACATCTATAAATACATACTCTAACTTGATTCCAAATCACCGAATTTTCTTACCTTTCTTATCTAATACTCTGGAATCTACTTGCATCTATACTTTCAAATATTCTACATTAAAGCAATTATATACCTTTCTATTTTTCATAAACTTCAAATATAAATATTTATACCTGAGGAGAAGATTATAGGAAGGGTGTACTAGAAGTGACAAATCCGTGTTATTAGAACACACAAAGTCAAAACAATCTTTTGTATTTGTTGAAGTCCTGTTCTGCTGCTCAGGCGTGTGAAATCCTCTTCAGCTGTTGAGGCGAAATCATGTTCTGCTGCTCAGGTCCTTGTTCAACTGCTCAAGGGTTGTATAGACCTATTTCTCCGGGTTAAGTGAGGGTTATTGTTTTAGTGAAATTCCAGAAGGAGTCTGGGACTGGACGTAGGACGGTGCTCCGAACCAGTATAAAAATTCCTGGTGTTATTTTACTTTACTGCTATTTTTATATTCCGCACTATTTACTGTATAACTATCATCACTATACTCTGTATTATCATATATCCATATTACACGATCCATAGCGCACTTTCACAAAGGTGGTAAAACATTTGAAAATGAAGTCCACTACCTTCGAAGAATTTCTAGTAAAAGTTAAACCAACATAAACCTACCTGTAAAATCAATTTTTGCATATTAGTGAGCTTACATACTATAATTTGAGAAAATCTGCAATGAAATATGTTATATCGTATACCCATCCACCATTTGAAGTTTCAGCTGCAACTTTAATTTCTAAAGTACAAATTTATTTACTATCCAATAATTCAAAATATTAATTTTCAAATTCTTTGAAATTTGAAGCTTTTAAATTTACCATTTAAAGTTTCAAGTTCAAAATTTCAAAAGCCTTAGGAGTATACAAAGAATTTGAGCTTAAAACTCAAAACTCAAATATTTTGAATTCAAAATTTTAGAAATAATTATTTAAATTTTGGAATATCGATGCATTAAATCCAACACTTCCTTTAGTTTCTGTTTGAAACATCGAAAGTTCAGTTATAAAAATTCAAAATCAATAAACTACATTAGATATAGTACAAATTCACAGCTCCTAAATATTCTAAACGCATTTTATGTGCTTCTGAATGATATTTGCAATGAGAAAATGATAACATAGCTTAAATCAAATATATTTTTGCTACTGTAAAACTAGAAGAGTATTTTGACTAGTTATTCTAATTAATTCAGGCAGTAAACATAATGTTAGTTATTTGTAAAAAAAATCAAGAAATTTTATTATTCAAAGTAATACATAGTGATTATTCTTAATGTAGTCTTGCATCCTACTATTGGCTACATATTCTAGTAAATATTCTAATTTTTCAAAAATAAAATTATACAAATCAACCATTAAAAACTAAATTTTCAAGATGAATTAGGAAAATTTTGAAAATGTTTCAATAAAAATAATCAAATTTCAACCGTAAAAAAATTTCAAGTTTCATAATATCATAAAACAATATTTGTAGTCATTAAGATACATCATGTTTATAAAAATAAATTATTTAGGGCATACAGCAGATATAATTTACAAAAACCAATTTTGGGCTTAGTAAAATTGTAGTTTGACAAAACTACAATCACATTATAAGAAAACATACATTAGGTAAATTTGACAAATTACGATTTAAGGCTTTACAAATTGAAATTGTATAAAACTACAATCATCAAAACAATTTCAATCTAAGAGGTGGAAGTACCTAAACTGCCAACGACATGGGAAATTGAACGAAGACCGGGGTGGATTTAATTTGAAAGTGGACACAACAAAGATGAAGAGAATGAAATAAAATTAGTATAAAGAAAGAGATGTACAAAATAAAAGAATAGATTCAGAATTTTAAACTAACTATAATGCAGATAAATAGTGGAAGCAAATCTAGAAAAAGCAAAAATGCAGATGTGGTTTTCCATGTACATAAGGAATTGGATTTAGAAACACTTAGAATGTGGAAAGGTACTTGCATGCTAAAGGAGATTGAATTTCAATCATTACATAGCTAGGGTTTATGTCATTTTACTGGAAGTGTAAGTAATGTTGGGTGGAAAATGAATTTTGTTTGCTAGGGGGTTGTTTGTAAAATTATATGAAAAAGCCTTAGAAAATTAGGATTTGACTTGAGATCTAATGAGAAAGAAGATTATAGTTTGTCTCATATTCTCTTTTTTATATAATAGATTTAACGAGTGTGAACCCATGCTACGCATACGAGGGTTAGCATATAATTCTGTTAACGGTGTATTTTTTAGATTTGATAGTATATGAAGATGAAAGCACATATTAATGTAATGTAAATTTTTAGATTAATTTTTTTGTGAATACTACTAACAAAAATGTGTTGATAAATGTACTTAAATAGTCATGGAGCATATAGAGTATAATTAATATTTTAGAGCACAACGCCTATAAATATAAAAGGTTACATCAGCTATCAGTTGTTCCTAACTTGGTAAGCACTATATTACTAAGCATGTCATTTAATTAATTTTCAAATCTAATTTACATTGGTTCAACATAATTTTTCCTATTTTTAACTTATAAATCTAAATATGTACATAATTTTGTTTGATAATAGTGTTCCAAACCCAGAGTAGAGAAATTCTGCTCGATATGAGATAGTATTTAAAGTTGGTTTAGTGAAACAACATTTTCATTATTACACATTTCGACATTATACTATACTAATTAAATTAGAGAAAATATTATAGTAGTTTTCAAACATCGTGTTCTTTAATACATATATCATAATACGACATGAGAAAATACATGAAATGAGCAGTCAAATTTTGTATCTTTTATATCTAGAGTATCATTTTGGTTTATAGGTCATGCAATAATTTATTAACTAATAATTATGTATATAGTACTCATTGTATTATTGTTACTATATTAAGCTTCTTAAAAAAAACTTGATTGGTTAACTATGCATATTCCAACGTTGCGATTCTAACTAATTAAACATCATCCTTGTTTGTTTCAACTAATCTAAATAAGAGCTACACAACATGATTTAATAAATGTATATTTTTGAAATATACAATGAAGTAAAATTAAAAATTAATCCATTAAAAAATAAAATGTTATATTGAACTAAAAGTGGATACCAATTGATTAGCATTAATGAGAATTAGGATGATTTAGCGGACAATTATGATTTGAGGTTAGAGGTTGGAGGTTGGGGTGTTCATGGAAAAATTGGATTAGAGGTTGGACATGAAGTATTTATGTAATGTATAGTCATTTTATATATTTTCCATAATTATTAATTAATTATTATCAATTAATGTATAGTATTGAATATGAAGTATTACTAATTATTTTCAAAAAAATTCAAAAATTCAAAAAAAAAACAGGAATTACGTCCGACTTATCTCAGAAAAATCGAGCATGATTAATACATCTTGTAAAAACGCTACATTTTTTAAGTCCAAACGTGAATCATTAAACTGTTGACGTATCAATTATGTCAGACTTATCTAAGATAAATCATACGTAATCCTCGCTAACTGCTTTTTGGTTAACGTTTCCGGTGTCCATGAACGGGGACTTAGTCTGTAACTATTCCTAGATTAAATATTAATAAAATAGAATTAATTGTAATAATTCTCAAATTAGTTTGAATTGGAATCAAATGAAATTAGCAACAATTTATTCTTTTTTGACACGATTCTTTCCGTTCGAAGTTAGCCTATCATAAACAACTAGTGTGAACCCGTGCTACGCACATGGGTGTCTACAAATCTCGATTATTCAACATTGTTGTAAAATCATTCTCCTTGCTTACTTATAGTCATAAGTGAAAAGATATATAGGATACTTAGTATGAATACAAATGTGCAAGGCAGTGAGGATACACTTTGACTATAAACCTTTTAAAAAGTTTGGATCAATCACTATTGAAGCAACATATATTTTTCCAACTCGTAGATCGTACGTCATAGTAACAGGAAAAGTTGAATACAGTGGGAATACGCCGTGTTATTGAATTGAACAAAGCGGGGTACAGTGGGAATGCACTATGTTATTGAATTGAACAAAGTGGGAACACATTTAACTTTCTATAAACTGCGAAGCAATGAAAATGAGGTAATATGGACAGGTCCATATAACTGTCCATTGTTGTGTTGTGTTGTATATTGACTCTGATGATGTAATGTATAAAATGTACAGTTCTTTTGATTTAAAGATTATTCATTTATCTATTATATGTTATTCCGCTGCGATGTGTGAGATTCTGTTATTATTTTCTGTTGCTTCTTCTTTCTTTCTTTCTTTCTTCTTCTACCTCTTTCTTCTTCTTAAACCCTAAGGGTTCGGTTTTCCGGCCTTCGATTGCTCGGCAGTTGATACAGTGGTCGTATTAATGTCAATTTTCGGAAGTCGAAAATCATAATTGTTACAATTGCATTATGATGTTAGGACCCTACAACATCATCCTTCAAATGTTTACTCACTAACATTTAAATATGAACAACGTCGAATATGTTTTTTTAACAGTGATAAAAACTGGAATATTATTTGATCAATGTGTTGCATTTTAATTGCATCTCGATATAACATGATTATATTGATATCCACAACCAAAATCAAACCATTATACCAAGGGAAAAAACCTAATATATTCTATGCTTTCAAAAAAGCGACGTCTACGTGGATTAAACATAAATAAAACTCAAAAATATCATTTTAAGATGGTAATAAAACTTGATGGCCTAACTTTCAAATTCAATCCACCAACGTCGGTAACCACAACCCATTACAGTTGTAACTTGTAACATGATGAAAATAAATTTGTATTCTTTGCATCTAAAATCTATAGTATCGATAGGAAGTTCATTATAATGATGAATATTTTAAGAGTAATATCAGTTTCGGTAGCAAGGAATTTCAATATCTCATCAACTGAACATGAACTTACATGCATAATGCATAACCAATAAAATTCACAAATACGCTTGCACAATGCAGGCATGATATTCACATATTCATCAAAAGAAAAAATACACAACATAACAGAAGCATGTACAAACAGAAAATATGAAATATAATGTCAAAGAGTTTTCAAGATAAGGTCTGTTTTGAAGCCTAAAAAAGAATGGATGTAATATCCAAATGTATAAAAAAATTAACATATTGTTAACGGAAAAACATTATTAAACGGTAGTGTTACATCAGTAATAAAATAATGATAAAAAATACATAGATTATGTGGAGCAATAATTATGTGTCACAAAAGAAGATGAGTTTAGCTTGGAAGGGAGCAGCAGCATGTAGATCTGAATAGCACGTTCCAAAGGTGAAAAATATCATAGCAATCTACCAGTCACATTCAATTGGGTAGGCAACAACAATATTAGGAGCCACAAACTGTATAGGCAAGGAAATGCTAAAGTTGTTTTAAAGAATGCAAGAGGTGTAAATGAACAATTAAGCTGCTGAGAATTAGCACTGATATGCATGACTAAGTCACTCGGAATTATCCATAAGCATTGCTGATGCATACTCCGTTGATGCATGTTATCAGCACTGGTATGCTAAGTAGAAGTGGAACAACTGGCTTGAGAAGAGTAACGTGTGTTGCATGGAGATGTTGGTGCCTGAAGCTTAAATGAATGCACTGTATAAAGATGCCAGAGTATTTTGGCTTGAAGGAGATTGAAGTCTCGAGCCCGAATGATCTATGTACGCTGTATGATTGAGCGGCTTGCGTTATATGATGTTTTGATATGCCTGAGAAAACCTAAACTTGTTGTGTATATATTTATCTATATATGTATGTGTCTATATATATATACATACCTATGCAGTTAAAGCGCTCGGCAGATTCAAAGCGGTGGAGGTGCAAAAAGTCATAGCGGAGATACAGCGAGGATATAGCGGGATATAGCGGATGACATTTAAAATAGCATATAAAACTCGTACTTAATGTTTTTACGAATATATAAATGGTAATTAAATGAAAAATTATCATTCAATTGAATTTTAACTAATAGATAAATAATTTTTAAATAAAAACATGTGCGAATATACTTTAAATAAACGTAAAACTGTTATATAACATAATTGAATTTAGTAGAATATTAGAGTATTTTCATTTCTGAAAATATATTAAAAATTAGATCGAATAAATTAGTTTCATAATTTTTATAATGTATAAATTGAATTTTTTAATTCATTTTATTAAAGAAGATATAGCGGGAATAGCTGAATATAGCGGAAATAACGGGATATAGCGGAAATAGCGGGGATTAAAGCGGAAAGGCTATATTGTGGGGCTATATGGAAAAATCGTAGCGGCAGAAACCCGCTATGAGATATAGCGGGGTTATAGCGGGATAATAGCGGGGCATTAACTGCACAGATACATACATGTGTGTGTGTGAGATCAAGAATACCTACAGGTAATAAAATTTAAGATCAAAGTCATGCTAAACAGGTTTCTAGCTAATAATGCAGTAGTTAATGGTGCTAGAGTTGTTTGTTCATGAATTTTAGTCCAAACCATTTGATCATAAATGTCTATTGGATAATGCAGTGTGTAAAATAACTGTTTTAGGTGATTAATTTTTCAAGATTTTTGTAAATTTGAATAAGCAGTTAAAATTTTTAGATAGCAGGGTACATTTTAATGATAAAAATTAAGACTTCATACATTTCTACCTTTAAGTCAATTCAGATGTCCTTTTATATTGACTCAGATGTAAGAAGGTTCAGCTACCCTTCATTTGTTTTCCATGTTGCCGATAGCATTCAAAATTTATTTATATGGCGTTCAACTTATCCCATTAATATAAAAATATTGCTTTTGATGTTTGTAATCACCTTTATTGCTCATTTACGCGATCTTTTAACTTAATCCACTGAGTAAAATGATATCGCTTTGAACGTTGAAATTGTATTGATTTTTCATCATTGCTCATTTATGCGATCTTTTAACTTAATCCACTGAGTAAAATAATATCACTTTGAATGCCGAAATTGTATTGAGTTTTCATCCATTCAACCCACGATTACTTCATATTCACTTTACTTCATATTCACTTCAACCTATGACGTCATTCTAAAACATAACACGCCTACCTTGATTGTACTTATGTTAGCTTCATAATGATACAACAGTGGATGATCATAGTTTTTCAAAGACACTTCCAAGTAATTTTAATTCATCTACTGACCAAATTAAAAAAATAACGGTATATATATACACATACATACACATACATATACTAAATGAACAACTTACCTTTGAGATCTTCACCTTTGTTTCTTAATAAGAAAAGGAGACTTGAACTTTTAAGTCCTTTATTCTTTCAATTTCTTTGGGTAAAATTAGATTAATAAATAATGAAATACTTACACAATGTGAAGGGTGTGAGAGCAGTGTTATGAATATAGGCTCATGGTTCAAAAAAATTATCAAGGATTGTTCAAAATATAATAAAGCGAAATTACTTGTACCTATTAGACTTCAATTAGTAGAATCATGGTTGTCAAAATCTTATAGAACCATGAGCGAAGACGAAATAAGCTGTAACCAATTTTTCATATATACCTATTATTTAAATTTCAATTACCTGAACATATATATATATATATCCATGATTTTTCAATTAAACGCCATTATTTAGGTGATAAATCAATTGAAATTGTATAATCAATTAAAACAGGGATCCATTTTTTACATATAAATTGAAATTACACAAGAATATGGTGGCTGTAAATGTCAACTTAATGGTGATAATAGTACTAATTAATTTTAAAGAAGAAACATTCAGGTAACATTTAACAACTCTATAGTCCCTGTTACAAACTGACAATGCAGCCAACATTTAATTTTGATTTTACTGATCTAAATTGTTCAAGTTCACCATTAACTGTATGAACAGTCATAGGCATCATTTCAAGTTAATTACTGATTATATGAACCAACATTTACTAATTTGAAATTGACAGACACAAAATAATCAGTTCCTAAGCTCAAATTACTATTTCCCACCAATTTGTATGTATAATTTTGCGCTCTATTACAACTTATTTAATTCATTTTGCATAAAAGAGGATAGATTATGGTGCAAAAGTGAATGCAAATTTAATAACAATATAGGACTAAATGAGTTCATGTTAAGTGATTACTATTGGCATGTGAATAAATAATAGTATGACATATAATAACAGTAAAAGTTGTTGGTAAAAAACCAAAATAAATTAGTTTTTGAAATAATATTTTTCTCTTAATGCCATATAAGCAGTGATAAACTGAAAATTCATAGTAGTGAAATAGCTAACCAAAACAATTTTGGTGTTAATTAGAAATCAGGAGACGAAAAAAATCAGTAAACACGAATTAGGACAGACAAATTATATGTGTGTATTGGGGTGTGGATTATGGTGTAAGGGATGTTATGTAAATAGATATAATATTCTTCATTCATGTATGATACATACACGTAGTAAAAATTAAGCAACTATATATTAATAGGTAGGAAGAATCAAACCGCATACCTTATCGCTTCACTGACCATATCCTTTCAATTCGCCATTGTTAGGCACCTAAAATCTATAAAGGAACATAGATATAAAACCATTTTAGAATTAAGCAACTATACCATATAGAAAATAACTATAAAATCGCTTATTAGATTGCCAAAGTAAATAGTTAAGGAGCACAGGTCAACAAAAAAAGAATATAGCACCGATGCTTATAAAATCCTTTGTATTCTTATATTGAATGAGTAAAAAAAATATTGAAAGGAAATAAAGGAGAAAATTCGAAGGGGAGGAAGAAAAGAGAAATTGACTGAAATTGAGTCATATATAAATTTGTTCAAAAGACCCATAGATTGGAAATGGTCCAAAATATAATCTAACTAATCGTGTTAGTATTGCATAATAGCTACACCTAGCAATTATAACTCCAAATTTTATTTCTCATGAATATAACAAACAAAATCATTCTAATGTGTACAAACCTCAAATATAATTTACTGTTGAGTAAGATTCTAGGGATTCCTGAGATGAACAACCTCTAATTTTTTGTGCATGAAAATTGCACAATAAGGCATAATTTTCATTTATGAAGTCATTAAACCAATTTAACCAAAATACAAAACTAAAATGCAGTTACATCCAAAAAATTCATTGCTCCTGCAAATCAATTTCAAATAATACCTGCAAATCAATTTCAAATAATACACCATACAGTGGAGTTTTAGATGAAATGCATTTGGATAATTTTCAATTACATTGGATTAATATATTTAATTAGGTTAGCAATAGTTATTAATGAATGTAAGGATGCTACCTTTTAGTACTTTATAGTTTCATCTTTGCAGTAACTTGGTTCTGTTTAAGATAGTTTCTAAAACAAATTGCATCAGTTCATTTTTAAGGTAACTTGTATAAGACATCAAGTTTTAGTGCTTTATCTAAAATCCAACTCATCTGACTAATGCCGATTCATTACCAATTTGATTGATCATCCCAAATAGCTTGCAAAAAATTTTGTTGTGTAAAAGTAAAGCACTTTATAAGTTATTTTAAACTTGAAACAAAAACCGACCTTCCTGGTATGATTGCAACCGTATACACATCCATTTCAGATGAAACATCTGATGCCTCTGACCAATTAATTTCTGCCAAACCTTTCTTCAATTTATTCTATATTAGACAGAATGAGCAAATACATTATTCACATCCTTTTACCATTAAAAAAACACAATCAATGAACAAAAGTTTAATCATTTACTTAATCTAAAAATAAAACTTGACCTACTAAAATATGTTTACTGAATGATGTATATTGTAGACAGTGTGATGGAAAAAATACATGGTTTCTTCTAAACAAAACCGATCGATACCACCTTTCATAAAAATAAAGTTTGTTCTGATTAGCTGACTGATGAGACAATGGTCTAGTACATAACCAAAAACCTTTGAATTCAAATCAAATTCAATGATTGAAGTAAAGCTGGAATTCGCTCGACGATTAAGTTGGGAGAACTCAAAATTTTATTATTTGAGAGGAATTAACTTAAAAATACTGGGAAAAATAATACAGTTTAGCATGATTGAAGTTTGCATGAGTTTCGAATAGATTTGATGTGATTGGTGCTTTGCTACCCACATATTTGAAATTTTTTTATGCGTTTACTTTTTGTGTAGATCGACAATCATGTTGAGAACATAGAATGAAACTGAGATGTAATATCTTAGTAAATTCTAAAACCTTTGCTCATTTTCTTTCAAAAATTCATTTTTTAATTAATAATACCCAAAAAATCAAAATAAAATTCTTAACCTTAGGCTGATCATTACCCATTGTTATCAATAATACTTTTAATAGACATATTTCAAAATTTTAAGGAATTCAAACAATTTAAAATAGGCAACCCCATATTTGAACATGTTTTAATAAGCACCATTAAAAATATCTAAAGATAAAGTTTAATACATAATTAAACATCCAAAACATGTTAAATGAATCAAAACTATTTTAACTATCACTTAAACCAAAATAATGTTTCACTTTCGTCTGAACTAATTTTCGACAATAGCGAGAGAGGACAGTAATTTAGGAAATGATTAAACTATTTAAATTGGTTTAAGAGTATTAGTAGCAACGACACAAATATGAAATGGGTAAACAATTTAAAATAGGTAGTGTAAAATCCATGGAGACGGTAGTGCACGTGGATGAATGTTAGAGATGGTATGTACATAAAGGCACAGGGTTTGGCCAAATAAGGTGGACATATTTAAATTAATGTAATTACAGTCCATTATTACTGTAAATAAAACTTTGGACAGCAAATTTATAATCAAAATACTCATGTTTCCCAACTTTAGGGTAAGTTCCTCAACCTTCTTGTCAGCCTCACTGGCCCTAGCCTTTGATAATGCATAACTCCTTTTTACTGTGTCAATTTCACCTTTGAGCTTCCCAACCTGTTCAAAAAAAAAGAATGACATGTTACCATAGACTGCGATTGATAAAATAATAATATGATATCATGGTGATATTATCATTGACTAACCTCTTTCTTCAATTTCTTAGCTCTTGCATGGGCTTTCCCTACTTGACAACTACAGCAGCCTTTTTCTGCATACATATTCCAAAGTAGACCAATAAATAGATCCGAGTTTGCAAAAAAGTAACCCTTATATTATATTAAAACTCACTTTAAGTGCATCAATGTCACTCTGCAATTTGCCCATGCTTGATGATTTCTCTCTAACATATCTAAAACTGCAATCTTGCCATCTTTAATCTTCAGTTCTCTTGTTTTCTCTAGGAAGCTGGATTCTTCATTTAAAAAAGGCAAAGAAAGTTATTATGACTAACATAACCTTGACCCAACTTTAATGATAATAATAATTATGTACTCTAGGATAAATTGCTATTATTTTGTTTACCTGCACTTGTAGAAAAATACAGTGATGCATTCTTAAAAATTAAAATTGATACAATGTGTACATATGACAAATTGCTATCGATAACTATGTTTTGCTCCAGAAATATTAATGTGTTTCAAGCAATGTTAATTTTTTTAAAAAAAAGAGTGTTCCGTGGACAACAAAGTACATGCTAAATAGATGAGAACACTGCTTACCCCTTAATCCATCATCAATTTCCCACCCATTAAAATTAGAATCATACAACTTCCTAAGTAGACCAAACCATAATTTTATATTAAATCTTATACATCCACGTCAGTAATTATTCATCTCTTCTCAGTACAGCTACATAATTCATATATATACAAAAATGAGCATTGTTTGCTTGAAATTGTAAATAGAATACTCGGAGTAGATTGTTCGACAATAATACACACACATGGATTGGACGGTGCACTTTGGATTAGTTTTTGTACTCATGAACTGTAGGATTCAATAATTTAGAGTTTTGTGCGTTTAGTCGTAAATGATGAACTGTATATAGTATGATGTACCAAAAAATAGAAAATGAAGTAGTTTAAGATCTAACTTTGCCATGAGCCAAGGTTTGGAGTAGTCTTGTCATATTGAACGCGTATCTACCTTAGAGAGTCCAATACAAACATGGGCTACATTTTATCATAAAAGTTCAGAAACATATGACATAGAATTATATATCTAATAGCAGCAGATCAAGCCAAAAGATGAATTTCTTTGTGAGGAGAAGATGATGATAGCAAGATTACAAATTGACTATTAGTTCATAATGACAAAATATAGTTAAATCAATGACAACCGATGAAACAAATTGCAATATAGGAGCACCATTATTATATGGTATAACTATTTATGAAATAGTATAAAAACTGATGGGACTGTAAAAAGACGCGTTAATAGGAACTGGATATATATTCTGAAGGTGAATTGAATCGGTAAAAGGATGGAAATGGTTCAAAATCAAAAGTGTTGTAAAAAAGGAATGGAAAATACCTGAAATGCAAGACATCGTGAATTAAAAAACAGGAAGATGAGAAGACTGCTATTCGAAAAAAACTCTGGAACAAATACCATATTGACAGAAATTTGGTAATTATCTGAACTGAATTCGGAGAAGATTGATATTCCACAATGATAGGATAAGGAAGATCACAATCGCGTGGAGTAAGTTGTCAACTGATTCGTTGACCTAAACCGAAGTTGGAGAAGAATGCTATTCGATGAGGATAGGATGAGCAAGATCAAATTTGCTGCCGCGACAGAGTAAGATGTCGACCGATTCGTTGGAGGTGGACAGTTCTTCGATTCGCTTTTGTTATCGATGATGGGAAATGACTATTAGGGCTATAATAAGAAGAGAGGAAAGAGAGAGCGTACTAATTTAACCAAAAGAGGGGAGCGTAGAATAGAGGAAGAGGAGAAGAACAATTAGGGTTCTTGGAGAAGCGATGAAACAGACAGTGATTATCAAACAAACTAAATATGCGACGTTTCATTTCAGAGAAATTGAACACTTTGGAGACCGTTAAGTTGTCAAATTTCAAGGGGGTCTCTGTGAGCTCGAAAGTTAACTCACTAATAATAATATAGTATAGATATTATTAACTCATCTTCAATTCGTCATGATTTATAAACATCTCCACACTGTAAAAAATAAAAACAATATAGCATAAATAATCTTTATAGGACATAAAAAATCATTGCTATGATGTTCCATAAGATCTCCAACTATTCAGTGTTAACCATGCATTAAATAGGAAAATACGTGCTACTTATTAACATTTCATAGTCAATGAAGCATTACTATAGAAAAATGTATTACCGTAGGTCGATTAAGAAATAATATCTAATATTACAAAAAATAAGTCTAGTTTGTGTATAACAAAATAAAATATTTAGATAAAAATTAAGTTTATATAACGCCTATTTAGAACAAAACTTTCAACACACTTTTCTCGAAATGCAATATAGAAATTTATTATTTGACTATTCTTTTACATCATAAATGATATTTTCCCGACTTGATTTTATAAAATACTTATAGTACAAAATGGAAAATACATAACTTTATCTTAGTTTATACTCAATTAAAGATTCTTTGATGTACATGTGTTAGTAAACCAATTATGCGTTATAAATTTACGAAGGAAATGAAATTCATGATCGCAATAAACAGACACAAAACAGATTAGAGAATTTATTATATATTAATTATCTTCGATGCTAACTTAAGAAACTAATTTGCCACAAATATGATCGTAAAAATTTTCAAAAAATTTAATTGGATTCTATTATAATATCAAACAATCGAATTATAAAATAAAAATATTACCAAATCATCAATTTAACTAAATTACACATACTTTATATTGAGTTTAATTTTTATTTGAAATAAAGCATTTATCTTTAAAACTAAAAATATTAAAGGAACTAAACCTACCATTATTTTTGAAACTGAAAGCATAAATGGGAATTACTAGTTGACCTATAACCATTTGACCTTCTATCTTTTGTATCTAGAGTAACATTTAGGTTTAAATCGTGCAAAAGTTTTTGACTAATAATTATGTATATAATATCTATTGTATTATTTTTACTATATTAGGCCTTTTCAAAAAACTTGATTTGTTAACTATGCATATTCTAACTTTGATGATTCCAACTACTTAAATATGATCCTAGTTTGTTTGAAAATGTATAAATAATATGAATGAGAGCTACACAACATGTTTAATAAAAGTTACTTTAGAGATATACAATTAAGTAAATTAAAAATCAGTTTAATCCTTCATAAAAATAAAATGTTATATTGACTAAAAGTGGACATTAATTGATTAGGATTAATGAAGATTAGTATGTAACTGTTCTCTAACAATAAATTTCAATAAAAGAGAATTAATTGTAATAATTCTCAAATTAGTTTGAATTTGAAGTAAATGAATATTATCAATTTATTCCTTTTAAATATAATTATTTCCATTTGAAGTTAGTTTACTTGTAAACAGTATAAATAACACATCTTCAATTCATAATGATTTATAAACATCTCCAAACTGCAAAATAAAATCTAAACAATATAGCATCAAATAATCTTTGGAGAAAATAAAAGATAATTGCTAATATGTTCCATAAGGTCTCCAAGAATTCAGTGTTAACCATGCATTAAATAGGAAAATGTGTGCTATTTATGTACATTTCTTAGTTAATGAAGCATCACTGTAAGAAAATATATTAAACCATAGGACAATTAAAATGGATAATATCTCATATTACAAAAATGAGTCTAGGCTGAGTAAATATTTGATTAAAAATTAAGTTCACATAACACCTTTTTAAAACTAAATTTTAAACATAAAGTTACATACGGTAGACTAAAATAAGGTATTATTTATACATTTATATTTCTTTTCTCAAATACGACATAAAAAATTATTATTTGACCATTCTTTTACTTCCTAGACGATATTTTTCCCAACTTGATTTTCTTGAATACATATGTTTAAAAATGGAGAAACATCAATTTTGTCTCAGATTATACAAAATTTAAGATTGTTTGGTATACATGTGTTAGTAGACTAATTATGCTATTCAAAATATACAAAGGAAATAAAATTCATGATCGTACTAACGAAACACATATCAGATGAACGTCGATGTAAATATAAAACTTGAGAACTAAAAAATAGTTCAGCACTACATATCAATGATTTTATAAAAAAAGATCTATGATATCGATGTATTAATCAATCCAATAACGACCTACATAATATGAAGGAAACCAGGTTGATAATGATACAGATTGAAACTAAAATAATAAGAATGTATAAGATTTTACTCAAAAGAAAAAAGATCAACTTTACCTCTTGTGTATTATAAAAAGTTTAAGATTATTTTATATCTATATGTTAGTAAGCCAATTATTCCCTACAAAATGAATGAGTGAAATGAAAATTATAGTCGTACTAAACGTATACAAAAAAGGTGAATGTCGATGTAAATAGAAAATTTAAAAATAAAAAATAGTCAAGCTTCATGTATTATAGATTTTACAAAATAATGACATCTATGTATTAATAAATCCAATAACCTTATAAAAATATAAAGGAAACCATATTCATATTCATACAAATTGTAACAAAAATAAGAAGAAAACAATTTTTTGGACATAAAATTTAATGTAAAGATCTGCAATAATATATTAGAGATAAAACGAAAAATTCAACCTCAAATTAAATGAAAATAAAGATAATAAAATAAAAAACAAACTGTAACGTCCCAGATTTTCGCGTTCGAAAATCGACATCCATACTTTACATCGTACTCGAATGTCGTAGATTCGAGCGTTCAAATCCGAGTCGCCGGAGCTTATAACACAGTTAAGTAAATATCACAGCGGAATAAAAAGAATATAGATATACAACATCTGATACAATATCCAGATACAATGATGATACAATGAATATCTATATACATCAGAGATATGATACAATAAATTGCAGCGGAAAGAAAAATAGATAACATCAGCAGCGGATAATCTCCATCTTCAAAGCGCCAATCCATAAATAGCTCGAACTCCCAATAACGAGGCACAAAGATAAGCAAGTGCAGTCCGATCCAAAGACTGAACTAGCTCCAGATAATCTACTGAATCTGAATATCTGAAAAACCCAACTCTAGACTGCTCGTGTAGAAAATTATGAGCACCCAGAGTTTAGGAAAGGAACAATAAACTCCGGATCAGTCATGGGACTGGTGTGAGCAACAAAACAGTTTATCTTTAAAACAAATAGCAAGAGAATTTAAAGTCAATTCGAAATGCTTTTGGAAAATGAAACTACCATAAGACCTCCCGCCACACACACAATGCAAACGCAGAATTGGAGGAGATTTCTTCTTATGATAGTCAAAGATGCTTACTACGCAAAATCAAATCATTTGATATTATTACTAGTGCATAGTGCAGAAAACAATTTCGAAAGTAGAATATAAATCTTAGCCAGCATAGACATTTCGCACTTATGCCTACTATAGCTACCATGTTCAATAGCAGGTTACCACCACATTCCATGGCAGGTAATACAACTAAAACCGTACAGGGCTCGTATTGTTTTGTTTGGATTTCCAACAAATGGTCAGGCTAAGGAACTTCCTATTCCACGAAAGAAACGCCTCTGGCGGGACGCTCCGAGAACCACACCGTTCTCTGCCAAACAAGGCCGGCAACCCCTTTTCCCAAGGGATAAAAGAAACCTCAGATATGCCACCCCCGGTCCTTTGGGACCTTTAACCGAGGTACCTCTAATCCAACATCACACGTCATAAATAAAGTGTGTCCACATGAGTAAGTATCTGGGCTCCATACCATGATACTACCCTTGTCCAGAAGGAATGGTCATACCCTAGGGGAGCTACCCCTGAAAACCTTGCCGCACAATTCCTGTTTCGACCATTACCGGGTTGTGAGGCTCGACGAAGTCTCGTCCACAAAGCTACGCTTTTTCAAAAAGCCACGCTTTGGGTCAACAGATGATCAACCTATGATCACAAAGATAAATGATCAAACAAATGATCATATCACAAATGATCAAACACTGATCATCACACAGCAACACTCAGCATGCCACATTACCAAATTGGGATATATCGCTGATAAATTTCAACTACATAACCTCTGAGCTCGTACGTCTCAGAGAAGGGTGTTAAGCTAAGAGAATAAATTCTCCGCCACTAAACAGAAATGTATTTGAAAGAAATCGACTTTATATCTCAAAGTGTAATGTCAGACATGTAACCATACAAGTCTGTTCCGGGTTCGAACAGAACCGAAGGCACTTCTCACGAAGCCCTTGCAAATCCGGATAATTTCCAATCACGTCCGGACTTCCTGTCACAAAAAGAGTGATATAAATCTCTATACCGGCGCGACTCAGTGCAGAGACATTCGACAGGTTGTCCTTTCATTTTCGAAAAATATCCGGTCTTCAACACCGGTCTTCAAATGCTATCCATATACGACGTATCACCATTCGGAATGAGTTATACGACCCAAAGGTCCTTTCCCGGCTAACCCGAATAGTGAGCGAAATATTTAAAAACATACGGATATTGGGATTTCAATTAAGTCACAACTTAAACCCAAACTTTCTTTACAAATGGTTTATCAAATTACCATTTAAATCTTTTTAAACAAAAAGATTCAATTCACAAAGTTCCCTTAATTTCACAAAGATTCATTCACAGATTTTCCAAATCAATTTCCCTTTCAATTTGATTAATTCGTTAAATCTTTAAATCAAAGATTTAACTCATAGCTTTCAAGACAATTTCATTTCGAATGGTTTAAACAAAACATCACTTTTAAATCTGTTAAAAATAAACAGATTTAATACATAGCTTTCAAAAACAATTCATTCATAACTTGGAAAAAACATTTTTTCAATTTAATCTTGAAATTCCTTTACCTAAATTGGAATTTCACTTCTTATCTGAAAGCTTTTATTCCTTTAAAACAAACAGTTTTTATTTGGAAATTTGATTCATCTATACGAGTTAAAGTTCTTGGGTTAAATCCAAATTTTCAAACAATACTTTTAAAATGGTTTAAATTCATATGAACACATTTATAACATTTTTAACCGTAATTTCAAATCATAGGATTCAATTTCAAACTTGAATTCAAATTTAAATCAAATTATTTAAATTTCAAAACTCGATTAAGTTATTCAAAATAACTTTTATATTTGAAATTCCATTTCAAAAGCTTTTCACTTTAAACCCAAATTTCCGATTTCAAAATCAATTGAAATTAAAATTTCAATTTCAAAAACATCAAATTTAAATTATCTGTGACTTAACCGATTTCCACGTGAAATCCATATTTGTGTGTGTATAAGTGTGGTCCAGGGGTTTTACACACAATAGTGCAGCATCAATCATCACAGATATATCGATAAGCGGTATAATCGATAACGCTTATCTTCATTCACAGATTCATAGATAAAATAAATTTATCAGTCACAAAGATTACAATTCGATGTGGGTTTCGGATAACCAACTGGAATCCAACTCCCTGTCGCATCGAAATTCAAACGTCGTTCTATGGGTCAAGGGTTTCATATTCACATAGTAACATATCACAGAAACAGAAATCACGGATATATATATCACAGGTAAGTAAATTACAGATCACAACATAAATCAGGATGTTATCACAAAGCATCATATATCAGGGATATCAAACAATCAAATCATTCAACGAAATCCAAACATTCACAAGTGAATTTATTAACCAACTAATTAATTTAAATCAGATGTTTCAATTATTAATCCGAGTTAATTATCATGATTTAATTTCAAATTATTTGAAATAAATTCCCTTTCGAATTCATTTGTTAATCTTTATTAACTAATCAATTTTAAGTAAATGAATCAATTAAACCTTTAATTATTTACAAATAATTTACTCAAATTTCAAATCATCATTTAATTGATTACATTCAGTAATTATCTATTTATTTATTCTCTAAGTAATTTTACTTCATTAATTTCATTAAGTAATTATACTTAACTTAATATCAAGTAATTATTTTTAAGTTAATTTGTAATCAAAAGATTATTTAAGATAAACCATTTATCTTAACTAATTACTTAGTTTTATCATTTGAATCTATTTAATTTAACTATTTGGAATCATTTCCATACTAGAACATTGATTGATTAAAGTTTAATACTAAATCATTTCGAAACATTTGTTAGTTACTTAATTGAATACCAAAACAATTTATATTAAAAACATTCAACTTTAAATATCTAAACTTGAACCAGTTCGAGATCTTGTTTTAATAATCTTTACTTTGGAAAATCTAGTTTACAAGCTTTCGAAAAAAAAAACTTATTTATTCAATTAAACTAAAAGAAACAATCTTGTCTAACAAAATTTATTTGAAATCTGTTAAGTCATAAATCCCAGAAAAACAGAACAGGTCTTGTTGAAAACCTGTTCAACATATACACTCGAGACCTTCCCACCTTGCTTCGAGTCAAATTGAAGATTTCTCGAGTACATACATATCTTTCTCGAGTTTGGACCCCAGAGTTCTTTCTTCCCCAAAACTTCGAACAGCCGCTGATACTCGTATACATAGGTGCACGTGCACGATCATCGGAACGTTCTTCGACCAACATCTCGACCACCCACCAGTCACTCTCGACCCCATTGACGAACTTGACCCCCCAGTTCGACGAATCTCACCTGAAAATCGAATTTGACAATTCGAGCAACACCCCAACACAACCTGGAAACAAAAAGAACAGGTACTCCTCAGACCTGGAATGCCACCGTTCTCACCACCTCAATCACCAGGAAACTCGAAATCCTGGCCATACGCTCTCCTATGTCCCCTCCTCCACCTCCCTAAGTTTCGTAACACTCGATGCATCATGGAGGAAGAACGAATCAAACATACAGCCACGACAAAAACTAGGTTTACAAACGAATTTCCTACACCGCTGTCGCCCCAGTGATCATGAGCGTCACCGAGCATTTTTCCCACCATCATCGTAGGCCCCTCCACCTCCACGCGAAGCCTTGACCACCATCTACACTCCGATCAACCGCAATTGATAAAAACCCAATTTTCAAACAAATACGAACTGCTCTCAAAACTTTGATCGAAAAATTAAAATCTTTGTTTTAAAAATCATATCATAGCATACGAATTTAGTTTTCATTCCTGAATTCGAAATTTAAAAAGTTTAAATTTTGACTTATTTGAAATGGTATTCGAATCTCATGCTTCCCAAATAAAATCCTAAGTTGATTCAACTTAAATAAAATCCAAATCTTGAGTATACACGATAACAACCAATATTTGCTTTAATACTAAGCCTAAACACTAAGTAAATCAAATGGAAATGATTTTTTTTTTGAGATCAAAACTTATGTTACAAATCATGGAACAGAGCACATGATCATCGGCCTGTACAATTTCAAGTGTACTCAAAGATGTTACACATACATGTATATGCTACCATACATATTTATAGATGAATCATGCAACAGATTAACTTGCTTAAAACATTTTAAAAGTGATGTTACTCACAGACATTTCAAGGCAGAGAAGGTGAAGTTTACTCACAGATTCTCAATATTGGATTCAAAGAATGGTTTAAAAGATTAAAGTTGCTCACCTTTGCCAATATTTGGAAACAGAGAAGAACAGAACACCTTGTTTTTGAAAACAGATTGAAACTGGAAAATTGAATTTGTTGTTTTCCAGGTTTTGAAAATTGCTTCAGATTTGAAGACGTTGTTTGTCATTTCTTAGCTTTGATTTCCTTAGCTCAGTCGAATCTATGCTTGCTGAGACCTTCTTTAAATCCCTGAGTTGCATTGATTTGTATTGTTTTAAAGTTGAGATGGTATTCATTTTAGATTTCTTTTCAGTTTCGAAACAGCAGAGGAGAAGGCTGATATGAATGAGGTTGGTATATAAAAAGAAGTAGTTGTACAAAGTGATGTCTTTGTTTATTCAATAAGTATGGCTGAGGTGATACTTGACCATGCTGAAGATGCTTTGATAGGCTAGAGGTATGTTTCATTTATTACCTTATGTACATATTACTTTGCTTATTCCCTTGCCTTGCATTTCTTTGTTTTCGGCTGGAGATGATGTTATGGTGGCTTCATTTCTTTGTTTTGGTGTACTTAGGATATTTGCATTTATTTGCCTAGTGCTGTATGTTTTACTTTACTTTGTTTATGCTTGCCTACTTATTATTATACTTTGCATTTCCAAGTTCTACAGGCTACACTTGCTTTATTTGTTAATGTTTGTTGTATTTTTAGCTTTGTTTGTTATTCTATATTTTACTTAACTTAATTGTTTATGGTTTGTTTTAGATTTTGTTTCTATACTTTGTTTTGTATGTTTATTTATTTGTTATCTCTTCAATGCAATATAAATGAATTAAATGTTGTTGTTGTCTTGTATTATAAGCTAATGCTTCTTATTATTATTATTATTTCTAAATTTTTTTATCAATTTATCTATTTATTTTACTCTAATATTTATTATCTTAGTTTAAATTTGTAACCTCAAATTATTATTAACAATCAATTTTTAATATTTAATATTATTATCAATTATTTATTTACAATTTAAACTCAAGTCAAAATATATATCTATATATTTATTATTTTCAAATTCACTCGAAATCGAGTCGGGGAAACTCGCTTTCATTCAATCGATTTATTTTACTATTTTATTCAAAAATTCATTTAATTATTAATTTAACTCCAAAATTCAATAAATTATTAATTTAAATTAAATTAAAATCTAGGGTCGTTACAAACTTCCCCCCTTAAAAGAATTTCGTCCTCGAAATTCGCAGGCACGAAAATAACACAGAGATAGACAGAGGTGATCTCCTATAACTCCTCGAACACAAGATACGGATTCCGAATACAAGTAGGAATATCTCAGAATACATACCAATTTATCCCTCTTCGGACTTTTGTATTCACAAGAAATTTCAATAGAATTTCAAAATTTGGGTTCAAACAATATCGTTTTATCGATACTATTCAAATTTAGCTTCATATTCTTTTAATCGATTTAACTCAATTCAAAATTTCCAATTTCAAATTCCTTAAGGTTTAATTCAAAAAGCTGATAAGAAACTGATGAAGATACGAGGTAAAGACTTTCTACAACGATACGTAGAGCCATCATCACACTGAAACTTCTTCTTGTTGCTGGTACGAAGCAATGAAAAGAATTTTGGAAACGAATCAAAGAATATTGATAAGAAAGTTGTTTCCACTATCGCAGGGTATTGACCATTTATAGTCGTATTCCCTTGTCCCCTATCTCGTCCTCTTCTTGCACTCATACTCACTATCTGTGGATAGCAAGAGAATTTACTGAGACGTTCGAACGAATATCTGAGAAATACTCATTCTAGAGTTTACTTCACTCTATCTGTAATGAGCTACTTAACGTGTTATACTCCTGAGCTAAAGTTCAACCTTAGCTCTGATACCAAATGCAACGTCCCAGATTTTCGCGTTCGAAAATCGACATCCATACTTTACATCGTACTCGAATGTCGTAGATTCGAGCGTTCAAATCCGAGTCGCCGGAGCTTATAACACAGTTAAGTAAATATCACAGCGGAATAAAAAGAATATAGATATACAACATCTGATACAATATCCAGATACAATGATGATACAATGAATATCTATATACATCAGAGATATGATACAATAAATTGCAGCGGAAAGAAAAATAGATAACATCAGCAGCGGATAATCTCCATCTTCAAAGCGCCAATCCATAAATAGCTCGAACTCCCAATAACGAGGCACAAAGATAAGCAAGTGCAGTCCGATACAAAGACTGAACTAGCTCCAGATAATCTACTGAATCTGAATATCTGAAAAACCCAACTCTAGACTGCTCGTGTAGAAAATTATGAGCACCCAGAGTTTAGGAAAGGAACAATAAACTCCGGATCAGTCATGGGACTGGTGTGAGCAACAAAACAGTTTATCTTTAAAACAAATAGCAAGAGAATTTAAAGTCAATTCGAAATGCTTTTGGAAAATGAAACTACCATAAGACCTCCCGCCACACACACAATGCAAACGCAGAATTGGAGGAGATTTCTTCTTATGATAGTCAAAGATGCTTACTACGCAAAATCAAATCATTTGATATTATTACTAGTGCATAGTGCAGAAAACAATTTCGAAAGTAGAATATAAATCTTAGCCAGCATAGACATTTCGCACTTATGCCTACTATAGCTACCATGTTCAATAGCAGGTTACCACCACATTCCATGGCAGGTAATACAACTAAAACCGTACAGGGCTCGTATTGTTTTGTTTGGATTTCCAACAAATGGTCAGGCTAAGGAACTTCCTATTCCACGAAAGAAACGCCTCTGGCGGGACGCTCCGAGAACCACACCGTTCTCTGCCAAACAAGGCCGGCAACCCCTTTTCCCAAGGGATAAAAGAAACCTCAGATATGCCACCCCCGGTCCTTTGGGACCTTTAACCGAGGTACCTCTAATCCAACATCACACGTCATAAATAAAGTGTGTCCACATGAGTAAGTATCTGGGCTCCATACCATGATACTACCCTTTTCCAGAAGGAATGGTCATACCCTAGGGGAGCTACCCCTGAAAACCTTGCCGCACAATTCCTGTTTCGACCATTACCGGGTTGTGAGGCTCGACGAAGTCTCGTCCACAAAGCTACGCTTTTTCAAAAAGCCACGCTTTGGGTCAACAGATGATCAACCTATGATCACAAAGATAAATGATCAAACAAATGATCATATCACAAATGATCAAACACTGATCATCACACAGCAACACTCAGCATGCCACATTACCAAATTGGGATATATCGCTGATAAATTTCAACTACATAACCTCTGAGCTCGTACGTCTCAGAGAAGGGTGTTAAGCTAAGAGAATAAATTCTCCGCCACCAAACAGAAATGTATTTGAAAGAAATCGGCTTTATATCTCAAAGTGTAATGTCAGACATGTAACCATACAAGTCTGTTCCGGGTTCGAACAGAACCGAAGGCACTTCTCACGAAGCCCTTGCAAATCCGGATAATTTCCAATCACGTCCGGACTTCCTGTCATAAAAAGAGTGATATAAATCTCTATACCGGCGCCACTCAGTGTAGAGACATTCGACAGGTTGTCCTTTCATTTTCGAAAAATATCCGGTCTTCAACACCGGTCTTCAAATGCTATCCATATACGACGTATCACCATTCGGAATGAGTTATACGACCCAAAGGTCCTTTCCCGGCTAACCCGAATAGTGAGCGAAATATTTAAAAACATACAAATATTGGGATTTCAATTAAGTCACAACTTAAACCCAAACTTTCTTTACAAATGGTTTATCAAATTACCATTTAAATCTTTTTAAACAAAAAGATTCAATTCACAAAGTTCCCTTAATTTCACAAAGATTCATTCACAGATTTTCCAAATCAATTTCCCTTTCAATTTGATTAATTCGTTAAATCTTTAAATCAAAGATTTAACTCATAGCTTTCAAGACAATTTCATTTCGAATGGTTTAAACAAAACATCACTTTTAAATCTGTTAAAAATAAACAGATTTAATACATAGCTTTCAAAAACAATTCATTCATAACTTGGAAAAAACATTTTTTCAATTTAATCTTGAAATTCCTTTACCTAAATTGGAATTTCACTTCTTATCTGAAAGCTTTTATTCCTTTAAAACAAACAGTTTTTATTTGGAAATTTGATTCATCTATACGAGTTAAAGTTCTTGGGTTAAATCCAAATTTTCAAACAATACTTTTAAAATGGTTTAAATTCATATGAACACATTTATAACATTTTTAACCGTAATTTCAAATCATAGGATTCAATTTCAAACTTGAATTCAAATTTAAATCAAATTATTTAAATTTCAAAACTCGATTAAGTTATTCAAAATAACTTTTATATTTGAAATTCCATTTCAAAAGCTTTTCACTTTAAACCCAAATTTCCGATTTCAAAATCAATTGAAATTAAAATTTCAATTTCAAAAACATCAAATTTAAATTATCTGTGACTTAACCGATTTCCACGTGAAATCCATATTTGTGTGTGTATAAGTGTGGTCCAGGGGTTTTACACACAATAGTGCAGCATCAATCATCACAGATATATCGATAAGCGGTATAATCGATAACGCTTATCTTCATTCACAGATTCATAGATAAAATAAATTTATCAGTCACAAAGATTACAATTCGATGTGGGTTTCGGATAACCAACTGGAATCCGACTCCCTGTCGCATCGAAATTCAAATGTCGTTCTATGGGTCAAGGGTTTCATATTCACATAGTAACATATCACAGAAACAGAAATCACGGATATATATATCACAGGTAAGTAAATTACAGATCACAACATAAATCAGGATGTTATCACAAAGCATCATATATCAGGGATATCAAACAATCAAATCATTCAACGAAATCCAAACATTCACAAGTGAATTTATTAACCAACTAATTAATTTAAATCAGATGTTTCAATTATTAATCCGAGTTAATTATCATGATTTAAATTCAAATTATTTGAAATAAATTCCCTTTCGAATTAATTTTTAATCTTTATTAACTAATCAATTTTAAGTAAATGAATCAATTAAACCTTTAATTATTTACAAATAATTTACTCAAATTTCAAATCATCATTTAATTGATTACATTCAGTAATTATCTATTTATTTCTTCTCTAAGTAATTTTACTTCATTAATTTCATTAAGTAATTATACTTAACTTAATATCAAGTAATTATTTTTAAGTTAATTTGTAATCAAAAGATTATTTAAGATAAACCATTTATCTTAACTAATTACTTAGTTTTATCATTTGAATCTATTTAATTTAACTATTTGGAATCATTTCCATACTAGAACATTGATTGATTAAAGTTTAATACTAAATCATTTCGAAACATTTGTTAGTTACTTAATTGAATACCAAAACAATTTATATTAAAAACATTCAGCTTTAAATATCTAAACTTGAACCAGTTCGAGATCTTGTTTAAATAATCTTTACTTTGGAAAATCTAGTTTACAAGCTTTCGAAAAAAAAACTTATTTATTCAATTAAACTAAAAGAAACAATCTTGTCTAACAAAATTTATTTGAAATCTGTTAAGTCATAAATCCCAGAAAAACAGAACAAGTCTTGTTGAAAACCTGTTCAACATATACACTCGAGACCTTCCCACCTTGCTTCGAGTCAAATTGAAGATTTCTCGAGTACATACATATCTTTCTCGAGTTTGGACCCCAGAGTTCTTTCTTCCCCAAAACTTCGAACAGCCGCTGATACTCGTATACATAGGTGCACGTGCACGATCATCGGAACGTTCTTCGACCAACATCTCGACCACCCACCAGTCACTCTCGACCCCATCGACGAACTTGACCCCCCAGTTCGACGAATCTCACCTGAAAATCGAATTTGACAATTCGAGCAACACCCCAACACAACCTGGAAACAAAAAGAACAGGTACTCCTCAGACCTGGAATGCCACCGTTCTCACCACCTCGATCACCAGGAAACTCGAAATCCCGGCCATACGCTCTCCTATGTCCCCTCCTCCACCTCCCAAAGTTTCGTAACACTCGATGCATCATGGAGGAAGAACGAATCAAACATACAGCCACGACAAAAACTAGGTTTACAAACGAATTTCCTACACCACTGTCGCCCCATTGATCATGAGCGTCACCGAGCATTTTTCCCACCATCATCGTAGGCCCCTCCACCTCCACGCGAAGCCTTGACCACCATCTACACTCCGATCAACCGCAATTGATAAAAACCCAATTTTCAAACAAATACGAACTGCTCTCAAAACTTTGATCGAAAAATTAAAATCTTTGTTTTAAAAATCATATCATAGCATACGAATTTAGTTTGCATTCCTGAATTCGAAATTTAAAAAGTTTAAATTTTGACTTATTTGAAATGGTATTCGAATCTCATGCTTCCCAGATAAAATCCTAAGTTGATTCAACTTAAATAAAATCCAAATCTTGAGTATACACGATAACAACCAATATTTGCTTTAATACTAAGCCTAAACACTAAGTAAATCAAATGGAAATGATTTTTTTTTTGAGATCAAAACTTATGTTACAAATCATGGAACAGAGCACATGATCATCGGCCTGTACAATTTCAAGTGTACTCAAAGATGTTACACATACATGTATATGCTACCATACATATTTATAGATGAATCATGCAACAGATTAACTTGCTTAAAACATTTTAAAAGTGATGTTACTCACAGACATTTCAAGGCAGAGAAGGTGAAGTTTACTCACAGATTCTCAATATTGGATTCAAAGAATGGTTTAAAAGATTAAAGTTGCTCACCTTTGCCAATATTTGGAAACAGAGAAGAACAGAACACCTTGTTTTTGAAAACAGATTGAAACTGGAAAATTGAATTTGTTGTTTTCCAGGTTTTGAAAATTGCTTCAGATTTGAAGACGTTGTTTGTCATTTCTTAGCTTTGATTTCCTTAGCTCAGTCGAATCTATGCTTGCTGAGACCTTCTTTAAATCCCTGAGTTGCATTGATTTGTATTGTTTTAAAGTTGAGATGGTATTCATTTTAGATTTCTTTTCAGTTTCGAAACAGCAGAGGAGAAGGCTGATATGAATGAGGTTGGTATATAAAAAGAAGTAGTTGTACAAAGTGATGTCTTTGTTTATTCAATAAGTATGGCTGAGGTGATACTTGACCATGTTGAAGATGCTTTGATAGGCTAGAGGTATGTTTCATTTATTACCTTATGTACATATTACTTTGCTTATTCCCTTGCCTTGCATTTCTTTGTTTTCGGCTGGAGATGATGTTATGGTGGCTTCATTTCTTTGTTTTGGTGTACTTAGGATATTTGCATTTATTTGCCTAGTGCTGTATGTTTTACTTTACTTTGTTTATGCTTGCCTACTTATTATTATACTTTGCATTTCCAAGTTCTACAGGCTACACTTGCTTTATTTGTTAATGTTTGTTGTATTTTTAACTTTGTTTGTTATTCTATATTTTACTTAACTTAATTGTTTATGGTTTGTTTTAGATTTTGTTTCTATACTTTGTTTTGTATGTTTATTTATTTGTTATCTCTTCAATGCAATATAAATGAATTAAATGTTGTTGTTGTCTTGTATTATAAGCTAATGCTTATTATTATTATTATTATTTCTAAATTTTTTTATCAATTTATCTATTTATTTTACTCTAATATTTATTATCTTATTTTAAATTTGTAACCTCAAATTATTATTAACAATCAATTTTTAATTTTTAATATTATTATCAATTATTTATTTACAATTTAAACTCAAGTCAAAATATATATCTATATATTTATTATTTTCAAATTCACTCGAAATCGAGTCGGGGAAACTCGCTTTCATTCAATCGATTTATTTTACTATTTTATTCAAAAATTCATTTAATTATTAATTTAACTCCAAAATTCAATAAATTATTAATTTAAATTAAATTAAAATCTAGGGTCGTTACACAAACCTTTAAATATAGCTTGATAGATTAGTAAGCAAGGTATTTTGGAGGCTTCTAGGAAATTTTTCCATGAAAACTACAACACTGAAAGCAACAGATAAAAACTTAATCTCTGCAAAACATGATTAAAATGATAATTTTTTTAAATGAATAGAAATTAAATCACTAATGATGAATTCAACCAAATTATAGTTAGATAGAAAATAAAGAGATTGACTAAAAACTATTTGGATAGAATCTTTAAGTTGATCTAGATTGGAAATAGGTATTTTAGTTTTTTTTGAATTATAGTATACGTATGAAACTGATATATGGGAAGAGATAACATAATGAAAAAAATTTAAATGGGAGGAATGTGAAAAAATGATAGGAAACAAATGAGGAATGAAAAAACTATAATGATAACATGGAGAAGAGGAAGAGATCTCTGTTAGATTACAAAGAAATAATGATTATGGGTTTATCCAAAGAAATAGACGTACATAAGAGGATTTTATCAAAAGGAATAATGATAAGATTAATTTCTATGTTAATGATGGTAGATTTGTGGAATATTGAAAATTTTAGAGGGTCTAAAAGGAAAATTGTACCAAAAATTGAGGAGAATGCACTATTCAGTCTGAGAGTAGATGAGAGATAAGAATACTTAGGATTCTATATCCTCTTTCTTATATAATAGAATAGATATGTCAACTATTCAATTCATATGTTTAAAATGAATGTTTCCAAAACATATACATTCTCTTTGCCATACTTATTATTCAAACCAAATATCACCTAATAAGTCATATAATTTTCTTCTTTTTTTCATATATTTAAGTTACACAAATATGTATAACTTGAAATACTTTCATATTTTTAGCTATACAACTCTAAGTTATTCAAAAACCCTTTATCTTTTGTCCAATAAGATAAGTTAATAAATACAAATAAAATATCTCCATCTGCTTTTAATTCCTAAGATACTTTATAAAAAAGAAATTTTGCCGCAATAGTTGGTAAGACCTCTTATTTATTTTCCGTTTTTATTATACAAGGATCATTATCATTAGAAAATGCATAAATGGAATTTATGCATTTATTGCTGAAAATAACCTTAGGAAATATATTAATGTTTTATCACCAATTTCTTAGAAATCCAATTCAAAGCACAAAGTAAATGCATTTTTTTTGTAAAATCTTTCCTAAAAACAGTTTTGACATAATATGGTTCATTAACTACATAATGTTACATCCATGTGACATATGCTTCATTAAAGTTGAACCAAATGCTTTATATGCTTACTAATCATATATGAATTAATCATTATCACATCTTTATAAACGCTCATTTATGCGTATGTTTATTCTTTTGTTAGCAAAGCTAACTAGCATTTATTGTGGGTCGTCCACATAAATAAAAGAATTAAAAAATAGGTATTCGGTATATGCACCAGAACAGTTATAAGTAAAGCACAAGAAATTGGCGTAAATTCCAAACTACTAACCAATAAAAAAACCTAAACTATTAATAGGAACGCGACTAATCCTCCTGCACAGAGGATGACTCATACTCATTTTTGGATGAATCTGAGACAATTACATTAACATACTCACTAAAATGCTTAGCAATGGACGCATCGGATACTACAGACATACTATCTAAAATGAACATCTATCCCAAGTTTCATCTTCCAAATTTCTTACTTATGTTCCCTATACTTACCCTTCACAAACAAAGAGAGTGTATCACCATTAATTTGATAAAACAAAGATTTGTGTTCTCCATCATAGCCAGAAACAAATTTATAGTATGTGTAATATCCCGGAAATTTTGACAATATCAATTTAATAATCTGTTAATAATTAAATTGATATGGATAATCTTTGATAATAAGATTTGAATTTATTTTAATAATCTGATTAAATTAGTATTAATTGATGATTTTATCTTTTAAAAGTTAATAAGATATTTCTATTTGGATATATATATATATATATATTTATTTATATATATTGTAAATAGAAGCTTTGGTAAATTGGAAATTTAGATTTAGTTTAATCTGGACTTTTCAAAGTTATTTAAATAAATAACATTTTAGTTTTAAATATACTTTAGATAAATCTTTTAATTGGTTTTATTTTCTTTAAAGAAATTTATATATATATAGATAAGCATTTATAAAATAATAAATTAAGTAAAAGCCTTTATTAACATTTATATTAAATAAGTAGTAATTACTTAAATGACATGTGTAAATCTCTAAAGGCTTGTTTTACAAGTGTTAACTAATAAAACAATATAGTGACAAATGTCATTTTTTTAAAATTAGTTTTCTTTTTATTTTTAATAAATCATTTTACCATTATAAACATATGCCTTCTTCTCCTCATTTCTTTTGCTATTCCTCTTTTCTAATACAAAGAAAACTTCAGCCTGTAAACCATTCTCAAAACAAATCTGAAATCAATACTTCTCAAACCAAATCTAATTCAATAACCTGAAACCACTTCCTCAAACCCCTGTAAACACATTTCCAAATCAAGAGCCTGTAACATTTTCAAACATTCATCTCCTGTTTCAAAACTCTAAAGCCATCATTTCCAAATTAAAGCAAACCTGCACGTTTTCAAACAATGGCAACTGCATTCATTATCTTCAACCTGAGATGATTAGGATGCATTTTCTTTTAATTTGGAAGTATGCAAAGCAAATCTGAAGCCAGCATTTTCTTTCCAAAATCTGGAATCATCTCAAGCCTACCTGCAATTCTTTTCATCTCTGGAAGGAATTCATACTGTCTGCATTCATTCTTCAAACTGGAAGCAACATGCATGTGTTAAAATCAATTTAAAGCTTCAACAACTAAAGTTTAAAAATCAAATTCAAACAAGCATGCAAGTTTACAGCCTTCAGAAGCTAAACTGCCTCTGTTTCATCTTTGAACAGGTGAGTAAACATCCTTTTTCAAAAGTTAAGATGAATTTAAATTTTCTTTCGAATGATTTCTGAATGAAGTATCTTTGCATGTCTGTAATTATGAAAGCCCTTATATATTTAAAGATGTGCATATCTGTTATTTTTAAACATCTTATTGATAGACAAAATCCTCTGCCTATAAACTGTGAACATAAATCCCCTTTAGATTTGATGCAGATAATATATGTTAGGGATAAAATTGGAATGTATGTTTGAAATATATATATATATGCATGTTTGTTTTAGAATGTATATATGAATGTTGAAACCATGTGTGTATGTGTGTATTGAACTGTGAATGTTGTTATGTCTCTGTTCCAGATTTCAGTGTTTACCCATCAATCAAAGATTCACATCTTTTTATTTGATAAATGTTAGCACTTGGATTAAAAACAAATTAGTTTAGTTTAGCATAATCTAAGCACTAAAAATAGAAACAAGTATGAAAGATCTAAAATATACTTGTATTTGGAAATACCAGCAGGAATCTTTTAAAACTTGTAAAAATCAAATGTTGTATTCCACTGATTTAAGTGTATATCTGGAATAAACACTGGAAAGTAAGATTTTTAAAACTACAATTTCAATTTTTAGAATTGAAATGAGGGTGCAGTCTTTAGTTAACCAGAGTTTGGACTGGGTCTTTTCTGTCGATCTGTGGAGTTTGGGTGATCGCGGTTGTTTCTGGAGCTAGATGGTTGATCAGGGAAGTAAGGAAAAATGGTAGAAGTTGTGGGTGTTCACGGTGGTGGCGGTGGCAAATCGAATTTAGTTTTTGACCTAGTTTTGGTTGAAGTCTGATTCGGGGATCGTATCTCCACCTATGGTTGATCGAGTGGGTTGAGGTGGAAGGGATTTGTTGCGTAGGAGCTTGGCAAGGTATGGACGAAGTGGTTATTTTTCCGGTGGCCAGAATCGATGGAGCGAGGCTTTTCTGGCAATGGGTTAAGTTCTAGTTCAACTGGAAAGTTCGATCGAGGTACCTCGATCTCGTTTCTGGGTTTGATGTGAATATCTGGAAGGACAGATGGTGGGAGAAGGTCGAATGGGATTTGTCAGCGATGGTCGTTGATGCCAGAAGTTCACCGATGTTTGGTGCAGGTGCACAAGATGATCAGTGCACCATTGTTTTGGGTTGGGGACGAGGTGGTTTCATCGGGAGTTACTCGGGGAAGACTCGTGTGGATTTAGGTTATGGCTCGAGTTATCTCTGGGGTCAAATTGCAAACTTAAGTGAAACTGTTAAGGTTGTAACAGTTTTTAAAGATTTTAAATCAAACAGTTTAAAAAAAAAATTAAATTAAACTGTTGTAATAATAAGAAGAGATGTAGATGTATTTGGTTTTGTTTCAAGTTACACATAGGTTAAACCAAAGTAAAATGTTTTAAACCAGTTTTTAAAATTTAATTGAAAGTAAGTTTTTAAACTTTAATCAAGTTAAATCATTTTCTTGAAATTCATTTCTTTGTAATGAATGTTTTGAATAAAAGATGTTGTATGATTTGTAAACTTAGATGTTTTAATTTAAATCCTTAAAGTTATTTTCTAACTTAAAATTGAAACGTAATTAGGTAATAAATAAGGAATTGTTTTATCTTAAAACTTAATTTAAGTTTGATGATAAATGGAATAATTAAAAAGTAATTAACTAATTAAATTAGTTAATGATTAATGATTTATAAATTAACAATTAAAGTTTTCAAAGTGATTTATTAATTTGAAATTAAAGATTGTTAATTAATAATTAGAGATAAGTAATTAATGACTATTTTATTTAAAACTTAATTGATGATTTTAATTAAGTAAGTTAATTATTAAGATCAAATGTTTTTAATGATAATGTTTTATCTTAAGATTAATTAAGATTTTCAATGAGTTGAAATTAATTAATTTAATTAAGAAATTAAGTTTAATTAATTAATTTAATAAATTTTTAATAAGGATTAATTAAGTGGTTAAGGGTTAATTAAACTAGTAATTAAGAAGTACTTAATAAAGTTTTATTAAGTAATAATTAGGTTTTCTTAATTAATAATTAAGAAATTATAAATCTATAATTAAAGTTAATTAAGGATTAATTAACTGTTATTAAGGATTAATAAATTGTCACCAAGATTTGATTAATTGGTAATTATGGATTAATTAAATTTGTAATTAAAGTTGTTAATTAATAATTAAGTTTTATTAATTAATAATTAAGAGGTAATTAATTAGTTAATTAAGTTTAATTAATTAATTATAAAAGTAATTAAGGATTGATTACTTTGTATTTAAAGATATTGATTAATAATTAAGGTTTATTAATTAATAGTTAATGAATAATTAATCTGTAATTAGGGATTTATTAATTTGTTTAAAGGGTAATTAAGGCTGAATTACTCAGTTGTGATTTATGAAATGAATGTGATTAATTAAAGATAGTCACTTGGTAATTGATTAAGTAAAATTACTTAATAAGATTTGTTAAGTGTAATTACTTAGTATAAGTAATTGATAAATGAAATATTTGGATGTAATTGGTGTAATTAATCAAAAAGATTTATAAAAGAAATTAAAGTAATTAAGAAGTAATTAAGAATAGTTAATTACTGTTAATGTTTATTTAAGGTTGATAAATGGAAGTAATTAATTAATGCATGATTAATTAATGTAATTAATTAAGGAATAATGTAATTAATTATAGTTAATTAATTAATTAAAGTAATTAATTAAGGATCATTAATTATTGTAATTAATGAGAGTAATTAAAGGCTAATTACTATAAATGAATAAGGATAATTAATTTGTGAAATTAATTAAAGATAAATTACCTGAATATAATTAAAGGGTAATTAGGGATAATTAATTGATTTATAATTAATTAATGGTTAAGTAAGCAGGATTTATAGAATGAAGTAATTAATTTAATTTACTTTAAATTAATTAGAGATAGTATAAATCATTACTTATGGATGTATGATGATATTGAATTCTTTGCATTGTTTGATCTCGGATGAGATATATGCTAACCCATGATATGGATGTTTAGTTGAATGGTGATGATAATATGGATTATCTGCTTATATTGATAATGTTAATTATCTATTGTGATGTTGTGAATTATCTTTCTATGTGTATAAAGATAATTGAATTGAATTGTTTTAACTTTAAAACAACTTGGCCTTAAAAGATACGTTTTGGATTTCGATGAGACCGGGATCGGGTTTCCGTATACCGGGATACCAGGTCTGGAGACCCGAATACCACATCGATCCAAATTAACGATAGGTCGTAAATCAAGTGAAGATGAAGATTCAGAGTGCAAGGGTTATTGTCGTTAACTCTGAGGGTGATTCCAAAACGAGTGTAACGAGATAATGCCTTCGGTTTCGTTCGAACCCGGAACGAACTTGTATGGATTGAATGCTTTCAGCACATCGTCAGGTGGACGATGAGCATTCTAAGATAGATGTGTTCTATTTAAAGGTAATCGTGACCTCAAGCCTCACAAACCGGGAATGGCTAAAACAGGGGAGGTGCAGCAAGGTTAGTGGGTAGCACCCAAGTAGGACAAGATTACCTCTGTCTAGATGTCCCTTTCTATTTTCGACTTAGTGGTGCGGTTGCTGATCACAACCGTGAGGTATCTTGTGCGGGAATTATCCAGTAAGGGATGTTCCGACCTTGTGTTGCAGGGGATTGGGAGTGATCCTCGGTACGGTGATCTAGGCCACGTACTGTGACGGGCGGTACCCCGGTAGCCCTGCCATTGTATGGAATCCAATTTCCAATAAGTGATAACGGACTTGATTGTATAACCCACTTTGTTGGCTAGTATGCTGGAATTTAATAATGTAACAATTTCAGCTATTTCATATTTATTTGAAAACCCTAGACCCTATTATAATATAATTGGATTTCCTATCAAATGTTTTGGTTAGCGTAAGGTAAAAACTTACCCATGTTTATTTGTGGGAAGTCTTACGTGATACCTTTTCTTTCTAAAGGTTTTGAAGTTAAGCAAGTTTAACCTGTTACTCACACCAGACCCATGTCTGACCTAAGTGTTTATTTCTGTTTTATAAACTCTTGGGTACTCAAATTTTTACGAGTAGCCAAGGGATTCAGGTTTTGCCTTGACGAATTGTGGAGGAGCAATGGAGCAGGAGGCTTCAGCGTTGTAGATATAGATAGTAGTTTCCGCTGTGTTGATCTTGATTAGATCTTTGTTTTGTATTGAGATGTAATAACTAGACAGATGTTTATAACTGTCTAGTATATGATGTGTAATCTGTGTAACTCTGATAAGTGTTGTATATGATACTATGTAATATTTATGTGATATAATATATTTTGTTCGTTTCCGCTGTGAGTATTTGTGTTTGTTTCTTTCTCTTCTTCTCTTTTCTACTTCTCACCCCTTTCTTTCTTACTGTCGATGCGATTTTCCGGGAGTGGAAAGTCGGGTCGTCACAGTATGTGTCAGTCATTGGAGAATAGTGAAACCGTGTATCCTCGTGAACCCAAGTCTTTTCAACCAAATTCCAAGCAATTTGGTCATCGATAGAATCAGAGCATGTACTAGACTGATCATTACCTTCAAGGGGAGGAGTGGGCATGCACTTGGGAGCCCATACATGCTCAACAACTCTAAGCAGTGTGGTCTTCTTAGTATGCTTATGTTTATTCTTCTATATATGATTTGATAAAAAAATCAATTCCACCACATCAAACCTTTGCCAAAATTATATATATGTATGTATATGTATATGTAAGTGTGTTTGTCTATATATACATACATACTTATATACATATATACATACACACATGTGTGTGTGTTTAACTTTGTTCACTTTGTTATACCTTGAAAATAATTATACTCACCTAACTCATACATTCTTATGATTGGTGCATGTATCAATTAGTATACTTACAGATATACACATGGAATCTCTTATTCCTATTCAATTAAATTCATCATTAATAAAATATGGTTCACCCCTTTATGTTCATAAAAATTACAAAACCATGTTTTTAAGATTCAAAATTATGGATCAACTTTTCCCACTAAAAAATCAATATATTTTAGTTAATACAAATAAAATAGTTATCATGAAATTTTCTATAAAGTGTATTTCGAACTGATTAATTTTCAGTTCCTTAACTGACGGTACTAGATATGTAGTACCACTATAGCTAGATCAAATTCTCTTAGGTAGAATCTACGTACTATCTTCATCTTTTGCGCATTCTGATTCGAATTCACCTTATTGTTATGAATCATCTGTGAAAAACAATGATTCGGTTAGTTCTCCATCAATAAAAATATAAGAAATAGTGGAAAATTACCACAATAACATGTAAGTCTTGTACACATATGTACCCATAACCCCATTACCTTTAAATGATTTCTCTCCTTATCATTTATACCTTGTGTTATTTCATATCTCATTTCCTATATTTTTTACCAACGTTTTATTCCTTATATTTTTTAAGGTAAAATTCTGCTTAGACTCTATTTTACTTAGATATTTCTCTAACCCAAACTCTAATATCAAGATGTAACATCCTCCATTTTGAGACCCAAAATTGAATACCATCGGTACCCATCGTAGAGGTAAAGTATAATATACAAAGATAATACAACGTGATCGACATATGATGATGCCACCATGTATAATTAAAGTCAATATAAAAAGAGAGAAACTAGAGTTGAATAATAGTACATACTAAATAGATAATAGCTAAATATCATGTCCTCTGTAACATCTCCAAATGATATACGCAGTTATTTAATACATATTGAGTGTTTGCTCAAAAATTGGCAAACACCTTTAGGTCATTTGTTGGGAACTATGAGCGAGGGGTATAAAACACAGTTGTTATATTTGTAGTTTGGAAGTTTTAAAAAGAGAAGATCATGGATAGAAGAAGCATATAATAAATTGTAATAAGGTAAAAAACACTAAGTTTTATAGTGGTTAGGCTAGAATGTGTCTACATCCACATTCATTTTCTTTAATTTTCTAATAGATCTTTGGCACAATCCTTGGAATACAAAATACAATGATCTATAGCTTTAAAGGAAGTAAGATATTGCTAAAAGAATGTCTATTTAGCTATGTTTGTTTGATAGGTTTTTGTTCTTTGAATCGTCAGCCGTTAATTTTCCAAGCTTGGGTATTTATAAGAGTGAAGATATATGTAGGTTAAGTCAGTTATCCCACCAAAATAGGTAGTTTCCATAAATAACGGGCTCGGTTGGGCTTTGATTTTCGGTTGCCATGATTGGTTCGATGGCATGTTGGTTTGGCAGTTCCTTGGTTTGGTGGAAGACTACCAAATAAAAATCTCTGTTTGGTAGTCAACTACTGAACAAGATTGTTGTTCGATGGCAACCACCAAATCAAATGTCTAGTTTGGCAGTCTATCGATCCAAGCCCTTAGCCTTAGCAATTCTCCTCTTTTCTCTTTTATTCTTCTCGTGTTATCTTCTTGCCTTCTTCTCCTAACCTTTTGGCCAGGTGCTATTGCTACAATGCTTGTTAGATTTCTTTGGATCGATCATAATTGTTGTGGGTGTCTAGATCTCTGGTTAAGAAATGTGACGACCCTGAATTTTTGACATTGGAAATCAGAATATTTAATTGATTTTAAATATCTGGAAGTTAGTTTAATTTGAAATTCAAATATCAGAATGAATTTGGCAATTTAATTATTGAATTTGATTTATTGTAGTTGGGTAAAAATATTGAATCTTCAAGTTTTAAGCCTGTTAAAAATATTTTCAAGGCTTAGAAAATTTATATTAATAATACTAAAGGTGATAGAAATTTTGAAATTAAATTTAACAGTGCTTTGTTCAGTTTTGAATTTTTATCGTTTAAATCGATATTTAAAAATAGCCTTCCGAGGCACAGTCTTGGAATTCGGCGAAACCAGTTCCATTGGATTCGTAATATTGAATTATTATCAGATTTCAATTTTCGTAGTGTTTGGAGTGATCGTTTGGCCATACGATAAGCAAACGCACTGAAAATATATCGAAATTTAATATAATAATTGGGTCCAAAAAGCTATCTTCTCCATACGATCGAATTAGGACTCGAAACCTTTTCCATTGCGTTCGGAATAGGGGTATAACATTATAAACGCCTAGCGGCACGCCTCGATAGGAGTTTGAGATTTCAAGTTGTGTTTATCGAGACAATTTGAATTTAAATTAAATATATATTAGTCAACTTCAGCTGTATTTCTTTCACCTCACGACTTTTTACCTTCAAATTACTGTCCCCCACTCGTACATGCAACCATTCCATCGTGTCTCCCGTTCCCCTTCCTTCATAATTCACGCATCAGATCGAGGAAACAAATTTTCTCGCTTCACTTCAAATCTAAAAATGGCCGCTCTATACTTCCAAATCAAATTCATTCGAAGAAAAAAAAATCGACTGCCTCATTCTCATTCGAGTACTCGTATTTGATCGGAATTGTAAAGGGGGAGGGGAACGCGACCATGTCGCGATTTGGATTTCGAGCTGGCATCCTCGACTTCGAAAAAATCGAGCGTGATTCGTTCGATTGAGCTCGAGAACAAGCAAGGCGAAGGCAGGCAATGGAGAAACTCGGCGTCGTGGCGAGAGGGCAGTCGAAGTCATGGCCACACGAGGAAGAGAGTCGGCAAATCAGGTTTTAGCTCGCGAGCGTGTAGAGGTATTCGATGATCGGCAATGTCGCGAAATCAAAATATCTGGTGCGAGCGATCTAGGGTTCGATCGAGCGTGGTGAGGGTCTGGGTTCATTCCAGTGAGGTATATTCCATTTGTCTTTGCAATTTAAAATTTAAATTTAGGCATATATATACACACACAATAAAACAGAAGAGAAAATAGATTTTCTAAGTAAATATATATATATATATATATATTTGTAATCACAGAAATTTACAGATAGGATTTTTATTTACAGTAAATACAAAACAATTTTTGTTTAATTTGATGCATGTGTATATAGTAGAAATGGATATAGAAATATACATGCAAATAGAATTGATAATTACTAAAGTTAAGATTTTAAAGCTAGGATTTTTGAAAATATCTTGACTTAGAAAAAATTCAAAACTTAATTTCAACTTGAACAAATTAGTTAAGTAAATTATTAAATGGAGATTGATTGTCCAATTGTTCAAAATATTAATAATTGTATAAATGTTATACAAGGTTTAAAAATCATGAAATCAAGCTGGAATGGAAAATGGATTGCATGCATAATAAAAGGTGAGATCTTCTCACTCAAATTAAAAATTGGAATTGCAGTTATTGATTGATTGTTTGGATGCGATAGTATATATGATAGTAGTATATATATGTTGGAGTTGATTTCCCGCATTATATAGCGGATGAGACCCTATGCGCCGCATAATAGCGGATGATATTTTATAAATCCCATATACCGCGATATTCCACCTCGAAGTGGAATGGGTATTTAATTGTTGTGCTAACATCTGTGGATGCAGGGAAACAAGTTGGAGGGATCCAACTGGATTCCTCAAATTGTATGAATTTGTTTCATATGTTGTGTGATGATTTATTGATAATCTGTGAATGATTATATTGATGATTGAATTTGTTGAAGGCTATAATTTAGCCGAATGTATTTTTGGTATCGTTGGATACCGGAAATAAATAAAATTGGATTTTTGAAATTAAAGTAGGAAATTTTAAGTAAATCCCTTTGAAAGAATTGGGTGAATTTAAAAGCATAAAGTTGATTTTTGTAATCCTATCGAATTATTTCCAAAATATGGGAAAAGATATTAATAAAGGGATTTATTCTAAAAAAGAAATAAATTTTTAGAAATAAATTTGATAATTGATTTGATATTGGAAAATAAATCTTTGGAAAATCAATATGGAAATTGATTGGTGTTTTGAATGAAAATGATTTGGTATTTGGAAATAAACATAGATATCAATTTTAATTGATTTGGTGCATGAAAAGAAATTAGAAATCAATTTGGAATTTGATTTGGGGATAGAAAGTGAATATTTGGAAATTTAAATTCACAATGGAATTTATAAAGAAAAAGGGAAATAAATAATATCGGGAATTTTATTCCGCAAGTGAAAAGTGATTTGAAATTAGTTTTCAAAGTGATGAAGTGTGGAAAATATATATCTTGCAAAGATATTTTGAAATTTAATAATTTGGGAAAATTATTCAAATTGGTTGATTGTTGTGAATGTTGTTGATAGTTACATAACCGACTATCAATATTTGCCTTTAAAATGGCACTTGAATTTGTTTTTAAAACAAGCGCTCATTATTCGTTTTAGCCGGGAGAGGACTTTGTGTCATATAACCCATTCCGAATAGTGATACGACGTAAATGGATTTGCAATTGAAGACCGGATTTGCAAGGGCTTCTTCCTTTATTGGACGAAGTGCCTTCGATTCTGTTCGAACCCGGAACAGACTTGTATGGTCGTATGTCTGTCACTACACTTTGAGATATAAAGCAGATTTCTTTCAAATACATATCTGTTGGTGGCGGAGAATTTATTCTCTTAGCTTAACACCATTGTCTGAGACGTACGGGCCCAGAGGTTATGTAGTTGAAGGTTATCGGTGATATACTCCCAATTTGGTAGTGTGGCATGCTAAGTGCTGCTGTGTGTTGATGGTCATTTGTTGATCATTCGTGATCAAAGCAAGGCTTTCGTGTAAAGCGTAGCTTTGTGGACAAGACCTCATCGAACCTCACACCCCGGAAATGGTCAAAACATGAAAGATGCGGCAAGGTTATGAGGGTCGCTCCCTTTAGGGTATGTCATTTCCTTCTGGAAAAAGGTGATATCATGGTATGGAGCCCAGATATTTACCTGTGTGGTTGCTCCAATCTCATTTACTGTATGATTGTTGCTTTGTGATCGAGGGCCCTCGGATAAAGGTCGCAAACAACCGAGGGGGGCATACTCGAGTAGTAGTTACCTAGTAAGAGGTAACCCGGCCTTGTGTTGGCAGAGAGCTGGTTAAGTTCTCGGGACGTCCCTCCAGAGGCGTACCCATGTGGCAATAGAAAGTTCCTTAGCCTGACCATTTGTTGGAAATCCAATTCTCAGTACGAACCCAGTACGGTTTTAGTTGTAGAACCTGCCATTTAACATGGCAGCTATAGTTGGCATAGTATCATGGTACCTATGCTGGCTAAGATTAATATTATACTTTCGAAATGGTTTCCACACTAGGCACTAATGATAATATTAAAAAGATTTGCGTACCAAGCATGTTTGACTATCATAAGGAGAAATCTCCCCCATGTGTGCAATTGCATTGTGTGTGTGCCGAGAGGCCTTATGGTAGTTTCACTTTCCAAAAGCATTGCAGATTTCTTTTATTTTCTTTGTGAAAATAACTATTTTTAAGATCTCACACCAGTCCCATGACTGACCTGGAGTTTATTGTTCCCTTTCTAAACTCTGGGTGCCCATAATTTTCCACACGTGCAGCCTAGAGTCAGGTTATCAGGTCATTCTGGAATTCAGAAGTTGCCATGGAGATCTGGAGGCGAGCTGGATGGCGAGACGTATCACTTATACTAGTATTATTCCACTGTGTATTATGTAGTGTGAACAAGTGTATATAACTGTCCAGTGATGTGTGTTGTTGTCATAAACTCTGATGATGTATTGTATAAACTGATATAGTTCTTTGTTATAAAGATTATTCATTCACCTATTATATATTGTTCCGCTGCGAATGTGAGATTCTGATATTGTTTCTGTTTCTTCTTCTTTCTTTCTTCTTCTACCTCTTCTTCTTCAACCCTAACAATTCGGTTTTCCGGCATTCGACAGTTCGACAGTTGATACATTGGTTGTACTGATGTCGACTTTCGGGCGTTGAAAAGTCGAAATGTTACATGTGGTATCAGAGCAATTGGTTAAGCGACAATCTTGGCTCTGTTGGGTGTTACTCATTAGAGATATAGTCAGTAGTACTCTAGAATGAGTGTGAGTGTAATAATAGATATGAGTGCGTATTTGTTAGTGAATACAAAAAAATTTGTTTTATATTGTGTTGACTTATCGGTCGATTGTTTATAGATTCTGGTCGGTGCAGTTTGGCCAACTATAATCGATAGGGATTTCTAAACTCTTAAACAAGATAAACTGACACAGTATTGTTTTAAAATAGGGTAAATGAAATAATTTTGCCCAAAACTATTTTTGTATAGAAAAGAAATCATTTTCCGTAAATTATTATAGTATATGGATGCTTGGTTGTTAGGAAGAGATAATATTGAATTATTATCATTGTTATATGGAAACGGAATAAGAAATAATGGTATAACCAAAGATTTTGAGATAAATTCATTTAACAAATGAAATTTATAAATATGTATTGAAAGTATAAGGAAATGAATTCATATATGAATGAAATTTGTAAATGTAAATTGTAAATGTGATTTATAATTTGAAATAGAATTCCAGAGAAATATTTGAAAATGTTTTTGAAAGGTTTTAAAATTTGAAATTTTGGTGGAAAATTGAAACTCCCTTTGATTTGAAAATGGTTTTCAATGGATTTGGAAAAATGTTTTTGAAGGGATGAAAACACTAAACTCTTTTCGATCGCTGAAAAATAATTCCGATGATCGCGACATCATCGGTGTTCATTTTTGAGTTTCCAGAAGAGGAATTGCCGCCGAATGATTTTGAGTAAAAGATGTTTGGAAAACTGGGGATGGTTTTGGATATTCAAAAGATAATTTGAATTGATTTCAAAAATGGTTTTGAAAAGATGGAGAAAAACTCTGGAATCTTATTTAAAGTATTTATATAATATAACCGAGTTTGGAAACTTACTTTGACTTGTGATAAGCAAAGTAAAGTGGAAAATTTGTCAAGTTGGACCAAATGAAGCGAAGTATTGAAATAAAATTGGATTCAATATTTATGAAATGAAAGGTAAATTTAATTCATATGGAATTTGAAATTCAATTTAAATATAAGTGGTTATTCACCAAAATGGTGAATTGGAAGTAAATATGGAAACTATATAGAATATTGATATTGAACTTAAGAAATAAATGATGAAATTCTTAAGTAGAATTTGGAGTTGAGAAAATATTCTAAATTAATGAAGATTAAACTGGAAATTGTGAAATGGTAATTGTGAATAAGTGAATGAACAAATGAGGTTACATTTGTAAATAAATGAATTGGAATTGAAAAATGAAATGAGATTTGATTTGATTCAAGTCGAAGAAAAAATCCAAACTTGGAAATAAAATAAAATGGATTGAGTTCAAGTAAACTGACTTGATAATTTATTAATTCATGAAATAATGAATTGGAAGTTGAATTAGTTAAATTAAAGTTGAGTTGTGAGCTAAATTTGAAAATGGTTTGAATTTGCATATAAATTCAAGTAAGTAGAAAAAAAATTGAAAATTTCCTTGTTATTGATAAAGTAAATTCAGGATGAATTGAATATGGAAATTTGAAATTTAAAAAGGAATAAGTGACTATACTAATTGAATTAAATTAGTAGATGGAATGGATTTGATTAAATAAAAAATCAAATCAAAGATTTAAATTGGAAATTGTTTACAAGGAAACTATAATTTGAGTTTTGAGTTGAAATAACTTAAGCAATATTTGGATAAAAGCTTGACTTAAGAAAAAAAATTGTGAAATGGTTGTTGTTGAATTTTATTGAATGGTTTTCAATGAAATTTGTTTGATTAATGGAATGCAAATTGAATTGAATGGAATCAATTGGAAATGAAATAGAATAAAGTGTAAATTGAGTTGGTATCAATTTAAATTAGTTATAAACTAGAATGGATATGAATTCGTTTCGCTTAAAAATGAATTGAATGTAAGGAACTGCATTGTAAATCACTTGAATTGAATAGAAATGGTATGTGAATTAGATGGAAGCGATTAAATTTGTATTGAAACTTGATAAATTGCTAATGGAAATAATTTTTAGTGCATTGCTTATGAAAACTATGTGTTCACTACTGAAAATGAGTAAAATGTAAATGAATTTCCTATATTTGTCACTTACGTGTTTAAATTGAGTAAGTACAGGTGCAAGGAAGCCGTTCGGCTGGTTTTGATTGCGCAAAATGCTAAATAAATAACTGCTTTGCTTAAAAATGCTAAATAAGGTACGCCTACGCAATAAAAATAGGAAATATGTACTGTTTTTGTTTTTCCGACCGAGTGGGTCGATGTATATATATTTATATCTCTTGTCAAATTGCAAAAGCTCCTCCGTACAAGGGAGACTCCGTCAAAATTTTTCGAAAATTTTGGGAGTTAGAAAAATTTTGAAAATTTTTTGTTAATGGAAAATTGATTTTCAAATTGTAATCAAAGTGCAGGAATTGAACTAGAAAAGGGAAAAAGTATTTATAGTTGAAATAATTTGTAAATTGAAGCAAATTGAATTCCAATAGAATTGTGAAGGCAAAGTGAATAGAAATGGATATGAACTTCAATAGTGAAGTAAAAAAAAAAATTTAAGAAGTATATAAAATATTTATATTGAACTTAAGAAACGAATGGAGAAAGTTCTTAAGTAAATTTGGTATTGGAAGTATACTAAGTTAATAATTTGATGAAAATCAAATTGGAATGCTGAAATTGGATATTATTGCATAGTAGTATACAGGTAATTTAAAAACAAGAGAAATTGGGATTTTGATTGCAGAAGATAAATAAAATTTCTCAACAAAAGGTATGTATTTAAAATTTCTGTATGAAATTTGATTGGGTTTTTGATCCAGCCACTTGGCGTTTGTTTTCTTTTGAAATTTGGGAGTCCGTAGGGACATTTTGTAGTTGTACCGAGCTAGCCGCGCAAAGGAGACGCTGGCAAAAATTTAGAGAGTTAGAAGAATTTTGAGAAAATTTTGAATTCAAAATTTGAATTTGAAATGAAATTTGAATTGTTAAGAAAACCATATTATTTGGAACTTATGGTTGATTTTGGAAAATTAGTTAAAGTAATAATGGATCTTTAATGAAAAGAAGATTGGTTTGAGAATTTGATAAAACTGTTTGGTTTTAGGAAAATGATAAACAGGTTGAGGATCATTCTTCTTAACTTGTAATTTCAGGACGAAATTCTTTTAAGGGGGGAAGAATGTGACGACCCTGAATTTTTTACATTGGAAATCAGAATATTTAATTGATTTTAAATATATGGAAGTTAGTTTAATTTGAAATTCAAATATCAGAATGAATTTGGCAATTTAATTATTGAATTTGATTTATTGCAGTTGGGTAAAAATATTGACTCTTCAAGTTTTAAGCCTGTTAAAAATATTTTCAAGGCTTAGAAAATTTATATTAATAATACTGAAGGTGATAGAAATTTTGAAATTGAATTTAACAGTGCTTTGTTCAGTTTTGAATTTTTATCGTTTAAATCGATATTTAAAAATAGCCTTCCGAGGCACAGTCTCGGAATTCGGCGAAACCTGTTCCATTGGATCTATAATATTGAATTATTACCAGATTTCAATTTTCGTAGTGTTTGGAGTGATCGTTTGGCCGTACGATAAGCAAACGCACTGAAAATATATCGAAATTTGATATGATAATTGGGTCCAAAAAGCTATCTTCTCCATACGATCGAATTTGGACTCGAAACCTTTTCCATTATGTTTGAAATAGGGGTATAACATTATAAACGCCTAGCGGCACGTCTCGATAGGAGTTCGAGATTTCAAGTTGTGTTTATCGAGACAATTTGAATTTAAATTAAATATATATTAGTCAACTTCAGCTGTATTTCTTTCACCTCATGACTTTTTGCCTTCAAATCATTGTCCCCCACTCGTACACGCAACCATTCCATCTGTCTCCCGTTCCCCTTCCTTCATAATTCACGCATCAGATCGAGAAAACAAATTTTCTCGCTTCACTTCAAATCTAAAAATGGCCGCTCTATACTTCCAAATCAAATTCATTCGAAGAAAAAAAAAATCGACTGCCTCGTTCTCATTCGAGTACTCGTATTTGATCGGAATCGTAAGGGGGGAGGGGAACGCGACCATGTTGCGATTTCGATTTCGAGCTAACATCCTCGACTTTGAAAAAATCGAACGCGATTCGTTCGATTGAGCTCGAGAACAAGCAAGGCGAAGGCAGGCGATGGAGAAACTCGACGTCGCGGCGAGAGGGCAGTCAAAGTCGTGGCCACACGAGGAAGATGGTCGGCAAATCAGGTTTTAGCTCGCGAGCGCATAGAGGTATTCGATGATCAGCAATGTCGCGAAATCAAAATATCTAGTGCGAGCGATCTAGGGTTCGGTCGAGCTTGGTGAGGGTCTGGGTTCGTTCCGGTGAGGTATATTCCATTTGTCTTTGAAATTTAAAATTTAAATTTAGGCACATATATATATACACAATAAAACATAAGAGAAAACAGATTTTCTAAGTAAATATATATATATATATATATATATATATATTTGTAATCACAGAAATTTACAGATAGGATTTTTATTTACAGTAAATACAAAACAATTTTTGTTTAATTTGATGCATGTGTATATAGTAGAAATGGATATAGAAATATACATGCAAATAGATTTGATAATTACTGAAGTTAAGATTTTAAAGCTAGGATTTTTGAAAATATCTTGACTTAGAAAAAATTCAAAAGTTAATTTCAACTTGAACAAATTAGTTAAGTAAATTATTAAATGGATATTGATTGTCCAATTGTTCAAAATATTAATAATTGTATAAATGTTATACAAGGTTTAAAAATCATGAAATCAAGCTGGAATGGAAAATGGATTGCATGCATAATAAAAGGTAAGATCTTCTCACTCAAATTAAAAATTGGAATTGCAGTTATTGATTGATTGTTTGGATGCGATAGTATATATGATAGTAGTATATATATATTGGAGTTGATTTCCCGCATTATATAGCGGATGAGACCCTATGCGCCGCATAATAACAGATGATATTTTATAAATCCCATATACCGCGATATTCCACCTCGAAGTGGAATGGGTATTTAATTGTTGTGCTAACATCTGTGGATGTAGGGAAACAGGTTGGAGGGATCCAACTGGATTCCTCAAATTGTATGAATTTGTTTCATATGTTGTGTGATGATTTATTGATAATCTGTGAATGATTATATTGATGATTGAATTTGTTGAAGGCTATAATTTAGCCGAATGTATTTTTGGTATCGTTGGATACCGGAAATAAATAAAATTGGATTTTTGAAATTAAAGTAGGAAATTATAAGTAAATCCCTTTGAAAGAATTGGGTGAATTTAAAAGAAGGAATTTAAAAGCATAAAGTTGATTTTTGTAATCCTATCGAATTATTTCCAAAATATGGGAAAAGATATTAATAAAGGGATTTATTCTAAAAAAGAAATAAATTTTTAGAAATCAATTTGATAATTGATTTGATACTGGAAAATAAATCTTTGGAAAATCAATATGGAAATGATTGGTGTTTTGAATGAAAATGATTTGGTATTTGGAAATAAACTTATAAATCAATTTGTAATTGATTTGGTGCATGAAAAGAAATTAGAAATCAATTTGGAATTTGATTTGGGGATAGAAAGTGAATATTTGGAAATTTAAAATTCACAATGGAATTTATAAAGAAAAAGGGAAATAAATAATATCGGGAATTTTATTCCGCGAGTGAAAAGTGATTTGAAATTAGTTTTCAAAGTGATGAAGTGTGGAAAATATATATCTTGCAAAGATATTTTGAAATTTAATAATTTGGGAAAATTATTCAAATTGGTTGATTGTTGTGAATGTTGTTGATAGTTACATAACCGACTATCAATATTTGCCTTTGAAATGGCACTTGAATTTGTTTTTAAAACAAGCGCTCATTATTCGGTTTAGCCGGGAGAGGACTTTGTGTCATATAACCCATTTCGAATAGTGATACGACGTAAATGGATTTGCAATTGAAGACCGGATTTGCAAGGGCTTCTTCCTTTATTGGACGAAGTGCCTTCGATTCTGTTCGAACCCGGAACAGACTTGTATGGTCGTATGTCTGACACTACACTTTGAGATATAAAGCAGATTTCTTTCAAATACATATCTATTGGTGGCGGAGAATTTATTCTCTTAGCTTAACACCCTTCTCTGAGACGTACGAGCCCAGAGGTTATGTAGTTGAAGGTTATCGATGATATACTCCCAATTTGGTAGTGTGGCATGCTAAGTGCTGCTGTGTGTTGATGGTCATTTGTTGATCATTCGTTAACATTTTTGGATGGTCAATTTGGAACATTTTTTGATAGTTCTAGTTAACATTTTTGGATGGGGTCCATACCCTATTGCATTGGTTTTTTGTATCTAACATTTGGTTCTGTTCATGCTACAAAATGGTTAATCTCCATTTCTTAAATCTTGGAATTGAATGAAATGTTTAGTTTCCTGTAAAAATTATTCTATAAAGATAGTTCTATTAATAATTTTTTACAAAATCTATTTCATAGAAATCCAATGGATGGAAAATGACATTTACTCAGATTGTTAAGTTTGGTACTCTGAAAGAGTCTGTAAATGTACACAGTAATATGCTAAAGCTCAGTTTTACTATCTTTTTATCAACCGTGTACCTTTTATATTCTATTAATAATCCATATGTATCAAAACATCTCTTAATCCATGTGTATCAAAGCAGCTCTGTTTGCTTTTGTAGATTAACCAAAGCTATATACACATGAGCAAATGCCTGTGGGTCTAATTGATCAAATATGTGGTGTGCATCTAACAAGTGAAAAAACAAATGGGCCCTAGTTGAATAAGTGGACATGCATAAATTTTCAGTTGAATTGGGAATTTTAGCTTTTGGAGTATAGATAGCCCAAATCTGCAGGCTTTCTTATTTCATGCCCAAAAGCAAAATAAACTGAAATAAATTTGGAAAAGCTACCATATTTGCTGTTTTTACCAGAAAAACCATTTATGTAGAAACTTTGATCTCTTTGTCCAACGTTAAACATGGGTTTCAAAATTAAATGCCCTCAACTTTGAGATTTTCCTGCACATGAAATATGCAAATGAAGCAATGCAAACAAAGCAACTATTCAACTCTAGCTTTATAGGTTACATAAAAAACATAATATCAATTAATCATGCCATGCTCTTTTTCTATTTTATTTTTATTTTACATGGAACATATTTATTTATTTGCTCATACGAGGATAATTTCTTGTCTTAGGTATTAGTGCAGGGCTCCACTCATGGCAGACCAAGTTAACCATCCCACCATTTTCAAGAAAATGTCTGGCCGATTCACTGCTCCTCAGGATCTAACCCTCCCAGCTGCCTATAGATCTCCTGTTTACAACAGATTCTCAAACACAAGCTATGTCAATGGTGGCTTGCAAATGCCACTATCCCAGAACTCTGGTCTATCCATGATCTCAACCGTTTCTCCAGTTTACGCTCAAGCTCCTGCTGAGAAGAATTTTGTTGTTGATTTTTTAATGGGTGGAGTTTCTGCTGCGGTCTCCAAAACGGCAGCTGCCCCTATCGAGCGTGTGAAGCTCCTGATTCAGAATCAGGATGAGATAATCAAATCTGGACGTTTTGGGAGGACAATCAAGGAAGAAGGGTTTGGGTCTTTGTGGAGAGGAAACACTGCCAACGTCATCCGTTATTTCCCAACACAGGTATATTAAAGCTTTCCTTTTTAGCCTTTCTTATTCAAAAAGACTTTTTGATTGCTATGTATGTTTTCATCATGTATGGCATCATATTTCCTTTGAATTACAGAGCTTAACGTGCTTTTTATGTTTTTTGTGGTTTCTGCATTATATTAATCGTCGGTATCCAAGTATTAATTGAACAAATATTATACTCATGGATAGACATTTCATATCATGAGCATGGTACTTATTTTGAATTTTTGAATGCTTTACAGTCTATTTTGCAACATTTTAAGTAGTCATGACATTTTAGAACTATTCAACTTCTAACAAAGAAGAGGCAAGTTAAATCGATGTTGGCAAGTCATAAGCAACAATAAATAAAAATGATTTTAAACTTAGTCATCCCATCTTTTTAATTTGGACTTTTTTATATTTATTAACCATTTATCTAAAAGTGGTTTTATTTATTACATTTTACTTAAACCTGCTTAAAAGTCAAATCTTGCTCTACTTTTAAGCTATCAGAATTGGAAAAAAAAGTTTCGCAAAATGACTCTTTTACATTATCTGTTTTTTGTGTTACTGCCATGGTTGATATGCTTACTGATGTGAAAGTTAGTGGGTATTCATGCCATGTATATGTATGCATGCCATGTATAAAGATTTTTACTTGCGTAGCGTGATTCGAACCACTGGATATATATTGATATGTAGTATGTTGTATGCTACCTAAGACCTATAGTACTAATATGTACTATCATCTAAGTATCCAATTTCAAAAATAAACAGTGCGTAATTATAGGCTTCAAAAAACTGGTATTCAGTTCACACTTAGTTGTGTTATCATTTGAAAATTATGACATTGTTTTGACAGTTTTCCTCAATTCCTTTTTATTGACCTTTCACTTTAATTTGCAAATGCTAACCTTAACTTTCTCCATCTTCATGCCTTGGATTTTTCTTTCAAGGACTACTTCAAGAGGCTCTTCAACTTCAAGAAAGACAAGGATGGTTATTGGAAATGGTTTGCTGGAAATCTTGCTTCTGGTGGTGCTGCAGGTGCCTCATCCATGTTCTTCGTTTACTCCCTTGACTACGCCCGTACCCGTTTGGCTAATGATGCCAAGGCTGCGAAGGGAGGTGGTGAGAGGCAATTCAATGGTCTTATTGATGTGTACCGCAAGACACTGAAGACCGATGGCATTGCTGGATTATACCGTGGATTTAACATTTCGTGTGTTGGTATTATTGTGTACCGTGGTCTCTACTTTGGTATGTATGATTCATTGAAGCCACTTCTTCCTGGAAAGATGCAGGTATGTCTACCATCTTTAGGACACTACTTTGTTAGTTTTCTTTATTTAAAAACATCGATTGTTCAAATGTTTCATCTTGTATAATTTCTCTTTAGGCTTGTTTACGTTACCTTAGCTGTTTCTATTAAAGGACAGATGTTACATGATAACTTAAATATTAAAAAAAATGAAATGGTCTTTTTGTAGACAATGTGGAAGAATGCACATTCCTTGCCTAGTGTGCAATCTGTTTTACTTGTCATCTTATGTTAAAGTGCAAGGGCTTCTTAAACTTAATTATATTATGTTGCAGTATCATCAGTAATTTCCATATGGTAATTGGAAAGAACGGGTTTTAACATAGTGAATTTGCCTTATTATAACACATATGTATTTAGTACGGGCGTTTTGGAAAATTTTGTACTAATTAATGATAACTAATCGCATTTGTAATTTTGGACAAATGCAGGACAGTTTCTTTGCTAGCTTTGCTCTTGGATGGGTCATCACCAATGGTGCAGGACTTGCATCCTACCTAATTGACGCGGTCCGAAGAAGAATGATGATGACATCAGGAGAGGCAGTTAAGTACAAGTTATGTGATTTTATGATGGTCCTCAAAATGGAATGTACAAGTTATGTGATTTTTCAGATGGAGGTTTCGTTATATGGCCGGAGTTTCGTATTCGGTCTTTGTAGAATTTCACTATGAAATTTACGTTGTCTTTTGTATTCCAATTTGACATTGTTATGAAGTAGTTGATTATGTATTGAATTAACCAAACTAATTATGTATTGTACTTGTTATGAAGTAGTTGACATTGTTATGAAGTAGTTGACTATGAAATTTATGTTGTTATTTGATCATGAATATTGTAAATTTTGGTTTCCTATTAAATGTAGTATAATAATGCATATCATATTAGTTATTAATTGTTTATTAATGTTAAAATAATTGACTATATTGAGAATGAAAATATTTCAGCATTATAAGCGTTAGCAAATAAAATTTACCAACGCTTATAAGCGTCAGCATAGAAAATTAAACAATGTTGGATGGTTAATTTGCCAACGTTTATAAGCGTTGCTAACTAATATACACCAACGTTTATAAGCGTTGGCGAATACAAACTTCCAACGCTTATAAGCGTTGGGAAACTAAACTCGCCAACGCTTATAAGCGTTGGCAATAAATTGCGACGCCCCTACAGCGACGCTAATAAGCGTTGCTGAAACTGTTTGCGACAGTTATACTCGTTGGGAATCACCTGTTTTGGTGTAGTGGAGTTTGGTCTATGACAACTCGATGTTGGAAGTTGAATTGGATGATTGACGGTGATTGGATAAGGCTAAGATGATTCCTTCATGTCCAGAACTGTTTTGAAGATTGAATTAGCCAAGGTTCGGTTAGGTAGTCTGTAGTGCTCTAAGGTTTTCTGCCATTATTGCTGATCCATCCTCTCTTCCTTAGCTGTGCTCATTTATGAGGTATTTATAGGTGTGAGGTATGGTATTAAATGTTTATATTTTCTACTAAACTGTTTCTTCTGTTCCTTTCCAGGCTGACCTTCTATGTGCCATAACTCCTTCGATTTAAGTCGGAATCGAGTGAAACTTGGACCAACTACTTCATATGTTTGAGTAGAACACTCCAATGCCTTTTTGATGTTTTGTCTGCTTGAAGTAAATAGTAGCTTTCCATGGCTGACCCAAATTGATTAGGTGGTGGCCCATTTCAGGATGACCGTATCTTTCAATTTGTAGCTCGGGTTGAGAAACACTTTCCCTTTCCCTTATCATTATGTGATGGCATTCTTCTTACAGATCCTCCAATCATATTTGTACTCCCTAACACATTTTCATATTCACCGTAGTATGAGTTAGAATGCATACAACACTTTCCCTTTAAAGCATACTTCTATTTATACGAAACGTGATTTTCACTATCCCAGACCATCTTTTTTTTATGCAACATCATATTGAACCTCAAACATCCATACCTTCTTTCCATCTTTCGATAACTCTCTTGCTTCTAGCTTATTGCATAGCCTTGTTCATTTTGAAGAAAGCTTTTTTGTAGCTTGTGCTTTCTTTATAGTATAAGCATCTAGAGAGATTCTCCAATGTGCTTCATTTTTTCTTGCTGCAACGTTACTTCCTCTAGCTAGCCTCCTTGCCCTCTAGTCCTGAAGGTCTTGCGCTACTTTATGAACATTGTAACTATATTGAGGTGCTCTAGGGAAAAGGAAATACTAAGGCACCATGGTGTGCATTGTACATTTTCTTGCGTTGACTTTTGTTTGGCTAATTAAAATTAGTGGTCATTATGTGATTGTCCCATATGATTGCTAAGTTATTTTCATTGGAAACTCCTTTACTACTACTATGCATACTTAGATATAATTAATCGCCAAAAAATTCAGAAGGGTAAGTGGTATCGGTTAAAGTTGTAGGATATATGTTAATATTAGGCTTGTGATGTGAAGCTATTCTTCTTTTTATGTTTTTACGTTGTTTTATCTGATATTTATTTGCCTATATTCTTCATTTCCTGTATGTGTACTTATAGAAGCATGCATGTATCCTATTGTAATATTTAAATAAATTTCTCATACCTAATTTGGATTAGTTGCATTAACATTTTCATACATCATCCTTGTTTAGCTATTAACTCACCAGCAACTTCACTGTTACCTTGTGCACTTGTACATGATCAATCGCTAACAAGTTCGGTAAGGTATGTATATTAACAAATTATCTCCTTATTATTTTGTTAGCTCTTCCAGCTATCCCTTGGTCCTTACCTTGCACACCTGCACAGAATCAACCACTTACAAGTCGGCTGGGTAAGCAGTTTCCAATGGGTTGCCTCTATAACATAGGTTCATGTTATCTTGTTAGCTTTTCTACAAAATCTTCATATGCTATACTGCATACTTATACATTACCAATCACCGAGTTCAACCAGATGAGCAATCTTTGTGGATTCGTATCTTTTTGTCATGTTAGTTCTTTTGTTAATCTTCTTATCAATACCTCATGTGAATCAATCACTGTCAAGTTCAGTGGGGTAACAGACTTTTGATGGAATGTATTTTCATTGCTACCTTGCACACTTGCACATGTCAATCATTGTCAAGTTCTATGAGGTAAGCAATTTCTGGTGGAGTACTACCTTTGTAATCCAATCCTTTATGTCCTTGTTGGTTATTCTAGTGATGAACCTCTAAGGTAAAGACATACACATCTCCTTTAATAAATCTAGGGAGATTTGGTCTAGTAATTTTTTAACACATCCCCTTCGATAAGTCTAGGGGAATTTGGTACCTGATTTTGGCAGCACGTCCCCGTAAGGGATTCGACTTTCTGGTTTCTAGTAGCACATCTTCTTTCCTATGTTAGAAAGAGGATTTGGCTATTAATCCCTAGAGCACATCTCCTTTTAGGTATCGAAATCTAGGGGAATTTGGTTCAGAGGGTGATGTGGAAATATCCCTTATATATTCACAACCATAGTGTTTCCAGTTCCTTTGTCTTGGGTTCAAGCGAGTGCGTCCACACTGTTGTAGTGGAATACTTACTACACCTAGACAAACTTAGTCCAATGACCAATCATCAATAATGAGCTACCTATTCGACAATGATGTTTTTGTTCTTGTGAAGTGGCAGAGTTAGGTGTACCCATATAGTTCCTAGGTATCATGAAATTTAGTCGATGTGTGCTAGGAGACTTCACAGTAGTGAAGATGTGCTAACCATCTATCGTGGTTTCACATACCCTATTTATAGAGTCCGATAAGAATATGATGGTTGTACCTAAGTTGTAATCCAAGCAGTTGTGCATGAATGAAAACCTAAACACAATCATATTTTAGAAACTACATATTTATTAATCACTACAGTAAATTTCATTTACTCCATGATAATAATATTCAATCAAAAACAAAGAAGATTACTAAAAATAACAATGGAGGTTTTGGGCATTCCATGCATTTCTGAATACAGAGTCATCTACTATATTGGGAATGTATGCTCTGATTCCTAAATCCATGTTGATAACAAATGGTCCTTCCTAGATCGGGTCAACTGCCCCCCAATCGAGGGTAAGTTTTCTTTATG